>OV277858.1:53694007-62936610 GCA_922989275.2 Gari tellinella
GATACCTAAAACGACTGTGATCGATATCAAAGAAAGCAAGGGGGGGGACGTGGAAATAGAGTTCAAATTAAAACCTGTCACAGGCCAAGCATCTGCCTCTATTTCGCCAGTTATTTGTGCAGAACGAGGTGAGAGGAAGGAAATATAGTCTTTATTACGAAGAGATAGTTGTATGTGTATTACGCAATCAAGCCATGCAGTAATGTGTTTTTTATAATAGACTTGTATTAAAAGACAAAGAGCTACTCTAATGAACGAGCTTCATATACAATACACATAATTTACCGTAGTGGATTTTGGCTGTAGTAGACGGTGGAATCTGTCACGAATCGGAAACATTGCAGCTTCGAATCAGTATAGTCTTCTAACTCGATACCTCTGTAAACTTACCTATAGTGGGCGGTAAATTTATTGCGGGCATATTAAGCGAAATATCTGATTCATTCTGCGTTTGTCTTCTCTCTTCTACGAGATGCATGCAATAAGCATAATTCCCGCAGAGCTTTGATGTAATGATTCGAAGCCCAACGTCTATTAAGAATGCAAACAATCTTTAATCGTGCAACATATAACGCTCTTGAAAACTCACCAATACTTATTCATTTCGCCTCACGTCTGTACAGTATATGTACAGTTTAATTGGAGAAAAACTACACCATGCTCATGCTTCGTGTGTTAGCGCCTTGTGTACTATGACTGATGGTTCTTTAGTTTTCAAGAAAACATAGTGCTTAGTTATATAATAAGTTCTATTGCAGTAGTACGAATGGACACTGTAGCTGTGTATTGTATATATCTAGGATAGAATATCTGAATTTCACATTTGTCCATCTTTTCAGAAACGACACCAGTGGCAACTACATCAGTTACTCTTCCAACCGGTATGCGAATTTCTGTATAATATTGCATTATCGTGTTTACGACAATTTCGACATGCTACTGCTAATGTACAGATAATAATCGGTCCCCTGCCTAAATCTGCCCTTTCCACGCTCGGTTGATTTTGATAAAAATCCATTGCCCTAGATTTAACCAAGCAAGTGCCATTAATGCATCAAAATATAAACATATTAGGTGTATATCACATCATATCCGATATATTTCTATTGCTTTATAATCTGTATTTAGGTAGTACCGCCGGACCCGCTTCTCCGGGAACATCACCGCCTAGTATGTTAACCTAATTTTCAAACAATTATTAGGGGAAAAAACACTGTGTTCACGGTCAGATGTAAATGAAAAACATAATTTAATGTTATGACCAAACCCTTTTGGCAGTAAAAATGCGGGAAATTAACTAGGAAGAGCAACATCTTTTAACGCGGTTCTGACGTTTAACTACGTTAACCATTACCACAAAAGAAGTAAGGCGAGTATTTTTTCTATTATAGTGACTCAGTGTCCGACTGAAATGCAAAATGGTGATGTAACGGCTGCAATCAATCAAGGTAAATATCGTTTCATTTCTCCCTGCAGCACTGTTTTAGTACTCTCGGTGCCTTTTTAAACTAAGTTTGTTCGACATGTGTATTTTGAGGATTGTTTTTGTGTATATGCTTTCTAGCGTGTATCTGCATATTTTCGTGTCTCATAATGTAGGCGACGGACGGGGCGCTACACCTGTAAGCCCAGCACAATACTCGGCAGAGGGACCAACATTTACAGTGTCTCTCAGTAATGGAGTCATACTTCAGTTGAAATTTGAATCTGGGGACACTCCTTTAGCTCTCGGCATAAATGTGCAAACAGTCGGTGCTACTCAAACAACTGTAACATATACTGTCAAAACACTTGACAACAAAAGTGGAGTGTCTTCGATCATAGCACAGGTATAATGTTAACGCAATTCAGACTTGATGTTATTGAGTATGTTTAAATAGAATTTATTTATAATTTGGGATTGTACGTGTTCTGATAAAACATGTTACAATATTTGTTTGTAATATTCAGGATATGGAGGAGACTCATTTTCTCCAATGTTCGCCTATATAGGATAAGGATTCGCCTTAAAGGGAATAACTCTGTCCTGTAGCCGTGACGTCAACATTTTGCCCTGCTTCACTACAAGCGCTGCATGACGCCGATAACTAAATGACGTCATTGTGATGACGTTACTGTTAACAACGTCATGTTTTCGCGGGAAAAAAATCCACAAAGTCCAACTTCTCAAGTCATTGCAGAGAACAACCGTGAATACGTTTTTGTCACTCTGTTCTGTGCATAGTTTGAATTTCGCAAAACCTCTCTACAGCTTGATAGCCATTTCCGTCCTGCAAGAATAGGTACCATCATGCAAGGCTTGATATGCTCAGGAAAAATATGTTACGTACTTGTACTACATACGTGTTAGGGTTGGGAAATGCTGTTTTAAGTCCGTGTAACACGACATAAGTTTATGTAGGGCCAATTTGAATTGATTATAAACAAAATTAAATCTAAAAGGGTATCCCGTAAACAACGATCAATAGTCCTGCACTAGGCAAGTGAAGAATTATTGCTCGAAAACCTACACCGTCTAGTTATGTTGTCGGCTAGAGCTTTTGTATCGTTCTTTGAACAACCAGTATTATATAAACGTTAATGCACTCACATTGTTTATATCCCAAACTATTAATTTGCAAACTATTTAAATAGAGTATAATTTGTTAAGAGTTGTTCCCGTTGTGTGCGATTAATTGTCGATAAAATGCAGTTGTGTTTTTTGTTAAAGTTCATTGTGTATTGTTATGTGATACTCGTTTCAGATTGTTGTCAAACCCGGAGAGATACCTAAAACGACTGTGATCGATATCAAAGAAAGCAAGGGGGGGGACGTGGAAATAGAGTTCAAATTAAAACCTGTCACAGGCCAAGCATCTGCCTCTATTTCGCCAGTTATTTGTGCAGAACGAGGTGAGAGGAAGGAAATATAGTCTTTATTACGAAGAGATAGTTGTATGTGTATTACGCAATCAAGCCATGCAGTAATGTGTTTTTTATAATAGACTTGTATTAAAAGACAAAGAGCTACTCTAATGAACGAGCTTCATATACAATACACATAATTTACCGTAGTGGATTTTGGCTGTAGTAGACGGTGGAATCTGTCACGAATCGGAAACATTGCAGCTTCGAATCAGTATAGTCTTCTAACTCGATACCTCTGTAAACTTACCTATAGTGGGCGGTAAATTTATTGCGGGCATATTAAGCGAAATATCTGATTCATTCTGCGTTTGTCTTCTCTCTTCTACGAGATGCATGCAATAAGCATAATTCCCGCAGAGCTTTGATGTAATGATTCGAAGCCCAACGTCTATTAAGAATGCAAACAATCTTTAATCGTGCAACATATAACGCTCTTGAAAACTCACCAATACTTATTCATTTCGCCTCACGTCTGTACAGTATATGTACAGTTTAATTGGAGAAAAACTACACCATGCTCATGCTTCGTGTGTTAGCGCCTTGTGTACTATGACTGATGGTTCTTTAGTTTTCAAGAAAACATAGTGCTTAGTTATATAATAAGTTCTATTGCAGTAGTACGAATGGACACTGTAGCTGTGTATTGTATATATCTAGGATAGAATATCTGAATTTCACATTTGTCCATCTTTTCAGAAACGACACCAGTGGCAACTACATCAGTTACTCTTCCAACCGGTATGCGAATTTCTGTATAATATTGCATTATCGTGTTTACGACAATTTCGACATGCTACTGCTAATGTACAGATAATAATCGGTCCCCTGCCTAAATCTGCCCTTTCCACGCTCGGTTGATTTTGATAAAAATCCATTGCCCTAGATTTAACCAAGCAAGTGCCATTAATGCATCAAAATATAAACATATTAGGTGTATATCACATCATATCCGATATATTTCTATTGCTTTATAATCTGTATTTAGGTAGTACCGCCGGACCCGCTTCTCCGGGAACATCACCGCCTAGTATGTTAACCTAATTTTCAAACAATTATTAGGGGAAAAAACACTGTGTTCACGGTCAGATGTAAATGAAAACATAATTTAATGTTATGACCAAACCCTTTTGGCAGTAAAAATGCGGGAAATTAACTAGGAAGAGCAACATCTTTTAACGCGGTTCTGACGTTTAACTACGTTAACCATTACCACAAAAGAAGTAAGGCGAGTATTTTTTCTATTATAGTGACTCAGTGTCCGACTGAAATGCAAAATGGTGATGTAACGGCTGCAATCAATCAAGGTAAATATCGTTTCATTTCTCCCTGCAGCACTGTTTTAGTACTCTCGGTGCCTTTTTAAACTAAGTTTGTTCGACATGTGTATTTTGAGGATTGTTTTTGTGTATATGCTTTCTAGCGTGTATCTGCATATTTTCGTGTCTCATAATGTAGGCGACGGACGGGGCGCTACACCTGTAAGCCCAGCACAATACTCGGCAGAGGGACCAACATTTACAGTGTCTCTCAGTAATGGAGTCATACTTCAGTTGAAATTTGAATCTGGGGACACTCCTTTAGCTCTCGGCATAAATGTGCAAACAGTCGGTGCTACTCAAACAACTGTAACATATACTGTCAAAACACTTGACAACAAAAGTGGAGTGTCTTCGATCATAGCACAGGTATAATGTTAACGCAATTCAGACTTGATGTTATTGAGTATGTTTAAATAGAATTTATTTATAATTTGGGATTGTACGTGTTCTGATAAAACATGTTACAATATTTGTTTGTAATATTCAGGATATGGAGGAGACTCATTTTCTCCAATGTTCGCCTATATAGGATAAGGATTCGCCTTAAAGGGAATAACTCTGTCCTGTAGCCGTGACGTCAACATTTTGCCCTGCTTCACTACAAGCGCTGCATGACGCCGATAACTAAATGACGTCATTGTGATGACGTTACTGTTAACAACGTCATGTTTTCGCGGGAAAAAAATCCACAAAGTCCAACTTCTCAAGTCATTGCAGAGAACAACCGTGAATACGTTTTTGTCACTCTGTTCTGTGCATAGTTTGAATTTCGCAAAACCTCTCTACAGCTTGATAGCCATTTCCGTCCTGCAAGAATAGGTACCATCATGCAAGGCTTGATATGCTCAGGAAAAATATGTTACGTACTTGTACTACATACGTGTTAGGGTTGGGAAATGCTGTTTTAAGTCCGTGTAACACGACATAAGTTTATGTAGGGCCAATTTGAATTGATTATAAACAAAATTAAATCTAAAAGGGTATCCCGTAAACAACGATCAATAGTCCTGCACTAGGCAAGTGAAGAATTATTGCTCGAAAACCTACACCGTCTAGTTATGTTGTCGGCTAGAGCTTTTGTATCGTTCTTTGAACAACCAGTATTATATAAACGTTAATGCACTCACATTGTTTATATCCCAAACTATTAATTTGCAAACTATTTAAATAGAGTATAATTTGTTAAGAGTTGTTCCCGTTGTGTGCGATTAATTGTCGATAAAATGCAGTTGTGTTTTTTGTTAAAGTTCATTGTGTATTGTTATGTGATACTCGTTTCAGATTGTTGTCAAACCCGGAGAGATACCTAAAACGACTGTGATCGATATCAAAGAAAGCAAGGGGGGGGACGTGGAAATAGAGTTCAAATTAAAACCTGTCACAGGCCAAGCATCTGCCTCTATTTCGCCAGTTATTTGTGCAGAACGAGGTGAGAGGAAGGAAATATAGTCTTTATTACGAAGAGATAGTTGTATGTGTATTACGCAATCAAGCCATGCAGTAATGTGTTTTTTATAATAGACTTGTATTAAAAGACAAAGAGCTACTCTAATGAACGAGCTTCATATACAATACACATAATTTACCGTAGTGGATTTTGGCTGTAGTAGACGGTGGAATCTGTCACGAATCGGAAACATTGCAGCTTCGAATCAGTATAGTCTTCTAACTCGATACCTCTGTAAACTTACCTATAGTGGGCGGTAAATTTATTGCGGGCATATTAAGCGAAATATCTGATTCATTCTGCGTTTGTCTTCTCTCTTCTACGAGATGCATGCAATAAGCATAATTCCCGCAGAGCTTTGATGTAATGATTCGAAGCCCAACGTCTATTAAGAATGCAAACAATCTTTAATCGTGCAACATATAACGCTCTTGAAAACTCACCAATACTTATTCATTTCGCCTCACGTCTGTACAGTATATGTACAGTTTAATTGGAGAAAAACTACACCATGCTCATGCTTCGTGTGTTAGCGCCTTGTGTACTATGACTGATGGTTCTTTAGTTTTCAAGAAAACATAGTGCTTAGTTATATAATAAGTTCTATTGCAGTAGTACGAATGGACACTGTAGCTGTGTATTGTATATATCTAGGATAGAATATCTGAATTTCACATTTGTCCATCTTTTCAGAAACGACACCAGTGGCAACTACATCAGTTACTCTTCCAACCGGTATGCGAATTTCTGTATAATATTGCATTATCGTGTTTACGACAATTTCGACATGCTACTGCTAATGTACAGATAATAATCGGTCCCCTGCCTAAATCTGCCCTTTCCACGCTCGGTTGATTTTGATAAAAATCCATTGCCCTAGATTTAACCAAGCAAGTGCCATTAATGCATCAAAATATAAACATATTAGGTGTATATCACATCATATCCGATATATTTCTATTGCTTTATAATCTGTATTTAGGTAGTACCGCCGGACCCGCTTCTCCGGGAACATCACCGCCTAGTATGTTAACCTAATTTTCAAACAATTATTAGGGGAAAAAACACTGTGTTCACGGTCAGATGTAAATGAAAACATAATTTAATGTTATGACCAAACCCTTTTGGCAGTAAAAATGCGGGAAATTAACTAGGAAGAGCAACATCTTTTAACGCGGTTCTGACGTTTAACTACGTTAACCATTACCACAAAAGAAGTAAGGCGAGTATTTTTTCTATTATAGTGACTCAGTGTCCGACTGAAATGCAAAATGGTGATGTAACGGCTGCAATCAATCAAGGTAAATATCGTTTCATTTCTCCCTGCAGCACTGTTTTAGTACTCTCGGTGCCTTTTTAAACTAAGTTTGTTCGACATGTGTATTTTGAGGATTGTTTTTGTGTATATGCTTTCTAGCGTGTATCTGCATATTTTCGTGTCTCATAATGTAGGCGACGGACGGGGCGCTACACCTGTAAGCCCAGCACAATACTCGGCAGAGGGACCAACATTTACAGTGTCTCTCAGTAATGGAGTCATACTTCAGTTGAAATTTGAATCTGGGGACACTCCTTTAGCTCTCGGCATAAATGTGCAAACAGTCGGTGCTACTCAAACAACTGTAACATATACTGTCAAAACACTTGACAACAAAAGTGGAGTGTCTTCGATCATAGCACAGGTATAATGTTAACGCAATTCAGACTTGATGTTATTGAGTATGTTTAAATAGAATTTATTTATAATTTGGGATTGTACGTGTTCTGATAAAACATGTTACAATATTTGTTTGTAATATTCAGGATATGGAGGAGACTCATTTTCTCCAATGTTCGCCTATATAGGATAAGGATTCGCCTTAAAGGGAATAACTCTGTCCTGTAGCCGTGACGTCAACATTTTGCCCTGCTTCACTACAAGCGCTGCATGACGCCGATAACTAAATGACGTCATTGTGATGACGTTACTGTTAACAACGTCATGTTTTCGCGGGAAAAAAATCCACAAAGTCCAACTTCTCAAGTCATTGCAGAGAACAACCGTGAATACGTTTTTGTCACTCTGTTCTGTGCATAGTTTGAATTTCGCAAAACCTCTCTACAGCTTGATAGCCATTTCCGTCCTGCAAGAATAGGTACCATCATGCAAGGCTTGATATGCTCAGGAAAAATATGTTACGTACTTGTACTACATACGTGTTAGGGTTGGGAAATGCTGTTTTAAGTCCGTGTAACACGACATAAGTTTATGTAGGGCCAATTTGAATTGATTATAAACAAAATTAAATCTAAAAGGGTATCCCGTAAACAACGATCAATAGTCCTGCACTAGGCAAGTGAAGAATTATTGCTCGAAAACCTACACCGTCTAGTTATGTTGTCGGCTAGAGCTTTTGTATCGTTCTTTGAACAACCAGTATTATATAAACGTTAATGCACTCACATTGTTTATATCCCAAACTATTAATTTGCAAACTATTTAAATAGAGTATAATTTGTTAAGAGTTGTTCCCGTTGTGTGCGATTAATTGTCGATAAAATGCAGTTGTGTTTTTTGTTAAAGTTCATTGTGTATTGTTATGTGATACTCGTTTCAGATTGTTGTCAAACCCGGAGAGATACCTAAAACGACTGTGATCGATATCAAAGAAAGCAAGGGGGGGGACGTGGAAATAGAGTTCAAATTAAAACCTGTCACAGGCCAAGCATCTGCCTCTATTTCGCCAGTTATTTGTGCAGAACGAGGTGAGAGGAAGGAAATATAGTCTTTATTACGAAGAGATAGTTGTATGTGTATTACGCAATCAAGCCATGCAGTAATGTGTTTTTTATAATAGACTTGTATTAAAAGACAAAGAGCTACTCTAATGAACGAGCTTCATATACAATACACATAATTTACCGTAGTGGATTTTGGCTGTAGTAGACGGTGGAATCTGTCACGAATCGGAAACATTGCAGCTTCGAATCAGTATAGTCTTCTAACTCGATACCTCTGTAAACTTACCTATAGTGGGCGGTAAATTTATTGCGGGCATATTAAGCGAAATATCTGATTCATTCTGCGTTTGTCTTCTCTCTTCTACGAGATGCATGCAATAAGCATAATTCCCGCAGAGCTTTGATGTAATGATTCGAAGCCCAACGTCTATTATTGATGCAGGCGGTTAATTTTACTCAGCTAGTTAAATATCCAACACGTGTAACTCAGGTATCTTCAACATTGATCGATCATGCCTTTTCTAATGTTCCTGATCATATAGTTAATGTGTCGGTCCCGTCTTTCTCCATTAGTGATCACTTTCCGGTATGCATAACTCGAAAAGTGTC
This sequence comes from Gari tellinella, assembly GCA_922989275.2. Lineage (NCBI taxonomy): Eukaryota > Metazoa > Mollusca > Bivalvia > Cardiida > Psammobiidae > Gari > Gari tellinella. The sequence continues at coordinate 53,703,011 of OV277858.1, forward strand.
TTCAAACTGCCAACAAGGTCCCGTTCACAAAACGATTTCTTATAGGTCTATGAAACACTTTAATGTATCTCAGTTTCTAGAAGAAATGTGTAATCAACCCTGGTCTAATATTAATTTAATTGAAGACATTGATGAGGCGGTCGAAAAATTTATTGATATGTTTAAGTCTGTCATAGACTCACATGCGCCTCTCCGGAATAAACGCGTGAAAAGGAATAACCAACCTGGCTGGTTTAACAACGAAATACTCCAGGCAATAAAAATGCGTGACTTCTACCATAAAAAGTCCGATATCGATAATTATAAAATCTGGAGACAAACTGTAAAACGCCTTATTCTTGATTCCAAAACACGATTTTATCATGATACCATTAATTCTAATACCCACAACCCGAAACTTCTTTGGAATAGTCTGAACACGCTAACGGGTATGAAGACAAAAATTCAAACTAGTTTTATAAACGATACAGATGGTAAACCGATAACATGTCCGAACACTACTGCAAATGTCTTCAATGACTATTTTGCTTCTGTGTTTAAGAGTTTCCAGGGTAACTCCTCTAGTAATAGTCACTGTGTGTTAAATGCTTCAGCCGACCATGTCAACTGTCCTAGTTTCTCAATTCCATCTGTATCTCTTCAGTTTGTTGAACAACAACTCACCTCGTTAGATTGTAAAAAAGCAACAGGTTCAGATGGAATTAGCGCTAGATTTTTAAAAATATCAGCATCCATAATAGCCCCAACACTCACACAATTATTTAACCGAAGTATAGTATGTAGTGTGTATCCACAAGTTTTTAAGAAAGCTAAAGTAACTCCTATTTACAAGAAAGGTCCTAAAGAAGAAAAGTCGAATTACAGACCAATTTCAGTTTTACCAATCATTTCCTTGATTTTTGAAAGACATGTTAGTTCCTGTTTAAAGCAATTCATAGAAAATAACAACTTGTTCTACTCTAGACAATCAGGGTTTAGGTCCAATCATTCCTGCCAAACTGCCTTAGTAAAATTAATAGATGACTGGATTGCAGCCATCGATAGTAATGAGATTGTAGGTTCAATCTTCTTAGATCTGTCTAAGGCTTTTGACCTGGTTGATCACATGATACTCTTGGAAAAGTTAAAACATTTCAATATTAACCAAAAGACATGTTCATGGTTTGCCTCATACCTGCATAATAGATCTCAACAAACGCATGTATCTGGAGTAACCTCGCAGCTAACTTCTGTTTTATCTGGTGTACCACAAGGCTCAGTCTTAGGTCCTCTTTTATTTTTGATATTCATAAATGACCTACCATCTGCATGTACACATTCTGTTGCAGACATTTTTGCAGACGACACAACGCTGTCAGTACATAATGCTTCTCTCAACTTTGTAGCAAACTCGTTGAGTAAAGATCTATTTAACGTTAATGATTGGTGTGAAAAGAACAAAATGTCAATTAACGTTGCAAAAACTAAATCCATGTACATTACATCAAGATCTAAATCTGCAGGCATTCAAAATATTGCTCTGCCAATCCCATTTGGAAATGAAGAAATCCATTGCAGTCGTGAGGAGAAGTTACTCGGTGTCACCTTTGATGTATTTTTATCTTTTGATAGCCATATCAATAACATACTTAAAAAGTGTAACTCCTTATTATACCTCCTCTCAAGAATCAAAGTATTTCTAACTATACCATTGAGAAAAATGTTTTTTAACTCCTACATCTTACCTCATCTCGACTACTGTTGCGTTATTTGGGGAAACTGTTCAATATCGCAAGAACAAAAAATCATTCGTTTTCAAAAACGTGCAGCAAGGCTTATCCTTAATAAAGATAAAACTGCCCATTCAGCTGATCTCTTCAAAGAACTTAATTGGATGACTTTTCCGGAAAGAGTTACATTTCACAAAGCTACTCTAATGTTCAAAGTATTCAAAGGTTTGGCACCTGTATATTTATATGATTTGTTCACACTAAAGTCAAATGTGCATGATAGAAATTTAAGGTCTTCATCAAATTCTCAGTTATATTCTCCCAGACCAAAGTCTGAATTTTTCAGGAGGTCGTTTGCCTATTCTGGAGCTATGGTTTGGAATAACTTGCCTTTGAACATAAGAAATGCTCAATCACTTGCCTCATTTAAAACTTCATACCTTAAATGGGTTAAATTAGACAGATAGTGTAGTCACTTGTTATGCTTCATAATGCTTCAAAATGTAATACATGTATAGTGATGAAAATTTGCTGCTCAGGGGTGAAAGTTCATTTCCCACTATAGTTTAAATTTATATAAACAAGGTAGATTACTGTACATGAAATTTATTACAAGGCGCCAAGGTTTCTATACGCCGCATATAGTAGTTTGCAGCTGAAGTAAGCTGTTCTTTACGTTTAATATGGGTTTATATCACTATTCCTAAGGTGCCAGTCTAACCATCGCTTTCCTTGACCCGTTACCATATATCGAAACGCCTTTAAGCGCATTCAATTTGTGCAGTCATAATTATTTACAAAAAGTTAAATAAGAATATTTGCTAGATCTATATCTTAGCAACTTAAGGCTGGCTGAAAAAAGGTTAATGCATCTTAAGGCGCATTCTGCTTTACTTTCAACCTGCTTTAAGTGATCACCTGTCTTCAAAACTTGAACTGAACTATGCCATGTGCGGTAAGGGGTTAATGTTGCGATGGTTTCATGTAGGCTTTGTTTTTGCTGCTGAACCCCTGATCGGCTGTTACACTATTAACCTTTAGCCCGCTAATTTTGTCGATAGTAGTTTTTGCTGAAAGTGTAGACCCAGATGAGATACTTCCTTAAGAAGCTCTCTGATCAGAGTATACATTATTTGCTAGAAGAAGAAATTATTCTGAAATAGACAACATTCTAAGTTTTCAAATTCATAGTATTCTACTTTTAAATAAATGGTTTGAATAGTATCCATAAAATGAGGGGTAATTTTTTGAATATGCGTTGAGCTAAGGGTTAATGACTGAGCAAGGCCTTAGCTGCTTGTAAGGGCTTCTATGTATATAAGTTATGATATAAATATGGATCTTGATTAAAACCTACATGTTGCTTTAACCCTTTACTACATGGATATGTTTCATGAAAAATGTTTTATGTTCTCTAGTAGATGGTGACTTGAAGCGGGTTTAAAGTAAAACAGAGTGCACATTTAGGCTCATTTTGATTTACTTTCAACCTGGTTTAAGTGATCACCTTTCTTCAATACTAGAAATATACCATGGAGTAAAGGGTTTGAAGTATCTTTGGTATATTCCTTCCCGTTTGTTATGAAATTTCATTGATCTAGATCTTTGCTATTTGTCAAATCGTCGGGGTTTTTTGGCTTTATATTGCCTCTACCTATTCAATATTCATGTATAGATAACAAATCCTGAATTCTCATAATGACACTTGTGCATTATCATTTTCAGCTTAATCTTTAAAATGCTTTAAGTAAACAGAGTAGTCCCTGTAGAGAGCTCCTACAGGAACTGTCTTTTCAGGGTCCACTCTGTTTGCAAAGGTTTAAAAATACTGATTTGTAATTGTGTTCCTTCATGTTGTATATATGTTAATTTTGTTTGTGGACCATATTGAAAATTGGTTTGTTTGTTCTATACCAAATATGTAATCCACATGAAATAAAGTCGTTATTATTATTATTATTATTATTATTATTATTATTATTAAGAATGCAAACAATCTTTAATCGTGCAACATATAACGCTCTTGAAAACTCACCAATACTTATTCATTTCGCCTCACGTCTGTACAGTATATGTACAGTTTAATTGGAGAAAAACTACACCATGCTCATGCTTCGTGTGTTAGCGCCTTGTGTACTATGACTGATGGTTCTTTAGTTTTCAAGAAAACATAGTGCTTAGTTATATAATAAGTTCTATTGCAGTAGTACGAATGGACACTGTAGCTGTGTATTGTATATATCTAGGATAGAATATCTGAATTTCACATTTGTCCATCTTTTCAGAAACGACACCAGTGGCAACTACATCAGTTACTCTTCCAACCGGTATGCGAATTTCTGTATAATATTGCATTATCGTGTTTACGACAATTTCGACATGCTACTGCTAATGTACAGATAATAATCGGTCCCCTGCCTAAATCTGCCCTTTCCACGCTCGGTTGATTTTGATAAAAATCCATTGCCCTAGATTTAACCAAGCAAGTGCCATTAATGCATCAAAATATAAACATATTAGGTGTATATCACATCATATCCGATATATTTCTATTGCTTTATAATCTGTATTTAGGTAGTACCGCCGGACCCGCTTCTCCGGGAACATCACCGCCTAGTATGTTAACCTAATTTTCAAACAATTATTAGGGGAAAAAACACTGTGTTCACGGTCAGATGTAAATGAAAACATAATTTAATGTTATGACCAAACCCTTTTGGCAGTAAAAATGCGGGAAATTAACTAGGAAGAGCAACATCTTTTAACGCGGTTCTGACGTTTAACTACGTTAACCATTACCACAAAAGAAGTAAGGCGAGTATTTTTTCTATTATAGTGACTCAGTGTCCGACTGAAATGCAAAATGGTGATGTAACGGCTGCAATCAATCAAGGTAAATATCGTTTCATTTCTCCCTGCAGCACTGTTTTAGTACTCTCGGTGCCTTTTTAAACTAAGTTTGTTCGACATGTGTATTTTGAGGATTGTTTTTGTGTATATGCTTTCTAGCGTGTATCTGCATATTTTCGTGTCTCATAATGTAGGCGACGGACGGGGCGCTACACCTGTAAGCCCAGCACAATACTCGGCAGAGGGACCAACATTTACAGTGTCTCTCAGTAATGGAGTCATACTTCAGTTGAAATTTGAATCTGGGGACACTCCTTTAGCTCTCGGCATAAATGTGCAAACAGTCGGTGCTACTCAAACAACTGTAACATATACTGTCAAAACACTTGACAACAAAAGTGGAGTGTCTTCGATCATAGCACAGGTATAATGTTAACGCAATTCAGACTTGATGTTATTGAGTATGTTTAAATAGAATTTATTTATAATTTGGGATTGTACGTGTTCTGATAAAACATGTTACAATATTTGTTTGTAATATTCAGGATATGGAGGAGACTCATTTTCTCCAATGTTCGCCTATATAGGATAAGGATTCGCCTTAAAGGGAATAACTCTGTCCTGTAGCCGTGACGTCAACATTTTGCCCTGCTTCACTACAAGCGCTGCATGACGCCGATAACTAAATGACGTCATTGTGATGACGTTACTGTTAACAACGTCATGTTTTCGCGGGAAAAAAATCCACAAAGTCCAACTTCTCAAGTCATTGCAGAGAACAACCGTGAATACGTTTTTGTCACTCTGTTCTGTGCATAGTTTGAATTTCGCAAAACCTCTCTACAGCTTGATAGCCATTTCCGTCCTGCAAGAATAGGTACCATCATGCAAGGCTTGATATGCTCAGGAAAAATATGTTACGTACTTGTACTACATACGTGTTAGGGTTGGGAAATGCTGTTTTAAGTCCGTGTAACACGACATAAGTTTATGTAGGGCCAATTTGAATTGATTATAAACAAAATTAAATCTAAAAGGGTATCCCGTAAACAACGATCAATAGTCCTGCACTAGGCAAGTGAAGAATTATTGCTCGAAAACCTACACCGTCTAGTTATGTTGTCGGCTAGAGCTTTTGTATCGTTCTTTGAACAACCAGTATTATATAAACGTTAATGCACTCACATTGTTTATATCCCAAACTATTAATTTGCAAACTATTTAAATAGAGTATAATTTGTTAAGAGTTGTTCCCGTTGTGTGCGATTAATTGTCGATAAAATGCAGTTGTGTTTTTTGTTAAAGTTCATTGTGTATTGTTATGTGATACTCGTTTCAGATTGTTGTCAAACCCGGAGAGATACCTAAAACGACTGTGATCGATATCAAAGAAAGCAAGGGGGGGGACGTGGAAATAGAGTTCAAATTAAAACCTGTCACAGGCCAAGCATCTGCCTCTATTTCGCCAGTTATTTGTGCAGAACGAGGTGAGAGGAAGGAAATATAGTCTTTATTACGAAGAGATAGTTGTATGTGTATTACGCAATCAAGCCATGCAGTAATGTGTTTTTTATAATAGACTTGTATTAAAAGACAAAGAGCTACTCTAATGAACGAGCTTCATATACAATACACATAATTTACCGTAGTGGATTTTGGCTGTAGTAGACGGTGGAATCTGTCACGAATCGGAAACATTGCAGCTTCGAATCAGTATAGTCTTCTAACTCGATACCTCTGTAAACTTACCTATAGTGGGCGGTAAATTTATTGCGGGCATATTAAGCGAAATATCTGATTCATTCTGCGTTTGTCTTCTCTCTTCTACGAGATGCATGCAATAAGCATAATTCCCGCAGAGCTTTGATGTAATGATTCGAAGCCCAACGTCTATTAAGAATGCAAACAATCTTTAATCGTGCAACATATAACGCTCTTGAAAACTCACCAATACTTATTCATTTCGCCTCACGTCTGTACAGTATATGTACAGTTTAATTGGAGAAAAACTACACCATGCTCATGCTTCGTGTGTTAGCGCCTTGTGTACTATGACTGATGGTTCTTTAGTTTTCAAGAAAACATAGTGCTTAGTTATATAATAAGTTCTATTGCAGTAGTACGAATGGACACTGTAGCTGTGTATTGTATATATCTAGGATAGAATATCTGAATTTCACATTTGTCCATCTTTTCAGAAACGACACCAGTGGCAACTACATCAGTTACTCTTCCAACCGGTATGCGAATTTCTGTATAATATTGCATTATCGTGTTTACGACAATTTCGACATGCTACTGCTAATGTACAGATAATAATCGGTCCCCTGCCTAAATCTGCCCTTTCCACGCTCGGTTGATTTTGATAAAAATCCATTGCCCTAGATTTAACCAAGCAAGTGCCATTAATGCATCAAAATATAAACATATTAGGTGTATATCACATCATATCCGATATATTTCTATTGCTTTATAATCTGTATTTAGGTAGTACCGCCGGACCCGCTTCTCCGGGAACATCACCGCCTAGTATGTTAACCTAATTTTCAAACAATTATTAGGGGAAAAAACACTGTGTTCACGGTCAGATGTAAATGAAAACATAATTTAATGTTATGACCAAACCCTTTTGGCAGTAAAAATGCGGGAAATTAACTAGGAAGAGCAACATCTTTTAACGCGGTTCTGACGTTTAACTACGTTAACCATTACCACAAAAGAAGTAAGGCGAGTATTTTTTCTATTATAGTGACTCAGTGTCCGACTGAAATGCAAAATGGTGATGTAACGGCTGCAATCAATCAAGGTAAATATCGTTTCATTTCTCCCTGCAGCACTGTTTTAGTACTCTCGGTGCCTTTTTAAACTAAGTTTGTTCGACATGTGTATTTTGAGGATTGTTTTTGTGTATATGCTTTCTAGCGTGTATCTGCATATTTTCGTGTCTCATAATGTAGGCGACGGACGGGGCGCTACACCTGTAAGCCCAGCACAATACTCGGCAGAGGGACCAACATTTACAGTGTCTCTCAGTAATGGAGTCATACTTCAGTTGAAATTTGAATCTGGGGACACTCCTTTAGCTCTCGGCATAAATGTGCAAACAGTCGGTGCTACTCAAACAACTGTAACATATACTGTCAAAACACTTGACAACAAAAGTGGAGTGTCTTCGATCATAGCACAGGTATAATGTTAACGCAATTCAGACTTGATGTTATTGAGTATGTTTAAATAGAATTTATTTATAATTTGGGATTGTACGTGTTCTGATAAAACATGTTACAATATTTGTTTGTAATATTCAGGATATGGAGGAGACTCATTTTCTCCAATGTTCGCCTATATAGGATAAGGATTCGCCTTAAAGGGAATAACTCTGTCCTGTAGCCGTGACGTCAACATTTTGCCCTGCTTCACTACAAGCGCTGCATGACGCCGATAACTAAATGACGTCATTGTGATGACGTTACTGTTAACAACGTCATGTTTTCGCGGGAAAAAAATCCACAAAGTCCAACTTCTCAAGTCATTGCAGAGAACAACCGTGAATACGTTTTTGTCACTCTGTTCTGTGCATAGTTTGAATTTCGCAAAACCTCTCTACAGCTTGATAGCCATTTCCGTCCTGCAAGAATAGGTACCATCATGCAAGGCTTGATATGCTCAGGAAAAATATGTTACGTACTTGTACTACATACGTGTTAGGGTTGGGAAATGCTGTTTTAAGTCCGTGTAACACGACATAAGTTTATGTAGGGCCAATTTGAATTGATTATAAACAAAATTAAATCTAAAAGGGTATCCCGTAAACAACGATCAATAGTCCTGCACTAGGCAAGTGAAGAATTATTGCTCGAAAACCTACACCGTCTAGTTATGTTGTCGGCTAGAGCTTTTGTATCGTTCTTTGAACAACCAGTATTATATAAACGTTAATGCACTCACATTGTTTATATCCCAAACTATTAATTTGCAAACTATTTAAATAGAGTATAATTTGTTAAGAGTTGTTCCCGTTGTGTGCGATTAATTGTCGATAAAATGCAGTTGTGTTTTTTGTTAAAGTTCATTGTGTATTGTTATGTGATACTCGTTTCAGATTGTTGTCAAACCCGGAGAGATACCTAAAACGACTGTGATCGATATCAAAGAAAGCAAGGGGGGGGACGTGGAAATAGAGTTCAAATTAAAACCTGTCACAGGCCAAGCATCTGCCTCTATTTCGCCAGTTATTTGTGCAGAACGAGGTGAGAGGAAGGAAATATAGTCTTTATTACGAAGAGATAGTTGTATGTGTATTACGCAATCAAGCCATGCAGTAATGTGTTTTTTATAATAGACTTGTATTAAAAGACAAAGAGCTACTCTAATGAACGAGCTTCATATACAATACACATAATTTACCGTAGTGGATTTTGGCTGTAGTAGACGGTGGAATCTGTCACGAATCGGAAACATTGCAGCTTCGAATCAGTATAGTCTTCTAACTCGATACCTCTGTAAACTTACCTATAGTGGGCGGTAAATTTATTGCGGGCATATTAAGCGAAATATCTGATTCATTCTGCGTTTGTCTTCTCTCTTCTACGAGATGCATGCAATAAGCATAATTCCCGCAGAGCTTTGATGTAATGATTCGAAGCCCAACGTCTATTAAGAATGCAAACAATCTTTAATCGTGCAACATATAACGCTCTTGAAAACTCACCAATACTTATTCATTTCGCCTCACGTCTGTACAGTATATGTACAGTTTAATTGGAGAAAAACTACACCATGCTCATGCTTCGTGTGTTAGCGCCTTGTGTACTATGACTGATGGTTCTTTAGTTTTCAAGAAAACATAGTGCTTAGTTATATAATAAGTTCTATTGCAGTAGTACGAATGGACACTGTAGCTGTGTATTGTATATATCTAGGATAGAATATCTGAATTTCACATTTGTCCATCTTTTCAGAAACGACACCAGTGGCAACTACATCAGTTACTCTTCCAACCGGTATGCGAATTTCTGTATAATATTGCATTATCGTGTTTACGACAATTTCGACATGCTACTGCTAATGTACAGATAATAATCGGTCCCCTGCCTAAATCTGCCCTTTCCACGCTCGGTTGATTTTGATAAAAATCCATTGCCCTAGATTTAACCAAGCAAGTGCCATTAATGCATCAAAATATAAACATATTAGGTGTATATCACATCATATCCGATATATTTCTATTGCTTTATAATCTGTATTTAGGTAGTACCGCCGGACCCGCTTCTCCGGGAACATCACCGCCTAGTATGTTAACCTAATTTTCAAACAATTATTAGGGGAAAAAACACTGTGTTCACGGTCAGATGTAAATGAAAACATAATTTAATGTTATGACCAAACCCTTTTGGCAGTAAAAATGCGGGAAATTAACTAGGAAGAGCAACATCTTTTAACGCGGTTCTGACGTTTAACTACGTTAACCATTACCACAAAAGAAGTAAGGCGAGTATTTTTTCTATTATAGTGACTCAGTGTCCGACTGAAATGCAAAATGGTGATGTAACGGCTGCAATCAATCAAGGTAAATATCGTTTCATTTCTCCCTGCAGCACTGTTTTAGTACTCTCGGTGCCTTTTTAAACTAAGTTTGTTCGACATGTGTATTTTGAGGATTGTTTTTGTGTATATGCTTTCTAGCGTGTATCTGCATATTTTCGTGTCTCATAATGTAGGCGACGGACGGGGCGCTACACCTGTAAGCCCAGCACAATACTCGGCAGAGGGACCAACATTTACAGTGTCTCTCAGTAATGGAGTCATACTTCAGTTGAAATTTGAATCTGGGGACACTCCTTTAGCTCTCGGCATAAATGTGCAAACAGTCGGTGCTACTCAAACAACTGTAACATATACTGTCAAAACACTTGACAACAAAAGTGGAGTGTCTTCGATCATAGCACAGGTATAATGTTAACGCAATTCAGACTTGATGTTATTGAGTATGTTTAAATAGAATTTATTTATAATTTGGGATTGTACGTGTTCTGATAAAACATGTTACAATATTTGTTTGTAATATTCAGGATATGGAGGAGACTCATTTTCTCCAATGTTCGCCTATATAGGATAAGGATTCGCCTTAAAGGGAATAACTCTGTCCTGTAGCCGTGACGTCAACATTTTGCCCTGCTTCACTACAAGCGCTGCATGACGCCGATAACTAAATGACGTCATTGTGATGACGTTACTGTTAACAACGTCATGTTTTCGCGGGAAAAAAATCCACAAAGTCCAACTTCTCAAGTCATTGCAGAGAACAACCGTGAATACGTTTTTGTCACTCTGTTCTGTGCATAGTTTGAATTTCGCAAAACCTCTCTACAGCTTGATAGCCATTTCCGTCCTGCAAGAATAGGTACCATCATGCAAGGCTTGATATGCTCAGGAAAAATATGTTACGTACTTGTACTACATACGTGTTAGGGTTGGGAAATGCTGTTTTAAGTCCGTGTAACACGACATAAGTTTATGTAGGGCCAATTTGAATTGATTATAAACAAAATTAAATCTAAAAGGGTATCCCGTAAACAACGATCAATAGTCCTGCACTAGGCAAGTGAAGAATTATTGCTCGAAAACCTACACCGTCTAGTTATGTTGTCGGCTAGAGCTTTTGTATCGTTCTTTGAACAACCAGTATTATATAAACGTTAATGCACTCACATTGTTTATATCCCAAACTATTAATTTGCAAACTATTTAAATAGAGTATAATTTGTTAAGAGTTGTTCCCGTTGTGTGCGATTAATTGTCGATAAAATGCAGTTGTGTTTTTTGTTAAAGTTCATTGTGTATTGTTATGTGATACTCGTTTCAGATTGTTGTCAAACCCGGAGAGATACCTAAAACGACTGTGATCGATATCAAAGAAAGCAAGGGGGGGGACGTGGAAATAGAGTTCAAATTAAAACCTGTCACAGGCCAAGCATCTGCCTCTATTTCGCCAGTTATTTGTGCAGAACGAGGTGAGAGGAAGGAAATATAGTCTTTATTACGAAGAGATAGTTGTATGTGTATTACGCAATCAAGCCATGCAGTAATGTGTTTTTTATAATAGACTTGTATTAAAAGACAAAGAGCTACTCTAATGAACGAGCTTCATATACAATACACATAATTTACCGTAGTGGATTTTGGCTGTAGTAGACGGTGGAATCTGTCACGAATCGGAAACAGTGCAGCTTCGAATCAGTATAGTCTTCTAACTCGATACCTCTGTAAACTTACCTATAGTGGGCGGTAAATTTATTGCGGGCATATTAAGCGAAATATCTGATTCATTCTGCGTTTGTCTTCTCTCTTCTACGAGATGCATGCAATAAGCATAATTCCCGCAGAGCTTTGATGTAATGATTCGAAGCCCAACGTCTATTAAGAATGCAAACAATCTTTAATCGTGCAACATATAACGCTCTTGAAAACTCACCAATACTTATTCATTTCGCCTCACGTCTGTACAGTATATGTACAGTTTAATTGGAGAAAAACTACACCATGCTCATGCTTCGTGTGTTAGCGCCTTGTGTACTATGACTGATGGTTCTTTAGTTTTCAAGAAAACATAGTGCTTAGTTATATAATAAGTTCTATTGCAGTAGTACGAATGGACACTGTAGCTGTGTATTGTATATATCTAGGATAGAATATCTGAATTTCACATTTGTCCATCTTTTCAGAAACGACACCAGTGGCAACTACATCAGTTACTCTTCCAACCGGTATGCGAATTTCTGTATAATATTGCATTATCGTGTTTACGACAATTTCGACATGCTACTACAATCGGCTTTGTGGCAGCAACAAAGCTAGCAGTATATTAGCGAAATAGTTAAAGAATGAAAAAAAGCATTTATCTAGACTATGCCTTTATCAATGTATACACTGCCGCCAACTTCTATTTTGTCGTATTTGTAAAACAAATATTTTAAAAAGTGTACATTGCAGGGGCCTAACTTTTTGTATGCAGTATACTGTCTAATATTTCTATTCAAATCATTGAAAATGTTTATCATCGATGCATGAAGTTGTAAGCAGTAGCCATTTTACATGTTTTCGACTTTTTGCACCTGGTGCACGGGATAAAATTACCTCGTGCAATAAGTTTTTGACATTGTGTTCTCTAAACCCTGACAACATCGAAAAACAAATAATAATAAACAGATATGCCACGCATCGGTGTAAAGGAACGGTCAAGGGCAGGAGGGATGATAACAGCTTGCTCAATCTTGGGGGAGTTGTGTGTGATTTTTTTGTTGTTATGGGGCAGAAATAGCTTAAAAGTGAAACTCATTTCTGTATCGAGCACACCCTTTTGACGTGAACCACCTTTTAGGTAGCTACATTGTTCAAAAGACGATTGTTCACCATCCAGCGTCTTTGTAGCGTCCGTGACGTCCGTTGGAATCCTCGAAGAAGAGTCACAACTCCGGGCCATGATCGTTACATCATAAAACAGCACCTTAGGCGACGTCAATTCAGTTGGCAATCGTATGCAATAGACCGTTAATGAGATATCTGAGGAAATGGGGTGAAATTAGGTGTTTTGTATCATGGTTGACGTCAACGTCACTTTTCCGAACGTCAAAATTGCGCATCAACATTTTATTTTTCTGAAATTCGTCTCGAATTACTTATTCTAATCATAGAATTTAATTTTCAAGGACGTACACGAGTGCGAATGTGAAGGGTATGCAGAGGCAAACATCAACGAGACAGAACAGTAAGGTGGGGTTCTGTGATGACGTGGGGTGGGCTATCTCTGCATTCTAAAACAGATTTGGTAAAGGCACAATGCCGTCTAAATGCGCAGTAGTTCCAGGGACAGATTGTGCGTCCCCACATTGTACATCACATTCGCGTCAACGGGCCCACGATTTTAACTCAAGATGACGCCCCATGTCATGCCGCCACATAACATCTTCTTGTTGCAAATAATGGTGTTGTATGCCTTGGTCTCCACGTAGCCCTGAGTTCAGTCCCATTGAGCTCACATTGGACATCACTTCAATTCTCGTCATTTACGTCAAATCAATACGAGACACGTGTCAGACGGTGATAAGGGCTAATGGGGTCACATATACGAGATTAGGTTGCGTTAGTTCATCATAAATGCTAGAATGTAAAAGACGACTTTCAGAATCGTGTTGTCTGTGACTTTTGTTTTGGGGGTAATGTTGTTAAAATGGCTGTGCATTTTTGTTGGAACGAATGAGGGGAAAATAAATTGACGTATCTGATGTTTTAATGTTTGTAGATTATTTATAGTGTGACCAATAGTTCAGGAGGAAATGGTTTCTTATTGACAGTAACCCGTCCTAAGTAAAAGTGCATAGTGACTGCCTGAACCTGGAGAATCAAAGCTTGTTCAATGTCTCGTATGGTCGTTTCGAGCATTTGTCGCAATTATGACTCTCCTATGCATGGAGTTCATTAGCTTCCCCTCCCTATCCCATAACATATCATCCGCCAAACATATCGCTCTCGAGAACGCACACGTAAGCGTAGCGTTCCCTACGACGTGAGTATACACGACGTCGACAATCGGATCGATCAAGATTTAACCGGGACTCGATGGTGAACATAATCTCTCTTCACTTCCTCAATGGAAAGTTTGGGGACAAATAACCACAGGCTGCAGCGTGCACGACGCGGAGCGTAAAGTGACAAACCAACGTACGGACGCCGAGCTCGCAGACCGTTAACACGTAGCTGGTTCCGTACAGTGTCGGCATGGATAGCTCGACGATGATTGCCTAACGTGTTACCAGCGGTTTCACCGGTTGTACGGTTGAGATTAGACATACCGGCTTTGCGGATAACCCTGTCCTAACGTGACGTCATGACGCGAGGACGTCTCGTTTTACAATAAGCGAACGGTCTGCAAGACTTCCCGTCTCTCGCATGCGTCTTAGAAGACGTTCTGTAGTCGAGAAATGCATCTTGAACGGCAGCCTGATCTTGGTCTAACAGTATTGCAATAGCTTTCCCCTCTGAGTTTCGGTTGAGCGTACAATACTTCGAAAGTGTTGAAAGCAGTCCCAAACTACGACAATAAATGTGACAACTTGAAACGTACCCATTTGACTAATATTGACAGTTTAACATCACATCATCACAATTTTGCACGGGTATTTTGCATATTCACACTTACACCGCGTAAGGAAAACTTTTACGAGGTAGGGTACTTTTATTCACCGGATATTGTGGACATTGACCGAGATTTTGCTTTAGCGAATTTCATAAATTACGGCCAAGTAATAAAGTTATTGTTGAATATTTTAGGTACCCTGCGTTTCTTTTTCGTCCAAGTGTACAGTACATTACAGGGTAGCTGGGCAGAATATAATTTTCATATACAGAGAGTGTTGAGTCGGATCAGATGAATCGTAAATGAGTAATCTGATTAGTTTCGCCTCTGTCTATCATTTTTATTAAAGTGTATGATGAAAAGTACACTTTGTGTATTCAAACTCACAGGGGGCCAACTAGGTATTACGTTGGAGCGTTTGTCTACGACAACATGTATTGGACTGGCTACGACGGTAAACATATTTTACATGTTCTGTCAAATGTCAACAGTGTTAAATATCATAAATCGTCCTTTTGTTCGTAAATTATAAGAAGTGACACACTGTTTATAGAATCAAGCCCCACCATATACAGTTTGTGGTTCCAATTTTCACTTTGTGATTGATTATATCTGTTCTTACCATTTTATTAAATCTGAATAAGAGAAGATCAGTAATCAGTAACCCGTTCAGTAATCAGCATAATATGTGTATGTATTGCTACGAAGATGCATCTGTGTGTATACGTTTCTAACAGAGGGTGTATTGGTATGCTCACGAAGTTTTCTTTTACTACATAACCGGCTGAAATGGTATATTTGGACATTAATGTTATTGACAGGCCCGTAGGAAACGCGTGGGTGTGTGTGGGGGGGGGGGGGCGTGCCCCAGCCCCCAATAATTTTGCAATTAATGGTTAACAGGCAAATTCCTTTTTATTTGGTCTATAGATAAACGCCACGACTTATATAGGAAAACCCTACAAATCTATTTATAGCTATATATATCACAATATTGTCTTGCCCAGTCAGCTTAGATACAATGTTCTCAAGTGAGTGACTTGTTGGCCATGTCCCTCTTGTCCTTCTTACGTGCCTGATTGAAGAGGAGGTTGTGACAGAGGGGTCATCTAATCTGGTACTTTTGTTATCTTAATGCCCATCAACGGATGCAACTTCTACATTTTTATCTGTAGATCAGAGATCACAATTGAACATCGCTGTAGGAAAACCATCATATTAAAAATCTGTATATAGCCTAATGGGATAATACATGACTATTACACACCGATTGGCACAAACGTAACAGTATGTGGAATGTAACTTAATGATTAACGTTAATACTGCCGAGTTTTGACCATTGGAAACAACAATGTACAGTTGTTGCTCCAAATAACACAGCTTCATTGTTGGCGTCTGCCTGTTTGTATGCCCCACATATAGTACATACTTTGTCTAGCTAACGTCTCCTACACTTTTCAAGCTACAACCTTATAACTTGGCAGAGTGTTTGCACATATACAGTAGATGTGCATGTGGATTTAAAGTCAAATTGGGGGAGGGAGGCATCATATTTGTCTTACAGAAAAATGCCTATCATCTTATTATACAGTAAAAACTCTCTAATACAACCATTAAAACAAAGGCTAATTGATTGTAAAACGACAGTTGACAATTAACCTAGAGCAAGGTAGTACTAAAACAAAAAACTCCTTTAGGAGCTTTCTGTTTTACTGTCACCTTGCTATATACATGTACCGGGGGTATATAAGAAATCACCTATCGTAAAGATCTAACAATGCACACAATATTGTGGACGTAATAGAAATACTTTACTGTACTCTAGGCCAAGGTAACAGTTTAGTTTCAATTTAGGGGTCTGTGTTTGTTACCAGCAGGCGTCATCAGTATGTAAGCATTTTACCATTTGTCAAAAAGTGTAGACATTGATTGACCTCAAATATTGAAAACTGTCAGTTGATCTGAAATGTTATTATTCTCAGATTCATGAGTCCCAGTTTCTTTTTGCATGGTTCAAATTGAAAAAATCAAAAACCTTTTCAAACTAAAGTTGTGTTTATTTCGTATACGTTTTCCGAGTGCTTTTATACTTGAATACTCGTATATACAGTAAAAAGGAATGCGTAGTACATGTATCGGTTTTCTATCATAAATCTTTACAAGACATACTTATATTTTGCCGACTTTTTCATTTTTTTATAAAAATAATATGTCTGGACATTTTTTTAAATGATGCAGGCTACTGCAAGATATCTCAGTTTAAGCCATTATGTTCTGGGAACCATTTTCCCCCCGTAGCTTGTTCCTTATTTTAAAGACAGGTGGCCACTTAAAGCAGGTTGAAAGTAAAGCAGAATTCACCTTTAGTCGTTTGCTGCTTTGCTTTCAGTCTGCTTTAAGCTACCATTTTACCAGGATAATATCTTATGGTACATTAAATACATATCACTGTATAAATTAGTATGTTTTTCTTCAATTGGGGAATAAATTGAAACTAGTTTGCCGGTGTCAGGATCAAAGTTAACAGTTTGCTTTTTCTCCGATAAGGTTGCCGGTTACGTTGAAAGTCCGGTGTTTGTATTTGACACTGTCTTCTACTTAGTTGTCTCCCACGTGAATGAGATATTTTCATCCTGGTGTACCGTAGAGCAGTGATAGGCCGCCTACCTTGAACTTCTGAAAGGCAGTAGGAATACACAGCATGTTCAATGTCCTGAAATAAAACAAGAGACTTTGTAGCCAACCCAATACATGATTTTGTAGCAATGTATAGTATCGCCTTTTAACAGGCCTAAATGATCATGTAACCTATATAAGTACATGTTAAATAATATATTTACACTTACAATTTGGGATTTTTCAGCACTTTAGGGGTTAAGCCCTGAATAATTCCATTTTTTCTAGTATCCAATACATGTTGTCGTAGACAAACACTCCAACGTAATACCTAGTTAGCCCCCTGTGAAACTGTGAATATCAAGAACAGAGGTATCACTAATGAACCATTTAATCTGTGTCTGTACTCTCTGCCAGTCATTTTGCATCACAACGCAACTATGAAGTGTATACATTTCATCATAAATTTTTGGACTCTGATAGGCTGAAACTGCACATGTGACCACTGTGTACGAGACCGTATTCATTGATTTTGCCGGGTAGTACGGGTCACGTGACTAGTTAGATGTTGTTCCCTCGATCGATTCGCGTAAACAATCTCTCTTTTTCGGTTTATTAAGCAGTTGTTTTACAAGCAATCAAAACGAAATCTTGACTAAAAGCTGTTTTGAATCGATCATTATGTGTAAATGTAATTCAGATATCGATAATATGCTAGTTTCTTGCTTTGCTTTCCCTCATTACCCGACCCACGTCGTCACCATGATAAACAAACGACGGGGCGGGAAATGGACAATACAAAGTACTACGGCTATAATGAAATTGACATTGGATTCCGATTTATTTAGATCAATATGTTTATCGAAATCAACCAAAATAGGCAGAACTCGATATGCCTAGACACTGACCTGTAGACGTGTTCATTAATTTTGTTCGTTCCTGATTATTTCCGTTCATTTATAATTAATCGTTACAGTGTTTCATAAAACGTAAATGTCCTCCGAGAACTCTCCGTTCAAAATACCCTGGTAATAAACACTTTAAGGATGTTCACATTCCAATGTGATGACGTAACCATGTTAGATACAGTCGATCTTCGATAGGGTCTATCTTGATTTCATTTCAGTCTAACATATCCGTAATTCAAAGTTAAATGGTAGGTTTGCCACCTTTTAAACTTGAAATACTGAATATGTTTGACATAATGCGTAGAAATTATATTAAACTGTAGGAATGCAGATAAATTCTACTTATGCGAGTTCCTGATATCGTCGAAGTTTAACAGTATAACTATTGTACTAAACAATCGAATAGCGCGTGAGTGTGAAATGTACTGATCATGATGTCAATTTCAAGTGTCAACTTTAGGTTCAAGACAGTAAAACTTTGTCAGATAATGCATGTTTTCTTTCTTGTATTGGATCTAGACTGGAAATAAATTCGTTACACGGCATTTCGCCAGGTTCGCGCTCAGGAAATACGGAATCCAAAACCGTCATACAAGCCCGTACACCCTGCCGAAATACCGTGTAACTAATAGTATTGCGGATAGTTTAACAACACTTACTATGCAGACCAAAATCAGAGTACTCCAAAATGAATCCTCTGATCTGAGGCTGCACTACCAATTATATTACATTTCAGGGTAATTGTCCAGAGTGCATTTTTTCTATACAGCATGTAAATTCCGATCGGATGGCTCGTAAATGAGTTCTCTGATTTAATTCCTCACTGTCTGTCATTCTGTATTACAGCGTATTTATGTAATTCACTTATCTTAAGTAGACAGTGTAAATCCTTTTCAGAGGTTACGTAAATAAACCCTTAGGTCAGGGTCCCAACCATAGATATCTTAAGAGACTAGATTGGCCACCTAGCGCCGAGCTGCCATTGGTCGACGGTCAGAAAGACGCCATTTTGGAACGTGTATCATACACTTTCCCTCCGACGACAAAATATGATTTACTTTCATTTAAGAATGAATTCATGCTACATACATCTAGCACTACATAACTCTGCATCGTAAAACGACAATCAAAAGATAATAAGCACAAAATGATGTTAACTCCTATTTAACTGACTAAAATCATCGGTTAATCATAGCAACTATGGAACGCTTCTTAGCAACTTCTGTAGTCGATGACGCACCGTCAACGTAGACGGGATTACCTGCGCATAGCATGTAACGTCATACATCTACCGTAATACGACGTGCACCAGAACAATGGGACGAGAATGTCATACACGTTCCAAGATGGTTTCTCGGTGACCGTCGCTGATTGGCCTGTGACCGATCTAGGTTTTTTCCTCTTTAAGCTATGGTCCCAACAGTCTGTCACTTTGCATTTAGTGAGGAATTATTATAATTAAAGACATAAAATAGGGATAATATGACTAAAATAAAAACAACTAGCTAGCTTACTTCTTGTCTGAGTTTGAACTGAATTACTTTTTAGCTTTATTAGTTCTGTACATGATTTAATCATAATTTCTCCAGGCAAACATTAATATCTGTTACAAATGAGCTTTTGAATGCAAATTGTTTAGCATTTATTGAAAGTTATTGTATATTTTTGCTCTAAAGGTGTATTGAATTTTAACTCGAATTTAAGTATGTTTTGCACTCTATAAAGTTTAAGTGGGAGTCTCCCAAATTCTCCATAAAGAAGATTGTTTGGTGTCTGTGGTTTGATACCCGGTATTTTTTTTGCAAAAGCAGAGATGGGATTCAATGTTGATAGCCTCTGAGAAACCCCAGACCTCGCTACCATGATTTAAGATTCGTAGAATATGTTGATCAAAGAGGTCTAAGGTATGGCTTACTGATATGTTTGTATCTATAGGAATTTAACTTAAAAAGTTTTATAGCGAAATGTTTGACTAGCTTTTAAAGCTTCACGTGTACCGCTTAATACACCATGGGTTGTAAAGACCACACCGAGGAATGTAAATACAAGATACAAGATATTTCATTGTAACTAAATGCCACCGGCCCACAATACATCAATACAATAAGTACAGAGTTGCAAATCAAAGATGTCCGTTATAAATTCATGTCAAAATTATACGCGAAGCTGTTATGAATCTATACAAATTGTTACATAGCTCGAGTTACGCTATATTTGTCTGAAGCTTAGAGTTGGCTGAAAGTAAAGCAGAATGCACCTTAACGCGCATTCTGATTTTACTTCCACCCATTTCAAGTAGTGACCTGATTTCGAAACCGGGAACCGGCTAGGATATAGAAACCATAACATAATATATAAATCAAGTTTATAACAGTGATGAAGCTTAAAGCTGGCTGAAAGTAAAGCAGAATGCACTTTAAGGAGCATTCTGCCTCTACTTTCGTGACTCGATGAACAGGGAGGTAATTGTAAAAGTCGGCAGAATATGACATATAAATTTCAGACTTGATAAACCTATCACCTTTACCTTTACCTTTAAAGGAAAACAACACAATGTCATCTGCATAGAGAAGTAAACATAACTTTAGCATGCCAATTTCTCTACTATCAAAACCTTTCAGAATAAGTTTTTCTAGATCATTTAGGAACATGAAAAATAGGAACGGCGATATACACTCACCCTTGGCTAATCCAAGTTCGAAACCGGGAACCGGCTAGGATATAGAAACCATAACATAATATATACATCAAGTTTATAACAGTGATGAAGCTTAAAGCTGGCTGAAAGTAAAGCAGAATGCACTTTAAGGAGCATTCTGCCTCTTCTTTCAACCCACTTCAAGTGGTAACCTGTCTTCAAACCTATAAACATACTACTATATATTTACCCTTCTATGTCTATAAATCAGAATTAATAAAGTGAATTTTGCTTAAAGCTTGCTAAAGGAAAGCAGAAAGCGCCTTAAGTCGAAATCCGCTTTTACTGTTTCCACCATTTGCTGGTTATATGTAAACCTCAAATGATGTCCTCCCTTTTTGATATTCACGATTTTTTATTTATTTATTAACATTATCAGTTAGTTTCCATTTCGGACAGTATTCTTGTAAAACATTTAGACCGTTATGTAGTCCTATCTCAGTAAAGGAAAATAACACAATGGCATCTGCATAGAGAAGTAAACATAACTTTAGCATGCCAATTTCTCTACTATCAAAACCTTTCAGAATAAGTTTTTTCTAGATCATTTAGGAACATGAAAAATAGGAACGGCGATATACACTCACCCTTGGCTAATCCAAGTTCACAAACCAAGCTGTCGCTTAAAGACATCTGCTGACGGCCTTTCGATCGTAACGCCTTGTCAGACAATTTCCTTGCAAAAACATGGCTCTTATGGACATTAGGGTAGCAAAGAACCATTGAAGTTTCTCGTGTGAGACCCAACCTTTATATTTGATCGTTTGGTTAGAAATAACCATTGAAAATCACTAGAGCATGAGTGTAATCTGGGCCTCACCAGGTAAATTGAGATTAGTATAGCATGTGATGCATGCCTTATTTGACAGTTAAAATTTACACCTATCGAGACAATGGGGGGTAGTCCATCAATGGACTGAGGAAAAGTATTTAAGGAACTTTCATATTTAATTCTATATCTAAAGTTTGTATAGGTATTATACCCGGAATATTGCCTCTAATTCCATATGAAATTTATTTAAACCTCATGATTTCTCTCTCAAAATAATCGAAAGCTTTTTAAAAATCGATGAAAGATACATGAATTTTCTTATTATCATTCATAAGGTGGTCAATATGTCATGTAAAATAAATATTACATCTACTATACTCATGTTTTTGCGGAAACCAGCTTGCGCCGCCACTTAACCATACTGGTTAGTCCATTTATCAAGTCTTGTAATCAAAATTCTGGTTAACAACTTTCTCGGAGCTTTAAGTAGAGGTATGCCCCTGTAGTTTTCAGGGTCGTTCATATGACCTTTTTGTGACGCAGAGTTATATGTACATGTACTTTAGACCATTGTCAGGGAAAATTTCTCTTGGTATAAAGCATATTGAATAGTTTACTCGAATATGGTAACCCCATATTTAAAACATTCATAAATAAACAGGTCTTGACCGTCGATTTTTCATATTTTAGTTCTCTACAAGCTTCTCTACAAGCTTGCAAAATCTGTTTTTCGGATGTTTGTATATTTGATTCTGAAAACATCTCTTGTTATTCCTCAGTCATATATATATCGTTAAACTGTAAAATGCCGTCGTCGGGATGAAAAAACATCGACTTTGGGTCGTTGCTAGCTTGATAGTATTTTGAAAGTTTTAAAGAAGTAGATGTCTTTGGAGATTTCAACACTTTCCAATACTCTTTTGCATAGCGGTAAGGCATTGATTCAAGTTTCCTTGTACTATAATCATGTAGAGTGTTTTTTTAGATATATTATTTTGTGATCTGGGCCCGTATTCTGATACATCTGAAGTATTTTACTTAAGAATTTTCTAACTCTTATATTTTCTTTATTATTGTTTTCTTTAACTTTTCCTTTAAGAAAATACTTAAGTATTAAGTTAAAGAAAATAAATCCTAAGAGTAAAATATGGCCGTTGTCAGGGACTTCCCCGATTAAAATGACACTAACACGTATGACTGTTTATTTGCGGTATAGTTTGCGGGTTTGTTTTCTTCTCATATGTAAATAATTATTAACCAAATTCTAAATAGTTGCTGATAGTTCTAGAAATTACTTTCATATTTCTACTCTTTCTTGATATTTGAAAAGCTCTATGAAAAGTGTCCTGCAGGTTGCTGTTTAACCCTTGTCATGCAGAACCGTTATCTGCTGCAAACACATCATCTGCAGAAAAACAACATAATCAAGTTGATGCTTTCCAAACTTAAGAAAATTAAAAAAAGACTGGCAAACAAGTTTGGATCCAGATCAAACGCCGCATAACGCGGCGTCTGATCTGGATCTATACTGTTTGCAAATTGTTGACAAATTTTAACCAAGTCGCGCGTAGATTTTTTATTAAAGCAGGCTGACAATAAGAAGAAACCCTTCTAATTGGAGAATTTTACGGCAATTTTAGCATGCTTTTGCCCTTTAACTTTCAGTTTGGACCTTGATCAGACGCCGCGTCACGCGGCGTCTGATCAGGATCCCAACTCTTTGGCACTCGTATTGAATTCTTTTCAATTAATACTGCCTTAAGAATTAACTTTGAAACGATATTGCAGATAACAAAACTGAAGCAGACGACAATGAAACTCTGTGTAGTTCGAACCTGCTACCCCCGAGATGCCATTCAGACTCGCTAACTATTTGGCCACAGCGACTTCGTTGAAATTGGGCTTGTTAGTTAATTATAACTGTGGAAATAATTATGTATTTACGCTAGTTTTGGTACATACAGTGATCATTTATTACTAAAATATAGATTTTGAATAGATTTTGAATAGATATCGATCTTTTCCACGTTTTGCGATGAAGACCGTACGTAATAATGTCTTAAACCGTAATCTCAGTCGTATGTAATGACCTTACCCCACCCCGAATTTGACCAAATTTCACGAAACCACTCAAATACAAACGTCGGCTCAAAAGCCTCCGCTGAACGTATCTATAGGTCTGTAAATGATTTTTTTCTTCAATGAATTATCTATTCTACCTATTCTGGGGCAATTATTGCTGCTTTATAAACGTTCGTATTCTCATCTTTGAAAATCCTAAAAAGTTAAGAGAGGGTCACAGTTTTCTCAAGTTATGAGAAAATTATATAGTTAATTTGCCCAATTGAGAATTTTCTTAGTTATTTTTTTTTTCATCTTTCTACGAGGGAATCCCCAAATACTTAGTTAAAATGGCCGAAACCTAAGACTACATTGATTTTCTAAGAGAATAACGTTTCACTTGAATTTTCTTTAAATATCTTCACTTTCTCAGAGTAAATCATCAAATATTTAGAGTAAATTGCCGAAAACTAAGAAATACTGATTTCCTTAGAGTAAAGTTATCTTAGAATGTTTCTGAATACGGGCCCAGATCTAGGTTCTATAAATATATTTTTTCTATTATTTTCGTTATGTAATTTGCGCTATGCGTTTAACGTTGCATAGACGTCTACTTTTAAGCCACCAATCATGTTATTGCCGTTACATGCATTGTTATCCCTCCCCGTCATTCCGTCCTTCCGTCATTCCATTATTTCGTCATCATTTAGTATAATATCTCTGTCATGGATACTAATAATGAGGTCAAATTCTGTATACAGATACACCATAGCAATAGGCAGGTCCATTTTTTATTTGGATTCGGCCCAATAAGTTTTGACACAGTAATTTCGACAATTTGTGGTTTCAGCCGATTATCTCAGTCATAAAAATACATTTTGGCTTCAAAATTTGGTATATTAACACATCATGACAATACGCAGGTCAGTTCTGAATTTGAGTTCGACCCAATAAGGTTTGACTGAGTTAGTTTAAACATATTTTATTTCGTAATACAAACACATGTTTAAGTCATACATATATCATTAGGATTAGAACGAAAGCAATTGCTTATTAGGTTCTTCTCCTACTGAGTTATGCCCCTTTGATTCAGAAACTTTCCGAAAATTTGTGGTTTCTGCTCATTATCTCAGTCATACATTGACATTTTGAACCAAAATTTCAGATAAATGTACATAACAAGAATACACAGGTTAATTAAAATTTGATTTTGATTAATTAAAGCTTGACGGAGTAAAGATTATATTTCATTAGTTATGCCACCATGAGTACAGTGTACTAAATTTGTGCCGCCGGAGATGAATTGCAAACTTTAAGTTTACTTGTTTATTGCCGTGGCAAACGTTATTTTCTTCTTGCCTAGATCCGTTTACCAAGAGAAAAGTTTAAGACACAGTGATCTTACAAATATTTGGATCATCAATGTAAACTTCAATAACATTTTCAAATAATGACGGGTCACATACAATATAGTCTACTACGCTGCATCCAGTGCTTTTTAACATAAATAAAAAAAATTATGTACATTATAATTACCCATGTTGCTGCTCTATCAATCCTGCCGTTTGATATTCTAGTCCGGTTTGTTTGCAAAAAGTTATTAAATGTTATCAAATTCATTTTCAGTTCGGTATTGAGAAACCCTATGTAAGGATGTATCCTGGATCTAGTCACCAAGCACAACATTAGAATTCATAACTTTGATCTATAAGCGTAACTCTAATGTAATTTTTTCTCTATGGTATGCCATGTGAAAACTTGTGGATTTCGGCTCAGTTTTGCGCATAGGTTGCTGATAGTGTCACAAATCTACCAGTGGTCTCTATGTATACACCAATCTCCGTGATGACAGATTCTCTCCAGCCATGTTACGCTGGATGGTCACCTGTGCCAAGCAGTGTCTGTATATCTCGGGATGGGATGCCGCAATGCTTCTGTAATGACTTGGCCAGAACTTATCATTGTTGCGTGTAGTTGCTAATTCTAGGAGGAAGTGTTCTGGGGTCTGTCTTGCGAAACATCGTACAACAAAACAGTAGTAAGTCAAAACTAAACTACATCTTATTTCTGATTTCTTAATCAAATCCTGTTTTGTTACATCTCTTTGGAATATTCTTGACAAGACAATTCCACAGAGACGGAGCGGAACAGTATTAGGGTTAAGAAATAAATAATAACTGAGATTTTTAGAATCTGACTTACGACCGTTTTTGTTGTACGGCGTTTCATAAGACTAGCCCCTGTAGTCTCTGTGACTCGACATGAGCATACTGGTGAGGTAATCTGGTATATCTTGTGTCTCTGGACTTTGAGTACAGAGTATCCGATTTGTAGCTGGAGAATGATGTGGAATGCTGTCTTATAAGGGAAGTCTAGTCTCCGTTTATGGTCGACTACCAGCTCGTAGTATTTCTTCCTGCGTACGAGATGTCCCATCTTGATTACCACTTAGACATGCAAGCTTTGTGACTGGTTTCTTTCACCTCCTGGTTACCAATCTAATTTATTCCTGCATCTCGAGAGATTTATTAGCCCCTTGTTTGGCAAGTGCATTTGCCATGTCGTTGCCTTGAAGAGCTGCATGGACTGATGTCTATAAAGAGACATCAACTTTTATTTCAGTGATGGCCCTTAGACTTTTCTTTATCTCCAAAATGACACCCCTGTGACTGTTTCCCTTCCATCCCATAGTCAATATTCCTACTTCTTACTACCTGTCACTGTATAACTAAAGATCTACAATTAATTGGTACTGTATAACATATTCGTGGACCATGAGGAATGCGACGAGTTCTGCTAAGAGACTGGACACATGTATTGATACTTGGCGCTTCAACAGCACAGGTTCACCTTCTGGAGGGTAGATTATTGTAGCTATTCCACAAGGCCCGGGTTTTATGCATGACCCGTCTGTAAAAGCACATGTCGTAGTCATGTGTGCCTACATCATAACGTCCATGATGGTATCTCTTTCAAGACTTCCTGCTCCTTTGTCCTATCTTTGAAGGATGCTAGCCTATTTCAGTACTCTTCCCTTGTTCTTAATTTTTTAGACTGCCTTCTTCTTCATACTCTAGCTCTGGGTCAATGAGTTTTGTTTTGTGGAGTCCACTGTAGTCTTCCCTATCTCGATTGGTTTGAATTGTGCAAGGGTCAATGGGCTGATGTACCTCGGTGGGTTGTTGTTGTCCTGCAGTTGGATCAGTGTCGGTAGGACTCCTGTCGGTACTTCCATGGCTTCTCTCCCAGGCGACTGTTGTACGTTCAGGCATAGTGCCAGTCAATTCCTATTCACCGCTTTCAATGTTGTCTTGCCATTTGCCACTTGTCAGATGAGGGTCCCATACTCGACCACCGAGCATAAAATCGATCCGTAGACATTGATCAGCTTCTTTATTGAAACCTTGGTGGCAATTCATTTAAACTTTCTGGTGAGTCTAAGGGCTCTGTCGTTTTTCCCACCTGCTTTATGTGTTAGTTGAAAGTAATCTTTTCATAGAGAGCTATACCAAGGATAAAGAGAATATTTGGTTCCTAACTTTGAAAGATAACTGTTATCTGCCAATGCAGATGAATATTTTAGGTGAGCCGGAGGTGAATCTTATATATTCAGGAGCCGAGCCTCATAACATTTCTCATTCTAAAGCTGGGAACGAAATATTCTATTTATCCTTGTCACGACAGCAATACATATAGAGACTTCTTTGTTCAAAGCTTGCATTTTATAAGCAATGCGTTTTTAGCTAACCTGAGCATAAAGTGCTCCAGGTGAGCTATTGTGATCGGTTGCCGTCCGTCGTACGTCGGTGTCGGTGTCCGGTTGCCGTCCGTCGTACGTTGGTGTCGGTGTTCGTGTCGTCTGTTCACTGTTTCAGAAAATTTCTTCTCTGAAACCAATGGCCTAATTTTAACCAAACTTGATGTGATGCTTACTGTTGTTGTGAGCTTCAAAAATCGTTCAAAAAGTGGGCGGGGCTATTGGTCTTGTTGCCATGGCAACCATGCATAATATCTAAAAAAAAAACGATTCTTCTCAAAAACGACTGGTCCGATTTCAATTTGGTTTTCACCAAAATGTTTCTCATTTGATATACTTTCAAAATTCGTCAAAGAATTTTGATCAGTCAAAAAACATGGCCGCCAGAAGGCGTGGTCATTTTCCGTATTTACGTAATATTGACAACTAAAGTCAAAATATTCTTGTCAATAATCCTAGGACAACCAAATTTCACATGTAGCATCATATTGTGAACCTTTAGCAAGATTATTCAAATAATGATCCCCGGATCAAAAATGGTCCCGCCCCGGGGCTTATCAGTTTTTCATAGACTTATATAGGAAAACCTTTAAAAATCTTCTTCTCTGAAACCATACGGCCCAAACCTTTTATATTTGCCATCTAGCTTTGCCTTATGGTCATCTACCAAGATTGTTCAAATCATGACCCCAGGGTCAAAAATGGCCTCGCCCTGGGGCTTATCAGTACATAGACTTCTACTGGAAAACCTAATTCCGAGTTGTTTCAGTTTCTTGCAACAGTCCACATACATGCAATGAAAAACTTCATTATGCATCCAGTATAACACAATATTTCCTCAGGTGAGCGATTAGGGCCGCATGCGGCTTTTGTTTGACGTTAGATTCTCGGTGTAACTCCAGAAAAGCGCGCTATCATATCAAGTCCGGCGAGAAACAGTTACAAACATTTTTCCTCTGAATAGTTTTTTTTTTCAAGAAAGGAATTGTGTTATGTTTTTTATGCAACACATGGACCCTTGAAAATACATATACGTTTAAGACTTTCTGTCATGATAGATGGTGTTTTGGGGAAATTATGTGAGCTGAAGTGATATGGGACTGTTTTAGCTCGTACCTATTTCAAAAGGTAACATGACACCAGTCACTGAAGCAAAGAGAATATTCTTATATGCCACATGAAAACCTGTTTTTTCTTCATTTTTCGCTCGATTATTCGAAAAATATGGAAAACTATTACAATCACCTTGCGTCTGCGTCGGCATCGGCGTTGCATGTTAAGGTTTTTGTTCATCCTAGAAAATGCTATCCTCTTAAAGCATATATCACTTATCGTTAAGAAACCAAATTTTGATTCAAGTTCAAGAATGTAGATCTAGATGTAGATTCTATTTTAATTTTACCATACACATCTAACCTGTTCTCAATCGCCAAAAAGGACAATTCTAGATGGCATTTGGGTGAATTATCTCCCCTTTTGCATTTCGACATCCACATTAAGATTGTTTTGATCAACCTATAAAATGCCTTTCATTTAAGGCATATATCACTACAACATATATTTTTATTCAAATAATCGCTCTATCTCAAACATATTACTTGTCCTACATTAGATGCGCATAATTCTAGATGGCATTTTGTATGAATTATCTCCCTGTTTGAACTTAGACATCCACGTTAAGATTTTGGATCAACCTAGAAAATTCCCATCACTTAAGGCATATATCACTACAAATTATATATTTATTCACTAATGGCTTCACCTAAAACATTTTACTTGTCCTACACTAAATGCGTATACAGTAAAACTCTGATATAGTGAATTTCAGGGGACCACCAGATTTACTTCACTATAAGCATACTTCACTATATTGATATAGTGAAATAATTCGCTATAATTTTTCAACTCAAATATGGATTCATATACTTGTATATGTACAGTGCATAGATTACATGTACATGTATGTGTAGCTGAATCTGTATTTAAGTGAAATACATGTTATACAACAGTAAATAATAACTATTCATTCATGTAAAGTAACTTTATATGTTTAGGCTAATTCAGTGTACAGTCGAACATGTCTTAGTGACCGTCTGTTTTAAGAGACTATCTGTCTTATGTGACCTTACTTGAGGCTCTCAACAGTTTTTACTAGATATTGAACCTGAATCAGAGACTACCTGTCTTATGTGACAAGTGACCATGAAATGTGACTCCCTTCGGCAATTATCACCGTGTATTTAAAGATTTTAAGATAGTGTTTTAACACTTTTTAGCACATGGTCAAACATTTATGGTTCAACAATTAGTTATTTGAGGTGTGACATTAACACATTTGAGTGTTTAAGTGTCATTGTAGGAAATAAATTGAAATGGATTTATAAAATAGATCTCTATGATCTTGTTAAATGTATGTAAATTGTAAATACATTGTATAATTTAAGCCTAATCAATTATTAGATTATACAATTCTAATTAAATAAAAATGCACTTTAAACATCTTACTGTAACTATTGTATCTATAAAATTAATGAGCTACTTTTATTACTTTACTAAAATATCTTCTGATTAGGTAATGTATCAAAGTATGCAAAAAACATACATGCTCAACTAATTATGCCTCCAGGTTCGACTGCACTATAACGCAGGCATTTTATGCAATTTTAATCATTTCGGGACCTGAGATTTGATTCACTATAAACGAAACTGCACTATAACCAAATTCACTTTAAACATCAAATTTTGTATAGGCTGTAGAGGCTTTTCGCCGGGGAATCGATTTCGATTCACTATAACAAGAAATTCACTGTATCAGAGTTCACTATAACTGGGTTTTACTGTAATTCTAGATGGTATTTTGTATGAATTATCTCCCCTTTTACTTAGACATCCATATTAAGATTTTTGATCAACGTAGAAAATGCCCTACAATGAAATCATACATCACTACAACTACTGCTTTTATTCCATAACTGCTTTTAGTACATAGGAGCAGATAGTCGAATTTGCTGTCTTACGGACAGCTCTTTTTCACTTGTGCAAGGGTATATTTTGGGGAACTGTTGGGTAGCTCCTGTGGTTAGAAAAAAAAAGGTATATTTTTACCTTGGAAATGACGCATTTTACATGATTTTTATAGGAGGTCTAACTTTTAAACTTTTAAAAGTAACCAGTTGTAATATTTTTTCTTTCAAGTACAGATTATGGCTAAGATATTAAAACAAAATTTGCTTTTGGAGGCTTTGAATTATGGCATGTAAGGCAACTTTCAGTTCGTGAGAGGTTTAAGCTATAGTAATGTACCGCTACCAATACAAATCTAGAACATAAAGCCAAAATCATAAGTAGTTCAATTATATGTTCGTCTAAAAACAAACCTTATTTTTATACAGGTTTATTTTTGGTAATTGTCATGCAAACGTAAATATTGTCTTAGTTGTGACAAATTTCCTGTGCATTCCTGAACCAAGTCACATCACCCCCTATGAAAACCTGAACTCTTTCATTTTGTCATATTTATCTGCTTCAAACTTGTTTACTGCAAGATCATGTCAAAGTTATATTTAAAGCAATATGACTGACAAAAGTTCGAAACGAGTGTCGAACAGTTTTGATCTTGATCAGAGGCCGCGGTACCAGGATAAGAACTGTTTAGATACGGGTCCCGTTGGCGTTATGGACAGTGAACTATTTAAAATGTGCATCTACTGTTTAATTTCTACAGTCAGTTTTGAATTAAGTTTCTGTTGGAGTTGCTCTCTATTGTACACTCCTTACAAATATTTAAGCGTCTAGACAATTTGATCATGCTCCTTCTGACCCAGATTTCTGTCGTCAGACGACACCAAACATGGCATCCAAACGATTTGCCGGGAGAATATTGCAAACTAGACAATGAAAAGACACTGTGTCTTCAATCTACTTGTCTTAACGTTCTTTTTTCTTTTCTCTATTATTGATATAAACAATTTGACGTCGTAGACGTCGACGTTGTTTCCCGCGTTACGTGCACGGCGGCGCTAAATTGGTATTCACAACATATTTTGTAACGAGGCGATTCCACAGCCAGGGTTGATAAGCTCGGTGTAATTAAATAAATATTAGATGAGCTTGACATTCAAATTGTCAACTCTCAAAAACCCGAATGTCACCGTCGACTTAGCCTCGGGGTGACTTTCTGTCTTTCGAGTCGACAATTTGAATGTCACGCAAATTTCCATCTAATATTTATATAATATCACAGTGCAAAATGCATGTGTGATATATCATTTTAAAGAACACTTCCTTGCCTACACGATGGTAATACTATAATGCAGGATAAGATCACACAACTCGATAAGTCACAACATGAACCTAATTTACTGATTAAGTATTGTTATTTTTTAAACCACCCTTCTAATTGAAGTTATTAAACACAATGAAAGTTCGTCGGAGCCTTGGGGTTTTTTTTTGCGGCTTTAGCCGGAAAATCATGATTATATGACAATTTACCGAAGCTTACAACACTAGTTAGTTCCACTTTTTTCAATCGGAAGACATAATGACGCATAATTGACTTACAGAGTCCACTAGGTAAACCTTTTCAACAAAACCTAGTTTATCTCCATTTATTCTTATTTGCACTAAAGGTTTACTAAATCATATATTGTCAAGCATTTGAATCGCGGCCGGTTACATCATGTGGAAGGAATTTCACTTGATTATAAACAGAAGTCCTATATCTTGAAAAGCAAGCCAAATAACAGCTGTCGAAATAGTCGAGTGGATAACGCGTACGACTGTGGAACAATAAAATATTAGGTCAGATGTTTGAATTCCGGCTCATATTTTGTTTAATTTTGATCATGTTTAGCAGAAAAAATGTCATTTTATTAACATGTTTAGTTCAACTGTTAAAACATGGTCCAGCTTGATTCGACACACTATCGCTGGCGTCATGTTTACGTTGATATTTTTCAATCACTATCTTAGGTAGATCCGTTTGAAGTTTTGCCAACTTTAACAGTATTCTGACCAATTTACCCCAGGTATTTTCCCTACATGTATTTTCAAAAATGTACGGTGTATTTTAAATGTCATTACGTGATTAACCTTTACAAGTACATGTATAAACTACATGTATATTCTCTTTAGAGCATGCCCAGTGGCATTTTAAATAGCACCTGGCTCCAGCTGCATGTATATATCGTATATGAAAAACAAAACAAAACGACGAACTACGACGTCGTACGGGCGATGACGGGCACAGTGCGATCTAAATGGCTCCACATGTCACTTCGTGTCAGATGACCTTAAAAGCCATCAAAACCTCAACACAATCAGCGCTTTGAGTATCATTCTTTGATGACGTGTTTTATAAATTCAATACAACACGAACACTCATCGAAGATCCTCGATATCCATTCAATAATAAATATGGACAAATCTTTATTTAGATATCTGTGGATGTAATCATAATGCATACAATATAGTGTCAATTCTTGTCTCTTTATAGAGTTACGTATTATAGATCTACCACTATAATCAACATGATCACGGTTCGATAGTACAACGTACAATTATCAGAAAGTTTTAAAGTGCAAATGTAATTTGAAAACAAGAGTATGAAGCAATTCAAAGGAATGTTAAAATGTAAGAAAGATGAATTTGGCTTATCAATCTTTTATTTCCATTTGTGGCATTGTATTTCTAATTTACAGCACCGAAACAGCCCGGAATGGAAACAGGGTCAACCACAACACCCGAAGAACTGGTGCCAACTACAGTGTCTTACCGTATGTATTGTATGTAAACATGACATGGTCAAATTGTATCAAACCTGTGAAGTGGAGAAATAGAAATGATTGAGTTTGGTTTTACGGCACCGTAACACATAAAATGGTCATGTAGCGCAAATGTGCATGCATGTGTGTAAATGTGTCACATTTTGGTTGAGTCTTACCACTCAGCCAGTTCGAGTAGTGGGTGTGTATCCTATCCTTCTCCATCCACTAGGGCGTAGAAATATATAATTTTTAATCTAATAAACTAGTAGCAAACATGTTTCGCCTTTACGGCTCTGCAGTGTTAAATGGGTTCATGGTTACGACGCCGCGTCACGTCGTCATTACCAAAACGTCATTGTGACGTCATGCCGCAACGTCGTCCTATTACTTGTGATAGTGTAATTTTGAAAGAGAAAATCATAAATATCATATAGCAAGGTCAATCTGTGAAGCTCACAGATTAAGTTACTTAATCGATATTCTTTTAAAACTATTTATACCAAAAGTTAACAGTTTCATAAGAGATGACATTCAATTACCAGAGTCAGTAAATAGAAACGCATACTTGGTTTTATTTGATGTAAAAAGTTTATAAACAAATATATCTCATCAACTAGGTTTACAGGCAATAGAATTTTGACTAGACAAATACTCATATATTCTCTAAAGAATGTATAATAAGTGGAATAAAAACAATTCTAGAAAATAATATATTTTCATATAATGACATCAGACAGATTAAAGGCACAGGCATGGGGACACAATTTGATCCCACTAAGCCAACTTTAGTTTAAGCCTACTTAGAAGAACAACTTTACACATCATTAGAACATCCCCACGGCAAAGATCTTTCAAATTACATAAAAACTTTCGGGAAAAGATTTCTTGACGATTGTTTCATCATCTGGTAATATTTTATCAATGAGTTAAAAATTGATCACATACTATTAAATGAACTACACCCTGACATTAAATTCATAGTAGAATATAGCAGCACTGATTGACCATTCTTAGATGAACTAATTAAAACACAGACACAAAGATAACAACTGGTATCTTTAATAAACCAACTGATTCAAAACAATACCTTAATTTTAAATCGTGTCTTCCGAAACACACAAAAACCAACATACCATATAACTTAGACAGAAGAATTTGCACAATAGTTTCATGTGAAAAGGTTCAAGATAAAATATTATAAGAATTACACGACACATTGAGAACCAGATGTTATCCCAAATCACTTTTACAAGACACTATTCACAAAGCAAAACAAATCACAAAGTCAGACCTTCTTAAACCAAAACCAAATAATAACACAACTACTCTTCCATACATCTCAACATTTAACCAAAGCAACCAAGAACTTTTTAACAACATAAAAGCTAATTTACCAATATTACAAGCAGACCCAAACATGTCTCAAATTTTAAATAAATGTAAACTTATCAAAAGTAAAAGACAGGAGGCTCAAAACTTAAAGAAACCGCTTACCAAAGCTAAGTTTACAGATAAAGAACACGTTAGTAATAAAGTAACAAAATGTAATAAATCTATTTGTTCATTATATCAACATATCAAAGAAAGCGAAATTTATCATTTGAAAGGAATGAAATTTTATGTATACCAATCAATGTTATGTGATGTTCAAAATGTCTTATATGTTCTTACATGCACTGGATGCGGAGAATACTACTATGTTAATAGTTAATTTATAATTAATCATTAATTGCTACTGACCGTACCAAGGCGGGCTCCTATGTTCACTTTGCTTTATGTTTGTCTTGCGTGTTGTTTTCTTTTTAGTGTGTAGTTGAACGAATGGTATTGCGTGTGTGTGTGTGTGTGTGTGCGTGTGTGTGTGTGTGTGCGTTGGTGACACTATCAAAGCGAGGTACGTCATAGGAGTACACAGCAACGAACCGAGGTACCTCCAACAAGCGAGGTAGTTTTTACTAATATCTCGGTAGGTATACCTCGCATTTAGCATGCTCAGTTCAAGATACAAACGCACACAAAATATCTCGAGTACCTCGGTTTGCTTTTCTACTACCTGTTTGTGTGTCGGTGTGTGTTTGCACACAGTCGATAACGATATTTGTAGGTGATGTGTGAGTGTACCTCGTGTTGTAGGTGATGTGTGTGTGTGTGTGTGTGTTTTACCTCGGTTTGAAACAGAGTTTTTGCCCAATATCTACCTCGTTTTGTCGGTCTAGTGTTGATCGGTAATTCAATATTTTCTTCACATCATTTGAAACTGTGACTGTCCTGAAAACCTTTTGTCATATTTGCCTTAAGCGTTTTGGCTTATAAAGCGTACACATCGGTATGAGGGTGTGAAACGTGTACCTCTGTCGGATAGTAAAACCAGTATGGGTGTATATGTGTGTGTGTTTGTTATGGTATGACTGTGTGTGTGTTCTGCTTGAGAGGTGGGTGTATTGTTTGTGTTGCGTTTTCTGCTTGAGTCATTCGTATTTATTGGTCAAACTGGAGAAAAGCTTATATCAAGAAAAACAGTACATTCACAACGGATAAGAGATATTTCAACAAGACAAATTCATTTAAGCGCACATTTAGAAATGCGGAAAAAGACTTCAATTATGAAATGTTTCCTTTTTTAAATGAAAGACAAATAGTGTTATAGCTAGGCTAGCGAAAGAAGAATGTTTAAAAGCTAAATTCAAACCAGTTTTAAATGCACAATGATTTACCTCCCTTTAACATGATGCAGTTATATACCTTAGATGTACGCCAACAGGAAGTAACGACGTCGACAACCTAACAATTACGTCATGACGTCATAGAACATTATTATTGCGCCTGGTTATTTTGTGAAACGCATCGCGCATTGTTTAAGGTAATAAAATTGTTTTAAAAAGCCTAAAACATCATCTATTTTTTTTAAATCAAATATGTATACTACATTCCTGAGAGAAATCACACAATGAAGATCCTGACCAGTCACGGTGTCTTATCATAGAAGCCGGTCTAGATCGACACTGTCTGCAATGCAAAAGTCTTGGATTTTCATTGCGGACCTAATACATGCATTCATCTATGTTTTATAACTGCAGCATTTAATTGTCTGTTTCTGTAAATATGTGTACGTATTAATAGAGGATATTGTATGAGTGTTCATTATTTATCCTTTTTAATAAACGAGTTGACTAAAATAATATGACGCGAGCCTTGGCGAGCGTCATATTCATTTTAGTCAACGAGTTTATTAAAAAGGATAAATAATGAACACGAATGTGATATTCTATTTATCACATTACAAGTTCAAGCACCCATTAAATTGATTTGAAGCCGTAGTTTGTAGACCCTCCGCTATATAGATTTTCCGCCAAACGTTACGTTGTTTACGTTAACGTCATAGTAAATGACGTCATTTGGCACCCCGCTACATGCAGCGCTTATGGACGAACAAGTAAGGCCGGAGCCCAAAAAACGATATTCCACTAGTGGATTACGATATTTATA
Source organism: Gari tellinella (assembly GCA_922989275.2). Lineage (NCBI taxonomy): Eukaryota > Metazoa > Mollusca > Bivalvia > Cardiida > Psammobiidae > Gari > Gari tellinella. The sequence continues at coordinate 53,739,768 of OV277858.1, forward strand.
CAATCGCTTTATGCAACTCCCAGATCTCAAATTATGTGATAAATGTATTTATGTACGCAGGAGCTTAAAACCAGTTGACAAACAAAGCGTTGCTATATTTCAGAAATTTGACACTGTAATTTTAACGAGATACCAGAGTCTAACTCTTAATTGTTTACAGTAGATTTTGTCTGAAGATATTACTTCAACATAAGTGTTTTTATTTTATACAATAGAACTTCCGCCAAGACCAACACAACCTACGCATGGTCCAACTCTTATGACGACAGGTGAGAATAACTTATAGAGAATAACTTATAATTATATTGAGTTATTATTATACTAAACTGGGTGTTAATTTTTCTGTAATTTTAACATTTTAAAATCATAGTTCATCTCAAAATGATATTTTATTTAACACAAATCATGACAGGGAAATGTATAAACGCTTCAAATGACTGAAAAAACAAATGGAAAGAGCAATCATGTCTTGGCGCAAAAATGTAAATTTGCAGTGATTCCTATACGACGTCATCAGCAATATTTGATCAAAATATTGATAAAGAAAGAATAATGTATTAAAGACATCTTCTGACGACCTTTTGATCATAACGCCTAGCCAGACAATTTCCTTGCAAAAAGCATGGAATTTATGGACATGTGGGTAGCAAAGAACCATTGAAGCTTCTCGTGTGAGACCCAACCTTTATATTTGATAGTTTGGTTAGAAATAACCATTGAAAATCACTAGAGCATGAGTATAATCTGGGCCTCAACAGGTAAATTGAGATTGTATAGCATGTGATGCATGCTTTGATTTACACCCATCCAGACAAATGGGGGTAGTCCATCAATGGACTGAGGAAAAGTCTTTAAGCAGTGCTTATGGTGAGTATCGCTCTGGTAAAGATGTAATGTCCGAGTGTTTGTTTCGCTGCGTTTCAAAGGGAACTGCCAAAGTTGTTCGTTAATCTGTAAAATAAATTTTGCTTTTACCCATTAGAAACTTTAAATAGAATATGTTTAGGTTAATTAACCCCTTCACTGCCTTACTCCGAGTACAATAATTATTTTAAAATAGTTTGGAACCCATTCAGGCGTCGCGTCATCGTGTTTGGACATGGGAGCCGGTATAGATCGACACTGTATCCGATGCAATAAGTCTTGTTTTCTCATGGAAGACCTAATACTTGTACATCGCATTTATCTGTTTTATAAGTGCAACATTTAGTTGCCTTTTTCTGTGCAAATATGTACATGCAATATTTGAACGTATTGAAAACAAAATGCTATTTTAGAAAACGCCTTAAGCTCCTTTTGATAAACAAAACGTATTTTATTTCATGTACATGTACACATGGAATAACAATTTTAACTTTTAAGCGTTTACAGTCGAACTTTCGTTGAACATATAGCTGTAACATAAGTGTGTTTATTTTATACAAAAGAACTTCCGCCAATACCAACACAACCTACACATGTCCCAACTCTTATGACGACAGGTGAGAATGACCTGCATATTTGATTATTATACATTCTAAAATAAGGGTTAATCTTTCTGTAATTGTGAAGTAAGTGTGCGGTTGTTAACACCGCAGTTGAGTTCCAGTTAATCATGGCAAGACAATATATAGATGTCTACTGCTATTTTTATTTGCAACGATCATATTTTATACAAAATCGCAAACTTGCAATTTCCAATACGACGGAGCAGAGACATTTTGTGAGTTTCGCCCTGATCAGGCGATAGTGTTCGAGGGCTTCACTGCGCTTCCAGGACAATTGCCTCCAAAGAGCACTGCCCAGTTAGCTGTTTATCTGTATAATACATATGGATGTTGCCCATTAAAATTTTAATACTAATTAGTAATGAGTTATTCGGTAAACTGCTATTTAGTCAATTAACCCTTCTCTGTCTTACCCTGAGTACAATAGTAATTTGCAAACAGTGTGGATACTGATCAGACGCCGCGTCACCCCTTTCGATATCTCAGAACAGTCAAAATGCCTAAACTAAAATTGAATATCGAGAATTACAACCAGACGATAAATGTTTCAAATTGATGCTACGTTACTTCAGGTTTGTCGTCATGGTCAAAACCACTATTACAGACATGTTTCACGCGACGTCTTATCAGGATCCAATCTTTTTGACAAATTCCAATATTTCGAGTCTACATACCTTAAATTTAAATGTGAGAAAAACAAGCAGGCGATAGGGTTTTTTTAAAAAAAGAAAGTAATTATAGCATGGCAGTAAACGGGTTTTTTACACTTTCAGTAATCTCTGATTTACACCATTGAAACGACATCGCTTCATGTTTGTCATCGTAAATTAAACCCATATTAATGACATGCTGACGTTTTTTATTCAAATTGAAATCCCTTCACTAACTCGACATCATTAAATTTAAACAATTGTTGTCTGCTTTTTTCTCAAATTAATTTTTTAGGTATTTTAGGTAAGAAATATTCAAATGAATGGCAATCCTGATCAGACGCCGCATATTGTGGCTTCTAATCAGGATCCAAACTGTTGAAAAAAACTATTCTATTCTACTCGAGGTAAGAAAATTAGTTTATAACTTGAAAGAAGTTAGAATAAAAAATCATAACAGCTTTTCTAAAAAGAAAAATAATTCTTTATTCACGACACAAATGTGTCGTTTACCCTAACGACCAGTTTTACTGCAGACATTTATCAGTCCCACGACTTCAGCCTCACAACATGGGTACATAAAGTTTTTATTGCAACGCGACGAAGGAGTGAACGGAATTTCGTTGTCGGCGGCGGCGGCGTCAGACAATTGTTGTTAGCTCCAAAGTTTTATGTTTTCCCAGGTTATTTAGGATAGGCACGCGTTTAAAAATGGTTTTTGATTTATGATATTTATTAAGAAGGTTTTAAATTTGGTGTACCATGGATGCCAAAGGGTCACGTTCGGATGTTTGTATTGAAAATTCCCCTTGCTTTGAAAATATAGTATTTTTCTCAAAATTCAAATGTCAAATTTTGCATTTATGTTATCTATGTACTAAGCACGGCAGCTATGGCCAAGCAACTACTCATACATTTGCGCCTTTGTGGATACAGATTGCTGCATGGCATTATAATGGCACTGACCTTTGAATTTTTATAATCTGAATCTGCATCACTCTTGAAATAGGCGTTTCTTGGTAATACGTTTCTATAGAGAGTATGCGTTTTCATTTTACTTTCGCGTTAGCAAATGTAATAATGAACTCGTGTCAAAGTTAGATGGTCCGATAACAAGCAAACACCCCATTCAAGTTGTGTTTCAATGAAACAACGATCAGTTTAGAAGTAGATAGATATACAGTGCTCCCTCTCTGCAACGACATCCAGTGGGAGACACAGAATGTGTGTGTTGTTCGGAGGGAGTCGTTATACAGAGGGGAAAAAGAAGACTTGGCTAACATTTGCAAACAGCTTGAATCCAGATCAGGCGCGTCTGATCTGGATTTAAGCTGTTTAGCGCTCATAATTATATTTATTCGATCAAAATGTCCACTAATATGTTATTTTAAGAAAACCAGCAAACAACAAGTTTAAGTAGACGACATTGCAGCAGTAAAAGCGTTAGACAGTATTGTCCGGTTTAGGGAACTGAGACAAGGGTCGTTGTAAGGAGGGAGTCGTTGTAGGGAGGGCCGTTGTAGAGAGGGAACGCTGTATATAATCTTTATTTACATCTCACCAATGCACATTCAATACATACAGGAACATATACAATAAAATCTTTAAAATAGCGCAAAGCCATTCCATTAAGGAATTATAAGAGATGATATAAATGACACATAAGTATGATTGAATTTGTTTCAACGGCTATTAGGCGAAAATCAACAAAATATAGATGTTTCACAAACAACACATTCAAGCATCAGTTGTGTTTCAAAGACACCACGATCAGTATATATGGCACATTTTAGAAGTGTGTTGTTTGGTTTTTTAGCATATATAGATACATAATGATGATAATTTCAAAGTTTTGAACAAACCTACTAACACCGAGTAGTGTGCTCTTCGAACGGAAAGAACTAACGAGACATAGCCAGAGTCTACTCGATCAGTATCATAAACTAATCCTACTTTAATTTTATTTATTTTTTATTTACATAAAAAGTATTTTAAATCACCTTTTGTTAAGTTGTCTGCGCGCGAACGCTTTCATTATGTGGAAAATCTCATAATTATTTATAGAAGTATAAAAAGGAAATAAAGACGCATATGTCGTGATGGTCTAGTTGGTAACGTGTAGGACTGTGAAACATGAGGTCAGAGGTTCGGATCCAGTCAAATACAAAACTTTTTTATCTTCACACATATCATATTTTATGTAAGAAATCCTACTTACAACACCCAATGTCATTCTTTCTCGAAATGAATTCAAGTATTGTGTTTCTATACATTTTGATAAACTATTGTTGATATGTTAAATTATTTTGATACGTGCACGTACACTGCCCTTTGTTAAGCATGGTGGCTTATTGCGATATATTTTGTTTTGATTTATTTTCAAGTAGATCTAGATCCTAATCAAATAAATGTATGCATGACAAATTAATAAAAATCGAATATACTATTGCAAGTGCATTGTGAACCATTACTATGTTTTGTAATTGCTTTGGTTAACGTTCTGCAAGAATGTGATATAATGAAGTCGCCTTGGGTGTTTTGATTGCGTGTAGATTTCCGTTGTCCAGTACCTGTGCAAACTGTGCAAAAATAAGTGTCTTCATCTAATCGTTATCATCTCCAAATATATCATAAACGTTGAGCTAAAGCTCTACATACATATGTAAAAGTAGTTTAACTAAATATTGATAAAAAAAATCCTACAGTTGATTGTGCAAAATTTGAATTATACGTGATTTAAAATGAGAGTTTGGAGATGTACCCTTAATAATGATATATATATATCAGGTACGAGTCACTCCATTTACCTTGGAATCAGTAATGTCGTGGTCATTACATCATTTGGTAAATACTGGGCTTATTTTACTGTATTCTTTTTCAGCAAATATTTGTAAAATGGACTCTGACGCATTCGAGAAATATTTTAAAGAAAATGTAACGGCTGTTAGAATAGGCTTCAATGACATGGATGGAAATCGACGATTCTCCAGTGCAGGAGAGGTTTTCCAAGTAAATGACACCATTAAAGATGGGGAGCGTGTATACATTTTATGCTATCTTGTGTAAGTTAATCGCTTTGAAATATTATATCATTTTAAGCTCGCTTAACGCTGTGTAAACTTGCTACCTTACAAACATAGACTTGAAATATAAAAAACCCAAAATAGAGTCAGTGCTTAATGTTCAGTTTTTTTATCCTGCGGAGATGCCTCGTAACGAAGTATCGCATCTGGATTCAAACTGGTTTCAAAGGTAATCACAGCTTTTCGCCAGCAAGCAAACAGTTGAATATATACACATTACCAGTTGACAGTGTGATACAGAGTGATGTATTTAGCTCGAGTCGTTTTTGGCGGAAATAGCCGATCTGACGAGCGCCTTGGCGCGAGTCTGATCGGTTGTTTCCGCCAAAAACGTCGAGAGCTAAATGCAACACTCTGTTGCGCACTGCCAAATGGTAATGTGTTTATTATATGCCTTGAATACAAACCAGAAACAACTAAATAGTTGTTTAAATCATTTTAAATCCAAAATTTATTAGTTATTTGAAGCAGAACGAGAAGTTTTGTATGCCACAAAGGATAACGCAGCACTCGTACATGTACGTAAATGACGTCACGTTAAATCGAAAGCGACGTCAGAGTAAAATACAAAGTGGCTGATACAAGGTGGCTGATACAGACTCTTGTATTTTACTGTGTAGATACACGCGGAAACGTTCGATATCATTCGAAGGCATATAATAAATTAGATTATCATACTATTAACGTCGGTATATGATGTCTTTAACGCGGTAAAGTATTTAAATGGAGGTGCCAAAGAAGGAGCAGTAAAATAATTTCAGACTGTTAAAAATAGCATATACTGTCGCATGTCTAACATTACGGTATTATAATTATACCAGGATCCATGCTTATAAAGCTTTCGAGTTGAGTCGGAAATCGTTCTCAACCATTTGATTGATCAGTTTTGAGTCTAGGCTCAAATCTGACCAATCAAATGCTTGAGAACGAAATCAAACTCAACCCAAATGCTTTATAAGCGCTAGGCTAGATTTATATAACGCTCTTTTCATACAGGTGTTTTGTGTTCAAATCCTCTTCTTTTGATCAACCCTTTTAGTGCCTTACACCGAGTTCAGTGGTTATTTTCAATCAGTTTGATCAGACGCCGCGTAACGCGATGTCTGATCAGAATCCAAACTGGTTGACACTCATTTCAATAGTTCTTAAGACATAATACCTAAATTCTAAACGTGAGAAATAAAAGCAGGCGTCACTTGTTTAAAATTATTTGACGTCACAGCATTGAAGGGGTTAACACTATCGTAAGGTTAGCCGTACCTCAAAAATATATTAAAATCGTAAAATAGGTTCTTCTGTAAATGTGAACCTCATCCATAAATGAAGTTATGACGTTTTATTTTTCAGTTTAAAGTTCATTTCGACATGACGACATTAACGATATTAGATTTTACGGATGACAACGCATTAATTATGATTGATAACGGACTATAATTGATTTTTTTTTATTAAACCTTTATGTTGACGCAATCTTATCGTCCTGTTTTGTTTTATCAAACTTCTGACATAAGCAGCTTGTTTAAAAAGTAAACCATTATTTCTTTAGAATTGGTTATGTATACCGAGGGTAAGTGTGTTTTCTAATCTGCATACTGATTGGAGTTGCACACAAAAAGAATATAGGTCACATGCACATCAGGATCCAGTGAGCGAGTGGGGGGACTAAACTCCTAAAATGGGAAATAAAAGGAACAGGAAATAATGAAATTATGTTGTACAGAGGGAAATACATTGCTATTTCCCTTTTTAACAAATCAATATGCATTTAAAAACTCAGACTTCATAGATAAGGACAGTAGCTCATCTGTTACAATCAAACTGTTATAATAACAATAGTCTCAACATTGGGTTTCGTAAGTCTTAATCCAACACATTCATTTCCTATCTAATCTTGTTAACTCATTACCCCGTAGCCTGTTTCCAGTTTTGAAGATAGGTGACTACTTAAAGCAGGTTGAAAGTGAAGCAGAGTGCGCCTGAATGCGCATTCTGCTTTACTTTCATCTTGCTTTAAGCTATTTTCTGTTAGAATATCGGAAATATTGCTAATGGTTCATATTAATATCTATATAAATTGGAACTCTTTTCTTGAGTAGAGGGTATATTAAAGGCGAATATATGGGGTAATTGGTTAAAGCATGTCTTAAGGCTGGTTTTGAACTGATAGAAATTAAAGATTCACCGACGGTTTAGATTCTTTTCAAACGCTGACCTTGTATGGTATTGATTATACAGGCAGAATCTAACTCTTTCAACACCATTGACCTGTTTAAAACATACCCATTACATTTGCAAACAGTGGAGACCCTCCTCCTAAAGGAGTCCTCTAATCAGGGTCTACACGTTTTGCTAATTTAGAGCAGTATTTATTAAATTTCAAAACATTCCAAGTAGACTGGTTAATGTTTTAAAAACTGAAATGATCAACAAGGGAAACTAATATCCAACAAGAGTTACTTAATGTTTAAAGAGTTGACCCATGTTTGATATATTGTACAGACAACACTTACAGTGGAGAAAATGTTATTTTTTTCCAATAAACGCGTTTACGCTAAACTTTTTATTTCCATTGCAAAGTTTGGAGCAAGATCAGACGCCGGTTTACCTGGCGTCTGATCGGGCTCCAAACTGTTTGCAACTAATTTTAAAATGAGTCGTCAAAAATGTAAAACAGTTGTCATTTTACCCATTTTAATGCGGCGCGATTGCGTCTCGATTGCGTTTAAGGTGGTTCGACAGCGGGCGGCCCGCATCTCGAATTCCGGAAATGCTGATGACTTTCACCTGATCTTTGTGGCACGTGCTTATAGTAGAAAAGTTAGATAAAGAAAAGTTTGATCTGCCTCAGTGTCTTCTCTGTTAGCGCAGTTGGTACGGTGATTGACTTGCAATCAAGAGGTTCTATGTTCGATTCCCACTCGCTTCAAAACTTTTTTTTAACAAATTGTCGGATTTTAGTGACTAGTCAATTCATAACACAGTGATCAAAGGACAGGCTATGTTTAGTCTAGTAATAATGAATAATATCAGATGCAAGTATAGTCAAGTAACAGCTAAATTTGTGAGGATTTATAGCCTATATGACAAATGGCAGCTTAATACAGGACAAAAGTAATGCTAAAAGATAGATCCTAAAGGAGCTTTTATGCATTACTTTTGTTATGCATTAAGCAGTCACTTGCCTTTAAAGATCTACAGGCTACCGTATTCAATGGTCCCTTATTACAGGTTTGACTTATGGTATTATTTAGAGCTGACGGCATTTTAAAGTTGAACTCAAGGGAGGTTACTCGTTTTGTGTTAACATTTTGTTAGAATTTCAGGAAATCATGTATAAAATGTAAATTCTACTGTAGATTTTCATTAAATTGTTGTGACTAGTAGAATTACGTTATATCTATCTAATAGGAGTAAAATTAGTGTATGTTAAACGACTAGATTTTTTGTAATTTGAGATTTTCAGAATTTGACTTTTTTAAAATATTGATATTTCCAGAAAATATGTAATGAAATACTTTTGTTTGCCCAATATCTTATAGTCTATGTACAGTTTACTTGAATGTACATACATTATTGAGTTATATCATTTTATAAAGAAAATATTCCTGTTTATTAAAAAAGGAGCTTTTCTCGACAAAAGGTCCCGTCAGAAAAAAAACGGCACTGTAACTTTTTTTTATTTTAACGATTTTTCACTCTCCATATGGTATATTTCAATTTAATCAAGGTTTCAAAGAATTCTGACACAGAATAAGCTGACCCGCGAACCACCTTAAACGGGAAAGAATAACGTGTTCTACACCGTACATTGTATAGTTTCTACAACACGCGTGTGTACCTAAGGAGTGTCAACTGCAATCAGTTTGACGGCGGATCAGTCAATGAGTGACTCGACGTCTGACCAGCTGCAAACCCGTTTATAACTAAACTTAACCCCTTCACTGCCATGACGTCATCAAATTGTCGTCTGCTTTTTTTTCTAAAAAACAATTTTTAGGTATTTTGACTTAAGAAATATTGAAACGAGTGTCAAACAGTTTGTATCCTGATCAGACTTTGCGTTACACGGCGTCTGATCAGGATCTAAACTGTTTGCAAATAACTACTGTACTCGGGAAGGCAGTGAAGGGGTTAAGTGTCTGCAATTTCTAAAATGTACTCATTTGATTGCATTTCATATCAGTTATCCTGAACTTACAAATTCCTTCCATGTGAAAAGTAATTAACGATTTGCTATATTACACTATGCCAATAATTATATATTATAACAATTATGTTTAATATAGCACGTGTGAAGATGGGACAATAAAATTGGAAAAGTTACCTCATTGTACAAGTGAGTATATAGCATACTGGTACCATTTCCCCTTTACGTCCTTAGCCCTTCTACTGTAGTATGTGACTAAAGTCGACTTTGTAACAGATTTGGATCTAGAACAGACGCTGCAATACACGACGTCTGATCAGGATCCAAACTGTTTGACACTCGCATCGAAATTTCGTCTGTCAATCTGTCTTAAGCTTTAATTCTAACTTTGAACGATATTACAGCTACACATATCGAAGCTGGCGCTTATATGGCGATGAAAGGGTAAGGCAATCACTAGTAAGAGGGTTAAGTCGAATACAGTGGTTATTTACAATTACATCGATGTTCCCTCGCTCGAGCGACGTACTAGTTTATGAGAATGGTCACCTTTAAAACCAAAATGACTGCTTAATTTAGGACAAAGATAATAAAAAATCTACTATGTGAGGTTGCTGCGTTACTTTTCTACATTAAGCTGTCACCTGCATTGAACAAGAAACAAATAAAACGTTGATTTATTTCTGTGCTTCTGTACTTCTAGTTAAATTTTGCAAAAACACTTTAGCGTTCATAATTTAACGTAAAATCGGCTCGGGTACATAAGACATTGAACATTGGATCGTGTATCCTGTATAACTAATAACGTGCACCTGGTTTTACCTATTTACGATTCAAGAATTAAGAGCTATTTAACACTAAGACAAAGGTTCCGTACAACAGTATGTTCTTAAAAACTGTAACACCTCTCTGTAACGACCACTAATTTGTGTTAATTATTAGGTGGATGCTTAAAACCAGGTGACAGTAAAACATAAAGCTCCTTTAGGAGCGTTCTGGTTTACTGTCACCTTGATTTAAACAGTCAGCTGTCTTCTATACAATCAGTTTGTCTTGTTTCTAGTGGTCGTAATAAAGAGGTTTTACTGTACTTTCTATTTTACTAAGCAATGATGCTGATACATATTATAGTGTCAACATATTTTCACATCTGAAGCTATAAGACAAGGGATTCTAAACAGTTTCAGTTTACTTCTCATCAGCAGACTTAAATTACTTTATCTGCATAATTCTAAATACAGTAAAACTTCTCTATTACGGACAATAAAAAGAAGACTTAAGTGTATAAAATACGGGTGACAGCTTAAAGCAAGGTGACAGTAAAACGGAAAGCTCCTAACCTTACTTTAAGCATTCACCTGTTGTAAACACCTTATAATTAACACAATTTGTGGTCGTAATAGAGAGGTTCTACTGTAATGTGAAACAGAAAAAGTTTGTTGACAGTCAGACACGTGCATATAATCATTTCCACTTACATCGCAATAAAAACAATGGGTACACGAGTTTCCATTTTTCGCCGTAAAATCATTTCTAATTTGAGAAACAATTTCAGCAGTGATGCTGTCTATTTTTTTAGAAATGTAATGTTACTTGTTTACCGAATGGCATGACCAATATGAAAGACAAGAATGCTGTTTTGATGGATACATCTATGTTATGCAGTCGAAATTCGGTACTTCGAACTCGCGCTAGTTCGAACATACCAATATTTCAAGTTTTAACTCAAAACTCAACTTATGAAATACTGGTAAGATCTATTTAAGCGCAGTTCGAGTATCGAGTACGACTGGCTCCGAGGTTATAAAGCGTTTGACTTGAGTCTAAAGTCGTTTTCAAGCATTTGATTGGTCAGATTTGAGCCTAGGCTTGGGAACTCACTCAGACTCATGTCAAACGCTTTATAACCTCGGAGTCTGTACTTTCAACCCGAGTTTACTGTGTTATTATCTTTACTGTGAAAACACCGTTGTAGTTGAGTTTAAACTCGTTCCCAAGCATTTGATTGGTCAGATTTGAGCCTTGGCTCAAATCTGACCAATCAAATGCTTGGAAACTCACTCAGACTCAAGTCAAACGCTTTATAACCTCGGAGCCTGTACTTTCAAACAGAGTTGTAACCATATTTTATTAGAATAGTTTACTGTTTCATTATCTTTACTGTGATAATACCGTTGTAGTTGAGTTTAAACTCGTTCCCAAGCATTTGATTGGTCAGATTTGAGCCAAGGCTCAAATCTGACCAATCAGATGCTTGGGAACTCACTCAGACTCAAGTCAAACGCTTTATAACCTCGGAGCCTGTACTTTCAAACGGAGTTGTAACCATATTTCTATCAGAATAATTTACTGTTTCATTATCTTTACTGTGGTAATATTGCTGTAGGTTGCCATGAATTAGAATGGGGAAAATGGTCAGAATGTGACAGACCCTGTGACGGAGGACTACAGTGGCGGGAGAAGATCGTCATTAGAAATTATGGCAACTGCACCATGGACACAAAAGAGTCTCGCGATTGTAACACAGACCTGTGCCCAAGTAAGTGGACGATTATTGTGGTTATCAAATTCTAACAACCCTATTCTCCTGAAATATTGATGTATAAAAACTCTGCCCAGTATGAATAATACCGTTTAAACTATTACATTGTAAAATCCAAAAGAGTTGCAAATAATTTCAAACAGATCCTAAGAAACACTACACACCCAAATCAGACAGTCCATACAGGGACTGTTTGGGTCCGAGGTTATAAAGCATTTAGGCAGAGTCTGCGTGTGTTCTCAAGCATTTGATAATGCTTAAAATGTTTTCAGACTCAACTTAAATGCTTAATAACCTTGGAGCTAGATACGGTTATACACTGTCTTCAAAACACAACTAAACATATTTAGCAGTTAACTCCTACAACGTCAAAATATCGTCTGCTAAAATCTGTGATATACATTTGTTGTTTAAATATTTATATAGACATTCTAGAAAGCACACGTTCCGCGACACGTTTATTTTGTGACTCTGACTCCGTTCAGGAGTAAGAATATATTTGATGAATTTTAGATGTTGTTTATTATCAAATTAAAGTGACTGTAATTGAGCACTAATCAAAGATAATGACTGCGATAACATGTTTTAGATTTCATCTTAGAACAAGGCGTTCAATGTTAACTTTGGTGGTATCACTATGTCCGTTCTGCATATCAATCAACACTTTAAAATGGCTTCTTCTCTGAAACCAATGGATCAATTGTAACCAAACTTGGTAAGACACATACTGTAGGACTGAACATTCAACAAAGAAAGATGGTGGGATTCTTTGGTCTTCTTATTATTCACAATACTCATACATAGTCCTCTTGTTGAAACAGTAAAGCACTCTGCATACGCTTTAATTTGTATGTATCAGTCATGTTGCAGCTAAATGAAAACAAAGCTATCCAATGCTCCTTTAGGGGCCTTCTTAATTTCTCTCGTTTTGCTGTTTACAGTGGAGAATCTGTTATTCTTTCCCGTTTAAATGAAACGAAACGCAAACGCAAAACACTAAAACGTAGAAAAGTGCAAATTTTGGACAATTCTGATAATTCATGTTTATCTTGGTGGCAAACAGTTTGGAACCTGATCAGACGCCGGGTTACCAGGCGTCTGATCTGGCTCCAAACTGTTTGCAATAGAAAAAATAGTTTTAGCGTAAACGCGTTTATTGGGAAAGAATAACAGTTTCTCCACTGTATATGTGTCCATTATCATTCACGAATGTATATATGTTGGATTACAATGGTTGCTTAAATAAGGCTGAAAGTAAGTATTCGTTTGCTGAGTAACTTAAAGGTTTTTTGGAATTTGTGTGTGATGTTAATATATGGTAAACCCCAATATCTCATTGGTCGTAGACGTGTTCTACAATATCACATTTCAGAATACGCCTGTCCAGTTTTGTAATTTACCTGATTTGTTGAGGTATATACTGAATTGAAACGAATACTTTATAGTTTAGTTTAACCATATTTAATTTAAAATTCCATGAAAACGGGTCGGGCCACAAGTTCTACCAACATAAGTTACGGTCCTCCCCTAGAGGGAATACTTTATATAATACTTGAACTGTGATAGTCTCTTATAGGTCTTAGAAAGAATGGCTGTGTACGCCATATTTACTGTATGTATAATATTTGTTACTGTATTCTATGTATGTACACAGATGAGACTACATAAAGATATAATTTAAAGCTACTTAAAAGGAAGAAAAAATGAGCATGTTTTATTCTGCGAAAAGTACAGTTATGTTGGACAGAGTCCTTTTGTATCATGAGTATATGATGCACGACAGTCCCTCTATTGAACAATGGTGACCTCTGGTCATTTTTAAGTTAACCCTTTCACTGCCAAATTTTCCGCGAGATTTTTATCCCTTCGCCGTTTCATTATCATCTGCTGAAATGTTGTTTTTTGCAAGGTCTTTTCAAAGTAAGATTCAATTTAGTTTGCCGAAAAATATATCAATATAAAAGTGTCAAACAGTTTGGATCCTGACCAGACGCCGCGTTACGCGGCGTCTGGTCAGGATCTTAACTGTTTGCAAACGCGCGTTTAAGCGTCATTGAGAGTGAAAGGGTTATATGTTACGTAACGGCCCCAAGCAAGTAGAGTGTATGATTTGCCCAAGCAACTTCTCAACTGTGAAATTGGTTAAATGATTTCTTATTACTTTCTCGCAACTCCCAGAAGTAAGACAAAGGAATCCATTTGAAAAAAGTCTTTGACTTTCTCATGTTTTGGTCGTAGAAATTGTTCAAGGCAAGATATTAACAAATTCATTGCATGCGCTAGAGAATCAATGCTTTATAAACTGAACAGAACAACGTTACGTCCTTGAGAAGGCTTATTATGCAAGTGATTCCACACGCTGGTAGTGGCCATATCCGATATTGAAATCAAAATATCACTAAAAGTCTTAAAACGAAGTTTAATTTGTAATATTCACATTCGCCTGATTCAAATTCTTTGAACAAAAATTGACGTTTAATTTCTATATAGGCAATTTTTTGAAAGGGTGAAACTTGTGGATACTTGGCAGAGAAGGCGGAGCTTATGCATCTGCTCTCCGCGAATCATTTTGTTGCGTTCCCTGCGTAATAGTAGTTATGACTGTTCCTTTCAGGGTACATTTTACGTGCTAACAACCTCTAATATGGATTAAACATGCATGCATACTGATAAAATGTTCATTTAATATTAAAAAGTACAGCAAATATAATGTAAATATAAGACATGAACTGAAAATATTCAGTTCATTTCTTAAGTAAAACAAAATGGCAATATCATAACTGTTTTTATTTTAATATATTTACCCGTGCAACCAAAACACATGCGTCTATACAAAACGATATTTGAAAACAAGTTATACCACTCTGTAGGTAAATAAATAACGTAACAAAAGTAACAAACATCATTGAGAAATAATAAATTCTTACCAGCGTTTTATCGGGCAATAAAACACGGGTAGGAGTTGAGATGCGTAGTAATTAAATGACGAGGCCGAAGGCCGAGTGATTTAATTACCAGCATCTCAACGACTACCCGTGTTTTATTGCACGATAAAACAATGGTATTAATTATTAGTTCTCTTTTGAAACTTCAATTCAACCACAATTTGCATGGACGCTACATTTTTTGGCATTTTTGGCGTACGCATTTTCGAAGCCATACGACGTCACATTAATACGTTACAGTGCGTGCGTGTTTTATTGAGAATTCAAACACATTTCTTCTTTGTTTATATA
The DNA here is from genome assembly GCA_922989275.2 of Gari tellinella. NCBI lineage: Eukaryota > Metazoa > Mollusca > Bivalvia > Cardiida > Psammobiidae > Gari > Gari tellinella. The sequence continues at coordinate 53,754,913 of OV277858.1, forward strand.
GGGACGTGCGCTAGGTGTGTTAGAATATAATTTCAATCACGGATATTAAACAAATCCTGCCAAAAACCCTATGCGTTTGAGTATTTATAACGCATCACAAAATTGAAAACGATAATGGCTAGTGGCACCAAATAACCCCATTGCTAACATAGTGTCGGTCAAAACAGGATATACATCCAATAATTAGTATTTCAAAGTTTACTATTCAACATTTGTTACATTGAGATTTTACAAGATATTTGGTAACTTGGTCACTGTGACCTAGATTATACGGTTTATACTATATTGGGAAATATATCAATTATTGGTTTACCTTTTCGATTGTGTTATGTGTAGCCAGCGTAGAAAACCTGTATCATCTAACGTTGACATGTGGATTAGTTGAATACATTATTTTGAAAAATATACGAACAGAATTATACACTCCGTGGTATACGTTGTTTGAATAATTTCAAAACGTATTAGGAAAGTTTGTACCGTAACGCAAAATTAAAAAGTGAAACCGCGGGATTCCTGTCCAAACATGTACACAATTATGTAAAAGTCTGAATGAGACACCGAGTTATTAAATAGGTTTTAAGATGATTCTCACTGTATTTCAGAAACAATTGTCCGGGTCAGATAGTTTGCCGAATCTTTCTAAACTTATTCAAAACGTTTCATGTGATGAAATGGCAGTGAAGTCTGTTCTGACTACACCAACTTGGTCATCCTTCTGACATTAACCTGACTATCTTTTTTAAAATTGACCTTGTTCTGTAGTAGAATTTATTTATGAGGCATACAAGGGAGATAAGTTGCTTGTCTGTACCAATAGTATTACCCTCTTGAAATAAAGTCTTTATTATTAGTAGTATTATTATTATTATTATTATTATTATTATTATTATTGTTATTGTTATCATTACTACTTTAATTATAATTATTATTATTATTATTATCAGCTGGCTTGTTCTATAAAAATTGTAAAACGTCTAATTAAACGCTAATTTTTGGATTTCACTACTGTGGGCTTTGGTATGAAATTAAGCGCTCAATGTCTATGCATTAGAGATAAACACATACAGTAAAATCCCTCTATTACGACCACTAAGTTGTGTTAATTATTAGGCGTTGAGAACAGGTGACTGCTAAAAGCAAGGTGACAGTTTAAGCTGTCACCCGTATTTTATTCAAACAATTAGCCTTATTTTTAGTGTCCGAACTAGAGAGGTTTTACTGTAATTATCGAGATAGGTCTTGGTCTTAAACAAATGCTGCTGTAAATCAACGTTAGTATTGTTCGTATTTTCAGCTGTAACACCGCCAAACTGGAGCTCCTGGGGACATTGGGGAGAATGCTTGCCTGTCGGTAACTGTTCTGTTGGAAACAGGATTAGGCAGAGAATTTGCGAGAGCAAGGGTCAATGTCCAGGTGATAGCTACGAAATAGATGACTGTGAAAAACCATGTGAAAATGAAGGTAGGTCCAGATATACTTTTAACCTAACGAGTGTCCACGCTTTGTATCCGATTAGGATCTCAAAGCTTACCAGTATTTCATCCTCATGTGTACATACTCTAAATATTATTTCAATTCTGCTACACAACCGTAACGTGGAGATGACTTATTCTTACCTTATACATTATACAGTGGAGAAGCCGTTATTCTTTCCCAATAAACGCGTTTACGCTAAAACTAATATTTCCATTGCAAACAGTTTGGAGCCAGATCAGATGCCGGGTAACCCGGGGTCTGATCAGGCTCCAAACTGTTTGCCACAGGATAAAAATGAAAAGTCAGAATTGTCAAAAAGTTGTCCTTTTCTTAATTTTAATGTTTTGCGTTTGCGTTTCGTTTGCGTTTAAACGGGAAAGAATAACGTATTCTCCACTGTAAATACACTTTGTGAACATGGTCAACATTTTAAAGAATTTGTAAATATCACATTTTACTGCATTGCATTTGTAGTTTATTTTGATGGACCCTTTCATCGCCAAAGTCTCCTAGAGTAAACATTGCAAACAGTTTGAATCAAGAGTAGACACCGCATAACACGGCGTCTGATCAGGACCCAGACATTTTGACACTCGTATCGATATCTCTCTATAAGTCATACTACCTTGAAACGATCTCGAACACAACAATATTGAAACAGAGGACGATATAGCGGTGAATGGGGTAACATCAACACAATAAATTTTGCGCTAAAAGGATTAAACGGGAATGTATCTTCTCCACTCCACTTATACTAATAAATCAAACAGTATCGTCGGTGGCCCTGTTTCGCTGCGGAACCTGTTCGGTCCACTTAACCGCGAAAACCCAATATTAACATTTTCGGCGCAAAAGTAATCGTGAGATGTGGACCCCCCCCCCCCCCCAATCCTTCACCGCCATATTGTCGTCTGCTTCAATATTGTCGTCCGCAAGATGATTTCAAAGTTAGATGTAAGGTAGTATTAAGAAATACTGATGTGAGTGTCAAACAGTGTGGATCCTTATCAGACGCCGCGACGTCTTATCTGGATCCAAACTGTTTGCAAAGTATAGTTTATGTGACTTCGGCTGTAAAAGCGCGAAGAGCTCAAAGACGTCATCATTTTATTTTTTTATTGTTTTGCTTGCAATCAGTAAAGTAAACATCACGTACCTGTCATCGATGTCCAAAAAATTCCAAAAATGCGATGCAAACGGGGACATTGTTTTTCTATAATTGATACACCATTACACTTGAACTCATTTCCTTCTTTCCATATTCACTGCGAAATATTTCGTGCCAAAAATCACTTTTTTCAAACCGAGCTTCACAATTAAGTAGCGCTGTACATTTTAGTCATCTTCTGCATGGAAGTCGCGCGGCATACGTAGATCTCGCCCATTTGTATGTTTAAATATAAGTGCACCGAAACGGGTACATCCACAACATATAATCATATCAGATGGGTATTTAATGAGCTATTGGTCTACACTGTTTGCCTATGTCCCAATAAATGGCTGGTTTTTTCGATTTTCTTCTTTTATGGCACGTAAGAATGTTTCTTCGATGATGTTAGGATGTAATTATACATTCACTAGGCGAACATAAGCCAAGCTTACACTAGTAAAGGTAGTCTTGTATCGAGCGACCATTGATTTAACGGTCGATTTTATCAAGCATTTGAGTTGAGTCTGAGATCGTCGTAAAACATTTGGTTGGTCAGTTGTTAGCAGAATGCTCGATTTTGATCGATCAAAAGCTAGAGACCGATCTCAGATTCATCTCCAGCGCTTTATAGCTCTATGCCATGAAATACAAAGTGTTATAATCAGCTACCTCGTAAACAGTGTAGACCAACATTTTTGCATCGTTTTAGCTGAAATCTGTTAAATTAACCCCTTTAAACACCAAATTATTAACTTAACCCCTTCACTGCCCTACCCCGAGCACAATGGATTTTGCAAACAGTTTGGATTCTGATCAGTCGCTGCGTGAAGCGGCGTCTGATCAGAATCCAAACTGTTTGCCACTCATTTCAATATTTCTTAAGTCGAAGTACCTAAAATTTACTTTGAAAAATAAAAGCAGACGAAAATTGTTTAGAAATGATGACGTCACGGCAGTGAAGGGGTTAAAAGAGTGGTTTTCATCAGTAACAATAGTGTCCGCTAATTCCAACGTGTTCGAAACCGTGATGCGGAACGAACCCATAGCCTGCAAATCGCGACTTGAACACCGTTTTTGCAAACAGTTACGATCCAGATCAGACGTCTGATCTGGACCCTGACTGTTTGAAACTCGTCTTTATGTTTCTTTGCTTTGAAAATGTTTAAGTTTAAATTTGACAAATTGTTGCAGACAGCAATTATAAAGCGGAAGATATCCCAGCAAGATGAAGTTAACCGACTATATCCTTAGCAAACCAGAGGCCCGTTTCATAAAACTTCGTAAGACAAATGTTAACGTAAGTCGGATTATAAAAGCCTCAATTATTATTTATTTCTCTATCTAATCCTGTCTTGTGACATTTCTTTGAAATCGTCTTTTCAAGACAATCCAAAGAGATGTCGACACGACAGGATTAGATAGAGCAATCAGAAATTAAATGTATTAAAACGTTTTGACTTACAATCGATTTTGTCGAACGAAGTTTTATGAAACGAGCCCCTGGACGGTTTTGTACACACAGACACTACCGGAAGTATCTGGAGCTCATTTTCTGAATAACCAATACACTATGACATCTCAAAACTACTCTGACTAGTCAAAACGAAACCGAAAATAACAATCCATTTTCAGGAGGCGCTATATTTAGAAAGGTTTGCGCATTGCCTGAATTAGTTTAAAAAGAAAATAGTGTCCGCTAATTTCAAATCCCAGTTTGAGCTTTTTGAGCTTTGTGTTGACATTTCAGTGTTACTGAATTCCAACAGGACAGCTGTTATAACAGTTTTTGACAAAACGTTCGCGTACTTTTTAAAACGAAAGTATAAAGATTGACAGTTTCGGCCCGTCTGGCATTCACATTTTTCCAATTTTGCAAATGTGTGTCTGGATCCATTTCCAATGCTGCCTGAAAGTGTCACATTATGCAGCAGATCATTGATATTTAAGAATTAGGACCTGGGGCCCGTTTTACTAAACTACTTACGCAAAATTGTTGCGTAAGTCAAAATCGTTTTACTCTTATTTTTCAATCATAAACGTTTGCAAACAGCACATAGTCAGACCAGCGCGTCCTCTGATCTTGCTATTTGCTGTTTGTAGCAAGTGATAATAAAAAATATAAATTAAAATTTAAGATTTTGACTTACGCTTTTGAGCTTTTTCACATATATATTACAAATAATGCCCCTCTGTTCTAAGATTATATTGAAATGTGTAAATCAAACATTAAAAGTACAGGTCGTATGTACAGGCTTAGTGTCAAACAACCAAATACTCTATCACGCTGTCTACAGCCCTTGTCATAAAGACGTGCTTTGTTTCATTTAAACAGGACATAAAATGACGTTTTCGTCATTCTAAAACAAGTTTGTCAACAACATGTGTGATATAATTGGGTTTTTTACAGATTGCGAGGATGACAAAATGGTGTTTTCAAAATGTGTTGTTTCTTGTAACGAAACCAAAACCTGTTTACAACATCGGCTTGGTCTAGAAAGTTGCCTAGAGTCAGACGATTGCATAAAGGGCTGTGTTTGCAAAGGTGATATGGTTCTCAACTCGAATGGAAAATGCATTCCAAAGGAAACTTGTCCTTGCTATAACGAGGACACAGGAGATATGGTGGTTAATGGGGATAGTGTTGCAAACAATAAAACCTGTCAAAAATGGTGAGCAATAGTGAAATGTAATTATATCTTCATATATGACACGAGTTTCAATGTAGCATCTCCATATGAATATTGATATCACAGGCCCGTAGGAAGCATATCGCGATTAAAAGGAGGGGACATACGTCAGGTGCGTAACTAGACCAACTGATGTACACATTCTTACTAGGGGGTCTGGTGCCATGCCTTCGGATATCTTTAATTCCAAGATTACCTCTGGTGTTTTCTGAGTGCGTTTCGCAACTAAAATTGACAAAACTAATGGAGTGGCACCCCACCCTCACACCCCCACACACAGACACACACATACACCCCATCCCACCCCACCCGCCCTCCCCTATGCCTATGGGTCTGTTTAACCATGTTCCAACTGCGAAAAATTATCATTTGGACTATTCTTTTGGCAAATTAAGTGAGGAAAAGTTTTCCTAATGTCACAATTAGTTTTATCACATAATCTGCGATCTGGGAGTTGCATAAAGCCATTGTATAAATATCGTAATCCACTAGTGGAATATCGTATTTTGGGCTCCGGCCCAACCTGTTCATCCACAGGCGCTGCATGTAGCGGGTCAACAAATGGCGTAATGTGCTATGACGTTAACGTAAAGAACGTAACGTTTTGGCGGAAAATCTATATAGCGGAGGGTCTCACGGGGGGCTAACTAAGTATTACGATGAAATGTTACTCTACGACAACCTATATAGGTATTATAACAGATTTGTATTGCTACGAAGTCAGTGCATATTATAGTGAGAGATGTTTGTCTACGAAAACAAAGTTGCCTTCGTAGCAATACAAATTTGTTATAATACCCATATATGTTGTCATAGAGTAACATTTCATCGGTATACCTAGTTGGCCCCCCGTGGGTCTACAAACTACGGCTTCAATCAATTTTATAAGTGCTAAACTTGTTATGTGATAAATAGAATCTCACATTCGTGCTCATTATTTATCATTTTTAATAAACTCGTTGACTAAAATGAATATGATATTATTTCAGTCAACTCGTTTATGAAAAATGATAAATAATGAGCATTCATACAAGATCCTCTATTTATCGCATATATTCATTACATACATACTTGTCCGTACCGACGTTTTTTAGCAACAGAATATTAGTCAGTCAGAAAAGTCTTTAGCATCGAAATGCTACAGTCAAATACGGTGTATTGGGATGATTAGGAACTGTCCCTTATAAAATCCAACGAAAGAAACTATTACGGGAATACTGAATGTTGTGTCTATTTCTTTTCAGCCGTACCCTCATATTTCAGTGTTAACCCCCCCCCCCCCCCCCAACCCACACACACACCCACACCCACACACCGACCTTTAAGACAATGGCTGAATTAGCGCACGAGAGACCATTCACCTCTATTGACAGATATACTTCTTTTATGTACATTGTATTTAAAGGTAGAAAATATACTGAATTGTATGCCTTCTGTCATACCGAACTTTTCCACGTGTATTTATTTGTAATTGTATACGATGTGGTATAGTCAAACAACTAGGTCTTACGTGTCAAAGGTCAATCGAGTCCATTTTTGGGATAACAGCATTCCGCATGTTCTCGGACCATTTTTAAATAGTCGATTTGATGAGTTTAGTATATAATATACAAATGAAGGCGGACTTGTTGTCAGCAGTTTAGCGCAGTAGGAAAAGTGAAGGTACGCAAAAGGAATTATGATGATAGTAGTTTTGTTCAGCGTGGGTTCGAATCCCGCGTCAACCTCAATTTATGTTTAAGGCCTTTCGCATACGGAAGTCGGTCTTGCGGGTGAGCGGATATGCGTCTTGGCGACATAGACTTTTTTCGTACGTGCTTATACTAGAAAATGTATGTAAAGGAAATGTTGATACAATTTAGTATAATCCTTCATAGCGCAGTCAGTAGAGTGATTGACTAGCAATTCAAAGGTCATAGGTTCGAGACTCATCATAGTCGATCCAAATATTTATTTTAAGTGTCCGATTTATTGACTTGTCAATCCATAACGCAGTGATCAAGGGACATGTTATGTTTAGTCTTCGTTGATTAGAATTAGTGATGTTATATACGGTCAAATTTACACGTACGTTTTAGTTTAATGACTTACAAGTCAATAAAATCGGTATATACATGTATGTATACGATTTGATCAACTATAAAGCCACACATTGAAGCTTATTAATACGTCAACCTTTTCAAGATCGACATTGCCCATTATTATTATGTTTAAACAATATAATTAACCTTGTATGCAAGTCCATGATAAATAATAGCACATTTTAATGACAGAATTTTAATTGTAAGGTTAGTAACTGTATCTCAACTTCAAATTGCCCCACATTTTTTGAATGAGTCAGTTTTTGTAAATCAATTTTTTAGCATTTTGCAAAATTTAAATAGCTGATAACATCTTTCAGAACAGCTTTATTCAAAATGTTTTTAGCTTTTCTTGTAATGAATCTTGTGGACTACTTATTGGGCGAGACTTATAGTCATTAGCTTTATTAACTTTTGAGAAAATTAAATCATCAAAATTCCAGGTTTTTGTCAGAAAAAGAGACCTAAAAGACAAATCACAATATAAATTTTGCTTATATTTTCACACATTGTTTCTTAGGCTATTATCATTCTTCATGAAAAGTTTCATAACACATTGTATGGAAGTTAAGCGCACGTGCGAAGTACCTTACTAATAAATCATTATCTTATTTCATACTGTATAATACTGACTATTTATGCACATACTCGTCAATGTTGGGGAAGGGTACGTTATTTTGAGTTCGAGTCCTATATTAGCCATATTTTCAAAAACAAAGGGATGATAAAATATCAATACAAGTTTTAGTTGTTTACTTCAGGGGGCTTTCCCGCATTGCTTTAATGCTTTATGCAATGTAATTATAGAATCCTTAATATTGTTTTAGCAAAAACTCGAACCCGTGCTGGATAAAATGTTTTCCGATCATATGCTTCCTTTTAGACCTACGTGTTATCCACTACGCCTAGGCTCAAATCTGACCAATCAAATGCTTGAGAACACACTCAGACTCAGCTCAAACGCGTTATAACCTTGGACCCTGTTCTCCTAGTTCAAGTAGTCACCTACATTAAATACTGAAAACGTTTTTTAATGCTATTATGATACCTGAAAAGCAACGTTTTGCTTGAAATGTGAGCAAAAAGAATATTTCTCACTGTTTATTTTCAGTAAATGTGACAAAGGTAAAATGGTGTGTGAAGACGATCCGGACTGTAAGTATACCATACTGTCGATTTTTGATATTTCGAACTCGCTTTACTCGATAATTTGCATATTTCTACATTTCAATTAAACTATTTTGGCCTTGCTTCAGTCGAACATATCCTTATTTCAAACTTGAAACGTAGCTTACACACGTTATAACTTTGAAATAAGGATATGTTTGGCTGAGCGAGCTCAAGACCAAGTGGAGAAGACGTTATTCTTTCCCGTTTAAACGCAAACGAAACGCAAACACAAAACATTTAAAATGTAGAATATTAAAAAAAAATCAAACTTCTAACTATCCGTTTTATTCTGAGTGTCATATAGTTTGAAGTCTGATCAGACGCCAGTTAATACGGCGTCTGAATTGACTACAAAATGTTTGCATTGGAAATAATATTTCAAGTAATCGCGTTCATTGGGAAAGAACTGTATTGAACTAAACAGAACAGACTTGTCTTGCCAATATACTTATTTTGTTAAGCTACACGCTGACTTTAAATTAATCTGGTTACTTCTACCACTTAAGTGTGCAGGGAGAGTATGTTATTATTTCCTTTTTTAAACGAAAATAATCCTTACAATTACAATATATTTTATGAATATTGACGAATTATCTTTGTGTGGGCCAACAGATTGGCAAATGATCAAGCGCCGATTGACCCAGAATATGATCTGGCTCCAGCCTGTTTATAACAAAAATAAATTAGATAATTGTTTTAGCAAAAGTCAGCTCATTGAGACTAAATAACATCGTCTCCCTTTTGTACATGTATCTAGAGCTGTTATGCGTTTGACTGTGTTTATATTCTTCGCGTTTCATATAGGCTGCCACAAGACTGACTATGGACCATGGGGTAGTTGCAGCAAGGCCTGTGGCGACGGCATCAAAAAACGATTCAGGTACTCGTGTGATATTGTAACTTAATCATTTAACTCTATCAACACCATGGACCTGTTAATATTTACTCATTACATTTGCAAACAATGTAGACCCTGGTCATGCAGAAGACTCCAATAGGTGCCTTTTGATCAGGTTCTGCACTGTTTTCTAATTTAGAGCAGTATTTATAAAAAAAAAAAAACAGAAAAAAAACTGTCTAGAATTATAAAAAGACTGGTTTATGTTGTCGGTAACTAAATGATCTACAAAAGAACTTAATTACCCAAAAAGGGTTACTAAGCGTTGAAAGAGTTAAAAAAATGAATATTGTATATACATGTACACTGACTTCACTATTTGTCATTTTGTAATATATTATATAAAACAAACATAAATAGTTTAAAATGGACCAGCCTTTATTGATAACTGGAATTGCCCATTGTAAGTCTCAGGGGATAATGAGTTCATGCAGCAGTGAAAGGCTTAAACACTTTCTTTACTATTTCAAAATAGTCTAGATCTAGATCACACGCCGATTGACAGACGCCAAATAACCCGGCGTCTGATCTGGTTCCAAAAGTTTGGCAAGTTTGACTTGAGAGATGCCTGTGAAACTATAATGGTAAACCCTTTCATGATCAAATTTATCGTTAGGTTTTAACCACTCAACCGCCAAATTTTTGTCTGCTTCAATATTTTTGTCTGCAATATCGTTTCAAAGTTAAGTTTATGGCGGTATAACTGATGTTATTTCAAAAGAAGTGGCAAACAGTTTTGATCTTGATCAGACACCGCATGACGCGGCGTGACGGTATAAAAAAAAATTGCACATGCGTTTTATGACGTATTCTAACACACTTCGCGCACGCCCCTATATAAAAAGAACGAACGTTTCAGTGCTTGGATTTTCAATAGAACACTCACGCGCTAAAACGTTCTAACGTGACGTCATATAGCGTCGAAAATGCGTACGCCAAGAAATGTAGCGCCGTTGCTTCGCTGCAAATTAAGGTTAAATTATGTGTTAGATTCGAAATAATAAATTCATATCAGTGTTTTATCTAACAATCGAACACGGGTAGTCGTTGAGATGCTTGTAATTAAACCACTCAGCCTAAAGGCCTCGTGATTAAATTACTACGCATCTCAACTCCTACCCGTGTTCGATTGCACGATAAAACACTGGAATGAATTTATTATTTATTAAGTTGAGAGTAAAAGGTTTAAAACGGCACAAATAATGATACTGTTTTGCATTCAAGTCCGGTTTGGCTCTTTAACAGTCAACCCCTATGACCATTACAATCTCCATTTACAAATTGTAAATATGTAAAGAGAGTACAATCGTCCTAATATGCAAACAGTGTATACTCTCATCAGATTTCTCCCAAAGAAGCCCTCTGACCAGAGTCTGCACTGTTTGTTATTTTGCAATATTTTGTCAAAACATACGCTAAAATATAAAAATGAACTAGTCTTATTGAAGTTTGAATTGTCCATTTGGCGACTTCGGGACGAGTGATTCAATGAAAGAAAAACGTACTGTTTATTATTTTTATCGTGCATTTAGAAAAGGACAGTTAGTTTGTTATGGCAGCATAACACCACAAATGTAAATGGAGCAGTGTACAGTGGAGAATACGTTATTCTTTCCCGTTTAAACGCAAACGCACTAAACGTATAAGATGACAACTTTTTAATAATTCTTAGTATTTGTTTCAATCTGAGTGGCAAACAGTTTGGAGACGGATCAGACACCGGGTTACCCGGCGTCTGACCAGGCTCCAAACTGTTTGCATTGGAAATAATAGTTTTAGCGTAAACGCATTTTTTGGGAAAGAATAACGTTTTCTCCACTGTATCTATTATTAACTTCCATGCACCTGATTATAGACTGTAATTCTAAATAGTTTATCTCATAAGCCCATGTAAAGACTAAATTACGCATCATCGCTAGATTACCCGATTCAACCCTGCCTATTTTCCGAGAAAAAAACACAAGGGTCGTTATCTTTGAATAAACGCTTTGATTTATTCCAACAAAACTTACCCCATTTGTGCCCACGATCCCATATACGCACATAAGCAAACAGTATAGACTCTGATCAGACGCCACATTATGCGGCGTCTGATCAGTCTACAGTTTGCTGATAGGAATTTCAATATTAAACAAATGAAAATGAAAATTTTGACCAGGCATTCCTTTGATAAAAAAAATGGACTAATCCAATATATAAACATGGAAGAATCCACTGGGCATAAATGGGTTAAACTTAGCTCATTGAGCGGTCGTAAAAAAAGAATTTACTGATTTGGCGTTTCCAGTGTCATGGATTGTTTGTTTTGCTTATGTTTGTTTTGTAATTATATTTCGTATTCGTTGTCTCGTTTAAGAAATGTCACTGGGAAGTGTGAAGGTGTTGACAAATCACAAAGTGCACCTTGTAAGGGAACAATATGCCCTCCTGGCTGTAACTTTGGTGGTAAAGATTACCAGTTGAATGAGAAGGTAATGGAGGATCATTGCCAGACATGGTAAGTGTCTTTAAGATAGTACGTACGCCCCTGGCGAGATCGCTACAAGTGCTGGTCAATATCGATACTCAGAGTGATTCGCCATCCTTGTCAAACGGAAGGCATGCAGGGCTGCAGGGTTGCCATTTGTCCGGATTTTTCCCAAATCTTCGGATTTTTCTTAATTTCTCCGGACCTACGGATCTTTTTCCGAAATCTTCTGATTTCTGCTCTTACTTTTAAAATTTGGAATTTTATGCGTTTTTACTGAAGAAACATTGAATAGGATGTCAAACAGTTTAGATCCAGACAAGACGTCGCGTTACGCGGCGTCTGATCTGGATCCAAACTGTTTGCATATTTATGTTAGTGTTATATTAAACCCGGTAGTGAAAGGATTAAAGGTACAATTACTAAAATCGCGCTTGAAAATTTGGAAATGTTAGGATTTTTATGAGCAACTTATAGTAGCCCTGGGGCTGCCCTAAGTATATATATAATGAAAACCAATATTATTTCGATCCAAATTTTCTTTATTTTCAAGTGCAATTATACGCCATTGTCAATTTTAAGACACGTGGAAATTTAAAACAGATTGAAAGTAAAGTAGAATGCGCTTTTAGGCGCATTCTGCTTTACATTCAGTCTGCTTTAAGCTACCATCTGTTAGGACTAAATCCGAAGATTTCGGGAAATTCCGTGGATATGACAGCCCTGTGACGGTCGTACCGAACTAAGCTCAAGCTAGAATAGCCGATCGTTCTACATATAGAATTAAATTCCGTCTTACGAAAAGTCGTAGGACAAATACTGTCGTAAGTCAAATTTTAAAATTCTCAATTGTTTTTATTTCACCAACTAATCCTGTCCTATGACATCTCTTTGGAATAATCTTTTCCGGACACAAAGTACATTTATTAGTCGGAGAAATAAGAAAGTAGAAGTTTTGACTGACGATCGGGTTTTTTTCGCACGACGTTTCGTAAACATTCACGTGGAACATTATCAGGTGGTGAGAAATAAGACTTTCAGGCAAATCGTATAGGACAATTGGTTGTCAGGATCTCATATACGGTCCAAGAGACTTGTATTTAGGAAAAACTTAAAAATATTATTGTCTAAGTTTAAACAATAACGCCCAGAATTGATTTTTATGTAGTCTGTATTCAACATACATCCTGCCTATCAATACCCTTGTGACATAACTGGTCACACAACGTTGTATCCTAAAATGCTGCTGATTCGTGGGCCTGCGGTAACGCTCTTGGCAAGTAACACATGCGTCGCTTGTTCGAGTCTCCTTTGCACAAAATAATTTTTCTGACAAGTAGCCAACTACTGATATCAACCTTCCCTGGTCTACACTTTTTGAATTGGACAAGCGGAGTAAAACTTCCCTATAACGACCAATTAAGAGTTTTAGCTAAATTTAAGGATAATCAAGGCCGATGGCTGCTTAACGCAAAACTAATTTACTTTCACATTGCTTTCTTCATACAACCAAATAGCATGTTTTAGATGGCCGTGCTATATGAGTTTTATTGTGCAGCAGTTTTCTGCTTCACCTTTGTCTCCATGAATACGTACTGGTATCTGTCTATGGTATTAAGTAACCCTTTGATGATCAAATTATTCGGGAGATTTTTACACCTTTTCCGCTTTATTAACAACTGCTTCAGTATTGTTGTCTGCAGAACACACGTTTCAAATATAGATGTCATGTTGTTTGACTTAATACTTATAGATAGGCGTGTCAAACAGTTCAAATCCTGATCAGAGTCCGCTTTACGCGGCGTCTTATCAGGAGCCTAACTGTTTGCAAACGCGCTTTAAGGCGTCATTAAGAGTGAAAGGGTTAAAGTGTTTCTTCACAAAATGGTGATTTAGATTCATGTCACCGAGTGTATTAATATATCTCAACAAAAAAGAGAACAATAAAGCGCACCTTATGGACACATTAAAAGACGACTCCTTTACTCATTTTCTGCATAACTTTTAACATTCATTTAACTGCCACTTATTTAAACTTTGTGTTTAGATCACTGATGGTTGAATTCTGGCGTCCGACATCGGGCGTTAACAGTTTTGATGTTTACTACATAGAGACCACACCTTTAAGCTTAAACATATCTTTTCAGAAATGTACAGTATACATACAAGCTACAACAACGTACAATATATTCATTAAAGGATTAAAACGAAAGCTAAAGAATATTAATCTCTTATTATCAATCGTTCTTACTGAACTGAAAATCTATGTTTATTATGAGTTCGATTATGGGAAAAAATCAAACCAGTGGGTCAAGAGCTGTCCTTGAATTTAGGCAGGCCATAACATTGGAATTCTATGTGATAGGAGTTTCATATTTAGCACGTGTTCTTCACGCAAGCCCGTTAGTCCAATACAAATTTTGCCATGTCAGGTAAACGTCAAGGGCATTAAGAGGTCAAATATGCCCTGGCTCACTGGATTAGGTCTTGTTTTATGCTCAACCAAAAAAACTGGCATCCATTGTATAACATATTTTGAAGTGGCAGCAGTTATCTGACCTTTATACAGAGCCCTATTTCAGTTTTGTTCACGCTCTACTGCCCACAAATTTTAATGGAGTTAATTCAACTTCGTGAAACAATAGATGGCAGTATGATATTGGAAGTGATAGATGATGGAACTATTGGTCAAAAGTTATCAACCATATATGTTATTGTCCGATTTTTCTGCCCGAGTTATTTTTAGAACAGAATAGTTAATAATGGTAAATAGGTAAGCAAGGTAACATCGAAAATATAATAGTACAATTTCCTACTTGAGATAAGTATGATCCTCGTGCAGCACGAGACCGCTGCGCTAACTTTACTGATGTTTTATTCTTTCCCCAATAACGCATTTATATACTAAAACTATTATTGCAAACAGGTTGAAGCCAGATCAGACGCCGGGTAACCCGGTGTCTGATCAGGCTCCAACCTGTTTGCTACTAAGATTTAAGATACAGTTAAAATTTCTAAAAGTAAATTTCCACAGTTTATGCCTTGTGTTTGCGTTTAAACGGGAAAGAATACTGTATCCTCTACTTACCATTACGCACAAAAATCACAGGTATCTCAATCTGGCTGTAGGGAAAACTCATCCCTTTTAAAGTTTTAGAATGTTCCAATCTAAAAATAACTTAGACAGGTCAGAAGAAAACACTAATAACATGTCATATTTAACAGTATTTACACTCTAGCTACTACAGTTATAGATGGAATTCGATTTTACTCGCACACTATACAGAGTACAAGTTATTGAAGGAGTTTGAAAATTGTTGAAAGTTGATCAGTTTGTCAAGATTTCCCCCTTTACCTACCCAGGGATATTCTATTAGTGCCTCGTTTCAGTACTGTTTACGCTCAAGTATCTCGAAAGGAAGGTTTATGGCATTATTTAGCAGAATGTTCCTTTAAGTGTATTTTTCTTTACTTTCAGCCTGTTTGAGCTATCACTTGTTAGCATATAGAAACTATTTCAAGAAAATATAATTACGGTCGAACTTCGATATCTCGAATTCGTTTAACTCGAACTATCCGATAGTTCGAGATATGAACTGCATTATTTCATGCTCGATTAAGTGAAACATACCAATATTTCAAAGTAAGCCACGTTTTAACTTTGAAATTCAGGTATGTTCGACAGAGCCGACTTCGAGATATCGAAGTTCGACAATAGAAGTATGGAGCTGATTATTGCCTATATTAAATTGAACATTTTCCTTCAAAAGAGGATTACATTAAAGGTTTAAGTTGCGTATTATGGAGCAACGGGTTAATGAAGGAGCCACAGAGTGGTAAATGCATTAATAGTTGTGTCATTTATTACTTTAAAGCTATTGTGAAGGACAACAAACGACAACTGGTTCCTTGAGGTGTTACCCTAAGGAAAACTATATCGGTAAGTAACTTGACTCAGCATTTATTTAGAAATATTCTGTGATCTAGCGTTGTTAAACGGTATTTTACAACGGTTGGGAGTTGTGACTCACATGAATTGACCATGAAGGCGGTCATATGAACATGACCAGGTTTAAAGGAAATCATTAGAAAGGAAATCAAATGTTTTATACTTATTCCTCAGCAGATGCTATTTTCTTACCGGATAACTGTTCCCGCGGGTTGCGGGTGGGTTGGAGCAGGAGTTCCCTTATAGCAAAAAGTCTGAGCGAACAATATTTCTTTTTTAATGTATTTGATAGTAGTATTTGAACTATTCTATATTATATAAAGGTAAAGGTATGTGTTTATAAAGTCTGCGATTATGTAATATTCTTCCTACTTTAACATTTACCTCCCCGATTATCGAGTCACAAGTTGGCTATTTACATACGGCGAAATGTGCAGCCATGACACATTGACTTCTTTCCCTCTCAGGTGCCCATTTAATTCACCTTTGTGAAGCTGATCAATGAAGGGTTAATTATTTTGCTCAGAAAAAGTCCAGTGATCCTGGCAGGACTCGAATCAGGAACCTCTCGCTTCATAGGCAATGCCCTACCACTGGACCACCGCCCCTACAGAGAAATTGAAATACTCAAAAATACTATATAAAGTCTGAAAACCGGATTATTATTTTTTTGTAAATTAATTTCATGAACAATTTTAATATATTTTCATAAATAAGATCTCTTCTACCCAAGTATTATTCAGTTTCCATTCTAATCAGAAACAGTTTTATTTCAGTATCTCGTGGTCTGGATGTAACTACTTGTAAATGCCGTATGTCTGCAGCTTTGATCTGAATTCAAACTTAGACATTTACTACTTAAAGTAATATTTATTACATTAATAGCATCATTAATTGATATATTTTGTATTTAAACTATCAAATCAGCGTTAATACTGTGTGCACATCATGTTAATGCAGGACCGAGTTTATCCGTTAAATATTAATATAGAGTAGGGAAATGTTAGGCCGAAAACGACCAACCAAATGGAACGAAAATACCTATCCCTTTAAATGAGCCGAAACGACCCTGACCGAAACAGCCTAACCCGAAACGACCAAGAGCCGAAATGACAACATTACCAGCCGTATACAAAAGAAAGTGAAAGTCGATTCTACTGATTTTATGAGCATCATTTTTACCTCAGACTGATATTTTTATTCACTAAAAGTTTATCTTTTCAAATCGTTTTACTGTTTCTTCTTAAACAGTTTTCAAAAATAATATTTTTTAAGAACTGGTAATATCGCACGATATTACTGAATGACTGAATGTTGCTTTCGTGAGCGAATGAAGAGTCAATGTTTTGGAAACTCGACGCTGCCTATAGACTATTCCAAAGATTGAATCTATCAATTATACATTAATTACCCTTTTTATACCGCGGCATCTATAAATGCGGAAGCATATAGTGATTGCTCACTAGTTCGCCCGTCCATGCATATGTAGTTAACCAGAATTTAACGTTTCTTCTAGCATCAACACCGATCACTAAAGTACTTGGATACTTATACAGTTGTTGCCTTGAACCATTCTAAATCTACCAATACTACCCAATCATATTTGACTTTGACCTAATATGAACTTTGAATATTGTCAATGGACTGTTTCTTACTTAACTAGATTTACCTTTTTCGTATAGCGTCAACAATGATTTGATAATTACATGTATACTTTTGTTGCCTTTGAGCACTACCTGTCAATGAAACCACCCATATTAATCATTGAATTTGACATAGACGGACGTTAGCCTTATTTGAATTTAAAATAGAGTGTTTCCTTTGCAAACTAGATTTTACCGGTTCGTGTGGCGTAAATACTACTGACTATAATGGTTTGATACTTAAACTGTTGTTAACATTGACCATTACCAATTCACACATACTACCAAGCCTCAAGTTGACCTTTACCATGGACATAGGCGAAGTTAGATGGGTTATTTCTATACATTTATTTGACACTTATACAGTTGTTTCCTTGGACTTTGGCCTAATTTGTACTTCGAATATTTTGAGTGGGCTTCTTCTGGAGATATTGCCTAATTTGTACTTAGATAAGATTCAGAATATATTGTCAAGGATGCCCAGGGGACAATAACGTTAATTGAACGCAGTCTTGTTGCAGAGAGATATGAAGGTTTATTTACCCGTAAAGTCATATTTCTCGAGATCGACGCCCGTTAGAAACATGACCTTTTAACGTAAGTAATAATAATTAGACAGTAGTACAACAGAAAAGTTTACACACAACGCATATTTACACATATTTGCATATATTGACATAGAACACATGTTGCACGAAACAAGCCAAGAGTAACGGGGGAAAGACAGCAACTATGATTGGTTAAGCCAAAACAAAACTTTTTATCGCTTACTCCTCCCAGGTTTATACGAGAATTTTAATAGATCTTTGCACACACGTTAAAATAATATGATGTCATCTGGGAACACCTTTATGTTTGCTATTTGTTACCCTCAACGTCCATTATTGAAACAGTATTTAGAACGTGTACTTTCTCCTCTCCCATGGTTTTCATGACATGGATATTGATGACAGTCTTTGTACACACGTTAACTCTTTCACTGCCAAGTTTTATCGTCTGCGTTAACCATCTTACCGCCAAAATGTTGTCTGCATTGGCAGTGGTGTCTGCATATTTTTAAAGTCAGATTCAGGGCTGTTTTGACGGAAGAAATGTCGAAACGAGTTCTAACAGTTTGGATCCGAATCAGACGCCCTGTTATGCGCCGTCTGGTCAGGACCCAAACTTTTTGCAAAGTTGCCTTTTGGCGACGTTGGCTTTGAAAGAGTTATAGTAATCTGATACCATCGTGTGTCTCTGGGAGAGATGTTTCGTTATTATCAAAATCTTAAACGCTCAAAACTAATTTGAGTTATATTATTTACAATCAAAAATATTATTTGTTGTTGTTTTATCTTATTCGTAGTTGATGGCAAATGGGGACCATGGACACAATGGACAGAGTGTTCAAGAAATTGCAAGGGTGGCATAACGACCCAGCACAGGTTGTGTAATTCTCCTTTGCCTACTTGTAATGGACGCGACTGCATAGGAGATGCACATAGAGAAAAACCCTGCAATGAGGACATACATTGTAAGTAGATCGCTTTTATAGACATGACATTTTCCGTCCCCTGTTCATCCTTGTAAGCGCAGCTCCTACTAACCGTTTATAGGATTTGGAAAAGTGTGACACAGGTTGACAATGCACCATATCTACAGATGTGCATGAAGAAATATCTTTCCATTCCACCATTTCTAAGGGGAGATAATGCAAATTATACTTAATGATTCATGCAATATAGGTTATAAGCGCTCGTAAGCGCACTTCTTCACTGTGCATCAGATTTCAACAAAACTTCACAGGTTGATAGAGTATGGTCTACAGATATGCATGAAGAAATTTTTTTCGTATTCCGCTGTTTCCAATAGGAGATAATTCAACGGGCAGATTATTTAACTTGATGTTTCATGCAATATAGGTTATAAGCATTCGTAAGCGCATCTGGCTCCTACATCGGCCATTGCATATTTTCCAAGGGGGGATATTTCAAAAGGCAGATAATTTAACTTAATTTGTTATAAGCACTAGAAAGTACAACACCGTTCATTGGATTTCACAAAAACTTCACAGGTTGATAGAATACCATCTACATATATGCATGAAGAAATATGATAATAAAGATATATAAACTTAAATATATACTATAAATGATCTTTAATAATTCATGCATTATAAGTCAAAAGCACTCGTAAGCACAACTCCTCCTACATGTACACCCTATTCGACCGGATTATTGCGTCATACTTTCCTTCAAAAGAAGCGCCTCTATATAGCGTATTTAGTTTATTCCTCCATAGAAGAAAATAGTTTAAATTTATACAGTTATGAACTTGTACCATAAGACATATTTTCCATATCCTTTCAGATTGTAGCTTAGAGCAGGATAAATGTAAAGCAGAATGCGCCTTAGGGCACATTCTAGTTTACTTCCAATCTGCTTTAAGTGGTCAACTGTTTCTAAAACTAGGAACCTACTAAGGGGTAAAGGGTTAAACGACCACGGAATGAACAAAAATAGTGATTGTATCAGAGTGGGGGCGCTTATTGCAGGGCAAAGGCAATGAAGAAAGCTCCTGTAGATAAGAGTATTCTGTGTTATTTGTGTCCTGGGCTAGACGACTACCAGTCATAAATACTACAAATATACTCATCTGTTTATTTATCGATTATTACAGACTTGATTGCTTGTTGAATTTCACTAATATTACCTTCAATATTTGCAATAATACTGTTAGGATATTTGATATTGATATTTCATATTAATAGTGTTGTTCTCTTAAGGGGGTAGGTGCACCTTTGGAAAGTAATTACCAAATTCTTCAAACTTTGCATACAGACAGTAAAATTAGTTTCTATGACAAAACTGGTGAAAAAAGTGGGGGTACCGGACCTTTCTTTTTCACAATTTGAGATATTTCAAGGCTACCCCCCTAAAATTGAAGCTTCATAAAAACTCCTACTTTTTTGTACTACTGTTTTTCAATCTTTATTTAAACAATCTATTTGTACAAAAAGTATCCTAATTTATATTACCATAGTAAGAATAAACCCTGAAAATAATGTTTTTTCAAGATCCAAAATAAAAATGTTTGATTTCACCGGAAAGGAGTAAAATTTACCCCACCCACTTTTTTATAATGGGAGAATAATGCACAGTGAAAATTGCCCTACAAATTGTAGCAAACTAATTACCAAATTTTTTATTTGTTGTTTTTAGCCTTGCAAACATAAAGTTTTAGTGAAATAGCAAATAAAAACACAGGGTCCCGGATCTTTTAAAAAAAGATATAGATCATTTTATCTAAAAAATCCATTTTTTCTCATTTTTTCACTTTTTGGTGTATTTTTACCAAAAATAATTTTTTTCAAAAAAATTTCATTTTATCTATTGAGTTATCTATAATATATACTAAAACTGTACTACCATGAAAATTTCATGCTTTTATTCTGAGAAATTGAAATGAAATCGGATGTAACAAAATGCAACCTACCTATGAAAACAGTGTATGCTGTAAACTACGAATAGGACATAAAACTTAAAAAGTCCCTTCCGGAACGAAAATCCAATTTTTTCCCGGGAAAATAATATTTTATTACTGTATGCATTCACCGAAAATGAGTTCTTAACATTTTTTTGAAAATGAGTTCGTAAAATTTTTCGGAAATTTCATAATGCTCAAAAAGACAGGCCGACATCCTTAAGGCTATGCTATCATACTGGATATTTAAAAACATTATAAAAACGACTAACCAAGCAATGAAATGCCAGGACCTGGGATCTGATGGTAACGTGAACAAGAAACTGGAGTAAATTTGGTTAACTTTTTCACTGCCAACGGCTTCAAAAAGTGACTTTAGAAATAATGCAGACGACACTGCCAATGTAGGCGACATTTAAATAGCGGTTAAAGGGCTAAAGCAGACGATCAAACTTGGTAGTGAAAGAATAAAATAATAAGGTACAGCCGAAACTCGATACTTCGAACTCGCGTTAGTTCGAACATACCCATATTTCAAAGTTAAACGTGGCTGAGCCACGTTTTAACTTTGAAATACGATTATGTTCAACTTAAACGAGATCGAGTTATCGAATTTTAACATTTGCAATGCAGGTAAGGTGGATTTAAACGAGTGCGAAGTATGGAGTTTTAACTGTATTATACTATTACAATGATGATCGATGTTCAGTTTATGAGCGTGTGTCGTTTATCTCAGGTTGTGATACAACACTGTGGTCGGATTGGACGTCATGCTCCAAATCATGTGGTGGAGGAGAACAAGTGCGAAACAGGAACTATAAAGATCAGGCTGCTGCCGCTGTCTGTGACCTTGTCTTACTAATGAAATCCCCGTGTAACACTGACGAGTGTGATAGTAAGTTCACAAACAAACATAATGACCATTGACAAACAGCTTGAATCCAGATCAGACACCGCGTAACGCTGATTCAAGCTGTTTGCAAATTTAAAAAAAAAAACTTCCCTATAACGATTCCCTCTGAACAACGCACACATTTTTTGTCTCCTATTAGGTGTCGTTGTAGAGATGGAACACTGTACAATACTGTCTTGATTTGCATGTACAGAAAAACCTCTCTATAACGATCAAAAATGTGTGAACAATTAGACGTTTAATACAGAGGACTGCTTAAAGCTAAGAGCTTTTTTGTTTTACTGTCATTTTGCTTAAACGTTGTCACATATCTTCTATACACTCAATTAATTCTTCTTTTTAGCAGGGCTGTCATTTCTCTGGATTTTTCACAAACCTTAAGATTTTTATTAATTTCTCCGGACCTTCGGATTTTTTCCGAAATCTTAGGATTTCGAATCTTATTATAATAATTTAGAATTTGATGCGCATTTTACTTAGGATACATTGATATGATGGTCATATATTTTAGATCAAGATCAGACGCCGAGTTTCGCGGCGACTGATCTGGGTTTGAACTGTTTGCATAATTATATTAGTGATATAGAGCCTGGCAGGGAAAGAGTTAAAGGTTCGATTCCTAAAATCGCGCTTGAAAATTTGGAAATCTTAGGATTTTTATGAGCAAGTTATGGTAGCCCTGTTTTAGTGGTCGTAATATAGAGGTTTTACTACACTCTTATCTCTCTGAATAATTATATACATGTATAATCTTTCATCTAAAATACGTATAATGGGTAAATGGGTTCACTACAGCCCCCAGTGACATAATAAAGGGGCAACATAATAAACCTAGGTGTATCTGTATAGTAGCAAGTGTATCTGTAATACACCGGAACTATATTTATTTTCATTGCTCCAAGCAAATAGCGGAGAATGTGATTTTTAGACGCAAAAAAAACGCTCTAAATATGTTTAATAAGAATTTAGCATCCCCATATATGTATAGATAACAAAATTATTTACAAAATAGTTTTTCATCCTTAGCGTTTTTTGTGATATTTTTTTTCTATTGCGTAAGATTAACTTGGCGCAGTTCGGCTAGGAGCGGTTATTATTTTATTTATGTCAGAAATTACGTGAAACATGTCAAATTTAGTGTTATTGTAAATTTGAAAGGAAAAATTCATTCAGTGACGGGATAAATCGAATAATATGTCATTGCATGAGATGGGAGGGGTTTATTATGCGCGGAGATAAACCAGTCAGCACTCGGCAAGCCTCGTGCCAAACGGTTTATCCCCTCGCAGAATAATTCTCTATTTCTAATCCACTTCGCTCACGTCTAGGCCTATATATAAACAAAGAAAAATTACATTTGTGTTCAAATTCTCAATAAAACACGCACGCGCTGTAATGTCTTAAAGTGACGTCATATGGCTTCGAAAATGCGTACGCCAAGATATGTAGCGCCGTTGCGTAGGTGCAAATTGTGCTAACCTGGTAAGATTGAAGTGTTAGAATGGAAATAATAAATTAATACCAGTGTTGTATCGTGCAATGAAACACGGATATTCATAGAGATGATGGTAATTATATTACTCGGCCGTCAGCCTCGTCATTTAATTAATACTCATCTCAACTCTTACACGTGTTTGATTGCCAGGATAAAGCGCTGGTTTGAATTTATTATTTTCAACGCCTTAACGTGACGTCATACGGTTTCGAAATACGTACGCCAAGAAATATAGCGCCGTTGTGTCGGTGCAAATTGTGGTTAACGTGGATATATTGAATTGTTAGAATGGAAATAATAAATTAATACCATTGTTGAAGTTCGTGTAGTCTTTGATATGCTGGTAATTAAATCATTCGGCCTTCGGCCTCTTTTATATAACTACGCATTTCAGCTCCTATCTTGTTTTATTGCCACGATAAAATACTGGTATAAATTCATTTTTCTTAATTCTTACACACATTGCGCACTTCTCTATATAAACAAAAACGGGTGGTATCTTTGTTTAAATTCCAAATAAAACATGCACACGCTGTAACGCCTAAACGTGACGTCATGTATGGCTTTGAAAATATGTACGCCAGGAAATGTTGCGTGGATGCAAATTGTGGTCAATCTGGTTATATTGAAGTGTTAGAATCGAAATAATAACATAATACCAGTGTTTTATAATGCAATTAAACACGGATAGTCGTTGAAATGCTGGTAAATAAATCATTCGGCCTTTGGCCTCGTGATTTAATTACTACGCATATTAACTCTTACCCGTGTTTTATTGCCATGATAAAACATTGGTATAAATTTATTATTTCCTTAATAAAACATGCACTTGCTGTAACGGTTTAAGCTGACGTAAGATGGCTTCGATAACGCGTAAGCCCAGAAATGTTGGTCGGTGCAAATTTTGGTAAAATCGTTTGGTTTCGGCAAATCGCTCATGCCTACTAAGGCAGGCCGACTTCCTTAATTACTATGCATCTCAACTTCTACCGTGTTCTATTGCACGAAAAAATACTGGTATGAGTTTATTTTTTCTAAAATGTTTGAAAACTCACTTCATGTAAACGCTTTCAACACTCTGGACCCTGATCAGAAACCAAATTATCCGGCTTCTGATTGTTTGCAGATTTCATTTCAGTTGCCAAGGTCCTCAAGTGGTTTACTCTTTCATCTTTAAAGGCTACGTACTTGTTAAGTTTGGATCTTTTTCCGACTTCAAGCATCCTGGGATCCTATCAGTTTGACACTCGTTTGGATATATTCTATTCACGCAAACTGTCTTTACAAATACAAATAATAGTATACAATAACGGGATTGAATATTATTGTTTGTAATTATTTTAAACATGTAGCTCCATGTCAGATCCTAAAAGAGCTGTCTGGTACCAGGGATATAACATGTTTGAGTTGATTCGTATATCATTATCAATCATTTGATTGATCCGATTTGAGCTTAAGCTCAAATCTTATCAATAAAATGTTTGAAAACCACCTTAAACTCAACTCAAACGCTTTAAAACCTCGGGCCCATGGTCGGTTTCCGCATTGTTTTCTAAAAAGGACCAATTTGACTGGAAGAACAAATCTTACTTTGTCAGTCAATCTAATGATACCCTCTTAAAAGTATTTGCATACAAGTTAAAAAATGGGTCTGCAGTTATTTTTGATAAGAGAATTAGACTTCTTCCAATCTAATATGTATAATTTGGGAGCATATATACCAGAAAGTAACAAAGTAAAACAAATTATAGATTTTGCATGCACTCGCTGCTACATTAAATTTTGTTGAATGGGATTTTCTGGGGCCAGTTTCATAAAACTTCGTACGACAAAAACGGTCGTAAGTCAAAACATTAAAATACATTTAATTTCTAATTTCTCTATCTAATCCTGTCTTGTGACATCTCTTTGGAATCGTCTTGAAAATACGATTCCAAAGAGATGTCACAAGACAAGATTAGATTGAGAAATAAATAATAATTGAGACTTTTATAATCTGAATTACGAAAACATTTGTCGTACGAAGTTTTATGAAACGGGCCCCTGATGTAATTTTTTTGTTTTCGTTCAGACGACTGCGAGGTCTCAGAGTGGTCCAACTATACCGACTGTTCAAAAGACTGTGGTGGAGGAGTCATGACTCGAGAGAGGGAAATAGTCAAACTTACAGACTCCTGTGCCAATGTTACGGAAAAACAAACTTTGGATTGTAATAAGCAGCCTTGCAAAGGTAAACCAAATGGTTCATAACTACATTTGGAGAACAACATGCAGAATGTTCCTAAAACGTTCTGCATTTCTGTATTCTGTTTTAAACTGCTATTTCGTATTAAGACCACCAAGGTATTCAAAGGCCGGTTGGATTGATAAGCTTGAAGCTAGATTAGGTACACCTCTTCCAATTATTTCGATTGGCTCACTTCCGATGTTTGAAGCTCTGTCGATATTAAGAAGACTCCGGCAGAGTATTCTGGTTGGGTCCCTGCCACTCTTCTATAAAGCGATGGCAATCACCACTTGTCTCTGAACCATAATGGCCG
This sequence comes from Gari tellinella, assembly GCA_922989275.2. Classification (NCBI taxonomy): domain Eukaryota; kingdom Metazoa; phylum Mollusca; class Bivalvia; order Cardiida; family Psammobiidae; genus Gari; species Gari tellinella. Next base: position 53,780,845 of record OV277858.1, read on the forward strand.
CCATGTTGTAAACCATTTTCGGCAGACGAGTCGATTCGGTAAGCCCAATCAAACCAAGTAGCGCTTAATACAAGTTTGACTGCGCATCATCTGACTCTAGCAATTAGATAGATCGAATCTACATGTTCTGTACAGTGGAGAATACGTTATTCACTCCCAATAAGCGCGTCAAAGCTAAAACAATTATTTCTATTGCAAACAGTTTGGAGCCAGATCAAACGCCTGATGCTCCGGATGAAAAGACGATTCCTAAGAGATGTCACAAGATAGGATTAGATAGAGAAAGAAATAATAATTGGGACTTTTATAATCTGACTTACGACAACATTTGTCGCACGAAGATTTATGATACGGGCCCCATGATACAGCCATGTGCAAACGTATATTTTACACTTTCGAGTTATGATTTGATTGTTTTTCGGTTTTGGTATTGTGATAACCCTGAGTAAGTCGTGTACAATTATTTTCGAAGTGCTAAGATGGGCCATTGTGATAGCCATGTGTCGGTCGTGTGTTATCAACTTTTTCTCTAAGGAACCTTTTTGAGCTCACCAGAACACAAAGTGCTCAATGTGAGCTATTGTGATACCGCTCTGTCCGGCGTCAGTCTGTCTGTCCGTCTGTCAACAACTGCAAACGATTTCTTCCCTGAAACCAATAGCCTCAGTGTACTAAACTTCATCAAAAACATCAGTAGGGTGGGGGAATGAAAAGTTGTTAAAAGTTTGTGGGTGGGGTAATTTGTCATAGCAACCATAGCAACCGTGCACGATATCTAGAAACTACTGGTCTGATTTCAATTTGGTTTTAACCAAAAAATTTTCAATGGATAGACTTCAAATGTTGTTCAAAGAATTTTGATCCGTCAAAACAGCATGGCCGCCAAAGGGCGTAGTCATTTTACGTGTTCGGAAATTAAATTAAGAGTTAAATTAATTAAAAGTTAAAAGCATTATAGAAGTCATATTTTTGGCTAATATATCAGATATATTAGATTTTGTCAGTGCCATGTCCTTTATAAAGTTTAGGTCACACTGGAATATAGGTCATGTCGGGTCATTATGTAGGTCAGTAAGTCAAATGCAGAAAAAGCTTTTTGCCATTCCAGAGGCCATATTTAAAGCCCAATCTTCTGAAACTTGCTTGGAATGATTATCTTGACAAAAGCTACACTTTGTGTGAATATTGGTGAGATACGGTTAAAAAGTAGGTCAGTAGGTCAAAACATAGAAAAAACTTCTAAACACTGTAGGAGTCATATTTCAAGCTATAATTTAATTTAACTTGATCAGGATGATCACCTTTACAAAGTCTAGGCAATGTAGTAATATGGATTACTTGGGGTAAAAAAGTGGGTCGGTAGGTCAAATCATAGGAAAGGCTTCAAGTATTATAGGGCCCACATCTTTTGCCTTAATTTCATGAAACTTCTTCAGGTTTATCACCTTGACAAAATCTAGGTCAATTATGAATATGGGTTATGTATGAATCAAAGGTAGGTCAGTAGGTCAAGTCATAAGAAAAGCTCCTGAACACTTTAGGGGTTATATTTTTAGCCTCAATGTCACGAAACCTGCTCAAAATAATCACCGTGACAAAATCTAGGTAATATATGAATATGTGTTATGTCAAAAAGTAGGTCATAAGTTCAAATCATAGAAAAGGCTTATGAACCCTCTTCTTCATATGGAGTACACACATCTATACTATCCTGACACATTTGCTTCTTTTGACAAAGTGCAAGTGAGGGTATTAGTTACCTTTAGTGATAAGTTTTGTTAAATCTGGGAACTTTGTACTCTGGTAAGCGCCTTAGAGCCCATTGGGCTCTTGTTCTTGACAACCAATTGTTCAATTTCATTAAAGGTTCACGGGATTGTTCTTAGGGGGGTACTTGGACATATTTCTCCAAATATAAGACACTCAGTTGAAATTATGGTTTTTCTGACAACCAATTGAAAAACAAATTTGAAAATGTTCCTTGTCAGAAATAACTGATCCCAAATTGAAAGCAAAGCAACCATGGGTGACATTAATTTCCCTAGCTAAAACACATTGCCGTAAGAGAGGTCAGATTTTTCTTAATTGGCTACAGTGAAAAATCTTAAAATTCCTTCAAATACTTTTCACATATACTCATTTCACACAATATATTTATACATTTATCTAACTAGACATGTTCACCTCCATTTTTACAGATTGTATGGACAATGCCCAGTACAAGTCGTTCAAGAAGTGCGAAATGAGGTCATGTCAAAATATGGCTGATGAGAGTTGTGCAGAAACCGTTAATGACTGCCAGTGCGACGATGGGTATGTGATGAAAGGAGGCACTGAGTGCGTTAAACCTGAAGATTGCGATAAGTGCAAATATAAGGATATGACCTTGGCCGTGAGTAAATCGATATATACACATTGCAAGTTCACGTTCCGATACTCGTACAGTCGAACTTTGATATCTCGAAGTCGATTTTGTCGAACATACCCGTATTTCAAAGTTAAAACGTGGCTAGGCCACACGTTCTACCAACTGAGACGGCCCTTCCACTACAGTTTAACAAAATTAATACAAATTATTTTAGAGAGCGGGCATTAGTGAGCCAGAGAGAGAGAGTGAGAGAGATGGAGAGAGGGGGGAGGAAGAGAGAGAGAGTATGTGTACAGATGCCTCCATAACCATTATGAGGATAAATATACGCAAGTACAAAATTATACAGTTTAATCCGCCACCAGTGCATCTCCATCAAATAAATGACTGTAAAAACAGTTAAACCCGCATTAAGAAACTACCAGATTTAGAGATTTGTTGATATTTGGTGGCCAGTGGTCCCCTTATGCACGATAGACCCAATGCAGAAAGCCCCTGCAGGGGTTCTCCACATTTTTATCATTCCTGCACCAAGGGAGCACTGGTCTATCAACATGTTGGCAGCCGCCAAATACAGGTTTCAACTGTACAACAGATCAAATTATACATACAGAAAATAACAAAGTTGCAACCCCTGGGTCTTCCCTTCACTCTTAAATTGCATGCAGTGCAACCTCTCCATTACGACCAATAAAAGAGAACGAGTATTGATTCTGCTTTACTTTCAGCCTGCTTTGAGCTACTACCTGCTAGCATAAAGAAATGATTACTAATTTAAATAATGCTTTATCATGACTGCATAAAGACGATCTTATTTTTCATTAGATGGCTACATATAAGGCGTAAAAGTAAAAGTAATAGGTTTATTTTCTGCTGAAGCACGTCTGACAATGGTGTCGCTAGGCACATTATTGCAAACTGCTTATAAATTCGTATCGGTCATGACTAGTGTCCATATGCTTTAGTTAAAACCCTTTCAGTGCTGAAGTCGCATAAAGTCAGTCGAGTTTGCAAACAGTTTGGATCCAGACGCGGCGTCTGATCAGGATCCAAACTGTTTGACACTCATTTCGATATTTCTTAAGTCAAACTACTTTAAATCTAACTTTGAAACGTTCATACAGACAACCCTATTGAAACAGACTACGATATAGCCATGAAACCTCACGATTAGTTTGGCGCCGAAATGGTTAAAATGTTTAAAATGAACGTTAAAACTCGTTTTCAAGCTTTTGATGCGTTGGATTTGAGCAGTCATTCTGCTAAAACATCTGATCAGTCAAAACAAATGGAAACAAGCTCAGTCAGATATTATCCAAAGTAATATATATTTTCTGAAATATGATTCATGTGGCAAACTGTTCTTGGCATCTGGGTTGGTCCGCACTATTTGAAAATGCAAGTCATTTTGTCATACAGCGCTCCCTCTCTACAGCGACACCCAATGGGAGACTAAACGTATGTGCTTTGTTCGGAGGGAGTCGTTATAGAGAGGGAAATTGGCTATATTTGTAAACAGCTTGAATCCAGATCAGATGCCGCGTAACGCGGCTTCTGGTCTGGATCAAGCTGTTTGCCACTTATCAAAGGGATGCCTGGTCAAAATTTTCATTTTCATTTTGTTTTATACTGAAATTCCAATCAGCAAACAGTGTAGATTCTGATCAGACGCCCCATAATGCAGCGTCTGATCAGAGTCTACACTGTTTGCCTATGTCCCATATATAGGATCGTGGGCACAAATATGAATACAAGTACAGTCAGTTCGAACATATCCAGCACGTTTTAACTTTGAAATACGGATGTGTTCTAGAGTCAACCTTTTTAGCAAGATAGAATGATCGAAATGAACCTTATGAAATACTGGTAAGATCTATTTAAGCGAGTTCAAAAAATCTAGTGTTGACTGTATCTGTAATGGTTTGTTAATGTTTTCATTTCAGAATGGAGATTATGCCGTCGATGAGAAGGATGCCTGTTATATACACGAGTGCATTAACGGATCAACAAATAAAAAGAAGAATTGCACCACCCCTCACTGCAAGGTAAAAACTTGATTTATCACATAACTTGCGATCTGGGAGTGACATAAAGCCATTATGTAAATATCGTAATCCAATAGTGGAATATCGTTTTTTGGGCTCCGGCCCAGCCTGTTCGTCCACAAGCGCTGCATGTAGCGGGACGCCAAATGACGTCATTTGCAATGACGTTAACGTAAACAACGTGACGATTTGGCGAAAAATCTATATAGCGAGGGGCTACAAACTACGGCTTCATTTAAGGAATAATTCAAATATTTATTGAATTCATGGAGGTATGGGAAAAAAACCTGGTCACACTTTTGTATGAAAGTGTGACCAGGTTTTTTTTCATACCTCCATGAATACAATAAATGTTCCGAATTATTCCTTATGATTTAATATCACTACTGAATTTAAGAAAGTAGTTGAATAGAGAATCTGACACGAGTGTTCATTATTTAACACTTTTAAAACGTTGGTTGTAGTCCCTCCGCCATATATATTTTCCGCCAAAATGCGACGTTGTTTTGTAGTTACGTCGACGTCAATGACGTCATTTGGCGTCCTGCTTCATGCAGCGCTTGTGGAGAGCAGTTGGACTAAGAGAAAGTAGTCCCGACAAGGCGTAGCCTATTTTTTTATTTTTTTTCATGGGGTTTGAAAATAAAATTACAGCCAATCACAGCTAACCAAAAGTGATGAAAACAAACAATATTAAATTATTCAATTTTAATAGGTGCTTAAACTTGTTATGTGATAAATAGAATCTCACATTAGTGCTCATTATTTATCATTTTTAATAAACTCGTCGACTAAAATGAAAATGACGCTCGAAGCTCGCGTCATATTATTTCAGTAAACTCGTTTATTAAAAATGATAAATAATGAGCACTCATACAAGATCCTCTATAAGTAGATCTATATCATGTAAATGAGACAAACTTTTAATGGCGGGGAAACGTCAACCCCTTCACTGCCCTATCCGGAGTGCAATGGTTACAGTGGAGAAAACGTTATTCTTTCCCGTTTAAACGCAAACAAAATGCAAACGCATAGCAGTAAAATGGAGAAAATTACAATTTTTAGACAATTCTGACTATCTTTATTAATCTGAGTGGCAAACAGTTTGGAGCCTGATCAGACGCCAGGTTACCCGGCGTCTGATCTGGCTCCAAACTGTTTGCAAAGGAAAAAATAGTTTTAACGTAAACGCGTTTATTGGGAAAGAATAACGTTTTCTCCACTGTATTTGGAAACACTTGTGATCCTATACGATATTATTCATTAGTTTACCTAAACAAAAATAATTGTAGACCACAATTGTTTAAAGCTGATGCCGTACGTAATCATTTAATCTATTTAAGACTTTCTGACTGTATTCTACTTCTTTGTTATAGCCCGGGGAGACACTAGCGCAAGAAGACGGTTCGTGCTGCCCTGTATGTAAGCCGTATAACGGTGAGTTCTCCTCTGCATCATCTGTACATCTATCAACTACTTTTGAACGCCTTTAATTTATTCCACCACTTCAAGAAAATAGTTCCACTTTATACAGGCAATAATTGTGCAAGATAAGAAATAGTTACCATATCTTAGTAGATCGTACCTTAAAGTAGATTGAAAATAAAGCAAGGTGCACCTTATGGGACAATCTGCTTTACTTTCAACCTGCCTGCTTTAAGCGGTCATTTGTCTTCATAACACGAAACAGGCTATATGGTAAAGAGACAATACAATGCAACACATGAATAACGAACTTCTTCATAACCAATTCAGTTCAATTCAATCAAATTCAAATTTTATTGGCATTTTAACATATGCAATGTTCATAGCCATATAACGTATTATTAATATATGTACATGGCTAGCAATAAATAGCTCTATATTACTAGATCAGATAGTACAATAAGCAGGAGAAAAGTATGAACTATGTGTCATGGCAGTGATTAAGCACTCCGTAGTATACAGTAGAATATAATATTATATACTGACATTATACTATAACTTAATAAACTAAGGTCTTTAAAATATCACAAAATAACAAGACCAGAAGCACCATGATCTTCGAATGTAGTCGTCAAAATGACGTTTAAGGTTGCATATTTTATAGATATCAAAATAAAAAGTTTGTAATACAGTCGAAACTCGATTCTTCGTCCTCGCTTTCATCGATCGTACAAGTATTTCATAAGTTGAATTCCCATAAGCCGATCTTGCTTAAGCTGAACAAATCCGTATTTCAGAGTTAAAACGTGACTCAGCCACTTTTTAACTTTGAAATATTAATTGGTATGTTCGAACTAACGTGAGTTCGAATGATCAAGTTTCTATTGTAGTACGAACTTAGTGTAACACCCGCTATTATGACCTCTAAAGTATGTTAATCCGTAGTAGTTACTATCCATTACCCCATAAATACTCCTTTTACACCTTTTACGCCTTTAACTTATTCCTCCACTGAAGAAAATAGTTCCAATTTATACAGTCATGAATATGTATCATAAGAAATATGTTTCTGTATCTTGGCAGATAATAGCTTAAAACTTGCTGAAAGTTAAGCAGTATGTGCCTTAAGACACATTCTGCTTTACTTTCAACCTGCTTTAAGTGATTATATTTTTTAAAACTAGAAACAGGCTATGGGGTAATGGGTTAACTTTCATGTTTTGAAGTAGGTGAATGATTAAATCAAGGTGTGCGTAAACTCGAACGCTTCTCTAGAAACGGCCTGTTTTTTCTTAAATATTGCTTAAGCTGTTCCCTTTCTTGCATACAATCAATTAACCGACTTTTTAGTGGTCGGAATAGAGGGGTTTTATTGTATTTAATTGCACCATTTGTAAAACATTCTGTTGCTAAGTGGTAGCAATGCACATATCTCTAGATAGCAAGGGGTATATTGCCTAATACGTGTTGTGTTCTCAGAAACAACCAGAGAAATGATATTTCGCGTCTTAACCATTTACCTGATAGCCTATTTCTAGTACTTAAGATAGGTGTCTACTTAAAGCAGGTTGAAAGTAAAGCCGAATGTGCCTGAGGGCGCATTCTCCTTTATTTTCAGCCTGCTATAAGCTATCATGTGATATAATATAGAAAATATTCCCTATAATACATATTCATTACTGATTAAATTGGAACTATTTTCTTCAGCGGATGAATAAATCATATCCGCTAAAAGGCGCTTCTATTGGGGAAAGGGTTAACCTTTTTCTAGTCTGATTAACAAGTCAGGAAAATAGTCCAATATCCTGACAGCAGGTACAGTGGAGAATCTGTTATTCTTTCCCGTTTAAACGCAAACGTACATGTAGGAGCAAATAGGCTGTGGAAATTAACCAAGGAAACAAAGTATCAATCCAGGTAAGGACCAGCGCGATCCGCAGTGGTGCACCGCGGTCCGTGACGATATCACCACGATCCGCGGTTATAACGATCGCGTCCGGCGGCGAGAACCCCGGTGAGACACCATCACGGACCCATCACGGACCCATCACTATCCGCGATGGACTGCGGAATACCTCAAATATCATGACGGACAAATACGCCCGTCCGCGGTCGCTGAAATTGCGACGGACCGCGGATTCTTTAAACATTGCGAGACTTGTACTGTACGCAAACGCAAAACACTAAAACGTAGAAAAGTACAATTTTTTGACAATTCTGATAATTCATCTTTATCTTGGTGGCAAACAGTTTGGAGCCTGATCAGACGCCGGGTTACCCGGCGTCTGATCTGGCTCCAAACTGTTTGCAGTGAAAATAATAGTTTTAGCGTAAACGCGTTTATTGGGAAAAAATAACAGATTCTCCACTGTAAAGCGAAAGTCCTTACACGAGTTTTATTATCAAACGGATTTGAGCAACTAAGTTTGTATTGTGAAGCACTCCCGGCCATGTGCAAACATTGTAAACCTAGATCAGATTACTCTTACATTAGCCCTTTGATTAGGGTGTACACTGTTTTGTCTTTTTGAAATATATTGTTTAACTCTCATTTGCTTAAAACTGGACTGGACCTGTATGTATTAGAAATTTGGAATTTTCCCTTTGAAATACAGGTGTAAACGACTTAAAAACTAAATAATGGTCATTATGGCTTTATATCGCTCACCTGAATACCGTAGATGTGATGTATTGAGCAAGGATCTTAATATGCTTTGATCTACTAGCCATTGTAAGGCTCTGAACAGATGTTCGAAATGTTACTTTATTGTCATTTATAAAAAGAAATCCCTTATGAAAGCTATTGATAGAGCGGCACCTATTAAGGCCTTTGGCTACCGAAAGTCGGTCTTGCGGGCGAGCGGATATGAGTCTTGACGACACAGACTGTCTTCGTACGTGTTTATACTAGAAAATTTATATAAAGGAAATGTTGATACGAATTAGTATAATCCTTCATAGCGCAGTTAGTATAGTGGTTGACTAGCAATCAAAAGGTCATAGGTTCGAGACCCATCCGATCCAAATATTTTTTTAGTGTCCGATTTATTGACTTGTCAATCCATAACGCAGTAATCAAGAGACATGTTATGTTTAGTCTTCGTTGATTAGAACTAGTGATGTTTACGGTCCAAGTATATGTCCACTTACCTGTACGTTTTAGTTTAATGACTTACAAGTCAATTAAATCGGTATACATGTAAACGATTTGATCGAACTATAAAGCCACACATGGAAGCTTATCAATACGCTAACCTTTTCAAGATCGATATTGCCCATTATAATTATGTTAAAACAATATAATAAACCTTGTATGCAAGTCCATGAATAAATAATAATGCATTTTAATGACAAAGTTTTAATTCTAAGGTAGGTAACTGTATCTAAACAACAAATATCCCACATTTTAATAAGAAAATATGTTATTACAACAAATCATGACTGTAATATTTTCTAATTTTTTCAGACTGACTAGTTCATCAACCATATATTTGAATAAAATGAAAACAAATATACATTGAATGAGTCAGTTTTTTGTAATTCAATTTTTTAGCACTTTGCAAAATTTAAATAGCTGATAACATCTTTCTGAACACCTTTATTCAAAATGTTTTTAGCTTTTCTTGTAATGAATGTTGTGGACTACTTATTGGGTGAGAATTATAGTCATTAGCTTTATTCATTTTTAAGAAAAATAAAATCATCAAAATTCTAGGTTTTTGTCAGAAAAAAGACCTTAAAGACAAACCACACAATAAATTTTGCCTATATTTACACACATTGTTTCTTAGGCTATTATCATTCTTCATGAAAAGTTTCATAACAATCGTATGGAAACTACGCGCATATGCGAAGTACCTTAACACGAATTACTTACACGTGTCTATACTTCGTAATAATACTAGCCGCCATGTGTTTACCGATCAAATGGTTATACGTACCCCTGCCATTATTAGTCAGGGCATAATGACTTTTTACTAATCTTGGTACAGCGCGACCAAATGAAGATGTACACCAAATATGGTGGTTACCTGCCCTTGTACGTCCTGATTAGAGGATGTTCAAAGTTCAAAATTCAGTATACAGTAAAAACTCGATTTTACGAACTCGCATTATTTCGAATATACCCATATTTCAAAGTTAAAACGTGGCTTAGCCACGTTTTAACTTTGAAATACGGGTATGTTCGACTTAAATGAGATTGACTTACCAAAATTCAACATACGAAATACTGGTGAGATCGATTTAAGCGAGTTCGTAAAGTCGAGTTTCGACTGTATATCAATATGTACTAGTTACTCCCGGGTGGTGCATGTTTTGAATCAAAGGCTATGATTCGAACTAACAAACAAACAAACTTAGCAGAGGTCTACAAAGTGATACGATACACCAAACAACCAAGTTCTGGCCTTTCTGGTTATTGAGTAAATGTCGTTCAAAGAACGATGACGAACATCGCACGGTTGGTGAGCCAAATTGCTAACCTTAAACTTCGGCTTAGGTGGGCTACAATGTTTTGAGAATTTAGCAAATCCAAATACGGTGAAAAATCTGAAAACCGAACTCATAGGGGCGCAACAAGAGCCATATTTCTGTCCACAAAATCATAAAACGTCCTCAGAAGTATCACCTTATCAAAATCAATGCAATACTGTTAAATTGATTACTTGAGTCATAAAATGAGTCAGTAGGTGAAATCTTAGGAATAGCTTCAGAGTATTTGCGGCCCAAATTGCATGAAACTTGCATACAATTTTTATCTTAACAAAATATAGGTCAATAATAAATATGGGTTATGTCGGACTATTTAAGGTTAGCCACTAATTCAAATAATAGAAAAGACCGAACCCTTTAGGAACCATAATTGTTGTCCTGACTCGATAAAAAATATTCTCAGAATAGTTACCTAGACCATTTCTATGGAAGATATGACTGTGTTATGTTAAGTTAAGAATAGGTCAGTAAAGCAAATCATAGAAAAGCTTCATAAAAAATTGTGAGTGTGTGTGTGTGTGCGTGCGTGCGTGCGTGCGTGCGTGCGTGCGTGCGTGCGTGCGTGCGTGCGTGTGTGTGTGGAGGGGGGTATGACATAGCCAGATCTCTACATTAGGCAACCACATGTCCTACAAGCATATCAATAATCAATGTAGAACAAACATTTTGGGGCCAAAACGTTCTTGTGTTTTAACCCATTACGCTAAAGATACGTCTTTTTATGTATTTACATGTATAACTACACACAACAAAATAGTTGCACCTAACGCATTCATACATATGCACTATTAAACATGTTTTCAACATTTTAGCCCATGCTAACTTAAAGCAGCAGAGGTTTCTTAAGGAGTCTTCTGCTTTACCTTCAGACTGCTTTTAGCAACCATCTGACTTCAACACTTATAACAAGCTATGGGGAAAACGTTTAGTCGGAAAGCCGGTGTTTTGAGATTTCATCGTATCTTTATTTTGAATTGCAGAAACGGAGGATGGGTGTAAACTTTTCAGCCGTACTATGCACTTGAAATCGTCCTCATGTATTTCTCGCGAGGAGATGTTGGTACACTCATGCGAAGGAACTTGTGGTAATAGTGAAACCAAAAGTATTGTCGAGTTTGAAGGCATGAACACTGAAAACACGTGTACCTGTTGCAAAGGTAAAATATTGTCAGCTTTAACCCATTCATTGCCATGACGTCATCAGTTTTAAACAATTGTCGTCTGCTTTCATTTCTTAAATTAAATATTTAGATATTTTGACTTATGAAATATTGAAACGAGTGTAAAACAGTTTGTATCCTGATCAGACGCCGCGTTACGCGGCAACTGATCATGATCAAACTGTTTTCAAATTACCAGTGTACTCGGGGTAAGACAGTGAATGGGCTAAGAGTTAAGTTAAACTTTAATATATCGATTACGCTTAACTCGAATTTATCCGTATTTCTACTGTAGAATATCATTGTTTCAGTATAGCTTAAGTCGACCATATCCTTAGCCATGATTCAATTTTGAAATACAGATATGTTCAACTTAAGCGAGTTCGAGATATCAATTTTGACTGTATTTTAAATACAGTGCTCCCTCCTTGCAACGGCCCTTTAAACAACGACCCCTTCTTACAACAATGCTTGCCATTGTTGTACAAACAAGACAGTTATGTCACTGCTGCAATATCGTCTGCGTAGAGTGTCGTCTGCAGCTTATCTCATAGTAATGTATTGGACAATTTGAGAGAAGAAACATAAAAAATAACATTTACATTCGCCCCATTCAATTCCAGTGACAAAAACGCTGTTCATTTCGTATAAACACCATTTCTCGAGAGGGCGGAACTGTTGGAAAAGTATCGAAGAGGAGGTGGGGCATATGCAGTTTCCATTCGCGAATTAATCTTTGGAATTTGGACAGCAAAAATTTGGCGGAATTTTTCAAAAAGTTTTCTTCACCGATCTATGCCTTCATATTAGTGGAAATCATGATTCCCGACTAAATTCTTCTTTATAATATTAATGAGATAAATTGCAAGAAAATGACGTACCTTATAAACAACAACTGTCTGCATTCCTTTATATATTTATCCTACTTTAAATATGAGGTCACGTCCAAATGACGTCAAAGCGGCATTTTCGCGCCAAACAGTCAAAGTTGTTGATCTTAGAATGTAAACAATGGAACTTATTTTTTTGCTTTCGAATGTACGCAGCTTCAGTAAATCGGTCATGGCTGTTCCTAATAGGGTACATATTATTCGTGTTATCAACCTCTAATATGGATTAAAGATACATGCATACTTACAAAATGTTAATCTAATATTAGAAATTACAGTAAATATATTGTAAATATAAGTAATGAACAGATTTTGAACGACTGAAAATTATCGGCAAATACCATGAATCGCGCTATGTTCATTTCTTAAATGACAAACAATTTTGAACCCAGATCAGACGCCGCTTGAGGCGGTATCTAATATTGGCTCAAACTGTTTGCAAATGTAAGCCAGGTCATATTCAGCAATCTTAGGGGTTTAATGTTCCCTTCCCACAAGACACACAACCTGTGTCTCCCATTTGGTGATGTTGTAGAGAGGCTGCGCTGTACATGAACTATTATCTGTGTCATTTCAAAAACATGTATGCCATGCAATAGAATTTTACTTTACTGCCTTTAGTTTCTTGCAATTCTGCATATTTTAGCAAATGGAATGTTCCTTGTTTGAAAAGTTTTTATTGATGTCACCAGGGCCCAGATGTTTTCTAAAATAAAAACAAACACTGCATACCCATTTCAGAGGTTTCATTCAGAGGTCTTTCCTGGTTATCTTTATAGCAAGGGTTAACACTAAACGTACAGTCAACTTCGATATCTCGAACTCGGTTAAGTCGTCATACCCGTATTTCAAAGTTAAAACGTGGCCACGTCAGGGAAACCTGAGCCACGTTTTAACTTTGAAATACGGGTATGTTCGACATAACCGAGCATGAAAGAATGAAGTTCATGTGTCGACATATCGGATAGTTCGATTTAGTCGAGTTTAACTGTACTTAGAGAACAGGGTACGTTTGAGCCATGCCACGACAAAACTAGCTTTATTGCATTGCAACATTGTACAGATCAAGCACTGTTGTCATCCCAGGCTCTGTATCTGAGTTTGGTCTACACTGCCAAATACATAAAATGATTTAGGTGCATTTGGTTGTCAAACAATGCGGCTTGCCTTGGTCTACACTGTTTGCAATGCAATTTTCTCATTTCTGGACTGACATGTCCAAACATGTCTCCTGTATGCCTCCTCTAAACCCTATGCTATGACCTCGCATTATATTCTAATGAATAGTCACAGTATAAAGTTTGCTGGAGAAAATTAAAGATAGTATTTTATTTTGAAAAATCCACCTTAACTGGATCTTTGTGAGATATCTAAAAAGCATAGACAAATTTTACCATAGACAAAATTTACCCATTAATACCAATCATACACAAAATACACATTAACGAACAATGTCGACCGATTTGTGGTGTCTCCTCAGGGTCTAAACTGTTTGCTATTCCATATGTAATGATCTACAGTATGAAAAACACTGCAGTATCTATAAACCATCCTTGTACATGTATATATAAACAATGTTTTGAGAGAAAAACGATACAAAACCATAGCAAAACAGATGTTTTTTTTAATCTATTGTGGATTGAAGCGAATGCCTTATATTTCGTTTTAGTGCGCAAAAGGTGTGATCATTAGCAACATTACTAAGCTAAAATGAAAACGTATAACTATTTCGGATTGATAAATGACTTCAAATCATAAAATCTGCTTTAAAAATTATTTTGCGTTGCAAACGCCTAGTTATAACATTTAGAAATTACAAAAAAAGTTTGCTTCATTTTCCACGGATTAGCTAAATCATGTATTTGTTTTTATATCAGGAATACCTGGAACCAAACAAACGGTTAAAATGCGATGCACAGGCAATATAGAGAAAGAGGCAACGTACACGCCTTTCGTCGGATGTACATGTAATATGTGCTCTGAAGCCCCCAGTCCGAGGAAATAACCACATCAAGACAAACCAGAAAGGTAATGGCAGTCATACAGTAAAACCTCTCTATTACGACCACTAAATTTTACATGTATTGCTTATTAAGTGTTTACAGCAGGTGATTGCTTAAAGCAAGGTGACAATAAAACAGAAAGCTCCTTTAACCCATTTGTGCCCACGATCCCGTATATGGGACATAGGCAAACAGTGAAGACTCTTATTAGACGCCGCATTATGCGGCGTCTGATCAGAGTCTACACTGTTTGCTGATAGGAATTTCAATATAAAACAAAATGAGAATGAAAATTTGACCAAGCATCCCTTAGATAAAAAATGGACTAATCCAATATATAAGCAAGGAAAAATCTACTGGGCACAAACGGGTTAAGTGTTCACCTGTCTTTTATACAAATAGCCTTTGTTTTAGTGGTCGTTAAAGGAGGTCTTACTTAAAGGGGAAGACATCATTCTTTCCCGTTTAACCCGCAGGTACGCGTAGAATGCAATGTCTGCCCCCTAGAACCAGGCTATGGGTTAATGGGTTGAACAAAACTATACGCTAGCGCAGTGAAACGAATTGTCCTAAATTACAGCTTTTGACAATACTGACGGTTTACTTTAATCTGAGAGGCAAACAATTGCTAGGGTTGAATGTGTTAGTAAATATTTGAGACCAATTCTAGGCACACTAATCAAAGTGTGTGCATATATATTATATGCGTATATATTTTCAATTTAATTATTTTTGGAGTTCTTTTTGTCGCCATCTTTATCTACAGCATTACTGTTTTGAACTAGGTATTTGTACTATAACATGTCTCTATTACGACCACTGATTTATGTTAATTATTATTTGTTTGAGGTAGGTCCTTTAGGATATTTCTGTTTTACTTTCACTATACTTCAAGATGTATCCTGTATTTCATGCAATCAATAGACCCCCGTAGTCAGACTAACGGACACATACATAAAGCAAATAATAATCAATAAATATGAGAACTGAAGTTAAATTAATAAGGCTTGTGGTTAAAAGCTAAGATAAATCTCTTCAAACAAAAATATCTAGGTATCTTTACCAAGAGATAAACGTCAATATTTCGCATAGCCGGGAAAAACATGTTTTCATTCTTAAAGCCTATATACATGTAGCTAGGTACCGATGTACTGTCGTCTAGTGGTAACGCATTACATTGCCAATCCAGGGATCGCAAGTACAATCCCCCGCCGGACTATGTCCTTCGGATGGAACATGGTAGGTGTCGGTGGTCTAGTGGTAGGACGTTCGACTAGGAAGCAAGAGGTTCCTGGTTCGAGCCCTGTCAGGATCACTGAATTTTTCTGAGCAAAAAAGTAACCCTACATTGCTCCACTTCACCCAGGTGAATGAAATGGGTAACTGTGAGGGAAATTTGTCATGGCTGCTACTAGCGCCGTATGTTAATGGCCGACTTGTGACTCGATGAACAGGGAGGTAATTGTAAAAGTCGGCATATGATATACGTAAATGAAGACTTGATAAACCCAAACCTTTACTTTACCATTAAACTGAGGTCCCTTATATTAGTGCTATACACTGGCCATGCAACCAACCAGAGGATCCTATCAAAAATCGCATTGGTTTCGTTTCCCTCTCTCATGGACATTCAGTCCAACGTTGACAGAAAGGGATGTGCATCAGAACAAACTAGATCTATTACAAACTATAGCTGAATGGTTTTAAGTTTCTGTCATGAGAAGCATTGCTTCAATTAACTTCTCTATTTCTGTAGGTCTAATGCTTGATAATTCAGTTTCTAAGTTATTTTACTTAAGTTTATAGTTTTTATTTTCCTTCAACCGTTATCTTATGGAAAGGTCCTGACTGCTTTGTGTACCTTCTTTTATATATACCGAGGTATGATTCTTCCATTAAAGGTTTCAAAACTAATATTCAGTCCCCTTTGGGCAATCGGCATCACGACTCCCAAAGATTATATGTTCTGTCCACCAGTACTTGCCACAAAGATCTAGATCTATAAAAAATGTTTTTTATGGACTTCGAGTACCGTATACATAAAAATACAAGGTATAGAATGGGGATCGAACAGGTAGTCTAAACTCTCAACTTATAAACTGCTGCTACAATCTAGTAAATATTTGAGTTATGACGTCAAATTGTAAAATTGTCATACCGATATTACAAAGTTAAAAGTCCAAACACAAAACGCATGCTGTTTTCAAATAATAGCAAAAGAAAGGCAAGTATACATTAATGCTTTCCTGAATATTATTTGATATTAACCCTTTCACTGCCAAGTTTCATCGTCTGATTTAACCCTCTAACCACAAAATGTCCATACGAGTGTCAAGCAGTTTTTATCTTTATTAGGACCCAAACTCTTTGCGTAGTTGCTTTTTGGCGGCGTTGATAATGAAAGAGTTTACCTATGTGTAAATAACGTTCCCTTGTGTGTGAATATTCGCACGTGTAATTTTTCTGAGTAAGGCTACCCATTGTGCAATTTCATTCAATTGACGTCATAACTCATATGTTTGATGAAGCTTGAAATGTATTACAATAATTAAAATAAGCCGATGAGGACAGAACATAAAACTGAATATATCGTACAGTATGACAGAAAATTAATAACAATGCAGCAAACATGCCGCGGTGAAGGTTTCATAACTATGCAACAGAACATGCTCTTTATTTGAATTTATTTACTGATCTGACTCAGCCCTCTTGCCTGTTGTAAAATGTTACATGCAACAAAAAGCTTCATAAGTAATAATCGAGTTGTTCAAGCAAATTTATATATAAATCAAGCAGTATTTTCAGCAACTATAAAAGCAATTTATATGCTGAGTTAATGACAAAAGACAAAACGGCTATTCCCAGACAAATTCATCAACTAATCAACTACCGTTGTAAAACCTTACAAATACCGAAAAGCTTCATAGATAATCATAAGGTTTTTAAAGGAAATTTATATAAAACTCAAAACTCAACCTGAAAAGCTATATTTATTATCCATAAAGACAAATCACCAAAAACAGCCCCACTAAACATGCTATTAACAAAACAACACAACACCAACGCATTATAGTCGAAGAACAGCCCCAAACACCCAATGAAATCTTTCGGCACTTTCCGATCAAACAATGCATGCATATTTTGATGTATAATTTGATGTATGCAGTAAAACCCTCTATAACTACCACTGACAAGAAGACTAATTCAATGTATGACAGTTTTTAATTTCTGTTATACTTCCGTTTTGTTTTTAGCAGCCATCTGCTGTTAAACATTTTCTTATTTACGTATTTTAGAGCTCGTTTTATATTATCGCGAACATTATAATATACTTTTTTTTTTATTTTCAGACCCCTTTGATATACAGACCGAACAAACGTTTCATCGACTACGAGATTTTGCCGATTGATCAAAGTACAGCTGATCCAAGATGATTGCGTGATGGCAAGAATGGTCAATCCTATTGGAGTTATGCGTAGTGCATTTACCCTGCAATATTACAACTTTCGTTGCTTCTATTCAAAAATGCCACTATAAACACATTTCAGGGTACAATTTAAGACTCACATGTTCACTGTTTGTTAATCACGAGTAAACTCGTCGTTTGGGTTGAATGTGATTATGATCTAACTTTGTCCTATGCAAAAGTCAATTTTCAAATTAAGACTTTGAAATGGTTAGTAAGGCGATAAGCGTTGTTTCAACCTGTCTACTTAATTGATAAAATGATGATATTAGTAACACTGAGACTAATACTCGTCATTAAAAATGAATAGATAGATAGGTTGCCAGGTTGACTCGTTCGAAAGATTGAATGATCTTGGTCAATATGTCTCTGACAATACGGTAGAATCACATTTGATAAAAAGACCAATCAAACGTTTAAATCGACTTCGAAATTCTGCCGATTGATCAAAGCACAGACGATCCAAGATGAGTGTTCATTGATTAGAACGGTCAACCTTCAAAACATTTACTTTATGTTAAAACCAAATCGTCAAAATGTTCCAACTCGATTTTGTAGTGTTCACTCCGCTCTCTGAAATGTTGCAAATAATATAAACAAAACAAGTATTACAACACTGAACATCAAGGTAAAAACAAAAGAAGATAGATGTTATTTAATCTGTCATTCAAACCTGCAGATATAAATTGTTGGCACGTACTTTTTGGCGTATGTCGTCCGACCAGTTCACTATATAGACTATCGTCTAGTATCTTGGCACTGTTTGTTAATGACGAGTACACTCGCCATAAGGGATGAATGTGATTATGATCTAGTTTTGTGATATTATAGTAAATTGCATGTTTTCAAATTAAGCCTGTACTTGAGCGGAGTAAAGGTTTGTAAGGCGATACGCATTTTTTCAACCTATCTATTTAACTGATGAGATGATGATATTAGTTTTAACTGAGACTAGTACTCGTCATTACAAATGAATTGATAGATAGGTTGTCAGGTCGACTCGTTCGAAAGATAGAATGACCTTGGTCAATATGTCTCTGACAATACGGTAGAATCACATTTGATAAAAAGACCAATCAAACGTTTAAATCGACTTCGAGATTCTGCCGATTGATCAAAGCACAGACGATCCAAGATCATTGTTCATTGATTAGAACGGTCAACCTTCAAAAACATTTTCTTCATATTTAAACCAATCCGTCACAGTGTTCCAACTCGATTTTGTACAGTGTTCACTCCGCTCTCTGAAATGTTGCAAATTGTATATACAAAACAAGTATTAGAAAACTGAACATCAAGGTAAAAAGTAAAGAAGAAAGATGTTATTTAATCTGTCATTCAAAACCTGCAGATATAAATTACTGGCACGTACTTTTGGGTGTCCGTTGTCCGACACGGTCTCTATATTAATTATCATCTATTCTCTTGTCACTGTTTGTTAATGACGAGTATACTCGTCATTAGGGTTGACAATGATTATAATCTAGTTTTGTGATATTATTGTAAATTTCATGTTTTCAAATTAAGCCTGTACTTGAGCGGAGTAAAGGTATGTAAGGCGATACACATTTTTTCAACCTATCTATTTAACTGATGAGATGATGATATTAGTTTTAACTAAGACTAGTACTCGTCATTAAAAATGAATTGATAGATAGGTTGTCAGGTTGACTCGTTCGAAAGATAGAATGACCTTGATCGATATGTCTCTGACAATACGGTAGAATCACATTTGATAGAAAGACCAATCAAACGTTTAAATCGACATCGAGATTCTGCCGATTGATCAAAGCACAGACGATCCAAGATGATTGTTCATTGATTAGAACGGTCAACCTTCAAAACATTTATTGTATATTAAATACAACCCTTCAAAATTTCCAAATCGATTCATGACTATGTTAACTACGCTTTCTTAATGATGAAAATGACAACTTTACTCTTGCAAAAAACGAATTTACTCTTTACTGTTTGTAAATACGAATATACTCGTCGTTAATTTTGAATATGTTAATGATCTAGTTTTTGTGATATTATAGTAAACATCATGTTTTCAAATTAAGCCTGTACTTGAGCGGAGTTAAGGTTTGTAAGGCGATACGCATTTTTTCAACCTATCTATTTAACTGATGAGATGATGATATTAGTTCTAACAGAAACTAGAACTCGTCATTAAAAATGAATTGATAGATAGATTGCCAGGTTGACTCGTTCGAAAGATAGAATGACCTTGGTCGATATGTCTCTGACAATACGGTAGAATCACATTTGATAAAAAGACCAATCAAACATTTATATCGACTTTGAGATTCTGCCGATTGATCAAAGCACAGACGATCCAAGATGATTGTTCATTGATTAGAACGGTCAACCTTCAAAACATTTACTGTATATTAAACACAACCCTTCAAAATTTCCAAATCGATTCATGACTATGTTAACGACGCTTTCTTAATGACGAAAATGACAACTTTACTCTTGCAAAAAACGAATTTACTCTTTACTGTTTGTAAATAACGAATATACTCGTCGTTAGGTTTGAATATGTTAATGATCTAGTTTTTGTGATATTATAGTAAACATCATGTTTTCAAATTAAGCCTGTACTTGAGCGGAGTTAAGGTTTGTAAGGCGATACGCATTTTTTCAACCTATCTATTTAACTGATGAGATGACGATATTATATTTAACTGAGACTAGTACTCGTCATTAAAAATGAATTGATAGATAGGTTGCCAGGTTGACTCGTTCGAAAGATAGAATGACCTTGGTCAATATGTCTCTGACAATACGGTAGAATCACATTTGATGAAAAGACTAATCAAACGTTTCAATCGACATCGAGATTCTGCCGATTGATCAAAGCACAGACAATCCAAGATGATTGTTCGTTGATTAGAACGGCCAACCTTCAAAACATTTTCTTCATATTAAAACAAACCCGTCACAATGTTCCAACTCGATTTCGTACAGTGTTCACTCCGCTCTCTGAAATGTTGCAAGTTGTATATACAAAACAAGTATTAGAAAACTGAACATCAAGGTAAAAGTAAAGAAGAAAGATGTTATTTAATCTGTCATTCAAAATCTGCAGATATAAATTACTGGCACGTACTTTTGGGTGTCCGTTGTCCGACACGTTCTCTATATTAATTATCGTCTATTCTCCTGTCACTGTTTGTTAATGACGAGTATACTCGCCATTAGGGTTGACAATGATTATAATCTAGTTTTGTGATATTATTGTAAATTTCATGTTTTCAAATTAAGCCTGTACTTGAGCGGAGTAAAGGTTTGTAAGGCGATACGCATTTATTCAACCTATCTATTTAACTGATGAGATGATGATATTAGTTTCAACTAAGACTAGTAATCGTCATTAAAAATGAATTGATAGATAGATTGCCAGGTTGACTCGTTCGAAAGATAGAATGACCTTGGTCGATATGTCTCTGGAAATACGGTAGAATCACATTTGATAAAAAGACCAATCAAACGTTTATCTCGACTTCGAGATTCTGCTAATTGATCAAAGCACAAACGATCCAAGATGATTGTTCATTGATTAGAACGGTCAACCTTCAAAACATTTATTGTATATTAAATACAACCCTTCAAAATTTCCAAATCGATTCATGACTATGTTAACTACGCTTTCTTAATGATGAAAATGACAACTTTACTCTTGCTAAAAACGAATTTACTCTTTACTGTTTGTAAATACGAATATACTCGTCGTTAAGTTTGAATATGTTAATGATCTAGTTTTTGTGATATTATAGTAAACATCATGTTTTCAAATTAAGCCTGTACTTGAGCGGAGTTAAGGTTTGTAAGGCGATACGCATTTTTTCAACCTATCTATTTAACTGATGAGATGATGATATTAGTTCTAACAGAAACTAGAACTCGTCATTAAAAATGAATTGATAGATAGATTGCCAGGTTGACTCGTTCGAAAGATAGAATGACCTTGGTCGATATGTCTCTGACAATACGGTAGAATCACATTTGATAAAAGGACCAATCAAACATTTATATCGACTTTGAGATTCTGCCGATTGATCAAAGCACAGACGATCCAAGATGATTGTTCATTGATTAGAACGGTCAACCTTCAAAACATTTACTGTATATTAAACACAACCCTTCAAAATTTCCAAATCGATTCATGACTATGTTAACGACGCTTTCTTAATGACGAAAATGACAACTTTACTCTTGCAAAAAACGAATTTACTCTTTACTGTTTGTAAATAACGAATATACTCGTCGGTAGGTTTGAATATGTTAATGATCTAGTTTTTGTGATATTATAGTAAACTTCATGTTTTCAAATTAAACCTGTACTAGAGCGGAGTAAAGGTTTGTAAGGCGATACGCATTTTTTCAACCTATCTATCTAATTGATGAGATGACGATATTAGTTTTAACTGAGACTAGTACTCGTCATTAAAAATGAATTGATATATAGGTTGCCAGGTTGACTCGTTCGAAAGATAGAATGACCTTGGTCAATATGTTTCTGACAATACGGTAGAATCACATTTGATGAAAAGACCAATCAAACGCTTAAATCGACATCGAGATTCTGCCGATTGATCAAAGCACAGACAGTCAAAGATGATTGTTCGTTGATTAGAACGGCCAACCTTCAAAACATTTTCTTCATATTAAAACAAACCCGTCACAATGTTCCAACTCGATTTTGTACAGTGTTCACTCCGCTCTCTGAAATGTTGCAAATTGTATATACAAAACAAGTATTACAAAACTGAACATCAAGGTAAAAAGTAAAGAAGAAAGATGTTATTTAATCTGTCATTCAAAACCTGCAGATATAAATTACTGGCACGTACCTTTGGGTGTCCGTTGTCCGACACGGTCTCTATATTAATTATCATCTATTCTCCTGTCACTGTTTGTTAATGACGAGTATACTCGCCATTAGGGTTGACAATGATTATAATCTAGTTTTGTGATATTATAGTCAATTTCATGTTTTCAAATTAAGCCTGTACTTGAGCGGAGTAAAGGTTTGTAAGGCGATACGCATTTTTTCAACCTATCTATTTAACTGATGAGATGATGATATTAGTTTTAACGGAGACTAGTACTCGTCATTAAAAATGAATTGATAGATAGGTTGTCAGGTTGACTCGTTCGAAAGATAGAATGACCTTGGTCGATATGTCTCTGGAAATACGGTAGAATCACATTTGATAAAAAGACCAATCAAACGTTTATATCGACTTCGAGATTCTGCCGATTGATCAAAGCACAGACGATCCAAGATGATTGTTCATTGATTAGAAGGGTCAACCTTCAAAACATTTACTGTATATTAAACACAACCCTTCAAAATTTCCAAATCGATTCATGACTATGTTAACTACGCTTTCTTAATGACGAAAATGACAACTTTACTCTTGCAAAAAACGAATTTACTCTTTACTGTTTGTAAATACGGATATACTCGTCGTTAGGTTTGAATATGTTAATGATCTAGTTTTTGTGATATTATAGTAAACATCATGTTTTCAAATTAAGCCTGTACTTGAGCGGAGTAAAGGTTTGTAAGGCGATACGCATTTTTTCAACCTATCTATTTAACTGATGAGATGATGATATTAGTTCTAACAGAGACTAGAACTCGTCATTTAAAATGAATTGATAGATAGGTTGCCAGGTTGACTCGTTCGAAAGATAGAATGACCTTGGTCAATATGTCTCTGACAATACGGTAGAATCACATTTGATGAAAAGACCAATCAAACGTTTAAATCGACTTCGATATTATGCCGATTGATCAAAGCACAGACAATCCAAGATGATTGTTCGTTGATTAGAACGGCCAATCTTCAAAACATTTTCTTCATATTAAAACAAACCCGTCACAATGTTCCAACTCGATTTTTAACAGTGTTCACTCCGCTCTCTGAAATGTTGCAAATTGTATATACAAAACAAGTATTACAAACTGAACATCAAGGTAAAAAGTAAAGAAGAAAGATGTTATTTAATCTGTCATTCAAAACCTGCAGATATAAATTACTGGCACGTACTTTTGGGTGTCCGTTGTCCGACACGGTCTCTATATTAATTATCATCTATTCTCTTGTCACTGTTTGTTAATGACGAGTATACTCGTCATTAGGGTTGACAATGATTATAATCTAGTTTTGTGATATTATTGTAAATTTCATGTTTTCAAATTAAGCCTGTACTTGAGCGGAGTAAAGGTTTGTAAGGCGATACGCATTTTTTCAACCTATCTATTTAACTGATGAGATGATGATATTAGTTCTAACTGAGACTAGTACTCGTCATTAAAAATGAATTGATAGATAGATTGCCAGGTTGACTCGTTCGAAAGATAGAATGACCTTGGTCGATATGTCTCTGACAATACGGTAGAATCACATTTGATAAAAAGACCAATCAAACGTTTATATCGTCTTCGAGATTCTTCCGATTGATCAAAGCACAGACGATCCAAGATGATTGTTCGTTGATTAGAACGGTCAACCTTCAAAACATGTACTGTATATTAAACACAACCATTCAAAATTTCCAAATCGATTCATGACTATGTTAACTACGCTTTCTTAATGATGAAAATGACAAATTTACTCTTGCAAAAAAAGAATTTACTCTTTACTGTTTGTAAATAACGAATATACTCGTCGTTAAGTTTGTATATGTTAATGATTTTGTTTTTGTGATATTATAGTAAACATCATGTTTCAAATTAAGCCTGTACTTGAGCGGAGTAAAGGTTTGTAAGGCGATACGCATTTTTTCAACCTATCTATTTAACTGATGAGATGATGATATTAGTTTTAACGGAGACTAGTACTCGTCATTAAAAATGAATTGATAGATAGGTTGTCAGGTTGACTCGTTCGAAAGATAGAATGACCTTGGTCAATATGTCTCTGACAAAACGGTAGAATCACATTTGATAGAAAGACCAATCAAACGTTTAAATCGACATCGAGATTCTGCCGATTGATCAAAGCACAGACGATCCAAGATGATTGTTCATTGATTAGAACGGTCAACCTTTAAAAACGTTACTTCATATTGAAACCAAATCGTCAAAATGTTCCAACTCGATTTTGTACAGTGTTCACTCCGCTCTCTGAAATGTTGCAAATTGTATATACAAACTAAGTATTACTAAACTGAACATCAAGGTAAAAGGTAAATAAGAAAGATGTAATTTAATCTATCATTCAAACCTGCAGATATAAATTGTTGGTACGTACTTTTGGGTGTCCGTTGTCCGACCAGTTCACTGTATTAACTATCGTCTATGATCTTGTCTCCGTTTGTTAATGACGAGTATAATTGCCAAAAGGATTGACTATGATTATGATCTTGCTTTTGTGATATTATAGTAAACTTCATGTTTTCAAATTAAGCCTGTACCTGAGCGGAGTAAAGGTTTGTAAGGCGAAACGCATTTTTTCAACCTATCTATGTAACTGATTAGATGATGATATTAGTTCTAACAGAGACTAGTAATCGTCATTAAAAATGAATTGATAGATAGATTGCCAGGTTGACTCGTTCGAAAGATAGAATGACCTTGGTCAATATGTCTCTGACAATACGGTAGAATCATATTTGATAAAAAGACAAATCAAACGTTTAAATCGACTTCGAGATTCTGCCGATTGATCAAAGCACAGACGATCCAAGATGATTGTTCGTTGATTAGAACGGTCAATCCTTAAAATTTGTACTTCGTTATAAACCGTCATAACTTTTCTAATGTGTTCACTCCACTTTCTGAACTGTAACACATTGTATGAACCAGACAAGTATTACAAAACTGAACATCAAGGTAGAACGACAAAGCATATTTATGTAAAATAATCTGTCTTTTTAGTGAAAGCTGTGTATATTTTATAAAATTTCAGATATAAAGTATGGGTACATTCTTTTAGTGGGCCTCCATTTTGACTATTTAGGGTGGACTTTTTAAAAATACATTGAAACAAAACAACGAATGCATAGCCTTGTCAAAAGCGTGTAGCAGGAGCCTTTTATTGAGGTTCTACAGTGTTTACATGGGTAAAATCTTCTCCTTTCAGAGTAAACTCGTCGTGAATGTTGAATATGATTATGATCTAACTTTGAGGTATTATAGCAAACCAGTATTTAAAGATTAAGACTATAATTGAGCGGTGCTAGGGTTAGTGAGGCGATTCACGTTTTTGCAATCTATCTATGTTAACTGATGAGATGATGATATTAGTTCTTACTAAAACTAGTACTCGTCATCAAAAATGAATTGGTAGATAGGTTGGTAGGTTGACTAGTTCGAAAGATTGAATGACCTTGTTTCATGTGTATTTGACCATTTGGTAGGATATTTGCTTTTTTTTCTTTAGTGGTAATTTAGAGCTTTATAAGAAGTAAAGGTATTATTGGACCTTCAGATTAATGCAGACCCTAATCACATGGTAAAATGAAACAACAATCGAAAATTAGTTATGTCGAGGAACTCAACAAAAAATATTCGGATTTCAAACTTTAAACGTTCCTTTATCAAACTGAAACACAAGGGTATTTTTGACTTACAGGATTTTCCAATAAGGAAATTCAACCGTTGAAATATTGAACTGTTCATCGTATATTAGTTTGCAATAACGAATTATTACCAAATATATATAGGTAGTTCGATTTATGCGAATTAGAGGTATGATGTTTCGAATGTATTCAATGTGATTGGTTTCAATATTATTTTGAAATTAACAGAGCCAAAAGAATTTTGTCTACTGTAACTGCAAACAGTACAAACCTTATCAGAGTCGTCAAGCCAGATACAGTTATTGACATTGTTCTACACTGTTTCAAATTCTCAAGCGTACTTTTTCGTCTTACAAAGTTCGTTTTACCGTAGCAATCAAGAAAAATCCCGCGACATATTTGTCTACAGTATAATATTATGTACATGCTTTTAATCTGAGTTATATTTTGTGCAGGGCAAAGTCCATCTTTCGTTATATTCAGCAGCCACCAAAACATTGAATTAATGCAGGACAAAAGTAACGCATATTCTGTTTTACCTAAATCCTACATTAACCTGCATTAAACAGTCAACTGTCTAACTGTTGCAAGAAAATTCACAAACCTTCAGATTGCCTTAAAACTTAAAAAACCGAGGAAATTATTCCCCAACATGAATTAAATATTAACCCCTTCAATACTGTGCTTTTGGTTCAATAGTTCTTTGCCTACAGTTTTGATCCTTATAAGATATCGCATTTTGCGACACATGATCAGGATCCAATCTGTTTGACACTTAATTTGATTTTTCTTAAGTCAAACAACCTCAAATTTAATTTTAGAATAGAAGCAAGCTACGATTTGTAATTTATAAATATACAGTTTATAGATTATCTATACCGGAATATTGATTCATATGCTGCATTAGATCATCTCAGAATTAGGAATATGTTTATAATTTATCAATAAATTGACAAAATAGTACACAATATTATCCCTTATCCTGCCGGTTGCAATTTGACTGGTATATGCAAATGATTCGGATCCATGTCAGATGCCGCGTAACGTTGAGTCTGATCTTGATCTAGACTTTTTTACACTCGTCTTACGTTTCTTTAGTTAAAATATAATTTATATATGCTTTAATTGAATATATATGTGCAAACATTTGCAAAGTAGACAACAATAATGCATGATAAGGGTTAAATATTTGTGTTAGTAAATTTGACTATCTTTGTTGCTACAGACATTATGTTCGCAAGAAAACAAATAAAGAACCGTGCATTAAAATGTGTTGCTTGTTTTGTTTTATCCTTTTATTGAGTATTTTCTGGAGAAATATGTTATTCATAATTAAACTTGTGCTGCTGCATGCCTTTGACGATTGATGATGGCAGGCCATAAGCCAGAAACCTCATTTACCCCTATAACTTTTTATTGAAAACAATAATTTGCATTTATGCATGTATTTCTAGTCCATTTATGACTATTTAGGGTATTGTTTTAAATATATAGGAAACTGTCAAACAGTGAAGACCCTGGTCGGAGGGATATGGCATCTGGGTCTTCACATTTTTGCAAAAAAAGTGTGTTTTTTATCCATTATAAATGTGCTTTTTATAGGTACGAAGGCTAAAGGTAAGGTTGATTGGCTCTTATTTGATGGTCGTGAACTGTCCGTCTATTTCTAAGTGTGTCACCTGTTTGTCCTATATAAAACTCCTAAGGCCGTACAATCTAAAA
Organism: Gari tellinella; assembly: GCA_922989275.2. NCBI lineage: Eukaryota > Metazoa > Mollusca > Bivalvia > Cardiida > Psammobiidae > Gari > Gari tellinella. Next base: position 53,808,959 of record OV277858.1, read on the forward strand.
CATATGAATACGTTTTAACTTTACAAGTCATAGGTTTTTTAACATAAAATGTACATTATATAAATTTATGAAACCGACTAATATTGACGTCACCGTGTAGTTTTTCAGTATTTTCAGTATTTCAAGCAAGTTTGCTTCAAAAGCTTTTGTTAGACAATTCCAGAAGAATTCTTAGATACGCTATGAGGCACAGAAACTCTGTACATACGCGGATGTGACTAGGAATTCCACTACTGGCCTCCGCATGTGGTCGGTCCGTGTAAAGCATGGAATCGGAGTGATCGACTGCGAGCGCGGGTGACACTGAGGACATATCCCCGTCCTCATATTATGTGAACGAGGAGTGGGAACCAGGCGTTGGACTCCGTACATTCGGTAGTACTAGTTCAACGTTTTGCGTACCGAACTCGCTTTTGGTCCCGAGTTCTTGAAACTCGGAACTGGATCAGATGGTCAGTAAAAGGAACTCGCATCGTTCCGCTTACGAAACCGACTTCCAAGTTACGTAAACGGAATTCGAATCTAGTTCGGAAACAAACTGAGTACCACTTACGGAACGGAAAACGGAATTGCATCCGGGTTTCGTAAACGAAACTCAGATCTATCTCGGAAACGGAACCGAATACCGTAAGAAGAGCTCGGTTCTGTTCTTTAAAGAATTAACTCGCATTTGATTATGCGGAACTGACTTCCGAAAATAATTAACTGTTAAAGACATTAATTGGATATTTATTTCCAAACGTATTTCGTTTTTGCTTATCGGGAGAATAAAAATTACAACAATACTCCTACGTCATGGTTATGATGGTGATGTCACAACGTCATGACGTTATCAGTTTTTGTTTAATCTAAAGTGATTAAAATTGAGGTACATGTACATGTATTGTTTTGTGTCTACTGATTATTTCCGAATGTCAATTAAACTAAGAAATCCCCGTCGGTCACCATGTACAACGAGTCCGATGCGGACTATATAAGCTCTAAATAGGCATTGCCGGTGTAACGAAGTATTTTGACCCCCATCGAAAAAAGACCCCCCGGTCATAATTCGACGAGGTGGAATGACCCCTGGTCATTTTTCGATATCGTACAATGACCCCCCGGTCATAATTCGACGTCGAAATTTGACCCCCGGTCATAGTACTATGACTCCCCTCATGAAGTATTTTGACCCCTCCTGAAATATATCGACCCCCATCGAATAGTGACCCCTACCCTATCCAGCAATTAAGCGACACAGTTTAACCAATTGGACCCTAGCGACGAGTATATTAGATATTTACAAACAGTGTTCATGTTAATAGTACACTTGTCCTTTGTAAACAGTGAAGACCCAAGTCAGACTTTACCCACAGGAGCCCTCTGATATGTGTCAGTTTTGAAATGTATTGTATAAAACAACTCTAGCTAGTCGAAAATTGACTTGACATAACTAGAAAACTTGAATTGTTCACTTACATTTTCAGGTGTGAATGAGTTAAAAGATACATAAAATTTAGATAATAAACAAGTTAAAATTCAGACATGATAAGCACGCCATGGGAACGTACAGTATACTAAATGCTGTTCCCGAGGGATACCGTTACATGTAACCTGGTGCTTATATTTTGGATGCTGATGGTAGGGATTACCCGATCTCTTTGATACAAGCTGCTTGCGGGTCTGAGGTATAATTCGTGAACAGCTTATTTATAAATAAGTTAAGGGTGTAATTCAGCCATGGAGTATGCAGGTCGGTGGGGCGGGGGCAGGCAGGGTGTGAATTACTTGAGAAAGTTATAAATTACTTTACAAGTTTACAATCACATTGCTAAAGAGTGCATTATATTACATTTACCATTACGCAACGTTTACATAAAATTTTGTGATGCATTAAATTACAACAACATTGGCAAAGTAATGCATTACATCGTACATTACAGTCCCAAACATTACTAAAAAAAGACTAATAAGCATATCATATATAACTGATAGGTTATCATTTACAAGTTATTTGTCAACTACATAATCAAAGATGCAAACTTAAGAATACATGTACGCAAGTATACAGTTTGTAAGTCAAAGCCTTTTTGTCTGTACATTTCTTGATTGAATTACTGCTATAGAGGGGTTCAACTGTACCAAGACAAAATGTATAAATGTCACTGCTGCATATAACACCATTACAGTTTCAAATGCATTGTCTGTTAGATGCATAAAGTCAAACATGAATACTATCCCTTTACCCCATAGCCTGTTTCTATTCTTGAAGATATATGACCACTTATTGAACGTAGTTTAAAGTATATCAGTGGTACTCGATATCAATAAACGTGAACAAGTAAAACTATTGTTCCCCCTTTTACATGTACCTCGTATATATAATATTTACATCGATTCAAATGACATTCGTCTTATTACAATGTGTCGCAACATGTGTCTATGAAAATATTGATTAGATTATTGACAGTATATTGTACAACATAGAACCATCCAAAGATTTTTAAAAGTAATTAGCAATCTGACATGAATTGATCCTCAGGGTGCTGCTCGCGATATTCAATAATGAGAAGGGGCCTTTGTTTGACATCAAATACGGTAATTACCATACCAGAACAGGGCGTGTCATTGTATGAAATAGAATAATATCATGGGGTCATTCTACGACATCGAATAATGACCGGGGGTCATTCTACGACATCAAATAATGACCGGGGAGTCATTCTACGACATCGAAAAAAGACCGGGGGTCATTATACGACATCGAGTTATGACCGGGGAGTCATTCTACGACATCAAATAAAGACCGTGGATCATTCTACGTCATCGAATAATGACCGGAGTTATTCAACGACACTGATTGATGACAAGGGTAATGAGGCAACGTTGCGCAGCGTCCGATCTGGATATAAGTTGTTTGCAGATGGTGTTAAATGTGCACATAAACATGATAAACTGTTAAATCATATCTGCAAGAGTTGGCAAAACACAACATAACCCGCTTGTAGTGGCTTTATTTGAATGATGACAATTTGATAGGTACTTCAAGGCCCAAGGTTATAAAGAGTTTGAATTGAGTCTGGGCGTTTGCGCTAATCTGACCAATCAAATACCTGACAACGATCTCAGACTCAACTCAAACTCTTTATTATCTTGAGCTTTTGTTCACTACAGAATTCAAGGTCAAACTGGGGCAACAGATATCACGATACTTACAATATTGGTCACTTGCTAAAAACGACAATAGTACATGTCGCAGTTGCTAAGTTATGCAAGGTAAAGAGTCTTACAAGTAAACAATACTATAATACTAAGTCATTCGAAGTGACACTACCTTATTAAAATGTAAAGCCGGAGAACACTAAAAACACAAGTAATGGCAATAAAAAGATGACCAAACTATACCTGCAAGTGCAGCTTAATAAAGGTTTTACAGTTGTTTTGATACCAACTTTACTTCAGATTTAACGACCGAGATCAAGCTCGAGTCAGTGTCTCGAGACTAGAGCAGTTGAAACGAAATCCGCAACCAAAGCACTGAGATACTTTTCAACAGTACTGTTGTGTTTTCGAAAAAATAAACGTAAACCTTTAGTCATGTTTAAAAAGAAATGCATTAAGAAATTTCCAAAGCTTTTGTCACGGAGCCCCCTCAAAATCTCCCAACTTTGGGCACTAACGTATTGACTTGCCAACTGACAGGTATCCTTCTAAACCAATAGAACGTACATGTATGAGCGCCGTGGTACCAAATAAATGCCATAAAAGTTGTTGATCGAAAAATAATGTAAAAGGTCAAGGTCACAGTGACCTGAAAAGTGAAAAATGTACAGGCTATGTTATAGGCCACTTTTCATTGGCAAACTGTACTCACACACCAACTTTGGTAAATCTAGTTGATGTAATAAAGAAAATATGTTCTAAACAAAAGGTACATGTGAAGACGGAATCACTTCCAGACACGCGCAATTTTGTCACTACATACGCCCAAAATTGATCTTTGGGGTATAAATACACATTTAGCACTTGCAAAACTAACTTTACACCAAATATAAAGGTAAGTATAAAGGGGGTCATTTTTCGACAGAAGGGGGTCAATATTCGATGATGGGGGTCATTTTTCGACAACAGGGAGTCATTCTACGACGTCGAATTTTGACCGGGGGGTCACTTTTCGATGGGGGTCAAAATACTTCGTTACACCGGCCTACGGTGATGTAGATGTAGACGTCCGATGACACTCGAATTTTGGCTACACTAGTGACTAATATAAGAAAAATCACTAGGTTGTGTCCCTTAAAGACACCTAGTAAAGCAGCCAAAAATAAGCATTGCGGTTTTTTTCCTTTGGTTTCAATACATTACTACGGTGTCCTGTTAGGACCGCTACTTTTTCTGATTTTCAATTTTATTAAAACGCCGAAAAAAGATGCGAGAATGCAACGAGGCATTCTCGCATCTTTTTTCGGTACTTTTGGACCTCAAATCCTATAGTATTCTATTGTCCAAAACGTCGAAAAAAGATGCGAGATTGCAACGGTACATTCTCGCATCTTTTTTCGGCCTTTTAAAAAAACGTCGAAAAAAGATGCGAGAATGCAAAGTTGCAATCTCGCATCTTTTTTCGATACATTTTGTCTACAATCTATTGTAGAAAACGTCGAAAAAAGATGCGAGAATGAACCTTGCAATCTCGCATCTTTTTCAGAGCCAGCAGCGACACGTGGTCTAACGTCGAAAAAAGATGCGAGAACCTAACAGGACACACCGATCTCGCATCTTTTATCGATACGGTGTCATGGTACAACGCATGGGATAGGGATAAAACAATTAGAAAGTTATAACGCATGTGTTTGGCAACAGCGTCACTGAGAATGGAGACACTTAGCCGTCATTATTTTTATCAGAATTACTCCTATGATGAGATCCTGGGTCACCTGGTAAAAGAAACAGGGATTAACATATCGTAAGTAACGTAGAGTAAAGATGAATTTTAAAATGTTCGTTTAAATTGAGTTTTCTTCAATGAAATTCCGACCGGTCTCGAAAACACATGACAAATTAACAACCGTCATGTTTTTAACACTTGACTAATCAAATAACCTTATAACTTTGTTATCACACTTTGGCATTATAATTGGGAAAATAAACAAACACTGTCCGGTTAATAGCCTCACAATTTAACGCAAAGTATAGATCTACCTCTGGTAAAAGAGTGGGTGGGGCATTTTTAGCGTGATTTGGAACTGCACCCTGTATATCCTACCCTAGATTGCATTAATTGATTAGATGATCATCCTAGTTATTCCCATTGATTGAACCCAATTTGGAAACAATGATAAAAAATCCAAAAGTGTGAGGTAACGAGTCGTTTCGGGCTCCGAGTCGTTTCGGCCTGGGTCGTTCCGACCTGTTTTTAGGGGTGGGTCGTTTCGGGCAATTTGGTGGGTCGTTTCCGCCTCAGCCCATTTGGTGAGTCGTTTCGGCCTATTATTTCAGTAATGTACATGTATAGTAACATAATTATGAAGCACAACCTCGTTCCCTCATCAACATATTGTAAAAAAACAGAGTAGACCCTGATCGTGCCCTCATCAACATACTGTATAAACAGAGTATATAGAAACTGATCGTTCCCTCATCAACATACAGTAAAACAGAGTAGACCCTGATCGTTCGGACCGTTCCCTCATCAACATACTGTAAAAACAGATTAGACCCTAATCGTTCTATCATCAACATACTGTGAAAACAGAGTAGACCCTGATCTGATAAAGACATAAAAGTTAAAAATCTGAATTGATGTAATGTCTTTTAAAAGCACCCTTATCCTGAACCACCTTTGGTTTTGCATTAAGGCACGAACCTGCAACCTAAGCAATGTGTTCAGATATATTAGTAGAGAATAGTTGAGAATAGTTTAAATCATGAAACTGTTAATTGACAATTTCCATATCCAATTAAGTCTAGGCAATTTGACTATTATGTGTTGATTTTAACAATAAATTGCAAAATGACAAACAGTGCCATGGAGAAATCACAGTGATTTCTCCATGACAGTGCAGACCCGGATCAGGGGGTTCCTGAAGGAGCCCTCAGCTACTCTGGCCAGGTTCTTCACTGTTTGCATAGGGCAAGCGTAATCTTCACATGTACACTGTTTGTTAATTACGATTGTACTGGTCCCTAGAGTTGAATGTGTTAACAGCCGGGCATTAAAGCAATTAATCATTTGCCACGTGCCACCACTTGAAGCGCTGCGTGTCGGCAAAGTATGTTGGATATGAGGCAGACTCCGCGTGTTAACACCTTCATTAATTGACTAACAAAAAAGATGTATATCGAATTGGTAGGCATCTGTAGCAGCATAAAAGTGTAAGTTTAAGAAATAGTTAGTAAATATATTGGTGTAGTTCTGTGTTATATGTGGTTGTATATATATCTCTTGTAGTATAAAAGTCTATATACGAAGAGTATATTGTCATAAAGTTGAAAATGGAAGTTGTCTTAATTGAATGCTGGGAAAATTGGTTCAACAGTACGTTAGTAGTGACTGGAAAACGTGTTCTGTACAAACAGTGTAGACCCAGGTCTGAGGGCTTATAAACATGATATATCAGGGTCTGCCCTATTTGGCATTTTATGATAAATTGTATAAATCCAAATGCAATAAAACCAACAACTGTGTAGGACCAATGATTTATATTAGCTAATTACATGGTTTCTGGTAGGACTAACGAAAGATGTCGGAGCAGTGAGCACTGCCTATTCTTACATTCTGTTAAAAAGTGCTTTGAAAGGAAATTACAAAACAATATCGATAGCAGTGTCTGGCAGTTTTCACCCAGATCAGTCAAGACAGAACGGTCTGTCTGCTCAGGATCCACACTGCAAATTTTAGGATTATCGCCTACGGCGTGTTAAGAAAAATCTAAGTAACAGTGAAAACTCTACATTACATTCCCTAAATTCTATTTTATACATGTATAAATAAATCCATTAATTAGCCTTCGTTAAAAAGTCGTAATAGAGAGGCTTTACTGTATTTGATTATAATTTGATCTGTATGTTATCTATTACACCGCATCGTAAGTGCCAACTGGAAACACTGTGGTGAAACACTTTACATCAGTGGCCGACGTGACAGGGTGAACAAATTCTATAATATTTACTTTATCACCCGAAAGCAGTGCAAATCATCATTTTTTAGGGAATACATATCACAGTGACAGATAATGTTAAAGAACGATTTAGGACAACATATTTTTTCTGAAACTTTAATAAATCACATAGAAAAAATAAAATGGGCCGAAAAAACCAACGCCTTAAAAAGGCCGAAACGACTCACGGCCGAAACGACCCGGAATCAAGTGTGATAATATGTTCCCAAAATCGTTAAAAAGCTCTATTCTAACAGGAACTAATATGAAATGTATATGTATATAGGTTCCTGATTCTAATAAAACGGACGTAGTCGAGTGGTAAAACGCCCACTTACGACGTCAGGGGTTGTGAGTTCGATCCCCTGCCAGACCAAATCCTTGGGATGAGAATATATACCGAGATCCGATGTATAAGTGCTTTACACTGGGCATCTAAAAGGACCAGAGAACTCTTTCGATAATAAGAGTAGGGCATCACGCCTGGGTTCTCTGTACCCGCTCCCCTCTCTTTGGGGCGTCCAATTAGCCCATAGATGGCAGAAACGGACATTAACAAACAAAAGAAAGATTTATTGTTATTTATTTACTAAGAGGTTTTTCATTAATCTGGATCAAAACTAACAGACAGAAATCATTTCAATTTTGACGAAATATTTGCAGTCTCCACACGTTCACATCAGACATTTTTATTCCTTAATCTGGATCAAAACCAATGAAATTACCACCCACGCGCCCCCATGTATTTAATGGATATTTAAATAGAAGAGACTTTTATATGCTAATCTGGATCCAAACTAACCATGACAGTTATAATTGTAATTTTGACGAAATATTTGTGCAGACGCCACATATCTACACAAAACCAATGGAAGCTCCATAAAAGAGAATTTTATTTATTTACTCTTCTCAATGCTGAAAATGATTTACTGATTGGATTTTTGCTAAAGCTGATCTGCATCACAAAAAGAAGCGTCTGATGGATGCAGACATAAAATTAAAATTTCAGAAGCGCCTTTCAAAATTGACAACTGCTAATTTCATTTTCAACTGCAACTTTCAGATTAATAAACATTTTAATTTGATCACTTTAAATGTTCATATATTATGCTGAATTCAAAGTACTAAGGGTAAATAAACAACAATAAGTCATTAACAAAAAAATATATTTTAGTTCGGTAATAAAAAATGGGTGGTAGGGAAATTGTACGGGTAAAAATGGGGGGTAGGAAAAATGTACGGGTAGCGAAACGTTCAGGGTAAAAACACCCTGGGTAGCAAACTGAGAGGCGTGAATGCAACAGGGTAGCAAAAAGTTCAGTAACTGTTTTCACCATATAGTATTTCCTTTAGACTAATACTTCGATGTTTATTCTTCAATGTAGAAATCTACTAGTAAATTGGGGCGACTGATCAACATAACACCGGTTTACACTTTGAATTGCGTTTTATCACAAGTGATACCTATCGACTTCAGGTTTTTGAAACAGCTATTTTGACTTTAGGTTTTTTAAATAACTATTTTGACTTCAGTTAAATCTATATCTACATGTAGATTCAAAAGAAGATCCATGTCCAACCATTACCAACTCACCAATAATACCCAAGCTCAGTTTGACCTTGACCTGATTTGGACTAAGAAAATATTCACAATACATGTATATTGTCAAGGATGCTACCGAGGGCATAAGCGTTTATTGAACGCGCAGTCTTGGTTTTTTTGGTGACAACTCCAATAATTTAAGTTACAATGATCATCGTAAACATAGCCACTGCATAGAAAATTACATCTTTTACTTTGACCATAGCTTCCTTCTAGCTTAGAAATGTTATGAAACTTCACACACTGGTTAACCTTCTTCAAAATAATGACCATTAACCCATTACCCCATAGCATGATTCTAGTTTTAATAACAGGTGATTACTTAAAGCAGGTTGAAAGTAAAGTAGAATGCGCATTCTGCTTTACTTTTAGCCTGCTTTAAGCTATTATCTACTAGGATATAGAAAATATTTTGTATGGTACTCATTCGGATTCCTTGAATTGGAACTTATATTTTTAACACATTCAACCCTAGAGCCAAATATACTCATCCATTTCAAAAAAAAAAGTAAAGAGTACATGTGTCCTATGCAAACAGTGTAGACCGAGATCAGAGGACTCCTAAAGGAGCCCTGTGAACAATGTCTGCACTGTTTGTAATTTCACAACATATAGCAGAAAATAACCATATAAAGTCATAAATAGACTAAACCGAATAGGAAATTGGATTTGTCCATTAAAAGTTTCAGGGGTGAATGTGTTAAACTGTTAATCATTAATGGAGGAATAAATCAAAGGCATAAACATGTGTATTTAAGGGTAATGATTTAAGGCTCTATTGACTTTCACAGTTGAGTGTTGGGCTCTGTGTGGGTCAGAGGGAAAATTTAGGGTCAGTCAGGTTACCGGAAACACAGGTATTTTTTTCATTTGGCCTAAGCAGTAAGCAGAAGAATATATGTTTGGAGACAGAAAAATTGGTTTGGTTTTCAGAGACATTGTTTTGTTTTGTTTCTTTAAAGCTTACATGGCCTTATCCTGTAATCCTTTTTTTGACACTACTCCTGTAAATTAAAGTCAAACTTCAATATCTCTATCTGGTTTAAGTCAAACATATCCTAATTAAAATTTAAACGTGGCTAAGCCACATTTTAACTTTGCAATAAGGATATGTTTAACTTAAACGAGGCCAAAATAATGAAACTCATTTCTGGAATTAACTTATTAAAGAAATGTTAAATTAAGGCAAACTGAAGATAACACAATTTGACTGTACATGTACTTATAATTTTACCTGACTACAGAAAGAGAATGTGTTACTGAGTGAGATGGATGCCATGGGTCAGATCATTGGGAACATGCAGGAACAGAATACCAGGCTGTTACAGCTGCTCAGAGAGAAAGATGATGCCAAATTCAAACTGATGTCTGATGTGAATAAAGTTAAGCACAGTGTATACATCTTTAACACGAATACCATGTAGCGTAATGAAACTTCTAGCCAGGTAATGACAAGGTCACTATCTGCAATGAAGCTTCATTGTATTGATATGTGGCTTGCCTATAAACTTTTGTAAGAAATGCACTTGTGTACAGTGCTGCAGTGTAGGATTATTAGCAGATAATGAAATTGTTCTGCAATTAATGTGTTTGCACTTTATATACTTAACTCATTATCCCCTGAAACTTTCAATGGACAATTCCACTTTGCAATAAAGGCTGGTCTACTTTAGACTTTTTAGGGTTGGTTTTTTTGTAGTAAATTGCAAAATGACAAGCAGTGAAGTCTTTGATCAGAGGGCTCCTGCAGGATCCCTCTGATCAGGGACTTCACTGTTTGCATAGGACAAGTGTACTCTTCACAGGTACACATTTGGTAAAGGACGCATATATGCTTCTCTAGGGCTCAATGAGTCAATATATAAACAGTCTATTACAAACAGATTGGAGCCAGACAAGATGCCAAGTGATTTGGAGCTTTCTGCATTACATTTTTCCTGTATTAACCGTAAACATTCTTATAAGCCTCTCATTTTATTGTCTTTGAGGGGTCACTTAACATATGTTTGACCAGCTAAAAGTAATTCAGTACTCCATAAATATCCCTTTTGGTGCTTTAGATTTATACCTGTAGAGAAAACAAAATACAGTGTAACCTCTCTATATTGCAACAATTTAATGAATGCTAATTGATTGTTTAAAAGACTAAAGGAGTATTTTGTTTTACTGCCACCTTGCTTTAAGCAGCCACCTGTCATAATAACCTATCAATGACCATGATGTGTTGGTCCGTTTGGTCGTAATAGAGAGGTGTTACTGTATATACAAGTTATACAGTCATGGATATAGAACATAAGAAATATTTCCTTATCCTAGCATATGGTAGATGAAAGCATGCTGAAAGTAAAGTAGATCATGGTACCTGAAGGGGTATTTTGCTTTACTTTCAACCTGCTTTTAGTGGTCACCTATCTTCAGAAAAAAAAATCCAAGGCTATGGAGTAATAAGTTAATGTCCAATTAGTGCCTATTTTGTGAATTTTGTTTGCAGTGTATACAAGCCAATCAGATCCAGAAATGGTTGCGTGAGGAGAAGGAGATGTTGTCTGAGCAGGTAGGCACAATATATGCACAAGTGGAGGCAGATACTGATGGTCAGGAAGCTTGAGAAGAAAGAGAGAAAAGTGCATAACAATAGCCTTACCAAGAGAAAGAACTCAAGTAAGTCTACACAGTATAGTACAATAAAACCTCTCTATTACAACCACTTAATTATGTAAGTATTATGTGTTAGGACTGGTGACTGCTTAAAACAAGGTGGCAGTAAAACAGAAAGCTCCTATAAGAGCTTTCTGTTTTACTGTCACCATGCTTTAAGCTGTTACCTGTCTTTTATACAATCAATTAGCCTTCTATTTAGTGGTCGTAATAGAGAGGCTTTTTAGTATTACAGATTCTTCCATATCTCTAGATTGCTGGCGTCGACCTAACCATTATTGCTTCAGTTGAATTTCATTCTTTAAATCTAGCTTTAGTCAAACATACCGATATTTTAAAGTTAAAATGCCACATAGCCAGTCACCAGACAGAACCACATTTTAACTTTGAAAGTAGAGGTATTTTTGACTTGTAAGCTAGCTTGAGATATTGAGGTTTGCCTGTAGTTTAATGTTTTTATAAGGACTGGCATCCATTGATATGAAACACAGTGCTTAGGCTCCAATTGCCTGGGAGAGTATTTCAAAAATTAAAATCTTTATATCTGCACCAAACCTTATGGTGTGACTACTTATTAGAATCGCCACTCCGAGACAAGTATAATGAGTAGTCACACAATAGAGTTAAGTGCCAGACATGAAGGAGAAAATGTTGAAAACATTGCTTTACTCTCTCTTATCTGGATCCAAGCCCTGTTGTTTTATGTCCCAAAGATTGCCAATGAAGGTACAGTTAATTCAGCACTAAGCCATTCTCTCTCTGAGCTTTTTATCAGTGTTTAAGATGAGGAATTGCTTAACCCATTACCCAATAGCTCAATGTTTCTAGTTTTCTAGTGACTACTTAAAGCAGGTTGAAAGTAAAGAAGAATGCGCCTGAAGATGGTTTAAGAAAATTTCTGCTAGGATATTATATATTATTGAACCACTTCTTATGATGCATATTTATTACTGTATTAGGGTGGTTCAAAAAGTAATGATACTTGATCAATAACTTCCATACATTTAGTGCTAAATGTGCGATATATCATTTTAAAGGAGATTTCAATGCCTACACCATGGTATAATGCATGATAAGATCACTCAAATCGATAGGTAACAACATGAACCTAAATGACCCCTCCTCGAGGACACTGGAACATGGCATTTTTCAGACATTGATATAGGAACTTCCTAAAAAGTAAAATTTGTAAAACTTATTTTTGAATATACATGTATCAGTTTATGTCTGAATTTTAACATAAATTAAATTTCATTTCAATTGAAAGGTTTAACTGTCAAAAATCTCAATTTTTCAAAATAAACATTTCTCCTTTTTGCTATTGACAAAAGTAGACATGCTTTAGAAAGTTTCATAAACTTATTTAAAATAATAAAGCTGCAATAATAGTTATAGTATCAAACATTTTTCAGAAAATTGCTGCAACAGTACACAAAAAGGTCCAGTGTCCTCGAGTAGGGGTTGTTTAGATTCATGTTGTGACTTATTGAGTTATATGATCTTGCCCTGCATTATACATCTTGTAGTCAAGTTTTTGCTATTTAAAATGATATATCACACATGCATTTTGCACTTATGTTATTCATCAAGTATTATTAATTTTTGAACAAGGTATATATATGGGGTAATGGGTTAAAGCAAGCTAAAAGTAAAGCAGAGATCTGTTATTTGAGCTATCTGCTTTACTTTCAACAATTATATGGCTCTTTAACTTGACATCCAGTCCATCCAGCAAACGTTAACTTAGAGCAGACTGAAAGTTAAGCAGAATGCTCTTTTGGGATCTTCCTATTTTACTTTCAACATTCTTTAAATGGTTCATATCTAGGGATGCAGGGAAGAGAGTCTACGGCTCTTTGACTGGACATCCAGTCTGTCTAGCAAATGGTAGCTTAAAGCAGATTGTAAGTAAAGCAAGGGTGCTTCTTAAGGTGCATACAGTACTACTTTACCTTCAACCTGCTTTAAGCTGTCACCTGTCATCAATACTAGAAACATGCTAGGAATGTTCCTTGGGTCTAGCTCTTTCAAAGTTGTTCAAAGAATTTGAAACAATGCAGAACTCTGGAAGCTATAGCAACCAAAGTGAAAGAAATCGGAATTTTAAAAAAAAAACCTTCTTGTCAAAAACCACAAGGGCCAGGACTTACATATTTAACACATCGCATCATCGATAGGTCCTCTAATGACAATATATATGACAATGTTCAAATTTTGTCCCTTGGGTCCTCTATCCAGATTTTTTTTGGGGGGAGGGGGAGTGTGTTCACAATTTTACATATATATAGATATATATATAGTGAAATCTTCAAACATCTTCTAGCCAAAGTCACAAGGGCAGGAGTTTAGATATTTGATACATAGTATCATCTACAGGTCCTCCATGAATGTTGTTCAATATTTGCCCTTGGGTGAAAAAATATCCCAGTCCCTGTGGGGTCACCGTTTTACATAGTAAAATCATGTTATTCTTCACTGAAATCACTTGACCAGTCTTAATGCCTCCGCGATCAGGTGAGCTATTAAGGGCCATTCTGGCCCTCTTGTTTGCAAGTTCTGTCTTTAAAATGTTATAAAATAAAATTGTTATCAATTGTATTTGCAGGAAGAAATTGCCAAACTGAACTTAAAGCTTGAGAGAACTAAAAGATAGAAATTGCTGGAGTTGCAGATGACATCTGGATGGCCGAGATACAAGAATATAAGGTAAATGTAAATGTGTATTTATGGAGCAATTGGTTAAATAAAAGGAATTACAATAACCATTTCCAATTTTTTCTCCTCGATCTGCACCAAATTCCATTTCCTTAATTCTCATTAGAATTGTCTCAAAGAGACAAGTCTATCAAGTACTACTGTAGTCATACCACAGAATTTGGTGTTGACATAAACAAATCTTTTTTTTAAGTAGTCCTTTTATCAGGAGCCCTGAAATAATGTATCCATACCATAAACGGAACTGTCACAGTTGGTAAGTTAATATAACCCTTTACTCCATAGCCTGTTTCTAGTTCTTAAGGCAGGAGACCACTTAAAGCAGGTCCAAAGTAATGCAGAATGCTACCATCTTTAAGACAGTGAAAATTCCTTCTATGTTCATCTTCAGGACATCCTAAGTTGGGACTACTTTCAAGCTGTAGAAACAATTTCGAGGGGTAAAAAACATATTTATGGAGTAATGATTTAATTGGAAATGTGGACTTATTTTATTTATTTTGTATTCACAGGAACAATTGACCTGTCCCGCATGTAGAGTCAATAGAAATCCAAATGTGTCCATGTGTTCTGGTCGGAGTGTCTAAAGACTCGATATGAAACATACCAGTCCAAAATGTAATGCTGGTTTCGGTGCATTCGACTATCATAGACTTTTCCATCCCTTAGCAAAAAATGAGAGGCTGGACTTTGATCGTTATTGAGTGGACAAGGTACAGGACCAGCTGTGGCTGTACTATGGCCAGGAGATGATGGGGGCAAAATGTGTCATATTTATCAGGTGTTGAGAGAAACAAGGGTCTGATTTTTCAGGTGGTACACCCAGAAGATTGAAACCTTGCCAAGGAAATTGAAGAACTCTTTGAGAGACTGGGATAAAGTGTTGTATTATGACACTGTCAAAGGATGTGAGGGATCAGAGTGTTTGCATTGTGAATAGAGAGATTACACACTATTATGAGGGATAAAGGAAAGATGCTTAGACTGAGGAGAGTTTGACTTTCCTCCACATCTATAGGAAAACCTCTCTATTACGACCACTAAAAGAAGGCTAATTAATTGTATAAAAGACAGGTGACAGCTTAAAACAAGGTGACAGTACAACAGAAAGCTTCCAAAAGAGCTTTCTGTTTTACGGTCACCTTGTTTAAGCAGTCACCAGTAGTAAACACCTAATAATTAACACAATGTTTTATGCCCCTGGATGGCCCAGTCTAGGGCATATTGTTTTTGGTCTGTTTGTTTGCGTGTCTGTCCACAACTTTAACCATGGCCATAACTTTTGAACTACATAAGAGAGAGACTTTATATTTGGTATGCATACTCACTTCCAGAAGCACTTGAGCTTAGTACAACTTGTGTAATGTCCGATAAAGGTCAAGGTCCTTTAGAGGTAAAATAGGAGGAATTTACCATTGGCCATAACTTCGGAACTACATGTGATACAGACTTCATAATATGTGGCATGTGTACTCAACTCAAGAAGTTCTTGAACTCGGTACAAGTTTGGTCAAGTCAGCCAAAGGTCTAGGTCATTTAGATTTCAAATAGAGTTTATTCAACATTGGCCATAACTCTAGTTTAAATTTAGAAAAAGCTTGTTTCTTTGTACATTTTCATCACAACAACAGCAAGTAGTACCATTTTTACCATACCTGTTGTATGATTTTATTTTACATCCAAATTAATACATTTCACCTCGGGGCACTAGTCAATGACATAGATCTTGTTTGTGGTTGTAATAGAGAAGTTTTACTGTATGTACCTAACAATGCATTTACCTATTCCTACATACAACGGCCTTAGGATGCCTGTCACATGTTCTTATAGAAAATACTCACATGAAAATTCATTAACATATTCAATACAGATGTCATTGTAATGTTATATGATAGTACAACATTATGCTCCAGTACTGGAGTGTTTATTTTTGTTAAAACTGGAAAGAAGAACATCTTTCTCACTGTATTTAATTTGAGTTAGCATTAGTCTGCCACTGCCATAATTGCAGCTATAAAATGATCTGATACCATATTCCATCGGTGATTTGGATCTACATTGTTATGCCTGAAGGACACACCTTCTGTCAATACAATTTCCAAAATTTAGGAGAGTCTTTGACATGGATCCTGATCAAATATTGGGTTCATGCTTGTGAGAGCAGTATTTGCAGTAAAACTGCTCTATTACCACCACAGAATTATGTGCATTGTTATGTGTTTGATGCAGATGGTTGCTTAAAGCAAGGCTAAAGTAAAACTGAAAGCTCCTTTAGAAGCAGAGCTGTTGATAAGCTTTTGAGTATTACTTGGCTTTCTTCCTGTAAACAGACAGTATGCATTACGTCATGGGTCACTAAGGTCAGTGCACGTTATTGCTTCTTATTGTTAGACTGGTATAAAATCTTACTATTATCACTGCTGTTGCAGCTTATCGCACTGCATATAAGAGCATTGGCAGTCTGTTTTTCTCCTTTTTAGCTCACCTGAGCCAAAGCTCAGGATGAGCTATTGTGACCTCAATTTATCCGTCGTCCGGCATCTTGCATCCGTCGTCCGTCCACATTTTCAAACAACATCTCCTAAGAAACCAGTGACCCGATTTCAACCAAACTTTGTCAGAAGCATCAGTGACAAGGGGGAACGAAATCTTGTTCAAAGTTTTTGGCTAGAGTTATTCCCCTTGCTGTGGGACCAGATTTTCTAACATGACCGTATAGACAACTTTTAATGCATAAGAAAATCTTAAAAAATCTTCTTCTCAGAAACCCCTAGGCCCAGAACTTTGATATTTGGTATGTATCATAACCTAATGAGCTTCTACCAAGATTTTCAAATTTTGACCCTGGGGCCAAAAAAATTGCCCCGCCCTGGGGCTTATCAGTTTTTCTTAGGAAAACTTTTAAAAATCTTCTTCTCTGAAACTGTATTGCCTAGACGATTAATATTTGACATGTAGCTTTGCCTTATGGTCCTCTACCAAGATTGTTCAAATTATAACCCCTTGATCAAAATTGGCCCTGCCCCGGGGCTTATCTGTTTTATATAGACTTATATAGGAAAACCTTTAAAAATCTTTTTATAGCTATATATATCACAATAACATCTTGCCCAGTCAGCTTAGGTACAATGTTCTCAGGTGAGCAACTTGTGGGCCATGGCCCTCTTGTTTTGTGTCACCTGCTGTACGCAGAGGTGACATTTAGCATTTAGGGATAACTTTTCTGGAGTCTTGTCTGTTCATCCATCTGTCTGTCTGTCAAGCTTTTTGTGTCACGCCTCATAACTCCTGTTCTACTGAAGCTTTTAAGATATAACTTCATTTATGGAAAGAGCTTTACAAGTGCAAGTGGAAGTGTATTGCACATGGGTCATAACACTTGTATCAATAATGTGAGAGTTATTCCCCTTTTCAACATTTTCTTTTCATGGAGATTTCTTCTGTTTTACTGAAGATTTTTAAATGAAATTTCTTTTATGGAAAGAGAATGTTATACTGATGCTTGCTGGCAGGTGACACACATGCTCCCATCTATTTTGGCTCTTCTTGGAATAATTGTAAACCACTCTTTCATAACAAATTCTGTTTCCGCTTTCGGTTTTCATGATGTAGTGAGGTCCGCGAAAATAAATACATTTCTTAGCTACACCTCTTCCTTGGTGAAAAATAGTGAGAAAATTTGTAGTTCTCTTGTTGACAATCTTTTGAAAGACATTCTGTTGCGTAGCGAAACTGATTGAACAGTAAAGCAAAATTAAGACAAAGTTGTAGACTGATTTTTCCCTCCCAATAATACTCAAAAGAAACGCGAACCTTATTGAATTTAAAAAAAAACCTAGAAGATCCAGTTCTGTGTCTAGGTGCCAAGCAGTAGTTTAATCGTCATAGATTAAGCTGGGGATTGCTTCAAGAAGATTGAAAGTTAAGCAGAATGCTACCAAAGAGAATTCTGCTTTTCTTTCAAACTGTCATAAACACTTAAACAATCTATAATGGAAAGAGTTCAGAAAATCATCATGAGTTTCTTTTTAAGCAATTAACTAAATATCAGTGGGGTAAAGAAATATTTTCACTCAATAAAACCCCCTGAAAAAAGCAATTACCTTAAAACTACTGGGGTAAATGCCCTATTTAAGAAAAAGGATTATTTACAGTTCAGTTTAGGAGTTTTCTGTTTTGCTTTCACCATGCTTTAAACTGTCACCTGTCTTTCAACTGGTTAAAATGTCATATTAGAGGGATTTTACAGTATGTAATCCAGAAGAACAGACCTTCTAAATTGAATATTTGCAAATGGACATTTCATGAAACAGTAATATTAGCAAGCAGTTTGGATCCAGATCAGACTGATCAGGATCCCAAATGTTGGATTCTTGTGTCAAGGGTTATTAACCCATTTACCCATAGCCTATATCTAGCTTTGGAAATACCATGTAGGTGAATATTGGTCTAAAAGTTATGCAGAATGTGTCTAAAGGCGCATTCTGCTTTACTGTCAGCTACAATTTGCTAGTATCTGGAAACTATTTCTTACTTTACATGTTCATGACTGTATAAAGTTGAACTATTTTTTTGGAGGAATACATTTCAAGCCTACTTATGGGATAATGGGTGAAGCTAAACTTGTTTTGAAATTAAATTTCAAAATTCCTGTTGAAACCATCTGTCAGGATATAGGAAAAATAAAATACAGTATACAGTAAGCCTCTATTTTGACCACTAAAATAAAAATATTGATTGCTTGAAATACAGGTCACATCTTAAACCAATGTGACAGTAAAACAGCTTTCTGTTTTACTGTTTCCTTTTTTAAGCAGCCACCTGTGGTAAACACGTTATAAGTTACACAATTTGTGGTCGTGATCCAGAGGTTTTACCGTATATGGCTCTTTAGTAGGACAGGGTAAAAACATAAATAGGAGTTTGTTATGTAGAACTGTAAAGGCATAAACAGGCAGTTTTATAAGGTAATGTGTCAAATATTTATAAAAGTAAAGTAAATTTGTTCCATAGTAATTGATTTTATTTATGAATCTTTTTCCAAAACCACTTTCCCAATTTGATGTAACCATGACCGTAAACATCGGTACCTGGTGAGCGATTTAGGGTGGCATGTGGCACTTGTAACAATATATTAGTAAAGAAATAAGACCATGACAAACATGCAGGCATTGATCAGAAGACTCCTCTAGGAGCCCTGACTGGTTATACACTGTTTGCATAGGACAGTTGTACTATTCACACTAGTACACAGTTTGTACATGACACATTGCATGTCACAAGGCATTAATGAGTTAAGATAGGTAGTTCCTTAATGCAAGAGAAAAAGTACTGCAGAAAGCTACTTTTGAACTTCATGCTTTATTTTTGTCATGCATTAACACATTCAATCCTAGTGATGAGTATACTTGTCATTAACAATTAGCATACCCATGAAGAGTGGACATGTCCTGTGCAAACAGTGAAGACCCAGCTCTGAGGGCTCCTGAATTAGTTCTCTAATCAGGGTTTGCATTGTTTGTCATTTTGCAGTATATTTTTAAAATCAATTCATGTTACTTTGAATTGCTTCTAAACACAAATTATAGAAGGATATGGAGGAATACATCATTAATAATTTGTACAGATTTTAAGCTTCTGTAAAATAAGCTGGATGTGTACCAACAGAATATAATTGTATTAAAAGTTTTACAAAGTTCTCTTGGTTGAGTGCTTGTCTATCTTCCCCCCCCCCCCCCCCTTTAACCAATTACACTATACATTCGTAACTGTATAAAATGGGGCTATTCAGTGGAGGGATAATATAAGGTGTAAAATCTAAAATGCCTAATGAGTAATGGTTAAAGGTCCTTAGTGTTATCTGAATTATCAGTAAATATTGAGACTTATTATACTGGAATCAGCCTGTCGGTTGGTCGGTCTGTCTGCAAAATCTTGTACTTTCAACTCATCCTTCAGTTTCAACCTGATTCACTTGATACTTGGCATAAATGTTATTCAGAAGTAGTAGATATGTAAGACACAAATTTCAGGTCTCTGTGACCTTGACCTTTGGCCTTGAAATTGGTAGGCAAAATCTTGTACTTTGAACCCCTCCTTTACTTTCAACCTGATTCTCTTGATACTTGGCATAAATGTTACTCGGGAGTAGTAGATGTGCAAGACACAATTTTCAAATCTCTGTGACCTTGACCTTTGGCCTTGAAATTGGTCTTAAAATTGGCAGGCAAAATCTTGTACTTTCAACTCCTCCTTCAGTTTCAACCTGATTCATTTGATAATTGGCATAAATATAACTCAGGTGTAGTAGATGTGCAATACATAAGTTTCAGGTCTCTGTGACCTTGACCTTTGTCCTTGAAATTGGCAGGCAAAATCTTGTACTTTGTACTCCTCCTTCACTTTCAACCTGATTCACTTGATACTTGGCATACATGTTACTCAGGAGTAGTAGATGTGCAAGACACAAATTTCATATCTCTGTGACCTTGACCTTTGGCCTTGAAATTGGTCTTAAAATTGGCAGGCAAAATTTTTACTTTGAACTCCTTCACTTTCAACTTGATACTTGGCATAAATGTTACTCAGGAGTTGTAGAGTGTCATATACCATTTTTAAGTCATTTTGACCTTGGCTTACACCTTTGACCTTATTGTAAAACATTATTGAAAACGTCTGCAGAGTGCTGTATAGTGGGGGTATTTATCACCTTTAGTGATAGCCGTTCTAGTTGCTTTTATCACACAATACTTTATGTAAAAGGTTTAAACTAAATGGCAAACAATGTAGACCCTGATCAGACTACCTCCAAGGGAGCATTCCGATCAGGTCTTCACTGTTTGTTCATGCCTGTTTGTCCTAATACTAGTTGCAGCCTTATAGATTTACAGGATGTTTGCACACCTACTACAGATGCCTATGTTATCAGGAGTTTGATTTGCTTAAAATTTTCTGAGAGTTAACTCTTTCAACACTTAGTAACTCTTGTGGATTATTAAGCTCCCTTGTGGATCATTTTAGTTGGCAAAACATGAAGGAGAAGTAAGCCGTACAAGATTCTGCTAACAGACTGGTCGCCAATTTGAAGGCCAGAGGTTAAAGTGACCTGAAATTTACGTCATGCATATCTACATCACTTGATTAACATTTATGCCAAGTATGAAGTGATTCAGGATGAATCTGAATGACGAGTATCGCGTACAGGATTTTGCAAACAGACCGGTCACAAATGTAAAGGCCGAGGTCAAGGAGACCTGAAACTTGTGTCTTGCACATCTTCTTTTCCTGCTTAACATTAATGCCAAGTATCAAGTAAAGCAGGATGAAACTAATTTTAACATTTAAGGATGAGTTCACATTACAAGAGTGTGCAGACAGACCACCGACCGACAACTGATTCGAGTATACCCTCTCAAACCTTGTTTGTGGGTAGTATACTAATATATCAAGTATGCAACAACACAAAAGGTATCGCGGTCCCCAAAACAAAAACAACAACAACCCCAAAAAAACAAACCAACCTCCGAGTACAAACATTTTTTCATTGCAGACAATACTCTATAATGCAATGGGAACAGGCAGCATATAGTGCAATCTGATACCGTATACAGTGGCAGTCTATGGACAAAGAACGACATCCAACGTTGCTCAAATTTGATCTTAGTATAATAATAATAACGACTTTATTTCATGTGGATTACATATTTGGTATCGAACAAACAAACCAATTTTCAATATGGTCCACAAACAAAATTAACATATATACAACACGAAGGAACACAATTACAGTGGAGAATCTGTTATTCTTACCCAATAAACGCGTTTACGCTAAAACTATTATTTGCAGTGCAAACAGTTTGGAGCCAGATCAGACGCCGGGTAACCTGGCGTCTGATCAGGCTCCAAGCTGTTTGCCACCAAGATAAACAAGAATTATCAGAATTGTCCAAAAGTTGTTCTTTTCTACGTTTTAGTGCTTTGCGTTTGCGTACGTTTGCGTTTAAACGGGAAAGAATAACAGATTCTCCACTGTACAAATCAGTATTTTTTTAAACCTTAGCAAACAGAGTGGTCCCTGAAAAGACAGTTCCTGTAGGAGCTCTCCACAGGGACTACTCTGTTTACTTATTTAAATAAAGAATTTTGAAGATTAAGCTGAAAATGATAATGCATAAGTGTCATTATGAGAATTCAAGATTTGTTATCTATATATGAATATTGAATAGGTAGAGGCAATATAAAGCCCAAACAAAACGACGATTTAACAAATAGCAAAGATATAGATCAATGAAATTTCATAACAAACGGGAAGGAATATACCAAAGATACTTCAAACCCTTTACTCCATGGTATATTTCTAGTATTGAAGAAAGGTGATCACTTAAACCAGGTTGAAAGTATAATCTTGCATTCGTAACAGAATCTCCACAGGAAATAATGCCTTGATTATCTGGGGGTAAAATAATTGGCGATTAACCTATGCATGACCATTTGTTCTACTAATAAGTCCCATAGTTCCCTTCACATCGTTTAAGCAGATGCATGTTCAACAATGAAATGCAAGTAACTCTGCAGGTTATATATGTTGTTTTAGTTGCACTTTAATGTCATCGGACGTGTACGTTTCAAACGTATCCATAGACGGTGCAAATCCTGATCAGAGGACTCCGAAAGACGCCTTTATATCTAGGTATTCACTGTGAGCATACGACAAGTGTATTTTCAAAGGTACACTTTTACTATAAATATCGACTATACTCGTCGTTAGGGTAGAATTTGTTAAACAATTATGATATGTGATCGTATCCCTAAACGGTGCAGATCCTGATCTGAAGACTCCTCGAGGAGCCCTCACATCAGGGTACTCACTGTTAGCATACGACAAGTCTACTTTGTATAGGTACACTGTTAATGAACGACGAGTATATTCGTCGATAGGGATGAGTGTATTAAACAATCGTGTCCATAAACGTTACAGATCCTGATCGGAGTACTCCTCTAGGAGTCCTCAGATCTAGGTATTCACTGTAAGCATACGACAAGTGTCCTTTTCAAAGGAACCATGTTGGTCAACAACGACTATGTACATTCGTCGACAGGGGTACTTTTCAAAGGTACCATGTTAGTAAATAACGACTACATTCGTCGACAGGGTTAAATATGTTAGGCAATTTTGATGTGTGTGATCGTATCCATAAACGGTGCAGGTTTTAACAGAGGACTGGGTCTTCACTGCAAGCATACAACAGGTGTACTTTTCATAGGTAAACTGTTGGTAAATGACGCGTATACACATTCATTATTCTTTATTTCATTTACAATAATATAATATATATAAATCAACATTAAAAACCTCATTAACTGCTCATGCAAGGTTCAAGGCTCAGCTGGGTTAGATAAAAGTTAACTCAAACGCCCCAGAAACTTGCAATGGGAAATTCAATTTTCAAATTAAGTCTGGTCGATTTGTACCACAATAAAACATCTCTGTTTCGACTTGGTGTCCATCTAATGAGGGAAATTCGCAATGCAGAAATCCTTTGAAGAAGCTTTCTTCATTGCGTGTATCCTGCATTAGCCGAAGTATGAAGAAGAAGGCACATGTTATATTTACACTATACAGTAGAACCTATCTTTAACAACACTTAAACATTGCCGACTCTGACCGTTTAAGACAGTTGCCAGCCTAATGAGGGAAACGCGCAATACAGAAAGCCCCTGAATGAGCTTTCTTCATTGCGTGTATCCTGCATTAAACAACAACGTGGCTCTTAATATACTTTCTACACGGGTGTTGCTAAGGAGAGGGAGTACTGTACCTTTATGTTGTAAATATTGATTTGCCATACAAGATTAGTATATCTCATGAATATTGCTATTTGCTATGTTTGTGTTGATTATATTAATGTTAAACACATCTGTTGTATTGAGGAAATAAAAAATTGAATTGAATTGAGCTTTCTGTTTTACGTTCATCTTGCTTGAAGCAGCCACCTTCATTAAACACCATAAACACACTCATTTTAGTGATCGTAATAGAAAAGTTTTCATTATACTGTATTTGATTTTACAATATTTTCAAAATGACAAACAGTGCAGATCTTAAGGAGCCCTCTGATTAGAGTCTACATTGTTTGCATAGGACAAAGTTTCTTTTCACATGTTTGCTGTTTGTAAATGACGAGTACATTCGTTGCTAGGGTTGAATGTATTGCTTATCATATTAAGATTTAAAAATAAGTCTCATTGACCAAGTTTTGCCATATGATGTTTATGAAACATCTATAGAATTAACTCTTAGCATGCTAGCTATGAAATTTTGATAACCTTTGCAAACAATTTGGTTCCTGATGAGACGCCGCGTAATGCAGGATATATTAAACTGTATGACACTCAACCAATACCCAACATGCAAAGAGTTAATAGTTCGTTGGACACTGCAATCCACCTGTTTCCACCAAAGTCAATGTTGATACTATTCGGCACACAGTTTATGACCAGCTGTTCTCAATTTCATACATAGTCAAATTTGTAATAACCCATTACGCCATACATACTCAATTTAGCACATTTCATTTATTCCTCCACTTAAGAAATTAGTTCCAATATGTCGTCATGGATATGTATCATAAGAAACATTTTCTATATTCTAGCAGATGGTAGTTTAAAGCGGGTTGAACGTAAAACAGATATGCCTGAATTAAGGCTCATTCTGCTTTACTTTAAACCTTCTTTAACCCTTTACCTTATAGAAACGCCTTTTAGCGCATTCCGTTGCATCCTCCACGTAAAAAATAATTCCAATCTATACAGTCATGAATATGTATCAGAAGAAATATTTTCTTAATTACACTGAGGAGGTGGTAACTTAAAGCAGGCTGAAAGTAAAGCAGAATGTGCCTTAGGGCGCATTCTGCTTTACTTTCAAGCTGCTTTAAAATAGTCACCTACTTTCAAATCTAGAAACAGGCTATAGGGTAAAGGGTTAAGTGGTCATCTGTCTTCAAAACCAGAAACTGGCTGTGGAGTAAAGGGTTAAATTACCATTTAGAAATTTTGCATGAACCTTTACCCATAGTCTGTTTCTAATTTTGAAGACATGTGATTACTTAAAGCAGATTCAAAGTAAAGCAGGATGTGCCTTATGGCGCATTCTGTTGTAATTCCAGCCTGTTTTAAGGTATGGTCTGTTAGGATTTAGAAATATTTCTAATAGTTCATTTTTATGACTTTAAAAACGGATAACATAATGCAAAGAAGCTGTCTGCATTATTTTTTTTATTGAATTGCATTTATCCTGTACTATACGCGGAAAACCTAAGTTTAACCTTTATAGTTTCCACACATTAATACCATAGTAAGACTTCATGTACATGGGTTGTCATCGATTTGTTTTTAAACAATTTTATTATATAATTGTTCTGTACATGTATGGATCTTGCACACATTTATTCATTATTATTACAAATCGTGTGCAGAGGCACACTTGTGATTTTAAAAATTAATTTAGGCGTGTATAACGCATCTACATGACACTGAACTATATAAAGCAGATTTCTTTTCGTAGCATGCACCATATAACGATAGGGTTTGGCTTGGTCAAAGTTTTAGACATACCGGTGTGACCGTGTAAATTAAGTCCCCGGGATAAGTTTGACGACGTTGAAAAAAAGTGCGAGATCGCATGTGTCCTGTTAGGTTCTCGCATCTTTTTTCGACGTTAGACCACGTGTCGCTGCTGGCTCTGAAAAAGATGCGAGATTGCAAGGGTACATTCTCGCATCTTTTTTCGACGTTTTCTACCATAGATTACTATAGGATTGGTATACAAAATGTATCGAAAAAAGATGCGAGATTGCAACTTGCATTCTCGCATCTTTTTTCGACGTTTTTTTAAAAGGCCGAAAAAAGATGCGAGAATGTACCGTTGCAATCTCGCATCTTTTTTCGACGTTTTGGACAATAGAATACTATAGGATTTGAGGTCCAAAAGTACCGAAAAAAGATGCGAGATTGCCTCGTTGCATTCTCGCATCTTTTTTCGGCGTTTTAATAAAATTGAAAATCAGAAAAAGTAGCGGTCCTAACAGGACACCGTACATTACAGATAACATTTCTTTATCAAATTGATATTTTTCGGCTCCGGTCGCCGATTTCCGGAAATTACTTGATTTCGGTGACTCGCCGACTGTGAAAATAAAACAGACGCCATACAGTTTAGGAATGACAGTCCGAAGCAGTAAAATATGGACTAGACTTCACGGGACTTAAATGTGCCATTTGCATTTTCACGAGTGAATGAGTTTTATTCCGCTTAAGCTGGTGCTAGGGGCGTGAACACTGTTGCATATTTCAGTATTGCTCATCAACAGACTCAATTAAACCGAGTCTGAAATTTTCAGTATTTGCTTTGTTTTCTGGGCTTTCAAAGGATCTCCCCTTATTCAGATTTATCCAATCAAAAGCTCAAATTATATGTAGACAATAACAGTTATAAGGGCCACTATGGCCCTAAATTGTTCACCTGGTACACAATGTAAAACTTGACCTATAGTGACCCATATTTTCACCCGAACATTGCCCACATTCAACCATGGCCTAGATTGCAATAAGGTAAACATTTTGAGCAAGTTTCATCAAAATCAAATACGAAATGCAGCTTCTAGAGTGTTAGCAATGTATTTTCATGATATGACCTAGTTTTTAATCCGACATAACCCAGATTTAAACATGACTTAGATATTAAAACGGCAAACTTTTTTACCAAATTTTATTTAGAACTAATGAGATTTGTAGCCTCTAGGTTGTTTGCAAAGTTTTTCTATGATTTGACCTATTGGCCTAGTTTTCCATATGTCATTACCAACATTAAAGCTTGATCTAGAAATCAACAAGGTTAAAGCCAGAATGTCGCCCAAATTTATGTTTAAATCGCGCAATGTCTTATATAAGAACATTTTCTATGTATTAAAACTAAACGAAATCCGTTGTCAGGTGCCTGAAACATGCCCCCCTTTCTTTAAGAACCATACATAAATGTGCCAATTTCTTATCGAGATGGTTGGGAAAATAAGCTTTTTGTTTACATAACAAATCTTCGTGTCGGCTTCGGAGAGTTTCCGCAAGGTCGAATAAGAGTCACGAGATCGATCCGATTTCCCTGACTTGTCTGGGTTATTTTTTGGAACAGAATAGTTAATAACCATTAAGGTAACGGTGGAGAAAACGTTATTCTTTCCCGTTTAAACGCAAACGAAACGCAATAATACGCATTTATAAATGGACAACCTTTAGACAATTATGACCATTCATGTTAGTCTGAGCGGCAAACAGTTTGGTGCCTGTTCAGACGCCGGGTTACCCGGCGTCTGATCTGCTCCAAACTCTTTGCAATTGAAATCATGGTTTTAGCGTTAACGCGTTTATTGGGAAAGAATAACATTTTCTTGTACACTTTCCTGCTTGAGATAAGTATGGTTCCCGTGCAGCACGAGACCGCTGCGCTAACTTTACTGATATTTTATTCTCTCCCAATAAACGCATTTGTATACAAAACTATTTTTTCCATTGCAAACAGATTGGAGCCAGGTCAGACGCCGGGTAACCCGGCGTTTGATCAGGCTCCAACCTATTTGCTACTCAGATTAAAAAATAATAGTTAAAACTTCTAAAAGTAAATTTTCACAGTTACGTGCATTGCGTTTGCGTTTAAACGGGGAAAAAAATGTATTCTCTACTGTATAAAGCGCACAACAAATACAGCTATCAATGTTTCTTGCTGGATGTAGGGAATACTCATCCCTTTTAAAGTTTTAGAATGTTCCAATCTAAAAATAACTCTGTCAAGTCAGAAGAAAACACTAATAATGAGCTATGAAAACATCTTTACCGGGCGCAAGCCGAACGAACTCGGAAAATCTCCGTCGTTGATCGGATGTCAACAAACCGATTTAAAAGTCGACTTTTTCCAACAAATTCAGGTGTTTGACAGATTTATTGCCTCCATAATCATCGCGGATTACTTCTTTTTATATGTTTAGATTACGTATCTGCCTGAATATTCAGGTTTAAAAAATGCGCTATTGTGGCTTACATACTGCCTTTAACATTCTTAGCAAGTTTCATGAAAATTTAATGAGATTTGTAGCCTCTAGAAGGTTAACAAGATGTTTTCTATGACTTAACCTTGTGACTTAGTTTTTAACCGGAAGTAACCCACATTCAAATTTCGCCTTGATATTAATTTGTCACACATTTTGACCAAGTTTCATGAAGATCTTATGAGATTTGTAGCCTCTAGAGTATTCACAAGGTTTTACTATGATTTAACATAGTGACCTAGTTTTTTAACCAACATGACCTTAATCCAAACATGATCTAGAAACTAATACTGCAAACGTTTTGACCAAGTTCCATGTAGATCTAATGAAATCTGTAGCCTCTATAGGGTTAACAAGGATTTTCTATGAGTTGACCTATTAGCCTAGTGTTCGATCCGACAACACCTTTATTAAAACTTGACCTAGATATCAATATGACAAACATTTTGACTTAGTTACATTAAAATCCAATGAGATTTTTTGCCTCTAGAGTTTTCACAAGGTTTTTTAAATTATTTGACCAAATGACCTACCTTTTGACCGGACATAATCCACATTCAAACTTGACCTAAAAATAATGGGACAAACATTTTGACTAAGTTTCTTGCCGATCTAATGAGAGTTGAATTCTGTAGTGTGTTCACAGTGTTTCGTCCTCAACAAAACTGATTTTAATGATTGTCATGTAGGCGTTATACAAGGAAAAACGTCGTCTACGGTGTGCCTTACATACACAGCACTCATGGGCTGTCCTCTAGATGCTCATTTTCTCGTTATTCGTTAAAGCAAATACTAGTTAATTCACTGATATATGAGTAATTTTCATGAATGAACTAACCAACACTTTTCTTTTAATTTCGGAAGGAAATTTGCTGAGTTATTGTAGCAAAGACATGTTAAACAGACATTTCTAATATAAAAGATGGCTTTAAAAATAAGGGTGTATCAATAACATGAATTTAAGAATTTTTCAAAGTATATGAAAACACTTTATGATGGTTTTGTATTGAAGAGCTATTTAAGATGAATGAAAAAATAGAAAAAGTGTACATTTTGGTAAACAACAGTTGGCTCCATGGCCATGTAAAATTTACCCCACCCACATTTTCTTATTTTGTCCTTTTCAAACAGCCCGCTTAAACAAAACCCATTTTAAATGAAAACAAAAATGATAATTTGGTTTTGTGTTATTTATTTCCTATCTATGGTAGTATTTCTTCGTACAAAAACTAATTTAAGAGAAAACAGGCACCAAATGTGAAATTTATAAAGCTCTAAATATCATCGATATGGTACTTTTTTGTAAATTTTGTAAGGGGTGATAACTATTTTTACTTTAATAACTCAAAATTTTCAACACTGACCTTTCAATTTCTTTTCATATGTTGAACTGCCTTAGCATTGGCTTTCATTTAGTAGAATATAAGAAAAAGTTTAATACAAGAACTATTTCATTTTCAAAAGTTTTTCCTTTTTTTTCATAAAATAAAAATTCTTATAAAATCATGCCCTATAAAAAGCATATATTTGATATTCGAGGATCCATATTGTTCAAACCTAGTGACTGATTTGTCTAAATTTGGTTTCTATATGTGAAAATACCACAATAGACAAAACCCAAATTACCATGTTTGTTTTGTTTTGAAATAGATTTTACTGAAGCTTGTACTCTGAATCAGTGAAATTTGAGTGAAAAAGCCAAATTTGACATACCTTTTTCAAATCGATGTAGCTTAAAAAAAAGGACACCACCATATTTTTTTTTCATTTTTTCATTCATCATAAATAGCTCTTCCAAAACAACAATGATAGAAAAAAGTTTGATACTTTGAAAAAATCGCTTATGGGTTGGATACACCCTTAACAGGCCATTCTTTATTAAACATAGCTCCAAATCCCTTTAAACTTGTCATTTGTATCATACATTTATTTGAAAACAATATTGCAAACATTTCATTAAGTTCGATTGAACAAAATGCCTTTCAGACAGACCTGAGCTACTGCATTTACAAAAATGAAAGTACAATCGCCACGCGTGTTTACAAAATCATCAATGTTAATCGTCGTGCAGGTGTGACCGAGCGTCGTCCCATTTCCAGTTATTGTGTGACAGAGTTCCGCCCCTGTGGTAAAACAAAAGATCATTCACCTTGCTTTAAGCTGCCAACTTGCTTCTATACAATCACCAGCATTCGTTTAAGTGGAGGTAATATAGAGGTTTTACTGTATTTTGCTTAGTTGTAAATGACGGTTATACTCGCTATTAGGTATTCATTGAGCCAAAAACTGCAAAGGGGTCGTAAATGATTTCATTTCATTAGGCTTTAGGCTTTAACCCTTACCCTATAGCCTTATTCTATATTTGAATATATTGAAATTATTGAAGTAAAGCATAATGAGCCGTAAGGTGCATTCTGCTTTACTTTCAGTCTTATCTGCTAGAATATAAAAACATTTCTTATGATATTTTAAATTAGAACTATATTTTTTTCTTTAGTGGATGAATAATTTTAATGCTAAAAATGCGTATTTGTGGAGTACATGTAATTGGTTAAGTTGCAACTTTCCGACACCCTTTCACTATCATGGTCGACAATAATGTATTTGCAAGCAGTTTTGATCCTGGTTACTTATAAGGGGTATTTTCAAGGTTCATTCAAGTAAAAAAATATGAAACTCCTGATTTTTAAAAGTAAAAGTTGACGAAAAATAAATGCGAATGATAAAATAGCTGCGACTGTGTCAAGCGGATGACAGGGCTGCCATTTCTCTGGACTTTTCCGATATCTCGGACTTTTTTTTATTTCTCCGGACCTACGGAATTTCCCCCGAAATCTTCGGATTTTCGCCCTTCTTTTAAATGGACATGTACCTGACATAGTTGACTTCACGTGCACTTAATAAAGACTGCTGTTACTTTCTCCGTTCAGTTCATTGTCTGACCAATGGTCTTTAATCAGTATTCTATATCACAAATTTAAATCAAACTTGATGTCGAAGTGATAATCACTTTATAAAATTGTTTTTCAAGTCCAAATAGCATACGGCACAAACTGATAAAGGTCAAAGATCATACCTCAATGTCCTTGCATTATATTGTCGTAAATGTAGTTCATCTTATTTTGCAGATGTAAAAACAACACTTTCTGCATTTTATTTGATGTGTATATGATGTTATAACCATCTAATATTATTAGAATTTTGAATTTGTAATGTTTTGGTCAGCTTTGTCCCAAATATTCTAGGGGCAATAGATAGCCATGTTGTAACCCTAATAGTTTTAAGGCCCCTGTGTAGAATCTCGTGGATCTTAATCTTTTTTGCAATATTAACTCAACCGCTAACCGATTGTACTCGATCAATTCCCGTTCAAAACACGATCGCTAGTCGACAAAACAAGTGCTCACACGACCGCCACGCGATTAAAAACATGCCATTTTTTATTTTTGTTTAGAAATTAAAGGCACCACATCTGCGTTTTCAGCTCCAATAATGTCCCGGATAGGCGAAAAGGCAAAACATTTAGCTGCATTGATTGATGATGAAATCTAGACACCATCTCATACGCCATATGACCATTTTATGTGTCGTGGTGTTGTAAAAAGTAGGTCCATAAAGGCAAAAAAAGCCGAGGTGCTCGCTATCGGAAGATATTACAGAAATTGGCATGATTGCAGTTTAAAAGGTGTAGTTTGCAAAAAGATCAAGATTTACGAGATTCCCTAATTTCTAATAACATTTAAATGCTTATAACATCATAAGCACAGTAACTAAAATGCAAAAAATGTTGTTTTTATTTGCAAAAACCCCACTACATTTACCACAATATAATGCAATGACCTTGAGCTTTGATCTTTGACCTTTTACGTTTTGTGCCGTATGCTATTTGGACTTGACAACAGTTTAATACAGTGATTATCACTTAAACTTCAACTCTTCAGAGTATGGTTTAAATGCGTGACTATAGAATACTGATTATAGAACATTTGTTAGACAGTGAACTGAACGGTGAAAGTAACAGCAGACTTCAATTCATGAAGAGCACGTGAACTTAACTATGTCATGTATACATCCGTTTTATCATTTCATTGGTGTTGTATATGACCCGGTTGTTTATAACATAACATACGATGCAAGCGTTGAATAACACTCGTAGATTATTTCTCGTATATAACTAGTGGTTTAAATATGAAAATGAGGCTGTCATACTAAAATGTCTATTCCTATGCGCTGTCAAAATGTGTTAACAAATATAACGTCAAGCGACATTTCTGTCGACGTTCGATGGGCTACAGATGGGAAAGGACAAGGAATGTTTGATCCCTTGATTTATTCTGAAAAAAAACGGAATAAACATTGGATCTTCTTTTTGAATGCTTACTCATTTTGGCGGTCCATTCATGCGACATCCAATGACTTATATAGTGAAACTAGCAATCTTAAATAAGTATTGAGATGGTAAAAAGTTACTTAAAACAACATTGCCAGGTTATGTTATAAATAGAATCAAATATTCGTATTCATAATTTATTGGATTTAAAAAACTCGTATTTTACAAAACGATAAAAACTTGGCAATTCAGTTTTTTATCGTTTTATAAAAGATTCGTTTTATAAATCCAATAAATCATGAAATTCATGTAAGATCCTATATTTTATTTCACATGAGATTACACTAAGTTAGCAAATGAAAAATGATATACAAAGTTATATATTTCATTCAACCATATATTTAGAAATCTGAGTTTACACATATTAAACTAGAACATGGTGACATCAAGTTTGAGCGAGTGGTTTAGATGAAGATGTACATGTATATTATAAACCATCAGAAACTGTAATGTTTGCGTGTAATAAATATACTGTTCTGTTCTGTTCTATTTGATGAAAAGTTTGGAAAAGTTAACTGGGGCCATATAAGGAAAACCTTACCAACTCAACGGCAGTTATGTTTCTAAGCTCGGAAAATGGTTTTAGAAGGGTCGTTTGTGTAAGATAATTATTAAACCAAGCCAGAAGTTTCCGATATTATTTGTCTATGGTTTTCACTGTACTTATCATAGGTAAACATCCACCCACACACAGACCCTCTGGCATCCATGTTGTCAACCTAAGAGTATCATTTAATCATTACTGTAGAGAGTCATCCACGGGTCATAAGTTTCTGAAACGGACAAGAAAAGTACTTTAACTTTCCACTTTAAGCCATTATAGGTCAAATTGCTCCGACGGACAAAGTAGAACGACGACTGATACAGGGCGGTCACCATAGCTGACCTTGGCATTTTGTGCCAGTTGAACTAAAAAGGGGAAACTCTGGTTAAAATGCATTAAAGAGTTATGGTCCTTGGTCAGAATGTGGCTCGTGTTATATCAAACAAATTAGTTAGAGATGCACCATAAGGCTTCATATATGTCAAAGACTTTTGAATTTATGGTCAATATTACTGTTTTTCGGCGATCGGGACGGTCTAGTTGATCTGATCGGCAGTGTGAACCCAGCATAAACAGTTATTCCGCGTTAGGCATCTGAGTCGAACATGTGTGACACTTAGGTGCAATTTCAAAATTGAAAATGCAGGCAACTATTTCCTTACAATAACCCAGCTCGGTGCGAGATGCTCAGACATGATGACAGCAATTTCAAAGTAGAAAGCATATGTACAATCGTTCAATTGGACTCTCATCCGAATCTTTGTGACTATATGCATTGAACAGAATCTTTTGAAGCGTAGTAATACGGAAATATTTTAGCGACACATCTCTCCACGTTAATAGCGTGAGGCAATTCGGAACCTGACTTGACATCAAGTAACTGAGCTGGTTCCAAACTGATTACCTATTATATCAACGTTTATTATAAAAACACAAAACACATTGTCACTTTTGAATTTCGTTTGCAATGCTTCTTCGTTTTTATGCCCTCGGCATAATTATAGTTATTGTTCTGTCCGCCTATGCGTCCTTCCTTCCTTCCTTGCATCCACCCGCCCGTAATAAGGTTAACTAGGTTTTACCATTTCCTATAACATCAGCTCCGCTTACTCAAATGTTTTGATACTTATACAGTTGTTGCCTTACGCCATCTCCAATCCACCAATTTCACCCCACTACATTTGTCCTAACTTATTTGACTTACACTATTGTAAATTGGCTACGGTATTTCTTTGATAACTAGATTTTATAGTTTCATCAACACTCCTGACTACAATGCTTTGATACTTATACAGTTGTTACTTTGGACCACTTTCAATCCACCCATATTACTCAACCTTGATATTGAACTTAACCTTGACCAAATTCGAATATTTCATTTCTTGGTTAATTAGATTTTACCGTTTCGTCTATAGCATCAAGACTACTGACTACAATGATTGGATACTTAAATATGTGCTGCCGTGGACCTTAACCAGTTCACTAAGTCTACCAAACCTCAATTTGACAAAGACCATGACCTAATTTTGACTTAGAAAAGATTCAGAATATATTGTCCAGTATGCCACCGGTTGCATTTTTTTTTATTTTAAGACATTTCCTGACTTAGGTTAGGTGATTATACCAAGGCGGGTAAAGACATTAAAAAGTTAGCTGAATATATATGCAAACAAGAAGTATAGTGTCTCATGCAAGGCCTGTCTCTTATAGTCTATGTTTTGGTTTGAAAAAACACCCTTGAGTATGAGTATGCTAGGGTCTCTCTAGACTGAATGAAATGGCTTAGCAAAATGTCCCATGAATTTACAGTTATTTTCAAGCCTATTTGGAACATGTTTTGTCCCTTTGTATGATACACTTCCATTGTTCTCAATAGGAGTGAAAGTAACTGTAAATGTTCAAAAGCGCATATCATCATTATCCAATTGATTTTTAGTCTTAAAGCATAATGGACGTAAATCAGAAAGATTCCCGAATCCAATACTGCAGTCAATTGTAGCGCTGCGTCCGAAGGCGTTTCGTCAATGAACAAATTAAAATGGGACTTATTAATACGATGGATAAGACGTTTTTCTTTATGTTTTTGCAAAAACAATTTTATCAGTTGCAAACAGTTTGGACCCATATCAGAGATCAAGTAACCCGGAGTCTGATTAGGCTCTAAACTGTTTTAAACTCAGATTTAGATAATTCGTTAACATATCCACAATCCTTCAAGTTTCTAAATTTTATGGCATTTTGTCCAACCCATTTACAATTCATAATATAACTACCCGTTTACAAATTAAAAATATGTTATTATTTTACATCTTATTGAATTGCGTTTACGTTTCGTTTCTTATAAACGGAACTGACCAAGGTGTTCCACACTGTAACATTTTCCCCCAGCTGTAGCATGCTTTGATAGTAGAACAAAAAGCTTTTATTTCTATCATATGCTTACGTCGGGTATTTTCTAAAAGAAACATTTGCCATAGCCAATATTGGTTATTCAGTTAAAATCTGTTGAATAGATATTGCTACTATTTGATGCGAACCTTTAAAATACATGTATATAAGTATACAAACATTGCACCACTCATTTGTTGATATTGATTAAAAGGATATTTTCTTAGACTCTGTTGCAAGCTATCGATATTATATTTAAATCAGAACTAATATTGAATTATATGCGAATAATGTTTAATTTGTTTACCAGGTTCAAGTAGAAGTGTACTTGTTTGTGGCTAAGATGCCGAACAACGTAAAGATTAACCAATTACCTTCAAAGTCGCCTAAAGTAGACTTTGCAAACAGTTTGGGTGCAGTGCATACGTCGCATTCCGCGGCGTCTTATCAGGATCCAAACTGTTGACACTAGTATCAATATTTCTTAATTCATACTATCTTAAATCTTACATAAGATTAAACATCTTGCAGACAACAATATTGAATCAGACGAAAATATAACAGTGAAGGGATATAAACCTCTCAATTCATTTTGCAGTGAAAGGAATAAGATGATGCATGTCACATAAGGAGTCGCAATTACAGTTTGTTAAAGGGACACATAGTTCGGGACGACGGAGTCTGTTACAAAGTATAAAAGAAAGAAAGTTTCTCTGAGTTTCCTTTATATACAAAATATTGAATACAAAGCGAGTGTCCAAGCTGTGCATAACTAGTTAATTAAACCTTTTAGTCAAATATATATGTAAATGACTAGCCCTTTTATAAGTATATATTGGTGATTATAGCAACATATGGTGTTTACTTCGTTAAATTACGCAAATACAGTGCAACCTCGTTTTAGTATCAAGCACGTAAGCATTATTGAGAACAGTAAAGGCATGTTGTGGCTTAAAGACACATATCAATCCACAGGACTTTCTGCATTACTTTCCTTCCGCATCAAGCTGTAACATGACTTAAAGAATGTCGACTGAATTATTGTTGATAAATTTTAGGATAATTTCTACTTTATTCTAGTCTTCAAAATTGTCCCAATAGCCCTGTCGTCTTAACCGTTTCGCTGATTTAAATCAATGTCTTGAAAATAGCAAAGGTAGACTGAAGGAATCTTGACAGAAAAAATACGTATTTAGGAGTGTCTAATACTTTTGATCATAACAAGAGGTCTAGTCGTGCGGCGTCTGATCTGCATCCAAACAGTTTGCAAATGTTATTAATTTGTCGCGTTCGATACTCTAAGGGTTACAGAGCTTCTTAGACGAATCATTACATTAGTTAAGATCATGTGACTAGTAACAACCAATCGAGGCTGAAACGATTCTAAATCACGTCACAAATTAAAACCATGTGATGCGTATCAAACAATCAGCTTCGATTTGCGCAAGCTGCTGGTATAAAACCGAAAGGAAAACGTGCGGGCGCCGTATGTTTCTGTAGATTGCTTATTGCAACAGTTTATCACTAAAGTAACAACTAAGAAGGGGTAGACATGTACAAAGAATGAGTTTTTCGCGGGGAAATTGCCACATGAGGCGCATTGAGTTCTTCTGCTTAGGATGGATGTTATGGATGCTGACCACGGCGAATGCCTAGAGTATACTCTAAAGTATGTACTAAAAACAAGTCAATGCGTTATTCTATTCCGCTTAACCCATTGCTCAATAAAATACTTTTTACGTCTTTACAATATTTCTCCACTGAGAAAATTAGTTCTTATTTATACAGTCATGAATTACGTACCATTTGAGGAGATGGTGGCTTAAAGTAGACTGAAAATAAAGCAGAATTAGTTATGAGGCACATTCTGTTTTACTTTCACCTTCCTTACGTGGCCATCTGCCTTTAAAGCTAAAAACTGGCTATGGGTAAGAGAATTAAAAACACGAAAATTAATGTTATTTATTGCAATGGAAAGTAGAAAATGTTAGTTTTTTTGAGAATTGAGATATGTCATTTAAATTGCCAAAACTGCCTAATTGCTAACAGAGATCGTCTGATCTGACTCAATCTGTTACAATCAATATCGTTGCACATGTACTGTAGAGAAGACGTTATTATTTTCCGTTTTAACGCAAAAAAGGAAACGAATTGAATTAAATGTAGAAAATTACAGCTTTTTGACAACTCTGACTTTTTTAACCTTGGTGGCAAACAGTTTGGAACTTGGTCAGACGCCAAATTACCCGGCGTCTGATATAGCCCAAAACTGTTTTGAAATACTAAATTAAGCTTTAACGCGTGGGTTATTTTGGAAAGAATAACGACTTCTTCACTGTATATTGGACGCAAACATATACAGTGGATACGACGTTATTCTTCCCCGGTTTGAAATTGAACGCAAAAGCATTTCTATGAAATATGGAAAATGACCTGTACTTGAAAACGCTGAAACATCTTTTTAATATGAGTGACAAACAGTAAAGAGTCTTACGAGAAATCGGATTACGCCTTCGTCTGAACTGATCCCAACTATTTGCAATAAAAACAATCGTTTAGCACTATCGCGT
Source organism: Gari tellinella (assembly GCA_922989275.2). NCBI lineage: Eukaryota > Metazoa > Mollusca > Bivalvia > Cardiida > Psammobiidae > Gari > Gari tellinella. Next base: position 53,847,065 of record OV277858.1, read on the forward strand.
TTATTGGGAAAAAATTATGTCTTCTCCATACTATAGAATCAGACATTCGGACTGTTTTTAGCATTTTCACGGAAAAACGGCCATATATATTTTTCTTATCGTTTGAATTACTTATGTATAGTACGGTGCATTTAGTGTCAAAAATCCAAACAAAGAAAATAATGTGCATAGAAATGATTTTCTTGTTTTTGTATGCTACGATATAAACCGAAACGCAGAGAAAAAAATCCAAGAATTCAAAAGGTGCACAATATGATTTTTTGGGGGTAAAATGGTTAAACTAGTAAATGAAAATGTAAATATTTGAAATTTCCCTTCTGTTACCTTGTATATAAAGCAAACGCTCCAATTTTACATATTAGACGCATAATCCTTAATACTGCATTTAGGTACTAAGTTAAAAAAGTAACAAAATCTGAAGTTTTGGGGTAACCTTTTAAAAATGAATAAATACAAAGACATTTGGGTTTGTTTTTTTAAAAAAAAAAAAATTTCATTGCTGTTACCGTAAAAATGAAAATAAATGCTCAAGTTCTATACATTTGACTAATAATATACTTCTTTCAATGTTGATAAACTTTAGTAAAGATAAATAAAGGATTTTAAAGATTAATACATTTTGGGTAGAAATATAAAAAATAATTACGAACTCACGAATTTTAGGAATATATATACCGTGGCTTTGAATATGAACAGAAATGCCCCATTTCAAAAGGTTAGACACAAAGTCATATGATATAATGTCTTAATTACTTATAGAAATAAAATTTGATTTCAAAAGTGGTATTTTTTTTTATAAAAAGGTTTTAAAAAATAACCGAATATGCAAATTTCTGGATTTCCACTACAATGGACTTTGCAATGAATATACATGTATATAAAATTTTATACATTTAATTTTGTTAGTGGTTTTTTTATACAGATATTGTAAAAATATAAGAATTAATACCATTTTTCGAAAATTTACTAATTTGACCTTTTATATGAGATTAAATGCTTAAATACTAAAATTTAGACTCCCTCTTTAATCATTTTTTTTTAATAAACTTTGTTTTAAAACCGTGTTCAAACCTTAACTCAGACACACTTGTTTTGAGGTTAACTGTCGCCTTAATTATACAAGTATGACACAAACCCATTATACTGTATGCTAGATCTGATAAGTATAAGTATGCTTTTTCACAATAAACTTACGTAGCCTTGTAAATGAATAGAACTTTTAATTAAAACCCAAATATTTAGGTATGACATATCCCTTACTACTGCAGCCTAATACTGCATGTCTTAGTTCCACATCTACCACTCCTGATTAACATGTGTGCAAATTATCAAGAACTGGATATTAGATTTGAAAGAGAAGAATTCACGAATTCACCGGACAAGAATGTTGGTGACAGACCGATTCCTGTATACACTTTTTTGGCTTGGATACAACAATACATAACCTTGTGTTTCATGTGAATAACTACGTTTTAATCAACAAAATACACTTTTATTTAAGCATGCAGGTATTCTCAAAATACCTTATTGCATTAAAATTGAATGTGTATCTTACATTAAGATTTAGAGCAAAATTATTGATGCTCGTGGCCACAGAAAAAAAATCCTCAAATTCCTCATTATGATCATCTTCCTAAGGTTTTTACCCTACACTGTCAAATGTTAAAAGTAATATTCATTTTTTGCTGGTAATGATCTTATTTTGTAGGACATGTTTTCTAACCTATTCATTTGGAGCAAACATATTCATATTTAAAGCCATACTATATAGATTTAAATTCAAGAAATGTTTTTTCAATCATTTTCGTATGATCAGGTTCCACTCTGTTTGCAAACCCTAGTACATTCGGAGTTATGCAGTGTATGAGTTAAAATGACTATTTACATAGTCTTTCTCGATTATCTCGGGATATTATTCTCTAGACATTTATCACATTGGAGAAGATGTTGCTTTTTTTTTCGACTAAAAGAAGGTAAATGCAAATGTAATGCACTGAATGTAAACTTTGGTGGGGATCTTTTACTGTGAGTGGCAAGCACTTTTGAGTCTGATCAGACGCCATATGAGCCACTGTCTGATCTGGCTCAAAACTGTCTGCAATGTAAATACATGTAATTGTTTTAGCATAAATTCGTTTATTGGGAAAGAATGGCGTATTCTCCATTGTACAAGTGCAATGGAGCAACCGTATCGTCTAGTGTGATATCAGTATCCTTTCCTGTTGACACGAAATTATACCATGATGTATGTAGTCCCAGAAAAACAATTGAAAAAGCACCCTTGTACATGTGTACCAAATAGACTTTACACAGTGGCGGAGTACTGGTCAAACAAAACGGCACCGGCCTAGAAACACAGGGTCGATGGTTCGATCACCCACTGTACCAATAGAAGAACTCATGGTCCTTAGGATGAGACTTTATGCAGAGTTCCCATGTATCGACGCAGTATAGCAGGCATGTTAAAAACCCAGTGGTTCCTCCAGCAGTGGCGTTCCATCTGTGTCCTTGCACGTACCCCAAAACTAAAACAAAATCACTGTAAACCGATGCTCGACTCTCGACTCTCTCATACTTTAGAAGGAGAAATCTTCCAAATTTAAAGAATTTGCATGGGTGTATGATAGATAAGTAGATATCTTTATTTCTTAAATGAAGGAGGGCTCTGACACAGTATACATGTATTAACAGAACCAAGAACATTTGGATAAGTTGGCTTATTAAAAAAAAGACATGCAAGCACGTGACATGTATATTATTATTATTATTATTATCATTATTATTAGATATACCAGATTTATATAGCGCCCTTTTCCCACAGGAGTTGAGCGTTCAATAGCGCTTCACACGCAATTACATATAGGTACTTACACACTGAAACAAGACAAATAACTATATTTAGGAGGCATGCAACAATTTGGGGGAAAATTTCTTAATAAAAGGCTATTGCTAAGGTTTAAAGTATTTTTGAAGATGAAAAAATCCACTATAGGAGGGAATGCATTAAAATGTTACTTTTTGGCATGTTTATGATAAAATGCGCACTAAGATGATAACTTTTTCTAGGTGGTTGGATATAAAATGGGGGCAGTTCGGAAACCAGTGGTTTGGGCTAAATAAGCTGGGAATCAGCACCATTTTAAAGGTGGGTGGAGACACGTGGAAATTTTGTAAGATTGGTAGGGACGGGCCCTTGTTAAAGTTACATTTCCTTAAAGCAACATGTTCAGAGAGTCAGAGGATACTGTCCATTAAACCATAGGGGTCTTTTAGCACTTTTGAAATTTTCGGAGAAAATGGGCCTTTTGAGGCTTTTAAGTCTTATGTGTCCGAGACCAAAACAAACCTTAAATTCAGCTTCAGAACTGTCTGAACATGTGTTTATGTTGAGTTTTTTTGCTGTTTTGTTATGCCTAGGGATATTTTTCCTAAACTAGGGCTGAAATTTGTTTCAGGATTGTGTGTGAAAGTCAAACGGAGATAAATAGACGTCGAGGGGTTATCAGCTCGGACAGAATTCAGAAAGAACTAGTTACTGCCTCCTTACAATAAATAAGGGGATTGTTTCAGTGTAAAAATTAAGAGAATAAGTATTAGTTTATAAAATCACTTTAAAAGTTTTAAAACGCGTCGAAATTTTAAATGAAAATAAAATGAATTAAATCAGACAGTTGATATAATAGATACTTAAAACACGACAGATTGTTACATTGTTCGTGGAGATACTTGACCCTGCAATCGATTATAAAACTATAAAAGAACAAATAATAATACTAAAGCCAGAACAAAGTTTTGATCTCTTTTTTATGATTGTGGACTATCAGACCCTTCAGAGAAATGCATAGAGATTCCAAAATTATGTACACGGAGAAGATTAACTCCCTTACAACAAGGTAGAATTTGTTTCTTTTTAATGTCTGATAACATGTTATTTTTTAAAGAAAATGTGATATTGATGTTAGTTATAAATCAAATCATTCTATTATATTTTTAGAAATGTGTTTTGTAAACCATGTACATGGAAAAGGTCTTTTGAAATGTAATAATGATCTGTTAAACAATATTGAATATGTGAATTGTATAAAAAGTAAAAGAAGGTGAAAATACCACAAAATTATGTTTGTAACTCAAAAAGCAACATATGACTAGTAAGAATATATCATTCACAGAACAAGAACGGTGTCCCAGTGGGTAACAAATGCCTCCGAGTTGATTTGTCATTGAACTGTATTCATTTGGCAGTAAAATAAAATCATACAGCAGGTATGGTACTCAGCAAATATAAACTGTCTAAACAAAGTTGCCAAGAGAAAGCATTCACAGCTATAGTGTCAATAGTCAACGTGACGTTGTTCAAATTATGTCTTGGTCTGAGCCACGTCGAAACACATAGGTTGTCAACAAGTTAAAGTTATTTAAATATTCGTTTCAAGCCATTCTGGATGCAGCACTAATGAATAAATACGAAAGAAGACTCAAGCAGGAAACGCAACACAAACAATACACCCATCTCTAAAGCAGAACACACACACAGCCATACCATAACAAACACACACACACACACACACAACCACACACTCACACACACACGCAATACCATTCCTTCATCTACACACTAAATAGAAAACAACACGCAAGACAAACATAAAGCTAAGTGAATATAGGAGCCCGCCTTGGTACGGTCAGTAGCAATCAATAATCAATTATAAATTAATTAACTATTAACAACCACTGGGGGTTAAACCTGGGTTTAGGGGCGCCCAACCTCACACTTATCTCCTATATTCACCTATAACGACGAACAGTGTACATAAAATATAAACCCTGTTCCACAACCTTACAATCAAAAAGACCGCCAGCACAGTAAGTAAATACATGTAAAACATCTAACAAAATTCTCTGACAGGATTATTAGTAACACGGGAAAGAATTAAACATTCAAGCCCGTGTTAAAAATAACCCACTATGACAACGGTCAAATTGTACTCAAGCGAATAGTCTGTAGTCACGAGTAACTGTAAGACATGGGAGGGTTTAGGGTACGACAGAGAGGGAGAGAAAAACCAAAGCACGAAAATCCGACATAACTCTCCCGGTTAAGTACGGCTTTAGAGATACATCATCATGTAGTACTAACCCCTGTCTGTCGTCGCACAACCAAAGAGGAAAGCATAGTTATCAATTGTAGATTGATCGATAACCAAACGTGAAGTGCGCAGCAATATAGTTGGATCATAATCTTTTTTGAGGAAAAATCTAATACGTTTCACAAATAGGTTTTGAAAATGCATATGTCCAAGAATCTTACGAAGTCTGTAAATCACATCACCATAAAACTCCGGATGTGAAATACCTTGCCGCAGAAAAGACTTTAAGTTACATTTATACTTGTTAATGAGAGGAAGATTTCTATAAAAGAATTTAGAAAATGTTTTACGAAGTTTATGAAATCTGTACCCCTGTTTAAGAAGCTTTTCAGTAATAGTTTTAGTACGAATGTGGAAGTCCTCAACAGAGGTACAAGCCCTAGCAAAACGAATAAGTTGTGAAATATAAACCCCGTAAGATGTAGAACGGGGAACATCGCCATCTAGATGAGGATAGTTTACAATACTAAAATCAAAATCATCTCGTTTATCGTAAATCTTAGAAGAAACAATACCGTTATTTATTAAAAGATCCAAATCTAAAAATGGTGCCGATAAATTTGACTCGTTTGTTTTATTAAGGCGTAATTCTTTTGGGTAAATAAAAGGAAACAACGTATCAAAAAATGGGTTGTCTATATTAAAATTATCATCTAGATAGCGCGATGTGTTGTTAAAGGCTTCGATCATATCTGCCTGTGTGTCAGGTTTTAGACTTAGCATAAAGGCCATTACCCATGAAAGGTCTACCTATACTCTATCCCTGTCTAAGAGTGTATGTATGACTGAGGCAAGAATAATCATTTTGACTATCCTGTAGATTTCTACAACCACAGAATGCTAATATGCACGATGACGCTCTGCCTTTTCAATACTTCTCATAGTAAGCTTTGTGACCATAGCAGACTATTCCATTGAGGTGTCTTTATGCCATAGTTTCTGTCATTCTTTGAGACAAACGATCAGGTTGACATTCAATTTGAGCGGTAGACGAGTATATCGATGGATTGGAACCCGGGCAAAAAGGGAAATAACCAGGAAGTAAGTACAATTGTCATCCTAACTTTCTGTCGCGCTTTCATTAAAGCATGAGATGTTTGTTGAATTCGCACAAAAATGGACGCAAATGACACTTCAAATGGGAAACACTTCTTTTTCATCATTTTCAAATGTTTTAGCTCACCTGCTGATGTGAGTGGAGTGACATCTTGTACACACAAGGAAGCTGATCAATGGGTTGTTTGGCATGCGGCCGCCTCTGCTGGTCAGCATCCAGTTGTTGTTAAAACTAGTAAGTGATTTTGTCGTAACAGGCATTTTTATTATTGAGGCCGTTGAACAGGATATTGACACACTTTGGATTACATCTGGGATGTGGCATCATTACATATTCAGGTGAGTGCTTTTGAACACTAGCTAGGAAAACTATATTTATGAAAGATACTGTTCCATACTGGTATTGCAAGCATGGTAAACGTGCTCGATGAAATAGTGACGCATTCCAATAGTCCGGAGGTTAAGCAAAAAAATGTGCATTTTTTATACACCTATGCAACCTGGCACACAGTTCACCTAGCACTTACAATGTCATTTAAAAACTGGACCCCAACTCAATTCATCCTGTGGCCAAAAGGGCGGCCATTTTTCAAATGGCGGACTCAAATGTTTTTTTTTTTTATATCGTTTTGCTAATAGATATGCTAGAAAACATGTTTTGTGTCTATATCTATGTTTTTATGATAAGATATAACCTATTTGACGAAACATCTATGATTTTTGTACTCGTTGATCTGTATGGTCAAAATATACAAGAGTTATTGCCCTTGACATCAGTAAATAAATGCTTTTTAAATGGTTAAACTATAACTTCTTCTAGGGTTCTGCCTGCAATTTGTTAAAACTACCAAGAACGGTTCAACGTGTTGTTAATCTGCTAATTGCGTTATGCTTAATAAATACGAAATACTCAAGCAGGAAACGCAACACAAACAATACACCCACCTCTCAAGCAGAACACACACACACACATTCATACCATAACAAACACACACATATACACACACATATATACACACGCGCAATACCATTCCTTCATCTACACACACACCTTTTTTGTCAGAGTTATGGCCATTGACGTGAGTAAATAAAATAGTATGGTGTGTTCCAGCCGTCTTTAAAGAAGTCCTAAATAGAAACTATTTGGCCAATTTCATTCCAATTTCATACATGTGTTTCTTGGACAATGCTCTATCAAATTTCTTGAAATGTAGATTATCTAACTAAAATTGTCGTTGCCATAGCAACCAATTGAAAAAATCTTCAAAACTCATTTTTAAAGAAATTATTGGTCCAATTTAATTTTTATATACATATACATGTGTATATATATATATTTATGATAGATGACTTACTGTTTACAAGAGCTCTTGAAAGTATTCGCCTAGCTTGAAAAACATGGCGGCCAGTGGGTGGGGTAAAATTCTCTTATATTGCCATAACAACCAAATGACTCAACTTTTAACAATCTTTTTGTATGGGACCTCTATTTTGATTTGTATTTTTACGCAAACGATCCTCAAGTTACCTATTTTACTAATTTTTTGTAATTTCTATCTTAGCTTATCAATTATGGCCGCCAGTGGGTGGGGATATTTCCTAATATGACCATTGTGACCAAAGAAAACACACTTTAAACATATTCTTGTCTGAAACCTCTGTGCTAATATAATTCTATATAATTTTATTACAAGATCTTTTATTACTTATGTTAAAAAGTTATTTTTACGTAAAATGACAACCGCTTTAGTATTTTAACTTGATTGACTGCAATTTTGATTTTTCTTCTTCCAAATATAGACTTGCATTTATATTTGAATTTTTATTATTATTATTATCATTATACCAGATTTATATAGCGCTCTTTTCACACAGGGGTAGTGCGTTCAAATGCGCTTCACATAAGACTACATAAATGTACCTACAAAGCGAGAAAGGACAAATTAACTAAAAATTAGATCTAAAATAAACATGAATAAACGTACAAAAGACAGACCCCCAAAATGGCGATCACATTACTCCCATCAATCAGCAATGAACCGACCGGCTAATGATTGCCGACTGATAGAAATAATAATAGAGCGCCCAATGCAGGCCGCCGAGAAATGACAATAACTACAGTTAGATCTTAGATAAACATGAATAAACATACAAAAGAAACAAAAGACAGTCTCCAAAAGGCAATCACATTACCCCCATCAATCAGCAATGAATCGACCGGCTAATGATTGCCGACTGATAGAAACAATAGATGAGCGCCCAATGCAGGCCGCCGAGAAAAGACAATAACAACAACTATCTAAAATAAACATGAATAAACATACAAAAGACAGCCCCAAAAGGCAATCACATTACCCCCATCAATCAGCAATGAACAGACCGGCTAATAATTGGCGACTGATAGAAATAATAGTAAAGCGCCCAATGCAGGCCGCCGAGAAAAGACAAATAACTACAATTAGATCTTAAATAATCATGAATAAACATACATTCATTGGCCCTGTAAACCTATGTTAATATTTCAACATTTACTTTCTCGCGCTATCATTAAACGAGCTGCATGGATTTGAAAATTGAAATGACGGCAATTTTAGAGATTGCCGCCTAAGCTTCCATAGGTAAAAAAAAATCTAAATCAATAACATATTAGGACAAAATGTGTGTTTTCATAAAGTTCATAATGTGAATAATGTATAACTCTATATTTCAATATGAAAAAAAATATTTGATTACATGTTTATACTAATATTTAGTTTATTTTACGTAAAAATGGCTGCCATTTTAATAATGTGTACGTAAATCGGCAGCCATTTTGCCTCTCTTCCTCAAAAAACATTTTTGTTTTGATATTTTAATTCATTGACCCTAGTAATATAGGTAAAGCTGCCAACATTTACTTGATATCCCTATTATTATCAAAAAATGAAATGGCGGCCATTTTTTAAAATGGCCGTTACAGTCGCCATTGATCAAATCTGACCGAGGTCTAATTTTTAAATAAACCATAATAGGTCAAAGTTAGTGTGCCAAATTTCATGAAATTCGTCCACTCAGTTTTTCAATTTTTTCTTCTTTGAGAGGATGCATTTGAATTTTTTTACTAATTTTGAGGTAAAATGACTGCATTTTTAGTAATTCTGTTAGATATAATGGCAATCATTGCTTTTTTTTCTTCAAAATACAGACTTGTGATAATATCTAAACTTAATGACCCTAAAAGCAGAGGTATAGATGCCGATATTAACTTTCTACCACTACTATTAAACGAGCTACATGGATTTGAAATTTGAATTGGCGGCCATTTTTAAAATGGCCGCCCATGTCACCATGGGCCAAATCTGACTGGATCCCGTTTTTAAATAAAGCGTAATAGGTTAAAGTAAGTGTGGGCCAAAATTCATAGGTGTATCAAAAAATGCACGATTCGGCCCAAAACCGGCCTTAATCCTCCGGACTACAATTAAATTGTAAAATTTATTTTATGCATTCATGCCTTTGCATACTATGGACAATCAACGAATATTTTGGAATTCATGCTTTTGATGACTAGTAAAACATTTAAGTACAAAAAGAAAACTTGGATCTTCTGTAAAAGTTTGTCTGTCGTATATATAACACAAATAATCAAATCTACAATGACATTAACAAGCTGCATGTCGACTGCTCTGAAACCTCTGTGCTAATATAATTCTATATAATTTTATTACAAGATCTTTTATTACTTATGTTAAAAAGTTATTTTTACGTAAAATGACAACCGCTTTAGTATTTTAACTTGATTGACTGCAATTTTGATTTTTCTTCTTCCAAATATAGACTTGCATTTATATTTGAATTTTTATTATTATTATTATCATTATACCAGATTTATATAGCGCTCTTTTCACACAGGGGTAGTGCGTTCAAATGCGCTTCACATAAGACTACATAAATGTACCTACAAAGCGAGAAAGGACAAATTAACTAAAAATTAGATCTAAAATAAACATGAATAAACGTACAAAAGACAGACCCCCAAAATGGCGATCACATTACTCCCATCAATCAGCAATGAACCGACCGGCTAATGATTGCCGACTGATAGAAATAATAATAGAGCGCCCAATGCAGGCCGCCGAGAAATGACAATAACTACAGTTAGATCTTAGATAAACATGAATAAACATACAAAAGAAACAAAAGACAGTCTCCAAAAGGCAATCACATTACCCCCATCAATCAGCAATGAATCGACCGGCTAATGATTGCCGACTGATAGAAACAATAGATGAGCGCCCAATGCAGGCCGCCGAGAAAAGACAATAACAACAACTATCTAAAATAAACATGAATAAACATACAAAAGACAGCCCCAAAAGGCAATCACATTACCCCCATCAATCAGCAATGAACAGACCGGCTAATAATTGGCGACTGATAGAAATAATAGTAAAGCGCCCAATGCAGGCCGCCGAGAAAAGACAAATAACTACAATTAGATCTTAAATAATCATGAATAAACATACATTCATTGGCCCTGTAAACCTATGTTAATATTTCAACATTTACTTTCTCGCGCTATCATTAAACGAGCTGCATGGATTTGAAAATTGAAATGACGGCAATTTTAGAGATTGCCGCCTAAGCTTCCATAGGTAAAAAAAAATCTAAATCAATAACATATTAGGACAAAATGTGTGTTTTCATAAAGTTCATAATGTGAATAATGTATAACTCTATATTTCAATATGAAAAAAAATATTTGATTACATGTTTATACTAATATTTAGTTTATTTTACGTAAAAATGGCTGCCATTTTAATAATGTGTACGTAAATCGGCAGCCATTTTGCCTCTCTTCCTCAAAAAACATTTTTGTTTTGATATTTTAATTCATTGACCCTAGAAATATAGGTAAAGCTGCCAACATTTACTTGATATCCCTATTATTATCAAAAAATGAAATGGCGGCCATTTTTTAAAATGGCCGTTACAGTCGCCATTGATCAAATCTGACCGAGGTCTAATTTTTAAATAAACCATAATAGGTCAAAGTTAGTGTGCCAAATTTCATGAAATTCGTCCACTCAGTTTTTCAATTTTTTCTTCTTTGAGAGGATGCATTTGAATTTTTTTACTAATTTTGAGGTAAAATGACTGCATTTTTAGTAATTCTGTTAGATATAATGGCAATCATTGCTTTTTTTTCTTCAAAATACAGACTTGTAATAATATCTAAACTTAATGACCCTAAAAGCAGAGGTATAGATGCCGATATTAACTTTCTACCACTACTATTAAACGAGCTACATGGATTTGAAATTTGAATTGGCGGCCATTTTTAAAATGGCCGCCCATGTCACCATGGGCCAAATCTGACTGGATCCCGTTTTTAAATAAAGCGTAATAGGTTAAAGTAAGTGTGGGCCAAAATTCATAGGTGTATCAAAAAATGCACGATTCGGCCCAAAACCGGCCTTAATCCTCCGGACTACAATTAAATTGTAAAATTTATTTTATGCATTCATGCCTTTGCATACTATGGACAATCAACGAATATTTTGGAATTCATGCTTTTGATGACTAGTAAAACATTTAAGTACAAAAAGAAAACTTGGATCTTCTGTAAAAGTTTGTCTGTCGTATATATAACACAAATAATCAAATCTACAATGACATTAACAAGCTGCATGTCGACTGCTTTCAACAAAAGTTCCGATCATGTTCTATTAAACAGCAATGCCATTGGTCAAATGTTATTGCATAACCCAGGATGCACATACTTCAAGTCAATTATCTGGTCCCATTCTGGAAATTGACTCTGGATCATTTAGGAGATAGTCCAAGACCAGGCGAGAATGGCTTGACGATTAATAGCTGCGGATTACTTTCTTGCTAATTACCTACACGTTTTAACTTTGAAATACGGGTAGGTTCGACTTTGAACAGCGAGTTCGAACTATCGAGTTGTGACCCAAAGGTTCTAAAGCAGAAGTATATGTTATTTGTGGTATTAGTGTCAAACTGTGTGGATCTGCATCACATCCCAGCGTCTGGGCTGATTCTATATTTTTGTAATGTATATCTTTGTAAAAAAACTAATCCAATATCACATATTTCATATAAAGAATAAGGTTACGCATCATGTTGCCAATCGTATACTTAAGAAATAATAAATTTATACCGGTGTATTATCGAAGCAATAAACACGATTATTGCACGATAAAAGACTGGTATTATTTTATTATCTCGATTCTAACACTTTAATTTAACCAGGTTTACCACAATTTGCACAGACGCAACGGCGCTACATTTCTTGGCGTACGCATTTTCGAAGCCATATGACGTCACGTTAAGAGGTTACCACGTGTGCGTGTTTATTGAGGATTAAAACACAGATACGTTCTTTCTTTGTTTAAAAAGAAATGTGCGTGAAGTGTGCAGGAATAACCGTTTGTCCATGGCTCTCTTCCGAGTTAACCTCTTTATGATTAGATAGTACAATGTCCTCTCCCTTGTTTGAACGTTTTACTATAGAAACAGTGGATTAGATGTTATTCTGTCCCGCTAAATAGTCCGATGGCCGTACAGTTACGACTGAAATGTAAATTTTTCAACTCGTTTATTCCTGAATTATTCAATGAATTTTCGTCCTTGTTCTTGTTAGACAATTTCAATGTAAGTAACAAGTTTGATTAAAGTAGGTTTCTGTTTTACGCTTGCCCTGCTTTAAATAAGCAACCACATCTATATAGTCAAGTTTTATTGTACATCATATATGAACGTTATGACCCGTGCTTACCCTGCAACTATGACAGTGCGAGCATAACAAACAAAATTCTCCATATGCAAATAGCATAAACAACCAAAAATATAAAGAAACAACTTACGCTGGTTGATGTCAAATATAGGTACTCTCATTTGAATTTCCGTTAATACGTCTGATAACCATCCAACGTGAACGCCAGCCCTCCATCAACTATCACATCAACGATCTACATGGCAGAGAATGAAAATGGCAGCATTTTAAAAATTCAGACTTTTCATTTAATCTAAGTGTTCTACATTCGGAGCTTGATTACAGAATGTGAAGCCCGTCGTCTGAACTTGTTCCAAATTGCTTACAATCGAAATAATTGCCTTAGTTTAAACGCGTTTATTGGAAACGTCTTCTTCACTGTATGCAATATACAAAGCTCGCCGACGGCACCATTTGAAATTTTGTAGCAGAGTCTGAGCTCAATGTCCCAGTGTTCCGTACATGGAAATGTTTTGCCCATATATGAATGCATACTAAATTTGAAGGCAATATCTGATTGGACATAGGAGTTAAAAGCATTTTGGTAACATAAAACGCAGATTTGAAAATCAAAACGCAGAGCCGAATTTCAAGGTCAATGTCATAGAGGTCAAACAATTGTATGCATTGAATGATATTGTGCATTTACATAAGTCTACTAAATATAAAAGCAATATATCAAGGCTATATCGGCATTTTTTGAAACCTAAACGGAGATTTCGAAACCAAATACGGACCCTAAATTTAAGTTCAAGATCACTAGGGTCAAACTGTTTGCGTGCCTGGAAAGGTTTTGTCCATATACACTTGTGCACTAAATATGAAAGCAATATATCAAAGGAAAAAGAAGTAGTAACCATTTTCGAAAAATTAACACAGATTTCGAAACATAAACGCGAGCCCTTAGTTCAAAGTCAATGTAATTTAGGCCAAATATTTTACATGCACGGAAAGGTATTGTCCAAATACACATGCATACTAAATGTTGAAGGGGTTACGATCATTTTTCGAAACCTAAACGCAGCTTTCAAAATTTATACGCAGACCTTTTGTTCAATGTCAAGGCCTTAGGGTCATTTTTTTGCAAGAATGTAAATGTTTTATCTATATACACATGCCTGCAAAATATGAAGTCCATATCTTAAGGGACATAGAAGTTATAAACATTTTCTTAAAGTTGCTTACGCTGTTTACGACAACGTCGACGACTACGCCAGAGATTTGTACAGGCGAGCTATAAAGGATATAATTTTGGAGTTTTCTGCTTTAAGAAGAAATATGACAATGAAAGTTTCCTTGATATTTTACCTGGATATGGTACAAGTGGAAGTCTGAAAACGCCTAATATGGCGAATTGATAAAGGCGTTAAACCAGAAATCAGGCACACTGGCCGCGCTGAAGTAGTAATAATTTTCCAATAAGTTCAAAATGCTGACATATTAGTTGCAATATGTCTTGAGCCAGGTCAGACGCGACGCCGGCGTCAGACCAGTTTCTGCCATATTTGCTATCCTTATCAAACGAACCGTTACAGTTTACATAAGGTTGCAAAGTGATACATTTTATTGCAATGATTATTTGTTTACTTTCGTTTAAAATGGCAAATGTAACGTTTTCTCTACTGTATATTGTTTCACGCAGCATAATGCGTTGCAATGAACTGCAACAGCGGGTAGTTATGAAATAAAGTTTCTCTGCTGTTTAAATGGCACTTACCAGATAATCGATACCAGAAAATGACAGGTTTTTCAAAATATTGACGCTTTACTGATGTCTAGATCATAAACATCTCTGAACCCCGTACAACTCGTCGTCTGATATTGTTATAAAGTGGTTTAATGGACACACATGTTTTTATCACAAACGCGTTTATTGGGAGAGAATAACGCATTCCTTGTAAAACGTTATTCCTCATTGAACGCAAGTGTACCTAACCCCATAGAAGCGCCTTTTAGCGCATGATTATAATTCAGCTTCATCCTCCGCTGAAGAAAATAGTTACAATTTATACAGTGATGAATATGTATCATAAGGAATGTTTCTTTATTCTAACAGGCGATAGCTTAAGGGTGTATCAATGTCATAAGCGATTTTTTCAAAGTATTAAACTTTTTTTCTATCATTGTTTTTTTGGAAGAGCTATTTATGATGAATGAAAAAATGAAAAAAAAAATATGGTGGTGTCCTTTTTTTTTAGCTACGGCGATTTGAAAAAGGTATGTCAAATATGGACTTTTTTTCCAAATTTTACCCATTCAGAGTACACGCTTCAGTAAAATCTATTTCAAAACAAAACAAACATGGTAATTTGGGTTCTCATTATTTATTTCATGTCTATGGTGGTATTTTCACATATAGAAACCAAATTTAGACAAAGCAGGCACTAGGTTTGAACAATATGGATCCTCGAATATCAAAAATATGCTTTTTATAGGGCATGATTTTATAAGATTTTTTATTTTATGATAAAAAAAGTAAAATAGTTTGAAAATGAAATAGTTCTAGTATTAAACTTTTTCTTATATTTTACCAAATGAAAGCCAATGCTAAGGCAGTTCAAAATATGAAAAGAAATTGAAAGGTCAGTGTTGAAAATTTTGAGTTATTAAAGTAAAAAGAGTTATCTCCCCTTACAAAATTTACAAAAAAGTACCATATCGATGATATTTAGAGATTTATAAATTTCACATTTGGTGCCTGTTTTTTCTTAAATTCGTTTTTGTATTTAAGAAAACCTACCATAGATAGGAAATAAATAATACAAAACCAAATTATCATTTTTGTTTTCATTTAAAATGGATTTTATTGAAGCGGGCTTTTTGAAAAGGACAAAATAAGAGAAAGTGGGTGGGGTAAATTTTACATGGCCGTAGAGCCAACTGTTGTTTACCAAAGTGTACACTTTTTCTATTTTTTCATTCATCTTAAATAGCTCTTCAATACAAAACCACCATAGAGTGTTTTCAGATACTTTGAAATTTTCCCAAATGCATGACATGGATACACCCTTAAAGCAGATTGAAAGTAATACAGAATGTGCCTTAAGGCTAAGGCACATTCTGCTTTTCGTTCAACCTGCTTTAAGTAGTCACCTATTTTCAAAACTTGAGACAGGCTATGGGGTAATGGGTTAACATAGTGTCCATTGCGAACAATGTTCCTGTTTTTGACCAGGCTCTATAGAGCTTGAAAATGAAAATTAATTTTTTTTCAGCAATTTGAATGTTTTGCTGGTTTTTGTTTGAAATCCCGTCGATGTAAGTTTTAACTTGACAAAGTTATGTTCTGACCAACGTACTTAACTCATTCACAAATGAGACTTTAAAAGGACAATTATAGTTGCCAATTAAGCCTAGTCAATACTTGGTGATTTTAGAGGGAAAAATTAATATATTATAAAATAACAAACAGTGCAAACCCTGACATAAGGGCTCCTTCTTTTTGTATAAGACAAGTACTCTCTTCATATGTACACTATTTGTAACAGTCATACAAATATGACACTATAGATCAATAAGATTGTTCTTAACTCTTTCACTGCCAATGGCACCAAAAGGCGACTGTGCAAACAGCATCGTTACCGATCAGGCACCACATAACGCGACGTCGGATCAGGATCGATACTTCTAGACACTCGTATCGATATTTCATCAGTCAAAAAAGCCCTTAAAATTGCAGACGACATTCTCAATGCAGACAATATTTTGGAGGTGAAAGGGTGAAACCAGACGATAAAACTTTGCAGTGAAAGAGTTAATATATTGAACTTGTCATTTTCTACATTTTAGTGTATTGCGGACTTTTTTTTAACTCTTTCCTCCCTGAAACGTTAATGAGACAATTCAAGTTTCCATTTTAGTCTAGTCCATTTCTGACTATTAACGGTTATTTTTGTCAATGTTTTGCATTATGACAAACAGTGAAGACTCTGATCAGAGGGCTCCGAAAAGGGCTCCTTTCGGAGCCCTCTGATGTGGGTTTTTACTGTTTGTACAGGACAAGTATACTATTCGCATGTACACTGTTTGAAAAGGACGTCAATATGCGGGACTAGGGTTCAAAGGGTTAAACTGGAAATAATAACGATTATTGCATTGTACATAACAAGGACAAATGTAAAAATACCTTTTGATACGATTTTCAGACCAACAGCCTATGTTTTGGACTTCCATAGTACGCTAGTCTGCACCAGATCATCAGGTAGCCACACCCACCGATGAACATGTATTCCAGACCGTCAAAAGCTCTGCAGAGATACAAGTCCAGGAACCAATGTTGTAAATCTGCTCGACTGTGAAGATGTCATACGGTTCCAAATAAGAGGGGTTTTACTTAATAAGTCTGATCAACTGTTTCTCCTTGATTTCAACATCGATTCCTATGGTGTCACTACATATTAAAGCTGTCTCTCTTCGAGACGATTGTAATGAATAGTCATACCATAGGGTAGTTTTATCTTTTTGAAATACCCACTTATCTGGAATCCTGCTTTTAACCACAATACAGTATGTGTTACGCGACTATGCCTTTAACTAATTATGGCTAGTGAATAATTCCATGCTTTTACATTGTATATATATTGGATGAGTCCATAAACCTGACCATATTTTTCGGGTTTCATAATATTTAGAAACTGTTAGCAAACAGTTTAGACTCGGATCAGACACCGCATAATGTGGCGTCTGAATTTATTCCGCACTGTTTGTTTTTACCATAGATTTAACTGGGTATTAGGTAAAAAACGGCTAAAAAGAAAAGAGAAACTTATACCCCCATTCCACTAGACGGCGCTCGATAGCGATCTCCGCGCTCCGACAGAGCACCATAGGTCGCCTCAAGATGAGGCGATCTAAGGGCATTTACGATCCGATTGCGATCCAATTACGCTCCAATGGCAATCCGTTAGCGATCTGTAAGATCCGATAGCGACTTTATGGACATTTGTCGCTACCCAATTCATAAAACATGTGGCACTCTAGTATGATCAGATTGCGCTCCGTTGGTGCTCAAAGGCGACTAAGATGCGATCCACTGCGCTCTATTTGGCGCTCCGATGGCATCCACTGCGATCTATGGCGCTCAGAAGAGATCCGATAGCGATGTCGGCGACCGATAGTGATCCGTTACCGCTCCGTTAGCGCTCTACTTGATCTGATTATGGAGATATCCTATGAAGACCTGTGGCGCTCTGCCGCGCTCATTCGTTTTAGGCAAATAGACATACATATAGCTGCTTCCCTTTTTGCCATGTTTCCATTTAATACAGGAGAATAGTAATGTAGATGATTCCTATAAGCGCTTTCTGCATTACGTTCGGACTGCCACAAGTCTTTAGAAATCTGTTGGGTTTTTTCATTTAATAGTTATTACAGATGTTCTAACGCACATCAAAATCAATGTTGACGACATTATATTAACATACGTTTCGGTTACATTATTGTATGGGTGTATAACAGTTCCGATCCGGATGAAACGTCGAGTAACATCATTCAATTAGGATCTATTGATAGAAAATACTATCGGGTATTTTTAAATGCAAAGACTAGCTATCAGATCGCCACGGAGCGCGAAGTATCCACTGATTTGCTTTGTAGGATGATAGTGGCGCTCTAAGGTGATCCGATAGCGCTCTAGTTACGATCTTGGCGATCAAGTAGCGCTCTGATGGCGACTTAGGCGATCAATTAGCGATCTGATGGCGTTTTGGCCGGAGCGCCACGGATCTTTGTGCAGAGAAGTTAACCGACGGCGACCTTGGCGCTCATAGAGATCGGATAGCGACCAATTTGCGCTCTAGTAGCGCTCCTGGCGATCTAGGCGATCTAGGCGCTCTGTATGGCGACCTGTGGCGCTCTCACAGAGGACATTATTCTTTTCAAGTGAACGAGTTTATGCTTAAGCCTTATATAAATTCAAACAGCTTGAAGCCAGATCAGACGCCAAGCAATTCGGCGCCTGATCAGGTTCCAAAGTGTGTTCATCTCTGATTAAATTAAATATTCAGATTTGTCAAAATGTTTTCTACTGGTAGGTGTATTTCGTTTCGATTGCGTTGAAGCTGGGACACATTACGTCTCCTCTACTGAATTATAAGTTCGCCCCGAGGTTGAACAGTGCAGAAGACGGATTTCAAACCTCATGTCAGTTTCTTAAATGTTAGATCTAGATCAGTGACTAGGCTGTCATTTATAACATCATACCTATACTGCGATTGGTTTCGTTTAAATAGGGATGGGGTGGAGTTACGACTTATCCAAACAGGGGAGAGAAGAGGAGATGGAAACACTTACTTCATGTTATATACAGGGAACCCTTAAGGAGAATTGATGGCATTGTGGAGAGGTGAAAAGTTAAAGCAAAATGAAAGCAAAGTAAAAGCTCCTGTATGAGTGTTTTGCTTTACTTTCTTGTTGTTTAAAGCAATCACCTACCTAATATTGCAAACATTATATCATTTAGTGGTTGTAATGGAGGGAAATTACTGTACATTAAATGTTCTTGGTTTGACCCAATCCTCCTGTAGAAAAATCGCTATATCCGCACGTCTTCTCCACTGTACTTGGTGTCTGATCTAAACCAAACTTTGCTATCATTGCAAGTTATCACAAATGTATCCATAGAGAGCATAACGGTAATATGAATTCTTACGTACTCCATTCCTGTCCATTTCGCAGTGGATACCCCGAAAACCACCAGTACTCAATTTTGATGTGTTCCTTGCACTCGCCGCCTTTGATACACTCCTTACCAAAGATAACTGCAATAAACAGTCTTGAAATTATTTGGATTAATATGTAATGTGGTTTATTGGTGATCTACTGGTAGTTGAACCCATTACTCCATAATACAAGTACGTCTTTAATTTCTTCCCATACTGAGGAAAATATTTTCACTTTATAAGTCATGAATAATGATAAGTATGCAGCTAAAAAGTGTTTTATCTTCTAGCAGATGGTCGCTTAAAGAAGGCTGAGAATCATGCAAAATGAGCGCTCAGGCTAATTCTGCTTTACTTTCCACTTTCTTTATGTGGCAACCTGTATGCTAAACAATGAAATGGTTATCGGGTAAAGGGTTAAAGTGTTGAGACTGCTCTCAAAAGCTATATTAAGACTTTTAGCAGATGAAATTTGCGTCTTCATTTCGGGATAGATGATTTATTTCAGGAAATGCTTACGGTTTAACTCCTATGTCCAATGAGATATCGATTACATATTTTGTACGCATGTGTATATGAACAAGACCGTTTAATGAATGTAAACATGTTTAACCCAGAGGAATTGACTTTGATGTTAGGCTTCAAAATTAGCGTTTAGGATTCGAAAAATGCCTATAACTCATATGTCCATTGCGATATTGCTTTCTTGTTTTGGTTTGCATGTGTATATTGACAAGCCCGTTCCATGCATGCAAAAGGCTTGACCCCAGTGACCTTGGCCTTAATGTAGGGGCCCAAGTTTAGGTTTCGAAATCTGCGTTTAGTTTTGTTTTTAAAAAAAATGCCTATAACTCCTACGTTCATTGATATATGTCTCTCATATTTAGTTTGCATGTATACGGACAAGATCTTTGAATGCATGCAAAAGGTTGACATCTTATCTGTGAATTTGACCTCAGTGTCTGCTTTTTAAGTTTCTAAATGTGCCGATGGCGAGCTATGCTGTCTCTTGTACACTTCTTGTTATTATTGTAGCTAAAGTCATGGCAAATTAAATTTAATCATATGAAGACCTTAAAAGCAATGAAGTAAAAAGTCATGATATAACACACCACTATGGTAATTAAAGTATTTTTTCAAAAGAAACACTTTAATCGGAAATAAAGATGACGATGAAACTGAGGGCCCAGACATTGAACTAAAACATTAAAACTAAAATGGCTCGAAACACCAAGTTCAGCTGCAGAAGCAAACTAGAAGGTCATCCCAAAATTCTTTCAAATCAATACGGAGATAAACTGATATTATCAAAATGAATATTGACACCATTTAATCACCACATCTGTAAAATATAGCTTACCAGTTTCTACAAAGATATTATAAATATCTATATCACATAACTTGCGGTCTGGGAGTGAAATAAAGCCATTTTATAAATATCGTTATCAGCTAGTGACATTTCGTGTTTTGGACTCCGGCTCAACTTTTCGTCCACAACCGTTGCATGAAGCGGGACACAGAACTACGTCATTTGGGATGACGTTACCGTAAACAACGTCAAATTATGGTGGATAATATATATAGAAGGTACTTCAAACGACGGTTTCGATTGATTTAATAGGTGTTTAAAATTGTTGATAAATAGAATCTCACATTTGTGCTCATTACTTATCTTTGTAAATAAACTCGTAGACTAAAATTAATATGACGCTCGTCAAGGCTTGTGTCATCTTTTTTCAGTCAACTTGTTTATTAAATATGATTAATTATGAGCACTCGTGTCAGTTTCTCTATTTATAAACATGAGTTAGTGTTATTGGTATACTGAGCGAAAAATGTTTAGTCATACATTAAAGACACAGTCCACGTCTGTGTGGTACACTTTATCACTCATACTGCATAACTGAACATCAACGAATTGAGATAACAAATTATTGCAACCAATGTCTCTCATTGCGACTCCCTTAACTGTGAGCCTTACTTTTTCTGCTGTTCCATATTTCTTTGATAGTTCTTTCCACACCTACGAATAAATGGGAATGCTGTCAATGGAAAATCCCATGTTAAGTAACTGACTAAACTTTTTCGCTCAGTATATTAAGGGGAAATCATTATATAAAATTCAAAACTAACTGCTAACTCGTCACCTCATTGATTGACTCTGGAATCTATTCATAAATGATTTTATCAAACGTAAAGGCAAAATTAAAGAGACCTAAATAAACAAACTCAGATATAAAATCAATTGGATCTCCAAATTTTTACCAGATTATAAACTGCAATTCCGAATGCATGGAACAGAAAAATCCACCAACACATAAGTAAATAATTAAATATTAACAAAAACTCAGTTCTCGGTAAAATTGTTTTTGCTCCACTAAATAACAAGGATACAAAGAGAAAGTTTGATGTAAAAACAATTCAAAATTCGAGTTCTGGGAAGGAAAACTGAACCGAACAAATTACTAGCATGCACATGTAGTATGCCATTAGAATAAATGAGCTTAGATATAAAATTATCCATAACATAATGCCAACTATAGAACACCTTTTAACGTGGAACTCATAAAATGCTATTCTGAAAGCATTGCAATGAAATAGACACAATTGAACACGTTTTCCATCTCATGTTCGTATTCAAAAACCTTTTTGGAAGAAATTCACAAATACTTTCAAAAATAGGCATTACTAAAAAGATTAGCATGTATGAATTCGTAGTCGGTTATAATGCTATCAAGAAGTAAATATCACCAAGGAAATGTTATGTATTCCATCTACAAAATTTACATTAAGTGAAGAATAACAAATAAATATGTAAATGTGATAAACATCTAATACTATGATTTATTTAGAGGCTGAAAAGCCTAATATTTCAAATTCAGCAAAGCATTGAGAGATGTGATTTAGTCACTTTCGGTAAACGTATGCATGCTGTTTTTGTCTATACATACGCGTATTATAGGTTTCCTTTATATTTGCTATGTTTTATGATTGTTAAACGAGGGTGTTCCATAATTGATGCATTTTATCAATAGCTTCAATACTGTAAAGTGTAAAATGCATGTGTGATATATCATTCGAAAGAGCAATTCCTCTCCTATACAATACTATAATACTTAGTATGATCACATGACAAGATAAGTCACAACACGAACCCTAAATGACTAAAAGTACTAGACCTTTTGTGTATATTGTTGAGGTAAGGTTTCGAACAAATTTCTATGCTATAATTACTATAGCTGTTTTATTATTTGAAACAATTTTATAAAGCTTTAGGCAAAAACAATCAGACAATTATGCACACATTACACAGTTTCAAACTTTATTATTTCATAAAATGACAAAAATAGAACAACTATTTAATTCGTTCTAAAAATATCATAAAAATTACATCCCTATTATGTTTAAGACACATTTTGTTATATCAAACCCGGCTATAATTGAAGCAATTGAAGTAGATGTGATATAGATATACGGATCTTAAAGCCGCATTGTGTTTTTAAGAAACCTGCATAAAACGGTTGTTTGAAGTCCCATTTGAACTAAATTGGACGTGATTCTTTCACAAATACCGGCTTTATCTAAGTAATTCGCTTTTTAATTATTTTTTTTGTGTGCAGCACAAATTAAAGAGCCTCCCTTGTGAATGGAAAGAAAGACAACTCTGTAAATACAGGGCTCCAGATAAGGAAGTATTTCGAAAACTAAAAATCTTTATTTCTGCTTTTAAATCCAATGATGTCCTACTCATTAAAATTGTCTCGAAGAGACGGTTTAATCAGTTGTAACACCATAGCATTCGGTGCTGAAATGAGTGAGAAAATGTTGGATTAGTTCATATTACTCCCGTTTACCTGGAGCGCTGGAAATGAAACGGTTAACCCTTATTCTGCTGCACAGGCGTCTGCTTTGACATTGTCGTCTGCAAAATTTGTTCAGTTTAGATTTATTTCCAGCATGTTTGGTGAATATCCGATAAAAACTGTTTGTTTTAGAGTGCAAAAATGACTGAAAAGTCATTTTTTATTAATTAACAGGCAATAACTCAAAAAAACCTTATGCGATTTTAGAAGTAATCAAAATGAACCTTGATTTTATATCAATGAACATTTTCTGCAAGTTTGTGGAAGATCGGATAAAAATTAGTTGAGTTAGAGAGCGGACAAACTGACTGATGGATGGACGGGCGGAGGTGGGTATACGGTTGCCCCCAGTGAAGGTGTATTCGACTGTATCACGTGATACTAAGCCGTGTGGAAATGTTTATGTCA
The DNA here is from genome assembly GCA_922989275.2 of Gari tellinella. Classification (NCBI taxonomy): domain Eukaryota; kingdom Metazoa; phylum Mollusca; class Bivalvia; order Cardiida; family Psammobiidae; genus Gari; species Gari tellinella. The sequence goes on from OV277858.1 coordinate 53,870,976, forward strand.
GACATTCTATTTTCGGTTTGTTATGATTTTAAATCGCCCTTTTTGGTGATTTAGGTCCGTCTTCATCATTTCATAGATCAGTTTGGCCCATAAGAATGTTTAAACATTATTATTAACCGTTATTGTATTTCAGGCATTGAGAAAAGGTCTGAAAACACAATGGGACTTTAAAATATTCATAGCGTTCGAAAATGAATGTCAACATTTTTCATTAGCAAAATGAGAAACCTCTTTTTCTTTTCTTTTTTAAAGTGAGATTTAAAACAGTTGACCTTTTGAGTTGTAATAAATCTATTTACATTAAGATTTAGACGTAAACTGATATATTGCAAAAATTAAATTTAGAACTTTCACTGGTTAAAAAAATATAAGGTCAATAAAATAATGTCTAAAAACTGCTATGTTCTAGGGAATGGTTTATTTAGGTTAGTTTTTTTATTAATCGAGTAATGTGATCTAATCGTGCACTTTACCATCGTGTAGGTGAGGAACTGCCCTTTCCAACGCTAAATCACATATTATATCGAAGTTATTGATGAAGTTGCATTTATTATGAAACACCTTTCGTATAATGTAAATAAACGGACTATTGATCAGTATATAGCTCAAAACAGAAAACAAAAACCGTATCCCTATTTTCACTAAAGGTATATGTCACAAGAAATAACCTGGGCCCGTATTCTGAAACACTCTTAGATAACTTTTACTCTAAGTAAATCAATATTCTCTTAGTTTTCGGCAATTTAGTCTAAGTATTTGATGATATACTCTTAGAAAGTGAAAAAAACTAAGATAATTCTAAACTCGACAGATTTCACTAAGTATAACGATATACTCTTAGAAAATCAATATAGTCTTAGTTTTCGGCCATTTCAACTAAGTATTTGGAGATTCCCTCTTAGAAAGATGAAACAAACTAAGAAAATTCTCAACTCGCCAAATTTACTATAGAATTTTCTCAAAACTTTAGAAAACTGTGACCCTCTCTTAACTTTTTAGAATTTTCTAGGATTAGAACACGAACGTTCATTAAGCAGTAATAACAGGTAGAATAGATAATTTATTGAATAAAAATCGTTTATAGACCTATAGATACGTTTAGCGGATGTTTTTGAGCCGACGTTTGTGTTTGAGTGGCTTCGTGAAATTGGGTCAAAGTCTGGGTGGGGTAACGTCATTACAAAGGACTGGGATTACTGTTTAAGACATTATTACATACGGTCTTCATCGCGAAAACGTGGAAAAGATCGATATTTATTCAAAGTCTATATTTTTAGTAATAAATGACCACTGTATGTACCAAAACTAGCGTAAATACATAATTAGGTTCATAATTATAATTAACTAACAAGCCAAATTTCAACGAAGTCGCCGTAGCTCAATCGATAGCGAGTCTTACTTGCATGTCGGGGGTCGCTGGTTCGAGCCACACAGGGTACGGTCTTTCTTTTTCTTAACAGCCCCCTTCTTTTTTTTCTTTTTTTTTTTTTTTAAAAAATCATCATTATTTCTATAGATTCGTTTCTTTAGATACAAATAACTGCTTAATTCTTTCAATGCCAAACTTTCGTAATAGTTTACTTCTTCACCGTTTCATTGTCGTCTGCTTCAATTTTGTTGTCTGCAATATCGTTTCAAAGTAAATTGTAAGGCAGTATGACTGAAAAGAATTCAATACGAGTGCCAAATAGTTTGGATCCTCATCAGACGCCGCGTTACGCGGCGTCTGATCAAGGTCCAAACTGATTGCAAACGTGCTTTTAGGGGCCATTGAGAGTGAAAGGGAAAGCATGCTAAAATTGAAGTAAAAGTCTCCAATTAGAAATTTTCCTTCTTATTGTCAGCCTGCTACATGTAGTTCTAGTAATGACTTTCATGTTTCTACTATTTCTTGATATTTGAAAAGCATTAAGAAAAGTGTCCTGCAGATTGATGTTTAACCATTGTCATGCAGAATTGTCATCTGCTGCAAACACATCATCTGCAGAAAACAACATAATCAATTTGATACTTTCAAAACTTAAAAACAGTAAAATATGACTGGCAAACAAGTTTGGATCATATCAGACGCCGCATAACGCGGCGTCTGATCTGGATCTTTACTGTATAGAAACTGTTAACAAATTTTATCCAAGTCGCGCTTAGCATAATAAGAGGGTTTCTTTTAAAGCAGACTACCAATAGGAAACCTCTAATTGGAGACTTTTACATCAATTCTAGCATGCTTTAACCCTTTCACTCTGGCGCCTAAATGCGCGTTTGCAAACAGATTGGATCTATTATCAGGATCCAAACTATTTGGCACTCGTATTGAATTCTTTTCAGTCATACAATTAACTTTAAAAAGATACTGCAGACAACAGAATTGAAGCAGTCGACAATGAAACTGTGAGAATTAGACTCACTCTCGCCTAAAGGAACGTTTGCAAACATTTTGCACCTTGATCAGACGCCGCGTTTCGCGAAACGCGGCGTCTGATCAGGATCCAAACTGTTTGACACTCGTTTTGAATTATTTTCAGTTATACTTCCTTACATTTAAGGCTTTGAAACGATATTGCAGGCACCAAAATTGAAGCAGACGACAAGAACATTTAAAGGAGTAAACTATCACAAAAGTTTGGCAGTGGAAGGATAAAGCAGTTATTTGTATTTAAAGAAATGAATCTATGGAACTAGTGATGATAATTAAAAAAAAAAGAAGGGGGTTGTTAAGAAAAAAAAGATCGTACCCTGTGTGGCTCGAACCGGCTACCCCCGTCATGCCAGGCAGAGTCGCTATCGATTGAGCTACGGCGACTTCGTTGAAATTTGGCTTGTTAGTTAATTATAATTGTGAACCTAATTATGTATTTACGCTTACGTATAAACACTTTTTATTCAGTTAATTATCTATTCTACTTATTCTGGGACAATGCTTGCTGCTTTATAAACGGGAGAAGAAAACAAACCCGAAAACTACACCGCAAATAAACAGTCACACATGTTAGTATGCGAGAAGAGTGACGTCATTTTAGTCGGGAAAGTCCCTGACAACGGCCATAATTTACTCTTAGTTTTTTTTTCGCTAAGAAAATAATTTAGTATTTTCTTAGAGTAAAAGTTAGCGAAAAATAATCTTAGTTGAAAATGTTAGAGTTTAGAAATTTCTAATTAAAATACTTAGAATGTTTCAGAATACGGCCCCTGGTTGATATCACACGAGATGGCCTGGTAAATAATTTTTTAACTTAAATGTGGATACTTAGTTTCGCCACTTAAGTATCGGTTTATGAGCTCGTACAGACGGACGGACGGTTTTGGTCAATCTACAAGCCACATGTTGTTGGGTTTTAAAAAGAAAAAAGAAAAAAGGTTGAAATCTGGAAACCACAATTCTATTTTTTAGTGACATATCATGAGAATTTTGACCCATTGATATCAATTGCAATCAAAAGCATCTCTTTTGCACAAGTAGCCTGTATACTACATATGGAGATGAAACAGATGTTAAGTGTCCATAATCCAAGCTATTTAAGTTACATATTATATTCCCATAAACCTACAGACCTCAAATGCAATCTTGAGCATCCGTTCCACATAAGCAACCAGTACATTAAATATTTGCTTGATTGCCCAATCAAAAAAAAGGTTATTGTCAGGAAACCAAAGTGAAACAAAAATTGTATTTCTTTCAAAATCTATTTCTTTAAAACAAATGCTGATTAACAGTAGTATATGTATTTGCAGCGGATTTGCTGTTAACAATGACGTAATGGGCCAACATTTTGACCTTCTTACGATCAGGGAGTAGCTAATTTGAGTAACAAGGGCGCAGCTCATTTGCATGGAAAGATGAGTATTTCCGTCAATATCTACTTTTAGAATTACAGTTAATGGAGCGGGTCGCCATGTTTGAAAGTCTACACGGCGTACGGAGCTGATTTGTATACCCTCTGGTAGGTACTCGCTGACATTGAGGGTCAGTTCTTCCCTACCAGACAAAAACTAAATAAAATGAATTAATAACCTTGTGTTAGCCTCTTCGATGTGTTCCTTCATAAGTTCTCAGCTCAAATGACTGAGATGACCAATGATGTTTCCTTACAGTGTATGCTCAGGTAGAGAGCGTTATATGTATAGTTAATTTTTCAAATGACATCATGGCTGTTTTAGAATGACATGACGTTACCATAATTAGAACTAGACATGTTCAGACAAAAAGACTAAGCCCTTATCAGTACAATAGCGTAATCCCTTCTCAGTAGACGGGATTTACTTAGGACCGGACGCGGGAACGAAGGTCCATTCAATGTGAAAATGTCAATCCTTAAAATTAATACCACTCTAGTCGCCAATAACTCGGGGCGAGGTTTTAGCAAGACTGGGTGAGGGAACAATGTCCAATTGATGGATGGATGGATGAGTTGTGTTTTACGGCACTGTGACAAAAAAGGTTATATAGCGCAGATGAATGATGAGGGATGATGAGATGAGATTATGCTGATTTCTGGAAGATAATTTTGGCTTATCTCTCATTCGTTGAGAAGCAGCGCGTGGGATGAAAACCACCGACCTGCCTTCCTTTTAGTTCTTGTTAGAGGGGATAATCTCAGTCTAATAAACAGAAAATATTCCCATAGACAATTAGGCCCCAGAGCTGCAGCAAAGTAGGAAGGTCTCGAGCGATGACCTATTGAATTTTCAAGTTATTTACAGGTAGTCACAAGTTATTCAGATATCATAGAAAGAGTCACAGGCAGTATAGCCAAGCTTTTTTATAAATACGCACTCATCACATTATGACACTGAATGTAGTGAAGCAGTCAATTATTAACCTTAAATACCATACACTCACATTACACTAATGTTGATAGTGATGGGAAGTGGAGTATTTGTTTTTCTCTGTTCGTGCAATGGATATTATTGATATCATTCCAGTTAAGGGGCTGAGGTTATAAAAGTTCAAATGAACTCCATGATCAAAACTCAGAATTTTTCTCAGCTCAAAACACTTCAGCAAACGTTTGAAATATAACTTGTATTTGCATATATAATTATACTGTAAAAACATATCCAAATGAGGTTACTCAAATCAGTTTAATCTGTTATATTATAACAAATAGAGCCTGTAATCGCAATTGAGTTTTTAGCACAGAGTTAGTTTAAGTTTTATAACCTCGGGGCCAAGTACCGATCGTTAGATGAGTATTCATTTACAATGAAGATTACTGTGAATTGGTTGTCTTTCACGAGTTATGTCCCTTTATTGCTGGTGAAAATCAAATGATTAAACTACACCCAACCCCATCAATTATAGATCGTTGGAAATACTTACATCGGTTTAAAATGTGCATTAGACGTCATCAAGCCAATGACTATGATAAAGAATATTCAAATCGTTCTTTCCTTAAGCTTTAGATCAACTAAAGTTATGTTTGGTATCGTTGGAAAGGTTTTGCGACATCCTATGAATTTACGACATCCAACCGAAAGCAGCTACTCTTCGTTATGTAAGTGATACCATTGTCTCTTCAAACAACTGTAGTTTCCTTATAATAGGTCTGATGACCGTGAATTTGGTTGTTGTTTGAAAAGGTTATGGCAGAGACAAGTTTGAACATGACTTTAAGATGATAAGAATACCAACAAATCAGATAAATGAACTATTGACCATGACACGCTTAATTTAACGTCCATCGAGGTACTTACGTTTTCACATTCTGGCAGTAAGTCTCCGTTACGACTCACTTCCGTTATTTGCGGTGGACCAGTTTAAAGTGGCCGTTCCCTCCCTTCCCTGCTTTTGAATAAAGGTGCTGTCCTACCTATGTTTCATAGTGTATTGTATAATTTCCGACTTTTCTATGTCGATTGCTTGAGCCACCGGAGTAATTGACAGGGCCTCGTTTCAAGTTATGTCTCAGTTTCTTCTAACTCCTTTTCTGTGTAGTTCAATTATCTCCCATGTCTCGTAGCTTTTACGACATAGAACCTGGACCATGTTTCTGCTCTTCAAAGTCGGCTTTCGTTTTTTAATAGTTGAGCATTTAGCATCTTTGGGGGCGGGTGAAGGTGTTAGATAAGTAAGGCACACACTTTAGCAGTGTGTTATCGAAAACTTATATAGCTCCCATATTGTCGACTCGCATTAAATTGATAGAGAGTTATTCTTATGTTGTTTTTACGACCGAAGATTTATCTTCATTATCGGTCATCTCGTCCACTTTAAGAATAACCTGACCCGGCCATATCTCATCAAACAAATCTTTTCTCACTTTAACCGCTAAGAGTCATTTCGATTCATTGATTGCTGTCGCCTGGGTATTTTTCCTGGTTCTTAAATGTATCGTTACACTGAATCCCCTCTTAACTCGTGGAAATTGATGAGAAATCTGATGTACGTGTGACTCGAAATATTTTCTAGAGAGAAAAGCTCATCATTAACATCTCTTAAATGCTCTTTCTTGTGTGTAGCCAAACGTCACATAGTCTATCAGGAAAGTTTTTAATTGGTTTTTCTATATTCTCTCCGCGGATTTTTAAATTGATTGTTCGATTTCTCATGGTGTGAATACTCCTCGTTTAGCTCTACCTTATTACGTTGACTAGATAGCCCATATCGTCACTCGAGTCATCAATGCACCCGTTATGAATGTAATGATATTCCTCGCCATCATTCTCTCTCTTTCAACTCTATCTCGAACATCATTATGACGGGATAGTCGCTTCATCCCCTTCATTGTGTAATTTGTTTCTCTTATTCACCTATATGTTATCTCGTAAACGGTCTGGTTTTGTGATTATACGATTTCAAGTGTATCAACAAGTATATGTAAGGGCTAAACATCGTCTGTAAATATTGTATCGTAAAACTGCAGGGGATAAAAGGTAAACCTGTCTTACCAAAGCGACTACTTGTTGTCTGTCGATGGGATTTTTTAACAACACCAGATACTGCGTGTTTAAAGTAATGTCCATTCAAGCTTTGCCTTGAGGCAATCAATTTTAAGTCAGATATACGATAGATATAATTCTGTAATGATTACCTTTTGTAATGAGTTCGGCTATTCTCTTGTCACATTAAGCTTCAGTTATTTTAAGTCGTCAAACACCAAAAGAGTTATTCTACTACCGTCGATATAATGGGAATCATCCAGATGATCTGAAACACCTAGGACAAGTTCCATCCCTGATATGGTACTCTGTAGTTCGTCGTATAAAGGCTGCCACTGCCCATAGCATCAAATCATTCTCTGAGGAGAAGGTTGAATGAGAGAGGCATTCAACAGTTGTCTAGTCTTATGAGTTTTCTTATAACAACTCGGTCATGACACTGCTATAGAAAATAATTGTTGAAATACCATTTGTTTGGATGATTCTTAGCTAGAAAGAGGTCGGAAAGCTTGTCTATCATTCGATTTGGATCCATCACTACCACGAACATTACGTTGATGTCTCACCAGTTTGTCATATCTTGAAAATCTACGAGAAAATTAAGAACAGCGCTTCATTGTTACACAGACTCAAATGCAACGTCATTATTGTGTACATTTTTTGAGGATATTCTCCCGTCCCTCATTGTTCCACCTCATAGTCCTCTCTATCGCTTACACTCTGTTTAGTTTCTGTTGCTTTTTCTTCCAATCCCTCTCTCTCTCTCTCACTCACCCATGCATATCTTCCTCTCTTCTCCTCCACCTCATCTCCTCTTCCCCTTTTCCCCTTATCACTCTTTCTATTTTCCGCCCATGCTCACCCGCTCTCAAACTCTTCATCTCCACTCCTTTTCCCTCTCTTTCGTCTTTTCTTTTATCTATACTTCTCCTCTTTCCTCCTTCTCTAAGTTTCACCACCTTTTCCCTCATCCGCCTGCTGTTTCCCCTTTTCTTACTTGCACTTTCTACTCCACTCCATCCACCGCCTTGCACCCCCTCTTCATCCCTCCTCCTCCCCACATCTCTTTTTCTTTTGTTCTTCTCATTCACCCTCTTCCGGCTCTTCCTTCCATTCACCCCGATTCTCTATCCCTCCGCCTCTCATCCCCCACCGCCTCTGATTTTCTCCTCCTCATACACATACCTCTCGTCCCTCTGTTATTCTCTTCTCCTCTTCCTCCTATTCTCCCCATCCTCAACCCGATCTTCATACTTTTTTCCTCCTAACGCCTGCAAAGCACATAAGAACAACATTACATCTTAGTTTTTGTAATTTTGAAGCGCTGTTCTGAATGTTCATGTAACTTCTCAAGATATGACAAGGTGATACATTAATGTAGTGTCCAAGGTTGCCATTGAGCTACATCCAATGATACACTAGCTCTACTTAAAATGTCTAGGCTAGAATCATCAAAGCAACTGACCTTGAAACATACATTTTCTATTATATTGTCTGGACCGAGCGGTAGCGGTAAACTCAAAGTACTAGACATATGTTGAATTACTACTTCCTTCAACACTCTCCTCAAAGGATCATTTTGGCAGTGGCAGCATTTATACGACAAACTACAGCGTTCCATAAATGGATGGAATGTGTCAAAGGCATCCCAGATCATCTGTATGATTTCAACTATATAAACGATAGTCGAAAAACTCTGAGTTTTGACGACTTAACGACTTAAACTTAATGTGAAAAGAGAATAGCAGATCTCTTTACAAAAGGCATTACACACAGAATTATATCTATTGTAATTTTGACTCAAAATTGATTTCCTCAAGGCAAAGCTTGCATGGACATTGCTTAAAACCGGCAATATCTGGTGTTGTTTAATAATCCCATCGACAAACAACAAGTAGTTGCTTTGGCAAGACGGATTTACCCTTCAAGCCATGCAGTTGTTTATGATACAATTTAAACAGACGATGTCTAGCCCTTACATATACTTGTTGATACACTTGAAATCGAATATCACAAAACCAGACCGTTCATATAGGTAAACAAGAGAAACAAATTACACAATGAAGGGGATGAAGCGACTATCCCGTCATAATGATGTTCGAGATGGAGTAGAAAAAGAGAGAATGATGATGAGGAATATCATTACATTCATAACGGGTGCATTGATGACTCGAGTGACGATATGGGCTATCTAGTCAACGAAATAAGGTAAGGCTAAGCGAGGAGTATTCACACCGTGCGATATTGAACAAACAAAATCCACTGAGAGAACGTGATGCAGATCAATTAAAATGTTTAGTGAAAGTCTATAAGACGGATGACTTCACACTGTTTAAAGTGTTTCCTAGAGATGTATATAGTATAGAAAAGATATTCGAGATGTATATAGTATAGAAAAGATATTCGAGAAACACGTACAGCAGATTTTTGTCGATATCCATGAGTTAAGAAGGGGTTCAGTATAACGGCACATTTCAGAATCGGCCAAAATGCTCAGGCGATAGCATTAAATGAATCTCAAAGAGTCTATACGTTAGGTGGTTAAACTGAGAATTTTTTGTTGTATGAGGTATGGCCGGATCAGGTAATCCTAAAAGGGGATGCGTTGACCGATAATGACGATAAATCAACGTAAGAAACAACATAAGAATAACTCTCTATCTATTAACTACGTGTAGACACTATTGGATCTATAGAAGGTTTTGATAATACGATGCAAAACTGTGTGCCCTTCCTTTCCACCCGAATTGCTGAACGCTACTATCAAATGACGATAGTCCGGATGGAAGAACAGAAACATTTTCCGGGTCTATGACTGAAAAACTACTAAATATGGAAGAAATATTGAAAAATGCAAAAGGGAAGTTGGAAGAAGCTGAGACAAATTTAAAACACAGGTCAACAGTCAAGTTAATCACAACGGTGGCCTAAGCGATCCAATAAGAAAAGTCGGAAATCAGACAAAATACTAAGAACCAGAGGAAGGACAGAGCCATTATTCAAAAGGCAGGGATGTAAGGGAACTAGCACTTTGAGCTGGAACAGTTACTTACACGAATAATGAAGATGATGCTTTACGAAGGGTTCATGCGATAGTGTGCGAAATCAAAAGGCATAATGCGAGAAATATTGGACTCCATGTACAAGAAAATGTATATAGCTGTACATAATGTAGACTGGATTGGGTTTTTTTGAATTGTCAAACACCTTCTCGTTCCCTCAGAACGTATGAAACCTCCATGAAGGTTTAGCTAAGCGTGTCATGGACTATTTTATTTATCTGATTAGGCGCTATCTTCATGTAACACAAAGTCCTGTACATACTTGTTTCTGACTTAACCCCCAACAGCCATCATAGTAAAATACGGTAGTTTGAAGAGAAAATGACGTCACGTCCTGCTACTTCCGGTTGGGTAACGGCAGTAGATGGGTTGTCTTAAAAACTTCTTAATGTAACTAAAATGACAACCAAGGGAGAGAGAACGATTTGAATATTTTCTTACATAGCCATTAGCTCGTATTCTTTATACCACTGTAACTCGCCGTTAACGTAGACTCATACACCGATATGTATTCTTGATCAGCGCGATAAGATTTTTCCAACGGTTTATAAATGATTGGGTTCAGTGTAGTGTGACCATTGGTTTTAAAAACAAAATAAAGGGACAGAACCCGAGAACGACTTGCATTCAGAGTTATATAATTCACAACAGCAGATGTTAAGTGCTTGTGTGGCGGCTGTAAAAAGTCGCCCCGTACTTCATTCTCAGTGAGCACTGTTGCATATTTCATTATTGCTCATGAACAGACTCAATTAAACCGAGTCTGCAGTTCATTTATTTTTCTAACAAAACTAGACGAACATCAAGGTATATACCTAGTCTTTTTGCTTTCGAGAAAATGCAGATATCAAAGGTGGTAGGATTGGTATAAGAGTAGGCAGTCTATTTGATCATGGGTGTCGCGCCAGTGTAACGTGGTTGTGAGGTACAAAAAGTAAAGAATTTAGATGAGAAACAAGACTGTGCACATTAAACACTTATATCCCCGTTGACATCCTTGTGTCCAATATAGCCTGAATATTTTAAGTCCAAATTAGATCAAGCTCAACTTCAAACTGAGGTTGGATATTATGGGTATATGGGTAATATTTCAAGACAACATCTGTATAAGTATCAAAGCTTTTCAGTTAGTAGCGTTAACACTAGACGAAACGCTAAAACCAGCTTAACCAAGAAATAGTCTATTTAAAGTATTCTAAGTACAAATAAAGTGCATGTCAAGGTCAACATCAAGGGCTGGTCAGGTTGGTGAAATGGTAATGGTCCAATACATCATCTGTATAAGTATTAAAGCATTTTAGTCAGTTGTGTTGGCGCTAGACGAAACAGTAAACTCTAGTTAACCAAGAAATAACCCATTTAAAATATTCTAAGTATGAAAAAGGCCAAACTCAAGGTCAAAATCAAGGCCGGATATTATGGAGGATTGGTTGTGGTCGAAAGCAACACAGTATAAAAGTATTTAAGTATGTTGTGTTAAAGCTAGACGAAACAATAAAAGCTAGTTACAACAAACAGCCCTTTTACAATATTCTAAGTCCTTATTAGGTCAGGTTTAAGGTAAAAATCAAAATTAGGTGATATTTGTTGATTGGGAATGGTCCAAAGCAACATTATATGTATAAGTTTCCAAGCATTAAAGTAAGCGGTGTTAATGCTAGAAGAAATGGTAAAATCCTGTGAATTTTGTTTTGGACGCACGGACGGGAGGATGGACGGACGAAAGGAAAGATCACTATATGTTTTCTCATTCTTAGATGCCGGGGGCATACAAGCACAATAAATATGTGAAACATTTAGCATTCCCATAACACCAAACTGATTTGATGTGTATATAATGATTGCGTGTTTACGCATTTATAAAAAATAATTTCAATAGTAACAATCTAATTGTTTTAAGTAAAACTCTTGTTTTCGAAAGCAAACACCAGTTTACAAATATATACATAGGAGCATTGCCATGACAAATAAAAACGAAAGACTCAAGCAGGAAACACAACACAAACAATACACCCACCTCTCAAACAGAACACACACACGGTCATACCATAACAAACACACACACATACACACACACACACACACACACGCACACACACACACACGCGCGCGCAATACCATTCCTTCATCTACACACTAAATAGAAAATAACACGCAAGACAAACATAAAGCAAAGTGAACATAGGAGCCAGCCATGGTACGGTCTTGTATAGACAGAGCACCGTTGTCATCCAATACTGTATCTGAGTTTGGTCTACACTGCCAAAATCCGTACATAATACAGCTGCATAAAATGCTTAAGATGTATGTGGGTGTCAAACAGTATAGAGCAAGACCCAAAACTTTCTGCATTATCTTTATCCCGCATTAGGCAATTACATGTCGATATAACCAACCAGGTTTTTCAATTCAGTGTTGGCATAACCCTTTATCCCACAGCCTGTTTCTAGTTTTGAAGACATGCGACCATTGTATGCACGTTGAAAATACAGCAGAATGAACCTTAAGGCGCATTCTGGATAAATTTCAACTTGCTTTAAGTAACCATCTTTAAGAATATTAAAATATTTCATATTTATATCATATCCCGCGGCTCTGCGCGTGAATAATTCTATCTTTTAATTTTGGTAACACACAGATATCTATTACACGGAACGACCGAATAATATTCATACGCGCTGTCAAAACAAAATAAAATGGCGGACTATGACCTAACTGGCAACGATCGTGTGCCAGTAGACGGAAGGGGACTAGGAACAATAAAATCAACGGTATTCAGAAGTTTCAGTATATCTTATACGGTACGGATCCTACAGTACGACTGACCACGATATCTGCAGTTTACAGACAAACTAAAACCAGTACGTCGGGCGAAGTCCCAAGGGACGTAATGTTCAAGCTGTTTCGCCTAAAGTTTGGTCATAACATACAAATCCAGATCGCTGTCCTATTAATATCAATAGCTACAATATTTTTTAAACCTTTTAGATCTATGCAGAAAAAAAACATATCGGCTACTCTTGTCCAAGCCATCATTTCTATATCGCCACCAGAACTCACCCCAAAAACTGCACTAGCATCCGTTTATTGACCGCAAGATCTTTGGTTTAAAAGATATCCTTTAAAATTCAACACTGAAACGTATGCTAGTCTGAATCCCAACAAAAGACTTCATTCACCCTGCTCGTAAGTACACGATTCAAAGTTGAATGTACAGAATCTAGGCCATCAACCATGTCTCTGGCGGTTTCAACACAACATTTTCGGCGCTCCAATTCACTGTGGAAATTTCCATATTCACAAAATAGCACAGATGAATGGCCGAATGTTCCAAACCTTAGACGGGTTTCCAAACCAAATCGACAGTGACAGTTATGAGTTGACACTAGACAAACTTTGTGTGTCTTCGTTCAAATGTTGAGAAAACACAGCCTCATGTGCTAGTACAATGACGTCACGACTGTTTTTCTATATGGAAAATATTTATGACGTCATGATGTGAGGTGTTAAACTGTATTTCAAAATGTTTTTCGATGTGATTTTTTAATCACCTTTCACAGTTTACTTAATTATCAGAAATATTCTTAATCTAAATCTAAATCGAATAATGGCTTATATAGTGACAATAAGTCAATAAAGCATTGAGAAATTTGGAGCTACTCTTTCCCAGGCACTGATAAAACCTCATTTCGCCTTCCATTGATTGTTTTCTAATGAGGAAAACCTTACTACAACCTACATAACACATTTGATATTGACTGTAGATATGAGTGTGTGTTGGATATGATATAAATAGGATCTTATATTCGCTAAAGTTCGTTTTTTATCGTTCAAAAAGACTCATTTAATAAATCAAATAAATATGAACACTCATTTAAGAACCTCTATGTTGCACATTAATAACTGTATCAAATTGAATTCTTTTTCTCTCCGTATTTCCGCCGTATTCGTCATAAGTCGACTTTGCAAATAGTTTGGATCCAAATTAAACGCCGCCCGCGTAACGCGGCTTTTGATCAGGGTCCAAACTGTATGCCACTTGTTCGGAAATTTTCTCAGCCAAACTGCATTGAGTCTTGCTTTGATACGATATAACAGGCAGCAATATCGATCCTTTTGTGTTATCTGAATGCAAACAGAAGATTGTCACTGCATATATGTGGACCCTGACCTCAACCGCAACACCTATCCAACACACATTTAAAAAACATGCGATATATTAATTGATTCTGGAAAGTGGTTTTGGATTTTTTCAAGTATTCAGTATAGAACCATATTAAGAAAAATGATTCAACCCCCTGGTGGCCATGGTGTTTCGGATATCGTTACAATTTTGAACACTTTTGATAAAGGGTCACATTTTAATTATTGCTGCTGTATTTAAATTCAGCGTTGATTTTATCCGGGCACTCCGGTTTCTCCCACAGAAATGACTGAAATACGCCACCATTAGAACCATAGAGAGTCATTTGTATAATAAGTTAATGTAGCTTGTTTTATTATCGATATAAAAGAAATAAAGTGGAAACTTTAAATCTGGCCAGTTCTGTTATATAAGCAAAGTGGCTACACTCCCTTGCGGCCATGCGTTGCTGTATTTTAGATTTCATCATGACCTAAACAGTCCTAATAAATGGTCACCTAAATACTTTTCATGCAAAAGTAGCTTGATCCTGGTACGTGGTTTTAGAGAGGAATATTTTTAAAGAGTTTTTCCCATATAATTATATATATATATAACTGATAAGCCCGTGGGGTATGGCGATGGCGTTTTTCACCCGAGAGCCTTAATTTGAACAATCTTGGTAGAAGATCTTCAGAAAAAGCTACATGTCAAATGTAAAAGGTTTTAGATTTACGGTTGCAACGAAGCAAATTGTAAAGAGTTTCCTATATAAGTCTATATGAAAGTGATAATCACAGGGCTGCACACATGATGTATAGTCACTTGTCCAGTACAAGTGACTTTCAAACGGTCACATGTTTTGAAAAAAGCCATCCGTCTAACTCTTTATAACCTGATTCGGTAAATGGTTCAGTGTATTCGCCAGCCAAAAGGGAGCATGTTAAAATGATGCATTCAAAATGGACATATCAATTTGTTTCAATTTGTACCAGTTATAAAAACAAAATAAAATTCATGAATAATTTCTTTATTGGAGGAATAAATAAAGACAAACGTGCAAATTTAAGGGATTAATGAAATGGTCATTTGTAGAGATTCATTACTACATTAAAGTACATGTAATATGGTTGGTAGTCCTAGCCTATTTAGTTACGTTTTATACTGTACATCCTAATATTAGTTAATAAGAAGTAAAAGTATATACTTTAGACGCTTATGTGTGTTTTTGTCACAAATACTAAAAACTATCGTTCAGTTGACTGCAACTTTTGTTTCAACATTCTACCATAACTTCTAAGTTACATTATACATAAAGGCAGAATGGAGTAGTTAATTCATATGCACTCTAGCATCAGTTGCTGATTGAATATGTATACGTTAAGAATTATAAATAAAAACCTTCGTGCCATTGTCTACACGCTTGATTTGCCGATAACAAGCATTGATTGACAGCTATCGGAGCATGGCCTGGGGTAATAGATTAAACAATAGCAGTAGAGGACCATAATACAGAGCTACATGTCATATGTTAAATGCATGGGCATTACGCTTTCAGAGATGAAGAATGTCAATGCTTGCTAAATAAGTCTATGTAAAACTGATAACCCAAGGATGGAACAATTTTTGACTCGGGTTCATAATCTGAATACGCGGGGTAAAGGTTCACACCATGATGCTACATAAGGAAAATGCTTGTCCTAGGACTCACGCTTTTTAACAAGATTAGTTATTATGATTTTGACTTCGAGTGGTAATAATCTGAACATACATTTCCATAATTGAGCTCAGAGATCTAAAGTAAATCGCGGTGACCAGTCACATTTTTATGCTGTGCGGTTCTATGGCATCCCATTATGTAGTCACTAATTACTTTTAGGCTACCTGACTGATATGGTACAGGAAATGCGTGGAGAACAATCTTTTTCTATACGTGAAGTTACAAGGTCAAGGTCACAGTGATCTTAAAATTGTATGCCACACTCTGCCATCCAAAGATATGTGTACACATATACTCGGGGTTCCCTAGCTGAAATTGAATATGCACAAAACAGTTTTTTCTATAATTGAAGTCAAAGATCAAGGTCAAAGTTACTGTGTACCTGGTAATAGTATGCGCCATCCTATGATGTACTGAAAACATTACTCTTACACCAAAATTGAATAGGACGTATTCTCTTGACAATTACTTTACAGAATTGAAGTGAAAGGTCAAGGTTAATGTCACAGTGACTTGAACGGCACCAGTCTGTGTTGGTGTATAGGAAAACTTACCCTGACAATGTTTTTCTATCTTTCAATAATTGAGGTTATAAGACAATGTGTTAACTATAGGATTAATATGGTATTAAGCTCTTCACCATCCCTAGTAGTTCAAGTTTATGCGGTATGGGGAATATGTCCCCGACAAACTGGACACGGACGAATTGGCGCATGGACGAACAGACAGACAGACATACAATCAGTGCAATCACCATGTATGATTTGAAGTCCTTTAAACTAATATGCATGGAACATGACCGTTTGGACTAATATAAAGCAATGTTGTCCATTTTAAACAGTTCCAGGCCTGTTGAGACGACCAGAAGCTAAACGTCTGACTCAAAATTATTTGAGCTATATAGATCTACTCAACAAAAAGGTTCCCAGAAAATCATAGAAAAAACAACTCCGAAACAAACCATTATCCATATTTTAATTATTTTATTCGATACATTCCATTGCTTGAAAAACAAAATTTCCTTTATTTTGATATAGTCCGTACATATTTACCTGACGTTGGTGACCTCGATAAGCATAATTTCACACTTCGTTTCGTTACTAAATATAGCTTCGGAACACTAAATTATCATTGAGAACGTACATTGTAGGTTACATAAACCGGCATCAATGAGAAAAAGCATTTACCGGTTCTCAAAGAACCGACAAGTATTTAGCTCAAGTGGTAAGGGAGAACACTATACATATTTCCGTACAGTCAGTGGTTCTAATCCAATACAATACTATTATATAGTATCCCATTTTCAAACGTATACTGTTTCTTTCAAGTATTCATATATCATTCCTTTCGATTGAAACATGTCTCATTTCCTTCTTTTTTAACATTTTATAACAGAGCTTCTATGTTGTGTATGGAATAACATTTATAACATAAAACTATTTTCCTCCCTCGGGATTCAAACCCGGGACCCCGTCTTTACAAGTCTTTTCCTCGAACAACATACCTTTGGCAGATTAGATACGCCAACGGGTTGACAATTAGGTATATAAGTGATTTGCCATACAACCTAGGTGAGGGTATCGAGGACAAAGACTTTAAATAGCAACATCGTGATTATTTTGTAGATACTTTTATACTAGAAGAATCGGGAATCGTATTTTATGAACAACTTATTCAAAGTGGGATTACAAATGCTAAAAGAATCACGTAAACGTTCTCGACTGTGTACGTTTCGCTGTCGATTATTGATTTATACTTCATCATCTCATTTTAATTTATTCATGCATATAGGTCAACGTCAGGTACATTTATTGGAACTATTTCACTTAAATCCTTGCTATATCCCTCCGTCAAGTAACCTAGGAGTCAAAATCATCTTTTCGTAAAATAATTGTCTACAGAGTAGTCCCTCTTTACATGCAAAACACATGAATATGCTTTGAAGGCCAGTGAACAAATACAGTAAAAATGTTGGTCAAAGGTCAAGGTCACTTATCAGACATGTCTGTCATTGAACATTCTGAGAATTCTTTAAAAAATTTGGTTGAGTATATGTTGATGCATTGTGATTGGATTCCATATTGTTAAATCTTCCTGTAATAAAACCCTCCCAAATGAACTGAAAAGGTCAGTGTACCAAGTTAAATTATGTAGATTGTAAAGCGTAAATCTTATCACATTGAATCCTAGCAACGAGTATACACATGAATAGTACACGTGTTCTATACAGCAAATACCCTAATTAGATGGTCTTTATAGGAACCCTCTGATCACGGTAGCACTGTTTTTCTTTTTTTATTATTAAATTGCGAAAGAACAGCTTTAAGTAGCCTTAAATTGACTAGGCATAATTGGAAACTGGATTTGTTCATAAAAAGTTTCTTTAAAAAAATACTCTTAACAATTTTGATATCTGCTTTTAACCGGCGATTTTTTGTGAAGTGAACAACGCGCTCCAAGCGTTAAAATCTCAATTACTGAGAGTTTAAGGGTAAAGTTTAATGGTTAACGCTGAAAAATAAAACAATGCAAAAATAGCCAATTTCTCGTATCATTGACAGGTCTCGTCCTTTAATCATATACATTGTTACATTTGTACATTGTATTCTGTTCACAGTGAAAAAATTTAGTACACTTACATCCAGCTTTTGACCTATTGTGTTTCTTTCATCACATATTGTACAATGAGGCTCACTTCCAGGGGACCTTGCAAATGATTTTTGTTTCATCCAATTTTTGTCCTATACATATAAAGAAAAATCGTTGAAAATGGTTTGAATATAATGAAAATTGTATTCATATTTCAGTACAAAATTGATTAGAAAAAAGATACGTAAAAAGGTACAGAACAGACTATATTTAATATTTGTTTTTAACTTTTACCAAATATAAATGAATGATAACAAAATATAATTGGCGATCAAATAAGAAATTCCATTTATGTTCATAAAAAGTTTACCCGTTCCAGTTTCAATATTCTTGCAAAAGCTCTTGTCCGTTCCCTGTAAACTCAATCCATCGGGAATATTTAATAAGTAAACATTATTAATATAAAGATCTACTCTGCTGATATATTATAAGTGGTTATAGGGCATTTGGCAGAATATGGGTGTTAAACAGCATGGATTCCTATCAGACATCTTGTAATAAGGTATATGATCTGATTCCAAACAAACAAATAATTGTTCAACATTATCAATCAATATTATACATAACATGTTGATTGGGTAAAGTTTGCCATCAACATTGACAACTAAGTACTGCCACGTTTGTTAACCACCTGTAAAACTGTGATAATGATAGTCATTTCGTATTAACAAACCCATTTACAGGTACAATCCAGTAATCGGACCGAAAAAAAGTTTGTCTTATCCAATATTTCATTATATCCTAATCATCTTAAGCAAGTAAGGAATCACTGGAAAAAAGAAGGAACAGTTGGGGAATTATCTTTATTTTGGATTAAGCAGTTTGATATCGTATCCAAGTTCGTTAAAAGTGAGCGTCACTTTATTTGATTTATGACTTATGTATAAATGAATGATAGGCCGAAAGTAGACTTTTATACATTTGCATATACACGCACTTGCTTCTATAAAACAAAATGTTTCGACTAAGTATACACAACTCTGCAACAAAATATGGAAAACATGGGTTGGGTCTACGCCATGGACACACTCGGTGATCATTACAATTCATAAGAAAGGAGACATTCCGCAGTGTAAGAACTGTAATAAGTTTTATCAGTCATCTCAGTGAATACATGCTTAAAGTCATCCACTGACTCCACAAGCTAAAGCAATCATTGCAGAAGAAGAAACAGGTTTCAGAGCGGGACCCAAGCGCTCTGTAGACAATATTTATATGGACTGGCAAGATCTCTGCAGGAGCTGAAGGACTAAGTACAATACCTAAACCAATTATCTACTGCTTTGAGATTAAAATAAGTGCTGTGGAGGCCAAAATCATGATTAACAGCACAGAATATTTTGAGGATGACATAGAGATCAAAAGACAAAGCTTGAGACAGTAACAGCCTTTAAGCTTTATGAATCAGCAGCCTGATCTGGTTTAAAACTGTTTGCATTAGTAATCATTGCTGCTGTTCAGTGTTGAAAGATAAATCCAAAGCCACCAACCATTTATTTATTATCATAATTATTTTTATTATTGTTATTATTAATTTAAATCTGTGGGTTTTTTTTGTTATCTATATCAAAAACATCATGATGGTTCAGAAGTCAAAAACACATGTCCAAGCAAGTACCCAAATATCCACTTCATAAATAATCGGCTTTTTCAAGATGTAAATCATGCTGGGAGAGTAATATGACGCTTATGACCTGCTAGGTGTGGCTTATATGACGCTTATGACCTGCTAGGTGTGGCTTTTGTGTTCGGTTTGTCACTCGGCTTAAACTTATTTTCTTTAAAAATGTCCATTATGTCACTTGGGAAAAACAGCAGGCGACAATTTTGAAGCAGACGATATTGCAGCAATTAAAGCGTTAGACATAATTGTCCTGTTCAAGGAACTGTGGTAAGCGTTGTTGAAGGGAGGGAGTCGTTGTCGGGAGGGCCATTGTAGGGAGGGAACGCTGTATTTATATAGGGTTTGCGAGGCGAATTCGTGTTTACTTTCCCTTACTATTATATGTACTTAAAATATAAACAAAACATACCTGTAACTTTGGTTTTGTTCTGTATTACTCGTGTATACAATATAGTTAAACCGAAAGTAATGACTTTTACCGAACTCAATTTCCAGCATGTGAATAGTTTGTATTAGATTTTATTTAAAGAAATTATCTTTACAATATTACCACTGATGATAATCCAGCTACATTGTGTTTGGACTTAAATTATTCCGTACTTCTATCTATAACCAATGCACCAAAGCGATTCCTAGGGTTATAAACCACAGATGTTTATCTATTTCAAAATGGGTTTTTTGTATGACACATCTGTATAATTATGTATGAAAAGGAGAATGTATACATACACAGTAAAAATCTCTCTATTATTACCACTTGAAACAAGGTTTATAGATTGGAAGGAAGACATGTGTTAAACTTAAATAAAGGTAACGGTAAAATCGAAAAGTCCTTCTGGAGCTTTCTGTTTTACTAACAACTTGCTTTAAAGAGACTCGCAACCAGATTTAGCAATAAAAATAGTAATTTGTTAAAATGTGTCAAACGCTAATATAAACGGGTAAGAATTAGTTTAGGATAAGTAATTCTGTTTAAAAAATGCATTTAAATAAAAAATATATTGAGCTCTCGTGGGATTCGAACCCGGGACCCGGCATGCGCGGACAGAAGGCAAAATAAGGAAACCACTTGGTCCACTGTGCCACCGACCTATTCATAGATATGTGATCGATTAAACGTATTTCAGTGTGTAGCGACGGAGAGTACATAAAACTACGTAATTCAGCTCGGATTTATGTCTGAGCCCGTGATCAATTTCTATAACGTCTTTCGACGCTATGGATAAAACGATGGAAAATATCTAACAAACTAAGATTTGAAGACTTTTTTAGAGAGTGTTTTTAGACTGGTCATATTTTTCCAATGCCAGATGCACGATAATTCTACCCTTTTGGTTATATTTGAACATTTTCTTTTATTTGTGCAAATACACCATTTGGTTGCGAGTCGCTTTAAGTAGATACCTGCCGTAAACACCAAAATATTTCCACAATTTAGCGGTCGTAATAGAGAGTTTTTTCTGTACAGTGGTGACATACAAAACAATAGATGTATTTTTACAATATGTTTTGAAATATATCTACAATACAAGCACCTGTTGTATAAACGTAAACCAATAACAGTAAGTAGCGAACATTTTTGGGCTTCTTAAACCACCGTCAACATGGCACACCAACATAACCTACTATAAATGTAAACAAACCATACCTGTAATGTTGGTTGTGTTTAGTGTTATGTATAGTGCTCCTTTCTTATAACGGCCCTCCCAACAACGACTCCCTCCTTACAACGACCCTTGCCGCAGCTCCCTAAACAGGACAATTATGTCTAACGCTTTTACAGCTGCAATATCGTCTGCTAAAAATTGGCGTCTGCTGTTTTTCTCAAAGTTACATAATGGATGAAACAACATCCTGACGAGTGACAAACGGCTTGAATTCAGATCAGACGCCGCGTTACGCGGCTTCTGATCTGGAATCAAGCTGTATGCAAAGTTAAGCCAATTTCCCTCTCTATAACGACTCCCTCCGAACAACACACACAACTGCTGTCTCCCATTGGGTGTCGTTGTAGAGAGGGAGCGCTGTTTAACGTTTCAGGTCCAGTACTCAACAAAAGAGTGACCGTGGCCGAGCTGTATAGACAGAGAAATTCATGTATGAAATATCCCCCGAGTTCAAATTTCACTGACAGCATTTTTTTATTTTTTTTTCATCTTCATTATTTTAAATTGTATGCGCCCACTCTTATAAATGCAACAAAAATACGGGAATCCCACACTTATTATTCCAAATATAAAACAATAATAACAAAGGTTCTTGAGAGCACCGGTGATAGTTTCGAACTGAGCTGCATAGGTATGGAAGGGGGATGAGAAAACCAGGAATTTACTAATAGTAAAAATTCTGATTAACAATATTTCTTTATAATGTAGGATTTGACACTACTTAAAATAAGTTATCTGCCTGTATATTATATACGTATATACAGAGACTTGAAACAATGAACAGTACTGTAAAGAGTCTAATGGCCTAAACCCTATTTTTAAATGACTTCATGAAACACGTGCATATTTTTTCAAGCATATTTAAACATTTATAAGTAAGATCTCTTTCATATAAGCTTCTAAGAGTTTACATTCAGATCAGAAGTAGACCAAATGATGAATAATTCTGGCAGAGTTACTCAGCATCTAGTCTGAATGCAACTCCTTATACATGCCATATTTCTGTAGTTTTGATCTGGATTCAAATAAATACGAAAGACTCAAGCAGGAAACGTAACACAAACAATACACCCACCTCTCAAGCAGAACACACACACACAGTCATACCACAACAAACACACACATTCACACACACGCAATACAATTCCTACATCTACACACTAAATAGAAAACAACACGCAAGACAAACATAAAGCAAAGTGAATATAGGAGCCCACCTTGGTACGGTCAGTAGCAATCAATAATTAACTATAAATTAATTAATTATTAACAACCACTGGGGGGTTAAACCTGGGTTTAGGGGCGCCCAACCTCACACTTATCTCCTATATGCACCTATAAAGACGAACAGTGTACATAAACTATAAACCCTGTTCCACAACCTCACAATCAAAAAGACCGCCAAACTCAGACTTTTAACACTAAAAGTAATAGTTATTACACAATTAATATCATTCACTGCTATATTTGATATCTAAAATATCAGACCAGGGTTTACACTGTTTGTACAGCATACAGACCGAATGTTTACATTAGATATAAATATATGATAAGGAAATGTTAGGCCGAAATCAACCCACCAAATGGACCCTAAAAAGGCCGAAGCAACCTAGGCCGAAACGACCAAGTACCGAAACGACAAGTTCACAATTCGTACACAAGCTTAAATGAAAGTAGATTCTACTAATTTTATGATTATCTTATTAATTTCAGAGAGTTATGTTTTTTCATTAGAAGAAACTTCTAATAACACAATTTTAAAACTTAATCGACCAACTTTCGTTTTAAAGGAGGTGATAATATCCTACGATGTTACTGAGTGTTGCTTTTTTGAGCGGGTGAAAACTGGGTAAAAGTTTTGGAAACTCGATGATGCCTATAGATGGTTCCAATTATTGCAACTATCAAAGAGCCAAAAGAAAAGTGTTTGCCTACAGTGAGATTCGAACCAACAGCCCAAGAAATATTCAAAACCCTGTGTTATTATAGCGGCTGATATTAACCATCGATTAGACGGCCAATATTACTGTATAGACTGGTTTATATATCTTTGATTGTGTCCTTGCTTGCAATGTTGATATTTGAAGTTTTTGTAAACACTGGATACAATAGGTGTGTAATAAGATCTAATTTACTTGTACATTAGAAAATACATTTTTTTTTACAGTAAAAACGTTTGTGCTCAAATAATAATAAAAATGACGTCCTTCTATGGTGCTCGTGGTACTGTCGGTGTCAGTACTGGACGA
The DNA here is from genome assembly GCA_922989275.2 of Gari tellinella. Classification (NCBI taxonomy): domain Eukaryota; kingdom Metazoa; phylum Mollusca; class Bivalvia; order Cardiida; family Psammobiidae; genus Gari; species Gari tellinella. The sequence continues at coordinate 53,894,946 of OV277858.1, forward strand.
GTGCTTCTGCACTTAATTGTCATAGGGGATGTTTATTTATTTGACAAAAAGTATCCCCCTGCCAAGAACTAAAAGGAAGGCACGTGATTACATGCCCTGCTAGACAACGAATGAGATAAGCCGAAATCATCTTCCTAAAACCATCATCATCTCATTGTCTGCTCTTTGCCCTAAAACTCAACTCATTCATTCATTCAGTACTATTTGATCTGCAGCTAAACACAATCAAGTAAAATATTAACCCATTATTTCATGGATACATAGCTGACATGGATGGTCAAGTGGTAATGCGCTCGACTTAAAGCTTGTGTAAAGACCTAGCTGAAATTTCTTTGGCAGTCCACGGGTCAAGGTTATTGTAATACAAAAAAGGGCAACTGGTTTCTGCTCAATAAACTGACTATTTTAGCTTACATATAAACCTAGTTTTGAATTGCATTTTGAGCCCGTCTGACGAACATCACTGTTACTAAAACTATTAACAAAGTATCTGATCTATAACATGAGTTAGGAAGGAGGTATTGCAGTGACCCATAGGTAGCTTAAAGGGAAAGTAAAAGTAAGATTTAGGACTTCCGTGGCAGAGTGGTTATATTTTGAGCTCCTTACTGTTGTGGATAAGGATCCCGGTCTGGGCACTTCGGATTTTTTACGTGGATAAGCTTTCCAGCACTCTGTGGAAGATCGGTGATTCTACCGAGTTTCGTATTTGTGCCTGATACAGTGCTTGATATGTGAATGGCTTCTATCTACACCTTTAAGTATCTGGATGTCATGCTGTTACTTAAATACTGTTAAAGCAACGTAAACTCGTAATAAAACTAATCAAAATAGGAATGAGAATTTCGTTTTTAGGCACTTTGGATCTAGGCTAAGGTCATTATTACTGAAAATGAATAGAAACAAGGTGTTTCTTGTGGATAGCTTAAACTGGAATTGACCGATCTTGACATCTATTAAAGATGCACGGAGACCTGGCTTGGGATTGTACTTAAGGGTTCGTCGGTCTAGGTCAATGGAACTATTGCTTTAAATAGAAAAGCAGCTTAAGCTCTATAACTTTGGTTAAAACTCGGATATTCCAATGAAATTTAGTATACATTTCTATAGGTAGTAAATGAAATCAGCATTTCTTAATTGCTTTTTGGGGTTCAGATGGGGTAAGTTAAGACAAAATTTGTCAAAATCGCTAAGTCAAGGCCCCTTGATGTGTTGACATATTTATGAAACACAAGACAATGAAAGTGCATTTGCCCTCATTGCGAACAAAACATATCTGCTTTTTACAAGCTTGTACTCGCACTTCAGTATTACACGGCCTTCGCTTATCTGGTTAAACATTGAAAATAAGCTTTGTAGCTCACCTGAGCAAAGCTATATGCCAAATGTTATGTGCCTTTGATGTGCTAACAATGCTATAGGCCTATAAAATAGTGTTTATAGTAAACATTGTTTCTATCAACTTCATTTCTAATGGATTATTATCATACTTGCATACACCGTATATAAGTATAAGTTCATGTATAGTACAATTACTAGTATTATTGGAACTGTGTTTTTTGTGTAAAAGAGTTGTATTCCCAAGTCGGTGCTTTCAGCGCTTTTATTGTGTATATTGTCATGGACGTAGGCAACCGATTGGCTCCAAAAGTATTAAATTATTTCATATAGGTTTGACTATATTAACCTGTGAAATTTATTGAATCTATTTGATGCTTTTGGAAACGTGTTTAAGCTACGCATCTACCACAGTACAATATTTACACACAGGATCAGTTTCGTCTTATATCCTATACTTATTTCGCTTGTTTACATTTCAGATCTTGACCACATGACGCATAACCAGGCGTCCGATCAACTCCAAACTGTTTGCAGCTCGTATTATAATCAATCCTCATAGTCATATTTCTACATTTATTGTAATGTGTATGCGTTTAATTCGCTTATACAGGAAAGACCAATGTCTAGTTAAGAAATGAACTCATTAGGCTGGCTCGCAGCAACACGTACCTACCGTGCACCCCCTCTAGATAGAAAATATAGCAATAACGTATACCTTTCACTTTTTTATCTTACAAATATCAGAAACAACTTCACACGCAATTTTAGATAATGGCAAGTCCTCAGAAAACAAAATATCTAAGTTGAAGACACCGAAACAACCTTAAGTAACGTTTTGACTGTATTTAAATTGTCTCCATGTCAATTCCCACTTTTGCGTTATCATGACCCATTCCTGCAAAAGTATCCATATTACAGCCAGTTTTGTCTTAAACATATAAAACTGATACCAAATTGACGATAGGACAGAAAGCCCCATACGCTTTTATTGCTTTGAAATGGCCATTTAAAATCTAAGGAAAAAAAGAAATAACATGAATTACTCACCTTTTATCCTACAAATATCGAAAAAACAACTTGAAATAAAGTTTAAAATGCTTACAAAATGCTCGGAAATCAGAACCTCTAAAAAGAGGTCAAAATATGAAATGTAAGTAACGTTGCAGCCGTTTCCATGTTTACTGATTATTTCACACATTTGGGAATTTAGCACCTAACTATGAATGTATTAAGGTAACCAAATGCATTGTGGTCTAATTAGTGATGCGCATGAATGAATTCACGAGATTCCCACTGTCCCTATCTAATATCTAGCGAAACCACAGCCAATGGTATTAAGCGTACATGATGTAAAGCATGATCCTTGTATCAGTTTCTTCCTGTGTTGAAATCAGGGCATTAAGGACGTTTCTCACTGTTGATATACCACCATCTGCGAAGAACTGATAAACCTCACCTTCATAGATGAGAGCAACGTTTCTACTTTGTAGCTTTTTAGCATAAGAATCAAAAGTCAATGATTTACACATAACCTGTGCATGTTGTTTCCTATTGTCAAGAGACAAGAGACAAGAGATATTTCTACTCGTCTGGTCTTTTCGTGTTTTCAATGAAACAATTATCTGCATACCCTCGTCTCTCCTCATTTTATGCTTTGACTAGTTATCATTATATATACATGCATGTACTGACAATAACATCAGTTCTATGTTGAATCATGTTGAACCACTTTACAGATTTCTGTCTGAAGTTGCATGGGATTTATTTTATGGAGTGCATAAGGCATCACCATCTTCTATCATCACCAGTTTATCTTGTGCCGGCTCCTTAACTATATTTAACCCTTTCTTGATGAATTTAAGACACTTTCATTTGTCTGGTTTTGCTAAGTTATCATCAAATCAGGACCTGTGTCAGCGAATACTTCATCAGCGTACCTTTATATAACTGCGTCTTGGGTGATTACGAATGCCAAAATAATTATAGTGCTTCGTTTCTAATCCTGCATATACTAAATTTTATTTTTCATATTCTAACTTTGACCTTCATTTCCATTGCTTCCAGTTTTAAATTATTTCTACATAATTTTTCTACAATTTTAAATGTACTCATTAATATTCATGATAATGCAAATAATGTAATTTCAAAGTAGAAGCTGGAAATAAAACCATACTTTGTATTATCTTTAAATTGGTGCAAGATTTAAATGTTTAAGACAAAAACTAACTGTGATATGGGCGATTTTTGCAGGCAAATGCCATTATGATGCAATTTGGGGCGTTCCCCTGGAGCAATTCGAATACTGTTAAAATGTTACTGAAATATCAAATCTCGTCCTCAAGTTAAATACTTATATCTGAGGCTTTGTAATCCTTTTAAATTCCATTTGAAGTTGTTTACTGATATTTGAATGCTAAAAAGTGAAACATTTTAGTTATTTCTATGTTTTCTTCTATTTCAAAAGTGCTCATTAATATTCATGAGTATGCAAATTAGGTTATTTCAATGTATAAGCAGAAAATAAAACCACAATCTGTATTATCTTCAATTTGGTGCAAGATATATCATAAGCCGGTTGGTTCATTGCTGATTGATGGGAGTAATGTGATCGCCGTTTTGGGGGGCTGTTTTTTGTATGTTTATTCATGTTTATTTTAGATCTAATTGTAGTTACTTTGTCCTTTCTGGCTTTGTAGGTACATTTATGTAAACTCATGTGAAGCGCTTTTGAACGCACTACACCTGTGTGAAAAGAGCGCTATATAAATCTGGTATAATAATAATAATAATAATAATATACCGGTATGAGTTTAGGACCAAAACTTACTGTGATACGGGCAATTTTCTGGTATTGGCCATTTTAACGCAAAATTCGGGGGTTGCCACGGAAACAATTAAAATAAATTACTTTAAGTAAATTGTTTGGTCTTTTAGTTAGATATTTTGTTTTCCGATGAATTTGTCATCAATTTAAACTACATTTGAAGTTGTATTCTGATACCTGGAGGATACAAAAGTGAAAGTTAACGTTAATTCTAAAACAAAATTCACTTTAATGTTAACATTAATATTTATGAATATGCAAATAAGATATTTAAAAGAAAATAATTGAAAGTTAAAGCCTTACCTTCAATTTGGTACCAGTTGAATATTTTCAGGACAACAACTGGCTGAGATATGGATATTTTTTCAAGTATGGGTTATCATAACAAAAAATTGGGTGTTGCCATGGGAATGGTTAAAATATACATAGCCTTAAATAGTTTATTTTTAGTATATTCGCGATTCTGATTCAAAAGACCATTTTGCACATTTTGGTACCCATTAAAATGTCTACGTGGCACATGTAGACTCTACTGGCCCCCAGAGTTTACTGTAAGTAATATATTCAGGAGTTGGAGGCCACTCTGCTGGCTTTACAAATGCAAAATAGACAGAATTTCACAAAAAGAAGCCAATTGTACTAAAATATGTTTACTTCCAAATACAAATACCAACCTAACTGTTGTTTCTAATTTCACTACAGAACTGTAAACATGTCCTCTTTTGAGATCCATAAATGCTGAAGGTCTTTGAAATGGACATATCAAATTCATCATGGATGTCAGTAATAACCAATTTCCCTGCACGGCAGAAATGATGTTCTCACCTATGCAGGTGAGGTTTATCAATTCTTTGCAGATGCTGGTATATACAAAGTTGAGAACCAGTCTTTGCACAGGAAAAAAGTGACACAAGGACCATATCATGCTTACACCATGTACGATGTATCCCCTTGGCTGTGGTATTGCTATATCGTAGATAGGGACAGTGGGAATCTCGTCAATTCATTCATGCACATAACTAATTGGCTGTTGTTTTGCTTATGACAAGGCATTTTGTTACCTTAAGACAGTCTTAGTTAGGTGTAAATTTCCCAAATGAGCGAAATAATCAGTTACCAAGAAAACGGTTACAACGTTACTTACAGTTCATGTTTTGGCTTCTATTTAAATATTCTGCTTTCTGAGCATTTTGACATAATTTTTAACTACATCTCGAGTTGTGTTCTAATATTTGAAGGATAAATGCATGTTATTTCTAAATGTTCTTTATTTTTTGATGTTCTCATCTATATATTTGAGAATGCAGTCTTATCGCCAATTTGGTATCAGTTTTATATGTTTAAGACAAACTGGCTATGATATGGACGAGCTTTCAGGTATAGGTCATGATAACGCAAAGTGGGGATTGACTTTGAAGCAATTACAATACAGTTAAAAAGTTACTTAAAGTTATTTTTAGTCTTCAAATTAGATATTTTGTTTTCTGATTATTCGTAATCATTTTAATTTACGTTAAAAAGTGAAAAGTTTAATTTTATTTCTATATTTCCTGCAAAATTTTAAATGTTCTCATTGATATTCATGAGTAAGAAAATTAGGTACATGTAATGTCAAGCATGAGCTGGAAAATAAAAAAAACACAATCTGTCTTATCTTCAATTTAGTATCAGTTGTATATGTTTAGGACAAAAACTGACCGTGGAATGAACGATTTTGCAGGTATGTGTCATCCTAACCCTAAATTGGGAAATTTCCATGGAAACAAGAAACTCATTTAAAACATTAAATTAAGGTTGTTCGACAGCGGGCGGTCCGCATCTCGAGTTCCGGAAATGCTGAAGACTTTCATCTGATCTTTGGGGCACGTGCTTATAGTAGAAAATTTACATAAAGAAAAATTTGATCTGCTTCAGTGTCTTCTTTGTTAGCGCAGTTGGTACGGTGATTGACTAGCAATCCAAAGGTTCTAGTTTCGATTCCCACTCGCTTCAAAACTTTTCTTAAAAAATAAATTGTCCGATTTTATTGACTAGTCAATACATAACGCAGTAATCAAAGGACAGGCTATGTTTAGTCACGTAATAATGAATAATATCAGATGCAAGTATAGTCAAGTGACAACTAAACTTTGTTAAGATTTATAGCCTATATGACAGGACAAAAATAATGCTAAAAGATAGATCCTAACGGAGCTTTTATGCATTACTTTTGTTATGCATTAAACAGTCACATGCCTTTAAAGATCTACATGCTACCGTTTTCAATGGTCCTTTATTACAGGTTTGACTTATGGTATTATTTAGAACTGACGGCATTTTAAAGTTGAACTCAAGGGAGGTTACTCGTTTTGTGTTAACATTTTGTCAGAATTTCTCGAAATCATGTATAAAATGTAAATTCCACTGTAGATTTTCATAAAAAATTTGCGACTAGTAGAACTAAGTTATATCTATCTAATAAGAGTAAATTTAGGGTATGTTAAACAGCTAGATTTTTTGTAATTTGAGAGTTAGTGACTTTTTCAGAATTTGACTTTTTTAAAATATTGATATTTCCAGAAAGTATGTCATGAAATAATTTTATTTGCACAATATCTAAAGATAAGATAAGATAAGATAAGATAAGATAAGATAAATTTTATTTTGAGTCGGCAAGACATACAAAAGACAACATAAGCCATAAAGGCTTTTGAACCGACTATACAACATATGTATAATTATAACACAGATATAGCAGCTAGAAATAGAAAAATAGAACATTCGATGCAAACAATGGGTTGGAAAATATATATCACAGATAGAACTAATCTGCTGGTACAGTACCTTTCCATTTGGATTGTATAAATAATTTTATTATCACAGAGTTATATTTATATCTAGCATGGCTCATTGGATTGCAGGAGGGGTAAACCCTGGCAAAATTTGGATAAGATGAAAAGCTGGCTAGCAGCAGAGTTTTATCAATGTGGAAATATTAAATAAGTCAGGCGCTAAGCCAAAGATATTATAAAGACAATGATGAGCAACATATTATAACTATATTTAGAATACATGAAAACAAAATTGATAAGTACAAGGAAGTAAGTATATACTATTAAAATGTTGTGTAGGAAGCTGCTGATCTAGACCCAAGTGTAGGTCTAAAAACTGCCTTAAAACATGTTTTAAGAACTGACCATGGAAATTTGGCACAAAAGTGCGACCGATAAGAGAAAAGTAAATGAGAATATCAGCTCGAATCAGATTCGAAGTGAACTGATCAGCAGCTCCCTCACAGTAAAATATCTGCAAGCAAAACATGCAAAAGAAAAACTAAGCAAACTAAGCAAAATGACAAAGGTAAACAAAAAGACAGCATAATGAAACTGAAGCAGGGTAAACAAGTAGTTCTTGATGCAGCATCAGCCCTGTGGGACCTGTGGATGTATTTGCTAGGTGTCATTACATGCTGAGCATGTGCAACTTTTCCCGTTCTAGTGGGATATTAAAGACTTAAATTGGCTAAAATTTGAAGTTTTCCTGAAATCCTCCGGTAGTGAGTTTCACAGGACCGGTGCTGCATACCTGAAACTGTTTAAACCGTACCTTGTAGACTTCACCTGTGGGACCTCTAGTAAGTTGGTATATCTAAAATTATAACGAGTGTCATGCCTGTTAATTAAGCTACTCAGTACTGGTGGAGCTATGCTATTTAATATTTTAAAAGTTTCAATGGCCATAACTCTGGTTCTTCTAATGTATAAACTAGGTAAATTAGCTAAAGTTAACAGTTCCTCATAAGTGCTTGTGTAGTTTTCATAAACAAAACGAAGAGCTCGCTTTTGAATTTTATCTATTTTATTTGTGTTCGCAGTTGAACAAAAATGCCATGATAAAGGACAAAAGCTAAAATTTGACAGTATAAATGAGTGGAAAATAGTCAGTTTACTTAGTTTACATAGATTTCTTCCTATTTTCTTCAGGATGTTTAGTTGTTGAGCTGCTTTACTGCAAATATTACTAATGTGATTGTCAAAATTTAAATTAAAATCTAAGTTGACTCCTAACAGTTTAACTACATAATCACAGGAAATTGTTGCATTTTTAATATCGAATGTGGTTTTTTTGTCATGGGTCTTTTTTCCAATGGCTATCCCTTGAAACTTGTCAGGATTGGCTTGTATACAGTTGAAGGTGAACCAGTCAATTAAAATATTGCTTTCATTTTGTAATACAGAGAGGCGTGTACTGTTACTTAAAAGACAGGGTATTATCATCCGCATAGTTATATAAAGTGCCTTGTTGTATGAAGTAAAAGATGTCATTTGTGAATACATTGAATAGAAGAGGTCCAAGAATAGAGCCCTGGGGAACTCCCTTTATTATATCAGCCCAGGTACTAACATTATTTCCTATTCTCATTTGCTGCTTTCTATTAGAGAGATAAGATTCAATAATTTTAACTGAGTTATCTGACAGCCCATATGCACTTAATTTGCAGAGTAGTATATCATGGGGGAGACAATCAAATGCTTTTGAAAGGTTGATGAGGACGACTGCAACGTATTGGTTGGAGTCAAGAGAAGTTTTCCAATCCTCAACAAGTTTCAAGCGCGTAGTCTGGCATCCATGGCCTTTTCTGAATGCACAGAGATATTTATCAAAAATGTTATCAAAAAATGTAGAAAGCTGTTCCGCCAAAACTTTTTCAAAAATGTTTGATGGAGCTGGCAAGATGCTGACAGGCCTATAGTTGGATTTCACTAACGGGTCATTCTTTTTTATAACAGGTGTGACCTGAGCTTGTTTAAGACGATCTGGAAAAATACCTAAGTCTATTGAGCTATTTATGAATCTTGTATAAAAAGGTACTAGTGAATTGGAGCCTAGTTTTAAAAGCTTAATAGAGATCTTATCAACACCTGTTGCTTTCTTTACATTAAATTTATTTATAATTTTTGAAACAGTGGATTGTTGTACATGTGAAAAGTTGAATGAGCTTGAGGAGAAATTTTGCCCCAAAATTTTATTTAAACTAGAATGGCTGTTTCAGTCAAAATCAAAATCCTTTCTATATCTTTGGCAACATTAACATAGAAAGAATTTAAACTATCTGCCACTTCACTATTATCAGAAACTGTTTTCTGGTTTTCATTTAAGATTATTTTACTTTGATTGCTAGTTGATTTATTTGACATATAAGGTTTTATAGTTGACCAAAAATCTTTGGACTTGCATCCACCAGTACATCGTTCTAAAAAGTAATTGTTTTTAGAAGTACGCTTTTATTTGTTCACAAAGTTTCTTCTTTTTCTATATTCTTCCCAGTTTTTGAGAGTTTTGCTCTTCAAATATTTATTATAATACATTTTCTTATTATAAATAGCTTTTCTAAGTTCTTTATTCATATAAGGAGGTTGAGCAGGGTTTTTAAAGGCTTGTTTAATGGGAGCATGAGTATTCATGATATTTATAATATCTTCCTCAATTTTTTTGTAATCTGAATTTATGTTCTGGTCTGAGCAATCATACTTGGAATGTTCAAGGTTACTTAAATCACTATTGTACTCATCACTATCAAAATGTTTAAAACTTCTATACGATATTTTCTGCTTTTCATTTCTAGGGACAGCTGTATTAATTACAATACTAATAAAATTATGGCAATCACTGATGCCTGTAGAAAAATTTAGAGTTTTCATACATGATTTTTTACTATTTGTTAAAAACACGTCTAAAAGTGATGGAGAACAGTCTTTTTTAAAACAAGTTGGCTCTTTGATCAGGTTTGTCAAATCGAAAATCTCTAATATATCAGACAGAGTTTTACTTTTATCGCTACACAAAAGATCATAGTTCAAATCCCCAATGACGGCATAGTGGTCATATATGCTGATACATCTATCTAAAGCTTTACAAAATATGTCTGAAAATAAACTATTTTTCATATTTGGAGGTCTGTATACACAATAGAAACACCATTTTGCTTTGTTTAAGGTTACCTCATAAATAATGTTTTCAAGATTTTCTGGTTCAATGTCTTTACGTCTTCTTGATGGAATGTCACTTCGTATGTACGAGGCTAAGCCTCCACCATTTGCGCTTCTGTCGCGTCGTTCAAACTTGAAACCAGGTACCTCAAATATTGCACTGTGGTAAGAGCTGTCTAGCTTGGATTCTGAAATAAACAACAGGTCGACAAGTTTTTCATATAAAACTTCCTGGATTTCACTGTATTTAGATTTTAGACTGTTGATATTTAAATGAGCTACAATAAATTTTCTAGGATGGATTCTACGGACGTCAGCTAACTCCTTGACAATAGTTTCGTTTTGTATGGATCCTGATGATAGATCAAGGTCTATGCTAAGTGAAGAGCTTGAATTTTCGAAGAACGAATCAGTAAAGTGAAAATGTTCACAGTCATTGCAGATCCAAGGGTATGGATTATCTTGCAGTGCGGTAAACTGAGGAGGAGTAACTTGTGCACACTTGATGTGTAGTTTCTTGTAGCAGGCGTTGCATACAACTGATCGGTGAGTCCTGGCAACAGCTTTTCTACACGATCCACATGGATTAGCTACAGGGCCTGGGTTTAATGCAATGTCACCCGATAGGATTAGCAAGTACAGTTTGTAGCATCTTCTTAGGTTTATTGGTATCGAACTGACTCTCCGAGAATGTGTCAAATGGTAAAATATCATACTGTGTAACGTTACGATATTACTGTTTGGTGCAATTTCAAACCGATTCTGTTCGTCAAAGTAGTTTTTACTCTGGGTTGTTCTCACAGTTGTGTTACTTGAAAGCCACTGATCACTGATGTGTTCATCGTTTTCGTTAAAGTAGCATAGATAGATGATCATAGAATGAAGAATTAAAAACATTGTTATTCTAATGGGGGCTGCCATCTTGGATTGTGCAGTCTGGGTTTTTGAAGCGCTTATGTAGGTTTTGCAAGCGCCTGACGATTGTGATCGCTGTCAAAATTTCCAAATTTTCCAAATTCCACAAAATAAGCTGATTTGCATCGGGTTTTGAATTACGAAATGTTCCAATAAGCAATAAAACGTGTTTAAGAGTGTTTTTCGATAAAATGCTTCAATGGAAATGATGTAAAAAGATGATTTTGAATCCCTCCCAAGCCACGTTACATTCAGGTTAGTCTGGTTCCCTATCAAAAACATCTTATAGTCTCTGTACAGTATTCTTGAATGTACAGAAATTATTGAGTTATATTAGTTTATAAAGAAAATATTCCCGTTTATTAAAAAAGGAGCTTTTCTCGACAAAGGGTCCTGTCAGAAAAAAACGGTACTGTATTTTTTTATCTTAACGATTTCTCACCCCTGATATGGTATATTTCAATTTAATCAAGATTTCAAAGATTTCTGACACGGAATAAGCAGACCCGCGAACCACCTTAAAGTAAATGTTTTTCCTCAAAAGTAAAGTTATAACTTTGTTTTCCGAGGTTATTTCATCATTTTAAACTGCATTTGAAGTTGTTTCCTGATATTGGTTTGCTTAAAGGTGCTATATTTAAGTTTTTTTGTTGTTTTACTCTACTATTTTAATGTGCTCATTAATATTCATAAGTATGCAAATAAGGTAATTTCAAAGTTGAAGTTGAAAATAAAAACACACTTTGTATTGTCTTCAATTAGGTACAAGATTTATATGTTTAGGGCAAAAATGAGCGTGATATGGGCAATTTTTTCCGGCATGGGCCATTAAAACGCAAACTTGGGTCGTTCCCATTGAAACAATTAAAATACTGATTAAATGATTTTAATAGATTTTTAAAGGTTAAATATTCTCTTAAGTTAATCATTTTGTTTTGTGACGATTTTGTCATCACTTTACACTGCATTTAAAATTGTTTTCTGATACTTGTTGAATAAAAAAGAGAAAGATTTACATTATTTCTACATTTTTTCTACTTTTTAGTGTAAACAATATTCATGAATATGCAAATAAAATAATTAAGAGAAAATAATTGTATGAAAATGCCCATTATCTTATCTTCAATTTGGTACATATTCCACATATTTATGACAAAAGGCGACAGACCCTTCTGCACATTTTGGAGCCGTAAACAAAAGTTTAGGGTGGTGCGTAGTACACAATATTGTCCCCGAGAGTAAATTTTTACTCCTGAGACAAGTGTGCAGATGATGACAAGCCATCCTACCCTGTCTAGAGAGGCCCTGACTTACTCAAGGGGTATGTTTAGTTCAAACTGAACGCAAAAGACAAGGTTGGTCAGAACCAAATAAAAGTTAACCATTAGTAGCTCACCACTAACAAAAACAGCTTGGATCCAGATGAGACGTCAATTAACCCCGCATCTCATCTGGATCCAAGCTATTTGAGATACAATATATTTACATATTTACTTTCGAATCACTTTCAAATTTGAAGCAGACAAAATGTTTAGCAGACGACAATTTTATCAGCAGGTTAAGGGTTTGCATATTGAAAGAAAGCTGAGAAGTTATGAATATCAGAGATAAACTCATTACAGTTTACGCGCAGTGGAATCGGATGGTGAAGATATGGTGCACTCAAGGCTCCTTAATTAAAGATAAGAAAGCTTGTTTTCTTTTATACCAGGCCAAAATGTTATAAAGCGTTTTAGTTGAGTCTGAGATTTTTTGCAACCATGTGATTGGTCAAAATTGAGATTTTTCTCCTATCTGACCAGCTCAAATGCTCGAAAACGATCTCAGACTCAACTCAAAAGTTTTATAACCATGGAACCTGCAGTAGCTTGCATGCGTGTGTGTGCATGCGTGGAATTGGGATATATCTCATTAATCTCAACTTTCATATTTCTTTACTGTAGTAAGAGACTGTTCGTAAGGGCCAGTCAGTACTCAAGCCTGACTCTTGACCTCTTCATAAGTAACGTGGTCCTTGTAGGATCCTTCTGTAGCATCTCATCTCTAGAGATTGGATTCTACTCTCCAGTTCTGCTGTCAGAGTCAATGTCTCACAAGCATTCGGACATATTGAGATAACGAACGAGTTGCATAAGTCATTTTGGTTTAGTATAAGATGTTCCTGTCCTTTCCACAGGGACCCGACCCGATTGATTTTTAGAGAAAAAAATTGTTAGAAGGTAGATATAGAGACAAGAGGTACAACTGATCGTCAGTATATTCTCACCCTATCTCGACAAAACCGGGCATATCATGAATAATACTCGATGAAACGACACCCTCATTGCATTTCTGTCTAGCTACATGTAATATAATACCCTTCTATAAAAACATAACATAAAGCCAACTGTAAACATGAACTTTCAACAGTTCTGTGTCTACTCCAGAAGCACTGCCATCAGAGGTATCACCCTTTGTCACTGCTGCATCTCCTCTCAATGAAGACTCTCGGATATTTATTAACCCTTATCGTGTTAAGCGAGACTTGGCTAACTTTTGCAAACAGTTTGGATCAAGATCAGAAGATCCAAACTGTTTGTCACTCATATTCAACGTTTCTTTGGTTTAAAAGATGCATAAGATATATTTTGATTGCTTTCACAGACGATACATATGAAGCAGGGGATAATTGAGCATGCTAAGGGTTACGTTTCATCAGTGTGGATAGAATAATTTCAGTAATATTGATTGGCAAGACAAAATGCACAAGGAAATTGCACCCTGCACTTTCTGTCATTGAGATCTATCTGTTTATGGATTTTCATGATTGTGGAATGAGTACTTTAGAAAAAGACATTTGCAGGACACTCGTGTGTGTCCGACAGACGGACGGATGGACAGACAAAGTGACGGCTATATGCTCTCAAAAACAATTTCGGGGAGCATAGTAAAAATAAAATTATGTTTTGCATTTCTGACAAATCTTCATTTTCAAACCATCAACTGTTCAATGACTCTTTCCCTAGACAGTATACAAGTTACAGCATAAATGGCACATGGCTGCATACTTTGATAGCTGGTTAGGTGTTATGACCGAAAGGTCGTCAGGTGATGTCTTTAAGGACATTATTATGTGGTGGGGGAGTGTTTCTCAAAACAAAGCATGGCTACGAAATGAATATTTATGCTTGAAATATGTACAAAAATATCTAAAGCCGGGTTTCTCTGTTCCAATTTGATACAAGAATGGGTTTTGTCGTATTGATCAAATACAGATACAAAATGATGTTTAAAGGTATGCCTATTTGAAGACATTCATTACGTTGTATATGTTAGCTTAATTCTACACGCATACCGAAATTTTCCTCGAACCAAACATGGTTTACTATCTTTGTATAATCAATTTGAACAACTACGTATTAGATTATGAATATCAAACAAGTCATACCTCATTTTAACGTCCTGTGTCTCTACTTTATTTTGGTACTTGTTTAATATATCTTGATCCCCCAAGAAAAAAAAGTTATAGCCCATTTTTACAAATAGGGTAGGTTTGAAAATTACCTGGAGGTTACCATGCTAACCGTTAAATTACGCATAGCAAGGACAAAATAAAGTTTGGGAGCATTCTAATATATCGTGAAGAAGACTCTAATGAACAATTTGGTATCCATGAAAAACAGACTACCGGGGGTGAACGGTACGTGTTGCTGCGACCCAGCCTAGATATATTCGGCGTTTAAGTGTAATAAACGACACAAATGATCGGCAAATTCCATGCATCGCGCTAGCCATTCATGATTAATTTGGCGATCATTTTATGTCGTTAATTTCACTTTAACGCCGAAACAAATCAGTCCTAGTTATATTTACATTATAGTTGCTGTAATGTCTACTATTAAATGAACATTTTATTAATATGCATGTATTTTAAATTTAAATTACAGGTTCTTAACACGAATAATGTGTACTCTGAAAGGAACAGCCATGACCGCATAACTAAAGTTGTGATTGGCCATAAGCCCCGCCTCCTCTGCGAAAGATATCAACAAGTCCTTCCCACTAGAGCAATTGCATCTATACGATTTAAACGTCAACTTGTTTAATGATATTAAATTAGGCGAATGTACATATTCCACTGTAACATAAAACAGTGTTTTTAAACTGTTTAAGCTTTTGAACACTTTCACGCCAGATGGTATCCTCTGCTTCAACCTTTTACGAGTCACTATATCGTATATCGACTGCTTTAAAGGTATTACATAAATCATTAGTTTGAAGTAAGATTTAAATCAGTTTGAACAACAAATATCGACACGAATGTCAAAGAGTTTGGGTCCTGATCAGACGTCGCCTAAGCGGTGCCTGGTCATTATCAAAATTGTTCACAGAATCAACAAGTCCCTCAAGGCGGAGACAAGGTTATTCTTAGAGGCAATCAGATATCTGATTAGAGTACGTGTTCCTCGGGTCTGATAAGGTTCATGGCTTTTGCAATGGATCCATTATTTAAGCACATATATATGCGTTCACTGGGAAAGCATGATTAACCAATCACTGTCAAAGGTGTAACACAGACATTTATGAACATTTTGGATCCCGATCCCAGTGTTTATCAACCAACTTATGTTACACCCCAGTGAAGCCTATAGTATATAGGCGAAAGCTCTTAAGGTAAAGCTTTTAATCTATAGTGTGTGTGAAATTCAAAAAATCAGAAATTAATCTGAGTGTTCGGCGACTCAAAAATACGCCAATTAAAAAATTAATTCTCAATATTTTTTTAAAATGTATACTGTTCAATGCAAATACAATAAACTGTATTAACCTTTATGTAACCTTTACATACGAACAATTGAAAAAAAGTGTATGGTTTGATTTCATAATGAATAGGATCTCTTTTAAATTCCTTTTGTAACTTAATATAAACAAATAGTATTAAAACAACAGTAACATAATATATATGAGCCGTTCTCCAGGAAAACCTGCTATAATGACATCGGTTATGACGTTGGGAATTCCCGATTAAACACGACGTCAGAATTTTACATCATGATCTTGACATGTGTGTTTAAAAACAAAGTACATTTTAACCTTTCGTGCTCAAGGAGTTCCAGATTCTCTGTTAGCGATGGATAAAGATATCGAGGTACGTATCTTCAATTATGTATAGCAATATAAATATGTTTTCTCTCATCTTTTCGGTGGATTAGATCTAGTTTAGATCTCTATCAATATGAGGTCATTGACAGCGCCATTTTTAGCTAACGACATTTCAATGTTTTGATTCTCAGGGCTGCCATAAGTTGACAGAAAGTACAGTCTCCTATCTACTTTGAACAAATACGATACAACAGGTTACTTTCGACCAAAATTGACATGGAAGAGAATTGTATCTAACAATGTAAAATCGTTACATAGTTCTGAGCGTACAAAGCGCATTAATGAGGACAACTCTCTAAAAGAGTTTAACATCATTCAGTATCAGTCTCTTACTATGATATCCCATCTGACATTTGGCTTCTTAGTTAAGAAGATCGTAACAAACTCAGATATTCACAGTTTGTCGCAAAATTAATCGGTTCGTTATTTTCCAGAACCTTTACATTACCTTGTAAAGACTGTCATAGTTTAGCATCCAATATGGCGATGCACGTATTTCTGTACTGTCCCTGTCGCTTCTGTCATAGAATAGAATTCTGGAAAAGTATATACCAACACTTTGGGCCAGTGGTCTATTCTCAGCTGATGTTGCTGCCACCAAAGGAACAGTTTGCACATCTCTTATCCGGAATGCGTTTATACTCAACACAAGGGAATGAATTCTATTCTCTGACAGTCACGATGAGGGAACTATATAGATTATTTCAGTGACTCTCCAAATAGATTAGCCTTGTATAGGGTGTATTTTACAATGATAATCAAAATGACAAACGGTGCGTATCCTGATCGGAGGGCTTTATGTTGAGCCCTCCGATCAGGGTCTACATTGTTTGTACAAGACATGTGTAATTTCTACAAGTCAACTGAGTTTTAATGCCGACTGAAAGTAACTAAGACAGCTTCTAAAGGAGATCTTAAGTTTTCATAAAACATATTGAGAGTCACTGTTTAAAGGGTTTACTGTACTTGTATGAGTGGACAGTTTTCTGTCTGAATGTATAGTTACATATATGTATGCATTAATAGTAGATTCACTAAACTTATTTATTTATCATAAGTTCATAGTAGCTTAATCGATTGTCTAGCATGAATTACACAATACTCGTTGCCATGTATTGTGTAGTATATGCTGTACAATCGTCACAATCGTATTCACTATAATTATATGAATACTTTGGTCAGTGTGCTAGTGACCTGGTTCGTCTTGTGTTTTATTTCGACAAGACATCATGCTCACTCTCACTGACCATTAACTAACGCTTCTCATTACAAGTGACAACGATGTTTCTTATGTTTCGTTTCGACAAGTATCGTCTTTTCTCACTTGTTTTGTATGTGTTTGTGTGTTGGGGAGTGGGGTAAAATATTAATTTCTTTATTACTATAAGTGTTTTGTTTACAGTCGGGTCTGTGTGTGTATGAGGGGTGTGGCTTAGTGATCGGGTGGGTTAGGGATATCTTTAGTACGGGTGGCTGCTTGTCACAGGTCTGATGTAAAGCGCAATGCTATTTATGAGCTTTCTGCTTTATTTCATTTTTGTGGGGACTGCCCCCTGGGACTGCTCATTATCTTCTTTCGTGTCCTTATTGAATGCCATCTAGTGCATGCCTGACTGTGAATAACTCATTTATTCTAATAAAGCTTGAATTTGTACATATTCCAACAGCCATGCACTCTTACTCTATACCAGCTGCACTGGTATACATCGTACAGCGGATGTTGTTCCAAAGTGATACGGAATCCATGGTGAATTGATGTAAACAATGCCACGCCAGGTAAGAAATACGTATATTACACATTATTATTCTACACATAAGTATTAAACGTTAAATCGTACCGAATCAGAACTAATTTCTGCCTGTCGCAAACAAGCCTCTTCTGTTACAAACGTCGAATGGTCCGTGAATTATGAGAGTTTAGTCTGCCCTATCACTAACAACGTGTGCCGACTTTATACAAATTGGTCGAATATGTGCATTATATACATGTAAAGTGTAATTCTTTTTCATCTACAGATAGATAGTAACTCTATGTATTAGGATTTTCTCCTCGTGTTAGCGAAACAGTTGCACGTGTTCTAAATTTGGCCATTTCATTCTACCATCACTGTACCGTGTCTTGCAAGCAGGTGACAGTTAACTGTACCGCATCTTGCATTTCTACTGTACTGCATCTTGGAAAATACAATTAGTAAATCTGAACGAAATGGATCGAAAATTAGACCTGGACCCGTATTCTGAAACATTCTACGTATTTTCGCTAAGTAAAATTAGTATCTAACCTTTCCTCTAGGAAAATACGTTTAGCTGAGGCTTTTGAGCCGACGTTTGTGTATAAGTTGCTTCGTGAAATTGGGTCAACTTCGGGGTGGGGAAACGTCACTACAAACGACTGAGAGTACTGTTTAAGACATTATTACCTACGGTCTTCATTGCAAAAACATAGAAAACATTGATATCTATTCAAAATCTATATTTGAGATATACATGATCACTTTACATGTAGGTACCAAAACTAGCGTACATGTAAGTACATAATTAGTTTCACAATTATATAAATAACGAACGAACCGAATTTCAATGAAGTCGCCGTGGCTCAATGGTGATAGAGTCGGACTAGCATGTCTTGGAAAATACAATCAGTAAATCTGGTACGATGAAATTGATGTTTGATGTCTCTGGTGCATAACGTTTGGGAGTAAATTCATTTTCTGTCCCTTGAATTTTTTTCTTTGGGCCACCCATAAACCTCAGAAAACGCCCCTTAAACAATGTTAAGCCTGTTACCCAAAATTACTTAAGGGTGTATCAAACTCGTGAGTTTGGGAATTTTTCAAAGTATATTTAAACACTCTTATGATGATTTTGTATTAAAAAGCTACATGTATTTAAGATGAACGAAAAAATAGAAAAAGTGTACATTGGTGAACAACGTTTGGCTCCACGGCCATGTAAAAGTTAACCCCCCCCCCCCCACACACACACACACACACACACACTTTTTCTAATTTTGTCCTTTTCAAACAGCCCGCTTCAATAAAACCATTTGAAATTAAAAACAAACATGATAATTTGGTTTTGTGTTTCATTTATTTCATGTCTATGGTAGTATTTCTTCATACAAAAACTAATTTAAGACAAACCATGCACCAAATGTGAAATTTAAAAAGCTCTAAATATCATCGATATGGTACTTATTAAGGGAGATAACTCCTTTTTCTTCCATTACTCAAATTTTTCAACACTAACCTATCAATTTCTTTTCATATTTTGAATTGCCTTCGTTTGGATTTTTTCATCTGGTAGAATTTAAAAATAGTACGATACTAAAAATATTATTATTTTTATTTTATCTCATAAATCTTTGTTGTAAAAAAATATCATTACCCATAAAAACCAGATATTCATATTTTCCAAATCTGGTGCCTGTTTGGTCTTGATTTAGAGTATTTATGTCAAAATACTTCCACAGACATTAAATACTTAATGAAAAACAAAATTACCATGTTTGTTTTTTCTCTAAAATAGAATTTACTGAAGCTTTGACAAAATTTGAGAAAAAGTCTGAATTTGACACATCTTTTCCAAATTGCCGTAGTGCAAAATAAAGCACACCAACATTTTCAATTTTTCCTTTTTTTTCATTTATCATAAATAGCTCTTTCGAAATAAAAATGAAAGAAAAACGTTAGATACTTTGAAAAATTCGCTTATGGGTTTGATACACCCTTAACATCGGGGTTGTATATCATTGCAGTGGTTGTTTCGTCCAAATCTTACCATCGCACCACATCAAGAAATAATAAAAAAGCAATTTTGTTCACGGAAAATCTGCTTTCAGCAAGAAGCCGGTTTAACATGAAGTCTATCGGCATTTTGCAGAGTATCAACAACGACAGGAAGAAGGAGCTCAAGTTATCGAAGCAATAACAGCAAACGAAACTATACATTAGAAATAATGTGTAATTATTTTAATGTGTGTTTAAAAATCATAACAGAAATGATAGGAAGTCAAACAGTATTCAATTTCAACTCATTTCATGAAATTTTATGTAAATCTATTGAAGTATAACGTTACGGCGTCGCTTTTAAAGACTGTTAGTATCAAAAGTAAAAATACACAAATGTCATATTTTTGGCACCACAATATCGATGAAACAATTCACGTTTATATCCAGTTATGTGTAGCTAAAATCCTTTCTTGTATGAAAGTCTAGTATGGAATATGTCCTCCGCCGACACTAGACGTCTACGCATATTCAAGGTAACTTTGGATCTGCTTTGCAGCGAATGGATAGATGCCCGTGTGCATACAAATGTCCGTGCAATCTCATTTATGCGTATATTGCACATACACTGTAAGCATGCTAATGGCGCGTTCGTGCTGTCTTTGGTTTAGTCTATCCATCAGATTAACTCTTTAATTTTAATAAAATACTGTTTTTCCTGTTACTGTTTCGTCAATAATGTCAATGACACAAAATGTTCAACACGTGGACTTTTTATGAAACGCGCACGTGCGATTCGTGGAGAACGGCTTAACAATACCCTGTGGCTAAACGGTTGACCGATTTCAAAATTGCACGTGCTAAAATGGCAGGCGTTAATCAAATATAGGACAGAAAGACAAAATTTACGCTCTTGTATATCGATTATAATTATTCATTAACTTTACATATGTATAGTTATTTTTGCTGTTCAGCATATTTTGACAGTCGCTGATTGTTTCTTCTAGTAATGATTCACAACCTAAATCACAGCTTGATTGGTAATCTATTTTAACACTGTCGTTTACTTTCAATATTTTTTATCCGTGGACTGTCTTTCGTGATCGTGCCTTCTCTTGATAAGTGTATGTTTCTCTGTAAGTCATTTACAGTAATAACCCGTCCTTGCTAACGACATAATTCAGGGATAATTTAAAAAATTGTTGTCTTTATTTTGTTATTTTCAACAACACGACTTTTTATTTCTCTACTTGGATGGTTTTCTTTGGTGTGTTCAAGTATGCCTCTAAATGTTTGGAATGAATCTGCGCAGTAAGCACACTTGTAATCCATAGTTGACCTGAAAATAGACGAAGAACGGTCATTTAGTTTTAACAAGAAGCAGTACAGTTAATATAACAGCCTCTGCAAGAAACAGTACATACGTATGGCAAGACGCAGTACAGTAATGCTGCAATAAATCGATCAAATTTGCAAACTGTAGATCATTTTAGCCAACACTGTGATATATTACAAATGCATGTAGTTATTTGCCACCGATCCAGTGAAAAACAATTATATTTTAATTGTATATATTGCACATATTCAGTCAATTTGTGCAAACTCGGCACACCTTGATAGTGATAAGGCAGACTAAACTCTCATAAATCACGGACCATTCGACGTTTGTAGATAGATAGATAGATCTTTATAGATAGATCTTTATTGCCTCCAATAATGGAGAGTTACACATTACAAACAGTGATAACATAACATAGAAACAACAGACTCAATGATGACGACAAATATAGTATATACAGTTCAAATTACGTCAGACGTATAGCTATGTATAGAGAGCACATGCACAAATACATCTATACAGTAATACAGCTGGTATAGAGTAAGAGTGCATGGCTGTTGGAATATGTACAAATTCAAGCTTTATTAGAATAAATGAGTTATTCACAGTCAGGCCTGCACTAGATGGCATTCAATAAGGAAACGAAAGAAGATAATGAACAGTCCCAGGTGGCAGTCCCCACAAGAATGAAATAAAGCAGAAAGCTCATAAATAGCATTGCGCTTTACATCAGACCTGTGACAAGCAGCCACCCGTACTAAAGATATCCCTAACCCACCCGATCACTAAGCCACACCCCTCATACACACACAGATCCGACTGTAAACAAAACGCTTATAGTAATAAAGAAATTAATATTTTACCCCACTCCCCAACACACAAACACATACAAAACAAGTGAGAAAAGACGATACTTGTCGAAACGAAACATAAGAAACATCGTTGTCACTTGTAATGAGAAGCGTTAGTTAATGGTCAGTGAGAGTGAGCATGATGTCTTGTCGAAATAAAACACAAGACGAACCAGATCACTAGCACACTGACCAAAGTATTCATATAATTATAGTGAATACGATTGTGACGATTGTACAGCATATACTACACAATACATGGCAATGAGTATTGTGTAATTCATGCTAGACAATCGATTAAGCTACTATGAACTTATGATAGATAAATAAGTTTAGTGAATCTACTATTAATGCATACATATATGTAACTATACATTCAGACAGAAAACTGTCCACTCATACAAGTACAGTAAACCCTTTCTACAGTGACCCTCAATATGTTTTATGAAAACTTAAGATCTCCTTTAGAAGCTGTCTTATTTACTTTCAGTCGGCATTAAAACTCAGTTGACTTGTAGAAATTACACATGTCTTGTACAAACAAGGTAGACCCTGATCGGAGGGCTCAACATAAAGCCCTCCGATCAGGATACGCACCGTTTGTCATTTTGATTATCATTGTAAAATACACCCTATACAAGGCTAATCTATTTGGAGAGTCACTGAAATAATCTATATAGTTCCCTCATCGTGACTGTCAGAGAATAGAATTCATTCCCTTGTGTTGAGTATAAACGCATTCCGGATAAGAGATGTGCAAACTGTTCCTTTGGTGGCAGCAACATCAGCTAAGAATAGGCCACTGGCCCAAAGTGTTGGTATATACTTTTCCAGAATTCTGTTCTATGACAGAAGCGACGTGCATCGCCATTTTGGATGCTAAACTATGACAGTCTTTACAAGGTAATGTAAAGGGTCTGGAAAATAACGAACCGATTAATTTTGCGACAAACTGTGAATATCTGAGTTTGTTACGATCTTCTTTACTAAGAAGCCAAATGTCAGATGGGATAGTAAGAGACTGATACTGAATGATGTTAAACTCTTTTAGAGAGTTGTCCTCATTAATGCGCTTTGTAAGCTCAGAACTATGTAACGATTTTACATTGTTACATACAATTCTCTTCCATGTCAATTTTGGTGGAAAGTAACCTGTTGTTACGTATTTGTTCAAAGTAGATAGGAGACTGTACTTTCTGCATATTCTAAATATATAAGGAACAAAACCAGTAGCCATACTTGTGCAATTACCGTAGCTTGTAATTCGATGAATAAATACTTTTTTAATGATACTATCAACCTCGAGATTGCATAATTGTCCGAGAAATACCAGTTTTCGTTTGTCAATTTCTGCTTCGATCGAAGGCATGCCAATTAAACTTAACGCCACATCAGTGCGTGTATGCTTAGGTAAAGTTTGAATATATTTGATGCAGAATCGATGAGAGGTCTCAAGTGTATCTAAATGCTCTTTACTCAGGCCTGACCATAGTTCACACCCGTATAGGGCCTTTGGTAGAATTATATATCTATATAGATTCCTTGAGGATATGGGGTGTATACCATTTTCATATACACCACAGTTTATTATAGAGAACAAAGTTTTTCTTAGTTAATGTTTGCTTTCTATAACTGACGGGGTCATATCCAAATTTTTATTGAAAAGTATACCTAGATGAGTGTATGTGTCGGTTTCTAAAACTACGTCATTGCCTAAGTACCAATTTTTATCTGTATTGTTTACTGATGCCTTTTCGTTGGCAGTTATAACAGCAGACTTGGTGGCATTATATGTGTACCTAAACTGTGAGCCATACTCATAGCATATATTCATTAAATTTTGCAGTCCATCACTAGAGAGTGAAAGCAGTACCATATCATCAGCTGAAGTAGGACATGTACAATTGATTGAATACATAGAGAGACCATATGGCCTCTTTACCAATCTATCCATTAGATCATTTATGAAAATTAAATACATGTATGGGCTGAGTACCCCACCTTGCTGGGTACCTTGAAGGACGGGGAACCAGTCTGATAAGAAGCCGTTACTTCTCACGCAGCTGGACATGCCGTGGTAAAGTTTTGAGATGGCTTTAAACAGATATACATCTATGCCTGAATTATACAGCTTGACCAATAGAGCATCATGCCAAACAGTATCGAATGCTTTGCGCACGTCTAAGAAGCACGTGTAAAGTTTACTGTTGTTTTCGCGAGCGAAGTTAACACATTCTTTAAATAGAAAAGACGTCATAATGCAGCCTATACCTTTACGAAATCCACCTTGTAGCTGATTTATAGTACTTGGTTGGTTTTCGATACGCATTAGTAGAATCGATTCGTACAGTTTGAGCAAAACTGGGGTCAAGGTAATTGCCCTATAGTTATTCGGGTAATTTGTGGATTTGTTACCTCCCTTGTGAAGTACAGTAATTACACCCTTTTTCATATTAGATGGACAATATGAGAGTTTAAGCATACTACTGAATAGCCTAGCGCATAACATGAGCATTTTTTCGCCGCCGTATTTGAAATTTTCATAAAAACAACCATCATAGCCACACGCTTTGTATTTCTTAGCTTTACTGCAGACTAATTCAACTTCGTGTAGGCTGACAGAGGACTGCCTGTCATTTATGTTTACAGAAGACACGTTACGTTCGATTTCTTGATATTCGCGTTTTATTCTGGTCAAAATATAGTTGTTCTTGAGGGGTATATAGGTTCTTGAAATAAGAGCCCCATTGGTCATTAATTAGTTCAGGGTCTTTGTACACTTTATTATCAAATGTCAGTTCGCTTCCTTTTGAGTATTTTGTCTTGTTGCCACGGCGACGGCCGATACATTTCCAGAATAGCGCACTATTTACTTCTGCATAACTGTCTATTTCAGCATGAAGGTTTGTAATATATTGCTCTACTTTTTGCCTGTGGACGTATCTAAATAACCGCTTTGCATCTTTGTATTGTACATACGATGCATGTGAATTACTACGTGGTTTACCATTTAGTACCCAGATCCTACGACAGTATTTAGAGTGTTGACTAGCTGATTTAAGTTCGTCGTCCCAATACGGTTTCAGATAGTGTTTGAATTTTGTTGTCGGAAAACATACTTTATTTGCATAATTGACTTTTTGAACAATACAGTCATATAGATAATCAATTTCTGTTTCGCTATGAATCTCTTTGTCTAAGAAGTCTTTACATGTTTGATCATTAGCTATCAGTTGCTGATATATATTTATGTTTTCAGCAGTCACTTTACGCCAGTTAATATTATGAATATGTTGGGTTACAGTAGGACATGATATGGCCCTATCTGGTATCGCCAGGCGGCAAATAACCGGACGATGAGACGAAACGTTCAGTGCATGATCGTCTGGTATAGTGCAGTCTGTAACAATATCAATTGTATTGGCTGTTATAAATATATGGTCGATTAGCGACTCTACCCTGCCGTTGTAATTTACATTTGTATTTCTCAAACCTGAGCTTATTTTGGTATAATTTATCGAAATATAGTTATTCATAGATAACATATTGGTTAAGTATGCGCTTCTTTGATTACTGCGATTTAGCTCAGAATTTATGTCACCATTACAATAACCAAACCTTTGTCTTCATAGCCCAGTATCAAATTTTCAATTTTATCTATATAATCCTTATATAACTTTGTTCTATGATTTGAGCAGGGAAGATATACTTGGAATATGAGGACAGATGTTTCCTTTAAGTTTAGTTGAATGCCAATGATTCTATCATCTTCAATGGGTAAAGTTGTAACACTATTTCTCAGTGTACGCTTAAACATGAAACATACGCCTCCCTTACCAACCTTACGGCGGCTTGGGGTTAAAAGATCGTAATCTGCAACAGCATAGCTGACATAATTGTTATCTATAGAGTCTAGAAAGTTTAACTCATATTCATGGAGCCAATGCTCCGATAAACCGCATATATCTATGTCATTACTATTGAAGGCGTCGCACAGGTAGCTACAGCTTGACATTATACCTGTTGCATTACATGTCATTAAGTTGAGATTTATATTAGCCATATTAAGGAATTGTTAATGACTCAGAAATATAGAAATAAGTGATAAGCAATGACTTAGATATATGTTCGAGTTTTTATGCTAAATCACTATCTAATCGACACAACCACGCAGAGAATAGAGTCTATTTCTCCGTGCTCCATTGCGGCTTTGATTTATATAATGTTCACCGTTATCACGGTCTACATTGTTTGAAGCACCTTGCTCTTCCCTATTTCTTCTGTACTGGTTATGGGTAACCCAGGGCCTGCATGTTACCCCTCTAGGCCAAAAGTGGGGTTCCTCTAATTTGTAGAGATTATGATTATCATATACATTGAGTCGTATTGTGGCTGTCTCGTACCTTTGGTTACGGAACACTGTAACCTTTGAAACGTGTAAGTCATTTTCTGAGACATATGACGCAATGTCATTTTCAGTGATAGAAGGCAAAAACCCACCAACGTAGTACCTCTTGGTGCGTTTTCGCCGTTTAACATGCTGAAAAATTCCTAACTGAGTATCATTAGTTGCAGGGCCTGGGTCACCACTAATTGTCTCAACATTGCTACCATTGGCACTGTGTTTAGGCGGTCTGCCGCACTCACGATAGATCCTTGCGAACGACGGAGGTTCGAAATTTTTACGGGCTACTACTTCTTTGTAAGATGGGGCACTGAAGACGTCGTTCTCGAGTATCCTTCCGAGTTGGCGTTACCATGGTTACTGCGAGTGGATTCATTTCGCAAAGTAATGATAGTTGGTAGTGTGGTACTTTCAGCAGTGGACACTTCCTCCGTGCAAAACGCACCTACTGTTTCTATGTGGTAGTTATGTGATTTCGACATACTTGATTTTAAAGACGGAATAGGCATGTTACCAAACATTTGATCCCCCTCCATGGCATTTCCGTTGTGGAAGTCATGGGTCGGGGTCCGAATGTTTGTGTCTTGATTGGGTTTAGGCTGCTTAACTGTACTCTTGGGCATGTCGTTGGCCACCTTGAGCTTTGTAAGGGGTGGAAATTCAGACATTGATGGGGCAGGTACATAGTTATTGCTTTGCATGGATGAGGAGTCACTGGTTTGAATTTGAGTGTCACTGTCAGCATTCACGACTTCAGTCTCTGGACGGTAATCTACAGGCTCGCAGAGAGAGATCACTAGCTTTTGTAGAGCATTCACATTTGTGAAAACCTTATTGACATTGTCCTTTAGCTGAAGAAGCTCTTCTTTAACATTACAATATGGAGTCAGAGCCTTGTTGAGAGTGTCATTAAGAGTAGCACACTGGTCACGTAAGGCATCATTCAGGGTGCTAATGTTCATTTTCGTGTCTGCAACAGTGTCCTTAAGCTCTTTAATTTCACTACTGCGAGAAACTTCAATTGCAACCTGTCGCTGTTTAAGTAAAAGCATATCAGCTTCTATACAGCTCACTTTATCAGTTATCAGTTTTAACTCACAATTTTTTGCCTCCGGGTCGGTATGTTTAGGTTTTGATTGTGACTTGGTTCGTGTTTTTGCTTTACTGGAGCTCACAATGTCTGACAGAAATGAGGACATGTATGTCTTTTGCAAGTTTGAGAGAGACTCTATCTCCTGTGCGTGTACGAAGACGGCGTTTCAGCTCGGAGTTTATGTCGAAGGGAAAAGATTCACCTGCACGTAATATTTCATATAAGAAGCACCTTGTTGCTTCCAAATCTGATTCGTCATTGCAGTAATCAGAAAGAACCTGATTCACAAACATATCACATGGAAGATGTCGGTAACTCTTGATAAGCCGGTTATACTCCTCCAGTTGCGATGTATCTATGCTTGAAAAAGTACCTTCATGATCTATGTGATCTTTGTCAGCATCTTGAGATGTTGATTGCTCCAATATTTGCTGACATTGGCCGGCTTGAAGACTAAAGCAGACCTGCTCATCTTCTGATGTTTGATTGTCAAGCGCTGATGATGATTCAAAATGCTTAATTTGATTTAGCGTGAATTCCGAAGAGCTATTTGTCCTTGATGAAATAGGCACTTTTACCTCAGTATTTTCATTCACATACACGGGAGACAACTCTGACAAGTCAGAGAAAGCATAATTATCTCCCTTGTCGCTTACTTTTTTACATGGTGAATCACAAACAGAAGGAATCGAGCCTTTAAATTGAGGTGGCGATAGTGGGGGCTTAATCTCTGTATTGTTCCCAGAGCTCGTACAATCGAGCGATAAATCTTCGCTCACCGAGTCCCTATTGTCACTCATGACAAAGCCCTTTGTTGTTTGCCAGGTAACAACAGCACTACAATATCTGTCACGATATGTTTAGGCTAAGGCGAGAAAGCAATAATCGGTGAGATTCGCTCACCCAATTTTGTTAAGAAACAAAGAAATTTTATAATTTACCTCATAAAGTCAACTTTTCTTGATTTTAATATAGTAAACGTTCCAAAAGCATAAGCTACACAAAATCCGCAATCGTCCAATATAAATTTCACCAAAAATATCACAGTATAACCATATTAATTAATGATTTCACGAGAGCACAAATAAATACGTCCTTCTCACACGAACACAAATATAACACAATAATTGTGTAATAGACGTATTTCTTACCTGGTCTGACATTGTTTACATCAATTCACCATGGATTCCGTATCACTTTGGAGCAACATCCGCTGTACGATGTATACCAGTGAGCTGTATTACTGTATAGATGTATTTGTGCATGTGCTCTCTATACATAGCTATACGTCTGACGTAATTTGAACTGTATATACTATATTTGTCGTCATCATTGAGTCTGTTGTTTCTATGTTATGTTATCACTGTTTGTAATGTGTAACTCTCCATTATTGGAGGCAATAAAGATCTATCTATCTACCTTTACCTCATAGCCTGTTTCTAGCTTTGTTGGCATGCGACTACTTAAAGCAGGTTGTAAGTAAAGCAGAAGGCGCATTCTGCTTTACTTTCAGCTTACATTAAGCCACTACAAACGGGAAAAAAATCCGAAGATTTAGGAAAGATCCGGAGAAATGGCAGCCGTGGATTCTTAGGATAATAACGTAGTAGATCTAGGCCTACATGTAGAATCTACATAGTTACCCTAGCACCATTGCTTATTGTTTGTGTTTTCTCAGCTTAATAATGATTTCCATCAAGCTGTCAAAGTTCATGACATTTTAACAAAAGTGCTGTAAATGCATGTTTACGTAGATTCAGCCTACCCGATAAACCAACCTTATAACGAAACACCCGCACCGACCCGGGATTGAATCCGGGTCTCAAGGTTCGCAGTCATGCACTCTACCACGTCGCCATAAAAACACGCTTGTACAGCAAGGCCGTACAAGTGACGATTAACCTACACACTGTGACATACTCCACCGACAACTTGAAATTCGTCGCAAACTATATGTGTAGGAGAACGACCGGGGGTTTGAACTCGGAGCCCATACAATCACAGAAACCATAATGGGCGCGAAAATATGAAGCCATATCTGGACTCGACCCCGTGAAAAACCCTCGCAAAGTTTTAAATCTATAAGCTATTGGTTTTTTAAAATTTATTCTTTGGGTTTAGACGTAGATCTAGATGTAGTCCACATTACATGGTGTAGATCTATAATGATTAATCTTTTCAGATTATTGTATCCTCCTATTTAAAGAAATAAATTTTATCTGACAGTGGGGAAGACGTTAGATCTATTATTTCCCGTTTGTAAACGCAAAGCACAAAACGGAGAAAATTCGATCTACTTTTTGTTATTCCTGCTGTAGGCAGAGGTGACACTTAGGGCTTAGGGATCACTTTTCCGGCGTCTGTCTGTCTGTCCGTCCGGCTGTCTGTCTGTCCGTCACGCTTTTTTGTCACACCTCATAACCTCTGTTCTGAATGTTCTACTGAAGCTTTGAAGATGAAAAATTCATTTATGGAAAGAGCTTGACAAGTGGAAGAGTATTGCACAAGGCATTGAAGGGTCATAACTCAAGATTATATCAATATTATGAGAGTTATTCCTCTTTTCAACTTTTTCTTTTCATGCTTTCTGCTGTTTTACTGAAGATTTTGAAATGAACTTTCTTTTACGAAAAGAATATGTTAGACTGATGCTTGCTGGCAGGTGACACACGCGTTCCGGGGAACCCATCTATTTTCTTTTTACATTTCTAGCTACATGTAGAAATAGATCTATCTATTTTAATTTGAGGGGCAAAAAGTGTGAAGCCTTGTCAGACGCCGGATGACCGGGCGTCTGATCTGGGACCAAACGGCTTGCAGGGGTAATAATAGTGTTCATCGCAAAAATAGCGTCTTTCCCACTGTATGAATAAAGTGTATTTACTATTATTTTTCATATTCATTAATCTCCTTTTTAGGATTTAGAGAGTCTGCTGTTTGATAGAACGTCCACGGCCACAGCATTTGGATCTCAAGAAGAAACTGACCTCGGTGCTTTTAGGCGTTTGTCTAGACTCAGGCTGATGATCGAGAGCTGGACGTCAAACATCAGGTCAGGACCTATTTAGAGTCTATTCCAGACTTTGATTGAGAGAGGTCTATGTGAACCATACAATTTTGTTCAAAGATCTCTTATTTAAGACATGCAAATGATTTTGTGACTAACTTAAAGTTAGCTCAGCTAAAAGTATTTGAGATTTAAACGCATGAGAGGTGCATGCAGCACCGTAGATATTAAGCTGTCGACTAGATCTACCGAGTTTTTAAGTTTGTAATAGATCTACTTGAAATCGACAAACGTTGGTTTGGAGTCCGGGGGACGTACCCCGAGAGAAAAATGGAAATTAGAACTGAAATTGTGAGTCAGGAAGTGTGATTTTACAATCAATTTTGATCAAAGCGCCGTTATATATCCACATTCACCTATCCGGGGGTCGTTGGGGTATAAGCCATGAGAAATAATGTGACTATAACCTTTATTTCTGCTAAAGCTATTCGAATTTTAAGGCGTACGAGAGGTACAAGTAGCACCATAGGCTTTAGGTTGCCGACTTTGTAGTTACTAAATTTTTGAGTTTCTGAAACTTGAATTTGATGAATGCTTGTTGCGGGAGGGGCGGGGGGTCCGGAAACCTCCCACGGGAAAATAGAAATTAGAACTAAAATGTTGAGCTCTGAAGCGTGTTTAGAATGATTTAGACTTAGACATTAAGGTCTAAACACCCACACACCTCATCCAACCCTCAGACCACATCTTTTAAACCTTCAATGTCACTTTTTGGCCATGTTTGATTTTTACTTTTTCAAATTGATGTTACGCTCGTGCGAAAGTGCGTATCGTCGGCCACGCCCCTGTCTGTTTTATGAATATTTTACTTATACTGTTTGTTTATTTCTATAAATGAAGCAAGAGCAACACCGGCACAATACTATATACATTAGGCACTTCTTTATTCAGATACTTTTGATCGAGCCTTATAAATTTAATTATTCAAATAATGGATAACGTTAGTTTAGCGTTTTTTCCACATATCCATCTTTTGACGCTTTTGCGAAAAGAAAATTCTCAGATGAGAAAGTATGTTTCGATAGGAGATGTTTAATAGAGATCAGTAAATGTTGGCTTATTATTATACTAGACCTATACTACAGAGCTACCTATGACTGGTCACTTTCATGCATGTAAGTAAAATTCAGTTAATTGGGTGTAACCTTGAATAAATCTTTATTGAAGAAAGGGCGAACAACCATTCTGAGGCAAAATTATATAATAAAACATTTGTCTATTTTACTTTCAGCAAATATCAGTTTTCCACTTTAAAAGGACCAGCCTGACGTCGTTCTTGTGAAAGCGAGACTCGGAGTGATGACGTTGATGAGAGAAGATATGCTATTCTAAGGTCACGTGACGTCGTTTTCCCCCACGAGCGTCTGCCGCACGTGCTACAGCCTGCAGGAATATCAGCCACTCGCCAGAAGTACCTGTTTAATATTTTGAGGCCATGTGTTCGCAATGTCTATCAGGACGTTAAGCGTCCTCAAAAACCATACAGACACTGAGGTTTGTGTCCTTTTTGGGGCTGCGTTACTATAGTAACTGAACTGTAACAGACTTTTCTTTTCTCCATATTTTATTCCAAATAAGTTTTATATGTTTATTCAACAGAAGCTTATGTCTTAATTGGAAGGAAAAGTACATACTGTAGTCATTGTTGGTTCTTGAAATACTGTTTCTGGACCGCTTTTTAAAAGTCAATTAACACTCGCGTGTCAATGTTTTAATGCTAGGACAGTTACTAAATTAGCTGTAATTTCATTAAAAATTGAGATATCACCAAATTTTTTTTGTTCTGTATTTCTAACACCCTACTTTTGAGCAAACAGCAAAAATCTGAAAATCGAAAATTTTGTCATTATAGCAGGTTTTGCTGGAGACCCAATCATATATATTGTATATAAAGATCGAGTATGTGTATGTCTGACTGTGTAGTCTGTTCACTTTATCTATCTCTCTCTAAAGATTTATATGTATATATACATAATATGTATTGATGAATGTTCATGTATGTGTCCAAATATGTATGCCTAAAAAGAACAAACATGATATGATATGGAAGTTGATATAAACTATAATATACATGTAAATATGCCAGGCTACAATTTGTTTGTTCTAATTTTCTTTGGTGTTATTACTTGTAACTTTAGAGACATTTGTAAGTGCAAGAATAGTATTATATATCTATACCAAATGCATACTTTTGTAAGGTGTACATGATGTTGTCTGCCCACCCAACACACGCAAACATTAACTCCCCTTTGCTGAAAAGGTACCACCTTGTAACATTGATAGTACAATAATAAATGGTCCAGAACTTCTTTGGATTAAGACGATCTACGGCAAAAGGATATTCCTTGTCTGGTTTTCTATCACCATATTAGTCTTCGGTCATGGTGTAGGTAAATCAGAACGATCCTTAACTAGTTCTACTTCACTTTCTTTGTGTCTTAAACTGTTCCCGTATTCAACACTGCATTCAATTGTAACGCCTATTTTTGAGATGTACGTATAAGTAGATGCGACCGAAAGCGTTTCTTTAATAAAAAAAAATGGACATGGGCAAAACACGCTGAATACGTTAGTAGTTCCCAAAAAACGTGTATATACTAAACTAGTTATATCAGTTACACACAGTTTGAAATCAGGTCAGATGCCGGGTGACCTCAGGCTACAAACTGTTTGCAACTCAGATAATTAATCGTCAGAATTAAAAAAACAAACTTTCAATTGTCTACACTTAATTGCATTGCGTACAGTCAGGCTCCAAACAAATTGCAATTCAAATTACAACTGATGTCTATGCTTTACTATTCGTACAGTAATATATCTAACTTGGATACTGGTATCTCAAATAGTAGCTATGTTTGTATGGCAAGATGTTATTTCGCAGACATGTCTAAACTGTTCATTTGTAATATTGTATAGTATGTATATAGATCACTATGTATGGAGGAATGAATGAACTACAACTATAGTCTCTACATTGGATTGAATTGCGTTCAAGTTTCATTTCGTATAAACGGAAAGGACCAAGGTGTTCCACACTGTAACGTTTTCCCCAGCTGTAGCATGCTTTGATAGTAGAACAAAAGGCTTTTATTTCTATCATATGCTTACGTCGGTTTTTTTCTGAAAGAAGCATTTGGCATAGCCAATATTGGTTATTCAATTAGAATCTGTTGAATGGACATATATGCCATTTGATGCGAACCTTTAAAATACATGTATATAAGTCTAAAAAAAAATGCACCACTCATTTGTTGATATTGATTAAAAGGATATTTTCTTAGACTCTGTTGCAAGCTATCGATATTATATTTAAATCAGAACTAATATTGAATTATATGCGAATAATGTTTAATTTGTTTACCAGGTTCAAGTAGAAGTGTACTTGTTTGTGGCTAAGATGCCGAACAACGTAAAGATTAACCAATTACCTTCAAAGTCGCCTAAAGTAGACTTTGCAAACAGTTTGGGTGCAGTGCATACGTCGCATTCCGCGGCGTCTTATCAGGATCCAAACTGTTGACACTAGTATCAGATTTAATTAATTCATACTATCTTTCATCTTACATGAGATTAAACATCTTGCAGACAACAATATTGAATCAGACGAAAATATGGCGGTGAAGGGATATAAACCTCACAATTCATTTGGCGGTGAAATTAATAAGAAGTTGCATGTCACATATGGGATCGCAATTACAGTTTGTGAAAAGGAAAAATATATCGGGACGGCGGAGTCGGTTACAAAGTATATCTCTGGTTTTTTTATATACAAACTATTGAATACAAAGACAGTGTCCAATCTGTGCATAACTAGTTAATCAAATCTAAAGGACTGGCCCTATTATAAGAATATATTTGTAATTAAAGCAACATATGGTGTTTTCTTCGTTAAATTACTCAAATACAGCACAACCTCATTCTAGTATCGTGGTTGCTTAAAATACACACTTTAATCGAGAGGACTTTCTGCATTACTTTCCATATGAATGACTTAAAGAATGACGACTGAATTATTGTTGATGAATTTGAGGATAACATTACTGTATTCATGTCTTCTAAATTGTTTCTATAGCCCTGTCGTCTGAATCATTTCGCTGATTTAATAGCAATGTCTTCCAACGCTGTCTGTTTCATATCTCGCAGTTAGACTTAAGACATTGTGACAGAAGAAACATCGATAGGAGTGTAAAATATGTTTCGTTCTGCGTCTGATCTGCATCCAGACAGTAACTGTAACAGCAATCGTCGTTTATGTCATACAACGTTATATGTCCATTTTGTAAACAAAAAGAGTTCCATATACCATTATAACATTAGAAGGCTAGTTTCAAGAGCTATCTCCTGGTGCAAACCATATGTTTATCCGAACTCTCTATTTGAGGTTATCGCCAGTATTACAAACTTCTATCTCCAATTTTTAACGTTTCGTTGGTCTTATAATGATCTATTTCCAAATTATCCAGTCATTGTGTTCCTTATGATCAGGTGACAGAAATTTCCAATACTCCTATAAAGAAAACCCGCCGGACCAAGTCCTACGAGAGAAACTTTATAAACCGTGGTCCGATGTATCAGTACTTTACACTTGGCATCTAGAAGAACCAGATAATTATGTTGATAATAGGAGTAGGGAATCGAAATCAGATTCTCTTTATTCGCTCCCCTCTTCATGGAGCTTCCTATCAGCCAATATATGCCAGAAACGGATGTTGACGACAACTACAACAAACCAAACTCTATCCTTTAGAGGCATTCTGCTTTACTTTCATTTCGTTTGTCACCGACTTGCCTTTCTTTTAGTTCTTTACAGAGTGGATAATTTCCGCCAAATAACAAAAACATCCTCTATGAGGTAAGAGTGTATCTGGGGTATATTGACAGTAATAGAATTCTACTTTATTCTATAGGACGCTTCTTTACACTCGTACTGGTGGCATTGTCGAAACGTTGACGTTTTATGCCAGACCTGGTTAATCATACATCAAAGTTTTCGAAGCACCAAGGGTCAAATCTCCATAGGTACCAATGCATTGACCCTACCACATCTCAAGACATAACTTCCAACATTTTTGTTCGATTTCTTCCACATTTAGAAATGTGTTGGTCATATGTTTACTTTACAGATTCTAAAAGATTTACACTTGTTCAGGTCGTGTAGGCGAAACCCGAGGAAATTATCAAAATGTCAAATTTCTCAGATTACAAAAATTTACAAATCCATTGATGTATCTAGATGTTACAGTTGGAACAATTGAGCATTAAAAGATAAAACATTGTTTTTACCAAAGACTAACATCTTTAAGAACATTAAAATGTAGAATTCAATGGATTTGAAAATATTGGTGAATTCTCAGAAATTTGACATTTTGATAACTTCCTCGGGTTTCGCCTACAAGACCTAAACAATTCTATATTTTTTAGAATCTGTAAAGTAAACCTATGGCCAAAACTTCTCCAAATTTGGAAGACATCGAACAAAAACGTCGACGAGTACCATGTCATTCTTTTTTAATATTTCATCATAATCTCTAGCCTAATGCCCTTGTTTGATTGTATCAAAACAACAGGTAAATTGTTTGTTTCGAATATGATGCCTTCATGGTGTTCTATATGAGTGATATTACCCGTTTGAATTTACCTGTTTGGTCACAATTTTAAAGTATATAGCCAACGTATTCGGAGTTGAGATGTTAGATGTTAGATGTTTTACATGTATTTACTTACTGTGCTAGCGGTCTTTTTGATTGTAAGGTTGTGGAACAGGGTTTATATTTTATGTACACTGTTCGTCTTTATAGGTGAATATAGGAGATAAGTGTGAGGCTGGGCGCCACTAAACCCAGGTTTAACCCCCCCAGTGGTTGTTAATGGTTAATTTATAATTAATTATTGATTGCTGCTGACCGTACCAAGGCGGGCTCCTATGTTCACTTTGCTTTATGTTTGTTTTGCGTATTGTTTTTCTGTTTGGATTGTGGGATTGCGTGTGTGTGTGTGTGTGTGTGTTCTGCTTTAGAGATTGGTGTATTGTTTGTGTTGCGTTTCCTGCTTGAGTCTTCTTTCGTATTTATTGGTCTGTTTTTAACTATTGGTGGATATTGATAGCCTTGTATTTTTTGTTTGGCAAATTTCCTAGTTTCTTGCAGTAAAATGATTTAAGGGGTTATTCTCATTTGCAAATGTCTGCAGTTCAGCGACGCTGTGTTCTATGTTATTATGTTTATATGTTTTAGGCTGAGGGGTTCTAAAACAGTTAATTTGGAAGTTATTTGGTTCAATTATTTTACATACTGACCCTTTTCTTCTTAATACTTTCTGAAATCCCACTTGGATTCATGTGGGTGAACTTTTTTGTTACCAGATAGGTTGAGCATTGGTCATCGGCCGGGTTGAGGAAAAGAGTTGGGGTCTGGATATGTAATTGAGGTTTATACTTTGTGTTAAAGAAGCTATTTATACTTTCTGTTAAAGGGTCTATTTTGAGGTTGTTGATTTTTGTTGTACAGTAGAACTTCTATGTGTCGAATTTCTAAGAGTCGAGTTTCTATAGTGTGTCGAGCTTTCCACAATGCTCATTTTTGTCTCCCTATATAACCTTTTGTAAATACTACGTATTACTGGAGTTTTTTAAGTCGAGTTTTTCTCTATATAGACTTTCTTTCTTAGTCCGTACGTATCTTTTCACTCAAAATTTACTACACATGTGTCGACGTTGGCGTGTCGAGTTTTTCACACCTTCGCGACCATCTTTACTCAATTGATTGTCATGAACCATAATTACCTGCCTTTCCAATTATTATAATATCCAGGACGTACGGGCCAACACTTTCTGATTGTGTCAAAGCCCTGTGAATTCCGTGTTTCATAGCGTGTGACGGAGAACTTTAAAAGACATATCAACTCTTTTCCATTTTCATTCGTCATGGACTCAATAATAACGCCCTTATCCAGTTGTGTGTAAAGTCATACACCGAACGTTTAAGCGTATGTGTAGTTCGGATGATGTTCGGGTTTTGTTTTCATTTAAAGAGAAATTTATGTGTAAGAAACAAAAACATCTCACGCGGAACTCATCCCGAGATGTGTAGCATCAATAGTCATGCAAATACCCTTATCCCTCAAAGGAGATTGCTATTTTAAGAAAATGGTTTCTCCTGAAGCTGGTTCCAGCGTTTCGAGGGGATTTATGCTGAAATGGGAAAAATGTAGACAAAAAGTCAGTTCCGTCCTTTCCGTTGTGTTGTGTTTTACTGTATATATAGTTTTATTGTTTTGATACTTGCTTGTAGTTTGGGTTCCATGTTGGGGAATTGGTGTTTGTAGTTCCTTTGTATTTTTTGGTTTAATCTTACAGTTTGATTCTGCTGCGAGTATGATTCTTCAATTCAATTCAATTCAAAGTACTCTTTATTTTCTCAGTTTGCATGTGTACAAATACATGAGAAATTTCCATAACACACATTCAACAAATTTAGGCCATGTACATCTTTTATTGATATAGTACAACACATCAGTTATAAATTCTTAACTAATGACTTTATTATAACTTATAATTTCGAAAGGAAGAGAACAGCATACATTTGTTTTAAAAATTATTGAAAGTGGATACATGGGAGATCCGGAGAATAGTTCCGCAGTTTAACGGTTTAGCATGGCCCGCGTGCGTATCATGCCAACGGTTGTAATTGAGTTCAATAGAATGGAGTTGAAGGTTGAATTCCGCTTAAGCCGGTGCTAGGGGGCGTGAGCACTGTTGCACATTTCAGTATTGCTCATGAACAGACTCAATTAAACCGAGTCTGCAATTTTCAGTATTTGCTTTGTTTTCTGTGCTTTCAAAGGATCTCCCCTTATTCCGATTTACCAGTGTTTTAGCGAGGTGTCATTCATGTTTAATGGGATTAATGTGATATATTCTCTCGGAATTTGGATACTTTACCGTTAAAGGTCAGTTTACTTGTTTTGTTTACAAAATGACACATGCATGCTATTCGGTCCAAAGGTACTTCGTCCATGAGTCATTTACAGTTATAGTTACAGTTATATTTACTGTATATATAGTTTTATTGTTTTGATACTGGCTTGTAGTTTGGGTTCCATGTTGGGGAATTGGTAGTAGTAGTATCTTTTATGTCCTCCATTATGGAGAGCATTTTACATAAACAAAACATATATACACGTTACAACATGAAACATACAGTAATGCACAACAGGGCTCCAGACAAGAGGGGTTAAATTAAGTTGTTTGACAGTTATTGTTCAAAGCTGCAACAAAACGCGCGGTACGACTACTCATTAGAATCGTCTCTTCGAGACGATTCCAATGAGTAGTTACACCGTAGGTCTGTTCTGTTCTAATTCACACATAGAATTTTTAGTTTTGAAATATCACCTTATTTGGAGCCCCGCATATAGATCCATCCATAATACCTCTTACGAAACGAAACAAGGAGATACAAGGACAGCGTATCACAAGTTACACCAGAGAACATACAGACATACGCAAGGAAACACACAGTACACACATAGAGACGCTTACACGCACGTTATTTTTCCTTTACAAAGGGGAATCCCTTTCGAAACGAAACAAAGAGATAACCAAAGGAACTATTGCAATAAAAAGCATACATGTACTAGAATAAGATATTAACCCATTAGATCATAGATATGCAATTTTACGTTTTATACATATTCTTCAATTGGAGAAAATAGTTTCAAGTGGTTCAGTCAATATTAGACCATAAGAAATAGTTTAATGTACAAGCTGATGGTAGCTTGAAGCAGGCTGAAAGATAAACCAAAATGAACCTGAAGGCACAATTTGCTGCACTTTCGACCCGCTTTAAGTGGTTATCTTTAATACTAGAAACGAACTATGAGGTTAGGGGTTAAACAGATAGTTATATATTGGGATTGCAATTTACATAATTATATACAGTAACATATATACAGTAAAGCTCCCCTAATACGACCAACAAAACGGGCGCTAATAAAGTGTATAAAAGACAGGTGACAGGACAAAGCATGATGAAAGCAAAGCAGAAAGATCCTAGGTGCTTTCCATTTCACATCCACCCCGCTTCAACCGTCACATACCTTACACATCCAATAATGAATATAACTTATTGGTCGAAGTAGAGATGCTTCACTGCAATCAAAGACACATAGAATACACTGACAGTTTTGAGTTGGGTTAAGCGGCCATCCACACGAAGAGGACTCTCGGAGAATGCCAAGCTTAAAGGGCAAGTCAGTGCAAGACAAGCACAGCACAGAAAATCCCTCGCGGGGCTTTCAGTGCTCTACCAAACCCGCACCAAGAAACATGCCGCTCACAGAAATACCCAGTTAACTTCATTAAGTGGTCGCTGAATCCAAGGCAGATACATTAACTAGTTCATCTCAGGAACTTTAAATAGACAATTCCAGTTTCAAAAAATGGTTTGGTATTACAGTTTGATTCTGCTGCGAGTATGATTCTTCTGCTACTAGTCTGTCCAAATACTTAGGTATTGGTTGTTTGGCCTTTTTTAAAAATGTTTGTTATGAGTCTTGTCATTTCGGTTTGCTTGTTGAATATTGGTGATTGGTTGTTTGAAAATTGTCTCTTATGATGTTATTTTGTTATGCCATTGTTTGAATGGTTATGTTTGTGGCATACTTTTGCAATGCTTTGTATGCTGCTCCATAAATTCTTCCACAGTTTGCACATAGTTATTGTTTGTTTGTGCAGCCAAAGTGGTTATTGAGTCCAGCACAATGAGGGCACCTTTTGTATTGTGTGCATCTTTTAGTAATGTCTCGAAACTGTTGACAATTATTGCATCTAATTGTGTTGAGATATATTAGCTGTGTCTTTTGTCTTTTGTTTTGAGTTGGTATTTGCTCATTGAGAATGTTAATTTGAGTGTAGGTAAAATTGTCCTTATCTTCCCTCTAAATACATTTGAAATTGTGTTAGTCTATGTACTTAGATATTATTTCATCTCTCTTTCTGCCTTTCCAATATCCGTTGTAGCCTAACTGAAAGATTCTAATGATTTTTAGTATTTGATTTTTTTTTTTTTTTTTTTTTTGGTTCTTGGACTGCTCATTAATTCTAATGTCAGTTTCAAAATCTTAAATCGTCGCCTGTGCGAGATGGTTCTTGCTTATAAAGAACTCGAAGAGTATTTTCCCTACTCTTCAATTGCAATTGTCCTGTCATATACCGGTATACCCTTTAAATGCATTGCCTGTTTCCCTGATCGTATTTTAGTATACTTTTTGGGCTGAATTGCCAATCACCATTATGGTGACTGACAGCAAGAGCCCAGCTATAGGAGCTCCTTTTGCCTGTTGGTTAGTTTCTCTGTGTGCATGTGTGTATATATTTACGACTGTCTGTCTGTCTGTCTTTCTCAATCTGTCTGCATGTCTCCTTGTCTAGTAGCTTTATTTCACACTCACTGTGGTGCATGATGTACACAAGAGTGTAACATCTTACTATGGATAGTAACAAAATGTCAGGGCGAGCAGATTTTTTTAATAAATAAGCCAAATGTCAGTATCTCCCAGCAGGGCATGTAATTCTGATATATTCACATCTCTGCTTTTTATGTGTGAAATGGAAAAATGTATGTATGTTTTTTGTGTTTGTCTGTCCGTTTTTCGGTCCGTCTGTTTGTCTTCCTGTCTCTATTTGAATGTCTCTCTGCTCTTTACTCTCTGTATTTCTGTTGCCCGTTTACATTCAATTTGGCCTCTCTCTCACTCATTGTATACGTTGCTCATCTTCACTCTCTCTATATATCTCTTTCCCCTCCCGTATCTCTCTCCTTCTCTCGCTCTCTCTATCTCTCTATAATATTCAATTGGCGATTTCAGTTTCCAATCAAGTGGATCTATTTTGGCTAATGAGGATTGCTTTTGCGATATATTGTATTGCAGAACGACACAAATTGTAGAACCTGACAGTAAGCATAGTACTTATTTACTCTTCACATTTATGTTGTGTGAAAATGACGAAAATCTTCGTCGCTAGGATTCAATGAGTTGAAAACCAAAGTACGTGTTTGGGATGTTGGATCTTTACCACGGTATTTATTTGTCGTCTGCTTATATTAGTATGTCATCTGCAGCAGTGTTCAGAGTTGATTAATCTGGGTTATTTCTTTCGGTAATTATCACCCTATTGTTTATATTTGTCTAGATTTGACGCCGAATATTTCGCATTTTATCTAGATCGAAGATGTACATGTGTACATACGCAGGTGCAGTTTCAAAAATAAAAATGCAGCCAAATAATCTATTAGAGTAACGTAGCGCTGTTAGAGAGAGATTATGGCATGATGAAAACAAAGTAGAAATCCACTGTACCAGCGTTCTATTTGACTATCATCCGGCTCTTTGTGACCATTTGACTTTAACAGCACCTTTTGAGGCGTACTTATACAGAGAAAGTTTAGGGTGATGGCGGACATAACTTTACAAGTTTAAAGCGTAAAGCAATTTGGAATCAGACTGGACATCAAGTTACTCGCCATCTGATCAGGCTCCAACCTGATTACCAATTATATCAACGTTTATCGTAAAAACACCGAAATGTCCATTTATTCAAAGTTCAACCCTAGGGACCGTCATGTCTTGTCGTGGCTCTGAGGCTTAATTGTCATAGAAATTGTTTCTGTTTATTAGACCGAGATTATCCCTTTTGCCAAGAACTAAAAGGAAGACAGGTCGGTGGTTTTGGTCCAATGCGCTGCTGGCAGCGAATGGGGTAAGCCGAAATCATCTTCCTGAAATAAATCCCATACGTATAGACTGGTGAAGCGTGTTAGTATTTGTCGTGTTGCTTTTTGTGCCTTTTTCAGTTTTATGTTTCTATTTGGTGTTTGCATATGTGCGGTCGTTTGTCAACGCCATATGATCATTTTATGTGTCGCGGTGCCGTAAAACCCAACTCAATCAATCAATTCCAAGTGCAAAAGCGCAAATTACCATTATACAAATGTCAGGTGTCGGTTTAAGACATAATAAAGTTAAATCAGAAATTCCTTAACTAGCTTTCCGATTCACTTTCTTGATGTTATACTGTTTCCCGTATTCAATACTGTATTTAAATGTAGTGATTGATCTACATGTAAGTAGATAAATCCGAAAGCGTTTCTTAATGAACAAAATTAAAACGGGACGAATACGGTGGAGAACATTCTTTTCTCCATAAATGCATACTAGTATATGCTAGGACATAAAATTAGTTGCTAACAGTCTGGAGCCAGATCAGACGCACGGTACTCCGGCACCTGATTAGGGTTAAAATTGTTTGCAACCAAGATAATATATCGTCAGAATTTTCAAAAACTTTACATCGTCTACATTTTATTGCATTTCGTCCAATCAAGCTGCAAACCATTTAATATTCAAACTTAAATGAATCATTCACATCTTAAAGGAAAATTCGTTTTCTATATTTAATTTGATCGCGTTTCTGTTTAGTTTAGTTTAAATGGGACGGTTTAAGGTATTCTTCACTTTAACTTTCCCCCTGCTGTAGCGATATTAGAACCAATTAAAGACTTCCTACGTATGGTATTTTCGGAAAGAAGCATTTGTTACCGCCAATATTCATTTGGAGACCGTCGAATAGAAATGGCTATCATTTGGTGCGAAACTTTAAATAAATCTTGAAAAGCTTACATCTCTAATTAAAGATCAACTAAACGGATATAATATAAAAACGCAGTGAAGGTATCGATATCATATTTTAATCAGAACTAATATTGAAATCTACGCGAACGATTTTTAAAGCATGTCCCAGGTTTAGGTAATAATATACATTTTTGTGACTAAAGTGTCGTGCAATATAAAGATTAATCCTTTTACCACCGAATTCGCCGAAAGAAACGCGGCGTCTGATCAGAATCCAAACACTTCTTAATTTATACTATCTTCAA
Organism: Gari tellinella; assembly: GCA_922989275.2. Lineage (NCBI taxonomy): Eukaryota > Metazoa > Mollusca > Bivalvia > Cardiida > Psammobiidae > Gari > Gari tellinella. Next base: position 53,938,555 of record OV277858.1, read on the forward strand.
TGTGACTTAAGATCAACCATCTTGCCAACATCAATATTGAAGGAGACAACAATATGGCGATGAAGGGATGTAAACCGCACAATTAATTTGGCGTGAAAGGGATAAGATTGTTCATGTCACATATGGAGTCGCAATTACAGCTTACAAAAGGGACACATAACTTTAGACGACGAAGTCCATTACAAAGTATAAAAGCACGTAAGTTTCTCTGAGTTTCCTTTATATACTAAATATTGAATACAAAGCGAATGTCCAATCTGTGCATAACTAATTATTCAAACCTTTCAGTCAAATATATATATAAAGGACTAGCCCTTTTATAAGTATATATTTGTGATTATAGCAACATCTGGTGTTTACGTCGTTATATCTCGCAAATACAGTGAAACCTCGTTTTAGTATCAAGCACGTAAGCATTATTGAGAACAGTAAAGGCATGTTGTGGCTTAAAGACAAAGATTAATCCACAGGACTTTCTGCATTACTTTCCTTCCGCATTAAGCTCTAACATGACTTAAAGAATGTCGACTGAATTATTGTTGATAAATGTTAAGTTATCATTGTACTTTATTCACGTCTCCAAATTGTTCTCATAGCTCTGTCGTCTGAACCCTTTCACTGATTTATTATCATCTTCTTAAAACATGGCGTCTTTTTTATATCTCGCAGTTAGACTGAAGGCGTCTTTACAGATGAAACATCGATAGGGAGTGTAAACTAGTGTGGATCATGACCAGATATCACGTCGTGCGGCGTCTGATATGCATCAAGACAATTCAAAAGGATTGTAATGCCTGGTTCATTACTCTAAGGGTTTCAGAGCTTCTTAAAATAATCATTAGTTAATACCACGTGACCAGTAACAACCAATCATGGCCACTACGCTTCTAACTCACGCCACAAATTAATACCACGTGATGATTATCAAATCATCAGCTTCGATTTGCTCAAGCTGCTGGTATAAAACCGAATGGAAAACGTGCCTGCGCCGCTTGTTTCAGAAGAGTATTGTTTTATAGCAACAATTTATTACTAGATAAAGAACTAGGAAGAGAATGACGTGTACAAAGTATTCGTTTTTCGACGGGAAAGTTGCCACTATGAGAAGCGATGAATCCCACTGCTTAGGATGGATGTTATGGATGCTGACCACGGCGAATGCCTAGTACACTCACACGTATGTATTAAAAGGAGTTAATGCGTTATTCTATTCAATTTAACCCATTACTCCACAAATGCGCTTTTAACGTTTTTATATTACATGTATTACTCTATCGAGGAATTTAGTTCCAATTTATAGTTATGAATTATGTACCATGAGAAAATATTATATGTGCAGATGATGGCTTAAAGCAGACTGACAGTAACGCAGAAGGCTCCTTTAAGGCGCATTCGGCTTTATCTTCAACCTTTTATAAGTGGCCACCTGTATTTTAAAACTAGAAACAGGCTATGAGTTAAAGGGTTAAAAGTGACGAAATGAAAATGCAATTCACATTAGTAGAGTGTAGAAAATGCTTTGGCTCTTTTTCTTTCTTTTTTTGGATCTGAGGTCCTTCAATTGAATTGCCGAAAAGTTGAATCCTAATCGGACACAAAGGTTGTCTGATCAGATTCAACCCTGTTGCAATGTACACCATGACACATATAAAGTGGATGAGACGTTATTATTTCCCGTTTAAACTTTAACTAAAAGCAAACGCATTGAAATAAATTTAAAAATGGTTATTTTCTAAAATTTTATTTTAATCTGAGTGACAAACAATTATAGTCCGATGAGACGCCGGGTTTCACGGCGTCTGATCTGTCTAAAATATATTTGCAATGGCTATACTAGATTTAGGATTAAGGCTTTTATTAGGAATCATGACGTCTTCTTCACTGTGCATTGAAATGCAGATGAGTTTCTTTTGGAAAAAGTAACGTCTTCTTCACGGTATATTGGAGTACAGATGCGTTAAATAGGAAGAAAAAAATAAATAGATACGACGTTATTCTGTCCCTTTTAAACACAAACGAGTATTTACAAACGCATTTCAATGAAAGTATAAAAAGTACAGCTTTTAGACAACTTTTTGGTGGCAAAGAGTTTGGAGCCAGATCACACCAAGGGTTACCGAATTCTGATCTGTCTTAAAACAGTTTTGAAATACTAGATTAATCAGTAAGGCGTTTTGTGAAAGAATAACGACTTCTTCACTGTATATTGGAGTACATATGCGATAAATAGGAAGCATTAACGTTCAATAGATACGACGTTATTCTTTCCCGTTAAAACAAAATGGAATGCAAAAACAGTGCAATTGCCTGTTCTTGAAAACGCTGGTCAACACGTCTTTTTGATCAGAGATGCAAACACAACAACTATTTGCAATAGAAACTAACATTTTAGCACAATCGCATTCATTGTGAAATAAATACGTCTTCTCCATATTGTATAATCAGACATTCAGGCTGTTTTTGCCATTTTCATAGAATATTGCGGTAACAATTTCTTATTCAGGCCCGTAGCCACGCTGAGGCACACCGAGGCACTTGCCTCGGTGAAATTTTGAAAAGTGACAAAAAATAAAATGAAGCAATTTTCGAAATTTGAATTAGAAATCTATTAAAAATGTATTAAAGTCACTCAGAGTGATTATAAAACATGTTATTTAGTAAAAAGTATCTTCTCAAGTTACATTCAATCACGTATGATTAGATCAACCAGCCTCTGCTAGGAGATTGTCCTAGATGCAACGCCATAGAATATGCATCCGTGACGTCATACAATTTTTTACGCGCGCACACACCGGTTTCCGCATGGTGGATCTGGAAACTTAACGATGCCGAATCGGTCTTTTTAAAAGTTGCTCGACTACGTTCGATCTGGAAATGCTGCGGGTGATGGGCGTTGTAGGTTTTGGTAGGGCTGCTGTTGTTCATGGCGGGCAAAGAGCTCAACCAAGGGCCTTTCCCCATTGATCAGGTATTTCAGGGGCGTAGTCAGCAATACGCACTTACGCACGTACGTAACATCAATTTGAAAGATGAAAAATCAAACAGGGCCAAAAATGTCATAAAAAATCGAAAGCTAAGCGGGGTAAGACCATAATGTCTAAATGAAGATTTCAAACACTTCAGAGCTCACCATTTCATTTCTAATTTCCGTTTTTCTCCCGGGGGAGAACCCCCGGACCCCCCACCACGATTTGTTAATATCCAGTTTCTGAATTGCAATAACTTGATAACTATTAAGACGACGGCTGCAAATCTACATTGCTGCATATACTCTCTCGTATGTCTAAAGGTCGAATAGCTCTAACAGAAGTGGGCGTAAGTTGCAAAATAATGTTAGATCTATGTCTTATAATTAAATATAACGCAACTTTGGTAAAAATTCTATGGTTTACATCAGTCTTATTCAGTGTCCCAAACACACTTTAGAGCTCACAAGTTCAGTTCTATTTTCCAATTTTCTGCCGGGGGAGCACCCCCCGACCCCCCTTTAGCATTTGTCATATTCAAATTTCCGAAACGCCTGCGTGTACCATATCGCAGTCTAAAATCTAACGTGCTTCATATACCTCTCGTGCGTCTAATAGTTCAATATTTCTATCAGAAACACTGTTAGTCACACAAATATATAACAGAGATTTGACATTTTGGGTTGTACACAAAGATCGTATAATTACTATTCCGTGTCCAAACTGCCTCCAACTACACTTCAGAGCTCACTATTTCAGTTCTAATTTCCAATTTTCTCCCACGGGAGGACCCCGGACCCCAAACCAGCATTTATCAACTTCAAGTTTCAGAAAATCAAGAACTGAGTACTTACAAAGTCGGCAGCTTAAACACAACAGTGTTACATGTACCTCTCGTACATCTAAAAGTTGAATATTTCTAGCAGAAAACAATTTTAGTCACAAAACAATGTTATGTATAATATGACGGAGATTTTAATAAAATTGTATGGTTCACATAAGTCGTATTCAGTGGCCCAAATATCTCCAACTACACTTCAGAGCTCACTATTTCAGTTCTAATTTCCATTTTTCTCCCTGGGGAGGACCCCGGACCCCCACTAGCATTTGTAAAGTTCAGGTTTTAGAAATTCAAGAACTAAGTAACTACCAAGTCGGCAGCTTGAAATCTGTAGTCTTTCGTGTACCTCTCATACGTCTAAAAGTTGTATATTTCAAGCAGAAGAAAAACAAATCCAACTACATGTACCAATAAATTTTGTTAATTTCAAGTTTCAGCAGACTCAAACAACTTTCAGAAATTCAAGAACTTAGTAACTACAGAGTTGGCAGCCTACAATTGATGGTGCTTCCGGTACCTTTCGTACGTCTAAAAATTGAATAATTCTAGCAGAAAAGAATGTTCGTCATTAAATTATGTTACGTCTAATATAAAGGAACTTTGAACAAAATTGTATGGTTCAGTGACATCAGATAGATCGTATTCAGTGCCCCAAATACACTTCAGAGCTCACAATTTCAGTTCAGATTCTCATTTTGCTTGATGAACTGAACTGAATAATTTCAGTTGAATGAAATGCCAAATCCTGAATAATTTCATTCCATTTTCTTCAGTGTCCACCATAGATAAGGTTAAATATTACAAGAAATTTTTAGAATATAAAGTATGCATTTTTAAGAAAAAACGCCCCAAATATACGCCAAATCGCACCCTTGAAAAAAAAAGTTCCGGGGGAGCATGCCCCCGAACCCCCCTAGAAAAGATGTGCCTCGGTGCTTTTTAGTCTCTAGATACGGCCCTGTTATTATTCTTATTGTTTGATTTCCTTCCTTTCCTTCCTTACTTATATGGTGCATTATGTTGTTGTCAAATGAAGAGTGTAAAAGTTTGGACTGAAGAAACATCGATGTGAGTGTCAAAAAGTTTTTGGTCCTGGTCAGAAGCCGGGTATATAGACGTATGATCAGGTTCAAAACTGTTTGCAAATCCTAGTACATTCGGGGTGTAGGCAGTGTGGGAGTTAAAATGACTATTTACATAGTCTTTTTCGTTTTCCTCGGGATATATATCTTATCCTTGGCTTCATCTTACTAAAAATTAACAATAATATTTAATGTACTATGTTTAGCAAGACGGGACAAGGCATGTAAAAGAACTAGTGGTTATTCCACTTGTATCCTTGCACCTCCCTCAAAACTAAAATAACATCTGCTTGGGCGTCAAGACCATAATTGAGCATAATAGCATAAAACATGTAGCGGGCGGCATTCAATGATATCCGTATTTCATCTTGATATATAGCTGTTGAATTTTAAAACTTTTAATGAACTTTTAAAGCATATGGTTAGAACTCTTCCCGTCGGACCTCGATTTGTATGGCAGTTAACCAGTAGCGGAGGATGAAGACAAGAAGGGGTTGAACGCACATCATTTTACAACAGGCTAAAAGTTTAGAATAAATAAACCATGAACAACATGTAACGGTATTCTTCCTAACCCTTTACTGTTTTAAGGATACAGAAGTAGAAAATTACATTTTTTAAACGATAAGTTTTAATCTAAGTGGCAACCAGTCACTTTGGAGACTGGTCAGAGGCAGGTTCTGATTCCAAACTGTTTGTAATGGACATAACAGTGTTTCGAAGTATCCATGTGCATTGTCAAAATAACAATCTATCCATATGGATGCTTTGAAACACGTATATGACGATTATATTATAGTAATTATTTATCACATCGTGCTGATTTACTTGTTCTGCAGAACAATGTGTTATGAAGTTATTCATACGGAAGTGTGTGTATATTGTAATATGTGTGTATATATACATATGTATAAAGTAGAGGAAGAACATATATATATGGGGGGGGGTGAGTGTGTATGCGCGTATCTATATGATCGCGCGTCTGTTCATGTATGAATGTGAGGCACCAGTCTACTTGGAATTCTGGGTAGTCTAATAAATACTGTTCCAAATCAGAAGGGAGTGCATATCTTGACCATAGGGCACAAGTGTTTTCAAATGTAATGAGTATAGTTTAAACAAAGAGTTAACTGCTCTCTTTGTTTTCGTTTTCTTTTCTTTTCATTTGCCGTCAATGTTTTGTCACTTAATATGTACATACACGTTTGCACTGTTTGTATACTGTACGTGTATGTGCTCTCCTTATCTGGGAGAAATTAAGATTATTATTACTATTATTATTCTTTTTAATTGAAGAAACTTGAATATGAGTGTCAAGTGTCAAACAATCTTAATCTTGATCAGATAAATAGCTTGTCGGTGTCGGATCTGGATCCAACCTATTTGAAAATTCCTGTTAGTTCGTTGTAAGCAGGAGCATGTTTATACATGTTACTGCCAAATTTATTGTTACTGTCAACACTAAACCGTCCGCTAAATGTGTCGTCTACAATTTTATGCAAATTCAAACTTGTAATGTTTTAAAAGAAGAAATAGAGGATAATTGGGTTTTTTTCAGTATAAGATAGAAATTTAATCCATTGAGTGAACATCAGACGTTATATAAAAAAAATATAACAGTCTGATGTTCACGAAATGGATTAAATTCGATCTTATACTGAAAAAATACAATTATTCTATTTATTTATTCTTTTAAGCCACTTTTTAAACGAAATTGTTCGACAATTGAGAAAGCGAAAGTAAATGATTTACCCCGTGTTGAGCCCCAACTTTATATCGAACACATTTTCGAAACAGTTTCCCGTACGATGACGTCACTTATTTATTGATTTGACGTCATCCGAAGTACTTCGTTGCTCCCGAGTTTGGATTCGTGTTCTTCCGGTGAGTAGTTCGCGACAAATCGGACTGCCGGAATTTAACGATAAGACACGATTGACTACGATTATTTGGGAGCCCTACGGGGAAAATTCATAATAAAAGCGATATGTGATAATCCACTGCAGTGGATTACCAAGTGATAATCCACTGCTATTTCGTGGTAATCCACCGAAAAGCATAAATAAATGAAGATAACAGTGGGGAAAACTGAGTCTGATCAAACGCCGCGTTACGTGACGAGTGATCTGCAGCAAAACTGTTTGCAAAGTCGAATTTAGTCGCTTATATCCTATAGTTCAAATAGAATGCAAGACTGTTTATTCCAGTAACCTGTTTGCCGGAATGTATGAACGACGGCTAATGCAAGGAAAACAACACATGTGAGTGCCCCGATGGTTTTCAAGGGCTGCCATAAATAGATGTGTAAAAATCCTAAGAGTCTCACTTTTTTCAATTTTTCAAGCGCGATTACTTAAAGAATGTTGAAAGTAAATCAGAATGCGCCTTATGCTGCATTCTGCTTTACTTTCAGCCTGCTTTAAGCTACAATCTGCTAGGATAACTATCAAAAGATTTCGGAAACATCCGGAGAAATGGCAGCTCTGGTTTTTTGGGTCTATTTTTCTAAGATGGTGGCGGCTGTTCCAACCAAGACTATTGAATGTACAGTAAACTACCTCTACTACAACCACTAAGCGAGAGTATGTTATCATTGTTTAACTCTTTTCGCCCTGAAACTTCAAATGGACAATCTCAGTTCTCATGTTAGTCTAGTCCATTTCTGACTTTAAAGGGTTGTTTTTGTCAATGGTTTGCATTTTGACAAACTGTGAAGACCCAGATCAGAGGGCTCCTTAATGAACCCTCTAATCTGGGTCTTCACTGTTTGCATTGGACAAGTGCACTTTTAACATGTATACTGTTTGAAAAGGACACCTATATGCGGGACTAGGGTTCAAAGGGTTAAATGTAGGTGATAACTTAAAGCAATATATATAAAAGTAAAGCCAAATAACTCGTACAGGAACTTTTGCTTTACTTTCATCTTGCTTTAAGCTGTCACTTCTCATTAATGCCTTTCTTCTTATGAGTGGTTCTTTTAATAAAAGGGTTCCTCTGTGATCGACATGCATTAAGTGTGTCTATCTTCTGTTCTTCACCCTGTTCGGATTTTCCGAGAAAGGCGGATGTCAAGAGTCCGCGATTCCTCTCACTCTAGCTCAACCTAGCAACTAGTCTAGGTCCAACATTTTAGAAATGAACATGATGTATGTACACGCAGCAGAAATTAGCTAATTGGGACAATCCCCCGTCTTCTCCACCGTTATAAGTGTGTATGTATAATGTGTATTAGAGTTTAGCCTACTACAAACTCGGGGCGAACTTATAATACAGAACAGATGTCCGAGATATGAAGATTTGAAAAAACATTATACATCCGGCAAAGTTCATTGAACTTCTTAACACTTCCAAGAACGTTTTCAATAACCTGTCATTTTATACAATCTATTTCTTATTGGTATCGAGTTTCCGTGAAGTACAATTTAAACGGGACAGAGAAAAGTCATACCGTTTTTGTAGCATTTTTGCTGCATGAAGTTACTTTTTCCACTTAAACTAAAGTTAACACAAACGCACATTTTTGCAATAAAATGTATAATTTTGCAACTGTATGATAACGTTAACGGTTCGTGATATGAACAGCATTATGTTAAAACGCGGCGTATGATTAGAACCCAAAATGTTTGCCACTCAGATTTAAATAGTCTTTGTCCAATACATGTCATTTTCTTTATTCTATTTAATGCATGTGTGTTTCGTTTGCGTTTTAACGAGAAAGAATAACATCATCTACACTGTATTTTATCAAATATTCAAACAAGTGAGAGCTAATCATAAATAGGTTAAGTCCGAGGAAAGCCATGGGGTTATTATAGGAATAAACAACATATTTTTGACGTTCATGACGGTATGTACTTACCCCCTGCGAAGCTAATGTAGTCATACCGTCATGAGCGGCAAAGAGATGTTGTTTATTCCTTGTATTTATATTTTTATTTTCTGTCTTATCCATTTAATGTGTAGTTTGACCAGATTTGTTTTCATGTATATGAATATATCATATACCGGCCAAATAGGTTTGACAGATGTAATATCGATTAAATAGCCATTCCAGTTTCTAAATATGGTGTCAAAAGTAGTCCTTACTACATGTACTGTATTTGCATGATAATTTCAGGGATTTACCCATTACAATTTCTCGCTGTGCTTTAAGAACGCTCGTAATAAACTAAAACAAAAATTTCAATCTGAATATCCATTATCTAAGCATATTTTAAACAATTAGGTGGCGCAAGTTATATATACACACTTAACACATAGCAACGCCAATAGCAACGCTGAAATGCGACTACACAGCGTGTACACACACTAGACCGCTATCCGAAGCATATGTTAACTAGAACAATGTCGGCTGATACACAAACAATAACACATAGGATAGTTTAAATATGTCAGAACGGAACATAACGTTCCCAATTTAGAAAGTGTGAATGCATGTTTTTGCTTTATGTTTGAGCGACTTTCCTATGTAATTCTGGTGAACAAATTGTTTGAAATGGTCAATTTCAAACCGTAGCTAGAAGACAACTTGTCTAATCTATAAATAGAATACCACTCACTCGAAGAAGGGAGAGAAAGCGTACTGCCTTAATGACAGAGCGTAATATGATAATATCCCTTAAAAACAGCTTTTTTTTTTATTGCAATTTGATTTTAATTTAACTCTCTCCGACTTTAAATAGGGGTTTCGAGATACCCAAACGGATACTCTAAAAGTAGATCCTAACTTGGTCGGTATCTGTCTGCCGTATGGAAGATTTTCTTCGCGGCGGAGACTCCGCCCTCTTTCTAACTGGCTGGAACCAATTTCGATTTGTAGGTTCATCGAGAATTGACCTGCATATTTTTAGTACGATTACATAGAGACTTTACAGGGTGAATGTAAATATCATAAAATTGACAACAGGATGCGTAACCTTATTCTTTGTAATGAAATTTGTGAAATTGATTAGCTTTAAAACAATGATAGACATTTCAACTATGCTAGAGTCAGCCCGGACGTTGGGATACAATGCAGACCAGAACAGTTCGACACCAAGACCACACATAACATACACCATTCTGTTTATCTCAGAGATGTTGTAGAACCTTTGGGTCGACTTAGATAGGTCGAACTCACTTAAGTCGAACATACCCGTATTTCTATGTCACAGTGACGTTTTACCATTGAAGGACGGGTATATTTTATATCGAGTCATCGAAACTGATAAACAAATGGTTACTTCGACTTAAGCGAATTTGAGGTATCGAGTTTCGACTGTATTTGCCAATGTTATTGTTTATACAAGTTATTTTATTTATATTTCATTCTCTGCCATGCAGATCGTTGATGTGATATTTGCTGGTGGGCTGGCATTCACGTTGGAAGGTTATCAGACGTATTAACTGAAATTCAAATGAGGGTATCCTATATTTGACATTAACCAGCGTAAGTTGTTTCTTTATAGTTTTGGATATTTATGCTATTTGCATATGGATCATTTTGTTTGTTATGCTCGCACTGTCATATAGGGTAAGCACGGGTCATAACGTGCTTATATGATGTACATTAAAAGCTGACTATGTATATGTTGCTGCCTAAAGCAGGGCAAGCGTAAAACAGAAACCTCCTTTATTCAAACTTGTTACTTACATTGAAATTGTCTAACAAGAACAAGGACGAGAGTTCATTGAATAACTCAGGAATGAACGAGTTGACAAATTTACATTTCAGTCGTAACTGTACGGACATCGGGCTGTTTAACTATAGAGAGAGATGGGGGAGTATGTTTTATCAAATACAATTTCAAATATAGAGTTATGACTACGTTTCCCAAATGGCACCAACATGAAGCCGATGTACTGTGTGAACATTGAACTTATAATCCTGATGGTATGTATAAAGGTGAAAATCTTGTTTATTATAGTGACGCGTGATACGGTTGAGAAAACATTATTCTTTAAAAAAAAAAACAGGTTTGTGATACAGTTATTATGTCCAATACAAACAGTTGGAGACCAGAACAGACGCCGGTTAACCCGGCGTCTGATCAGGCTCCAAACTGTTTGCCACACTCAGACAAAAAATGCAGTTTTTAGAACTTGAAAAAGGATATATTTTCTACACATTTTATTTCAATACGTTTGTGTTTCTTTTGCGTTTAAATGGAAAATAATAGCTTCTTAACTGTATTAATATATCAAAACAAGAGGGTCAAGATGACCCTAGAGCACTCACATGAGTGTACCATGTAAAACTTGACCTAGTGAGTGACCCGAGACGACCGACATCAACATTAACCTAGATTTCAGTGAGGCAAACATTTCGTCCAAGTTTCATTAAGATCCAATGTGATTTGTAGCCACTAGACTGTTAACAAGGTTGTTCTATGATTTGACCTAGCTTTTAACCAGACATAACCTACATACGTACTACACGTAGATATTATTTAGGCAAATATTTTGACTAAGTTTTATTAATATCAAATCAAATTTGTGTTCTTTAACAATTGTTTCCATGTATGACTTATGCCTCGCTCATAATTTGCTGCGGCTGCAGCTGGCTTATTTTTTCTAAGGCGAGTAGCAATTCTCCGGCCGCCGCAGAATTCCTACGACCGCCGTGTGTTGCGCTCATGTTTACTGTGGCGGCCGCGCGGCAAGTTTTTATTTTTGGGGGGTTAAAAATCCGACGGCCACCGTACGGCGCCTCTGCGACGACTGTTATTTCTTATAAAAAAAAACAACGGCGACCGAACGGCAACCGTAGAAGTCCCATCAGATGATCTGCAACCAAAAGACTGCTCCTACTACACATCTTGGTTTTGCTCCATGTTCACTCAACTCATATCAGTCCAACTACACCGTGAACTCAAAGGACACATTTGGACATCATTTAAGAACATCTAAATCCATTTTAGATAATATACATGTTTTACATATATTAACAAAAGTACAAATGCACAATAGGATAGTTACCATTGAGTTCCGGCGACCGCACGATGGTCGCACGGTAGTCGTACGGCAGCCGCAGAACCACTATGCGGCGTGTGTTTTCTATGGCCGCCGTAGAAATGAAAAAAGTTGTAACTCCGCGTTATAATTCTACGGCGAGCCTCACGGAATATAAAATATTGGGATACGTCGTACGGCCGCCGTAGACTCTCTGCGGCCGCAGTAAGATTCTCCCAATTTTACGTTTCTGCAGCCGCCGTACGGCCGCCGTAGAGCAAATGTGAGCGCACTTTTAGTGACCTAGTTTTTTACCTAACATAAACCACATTTGAACTTGACCTGGATTTTAATATGATAAACACTTTGACCAAGTTGAATTAAGACAGAATGAGATTTGATACCCTCTAGGGTTTGATCAAGGTTTTTCTATATTTTGCCCTAGTGACCTTGTTTTGACCAATACTGACCTACATTCGAACTTGAATGACCGGTAGATATCAATGAGGCAAACATCATGACCTAGTGTTCTTATCACATATGACCAACATTCGAACTTCACCTAGCATTTCTGTAGGCAACATTCTGACCAAGTTTTATTTAGATCTTATAAAAAGTGTAGCCTTTTGTGTGTTAACAGTTTTTCTATGATCAGAACTAGTGATCTAGTTTCTTACTAGTTATTGACTGGATACCATTCACATTCGAACTTGACCTAGATATAAATGATACAAACATTTTAACCAAGTTTCAATCAGATCCAATGAGCTTTGTTGCCTCTAGAATGTTAACAAGGTTTTTATGAGTTGACCTAGTCACCTAGTATTTTGACCCGATCTGACTCACATTCGAACTTGGCCTAGATTTCCTTAAGACAAACATTGCTATCAAATTTCAGAAAGATCAAATGTGGTCGGTCGGACGAACGGACGGACAGACGACGGACATCTAGCAATCCTAAATACTCACATTGGCACTTTGTGCCAGGTTGCGCTAATAAAAATCATCAACAGTTATTATATCCAAACACCAGACTACATCGGCCGTTATGTCACAGTTATAATATGAACACACACACTACAAACAATACTATCAAAAAATTAAATAAAATCCAACATTGATCAGGTATATATTATATCTGAGTCTGACTCGAGGAAAACCGGACTAAATGACAAAATTTTCGAATTTGTCTTTTATGCAGAAAGGTAAAGTTGAGGCGTTTTCATGCACCACACCGAAAACCGTATCTCATGGAACGCCGCAGCTGTCTTATGCCGAGGTCGGAAATGTTGTCTTGTTGAAACAGTATGTCGTCATGCCAAAAACATATGTTATCCTGTTGAAGTATAATGTTATTATGTCAAACGCGTAAGTTGTCCTCTTCAAAACCAGTGTTGTTATGGGAAATTGTTATGGCATTATGTTAAATAGATACGTCATTTTATTCAATTCGAATGTGATTATGTCAGAGCTGCAAGCTATTTTGTTATAATCATGTATCATTATGTTAGACTAACATGATATCCTATTTTTGTTCACTGTTAAACTTCTATGCTATTAGGTCAAATGGGTAAGCTGTGTTCTTCAATACAAGTGTTGTTATGTTAAATTGTTATGTCATTAAGTTGAACAGATACGTCATCGGGTTAAATTCCAATGTAATTATGTCAGTTTTGTAAGCTATCTTGCTATAACCATATGTCATTTTGTTAAATTGATATGTTATCCTGTTGAAGGGGTAGGTTATTTGTTCAATGAAACAGTGATCATGTTGAATGTGCATGTTGTCCTGTTTAAACAGTGTGTCATTATGTTATTCAGCATGTGGTCTTCTTCAAACAGTATGTCGTTATGTCAAAAACATATGTTATCCTGTTGAACTAACATGTTATTATGTCAAACGCGTAAGTTGTCCTCTGCAAAACAAGTGTTTTTATGTTCCTTTGTTATGTTATTATGTTAAATACATACCTCATTTTGTTAAATTCAAATGTGTTTATGTCAGTTTTGTAAGCTATCTTGTTATAACTATATGTCATTATGTTAAACTGATATGTTATTCTGTTGAAAGGGTACGTTGTTCTGTTCGCAAAAACAGTGACCATGTTAACTGTGCTTGTTGTCTTGTTCAAACGGTATGTCATTATGTTATTCAGCATGTGGTCTTGTTAAAACAGTATGTCGTTATGTCAAATACATATGTTATCATGTTGAACTAACATGTTATTATGTCAAACGCGTAAGTTGTCTTCAACAAAACAAGTGTTATTTTTGTAACGTGTTATGTGATTATTTTGAATACATAGGTCATCTTGTTAAATTCAAATGTGAGTATGTCAGTTCTGGAAGCTATATTGTTATAACCATATGTCATTATGTTAAACTTGTATGGTATCTTTTTGAAAGGGTACATTGTTCTGTTCACAGTTGAACTACTATGCTAATGGGTAAAATGGGTAAGTGGTCTTCTTCAAAATATTGACAGAGAAGCCCTTTCAAGGATTTTTTCTTGGTCTGCCATTTTTGTTTCGCGCAAATAAAACTCACGTGGTTTTACAGTGATTACGTCATCGCGTTAACAACAACAACATCACGGTTTAAAATAATAACATACAATTTGCACATAATCACATCTAGTTCAACTGGATAATATATGTTTTTGACATGGCAGCGTACTGTTTCAACAAGACCACATGCTGAATAACACAATGACATGCTATTTGATAAAAGACAACACGCACATTCATCATGATCACTAATAACGTACCCGTTCAACATGATAACATACAACTTTAACATAATGGGTTGTGATTATATGAAGATAGCTTACATAACTGACATACTCACATTCTAATTTAACAAGATGACGCATGTATTCAACATAATGACATACGACATGCCGGCATACTGTTTAAACAAAACCATATGCCAAATAACACAATGACATGCTATTTTAACAAGACAACACGCTTACATAACTGACATAATCACATTCTAATTTGACAAAATGACGTATGTCTTCAGCATAATGACATACCAATTTAATATATCAACACTTGTTTTGAAGAAGACAACATACACGTTTGACATAATAAAATAATAGTTCAACAGGATAACGTATGCATTTGACATGACGGCATACTGTTTTAACAAGACAACATGTCCGACCTCAGGATAAGACAGCTGTGGCGTTCCATAATATCTCATTAGGACAAAAACTTTTGACTTTACAGTAGTTGAAATAAAAGAGATATAGCAATAAAACAAACAAGTTTGTGGCGTCAAACTGACGTAGCGCATTTGATGACATGTAATCTGATCACGACGTTCTTTTGCAATAAACTCTAACCCTTCACTTGCTGAATTCAACATTTTTAATAAGTCTTATTTTTATAAACATGTGTATTTGAAACTAACTTATCCTTCAATAGGGTCGTAAAACACAGAAATGTGAGTGCCTAACAGGCTACAGCTTGGATCCATATTAGATGGCGAATTATTCCATATAATCCAAGCTGTATTCAAAGAATGTCAATATAAACGATTAGCAAAAAAGAGTAAAATGTCATTTGACAAAGATGCATTTAAGAGAACTATTGTTTATAACATTCCATCTAATCATCTCCTGAATTTCATTGACCAATATAGTAACAGAGCCAAATCTCAAAATGCCTTTATTTGACAAAGATGTACAAGTGAAGATGCAAAATATAACTACTTTAGCTAGGGACACCAACTGTGTAGTGTGAGTACATCTTGCAATGGCGGAGTGTCGTGTGCTACATTTAGGTCACTGTGACCTTGACCTTGACCATTGACCTCATTTTTAAATAAAGCTTGTCCGGAGCATATCTTCTGTGCCGTATCAGCTAGGAATAGCAAATTTGGTAAGTGAGTACATCATGGGATGGCGGAGTGTCTCATACTACTTTAAGGCCACTGTAACCTTGACATTGACCTTTTATCTAAGTTGTAAAATGTGTGCTTGTTTGTATGTAGGTAACTCATTTTGTCCTGAGTATATTTCCATTACCACATCAGCTACGAATAGCAAATGTGTTGTGTGAGTACATTTTTGAGAGTCGCGTACTACTTTTAGAATGCCTTGACCTTGACCTTTGACCTAATTTTTTAAACAAAGCTTGTCTTGAGCATATCTTCTTACCGTATCAGCTATATGAATAGCAAACTTGGTGTGTAAGTACATACTGGCATGGCGGAGTGTTGAGTACAACTTTAAGGTCACTGTGACCTTGACCTTTTATCTCAATTGCAAAATGTGTGTATGTTTGTATGTATGCAACTCATTTTTCCGAAGTATATTACCTTTACCACGAAACTTCACACACATATGCACAGTCATCACACCTTTTAAAATGCGATCATTAGTATAAACGAAATTCTTATCGGTATATTTTAGCTTCTACTTTTGAAATTAACATTCTCGACAGTTGACGCGCTTCAAGTCTAGGTCCCCAACAGGGGTTTGACTCACTGGAAGATAGATATATATATAGATAGATGGATAAATATAACTGAGCGAGGGTAGTCGCATCGTATGCGATGTATCGTTTGTTTGAGCAGGCTCCCCTTTGTGTAAGTTGAATATATAAATTGCCAAATATCATATAAATATTTTAATATGTCAGAAACCGTCACTTATAATTTTAGTATATCGTAACGCCAGTTAATTCTTTCCATACATAAAATATTGTATGATTTAATTCAACTGCATTACCGTAATTCCGACAATAAGCCCGCGGGCTATCTCATTTTTCAACGGTCAAGAAGGTACCTGCGGGTTATCTCACGGAGCGGGCTATATGGCGAATCTTTTTTCCCATCGGGATTGCAGAAAAAAAAATCAAATAATAGAGCTTGTGTAACGAGGAGCTAAATGTTACCGTTTCTTTCAATTTGTAAAAAATACAGAGGAAATTCAAAAATGTTGCGTAAGCATTACTTAACAAATTTTCCATACCTCTTAACTAATGAAATTACATTTATACGAACGAGAAACGATTTGTATCCTGGGTAGACGCTGCTTTTCTCGGCGGTTAAACAGGGTCAAAACTGTTTGCAACTTTTACATAAGTCGCGGTTAATAGGTAAATGGTTATATTTAGTGCATGAACAAACACAAAATACAATAGGGGTCCATGAAGAACAATACAACCAATACAATCGTCAATGCTTTATTGTTCTCCAACAGCAAACGGACTGCATTGAGTAAGTTTTCACGGGTCTATCAAACCGCGAACGAGATGAAAACTGGTCATCACCCGACAATGTCTGGGTGTATTCACAACAAATACAACCAGTTTGATCCACTCTGTTTTCGCCGGTCCCTAACGTTCTAACAATTTACCGTTTTCAGTAAAATAGAGATCCGAATAAAACATAGCATAGAATAATGCTTTAACACTATCCAACATTTAACGTTGATAACGGTCAGAAGTTAGTCATATTACTCCATATTGTGAAACGTACTTATAAGATTTACATCATAGCGGTGAATCTTATAAGTAAGTTTCACAATATGGGTGCGGGCATATAGACGGTGCGGCTTATGTGCCGAAACTTTTTTTCATTTTTAAGTTTTCTGCGGGCAATATGCCGGATGCGGGCTATCTAAAGGTGCGGGCTTTTTGCCGGAAATTACGGTACGTTAAGAGTTTTTGCCCTTTTTTCGTATTTTTTTTCAAAATATGGTCACGCATATGGACATTGTGTATGCAGTGAGTTGGTTGGAGCGCAAATTAGCAGCATATGTATTAGAGTAGTTGAGAATTAATTATCCATTCCTAATTTGACGTCTGCTAAAAGTTATCACCCTACATATCTAGCTACATATTGTTAATATAGTTCAAACATATATCTTATAGTCATGTCGCTCACAGGTAACATGTAAGCTAGTATATATTTCTTGTTACTATGGTATTCATATAGGTACATGATTCTAAGTCGAATGGCGTTTCATTTGAATGTTTTATGGTGTGCTTTTACAGTAGTTCAGTAATATCGCAACTACTAGTTTGTATGGTGTGAATTACAATGTGTAACAACTATCTATTTAATCTCTGTAAGATAAATCTATAGTTTTGCAGGTGCGCGCTGCAATACCGACATACTTTTCGTTGGACAGTATATAACATAAAAAGGTTGTGGGTTTTTTCTTGTTAAATTACAAACAGTTATGTTTTCGGTTACATATGAATTAAGGTTGAAGACCTCTAACTGACGGCTCATTCCGAACAATGCTTTAGCCGACCGCTCTCGAGAGATGGTCGACCGCATTCCGTAAAGTATTTTCCAATTAAAAGCAT
Organism: Gari tellinella; assembly: GCA_922989275.2. NCBI lineage: Eukaryota > Metazoa > Mollusca > Bivalvia > Cardiida > Psammobiidae > Gari > Gari tellinella. The sequence goes on from OV277858.1 coordinate 53,956,703, forward strand.
AGGTATTTTGACTTAAATTGATATGAGTGTTAAACAGTTTGGATTTTGATCAGATGTTGTGTTTTTTCGGCGTCTGATCAGGATCCAGACTATTTGCAAATAACTTTGCTGACCTTATGGCTGATAATATGATTTGGTCGATATAGACAATCTTTACTGCATTAACATAGTTAAGCATAGTTTGCCGATTATTAACAAAACATTGTAGGTAATTTGACGTACATTATATGCAATGTTGGGCCCCGTTAGTGTTTTTGTTCCTTTATTAATATGTTAGCCTTAAGCACTCTACTTACGAACTTTGTGATTTATTTGGCAAATAGTTTGGATCCAGACGAGACGAGACGTATAACTGGTTCCCATCATGATCCTGACTGGTTGACATTTAGATTATAAACAAACATTCCGAGGGAAAAAAGTTGTTTATTCTCACAATTAAAAAAAATGACAAAATATCATATATATAAGTCTTGCAGCCAACAAATTAAGCGCTTGGATAAATTTATTAATATGTTTAGAATACGGTAGAATCTCCATATCCTAACCTTTCAAGAACGAGACAAAATATTTGGTTAGCAAGGTTTCCAGATTAGAAAAGTTTTGGAGTCGTTATAAATATATCAGTGGCCTGCCGTTTAAGACAGGGGGTTGCGTAACTACATTACTCTCGGACCTTTGTATGATTAGCCCAAATGCTTTCAAAAGGCTTGAATGTAACTGTACAATCACGTGATGTTTGCGCAAACTATAGCAAGCAATATAATTCTGTATATAGAGGCTCTGACATACTCATATTTCCAACAAACCCATCAAATATAAGAGACGCTTCACTGACTCTTTGAATATACACTAACACATTTATCAATTCGTGGTACACACCTTTTACATGTCCAGATGTAATCACCGAAACTAGGTCAGGAAATATTTTTAAAGACATTTCCTCAGTCCTTTGATGGAATCCCGAATTTTTCTCGATAGGCCTGAAAATAACTGTTTAAAGCATGCAGCATATGCTATACCAATCTCAGTTTCCCTTATGAGGCCCAGACATACTTATACTCTTGCCTTGCGTTCATTACCGCGAACATAACCTCTCGCAGCGCTCCGCTCACGTGCCTTCAACATTGCATGCTCTTGTCTCTCTCCATGGTCAATCCTCCGTTGTGCGCCTTGTGGCGACCGGACCGTGGCGAGTGGTTCTGTAGAGTTCGCGGAAATGAATGCTGGGCAGATGTTTTTTCAATTTCGTACCAAACGATCAAATATAACACGCGGGCCTCACATGAGACACTTCAATGATTCGCAGCAGTACAGGTATGCACAAAATCATGATTTTTATTCGTGGACCACCGAAAGTAGGTCAGAAAATGTCTTTAATGCAGGATAGTGGTAATTCAGAAAACTACACTGCGATCATTAGCGCGAACTATACAGAACCTCTCGCCAGAAACTCTCGGCTATGGGCGACAAACAGGTTCACGTGCCTTCAACATTTCATTTGTTTTCTTTTTCCTGGTCACTCCTACTTTGGGCGCCCTGAGCCGAGAGGTTCGCCGCGAGAGGTTCTGTAGTGTTCGCTCTAATGACCACAGTGCTGTTGTAGTGAGTTTCTACGTTACTGTGCTTATGCATTAAGGTTATAAAGGTTACATAGAATGTGTCAATTTAACAGAAACGCACATAATCAGGGGAAAAGTTTTGCAAATTCCACAGCTTTTACGACAGAGAACAAGTAAGAAAACAACGCAGCCAGATTAAAAGCACGAACTACAACTAAAAACATGAACAGTTTCCACCGGAAATAGAAGAGAAGAGACGGTTATTAGTAAAAGAAATGAAAAAGCAAAGGATACAAATAAATCCGCTTGAATTGTGTATGACACCCTATACGTAGAGGGCAAACCCGTGAAAATTGACTAGGAAATCCCAGAGAATTATCCCAGAGTTATTGTATGGAACTGTAATGTCCTTTCTTCTGATACACTTAGTAATGTAGAATTTACTAACTTGGTGACTGAAAACGATGTGATGATTCTATTTACACTGGATAGACGTAACGGGGATGCTGTCGTCATGACGTTGATGCTCGAGTCAATACAATGTTGATGCTGGTCTTAAAACACTTGGTGTCTGTACCTCTTAAAATATGTTGTTTTCTAATTTCTGAAATGCTATGCATACCAAAAGATACCCTAACGGACTGTTTTGATAATTTGATACAAAAAGCCTGCTGTAGAACGTAGTAAAACATATTTGGTATTTTATTATGGAACGCACTCCGCTACCGAAAACGAGGCAACGTTGATACTGCTGGATGAAAAATGGCAAACTAGTTTAAGTGGTTTTGTTTGTTTAAAGACCATTTTTCAATGATGTGCTCCTATTTATATTTTTTAAGAGTATAGCTCACCTAAAACGAGTAATAATTCTTGTGTAACATTGCTCGGACTAAATCCTTATGCATTCTAAGATAGAAATGAAGATGTACACAGAGAGGATGGCGGAAGGTGCTCTACCTTAAATCTATGAAGTATATATTATTTAATAGTAAAAATTAAATTATTCGAAGTACCACATTGACTGGGCGGTAAAATAATTATACCATCAAGCCCGTGCTAGAAATAACCCACTATGGCAACGGTCAAATTGTACTCAAGCAACTAGTCTGTAGTCACGAGTAACTGTAATATGGATGGGATAGGGTACGACAAAGAGGGAGAGAAAAACCAAAGCACGAAAATCCAACATAACTCTCCCGGTTAAGGACGGCGTTAGAGATGCATCATCATGTAGTGCTAAGCCCTGTCTGTCGTCGCACAATCAAAGAGGAAAGCATAGTTATCAATTGTAGATTGATCGATAACCAAACGTGAAGTGCGCAGTAATATTGTTGGATCATAATCTTTTTTTAGGAAAGATCTAATACGTTTCACAAACAGGTTTTGAAAATGTATATGTCCAAGAATCTTACGAAGTCTGTAAATTACATCACCATAAAACTCCGGATGTGAAATACCTTGCCGCAGAAAAGACTTTAAGTTACATTTATACTTGTTTATGAGAGGAAGATTTCTATAAAATAATTTAGAAAATGTTTTACGAAGTTTATGAAATCTGTACCCCTGTTTAAGAAGCTTTTCAGTAATTGTTTTTATTACGAATGTGGAAGTCCTCAACAGAGGTAAAGGCCCTGGCAAAACGAATAAGTTGTGAAATATAATCCCCGTAAGATGTAGAACATCGCCATCTAGATGAGGATAATTTACAATACTAAAATCAAAATCATCTTGTTTATCGTAAATCTTAGAAGAAACAATTCCGTTATTTATTAAAAGATCCAAATCTAAAAATGGTGCCGACAAATTTGACTCGTTTGTTTTATTAAGGTGTAGTTCTTTTGGGTAAATAACAGGAAACAACGTATCAAAAAATGGGTTGTCTATATTAAAAATATCATCTAGATAGCGCGATGTATTGTTAAAGGCTTCGATCATATCTGCATGTGTATCAGGTTTTAGACTTAGCATAAAGTCCCTCTCATAACAGTACAAAAATAGGTCTGCGATAAGGGGCGCACAGTTTGTACCCATAGGGATACAACTTTGTTGTGCCATATGGAATGTCTTCATCACTAAGTGTGGATGCTTCAGGCACAAAATCATTTTCAACTTCTTCTTCGAACTCTAGATTAAATTTGTGTCTTGACTGTGGTGTAAGAGAGTGTTTCGCTGCCTTGCGTGATGGGGTTGATTTAACGGCTCTATGTGGTTTGAATGTACTCGCCCCATATTTGATCATGCTTGGAGTTCTTGGGCGACTAGCAAAAATGTTTTTGCGAGGTATCGTGAATGTCACTTGACTTTTCTTTGGCCTGTTCAGCCTAAGGCTGACTTTCCGTTTACGCTTCACCATCTGCTTTGTATTACTATACCTGAAATTTGAAATAAAAATCTCTAATTTCATATCTTCAATAGCGATAACAAGTTCAATTTGCTATACCAATATGTTTTCGATTCAAAGGCATATGGTTTAGAAGATGCTTGTATTCCCAAACTTACAAGAGTGAGTTGAGACAAATGACAACCAATACTTGCAAAGAAGATACTCTTTATTTTACATTACACAAAAAGTGACATACAGGAAAAAATAAGTCTAGATTATGTATGGTATCTTCTATATGACAGCGCCAGTTCAAAAGATAGAAGATGCATATGTACGTCGTAGTCCAAACTAACAAAGAAATGTCTTTAACATGTATCAAGAAGACAAAAAACCACTTAAAATAGATTGCCATTTTTCATCCAGCAGTATAAACGTTGCCTCCAGTTTTACTACGCACTTCAGCAGGCCTTTTTGTGTCCAACAGTTCGCTACTACATAGCAATTCAGAAATTAGAAAACAACATCTGTTTTAGAGATCTAGACACAAAGTATTTCAAGATTTCCTATGTCTGTCAAAACTTTTTTCTGGCTAAATTTCGTGACCAAGCGTTTATCCATCGATAAAACAACACCGGAGTATGGAGATAGAGCCGGGTCATTCCGTGACACTATTCCTTTTTTGATATTTCAAAGAAACACTCTCGCAATATAACCAATGTGGTCGCCGTTTTGGGGGCTGTCTTTTGTATGTTTATTCATGTTTATTTTAGATTTAATTGTAGTTATTTGTCTTTTCTCGATGGCCTGCATTTGGCGCTCTACCATTATTTCTATCATTCGGGAATCTTTAGCCGGTCTGTTCATTGCTGATTGGTGGGGGTAATGTGATCGCCGTTTTGGGGACTGTCTTTTATATTTTTATTCATGTTTTATTTCAGATCTAATTGTAGTTATTTTGTACATTTATGTTATTTCATGTGAAGCGCTTTTTAACGCACAACCCCTGTATGAAAAGAGCGCTATACAAATCTGGTATAATAATAATAACAATAATAATATATGTGCTTACCTCGTCCAACTCCATGGGCAGTGCTATCTTCGTTTACCAGCATCAACGTTGACTTGACTCGAGCATCAACGTAATGACGGCAGCATCCCCGTTATGTCTCTCCAGTGTGATCATGGACAAACAGTGACAGCGATATTGAGATTGAAAACTTTACGTCTTATAATAGTTATTTCTACAGAAAACTTGGGAATAAAATGCAAATCGTATCAGTGGGGGAGTCGTTGTGTATGTAAGAACCGAGATAAAAGCAGGTGTTTCGATTGTTAAGAAAATGCATGACACTTTAATCTGGTTAAAATATGAGAAACAATTCTTTCATATATTAAATGATGTTCAACTATGCGGAATGCACTTGTTGTCAGATAAGTCTCAAGCAGCCGGTCTTATAGATTGGATTAAAGTTGAGGCCTTACGAGTGTTAACACTTAAATTGTGGACGACGGACGCCGGACATTCAAGGATTTAAAAATCTTACCCTGAGCAAGCTCCTTTTATCTTTTCATACATTTCTTGGCTTGTACAAATGTATTGATACCACTTATAACCTTGTTGTAGCACTGTGTCAAGTAACCTAGGCGTCCGAGTCATTTTTCGGAAAATTTATGTCTACGGAGAAGTCCCTCTTTGTATGCAAAACACTTGAATAAGCTGCGAGTTTTTATAACTTGAAATTCGGTTCCTTTAAAGTTTACTTGAAATTAACGTTATTCTCACGATAGCCTCAAATAGCGCGTATGGAGAATGCGAAGGTTCAAACTTTTTCTGTTCAGTATATATATGAGTTTTGATATAAGAGGGAAACATTTCGATACAGAAGGGGTAAATGCCGCTAGTTATATCAGAGGCAAAGTTCCGCTATGAAATGGGCATGTATGCATGTAGCGCAATGTTGAAAATTTGTTCATTTCAATCATTCTAAGACATCTGCGGCTTATAAATACATTTCTAAATTGTATCATGGCTCACGCGACTTGTTTGTTTTGAAATGCTGACTACTGATTGTCCCATATTTGGAATACTGAGTGGGACATACCGTCCCTTTTGCAAAATACATTTTGTCATATGCCAAACGTGTATTGTCTAAGTTTAATAGATAGTGTTTATACCAGAGTGTAGTTAATTACATCTAGGTAGAATAAAGCAAACCCTTATTCGCCGATCGCGACTGATATTTAAAAACAGTTTATATTCAGAACATCGCTGACTGACACTCGTGTTTAGGTTTCTACAATTTTAAAATGTATAAATCTAAATTTAACAAATCTTCAAACGACAATTTCAACAATATTTCGGCAAGATAGTGGTTAGTGGCCTATGTTACTAGTCCACCATCTAAATATGGATAACGTGCACAACTTTGTAAACGCATAGGTATCGGACAGTTTTTAATTATTTATTGCACGACTGCTGATCATTTGGAATAAATTCACAAATAAATACGAAAGACTCAAGCAGGAAACGCAACACAAACAATACACCCTCCTCTCAAAGTTTGTGCTAAATATATAGCCCCAGCCTGTTTAGCAGTTTTTCCTATGATTTGACCTACCGACCTTCTTTTTGACTTGACGTAACTCATATTAAAACATAATCTAGAACTTGTCTTAGTGATTATTCTAAATTTAAGGTAAACAAAAATATAGCAACTTCTGTAGTCAGAAATGTCACTAAGGACATGGACATGTACAAGTATAAAATATCCAGAAATGAAAATAACTTCTAGATGTTTCTTAAATTTGAATTTGATATAACAATACATGTACACTGAAAATAAGCAAGTCCTTGCTACCACCTTTTTAAAAAATATTTAATAAACAAACTGTTTTGTTATATGCAAATAGAAATCGAAACAGCCATTTTGAGAAAAAAAAGTGCATGCTTGTCATGGCAATAAGACCGATGACCTCTACAACTGAACATCTTTGAAGACATTTTGAAACTCAACAATATTATATATCTAGCCATGTTTGATAACAATTTAGTCATTGGTTTCAGAGAAGAAGTCGTTTGAAACTGTTTATGTATAGATGGATATACGTTAAAGGGGTATCACAAAAGCTTCCCTTTGTGCTAATGTGAGCTAACAAGAGGACTATAATGGTACTTAATCGCTCTCCTGAAAGTCAATGTTTATAGTCGTGGTCACATTAAAACTGTGCAAGTTGTCAAAAAAGAATACTCTCAATACAGCCATGTAAAGTAAGGAAATACTCACCCGCACACTGACGGCCATGTTTTCCAACTAAAAAAGAGTTAAAGAAGTACTATACTGGGTCACCAATGGGTCATTTTTTAAGATACTTATCAATACGTGCCAGTGATTTCAGACAAAAAATGTTTTAGTTTTCACCATAGCTATCATAAGTAAACTGGTCCCATCAAAAGACGACCATGCTTTTGAGCTATCAAAAACCCAATATATAAGAAACATTAAAAGGTCACTCACTGATCATTTGTATTAGATAATTATCAAATCAGACCAGTAGTTCCGAACAAGAACTGTTTTAACAATATTCATCAAAGGTATGATTGACCCTTCCACTGGCAACCATGCTAGGGTATCTGATGAATCATTCGTGCAATATCACTTTTAATTCGAACCAGTTGTTTATGACAAGAATATTTTGCACTATATAGCAATACAAGAGCATTGCAAGCAAGGGCGTTAAACGTAAAATGTAGCGGTATTGAATGCATGTGTTGCAAATCGAAATTTTGAACCACGAACTTTTTACGCTACTGTGGTATGTAATAAATTAATAAATGCAAAACAGAAGCAACAAGGACAAATAAAGGACAGACACAGGGTAATAACCTCTGTAAAATAAGGGATCGCATAAAAACTGAATCTCATATCAAATCTATGCATGTCTTGTATCCATCCTAAAGGAAATAAAGATAATTGTCAGGGCATTTTTTCCTTTTATTACACAATGTTCAAATTTATCTCTGCTAAAGACTATCACAAAGTTCTAAATCACAACTCATTCGAGCTGTAGTCGTATGGTATATTTCTGGTAAAATTCCTTCAAAGCAGTATATAAATAAAGATAAGTGATCGTAACAAGAAAATGTTAAACGGATGAAAAAAGGGGGATGATAAATTGGTAAAATATTGTAACGTTCGTGGAACGTTGGAAATGCTAATGAGGCTTTCCAAAGCATTGTATGTTGAGATGTGAGTGAATATAGTATAACGCAACATACATGTCTTGGTGTCAGCTTAAGCTCACCCTCGGCAGGGTTTGTATTTGCTAGGTCAATCGGTTTCCATGTTACAATATTACAAATTTATTCGCTTCTTGTGTCACCATATCAAATGTAAATTGAATTGAACAAATAATTAAAAAGTCATGTACACATTGCCCAATTTTGACAGTGTCTGGGTAATCTTCATGGTTATCGAAGTTATCCGAGTTATCCGTTATGTACATACTGACCTGTTTTTTAAAGGACTGAATTATAGTTGTTTGTGTAAGGGAGCGGACAAAAAATCACCGACGAACAGACAGACTGACGGATGTCCGGTGCATAAATGGATAATTATGTGTTAATAAAGATCTAGCCACATAAGTTAACACATCAATCTGACCATCTCTTGTGTCATTAACCTGGTCATTTCTTGTGACATTAACCTAGCTATAAGAGGGAAATAGGTAAGGATTAGTTTCTAGGCCATTCTATTCCAAAACTAGAAATCTTACAAAGTCAGAGATGGCAATGCAGAGGAACTGTTGGTGGAGTTAATAATTCTTGATCCATTCTCTGCCTGAACCCCAATACAGAACACATTCGTGTGCCTTATCATACCCCCACAACGAGGGGTGAGGTATCCTGGAATTACTCTGTCCGGGATTTCGTCCGGAGCTTTTCCCCGCGGTTTCCTTCAACGGAACTTTTTTAAAGTATTAAATTATGCAGTATTGTAGATCACCATCTGACGTTGTGCACCTGCGATTGGGGTTTTGATTAATCGTTTCTTTCTTGAATTTTATCCCCGTTTTGTAATTTTAATACATGAATTTTGTCCGGAGCTTTACTCGGCTATCCTGCAACGGAACTTTTTTAAATTATGCAGTTTTGTTTATCACTCCCTGAAGTTGTGTACCTGCGATTGCAGTTTTGATTCGTCATTTTGTAATTGAATTATTTCCCTTTTCATAATTTTGATATATGGAATTAAATCCTGAGCTTTTAGTTCTCTGTAATGGCTATAAAGATCTTTTTTAAATGTTGCAGTATTATTTAACACCACCTGAATTTGTGCACCTGTGCATATGGTTGTATGGATTTGTTACTTCATTTTTAAATTATCTAACTTTTCGTAGTTTTAACAAATGAAATATTGTCGTTCTTATATCATCTTCCCTTTCGCGAAATTAAAGCCTGTGAATAAGTTCCTGATTTGCCAATGTGGTGGTGTGTGTGGGGTATAAATCACATTAAGTGATAGTTCAAGTTGATATCAAGTTTGATACAATGTATCATCAAAACCAGTCGATAAACTATCAGCCAATCCAATACCAAATCATCTAATGGATATGCATGTATCTGCTCCATTAGTCTAAGTGTGCATGCGCATTATTGATATCAAGCTACATACCAATTATCATCAACATCGATCAACAACTACAGTTTCTACAACCACCAACCAGTCAAAGCCGAGATTATCTAATTTATATGCACATAACATCTCCATTTTCAAATTTGACCTATGTCCAGTTGATATATTTGTTGTAAAGCCATGTAAACCGGGATTCAATCATAAACAACTCCCGAGCAAGTTCTTGTAGATTTAATTTTGATGTAGGCGGAAAATAAAAAGTCTGCAAAATGAAATGTAAATTGTAAATGCTAATTCAAGTATATTCATGACAATGACAGAAATTTAGATTTACAACACGTAGCCGCGAGATACCGAAACAGAAACAGTTAAGCTAAATACATTTCAAATACGACTATACTCAGTACTCGCCAGACACTCGGGATAGATAAAACGTATATGAAATGCTGTCGTGAGACAGTATAGTTAAGCTAAATGAATTTCATAACATATATGACCATGATATTACCATCAGCTGGTCTGGAAGCGCACCGAGTATAGACGGCGGTTCAGACACGTAGTAAGAAGATAGAAAGCTCGTGTAGATCGTGTGCAGAAGTTAGTTCGTGCATCTCAACTATCTCCCTCTCAAGCATGCTCTCATACACTGATGTATATATACGTGATATGTGGAGATATACATGAATATAAAGCAATGTAAAGCAGATGACAATATGGATCCCTGGTTCCACATAACTAAAACAGACTCCGCTTTAGCCATATGAAACCTTGGTTACAGCCACATATAGCAAGTGTCATCAACGGAGGTCAACAAAGCCTACTAGAGTCAAAATAAGGTTGCGAAACTGTAAATATTGTGTTTATAATAAATCAATAACAATCTAATACGACGTAACCGTCTACAGTCCGTTCCGATTGAGTAAATCAGCAAACTTGATATGTAAATCTTTTATGATGTTACACATTCCGTTAAAATGATTGGAATTCTTGCACAATTGAGGTTGCTATGGTTTAAGATGAGCATTCGATGAATCAAGGGCACATAGCTCAGAATGTAATAATTAGATTCAACCCAAACACTATAGGTGTCTTCCTCTTTCATGAAACTAAGCATACGTTACCATTAGAAACACGAGATGTGAGGACTGACGTATAATATAGTAAACAAGCACCTTAGAGCTGATATCCCCTGCCGCAGCGATTGTCCAGAAGAAAGTGGCAAACTTTATTGTGGGAGGAAGGGGCAAATGGTGATCACCTGTCTTTAAAGATCAACATTCAAAAGCTTTTTACAAAGTTTTATAAAATCCATTCAATTTTGTACATTTTAAAGCCTAAACAATACAAAAAATAAAGCCGTTTGTAGCATTATAAATCTAAGTATGACAGGGGCAGGTAACTCTTGATTCAAATTCAACAGTAATTAAACACTTTCAAGAACTTATAATTGTGTGCAAGTATTATTAAAAAAAATTCAGAACTGTAGAATTTACTAGAGTGTTAACACATTTTCAACTCATCAAAGGCAGAGTATTCTTGACTAATTTGCACATTTTCGATAATAATTGAACTCATTCTATAAATAATAGCCATATATGATTTAATTTTTTTTTCAAAATCCATTCACATTTGTACACAATAGCATGTAAACAATAAAGCCATGTTGAGCATTACTAAGTACATAAAGGGCAGATAACTCTTGTCACAAAGTATCCTATTTTGACAATAATTGTAACCCTAATATTTATATACATCATGTGTAAGTTAAATCAAAATCCATTAAAGACTGTAGTTTCTAGATGGTAAAAACTGTTAAATATGGGTTTTTTGACTCATCAAGGGCAGATAATTGTTGACTAGTTTGTCCGTTTTCAAAAATGATAACAATTATTTGAAAACTAATAGCCATACATAGTTTAAGAATTTTTTTGATCAAAATCCATGCATATTTATAGATACTAGGATGTAAACAATATTAAAATAAAGCATTTTCTATCATTTCAAAGTACATCAAGGGCAGATAACTCTTGCCACAAGTATCCTTTTTTGACAATAATTGCACACCTTCAAGAACTTTTACTTATAGACATCGTGTGCAAGTATCATTTAAATCCATTTATAATTGTAGTTGCCAGAGAGTAAAAACAGTTAAATATGGCTTTTTTTTACTTATCAAGGGCAGATAAGTCATGACTAATTTCTCCGTTTTCAACAACAATCAAATTCATTTGAAAACTAATAGCCATACATAATTCAAGAAAGTTTTTTCAAAATCCATGCATATTTATAGGCTCTAGTATGTAAACAATACCAAAACAAAGCATTTTCTAGCATTTCTAAGTACATCAAGGGCAGATAACTCTTGTCACAAGTATCCGTTTTTTACAATAATTGCACACCTGCAAGAACTTGTACTTATAGACATTGTGTGCAAGTATAAACAAAATATGTTGAATACTGTAGTTGCTAGAGTGTAAAAACTGTTAAATATGGCATTTTTAACACAAAAAGGGCAGATAACTCATAAATTCCTAAAATTTTCTGAAAAAAGTTTGATTTCCCACGGTGCTCCTATGATGACAAATAAGTATACCAAATTTCATTTAAATCTGTTTATCAGTTTCGGAGATACAGTTGCGGACGGAAAACGTGACGGACGCACGGACGGACATTTTTAACACAAAAAGGGCAGATAACTCATAAATTCCTAAAATTGTCTGAAACATTTTTGATTTCCCACGGTGCTCCTATGATGACAAATAAGTATACCAAGTTTCATCCAAATCTGTTTATCGGTTTCGGAGATACAGTTGCGGACGGAAAACGTGACGCACGCACGCACGCACGCACGCACACACATCCGGACGGACAGACCTAAAACAGTATCCCTCTGCCTTTCGGCAGGGGATAATAAATACGAAGGACTCAAACAGGAAACACAACACAAACAATACACCCACCTCTCAAGCAGAACACACACACAGTCATACCATAACAAACACACACACATACACGCGCAATCCCATTTCTTCATCTACACACTAAATAGAAAACAACACGCAAGACAAACATAAAGCAAAGTGTAATGTTTAAGAGAAGTAAGTGAGATTGATTGCTTTGAGAAATCTGATAGAATATGACCTAAGGATCAATTGTGATATTTCATTTTTCAAATCAGACAAGTTGTTCCACACAAAAAGAGTTCATATGCTTTAATATGTACCGAATAAAAGAAAAAGTGTAGGAAAATCAAGCGATGCGAAACACGGTTTTTACGGGGTAAAATGATTGAAATGATAAACGAAAATGAGAATTGTTTGAATTTCCATACTTTACCATAAAAGATCCAAACCTTCAATTATGACTTACAGTTATTTCCACTGTATAGAATAAAAAAATTCAAAACTGTGTTCTTTTTAGGTGAAAAACATGAAATAATTAAACAAAAACTCAATTTTGGAGAATTTAGCAGAGAGTCTCTGGTGTAAAAAATACAAATAAAGGAAAACATGCACATTTATAAATGGTTTTTGTGTTTTTACAAAACTTCTAGGAAAATAAAACTATGCAAAATATGTTTTTGGAGGAAAATTGTTGAAATAATAAAGGAAAACGCCAATTTTAGGATTTCAGTACTGTGGCCTTAGCTATCAATAAAAAAGAGCTCCAAATATACAGATTATACGTATATACATCTATATTATAAAATAGTACTATCAATAAAACATTAAAAAATGATTTTTAGGATAAAATGGTTAAAATGATAAATGAAACGCGATTTTGTGGCCTTCCACTACTGTGATAGTGTATATCAATACAAAAGTGCCACATCTACAGGATATACATAAATTCATTTACAAAGTGAAATGGTTCTAGTTAGGATAAATAAAACATTCAAAACACTTATTTTGGGGGTAAAATTGAAAAATATTAAACCAAAATCACCTATTTTGGGGATTTCAGTAGACAATTCCTGCCATTAAAATCAAAACCGATTTACGTGTTATTATATGCTTCATAATGTACAAAATAACTGGAAAATATTTTAGGAAATCAAACAGTACCAAATATGATTTTTGGGTAAAATCGTTGAATAATAAAATGTGAACGTGATTTTTGGGATTTACCTACTGTGATATTGTGGATGTCAATATAAAAGCTCCAAATCTACCGGTTAAACACATATTCAATTGCACTGTGGAATGGTACTTATAAAGATGAATCAAAACAAGAGCGTGTCCCAGTTACATGAATGTCCCCGATGGTATAGGGAGGAGAATACAGACTATCAAATGTAAAATGTACGAGTTAGAGAGCGTAAACTGTCGTGGGGCGCCATAAAAGCGTCATTTTGAAGAATTCAAAGGCCATAACTCCAAAGGGCCTAGCATGAATTGGCGCCGCTGGTTATCGAATTGTCTCCTTTTTTATGTCAACAAACATTTTCAGAAAGTTTGGTAAAAATCAGATGAAAAGCAATGTGTTTGTGAAACACAAATGCTCCCAGCCAGCAACACCTTTTGTTATGTAATGTGAAGGTCGAGGTCAAAAAGGTTTGTATGGTTGGAAAGGTCTCGAGGAAGACACATGCCAAGTAAAAAAAAAGCTCAGGTGCAGAATGCAAAAGTGATAGCCAAGGTTTAGGTTTTAGGTTAAAGTTTTATTGAATAGATCAAAGGTCAAGACCTAGGTCACATGGTCAAAGACGTTGGAATGGTTGGAAAGGTCTCGACACAAGAAATGTACAAACAAAAATATGAAAGCCCTGAGCCTACTAGTGCAAATGTTAAAGCCATTTAAAAAAATTACAAAAGCATGTCAAAAGTCAAGGTCAATTTCACAAGGTCAAAAAGGTTCGTATGGTTAGAAAGGTTTTGATACAGGGAAGACACATGCCAAGTATGAAAGGCCCAGGTGCAAAAATGCAAGAGTTATAGCCAAGGTTAAAGTTGTTGGCACAGACAGACGGACGGACGGACAGACGAACGAACCAACAAACAAACAAACAGACAGGACAAAAACTATATGCTGAGGGCATAATTGAAAAAAAACTTTTATTTTTTCAGTAAAATTGTTAAAATATTAAATGAAAAACACCAATTTCCGAGATTTTAGTAGAGAGTCACTGACCTCAAAAATTCAAATAAAACCTTAAGCCAATAAAGGGAAAATTGTTCATAATTGATTTATTTGTTGCAAATGCTTCAACACGTATCAAATTACAGGAAAAAAAGGACATCCTAACAAAGCCTAATATGATATTTTGGTGTTAACTGGTCAAAACAATATGTTTAAAAGATATTTTTTGAAATGTCCACCACATGGCCTTAAATATAAATGTAAAAGCTTCAAATTTACAGGAAACCATGTGACATATTACTTTATACTGTAGGCTAGAATCACTCTGATCTGCCAAGGGTCCTCACTATTTACAAATGATATATATTCTCATTTCGCACATAATTAGGGTTAAGTAACAACCTATATTCGTATAGCAAATAATTAGGGTTAAATAGAAACAATTTGATATATAAATCAGTGCACTAGATTAGCGGCAGCATTGGAAATGCCGTTTGTCTAACTAGAGTGTACACTGATAGTAGACAAAATTCTTAAACACCACAAATGAATTTTCATTGACGTTATTGAATACATGTGCCAGATAAAAGCCGTATGACAGTAAGTCTTGCTTTAAGCAGTATCCTGCCTGAAACACAGTAACTGGTGGATATAGGTGATTTTGATTTTTGCCCACGGAGGAGAGAATTGATGCAGAACAAGAGAAATGATTAAAAGCAGCTACCTCTTGTTAGAAATCTCCATGCCTTTCTAATGATCTACACAAGTTTGACTGTACATGCACTATTAAAACAATGGAGTAAACAAAAGACATTGTAGAAGTACGATTATCAGAATTTAAAGATAGGTGGCTCCAACATGCACTGCAAAAGAAATGAAGAAACCCCCTTTCTGTGCAGTAAACCCCAATTCAATCGATAGACCAATAAATCAATCAATCAAAAGAAAAATCCCAATGAACAAGGACTATGGTATCATTGTGCAAAGACCATTAAATATACTCACGGCATTTAAAAACTGTGCATGGTTAAAATTTATTTCAAATGTACACGTTATCAATAAGCTCACGTAAAAAACGGTTTATACAGCTGATTAAAGTGTATAGAATGTAATGGTTACCAATTTCGTCAAATTTACGTTAATATTTCGCGTCAAAAAACGTTTGTCTATTTTGGCATAAATTGATCAGAATACTCATTTATACGATACATGCAGCACCTTTTCAATGAATACTGGTTGTTTTGGCAGTAAATCATCGGAAAAACAAGTAAGATTTTTGTTATCGAGCTTGACGGCTATGCCACAGCTGTCTGAAAATGCGCATTTACATTCAGTCAGCATATTAGAAGTTGGAATGAAAAAAAATGATGTCGAAGGCGGATTTAGTCTTCACCTTAACATCATGTTCTCATAATGGAGACGTATCGACAATTGGCAGTGCTCGCGAGAACCTGTGACCAAGGATATCGCTATTAACGTTACGTCGACAAGATACGTATTTGTCCGTTACACATGTGTGTGATCATTTTCAGTCTTCAAACTTTACGGCTAGAAACTTTGGAGGAGTTCGTCTAATCACCCGGAGGACAGAGATGAAAAGATTACGCTTATTTTGAATCCGTCCGTGACGTCCTACTGTATGTCCCGTTCTGACGTCAAACCCGCCATAGTCTTAAGCATGGCAGCCCTCACGCACACGTTGCTCGCGTGTGTTGTCAAGGCCTACATACAGAACAAAAACATCGAGATCATTGACTGTCCCGCATTTTCATCCGATCTCACTCTAACTTGGCACGTTTGGGATGATATAGAGCGTAGTTTGCAACGTCTACCGAACCAGCCATTGACGTTGGAACAGCTGGCTGATTGTTTAGTCATTGTAAGAAAAGGGCATTCCTTAGCATTTTTTCGCCACGTTGGCGAGGTCCACTCGACGATGATGCCATGCTTGCTTTGATGCAAACGGATGACACATGCGTTATTTATTTTGTGACATGGGTTTTGACCCTTAATGACAAAAACGCATGGCAGTACAATCATGATTGACATCACCCATTAATGACACTTATGAAACGTTAAATCGAGGTTTAAAATAACACTATAACAGAGTAAATGTATATTTGGTTTGTTGTTCCTATCATTTATAATGCTATTTCGAATGCACAGTTTTTAAATTCCGTGAGTATATGTTCAGTGACACAAAATTAGCCAAAAAAGCATCACTATTTTGCATTTGTTTTAAATTTTTTATCGCATTTCTGACCAATCAACTATTAGGTTTTCCTCTTCACTGTTATGGACATAGCGATATATTCACTATCATGTATTGCTTACATATATACTAAAACTTGGTGAATGATTGGGTCCTGCAACCTTCCAGAATTATTGGGTCCACCTATTTCCACTGGTCACAGAGTGTTATCCACCGTACGTTCCTGTTTGGAGCACCCCATATATGCTATATATGATGTTATTTTACATGTGTCTCAACCTAGTGCCTATATATGCAGCGTTCAATCTTTTTAGACTGTTGGGCACACATGCAGAACCAAAAGTCAGGTGTACATGTATATATTCGATGGGTCAGTGGGTTGTAAAAACCAAGTGAGGTACAATGTAGACGTGAAGTAGACTTTTGTTTGAACACAGTCTTCAAATGAAAATAATATGCAATAAGTGGCTCTATGACTTGTTTGGTCTAGACCCTCTAGTCGACGTTAAGGACCCAAGTATCCACTTTGGATCCAACAGTACGAGCGTAATATGCATTTATGACCCACGTTTAACCGAGTTATACTATATATTATACATGTATGTAAAATAAGAAAATGACCTTACATGCCTTTTTTTTAAATATTTACTCATTATTTTTCAATTACATGTTTCGCCTAATCGGCTCATCAGAGTGAATAATGATGCTTCATAACATTCTTAACTATGCATATTTTACAGGAATTACTGAACGTTTTTAGGATAACGCGTAATCACTGGTTGTTTTAGGGAATTGAACTATCATGACATTTCTATTGGTTTTAAACATCATGCTTTCTTGAAATATCATGGTCTTAAGAACGTTCATACAAAGTTTCTCGCACAAGTGAATAAAAATAAGTGTCTTTAAGTCAGGACAATTAAAAACCAAGATAAAAACGAGATAAGATTAAATACTTTAACCAAAAGTAATTGCCAAATATTTATAAAAAAAAATCAACGAAAAGCTTCAAAATTACGCCTTTTCCCTGGGAGATTTAGGGTTTTCGTGAAATCCCTGATTTTCAGGGATTTCACGTATTCCCCGATTACACTTAACCCCTGTAACATATATATATATACCAAACACTGTTAGATCAATTGACAATGACAATGCCAATTGTTTATTCAGTAATGTAGGCCTCCGGCCCATAATACACAAACCTGCATATAAACAAAGGACCAATACAAATGCAGTGCGTACATACAAACGTATAATTTTGCATACTTGACATATATGTATAACGGATGTATAATTATATAACAAGTAAAATGCGCATGTTGCTAATTCATTGCCTAATTGTTTCGTCTCGTAAAAGGTTAGCATAGTATATGAATTTTGCCAAACCTGAACATGTTGTTTTTATAGCATTTAATATGTTATAGAACTGGTAATGTGTAGGAACATGCATTTTTCTAATACTTGGTATATATGTTAATCTTATATCATTATATAACGTACATTCCATTACAAAATGAAACTCGTCTTCAATTTTTCCCATGTTGCATAATTTACAAATTCTTAGATCATAAGGGATATTTAAGTGTCTGCCAGTTTCCACAAATAACTTATGTGCAGAGCATCTTAATTTAGTAAGAGCTATTCTAAAACGAAATGGTATATCAAACATCAAATATTTTGCAGTTTTCAATTCCGCCATAAAAGTGCAATAATGTCGAGCTTTAATGGAGTCTGATATCTGCTCTCGCCATTCCTGTTATGAACAATCAATAAGTCTTTGCTTAAAAACAAACATAAAATTCCTCACATCCCAAACGCCTTCATTTATCCAAACATTACCAAACCCATATTTGAATAATAAGTCTTTCAATTTAGTAACCCATGTTCTACGTCCGACTTCATCTAATCTCTTGAGCATTTTGGTAGCTTTGAAAAGGATATCTATTTACATTCATATTTAAAATTCTAAACCAATACTTAACTGCCCTACAATAATAATCAACATATAGTGGGTATCTACCACATTCTCCTCGAGCAAAGTTACTATAATTATGATTGTAGTGGTAGTTTCAGAAAGCGTTTACATAATTGATCATGAACAGTTTCGATAGTTTTTGAATATTCAACTACCTAAATCTCTACCATATAACAATACTGGCTTTACCATGGTATCAAATAGTTTAAACAATTCCTCCTTTTCAAAATAACCAACATTTCTTTGTAATTTGTACATTGCTATGGTTGCTTTTCTGGCTTGAGTAGCTAAACATGAATTAGCATATGACCAACACAATCTTGAAGTAATAAATAAGCCCATGTATTTGTAGTTAGAAACAGTGTCTAATGAGCTCCCCTTGTAAAACCATTTTTCATATCATCGAAAGATGCCACCGTTTCTAAAGACTATAATTTTTGTTTTAGTTAAGTTGATATTCATCCCAGTTGTGTCATAAAATGATGATATAGTGCTCAATTGAGATTGCAGGCCTCTTACAGTGTCACTAACGTTTGCTAAATCGTCGGCATATAAAATTGCCAGAATCTCTCGCCCATCTTCAGATATTTGTATTTCTTGTGTTTCAGACTCTTTTAAATCATCAATTATATCATTAATAAAAAAAAATATTATTGTACTCAACTTACATCCTTGTCTAGTTCCAATATTACAACAAATACAGTCAGTGTAAGAGTTATTGTTTACTCTTAAATGTGTCGACATATTCTTGTACATTGAAACGAGCAACTTAAGAAAGTTACCACCTACTCCTTTCTCCAACAAAGAGTTAAACAGTTTCACATGATCTATCGAGTCAAATGCCTTAGAAAAATCAACAGAAACACAGTAAAATCGCCCTCCCTTCTTAGAAAGATATTTCTGTACAGTTGACATAAGTGTAAACATATTATCGACAGTGCTATATCCTTTTCTGAAACCAGCTTGCGCTTCATTGAGTTTTGAATTTTGTTCAGCCCATTTAACCAGACGTTCTTTCATCATTCCTGCTAAAATTGTATGTAGGACATTAATCAATGAAATTCCTCTAAAATTATTGGGATTAGACAGCGAACCCGACTTATGTAAAGGACAAGTTATGCTTGCTGACCACATGGTTGGATAAATACCTGTATTAAGTATCTTATTATATAAAATTTAATGTAGTAATACCTGCATTTCGTTACTGTGTTCTTAATAAATTCTGACAAAATTCCATCTGGGCCACTTGCTTTACCTGATTTT
The DNA here is from genome assembly GCA_922989275.2 of Gari tellinella. Lineage (NCBI taxonomy): Eukaryota > Metazoa > Mollusca > Bivalvia > Cardiida > Psammobiidae > Gari > Gari tellinella. The sequence continues at coordinate 53,976,747 of OV277858.1, forward strand.
AGACTGTTAATACTTATCAATAATTCTTCAATACTAAAATCATCATTAAAAATATCATATGTATCTATTGATGTATCAAATGAAAAGTCCTCTAGAGAATCTACTGTCTCGCTATAAAGTAATGAATTAAAATGCTGAAACCACTGGTTATTATTAATGACATGTGCCTCTTTTTCCTTAGATCAATTAATTACAATGTATGTCCAATGTTCGTATAATATGATTTGCAGATATTTCCTCCAGTTGTCAGATTCCAATATCACAGCTGAAAGTACGGGATAGGACATATCTATGTACCTGCAACCAACATCAGAACTAACCAGTATTGTGCAGAAAAGCCAAAATGCAGAAAAGTGTCCATTCTTTGAAGTTTTGTTCTGGGGGTTTGTTAGCTTTGTTATTTTTCCAAAACACTACATGTATATATTTTTTAGATTGTTATGCGTAATTTTGGATAAACTTATAACAGGTCTCATTTAAAAGGATTGTGTCAAGCCTATGGATTTGGATTTTTTATCTTTTTATATTCATATATCCTTCCTCATGTTTAGAAATTTGCTGTTTTGTGTATTTATTTTAACATTTGTCATAAAAAATTATCATAAAACTTTGTATTTATCTAAATTTGTTGTTTTGACAATAATATACAATTTATTTGTGCATTTGGAGCTTTATTGGTCACATCCACAGTCATGATAATGAATTCCCAAACAAATTCAAAATAGTAAGTATCCTTACAAGTAAAATGCTGCTTTTATATATGTGTCTGAACTATATATTTAAGTTTTGTATCATCTCATATTGCTGTAACAATTTTATCAAAATATATGGTATTTTGCTTAACTATTTATAATTATATATTACTTTGTTGAAACTTATATAAGTATGCTAACACTTATTCTGTAGGGCCTTGATTGTCACATCCACTGCCACTGTAAAAACCCACAATAAAAATTGTTTTCTTTTAAAAAAAGAATTCACCAAAATTTGTTGATTTTAGAAATCATCATTTATTTGTACTAGTGCTATGCTTTATTTCATAACGTCTCCTGTCTATCCAATGGAGTTGGAGCTTTTATAATCTTATTTAACGTCACAGTTTATAAATTCCAAAAATATGCGATTTGTTTGAAACTTTTTTACCATTTTTACTTCAAAACTTTAATTTATTTAAATCTTGTATTTATCTTTATTCAAACTAAGCTACATTTAAATAGTTATGTGGTTAAGTTACATACTGTAATTATTTAGCTTCATAGTTAAGGTCACAGTAGTGGAGTTAAAAAGATATGGGTTACCCAAAAAAAATCAGATTTTTAAAAAAAAAAATTATCCTAACAAGTACACGGCTACAGGGCACGGAAAACTGTATCTTACATGTTAAGTATTAAAGTTCTAGCTTCTATGTTCCTGTCTAAGACCACAGTGTGGAAATTCCAAAAATCGCATTTACATTGATTGTTTTAGTCAGTTTACCCCAAATTTTATATTGCGTTTTGGTGGATTTTCCTAGATTATTTTCTCTTATTTGGTATATCTTGCAACATATGATAACAAATAAATCAAGTATGTGCCGCTTTTCGGTTTTCTTTATTTTGATGACAGTGTCTGTCTACTTCAATCCAAAGAATTGGTGATTTTGGATAATATTTTTACAATTTCACCCAAAAAGTATGTTATTTAAAACTTTTATTTATTCTAGATAGGACAATTCTACAGTAGACATGTAAATTGGGATAACCTGTAGATTTGGAGCTTTGATTTTGATATCTATGGTCACAGGAGGGAAAAACCAAAATTTAGCGTTTTCAACTATTATTTCAACCTTTTTACCCAATAATCAAATTTCGCATTGTTTGATTTTTCTAGATTATTAGTCTGTTATTTGGTACATATTGAAGCATTTGCTAACCCATGAATCAATTATGTGCACCTTTTCCTTTATTTTGATTATAACGTCAGAGTCTGACTCAAATCCCCAAATTTGGAGATTTTGGTTTAATATTTTTACGATTTAACCCCCCCCCCCCCCCAATCAGTTTTATAAGGTTTAGTTATCTTAACTAGGACCATTCCACAGTAGCCATAATTATTTATCTGGTCTGTAGATTTGGAGCTTTTAAATTAATATCCACAAATTAACATTTTCAGTTATTATTTCAACCATTTTACCAAAAATTCATATTTCGCATTGTCTGATTTTCCTAGATTATTTGTCTGTTATTTGGTACATATTGAAGCATATAATAGCCTATTATTCAATTCTGTACTCCTTTATATTTATTTTAATTTGATGGCAGTGTCTAAAATCCCTTAAATTGTGATTTTGGTTTGATATTTTGACAATTTTGTCCAAAAAATCAGTTTTTTAAAGTGTTATCTATCCTTACTAGAACCATTCCACAGTTCACATGAATATTTGTATAGCCTGTAGCTTTGGAGTTTTTATATCGATGTCCACGATCACAGTAGGGAAATCTCGAAAACTCACGTTATCATTTATTATTTTAACCATTCTACCTCAAAAATCCTGTTTAGCATCGTTTGATTTTGCTTGATTTTTTTCTGACATTCGGTACATGTTAAAGCATATGAAAACACAACAAGAGCCACCATGGCCCTAAATCGCTCACCAGGTACACCATGTGAAACATGACCTATTGTGACCAAGATTACGACTGGACATGACCCACAATCAACCTTTGGAGTGTTAACAAGATTTTTCTATGATTTGACCAAGTGGCCCAGTTTTTGACCAGACACACTGTTTGTCATTTTGTACTGAAACCACCTTTTATAAATTCGAAAATGGACTTGTCGTGATTTGATATTTGAGAGAGAATGGGTCAAATTTGCAAATGCTAAATGGCTAAAAGTGCACAAGTGACTGGTAAACTGTGCTAAAGTGTACACCCAGATCAGATGGCTCACACAAGAGCTCTCGATCAGCGTCTACACTGTTTGTCATTTTATATAATATATTGTCAAAACCATTTTTTTTATAGTTGAAACTGGAATTATCCTTTTTATGTTTTAAGGGAGAATGGTATGTGTGAATATATTGTAATTTAATTACAGTGTGTTATATTGTGACAAGAACTCTTGTCCTGTACAAACTATGCAGACCAAGATCAGAGGATTCGTAAATGAGCCGTCTGGTCAGGCTCTGCAATTTTTGTCATTTTGTATTTGAATATGTTATCAGCGTTGTAGTGACTTGAAAACCTTGTTCTGTTCCAACAGTGTAGACCCAAACCAGAGGGCTAATAAAAGCTCAGAGTCTGCACTGTTTGACATTTTGTAAGAAATTGCAAAAAAAACACAACCTTTACCAAAGTAAACGAGAGCACCGCAAATGGTATATAATACGCCCACTAGCAAAGAAATGTATAACTTTATCAAAATATATTCCAATTTGTTTACACTAGAGCATAAGCAATACTGAAATAAAGCCTTTTCTAGCATATCTGAGTACATCGAGTGTAGATAACTCTTGACACAAATGATCCAATTTCAATAATAACCAAGCACTCTCATAAACTTATACTTCTGTAATTAAAATGTGGGCAAATATAATCAAAATCCATTCAAAACTGTAGTGGCTTTAGTGGAAAAACTGTTAAATAAAACTTTAAAGCAGATCTGAGTACATCAAGGGCAGATAACTATGTAACGATAAATCAAATGAACATTAAATTTCACTTAGCTTTAGATCGTTAGATCCTTCCAATAGTTTTCCCAGCAAACTCCGGACAAGCTTTTTATAGCATATTTGAGTATATCAAGGACATATAACTCTGTAACAACAAATCGTATGGACCTCAAACTTGACTCAACTTCAAATCTTCATGCATAGAACATTTGTGTGAGTTTCATTAATACCCTAAAGAAAGCTTTCCGGAAAATCTCCGGACAAAAAAATGTTAACGGACAGACGAAAATGCTAACAGTGTGCTAGTAGAAAACTTGTGATCTACAGAGTAGATCAATATCAGATCCCTCTGATCAGGGTCTGCACTGTTTGTCACTATACAGGCTGTCTGAATGGTATGAGGATGTCCCTCGAGGTTTGAGCACAGTACCTTTCTGATACATGCTTTAATTGTAAAGCTGAAATTTGGTTTACAAATTGTTTTGATGAACTGCACATTGAGTGTCATTTTGTGCTCTAAAACGCTTGTATTGTAAAAAGCAAAACCTTTAATCATAGCAAATTATGGACATGACGTATAATTTTATTAACCATCGGAAGTGTTCATTTGGTGCTTCAAATGAGAATAAGCTAAGTTTGAATGTGATAACAGTTTACCACGGTCCAGTGACTGGAAACGTGCTCTATACAAATAATGTAGATCCAGATTTACCAAGACCCAGACCCAGATCTCTCTGACTTGTGTCAGCACTTTTTGTCATTATACGATCGTCTGACAGGTATGGTGGTGTCCCTCCAGTTTTTTCCTCACCTTTCTCATACATGTTTTGACATATAAAGCTGAAATTTGGTATATTACATTGTTTTGATGAACTGCACATTGAGTGTACGTGTTGTCACAACTCATCAACTTCCCCATGAGTTACGGTGTAATGAAATATTGTGAACCCCCCCCCCCCCCCCCCCCCCCCCCCCCGTAATAGAGTGACCCCCCGATCGAATTATTTCGACCCCCCGGTCGAAATATTATGAACCCCCTTACGTGAAATAAATTGATCGCTCATGTAATAAAGTGACCCCCGTAATAAAGTGACTCCCCTATACAAACGTGTGTCTGTTTAGTATCATTTTAAGAAACAATAACATGAACTGGTGTAACGTCGTGCAAAAGAACTCGGGTAGGAGTTGAGATGCGTAAATATTAAATCACGTGGCCGTAAGTAAGTAAGTACTGTCGAATTATAACTGTCATATTGTCGCGTTATCACCGTCGTAGTTAAACGGTCGTACTGTCGTATTATTACCGTCGTATTGTCACCTCTCGGTCCATATGCGCATAGAGGAACACCCTCCCTCCGTGTGAGCTTCAAACAGTATTAATATTGAAACAACGCCGAGTTTATCGGCCTCAAATCTGGATCCAGACTATTTGTAAGCACCAGGGGCCCGTTTCATAAAACTTCTTACGACAAATGTTGTCGTAAGTCAGATTATAAAAGTCTCAATAATTACTTATTTCTCTATCTAATCCTGTCTTGTGACACCTCTTTGGAATCGTCTTTTCAAGACGATTCCAAAGAGGTTCACAAGACAGGATTAGATAGAGAAATCACAGATTAAATGTATTTTAAAGTTTTGACTTACGACAAAATTTGTCGTAAGAAGTTTTATGAAACGGGCCCCTGTATTGTCGCACCTGACAGAATAGCATAAAAGGTGCTAACATTGTTGTTTTTTCCAAGCATTTATAATAATAATACCCTTTCAATTCCTACAGGACATTTATATTAAAAGCTTGAACCATTTCGTCTCCAATACATTGTCTGTCTAAAACGGTGTTGATCGGTTTTTTTTTTCTCTCCCGAAAATTCCCTTAAAAGGCTATATAGATTCTAGTTCTAGATCTAGTATTAAGAGTAACTCCGAATAAAATCGATAAACCGCTTGCAGATCTAATAGTTGCCGGGCTGAAAATGGAAACCCTCCCCCCCCTCTCCGAAAAATTGGTGACCTATATAGTATTGAAGGTTAATATGTTAGAAAATGAATGGCACTTGTTGGATGTTTGAAACTGTCCATTTTAAGGATTTATGGGGCATGAGTTATCTGCCCATGCAATTTTTGCTTAATCGCAAAATGAAATATACCACATGATAAGAGGTATTAAAATATGTTTAAGGATAATTGAAATAGTCATAAGAGGACAAGGGCATGATATTATATTTTTCGACTAAAAGCAAAGTACCCCTTACTCCAAAAATCCAAGATGGCCGCCATTTTCTAAGATGGCGGCCAAGATGGCCGCCATTGACATACCGCATTGAAATTTAGGATGAACAATATCACAAAAACGATGCAAATCAATGTATTTTAATTGTGTAAGTCTTTAAAAAGGCTTATAACATTAAACTGTTTAAGATTGATACAAGATACACACAAAACCGCACTTAAAAGGTCCAAACAAAATTACAGTTAGACTTTAGAAGAAACGGTTGACAAAAAGCAAGAGGCTGCAATATCAAAGTTTGGTCACCTTGACCCAAAGAACAATGATATTTTCCTTATCGCCAAACAAATGAGAAACGAGAACCAAGGTGTTGTGGGTGAAAAGTGCATCAAAGATGATGAAGGGCAACTCTCTCTTGACAATAAGAGCAAACAAAGAGCCTGGAAGCAGCATTAGGAAAGGCTACTAAACGTTGAGTTCGCTTGGAATATCTCCAGTACAAGGCCCATCTGTCAAGATTAGCACTGAAATGATCAGCAAGGCGCTGGAGAAGATGAAGAATGGCAAGGCGACAGGACCCTCAGGCATTGTTGCTTAAATGCTGAAGGAGTCGGTGAGACAGGCGCTCAGATCATGTCAGATCTTGCAAACGCCATCATTAGGGAAGAATGTGTGCCAGAGAGCTGGAAAGAAAGCTACATCATCAACTGCTACAAAGGCAAGGGTGACGCTTTGACAAGAGGCAACTATAGAGGCCTGAAGCTCCTGGAACACTCAATGAAGGTTATTGAAAGAGTCTTGGACAACAGCATCAGACAGCAGATTGACATTAATGGCATGCAGTTTGGCTTTGTACCAGGGCGAGGAACGACAGATGCCATCTTCGTACTTCGTCAAATCCAAGAGAAGTACATCGGGGCAGATAGAAGGCTCTACTTGGCATTCGTCGACCTAGAAAAGGCATTCGACAGGGTCCCCAGGCAGGTACTATGGTGGGCAATGAGGAAACTAGGTGTATAGGAGTGGCTTATCCGGCTAGTACAGAGTATGTACACTAATGCAAGAAGCAGAGTGTAGGTGGATGACAGTTACAGAGATGATTTCAGCGTCAACGTCGGTGTCCATCAAGGATAAGTCCTCAGCCCGCTGCTGTTTATCATTGTCCTTGAGGCTCTGTCCAGAGAATTCCGCACCGGTTGCCCTTGGGAACTTTTGTACGCTGATGACCTTGCTGTCATAGCTGAGACCATGGAGGAGCTTGCTGAGAAACTCAAAGCTTGGAAAGAGGGAATAGAAGCGAAAGGACTGAGGGTCAACACCGCAAAGACAAAAGTCATGGTCAGTGGGCCTGAACTGCATACACTAAAGGACTCGGGCCAACACCCATGTGCAATGTGTAAAAAGGGGTTAAGGAGCAACCCCATACAGTGTAACCATTGTACTCTATGGGTACACAAAAAATGTTCCGGAGTACGTGGCAGACTCACACCAGACCCTGACTTTAAGTGTAAAAGGTATCAGGGACTTGCTCGACCAATTGAGGGTCACCCTTACCAAGAAATGAAAGTTGGTGAAGACACTCTGGAGGTGGTAGACTCCTTCTGCTACCTGGGAGGTATGCTGAGTGCTGGTGGAGGCTAACAGATTACGTTGGTTTGGACATGTTGAAAGAAGCAGTGGACCAATCAACTCATGCAGGGATCTGAAAGTGGCCAGTCACAAGAAAAACCGGACGCCCAAAGAAGACCTGGAGAGAAACCATCAGACAAGACCGTGTACAGTGGCAGATGGTGAAGGTGGACCACCACGACCGTGATCACTGGAGACGATGTATTAAGACAGCCAGACAACGTCGAACCCTGACGAAGGGAACACAGACGCTAAACTAGGATAGTGAGTGAGTGAATCTGTGCATAAATTATGGTCTTCATATGCCATAAACAGTAGCCATCTATGTTTAGTTCACTCATTTTCGTCTTCATTGTAGGTTTCGTAATCATCATCAAATATCATGTCCATGTAGTTATCCCAATCTACCTCTTCATCAATATCAGAATCTTCCTTTTTCTCTTTTTCGGCATCAACTGGATCAGTGGTATCATCAGAATCGTTTGCCAGTATGTCAATCAGTTCTGGTGGAAGAATATATCCTTCCGTCCAATCATACACTATACCTGTGTTGTCAATCTTCCAACCATGACCACTACGACCAGGGATATTTGGGAATGCTTCTAGAGATTTCTTCCATATGAATGCCTGATAGTTTGCTCGCAAGATGTGCATCTTTAAGGACGATCTGCACGGAGGAAGAAGACTCAGGTCAATACCATCTGCATGTGTCAGGCTTTCAGAGCTCGGCTTGAACTTTTGTCGGAATAAGTCAACTCTCAGTTTATTTATGTCTGAATATTTGGGTTTGCCATACAGACAACAAACAAACTCTTCTAGTTTACCGAAATCTTCATCTGTCACCTCAAGACTATCCCCTATCCTTTGAAACACCGGGATGAACTCAATGCTTTTCTCTAACACTTTTGCCTTGCCGAACAAAGGAACTAGTGGTATCACAGCCAGTAAAGGCATATAGCCCAGGTAGTGCTTCCGACATTTCACATCCGTGCTTCTCCACTTAGTCTATTTCTTGAACATTTACTAGTCTTCTTTTATTACCCACACATAGCTTGGCTATGAAGAGAGAAGCTCTAGCTGGATATCTCAAATCTGATGCACGAACATCACAACACAGCGGGGTCCAGGCAGACCAGAGATATCTTGGGAGGACCTTGTAAAAACGTGACCACGAAGCTCTCGGGTTGGAAAACACAAACTAACAAATCGCCAAGCTTGGAGAGGGAGACTTCGTTCCAGACTGGACAGGCAGGCCTCACCCTTATAAGAAGGATTGATCGATGGCCTTGTTAAACTAAACTGGATGATGATGATGATGATGATTAGATTTGGGACACTTACATGTATATTACAATAATTGAACACTGACAATTAGCTGACTCTTGACCCCATGCTAAGTTTCGCGGCAGTGATGTCACCAGTGTGCCCTGGGTCTGTGTTGACAATCACTCTATTCAAAACATGTGCTGTTTTTAAAACCCTTATTAATAAAGACTTACATACCGGTATATGCTATTTCTAACAATTTGTAACTAGAAAGATAAAATTAGTATTATTTGAAGTTGTTCTATATTCGGTTTTGAGTGAAGGAATTATTTTGGTAATAAGGTTATGTTTAGTTGTTTGAGTATACAGCAATTTAATTTTTTGACTTTGGACCGTTTGTAGTCAATTTTTATATTTGTATCTGAATGAATAGAACATAAATGCATGTTTTATGCATTAATAAATGCATAATAACTATATCATTAGTGGGGCAGTGAAAAATGAGAGTTTCGTATGAACACCACAAAACCCATTGATCAATGCAAAAACCTTTTTCAAGATCATAAAATCGCGGCAATTTTCAATAAAAAGTGTTCCAGTTCAATTTTAGATATGATTCAATTCTGACATTGTGTATGATTTTTGACTTCACATGGCGGCCGTCTTAAAAAGTGGCCGCCATATTGGATGTTTCAGGTGGCAAGCGACATTTTTTAAAAAAAAAAGAGACCATAGAAGTAGTTGTGCCAAATATGTTGCTTGCTTCACCAAGTGAACCATTTCTATCAAAAATTGAATGAACGAGCTCAGGTATTTCTATATAAGAAAATGTCCACTTGTATATGTAGTGCATATATCTAATTGATGCCATCTTGGAAACAATCATGAATAGCCTACCTTAACCAAAGTTTTATTTACTGCAAAAACTGGTTCCATAGCTAACAGATTAAGACAGACATTTTAGTATAAAGAAACCAGTGCCATAAACAAGATATCTTTAGTTCTTCATCAGTTAAAATTGCATTATCATGAGAAAAAAACGCAAAATTTGCTTTTTGGGTGGCCATTTTGAAAAAATTCTTAATTTTAAATACCATTATTTATAAATTATTTGTTCAAAATACATAATTGATGTGTTTCAAATACATTTGAGGCAAACTTAGTTTATTTGTTTCGATACTTGTACCCACAACTAAGACCCAAGTGATTTTCTGTAATTTTGGCGGCCATCTTGGACGCCATCTTAGATTGTGATGTTGTCCCACGGCTTTGTCAAATGCATCAACCGGATCCAATATCTACAGGGTTAGACGAACATTTTGGTATATAGAAACCTATGTTTACAGGCGAGGACAAGTTGACCAGTCTTAAATCATTTGTAAAATGATAAAATGGTCATTTTGTGCGGCCATTTTGAAAAGTACAAAATGCCTTTATTGGGAAGGGATAGCGTCTTCTCCATGTCATAGTTTAACAAAACGCCAAGATAGCCCTAAAGCGCTTATTTTAGTAGACTGAAACTGTGAAACTGTTAATCTAAGTGTAACCCAGATGCCCTTTGCTCGCGAGTGTTTTACTCGTGATGACCTACATTCTAATTTGAGCTAATCTATGAGGCAAACATTCTGACGATGTTTTTACAAAGTGTTATTAAAGCTTGGCTGTAAAATGTGGTCGGTAAAGTGTTAACAAGTTGTTCCTATGATTTGACATAGAGACAGGTTTTTACTAAAATGGACCCAATACAACTTAGCCTTTATTTTAATAATTAAGGCAACATTTTGACAAAGTTTCATTAAGATATACATGTAATTTTATTTGTAGCCGTTAGAGAGCTACCACGGTTTGACTATGGTTTTATTTAGTTTTGACAGCAGTTGTTCTATATTACACATTGGCACAGATGTCATCCAAAGCAACTAATACCACTTAAACGATTAATAGAGGAATGAGATCAGTAAATGTGTAAACAAGGTTTTGCTATGCTTTGACCCAGTTTTTGATCTGACATGACCCATAAAGCTCTAGAAAAAAGTGTAGCGATTTGTGTGTTAACTTATCGCAATAACCCTGGCAATAAGTCTACTCGTCGATATGATGAAATAAAATTTATTAAAACAAAAAGTTTACTCGTCATTTACAAAAAGTTTACTAGAGTACCTAAGAACCCTCTGATCTGGGTCTGCACACTATACTGTCACTTTACAATTTAAATCCACAAGCAACCACATATAGCAAAGTACGATATTAACTCAATTAAAACGTCAAGGTTTAATGAGTTAACAAGATTTTCTGATTTTACAGTGACCTAGTTTTTGAGCTCGATTTTCTGATTTTACAGTGACCTAGTTTTTGAGCTTATTGTGGACGATAGACAGACGATGGACTCGTTTTTTGTTTAAGTAAGTTGAAAAGAAAATTCCACTGAGCTAGTAATCTTGCCACAACAAAGAAGTCCAAGGATTTAGATGTTGATTACCGAACTCGAGCCTAATTGTAATATGCATATCTTCACCTAGTAATCGTGCATCAAACCCAGTTTCATAAAATTCCGACTAGCAGTTTTAAAGAAATATCCCAGATACAGTACATTAATGCTGGAGTTTGACGCTGTCACCAAAAGACAAGACCCCAATGTCTCCAAGGCGCTGGCCAGAATACAATGTTCCACTAAAGGTGATACATATCCCCACTAGCATCTTGTCACAAGAAGCAAATGTGTCAGGACAATGTTTATATGTGTACTCCATATAAACTAGAGGGTCCATAAGCCTTTTATATTATTTGACCAAATTACCTACTTGTTGACATGGCATAACTTATAATCATTCATTACCTTGATTTTGTCTAGGTGATTATTTTGAGCAAGTTTAGTGAATTTAGGGCTAAAACTATAGCCCCTAAAGTGTTCAGAATCCTTTTTTTATGATTTGATCTACTGCCCTATTTTTATTCAGACATAACCCATATTCATAATTGACCTAGATTTTGTCAAGTTAATCAATCTCAGATAGTTTGGTGAACTTATGGCAAAAGATGTGGGTCCTAGATTAATTTGAGGCTTTTCCTATGATTTGACCTACTGGCCCACTTTTTTACCCACAGTAATCCATAGTTCTACATTGCTTAGATTTTGTTAAGGTGATCATTCTTGGCAAGTTTTATGAAATCATTATTTAGTTTTATGTAACAGTGTTTTGTTAGAAAAGTGGACTAAATATATTACCTTTAAAGTTTCAAAAAAAAATTTCTGCGATTAGACCAACTGACCTTCCATGCCCGACATGGCCTATATTTCAGTATGACCTAAACTTTATCAAGGACATGACACTGACAAAATCTCATAAAGACTTAGCCAAACAATTGACTTCTAGAAGGTTTTTATCTTTTAATTTGATATTTCCAAACACGGAAAATGACCATGTCCTCTAGCGGCCATGATTTTGACGGATCAAAATTCTTTGAACTTTGAAGTCTATCCAAATCGAATTCGTTGGGAAAATATTTTTCTAGATATTGTGCACGGTTACAATGGCAAAGAGACCATGGGCCCCACCGACTTTATTTGAACAATTTTTGAAGCTCAAACCTACATGTTTCTGATGAATTTTGGTTACACTGGGGCTATTGGTTTCAGAGAAGAAGTCGTTTGCAATTGTTGACAGACGGACAGACAGACGCACGATGGGCAGAGCGGTATCGCAACAGCTCATATTGAACACTGTGTGCTCTGGTGAGCTGAAAATCACCATCTTAGTGTCATATTCACTTCTTTGTGGCAGTCTGACTTTTGTACATGACAATTACTATAAGCAATGGTTCCACAGAAATTCAATGTAGTTATAAGACATCAAGAAAGCCAATCTAAAAGTTTTTGAAACCTTGAGTAAATGCCAATCAATCACCCAACTCGAAGTCAAATGTATCACAAATCTATTGAAGAAAATGGTTAAGGTGGTTTGTTATCAAACAGACAAAATAAAATACTGACACAATCAGATAGGGCCTGCAGATTAAATTCCATTGGAGACAATAGTTCTTAATCCATTCACTGCCTGGAACTTATTGTAGAAATGTCGGGGGACAAGGTTTCTGTGCCTTATTGATATAAAGCTTCATAGAAGGTATAATCAAAATCAGCAAACCATTACAGTCGATAAACTATCAGTCAGTCTGAGTCAATATCACCCTATTGCAATGTATGGATCTCATGATTTAATATAAAGCTACATACCAAGTATCATCAAAATCGCACAACAAATACAGTATATACAGTAGGTAAACCATTAGCCAATCAGAGCCCAGATCACCCAATTAATATGCGCGTAATATTTCCATATTCAAACCTGACTTATGACTAGTAGATATAAAGCAACATAGCAAGTATCATCCACGGTTGTCGACATTGGCCCGCTAGAGGAAAATGTGGGTTGCAAGAATGTAAACAATGCCAACTCTAATGTTTTTCATAAATCAGGGACAATAACTATTTACAATGCAGTCCGATTTAGTAAATTATTAAACTGTATAACGATCTTATACTGGTACACGTTCTGTCAAAACATTATTGGAATTGGTGGACAAATGAGGTTGAAAGACTATAAACATGGTTAAATATGACCGTATCGATAATTAAAGGACAGACAATTCTGGACATAAGGATTCGATCGAACCCATAAACTATAGACGTCTTCCTCTGATGACACTATGCATAGGCTGTAAATATGAACAATGTACCAAAACATTGTAGACTTCCGTTATAAAATTGTTCTTTAAAACGGCAGAGACAAACGCTCGTCAGAATATAAACACATATAGTTTATGTAAGCTTATGTAAAACTTTAACACGCTTAACAAGAGCCGCCTGCGGCCAAAAATCGCTCACCTGGTACCCATGGTTACGGCCATGGTAATGGACTAGTAATGGTAAAGTTTTCACTATAAGCATCATCGTTAAAGTCACCCCCATCCACTGGCGGTCATGTTTGAGCTGGGAAGATTATTTGAAGAAAACTGGCAAAGGGTCACCCATGAATTATTATTTGTGTAAAAATATACCAATAGTTTCAGAGAAAAAGATTTTTGAAGATTTTCTATACAGAAATATAAGGAAATCTTGCCCCACCCACTGGCGGCCATGTTTTTTAAGATAACAAAAAGAGTTTAAGAAATCTGGTAGATAGTCATAAATAAATCTTTTGTGTAAAATTATTTTCAACTTGGACCAGTAGTTTCACAGAAGAAGACTTTTAAAGTTTTTACCGTACAGTTTATTAAGGAAAATGTGGCCCACCCACTGGTGGCCATGTTTATTTAGATATCAATATGTATTATTTTAAGAATGGATCATTTGTGTGAAATTACTTTCAAATCGGACTAGCGGTTTCAGACAAGAAGATTTTTAAAGTTTTCACTATATAGCCATATAATGAAAATCTGCCCCACCCACTAGCGGCCATGTTTTTTTAAGATAGGAAAACTATTTTAGAAAATCTGATAGAGGGTCACCATTTGCATATTTGGATTAAATTATTTTCAGTTCGGAGCAGTAGGTTTTTGTAAGGAGATTTTTAATGTTTTTAATTGATTGCTATGGCAACCACAATATCAATTGGATGACCTAAATTTGAAGAAATCTGAGAGGGTACCCTACAAGGAACAATCTTATGACGTTTTGAAGAAATTGGCCCAGTGGTTTCCAAGAAGAACATCTTTAAAGAAAATGTTTGACGACGGACAGACTGACGGACGTTCTAACATTTCAGGTTAATATGACTTCTCTATTGTTAAAAATGTGTGAAAGACACATAAAATAGCCACATAAACCAAAAAGCCACATAAACCCAATATGGACCAACGGAATGAACAGATCTATTGTTTTCTTTTGTTCTATGTTATTTCATATAGGCCCATATACCCAAAATGTCAGCGCGGACTGACGGACGTTCTAACGGGAAGATACTTGTGTGGCTATTTTCTAAAGTAATCTTTTGGGTGGCTAGCCACACAAGCGACAATTTATTTTTGCTCTAACTTGAAAAATAATGATCTGGAGGCTAACCCTACCCCTAACCCTATGCCCCACAACTGGCCAGGTTAATGTCACAAGAAATGGCCACATTAATGTCACAAGAGACGGCCAGGTTAATGTTTTTCAATTATGGGGCTAAGAATTTTAGCCACGTAAGTACCCTCCCGTAAGCACGGACGGACTGACGTCGACGGACACAGGGCGATCACAATAGCTCACCTTGGCACTTCGTGCCAGGTGAGCTAAAAATAACTAGCACAAAGTAGTTTGAAACACCCTATCCGTGAAACCCCGGCGCACACTAGTTGCCTGGGTCACACATTCACGGATGACAGTCCATGATGGGTACTGACGAAAATGCTACGGACTGCGACGCATCCGTGAGTTATTATAGTACGAGAGCGGTTCAGAAAGGGTTGGTAATGCCTGGGTCACACATTCACGGATGATAGTCAAGGATGGGTACGGACGAAAATGCTACGGACTGTGATAGATCCGTGAGTTTCTACGGTATGAGAACGGGCCAGAAAGGGTTTCTACGGTTTAGTTACGGGGAGTATCGCGGATTAGCTTTTAATTGTCGGGGAACAGAACGGATTGGTACGGTTTCTCACGGACTTTTACGGATTTTCACGGAATAATACGTAGCACCGTACACGATAGACACGGAGTAATACGGTATGCTACGGTGAAATACGATTTCGTACGGGCTACTACAGTTTGCGGCGGAGATTTACGGGTACATACGGATGTACACACACACAGAACTACACAAACACTTATTTTTATTATTGTTTGGCGGAAGTTCATTTTACACAGACACGACCACTAAAAAGAAGGCTTGCTGATTGTAAAAAGACAGTTGACAGCTCAAAGCAAGGTGAACGTAGATTAGAAAGCCCTTGCGCGGGTTTTCTGTAGTACTTTCACTTTTCTTTAAGCAGGCACCTGTTTTAGATACCTTACCATTTAAAGGACAGAATTTTGTTGTCGTAAAAAAATAATAATATACCAAGTTGAACTTTCAGTCCGAATGACCGCTCAGCCGACTGTACATTTACTCCCCTGATCATTGAGCCATCTTGCCTACAATATTGAGCACTGCTAACATATGGCGCGGTCAAATGCAGCCGCGGTACCGACTCAGACATAGGTACTTGACACATACTTTATCTATTAACCCCCCCCCCCTTTTAAAAAAAAAAAAAAAAAAAAAAAAAATATTTTATTTTTTTAAAAAAAAAGGGGGGGGGTTAATAGATAAAAAAAAGTATGTGTCAAGTACCTGTGGACTCAGACACTTCACAGGTACCCATTTAACCCCTGGGTGGAGAGGAGCAATTCGCGGTACATGTCTTGCTTTCGTCTAGCTGGGGAAGCATATCATATGGGTACCCCCGCATTACTGTTGGCAAAAATGAACCAAGTATTTATTTATTTATTTATCCTATTTGGTAGAGTTTGGTAAATACCTGTATGCTTTTCCTTTTGAAAGAGTGAACTCGAGGCAGCATAGACTATGATCAGAGGCCGAGTTACCTAGGAACTGATCACGATCTAAACTGTCAGGTGATATGTATGACTATATGGAACACATTTTGGAAACATCTCTTTATTCATAAGAAATACTATTTAGGCTTTATTATAAATTATAAAAATGTCAAATGAATTGGCGTATTCTCAACTAATGACCTCTCTATTGATATGTATGTTTTGTTTTCTATTTGTATAAATGTTAATGCTGTCCACGGTAGTGGACCTTATACAGATATATTTCAATAAAGTTTCAAAGTTTCAAAAAACATTCCTGTACATCATCGGGGATTCAGAAAAAATCCCCTAGTCAGACCGCTGGTCCGGCGGGGGATCGAACTCACGACCTTTGGTCACCAAAATCACCGATAGAACGGTATTTTCCTCTAATTTCTATTGTGGTCCCCGATTTATGAGCGATTTCTTAAAAAACACCTTTGCCGACAATTTTGATCCAAATGAGACGTCGAATAACTCCGTGCATCCGAACACCCGTTTTCTGCACCCACATTTACCAAGAGGAATTTATAGTCAGCGTCAACAAGGGCAATCAGAACTATTGAATTGTTTTAACCTTTATATATAGTTAAAGTACAGCGATCCACCACCCTTCGACTGTTTGATGTCCACGTGTTTTCTATCTAGTGCACCTAGAACATGTGGGAAGTTCCATCTTTCCTAGAACCGACGTGCCTCTTCCAGCCATTTTTCAGGAGTGGAAAGAGTGGTTACAACCTCTTCCATGTATTCCTCGATACAAGCCTTGCATCCTTCTTTCATAATGGCTCTTATGATGTAGTGTGCTACCCTAAATCCATACATCAGTGACCTGTAACTGTCCCCTTCTGCAAGGTGCCTCAAAGTTATTGCAAGTATTATCCTAGGGCTGACGGTTTTTCTATAACAAGAGTCTTTCTTGGCTATCCTCGGACGAATTCTTTCAAGAAGCTTCGCGAACAACTGTACATCTACACTTACAAAGTTTCTGAACGCCTCTTGGTTTTCTATCCTTATTTCATTCATTAATGTATCATATTGGTCACGAAGCTGTCTTCTATGAAACCAGACTCTCATCCACCATCTCCTCTCTTGCCTCTATTTAGTTCTTACACGAAAGAAATATTTTTAGAGCACCTCTGTTAATTGCCACCAAAACCAACAACAGATCATGTCTTCTATCGCTCATTATTGCGTCCACAATCAAAGAAGTTATTAAACAAGACCATAAACACTGAGAAAATGGAAATGTTTTTTCACACAAGTATATTTAGATGTGTTTTCAATTCAATTATCCGCCTGAAATTAAAATAAAATCCGTACTGAACCGTACTACTCCGATCTAGAACTTAAGTGACCGTGTCAGTCCGTAGCAAGACGTATTAATCCGGCACTATCCGTGTTGAAACGTATCGGACCGTAAACGTCCTGTTTGAACCGTATTAGTCCGTTTTCGTGTACTAAGTCTCCCCGTACACAGCCGTAGAAAGCCTAATTGAACCGTACTTAACCCGTGCTGGTTCGTAGCAATCCGTACTGTGACGCTCTGTCAGGTGTCTACGGACCAGTACGGGTTAGAACGGTTAAGCTACGTTTTGGTACGGATTTATACGGGCTCGATACGGTTTAGCACGGACCAGTACGGAGTTTTATCCGTACTGGTTTTTTGAACATGTTCAAAAAACCAGTACAGTGTGGAACCACACCTACGGATGATCAAGGTTCAGGCACGGGCCTGTACGAGCTTTTACGGATTATTACGGATGCTGCCGGATTGAATCCGTAGCCGTCCGGGAGGCTCATCCGTGAATGTGTGACCTAGGCATAAGGTCACTAAGCCAAGGTGTAGCTACGGAGAATATCGCGGATTGAACGGGAAACAGAACGGATTGGTACGGTTTGTCCCGGGCTTATACGGATTTTAACGGAAGACAATGTAGCACCGTTCTGCAATGACAATGATTAATACGGTTTGCCACAGTAGATTACGATTCAGAACAAGTTATACAACAGTTTGCTACGAAGACTAACGGGTAAACGCGGATGTACGCACACATAACAGAATTACACACATACTAAACTGTTTCATGGGATTGTTGTGTCGTAGTTTTACAAAGTTTAGCCCATAATCCCATAAGTACACCATTTTACGCTTTTATTTTTTTCTTTCACTGAAGAAAATAGTTCCGCTTGATAAAGTGATGAGTATCTACCTAAAGAAATTATTTCCTAATACTAGCAGATTGCAGCTTAAAGCAGGTTGATAGTAAAGCAGAATGCGCCTGAAGGCGTATCTTCTTTATTTTCAACCTGCTTTAAGTGGTCACCTATCTTCAATACTAACTAGTACGGCTATCACTAAAGGTGATAAATACCCCCACTATACAGCACTCAGTCACACTCTGCAGACGTTTTCAATAAGGTTTTAGAATAAGATCAAAGGTGTAAGCCAAGGTCAAAATGACTTCAAAATTGTATATGGCACTCTGCAACTCCTGAGTAACATTTATGCCAAGTATCAAGTAAATATGGTTGAACGTGAAGGAGGAGTTCGCCGTATAGGATTTTGCCTGCCAATTTTAAAACCAAGTTCAAGGCCAAAGGTCAAGGTCCGGAGATTTGAAATTTGTGTCTTGCATGTATCTACTACTCCTGAGTAACATTTATGCCAAGTATCAAGTGAATCAGGTTGAAAGTGAAGGAGGAGTTCAAAGTACAAGATTTTGCCTGCCAATTTCAAGGACAAAGGATAAGGTCGAGGTCACAGAGACCTGAAATTTGTGTCTTGCACATCTACCACTCCTGAGTAACATTTATGCCAAGTATCACGTGAATCAGGTTGAAAGTGAAGGAGTTCAAAGATCAATATCAAGGTCAAAGGTCAAGGTCACAGAGACCTGAAATTTGTGTCTTGCACATCTACCACTCCTGAGTAACATTTATGCCAAGTATCACGTGAATCAGGTTGAAAGTGAAGGAGTTCAAAGATCAATATCAAGGTCAAAGGTCAAGGTCACAGAGACCTGAAATTCGTGTCTTGCACATCTACTACACCTGAGTAACATTTATGCCAAGTATCACGTGAATCAGGTTGAAAGTGAAGGAGGAGTTCAAAGTACAAGATTTTGCCAGCCAATTTCAAGGACAAGGGTCAAGGTCAATGAGACCTGAGATTTGTGTCTTGCACATCTACTACACCTGAGTAACATTTATGCCATGTATCAAATGAATCCGGTTGAAACTGAGGGAGGAGTTGAAAGTACAAGATTTTGCCTGCCAATTTTAAAACCAATTTCAAGGCCAAAGGTCAAGGTCACAGAGACCTCAAATTTGTGTATTAATATCTACTACTCCTGAGTAACATTAATGCCAAGTATCAAGTGAATCAGGTTGAAAGTGAGGAGGAGTTCAAAGTACAAGATTTTGCCTGCCAATTTCAAGGACAAAGGTCAATAAGACCTGAAATGTGTGTCGTGCACATCTACTACACCTGAGTAACATTTATGCCAAGTATCAAATGAATCAGGTTGAAACTGAAGGAGGAGTTGAAAGTACAAGATTTTGCCTGCCAATTTCATGACCAATTTCAATGCCAACGGTCAAGGTCAAGATCACAGAGACCTGAAATGTGTGTCTTGCACATTTACTGCTCCTGAGTAACATTTATGCCAAGTATCAAGTGAATCCGGTTGAAAGTGAAGGAGTTCAAAGTACAATATTTTGCCTGCCAATTTCAAGACCAATTTCAAGGTCAAATGTCAAGGTCATAGAGACCTGAAATTTGTGTCTCGCACATCTACTACACCTGAGTAACATTTATGCCAAGTATCAAATGAATTGGTATGAAACTGAAGGCGGAGTTCAAAGTACACGATTTTGCAGACAGACCGACCGACCAACCGACCGACAGGCTGATTCCAGTATACCCCCACCCACCCCCTCAAACTCTGTTTGTGGGGGTATAACAGACCTACCGACCGACCGACAGGCTGATTCCAGTATATCCCCCTCAAACTCTGTTTGCGGGGTATAAAAATAGGCTCCATGTGTGGTAATTGGTTAATATACGTATAATCAGAATCTAGAACATTATTGATCCAACGTCTCAACTGAAACAAAACTAATGGGATCTAGGTGCAAAGAGGTTACTTTTACTTTTAGTAATGTTTGCACACTCTATAGTAGTACAGTGAATTATAATTACAATGTAGCCGGGTTGAGCTTATGGTTAAATGGAGATATAATTGTAATATAGAGAAAGCGGTCCGGATGGCTAAGACGGTAGAGCACTCGCCCTTTAAGCGAGGGTCCTGGGTTCGAGTCCCGGTCTGGCTGCATATTTTTCTCACCATGTTACATTCGGCGCACGACTTAAATTACCCACAGGATTAATATTAAACTCGCAGGGTGTACAGAAATAATAATAAGAAACTCTTGGAAAAAAGAAGTCATCTCGAATTAGTGTGTATAAGGTGTGCGTGTAGACGGGTTGAGTCTATAGTTATTTGGTGAAAGATTTGTGTAAGCGGTCCGGATGGCTCAGTCGGTAGAGAGCTCGCCATGTTAGCGAATGCTCCGGGTTCGAATCTCGGTCTGCTGTATTTCTTTTTTTTCACCATGCTAAATTTAGTACGTCTCCGTGGCCTAGTGGTTATAGTCACTACAGCTGACAATCATTAAGCTCCTCATCGCTGCGAGCTCGAATCCTGGTCTGGGGACATTTGATTTTTCATGTGGTGAGGCCTTCCAGCTGGCTTGCAGAAGGTCGGTGGTTCTACCCAGTTGCCGATGTGCGTATAAAACAGTGCATTGAGGGCTTCTTGGGTCTTCTACGTAAAAGCATAACAAATCCAAAGCCTTTGCACAACGCGTGTATTGATGACCATTTTTACTTGAAATGTGGCGTATAATGTGACATACTGGTGCCGTTATATATAGAGAGAGTATGAGATATTAAGTCTGCCTCAGCACCGACTTGAAGATGTTAAATTAAACTAACGTTTTCATTGTTTGAAACGTTATGTGATCATTCGATTAGCATGTCATTCTTTCACCATTTGTTATTTGTTTTATTATTGTTTTCCAAATAAAATTCAAAGTCGTGTACATGTCCAGGTGATTTATCCATACGTTTCAGATTATTAAACAGTTATAATCGAGAAATTCACATTTTAAGGCACTATAATATGGTATAATGAATGCATATTATGTGTGTTCTGAAGTGAAGACCCCTTCGCTACCAAACCAAACATTTGACCATACTAGTAACTATGCAAACAGTTTGGAATCTGATGAGTTAATCGGCGTCTCGCCATTATCGAAGTTTTATGACACTATGATCATATTCATATACATGTACATGTATAATTAAAATCTTAAAATCTGGCGTTTTCAACAAAACAAAACTTTTTGCAGTAAAGAGGTTACTAGTATGATTAACTACTCGTAGTGGTCTAAATTGTTATACAGTCTCCTTTGACAATCTACACGCTATGGGTGATTTCTTACGAAACCATTGCCGATAACTTTAATCGCGTCGTGCTACTCCGCACTAGACCTTAAATCACCGTTGCAGCACGTAGCAAGACTATTAACCCGGCACTATCCGCATTAAACCTTATCGGTCCGTAGAAGTCCTTCTTGAATCGAGTTAGCCCCATAGGTGTCCGGCTCAAAAAAAAATAATTTTGGTCTACTGTAGTGCTAGATCTATCATAAGATAGATCTAGCACTACAGTAGACCAAAAAGATTTGGGTTTTTTAGCCGGACACCTATGGTTAGCCCGTGTTCGGGTATTAAGTCTTCCCGTACACACCCGTAGAAACCGGTGTTGAAACCGTACCAACCGTTACCGGTCCGTACTTACCCGTACTATGACGCCCCTTCTGGGCCGATTCCTTTCCATCTATCAGACCTCGTTGCTTTCTGTTCTTAAGGAACGATTCCACCCACATGAGGTTCTCACGTCTCACTCCGTAGTAGCTGGGTTTGTAGAGTAGTCTTTGGCGGGAAACTTTGTCGAACAAAGAGTGTGAAGACCGATCACGTTATTTTTACATGATAAAATAGTATGGTAATTTTATTCTGCCGATTTTTTTCTGCGATCCGATGATGGAACCGCAGAATGGCAGAAATTTCTACTCCGCAGAAAATACCAGCTATACGGTATTAGGCATAGATGGACGAGGGCTGATTCCCTTGTCTGGTAAGTTGTTCAGGTTCTCTTTTGTGTAGACAGATTGGAACTGGTCGTTTAAGATGTCACGTCGGGCAGATGTGTCGCTTTGCAGGAAGCCACTCTTGTCAAGAAGGGAAGATACACCAACATGGTCCTGTTTCCTACTTTTGACATATGTGAAGAAACGCTTTGGGTCTTGTCTAAGGTTTCCACTGACCATGTCCTGAAGAATGTTCTTCTCTGCTGACCGCGATGAAAAATGAACCTCTTTCTGTAGTTTCTTGTAACGTGTCCAGTGGGATGCCTTGCCTGTTTTGTGAGCTTTCCTGTGAGCTCGTTGCTTCGTTCTCATAAGTCTACGCAGGTTTGTGTTGACCCAAGGATGGGGTTGTCGGGTGCTAGACATCTTGGATGGTACAAACTTATCAACGGCTGATGAAATAGCAGTTTTGAAGGCGTTCCACATCATATCTACTGACTGTTCTGTTTCTTGACTGAAGTTGTTGGCAAAGCATTGAAGATGTTGTTTGATTCCTTCTGAGTCACACTTTTTCCATATGTAAACTTTTCTACGCGGTAGCCTTGTTCTTGTAGCTTGGATAGATGTGTCAAAGTAAAACTATGTCATAGTCACTTTTCAGTCCAAAAGGTGGTAAAGGTTTTCACCTCACTTTAAAACTTGGGTGAGACATGAATATAAGATCCAGTGTACATGTATTCTGTAATCGGGTAGGGAATTTCACTACTTAATCCAGGTCGAGATTCATTGTAATGTCTAGGAAAATCTTACTCACTCTATGCGGATAATGGGAGTCAGTCACTGTGTTGTTCATCCAATTAATGTCAGGCAGATTAAAATCCCCTCATATCAAGAAAATAGCATTTTTGAATTTATACTTAAGTCTTTAAAATTCTAATTTCACATTATCTAAATAACTTTGATCAACCATGTTGGGTGGACGATAAAAACCAACAATCACGACTTTCTTTTTGCCAACCTCTCAATATCCAATACTTCAATTTCATTTTTGATAGCAAGCATCACTCCTCCATGCGGGACTGTGGGCCTGTCACGTCGGGAAACCGTGTAACCGAGTTGAGGGTTGAAGAAGTCAACGTCACTCCTTTTCAAAATACCTGCCGTAGTAGTGATCGATGCATTTTTCAAGCTGTAAATATGAACCCTATACGTAAAGAAATGTTTGAGTTATCGCGTCACTTCAAAAGTGCCGACAGACAGAAGGACATAACATGAGATTCCTATAGGGCTCCTGCATTTGCACTGCAGTGCCCTTATTAAGCGATATGGTATCGAACAAAAACAATAAGTGGTGTGTTATCAAACAGACAAATTAAGACAAGTGAAATATACGTAAAGTAGTTTATTTCACAATATAAGAAACCCAAAACAAATCAATCAAAACCGAGTAATACCATGATGACTGTATGATTCACCTAGTCCAACAACCATTTGTGTAAAAATTGTTTTCCGATGGGTTAGTGGTTTCAGAAGATACTTAACTGTATCTTGTACATAAAAGAACAAGAGCACCGCAGTGCGGCAAAATACGCCCGTCATGGCCGGCAGCTGTCAAAGTCGTCCGGACTCAGGCCGACTGGAAAAAGTCGCCCGGAGTGTATGCCCGACTATCGATCTCAAAAACTATGCTGTAGTAGTGCGATAGCTCAAGTACTATCCCGATAGTATTGCGATAGTCAAGAAACTATTGCAATACTATCACGATAGTTTTTCTACCAACTGTTTTCTCATAAACAAATGCTCTTTGGGCGTATTTACATACTTTGGATATATCACGGAATTTTGACAATAAAGGGGGCATAACTGTGCTAAAAATAGTCGCCAACGTCTGAAATTTAACAGGAACCAAAATTCACAGGTGCCTTCCCTGTATGATGAGAAAGCTAAATATGAAATTTGGTTACAATAGACAAAATGTAAGTAAAATTATTATCAGGAAACAATATATTGTTAAAAAAATTGTGTGAAGGGGCATAACTCTGAAAATACGGAGTCAAACCAAAAACCCGTAATATATATTAAGTCACTTCATTCAATGTATCACCATATCAAATTTGAAATCAATTGAATAAAAAATAAAAAAGTTCTGGTGTTTTTTTTCTTCAAAAAATGCCCTTTTTCACAAGGGGCATAACTCTGCTAAAAATAGTCGCCAACGTCTGAAACGCGAACTCGTCCGAGCTATTGTGGTATGGAATATTTGTAGGAAGTTTAATCAAAATCGGTCAATAAATGAAGGTGAGAGAGCGCTAAGAAGAAAAGTTAACGGACGATGTGTGGCTTATTTTAAAATGTAAGTATGTAAAGGGGCATAACTCATAGAAAAATAATTTAACAGGAACCAAAATTCTCAGGTGCCTTCCCTGCATGATGAGAAAGCTAAATAAGAAATTTGGTTACAATAGACAAAATGTAAGTAAAATTATTATCAGGAAACAATATATTGTTAAAAAATTGTGTGAAGGGGCATAACTCTGAAAATACGGAGTCAAACCAAAAACCCGTAATATATGTTAAGTAACTTCATTCATTGTATCACCATATCAAATTTGAAATCAATTGAATAAAAAAGAAAAGTTCTGGATTTTTTTTTTAAAAATGCCCATTTTTGACAATAAAGGGGAATAACTCTGCTAAAAATAGCCGCCAACGTCTGAAACGCAAACTCGTCAGAGCTATTGTGGTATGTAATATTTGTAGGAAGTTTCATCAAAATCGGTAAATAAATGAAGGTGAGAGAGCGCTAACAAGAAAAGTTAACGGACGGACGTACGGACAGCGCTGGGTATACCATAATACGACCGTCGATGACGGGCGTATAAAAACCTGTCACAGATAACTGGCAGCAATGTGTGTTTCTTTTTAGGGAATTTAACTGAAACAAAAATCTGGCACATGCTCATCCAACGACCATCTGTATGAAATCATATTTAAATTGAGCCAGATGTTCCAGAATAATATTGTTGAAGATTTCAATAAAGGTACATAGGACAAACTGTCCCTGCCACTTGTATAGAGATGTTTTTCGGGAAATAATCTATTATTATATCGCGTACATGGTCACCGAACTATAATATAAACACAATATCAACTAGAATTTTTTTTTGGGGAAAACACGAATGCCTCCCCCGCCCCCTACGTATTCCCCTATCCTAGAATAACTTCAGTCAACATGGCCGCAACCTTAATTCCAAAGGGTTATGGTCAAAGAACACCGTGGTCAAAGCGTACCATTGCATGAATGTGCATTTTTGGTCAAAGCGTACCACATGTGAGAGATATAGGGAAGTTTTTCAATATGGTACATGTATTATGTGAATATCGGTGAAACTTGATCGGAAACAAGATTTAACTGTAAAGTACGTAATTAAGAAGCTAGAAGTCGTTTTGAAAAATCTACTGATCATATAATTCTTTACTCATCAGTTTTATTTTAAATTGTCTCGAGCGTTAATACATATTAGATCTCTACTAAAATTATTTTATTAAGCATCTACAAGTAGATTTTATACTGATCACATTGGCACTTTTTTAAGTAATTAGTCGTAGCTTACATTTATTTCATAGTTATTTCATTTATTTTCATGTTAATAGAATAAGAAGTCAACAACAGTATATTCTATATTTAATTTAAACCATAATAACAAGTAGTGAAGATCCAGATTTTGTGACGTTGACACCGTATATTTGATGTAATTTCAATGTATTTAATGATTCTTTCATTAAAAGTTAGAATTTTTCATATAAATTAACTGTATTTGTGCGGACAATCTGATTCGGATCCAAACTGTTTAACACTCGTAATATATTTAAGAAGTCATTTCAATGTTCTCAAGTCAAAAACCATAACAGCTATATTTGAGAAATCATGAGCTTAGGGCGAAAACATATAAAGTTTGTTCCAATTTACTATTCCTAACTTTTCACGCTTGATAATGAGGTGTCTTGATGAATACTATATTCCGGGTGTATGTCAATTACACTAATTACGCAAAAAAGGTATATAATGTGTGGCAAGCAATCATTAATAATTTAATATCATACTGAAAAATTCTATATACCATTTATGTGGTACGCTTCGACCAAAAGTGGCACGCTTTACAGCGGTACGCTTTGACCATAACCAGGAACGCCGAGTACATAGATAGTGTACGTTCCTGCCATAACCCATTCCAAACCACATGAAGAAGTTGATATGCAAATCCTGCAAATAATTGTAGGAGCACCTAGCTGCACAAAAGAAGTACATAACGTCTGTCAATTTTGTCCCATGCAAACAGAAGTCAATATCCGTAAAACAAAAATTCTATTTTTAGTAACAGATAGTTTTAAAACATTTTTTTTAAAACATATTTATTGCATATAATCTACATGCAGGGGATTGTGCTACAAATTTTTGCGCTACAAGTTTTTGCAACATTATAGACCATGTGAACTTTGATCTACTGACCTCAAATGCAGTCCCAAGCATCCTTTCTGCGTAAGCAATCTATCAATTACATATTGAGTCGTTCAGCCAGGTTAAGTCGTAAGTCACACATCAAAAGACGTTTAAAACAATATAATTGTAGAAAAGTATATCAATAAATAAAATATTTGCTTCCTTGCTGATAGCAAATAAAGCAATAATAAATAGTCAAACTATAAAATGTCAAAATTTATCACAAAAACGAGCAAAATATACACTGCTGTATAAACTGTATGGCACAGTGTACATATAATATTATTAATACAATTGTATTACCTCGCCGGCTGTAAAATAATAATAATGGTTTATGGTGAATTCGCCTGAGTCAACAAAGCATTCAGAAGTGTAAAAGTGGTTTATTTAAAGTTTCATCTCCCGAGCAACCCACAATAAAGGCTACTGTTTTATATCATTAACAGTGGCTAAGGATAAGAGTGGTGAAAAAGGCTGTAGCCTGAACAAATTTGTTTTTTGAATTTCTGAAGTAACAGCACAATGACGTAACTCTAGAAGCAAAAATGAGTGCCTAACAGTCATTTTAGTCAATAACAAACACTTCTTAGTTTAAATCTTAATTGAAAAGTTGAATATGGTTAGACATGCATTTTCACAACACAATGTTGTTTATTATCATTCTGGTAGTGTTTTACCTATCAAAAAATGCTGATGATCGCTTTAAGCCAAGTGATCAAAAACTTACTTTGGCGTAAGGCAAGTTACAGTATATGCCAAGTAACTGCAGTTGTTCACTGTTGAAAGAGTGCTTAAAATATTACTGTGAAATTGGTAGATGCGGCTGTCATTCTGTATACACTGGAAAACATGCATAATTGCAGCTCATGTACCACATAAATTTGACAGTTTGGCTAGAAATTGATATTTGTCTAATTAATAAAGAAGAAGTCTAGTGGATAATCATGGTTTCCGCTATTAGGAAGGCATACATGGGTTAGGAATCCGCAAAATGTTGTCCGAGGTCTCACCGCTGTGAGTTCGAATCCCAGTAGGGTCGTTCGGATTTTTCATGTGAGGAAGCCTTCCAGTTGGCTAGCGGAAGGTCGGTGGTTCTACCCAGTTTCCGATTTGTGCCTGAAACAGTGCATAAAGGGCTTCTGGGGTCTTCCTCCACCTATAATTAGCTGGACGTCGCGATATGACTGAAATACTATTGAAAGCGACGTAAATGAAAACAAATCAAATCAAAATTGTCCGAGGTCAAAAGATCAGTTCGTAGAGAAATTATCCATAAGCCATGTCGACTTTGCAAAATATATCCACAAGTCCCTCCCCCTAGACTAATTGCACCTATATGAATTAAACCTCCAATTTTTCAATGGAATTGAATGGACGAATGTAAATAAAAAGTATTGTGCCGCAATTTCTATCACAGGACTCAGTAAATGACAAACGATAAAGAGTATTACATCATCACAACGGACGACAACAATATAATCTTCTAGCAAGTGCAAAGGAATTTCAGTATCCAGTATTAATATGTTAAGCAGTCAAATGCCTTTAGAAATCTGCAAACGACTATGAATGGAAGCTTACAAAATTTATGAAAGTGAATAGTGATTGCCTAAGAAATAAAAGAATCATTGGATATTTATGGCTAGAAGATATCAACTTCTATGCAAATCCTTGTCCTATACTTGAAATGAATTGATCCCTGCAAAATAAATACCGGTATTGGATAACAAACGTTGAACACTAACAAACATATAACATTTGAACAACAACTTACAGAAAACCCAAGTTCAGTTAAGCTCTCAACAGATGGTGAATTGCAACCTCACACAAAGGTAAAACTACTCCATAACTACATCTTTTTAATAGCTCTAACTATTCTAACACTAAGAAAAGTAGGACTCAAATAGAAAGTCCTTGGAAAGGATCATGAATGGTATTTTAAGTAGTTTTTTCCAAAGGCTGAAAGTAGAGTGAAGTGCTTCTTCATGAACGTTTTGCTATATCTAAAACCTGCTTTAAGTGAAAATCTGTCTTCAAACTAGAAAAGGCTATGTTATAAATGGTTAACCCTTTATTCCATAGCCTGTTTCTAGTTTTGAAGATAGGTGACCACTTAAAGCAGGTTGACAGTAAAGCATTGAGGTACATTCTGTTTTATTTTCAGCCCGCTTTAAGCTACTATTTGCTAGGATAAATAAAAATATTTTAATGAAACATATTCATGAGTGTTTAAAGTTGAAATTTTCTTCAGATGATGAATAAATTCAATGCGTTTACGGTTGAAAATCATATATATGGGTTAATGGGTTAAGCAGCTTTGATTAAAATAGTCACCTATCTTCAAAACGAGAAACAGGCTATAAGGTTATGGGTTAAATGTCATTCAATACTGGTTTAACTGTACCTATAGAAAGAATCCTACATTCAAATTATAACCATTAACACCATTAACAGCAATATATAAGATCGTACTGTGTCGTCGTATATAAACATCAATGATATCAAACATATAATTAACATAAACATTACATGAATTGATCCTTCTCCTACTAAATATAATTCATATAAAATCTCGGTCCGCTATGAGCATCTTTATTTGAACTATTGCATTGACTAAAAATAAGAAAAAAATGCCCATTGACTCATGTCAAATGGATTCTTAAAAAAATCGATGAAAACCTTAATCAGACAGCTCCTGGAGGAACTGTCCGATATTTGTCTACACTGTTTTCAAAAACCGTCCGTATACACCAAAAACAGGAAAAGGATTTAAATTACTAATACAAGAGCTGTCATTATAAACAAATATACCCTGTGGGAAAATATTTAGTTCAAGTCATCAAACTAATAAAATCAATGCAACATTTGAAGCATGCATTCAACATAAATAAATTATCATCATTTGGTGCACTATAGCAGTAACTTCAGTTTGTATACCAGTATCCTACTAAAGCCAATCTTGTGCTAACCCTTATATTGCTGTCAAGTCGTCTGTTTTTCAAGTGTCTTCTGTAAAATTAGTTTCACTTAGATCAATACACTTTTCAAGAAAAGAAAAACTCATTACAAGTGCCAAACAGTTGGGATCCAGATATATGCTGTGTTACCAACCGTGTTTGATGTGAATGCAAACTGTTTGTCACAAAGGTGAAGACATGATCACCTCATGCAACAGGGAAATAATTAATTCAGCAAATAAATAAATGTAGAAAGCTTCTATGCTTATTGCAATCATTTTATCATTTTATGCATTACTTTCATCTTACTTGAGGTATCAACATGCTCAAAATCTATAAAACAAATAGTGTTTTTCTATGGTCATAATCTTTGGGTTAACTATGAATCAAGTTTCCTCTTACACACCACACAATCATGTTATACACCAATGTCTATGATGATTAGAATTCCATCAATAGCAGATAGCGGATTCTGTTTTGGTTCTCTTTGTAGATGAGATACTCGCTCTGAGAGAAGGAACTATTTCCACAGCCAGGATTAGTAATTGGTTTACTCTGTGGCACATCTACTTGATGCTTACCAAACTTCAGCTGGGTATACTTCTTTGGATCTAGGTAAAATAGAAGATACATAATCAGGCATTAACCCCTTCACTGCCCGTGGTGTCATCAATTTTAAACAATTGTCGTCTATTTCCTTTTCTAAAAACAATTTTTAGGTATTTTGACTAAAGAAATATTGAAACGAGTATCAAACAGTTTAGATCCTGATCAGATTTGCGTTATGCGGCGTCTGATCAGGATCCAAACTGTTTGCAAATAACTACTGTACTCGGGGTAAGGCAGTGAACTCTTTGCATACCTGGTAACATTTTCGACTGCAACAACTTTTTCTGCTACTGGTCTAGCAGAAGAAATCTCTAAATTTCTTTTCAAAATAGGATCAACATGCCAAACAGTTTCGACCCTCATGAGATGCTGTGTTACGTGGCATCTTATTAGGATACAAGCTGTTGGCAAAGGTTACCATGGTTCCACCTATAGCAAGCTAAGAGTTAACAATGATTTGCTGAAACAAAAACAGTTAATTTACTGACATTGGGATGAATATTTCAAATGAGCTGTGCCATGACAAAACCTGCCTTGTTGCATTGCAATATTGTACAGACCAAGCTCCATTGTTATCCCATGCTCTGTATCAGACATGGGGTCAATTACTTAGCAACATGGAGAAGACCACAATAAGTTTTCAATCTAATCTTTTTCATTATTATATGTGTTTTCAATCATGTCAGTTGTAAATATTATGGAATTAAATGTTTAAACTAAGATGAAGTCAATCTTTAAAACTAACATGAACATGCTCAGAAAATGTATAAATAGGCTTATCTTGTTTTCAATATGAGTTCAGAATGTTATTGTTCCAAAGCATGTACATATTGTGCAGAGTTAATTGAAAAGTAATTGAAATTCAATTAACAATTACACACTTTTTTGAAAAGTAATGATTAAATTACAATTAAAGTAATTGAGATATTGCTCAATTAACAATTATCTCCAATTACTTCACATTTGTTAATTAATTATTAATTAATTAAATTATCAATTTCAATTACCCCATGTCTGCTCTGTATGGGAGTTTGATCTATACTGCAAAATACTGTAAACAGTACAGCTACATAAAATGATTTAGATGCTTTTGGGTGTCAAACAGCGTAGATCAAGACCAGCCGACGTGTCTTTGACGCTGCGGCTGACCTTGATCTACACTGTTTGCAATGCAATAAGGCAGGTTTTGTCAAGCCACGGCCCAAATGTATTTGATTCAATAAGTCAAAATGATAAAACCTGCCAAACACTTAAACTATTTTACCCTTGCCATGCCAATATTTCAAATGAACTTTTCTGGGGGATTTTGTTGTTTTTGTTTGGCTTTTTATAAATGAGTGCTTTTTTAGCAAGAGTTATGGCCTTTGTAAGTGGCACTTTCTCTAATCAAACTATTTCCATATATGAAGTTTCATTTCAACAGCTTCAGTAGAACCTGCGTTATCATCCAGACAAGAAAATATGATAAAGGTGAATAACTTCAAAAGTTGTAAAAAACACTTCCTCTCATAAAGTTCTTTACATGTATAAAATTTCAATTAACTAGCATCAGTTGAGAACTACAGCTATCTTCCAGACAGACAGACAGACAGACAACTCTGACAATATGTATCCCTCTTATCAATATGGGGGAAGACAAATTGTATACAACAACACTTTTTGAAAAATGTAACACTATAGTTATGGCTCTTTTACAGTGCCAATTTTCTACATTGTGTTTAATTTCACTTAACCCATTACCCCATAAATACATCTTTTAGGTCTTCAGCTGAAATAAATAGTTACATTTTATATAGTAATGAAAGTACAACATGAGAAATATTGTACTAGCAGATGGTATCTTAAAGCAGGTTGATAGTAAAGCAGAATGCATATTAAGGTGCATTCTGCTTTACTGTCAACCTGCTTTTAAGTAGTCACCTGTCTAGAAACCAGAAACAGACTATAGAGTAAGAGACTTTACAGAAAAGAATTATGTATTCCCCACTGTACAAAGGAGGGATAAAACTCATACCTGGCTCAGTTCTGCCCTGGGCTATCACAGAATCGTAGCCTTTGGGGGCAGCTTTAAGGCTGCTGTCATCTCTCAAAATTGGATATTGATTACCAAGAACCACTTCATTTAGAAACATGATTCCCTGCTTGCCAATAATTCCAACTGAAAACAACAATGCATATATAAAATCTAATCTCTGATTACCGTAAACATCTAAATAATGAGACACCCAGGCTCCGAGGTTATAAAGCCTTTTAGTTGAGGCTGAGTGTGTTCCCAAGCATTTGATTGGTCAGATTTGAGCCTAGGCTCAAATCTGACCAATCAAATGCTTGGGAATGAGTTTAGACTCAAGTCAAAAGCTTTATAGCTGTAGTGCTGCTGTCTAACTATCCTAAACTTTATACTAATTGTGTTTTTATCACACAGCTATTTGCCCAAAAGGTGCAACCTGAACGGCAAACACTGAAGGTCCTTATCAGAGTGCTCCTGAAGGAACAGTCTGATCAGGGTCTACACTGCTTGCTCAGGCCTGTATGTCCAAATACTTAGGGTCATTCAGGTACTTTGATTTAAGACAAGAAGTTTATTAAGCTATCATTAGTGTTTTAGCTCCTGTGACCTAGATATGCAACAGCCCGATTTCAATGATATTGAAGACCACAAATTATTCCACAACAACAAAATTAATATCAAAGCTCTGGACATGGATTTTTCCAAGAGAATATTTGAAGATTTGTCTACATAATTCATAGTAAAAACATGACCTCTAGTCTTGGGTGGGGTAATTATTTAACCAAGGAGCATAATTTGAGCAATCTTGTTAGTGGTCCTGTAGATGATGGTTTGTGTCAAATATTTAAGCTCAGGTCTTCTTGAAGTTTTAAACAAAATTGTTATATGTTTAGCTCATGTGATCTGGATATGCAAAGGCCTAGAACTAAAAGTTACCAAATATCAAACACCATAATTATAAGTTTTAATATACAATGTATAATTCTAGAAAACTAAAACACAAAAGGCAAGGACCTTTTTTTTCAGGACGCATAACTTGAACAACTTGACAGAGGACCTGTAAATGATCTTTGTGCCATATATCTAAGCTAAGGGTACTAAAATTATCTTGACATAACTCAATGTTGAAATCATTTTAACCCATTACACCATAAATGCGCCTTTTTATGCAATTATTCCACCACGACAGAAAAACATTCCAATTTATACCATCAAGAATATGAACCATAAGAAATATTTTCTATTCTCTAGCAGATTGTGACTTAAAGCAAGCTGAAAGTAAAGCAAAATGTGCCTTAAGGTGCATTCTGCTTTACTTTCAACCTGCTTTAAGTAGTTATCTGTCTTCAAAACTAGAAACATGCTATGGGGTAATGGGTTAATAGGGCATTTAAGTTTATCACAATCTCTAAATACAACTTAACCCCTATCCTGCAGTAAAATCTTTCTATTTAAAACTGTCATCTGCAAAAAAATCGAAAAAGGATTTATGCATTTTTAAATTGAAGAACCCTAAAGACTAGTGTCAAACATTTTTTTATCCAGATGCGGCATGTCGTATGTGATCTAGATCAAAACTGTTTGCAAATAAAATACTAGGCAGGTAAACCCATTTACGCTCAGTGGATTCTTCCATGTTTATATATTGGATTAGTCCATTTTTTATCAAAGGGATGCCTGGTCAAAATTTTCATTTTCATTTTTGTCTTATATTGAAATTCCTATCAGCAAAGAGTGTAGACTCTGATTAGACGCCGCATAAGTCGGCGTCTGATCAGAGTCTACACTGTTTGCCTATGTCCCATATATGGGATCGTGGGCACAAATTGGTTAATTCTATTTACCATAACCAGCAGATTTTCCATTTTCCGATGCAAAATAAATCCCTGATCCAACCCGTCCACCACTATGGGGCATAATCCGAAGGCCGCTCTTAAGAATAGCTGCAACGACGGCCACACTGGTTCCATGCCATAACAGTCGTCTATTTGTAACTGCATCATGGACTGCAAACCTTTTGTCCTATGTAAACAAATAGTCAAAATCACATACAGTAAGACCTTTAAATTTTGACTACTCAAACTACAGTAATATCCCTTTTTTAGGACCATAAAATGATGTTCAACCATTACTCCATAATAATGCCTTTTCACACATTTACTTAATTGCTCCACTACAGAAAATAGTTCCACTTTATACAATCATATATATGCACCTTAAGAAATATGTTTTACATCCTAGCAGATTAAGTGACTACTTGTACTTTAACCCATTACCCCATAAATACACCTTTTTAAGCCTTTAATTTATTTCTCTACTGAAGAAAATAGTTCCAATTTACACTGGCACAAAAAAAAATCACAAGAAATATTTTCTATATCTTGGCACAAAACAGCTTAAAGCAGACTGAAAGTAAAGCAGAATGTGACTTCAGGCACATTCTGCTTTACTTTCAACCTGCTTTAGATGGTCATTTATCTTCAAAACTAGAAACAGGTCATGGGGTAATGGGTTAAGCAAACACCAACTCTTTAACCCTCTCTGAATTTAAGACAGATGGTTGCTTAAAACTTTACCCCATAGCCTGTTTCTAGTTTTAAAGACAGATGACCCCTTAAAACAGGTTGAAAGTAAAGCAGAATGCACCTTAAGGTACATTCTGCTTTACTTTCAGCCTGCTTTAAGCTACTATCTGCTCAGATATAGAAAATATATCTAATGGCACATATTCATGACTGTTTAAGGCTGCCTGATCAGGGTCTATGTTGTTTTCTAAAGGCATCTGTCTGACATGAGTCTGCAGTCTTCAATGGGATAATGTCCTTATCCTATCAGCTAATGTTAAAATGAGTGAGAAAATAAATTTGTTACAAGACCTGCACTGTCTTAAAGTCCTTTTCTCCATTACTTATATATACTCAACAAAATAATTAAAGGGGCAAAGGTATAAGTTCATATATCTTTTTCAAAAATGCAAACATTTTCAAGTTAAAAGAGTGAATGCGTGTTTAGATGTTTTAGAATAAAAAAGTTAAGAAACAAACGTCACTATGTGCAAAAATGGTCATGGTTGAATGAATTGAAGCGGACAAGTATCAAAAACACTGTTTTTAACGTTCACTGGATTTTTGCACGATGTCTCTGCCTATTCTTCAACGATTAGTTTTATAGCTGTTTTCATTATATCGAGTGCATATTTGTATCTTAAGCAAACATAGATTGCATATTGGTACAAAATTTGAAAAATATGCCCCTAAAGACGTCATTTGTCGTTTTCCAACGTCATGTTGCGACGGAGTTTAACATTAGCAAGGGTGTCGTCGACAGGTTGTGGTAGTTGTATCTGGACACTGGGATTGTTAATTGGAGATCAGGTCAAGGTTGTTTGCAGGTCATATTTGAAGTAAAGGACCGATGTTGTCACTTATGGCATAACGTCAACGGCTCGATTCCCTCGTTACGCTTAATAGTGTTTATAAACAGACGTGTGGTTACAGGATTTCTGTTCAGAACTTCAGATCGTCGGGAAAAGACTTCATGCTGCAAACCTATGGGATAGAAGACCTGTCGTGTGACCGGCCTTGACCCCACACCACCGAAAACATCATCTAGCGTTTTGCCAGCAATCATGCCATTTGAACGTTTACGTTTTCGCAACGTATTGTGGACTAGTGCGTCAAATTTCATGTTGGATTTAAATGGCGACTGCAGACGAATGTAAAGACAGTGAAAAGAATGTTTCTTCGACTGTTATGTGGCAGAGCATGACGGACTCAGAAAGGGGTCAGGGCTCCTATGGATGGGCATATCCTACAACGGTTGCATGGACCTTTACGTCATTAGGAACTAGACTCTAACTAGTTTGGGGTACAGGGACGAGACCCTATACGCTATTGGACGCGCTGAAACTGGAACTTTGGGTTCAGGCTTCATCCAAACAGACGACAAAGCTCGTCCGTACCGAGCACGTATGGTAGACCAGTACTTGGAACACAGGGGCATAGAGCAGATGGACTGGCCAGAAAGGTCAACACACTTCGGTCACATTGAGGATGCTTAGGACATGCGGCAACGCCGGATATCCAGTCGAGATCGTCACCTTAGAGGCTAACAGACATGCTTATTGAAGAATGGCACAGAATGTCCATTGCATATATCCTTAAGCTAATTCTTCGATTTCCATGTAGATACCAGGAAGTAATTA
The DNA here is from genome assembly GCA_922989275.2 of Gari tellinella. Taxonomy (NCBI): domain Eukaryota; kingdom Metazoa; phylum Mollusca; class Bivalvia; order Cardiida; family Psammobiidae; genus Gari; species Gari tellinella. The sequence continues at coordinate 54,013,520 of OV277858.1, forward strand.
ATGCACGTTCTGAACACATATGATACTAGCTGTAATTTAAGAGAAGAACCTAAAAGGTGGGGCTCTTGGTCAAGTTGTTTGTTACCCCACCCACCTAGTTTGGCACACGGTAATTTAAGGGTGGTTGTGTTTGAAGGGGAACTGCGATATATATTTCTACTTTTCGAAATACAGTTATACTCTACAACGAAGTTAACATGTACTTTTACATGAAACTGTTAAAAAAATATTGTATGAACTTATTTTTTATATATTGGGCCTACCCAATATATTTGCCCCTTTAATTGTTTTGTTGAGTATATGTTGTCAGGATGTTTGCAACAATTTGTTTTTATAAAACATTAGATGAATTCAAAATACTACTGATGGAAACCAATATAAGAGTAGCAATGAGTGCTGATTTGTATACATTTGTATACATTGTATGTATATTTTAAAAAGTGTATACCATGATCAGAAGGTTCCTTATAAAGGATCTGCACTGTTATTTCACTTTCCTGAAATATCTTTTAAAAACGGCCCTAAAAGTCAACATAAACTTTTGGTTTTTTTAAATTGAATTCTAACACACTTTGCGCATGCCGCCCCTATATAAACAAAGAAGGAACGTATCAATGTTTGAATTCTCAATAAAACACTCATGCGCTGTAACGTTCTAACGTGACGTCATATGGCTTGGAAAATGCATACGCCAAGAAATGTAGCGCCGTTGCTTCGGTGCAAATTAAGGTTAAATTATGTGTTAGAATCGAAATAATAAATTAATACCAGGGTTTTATCTAACAATCGAACAATCAGTAGTATTGTCATCAGCAACAACTGTCATCTGCTACTGTAAGTAGAATGTTCTACCAGGGCTCCAGATAAGAGGAGCATTTCAAAAATTAAAATCTTTATTTCTACATCAAACCCTATGGTATCACTACTCATTAGAATCGTCTCTTTGAGACGATTCTAACGAGTAGTAATATCATAGAATTGGTGCTGAAATGGGTGAGAAAACGTTGAAATTGTTCAGTTTGCTCCCTCTTATCTGGAACCCTGTTCTATCATTGTTTGTGCTTTTAAATGGGGATTTTAAATTGGATCCTAATGACAGGCCATAGAATCCAAACTGTTTGCAAAGGAAAACATGGTTTATCTTGTAGCAAAGAGTTAACCCATTACCCCATAAATACGCCTTTTTACGTCTTTAATTAATTCTTCTACTGAAGAAAATAGTTCCAATTTATACAGTCAAAAATAAAAATCATAAGAAATATTTTCTGTTTTCTAGCTGAAAGTAAAGCAGAATGCACCCTTAGGCGCATTCTGCTTTACTTTCAACCTGCTTTTAGTGGTCACATAGCTTCAAAACTAAGAACAGGCTATTGGGTAATGAGTTAATTGCACAATGAGATAGGCATACCTCCCCAATTCTATCAACACGCCATACTTCCTTTATCTTTGGTACACGCCAGCCACCAGCAGTAGATGAGGTGTACTTGTCAATAGTCTGAAATATAGTCACAGGGAATTACAGAAGACAAGACACTATTCTTTCACAATATACAATGCTCCCTCCCTTCAACGATTCCCTCCTTACAACGACGCTTGTCACAGTTCCCTTAACAATACAATTATGTCTAACGCTTTTACTACTATAATATCTTCTGCTTGAAGTTGTCCTCTGCTGGTTTTCTCAAAGTTACATATTAGACATTTTGAAAGAAAAAAGCTTAATGACGAGTGACAAACAGATTGAATCCAGACCAGACTAAATTTGTATTAGCCGTCTTTTCCGCATGGTCTTAAGCTACCATCAATTAGGATATAGAAAGTATTTTGAATTTGAGAAACTTTCATTTTTCAGGAGTCTGGTTTTATTGTTACCTGAAATTCTTTCGACTTTTTGTCAACATGTTCCAACTTGCAGTTGAGGAGATCATAGTTCACATCAAATGGATTTGGTAGCTCATCCCCACCCTGAAAAAATATGTACTACAAAGCTTCAAAGTAGTCATGAATCCACTGCAACAAAATATAGGTTATGTGGAACACTCAAAGGAGGAAAGTTGCTTAACCCATTACCCAATAAATTCACCTTTTTACACCTCTAATTTATTCCTCTACTAAAGAAAATAGTTCTGATTTATACTGTCAGAAATAAGACTAATATATTCAAGCAGATAATAGCTTAAAGCAGGCAGAAAGTAAAGCACATTCTGCTTTACTTTCAACCTGCTTAAAGTGGTCAACTATCTTCAAAACTAGAAATAGGTTATGGAGTAATGGATCAACTCATTCAACCCTAGCGGTGAGTACAGCCATCATTTGAAAACAATGTATCTGGAAAGAGCATACTTGTCATGTGCATACAGTGCAGACCAATATCAGAGGGCACCTGCAGGAGCTCTATGATCTATGTCTGCACTGCTTGTCATTTTGCAATATATTGCAGAAAACAACCCTGAGTAGACATAAATGTTTTATACCTAATAGAAAACTAGATTGCTAATTTCATTAAAAGTTTCAGAGGTGAATGAGATAACTTAACCCATTACCCAATAGCCTGTTTCTAGTTTTTAAGATAGGTTGCTACTTAATGCAGTTTGAAAGTACAGCAGAATGCGCCTTAAGGCGCATTCTGCTGTACTTTCAGCCTGCTTTAAGCTACCATCTGCTAGAATATAGAACATATTTCTTGTGGTACATATTCATGACTGTATAAATTGGATCTATTTTCTTCAGTGGAGGAATTAATTAAAGTCGTTAAAAGGCGTACTTATGGGATGTTAAATAATACATGGCATTGAAAAATTGGCATGATCCAAATTCTACTGAGCCAAAGATCTGTTTGAGGTGAGGACACATACCAAATATAAAGTCTGTATCACATGTAGTTCTAAAGCTATGGCCAACGTTAAGATTTAGGACAACGCAGATGCCGGAGTGATGACAATAGCTCGTAGTTTCTTCAAACCAGACGAGCTAAAAATGATATCCAACTTGCTAGACACTGAATTAATAGTTTTTTTTCAGGCTCACTCCACTCCCTAACCCATGAAACTTCAAAAAACAAATAGATATATAGGATCTGTCAAATACAAGCTAATCTCAACCGAATCTAAAATTGAAATGCCTTTAAAGGGACTCGCAACCGGATGGTGTACTTGTCAAAATAAAATAAAATACTCAAATAAAAGCCAATTAGTGGCATTATTTGGCCTCTGACATTAAAAAAATATGATCAGTCCAAAAAAAGTCTCAAGAATCGTCACCAAGTCTTAGTTTTTTTAGATATTTTCCATCGTTTTTCTATAGCGTAAGCTAACGGTATAGTTGTTGTTGTTGCTTCTCTACACGGGCTCAGACATAAACCTGAGCCGAGTAATGTACAATCAATCTCTACCAGTGAAGTATTTTAATTCGCTACCATATGGATAGAGAGCGCCAGTAACCGCGTGGGTAAAGGCATTTCCTTTTTTTATGTTTGTCTCCGCATGGAAGGTCACGGGTTCGAATCCCACCAGAGCTTCTTCTTTTCTTTTTTTTTAAATGCATTTGTTAACAGAATTTATTATCCTAAACTAAATCTTATCCATTTATATAAGCATTTGACATATATTTACAAATTACTATTTTTAATGTTAAATCCGGTTGCGAGCCTCTTTAAGCGAGCCTTGGCGAACTTAATAACTTTTGTTATCTAGACGAGGTTGATTTCAGCTTGTCTTAAACATGGACGAGTGACAGATTCTTTTTTTCTCACATATAACCGACGATTTAAGCTATTTTTTTGTATAAAAAGGATCAGGCCTTTTTTTAATTCCAGCGAACTAATAATACCTTTATAAATAGTGATGTTATTATGATGTCATCAAATTGATCTCACACATGTTTGAGACAAGGATATTCTCGATAAAACAGGGGTAGTTAGCCATCGCATCCAGCTATGCCGTACACAATGTGTAAATGATCCATATTACTAGATGTTAATGGCAAGGCTCCAGATAAGGGGAGTATTTCAAAATATAAAATCTTCATTTCTGCTTTAAACCCTATGGTGTCACTACTCATTAGAATTGTCTCGAAGAGACGATTCTAATTAGTAGTAACACCATAGGATTAAGTGCTGTAAAAGTGAAAAAATGTTCAATTTGTTCCAATAACTCTCCCTTATCTGGAGCCCTGAATGGGTTAGCAAATTTATGTAACCCATGTCAGATTCCATTTCTTAAGATTTCCAATTTTTAACTTTGAAAGCAAGAGAATGATAATTTCCTTACCTTTTGCTCCATTTTATTATCCTTTTCTCTTTGCAAACTCTGAGCTATCTCAATATCTCCCAGGACCTGAAATACAAAACATAACATAACATGTTACATGTACTTTATACAGAAACAAGATGTGCATATGAAACATTATGTCCCTTGATTGCCAAGGTTGATTTCAGTCAATTAACCCATTACCCCATAGCCAGTTTCTAGTTTTGAAGATAAGTGATCACTTAAAGCAGGTTGAAAGTAAAGCAGAATGTGCCTTAAGGCACACTCTGTTTTACTTTAAGCCATTATCTGCTAGAATATAGAAAATATTTCTTATGATTTTTATTTGAGACAGTATAAGTTGGAACTATTTTCTTCAGTAGAGGAATAAATTTAAGGCTTAAAAAGGCCATAGGATAATGGGTTAATTTGTCTTGAAATTAATTTGACCTTTGTCTGACATAACCCAAGCTGTATTGAGCTTTTTGAGTGGGGTAAACATGCAAAAGTTTTAAGTGTGAAAGAGCAACAAACCAACAAACACTTAGACAGACCAAGAAATTTAGAGTCTGACTTACAACCATTTTTGTCGTACAAAAATGGTTCTAATTTATACAGTTATGAATATGTATCATTCAGAACTATTTTCTATATTTTAGCAGATGGTAGCTTAAAGCAGACTGAAAGTAAAGCAGAGTGTGCCATAAGGCACATTCTTCTTAACTTTCAACCTGCTTTAAGTGGTCAATATCTTCAATACTAGAAACAGGTTATGGGGTAATTGGTTAAAGACATTACCCTCGGTCCTTTGTATGACTACTCCTCATTGTTCTCAATAGGCGTGAAAGTATATAAAATCCTGATGTGACAAAGCCATCTCATTCTGTCTAGAGAGGCTCTGACATACTCAAACTTAACTCTTTCCTCCTTAAAACTTTAAATGGATAATTCCAGTTTCCATTTTAGTCTAGTCCATTTCTGACATTTAAGGTTTTTTTCAATGTTTGGCATTATGACAAACAGTGAAGACCCTGATCAGAGGGCTCCTTTCGGAGCCCTCTAATCTGGGCCTTCACTGTTTGCATAGGACAAGTGTACTATTCACATGTACACTGTTTGAAAAGACCACCTATATGTTGGACTAGGGTTCAAAGGGTTAAGGGTTCTTTCCAACCAAATGATCAAATATAAGAGATGGGTCTGGAATGAGATACAGTAAAACCTCTCTATTACGACCACTAAATTTTGTTAATTAGTACTGTGTTTACGATAGGTGACCGCTTAAAGCAAGGTGACAGTGAAACAGAAAGCTCCTATAGAGCTTTCTGTTTCAGTGTCACCTTGTTTTAAGCTGCTACCTCTCTATTATACAATCAATTAGTCTTCGTTTTAGTGGTCGTAATAGCGAGGTTTTACTGTACTTCAATGATTTTCTGCATACAGTTAGCACAACTTGCACTGATTTGCATACTTTACCTAACTAGGTGTATGTTAGGAAATATCTTTAAGCCGCACTCTTACAGGATGTAGGAAAAAATGGACAATTCTAGCATATAATTATTTCATCAGCCCTGACTTACCAGAAGCATATCCATTTTAGATCTCAGCATTTCCATGTCGCTGATAACTGGTGGAACCCTTCTGCCAAAGTCATGAGGAATGACAGTGTAGAATCTGGAGGAGAGCTCATTCAGCTTATTTTTCTTGTTTGCTTTCAGTTCAAGCTCTATTTCATCCAGGACCTCAAAACCCTTGGCAATTTGACCCTTGCTTAGTTTACCAAGTGGCATCTTTTTCACATCTAAAAGCATAAAATGAACATAATTATGACAAGAGGTCCATGGGTCCTATTTCATTCACCTGAGAATAGCTGACAAAATGCAGACTGATTTATGTCCCAGGGTAGGGTCAATTTTTATCCCAGGAGCATAATTTGAATAATCTTGATAGAAGACCTGCAGATGATGCTATGTGCCAAATATCTAAGCCCTATGTACTAGGGTTTCAGAAATAAAAGATCTTTTATGCTTTCATTGAAAAAATATTTATATTAGCTCCAGTGACCTAGATATGCAACAACAGAAACCACTTATTCAATATATTGGTAAAACACATCTGGAAATCTCAAAGCTCTGGTCATATTAGTTTCAGAGGAGAAGTTGTTGGAAAATTTCACTACATATAACTCTTTGTAAAACGGGGTGACTCCTCGGGGCTGAGTCAATTTTGACCCAAGGGGAATAATTTGAATAGTCTTGATAGAGGACCTGTAGATGATGTTATGTGCAAAATATCTAAGCTCTGTGTACTAGGGTTTCAGACAAGAAAATTGTTTCAGTTTTCATTGAAAAAATCTATTTTTAGCTCCTGTAACAGACCGGAACCATTTCAAAAATATTGGTACAGGACATCTGGAAGTGTCACCATACCAAATATCAAAGCTCTGGTCATGTTATTTTCACAAAGAAGGTGTTTGAAAAATTTATTGTACAACTCTTTGTAAAACTGTGACCCGCCCCTGGCGAGGCCAATTTTGACCGAAGGGGCATAAATTCAAAAAAATTTGATAGAGGACATGTCACAGATGATAGTATGTGCTCAAAACATAAGCTTTGACCCTCCTAGTTTTTGACAATAATTTTTTTTAAGATTTCCTTAATTTTTCACTTCGGTTGCAATGGCAACCAGAGTTCTGCATTGTTTTTAATTCTTTGAACAAATTTGAAAGAGCTTGACCCCAGAAAAACATTCCTATAAAGTTTGGTTGAAATATGTCAAGTGGTATAGGAGATGTCATTTGAAGCAATTGCTAAGGACAACTGAAGACAAACATCGCCGCACACAGGGTGATCACAATAGCTCACCTTGAGAGAGATAGTGACAAATGTTTCTTCCACATTTTCACCACAGTCCATCTTTTTACTCCTTCATTCGCAAAATCACCAAATTTTATATTCATTGATAGAGTAATGAAGAGTATGATAGAGTGTGATACAATAACAGGTTTAACCCATTACCCCATAAATACACCTTTTTTATGCCTTTAACTTAATCCTCTACTGAAGAAAACAGTTCCAATTTATACTGTTACAAATAAGAATCATAAGAAATATTTTCTATATTCTAGCAGATAATAGCTTAAGGCAGGCTGAAAGTAAAGCAGAATGCGACTTAAGGCGCATTCTGCTTTACTTTCAACCTGCTTTAAGTAGGCAACTATCTTCAAAACTAGAAACAGGCTATGGGGTAATGGGTTAAAAGCAAGACAAATGTAAATTCAGCATCTCAATCCTGTTTAGTCTTAATGTTATTGGCCCAGTAGTTTCCAAGAAGAAGCTCTTTAACCCATACCTCATAGCCTGTTTCTAGTATTTAAAATAGGTGACCACCTTATACAGGTTGAAAGTAAAGCAGTGATCCTAACTGTAACTCTTAGTTCCCAACTGACCTTAACCCATAGCTTGTTTCTAGTTTTGAAGATAGTTGACCTCTTAAAGCATGTTGAAAGTAAAGCAGAATGCGCCTTTGGGCGCATTCTGCTTTACTTTCAGCCTGCTTTAGCTACCATCTGCTAGAATATAGAAAGTTGTTCCTATGATCTGTAATCATGACTGTATAAAATTTAAATTGAAACTGTTTTCTTCAATGGTGGAATAAATTAAAGGCGTTAAAAGGCGTATTTATGGGGGAATGGGTTAATGCAAAAACATAACCTTGGTTCATACCAACAAGGATAACACTACAGTGCTACCTCTCTACAATGGGACAAAAAGAATGTGTGTGTTGTTCGGAGGGATAGGGATATACGAAGGGAAAATTATTACCCTAAGAGTACATTTTGTAAACAGTTTAAACCCAAATCATATGCCATGTAACACAGCGTCTGATCTGGATTCAAACTGGTTGTCACTCCTCTTTATATTTTTTCTGTCACAATGTCCAATACATAACTTTGAGAAAAAGCAGCAAATAACAACTTTAAGCAGACAATATTGCAACAGAGAAAAAGGATACACATAATCGTTTAGTTTGGGGAACAGCAGCAAGTACTGTTGAAAGGAGGAAATCATTGTTGGGAGGGTTGTTATAGGGAGGGAACAATGTTTATGCCCTATATCACTTCATAGAAAGGCATAACAATGTACTACATTTTCTTATTCTGCATCAATCAAGTATGTGTATTCAAAAATTCCAACAGATCTTCTGTTAAGTGATTGCTTAACCCAGTAGTCCATAGAAACACATTTTTATGAATTTAACTTACTCCTACAGTAAAGAAAATATTTCAATTTATACAGTAACAAATATGCATCATAAGAAGAATGTTCTATAGCCAAGTGATGGTAGCTTAAAGCAGGCTGAAAATAAAGCAGAATGCGCCTTAAGGCGCATTCTGCTTTATTTTCAACCTGCTTTAACCCTTTCCCCCATAGAAACACCTTTTAGCGCATTCAGTTTATTCTTGCCCTGAAGAAAATAGTTCCAATTTTTACATTCATAAATATGTATAATACAAAATATTTTCTATATTCTAGCAGATGATAGTTTAAAGCAGGCTGAAAGTAAAGCAGAATGCGCTTAAAGCGCATTCTGCTTTACTTTCAACCTGCTTTAAGTGGACACCTATATTCAATACTAGAGATATGCTATGTGGGAAAGGGTTAAGTGATCACCTGTCTACGAAGCTAGAAACAGGATATGAGGTAATGGCTGAATGCATGATTGATTGTATAATGTTTAACTAATTCTTACCTATATCAAATTTCTTCATGGTGTCTCGGAACATATCGTTATCGAAGATGAGTTTCACTAGGTTCTGAGTTGGATTGTCTAGCATGCATTTGGCAACTTTCTTGCCCTCAGTACTTACAATACGAGGCTGAAATGAAACAAGCATTCAGGACTCCAGATAAGAGGGAGTAAATTGAATTTTCTCAACAATGTGTCCTTCACATCTGCACTAAACCCTATGGTGTGACTACTCATTACAATTGTCGTGAGACAATTCTAAGTTACACCATAGGGTTTGGTGCAGACAGAAAGATTTTGTTTTGACAGATTTTTATAACTCGAAGTGAAATTTTACCTTTTTGTAATTTTCAAGATCAGGCTCCAAACTGTTTGCAACAGATATTATTGTTTTAGCACAAAATCATTTCTACTTAAATTCTTATATTTGAATTAAAGCTTTTGTTGTTAATAGCAAAAGAACAACTTTATATAAGGCTAAATAAAATTTTACCTGTGTTACCGTAACCCGACCAACCTTATATTTTCCCTCCGACCCTAAACTTTTTTTCCATTTTTTGAAAAATGTATCAGCGAAAGTCATATTTGCAGCCACTGTTACAGTCATTTTTGTAGTTGCGGTTGACAGTAAAACAGAAAGCTCCTACAGGAGCTTTCTGTTTTACTGCCACCTTGCTTTAAGTTGTCACCTGTCTTTCATACTATCCAATAGCCTTCATTTTAGCGGTCGTAATAGAGAGGTTTAACTGTATTTTAAAAAAGTTTCGGCAAATATCTGAAATGAAATTTGATCTAAATCTGTCATAAAGCACCTACTTTGCAGGTATGACCTGCTAGTAAATTAATCATCAATACACTTGACATGCTGAGAACAAATTTAAAAACTTTGTTAATTTCAGCTGTAATATATGACACTACCTTTTCCTTATTGTATACCTATAATGATCAACGATGATACATACCAGTTTCCTGTAGATTTTTAAGGTAATTTTGGTAATGGGATACTACCAAAACAAGGGCCACTATGGCCCTAAATCGCTCACCTGGTTCACCATGTAAAACTTGACCTATAGTGATATAGATTACGACTGGACATGACCCACAATAAACCTCTAGAGTGTTAACAAAATTTTTCTATGATTTGACCTAGTGACCTAGATTTTAACCAGACACTATCCACGTTTGATTTTGACCTAGATTAAATGTAGGCAAACATTCTGACCATATTTCATTCAGATCTAATGAGATTTGTAGCCTCTAGAAGGTTAACACTGTTTTTCATTGATTTGATGTAGTGACCCAGTTTTTTACCCATATTTGAACTTGACCTAGATAGACCAAGTTACATTAAAATCCAATGAAATTTGTTGCCTCTTGAGTAATCACAAGGTTTTTCTATAATTTGACCTAGTGACCTAGTTTTTCACCGGACATGACCCACATTCACACTTGACCTAGATATCAATGAGGAAAACATTTTGACCAAGTGTCATGATGATCAGATGAGATTTGTGCCTCTAGAGTGTTAACAAGGTTTTCCTATGATTTGACCTAGTGACCTAGTTTTTGGCATGACTCATATTCGAACTTGACCTAGATTTCAATTAGGCAAACATTCTGACCAAGTTGCATAAAAATCCAATGAGATCATTTGTAGCCTCTAGAGTGTTCACAAGGTTTTTCTATGATTTGACCTAGTGACCTAGTTTTTGACCGGACATGACCCATATTCGAACTTGACCTAGATATCAATTAGGCAAACATTCTGACCAAGTTGCATAAAAATCCAATGAGATCATTTGTAGTCTCTAGAGTGTTCACAAGGTTTTTCTATAATTTGACCTAGTGACCTAGTTTTTGACCCAACATGACCCACATTCAAACTTGACCTTGATTTCATCAAGACAAACATTGATATCAAGTTTCATGAAGATCGGATGAAATTTGTAGCCGCTAGAGTGTTCACAACCAATTGTGAACGGACGGACAGACAACGGACATCCTAAAAGCTCACCTTGGCACTTCGTGCCAGGTGAGCTAAAATGCAACAAATTGAATGGATATCTATGAACCCAGGTATATGCACAATAAAATACTTTCATATTTTTCATCATAATTATATGAATATAATACTCCATCAGAGTATTTAATGTACTATTGTATGTGTGAGAAAAAAGAAGACTTTTGGTCTAATTAGCAGTTATATCACAAGGTTTTGGCGGGTACATAATGAGAAATAAATATCAGAAAATCTTAATTACTATTTTTAATCTCGAACAAAGACCCCAAGGATTTGCTCAAATCTAACCAATCGAATGTTTGAGAACAATCTAAGAGCTCCTCTCAAATGCTTTATCCCATTACCCCATAGCCTGTTTTCTAGCTTTGAAAACAGAAGACCACTTAAAGCAGGTTTAAAGTAAAGCAGAATGCACCTTAATGTGCATTCTGCTTTACTTCCAGCCTGCAATAAGCTACAATCTGCTAGGATATGGAAACTATTTCTTATGATACATACACTTAACGAATCTTCTAAGTGTGCACTTTTCTTTTCACTATATAACTTTTATTTATAAGAATTTCTACACAAATTTTTGCGGGTTGGATATTGACGGATATTGATATGTCATATCGTTTTCAAATATAAACAAGAGGGCCATGGCCCTAAATTCGCTCACCTGAGGACATAGAAGTTTGTACCTAAGTTGACTGGGCAAGACAACATTTTAATGTAACTATAAATGGAGTTATCTTCCAGACAAGAAAACATGACAAAAGTGAATTTTGTTGCCAAGCTTATGACCCTTATCCATGACACATCCTCTTATCAAGCTATTTCCATTTCCAATAAATGATAATTATTTCACTAGCGTCAGCAGAACTGGAATTATTTTCCTGACAATAAAATATGACAAAGGGGAAAAACTAAATATTGCTGCCCTTGTGCATGGCATTTTCTCTCATCAGTTTCTTTCCATACATAAAATTTCATTACAATAGCATCAGTAGAACTGAAGTTGTCTTCTTGACAAGAAAATATCACAAAGGGAAATAACTCAAAAAACAATGATGTCAGAGTTATGGCCTTTGCAAATGGCACTTCCTCTCATCAGGCTCTTTCCAAATAGGCAATTTCATTTTACCCATTACCCCATAGCATGTTTCTAGTTTTGAAAATAGGTGGCCACCTAAAGCAGGTTGAAAGTAAAGCAGAATGTGTCTTAACCCTTAGCCTGCCACTCACGACTATAGCTTTATATGCAAACAGCTTGGATCCGGATTAGACGCCGAGTAACTCGGCGTCTCATCCGGATCCAAGCTGTTTGATACTCGGACAACATTTTCAGCAATTTTGAGCAACTTTGAAGCACTTTGAAACTTGAAGCAGACGAGAAATATAGCAGACGACAATTTATTTGGCGGGCTAAGGGTTAATGCACACTTTGCTTTACTTTTGCATCTTACATTTTCATGACTGTTTAAAGTGGAATTATTTTCTTAAGTAGAGGAATAAATCAAAGGCCTAAAAATGCACATTTATGGGGTAATGGGTTAACAAACGTCAGTATATGGGGTGAAAGGGTTGAATCCTGGACAAGAAAAAATGAAAAGACATTCAGATAACTCTGACAAAACCAATATTAAACATATGTATAAATATGGCATAAGACATAATTACATAACTGTCAGTGGATCACTTCCAGATCCTGTTTCTCTAAGTATAAATCAGACTGAACCATATCTAAACTTTAGCAGACAACATGTTCAGCTGATCATGACCAGTTCTATGATACTCCCTACCAGTTCAGAGTTGCATAATATTTGACCTCAGTGGCTAGAACTCTGGGGGCTTACCCTTACCAGACTGAAATGATGTCTGCTTAAAACCTACTGTATGTGAAAAGTGTACAAAAAAACAATTTAGAAAATGTTAAGTTGGTAAATGAGTGGCAAATAGGTTGGATCCAGATTAGATGTAGCATTATGATTATGTTGCATCTGATCTGGATCCAAAATGTTTGCAAATATTGGCTATTTGCCCTTAGTATATTAAGAGTAACTCAGGTAAAATACAGTTCTACTTCTGCTTCATCAAAAATACTGTGAAACCTGCCTAGAGCAGCAGTTAAACTGTGCAGGGTGCATGGCGTCAAGTGTGACCCTAGGGATTTCATTTTAACAAACTATAGAGGGATCGACCAGGAGATTCTACTGTAAAAATATCAAAGCTTAGGGCCTAGTAGTTTTTAGCAAGAAGATTTTTTAATTTTTTTTGCTTTTTTGCTTTTTCAAGCGGAGTTTTTGCTTTTTCTCTTTCATTTGAACAACTTCTGTAGAGAAGCATCCAAGGAACATCATGAGCAGTTTGAATCAGCCCTACAATCCGCGGTTTCAGAGGAGATGTCGTTTGAAGTAAAAGTGAACAGACAGACGGACAGACGGAAGTACGCATGAGACGGTACTTGTGTTTTTCACCCCACAAATAAGTACGGACGGACACTGTCCACATGTACATAGGTTGCATGTGAGGTGCTCACAGCTCAGGAGTACCTTCTGTACAAGTAGCTCACAATTTATGGATATATTTTGTCCATATGGATAAAGACTTGTGCAAACATGTTAGTTGTATTGCACCCCCTACATCAGAGGATTCTTTTGAACAGGTGATGATTGGGGGGTGCAAAACACAAGTGCTGTTTTTCCCCAAAAGTCTGTTTCATACACATGATGCAACTCACAACACCCTACCCATGAGTGCGGACAGACGCACGGACGTGCGACCGAAGTGGGTTAGAGGGCCTTTTCTTTTGTTTTTTCTTTTGTTTGAATAACGGGCCACGGCCCCTTATTCTATTGTTACGGAATGAACTCTATTGTCTTCTTTTGTTATGTTTACCGTTATCTGGCCAGAAAAGGCCCTCTAACCCATTTAGGTTGTGCTGACGGACAGACGGACGGACGTACTACGGACGGTGAGCGGTCACAATAGCTCACCTTGAGCCTTTGGCTCAGGTGTGCTCAAAAATTGGGTTTGCAGACCCAGTGAACCATGAAACAACAAAATACTCAATTTGCACGAGAAAATCGTGAACTAAAGGACACTTTTTTCGATACTTTCCTCGTGCATTTGCTATTAAGCCACACATTCAGAAAACATGTTGTTGGACAAATATCTTGATCGAGGGATGTTAAATAGCCGTTCAATTATACGTCACGTCGATATGAATTCGACGTCAGGCTGTTATACACGATGCTGGACAAAGGTGTTCTGAATTAACACCGTTTGTTTGTCTAAATTGACAAGAGAATACTGTTTTAATGATTTTTTGTTACACTCATCTTCGGAAGTGGTCGAGGAGAAACGCGTTCGACTAGGATACCAGGGTTCGTGAGATGGATCCCCCGCCAGACCAATTCCTTGGGACAGGCTTTTATAAAGACCCAAACCCAATGTATTGATCACTGCTTTACACTTGGTATCTGAAATAACCAGCAAATAAGAGTAGGAAATCGCAACTGAGTTTTTCTGTATACGTCACCTCTCTCTCTTGAGAAACCAACTTTTTTTTTACTCACTCATATTTTTCGTTCAAATTTATATATTTTTTGTTCTGTATTAAATAAAGTAAACATACTACCATCGGAAATATGTTTTCTTGATTTCTGGAAAGTTTTAACACGATCTGGTCATTAGCACCAGAGATATGATACCATATATAAGTGCACACTTAGAAGATTTGTTAAGTGTATTCATGATTGTTTAAATTGGAGCTATTTTCTTCAGGGCAGAATTAAAGTAAATGCACTAAAAGATGCTTCTACTGGGTGAAAAGGTAAAACCCTGGTCCCAGACATACCGCATCTACTTCATCTTCTTCTTCATCAGCCATTTCTATTAGTGTGTATTTGCCCGCAATTGGCTTAAATTTGTTTCTGTCACCCCAACTGTTCTTGGTTTTGTCCCTGAATTTTTTCTCGAATTCTTTCACTGCTGCAGCCATATCCAATGGTCCCTTCAAGGCGTTAGCTCCTGGCTCACCCTGTGCATAAACAGTAAAATACCTCTCTATTACAACCACTAAATTGTGTTAACTATAAGGTGTTATGATGAGTCATTTGCAAACAGTGTACCTGTGAGGAGTACACTTGTCCTATGCAAACAGTGTATACCTTGATCAGAGGGCACCTTAAGGAGCCCTCTGATCAGGGTCTACACTGTTTGTCATTTTGACATATATTATAAAAATCAACCCTAAAAAAGAGTAAACAAGGGCCACCATGGCCCTAAATCGCTCACCTGGTACACCATGTAAAACATGACCTATAGTGACCTAGATTACGACTGGACATGACCCACAATCAACCTTAGAGTGTCAACAAGTTTCTATGACCTGTCCTTGTTTCTGACCAGACACAATCCACATTTGATTTTGACCTAGATTTGATGTAGGCAATCATTCTGGTAGTATTTCATTCAGATTTAATGAGATTTGTAGCCTCTAGAGGGTTAACAATGTTTTTCTTTGATTTGACCTAGTGACCTAGATTTTGATCCGACATGACCCATATTCGAACTTGACCTAGATATCAATTAGGCAAACATTCTGTCTAAGTTGCATTAAAATCCAATGAGATTTGAAGCCTCTAGAGTGTTAACAAGGTTTTTCTATGATTTGACCTAGTGACCTAGTTTTTGACCGGACATGACCCATATTTAAACTGGACCTAGATATGAATAAGGCAAACATTTTGACCAAGTTTCATGAAGATAAAGTGAGATTTGTAGCCTATAGAGTGTTAACAAGATTTTTCTATGATTTGACCTAGTGACCTAGCTTTTGACCCGACATGACCCACATTCTAACTTGACCTAGATTTCATCAAGACAAACATTGTCATCAAGTTTCATGAAGATCGGATGAAATTTGTAGCCCCTAGAGTGTTAACAAACCAATGTGAACGGACAGACGAACGGACTTACCCACAATCTATTTCCTTCTTTATTGTATCTCTTTAATGTGGTTGAAATGTGTGTGGTTAGCCACATAAATGAAATCTAACTTTGATATAGAATGATCTGGAGGCTAACCCTATCCCTAACCCTATGTCCCACAACTGGCCAGGTTAATGTCACAAGAAATGGCCAGGTTAATGTTACAAGAAACTGCAAGGTTAATGTTTTTCAATTATGTGTCTGGTTATGGAAGCCAATTTTAGCCACGTTACTATCATTTTGTGAGCACAGACTGACGGACGGACGACTTCGTGCCAGGTGAGCTAAAAAAGGACTAGACTTAATTGATCTAGACCTAGTAACAATAGATCAATTTTGAAAAAAAAAAAATTCAATTTTCGGCTAGTGATTTCAGACAAGAACATTTTTAATTAAAAATAGTATTTTAACCCTTAGCCCGCCAAATAAATTGTCGTCTGCTATATTTCTCGTCTGCTTCAAGTTTCAAAGTGCTTCAAAGTTTCTCAAAATTGCTGAAAATGTTGTCCAATTGTCAAACAGCTTGGATCCGGATGAGACGCCGAGTTACTCGGCGTCTCATCTGGATCCAAGCTGTTTGCATATGGAGCTATAGTCGTGAGTGGCAGGCTAAGGGTTAAGCTCACTTGTACGTGTTTGGATAATTATCGAACTTCACCAATTTTTTACCCTTTACTTCATACCTGTACAGTCATTGTCAGTCAAACCTGTGTTAACCCTTTACCTGATAGTCTATTTCTAGTATTGAAGATAGGTGACTTCTTAAAGCAGGTTGAAAGTAAAGCAGAATGCATTACTAGGTCTAGATCAATTTTAAGCTATCATGTGCTAGAATATAGAAAATATTCCCTATAATATATCTTCATAACTGATTAAATTGGAACTATTTTCTTCAGCGGATGAATGAATTAAATGTGCTAAAAGGCGCTTCTATTGGGGAAAGGGTTAAAGTGACCACTGATAGAAGATGATGCATGAAGCTACTTAATCCTTTACTCTATAGCCTATTTCTAGTTTTGAAGACAAGTGACCATTTAAAGCAGGTTGAAAGTAAAGGATTTACTTTTTGCCTCCTCTAACTAAACGGTCATCTGCTAAGGAAGTATTTCTTATGTTGCATATTCATGACTGTATAAAATAAACTTCTTTTTTTTTTTGAGGAATGAATTAAATGCTTAAATATGCGTATCTATGGAGTAAATGGTTAAAAAAAAGATGATTGTTTAATGCAGGGCAAAAGTTTTTGTTCTGTATTCAGCTGCCACCTATCGTTAATCCTAGAAATATATCATCATCCAAATGGGCACTTAATACAGGTTGTTAACTTTAGCACCATGGACCTGTTTAAAATATACTCATTACATTTGCAAACAATGTAGACCCAAATCAGATAGGAGCCCTCTGATAAGGGTCTACACTGTTTGCTAATTTAGGGCAGTATTTATTAAACTACCCAGATTTCCAAGTAGACTGATTCATGCTTTCTGGTAACTAAAAAGATCCACAAGGGAGTTTAATAGCCCACAAGAGTTATACTTAGTGTTGAAAGAGTAAAGTAAAATATAGGAACATACCACTCTTCCCCATCTGGTCCAGGCATAGTAGGCCAGGCCCTGCTTCAGAACCTGTATTACATAGTACTTGTTGTTGTTGTGTCCTATGTTGGTCTGATTCAACATACAGTCATAATCATCCAAGACCTGAAAACATGTACAATCAACAGTGATAGTTCTAGAAATCGGATGAATGAGTCGGTTACTGGACGTTTCGCTACCTTGTTGTGTTCGCGCCTGTCAGTTCGCTACCTAGCGGGTTTTTACCCTGGACGTTTCGCCACCCGTACATTTTCGCTACCCCCAATATTGATCGATTTATTAATTTATTTACCCTATATGAAAGATATTTTCCTATACCTTTATACTATATATGAAGTAAATTATGAATTTAAAGAAGTGTACTATTCAAATGTAAACTGTTTATATAATAGTATATATCATATATTAAGATATATATTGCAGCCGATGACTTCTTTGTTACATTCCTTATCCTACTTTATTTTATTCATGTCATTTCATTTCTTTGTGTGATTCAGAAAATCCATTCAGTAAATCATTCAGTTGGAACAAAATATTTAATTATTTCTCTCACGGTTATGTTGGATCGAGATTATTATATAATTAACTCTTCTTCTTATGTCTGTTAGTTGAGATCCTGATCAATAAATAAACCTCGTATGTTCCGTACATTGGGATCGAGATTTTAAACTATGACATCTGTGCAAGTATTTCTTCAAATTTGAAATAACATCTGTCCATTAGTTGGATCAAGATTATATATATTGAAAATCTCTTATATGGCGATCCATTAATTGCTTTGGACCCAGATTAATAAATGAAAAAAATATGATGTGGATATGGACGAATCATCAGCTAAATTAATGTTTCGTCAAAAAATAAAATAATGTATTTCTGTCCGTTAGTTTGGAACCAGATTATTAAATTTCCCTTATGTACAGGCGTTTGGTTTGGATCCAGATCAATAAATTAAATATCTCTTATGATGACACATGTGCTAATAATTCGTCAAAATGGGATTTTATTCCTATCCGTTAGTGTGGAACTAGCTAAGTAAGTAAAACCTCTTCAAACTTCCGTATACATGTATTAGTTTGGATCCAGATCAGTAAATAAAAGTATTCTAAATTTGCTTGGGATAATAAATTAAATATATATTATGTGGACGCGTGTCGTCTGTGCAAATAATTCGTCAAATCATGATTTTTATATCTGACCTTTAGTGTGGCTCCAGATTAGTACAAAAACACTTCTTCTACTTTCCGTACATAATTAAGTTTGGACCCAGATCAGTAAATAAAAGTCTATTCAATTGGTTTGGATCCAGATTAATAAATAAAAGATCTCTTATGCGACGGACGCATCTCGTCTCTGCAAATAATTAGTCAATTCTTGATTTTTATATTTGTCCGTTACTGTGGATCCAGATTAGTAAATAAAAACACCTCTTCCTATTCCGTACATTAGTTTGGATCCAGATCAGTAAATTAAAGTCAATTATATGGACGCCTACAAATTAGAAAGTAAGGGGTGTGAAAAATAAATTAGGGTAGCGAAAACAACTGGGTAGCGAAAAGACCATGTGCGAAAGCCACAAGGTGGCGAACACGCTAGGGTGGCGAAATTCCAGGTAGCGAAACGTCCTGAAATCAATGAGTCCTCAGGGTGCACATTCTGTAAAACAATGAGTCCTTGAGACAAACATCAAGTCCTTGAGGTGAAAAATTAACCTAATATCCCATAACTTATTTCTACTTTTGAAGACAGGTGACCACTTAACTCTTTCCTGCCTGAAACTTTAAATGGACAATTCCAAATTTGATTTTTGTCTAGTACATTTCTGACTTTTAAGAGTTGTTTTTGTCAATTTTGGCATTACTGACAAACAGTGAAGACCCTGATCAGAGGGCTCCTTTCGGAGCCCTCTGATCAGGGTCTTCACTGTTTGCATAGGACAAGTGTACTATTCACATGTACACTGTTTGAAAAGCATGCCTATATGCTGGACTAGGGTTCAAAGGGTTAAAGAAGGTTAAAAGTAAAGCAGAATGTGCCTTAGGCACATTCTGCTTTACTTTTAACCTGCTTTAAGCTACTTTTTGTTTATGAGTAACATAAGGTTAACAAGAGGGCCAGAATGGCCCTTGGTCGCTCACCTGACCATGGTGACACTTAAAGCTGAGTCAAGGAATTTCAAACAAGAAGATTTTTGAAGTTGTCATTGAAAAAATCTATTTTTAGCTCCCGTGACCCAGATATGCATCAGACCGGAACCAATTCAACAAAATATGTGAAGGGCCTCCACAAGTTAGGCACAATGCCAAATATCAAAGCTCTGATCATATTGGTTTCAGAGAAAAATATGTTTGAACATTTCACAATATAACTCTATGTAAAACATTGACCCCCGGGGCGGGCCAATTTTGACCCCAGGGGCAAAATTTGAACAAGTTTGATAGAGGACCTGCAGACGATGTTATGTGCAAAATATCTAAGCTCAGTGTATTATGGTGTCAGACAAGAAGATTTTTGAAGTTGTCATTGAAAAAAAATCTATTTTTAGCTACGGTGACCCAGATATGCAACAGACCGGAACCAATTCAACAATATATGTGAAGGACCTCCGCAAGATACATCATGCCAAATATCAAAGCTCTGGACATATTGGTTTCAGAGAAAAAGATGTTTGAACATTTCACTATATAACTCTATGTAAAACAGTTACCCCCGGGCGGGGCCAATTTTGACCCCAGGGGCAAAATTTGAACAAATTTGATAGAGGACCTATAGGTAATGACATGTGCCAACTATCTAAGCTCTGGCTCTTGTGGTTTTTGACTTAGAAGATTTTTTAAGATTTCCTTATTTTTTCACTTTGGTTGCCATAGCAACCAGAGTTCTGCATGGTTTCAAATTCTTTGAACAACTTTGAAATAGCTTGACCCAAGGAACATTACTGTGAAGTTTAGTTGCAATCAGGAAAGTGGTTTTGGAGGAGAAGATGTTTGAAGAAATTGTTGACGCACGACGCACAACGACGGACGCCAGACATTGACTGACCACAAAAGCTCACCTTGAGCACTTTGTGCTCAGGTGAGCTAATAAAGGCCAGAAAAGCTATGGGTCTATGGGACTCACAGCTTTTTAAATAATGAGTCCCTAGCAAATTTAGTTTAAACATATTTTATTTCATAATATATACAACATTTGGATAATACATGTACATGTATATACATTAGGATGGGAACGAAAGCAAAAGCTTATTTGGTTCTTCTCCTAGGTAGCAAATTTAATGAGTATTATACTAAGGACTCGGGATGCACAGGTAAAATAATCACTGTGCCATCAAACCTCATTAACTCATTCACCCCTGAAACTTCAAATGGAAATGACCAGTTTCTATTAAGGTCTATTCCATTTTTATCCTATATGTTGTTTTTTTTTACCATTTACTTCAAAATGATAAACAGTGCAAACCCTGATCACAGGTCTGGGTCTTAGTGACACTGTTTGCAATTAGTGTAAATCATTCATTCATTGAGTGAAGTAAACAAATCATGCTGAGGCCAACACGTTTTACCAGTCCATCACTAGAATGCTGTTAATACCTAAATCCATTAACCCTCTCCTGTATATTATGGTGTTTGTTAATTATTGACACTTTTTGAAAACAGTGTATCTAGACCCTAATTAGGGTCTGCTTTTCTAATTGGATGTGCAGTACGTGTTCTAAAACCTTCACAAACGGAAGCACAAAATTATTATAAACATAAATGAAAGCACCGCAAACGGTACATAATTACGCCCACTGGCAGCCTTTTATTTAGCAATTCTCTAATTTTTAAATCATTATGATTCATTTTTCTAATCTCCTGCTTCAGCGGTTGAGAGTTATCAAATTCTTATTTATTCTTTTATACACCCAATCAAACAAGTATAATCAGACCCGGTTATGTAACTGACACAACATTCGGATTACTTCACTTTTTTTGTCTACACGTAGGAAAGTGACATGATATGGGGCCAGTTGCTTACGCATATCTATAATTCAACACGGAGAAAAATATACGTTTACACGAGAACTGAAAGAAAATATGCATAGTTATAACATGTACAAGCGCACATTATGCTTCCAAGACTAATGGAATTAACAAAGCATTACGATTATAACATGTTAATTATACCGTATCGTAATTAGGGATCAATTCACAAGTCATCCAGATCTTATTGTATGTTTTAACACCTATGCACCCTGGTGTTTATCGCGCGAATAACATAGATGACTGAAGACTGAAGCAAGATGACACTTCGCTTTAACGAAGGTATTTTGAAGCGTTTTGTGGATGAAGATACATGTACTTGAAAATCAGTTCGCTCTAACCAAATTAGCACTAAGCATTATATCCTGTATTGAATTACAATAATGAAGAGATCAGCTGGGGAATGAAATTTAGTTCGCTATAAGCCAAAATTCGCCTTATCAGAGTTCGTTATAAATAAGTTTTACTGTATTTATTCTTAATGTCTGAAATATAATGCAAACCTGGCTTATGTCACCATCTGTCTTGTAAGTGACCTTTTTTGGGTTTCTAACATATGATAGGTTTGACTGTACAGTAGAACCTCTCTATTATTACCACTAAAAAGAAGGTCAATTGATTGTGTAGCAGACAGGTGAAAACAGGGTTGACTGTATTTACTAACAAGTTGAAGGTGTTAATAATTTAGGTTTGATGGACACTATTACCTCAGGATTAAAAAGGCCTGTACAGTAGCTGTCCACTTTGTGAGATTTCTTCCCTCCTTTTTTCTTGTCCTCTGCTTTCAGAGCTGCTGCAGCATCTTTCATGGTAGCTGGGGCAGCTGGCTCCACAGTCTTTGCCTTTTTGCCCCCCTTGGACGTGCTAGCTGCTGCCTTGCGTTTTGGTGGCATCTGTAAATACAGTCAAACTATTTATCTCGAACTCGCCTAACTCAATCTATCCGATATGTCGACACATGAACTACATTCTTTCATGCTCTGTTATGTCGAACATACCCGTATTTCAAAGTTAAAATGTGGCTCAGCCAGAGAGGGAGCCCCTTCTAAACCACAAAGATTTTTCTTAACATGTTCTAACTAACTTAGAATATAACGATTTTGATCGGCCCAGGATAAAAAAAAATCCCATGTTTGTTTCTTGTAAACAAACCTTGCTTATTCTGGTTGTAAGATCCCCAAATATGGCATTGTTTACAAACTAGTTGCTATGAGGCGGAGTTATCTACATCGAATGCAGACACCATGTGACGTCGAAAAACAACAAAATTCTTAATGATTCAGTGCCGTAATTAATGGGGTGCAAAAGGCAGTTTGATTGGTTAAAAATGTAGGTTATATTCTAAATCTTATTAGCAAACGAAATAGTAACTGTTCAGGTGATAAATGTTCTTCAGAGTGGCAGAGTTTTATATTCAGGAGGAAAATTAAACCTTTACCTTTCTCGACTAAAAGAAACAAGGGCCACTATGGCCCTAAATCGCTCACCTGCTACACCATGGCAAACTTGACCTATAGTGACCTAGATTATGACTGGACATGTATACCCACAATCAACCTATAGAGTGTAAACATGATTTTCCAATGATTTGACCTAGTGACCTAGTTTTTGACCGGACATGACCCATATTTGAACTTGAGCTAGATATCAATGCGACAAACATTCTGACCAAATTTCATAAAGATCCAATGAGATTTGTAGCCTCAAGAGTGTTCACAAGGTTTTTCTATAATTTGACCTAGTGACCTAGTTTTTGACCAGATATGACCCATATTCGAACTTGACCTAGATATCAATGAGGCAAACATTCTGACTAAGTTTCATCAAGATCCAATGAAATTTGTAGCCTCTAGAGTGTTCACAAGGTTTTTCTATGATTTGACCTAGTGACCTAGTTTTTGACCCGACATGACCCACATTTGAACTTGGCCTAGATTTAATCAAGACAAACATTGTCATTAAGTTTCATGAAGATCGGATAAAATTTGTAGCCGCTAGAGTGTTCACAACCAATTGTGGACGGACAGACAACGGACATCCAGCGATCCTAAAAGCTCACCTTGGCACTTCGTGCCAGGTGAGCTAAAAAGTTCAAGTTATAACTACATGACACTCTTACTGATATGTAGCATATATGGAGTATATCAGCATTTAACATATTATCCCATAATTATATATGCTTCTTTAGTTTTTACACCTTTAATCCATTCTTCACTGAAGAAAATAGTTAGATCTATATGTTAAACAGTCATATGTCAGATATGCATCAAAAGATGGTCATAAGAATTTATTTTTTTATTATTTCCTAGAAGACGGTATAGCTTAAAGCAGGCTGAAAGTCAAGAAGAACACACCTTATTAAGGTGTATTCTGCTCTACGTTCAACCTGCTTTAAGTAAACAGGCTATATGTTCAAGCATTTGACAGCTTTAAGAGCAAGATGAAAGTGAAGATATATATATAATATATATATTATATACACACATATTGCCACTGCATTATTGCATATCCCCTGATGAAGACATAACTGTCGAAAGCGCTCGGGAAACATTTGCAGTATTTAGCAAATATTTATTTCGCACTGTATGAATAAGTTTCTTTCTCTACTATTATATACACACATTATATACATCAATGCATATCAATCTGAATAAATGTAAAAAAAAAAAATTATGAGCTTTCTGATATTGCAAACCGTCTTTACACCGATCAGCAGGCTCCATAAAGAGCCGTCTCATCCACAGGTACTTGACACATACTGTGTCAAGTACCTGTGGTCTCATCAGGGTCTCAGTCTGCAAAGTTTTTTTTTATTTATATTTTAATTAAATATTTTCAACATCAAATCCTTCAAAACTAATCTAACATACGGGTAAGACTTCATATCACCCAAAGCTGGTTGGAGGTTAATTTTATATGTGTTATATAACAACAAGCCCATATAAGCTTCTTATCAAAATTTGCCCTTATTCAAACAATGGGCTATGGGATCTTGCATGACTATGATATACAACAAGATCTTTAGATTACTTCTGATTAGGGGTGACACCTTGGAAAAGCACAATACTTTTAGGTCTAAAAATAATCTGATTGCTTAACGCAAACCAAACTAAAGCAAAAAGCTACAGTCTGCCATCTGTATTAATATTTACCCATTACCCCATAGCATGTTTCTAGTTTTGATGACAGGTTGCCATTTAAAGCAGGTTGAAAGTAAAGCAAAATGTGCCTTAAGGCGCATTCTGCTTTACTTTCAATCTGCTTTAACCAATTACCCCATAGCCTATTTCTAGTTGGTGACCATTTAAAGCTGGTTGAAAGTAAAACAGAATGTGCCTTTAAGGCACATGTTGCTTTACTTTCAGCCTGCTTTAAGGTACCATTAGACTGCTTGGATATACATGAATGTGGGGGTTTTCATAATTAATGCAACTTGATCAATAACTTTAATAATATAAGTGCAAAATGCATTTGTGATATATCATTAAAATGGGCCTTACACAATGGTATAATGCAGGGTAAGATCACATCACTAGATATTAGTCACCACCCTAACCTAAATGACAAGTCAAGGGCACTGGATCATTTTTATGTATTGTTGAGGTAATTTTATGAACAAATTTTGAAACTCTAATTCCTATAGCGGTTTTAGAAACTTTAGGTTAAATAAAATCAAATTATTATGCACATACTATGCTGTTTGAAATTACATGTATATTAATTCATAAATTGACAAAAATATAGCTAATATTTAACTTGCACTGAAAATATCATAACAAGAGGCCCATGCGGGCCTAAATATCGCTCACCTGGAAAAACCAACACAAGGGTCACATGACCCCTGGGGTGGGATCACTTTTCACCCCAGAGACATAATTTCAACAAAAGCACCGCAGTGCGGCAAAATACGCCCGTCATGGCCAGCAGCTGTCAAAGTCGTCCGGACTGGAAAAAGTCGCCCGGAGTGTAGGCCCGACTATTGATCTCAAAAAGACTATGCTGTAGTATTGCGATAGCTCAAGTACTATCCAGATAGTATTGCGATAGTCAAGAAACTATTGCAATACTATCACGATAGTTTTTCTACCAAATGTTTTCTCATAAACAAATGCTCTTTGGGCGTATTTACATACTTTAGATATATCACGGAATTTTGACAATAAAGGGGGCATAACTCTGCTAAAAATAGTTGCCAACATCTGAAATTTAACAGGAACCAAAATATTCACAGGTGCCTTCCCTGTATGATGAGAAAGCTAAATATGAAATTTGGTTACAATAGACAAAATGTAAGTAAAATTATTATCAGGAAACAATATATTGTTAAAAAAATTGTGTGAAGGGGCATAACTCTGAAAATACGGAGTCAAACCAAAAACCCGTAATATATATTAAGTCACTTCATTCATTGTATCACCGTATCAAATTTGAAATCAATTGAATAAAAGATAAAAAAGTTCTGTTTTTTTTTTAAAAATGCCCATTTTTTACAATAAAGGGGCATAACTCTGCTAAAAATAGTCGCCAACGTCTGAAACGCGAACTCTTCTGAGCTATTGTGGTATGGAATATTTGTAGGAAGTTTAATGAAAATCGGTCAATAAATGAAGGTGAGAGAGCGCTAAGAAGAAAAGTTAACGGCATAAGTGTGGCTTATTTTAAATTTTAAGTATGTAAAGGGGCATAACTCATAGAAAAATAATTTAACAGGAACCAAAATTCTCAGGTGCCTTCCCTGCATGATGATAAAGCTAAATATGAAATTTGGTTACAATAGACAAAATGTAAGTAAAATTATGATCAGGAAACAATATATTGTTTAAAAAAATTGTGTGAAGGGACATAACTCTGAAAAAACCCGTAATATATGTTAAGTAACTTCATTCAGTGTATCACCATATCAAATTTGAAATCAATTGAATAAAAAATAAAAAAGTTCTGTGTTTTTTTTTAAAATGCCCATTTTTGACAATAAAGGGGCATAACTCTGCTAAAAATAGCCGCCAACGTCTGAAACGCGAACTCGTCCGAGCTATTGTAGTATGGAATATTTGTAGGAAGTTTAAACAAAATCGGTAAATAAATGAAGGTGAGAGAGCGCTAAAAAGAAAAGTTAACGGACGGACGGACGGACGTACGGACAGCGCTGGGTATACCATAATACGACCGTCGATGACGGGCGTATAAAAATCTTGCTGATGAACTTGAAAATAAAGTGTGCTGTCAAATATTTTGTACATGGATGGTTTCAGACAGGAAGACTTTTCATTGAAAAAAATCTATTTTTAGCTAGTATAACCCAGATATGCAACAGACCCAAACCATATCAGCAATATTGGTAAAGAACATCTAAAAGTGTCACTATGCTAAATATCAAAGCTCTTGCCATAGTAGTTTCAGAGAAGAATATTTCACTTCATAATTCTATGTAACACTGCAACCCCTAGGGCTTTGGCAGTTTTAACCCCTGGGGCTTAATTTGAACAATCTTGATAGAGGACCTAAAGATGATGCTTTGTGCCAAAAATGTAAGCTCAGGGTACTGCGGTTTCAGACAAGAAGATTTTTTAAGATTTCATTGAAACAAGAGCCCCATGGGGCATATTTCGCTCACCTGAGAATCACTGACAAAATGGAGATAATGACTTATGTCCAGGATGGGGTCTTTTTTTATCTGAGGGGCATAATTTGAACAATCTTGATAGAGGCCCTGTATATGATACTATGTGCCAAATATCTAAGATCAGGATACTAGGAGTTTAGACAAGAAGATTTTTTTTAAGTTTTCATTGAAAAAATCTATTTTTAGCTCCTGTGACCTACTTATGCAACCGACCGGAACCATTTGGACAAAATATGTAAAGGACATCTAGAAGTGCCACCATGATGAATATCAAAGCTCTGGCCATATTAGTTTCAGAGAAGAAGACGTTTGAAAATTTCACTATATAACTCTATGTAAAACTGTGACCCCCGGGGCGGGGCAATTTTGACCCCAGAGACATAATTTGAACAAACTTGATAGAGGACCTGTAGATGATGCTATGTGCCAAATATCTAAGCTCTGGCCCTTGTAGTTTCAGACAAGAAGATTTTTTAAGTTTTCATTGAAAAAATCTATTTTTAGCTCCTGTGACCTACTTATGCAACCGACCGGAACCATTTGAACACAATATGTAGAGTACATCTAGAAGTGTAACCATGCCGAGTATCAATGCTCTAGCCATATTAGTTTCAGAGAAGAAGACGTTTGAAAATTTCACTATATAACTCTATGTAAAACATTGACCCCCGGGGCAGGGCCAATTTTGACCCCAGGGACATAATTTGAACAAACTTGATAGAGGACTTGTAGATGATGCTATATGCCAAATATCTAAGCTCTGGCCCTTGTAGTTTCAGACAAGAAGATTTTTTAAGTTTTCATTGAAAAAATCTATTTTTAGCTCCTGTGACCTACTTATGCAACCGACCGGAACCATTTGAACAAAATATGTAGAGGACATCTAGAAGTGTCACCATGCCAAGTATCAATGCTCTAGCCATATTCGTTTCAGAGAAGAAGACGTTTGAAAATTTCACTATATAACTCTATGTAAAACTGTGACCCCCGGGGCGGGGCCAATTTTGACCCCAGGGACATAATTTGAACAAACTTGATAGAGGACCTGTAGATGATGCTGTGTGCCAAATATCTAAGCTCTGGCCCTTGCAGTTTTTGAGAAGAAGATTCTTAAAGATTTCCTTATTTTTTCACTTTGGTTGCCATGGCAACCAGAGTTCTGCATTGTTTTTAATTCTTTGAAAAAATTTGAAAGAGCTTGATCCAAGGAACATTTCTGTAAAGTTTGGTTGAATTCTGTCAAGCAGTATAGGAGGAGATGTCATTTGAAGCAATTGTTTACGACGACGGACGACGACGGACGCCGGACACAGGGCCATCCCAATAGCTCACCTTGAGCCTTTGGCTCAGGTGAGCTAAAAATCTCTTTTTAGCTCCTGTAACCTAGATATGAAACTGACCGGAACCATATTTACATAATTGGTTAAGGGCTTCCAGAAGAGTCATCATGCCCAATATCAAATCTCTGGCCATATTAATTTCAGAGAAAAAGATGTTTGAAGATTTCACTATATAACTCTATGTAAATTTACGACCCCTGGGGCACAGTCATTTTTTACCCCAGGGACATAATTTGAACAATCTTGATAGAGGACTTGCAGATGATGCTTTGTCCCAAATATCTGAGCTCAAGGTTTCAGACAAGAAGATTTTTTAAGTTTCATTGAAAAAATCTATTTTTAGCTCCTGTGACCTAGATATGCAACGGACCGGAAATCTTTGAACAACTTATAAGGATCATTCAGTCAAAGTTTGGTAAAAATCTATCAAGTAGTTTCGTCGGAGATGTCGTTTAAAGAAATTGTTGACGACGAACGAACGGACGGACGAACGGATGAACGACGACGGACGACAGACAGAGGACGATCAAAATAGCTCACCTTGGCACTACGTGCCAGGTGAGCTAAAAATGATAAGCCCGAGGGCGGGGCCTTTTTTGGCCCGTGGGCATAATTTGAACAATCTTGATAGAGGACCTAAAGATGATGCTTTGTGCCAAAAATGTAAGCTCAGGGTACTGCGGTTTCAGACAAGAAGATTTTTTAAGATTTCATTGAAAAAATCTATTTTTAGCTCCTGTGACCTAGATATGCAACTGACCGAAACCATATTTACAATATTGGTTAAGGGCTACAAGAAGAGTCATCATGCCAAATATCAAAGCTCTGGCCATATTAGTTTCAGAGAAAAAGATGTTTGAAGATTTCACTATATAACTCTATGTAAATTTACGACCCCCGGGGCGGGGTCAAAAGGTCACTTTTGAACCAAGGGACATAATTTGAACAATCTTGATAGAGGACCTCAAGACGATTCTTTGTGCCAAATATCTAAGCTCAAGGTACTGTGGTTTCAGACAAGAAGATTTTTTAAGTTTTCATTGAAAAAATCTATTTTTAGCTCCTGTGACCTAGATATGCAACTGACCGAAACCATATTTACAATATTGGTTAAGGGCTACAAGAAGAGTCATCATGCCAAATATCAAAGCTCTGGCCATGCATATTAGTTTCAGAGAAAAAGATGTTTGAAGATTTCACTATATAACTCTATGTAAATTTACGACCCCCGGGGCGGGGTCAATAGGTCACTTTTGAACCAAGGGACATAATTTGAACAATCTTGATAGAGGACCTCAAGACGATTCTTTGTGCCAAATATCTAAGCTCAAGGTACTGTGGTTTCAGACAAGAAGATTTTTCAAGTTTTCATTGAAAAAATCTATTTTTAGCTCCTGTGACCTAGATATGCAACTGACCGAAACCATATTTACAATATTGGTTAAGGGCTACAAGAAGAGTCATCATGCAAAATATCAAAGCTCTGGCCATGCATATTAGTTTCAGAGAAAAAGATGTTTGAAGATTTCACTATATAACTCTATGTAAATTTACGACCCCCGGGGCGGGGTCAAAAGGTCACTTTTAAACCAAGGGACATAATTTGAACAATCTTGATAGAGGACCTCAAGACGATTCTTTGTGCCAAATATCTAAGCTCAAGGTACTGTGGTTTCAGACAAGAAGATTTTTTAAGTTTTCATTGAAAAAATCTATTTTTAGCTCCTGTCACCTAGATATGCAACTGACCGAAACCATATTTACAATATTGGTTAAGGGCTACAAGAAGAGTCATCATGCCAAATATCAAAGCTCTGGCCATATTAGTTTCAGAGAAAAAGATGTTTGAAGATTTCACTATATAACTCTATGTAAATTAACGACCCCCGGGGCGGGGTCAAAAGGTCACTTTTGAACCAAGGGACATAATTTGAACAATCTTGATAGAGGACCTCAAGACGATTCTTTGTGCCAAATATCTAAGCTCAAGGTACTGTGGTTTCAGACAAGAAGATTTTTCAAGTTTTCATTGAAAAAATCTATTTTTAGCTCCTGTGACCTAGATATGCAATTGTCCGGAACCATATTTACAATATTGGTTAAGGGCTACAAGAAGAGTCATCATGCCAAATATCAAAGCTCTGGCCATATTAGTTTCAGAGAAAAAGATGTTTGAAGATTTCACTATATAACTCTATGTAAATTTACGACCCCCGGGCGGGGTCAAAAGGTCACTTTTGAACCAAGGGACATAATTTGAACAATCTTGATAGAGGACCTCAAGACGATTCTTTGTGCCAAATATCTAAGCTCAAGGTACTGTGGTTTCAGACAAGAAGATTTTTCAAGTTTTCATTGAAAAAATCTATTTTTAGCTCCTGTGACCTAGATATGCAATTGAACGGAACCATATTTACAATATTGGTTAAGGGCTACAAGAAGAGTCATCATGCCAAATATCAAAGCTCTGGCCATATTAGTTTCAGAGAAAAAGATGTTTGAAGATTTCACTATATAACTCTATGTAAATTTACGACCCCCGGGGCGGGGTCAAAAGGTCACTTTTGAACCAAGGGACATAATTTGAACAATCTTGATAGAGGACCTCAAGACGATTCTTTGTGCCAAATATCTAAGCTCAAGGTACTGTGGTTTCAGACAAGAAGATTTTTCAAGTTTTCATTGAAAAAATCTATTTTTAGCTCCTGTGACCTAGATATGCAATTGAACGGAACCATATTTACAATATTGGTTAAGGGCTACAAGAAGAGTCATCATGCAAAATATCAAAGCTCTGGCCATATTAGTTTCAGAGAAAAAAGATGTTTGAAGATTTCACTATATAACTCTATGTAAATTTACGACCCCCGGGGCGGGGTCAAAAGGTCACTTTTGAACCAAGGGACATAATTTGAACAATCTTGATAGAGGACCTCAAGACGATTCTTTGTGCCAAATATCTAAGCTCAAGGTACTGTGGTTTCAGACAAGAAGATTTTTCAAGTTTTCATTGAAAAAATCTATTTTTAGCTCCTGTGACCTAGATATGCAACGGACCGGAAATCTTCGAACAACTTTGAAAGAGGGCCATATAAGGATCATTCAGTCAAAGTTTGGTAAAAATCTATCCAGTAGTTTCGTCGGAGATGTCGTTTAAAGAAATTGTTGACGACGAACGAACGGACGGACGAACGGATGAACGACGACGGACGACAGACAGAGGACGATCAAAATAGCTCACCTTGGCACTACGTGCCAGGTGAGCTAAAAATGATAAGCCCGAGGGCGGGGCCTTTTTTGGCCCGGGGGTCATAATTTGAACAATCTTGGTAGATGACCACAAGGCAAAGCTATATGTCAAATATTAAAGACCTGGGCCTTACAGTTTCAGAGAAGAAGATTTTTAAAGGTTTTCCTATGTAATTCTATGTAAAACTGATAAGCCCCGGGGCGGGGCCATTTTTGACCCGGGGGTCATAATTTGAACAATCTTGGTAGAGGACCACAAGGAAAAGCTATCTGTCAAATATTAAAGATCTGGGCCTTACAGTTTCAGAGAAAAAGATTATTAAAAGTTTTCCTATAAAAGTCTATGTACAAGAGGCCCATGCGGGCCTAAATATCGCTCACCTGGAAAAACTAACACAAGGGTCACATGACCCCTGGGGTGGGATCATTTTTTACCCAAGAGACATAATTTCAAATATCTTGCTGATGAACTTGAAAATTAAGTGTTGTGTCAAATATTTTGTACATGGGTTGTTTCAGACAGGAAGACTTTTCATTGAAAAAAATCTACTTTTAGCTAATGTGACCCAGATATGCAACGAACCCAAATCATTTCAGCAATATTGGTAAAGAACATCTAAAAGTGTCAATTCATAATGCTAGATATCAAAGCTCTTGCCATAATAGTTCAAGAGAAAAATATTTCACTATATAACTCTATGTAAAACTGCAACCCCTAGGGCCTTGGCAGTTTTGACCCAAGGGGCATAATTTGAACAATCTTGATAGAGGACATGTAGATGATGCTTTATGCCAAATATCTAAGCTCAGGGTATTGTGGTTTCAGACAAGAAGATTTTTCAAGTTTTCATTGGAAAAAAACTATTTTTAGCCCCTGTGACCTAGATATGCAACAGACCGAAACCATATTTACAAGATTGGTTAAGAGAG
Organism: Gari tellinella; assembly: GCA_922989275.2. Lineage (NCBI taxonomy): Eukaryota > Metazoa > Mollusca > Bivalvia > Cardiida > Psammobiidae > Gari > Gari tellinella. The sequence continues at coordinate 54,046,266 of OV277858.1, forward strand.
TTTAGAAGTGTCACCATGCCAAATATCAAAGCTCTGGCCATATTAGTTTCAGAGATAAAGATGTTTGAAGATTTCACTATATAACTCTATGTAAAATTACGACCTCCGGGGCGGGGTCATTTTTTTCCCCAGGACATAATTTGAACAATCTTGATAGAGGACCTGAAGACAATGCTTTGTGCCAAATATCTAAGCTCAGTCTGTACTGTGGTTTCAGACAAGAAGATTTTTTTAGTTTTCATTAAAAAAAGTCTATTTTTAGCTCCTGTGATCTAGATATGCAACAGACCGGAACTATTTGAACAACTTTGAAAGAGGACCATACAAGGATCATTCCTGCCAAGTTTGGTAAAAATCCATCCTGTAGTTTCCGAGGAGATGTCGTTTAAAGAAATTGTTGACGACGAACGAACGAACGGACGGACGGACGGACGAACGAACGAACGACGAGGGACACAGAACTATCAAAATAGCTCACCTTGGCCCTACGTGCCAGGTGAGCTAAAAAGTACACTAGATTTACTCACTAGGCTATGTTCAAGAGTTTTTGTAGAAAGCTTAGTAGAAACTCATATTGTTATATCAAACTACATGTAGGCTATAATTAACCCTTTTCTTCATAGAAGCGCCTTTTAGCACATGTAATGTATTCCTACACCAAAGTAAATAGTTCAAATTTATAGTCATAAACATGTACCATAAGAAATATTTTCTATATCTTAGCAGATGGTAGCTTAAAGCAGGTTGAAATTAAAGCAGAATGCACCTTAAGTAGTCATTTGGAAAAGTAAAACAGAAAACTCAATTAGAATAGAGTCAAACTTCCATATCACGATCTCGCTTAAGTCGACCATATCCTTGTTTTTAAAAGTTAAAATGTGGCTCAGTTACATTTAAACTTTGAAATATTATAATATGTTCAACTTAAAGCTACTCCCAAGTCGCAACCAAATGGTGTATTTGCAAAATTAAAAGAAAATACTCTTAAAAATAAAAGCAAATGTGTAGCATTATTTTGCATCTGGTATTAAAGACGTTACCCCAATCCATTCAGAGATCCCCCCTCACCCATTGTTCTCACTAGGCGTGAAAGTAACTGTGCACAGCATGCTCTTAACCCTTTCCCTGATAGAAGCCCCATTTAGCGCATTTGATTTATTCCTCCACAAAAGAAAATAGTTCAAATTTACACATTCATAAACATTTTCCAACAGAAATGTTTTCTATATCCTGACAGATGGTACTCACGCAGCTTAACCCTTTACCTGATAGCTTATTTCTAGTATTGAAGATAGTTGACCACTTAAAGCAGGTTGAAAGTAAAGCTTAAGGCGCATTCTGCTTTACTTTCAGCCAGCTTTAAGCTTCCATGTGCTAAAATATAGAAAACATTCCCTATCTATAGGTGCATTCTGCTTTACTTTCAAACTGTTTAAAGTGGTCACCTGTCTTCAAAACTATAAAGAGGCTATGGAGTAAAGGGTTAAACAGATGTCTAGGCAAAAAGTCATTGAAGTATCTCGATCATGTAAGGCCGATTATATGTAACCTTATATTTGATAGTTTGGTTATATAGTAAAACCCATTGAAAAACCCTTCAGTGTGACTGAGTATTATGTAGGGAGGGTGGGGGGTTAATCCTAAATACAGTGTTCACCCTGATCAGACATATGTCTAACACCATCATTGGCGTCGCTTCCTATTAGGCAAGTAGGCACGTGCCTAAACTTTTTTTTCAGAAGTCCAAAAAATAAAAAAGGCTAAAAATGCAGAACAAGAGGGCCTGAAGGCCCTGATATCGCTCACCATTTGTAATGAAGCCTGATAGCTTTACCTTTGAATTTCACCCGTTTTATTCAAAATCCATTCAAGTTTGTTGACCTACTGTAGAATAGTAGAGTACATCAAAGACAGATAACTAGAGCCTAAACAATACTGAAATGAAGCCTTTTTCTCGCATTTCAAAGTATATCAAGGGCAGGTAAATATTGCCACAATGATTACATTTCAACAATAATTGCACTTCTTTGAGAACGTATAGCTACATCTTTTGTGTACAAGTATAATCAAAATCTATTGAAAACTGTAGTTGCAAGAGTGTAAACGCTGTAAAATATGGCATTTTCAGCAATTCAAGGTAGATATCTCTTGATCTATTTGTCCAATTCCAACCATAATCACCCTTTTTCGAACTCTTATGGTCATATACAATCTGGGCAAGTTTGAGAGAGCTTGGATATATATTGTGGCCTAGATCTATAGCATAAACACTGTTAATATATCATTTTCAGCAATTCAAAGGTAGATAACTCTTGACCTATTGATCTGATTACAACCATAATCGAACTCATCCGAAGTCTTATGGTAATATACAATCTGAGTAAGTTTGAGAAAGATTGGATCAAATTTGTGGCCTCTAGAGTGTAAACATCGTTAAATATGGCATTTTCAGCAATTCAAAGGTAGATAACTCTCGACCTATAGGTCTGATTTAAACCATAATCAAACTCATCTGAACTCTAATAGTCATATACAATCTGAGCAAGTTTGAGATAGATTGGATAAAAATTGCGAACTCTAGAATGTAAACACTGTTAAATATAGCATTATCAGCAATTCAAAGGTAGATAACTCTTGATCTATTAGTCCGATTTCAACCAAAATCTAACTCATTTGAACTCTTATGGTCATATACAATCTGGGCAAGTTTTAGAAAGATTGGATAAATACTGTGGCCTCTAGAGTGTAAACATCGTTAAATATGGCATTTTCAGCAATTCAAAGGTATATAACTCTTGATCTATTTATCCGATTTCAACCAAAATCGAACTCATTCGTACTTTTATGGTCATATTATACTCATATACAATCTGGACAAGTTTTAGAAAGATTGGATAAATACTGTTGCCTCTAGAGTGTAAACACTGTTAAATATGGCATTTTCAGCAGTTCAAAGGTAGATAACTCATGACCTATTTGTCCGATTTCAACCATAATCAAACTCATCCAAGCTCTTATGACAATATACCATCTGAGCAAGTTTGAGAAAGATTGGATAAATATTGTGACCTCTAGAGTGTAAACACTGAAATTGTTGACGCCGGACGACGCACGACGGACGCCGGACATTCAAGGATTGCAAAAGCTCACCCTGAGCTAGCTCAGGTGAGCTAAAAAGCAATACAATTGACATCTAAGGGGGGTTAGGGGTGAACCCCTATTATTTTTACATAGATCCATGTTAGTATTTTACCATTATCAAACGCGGGAAAAGACCTCAGAACGCATCTAGAGACTATCTATGAATAAAAGATTTCCAGGGGCACATACCCCCGGACCCCCCTAGTTAGAAAACGTATACTTATTAATTGGTCTAGTCACCCCGTTGGCACGCACATACATTTTTACCTGAAGCTATCTTTATGCAAAACACACGCTAACTGCGTACACCCTGTCCTCATACTGGCGACAATTTAAAAAGTAAAAAATTGCAATAAAATAGGAATGAATAGGATGGTGTTAGAGTCTAAATTAGAGATTAGTGGAAGATAACCTGTTAACAATTACATTATATTAACCTGGAACAGACAATTTATGTTATTTTCAGCCGACTTTTTACATAGATTTCTGGCATAATTTTACCTGTCTTGGACGCACAAAAAGCCAAAGACCATCTAGGAACCACCCATCCCCTCCTAGTAAGAGTGCGTTCCATAAATTGGTATAATAGTTACTAAATGGACTTCATAAGGGCCTGTAGTGCGCTAGGGATCAACTTGTCCCGAAAAGAAAGTTTCGTCCGAATAATTTCAAGTAGCAAGTCTGTTAATGAAAAAATTACGGCATCAGACCCTATGATATACTAATTGACGTGGGGTTGTTCGGGGTTTGTTTGGGGTTTTTTTTTCAAGAAAATATGCAGACATATTCTTTTGCAAAAAAATAAAATTGTCTGGTTTTTTACGCTTTTCATCTCATTATTTCTTCATATAAATGTCTCCCCAGACCCTTCTTAAATGCGTCTCCAGTGTTGTAGAACTCAAAATTTTCCCGGGGAGCATGCCCCCGGACCCCCCTACAAAAGGTATGCCTACACTTTCATTTAGGCCAAGCTACGCCCCTGACCATCAGCAAATGAGTCTTTGTTTGAACAGTCAATAAAGTAGGACTTCAGTGTATGATCGATCAATTGTTTAAATACAGTAACACATTATTAGTTTGTGGTTAAGTACAGAGCGGTGCATTCAGCTGGAGACGTTTTTGGCGGAAACAGCTTGTCTGACATTGAGTTCCTTCGGCATGGGTCTGATTTGTTCTTTCCGCTGAAAACATCGAGAGCTGAATACAACGCCCTGTAACGCATCGCAACTGTTGATGTGTTTATTGTATGCCTTTAATATACTGGTAAACCTACAACATCTAGATAATTTTTTTAATCATTTTATATCTTGAAGTATTGAAGCAAAGAAAATTATTTTAAGCCACTAGAATAAAGCAGAACTTGAACATGTATCTGTAACCAGGATACATGACGTCACACTTATCGAAAACGAGATTAGAGTAAAATACAAACAGTAAAATGCAAGGAGTAAAGTACGGACTCTCAGTAGTGCTGGATGCAAATATCCATCTATTGCAAACAGTGTTGTCTAGACCTACACTGCCTATTTAGAAGCGCTTTTTAGCGCATATTATTTGTTCCTCCACTAAAGAAAATAGTTCCAATTTAATCAGTCAGGAATATGTATTATGAGAAATATCTTCCAATATTCTAGCAGATGGAAGATTAAAGCAGGCTGAAAGTAAAGCAGAATGTGCCTTAAGGCACATTCTGCTTTACTTTCAACCTGCTTTAAGTAGTCACCTATCTTCAATACTAGAAAAAGGATATTGGGTAAAGGGATAAATATTTTTGGGACATATCCCTTGACAGTCAATGTAATCCAGTTATTTATCACCAAAGGAATGAGTCCCATTTGAACATTTAGAATGATAATGGTTAAATTTCACTCAAAGTCAAAATGTTGTCTTCTTAAACCTGGTTCTAACAATTAAATATTAATATAGGAGGTTTGAACAAATACTGTTATAATATATTCATTGAGACCATTCTAAACTGATATTCAAGTACTGGCTTGAAAAAAACCAATATTAATATATAAAGTATTTATTGGGTAATGTGTTAAACTTCTCACTGCCTTAGACTTACAGGTATAGTCCACATACAGTGTTTATCCTTCTTATATAACTGGTACCCATAAACGGAGTCATTCCCAATTGCCAAAAGTTCCAAAACTGACAATTTTTCCCAGTTTCTGGTAGAGATCTATTATAAAATTCCTAATTCAAAGAGTTTAGATCAAGCCGAGTTTGTTTAAAGCATTTTTAAAACAAAACCTGCCAATGCAAGCTGAAGACCCATACCCTTACAGAGTGTATAATGGGACACTTTATTGCTGGCAGTCAAATTCAGTTTGAATTTTAAATATTTAAGTGTTTGATATAGTCCATGCATTGATTTTCCCAATTTAACTAAAAACAACAACAAAAATTTCCCACTTTGACTAAAAACGACACAATTTTTTCCCAATTAGTTCAGAACCAGAGTCATTCCCATTTGGCCTAAGAAAAACCCTGACATATATGTGTACAGTTTCCTAATACAGTGCTAAGTACTACTTCTTTACAACAACACGGGCATAGAGAAACAAAGATTGTGTGTGTTGTTTAGAGCAAGTTGTTATAGGGAGGGAAAATTAATATCCTTAGAGTAATAAACATTAGCAAACATTTGAACCCAGTTCAGATGCCGTGTAATGCAGCATCTGGTCTGGATTCAAACTGTTTGTCACTCATCTATGTTTCTTCTGCCAAATGTCCAATAGGTTACAACTGTGAAAGAAACAGCAGACGACAATTTTAAGCAAAAGGTAATTGTAACCGTGAAAGTGTTAAGACTTAATTGTCTTGTATGGGAAACAGCAGCAGGCATTGTAGTAAGGAGGAAATTGTTGTTTCGAGGGTCTTTGTTACGCGAGCTGAGGGAGGGAGCCCTGTTCGAGGTACAGCGCTCTCTCTATAAAACGACACCCAATGGGAGACAAAAATTGTGTGCGTTGTTCCGAGGGAATCGTAATAGGGAAGGAATTTGGTTTACATTAAATTTTGCAAACAGCTTGAATCCAGATCAGATACTGCGTAACGCGGCGTCTGATCTTGATTCAAGCTGTTTGTCAATCCTCATTAAATATTTTTCTGTCAAAATGTCCATTATGTAACTTTGAGAAAAACAGCAGGCGAAAATTTTCAGCAGACAATATTGCAGCTGAGTAAAAGCGTAAGACTGCAGGCTGCAGGAACTGCGGTAAGGGTCGTTGTAAGGAGGGAGTTGTTGATGGAGGGCCGTTGTAAGGATGGAACACTGTACTTTTGTTCAGGCACTGTCTGTCACAGACCTTGGAGTCTTCAACTGTCACAAAATTAGCATTCCATTACAGGGGTTCGTTGATGAGACAAGTAATTTTGGGTTTAACTCTTTGCATGCTGGATAATTTTGTTGACTGCGTAACTTTTCTTAAAATAGAATTTTCTAAATATATTTTCAAAACAGGGTCAGTATCCCACAGTTTAGATCCTGATGCAACGCCTTGAAATACGGCGTCTCATCTGGATTAAAACTGATTCCAAAGGTAATAACTGAGGCAGTTATAATCAGCCGCTTAGCATCATGGTTGAAGAGTTAATCAAGACAAAAATTTATTGATATAAAATGTCTTAGACAGTTTATGTGTCAATAAATTTTATCCTGATTTTAACCTGGGGGTTAACCCATTACCCCATAAATACGCCTTTTACACCTTTTATTTATTCCTCCACTGAAGAAAAAAGTTCAAATTTATACAGCCATGAATAAATAACATAAGAAATATTTTCTATATTCTAGCAGATGGTAGCTTAAAGCAGGTTGAAAGTAAAGCAGAATACGCCTAAAGCACATTCTGCTTTACTTTCAACCTGCCTTAAGGGGTCACCTATCTTCAAAACAAGAAACAGGCTATGGGGACGGGTAAGGGGTTATTAAACTCTGTCCTGCTCAAATACAATTTGCTTAAAGTTTGTGTACAAAATTTTAATTAATATAGATCTAGATCTATTTTCTTTCTTCATATTTCTAAAATCTCATTTAGATATCTAGGTCAGCTCTTTTTCCTTTGCAACCTATGTGTCACTGGCTGGCAGTTTGGATCCCACTCACACAATGTCAGATTCAAATTGTTTGACACTCATCTACATCTACATGGTTACGCTGAACTGTCATAAAATCTGACAATTATGACTGCAGCGACACTCAGAGTCAGAGTCGGACATATCAATATTTCCTCAGTCCAACTTTCAAAAATTTAGATCTATTTCTGACAACAATTTTTAAGCAGACGACAATATTCATAGATCTAGATGCAGCAATTGAAGAAATAACAGTGCACTACTCACAGCTATTATAGATCTAGATCTACCAATTTACAAACAGTTTGTGTTAGGTTCTACTTTGATTATGATTTATTTAAGCAATTAACCCTTTGCCTGCTGATCGTGACTATCCTTATTGTTGCAAACAGTTTAGATCTAGATCAGACGTCTGATCTGGATCTAAACTATTTGACACTTGTCTTTAGGTTTCTTTACCTCAACAATGTATAAGTTTAAATTCATTTAGTTTTGCAGACGACAATTTCGAATCAGAAGATATCACCACAGGATAAGGGTTAATTAATAGGTTACTCGGTGCCTCATCCGGACCAACATTGTTTGCAAGTAACTGTTTGTGCAAGTTGAATTCGTGTAGTGGTTTAGCCTAGTTGGAATGTTAAAACTGACGTCTGCTATTTTTGGTCTTAATTTTCAAGACAATTGCAATTAGATCTACATATCTTATTTAATAACTGACCCTCCTGGCAAAAACATTAATTTCCAATTTGAACAAAGTCACAGATCTAAATGCGAAACCTCATTCCAGATTTATATCTAGATCCGAATTTATGTAGGCCTACATAAATACAAATATGAAACCGGAAGCAATTCTATTTTTTCACGAAAAAAGGGTTTCAACATTTATATCAGTGTCTATTAAAACCAGCTAGAGCATTGCATGAATTTTCACTAGTTCTAATTTCAAGAGTAATTACCTTGTTTCTAGTTGTCAGTAGACGTACGGATTCCAATTCACAATTATTGTTTGGAGGTATTGAACGCCGTATATATATATATTACAGCTCTATGGACGGGTTGCTACACGCTTAAACCCTCAGCACATTATGGAAATGTCGTCTGCAAAATGTGTCGTCTGTTACTAATCGAAGATTTAACTTGCTTGCATTTTCTTGCGCAAAATATCAACAGAACGTCAAACAGTTTAGATCATAATGACATGCTGAGTTATTCGGCACCTCATTCGGTTCCAAACTGTTTACAATTGTTAGCAGAAAATAACCCTCAGCGTGCAGAAGGTAAATTTCTTTACCCAATCAAACTTCGGGAAAATGACATCACATTTTCGTTACAAGTCGGAGTTCGGTTCGGACATATTCGTAGATGAAATAGCTGCTATCAATGGTCGTATTCGAATCAGGGCAACTATCGCGTTAGTTGGAATATTTGTCAACAAGTTCTATTCGAATCACGACTTGATGTTTTCCGTTGACAAAATGTTGTCAAACCCTAAAATCGAGCGTTGATTTAGTCACGTGACCACGTTTATACCACGTGATTAGTGTCTCTAGATAAAACAAACATAAATACCCTCTCAATTAATCGATTGGATCCAGATCACATGGCATTATGTGCGTACATAAAAATTGGGAGCATTACGACTGTTTTAACGGGTGTTTGATTCATTTCCATTCGTCCGGAAGTACAAAGTTTTCGTTGACTACAATTTCTATTCGAATCGGGCCAAAATCGTTGACATCAGTAAATCTTCGCGCGTTTGCTCCGCCCACTTTTCGTTGACCACAAACTCGATGAATTGAATACCACCAATGTAACATTCGATCGGTCTTTTCCGTAAAACACTTAAAACCGGGAAAATATCCTTGAGCCGTGTATCTGGTATCATTTTTGTCAGATCTAGATCTTTGTTATAACCTAAAATTTAACCGCACAACCAAAACCCCCCCCCCCCCCCCCCCCCCAATGTTGAGCAACCAATATAGAGTGTGCCCCCCAATCCAATTTTGCTTCCTACGGGCCTGGATTATGAAGGTAGATGGGGCGGGGGCAAGCATGGGATGAATTACTTGAGATTCATTACATTACATTACAATTTTACATTTACAATTATAGACTCTATTACAATTAGACCATTACGCAAGGTTTACAGCTCTAATGCATTAAATTATAACAACATTGGAAAAGTAATGCATTACATTACACATTACATTTTGATAACATTCCCAAACAGATTACTGGAAAATAACTTATAAGCATATCATATAGGTTATTGATACGTGTAGGTTATTATTTACGAGTTCTTTGTTAACTACATATTCAAAACTTAAGACTACATGTACACAAGTACACCATGGCGAGAAATACTGGTTCAATATTCCACTATGTTGATTTCTGCTCTATACACAGGCTCGCTAAGGTCAGCCCCGTTACCATAGCGACTGCAGCGATAATTGCCCAGTGGCTTATCAGTAATGCAGCCTGGCCACTTGATGCTGTGTACATACTGGCTGCAGGTTTAGCACCCGATATAATCTAATATTCGCTGGACTAAGCGTCCGTATGGGGTCAAAACAATCCTACTGTGGGGCTAAAGTCCAAACTAACTGTTTTGACTGAGTTTGGAACAATTTGAAGAAATACTATTGACCATCTATCTTAACTACAGCAATAACCGACAAACAATGGCCGTATTCTGAAATATTCTAAGTAGATCTATTTTGGTTGAGAATTTCTAACTCTAACATTTCTCCGCTTAGAAAAATGAATTTCTAACTTATCCTCTAAGAAAATACTATAGTCTAGGCAGTAAAATCTAAGAGTGAAAAACGGTCGTTGTCAAGGGCTTTCTCGACTTTTCTCGCATACTATCACGAAATTTATCGTTTGTAGAAATGACTTGTTAGGTGGTTTGTTTTTTCTCTCATTTGTAAATCATCATTTACCAAATGTATTTCTAAACAGTGGCTGATCGTTCTAGAAATGGTTTTCATGCTTCTGTTCTTTCTTGATATTGAAGAGTTTTATAAAAAATGTCATGCAGGTTGCTGTTTAACCGTTATTATGCTGAATTGCCGTCTGCTGCAAAAACAGTATCTGCGGAAAAAAACATAATATATTTTATGCTTTCAAAACTTAAGAAAAGTAAAATATGACTGGCAAAAATGGTTGGATCCATATCATACGCCGCGTAACGCGGCGTCCTATTTGGATCTAAACTGTTTGCAAACAGTAAGCAAATATTAACCAAGTCGCGCTTAGCATAATACTAGTGTTGGCACAGGCTGACAATAATAGTCCGGAGGAGTCTGTATTTTGAAGAAAAAAATATGAAAAGATTGCCAATATATAAAAAAGAATTATTAAAAATGCAGTCATTTTAGATCTACCAGAAAATAAGTAAGAAAATAAAATACATCCTGTCAAAGTGGAAAAAATTGAAAAACGGAGTTGACGCATTTAATGAAATTTGGCACACACTAACTTTGACCCATGATGGTTTATTTAAAAATCAGACCCCGGTCTGATTTTATCAATGGCGACTGTGGCGGCCATTTAAATTTTTTGATAATAATAGGAATATAGATTAAATGTTGGCAGCTATACCTATATTTTTCGGGTCAATTAATCAAAATATAAAAACAAAACTGTATTTTGAGGAAGAAAGGTCAAAATGGCTGCCGATTTACGTACAAATTACTAAAATGGCAGCCATTTTACGTAAAATAAACTAAATATTAGTAAATAATCAAATATTTTGTTTCCAAATTAAAATATGGAATTATTCTCATTATTCACATTATGAATTTAATGAAACACACTTTTTGTTCTAATGTTATTGATTCAGGAATTATACCTTAATCAAATTTTACATATGGAAGCTAAGGCGGCAATTTCTAAAATGGCCGTCATTTCAAATTTCAAATCCATGTAGCTCGTTTAATCATAGCGGTAGAAAGTAAATGTTGACATCTATACCTATGTTTTCAGGGTCAAAGAATTCAAATATAAACACAAGTCTATATTTTGATGAAGAAAAAACCCAAAATTACAGCCAATTCACGTAAAAATATTAAAACGGCAGCCATTTTATGAAAAAATATAACTTTTTAAATAAGAAATAAAAGAAATTGTCTCAAAATAGAAATATAGAATTTTAGAGTTTATGTGTGAAACAAAGTAAACAAAAATTACAATGTGTATGCGTTTAATGTCATGCCACACAGAAGTGTGGGTAATATAATGTTACTTTTGTCCATCCGTATGTACGTATAAACGTCCATTCACTTGCCTTCCAATCTGCAAACTAATGTGTTTAAAAGAAAATAGGCATCGGTATTCAATAATTGGATTCGTACAAAAAATTAGAAGCTAAGTTGTACCATGCATGAAACCTGGTTTCCATGGCAATAAAAAAGATATTCTAGTAAGAATAAAGTGTCACTGGTCTTAGATATTTGGCATTATCATTATCTTCAAGACTTCTACCAAACTTGTCAAAAGCATAGCATATAATGGGAGAATACTGTGGAACACTAATTATACATAGACGTTTAATACAAACAAAATAGAAGTGCTCTCGTCAAAATCTACGGCGCAAAAGCTTAGATAGTTTGTGCACGATAACAGTTCGAAAAGTATTATGTTTTGTTAAAGTATTTTAACTACATACCCTCAAAATGTCCCCATTGATAAGAGGTGCTAACTTATAAGTCTACGGATTCATTGCTGGAAAGCGTCACTGAAATCTGATCTGGCTATACTTTGGAGGTTCTGATGGACACCCGAGACGTTGTCGCGTTAGAGTTTTTCGACCAGAATGGTTCCTAACAGTTTGGAAACAGATATAAGCCTTATGACACCAAATCTTGGGAGAAGCGATTTTATAAAAAAAACAAGGTCTAATGTATCAGTGCTTTTAAATTGCTTTACATTTGGCATATGAAAGAACCAGAGAAGTCTGTCTATAATAAGAGTAGGGCATCGCGCCCGGGTTTTTGTATACACTGTCCTCTCCCTACGACGTCTTATTAGCCCATATTTATAAGGCAGAAATAGACGTTAACAAGCAAACAAAACTCACCAGATCTTGGAAATAATAACTGAATGCGGTATCACAGTATTTGCCGACTTTACCTTCCTGGAAGCACTTGTTCTATGTTTTAAAGATACCAGTATGGTTTTATCTATTAGTCATACTTCTAACCTTTTTGGTTGTACTCTGTACTGAAGATTACGGCATTCAAAACTTTCTTTACACTCAACGTGTATTTTGCAACTATTGGCAATCCATATGTGTTCCTAATCGTTCTCGCTTGTTAGAAAAATACACCTAGGTTACTTTATCAACAGTTTCCAATACCATTCAGTCGTATCTTGGGGACACTTGTGCAATCCTTTTTCAGTTTCAACATGTAACCATTTTTAGTTTTAAGTCAAATATAGAGTACCCACTTAGCAGATATTGTTTAACCCTTTCACCGCCGGATTTGCCTAAAGTCAAATTTGCAAACAGTTTTGATCCTGATCAGACGCCGCGTTATGCGGCGTCTGATCAGGATCAAAACTGTTTGACACCCTTTTCGATATTTCTTATGTCATACTCTCTTAATTTTAATTCTAAAATGATATTGCAGACAATAATATTGAAGCAGACGACACAATAACGGTGTAGGGGTAAAAAACTCAAAAATAACTTGGCGGTGAAAGGGTTAAAACAAAATGAGTTCTTGATAGTTAATTGCCAATAATGCGTGCAATATCACGTACTTTATATCAAACATACTTTGTTTGATTTTTAAAATATTTTTTCACATGTTCCTGTTTTAGACCAACCTGATTATGTGGCATTAAGAACATACTCTACAGTGCAATGAAATGTCTTTCTTCATCTGCAAACCACCTCTAAGAAGACCAAGCATCTCTGGTTATGTTGGTAAAAAGCTCTTTTAACCGAGTTTTACACATTTTTCATATACGACTGAATATCGTCAGTAGTTGTTACTCATTTTCAAACTAGTTTTTGATGAAGTGGTTGATTTATCTGCACATGTTGAAAAAATGACAACTTGTTGAAACAATGATGATAGAATGTAACCTTATGTAGAAACCTGCTGAAAATTCCATGTGGAAATGGGGCCCTACCGATATACAGAGTTACCCCGCATGGAAAGTGTGATTAGAGTAGCGCCCCCTGAATGAGCGGTTGTTTCCGGTTCAATAGTGAAGTACACATAGTATCGAAAATCCTTTATCCTCAAACACGAATTTGAGGAGATCCTCTGCTTGTTAGTGTAGAGCTTGTATTATATACAGTAGATTCTGGCTATACATTATTGAAAGCGCAATCTCTCATATTATTCAAAAATAGAATTAAGACATGCATTTACTTTGCCTACAATAAAACTTACAAAAGCTTCCATAGATATCCCGTTCTATGCATATCATTTAACAATATGTTTATTAAAATAAGTCATCAATCTGCACCTCAATAAATATGTTATACCTCCCAGCAGATGATAGCTTAAAGCAGAATGTACCTTAACCTGCCTTAAGGGATCACCTATCTTCAAAACTAATACCATCTATTGGGTAAAGGGTTAAACCCCGTTACATGGATGTGTCATATCAACATTCCGGTTGCTGTTAATCAACCATAAACCCTACCCGCTATGAATACCTATCATTTGATTTATTACTTTAGCTGATTAAATAAGGAAAAATACCGTAGGAATGATCAATTATGCTAAAAGCATGATAAGGGTTAATATTTTTAAAAAAAAAATACTGCCTACTTTCTTGATAAAAGTTTAGAACATGATATTAATTTTGACTTAAAACATGAGTGTGAAACAGTTCTACCCCTGATCAGCCTGTTAGTATATATGCTGCATCTTATCTGGTTCCAAACTTTTTTTATAAATGATAGTGTTTTAAGCCTATTAAAATTAGTGAACTGGTAAAAGATCAACAGAAATAAAGTTTTAATCTACTAAAACGATGGAATACATGCTTTACTTTCAACATTGAGTTTTCAATAGAGTACACATTTAATGATAGGAGAGCGGTTCTAAAGTATTTATGTTGTGAAAACGGTATGTATTTCCTATTAACCCTTTAAATACACCTTTGGTTTATGTCTCCATTGAAGGAAAGAGTTCTAATTCAAAGTTTTTATTAGCATGAATGTACAACATTAAAAACATTGAATATCCTAGCAGATGGTAGCTTAAAGCAAGCTGAAAGTAAAGTAGCATGTACTTTTCAATCTACCTTTAATGGACACCTGTCTTTCCAGGTAGGAACAGGCGATCGGGTAATGCATTACCTAAACCCATTATCCCACAGCCTGTGTTAAGTATTGAATATAGGTCACCACTTAAAGCAGGTTGAAAGTAAAACATAATGCGCCTTAAGGTACACCCTGCTTTACTTTAATCCTGCTTTAAGGTACCACCCACTACGACATAAAAGATCACCTATGTTTCATAATTATGACTGCTTAGTGCATGAAGAGGATTTATTTGCTTATGAAGGTGGAATTCATTAAAGGAGTAAAAGGCATAATGATGGGGGTAATGGGTTTAGCTTTTGCACATGAAGGAGTGCATGGTATAGGAGATTAAAATTTATTCCCCACATGAATAACAATGTGGATCCTATATAAAAAAAATCAAAATAGTTTGGTGTGATTTGATTCCAGCCTGTGTACCCAAGACTTAAGCTTCCGTTTTATGGCTTGTCATAGCAGAGATTCACATGGGGAATTGTGTATATATATGACTCTTATGGGGCAGCAGCTTCACCCCAGTGGGGGGTCAGTATACAATTCGATTTCTAGCTAATTGGTTACTTCCTGTTGTTAGTTGTGATGATGCTTTGCGCTTTATGGCCCCTGGGCAGAAGCCTTGAGAGGTGAAATCCATGTGCCGCTATGAGCATGACAGGCTGAACTATTTCTATGAAATTTCTGTCAACTAAAATCTGCTGGTATATAATGAACAAACAAAATATACATTTTTGAAGAAACTGTTTACCATTCAACAAATTTTAAAAGATCAGTTTAACCCTTTGCCTGATGAATATTCATGTCATTATTAATAACTGAATAATACAAAGTTTATGCTTAATACCGGTAATGTCTTAATAAATATCCCCTTTTTCATCTGTAATAGGCAGCATTTATATATAATGTCATTTAAGAACCAGAGAGGACAGTCATTGATTATAGAGCCTGTTCCTATATAGTAACCATCTGATCAGGATCTACTTACGTAGTAACTATTAAGCTATGCACATCTACTGGTGTAAAGAAGGAAGATAAGAAGTAATGTGCCACTTTGTCTTATGAGCAACAAAGATTTATGTCACACTGATGTTTTTGCAGATTAAGACCAATACTGTTTACAAGCTAACAGATAAGAGCTTGACCTGATGGCTCCTATAACTAAAAGAGCTCTTTGAACAGGGTCTATTATGTTTTCAAAGGTGTGAAAAAACAATCCTATGAAGTAAAGAAAGGATTAACACTAAGCGCGACTCAACAGAGTTCATGACGACTTTTGCCAAACAATTTGGATCCAGGTAAAAATGCACGGTATCACATTCCAGCGGTATAAACAGTATAGAATACGTTACAAAAATTGACAATTGTTTCAAATATTAATCCATGTTAACGTTCTTTTACCGAGGTGAAAACCCGTGTCTGTTAAGTATGTTAAAAGTCGGCTTCTTTGTTATATAGAACAAGAAACATCTTTAAAAAAGATATTCGGCGGAATGAGTGGTTGAACTAAGGCTATATAGATGGATGTGCAAAATTGAATTAAATTGAGGTTTTCAAAGAATATATATCTTGAATTGAAAAGCAAAAAATACAAGTATTCAATTGAAACAGTAACTTTTATTTAAAATGCAAAACTATCATGTACAAAAATGCAAAACAAAACAATAATTTACCTCATATCCTAGCTACTGGTAGGAGATCCTCACATTTTCATAGAGTTTCTTGAAACAAACTATAGCATACACAAATGTACAGATAGAACAATCTACTGTACTTCACTCTTGTAAATAATGATGAAACAACACAATTGTGTTTAACTCACTTGAGGCTATTCATATATAAAATATTGCTTTTAATGTATGGCAAATGTGTACAAATAGTTAACAATTAAAACAAATTGGTTGTAAACAATTACGAAACACCTAGCTTCCTCTGTATATCTATAAATAGATTTCAGATCATATCTTAAAATAGAAGCATAATTTTGGCAACAGTGGAAACTTCTGTGGCCTAATTCATCAGACCAGTGTAGTAAACAGCCAGCCAAAGCCAAAAAGGTATTGGTGAGTTTACTAAACAGTCTGCATGATTTACAACCAATGACTCACTGTAAATATTTTAAATTCTTTGATAGTAAAATTAGCCCAATTCTACTTTACGGGTGTGAAACTTGGGGTATTGAGTATATAGAACGAATTGAGAGAGTACATGTATATGCATGCAAACGTTTTCTTAATGCACCATTGAAATCATGTAATTCTGCTATCATGGGTGATTGTGGTAGATATCCATTGTATATTTCTGCATTTAAGCGATGTGTTAAATTTTGGATGCGTATAATTACAATGTCTGATAACAGGTACGTTAAGATGTGTTACAATATGTTGAAATATTATGATGAACGTGGATATAAGAACTGGGTTACTTCATTACGTTTAAATTTGTGTAGCAATGGTTTTGGTTATATATGGTTAAGTCAAGCAGTTGACAACCCTGAATGTTTTTTGAATCAGTATGTAACTAGATTAAAAGACCAGTATAAACAAAAATGGCATGAAATGTGTTGTAATAATAACAAATTGGTTTTGTACAAACAGCATAAAGTCGAATTTGTGAAAGAACCATATCTGGATGCTATTGATCTAAAGAAATTTAGAAGCAGCTATGTATCATTTAGGTCATCATCACATAAGTTGATGATTGAAAAAGGTAGACATATTAATTTGGTTAGAGAAGCACGTTTTTGTTTACACTCTGTTGATTCCGTAGAAGACGAATTACATTTCTTATTATTTTGTCCATTATATGCTGATCTGAGATCAAAATATATACATAATAAGTATTGGAATTCGCCAAACATTCATAAATTCAATAGCTTGATGTCTTCTAACGATAAATTAACACTTCAAAATTTGGCCATGTTCATATATAATGCAATGAAATACCGCGATGAATTTCTAATATGAAGACTTAATATTTTATATTTGATAAAAAAAAGATTAATACTCGAATGAAGTGGAATACTTATGTATTATAGCTTGTATTAATCTGTTCAACAGACTGTTATAATATTGTAAAATTGTGTTCATTACTACACCTGATGCATAAGTTTTTCTGTTTGTATGTACTTATATGTGTATGGGCCGGAGGCCTATGATGCGAAATAAACTGAAACTGAAACAGCCTGTATCTCTAAATTTTAAACCCACAGTCCACATCATGTAAAACTGTATTGGGACATAAACCAGCCTACAGGGCTCCAGATAAGAGTGAGTAAACTAAACAAATCACATTTTTTCACCTCTTTTAGCACCAAACCCTATGGTATTACCACTCATTTTGATTGTCTTGAAGAGACAATTCATATGTATAGTGACACCACAGAGTTTAATGCACAAATAAAGATTTTAAGTTTTGAAACAATTCCCTTATCTGGAGCCCTGGCTACTATCCAATCAGACTATTCAGTTTCAACAGGTGCTCTTAATTCTAAATTTCTGATCAAATATTATTGGTTGAAATGTGTGGCCAAATATAAAGTGTGTCTAAATAGAAAACAGTCAGCTCCGCCGAAAAAGTATGATCAGTACTACTTTCGTTTTGCTACAAACGATGAAATAAATAACCGTCGCATTTGACATTAAACAAAATTAATACATTAAAATACAAAGGGATAAACGGGAGCTTGACTGCATATAGATATAGGTATCAAACTAATAAACCGCATTCGATCTATTCTTTTCCGAATCGTTTATGACCGTTATCGACACCGTCTCAATGATGCGTTAACTAAACGGGAAACAACAGTTTCCTTATCAGGGGAGTTCACTCGTGATGAAAATTGGGATAACTCTGTAATGCGGTAGGGCCCCATTGTTGTGCCACTACCATACGCAACGCATTTCGAACATTGCTCGTAAAGCACCTCGTAGTAGACATTTACCAGGATCGGTTAAGTAATAGACCTAGGACGAACATTTTTCCAACCACGGAGTCATCTTTTAAAGAATCCTTGAATGTTTTGTTTGTTTTACATATACCTATATGAAAGACAACTCAATGGTAGTGTTTTACAGTGATTCCAATGAACAATATATGACCATGGTTCTCTTGGTTTAATTTACGAACATTGTCTGACAATAATTGCTACAAAGGTTATCAAAGAAATATTTTGTGCAAAACCAGCAAACTGTTTCAAATGAAAGGACTTTTTAAAGTTTTCACTTCAGACATATAATGACAACATATCCAATCAGCTGGCGGCTCAAATATGAACACGAATCTAATGCTTTTGATGGCAAGTAATTAAATGAATATTTAGGAAAATTAGTTAATAGGTTTCAAATAACAATGTTTTCAATTGGCTACTTTATCCATATAAGTTACGTCTTCTCATCCACTGGAGGCCATGTTTTATACGCTTTGGAGAATGAATTGTCGTATCAAGTATATGATGAAATTGACCAAAATTGGATCGCATTTTCGCATGACCAGGCAATGTTTTCATTACATGTACCTACATTCTCTAGATAATGCTTATATTTAGCCACATGACAAGGTTATCTTTGATTTAAAAGACAAAAACATAACACTTAATGTGATTTTTAAACATGATTGCTTTTTTTTTTAAAAGAAATGCTATACAAATTTAGAGATGAATTAAGAAATATGAAAAAGGTTCTTGCTTTTCTACCTTATGTCTCTAATTGGCAATAAAGGATAACATTTAATGAAACATTCAAAAGATAGCAATTTAGGATGTCGTTCAAACTATTCAGGTAAAGAAGCAAAGTGTGTGCATGATGAAACTTGGAAAATGGTTTCGAGTTATCGTGTAAGCAAACCGGATATACAGATATATGTTGTCTATCAGACAGACGGACAAATAATACTGCCATACTTCCACATTCATCGTCCCGTCTTCGAGTTAATACCAAGGATTATTTGTGTAATATCATATTGAAATAGGGACATAAGTCTTTGTAAAAAAGAGTTGCGCAGGTTTCACTAAAGTCATTTAAGTAATATTTACCCCACCCACTGGCAGTTATACATTTGTACGGTAGATAACATAACTATATTTGATGAAACCCAGTAGAAGGTCACCCGAAAATAACTTGTGTAAAATTATATAAGATAGGCAACAAGGGCGTATCACACGAAATTTAGAAGCAGGTCACCAAAAGGTAACTGGTACAAAATTATATTTTAATCGTCCCAGTAGTGTCTGAAAATAACAGTTTTTAAGTTTGATTATTTGGGTTCCAATGATCATATACATAATAAGGAATTATTTCCTTACCCAATGGCGACAGTGTCTTATGAGCCTGAGAAAACATTTTTAAAGATATTAAGGTACTTCGCAGGTGCGTTTAGTTTCCATACAATGTGTTATGAAACTTTTCACGAAGAACGATAATAGCCTAAGAACCAATGTGTGAAAATATAGGCAACATTTATCGTGTGGTTTGTCTTTAAGGTCTCTTTTTCTGACAAGTCCCTGGAATTTTGATGATTTTATTTTTCTCAAAAATAAGTAAAGCTAATGACTATAAATCTCGCCCTATTAGTAGTCCACAACATTTATTACAAGAAAAGCTAAAAACATTTTGAATAAAGGTGTTCAGATAGATGTTTGTATATTTGTTTTCATTTAATTCAAATATATGGTTGATGAAATAGTTACTCTGAAAAAATTAGAAAATATTACAGTCAGGATTTGTTGTAAAAACAGATTTTCTTATTAAAATGTGGGATATTTGAAGTTGAGATAAAGTTACCTACCTTAAAATTAAAACTCTGTCATTAAAATGCATTATTATTTATTCATGGACTTGCGTACAAGGTTAATAATATTGTTTAAACATAATAATAATAGTCAATATCGATCTTGAAAAGGTTGACGTATTGATAAGCTTCAATGAGTGGCTTTATATGTAGTTCGATCAAATCGTATACATGTATACCGATTTTATTGACGTGTAAGGCATTAAACTAAAACGTACATGTAAGTGGACTATAATTGGACCGTATATAACACTTATTCTAATCAACGAAGACTTAACATAACATGTCTATTAATTACTGCGTTATGGATTTACAAGTCAATAAATCGGACACTAAAAACAATATTTGGATCGGATGGGTCTCGAACCTATGACCTTTGAATTGCTAGTCAATCACTCTACTGACTGCGCTATTATTGTTAGTGTTGTTATACTTTCTGGTCCTTTGGAATCATTGATTTCAGCGCAATTACAGTTGAAAGTTGAATTCCGCTTAAGCTGGTGCTAGGGGGGGCGTGAGCACTGTTGCATATTTAAGTATTGCTCATGAACAGACTCAAATAAACCGAGTCTGCAATTTTCAGTATTTGCTTTGTTTTCTGTGCTTTCAAAGGATCTCCCCTTATTCAGATTTTATACTAAATCGTATCAACATTTCTTTATATAAATTTTCTAGTATAAGCACGTACGGAAAAGTCTATGTCGTCAAGAGGTATATCCGCGTCAAAGAGATTATTTCTTGACATAAAAACATAGATATAGACACAAAAACATGTTTTCTAGCATATCTATTAGCAAAAAGATAAAAACATTTAAAATTTGAGTCCGCCATTTTGAAAAATGGCCGCCATTTTGGCCACAGGAGGAATTGAGCTGGGGTCCCGTTTTTAAGTGACTTTGTAGACGCTAGGTGAACTGTGCGCCAAATTTCATAGGTGTATAAAAAAATGCACGATTTTTTGCTAAGCCTCCGGACTATAAGAAGGAAACCTTCTAATTGGGGCATTTTTACATTTTCTTTTCAGCATGCTTCAAGCTGTTACTCATATTAAAAAAGGAAACGAATCTATGTAAAAAGGTCGCTCAGAAAAAAATTCGCAAGCTGTGTGGTTTGAACCTGTTACCCACGACTTGCTAGTCCGACTCGTTCACTACTGAGCCACGGAGACTTCGTTGAATTGTGGCTCGTCAGTTTATTACAAATGTGTTAATAAGAAACAATATGCCACAATGAGCCACAAGAAAAATAAAAAGCGACAAGAAAGCAAATAGCCACAAGAAGGGAAATGAGCCACAAGAAAATTAAAAAGCGACAAGAAAACAAAAAGCCACAAGAACTTAAATGAACCACATGAAGGGAAATGAGCCACAAGAAGGGAAATGAGCCACACGAAGGGAAATGAGCCACAAGAAGGGAAAAGAGCCAAAAGAAGGGAAATGAGCCACAAGAACAGAAATGAGCCACAAGAACGGAAATGAACCACAAGAACGGAAATGAGCCACAAGAATGGAAATGAGCCAAAAGAAGAGAAATGAGCCACAAGAACGGAAATGAGCCACAAGAATGGAAATGAACCACAACAAGGGAAATGAGCCACGAGGAGGGAATGAGCCACAACAACGGAAATTACCCAAAAGAATGGAAATGAGCAACATGAAGGAAAATGAGCCACAAGAACAGAAGTGAGCCAAAAGAACGGAAATGAGCCAGAAGAACAGAAATTAGCCACAAAGAGGAAAATGAGCCACAACAACGGAAAGCCACAAGAACAGAAATTAGCCACGAGAAGGGAAATGAGCCACAAGAAGGAAAATGAGCCACAAGAACAGAAATTAGCCACAAGGAGGAAAATGAGCCACGAGGAGGAAACGAGCCACAGGAACGGAAATGAACAACAAGAATGGAAATTAACCACAAGAAGGAAACTAAGCCACAAAAACAGAAATGAGCCACAAGAACAACAAAAAGCCACAAGAAGGGAAATGAGCCACAAGAACAATAAGAAGCCACAAGGAAACAAAAAGCCACAATAAGGGAAATGAGCCACAAGAAAAACAAAAAGCCACAAGGGAAATGAAGGAAAATGAGCCCCAAGAAGAGAAATGAGCCCCAAGAAGGGAAATGAGCCGCAACAATGGAAATGAACACCAAGAAGGGAAATAAGCCACAAGAACGGAAATGAGCCACAAGAAGGAAAATGAGCCACAAAAAACTGAAATGAACCACAAGAATGGAAATGAGCCATAAGAAGGAAACTGAGCCACAAAAACAGAAATGAGCCACAAGAAGGGAAATAAGCCACAACAAAAACAAAAAGCCACAAGAAGAGAAATGAGCCACAAGAACAATAAGAAGCCACAAGAAAACAGAAAGACACAACAAGGGAAATGAGCCACAAGAAAAACAAAAAGCCACAAGATTTGCACTGACTCAGTGGTCATTTTTACCAAGTCCCTCGACCTCATATTCTTTTATTATGAGCAACCTTTTAAAACAAAATAGCGCACAAGGTAGACATCAATCATTCGGATTCAAAATTGTTTAAATCGATTTGATTGGATTTGGTAATTCAAGACACTAGTAATTATCTATCGATTAAAAGTAGTTGCAAGAAAATCTAATCAGGGGTTGTTGAGAAATTAGCAAAATATGGGTAAAAAAGTTGAAAATTCTGACGTCTGCTTAATTTGGTAACATTCGGTTATTCACTCATTACACAAAAAGCATAGCTTATTTCTATAATATTATTTCGGATCCTGTAGACGAAGTGTTTTGTCAGCGATATCAAGTATCGTGTAAGGCGAACACGAAACATTTAAAGGGACTCGCAACCGGATGGTGTACTTGTCAAAATAAAATAAAATACTCAAATAAAAGCAAATTTGTGGCATAATTTGGCTTCTGACATTAAAAAAATATGATCAGTCCAAAAAAAGTCTCAAGAATCGTCACCGAATCTTAGATTAATAGATATTTTCCATCGTTTTTCTATACCGACTAGTAGACGGTATAGTTGTTGTTGTTGCTTTTCTACACGGGCTCAGACATAAACCCGAGCCGAATTACGAAGTTGTATGCACTTTCGATCGCTACACATTGAAATACGTTAAATCGATCCGAGATAAACGGATAGTTCCGTGGTCCATTGGTCTAAGCGGTTTCCCCTATTTTGCCTTCTGTCCGCCAATGCCGGGCCCCGGGTTCGAATCCCACCAGAGACCAGTAATTTTTTTTATTGAAATACATTTTCTTAAACAGAATTTCTTATCCTAAACTAATTCTTTACCATTTATATAAGCGTTTGACACATATTTACAAATTACTATTTTTAATGCACCATCTGGTTGCGAGTCGCTTTAAACCACTTTTTAAACGAAATTGTTTGACAATTGAAAGCGAAAGTACATTATTTATTCAAAACGGACTGCCGGAATTGAACGATAGGACACGATTGACTACGATTCTTGGGGAGCCCTACGGGGAAAACTCATAAAAGAAGCACGAGCGACGATAATCCCACTGCTTGAAGCAGTGGATTATCAAATGATAATCCATTGCTTTTTCCCGGTAATCCACCGAAAAGCATAAATAAACGTCGCTAATTGGCACGATTGCTATATATTGAGAAAAGGGTTAATGCAAATGAAAAGTATATAATGTACAAAGAGCTCTTTGAGGAGCTTTATACATATTAAACATGTTATATGAACTGACTTGTCTTTTTTACATGTAAACTTCTTTACTACTCTTAACAAGAGTGTCATATACATGTACATGTAGTGATGACCTTAGTCATAGTGATACATATATACATGTGTACGCTCCCAAACCTTTAACCGTCAGTCACTGCCTTACTCTGAGTCTGAGCACAAGGCTTTTAATGCAAACAAGAAGGATCCTTACTTTCTTCTGTAAATCACTTGGTGGCTCTTCGAGAATGTGGAAGACTTCCGTTATAATATTATGTAATCTATTATACAAGCAGCTGGCTATGCGGTGTGCCAAATATCTAAGCTCAGGGTACTGTGGTTTCAGACCAGAAAGTTTTAATTGAGAAAATCTATTTTTAGCTCTTGTGACCTAGATATGCAGCGGGTCAGAACCATTTGAACAATATTGGTAAAATATCTCTAGAAGAGTAACCCTTTCAAATATCACAGTTCTGGTTAAATTAGTTTCAGAGAAGAAGATGTTTGCAGCTTTCAATATATAACTCTATGTAAATTCGTGACCCCCGGAACGGGGTCATTTTTTTACCCCAGGGACAAAATTTGAACAATCTTGACCTGGATGCAGCTGGCTATGCTTTGTACCAAATATCTAACTCAGGGTATAGTACTGTGGTTTCAGACCAGAGGATTTTTTAGTTGAGAAAATCTATTTTTAGATCCTGTGACCTAGATCTGCAACGGATCGAAACCATTTGAACAGTATTGGTAAAATATCTCTAGAAGTGTCACAATGCAAAATGTCACAGCTCTGGCAATATTTGTTTCAGAGAAGAAAATGCTTGAAAATTTCGCTAAATATATAACTCTAAGTAAATTCGTGACTCCCAGGGCGGGTTCATTTTTTACCCCAAGGACAAATTTTGAACAATCTTGATAGAGGACCTTTAGATGATGCTTTGTGCCAAACATCTTAGCTCAGGGTACTGTGGTTTCAGACAAGCAGATGTTTTAAAGTTTTTATTGAAACAATTTATTTTAGCTCCTGTGACCTATATATGCAATGGACCGGAACTATTTGAACAAGTTTGACCATATAAGTGTCATTTCTGTCAAGTTTGGTAAAAAAAAAAAAAAGTCCATCCAGTAGTTTAGGTGGAGATGTCGTTTAAAGAAATTGTTGACGATGAACAAACGGACGACGACGGACACAGGACTGTGATCCCCGGGGCGGGACAGACTTTGACCCCAGGGGCATAATTTGAACAAACTTGATAGAGGACCTGTAGAGGCTGCCAAATATCTAACCTATGGCACTTAAGTAGTTTTTGACAAGAATATTTTTTTCAGATTTCCTTATTTTTCCCCTTTTGTTGCCATGGAAACCAGAGTTCTGCGTTGTTTTTAATTCCTTGCACACTTTAAAGAGCTTTGGTTGAAATCTGTTAAGCGGTAAGCCTATAGGAGGATCCGTCATTTGAAGACGACCGACGGACAACGCATAACGCACGACGACGCACGACGACGGACACATTGCCATCTCAGTAGCTCACATTGAGCCTTTGGGCATTTGAGCTAAAAATGCGTGTTGTACTGGATGGGGAACACTCAAAAGAAGTCGTAGTGGACTCGTGTGTACCACAGGGAATCGTTCTGGGTCCTCTCCTCTTCCTCTGCCACACCAAAGACCTGCCAGAAGCTGTAAAATCACAAGTAAGATTGTTTTCTGATTATTGTCTCTTATATTGCAACTTCAAAACACAAAATGACCATAACATTTTACAAAAAGACCTAGATAATATTTAAAACTGGACAATGGACTGGCGTATGCGTTTCAATGCCAAGAAGTGATATGTGCTCAGCATTAGAAAAAAGCAACATATTCTATACTTTAGACAATCACATCCTCCAACAAGTGGAAAATAATCCTTATCTTGGGGTACAAATCTCAGAAGACCTGGCTACAAGGTTATAAAGCTTTTGAATTGAGTCTGAGTTTGTTCTCAAGCATTTGATTGTTCAGATTTGAGCCTAGGCTCAAATCTAACCAATCAAATGCTTGAGAATGACTTTAAACTCAACTAAAAGGCTTTATAACCTTGGAACCAAAAATAGCAAACGCACATATCAAATGTCACTAAGAAAGCAAACTTTACTTTAGACTTTGTCAGACGAAACCTAAAGCATTGTCCACAAGAGTGTAGGAAAACAGCAAACATATCTCTTGTGAGCCAATAATGGATTATGAAAGAGTTATGTGGGACCAATACACAAAATCAGACATAGATAAGTGAAAAAGTCCAGAGACAGGCAGCAAGGTTTATTACAAAAGACTACATGTCTAGGGATCCGGGGTTCGTCACACAGATGTTAACCAATCTTAACCTAGAGCCTCTCAAATCACGTTGATTTAACCAGGGACTGGTGTTTCTGTACAAAGTCGTGAAAGAAATGGTCCCAGCTATCTTGCCAGAACAATTTCCGACATTGTATCGTTCAAATAGTAGAATCAAACCTAAATAACCCCAAGGCTTTAACGCAACCAACATAGTCCAAAAATCAGTAAAGAACAATTCAAAGTATTTTGAGGTACCATCCGGTAAAAGTGATCAGTTCAGAAACTCTTTCTTTGTGAAAAACTGTAATCGAGTGGAAGAAAAAGGTCATGCGCACAGATACAGTTGAGAGCTTCAAAACAGCTCTGCCAAAGTGATACCAATAAGTCAGCACGCACTCCTCAACTGTCGTGAAAAGCCAGAAGTGGTTCTACGACGTAAACCAAACAGATACAGATATTGAACTTGGCCGTCACTTCAATATTTCTAGAGAAGATCGAGTAAGCTTATTTTGTTTCTTATGATCTGGCATTTTGGTAGATCTAATAGAAAATGAATATCATATATTCTTTATTTGTCCCAAATATCCTGTTGATAGAGAAACATATCTATACAACTGGTACACAGGGCACTCAGAGCTGAAAGGTGTTTGGCGTTTATTTCAAATTGAGGACCCAGATGTAATTAGAAAATGTGCGCTTTTTTATAACAAAACTATTTCGAATTATAGCCTGCACATGGCTTTTCCCTCCATGTAAGCTAACATATGCTTCGTAACTGTATTTCATAATAAAATAAAAAAAAAATAAAAAAAGCAACTCCGTTTAGCATATAATAAAAGATAAGTGTGTTGTATGTTTGGCCGTAAGCCTCTATTTACTCAATAAACTATCCTGTATCTTCTATATTGAAGTCAAAATACCTGAAATTTATATTGAAGACATAAAAGTAGGCGACAATTGTTTAAAGAAGATGGCGTAACAGTTAGAAATCAGGGCTCCAGATAAGAGACAGTTATCTGAGCAAAATCAATATTTGTTCACTAATTTCAGCACCAAATCGTATTGTTTTACTACTCAAAATACTCGTCTCTATGAGACGATTCTAGTTAGTAGTGATACCATAGAGTTTAGTGCTGACATTTAAGTTAAAAGATTTAAGGCACCATCTACTGTTTACTACGATATAGAAACTATTTGTGGTTCTAACATATTCGTGATTATATAATCGGGATAGGTTTAGATGATCACTCGATGTTGGTTTAACGCAAAGGAGAACGCGTCTTAAGTAGCGTTCTGCTTTGCTTTCAACTTGCATTTTAAGCTTAAAGAGCTAAGGCATCATATATTGTCTACTACAATGTAGACAATATTCGTTATAATATATATTCATGATTATATAAACGGGATATGTTTAGGTGATCACTTGAAGCGGATTTAAAGTGAAGTAGAAAGAGCCTTAAGGCGCGTTCTGCTTTACTTTAAGCCTGCCTTAAGTTTCAATCTCTAGGTTAAGGAGAAGAACTAAATAAGCTTTAGCTTTCATTCTAATCCTATAATAGATATGTTGTATATTTTATGTATCTGTACATTTTCTGAAATAAATATGTTTAAACTAATCTCTAGGTTACTATTAGCTAGAGTATAGAGATAATTTATTTTAAGAAAAAGTGACTGCATAAGCATGAATTACTTCGAAATAAATACAAAAGCGTTGAATTGCGTGTCTATGGAGAAATAGGTTAACAAACGGGGGCTTTCCCCGATAGTTAGCACTTTACTCCATAGCTTGTTTTAGAAAGTTGAATACTTAAAAAGCGGGTTTAAAGTAGAGGCGGAATGCGTCATAATGCGTCTTCTGCCTTACTTTAAGCCAGTTTTAAGCTTAAAGCTGCAAACTACTAGAGTATTGAACTATTTGGTTATGCTGGAATTATTTTCCTGAAGAAAAAAATATGTGTAAAATAGTCGAAAGTTCATATACAACAAGAGGCCCATGCGGGCCTAAATATCGCTCACCTGGAAAAACCAACACAAGGGTCACATGACCCCTGGGGTGGGATGATTTTTGGCTCGGTGAGCCTATATCGAATCCTACTGTATGAAATTGGTGCGAGTCTAGCTCCCACTACAAACAAATCCTGTCATACGGGGTTTTACATATGCGAATCCTAATGTATGAAATTGGTGCGAGTCTAGCTCCCACTAAAAACAAATCCTGTCATACGGGGTTTACATATGCTATAACGGAGGTTAGCACATGGCTTGGAGCTCTCGGCCAATCAGATGCCTCAAAAACCTGTGAATATATCGTTTATTTCAACAAACCATGGAATAACTAACAAACTGTTCACTTATTCCTCGCTTCCGTCTTCTCAAGGCAATTTGACGTCACAATTCTAAAAAACAGCTGAGGTCAGAGGTGAACTGCACACGCTTCATGACGTTTCATTATGTACAGTGAGACCTAGACTTTAAAGACAATTACTAATGAATTGTGCTTACATATAGAGCTTTAATAAGCGTTATTTATGTTGGTGTTAAAGCATGCTTAATGTCTCAAACTTATCATTTGAAATAACCTTTCAATTTTAGTAAAATATTACAAACAAAATGACTTTTTCGTCTAAAACATAAATCAGAAACGAATGGTTTTCTTGTTTTCCTCGAGCCCAAGCCAGTGCTAAATAGGTTAGACCATGGTTGCGCGCGAATAAACGACATAGTTCTCGTGGGCTACGCCCCCTCGAACTATATCGTTTATTCGCTTGCAACCATGGTCTAACCTATACATAAACCAGCGTAGCAGCACTGAGTACTCAGGATCCTGAGTCTGTACCTATGGCAATGGTAATGCAGAAACTCCATAATTAGCTTTCTGCATTACTTTGTTCTACATTAAACTGAAACTCCGAGCCTGCAGTACTACAGTACTTTGATTTACCCTAGAGAAAAAAATCTTGTTGATGAACTTGAAAATCAAGTGAGCTGTCAAATATTTTCTACATGGATGGTTTCAGACAGGAAGACTTTTCATTGAAAAAATCTATTTTTAGCTAATATTACCCAGATATGCAACAGACCTGAACCATTTCAGCAATATTGGTAAAGAACATCTAAAAGTGTCACTATGCTAAATATCAAAGCTCTTGCCATAGTAATTTCAGAGAAGACTATTTCACTACATAACTCTATGTAAAACTGCGACCGCTAGGGCCTTGGCAGTTTAAAAACCAACACAAGGGTCACATGACCCCTGGGTGGGATGATTTTAGGCTCGGAGAGCCTATATCGAATCCTACTGTATGAAATTGGTGCGAGTCTAGCTCTCCCTACAAACAAATCCTGTCATACGGGGTTTTACATATGCGAATCCTAATATATGAAATTGGTGCGAGTCTAGCTCCCCCTACAAACAAATCCTGTCATACGGGGTTTACATATTCTATAACGGAGGATAAACCAGCGTAGCAGCACTGAGTACTCAGGGTCCTGAGTCTGTACCTATGGCGATTGAAACACCGTATTTACTCCCTTGTAATAAACATTCACCTAGTAGTCATAGCAGACGATGCATTACAAGACATGCACAGTACAAAATTCTTCAGGGTCTTTAAGCTCTGCAGGTTTCTGCTAATGCATGGCAATGGTAATGCAGAAACTCCATAATTAGCTTTCTGCATTACTTTGTTCTACATTAAACTGTAACTCCGAGCCTGCAGTACTACAGTACTTTGATTTACTCTAGAGACAAAAATCTTGTTGATGAACTTGAAAATTAAGTGAGCTGTCAAATATTTTCTACATGGATGGTTTCAGACAGGAAGACTTTTCATTGAAAAAAATCTATTTTTAGCTAATATTACCCAGATATGCAACAGACATGAACCATTTCAGCAATATTGGTAAAGAACATCTAAAAGTGTCACTATGCTAAATATCAAAGCTCTTGCCATAGTAGTTTCAGAGAAGAATATTTCACTACATAACTCTATGTAAAACTGCGACCGCTAGGGCCGTGGCAGTTTTAACCCAATGGGCATAATTTGAACAAACTTGATAGAGGACCTGTAGATGATGCTTTGTGCCAAATATGTAAGCTCAGGGTACTGTGGTTTCACCCAAGAAGATGTCTTAAGATTTCATTGAAAAAATCTATTTTTAGCTCCTGTGACGTAGATATGCAACTGACAGGAACCTTATTAACATATTTGTTAAGGGCTTCTAGAAGTGTCACCATGCCAAATATCAAAGCTCTGGCCATATTAGTTTCAGAGATAAAGATGTTTGAAGATTTCACTATATAACTATATGTAAAATTACGACCCTCAGGGCGGGTTTTTTTTTTTAACCCAGGGACATAATTTGAACAATCTTAATAGAAGACCTGCAGATGATGCTTTGTGCCAAATATCTAAGCTCAAGGTACTGTGGTTTCAAACAAGAAGAATTTTCAAGTTTTCGTTGAAAAAATCTATTTTTAGCTCCTGTGACCTAGATATGCAACAGACCGGAACCATATTTACAATAGTGGTTAAGGGCTTCTAGAAGTGTCATCATGCCAAATATCAAAGCTCTGGCCATATTGGTTCCAGAGATAAAGATGTTTGAAGATTTCACTATATCAGTAACTCTATGTAAAATTACGACCCCCGGGGCGGGGTCATTTTTCACCCAAGGGACATAATTTGAACAATCTTGATAGAGGACATGAAGACAATGCTTTGTGCCAAATATCTAAGCTCAGGGTACTATGGTTTCAGACAAGAAGATTGTTTAAGTTTTCATTGAAAAAATCTATTTTTAGCTCGTGTGACCTAGATATGCAACGGACCGGTAATGTTTGAACAACTTTGAAATAGGACCATATAAGAATCATACAGGCCAAGTTTGGTAAAAATCCATCCAGTAGTTTCGAAGGAGATGTCGTTTAAAGAAATTGTTGACGACGAACGAACGGACGGACGAACGACGACGGACAGAGGACGATCAAAATAGCTCACCTTGGCACTACGTGCCAGGTGAGCTAAAAACATGTAAAATGTGCAGATTCTAATATACTTTGCAGATTATTGATATAAGAATGACTGCCCTACTCTTTATATGTATTATTTTATATATTGCTGATAGACATGTATGTCTTTGCTGAATAAAACATATCATATAAATGGCATAAAGATTTCAGTTTTTGAAATACTCCCTTTATCTGGAGCCCTGACGTTAAAACGCAACAATCACTATTTGTTTCGCGTTTTGACAATGTTTCCCAGTGCATTTTAGGAACTATACTATTAATTTCACCAGATTATATAGGACAATCAAAGAGTTGCGTATAAGTGTTTGATAAGTATAAACATGACATCGTTTGAACATTGGGCTGTTTAACTATTTCGCTGCCAAGTTTTATCGCAGAAGTATCGTCTGCAATTCGTAGTGCCGTCTGCAATATTTTTTAAGTCAGCTTTCGGGCTGTTTTGACTGAAGAAATGTCGATACGAGTGTCAAACAGTTTGGGTCCTGATCAGACGCCGCGTAACGCGGCGTCTGATCAGGATCCAAACTGTTTGCAAAGTCGTCTTTTGGCGCCGTTGGCAGTGAAAAAATTAAAAAGACAGAAAACTAGATTACAAATTGACATGTTTTAGAAAACAGTTACCGTTGAAAAATGATCACTGTTAAGTTTCATCGTTGAAAGACGACTTAACCCGTACATATAATTATGTCTCATACACTTAATTGTGATTAACTGACTACTGGTATGAGGGGGGTCATTGTGCAACGCTGGAAAATGACACGGGGGTCAATTCTCAATGTTCACGGTTGGAAAAATACCATACCCGTGAAATTATGACTCCTGAATTATCTTGTTCTAAAAAATAGAGGGGGTCATTTCTCAACGTTGAAAAATGACCCTTGTAAAGTTTCAACGTTGAGAAATGACTTAGCCCGTGCAGAATTGTCTCATAGACTTAATTGTGATTAACTGACTACTGGTATGAGGGGGTCATTGTTCAACGTTGAAAAATGACCCGGGGTCAATTCTCAACGTCATTTTTCAACGTTGAACAATGACCCCCTGATACCAGTAGTCAGTTGAAAAATGATCCCCGGTCATTTTACAAATATATGATTCAGGAGTCATAATTTCATGAATAGGGTCTTTTTTCAACATTGAGAATTGACCCCGGGTCATTTTTCAAGGTTGAACAATGCCCCCCCCCCCCCCCCCCTCCTCCTCATACCAGTAATCAGTTAATAACAATTAGGTCTCGGGGACATCTGTACATGTTAAGTCAATTTTCAACGTTAAATCTTTACACGGTTCGTTTTTCAACGTTGAAAAATGACCCCCGGTCATTTTACAAGATAATCCAGGAGTCATAATTTCATGGGTAGGGTTTTTTAACGTTGAGAATTGACCCGGGTTATTTTTCAACGTTGAACAATGACCCCCTCATACCAGTAGTCAGTTAATAACAATTAAGTCTAATAGACATATTTATACAGGTTTAGCCATCTTTCAACGATGAAACTTAACACAGGTCATTTTTCAACGTTGAGAAATGACCCCCGGTTATTTTACAACAAGATAATTCAAAAGTCATGAGTTCATGTGTAGGGTCTTTTTTCAACATTGAGAATGGACCCCGGGTCATTTTTCAACGTTGAACAATGACCCCTCATACCAGTAGTCAGTTAATAACAATTAAATCTAGGAGACATATTTGTACAGGTTAAGTCATCTTTCAACGATGAAACTTAAAACGGGTCATTTTTCAACGTTGAGAAATGACCCCCGTACATTTTACAACAAGATTATTCAAGAGTCATGATTTCATGAATAGGGTATTTTAAACTATTTTTTCAACGTTGAGAATTGACCCCGGGTCATTTTTCAACGTTGAACAATGACCCCCTCATACCAGTAGTCAATTAATCACAATTGAGTCTAGTAGACAATTCTGTACAGGTTAAGTCGATGAAACTTAACACGAGTCATTTTTCAACGTTGAGAAATGACCTACGGTGATAATTTCATGGGTAGGGTCTTTTTTCAACGTTGAGATTTGACCCAGTTCTTTTTTCAACGTTGAACAATGACCCCCTCCCCCCCTTCAAACCAGTAGTAAGGGTCATTTTTTAACATTGGGAATGGACCCCGGGTCATTTTTTCAACGTTGAGAAATGACCCCAGGTCTATTACCAACGTTAAAACCCCACCTTACAAAAGGATCAATTAATAACCAATAGTTTGTAGCAGCCATTTATTGTTTAAGGGTATGGTCATATTTTAATATTGAGAATTGACCCCCGGTCATTTTACAATGTTAAAAAATGCCCCCCTCTCTTCCGTTTGTTATTCAATGGCGTATTATCACTGTCGTAATTATTTCACAGATAGGGTCATTTCTCAACGTTAAAGGAATTGACCCTGGTCTATGACCCCGGCCATTTTACAACTAGATGTTTCAGCAGTCATAATTTCACGGGTAGGTTTTTTTTTTCAACGTTGAGAAATGAACCCATTCCCGCTGAAAAATGACCCAGGAGGTCTTTTTTCAACGTTGAAAAATGACCGGGAGGTCATTTTTCAACGGGGTCAAAATTTAATGTTACACGGGCTCCCGCTTAACGGTTCGGTTCCCGTTAATCCAACGCATCGGCTCCCGTTTAAAAATGGCGTTTGTTGTCAAATACAAATATGATGTGTGTCTTTGGATAGTATTGCTTTAAATGAAGATCAAGACGATACTTACGGAGTACTTATTTATAGGACAACTGCTTGAGGTCGATGTTTAACTTGAAAAAGTTTCGACTGTTACGGCTATTTCTGAAGAAACTGATGCTCATTGACCATAAATTGTACTGAAAAGGCAACAAATTCAGCTGTCATCGACACCAAGTATGTCCGCCGATAAGTCTGGGTACAATCGTCAACTGCATATGATGTAGCCTGTCCTGGTCAACCCTGTCTTTTGCTGTCATGATTTTGAATATCTATATCATGTAACCACTCTCTCTTCTGTGGTACAGTGATGGCAACTTATGTCTTTTTAGGCGTTATGTACGACAGTTCTCTCAGCTCTAGCTGTACACAGCTTGGGGGCTCTCCTTTGCACTCTTTCTAATTTGTCAGTGTCACCTATACTGTTGAATACGTGCAGCATTCCCGTACTCCAGAAGCGTTCAGTAACCGTATAAATGATCATCGATGACCTCCAAACGTAGCACTTTAAACGAAAAAACCCTGTTTGCATGATGTCGTTTGTAATCTACGCAAACGGCCTCAGAGGAAGTGTGCCTAGGCGAACGGGAATTCCAATATGGCGCCTTAAGTGGGGCACGGTATCAAAGACTTTCTTGAAGCCGAGGTGTCAGTGCATTGTGTCTAGTGGGTCTCCTCTGTATAATGCATCTATGCATACCAGAAGCTGGGTCATGCAAGATTTCCCGGGTACAAAGGCATGCTGCTCGTAGCAGCAGAGTCCATTTCTTGTCATATGTCCCATCAACGCCATTCTTACTATTGATTCTAGATCACTTTTAGTTTATGTACACAGCACAGAGGTAAGACTATAACTGTCATTGCCTATAATTGCCGGGGGTACTTCTGTCTTTCTTCTTGTGGATTGGAGTCACATGTCTTGTACAAGCACGTTATCAGATATCCAATCCTTCGGTAGCTTACGTCACAGTGTTTGGATGGATACTGTGAAATAGTGAATATAATTAACCTGAATGATTGGCACAATATGCTGGCGTCGCTCTTTCAGGAATGTGGTCTTATATTATATTTTGTCCGGTCCAATTAACAGCCTATAGCTAGCTTGTTGGAATTGCGACAGACAATTTGAAAATACCACTAGAAGAGACCTCAACGTCAGACATGATACTTTCACTTTCCGATGACGAGTCTAGGCAATCACTGTCGGCATTGTCCTTCCGTCAAGTTGACAGAGTTGAGACATGCTTAGGGACCCGGGTGACTTTGGTGTGATGACGAGTCTAGGGAATCACTGTCGGTATTGTCCTTCCGTTTTGACAAGACATGCTTAGGGACCCGGGTGACTTTGGTTTATCTAGACGTGCTGAAATTGCCTGTTCATGATATTTGTATTGTAACGTAGGTGGTACGTTGGTAAATTGAAATGAGGCCTCCCAACCCGTTGTATGTTGGGAAAGTGAGTCAACTATATAGTGCAACAAACATCTCTTGATGTGAGCTTAAGCTTGGTATATGCGGCCTCACAAACCGTTGTATATTGGGAAAGTGAGTCAATTAGATCTACATGTATAGTCAGGAACGTATATTATACGTCCCTGATATAGTGCAACAAATATCTCTTGATATGTGACTGAGCTTAAGCTTTGCATCGACGGGGTTTGTTGTTGCTGGGTCTCTCGGGTTGGCACGTTACCGTATTTTCTTGTCCGCTAATTCTCTTGTCTAGCAAGTTTGAAACATGAGATGAAAGGGTTTAAAGAGAGTTTAACTCATTTCAACCAAGAGTCAGAGTCGATCGATCAGCAACTCAACTCAACTCAATTTTATTGGCAATCGGCAGCATATATAAGTGCCATTGGCCATTCGCGAATTATATATGGCGCGCTTCTCATATCATCTACATCTACATCATAACGCTGAACTGTCATAGAAACTGACAATACTGCAGCGGCGCACAGACAGAAAAATAAAGAGAAATATAGAAAAAGATAGAAAAAAGACCCGGACAAGAAAACTGAAGAAATGCACATACAGACAAAGTAAGAAAAAGAGAAAGTGTCACCAAACCACTTTCAACTCATCTGAGTAAGACCAATCCAGCTTGGGATGCCCTGCTGGGGTACGAAACCCCGCTGGCACAGCTCCTAATCTTCATGTGAGGCTTGGTGCGTTTAAATGGAGAAAGTCGAGAGCTCCTTCTTGAAAAATGCCAAAGAAGGAGCCTCAGCTGCAGTAGCTGGGAGCCTGTTCCACACTGGGATGGTGCGTGGGAAGAAACTGAACTTGTGACAGTCAGTGGATGTGCTATGAGTAGCAAAACGCAACTTATGTGCTGCTCTCGTCCGTGATATAGACGCCTCTAGGTATGATGTAGATGTGAGGTCATTAATGATCTTTAAGAACATAACAAGTTGCTGCTTCTGACGTCTGGCTTGGAGCGTTTCCCATTGGAGGTGTTGCAACATGTCAGATACACTACTGGTATTCCTGAAGTGATTGGTGACAAAGCGGGCAGCCCTCCGCTGTACCATCTCCAGCTGGCGTGTCTGGTTCTTCTGGTGAGGGTTCCAGGCAGAGCTGCAATAGTCCATATTGGAGTTAACTAGGGCGATGTAGGCGGTGATCTTGGCTTCTTCGCTGGCCTTCTGTAAGTTCCTCTTCAGGAAACCAAGCATACTGTTGGCCTTCTGCACTTTCTTGTTGATGTGTGAGCTCCATCCCATGTTGGACTGTAAAAGGACACCCAAGTACTTGGTAGTAGACCCTTCTGTCAGTGTTGATCCCTTGAGGGTGTAGTTACATACTCTGGGAGATTTTGACCTTGTGACTCTAAGGACGCTGCACTTCTGGGGATGAAAGTCCATACCCCACTTGGATTCCCATTGTGTAAGGGTGTACTGGTATTCTTGAAGTAGCCGTTGGTCTTCTTCGGTTCTTAAATGTCTGTAAACTACACAGTCATCAGCAAAGAGACGAACTTGGGAGTTTAGGTTTTCTGGCAAGTCGTTGATGAAGAGTAGGAATAGTAGGGGGCCAAGTACGGAACCTTGGGGGACCCCGCTTTCCCCTGGTGCTCTCTCTGACGAATCACCTTCGACCAAGACTTGTTGAGTTCTGCCTTCCAAGAATGCCGAGATCCAATGATGAGTAGAGCCAGTAATTCCATAGTGGCGGATCTTCCGCAGCAGCCTCTGATGTGGGACCCTGTCAAAAGCCTTGGAGAAGTCCAACACAATCATGTCAGTCTGGGTGCGTTTGTCCAGCGAGGAGGTAAGCCTAATTAAGGCTCGTGGGCTAAGGTGAGAAGCTGGGTCTCGCAGTTCTTCCTCGCTCTGAATCCATGCTGACAATCATGTAGGATCATGTGTCGGTCCAGGTGCTTGAGGGTGTTGCTCACTATGACATGTTCCAGAAAGACTGGTGAGGGAGACTGGCCTGTAATTTGCAGGGTCTTGGCGTGAGCCTTTCTTTAAAATGGCAGTCACGTTTGCATGTCGCCAATCATCTGGTACACGTCCCTCCCTAAGAGATTGCTGGAAGACAAGGGTTAACACGGGGGCGATGCTATCAGCGCAGTCTTTTAGGATCCTTGCTGAGATATTGTCGGGGCCTGGTGACTTCCGCGGATTCAAGCTGCTTCCGCACGCCCTGTTCCTGTACGATAATGTCAGGGCCCGGGTCTCCTTCTGGATTAGGAATACTGGTCTGGTCCTCTCTGGTGAATACAGATTTGTACTGCCTTGTCTTGAGCCCCATTGAACAATTATATTAATACGTACATGTATTCATGTATAGGCCTATGTCCATGGATATATAACCTACCAGTGAGCGTTTAAATAAGTGGCATCTTCTTCTCTTTTTTTTTAAATAGAATCTACTCCCATTCTGACATTCATTATTAACTTATTAGAAATACACTTAATTCTAGTGACTAAGTGGTTATTATTTCCAAGCTTTAGTCGTAAGGGCGTTTGATCTGAATCCAAACTATTTGCAAATACCCACGGCACCGCTAACTTTCTGAAAGTTTTGAAATAGCTGAGTCGCCATGGTCAGGAACAGTATATAGTACTATGTACAAGGTATTTCACAATTGTGTTCCATTCATAAATTATCTTTCAATTATCATGTTCCAAATAAATGATATATACCATCTGTCGCAAAACCTACTAGAGATTTCACAAGTTGCCAGTAGATTGGTTCTCGACACAAACGAAGTTAGTTGAGTTGAGAGTAAATAAAATAGAACGAGAACTGGGAACCATGTCCGTAGAATAAATGAGTCTTTTTCTAAAAATAATTATTGACCTCATATCAACCAATGACGTTTCAGCATAGACGCACAAATTTTACACATAATTGGATGACGTAGTACACAGAAACAGGTGCCCCTGTTCTCCCAATGAAGGAACTGAGTAGTACATAAGTGTCAAAATCAGTCAAAATGTTTGGTATGATGGGTGATGCGCATTCCAGATCTCTCCAGCCCAAAAAGACTCCCATAAGTCAAGATTACAGAGTAACTGGTAGTGTTCTTGGGCTCGGAATTAACGGAAAAGTAGTTGAATGTTATTCTCATCGAACAGGGGAAAAGTTTGCCTTGAAGGTTCGTCGATTGTGTTTTTATTTTGCCACCTACATGACCTAACTTATACAGAGCTACAGAAAGCGATGTCCTTGAAGCATTCGATACGCGTGATGAACATGTCAGTAAGCAATTCATGAAAGGGAATCGCTATCCGTTACCAATAGTTGTGGCAGTCGTAATAACACACAACTGGTGTAGGGTTTTTTTCTGTCAAGAAAACGGAAATTCACGTGGGCTGTACAACAGGGGACCGTCACAATAGAAGTCTGAACCCCAAAAGAAACAAATGTATAAACACTAGATATATAGACAGGGGGTCGAACTTCCAATTTCCGAATTGTACCCCTCTCCCAAGTTATGCCTCTATCGACATTCGATCAAACGGTATATCGGGTAAAGCTATTTGCCAATACGTAGTATGAAGTATAATCTTCGTAATAGCAAAGCGAAAAACTCCTAGTTTAAAAGGTTCTCAGATGGGTGCTGGTGAATTCGCCTAGAGACGAACTCGCCTACAATTAGAGGGTGATGGACGTTTCGGTAAATGACCAGTTCGGTAAATTGATTTTATATAGTGAAAGTCTGGACGTTTCGGTAAAAAGGTAAATAATAGTAATTATAGGTTTATGTACCTGTATATCACACCTTTCGCTAGATCAATAACTGATGGCGCTTGATCTCTAATCACTTAAGAAAATTGAGAATCCTGTGTAAGTATTTGCAACCCCGATAGGATCAGTTATATGATCAGGATCTACTATGTAGACGGTGACTTTATACAAAAAACCATGGTTTAATTTTGTTGAAAAAAAAAATATTGAAGAAATCAAGTTATTTTTACCCCCTTCACATGCCCTTTATTTCGTTTGGTAAACAGGTCGAAAAATTGTATCTGTTGGTAGATCAGGATCAACACATACTAAAACAACCCTGCAAACTTGGCACAAATACTGTGCCACAATCTCATTGTTACCGAGAGAGGTGCGATGTGCGATATACTTAATCCTATAATTACTATAATTTACCTTTTTACCGAAACGTCCAGACTTTCACTATATAAAATCAATTTACCGAACTGGTAATTTACCGAAACGTCTGTAAATCCAATTAGATATATAGTAACCTAAATGGTGAATTCGCCTAGAAAGCAATTATATAGTGATTGTATTTCACACCTTGTAGTACAGGTGTATCTACTGTTTACAAGTAGATAAAATAAAGATATTTGTGGAGGATCAATTTATATTGTTGTTTTCTTATCCAGATACTGTATTTTTTTTTTTTAAACAAAATCAAAGATCAGTGTAGCCCCCAATCACTACACCCAGGTTTGACAACCTGTTTGAAAGGGGGTGGTGCCAACGTAGAATACATCATTTAACATCTATTTCTCTGTTTCTTTTGAAATTAAAGTTGTAAATTGAAAGTAAAAATGCCGCTTGCACAGGTCTACATAAAAATTATTAACACCTGCATATACGATGATCAGGGGCTACACTTATCATCCCATCTAAGGGGTAATTCATCTTAGGAAACACTACCTGAAAACAAGTCTTGTTATGTTATCGATACCTTACAATAGGTGCGAAATACAATCACTATCATAATTGCTTTCTAGGCGAATTCACCATTTGGTTTACTATATATCTAATTGTAGGCGAGTTCGTCTCTAGGCGAATTCACCATAAACCTCTCAGATGCCACAAGGCAGAATCCCGAGAAACACCGCAATTTTGACAGGTCGGCAACAACCTCATAACCGGTCACATCCAAACGGTTTAGTCCAATTAGCCCATGAGATTGCAGAAATGAAAGTTAACAGACCAACCAACCCAAACTG
Source organism: Gari tellinella (assembly GCA_922989275.2). Classification (NCBI taxonomy): domain Eukaryota; kingdom Metazoa; phylum Mollusca; class Bivalvia; order Cardiida; family Psammobiidae; genus Gari; species Gari tellinella. The sequence continues at coordinate 54,086,719 of OV277858.1, forward strand.
TTTGCACAGATAATCTCAATTCCACGGCTAGCGTGCAAAGAGTTAACCCTGCTCCCGCTGAATAGTCATATATAAAACTCCACCTATTGTGATCTAAAATGAATATCTATCATCAGTGACTCAGTCATTCTGCACTATTGTATTCCAATGGCTAATGAAACAAGGAAAATCTTCCCCAATAAAGAGTGTAGACTCATGATGGACAGATCCTATAAGAAAACAGTACATACCCTCATCAGACAGCACCTGAAGAAGTTGTCGGACCAAGGTCTACACTGTCACTGTTGTATAAAAGGGTCAATATTAAGAGGTTAAAATATGACCTAGGTGTGCCTTCTGTCCATAATGGTACAACTGGTGTCATAATGGCGGGAGGGCTTTAGCCCAAGGGCTATTGTGACACCAGGCATGCCATTATGGGCAGAAGACATGCCTAGGTCATGTTTTGACCCTTTTAGCTCACCTGAGCTAGCTCAGGGTGAGCTTTTGCAATCCTTGAATGTCCGTCGTCAACAATTTTAGTGTTTACACTCTAGAGGCCACAATATTTATCCAATCTTTTTCAAACTTGCTCAGATGGTATATTGCCATAAGAGTTCGGATGAGTTCGATTATGGTTGAAATCGGACAAATAGGTCATGAGTTATTTACCTTTGAACTGCTGAAAATGCCATATTTTACAGTGTTTACACTCTAGAGGCCACAGTATTTATCCAATCTTTCTAAAACTTGCCCAGATTGTATATGACCATAAGAGTTCAGATGAGTTCGATTTTGTTTGAAATCGGACAAATAGATCAAGAGTAATCTACCTTTGAATTGCTGAAAATGCCATATTTAACGTTGTTTACACTCTAGAGGCCACAGTATTTATCCAATCTTTCTAAAACTTGCCCAGATGGTATATGACCATAAGAGTTTGGATGAGTTCGATTTTGGTTGAAATCTGACAAATAGATCAAGAGTTATTTACCTTTAAATTGCTGAAAATGCCATATTTAACAGTGTTTACACTCTAGAGGTAAACACCTTTTTCTCCAATCTTTCTCAAACTTACTCAGATTGTATATTTCCATAAGACTTTGGATGAGTTCATTTATGGTTGTAATCGGATCAATAGGTCAAAAGTTATATACCTTTGAATTGCTGAAAATGATATATTTGACAGTGTTTACGCTCTAGAGGCCACAATATTTATCCAAGCTCTCTCAAACTTGCCCAGATTGTATATGACCATAAGAGTTCGGAAAAAGGGTGATTATGGTTGGAATCGGACAAATAGATCAAGAGATTTCTACCTTTGAATTGCTGAAAATGCCATATTTTACTGCGTTTACACTCTTGCAACTACAGTTTTCAATGGATTGTGATTATACTTGTACACAAAGGATGTAGCTATACGTTCTGGAAGGAGTGCAATTATTGTTGAAATGTAATCATTGTGGCAATAGTTACCTGCCCTTGATATACTTTGAAATGCTAGAAAAAGGCTTCATTTCAGTATTGTTTAGGCTTTAGTTATCTGCCTTTGATGTACTCTACTATACTAGAGTAGGTCGACAAACTTGAATAGATTTAGAATAAAACGGGTGAAATTCAAAGGTAAAGCTATCAGGCTTCATTACAAATGGTGAGCGATATCAGGGCCTTCAGGCCCTCTTGTTATTGTATATCTTCATGCAAATGACATGGTTTTAAACATCGTTTAGCTGCCATCAACTGCTCACAAATTTTAAACGACAGGGGTGACAAATTATGAGAAGCTCTAGATCTTTCAGAAATGCTCAGATCGTTATAACTCGAACATTATATAGAGTTGGATATGGGTAAGTTTAGCCCATGCAGAAAATTTGTAGTAGATCTAGAATATGAAAAATTAAAAACCGCTAATTGAGTAAATCTCTACATTTTGGCGACATCGTTTTTTATTTTATGAAATTTCTGCTGAATGGCGTGAAATAATGACTTCATAACTGTCATTTTGAATAACATATACAACACAGGGTTGGCCGGTTAAAACCGTCAGGTTTTAACCTGTTAAAACCGCCGGGTTTTAACCTGTTAAAACTGCCACAGTCAATAGTGGTTGATACTCATTTTTTGTTAAAATAAGGCTCTTAAAGCTTTAAAAGGGTTTAATTATAGTGCAATGATGTATTACAGATACACAGGATTCAGGAAGCTATTTCAAGTGTATATAGGGGGTATAAGAAGCACAAAGTGGATTTTTCAAATCTGAAAAGACCACCCTGATTGATTGAGCTGATCATATTTATTGATTGAACTGACCGTTTGTTGTCGATTGAAATGACCACTTGCGATGGATTGAATCGACCACTCTGGTTGATTGAAAAGACTACCCTGGCCAATTGAACCAGATTTATTGTGATTCCTGAAGTATTTGTGGACTTCTACAACTTGCTTTATCACCTGCCCTAGCAGATTCAGCCAGTGTGCAGAGCAACCATAAACTGTCAGGCTTGGGTTGTCCTCCTTCAGGTTCTGCTTCATCACAGATAATTTCTCATTATCTGTGACTACGCTAGTGACCTTGCAGCCATACTTCTCAGTAAACTCATTGATGGCTTAGGAAGTTAGGAGTAAAACAAAGTGTCAGTGTATAATACCCCTGACAGTGTATAATCACCTTGTATCAAGACATTTGGTTGGTCACAATCAGATCTATGCCACTGCAGTGACATGGGGCAATCTTACACATGATGATCTGTTTTGACAGCAATTTACAGGTGTTGCAAACTTGCAAATACTTATGATTTTCCCATGATTGTAAATAAAAGGCATCAATGAATCCTCAACATTTAATTGTTGATTGACTGTGGGTATATGACCTTAATCAAGTTAATGGTTAATTATCTGCTGTAATATATTCCCAAAGTGGTCAATACTGGTCAATTGCAATTTTGAGTAGTCGATTGAGTTTTTAAGCTCACCTGAGCTAGCTCAGGGTGAGCTATTGCAATCCTTGATTGTCCGTCGTCCGGGCGTCAACAATTTTCGTGTTTACACTCTAGCGGCCACAATATTTATCCAATCTTTCTCAAACTTGCTCAGAAGGTATATTGCCATAAGAGTTCAGATGAGTTCGATTATGGTTGAAATCGGACAAATAGGTCATGAGTTATCTACCTTTGAACTGCTGAAAATGCCATATTTAACAGTGTTTACACTCTAGAGGCCACAGTATTAATCCAATTTTTCTAAAACTTGCCCAGATTGTATATGACCATAAGAGTTCTGATGAGTTTGATTATGGTTGAAATCAGACAAATAGATCAAGAGTTATTTACCTTTGAATTGCTGAAAATGCCATATTTAACAGTGTTTACACTCTAGAGGCCACAATTTTTATCCAATCTATCTCAAACCTGTTCAGATTGTAAATGACTATAAGAGTTCAAATGAGTTTGATTATGGTTGAAATCAGACTTATAGGTCGAGCGTTATCTACCTTTGATTTGCTGAAAATGCCATATTTAACGATGTTTACACTCTAGAGGTCAAAAAATTTATCCAATCTTCCTCAAACTTTGGATGAGTTCAATTATGGTTGTAATCTGATCAATAGATCAAAAGTGATCTACCTTTGAATTGCTGAAAATGATAATATTTAACAGTGTTTACACTCTAGAGGCCACAATATTTATCCAAGTTCTCTCAAACTTGCCCAGATTGTATATGACCATAAGAGTACGAAAAAGGGTGATTATGGTTGGAATTGGACAAATAGATCAAGAGATATCTACCTTTGAATTGCTGAAAATGCCATATTTTACAGCGTTTACACTCTTGCAACTACAGTTTTCAATGGATTTTGATTATACTTGTACACAAAGGATGTAGCTATACATTCTGGAAGGAGTGCAATTATTGTTGAAATGTAATCATTGTGGCAACAGTTACCTGCCCTTGATATACTTTGAAATGCTAGAAAAAGGCTTCATTTCAGTATTGTTTAGGCACTAGTTATCTGCCTTTGATGTACTCTACTATACTACAATAGGTCGACAAACTTGAATGGATTTAGAATAAAACGGGTGAAATTCAAAGGTAAAGCTATCAGGCTTCATTACAAATGGTGAGCGATATCAGGGCCTTCAGGTCCTCTTGTTAATGGATAGTACAGTAAAATTGTTGTAAGTGAAAAGTTGATTGAGTTGAAGTATTTAGTGGTTGGTTGTTTATGAATATAGCTAGCCTTTTGGTTGGTAAACTGCCAAACTGATCCTAGGTGGTCAATACAGGTCAATTGACAAGGCCGGTCATTCAATCAACCACTTTGTTACAGTCCTGGTTTTATCAAATATTTACAAAATTTAATTCAAATTCGATATTTAGTTTAAACCATTTATATCATGATCATTATTCCCAGTATCCTCATCATGAAAATGTATGAATAAGATAGGTAGGGTACTAGTACTTTATTTTATAAGTAGTCAGATTGAATTGACCACATCAAATGGCCACCCGGCAAAAGTCCACTTGTGGTTACATGAATTAAAGAAAAACTTTGAAAAACAACGTCAAAATATCATTCTGTTATTGAAAAAGATCCTTAACAGAACAGTTTGTATGTACTGTATAATATTATAATTTATTAAACAACAATTTACATTGCTAGGGGTATGATACATAGGTTATAAGTTGATTCGAAGTGGTCATTTCAATTGACCAGTAATGACCGGTTAAAACCAATTATACAATACTCTTATTGACCGGTCGATTGCCAACCCTGAAACAACGTCAAGTAATTTCACACTGTGACACACATAAGACTTGATCATTGTATAAACAGGAACCGTACCTTTCACGTTACGACCCTTCTGTCTCAGAACTCAAGTTCTGGATTACTATTTGACACCGACGCAAAACCCCTTCTCCTGCCATGTTTGAATAGATTATCCATTATCGGCCCACTGGGCCATTATGGATTGGTCACATGACCTCCGTAAAGACAGTTTTCAACGGCAATTTTGTTACTATTTAAAGTAAGGTATACAATAAATGGTGTTACTGTTTACAGAAGATCAGTTTACACTGACTTTTGAAAATATAAACTATAAACTGCCTGATATTTGCAAACATTTCATAAGCAAAAAGCATGCTTGATAACATTATACCTTACTTTCTTGCAGGTATTACGTGATGTGCCAAAGGCAAGACGAGAAATAGACCTTCATTGGAGAGCCTCGGGTTGTAAACACATTGTCAAGATAGTAGATGTGTATGAAAATGTGTACGGAGGACAGAAATGTTTACTTGTTATTATGGAATGGTATGTTGCCTACTGTACAACTTTATCCAAAGTTATTGTAGAACAGTTTCAGAGAAAGACAGAAGAAATTCGGATTTTGTATTTGTAAACTGAATGTCCAGAGTAATCTCACATTCTCTGTTAACCAGCAGCTATACTGTCTTTTCTATATGTCTCATGATTTTTTCGGACGTTTGATTTTGCCTGCCAGAAATCGTAGGGATTTATTCAACACTCACCAGATTTGAGCGAAAGTTCAGCCCATTTTAACTCTGAAATAAGGATAATAATGGTAAACTTACAGGAGGTAGGAATATTATGATTCAAGAATATAGATATTCCAAGAAAGTTGGAGCGAAACGAGATAACAAAGTTGGACTGTGTTTGAGGGGTTTTATCATGAAAGGATAAGTGATAATTTAAGAAATCAGATGAATGAATCCTTGGGATGCACATTCTGTAAGACAAAGAGTCCTTGAGACAAACATTGAGTCCTCTATGTGAAAATTTAACCCAATATCCGATAACTTATTTCTAGTTTTGAAGACAGGTGACCACATAAAGCAGGTTGAAAGTAAAGCAGAATGTGCCTTAAGGCACATTCTGCTTTACTTTCAACCTGCTTTCAGCTTCTATTTGCTTACGAGTGATAGGTTAATAAAGGCTAGAAAAGCTATGGGTCCATCGGACTGGCAACTTTTTAAATGAGTCCCTGGCAAATTTAATGAGTATAGGACTTGGGATGCGCAGGTAAAATTATCCCTGCAGGATCATAATAATCCTCATGAAAATATGAATAAAATCCTCCTATGGCTCTTGTAAGGAGGAGCAAATGAAAGCACCCTCTGACATTTATGCATCATAGGAAAGGGTGAAATAGTCAATGGCACTGAAGTGGAGAAAAGAGTTAATGTTCCCTATTTATTTTTTTCCAGTATGGAGGGCGGAGAGTTATTCAGTAGAATACAAGACAGGGCAGACTCGGCATTTACAGAAAGAGGTAACCAGCAATATAGAGCACAGCTTGCTTTAACCCATTACCCTATTAATACGCCTTTTTACGCCTCTAATTTATTCCTCCACAGAAGAAAACCTTTCAAATATATTAAGTTATGATTGTGTACTATTAGAAAAAATTCTTTATCCTAGCATATGATAGCTTAAAGCAGGCTGCTTTAAGTGGTCACCTGTTTTCAAAACTATAAACAAGCTATAGGGTAATGGGTTAAACTACAATCTGCTAGGATATAGAATATTTTATTGTATAAAATGAGTTATTTCCTTCTGTGGAGGAATTAATTAAATGGGTAAAAAGTAGATTTTACCCATATTTAGTTATTTACTACATAGTGTCTACAAATTTAAGCAGTTCGCTTTCCCTACCTTTCAGTATAATGACTTGTTTTAAAGTCCATGATAAACTAGGTTGATAAATAGCTTGACCAGCAACTGTACAACTGTTTTCACTCAATGCCAACCTTGGACATTTGTAAGCAGTTTTGATACAGACCAGTCATTGAATAAACGGTAATATGGTCAGGATCCGGATTGTTTGACAGTTGTATCAGTATACTATTATCTTCTTTTTTTTCTTCAAAATATATATGTTAAAAAAATTGGCATTAACTTACAGAGGGTAATTCTTCAGACAGGTTGATAATAAAGTAGAATGCTCCTTTGTGAGCATTCTGCATTAATCTGAACTGGTTTAAGTTCCCATCTGGAAAGGTACTAGAAATGCCTTTAATATTTCATGTTTAAGAATTCCTAGCTGAGGACTATGTTTCTGGTTTATATGAATACTAAGGAAAGTCTCTGAAGTGTATGTATAGGGTTAAACGAACAGTAAAAGTGTATTGATACAGATGGCTGAGATGAATTAACTCTTTGCATGCTGGTTAATTTTTTTTTGTCTGCAACATTTGTCGTCTGCTATTGTTCTAAGAATACAATTTTCTAAATTTCATTGCAAAACAGGGTCAGAGTGTCAAACAGTTTGGATCCTGATGAGACGCCCCGTTCTGGATCCAAACTGTTTGAATAGGCAATCACTGTGGAGGATATATCCCCGTAGTTTTATTTCTAGCCACCTAAAAGGGACAGGGTGCAGCAAAAAAGGGGCAGGGTGGCAATGCGACAGTGGGCAAGACTGCCAATAGACAGGGCAGGTTGGAACCCGGGGCATTGCTACTATATTGCAGTATTTTTTGCTGAATTAATTTCATGTTACAATTGTAGTAAATTAATTCATTTTTAACTCAAAAGTTTTAAGAATTAATTGTTACATCCAATATCCTTTTATTTTACAATAAATGACTGAATTATATAGTTAGATGTAAAAACTTATCCGCTAGCATGCAAAGAGTTAACTCTTTGCTCCCTGAAACTTTAAATAGACAATCCAGTTTGCATTTTAGTCTAGTCCAATTCTGACTTTTAAGGGTTGTTTTTGTCAATGTTTGGCATTGTGACAAACACTGAAGACCCTGATCAGAGGGCTCCTTTTGGAGCCCTCTGATCAGGGTTGGCCGGTAAAAACCGGGGCGGTTTTAACCGCCCGGTTTTAACCGGTTAAAACCGCCCCGGTCAATACTCCCTGAAGTGGTCAATACTGGTCAATACCGGTCAATACTCTTTTTCTGCTAAAATAAAGCTCTTGAAGCTTTAAAAGGGTTTAATTATAGTGTAATGATGTATAACAGATACACAGGAAGCTATTTCAAGTGTATATAGGGGGTATAGGAAGCACAAAGTGGATTTTTTAAATCTGAAAAGACCAACGTGGTTGACTGAACTGACCACATTTATTGCTTGAACTGACCGCTTGTGGTCGATTGAAATGACCACTTCCGAAGGATTGAATCATCCACTCTGGTTTATTGAAAAGAACATCATGGCCAATTGAACCAGGTGTATGGTGATTCCTGAAGTATTTGTTGACTTCTATAACTTGCTTTATCACCTGGTCAGGAGTAATATCCTGTCCTAGCAGATTCAGTCAGTGTGCAGAGCAACCTTTAACTGTCAGGCTGGGTTCTGCTTCATCACAGATATCTTCTCATTATCTGTGACCATGCTGAAGACCTTGCAGTCTTTCTGCTCAGCAGACTCATTGATGGCTTCCTGGGCACAAATACGGGTATAAAAAAGTGTTGTGTATAATACCCCTGTCAGTGTATAATCACCCTGTATCAAATTCAAGACATTTGATTGGTCACAATCAGATCTATGCCACTCCCCCTGCAGTGACATGGGGCAACATAACACATAATAATCTGTTTTGATAGCAATTTACAGGTGTTGCAAACTTGCAAATACTTATGAATATCCCATGATTGTAAATAATAGACTTCAATGAATCTTCAACATTTAATTATTGCCTGACTATGGTTATATGACCTTAATGGTTAATTACTTGCTGTAATATTATTCCCAAAGTGGTCAATTGAAATTTTGAGTGGTCAATTGAGGTTTTTAATGGGCAGTTGAGTAGTAAGTAAACAGTTGATTGAGTTGAAGTATTTAAAGGTTGATTGATTATGAGTATAGCTAGCCTTTTGGTTGGTAAACTCCCAAACTGATCCTAGGTGGTCAATCCCGGTCGATTTTCAATTGACAAGGCCGGTCACTTCAATCACCCACTTTTAGTCCTGGTTTTATCAAATATTTACAAAATGTAATTCAAATATTTCAATCTTTAAATAAAATCATTGATATATGATCATTATTCCCAGTATGCTCATCATGACAATGAGTGAATAAGATAGGTAGGGTACTAGTACTTTATTTTATAAGTAGTCTGACTGAATTGACCACATCAAATGGCACCCTGACAAAAGACCACTTGTGGTCATTAAAGTAAAACTTTGAAAAATAACATCAAAATATCAAACTGTTATTTAAAAAGATCCTTAACAGTACATTTTGTATCTACTGTAAACATTAAACAACAATTTACAGTGCTGGGGGGTATGATACATAGGTTATAAGTTGGTTTGAAGTGGTCAATTGACCAGTAATGACCAGTAAAGACCGGTATTGACCGGTTAAAACCAGTATTGACCGCCCGGGTGGTCAATACTCTTATTGACCGGTCGATTGCCAACCCTGCCTCTGATCTGGGTTTTCACTGTTTGCATAGGACAAGTGTATTCCTCACAGGTACGCTGTTTGCAAATGACGCATATATGCGTGACTAGGGTTCAAAGAGTTCGTATGTGTTTTTCAGAGGCAGCAGAGATCATCTGTGATATTGCAAAGTCCTTACTTTTTCTACATTCCATGAACATTGCACACAGAGATTTAAAGGTGAGTAACAAACCATACATGATATCATCAATTATAAGGGCTAGGTCTAACTACTGCACTTAAGCTCATGAAACTTTATATGCTAATGCGCCTCAATGAGTAGACCAAAATGCATTGCGGTTTGTTGACTTTGACCTCTAGGGTCAACATTAAGGCTTTGCATTAAAGTTTGTTCTGAACAAACAACGGCATCTATGGTCAGGAAACTTCATATGCTGATGTGCCTCAATGAGTAGACCACGATGCTCAGCAGTTTTGTCACCTTGACCTCTAGAGTTAAGGTTTTACGTTGAACTCTAGGGTTAACATTAATGCTTTTATGTTAAAGTCTGTTCTAAGCAAACAACTGTACCTACAGTCATGAGACTTTATTATGCTGATGTTCCTCAATGAGTAGACCACAGTGCACCACAGTTTGGTGACCTTGACCTCTAGGGTTAAGGTTTTGTGTTCAAGTCTGTTATTGCAGCAGTTGAACTTTATAATCTTTGAATACCCGTTCTGGTTCGGTAACTAATGGAAGAGTCAGACATACAGATGGATGTCACAATTAACAGGCCTCGGGGTTATAAAGGGTATGAGTTGAGCTTGAGGTCGTTTCTCAAGCAAAAACTCAAATATGACGAATCAAATGCTTGAGAATGGTCTCAGGCTCAAGCTCAAATCTGACGAATCAAATGCTTGAGAGCAAACTCTGACCAAAACTCAAATATGATGAATCAAATGCTTGAGAACAATCTCAGGCTCAAGCTCAAATTCGACGAATCAAACGTTGAGAATTATCTCGGACTCAACTGAAACTCTAAATAACTTTGGATCCCTGGCTCCAGATTGACACAAGTTCTGAAACTACTCTTATTGATTATTCAAACATAAACTCTACCCACTTTGAATATCTATTACCATAACAAGTTTTGCTTTTAACAATGGATAATAAGAAACGGGCAGATTTGTTTAGGAAAGTGCACAGACTTATGTCCGACAGATTCTTATATGGAAACAGTACACTGGAGACCCTGATCACTGATCAGACAGCTCCTCAGAAGCTGCCTGATCTAGGTATAAACTGCTGGAGCCCTCTGATTAGTATCTACATTGTTTGCATATGACCAGTGTACTTTTCACAGGTACATTGTTTGTTAATGACAAGTATTCTCGTCATTAGGGTTGCCCCATGTTATGCCACTGTTGCGAAAATAAATTCAAATCAATACATACTTAAAATCCTATCCAGAGCTCCAGATAAGAGGAGTATTTCAAAAACTAAAATCTTTACTTCTGCATTAAACCCTATGGTGTCGCTACTCATTCTTCGAGACGATTCTGAGTAGTAACACCATAGGATTTGATGTAAAATGAGTGAGAAAATGTTTGATTTTTAGCTCACCTGAGCTAGCTCAGGCTGAGCTTTTGCAATCCTTGAATGTTCGTCGTGCGTTGTCAACAATTTTGGTGTTTACACTCTAGAGGCCACAATCTTTATCCAATCTTTCTGTAACTTACTCAGATTGTATATTACCATAAGAGTTCGGATGAGTTCGATTATGGTTGATATTGGACATATAGATCAAGAGTTATCCACCTTTGAATTGCTGAAAATGCAATATTTAACAGTGTTTACACTCTAGAGGCCACAATTTAATTCAATCTTTCCCAATCTTGCTCAGATTGTATATAACTGCAAGAGTTCAGATAAGTTTAATTATGGTTGGAATTGGATTGATAGGTCAAGAGTTATCTACCTTTAAATTGCTGAAAATGCCATATTATTTAAGGTTGTTTACACGCTAGAGGCCACAATTTTAGTCCAATCTTTCTCAAACTGCATCAGATGGTATATGACCATAAGAGTTTAGATGAGTTGGATTATGGTTGCAATCGGACCTGTAGGTCAAGAGTTATTTACCTTTGAATTGCTGAAAATGCCATATTTAAGGGTGTTTACACTCTAGAGGCCACAATTTTATTCCAATCTTTTTTAAATTTGCCCAGATTGTATATAACCATAAGCATTCGGATGAGTTCGGTTATGGTTGGAATCAGACTTATAGGTCAAGAGTTATCTACCTTTGAATTGCTGAAAATGCCTTATTTAACAGTGTTTGTACTCTAGAGGCCACAATTATAATTGCACACAATTGTATATCGCTATAAGTTTTCGAGGGAGTGCAATTATTGTTGAAATCTGATCATTGTGGCAAGAGTTATCTGCCCTTGATTTACTTTGAAATGCTAGAAAAGGCTTCATTTAAGTATTATTTAGGCTCTAGTTATCTGCCTTTGATGTACTCTACTATACATACTAGAATGGGTCATATTGCAATGTTGCGTACATGCTATACTACAAATTTGAATGGATTTAGAATAAAACAGGTGAAATTTTAAGGCAAAGCTATCATGCTTCATTTTAAAAGGTGAGCGATATCAGGGCCTTCAGGCCCTCTTGTTTCAGTTTACTCCCTCTTATCTGGAGCCCTGCTATCTACTATAACTGATTATCTCTTGTGGTTTGATGCTGTGTGAGTGAATATGCAAATAGTGTGTGACATATCCTGCTCTATGCTTCTTCTCATTATGATTAAAGTCACTTTCTCTGCTTAATTTTTTCAGCCGGAGAATTTGTTATATTCTAAGAAGGGAAGAGATGGTGTCATCAAACTCACAGACTTTGGGTTTGCAAAAGAGACAACCACATACAAGTCACTACAGACGCCTTGTTATACTCCATACTATGTTGGTAAGACTTTGAATGCCTAGTTAACCCTTAACCTTATAACTTGTTTCTAGTTTTGAAGAGAGGTGACCACTTAAAGCAGATTGAAAGAAAAGCAAAATGCGCCATAAGGTACATTCTGGTTTATTTTTAGCATACTTTAAGCTATTATCTGCAAAGTTATTAAATTATTAACCCATTACTTCATAATTTGTCCTATTAATGGCTGTAATTTTTTCTTCCATTGAAGAAAATAGTTCCATTTTGTACAGTCATGAATATATGCCATAAGAAATATTCTCTATATACTAGCAGATGGTAGCTTAACGCAGGTTAAAAATATATCAGAATGTGCCTTAGGCGCATTCTGATTGACTTTCAACCTGTTTTAAGTGGTCACCTGTCTTCAAAAGTAAACATAGTCTATGGGGTAAAGGTTAAAGGAAATACAGTCGAAACTCAATACTTCGAACTCGCTTAAATCAATTATGTCAGTGTCTCATTGTTAAAATTTTGGTAAGCAGATCTCGCTGAAGTCGATCATACCCGTATTTCAGAGTCAAAACGTGGCTAAGTCACATACTTTTAAAACATGGGTATGTTCTAAGTAAAGCAAGTTGGAAGTATCAAATTCCGACGGTTCCAGGACATTTTCCTTTTGTCACTGTCTGTGTTTCCATGACAGCCTTTTAAATGTCAGGTTGTTTGTCTTGTGAAAAACAATGAAAATGTTCAAGTCCTTTGTCCTAAAAATACTGAAAAACATATTGTCTGCTAAAATGATGTCTACTTTGTCTGAAAATTACTCTTTCTTTGTTATTAGCTCACCTGAGCACAAAGTGCTCAAGGTGAGCTATTGTGATCGGTCGTCGTCTGTCATACGTCGGTGTCGTCCGTTCACAATTTGTTTCAAACAACTTCTTCTCTGAAACCAATGGCCCAATTTTAACCAAACTTGGTCAAATACATACTGTAGTTGTGAGCTTTAAAAATTGTTAAAAAAAGTGGGTGGGGCTATCGGTCTTGTTGCCATGCACAATATCTTAAAAAATCTTCTTTTCAAGAACGACTGGTCCGATTTCAATTTGTTTTTCACCAAAATGTTTCTTAATTAATATACTTTCAAAATTGTTCAAAGAATTTTGATCCGTAAAAAACATGGCCGCCAGAGGGCGTGGTCAATTTCCATACTTACATCATCAGTTTTACATAGACTTATATAGGAAAACCTTTAAAAATCTTTTTCTCTGAAACCCTAAGACCCAGACCTTTTATATTCGGCATCTAGCTTTGCCTTATGGTCCTCTACGAAAATTGTTCAAATCATGACCCCTGTGTCAAAAATGGACCGGCCCCGGGGCTTATCAATTTTACATAGACTTATATAGGAAAACCTTTAAAAATCTTCTTCTGAAACCATAAGGTCCACACCTTTTATATTTTGCATCTAGCTTTACCTTATGGTCCTCTACCAAAATTGTTCAAATCATGTCCCCATGGTCAAAAATGGCCCTGCCCCAGGCTTATCAGTTTTACATAGACTTATGATGGAATTTTTTAAAAAACAATTGCTTCTCTGAAACCATTGTCAGAATTCAATAATATTTTGAATGAATATTGTTTAAGTGACCCTTTATTAGCACTATTTATATCGATGCCATATTTTCCCATTTTGCTCATATAGTAATAATGACAAACAGATTCCGTATTACTTCTTCATGCAACAGTCCACATACATGCAATGACAAACTTCATTTTGCATTGAGTAATATATAACACAATAGTCCGCAGGTGAGCGATTTAGGGCCGCATGCGGCTCTTGTTTTATATTCAGATCCCAATTGCTGTTTTGATTCAGATCCTATACTTTATTATTCAGTGTCTAATGATCTGAATCCAGACTGCTTGCAAATGTGTAGAAAAAATTCTTAGAATTAAATCTGTGATACATAACCCTTTACCCCATAGCCTGTTTCTAGTTTTGAAAATAGATGACTACTTAAAGCAGGTTAAAAGTAAAGCAGAATACACATTAAGGCGCATTCTGCTTTACTTTCAGCCTGCTTTAAGCTACCATCTCCTAGAATAAATAAAATATTCCTTATGATACATATTCATGACAGTTTCAGTTGGAACTATTTTCTTCAGCGTAGGAATAAACTGAAAATGCTAAAAGGCACTTCTATAAAGGAAAGGGATAATATACCAGCACTCTTTGCAAGCTGAGCCTATATTGTCGTCTGCAACAACCGTCAACTGTTACTTTTCTTAAAATAAATTTTTCAAACATTTCTTTACAAAATAGGATCAGAGTATCAAAGAGTTTGTAACCCAATGAGACACAACTTAAGGCAGCGTTTTATCAAGATCCAAACTGTTTGTAAAAATGTATTTAATTTGTTTGCATAAAATGTAAGTTTAATGTTCATAGCTCTCTTGTCTTCATTTATGCTTTGCCATTATGCTTAATCTCACTTAACCCATTACCCGATAAATACGCCTTTTTACCCCTTTAATTAGTTCCTCCACTGAAGAAAACAGTTTCAATTTATACTGTCACAAATAAGAATTATAAGAAATATTTTCTATGCTTAAAGCATTCTGCTTTACTTTCAACCTGCTTTAAGTGGTCACATATCTTGAAAACTAGAAACAGCCTATTGGGAAATGGGTTAAATCATTATGGTTGATTAGTATTATGTTGTGACTACTTATTGGAATAGTCTCAAAGAGATGATTCTAATGTGGTCAAAGTATAGAACTTGGTTAAAATGTTATGGAGAATCAAGGGCTTCAGATAAAAGAATGAAACCTAAAATTATCCAACATCTGCACCTAATATTATAGTGTGACTACTCATTAGAATTATGAACAATCATATACAGCGCTCCCTCTTTACAATGGCCCTCCCAACAACGACTCCCTCCTTACAACGTCACTGGTCGCAGTTCCCGAAACAGGACAGTTATGGCTAACGCTTTAACTGCTTCAATATCGTCTGCTTAAAATTTTCGTCTGCTTTTTTTCTCAAATTTACATATAAGTGGACATTTAGATAGAAGAATGATAATGATGACTGACAAACAGCTTGAATCCAGATCAGACTCCCCGTTACCTGAATTGCTGAAAATGCCATATTTAACAGTGTTTACACTCTAGAGGCCACACTATTTATTCAATCTTTCTCAGACTTGCTCAGATTGTATATTACCACAAGAGTTCCTATGAGTTTGATTATGGTTGAAATCATACCAATAGGTCAGGAGTTATCTACCTTTGAATTGCTGAAAATGCCATATTTAACAGTGTTTACACTCTAGAGGCCACACTATTTATTCAATCTTTCTCAGACTTGCTCAGATTGTATATTACCACAAGAGTTCCAATGAGTTTGATTATGGTTGAAATCATACCAATAGGTCATGAGTTATCTACCTTTGAATTGCCGAAAATGCCATATCTAGTGTGTTTACACTCTAGAGGCCACAACTTTAATCCAATCTATCTAAATCTTGCTTAAATTTGATATGACCATAAGAGTTCAGATGAGTTCGATTATGGCTGAAATCGGACGAATAGATCAGGAGTTATCTACCTTTGATTTGCTGAAAATGCCATATTTAACGTTTTTACATTCTAGCGCCCACAATTTTTATCCAGTCTTTTTCAAACTTCCTAAGATTGTATATTACCATAAGAATTTGAATAAGTGTGATTATGGTTGAAATCAGAGTAATAGGTCAAGAGTTATCTGCCCTTGAATAGCTGAAAAACAGCATATTCACTCTTGCAACTACAGTTTTCAATGGATTTTGATTATACTTGCACACAGAGTATATAGCTATAAGTTCTCATAGCAGTGCAAGTTTTGTTGAAATCTAATCATTGTGGCAATTGATATACTTTGAAATGCTAGAAAAGGCTTCATATCAGTATTGCTTTGGCTCTAGATATCAGCCCTTGATGTACATGTACTCTACTATACTTGAATTATGAGATTGTATTCCAAATTTGTTTAAATGCTATACTACAATATGAATGGATTTAGATTAAAATGGGTGAAACAGAAAGGTAAAGCTATCAGGCTTCAGTACAAGAGGTGAGCGATATCAGGGCCTTCAGGCCCTCTTGTTAGAATAGAATTAGAAGATAAGCTTTAGAAACTGCTTATCTGGAGCCCTAATAAAGACCTTCTGTTTATTGTTGACTTTAAAGGACCATCTGTGTTCATGGTTAACCCATTGCCCTGTTGCCTGTTTCCAGTTTTATAGAACATTGACCACTAAAAGTAGGTTGAAAGTAAAGCAGAATGTGCCTTAGTTAAGCAGCATTCTGCTTTACTTTCAGCCTGCTTAATGCTACCATCTGCTTAAATATAGAAAATACTTGTTTATAGTACATGTCCATGACTGTTTTAAGTGGAACTATTTATTTAGTGAATGAATGAATTAAAACCATAAAAAGGTGTATATATTGGGCAATGGGTTAAACGGTCATTTATTCATGTTTTGTTTTATTGCAGCTCCAGAGGTTTTAGGTCCGGAGAAGTATGATATGTCCTGTGACATGTGGTCTCTAGGTGTAATTATGTACATATTGTAAGTATCACACTCAGAATGCACTATTAACACATTTTATGCATTTATTTCATTCCTTCTTGAAGAAAAATAGTTCTATTTTATAGTCATAAAAATGCACCATGAGAAACATTTCTATATCCTTGCAGTTGTTAGCTTAAAGCAGGCTGATTAGCAAAAATAACTTCTTTTGAGCTTCTCCAATGTAACAAGGACTTTAAAAAAATATACTTGTTTCTGAGACAAGTTCAATTTGTTACTTTTGTACATGTGGGATTTCTCCAAAATGGCTGTATATATTGATAGAGATCTTGTGGGATTTTCAGTAGTGTTTTCGCTTTACTTTCAGCCTGTTTTAAGCTTCTATCTAGAAAAATATGTCAAATGCCATGTATGATTTATTTCCAGAATGTCCTAGATAAGGACCACTTTCCTTAGTGTAAGAATAATAAGAGGTGTTAAAAGACATATTTTATGTAGTAATGGGTTAACGGGTCTTTACTGTGCGTAAACAAATGCTTTTGGTTTTTCAAACTTTGGACATTAACAATACATATGATATATTCGGAAAAACAGCTGTTGTGCAAGAATGTCATGGTGATTCTTTATGCAGAATGATTTGGTTCTGTGAATCAAGTGCATCAATCACCAAAAAGGAATGGCAGGTGTTGTCATTTATAAAAGATTTTACACATTATGCACTTGAAGTCACCCCCAGGTTTTCTATATCCCTTCCCCCTCTCTCTGGGCCATCCAATTAGCCCATAGATGGCAGAAACAGACGATAACAAACAAAACAGAGAATCTTGAAGAAACAGTTTCTTCTTTACTTTCTACCTGCTTTAAGTATACTAGCCACCTCTTCAAAGCTAGAAACAGGCTACAGGGTAAACTGGTAATGGGTTAAAGACTGACAAAAATCATTGAAGGAAAAGATTAACCCATTGTATGCCGAGTAATATTTGGCGGCCGTTTTAAAATGTCGTCTGCAGCGGGTATAACTCAAATATTTGCAAAAGATTGTAACAGTTTCTGATTGAATACTGAACTAGCTGCAAATAGTTTTGATCTCAGTGTGGGGCCTGATCTGAAATCAAAACTGTTTGCCTAGAGGTACACCTAAAAGTGTATCCCACATAAAATGGTTTAAGCAATGTATAAGAGTAGACTTGCACTTTTCAATATTTCAGGTTATGTGGTTATCCACCTTTCTACAGTAACCATGGTGCCGCCATATCTCCAGGTATGAAGAAAAGGATCAGGAATGGACAATATGAGTTCCCTAATCCAGAATGGAGCAGAGTATCTAAAGATGGTCAGTAGATGTTTGAAAGTCTTTTACTCGTTTATGTCTGAACCAAACCCTATGATATAACCATCTTTTGGGGACAATTCTAATGAGTTCTCATAACATAAGGTTTGGTGGAGACATGGTGTGGGTCTTACGAAACATTGTATGACAAAAGTCAAATCTTTAGAATACATCTAATTTCGGATTTCTCCTTCTAATCCTGTCTTGTGGCATCTTTTTTGGAATCGTCTTTTCAAGACGATTCCAAAGAAATGTCACAAGACAGGATTAGATGGAGAAATAAATAACAATTGAGAATTTTAGAATCTGACGCATGACAATATTACGGGACCATTTTAGTTGTACCTCACTGCCGAGCTAGTACTTGATAATATTTGTCGTACAATGTTTCATAAGATGGGCCCCTGGATTTAAGTTATTGACATACTCTCGTGGTTAGATCAAAATTGTACAGTATCCAAAAGATGAGGGCTCCTTAAGGAGCCCTCTGCATGCTCTGGGTCGTCACTGTTTGTCAAAATGCAAAACATTGACAAAAACAACCCTTAAAAGTCAGAAATGTACTAGACTAAAATGGAAACTGGGATTGTCCATTTGAAGTTTGAGGGAGGAAAGAGTTAAGTAAAACTTAGAAAGTCTTTTGCTGCAACACTTTCTCTTTTATACCTCAATAAAACTCTAATAGCCCCTGTAAAGTCATGAGATCCTACACGAGCTTTTTGCTTAGCTTTCATTATGGTTTTACTCTTTGAACCCTGAAACTTTATTTGAATAATTCCTATTTCCAATTAAGTCCAGTCCATTTTGGACTCTATAGGGTCTTTTTTACAATATTTAACAAAAATGACCAACTGCAGACCCTGATTAGATCAGATGCGGGAGCATATAGTAATCGTCCTGTCCGTCCGTAACCAGGTTAAGTAGATTTTACCGTTTCGTCTAGCATCAACACCGCTTATATATATATATAGTTGCCTTGGACCATTCCCTAGCCACCAATAATACTTAACCTTGATTTTGACCTTGACCTTGACCTAATTTGGACTTAGAATATTTTGAATTGGCTATTTCTTGGTTAACTAGATTTTACCGTTTCGTCTAGCATCAACACCGCTTACTCCAATGCTTGGATACTTATACAGTTGTTGTCTTGGACCATTCCCTATCCACCAATATCACCCAACCGTGATTTTGACCTTGACCTTGACCTTATTTGAACTTAAAATATTTTGAATGGGCTATTTTTTGGTTAACTAGATTTTACCGTTTCGTCTAGCATCAACACTACTTACTACAATGCTTCTATACTTATACAGTTATTGCCTTGGACCATTCCCAACCGACCAGTAATACCCAAGCTCAGTTTGACCTTGACCTTGACCTAATTTGGACTTAGAAAAGATTCAGAATATATCGTCAAGGATGCCACTGGGGGCATAAGCGTTTATTGAACTCAGTCTTGTTTGTTTAGGATAAATATGCCTTTTATAGGTACATGGTCTGTTAAGCCTTAAGGATGAGTATATGAGTAACCAGGGTTACAGATAAGGGGAGTATTGGGGTATTTACTCAATTAAAATTGTGGAAAAAGCAATTGTTTTTTACAACAAGGAGTTACAAAAAGCAAAGAAACGAAACAAAAAGCAAAGAAATTTTGGAAACCTAAGCAGAGTATGAATAATACCCAATTACGAAACCTCCCAATACCCAATAAATATTTCAAAAACCCAATTTAGTAAAATATCAAGGAGTAAATACCAAATTACACCAAAACCTTAACTGTAACCCTACATATCTCCTTTAACAGCCCTCTGATCTGAATGTACAGTGTTTGTTTAGGATAAATGTGCTGTTTATAGGTACATGTTTTGTCAAGGATGAGTATACGCGTAACCAGGGTTCAATGAGTTAATCTACAATCAGTTTGTACACAAAACCACCTTTAATTTCTTGATTTCAATTCCAAGAACACGTAACATGATGTTTGTATTACTATTGTTTCTTTCAGCTAAGGATTTAATACGGGGTCTGCTTAAAACTGTACCAGAGGAGAGACTGTCTATTGAAGAGGTCATGAGGAACAAATGGATATCTGTGAGTAGAGTACCCTTGACCCATTATCCAATAAATACGCCTTTATTTTATTACTCCACTTAAGAAAATAGTTCCACTTAATAGTCATGAAATGGTACTAGAAGAAATATTTTCTATATCTAGTAGGTAGGAACTTAAAGCTGGTTGAAATTAAAGCAGAATGTGCCTTGCACATTCTGCTTTACTTTCAACCTGCTTTCAAAACTAGACAGGCTATGGAGAAATGGGTTGAATTCCAGTTTCCAATTAGGTCAAGTCAAGTGGAGCTATTTTTGTCCCCCATTTTCATTTGATGTCATCAGTGTTTGAAGTAACCAAATTGTTTACCTTCAAATTTAATTAATCTTTTAAATTAACATTTTGAAAAAGCTGCAGTGTTCTAAATTTTATTGCAGTGCATCTGTGTTTCTTATTGTTTAATTGAGAATGAATACCATCATACGCTGTGTTGTATGCTTCAGGATCATCAAGTTGTGCCACAGACACCGCTAATGTCAGCTCAGGTATTGAGGGAGGAGGAGGACACATGGATGGACGTACAGGTCAGTAGTACTCTAGTCAACCATTTAACCCATTACCCCATAAATACGCCTTTTTACGCCTTTCATTTATTCCTCCACTGAAGAAAATAGTTCAAATTTAAGCAGTCATGGATATGTTTCACAAGAAATATTTTCTATATTCTATCAGATGGTAGTTTGAAGCAGTCTGAAAGTAAAGCAGAATGCGCCTTATGGCGCATTCTGCTTTACTTTCAACCTGCTTTAAATGGTCAACTGTCTTCAAAACTAGAAACAGGCTATGGGGTAATGGGTTAACCAATTACTTCATAGCCTGTTTCTAGTTTTGAAAACATGTGACTACTTAAAGCAGGTTGAAAGTAAGGCAGAATGAGCCTTAAGCATCTGTTATGATAAAGAATGATTATAATATACAGTAGAACTTCGATGTGTCCATGTTGAAGGGACCATCATAAAAAACTCGACACATCGAAGCCTCGACTCATGTTTACCTGATGTTTCCTCGATTTTTTTTTCTCAAATATACTCGATCTCCATAAAGCCAACATGTCCGTATGTTACCTGTTGATATTGATTATTTCCAATTAAAAACATTCGAACGGAATTATGTCTGCCTCGTATCGCATCCAAACTGGATGCATATTTACTAATTTTACCAAAAACCAATCTTAAAGATGTACGTTAGGCGAAAATACGTTTCCCGTAACTCGATTTTCAGAAAAATACAACGGTATGGACGGATGTCGCTTTTTATCTGCACACCGGTTCTTGTACCCATTCCAGCATATATATTCACGCTGGAACCAGATTCAGGGGAAACCCTTTTCTTAAAATAGTAGCAATACCTCCTTAGAGGGATACAGGTAATTGCATAACTATTGATGCTACACATTTCTGGATGGGTTCCGCGTGAGTCGTTCTTTGTCTATTACACACACATTCTCTTCCGGCATAAAAACATTGACCAAACTACGCATATGCGTTGACGTTCGGTTTAAATTGACTTCACACAAAACGAAATAAGGGTGCTATGATTAAGTCCGTAACAAATAAAATATGGAAAAGAGTTGATGAATCAAGGAATACACGGGGCCTTTGACACATTCAGAAGGTGTTGGCCTGTTTGTCCTGGATAATTAATTGGGTAGTCAGGTCATTCTGATTCACGACAATCAATCGAGTAAAGATAGTCACGGAGGTGTGAAAAACTCAACACACGAAATGACGGTCAGTCAATTTTTGTACAGTCGAACATCGACACATGTGTAATGAATTTTGAGTGAAACAGTACATACGGACCGAGAAAAAAAGTCGATATAGCGAAAAACTCGAGTCATACGTAGGTTTTTAATAAGGTTATATAGGGAGAAAAGTTGGGAATTTTAAGAAAAGATCGACACATCGAGAAACTCGACTCTTCGAAGTTCGACACATCGAAGTTCTACTGTATTTATGTTATGATATATTTCTAAATATCACACAGATGATTGTATAGTTTGGAACTATATTCTTCATTGCAGTGATAGATTAAAGGTGTTAAAATGCACTCAGGTTCACTCTGAGCAAATTGTGTATCTAGAATGAAATGGGTTAACCCATTTCCCCATAAATACGCCTTTTTACGCCTATAATTTATTATGCCACCGAAGAAAAAAGTTCTCTTTTATACAGTCATGAATATGTATCATAAGAACTATCTTTTATATCCTAGCAGATGATAGCTTAAAGCAGGCTGAAAGTTAAGCAAGGGGCATTCTGCTTTGCTTCCAACCTGCTTTAACCCATTACCCCATAACCTATTTCTACTTTTGAAAACAGGTGACCACTTAAAGCAGGTTTAAAGTAAAGCAGAATGCACCTTAAGGAGCATTCTGCTTTACTCTCAGTCTGCTTAAAGCTATCATCTGCTAGACTGTAGAAAATATGTCTTATGATACATATTCATGCCTGTATAAATTGGACTTATTTTCTGTAGTGGATGAATAAATTAGAGGTGTAAAAAGATGTATTCATGGGGTAATGGGTTAAGTGTTCATCAGTCTTTAAAACTAGAAATATGCAATTGGGTAATGGGTTAAGTAACACAAGTAGTGAAGTAAGACAACATTGACATTATGGAACAAATAGACATATCATTTGCAGCTTAGAATGGTCGTATCTTACCTCCAGTGCAAATAAATCTAGACACACATACAGTTTGTTTTCAACTTGTTATTGGCAAAGTAATCATTAATCACGATTACTCTCACTGAAATAATCATAATTATTGGATTGCTGGCAAAATATGCTGTAATCATGAAGTAATCATGGAGTAAGAAAGGGTTAAGACTTGTTTCACAAGACAAACTAAACATACAGTAGAACCTCTCTATAACGGCCTCTGTGAGTTCGAATCCCAGTAGGGTCGTTCGGATTTTTCATGTGGGGAAGCCTTCCAGCTGGCTTGCGGAAGGTCGGTGGTTCTACCCAGTTGCCGATTTGTGCCTGAAACTGCATAAAGGGCTTCTGGGGTCTTCCTCCACCTATAACTAGCTGGACGTCGTGGTATGACTGAAATACTGTTGAAAGCGACGTAAAATCCAAACAAATCAAATCAAATCAAATCTATAACGGCCTCTATTTTTTGTTGATTAGTGGGTGCTTTAGGAGCTTTCTGTTTCACTGTCACCTTGCTTTAAGCTATCACCTGTCTTTTATACTATGAATTATCCGTCGTTTTAGTGGTCGTAATAGAGAGGTTTTACTGTATGTCTAACTTTCAGGAGGAGATGACCCATGCCTTGGCGACTATGAGGGTGGACTATGATAATCAAGTGAATATCAAAAACTTAGAGGAGTCTGAAAACCCCATATTGAAGAAACGACGAAAGAAGTATGTTAATCCTGGTCAACCGCCATTGGTGGAAGAAAGCATGGAAGTAAAATAACAGCAAGGCAAAAGGCTGTTCAGCTTGGACAATTTTTATATAACAAGTATAGAATTTAAGAATTGTTAAGTACAACATGACCTCTCTTGAAAAACATACCTGTAAAAGAATGGGGATTTAGAGGCAGGTGACTGCTTAATGCAGGATAAAAGTAATGCAGAAAGCTCCATGAGGAGCTTTCTGCATTTCTTTCATCCTGCATTAATCTTTAATGTCTTTAAACAAAAAGTGATGTTTATTTTTTAGTGTTGCTGAAGAGAGATTTTACTGTACAGTCAAAAGTGTGTTAACCCATTGAGTCCTAGCCAGGAGTATCCTCGTCCTTGAAGAGTATGCTTCTTGTCCTATACAAGCAGTGTAGACACAGATCAGATGGATCCTGATCAGTGTCGGTACTGTTTGTCATTTTGCAACATAGCCCTAACTAGTTATATCTGGACTTGCTTTAAATAGAGACTAGAACTGTGCACTTAAATTTACAGGAGTGCATGAGAAAACATAAATTGTTTTGAAATAAGTGGAGTATTTCTGATTTACAACTCCTTTGATTTGCAATGTGTCTCCACAATACACTATGCTGCACTCTCTCATAGAATCATGGTAACATAGGTTTTCGGTGAAAGCAAAAGGAGCATTCTGCTTTACTTTCAGTCTGCTTTAAGGTACCATCCAATATGATTCTTATGGTGCATATTCATGACTGTACAATGTGGAACTTTTTTCATAAGAGGAGGAAATAAATAAAAGATGTAAAAAGGCATAGCTATTGGGTTATAGGTCTAATGGTTGCTGAACATCAATGAAACCTAGTCATGCATATATGCGTCATTTGCAAACAGCGTACATGTGAGAAATAC
The DNA here is from genome assembly GCA_922989275.2 of Gari tellinella. Taxonomy (NCBI): domain Eukaryota; kingdom Metazoa; phylum Mollusca; class Bivalvia; order Cardiida; family Psammobiidae; genus Gari; species Gari tellinella. The sequence goes on from OV277858.1 coordinate 54,111,300, forward strand.
ACTTGTCCTATACAAACAGCGTAGACCCTGATCAGAGGGCTCCTTAAGGAGCCCTCTGATCAGGGTCTACACTGTTTGTTATTTTGACAAATATTGTAAAAATCAACTCTAAAAAGAGAAAAAACAACTGGACTAAATTGAAAATTAGAATTGTCCATTTGAGGTTTCAGGGAGGAAAGAGTTAACACAAGTTTGACTGTACTCATGTTTATGAATGTAAAATCAGCCTGGATTATGTTAAATGTGTAGTTGATCCTGTGTTTAGCATTCATTCAAGCAACGGTAGACTCAGAGCTCCAGGTTAGGGGAGTATTTTAAAAACTAAAATCTTTTTTTTTGTATTAAACCCTATGGTGTCACTACTCATTAGAATTGTCTTAGGATTTGGTGCTGAAATGAATGAGAACATGTTGACTTTCAAGATAGGTGGCAGCTCAGCCCTGTTAACAATGTAAACCTGCATTTGAAACATTTGAAAACAGTTTGGATCCAGATCAGGACCCTTTTACCAAGGAGTCTGATCAGGATAAAAACTGTATTTTTCTCTGATCTTGTTTAAAATAAGGGGAGTATTTCAAAAACTAATATCTTCATGTCTGCACCAAACCCTATGGTGTGACGGACTACTCATTAGAATTGTCTCAAGGAGAAGATTCTAATAAGTAGTCACAACATAGTGAGTGGACTATGATGGGAAATAAAGGAGAAGTATCCAGCTCACTATTTTGAGCTCTCTGAATATTTTCAGCATTTTCTCCTTTATTGCTCCAACAAACCCTGTGTTGTGACTACTTACTAAAGTTGTCACAATCTTGAAGGGTGTGAAAAGAAGGGTGTGAGTCTTTTGAATTGCATGTACTGGGTCCATGGATATGAAGCATTTGAGTTGAGTCAAGATTGTTCTGAAGCATTTGAATGGTCAGATTTGAGCTTATACTCAAATCTGACCCATTAGATGCTTGAGAACGAACTCAGGCTTAACTCAAAATGTCCTGAGCATAAGCTCAAATCTGCCCAATCAGATGCTTTAGCATGAACTCGGACTCAACTCAGAATGCTTTATAACCTTGGACCCAGAGCTTATGTGGAGCGGTGCAAGAAATGTTTGCTGAATGTTTGCTGGCCATAGGTTTGGCTGAGTTTGACACTCACACACAATAAGGCTGGATATTTCATACATACCACTGCAAAGCTTTGGGGATTTATGTTTTATGTTATCTTGCAAAAAAATTAGAAAAAATAGCTCCAAAGGATTGGGAGTATTTAAAATACTAGAATCTTCCAATCTCCACCAACCCATATTTTGTGACTACAGTAAAACCTCTCTATTACAACCACTAAAATGAAAGCTAATTGATTGTATAAGAGACAGGTGACAGCTTAAAGCAAGGTGACAGTAAAACAGAAAGCTCCTGAAGAAGCTTTCTGTTTTACTGTTGCCTTGCTTTAAGCAGTCACCTGTAATAAACATCTAATAATCAATACAATTTAGTGGCCGTTACAGAGAGGTTTTACTGTACTCATTTGAATTGTGACAAAGAGACAAGTCTATTGAGTTCAGTTAAACCTGTAATAAGTGACAAGTAAAAAGATTACACATTTGATGTATTCTCGATAGGTTGCAGCTTAATGCAGGTCAAAAGTCATGCAGAAGGCTCATACAGGAGCTTTCTGCATGTTTTTTGCTGAGCATTTAGCAGTCAACTGTCTTTAACCCTTTACCCCATAGCCTGTTTCTAGTATTGAAGATGGATGACCACTTAAAGCAGGTTGTAAGTAAAGCAGAATGCGCCTTGAGGCACATTCTGCTTTACTTTCAGCCTGCTTTAAGCTATTATCTGCTAGAATATAGTAAATATTTTGTATGGAACATGTACATAAATTGGAACTATTTTCTTAAGTGAAGGAATAAATTACATGTGCTAAAAGGCGCTTCTATGGAGGAAAGGTTTAAAAGATCACATTGCATCTTCATTCAGTGGTTTGTTAATACAGGTTTGTCTGTAGTAAAATTGTAATGTTTATAGATATTTTTAGCCCACATGAGTCATGAGCTATTGCCATTCGTCTTTTCAAATACAGTACATGATATTAAGATACTTCAATATATAATTAGAATTATATACATGTATCATACATTTATGTTGCTACAACACAATATGGCGTTTGGTGGAGAAATGGTTGGAAACACTTTACTTTTGGACCAGGGACGCAAATTTCTTGTATATGTTGCAATTTTCTTTATCACCTGAGCAGTGCTTCAGATAAGAGCGAGTAAACTGAACAGATTGGGACAATATTTTCTCCTAAAATATTCCATCATATCGTATAATGTGACTTTTCATTAAAATTGTCCCAAAGAATCGATTCTAATAAGGAATCACATTTTGTGCTTCTATTAAGACATGGGATTGATATGTAGTGCTCATCTTATTTGAAGCTCTGACCTGACCCATTTGGTCAGTGTGATCTATATCTTTTTGAAGGAATTGAGGATTGTATACTGGGTGTGTGGATAAAGTTTTTCTTGTATTTAATCACACAGCTGATTTTGATACTGTAAACTTATATTTGGATATTATATTTATAAGCAATATTTCTTTAGACTAAACATGTTTTTAAAGTTTGTTGAAACTGGTCATCTTTGCAGGACATTGTAATTTGTTTTATTATTATTCCATGAAAATCTAGCAATTTGTATACTAATCACTCAACTGAAGACTCACCTTTGGTATATGCAAATGTCTGCTTAAATCTTGATGCAATTGAAGCAGAAAGCTCCAATGTCAGACTGTGTGAACTTACTGCTTTACATTCATCCTGCTTAAAGCAGTCATTTGTCTCTTAACACCGAGCCTTACTTTAAATGAGTTTGATGGAAGGATGAAGTTCTGTTCTCATCAAAGCACAAGATTAAAATACACTGTATACACCTATTACGACCACTAAAATGAAGATTAATTAATTGTATAAAAGACAGGTGACAGTAAAGCAGAAAGCTCCTTAAGGAGCTTTCTGTTTAACTGTCACCTTGCTTCAAGCAGTCTCCTGACATTACCACCTAATAATTAACACAAATTAGTGGTGATAATATGGTAGTAATCAATGTTCCAGATAAGAGTGAGTAAATCGAACATTTCTAACGTTTTCTCCTTTATGTCTCCACCAAACCCTATGTTGTTACTACTCATTAGAACCGTCTCTTCACAAGATTCTAACGAGTAGTCACATCATAGGGTTTTGTGGAGAAATAAGGCTGATGGTATTTGAAATGATCACGTTATTTGGAGCTCTGGTAATAAAGGAGTCACATGTCTGACATTGCAAGCAGTGAAGACTTAGATCTGTCATCATGTTGGAATGTCTGGTTAGCATCATAACTGTCAGCATTGTAGTGAACAACACTACCAGTTGTCAACACTGTGTAGACCTGGATTGTTATTAGTTATACAGTGTCTTCCCAGGATACATGAAGATTTATTCCCAGCTGAGGAAAATCGTGTTGCCCGAGCCGTTGGGCGAGGGTTACATGATTTTACCAGCCGAGAATAAATCCTCATGTACCATGGGAAGAAACTGTGTAACGAATTTATAATACTGCAAAGTTTTTACTGTTCAAACAAAATATTTCTGAATTTATCGTGTACATTGCTCTGTTAACATTAACAAAGTCACATAAAAATAGATGACGTTGAGCGTAAATGACGTCACGTTTCTGACAGTTGCTATTTAAAAGTAAAATGGGCATGCTGGAAGACGTTGGCATCAAATTTTCCCCGAAAAAAATGTGACTGTTCAAAGATTCAAACCAGGATTGCTTCTTAGTAGAAATGGACTTAAATTGGAGGATGCAGGATCGATTGCACACAATCCTGTCCAGCTGTCGGCCATCTTATTTTCTTCGAAGCAAGACTAAGGGACCTGTTAGCCAATGAGATAGCTGCATTTCTGCGTACCCTGTCAGCTCACAGGGTACATAGGTTCAAGTCTACGGCTCTTAAGCCAATCAGAAGTAAGGAATTTACTTTGCAGTATAATAAGTTCCAACAGAACAACTAGGCTGTTAATGTTATTTTATAACCCTTTTCCTTGCAGACTGACCCAAGTACCATTGATTTATTTAGATGTTTGGTTAGCCCATTGTTAACACCTTAAGCTTTGAACTCCAGCTGTAAATATTTGTGTTTCTTTCTTCAGATAATGATAATTTACAAGATGTGACATTGGCACGAAAACTATAGATTTTAATTCAATTCTAACAAGGGAATTGTTTCAACAAGGTTTAATGTAAGCTTCTGGACAATTATGGTATTAACCCATTACCTCATAGCCCATTTCTAGTTTTGAAATAGGTTATCACTTAAAGAAGGTTGAAAGTAAAAGTAAAGCAGAATGCTTTGTAAGTAGTATTCTGCTCTACGTTTAACTTGCTTTGAATTTACCATGTAGAAACATACTGGAAGTTCTTTCTTTCTGTGTTTTATGTTTGGAACGTGCTAGGTGAGGACTACTTTACCTAGCATAGAAATACAGGGTTCCAGATAAGAGGGAGTAAACTGAACAAATTGAACATTTTCTTACTTATTTCAGCACCAAATCCTATGGTGTTACTACTCATTAGAATCGTCTCTTCGAGACGATTCTAATGAGTAGTGACACCATAGGGTATATTGCAGAAAAAAAGATTTTAGTTTTTAAATACTCCCCCTTATCTGGAGCTCTGGAAACAATAAGAGGCATAAGACAGGGCTATTTATGGAGTAATGGGTTAACATTTAAATTAATTTCTTTATTATTCTGCCAATATATTCTTTTTAGTTTGGCCAATTCTTTTCTTTTCTGAGACATGAATAAGTTATAAAACTTGGACTCTGGTTTCAATTTTGCTAAGATTTTAAGCATGGTAATAGAACCATAATATACCACAACTCATATTAAAAGGATAGGCAGACGTTTGCTTTTGTAAATCATTAATGATTATAGTTATCAAAGAGGACTTAATTTTCGGAACGAGATCTTTCAAAAGTTTTTCTTCTACTCTAAACTTACACAAAATCGTTTGATTAATCGATACAGATTAATTTGATCATTGTAGAAAGGCATGGTTAGAAACCAAATTACCATGTTTAAGTGACCTTGACGGTTTTAAGTGACCTTGGCTCAGTTTTCTTGGTTATTTTGATCATTTGAACTAGCAAATAGTCTATACTCTGCCTGAACCCAGGGTTCCAGAGAAGAGCAAGTAAACGGAGCATTTCCATTTTCTCCTTTGTGTCTCAATCAAACCCCATGCGGCGACTACAAATTAGAATCGTCTCAAAGGGTTCGATAGAAATATAAGGAAGTACGTATTTGAAAAATAAACTTTTGGGTAGTAGGTTAACCCCTTTATCCCATAGAAGCGCCTTTTAGTGCATTTAATTTATTCCTCCACTGAAGGAAATAGTTCCAATTTATACAGTCATGAACATGCACTATACAAAATATTACCTATGCTATATACTAGCAGATGGTAGCTTGAAGCAGGCGCATTCTGCTTTACTTTCAACCTGCTTTAAGTGGTCACCTGTCTTCAAAACTAGAAACAAGCTATTGGGTAATGGGTTAAACAGTTGCCTTTCTTTAAAATGCTTCAAGCTTATGCAAAGACAGGATGCCTAGTACATGTACAAGTTTGTGTCTATTTGTGTCTCCTGCTTAAAGCATCTATTAACACTGTAGAACCAGCTATAACACCTCCTGAAGGAGCCAATGATCAGGGTCTGCAATGTTTCTTTTTATAGCATTTGTCTGGCACAAGTCTGCACTTATTTCTGGATAAAAAAGTTCCCCTTTTTTCAGCCAATGTAATAATTCAGATGATAAATAATGTTCATGATGGGTGAAGTTATGATATTGTTCTAGTTTTGAGAAAAAGGACCACTTAAAGAAGGTTGAACTATTTTCTTCAATGATGGAATGAATGAAGGGTATACAAAGGTGTATCTACAGGGTAATGGGTTAATATTCAGCAGGAGAAGGGGTAAAGTGTTGTTGTAGAAAGTGGTATGTGAAGAAACATCTGCAGCTCCTTTTCAAGAAAAAAAAATTGTGTAAATTATTGCAGTGTCAAAGACGTTATCCAAATATTGTTTTATTAGGTGTATGTTAAAGAATGCAAATAAATGTGTATGAAATTTTGTGTTTCTTATTTCTTGTTTCAAAAGTTAAAAAATACAAATAAGGAACTAGAGGGATCTGTAAAACAAATATGATGCCCCCGCCAGTCAACTTCAACCGACTGTAATTTTGTGAAATAATAAAAGCAGATCAAAATTATGTTCACATGCACATCTATGATGTATATGTGCAAACACTCCGCCAAGTTGTTGTAGCTTGAAAACTGTAGGAGGAGTTAGCCGGACAAAGTATGTACTGTATGTGGGATGAACAGACGGACGGACAGACAGGGGTAAAACTCCTCATACAGTTTTTTAATTAAAATTTTATAACTTTCCAGAGTGTTTGTACATATAACACAGATGTGCACTTGGTCAGGATTTTCATATGCTTAAATTTTTCACACAATTAAAACCAGTTGAACTTCAGTCATTTTTATTTGCATGTAAGGTTCATGCAATGGTACATACTTTTTCCACATGTACCACAGTCCATGTGCATGTTGGCAGTATGATAAATAATTGGGGCATCATATTTGTCTGACAGACAAAGCCACCCCTCTCGTTATATACCTGTCTTCAGACTGGACATTATAATTGTCGCATAATACTAGTATGGTATGGTGATGTCCCTATGTCCATCCAGGTTTTGAGACAAAGTTGAACTGTTTTGTGTTTTCACTCTTGTCTAAAGCTCTGAAATAATTGCTTTTTGTGTGACCTGCTGTAGGCAGAGGTGACACTAAGGGATCACTTTTCCGGCGTCTGTCCGTCCGTGCTTACGGGAGGGTACTTATGTGGCTAAAATTCTTAGCCCCATGATTGAAAAACATTAACCTGGCCATTTCTTGTGACATTAATCTGGCCAGTTGTGGGACATAGGGTTAGGGGTAGGATTAGCCTCCAGATCATTCTATTCCAAGTTAGAGCAAAAAGAAATTGTCTGTTGTGTTGTGTTGCCACACAAAAGAAAACAATAGAAAATAGACACATAAGTATCCTCCCGTAAGAACTTCCGTCTGTCTGTCCGTCACACTTTTTAGCTAACCTGAGTTAGCTCAGGGTGAGCTTTTGCAATCCTTAAATGTCCGTCGTTGTCGTCCGTCGTCAACAATTTTGGTGTTTACACTCTAGAGGCCACAATTTTTATCCAATCTTCCTGTAACTTACTCAGATTGTATATTACCATAAGAGTTCGGATGAGTTTGATTATGGTTGATATTGGACATATAGGTCAAGAGTTATCCACCTTTGAATTGCTGAAAATGCAATATTTAACAGTGTTTACACTCTAGAGGCCACAATTTTAATTCAATCTTTCCCAATCTTGCTCAGATTGTATATAACCGCAAGAGTTCGAATAAGTTCAATTATGGTTGGAATTGGATTGATAGGTCAAGAGTTATCTACCTTTAAATTGCTGAAAATGCCATATTTAAGGCTGTTTACACTCTAGAAGCCACAATTTCTATCCAATCTTCCTGTAACTTACTCAGATTGTATATTACCATAAGAGTTCGGATGAGTTCGATTATGGTTGATATTGGACATATAGGTCAAGAGTTATCCACCTTTGAATTGCTGAAAATGCAATATTTAACTGTGTTTACACTCTAGAGGCCACAATTTTAATTTAGTCTTTCCCAATCTTGCTCAGATTGTATATAACCGCAAGAGTTCGGATAAGTTAAATTATGGTTGGAATTGGATTGATAGGTCAAGAGTTATCTACCTTTAAATTGCCATATTTAAGGTTGTTTACACTCTAGAGGCCACAATTTTAATCCAATCTTTCTCAAACTTCATCAGATGGTATATGACTATAAGAATTCGGATGAGTTGGGTTATGGTTGGAATCGGATTTATAGATCAAGAGTTATCTACCTTTGAATTGCTGAAAATGCCATGTTTAACAGTGTTTGCACTCTAGAGGCCACACTTTTCAATGGATTTAAATTATAATTGCACACAATGTATATAGCTATAAGTTCTCGAGGGAGTGGAATTATTGTTGAAATCTGATCATTGTGGCAAGAGTTATCTGCCCTTGATTTACTTTGAAGTGCTAGAAAAGGCTTCATTTCAGTATTACATTTTCAAGTTTTCGTTGAAAAAATCTATTTTTAGCTCCTGTGACCTAGATATACATCGGACCGGTTCCATATTTACAATATTGGTTAAGGGCTTCTAGAAGTGTCACCATGCCAAATATCAAAGCTCTGGCCATATTAGTTTCAGAGATAAAGATGTTTGAAGATTTCACTATATAACTGTTAAACTCTATGTAAAATTATGACCCCCGGGGCGGGGTCATTTTTTACCCCAGGGACATAATTTGAACAATCTTGATAGAGGACCTAAAGACGATGCTTTGTGCCATATATCTAAGCTCAGGGTACTGTGGTTTTAGACAAGAAGATTTTTTAAGTTTTCATTGAAAAAATCTATTATTAGCTCCTGTGACCTAGATATGCAACGGACCGGAACTATTTGAACAACTTTGAAAGAGGACCATACAAGGATCATTCCTGCCAAGTTTGGTAAAAATCCATCCAGTAGTTTCGGAGGAGATGTCGTTTAAAGAAATTGTTGACGACGAACGGACGAACGAAGACGACGGACACAGCACTATCAAAATAGCTCACCTTGGCAGATGAGCTAAAAATGGACTAGATTTAATTTGAAATGGGAATTGTCCACTAAAAGTTTCATGGGTGAAGGAGTTAGAAAAGGATTGGAATCTGAAGAGGTCGATCAAGTGAAGTTACAAACAAGACCGTGTTCAATAAATTGACAATATATTCAAAATGTTTTCTAAGTCTGAATTAGGTCAAGTTCAAATTTAGGTTGGGTAATGTGGGTGAATTGGTAATGGTCCAAGGCAGCAACTGTATAAATACCAAAGCTTTGTAGTCAATAGTTTTGATGCTAGATGAAAAAGTAAAATCTAGTTAACCAAGAAATAGCCAATTAAAATATTCTTAAAGTTCAAATTAGGTCAAGGTCAAGGTTAAAATCAAGGTTGGGTAATTTTGGTGGATTGGTAGTGGTCCAAAGCAACAACTGTATAAGTGTTAAAGAAATGGTAAAATCTTGTTAACCAAGAAATAGCCAATTTACAATATCCCAAGTCCACTTTAGGTCAAGGTCAAAATTACGGTTGGGTGATATTGGTGGATTGGGAATGGTCCAAGGCAACAACTGTATAAGTATGCAAGCATTTGAGTAAGCAGTGTTGAAGCTAGAAGAAACTATAAAATCTAGTTAACCTGTTATGGACGGACAGGACAATCACTATACACCTCCGCATCTTCAGATGGCATAAAAACTGGTTGCGTATATATGAACAAGATCATTCTTATAGATCTACTACAGGTTTATTTTATTTTTCAAAATAGAATCAAAACAATTTATATAACATGTTTCATAAATAACTATAGTAAAGTTTGCAACAAAGTCTTTGGAAAATAATATTCACTATACATGTACATGTAGTATTATCTACTCCATTCAGAAAACAATGCAGTGATAATTTGAGGTTTTTTATGATTTATCAATTTTGACCAATTTTCCATACATTTGAAAAAGTCCAGTCAGACCTCAATAACGCCAATTCGCATAATTCAAACTTACCCATATTTCTTCAGATGAATTTCAATATCTGTAGCTCGTTGAAGACTAAACAAACAAACATGCCCGTATTTTAGGCCAAGTCTTAGCTTTGAAATACAGTAATCCCTCTCTACAACAACACCCAATGGGAGACAGATTCTGTGTGTTGCTCGGAGGGAGTTGTTAAAGGGAGGGAATTTGGCTTACATTTGCAAACAGCTTGAACCATGATCAGATGCCCCGTAAGGCGGCATATGTTCTGGATTCAAGCTGTCTGTCACTCATCATTTTATTCCTTTAGTCAAAATATAAATTAATATGTAACTTTGAGAAAAAAACAGCAGACAATTTTAAGCAGACGATATTGCAGCAGTGAAAGTGTTTGACCTAATTTCTTATTTGGGGAACAGCGACAAGCATTGATGTATTAGGAGGGAATCATTGTAGGGAGGGAGTACTGTACAAGCAAGTTTGACTCGAGTTATCGAGGTTGGACTGTAATTTACAAATTTTAAAGAACATTTTCATAAAAACAAATCAATTCAATTTTACCCTTTCCTATATAGATAAATGGGCTATAAGCGACTGCTTACTTTATAGCCTGTTTCTAGTTTTGAAGACCACTTAAAGCAGGTTGAAAGTAAAGCTGAATGCTCGTTATGGAGCATTCTGCTTTAAATTCTACCTGCTTGAAGCTACCATCTAGAACAATACTGGAAATGACTTATGCATTTTATTTTCAGGACCAACTAGGTTGGGACTACTTTCCTTTGGGTAGGAATATAAACAGTCATCAAAATATCTATTTATGGAGTAATAGGTAAAAAGCTCCTGTACATCAGCTTTTGCTTTACCTTCAGCATGCATTAAGCATAAAACAAGCCCGCCACCACTCCCTTTCCAGTGAACAAAAACCCTGTAGTGTTCACTTCATACTCAACTGAATATAATAAATAAATAAAAACTATTGAAACCACTAAATCAGATTTAGTTTTCGGTGTTTAACTTAGCTGTATGCTTAACCAATTCCCCCATAAATATGCCTTTTTACGCCTATAATTTATTCCTCCACAGAAGAAAATAGTTCCCTTTTATACAGCAATGAATATGTATCATAAGAAACATTTTCTATATCCTAGCAGATAATGGCTAAAAGCAGGCTGAAAGTAAAGCAGAATGTGCCTAATGGCGCATTCTGCTTTACTTTAAACCTGCTTTAATTGTCCACCTGTCTTCAAATCAAGAAACAGGCTATGGGGTAATGGGTTAAAACAAGATCTATGAAGGTAGAGCATAAAGTTCCTACGTGAGCTTTCTGCTTTATTTTCGTTTTGCTTCAAGCTGTCACCTGTCTTTAATACATTTAAGGCTTTAAGAGAGGGGTCTTTTAGGTCTAACTATTAACTCTCTGAAATAACTTTATGCCTGCTTTAAGCCTTTCCCCCATAGAAGAGCCTTTTAGCACATTTAATTTATTCCTCCACTGAATTTGATTTGATTTGATTTGTCATGATTTTACGTCGCTTTTAACAGTATTTCAGTCATATCACGACATCCAGCTTATTACAATTTACAGGTGGAGGAAGACCCCAGCAGCCCTTTATGCACTGTTTCAGACACAAATCGGCAACTGGGTAGAACCACTGACCTTCCGCAAGCCAGATGGAAGGCTTCCCCACATGAAAAATTCCTCAACTGAAGAAAATAGTTTAAATTAATACAGTTAAGAATATGCACCATTAGAAATATTTTCTGTATTCTAGCAGATAATGTAAAAGCAGGCTGAAAGTAAAGCAGAATGCGCCTAAACACGCATTCTGCTTTACTTTCCACCTGCTTTAAGTGGTTACCTGTTTTCAAAACTAGAAACAGGCTATGGGGTAGTGAGTTAAGGTACCATCTGCTAGAACAAAGAAAATATTTCTTATCGAGCATATTCATGACTATAAAGTGGAATTATTTTCTTCAGTGGAAGAATTAATTAAATGTGTAAAAAATGTGTACCTATGGAGTAAAGGGTTAAACAACCGTGAATAGTCATTTTACCCACTTTTATCTGCAGTCCTGTTACACATTCCTCAAATGGAATTTAGAATAATAAATGTAGTACAACTAGAACTATCACTAAAGGTGATTGATACCCCCACTACAGCTCCCTGTCACATGTTCTGAACAAGGGTGGTCAGTAAACAAAGTCACAGGACAAGGTGACCTGAAAGTGGTATATGACACTGTGCAATCCTAAGACGTATCCACACACTAGGTTTGGAAATCCTAGATGGCATAGTATAGGAGATATCCTCCTGACAAGGTGTTTCAATAATCAAGGTCAGACGTCAAAGTCAAAGTGACCTGAAAATGGTATGCAACACTCTTCCATCTCAAGATGTATGCACACAAGGTTTGGTAATTGTAGAACATATGGTATAGGAGCTTTGCTCTGTACAAGGTTTTATTTATTATCAAGCTTTTTCAATAATCAAGGTCAAAGTGACGTGAAAGTAGTATGCAACACTCTTGCATCTCAAGATGTATGAACACACCAGGTTTGGTACTTGTTGATGATATGGTATTGGAGTTATACTCCTGACAAGGTTTTTCAATTATCAAGGTCAGAGGTCAGAGGTCGAGGTCAAATTGACATAAAAGTGGTATGTGACACTGCATTCCTAATATGGATACACATACAAGGTTTGGTAATCCTAGATCGCATGGTTAAGGAGTTATGCTCTGGACAATGTTTTTCAATAATCAAGCTCAGAGGTCAAAGAGACCTGATTTTTTTGTCTTGCACATCTACTACTCCTGATTAACATTTATGCCAATTATCAGGCGAATCAGATTGAAATTGAAGGAGGAGTTTACCGAACAAGATTTAGCAGACAGACCGACTGACAGGCTGATTCCAGTATACCTTTCCTCAAACCTTGTTTGTGGGGGGTATAAAAAGCTTTTAGCTTAAAAAAGTTTTTATATCTGCATATCACATATAAACTATATGAAGTCGATCATGTTTGCTACAATAAAACATGTTAGAAAAACTTATAGATACATACAGTCGAACTTCGATATCTCGAACTCGCTTAACCCGAACTAACATATATTTTGACAAATGAATAACATTATTTCGTGTTCGGTTAAGTTGAACTACGGGTATGTTCAACATTACCGAGTTCGAGATATCGAAGTTCGACTGTATACAAAAACCTGCTATTACAAACACAAACTCTCTCCCCCATAGCCAAAAGTGCAAATCACCTATATGCATCTGTGTTTAAGGCAGGATAATGCTTAATGTAATAAGAAAGCAAAGCACAAAGCTCATTTATGAGCTTTTTACTTTACATTCATTTATTAAACGTTATTTAGCTAAAATCCGGATGAATGTTAATCAAAAGTATCTAGAAGAACTTGCTGCTTTAATACCTGTATTCTGCTTCATGTTTTCACCTGCCTTAATCACCATAAATCAAGTCTTCTATGTGGTTGAAATGCAAGATAAGTACTGTTTTATACACATGTAAAATTGCAAAATTAATTAAAAATTCAAAATCACAGTCTTCAGTACAGTAAAACCTTTCTATTATGACCACTAAAAGAAGGCTAATTGGTTGTATGGAAGACAAGTGACAGCTTTAAGCAAATAAAAGAAAAACAAAGCTACATGTACTTACACCTTGCTTTAACTCTTTCTTCCCTGAAACTTTGATTGGATAATTCCAGTTTACATTTTAGACTAGTCCATTTCTGACTTTTAAGGGTTGTTTTTGTCAATGTTTGGCATTATGACAAACAGTGAAGACCCAGATCAGAGGGCTCCTTTCGGAGCCCTCTGATCTGGGTCTTCACTGTTTGCACAGGACAATTGTACTATTCACATGTACCCTGTTTGAAAAAGACGCCTATATGCGGGACTAGGGGTCAAAGGGTTAGGCAGCCACCTGCCTTAAACACCTAATAATATTCATTTTCAAGTGGTCATTTTAAAGAGGTTTTACTCTATACTGATCCAAGTAATGCCCAGTTTCTGAACCTGTCTACCAATATTGACTTGATAAATTGAAACAAACATAATGCTTCATATCTGTTCATGCCTGAATTCAATAAAATAATACTGAAATAAATCTTAATTATAGCATTGTGACATGTTCAATGATTATATGACTACCATTAACTCATTATCCCCTGAGACTTCCAATGGACAATTCAAGTTTGCAATAAAGGCTGGTCCATTTTAGACTACTTAGATTTGTTTTTTTGTTATAAATTTCAAAATGACAAACAGTGAAGTTCCAGATCAGAGGGCTCCTGCACTGTTTGCATAGGACACGTGTACTCTTCACGGGTACACATTTGGTAAAGGATGCATATAAGCGTCACTAGGGCTCAATGAGTTAACACAATGAATCCTAGCGACCATTATACTTGTCATGTACAGTGTACCTGTGAGAGTACATTTGTCCTATGAAAAGAGTGCAAACCAAGACAAGAAGGATAATAAAGGAACTCTCTGATTAGGGCCTGCATAGTTAGTCATTTTGCAATATATGGCAGAAAACAACCATAAATAATTACCAAGAACACCACATACGGTGCTAGGGCTCTTCTCTTTTTTCAGATAAGTGAAAAATATAGTAAAATTAGGTCAAAGATCAAGATCAAAGTCAATTTGTAAAATATTTTGGTATGTATGGATAGGACTTGTCAAGATAAACATGCATACCACAAAAGGGGAAAAATACCGTAAAATTTGGTCAGAGGTCAAGGTCAGTTGGTATTTTTGGTACATCTCGATAGGACTTGTCAAGATGAACATGCAAACCAAATAACGTATTAAGGTTGTAGATCGCTCACCTGAGGACATTAAGTTGACTGGGCAAGACAACATTTTAATATAACTATAAATGGAGTTATCTTCCGGACAAGAAAACATGACATAAGGGGCATAATTTGGACAAACTGAATAGAAGACCTGTAGATGATGCTATGTGCCAAATATCTAAGCTCTGGCCCTTGTAGTTTTTGACGAGAAGATTTTTTAAGTTGTTATAGAAAAAATTTATTTTTAGCTCCTGTGACATAGATATGCAACAGATTGGAATCATTTGAACAAAACAGGTAAATATATTTAGAAGTGTCACCGTACCAAATATCAAAGCTCTGGTCATATTAGTGTCAGAGAAGAAGACGTTTGAAATTTTCACTATATAAATCTATGTAAAACTGTGACCCCCGGGGCAGGGCCAATTTTGGCCCCAGGAGCATAATTTGATCAATTTTAATAGAGGACCTGTATGCGATGCTATGTGCCAAATATCTAAGCTCTGGCCCTTGTAGTTTCAGACAAGAAGATTTTTTAAGTTTTCATTGAAAAAAATCTATTTTTAGCTCATGTGACCTAGATATACAACCGACCAGAACCATTTGAACAATATTGGTATAGGACATCTAGAAGTGTCACCATGCCAAATATCAAATCTCTGGCAATATTAGTTTCAGAGGAGAAGACATTTGAAAATTTCACTATATAACTCTATGTAAAACTTCCAATTTTGACCCCAGGGGCACAATTTGGACAAACTTGATAGAGGACCTGTAGATGATGCTATGTGCCAAATATCTAAGCTCTGGCCCTTGTAGTTTCAGACAAGAAGATTTTTTAAGATTTCCTAATTTTTTCACTTTGGTTGCCATAGTTCTGCATTGTTTTGAATTCTTTGAACAAATTTGAAAGAGCTTGACCCAAGGAACATTCCTGTAAAGTTTGGTTGAAATCTGTCAAGCGGTATAGGAGGAGATGTCATTTGATACTGAACAAGTATTCTAAGTTTCAAATGGATATCTTTGATAGTTATTGAGATATGTAAATTTATAATTTTTAAGTAAATAAAACAAGGGCAATAACTCTGAAATGACAAATCCGAGGGTTACCTGCCTTGTTGTTATGAGTTGCCCTTTTGATACTGAACAACTATTCCAAGTTTCAAATGGATACCTTTGATAGTTATTGAGAAATGGACTCTTACAAAAACCTTAAGCAAAAAACTTAACCGACGCAGACGCTGATGCAGACGCAGACGACAGGGTGACGACAATAGCTCGACTTTTCGAAAAAGTCGAGCTAATAAAGATGGCACACTATGCAGTCATTCTTGTATGAAGTGATCACTTCAAATTTTAACAGAATTTGTTAATGCATGTGATAACTAGTATATTTATATAAAGGGCCATAACTCAAGCACTTAGTACAAACTGTTTGCAGATCATGTGAGATGTCATTTAACTTGCATGATGGGAGTTAATTAACATACCACCGTAACTTAACCCATTACTCAGTAGATTTGCCTTTCTGTGCCTTTAAGTTATTCCTTCACTTTTAAAAGACAACTATAAGTTCCATTTCATACAGTCATGAGTATGCGCCACACATAACTGATTTCTTACATCCTAGCAGATGGTAACTTAAAGCAGACTGAAAGTAAAGCAGGCTGCTTCTTAAGGATCATTCTGCTTTACTGTTATACTGCCTTAAGCAACCATCTGTCTTTCACATTGACAACAAGCTATGAGGTAATGGGTAAAGTGTAGATGTAAAAAGTTCATCAAACACATACAAATGACCTAGGTGGTTGTCAAAGACTTGTTGTAAAAAAAAAACTTCTGTCATTCTGTAAAACCAAGTAGACATTGTTTGATATAATAAATACATAAATTTCTGTCAAAATTCAGGTAACTCCAATTTTGCAATTTACAGGACTGATGGAAACACGCCTACATTTCTACCTCATTTTTTTCTTTATTTTTTTTTATACAGAAACAAACTATCCAATTCAATGCTATCTCTCTTTGGACTTCCTGGTTTTCCAGCTCATAATTGCCATTAAATTGAGTCAGTTTAATTGTCACATTTCTGCAAGTCGAACAAGTTCACAAGAATGTTTAAATCACCATCAGCTGAGCAAAATAATACTTTAAAAGGTGGGATGTAAGGAAGATGTGAGCAAACGGAATTGCATTTTATTGCTGCTACAACTCTTCTTTTTGGGAACCACTAGATCCAAGAGATTTGCAATACATGTCATACACATCTGGGCGAACTTCTGGACTCACTTCAAATCCTAGCTCCTGCACCCTCCTCAGCGCCCAATCCAGGTTGTATCCCTCTTGAATAGCTGCAGCTAACACACCAAAAAATGCTGTAAACAAAGAAATTCATTTGTTGATAAATAATTCAAACCTCAACAAACATTCAATAAAGGTCCCTTGCAATAGGTGACAACTGATTGCAGGACAAAAATAAAACAGAAAGCTTTGTGCATTGCTTTTCTCCAGCATTAACTACTTGTCTTAACCCTTTCCCCCATTGAAGCGCCATTTTAGCACATCCAGTTTATTCCTCTGCTAAAAAGAAGTTTTAATTTATACAGTCATGGATATGTATCATAAGGAATATTTTCAGCCTGCTTCAAGTAGTCACCTATTTTTCAAAACTAGAAACAAGCTAATGCATACAGGGTTAACCAGCTACTTTTCTTTACCCTTTCCACCATAGCCATTAGTGCAGACAACCAATATCAAACTGATATAATATTTATGATAATTTGTGGTTATGGCATAGTTGATAAAGCTCTTTTAACCCATTACATATCCTATTTCTAAAATTGAAAATAGGTGACTACTGAAAGCAGGTTGAAAGTAAAGCAGAATGTGCCTCATATTGACTCATTTTGCAATAGCCTCATACTGACTCATTTTGACACACATTCTGCTTTACTTTCAGTCTGCTTTAAGCTATTATCTGCTAGAATATAGAAAATATTTCTCATGATTCTTATTTGTAACACTATAAATTGGATTTATTTTCTTCATTAGAGGAATAAAGTAGAGGCGTAAAAAGGTGTATATATGAGGTAATGGGTAAAGAGTTTCTGCTTTACTTTATCTTACTTTAAGCTGCTACCTGTACACATACTTCACTCTACCTCACGTGAATGAGTTAAATGTAGACCTTGATCAAGTTCTGACATTGTAGGTACACTGTATAGGATGCATATATAAGCATCACCTGTGTTCTATGGCCTGATCAATGTGTTTATGTATTATTTACAAACAGCGTTTCTGTGAAGAGTTTACTTGTGCTATGCAAACAATGTAGACACTGTTTGTCATGTTGAAATAACAGCCCTTAACACATGTATTCATAAAATGTACTAGACTAGATCGGAAAATGATAATATCCATGTAAAGTGTCTGAGGTTTACTTCATTGCAACAGGACATATCCGGGATAGATATGTCAAATTGTTTGAGCCTTGATGTCTGATAGGATCCAAATTGCTATACACTGTGGTAGTATCGATGTTTCCTTTCAGATTACCAGGCCCTAGATAACAGGACTGCCATTTCTGCGGATTTTTCCTAAGTTTTTGGATTTTTATCCTAGCAGATCGTAGCTTAAAAACAGGCTGAAAGTAAAGCAGAATGCGCCTTAAGACGCATTCTGCTTTACTTTCAACCTATTTTAAGCAGTCATGTATCTTCAAAACAAGAAACAGACTATGGGGTAAAGGTACGATTAGTAAAATTGCGTCTGAAAAATTGAAAATTTGAAATCTTATGATTTTTATGATTAACTTATGGCAGCCCTGAGATAAAGGGAGTACTTTGAAAACTTAAAGTTTATGCCTACCCAAAACTCTATCATGTAACAACGCATTAGAATTTTCCGGGTCCATCCTAATACTGCAAACTACTGCAAACCACCTCAAAATACCGAAACCACATCTAAATAGCACAAACCACCGCAAACCAAGTTCATCTTAATACCACAAACCACTGCAAACTACCTCTAAATACCACAAACCGCCTCTAAATACTGCAAACCACCTCTTAATACCTCAAACCACTTTGAATATCGTGTAAATGACGTCATAATACGTGAATAGTACTGAATACACACATATCACATGCTTTATTAAACCCCACTGCATGCTACAGGGTATTTTGTATTATTTCTTTATGGGTAGTTCTTAATGAATTTATAAATATAATTATGACTAAATAACAATAAAATTACTTAGTTTATCCCAATAATAATTGATTAAGGGTGATTTACGGAAGTTTTGCAGTGGTTTGTTGTAGTTGCGGTGGTTTGTGGTATTAGGATGGGTGGTTTGCAGTGGTTTGTGGCATTAGGATGGGTGGTTCGAAAACCAAGTAATGATGTCATCTTTACGATGACGTCAAATACAGGAAAAAACAGTGCTTGTCTCATGGCTACTAGTGATTTGCGGTATTAGAATGGGGATTAGTTTGCGGTGGTTTGCAGTGGTTTGGGGTATTAGGATGGACCGGAATTTTCCCTCTTATCTGGAGTCCTATTTCTGCAGACAATAGTTTTAAAGCAAATATTAGCGCAGCAAGATACGGGTGAATCCTACACAGAATACTGACCAACTCTGCGTCCATCGCCACAGTGAAGCAGAACTGGGCCTCTCTGTCCTGCCTCCAACAGTATATCTCTCACCTCTCGAAACATTTCAACAGTGTAGTTCACATCCATCGCTGAAGAGAAAAATACAAACTGGATATGCTTTATATTGGCAATCCATATAAATCAGAATAAAATATCAAAAGAATGGGATAAGACTACAATTAGTATTATGTTTGTTCCAATTTCTGTCAAACTTGCATCAAGTCAATATTTAACTAATTACCCTATAAATATGCCCTTTTACGCCTTAAATATATGCCTCTACTAAAGAAAATATTTCCAGTCAAGAATATACATCATAAGAAATATTTTCTATATTCTAGCAGATGTGACTTAAAGCAGGCTGAAAGTAAAGCAGAATGCGCCCACAGGCACATTCTGCTTTACTTTCAACCTGCTTTAAGTGATCTGAATGTCCTAAAAACTAGAAACAGGCTATAGGGTAAAGGATTAACTTGTTACTCCATTATAAGCCTCTACTCTTCAGGGGCCCTCTAATCTCCGTCTTCACTGTTTGCATAGCACATGTGTACCTAGATATATTTATATATACTGTTTGCAAATGATGCGTGACAAATTTAGGTTAAAAAGGTTTTAACTCTTTGAGCTCCAAGTAATATTGTTGTCCGCAACAACTGTCATCGGCTACTGTTCTAAAAACAGAACTGTCAAAAATTCATTTTCAAAATAGGGTCAGTGTCAAACAGTTTGGAGTCTGATGAGATGCCATGTGATGTGCCATCTCATCTGAATCCAAACTGTTTGCCAAAACATTAGCACAAGTTTATGAATTGAATATGTAAATTGTAATCTAAGATTGAGAGAGCGATGGAACTGATAACTTTAAACATTTTCTCTTTTATATATCTACAGAACTCTTATCTTATGACTGCTCTAAGTCAATCTTTTTATTGGGGAATGGTGGAGACATAGGATATACCGGTAGACTATTATTTGAAGTTTTTTTTCCTTTTCTTAACCAGGCATTACTCCATACATTTTAACGCATTTAATTTATTCTTCCTCAGATGAAAATATGATAGTTCTTTTTAAGAGTATACATGTGCCATAGATTAAGAAGTACATGTATTTTCTTTATTTTAGCAGATGGTATGTATAGCTTAAAGCAGAAAGAGCCTGATGGCTTTCAGTGGTCCTCTACGAATCTCTAGACCTGATGTGACAAAAATGGACGGTATAAACACTTCTACAGTCTGACTGTGGAAGCTGGCTTTTATAGCCAGATTGTTTAAGCATTTGTCTAGGTTGCAAAGGAAGTTAAGCAACGTTCTGCGCGGTTAGTACCTGGATGGGTGACCAGCAGGGTATACCGTTGACCTGGTACACGTTACACTATATTCAGACTATGGAGTAATGGATTAAGCTACATGACAACTGGATATACTTACAGATAGGAATATGATAATACTTTAGAGATGATGTTGCAAAACTCTCCCTTTCAGCTTTCTCGCTGTAACCTATGTCATCTCCAAACTCTAGCGGGTTCTCAACTTCAAAGTTCATGCTCGCCTTAGAACTGATAAATTCCGACCCAAAATGAGGGTGAATGCGATTCTTTCTGAGTGTCAACAAGTCTTGTCTTGGGGGCACAGAGCTATTGCCATAAGTTGATATATTATCTTTGATGTTGAGGAGGGCAACAGGTTCCTGTGATGGCGCCGAGTTGTGAGTTAGTCCAAGTCTCATATTGACTACTGATTTAAATCCTGTGGTTTCTAACACTTTCAGGTCACACTGCCTAATCTGTCCAGCTGTATACCAATTTTTACTGACTGGGTGAGCTAACCAGAAGTCTAACCAGTCTTCTGGCTCACAGTCAGATCTCGGTGGATCATTCACAATTTCTTCACCAGTAACATTAGCGACAATCTCTTTCAAGTCATCTGCAGTAAAGTCAAGACCCATAGCTGCTGTGATTTCATAAAACTCTTTACTGTATATTTTTGGTGCAAAGCTGGAATTATATCTTGTTTGGTTTGCCATATACATCAGTGTAACAAACGTTATTGTATATCCCCTATCACAATGTAACAGAACAGGACGTCTCAATGATGGCAAAACGGAAGCAAACTTTTGCACAGTGTTGGTACTCGTCCAGTCATCAGCTCCACCAATTAACGCAACATATTGCAAACCAGCCAGGTGGGCAGTGGCCCATGCCTCTGCACTAGTGGGCAGATATTCTCCACCAAAATTCCCAGCATCATCAGATTCATAAACGAACAAGGAGAAAATGCTCCGAAATCCAGCTTCAGACGCATATTTAATCTGTCTCTCTGTTAATCGACCAGCGACATGGAAGTCTGTGGTGATCTCTTTTGCCCACCATACCTTAGCAGCTGAACCTATTCCCGGCGGCTCCCTTTTAACAGCAAGTCGTGTATTCAAACCAAACACAATGTCAACTATAGACAATGATAAGATTAACACTATTAAATCATGTGCCATTTCAGAAGATGCTTATTGCCTACACTTGCCTTTTCAATTTATGACAGTTTTAGATTTGTTACCGACGTTCTTACCACATTTCTTATCTTCTTGTACGTGACATCTCCCGATTTGTTTACAATTGAAACGTTTATGTTCGGGTGTTTCCGGACAAAAACGCCGGACGGTGTTCAGGTAAATTATACCTTGTACAAGTTTACTGGGTATTATAATTCTCCGGCAGGAAAAGAATCGAACAATCCGGTCCACAATACGAGTCTTTCTTTACAAAACTGTTTTCTACATTTTATGGTAATGAATTCTTTAGATAGATCTACCTAGTAATAAACGTCTTACACTTTTTTTGTCACGGTAATAATTCCGTGCTTTTGTAAAATAAAAAAATGAAATTAGATCTAAGATCTAGATCAATGCAAAACTATTTAATTCAGTCTTAACATTTTAAATTTTAAACAAGAGGACCATGATGGTCCTGGGTCGCTCACCTGATTGAATCGGCTTGATTGGCCAACAGTTGAACCCTCTCATTCGACCTAGTGACCTACTTTGTTATCCAAATGAACCATATATTCAAAATTGACCTAGATTTGTCAAGATGGTCAAGATAAAGACGTACCAGAAAATGTAAAAATGTGAAATAGCTACGTCAGGTCTTATTTATAGGACTAGTAACGTCTAAACGGGGTCCCATCAGTTGTATGTAGCAAATATTTTTTCACACCAATATTTGTTTTGCGCTACGTAACCATGCTGAAACAATAAAAAATACATTTATATACAACAACAAAAAAAAAATAACAAAAAAAAAAAAAGATTGGGCTAAAACTGGTGTTCACAAGCTTCCTCTAAGATTTGACCTAGTGACCTACTTTTTGACCCCACATAACCCATACTCGAACTTGACTTAGATTTTGTCAAGATATGGTCATTCTGACCAAGTTTGATAATGACTGGGTCAGAAGTGTGCTACTAGAGTGTTCACAAGGTTTTTCTGAGATTTGACCTAGTGACCTACTTTTAAAATCCACATAACCCATTATCGATCTGGACCTAGATTTTGCCAAAATGGTGATTCTGACCAAGTTCTATCACGATTGGGTCAAATTGTGCCAACAAAAGTGTTCACAATCTTTTTTTATAAGATTTAACCTAATGACCTGGCTACTTTTATATCCCACACAACCTTTTATCAAACTTGACCTAGATTTTGTCAAGATAGTCACTCTGCCCAAGTTTTATCAAGATTGGATCAAAACTGTGGATGCTAGAATGTTCACAAGCTTTTCTAAGATTTGGCCTAGTGACCTACTTTTTGACCCCACATAACCCATTATCAAACTTGACCTAGATTTTGTCAAGATAGTCATTCTGCACAAGTTTTTATCAAATTGGGTCAAAAATGTGGCTACTAGAGGGTTCACAAGATTTTTTCTAAGAGTTGACCTATTTACCTACTTTTTTACCCCACATTACCCATTATCGATCATGACATAGATTTTGTCAAGATCGTCATTCTGCCCAAGTTTGATAAGATTGGATCAAAAGTGTGGCTACTAAAGTGTTCACAAGCTTTTTCTAAGATTTTACCTAGTAACCTTCTTTTAGACCCCACATAACCCATTATTGAAGTTGACCTAGATTTTGACAAGATGGTCATTCTGGCCAAGTTTGATGAAGAGTGGGTCAAAATTGTGGCTACTATTATCAATAAGGTTTGACCTGACGGTCATCACTTTCCGTCAGCTTTCGTTGGTACAATCGGTGGTACAATCGGGAGTTTCCGGATACTTTATTGATATATACCTTAGCCGATACCAAATGTCACTGTGTTGCAATAGCTGAATGGAATAGCGTTAATGACTCGTTGTGGAAGGGTCATGGGTTCGATTCTCGGTACTGTTTTGTAAACTTCGGCTGTAAATATTTTTTAAATAGTAAAAAATTAAAAGTTTAGTATGCCTTAAACGATACTAAAATAAATCAGTCAGCAATTTTTTTGAAAAACGGCCTGCTGCCTGATGCCTTTTGATGCTTGACGAAATACAAAAGTAACGCATAGTGCTTTCTGGGAGTGTTTTGCATAACGTGGTGTTCTTTGGACCAGTTTTCTAGCCAAGTTTTTCCTAGGCAAGTAGCACTGTACTCTATTTCATATACATGTACATGCAATTGCATGAATGTCATGGTTTGCATGCGTCTATCCGCATTTTTGAAAAAAATACATGTACATATTCAATAAATAATACAAAACTCTACCGGGGATCGAACCCAATACCCTTACCTTGGTAGCGCGGCGACCTTACCACTGAGCCATCACCGACTGTATTTATCTATAACCGATAACACTATTCCAGTTCGAGTCACCGTTGAATTGTCTATTCTCAATGCACTGTAGTTGTTTTCGGAAGCTAACGAATAACTTACGGAAAAAGACGGAATATGCATGAACCGTCAGGTCAAACCTTATCGACAATACAGTAGTGCAACGATCGGATGGCGTTGTTTACAAAACAGTGTGTATGTAAACAAAAAATATAACGATAAATACAACTGCGACATGTTGTATTGGTAAATCAAAGCAAGTGGCTTGTGTGACTGTTTGGTGCAGTGGATAAGCGTGCTGCCTAGTAGTACTTATTACTAGTTACTTTTGAGGGTCGTGAGTTCGAACCTAGAGAGCACAACTTTTCTTTTTTTTTCTTCACTTTTTTGCATATTACACTGATATGCGTTGATATACGAATTTTAAAATAAACATCAATAGAATGAGTAAGTCAAGTGATACTACAGACAATAAAGAGCTGCATCATGATGTCTTTTTAAGATGTGTTTTGACCCTTTTACTGCACGATGTAAACATGCAACGATAATGAAAAACAGACTCAATATTATAAATAACGAATCTATGAGAATGAAAATCTGTGGGAAGTGAAACAGAACGTCGTCGTTCATATGAAATTAATAAAAAAAGATTAAAAAATCACCGATTGTGGGATTTGAACTCGAGACTTCTGCGTGAGAGTCTAACAGCACAACCACTACGCCAATACATCATATGCTAAAATATATGTCAAAGTTGTACTTGTCGGTAGTTTTCTTTGTTTACATTCGCACTGTTTTGTAAACAACGCCATTCGATCGTTGTACTACTGTAGAGTGTTCACAATTAAGCTTTTTCTAAGATTTGACGAAGTGACATACTTTTTGACCCCATATAACCCATACTCGAACTTGACCTTGATTAAAATTGAGGTTGGTAGAATGTGAACAATGCCAAACAAACTGTTTTTCATAAATCTGGAGCAATACCGCTTTACAGTCCAATCCAATTGTCAAACTGTATAAAGATCTCAAACTGGTATGTGTAAAAATATGGTTAGGATTGGTGGACAAATGAGGTTGTTTGAGTGTAAACATATACTGAGCGGAAAAAGTTTAGTCAGTTGTTTAACATGGGATTTCCCATAGACAACATTCCTAGTTTTCTGTAGGTCTGGAAAGCAATGCAATATCAAAGAAATATGGAACAGCAGAAAATAAAGTAAAGTTCTCAGTTAACTCTTTCCTCCCTAAAACTTTCAATGAATAATTCCAGTTTCCATCTAAGTCTAGTCCATTTATGACTTTTAAGGGTTGTTTTTGTCAATGTTTGGCATTAGGACAAACAGTGAAGACCCTGATCAGAGGGCTCCTTTCGGAGCCCTCTGATCTGGGTCTTCACTGTTTGCATAGGACAAGTGTACTATTCACATGTACACTGTTTGAAAAGGACGCCTATATGCGGGACTAGGGTTCAAAGGGTTAAGTGGGTGGCATTGAGATTTAAATATCGTTTTTTTTCTCAAAATTTACTCCTTTTCAATGCAAAGGGAGGTAATATGAAAAATTGCCTTTTCAACGGACGATTGTACACACAGTTGTAAAGAATGATTCTCCAAAGGTGCTTGATTTTTTGACCTGGCTACTTTTCCAACACAACTGCTAACTTTCATGAGGAAATCATGACTGACATGTCGTTTATGACTGGTTAAAAAGTAGTTACAATACACGAGGAGTTATCTCCCTATACGCAGATGTTTAAAGCACAGTCGATATCTCTCTCTGTTCTATGAAGTTCGGTTACTTATGTCATTATGCAATATGAGTAATAAATTGTACCGCGCAGACGTGGTCTGCATCCTTAATGTATGACTAAAATGTTTTCGCTCAGTATAGTTGAATATGACCTTTGTGTGGGTTCCTCTCATGATACCAAGCATATGCTGTTAATAGGAACCAGGTACATGAAGAAATGTTCGAGTTAGTCCCGGAACATTAAAGTGTTGATGGACGGACAGACATAGAATGGGATTCCTATAGGTCTCCTGCATTTTCAATGCAGGCCCTAATAATTACCTACTTCATGACCTGAGGTAATGCATATTAAAACAAGAGGACCATTGGACATATTTCGATCACCTGAGAATAGCTGACAAAATGGAGATAATGATCTATATCCTGGGCGGGGTCATTTTTTACCCCATGGGCATAATTCAAATTCTTGATAGAGGACATGTAGATGATGCTATTGTGCCAAATATCTAAGCTCAAGGTACGAGGGTTTTAGGAAAGGAGATTTTTTAAGTTTCCATTGAAAAAAAATCTATTTTTAGCTCCGGTGCCCTAGATATGCAACAAACTGGAACCATTAGAACAAAAAAATTAAAGGACATCTAGAAGTGTCACTATGTCGAAAATCAAAGCTCTGGCCATATTAGTTACATCCAGGGGTATAATTTGAACAAACTTGATAGAGGACAGGTATATGATGCTATGTGCCAAATTTTTAAGCTTTGGCCTCATAGTTTTTGATGATAAGATTTTTATAAGTTTTTCATGAAAAAATCTATTTTAGCTCCTGTGACCTAGATATTCAATAGACCGGAACCATTTGAATAAAATATGAAATAATGGACATCTAGAAGTGTCATCATGCCAAATATCACAGCTCTGGTCATATTAGTTTCAGAGGAGATGTTTGAAAATTTCACTATATAACTCTATAGATGTAAAAATGTGACCCCCAAGGTGGGCCAATTTTATCCCCAGGGGCATAATTTGAACAAAGTTGATAGAGGACATGTAGATGATGCTATGTGCCAAATATTTTAGCTTTGGCCCTTGTAGTTTTTGACGAATAGATTTTTATTACATAGTTTTATTGAAAAAATCTATTTTTAGCTTCAGTGACCTAGATATGCAACAAACCAGAACCATTTGAATAAAATATGTAATGGACATCTAGAAGTGTCACCATGCCAAATATCACAGTTCTGGCCATATTAATTTCAGAGAAGCTGTTTGAAAATTTCACTATATAACTCTTTGTAAAACTATGACCCCCAGGGTGGGCCCAATTTTGACCCTAGTGGCATAATTTTAACAAGCTTGGGTGAGGACCTGTAGGTGATGCTATATGCCAAAATATCTAAGCTCTGGTCCTTGTAGTTTTTTGACAAGAAGATTTTTTAAGATTTCCTTATTTTTCACTTTGGTTGACATGGCAACCAGAGTTCTGCATTCTTTGAACAAATTTGAAAGCGTTTGACCCAAGGAACATTTCTGTAAAGTTTGGTTGAAATCTGTTCAGCCGTATAGGAGGTGATGTCATTTTAAGCAATTGTTAACGACGACGGACAAAGCACGACGAGGGACACGCAGAGCCATCCCAATATAGCTCACCTTGAGCGTTTGGCTCAGGTGAGCAAAATATATCTAGATTTTATTAGTGGTATAAAGATTCATCAATGCATTGCGATGTACTTTACCGCCGATGTCTGTATCGCCTTGTAAATGAAGCTTGCAATATATCATGATGTAATACATCCATCAGCCCTGCAATGCATTGATATGAGCGTTATGTATTGTGCATCACGATTTACACTTAAAAATACACTCAATAACAATGTGCCTCATGGGCATAAAACTGTTTGATTTGTACTAATGTTTTGCAGGCATGAGTTATTAAGTAAATGATACGACGGTATAATGATATACTTTTTCAAGGCAAAGTACCTCTTCCAACATCATACTTTTCACAAATACGTATAGTTGTTAATATATGCACATTTGATTAAAATAATCAGGGTGTTGCAATCTAACAACTGTTGCGTTTATATTTATACGTCTGTATCATGATACGTATTGTATCACGACTTATACAATGCAATACACATCACGTTTTATTCTCCCAGGCAATACGTTTTGTGATATGTATTGGCGTGAAAATTAAATATTGGGATACGTATCATGTAGGAAATAACTGCCGATGCACAGCCCTAGATTTATCTAGGTGATTATTCTGAGATTATTCTTGGTATGTTTTGTCTATGAAAGTGGTACGTTTCGACCTGGTATGTACAAGAAATGGTATATTCTTCCATACACCTTTTAAGCAGTTACTCGTCTTAACAAAGATACAAATCAATGGGCAAAAATTTTGACTGTTTAAAAAGTTGTTTCCTAGGAGTAAAAGATTTTTATAAGTGTGAAAAAAGATTGCATCCGGAGTGGATTGAATCTGCTACCCACGGCATCAGTCACTGTGACTTTCTTTTCTTGTGTGCGTTTTTTGCTCTCTCAGTTCAATATTTTATTATGGTTGTGAATAGGTGTATGTATGTGGGTTGGAGATCTAACCCACTCTACACCTTACACTATTAGTAAGCATTTAAATCTATAAATACCGTAGAAACTGGATAATTCGAAATCGCTTAAACCAATTGTACCAGTATTTCAAAAGTTGAATTTTGATAAGTCGATCTCGTTTAAGTCCAACATACCCGTATTTCATAGTTAAAACGTGGCTGAGCCACGTTTTAACTTTGAAATATGGGTATGTTTGAACTAACGCGAGTTCGAAGTCTCAAGTTTCGACTGTATATTGAACATACTTTTGGTTTGTTAGTATACTTGTTAACCATTCTGACACAACATTTGCTGTGGATAAACATTGGTGTTTTAATCTTAGAAATATTTTAAAAGCTCAAATTGTTCATTGATGAAGTTCAAGACTAATGGCAGCTTAACCCTTTACCCCATGGCCTGTTTCTAGTTTTGAAGACGGGTCACCACTTAAAGCAGACTTAAATTAAGCAGAATGCGCCTTAAGGACAAAGGTCAAGGTCATGTTCACATCTGGGGGCATAGTGTTTCACAAATACATCTTATTTTTAGTAGAATTGTTAACCTTTTACTCCATAGCCTGTTTCTAGTTTTGAAGACAGACCACCACTTAAAGCAGGTTAAATTTAAAGCAGAATGTGCCTTAAGGCACATTCTGCTTTACTTTCAGCCTGCTTAAGCTACCATCTGATATAATTATTATATATAACAAGAAGGCCTGAAGGCCCTGATATCGCTCACCTGTTGTACTGAAGCCTGATAGCTTTATCTTTCTGTTTCACCCGTTTTAATCTAAATCCATTCAAATTGTAAACAATTTTGGAATACAACCTCATAATTCGCATATAGTATAGTACACCAAGGGCACATAACTAGAGCCTAAACAGTACCGAAATGAAGCCTTTTCAAGCATTTCAAAGTATATCAAGGGCAGATATCTATTGCCACAATGATTAGATTTCAACAATAATTGCACTCCTTCGAGAACTTATAGCTATATACTTTGTGTGTAAGTATAATCAAAATCCATTGAAAACTGTAGTTGCAGTAGTGTAAACGCTGTTAGAAATGGCATTTTCAGCAATTCAAGGGCAGATAACTCTTGACCTAGTAATCCAATTTCAACCATAATCGCACGTATTTGAACTCTTATGGTAATATACAATCTGAGCAAGGTTTGAATAAGACTGGATAAAGATTGTGGCCTCTAGAGTGTAAACACTGTTTAATATGGCACTTTCAGCAATTCAAAGGTAGATAACTCTCCACCTATTTGTCAGATTTCAACTATAATCAAACTCATCTGAACTCTTACGGTCATATACAATCTGAGCAAGTTTGAGATAGATTGAATACAAGAGGGCCTGAAGGCCCTGATATCGCTCACCATTTGTAATGAAGCCTGATAGCTTTACCTTTGAATTTCACCCGTTTTATTCTAAATCCATTCAAGTTTGTCGACCTACTGTAGTATAGTAGAGTACATCAAAGGCAGATAACTAGAGCCTAAACAATACTGAAATGAAGCCTTTTTCTAGCATTTCAAAGTATATCAAGGGCAGATAACTATTGCCACAATGACTACATTTCAACAATAATTGCACTCCTTCGAGAACGTATAGCTACATCCTTTGTGTACAAGTATAATCAAAATCCATTGAAAACTGTAGTTGCAAGAGTGTAAATGCTGTAAAATATGGCATTTTCAGCAATTCAAAGGTAGATATCTCTTGATCTATTTGTCTGATTCCAACCATAATCACCCTTTTTCCAACTCTTATGGTCCTATACAATATGGGCAAGTTTGAGAGAGCTTGGATAAATATTGTGGCCTCTAGAGCGTAAACACTGTTAAATATATCATTTTCAGCCATTCAAAGGTAGATTACTCTTGATCTATTGATCAGATTACAACCAAAATTGAACTCATCCGAAGTCTTATGATAATATACAATCTGAGTAAGTTTATGAAAGATTGGATAAAATTTGTGGCCTCAAGAGTGTAAACATCGTTAAATATGGCATTTTCAGCAATTCAAAGGTAGATAACTCTCGACCTATAAGTCTGCTTTCAACCATAATCAAACTCATCTGAACTCTTATAGTAATATACAATCTGAGCAAGTTTAAGAAAGATTTGATAAAAATTGTGAACTCTAGA
Source organism: Gari tellinella (assembly GCA_922989275.2). Classification (NCBI taxonomy): domain Eukaryota; kingdom Metazoa; phylum Mollusca; class Bivalvia; order Cardiida; family Psammobiidae; genus Gari; species Gari tellinella. Next base: position 54,141,855 of record OV277858.1, read on the forward strand.
GTGTAAAAACTGTTAAAAATGGCATTTTCAGCAATTCAAAGGTAGATTACTCTTGATCTATTTGTCCTATTTCAACCAAAATCGAAATCATCCGAACTCTTATGGTCATATACCCTCTGGCCAGGTTTTAGAAAGATTGGATAAATACTGTGGCCTCTAGAGTGTAAACACCGTAAATATGGCATTTTCAGCAATTCAAAGGTAGATAACTCATGACCTATTTGTCCGATTTCAACCAAAATCGAACTCTTCCGAACTCTTATGGTCATATACAATCTGGGCAGGTTTTAGAAAGATTGGATAAATACTGTGGCCTTTAGAGTGTAAACACTGTTAAATATGTCATTTTCAGCAGTTCAAAGGTAGATAACTCATGACCTATTCGTCCGATTTCAACCATAATCGAACTCATCCGAACTCTTCTGGCAATATACCATCTGAGCAAGTTTGAGAAAGATTGGATAAAAATTGTGGTCTCTAGAGTGTAAACACTAAAATTGTTGACGTCGCACAACGGACGACGCACGCCGGACATTCAAGGATTGCAATAGCTCACCCTGAGCTAGCTCAGGTGAGCTAAAAATGAGGATGCGCCTTTATCCCCTTGGCTACGGGCGCTCTCTATACATATGGTAGCGAATTAAAGTACTTCACTAGTAGCTATTGATACTTCATTATTCGGCTCGGGTTTATGTCAGAGCCCGTGTAGAGAAGCAACAACTATACCGTCAGCTGACGCTATAGAAAAACTATGGAAATTATCTAAAACAAGGGCCACTATGGCCCTATATCGCTCACCTGGTAACCATGTAACCATGTTCACCGTGTGACCTAGTTTTTGACCGGGCATGACCCTCATTCTAACTTGACCTTGATATCAATGAGACAAACATATTGTTCAAGTTTCATGAAGATTCAATGAATTGTGTAGTCTCTAGAGTGTTAACGAGGTTTTTCGATGATTTGACCTAGTGACCTAGTTTTTGACAAGACATAAGCCACATTTGAACTTGACCTATATTTCATTGAGGAAAACCTTTTCATCAAGTTTTATGAAGATCAAATGAAATTTGTAGTCTCTAGAGTATTAATAAGGTTTTTCGATGATTCGACCTAGTGACCTAGTTTTTGACTAGACATGACCCACATTTTAACTTGACCTAGATTTCATTGAGGCAAACATTTTGATGAAGTTTCATGAAGATCCAATGAAATTTGTAGTCTCTAGAGTGTTAACAAGGTTTTTCAAAGATTTGACCTAGTGACCTAGTTTTTGACCGGACATGACCCACATTCAAACTTGGCCTAGATTTCATTGAGGCAATCATATTGATGAAGTTTCATGAAGATCCAATGGACTTTGTAGCCTCTAGAGTGTTAACAAGGTTTTTCGATAATTTGACCTAGTGACCTAGTTTTTGACAGGACATGACCCACATTCGAACTTGACCTAGATTACATTTAGGCAAACATTTTGATGAAGTTTCATGAAGATCCAATGAAATTTGTAGTCTCTAGATTTGGCCTAGTGACCTAGTTTTTGACCGGACATGACCCACATTCAAACTTGGCCTAGATTTCATTGAGGCAATCATATTGATGAAGTTTCATGAAGATCCAATGGACTTTGTAGCCTCTAGAGTGTTAACAAGGTTTTTCGATAATTTGACCTAGTGACCTAGTTTTTGACCGGACATGACCCACATTCGAACTTGACCTAGATTTCATTGAGGCTAACATTGTGACCAAGTTTCATCAAGATCCAATGAGAGTTGAACCTGCTAGAGTGTTAACGAACATTTGTGAACGGACGGACGCACGTTCTTAGGAGACGGTTGTTGTGGTTTTTTTTGCTATATAAACCCTAACCCTAAAACTAACCCCACATGCGTGATTTTGAACCCCACAATACTCTCTTTCAACCCCACAATCACTAACTGGCCAGGTTAATGACCGAAACGGACCCCATAAGGTAGCTCCTGTAAGCCCGGACGGACAGATAGACGACGGACATCCAGCGACCCTAAAAGCTCACCTTGGCACTACGTGCCAGGTGAGCTAAAAAAACTAAGATTCGGTGACGATTCTTGAGACTTTTTTAGGACTGATCATATTTTTTTAATGTCAGAAGCCAAATAATGCCACAAATTTGCTTTTATTTGAGTATTTTATTTTATTTTGACAAGTACACCATCTGGTTGCGAGTCCCTTTGAGCTCATACATATTTTATCAAGATGTCGCAGGTATTAGATATCTCTCCAAGACAAAGTGACAGTGAGACAAAAGTACTACAATGAGAACATTCTAATTAACATTGGAGCTAGAATGTAAAACTTTGATCGAATAGACACTGCAACTGTCATCACCTTAAACCCAATACCCCATAGCCTGATTCTAGTTTTGAAAACAGGTGACCACTCAAAGCAGGTTGAAAGTAAAGCAGAATGTGTCTTAAGGTGCATTCTGCTTTACTTTTAGCCTGCTTTAAGCTATTATCTGCAAGAACATAGAAAATAGTACTTATACATATTCATAACTGTATAAATTGAAACTATTTTCCTTTGTTGAGAATTAAATTAAAGGCTTATTTATGGGGTAATGGGTTAAAAGCAAAACTTTAGGCTTGCTTTCATTCTTTCTCCGTCCTAAGATAAAAACACTTTTGACATCTTTATCAGGAAGAGTCACTCACTCTAAGTTTGAAAGACAGTCAAACTTGTATTAACCAATTAATCCACAGCCTGATTTCTAGTTTTGAAAACAGGTAGCCACTTAAAGCAGCTTAAAAGTAAAGCAGAATGCACCTTAAGCTGCTTTAAGCTAATTTCATAGGATATAGAAAACATTTCTTACGGTACATTTTCATGACTGCATAAAGTTGAAGTATTTTCTGTAGTGGTGGAATAAATTTAAGGCGGTAATAGGTTAAGCAATCACTGAATATTGTTGAATTGTCTTCAAGACAGGTTTTAACTTAATGCGAGACAAAAGTACTTGTAATTTGATTTGATTTGTTATGATGTTATGTCACCTTTACCCATTTCCCCATGGCCTGTTTCTAGTTTTAAAGATAGGGGACTACTTAAAACAGGTTGCAAATAAAGCAGAATGTGCCTTAAACACCTCGCTTTAAGTTACAATGTTAATTTCCCATAGACATAAATGAAACATTTTGCATGTCTTTAACTTCTATCAAAACAAGAGGGCAAGAAGGCCCTGATATCGCTCACCTGTTGAAATGAAGCCTTAGAGCTTAACCTTTGAGTTTTACCCATTTTAATCTAAATCCAATTAAATTTGTAGACTATATATAGTGTGTAAACAATATTAGAATATGGCATATTCTAGTATGATAGAGTACATCAAGGGCAGATAACTAGAGCAATAACAATACTGAAATAAAGCCTTTTCTAGCATTTCAAAGTACATTTGTATATCAAGGGCAAATAACTCTTGCCACAATCATCAGATAACAACAATAATTGCACTCCTTCACGAACTTATGGCTATATACATTGAGTGCATATATAATTAAAATCCGTTGAAAACTGTAGTTGCTGGGGTATAAACACTGGTAGACAAGACATTTTGAACACATCAAGGGCAGATAACTCTTGACCTATAGATCCAATTTCAACCATTTTCAAATCCATGACCTTAAAGTTATATACAATCTGAGCAAGTTTGAGAAAGACTGAATAAAAGTTGTGGCCTCTCGAGTGTAAACATTGTTAAATATGGCATTTTCAGCAATTCAAAGGTAGATAACTCTTGACTTATTGGTCCAATTTCAACCATAATGGAATCATCCGAACTCTTATGGTCATACACAACCTGAGCAAGTTTGAGAAAGATTCGATAAAAAGTGTGGCCTCTAGAGATTAACATTGTAAAATACAGCATTTTCAGCAATTCAAAGGTAGATAACTCTTGATTTATTGGTCCGATTTCAACCAAAATTGAACTCATTTGAGCTCTTATGGTAATATACAATCTGAGCAAGTTTGAAAAAGATTGGATAAATATTGTGGCCTCTAGAGTGTAAACACTGTTAAATATGGCATTTTCAGCAATTCAAAGGTAGATTACTCTTGACCTATTTGCCTTATTTCAACCATAATCGAACTCATTAGAACTCTTATGGTCATATACAATCTGAGTAAGTTTGAAAAAGATTGGATAAAAATTGTGGCCTCTAGAGTGATAACACTAACATTGTTGACAACAAACTACAAACGTCTGACATTCAAGGATTGCAAAAGTTCCACTGTCCCTATGTGACATTTTTGCTATATGACATTCTTTTTAATGTCGTAGACCGGCAAGTAACTCCTTATGAACTTTTAGCATTTTCTGTACGAGTTGCTTCCCTTTGTCAACTCCTTATATATTTTAAGCGCCTAGACAATTTGATCATGCTCTTCCTGACCCAGATTACTGTCATCAGAAGACAACATGGCCTCCAAACGATTTGCCACCATTTCTCAAGAGGATATTTGCAAATCAGGCAATGAAAAAGATTCTGTGTCTTCTACTTGTCATAACGTCAACTTTTCTTTCTTGTAATGATATTTAAGGCACATTCAGCTTCAGTTTCAGCCACTTTAAGCTTCCATCTGCCAGCATATATATAACAAATATTTCTTAAGATATAAATTCATGACTGTATGGCGTGGAACTAATTTCTTCAGTAGAGACTAGAGGAATTAATTAATGGAGTAAAAAAGCGTATTTATTGGGTAATGGTTGAAACAAGAAAGTTTTCAAAGTTTAATAGATTCTAATCCCTTGAACTTTTTTTGTGTCAATCTCTTCTTCTCTTTTTTCTTCTGTTTTGCTGATGTCGGGTCTCTCTTTGCCCTTTTGACTGTTATACCTTTATATGAGCTACTGTCCCGTATTGCTCTCTTCCTGCCCTGAAATGGTGTAATGGCTTGGCCGTCATCAATCGCAGCGAAAGCGGGGGCTATTCCATAAAGTACTGGAACATGAGTTTCGACTTCAGTGTAACTGGTTTTACCATCAACTATATAAACATGTTTGTCTTCAGTTGGTTGTACACCAAATGAAATAAAGTCTTGGCTACCAAATGTCCTCACTGACTGGTTTGATTTCAGAACATGGTACTTTGTTGGATCAACTATCACAGTTTTAACTAGTTCAAAGTCAGTTAAAACTGAGGAACTTGATGTTAAGCTTATTTTGGGCTGTTTTTGTATTTTACTGCCTAAAATGCCAGTTGACATGATGTCTAGATGTTGGTTATCTTCCTTTTTCTTTTCTCCCTTGTTTGAATCAGCTTTATTTGTTTGTGCCGAAGTTTCTTTGTTTTTATTTTCTTCAGCTGAAGAGTTGTCTCCCTTGATTTGTTCCTGAGACTTGTCTGTGCCATCGTGTACCAGTACAACTCTATTCACATAGTCCACTAGCTCTAGAAAGTCATTTGGCTCAGCCAATTTCTGAAGAAGAAATAATGTAATACATACACACTATAATATATATTTTCCCTTTGATCTGATACTATTATCCGATTTTTCTGACTTGGCCGAGTTGTTTTTAGAGCACAATAGTTTATCATGGTAATTAGGTAACAGGGTAACACTGGATATATATTTGTACACTTTCCTTTTTGAGATAAACATGATCCTCATGCAGCAGGAGACTGATGCGCTAATTTTACTGATACGATATTCTTTCCCAATAAACCCATTTACGCTGAAACTATTATTTCCATTACAATCAGGTAACCTGATTCATGTTGGAGTCATTTCAGAGGCAGGGTATAAACCTGGCGTCTCATCAAGCTCAAACCTGTTTGCCACTCAGAATAAAAAGACAGAAAAGAAATTTTCTGCAGTTTGGTGCATTGCGTTTGCATTTAAATGGGAAAGAATAGTGCCTTCTCTACTGTACATTACACACAATAAATACAGCTATCCCTATCTCTAGCTAGCTGTACGGATATCATCGAGTGAGATGATCATCCCATTCAAAGTTTTAGAATGTTCCAATCTAAAAATAACTTGGTCAGGTCAGAGGAAAACACTAATAATTCCCCTTATCAAAGAAACTTGTTTTTATAACGGACAACTCGCTTCTACACTATAATTCATAGGTAAATGGTTAACCCTTTACCCCATAGCCTGTTTCTAGTTCTGAAAATAGGTGACTACTTAAAGCAGGTGGAAAGTAAAGCAGAATGTGACCTAAGGCGCATTCTGCTTTACTTTCAGCCTGCTTTAAGCTTCCATCAGCTACCAAATAGAAAATATTTTTTGTGATATAATTATATTCTTGACTGTATAAATTCGAACTTTTTTCTTCAATATAAGAATATATTTAAGGCGTAAAAAGGCGTATTTATGGGTAATGGGTTAATAGACACTATTCATTACATCCTGGCTGGAAACTTTTTTGATTATATGCCTTCCTGTGATATCTAGATTTGCCGTATGTGTCTAAACAGTATAATACAAGAGTCTGTTTCTATAGACAGTGGCAGAAAACAGTATTACCGTACATGTAGTTAGTAGGAATGGCAATAATTGATTATTTGACTAACCAGTTTACCATTTAACCCTTTCCTCCATGGAAACCTCAAATGAACAATTCTAGTTTTCAATTTTCACAACATATGTCAAAATGACAAACAGTGATGATCCTAATCAGAGAGATCCTTAAGGAGCCCTCTGATCAGGGTCTACACTGTTTGCACAGGACATGTGTACTCCTCACAGGTACACTGTTTGCAAATGATGCATGAATGCATGACTAGGGTTCAAAGAGTTAATCTTCCAAAGGGTTAACTGGTTAAACGGCCAGTCTTTCCTGAAAGTTGAAACAAAAGATTATATTACTTTGACATCGGTACATAACATTTACATACCGGTATACACCGGGTCCGTGGTAAAACTAAGCACTTACGTTTTTAATACCTTATGATTAATGTTGCTTTTGTTAGAAGTGTAATAACATACTCACTTCTATTTCTCCAGATTTAACAAACATAGACCATAAGCTTGAACCATGATAAGATGAATAGGTCAATATGACAATTTCCTATATCCTTTGTTTTTATTGTCTGTTATGCACTGTTTTATTACGCGTAAAAAGGGAAAACTTTACTAACAGGGTTTATTTTAAAGGGGTCTAAGCGAGTTCCACTTGCTTGGTTATTCCTGTTCCTCCCTTAAGCTGTCTCTGGTTTGAATTTCAAATGCTTGAGTCTGAAATGTATTATGGGTAAAACTCGTGCACAAGCATGAGAAGGAGGGAATTCCAACCAGTGATAATTTTAGAAATCAGATGAATGAGTCCTAGGGATGCACATTCTGTAAAACAATGAGTCCTTGAGACAAACATTGAGTCCTTGAGGTGAAAATTAACCCACTATCCCATAACTTATTTTTAGTTCTGAAGACAGGTGACCACTTAAAGCAGATTGAAAGTAAAGCAGAAGGTGCCTTAAGGCACATTCTGCTTTACTTTCAATCTACTTTAAGGTACTTCGCATGTGCGCTTAGTTTCCATACAATTGTTATGAAATTTTTTATGAAGAACGATAATAGGCTTCGAATTAATGTGTGAAAATATAAGCAAAATCTATCGTGTGGTTTGTCTTTAAGGTCTCTTTCCTGACAAAAACCTGGAATTTTGATGATTTTATTTTTCTCAAAAATAAATAAAGCTAATGACTATTAGTCTAGCCCACTAAGTAGTCCACAACATTCATTACAAGAAAAGCTAAAAACATTTTGAATAAAGTAGTTCAGAAAGATGTTATCAGCTATTTAAATTTTGAAAAATGCTAAAATATTGAATTACAGAAAACTGACTCGTTCAATGTATTTTGTTTTCATTTTATTCAAATATATGGTTGATGAAACAGTTGGTCAGAAAAAATTAAAAAATATTAGTCAGGATTTGCACAGATTTTCTTATTAAAATGGGGGCAATTTGAAGTTGAGATACAGTTACTTACCTTAAAATTAAAATTCTGTCATTAAAATGCGCTATTATTTATTCATGGACTTGCATACAAGGTTAATTATATTGTTTAAACTTAATAATAATGGGCAATGTTGATCTTGAAAAGGTTGACGTATTGATAAGCTTCAATGTGTGGCTTTATAGTTCGATCAAATCGTATACATGCATACCGATTTTATTGACTTGTAAGTCATTAAACTAAAACGTACATGTAAGTGAACATATAATTGGACCGTATATAACATCAATTGTTCTAATCAACGAAGACTAAACATAGCATGTCCCTTGATCACTGCGTTATGGATTGACAAGTCAATAAATCGGACAATTAAAAAAAATATTTGGATCGGATGGGTCTCGAACCTATGACCATTGAATTGCAAGTCAATCACTCTACTCACTGCGCTGTGAAGGATTATACTAATTCGTATCAACATTACCTTTATATAAATTTTCTAGTATAAGCACGTACGGAAAAAGTCTATGTTGCCAAGACGCATATCCGCTCGCCCGCTAGACCGACTTCCGTGAGCGAAAGGCCTTAAGATACTACATTTTGTATTTGCTTATGAGTAATAGGTTAAGAAAGGCCAGAAAAGCTATGGGTTCATGGGACTCTAAACTTTTTAAATAATGAGTCCCTGGCAAGTTCAATGAGTATAGGACTCAGGATGCACAGGTAAAATTATCACTGCACAACCAGGTCAGTCTGTTGTAGTCAGTCAATGAAGAAGGACATTAGCAATGGACTGGATTTTTTTTTAAATTACTGTATATAAGTTGACTACCTTTCTGGTGTTTAGTTTATTAATGTGGTTTTAATATTAACCCTTTCAATATTGACCAAACAGTGAGGCCCAACTACAGGACCTGATCTGGATCCATTCTGTTTCTCAATCGGATCATGTTACTGTAAAAATAAAGAAGACGAAACCAAATTCAGTATTTTAACTGACAGATTGTTAGCAGACAACACTAACTAAGAGTTCAAAAGTTCAGGTAGATGATGGGATTTTCATGTGAACATCTGCCAAAAAAAAAGCAATATTTTATGGTATTTTAATCTTAAGCTTTTAAAACTGTTTTGCAAGAACCTTTGTAAACAGTCGGGATTCAAACCAGGGACAAAGATACTCATCTGGACCTACACTGTTTGATTCTCCTTGAAAGATTTTAACTCTTTGCATGCTGGGTAATTTTTGTCATCTGCTATCGATCTAAAATTAGAATTTTCAAATTTTCTTTTAAATTCAGTGTCAGAATGGCAAACAGTTTGGATCTTGGTGAGATGCTGTGTGATGCGGCATCTCATCTAGATCCAAACTGTTTGCAAAGGTAATCAATGTGGCAGATATATCCGCCGCTAGCGTGCAGAGTGAATAAGCACTTCTGATGATGTCTCCAGCAAGGGAAGAAACTGTCAAAATGTAAGTGAAATTTCAGAAGAAGTAATTGATTAGAAGAATTTTTCACAACATGATGCTTCATATGAAATTTGGTTGTCCTAGGACTTATGGTTATTGACAAGAAATTTTAAAAGTTTTTACTTTGGTTGTCAATATTACGTAAATACAGAAAATAACAATGCCCTCTGGCAGCCATGTTTTTTTATGGATAAAAATTCTTTGAACAATTTTGAAAGTATATCAATTGAGAAAAACTTTGGTGAAAATCAAATTGAAATCTTACCAGTCGTTACTTTAGGAAGAAGATTTTTTTTTAGATATTGTGCATAGTTGCCATGGCAACAAGACTGATGGCCCCACCAACTTTTTTCGAACAAATTTTTAAGCTCACAACTACTGTATGAATCTAAAAAAATTTGGTTATCAATGGGCCATAGATTGGGACATTGGTCTCATAGAAGAAGTTATTTGAAGCAAATTGTGAACATACGACACAGAAACGTACACCAACGGATAGCGACTTTGTGCTCAGGTGAGCTAAAAATCCTGTGATGATGATGATAATGACCACTTAAAGCAGCTGCAAGTCAAAAGTAAACAGGATGAGTCTTAAGTGCATTCTGCTTTACTTTTAAACTGCTGAAAGCCACCATTTTCTAGAATGTTCTTTCTGTTTCTATCATTTTCTATGATGGGGGAATAAATTAAAGGCGTAAAACCGCATATTTATGTAGTAATGGGCTGATGTGCTGTTCAAGAGAGACTTGGTAGTACAGAACTCCCTCTCTACAACGGCCCTCCCAACAACGTTTACCTCCTTACAACAACACTTGTCGTAGTTCCCTAACAGGACAGTTATGTCTAACGCTTTAATAGCTGTAATTCGGTCTGCTTAAAGTTGACACCTGCTGGCTTTCTCAAATTTACATGTTAGACATTTTTACAGAAAATACATTAATGGTGAGTGGCAAACCGCTTGAATCCAGATCTGGATTAAAGCTGTTTGCAAATGTACGCCGATTTCCCTCCCTATAACGACTCCCTCAAAACAATGCACACAATATTTGTCTCCGATTAGGTGTTGTTGTAGAGAGGGAGCCCTGTACTTGTACCTACTTTTACTGCAAACACTGACACTGATGTTAAGTTAGGCCAGCCTGTCTGTATGGCAGTCAGTAACTCGGAGACACATACAGCTAGACACTGGCAATTGCCTGCAAGTGATAGGACCATATCCATCACTACATTCCGTTGGCCTACTTCTCCAAGCACTAGACATAGTTCATCATTTTCAAGGCTTCTAAGGACTTTGTTGGTGCCAATCACAAACCATGATCTGGAAAAATAGTATTTTGTGCCTACAGTAAAACTTCATTATTACAAATTCTAAGGGATAGGAGGATTTACTTTGAACTTGAGCATTATTTGTTCTAATTATAGTACAAACTCCCTAATCAATTATGACCCAGGGGCCTGTCCTTAGTGTCCTACGAAATGTCGTACGACAAAATCTGTCGTAAGTCAAAACTTTAAAATTATGTCTGAAATCTCTATCTAATCCTGTCTTGTGACATCTCCATGGAATCATCTTTCCAAGACGATTCCAAAGAGATACCATAAGACAGAATTAGATGGAGAAATAAATAATAATTTAGAATTTAAGAATACGACTTACGATTGTAAGACAAGCCCCTGGTGCACAACTGAAATTTTATTCAGTGGCATATTAAATACATTATCATAACACGTCTTACTTTTTAAAGCAATGTATCAAACAAAAACTCTTTATCACATAATTTGCGGTCTGGGAGTTGCATAAAGCGATTGTATAAATATCGTAATCCACTAGTGGAATATCGTTTTTTGGGTCCGGCCTAAGTTGTTCGTCCATAAGCGCTGCATGTAGCGGGGTGCCAAATGACGTCATTTACTATGACGTTAACGTAAACAACGTAACATTTGGCGGAAAATCTATATAGCGGAGGGTCTACAAACTATGGCTTCAAATCAATTTAATAGGTGCTTGAACTTGTAATGTGATAAATAGAATATCAAATTCGTGTTCATTATTTATCAATTTTAATATTCTCGTTGACTAAAATTAATATGACGCTCGCCAAGGCTCGCGTCATATTATTTTAGTCAACTCGTTTATTAAAAATGATAAATAATGAACACTCATACAATATCCTCTATTTATCAAACACATCATTATTAATTTGGAAAGTGTTCACCCAAACAATAAGATCATAATCTAGATCTAAAGAGCAATATGTAGGTCGATAAAATTTCAAAAGTACACTGATCGAAAATAATTTGCATTGACACATACATGGAAGCATATATCTTGTATATAAACCAAATTACCATTATATTATACATTGTATACCGGGGTTCAGATATGAGGAGCATTTCAAAAACGTATGTATGTACTCTGCATGAAATCCTATGGTGCCACTACTAATTAGAATCACCTGAAAAAGAAGATTCTAGTGAGTAGTCACACCATAGGGTTTGGGGATGACATAAAGGAGAAAATGTTTGAAACATGAGTTTAACTCTTTCCTCCCTGAAACTTTAAATGGACAATTCCAGTTTTCATTTTAGTCTACTCCATTTCTGACATTTAAGGGTTGTTTTTGTCAATGTTTGGCATTATGACAAACAGTGAAGACCCTGATCAGAGGGCTCCTTTCGGAGCCCTCTGATCTGGGTATTCACTGTTTGCACGGGACAAGTGTATTATTCACTGGTTCATTGTTTGAAAAAGACGCATATATGCTGGACTAGGGATCAAAGGGTTAATCCCACTTATCTGGAGCCTTGGTATTCTTCTCTATGTAACCACAGAATTACTTTTATACTGTATCCAATGATCACCTGTCTCGAGACATCTCCATACTTGTTAACCCATTGCTCCATAGCCTGTTTTTAGTATGGAAGATAGTTTACCACTTAAAGCAGGTTGAAAGTAATGCAGAATGTGCCTTTAGACACATTCTGCTTTAATTTCAATCTGCTTTAAGCCACCATCTGTTAGTATATAGAACATATTTTTTCTGTTACATATTCTTGACTATATAAATTGGAACTATTTTCTTCAATGGAGGAATAAATTAAGGCATAAAAAGGCATATTTATGGGGTAATGGGTTAAAGATTGAGACTTTTATAGAGTTGAAAGCCAGTATTATGTATATCTAATAATTTTGTAAACAGTGTTGACTCGGATTAGATGTCAATAAACTACAAAACAACTGAAAATGCAAAATTTCAACCTTTTTCCCTATCAAACTTGGGACACAAATACATGTATTAACCCTTTACCCCAAAGCCTGTTTCTCGTTTTGAAGACAGGAAACCACTTAAATCATGTTGAAAGTAAAGCAGAACATGCCTTAATGTGCATTTTGCATTACTTTCAGCCTGCTTTAAAGGCACAATCCCGCTCAAATTGGTGTTTAAAACGCGCAATTTCTTATATGTGTGCATTTTCTATGTATTAAAACTAAGTGAAATCGAGTGTAAGAAGCCTGATATATGCACCCACTTCGTAAAGAATCCTACCTAAATGTGTCGAATTCTTATCGTGGTGGTTTACATTATAAGCGGGTTTGTTTACAAATAAGATTACGGGCTGGTTCCGAGAATTTTCGATCAATCGCATAAAGGTCACGTGATTGATTCGGCCGCGACAATGTGTATACATTACATCAGTTTAACGGCCAAACTTAAAGGAGTTGTCTCTCTTTGGTTGTAAAGCACTCGACTTGTTGTATAGAATTATGCAAATGAGCTTTACCGAGTATGTCCATAAATTTTCGTCGCTATTCAAAAATAAACAAACTTGATTACTTGTTTCCACAAATTTCACTGTTCGTTAGCAATATTGCTTCAAATATCACCACGTATTACTTCTTTTTATATGGAACGCTTACGATAGTGACATAAATTTCATGTAAGAAAAATGTTTGATTCTGATTATGTGGGAGTAATATAGTGGCTTTAAGCAACCATCTGTTATGATATAGCAAATAATTATTCTGGTGCAAAATCAATACTGTATAAAATTGGACCATTTTATTAAATTGGAGAATACATGTAATTAAAAGGCGTTAAAATGCCTATATATAGCATAATGGGTTAAATAAAAGGATGTTCCACAGAGTTTAGCCTATTTGACTACACCTACTTGAAAAGATTTTTCTGTTCCTGTTCCTTATCTGTCAGACTGTCTACTATTCTGTCCCTGTCCCACTTTGGAGGCTTTTTCACAGTCCTCATACATCTTTTGTACTTCACAAAAATTCTGCAATTAGAAACAATATGCATAATGAAAAATCAAGTTTAGAGGATACGATTGTGTTAAATAAACACTTGTGCCCTCAGTGAATGCCATTGTTGCCAATATATTCAGAATCATTTCTTAGTCCAGGTTAGGTCAAGGTCAAATCAAGGTTAAGTGTATTGGGAATGGGCCAAGGTAACAACTGTATCAGTATCATAAATTTCTAGTAAGTGTTGTTGATGTCAGTTGGAACAGTAACATCTACATGTAGTTAACCAAGAAATAGTCATCTGGAAAAATCCTTTGATTTTTTTGATTTTTTTCCAAGCATAATTACTTAACCCTTTCCTCCCTGAAACCTCAAATGGACAATTCTAGTTTTCAATTTAGTCCAGTCCATTTTTCAACTTTTTAGGGTTGAATTTTACAATATAAGTCAAAATGACAAACAGTGTAGAACCTGATCAGAGGGCTCTTTAAGGAGCCCTCTGATCAGGGTATACACTGTTTGCATAGGACAAGTGTACTCCTCACAGGTACACTGTTTGCAAAGGACGCTTATATGCGGGACTAGGGTTCAAAGAGTTAAAGCAGGTTGAAAGTAGAGTAGAATGCGCCTTAAGGCTCTACTTTCAGCCTGCTTTAAGCTACTATGATCTGCTAGGATAAAAACAAAACATTTCCAAAAATTTGGAGAAATGGCAGCCCTGCATATATATATAGCATTCTAGTTGTTGGTGCTAATGCTAAAATCCACTGGTAGTTAACCTCATGCACAGGCACACGAACAATCACTATATGTCTCCGCACCTATCCATGCCAGGGGCATAAACTTTAACCCCTTACTCCAAATATAGATGACAACTTAAAGCAAGTTGTTTTAAGGAGAAAGCGCCTGAAGGCATATTCTGTTTTACTTTCAGTCTGCTTTAAGCTACCATCTGCTAGAATATAGAAAATATTTCTTATGCTATATATTCATGACTGTATAAGCTGGAAGTGTTTTTTTCAGCAGAGGAATAAACTGATGGCGTAAAAAGCATACCATATCTATGTAGAAATTAGTACAGTGTTCCCTCTCTACAACGACATCCAGTGGGAGACACAGATTGTGTTCGGAGGGAGTCGTTATTGAGAGGGAAAATAAAGACTTGGCTTGCAAATAGCTTGAATCCAGATCAGACGCCGCGTTACGCTGCGTCTGATCTGGATTCAAGCTGTTTGTTACTCATAATTATATTCATTCTATCAAAATATCAACTTATATGTAATTTTAGAAATACAGCAGATGACATTGTAGTTAAACATAATTCTCCGGTTTAGGGACCTGAGACAAGGGTCGTTGTAAGGAGGGAGTCGTTGTTGGGAGGGCTGCTGTAGAGAGGGAACGCTGTAATGTCAAACTATTGATAGTTCCAGATAAGTGGAAAAGTACATTCTGGATAAGAATGAAGCGGATTCCTGAGCTAGTGATAACATGCTGGACTAACAACACGGAGCCCCTGCTGCACCAAATAAATTATTCACTAATGGTCCTTAGGAAGAGATCTAAAACTGAGTGCCCATGCATCGGTGCTATATACTGGGCATGCACAAAACTGGTTTCTTCAGCAGTGAGATTCCATTTTTGGCTTGGACAGCCTGTATCTAATCCTAAAGTATAAAACGGGTGCGAGTCTAGCTCCTCCTACAAACAAATCCTGTCATACGGGGTTTACATACCGGTATGCTATCTAACGGAGCTTCAGTTGCTGGGTACGTCACTATCAGATAAACTGTGTAGCAGCACTGAGTTAAACATTCACGTCATAGCAGACAATGCATTATAAGACATGCACATTACACAATTCTTTAGAGTCTTTAAGCGATGCAGGTTTCTGCTTAATGCATGGCAATGGTAATGCAGAAATTCATAATTAGCTTTCTGCTTTAGATCTACTTTGTTCTACATTAAATTGAAATTCCGAGCCTGCAGTACTAAAGTACTTTGATTATACATACTTGCATCTCCCGCAAAATTTAACCCATTACCCCATAGTCTGATTCTAGTTTTGAAGACACTGGTGACCACTTAAAGCAGGTTGAAAGTAAAGAAGAATGCGCCTGAAGGCGCATTCTGCTTTACTTTCAGCCTGTTTTAAGCTACCATCTGCTAGAATATAGAACATAATTCCCATGATACATATTTTTAATTGTATAAATTATTTTTCTCAATAGAGAAACATGTTGAAGGCGTAAAAAGGCGTATTTATGGTGTAATGGGTTAAAATAGTTTCTGCTGGGGACGTCCTCACCACAATAATTCAATGTTTACTTGGAGGGACGTTAATCCTCCATATTGCCACTATCTGCAACCCTCCACACTTTGCAAAAAATGTGGATATCAGATTTGTTCCAATGGTCACATGGCAACATTTCTGATTGGAAGATAATGTAGTGAAATAGACATTGTTATAAATAGCAGCCCGTTTATACACTAGGACGAAAAAGAAACACAGGGTACCTGAAATATGCAACAAAACATTTGATGAAATTCAGTCAAAATCTCGGTCAATGTCCACAATACCCGGTGGATGAAATTATGGAATGTCTTAAAAGTTCACCGTACGGTGGGTAAGTGTGAACAAGAGGCTCATGCAGGCCTTAATATCGCTCACCTGGAAAAACACATACAAGGGGCACATGACCCCTGGGGTGGGATCATTTTCACCCCAATTTCAGGTATTTGACCGGAGGGACATAATTTGAGTTATCTTGATAGAGGAACTGTACAGGGTGTCTCAAACAAGAGGCCCATGCGGGCCTAAATATCGCTCACCTGGAAAAACCAACACAAGGGTCACATGACCCCTGGGGTGGGATCATTTTTTACCCCAGAGACATAATTTCAAAAATCTTGCTGATGAACTTGAAAGTAAAGTGTGCTGTCAAATATTTTGTACATGGATGGTTTCAGACAGGAAGACTTTTCATTGGAAAAAATCATTTTTAGCTAATGTGACCCAGATATGACCCCAGACCTGAACCATTTCAGCAATATTGGTAAAGAACATCTAAAAGTGTCACTATGCTAAATATCAAAGCTCTTGCCATAGTAGTTTCAGAGAAGAATATTTCACTACATAACTCCATGTAAAACTGCGACCCCTAGGGCCTTGGCAGTTTTAACCCAAGGGGCATAATTTGAACAATCTTGATAGAGGACCTTAAGATTTCACTATATAACTATATGTAAAATTACGACCCCTGGGGCAGGGTCATTTTTGACCCCAGGGACATAATTTGAACAATCTTGATAGAGGACCTGTAGATGATGCTTTGTGTCAAATATCTAAGCTCAAGGTACTGTGGTTTCAGACAAGAAGATTTGTTAAGATTTCATTGAAAAAGTCTATTTTTAGCTCAGGTGACCTACATATGCAACGGACCCGAACCATATTTACAATATTGGTTAAGGGCTTCTGGAAGTGTCATCATGCCAAATATCAAAGCTCTGGCCATATTAGTTTCAGAGAAAAAGATGTTTGAATATTTCACAATATAACTCTATGTAAAAGCTCTGGCCATATTAGTTTCAGAGAAAAAGATGTTTGAATATTTCACAATATAACTCTATGTAAAATTACGACCCCCGGGGCAGGGTCATTTTTTACCCAAGGGACAGAATTTGAACAATCTTGATAGATGACCTGAAGACGATGCTTTGTGCCAAATATCTAAGCTCAGGGTACTGTGGTTTCATACAAGAAGATTTTTTAAGTTTTCATTGAAAAAATCTATTTTTAGCTCCTGTGACCTAGATATACAACGGACCGGAAATGTTTGAACAACTTTGAAAGAGGATCATATATGGATCATTCAGGCCAAGTTTGGTAAAAATCTATCCAGTAGTTTCGTCGGAGATGTCGTTTAAAGAAATTGTTGATGATGGACGGACGGACAAACCATGACGGACAGAAGACGATCAAAATAGCTCACCTTGGCACTACGTGCCAGGTGAGCTAAAAACATAATGACGAGTGACAAAAAGCTTGAATCTATATATGACGCCGTATTACATTGTGTCTGATCTGGATTCAAGCTGTTTGCAAATGTAGGCCAATTTCCCTTCCTATAACAACTCCCTCTGAACAACACATACAATCTTTTTCTCCCATTGGGTGTCATTATAGAGAGGGAGCACTGTATTTTTATTAAACATCTTGTATGTATTTCATGCGAATATCTAAATGACCACTCTGGTGAACCCTTTACCCCATAACCTGTGTGTAGTATTTATGACAGGTGACCCCTTAAAACAGATTAAAAGTAAAATGATACATTTTGTTTTACTATCAACATGCTTTAAGCTTCCATCTGCTAGGTTACAATAATTCTATGCTGCATATTCATCACCGTAAAATGTGGCACTACTTTCTTCAGTGAAGGAATAATTTAAAGGTACATAAATTTATGGGGTAAAGACCCTAAAGCATTGAATGACTTTCCTCAAACACCACATTTGTGAGGTCTCTCTCTTTTATGTATTCTCATGTGATTGACTAAAGTACCCCTTACAGTAAATGACTTTCCACATGTATCACACTTGTAAGGTCTCTCTCCTGTATGACCTCTCATGTGCCAGACTAAATGACCTTTCTGAGCAAAAGATTTTTCACATGTATCACACTTGTAATGTCTCTCTCCTGTATGAACTCTCATGTGCTCCACTAAAGTACCTTTCCAAGCAAAAGACTTTCCACATATATAACACAAGTTAGGTTTATCTCCTGTATGAATTCGCATGTGATTAACTAAAGTACCTTTCTCAGCAAAAGACTTTCCACATATATCACACTTATGAGGTCTCTCTCCTGTATGAACTCTCATGTGATTTACAAAATGATGTTTCATGGCAAAAGACTTCCCACATGTATCACACTTGTAAGGTGTCTCTCCTGTATGACTTCTCATGTGATTGACTAAATAACACATCTCAGTAAATGACTTTACACACAAATCACACTTATGAGGTCTCTCTCCTGTATGAATTCTCATGTGTTTAACTAAAGTAACTTTCCCAGCAAAAGTCTTTCCACATGCATCACACATGTGAGGTATCTCTCCTGAATGAATGCTCATGTGCTGGACTAAATCGCCTATCTCAGGAAATGACTTTCCACACATATCACAAGTGTGAGGTCTCTCTTCTGTATGAAGTCTCATGTGCCTGATCAACTGACCTTTCTGGGTAAAAGACTTTCCACATGCATCACACTTGTGAGGTCTCTCTCCTGTATGAAGTCTGATGTGCCTGATTAACTGACCTTTCTGGGTAAAAGACTTTCCACATTTATCACACTGGTAAGGTCTCTCTCCTGAATGAACTCTCATGTGATTGACTAAAGTACCCCTAACAGTAAATGACTTTCCACATGTATCACACTTGTAAGGTCTCTATCCTGTATGACCTCTCATGTGCCAGACTAAATGACCTTTCTGAGCAAAAGATTTTTCACTTGTATCACACTTGTAATGTATCTCTCCTGTATGAACTCTCATGTGCTCCACTAAAATACCTTTCCGAGCAAAAGACTTTCCACATATATAACACAAGTAAGGTTTATCTCCTGTATGAGTTCGCATGTGATTAACTAAAGTACCTTTCTCAGCAAAAGACTTTCCACATATATCACACTTATGAGGTCTCTCTCCTGTATGAACTCTCATGTGATTAACAAAATGATGTTTCATGGCAAAAGACTTCCCACATGTATCACACTTGTAAGGTGTCTCTCCTGTATGACTTCTCATGTGATTGACTAAATAACACATCTCAGTAAATGACTTTACACACAAATCACACTTATGAGGTCTCTCTCCTGTATGAATTCTCATGTGTTTAACTAAAGTACCTTTCCCAGCAAAAGACTTTCCACATGCATCACACTTGTGAGGTCTCCCTCCTGTATGAACTCTCATGTGCTCGACTAAATGTCTTTTCTTAGCAAAAGAGTTTCCACATGCATCACACTTATTACTATGAGGTCTCTCTCCAGTATGAACTCTCATGTGTGCATTTAAATGACACGTCTGAGTAAATGACTTTTCACAAACATCACACTTGTAAGGTCTCTCTTCTACGTGTAGCCTATCGTGGTCGACTGGTTTATTCTTTTTGCCTAATGCCTCTTCTTGTTCCTGGGTTGGCTGATTCTCTTCCATTATTTCAGCTTTAAATGAGAAATACTCAGTTTTAGTAATACAGTTTACTGAGCCAGATGTTTGAGAAATTCCGTTATATAAGTTACACTTGTAAGGTCTCTCTTCTACATGTCCCCTGTTGTGATTGACTGGTTTATTCTTTTTGTCTAATGCCTCTTCTTGTTCCTGGGTTGGCTGATTCTCTTCCATTATTTCAGCTTTAAATGAGAAATACTCAGTTTTAGTGGGAGTAATACAATTTACTGAGCCAGACGTTTGAGAAATTCTGTTACACAAAGTACAAGATAGATTCATAAAATACAGCTGAAAATAAGATCTGAGACCATACTAAAGAAGTTAAACCTCACCATTATGACCACTTAAAACAAGAGGGAACTAAATCGCTCACCTTAAAAAGAACACTGTGCTGGATCATTTTTCATTAAAAGGGAATAATTTGTTAAAACTTGATAGAGGAGCTGTGGACTATGCTTTGTGGTTTTAAACAAGTAGATGTTTAAGCTTTCATTGAAAATGTTCATTTTTAGTTTCTGTGGCATAGATTATCATACAGTACAAAATAAATGTAACTATTGTACGACAATATTGACCTGACGTTGAACTTTATGGATGAATAAATTTAAGAGTGGTGACGCAGTATAAATCAATAATCAACAGCGTGCCGGACACTGTCGGGACTGTTCGATAAATTACGTAAATCGTGTTACTTTTTTGATCTTATGTGGAGTAAAACTGCTACTTAGTTAAGCGATAAAATACGATTTCCGATTATGCTAGTATAATCGTATCAGCTAAAAAAGCATCCTGTTGGATTTAGGTTTGGTGTTAAAGGGACTCGCAACCGGATGGTGTACTTGTCAAAATAAAATAAAATACTCAAATAAAAGCAAATTTGTGGCATTATTTGGCTTCTGACATTAAAAAAATATGATCAGTCCAAAAAAAGTCTCAAGAATCGTCACCGAATCTTAGATTTTTAGATATTTTCCATCGTTTTTCTATACCGACTAGTAGACGGTATAGTTGTTGTTGTTGCTTCTCTACACGGGCTCAGACATAAACACGAGCCAAACACGAGCCGAATTACGAAGTTGTATGCACTTTCGATCGCTACACATTGAAATACGTTAAATCGATCCGAGATAAACGGATAGTTCCGTGGTCCATTGGTCTAAGCGGTTTCCCCTATTTTGCCTTCTGTCCGCCAATGCCGGGCCCCGGGTTCGAATCCCACCAGAGACCAATTTTTTTTTTTATTGAAATACATTTTTTTAAACAGAATTTCTTATCCTAAACTAATTCTTTACCATTTATATAAGCGTTTGACACATATTTACAAATTACTATTTTTAATGCACCATCTGGTTGCGAGTCGCTTTAAATCACGACAGATCCTTGATACCCTCACCTTCGATTAACGCCAGTTCACTATATATACATGTACCTAATTGGCAACCACTTTACGTATCGCATCTGCCATAGGTGGGTCATTAGAGCGAATGATTTGTAATGGCGAGGTCCCGGGTTCGAATCCCGTATAAGGTTAATATTTATTTATTTGCATATTCATATTTTGTAAGTTATAAATTTATTTTATACATAAAATGCACCGGTGACACGTTCTTCTGACAGCAGTGACGACGAAGATTGATTTGTAATGATTATGTGTAGATGTAATATTATATTTTATAATAATGAAATAGAAAAGTAAAGAAGAAAAAAGAAAAGAAAAGAAAAGAAAAGTAAACAAGAGCCCCATGGGGCATATTTTGCTCACCTGAGAATAGCTGTACATCAAAAAGGAGATAATGATTTATGTCCAGGACGGGGTCATTTTTTACCCGAGGAGCATGATTTGAACAACCTTGATAGAGGACCTGTAGATGATGCTATGTTCCAAATATCTAAGATCAGGGTACTTGGGTTCTAGACAAGAAGATTTTTTTAAGTTTCCATTGAAAAAATCTATTTTAGCTCCTGTGACCTACATATGCAACAGACTGGAACCATTTGAACAAAATAAATAAAGGACATCTAGAAGTAACACTATGCCGAATATCAAAGCTCTGGCCATATTAACTTCAGAAAAGAAGACGTTTGAAAACTGTGACCCCCGGGGTGGGACCAATTTTGACCCCAGGGGCATAATTTGTACAAACTTGATAGAGGACCTGTAGATGATATGCAATCGACCAGAACCATTTGAACATTATTGGTATAAGACATCTAAAAGTGTCACCATGCCAAATATCAAAGCTCTGGCCATATTAGTTTCAGAGGAGAAGACGTTTGAAAATTTCACTATATAACTCTATGTAAAACTGTGCCCCCGGGGCGGGGCCAATTTTGACCCCAGGGGCATAGTTTGTACAAACTTGATAGAGGACATGTAGATGATGCTATGTGCCTACTATCTAAGCTCTGGCCCTTGTAGTTTCAGACAAGAAGATTTTTTAAGATTTCCTTATTTTTTCACTTGGTTGCCATGGCAACCAGAGTTCTACATTGTTTTTAATTCTTTGAACAATTTTGAAAGAACTTGACCCAAGGAACATTCCTGTAAAGTTTGGTTGAAATATTTTCAGCGGTATATGAGGAGATGTCATTTGAAGCAATTGTTAACTACAACAATGACTGTATAAAGTGAAATTATTTTCTTCTGTGGAAGAATAAATTAAAGACATAAAAAGCAATATGTATGGGTTAATAGGTTAATAAATATCATAATTTACATTTTCTAAATATAAGAAACTATATGTAAATAAGTGGCAAATAGTTTGGATCCAGATTAGATGCAGCATTATGTGGCATCTGACCTGGATCCATACTGTTTATGGCCAAGAATTAATTGTGGACTGATAGACAGAAAGACAAACAAACAAACAAAACACAAACAAACAAACAGACAGACCAAAAACAATATGCCTCGAACTAAGTTGTGCTGGAGCATAACATAGCAGACATCATCATTTCTGTTATGTATCTCAGTGACTTGAGTTCAGAGCTAGCTATGGGTCAGTTATGCAATAGGTCCCTTAAGGAGCCGGTCTCTAGGACAAATTGCTATTATCATGCTGAACTGTTGTCTGCTCCAAATGTTTGTATGTGAAATATGTAAAAAATCATAACTTATATTTTCTAAATATAAGAAAATATGTAAATGAGTGGCAAATAGTTTAGATCCAGATTATAAGGTAGCATTATGTGGCATCTGACCTAGATCCAAACTGTTTGCAAAAATGTTGCCTTTAGTATAAGGGTAGCTTCTAAGCCTGGAAGATACAATGGGTCTGTATAAAAACGGATCATTAGAGGTTTTACTGTCAGACCTGCATCAAGTGGCACTGGATATGGCTAGGGTTGAATCAAATTTGACTCTAAGGTTTTGATTTTTTACAATTTTAAAAGTGATCTAGTAGAAGATACTATTCATGAAATATCTAAGGTGTGGGAATAGTGTTTTTTTTACAAAATTTGAATTTCATTTTAACAATTTCTGTAGAGAAGCATCCAAGGAACACCATCAGTAAGTTAGTTTTTCCCTCAAACACTCGGTTTCAGAGGAGATGTCGCTTTAAGTAAATTTGAACGGACGGACAGATGGACGGACGTTCTAACGGGAGGATACTTATGTGGCTATTTTCTATAGTAATCTTTTGGGTGGCTAGCCACACAAGCGACAATTTATTTTTGCTCTAACTTGAAAAAGAATGATCTGGAGGCTAACCCTACCCCTAACCCTATGTCCCACAACTGGCCAGGTTAATGTCACAAGAAATGGCCCGATTAATATCACAAGAGACGGCCAGGTTAATGTTTTTCAATTATGGGGCTTAGAATTTTAGCCACGTAAGTACCCTCCCGTAAGCACGGACAGACGGACAACGGACGGCGGGCGATCACAACAGCTCACCTTGAGCCTTCGGCTCAGGTGAGCTAAAAAAAACCGGAACCCTAGTTCAAAGCTGTATTTTTCCTAAAGTAGACATACCTTTTGAAAGATAAATATGCAGTTTTGAACACATTTCCCTTGGGCATATTTCTGCCAAATTGCATTTATAAATATACATTGGTTTTAAAGTTATGAGTATTTTAATGAAGAACCTTAAAATCCCTTTGACCATGATATTGGTTTTTGTGATTATACACGACAGCATTTTGCATTGTTAAAGCAGAGTCTTAACGATCATGCAACTGTTTTATTCTTTACTTGTATACGTAGCAATTGTCCCAGAAAACCAACACATATATACTCAACAAAACAATTAAAGGGGCAAATATTTTGGGTAGGCCCAATATATAATCAAAGCGCTGAAAGCGCTAAAGGCCTAGGGACTGGCATAATTAATGAACTTAAGAAATTGTAGTGATGATATAGAAACAAAACTTCTTTTTTAAATCAATTTCTACTAAGAAAATCACAATATTGTGCCATACTGTTGTTCCCAGTACCCGGATGCCGATAGAGAGGTGCCGGGACGACTTTCAAAGTGACCCTGATCAGAAAAATGGTTTGTATATCTATTAGCCATCTGAAGGCTGGACGAAATAAAGAAAATATGGACGCTTTCGAAATTATCCGTCGTATGAAGACTGTAGAGGCATTTTCACAACTCAGGATTCAGTTCAGGAAACGAAATTTGGTTATTTTTTGTTAGCATTGATATAATGCATTACTTGTAGTTGTTGTAAGGGTGTGAAACGCACGTGTATCGAATGAGCATCTATCCATGTGTAGTGGCGAAAGTGAAAGTACTTAAGGAGACTTCGATAGTATACACATATGGCAGGGGTAACATGACATGACAACACTCGTTGTGCGGTGTTTGGTTAAATACTAATCATTTTTATAAATATTTTATCGACTCTGCGTGTAAAATTGCATATGTAAAACAATTGAACGTGTTTTGTGTTACTGTACTTCAAATATGAGCTTATTTTTACATGCCCTGTGCAATAGATTAGATCTATATTGTATTGCATTTGTTTTGAAATGGTAATTTTTAAGCATGTCGAGTTTGGGTTGTTACTAATATTAGTCCTGTGTTTTAATTCCAGGATGAGCACCAGCACTGAGGAGGCTCACACCTATAGCCAAGGCATGAACGAAAGAAAATATATGATGAAATGTGCAAACATGGGCTGGAGACCAGCCTGCCGGAGATGTCCAAATGGCAACAGAAGTGGTGAAAGATGAAAGAGATAAAGATTTTCAATCACCAATTGAATAGCACAGAAACAAAACAAGCATCCGACATAAATATTTGATTGCTTTATGTTGTGTAATTTCAGATCTCGTATCATTTCAAAATGCGACATGTCTAACCATTTACTGCATAGTTGTTTGCAGTATTGAAGACAAACTGTTGCTTAAAGCAGACTGAAAGTAAAGCAGAGTTATTCAATAACATATTACAACCAATGAAAATTTGGCAATCTCTTTTAGAGTTACATTATAAGCTAGAACACCAAACAGCTCAGAACTCTGGATCTTCATTATTTGCAAATAGTTTTCTGGTTTTGTTGTTGTTGTTCTGTATACTTTTAGCCCTATACTATATAGCCTGTTTCAAGGTTTGAAGTCAGGTGATAACTTAAAGCAGATTGAAGGTAAAGCAAAATGCTTTATTTTAGCCTGTTTAAGGCTATTATCTGTGAGAATATAGAAAACATTTTTTATGATACCTATCCATGACTTTATAAATTGGAACTATTTTCTTCCTTGGAGGAATAAATTGATTGCATGAAAATAAGTATATATGGAGTAAAGAGTTTATCTACATTGTAGTTAGATTTAAGAAATAACCTCCCTTTTATGACCACCAAAAAGAAGGCTAATTGATTGTATGAAAGAGGGGTGTCAAACAACAGCAAGTTGAAAATCAAACACATCTCTTTAATGAGCTTGCTGTTTTTCTTTCATCTTGCTTTAATCTGTCACATGCCTTAAACACAAAATAATTAACACACTTTAGTGGTTGCAATAGAGAGGGTTTACTCTGTGAGAGTGTTGATGAAGAACCATAGTGGTAATAGTTCTAGGAGGGAAATTTCAAAGAGAAAGACAGAAAATTATATCAATATATTTACTCAACAAAAATAATACAAAGTATTAAAAAGTTAATTTGCATACAGTATAAAGTATTTAAAACTCGTTCACAAACTAGTGATTTTTTAAAGAGAACTAGACCTATCACAAATGGTGATTCATACCCCCAGTAGGGTCTTGTCACAAGAGGTAAATGTTTCTGGGTAAAGTTGATGTGTGCACTTAAGTGCTCCCTTTTTAATGAAAGATAAATGTTCATTTCGAATATGTAGCTGTATTTTGAGGGACCATTGATTGAAATCCTCTGAAGACAGGTTGTAGCTTAATGCAGCTCAAAGTGCAGAACTGAGTTCCTGTCTTGTATAAAGCTTTTTTTAATTACGTTTGAGGTGCATTAAGCTGCAACCTGTATAAAAGAAAGCTGATAAGACAACAATGTCGGGCGATAAGCGCACACATGGGTTAATCAACCCATTACTCCTTATCCTGTTTCTAGTTTTGAAGATATAAGACCGCTTAAAGCAGGATGAAAGTAAAGGAGAATGCATCTTAAGGGGCATTCTGCTTTACTTTCAGCCTGCTTTAAGCTATTATCTGCTAGAATATAGAAAATATTTCCTATGATTTTTATTTGAGACAGTATAAATTGAAAGTATTTTCTTCAGTGGATTAATTAATTAAAGGCGTAAAAAGGTGTATTGATGGAGTAATGGGTTAAAGCCATAATGAATCGAATGTAGATCTAAGATCAATTAAATAGAAACTGTATGATCTGGATCTAAGCTCATGTGATGGAAAAGTTCTTTACAGTATACTACATGTACTTGGAAAGGTCTACCCTTTGTAATGCACATCACTTGTGGCAGTAAAAAATGAGTTATTCATGCTATATAGGCAAACAGTTTGGATCCAAATAAGACACTGAGTATACGTATTGTCTCATTTGGACCCAATCTGTTTCAATGACAGTGACAATTGTTTCACAAAACAACCCGGTGCGTGTTAAGTTGTGCGTGTTTCAATTTTTGTCTTCTGTTACGTTCCTAGAAAATTACAATAAATACTTATATATCAATTTACACTTCTGCTTTTTGCTGATTAAATCCAATGAATAAATCAAATGATGTTCAGTAAACTCTGAAACCTCTTAAAACCGAACACTAATGCAGCATTATAAGAATGCAGAATGCTATAAAGGCTTTGTGCAACACTACCTAAACTCATTAAGCAACCATCTGTTACAAATATACATGTATATGTATTTTTAACACTTATTGTTTGGTTTTCAGAGGTTCTACTGTACATCAAAATAATTATTATGTCAGAACTCCATGTAGCTATGTAACTTTGTTGATGGCTTCTTTTCAGGGCCTCGTCCAGATTCACTCCGTCAAACTTTAGTTCGAAGTATATGTCTGGTTCTCGCAGACTCGTTGTATTAAATCAGGCTCCATAGCACCAGGTTGGCCGAAAGTTCTCAACTTTGTTCTTCTCGTCAGGTAAAAAGTCTGAAAATATATGATAATAAACTTCATTACAACGGGTTCGCTATCCGGGACGAATTTATTATAATAATAAAGATCTCAATGAAACACTTGGGTCTCTACATCTCCGCGACGCCAAAAACAACAGATCCAAAACAAAAGCACCGCCCACCACTATACAGAGTGAAATACATGTATTTATAACGCGTTTAATTGGGTTATCTAATGATTCCAGTACAACCAAAGACAGTTTACAACTTCTTTCAATCATTTCGCTTATGGCTTCACACTATCCTGCAGTAAACACCGGGTCGTATTTCTACTTTCATTTTCGATCTAAACACGCTACGGTTTGTACACATACCTTTTGAAAAGCTCGCTTTTCCTTCTTAAACTTGTTAAAGTCTGGCATTTCTTTACCTGAATTCGATTTTTAACTCGGAATTAGTTAAAGAACCGAAATTCGTTTCGATTCTGTCAGTTACATGTATCGGTGTAGATTCGTAGATTGTGTTGATATTTAATATATTTTGTGTTCGGTTACACGGCGCATCAACAGGTCAGGGCTTCCATAAGTTGACATGAAATATCCTAAGATTTCTAAATTTGCATCTTTCAAGTGCGGTTTAACGAATCGTACCTTTACCCCATGGCCATTTTCTTGTTTTGTTGACATGCGACTACTTAAAGCAGGCTATAAGTAAAGCAGAATGCGCCTTATGGCGCATTCTGCTTTACTTTCACCCTGCTTAAAGCTACCATGAACTGGGGGAAAATCCGGAGATTTAGGAAAAATCCGGAGAAATGGCAGCCCTGACAGGTAATAAACAAAAGAATGTGCCACGGTGCTGCCAGCGGTAGAATCAGGCGTAGATAATTCACTACTAGTCCCCATTATACATACGGGCTATTCGCAATTACATAATTAACACATGGATGCATAGTGCAATGATTTATGTTAGATATCGACATGGTCCTATCTGGAGTGTGTTTACATCGACTTGCTTATAGGAAGAAGCTTTCTTCATTCTGATTGGCTACTTAACATTCGGGATTATTTTACGTGGAATCACTCCGCTGTCGGTTCTACCTGGACTATGTTTAAACGCTGGTAGGCGGTAAATGGGCGATTGGCAATAGGATTCCTTCTTATTTTAATAGCCCTTACTCTCAAGACGAAAACGCCACAAGCTTGATTAATGCATATATATAAACAACCATTATCGTTATATTCACGAACAACGTCGATTACACATGGTTGTTAAGGCTTTTAACGAATAGTGCAAAAACACGGCCACAATCTTTCCCCAAAAAGAAGGTATTTTGGTGTTTTTGATGTAAAGTTTTTGTTCACCCCGAGGGAGCCTTCAATCTGCTGTATAAAAACGGAGTCAGCTTGATTTATCCTTTTAAATCCACAGCCTGATGCCATTTTCTCATGATATTGTGTAGCGTTTCAATGAATAAGGTAAAAAGAAAGCCACAAGCTTTTTCTGAAAAAAGTATTTTTGGGTTTTAGCAGCATAAATGTTGTGTGCCGTGACGGCTACGTGAAGGACGAAGTTGGTATACCGACTACGGCCTTACGGGCCCTAACGGGCCCTATAGTAGAGGGCATTTAAAAAATTTGGGGAAAAAAAATGCACAGAAATGATTTTTGTGTTTTCATATGCTCCAATATGTACCGAATGACAGAAAAAAAGTCTAGGAAAATCAAACGATGCGAAATATGATTTTTTGGGGTAAAATGATTGAATTGATAAACGAAAATGATAATTTTTGGAATTTCCATACTGTGACCCTGGGTATTAACATAAAGGCTTCAAATCTACAAATTAGACTGGCAGTTATATCCACTGTGGAATAGTACTAATTAGGATATATAAAACTTTCAAAAAATGGTTCTTTTTGGGTGAAAATCATGAAAATATTAAACAAAACCCCAATTTTTGGAGATTTTAGTAGAGCTTCCCTGGTGTCAAACATCCAAATAAAGGAAAAGATGCACAGAAATAGTTTTTGTGTTTTCATATGGTAGAGCATGTACCAAATAACCGAAGAAAAATCTAGGAAAATCAAACAATGCGAAATATGTTTTTTGAGGCAAAATTGTTGAAATAATAAATGAAAACGCCAATTTTAGGGATTTCAGTACTGTGTCGTTGGTTATCATTATAAAAGCTCACAATTTACAGGCTAGATACTTATACATCTCTATTGTGAAATAGTACTATTAAGGATAGCTAAAACTTTGAAAAATGAATTTTGGGGTAAAATTGTTGAAATAATAAATGAAAACGCGAATTTTTGGGATTTCCCTACTGTGAACGTGGATATCAATATAAATACACCAAATATGCAGGTTAGACAAAAAATCATTTTTACTGTGTAATGGTACTAGTAAGGATAAATAAAACTTTCAAAGAACTGGTTATTTGGGTTAAATTGTCAAAATATTAAACCAAAATCACCAATTTGGGGGATTTTCGTAGACAATCCCTGCCATCAAAATCAAAAGTGATTTATGTGTTATCATATGCTTTAATATGTACAAACTAATAGAAAAATCATCTAGGAAAATCATACAATACCAAATATGGTGTTTTGGGGTAAAATCGTTGAAAAATAAAATGTAAATGAGCTTTTTCGGGATTTTACTACTGTGTTGGTGGCTATTAAAATAAAAGCTCCAAATCTACAGGTTAAACAAATATGTAATTGCGCTGTGGAATGGTACTGATAAAGATGAATAAACTGTCAAAAAAACTGATTTATGCAGTAAAGTTGTTATAATAATTAAACAAAAAAAACACCAATTTTCGAGATTTTAGCAGAGATCTCCTGACCTGAAAATTCCAAATAAAGCCTTATAAGCAAATAAAGGGAAACGTATTGAAAATTGATTTATATGTTTTAGTATGTTTCAATATGTATTAAATAACAGCAAAATAAAGGAAACTCCAACAAAGCCAAATATGACTTTTCGGGGTAAACTGGTTAAAAAAATAGTTTAAATTTGATTTTTTGGAATTTCCACAACATGGCTTTAGATATAAATGTAAAAGCTTCAAATTTACAGGTAAGACACATTATACTTTGTACTGTAGGCTATACTCACTCTGATTTGGGTCCTCAAATGATATATATTCTTGTTCCGCATACAATTAGGGTTAAGTAACAACCTATAGTCGCATCGTACACAATAAGGGTTAAATTACAGCATTTTGACAATTAAACCAGTGTACTAGCTTAGAGGCAGCATTGAAAATGCCGCTTTTTCAAATCAGAGTGTCCACTGATAGTAGACAAGTAGCACCACAAAACGAATATTGAATGTTATTGACCTGGTGATATATACACTATCAGTTATTTCATATATATAGCAAGCACTGTTAGATCAATTAATTACATAAATTACATGTACGATGTATGCGTATACTATGATTTGCTGATATTTCATACAGTTGTCAGATTCCATTATTACAGCTCAAAGTACAGGATAGTTCATGTCTATTAGTGTCCAACCAACAGCAGAATCAACCAGTTTTGCGCAGAAAATCCAACATGGCAGAACATTGTTCGTTCGTTTATGTTTTGATTTTTTTTATTGGTGGAGGGGGTGTATTTTTCCAAACCCTATATATGTATAAATTGTTATGTGTAATTTTGGATAAACTAGTTACATATCTCATTTAAAAGGACTGTGTCAAGCCTATTGATTTGGAGTTTTTATTAATAATTCATATCCTCCCCCATATACAGAAATTAAAAATTTGCTGTTTTATGTATATTTTTTAATGTTTTCCTCAAAAAGTTATTTTCAAACTTTGTATTTATCATCTTTAGTAAGCTGTTGTTTTGGAAAGAATATATAACTTATTTGTACATTTGAAGCTTTACTGGTCATACCCACAGTCATATAGTCAAACAACTGGGCTTGACGTGTCAAAGGTCAACAGAGTCCATTTTTAAGGAGAGCAGCATTCCGCATGTTCTCCGACCATTTTTATACAATCAAGATTAGTATAATTATTAGATACAAATGAAGGGGATATTATTGTTAGCACTTTAGAGCAGTATGTAAATATAGGTACACAGAGTGTATTGCGATAGAATTATTTTAATAAGCGTAGGTTCGAATCCCGCGTCGACCTCAAACTTTTTTTAATCTAAAATGAATTATCTAATTATTATCTAATAAATACTGTGTGATTATACTAACCATTTATACACATGTTCGTCAAATTTGGGGCAGGGGTGCATGGATTTCCAGCCCTATATTAGCCATACTTTCACAAAACAAATCGATGATAAAATATGAATATCAATATAAGTTTAAGTCACTTTCTTCAGGAGGCTTTCTGCATTACCTTAATGCAATGTAATTATATAATCTTTAATATTGTTTTGGCAAAACAATATCATAGGTTGCTGCGAGATTCGAACCCGTGCTTGATCAAATGTTATCCGATCATATACTTCTACCTACGTCTTATCCACTACGTTATGTTTCCAATAACTAATTCGTTTATTTGTACCGTTAACCAAACATTTTCATTTAAAACTTGACACGGGGACATCTGAAATGCTGATCTCCCTTATAAATGGACTCGGCCACCCTTTGACACGTCAGACCTAGTTGTTTGACTATAGTAATGAAATTGGAAATGGTAGTTATCCTTACTTATAAAAAGTTTCCATTTATATATTTGTCTTAACGATATTTTTAAGTTTTACATTCATGTTATATTGCTGTAACAATATACTGAAGATATTGTCTTTTTGTTTAACTATTATAAGTTATACATGTATATTACTTCATTGAAACTTATATACTATGCTAACCAATACACTGTAGTGCCTTGATGCACATCCAATGCCACTGTAAAAATCCTCAGTGAAAACTGTTTTCGTTTAACTTATATCTTATCACCAAAATTTATTAATATTAGAAATCAAATTTATTTGTACTAGTGCTATAGGCTTTATTTCATGGTGCCTGTTGCCTTTTAAATGGATTTGGAGCTTTTTTAATCATATTTAAAGTCACAATACATTAAAAACATGTGTCTGTTTAAATGTTTTACCGGTTGATTTGTCTTTACTCTAACTAAGCTACATTAAAATGGTGTATGTGTGTAAGTTATAGACTTTGAACGTTTGGTTTCATATCTAAGGTCACCGTAGTGAAGTGAAAGGATAAGGGTTTTCATTTTAAAGCTTAATTCATCCTTAATAGTACAAGGCTACAGTGCACAGTAATATGTATCTTACATGTAAATGTGTAGCTTCTATATTCCTATCTAAGGCCATAGTGTGGAATTTCCAAAAACATGCATTTACATTAATTGTTTTAATCAGTATACCCCAAATTTTATATTTGGCTTTGTTGGATTTTCCTAGATTGTTTTACAAACAAGAATTGGTGATTTTGGTTTAATATTGTGATAATTTTACCCCAAAAAACAGTTTTTTGAAACCTTTATTTATCCTAACAAGGACCATTCTAAAGTAGACATGAATATGTGTCTAGCCTGGATATTTGGAGCTTTTAGAGTGATATCCATGGTCACAGAAAGGAAATCCCAAAAATTAGCTTTTCAGTTAATATTTCAACCATTTTACCCAAAAATCATATTTCGGATTCTTTGATTTTCCTACATTATTTGTCTGTTATTTGGTACATATTGAAACATATCATTACTGATAAATAAATTCTGTGCATCTTTTCCATTAGTTTGATTTCAATCTCAAAATCTGTCAAAAATCACCAAAATATGAAATTTTGTTAAATAATTTTACGATTTTACCAAAAAAAAAAAAAAGTTATCTTAACTAGGGCCATTCAACTGTAGACATGAATATTTGTGCAGCCTGTATATTTCGAGATTTTATATTGGTATCCTCGATCACAGAAGGGAAATCCCAAAAATTAGTGATTTTAGTTATTATTTAAACCATTTTACCCAAAATCATATTTTGCATCGTTTAATTTTCCTAGACTTTTTGTCTGTTATTTGGGTACATATTTAAGCAAATAATAACATATAAATCAACTCTGTGCACCTTTTTCTTTATTTGCTTTTAGATGTCAGGGTCTGTTTGAAATCCTCAAAATTTGTGTTTTTTGTTTGATATTTTGACAATTTCACTCTAAAAATCAGCTTTTTTGAAAATTTTATTTATCTTAACAAGTACCAATCCACAGTTTACACGAGTATTTGTATAGCCTGTAGATTTCGAGCTTTTATATCGATATTCTCCATCACAGAAGGGAAATCCCAAAAATTAGCGATTTCAGTTATTATTTCAACCATTTTACCCAAAAAACATAGTTTGCATTGTTTTATTTTCCTAGACTTTTTGTCTGTTATTTGGTACATATTTAAGCAGATAATAACGTATAAATCAACTCTGTGCACCATTTCCTTTACTTGCTTTTAGATGTCAGGGTCTGTTTGAAATCCTCAAAATTTGTGATTTTGGTTTAATATTTTGACAATTTCACCCCAAAATCATTTTTTTGAAAATTTTATTTATCTTAACAAGTACCATTCCATAGCTGACATGAATATTTGTCTAGCCTGTAGATTTCGAGATTTTATATCGATATCCTCGATCACAGAAGGGAAATCCCCAAAATTAGCGATTTCAGTTATTATTTCAACCATTTTACCCCAAAACCATATTTCGCATCGTTTGATTTTCCTAGACTTTTTGTCTGTTATTTGGTACATATTTAGGCAAATAATAACATATAAATCAACTCTGTGCACCATTTCCTTTATTTGCTATGAGATGTCAGGGTCTGTTTGAAATCCTCAAATTTGTGGTTTTGGTTTAATATTTTGACAATTTCACCCCAAAAATCAGTTTTTTGAAAATTTTATTTATCTTAACAAGTACCATTCCACAGCTGACGTTAATGTTTGTCTAGCCTGTAGATTTCAAGCTTGTATATTGATTTCTACGATCGCAGTTTGGAAATCCCAAAAATTCGTGCTTTCACCTATTATTTTAGCCATTTTACCCCAAAAATCATATTTCGCATCGTTTGATTTTCCTAGACTATTTTTCTGTCATTCGGTACATATTGGAGCATATGAAAACACAAAAATCAATTCTGTGCATTTTTTTTCCTTTATTTCGATTTTTGACGCTAGATGCCCTCTACTACTAGGCCAAAAATAAGTTCATACAATATTTTTTTAACAGTTTCATGTAAAATTACTAGGGATGTTAACGGTTATAGATATTGTAACCGGTTAATCGCAAGCAAAAACCGGTTAACTGACCGGTTAACCTGACATTAACCATTGTATTGCCGTGAAAAAAACCCCATGTCTACTACCTACTGTTAGTTCTGAATGTTAATGAAAGCCATCCATTCGTTGAAGAATCCTATTGACAAATGTTGAAAAGTCTGATTTCCGACCAGACGCCGAGTGAAACTGAGTCCGATCTGGATCCAGGCTGCTTTCAAAATCTTTAAAAATCTTCGACTTTACTTGCGTGTATGAAATATTCGGCGATGTTCTATTAGGCTTTAGATCCAATTCGAAACTGAATTTCAAACGGTATGTTCCAGTTCTGAAGTGCTACAAATTTTCATCTGCACGCTAAATTTGTGTTCTATACAAAGAATGTACATGCACTTGTAAGCATCCGATCTGGATCTTGAGTCATTCATTGTTACACTCGATTTGAAAGTAAATATGAGGGCGTTTAACCCTTATTAAGTCATTATGGCATTTTGAACAGAATAAAGTTAAACAGATGCAGTTTAACATACTTGTAAGTAGAAGACATTTTCAGCAGATCACATTTTTGCCACTCCTACAAAAAGGAGCAGACGACAATACGGAGCGTACATAAGTTATGTAACCTGTTTGTGAATGGTACAGTACGAAAATTAATCAACTTTACAATCGAATCGGAAACGCACCGGTATACACTTTTTGACTTTTTGGCAAGAGATTCTGAATAAATAGATCCAAACTGCTTGGCTGCTGAACGGATAAACATGTCATTTTCAGCACGGAGCAGTTATGTGTAGATCTATTTTTTCCGAAATTTCAAGTACTGTTATTCATTGCTGGATTTTTATGACCCATATGATATTGGATTCAGTTCAAAAGTTTTCTACACATTTCTAAATAATAGGACACTAATCTTAATCTAGTAAAATCACAACAATAACGTCAGTTAATTGGCGACTTTTCAATTGTCTCATCCCACTGGTTTTATATCAGGGTTACCTGGCAACCTCTGTAGACAGGGTAGTACACGCCCAGGGCGTGTTATTCGACAAGGTGTCAAGGCAGTTGAAACGAGCAAAGGAGGTATCGTTTGCTGATTACGTGCAGCAGATTTTATGATCCAACTTCCATTTTATTTTTCAGGTTAACCTTTTGAAGGAAAAGTGTAACCGATTAATAGCGCTTCTAAAGGTTAACCGGTTAACGATTAACTGTTAACATCCCTAAAAATTACATGTTAACTTCGTTGTAGAGTATAACTGTATTTCGAAAAGTAGAAATATATATCGCAGTTCCCCTTCAAACACAACCACCCTAAAATTACCGTGTGCCAGACTAGGTGGGTGGGGTAACAAACAACTTGTCCAAGAGCCCCACCTTTTAGATTCTTCTCTTAAATTACAGCTAGTATCATATGACTGTGTTCACCACGTGCATTTATCATTTCCTTGCATCTACATGGAAATCGGAGAATTAGCTTAAGGATGTATGCAATGGACATTCTGTGCCATTCTTCAATAAGCATGTCTGTTAGCCTCTAAGGTGACGAATACGACCGGATATCTGGCGTTGCCGCATGTCCTAAGCATCCTCAATGTGACCGAAGTGTGTTGACCTTGCTGGCCAGTCAATTTGCCCTATGCCCTCGTGTTCCAAGTGCTGGTCTACCATACGTGCTCGGTACGGACGAGCTTTGTAGTCTGTCGGGATGAAGCCTGAACCCAAAGCTCCAGCTTCAGCGCATGCAATAGCGTCTAGGGTCTCGTCCCTGAACCCAAAACTAGTCAAGAGTCCAGTTCCTAATGACGTAAAGGTCCGTGCAACCGTTGTAGGATATGCCCACCCATAAGAGCCCTGACCCCTTTCTGAGTCCGTCATGCTCTGCCACATAACAGTTGAAGAAACATTCGTTTTGCTGTCTTTACATTCGTCTGCAGTCATTTAAATCCAAAATGAAATTTGATGCACTAGTCCAAAATACGTTGGGGAAAACGTAAAGTTCAAATGGCATGCTTTCCGGCAAAACGCTAGATGACGTTTTCGGTGGTGAAGGATCAAGGCCGGTCACACGACAGGTCTTCTAGCCCATAGGTTTGCAGCATGAAGTCTATTCCCCATGATCTGAACAGAAATCCTGTAACCACACGTCTGTTTATAAACACTATTAAGCGTAACGAGGGAATTGAGCTGTTGACGTCATGCCATAAGTGACAACATTGGTCCTTTACTTCAAATATGACCTGCAAACGACCTTGACCTGATCTCCCATTAACCATCCCAGTGTCCAGGTACAACTACCACAACCTGTCGACGACACCCTTGCTAATGTTAAACTCCGTCGCAACATGACATTTGAAAATGACAAATGACGTTTTTAGGGGCATAGTTTTCAAATTTTGTACCAATATGCAATCTATTTTTGCTTAAGATACAAATATGCACTCGATATAATGAAAACAGCTATAAAACTAATCGTTGAAGAATAGGCAGACACATCGTGCAAAAATCCAGGACGTTAAAAAACGTGTTTTTGATACTTGTCCGCTTCAATTCATTCAACCATGACCATTTTTGCACATAGTGACATTTGTTTTTTTATTATTTTTTTCTAAAGCATCTAAACACGCATTCACTATTTTAACTTGAAAATGTTTGCATTTCTGAAAAAGATATAATTATGAACTTATACCATTGCCCCTTTAACTATTTTGTTGAGTATACATGCTGCACATGCAAATTGAGTCTACTAAGTCATAATATATATATATTTTTTAAAAATTTATTACAAATTGTCTATTATTTGAGCGTATTTCAATATGCTGGTCAAAGCATACGGCATCGATGGCGGTTATGAAACGCTACACGTTTAATTTATGTCACACGTCAGAAAATTCTTGTCAATCATTTTAATTTTGCGCTGTTTGTTTCATAACCAATTAATCTGTACAGTTTAATATTTATGTTGGAACCATAATTGTCTAAAATAATACTTTAATTCCAGGAAACCCCCCAATTTCAAAAGCACTATTTACAGTGTATTTGCATCCAAATGCGTTTTAAACTTGAAAGAATACAACTATCTCATAGCAGGCTGCAATTTTTAAGAGAGGTAACTTTGTAGCCCATAACATACCTTTTAATTACAGACCGTACATTCTCCTCCTCTTCTTCAGCAAGTTTAATCCTGCAAATTAGTAAATACAACAGGGCTCCAGATAAGAGGGACTAAACTGAAGAAAATCAACATTTTCTCAAGCATTTCAGCACCAAATCCTATGGTGTTACTACTCATTTTAATGGGTTAGGACCTTAGAATCGCCTCGAAGAGACGATTCTAAGGTCCTACCTCGAAGAGACGATTCTAAGGTCCTAACCCATTAACTCATAAGCGATATACAACTATCAATGCTTATCTCAATACAAGCTAGTGGATTAAAGTGTCACTGTGTCAAAATGAGTCAATATGAGGCTATTGCGCCATGAGTCAATATGAGTCAGTATGGCTTAATGGGTTTTGGGGTAGTGACACCATAGGGTTTATTGCAGAAATGAAGATTTTTTTTTTTTTCAAATACTTTACTTATCTGGAGCCCTGATACAATATAACTTAAAATCGAATAATTAAACTAATTAGAAAACAGGTCCCATAGCATTGTAAATAGTGTAGACCAAATACTGCAATATGGTACAGTCAAACTTCGATATCTCAAACTAGAACTGTCCGATTTGTAAACACATGAACTTCATTATTTCATGCTCGATTATGTCGAACATACCCGTATTTCAAAGTTAAAACGTGGCTTAGCCACGTTTTAAATTTGAAATACGGGTATGTTCGAATTAACCGAGTTCAAGATATCGAAGTTTGACTGTATTTTGATCAGTTTAGGATTGAAGACCCCTAAGATCCACTCTATGTTGGTCAATATCGGTATTCAACGAAGAGCTATTGGGCAAATTGTGATTACTGTAAAAACAGTTTGGATCCAGATGAGACTCAGGGTAACTTGGTGCCCTAAATACCTCAAGGGACATAGGAGTTCTAAGCATATTTTTTTAAACTGCATCACGGGAGAAATTAAACAGGATCTACTTCGATATTTGTTGTTACAATGATGTTCTGTTGCAAATAGATCTATTCAATATGAACTTACCAAAATAAAAGCAACAATACAGAATTGATACTTTAAGAAATAGAAATATCCCATTCTTCGATTCTTGCCAGAACCAGACATTAACAAACTAATTAAACCTCTCTCAATCGTAACCTTTTTCCCGAAACTCCTGCGAAATATATGAACCTTTAAGATGTAATTTGTTTATTTCACATTAATTATCAATACTGTCTTTCTAAAAGTGAATTACCATTTTTATAGCCAATTAAACAAGAAAAGACATGTGTAAAAGTTATAAGAACAGTGCGGGTTTGAAATTTTCATTTCCAAACTTTTGAAGACTGTTTGATTCTGTTACATGATTATTAGTAAAGATTTGTATGGAATTCGGAAAGTATTTCCTTCCAAGAAATTAATTTCCGTTTTAGATCTATATCTACCTAAAATGTTCGTTTGTCAAGCATTTTCGGAGAATATTCTTATTCTAATTGGCT
The DNA here is from genome assembly GCA_922989275.2 of Gari tellinella. NCBI lineage: Eukaryota > Metazoa > Mollusca > Bivalvia > Cardiida > Psammobiidae > Gari > Gari tellinella. The sequence continues at coordinate 54,181,143 of OV277858.1, forward strand.
CGTTATTGAGGATATTTAAAATATTATTTTTCTGACTCACCAATTTGCATTAATCAGTAAAGCAACGTCTCGATTCGTGGCGATTTGTTCAGTCTTCCAAATGGTAAATAATCATCTAAATGTTTAAATTCGGGAAAAGGAGTCAGTGTCTGATATTCTGGTTTTGTCTAGTGAGCGCTTTCCGTAGCTTGTTAAATTAACCAAATATCATTAAAATCCCTAACTGTGTGCACATGTAGAGTCAACCATTTTTTACACAAATCAATATCTTAGCTAGCGGTTTTAGAATGATTGAATCCTGTATCATACACTTTTAAATTTAAATCCAGTGCCAACTATTCAGAAAGCTTCTTCAACAAGTGGCGGATATAAAACAAAACTTCTGTCAGTCACAGTTTAGATAAAGAAACTCGGATCGTGATTGGTTGAAGCAGTTACATGTACCTATGCTATGCATATGCAAGAAAATAGATCATGATGGGTTTCCTCGTAACGCATGTGTCACCTGCCAGCAAGCATCTGTATAACATTCTCTTTCCATAAAAGAAATTTCATTTCAAAATCTTCAGTAAAACAGAAGAAATCTGCATGAAAAGAAATTGTTGAAAAGGGGAATAACTCTCACAATATTGATACAAGAGTTATGACCTTTAAGCAATACACTTTCACTTGTCAAGCTCTTTCTATAAATGAAGTTTCATCTTAAAAGCTTCAGCAGAACAGGAGTTATGAGGCATGACACAAAAAGCATGACGGAGGGACAGCCATCCTGCGGAGTTCCATTTGGACACTTAGTGGGTTTTTCTTTTGTTTAAAAGTATCCAACAATACACAAAACACCCAATAATACACAACGAAATGAATGAAATTCTGTTGTTTTCTATTGTTCTCCATACCCAACAAGTGACCTTTCATGCCAGAAAAGTGATCCCTAACTTTTAAAAATTGCCATGCCTGGCGACGATGGATATTAGAAATTGTTATGACACGCCTGTACAGCATTGCATAGATGAATTAAGATACAATGTGAACCACCGCCGATGTGTATCATTTTACCAGACGATGTGAACCACCCAATCAGAGGATGTGAACCAACATTTTATTTTAAACTTTATAAGTGTACTATCAGAAATAGTTGTAAAAATGGAAATATATGTAAACTTTAATATGTTTGTTAACCTGTTATTATGCTATTTTAGCGACATTAAGCTCATATTGGATCAACACTGTAGAAATTACTATAGAATCTCGTTGGATGATCTGATGCGGTGGAGCGTGAGAATTAATCATCTATGAAAGAAAACGAATTCCTTTAGTCAGCAAAACAGGTAAGTAGAATGTACCACCAACGATCTCTCAGGTTAATGAAAACTTTATTACTCTTAGTCTTACCAACATTTCGGTCTATCCAAGACCTTCTTCAGGTCCACTTAGCACTTAGCAGATAATTATATAAACAGCACATACAATGGAATACAAATAATAATTAAATTTCACTACAGGCAGTATGTATATTATACCTTATAATACAAGCATAGTGTATGACTATGAAGTAGTACATATGTAACGTGCAAACCGAGAGACCAAGCAACAACAAACCCTGTCGATGCAAAGCTTAAACTCACACCAAGAGATGTTTATTGCGCTATATAAGGTGTCGGCCTGGTCAGGAATCACTTCCGGGTCATTGTGGTCTTGCAAGTAGTACCTTGAAAAATACAATTTCCAAGATTTGCAATGTTTAGTGTTGCCTCTGGGTGAGTTTGAATGGTTTTCTTGCTGAAACTGGTTATTTGTGGTCATTTCCACCAAATGGCATTGTTTTAGGGATCTCATTTCAGGACTTTTTCCCCAGGCGGATGCATATTGAAACACAGTGAATGGGTTGAAGGTGAAACTTGTCTACCTTTATTTTGACAGTGACCTTAGAAAATCATTGATAGCAAAAATGTATTTGCCGATGTTATAGGTTGACTGGTATCAATCAACAGGGAAATGTCTATAGGATTGAAGGGTATGTCTTTTATAGCTTAGATCCTGTTTTTGAGGGAGCTGTTGGCTCTGAAAGTTAGGCATTTTACTATAGATTATATAGGGCGAAATTAGACCATGAAGCCGACACCTACATGTATATGAATTTTTTCATTTTCCAAAGTACTGCTGAGATCTACTTTAAACTTCACATGCATGTAGTTTTGGACCATATAAAGCACAGTTTAAATTATTTTTAGAATCCAAGGTGAAATGGTAATTTTATTACAATTTTAAATTTATTGAAGGATATATGCCAAATAGAGTAGTCTCCCTTTACTAAAATTGCCGGTAAGAAAAAAACGTCGGCTGCCTTGCTTTCAAAGACCCAATTAAACTGACTGGGAAAAGGGTAATTTATCCTTTTGATTGTAAATTTGACTTGAAATTGAAATTTTAAAATTGAATTTCAAACTGAAAATATCATAATTTTGTCTTTCGAAGCTATACCGTGCCTTCATCAATGTATATAATGACAAGAAAATTGAAGTGAACAATTTTAACAGATGCTATGTAGGCACAAACTAGTGACAGTGTCCTAGTGGGAATTATTATGTCAGCCAGTTCCAGAACAGAGATCCTATAGAGTGGTATCGCAATTGTTACAAGGCTCGAACCACTCACCGGGTGGATGTCATGGTGGTGTAGACCTTTGTGTCCCTGCAGAAATGAAGGCTTCTCAGTATTTGGGGTCACAAACTTTGCATGAAATGTTGAATTTTACTTTTTAAGACAATAATGTGAGGAAATTTTGATTTTAAAGTGCTAGATGCAATGGTCATGTGGATGAGCAGTGGAAACAGAGTTCAACAGACCACAAGATTGTCTTTTTTTAACTCTGAGCAGACGGATGGGTGAAGAGGTTAGTTAAAATGCCATTTTCTTACTTTTTAGGGAGTGCAGCAGGGGGAGGCACTGTGTGTGTATGCTTTTTTTTCTTTTCCTTATGGTGTTGGAAAGGAGTAATACTGTCCAAAACAGTCTTTTTTCAGCAGTAAAATGGTAGCTTGTCTGGGCATAATTCTCAATATCAATTCAACAGGTCTGTGAAACAGCCAGCCCTGTATTTTAGGCTGAAAGCTCATATGTTGCATCATAGCAGCTATCAAACAGTATATGTTTGGAGTTAAATTAATTGTTTTAATGAGATTTATGATCCTAATGTCATTATGAGCAGTATCATGAATTCATGATCAAGTAAATTATTCGGTTCCCAATAGATGACTGAATCTGTTTCGCCCGATGTCTTATAGCCGGTCTGTAACGCAGACCCTCGGTTTGTTGAAACACATTTTCAGGAATAACTTTTGATGTTGGCCATTGATTGACACTGAATCAAGTTTCATTTGATGTGCAAATTGGACTTTTTTATCTGTGATGGGGGAAACTGACTTACAAAGGCCTGGTTTTTCAATTTTCCTGTCACCATTGTAGTTGAAATGCCCCTTTGGATATTTTAAAATGTGATTTGTATGCCCAATCTGGTGTCTTAAGAACTTATATGTGAATGGAAGTGTATACTGTGTCTTTTAATGCATCTCCTGTCATTGTAGAAGCTAGTATTAAATGAGGCTCTTGTATGACCTAAGACTGTTTCTACCAGGGTTAAGCTGTTTGCAATGGGTGGGTATAGTTAATCTCTTGTTCAAATATACCAACACAGAAAATCTGCTTTTAAAAACTTCTTAGGGCTAAAGACTTGTATATTTGACTTTATTCTGATTTTTGTTACTGACAATAATGCTTATTTTCCCTTTAAATGTCTCAAATTGTAAAAATTTTTAGCAGAAATGTAGATTTTTGGAAGTAAAATTTTGTGGTGTTTTAATTTAATTTACTTAAAATATCCCTTTGAATAATTCATAAATGGGCAATATAAGTAAAACAAAGTCATTCCTATATTGTAATTTAAATTTGATGCAAATCCAACAAGAAGTTTGCAAGAAATAGCAGTTTTAGTGATATGGCTACTGGGGAGGTAAATTTGCACTGTCCGCAGCAGTTAAAACACAGCCAGGGGTCTTATGTCTGAACCTCTACAGTTTCCGTAAAACAGAATTGAATCAAGTTTCGAATGTTTTTTGGCAGTCGCCGCATATGAAATAACAGCAGAAAAGAGTTTTCGCTAGGATTTTAAAAAAATGGGGGATATTTAGGTGTTGGTCTGGTCAGGAATCACTTCCGGGTCGTTGTGGTCTTGCAAGTAGTACCTTGAACAAGAGCCCCATGGGGCATATTTCGCTCACCTGAGAATAATTGACAAAATAGAGATAATGATTAATGTCCAGGACGGGATCATTTTTACCTGAGGAGCACAATTTGAACAATCTTGATAGAGGACCTGTAAATGATGCTATGTGCAAAATATCTATGATATTAAAGGGTTCTAAGGTTTTAGACAAGAAGATTTTTTTAAATTTCCATTGAAAAAATCTATTTTTAGCTCCTCTGACCTACTTATGCAATAGACTGGAACCATTTGCACAAAATAGGTAAAGGACATCTAGAAAGGTCCTCATGCCGAATATCAAAGCTCTGGCCATATTAGTGTCAGAGAAGAAGACGTTTGAAATTTTCACTATATAACTCTATGTAAAACTGTGACCCCGGGGCAGTGCCAATTTTGACCCCAGGGATATAATTTGAACAAACTTGATAGATGATGCTATGTGCCAAATATGTAAGCTCTGGCCCTTGTAGTTACAGACGAGAAGATTTTTTTAAGTTTTCATTGAAAAAAAATCTATTTTTAGCTCCTGTGACCTAGATATGCAACAGACCGGAACCATTTGAACAAAGTAGGTGAAGGACATCTAGAAATGTCACCATGTCGAATATCAAAGCTCTGGCCATTTTAGTTTCAGGAGAAGACATTTGAAAAATTCACTATATAACTCAATGTAAAACTGTGACCCCCGGGGCGGGGTCTATTTTGAAAAAATTTGATAGAGGACCTGTAGGCGATGCTATATGCCAAATATCTAAGCTCTAGCCCTTGTGGTTTTTGACGAGAAGATTTTTTAAGTTTTCATTGAAACAAGAGGGCCAGAATGGCCCTTGATCCCTCACTTGACCATGGTAACACTAGGATGGGTCACTTGATTTCAGAAAAGAAGATTTGTAAAAGGTGACCCCCAGGGCGGGGCCAATTTTGACCCCAGGGGCAAAATTTGAACAACTAAGATAGAGGACCTGTAAACGATGATATGTGCAAAATTTCTAAACTCAGTGTACTGTGGTTTCAGACAAGATAATTTTTGAAGTTTTCATTGAAAAAATCTATTTTTAGCTCTGGTGACCCAGATATGCAACAGACCAGAACCAATTCATCTATATATGTGAAGGACCTCTAGAAGTTACATCATGCCAAATATCAAAGCTCTGGCCATATTGGTTTCTGAGTAAAAGATGTTGGAAAATTTTAATATGTAACTCTACGTAAAACGGTGACCTCCGGGGCGGGGTCAATTTTGACCCCAGGGACAAAATTTTAACAACATGATAGAGGGCCTGTAGACGATGTTATGTAGAGAATATCTAAACTCAGTGTACTATGGTTTCAGAAAAGAAGATTTTTGAAGTTTTCATTGAAAAAATCTATTTTTAGCTCCGGTGACCCAGATATGCAACAGACCATAACCAATTCAACAATATGTGTGAAGGACTTCTAGAAGTTATACCATGCCAAATATCAAAGCTCTGGTCATATTGGTTCAAGAGAAAAAGATGTTTGAACATTTCACTATATAACTCTATGTAAAACTGTGATCCCCGGGGCGGGGCCAATTTTGACCCCAGGGGCATAATTTGAACAAACTTGATAGAGGACCTGTAGATGATGCTATGTGCCAAATATCTAAGCTCTGGCCTTTGCAGTTTTTGACAAGAAGATTTTTAAAGATTTCCTCATTTTTTCACTTTGGTTGCCATGGCAACCAGAGTTCTGAATTGTTTTTAATTCTTTGAACAAATTTGAAACAGCTTGACCCAAGAAACATTTCTGTAAAGTTTGGTTGAAATCTGTCAAGCGGTATAAGAGGAGATGTCACTTGAAGCAATTGTTAACGACGACGGACGACGCACGAAGACGGACACAGGGCCATCCCAATAGCTCACCTTGAGCCTTTGGCTCAGGTGAGCTAAAAATACAATTTCCAAGATTTGCAATGTTTAGTGTTGCCTGTGGGTGAGTTTGAATGGTTTTCTTGCTGAAACTGGTTATTTGTGGTCATTTCCACCGAATGGCATTGTTTTAGGGATCTCATTTCAGGACTTTTTCCCCAGGTGGATGCATATTGAAACACAGTGAATGGGTTGAAGGTGAAACTTGTCTACCTTTATTTTGACAGTGACCTTAGAAAATCATTGATAGCAAAAATGTATTTGCCGATGTTATAGGTTGACTGGTATCAATCAACAGGGAAATGTCTATAGGATTGAAGGGTATGTCTTTTATAGCTTAGATCCTGTTTTTGATGGAGCTGTTGGCTCTGAAAGTTAGGCATTTTACTATAGATTATATAGGGCGAAATTAGACCAGGCCGACACCATAACTGACTCACTTCCCAACACACAACGGTTTGGGAAGCCTCATTTGCATATACACCAACGTACCAAGAATAATACACATAATGACATATGACATAATAATGTCCAAGATCTGCATAAACTAGATTTAGTTTAGAGCCAGATCAGACGCCAAATAAGTACTTAAGTAGGAGATTGCTAGGGTTCCAAATTTTGCCATAGAGTTTAGATTTAATTAATTAATAATAAATTCAAACTTTTGGCAAAATATTGCCAAGTAGCGCTAGCATGATATGGGTTACGGTTTCTTGCTTTTGTTTTCCTTCATTATCATAGACGTGTGTAATTCATCAATGTATACTATGAGATTCCAAATATCTTGTCCTCGGCAATAAGAGCTAGTTACATGTAGCTTAGATAATAGTATTACTATCAGAGTAATTAAGTTGACATATTTTTTTATCTATATAATTTTTATTACAGTAAGTTATACAAGTACATTAATTTTATATAAGTTATAAAATTTCAAAATAAATATTGGTTCACATCATCTGATAGGGTTCACATCGTCCAAAAACCAGGCTCACATCATCTAGGTTCACATCGTCAAAGGTTCACATCGTCCATCAGGGCCTTTTTTCCAAAAATTGGGAAGGGGCCTTAGCCTTTCCATTTGGGAAATTCAAGCGCGATTTTCAACCAAATTGGGAATAGTAGACTGACTAACAAAATACAGAAAAACTGAATGGAAGTCTACTTACTTACAGGAAATAGAAAGTTGCATTAATATAGTAACATTAAATAGAATTATTTGGCACTAAAGAAGGATGGTAATTGAATAGAACAAAATTAAAAAAAAAAAAAAAATCTTTTTTTGGGAAATTCTTCACCAAAATTGGGAAAAAAAGAAGCTTTTTGCAATTCTCTTTTCCAGTCCTATGTCATACACCCTTCATTCGGCATTCCTCAGTTTGAAAACCAACCCGAAATCTACATGCGAATTTTCTAAAGTAGGACCAAGAGTATGCGTATGACATAAAATACCCAGATGACTGGGAAAGAGAATTAGGAAGTCCCTGAAAGTCAGACTCTATTATAGAAGGTGAAAAAGCCCTGTAAATATGTCCCATAGATTGACTATAATGGGATTAGCAGCGATGGTTATGAAGGTTACTGGGCGTTTCGCTACCCTGTTGTGTTCGCGCCTGTCAGTTCGCTACCCAGGGTGTTTTTACCCTAAAAGTTTCGCTACTCGTACATTTTCGCTACCGCCCAAATTTTTATTACCTAACTCATATATTATTTTTTGTTCATGACTTATTGTAAGTTTAGTTAACCTTAGTACTTTAAATTCAGTGTAATATACGAGCATTTTAAAACGATTAAATTAAAAAGTTTAATGATCTGAAAGTTGCAGTTGAAAATGAAACTAGCAGTTGTCAATAATAGTTATTATACCTCACTCGATTTATCTACTATATAGCCTAATGTGACGTCAGTAGGTGAAAATCCGTAATGTTACATGGCTAACATTACATTTCGGCCCGCGTAACATCACGAAATTACCCTGCGTATTCGGCCCGTGTTTTAGTACCCCTCAGTTCAGAAAAGGGAAGATTCAAAACGCTTCTAGTGAAATAACGGCAATGAACTGGAAAAGTGAGTCGATTCAAATTTGCAAAGTTACACAATCGAAATCAAATGGGCCATCTACTTTACGCTTCATCTCATGAGATAAGATTTTAAAACAATCGACTGCAAAGTGTCACCAGTTTTCGCGTTGCTAATCAATGTCGTTCATTATTTTGGAACAATTTCTTTAGGTGAGAGACCAGTAAATAACGAGTGATTTCATTGGTCAAAGCAAAAAACGGTAGAGACTCCTGACAGCTAATTGCAAATGGCGGCCTCCATTCAGCAAATAAATCAAATAATGTAATGAAAATGTTTTCTATACTTGCGATAGACATTTACGCACAAGTTCAGTGTATTTTAGAGAAGCGAAAATGCACTCTGGTTATTTTTTGGAGCGATATTTAATATGCAGTAAATTTCGGGTTGGGTCTAAGAAATTTACAGCAAAACGGGGGTCATCCTGTTTCGGCGGATGTAGCAAAAATCTGGTGTGGTCAATCTGTCACTTACAGTTTATTTTTAGATGAGACTTGGTTAGCTCTTTCGAAGGAAAAATTCCGTTCCCCTCATCGAGTTCTAATATCGTCAACACAGCCTTGAACGTTATAATGGAGGTCTATGGAAAATGATTTAGTGGTCTCTGACCTTTACTCACTCCTTAGATTCAAACTCTGCATCCTGTTCAATATTTATGTCGAAATTTGCTACTAAATTTGACATTCTGCTTTGTCTATTAGCCTACCTAAAGTATCTGTCAACTTGTTGCTAGAGTGCCGTATTGCTAAAAATAGAATAAGACAGACAGAATTGGAGACGATTGTAGAATGGTCTATAACAGCGTAGAGCTATAAGGGAATACAAATAACGAATGGATATGTGTTTGTTAACTATTTGTTGGCAATATTTATTCAGAATAAAGATTTGTTGCCTGCAATTCGATTTTTTTTAAAAAACGCGTCAATATAAAAACTTTATATACAACTAAATTCAACGTCACGTGATCTGTGTCCGTGGTCTAGAGGTATGGTGGTCGACTCTGCCCACGGCGGTCTGAGTTCGAATCCCGATCGATCCAAACTTTTTTTTTTTCAAATATTTTTTTTTTTTTGTGGATACCAAATGGTTAACAAACATATATTTATTGTGTTTTTTGCGTCTAAAAATAAACTTCTCCGTTATTTGTTTTTAGTAATGAAAATAAAATAGTTCCGATACATGTATTCGCGATCGTTGTTCTGTATTGAAAACAGTGGTAATTAGATCTAAATTTTTGTTCGGTATAATAAAATAAATATCACATCTCACAGAGGGTGAGAGAACGGATTGGTCACCCTCGACTAGTAAATGTCAACCTCGGCTGACGCCTCGGTTGACATTACTTGCCTCGGGTGACCAATCCGTTCTCTCACCCTCTGTGAGATGTGATATTTATATATTGTCATAAATATTTCGTCAAAATTACAATTATATATGTCATGGTTAGTTTGGATTCCAGATATAAAAATATCTTCCATTTATGTCCGCTAGTTGGGATCTAGAAATCCGTAAATAAAAACCTCTTACATTGACCTAAAATTGGTTTGGATCCAGATTAGTAAGTAAAAATATATGATGGGGACGCGTGGCTTCTGCGCAAATTTTTCGTCAAAATTGTAATTATTTCTGTTGATATGTTGGATCCAGATTATTAACTTAAATCACTTATATGGTGATTTCATTGGTTTGGATCCAGAATAAAAGTGTCTGGTGTGAACGCGTGGAGACTGTGTACATATAAATATTTCAAAAATTGAAAATATTTCTGTCCGTAAGTTTTGATCCAGATTAATATAAAATCACTTTTAAATATGAGGATTCCATTGGTTTGGATCCAGATTAATAAATATAAATATCTTGTGTGGACGTGTGAGGTCTGCATGTGCAAACATTTTACAAGTCAAAATTTGTTTTTATTTCTGTCCGTTAGTATGAATCCAGATTAGTCAATAAAACCTCTTCCATTTCTTTAGGTTAGTTCGGATCCAGATCAGTAAATAAAATCCATTACGTGGGAGCACGGCGCCTGCATATTAGTAAATGAGAGGTGTGAAAAATAAAACTAGGTAGCGAAAAAGTCTAGGTAGCGAAAAGACCAGCCGCGAAAGCCACAAGGTAGCGAATATGCTAGGGTAGCGAAAATCCAGGTAGCGAAACGTCCTGAAATCGTTATGAATACTTGGAGCAGAAAGGCGGTACATATCAAAAGAATAGGGACAGTGAGGCGGGTCATTACAAAAGAACAGCAGGCTGACCATATCTGCAGATTTTTCCTGAATCTGCGGATTTTTGACAACTTCTACGGATCTACGGAATGATTTTAAAATCTGCGGAATTTTGGACAAATATTCAGTCAATTTTTTGTCCTGTATCTCTTTGTGTTGGTCACTGAAATTACGCGATCGCTCGCTAATTCAATGCCTATAAGGAGTATAAGCAAAGAAATTTATCTAAAAGCTCACAACATCCACCCCACTTCATGCCGATTACACATGTCAAGTGGTGTCTGGCATTACGAAAAGATAGATAGATCGAATTTGTAATGGTTGATTTCAATGATTATCGAGTGTGAAATAAAGTACAAAACCCCTAAAAATGTGTATTAGTGTTATTTTTCACATACGAGTACATAGTCAAATTAAATTATATATAAAGTAACAACAAAAAAATGTATTTAACCCACTACTCCATAGCCTAATTCTTGTTTTGAAGGCACGAGACCACTTAAAACAGATTGAAAGTAAAGCAGAATGGGCATTAACTCTTTACTCCATAACCTGTCCTGTCTCTAGTATTGAAGACAGGTCATGATGACTTAAAGAAGGTTTAAAGTAAAGAAGAATGTACCCTAAGGCGCATTCTGCTTTACTTACAGCCTACTATCTGAGCACTCTGATATAGAAATTATGTCTTATGGCACATATTCATAACTGTATGGCACATATTCATAACTGTATTTTCTTCAGAAGAGGAATGAATCAAAGACGCGAAAAATGCATTTACATGTATTGGGTAATGGGTGAATACTCATTATGCTTTACTTTTAACCTGCTATTTTCATCAGTGGAAGAGTGAAGACATGCGTACTGTACGTATAAAGGTGTATCTATGGATTAAAGGGTTAATCAAAGAGCGTGGGTCACGAAAACAGACAAATACTCAGAATCGCGCGCTTCGATTGATTTTTTTTAAAACTGCGGATTTTTTGTCTCAAAGTTATGGTCACCCTGGAACAGGGGCACAAGGGTGGATCCTTGCAAAGAAAAAGGGCAGGTAGCCCCGCGATTCCACTCTAGCTAAACCACTAATATAGGTTACGGAAATATTAGGCCGAAACGACCCACCAAAATTGAAATGGGCCGAGGCAAACGAAGGGGTATAAAAGCCGGTACCGTGCCGAACTTTGCCGAACCGAAACGTAAATTGCCGTACCGAACATTTTTTGGGAGTTTGAATACAAGCATAAAAAAATCTTAAATTTGAAAATTCTGGTACTTATTGGTTCTAAAACATATTATTTACATTCTGAATAAATATTGTAACCACCAGAAGCCTTGATGTTGAGAAAAAGGTGATTTTGTAATTTCAGGGGGTATAAAAGCCGGTCCCTTATAGATTCTGTTTATCCTGCTTTTTTACAGAATTATGTTATTATGTTTGTTGATAGATTTTATCAAAGTGTGTATCTTTATTGCATATACCAAAAAATATTTATATATGGGAGAATATAACTCTTAAAATCACATTTGAAGTGACTTTGTTAAAAGCCGTACCTGAATATATCGGTCTCCCGTAATATTTACCTTTCCGTAAGAGTTTCACAATCTGTATTTTCAGTTGTTTTTTTATTTTTTTTAGATATGATTGCAGTATGTTTATAGAATCATATATTGGATATCAACAGTAAATAAAAAAGATATTCGGCGGAATGAGACAGAGTGGTTGAACTAAGGCTATATAGATGGGTGTGCAAAATTGAATGAAATTGAGGTTTTCAAAGAATTGTATTATCTTGGATTGAAAAGCAAAAAATACTAGTATTCAATTGAAACAGTAACTTTTATTTAAAATGCAAAACTATCATGTACAGAAATGCAAAACAAAACAATAATTTAACTCATATCCTAGCTACTGGTAGGAGATCCTCACATTAATCTATTGTTCTAAATGTCAAACTTCATTCATAGAGTTTCTTGAAACAAACTATAGCATACACAACTGTACATGCAGATACAACAATCTACTGTACTTCACTCTTGTAAATAATGATGAAACAACACAATTGTGATTAACTCACTTGAGGCCATTCATATATAAAATATTGCTTTTAATGTATGGCAAATGTGTACAAATAGTTAACAATTAAAACAAATTGGTTGTAAACAATTACAAAACACCTAGCTTCCTCTGTATATCTATAAATAGATTTCAGATCATATCTTAAAATAGAAGCATAATTTCATCAGCCCAGTGTAGTAAACAGCCAGTCTGTGTCTCTAAATTTTACACCCACAGTCCACATCACGTAAAACTGTAATGGGACATAAACCAGCCTACAGGGCTCCAGATAAGAGGGAGTAAACTAAACAAATCACATTTTTTCACCCCTTTCAGCTCCAAACCCTATGGTATTACCACTCATTTTGATTGTCTCTTCGAGACAATTCATATGTATAGTGACACCACAGGGTTTAATGCACAAATAAAGATTTTAAGTTTTGAAACAATTCCCTTATCTGGAGCCCTGGCTACTATCCAATCAGACTATTCAGTTTCAACAGGTGCTCTTAATTCTAAATTTCTGATCATATATTATTGGTTGAAATGTGGGGCCAAATAGAAAGTGTGTCCAAATAGAAACTAGTCAGCTCCGCCGAAAAAAAAAGTTCCAAATTTGGTTTAGATTATTCAAATGTTATTACGAGTGCTGAAAAGGATTTTAGAGTGGAGAACATAATACGAAATGTGAACTATCATAGCAATTATCAACCATGCGTCTAATAATAGCATGCTATCAAACAATGGAAACAACAATTAAGAAGTTAAGAACCAAATGTTAAAGGCACACTTTGAAATTAGTTTTATGCATTGAAATATTTAAGTAATTAACAGTTATGGTACAAACCATTGTTTGACTGTACATGGATCCAATTTAGCCTCACATTCTGTTTAATCTTTTAAAAAAGAAGGAAACGTAACTTCATGTATATAGAAATGGATCTCTCCCCCTGCCTTCTCTATGAGAACATCTGATTCTAAGCCTAATGCTCATATAAAATAGGCATGATTATACAGATTGTGTAATTCTTACGGAACTGAAAGTATTACAGGGAACCGTTATAATCTGTTATATTCACTGCAACGGTAAATTTATTTTGATATTACATGTCTTATTTTTCCAGAACATACTAAAAAACATATTTTGTTAAAGTTTATCATCAAGTAACATAGTAAAATTACGTAATTAAGGAAATAAACAGGATAAACTGAAATCTATAGGGGAGCGGCTTTTATACCCCCTGAAATTACAAAATCACCTTTTTCTCAACACCCATGCTTCTGATGGTTATAATATTTATTCAGGATATAAATAATAGGCAGTGGCTAGGAGTATGGACCCGTACCCCTAGAACTCGGAGGCTAGGAGTACGGATCCGTACTCCTAGCCTCAGATGATGGGTTTTTGCTAGGAGTACGGCACTACGAAAAAAGTATTAGAATACTTACATTATCAAACTATTAACCTGACACTGACATGTAAACTTTCTTCAATGTGAGCGATTATTTAAAGTTTTTGCTTTCAGTAGCAAGGCTCTATCGGCGTTATTTGCGAAGGATATGACTAAACTAGAAAGAATAAGAGAGCTGATGCTTATCATTGTCGGCCACTAGCTAAATTCGTTAATCGATGTCGGAACCTAGATTATAATGGTAATGATAAGTTTTAGGCAAAAGGAGCGGAAAAGCAAATAACAAATGCACGTAAACAAAAGTAAAACAATTATGACATGCATACATACAACTATATACAACTAGGCGTTCAGTTACAGTATGAATTAACAAATGTCATAATGCATGCAGGCCACACGACGGACAGGCGCCTAGTTAACGTGGCCCAAAGTTATTTATTTCTATTCACAAAATGAGTTTTTAATCAAATGCTGGTAATTTCTTTATATTCATCAAAATCCTCGGCATACAATAAATAAAAATAACAACACAGATAAAAAGTATATAAATACAATACAATACAATAAAATGCGGATTTGATTTTTTTTTTCATTACAATCTACAAAATACATTATTTAAAAAAAAATGCTAACATTATACAGTGTCAAATCGTATGTATGACAGACAGGTGATTGAATGAATGAATGAAAAACACGCACTATCATTGTCATTTTATTGAGTAAAAAAGCTACATTGTTCTATTTAAGAAGTCTCAAAAGACAGATGTATACGCATAAAAATTTATTAAATATTCGTCTCAAAAGAGACTGCATTAGCTACATTTACAACAAAAAGACATACAGGCAGACAGACAGATAGAAGAGTGAATATGTGGAAGACACGCATCAGAAAGAATAATAAAAAGATAAATAAATATTGATTATTTACATAGCAAACTGTGTGCACAAAAGCACTACATCTAGATTCTGACACGGTCTGCAAGCACCTGGTGTGGTGAAAACCATAATCCCATAACGCACTCAGAATCATAGTACTTAGAAACAAAAACAAAAAACGGTTATATACATAGCATATGTTGAAAAATAAAGATTGATTATATACACAAGACCCGATTTTTCAATCTGATAAGTTGATGACTTTAAGAGTCACTGGGCCGGCTACTTAACAGTGCCACAAGACCCGATTTTTTTTCTCAAGCTTATCAGTTGACAACTTTAAGAGTCACTGGGCCGGTTACTTAACAGTGCCACAAGACCCGATTTTTTTTCAAGCTTATCAGTTGACGACTTTAAGAGTCACTGGGCCTGCTACTTAACTGTGCCACAAGACCCGATGTTTTCAATATGATAAGTTGACGACTTTAAGTCACTGGGTCGGCTACTTAACAGTGCCAAAAGACCCGATTTTTTTCTCAAGCTTATCAGTTGACGACTTTAAGAGTCACTGGGCCGGCTACTTAACAGTGCCACAAGACCCGATTTTTCCAATCTGATAAGTTGACGACTTTAAGAGTCACGGGGCCGGCTACTTAACAGTGCCACAAGACCCGATTTTTTCAATTTGATAAATTGACGACTTTAAGAGTCACTGGGCCGGCTACTTAACAGTGCCACAAGACCCGATTTTTTTTCAAGCTTATCAGTTGACAACTTTAAAAGTCAGTGGGCAGGCTACTTATACTTCTGTTGCTGAGACAATGTTGTCTTTTGGGGGTTAGACGGACTAAAGAAGAAGTAGCCGGAACTGTTTGGTTATTGAACTGAATCTAGGTAGTGCCTCCTAGTCCAGCGCAATGGGTTTCGGAAAAAAACTGACATGTCAATATTGTCTCTTACTGCAAATACGTGCCTGCACGGCAGCATGTATTGTGCCATAAATGCGCACTTGCATGTAGTTTCAGTAACTTTCATGTCGCTGTCAGCTACTGTGTACGTGCTACAATTTTCCTTTGGCAAAAGAGCAATGTCCATGTATTTGGACATTTCCCTCTCAACCAGCTTGTAAGCGTATGACGTTAAAATTTGCCTTGCTGTTACATCCATCCCCACTACGTACAATGGCATTCGGAGATCGTTAACCTTGTATGTGGCATCGATGCAGATGAACTCAGGATAGGCACTAAATGTTTGTCGCATTCTACTATCTTGGCTTCATACCGCGCATTTCATTCTCTTCATTTGAAATAATTTTGACAAAAGCCCCTTGGTTTTCGCTCAATTTTTCAATGCATGATTTGAGCATAGTCCTATCTGAACTTGGGGTCTTTTTTATACTCATGTTGTGTATGTCTTTTAAAGTGACTACTTTTTTATTTCCATGACTTTAGATTCTATCAATTTTTTGTTAGCTCGGACACTTAAGAGAGATTGTATGTTTTCTTTATCTTCCAGAGCAAGAGGCCTTTGTTGGAACAGATTGCGAAAGACTGTCACATTGAGCTCATGGTTGTGATTTTCATTTAAAGATCTCAACTCAAGATGTTGACCATCGGACGAAGCAGCGAATTTAAATTCAGATTTACATCCCATTCTGAACGTCCTGAAAAGAAAATAAATCTTAATTAAAATATACATCAATATAATATCAATATAATATAAAGCGGCCTTTTTAATTTGTCGCAATAGAGGGGTTTTACTGTATTGCTTCAAAATCAACAGTTAATAATTAGATTATTTATGGTCTGGGTCTATACTTGATTTATTCAAATTGATATGAGCTTATGATCTGGATCTGAACAGTTTGTTGTCCTAAGCCTAATCACGCTTAGCATGCTAATGGATTTATAGCAGCTGATCAGGATCTACACTGTATAGGACAAATGCACTCTTCACATGTACACTGTGTGTTAATGACGAGTACACTCGTTTCTGTGTTAAAGTCAAGGCAATGTAAAAGAAAAGTAAAGCAGGAGTCTTGTCAGTTTAGTTACAATACTCTGAAATCTGTATTGCAGTATGCAATCTGCATCCAAACTATCTCCGCCACAATCTTTAAAAAAAATATTATTTTCAATTTTATTTTAAATTACCCCCAATGGCAATCACATAGTGATACAAGTGAATACATCTGAAACTCAGTTTAACCCTTTACCCAAATAGAAACGCTTTTTAGCGCATTCAATTTATTCCTCCGCTGAAGAAAATATTTCCAATTTATACAATCATGAATATGAATATGAATCATAATATTGAAAGATTACACTTTTTGCAAATAGAGTATATGCAACCACTACGGATAAAAGAAACTAAAAAATAATGTGACCACTAATTATCATGTGACAAGTGAATGCTTAATGCATTGTGAAATAATATAGAAAGTTTTTAATTGCTTTTCTTACCTTGCAACCGCCAGTTATATATATTTTTTAAATTTAAACATTCAATTTCCTTCTCTATTTCTCGTAATAGAGAGATGAAATTTTTACTGTTGCTAATACATGCATTTGTTATATGGCAAGCTTATTATATAGTCGAATATATAACGATATACCGGTAGTGTGGCTACACTAGTGGCCGACAATGATAAACACCAGCTCTCTTATTCTTTCGGATTTAGTCATATCCTTTGCAAAAAACGCCGATAGATCCTCGCTACGGAAAGCAAAAACTTTAAATAACCCCTCACATGGAAGAAAGTTTACATATCAAGTTAACAGTTTGATAATGTAAGTATTCTAATAATTTTTTCGGAGTGCCGTACTCCTAGCATAAACCCATCATCTGAGGCTAGGAGTACGGATCCGTACTCCTAGCCTCCGAGTCTAGGGGTACGGGTCCGTACTCCTAGCCACTGCCTAAATAATATGTTTAAGAACTAATCCGTACCAGAATTTTCAAATTTAAGAATTGTTTATGCTTGTATTTAGACTCCCCAAAAATGTTCGGTACGGCAATTTACGTTTCGGTTCGGCACGGTACCGGCTTTTATACCCCTTCGAGGCGAACCCGCCTAAACAACAAGTCGAAACTACACGGGCCGAAACGACTCGGGGCCGAAACGACCCGTTATTGTGTGTATACCGGTAATTTGACTAATTTCGTGTTACAAAGTGGTTGAGTATACTAAATACGGAGTACGATACATGGACAGGTCTTATACCAAGTTGCCTACCATTTCTGTGTTAAAGGATTGCACAGTTTTCGACCGCATACTTCCAGATACTTATCCATAACTTCAAATAGTCTGTATCATCCAAGTGAATGTTGAGGTAACTACAAAGCTTGTAGGTGATATGGACCAAAATGGGCGCGTATAAAACAAAACACTAACGCAATACAGTCGGCTCTGACTTTTTTTTGTACAAATTTTGGTTATACAATTTATTCATTTCATTAATGTTAACCGCTTCTGAACTCCTTTGTGGATATTTTAACCGTAAGTGAAATAGGTTCAAGTTACTCAAGTATCAAGCTCGTGAACTACCAGTACATGACAGTTATGGCGTTGTGTTGTCATGTTCAGAAAGGATTACAGACGATTCGTCACCATGCAAATTCGTCACCAAAGCGATATATAGTAATGGCAAAAGACGATTCGTCACCAAAGACTTTGTATAGGGTATTTTCTTACCTGGTATATATATGATCAGGATCATTTTTCTGTTAATTGTATAAGTTATATTGTTGAAATTGACAAGTATCGATAAGCCCATATGTATATTCTAGAATTAACAATTGTAATATGAGTCGTTCTCTGACAAAACCGGTCTTAATGACAAAATTTTCGATTTCTGTTTTTTTGGCTTTTTACAATATACACGTTGTTTTGGAGGGCCTGTCAAAGTTTTAATATAAAATTCAAAACGGTTTTCAAGATATTGAACTTTTAATTACACCATATACACTTGAGAAAACAATCGACGACGTCGAAAACGTCATTTTGACGTTATCAATAATTTACGTAATGTACTGTGGCGAAAACATTATTTTCTCCCCGTTTGAGTGAAACGAAACACAAACGCGATGCATTTTAACGATGACAGTTTCTTGAAAATGTTGCCGATTTGTTCCAATCGAATGGCAAGCAGTTTGGAACCAGATCAGATCCTGAGTTGCTCGACGTCTGATATGGCTTCAAACTGTTTGCACTTGACCTCAGTTTGATTTATGGTGAATAAAATATATTAATCTTGCTATTGAGTTGTGCATTATTTTCGGACACTTCAACAGTGCATACATGTACATGTACCTAATTGATACACTTCAGATTCAACGCAGTGTCGCCTCTGGGTTTACTCTGCTTGTCAGAATCAACATTTAATATTGCTGAAAAGAGTGCAGAACCTGATCACGCACTGCATTAGAGATGCGTCGGCTGATATTGGTTTACAACCTTTACACTGCTTACAGAATTTAATGTTTACGACCCATCGACACAAGCGAGCGATGTGTAGAGCCAAAGTACAATGCCAATAATTACATTTGTTCACTATTCGGTTTATCTGTAAACCCTTTACCTCTTACTATTCATATCAAAATTAACCCAGTGCACATTTTAATGAATTAAGCCTTCACCAAAAATGGATACACTAAGTTGTTCCTTTTCTCTTCAAGAACTCTTCAACTGTATGGATTTGTAAATCTGATTAAACAGTCATTTATTGCAAACAGTGTATCGCAGACAGCTGAAAAACACAAGAGCTGTCTGATCTGGGTATAAACAGTTTCTCAGGGCATATTCGTAAAGTCATATTTATATGGTACAGGGTCAATTCATACAAATAGCAAAAATGGGACAGATTTAAAAAAATCAAACGTATCAGCGCATTTCCGAAATTGATTTATTATCCCTTTCGACTCCTTAAACATGTTTTGAGAAATTGAGACTGAGAGCAAATGCAAACAGTGCGGACCCAGATCGGTCTTGAGTATTTATTTCACCTATGAAGTTCTAAAAAGATAACACAGTTTCGATCCAAATCTTTTCTGGCTCCGATTTATTTCCAAACAACGCTTAAAAGGATTGGAATAAAATGTCATCTATAGTTTCTGGATGCATTTTATTTCTTCCGCTTGACAAGCATTTTGGAGCCAGATCATATCATTATACCAGATTTATATAGCGCTCTTTTCACACAGGGGTTGTGCGTTCAAAAGCGCTTTACATGAAATAACATAAATGTACCTACAAATCGAGAAAAGACAAAATATCTACAATTAGATCTGAAATAAAACACGAATCAACATCATATGTGGATCCAAACTATTTGGTAAAATATTACCAATTTGCCCATAGCGTAAATATAGCCATAAATAATTACATTTCCCGTATATCGGGCTCCTAACTGTCTGACCAAAAATTGTCCGTATGTATATCGGTATCCAAACAAAATGTAAGTGTCAATTAGATCTACATAACGTGTATATTAACACTACAAAAAAGGTAATTATAACACCTCTATGTGTGAACATTTATACTAATAAAATCAGTATATAAAAATTGTGTACTATATTTCCTTTGGTGACGAATTGACTACCCCTTTTGTACTATAATGCTTTGGTGACGAATCTGCATGGTGACGAATTGTCCATCATCCTTCAGAAAAAGCACTAGGTATTTCAAGTGGCAATTTCAAATAACAGGCCTATCAGATCTAATCTAATTCTTTACAACTATAGCTTTAACTTCAACTTGTTTCTGCCGAACAATCAATCACGATTATAACTGGCAGGCGCTGTGAGGAAAACGTTTGTTAATGAAAGGCCTGAGAGGACAGAACAGATAGTGCTGGATGATTAGAGGTTTTATTTATCTGAAATGGTGAATAATAAGGGATTTGTCTTCGAGTATTTCTGGTTTGAATCTTTTGTATATGAAGAAGGTACTGTCAGAACTGGGCTGAAACATAAACAGACAGCAATCGATCTTAAGGCACACTCTGCTTTACTTTCAAACTGCTTTAGCTACCATCTATCCTTGCTTCTTGTCAATTCGCCACTTTCTTGTCAATTCGCCACCTAAGCAAAACTTAGAATTCCGTCACGAGCAGGCTACTGAGGATGTCCGAAAACTACAGAGGATATCCGAATACCAGGGCAGTCTCCATAGGCGTAGCCAGACTTTTAAAAGTTATACGCACATTTCGGCACGGAGTGCCGACCGAGGCACGTAGTGCCGAGTGGGGAGGGTGCGGGAGGGGGGTAACCCCCTCCTGTTGGTGGGGGTACGGGGGGCCTCCCCCGAAAATTTTTGAAAATGAAGATGTGAAATGGTGGTTTCTGACATGTGTTAGGTACTTTTTCGTGCGCTGGATGTCCACTTTTTTTCTTAAAGAAATGGTATTGTTTTACATGTATAAATAACCGAATTTGCAAGGTTAAAAAATCTTCTTTTTCAAAGGCCTCTAACTTTGCTAGACCATTATATATAGTTCTAGATTTAAATGTGTCAGACATAGGTAATCTGCCTTAGATGACTAGGCTCCCTATATCTAAGAAGGATAGTCCAAGAGAACCTTGACTTGCTCCAAGGGAAGTCTGATTTGCTTCAGGAACATTTGCAGATTCAGCAGAATGGTGATGAAGAGTTTAGCGCCCTAACTGGTCTGTATTACAGACTTACGCCTTAGTGGGGGTCCTTATGTCTGCAGGTTTTGTTAATAGTGCGCTCACATTTGCCCTACGGCGGCCGTACAGCGGCCGCAGAATCGGAAAATCGGTAGTTTCCTACGGCCGCCGTAGAAATCCTACGGCGGCCGTACGGCAGCCGCACGGCGTATACCCATATTTCACAGGCCGTAGAGGTCGCCGTAGAATTATAACGCGGAGTTATAACATTTTTTCATTCCTACGGCGGCCGTAGAAAACACTCGCCGCAGAGTGGTTCTACGGCTGTCGTACGGTGGCCGTACGGCCACCGGAACTCAATTGTCACTTTTCTTATTGTGCATTTGTACGTTTGTTCATACATGTAAAACATGTGTATTATTAAAAATGGGTTTAGATGTTCTTAAGTGCTGTCCTAATGTGTCCATTGAGTTCACGGTGTAGTTGGACTGATATGAGTTGCGTGAACATGTAGCAAAACAAAGTTATGTAGCAGTAGCAGCATTTTGATTGCAGAGAATCTGGTGGAGCTTCCACGGCTGCCGTACGGCGACCGCACGGCGGCCGTACGGTGGCCGCAGGTTTTTTAACCTAAAAAATTAGAAACTCGCCGTGCGGCAGCCGCAGCAAATGTGAGCGCAACACACGGCGGCCGTAGGAATTCTGCGGCAGCCGGGGAATTGCTACTCGCCGTAGAAACAACAAGCCGTGCGGCCGCCGTACGGCAGCAGCAGCAAATATGAGCGAGGCATAATGCCTCGCTCACATTTGCTGCGGCTGCCGTACGGCGGCCGCACGGCTAATCATTTCTACGGCGAGTAGCAATTCCCCGGCTGCCGCAGCATTCCTACGGCCGCCGTGTGTTGCGCTCACATTTGCTGCGGCTGCCGCGCGGCGAGATTTTATTTTTGTGGGGTTAAAAAACCTGCGGCAACCGTACGGCCGCCGTACGGTGACCGCACGGCCGCCGTACGGCAGCCGTGGAAGTCCCACCAGATACCCTGCAACCAAAATGCTGCTCCTGCTACACAACTTGTTTTGCTACATGTTCACACAACTAATATCAGTCCAACAACACCATGGACTCAAAGGACACATATGGACAGCATTTAAGAACATCTAAATCCATTTTTAGATAATATACATGTTTAACATATATGAACAAAAGTACAAATGCACAATAGGAATATTGACCATTGAGTTACGGCGGCCGTACGGGGGCCGTACGGCTGCCGTACGGCAGCCGTAGAATCACTCTGCGGCTTGTGTTTCTACGGCCGCCGTAGAAATGAAAAAATGTTATAACTCCGCGTTATAATTCTACGGCGAGCTCTACGGCCTGTGAAATATTGGGATACGCCGTGCGGCTGCCGTACGGCCGCCGTAGAATCTCTACGGCCGCCGTAGGATTCTCTCGATTTCACGTTTCTGCGGCCGCCGTACGGCCGCCGTAGAGCAAATGTGAGCGCACTATTAGGGAGCTTCACATGTTGAAGGTCGGGCTAGTCGTCATCGTTGAAATCGGTGTTTGTACTCACTCCTGCGCCATCTGTTTTATCATTAGAATTAAGGGCCATCTTTTTTAGAGGAATTGCAACAGAGACACCTGTCTTGGTTATTCGGCGTATTTGTGGAAGGTCAATTTGTGTACACTCTTACTAGGTGGGTCCGAAGACATTCTACCCTGGTTTATTTTATTCCTGGATGGTTTCTGGTGCGTTCTGAATGCGTATCTCGCATTCCAAATAGGTATAATACAAACATAAATATATGCAAAAAAATGCATCTCAAAATGACATTTAATATTTTATCTACGACTTTTTTAACATACTTTTTGACAGATTGCCTTCCAATCATTCATCTCTAACCCTTACTCTACCACCGTACCCACTACGATTAGTGTATGCACTCTTACTAGAGGGGCGCGGGATCATGCTCTCACGGCCGGAAATTTTTATTCCTAGATGGTCTCTGGTGCGTTCTGAGGACGGTTCAAAACATGTATGTTTATTAGTGATATAAATATCTGTCAAAATTCGACTGAAAATAACATGAATTACCCTTTAATCTAGGATAATATCTTGTTCAACATGATGTTTTCCAGTTAAAAATTATAAAAACCTACCCATATCCTTACTTACTCATATTAGTGTGCGCATTCTTACTATACAGTAGTGGGAATCGGGGTATGCTCCCGCAAGATTTTTTTCTTAGAGGGTCTCTGGTGCGTTCTGAGGGCGTTTCTAACTTTCAAAACAGGTAAAATACTCACCGAAAGCTATGTAACGATCTAGGTCTTTTTACCAATATTGGCAAAATTATTAGGGGTGGGTCATGCCCCCTGTTCCTACGGACCTGTACGTGTAGCCAGTAGCCATGCTACAATTATTAGGCACACAGGTCTATGTTTTCACGCTTTTCCTGTTGCTATTTTGTGGACCCGGACTCACTGGGGGCCATCGAAGTATAACAACGACCCGTTTCGCACAGAAGCCTCCTATATAATTTCAATGACGACTTCAGTTGGAATCATATACATTTACAATGTACTTAATTTGATAAAGTATACATATTCTCTATACTCTGTATACGGGACTTCTGTGCGAACCCTCGTGATACTCCGTTGGCCCCCTGTGGGACTTGACACTTATCTAATTGATCTGAATAGATATAGATTCTAGTAGTAGATACATGTATACAATACGCACAATGATAATATATATATACAAAACAAATGTTTGAATGGTCGTTTACGATTTAGTTTCAGTAAAGAGAAGCATGGCGACTAGCATAGCGGTCAAGTTTTTTTTCTTGTTTTTTTTGTTGGGTTTTTTGAGAATTTTTTTATACGCACGTGCGTAATGGGCCCTTGGTCTCACTAAGGAAGATTTAAAGCGCCGAAAATGCGAAAGAAACAGGAAAAATAACAATAATTCACAAAAAGGTTCAAATCAACGGACATGTTGGTAATTTTAACTCTGCATGCCCGTTGTTACTTTTTTATTGTAAAGTTGTAAAAGTTATTATTTACTTTTAGAAAATTAAATATTTCAAAATCCTTAAAAAATGTTCAAATTTCATGAAACAAACTATAACATATTGACAGAGCCTAATTTGACCTAATTATCGAACGACCAATCAGAGGTGGCGAATTGACAAGAAAGCATCCCGGTGATCCAGCCTGAGCATTGACCTCGTTCGAAAACGGTACAGTTATCTACATTTGTGTTTATTTCACAAGTTTTATTTGTATATATTCGTGTTCATCATTGAAGGTTCAGTTCAGAATAAGATCTGTGAACAAGTAAGAAATGTTACACCAGAAAGCGCATGCGTGAAAAATATAGCTAAGGGTGGCGAAAACACAGGTAAACAGGCTACTTAGGATATAGAAATTTATTTCTTATCTTACATTTTTATGACTGTATAAAGTGGAATTATTTTCTTCAGTGGAGGAATAAATTAAAGGCGTAAAATGCATATTTATGGGGTATAGGTTAACAAACGAAAGTGTCTATTGGCACAACGGTCGTGCGAATAACATTTCTTATTCGCACGACTGTCGTGCCGATAAGAATTCTTATCCGCTAGACCGTCGTGCCGATAATACTGCTTATCTGCATGACCGTCGTGCCGATATATACACATTACCAGTTGACAGTGCGATACAGAGTGATGTATTTAGCTCGAGACGTTTTTGGCGGAAATAGCCGATCTTACGAGCGCCTTGGCGTGAGTCTGATCGGTTGTTTCCGCCAAAAACGTCGAGAGCTAAATGCAACACTCTGTTGCGCACTGCCAACTGGTGATGTGTTTATTATATGCCTTGAATACAAACAAGAAAAAACTAAATAGTCGTTTAAATAATTTTATATCCAAAATTTGTTAGTTATTTGAAGCAGAACAAGATTTTTTGTATGCCACAAAGAATAACGCGGCACTCGTACATGTACGTAAATGACGTCACGTCAAATCGAAAGCGAGGTCAGAGTAAAATATAAAGTGGCTGATACAAGGTGGCTGATACAGACTCTTGTATTTTACTCTGCAAATACACGCCGAAACGTTCGATATCACTCGAAGGCATATAATAAAATTCCTTATCCGCATGACAATACCTGCAATATAATGGCTTATCCAAATAACATTTAGATCCCGTTCTTTCCCCATTTTCGCGAGATTGAGAAAATATTGATATTCAACCCTAGCAACGAGTTATATTATAACTCGTATTTCTCTGTCATGCAAACAGTGTAGATCCTGATCAAAGGGCTTTTTAAAGATTAACCCTCTGATCAGGGTCTACATTGTTTGTCATTTTGAAATATATTGTTAAAATCAACCCTAAATAGTCAAAAATGGACTAGACTTATTTTGAAATTGGAAAGTTTCAAGGGGTGAATAGGTTAATAGGAAATCAAGCAATAATGAGATAATCAAATCTAATTGAAATATATATATACATGTACAGTGCTGAGCCCTGATCCTACAACGGCACCCTGAACAACGATTCCCTCCTTACAAAGACGATTGCCGCTGTTCCCCGAAACAAGATGTTTTCATGTCTATTAACTCTTTCACAGCTGCAATATTGTCTGCTTGAGATTGTCGTCTGCTGTTTTTCTCAAAGTTACGTAGTAGTGGACATTTTAACAGAAGAAATATAATGACGAGGAACAAAAAACCTGCATCCTGATCAGACTCCGCATTACATAGCGTCTGATCCGGATTTAAGCTGTTGTTAAATGTAGTCCAAACCTTAATTTTCCTTCCCTATAACAACCCCCTCCTAATAACGCACACAATATGTGTCTCTCATTGGGTGTTGTTGCATATTTATAGAATGAGCATTTATATACATTTGTATATATTTATATATATAGCTTCTCATTTTCATGCATCCAACTCATATTATAACTTTGTCGAGGGACTATCGTTTTTTGCTCTGTCTGCATGTGTGTCTGTTTGTCTCTGTCTACAACTTTAAATTTAACCTTGGTCACATCTTTTGAACTTATACATGTAATAGAGACTTCATATTTAGCATGTGTACTGAGCGCAGAATGGTCTAGAGCTTTGTACAACAAGGGTTATGTCCGGTAAAGGTCAATGTCATTTAAAGGTCAAATAAATGGAAGTTATTGAGCTCCGTTGAAGTTAAGTCACTTGGCATGACTCAACTTCAGCTGAGCTCTTGAGAGCTTCCTGTCAGACAAAGGTCATGGTTATTTGAAAGCCATGGTGGTCACATTATACTAAGGGGGCCATCTTTTCACAAACAGATCCCACAACTATCTGATGTTGTTAAAAGGAAAATGTAAGCCTTGTTTGTTTTAGGAAATAGATCTAGATCTATAATACGTTTTTCTTCGAGTGATCCAATGTTGGCTTCTCTCGTAAACTAACAGCAGCTCTCAGACCTGTCAATGTAAATGGACCCTACTTAAAACCTAATATAAAATATCAATTAGATATATATACAGGAAACTGTCTATTATTATCTATAAAAATGTAAAAAGTACAGAACTATAGAGTCACGTCCATTGACGTCCTTCCGAGGTAGATCTACCATGGATAAAAAAGTTTGATGCATAGAATAAGGGTAACACAGTTCATAAAGTAGAGAAAGAAACTTATTCGCACAGTGCGAAACAAGTTTTTGCTTATTGATGCAAGTTTTTTTCCGAGTTCTTTCAACAAATACGTCTGCATTATTGCATCCCCCATGTTGATTGGTCCGATTTCAATTTGGTTTTCACCAAAATGTTTGTCAGTTGATAGACTTTCAAAGTTGTTCAAAGAATTTTGATCCGTTACATGGCCGCCAGAGGGCGTGGTCATTTTCCGTATTTGCATAATATTAATAACGGTTAACCCCAAGTCAAAACTTCAAAGATCTTCTTGTCAAAAACCTTAAGTTCTAGACCAACCAAATTTTTTATATAGCATCATGTAGTGAACCTTTACCAAGACTGTTCAAAATATGACCCCGGGCCAAAAATGGCCTCGCCCAAGGGCTTATCAGTTTACTTAGGAAAACTTTTAAAAATGTTCTTCTCTGGAACTGTATGGCCCAGATCTTTAATATTTGACATATAGCTTTGCCTTGTGGTCCTCTACACAGATTGTTCAAATTATGACCCCTGGGCCAAATGGCCACGCCCTTGGGCTTATTAGTTTTTCATAGAAAAGCCTTTGAAAATCTTCTTTGAAACGGTAAGGCCCAGATCATTAATATTTGACATGTAGCTTTTCCTTATTGTTTTCTCCGAAGAGTGTTCAAATTATGACCCCTGGGACAAAAATGGTCCGCCCGGGGCTTATCAGTTTTATATAGTCTTATATAGGAAAACCTTTAAAAATCTTCTTCTCTGGAACAGGAAGGCCCAGCTCTTTAATATTTGACATAATTAATAGCTTTGCGTTGTAGTCCTCTACCAAGATTGTTCAAAATATGAACCCCGGTTTTCAGTGTGGTCCTCTATCGAGATTGTTCAAATTGTGACCGCAGGTTCATAGCTATATCAAAATGTTGTCTTGCCCAGTTAGCTTCTATGGTACAATGTCCTCAGGTGAGCGAAATGTGGGCCTCTGGCCCTCTTGTTATTATTAACAATATGACACAATTTATTTTGATATAGCAAACAGTATAGACCCTGATCAGGGGACTCTTTTGGGACCCTCTCAGTCTTCTCGAAACCTGCCAGTCCGTCAGTCCTGACTGGCAAAAATTGTGTCGGACTAGCAAATATTTAAATATGCCGGTCCGAATGACTGGCAATTTTTTTCAATCTTTGCAAAGAATTGCATTGTAAGTCCTTTTTGGACCGATAAAATTTGTGTCTGACTGGCATATTTTTCAAATTCGGACTGGCACCAATTTTCAACTTTCGGGAAGTCTGCCCTCTGATCTGGGTTTACAGTTGCTGCATAAAGTGCAATACTGTTTGTAAAATTAATGACGAATATATTCGTCGCTAGGGTTCAATGAGTTAATCTCAGCAATGTTAAAATGTACGCATGTGTATTACCGAGTGACCGTTAATTATTAGGAACCGTAATTATTACTTGTGTGATTTATGTGATTATTAGCTCACCTGGCACGAAGTGCCAAGGTGAGCTATTGTGATTGCCCTGTGTCCGTCGTCTGTCGTCGTCCGTCCGTCGTCAAACTTTTTGTTCAAAGATCTTCTTGTAAACCACTGGGCCAATTTCATCAAAACTTCTTAGGATTGTTTCTTGTAAGGTACTCTCTCAGATTTCTTCAAATATAGGTAATCCAATTGAAATTGTGGTTGCCATGGCAACCAATTGAAAAAACTTTAAAAATCTTCTTGTCAAAAACTATGGGTCCGAATTGAAAATAACTTTACCCAAATGTGCCATTGGTGACCCTCTATCAGATTTCTTAAAATAATTTTCCTATCTTAAAAAACATGGCCGCTAGTGGGTGGGGCAGATTTTCCTTACATGACTATATAGTGAAAACTTTAAACATCTTCTTGTCAAAAACTACTGGTCTGATTTGAAAGAAATTTTATGCAAATGATCCATGGGTGACCCTCTACCAGATTTCTTAAAATAATTTTGATATCTAAAAAAACATGGCCGCCGGTGGGTGGGGCAAGTTTGCACGTTTTCCTTATGTTACTGTATAGTAAAAACTTTAAAAATCTTCTCCTCTGAAACTACTGGTCCAAATTCAAAATAATTTTACACAAACGGTCAATTGATGACCCTCTACCAGATTTTTTTAAATCATTATGTTATCTAAAAAACATAGTCGCCAGTGGGTGGGGCAAGTTTTCCTTATATTTCTGTATAGAAAAACTTTTAAAAAAAATTCTCTGAAACTATTGGTCTGATTTAAGAATAATTTTACACAAATAATGATTCATGGGTGATCCTTTGCCAGTTTTCTTCAAATAATCTTACTAGCTCAAACAACATGTCCACCAGTGGGTGGGGTGAATAAGTGAAAAAGTAATCATTACTGGTCCATTTACATGACCGTAATCATGGGTACCAGGTGAGCGATTTAGTGCCGCATGCGGCTCTTGTTTAAATGCTACTCACTAAACTAGACTTTAAACAAATAACTGAAATGAAAGTTGTATTAATTTAAAGTAGTATATAAAAGTACCTTAATAAAATATCTCCTACAATCCTTACATGACCCTATCGAAACTGACCAAATACTTTCTGTTCAATCGTTACTGACCGACTTTCCGATGTAAGTGTTTCATTTAATGTTATACAACATATGAGACATAAATTGGAAAGGGTATCTATACACTTTAATTACAATACATGTATAAGATAAATTAAGGTCTTTCGCTAGTCAGAGTTTTCTTGCGGGTAAGCGGAAATGCGTCTCGACGATATAGACTCTTTCCGCACGTGCCTATACTAGACAAGTTACATAAAGAAAGGGTTGTTATGCTTCAGTGTCTACCTCGATAGCTCAATTGGTAGAGTGATTGACTAGCAATCTAAAGGTACTAGATTCGAGTCCCACTCAATCTAAAAAAAAAATTGTTTTAAATGTAGTGTCCGACTTTATTGACTTGCCAGTCTATAACGCAGTGATCAATGGACAGGTTATGTTTGAGTGACAAAATCAGGGATGACATGAACTTTATAGCAAAAATGTTTGAGGCAATGGGAATTGAGGAAGATGGCATTCAGATAATAGAGAGATGTATTAGAATTGGCAGGAAAGAGCCTGGTAAGAATCGCCCAACCAAGGTGGTCCTTCAAGACAAGAGGATGAAGAGAAATATTTTGAGGAAGGCTAGACTCCTAAAGGACTCTGAAGAATTTGCCAGCGTATACATTGGTCAAGACCTGACAAGACTGCAACGTAAGGAGCAGAAGGATCTTAGAACTGAACTTCAAGCAAGACGAGAAAAAGGAGAAAAGGATATTTTTATCAGAAAGGGTAAAATTGTTCAGTCAAAGGACCAACCTCCACGCAACAAAGGGGGTACGTCAGCAATGTAAACTCCCAAATAGACAACCAACTGTAAATAGTGTTAAAGTTGAACGTTTAAAAGTTTTATCAGTTAATGTTGATGTTATTACCACAAAAATGCCAGATTTATTGCAATATGTAGAGGACTGTGAACCGGACATTATAGCTATCACTGAAGTGAAACCAAAGAACAGCAGAACAAAGCTTACAGAGGCAGAATTATCAATTGAAGGGTATCACACACCGTTTAATAACTTGGATAAGGAAGGAAGAGGAATATGTATTTATGTTTCTTCAGCACTGAGTGCTGCTACTTTTAATTGCACTTGCATTCAAACTTTCAAAGAATGTGTTTGGATAAGTATATCACTGGGAGATAGCCAGAAAGTTCTGTTTGGATGTACATACAGGAGTCCACCAAGTACATGCGAAAATAATCGGAATCTAGAGTTAATGCTACAGACTATCTCGGAGAAGGATCCCAAGCACTTGGTGATTGTTGGGGATTTCAACTACCCAAATATTGACTGGCAGGAGTGTACAAGTACAGACAGGGAGAATTCAGATAGTGATCAATTTATGGACTGTTTAAAAGATTGTTTTCTAACCCAGCATATAGATAGACCCACAAGATTTAGGGGTAACCAACAGCCATCAATATTGGACTTAGTGCTTACCAATGAAGAGAACACTGTAAGTGACATTAAATACTTGGCTCCAGTAGGTAACAGTGATCATTGTACTATGTATTTCAATTACATGTGTAGCGTACAAGAAGTGAATAGTACTACAGTTAAATTCAGGTATGACAAAGGAGACTATGAGGGAATGAGGGAATTCTTTAGAAACATAGAATGGACTGAATTATTGAAAGAAACTAGTGAACAGGAAGCATGGGACATATTCAGGATGAAACTAGAAGGGGCCATGGAAGAATATATATACCAGTGCATAGGCCGAATGGAGTAAATAAGAAAAAAAGACAGTTGTACATGGACAAAAAAGGTTTCAGTCTAATCAAAAAGAAAGACCGTGCATGGGAGAAATACTTAGATTCCAGAGACTTAAATGACTACAAGCTGTATTGTGATGTCAGAAACACACTTAGGGAATATACAAGAAAACTGAGAAGTGAATTTGAAGAAAAAATATTTCAAATGATGTTAAAGTGAATCCTAAGGCTTTCTGGAAATATACACAA
Organism: Gari tellinella; assembly: GCA_922989275.2. NCBI lineage: Eukaryota > Metazoa > Mollusca > Bivalvia > Cardiida > Psammobiidae > Gari > Gari tellinella. The sequence goes on from OV277858.1 coordinate 54,212,782, forward strand.
TTGAAAACAACAGTTAAAAGCGGTGTCAGTGACCTAAGGGATTCTAGTGGAATACTGCAAAGTGAGGACAGTGTGAAGGCAGAGATTATAAGTCTTCGTTGGTTAGAATAAGTGATGCCATGTACGTTCCAATATATATTATATATGCTTACACAGAGGCGCCGCCCCAATATTTCAGCAAGCAACGGCGATTTTTTTATATTTTTCTCACAAATGATAACAAGAAATCTGTCTTTGTAGTGTCTCAAAAACGGTCATTTTAGGTCTTAAAAATGCAAAATTTCGAGAGTTTCAGAGGACCACCGGCCCCCTATACCCCCGGCCTTGGAACCACCAGGGACCCTAGTGGCCCCCTGGACCCCCAGCCTATGCTATTGTTCATAAAAACACAGCCGCCCCAATGTTGACGACCCCGCGAAGCGTCTGTTACATCAACTTACATGTACGTTTGGGTTTAATGACTCACACTTAGTCAGTAAAAACGGTATATAATGTTTGCTCGAACTATAAAGCCACACATTGGAGCTTATCAATACGTCAACTTTTTCAAGATCGATATTGTCCATTATAATGTTTAAATAATATAATTAACCTTGTATGCAATTCCATGAATAAAAAATAATGCATTTTAATGACAGAATTTAAATTTTAAGGTAGATAACTGTATCTCAACTTCCAATTTCGCACATTTTGATAAGAAAATCTTTTATTACAACAAATGCTGACTGTAATATTTTCTAATTTTTCTGACCAACTATTTCACCAACCATATATTTGAATATACATTGAATGAGTCAGTTTTTTGTAATTCAATTTTTTAGCATTTTGCAAAATTAAATGGCTGATAACATCTTTCTGAACACCTATTTCCAAAATGTTTTTAGCTTTTCTTGTAATGAATCTTGTGGACTACTTATTGCACGAGACTTATAGTCATTAGCCTTATAATTATTCAATTGTAAAAAAAATAAAATCATCAAAATTTCAGGTTTTTATTAAAAAAGAGACCTTAAAGACAAACCAATTGATAAATTTTGCCTATATTTGCACACATTGTTTCTTATGCTATTATCTTTCTTCAAGCAAAGTTTCATAGCACCTTTCATGGAAACTAAGCTCACCCGCGAGATACCTTAATCCTGTATTATAAACCCTTTCATCGCCAATATTTTTGTTTACATTGATATTTTTACCGCAATAACGCCGTTTGCTTTTGACTGCACTCTGATTTAGAATTCAAATTTAAGACATCAAAAATGCTTTCTTCGGAATATTTTTCTAGATGGTCTCTGGTGCGTTCTGAGGGCGTTTCACAATGCAAAAAAGGTACCCCCCTTTTTCGTCTTCCCCTGTCCATACGGACCATACGGGCCTGGAGTGTACCATTGGATAAACATAAAACAGTTAATAAGATCGACAATAGGATAAACATGACTATTCTATTGAAAGCAAATAAACTATACTGTTAAAAATTTTTTGTAGATGTGTTATTGTAAGATATTTACATTCAAATAAACAGTTCACGTTTCCAATCATAAAGTGAGTCAATCTCTGTTCCGATCCCGCTGATCAGGGTCTACATATTATGCATATATGTACGACTAGTCTATTATACTATTCACATGTACACTGGTTTAAATAACGAGTTAAGTCGTTGACAGGGTTGCATGTGCAAAACTCAGGACTGTCTGTTTGTCAAAACCTACAACGAACTTCGTAAAGCTAAGGACAATATAGTATCGGGATGACCGTCTTCAGAATAAGCTTTCTAATCCGCACGACTAGTATAGGAACGACTGTTGTGCGAATAAGCTTTCTAATCTGCATGACGGTCATGCCGATAAAATCCCTTATCCGCACGACCATCATGCAGATTAGAAAGCTTATCCGCACGACCGTCGTGCGGATAAGAAACGTTATTGGCACGACCGTCGTGCCGATAGCCTCTGTCTTAATAAACATCAGTATCTATGGGGGAATGGGTTAACTAACCTCAGCAGAATTGGAATTATCTCCTGAACAAGAACAATGACAAGACATACAGATAACTCTGACAATACCAATATTAAAGATATGTATAAATATGGGATAATACATAATTACATAACTGTCAGAGGATCACTTACTGATCCGGTTTCTGTAAGTATGATTAGCACACTGAACCATTTCTAAACTTTAGCAGACAACATGTTCAGCAGACACCACCAGTTCTGTTGGTCAGTCACTGAGGTCAACTTATTATGCAATAGCTGCAGTAGCATCTAGTAGCTACTGGCTTACCCTTATTAGACTGAAATGATGTAAAACAACTACATTATCTTCAGATTGCGTGGGTAAATTGTCCTGTTATAGATCTACTGCGATCTATTTTTTGGGGCTGTGAGGTAAAGTGTACACGCATACACCTTTAGGCCAAATCACAGCCTGGGCTCAACGTAAAACAGCCGAATCACCCAATGATATAGAATTAAGAAGGGAAAGTAGTTTTTCAAAAAAAATCGCTATGCAATCTGGTCGTAATTTTCAGAAATGGTATCTAAAGTGCTGGATTTCACATCAAGCACTAAAAATGTTATGTGCATAAAAGACTGAAATTTACAGTTAAAAACAGAGTATATGGACTTACAGACCACGAGCAGTCAGTCCGTCTACAAATACTAGTAGTCTGGTGCTAGACTGGAGCTCTAGTGGCAAACTGTTCCAGAGCCTGATCGATCTAGGGAAAATGAGTTAATATGGTATTGCGTTTTTGATTGTGGCACAAGGTAGTTTAGGTTCCAGGTCTGTGTTAGGTGATGATGGTCCACTGATACAAGCTCACTTCTGATCTTGTACACAGGGGACTGTCACAATAGAAGTCTGAACGCCAAAAGAACAAAAAAATGCATAAACACTACATATAATATAGACAAGGGGTCAAACTTCCAAGTTCCAAATTTTACCCCTCTCCCAAGTTATGCCTCTATCCACATTCAATCAAACGGTATACCCGGTAAAGCTATTTGCCAATAAGTAGTAAAATGTATAACCTTCGTAAATGCAAAGCGAAAAACTCCTAGTTAAAACGGTTCTCAGATGCCAAAAGGTAGAATCCCGAGAAACACCGCAATTTTGACAGGTAGTCAACGACCTCGCAACCGCCCGCTTACCCATTAATACGGCTATTAGAATGCTTGCCAGAGCAGAATCAGAGCTTCATGCAATAGCAAGTAAAGCAACAATGAAAACGGTGTTCGATTAACTTCATGATGTACACTGCTGGACAAATAAAATTGTCTCAAAACCATTTGTTTAGCTTTGAGCAGCCGTTTTACTTGACGTCATTTGAACACTTGCTGTTATAGTTGGTAAGTGGGCAGTTGCAAGGTCGTTGACTACCTGTCAAAATTGCGGTGTTTCTCGGGATTCTGCCTTGTGTCATCTGAGAACCGTTTTAACTAGTAGAAGTTTTTCGCTTTGTATTTACGAAGGTTATACATTATACTACTTGTTGGCAAATAGCTTTACCCGATATACCGTTTGATTTAAATTCACATTTGAAGCCATTTCATATACTGATGAGCTAAATTTTTACCATGCTTCAAAAGTGGCAAATATGTGCCACAGTCATTGCTTTTGCAAACAGTTTGGATCAAGATGAAATGTAGCGTTACGCGGCGTCTAATCAGGATCCAAACTGTTTGACAATCTGACCCTGTGTAAAAAAGAATTTTAGAAAATTCTATTTTTAGAACAATAGCAAACGAGTATTGTTGCAGACGGAAAAAGTACCAGGCATTGAAATTTAACCCTTTCCCCCATAGAAAGGCCTTTTAGAGAATATGATTTATTCCTCCGCTCAAGAAAATAGTTCCAATTTAATCAGTCATGAATATAATAAATTATATTATGGGAGAATATTTTCTATATTCTAGCACATAGAAGCTTAAATCAGGCTGAAAGTAAAGCAGAATGCGCCTTAACCCTTTCCTCCCTACCTCAAATGGACAATTCTAAGTTTCAATTTAGTTGAGTCCATTTTTTGACTTTTAAGGGTTTATGTTTACAATATATATCAAAATGACAAACAGTGTAGACGTTGATCAGAGGGCTCCTTAAGGAGCCCTCTGATCAGGGTCTACACTGTTTGCATAGGACAAGTGTACTCATCACAGGTACACTGTTTGCAAATGACGCATATATGCGTGACTAGGGTTCAAAGAGTTAAGGCGCATTCTGCTTTACTTTCAACATGCTTTAAGTAGTCACCTATCTTCAATACTATAAATAGGCTATCAGGTAAAGGGTTAAGATTTTAATGTTGCACAATTCATTTTTTTCAGGTGAGAACAATGTATACCTTGAAGATGTCATCACTGAAACAATCAAGAGTCACAGATCTGTAATCAAGCACAAGTGATAATTTGAGAATGGATAACATAGAGGTCTGTTCTGCCCCAGGTGCATTGAAATACAGATGTAGAAAATGTCGACAGCTTCTAGAGGTATCAGCATCAGTTATACAGGAGATAAAAGGTACTCAATCAAAATAGCCTTACCTGGATATCTCTTAAATAGATGACACATTCAACCCTAGCGATGAGTATACTCGTCATTTACGAACAGTTTACCTGTAAAGATTACAGGTGTCCAATGCAAACAGTATAGACCCTAATCAGAGGGCTTCTGATCAGGATCTACACTGTTTGTCATTTTGAAATATATTGTTAAAATCAACCCTGAATAACCAAATTTGGACTAGAATTTTTAATTGGAATTTTCCATTAAAAGTTTCAAGGATGAATGAGTGAAGAGGATTATGAATACGGTAAATGGCCTTTTGCCCCTCCGGCCTTTTGCCCCTTCCTCAAAAACTGCAACACGGAACTTTGCCCCTTCCTGTATTTTCATATGCGGAACTTTGCTCCTTCCATAGCAGAACATTGCCCCTTCCATATCGAAATGTCGCCCCTTCCATATCGAAATGTTGATTTATACATTATTATTAAGAGGTTAAAATATGACCCAGGTGTGCCTTCTGCCCATAATGGCACAACTGGTGCCATAATAGCCCGAGGGCTATTGTGACACCAGGCGTGTCATTATGGACAGAAGGCACGCCTGGGTCATGTTTTGACTTTTTTATTATGCCCCCGGCATCGACAGATGCGGGAGCATATAGTAATCGTCCTGTCCGTCTGTCCTTCCGTCCGTCCGTCCGTAACCATTTTACCGTTTCGTCTAGCATCAACACCACTTATTCAAATGCTTGGATACTTATACAGTTGTTGCCTTGGACCATTCCCTAGCCACCAATAATACCTAACCTTGATTTTGACCTTGACCTTGACCTAATTTGGACTTAGAATATTTTGAATAAGCTATTTCTTGGTTAACTAGATTTTACCGTTTCGTCTAGCATCAACACCACTTACTCAAATGCTTGGATACTTATACAGTTGTTGCCTTGGACCATTCCCTATCCACCAATATCACCCAACTGTGATTTTGACCTTGACCTTGACTTAATTTGGACTTAGAATATTTTGAATAAGCTATTTCTTGGTTAACTAGATTTTACCGTTTCGTCTAGCATCAACACTACTTACTACAATGCTTCTATACTTATACAACTATTGCCTTGGACCATTACCAACCCACCAGTAATACCCAAGCTCAGTTTGACCTTGACCTAATTTGGACATAGAAAAGATTCAGAATATATTGTCAAGGATGCCACCGGGGGCATAAGCGTTTATTGAACGCAGTCTTGTTGTATATCTTCATGCCAATGACGTGGTTTCAAACATCGTTTAACTGCCATCCACTGCTCACAAATTCGAAACGATAGCGCTGACAAAGTATGGGTAGCTCTAGATCTTTCAGAAATGCTCAGATCGTAAGATCTCGAACATATGGAGTTGGCCATGGGAAGTTTAGCCCACGCAGAAAATTTGTAGTAGATCTAGAATTACAAACCACTACGCTAACGAGTAGAACTCTACATTTTGACGACTTCGTTTTTATCTTTTGAAATTTCCGCTGAATGGCGTGAAATAATGACGTCATAACTGTAATTTTGAATAACATAAACAACGTCAAGTAATTTCACACTGTGACACACATAAGACTTGACCATTGTATAAACAGGAACTGTACCTTAAATACGTTAAGACCCTTCTGTCTCAGAATTCAAGTTCCAGAATACGATTTGACAACGACGCCAAACCCCTTCCCCTGCCATGTTGAATAGATCTAAGTTGCTAACATCAACGAGTCGCACGTGAAAAACTTTGAGGGGCGATTATCCATAATCGGCCCACTGGGTCATTATGGATTGGTCACATGACCTCCGTAATGACAGTTTTCAACGGCAATTTTGTTACTATTTATAGTAAGGTATACAATAATGTCTTTTAAATTTCAAATTTCTTATATTTGAATTAAGATTTCCTGATTTTGTGTTGAGATGAATGTAAGATTTATGTAATGATCATCATTATTACCATTACGCTTTATTGTCGTGTGAAAGTTATGCAAACATTCTCTTTAATTAGCAATAAACACCTACGTAGTTAACATCAAAGCGGCAACTGCTGTAAAGCATTGTTTCGATTTCAGTTTAAGTTGATTGTGAATAATGATTGGTAATAAGGTTGTTTGATAATTACTTTCTCTGTTTGACCAAATGGATGTGGTGAAAAAGAATAATTAGTTTCATATCCTTAGCCTCAAATGGTCGGATAATGTTAAAATTAAAACAGAACAGAACACATATTTTATTCGCCCTGGGTTCTATATACATTAAGAGGATGTATTAATATTTGTTAGTAATAAACTAATAATAACCTTATATTTATCATAATTTATTCGATAATAACTTCCTGCTGCAAAGGGGCTTCCGTCTGAGCGAAAATAGGGAAGAAGCAAGAGTCCATCCCTTTAAAAAAACCGAAAGGGGCAAAATTCCGTGTTGGAAGGGGCAAAAGTCTCTGTTGGAAGGGGCAAAGTTCCGTGTTGCGATTTTTGACGAAGGGGCAAAATTCTGGTATTCATGAATATGGGTATTTTTATTTCAGACATGTCAGGTGAGGTCAAAAGTTAAAGTCAACTACGTATAATCATCAAAATGTATTGCTGCAACAACCTATATTGGTATTATAATAGATTTGTATAATAATGCTACGAAGTCAGTGTATTTATAGTGAGAAATGTTTGTCTACGGAAACAAAGTTGCCTTCGTAGACAGAAATCTATTATAATACCCATATAAGTTGTTGTAGCAAAACATTGTGATACCTAGTTGTTTCCCAGTGAATTTAAGATACAATAAATACACATTACCAGTTGACAGTGCGATACAGGGTGATGTATTCAGCTCAAGAAGTTTTTGGCGGAAATAACCTATCTGACGAGCGCCTTGATGTGATTACTATATGCCTTCGATATACACCAACAACAACTAAACGAAATGTTTCCATCATTTTATATCGAGAAACACTTTATATTTGCGGTAGAATATATAAATAGATTCTTCAGTTTGAAAAAGTAGTTCGGGCACGCTCTTTTCGGAAATAAGGTTGGAGTAAAATACAAGGTGGCTGATACAGAATCTTATTTTACTGTGCAGATATATGCGGAAACGTTCGATATCAAAAGAAGGCATATATAATAAAACTCATTAGTAGATTTTGCATAACATTTTCACTAATATCATTTACTTAAAAACAGAATACGTGAGTCATCAAGGTGTTTCTGATTTTCATGACTTTGGTGGTTAATCTCGGGGTTTTATTAAAAGTTTTAAATGCTGCCAATTTGTCTTCATATGAATGGCCATTTAACCTCTTCACTGCCATGACGTATTCAATTTTATTTTAAACAATTGCCCCCTGCCTTTGTTTCTCAACTTTAGAATTTCGGTAATTTGACCTGAGAAACATAAAATTGAGCGTCAAACAGTTTGGATCCTGTTCAGACGCCGCATTTCGCGGCGTCTGATCAGGATCCAAACTGTTTGCAAATATTTATTGCACCTGGGGTAAGGCAGTGAAGGGGTTGACACAAGTTACCTTTACATTGCATTGATAATCCAGCTCCATTTAACCCTTTCCCTCATAGCTGTCATGTATTAGGAAAAATGTTCCGTTGAAGCAAGCTAAAAGTAAACCTGAAAGCTCTAAAAATATTTGCTAAAGTTCATAAACATATTTAACCCTTTCCCTCATAAGTTTTTTCCACATTTTAGGGTAAGTGGTTGCTAAAAGCAGGCTGAAAGCGAAACAAAAAGCTCTACTTTCAGCCCGTTTTAAGAAAACATATGTCAAGATATAAGAAAAATAATTTGATGGCTCTTTAGCTCAGTTGTCCTTGGAATTGCAAATACATGTAGACAATTCTAGTTTCCAATAAAGTCTATTCCAATTTTGACTCTTTAGGGGTGATTTTTTTTTTACAATTTACTTCAAAATGGTGTGGCACAGACCCTGTTCAAATAAAGGAACGATCTGATCTGGGTCTTCACTATTCGCAGGACAAGAACTAATTTACTCCTTACAGATACGCTGCTTACTCATCACTTGGGCTTAACCGATTACCCCATAAATAGGCCTTTTTAACGACTTTCATAAATCCTTCCTCTGATGAAAAGAGATCAGATTTATACAGCTATGAATATGCATTATAAGAAAAATGTTCTATATTCTAGCAGGTGATCGCTTAAAGCAGGCTGAAAGTAAAGCAGAATGCGCCTTAAGGCACATTCTGCTTTACTTTCAACCTGCTTTAAGTAGTCTGCTATTTTCAAAACGCGAAACAGGCTATGGGCTAATGGGTTAAAGGGTTAACAGGGCAAGGTAAAAGCATGACAAGTTATTTCTTTTAAGAATAAGTTAATGCGCTAAAAGGGCTCTTCTATGGGGGAAACGATTAACAAACTCATGACAGAGTTTATATGTTTTAGGTTGCGACCTCCAGTGTTCTACTCAGACAAGTATGATCTTCTTGGACATAGATCACTGCCCTGATTGGATAACTGAGGAGATTAACCATGTTAGTATTAAATCTGTAATTATAAAAGGATTTCCCATATACAGTTCAATATCAGTTTCTACAGATTTTGATGCCGAATATTACTGAAATATATTTACACCATGCCAAGCACAGATGCAGGTGAATTTTGCTAAAAGTTTTATCTAGACCAGACACTGGCTAAGCTTGTCAAAATGTTTGATACCAAGTAATTCTCCTTCATGTGTTCAGAGAACAATTCTAGTAAATAGTCACATCATAAGTATGGTGGTGACATCATGTTGCCAGTACAGAAAAACCTCTATACTAGAACCACTCAAATGTGTTATAAGGTTTTTTAAGACAAGTGAAGGTTTTTAAGACAGGTGACTGCTTAAAGCAAGGTGACAGTAAAACAGAAAGCTCCTTTAGGAGCTTTCTGTTGTACGTTCACATTGTTTTAGGCTGTCGCCTGTCTTTTATACAATCAATAGGGCTTCGTTTTCAGTAGTTGTAATTGAGAGAGTTGACCGTATTTGGAATTCTCAATACATGTACTCTACCTAACCCTTCCATGGCTTGTTTGCAGTGTTTAAGGCAGGTGATTGTTAACTATTACATCCCTTAAACTTTTAATGGAAAAATCCATTTTCAAATTAAGTCTAGTCCATTTTTGACTACAATGTATTTAAAGTTGTTTTTACAATAAATCACAAACATGACAAGCAGTGCAGACCTGATCAGAGGGCTCCTTTAGATGGTTCCAATATATACAGTCAGTGTTTATACAGTCTGCATCATGAGAAAAAGTTGCTACAGCCTGACAGATGATAGCTTAAAGCAAGTTAAAAGGGATACAGAATGTACCATATGGCACATTCTGCTTTACTTTTGACCTGCTTTAAGTAGTAAATTGTTTTCAGAACTAGAAACAGGGTATAGGGTAATGGGTTAAGCACCCACCTGTGAGTGTCAGGATGCTAAGTTAGGGCAGAGTTAAACCATTCAAATATATCTCTATGAGCAGGGCTCCAGATAAGGTGATTATTTCAAAAACTAAAATCTTTATTTCTACTTTAAACCCTATGGTGTCACTACTCATTAGAATCGTCTCAAAGAGACGATTCTAATGAGTAGTAACAACATAGGATTTGGTGCTGAAATAAATAAGAAAATGTTGGATTTGTTCGGTTTACTCCCTCTTATCTTGAACCCTGGAAAAAGTAAATACACTTAAAGGCACTACATTCGGAGGAAATGTGTACTGCATGGGGCTATTTTTCTGTCATAAGATTTGAATGTTTTGTTCTTTTAAATACAGATGCATTGGGGAAAAGGAAAGCTGCATTGCTTTAAGTGTAGTGGAAGACTTGGCTCCTTTGACTTTGTGAAAATCAAGGTCTGTGCTTGCGGAAATCATGAGTTGCCTCCCTTGCACCTTTTGACAGATAGACTTGATATTATACAGACAAAAGTAGAAAGACTTGAAGAACAGAAACAACCTATTGCCTGTTCATTAAGTTCACCTTATGAGAGGGTCGATAAAGGCCCTGGGATATTAACAGATACTGTTACAGGCAAAGCAGCAGAATTGTTTAAATGTTCTACAGCACATTCCATCTGTAGTAACTGCTTGATATGTAGTAACCATGCTAATGTAGAAATAGGTGAAATTACAAGAACTGTAGCAGATTTAGTACCTCTTGAAAAATTCAATCAAACAGAAGACTGTGATAATAAAAACAACAATAATTCTTCAGTACAAGCTAAGTGTGATACATGTGATAGTTCCAGTGGACGTGTACTTACAAGATCTTGTGATAGACATACACAAAGAGATACCCCAAGTGATATTGTCAATGACCAGGCCAGTAGCTTTGATACACATGCGAAGAGAATCAGGAAAAGAAATCGTCGAAGACTGAGAAGGTATGCCAGATACTTGAACAATATACCTAACCCATATATGGTCCTTCAGGAAGCTGGATTAGTTGATGATACCAACACTCAAGTTACTGATGCAGGTACAGCAAGCAACACAGATGAAGATATGGCTGATGATGATGAGATTGTTGTGGCAGAAGCGGACATACCAGATGAGTGGATATGCTGTATCTGTATGGAGATGTATCACAAACCACATATGTGTCAGCCCTGTGGCCACCTGTTTTGTGGGCCCTGCTTAAGGATACTTGCCAAAACTACAAGGTTAAAGCCGATCAGGTGCCCTTTATGTAGAAAGGTGATTGAGGAATGTCACCCAGATACAGGTTGGTACTTCTCTTATCCCATTGAACTCTAGCGACAGGTGTCATATCTTGTATGAAATGTGTACAGTGAAACCTCTCTTTTGCGACCATTAAACCGAAGGGATATTGTTTGTATCAATGACAGGTGGCTTCTTAAGTCAAGGTGAATGTAAAACAGAAAGCTCCTAAAGGAGCTTTCTGTTTTACGTTCACCTTGATTTAAGCAGCTACCTGTTGGAGCTTTCAGTTTTACGTTCACCTTGATTTAAGCAGCTACCTGTTGGAGCTTTCAGTTTTACGTTCACCTTGATTTAAGCAGCTGCCTGTTGGAGCTTTCAGTTTTACGTTCACCTTGATTTAAGCAGCTACCTGTTGGAGCTTTCAGTTTTACGTTCACCTTGATTTAAGCAGCTGCCTGTTGGAGCTTTCAGTTTTACGTTCACCTTGATTTAAGCAGCTACCTGTTGGAGCTTTCAGTTTTACGTTCACCTTGATTTAAGCAGCTACCTGTTGGAGCTTTCAGTTTTACGTTCACCTTGATTTAAGCATGGAGGAATTATACCCTGGAGAAGAATCATATACACAAATCTGCATTTTCCCGAAAATGGTGTCGTCCAATACCTGTATGCGCGATAACGCTTAATCGATCGATAATTCAACTGCACCGGTACGCCGATAGCGGGCTATCGCGTTTTTTATCGTGTTGAATGGTTACCTACTGTTAGTTTAAGTTACATAAAATCCTTAATTTTTACCCGATTTTCATTATAATGATCTTAAAAAAAGGCTAAGATATTTATCTTTCACTTGTGAAAATAACATAATCTAATTTTTACATTGATCATTTTTATGGCGAGTTAAAGAGCGGTTACCAAATTAATTTGCCGATAAAATATATCACGCCCTGTTACAAAACCTTTCATAAAATCCTCAATTTTAGGCCGATTTCCATAACAATGGTCTTAAAGGATAGCTAAGATATTTTTCTTTCAGTTGTAGAAAATGCCAGTGTTTATTTTTGAAATCAACAAATTTTATGGCGAGTTAAAGAGCGATTGCCAAATGAAATAGTCGATAAACGAGAGCAGGCGATCGCGAAATAAATACAACGTCCCGTTTCAAGAACTTTAATTTAATCCATAATTTTCGTCCGATATATATATTAAAAAGGGTCTTGATATAAAGCCGTGACACTTATCTTTCGGTTGTAAAAATACCAGGGGTTTTCTTGAAGCGAAAAAAGTAATGATGACCTACAAAGGTAATAGACGTTTATTTAAGAATATAATCATCAAGTGGTTAAATAATGAACTAGGGCTATTCATCTGTAAACTACATGTCTACCATATTACACATCACAAAGGAATGTGACACATTACGTAACCGTACACAATTAGCAGGCCATTTATAAGCGTCATAAAACTCTCCCAGCATGAAGTCCATGCTTCTTGAACATGCCGATGATCTATGAAGTGCATGTTAGGGAACTGGACACCAGGGGGTTTCCTCTTTAATAAAAAAGATCAATGCTACCCGTGCGTGTAACTTGAACATGTGTTTTTGACTTCTGTAACCGCATGATTTTTATATATTATACAAATCACAAAAAATAAAGATAATAGAATTAAATTGAAAAAAAAAAAAAAAAAAAAAAAAAACCAACATCAATGCACCTGGTTTGGTTGATGACTGGATTAACCCTCTCATTACTGAATACCAGTAGTTCATGATGACTATTGCAATTGCAAACAGTTGTAATCCAGACCAGGCTGCAAAAATGTCGGATTCATAGAGTATGTCTCTTGAAATATAGTTTACCCCTTTTTCAAATTAAGCTCTTTATGACACATTTTACCTTTTCTCCGCATGAGGATCATCAGAGAGAGAGAGAGACAGACAGACATTCATACAGAAAGATGGAGACAGAAAAGAAGAAGCGAGAGACTGACAGACAGAGATAAGAGAAAAACAGACAGACAGAGAGACAGACAAGAGGCAAACAGACAGTGGCAGAGAAATATAGACACACCCAAGCTTCGTAGGTAAACGAAAAATACGTTTTTCTCTCATTTTCAAAACCTCACTTAATTAACAATTTATAAGCTATCGCCTCAAATGTTGTACTACCCGTAAGATCATGGTCTAATAAAACATCTGTATTAAAATTTATAACGAAAAGATGACATTAAAAGCATTTCTATTAACACCAAACTTCGTAGGTAAACGAAAAAATACGTTTTTCTCTCATTTTCAAAACCTCACTATACTAACAATTTATAAGCTTTCGCCTCAAATTTTGTACTACGCGTAAGATCATGGTGTAATAAAACATCTGTATTAAAATTTATAACGAAAAGATGACATTAAAAGCATTTCTATTAACACCAACTTCGTAGGTAAACGAAAAAATACGTTTTTCTCTCATTTTCAAAACCTCACTAAACTAACAATTTATAAGCTATCGCCTCAAATTTTGTACTACGCGTAAGATCATTGTCTAATAAACATCTGTATTAAAATTTATAATGAAAAGATGACATTAAAAGCATTTCTATTAAACACCAAATACGTTTTTTTCTCATTTTCAAAACCTCACTAAACTAACAATTTATAAGCTATCGCCTCAAATTTTGTACTACGCGTAAGATTATTGCCTAATAAAACATCTGTATTAAAATTTATAACGAAAAGATGACATTAAAAGCATTTCTATTAACACCAAACTTTCGGAAAAACGTTGCTTTCTAGCCGCCAGCGAGCGCCGCTGATTGACCGATTTTGGAAGACACGATAAATCGCGAGCTGGCCGGATACTTCTCCAGGGTATAATTCCTCCATGATTTAAGCAGCCACCTGTCTTAAACACAAAATAATAAACACACAATATGTGGTCCTTATAGAGAGGTTTTACTGTACTTTTGAAGAGCTCACTTAGTCTTGTCCTATACAAATGGTGTTGACCCTGACCGGAGGGCTCCTATAGGTTTTGTGGAGTGTCGGTTAATAATCCCCTGCTAGTGAAATCTTAAGAATTTTTTCGGATCTTTACAGAGTCTTACTTTAGCAGAACCTATCTGAATTTTTCAGTACTGTTGAACCATCTGAGATTGCATCCGTTTTACATTTTTGATGTGTCTTTTTTTTGTTGGGGGTGGAGTGTTTAATCACCTTCAGTGATAGTTTTAGTAAGGATAATTTTTCAGAAAAAAATAAGTTTTGCAAACAGTGTAGACCATGATCACAAGGCTGATCGGGGTCTGCACTGTTTGCATACTTGTTTCCAGCATGTTTTAGGGTGAACCCTTTAACCAATAGAAGCGCCTTTTAGCCCATTTGATTTTTTCCTCCACACAAGAAAGTAGTTCCAATTTATATAGTCATAAACATGTTCCAACAGAAATATTTTCTATATCCTGATAGGTGATAGCTTAAAGCAGGCTGAAAGTAAAGCAGAATGCGCCCTCAGGCGCATTCTGCTTTACTTTCAACCTGCTTTAAGTAGTCGCCTATTTTCGAAACTAGAAACAGCCTATGATGTAAAGGGTTAAAAGGGTTTATCAAAATGCTAATGTTTGTTCTGTATTTCAGAATTAAAGTGTAGAATAGAAGACATGTTTCCACATACAGTCAAAGAAAGAGAAGCGAGGATGAAAAAAATCGACATGCTGAAATATGCTCCTCTGCCACGATGTTCCAACCCTATGCCGCAGTCACCATTTCAAGAACGCATGCTGGCAATAGACTTGATTATCCAGGCATTTCGTAGATCCCAGTATGTTGGGAGGTTGGCATGCTTGTTAATGCTATACATATGCCACAATACTCTATTTTGGATTAGTAAACATATTGTAAGATTCCCGTATACTAGAGATCAAGATGGTTTCAATGAGTTCCTATGGTGGACAGCTAGAATAGTGTTGATCGCATATATTTTACAGACTATACAAAATCACAGATGGTACAGGTACTTACGAAAATTCAGAGTTGGCAGTTTGGTGTTTATTTTTGTTTTCTCAGAAACTTGGATCAGGTTTTTTGTTACTCTGTGGGTGTTATTCACACTTATCTAATTGTGCCTCATTGACGCATTCACACCAGACTCTTCAAATTCAAGTTGCATCCATTGTTGACTATTTAGGTTTTTTTTGGTTGGTTTTTAGTTCACCTGGCAGGAAGTGCCATGGTGAGTTTTTAGGATCGCTGGATGGCCATCGTTCCGTCGTCTGTTCGTCCGTCCGTACACAATTGCTTGTAAACACTCTAGCGGCTACAAATTCATTCGATCTTCATGAAACTTGATGATAATGATTGTCTTGATGAAATCTAGGTCAAGTTCGAATGCGGGTCATGACGGGTCAAAAACTAGGTCAAATCATAGAAAAATCTTGTTAACACTCTAGAGGTTCAAATCTCATTTTGATATTCCTGAAACTTGGTAAAAATGTTTGCCTTATGGATATCTAGGTCAAGTTTGTATGTGGGTTATGTCCGGTCAAAAACTAGGTCACTTGGATAAATCATATAAAATACATTGTTAACTCTCTAGAGGTTACAAATCTCATTAGGTCTTCATGAAACTTGGTAAAAATGTTTGCCTTATTGATATCTCTAGGTAAAGTTAGAATTAGGGTCATGTCTGGTAAAAAACTAGGTCACTAGTTCAGAACAATCATTGAAAAACCTTGTTAACACTCTAGAGGCTACAAATCTCATTAAATCTTCATTAAACTTGGTCAAAATGTTTGCCTTATTAATACTTAAGTCATGTTGGAATGTTGGTCATGTCCTGTCCTGTCAAAAACTAGGTCACTAGGTAAATTAACACTCTAGAAGCTACATTTCTCATTTGATCTTGACGAAACTTGCTCAAAATGTTTGCCTCATTGAAATCTAGGCCACTGATGAATGTGGGTCATGTCAAGTCAAAAACTAGGTCACTATAGGTCAAGTTTTACATGGTGTACCAGGTGAGCAATATAGGGCCATAGTGGTCCTTTTTTAGCTCACCTGAGCCAAAGGCTCAAGTTGAGCTATTGTGATGGCCCTGTGTCCGTCGTCGTTTACAATTGCTTCAAATGACATCTCCTCCTATACCGCTTGACAGATTTCAACCAAACTTTACAGAAATGTTGCTTAGGTCAAGCTCTTTCAAATTTTTTCAAAGAACTAAAAACAGTGCTGATCTCTGGTTGCCATGGCAACCGAAGTGAAAAAATAAGGAAAGCCTAAAAAATCTTCTTGTCAAAAACTGCAAGGGCCAGAGCTTAGATTTTTGGCACATATCATCATCTACAGGTCCTCTATAAAGTTTGTTGAAATTATGCCCCTGGGGTCAAAATTGACTCCGTCCTGGGGGTTCACAGTTTTACATAGGGTTATATAGTGAGATTTTCTTCTCTGAAACTAATATGGCCAGAGCTTTGATCAAATTATGTCCCTGGCGTCAAAAATGGCAAGCCCAGGGGATCACAGTTTTACATAGAATTATATAGTGAAATCTTCAAACATCTTCTCAAAAATCACAAAGGAACAAACCTTAGATATTTTGCACAGAGTATCATCTGTAGGTCCTCTATCAAGATTGTTCAAAATTTCCTCCTGCATATCAAATATGACCCCACCCCTAGTTTTCCTCATCAGTGAAAATTTACAAATCTTCTTTTCTGAAATCACTTGACCCAAGTTAGTGTCACCATGGTCAGGTGAGCGATCAAGGCCCTCTTGTATAAAAACAAGAGCCGCATGTGCAAAGTGGAATGTTGTTGTTTTTAGCTCACCTGGCACGAAGTGCCAAGGTGAGCTATTGTGATCGCCCTGTGTCCGTCGTCGTCAGTCCGTCCGTCCGTCAGTCCGTCCGTCGTCAAACTTTTAAGCTCACCTGAGCCAAAGGCTTCAAATGACATCTCCTCCTATACCCCTTGACAGAATTCAACCAAACTTTACAGAAATGTTCCTTGGGTCAAGTTCTTTCAAATTTGTTCCAAGAATTAAAAACAATGCAGAACTCTGGTTGCCATGGCAACCAAAGTGAAAAAATAAGGAAATCTTAAAAAATCTTCTTGTCAAAAACTGCAAGGGCCAGAGCTAAGATATTTGGCACATAGCATCATCTACAGGTTGTTCAAATTATGCCCCTGGGGTCAAAATTGGCCCCGCCCTGGGGGTCTCAGTTTTACATAGAGTTATATAGTGAAATTTTCAAACGTCTTCTTCTCTGAAACCAATGTGGCCAGAGCTTTGATATTTGGCATGGTGACACTTCTAGATGCCCTTTACCAAAATTGTTCAAATGGTTCTGGTCCGTTGCATAACTAGGTCACAGGAGCTAAAAATAGATTTTTTCAACGAAAACTTAAAAAATCTTCTTGTCTGAAACTACAAGGGCCAGAGCTTAGTTATTTGGCACATAGAATCGCCTACAGGTCCTCTATCAAGTTTGTTCAAATTATGCCCCTTGGGTCAAAATTAGCCCTGCCCCGGGGGTCACAGTTTTACATAGAGTTATATAGTGAAATTTTCAAACGTCTTCTTCTCTGAAACTAATATGGCCAGAGCTTTGATATTTGGCATAGATACACTTCTAGATGTCCTATACCAAAATTGTACAAATGGTTCTGGTCCGTTGCATAACTAGGTCACAAGAGCTAAAAATAGATTTTTTCCAGTGAAAACTTTAAAAATCTTCTTGTCTAAAACTACAAGGGCCAGAGCTTAGACATATGGCACATAGAATCGACTACAGGTCCTCTATTAAGTTTGTTCAAATTATGCCCCTAGGGTCAAAATTGGCCCCGCCTCAGGGGTCAGTTTTTTTGCATAGAGTTATATAGAGAAAATTTCAAATGTCCTCTTATCTGACTCTAATATGGCCAGAGCTTTTATATTCTGTATGGTGACACTTTTAAATATACTTTACATATTTTGTTCAAATTGTTACGGTCTGTTGCATATCTAGGTCAGTCCTGGACATAAATCAATATCTCCATTTTTCCAGTTATTCTCAGGTGAGCGAATATGCCCCATGGGGCTCTTGTTGAGAAAAAAACCGTCAGAAGTATATCGATTTTTTTCTCTAAAAATAGCAATCATGTCGGGGCCCGTGTGCGCAGTCAAGCGTTACCCAGCGAAGACCTTAAAACAATTTTCCTATTTTAAAAAACATGGCCGCTAGTGGGTGGGGCAGATTTTCCTTATATGGCTATATCTTTAAAAATCTTCTTGTCTGAAACTGCCGGTCCAATTTGAAAGTAATTTCACACAAATGACCCATCGGTGACCCTCTACCAGATTTCTTAAAATAATTTTGATATCTAAAAAAACATGGCCGCAAGTGGGTGGGGCACATTTTCCTTATGTTACTGTATTATAGTAAAAACTTAAAAAATCTTCTTCTGTGAAACGACTGGTCCAAATTGAAAATAATTTTACACATGAGCCATTGGTGACTTTCTACCAGATTTCTCAAAATCACATTGTTATCTTTAAAATCATGGCCGCCAGTGGGTGGGGCAGATTTTCCTTTAATATATTTCTGTATAGAAAATCTTTAAAAATCTTTTTCTCTGAAACTATTGGTCTGATTTAAGAATATTTGTACACAAATAATGATTCATGGGTGACCCATTGCCAGTTTTCTTCAAATAATCTTCCTAGCTCATAGCCGCCAGAGGGTGGGGATGAATTTACCAATGATGGCTTATAGTGAAAACTTTACCATTACTGGTTCATTACCGTGACCGTAACCATGGGTACCAGGTGAGCGATTTAGGGCCGCATGCAGCTCTTGTTTTGTTGCTGTTGTCAAAACAGTAACGTTGAGATAGTGTGCTGTGTGCGAATTTGACGTGATTTAGCGAGAGGCTGGTTGGAACACCTTTGTGCATCTAACGTCGTGTTAGTGTCCATATAGGTTTTCTAAGAAAAAAAGTTAATTGCTGCTAGCCATGCCAACTCTTTCTTGAGGACACAAATCAGACCCTTTAAGTCTATTTGGATGATATTTTTGCACCCCCACTTTCTGAATAATTGTTGTATTATCTTCACCCCCAGGCTGCAACCTGTACATGGTTTAGTTCCAGTTGTCAGATCAGCATATAAACATTCAACTCTGATATTGTAGTGTAGTCTTGTCTTAGTTGTATTTACACATAATTTATTTCATTTTCTTGTCTTGTAAACTGGTACAAAGTGTTGGCTTCTATTGGATATATAGTTTGGCCCATTCGTTTAAGTCCAGCAACAGTGGTTACATTTAGCAACTGAGAATAAGTAAGTCACAGTCATAGTGGAAACACACTGGTATATATGGCAAGTAAAGAAGCTCTGGCCATTGTTTCTATTTCAGTTGCCCATTCTCCAGGAGTGTCCATACTCATTTCATGCTTCCCAACTCCCCCGATCTCGTCGGGAGTCTCCCGATTCTGAAGACAAAACCCGACCACCCCGATTATTTGACTAAAAACCCAATTTGAAAAAAATCCGGGATAGGGTGTAGATCTTTTGAAAAATTGATATTTGACTGCTGGAATTTCCGTCAAAATATCATTCCATTCGTTGAAACAAGAAACGGACATCTGTAAATGTGGCTGTTTACAGGTCCTACTGTACAGCGGAACCATTCACGCGCTACATCATGCAGAACTCTGCTCTTGCCTATTCTCCAGGAGTATCTGTATTGCTAATGTTTACAATGTACTTTTGTTGTGTTCTTTACAAATTCAGTATATAACACTTTCACTGTGAAGAAAATATTGCAAAGGTTTTCCAAATGTTCCGTTTCCTCTTTTCTGTTTCTGAAAAAAATAATTAAATATAAAGAAATATGATTAATTTATTATTTCATGGTGTATTCAATTTTATAATGATTTGTAGGTAGAATCTTACTTTGTAGTAGATTTCTAATACAAATATTGTTCTAAAAATTCTGATTGTGTCATCATTGTTATGTCTTTGTTTTCCTGTGATGAAGGCTATGCAAAGGTTTTCCTGATCTTCCACTTGTTCTTGTCTGAAAGCAAAAACTAATTATATACAGTAAACCCTCTTTATTAGGACCACTAAAATGAAGGCTAATTGATTGTATAACAGTCAGGTGACAGCTTAAAGCAAGGTGACAGTGAAACAGAAAGCTCCTAAAGGAGCTTTCTGTTTACTATCATCTTGCTTTAAGCAGTCACCTGCCTTTCCCACAATAGTAACGAATTTTTGTGGAGGTAATAGCTAGAGAGGTTTTACTGTATGTACATTAGGTAGATTGTCTTAATTGGAATCAGCAGATTACAGTTTCTCGATGTCTAAGGAGTTAATTCTTCTCAATTAGACTTTTATGCATCTGTATTTCTTGAAAACTAAGCATACCATTTACATTTAATTTACCATTTATTTAGAAATAACCTCATTATAAGTTTACAATGTACCTTTGTTCTGTTCTTTACAAATTCAGTATATCACACTTTCACTGTGAAGTAAATAATGCAAAGGTTTTCCTAATGTTCCGTTTCCTCTTTTCTGTTTCTGAAAAAAAAAATAAAAAAAATATGATAAATGTATTATCCCATGGTTTATTCAATTTTATAATGATTTGTAGGTAGAATCTTACTTTGTAGTAGATTTCTAATACAAATATTGTTCTAAAAATTCTGACTGTATCCTCATTGTTATGTCTTTGTTTATCTGTGATGAAGGCTATGCAAAGGGTTTCCTGATCTTCCACTTGTTCTTGTCTGAAAGCAAAAACTAATTGTGTACAGTAAAACCTCTTTATTAGGACCACTAAAATGAAGGCTAATTTATTGTATAACAGTCAGGTGACAGCTTAAAGCAAGGTGACAGTGAAACAGAAAGCTCATTAAGGAGCTTTCTGTTTTACTATCATCTTGCTTTAAGCAGTCGCCTGCCTTAAACACAATAATTAACAAATTTTAAATGGAGGTAATAGCTTGAGAGGTTTTACTGTTTTACATTAGGTAGATTGTCTTCATGGGAATCACAGGCAGAGTGTGTATGTGAGTGAGTGAGATAGAGTAAACAGAGAGAGAGAGAGAGTAAAGAGAGATAGAGAGAGAGAGTACAGAGAGAGAGAGTAAAAGGTAAAGGTGATAGGTTTATCAAGTCTGAAATTTATATGTCATATTCTGCCGACTTTTACAATTACCTCCCTGTTCATCGAGTCATAAGTCGGCCTTTTGCATTCGGCGCTACTAGCAGCCATGACACATTGACTTATTTCCCTCTCAGGTACCCATTTAAATCACCTGGGTGAAGTGGAGCAATGTAGGGTTAATTTTTTGCTCAGAAAAATTTCAGTGATCCTGACAGGGCTCGAACCAGGAACCTCTCGCTTCCTAGTCGAGCGTCCTACCCACTGGACCACCGACACCTACTAGTAAAGAGAGAGAGAGGCAACTTTATTCTGGCCTTTGCCTGAACTAAAGTTCCAAAAATGAAAACAATTGAATTTAAAGTAAATTAAAAAATGAAATGATATCTCACATTGTTCCCTCTTTACTGAAAGGCAGTTTGCCCTTGTTTTATTTACTTACAATTTGTAAATTGAAATATCTAAATAAACATCAAAGGTACTAACTTGAAACTTTGCATACTTGAGTTTGATAGCAAAAGGGCAACTAATTACAACAAGGGGGGTCACCTTGAGATTTGTCTTTCAAGAGTTATTGCCCTTTTTTCGTTTATTTAAAATTTGTAAATTGAAATATCTAAATAATTATCAAAGGGATACACTTGAAACTTTGAATACTTGTTTAATATCAAACAGACTCATTACAACAAGGCAGGTAACCCTGAGATTTGTCTTTCCAGATTTATTGCCCTTTTTAGCTCCTCTGGCACAAAGTGCCAAGGTGAGCTTTTAGGATCACTGGATATCCGTCGTCCGTCTGTCTGTCTGTCTGTAGGTCCGGTCCGTTCACAATTGGTTGTGAACACTAGCCACTACAAATTTCATCATATCTTCATGAAACTTGATTACAATGTTTGTCTTGATGAAATCTAGGTCAAGTTTGAATGTGGGTCATGTCCGGTCAAA
This sequence comes from Gari tellinella, assembly GCA_922989275.2. NCBI lineage: Eukaryota > Metazoa > Mollusca > Bivalvia > Cardiida > Psammobiidae > Gari > Gari tellinella. The sequence goes on from OV277858.1 coordinate 54,235,063, forward strand.
AACTAGGTCACTAGGTCAAATTATAGAAAAACCTTGTGAACACTCTAGAGGCTTCAAATCTCATTGGATATTAATGAAATGTCATCAAAATATTTGCCGAATTAATATCTAGGTCAAGTTTAAATATGGGTCAAGTTCGGTAAAAAACAAGGTCACTAGGTCAAATCATAGAAAAACATTGTGAACACTCTAGAGGCTACACATCTCATTGGATTTTTATGCAAATTGGTCAGAATGTTTGGCTTATTGATAGCTATTTCAAGTTTGAATGTGGTTCATGTCCTGTCAAAAACTAGGTCACAAGGTCAAATCATAGGAAAACCTTGTCAACACTCTAGAGGCTACAATTCTCATCCGATCTTTATGACACTAGGTCAAGCTGTTTTCCTTATTGATATCTAGGTCAAGTTTGAATGTGGATCATGTCCGGTCAAAAATAGGTCAAATTATAGAAAAACCTTGTGATTACTCTAGAGGCTACAAATTTCATTGGGTTTTTAGCTCACCTGAGCCAAAGGCTCAAGGTGAGCTATTGTGACCGCTCACCGTCCGTAGTACGTCTGTCCGTCTGTCCGTCTGTCCGTCTGTCCGTCTGTCCGTTCACTTTTACTTCAAACGACATCTCCTCTGAAACCCGCCGATTGTAGGGAGAGTTCAAACTGCTCATGATGTTCCTTGGATGCTTCTCCACAGAAGTTGTTCAAAAAAAATGAAAAAAAGCACAAACTCTGCTTGAAAAAGCAAAAAAGCAAAAATCTTTAAAAAATCTTCTTGCCCAAAACTACTAGGCCCTAAGCTTTGATATTTGTACAGTAGAATCTCCTGGTGGATCCCTCTATAGTTTGTTAAAATGAAATCCCTAGGGTCACATTTGACACCACCCTGCACAGTTTAAGTGCTGCTCTAGGCAGGTTTTACAGAATTTTTGATTTAGGCAGAACTGTATTTACCTGAGTTACCCTTAATATACTATGGGCAAATAACCAATATTTGCAAACAGTTTGGATCCAGATCAGATGCAACATAATGCTGCATCTAATCTGGATCCAAACTATTTGCCACTCATTTACCAACTTAACATTTTCTAAAAAATAAAAATGTACATTTTTTACACACAGAAGGTATTTAGCAGACATCATTTCAGTCTGGTAAGGGTAAGCTCCCAGACTGCTGCTGCTACAGTTCTCTTACATAATATTTGACCTCAGTGATCAGGCCAACAGAACTGAACATGTTGTCTGCTAAAGTTTAGAAATGGTTCAGTCGTTTGTTCAGACATTTGTTAACCCATTACCCCATAAATGTGCATTTTTAGGCCTTTGATTTATTCCTCCACTTAAGAAAATAATTCCCCTTTAACCCTTTCCCCCATAGCATATCTCTAGTATTGAATGTAGGTGTCCACTTAAAACAGGTTGAAAGTAAAGCAGAATGCGCTTTAAGCGCATTCTGCTTTACTTTCAGCCTGCTTTAAGCTATCATCTACTAGAATATAGAAAATATTTTGTATTATACATATTTATGAATGTATAAATTGGAACTATTTTCTTTAGAGCAAGAATAAACTGAATGTGCTAAAAGGCGCTTCTATGGGGGAAAGGGTTAAACAGTCATGAAAATGTAAGATGTGAAATAAGTTTCTATATCCTAGTAGATGGTAGCTTAAAGCAGTTTGAAAGTAAAGCAAAGTGTGCATTAAGACCCATTCTGCTTTACTTTCAACCTGCTTTAGGTGGCCACCTATTTTCAAAACTAGAAGCAGGCTATGGGGTAATGGGTAAAATGAAATTGCCTATTTGGAAAGAGCCTAATGAGAGGAAGTGCCATTTGCAAAGGCCATAACTCTGACATCATTGTTTTTTTTAGTTATTTCCCTTTGTCATATTTTCTTGTCAAGAAGACAACTCCAGGTCTACTGATGCTATTGTAATGAAATTTTATGTATGGAAAGAAACTGATGAGAGAAAATGCCTAGTGCATAAGGGCAGCAATATTTTGTTTTCCCCTTTGTCATATTTTATTGTCAGGAAAATAACTCCAGTTCTGCTGACGCTAGTGAAATAATTATCATTTACCGGAAATGGAAATAGCTTGATAAGAGGATGTGTCATGGATAAGGGTCATAAGCTTGGCAACAAAATTCACTTTTGTCATGTTTTCTTGTCCGGAAGATAACTCCATTTATAGCTATATTAAAATGTTGTCTTCCCCAGTCAACTTAGGTACAAACTTCAATGTCCTCAGGTGAGCGAATTTAGGGCCATGGCCCTCTTGTTAATACTTTTTCAGTGTCAAAAGGGCATCACCTTACAACAAGGCAGATAAACATGGGATTTGTCATTGCAGATATTTTTTTATTGCCCTTGTTCTGACTCAAAAATTGTAAATGAAATTGCTCAGTAACTGGCAACTTATTACAACAAGGCAGGCAAAGATATTGTCTTTGTTTCGACTTACTGTTTACTTTAAATGGAATTTCACATCGACTGTCGAAGGTATTAAATTCAAACTTTGAGTACTTGTTCACTACCAAAAGAGTAATTCGTTACAATAAGGCAGTAATCCTGTGATTGCTTTTGCAGATTTAGTACCCTTGTTTGATTTAGAATTTACTTTTAATTAATGGAATGCATATATGCATTTATCTATTCTTTTGAATAAGAGATGAGATTTATTAAAAACTTGCATGATATTTTATCCTCTTATTTGACCATAGTAAAGCATGTAGGTCCATGTATGTTTGAGTTGTTGTTGTTTACAAACTTCTAGGATCAAGAAAGCATCAAACACCCATACACATTCTTTAAGTTTGGAAAATGTAGCCATCTCAAGCACCTGTTTTCGGTGCTCTAAAAATAAGACCCAATTGATTGTACAGTGCTCCCTCTCAACAAGACACCCGATGGGAAAATTAAGACTTTACTTACATTTGCAAACAATTTGAATCCAGATTAGACGCCGCATTACCCAGCTGAGGCGTCTGATCTGGATTCAAGCTGTTTTTGACTCATCATTATATTTCTTCTGTCAAAATGTCCACTTATATGTAACTTTAAGAAAAAACAGCATACAACAATTTTAAGCAGATGATATTGCAGCAGTACAAGCGTTAGACATAATGTTTGGGGAATTAAGTTGCGAACAGTGGGAAGTATTGTTGTAAGGAGGGACTCGTTGTTGAGAGGGCCGTTGTAGGCAGTGAGCACTATATGAAAGACAGATGGCATCTTCAAGTAAGGTCAAAGTAAAACAAAAAGCTCCTAAAGGATGGATGGATGAGCTGGGTTTTATGGCACTGCGACACAAAATAGGTCATATAGCACAATTGAGGCTGAAGGAGCTTTCTGTTTTACTTTTACCTTGCTATAAGCAACCACGTGCCATAAACTCAAAATGAGAAACTGAGTTTAGTGGCTGTTAGCCCATTACCCCATATATACGCCTTCACTTTATTCATCCACTGAAGAAAATAATTCCATTTTATACAGTAATCAATGTGTACCCTTACAAATATTTTCTATATTCTATTAGGTGGTAGCTTAAAGCAGGTTGAAAGTAAAGTAGAATGCGCCTTAAGGCGCATTCTGCTTTGCTATCAACCTTCTTTAAGTGGTCACACGTATACATTCAATAGTTAAAACAGGCTATTGGGGAATGGGTTGATACTATAAATAGTTATAAGAGAGGTTTTACTGTAAGTGATTAGTGCTGCTGGTTAGGCCAAAAAAATAACATCTGTGTTTAGGGCAACGATCTGAAAAAATTTAGGTAGGGTAGGGATCAAGGTTTTTTTTTAATTAATTTTTTTTTAGGTGCCAAATTGGTCCAAAATATGTTTTAAAACAGGTTTTTCCTCCATTTTGAAAATCGTTTTTCAAAATCTTAAAAAAACTTTAGGGTCAGGGGTGTTTTGCTAGGTAGGGTCGGGTTGCCCTAAACACACAACTTTTTTTTTTAGGCCTTATGGAGAAAGTTGTTAATATACACTATTCACTGTTGATTATAACTTTTTATTGTGTGTGATATTTTTTACTGAATATAATTATTTTATTCACATAAAATAACATTTAAAATCCAGTTGGAGCCTTGTGTCTTTATTGCTACCTATATAACACATTACAGGGCTGCCATAAGTTGACATAAAAATCCTAAGATTTCCAAATTTGCATTTTTCAAATGCGATTTTACGAATCGTACCTTTGCCCCATCGCCTGTTTCTAGTTTTGTTGACACATGGCTGCTTAAAGCAGGCTGAAAGTAAGGCAGAATGCGCCTTAAGACGCATTCTGCTTTACTTTCAGCCTGCTTTAATCTACCATGTAGTACATGTACTAGAAAAAAATCTTAAGATTTAGGAAAAAGCCGGAGAAATGGCAGCCCTGACATTAGCCTAAAGATAGCCACATTTGAATGCCATATACATGTATAGAATTGTTTGGCTTCAAAAGTTTGTATGCCCCCCCTACACTGAATGTCCTGTGAATATTGTTTTTGGTCGGTCGGTCTGTTTGGTTGGTTACTGGGTCCACAACTTCACCATTGTCCATAACTAGAAACTACATGTACAAGTAGTGACTTAATTATTTGGCATTGTGTACTCTACTTAAGAAGCCATTTATCTCAGTACAACTTTGGTCATGTTAGACAATGGTAAAGGTCACTTCAAGGTGAAAGAACTTTTTAGCTCATTTGGCACAAAGTGCCAAGATGAGCTTTTAGGATCACTGGATGTCTGTTAACAATTGGCTCTTTAACACTCTAGCGGCTACAAATTTCATCCGATCTTCATGAAACTTGATGGCAATGCTTGTCTCGAAATAATCTAGGTCAAGTTTGAATGTGGGTCATGTCGGGTCAAAAACTAGGTCACTAGGTCAAATCATAGACACTCTAGAGGCTACAAATCTCATTGGATTTTAAGGTGACTTAGTCAAAATCTTAGCCTAATTGATACCTAGGTCAAGTTCGAATATGGGTCATGTCGGGTCAAAAACTAGGTCACTAGGTCAAATCTTCGGAAAACCTTCTTAACACTCTATAGGCTACTAATCTCATCTTATATTCATGAAACTTTGTCAAAATGTTTGTCTAGGTCAAGTTCAAATATGGGTCATGTCCAGTCAATAACAAGGTCACTAGGTCAAATCATAGAAAAACCTTGTGAATACTCTAGAAGCTAAAAATCTCATTGGATTTTATGCAACTGGGTCAAAATGTTTGCCTATTGATATATAGGTCAAGTCATAATGTGGGTCATGTGGGGTCAAAAACTAGGTCAAATCAAAGAAAAGCCTTGTTAACCATTTAGAGGCTACAAATCCCATTAGGTCTGAATGAAATAGTCAGAATGTTGGCCTACATCAAATGTAGGTCACAATTAAAATGTGGATTGTGTCTGATAAAAAACTAGGTCACTAGGTCAAATCATAGAAAAAACTTGTTAACACTCTAAAGCTTGTTATGGATCATGTCCAGTCGTAATCTAGGTCACTATAGGTCAAGTTTTACATGGTGTACCAGGTGAGCGATTTAGAGCCATGGTGGCCCTTGATTTACATGTGACAAAGACTACATATTTTGCATGTGTAACTATTCTACTCAAGAGTTTGAAGTCCTTTAGTGCATAATGTAATATACACATTATATTTGGCATACATACTCTACTCAAAAAGCCACTGAGCTCAGTACTACTCGGGCCTGTTCAATTAATTTCAGTCATCTAGAGGTCAAGAAGGCTGAACTTACCTTGGTCATAACTTTTGAATTGTATTTGACTGAAACCTTATATTTGGCAGGTCACTCAAGAAGTCCACATGCCAAATGCCTCTCTATTCATGGCCAGGTCATTGTCATAATCACGTAACAGTGGTGTATAGCATTTCACAAACACATCTTGTTTTCTTTAAGGTTGATATTGTCCTATATTTCTGAACTGTCTGAGTTATTTTTAGAACAGAATAGTTCATTATGGTAAATAGATAACAGGGTAACATCGGATCTGTATAGTCCTACAGTTTCCAACTTGAGATAAGTATGATCATCGTGCAGCACGAGACAACTGCGCTAATTTTACTGATATGTTATTCATTCTCAATGAACGTGTTTATGCTAAAGCTATTATGTCCATTGCAAACAGATTGGAGCCAGATCAGACGCCAGGAAACCCGGCGTCTGATCAGGCTCCAACCTGTTTGCAACCCAGATTAAAAAGATAAAATTAATTTTCTACAGTTTTGTGCATTATGTTTGCGTTTATTCGGGAAATAATAATATCTTCTCTACTGTGCATTACGCACAATAAATACAGCTTTCTGTATCCCTGGCTGACTACGGAAATCAACGAGTATGGTGATCATCCCTTTTAAAATTTTAGAATGTTCCAATCTAAAAATATCTCTGACAGGTCAGAAGAAAAACACTAATAACAACGCTAAGGGCTATATTCTGCATTGGCATAGTTTCTAACAGCAATATTTGTTAGGACTTTGTAAATATACATCACCAGTAGCAAGTTCAGCACGCCCCAAGGTTATAAAGCTTTTCAGTTCAGTTTTAGAACGTTCTCAAGCATATGATTGGTCAGATTTGAGTTTACGTTGAGCAAAAGCTAAAATCTGACCGATCAAATGCTTGAGAATTTAACAATACAGGTAAAGGACCTCTAGAAGCTACACCATGCCAAATATCAAAGCTCTGGCCATATAAGTTTCAGAGAAGATGATTGAAGATTTCACTATATAACTCTATGTACAATAGCGAGTCTCAGGACGGGCCACTTTTGACCCCAGCGGCCTAATTTGAACAATCTTGATAGAGAACCTGTAGATGATGCTATGTACCAAATATCTTAGCTCTGTGTACTTGGGTTTCAGACAAGAAGGACCATGCCAAATATCAAAGCTCTGGCCATATTAGTTTCAGAGAAGATGATTTCACTATATAACTCACATTCTGCTCTAAGATTTGTTTGTTTTGATTCTTTCACAGTATTTCAGTCATATTCATGATGTCCAGCTACTTACAGGTTTATGAAGACCCTAGAAGCCCTTTATGCACTGTTTCAGGCACAAATCCGCAACTGGGAAGTAACACAGACCTTCCACAAGCCAGCTTTACCGGTGTCAGAAATTCAGTGGTAACGCATTGGACTACAGTACCAGGGGTCATGAGTTCGATCCCCCGCTGGACCAGCGGTCTGACTAGGGGATTTTTTCTGAAACCCCGATGATGTACAGGAATGTTCTTGAGCAAGACATGTACCGCAAATTGCTCCTCTCCACCCAGGGGTTAAAATTGGTAACTGTGAAGGGTCTGAGTCGGTACTGGGCCATATCATATGTTAGCAGTGCAAAATATTGTAGGCAAGATGGCTCAATGATCAGGGGAGTAAATGTACAGTCGGCTGAGCGGTCATTCGCACTGAAAATAGACTTTTTAACTTGGTATATTTTTTTTATTTAGCTTGAAGGCGAAATGTATAAAATAATTTTTATGATACATATTCATGATTATTTTCTTTAGTGTATGAATGTATTAAAATTTGTAAATATGCTTATCTCTGGAGTAATGGGTTAACCAATTACCCAATAGCTTGATTCTAGTATAAGATAGTTGACCACTTAAAGCAGGTTGAAAGTAAAGCAGAATGCACCTTAAGGCTCATCCTGCTTTACTTTCAGCCTGCTTTAAGCTACCATCTGCTAGGATATACAGTACTAACATGTTTCTTATGATGCATATCTATGACTGAATAAAGTGGAACTAATCTCTTCAGTGGAGGAATAAATTGAAGGCGTATTTATGGGGTAATGGGTTAAAGGATTAAACTGTAAATGATGGCAACAGTTCGTAGAATACATGTTGTGCTATTGTACAACAAGAATAGCATTTTATACACAGAGATCAAGGTTTTATCTCCCAACAGATTGTTTCTGCTAGACATTGCTAGGATTTCCCTTACTGCAGAAGACACAATTGTACAGTTTAGTTAGTCAATGTATTCAAGATTTAGCAGGAAGTCCTGTGTGGAATAAAAACTAACACCTATTTTCTTTATAAATTTAATAGAAATACACCTCAGTAAAATTACTTCATTATTTTTTTATTTACTGGTATTTTTTTTTTTTTTTTCAAAAATAGTGTAGATCTACAAATTGATTTCATGATTTATTTATTAACAAACAAACAAAGTGACCGTAACCAGCTTCTTGCCTGCCAGAAGCATGTTGGAAGGATACTGCCAATAAATGACTGACATTGTCGTCATATTGGTAATTTTCACGATTATCAGGAGTTGACACTTATGGTAATCATATTCCCAGTTAGCACATCAATATCGGATGGATATTGGCTTTGATCGGTCGTTTTAGGTAACAATCCGATCATTCAATGATGTCTGCATTTGATCAGGGCTTTTTGATGACAAGCCAATATAAATTGGATCATTGGACGGATGTTGACATTTGATCAGTATTTTTTTATGACAAACCTTTGACAATCCTATCATCAGCTGATATTATATCGGTTTGATATATGTTCAATGGCCGGACGATATCAATCCGACAACGATATCAATCCAACCAGAAAACGATGTGCTAAACGACATCTGACTGATATCATTTTAGATATTGGTTGGATATCCATCCGATATGGGTGTGCTGACTGGGTGATGTGGGTCAACTAAACGGACAAGTAATTTATCAAGTTACTTGACAGGACAACTTGATTCAAGCCAAAACTTTTACCCAAAAACAATTTAAAATACTCACTTGCTTAATGCAGGGCAAATGTAATGCAGAAAGCTCTTATAAGAGCTTTCTGCATTACTTTAGCCCTTCATAAAGCACCATTCAGAGAACTTTTGTTAACAAATGGGGGCTTCACAATTTGATTGCATACCTATTTACAGCAAGTACTAATCTCATCATTGAGATCTCTGGAACTTCTGTTTATTGTCGTGTCCAGAAGACAGAAGGAACAATTGATTGAACTGTTGATCCACTTTTAACTCTTTCAACACTTTAACTCTTTCAACACCATGGACCTGTTTAACTCATTATCCCCTGAAATTTTCAATGGACAATTCCAGTTTGCAATAAAGGCTGGTCCATTTAAGACTTTTTAGGGTTGTTGTTTGTATTAAATTGTAAAATGACAAACAGTGAAGTTCCTGATCAGAGGGCTCCTGCAGGAGCCCTCTGATCAGGGACTTCACTGTTTGCATAGAACAAGTGTACTCTTCACAGGTACACATTTGGTAAAGGATGCATATATGCATCACTAGGGCTCAATGAGTTAAAATATACCCATTACATTTGCAAACAGTGTAGAACTAGATAACAGGGCTCCTGTAGGAGCCCTTTGATCAGCGTCTACTGTTTGCTAATTTAGACCAGTATTTATTAAACTACCCAGAATTCCAAGTAGACTGGTTCATGTTTTGGTAACTAAAAATATCCACAAGGGAACCTAATAACCCACAAGAGTTACTTAGTGTTAAAAGAATTAAAAGACAGAAGCTTAAAGCAAGCAAGACAAATATGGCAGCAAACGATGAAATGTACATGTACATATAATTTAGTAAATACATGTATGTATCAAAACAGTTAATCCAACTTTAGAGACTCATTTACAGTGTCAAGTCTGGTGGCTGCTTAACTCATTCACCCCTGAAACTTATAATGAACAATTCCAATTTCAAAATAAATCTAGTCCATTTTTGACTATTTAAGGTTGATTTTAACAATATATTTCAAAATGACAAACAGTCATCTGATCAAGGTCTACACTGTTTGCATGGGACAAATAGTAATCCTCACAGGTACACGGTTTGTAAATGACAAGTATACTCGTCGCTAGGGTTGAATGTGTTAACACTTTCTTCCATAGCTGTTTTACTTTGCTTCAATGAAACACCATTCCGAGCCTTTACCTATTCAAGCTTCTTCACGGTCCTGATAAAGATCCATAGGAAAATCTTGCACTTTGACTTTACTCCATAGATACGGTACACATTTTTACACCGTTTTACATTCATTCCTCTACTGAAGAAAATACAGTAGTTCCAATCTATAGTCATGAATATGCAGCATAAGAAATATTTTCTTTATTCTAGCAGATGGTAGATTAAAGCAGGTTGAGAGTAAAGGCACATTCTGCTTTACTTTTAACTTACTTTAACTGGCCATCACTCTTCAATATTGGAAATATGCTAAGGAGTAAAGGGTTAAAGCACTGCTGCAAGTATTGGAGCTTGGTGCCAAACTTTCTGCTTGTTTTGAGAAATCGCCTGTCTTACACATTGGGTTAAAGGATAATTAAAGTTAGATGGAACTCTCCATTAACAGCTGTCTTCTCTATATTGATCTTGCTTAACTTATTATCCCCTGAAACTTCCAATGGACTATTCCAATTTAAAATAAACACTGGTCCATTTTAGACTATTTAGGGTTGTTTTGATAATACATGTACATGTAATTACAAAATGACAAACAGTGAAGTCCCTGATTAGAGGGCTCCTGCAGGAACCCTAGATAATCAGAGACTTCACCGTTTGCATTAGACAAGTGTACTATTCACAGGTACACTTTTGGTAAACAACGCATAAATGCATCACTAGGGCTCAATGAGTTAAGGCAACTTCTAGACTTAACAGACTGAAAACAATTTGTCATAAAATAATTAAACAGGTATGTATGATTTCACTATTGACCCTCTTCACACCATAACATCTCTACTTTACAGTATACATTTGTTTCATAGGTACTGAGGGAACAGTCAAATCATTGACCCGAGGTAGCAGGGAATACCTTGAGAACTGTTGCCCGAGGCCAACGGCCGAGGGCAACAGTTCTCAAGGTCTTCCCTGCTACCGAGGGACAATGGTTTGACTGTTCCCGAAGTATTGTGACTATCAAACAAATGATTTATTACCTGACTCTCTATTTAAACCAGGCTGAATGAATGGCTAGATCTAGATCTATCTAGATATACAAGATTTGAACAACACGTATTTAGATTCTAGAGATGATATTACGTGTATATTTGATCTTAATTAAATTCAATACAGCAACTGAATTTGAACATCACTGTTTTGTAAAAAAAAAGATGTCTACTATATTCCTTTTTTCAATTACGATTGAAATCATTATTGTTTCTTTTTGACTGAAATTGATTGACAATTTGTCGAAATTACGTCATGTATGATATGACGTCATTTATTTTTGTAACGTCATAATTTGTTTTAAAAAAAGGAAGACGTTAGATCTGCAAGCGGTTTATTGATTTTATTCGGAGTTACTCTTAAATCTAGCCTTTTAAGGGTATTGTTCGGGAGAGAAAAAATGACCCGATCAACTCCGCAAAAGGCTAGATCCTTTTAAATACAAAAATCTGTAGGACATCATAAAGACACCTTATTCGGTCCCGCGATGCAGAAAAGTTTTGCGCACCATTTTCGCGCATGTAACAGTGCTGTGTAACAGTCAAAATGCTTAATATTCACTTAAATAGAGAGTCAGGTAATAATACCTGCTGTCATCTGCAAAAATACCCAATTTTAGTTCCAATAGAAATTTAATTTGAAAAAAGTTTTAAAAGAAAAGCACAATACAATTTGAATCCTGATTAGTTGCCTGGAAATACAGCATCTGATCTAGTTCCAAACTGTTTTGAAATATCAGTCAAGTAGTGAATGACGTGACACTGAGGGTCAAGAGAGTCAAATGATTACATCCAGAAAAATGAAAGTGAAAAAACAACAACAAAGAACACATTATAACACATTCAACCCTAGTGACAACTATACATTAACAATCTGCGTCCTTAGTAAACCCACATCAGAGGGCTCCTGCAGAAGCCCTCTGATCAGGATCTGCATGTCATTTTGTAATATTTTGTTAACAACCCTAGTGAACCATGGGCTGGACTTAATTGGCAACTGGATTTGTTCATTTGATAGAAGTGACTAAGTTCATCGCTACTTTAACCCTTTCCCTCATAGAATGCCTTTTAGCGCATTCAGTTTATTCCTCCGCTGTAGAAAATAGTTCCAATCTAATCAGCCATGCATATGTATCATAAGAAATATTTTCTTTATTCTAACAGGTGGTAGCTTAAAGCAGGTTGAAAGTAAAGCAGAATGCGCCTTAGGGCGCATTCTGCTTTACTTTCAACCTGCTTTATTTAAAAATTGAAAAACAGGCTATGGGGTAAAGGGTTAATGATTATTTGATATCCAAAATTACTATTTGTCTATCAATTACTCATAGATCCCTGAACTTCCATTGGACAGTTCCATTTCTGACTAATTAGGGCTGTTTTTCACAATTCATTGCAAATTGACAAACAGTGCATATCCTTGTCAGTCTTATTACAGATATCAGGGTCTACTCTGCATAATTTATGACAAGTGTACCCTTCAAAGATACACTGTTACTGACAAGTATATTCGTCACTAGGGTTGAATGTGTTAAACATTTTATGTGACAACGTAACATTATGAAGACTTAGAAGCTTTAAGACAGACTTCATAATTATTTATGCAGGTCTAAAGTGAAAAAGAAAGCTGTTATAGGAGCTTTCCATTTCACGTTTGCTCTGCACCTGTCTATAGAGATCAATATGACTACATGGTGGCTGCTTAACCCATTACTCCATAAATAATTATAAACATTTTTACTTTTTAGCTCACCTGGCACGAAATGCCAAGGTGAGCTTTTAGGATTGCTGGATGTCCGTCGTCTGTCTGTCCGTCCGTCCACAATTGGTTGTGAACACTCTAGCGGCTACAAATTTCATTTGATCTTCATGAAACCTGGTGACAATGTTTGTCTTGATAAAATCTAGGTCAAGTCCGAATGTGGGTCATGTCCGGTCAAAAACTAGGTCACTAGGTCAAATTATAGAAAAAAACTTGTGAACACACTAGAGGCTACAAATCTCTTTAGATCTTAATGAAACTTGATCAAAATGTTTGCCTAACTAATATCTAGGTCAAGTTCAAGTATGGGTCATGTCCGGTCAAAAACTTGGTCACTAGGTCAAATCATAGGAAAACCTTGTGAACACTCTAGAGACTACACATCTTATAGGATTTTTATGCAAATTAGTCAGAATGTTTGCCTAATTGATATCTAGGTCAAGTTCGAATATGGGTCAAATGGTCAAAAACTAGGTCACTAGGTCAAATCATAGGAAACCCTTGTTAACACTCTAGAGGCTACAAATCTCATCTGATCTTCATGACACTAGGTCAAAATGGTTTCCTCATTGATATCTAAGTCAAGTTTGAATGTTGGTCATGTCCGGTCAAAAACTAGGTCACTAGGTAATTATAGAAAAACCTTGTGATGAATATTTGCCTAATTGATATCTAGGGCAAGTTCAAATATGGGTCATGGGGGATCAAAAACTGGGTCACTACACTGTTAACCCTCTAGAGGCTACAAATCTTATTAGATCTGAATGAAATCTTGTCAGAATGTTTGCCTACATCGAATCTAGATCAAAATCAAACATGGATTGTGTCTGGTCAAAATCTAGGTCACTAGGTCAAATCATAGAAAATTCTTGTTAACACTTTAGAGGTTTATTGGGGGGTCATGTCCAGTCTTAATCTATATCACTATAGGTCAAGTTTTACATGGCGAACCAGATGAGCGATTTAGGGCCATGGCAGCTCTTGTTTCATTTATTCCTCAAATGAAAAAAATAGTTCCAATTTATAGACATAAATATGCAGCATAATAAATATTTTCTATATCCAAGTAGGCGTAAAGCAGGCTGAAAGTAAAGTAGAATGCTCCTTAAGGCACATTCTGTGTTTTCTTTCAACTTGCTAGTGACCACTCTAAGGATTTGATATATCTGCAGTCGTACAGTAAGGTATCAGTTGAACCCTTTACTCTATTACTACACATTTTTACACTTCTAATTATTTCTACACTGAGAAAAGTAGTCCTCCACTAGCAGGGACAGTGTATACACTGTCTCGGTCCACTAGGAAGTCCTGAGCATTAAACACGGAAAGTATTTCATATATTTTTCCAGATGGTAGCTTTGATCCGGTTGAAAAGTAAAGCAGAGTTTTTATGACAGGTTTAGCTTTCTGTTTTACTGCCACCTTGCTTTAAGCTGTCACCTGTCTTTTAAACATCAATTAGCCTTCGTTTTAGTGGTTGTAATTAAGAGGTTTCACTGTATAATGATTATGAGTAGCAAGAAAATTAACATTTAACTTCCCTTTAACCCTTTGAACTCTATTCCCGCATATAGGCGACCTTTTCAAAAAGTATACATGTGAAAAGTGCAGTTGTCCTATGCAAACAGTGAAGACCCAGATCAGAGGGCTCCTTAAGGAGCCCTCTGATCTGGGTCTTCACTGTTTGTCATAATGCAAAACATTGACAAAATGAACCCATAACTCTTTCCCCAATAGAAACGCCTTTTAGCGAATATGATTTGTTCTGCCGCTGAAGAAAAAAGTTCCTATTAAATTAGTCATGAATATATATTATAGGGAATATTTTCTATATTCTAGCAGATAATAGCTTAAAGCAGGCTGAAAGTAAAGCAGAATGTGCCTTAAGGCACATTCTGCTTTACTTTCAACCTGCTTTAAGTAGTCAACTATCTTCAATACTAGAAAAAGGCTATCAGGTAAAGAGTTAAAAGTCAGAAATGGACTAGACTAAAATGGAAACTGGGATTGTCCATTTGAAGTTTCAGGGAGGAAAGAGTTAACATGGAGACGTCCCAGAGGAGAAACCATGATACAGAAGAACCCTCTTTGAGTTCTCTGGTTCTTTAACGTGCCCAGTGTAAAGCACTGATACACGGCTGGATTTTGATCCAAACATTAGTTATGTTGACTATGTGTGAGCCCATCCTAGCACTTCTCATATTATATAGCACCAAGGGAGCTTCTAATACCAGTTTTAAAGTCTTAGGTGTGACCAGTGATTATTCATAAGGATCATCTTTTCAAGACGTTCCTGATGAGTAGCCACATCAAAGGGTTTAGTTGAGATATAAGGATGGTAGTACCTAAATATGGCACTCTGGTTTAACCCATTACTCCATAGATACACATTTTGATACATTTGATTTATTCCTCCACTGAAGAAAATAGTTCCACTTTATACAGTCATGAATATGTGTTTTAAGAAATATTTTCTATATTCTAGCAACTGGTAACTTAAAACAGACGGAACGTAAAGTAGAATGCGCCTTTAGGTCCATTCTGCTATACTTTAAACCTGCTAAACTAGAAACATGCTATGGAGTAAATGGTTAATACAACATTATTGTATACCTTACTATAAATAGTAACAGATTTTGCTATGATGACAATGCAATACGCCCTTGCTGAGCAGGCCAATAACCGGATGCAGTCCAATTACAGGTTATTTGGACTGCATCCGGTTATTGGCCCGGGGGCAACAGAATTTATGAACGTGAAAACGTTAGCAACGTAACGTTCAAAATGGCCAACGTTCGTTGAAGATGACGTCATTTGATTTCTATAACGGACGCGCTTATGTAAACATTCAAACACTCTACGTATTCGTTGATTTTGAACCAGGTATACAATAAACAAGTCATTAAACGGCCGAGGGCGGGCCGTCGTTGCTTATTGGCACTTGTTAGCCACATTGGCACTCGGGCCAAGGCCTTCGTGCCATTATGGCTAACTTGTGCCAATAAGCAACGACAGCCCGCCCTCGGCCGTTTAATAACTGTATAGTATTACATAACAATGAGAAAGACAGCTACAATGGCAGCTATTTGTAGAAAAAGATAACACAAAATCAGAAGACAACAAAGCCCGCCTATGACATATTTTGAAACTTAAAAGCAAAGCCTGAGGTCAAAGTAACAGGGGTCCATATTTTCACAGGGTTGAAAACGTCTTGTTTTATGAAAGCTGTAGGTCAAAGTGTATAGTAGTTTTGAGCACTATTGAAAACTTAAACAAACACTTTTAAATTTAACATTTTGAAACAGAGGCTAGACCAAGGTCACAGCACTCAAAATTTTCACATAACTGCAAAGGTCTTTTCCTAAGGTATGTGTGCTCAAAATCTGAAAGTTGTAGGGCAAAGGCCATAGAAGTTGTGAAAATTTTCTTGAAACTGCTAATGCGAAAGGGAACGACACACCAAAGCCAAGAATTGGGTAACAACATAAGCTCCTATGGATATTTGTCCTGTGAGGTAATGGGTATTGAGATTAAAATAGATCCAAGTTTAAGACTGCTAGTCAGCCCAGATCAGGATTCCTAAGAGAAAACGTATATAATAATCCTTGATGGAATGTGCAATGCACCATAAAATGCATTCATGATTTGTATCACAGGATTATATCACTGACCAAATATAATGTATGACCAACCTATTAAAAATTTAAAAAATGAAAAACTTAACAACTTTGTCTACAACAATAATATCATAAAACCTTCGTTATTTCAATACTGCTAATACTACCATAACTCAACACCATGGGCCTGTTTAAAATGTACTTATTACATTTGCAAACAGTGTAGACTTAGATCAGAGGGCTCCTATAGGAGCATTCTTATCTGGGTTTACTCCGTTAGCTAACTTACAGCAGTATTCATTAAACTAAAAAGAATTCCAAAAAGACTGTTCATGTTTATGTAACTAAAATGATCCACAAGGAACATAATAAACCACAATAGTTACTTAGTGCCGAAAGAGTTAAGACTTTTATGGAATTAGATGTCATGCAATAGCAAAGAAGTGGAAGCGAGACCATTGCAATCAAAATACAGTAAAAAATAAATACTTAATGTTGGGAGTTAAACCCAAATGTTTTCTGCCAGTATCGAAGCTAATGGAACAGCATATTCTTAGTCTCGCTTTCTCTCCTTTAATGAAAGACATAAGTGATGATTTGTTCAAACATAGAGACACTTATACTACTGAATTTTGAAATTAATTCATCCGTCTCCTGGCAAAGAACTAGTTTACATTGAAGCTTGAGGAATTATCCCTAAAATATGACAAACAGTGCAGACCCTGATCAAAAGGCTCTTTCAAGGGCACTCTGATCTTGGTCTACACTGTTTGTATTGGATGAATATATCCAGCACTATGTGATTAAACAATAATTCATGAACCTAAATAATTAATCTACTGCTACAAACAAGGGTGGTCAAATTGACAACGGCTGTAGTGTTGATTCCTCCAGAAACTCATTCGTCATTCGGACATGTTCCACCAAAGGTCTGTTGTAACAATTCCTGAAAATAGGTTAATTATACATTATCAATTATCAATTTATTTCTGAAAATACATGTACATGTATTCACAAAATGGTTATATGTTGTCGTTCAAAGACTATGGCTATACCCTGCAACTCCGTAGACTATTTCTTAAGTTTTGAAGATAGGTGACCACATAAAGCAAGTTTACAATAGAGCTACATGTACATGCACCCTAAGACACATTATGCTTTACTTTCAGCCTGCTTTAAGCTTCTATCTGCCAAGATATATAAAATATTTCTTGTGTTGCATATTCTTCACTGTACAAGATGGAACTATTTTCTTCAGCTGAGGACTGAATTAAATGTGCAAAAAGGCTTATTTATGGTAAAGGTTAATACAGGTAGTAGATAAATGCAGTACAATTTTAAATGTCTGTTATTATATCATTCTGGCATAAGTGCAAAATGTGGTCCACAAAGATAACAAGTTTTTTCAATGATTTGACCTAGTGACTGGGTTTTTGATTGGACATGACCCACATTTGAACTTGACCTATATTTTAATGAGGCAAACATTTTGACCAAGTTTCATTAAGATCCAGCGATCCTAATAGCTCACCTTAAGTACTTTGTGCTCAGGTGAGCTTAAACTTTTAATCTTGGTTCGTTTGGATAAGGGTAACCAACCATAGAATCAAAATTGGTTTCTCCATGCCAATGTCCAAAACAAATTGAGTAGTACTAAATGATCACTAAGGTTTTCTTAAATTTTTTATGCCTTCATCAGGGTACATACAAAATACAAAAGTACAGCATTTGTAAAGGAAGGGTATATTCATTGCGAGGGCTGAATGTGTTGTGTGTACCTCTTTTTCTTCATCTGGCTTTGTCTCATATGTATCTGGCTCACTAACTTCATCATATGTCTCCACTGTATCACAGCCTTCTTCAGACATATGCAAATGCTTAGCGGTAATCATTGTATAGCTGTTGGTGTGGATATTAATGGTTTTGGAGTTTGGTACTAAAACAGAAACAAGAGCTGCTAGCAGCCCTAAATCGCTCAACCTGGAACTACTGATGTTAATGTAAATGTCTTAGAAAACTGAAAAATTATGATCCCCCAGGACAATAATTTGAACAATAAGTTCCAAGACTAAGTGACCTACTAGTTTTGACCAGACATAACCCACATTCAACCTTGATCTAAATATCAATGAGGCAAACATTTGACCAAGCTTCTATAAGCTTTAATGAAATTTGTAGCCTCGCACGTGCTAACAAGGTTTGTCTACGATTTTACATAGTGACCTAGTTTTTAACCAGACATGACCCAAATTCAAACTCGACCTATATATCAATGAGGCAAACATTTTAACCAAGTTTCATTAAGATCTAATATGATTTGTATCCTCTAGAGAATTAACAATGTTTTTCTATGATTTGACCTTGTTACCTAGTTTTTGACCAGATATTACCCACATTCAAACTCAGCTTAGATTTCTTCAGTACAAACATTGTCATCAAGTTTCATGAAGATCATGAGAATTTTTGCTTCTAAAGTGTAAAGCTTTTTCTATGATTTTACCTAGTGACCAAGTTTATGACCACCATTCAAACCTGAACTAGATTTCTTCAAAACAAACATTGTCATTAAGTTTCATGAAGATGGGACGAGATTTGTAGCAGCTAGAGTGTTAACGAACCAATTGTGGACGATGGACGAACGCACACATGGACAGATGATGGACGACAGACATCCAGCGATCATCATAGTTCACCTCGGCACTTTGTGCCAGCTAGGTGAGCTAGAAAGAAGAACTTTTCAAAACTTTTCTTTTTCATTCAAAAGTACAATTAATTTCAGGATACTATATTAAACCCTATACCACACAACTTATTTCTAGTTTGAAGATAGTTAACCACTTTAAGCAGGTTGAAAGTATAGTAGAATGTCCCTCAAGGTGCATTCTGCTTTACTTTTAGCCTTCTTTAAGTTACCATTCATGACTGTATCAATTGGAATTATTTTCTTCAGTGAAGGAATATTTTTTTTAATTAAGGCGTAAAAATGTGTACATGTATTTATTGAGCAATGGGATAATTATAAACACAACGAAGAAGAGTACTGTGGCATTAGGGTGCAGATCATGGTCTCAACTCTTGTTTTCTTTCATTTAATCCTCCCCATCCTTGTCTGACTCTCATAGACAGGAAAAAAAACCCAAGACTGCACATTCAATAAACACTTATGCCCTCGATGGCAGCCATGACAATATTTTCTGAAGTCCAAATTAGGTTAAGGTCAAAGCTAACTTTAGGATGGGTAATATAGGTGAATTGGTATTGGTCCAAGACAGCAACTGTATATGTATAAAAGTATTGTAGTCAGTAGTGTTGATGCAAGATAAAACGGTAAAATCAAGTTAACCAAGAAACATTATAAGTCCAAATTAGTACAATGTCAAGGTAAATCAAGGTTGGGTGATATCAGCATACTGGGAATCGTCAAGGCAACAACTGTGTAAGTATCTAAACATTTAAATAAGCCGTATTGATGCTAGACAAAACGGTAAAATCTAGGTAACCAAGAAATGATCCATTTACATCAGTCTAAGTCCAAATTAGGTCAAGGTCAAAATCAAGGTTGGGTGATACTGGTGGATAGGGAATGGTCCAAGGCAACAAATGTATAAGTATCTAAGTATTTTTAAGTAAGTGGTATTGATGCTAGATGAAACGGTAAAATCATATTACGGATGCACACACGTACAGACGGACAGGACAATCACTATATGCCTCCACATCTACAGATAAAAGGAGCAGCCTCCAAAAACTGGATACAAAGTTCTCCATTCTAAACCACTTGTTCTACTTGCTAATCGAAGTTTTCATGAAGACGGATACAGATCATTAACTAGAGCTACCGGGTATCACTAAAGGTGATTGATACCCCCACTCCAAACTGACCTGTCACAAACAGCACAATGACATGTAGAAAGAATAATACATGCATATTAAGGAACTAAATTTCAAGTTGAAAAGGGGCATAATTTTGTCAAATTTTATGCAAGAGTTGTCATACTTGAAGAACACTCTCACAGTACAACACTGATAATGTGTACTAAGTTTGAAGACAATGTCATGAATAGTTTTCAAGAAAATGGCATGTTCCAAGAAAATAGTAGAAAAGTTCAAGTTAAAAAGGGGCATTATTCTGTCATTTGTTGGCAAGAGTTATGTAACTTCAAGTAGTGTCTGCAAACATCACACTTATAATGTGTACCAAGTTTGAAGACAATGTCATAAATAGATTTCAAGGAAATGACATGTCCAAAGAATAAATGCATATTAAGGTACAAAATTTCAAGTTATGGGCATAATTCTGTCAAATTTTGTGCTAGAGTTGTTAAACTTGATGAAAAGTCTAACAATACAACACTTATAACGTGTACTAAGTTTGAAGACAATATCATGAATAGTTTTCAACAAAATGGCATGTTCAAAGAAAAAATTCTCAATCAAGAGACAAAATAAAAATCAAGTTAAAAAGGGGCATAATTCTGTCAAATTTGGTGCAAGAGTTATAAAACCTATTAATGAGTGTCCCCAAATAACATTGATAATGTATACCAAGTTTGAAGATTGTATCATAAACATTTTTCAAGAAAAAGGCAAATGTCCCGGAAAAACACGACGGACGGACCGACATACAAGGCATTTCCTATATAGTCCCCACCACTAGTGGCGGGAGTATAATGACAGGTGGCTATTTAATACAGGATAACAGTAATAGCCACCTCACAAGAAAGTTGATATTTCGGCATTGACCACCATGGCCAATACTTAGGCAAGTCATCATGTGTTATAAAATTTAATGTGCTTGTTCAGTACCTATGGTGTTTAAATTTTCAATAATTAAGAGTCATTAGAAATTTGTATGTTGTATATTTGGAAATATCTGACTTACTGCCTTGATTTTTCACATACAGTAAAACTTCTCTAATACGACCATTAAATTGTGTTAATTATTATGTGTTTAGGACAGGTAACTAAGGGTGAAACGATTAATCGCGATCTGGATTGAACCGCGATTTTAGCCCTCGATTCGATCTGATTCAATTTGATTTAGGAAATGTCATTTTCGATTCGATTTATATGTAGAAAACTCGCTTCTATCCCTACTATATATCTTTTCATATGAGTATGAGTATTACGTACAGCTGCGCTTCTGTGTGATAAATAGCGAATTAAAATATACCTCTATTATATAAGGTAAAGTATTAGTTCGAAAGATTAGAGATCCCGCACAGGCTTTTTCACCCGTTACGAGTACGTCTATGTGTCATTCTACGCATGCGTGAGTAATTGCTTGCCTCAATTGTGATGTAATTTTTCGTTCACATTACGTATCTAAATACTGCTTCGACTATTTCAAATAAATTAATAATTCTGTAAACGTTGGATATTTTATTATCTTCAACCTAATACGCTCATTACTTTAAAAAAATAAAGACGTACAATCCAGGTAAGAAAATTAAATTATAAACTATTGTGATTTATTTTTGATACCGAATATACAGCCCGACATACGTTTCAACACCCGGATAATAGGTGTAAGAATGTATGGTGAATTCCCGCGATATGTCGAGTAACAATCAAAGTCCGCTCCAAAATCGAAAGCAAAGGCGACTGACAGCATTGTTAACGAACTTAAACCGGTGAGTGAAATTCAGGAACAGTAATATTCAGATGTATCGATTATTATAATCTTCATTTAAGATGAATAACTATCCACTCCTTTACACCCTTCTGTACCTTGCTAACAGAGTAGACCGTTACCAGGCAGCTGTAAATGGTTGATGACTAGTTGGTCTACACTGCTGCTTGCGCATAGAAAATCATAATAACATAGAAGAATTGGTATGTCAATACTGCAAACCATCCACATAATAAATAAGGTGTATTGTTATGATCAAAATCATATAAGTCAGAAATATACATGTATTAAACCCTTCTATGCAGTTTTCCAAACTTTAACCCCTACTTTTTGGCCCTGAATGTTCATGTATATTGTTTTTAATATTAACTGTTATTGCAGGATGTCATCTACTAAGTACATTCATTTAGTGCAATGTAAAATCGAATCGAATCGAAAATAATCGAATCGTGTTATAAAAAATCGAAATCGAATCGAACCAAATTTTTTTGAATCGTTTCAGCCCTACAGGTAACTGCTTAAAATAAGGTAACAGTAACAGTACCTACCTTTGACTCCATTTTCCAACGGAGTATCTGTAAAATAGAAATAATGATCAATTATTACCAATTAATATGTCAAGGAAATTCAATAACCAATAAATTCAAAATTCTAAAAAAAATTTGGGAAATTATGTTTGTCAGTATATTATGTCAATTTTCCAATCATACCTTACTTCTCCTTATATTAATATATTAAAACTTGTTTAGATTTTATATGACTACTGGTATGAAGTATGACTGGGTATATCACACACAGAGGGCATACTTACCAATCCATCACCTGACATAGAGTACAGTTAACACAGCACAAGACAGCAGAAAGTGATGCCTAACATGATTGGTTAAAAAAGTATATGAAATATACAGGCAATTTATTTATACTTATGAACCTATACACTATGCCTCTCCGTGTTATGCTGTCTTATAAATAATACCAATTTTTTTTTATCAATTTTAACCACGAAAGAACTGTTGAAACAATTCAATTACAGGTTACATCTTACCTTGAACTTTTCCAGCTTTTTGTAACTTAGGACATTTATTTCTTCTGCGCAAGACACGCACCAATAAGAAGCCAGCCAACCCCAGCACAAGAAAGGTAACTGGCACTAAACATGAAAAAAAACCATCCAAATGGAAATTTGTACTAGTTACGGTGATGTTTGTGAACACAGGGACCCGAAACGATTGATTTTTGAGAGAAAAAAATGTCAAAGGTTTATATAGAGACAAGGGGTACAACTGATCATCAGTATATTCTCACCCTATCTCAACAAAACCGGGCATATCATGAATAATAATGGGTGAAACGACACCCTTTTTGCATTTCTATCTAGCTAATATAATACCCTTCAATAAAAACCTATGAACGAACCCCTGTCCCGTTTTCAGAAAATCGGTGATTTCAGTGAGTAGACGTGGTTACTGTTGAAATAGCATGCTTACAGTTGGCTATTTGCTATGTTTTTATTGAAGGGTATTATAATTATTAGCTAGACAGAAATGCAAAAAGGGTGTCGTTTTATCAATTATTATTCATGATATGCCCGTTTTTTTTCTCTCAAACATCAATTATGTCGGGTCCCTGTGTTTGTGAACACATGTGAAAATAAGGTCTGTAGAGCAGTGACACTGTTTGGGACAAGTACATGTAGGTACAGACACACAAACATAAGCAGAGCTCAAGATAAGAATCTGCTTGATTAATTAGGCCAACAGATGAATCTGCTTTCTCTTACTTAACCTAGAAACATATAGTTTTTGACCTCACATGACGCATAGGCAGCATATTCGAATTTGACCTAGATTTTGTCAAGATGGTCATTCTGACCAAGTTTGATAAAAAGAGTGTTCACAAGCTTTTTCTAAGATTTAACCTATTGACCTACTTTTGGACCCCATATGACCCACATTCAAACTTGACCTAGATTTTGTGATTTTTGTCAAAATGTTTCATAAATATTGAGCTAAATTGTGGCTATTAGAGTGTTTACAAGCTTTTTCTAAGATTTGATCTTGTGACATACTTTTGTAACCCACATGACCCGTATTCAACTTCGAGCTAGATTTTGTCAAGATGGTCAATCTGACCAAGTTCCATAAAGATTGGGTCAAAATTTGAAAATTTGATTTCAAGTTGAAATTTTATTGTCCTGGTTCGTCCAATTACCGGTGATCTAAGGATTCGTCTGACTATTTCTTATCAAATAATATGGTTTTTAACTCAAAAGGATATTAAACATATATACTCTGGGGGCCAATAGGGTCCACCGTGCACCCCCCCCTAGACTTTTTTTCATGGGTACCAAAATGTGCAGAAGGGTCTTCTGAATCAGAATCGCGAATGTACTCAAAAATAAACTCTTTTAGGCTATGTGTATTTTAACCGTTTCCATGGCAACCCCCCAGTTTTTGTTATGATTACCCATACCTGAAAAATCATCCATATCACAGCCAATTTTTGTCTTAAACATATCAAACTGGTGCCAAAGTGAAGATAAGACATTGGGCTTTATTTTCATATATTTTATAGAAAATACCGAATTTGCATATTAATGAATATTAATGTTAACATTAAAAAATGTGGAAAAAATGAAAAAATGACGTAAACTTTTTTTTTTTTTTACCAAACAGTACCAGAAATCAACTTTAAATTTAGTTTAAAATGATGACAAGAGCCTTATAAAACAGAATATCTAACTTGAGGACCAAAATACTAGCTTTAAGTAATTTATTTTATTTTTTCCATGGCAACCCCCAATTTTACGTTATAATAGCTATTACCTGCAAAATCGTCCACATCACAGTAAGTTTTTGTCTTACACATAAATTACTGGTACCAAATTTAAAACAATACAAATGATGTTTTAATTGTTAGCTAATAAAATTAATTCACCTGATTTGCATATTCATGAATATTAATGAGAACATGAAAATAGTTGAGAATCTATAGAAGTAACTTAAAATTGTAATTTTTTAGCATGCCAGTATAAAAAACCCAACTTTTGATGCAGTTTAAAATGATGACAAAATCCTCAGAAACAAAATAGCTAAATTGAATACCAAAAGGATTAACTAAGTAACATTTTAACAGTATTTTAACTGTTTCCATGGCAACCCCCTAATTTTGCGTTACAATTGCCCATGCCTGCAAAATCGTCGATTTCACGGTCAGTGTTAGTCTAAAACATATCAGACCGGTACCAAATTGAAGATAATACAAATAGTGTTTTTATTTCTAGCTTATGCTTTCAAAATTCTTAATTTGCATACTCATGAATATTAATGAGAACAATAATAAATGGTAAAAATGTCTACGAATGAGGTAAAACATGTCGTTTTTATTCTACCAATATCGGAAACCGGCTTCTAGAGCACATGTAGTTTAAAATGATTACAAAATACTCAGAGAGCAAAATATCTAACTTGACGATAGAAATCTGTAAGTAGTGTTGTATCAATGTCCTTTGCATCGTCATGAATATTAATGAGCAGTAATGAAACAAAGAGAAACTATATTGAAATAACATTTTTGGCAGGGAAAAGCTGAAAGAAACAATATTTTGATGACAGATCAAGGCGTACAGTGAACTATTATATTACCTGAAATGGTAATAATTCAACATCAATCTATGGTTTTTGAAACTGCTCATTATTTAGCATTAACTAAAATGTATTCAACCAGACAAGCAACGAAAAACTCAGTTGAGATCTTCTTCTGATTCTACCAGGTCATCATTCACATCTACTTCTTCGGACTCAATGGTCTCTTCTAGTATGTCGAACATTTGTGGAGGGAGCAAGTCTCCATCTATCCAAAGAGGTTCCAGGACTCCATTAACATGCTGGCAACCATGTTCCTCTGAAATAGGGGGAATGTCTGGGTCGTGAATATGAGACATCTTCCAAATTGCCACCTGGTAATTAACTCTTCGGATGTGCTGCATTAAACAAGATCTACAAGGGGGCAATGTTCCCATATCAACGTTGCGTAGTGCATTTGTTGGCTTATCTTCACATTTCTCTTTGATCTTAAACAGTCTTAATTCATTTACTGTGCGAAATCTAGCATTGCCATACATTGCACAAGTATATTCATCAAGGTCTTGCACAAGATCATCAGACACATCCCAAGAATTGCCTAAACGAGCTAATGGTTGTATAAACCTTGGCTTCTTTTCAAGGGTCTTAATAGGTGTCACATGGCCTCTGCCCTTGAAAGCACTTGTAGAATCACATCCACAGTATGCATGGAGGCCAAGTAGTGCAGACCGGTAATCTTCTGTGTATGCTCGAGCTACCTCTGACATGTTTATGATTTTCCGGTGGTTGCCTGAGCCAGTATCAAACAAGACAGTAATACCTTAAACCTATCTATGTAATACAGAAGAATGAAGAATATGTCACTGTCTGGAGTTCGAACTTGAACAGTTTTGTAGCCTTGTTCCTTTGCGTACATGGTGTAAAGCACGATCCTTGTGTCTGTTTCTTCCTGTGTTGAATTAAGGGCATCAATACTGTTTCTTACTGTCGATATACCATCATCTGATGAGAATTGATAAGCCTCACCTTCATATATGAGAACAACGTTTCTGCCTTGCAGCTTCTTAGCATAAGAATTACTACTCCATGCTTTACACATAACCTGTGCAAGTTGTTTCTTATTCTCTGCATTTGACAGAAAGATTTCCATTCAGCTGGCTTTTTCGTATTCTCACCTTGAATCAACAATCTCTCTGAACACCCTCGTCTCTCTCTTTCCATACTTTTAACAGAGTCATCCTTATACATGTCCGTACTGAAAATAACGTCAGTTCGGTGTGGCATCATGTTAAACAACTTTTCACATATCTGTCTGAAATTGCCTGGGACTTCTTTCATAGAGTGAAACAGAGCATTGCCGTCTTCTATTACCAATAGTTTGTCTTGTTCGGGCTCATTATCAATATCTATCCCATCAATGATGTGTTTCAGACCCTTTGCTTTATCCGTTTTAGCTAAGCCACCATCAGCTGTGCCAATACTGAAGGGAACTGGAGTCAGTGGATATTTCATCAGTTCACTTATATCAATCTGATGTTCGGGTCTTTGAGAACGCACTAATAATTGAAGTGAAACAGTTCCTTGCTGTCTATACTCGACTACCTTATTTTTTGAGGATCGAACCTTTACCTTCTTTCCCATTGCTTCCATTGATTTAAGGTTTTGCCGTTTTATAGGCTCAAAGAACTTGTCCTGTGTTTTTAATCTTTCCTGTATAAATGCTTCCTTGGCTGCTTTGCCCAGTCTTTCAGCCATGAGAATATCACGTTCATGTTCGGGAGGAACTCGCGAGCCTGAGGAAACACAATACAGATGGTCTTTCTCATCAATGGAAAATGGATTCATGAACCCTTGTATTGCTTCAACAGTTTGACAGACCTCTTCATCACTTCTTTGTATTTCAACAGGTCTCAGGTCTTTGTGCTTTGACTCAGTTTCTGTTTCTGTTAACATTCCTGCCAAGTTTAATGTAGCTTCAACATACTTTGAGCGTTCATGGGTCGTTCTGACCCAGCGCTGGTATGCGTCGTAGTTCCCACTGATTCCAGTAACACCAGAGCCACTTGCTCCAGTGCCACTTCTGCTTTTTGCATGTTTCATAAAGGTCTCCTCCATTATTTTATCAACAGCACATCTGCTTGCAGGAATAAAAGACCTTGCAACACTCATTGCGCCCCTCTTGAGCAGCTCTGTTGCTCCTGGATGAGACTCTTCTATGTTGGCAAGAAACACAGAGAAAAATGTAAGATAACGTGCATAATTTTGTCCATCGAAACTGAAGAAAATGTCTGACATCTGTTGTAGAGTTCCAGCATATAACAGAAAGTCATTGGTCTTCACTGCTCGAATGAGAGATAAAACACGCCAAAATGATGCAGTTTTTCCAAGATCACCGTCACGAACCTTTTGTTTAAAGTCGGCATACCTTCTCACAAGGGTGTGTATCTCTTCATCTTTCAAAACGTCCTCAATCACTTCTCTCGCTGGAAATTGCATTAGAGTTTTTACTCGGTCTTTAGATTGCTCTGGCAAGCTATCAAAGACTTTCTCAGTATCTTCATCACTCAGAAACTTATCTAAAAGATGCCTCTCTAAACTCTCCAACAAAATTTTGTGGCAGTGCATAGTTCTTTCATAATGTTTCCCAGATAATACTCCTTGAATAGAGCCAGATCCAATCAAGCCTGCTTCTAGCATGATATCTGAAAGTCCAGATCCAGCCATTTTCTTGCCAACCATCTTCAGATATGCACAAATCAAATGAAAGGTTCCAATCAGTATGATGTGATCTTTGTACTTCTCAGGGTTGTTCCAAATAAGTGGGTAAGCTTTCATGCATACCCCAAGGTCAAATGTTGTGACAATATATCTGTCCACCAACTTCTTTAGTTGCTTTCTCAGCACAATGCAGGCATTCTTGGACGGTTCGGTACTCTGTAATCGGGTGATTGATTACTGGGAAATAGTCAATTGTTGTCAAATTGGTTGGTTTAGTCCCTGTAACAGAAACAAACCCCGCCCACCCTGGCACCTCCTGCCCAGCAGGTGAAGAATCTCTTCTGAGAAACAACCAAAGCATGTCCTTATCAGAAGATGATTCTACTGATTCCTCACACCCAGGATAAACAGTGCAATTCACGGTATAGCTAGGACTCTTTCTGTTGCCAATGTAACACCCAGGCAATTGTTCTCCGACTGGAAGAGAAAGAGAGCTAGCTTTATTTCGTGGAAAAGCAGGCACATCTGGTATTGTGCCACCATGTTCTCCTGACCCATCAGTGATCACTTCCTGGATCATTATGCCATGTGCGGTATGTACCGAATCTGTTCCTGACATTGTATTCACTAGCTGGTCGAAATTAACAAATTCTGCATGAAACAGAGAAGGAACACTAGGATCTCTGATAATCTGCGAAGTTAGGTATGAAGATGTTTCTTCAATTGCTCTAGCAATAGCAGTTTCCAGTTCTACAGTGAAGGAATGACTTTCACAATGTCCTAAGCGATTAAGCAGGGTCGTTAGTTGCTTACTTCTATACAGATGACGTAAGGTCATGGCAACCAGTATGTGCTTTGGCATCTTCCATTCACCATTTGTAACTGCTCTACAGATGTCTTGGCCGACTGAGTTCACAAGGCGGTCTGTCTGAGTGGATGTGCCTTCAGATTTACCAGAGAAAACTAACTTAAGGAAGTTGAAAATTTCCTGAGGAATAACATCATCTGTATTGTCAGTGATGTATTCAACAGTTGGAGGCCATCGTAGGTCTGTTGACAAAAAGGAGGCCGACTCTACTAAGATATCCTTGCTTCCAAGTGCAAATGCACTTTGAACTGCTGTTTCTAGTTTCATATTTGCACTGTATACAAGTTGTGAGGAAAACCTACTTTTTGATTGAAGTGTCGAAAAAACTAAATCGTTCTGGAATCTATTTTCAAGCCTTGCCTTCAACTTTGAACTTCTGTGTTCTGCATTAGCAAATCCTGTCTTTGGCAATGCACTTTTGTATGACTCATGCAAATCACTGAACATCAACACTTTCTTTTCTTGCAATATTTCTTTTTCAACCCTCTCACTGACTTTAGAAAATGCACTATCGTGGGCCTTTTCAAGACTTTCTTGCCTTAATGTTGCTTTACTATCTTCACTCTTCCAACTTTGTGGGTCAATCAGATACTTTTTCCTACAACTTGGGTGAAAATGAGCCTCTGAAGCAAACAAATCACAACCTCTGATTCTAACTAGTAGGTTTTGATCACACTTTGCTTCAGCAAATTCCAAAACTGTCTTCCATGCGTCTGACTGAAACTTTTGTGTACCCTCGGTTGTCCAACAGCCACCCGACCTTTTCACTCCAATCACACCATCTTTATTGCAAAAGATGCAGTCCTTTGCAAAAAGTGCAACACTATCACCTGACGCTCTTCTTGTTATTCTAGGATCTTCTGATGTTCCTGCTAGAGGTTCTGATTCTTTTAGTCTATCAGCATTCCTTGTAAAGTGTTGATAGCAATCTCTGTGATAGCCATGATTCTCTCCAATATCAGTAGGTATCATATTACACACGGATTCCATTCTGTATTTGGAACCTGGTGGCTGCGACATACGCAAATCGCGTATACTATGGAGTCTTTTGCAATCTCTCTGTAGGGTTTTTTAAACCGGACAAGAAGGTAAATGAGTCACACTTTGAAGCCTCAAAATGAAAAATACATTTTTGTTCCTTCTTTAAATCTGATCCTAAGGGTTCTTCCCTTTCTTCACCTCCCCCTCCCTTTCTCAATCTTTTACTCCTACGTTTGCCTTCCATTTAACTGCCTTAAAAAGCAGCTGAAAATGGTATGAATAATACGACAAAATTTGAATGTATAAATTTAAAAATTGTTTTCATATGCAAATTGCCATATATCATCAAATGATCAGAATGAGAAAATGTCAATATAGATTTTCATAGGTATAATGTTGATTGGAAACAATAAAATTATTTCAAACAAGAAGATGAAACAAATTGATGATGTTTTCTGTTACGTCTTTCGACAGTAATACCAAGCATCAGCTATTACAATTGACATATAGACAAAATGTCCGTGTAGACAATTTTGTTTACTTATTCTTTAAAGCCTAATAAATATGTATATAAGGTTATCTTCTTAAAAGGAATCAAAGGCTTACTTTCACATTGCTTTTAATTGAATTCATTTATCACTCATATGTTTTGAACTACAGTACAAAGCAATACTTCAAGAAGATGGCATTTTCCAAAATATGTGAGCCCCAGTGACCCTTCCTACTTTGTAGAAGTTATGGGGTTTAATTGTCATATGGGAATATTTTCTGTTTATTAGACCTAGAAAATCCCCTCTGCTAAGAACTAAAAGGAAGGCTGGTCAGTGGTTTTGATTCCATGCACTGCTTTGCAACTTATCAGATAAGCCAAAATTATCTTCCTGAAATCATCATCATCTCATCACTCATCGGCATTACATGACCTATATTGTGTTGCAGTGCAGTAATACCCAACTCATCCATCCATCCAAAATGTGTGAAAATATCCATTTCCATTGAAACGCTTACAATTACTTACATGTCATTGTCTGTCATCGATTTAGATACTTTGCTTTCTGAGTATTTGGTAATCATTCCAAACTACTTTGGAAGCTCCAGTGACCTTCCTACTTTGCCGCAGTTCTGGGGCTTAATTGTCACGGGGAATCTTCTCTGTTTATTAGACCAAGAGTATCCCCTCTGCCAAGAACTAAAAGGAAGACAGGTCGGTGATTTTGATCCCATGCGCTGTTTTGCAACGAAAGGGATAAGCCAAAATCATCTTCCTGAAATCATCACCCTCTTATCTCATCACCTCTCAACATTCATCGGCGCCATATGACCTATTTTGTGTCGCAGTGCCGTAAAACCCAACTTATCCATCCATTCATACTTTGGAAGCTGCATGCATATGTTTTCTGATTTTGGTAGGATAAAAATGACAAATTTTACGTTATTTATTTACCATTTTCACCATTTGTTATTGTGTGCTCATTAATATTCATAAGTATGCAAACTAAGTATTTTGAAAGTATAAGCTGGAAATATTAAAAACAAATTGTTTTTATTTCAATTTGGTACAAAATTTATATGTTTAGGACAAAAACTGACTCATATGGGCGATTTTACAGGCATGGGCTATTATAACGCAAAATGTGGGCGTTCCCATGTAAACGATTAAAATACTATTTGAATGTTATTTTCAGATAAATGTTTGTCCTCAAGTTAAGTTTGTATTTTCTGAGGAGTGTGTCATCATTTTAAACTGTATTTGAAGTTGTTAACTGATATATGAATGCTAAAAAATGAAAAGTTTAACTTATTTCTATATTTTCTCTACTATTTTCAATGTGCTCATTAATATTCATGAATATGCAAATTAGGTAATTTCAATGTTTGAGCTGGAAATAAAAACATTATTGGTATTATCTTCACTTGGTACAATATTTATTATAAGTTTAGGAAAAAACTGTGATATAGGTGATTTTTTCACATTTGCCATAATAACGCAAAATTGGGGGTTGTCATGGAAAAAATTATAACAAATTACTTTAAGCTAAATTTTTGGTCCTAAAGTTAGATATTTTGTTTTATATATTAAGGGCCTTAGGCTCTTGTCATTATTTTAAACTGCATTTAGAATTGATTCCTTATACTTGAATAATCAAAAAGTGAAAAGTTTACGTTATTTTTACTTTTTTTCCCCACATTTTTTAATGTTAACATTAATATTCATTAATATGCAAATTAGGTATTTTCTATCAAATATATGAAAATAAAGCCCAATGTCTTATCTTCACTTTGGCACCAATTTGATATGTTTAAGACAAAAATTGGCTGTGATATGGATGATTTTTCAGGTATGGGTAATCATAACAAAAACTGGGGGGTTGCCATGGAAACGGTTGAAATACACATAGCCTAAAAGAGTTTATTTTTTAGTACATTCGCGATTCTGATTCAGAAGACCCTTCTGCACATTTTGGTACCCATTAAAAAAAGTCTAGGGGGGGGTGCACGGTGGACCCTATTGGCCCCCAGAGTAATAAAGTAAACATTTCTTTATGATTTTCAGCTTCAATATATAAATAAACCCATACTTTGACATAAAATAGTCATGGTCAACTGTAGCGAGTGCGCCGCCATGTTTGTTTTGGCTACTAGTCCTATTATCAGTGATCAGGTAAAATGACACCCAGAATATTTTTCAGGTATCGGCTTGAACTTTTATTGAATATTATCAAGAAGGCTATCTGTAAACAGAACTTTTTAACTGAAATATTGTAATATTTTCCATCACATTTTTTCACAGTAGGGACAGTGGAATGTGTCTCCTCTGCAAATCACTCAAATTTTTTAACAATATTTTAATAGTGTCCAATGCTGACATACATCACACAATTAGTAGTGAACTGGAGGAAAAGGAAATCTAAAGAAAAACAATCAGACCATTTTTCAATGAATGGCCTTTACTAGGATATTAGATCTGTCAAGATTAAAATGAGACCCAAAAAAAACAAAAACAAGAATGCCCCCGATGATACAGGGAGGGGAATCCAGACTGTCAAGTGTAAAATGTACGAGTTAAAGAGCTGAAACTGTCGTGGAGCTCCATTTTGAGGAATTCAAGTGCCATTACTCCAAAGGGCCTAGCATAAATTGGTGGCGCTGATTATCCAAATTTGTCTCCATTTTATGTCAACAAACATTTTTAGAAAGTTTGGTGAAGATCAGATGAAAAGCAATGTGTTTGTGAAACACAAATGCCCCCAGGCAGCGTCATGTTCTGTAATGTAATGCTTATTTGCAAAAGTAGGTCAAAAGTCATGGTCGTAGGGTAAATGAAGCATTGCCATGGTTGGAGAAGTCTTAACACAATAACCATACAAAGTATGGAAGGTCTAAGCCTACTGGTTCAAATGTTATAGGCGTATAAAGATTTATACAAAAGAAGGTCAAAGGTCAAGGTCACAAGCGCAAAAAAAGGTCTTGACACAAGAAACATATAAACAAAATATGAAAGTGGTAGGCCTACTGGTGCAAATGTTATAGCCATAGGTCAAATGTCAAGGTCACAAGGTCAAATGTTTTGTATGGTTAGAAAGGTCTTGCCACAGGGAAGTATAAAAGGCTCAGGTGCAAAAATGCAAGTTATAGCCAAGGTTAAGATTTTTGGTTAAAGTTTGATTAAATAGGTCAAAGGACGAGGTCAAGGTCACATGGTCAAAGATGTTGGTATGGTTGGTAAGGTCTTTACACAAGAAATGTACATACAAAATATGAAAGCCCTGGGCCAACTGGTCCAAATGTTATAGCCATTTAAAGATTTAAACAAAAGTAGGTCAAATGTTAAGGTCAAAGGTCACAAGGTCAAAATGTTTTGCATGCATGGTCTTGACACAAGAAATATACATACAAAATATGAAATTCCTGGGCCAACTGGTGCAAATGTTATAGCAATTTAAAGATTTTTACAAAAGTTGGCCAAATGTCAAGGTCAAGGTCACAAGGTCAAAAACTTTTTTATGGTTGGAAAGGTCTTGCCATGAGGAATAAACATGCCAAGTATAAAACGCCAAGGTTCAAAATGCAAAAGTTAAAGCCAAGGTTAAGGTTTTTGGTTAAAGTTTGATTAAATAGGTCAAAGGTCGAGGTCAAGGTCACATGGTCAAAGATGTTGGTATGGTTGGTAAGGTCTTGACACAAGAAATGTACATACAAAATATGAAAGCCCTGGGCCAACTGGTCCAAATGTTATAGCCATTTAAAGATTTAAACAAAAGTAGGTCAAATGTTAAGGTCAAAGGTCACAAGGTCAAAATGTTTTGCATGCATGGTCTTGACACAAGAAATATACATACAAAATATGAAATTCCTGGGCCAACTGGTGCAAATGTTTTAGCAATTTAAAGATTTTTACAAAAGTTGGCAAAATGTCAAGGTCAAGGTCACAAGGTCAAAAAGATTTTTATGGTTGAAAAGGTCTTGCCTGAGGAATACACATGCCAAGTATAAAACGCCCAGGTTCAAAATGCAAAAGTTAAAGCCAAGGTTAAGGTTTTTGGTAAAAGTTTGATTAAATAGGTCAAAGGTCGAGGTCAAGGTCACATGGTCAAAGATGTTGGTATGGTTGGTAAGGTCTTGACACAATAAATGTTCATACAAAATATGAAAGCCCTGGGCCAATTTGTGCAAATGTTATAGCCATTTAAAGATTTTAACAAAAGTAAGTCAAATGTCAAGGTCAAAGGTCACAAGGTCAAAATGTGTTGCATGGATGGAAAGGTCTTGACACAAGAAATATACAAACAAAATATGAAACTCCTGGGCCAACTGGTGCAAATCAAATAGCAATTTAAAGATTTTTATAAAAGTTGGTCAATTGTCAAGGTCAAGGTCACAAGGTCAAAAAGTTTTTATGGTTGGAAAAGTCTTGCCACGAGGAATACACATGCCAAGTATAAAACACCCAGGTTCAAAAATGCAAAAGTTATAGCCAAGGTAAAGGTTTTTGGTTAAAGTTTGATTAAATAGGTCAAAGGTCGAGGTCAAGGTCACAGATGTTGGTATGGTTGGAAAGGTCTTGACACAAGAAATGTACATACAGAATATGAAAGCCCTAGGCCGACTGGTGCAAATGTAATAGCCATTTAAAGATTTTCACAAAAGTAGGTCAAATGTCAAGGTCAAGGTCACAAGGTCAAAAAGTTTTGTATGGTTGGAAAGGTCTTGCCATGAGGAATACACATGCCAAGTATAAAAGGCCCAGGTGCAAAAATGCAAAAGTTATAGCCAAGGTTAAGGTTTTTGGTTAAAGTTTGAATAAATAGGTCAAAGGTGAAGGTCAAGGTCACATGGTCAAATATGTTGGTATGGTTGGAAAGGTCTTGACACAAGAAATATACATACAAAATATGAAAGCCCTGGGCCAACTGGTGCAAATGTTATAGCAATTTAAAGATTTTTACAAAAGTAGGTCAAATGCCAAGGTCAAGGTCACAAGGTCAAAATGTTTTGTATGGTTGGAAAGGTATTGATACAGGGAAGACACATGCCAAGTATAAAAGGCCCAGGTTAAAAAATGCGAGAATTATAGCCAAGGTTAAGGTTTTTGACACAGACAGACGGACGGACAGACAGACGGACAGACCAACAGACATGACAAAAAACTATATGCCCCCGAATCTTAGATTCTGGGGGCATAAAAACATGGAAAACATTTTTTCCTCATAGATAAGATCTAGCTTATTTTATTGTTTATCAGTATTGGTCAGAAGTTTATGCCAGTAGGCAGTCTTTATAAATCCATCGCGTGACGTCACGGTCACACCCCTTAGTCAACAGACTTTTTTGTAGTGAATTAAATCATTGGATATATTGAAAAAATCATCATACAAATAGGTTAAATGGTTTTATATGGGGGGAAAAATATTTTTTCTTGTGGAATTAATTAAAAATGCCCACTTTCCCTAAGAAAAGACATTTTTTGATTTCTACACATTAGTCTTGAGTAGCAGCCGAAAGACAGACGGAAGGTTACGATCTTACACATGCACGTAGCGGCACTATGCGGACTACTCGGAAATCACCAGTAATAGGGACGTCCACTATAAATGGGTCAAAAGCGATAATAGAGTTTTTGGCTCGGAGAGCCTATATCAAATCCTATTGTATGAAATTGGTGCGAGGTTAGCTTCCCCTACAAACAAATCCTGTCAGACGGGGTTTACATATGCTATAACAGAGCTTCGGTTGCTGGGTACGTCACTATCAGATAAACCCTGTAGCAGCACTCCCTGAGTCTGCTGTACCTGTGGCAATTTAAACACCGTATTTACTCCCTTGTAATAAACATTCACCTAGTAGTCATAGCAGACGATGCATTATAAGACATGCACAGTACAAAATTCTTTGGAGTCTTTAAGCGCTGCAGGTTTCTGCTTAATGCATGGCAATGGTAATGCAGAAACTCCATAATTAGCTTTCTGCATTACTTTGTTCTACATTAAACTGAAAGTCAGAGCCTGCACTACTTACCACCATAAAATTAAAACTGAGGAAGCGTGGTTAGAAAGCGTCTGTGTGACTTCCGGTTTGATCATGGTTAGGAGGAATTACAGAGGATTCGTCACCATACAAATTCGTCACCAAAGCGATATATAGTAATGGCAAAAGACGATTCGTCACCAAGGACTTTGTATAGGGTATTTTCTTACCTGGTATATATATATCAGGATCATTTTTCTGTTAATTGTATAAGTTATATTGTTGAAATTGACAAGTATCGATAAGCGCATTATGTATATCTAGCCTTTACAATTGTAATAGATCAATTACTATAAGTAGACTAAAGTATAAAAGATGAATCTGGATGCCGAAAATTTTCGAAAAAAACCCTATGATTTAAACTATGACCGAGTTTGTTTATATCTAAATAGATTAAAGTAATTACTTTAGATATATAATAGATAAATAGCAATCCACATGTGCATGTTCAAACTAATTAGCGACACGGATTGCAGCGGCAAAAACTTATTGTGTAATTAACGTTAATCTCTCCTCCATACATGCCTGAAAATTGTTGCAGAAAGCTGATATATGTGTTCACTTATTAATGCCATCTTGCCTTTATTATAAGAAGCCACCTGTCTAAAACACCAATATGTAGAATTACAATGTATAAGATTTGATTTATTTTCATTGCTAGCCGTTAAAAAAGGTGGCTGGTTAATTAAAGTATGATGAAAGTTAAGCAGAATGCGCCTATAAGAGTGCCTTTTATTACTGCCATTATGCCTTACTTTAAGCAATTTCAATATATAATTTAAGATGAGTTTTATTTATGTTCATTGCTTGCACTTAAGAAAGGTGGATGGTTAAAGTAAGATGGAAGTTATTACTGTCATATGTAGAATGTTTATTGTATGATATGTGTTTTATGTTTAGCACTTGCAATGAATACAGGTGGCTGGTTAAAGTAACATGAAAGAATAGCAGAAATCTCCTAATTGAGTTTCCTTATTATTGCCATTATGCCATTAAGCAGCCATCTGTATAAAACACCACTAACATGTAGAGTTTTCAGTGTATATTAGATGTGTTTTAGGTTCATTATTTGCACTTAATAAAGGTTGCTGGTTAGAGAATGATGAAAGTTAAGCAGAAAACTCCTATAGGAATTTATGTAATATAGGCACACGTACAAAGGAATGTCATGCTCAGCAAACAAACACGTGTCAGTCAGTTTGATACTGGATACTGATAACAGGTATTCTTTGATTCAGGCTTCAAATATCATCGATTAAAGTGGTTATATAAATAATTTAAAAATGATGAGAAAGTAAGAAACAAATTAAATACTTAATCCCATCAATCCGTTAAAACAATACTATATATAAAGGATTAAAATATTGAAAGGTAGCATGTTAACTCATGGGAAAATTATACAGAAATAAGCGTAATGTAAGACCTTTGCCCTTCGTGTGTCGAATACTTTAGATGCTGATAAGAAGTAATATTATATAAGTGTTTAGAACGTGAAACCTAATGAAATGACAAATAAAAGGTGGCATTATACTATCAAATAATTCCATACAGAGTGTTCTTATTCATATACATACAGACCCAATATTATTGGGGAAAAGCAGCCAGGAAGTAAAGACAAATTTGCGTTCTGCTTTACTTTCATTTTGCTTTAGCCTACGTGGTTACCTGATATAGTAACTAGGAAGCAGGTGTGGAATTTGCTATGTTTAATGTAATAAAGGTATATATATATGATATGATCGGTCTTGAGTATTTATTTCACCTATGAAGTTCTAAGTGGTCACACAGTTTCGATCCAAATCTTTTCTGGCTCCGATTTATTTCCAAACAACGCTAAACAGTGTTGGAATAAAATGTCATCTATAGTTTCTGGATGCATTTTATTTCTTTCGCTTGACAAGTATTTTGGAGCCAGATCATATGTGGATCCAAACTATTTGGTAAAATATTACCAAATTGCCCATAGTGTAAATATAGCCATAAATAATCACATTTCCTGTATATCTGGCTCCTAACTGTCTGGCCAAAAATTGTCCGTATATATCAGGATCCAAACAAAATGTAAGTGTCAATTAGATCTACATAATGTGTATGTTAACACTACAAAAAAAGTAATTATAACACAGAATTATACACTGATTGAATTGAAACCTTGTGCTAAAGCGCAAATCTCGTGCGTCGCATACGAGACTGGAGAGACTTGATAAGAGAATGTCTATTGGTAGTCAATATGATAAATGTCTGTTTCGAAGCATTGTTTACGGGTTTATATTCCCGTGAATTGATAGGAATGTCCACAGAGTCGTTTAAATCCTATAAAATGTCAATATAAACACTCAGTTGGTAAATTTTCACCCCAGAAATGGCGGACAATGAGGCAAAAAGTGAAGATGTTGTCACGTGACACATAATCTCGCAAAATTCAACCGCCGCGAGATCTCAGATGCTCGCCTATTCAACTTCACTGAGTAGCTATTCCGTTTTGTATAATTCCGTGATTATAACACCTCAATGTGTGAACAATTATACTCATTAAATCAATATATAAAATTTTTGTACTATATAGTGCCTTTGGTGACGAATTGACTACCCCTTTTGTACTATAATGCTTTGGTGACTAATCTGCATGGTGACGAATTGTCCATCATCCGTTAGGAGACGCTCATTAAAATTATAGAGAGTTAACCAAAAAGTCCCGGAAATTATCCATTTCTACAATGGTGGTAAGTAGAACAAGAGCCGTATATGGCCCTAAATCGCTCACCCGGAGCCATTGATTTAAATGTAACATATCTTGAAAAGCTGAGAAATTATGACAATATGAGTGTGCTAATTGCCGATTAGATGATGCTGAGTGCAAAATAGCTAAGCTTAGGGTACTGCAGTTTCAGAGAAGATTTTTGAAGGTTTTATTGAAAAAATCTATTTTTAGCTCCTGTGAGCTAGATATGCAATGGACCAGAACCATTTGAACAATATTGGTAAAGTACATCTGTAAGTAAAACTATGCCAAATATCAAAGCTCTAGCCATATAAGTTTCAAAGAAGAAGAGGTTTGAAGAATTCACCGTATAACTATATGTATATGTAAATTTGTGACCCCTGGGGCAAGGCCATTTTTGACCCCAGGGACAAAATTTAAACAATCTTGATAGAGGACCTGAAGATGATGTTTTGTGCAAATATCTAAGCTCAGGGTACTGTGGTTTCAGACAAGAACATATAGAACAATATTGGTAAAGTACCTCTAGAAGTTACACCATGCCAAATATCAAAGCTCTAGCCATTTTAGTTTCAGAGAAGAAGACGTTTGAAGATTTCACTATATAACTCTATGTAAATTTGTGACCCCCAGGGCAAGGCCATTTTTGACCCCAGGGACATAATTTGAACAATCTTGATAGAGGACCTGTAGATGATGCTATATGCCAAATATCTAAGCTCAAGGTACTGTGGTTTCAGACAAGAAGATTTTGTAAGTTTTTATTGAAAAAAATATATTTTTAGCTCCTTTGACCTAGATATGGAACGGATCGGAACAATTTGAACAATATTGGTAAAGTACTTCTAGAAGTTACACCATGCCAAATATCAAAGCTCTAGCTATAATAATTTCAGAGAAGAAGAGGTTTGAAGATTTCACTATATAACTCTATGTAAATTTGTGACCCCCGGAGCGGGACCATTTTTGACCCCAGGGACATAATTTGAACAATCTTGATAGAAGACCTGTAGATGATGTTTTGTGCAAAATATCTAAGCTCAGGGTACTGTGGTTTCAGACAAGAAGATTTTGAAAGTTTTTATTAAAAAAAATCTATTTTAGCTCCTGTGACCTAGATATACAACAGACTCGAACCATTTGAACAATATTGATAAAGTACCTCTAGAAGTTACACCATGCCAAATATCCAAGCTCTAGCTATATTAGTTTCAGAGAAGAAGACGTTTGAAGATTTCACTTTATAACTCTATGTAAATTTGTGACCCCCCCTGGGTGGGGCCATTAACCCCAGGGACAAAATTTTTAACAATCTTGATAGAGGACCTGTAGATGATGCTTTGTGCAAAATATCTAAACTCAGGGTACTGTGGTTTCAGAGAATAAGATTTTTTAAGTTTTTATTGAAAACATCTATTTTTAGCTCCTGTGACTTAGATATGCAATAGACCGGAACCATATGAACAGTACAAATGTATTGTTAAAGTACCTCTAGAAGTTACAGGGGCATGCCAAATATCAAAGCTCTAGCTATATTAGTTTCAGAGAAGAAGACGTTTGAAGATTTCACTATATAACTCTATGTAAATTTGTGACCCCCGGGGCGGGGACATTTTTGACCCCAGGGACATAATTTGAACAATCTTGATAGAGGACCTTGGATGATGCTTTGTGCAAAATATTAGAAGAAGATTTTTTAAGTTTTTATTGAAACGATTTATTTTTAGCTCCTGTGACCTAGATATATAACGGATCGGAATTATTTGAACAACTTTCAAAGAGGACTATATAAGGATAATTCCTGCCAAGTTTAATTAAAATCCATCCAGTAGTTTAGGAGATGTCGTTTTAAAGAAATTGTGGACGACGGACGACGAAGGAACGGATGACGGACGACGACGGACATAGGACGATCAAAATAGCTCACCTTGGCACTTTGTGGTGTTACTACTACTCATTAGCATTGTCTCGAAGATTTTAGTTTTTGAAATACTCCCCTTATCTGGAGCTCTTTTATTTATTCCACTGTGGGTTTACAATTGCTTGAATTTCGTTTAATGACATTGTCTGTTGACATTGAAAAAATGTATAAGCACTTACATCCAATTCCTAAATATATGTACAGTAATGATTGAGAGTTTGTCAAATCCTCTGGCTTGGTTGTTGGTTCGATTGTACTGTGTTCTGAAAAACAAAGAAATAACGGGTTTAACATCAACAATATCTGAAATAGAACAAGATGTGTTTGTCAAATACTTATAATGCCCCTTCAAAATGATTCTGAAGGGGCATAGCATTTCACAAACACATCTGGATGTGACCATGACCTCTAAATTACCTAGACCTTTGTCAAACATGACCCAAATTTTTCTGAGCTTAAGGGTTTCCTGATTTAACCCTTAGCCTGCCACTCACGACTATAGCTCAATATGCAAACAGCTTGGATCCGGATGAGACGCCGAGTAACTCGGCGTCTCATCCGGATCCAAGCTGTTTGACACTCGGGCAACATTTTCAGCAATTTTGAGCAACTTTGAAGCACTTTGAAACGTGAAGCAGACGTGAAATATAGCAGACGACAATTATTTGGCGGGCTAAGGGTTAATTGACTACACATGCCAAACATGAAATCTCTATCACATGTACATGTAGTTCTATAAGATATGGCCAAGTTACCAGATTTGATTACAATACATCAAATAAAACTATTATTATTACTGTCCGGAAAGAAGATAATATCGCAATGCTGTAAAACCGA
The DNA here is from genome assembly GCA_922989275.2 of Gari tellinella. Lineage (NCBI taxonomy): Eukaryota > Metazoa > Mollusca > Bivalvia > Cardiida > Psammobiidae > Gari > Gari tellinella. The sequence continues at coordinate 54,277,168 of OV277858.1, forward strand.
ACTCAGTCAAGCAATCAATGTATTTAATTAACTGAAATATACTTTGAATACGGTAACTAACTACATTTGTATAAATTTCTCTAGAATTAGCTAACAACATTTTGTATATAGTATTTTTATCCATATACTATATCAAAATCTACACAGTTCCACAGCCTCCTTCCATGAAATATAAACATAGGGTTATCATTTCAGATACGGTAATCAAATAGCGTGCAATTAACCCTTTATCCCAGGGCCTGTTTCTAGTTTTGAGACAGGTGACCTCTACAGTTGATTAACAAGAGGGCCATGGCCCTTAATTCGCTCACCTGAGGTCATTGTGCCTTAGCTTAATAGGCAAGACAACATTTTAATATAGCTGTAAATGGAATTATCTTCCAGACAAAAAAAACATGACAAATTGGAATAACTTAAAAAAATATTGTTGGCAGAGTTATGGCCATTATCCATGACACTTCTTCTTATCAAGCTACATGTATTTCCATATGATTATTTATTGCGCACTCTGCTTTACTTTCAACCTGCTTTAAGTTATCATCTACTAAGATATAGATACTATTTCTTATATCTTACATGTTTATGACTATATAAAGTGGAATTATTTTCTTTAGAGGAGGAATAAATTAAAGGCGTAAAAAGGCATATGTATGGGGTAATGGGTTGACATCAGTAGAACTGGAGTTATCTCAAAGACAAGAAAATATGACACTGGGAAATATCTCAAAATTGACATTAACCTTTGTACGACATGACCCAAGTTATAAAGTTTCTAACTTTAACAAAGTTATGGCTAAGATTAAAGTTGTGGACTGACAGACAAACAAATGGACAAACAGACAAAAAAGCAGACAGACAAAAACAATATGCCCCCAACTGCAGGGCATAAATATATAGCAGACAACATCATATGCAACCTCATCAGCTGACCAGCTGACCTGAGTTCAGTTATGTAACTCTGCCAGTAGGAAATTTGGCTAGGGTCTAACTCTTATTATGCTGAATTGCTGTCTGCTATACATATTTTGAATATTAAACATATGTATAAATATGGCAAAAGACATAATTACATAACTGTCAGTGGATCACTTCCAGACCCTGTTTCTCTAAGTATGAAGCAGACTAAACCATTTATAAACTTTAGCAGACAACATGTTCAGCTAAGACCATCAGTTCAGTGGCTGAGGTCAAATACTGGGTAGTATGGTAGAATTAGCAACTGCTCTGAAGGCTTACCCTTACCAGACTGAAATGATATCTGCTTAAAACCTACTGTATGCGAAAAGTGACAAAAAAAAGAATTTAGAACATGTTCAGTTGGTAAATGAGTACCAATAGTTTGGATCCAAATTAGATGCAGCATTATGTTGCATCTGATCTGGATCCAAAATGTTTGCAAATATTGGCTATTTGCCCTTAGTATATTAAGAGTAACTCTGGTAAAATACAGTTCTGCTTTTGCTTCATCAAAAATACTGTAAAACCTGCCTAGAGCAGCACTTAAACTGCGCAGGGTGGCGTCAAGTGTGACCCTAGGGATTTCATTTTAACAAACTATAGAGGGATCGACCAGGAGATTCTACTGTAAAAATATCAAAGCTTAGGGCCTAGTAGTTTTTAGCAAGAAGATTTTTTAAAATTTTTTGCTTTTTTGCTTTTTCAAGCAGAGTTTTTGCTTTTTCTCTTTCATTTAGACAACTTCTGTAGAGAAGCATCCAAGGAACATCATGAGCAGTTTGAATCCGCCCTACAATCCCCGGGTTCAGAGGAGATGTCGTTTGAAGTAAAAGTGAACGGACAGACGGACAGACGGACAGACGTACTACGGACAATGAGCGGTCACAATAGCTCACCTTGAGCCTTCGGCTCAGGTGAGCTAAAAATAAAGCAGAATGCCACGGACATTAAAACCCATTCACAATTTCTTAAACTAGACATTTCTCTACAAAGAGTACACTTGTCCTATACAAATAGTGGAGCCCCCGTTTAAGTTATGATCATCAATGCCTACATAGGATAGGAAAACAAAAAGTTAATGTTGGAGGAAAATCCATATGTTTGACACCTACTATTATTATGATGGGAAAAGTAAACCTTAGTTTCTCCTTTTGCTCATTCATTACAGCGAAACAAAAATGGACTAGACTTAATTCGAAACTGGAGCTGTCGATTTGGAGGGGTCAATGATTTAAAATTGATACAAAAATTAAGAACATGCACCATCAATACTATTTTACCCACTAACTCTTTCAACACCATGGAGCTGTTTAAAGTATACTAAATACATTTGAAAACAGTGTAGAACAGTATACAAGCCCTCTGATCAGGGTATGCACTGTTTTCTAATTTAGACTAGTATTTCAACTAGATCTACCCATAATTCCAAGTAGACTGGTTCATGTTAAGGTAACTAAAAATATCCACAAGGGAACCTAATAACTTACAAGGATTACTTAGTGTTGAAAGAGTTAAAACCCAACCTTATGTACAGAAATCCAGTCCCGATAGAATATTGAAACGTTTCAAGCCTTCAACACACGTTAGAAAAATTGTTAATACTTTTTTGACAGATCAGATGCTAATTAATACGAAAAACAACTATACAGAGGCCATCTGATCTGTGTCCTATACATGACATGCCTATTTCCTACTTTAAGGATTTAAATATTAATTGAATCCATGAATTATAAATACTGTTTTAACACACTTGACCCTAGCGACAAGTGTACTCGTCATTAACAAACTGTATACCCGTCAAGAGTACACTTTACTTTACACAAACAGAGTAAATCCTATTCAGAGGAATCCTAAAGGAGTCCTCTCATTAGGGTTTAAATTGTTTGTCATTTTGAAATAAGTTATAAAACACAACTCTAAAGAGTCAAAAATGGACAACAGCTCCTAGACTTTATTGGAAACTGGAATTATTCATTTGAAGTTTCAGGGCTGAATGAGCTAATGTACATCAATAACATACTCTAAACATTATTACTCTAATAATTCCCTACACCATAATTATTACAGTGCTCCCTCTCTATAACGACACCTAATGGAAGACCCTGATTGTGTGTGTTTTTCGGAGGGAGTCGTTATAGGGAGGTAAAGTTAAGACTAATTGGCTTACATTTGCAAACAGCTTGAATCCAGATCAGATGCAGCGTAACGCGGCGTCTGATCTGGATTCAAGCTGTTTATCACTCGCCATTATATTTATTCTATCAAAATTTCCACTTACATTTAGCTTTCAGAAAAAACAGCAGATAATATTGCAGCAGTAAATGCGTTAGTCATTATTGTCCTGTTAAGGTAACTGTGGCAAAGGTCATGGTAAGAAGGGAGTCGTTCTTGGGAGGGTCGTTGTAAAGAAGGAGCACTGTACATCCCAAACCTACATATTAATCCTTCACATGACTTTTTTGTACTGACACATTTTAGCTCACCTGGCACAAAGTGCCATGGTGAGCTATTGCGATCACCCTGTGTCCGTCGTAGTCCGTCGTCAAACTTTTTCTTTAAAGATCTCCTTCTTGGAAACCACTGGGCCAATTTCATTAAAACTTCAAAGGATTGTTCCTTGTAGGGTACTCTCTAAAATTTCTTCAAATATAGGTCATCTAATTGAAATTGCGGTTGCCATGGCAACCAAATGAAAAAGCTTTAAAATTCTTCTTGTAAAAAACTACAGTAATAATAATAACTGATCTAAATTGGAAATAATTTTGCATAAATGATCCATTGGTGACCCTCTATCAGATTTCTTGAAATAATTTTCCTAACTTTAAAAACACAGCTGCCAGTGGGTGGGGCAGATTGTCCTTATATGGCTATAAAGTGAAAACTTTAAAAATCTTCTTGTCTGAAATTGCTGATCCTATTTAAAAATAATTTCACACAAATGATCCATGGGTGACCCTCTACCAGCTTTCTTTAACTAATTTTGATATCTATTAAAACATGGCCGCCAGTGGGTGGGGCATGTTTTCATTATGATACTGTATACAGTAACAAGAGTTGTCAGAGAGACAACAAAGCTCGCCACCTGCACCATAAGGAACTTAAAACATTAAAAAACCAGAAAAACACACAATTCTTTCTAAAATTTGTGATAGATATTTTTTGTTGAAAATGAGTTATTTTTTTCTAGTTTCAGAAAGTTTAGCTGTTGAGCCAATAAGTTTCATCACTTAAAAAAATTAACTAAAATTGCAAAATATTTTAAGTCATATTAAAAAACGACACCCAATTTCAGCTCGTGAACTACGTTATATTATCAGTGAACATAAGCTCAAGCTACACAATGGAATAAGAGCACACCAACAGTCACTGTCATTTTTCTAACGTTTATTTAACTCTTTTAACAAACTATTCCAATAGAAAATTTTCTTATGAAAGAATAATTTTTTATGAAATGCACATGTGAAAATATTTATGAAAGGTATTTCTTGTTATTTTCTTAATATTTGCAAAACAGGTATTTTGAATTTAAGATAAGAATGTTCTTGGTGATGCTACACGTCTTGCAAATGCATTGCAGAAGTTCAACAGTACTACATGTTTAGAAAACCTATAGGATGTTGTGGGATGAAAATCGAGACAACAGCAGGTGCCTTGTATATTACAATTGTAAATGGCAACGTAGTTCACAATATTTTATATTTCAGAAGATGAAGTTATTCTTTGAAAATAATAATCCTATAAAAATCGTAAGCATCACTCATTATATTAAATCAAACAAATTAGATCTACCAAATTTACTCTTAACAGTTCGGACACAAAAAAAATAACTATATTTTTTGCTGTCGGGATACATAATTAATTAATTCAAATTATGTTGGTAATTGTCTGAATTCATAGAAATAGTAAAAAATAGATTGTGAATGAAGTATTATTTCCCCTCATACCAATATGACCGAACATCAAAACAAATCTTCGGCATCTTTACACTACTGATGCTTTCAGATGCTGATGAAAGTTTGATTAAGCTGACAGTAAATAGAAGTTGCAATTTAAATATATCAAATCACCTTGATCTTTTGCCTCTAATAGCATCCAAGTATTGTCCTCTCTCTCTATATACATGTACTTTAAAAACACACTGTAACACAGATACTTTTTACACACATAGTCACAGACAAAACATCACAGCCTAATTTAGGAGCCCCGCCTATTTTCATCATTTACTTAGTATTCAATAGTCTACCTCTGGCTATAGATATACATGTATATCCAGCATGCTAACCACTACACCACAGCGGCCAGCCGACTTCTCATGACGCTATATACGCAACGCCGTTGTTAGTAGTCCCCAAGATGGCTTCTTAGTTACCAAATCGGGTGGCCATTGTGCATATAACGCCCCAAGCATCGGTAAACAGATATATAAATGAAGAAGGAACTCGATGCTGGAAATAAATATCGGAAAAAGACGTTATGAAAAATCAGCCGCCGCGGCCGGGAATCGAACCACGGGTCTCTGGATTGCCGGTCCAGCATGCTAACCACTACACCACAGCGGCCAGCCGACTTCTCATGACGTTAATGAAGAAGCCATCTTGGGGACTACTAACAACGGCGTTGCGTATATAGCGTCATTAACGTCATGAGAAGTCGGCTGGCCGCTGTGGTGTAGTGGTTAGCATGCTGGACCGGCAATCTAGAGACCCGTGGTTCGATTCCCGGCTGTGCCGGCTTTTTTTTCATAACGTCTTTTTCCCTTATTTATTTCCAGCATCGAGTTCCTTCTTCATTTATATATCTGTTTACCGATGCTTGGGGCGTTATATGCACAATGGCCACCCGATTTGGTAACTAAGAAGCCATCTTGGGGACTACTAACAACGGCGTTGCGTATATAGCGTCATTAACGTCATGAGAAGTCGGCTGGCCGCTGTGGTGTAGTAGTTAGCATGCTGGACCGGCAATCCAGAGACCCGTGGTTTGATTCCCGGCCGTGGCGGCTGATTTTTCATAACGTCTTTTTCCGATATATATATATCTCTTAAGACAAAGCACTGGGAAATAGACAATCTTGCAAATAACACGCTCGGCCAAGCACACTGTTTTGACAAGCATTAATGGAGGTAAGAAACAGTTGGATCATGTGATTTTCCCATTTTCTGAAATAATATGCAATTCAAAAGTGCATATGTGAGCTACGTTACTTTCTGTGAACTACGTTTCCAAATATAACATGGTCTCTGTTCACTATGTCTAATTGTAATCTTACTCTAGTTGCATTTCAATACAGAGTCATCATTTTATGTTATATAATAGACAATATAATTTAGTTTAGTGAAGGGTATCGATATTTTATTATAAATGTAGAAGAACGGAATAATTCTCACCATTCAAATCAATTATTTCCCCTAGGAGCGCTCCACTGATACCCCACATTCGTTTACACTATGCACTGTGTATAGTTTTAGGTGTTTATATACATCATTCCTTGGTAGAATACCCTCCTTGTTGAAAAATGGGTGCACATGCATATTGCGGGTATCTTAGTTCACGGTAACGTAGTTCACACGAGTTAAGAATATGTAGCCAGAATTCATCGTATCAAGAATGGGAAAATTTGTTTTGGCTTTAATAATCATATCTCCCTAGTATACACATGCTGACAAAATGGCATTAACATGGTCTTCTTGCATAGTACTATAGAGCATGGTAACGTAGTTCACTGAAATTCACATAGTTTTAATATCTCAGCAACACCATGAAATATGTGCATGTAAAAAAAAAAAAAATTTGCATGATTTTTAATTCAATTTCCTATTTCAAAGAACTCTAATTGTTGTATTTTGCATTAATTATTATTATACTACACATACTTTAAATTGGTAACGTAGATCACGGTCATTTTTGTGACAGCATAAAATCGTGAAAAACTCAAATCTAAGTCTTTATTATTGCCTCAATGAAATACTTGGTCATAGTTTAGACACAATCATCTAAAAATAGCACAAGTTTGCCTTATTAGCTACCACTAGGACTAGATAGAGTTAAGTCAAACAATATTACCCACACTTGTGACTAAGGTTTTTTACTATTTTAGGACAGTTTGAAGTGATATAATTCTTGAAAAAGGTGACTGTAAAGGCTATAACTTTTATATTGTTCAGAATACTTCACCAACTCTTGATAAAAATGATATTACAATAGTTAGGAACCTAGTGTGTGTGGTCTTTATGGCTGTAACAGCAATATTTGGTAATTGTGCTCTTTTCTGGTTTTTTAATGAAAAGCACACTCAAGGTCACCAAGGTCAACCTTTTTGCTGGCATGATAAGGTCCTGTCCATAAGCACATGCAAATCAAATATGAAAGTAACTAAAGGGACATAGCAATTATAAGCGTTTTTGAAACCTAAACTCAGGACCTTAGTTCAAGGAAAAGGTCACTGGGCTTATTTTTTATGCATGCATGGAATGGCCTTGTCCATATACACATGCATGCCAAATATGAAAGAAATATCTCAATGGATATATGAGAAACGTAAACGCAGATTTCGAAACCTAAACCAAGGTTCTTAGTTCAAGGTCATGGGGTCAAACTTTTTGCATGCAAGGAAAGATAGTGTCCATATACACATGCACACTGAATATAAAAGGAATATCTCAATGGATAAAGGAGTTATCGAAATTTTGAGAAACCTAAACGCAGATTTCGAACCTAAACCTGGGCCTTATTTTCAAGGTCAAGGTCACAGGGGTCAAAATCTTCCTATGCATGGAAAGGCCTTGTCCATATACACACACATACCAACTATGAAAGCAATACCTCAAGGGACATAGAAGTTAAAGGCATTTTTCAAAACCTAAACACAGATTTCGAAACCTAAATGCAGACCTTAAGTTCAAGGTCAAGGTCACAGGGGTCCAAATTTTTCTGTGCATGGAAAGGCCTTGTCAATATACACACACATACCAACTATGAAAGAAATACCTCAAGGGACATAGAAGTTATAGATATTTTTCAAAAATTGTTTACGCCGTTCACGGCGACGCCGACGACGACTACACCCGGGGTATTGCAATAGCTCGTCTTGTACTTCGTACAGGCGAGCTAAAAACTTTAAAAATCTTCTCCTGTTAAACTACTTGTCCAAATTGAAAATTATTTTACACAAATGATCCATGGGTGACCCTCTACCAGATTTCTTAAAATGATTTTGATATCTATATATAGAGGAAATTAAATAATTACTGGTCCATTACCATGACCGTAAACATGGGTACCAGGTGAGCGATTTAGGGCCGCATGCGGCTCTTGTTTAAAACAGTGCAGACCAAGATTAGACAGATCCTGAAGGATATGTACTGTTTTCATATTGGATCTGTCAGCACTCTTTCCTATAAAAAAGTGATGTTTAGATAAGAGATATTCATAGTGGACAGAGTTTTATTCATGAATATTCAGTAAGAGAAGGATTAACACAACAAAGGATCCTTGTAATAGTTTGCTTCACTGACGGCTAAGTTTTTCTTCTATCTTTAACCCTTTCCCCCTTCAGGTGGTCACCTGTCTTCAAGAGTAGGAACAGGCTATGGGGTAAAGGGTTAATATGAGATACAACTGCACATTTTCACTGGTGGCTTACCCCTTGTTTTTCACGAGTAAAAATCAACATTTCTGTTCCTATAAATTGAAACAAACAATTTTTTTAATTTTATTATACGGAAAAAAGGCTTGCCTTTTTTCCGTTCTTAAGTAATGCATGATAAAATCAAAGGTATTCCAATTCTATTTAATCACTGACAGACTTTGAAAAGTGTTTGATTTGCGCGTGAATAATTTCCTCAAAACTAGGCAACTACAAAACATGGGCGCTGACATCTTGGATGATGACGTCACGGCTTTTACGAAGAGTTGTGCCGCTGCGTGACGTTTCGGAATTCCCGATTTCGGTGATATTTTTAAACCATTTTAAGAATGAATAACCCACAACACTCACTTGTACATTGTAATGATTTCCTCCAAATGACAAACTTTCAAACAGTTTAATTCATACCCATTAACGCTAAAAATGAACGTTATTTGCAAAAAGCTACTTCTCAATCGAACCGATAAAAATAACGGATTACCATACGTCACCAATAAAAATAATGACGTCATTATTGGTGGTCATATGACTTCCAAAAATAGTTTCAGATTGCATTATAATACAGGGCTGCCATAAGTTGAAATGAAAAATCCTAAGATTTCCAAATATGCATTTTTCAAGCGCGATTTTACGAATCATACCTTTACCCCATAGCCGATTTCTAGTTTTGTTGGCATGTGACTACTTAAAGCAGACTGGAAGTAAAGCAGAATGCGCCTTATGGCGCATTCTGCTTTACTTTCAGCCTGCTTTAAGCTACCATAACATGGGGGAAAATCCGGAGATTTAGGAAAAATACGGAGAAATGGCAGCATAATATAGCTGTACGGAGGAGTTTTAACTTTTAACATTGTATACATTGGTGCTTATATATCTATTTGATTATTGGGTACATATAGATCTTGTCCCAAACAATTTAGGTTTATTATAAAAGTTCGAGTCGGTTGTGTAATCCAGATCTCAGTCACGAGAGGCGTAGCCTCGAGTGTGATCTGGAATACACAACGAACTGATACAAGAGCGCTGATCACACACTGGCGATAGATGTATTCCGTTAATACAATTTTGCTTTTTTCCGTCCATAGGCAAAGCCTAAATACATATTACTATTAACAAGGGCCACCATGGCCTAAATCGCTCACCTGGTTCACCATGTAAAACTTGACCTATAGTGATATAGATTACCACTGGACATGGCCCACAATAAACCTCTAGAGTGTTAACAAGATTTTCAATGATTTGACCTAGTGACCTAGATTTTGACCAGACACAATCCACGTTTGATTTTGACCTAGATTCGATGTAGGCAAACATTCTGGCAATATTTCATTCAGATCTAATGAGATTTGTATCCTCTAGAGGGTTAATATTGTTTTTCTTTGATTTGACGTAGTAACCCAGTTTTTGACCAGACATTACCTATATTTGAACTTGACCTATATTTCATCAAGACAAACATTGTCATCAAGCTTCATCAAGATCCGATGAAATTTGTAGCCGCTAGAGTGTTCACGACCAATTGTGAATGGACGGACATCCAGCCATCCTAAAAACTAACCTTGGCACTTCGTGCCAGGTGAGCTAAAAACAGAATTCTTAACCCTTTCACTGCCAATGGCGTCAAAAGGACGATTATACAAACAGTTTGGATCCTGACCAGACGCTGTGTAACCCGGCGTCTGATCAGGATCCAAACTGTTTGACACTGGAATCGATATTTCTTAAGTCATACTACATTGAATCTTACTTTTAAACGATCTAGCAGACAACAATATTGAAGCAGACAACAATAAAGCAGCGAAGAGGTAAAAATATCACGATTATTTTGGCAGTGAAAGAGTTAGTACAGAGTGTTCACATCTTCATTATCAACCCTTTACCTTTTAGAAGCGCCTTTTAGCGCATTCAGTTTCATCTTCCGCGGAAGAAAATAATTCAAATCTATACAGTAATGAATATGTATCAGAAGGAATATTTTCTTAATTCTAGCAGATGGTACCTTAAAGCAGGCTGAAAGAAACCTGCTTTAAGTAGTCACCTTTTTTCAAAACTAGAAACAGGTTATGGGGTAAAGGGTTAACCTTGTAAATTATCATCATTAAATTGGGGTACCACATTATCTTGATCTTTAAGATTTGGCAAAGTTCAAAAGCCAGGTAACTTGGTGTCTGATCAGGGTCCACACTGTTTGTCAAATGGTTTGTAACTCTGCCAAGTTCAAGACAGAAGAGTCTCTTCAAGTATTAAAAGCAGACAACACTCTTCATCCCTATCATGATATAGCTAACACCTACCACAAGCCACAGATTGAAGCTCCTGATACAGATGACAACCCTTTTAAAGGGAGGTAATAAAAGTGTTAACCCTTTCCCTAAAAGGAATACGTTTCATTGCCATTACCTTTCCCTCAAACCCTTATACCCCCATTCCACTGAGCGGCGATGCCTCTACGCTTCGAAATTTTGGAAAAATCGCCGCAAATCGTAGTAGGAACGGCAACAGCGCAGTAGAAACGTCAAGGTCGTAGTAGAAGCGTAACAGAAGCGCCTTGATCTCCACCTCACGGCGAATGTTTTGACCCTGCTCAAAATTTACGTAGCGACACCGCAGTGGACTCGAAGCGCAGAAGAAGCGTACTAAGAAATTCATGAGCGTAGTAGTATCGTAGTCGCAGCGTGCTTGACGTAGCGGAAGCGCAGTCACATCGTAGTAAAAGCGTCGAGATATTTGTCCGCGATTCCGCTACGTTTCTCGTACGCTCTGGGGCGATCTCACTACGCTCTGTACGATCTAGCAACGATCAAAGCATTTTCACGGCGATTCGACCATTTATGAATCACAAACCACGGCGCTTCTACTACACTCTCACTACGCTGTTGGCGCTTTGACTGCGTTTCCTCTTCGCTTCCACTACGCTCTTGGCAACTAAGCCATGCTCATGGCGATTTACGTTTCCCGCATGGCGATTTACGTTTCGCGCTTGCCGACCAGTGTATAAATATGCATCACTTCTACCTTTATCTTCATTATTTGTTTGCACTTAAAACTGTAAACATCAATAATTAAAATGCCAAATCGAAAGACAATATCAAGGGCTGCGCATGCTACTGTCAAGCAGACTGAACCTCAGGTGGAGGAATCTCCCTGTTTGTCAAGAAGCCCAGTCCGCTTTACACTCTCCAGCACTCGAAGTAGACGCCCAACTGCATCCCTATGAACAACAAGATGAGCTCAGCGAAGTACAGTACTGAACCTTATTAAATTAACAATTTATGGGATTCGCTTGCAATTCGATGGCAGTTCGCTTGCAATTCGATGGCAATTTGCTTGTGAATATTTTCCAACGCAATTAACGCGTTAAGAAACTCACCAATATTCACAAATATGCCTTTGTTAATGTTTTCCGATTCCATTTTTGTCACAACCGCTTAGGAAAAATCGTGTGTAACGACTCAAGCATACGGTTTGCTTTTTGAAGCGCCCGATTCGATGGCGATTCGATGGCAATTCGCTTGCGATTCTCAATTTAATTTAATAAGGTTCAGAACTGTAGAAGGGGCTGCGGTTAAGAAAGGAAAACAAGTGCCTGCCCTGACTACTGCACATAAAGATGAGATGGTTGAGTGGTTGGCGAAAGCAGTAAAATCGAATATTTTATACAGAAAAGTTCAAGAAGCGCAACAGAAGCGTGGCTCCTGCGCTTAGGTCGAAGTAAGGTCGCAGTAGCAACGTAGTAAGCGTAGTGAGAAATCCTTTATCGTAGTGGCAGCGTAGTAGACGCGTATTGGAGAGACTTAAAGCGCCGTAGAAACAGCGTGGTTGGATCGTGATGAGCGCAGTGAGGTCGTCGTTAAAGGGTACTAGCATACTGGAAACGCCCAAGTCCAAATTTTATGCATTTGGCGGCGCTTCTACGGCGATTTGGATGATTTTGGAGAATCGCCATGATCGCCATAAGCGCAGTGGAACTGCCGTCCAGTGGAATGGGGTTATAAGGAAAAGACATATAAAGCATTTTATGAAGATCTTCGTAGATGACTGAAAATAAGGAAAGCAGAAATCTCCAGCCCTACAGGAGATTTCTAACTTTCAGTCTGCTTTAATCCTTTTACCCCATAGCCTGTTTCTAGTTTTATAGACAGGTGAACACTACTTAAAGCAGGTTGAAAGTAAAGCACGCTTACAGAACATTTTTTACTTTCAGCCTGCTATAAGCTACAATCTGCAAGGATATAGCAAAAATTTCTGGATACAATGGAACTACTTTTTTGGTGAATGAATAAATTTGAGGCCTAAAAAGGCATATTCATGGGGTAATGGGATAATAAGCCACCATTCACAAAAGTTTAAGTAAAAAGCTATTAGAGAAAAAGGTTAAAACAGTTCTAAATGGGAAAAGAGGATAACGCATTCATTATGTAACAATTTATTTAACCTTCAAACAATTACAGTAAAACCTCTCTATTACGACTATTAAATAAAAAGAAGACTAATTTATTGTATTAAAGTCAAGTGGCAGCTTTAAGCAAAGTGACAGTAAAACAGAAAACTCATTTAGGCGATTTCTGTTTTACTGTCACCTTGCTTAGAACTGTCACCTGTCTTAAACACCTGGTAATTCAAACAATTTAGTGGTTGGAATAGAGAGGTTTTACTGTACCATTGAAATACTGTAAACCACAACTAAACATACTGTGCATTCCCTCTCTTAACTAGGCTGAAAACTTGCACCAAGGCAATGGGTACAACAAAAGATTTACCTAGTGTTGCAATTGGCTTACAGAAACTAAAAAGGCAAAACAGAAACATGGCTTTAGACTGAATAATTCAAATCAATATCTCAAATTGAGTATGGCATCTCCCCTGGATCCAAACTATTTATAATTTAAGACTAATTCAGGGCTCCAGATAAAAGAAAGAAAACTGCACAAATCCAACATTTTCTCACTTATTTTATCACCAAATCCTATGATGTTACTACTCATTAGAATCATCTCTTCAAGACGATTCTAATGAGTAATGACACAATAGGGTTTAAGGCAGAAATATAAATTATAGTTTTTAAAACACTCCCCTTAGCTGGAGCTCTGTAATTGATGATGTTTTACAGCATTTACAGCATGATGAAAGTAAAGCAGAAAGTTCCTAAAGGAGCGGTCTGCTTAACTTTCATCTTGTTTTAAGCAACAGCTTTCCTTAACACAATTGGATATACAGTAGAACTTCGAGTTGATGTTGAAGGGACCATCAGAAAAAATTTACTCGATCTCCATATAGCCGACATGTCCGTATTTTACTTGTTGATATCGATTATTTCAAATTAAAAAAATTCAAACGCAATTATGTAACACTCATATCGCATCCAAACTGGATGCATATTTACTCATTTTACTGAAACGAATCTTAGAAATGTACGTCAGGCGAAAATACGTTTGCCGTAACTCGATTTTCAGAAAAAAACAACACAGCGCGGTATGGACGGAAGTCGCTTTTTATCTGCACACCGGTTCTTTTACCCATTCTAGCATATATGCATTCTCTCGAAACGCTGGAACCAGATTCAGGAGAAACCCTTTTCTTAAAATAGTAACAATATCTGCTTAGAGGGATAAAGATAATTGCATAACTACTGATGCTACACATTTCAGGATGGGTTCCGCGTGAGTTGTTCTTTGTCTTTTACACACACACATTTCTCTTCCGGCATAGAAAAAATTCGACCGAACTACGTATACCGTATATGTTTTATGCTTGGGTTCATATTGACTTGAAACAAAACGGATTAAGGAATACAAGGCCTGTTTGTCCAGGATAATTGGGCAGTCAGGTAATTCTGATTCAGGATAATCAATCGAGTAAAGATGGTCACAGAAGTGTGAAAAACTCGACACGCTAAATTACGGTCCTTCGTACAGTCAAACATCAACACATGTGTAGTGAATTTTGAGTGAAACAGTACGTACAGACCGAGAAAAAAGGTTGATATAGCGAAAAACTCGACTTATAAAAACTCGAGTCATACATAGATTTTTATTAAGGTTATATAGGGAGAAAAGTTGGGACATTTAAAAAAGATTGACACACCGATAAATTCGACTCTTCGAAGTTCGACACATGGAAGTTCTACTGTACAAGATTTGCACTTTTGGATATGGAGTAAATAATTCACTGACTTGAGACCCCCACCGGACAGGAGCCATCATGCCTGATTTTATGTATGTGAAGTTGTGAACTGCATGCCCTTAGGTGACAGATTGTGCAGGCGTTCGTCCTCCTTTCGTCAACAAAATTTAGTTAATAAAGTTGTTAGTGTAAATAATACAGCAGCTATAACGTAGCCTGTTTGTCAGTGTTCATTCATCTACCCGGAGTAATTGGTTAAAGGGTTAAAACTGGATTATGCTTTACCCATATCCCCATAAATATGCCTTTTTATTTCATTTACCCCCCGCTCAAACCATAAGGGTTCGAGATCTAGGATTGTCACTGAATCAAGAGACACGTAATCTGGGGGGTAAAGGAAGCAGTATACATCAGGGCACCCAAACCAGTGCTCAACAGGGACAGGGGGCCGATACAACCTCCGGCACATCTGGGATTCGACATTAACATCGCTCACGAAGGCCTCGAGTGGTGTTAATTCCCAATGAGAAACTTCAGTTGGCTGACGAAGTCCGAAGTACTCAGACGAAAGCTACCAGGTAAAGCTTTCTACATTTTGTGTGTGAAATTGAAAAGTTTAGACTTTAAATGAAATGAATAACACCACACAGTTAAACTTTCATAAAAAAAAAATGCCTTTTTATGCTTCTAATCCACTGAAGAAAATAGAGTTTTTTTTATACAGTCTTGAATATGTATCATAAGATATATATTCTATATCATAGTCGATGGTAGCTTAAGGCAGACTGAAAGTAAAGCAGAACATGTCTTAGGATCCATTCTGCTTTACCTTCAATCTGCTTTAAGTTGTTCCCTGTTTTCAAAACTAAAAAAAACAGGCTATGGGGAAATGCGGAAGGGTTTCCACTGCCTGCATTGCCAGAAAAGCAATATATCTCTTTCATCATGGCAACACAAAACTTCTTCTGGGCCACCTTTTGCACATCACAGAATATAAGTTAGATGGTGCTTAAAACATACCTATGCCTAGAGATGGTGACTGTGTAGATTTGTCAAGACCACCATCTAAAGAGCTTGGTGTTGGCAGCGTGCTCTCAGGTCTAGCACTTGAAGTAGTTGTTCCATGTTGACTAAAATTTAATATGAAGCATAAAGTATAATACTTTTCATGGTTTATGAATTTTGCAAACAGGTTGGATCAAAGAAACTTTAATAATATCTCATTAGGATCAAAACCATTTGACGTTGAAAATGTACTTCCTCAGCAGTAAATTATGAAAGTCAGGTCATTGTCATATATAATGTACACAGCATTTATTAATCCTTTCCCCCATAGAAGCGACTTTTAGTTTAGCTTATTTAATTTATTCCTCCGCTGAAGAAAATAGTTTCAGTTTATACCCTTATGAACAATTACCATTACAAATATTTTATATAGCCTAGCAGATTTTAGCTTAAATCAGGCTGAAAGTAAAGCAGAATGTGCCTTAAGGCACATTCTGCTTTACTTTCAACCTGCTTTAAGCGGTCACCTGTCTTCAAAACTAGAAACAGGCTATGAGGTAAAGGGTTACGAAGACAACTTGTTACAGAGAACTAAATAGTTTTTAAAAGACAATTAATTCTGCTTGACAAATTCTAGTAATTAAAGTATGGTCATGCGATGCTATCTTTGGGTCAATTTAAAACAAAACAACAACAATTATCACAGTATAGCAAACAATATGAATCCCAAATCTTTTTATCTTGTTGATACTGCTGATTTTATGGATAATTTAAGGGAACAGATAAGAGGTACTATACTACAGTGCTCCTTTCCTACATTGGCCCTCTGAACAACAGTTTCCTCCTTACAACAATGCTTGCCACTGTTTCCCAAACAAAACAATTATGTCTAACGCTTTCATTGCTGCAATATTGTCTGCTTACAATTTTTGTCTGCTGTTTCTTTCAAAGTATAATTTGGCAGAAGAGACATAAAGGCGAGTGACAAACAGTTTAAACCTAGATCAGACGCTGCATTACACGGGGTCTGATCTGGGTTCGAACTGTTTGCAAATGTAAGCAAAGTCATATTTATCACTCTAAGGGTATTAATTGTCCCTTCCTATAACAACTCTGAACAACACGCACAGACCATTTTAATGGGATGTCGCAACAAATTGTTTAGTGGGACATATCTATATCTGAGTTTCTCTATCTGGAGCTTTGAAAAAAAACAACTTTTCCCAAATAGTTGATTTTCAGTATTGAAGACAGAAGTAGGGTTGGACACTGGTACTCTGTATCAAAACAGTATCGAGAATCATTTAAATTTATACTGGATCGTAACCATTTAAAATAAAAACCTGTATTTTTATTGATACTCCAGGCGTTTAGAAAAAATTATTATTTGACCTGAGCCTATACTCCAAGTCCCATACTGTCTCACCATCAATGACGGTTAATGTTGGTACAACTCAGCCAACCCCACTCCTGTATCAGTACCTTCCTTTAAGTTTGAACATGCACTCTCTTGAATCATATGATGGCCACAAGGCAGTATACTCAACTTGTTGATGGTAGCCGTTATGCGGTTTAAGGCTCAGTACATTTCTTAGCTTATCACAGGCTGGAAGTATTGCTTAAAGCAGAATCAAAGTAAAACAGAAAGTGTCTTCAGTCACATTCTACTGTACTTATAAACTGTTTAAGTGGTCACCTATCTTCACAACTAGAAGCAGACTATGGGGTTACACAGTGGGGTACAGAATTAAAACAGTTTTTAGGCAAATACTTAGTTTTTGTTAGATGCAATTAATTTAACTTATTTAAAAAAAGTTGTGTTTATGCAGCATTTTGTTCTTACTTTTAACAAAATCATTTTGAAATTGTTCTCAACATAAGACATATCACAATAGACACATGGTATCGAAAAGTATCATTAAAATACCAGTATCATTCCATTGGTATCGGTATCATATCGTACCGTTTCGTTCTTAACGATGTCCAACCCTAGACAGAACTTGAGAAGGGTGCTTAAAGCAGGCTGAAAGTAAAGCAGAATGCCCCTGCCTTACTGTCAGTCTGATTTAACTTTACCATCTACTAAGATATAGGACATAGTATATGCATGCATAGAAATTCGAACAGTTTTCTCTAGTGCAGGAATAACTAATGTGGTATTCAAAGGTGTAACTGTTGAGAAATGGGTTCGTATCACTGTGAAAGCAAGCCAGTCAAAACTATAATCAAAACTTCAATAATTTACCCACCTTTTGTTGCAATCAGCACTGCCATTGCACTCTACTGTAGAGGTTTCTTTTAAACATGCTAAAAATAAAAGAATGATACATGAAATAAAAACCTCCAAAATATCTTACAACTTTCCTTTTATTTCGTACTAAAACAAGTAGAGTATCTCTGAATTAATACATGTCCCTTAACAGGGAATTGAGAGTTATAAAATTTTACTAAAGATAATGGACAGAGAGACCCACAGGTAGATAGACGGATACAAAACCTATCATACCCCAGGTTTCACTGGTAGGGGACCAGTGATGATTTTACCTGCGCATCCCGAGTCCTATACTCATTACATTTGCCAAGGACTCATTATTTAAAAACTTGTGAGTCCCATGGACCCATAGCTTTTCTGGCCTTTATTAACCTATTACTCATAGGCAAATAGTATCTTAAAACAGGTTGAAAGTAAAGCAGAATGTGCCTTAAGGCACATTCTGCTTTACTTACAACCTGCTTTAAGTGGTCACCTGTCTTCAAAACTAGAAATAAGTTATGGGATATTGGGTTAAATTTTCACCTCAAGGACTCAATGTTTGTCTCAAGGACTCATTGTTTTACAGAATGTGCATCCAGAGGACTCATTCATCTGATTTCTAAAATTATCATTGAGGGACTTATAAAAATTTAAACCATTACCCAATGATACGTCTTTTTAAGTCTCTTATATCTTCCTCCACAGAAGAAAATACTTCAAATTAATTTCTTTTGTCCTGTGAAATGCACACCCGTGTATAATATGCACTTGTATTTTTAGGGTTAAATGGCTGGAAAAAACTTTTTCAGTAGAGGAATAAATTGGATGTGTAAATACGCTGATATATCTATGGAGTAAACGGTTAAGCCTGCTTTAAGAAGTCACCTGTCTTAGATACTTTGCTTTTTTGTCTCTCTAAATATATTCCCAAAAAATAATTCCAAAAACAGAGTAAACAAACCTCCACTTCCAATCGGAGCACAAACATCTTCATAGTGCAGCTTTTTGGTGAAGTCAAAGATGAATCCTAACTTTGTATTGACAGGACAAAGGTTCTTTTTTCTGTTGCACTCCACAAGTGCTGGGTCTCCGGTGGAGGATGGCGGGCGCAGCACTGTATACTCATTCAAGTCTATATGGGGATGGTGAAGGCAAGGCATCCTGCAGTCCTGTTTGACATTATTATAAGTACCAGCAGGACAAGCAACCCTTTCAAAAGAGATCTTATCCTGGGTATACGTAAACGTCCCATGATAACCTGAAGTAACAAGAATTCAGTGCAATTAGCTCTTTGCATGCTGGGTAATGTTTTTGTCTGCAACAATTTATCGTCTGCTATCGGTCCAAAATTAGAATTTTCAAAATTTCTTTTAAATTCAGTGTCAGAATAGCAAACAGTTTGGATCCTGATGAGACGCAGTGTCTCATCTGGATCCAATCTGTTTGCAGGCGTAATCACTATGGCAGGTATATCCGCCACTAGGGTGCAAAGAGTTAGACAAAATGACTTCTCTTTGTTGCACTTGCTAAGGTCCATTAGCAGATACCTGGTGCAAAACTGTTTAATGGAGAAAGCATTATTCTTTCTCGTTTAACCCATTACCCCATACATACACCTTTTTTACACAGTTCTTGTAGCCATTGGAAAAAGCTACACATTTTGTGAATAGTCTCCCTTGACTCCTGTACAAAATCATATGAATAACAGAAGTTGTACAAGCGACCTGATATAACAAAGCACATTCAAAATCACTAGAAACATGTGTTGTCAGCTCTGAAATTATACAGACTGTCTGACATAAGTCTGCACGATTTCAAAGGGTAAATTTTCCTTAATTTAGTTGCCAATATACTAGTTAACATCATAGCTGTTCATAGTGGGTGGAGTTTATTAAGGAATATTCAGCAAAAGAAGCATATAAACTAAGATTTTAACACACTTTGTAGGTAAACTGAAGTGTCAAAATGAAATAATAAATTCATACAGAGTATTAATATGCAATAGAACACGGGTAGTTGTTGAGATGCTGGTAATTTAAACACTCGGCTGTGTTCTATTGTACAAAATACACTGGTATGAATTTATTATTTCTTGAATAAACAACAATGGGTTAAAACTGATTATCTGTTCTCGTTTCAAGTAAATGCTCCTATGGTACTTTCTACTGTATGTTTATTCTGCAAAAAGCTACCCCTGATTTAGTTCATTTTCAACTTCATCATTACTCACCTGGGATACAGATCATCTGGTCCGCAGTCACACAAATATAATACATGCTCTGGGTTTGAATATCTGTTACACACACAGCTAGCCCTTGTGTGCAATCAAAACAATGTTTGCCCCATATTTTTTCATCTTTGGACTGTGGCATTCGACATTTAGTAGTATCATTTAGACAAAGGGACTTGTTCCGCTCAATGATATCAAACTTGAGCAGCTGTGTTGACCCAAGTGGTAGAAATACTAGTATGCTTACTAGTATAAGTTTCTGAAAATAAAACAAAAACTTCATATTTTATCTCTGCTTTAATCCTTATTATGCTAAATTGTCGTCTGCTTCAAATATACCGTCTGCAAAAAAATAAATCAAAATTAGTCTTTATACTTTTTAAACTGAAGAAAAGTAATATGAGTGACAAACAGTTATTGCGGTGTATGATCTGGATCCAAGCTGTTGGCAAATCATTAGCGAAGTCACGCTTAGCACGATAAGAGTTGATATACAGTAAAACCTCTCTATTACGACCACTGAACTGTGTTATGCATTTACAACAGGTGACTGCTTAAAGCAAGATGACAATGAAACAGAAAGCTTGTTTAGAAACTTTTTGTTTTACGGTCACCTTGCTTTAAGCTTTCACCAAGTTTTTATACAACCAATTAGCATTCATTTTAGTGGTTGTAATAGAGAGGTTGGTTTTACTGTAGTAGGTTAAGAGCAAATTTGTGATAACTGATAACTGTACATAGCAAACAGTTTGGATATAGATGAGATGCTGAGTAACTCGGTGTCTCATCTGGATCCAAACTCTTTGACACTCTGAATATGTTTATCAAAAATTAGCAAATAAATATTCATGTACATGTACTGAGAAAAATGTTGCAGAGGACACAATGTCATATCCAAAAGAAAAGCTGTACAAAGTGCTATTTTAAGAGTAAAGATCTCTGCTAACAGTGCCAAAAAACCCAGTCTACCTTTAATCAGAATCTTCCAATAACTGTACATATTTCTTGGTCTCAAAAACAGTAAAACCTCTCTATTACGACCACTAAATTGTGTTAATTATTATCTGCTTACGACAGGTGACTGCTTAAAGCAAGGTGCCTGTAAAACAGAAAGCTCCTGTAGGACCTTTCTGTTTTACTGTCACCTTGCTTTAAAGGGACTCGCAACCGGATGGTGTACTTACTTGTCAAAATAAAATAAAATACTCAAATAAAAGCAAATTTGTGGCATTATTTGGCTTCTGACATTAAAAAAATATGATCAGTCCAAAAAAAGTCTCAAGAATCGTCACCGAATCTTCATTTTTTTAGATATTTTCCATCGTTTTTCTATAGCGTCAGCTGACGGTATAGTTGTTGTTGTTGCTTCTCTACACTTGCTCAGACATAAACCCGAGCCGAATAAAGTATTATCGATCGCTACCAGTGAAGTACATTAATTCACTACCACATATATAGAGAGCGTTGGTAGCCGAGGTGGTAAAGGCACTTCCTCATTTTTCATGTTTGTCTCCGCATGGAGGGTCACAGGTTCGAATCCCACCAGAGCTTCTTCTTTTCTTTTTTTTTGAAATGCATTTTTTAACAGAATTTATTATCCTAAACTAAATCTTACCCATTTATATAAGCATTTGACATATATTTACAAATTACTATTTTTTAATGCTCAATCCGGTTGCGAGCCTCTTTAAGCTGTCACCTGTCTTTAAAACATTAATTAGCCTTCATTTTAGTGGTCGTAATAGAGAGGTTTTACTGTACATACTCTACTTGCTCACGAATCCTTTAGTAAGAGTTATACAGGGTGCATGGGACAGGTAGCCTTTCATGTTCTTCAATAAGCTGTCACCAGGGTTCCATATAAGGTAAGTATTTCAGAAACAAAAAGCTTTATGTTTGCACCAAAGCCTATGGTGTGACTACTCATTAGATTGGTCTCGAAGAGACTATTCTAATTAGTAGTCACACTACGTTTGTTCGAGACATAAAAATGTTGGAAAACTTGCGCTCACTCCTTCTTATCTTGAGCGTCATCTGTCTTGAACAACTGCAAATTCAACTTCTTTAGAATGGCTGATAAACCTACCTTATCAGGAAACCTCTCTAAATCAAACTTTTCAGTGGGTCTAGAAGGGTATATTTTTGCTAGATGTTTCACTGTTTTCTTGTTAGGAAAACAATAAATCGCTTTTCAGTTGTAACTTAACTGCATCAATGTTCGAACAACAATTAATGTAATCCAATGACAATTTTCTGCATCCCTAGAAATATTAATATACTGGTATGAATGACAAGTCTTAACCTTGGTCAAAGGTCAAGGTCATCAAACTGTGATGCAATATCCTGCATACATTGAGGCGAAAAGGTATGTGAAGTTGCATGACCATTGCTGCAGTAAAGTCCAAAACTGACCTATACCGCAAAAATTTAACCTATGTCAGGGTTCAAGGTCATCAAACTGTAATGCAACATCCTGTACATCGAGACACATAAACATATGAAGCTCAGAGTAGCTCTAGCTCTGGTACTTAGTCCACAACTGACCTGAACGCAAAACCTTAACCTTGGCTTGTACAGACAAGAAGATATACTAACAAGAGCGTGTCCAAGTTACACGAATGCCCCCGATGATACAGGGAGGGGAATCCGGACTGTCAAATGTAAAATGTACGAGTTAAAGAGGTGAAACTGTCATGGAGCTCCATTTTGAGGAATTCAAGGGCCATTACTCCAAAGGGCCTAGCATAAATTGGCACCGCTTATTATCCAAATTTGTCTCCATTTTATGTCAACAAACATTTTCAGAAAGTTTGGTGAAGATCAGATGAAAAGCAATGTGTTTGTGAAACACAAATGCCCCCAGGCAGCGTCATGTTCTGTAAAAGTAGGTCAAAAGTCATGGTCGTAGGGTAAATGAAGCATTGCCATGGTTGGAGAGGTCTTAACACAAGAACCATACAAAGAATGGAAGGTCTAGACCTACTGGTTCAAATCTTATATAGGCGTATAAAGATTTATACAAAAGAAGCTCAAAGGTCAAGGTCACAAGCACAAAAAAGGGTCTCATTACAAGATACATATAAACAAAATATGAAAGCGGTAGGCCTACTGGTGCAAATGTTATAGCCATTTAAAGATTTCAACAAAAATAGGTAAAATGTCAGGGTCACAAGGTCAAAATGTTTTGTATGGTTAGAAAGGTCTTGCCACAGGGAAAACACATGCCAAGTATAAAAGGCCTAAGAGCAAAAATGCAACAGTTATAGCCAAGGTTAAGGTTTTTGGTTAAAGTTTGATTAAATAGGTCAAAGGTCACATGGTCAAAGATGTTGGTATGGTTGGAAAGGTCTTGTCACAAGAAATATACATACAAAAGATGAAAGCCCTGGTGCAACTGGTGCAAATGTTATAGACATTTAAAAGTTTTTACAAAAGTAGGTCAAATGTCAAGGTCAAAGGTCATAAGATCAAAAAGTTTTGCATGGATGGAAATGTCTTGACACAAGAAATATACATACAATATATGAAAGTCCCGGGCCAACTGGTGCAAATAAAATAGCCATTTAAAGATTTTTACAAAAGAAGGTCAAATGTCAAGGTCAAGGTCACACGGTCAAAAATGTTGATAGGTTGGAAAGGTCTTGTCATGAGGAATACACATGCCAAATTTAAAACCCCTAGGTTCAATAATGCAAAATTTATAGCCAAGGTTAAGGTTTTTTGTTAAACTTTGATTAAATAGGTCAAAGGTCAAGGTCAAGGTCACATTGTCAAATATGTTGGTATGGTTGGAAAGGTCTTGACACAAGAAATATACATACAAAATATGAAAGCCCAGGATTAAAAATGCAACAGTAATAGCCAAGGTTAAGGTTTTTGGTTAAAGTTTGATTAAATAGGTCAAAGGTCAAGGTCACATGGTCAAAGATGTTGGTATGGTTGGAAAGGTCTTGTCACAAGAAATATACATACAAAATATGAAAGCCCTGGTGCAACTGGTGCAAATGTTATAGACATTTAAAGGTTTTTACAAAAGAAGGTCAAATGTCAAGGTCAAAGGTCACAAGATCAAATGTTTTGCATGGATGGAAAGGTCTTGACACAAGAAATATACATACAATATATGAAAGTCCCAGGCCAACTGGTGCAAATAAAATAGCCATTTAAAGATTTTTACAAAAGTAGGTCAAATGTCAAGGTCAAGGTCACACGGTCAAAAAGTTTTGTATGGTTGGAAAGGTCTTGTCATGTGGAATACACATACCAGGTTTAAAACCCCTAGGTTCAAAAATGCAAAAGTTATAGCCAAGGTTAAGGTTTTTTGTTAAACTTTGATTAAATAGGTCAAAGGTGAATGTCAAGGTCACATGGTCAATAATGTTGGTATGGTTGGAAAGGTCTTGACACAAGAAATATACATACAAAATATGAAAGCCCTGGGCCAACTGGTGCAAATGTTATAGCCATTGAAAGATTTGTACAAAAGTAGGTCAAATGCCAAGGTCAAGGTCACAAGGTCAAAATGTTTTGTATGGTTGGAAAGGTCTTGCCATGAGGAACACATATGCCAAGTATAAAAGGCCCAGGATTAAACATGCAAAAGTTATAGCCAAGGTTAAGGTTTTTGGTTAAAGTTTGAAAAAATGGGTCAAAGGTCAAGGTCACATGGTCCAATATGTTGGTATGGTTGGAAAGGTCTTGACACAAGAAATATACATACAAAATATGAAAGCCCTGGGCCAACTGGTGCAAATGTTATAGCACTTTAAAGATTTTTACAAAAGTAGGTCAAATGTCAAGGTCACAAGGTTTTGTATGGTTGGAAAGGCCTTGCCATGAGGAATACACATGCCAAGTATAAAAGGCCCAGGATTAAAAATGCAAAAGTTATAGCCAAGGTTAAGGTTTTTGGTTAAAGTTTGATTAAATAGGTCAAAGGTCAAGGTCACATGGTCAAAGATGTTGGTATGGTTGGAAAGGTCTTGTTACAAGAAATATACATACAAAATATGAAAGCCCTGGTGCAACTGGTGCAAATGTTATAGACATTTAAAGGTTTTTACAAAAGAAGGTCAAATGTCAAGGTCAAAGGTCACAAGATCAAATGTTTTGCATGGATGGAAAGGTCTTGACACAAGAAATATACATACAATATATGAAAGTCCCGGGCCAACTGGTGCAAATAAAATAGCCATTTAAAGATTTTTACAAAAGTAGGTCAAATGTCAAGGTCAAGGTCACACGGTCAAAAAGTTTTGTATGGTTGGAAAGGTCTTGTCATGTGGAATACACATACCAGGTTTAAAACCCCTAGGTTCAAAAATGCAAAAGTTATAGCCAAGGTTAAGGTTTTTTGTTAAACTTTGATTAAATAGGTCAAAGGTGAATGTCAAGGTCACATGGTCAATAATGTTGGTATGGTTGGAAAGGTCTTGACACAAGAAATATACATACAAAATATGAAAGCCCTGGGCCAACTGGTGCAAATGTTATAGCCATTGAAAGATTTTTACAAAAGTAGGTCAAATGCCAAGGTCAAGGTCACAAGGTCAAAATGTTTTGTATGGTTGGAAAGGTCTTGCCATGAGGAACACATATGCCAAGTATAAAAGGCCCAGGATTAAAAATGCAAAAGTTATAGCCAAGGTTAAGGTTTTTGGTTAAAGTTTGAAAAAATGGGTCAAAGGTCAAGGTCAAGGTCACATGGTCCAATATGTTGGTATGGTTGGAAAGGTCTTGACACAAGAAATATACATACAAAATATGAAAGCCCTGGGCCAACTGGTGCAAATGTTATAGCACTTTAAAGATTTTTACAAAAGTAGGTCAAATGTCAAGGTCACAAGGTTTTGTATGGTTGGAAAGGCCTTGCCATGAGGAATACACATGCCAAGTATAAAAGGCCCAGGATTAAAAATGCAAAAGTTATAGCCAAGGTTAAGGTTTTTGGTTAAAGTTTGATTAAATAGGTCAAAGGTCAAGATCACATGGTCAAAGATGTTGGTATGGTTGGAAAGGTCTTGTTACAAGAAATATACATACAAAGTATGAAAGCCCTGGTGCAACTGGTGCAAATGTTATAGACATTTAAAGGTTTTTACAAAAGAAGGTCAAATGTCAAGGTCAAAGGTCACAAGATCAAATGTTTTGCATGGATGGAAAGGTCTTGACACAAGAAATATACATACAATATATGAAAGTCCCGGGCCAACTGGTGCAAATAAAATAGCCATTTAAAGATTTTACAAAAGTAGGTCAAATGTCAAGGTCAAGGTCACACGGTCAAAAAGTTTTGTATGGTTGGAAAGGTCTTGTCATGTGGAATACACATGCCAGGTTTAAAACCCCTAGGTTCAAAAATGCAAAAGTTATAGCCAAGGTTAAGGTTTTTTGTTAAACTTTGATTAAATAGGTCAAAGATGAATGTCAAGGTCACATGGTCAATAATGTTGGTATGGTTGGAAAGGTCTTGACACAAGAAATATACATACAAAATATGAAAGCCCTGGGCCAACTGGTGCAAATGTTATAGCCATTTAAAGATTTGTACAAAAGTAGGTCAAATGCCAAGGTCAAGGTCACAAGGTCAAAATGTTTTGTATGGTTGGAAAGGTCTTGCCATGAGGAACACACATGCCAAGTATAAAAGGCCCAGGATTAAAAATGCAAAAGTTATAGCCAAGGTTAAGGTTTTTTGTTAAAGTTTGAAAAAATGGGTCAACGGTCAAGGTCACATGGTCCAATATGTTGGTATGGTTGGAAAGGTCTTGACACAAGAAATATACAAACAAAAAATGAAAGTCCTGGGCCAACTGGTGCAAATGTTATAGCCATTTAAAGATTTTTACAAAAATAGGTCAAATGCCAAGGTCAAGGTCACAAGGTCAAAATGTTTTGTATGGTTGGAAAGGTCTTGCCATGAGGAACACACATGCCAAGTATAAAAGGCCCAGGATTAAAAATGCAAAAGTTAAAGCCAAGGTTAAGGTTTTTGGTTTAAGTTTGAAAAAATGGGTCAAAGGTCAAGGTCACATGGACCAATATGTTGGTATGGTTAGAAAAGTCTTGACACAAGAAATATACATACAAAATATGAAAGCCCTGGGCCAACTGGTGCAAATGTTATAGCCATTTAAAGATATTTACAAAAGTAGGTCAAATGTCAAGGTCAAGGTCACAAGGTTTTGTATGGTTGGAAAGGCCTTGCCATGAGGAATACACATGCCAAGTATAAAAGGCCCAGGATTAAAAATGCAAAAGTTATAGCCAAGGTTAAGGTTTTTGGTTAAAGTTTGATTAAATAGGTCAAAGGTCAAGGTCACATGGTCAAAGATGTTGGTATGATTGGAAAGGTCTTGTCACAAGAAATATACATACAAAATATGAAAGCCCCGGTGCAACTGGTGCAAATGTTATAGACATTTAAAGGTTTTTACAAAAGTAGGTCAAATGTCAAGGTCAAAAGATCAAAAAGTTTTGCATGGATGGAAAGGTCTTGACACAAGAAATATACATACAATATATGAAAGTCCCGGGCCAACTGGTGCAAATAAAATAGCCATTTAAAGATTTTTACAAAAGTAGGTCAAATGTCAAGGTCAAGGTCACACGGTCAAAAAGTTTTGTATGGTTGGAAAGGTCTTGACACAAGAAATATACATACAAAATATGAAAGCCCTGGGCCAACTGGTGCAAATGTTATAGCCATTTAAAGATTTGTACAAAAGTAGGTCAAATGCCAAGGTCAAGGTCACAAGGTCAAAATGTTTTGTATGGTTGGAAAGGTCTTGCCATGAGGAACACACATGCCAAGTATAAAAGGCCCAGGATTAAAAATGCAAAAGTTATAGCCAAGGTTAAGGTTTTTTGTTAAAGTTTGAAAAAATGGGTCAAAGGTCAAGGTCACATGGTCCAATATGTTGGTATGGTTGGAAAGGTCTTGACACAAGAAATATACAAACAAAAAATGAAAGTCCTGGGCCAACTGGTGCAAATGTTATAGCCATTTAAAGATTTTTACAAAAGTAGGTCAAATGCCAAGGTCAAGGTCACAAGGTCAAAATGTTTTGTATGGTTGGAAAGGTCTTGCCATGAGGAACACACATGCCAAGTATAAAAGGCCCAGGATTAAAAATGCAAAAGTTATAGCCAAGGTTAAGGTTTTTGGTTAAAGTTTGAAAAAATGGGTCAAAGGTCAAGGTCAAGGTCACATGGTCCAATATGTTGGTATGGTTAGAAAAGTCTTGACACAAGAAATATACATACAAAATATGAAAGCCCTGGGCCAACTGGTGCAAATGTTATAGCCATTTAAAGATTTTTACAAAAGTAGGTCAAATGTCAAGGTCAAGGTCACAAGGTTTTGTATGGTTGGAAAGGCCTTGCCATGAGGAATACACATGCCAAGTATAAAAGTCCCAGGATTAAAAATGCAAAAGTTATAGCCAAGGTTAAGGTTTTTGGTTAAAGTTTGATTAAATAGGTCAAAGGTCAAGGTCACATGGTCAAAGATGTTGGTATGGTTGGAAAGGTCTTGTCACAAGAAATATACATACAAAATATGAAAGCCCCGGTGCAACTGGTGCAAATGTTATAGACATTTAAAGGTTTTTACAAAAGTAGGTCAAATGTCAAGGTCAAAAGATCAAAAAGTTTTGCATGGATGGAAAGGTCTTGACACAAGAAATATACATACAATATATGAAAGTCCCGGGCCAACTGGTGCAAATAAAATAGCCATTTAAAGATTTTTACAAAAGTAGGTCAAATGTCAAGGTCAAGGTCACACGGTCAAAAAGTTTTGAATGGTTGGAAAGGTCTTGTCATGAGGAACACACATGCCAAGTTTAAAACCCCTAGGTTCAAAAATGCAAAAGTTATAGCCAAGGTTAAGGTTTTTGGTTAAAGTTTGATTAAATAGGTCAAAGGTGAATGTCAATGTCACAAGGTCAAATATGTTGGTATGGTTGGAAAGGTCTTGACACAAGAAATATACATGCAAAATATGAAAGCCCTGGGCCAACTGGTGCAAATGTTATAGCCATTTAAAGATTTTTACAAAAGTAGGTCAAATGCCATGGTCAAGGTCACAAGGTCAAAACGTTTTGTATGGTTGGAAAGGTCTTGCCATGAGGAATACACATGCCAAGTATAAAAGGCCCAGGATTAAAAATGCAAAAGTTATAGCCAAGGTTAAGGTTTTTGGTTAAAGTTTGAAAAAATGGGTCAAAGGTCAAGGTCACATGGTCCAATATGTTGGTATGGTTGGAAAGGTCTTGACACAAGAAATATACATACAAAATATGAAAGCCCTGGGCCAACTGGTGCAAATGTTATAGCCATTTAAAGATTTTTACAAAAGTAGGTCAAATGTCAAGGTCAAGGTCACAAGGTTTGGTATGTTTGGAAAGGTCTTGCCATGAGGAATACACATGCCAAGTATAAAAGGCCCAGGATTAAAAAAGCAAGTTATAGCCAAGGTTAAGGTTTTTGGTTAAAGTTTGAAAAAATGGGTCAAAGGTCAAGGTCAAGGTCACATGGTCAAATATGTTGGTATGGTTGGAAAGGTCTTGACACAAGAAATATACAAACAAAATATGAAAGCCCTGGGCCAACTGGTGCAAATGTTATAGCCATTTAAAGATTTTTACAAAAGTAGGTCAAATGCCAAGGTCAAGGTCAAATTGTTTTGTATGGTTGGAAAGGTCTTGATACAGGGAAGACACATGCCAAGTATAAAAGGCCCAGGTTAAAAAATGCGAGAGTTATAGCCAAGGTTAAGGTTTTGAAACAGACGGACGGACGGACGGTCTACTTGCTTAGGTCTAAGGGCCAGCCTGCTTAGGGGCCAATTTTAAAGGGCCATTTGTCCAAATTAAAGGGCCACAAGTGGCCCATTGTTATCATCTGAGCAACCAAAATGGCCCTTTAAAGTCATCCCTACATATGGACAGATTATGGACATTTGTGGTAAAGGGCCTTAATTTGAAAACTTATTTTTTAACTCCCTTGAGGCCCTCTGATACCATTTTTGCAATTTCTAGAACCAGTTAAGGGGCTATGGCCCTATAACTGCCAATAGCCCTATATTTGTTCACAGTCCACTAAAATGGCCCCTTACTCTAAGTTAGGTGTACGGACAGACCAACAGACATGACAAAAACTATATGCCTCCGAATCGTAGATTCTGGGGGCATAATAAAATATGGCCTGCACCATTTGATGGGGGGGCATAAAAATGACGATATAAATAGTATGACACTGTGATATGTCATGATCAGATGCACCAATTCCACTTTTAGTCTAGTCCATACTTGAAGATTTAGGGTTGATTTTTACAATATAAGTCGACAAACTGGCACACAGTGTAGACCCTCAGGCCTGATCAGTGTGCTCTGTAAGGAGCCCTCTGATCAGGGTCTACACTGTAGTACATTGTTTGTGAAGGTGAGTGCACTCTTCACTAGAGGTCTATATACGAGTTAAAACCATATTACTATTGAAATAAAATCAGGAATACTTACCAAATAGATATATCTTTTGCCTGTATCTTGGCTAATCATCTTAAATTGGTGCAATATCCACAATAAAATACTCGACAAGGAAAAACTGAAATGAAACATAACATTTCTTATATCAGCCATATTCAAAGAGCCTAAAGGGCTGAAGGCATAGACAGATAATGCTGGCTACTGAAAGTTAAAATACATTCACCATAAAAAACGCGCTTGTACAGCAAGGTCATACAAGTGACGATTAACATACACACTGTGACATACTCCACCGACAACTTGAAATTCGTCGCAAATTTCTATATGAGAACGACCGAGGGTTTGTCACAGAAACCACAATGGGCGCCAAATGAAACCTGGTGAAAAATTTGAAGCCATATCTGGACTCTCCCGACTGAGATACCACACATCTTTCAGCATTTAATCATAAAAATTCAACCCTGGCTGCTTCATGTAAAGTGTGATAGCCCAGTATGTCGACATAGGGGGTCGAAACTAGGCAGAGAAAAACCCTCGCAAAGTTTTAAATCTTTAAGCTGTATTTTTTTTAACTTATTCTTTGCGTTTAGACCTAGATCTAGTCCACATTACATGGTCTAGATCTATAATGATTAAGCTTTTCAGATTATTGTATCCTCCTAAGAAATAATTTTATCTGACAGTGGGGAAAACGTTAGATCTATTCTTTCCCGTTTTTAAACGCAAAGCACAAAACGGAGAAAATCGGATCTACTTTTTGGTTTCCTGCTGTATCACAGGTGACACGTAGGGGTCACTTTTCCGGCGTCTGTCCGTCCGTCCACCTGTCCGTCACGCTTTTTGTGCCACCCCTCATAACTCCTGTTCTGAGTGTTCTACTGAAGCTTTGAAGATGAAACTTCATTTATGGAAAGAGCTTGACAAGTGGAAGAGAATTACACAAGGCCTTGACGGGTCATAACTCTTGTATCAATATTGTGAGATTTATTCCTCTTTTCAACATTTTCTTTTCATGCTCTCTGCTGTTTTACTGAAAATTTTGAAATGAAATTTCTTTTATAGAAAGAAAATGGTAGATACTGCTTGCTGGGAGGTGACACACGTGTTCTGGGGAACCCATCTACATGTACTTTCTTTTTACATTTCTAGCTACATGTAGATCTAGATCTATCTATTTTAATCTGAGGGGCAAAAAGTGTGAAGCCTCGTCAGACGCCAGGTTATGATAGAACGTCCACGGCCACACCATTTGGATCTCAAGAAGAAACTGACCTGGACGCTTTTAGGCGTTTGTCTAGACTCAGACTGATGATCGAGAGCTTGACGTCAAACATCAGGTCAGGACCTATCTAGAGCGTACCCCGTGAAAAAAAATGGAATTTAGAACTGAAATTGTGAGTCCTGCAGTGTGATTTTAGGGGTTTAGGGCTTTGAATACGATCAATTTTTATCAAAGCTCCGTTGTATATCCACATTCACCTATCCGGTGGGTAGTTGGGGTATAAGCCATGAGAAATAATGTGACTACCGGTATAACCTTTATTTCTACTAAAACTATTCTAATTTTAGGCGCACGAGAGGTACATGTAGCACCATAGGCTTTAGGCTGCCGACTTTGTAGTTACTAAATTTTTGAGTTTCTGAAACTTGAAATTGATGAATGCTGGTTTCGGGAGAGGGGTCCGGAAACCTCCCACGGGAAAAACAGAAATTAGAACTAAAATGCTGAGCTCTGAAGCGTGCTAAGAGTGATTTAGACTTAAGACATTAAGGTCTAAAAACTTCCCCACCCCCACCCACCCAACCCTCACGCTACATCTTTTAAACCTTCAATGTCACTTTTTGGCCATGTTTGATTTTTCTTTTTTCCAATTGATGTTACGCACGTGCGTGATTGTGTATCGTCTGTCAAGCTCCTGTCTGTTTTATGAATATTTTACTTATACTGTTTGTTTATTTCTATAAATAAAGCAAGCGCAACACCAGCACAATACCATATACATTAGACACTTCTTTATTGAGATACTTTTGATCGAGCCTTATGAATTTAATTATTCAAATTATGGATAATGTTAGTTTAGCATTTTTTCCACATATCAGTCATTTGACGCTTTTGATAAAAGAAAATTCTCAGATGAGAAAGTATGTTCCTATAGGAGATGTTTAATAGAGATCAGTAAATGTTGGCTTATTATCATACTAGATCTATACTACTTTCATGCATGTAAGTAAAATTCAGTTAATTAGGTGGAACCTTGAGTAAATCTTTATTGAAGAAAGGGTGAACAAACATTCTGAGGCAAAATTATATAATAAAACATTTGTCTATTCTACTTTCAGGAAATATCAGTATTTCCGCTTCAACAGGACCAGACTGACGTCGTTCTTGTGAAAGAGAGTGATGACGTTGATGAGAGAAGATATGATATTCTGAGGTCACGTGACGTCGATTTCCCCCACGAGCGTCTGCCGCACGTGCTACAGCCTGCAGGAATATCTACCGCTCGCCAGAAGTATCTGTTTAATATTGTGAGGCCATGTGTTCGCCATGTCTATCAGGACGTTAAGTGTCCTCAAAATCCATACAGAAACTGAGATTTGTGTCCTTTTCAGGATTGCGTTACTATGGCAACTGAACTGTAACAGACTTTTCTTTTCTCCATAATTTATTCCAAATAAGTTTTATATGTTTACTCAACAGAAGCTTATGTCTTAATTAGAAGGAAACGTGCATACTGTAGGCATTGTTGGTTCTTAAAATACTGTTTCTGGACCGCTTTTTAAAAGTCAATTAACACTCGTGTGTCAATGTTTCAATGCTAGGGCAGATACTAAATTAGCTGTAATTTCATTAAAAATTGAGATATCACCAAAATTATTTTTGTTCTGTATTTCTAACACCCTATTCTTGAGCAAACAGCAAAAATCGGAAAATCAAAAATTTTGTCATTATAGCAGGTTTTGCTGGAGACCCAATCATATATATTTGCGGTAGGAATATGTTCAAGTAACTCTATCTAGCATATGATATAACCTGTTGTCATTTTATTGAATGGTTTTCTCTATTCACTAAAACAAATACAGTCAATGTGTATTAAGCAACCACTGAATAAGGTAGCATGTTGATCGGTAAAGACAGATGACAGCTTAATGCAGGTCAAAAGTAATGCAGAAAGCTCCTATGGGAGCTTTCTGCATTACTTTTATCCTGCATAAAGCTGGTCCCTGTCGTATAGCCTATAAATACCGGTATACCTAATAATAAGTAGTCGCACAAACAGAGTTGACTGTATACACATATGTGATGTACGGTAACTTATAATTACCAGTCAAAGCTCATCAACAGTACATGACAGTAGAATGAGCTGATTCCCTGGAATATGAGGCCTCCATACTAATGTTATGCAACGCTGTCCATTGAAATTGTTAACATATTGCTCAATCAATTGTTAATTGCAACTCCCATATAGGAATAAGTTTCTGATAATTTTCGCTTTTCCACATTCAATCTAAAACTCTGTCCTTTGTTTTCATAGAAACTAAAAACATTTAAGGTTGTCACAGCTATTAAAGGACAAGAGCCCCATGGGGCATATTTCGCTCACCTGAGAATAACTGACAAAATGGAGAAAAAGATTTATGTCCAGGACAGAGTCATTTTTTACTCGATTGGCATAATTTGAACAATCTTGAAAGAGGACCTGTAGATGATGCTATGTGCCAAATATCTAAGATCAGGGTACAAGGGTTTTAGACAAAAAGATTTTTTTAAGTTTCCATTGAATTTTTTTTTTTTTAGCTCCTGTGACCTACTTATGCAACAGACTGGAACCATTTGAACAAAATACGTAAAGGACATCTAGAAGTGTCACCATGATGAATATCAAAGCTCTGGCCACATTAGTTTCAGAGAAGAAAACGTTTGAAAATTTCACTATATAACTCTATGTAAAACTGTGACCCCTGGAGCGGGGCCAATTTTGACCCTAGGGACATAATTTGAACAAACTTGATAGAGGACCTGTAGATGATGCTATGTGCCAAATATCTAAGCTCTGGCCCTTGTAGTTTCAGACAAGAAGATTTTTAAAGTTTTCATTGAAAAAAAAACTATTTTTAGCTCCTGTGACCTACTTATGCAACCGACCGGAACCATTTGAACAAAATACGTAAAGGACATCTAGAAGTGTCACCATGCTGAGTATCAATGCTCTAGCCATATTAGTTTCAGAGAAGAAGACGTTTGAAAATTTCACTATATAACTCTTTGTAAAACTGTGACCCCCGGGGCGGGGCCAATTTTGACCCTAGGGACATAATTTGAACAAACTTGATAGAGGACCTATAGATGATGCTTTGTGCCAAATATCTAAGCTCTAGCTCTTGCAGTTTCTGACAAGAAGATTTTTAAAGATTTCCTTATTTTTTCACTTTGGTTGCCATGGCAACCAGAGTTCTGCATTGTTTTTAATTCTTTGAACAAATTTGAAAGAGCTTGACCCAAGGAACATTTCTGTAAAGTTTGGTTGAAATCTGTCAAGCGGTATATGAGGAGATGTCATTTGAAGCAATTGTTAACGACGACGGACGACGCACGACGGACGACGCCGGACACAGGGCCATCCCAATAGCTCACCTTGAGCCTATGGCTCAGGTGAGCTAAAAATGGACAGCTGATTACAACTTGGTTTAAAACAAAAGTTCATGTAATTAGAAATGCCAAAATTGAAAAAAAATCGTCAAAAACTTTCAAAATAATGAATTTATAGCATGTTTTAGTTTGGATAACGAACTTTCATGGAGGCCGCCATTTTGTTTACCTGTGTGACATCATTTCTCCCCTGTAGGTATACATGTATATATACAATAAAGAAGAAAGACAGTTTGTGAAATTAATGGGGTTTAACTGATCAAGTTAATACTAAATATACATGTTTCATGTACGGTTGGTGTTTATGCAAATACCAATGTAAGTTGAACGTTTCTGGTAGTTCGATTGGTTTTTTAATAAAAACATTTAAATTTACAAAACTAATTTGAAATGTCCGAAACTGACCATAGTTTTACATTACGTATCGCGGTTAAATGACTTTAATTTTCTACTGAATACTCTCTATATATTGACATGGGTCATTAACAAAGTGATCAAGACATCAAATGTCACGACCGTTCGCGCAGTAAGTAAAGACTGCAGTCGTTATCATACATTTTCGGTAGCGGCGGGCCACGTGTCGGCGAAAGTGCAATTCTGCCGCGACGGGTGGTTTATGGCTTTATAGGTCTGGTTGATAATTCTAATGTCACTAATCGGATTAGTGGGATTTTTTTCCCGATGGTAAGGACAGCAATTATCTCGAGGGATTGAATAATTTCAATCTGGACGCAGCATGCCATTGTTATACACATAAATGCTGAATTGTTTGCATGTGTGTTTAGTTGTAATATTCATTTCGTGTTAAAACAAAAGGTGGCAAAAAGTTTTGATAAGTTTCTCATCTACCATTAAGTTTAATTGTACACTTTTATCTACAGTTTAGCTGGTATTTATTCGAAAATCACTAAGAGTTTCAAAGCCTTATATCAGAGAAATAATTACTTAAAGCTGTATGTACCCTGTACATCCAAAGTACCCGACAACATGCATGGGGAGGTATGACGTCACAAATAGGATAAAGACCGAATAGTTCCGCTTGCGAATATGCAAAAATGGCGGCCTCCTATATAATTAGTGAAGACTTACCTGGCTAGTTTATTATCTATTTTGTACGCTTATATGCATCCTAACGACAATGGGCGTTGGACATATGTTGTTTGTAAGACAAAGGCTACAATATAAGACAGACTTAACCGGAGCTGTCCGTTTTCATTTAAAAGGCTTGCACAAGTAAGTTTACTGACCAGACTTTCTTCATTTTGATAGTTACATGGAGGGCTTCCATTACCACAAGGCCCAATGCCTTAATTACTTGAGAACATAGGCTAATATTGTTAATTTCCACCTACTGCAAAATATTCCAATAACATCTGTTAATTCCTGCCTACTACCCTGAATCAGAAAGCTGTTTGGATATTTATGTGAAAATCACTATGCCATGCATTTTCCCAGAGCACATTAATTTATTCTACCTAAATTTATTTTCAACAATATTTAAACAAGAGGGCCTGAAGGCCCTGATATCGCTCACCTTTTATAATGAAGCCTGATAGCTTTACCTTTGAATTTCACCTGTTTTATTCTAAATCCATTCAAATTTGTAGTATAGCATGTACACAACATTGCAATATGACCCATTCTAGTATGTATAGTAGAGTTCATCAAAGGCAGATATAAACTAGAGCCTAAATAATACTGAAATGAAGCCTTTTCTAGCATTTTAAAGTAAATCAAGGGCAGATTACTCTTGCCACAATGATCAGATTTCAACAATAATTGCACTCCCTCGAGAACTTATAGCTATATACATTGTGTGCAATTATAATTAAAATCCATTGAAAATTGTGGCCTCTAGAGCGCAAACACTGTTAAATATGGCATTTTCAGCAATTCAAAGGTAGATAACTCTTGACCTATAAATCCGATTCCAACCATAAATGAACTCATCCGAATTCTTATGGTTATATACAATCTGAGCAAGTTTAAGAAATATTGGATTAAAATTGTGGCCTCTAGAGTGTAAACACCCTTAAATATGGAATTTTCAGCAATTCAAAGGTAAATAACTCTTGACCTACAGGTCCGATTGCAACCATATTCAAACTCATCTGAACTCTTATAGCCATATACCATCTGTTGAAGTTTGAGAAAGATTTGATTAAAATTGTGGCCTCTAGAGTGTAAACAACCTTAAATATGGCATTTTCAGCAATTTAAAGGTAGATAACTTTTGACCTAACAATCCAATTCCAACCATAATTGAACTTATCCGAACTCTTGCGGTTATATACAATCTGTGCAAGATTGGGAAAGATTAAATTAAAATGATGGCCTCTAGAGTGTAAACACTGTTAAATATTGCATTTTCAGCAATTCAAAGGTGTATAACTCTTGACCTATATGTCCAATATCAACCATAATCGAACTCATCCGAACTCTTATGGTAATATACAATCTGAGTAAGTTACAGAAAGATTGGAGATTGGATAAAAATTGTGGCCTCTAGAGTGTAAACACCAAAATTGTTGACGACAGACGACGAACGACGAACGACGGACATTCAAGGATTGCAAAAGCTCACCCTGAGCTAGCTCAGGTGAGCTAAAAAGCCCTAATATAACTTCATTTGTTCAAATGAAACAGTCTTGCTGTTATGTCATAAAAGTCAATGTATCACTGCATTTACATGGTTCCATGTGAAAACAGGCTTTCATTAACCAAACTCGCTCATATCCAACATTTGTTAATCGAGTGTCGAAAACGTAATGATCTTAAGTTAACCCTTTACTCCATAACCTGTTTGTAGTATTGAAAATAAGTGACCTGCTTCAAGCAGGTTAAAAGTAAAGCAGAATGCGCCCTAAGGCGCATTCTGCTTTACTTTCAGCCTGCTTTAAGGTAGAATTAAGAAAATATTCCTTCTGACACTAATTTATGACTGTGTTAAAAGGCTGGGTTTTTAAACGACGGGTATTTAACGAGCGGAAGGCAACCCAAAAACTGGGTTTTAACTAAGGTTGTTTACCTTGCCAATGTTACGCAAAACTGTAACATAACATTAATAAGGTAAACAGTTGTCAGGATGGACACCACTGACCTAATGGTCAGAAAACTAAATAATTAAAACAAAAGAATAAAATCAGTGTTAATCACTTGTATTTTATATCAAACAGTTCTAATCTAAAGAATAAAAGCATTATTTACACAAATGACTAAAGCCAGATAAAAACTTAAGATGTGCTGCTTTAAATGCAATCAACAATTTAGCAAAAAGATCTAAATAGCAAACAGCCAAAATGCTCAAAGTGAGAAGTAAAGACCAAAAATGGTGCTAAGTTAAATGGCTTTAAAAGTGACACACTCAATTTAGAAATGTAGTTAAATAAAGCAGAAAATGTTCCTAAGTGTATTTAAGCAATAAATAAGTTTCACCTAGAAGAACAAATCCTAACCTGCCAGTGTAAGGCAGGGTAGAATGTATCTTTCTAGTTGCTGGTCTGAGTAAGTGTGTGTGTGACTGAGGAATTTCCCTCAATATATAGCCTTTGAGAGAGCCTTCAATCACATGACCCTAATCAAGCCTTCTGATTGGCTGAGGGCAAATTATAGCCCCTTCCTGTGTTAGGGCTAAATACAAAATAATTACTTATTATAAAGACACATTCTAAATTACTAAAAAGTAGCTCAAATAACAGCTATTAAATCAAAACTATCAAATCTATATTCAGAGTGGCCAAATACAATATATAAGTGATGTTTCAAAATATGAGCAGTGAAGGGTCTAGAATTTCTAGACCCAGATTTCAGCCGAAAATCATCAAATACACAAAAGTACTAATTTATCAAGTTCCCTAAATATATCTATCATAAACTTCAAACCTTTAGACACATTATGAGTATAAATCTAGAATTTATAGTAATTTATTGACAGAGATAAAGCCCCAATTGTAAGAGCAAATCATTGCTTTTTCAGCTGGCGGCCATTTTGAATGCCTATCTTTACTAAGGATCTAGCTCCTCAACACAATTAATCTAAATTACAGGATTATCTGGCACTAATCAGACAAATGAACATGTGAAAAACCTTAAGACAACTAAAGTCTACATAGTAGGCATTTAAAGGTGTGAAAAATATCAATGTACAAGGAGATATTGCACTTATTAGAGTCTGAATGACAGACCTAGGTCACCAGCCCAATGTAAACAGGTCTACATTTTGGCAGGTAACTCAGGATCCAAACAATGTCATCCATCAAAAACTATTAGAAAAGGTAGAAATAAAGTATAAATGCCTAATCAGGCTGAGTTTCTACTGAATTTATGTTTATTTAATAAGATTTCACACCTGAGCCAATTTCCTCTATATGGTTATATAGTAGAAAATGGCCAAGATAGAAAATCTCTATTAAAACACTAAAAATGCAATATCAACCTAAGATATATGCACCGGTAGTTGCGGAAACTTATCTCGCAGCTACCGTGACCAAAATTACAACTATATTTGGTCTACAAGTCTTAAGAATCAAAATAAGCAATTTGCTAACTGAGCAGAAATCTGCTCAAGCATGTCAGGTCAACTCCAGTTTTACAACACTACACCCCCTACGGAAAATTAAAAATATCGCAAGATATTTTTAACATTTCGTCCCCGAAATAAAGTAGATTAACTGTTGAGCTGACATGCTTTACAAATAAACACATGTAAATATAAAGTAAGAATTAAATGCAAAGAATAATAAACTTTTCTGATACTCTGTAATCTAGCATATACATGAGCATCTCTGAACAAATACTCCAGCATAAACTTTAGAACAGAGTAACAACTATTTACACTAACATACTATGAAATCAAATGGCAAGACTAGAAAATGAAAATACCAATTTGTAAAAGCAATGTTATTCAATATTCAGATAGATTTGAAACTACAAATCTAAAGGAAACTGAAGAAAATTGCTAATATGTCAAAAATGAGTTATGAGAGACTGTTCACAAAAATCTATCATTTTTATAAACAGTTGAAAACTATATTGCAAATATAGTACATTACCCAAAAACAAAAACATAAAAAAAAGACAAATAATTTCACTGGTAATGACTAAATTGCTCAATAGACTAAATCTTAACATATCACTCTCTTAACTAAAGCAAAAGACACGTACATCAACAAAAATTGCGTCTTTTGACTAAGTGATACAAATGTAAAAAGTACATTATACTAAAATGTACAAAACTACAACTTATCAAAATCTATCAAAACTATTGCACCAAGTGCAATTATCCATAAAAGTAAAATACTGATACGCACACACAAAAATTGGTGCTCAAATCTCAAAACATGAAACATGGCGATCTAACAGGAATAAACTAAGTTGCTTTCATCTAAAAACGTTTCACCACTGAAAAATATGGTGAACAGTTTACAGAGAAAAGCTTTAAAGTGCTTTAATGCAAAAACTTATCAGAAACCTACCAACAGACTTATCAGAAATGTTAACAGACCATATACTTCATCACCACTGCTATCCTGATTTAAGAACTAAATAAAAATTAATTAAGAAAAATACAGTTAAAAATAATTTAAATAAAAACTAAATCATACATAGTCTCAGAACCTAGGTATCTTATAATAATTCAATAAATGATATAGAAATGACTATTAAGTACTGAATCACCCTGTGCTCACTTGTCAATGTGTTATCCCTAAAAAATTGAGAGAAAACATTTAGAATCTAATGTTTAATCTCAAACCCCTAATTTGGGACTGCGCAATAAAGCAATACCTCAGCACAAGTGGCAAAAAACATTAAAAATGCGTAGATATTAGAACCTAGCATAATTAAATTTACCTAACAGAAAAATATTGATGCTTATAATGCGTAGATTGTCTCTAAGCATTAAAAGCAACAATAAAAAATAGAGAAAACACATTACACACTTAAACATCTAAGTAATTACAGTACATAGAAAAAATTAGCTAGAATAATTCTAAAACATATAAATGAGAACCACAGGCCTAGAATGTAGATACACTCCCGTGCCAAACATAAAACAATATTTCCCCCTTAAAAAAAACTTAGGCGAGACGTTTATGTGTCGTAGAGATTGACTCTAGCACTTAGACTAAACATGCCCCTAATTAATGAAAATAGGTCAGAGGTCGCAGATGACGTAGAGATTAGAATCTAGCACCTAAGCAACATCATTCCCTATTAAAACAAATACACTCTCAGGCGGTCAGCGGTCAGCCATGCAGATGACGTAGAGATTAGAATCTAGGTCCTCCTACATACAACATGCCCCTGAGACATGTAAACCCTAACAAAAAAAAAATATAAAAAGGGATATATGCGATATGTAAAACACAAGAGTAAATCTACAACGAAAAACTATGGCTCGCTCTACATGCGAGTCCAAAACATAAGATACCCTGTAAAGAAAATTCAAAGATTACTGCAGCTCTTCTTCTCTGGCTGTAGGAAAGTTCATATTAATGCATCTGCCAGGAGCGCGATAATGTAAAATAAAATAAATCTAGAGTCTATGTATGTCTCGCGTAGATAGATGCGCGAAAGTTCTTGAAGCATGGAAAGTTTCTTGTTGCGCAAGAATATGTATTTAAAGTTTATAGTAGCGCGATATTTAAAAAGGAAAATTAACACTTGTTTCACTTTTGTGGTGTTTTTCCTACTTAATATAAAACGCGTAACAGGAGAAAAAAAATGGTTAGATAGCTTAACCCGTTGAATGCTTAATATACACAATCACCTACATTATAAATTTTCAATGACATCTTTGGAAATAACTGGTATAAGAAAGCGCCAACAAAATGGCCTCAAGTTAAAAGTCAAACTGTGTAGACTCAGATCAGAGACTTAATTGACGACAAGGCTCAAAATCTGGGTATATACAGTAAATAAGAAAATGCATTAAAGGGTTAAATCTAGCTAACAAACACCACCACTCGCGATTACGTTCTCTGCCGCGGTATGATGTCTGTTGTAGCATGGCATGGCTTTGTCATCCTCCTTCTGGTTGTAAGTCTGGTAGGCGTCTTCATGGTTTGCGTCTGGCTAGTTATGTCGCCCAAAATCGTCTTCATTCGTGAGGTATAGTTGTGACATACCTCGTTGGTAATCGTCTCTATGCATTCTTGTGACTTGATGCATCTTGGTTTATAGTCTCTTTAGGTATTCTTGTGATACCTCGTGGGTTATGGTCTCCAGGCATTCTTGTGACTTGATGCCTCTTGGGTTATAGTCTCTTTAGGTATTCTTGTGATACCTCGTGGGTTATCGTCTCCAGGCATTCTTGTGACTTGATGCCTCTTGGGTTATAGTCTCTTTAGGTATTCTTGTGATACCTCGTGGGTTATCGTCTCCAGGCATTCTTGTGACTTGATGCCTCTTTGGTGGTTGTCTCTAGGCATTCTTGACTTGATGCCTCATGGGGATCGTCTCTTTAGGTATTCTCGTGACTTGATACCTCTTTGGTGGTTGTCTCTAGGCATTCTTGACTTGATGCCTTATGGGTTATCGTCTCTTTAGGTATTCTCGTGACTGAGAATGATACCTCTTTGGTGGTTGTCTCTAGGCATTATTGACTTGATGCCTCATGGGTTATCGTCTCTTTAGGTATTCTCGTGACTTGATACCTCTTTGGTGGTTGTCTCTAGGCATTCTTGACTTGATGCCTTATGGGTTATCGTCTCTTTAGGTATTCTCGTGACTTGATACCTCTTTGGTGGTTGTCTCTAGGCATTATTGACTTGATGCCTCATGGGTTATCGTCTCTTTAGGTATTCTCGTGACTTGATACCTCTTTGGTGGTAACGTCTCTAGGCATTCTTGACTTGATGCCTCATGGGTTATCGTCTCTTTAGGTATTCTCGTGACTTGATACCTCTTTGGTGGTTGTCTCTAGGCATTCTTGACTTGATGCCTTATGGGTTATCGTCTCTTTAGGTATTCTCGTGACTTGATACCTCTTTGGTGGTAACGTCTCTAGGCATTCTTGACTTGATGCCTCATGGGTTATCGTCTCTTCGGTATTCTTGGAGTAGCTTCTTTGTCTCTGGCGAGGTTTGTCTTTGACTAGGGCACTCGACAAGGCTTCAGCTTGGTAGGACTGGATTCAGTGTAACTCTGAGATATCTTTCAATTGTACCCGAAGGTACTAGTGCGGACTACGGATTGCAGTGTAACTCTTTGACAAACACGAGCTTGTTTGTCAAGTGATATTATCTTTCAT
Organism: Gari tellinella; assembly: GCA_922989275.2. NCBI lineage: Eukaryota > Metazoa > Mollusca > Bivalvia > Cardiida > Psammobiidae > Gari > Gari tellinella. The sequence goes on from OV277858.1 coordinate 54,320,774, forward strand.
AAAATTCTAAGTACACAAAGGTAACTTAGAGTTATGCGGATGCAGGCAGTCAATTTTGAAAACTGTAAGTAAAGGTGCAAATTTGCACTTAAAGCAAATATTCATTTTAAATTTTATTCCTCAAATGTTTAGTTGTAGTTCATATACGAGTTTATAGGGGGTCCACTTTTTGTGGCTAATAACACTCGGTTCAAAGAAGTGACTACAACTAATTATTTGAGACGCATTCACTAAGTATTTAAGATCTAAATGTGGCACAGCTGAAAAAGTGCTAAGTTTTCGAATGTGAATGCTTTAAAGGACCGTAGGACAAGGGAGATAGGGAATCACCGACTCACTCCGAAGTGGACTGGTAGCCTGTTTTGGTGGGCAGGCGTACAGCATTCGACTTGTGAGTTTGAGAAACCCTAACAGACAAAGAGTCTGAGACTGGATAAGTGAGAGAGATAGAGTTAAGGAATCAAAGGAATCACCGACTCACTCCGAAGTGGACTGGTAGCCTGTTTTGGTGGGCAGGCGTACAGCATTCGACTTGTAAGTTTGAGAAACCCTTGGTTCTAAAGTTTGTAAGCTTGTAGGCTGTAGCTAATGAAGAAAAAATATCTATAGCGCCTAGCAAAAATAATTTAGAAAAAACTTCTTAAACTAAATATCCCACTTCTGACACCAGTGTTAAAAGGCTGGGTTTTTAAACGACGGGTATTTAACGAGCGGAAGGCAACCCAAAAACTGGGTTTTAACTAAGGTTGTTTACCTTGCCAATGTTACGCAAAACTGTAACATAACATTAATAAGGTAAACAGTTGTCAGGATGGACACCACTGACCTAATGGTCAGAAAACTAAATAATTAAAACAAAAGAATAAAATCAGTGTTAATCACTTGTATTTTATATCAAACAGTTCTAATCTAAAGAATAAAAGCATTATTTACACAAATGACTAAAGCCAGATAAAAACTTAAGATGTGCTGCTTTAAATGCAATCAACAATTTAGCAAAAAGATCTAAATAGCAAACAGCCAAAATGCTCAAAGTGAGAAGTAAAGACCAAAAATGGTGCTAAGTTAAATGGCTTTAAAAGTGACACACTCAATTTAGAAATGTAGTTAAATAAAGCAGAAAATGTTCCTAAGTGTATTTAAGCAATAAATAAGTTTCACCTAGAAGAACAAATCCTAACCTGCCAGTGTAAGGCAGGGTAGAATGTATCTTTCTAGTTGCTGGTCTGAGTAAGTGTGTGTGTGACTGAGGAATTTCCCTCAATATATAGCCTTTGAGAGAGCCTTCAATCACATGACCCTAATCAAGCCTTCTGATTGGCTGAGGGCAAATTATAGCCCCTTCCTGTGTTAGGGCTAAATACAAAATAATTACTTATTATAAAGACACATTCTAAATTACTAAAAAGTAGCTCAAATAACAGCTATTAAATCAAAACTATCAAATCTATATTCAGAGTGGCCAAATACAATATATAAGTGATGTTTCAAAATATGAGCAGTGAAGGGTCTAGAATTTCTAGACCCAGATTTCAGCCGAAAATCATCAAATACACAAAAGTACTAATTTATCAAGTTCCCTAAATATATCTATCATAAACTTCAAACCTTTAGACACATTATGAGTATAAATCTAGAATTTATAGTAATTTATTGACAGAGATAAAGCCCCAATTGTAAGAGCAAATCATTGCTTTTTCAGCTGGCGGCCATTTTGAATGCCTATCTTTACTAAGGATCTAGCTCCTCAACACAATTAATCTAAATTACAGGATTATCTGGCACTAATCAGACAAATGAACATGTGAAAAACCTTAAGACAACTAAAGTCTACATAGTAGGCATTTAAAGGTGTGAAAAATATCAATGTACAAGGAGATATTGCACTTATTAGAGTCTGAATGACAGACCTAGGTCACCAGCCCAATGTAAACAGGTCTACATTTTGGCAGGTAACTCAGGATCCAAACAATGTCATCCATCAAAAACTATTAGAAAAGGTAGAAATAAAGTATAAATGCCTAATCAGGCTGAGTTTCTACTGAATTTATGTTTATTTAATAAGATTTCACACCTGAGCCAATTTCCTCTATATGGTTATATAGTAGAAAATGGCCAAGATAGAAAATCTCTATTAAAACACTAAAAATGCAATATCAACCTAAGATATATGCACCGGTAGTTGCGGAAACTTATCTCGCAGCTACCGTGACCAAAATTACAACTATATTTGGTCTACAAGTCTTAAGAATCAAAATAAGCAATTTGCTAACTGAGCAGAAATCTGCTCAAGCATGTCAGGTCAACTCCAGTTTTACAACAACTGTATAGAATGGAATTATTTTCTTCTGCGGAGGATTAAACGGAATGCGCTAAAAAAGTAAAAGGCGCTTCTATAAGGTACAGGGTTAACCAAAACAGGCATCATTTCTTCCAGAAAAATCATAAGAAGATCTGTTTGTCAAGCCTTTTAGATTAACCCATTATCCCATAGCCTGTTTCTAGTTTCAAAGAAAAATGATCACTTAAAGCAGGTTGAAAGTAAAGCAAAATGAGCCTAAAGGTGCATTCTGCTTTACTTTCAGCCTGCTTTAAGCTATTATCTGCTAGTATATAAAAAATTATTAGGATACGTATTCATGAGTCATGACTGTATAAAAGAGAACTATTTTCTTCAGTAGAGGAAAAAATTATAGGTGTAAAAGGTGTATTTATCGGGGGAATGGGTTAATGAATGATGAATAGCCACATGGTTTGTTTGGAAATAAAGTACCAATATATAAATATCACATCTCACAGAGGGTGAGAGAACGGATTGGTCACCCGAGGCAAGTAATGTCAACCGAGGCGTCAGCCGAGGTTGACATTTACTTGTCGAGGGTGACCAATCCGTTCTCTCACCCTCTGTGAGATGTGATGTTTATTTTATTATACCGAACAAAAATTTAGATCTAATTACCACTGTTTTCAATACAGAACAAAGATCGCGAATACATGTATCGGAACTATTTTATTTTCATTACTAAAAACAAATAACGGAGAAGTTAATTTCTAGACGCAAAAACACAATAAATATGTTTGTTAACAAAAATAAACAAAAAACAAATTATTATTTGAAAAAAAAAAAAGTTTGGATCGATCAGGATTCGAACTCGGACCGCCGTGGGCAGGGTCGACCATCATACCGCTAGGCCATGGTCACAGATCACGTGACATCGATTTAAGTTGTATATATAAAGTTTTTATATTGACGCGTTTTTTTAAAAATAAAATCAAATTGCAAGCAACAAACCTTTATTCTGAATAAATATTGCCAACAAAAAGGTTAACACAAACAAATATCCATTCGTTATTTGTATTCCCATATAGCTCTACACTGTTAGAGACCATTCTACAATCATCTCCAATTCTATCTGTCTTATTCTATTTTTAGCAATACGGCACTCTAGCAACGAGTTGACAGATACTTTAGGTAGGCTAATAGACAAAGCAGAATGTCAAATTTAGTAGCAAATTCCGACATAAATATTGAACAGGATGCAGAGTTTGAATCTAAGGAGTAAGGAGTGAGTAAATAAACTGTTCCAAAATAATGAACGACATTGATTAGCAATGCGAAAACTGGTGACACTTTGCAGTCGATTGTTTTAAAATCTTATCTCATTGAGATGAAGCGTAAAGTATGGTCCATTTGATTTCGATTGTGTAACTTTGCAAATTCGAATCGACTCACTTTTCCAGTTCATTGCCGTTATTTCACTAGAAGCGTTTTGATTCTTCCTTTTTCTGAACTGAGGGGTACTAAAACTCGGGCCGAATACGCAGGGTAATTTCGTGATGTTATGCTGGCCGAAATGTAATGTTAGCCAGGTAACATTACGGATTTTCACCTTCTGACGTCACATTAGGCTATATAGTAGATAAATCGAGTGAGGTATAATAATAACTTTTATTAGTCATTTTTCAATAGAATTGCTGTGTGTCTTGAGGGTTCAAAGCTTTTATAATTACAGTAAACATTAACAGCCGAACTTCAATATCTCGAACTCGCTTAACTCAAACTATTCGATATTTCGACACATGAACGTCATTGCGCCATGCTCGGTTATGTCGAACATACCCGCATTTCAAAGTTAAAAGTTGGCTAAGCGAAATACGGGAATGTTTGACTTAACCGAGTTCGAGATGTTGAAGTTCAACTGTATAATGAACTCTAATATGGCAAATTTCAGCTAAATCAGATTTTAGTTTGATTATTGAGTATATTTCTTAATAACATAAAATGAAATTTCAGTTTGAAGATTAGATTGAGCACATGCAAACGTTTTTGCGATGATATTGCGAAAACACAAGTAAAGATTAGATTCAGCACTTGTCAAAATTGTTACAATGACATATCAAAATGTAACAAGGGATAAAGGAGGTCATGAAATGTACCCGGTATTTAGGTTTGCTGATTCTCATTAGTGTGCGCAAACCTTAAGCTTTGGTGTTTAACCCTTTCCTCCCTTAAACCTCAAAGGACAATTCTAGTTTTCAATTTAGTCTAGTCCATTTTTGACTTTTTAGAGTTGATTTTTACAATATCTGTCAAAATGACAAACAGCATAGACCCTGATCAGAGGGCTCCTTAAGGAGCCCTCTGATAAGGGTCTACACTGTTTGCATAGGACAAGTGAATTCCTCACAAGTATGCTTTTTGCAAATGACGCATATATGCGTGACTAAGGTTCAAAGTGTTATGTTGCAATAGCCTTTTCAAGACATATATAGAGGAAGATCAAAAGATGAAAGGATATTATAGTGTACTTACTTATTCCATGTATTGATATACGAAACTCTACGTGAATCTGTAAAAGAAATAAGTTTAATCTTTAAAGACATTTCCTGACCTACTTTCAGTGATAACCTCTAGGCAGGCAGTTTCCTTGCAATAATCATGATTTTCATGCATACCTGTAATACTGTGAATCATTGAGGCGTTTCATGTGAGGCCCGACTGTTAAATTTGATAGTTTGGTTATAAAACCCATTGAAAAAAACCTCGAGTGTGAGTATGTCAGGGCATCTCTAGACAACTTGAGATTAGTGACATTTGCTGTGTGCAGACTTTAATCCTGCTTTACAGTTACTTTCACGCCTATCGAGAACAATGGGGGTGGGGTCCTTCAAGGACTGAGGAAATGTCTTTAAGAGCCATTACAGTAGACACACTGTATACAAGGTGTCCCAACCTTTAATACCTTAAACAGTTTGGATCCAGATAAGACACTCAGTAACTGAACATTTCAGCTGGATTTAAACTGTTTGATAATCTGACCTAGTCTTAAAAGATATTTTACAAAAATTGGAATGTTATAACAGTAGCAGATGACAATGGTTGGAGGCAACAATATTACTGTGATGTAGGAGTTAAGCAACTGATACCATGGAAATAAAGGTGCTAACTCATTCACCCCTGATACTTCAAACGAACAATTCTAATTTCCATTTTAAGTATAGTCCATTTTTGACTACCGTATTTAGTTTTGATTTTAAGTTTTTTAACAATAAATTGCAAAATGACAAACAGTGCAGACCCTGAGCAGGAGCTCTCTGATCAGGGTTTACACATTTTGCATAGGACAGATGTACTTTTCATTTGCTGATGATCAGTATACACATTGCTGAATGTGTTGGAAGAAGTAATAAGTAATCACCAAATACAACTAACTGATCAAAGAGTATGATTCCAATAGTGTCAACTACATCAAAGACATATCTATTTTAAAACATTTCTGTCATTATGCCACCTGCCTTAACCTTTTGAACCCAAGTCCCGCATATAGGCGTCCTTTTCAAACAGTGTACATGTGAATAGTACACTTATCATGTGCAAACAGTGAAGACCCAGATCAGAGGGCTCCGAAAGGAGCCCTCTGATCAGGGTCTTCACTGTTTGTCATAGTGCCAAACATTGACAAAAACAACCCTTAAAAGTCAGAAATTGACTAGACTTAAAAGTGGAAACTGGAATTGTCCATTTAAAGTTTCAGGGAGGAAAGAGTTAAACACAAATTCTCTATGTGTATGCCATTTCAATTAGTTTAACCAGTATACTGTAGGTGATTCGAACATACTATGGCCTTGAAGAAAAGTTAATTCTTAGATATAGTTGAAGACTTCAGGGGCCCGTCTCATAAAACTTTGTACGACAAATGTTGTCATAAATCATTTTATAAAAGTCTGAATTATTATTTATTGCTTCATCTAATCCTGTCTTGTGACATGTCTTTGGAATCGTCTTCTCAAAACAATTCCAAAGGGATCACAAGAGAGGATTAGATAGAGAAATCAGAAAGTAAATGTATTCTAAGGTTTTGACTTACGACCGTTTTTGTCGTACGAAGTTTTATGAAATGGGGCCCCTGGTTCTTACCAATAAATGACTGAATACCATTGCTATAATTGACGACATTCTGAAAAATAAAAACAGAAGAACAAAATTCAAAATAACACCATAACTTATTGCAGCAAAATCTTCTGTTTACGCAATAAACACTGTGAGTATAATAAAAAGATTTTTTTTTTTTTCAGTTTTGCTAAAAAAACAACTCTGAGTGGCTTGAAGTTTAACCAATTACTCCATAAATATGTTTTTTATGCCTCTAATTTAATCCTCCACTGACGAAAATAGTTCCATTTTATACAGTCATGAATATGCACCATAAGTTATTTTCTATATCCTAGCAGATGGTAGCTGAAAGCAGGTTGAAAGTAAAGCAGAATGAGCCTTCGGACACAATTAATAAAAGGTGTAACATTCTGCTTTACTTTCAACCTATTTTAAGTGGTTGCATGCCTTCAAAACTAGGAACAAGCTAAAGAATGAAGGGTTAATCATAATAATTAGGATTTAAACTCTCTTTCAGATCTTATGTTTACAAATATAAAGGAGATTTTAGAAGTAATACTGAGCAGGCAATTTCTCTTCTGAATTTCTGAATTCAATTGACATTTGCTATAACCCTTTCCTGAATTGAAGAGCATTTTGGACCCTCTACCTATTCCTCTGCAAAATGCAAACATATCTTAGTGTGCTCATACTAACTACATATAAAGGTTATATGAAGATTTCACTATATAACTTTTTTTTTACGCTGTGATCCCTAGACGGGACAATTTGCATATAATACAGCCTGTTAAAAAAAGAGTATAAAAATCTGTACATTATATAAATATTAGATGGCAGTTTGTGTGACATTCAAATTGTCAGCCAGAGAAACAGAATGTCACCCCGAGGCATAGCCGAGGGTGACATTCTTGTTTTCGAGGGTTGACAATTTGAATGTCACGCAAACTGACATCTGATATTTATTTTATTACACCGAGCTTATCAACCCTGGCTTTGGAATCGTCTCATTCGTATTTTATAAAATGTGTTGTGAATACCAATTTAGTGCGGACATGTACTTAACGCGGGAAATGACGTTGCCGGGTACGACGTCATATTGTTTATCATTATATAACAAGAAAGAAAGAAGGTTATGACAAGAAGATTGAAGACACAGCGTCTTTTCATTGTCAAGTTGACAAATATCCTCTTCCGAAATGGTGGCAAATCGTTTATCAAGTGGTCCAGGCGCTTGAATTTGTGTAAGGAATGGAATGGACAAAGAGAAGCAACTTGCACAGAAAATGCCAAAAGTTGATTAGGAGTAACCACTCTTTAAAACGTTCTATTTCGTTCCCATAGCGAAAATCATATCATATAGCTGTCTTAGCTGACAGTACTTTTAAGAGTGGAGAAAAAAAGTAATATCATTTAGCGACGTCACAAAAAGAATATCATAAAGAGTGACGGTATATTTTTTGATAGATGTAAAAGACATGCAAAATGTTAACTTTAGGTCTATGGGAAATTAACATTGTAACTCATAGTGAGGTGTAATAAATATAGATATTGCGCTACAGGTACACTGAGAAACAACTAAACTATCACTGTATGCAAATACCTGACAAAGTATAGTTCTTTCTACAGGAATAGATGCTGAACGACATGAACGTCTGCAGTGAATGGAACTACCGGTAAGTCTCTTGCACACCACATCTTGTTTATCTGTGGAGGAACAAGAGCCCCATGGGGCATATTTCGCTCACCTGAGAAAAGCTGACAAAATAGAGATAGTGATTTATGTCCAGGACTCATTTTTACCCGAGGGGCATAATTTTGACAATCTTGATAGAGGCCTTGTTGATGATGCTTTGTGCCAAATATCTAATATCAGGGTACTAGGGTTTTAGACAAAAAGATTTTTTTAAGTTTCCATTGAAAAAATCTATTTTTAGCTCCTGTGACCTACTTATGTAACAGACTGGAACCATTTGAACAAAATATGTAAAGGACATCTAGAAGAGTCACCATGCTGAATATCAAAGCTCTGGCCATATTAGTTTCAGAGAAGAAGACAATTGAAAATTTCACTATTTAACTCTATAATGTAAAACTGTGATCCCCAGGGCGGGGCCAATGTTGACCCTAGGGACATCATTTGAACAAACTTGATAGAGGACCAGTAGATGATGCTATGTGCCAAATATCTAAGCTCTGGTCCTTGAAGTTTTTGACAAGAAGATTTTTAAAGATTTCCTTATTTTTTCACTTTGGTTGCCATGGCAACCAGAGTTCTCTACATTGTTTTCAATTCTTTCACGGAGTAAATGTATTTACTCCGTGAGTCTTTGAAGGAATTTGAAAGAGCTTGACCCAGGATTAGGAACATTTCTGTAAAGTTTGGTTGAAATCTGTCAAGTGGTATAAGAGCTAGGAGATGTCATTTAAAGCAATTGTTAACGACGACGCACGCCGGACACAGGGCCATCCCAATAGCTCACGTTGAGCCTTTGGCTCAGCGGTGAGCTAAAAAACACTGAGACTAGGAGAATTTGAAAATGTGATGAAGAAGAAAATTCTATTTTAAAGTATCAATAATAACATATAACAATTTATTCTCAATTCATCATCATCATCATCAAAGGATTTTTCAGGTTATGGGGCAATTATCCACATCAGTGGGCCCCTTTCCAGGTAGCTGGCTTGCTGCACGCATGGCAATTCTTACACCTTTTCTACTCAATTATATCATTTGTATAACACTTACCGGTACTAGATATATCAATTTTTCAGCAATTGCCAAGTTTATCATGAAAAAAAAACAAACCTTTATTCCATCAAATTCGATCAATCCTCCTCAAAGGGGTGTAAAAATTTCAGAATTGTTACTCGCCCTGCTGGGTGATAATGACATTTTGCTCATTAGTTTCTGTTGTAAATTATCAGAAAATCTGCTCGCCCTGACAAAATGTTACTGGCCATGGCGAGCGGGCGAGTTGAATTTTACACCCCTGCCTCATGATGAGGCACTGAATTGCAGAATATTAATTAATATTCATCTGAATTCTAATTTCAAACTGACGTTTGCTCTGAGGGTGCTTTAAGACTTATTAGATAAAAATAGGAATTATAAGTAGGAAGTTTTGGTAGAAAAATAAGAAAAAGTGGGAAGGTGATTAAAAAGTAAGAAAAGTTACTTAGTCTTATTTAAGGCTGTAAGTATGACATGGGATCTATTTATAGAATTATACATAGCAAAACAACAGCATGATAAAACGTCAATATAACTCAAGTATTCAGTTCAATGAGGAAGTGAAAGCAGATCAACCTCTGTTGTTCACGTCATATAAACGATTAAAGAATGTGACATACATTAAAGAAAATTCTACCTTTAAATTAAACTTAACACTTTTATGACTCAATTATCAATATTAAAATTGTCAATCCAAGGAAGTTTCCAGAATAGCAAATTCAGCAGGTAGATCTTAATTCCAAAACTAGGCCCTCCTTAGAAAGCAATTATTGAAGTCATTAATTGAACTAAATTGAAGATCTCTGAATATGAATTGTTTGTTTTGAGTTGAAACTTGAAATGACATTTACCTCTTTCTTTTTGGCTATCCATTTTCAGGATTTGGATTACCTTGGGTATGATCGCCTTATTCAAGGGGAGCAACTTGTATGCAACTTAAGAACATATCTATATCTACAGTTACTTCCCTTTGGTATGTCGATCTTATTCTAATATCTGTCTATCTTATTCTTTAAATATCTATACAAGAGCTATCGGAGAAAAGCCAAGCTCGACTAATGAAACATTTCTTGAATCTGGTAACTATCAATATAAAAGTGTATCAGTACATTGATATTCAAGTCACAGGAACCTCCATTCCAAATATCAGCTTCTTATGCAAATATGTCATGTAGTAGTTTTTTCCAACACTTACTCCATAACTAACTTTGAAAATTCAGTCCCAAAACTTTAAGTCCACAACAGGAATATTTATGACTTAAATCAAAATTTATCTTCAATTTTAACTACGCAATATCAATGTTCAACCCACACCTCTATTCCAAATATCAGCTTCCTAATGCAAATATTTCATGTAAGTATTAGTGCATTACAATACTTACCCCAAAACTTTAACATTGAGAAATCAGTCGAAAAACCTAAGCCCACCAGGTGAAATTATGACTAAATTTCAAATTTTTTTTTTAATTTTAACTACGCAGCATCAATGTTCAACCCACAGGGAACCTCCATATCAAATATCAGTTTCCTAATGCAAATATTTCATGTTAGTATTAGAATTTAGTGCATTACAACACTTACCCAAAAACTTCAACCATGAGAAATCAGCCGAAAAAAGTCCACAACAGGTGAAATAATGACTAAAATTAAAATTTGTTTTCAATCTTTCCAACACTAACCCCACAACTAACTTTGAAATTTCAGTCCTGAAACTCTTAAGTCCACAAAAGGAAAATTTATGAATTAAATCAAAATTTATTTTAACATTTTAACTACACAATATCAATGTTTAACCCACAGGGAACCTCCATTTAAAATATCAGCTTCCTAACGCAAATATTTCATGTAGTATTAGTGCATTTCAACACTTACCCCAAAACTTTAACCATGAGAAATCAGCCGTAAAACCCAAGTCCAAAACAGGTAAAATTTGACTAAATTTCATTTTCTTTTAAAATTTTGACTACATAACATCAATGTTCAACCCACAGGGCACCTCCATTCCAAATATCAGCTTCCTAATGCAAATATTTCATGTAGTATTAGTGCATTACAACATTTACCCCAAAACTTTAACCATGAACAAGAGCTTGGGCTCTAAGGCGCTCACCAGAGTACACAGTTTCCAGATTAACTAGACTTAACACTATAGGCAATTAATACCCCTACCCCCTCTAGTTCCTTGTCACAAGAAGCAAATGTGTCAGGATAATATTGATGTGTGTTCTCCTGGGTTCAGAAGCCTTTTCTATGCTTTGGCCTAAGACCTACTTTTTGACCTGACATAACTCATAATCATACATTACCTATATTTCATCAAGGTGATCATTCTAAGGAAGTTGTGTGTAATTATGGCTAAAAATAAGGCCCCTACAGTGTTTAGAAGCTATTTCTACATTTTGACCTACTGACCTACTTTTTAATCTTATGTAACCCATATTCACACAGTGCCTAGCTTTTGTCCGGATAAACATTCTTAGCAAGTTTCAAGAAGATTAGGCTAAAAAAATATGGCAGTTTGAGTGGCAAAAAGCTTTTTCTGTGATTTGACCTACTGACCTACTTTATGACCCACCATGACCTACATTCATGGTAAGACCTATATTTTATTTTGGTCATGACACTGACAACATCTCATTAAGATATAACCAAAAATACAACTTCAAGAAATTTCTTCAACTTGACCACGCCCTCTGGCGGCCATGTTTTTTAACGGATCAAAACTCTTTGAACAATATCCATTGAGAAGCATTTTGGTGAAAACCCAAATGAAATCGGACCAGTGGTTTGGGAGAAGAAGATTTTTGTAGATATCATGCACGGTTGACATGGCAACAAGACTATTAGCCCAACCCACTTTCTTTGAACAACTTTTGAAGCTCAAACCATAAGTATGTCTCTGATTTTGATTTGATTTGTTTTTGATTTTACGTCGCTTTCAACAGTATTTCAGTCATATCGCGACGTCCAGCTAATACCAGGTGGAGGAAGACCCCAGAAGTCCTTTATGCACTGTTTTATGCACAAATTGGCAACTGGGTAGAACCACCGACCTTCCGCAAGCCAGCTGGAAGGCTTCCCCACATGAAAAATCCAAACGACCCTTGACTAGGATTCAAACTCACAGCGGTGAGGAGCTTAGTGATGTAAGTCACAGTGACTATACCACTAGGTCATGGAGGCCCCAAGTATATCTCTGAAGAAGTTAAAATGGGGCTTTTGGTTTCAGAGAAGTCATTTGCAATTGTTGACAGACAGACAGATGGACGGACAGCAGGGGTATCACAAAAGCTCACCTTGAGCACTTCGTGCCCTGGTGAGCTAAAACCTAACGCCAATGCTGAAGTGATTTCCATAAGCCCCCCACCCCATTCCCCGATAAGGCGAGCTAAAAGTATAACCTACTGTGAGAGCAGTGAAGAACACCCATTGTTTATTTCTCATGTGTAACTAGTGTTTTAACTATGCAAACGAGGCTGTCTTACTAAAATATGTATTACTACGTGATGTAAAAATTTGTAAACATTTCTGTCGCCGATCGAGTGGCTATAAATGAGAAAAGACAGGGAATGTTTGCTCACTAGATTTATTCTGAATAAATCAAAATTAACCTTTTAATTACTTTTACATGTTTATATTCACTATACGTAACAGCGGTCCATTCATGCCTGATCCATTGACTTAAGGAAGCTTAAATAAGCTAACAATAAGTATCAAGATGTTAGCACAATATTGCCAGGTTATGTTATAAATAGAATCTAACATTAGTGTTCATAATTTATTTGATTTATAAAACTCGTCTTTAAGAAAACAATAAAATCTTGGCAATCCTCGTTTTTATCATTTTCTAAAAAATTTGTTTTATAAATCCAATAAATTATGAACACTCATGTAAGATCCTATACATCTTTGTCTATTGTTCCATCTTAGCTATTGATCAATTAAGCAGTGCCAACACACCATAACCCATTCCCCCATAAATATGCCTTTTTACACCTCTAATTTATTCCTTTATGGAAGAAAATAGTTCCAATTTATTAAGTTATGATTGTGTACTATTAGAAATTTCTTTTTATCCTAGCAGATGATAGCTTAAAACAGGCTGAAAGTAAAGCAGAATGCGCCTAACGGCGCATTCTGCTTAACTTTCAACCTGATTTAAGTGGTCACCTGTTTTCAAAACTGGAAACAGACTTTAAGGCACATTCTACTTTACTTTCAGTCTGCTTTAAATGGTTACCTATCTTCAATACTAGAAACAGACTATGCAGTAAAGAGTTAAAGCAAGTACACATCTATCTGTCACTTTGTCATCTTCCATACATATCGCATTAAGGAGTGGCATACAATAAAACTCCTCTTTTACAACCCCTAAATAAGTTAAATTGTCCACTATTTAAGGCAGGTGGCCTCTTAAAACAAGATAGAAATAAAGATCAAAAATCATACAAAAATGTTTGGTTTATTTTTCTTTTGCTCTTAGCTGTCACTTGTCTTTAATACCATCAATTATTTTTCTTTTCAATGGATGTAATAGAGGAATTTCATGTATTTGGTTCCAGAAATGTAATTCTAGTTTTTCTAAAAAGACATATAATTCACATATTTACATACAGTCACGGTCTCATATGTTTCTGAGGTGTTTTTCTTTGAATTTTGGCACTTTACAAAGTTTGTTTGTCTTTTTTTGCAATGCCTAAAGATATTGACAGGATGATTTGTTAGGGTAACAAATGAAATCAAAACCCTTGAATGCAAAGCATATGTTCACCTTTTTTTGGTGTAACTTAAAACCCATTACAAACCCCTTTATCACCACAACTTAGTTTTCTAGCTTTATTACCTATTGGGGGGGGGGGGGGGGGGGGGGTGCTGAGAGATAATAAATTCAAACTTCAGATGTGACAATAATTATTATAAATTACTTCAAACCAGTGATAATGTCCTTCATCCAAACATAGTTTACGAACTATCAGAAGAATGCTCATTTCTAAATAGAAGAAGCATATATACAAGTAGGTTGAAGGTTGGGTTTTTTTTTTTACGAATGGTATGTACTATAATGACCCTTAGTATTGAGGCAGACAGGCCTGGGCAAACAGGGTAAACCCTGTTCAGACTGCTCCTAAGAGAACATACTGATCAGGGTCTACACGGTTTGCCATCCAATTTGCACCTTTCTAACAAATTACTGTGTGATAAAAGCAAAATTTAGTCTTATATAATATTTCATTGTCTTCCCATGTAAATAATTCAACAATAATGTCTCCTTTTTAAGAGAACTTCACAGGATAGCCTCGCCAGACTTGGGCATCTTCCATGGCATGGTTGTATGTAACACTGGACACCCACTGAGGTTGTCTCTATTGTTAATGTTGAGGTGGCTGTATCATTGTGGTCTACATTTGTTTTCTCAGTCTGTGTATGCTGGTGCCTGTGCTGGGTCAGAGCTAGGTCTTGCATGAGGTGAGAGCCTGATACAGGACTAGGTTTAGAAACTTTTTCAACAATGTCTGTGTTATCAAGCATTGACTGAAAGAAACAAAAGCATATGCAGTAAATTCTACTCACAGGTACCACTAAAATAAAGAAGACTTAATGTACTCTTATAAATTTTTTTTATAAAGATGGTAGCTTAATGAAGGACACATGTAATGCAGAAACTTCCAAAAGGAGTTTTCTCAAATAGTTTGTCCTAAATCAACCCATTATTTCCTTAAAAGGCCTTTAATTTATTCCTCCAGAGAAGAAAACATTTTCAATTTATACAGTCATGAATATGAACCATAGGAAATATTTTCCAAATTTTAACAGATGGTAGATTAAAACAGGTTGAAAGAAAAGCAGAATGTGCCTTAAGGCATTAAATTCTACTTTATATACTTTCAACCTGCTTTGAGTGGTCACCTGTTTTCAAGACTAGAAACAGGCTATGGGGTAATGGGTAAGCAGTAATCTGTTACAGAGATTATGTTTCTATAATGTATCACAGGGGGAGAAAATAAGCAGCCTGACCTGGGTCCAAGGTTATAAAGCTTTTGAGCTGAGTCTAAAGTCATTCTCAAGCACTTGATTGGTCAGATTTGAGCCTAGGCTCAAATCTGACCAATCAAATGCTTGAGAACAAACTCAGACTCGGCTCAAATGCGTTATAACCTTGGACCCTGAGCTTGAGCTGGTACTTTTGTACTACACTTCCGATGCTCTACCCACTAAGCTAACCGACCACCTACAAATTATTCTTCCCCAAACTGTGGTAGATTCGGTACCATGACAAGTGACCATGGTACAAAGGTATAACTATAGATATATTAAACTGAATATCAAGAATTAATGCAAAAGCAAATAAAGACATTTATCCCTTAGCAGCAGCAAAACTTGTGGCATGCAAACAGTCCAGCAGGAACACTGAAATTCTCTACATAACACTAAATTCATTACTTCGATCACCACTGGAGCTTTAAGACTTCCTTAGTTCTGTAACTTAATAAAGCTGTTGCTTAACTTATCCCATTACCCCATAGCCTATTTCCAGTTTTGAAGATAGGCGACTTCTTAAGGTACTTCGCAGGTGCGCTTAGTTTCCATACACATGTTATGAAACTTTTCATGAAGAATGATAATGGGTCTCGAACCTATGACCTTTGCATTGCTAGTCAACCACTATACTGACTGCGCTATGAAGGATTATACTAAACCGTATCAACATTTCCTTTATATAAATTTCTAGTATAAGCACGTATGGAAAATGATCAAGTCGTCAAGACGCATATCCGCTCGCCCGCAAGACCGACTTCCGGTAGCGAAAGGCCTTAAAATAGGTTGAAAGTAAAGCTGAATGTGCCTTAGGGCACATTCTGCTTTACTTTCAGCCTGCTTTAAGCTACCATCTTCTAGAATATAGAAAATATTTCTTATAAAGTTATGACACATATTAATGATTGTATAAACAGGATCTATTTTCTTTAATGGAGGAATAAATTATAGGTGTAAAAAGGCTTATTTATGGGGTAATGGGTTAAAGACTGCGTATAAAATGTATACATCTACTGAATGGTTTATAAACACAGATTTGATGTCAGAAATGTCTTCATTGACTGAGCATGAGCTCTTTAATTACTTGTATGTACTTAATATTGAACATAACTCATACCCACCACCACATCATTTAATACTGAAAACTTAGATGCACTGGACCGTGGCTAAGAGGATAAATATGAATCAAACACAACTTACATACAAAGGAAATCCTTCGCTTTTGTGAATATTGAACATAATATTTCTAGAAGAAATAAAAGAATGGTACACATCAATTGCTGTGTATACAAGTAACACATTCCACCCTAGTGACAATCGAGTATACTCATGTAAATTTTCATGTAAATTTGGAAAATAAAATATGTTTAAACTGAGTATACTCATCATTTACAAACAGTGAATGTGTGAAGAATACACTTGTCCTATGCAAATAGTGTAGACCATGACATAGGGCTACTGCACTGTTTGCCATGTTGCAGTCTGTTGTTAAATCAACCTATAATATGTAAAATGGACTAGACTCAAATGAAAACTTGAATTTTTCCATTTGAAGTTTCAGAGGTGAATGACATAAAACATGATCCTAACTAAATTCACCATACCAGCATTTCTCTTTCTGACTCCATAAACATATCTGCTTCATCATTCTCTGTATAAGGAAGATCTGCAAAACAGTAAACTGCAATATAGCCTGTATAGATTAACCCTTTCATGATCAAACTATTCGGGATAATGTGTATAGACATGCATTGATCTGAATAAATTTTGATGGCATAATTGGAACCATTAGGTCTAGTGATATCTGCCCTTGATATACTCAGATATTGTTCGAAATTTAGGTAGACTTTAACACAATTTTATGAGTGAAACTCAAAGATAACAAGAGTTGTCAGACAGACAACAAAGCTCGCCACCGGCACCTTTAGAACCTTAAAAGCACACTCAAGGTCACAGAGGTCAACCTTTTTGCCTGCATGGAAAGGTCTTGTCCATATAAAATGGCAAATCAAATATGAAAATAACACCTCAAGGGACATAGGAATTATAAGCATGTTTGAAACCTAAACGCAGATTTCGAAACCTAAAACCTTTCGCGACCTTAGTTCAAGGTCAAGGACACTGGGCTAATTTTTTTGCATGCATGGAAAGGTCGTTTCCATATACACATGCATGCCAAATATGAAAGAAATATCTCAATGGATATATGAGTTAAAGAAATTTTGAGAAACCTAAACGCAGACTTTGAAACCTAAACGCGGGTCCTAAGTTCAAGTTCAAGGTCAGAGGGCACAAACATTTTGCATGCAAGGAAAGATGTTGTCCATATACACATGCAAACTGAATATGAAAGGAATATTTCAATGGACATAGGAGTAATAAAAAATTTGAGAAACCTAAACACAGATTTCGAAAACTAAACATGGGCCCTAAGTTCAAGGTCAAAGGGGTCGAAATTTTGCTGTGCCTGGAAAGGTCTTGTCCATGTACACACATAAACCAACTATGAAACCAATACCTCAAGGGACATAGAAGTAAAAGGCATTTTTCAAAACATAAACAAACGCCCTAAGTTCAAGGTCAAGGTCACAAGTGTCCAAATTTATCTGTGCATGGAAAGGTCTTGTCCATATACACACACATACCAACTATGAAAGCAATACCTCAAAGGATATAGAAGTTAAAGGCATTTTTCCAAACATAAACCCAGATTTCGAAACCTAAACACAGGCCCTAAGTTCAAGGTCAAGGTCACAGGGGTCTAAATTTTTCTGTGCATGTAAAGGTCTTGTCCATATACACATACATACCAACTATGAAAGCAATACCTCAAAGGACATAGAAGTTAAAGGCATTTTTCTAAACCTAAACACAGATTTCGAAACCTAATCACAGGGGCCCTAAGTTCAAGGTCACAGGGGTCTAAATTTTTCTGTGCATGTAAAGGTCTTGTCCATATACACAAACATACCAACTATGAAAGCAATACCTCAAGGGACATACAAGTTAAAGGCATTTTTCTAAACCTAAACACAGATTTTGAAACCTAAACGCAGGCCCTAAGTTCAAGGTCAAGGTCACAGTTCTCTAAAATTTTCTGAGCATGGAAAGGTCTTGTCTATATACACACACATACCAACTATGGAAGCAATACCTCAAAGGATATAGAAGTTAAAGGCATTTTTCGAAACCTAAACACAGATTTCGAAAACTAAACACAGGCCCTAAGTTCAAGGTCAAGGTCACAGGGGTCCAAATTTTTCTGTGCATCGAAAGGTCTTGTCCATATACACATACATACCAACTATGAAAGCAATACCTCAAAGGACATAGAAGTTAAAGGTATTTTTCGAAACCTAAACACAGGCCCTAAGTTCAAGGTCAAGGTCACAGGGGTCCAAATTTTTCTGTGCATCGAAAGGTCTTGTCCATATACACATACATACCAACTATGAAAGCAATACCTCAAAGGACATAGAAGTTAAAGGCATTTTTCTAAACCTAAACACAGATTTCGAAACCTAATCACAGAGGCCCTAAGTTCAAGGTCAAGGTCAAAGGGGTCTAAATTTTTCTGTGCATGGAAAGGTCTTGTCCATATACACATACATACCAACTATGAAAGCAATACCGCAAGGGACATAGAAGTTATAGGCATTTTTCTAAACTTAAACACAGATTTCGAAACCTAAACGCAGGCCCTAAGTTCAAGGTCAAGGTCACAGGGGTCCAAATTTTTCTGTGCATGGAAAGGTCTTGTCCATATACACACACATACCAACTATGGAAGCAATACTTCAAGGGACATAGAAGTTAAAGGCATTTTTCTAAACCTAAACACAGATTTCGAAACCAGAAATGCAGGCCCTAAGTTCAAGGTCAAGGTCACAGGGGTAAAAAAAATTCTGTGCATGGGAAGGTCTTGTCCATATACACACACATACCAACTATGAAAGCAATACCTCATGGGACATAGAAGTTATAGACATTTTCTTAAAATTGTTTACGCCGTTCACGACGACGCCGATGACAACGACGACGACGACTACACCGGGGGTATTGCAATAGCTCTTCATGTACTACGTACAGGCGAGCTAAAAAATTGATTAGGTACAATATCCTCAGGTAAGAATTCAGGACCATCAACCCACTCTTCTAATTGAGTCCTCAGCAATGAGTATAGTTGTCCTTTACAAACAGTGTATCATTGAATGAAGCAAACATTTGTCCTATGCAAACAGTGTAGACTTAAATCAGAGAGCCTCAGCACCCTAAAGGAGCCTTCTGATCAGAGTCTATAACTGCAGAATACAACCCTAAGTTGTCACAAATGTACTAGGTTTAATTGAAAACTGGACTTATCCATTAAAAGTTTTCAAGGATGAATGAATGAAAGCATCAGTAGAATTATGCACATTTAAGAATATCATATTGAATATTTATATTGTAATCTAATACATGTAATAGATGTATAAAATCACAATGTTCACACAAACCATGAAGTACAGGGTGGCTTTCAGACGATTCTCCAAATTCAGTATTCTCTTCTTCTAACTTGTTTATCTGAAGGTAAAAACATATGAGCCTACCATGAGAAAACTTGTCTTGTAGCTTTGCAACATTGTACAGACCAAGCACCGTAACATGTCATCCAAGGCTTTGTATCTGAGTTTGGTCTACACAGTCAAATATCATATGTAATACAGCTACATAAAATTAGATATATGATATAACCGCCTGTATAGCTCAGTGATAGAGCGTCCGCTTGCAGTGCGGGAGGTTGTGGGTTCAATCCCCGGCCGGGTCAAACCAAAGACTTGAAAATTGGTAGTAATGGCTTCCCTCCTTGGCATTCAGGATTTTGGGTTAGCATTACGACTGGTTCGTCGGTATCAGGATAAAGTGACCGGCCGGGTACAGCCCCAAATGGTGCACCTAAAAAGTGCCCCTTCTCTTAATCATCAAAATTGATGGTGTAGAAGTAATAAATAGAAATAGAATAGAAATGTGGGTGTAAAACAGTGTAGATCAAGAGCATCTTAGATGCGGCAGCTTGTCTTGATCCACACTGTTTGCAATGCAATAAGACAGGTCTTGTAATGGCATTGCTCATATATACACATATAATGCAAATTTATATCAACCCATTACTCCATAGATACATAATATTACGCCTTCAACTTATTCTTCCACTGAGGAACATAGTTCAAATTTATACAGTCATGAATAGTTGCTCCATAAGAAATATTTTCCATTTTCCTAGCAGAAGATAGCTTAAAGCAATTTAGCAGGGTGCTCTCCTCTGCCTTTCCAGTTTTAAAAACTTACAAAATTGTTTTATTTTGACAGTTAAACAGTTTTAGAGCACAATATAATGTCTTGCATTGTTTCTTTGTAGACATTAAGCCTTTATACCTTTTTGTACTGTTTTTAGGGGTATAAATGGACTTTCAATTACTTTTATGTTAAATATGCGCTTTTCCTG
Source organism: Gari tellinella (assembly GCA_922989275.2). Taxonomy (NCBI): domain Eukaryota; kingdom Metazoa; phylum Mollusca; class Bivalvia; order Cardiida; family Psammobiidae; genus Gari; species Gari tellinella. Next base: position 54,341,420 of record OV277858.1, read on the forward strand.
AGAGTTTGCCAACAGCCCAGTGGATTCTTCCATGTTTATATATTGGATTAGTCGTTTTTTATCAAAGGGATGCCTGGTCAAAATTTTCATTTTGTTTTATATTGAAATTCCTATCAGCAAACAGTGTAGACTCTGATCAAACACCGCATAATGCGGCGTCTGATCAGAGTCTACACTGTTTGCCTATGTCCCATGGGATGGTGGCCACAAATGGGTTACAGTTTATCTTATAAGTCTTCCAAACTTCAACAAACACATGAAACTCAGAGTGTGTATCATAATGCCGGTGTAGCAGTCAATTCTTTCCCCCCTCAAAAGTTTCCCCGGGGAAAGAATTGGCTAGCCAAAACCTTCCCCGGGGAAAGAATTGGCTAGCCAATTCTTTCCCCCCCTAGTCAAAAACTTCCCCGGGGAAAGAATTGGCTAGCCAATTCTTTCCCCCCCTATAATTTCGCAAGTGGGATACTTTTAGGTAGCTAATTCTTTCCCCCCCTTAGTTGAAACTTTCCCCCCCCTATAATTTCGCACTGTAGGATTTCTTTCTCACTATCTGGCGGAATTGTATGGTTTGACTATCTTGGAGGGGGGAAAGTTTTGGCTAGCCAATTCTTTCCCCCCTTTCTGACAGTGTGCGAAATTGTATGCTTTGACTATTTCGGAGGGGGGAAAAGTTTTGGCTAGCCAATTCTTTCCCCCCCCTATCTGTCAGTCTGCGGAATTGCATCATTTGACTATCTTGGAGGGGGGAAAGTTTTGGCTAGCCACTTCTTTCCCCCCTCTCTTTCAGTCTGTGGAATTGTATACTTTGACTATCTTGGAGGGGGGAAAGTTTTGGCTAGCCAATTCTTTCCTCCCTATCTGACAGTCTGTGGAATTGTATACTTTGACTATCTTGGAGGGGGGGAAGTTTTGGCTAGCCAATTCTTTCCCCCCTCTCTTTCAGTTTGTGGAATTGTATACTTTGACTATCTTGGAGGGGGAAAGTTTTGGCTAGCCAATTCTTTCCCCCCTATCTGACAGTCTGTGGAATTGTATGCTTTTACTATCTAAGCGGGGGGAAAGTTTTGGCTAGCCAATTCTTTCCCCCCTCTCTTTCAGTCTGTGGAATTGCATCATTTGACTATCTTGGAGGGGGAAAAGTTTTGGCTAGCAAATTCTTTCCCCCCTATCTGACAGTCTGTGGAATTGTATGCTTTTACTATCTAAGCGGGGGGAAAGTTTTGGCTAGCCAATTCTTTCCCCCCTCTCTTTCAGTCTGTGGAATTGCATCATTTGACTATCTTGGAGGGGGGAAAGTTTTGGCTAGCCAATTCTTTCCCCCCTATCTGACAGTCTGTGGAATTGTATGCTTTTACTATCTAAGCGGGGGGAAAGTTTTGGCTAGCCAAAACTTTCCCCCCTCCAAGACAGTCAAAGTATACAATTCCACAGACTGAAAGAGAGGGGGGAAAGAATTGGCTAGCCAAAAGTTTCCCCCCTCCGAGATAGTCCAAGTATACAATTCTACAGACTGTAAGATATGGGGGGAAAGAATTGGCTAGCCAAAACTTTCCCCCCTCCAAGATAGTCAAAGTATACAATTCCACAGACTGAAAGAGAGGGGGGAAAGAATTGGCTAGCCAAAAGTTTCCCCCCTCCGAGATAGTCCAAGTATACAATTCCACAGACTGTCAGATAGGGAGGAAAGAATTGGCTAGCCAAAACTTTCCCCCCTCCAAGATAGTCAAAGTATACAATTCCACAGACTGAAAGAGAGGGGGGAAAGAATTGGCTAGCCAAAACTTTCCCCCCTCCAAGATAGTCAAAGCATACAATCTGCACACTGTCAGATAGGGGGGAAAGAATTGGCTAGCCAAAACTTTCCCCCCTCCAAGATAGTCCAAGTATACAGTTCAACAGACTGAAAGAGAGGGGAGGGGGGGGGAAAGAATTGGCTAGCCAAAACTTTCCACCCTCCGAGATAGTCCAAGTATACAATTCTACAGACTGTAAGATATGGGGGGAAATAATTGGCTAGCCAAAACTTCCCCCCCTCCAAGATAATGAAAGGATGCAATTCCGCAGACTGACAGATAGGGGGGAAAGAATTGGCTAGCCAAAACTTCCCCCCTCCGAGATAGTCAAAGCATACAATCTGCACACTGTCAGATAGGGGGGAAAGAATTGGCTAGCCAAAACTTTCCCCCCTCCGAGATAGTCCAAGTATACAATTCTACAGACTGTAAGATATGGGGGGAAAGAATTGGCTAGCCAAAACTTTCCCCCCTCCAAGATAATGAAAGGATGCAATTCCGCAGACTGACAGATAGGGGGGAAAAAATTGGCGAGCCAAAACTTTCCCCCCTCCGAGATATTCAAAGCATACAATCTGCACACTGTCAGATAGGGGGGAAAGAATTGGCTAGCCAAAACTTTCCCCCCTCCGAGATAGTCCAAGTATATAATTCTACAGACTGTAAGATATGGGGGGAAAGAATTGGCTAGCCAAAACTTTCCCCCCTCCAAGATAATGAAAGGATGCAATTCCGCAGACTGACAGATAAGGGGGAAAGAATTGGCTAGCCAAAACTTTCCCCCCTCCGAGATAGTCAAAGCATACAATCTGCACACTGTCAGATAGGGGGGAAAGAATTGGCTAGCCAAAACTTTCCCCCCTCCAAGGTAGTCCAAGTATACAATTCTACAGACTGTAAGATATGGGGGGAAAGAATTGGCTAGCCAAAACTTCCCCCCCTCCAAGATAATGAAAGGATGCAATTCCGCAGACTGACAGATAAGGGGGAAAGAATTGGCTAGCCAAAACTTTCCCCCCTCCGAGATAGTCAAAGCATACAATCTGCACACTGTCAGATAGGGGGGAAAGAATTGGCTAGCCAAAACTTTCCCCCCTCCAAGGTAGTCCAAGTATACAATTCTACAGACTGTAAGATATGGGGGGAAAGAATTGGCTAGCCAAAACTTCCCCCCCTCCAAGATAATGAAAGGATGCAATTCCGCAGACTGACAGATAGGGGGGGAAAGAATTGGCTAGCCAAAACTTTCCCCCCTCCAAGATAGTCAAAGTATACAATTCCACAGACTGACAGACAGGGGGGAAAGAATTGGCTAGCCAAAACTTTCCCCCCTCCGAGATAGTCCAAGTATACAATTCTACAGACTGTAAGATATGGGGGGAAAGAATTGGCTAGCCAAAACTTTCCCCCCTCCAAGATAATGAAAGGATGCAATTCCGCAGACTGACAGATAGGGGGGAAAGAATTGGCTAGCCAAAACTTTCCCCCCTCCGAGATAGTCAAAGCATACAATCTGCACACTGTCAGATAGGGGGGAAAGAATTGGCTAGCCAAATCTTTCCCCCCTCCAAGATAGTCAAAGTATACATTTCCACAGACTGACAGACAGGGGGGAAAGAATTGGCTAGCCAAAACTTTCCCCCTTCCATATATAGTCAAAGGATACCAAACCACATACTGAAAGAGAGGGGGGAAAGAATTGGCTTGCCAAAATTTCCCCCCTCCTAGATGGTCAAAGTATACAATTCCACAGACTGAAAGAGAGGTGGGGGGAAAGAATTGGCTAGCCAAAACTTTCCCCCCTCAAAGAGAGCCAAAGTATACATTTCAACAGACTGACAGATAGGGGGGAAAGAATTGGCTAGCCAGAACTTTCCCCCCTCCATATAACGTCAAAAGGATACAATTCCGCAGATTGACTGAGAGGGGGGGGGGAAAAGAATTGGCTAGCCAAAACTTTCCCCCCCTCTGAATTGCAAAAATATAGCAGGGGGGGAAAGTTTCAACTAGGGGGGAAAGAATTGGCTAGCTAAAAGTATTCTCAATTATGAGTTTTTAGGGGGGAAAGAATTGGCTAGCCAATTCTTTCCCCGGGGAAACTTTTGACTAGGGGGGGAAAGAATTGGCTAGCCTGAACTTTCCCCCCTCCATATAACGTCAAAAGGATACAATTCCGCAGATTGACTGAGAGGGGGGGGAAAGAATTGGCTAGCCAAAACTTTCCCCCCTCTGAATTGCGAAAATATAGCAGGGGGGGAAAGTTTCAACTAGGGGGGAAAGAATTGGCTAGCTAAAAGTATTCTCAATTATGAGTTTTTAGGGGGGAAAGAATTGGCTAGCCAATTCTTTCCCCGGGGAAACTTTTGACTAGGGGGGGAAAGAATTGGCTAGCCAATTCTTTCCCCGGGGAAGGTTTTGGCTAGCCAATTCTTTCCCCGGGGAAACTTTTAGCAGGGGGGAAAGAATTGGCTGTTACACCGGGTCTGATCAGAGTTTACACTGTTTGCCTATGTCCAAAATATGGGATCGTGGGCACAAATGGGTTAAAGTTTATCTTATAAGTCTTCTAAATTTCAAATGACTAACACATGAAACTCATGCAGAGTGTGTATCATATTGGGCATCTATTATCAAAAGCTTTTTAACGCTAAGCATGCTACCAACAAAACAATGATGTAACCTTTGCAAACAGTATGGATTCTGATGAGATGCTGCATCATGCGTCACACTCTGACCCAGTTTTGAAAGAAATTTTAAAATGTCTATTTTAAGAACAGTAGCACACTACAATTGCAGTAGACTAAGAGTAGACATCTAACAGCTAAACATTTGACTCCTGGGTAATATGAGCATTACTAGGTGATAAAACAAACCTCCTTCAAAACATCATCCATTTCAGTTTGGAAAAGCACATGGCTTGGTAAACTGAAACATAAAGAAAGTGGAGATGTGGTTGTGTTTGTAAGACACATAATTATAGTGTAATCTAAGTATAATCACCTGTCCGCTATTCTTTAGAATTGAAGCATTTATCAAAATCTGCAATATGAACTTCTGTGGTAGTCATGTACATAGTGAATCTAACACCACAGTTAGTATCAGATAAGGATATCCCACCCGAAGTTTGAAGATATTTTAGAAACACGAGGCTCCAGCGAGTAGGATATCCATCTGATACTAAACTGTGGTGTTAGATTTATTTTCTCACCTCGTCACTCCTTAAAACGCGTTCAACTTGCAATAAAGTGGCGAGTTGTATTTTCGCTTTTGCCTCATGAATGGCAGACGGATATCTATGTAAACATTTCCAATGAACATACATGTATGCAGAAAAAAGAAGTACACTAGTTTCAACAGCTTCATATATTAACACATGTGTTATTGTTTAAAACCGTTACCTCACTTGATTTATTAACTATATAGCCTTTATGAACTGAATATAGATCTACTAACCAGATTCGTTAGCGAGAGTTTAGCTGTAATGTCAAGGAGGATATTTTAATGCGCTAATGCATGCATGAAAACGTCATGACAACGGCAATTAAACAAACAATGTTTGGCTTGTCTGTCGGGACAGATAAGATTATCTCACACACCCTAGATTTCGGGATACCTCTGTCCGAGAGGTGAGAAATGTGAATACATCCTTTAAAATAATAAGGCCGTAGAATGTTTTTGTCAAGACTGAAAGTTAAGCAGAATGCACCTTAAGGTACTTTCAATGTGCTTTAATGGTTATATATGTCTTCCAAACTAAAAGCAAGCTATGGAGAAAAGGGTTAAAGAAAGGCCGCAGTGCAGCTACATTTGGACGCAAAGTGCATGCAGTGAAGATTTTAAGAGCTCTGTAATCTGAACAACTTTTCAGATCAGTTCATGAGTCTTCATTGAATACTGTCTAACACTGGTTTAGTGTATATTAACTTTAGACTTGTTTCTGAATATGAACTTTATGAAACATCAATGTTATAAGGCTATATTTCACTGAGTTTAATAATACATGTAATTGGACACAATGTAAAAATTAGTGATTAGCTTCATCGGTACATACTAAACTATATTATAATGTTTATAATGTATATTTTTTATCAAAATTCAATAAAAATGTCCTGACTGTCCTTACCTGTCTCCTGTACTTTGTATTTCTGTAAAAAATATGATATACTTAGTCAAAGTTAGCTTGTATACAATTAAATACTAATTTTGTAGTTTGGCTATTCGACCACTGCATGGCCACTAATGTTTGTTGAAAGTAATGGTTTGTTATCTATTACTGGTTTCAGATTTAAATAGAATAATATGTTCTCTTTTTATTAGATCAAATTTTTTATGATTTGAGTGCAATATCACTAAGCAAAGAGCCAGATAATGAGAGTACAGTAAAACCTCTCTATTACGACCACTAAAATGATGGCTAATTGATTGTATAAAAACAGGTGACAGCTAAAAGCAAGATGACAGTGAAACAGAAAGCTCCTAAAGGAGCTTTCTGTTTCACTGTCACCTTGCTTTAAGCAGTCACCTGCCTTAAATACCCAATAATTAATAAAATTTAAAGGTCGTAATAGAGAGGTTTTACTGTATTTCAAACAAGAGGCCTATGTGGCCCTTAGTTGCTCACCTGGGAAACACCCTATGCTGGGCCATTTTTACCAGAAGGGGAATAATTTGTTCAAACTTGATAGAGGAGTTATGGATTATAATTTGTGGTTTCATACAAGATCACTTTTTTACATCAGGGGCAACAATCTTGATAGAAGAACTGAAGATGGTGCTTTAATTGTGCCAACTATCTAAGCTCAGGGTACTGTGGTTTCAGACCAGAAGATTTCATTGAAACAATCTATGTTTAGCTCATGTGACCCATATATGAAATGGACTGGTAGTATTTCAACAACTTGGAAAGATTATAAAAGGATGATTCCTACAAAGTTTGGTAAAAATCCATTCAAAAATCCATTCAGAAGTGTGGGAGGAGCAGTTGATACAAGAAATTGTTGACAGCAGACTGACGGACACACTCACACTGGGCAGTCAAAATAGCTCACCATGACACTTTGTCCTAATGCCGTCAACAAATGCTATGATCTGACTACTCTACCAAATGATCATTAGTATGATGTGACAAATCACTTGAATCTTCACTTTGTGTCAATTCTGAAGAGCCGTCTCAACATACTCCAGAAGGTTGGGCATTTTAAGATACATGTATATGTTATAATATGTATACATGTAGAATTTTCCAAAAGACAACTTGTTTTAAGTGAACAAATTCTACTTAAAAGAAGAAGAAAAGATAGGACAACTTTTTCAGCATGGAAATATATTAACCCATTACCCCATAAATATGCCTTTTTACACTTAATTTATTCCTCAACTGAAGAAAAATATAACCAAATTATTCTTTCATAAATATAAACCATAAGAAATATTTTCTATATCTTAGCAGATGTTAGCTTAAAGCTGGCTGAAGGTAAAGCAGAATGTGCTTTCAACCTGCTTTAAGCTAGCATCTTTTTTTAAACTAGAAACAGGCTATGGGGTAATGGGTTAAACCTGTCGTACTACCTGGGTTAGATGGGCTGTCCTTGATTGTATCAATCACTGCTAGGTTGTCCAGCTGACTTGAATGTTGCTATACGAATACATAAATGTAATATTTCATAAAAATTGTGACAAATAAAAACTTCACTGAATAAAGAAAAAAAATGAAGAAACAAGAGGTGTCACAGTAACAATGACAGATGCCCTCAAAGGCAATCCCTAACAATAAAATCTAGGTCATGTGTATGACAGGACCATCTTCACTTTGACTGATTGTTGTCTCAACTCTCTAAGTTTTTAAGCTACAAACATGGATCTTCTATCTGGGAGCCTATTTCTGGCAAAGATCCCAGGCACAGATTAAGTGCCACTTTTCAACCTTTAACTTATGAGCGTGACGTTGACCATTGGGCTATACCACCTGGGTCTGGCATCCAACACACTGTCTTATCTTAGTGTATATTTGTGCTCAACAAGAACTATCACTAAAGGTAATTCATACCCACTGTACAGCACCCTGTCACATGCTCACTATGATGCTCCAGATAATAGTTTTCAGTAATTAAGGTCAAAGGTCACTGTAGGTCAATGTCAAATAGTTCTGGGTCCACGGTTATAAAGCTTATCAGATGAGTCTAAAGTCGTTCTCAAGCATTTGATTGGTCAGATTTGAGCCTAGGCTCAAATCTGACCAATCAAAGGCTTGAGAACACATTCAGACTCAGCTCAAAAAAGCTTTATAATCTTGGACCTTGATAGTGGAATGTGACACTCCGCAATCCCAAGATATATACACACACACCAGTTTCGGTAATCCTGGATGATTTAAAGTAACAGAGATATGCTCTGGACAAGGTTTTTCTAAAATCAAGGTCAGGGTATCTAAACCATGATTCTTGACACAAGTTGGAAGTCCGAAGATAAATCCACACACCATGTTTGACAATCCTGGATGATAAAATAATAGTGAGATGCTCCAGACCATGTTATTCAATAATCAAGGTCAGAGGTCAAGGTCATGGCAATCCCAATATGCATTCACACACCAGGTTTGGTAATCTTAGATGGCATAGTACAGGAGTAATGCAATGGAAAACTTCAGGATGGACAAAGTGAGTCCTAGATGTATAATATAGCTCCAAAGACCTAGTGGGGGTATAATTATTTCATACTGCACCAATGAGTTAGAGCCCAGACAAGACAAAACGTTCCCCTTTCTGATTTTTTACCCCTGTCTGTGACTTTGACCTTTGAGCTGCAGACCTGAGTCTTAGGCATAACATTTTGTCTTGGCTAGATAAACATTCATGCCAAATTATTTCAAATTGTATCTATGCATGGAGTTAGAGCCGGACATTAGACAAAATGTTCACAAAACATTGTAAACTCTAGAAGAATACTTTTGATAAATTATTTTGAACTCTATAAGGCCAAATAAAAAAATAGGTGTGGTTCAGGTAACATTGGCAAAAAAATTAGGGTAGGTAGGTAGGCTTTTTTTCTTTTTTTTTTTCTTTTTCCAGATGCAACTGGTTTATACAGACTGGTGACAAAGGACAACAGACAACCATTGACCACAATAACTAACCATTGAGTACTGTGTGCTCAGGTGAACCATAATTACAGTCTGGCAATATAGAAAATAAAAACTTTAACAGTTTTAGCTTTCAAATCTCTTTAATATGTTTTATTTTTAGATGCAAGTTTATGTTTTGTTTTCTATATGCAAGTTGTTTATACGGACTGACAACAAAGGACAACAGACAGCCATTGACCACAATAGCTTTATACCATTGAGCACTGTGTCCTTAGGTGAGCTATGAATATAGTCTGACAATATAGAACTCCCAACAGTTTAGATTTCAAATTGGTTTATATGCTGAACCCTTCTCTTGCTGTTCACATATACACTTTTGAAAAAAGTGTAAATCCAGATCAGCCAGTTCCTAAAGGAACCGCCTGATCAGGATGTACACTATTTGCCATTCAGATTCCACATTTGTAGCCCCAATATCCATGTGAAATATTATTTTATTGGTAAAAAATGAGAAATGGACAGAGCTATAAATATCTGAATATTCGGCAAGAGAAGGGTTAATATCAGTTTGTATTGCAAAATGTGTTTTTAACAAAATTCTGAATGTATCATGTATTGAATATAACTGTCTTTTGTACATGTTTGTGTTTATATGTAAAAAGTATAATCTGCCCACCTGCCCAATTTTTTTCAAAATCCAGATGAGAATCTTTTAAACAAGAGCTGTCGGAGAACAGCAAAGCTCGCCTAACTAAACCTTTCTTAAATAGGTAATTAGTTCTTATCATTTATCAATGAAAGTTGATTGTTTTTCTTATTTTTCTTTTTTGATATTGAACAGAAATACGTAGAACTATTCATAGTATCCCCAACTGTCATACTTCCTTCCCGTTCAGTATTTACAGTTTATCTGTGGGGGTTAGGTGACTTGGAAGTAATCACCATTTCTGTTCAAAATACGCCGGTAAAAAACCGCGAAAACTGATGACAATTTGTAATGTCTATACCGTGTTTTTGAAACACAAACGCTTGACAGAAATGATTAAATAACGATCTTGATAACAGGTGCTGATATATTTTTTTGAAGTTGTTCAACGATATTTCGAAAAATCCACATTATCTTTCAAATAACTCTATCGACGCAACTTACATCATCATCATCGGATTTTTGATTAACGTGCAGGGGTAAGAGCATTGTCCACAACAGTGGGCTCCCTTCCAGGTAACTGGCTAGCTGCACGCATGGCGGTTCTTACACAGGATCTCCAGGCTTTTCTATCATGTGGGTCAACTGCTGCGAGTCCCCATTCTTGGCGGTCTCTTACATTCAGCTCCCTCCATGACATCTTGGGCCTCCCAGGCCCACGCTTCCCTGCAACTTTCATATCTCTAGCGCACTTAATAGCTCCAGTAGAGCGTTCAACGTGCCCATACCATCGAAGCCGTCTTTCCCTCAAGATGAGCTCCAAGTGCTCTATGCAAAGTTGCTTTAGCAGCTTCCTGGAATGGACAGTGGTCACATCGTCTGGCTTGACATTGCAAATCTGTCTGATCATGGCCCTGTCGTTACGCTGCAGGCGCTGGAAGTTTGGCTTGGTCAAAGGCCAGGTTTCACTGGCGTGGAGCATAACACTTCGCACGCACATGCTGTAGATGCGGCCGCGTGTCTTGTATGAGAGGTGGCGTGACGTGAGGACAGGCAGTAGCTCCTTGAATTTCTTCCAGGCAGACTTAACACGAGCCGTTGTTGCAAGGTCACAGCCGCCTGCTGCAGACAACATGTCCCAAAGGTAGCAAAAGGAGAGAACTACCTCCAGCTTGTCTTGGCCAACTTGGACCTCTCTCTGTGCCCTGCAGTCAATGGGGCGGGCGGTTCCCAGGCAGCGGGAGCATCTGAAGTCAGGATCTTCCACCAGCCTCCTGAGACCACTGCATTTCTTGTGGACCCAGAGTTTGCAACCATTACAGAAGATGCTATTTCTGCCCACACCTGTGCGGCAAACAGCACAGTGGTACTTTCCAACACTCTGTAGAAGGTCCATGCCAGTGCCACAGATCATGATTTATGTTTTGCCAGCATTTACTCTGAGTCCTTTCTCTTCCATGGCCTCTTTCCACACCATTAGTCTCCTGACACATTCCTCAAGTGACTCTGTGATGATTACTAGGTCATCTGCATAGAGATCCTCCCAGGGGACGCCTGTCCGGAACTCGTGGGAGAGGGCTTCAAGTACAATGATGAAGAGCAATGGGCTGAGTACAGAGCCCTGGTGTTCACTTCGAACTCGTTGCTATGACCCTCTTCAACACGAACACAGCTACGCACATTTGCGTACATTCCTTGAACCAGGCGGACAATCCATTCTTCAACGCCAAGTATTCTCATGGCCCACCATATCACTTTCCGAGGGACCCGATCAAACGCCTTCTCTAGATCTACAAAGGCCATGTAAAGCTTCTTGTCCATTGCTAGGTGTTTTTCCTGCATCTGACGAACAACAAAAATTGCGTCTGTAGTGCCTCTGCCTGGTACAAAGCCAAACTGGGAGTTATCTATGGTCACCAACTGTCTGATGAGGCTATCCACAATTCGCTCTAATATTTTCATGACCTAGTCTATGAGTTTGAGACCACGGTAGTTACCTCTTTCTAGAGCATCACCCTTGCCTTTGTAGATGCATACAATGAAACTCTCCTCCCAATCAGAGGGGATCCTGCCTTCATGAATGATTGCCCTTACAAGGTCGCAAATCATGGTAGCACCTGCATCATCTGCTGCTTGGATCATTTCCACCACAATTCCAGATGGTCCTGCAGCTTTACCCGTCTTCATCTTTGAAATGGACTTTTTCACCATATCAATTGTGACTGGGATAGATGGACCTTCTACTGGTGGTTCTTTGGTCAGGTGCTCAGGGTCCCACTCAAATTCCACGTTGAGGAGCCTTTCACAATGTTCTTGCCAGGCCTCCTGCTTAGCAGACTCACTCAAGGACATCTCTCCAGCATCATTCTTAACTGGCTTCTCACCTATGACATCACCATTCTCTCTTCGCATTTGGTTTGCAAGGCGGAAGACATCAGAATTATTGGGGTCAATGTTCTCGTACATGACCTTTTCTGCCTCGTGCCGAGCATGATGCACTGTGCGCCTAGCTGCACGTTTGGCTGAGTCATAGGCTGCCCTAGTTCCAGTGCCTACTTTCATTGCCTTGAATGCCCGCCGCTTTTCTGTAACTGCCGCATCAACTTGATTGTTCCACCACCATGTTTCCCGCCGCCAGCGATGTGGCTTTGTTGTGCCACACACCTCCTCGGTTGTCTTGAGTAGACCTGTCTTTAGGTTAGCCCAGATTTCCTCAGTTGCAGTAATGGATGCACTTGATGAGGTAGCAACACGGGAGTTGAAGACCTCCTGGAAATGACCGCGCGTAAGTGCGTCTTTGAGCTTCCAGGTTTTAAGGCGGGGGGTGAATTTACGTTTGACTTGATGAGGCCTGTCAATCTTCAGGTCGCACACCAGGAGTTTGTGCTGTATGGCACATTCCTCACCAGGGATCACCTTCACATCTGTGACAAACTTGCGCATACTTTTGCGGAGCAGAATGAAATCGATTTGTGTGGCTGCATCTCCTGATTGGTATGTTATGAGGTGGCTATCACGCTTTTTGAAGCATGTGTTACCAAGGAGCAGGTCATTTGCTAGTGCAAACTCCATGATTCTCTCTCCCTCTGCATCAGGCTCCTGTCTGCCATACCCAAAACCTCCATGGACCTCTCTGAAACCAGCGCCTGAAACACCTACATGGCCATTCCAATCCCCGCATGGTATCAGGAGTTCTGAAGCTAGAATATTTGCAGTAACAGCATGCAGCTGATCATAGAACGATATTACTATTAAAACCAGGTTGGCAACGCCCTCCAAGTTGACACACTCGCATGTCATTCTTTTATGACAACAGGAAACAAAGCTATTTTTAGGACAGAACTCTACATCAGCTGTCAATTTTGTATCCTAATTGGCGGATCGGACGCAGTTTGCATAATCTCGTGAGATGTTCAATTTCGACACGTAATTTCAACAACGTGTAACAGAACTTTTCTACACATCCTAATGCCACACGTTGCTGTGTTTTTTCAAGTAAACACGTTCGATCGTCAAATATGTGAACCTCATCGGAAGGGAAAAGATCTATAGGAGATAATTTATTAAAGACCGCATTAACCAAGTAACAGTTTGTTTCAAGTGCATTATCTTTTAATGACTTGTGCTTTTAAATCGCCTAGACGATGCGCTAAAAGCGTGTCCTCTGATCTGGCTATTTGCTGTTTGTAGCAAGTGATCATAAAGAATATAAATTAAAATTTAAAATTTTGACTTACGCAAAAATTTTGCGTAAGTAGTTTAGTAAAACAGGCCCCAGGTCTCTAACTCCATCATGCATTAGCCTAAGTCAAAATTTTAAATTTTAATTTATATTCGTTATGATCACTTGCTACAAACAGCAAATAGCCAGATCAGAGGACACGCTTTTAGGGCATCCTCTGATCTGGCTATTTGCTGTTTGCAAAGGTTTATGATCGAAAAATAAGAGTTAAACGATTTTGACTTACGCAAAAATTTTGCGTAAGTTGTTTAGTAAAACGGGCCCCTGACAAGACAAAATGTTCCCAATCTTTACTTTTGACTCAAAATTGCAACCTTGACCTTTGAGATCTATTCACAACTGGGGCCCATTTCATAAAACTTTGTACGACACATGTTGTCAAAGTCAGATTATAAATGTCTCAACTATTATTCATTTCTCCATCTAATCCTGTCTTGCGACATCTCTTTGGAATCATCTTAAAAAGACGATTCCAAAGAGATGTCAAAAGACAGGATTAGATAGAGAAATCAGAAATGAAATGTATTTTAAAGTTTTGACTTACGACCCTTTTTGTCGTACGAAGCTTTTATGAAAAGTGCCCCTGGGTCTTGAGAACAACACATTGTATTCTCTAGAAGAATATTTGTGTCATGTAGTTTTAAAATCCATCCATGCATGAAGGACTTTAGAGCCTGGACACGACAACATGTTCAACATTTTGACGTTTGACAACCAAGGGTTCAGATCTTAAGAATCTCAATTCTTACCACAGTTCTTGAATAGTACGAACTATCAGGAAATTCTTCTTCAGCTTCTGGACATGTTACCCTTCTGTAAAAAAGAAAGAAACAGATATATACAGTCAATCCTGTTTAAAATTTTAACCCTTTGGACCCTAGTCAAGCATATAATCTACATACATTGACTTGCAAACGTTGTACCTGTGAAGACTCTGAAGAGTACAATGTCATGTGTCCTATGCAAACAGTGCAGACACTCTTAAGGAGGAGCCCTCTGATCAGGGTTGGCACTGTTTGTCATATTGCAATACAGTGACAAAAACCATTAAATTCAAATAGTTAGAAATGGACTAGACTACATTTGAAGGAACACTCTGGTAAGCATCAGTACTGTTAGTCAAACTATGTAATTATTATACAGTAAAATTTCTCTATTACGACCACTAAATTATGCAAATTATTAGTGTGTTTACGGTAGGTGACAGCTTAAAGCAAGGAGACAGTAAATCAGAAAGCTCCTTTAGGAGCTTTCTGTTTTACTGTCACCTTGCTCTAAGCTTTCACCTCTCTATTATACAATCATTTAGCCTTCGTTTTAGTGGTCGTAATAGCGAGGTTTTACTGTATGTATAAACTAGTCATTTATCCGTAATCATGCAGACATGTTCACGTAAACATTCAGGATTATATAATAATAATCAAACATTGACAATTAAATGCTTTAACTGGGTCACATAGTAGTTAACTCCTATATCACTGTTATGATTTCATCGATTTGTAAGACAGCACTTCACCATTCTCTTGCACAATAAAAAAAATATATATAATGCAGTTAACTGTGAATGTATACTACATGTATAAAAAAATAAATTGTATAAATCCTTTACATCTAAGAGGCAAAACTCAGTTTATATAGTTTTTAACAATTTTAACTATTAAGCTTTAACCTTTTCTTCCTAAGAAGGACCTAAAATATAGGGCGCATCTACCTAACTCCGAAACATAAGTGCAACAAACAAACATTAATGTTTTGATGATATTGTTGAATAAAGCAAGACATTAGTTAGGCAGAAAGCTTCTAAAAGCCTTAAGAGCTTTCTGCCTTTACACTAATCTTGCCTTACACAATTATAATTGGATATAGGCGAGATTTGCACATGATGGTTATTGAATAAAGTGTCAATAGCTTTTATGGGTTAAATGGCCTCACTGCCTTGTGAGTACTAGGAATAGTATAAGGCTAGGGGAAGCAACCCCGACAGAAATATTGGAGTGAAGCCCCACAGGCGTTTTCCCAACTGATACAGTTGAGCTTACGGCAACTTCTGCATCCAAATTCATCTCCAGTCGTCTAGACTTTGTCTTGCCATTGGACCAAGATGGGCGCGGACGAGAGAGTGTGGACGATGCTGTGCAAGTCTTCCCCACTTTAAACTAACTCACGCGCAAGTCGTGACTGTTGCAGTAGTTGAATTTCAACTAAGTCCTGTGGCGACAGGCGAGCGGCGAAGCAGTAGGTGTGGATACACTGGGAGCTGTAGTTGCAAACCTACACACAGGCGACTCAGGGCATAGGGTCGCTTTTCACTGACCGAAGCAGCAGTGGAATTCGGCAGCCCCCTGAGCGACTGAGCAGCCCTTTTTCAGGAATGCACTGCTCACCTCCGTAGCCTGAGGAAGGGGCTAGAAAAGGTGCTCTAAACATTGCCTGCTTCACCTTGCCCGGGCTAGCTTACCGCGGCTGGCAGGGATCCCTTTCATGCGGTCGAAATAACAATAAAAGAAACAAGGTGACACCGCTCACCATAGGAACGTTAGAACCCTCCAAGACAACCCTAAGGCAAACCGACCTGGCAGACGTACAGCACTCCTTGCACTTGAACTAAGTAGGTACAAGATTGACATCGCTGCGCTCTCAGAGACACGTCTAGCAGAGGAATGACAGCTTACTGAAACCAATGGTGGTTACACATTCTTTTGGAGTGGTAGAAGCGCTGCAGAGAAACGTGAATCTGGTGTTGGGTTTACTGTCAAGAAGAAGTTGTTAAACACCATGTCTAGCCTACCAAAGGGTATCAACGACAGACTCATGACAATGCAGATTCCCATCAGTAAGGATCAGCAGGCATTCCTAATAAGTGCATATGCTCCTACCATGACCAACCCAGAGGACATCAAGGACAAATTCTACCAGGACCTGGACTCGACAATATCAAGCGTCCCAAGAGCAGACAAACTTCTTGTCTTAGGAGACTTCAATGCCAGAGTTGGACAGGACTATCAAACATGGGACGGTGTCATTGGTAGACATGGAACAGAAGGTGTAACAGCAATGGTCTGCTGCTGCTCAGAACTTGTATGTCACATGGACTTTTGATCACCAACACTCTCTTCAGGCAGGACACACGTCACAAGACCACCTGGATGCACCCAAGATCAAAACACTGGCATCTAATTGACTATGTCATCACCAGGCAGTCGGATCAAAAGGATGTTCGTATTACTAAGGCCATGTGTGGATCCGAGTGCTGGACTGACCATAGGCTTGTCATGTCAAAACTTAAGCTGCACCTCCAGGTTAAACGCCGACCCCAAGGGAAGAAAGCACCAAAGAAAATTTATGTCTCTAAACTGAAGCTAGATGATAAAGCTTCTCAGCTTGCGGATGACCTCAAGAAAGAACTCACTGTCCAAAACTACAGTGACAATGACGTTGAGGATGCCTGGGCACTCTTCAGAGACACCGTCTACTCATCTTCCCTCAGTATCCTAGGTCGAAAGACCAAGAAGAACCAGGATTGGTTTGATGATAATAACCAGGAGGTACAGGACCTAATATCTGCCAAAAACAAGCTCTTTTTAGCACACCAACAAGACCCAAGTTCCATCAGCAAGAAAACTGCTTTCACAGAAATACGCCAGCGAGTTCAGACAGAACTTCGTGTCATGCAAGACACCTGGCTCAGCAATAAAGCCGAGGAGATCCAGAAGTTTGCTGATATGCATGACTCCAAACGCTTTTACAACTCTTTAAAAGCTCTCTTACGTAACGGACCTCAATCTTCTAGTTCACCTCCTCTTCTCAGCTCTGATGGTGATAAACTTATCACGGAACGTGGGAAAATTTTGGAGCGTTGGGCTGAGCACTTCAACGCAGTTCTCAATCATCCATCATGCATCAATAATGAAGCCATAAAGCGACTCCCGCAGGTCAGAATCAATACTGAGTTTGACTGTCCACCATCCATTGCTGAGGTTGAAAAAGCTATTAAGCAATTGTCAAGTGGTAAAGCACCTGGAGCTGATGCCATCCCCGCAGAAGTCTACAAATCTGGTGGCCCTTTTGTAACTCTATTTCAAAAGCTTCATGAACTCTTCACCACCTTTTGGACAAACAGCAAGCTTCCACAGGAATTCAAGGATGCTTCCATTGTGCACCTGTATAAGCTCAAAGGCAATCGACAATGTTGCGATAACCACCGTGGGATTTCACTGCTTTGTATAGCTGGTAAAATACTGGCCAGACTGCTGCTCAATAGGCCTATTCTGCACCTAGAGAAGGATCTTCTTCTTCCTGAAAGTCAGTGTGGCTTCCGTTCTGGTCGAGGTACAATCGATATGGTGTTTGCTGCCCGTCAACTTCAAGAAAAATGCCAAGAACAGCACCAGGATCTGTATGTCACGTTCGTGGACCTAACTAAAGCATTTGACACTGTTAGTCGAGAGGGCTTGTGGAAGATAATGGCCAAATTTGGATGCCCAGAAACATTTGTTAGCATTATTCGCCAATTCCATGATGGTATGATGGCCCGCGTGCTTGATGATAATGAAACATCTCCTGACTTTCCAGTGAGCAACTGAGTCAAACAAGGCTGTGTTCTGGCCCCAACCCTATTCAGTATGATGTTCTCTGCTATGCTGACAGATGCCTTCACCAGTGAGGACCCAGGAGTGAACATAAGATACAGGACAGATGGCAACGTCTTCAACCTAAGACGTCTGAACGCAGTTACAAAAGTAAAAAATGCTGTCATCAGAGACCTTCTCTTTGCTGACGACTGTGCCTTGAATGCTAGCTCTCATTCAAACATGCAACTCATCATGGACAACTTTTCAAAGGCCTGTGACAACTTTGGTCTAACAATAAGCATCAAGAAGACGGAAGTTCTTTACCAGCCCAAACCAGGATCTGTCTATGAAGAACCTACAATTCATGTGAAAGGTCAGTCACTGAAAGCAGTTGACAAGTTCACCTACCTTGGAAGTACACTGTCAAGGGACGTGCACATAGATGAGGAAATCAACAATAGACTTGCGAAGGCAAGTGCTGCTTTCGGCAGACTCCGCTTAAATGTCTGGGAGCGTAGAGGAATAAAACTCTGCACCAAAATCAAGGTCTACCGTGCAGCTGTTGTTACAACTCTCCTGTATGCATGTGAAACATGGACTGTCTACTCAAGGCATGCCAAGAAACTCAACCACTTCCACATGACATGCCTGAGGAAGCTTCTCCGCATAAGATGGCAGGACAAGGTACCAGACACAGAAGTTCTAACTAGGGCTAACCTCCCATCTGTACACACCATGCTTCAGCGCTCCCAATGTCGCTGGGCTGGCCATCTTTGCCGCATGCCAGACTCCCGCATACCAAAACAACTGTTCTATGGAGAATTGTCAGAAGGGAAGAGACGAGTTGGAGGACAGAAGAAATGCTTCAAAGACAACCTTAAGTGCTCACTCAAGCTTCTCAGCATCCTAACAGACATATGGGAGTCACTTGCAGAAAACAGGTCGTCCTGGAGGAGTTCAATAGCTGCTGGGGCAAAGGCAGCTGAGAAAGCCCGTATAAAAGAATCTCAGAGGAAACGTGCTATCCGTAAACAGAGGGCTGACATTACCCCTACAACTGAGCCAACTCACATGTGTTCCATCTGTGGCAGAGCGTTTCATGCACGCATAGGTTTGACGAGCCACATTCGGACACATGGCACCTTGCCAATCCAGTAGTCACGGTCATCTTCGCCTAGCGATGGACGAACATCATCATCATCATCATCATCAATAGCTTTTAAATTTTAAATGTTTAAGATAGGAGTTTGCTTAAAACAGGCTGAAAGCAAAGCAAATTTTTCTTCAGCAGCTTTCTTGTTTACTTTTGACCAGCTCTATTTATAAGTATCTTCCTGATGTGCTACAGCAAAATTTTCTTATTTAGCTCTTTAACATAACATGGTAGAAGCATGAAAAGCCAATCTTAGAGAAATAAATGAGGGTTACGGAGGTTTTTTCCAAGATATATTCAACTGGAAAAATTGTATGGTCAGTTTATGTTCATTCAAGTATATATTGTGTTGTACAGTAAACCTCCTCTATTATGATCATTGTAAACTGTAAAGAACACTTATTCATGGTATAAAAGGATAAGTGATAGTTTGATAGTTGACGAACATACAGAATGAAGTCTGCATTAAGTTACTTACTTGTCTAACACACCAAACACTTCATCATTTAGTTGTCATAATAGAAAGTTTTTATTGTATTTCCTTAATCCATTACTCCATAAATACACCTTTTAACACCTTTAATTATTCCTACACTGAGAAAAGTAGTCCTTAGCAAGGAAGCTTTGAAAAAGAAACCTGGATGGCACTGCATGCATTATTCAAGATAGAGCTTAAGTTGCTTAACCCATTAAGCCATGCTGACTCATATTGACGCACTATGCAATATTCTCATACTGACTCATTTTGACACACTTTAATCCACTAGCTTGTATTGAGATACGCATTGATAATTGTTTATCTCTTATGAATTAATGGGTTAAAGCAAGCTGAAAGTAAAGCAGAATGCTCCTTCAGGAGCATTCTGCTTTACTTTCAACTTGCTTTAAGTAATAGTCTGTCTTCAAAACTAGAAACAGGCTATGAGGTAGAGTGGTAAATGGTTAAGGGTTTATGTCAAATTTCTCAGAAGTTCTATTCATTCAATGAAATACATGTATACTTACAATGAATTCTGAGAATTACCAACGATCTGCATGGCCTGGGATTTTTGCTCCTCACTGTTTGCTTCTTTAAAGTTTCTGTGGACGATTTCAGGTGTCCTGCCAGTTGCTTGTCTATAAAATGATGTGTTCGGTTTATATACAAAATCGTTTTCCATCTCAGTGGACAGTGGTTTTCTTATAGTTTCAGAAACAGAATTGTTGAGACTCTCCATTTCACCCTCCGATAAGCATTGATGCTTGTGTGTTTTTCTGACTTCAAATAAAGGTGAAGAAATAACTAATCTTTCTGATTTGGGATGATAAGCTGAATCCTTTGTATGCTTTTGGTACGAGAGATGATAGGGTGTATTATAATATAGTCTGTCAAGCACTGCATCACTCTTTGGGGACTGAAATGGCACACTGGATAGGGAGGAGTGGTGTGGTTTAATTCTGTCTTGAGACTCTCTATATGTTGTGATGCTGTATTTAGCATTGTTCTCACCACATGGTGTGGCAAGCTTGTTAGTCACAGGTTTGGTTTCCAAGTCATTATCTAATACAGCTTTCTTACATGGAGTTGATGACAACATATCTTCTTTATAAAATAAATTTTCTTCGAATCCACAGCCTGTAGTAGTCACATTTAGTTTTGGTGAACTTGGTTTTGTCCTTTCAAATAATGGTGTGTAGTTTGATGCAATTTTTACTGGCTCTAGAGTAAGTGTCAAGTCTTCATTGGTTGTAGAAGAAAATCTTTTAATTGGGGATAGTTGTATTTCTGAACTGTGGTCAGAATCCACAGACACTGACATGTTTTTTCTATCAACACTTAAAACATTCATTGGGGTTGAACAGAACTGGAAAGGAACGCTCTGGTACTTCGTTTTATTCTGTGATTTCTGGCTGCATGTATCAGCATGGTGACTGGTATGTTTTGATCTATGCTTGTGTCTGTGACTATGTCCATGACCGTGTCTATTGTTTTGTTGTACTGCTTCATACTTTACCAAAGGTGTTAGTTGGAAATCCTCTGATACAAAATGATTGTAGTGAGACTGAATGAAACTGTCACTTCTATCAGACTTTGAGTACTTGTTGGAACTCGATTTTCTGAATGGTGCAATGGGTGAACACTCCTGCGGGTTGAACTCACTGGGAACTGTGGTAGAAGGTCTACGTTTTTGGCCTTTCCTCTCTCTTTTCTGGTGATTTTCCTGTAACAAATTCAATAACACTTTACTCAATAGCATGTTTCTAGTTTTGAAGACAGGTAACCACTTAAAGCAGGTTGAAATGGAAGCTGAATTTCTTTAAGACTAAGGGGCATTCTTCTTTATTGTCAGCCTGCTTTAACCCTTTACCTGATATCCTATTTCTAGTATTGAAGATGGGTAACTACTTAAAGCAGGTTGAAAGTAAAGCAGAATGTGCCTTAAGGCGCATTCTGCTTTACTTTCAGCCTGCTTTAAGCTATCATGTGCTAGAATCTAGAAAATATTCTCTATAATTTGTATTCATGACTGATTAAATTGGAACTATTTTCTTCAGCGGAGGAATAAATCATATTTGCTAAAAGGCGCTTCTATGGGGGAAAGGGTTATGCTACCATTTGTTATGATAAAGAATAGTTTATACTGCAATTTCTTCTGTTGCATATTTTTCACTGCAATGGGACTATTTCTTTAGATGGAAGAATGAATTCAATTATATGCATCAAAAAGCATATGCAGTAAAATGTAGTGCCCTTAGATACCTTTACTTTATTCCTCAAAAAAAGCCTTTTTCGGAATTCTACTGTGTCCCTGATAAAGAATCAAAGGAAGTTTTCCAGAAAATTCTGGACATGTTGAGGCTTAACCCATTAACCTACCGGTATAGCCTGTTTCTAGTATTTAAAGATAGGTGACCACTTAAAGCAGGTTGAAAGTAAAGCAGAATGTGCCTTAATGTGCTTTTATTTTCAGCCTGCTTTAAGCTATCATCTGCTAGGATATAGAAAATATTTCTAACGGTACATACTCATGATAGTACGAAATGAAAATATTTTCTTCATTAGAGGAATAAGACGTAAACAAGAGCACCGCAAGCCCGGGGCACATTATACGCCCGTCAAATCAATCTTCGAACGTAGTCAAACTCAAACCCTATCAAGGCAAAGTGGAAAAAAGGGGGGAAGAATCCTGAAAGTTAGGGGTCATATGCTGACCAAGTTTCAAAAGGATTGGAATAAATTTGTTTGAGTAAGAGAGCGGTCAAACTAAAGAATGCCCATTTTTGACGATAAAAGGGGCATAACTCTTGGATGTCTAAGGTAATCTAGCTGGTTATGGAAATTAACATAGACATTATGGTCATACACATGCTGACCAAGTTTCAAAAGGATTGGAATAAATTTGTTTGAATTATAGAGCGGACAAACTAAAAAATGCCTGTTTTTTACGAATAAAGGGGCATACCTTTTGAACGTCTCGGGCAAT
Source organism: Gari tellinella (assembly GCA_922989275.2). Lineage (NCBI taxonomy): Eukaryota > Metazoa > Mollusca > Bivalvia > Cardiida > Psammobiidae > Gari > Gari tellinella. The sequence goes on from OV277858.1 coordinate 54,363,870, forward strand.
CTTGCTCATTATGGTACATAACTGAGACATTCTTGTAAGTCACATGCTGACCAAGTTTCAAAAGGATTGGAATAAATTTGTTTAAGTTAGAGAGCGGACAAACTAAAAAATGCCAATTTTTAACGAAAAAAGGGCATAACTCTTAATAGTCTAAAGGAATCTTACTGGTTATCACACTTGACAGAGATATTATGGTCATACACCTGCTGACTAAGTTTCAAACGGATTGGAATAAATTTGTTTGAGTTAGAGAGCCGACAAACTAAAAAATGCCTGTTTTTTGACGAAAAAAGGGACACAACTCTTGAATGTCTAAGACAATCTTGCTGGTCATTGAACTTGACCGAGATATTATGTTCATACTAATGCTAACCAAGTTTCAAAAGGATTTGAATAAATTTGTTTGAGTAAGAGAGTGGACAAACTAAAAAATGCCCGTTTTTGAATGTCTGGGGAAATCTTGATGGTTATCGAACGTAACCAAGATATTTTGGTCATACACATGCTGAACAAGTTTCAAAAGGATTGAAATCAATTTGTTTGAGTTAGAGAGCGGACAATCTAAAATGCCTGTTTTTGACGAAAAAAGGGGGCATAACTCTTGACTGTCTGGGGCAATCTTGCTGGTTATTAAACTTGATCGAGATTTTATGGTCATACACGGTCTGACCAAGTTTGAAAAGGATTGGACTAAATTTGTTTGAGTTAGAGAGAGCAGACATGAAAAAGTTAACGGATGGACAGACGGACGGACAGCGCCAGGACATAATACGTCCTGTCTGAAAACGGGCGTATAAAAAGTGTATAAAAATGTATGGGGTAATAAAAGCAACCTGCTTTAACCCTTTACCCCACAGCCTGTTTCTATTATTGAAGATAGCTAGATGACTACTTAAAGCAGGTTGAAAGTATTTAGCAAAATGTGCCTTAAGACACATTTTGCTTTACTTTCAGCCTGCTTTAGGCTATCATCTGCTAGCAGGGTTTCCCATAAAAGCCGGCAGCCGGCAGAAATCGCCGGCTATTCCAATATTTCTGCCGGCTATTATTTTCCATTTTTCAAAATTTCAAAAATAGATCTAGATCTATTTATTTAGATTTTAAAAGAAGATTCTACGCAATATTTGTTTCCTAAAAGCACCGCTGGTAGTAGAAACGATTAACGAAGCGACATTGGTTGCTATGTATTTGATATATTCGGCCCTGTTATACCTCGATCGCATGCGAAATCGGCACCAAGGTGTGTTCAAGTTTGAAGCGAAATGACCGCGGTATTCCGAATGGTATTTTGGATAAAACTAATGCGCTTCTCGGTACAGAATAAACCTTTACGGTGGATTCTGGCGAATGTAGGATCCGTACTTTTCATATTTTAAATTGCACCAATATTGGTTAAAATGTGCGTATACCATATCTTGACAAAAGTGTATTCCATTTATTCTGATGCAAGTGCATTAGCGCTAATAACAAAGAATTTAAGTAGGCATTATTTCGACACAAACAGATGTGTGTACACACCAACTACAGGGCGTTGACCAAAGAGGTGCATTTCCCGCCTAAAAATAGCATTGCAACTATTGAATAAGCACTAAAAATACTTTTAAATCACACGGGATGTTAAATTTCCGGTTATCATTTCGAGGCTTGTAAACAACTGTAGACGTGTTGGGAGAATTTGAAAACGTGTCAATGATTCGAATGAATTCGAAGGCCAGACCCTTCCCAATCCAAATAATTTAAATACTGGACACATTCCCACTCCAAAGAAACAGTGTTACACTTTTCCCAGTTGACAAAGCACATTTTTGTGCCTAAATACATAGCAAAGTGAAACAGTCCATATTCTAGCGATCTCATGAATTTGTCTTTCGCGGATTTCCTCCAATCAAGCCTGTCCAAACAATGTGCTCAGCCTTGCATGTTATTAGCAAGACTGTCAATTTACAGTTCAGCTTTATTAGCGTATCGGCATATCAACTAAATTGCCTTTGGCTAGATAAATCCAGTGCTGAGAGATAAGCAATTAAGTAATCAAACATTGTCCATGTCAAACTATATTTTGGGGAGTATTTTCCCATTAGAAGCCAACCTTGAATATATACACACGTGTCATAATTGCATAAATCCGTCTGGTTACACAAGACTTTGTGTCACTGTGTGTTCTGATAATTTCTCTGCAGCCGCTAATTCTGAACAGGTCGGCGAACTTCAAAGAGATGAAAAATTTGGTGACCGTCTTCAACCCTAGTGACGAGTATAGTTCAAAGGGTTTAGAATAGGGTAACCGTTTTCAACCCTATGTCGATTACAGTGTCAAACTGCAGCTGCAGATTTTTTCCAGTGTAAGATATATATCTAGATAAATATTATTACGTGAACTCAGGGCTATAGGCCATTGAATCAAAATGGGCGGGGCTCCTCAATTATGCTGTGGTGTTTTAACACATTGTGTCACTGTGTAAATCGTGTCTGAGTAACTCAGTATGAAAAGTATCTTGTTAGTATAGAGAGTTTTTTTTTTGGATGCTATTAGAGGCGAACATTCAAGGTGATTATCTGATATTATTTATTTTACTTTTTACTGTAAACTTAATCAAACTCAGCGGTATGGGAAGGCATCAGTAGTATGCTGAGGTTTCTTTTAGACGTTGTGCCATATTGGCATAAGTTTTACTTGTAGTGGTACGTTTCAACATTGATCTATATGTTGGTTGGACCAAACTTTTAAAAAAAATTGTTTTTTTGAAATCTAATTCTTGGGCTACTGAAAAAAATAATTATTTTTTGCTGGCCCAAGACTTGGAAGAAATACGGTACCCATCATGATATGCAAAAGTGGGTTTTTTCCCAAGAAAAATGTACCTTTTCGTCCTTTTGGCAATGAAATCTAGCCATCTTGCATTTTTCTTGAGCAATATTTTGCCTATCTTAAACCTGTCCAAAATGACTCAGAATGCAGGAAATTGCACCATTTTTTGCAAAATTTGCGGGGGCCTAGGCGGGCCCCCGAACCCCTCACCTAATTTGTTTTGCTCGCTGCGCTCGCTCTGCCGGCTATTCCTAAAAGTTTGCCAGCTATGCCACATCTTATGGGAAACCCTGGCTAGAATGTAGAAAATATTTGTTATGAACCATATTTATCACTTTACAAATTATAACTATTTTCCTAAGTGTGGGAATAATTCAAAGGCATAAAAAGGTGTGTTTTTTGGGCAAAGGGTTAATCAACCTGTGACCTAATCTTGCACATTGAACACGCGAGTAAAAAGATCTTTTCGTGATAATAATTGTCAGGATTTCCGTGTTCTAATTTCATTAAATACAACAATTCTATTCTTTAGTATCAAGTGTTTACTGTAGATAAATGCATTGAATCAATTGAAGCCTCATCATTTTCTAATAATGTAAGGAACAGACTACATCATTATATATACTGAAACTATCACTTTTATGTTTTTAAACCACTGGCATCTAACGAAGCAGGATTGGAGGTATATATAGTGATTGACCTGTCAGTACATCTGTCTGTCCATCATGGTATGTGTATTAGGTAAATCATATTTTATCATTTGTCTTGCATCAACTCTTAGAGTTACTAACAAGAGGGCCTGAAGGCCCTGATATCGCTCACCATTTGTAATGAAGCCTGATAGCTTTACCTTTGAATTTCACATGTTTTATTCTAAATCCATTCAAGTTTGTCGACCTACTGTAGTATAGTAGAGTATATCAAAGGCAGATAACTAGAGCCTAAACAATACTGAAATGAAGCCTTCTTCTAGCATTTCAAAGTATATCAAGGGCAGGTAACTATTGCCACAATGATTACATTTCAACAATAATTGCACTCCTTCCAGAACATATAGCTACATCCTTTGTGTACAAGTATAATCAAAATCCATTGAAAACTGTAGTTGCAAGAGTGTAAACGCTGTAAAATATGGCATTTTCAGCAATTCAAAGGTAGATATCTCTTGATCTACCGTTAGTGTCTGATTCCAACCATAATCACCTTTTTTCGAACTCTTATGGTCATATAAAATCTTGGCAAGTTTGAGAGAGCTTGGATAAATATTGTGGCCTCCACAGCGTAAACACTGTTAAATATATCATTTTCAGCAATTCAAAGGTAGATAACTTTTGACCTATTGATCGGATTACAACCATAATTCAACTCATTCAAAGTCTTATAGTAATATACAATCTGAGTAAGTTTGAGAAAGATTGGATAAAATTTGTGACCTCTAGAGTGTAAACATCGTTTAATATGGAAATTTTCAGCAATTCAAAGGTAGATAACGCTCGACCTATGAGTCTGATTTCAACCGTAATCAAACTAATCTGAACTCTTATAGTCATTGACAATCTGAGCAGGTTTGAGATAGATTGGATAAAAATTGTGGTCTCTAGAGTGTAAACACTGTTAAACAAGCACCTTAGAGCTGATATCCCCTGCCGCAGCGATTGTCCAGAAGAAAGTGGCAAACTTTATTGTGGGAGGAAGGGGCAAATGGTGATCACCTGTCTTTAAAGATCAACATTCAAAAGCTTTTTACAAAGTTTTATAAAATCCAATCAATTTTGTACATTTTAAAGCCTAAACAATACAAAAAATAAAGCCGTTTGTAGCATTATAAATCTAAGTATGACAGGGGCAGGTAACTCTTGATTCAAATTCAACAGTAATTAAACACTTTCAAGAACTTATAATTGTGTGCAAGTATTATTAAAAAAAAATCAGAACTGTAGAATTTACTAGAGTGTAAACACATTTTCAACTCATCAAGGGCAGAGTATTCTTGACTAATTTGCACATTTTCGATAATAATTGAACTCATTCTATAAATAATAGCCATATATGATTTTTTTTTTTTTTCAAAATCCATTCACATTTGTACACAATAGCATGTAAACAATAAAGCCATGTTGAGCATTACTAAGTACATAAAGGGCAGATAACACTTGCCACAAAGTATCCTATTTTGACAATAATTGCTACCCTTATATTTATATACATCATGTGTAAGTTAAATCAAAATCCATTAAAGACTGTAGTTTCTAGATGGTAAAAACTGTTAAATATGGTTTTTTTTACTCATCAAGGGCAGATAACTGTTGACTAGTTTCTCCGTTTTTCAAAAATGATAACAATTATTTGAAAACTAATAGCCATACATAGTTTAAGAATTTGTTTTATCAAAATTCATGCATATTTATAGATACTAGGATGTAAACAATTCTAAAATAAAGCATTTTCTATCATTTCAAAGTACATCAAGGGCAGATAACTATTGCCACAAGTATCCTTTTTTGACAATAATTGCACACCTTCAAGAACTTTTACTGATAGACATCGTGTGCAAGTATCATTTAAATCCATTCATAATTGTAGTTGCCAGAGAGTAAAAACAGTTAAATATGGCTTTTTTTACTTATCAAGGGCAGATAACTCATGACTAATTTCTCCGTTTTCAACAATAATCAAATTCATTTGAAAACTAATAGCCATACATAATTCAAGAAAGTTTTTTCAAAAATCCATGCATATTTATAGGCTCTAGTATGTAAACAATACCAAAATAAAGCATTTTCTACTAAGCATTTCTAAGTACATCAAGGGCAGATAACTCTTGTCAGAAGTATTCTTTTTTTACAATAACTGCACACATGCAAGAACTTGTACTTATAGACAATGTGTGCAAGTATAAACAAAATATGTTGAATACTGTAGTTGCTAGAGTGTAAAAACTTTTAAATAAGGCATTTTTAACACAAAAAGGGCAGATAACTCATAAATTCCTAAAATTTTCTGAAAAAAATTTGATTTCCCAGGGTGCTCCTATGATGGCAAATAAGTATACCAAGTTTAATCCAAATCTGTTTATAGGTTTCGGAGATACAGTTGCGGACGGAAAACGTGACGGACGGCATTTTTTAACACAAAAAGGGCAGATAACTCATAAATTCCTCAAATTTTCTGAAAAAAATTTGATTTTCCACGGTGCTCCTATGATGACAAATAAGTATACCAAGTTTAATCCAAATCTGTTCATAGGTTTCGGAGATACAGTTGCGGACGGAAAACGCACGCACGCACGCACACACACACACACACACGCACGGACAGCCGGACGGACAGACCTAAAACAGTATCCCTCTGCCTTTCGGCAGGGGATAATATGGCATTTTCAGCAATTCAAAGGTATATAACTCTTGATCTTTTTGTCCGATTTCAACCAAAATCGAACTTATCTGAACTCTTATAGTCATATACAATCTGGGCAAGTTTTAGAAAGATTGGATAAATACTGTGGCCTCTAGAGTGTAAACACTGTTAAATAAGGCATTTTCAGCAATTCAAAGGTAGATAACTCTTGATCTATTTGTCCGATTTCAACCAAAATCGAACTGTCGCTAACTCTTATGGTCATATACAATCTGGGCAAGTTTTAGAAAGATTGGATAAATACTGTGGCCTCTAGAGTGTAAACACTGTTAAATATGGCATTTTCAGCAGTTCAAAGGTAGATAACTCATGACCTATTTGTCCCGATTTCAACCATAATCAAACTCATCCGAACTCTTATGGCAATATACCATCTGAGCAAGTTTGAGAAAGATTGGATAAATATTGTGGCCTCTAGAGTGTAAACACTAAAATTGTTGACGACGGACGACGCACGACGGACATTCAAGGATTGCAAAAGCTCACCCTGAGCTAGCTCAGGTGAGCTAAAAATTGAACACTTGGATACAGCTGTTGCCTTGGACCATTCTTAATTCATCTTAATTTGACCTATTTTGTACTTTAGAAAATATTATTAGATATCTTTAGTCAATATGATGCCAACAGATGCATATGTGTCACAGGGCTCCAGATAAGAGTGAGTGAACTGCACAAATCCAACATTTTCTCACTTGTTTTAGCACTAACACCCTATGTTGTTACTACTCATTAGAATCGTCTCTTCGAGACGATTCTAATGAGTAGTGACAACATAGGGTTTTAAGCAGAAATAAAGATTTTAGTTTCTGAAATACTCCCCTTATCTGGAGCACTGGTGTCAGCTTCAAAACCTTACCTTTTTCAAGTTACAACCATCTTCATTAAAACTATATCCACTGTCCCTTTCTATAGATGGTGCAGATGTTTCTGTCTGCATGGGTTCCTCTATACCATATCTTGTCTTTGTAAAATGAGTACTAGAAAAGAAGGTAAAAGCTACTGTGCTACACATACATATAAGTTTTGGTTCCAAACTATCATGCATGTAAATTGATCTAATCTTTCAGAAACATTCTGCTTGACGTTCAAGTTGCATTTAGCTATTACTAGAACAATCTGGAAAGAATGTTAACCCAATTTAGCCCATGAATACGCATTTTAACGCCTTTTACTTATTCACCCACTGAAGAAAATAGTTACACTTTATAAACTGATGAACATGTACCATAAGAAATATTTTCAATATCCTAGCAGATGGTAGCTTAAGGAAGGCTGAAAGTAAAGCAGAATGTGCCTAAAGGCACATTCTGCTTTACCTTCAACCTGCTTTAACTAACCACAGGTCTTCAAAACTAGAAACAGGCTATGGGGTAGTAATGGGTTAAGGAGGTAAATGAGTGAAAAGATTACTTCACTTACAAACTTTGTTCATACTTCCTAGTCAGGTTTGGTACATTTTGAAGTATAACAATTTGCAAATTATATATCAACGGGAATAACCCCACAATGGAAATGTTAAAATTGTTTTACCAGCTTTCAGATTTTCCATCATTTAGCAGTATTGTTGATTGTAAAGCTGTTGGAGAGCATGGTCCCATGTCTACCTCATTGATTTGTCTTGTACAGGAGTGAAATTTTCCCAGGTCAACTGACTTGATAGGCTTCGCCTTCTGTCTACCTAAAATATGAAGTGGTCAAATATTAAAGCCTTTCCTTTGCAAAACAATATTATATGTTAAATCTTTCCCCTATTGTTCCTATTTTTTTGAAGACGAATGAGAACTTAAATCAGGTTGAAAGTAAAGCAGTATATACCTCAATGTGCATTCTGCTTTTCTTTCAGCCTGCTTTAAGCTACCATCTGTTTAGATGAAGGGAAAAAATGTGTTGCACATTCATTACTACATGTATATAAATTTGAACTACTAGTATTTTCTTTAATTACAAAATGCTATTTTGAGGCAAACAACTTTGTACTACATGTATATCTCAGGGGACTAGCTTTTGACTGGACCATGACAGCATTTCCAATCTATTAAGTTTTCTGAAACCTTAAAGAAAAAGGAGTTATCTCTCTTTACAAAACTGTTGATGTTTAGAGCTTCATGTTTCTTTAAAATCAGGCACTTGTAAATTTTTAAAATCCATCCCTCACTGGATGCCAAATGTAGCATCAGGTTAGAAAAATATGCAGCCAGATCGGGACTGGATGGAACCCCTTGCTTACTGGGTAAGTGCTCTGTCCCATCTGAGCTATCCGGGAAGCTTACACAAATCTCTCGTCATATAACTATAAACTCAAACAGGCTTCACATTAATTTAGATTATTTATGAGAAAAACTACTGTATACATTACAATACATAATGCAAAGCCAAAAAAGTAGTTTCTTTTATTGGAAATTAAATAGATGTCTCCCCAACCCCTACACTAACCAATAGGCATCAACCAACACAAGCACACTGGGATACTCTGTATAGAACTTGAGTTATCTTCCAGACAAAAATGACAAAGGGGAGTAACTCCAAAACATTGATGCTTGAGATATAGCCCTTGTAAACTGCACTTCCTCTTATCAAATGATCAAGCTCTTTCTATTCCAGTTATGCAATTTCACTTCACTAGCATTAGCAGAATTGGAGTTATATAAATGTGTGACAGACAAAGAGACAGACAGACAACTGTGATACAAAAAAAGTCTCCCCCATAGTACAAGAGGGCCTGAAGGCCCTGATATCACTCACATGTTGTACCGAAGCCTGATAGCTAAACTATTCTGTTTCATCTGTTTAAATCTAAATCCATTCAAATTTGTAGTATAGCATGTAAACAATTTTGGAATACAACCTCATTATTCTAGTATAGTAGAGTACACGAAGGGCAGATAACTAGAGCCTAAACAACTGAAATGAAGTCTTTTCTAGCATTTCAAAGTATATCAAGGGCAGATAACTATTGCCACAATGATTAGATTTCAACAATAAATGCACTCCTTCAAGAACTTATAGTCATATACTTAAATGTGTGCAAGTATGATCAAAATCTATTGAAAACAGTAGTTGCAAGAGTGTAAACGCTGTAAAATATGGCATTTTCAGCAATTCAAAGGTAGATAACTCTTGATCTATTGATCCTTTTTCAACCATAATCACAATTTTCAAGCTCTTATGGTTTTATACATTCGGGCCAAGTGTGAGAAAGCTTGGATAAATATTTTGTAGCCTCTAGAGTGTAAACACTGTTAAATATGGCATTTTCAGCAATTCAAAGGTTTATAACTCTTGACCTATTGCTCCGATTTCGATCATAATTGAAAGATTAAACAAGACTTACCTGTAAGGTGTCGACTGTTAACTGTTGACCCCATTTGAGGTTAGGAGAAGATAGAATTGAACTCATATGAACTCTTATGGTAAGATACAATCTGAACAAGTTTGAGATAGATTGGATAAAAGTTGTGGCCTCTAGAGTGTAAACACCCTTAAATACCATGGCATTTTCAGCAATTCAAAGGTAGATAACTCTCGACCTATTACTCTGATTTCAACCATAATCAAACTGATCTTAACTCTTATAGTCATATACAATCTGAGCACGTTTGAGATAGACTGGACAAAATTGTGGCCTCTAGAGACTTATGGTCATATACAATCTGGCCAAGTTTGAGAAAGCTTAGATAAATATTGTGACCTCTAGAGTGTAAACACTGTTAAATATGGCATTTTCAGCAATTCAAAGGTTTATAACTCTTGACCTATTTGTCCGATTTCAATCATAATCTATCTTATCCGAACTCTTATGGTAATATACAATTTGAGCAAGTTTGAAATAGATTGGAAAAATATTGTGACCTCTAGAGTGTAAACACTAAAATTGTTGACGATGGACATTCAAGTATTGCAAAAGCTCACCCTGAGCTAGCTCAGGTGAGCTAAAAAAGGGGTGGGGGAGATATAATTACCATGCTTGTTTGCATTTTGAAATAGATTTACTGTCAAAACGTGTTCTTTAAATAAAAGAAAAATTAAGTTCTTATCTGACACACCATTTAGAAATAATAAAGTCAAAAAAATGTGTAGCAACAATGTTATGATTCTGATATTTTCTATTTTTCCATTCATCGCAAATGGGTCTTCAAAAAATAACCATGATTATAATTCTTTTAAATACATGTACTTAAAAGATTTCACAAGTTCATTAGTTTAATACATCTAAGCTTAATAAGGTGCACTCTGCTTCACTTTCAGGCTGCTTTATTAGCAACCATCTGCTGGGATATTTGCATGATATGTACAAGTAAATATTTCTTATGGTGCAATATTCATGGCTGTATAAAAGGGAACAGTATAAAGGTGTAAGAAAGTGTATTTAATGGAGCTATGGATTAAAGCACAAGATAATCCAGTGTCACCTGTTACAGGGCTGCTTATGGCATGAATATGAAGTTACATGCATGTAATAATGAATAAAAAAATAATTGTGTTATCATTTCTCCACCACCAATTTAAATTTAAAAATTTGGCTGTGAAAGTGCTGGTGTGAAAAAAGGGGTTGTTTAGGTCAACCGACTCTGAGATGTAAAAGAATTCTGTGGAATTAGATACCTCATTGCAATGAGAAAGCATACAGTCTAAGGTATCGCAAAGAGAATCAAATACAGTAGAACCTCTCTACTACGACCACTAAAATAAGGGCTAATTGTCTACATATAAAAGACAGGTGACAGGTTAAAGCAATGTCAAAGTGAAACAAAAAGCTCCTGTAGGAGCTTTCTGTTTCACTTTCACATTGCTTTCAGCAGTCACCTGTCTATAACAACTGATATTTGACATATTTTAGTGGTAGTCATAGAGAGGTTCTACTGTAGTGTAAAAAAAACAAAAAAACTTAACCAGCTTTAAATCGACTAGTTTAAAATGGAGCTAAATGGTTAATGTTGCCATCTGTCAAGCCCCATTTGAAAAACAATACCTTATTTAATTTAATTTAGTCTTGCTTTCACTCATTTTGTGTGGAGACACAAAAAGAACAGTTTTAGATGCAATAGTACCTTAATTAGTTGTAAAGGTTCGGCTTAGTATTTTCACTGATTTCCACTTTCCAAACAAAAATGTTGACTAATACTTTTTTTTTGCGTTGCTAGCCATAAAACAGAATCTAACAGTACTAATTTCTACTAATGGCCAGTTTAATGGTGCAAGAAACTGCTTGGTGAATATCACAAGAGATTGCTAGGTTGATGTATTTCACTTTAAGGTGGCTAGTTATTTTGACCACACAAGTACTGATTTATGCCCCTGAGGCAAAATTGCCATACCATAGCATGTCCCGTCTGAAGACGGGTATATAATAACAAGAATATCGTTCCCAAACGATGGATGCTCCCCACAAAGAAAAACCCCAAGGTATAGCATGTTTAGTAGGTGAACACAGTATAAAGTTTCATCAACTTATGATGTAACTTTCAGGAGATATGCTTCAGACAAAAATGATTATTTTTATGAACAAGAGCGTGTCCCAGTTACACGAATGCCCCGATGATACAACGTAAAAGTTAGAGAGCTGAAACTGTAGTGGAGCGCCATTTTGAGGACTTCAAGGGCCATTACTCCAAAGGGCCTAGCATAAATTGGTGCCGCTGGTTATCCAAATTGGTCTCCATTTTATGTAAACAGACATTTTCAGAAAGTTTGGTGAAGATCAGATGAAAAGCAATGTGTTTGTGAAACACAAATGCCCCCAGCCAGCGTCATGTTCTGTAATGTAATGCTTATTTGCAAAAGTAGGTCAAAAGTCATGGTCGCATGGTAAATGAAACATTGGCATGGTTGAACAAGTCTTAACACAAGAAACATACAATGTACATGTACATACAAAGTATGGAAGCTCTAGGCCTACTGGTTCAAATGTTATAGGCATATAAAGATTTATACAAAAGCCGGTCAAAGGTCACAACACAAGGGCAAAAGCGTAGGTATGGTTGGAAAGGTCTTGACACAAGAAATATATAAACAAAATATGAAAGCCGTAGGCCTACTGGGGCAAATGTTATAGCCATTTAAAGATTTTAACAAAAGTAGGTCAAATGTCAAGGTCACAATGTCAAAAAGTTTTGTATGGTTGGAAAGGTCTCGCCACAGGGAAGACACCTGCCAAGTATAAAAGGCCCAGGTGCAAAAATGCAAAAGTTATAGCCAAGGTTAAGGTTTTTGGTTAAAGTTTGATTAAATAGGTCAAAGGTCGAGGTCAAGGTCACATGGTCATAGACTTTGGTATAGTTGGAAAGGTCTTAACACAAGAAATATGCATACAAAATATGAAAGCCCTGGGCCAACTGGTGCAAATTATATAGCCATTTAAAGATTTTTACCAAAGTAGGTCAAATGTCAAGGTCAAGGTCAAAAGGTCAAAAAGTTTTATATGGTTGGAAAGGTCTTGCCATGATGAATACACATGCCAAGTATAAAAGGCCCAGGTTTAAAAATGCAAAAGTTATAGCCAAGGTTAAGGTTTTTGGTTAAAGTTTGATTAAATAGGTCAAATGTCAAGGTCAAGGTCACATGGTCAAAGATGTTGGTATGGTGGGAAAGGTCTTGACAAAAGAAATATGCATACAAAATATGAAAGCCCTGGGCCTACTGGTGCAAATGTTATAGCCATTTAAAGATTTTTACAAAAGTAGGTCAAATGTCAAGGTCAAGGTCACAAAGTTTTATATGGTTGGAAAGGTCTTGCCATGAGAAATACACATGCCAAGTATAAAAGGCCCAGATTTAAAAATGCAAAAGTTATAGCCAAGGTTAAGGTTTTTGGTTAAAGTTTGATTAAATAGGTCAAAGGTCAAGGTCAAGGTCACATGGTCAAAGATGTTGGTATAGTTGGAAAGGTCTTGACAAAAGGAATATGCATACAAAATATGAAAGCCCTGGGCCTACTGGTGCAAATGTTATAGCCATTTAAAGATTTTTACAAAAGTAGGTCAAATGTCAAGGTCAAGGTCACAAGGTCAAAAAGTTTTATATGGTTGGAAAGGTCTTGCCATGAGGAATACACATGCCAAGTATAAAAGGCCCAGGTGCAAAAATGCAAAAGTTATAGCCAAGGTTAAGGTTTTTGGTTAAAGTTTGATTAAATAGGTCAAAGGTCAAGGTCAAGGTCACATGGTCAAAGATGTTGGTATGGTTGGAAAGGTCTTGACAAAAGAAATATACATACAAAATATGAAAGCCCTGGCCCTACTGGTGCAAATGTTATAGCCATTTAAAGAATTTTACAAAAGTAGGTCAAATGTCAAGGTCAATGTCACAAGGTCAAAAAGGTTTGTATGGATGGAAAGATCTTGATACAGGGAAGACACATGCCAAGTATAAAAGGTCCAGGTACAAAAATGCAAGAGTTATAGCCAAGGTTAAGGTTTCTGGCACAGACAGACAGACGGACGGACAGACGGACGGACGGACGGACGGACAAACCAACAGACATGACAAAAACTATATGCCCCCGAATCGTAGATTCTGGGGGCATAAAAAAGGGAGGCAATTCAATATTTGGAGATGACAGAGTTATAATTCTTGTGTATTACACTTCTTTCTGACATCCTCTAACACAGTATCAAGTTTCATCAAGTTACAGTGCGGCAGAAAATTTGGTTTCTTAATTTTTTATGTAGAAAAAGGGAGATAATTCAATTTTGGGAGATGACAGAGTTATGGTTCTTGAGTACAGCACTCCCTCTGTCATCCTGTATCACTGTATCAAGTTGCATCAACTAACAGTAACAATGCAATGCTCAGGAGATATGCTCCAGACAAAATTTTATTTTTTTAAATAGAAAAGGGAAGATAATTAAATATTGGGAGATGACAGGGTCATGGTTCTTGTGTACTGCACCTCATTATGTCACCATCTATCACGGTATCAAGTTCCATTAACTTACGGTGTAGCAGTCAAGAGATATACTCAGGACAAAATTGTTTTGCATTTTTAGAAAAAGGGAGATAATTTAATATTGGGAGATGACAGAGTTACAGTTCTTGTGTACTGCACTTCTTTCAGACAAACAAATTTCATCAACTTATTGTGTAGCAGTCCAGAGTTATGCTCCGGACAAAATTTATTTTTTAAATGAGAAAAAGGGAGATAATTCAAAATTGGGAGATGACAGAGTTATGGTTATTGTGTACCTCCTTCTGTCATTCTCTATCACTGTATCAAGTTTCATAAACCTACGGTGTACCGTTAGGGAGATATGCTCTGGACAAAAAGCGTGACGGATGGACGGACAGACGGACAAAGCGACGACTATAATAATGCTCCCCCCTAAAGGGGAACATAAAAATTGAGTGAATTAGAGTGTTTACGTTTCAGAGAATTGGTCAGAGAACCTTACCTGTTACTGCCTCGGAATGTGCAATGTTCACTGTACGGAGTGCCATCATATCCTGGCTCAGTTTGCTTTTAATTGGAATCCAGTTTCTCTCTGTTGAAAGCTTTGGTTCTAGACGCTTTCTATCAAAGAATTCCTACAACCAGTTAAAAAAAGTCAATTCAAAGAAAATAATAAAAGCTGAGAGCACTGAAAACAGTACATAATACACCCACCGGCAAAGAAATATACATGTATAGTTTTATCAAATTCTATTCCAATTTGTAGACACTAGATCATAAAAGATACTTAAATAAAGCTTTTTCTAGCATATCTGAGTACACTAAGGGCAGATTACTCTAGACACTATGATCCGATTTCAATAATAATCAGACCCTTTCATGAACTTACACTTATATAATCATACTGTCTGTGCAAATATAATCAAAATTAATCCATTCAAAACTGTAGTTGCTCAAGTGTGTAAACACTGTTATTAAGCCTTTTATAGCATATATATCGGAGTACACCAAGGGCAGATTACTCTGTAACAACAAATCAAATAACCTCAAATTTCACTCTGAGCTTCAGATTTTGATGCATATAACATTTGTGTGAAGTTTTATTAATACCCTTCCAATACTGGTTTCCAAGAAAACTCAGGACAAGCTTTTTATAGCAATTTGGGTACATCAAGGGCAGATTATAAACTCTGTAACAAAAAATCGAATGAACCTCAAGCTCAGGCCCCGAGGTTATAAAACTTTATTATTAGCTATCAAGATTCACAACACAGGTGATTCTCGCTAATAAGACGGATGAGTGAGATTTCACGAGAACAGGTCCTCGAGAGTTAATTTATAAGCGCTAAAGCGAGGATCAGGAAAAAAATCAATATTTGGAAATTGGAATTAATTATGACTTATTTCATTAATACTTTCATTTTTTCTACTTTCTTTGAAAATTGTCAACCTTTAAAGGGACTCGCAACCGGATGGTGTACTTGTCAAAATAAAATAAAATACTCAAATAAAAGCAAATTTGTGGCATTATTTGGCTTCTGACATTAAAAAAATATGATCAGTCCAAAAACAGTCTCAAGAATCGTCACCGAATCTTAGAAATTTAGATATTTTCCATCGTTTTTCTATACCGACTAGTAGACGGTATAGTTGTTGTTGTTGCTTCTCTACACGGGCTCAGACATAAACCCGAGCCGAATTACGAAGTTGTATGCACTTTCGATCGCTACACATTGAAATACGTTAAATCGATCCGAGATAAACGGATAGTTCCGTGGTGCATTGGTCTAAGCGGTTTCCCCTATTTTGCCTTCTGTCCGCCAATGCCGGGCCCCGGGTTCGAATCCCACCAGAGACCAATATTTTTTTTTATTGAAATACATTTTTTTAAACAGAATTTCTTATCCTAAACTAATTCTTTACCATTTATATAAGCGTTTGACACATATTTACAAATTACTATTTTTAATGCACCATCTGGTTGCGAGTCGCTTTAACATCAAATTATTGACCTGTATTTGTTCACATGTTTTTACAAAATATTTGTTATAACTGTGAGAAATAAAAGAATGTTCTTTCGAACAGCTGAGCTGTTCGGTTCTGTTCTAAAGTTATTTAACAATACAAACGTTCTTTAAAGAAGCATCTTTTTCAAGTTTTGACAGTTACACAAAAGAATACTTAGAATAAAGCCGGAGCATCAATTAATCCCTACGCGCATCGCACTCATTAATTAGTGTTTTGTCACTACTAAATCTCAGTCTGAGCTACATGAATAACGCATTCTTTTAATGTTTAAATGTTCAAACTGAAGTTTTAAGCATTTAACGCAAGACAATATTGCATGGATCTTCAATCGAAGCACCAGTGATTGGTCTCATTAAAATTTTATTTATAGCAAAATGCATGGACAGATTGACATGAAAATTACGACACAACTTAATCTTAATTAGTCTAAGCTGCATGGGTAACCCATTCTTATTAATGTTTGAATGTTCAAACTGACGTTTGAAGCGTTTAAGGCAAGACAATATTGAATCGATCTTCCATCGAAGCACCAGTGGGTGTTCTCATTAAAATTTAATTTATAGCAAAATGCGTGGACAGATTGACATGAAAATTACGCCACAACTTAATCTTTAAGTATGAGCTACATGGATAACCCATTCTTATTTTTAATCCACAACTCATATATTTTGGGTTTTACTAGATTAGAATCACAAAATATCGTATAAAAACGCAATAAAGTCAATATTTATACGTCAACAGGTCGATATGAGTATTTTTTCCGATATCGCGACACTGTCCAGGGCTTTTTTACCTTCTATAATAGAGGCCGACTTTTGGTGACTTCCCAATTGCATAAAACCTCTTTTTCCCCCAATTTTGGTGGAGAATTTCCCCAAAAAGATAAAAAAAAACACAATTTTGTTCTATTCAATTACCAGTCCCTCTTTACTGCAGTAGCGTTAAATAGTTTTATTTTGTGGTTTTAAATTGATGAAACTTTCTACTTGCTGTATCCATTCAGTTTTTATGTATTTTGGAAGTCAGTCTACTTTTCCCAATTTGGTCGAAAATCACGCTAATTTCCCAAATGGAAAGGCTAAGGCCCCTTCCCAATTTTTGGAAAAAAAGGCTCTGCTGTCATTACTTGTGCTGGTGAATGCAAGGTCACGTGACCGCATCGACATACTTCACTGCCTCTCAAAGAACACCTGTTATACAAATGTATAGGGATAGAAGAAAATAACGGAGCCATGTATCTCGGAGTTTCCTAAAAGACAGAACAGCGGAACAGACTAAAATACGGATTAACATGAAAAAACAGGAACAGCTGAATTGTCATGTCGTTGTTCCTTACTGTTCCGTCACATGATTTAAATAAAATAACGATTTCATCATAAGTTAATGGGCCACTTTTTTCAGACATTGGCTTAAACAGCATTGCTTGAGCCATGGCCGGCGTAAATTTACCATGGAGATTGATTGTGACGTCACTGTATTATTGACGTCGTTCCGTATTATCGACTGTTCCGCTGTTCAGTTCTTTTATGCTAGGTTCACACCAACAGCGAATGCCGCGCTTTAAATCGGTGAGCAAAGCGTTGTCATTTTTGTGTAATTTTCCAAAAATTTCACGATCTCTTACGCTCTGATAGGAATTGGTTGCCGCTTTGGGACGAGTTATTTCCCGACTTGTTATGGTTCCTCACTCTTTGATCAGGCTTTGCTATGCTTGAAATCACGCTTTTATAAGCTTTATTACGCTTTGATGCGATTGTGACTCTTTAAATCAGTCTGTGATACGATTATCAAGCTTTGTTGTGCATTGCTACGCTCTGTTAGCTCTGTTACGCATTGTAAAATGTCAATATCGCCAATTTCAATCTAGAGCCTACATAGAGATGCAGCAGATCCACAAAATCATTGCATTTTGACTCCAGATCACGATGTCAAAACAACAAGATCCAGAAGTTCCAGATGTACCAGAACAAGTGATCTATCATAATCTGAAACAATGCAATGAGTGGTATTCGATTCGCAGCGCTACTTATAGGGATGGAGACATAGCCTGGTATCGTAGGAGAGCCTTAGTCTTATTATGTAGAAAGAGCATGAGGAAGCTTGCCAAGCGTAACAAAACCTAACAAAACGTGTCAATCCTTGATCAAAGCGTCTCAATTCTTGAGAAAGCGTCTCAGAGAGTCCTTCAAGAAACCGTAACAAAGTGTATCAAAGCGTGTCAGATCTTTTTGAAAGCGTCTGACCTCGTATCAGAACTTAATGCCAAATCGTAACAAATCTTGAGACATCTTAACGAAGCGTGTCAAGTGGTGACAGACTGTGTAGACTGGGGTCCCCGCTTTGAACCAAGCTCTGTTAAGCTTTCCTACGCTTTGAGTCAAGCTTTGCTGAACTTTGTTACGCTTTGTTAACCTTTGATACGCTCTATGCGCTTTAATCAATTTGTAACAGAGCGCCCAACATTTTTAAACCGTTTAAAAAATTTGGCGCTCTTGCCGAATGTCCCGCTTTACTCCAAGCTTTCCCACGATCTATTACAACCCTGACACTTTAATCAAGATTTGTTACGCTTTTGTGCCGCTTTGCACACTGCTTTAAAGCGCCATCAATTTAGCGCCGTTGGTGTGAACCTAGCATTAACGTTCTACAGTTCGGCCGGTTCCGCATTTTAGTCTGTTCCGCTGTTCCTGTATTCCGTCGTTTTAGTAACCACGTGTATCTCTGGTATACACTGTCTCTGTTTAAATACAGAAATGACTCTAGCCCTGAGACTCTAGCAGGCACGGATTTACCGGGGGCACAGGGGGCACGTGCCCCCCCAGCTGAGCGGATTTTTTTTTTTTTTAACTTACTCTTTTTAACTTCTGAGACAACCACTAAGCTCTACGGTTCTACTGTATTGGCGTGTGCCCCTTAGTTGGCTCCTAAATTTTACTGTCTGGACACTGTGGGGTGCCTACTTTATTTAGATAACATTCTAGCCCTTGGGCACATGTTTGGTAGTGGGAACAATAAACCTGTACACTGATTTAATCATGTTTTCTAAGCGCTTGGTTTTACAGCTATTTCAACCTAATAAGCGTTTTAGTGATTTGGATCACAGTTAACAGGTGCATCATGTTCCCTATTAGACCCTGGCAGCAGGAGTTTGGTTGCTATGGAAATGAAAGTCTGGTTAAGTTCTTATAAGGAAAAATACAGATCACGCATTGTTACTGTCACCATGAAAAGCAAGTTGGCAAGAATAGATTCATTCTAAGACTGCGACCATCGCATCGTTTACACTGGTTACAGAAAGATGAGAAAAGACAGTTACTTAGTTTACCCCATAGCCTGCCTTTAGTTGACAGGTGACTACTTAGAGCAGATTGAAAAGTAAAGCAGAATGTGCATTCAGGCACATTCTGCTTTATTTCCAGCCTACTTTAAGTTACCATCTACAAATATACTAGGCTATAAATACTAAATATATTTCTTACGGTAAATATTCGTGACTGTCTAAATAAGAAATAATTGTTTCAGTGGATGAATAAATTAGAGGCGTATGTATGGGCTAATCCTTCAGAAGTCCTCGATCAGGGTCTACACTGTCTGTCATTATATAAAGTATTGTAAAAATCGTTTCTTAGTGTCACTGGAATTGTTCATTTGATGTTTTAACTCTTTCCTCCCTGAAACTTCAAATGGACAATCCCAGTTTCCATTTAAGTATAGTCCATTTCTGACCTTTAAGGGTTGTTTTTGTCAATGTTTTGCGATATGACAAACAGTAAAGACCCAAATCAGAGGGCTCCGTAAGGAGCCCTCTGATCTGGGTGTTCACTGTTTGCATAGGAAAAGCATGTATACTGTTTGAAAAGGACGCCTAAATGCGGGACTAGGTTTCAAAGGGTTAAGGGAGAATGATTTAAGTTTGAATTAACTGTAAGTAAACTGAAGTGTACTGAGTGACCAGAACTCTTGTCCTGTACGAGCAATGCTGACCCAGACCAGAGGGTTAGTAAATGAGCCCTCTTATCCCGATCTGCACTGAAACAGTGCATAAAGAGCTTCTAGGGTCTAAACTGTGTGTAATTTTGTAATAAATTGAATATGTTAACAGTAAAGTAGTGACTGGAAAACTTGTTCTGTACAAACAGCGAATATCCAGGTCAGAGGGCTCCTAAACGCTCAGGTTCTGCATTGTTGACGTTTTGTAATAAATTGTATACAACAACCTTAAATAAAGTAAAACATGGACGAGTCTTAAAGGGACTCGCAACCGGATGGTGTACTTGTCAAAATAAAATAAAATACTCACTGTGGCATTATTTGTCTTCTGACATTAAAAAAATATGATCAGTCCAAAAAAAGTCTCAAGAATCGTCACCGAATCTTAGTTTTTTAGCTCACCTGAGCCAAAGGCTCAAGGTGAGCTATTGTGACCGCTCACCGTCCGTAGTACGTCTGTCCGTTCACATTTACTTCAAACGACATCTCCTCTGAACCCGCGGATTGTAGGGAGGATTCAAACTGCTCATGATGTTCCTTGGATGCTTCTCTACAGAAGTTGTTCAAATGAAAGAGAAAAAGCAAAAACTCTGCTTGAAAAAGCAAAAAACTTTAAAAAATCTTCTTGCTAAAAACTAATAGGCCCTAAGCTTTGATATTTTTACAGTAGTATCTCCTGGTGGATCCCTCTATAGTTTGTTAAAATGAAATCCCTAGGGTCACACTTGACACCACCCTGCGCAGTTGAAGTTCTGCTCTAGGCAGGTTTCACAGTATTTTGATTTAAGCAGTACTATTTACCTGAGTTACCTTAATAAGTTAATATACTAAGGGCAAATAGCCAATATTTGCAAACATTTTGGATCCAGATCAGATGCAACATAATCATAATGCTGCATCTAATCTGGATCCAAACTATTTGCCACTCATTTACCAACTTAACATTTTCTAAATTGTTTTTTTGTACATTTTTCACATACAGTAGGTTTTAAGCAGACATCATTTCAGTCTGGAAAGGGTAAGCCCTAGCAGGCTCTACCAATACTCTCCAACTGTTGCATAATATTTGACCTCAGTGATCACAGAACTGGTCATGATCAGCTGAACATGTTGTCTGCTAAAGTTTAGATATGGTTCAGTCTGCTTCATACTTAGAGAAACAGGATCTGGAAGTGATCCACTGACAGTTATGTAATTATGTCTTAGGCCATATTTATACATATGTTTAATATTGGTTTTGTCAGAGTTATCTGTATGTCTTGTCATTTTTTCTTGTCCAGGATTCAACCCTTCCTCCATAAATACTGACGTTTGTTAACCCATTACCCCATAAATGTGCATTTTTAGGCTTTTGATTTATTCCTCTACTTAAGAAAATAATTCCACTTTAAACAGTCATGAAAATGTAAGATGCGAAAGTAAAGCAAAGCGTGCATTAAGACGCATTTTGCTTTACTTTCAACCTGCTTTAGGTGGCCACCTATTTTCAAAACTAGAAACAGGCTATGGGGTAATGGGTAAAATGAAATTGCCTATTTGCAAAGGCCATAACTCTGAGTTATTTCCCTTTGTGATATTTTCTTGTCAAAAAGACAACTTCAGTTCTACTGATGCTATTGTAATGAAATTTTATGTATGGAAAGAAACTGATGAGAGAAAATGCCATGCACAAGGGCAGCAATATTTTGTTTTTCCCCTTTGTCATATTTTATTGTCAGGAAAATAATTCCAGTTCTGCTGACGCTAGTGAAATAATTATCATTTATTGGAAATGGAAATAGCTTGATAAGAGGATGTGTCATGGATAAGGGTCATAAGCTTGGCAACAAAATTCACTTTTGTCATGTATTCTTGTCTGGAAGATAACTCCATTTATAGTTATATTAAAATGTTGTCTTGCCCAGTCAACTTAGGTACAAACTTCAATGTCCTCAGGTGAGCGAATTTAAGGCCATGGCCCTCTTGTTTAGATATTTTCCATCGTTTTTCTATTATTAGCGTCAGCTGACGGTATAGTTGTTGTTGCTTCTCTACACCGGCTCTGACATAAACCTGAGCCGACTAATGTAGTATCAATCGCTACCAGTGAAGTACGTTAATTCGCTACCATGTATATAGAGAGCGCCCGTAGCCGAGGGGATAAAGGCACATCCTCATTTTTCATGTTTGTCTCCGCATGGAGGGTCACGGGTTCGAATCCCACCAGAGCTTTTTTTTTTTTTTTGAAATGCATTTTTTAACGAAATTTATTATCCTAAACTAAATCTTACCCATTTATATAAGCATTTGACATATATTTACAAATTACTATTTTTAATGCTAAATCCGGTTGCGAGTCTCTTTAATTGGAATTGTCAATGTAATGTTTGTGGGGAGAGTTAGTTTTAAGGTGCACTATGTCATTTTGTGATATATTGTAAAAGTAGAACCTTGAATTTAATCGTAAATAAAAGGGCATTGAAGGCATTGATACCGCTCACTTGTTGTATTGAAGCCTGATAGGCATACCTTTAGTTTCGTCCAAAATCGAAGTTAAAAAGCTTAATCTAAACCCACCCAATTTGTAAACAATATTGGAATACAACATATATTTTAGTATAATCGAGTACATCAAGGGTCGATGAACTGCACATTGAGTCAGTACAGTCATGTTGTCACAATTTTATCAACTTCCCAATGAGCTATGCCCAATGACAGGGACAGTTTATACTATGAATATTAAACATGTAGTATCACTTTTGGGGTTTCATAAAGGCTATTTACATCATTCATTTGAAGTAAACTTTCTTCTGAGAATATTCTCAGAATGCCACCAGAATGCACCATTTTATTGTTAATTTCAAAAGATTTCACCATATTATGTACTGTTTTCAGCGCTGGTTTTGTCAAGTATCGTTAAGAAAAGTTGCATCTTCTTTCTGTCTTATGAAACCACTTTTGGGATTTCATAAAGGATATTTATATCGTTCTTTTGAAGTAAACTTTCTTCTATGAATGTTCTCTGTTGATGCCACCAGAATTCACCGTTTTAAGGTTAATTTAAAAAAAAATGTAGTATGTACTGTTTTCAGTGCTGGTTTTGTCAAGTATCATTAAAAATGTTCATCTTCTTTCCGTCTTTTGAAACCACTTTTAGGGTTTTATTAAGGATATTTAAACCATTCTTTTGAAGTAAGCTTTCTTCTAGGAATGTGCTCAGAATGCCACCGGAATGCACCATTTTATTGTTAATTTCAAAAAAGTTTGTTGTATTATTTACTGTTTGCAGTGCTGATTTTGTCAAGTATAATTAAAAAATTGCATGCATCTTCTTTCTGTCTTATGACACCATTTTTGGGATTTCATAAAGGATATTTATCGCTTTTGACCCATTTATCGTGGACGTCCTATTACCGGTGATTTCCGAGTATTCCGAATAGCGCCGCTACGCGCATGTGTCAGATAGTAGCTTCCGTCTATCTTTCGGCTGCTACTCAACACTAATGTGTATAAAGCAAAAAAATGTCTTTTCTGAGGGAAATTGTGCATTTTTAATGAATTCCAGAAGAAAAAATAATTTTCCCCCATATAAAACCAATTAACCTATATGTATGGTCATATTTTCAATATATCCAATGATTTAATTCACTACAAAAATTCTGTTGACTAAGGGGTGTGGCCGTGACGTCACGCTATGGATTTATAAGGCTTCTTACTGGCATAAACTGCTGACCAATACTGATAAACAATAAAATAAGCTCGATCTTATCTATGAGGAAAAAAATGTTTTCCAAGCTTTTTTTGTTTGTTTTGGTCTCATTTTAATATTGACAGATCTAATATTCCAGTAAAGGCCATTCATTGAAAAATGGTCTGATATTGTTTCTTTCGATTTCCTTTTCCTCCAACAAGATAAAAAAGTTCCCAATAGATATAGTAAATTGTGCTCAGTGCGATGTATGTCAGCATTGGACACTTTTAAAATATTGTTAAAAAATTTGAGTGCTTTGCAGAGGTGACATATTCCATTGCCCCTACTGTGAAAAAATGTGACGGAAAATATTACAATATTTCAGTTAAAAATTGTGTTTACAGATAGCCCTCTTAATAATATTCGATAGAAGTTCAAGCCGATACCTGAAAAATATTCCGGGTGTCATTTTACCTTATCACCGATAATAGGACCAGTAGCCAAACAAACATGGCGGCACACTCGCTACGGTTGACCATGATTATTTTATGTCAAATTATGGTTGTATTTATATATTGAAGCTGAAAGTCATAAAGAAATGTTTACTTTATATGTTTAATATCCTTTTGAGTTAAAAAACATATTATTTGATAAGAAATAGTCAGAAGAATCCTTCGATCACCGGTAATTGGGTGAACCAGGATATATCATTCTTTTAAAGTATACTTTCTTAGAAAATTGTTCTCAAATGCCACCAGAATGCACCATTTCAATGTTAATTTAAAAAAGGTTCCAGTTTTTTCCCCTCTTTATGACGATTGTAACTTCTTTCTGTCTTATAATACCACTTTTGTGGTGTTTGGATATTTACGCCATTCTATTGATGTAAACTTTTTTCTTAGAATGCCCCCAGAATGTATCTTTTTGGTGTTAATTAAAAAAATGTCCAACCCTAAATTATAGTTTTCTGAGAATCGATTTTTCTTCTTCTCAAGTTTACATTTAAATCTTCTTTCTGTCTTATGAAACCACTTTTTTTGGTGTTCATAGGGATGTTTACATCATTCTAGAATGCCCTCAGCATGCACCATTTTGATGTTAATTTCAAAAAATTTCCCGTACCCCCCTTATGGGAGGGGTGGAACCCCTCCCATACCCTCCCCAAGTGTGCCCCCCCCCCCCCCAACTCAGAAATTTCTGGATCCGGCCCTGTCTAGCTCCCTTGCCTGACGCTCGGCATTGTAAGGGTGGTGCTAGGAAGGCGACTGTAATGCCCAGGTAAGTATAACATGTTAATGGATACCTTGTTTGCCTTTTGACATGTTCAGACAGATTCTAAAAAATAAATAAAACACGGTTGTCTATATCTCGAAACTGAGAACGGTATGTAAAATCAATTCAAAGACCTTTTGGATTTTTCTTTCACCGACAAATTTGATTCTTCTCCTGGCTCCACCCATCCAGTTCATGTTGAACGAATGAAATTAGAGTCGCCCGAGCAGACGATGAAAGTTGTTTTGTCTTGATCATCCAGACGGATGACGCTTCCTTTGGGACATATCACAAGCGTCGGTGCGATACAGATGGTCAAAGGTGGTCTCCCCTCACGTGAAACCAAAATGGAGGACGTAGGAGTGACAAGTCATTGGTAGCAAGGATCAATGGACAGTTCAAGATGACAAAAACATTTAAACTTCTCTCGAAATTATTTAAAACGGTTGCTTCTAATAAGTACAACAGGGAGAAGATTATAATTGGTGTTTCTATATGCGTTTTTACAACGTACAGTGCGAGGCGACTCTATCCACGATTGCTGAAAAGTTTTGAAAAGAGAACCAGCAAGAATGCTTCGAAGAAATCTAGTCACACGTCACCAAATGTCGATAGGCGCTTTTATAAACAACTGAAGTACCTCCTCAAGATTATATTTCCACGAATATGGTGCAAAGAACTTGGCATTTTGTCCATGCACACATGGACTTTGATAGTCAGAACTTTCCTGTCAATTTATGTTGCAAAACTGGACGGCCGGATAGTAAAAACAATTGTACGCAGAGATGTTAAAGGCTTCCTTTTTTTACTATTGCAGTGGATAGGGATCGCTATTCCAGCAACATTCATCAACAGTTTAATCCGATTCTTAGAAAGCCAATTAGCCCTGGTATTTAGAACCCGCCTTGTGGACCATGCATACAAGTCTTACTTTCAGGATCAAACATATTACAAAGTCAGCAATCTCGACAGTAGACTGCCGAATGCAGATCAGAACTTGACAGATGATATATCACTGTTCACATCATCTTTGGCTCATATCTACTCTCATATAACAAAACCACTTTTAGACGTAGCCCTTATATCTTTCACCCTATACCAGTTAGCATCAAGCCGTGGAGCCAGTTCAACAGTTCCAATCACTGTTGCATCAACTGTGATATTTGTGACTGCAGAAATACTGAGAGCTGTGTCACCAAAATTCGGAAAACTTGTTGCTGAAGAGGCAAACCGTAAAGGATATCTTAGATATGTTCAGTCTCGCATCATCACCAATGCAGAGGAGATTGCTTTTTATGCTGGCCATAAGGTACTAATTATAAGACACATACAATGCATTTATAAATGTTGTGTGGATAAACATATTATAGTGAACTTTACAAATACAACGTTTTACCTTATAGTTATATACGGTATCAATTTACCAAATAGCCTGTTTCTAGTTATGAAGACACCTTAATGATTCATGGAATTATAGTTAATACTTGGATCTGAGCATCTCACTATCTGTGTAAAATTCCATGGCAGGATGACAGTAAAGCAGAGTCCACATTCTCCTTTACTTCAGCCTGCTTTAATCTGCCATCTGCAAGGATTCCATCAGGTTATCAAACATTTAAATTTTGTTTTTATTTCAGATTTACAATGATTGTTGCAATACTACTCATGATTAACAGTTAGCCTTTAAAAATTAAAGACTTAGCTAATCCACTTGGATAACATTATGAAATGTCGAAAACAGTTGAATAAGGGGAAACTGGAAAGTTTTGTTGACTAGTTTCGTCTAAGTGTAAGACTCTTCAGAACGTTATTATTCTGAAATGTTTTATCAACTTGTATTGAAGTTTTATAAATCTGTACTGAAGGTCGTTGCAAACAGTTTAGATGCAGACAAGACCCCCACTAAACATGGTGTGTCTGTCGCTCTGATCCCATTTCTGTAGATTTATATAAAGAAGAGAGAATTAATTTCACAATTTGGAGGTGTTGAAATTATTGGTTTTTTATCCATAATTATGTAAGACCTTAATGCGAATGACTAAAGCTGTGTTTCCTTTTTAAGGTTGAACTTAACCTTCTCCAGAAGAGTTACCGAAGACTGAAACAGCAAATGGAGTTGCTGTTTTGTAAGAAACTTTGGTACATTATGTTAGAGCAGTTTCTTATGAAGTATGTTTGGAGTGCAAGTGGTCTTATCATGGTGGCTGTTCCAATCATTACCACAGCAGGAACAAGATCAGATGGTGAGAATAGATTTTTCATTGATAGAACACACGAGTTTAACCTTGCCATATATAGCAATTTCATGTGGGCATGAATCCATGATTTAACAAATACATATAGTTACTGGACCATTTTACGATTGGATGATATGTTGTTGTAGTTTTTTTAACCTGCCTCATGATGCTTAGGTAGTCAGCCTGGCAATGGTTACAGTTTAAGTTCAAGTATTTGGCAAAGTTTGCTGTATACTGTTTTCAAACAGCTCTAGTTTCAGCTTCCATTTATGATTGTGAATGAATTTCTTTGCCATGTAAAAATGAATTGTAAACTCACTTTTTACCCATCAATGTTAGTTCCCTGACACATGCACCCCCTAATGATAAGTATACTCATCGTTAACAACTGTTACACCTGTTAAGAGCACACATGTCATATATATGCAAACAGTGAAGACTCTGATCAAGGTCGTTACTGTTTTGTCATTTTGCAGCTACACTGTAACAGTCAAC
The DNA here is from genome assembly GCA_922989275.2 of Gari tellinella. Lineage (NCBI taxonomy): Eukaryota > Metazoa > Mollusca > Bivalvia > Cardiida > Psammobiidae > Gari > Gari tellinella. The sequence continues at coordinate 54,391,673 of OV277858.1, forward strand.
TCTAAATATTCAAAACTTGACCAGCTAGCAGACTTAGTTTAGAATCGGAACAGTTCATTAGAAATTTCAGGGAAAATGAGTTAATGCCTGCAGCCTTTTTCCATACGAAATTTAAAGATTGTGACATCTTAACCTCTAATAATTACAGGGCTCCAGATAAGAAGGAGTTAACTGAACAAATCTTAAATTTTCTCACTTATTCATTACCAAATCCTTTGGTGTAACTACTCATTAGAATCGTCTCTTAACTACTCATTAGAATCGTCTCTAAGAGACGATTCTAATGAGTAGTAACACCATAGGATTTAATTCAGAAATAAAGGTTTTAGTTTTTGAAACACTCCCCTTATCTGGAGTTCTGAATTATTTCAATATTTTCAGGCTCTAAAGTCGATGATGACCCTGATGGAGGTGTCAGTGAAAGGACTAGAGCTTTTACAACAGCTAGATATCTACTGATTAACTGTGCTGATGCTGTTGAGAGACTGATCTCATCTTACAAGGAGGTATTAGTGTTTTCTTCTGACCTGTCAGAGTTATTTTAAGATTGGAACATTCTAATATTTTAAAAGGGACGATCGCCATACTCATTGTTTTCCGTACTGTCAGCCAGGGATACAGAAATCTGTATTTATTGTGTGTAATGTACATTAGAGTCCCAAATATACGCAAACACAATGAATGCACTAAACTGTAGCAAATTAATTTTATCTTTTTAATCTGGGTGGCAAACAGGTTGGAGCCTGATTAGACCCCGGGTTACCCGGCGCCTGATCTGGCTCCAACCTGTTTGCAATGGACATAATAGTTTTTAGCATAAACACGTTTATTGAGAATGAATAACATATCAGTAAAATGAGCGCCGCTGTCTCGTGCTGCACGAGGATCATGCTTATCTCAAGTTGGAAAGTGTACGACTGATCCGATGTTAGGTACCCTGTTATCTATTGACCATTATGAACTATTCTGTTCTAAAAATAACTCTGACAGGTCAGAAAAAACCCCAGACAAAGTATGACCATGTGAACTCTTCACTTCATAGCCATCACTGCAAATAACCTTCTGTTCTACCTAAGAATCACAAATAAATATTCATTGATATGTTTAATGTAGATAAGTGCTTAAAGTAGGATGAAAGTAAAGCAGAAAGCTTCCTTGAGAACTTTCTGCTTTACTTGTATTTTGCTTTATGCTGCCACTTGTATTCAACATTAATAACTATTTTCTATTGGGTATTCATTTGTGGTGCTTATATGGCAGAGTAACTTCAATAGAAGTGCCCTACCTTACTTCCAGCCTGCTTTCTGCTAGCCTAGGATATAGAAAATACTTCTTACAGTACATATTCATGACTGTATAAAATGGAACCATTTACCTCATTGGAAGAATGAAAGACTTGAATAAAAAGGTGTTATGGAGTACTGAATGGGTTAATGCAATTTTAATAGAAGAAAATTTTCAAGAAATTGCTAGTTAGTTTATAGCAGGATATAGGGTGTTATAAAAAAAATGCTTTTGTTTAATGTGATAAAATAATATTCACCTGTATACTTACTCATATGATAGTATTCTTTTGCAAGCTAAAATATATTATGTTGGTGAAATAGCTTGGATCATAAATCATATCTGTTAGTTATGAAATATGACCATGGGCCTCTGTGGCCTAGTGGTATAATCACTGTGAATTACATCAGTAAGCTCCTGATCGCTGTGTGTTCAAATCCCAGTCTGAGCATTCAGATTTTTCTTGTGGGGGAAACCTTCCAGCTGGCTTGCGGAAGGTCAGTGGTCTACCTAGTGGCCGATTTGTGCCTGAAACAGTGCATGAAGAGCTTCTGGGGTCTTCCTCCACCTGAAATTAGCTAGGCGACATGATATAACTGAAATTCTGGTAAAAGCGAAGTAAAATCATAACTAAAAAGACAAAATAATGACCAAGATAGAGTTTTGCAATACCTGCCTTCTACACCTTTTAAAATACATTTGTGTTCCATATTAATGATCAGACACATGAATGAAAATTGATTATAAGAATTTAACACATATTGCCTGGAACGCATTCTAGTTTTTTAAAGGCACACATATAATGTAAGCAATATGGAACCTATGGTTTCAGATGGCATATTCTGTCTACAGCACCAGATAATGGGAGTATTTCAAAATCTAAAATCTTTATTTCTGTATTAAACCCTGTGGTGTTGTTACTCATTAGAATGATTATTCATCTCTCTGAGTAGTAAGAGACCGTAAGACCATAGAATTTGGTGCTGAAATAAGAGGAAAAAGTGTTGGATTTGTTTGATTTACTCCCTCTTATCTGGAGCCATGATCTGCAATTGTAGATCACTGAGTTAGCTGGCTACACATACAGAGTGTCAGAGATGTTTGAGGTGTTTGATGATGTGAAGGTAGGGAAGTATGAACGCAACATTGTTGGCACTGGCTCAACTGACTCACCAAGCAAAAAAACAAATCTAGAAAAACTGACTGGACCCATGGTGGCAAAGGGTAAGTAAAATAAGTACAGACCTAGTGGGAGCCCTCTTATCAGGGTCTGCACTGTTTGTCATATTGCATGCAATACATTGACACAAAACAACTATGGACTAGACTCAATTGAGATCTGGCATTGTCTGTTTGATGTTTCAGGGAGAAAGAGGGTTAACTCTTTCCTCCCTGAAACTTCAAATGGACAATTCCAGTTTCCATTTTAGTCTAGTCCATTTTTGACTTTTAAGAGTTGTTTTTGTCAATGTTTGGCAATATGACAAACAGTGAAGACCCTGATCAGAGGGCTCCTTTCGGAGCCCTCTGATCTGGGCGTTCACTGTTTGCACAGAACACGTGAACTATTCACATATACACTGTTTGAAAATACGCCTTTATGCGGGACCAGGGTTCAAAGGGTTAATATGACTGAGTTATTGAGGTTCAACTGTACAAAAGTAATTTTCATTGCCTTGACTGATATCATGGTAAATTAAGTTTGCTTCAAAATGTTCATATATGAAAAACTTTTCAAAAATGAAAGTCTCCTATTGCAAGAGCCAAACATTTGCACCCTGGCAAAAGATGTATACATGTATCAAACTCCTCATGAGAATATCTTAAATACAGAATTACAGGTCCAGCCATTAGAACAAAATTTAGTGTGTTGGAACTCAGAAATTTGTCATGTTTTCAAGGACTTATAGTTTTAGGAGTGTCTATTTTCAGATGTTGTTAGACCATGGCTATAATTTGAACATCTGCACAAAGTGACACACTTTAAATTAACTCATTATTCCATAGATATACATGTCAATTTATTCCTCTACTGAGGGAAACAGTTCCACTTTATACAGTCATGAATATGCACCATCAGAAATAGTTTGTATATCCTAGCAGATGGTAGCTTAAAGCAGGCTGAAAGTAAAGCAGAATGCACCTTAAGGCGCGTTCTGCTTTACTTTCAGCCTGCTTTCAGTAGTCATCTTTCTTCAAATCTAGAAATAAGCTATGGCGTAATGGGTCAAATTGATTATTTCAGGTGAGATTGTGGAAACTGAGAGAGATATTGATATAGTGGACATGCCAATCATAACCCCCAATGGAGACGTGATAGTAAAAAGTCTGACTCTTCAGGTAATGACATCTTACACAATTTTTAAGCTTTAGTCTTTATAGGAAAATTCATTACAGTGCTCCCTCTCTACAACAACACCCATTGCAGTCTTTGCCTTAAAATTTTCAGACCACTTGCCCGAAACTGACAAAAACTGCTTTTTCCACTTGCAGGACTCCAGATAACAGGGAGTGAACTGAACAAATCCAACATTTTCTCACTTATTTAAGCACCAAATCCTATGGTTTACTACTCATTAGAATCGTCTCTTTGAGACGATTCTAATGAGTAGTGATACCATAGGGTTTAATCCAGAATTAAAGATTTTAGTTTTTGAAATACTCACCTTATCTGGAGCTCTATAATATGCCAAATTCTGATGCAAATATCACGTAATTTTTATGCAAAAACCACTTGTCCAAGTCAGAAATCTCTTGCTCGGGCTTTGGCGGAGACTGTCAATGGGAGACAAAGATTGTGTGTGTTGGTTGGAGGGAGTTGTTAAAGGGAGGGAAAATAATAACTTTGGCTTGTACTTGCTAACAGTTTGATCCAAATCAGATGCGTAACGTTCCGTCTGATCTGGGTTCAAACGGTTTGTGACTTGTCGTTCTGTTTCTCCTGCCAAATATCCTATACATGTAACTTTGAGAAAAAATGGAAAATGGCAATTTTAAGTAGACAATATTGCAGCTGTAAAAGTGTTAAATACAGTAAAACCTCGCTATTACGACCACTAAAATGAAGGCTAATTGATTGTACAATAGAGAGGTGGCAGCTTAAAGCAAGGTGACAGTGAAACAGAAAGCTCCAAAGGAGCTTTCTGTTTCATTGTCAACTCACTTTAAGCGGTCACCTACCGTAAACACCCTAATAATTAACATAATTTAGTGGTCGTAATAGAGAGGTTTTACTGTATAATGTTCTTGTTTGGGGAATAGTGGCAAGCATTGTTGTAAGGTGGAATCAGTTGTTCGGATATTTCGGTATGACAATATCCTGCCGTCTGTCTGGGTTTTTCACACAATATCATACATGCTTTGCCTTATGAAGCTGGAATTTGGTTTATGACATTGTTATGATAAACTGCACATTGAGTTTATGTGGCGAAGAGCTATGCCCCCTGACTGAGGTAGTATGTATTATTTGCAGTTCTGATCTTTAATTCAAATGAAACTTTATTAGCTCGCCTATTCGGAGAATGGGGGGGCTTATGGAATCACGTCGGCGTCGGGGTCGGCGTTGGTTTTTCATGGTTAAAGTTTTGGGGTAAGTGTTGTTATGCACTAATACATCATGAAATATTTGCATTAGGAAGCTGATATTTGGATTGGAGGTGCCCTGTGGGTTGGACATTGATGTTGTGTAGTTAGAATTAAAAAAAAAGTTTAAATTTAGTCAAAATTTCACCTTTTGTGGACTTAGGTTTTTCGGCTGATTTCTCATGGTTAAAGTTTTGGGGTAAGTGTTGTTATGCACTAATACTACATGAAATATTTGTATTAGGAAGCTGATATTTGGAATGGAGGTGCCCTGTGGGTTGAACATTGATGTTGTGTAGTTAGAATTAAAAAAAAAAGTTTAAATTTAGTCAAAATTTCACCTTTTGTGGACTTAGGTTTTTCGGCTGATTTCTCATGGTTAAAGTTTTGGGGTAAGTGTTGTTATGCACTAATACTACATGAAATATTTGTATTAGAAAGCTGATATTTGGATTGGAGGTGCCCTGTGGGTTGAACATTGATGTTTCGTAGTTTGAATTTAAAAAAAAGTTTTTTTAGTCAAAATTTTACCTTTTGTGGACTTAGGTTTTTCGGCTGATTTCTCATGGTTAAAGTTTTGGGGTAAGTGTTGTGATGCTCTAATACTACTTGAAATAATTGTATTAAGAAGCTGATATTGGGAATCAAGGTGCTCTGTGGGTTGAACATTGATGTTACGTAGTTAAAATTAAAAAAAAAGTTTAAATTTAGTCAAAATTTCACCTGTTTAGGACTTAGGTTTTTCGGCTGATTTCTCATGGTTAAAGTTTTGGGGTAAGAGTTCTAATACTACATGAAATATTTGTATTAGGAAGCTGATATTTGGAATGGAGGTGCCCTTGGGTTGAACATTGAATTTGCGTTGTTATTTTTTTTTAAAAAGTTTAAATTTAGTCAAAATTACACCTTTTGTGGACTTAGAGTTTTGGGGCTGAAATTTCAAAGTTAGTTAAGGAGTAAGTGTTGGAATGCACTTATACTACATGACATATTTGCATTAGGAAGTTGATATTTTGAATGGAGGTTCCCTGTGGCTTGAATATCAATGTGCTGATACACTTTTCTTTTGATAGTTACCTATTTAAGAAAGGTTTAATTAGGCGAGCTTTGCTGTTCTCCGACAGCTCTTGTTTTTAAAATGGAACCAATTATACAGTATAATCTTTTTTCCAACATCCTATGATTCCACATTAGTACTGTGGAGATGTCAGTTAACTGAATTATAAAAAGTTCAAGGTGATTATATGATTGAAATTGTGCAGTTGATTTCAAAGGTGGGGGGGGGGGGGGGGGGGGGTTTCAGTCACTGTATATGATTTCTATGACAATTAAGCCCTGTCAATTTGCCCTTGGCCCATAACATTATTTAGTCACTACCTACATCCATTTGCTGCCTCTCAAGGATCCCAGGTCAGTGTACTGCTGGATACGAGGTATAGAAACACTATCTTGCCCTTTTAGCTCACCTGGCATGTTATGCCAAGTTGAGCTATTTTTCATTTGTTGTCTGTCATCTAAAATTTCTTTAAACGACATCTCATCCTAAACTACTGGATGAGCTTTTACCAAACTTGGCAGGAAAGATTCTTATATGGTCGACTTTCAAAATTGTTCAAATAGTTCCAGTCAAATGCATATCTAGGTAACATGAGCTAAAATGGAAACTTCAAAAAACTTCTCTGAAACCACAGTACCCTGAGCTTAGATATTTGGCACAAAGCATCAACAGGTCTGACTATTAATGATTGTATAAAGTGGAACTATTTGTTTCAGTGCAAGAATTAATTACATGCGTAAAAACCTTTATCACTGGAGGGTCAATATAGCAGTATGTTTTCTGTTGTAATTTAGATGCAGCCAGGGACACACCTGCTAATCACAGGCCCCAATGGTTGTGGCAAGTCATCTCTATTCCGTATCCTCAGTGGTTTGTGGCCAGTGTACAGCGGCAAACTGCATAGACCCCCACCATCTACTATGTTCTACATTCCGCAAAGGTAACATCACATTACTGTGTCTTACAGATGAGTTTATGCTTAAACTTTATGTTCCCTGCAAATTATTAATAGTTTGCTACTCAGAATATAATAAATCATGATTTTTTTTTAAATTGTTATTTAGTTAGCTGCCGCTTTCAACACTTTAAATGTCATCTGCTGAATTTCTGAAATCAGTTCTTATCATTTAGAAAAACAAGATCTTTGTGACTAACTGTTTGAAGCATTCTGTGTTATATTCAGCCAGTTTGTAGCAAACCGTTTGTCTAAACACTATACTCCAAATTTTTACACCTTTGATTTATTTCTCCTCTTAAGAAAATAGTTCAACTTATTTACAGTCATAAAAAATATTTTGGATATCCTAGCAGATGGTAGCTTAAGGTATGTTGAAAGTAAAACAGAAGGTGCATTCTGCCTTTCTTTCAACCTGTATTATGTTGTCACCTGTCTTCAAAATTAGAAACAGGCTCTGTATTAACCCTTGCCCCAATAGCATGTTTCTAGTATTAAATATAAGTATCCACTTAAAGCAGATTGAAAGTAAAGCACAAATTTCCTTAAGGCACATTCTGCTTTAATTTCAGCCTGCATTAAGCTATCATCTGCTAGAATATAAAAAATAATTCTTATGATATATATTCATGATTGTATAAATTAGAACTATTTTCACCAGTGGAGGAATAAATTATATCCGCTAAAAGGCGCTTCCATGGGGGAAAGGGTTAAAGGGCTAATCATTTGATTGTTTCAGACCATACATGTCAATAGGCTCACTAAGGGACCAGGTTATATACCCAGACACACTAGATGACATGCAGGCCAAGGGATTCTCTGACAAAGATCTAGAACAGATACTGAATATTGTAAACCTATGCCATATAGTCACACGAGAAGGGGGTATGTATCTTTATAATTGGCCTGCTCCTACTATATACAATAAAAAGTTCAGACTTAAACTATAGTGGTTTTGTCACAGGGTTGTGGAGGGGTGACAGTGAGACTATGGTATTGCTTCTCCATTGGGGGAGGTGAAATTTTCTTTGAAAGGGAAATTTATGGCAAATCAATGGGAAAATACAAACTTTACAGAGAGGAGATTGTGGCCTAACTATGCCAGTATTGAATAATATAAGGTTACTCTCAACTTCACAGAAGAAATTCAAACTCATCAGAAATATTTTAATATATTAGATTACAATCACAAACACTATAGAGACTGGACAAAACCTGCCTTATTGCATTGCAACATTGTACAGACCAAGCAGCGTTGTCATCCCAAGCTCTGTATGTGAGTTTGGTCTACACTGCTAAATACAGTATATAATACAGCTACATAAAAGGCTTTAGATGTTTGCGGGTGTCAAACAGTGTAGATAAGGCAGGTTTTCTCATGACATGGCTCATTTATAATTTAGTAGAAATTCAAAGAAGGTTCATTTATATGAATTCTTTTCACTCTCCTACTTTTATTCTGCATTAAACAGTCACTTACAGTCACTTACAAGTATAGAGATATCATACTTGTGTTAAGTGACATTTCATTTTAGATACCTTTCCTGCATTAACCTGTTTCCCCATAGACTGTGTTATTAGTTAAGACAGATGACTGATTAAATCAGGCTGAAAGTAAAGCAGAAAGTTCTAAATAAAACAAGCTGCAAGTAAAGCAGATGACTGATTAAATCAGGCTGAAAGTAAAGCAGAAAGTTCTAAATAAAACAAGCTGCAAGTAAAGCAGAAAGCTCCTAAAGGAGCTTGCTTTACTTGCAGCTTGCTTTATGTAGAATGCATCTGTCAGAATGCAGGCAATGTAACCTATTGCTCTTTACCAGAACTATTTAAAAACATAAAAAGGCATTTCTATGAGGAATACGTTCAGGTATCAAACAACTTTTCTATGGGGGGAAAGGCTAAGCTTCAACCTGTCTCATATTCAACAAGGAGATTTAGCTATGCTTCAAAGAGGTTTTTACTATTGTGTGATGTTTAGAAGATCTTTCAATATGCAGGATAAAATTAACCCATTTGTGCCCACGATCCCATATATGGGACAAAGGCAAACAGTGTAGACTCTGAGTCTGATCAGACGCCACATTGAGGGGCGTCTGATCAGTCTACACTGTTTGCTGATAGGAATATCACTATAAAACAAAATGAAAATGAAAAATTTGACCAGGCATCCCTTTGATACAAAATGGACTAATCCAATATATAAACATGGAAGAATCCACTGGGCATAAATGGGTTAAAGCTGACAGCTCCATATTTGAAATGTTGTAATATTTGTGCAGGTTGGGATTCTGAGAGTGATTGGAAGGATGTACTATCTGGAGGAGAAAAACAGAGAATGGGCATGGCGAGAATATTCTACCATAAGTATGAACACAGTTTTTAACTTTAAATTTATTATTATGTTTAACTTTAAAAAGAACATGTATATGCATTTATTGTTAAACATATTTGTTTCTATGTTTTCCCTATATTAATCAGTCATTTGTTTGAAGATGAAACCCATTCTTCTGAAATACTTTGGCTGCTATAATCCTGTATATTATAATTCCTTTCATTATCACAATTTTTTATCATCACAAAATGACCATTGCTGCAAACAGGGTTGACTGTAGCAGGGCTCCAGAAAGGGGGAATTATTTCTGAAATAAACCATGTGGTGTCATTATTCATAAGAATTGTCTGGAAGAGAAGATTCTAATGAGTAATTGCACCATAGTATTTGGTGCTGAAATGAGTTGGATTTGTTCAATTTTCTCCTCTTATCTGGAGCCTGGCTGTGGTTTAGTTTTACACCAACTTGTCATTTTAGACCTCAGTTTGCTCTCCTGGATGAGTGTACCAGTGCTGTGTCCATAGACGTAGAGAGCAAGATATACCAGACCATTAAGGACAGTAACATCACCTTACTAACAATCACCCACAGACCATCTCTCTGGTGAGTACACCTAACTGTTAAAATGTTTTTCACGATCTCAGTTGACTATTAATGTAAGTAATGACATTTTCAGGTTAACTCATTGAACCCTAGTGACAAGTATATTCATCCTTTACAAACAGTACACTTGTCGTAGACAAACAGTGTAGATCCAGATCAGAGGGCTCCCAAATGATTTATTTAATGAACCCTCTGACCAGGGTCTGCACTGTATGTCATTTTGCAATAAATTGCAAGACACCCAACTCTAAATACCGTATATTCGCAGCCATAAGTCTACCTGACCATAAGTCGACCCCCCTATTTTGTCTTCAAATTTCCAGATTTTTCCGCTGCCCTCTCCATAAGTCGAATCAATTTTTCAACAAGGCAGTTGAAATGTTTACGAAGCAGAAAGTGTGTAAGGTGTCCCAATGTATGTAAAGAATTGAAATACTTCTCTGCATTCAGTCCTTTTTGGTTAGTATTAAGATCAAAGTCATTAAATTATCGTTATAATTGGCCTCATTTGTCACTTAATTCAGACAATGTTTGCAAGTGTTTGTTGTAAAATTGACGGAAGCATCCCTCGTAAGTCGTAACATGTCAAAATAGACATTAATTAGCTACAACTAAATCTCTCCGTACCTCTAAAGAATAATTTCTATAGTTTCCTTTGTGTACAGCTCTCATGTTAATTAATCCGTGATTAAAACAATTACACATCTTCAACACTTCAACACCTGTAGACTTTACATAACAGCAGCTAGGCCCATTACGTCACTACATATGACTTGTCTCGATAAATGTGTTTACAATTAAAATTACACACGCCATTGGCCCAATGCCCACAGCCAGTACACACAGCACCGAGCTCTGCAACTGCCAGCTGATGTGTAAGTTTATCGCGGGTCGTTAATCTCGCAAAGATTAACACTGACCAGTGTTTAGGTGTCAATTTGCCAGACTTGTAAATTGCATTCCTGGATTACTGTTTAATGTTATGAGTACAAGTTATTTTGTATTTGGATACAGAATAGGACAGCTTTCGCGGGAACTTTTGCTTCTAAATTTGGTATCAGTAAACACTGTTTTTAATCGGATTTTTATACAAAAAAATCTTGACAAAGACTATGACCGGGCCATATGTCGATTGTGCTTTTTGAGGTCTGAAAAACTCGACTTATGGCTGCGTATATACGGTACTAAAATAGTCAAAACTAGACTGCAGTAAAACCTCTCTATAACAACCACTAAAGTGTGATAATTTATTAGGTGTTTTCGACAGGTGACTGCTTAAAGCATGGTGACAGTAAAACAGAAAGCTCCTTTAGGAGCTTTCTGTTTTACTGTCACCTTGCTTTAAGCTTTCTGTTTTACTGTCACCTTGCTTCAAGCTCTCGCCTGTCATTTATATAATCAATTAGACCTCGTTTAAGTGGCCTTTATAAAGAGGTTTTACTGTACACTTTATTGGAAACAAGAATTGTCCATTTGAAGTTTCAGAGTTGAATGAGTTAAGTTACATAACAGATTGGCAGTGACACAGCCAGGTTATGATTCGGACAACCACTTGTCTTCTGCAATACCTCCGTTCGATACCAAGTTGTCCTGCACAAAGACTGTAATTATATTTTGGCTGGCCTGTTAATACCGGCGGTAGTAGTCCAGTGGTAACCTGTTGGACATGGTACCAGGGGTCGTGAGTCCGATCCCCCGCCAGACCAGCGGCCTGACTAGGGGATTTTTTTCCAAATCCCTGATGTTGTATAGGAATGTTCTTGAGCAAGATATGTTCCGCGAATTGCTCCTCTCCACCCAGGGGTTAAAATGAGTACCTGTGAAGGGTCTGAGCCGTTACTGTGGCTGCCAATGCGCCATATGTAAGCAGTGCTCAATGTTGTAGGCAAGATGGCTCAATGATCAGGGGAGTGAATGTACAGTCGGCTGTAGGGGTGTAACAATTCGCCGAAACCCGCATCGCAGTTTATCGCAATACGGAGAAATCGAATCGCAATATATTGCAATACACCGTGTAAGTATGGAACAAGCATCTGCCATCGTGTTTACTGTATTAATCTTGTTCAACCAGGCCCTTGATTCGCTGCTTGTTTCTTAATAAGAGCGTCTCGTTGAGCGAGATTAAACGGAAACGAAATAGTACTGTTACACCGGCTAGGGATATGGATAAAACACCGGACTGTGTCTACTACGCGTTGTTTCGAAAACAATTCCGCGAAACAAAAGTAAGTTTGTCCATTATTTTACTGTTTTTAAATAAGGCAAAGAAAATCGGTTTTTCTGAATCTGAACCGCGGGGCAATATTATTCAGCTCACACCGCAATATATCGGTACACCGCCGAATCGTTACACCCCTAGTCGGCTGAGCGGTCATTCGGACTGAAAGTAGACTATTACTTGGTATATTATTATTATTATTAATACCATGTATTACTGTAACCATTTTACTGCTGGTTTGATTTTCAAATGGACTATTTCAACTTTATTTATTAACCCATTACTCCATTGCCTGTTTCCAGTTTTACCAGTTTAGGTGACCACCTAAAGCAGGTTGAAAGTAAAGCAGAATGCACCTAAAGGTGCATTCTGCTTGAATTTTATCCTGGTTTATGTTACCGGTACCATCTATTAGGATGAAGAAAATATTTCTTGTGGTGCATATTCACAGCTGTATAAAGTTGAACTTTTTAGCTCACCTGGCACGAAGTGCCAAGGTGAGCTATTGTGATCGCCCTGTGTCCGTCGTCAGTCGTCTGTCGTCAAACTTTTTGTTCAAAGATCTTCTTCTTGGAAACCACTGGGCCAATTTCATCAAAACTTCATAGGATTGTTCCTTGTAGGGTACTCTCTCAGATTTCTTCAAATATAGGTAAATCCAATTGAAATTGTGGTTGCCATGGCAACCAATTGAAAAAACTTTAAAAATCTTCTTGTCAAAAACTACTGGTCCGAATTGAAAATAATTTTACCCAAATGTGCCATTGGTGACCCTCTATTAGATTTCTTAAAATAATTTTCCTATCTTGAAAAACATGGCCGCCAGTGGGTGGGGCAGATTTTCCTTATATGGCTATATAGTGAAAACTTAAAAAATCTTCTTGTCAAAAACTAGTGGTCCGATTTGAAAGTAATTTAATGCAAATGATCCATGGGTGACCCTCTACCAGATTTTTTAAAATTATTTTGATATCTAAAAAAACATGGCTGCCAGTGGGTGGGGCAAAATTTCCTTATGTTACTGTATAGTAAAAACTTTAAAAATCTTCTTCTCTGAAACTACTGGTTCAAATTAAAAATAATTTAATATAAATGGTCAATTGATGATCTTCTACCAGATTTCTTAAAATCATTTTGTTATCTAAAAAAACATGGCCGCCAGTGGGTGGGGCAAGTTTTCCTTATGTTACTGTATAGTAAAAACTTTCAAAATCTTCTTCTCTGAAACTACTGGTCCAAATTAAAAATAATTTTGCAGAAATGGTCAATTGATGATCCTCTACCAGATTTCTTAAAATCATTTTATTATCTTAAAAAACATGGCCGCCAGTGGGTGGGGCATGTTACTGTATAGTAAAAACTTTAAAAATCTTCTTCTCTGAAACTACTGATTCAAATTCAAAATAATTTTACACAAATGGTCAATTGATGACCCTCTTCCAGATATCTTAAAATCATTTTGTTATCTAAAAAACATGGCCGCCAGTGGGTGGGACAAGTTTTCCTTATATTTCTGTATAGAAAAACTTTCAAAAAAAATTCTCTGAAACTATTGGTCTGCTTTAAGAATTATTTTACACAAATAATGATTCATGGGTTACCCTTTGCCAGTTTTCTTCAAATAATCTTCCTAGCTCAAACAACATGGCCACCAGTGGGTGGAGATGAATAAGTGAAAACTTAATCATAAATGGTCGATTTACATGACCGTAATCATGGATACCAGGTGAGCGATTTAGGGCCGCATGCGGCTCTTGTTTCATCATTAGAGGAATAAATTAAATGTGTGAAAAGGCATGTTTTTGGAGTAATGGCTTAAATGTAAACATATAATGTATCTTTGCAGGAAATTCCACTCACACTTGCTTCAGTTTGATGGCGAGGGAGGCTGGAGAGTTGAGAAGTTTGACAACACGACCAGATTGTCACTGAACGAGGAGAAACAGAAACTGGAAAACCAACTTGCCGTCATTCCAAAGATGCAACAGAGGTTACAAGAACTGTGCACAATGCTAGGGGAAGACTCAGTGTTGTTAAACAAGCATGGAAGCTTTAATGACCTGGAGACACTACAGCAGGAGTTAGACCAGGAACAGCTGACTGAAGATCAGTGATTGCCCAATAATATACAGTCAAACCTCGATATCTCAAACTCGGTTATGTCGAACATACCCGTAGTTCAAAGTTTGAACTACTGGTATGTTCGACTTAACGGAACATGAAATAATGTATTTCATGTGTTAAAATATTGGTTAGTTCGAGTTAAGCGAGTTCGAAGTCGACTGTACAATCAATCTTTGGTTAACCCTTTATATTACTCTAAAGCATGGTTTCAGTTTTGAAGATAGCTAACCATTTAAAGCAGGATGAAAGTAAAACAGAATGTGCCATAAGGCGCATTCTGCTTTACTTTCAGTCTGCTTTAAGCTACCATAGGCTAGAACAGAAAATATTTCTTATGGTACATATTTATGACTAAATAAGTAGAAATATTTTTTTCAGTGGAGGAAAAACATAAAGGTGTAAAAAGGCATATTTATGGAGTAATGGGTTGAGAGACCACTTGATGAAGTTGCATGGTTATTTCTTAAGACAAATGAATGCTTAAGTTAAGAAGCTCCTAAGGGAGCCTTCTGCATTATTTTTATCCTGTATTAACTTAAACAACCATGTGTATTAAATACTGTAATGGGTCTTCTACTGAATGATAGTTTAATACAACACTGACTGTGCACAGTAAAGCACCATTCTATAAAGACCTTTAACAGATTTACAGCAGAAAATTTATATAAATTTATAGTAGGTTAAACCCATTATCCGGGTCTAGTGTTAAAAACAGGTAAGCCCTTAAAGCAGGTTAAAAGTAAAGCAGAATGCTCCTAAATGAGCATTCTGCTTTACTTTCAGCCTGCTTTAAGCTTTGGAAGAATATTGGAAATAGATTTATCATGTTCAGGACTACTACTGAAATGTTTCCTAAACATTTGTTATAGAAACAGTTTAGAATAGTTAGTATGGTATATATACAGTGCTCTCTCTACAACAATGCCCAATGGGAGACACAGATTGTGTGTGTTGTTCGGAGAGAGTTGTGATAGGGAGGGGAAAAAATGCCCCTAAGAGTGCTGAATATGAGTTGGCTTACATTTTCAAACAGTTTGAACCACGATCAGATGGCGTGTAATGTGGCTTCTAATCTGGGGTCAAACAGTTTGAACCACGATCAGATGGCGTGTAATGTGGCTTCTAATCTGGGGTCAAACTGTTTGTCACTGGTTTTATGTTTCTTGTGACAAAATGTCAAATATGCACCTTTGAGAAAAACAGCAGACGAAAATTTTAAGCATACAATATTGCAGCAGTGAAAAGATTAGACATATGCTCGTAACTGTCTTGTTAGGGGGAAAAACAGCAAGCATTGGTTAAGGAAGGAAATCCTTGTTCAAAGGGTCGTTGTAGGGAGGGAGCACTGTAGTAGAATAACTGTAAGTATTCTTGTATTTGTTCCACTGGACCCACATGTTCCTAGTATCCCACATTAGTATGTGATTCACTTCACAATCTGCTTTTCTCACTGAAAGTTACAGGAAACTGAAAATATTTGTCATTCAAATATTTTAACTCTTTCCTCCCTGAAACTTTAATTGAGACAATTCCAGTTGTTATTTTAGTCTAGTCCATTTCTGACTTTTAAGGGTTGTTTTTGTCAATGTTCAGCATTAAGACAAACAGTGAAGACCCTGATCAAAGGGCTCCTTAATGAGCCCTCTGATCTGGGTCTTCACTGTTTGCATAGGACAAGTGTACTATTAACATGTATCCTGTTTGAAAAGGATGCCTATATGCGGGACTAGGGTTCAGAGTGTTAATGCATTATCCCATATATGCGCAGTTAATGCATTATCCCATGGATGGGCATTTTAACTCCTCTAATTATTCTTACACTAAGAAAATTAGTCCTTAGCGAGGAAGTTCTGGAAATAAATCATGGATTTTATTTCAAGTATTTTTCCAGAAAGAAGCTCAAAGAAGACTGAAAGTAAAGCAAAATGCATGTTTGGGTGCATTCTGCTTTACTTTCAACCTGTTGAAAACTAGAAACAGGCTATGAAGTAAAGGGTTAATAATAAAAAGAATAATCAAGGTAAAATACTATTGGAATAATATTTTCTCTTGCCATGACCAATTGCGCAAAAGCGAGACTATTGTGTAATGTGAGCAGAATAGTATCTTATCAAATGATTATTAGATTGGGTTTTATACAGGCAAATACTGTTTGTCTTGCATTCTATTGTACAAAACTATATCAATAGTAACAAAAATTGTATCTTGTATTTGACTTTTTGTTGATATTAAAAAGGCATTCAATTTGGTATACATTTACCGTAAGGCATTTTGATTGGAACCGTACAGGGTAGGGGTTAAAGGGAAAACATGGAGGATAATGATATGCATAGGAATAACCTGGACCCAAATTGTTTGCAAACGTATTGAAAGGGTTAATTGAAAGAAAAAAAATTCACATAGATTCTGTTGTATGTTATTGTTGTAATTGTTAATGTACATGTTTGTGTAACTTATTTAACCCCTGTCTGCCATCCGCATTTGTTTAACCCATTACCCCATAAATACACCTTTTTATTCTCTAATTAAACCTCCACTAGAGAAAACAGTTCCCATTTATATAGTCATGATGATTATGTACTATAAGAAATATTGTCTATATCCTAATACATAGTAGCTTAAAACAAGCTGAAAGTAAAGCAGAATTCGCCTTAAGGTGCATTCTGCTTTACTTTCAACCTTCTTTAAGTGGTCACCTTTTTCAAAACTAGAATAAGGCTATGTAGTAATGGGTTAAATTCAGTTTTATGTGTCTATCTAACCCATTTCCCCATATCCTGTTTCTAGTTTTGAAGATGATTGATTACTTAAAGCAGTTTGAAAGGAAAGCAGAATGCGCCTTAATGTGCATTCTGCTTTACTTTCACCCTGTTTTAAACTTATATCTGCTAGAATATAGAAATATTTTATGGTACATTTTTATGACTGTATAAATATAAAATGGACCTATTTGTCAATGGAGGAGTCAATTAAAGGTGTAAAAATGCGTATTTATGGGGTAAAGGGTTAAAAAAAACTTAATAAGAATGACCAACAGTTTAGATGCTGGTCAGATGCTGTGTAAGTTCATGTTTTATCTTGATTCACACTGTTTGCCAGTTGCGGCCAAGTCAAGCTTAGCAGATGATTGGTTTTACCCGTACAATGAGGAGCCTAATTTAGCTATTATTTGCCGATAAAGTACTCCCTCTCTACAACAACACCAAATGGGAGACAAAAAGTGTGTGCGTTGTAGAGAAGGAGATGTTAGAGGGAGGGAAAGTGGCTTACATGTGCAAACAGTTTGAATCCAGATCAGACGCCGCGTTACACGCAGCGTCTGATCTGGATTCAAGCTGTTTGTCACTCGTCATTGTGTTTCTTTCTGTCAAAATGTCCAATGTGTGAATTTCAGAAAACAGCAGACAATTTTAAGTAGACGATGTTGCAGAAGTGAAAGTTTTAGACATATATATGTTTGGGGAACAGCGGCAGGGGTCGTTTTAAGGAGGGAGTCGTTGTTCGGAGGACCTTTGTATAGAGGGAACACTGTAGTTTAGCTCCAGATTATTCATGAAGCAGCATATCATCGGATTATTGGCCGGATTGAAAATGCGGTCTATAGATTGGCGAATGCCGTCCGTCCGTCTGTCTGTCTGTCTGTCCGTCCGTCTGTCTGTCCGTCTGTCCGTCCTCACTTTGGTTGACCTTTTTGTTAGTGTCAGTTTTAGCCAGAGCTTAAGTCCTACAGCAACCAAATTTGGCATGTACAGTTGTAGTGAGGTCATCATCACATGCCATGGGTAACTAGGTCACTGTGACCTAGATTTCAAGGTCCAATGACTTAAAGAATTCTTGGTTAACCTTTTCGTTTGCGTCTTGGTTTACCTTTTTGTTAGTGTCAGTTTTAGTCAAATTTAAGTCCTACAGCAACCAAATTTGGCATGTACAGTTGTAGTGAGGTCATCATCACATGCCATGAGTAACTATATTATATATATATATATATACAAAGCAAAAGTGCAGACAATCCGGCCATACCGACATTGGCGGTTTCTCGTGGTTCTATTTTTTGACATTCTAGTATTTGTTTTCATTTGGGTATTACAGTCCACTCTTGTTAATCCGAATTTCATGGGACCAAGAAAAATTATTCAAATTAACGGGAGTACGAATTAAGCAATTGGATCGATTACGATCATCTTGTATCAACTTTGTCATCTCCGGTCACCGTAATATTTCTTTTCAGATAATGCATATATGTAAAAAAAAAATAATTTTGTTTTGGTTTAATACTTATGCAATAATAATAATGTGCTTTAAATTTGATAACTTTGTTTAATCTCATTTAATCCAGTTAATGAAACCAATTAAACACAAACCTCTGTTTACTCTCTGCTACTTACGGACATATGCGTCGATACCCATATGTGTATTCATAAAGACATTACACACATGCATGCATAAACAAAACGGCATGTTTTACGACAATGGTTTTGATAACACAAATCATGAAATACTTTATAATTTATCTAATACATTTATGTCATTAAAATTAAATTTTAACAAAAGCTTGAAACTTCGAAAAACGGCAATAATACTTTCTATCATCTGTAAACGATTTACACATGTACACACCACGTTCAAAGTGAAGATCGCGAAGAGGAATATGGTTATAAACATTTGAGAAACGTATGTCAACACCTTACGCTTGTGTTTTTTTAAAGATCTTTACAGTTACTATTGGATACAAATGTGTTTAATTGGCTAATACTGCAAACATTGTGTACAGTCTTTAGGCGGTGTAATTAGTTTTCGCGAGTGTTTGGCGAGAGTATGTTCTCAAGTAATTATGACCAGTCTGACACCCGATAGAGGTGTGAAAATCGCACTTCGGATTAAGCGTGTCAATTTGAGGGTAAGTCTTATCAAAGGGACCAGATTAATACTTCGGATTAACGGAAAAAATTTGGATAAACGAAATTTGGATTAAGCGGAGTTGAATTATATAGAATAAGAAGGGGAAAAATCGGGACCGGGAGAAAAGTTTGGTTTAACGAGAATTTCGGTTTAAGCGAGTTTGGATTAACGAGTTTGGACTGTATTATCAAATGTTTTGCTATGAGAACTTTATATGGGTATTATAATTTCTACGAAGGCAACCTTTTCCTGTATATACACTTGGTTTGTAGGAAAACAATTAGTCTAATGTACCCAATTAAGTTGTAGCAAAACATTTGATTTTATATTACCTAGTTGGCCCCTAGTGGTTTTGGTTGTTTAAAGACATGACTTGAATATTTTTGCAGATAATATTGGTCATTTGCCCTAAAAAAAAGTGTAGACTTCAAATATCTTTGTATTAGTAATACCGACTCGATAAGATGGTGTATGCATACTATGCATGGTCTATGGCATGCATATACCAACTCTGACATTAAATGTAATATTTTTCCTGTGAGAAAATGTACTTTATCAATAACTACTACATGTTTTCAGTATTGTTTTTACTGTAGAAAATTCTTACACTGTAGTCTGTAGCAGCGGATGATTCATAATAATTACTGGTTGATTACTGATATCGTGATATAATCAGTAACTGTTTTGACATCCAGTGGTGTGTTGTAAATGTCCATATGTGATTGTGTAGTGAATGTAATTTATTTGGCAAACATGACTTAGGAAAGATAGATATATAGAGTGGAAGAGGTTATTCTTTCCCCAAAATACTCCTTTTTACGCTTATAACTTTTTGCTGCACTGAAGAAATTTGTTCCAATTTACACAGCGATGAATCCATATCATAAGAAATATTTTCTTTATTTTAGCAGATGGTATCGTAAAGCAGAATGTGCCTTAAGGCACATTCTGCTTTATTTTCAATCTGCTTTAAGTACTCACTTATCTTAAAAACTAGAAACAGGCTATGGGGTAATGGGTTAAGAGCCTGATCTGATGCCGAGTTTCTCGGCTTCTAATTAGACATCAAATTGCTTGCCATTCAGGCTTTAATAAATCATCAGCATTTTCAGTTGTCTGTGATTGTCTATGTTTTATTGCATTGTGTTTGTGTTAAGTTTTGTTTACACTGGAAAGAACAACTTCCCCACTGAACTACAGTGCTCCCTCTCTACAACGACACCCGATGGAAGACAAAGATTGTGTGCGTTGTTGGGAGGGAGTCGTTATAGGGAGGGAAATTGGTTTACATTTGCAAACAGCTTGAATCCAGACCAGACGCCGCGTAATGCGGCGTCTGATCTGGATTCAAGCTGTTTGTCACTTGGTCATTAAGGTTTTTCTGTCAAAATGTCCACTATGTAACTTTGAGAAAAATATCAGAAAACAATTTTAAGCAGACGATATTGCAACTGTAAAAGCTTAAGACATAATTGTCCTGTTTGGGGAACTGCGGCAAGGGTGGTTGTAAGGAGGGAGTCCTTGTTGGGAGGGACGTTGTAGGGAGGGAGCGCTTTAGTGGTAAATTGTTTTTATCTGTTGTATGTCAGGATGAGTGCTGTGAAAGAAAATTAGCTATTGAATGGTGTTGAATATCACTAGGCCAGAGCTTAGCCTATTACCCCATTACAGCCTGTTTCTAGTTTTGAAGAAAGCTGACCTCTTAAAACAGAATGAAAGTAAAGCAGAATGTGTTTTAAGGCAAATTCTGCTTTACTTTCAGCCTGCTTTAAGCTACCATCTGCTAGGATATAGAAAATATCTTATTCTGACTACACATTACTGTATAATAGTAAAGTGAAACTATTTTTATCAGTGGAGGAAAACATTAATGGCATAAAAATGTGTATAGATGGAGTTAATGAGTTAAGATTAGGTGAGTTCATTGTATTTAAAAACCACCTTCCATATGACTCCATCAAACTCTAAGGTTTGACAACTCCAGGGCTGCCATTTCTCTGGATTTTTCCTAAAAGTTGGGATTTTTATCTAAGCAGATGGTAGCTTATAGCAGGTTGAAAGCGAAGCAGAATGTGCCTTTAGGCACATTCTGCTTTACTCTCAACCTGTTTTCAGTAATCACGCTTTGAAAAATAGAAAATTTTAAAATCTTAGTATTTTTGGAGATCAACTTATGGCAGCCCTGCAACTCATTCAAGAAGATTCTGATGAGTAGTTACCACATAGGATTTAGATTAAATCATAGCCTATTACCATAGGTATCTTAAAATAACCTAGATCGGCTATAGGCCAATCAGCGACGGTTATCGAGAAGCCATCTTGATGTGTGTATGCTACTCATCTTTCAATGGTCTGGTGCATGTGGTATTGCGGTAGATTAATGACGTTACATGCTGTGCGCAGTTATCCTATCTACGTTGACGGTGCATCATTGACTACAGAAGTTGCTAAGAAACGTTCCATAGATGCTATGATTAACTGATGATTTTATTCAGTTAAATAAGAATTACCATCATTTTGTGCTTATTATCGTTTGATTGTCATTTTACGGTGCATATTTATGTTACAAGATGTAGGTAGTATGAATTCATTCTTAAATGAAAGTACAATGTACATCCTATTGTGTCGCCGGAGGGAAAGTGTATGATACACGCATCAAAATGGCGTCTTTCTGACCGTCGACCAATGGGAGCTCATCACTAGGTGGCCGATCTAGTCTCTTAAGATATCTACGCCTATTACCCCTTAGCTACACATGTTTACGCCTTTATTTTATTCCTCCACATTTCACTTCATGCAGTCATGAATGTGCACAATAAAAGATATTGCATGTGACAGGGTGCTGTAGTGGGGATATGAATCACCTTTAGGGAAAGTTCTAGTATGTAAAAGATGCATAGTGCATTGTATTATTTTTAAGTTTTGCTGTTTTTCATCGCAAAAAAATGATTGTTTTCAGGCAGTCTACTGTTGAAAGCATAACGAAAGTAAAACAGCAAGATCCTGTCGTAGGTTTCTGTTGTACACTCACCAAACTCAAAATGACACCAAAGAACAAAATTGTTTATGTCCCCCGAAAGGGAGGCATATAATAATGGCATGCTTGTCTAAGTGATTGTCTGTCTGTCCCACATCTAGATCGTTCCGTATCTCCTGCATGCATTGGTGAATTTTGAAGTAACTCTGTAGAAGTGTTTTAATACCACATTGAGATGATTTGTCAAATGTCTGCCTTAACCCTTTACCAAATAGAAGCGCATTTAATTTATTTATCTATTGGAGAAAATAGCTCCAATTTTTACAGTCAAAACCATGTATCATAAAAACTATTTTCTCTATTCTAGCAGATGTGGTAGCTTAAAGCAAGCTGATAGTAAAGCAGAATGTGCCTTAAGGCGCATTCTGCTTTACTTTCAACCTGCTTTAATTGGTAACATATCTTCAAATCTAGAAACAGGCTATAAGGTAAAGGGTTAATGAGTTTTATCCATGCATGTTTCAGACAGAATGAGAGTGAAGAACAATCAATTTTCTGCTCTTATTGATTAGAAGAAAACACAGCATTGATCAAAGTGCTTTCCTGTATCAAGTCCATTTACCAAAATGATGTGTTGTTTTTGTCCCCTCCATGCTAGTTGAGTGGCATTTAGTGATCCAAAGTTTTCTATTATATCAACTATTATGTGGATACATCTATGATTATGATTTCTGTTTTACATCCACTCAAAAACATATAATGTCAATGATGATTCATACATCTGTAGGAACTCTACTTTGTTTGAATACATATAAATCACTGTGGCCTCTATTTTCAGGTCACTGACTTTTGTTAGGCTTTACATTTAGCTCCTTTGCTCAAATATTAGAAGTTCCACAGCCATCAAACTTCATATGTAGATACATTTATAGAAACACTACAACATTGTAATAGATATTCTCAAGATGCATTGTTACGAAAATGCATTGCTTTAAACAATAGATGCAACCCGGAGCAGATGCATGGCATCACGAGTAGACTATATCTGCTAACAATACAATACTGGTTTATTTGCAGAAGGGTTTGATAAGTGATTTGTCTGCTTGGTGCAGAATAAATGGTATCAACACAGAAAACTCAAAATAAAGATACACATAGTTTAACCCATTCCCCCATAAATACGCCTTTTTACACTTTACAAAATAGTTCCAACTTAACCAGTCATGAACATGAACATGTACCATAGGAAATATTTTCTTTATCCTAGTAAATAAAAGGTTAAAGCAGGCTGAAAGTATAGCATTTAGCTTTACTTGCAACCTGCTTTAAGTGGTCTCCTACATTCAGTACTAGAGACAGGCTATGGGTTAATGTATATGTGACACACAACGTGAACCCTCTAATATTGGTCTACATAGTTTTCAAATTATGATTATAATCCTTTCTTGCACTGTTAAGGTAAAAATGAAAGTTTTTTGCACCTCTAATGCCATGTTTCTTTTCCCTCTTTACAATCTCTTTTGTATTAGCTTGTGCTTATTATTTATAGTGTTTTAATATTTGAAAACAGTATTAATTTTATGTATGTTTATTTGAAATGCATTATAAGTATCCCAAAGGTGCTGTATTACATCAGATGGCTGTAGTGTTTGGAATCAACCAAAATAACCACTACAGATAATTCATAGCTAATATATATGAGCCATGCCATGAGAAAACCTTATTTCATTGCCAAGGGTGTAGATTAAGTATCAATTTGACCTTGATCTACACTGTTTGACACCCACATGCGTCTAAGGCATTTAATGTAGCTGTATTATAATCAGTACACAGAGCATGGGATGATAACCCTGCTTGGTCAGTACAATATTGCAATGCAGTAAGACTGATTTTGTCATGGCACGGCTTATATGCATTAACTCATTCACCCTGAAACTTTTAATGGACAATTTCAATTTCCAATTAAGTCCATTTTTGACTGTTAAGGGTTGATTTTAACTATGTATTGCAGAATAACAAATAGTGCAAACCCTGACCAGAGGGCTCCTGCAGGATTTCTTTAATCTAGATCTACACTATTTGCATAGGACAAGTGTACTTTTCATATGTACACTGTTTGTTAATGACAAGTATATCGGTTGGGAGGGTTGAATGTGTTAAAGTGTAATTTCATCAGACCACTGAACCCTTCACCCCTAAAACCTTTAACATTCAAGCCTAGCGACGAGTATACTTGCCATTTACAAACAGTGTATCTTTGAGGATTACACTTGTCCTATACAAACAGTGTAAACCCTGATCAGAGGTCTCCTTACGGAGCTCTCTGATCAGTGTCTACACTGTTTGCCATTTTGAAATTTATATTTGAAAATCAATCCTAAATAGTCAAAAATGGACTTGACTTATTTTGAAATTGGGATTGTCCCTTTAAAAGTTTCAGGGGTGAATGAGTTAATGGATAATCAGTATCAAATAAAGTCAAGTTCATTTATGACTATTTGGAGTTTGTATCCTGTGATAAATTGCAAAATGACAATCAGTGCAGACCTCTGATATGAGTCTACACTGTTTGAAAAGGACAAGTGTACTCTTCGTAGGCACACTGTTTTTAAAGGACGAGTATATTTGTTGCTAGGGTTGAATGATTTAAAGGAAGGCTGACATTGTAATATTAAAGTCAGATGGGATGTTATTTGAAGCAGCATATAGAACAGGGTCCATGCTTATAAAGTGTTTGAGTTGAGTCTGAAATCGTTCTCAAGCATTTGATTGGTCAGATGCTTGAAAACGCACTTGGACACAACTCAAATGCTTTATAAGCCCTGGGCCTGGACTCCTTATAGCTGGAAGTCTCTGAAAACATGACTGATTTAACTCTTTAAACATTAAGTTACTCTTGTGGGTTATTTGGTTCCATTGTGGATCATTTTAGTTACCAGAACATGAACCTGAAGTCTTATAAGTCTGGATAGTTTAAATACTCGTCTAGATAGCAAACAGTGAAGACCCAGATCAGAGGGATCCTATGGGAACCCACCTGATCTGGGTCTACACTGTTTGCAAATGTAATGAATATATTTTAAACAGGTCCATGGTGTTGAAAGAGTTAACAAATCGTAATGTTATTTCCTGAATAAGTGATCTTTCTACAAATAGCCATATATGGCCTATAGCACAGGTGGCTTCTCAATACAGGGCAACAATAAATCAGAAAGCTCCTACAGGAGAAATTAAGCTGTCATCTGTCTTAAATTACAGCAAAGTTCTTTTTAATTGCTTCTACGCCTCTTTTGACACAAAATCTCTCTTAACTATTTCCCCCATTTAGCACACCTCCGCTGAAGAAAATGGTTCCAATTCATACAGTCATAAACATGTACCAAAAATATTTTCTATATCCTAGCAGATGGCAGCTTAAAGCAGGCTGAAAGTAAAGCAGAATGCACCTTAGGGCACATTCTGGTTTACCTTCAACCTGGTTTAATTGGTCACCTGTCTTCAAAAACAAGAAACAGACTATGGGGTAAAGGGTTAACAGGTTTTGCTGTAAACATGGACTTCTCACAGGGTCATTTGCTTACTTTTGTGTTGTATGCTGTAGCAAAGCCAATACTTGGGCATCCCTCTTTCTGACAGAATTGTCGACATTTGTATGATTGGCTATTCTTCAGTGATCCTCTATCTCAATCCTGCATGCCCGGTATGTTGTTTACAGTTTTTATAGTATCTGCTCAAAGTATGCTGAAAGTTAAATAGAAATCTCCTGTTAGAAATTTTCTGCTTTATTTACTTTTCTGCATGCTTTGAGCCTCCATCTGTCAATTTTCCTTATTAATTAGATTTATTAGAATAGGATAGAAATATAAGAACAAATAAACATACTTCCAAAGACAGATTACTACTTTAGATTAATGTCTTTAGAGCTCTCTATGGGTCTTTTTTATATGTGCTTAACAAAGTTCTTAGGATAAAGAAATGTTAACCCATTACCTATAGCCTGTTTCTAGTTTCCAAGGCAGGTGACCACTTTATGCTATCATCTGACAGTATATAGAAAATATTGAAATTAAGAAAAAAGGGGAGGTTTTCAGAGATTTTCAATTTAAGGTGTTGACTTTCAGAGAACAACTGTACACCTTTCTGAAACAGAAGAGTTAGTTCAGAACGATCACATCACAACGAAATACTCTACACTGTAGACTTCTTCTTTATATACAGATGTTCATAATCAGCTTGCCATAAATTGTAGATTGTCTACCAAGTCGTAACCAAGTTGTTACTATGACTACAAACTTGTGGTCAGGGCTCAATCAAAACAAGGAATTAGCAGTCTTTATAATACACATAGGTAACCGCTTTTTGCAAGAAAAAAATTAAATTATGAAGCTCCTCCTTTACTTTTTTCCTGCTTTAGCTCATTTTAATGGAAATTTCCAGTTTCCATTTTAGTCTAGTCCATTTTGGCTAATAAGTAATATTTTTTTGCAATATATTGCAAAATGGCAAACAGAGTAGATCCTGATCAGAGGGCTCCTTAAGGAGCTCTTTGATCGCGGTCAACACTGTTTGAATAGGACAAGTGTACTCTTCATGTGATTACTGTTGGTGAAGGACAAGTATGCTCTCTACTAGTGGCCAATACGAGGGTTGTTCGGAAAGTTCGTAGAATTTTGTTATAAAATTACGTATAGTCGTAGTTGGATGCAAAAAATTAGATCCACATTAATTTCCAGATCTGTGCTACATATTCTGTGAAAATCGGCAATTTACGCCTCAATACATATTTTCTATGCATCTTAAAAATACATACATAACGCATACCCGGAGCACGTCAGCGTCGACGTGACGTCAAACGTTATGTACGCCGAGCGAACGTCTAACTTTCTCAACATAATCACACGCAATATCCACCCACTTGTTATGCCTTCTAACTCATTTTGCGTACGATTCTGCATACAAGTCTTCACTGAATGTAGATACAACTTGCTGGGTCTGTTTGGTTAATTCAGCTACTGAAACAAATGTAATTCCACGTAAGCTCTCCTTTAACTCTGTGAGAACTCTAAAACCCACGGGAGCCAATTTTGACCGTTAGGCGGGTGTTCTTACATCTCAAACCACAGTAAGCTGATTTCTAACTGCGTTGAAGCTGCTCTACGGTCCGGTTCATTATCCTGATGTAGCATTACGCGCTCAAGATCCATGTGTAGTCGCTTCCGTAGTGATAATTCTGTCAAAAACAAAATTCGCCACTTTCGGCATCGTTGCGGCTGAGAAACATCTGAGAGCATCTAACTCGGTTCTCCTTTTCCTTGTCCGTGAATAATCTCGGCACCCAGTGTGCTCCAACATTAGACATACCAAGTTCATCTGTTAATATTTCTTGAACGGTAGTGCACGAAACACCAGTTTTACCAGGGATATACCTTACTGTGTTTTTCTGTCCGCATTTCCCATATCTTTGGACTTGTCCTTAATGGAAGCAGCTAAGATCGATGGTCGGTCGCTCCTAGGAGCGTCCTGGATCGGTTATCTTCGACTTCTAAATAGTCAGTGCCATTTATACAGGAATGCGAGACTGAACTTTTTGTCATTTTTTCCCGTTGATTTAATCATTTTAAGAGTGTTGTCGGCGATTTACCTAGAGTAACACTTTTTTTTAATAACGCTTCGCAAGTCACCGTCACTGGTCGACGTCATTTCTTGTTAGTTCGCATTTCCGCTCTATTTAGACTAAATACTGTAAATTCTGTTCAAACGCTTACAATGTTTTGAAATTATGAGTAACTAACGTCATGACGTCATGTTACAATCAGACATTTTCGTGCTTTTCTAGAGCTAAAGGGATTGAGAGAAATCACGTTTACTTAATTAGAATAAATTTTAAAAAGTCACAACTTTCGAGCTGCTCCGGGTCCCGGTTACTGCGTTGCTACGGTAACATGTATATTCGGCAAACATAACTTGTTTCATTTCTCTCTTTGTAAATGTTTTAACAGTAAGATGAGGTACTTACATACCAAATTTCCAATTGATCAAATGAAGCTAACCAGAGATATAACAAAATTCTACGAACTTTCCGAACAACCCTCGTATATACACGTTAAAATATTTCTATTACAACCACTATACTGTGTTATTAGCAATATGTGTTTAAGGCAGATGACTGCTTTAACCCATTACCTAGTAAATACACCTTTAATTTATTACTCCTTTGAAGAAAACAGTTCAAATTTATACAGTCATGAAAAAGTATTATAAAAAATATTTTCTAAATCCTAACAGATGATAGCTTAAAGTAGATGGAAAGTAAAGCAGAATGTGCCTTGAGGCACATTCTGCTTTACTTTCAGCCTGCTTTAAGTGGTCACCTGTCTTCACAACTAGAAACAGGCTATGGGGTAATGGGTTAAGCAAGGTGAAAGAAAATCATAAAACACCTTTAGGAACTTTCTGTTTTACTGTCACCTTGCTTTAAGCTGTCACCTGTATTTTATACAATGAATTTGTCGTCTTTTAGTAGTTGTAATAAAGAGGTTTTACCTGTTTTATTTTTGTTCTCTAGTATCAGAAAATAATTGACAGTGTCATCGAATGAGGTTGTTTAAAGTTTAAGTAGGTATTCAAATACACATTACTGATATTAGATAATTTGCGTTTGATTTTAAGTTCATATCAGTATGAATTGCTAGTGATTGTAAATGTTAATGATTTGTGAAGAAGTACCAATCCATTAAATAATTAATGATAACTGGTATTGGTTTATGTTTTTTGTTTTCAACATTTTTATCCCCAGAAAAAATAATTGTCCCTCATGATGTCCAACTGTCCCTTTTTGTCCAGACATTGACTTCAGAATGCAGAATTGCAGGAAGTTTACTTTTGGGGAGCAAGTTGCCTTGGGATGGATGCCTCATAGATGAGTTTGGTCTTACGGCAATGTGACACAAAATAGGTCATATTGCATCGATGAATGATGAGGGATGAAGAGATGAGATGACGAAGTTGCCTTGGGGGATAAAGTTTCTATTACCTTTACCCCATAGCTTATTTCTAGTTTTGAAAATAGGTGATCAGTTGTACCAAATTTCAGCTTAATATGACAAATGTATGAGAAAAGTGTGGCAAACCTGAACAGAGGGACATTCATTATTGTCGATACCATAATACTAGCGTTTTAGCCAGTGCTCCAAAAAAGGCAGGGGGAGGGGGGATAGAATCAGAATGGGTAATCAAGCTTAAGATGTTTACCTCCTGCACAATTTGAAAGGATACACAATCAAACCAAAAAACTTAATTTTTGAGAAAGATGCTGTCAAAAGTCACTGTACCAAAATATGTTGGTCAAGGCCAAAGGTCACCAAACTGCGGTGTAACCAGGTGTACTCATTTAGACACATCAGCTGAGCACATGGTCATGGTCAACAGTCGAGGTCACCAAACTGACCATAGGTGCAGTCATTTGTCTAGAACAGACTCTTTCCTCCCTGACACTTTAAATGGTTTCCATTTTAGTCTAGTCTATGACTGACTTTTAAGGGTTGTTTTTGCCTATGTTTGACATTAAGACAAACAGTGAAGACCCTGATCAGAGGGCTCCTTATGGAGCCCTCTGATCTGGGTCTTCACTGTTTGGACAGGACAAGTGTACTAGTCACATGTACACTGTTTGAAAAGGAAGCCTATATGCGGGACTAGGGTTCAAAAGGTTAACCGACGTTGACACAAGAGGTTATGGTCAAGGTAACCCAACTGCAATGCAACCATTTGTACTCATTAAGGCACCTCAGCATATGAAGTTTCATGACCGTAGGTGCAGTATTTTGGCCAGAACAGACTTTAATGCAAAACCTTCAAGTTGAACCTAGAGTCAAGATCACCGAACTCAGTGCAACATTGTCTACTCATTGAGCCGCATCAGTATATAAAGTTTGGTTACCGTAGGTCACTAGGTGCCGTCGTTAGTCCAGAACAGACTTTAATGCAAAACCTTATCATTGTTCCTAGTGATGAAGGTCAGATGTCAGGATCACTAACC
This sequence comes from Gari tellinella, assembly GCA_922989275.2. NCBI lineage: Eukaryota > Metazoa > Mollusca > Bivalvia > Cardiida > Psammobiidae > Gari > Gari tellinella. Next base: position 54,421,742 of record OV277858.1, read on the forward strand.
TACGTTGCAACATTGTCTACTCAGTCTTATTCAGGTCCATCAGCATCACGCTGCATGTGAAGTTTTGTGACCCTACCTGCAGTCTTTAATCCAGAACTGACACTAGAGGTCATGGTCACCAAACTGCAGTGCAATGTGGTTTACTCATTGAGGTCCATCAGCATGTGAAGTTTTGTGACCCTAGGTGCAGTCTTTAGTCCTGAACAGACCCTAGAGGTCATGGTCACCAAACTGTAGTGCAATGTGGTGTACTAGGCGCATCAGCATATGAAGTTTTGTGAACATAGATTCAGTTGTTAGACCAGAACATACTTTAACGAAAAGCCTTAATGTTAACCCTAGAGGTCAAGGTCACCAAACTGCAATGCAACTATTCATTAAGATGCATCAGCATATGAAGTTTTGTGATGCAGTAGTTAGACCAGAAAAGACTTTTAATCCACAACAGACTTTAATGCAAAACTTGGACATAGATCCCAGAGGTCAAAGTAACTGAACTACATTTTAAAATGCTGTACTCATTAAGGTGAATCTAGTTTCATTGACCTAGCTCTTATAGTTTCTGAGATTTAGTCCGAACACCAACGTTTTAGCATAAGCCCACCTCACTTTGTGAAGGAGAGCTAAAAAGGGCAGGGGGCAATCTCTCAGGAAAAGGGCATATTTAACATAAAAGTCATGGACTATCCATTTATGGCACTATAAATGAAGATGGGTATATAAAAATAGATGGGTTCCTTGGAACACGTGTATCACCTGCCAGCAAACAGCAGTCGAACAAGAGTTTAAGTTAAAATGACAAACTTGCTAATGTCAGAAATAATCTACCGCAAAATAAAGTGTAGAAAAGGGGAATAACTCTCATGGTATTGATTGCAAGAGTAATGAACGATGTGCGGGCCACTTCCACTCATCAAATTATTTAAGTATTTAAATTTTATCTGGAAAGCATGAGTAGAACAGAAGTCATGCTGAAAATAGAAAATATATAAAAGGGGAATAACTCTCACAGTATTGCTGCAAGAGTTATCAACCTTGTGCAAGACATTTTCACTCATCAACCTCTTTCCATTAAAGAAATTTCATTTCAAAATCTTCAGTAAAACAGAAGAACTCTGCATGAAAAGTAAATGTTGAACAAGGACCACCATGGCCCTATATTACTCACCTTGTACACCATGTAAAACTTCACCTATAGTGACCTAGATTTTGACCTGACATGACCAATATTCAACAGTAGGCTTGACTTAAATAAGACAACCATTTTGACCAAGTTTCATCAATATCAAATGAAAAATGTAGCTTCTAGAGTGTAAACAATGTATTTTCATTATCTGACTTAGTGACCTAGTTTTAGACCATACATGACCCACATTCAAAGTTGACCTAGATATCAATAAGTGAAACAATGTGACCAAGTTACAAGAAGATCTAATGAGATTTGTAGCCTCTAGAATGTTAACAAGGTTTTCTATGATTTGACCAAGTGACCTAGGTTTTAGCCTAGCCGGACATAACCGGCATTCTAACATGACCTAGATATCAATGAGGCCAAAATTTTGACCAAGTTTCATCAAAATCTAATGAGATTTGTAGTCTCTAGAGTGTTCACAAGGTTTTTCTATGATTTGACCTAGTGACCTAGTTTTTGACTGGACATAACCCACATTCGAACTTGACCTAGATATCAATGAGACCAACATTTTGACCAAGATTCATCAAGATCAAATGAGATTTGTAGCCTATAAGGGTTAACAAGGTTTTTCTATGATTTGAGCTCGTGACCCAGTTTTTGACCGGACATGACCCACATTTGAACTTGACATAGATTTCATCAAGACAACCATTGTCATCAACTTTCATGAAGATCTAATGAAATTTGTAGTCTCTAGTGATAACAAGGTTTTACTATGATTTGACCTAGTGACCTAGTTTTTGACCGGACATGACCCACATTCGAACATGACCTAGATTGTATCAAGACAAACATTTTCATGAAATTTCATGAATATCCAATGAAATTTGTAGCCGCTAGAGTGTTAACGAACAATTGTGGACAGACGGACGACGGACATCCAGCGATCCTAATAGCTCACCTTGGCACTTCCTGCCAGGTGAGCTAAAAAGGGAACAACTCTTTCTATATTGTAGCAAGAGTTATAACCCTTGTGCAATACTCTTCCACTTGTCAAGTTCAATCCATAAATGAAGTTTCATCTTAAAAGCTTCAGTAGAACAGGAGTTATGTAGTGTGAAGCAAAAATTGTAATGTACAGATAGATGGACAGATGCTGGAAAAGTGATCCCTAAGTGTCACCTCTGTCTACTGCAGGTGACACAAAATGTATTCTGCCAGAATCTGTAACTCTTATTTTAGAAATGATTCTTCCCATTGATCAATATTTGAGAGGGGGAGAAATAGACAGATGGACATGTAGCGATGTACAAACAGAACAGTGCTTATATGCCACTACCACTCCAAAAGTTATAAAGCTTTTGAGTTGAGTTGAGTCTGAAATAGTTCTCAAGCACCTGATTGGTTAGATTTGAGCTTTTGCTAGCAAAAGCTCAAATCTGACCAATCAAACACTTGAGAATGATCTCAGACTCAACTCGAAAGCTTTATAACCTTGGACCCTGAATGTTGACTGATGACTGGAGTGATTCCAATATTCTTAGTGAAACCACTATGTTGTAATGAGGTTGATATTTGTGATATTGGTCATGGTATTGAACACATAACAAATGAAAATACTTTCATTAAATGCTTTATTACAAAATGGAATGTTATATAAAAATATTGTGTAGTTTGATATGACTCTCTTTTAAAAATTTTGGGAGGGAATGATGATTACATATACAAATGGTACAGGTGATTATTGCTGTTTGCCACTTTGACAGCTTTAAGTGAAGGCCTTTATAAGCTTCCTACATTAAGTCTTTCAGCAGTGTTGACATGTATTGACGATCTTTTCAAACAGTTTGGATCCAAATAAGGCCCCATATAACATTGAGGCCTGATCAGCATGCAAATTGTTTGTCACCAGGATTCTGTGGCACGTCTTAATAAACATCTTATTAATATTGTCGTAAGTCAGATATTAACATTCTCCATTATTATTATTTTCAAGACGATTCCAAAGAGATGTCACAAGACAGGATTAGATGGAGAATTCAGACATTAAATGTATCATTAAGTTTTGTCTTACGACCGGTTTTGTCGTACAACGTTTCGTAAGACGGGCCCCTGTCCTGTTCCTGAGTTTATGAAGATCAAACCAATTCAATAAATCAATGAATGGTGTTATTACAACTTCAGAACTTTTGCAGACACCATTCCTAGCAAACAACAGTTACTCAAATTGAGTGTGGCAACCCTTTACTCAATGCCCGTTTCAAATATTGAAGATAGGTGACCACTCAAAGCAGGTTGAAAGTAAAGCGGAATGTGCCTTAAGGCACATTCTGCTTCACTTTCAGCCTTCTTTTAGCTACTTCCGGCTAGGATATAATTATGTTGTACATTCATTACTGTATAAAAAGGAACTATTTTCTTCCGTGGATGAAGTAATTAAATGCCTAAAAATGAGTATCTATGAAGTAATGGGTTAGGCGGCCATCTGTTTAGTGCAGATCTTCATAGTTCATAACTGGTTCAATGATTGGAATAATGACCTGAATGTTTGAAAGAAGACTGGAAACAGATACTCAATGTTGGCCATGCAATGCACATTTCATTCAGTTAATATATTCAATTTTCGATTTCATCCATACCTTTGGCAATTACAACATATTATGGAATTCATGTCTGGTAGCTTAAACACCTTAAACATTGAATGAGAAGGAAAATACAAATACTGAAGACCTTTACAAGCAGGTTAGACCCAGATGATGCCTTACTTACTGGACATGATCTGGATCAATACTGTTTATAAATTAAATCATATTTTAGTTTGTGTTAGTTTCAAAATTTCATTAACCCATTACCCCATAGCCTGTTTCTCATTTGGAAGACAGGTGTCCACTTAAAGCAGGTTGACAGTAAAACAGAATGTGCATTAAAGTGCTTTCTGCTTTACTTTCAGCCTGCTTATACTCTTATAGAACATGACTGTATAAAGTAGGAACTATTTTCTTCAGTAGAGAATTTAATTAAAGGCATATAATGACACATGTATGGTGTAATGGGTTAAACACGAGTTTGAGTGTGTATGATGTACTGTTAAATGTGCAAAGTTTTAAACATGGTTTGCCTATCATCAAGTTGTACATACAAATTATGAGGGAATGAGCTTGTATACAGAATGAGAGAAAAAATAGTCTTTACAGGTAGATATATAAGAGATCCCATTTACACTCGGGAATATGATACAAATCTATTTACAAAATGAGCTAAAAGCTCAAGGAATGTATGACATAAAGACGTATACATGTCTACAATGATCCATTAATGAGCAACAGTAAAAAAAACCTGGTATGATATCCACTCAATATATTGCTCATGTGCAATGTTGTTAACTCCATGGACCTGTTTATAATATGTTCATCACATTTGCAAACAGTGCAGACCTAGATCAGAGGGCTCCAATAGGAGCCCTCTGATCAGGGTCGGCACTGTTTCCTAATTTAGAGTAGTACTTTTTAAGCTACCAAACATTCCAAGTAGACTGGCTCATGGTTTGATAACTAAAAAGATCCACAAGGGAACATAATAACCCACAAGAGTTACTTAGTGTTGAAAGAGTTAACTCGTGCACTGCTTCCTTTCCAAATTTCATTTCCTAAGTAATGAGTCAATAAAATCCCTTTCAGTATAAATGTAAACTAATGTAGTTATTACTAATGATTAGTTTATATCGTCTCTAAAGGGATTTGTTTCTAAAAGAATTGCATGTAGAAATTATTTACAAACATTGCAAACCAAGATCAGAGAGCTCCTTCAGGAACCCTCTGATCTGGCTCTACACTGTGATGTATATACTCATTTCCGATAAAGTAAGGGTTAAAACAGATGAACTTAAATACAAATGCACAATCCAATTCTTCTATCTTAATGTCTATAATGAAAGCTGGATGAAAGTAAAACAGAAAGCTCTTGACGAATCTTTCTGCTAAAATCTCAAATTTCGTTCTGTTTTTAAGCAGTCCCATTTTAAATGCAATCAATTCACCTGTTTTTAAGTGGTTATAACACCAGAGTTTGCACGCAAACTAGAAACATAGAAATATACATCCGATATCTGATTGTAAACTACATTTATACAAGCACTAGTCATGGGAAATGTTCATTCTGAATATGCACCCATACATCTAGGTGTAATATCCTTCCATTTGTCTATTAACCCTTTCCTCCCTGAAACCTCAAATGGACAATTATAGTTTTCAATTTAGTCAAGTCCATTTTTGACTTTTAGGGTTGATTTTTACAATATTTGTCAAAATAACAAACAGTGTGGACCCTGATCAGAGGGCTCCTTAAGGAGCCCTCTGATCAGGGTCTACACTGTTTGCATATGACAAGTGTACTCCTGACAGGTACACTGTTAGCAAATGACGCATATATGCGTGACTAGGGTTCAAAGAGTTAATTTATGAAATGAAAAGAACACATAGATCTACACTTTTATTTTCAAATTGACTCTCACACAGAAAATCCAATGTAAGAAGTGTATACAGGTTGCATGTCTGCAGTGTTTTAATTCCATTAATTTACAGAGCAACATCTACCCAAGTATGAAGAACAGAGAGAAAGCATTGAAGTAAAATTGTCTTAACATTCTTGTCATCTTTTAACATTTCCCTTTAAACAAATGTTGATGGAGTGGACGGGTCGGGGCTACCACCCCTTGGGGTGCCTTCCTTATCAAACTTTCCGGGTTCACGGTTATACTCCTCATACTCATGGCGGTCATCTCCATAGTTACCGTGGTCATCACTCAAGGTGCGCTCGTACTCTGGTGGTGGTTGATTGTACTTAGGCGAGGCATTTTTATCGTCATAGCCATCATCATCATGCCTAGTTAAAACAAAGTCATCAATCAGCATGCTTAACCCATTACCCCACAGCCGATTTCTGCCCTTGAAGACAGGTGACCACTTAAAGGAGGTAGAAAGTAAAGTAGAATGTGCCTTAAAGTGCATTCTGCTTCACTTTCAGCCTTAAAAATATTCCTAATGGTACATATTCATGACTGTATAAAGTAGAATTATTTTCTTCAGTAAAGGAGTAAATTAATGGCATAATAAGGCATATCGATGGGGTCTGTGGTTCAGTTTCTTAGTTGCCATGTCAAACTTGTGTCAACCCTTTCCCCCATAGAAGCGCCTTTTAGCGCATTAAATTTATTCCTCCACTGAAGAAAATAGTTCCAATTAAAACAATCATGAATATGTATCATAAGAATATATTTCTACTTTCTAGCAACTGGTAGCTTGAAGCAGGCTGAAAGTAAAGCAGAATGTGCCTCAAGGCGCATTCTGCTTTACTTTCAACCTGCTTCAAGTAGTCACCTGTTTTCACAACTAGAAATAGGCTATGGGGTAAAGGGTTAACATATTCAACCCAAGCAAAGAGTATACCCTCGATCAACAAACAGTGAACTTGCAGAGAGTAAACTTGTCCTGAGCAGTGTAGACCCTGATCCTGTAGGAGCTCTCTGATCTGGGTTTAAACTGGTATTATGATGCATAAAAGTAGCATTAGGTGTAAAAGGGTCAATAAATACGTTCAGTTCATCAAGAATCATCAGACATAAAGCAATAGGTCCATGCAGCCCAAATTCGCTCACCTGGAAAAAACCAGACCATGGTCTCATGATCCCAGGGAGGGGTATTTTTTTAACCCAAAGGCACAATTTGAACAATTTTGATAGAGGATCTGTAGATAATGCTTTATATCTTAATATCTAAGCTTTAGGTACTGTGGTTTCAGACAAAAAGATCTATTTTCAGCTATAGTGACCTAGATATACAATGGATCGGAACTGTTTATCACTGAAGGTGATAAATACCCCCACTATACAGCACTCTGTCACACTCTGCAAACGTTGTCAATAAGGTTTTACAGTAAGGTCAAAGGTGTAAGTCAAAGTCAAACTGACTTAAAAATGGTACAATGTATATGACACTCTGCAACTCCTGAGTAATATTTATGGCAAGTATCAAGTAAATCAGGTTGAATGTGAAGGAGGAGTTCGCCGTACAAGATTTTGCCTGCCAATTTTAAGACCAATTTGAAGGCCAAAGGTCAAGGTCACAGAGATTTGAAATGTGTGTCCTGCACATCTACTACTCGTGAGTAACATGTATGCCAAGTATCAAGTGAATCAGATTGAAAGTGAAGGAGGAGTTCAAAGTACAAGACTTTGGCTGCCAAATTTCAAAGACCAATTTCAAGGACAAAGGTCAAGGTAACAGAGACCTGACATTTGTGTCTTGCACATCTACTACTCCTGAGTGACATTTATGCCAAGTATCAAGTAAATCAGGTTGAAATTGAAGGAGGAGTTCAAAGTACAAGATTTTACCTGCCAATTTCAAGGCCAAAGGTCAAGGTCAAGGTCACAGAGGCCTGAAATTTGTGTCTTGCACATCTACTACTCCTGAGTAACATTTAGATTTTGCCTGCCAATTTCAAGACCAATTTCAAGGCCAAAGGTCAAGTTCACGGTCACAGAGACCGGAAATTTGTGTCTTGCACATCTACTACTCCTGAGTAACAGGTATGCCAAGTATCAAGTGAATCGGGTTGAAAGTGAAGGAGGAGTTCAAAGTACAAGATTTTGCCTGCCAATTTCAAGGCAAAAGGTCAAGTTCAAGGTCAAAGAGACCTGAAATTTGTGTATTGCACATCTACTACTCCTGAATAACATTTATGCAAAGTATAAAGTGCATCGGGTTGAAAGTGAAGGAGGAGTTCAAAGTACAAGTTTTTATCTGCAAATTTCAAAACCAATTTCAAGGCCAAAGGTCAAGGTCATAGAGACCTAAAAGTTGTGTCTTGCACATCTACTATACCTGAGTAACATTTATGCCACGTATCAAATGAATCGGGTTAAAACTGAAGGAGGAGTTGAAAGTACAAGATTTTGCAGACAGACCGACCGACCGACGGCCAACCGACCGACAGGCTGATTCCAGTATACCCCCCTCAAACTCTGTTTGTGGGGGTATAACAACTTTTTTCAGTGTAAGATCGAAATTTAATCCATTGAATGAACACCAGACGTTATATTTTCATGAGTGGCGAAGCCACTTGTGAAAATATAACAGTCTGATCACGAAATGGATTAAATTTAATCTTACACTGAAAAAATACAGTTATTCTATTTATTTATGCTTTTAAGGTAGCTGTATATGATTGATACTGCAAGCGGTTTTTTCTAATTTATTGTTATGATTGATGATTTTTCCCCCAATTTTATAGCTGAGGGGTGAAAATGGTACACATCCCATCAGAATATGCCAATTTACAAAAAATATTTTAATTTTTACGATTTTATAAGAACATTTAAAAAAAAAATTAAACAACGATATCAAAGCCATCTTTATTTGTAACTTGATTAAAATTGCCCAAAATACTCTTTATAAACATATCTAGGGATCTGTGTCTCAGACTTTTGAAATACCGCTTCAAACCTTTGTTATGTAACATCAAAGTTTTTTTACGGTTTAAAGTCTACCACTTTTACGTAGCGCTTTATAACGGACCACTGGAGCTATTTAAAAAGTTCAAAAATACCGCTCGCTTCAAATTATATAATGCCGGAAACTCCAATTAACTGACTGATGTGTCAATTAGGCTCGCGTGACCGCCCGGTATTCAACAAAGACATTCTTTTTCAACAAATAACATGACCCAGCTGATCATCAACCATTTCGTTAAACTCCGCCCCAAATTAACAAAGCCAATCATATAAAAATAACGATTTTGATGCGGTAAAAGTCGTAAATCACCTCTGACAGCTTCGGAATAAACCACCTATCTAGTCACGTAATCTACGCAATTGAGGCACCCAGCGGGGATTCTGACGCGTGATTTACCGGTAAAATGACCGAGACAGCAAGAGAGAATTTGATAACTTGTAGAAAATACCTTTATCTATCAGGATTTGTAAAAAAGTATAAAACGACTATTTTACCATTTATTTCATAAAAAGCTACCTTAAGCCACTTTTTATACGAAATTGTTTGACAATTGAAAGCGAAAGTACATTATTTATCCATATGGAGCCCAAAAATTATATCGAACACATTTTCGTGACAGTTGCTGTACAATGACGTCACTGATTTATTGATTTGTGGTCAACGGAATTACGCCGTTACTTCCTATCTTGGATTCGTGTTCTTCCACTGAGTTGTTCGCGACAAATCGGGCTGCCGGAATTAAAGGATAAGACACGATTGACTATGATTCTTGAGGAGCCATACGGGGAAAATTCATGAAAGAAGCACGCACAACGAAAATCCCACTGCTTGAAACAATGAAATTATCAATTGATAATCCTCTGCTATTTCCTAGTAATCCACCGAAAAGCATAAATAAATAAGGATCATTCCTGGCAAGTTTGGTCAAATCCACCCAGTGGTTAGGAGGAGATGTCATTTCCAAGAAATTATTCACGCTGGCCGATCGGACTGCCATTGATCAAAATAGTTCACCTAAGTCCTTTATTGGCACTATGTGCCAGGTGAGCTAAAAATGCTGTAAACCATTCTGACAGTAGGATGTTTAACCCATTACCCCATTGTTTGTTTTTAGTTTTGAAGACAGGTTGAAAGTAAAGCAGAATGTGCCTTAAGGCGCATTCTGCTTTACTTTCAGCCTCGTTTAAGCTACTATCTACAAGCATATTGAACATATTTCTTACGGTATATGTTCAGGACTATTATAAAGTGAAACTATTTTTTTTCAGTGGAAGAATAAAGGAGAGGCGTAAAAGGGCATATTTATGGCGTAATGGGTTAAAGTAGGCTGGAAGTATTGTGGAGTTGTTAATTACTCTACCTGTCTTTGCCCTTCCCCTTATAATCGTCTGGATCATGATGCCGATCATAATCTCGGTCATAGTCATCATATCTGTCATAATCCGGATCATAATCCCTGTCTCTATCTCTATCATAGTCATCGCTTCGGTCAGAGTACCTATCATAGTCATCGTCATGGCGATGGTCGTCGTCACGGCGATAGTCGTCATAACCACCCTGCTTCACATCATAGTCATGGTTCTTGTATCCTGCCACTGGCTGGGGAGGAGCGCTGGGTTGATAGCCACGATCGTCATTGTAACTAGGAGGTCGATAGCCAGGATCGTCATTATAACTGTCTCGATTGTAATCATCACTGGAAAGAAACAATAAATTTCTGGATAAGTTCTCACCTAAACTGTAAAGACTTACAGCAAGTAGAAAACCAAAAAGGATGAAAAGAAATGAAACAGGTATAGAACAATAGAAACTAGGTTAACCTTTACACTGCTGAATTTCCAAATGAACTTGTCCATTATCTGATAAATGGCCAGTTTATCTTGGATATAAAGGGGTATTAACCCAACTTAAAACAGAAGTATGGCTAACAGTGCAAACCCTGTTCAGCGGGCTCCTGAAGGAGCCCTCTGAACTGGGTCTACATTTTTTGCAAATTATGTTTTTAATTTGTTCCCACACTGTAAGAATTAACCCTTGCAAAGCCAAATATAAACAATTTGTGGTTGGTCGATTTCAGATTTTTCAATGTTATAAGCACCATATGGCAACCTTATTTACAGATCATGCATTATCGATAAAGCAACTGTGGAAAAATCGTGCAATGCTAGTACATATATGATAATTTCTACCATTGAAGGCATATGAATCTTTAGCACTCGTAGTAATTTTACTTGTCCTCAGTAAATTTCAAGGTGTCTAACAGTTTGGTTCTTTTAGAGTCCCCATTTAACTGTTATCTCATTTAACCCTTTACCCTATAGCCTGTTTCTAGTTTTGAAGACAGGTTACCACTTAAAGCAGGTTGAAATTAAAGCATAATGCGCCTTATGTTAAGGCGCATTCTGCTTTACTTTCAGCCTGTTTTAAGCTATCATCTGCTAGGATTTAGAAAATATTTCTTATGGTACCTTTTCATGCAGACTTTAAAAAATGGAACTATTTTCTTCAGCGGAGGAATAAATTAAATGTGCTAAAAGGCACTTCTATGACAAAAAAGTTTAAGAACCAACAATTTGCTCCCTGTATTAAGCTGCCATCCTTCTAGAAGATTGATTTGCTGCTTAACAAGGTTTTACAATAGTTTTACAACAATTGGGCGCTAAAGGCTCTACACATATTAATGCTTAATTTCTACAATGAACTAATCTGTCAATGAATACAGACAATCCACCATTCATTTAAACATAACAATTATCACCTTGAACATTTTTAATACAGTCGAACTTCAATAAATCCAACTCACTTAAGCCAAACTTATTCATACATGTATTTCAATGATATTTTAAGCCATGTGTTCTAACTTTTAAATACAGGTAGTTGGGTAAGTTTGACTTAAGCAAACAAAATCCATTTATAAAATTTAAGGCACTTCAACTACCAGAATGATTACATAATATATTTTATCAATGAGTATTGATGCTGATCACATAATTTGTTACTTAGTTGTTGATTTGGATCCAACCTATTTGCAAATGCCACATTAGATGGGTTTGGCAGTGAAGGCGGGTCATATGTGCAATGATTTTTTTTTCTGAGTAATATATACGTGTGTATTCATACACATTATATGGTCATTATGGTACAAGATTTTCTAAATAATATTAACCCATTACCCCATTGCCTGTTTCTAGTTTTGAAAATAAGTAACCACTTAAAGCTGGCTGAAAGTAAAGCAGAATGTGCCTGAAGGCACATTCTGCTTTACTTTCAGCCTGCTTTAAGCTATAGTCTGCCAGGCTTCAATATAGAAAAAATATCTTATAATACTTAATCATGACTGTATAAATTGAAACTTTTTCCTTCAGTGGAGGAATAAAATAAATGTGTAACAAAGCGTATGTATGGGGTAATGGCCATGGGTTAATAAGGCATAGCTAGGTATATACTTAAATATTGTTTGTATAGCTGATTTTAGATATTTTGTGTACATCTGATCAGCTACAATTGAATGCAGCAGAGAAGACTTAATTCTTCCCTTTCAAACCAAACTACATTTAAATGCAAACAGAATGCAATAACATGTTGAAAATAACTTGATTTGAAACTGTTAGCCATTTATACAAATCTGAGTGGCAAACAGTTTAGAACCTGATAAGATACGGGGTCACAGTTTGCCATGGAAATAATAGTTTTCACATAAACAGATTTGTTGGGATAGAATAATGTCTTTTCCACTGTACTTTTAATTTTTATTTAAAGTACAACCTGAAAAGCCAAATAAACCAATTCTTATACAGATGGTTGTATGTAATATTGGTCGGTATTTTCTGTAATTGCACATGAGGTAGGACCAAAATGAGAAAGCAACTGCCTAATGTAAGCCATTTTTAAAGCAGTCTATGCACTGAGAATGAATGGACTAAGCTGTATACAATGACAGAAGTTTCAAAACTGAAGCATTAACTTATTATCCCCTGAAACTTCCAATGGACAAATCCAATTTACAATAAAGGCTGGTCCAATTTAGACTCTTTAGGTTTTTTTATATAATATATTGCAAAATGACAAACAATAAAGACCCTGATTAGTGGGCTCCTGCAGGGGCCCTCTAATCAGGGACTTCACTGTTTGCATTAGACAAGTGTACTCTTCACAGGTACACGTTTAGTAAAGGATGCATATATATGTCACTAGGGCTCAATGAGTTAAAATTGAAACACAAGAGTTTTACAGTTTCATTATCAACCAATCTGCAGCAAACAAGATGGCAATCACCAGGAGAGTAATGATAATGCTAAATGGGCATGATAAATATGATAAAAGCTATAGAGGAACATGATACCCGGACATGAAAGCAGAGCTACAGATAAGGGGAGTATTTGAAAAACTAAAATCTTTATTTCTGCATTAAACCCTAGGATACCCTAGGATTTGGAGACATAATAAGTGAGAAAATGTTGGATTTGTTCAGTTTACTCCCTCTTATCTGGAGCCCTGTTCAACAGTGATCTGAGTGTTTCAAACCCAAATTCAATTTTGTCATCAAAAATGACATTTTAGAGCATAATGGTAATGTAAAGTAAAACCTGTGTTAACTGGTCACTCAAAAGTAAATAATTTGAAGTTTTATCAAAAGGTGGCAGCTAAATGCAGGAAGAGTTATGCATATCATATTCTGTATCATATCTGTCCTGCAAGAAATATCAAGCTGTATTAGATATCATAAATGGCCCTTGAACAGAGGTTTTGCTGTAAATGATAGATCTGCATAGACATAACATGGCATCGACATATGATTATCTATGTAAAAGCAATGACTACTCAGTAGATCCTCTATATTAAAACCACTCAAGAAGCTGATGAATGTTGGCTATTTAGGGCAGACAGATGCTTTAATCCATTAAGACTTGTCGCTAGTGACATATATTGCATCTGCAAAGAGTAAATTTGTCCTAAACAAACAGTGTCAACCAAGATCAGAAGGCTAGCTAGGTTCTTACTGGAGTCCTCTCATCAATGTCGCCACTATTTGCGACCTGCCACAAATTGCAGAAAAAACTATTAAGTTCAAACTGTAAAGAGGGATATACCTGCCATAGTGATAAACTCTGCAAACAGATTGGATCCAGATGAGACGCCGCGTAACACGTGTCTCATCAGGATCCAAACTGTTTGCTATTCCGACACTGAATTTAAAAGCAATTTTGAAAATTCTGATTTTAGAACAATAGTAGACGACAAATTGTTACAGACGAAAAAAATCCCAGCATGCAAAGAGTTAAGCAAGATATATCTACTTTACTTTCAGCCTAATTTAAGGGTAATATATTACGCTTTACTTGCAGCCCACTTTTAGCAGCAACCCTTTCTTGATAAAAATTAAACGCAAAGCTACAGTCAAACCCATTATTAAGGAAATATGGAAGTTATAAATGTCAGGTGACAGCTTAATGAAGTTACAAATAATTTAATAAGCCTCTGCAGGAGATTTCTACATTATTTCTATCCTGCATTTAGCAACACGCTATATAATAGACTGCTTAAGGGCATTGTATTGAATGGTTGCTTTCAACCCATTACCTCATAGCCTATTTCTAGTTTTGAAGATAGGTTACTGCTTAAAGCAAGAATGCGCTTTAAGCCTGCTTTAAGACATCATCATAGATTATAGAACATATTTAGAACATATTTCTTTCTGAGCATATTCATGACTGCATAAAGTAAAAAAAATGTTTCAGTAGAGGAATAAATAAAAGGCATAAAAAGTGTATTTATGGGGTAATGGGTTATACAGGTTTGAATGTACGAGGAAAGGGGAACTAATGAGATTTCAGTTGAGTGGTTGTAATAGTAAGGTGTCACTGTACATGTACTATATTATATGCATAAGCTAACTTTCATACATTTTACAACTTCACAGCACCAGAAAAAGCATCAAAAGATTTTGCTATATATAATATGCTATAGAAAAAGGTGGCAAACAAAGGTAACAAAATTTAAAGAACAGTCAAAATGTTATGACTAAAAATATGTGTTAAGCTGGGACTAAAAGCAGAAAAAAAGAAACTTTTATTCACATTACCCCATAAATATGCTTTTTTTACGCATTTTATTTATTTTCAACTGAAGACAATAGTTCCACTTTATACAGTCATAAATTATGAAATATTTTCTATGTTCTAGAAGAATGTAGATTAAAGGAGGCCGAAAGTAAAGCAAAATGTGCCTTACGGCCAATTCTGCTTTACTTTTAAACAACTTTTAAGTGGTCACCTATCTTCAATACTAGAAACAGGCTATGCAGGGCTGCCATTTCTCGGATGTTTCCAAAATCCTTGGATTTTTTCCAGTATGTGGTAGCTTAAAGCAGGCTGTAAATAAAGCAGAATGCACCTTAAGGGGCATTCTGCTTTACTTACAGCCTGCTTTAAGAAGTTGCATGTCAACAAAACAAGAAACAGGCTATGGGGTAAAGGTACGATTGGTAAAATCGCACTTGAAAAATGCAAATTTGGAAATCTTAGGATTTTTAATGTCAACTTATGGCAGCCCTGGCTATGAGGTAAAGGGTTAATACTGGTGAATGCTCAATGCTGGATAAATGTAAAGCAGAAAGCTCCCACACATAGGAGCTTTCTATTTCAGTTTTGTCTTGCATTATAGCAGTCACCTCCTTGGAAGAGATCCATGCTTCTTCAAATAGCAACATCTTAACACACATTTTACAGAAATAAAAATAAATTCAGTAACAAGATTGCAGTTAATTCACTCAAGTCAACAAGATGGTAAATGTTAGAAACTATTCAGATACTGGCAAATAAATGAGTTATTAATAATAGGGTATTTGGTTAATTGAATCATCACTACAGGGAAGGAATGGTGTTTGAAGTCAATATCGTAAATCACTTCTGTGTACAATGTTTTATTAAACAGAGATCTAGATAAGGGGGATATTTCAAAAACTAAAATCTTTATTTCTGCATTAAACCCTATAGTGTTTGTAGTAACACCACGTGATTTGGTGCTGAAACGAGGGAGAAAATGTTGGATTTGTTCACAGCAGCCAATCATTGAAGAAGCAAGAGTCTCTAGAAAGGCAGATATTCAATGATGAAAGAATAATACTGAAAACATTATATAAACCCATAAGAGCTCTTTGTATTATTTTTCCCAAAGTCTTCTTAAAGAGCTTTCTGCTTTACATTCATCTTGTTTTAAGCTAATTATTAATGTGTACTAATAGCCGTAATAGGATATAGTTTATAGGCTTGATTATTAGGTGCTTCTTCATGACTTGCTATTAACAAAAGAATTAAATCTGGTCAAACAGTACATACAGGCAAGACAAAGCTTATAACCAAAACTCTCTTATATCTCACTAATCCTCATTTCAAAGTTCAACAATAGTTTGGCTATGTTAAAACTTTCAAAAACAGGTAACAGTTCAACTATAACAAGTTATTGAAATTCAACTATAGCAAAAACAGGTAGGTTTGAGTCAATCCAGATTTTTGTATTTGGAAAGATTTCTTTAACCCTTTACCCCATTACCTGTTTCTAGTTTGTATACAGATGACCCTTTAAAGGAGGTTGAAAGTACTCCAGATTGCAAGAATGTGTCTTACGGCACATATTCTACTTTACTTTCAGTCTGCTTTAAGGAACCATTTACAAAAACAGGATATAGGAAATATTTCTTAGAGTGTGTTCATGACTGTATAAAGAAGAACTGTTTCCTTCTGTGGAGGGCTAAATTAAAGGTGTAAAAAGGTGTATCTTTGGAGATATCAGTTAAAGAAGCATATGACAGGTAACTGCTTAATGCATGACAAAGGTGAAACATTTCCTGCTTCACATTAATCCATTACCCAATAGCCTGTTTCTAATTTTGAAGACAAGTGACCACTTAAAGTAGGTTGTAAGTAAAGCAGAATGTGCCTTTCAGGCACATTCTGCTTTACTTTCAGCCTGCTTTAAGCTTTCATCGGCTAAAATATAGAAAATATTTCTTCTGATTCTTACTTATAACAGTATTAATTGGAGCTATTTACTTCAGTGAAGGAATAAATTAAAGGTGTAAAAAGGTGTATTTAAGGGTAAATGGGTTAACCTGTGTTAAACACCCTTTTTCGAGTGACTGCTTAACGAAAGTTAAGATACCAAAATTCAACTGTATTTATTTCACTGCAAAACAGCAAACAAAACAAAGGCTTCTACCAGAGTCTGGTGGATAAAAGAAAAGCTACAGTGTTAGTATGGGGGTCTGATTACATGGCACTACAGAAGCAGCAGGCAGGCTAGACAATTCATAGACCTTATCAACAATACTTCCCATTAGCTTCCCACTAATTAGTGTTAGTCTTATTTATTAAAACATCTCATAACTTCACCAAATATTCCTTAAACAGCAAATCCACCACAAATTTAAAAAAGACACATTTCCGTTCATATGAAAATGCAAGGGTTTAGGTATCAATTATGAATGGGTATTTACCACACCAGACTTTGGCAAGCACTATATAGTAAAGGTTCACTATCATGATTACTCAAACATAGGCTCTCTGATGATGCTGGCAGATTAAAGCAAAATGAAAATTATGCAAAAAGATCATTTAGGAGCTTTCTGCTTAACTTTCATCTTGCTTTAAGCAGTCACCTGCTTTTAACACAGTGCATAAGCCTTCTGATCAGTGTCCAGTAGACAGAATAGTGAGACAATACTGACCTAACTACTGCTTTGAACATAAACATTCCTATGGTTGTATGGAGCTGGGCGCAAGTTAATAAATATAATTAACAAGCACAATTCATTGAAATAAAGAAAATGAATTTTTAGTTTATGCTTTATTTGAACTCTAATGATCTATACAAACAGTTTGGATCCAGATAACGTCTCACGGAATGTGGGACAAGATCTAAGATATGAACTATTTGACACATACTCATTAACTTTGAATATTCAAAATAATTTCAAACAATTTTTCGGCCTTGTTTCCAAATAAATAAATATAACCAAATAAATAAGGTAATCCTTTTCATACTTTTAAATTGTTACCTCCATTAAATAAATTGTTTCCTATAAAATAAATATTTCCTATATCCTAGCAGATGGTAGCTTAAAGCAGGTTGAATGTAAAGCAGAATGCTCCTTTACTTTTAGTTTGTTTTAAGCAACAATCTGTCTTAATTACTGAAACAATTTAAGGGGGGGGGGTTTAACCCATTACCCCATAATCTGATCCTAGTTTTGGAGGTAGGTGACTACTTAAAGCAGGTTGAAAGTAAAGCACGAAGCATCTTAATTCTGCTTTACTTTCAACCTGCTTTCAGCTACAATCTGCGAAGATGTAGAAATATTTCTTTCGGTACATGTTCATGACTGTATAAATTGGAAATATTTTCTTCAGTGGAGGAATAAATAAAAGGCATAGCAAGGCATGTTTATGGGGTACTGGGTTTTTTAAAGCAGGCTAAATGTAAAGACTGGCATCTGTTAAGATGTAGGAAAAGTTTCCCATTGCTCATTATTCTGGACAGGGTAGAATCACGAATAGGTATACACTGTATGAGGAATATGTGAGGGCATGAAAAGGTGTTGCTATGAGGGATTGAGTTTATGAACAATATTGGAATATACCGTATTTGGTTTCATAGACTGAATCTTTGAGGGCTTATGGTAGTGTAACCTTACCATAAAAGTGTATTTATAAAGGTACTGTGAATCATTTTCAGAGACCATGATTTTACAGTAGAAACAAAGTGATCAGCTCTCATTCAAACAGATACAATACAGCGCTCCCTCTCTACGACACCCAATGGGAGACAAAGATTGTATGCGTTGTTCAGAGGGAGTCGTTACAGGGAGGGAACTTGGCTTACATCTGCAAACAGCTTGAATCCAGATCAGACGCCTCGTTACGAGGCGTCTGATCTGGATTCAAGCTGTTTGTCACCCGTCATTATATTTATTCCATCAAAATGTAATTTTGAGAAAAAACAGCAGACGACAATTTGAAGCAGACGATATTGCAGCAGTAAAAGTCTTCAACATTTTGTCTTGTTTGGGGAACAGCCGTAAGGGTCATTGTAAGGTGGGAGTCGTTGTTGGGAGCGCCGTTGTAGGGAGGGAACGCTGTACATTCAATAGAACAATGGAATTTGGTTAAGGTTGGTGACTGAGTGTTGAAATCTCTCTGTAATACTACACATGCATGTAACAAATGCATTCGCAAACTGAAGCAATGTCACTAGTTTAAGGCAGGTCTAAAATAACATACAAAACAAAAGCTAAAATGTATCTGCATAAAGAAAAAGATGTAGAAATGAGTTGCCTAATGTGGACACACTTTGACAGTACATTTGATTTCTTTATCACTAAAACAATTATTGTTTTACTTATCAACACAACACGAAGCAATGAATTAAAATCAAAGCCACATATATCACTGACAAATTAAAAGTAAAACTCAACCCAACATACAACATGAAGTTGGGGGAAAATCTCATGTTCTGGTTTTAGCATTCCTGTTTATAATATAGTGGATCTTTTCTGAATTTGTCTAGCCTGCCAAAGCAGATACCCCAGAATGTAAGCTGCAACTTCAGTGGATCAAGTCTATGTTTTACTCCTTATAGTTTGTCATCAAACAATTTAAATCACATGGTTATTTCTAAAATGATTTAACCTTTTTATATTTAACCCATATCCTGATAGCCTGTTTCTAGTTTTGAAGACAATTAAGTGACCACTTAAAGCAGGTAGAAAGTAAGGCAGAATACGTTTGAAGGTGCATTCTGCTTTACTTTCAGCTTGCTTTATGCTATAATCTGCTAGAATATATAAAATATTTCTTATGAGTCTTATTTGTGACATTATAAAATGGAACTACTTCTTCAGTGGAGGAATAAATTAGAGGCATACAAAGGCATAGTTATGGGGGAATGGGTTAAGGCCTGCAGCTTTATAACCACTCAAAATAAGGTTTGTGTACTGAGTGTTAGAAGGATTACTGCTTAACTCTTAGCATGCTAGCTGTGAGACCATGATAAACTTTGCAACCAGTTTGGATCCTGATGAGATGTCAAATATGCGGTAACTTACCAGGATCCCAACTGTTTGACACTCAGACTATGTTTTGAAAAGAAATTTAGAAAATCATCTATCGTTGAAGATGAAAATATTACCTTTGCAATTAACACTTTCCCCATAGAAATGCATTCAAAGATTTTACCTATTCCTCTTATGAAATACCTATTCCTGCATCTATCGTGTTCTTTCAACCCATTATCCCATTAATACACCTTTAAACCTTTCATTTACAAGATACAAGAAGCTTTATTTAAACTCGGTTTTACAATGGGTAACATTAGCTATATAAGCTATCTTCCAACAGTATTCCAAGAAAATAGTTCCAATTTATATAGTCATGAATATGTACCATAAGAAATATTTTCTATATCCTAGTACATATTAGTTTAAAGCAGACTGGAGGTAAAGTAGAATGTGCCTTAAGGCACATTCTGCTTTAGTTAGTGGTAACCTCTCTTCAAAATTAGAAATAGACTATGGGGTACTGGGTTAAACAGACAGTGGAAAACTTTTTCTGCATCCTGACAGGTGGATGCTTAAAGCAGGTTGAAAGTAAAGCAGAAAGCTTCTTCAGAGGTTTTTATTCCCTTTCAATCTGTTGTTTTTCCACTTTCAATCTGGTTTCAGCAACCACCTGTCTTAAACATTGCGAACAAGTTTTGAGGTAATGAAAAATTCTCTTTTTTCTGAGAAGAATAATTAATAATGAAACAACAGTTCTCAAGAAGCACGACAACTCAATTAGCTATTTGTGTTATAGCTGGAAACAAAAATACTTTTGCTGATTTTCTTTTACCTTTTTATTAAAATTTAAAAGAAGTACTACCTAGATATGATTATAAAATTAGTATAGTAAAGTCCCACTTTTACAATGAATCTAATGATTAATTATTTAAAACAATATCTTACAAAATGACAAGCAGTGCAGACCCTTGTCAGAGGGCTCCTGCAAAAGGCCTCTGATTTAGGTCTACACTGTTTGCATAGGATAAGTGTACTTTCCACAGGTATACTGTTTGTTAATGAAGAGTATGCTTGCTGCTAAGGTTGAATGTAATAAAGCCGGACAAAAGTGAAGCAGTCAGTATTTGCTTTCAAATTTACTTTTATCCTATTTCAAGCAGCTAACTGCCATAATTATTTCCTCAAAGTAAGCATCTTAGAACACCTTTACCTATTCATCAAAGTAAGTGCCTTAGACAAATATTTAAGCTGATCTTATTATGCCTTAAGGCACATTCTGCTTTACTTTCAATCTGCTTTAAGTAGTCACCTATATTCAATACTAGAAAAGGGCTATCAGGTAAAGGGTTAAGCAAAAATCTGCCTCCATCATAGAAGTACTACTTATGCCATACCAGTTGGCTACACAGTCAAAACTCGATACTACGAACTGGCGTTAGTTGGAACATACCCATATTTCAAAGTTAAAACGTGGCTTAGCCACGTTTTAACTTTGAAATACGGGTATGTTCCATTTAAGCAAAATTGACAGATCAAAATTCAACTTATGACATACTGGAGTGGTACAATCGATTTAAGTGAGTTGGAAGTTAAGTTTCGGCTGTAGTGTTAAATTCACTGATGACTCTGGAGGAAACGATCAGACATCAAATCAGATTAACATTCATGAAAGCAGGACTTTAAATACTGAATTTGAATATTGTCAATGGTAATCAAATTTGACTAATCAGAGGAAAACATAGACTTATGTGAGAAAAAGTCAGGCCTGATTTCACAGTGAGATTTGCTTACCTAGTCCGTTCATTTCTATATCTTTTTCTGAAATATACATACATAACACACACAATTGTACTGGGGATTCAAACCTATAGATCTCACTAGTCTGCAAATGGTTTCCCTTCTTCTTGATTTCCATCAGCCAAATATAATAACACACCTATGTTTTCAGCAAACTACTAATAAGACCACTTAAATGAAGACTTTATGACTGAAAGCAGCTTAAAGCAAGGTGAACTTAAAACTGAAAGCTTCTATAGAAGCTTTCTGCTTACTTTTCTCTTGCTATAAGTTGCCAAATGCCTTATTCCCTCTCCCCATACAGCTCTACACGTCACAGCTTTTAAGGCATGTGTCTACTTTAAGAATGATCAGTAAAGTAGAAAGCTCATGTAGGAGCTTTCTGCTTTACTTTCACCACCCGCCGTGACCCTTTGAGCTTTTACATGTCTTTAAGTTAAGCTTTAACACCTATATTTCTGTTGGGTGGTCAGTACTTAGCTTAAAGTAGGTGCCAAAGTAAACTGCACCTGTCTTTCTCTTCGAAGGACTCGCCCAGTTCTACAAGTAACTATAGGGACTAAACCACGCTGCAAATATATCAACCCTAAATACCGCTTTGTTAATATCTAGTGCATAGACATATATAGATCCCAGCACTTGACAAGTTTATATAGTTTAGGGCAAAAAATATATATGGAATCGTTAACATAAAAGAAAGCAATTTCTACAAGAATAAAAGAAATCTTTTTTTTTTCAAAGGTCAGTATAAAATTAAATATCCATGACTGATAAAAGCACCATTAATAATCAACATGTACATTATGCAGTCAGACTTGTATTAAGAAACCATTGATAAGAAAAGCATTTTGAACTAGTGATAGCTTAAAACAGGTAATGCAGATACCTCTTATAGGAGCCTTCTGTTTTACTCTTTGTCTTTAAATTGACCTTAATTAACCCTTTACCCCATAGCCTGTTTCCAGTAATAAAATTTGAAGACCACTTAAAACAGTTTGAAATTAAAGCAGAATGTGCCTTTAGGCACATTCTGCTTAACCTTCAGCCTCCCTTAGTCTCCATCTACTACCATATAGAATTTATTTCTTACAAACATTTTCATGATTTTATAAAGTGGAACTATTTTCCTTCAATGGAGGATTAAATTAAAGGTGTAAAGGGGCATTTGTATGGGCTAATGGGTTCAGTAGTTGCATATCGTTAAGATTATAAAGATTGTCATGCTTCTACATTCAGTGGTCACTATACACAAATTTGACTTGACCAAAAAATTTAAATCTATATTTAATACACACAAAGGCTATACTAAATATTAAATACATACAATTAAACTAGAATAAAATTCAAAAAATTCACCAATGTGATGAATATGCATGCTTTATTGAAAAGCATTTTTAGCATTTATATGTCATTACACATAACACATAGAATGCAGGGACAATGAAATATACTGTTAGATCTGTGTTGTGCAACAAACAATTGAAGAAACTGCTCAATGTAGGATAGCTGTAATGCAGGAACAAATTCTTACATTACATAATGTCCTATAATATAACCCTTTACCTTATAGCCTGTTTTCAGTTCTAAAGACATGTGAACACTAACAGCAGATTAAAACTTGAAAGTAAAGCAGAATGCGCCCTTTGGCCTATTCTGCTTTACCTTCAGCCTGCTTAAAGCTACCATCTGCAAGGCCAAAACTATTTCTGATGGTGCATGTTCATAACTATTTAAAGTGAAATTATTCCACTTTTGAGCAAGAGTGCCTCAAGCACAGACTTCTAGGTTATAAATCTTTTGAGTTGAGTCTGAAATCATTCTTAAGCTTTGGATTGGTCAGGTTTGAGTTTTTGCTCAGCAAAAACTCAAACCTGACCAATCCAAAGCTTGAGAACGATTTCAGACTCAACTCAAAAGATTTATGACCTTGGACCCAGGATTACTCCACAATAATTAATAGATATGTTATAATTTACAAACTTGTCTAAACTAAGGAACCCTCTGATTAGGATCTACATTGTTTGCAGAGATAATACTGGTTTCCAGCACAGAAAGGGTTAACCCTTTCCCCCATCAAAGCGACTTTTAGCGTATTTAATTTATTCCTCCGCTGAAGAAAATAGTTCCAAGTTTATACCTTCATGAACAATTACCGTTACAAATATTTTATATAGCCTAGCAGAATTTAGCTTAAAGCTGGCTGAAAGTAAAGCAGAATGTGCCTTAAGGCACATTCTGCTTTACTTTCAACCTGCTTTAAGTGGTCACCTGTCTTCGAAAGTAGAAACAGGTTATGAGGTAAAGGGTTAAAGACTCGCTGCCAATGGTCACCCAACACAGATTTGACAATAAAATCTCAACATGCAAACAGACACACTACCAACTATCTGCCAAATGTTAATGAAACAAAATTTCAAAGTAATGTTACATGCGTGAGAGAAATCATTCTGACCATACACCTGGTAGTGTAACAGGGTGAGGAAGCAAGCAACAACAACACATACAGACATTCAATGAGGTTGACAATGACCACCCTTTAATGTTTATATGCCGACTCAACATCATCAAGCAATTCTTAAAACTTTGAAGAAGATGAAGGGTTTTTTCATATGCTAACAACATCCTTATGTCTACAAAACCCCTTGTGATCACTGATGTTACTACTCATTAGCATTGTCTCAAAGAGACATGTCTAATGAGTAGTCACAACATAGGCATAGGCCTTTGTAAAAGGAGAAAATGTTTGACATACAGTAGAACCTCTCTACTACAACCACTAAGTTGTGTCAAATATTAGCCTTTAAGACAGGTGACTGTTTAAAGCAATGTGAAAGTGAAACAGAAAGCTCCTACAGGAGCTTTCTGTTTCACTTTCACATTGCTTTAAGCTGTCACCTGTCCTTTATATGGACAATTAGCCTTCTTTTTAGTGGTAGTAATAGAGAGGTTCTACTGTATTTGATTTATTCCCTCTTGTATGGAGACCAGGCCTAATGCTGATAAAGCGTTGAGTTGAATTGAGTCTCAGATCTTTCTCCAGCTGATTTTTTCATTCTAGTTTTAATTTTGGGGCTCTATAAAACATTATTTGTGTTTTCAGACAGTAAAACCCTACCCATACAGCCAAACATCCAAATAGTTCTTAACATCTTAACTCCCATAATTGTTCTATAAGAATAATATTAAAACTAAGACTATTAGTTCCTAGTCTGAGAAAATATTGGTTACATCTAGTTTAATGTCAGCTCCAGGCATAGGACCAGATTAAGTTTATGTTATACATTTAAGCAATCTTTTTACAAACTCTGATAATTTATTATGTTAAAGTTATCAAGCAGTCTAACGACTTTAAAACAGGATTTAAATTTGAAATAATTTATGAAAATAACAAATTCTGTAACTACATACAACTCAAAAGAAGACTCGTTCACAGGGGGCAGGTCATAGCTGTGAGGAAAGCGAAAAAGAGGCAGAACAACTCTAAGCTTTCTTTTGTATAAATTGACTCTGGAAAATTTGTCCCAAAAATAATGTAAAGAATGACAAACAGTGCAGATCTTGGTCAGAAGGCTCTAAAAGGAGCCCTCTGATAAGTCTACACTGTTTTTGGCAGATAGATATATCTGCTTACAGGACTACAAGAGTTAATATGATGTTGCTGTATTTATTGTGCACTGTTGTATTACTTCAACTGGCATGTCAAAACATGTAAAATACTTTAAGGGAAATTCTTCCCTTATCAGAAACCATGTCTAGTACACTATGAAACTGAATAAATGGGACCCTAGTGTAAACTTTTAAATCATACACCTTAGAATTTCAGCTATAACAGTCAGCCCAATTAAAAAAAAATATGTGAGGAAAACAAAAATGAAACCACGTGTATGGGAGTGGTTGTATAACAGTTTAAGGATCACATATGTGCTAAACATTAGACATAGCTAGCAGTTCCTAGGGTGAAGTGTGATGAAGTGTGTCTAGCGGAAACATTGCCTGCAGGGCAGCGGGTGGAGATCTTGATTTATTGTTTGTAGGTTACATAAATGTCTCCCCTCTCTTACCTGTCGTCCTTGTAATAGTCATTGTACTGGCCACGAGAGTCTCGGTCAAAGTCTTCATTACCTCGGACAGGGGCATTGTCTAAGAAAACGAGTAGTCCATTAAAATTTCATTGATTTGACCCATTACTCCATAAATATGCTCTTTCACACCTTTAATTTATTCTATCACTGACTAAAATAGTTCCACTTTATACAGTCATGCATGAATATGCACAATAAGAAATATTTCATATATCACAGTAGGCTGTAGCTTATAGCAGGTTGAAAGTGAAGCAGAATGCGCCTTAAGGCACATTCTGTTTTACTTTCAACCCACTTTAAATGGTCACTTGTCTTCAAAATTAGAAACAAACTATGGGGTAATGGATTAACAAACCTGCATGTGGCAGAATACTTTCAGACCTTCAGCCATTCTCATTATCAGCAGCTATTCAATGGCAACTTTAATTTTAATGATGGCTGTTCAAAATGGGTGGGAGTGGAATCCAGAAAAAAAGTAATGCAGACCCCTCCTGAAGGAGCTTTCTGCATTACCATTGTCCTTAGATTATAAAAGTACTTATAAGCCATGCTTAACCATTCTACCCATTGGATAGCTGCTTTATCTAAATTTGACCTTTAATTTCTAAAGCCTAAAACATGGATGTACAACAAAAACAGACATTAATTTCATAATCTCAAACACAATTAAAAGAGGTATAAATTTTATAATCTCAAAGATATTTATAACATATTTTTCAAAATGTCACATAGAAATTATATTAATATTATAATCTCAAAGACTAATAGCTTGTAGCATGTAGAATCAAAACATTTAATGGTATAACCTAAAGACAATATTTTCGCTTTATACAGTCATGAATAATATACTATAAGAAATAGTTCCTATATCCTCTCAGATGGTAGTTTAAAGCAGGCTGAAAGTAAAGCTGAATGCTCCTTAAGGAGCATTCAGCTTTACTTTCAGCCTGTTTGAAGCAACAATCTGTCTCCAATACTAGAAACAGGCTATTGGGGAATGGTTTTAAACATTATAAAAGAGCTTTAAAATGAAATGGTTAAACAAACAAATTTATATGCTATACCTCTGTATCTGGACTTTGGATCTTCGATGTCACGTCGTCTGCGATGTATGAAGTAGATAAAGACTACAATGACTATGAATATAACACCGGATACCAGCATTCCTATGAACCATCCATAGTTGGATGCTATCGCTCTGGCAGCAGCTGTAAGAAAGAACAGGTCCATGGATAAGCCAGGGCTTCAGATCTATCTATCTATTTACACTGCCATAATGCTTCTTGCAAGTATTAGCCGCAGGTGCACGTCTGTGCCAAAATAACATGTAAAAGAATTGAAGGGAGATGTCAAAGCAAAGTGCTTAAGGAGAACAAAATACCCACCAAAGCCAACTGTGCCAACCACTTTAGTATCACTGGTTGCTCTGTTTATGCCATCGAAGGCTACAACACGTATCTCATAGTATGTCCCTTTCTCCAGGTTAGTGATCGCCTTATAGTGTCGTAGCACCACATCAGCTGACTGCTGCCAGTCTGCCGCTCCTGAAAGTCAAAACATCTCAAGTCATAACTAGTTACAGCAACTAGTGTTGTTCATATTGTCTGTCATCATCAAACACTTATTTCTAAGTTTAGGAACTTTCTGTTTTATTTTTATTCAGCTTTAAGCTGTAATAAGTTGACTTTAATACTGTATGTGAGTGTTCATTTGAAAAGTATTTACAATCTGATATTTGATTATATTTTTTGTATGATGCAATCAAGTGGTTAATTTGTCTCAGGGTTCCATGCAGATAAGAGGGAGTAAACTGAACAAATCCAACATTATCTCACTTATTTCAGCATCAAATCCTACGGTGTTACTACTCATTAGAATGTTCAAGTTTGTGATTACTGTTGCAAACAGATTGAAGCTAGTCACAGCATCTCATATTAATCCAAACTGGTTGACATTCCAAAGAAAAATGTTTATCCACCCTTTACCCCATAGCCTGTTTCTAATTTTGAAGACAGGTGACCACTTAGCGCATTCTGCTTTACTTTCAGCCCACTTTTAGCTACCAGCTGTTATAATATTGAAATTATTTCTAATGTTAAATATTCTCTAGCCTGTTTCTAATTTTGAAGACAGGTGACCACTTAAAGCGGGTTGAGTGTAAAGCAGAATGCGCCTTAAGGCGCATTCTTCTTTACTTTCAGCCCGCTTTTAGCTACCAGCTGTTATAATATTGAAATTATTTCTAATGTTATATATTCTCAAGTGTATAAATTGAAATTATTTTCTTCAGTGGAAGGATAAATTAGATGTGTAAAAAGGTGTATTTATGGGGTAATGGGTTAAACAAACTTTGAGAAATGTTGCAGACAACAATTATATAGCGTGCAGAAGGTCAACCCATTACCCAATAGCCTGTTTCTAGTTTTAAAGACAGGTGACCACTTAAAGCAGGTATAAAGTAAAGCAGAATGTGCCTTAAGGCTGCTTTAAGCTACAAACTGTTATAGGAAATAGAAAATATATCCTATGATGCATCTTCATGCCCTAATAAAATGGATCTATTTATAAAGTAATGGGTTAATATCTCATCTGGTTTGATTCCAAACATTACTTTATATTATTTAGTCCATTTAACCCACTACTCAATAGATACACATAATATATTTTAACACATTTAATATATTCCTCCACAGAAGAAAATAGTTGCAATTTATAGTCATGAATATGTTCCATAAGAAATATGTTCTATTCTGGCAAAAGGTAGCTTAAAGCATGCTGAAAGTAAGTGGTCACTATCTTCAATACTAGAAATAGGCTATGGAGTAATTTTAGGGTTAATTTACTTGACATGAGATCTGTATCAAAACTGCAAAGTACTAGTACTGCAAACACCTCTGACATAGGTAACTAGTTAATACAAGAGCCCCATGGGGCATTTTCGCTCACCTGAGAATAACTGACAAAATGGAGATAATTATTTATGTCCAGGAAGGGGTCATTTTTTACCCGAGGGGCATAATTTGAACAATATTGTAAGAGGACCTGTAGATGATGCTATGTGCCAAATATCTAAGATCAGGGTAGTAGGGTTTTAGACAAGAAGATTTTTGTAAGTTTCCATAGAAAAAAAATCTATTTTTAGCTCCTGTGACCTACATATGCAACAGACTGAAACCAGTTGAACAAAATAGGTAAAGTATATCTAGAAGTGTGACCATGCTGAATATCAAAGCTCTGGCCATATTAGTTTCAGAGAAGAAGACGTTTTGAAAATTTCACTATATAACTCTATGTAAAACTGTGACCGCGGGGCGGGGCCAATTTTGACCCCATAGGGCATAATTTGAACAAACTTGATAGAGGACCTGTAGGCGATGCTATGTGCCAAATATCTAAGCTCTGGCCCTTGTAGTTTCAGAAAAGAAGATTTTTTAAAGTTTCATAGAAAAAAAATCTATTTTTAGCTCCTGTGACCTAGTTATGCAACCGACCAGAACCATTTGAACAATTTTGGTATAGGACATCTAGAAGTGTCACCATGCCAAATATCAAGGCTCTGGCCATATTAGTTTCAGAGAAGAAGACGTTTGAAAATTTCACTATATTACTCTTTGTAAAACTGTGACCCCCGGGGCGGGGCCAATTTTGACCCAAGGGGCATAATTTGAACAAACTTGATAGAGAACCTTTAGATGATGCTGTGTGCCAAATATCTAAGCCAAAGCTCTGGCCATATTAGTTACAGAGAAGAAGCCGTTTTGAAAATTTCACTATATAACTCTATGTAAAACTGTGACCCCCGGGGCGGGGCCAATTTTGACCCCAGGGGCATAATTGAAAAAACTTGATAGAGGACCTGTAGGCGATGCTATGTGCCAAATATCAAAAGCTCTGGCCCTTGTAGTTTCAGACAAGGAGATTTTTTAAGGTTTCATAGAAAAAAAATCTATTTTTAGCTCCAGTGACCTAGTTATGCAACGGACCAGAACCATTTGAACTATTTTGGTATAGGACATCTAGAAGTGTCACCATGCCAAATATCAAGGCTCTGGCCATACTTGTTTCAGAGAAGAAGACGTTTGAAAATTTCACAATATAACTCTATGTAAAACTGTGACCCCCGGGGCGGGGCCAATTTTGACCCCAGGGGCATAATTTGAACAAAAGTGATAGAGGACCTGTTGATGATGCTGTGTGCCAAATATCTAAGCTCTGACCCTTGCAGTTTTTGACGAAGAAGATTTTTTAAGATTTCCTTATTTTTTCACTTTGGTTGCCATGGCAACCAGAGTTCTGCATTATTTTTAATTCTTTGAACAAATTTGAAAGAGCTTGACCCAAGGAACATTTCTGTAAAGTTTGGTTGAATTCTGTCAAGCGGTATAGGAGGAGATGTCATTTGAAGCAATTGTTAACGACGACGCACGACGCCGGACACAGGGCTATCCCAATAGCTCACCTTGAGCCTTTGGCTCAGGTGAGCTAAAAACCCTAACTTACCATCTCTCCTAAACTCCACATAGTGTACCACATGGGCCCCAAAGTTGGCCCCGGGGACCCAAGTAACATTGATGAAAGTCTCCCCCACTTCTCCTATATTGAAGTCTGGGGCACCAAAAGCTGAAATGTAAGGAGTAAATGTATAACCTGAAACTACTGAATGTTAATACAATTACATGTATATACAGGGGAGTAGACGTTACTCTTTCCAATTACAGATGTTTACACTTAAACTACTATTTCCATTGCAAACAATTTGGAGCCAGATCAGATGCCGGGTAACCCGGCATCTGATCAGGCTCCAAACTGTTTGCCACTCAGATAAGAATAGATAGTCAGAATTGTCAAAAGGTGTCATTTTCTTTATTTTAATGCATTGCATTTCATTTGGGTTAAAACAGGAAAGAATAATGTTTTCTCAAAGTTGTAGACAATGAATATCAGTTTTCAAAATCTGTCACCTGAACAGTTACATTAATGGGCTAATAAAATAAGGACAACTTTCTCCACAAAAGAGTGCACTCATATCAGGCAGATCCTTTTTTACCCTTTTCTCCCTGAAACTTTAAATGGACAATTCTATTCTAAGGTGTCTATCTGATCTGGTTGGCATAGGACAAGTGTACTCTTCACATGAACAATGTGTATGTGCGCGACTAG
The DNA here is from genome assembly GCA_922989275.2 of Gari tellinella. NCBI lineage: Eukaryota > Metazoa > Mollusca > Bivalvia > Cardiida > Psammobiidae > Gari > Gari tellinella. The sequence goes on from OV277858.1 coordinate 54,452,480, forward strand.
GTTTCAACAGTGCACACCTTGATCAGACAATTTATTTCCTTTCCTCCTTGATACACCTTTACCTATTCTTCATAGAAATTACTTAATGTTTGTACCTTGTTTTTAAGAGCCATATAGAACATATGTCATTTAACACATTATCCCCTGAAACTTCCAATGAACAATTCCTGTTTGCAATAAAGTCTGGTCCATTTTAGACTTTGTAGGGTTGTTTTTGTAATAAATTGCAAAATGACAAACAGTGAAGTTCCTGATCAGAGACTTCACTGTTTGCATAGGACAAGTGTACTTTTCACAGGTACACATTTGGTAATGGATGCATATATGCGTCACTAGGGCTCAATGAGTTAAAGCAGACTGAAAGTATTAGAGAAAAAAATTCTGCTTTACTTTCATGTGTTTGAACAATTTCCTTTATTTATTAAAGCACAATAGGACACTTCCACCAACTCCCCAAGATAAGCACAATACAGTCAAACCTGTGTTAAGCAATCACTCAAAGACAATATATTTGTGATATGTATGACAGGTTTAACCAATTCCCCCATAAAGACACCTTTTTTTAATTCTTCCATTGAAGAAAATACAGTAAACTCCGCTTATAACGATATTCAGGGGACCGTGGAATAAGTATCGTTACATCCCGATATCGTTACAAGCGATCTGGTGGGTCTTGACGACAGTATCCGAATTTTGTGCTTCCGAAACAATGGTTACTACATAGAGTTCTGCGCATTTTAAGACTAACGAAAAAAATACTATTCTGACCTGTTATAAACTTTAATGGTTGTTATCTCTTTGTTTCAACTGGCACAAATAAACTAATTGTGCAGGTATTTCACGTTTTACAAATGATTTACGTACTGTCTTTCTAGTTGTTCATACATACTGGATAACGAAAGTAAACCGGAAATGAACATGGTTTAATCCAGACAGGGTTCTAAATTAAGCTCGCATACTCGCAAACTGCGAGTGGAATAAGAAAACTGCAAGAATTAAGTGACTTTTCCAGAAACTCGCAAAAAATGCGAGTAGCGTTTTTCGGACAGATAAACACAATACTACGCCTGGCAAATTATGCTCGGTTTATTCCGTAACATTTCGAGTGGCGGAAATGGACAAGTAGACCAGCGAGTATTTTTTGTAAGCCAATCGTAGCTTCTCGGGCAGTTTCAACCTCTCTTTTTTTGTAAAATGAGGCAATGACGGACTTTCCAATTATCATTGGCTAATGAAACACGCACTGTGCTACTTCGGAGTTCCGATTTCTACAAGTATGCGTGTAAAACAATTCTAATCACTGACTCGACAACCGAACCAGTTTGTTAAAGACGAGGCAATTTAAAACAAAATGTTTTCGTTATGTTTCTAAGTCCTTTATAGACCTGTTGAATTATCTGATATTATCGATACACAGGCATATCAGAGGTCCATTACATATAAGGATGAACGATCGTGTGGGCGATTGAATGAAAACAAAAACAGAACGTGTAGTGATGAAGTTTATTCATCAAATATAAAATATGAATTCATGTAGAAATTTTGTCATATCAAAGAGATTTGATGAGATTCGACTGATTACATGGTGCAGTGCACGCACACTATTGTTTGTTTGAAACTTGTTAGCGATAGTTTTCACACATTTCCCGGGCTTGTCTTCGCACCTCTGCACAGGTGAAAATATCGTTACATACGATCAAACTGGAGATAGGGGACCGAAAAGTAACATCGAGATTATCTTAACAAGCGATATCGTTACAAACGGAGTTAGCGACATTGAATTATATAGAACGCTGGCAGGGACCGAAGATTCTGTATCGTTACAAGCGATATATCGTTACATGCGATATCGTTACAAGTGGAGTTTACTGTAGTTCCAAAATGCACAATCATAAATGCACCACAAGAAATATGCCCTAATATTCTAGCAGATTGTAACTTAAAGCAGCCTGAATGTAAAGCAGTTAAGGCACATTCTGCTTTACTTTCAACCTGCTTTAACTGATCATCTTTCTTTAAAACTAGAAACAGGCTATGGGGTAATGGGTTAATGCATGAAAAAGAAAATGCAGAGGGCTCCTACATCAATCAAAAGCCTTTCTGTAAAGATCACCATGCATATTCATTCAGTGGTTGCTTAACCCTTTACTCCCTAGTCCATTTCTGGTATTGAATACAGGTGACCATTTAAAGCAGGTTGAAAGTAAAGCAAAATGTGCCTTAAGGCACATTCTGTTTTACTGTCAGTCTGCCATAAGCTTTTATCTGCTAGGATATAGCAAATGTTTCTTATGATGCATTTTCATGACTGTACAAACTGGAACTATTTTCTTCAATATTTGTTTTAGTTGGTAAACAGCTTCTAGCTATAATGTTAAAATAATATGTTTGTAAACACCAGACTACAAGTAAACTTTCTTGTATCTTGTATCTCATGGAGGAATAAATCAAATGGTGTAAAAACGTGTATCTATGGAGTAATGGGTTAACACAGGTTTGACAGTAAATCACTTTATTATTGTTGGTGTTTAAAAGGCAGTGCTTTGTGCTGTAAAAATTGTATTGATATTTTGTCCATGGTTAAGAGTTTCGGGAACTAACCTGATTTTTTTGTAGTTCTGACTTGTATGTATGTGCCCTCTCCACGGCCATACCTAGTACGTGCAAATATATGTACTCTGTACATTCTGTCTGGTAATAAACCACTCAGTACGGCAAATGTGGCTGTTGGATCATATATCTGCTCACTACGATCATGGAATGCCCCAAGCACTAAACCATCAACTGCAAATTATAGAAACAGTATCCCATATGTGACAAAATCCTAAAATATGTTAAAATATTGTACAGTAAAACTTCTCAATTACGACCACTAAATAGTGTTAATTTTCATTTGTTCATGGCAGATGACTTCTTAAAGTAAGGTGACAGTATAGGAGCTTTCTATTTTACAGTACTGTAACCTTGCTTTAAGCAGTCACCTGACTTTAACACCTAATATTTAACACAATTTAGTGGTCATAATAGAGGTTTTACTGTACAGAAATCTCTGAAAATATTTTTGTTGAAGTACTGATAAACCACTTTCTAGAAATCAATACATGTGTATGTTGTTTTTCATTGAAATAGCATCTTCACATAATACCCAGCCTTAGCAACAGAGCTACCACTTTCAAGCTTTACTGACTTTGGCGTGTCACAGCCAGGGATAGAGCCCATGACCTTCCATACCCTAAGCTAATACTCTACCTACAGAGCTGATCAGGCCAGACTTCTTGAAGCAATATCTTGTACAGTATAACCTCTTTATTACGACCACTTAAATGGGTTAGTCAATAGTTGCTAAAGACAGGTGACTGCATTGAGCAAAGTGAAAGTAAAACAGAAAGCTTCTTTAGGAGCTATCTGTTTTACTTCCATCTTGCTCTAAGCTGTCTCCTGTCTTTTATACAATCAATTAGCCTTCCTTTTAGTCATCGTAAAGGAGAGGTCTTACTGTATAGCAATGGCTAATCATATAAAACAATATAAGGTGAGTATCACTACAGTTGGACAACTTACCAAACTGGTAGCCAATGTCGTACCCTAGAAGTATACCATTACGATCTTCAGGGGCAGGTAATGACCAAACCAGTGTGAAAGAGTTACTGCTCCTGACACGGGCTTCAAAGTTCTGTACTGGACCTGGCACTGAAAATACATATAATGAAAAGCATTAGATTGACAACTAATTTAGGTTTGTACATAAAAGAAAAAACTTGTGTTAGCAAGTCAGTTTTGAAGTAGCATGGTAGTAGTCAAGTGGTAGTGCACTTGACTGCGGTACAAGGGGTGGTGAGTTTGATCCCCCGCCGTACCAGCAGCCTGATTGGGGGATTTGTTTGAATACCAGATGATGTACAGGAATGTTCTTGAGCAAGATATGCAACAGGTATTGCTCCTCTCCTCCCAGGGGTTAAAATTGGTACCTGTGAAGGGTCCAAGCCTGGACTGCGGCTGCCTATGCGCCATATGTTAGCAGTACTTAAAATTGTAGGCAAGATGGCTCAATCATTAGGGGAGTGTATGTACAGTTGACTGAATAGTCATTCTGACTGAAAGTTGGATATACCTTGGTACTTTACTATTTTATGAAACTCTAATACAGTGTCACTGTTAACCCATTAATCCTCTTTATATGTCTACTTTATTATTCCACTAAAGAAGTAGTTCAAATTTGTACAATCATGAATATTCACAATAAAAAACATTTTTGGCTCGCCTATTCGGAGAATGGGGGGCTTATGGAATCACCCCGACGTGGGCGTTGGTTTTTCATGGTTAAAGTTTTGGGGTAAGTGTTGTAATGCACTAATACTACATGAAATATTTGCATTAGGAAGCAGATATTTCGAATGGAGGTGCCCTGTCGGTTGAACATTGATGTTGCATAGTTAAAATTAAACAAAAAGCTAAAATTTAATCAAAATTTCACCTTTTGTGGACTTAGGTTTTTCGACTGATTTCTCATGGTTAAAGTTTTGGGGTAAGTGTTGTAATGCACTAATACGACATGAAATATTTGCATTAGGAAGCAGATATTTGGAATGGAGGTGCCCTGTGGGTTGAAGATTGATGTTGTATAGTTAAAATTAAAAAAAAAAAAAAGTTAAAATTAAGTCAAAATTTCACCTTTTGTGGACTTAGGTTTTTCGGCTGATTTCTCATGGTTAAAGTTTTGGGGTAAGTGTTGTAATGCACTAACACTACATGAAATATTTGTATTTGGAAGCTGATATTTGGAATGGAGGTGCCCTGTAGGTTGAACATTGATATTTCATAGTTAAAATTAAAAAAGAAGTTAAAATTTAGTCAAAATTTCACCTTTTGTGGACTTAGGTTTTTCGGCTGATTTCTCATGGTTAAAGTTTTGGGGTAAGTGTTGTAATGCACTAATACTACATGAATTATTTGTATTAAGAAGCTGATAGTTGGAATGGGGGTGCACTGGGGGTTGAACATTGATGTTGCGTAGTTAAAATGTAAAAAAAACTTAAAATTAGTCAAAATTTTACCTTTTGTGGACTTAGAGTTTTGGGACTGAAATTTCAAAGTTAATTATGGAGTAAGTGTTGGAATGCACTTATACTACATGACATATTTGCATTAGTAAGCTGATATTTGGAATGGAGGTTCTCTGTGGCTTGAATATCAATGTACTGATACACTTTTCTATTGATTGTTACCTATTTAAGAAAGGTTTAATTAGGCGAGCTTTGCTGTTCTCCGACAGCTCTTGTTTATTATAAAAAAGATTTCTGATGCAGATAGTAGCTTAAGGTATTCCAAGACTGAAGATCGCCTTTTTCCGTGTTATCTCGGAATTGTCCGTGTTTAACGGAATATACCGAACACTCCCATATAAAACCTGGACGATCATGTTAGAAATTATCCGAACGTAGTCCAAAATGTTGCAAATCTCGTCTTCTAAATTTGCATGGCCTTCCCCGCACGGGTTCGAATCCCGACTGAGCTCAATATATTTTTCTTTGAAATATATATCTTATTTTAAACAAAACCTTTTCCTAAATCAATGATTAGATGTTTATAAATGCGCCTGACATTAACTTGCAAAAATATTGAATTATAAGCCAAATTTATTGTTCAGTCTTTATAAAGTATTCAAGGTCTATCTCCAACACTTTTTCGAAAACAATTTTTTTTTTTTTCCCAGTTAGGTGCGGACAAATTTCTTCATATTTTGGATTTAGATTGCGTAAGTATTTTATAAAAAAATAAGCAAGTGGTTTGCTTTGCCCAAGTTTTTATTTTTGTACAAACATACAACCTTTTAAGTCATATAATGTAAAATCGTATGGAAAATATTGCATATGTTTAAGAGGACGGTTCAGATTTTTTAATTTTTCACATCATATGATGCAAATATGGGGACAATAACTTTTATTTTGTGATGTTCACGTCTTCTGGCATATGCATGAAATAAAAAAAAATCAGTATTTTAGGTAAGAATAGGTAAAAATCACCTTTCAGGAATATTTGTCTTTTAATTTTCTCGCATATTTTCCTACCTGTAAGGCTATATACAATATTTCAAATATTTTCGAGAAGAGATGGCGAAAAGCCTTCATATTTTACACAAGACACAGGAATTACATGTAGTATCCATTCATAATATCATTTTAACATTACAATTACCCTACCTTCAGCGTTGGATTACCTTAAAGCAGGTTGAAAATAAAGTAATGTGTGCCTTAAGAAGCATTCAGCTTTACTTTCAACCTGTTTTAAGTGGTAGCCTGTCTTTAAAACTAAACAGGCTACGGGTTAATGCTTTAAACTCATCCAGTGTCCTCTAAACACAAATTTGACTGTATTCCTTATTAGTTGTATTACAAGAAATTGTTAAAAGTTTGGCTGTAACATCCATACCTCCTTCATATGTGTTAAATCCTGTGGGTTCACTGGGTGGTCCCACATAGAAGTTGTTCATTACACAGATCTGTAACTCCATCCTTGAGTAGGGCGATAAGTTGGTGAGGCGGAAGACAGCATTCAGACTTCCAGAGGCTGGGATTTTTGCTGGAAGTATGTCATGAACAAACACCTCCACCTCCCTAAATGTACTTAACTTATTATTAGAACGCCAGAACTGGATCTGAAACAGAACATTACATGCATAATTTAACTCTTTACCTCATAACACGTTTCTTGTTTTCAAGATAGGTGACTACTTAAAGAAAGTTTGAAAGTAAAGCAGAATGCTCCTCAAAGAGCATTCTGCTTTACTTTCAACCTGCTTTAACCCTTTCCCCCATAGAAGTAACTTTTAGCGTTTAAATTTATTTCTCCGCTGAAAAAAAAGAGTTCAGTTTATACCCTCATGACCAATTACCATAACAAATATTTTTATAAAGCCTAGCAGATGGAAGTTTAAAGTAGGCTGAAAGTAAAGCAGAATGCACCTTAAGGCACATTCTGCTTTACTTTCAACCTGCTTTAAGTAATCACCTGTATTTAATGTTTTAACGGGTTATTGGGTAAAGGGTTAAGGGACAACCTGGAAAGATACTGGACAAGCTTTCCATGTTATATTTTCCAGACTTCCTAGGTGAGGACTATTTTCTTTAGTTAGGAAATAATGAAGGTGCAAAAAGGCCCATTTTTGAAGCAATGTGTAAAATCATGAAACATGAAATGCAATTGGATCACCTGGCAGATTTCTGTCATTCAGCTCATATGTACACTGGGAAAGAGCCTACTTTTGCTCTGCATTTTGCTGCCACCAGAAGTTAACGCTTCTTTTTCAATACAAAAATATAGAATACTGCCAAGAGAAAACCCGGCTGGAATATTTGAGGTCACATATTGACTATAGTTGCATACTTGTTTGGACTCATCAGAGTGAATCGTTTCTTTTTCAGTTATTTTTCAGTGTTAGCTTAACAAATTTGTTATTTCTCAGGCTCAAAACTAGTTAGAATTCAAGGCAAAGAACTGGGTAATATATCCTTTACAAAATGTGTCCACACAGATCAGAAGGCTCCCGGTTTAGCCCTCTGATCAAAGATTGCACAGTTTATCTTACTTGACAATCCCCTTGAGTCATTTGTAAACAAGTTAATTGTCAGACAACAATTCTACAGAATCAAATGTCTAGCCTATCTCCGCCTTGTCCATCATTCCACACATTTAGACTTGATACACTTGTATTCCAAGTTTGGCTGATCTAGAACTTATACTATTTTAGCATCAAACTTGAAAGCTAAAACGAAAACTCAAAGCTGAAGTTTCACACCCATCCATCAGAGTGCTGAAAAAACTTTAATCTCACTCCGCTTCATTCTGGGTTCCAGATACAGCGAGTATTTCAAAGACTAAAATCTTTATTCCTGCATTATTAAACCCTATGGTGTTACAACTCATTAGAATCGTCTCTTCGAGGCGATTTTAATGAGTAGTAACACCATAGGATCATCACACCACAGGATTTGGTGTTGAAGTGAGAAACTGTTGGATTTGTTCAGTTTACCCACTCTAATCTGGAGACCTGTAATCATTGCAGCAAGACAGGAGCAAAGGAGACCATTTAACCAATTACCCCATAAATACGCCTTTTTTCGCCTCTTATTTATTCCTTTACTGAACAAAATAGTTCCAATTTATACAGTCAAAAATATGAACCATAAGAATTATTTTCTCTATCCTAGCAGATATTAACTTAAAGCTGGCTGAAAGTAAAGCAGAATGTGCCTTAAGGCACATTCTGCTTTACTTTCAACCTGCTTAAAATGGTCACCTATCTTCATTACTAGAAACAAGCTATGGAGTAATGGGATAAAAAATCAAGATGTTCAGGGTTAACATACCTTGAAGCCCTTAAACTCTCCTTGTATGAGACCCATTTGTCCTGCTTCTGTCAACCAGTTTCTGTCCCAAGTCCATGACACATTTGCAGTTGAAGCAGCAATGTTGTTTACTAAGACATTGGATACCCGGGCTTTCGGAACTGCAAAATATCAAATTCATAAACCCTTCGCTCTTTTCATTCCTTTACATGAAACTTACCAGGGCTATACAAGTATGGGCACACTTTGCAAACAACTTGTTTACCAGAAAATATTTCCAATTTATATATTCAAGAGAATGTACCATAAAAAATATTTTCTATATCCTAGCAGATGGTAGCTTAAAGCAGGTTGAAAGTAAAGCATAATGGCCCTTAAGGCCAATTATGCTTTACTTTCAACCTGCTTTAAGTGCATGGTCACCTATCTTCAATACTATAAACAAGCTATGGGGTAAAGCGTTAAGAGCAAAAGAGAAACTGGGACTCAAGAGCATCTGAGATGAATTATTCTACTTACTGTCTTCAAAGGAATAGAGAGTTTTCTCTATAGGGTCTTCCCTAGAGTCTCCAATGTTATTCTTAGCTTGAATCTTAACTATGTAAGGTGTGTAAACTTTGTTGGAAACTCCAATGGATATAGAATTGTTCTTCCAATCATCAATGATAAAAGTCTTGGTTTCCAATGCTCCACGTTCTTTGACTGTAAGTTGATACTTGAATCCTGGCCCATTGTGTTCTAATGGGTTCATTGGCTATAAAAAGAAATGGTAAACAAACTTTGTTTTCATAAGGACAGGGTCTTTCTGCTTACAACAGGGCTCCAAAGAGGAGTATTTCAACAAGGGCCACCATGGCCCTAAATCGCTCACCTGGTTCACCATGTAAAACTTGACCTATAGTGATATAGATTACGACTGGACATGTGACCCACAATAAACCTCTAAAGTGTTAACAAGAGTCTTCTATGATTTGACCTAGTGACCTAGATTTTGACCAGACACAATCCAAGTTTGATTTTGACCTAGATTGGATGTAGGCAAACATTCTGACAATATTTCTTTCAGATCTAATGAGATTTGTAGCCTCTAGAGGGTTAACACTGTTTTTCTTTGATTTTACGTAGTGACCCAGTTTTTGACCAGACATGACCCATATTTGAACTTGACCTAGATATTAATTAGGCAAACATTCAGACCAAGTTGCATTAAAATCCAATGAAATTTGTAGCCTCTAGAGTAGTCACAAGGTTTTTCTATAATTTGACCTAGTGACCTAGCTTTTGACCTGACATGACCCACATTCACACCTGACCTAGATATTAATGAGGTAAACATTTTGACCTAGTGCCATGAAGATCGGATGAGATTTGTAGCCTCTAGAGTGTTCACAAGGTTTTTCTATGATTTGACCTAGTGACCTAGTTTTTGACCCGACATAACTCATATTAGAACTTGACCTAGATATCAATCAGGAAAACATTCTTACTAAGTTGCATCAAAATCCAATGAAATTTGTAGCCTCTAGAGTGTTCACAAGGTTTTTCTATGATTTGACCTAGTGACCTAGTTTTTGACCAGACATGACCCATATTTGAACTTGACCTAGATAATAATTAGGCAAACATTTTGATGAAGTTTCATGAAGATCGAATGAGATTTGTAGCCTCTAGAGTGTTCACAAGGTTTTTCTATAATTTGACCTAGTGACCTAGTTTTTGACCAGACATGACCCACATTCGAACTTGACCCAGATTTCATCAAGATAAACATTGTCATCAATTTTCATGAAAATCCGATGAAATTTGTAGCCGCTAGAGTGTTCACAACCAATTGTGAACGGACGGACAGACAGACAGACAGACAGACGACGGACGACGGACATCCAGCGATCCTAAAAGCTCACCTTTTTTTTTTATCATTTTATTTCTCATATTGCATCGTACAGCACAAACACATACTTTGTGTAGTATTCTTACATAAACGTATCTGGAGAGATAATAGACCATAAACATCTAAGCTTAAGTAAATGTGCTATTCAATATAACATAAGTCTTGGAATAGTTGAAGAAAAAAAAAGTAGATAACAAAGAAAGAGAAGAAAAGGAGGAAGACGAAAAAAGAAAAGCAGTAAAAGAGAAAGAAAAATATATGGAGAGGTGAGAAAACAGCTATTGTTTTTTAAGCTACAGTAAAAAATCCATCCCATTTTGCACGATGCAGGGCAAGTTTGTCTTTTCGTTGGGCAATATGTCTCTCTGTATGAACTTTGTCCTGCATGTATTTTTTAAAGAGTTTGAAGTTTGGTCTTTCTTTTAAACATTTGCATCGAAAAATGTAATATTTTGCCAGTAAGATGGAATAATTTAACTTCGTGCCAGGTGAGCTAAAAACTAAACTTTTTATTTCTGAATTAAACCCTATGGTGTTACTACTCATTAGAATCGTCTCTTCGAGACAATTCTAATTTGTGGTAACACCATAGTATTTGATGCTGAAATAAGTGAGAAAATGTTGGATTTGTTCAGTTTACCCCCCTCTTATCCGGAGCCCTGTTACAACCAATCTTGTATTGGGAGACAACTTATTGAAGAAGTGGTGTGGAGATCTCTAACTACAAGTGACTCTATAATGCAAAATAAATATAATGCAGAAAGCTCCTATAGGAGATTTTATCCAGCATTAAGCAATCACCTGTATCAAAGAATACCATTAGATCTTCTAATGAGTGGTGACTTAATACTAGATTAATAAATTTCATATTTTTTATCAGATGAGTAAATAACTTGGATCTGATCAGAATCAATATTTTTCAAAACTAAAGTCAATATTTCTTCAGTAAAACTGTAAATATTATATAATTGAAACAACAGTACTAACAATTGCTTTAAACCATTACCCCAAAAGGCGTATTTATGGGGTAATGGGTTAAACCAAATGGTTATAATGGTGAAAGGGTTATATTGTATATACAATTTGGTGGTGAAAGGGTTATATTGTATATACAATTTGGTGGTGAAAGGGTTATATTGTATATACAATTTGGTGGTTAAAGGGTTAAGCAGCCACCAGCACTTATATACAGAAAGTAATGACACATTTATAGTGTTACAGACTGGGTGAAACTTAAAGCAGAATGAAAGTTTTCTGCTTTACTTTCAAGAAGCCTTATTAACCCATTACCCCATAAATATGCCTTTTCATACCTTTATTGTATTCCTCCACTCAAGAAAATAGTGCCAATTTATACAGTCATGAAAATATGATGTAAGATATATTTTCTAAAACCTAGCAAATGATAGCTTAAAGCAGGTTGAAAGTAAAGCAGAATGTGCATTCTGCTTTACTTTCAACCTGCTTTAAGTGATCATCTGTCTTCAAAACTAGAAATAGGCTATGGGGTAATGGGTTAAGCAACAACGAGCCTTAATCTTTCCCAAAAAGCTAGTTTTCAGTGTTCATGACAGGTGGTTGCTAAAAGGAGGCTGGAAATAGTTAAAGAGCCTTTTGCTTTATATTCCACCCATTTTAAGCTATCAAATGTAAGGATGAAGGAAGCTGAATTACAGTAGAACCTCTCTATAACGACCACTAAAATAGAAGACTAATGGATATATGAAATACAGGTGACAGCTTAAAGCAAGGTAACAGTAAAACAGAAAGCTCATACAGGAGCTTTCTGTTTTACTGTCACCTTGCTTTAAGCAGTCACCTGCCTTAAACACCTTATAAATAACAATTTTTAGTGACCGTTATTGAGAGGTTTTACTGTATTTGACTAGATCACAGATTTAACTTACAATCCACTCCAGCACCAATGAATTCCTTAGGTTTCCAATGGCACGAACATTCTTTGGATTGGTGTATGGCTGAGAAGGGTCCGTTCTGCAGACTTTTTTAGTATGAAAGCTAGGGGCACTGGCGCCCACCTTGTTAGTCGCCAGTACACGGAAGGTATAATTAGACCAGGGTTGTAGCTCCACATTGACAGTGTTCTGAGCATACTCAACAGTTTTGGCCGAGACCCACTGGTCAGGATTAAAGGAAGTATTGTACTGAACAATGAAGTATTGTACAGGGGCATTATTCTCAATGCCCTTGATCCAGCGGAGATCTGCTGAGGATTGACGACACCTCTCAACAGCCACACCTGACGGAGGATCTGGACTATCTGCAAAACACAATTATTCAAAGGTTGGGACTCGTGAGCAACTTTCAGTATCAATTCCATGAACTCATTCACAACAGGAATTTGATGAACAATTCCAGTTTCCAACTAAGTCTAGTCCAATTTTGGCTATATAAGGTTGTTTTTGCAATATATTACAAAATGACAAACAACTTGCATACACTGATCAGAGGGCCCTTTAGGATCTCTCTGATCAGGGTCAACACTGTCCACATATGACAAGTGTACTCTTCATAGGTATACTGTTTGTAAAGGATGTATTTACTCAGTCCATGCCAAGACTTATCTTTATAGTCCCCTGTACCTAAGAATGCAACACTCTCTTCCATAGAAGCGCCCTCTAGCGCATTGAAATTATCAATCCACTGAAGAAAATAGTTCCAATATTTACAGCCATGAAAAGGAATGATAAGAAATATTTTGTAAATCTAGCAGATGATAGCTTATCCCTTTGAACCATAATCCCGCATATAGGCATTCTTTTCAAACAGTGTACATATGGAAAGTGCACTTGTCCTATGCAAACAGCGAAAACCCAGATCAGAGGGCTCCTAACGGATCCCTCTGATCTGGGTCTTCACTGTTTGTCATAATTCCAAACATTGACAAAAACAACCCTCAAAAGTCTGGACCAGACTAAAATGGAAACTGGGATTGTCCATTTGAAGTTTCAGGGGGGAAAGAGTTAAAGCAGGCTGACAATAAGGCACATTCAGCTTTACTTTCAGGCTGCTTTAAGTGGCCACCAATTTTCAAAACTAGAAATAGGCTATGAGGTAAAGTGTTAAACACAGGTGATAGCTTAAGTTTGCTTATTTTGAAGACAAGAAAATACAGGTAAAATCATGTGTACACGCCCATTTACCTTTGACAGTCAAGATGGCATTAGCTCTGTCTTCATCTAGGCCATTAGAGATGATACATGTGTACACTCCCGAGTCCCTAACAATAGTACCAGACACAGTCAGTGAGTTATCCTGGAAGTTCTGAGACATCCTCTGTTCAGTTGTCGACACAAGTTTCCCATCCTTCTCCCATGTCACTCGCATGTTTCTTGTCTCATCAAAGTCAGTTGAACCAGAACATATAAACTTTGCATTGAAACCTGCAATGACTTCCAAATCCAATGGAGCCTGTTCTATTCTTGTCTTTCCTAGAAAAATGTCAAAATTAACATTGAATGCAACTCTCCGATCCAGCGTTTAGTTTCAGATGGGGTCAGACCAAGAACATTTAACACACAGTGAGGGAAATCTTATTTTTTTTTAAAAATATAGAGAATATTAGGTCACTAGCTTTGAATGAGAAATGTTATCTGGCAAGGCGGATGAATATATCAGGTGAGACGCAGACAGAAGCCAAGTCAGAAAATATTTCTTTTTCAAAGATTGTCACCAAATATTCTATTTTCATGTCACAATAGCAAAATATAAAGAGAATGTTTTTTTAAAGCTAGAATCATTTTTGTTCTAAGATTCTCACTAAAGAACTAGAAATGTTACTCTAGGAAAGCGCGCTATTATATAGATGACATCAGTGACGTCACATCCTAGTAACTTTGAAAAAGAAATAAAAGAACCTTTAACAATCTAGTGTTTTTCACCCAGGGCATCTAAAAAGTGGACAATTATAGAAGTACCTCGGCAAGCGACTGGTGGCATATACTCTCAAACACTTTGATTGCAACAAATATTTCGAATAAGCGTCGTTACACATCGGGTTTCTGTTGAAAGAGTTTAAGACTACTTTTCCTAACAGCGGGGAAAATAAGCGTCTGGGTGAAAAAAATAGTTCCAACTATAGGTCATGTGACCAACTGACATAATAACATCGGTCATGTGACCAGCTGACATAATAAAGCAAAGTTTAAAAGGCACCCCTTTATCCATCAGGAAAATAGGCACGTGACAGGATAAATATGTTTATGCTCAAAATAATTTCAACTGCTATCAGTTTGGAACCGAATCAGATGCCGGGTAACCTGATGTCTGATCAGACTCGAAACTATTTGACACCCAAATTTAAAAGATCAAGGTTGAGTGATATGTTTGGATTGAAAATGGTCCAAGGCAGCAACTGTATATATAAGTATCAAGGCATTCTTGTAAGCAGTATTGGTGCTAGAAGTGTTAAAATCTGGTTAAACTTGTACACATTGACAGATGGATACACAGACAGACAGGACATCATTATGTGCCCCCCACACCTATACCGAGAGCATAAAAATGCTCATAAAAATATGTTTACTTCTAATCTGCATCTTGCAAACTGATGAGGTAACATCTCTCATATGTATGTTGGAGGCCTGGCATCGGTAATCTCCAGCATCTGCCATCACAACATTCTAGAAAGGAAAGTCAATATCATAGATTACAATACTACATTACACCTCTTAAAACGCTTAACTCTTTCAACATTAGGCCGTGAGCGGGAGGGGTTGGTCGGTACCACTAGGGGTGAATAAGGTTCACTATGATTTTCATAAAGATCAATGTCTGACTAGTTAAGAAATGTATGATAGCAGTAAAATCATGGGAGCTTTGTTGGTTTTTTAGGCATTTTTGTTACCCCACCCACCAAGTTTAACATTGCAAAGGGATCATCATTATCACAATCATACTTTTAGTAAAACATGAATTTTTATTGAAGCATCATATTAACAAGAGGGCCTGAAGGCCCTGATATCGCTCACCTTTTATAATGAAGCCTGATAGCTTTACCTTTGAATTTCACCTGTTTTATTCTAAATCCATTCAAATTTGTAGTATAGCATGTACACAACATTGCAATATGACCAATTCTAGTATGTATAGTAAAGTACATCAAAGGCAGATAACTTAAGAGCCTAAATAATACTGAAATGAAGCCTTTTCTAGCATTTCAAAGTATATCAAGGGCCGATAACTCTTGCCACAATCATCAGATTTCAACAATAATTGCACTCCCTCGAGAACTTATAGCTATATACATTGTGTGCAATTATAATAAAAATCCATTGAAAATTGTGGACTCTAGAGTGCAAACACTGTTAAATATGGCATTTTCAGCAGTTCAAAGGTAGATAACTCTTGACCTATTGGTCCGATTGCAACCATAACCGAACTCATCTGAATTCTTATGGTTATACACAATCTGAGCAAGTTTGAGAAAGATTGGATTAAAATTGTGACCTCTAGAGTGCAAACACCCTTAAATATGGCATTTTCAGCAATTCAAAGGTAGATAACTCTTGACCTACAAGTCCGATTGCAACTATAATCAAACTCATCTGTACTTTTATAGTCATATACCATCTGATGGAGTTTGAGAACGATTGGATTAAAATTGTGGCCTCTAGAGTGTAAACAACCTTAAATATGGCAATTTCAGCAATTCAAAGGTAGATAACTCTTGACCTATCGGTCTGATTCCAACCATAATCAAATTCATCTGTACTCTTATAGTCATACCATCTGATGGAGTTTGAGAATTGTGGCCTCTAGAGTGTAAACAACCTTAAATATGGCAATTTCAGCAATTTAAAGGTAGATAACTCTTGACCTATCGGTCTGATTCCAACCATAATCAAATTCATCTGTACTCTTATAGTCATACCATCTGATGGAGTTTGAGAATTGTGGCCTCTAGAGTGTAAACAACCTTAAATATGGCAATTTCAGCAATTTAAAGGTAGATAACTCTTGACCTATCGGTCTGATTCCAACCATAATCCGAACTCTTGTGTTAATATACAATCTGAGCAAGATTGGGAAAGATTGAATTAAAATTGTGGCCTCTAGAGTGTAAACACTGTTAAATATTGCATTTTCAGCAATTCAAAGGTGGATAACTCTTGACTTATATGTCTAATATCAACCATAAACGAACTCATCCGAACTCTTATGGTAATATACAATCTGAGTAAGTTACAGAAATATTGGATAAAAATTGTGGCCTCTAGAGTGTAAACACCAAAATTGTTGACGACGGACGACGAACGACGGACATTCAAGGATTGCAAAAGCTCACCCTGAGCTAGCTCAGGTGAGCTAAAAATGTATTGTAACATGCCATTAGACATTTTTTGAATTGTTTAAGTAATTTACTTTGGCGAAAAAAGGCATTTTTGTTACCCCACCCACCAAGTTTAACATTGTAAAAGGACCATCATTATGGTAGAAATATTTCAGAAAAAGTGACTTTTTTGCAGAAATAGAGTGACCCCCCTTTGAAATATTTTGACTCCCTCTCTATGCTAGGGGGTCACTTCATTTCAGGTATGACATGAAATAAAGTGACCCCCCAGAATATTATGACCCCCTTCGAAATATTACGAAAATGTAAATCCTTTGTCGCAAATGTACGTCAATTTCCCTCCCTATCAAACTCCCTCCGGACAACGCACCAACATTTTGTCTCCAATGTAAACCCCTATAATGTGTTAGTGTGTTTTATATCAAGGTTTTGCATTGGATAAAAGTATTGAAGGTACGGGTATTTACTTAAGTAACTTCATTTGCAATACAATACAGGTATAGATAGTCGGATATCATCGGAAATGTAGTGTTTGATCATGTTGCGTCTGAGTATAAGAATTGGGAGTGAGTTCAAACAATGTTGGGATACGATCTTTCAATTTACAAACTTGTAAATTATGGTACTATAAGTCGATGTTGAATCGGTGCGCATAATAGATTTAATATCGAGATAAAATATCGTGTGTCGGGCATTAAAGAAACAATTAGATTTCTTAATTTTAAACGAGAGCACCGAAAACGGCACATTATACGCACACTGGCAAAGAAAATCTATTCTAATTTGTAGACACTAAATAGAGCTCTGAGAGCATAAACAATACTGAAATAATGTCTTTTTTAGCATATCTGAGTACACCAAGGGCGGATAACTCTCAACACTATGATCCGATTTCAATAATAATCAACCTTTCATGAACTTATACTTCTATAATTATACTGTGGGCAAATATAATCAAAATGAATTCAAAACTGTAGTTGCTAAGTGTGTTAACACTGTCAAATAAGCCTTTTATAGACGTCGCACACGATGTTCGAACTAACGTTTGTAATGTCTTAATAGATGTCCAAAATGGGTTTTACGTAGTAGCATTTTGAATTGTATTTAAAATAGCGTTACATACAGCTCTATTATATTTCAAGAGATAGAACTTTAAATGTAAATCTATAGTTACCCTCTATACTTTGACATTGATAAGTCACACATTTTACAAATAACGAAGCCCATGGTATTTTTTTTAAACGTTGGCTCTTTAAAACCAAAAACAACCGCATGACTTCTAACGATACTTCACATTGTAAAGCTACTAATAATATTATACCCTTGTGAATTTTTTCTCTAAAAGTTACGGTACTCCATTTTTGGTGTACATATATAAGTAACCCCGGTACAAAAATATTTTTTTACAGATAGATCTAGCGCTGGTACGTCTGTCAGTTATTTTGGATGACACGCGATCTGAGTTGTCTCTATCGAAATAGTTTCTGCTTATCATTTTTAAAAAACTAGTTTCACTAGACCAAAAACCTTTACAAGTTTGCACTCTAAATTTGCACTGTTCTCAAACAGTGTCAAAAGGAATTAGTTGGTGAACAAATCCCTGTTAGAATATAACCTACAATTTTTAAACCAATCAAACTGCCTTTTCCACCCCATTAAGTACGGCACTTAATCATTAAGTATTTTGTTGTGTTTCGCCGTCGCGTGGTGTCTGCGCGCTATAGATTACTCCGCCTCGTAGCAACTAGTTGTAAAGACTGCCATATTTGGGCGATCTCACAACCAGAATAAGTCAGCTTTGTTTACGATGCGTGGGAATTATGTAGTCCTCGGCCAATAAAAATGTAGGTTATATTCTAAGTTAGTTAGAACATATTAAGTGAAATCTTAATGGTTAAGAAGGGGCCACTCGCTAATGCTTGTTACGCCCCTTCTTAATCATTAAGATTTCACTTAAAAAGTTCTAACTATAACTTAAATTTGACTTGGTGTTGCTACACACGGGTTTAATGGTACATGTACATTGCATTATGTAAACAGTAAGCAGTCACGTCGTGATGTCATAATCATACATCATAAACACGGATGACAAACACAAGTCATTTTTAGCGTAGAATCTACATCTATAGTCTGTTTCACTATTTGATCTGTACGAATGTTCCTTTTCGACTACAATGTATGAATGAAATGTTCACCTTTCCAAATAATACAGATTCAGACCACCCATTGCATCTCGCAGGTGGACTTTAATTAAAGTCCTCTCTGAAAAAATACCACCGCTTAATTATTTACCCATTATTCCAATCGCCGTCCAGTGGAATGGGGGTAGATTACAAATATAAATTAATGTTCATTTTAGTTTGGAACAGTTTTTGAATCTTATTCAACGTCGAGTTGCTAGTTAGATATGGTCCCAAAATATCTAAAATGACCACCAATTACGGTAACCCTGTAAGTGCCATGTTCGACAACTCTAAGACAGGCAAACAGTTTGGATCTAGATAAGAAATATGCATATACTTATGTAGAACATTGCACTTAGAGGGTTTGCTTTGACCTTTTTGCCGAAACGTAATAACATTTTACCACCATAAGCATCTAGTCGTTTTTGCAAAATGTTTGGAGCTAGATCAGTCGCTTAGTAGTCTATCGTCTGTTCAGAATACAGTATTAACTGTTTGCAGGGCTGCGATTTCTCCGGATTTTTCCGAAATCTTCGGATTTTTAATCCAACATAATTATGGAAGCTTAAAGCAGGCTGAAAGTAAAGCAGAATGCGCCTTAAGGCGCATTCTGCTTTATTTTCAACCTGCTTTAAGCATCACGTGTCTTAACAAGAGCACTGCAGTGCGGCAAAATACGCCCGTCATGGCCGGCGGGTGTCAAAGTCGACCGGACTCAGGCGGACTGGAAAAAGTCGCCCGGAGTGTAGGCCCAACTATCGATCTAAAAAAGACTATGCTGCAGTATTGCGATATAAAAAATAGAAAAGTTCTGTTGTTGTTTTTTTAAAAATGCCCATTTTTGACAATAAAGGGGCATAACTCTGCTAAAAATAGTCGCCAACGTCTGAAACGCGAACTTGTCAGAACTATTGTGGTATGGAATATTTGTAGGAAGTTTAATCAAAATCGGTAAATAAATGAAGGTGAGAGAGCGCTAACAAGAAAAGTTAACGGACGGACGGACAACGCTGGGTATACCATAATACGACCGTCGATGACGGGCGTATAAAAAAAACTAGAAACAAACTATGGGTTAAAGGTATAATTCGGAATTGAAAATTTTGAAATCTTAGGATTTGCTTTATCAACTTATGGCAGCCCTGTGTTTGACACCCGAAATAATAGTCATGCAACTGTAAATCTAACCTTAAAATGATAATTCGGAAAATAGGTTTTAGACAGACGGTGTTTTGGAGATGATAGGGTTCAAGCTTTTAAGATAAATGTCCTGTGGGAATTGAAAGGGTATTATTATTATTATAAATGCTTGAAAAAAATAACATTGTTGGCACCTTTTATGCTACTCTGTCAAGTGCGACAATACTGGTACTTACAAATAGTCTGGAATCAGATTTGAGGCCGATAAACTCGGCGTTGTTTCAATATTAAAACTGTTTGAAGCTCACACGCATATGGACCGAGAGGTGACAATAGTACGGTAATAATACGACAATATGATCATTTAACTACGACGGTGATAACGCGACAGTACGACGGTTATACTTCGACAGTAAGACAGGTGATAACGCGACAAAACAACGGTGATAATGCTGTAAAGATGAGGTAATTATATCACTCGGCCTACGGCCTCGTGATTTAATATTTACGCATCTCAACTTCTACCCGAGTTCTATTGCATGATGATACACTAGTAGATGTTATTAGTTCTTAAAATAATACTAAACAGACACACGTTTGTAAAGGGGGGTCACTTTATTACGGGGGTCACTTTATTTCGTGTGGGGTCACTTTATTTCATGTAAGGGGGTCATAATATTTCGACCCGGGGAGTCGAAATATTTCGAGCCCCCGGTCGAAATATTTCGACCGGGGGGTCACTCTGTTACGGGGGTCACTTTATTTCATTACACCGGCAGTTTTATTGAAGTATCATATAAACAAGAGAGCCTGAAGGCCCTGATATCGCTCACCATTTGTAATGAAGCCTGATAGCTTTACCTTTGAATTTCATCCATTTTATTCTAAATCCATTCAAGTTTGTCGACCTACTCTAGTATAGTAGAGTACATCAAAGGCAGATAACTAGAGCCTAACCAATACTGAAATGAAGCCTTTTTCTAGCATATCAAAGTATATCAAGGGCAGGTAAATATTGCCTTAATGATTACATTTCAACAATCATTGCACTTCTTGGAGAACGTATAGCTACATCCTTTGTGTACAAGTATAATCAAAATCCATTGAAAACTGTAGTTGCAAGAGTGTAAATGCTGTAAAATATGGCATTTTCAGCAATTCAAGGTAGATATCTCTTGATCTATTTGTCCAATTCCAACCATAATCACCCTTTTTTGAACTCTTATGGTCATATACAATCTGGGCAAGTTTGAGAGAGCTTGGATATATATTGTGGCCTCTAGAGCATAAACACTGTTAGATATATCATTTTCAGCAATTCAAAGGTAGATAACTCTTGACCTATTGATCGGATTACAACCATAATCGAACTCATCTGAAGTCTTATGGTAATATACAATCTGAGTAAGATTGAGAAAGATTGGATAAAATTTGTGGCCTCTAGAGTGTAAACATCGTTAAATATGGCATTTTCAGCAATTCAAAGGTAGATTACTCTCGACCTATAAGTCTGATTTGAACCATAATCAAACTCATCTGAACTCTTATAGTCATATACAATCTGAGCAAGTTTGAGATAGATTCAATAAAAATTGCGAACTCTAGAATGTAAACACTGTTAAATACAGCATTATCAGCAATTCAAAGGTAGATAACTCTTGATCTATTTGTCTGATTTCAACCGAAATCAAACTCATCTGAACTCTTATGGTCATATACAATCTGGGCAAGTTTTAGAAAGATTGGATAAATACTGTGGCCTCTAGAGTGTAAACACCGTTAAATATGGCATTTTCAGCAATTCAAAGGTAGATAACTCTTGATCTATTTTTTCGATTTCAACCAAAATTAAACTCATCCGAACTCTTATGGTCATATACAATCTGGACAAGTTTTAGAAAGATTGGATAAATACTGTTGCCTCTAGAGTGTAAACACTGTTAAATATGGCATTTTCAGCAGTTCAAAGGTAGATAACTCATGATCTATTTGTCCGATTTCAACCATAATCGAACTCATCCAAGCTCTTATGACAATATACCATCTGAGCAAGTTTGAGAAAGATTGGATAAATAGTGTGACCTCTAGAGTGTAAACACTAAAATTGTTGACGCAGGACATTCAAGGATTGCAAAAGCTCACCCTGAGCTAGCTCAGGTGAGCTAAAAATGTATTGTAACATGCCAATAGACATAATTGGAATTGTTTAAGGTGGTTCACGGGACAGCTTATTCTGTGTCTGAATTCTTTGAAACCTTGATTAAATTGAAATATACCATATGGAGAGTGAAAAATCGTTAAAATAAAAAAAATTACAGTGCCGTTTTTTTCTGACAGGACCTTTTGTCGAGAAAAGCTCCTTTTTTAATAAACAGGAATATTTTCTTTATAAAATGATATAACTCAATAATTTCTGTACATTCAAGTAAACTGTACATAGACTATAAGATATTGGGCAAACAAAAATATTTCATGACATATTTTCTGGGAAATATCAATATTTTAAAAAAGTCAAATTCTGAAAAAGTCACTAAATCTCAAATTACAAAAAATCTAGCTGTTTAACATACACTTATTTGACTCTTATTAGATAGATATAACTTAATTCTAGTCATAAAAAATTAATGAAAATCTACAGTAGAATTTGCATTTTATACATGATTTCCTGAAATTCTGACAAAATGATAACACAAACGAGTAACCTCCATTGAGTTCAACTTTAAAATGCCGTCAGCTCTAAATAATACCAGAAGTCAAACCTGTAATGGACCATTGAATACGGTAGCCTGTAGGCAGATGACTGCTTAATGCATAACAAAAGTAATGCATAAAAGCTCCTTTAGGATCTATCTTTTAGTATTACTTTTGTCCTGTGTTAAGCTGCCATCAGATTCTGTCATATAGGCTATAAATCCTTACACATTTAGCTGTCACTTGACTATACTTGCATCTGATATTATTCATTATTACGTGACTAAACATAGACTGTCCTTTGATCACTGCGTTATGAATTGACTAGTCACTAAAATCGGACAATTTATTGAAAAAAAAAAGTTTTGAAGCGAGTGGGAATCGAACCTAGAACCTTTGAATTGCAAGTCAATCACCATACCAACTGCACTAACAGAGAAGACACTGAAGCAGATCAAATTTTCTTTATCTAAATTTTCTACTATAAGCACATGCCGCAAAGATCAGGTGAAAGTCATCAGCATTTCCGGAACTCGAGATGCGGGCCGCCCGCTGTCAAACCACCTTAAGTAATTTACTTTGGCGAAAAAGGCATTTTTGATACCCCACCCACCAAGTTTAACATTGTAAAAGGACTATCATTATCACAATCATACTTTTGGTAATGCATACATTTTTATTGAAGCATCATATTGAAATGTATTGTAACATGCCATTAGGCATTATTGGAATTGTTTAAGTAATTAACTTTGGCAAAAACTAAAAAATACGTCACCCTTTTTATAACGAAAAATCCCTTTTTGTGCTCCTGGAATCTTTTGATGCAGGTTGCATAATTAAAGTGATCACCCTGTCCGTGCGCACGAAGTCAACCATATCTTAACGTTTCATGTAGCATTAGCAGAGCTCACTAGAATGATTCTACACTTGCACAGTTGTTGCCTTGGACCATTCCCAGTCCACCAATATCATCCAACTTCAATTTGACCTTGATATTGACTAAATTTGGACTTGGAATATGTTTTATGAGCTATTTCTTGGTTAAAGAGATTTTACCGTTTCGTCTAGAGTTAATGCTTCTTTCAGGAATGATTTGATCATTGCATACTGAATACATTGAACCTTTCCAATTCCAGGAATATCACAAAAGCTTGGTTTGGCCTTGGACTTAACCTAATTTGGACCTAGAAAAAAAATCAGAATAAACAGTACTGGTACGTTAAGGATGCCGCCGGGGTTCACTTAAAGCAGTAATGTTCTAAGACAATGTTACTTTCTTCTTATGCTAAGGCTGATATTGTACGAATTCTTGACTCTGCTATTTTCAAATACACCTGCTAGCACATAACAAATGAAAAACATATATTTCGGGTCAAAAGAATTAAGTTTAAAGGCAATCTATTGACGTTAACCTACAAGCCATTGACAACAGTGTTATGAAAATGTCTAAACATCTATTCGGCATTGACGAATAATCAATGCTTTACAACCACTGACGTGTAGGCTGTAATTCTTATGTACGAATACCAATTCTCACATCTCCTTCACTCAATGTTTTCAGCCTCTTCCAGTGGATGTTCTTCATCATCTGATTCTGTACTAGTTGCCTGATTCTCACAGTTAGGAAGTTTGCACATGTTCGTACTATTCAAAGCATAAGAAATGCATACACATTTAGGCAAAGTACATTTTCTAGCACAGCTCCACGCTAGTAGGTCAAGCATCGACGTCGGAGCTGTTTTCCATCCAGCAAGTCGTCTAATAGCTGATCAATCTCACCTTCTTTCACAACTTTCCATCCTCTTCCTACAGGACTTGGAATATTATCGACCCCAAATAGCAGCCTGGAAGTTAGCTCTGAAAGTGTGCTTAACTAAACAGTCCAGACATTCCTATCTTGTTGTATTTCAGTGGGTTAATTGTCATACGGAATTGTTTCTCTTTGTTAGAACGAGATTACCCCCTCTTCTAAGAACTGAAATTAAGAAAGACAGGTCGTTGGTTTTGATCCCATTTGCTGTTTTGCAAAGGATGAAATTAGTCGAAATTAGTCGAAATCATCTGCCCGAAGTCATCGTCATCATGGCGTCTCATCATCCCCCATCATCCATTGGCGTTGTATGACCCATTTTGTGGCGCAGAGCCGTAAACCAAAATAATGCATCCATCCAGCCAGCCAGCATGAGGTGTAGCTGGTGGCACTCTATCTCACCCTATGTGGTACAGAATAAGTCGTACCGCTGATCATTCACTTTTGCTGATGACGCTTACAAGGCATAGAGCTGACGTTTATTTCTCAAGTCTGTGTATCAAAACAGGAGGGATACCCATGTCCTATCCAACTTCAGGGAACATTTCTTGAGCTTCAGTATTACCATTCATCAATTTCAGTGCACATGTTTTATCCTTACCAGCAAATGCACTGACCGTGTCACAACATGTTAAAACATACATTCTATTCCGTGACTTGCAGACATCGGTGTCAATCGCGTCCTCAATTTTCAGGATATCCAATATAACTTGTGCGTATCTTTGTCTCGCATTTCTTAAATACGTTCATTTGCTTCTTATTGGCTGCTTCAAAGACCCTGTACCTCCTCGCATCCATTGTATTTTATTTTGAAGCATTTGATTTCAACGTAATCGTGCGATAGTTTCCTCTGTAACCTTTGACTATGCTCGGTTTTCATCCATTGATGCACCAGGAATGCTTATGAATATTATTATTGACCATATTGCTAAAGAAGCTCTCCCCTGTTTACATCTATTCTATCACTGTCACCTCGAGTGTCATCGATAGAATAGTGCTTGCGCAGCCACAAAAATGCATTGGTATCTTTTGGTTCTCTGTACGAAGTTCATTCCGTCAATCACGGAGACAGACTTCTTTGGCACACCTTCAGCTAAGCCAAGCGTTTTCTGTTAGCTCAATACTAATGCAGCATTGTTGGACTTCCCAAGCAAACCATTTGATATTGGGAAAGACTATTGCCAAAGTGCAATAAGTGAAATAATGAAATTCATCTGGAGATTGCGTGTGTATGCCATAATATGATGCGACAGAACAAAATCATTATCAGCTATAAGAACTGCCAGTCTTCTACTGGATTTCACTTTAATGCTGCTGGAGATCTATAATCTGTTGCTCTTCATTTGATTGTGGTTGTTCTCCTTTGAATTGTGCCTACGAGCATTGATCAATCGCATCATTGAACAATCGCATGCACACTCAGAAGGTCTTTTGCAATGTCTTTAGATACTGCATTTGTGGTGGACATGCTTAAATAACATCTTGGTTTTCTTCAAATGGGTTGAACCAGCCTCTTATTAGATATGTTACTGCAGTAACGTTTTCCTCATAGTTCTGCATTCGTGGCCTTTGCAGCTCTGTGTGAGAGTTCTCGTGTTTCGTATCTTCAATCATGTCTCTGAATTGGCTGATGGATGCACTGTGATACTCAGCTGTTATATAGTACAACGCTTGGTGGCACACGTGTTCAAGCGGAAGTGTACGGTCCTAACGCGAGTTTGTGTGTCCTTATTGACAGTGACCTCTGTTGTCTTATCAAGGTAAACACAAGGTTGGGTGATATGGATATATTATGAATGGTACAAGACGACAACTGTATATGTATCCAAGTATTTGAGTAAGCGGTGCTAGACGAAAAGATCAAATCTAGTTAACAATGACATAGCACATAAAACTAGGGGTGTTAACGGTTACGGATATTGTAAACGGTTAATCGCAAGCAAAAACGGGTTAACCGACCGGTTAACCTGACATTTAATTAAACCATTTTATTGCCGAGAAGAAAATGTCTTCTACCTACTGTTAGTTCTGAATGTTAATGAAAGCCATCCATTCTTTTAAGAATCCTATTGACAAATGTCGAATAGTCTGATTTCCGACCAAACGCCGAGTGAAACTGCGTCCGAACTGGATCCAGGCTGCTTTCAAAATCATTAAAAATCTCTGACTTTACATGCGTGTTTGAAATATTCGGCGATGTTCTGTTAGGCTTTAATAGATCCAATTCGAAACTGAATTTCAAAGAGTATGTTCCAGTTCTGAAGTGCTACATGTTTTCATCTGCACGCTAAATTTGTGTTTGCTACAAAGAATATACATGCACTGGTAAGCATTCGATCTGGATCTTGAGTCATTCATTGTTACACTCGATTCTAAAGTAATTATGGCATTTTGAACTGAATAAAGCCAAACAGAAGCAGTTTAACATACTTGCTAGTAGAAGAAATTTTCAGCGGATTACCTTTTTGCCACTCCTACGAAAAGTAGCAGACGACAATACGGAGCGTAAGTTACGTAACCTGTTTGTGAATGGTACAGTACGAAAATTAATCAATTTGACAATCAAATCGGAAACGCACCGGAATACACTTTTTGTCTTTTTTGCAAGTGATTCTGAATAATAAAATACGCCGAATTAATAGGTGTCTCATCTAGATCTAAACCGCTTAGCTGCTGAACGGATAAACATGTCATTTTGAGCTCGGAGCAGTTATGTGTAGATCTATTTTCTCCAAAATTTCAAGTACTGTTATTCATTGCTGGATTTATATGATCCATATGATATTGGATTCAGTTCAAACGTTTTCTACACATTTCTTAATAATAGGACACTAATCTTAATCTAGTAAAATCACAACAATAACGTCAGTTAATTGGCGACCTGTCAATTGTCTCATCCCACTGGTTTATATCAGGATTACCTAGCAACCTCTGTGGACAGGGTAGTACACGCCCGCAGCGTGTTATTCGACAAGGTGTCAAGGCAGTTGAAACGAGCAAAGGAGGTGTCGTCCGCTGATTACGTGCAGCAGATTTTATGATCCAACTTCCAAATTTTTGTTTTTCAGGTTAACCTTTTGAAGGAAAGCGTAACCGATTAACTGCGCTTCTAAAGGTTAGCCGATTAACCGTTAACATCCCTACATAAAACACATTCTAAGTCAAAAATAAGGTCAAGGTCAATGTCAAATGAATTTTTGTTGATACTCATTGATTGGGAATTATCGAAAGTAACAATTGTGCAAGTCTCAAAGCATTCTAGTAAAAGGTGTTAATGCTAGATGAAACGGTAAAATCTCGTTAACCAATAAACATCCCTTATACCATATTCTAAGTCCGCATGCAGTCACGGTCAAGGTCAAAATTGAGGTTGGGTAATATGGGTGAATTGAGAATGCTCCAAAGCCATAACTGTGAAATTTTCAAAGCATTCTAGTAAGTGGCAATAATGCTAGACGAAACGGTAAAATCTAGTTAACCAATAAAACAGCCCTTATAACATATTCGTAGTCAAAATTCGGTGAAGGTCAAGGTTAAAATTAAGGTAAGGTGATATGGGTGGATTGGCAATGATCAAAAGCAGCTAGTATCAAATCATTCTAATATGCGGTATTGATGCTAGACGAAACGGTAAAATCTAGTTATCCAACAATCAGCCCTAATAACATATTCATAGTCAAAATTCGGTCAAGGTCAATGTCAAACTAAGGTTGGATGATATGGATTTTGTTTGGAACTATCCTAACCAACAAATGTTTAAGTATCAAAGCATTTTATTACACGGTGTTATTGCTAGAAGAATTGGTAAAATCTGTTTAACTTGTACGCACCACCAGTAGGATCACTATATGCCATCCACATCAAAAGACATTTGTCTGAAGGCATAAAAAGGTGATTTTTTGTTAAAAAAGGTGATGGCAATTTGTTTTGGGCCAAAGTTTAAACCTTAAATAATGTTAATAACATTAAATGGCATGTTTCAATACCCGTTTTGATATAAAGCACCAAAAAAATGCATGCAGTACAAAAAGAATGATTGTGACAATGATTGTCCTTTTACATCGTTAAAATTAGTGGGTGGGGTAACAAAAATGCCCCAAAAGCCAACAAAGCTCCCATGAATTTACTGCTATCATACATTTCCTAATAGAAGAGGGTTTGGTCTTTCCGAAAATCATAGTGAACCTTATTCACCCCGACTGGTACCCGTACCTCAAATTTCAGGTGCCCGGCTCACGGCCTATCATGGACCTGTTTAAAATATACTCATTGCATTTGCACACACTGATTCTCCAAGGTGGCATGGATAAAAACTTACACATTTGAGGGTATATCTTGTTTTGCCTTCTCCTCACAGGCTCTAATTCAGACCAAGCTCATTTCATTACATTGAAATATATGTTTTACCATAAACTAATATTTATGTGTTTCCATAGGCCACTGGCATCTCAATTTTAGGCCAACTTTGGTTTAGACTCTTTAATTTATGAGGCTACCTACCTAGAGGGATGCGGATTTAAAGGAACCCGGGTGATGCCCTACTCTTTTTCGATGAAACCCTTTGGTTCTTTTATATGCCAATTGTACATACCATAAAATTCCTAAGAATTGGGACATCCTGAATATAACTGCATTATTATCCTAAAATTTGAACTAATTGCTTTTTTCACACAATAATGTTCAAAAGGTGAAGGCAAGCAGTTTAGACCCTGATCAAATTGCTCCCTCAGTGTCTACACTGTTTTCTCAGGCCTGACTGTCCCATACTTAGAGTAATTACAAAACTTCTCTTACATGGGACCTCCAATGTTGTTAATGTCTGCTTAACTCATTACCCCATAAATACGCCTTTTTATACCTTTAATTAATTCCTCTACTGAAGAAAATAGTTCCAATTTATACTGTCACAAATAAAAATCATAAGAAATATTTTCTATATTATAGCAGATAATAGATTAAAGCAGGCTGAAAGTAAAGCAGAATGCGCCTCAATGCACATTCTGCTTTACTTTCAACCTGCTTTAAGTGATGATCTAGAAACAAGGTATGGGATAATGGGTTAACATACACACTGAAAACTTTCCGTTGCTCATGCAATACCATACCTGGATCAGCAAATCACCATTAGCCATGATCTTGAAGCGTCCCCCAGTAATCAAGCTCTGGTCTCTATACCATGTGATAATTGGGTCAGGTTTACCCGTCACTGTGCAGGTAATTGTCACAGACTGGCCTTCAGCCACCTTGATAGAGGGCGGCGGTGGTACAATGATGGTAGGCTTCTCAGCTGAAATAAGTTAGATTTCAACATACAGTGAGGTCATCTTCTACCAACTTATGATATCTAACCCATTCCACCATAAATATGTCTTTTTACGCCTCTAATTTATTCCTCCACTGAAGCAAATAGTTCCAATTTTTACACTCATGGATATGCAACATAAATATATATTCTATATCCTATCAGATCATAACTTAAAGCAGGCTGAAAGTAAAGCAGACTGCACCTTAAGGCGCATTCTGCTTTATTTTCAACCTGCTTTAAGTGATCATCTATCTTTAAAACTAGAAACAGGATATGGGGTAACGGGTTAACACAGGTTTGTAGGCGCATTCTGCTTTACTTTCAACCTGATTTAAGTTGTTATCTATCTTCAAAACTATCAACAGTATCTGGGGTTTTGGGTTTACCAGGTAATCGACATGCTACATAAAATGACAGGGAACAAAACTAAAAGGTGTGCTTTAAAAGTATCAGGAAAAGTCAAATTTCTTATTCATTTAACCCATTACCTCATAAATATGCCTTTTTACGCCTCTAGTTTATTCCACCACAAAACAAAATGGTTTCAAATTATACATTTGAGAATATTTATCAGAAGAAATATTTTCTATTTTCAAGTAGATGGTAGCTTAAAGCAGGCTGAAAGTAAAGCAGAATGTGCCTGCTTAAAGTGGTCTACAATTTTCAATATTAGAAATAGTCTATGGCGTAATGGGTTAGGATATATTCTCCGTTCTACTGTTGTAAAATGGTAATAGACTATGGTTGAGAGTTGTGATGCACAAGAACTGATCATGAAGACCGTAGGTCAAATTTGACCAATCAAAATTTTAATGCTTGAGACAGATCTCAGACTAAACTTAAAACAGTTTATTTACGTTGGGGCCTGGAGTTTTACTGCAGGGTGTCCCGGCCTCTTGA
Source organism: Gari tellinella (assembly GCA_922989275.2). Classification (NCBI taxonomy): domain Eukaryota; kingdom Metazoa; phylum Mollusca; class Bivalvia; order Cardiida; family Psammobiidae; genus Gari; species Gari tellinella. The sequence continues at coordinate 54,483,055 of OV277858.1, forward strand.
TAAAAGCTAGTTAACACAATTTTTTTCAACAATTTCTACGCAGCTCCACCTATTCTAACTCAGTGTTTTCTCTAGAGCCAAAATTTAGGGGGTCAAGTTTGACCCCCTGTTTAAAAAATTGGGGGTCATTTAGTAAAATCAGGGGTCATATATTTTTGCTGACTTAAATTATCTTAATTAATGCATATAAGGTGTTACAACTGATTATGCACGGTTGGTTTGAAGTGTTGGCAGAACAGGTTCTAAGTTAATATGATCTATGAGAAAGTAGTGTAGCCTTTACAGCTGTTTGGTAATGGTCTGCTCTGTTAGCAAGGTGCAGAAGACCTTCAAAGGTGTAAAGGAGAGGGTTAATCAACTTGAAAATTTAAGTTTTTTGAATGCAGGTAATAATCAAAATTCAACAGAAATTCAATGTTCGGCCTGTCTCTCACTTTAAACTTACAGAAAGTTTCAATGAGAGTGAAACTCCAAGTCAGAAACAGCTAGAAATACTTGTGTTTTTCTTGACTGATACAAATAGTTAAGCTCACATCTACTGAGAGAATATCTGTCTTTTTCTGGATTTTTTCCCGTTTTTGCCACTTTCATACCGTAGCCGAAAGTTTTTCTCAAGCCATTCAGTTCTTAATTTTTGCCATGTTACTGGGTTCGCTGTTGACGCTGTTTTTGATGCAGTTTCTTAACTCGTTTGATTCACTCGTTTCTGCTTCAAGGCATTGATTTACTACGATCAGCATCGTAATTAGAGGTCTCTTTTTTATTAAAATGCAGTTTGCCTCCGTTGTTTCGGAGCTGTCGTAAAGTTTTATTCAACTTGACATATTGCGGGAAGACGTTCTAATATTGTCCGGGCACTGGAACGTATGTCGGATTATATTCTGTATCAGTAATAATTCCACACAATTTGATAATTGAAGATTATTATTGAGTTGCACGTCTTTATTTATAAGAAACAATCGTATTGGATCGAAGGTAATAAAATATTCAACGTTTACTGATAACTATTCATTGGTTTGAAATCATCGAAGCCGTACCGAGATACGTAACTTGAACAGGAAATTGCACCGTAATTTTAGTCAGGTTCCCGAATGTGATGAAGACAGGGAACCAGACTACCGGAATTAAGACCAGCAAAGTGCTCACGCATGCGCAGAATAACAGCAACAAGTAAACAGAATCACTGCTTCTCATCGTCGACTTTCGGTTTATAAGATGGCAATTTCTTCGGGGTTAAAGATGCCATTTAGGGCTGAAATATTGTTGCATCAAGAAAAACGCAGGCTACAAATTTGGTAGCGCCAAACGTGAACTTTCTGTGCCAAAAACGCACTCTCGAGAAAACACTGCTAACTGTGTGACTACTCATCAGAATTGCTGTAAAGTGACAATTCTAATGAGTAGCTACACCATAGGGCTTTATAAAGGCATGAGAATTTTAATCTTTCATGTACTCTTCTTATCTGGAGCTCATAGTCCAAGAATATTAAGAGTTTGAGTTGAGTCTGAGATCATTCTCAAGCATTTGATTGGTCAGATTTGAGCAAAAGCTCAAATCTGACCAATTAAATGCTTGAGACTGATCTCAGACTCAACTCATACTCTTTATAACCTTTGGACCTGGTGTAACTTCAAACTTACCAAGAACATTGAGGAAGAAATCAGCAAAGACATAGTTGTGTTTGTTGGTGGCATTACACTGTATCACCATATAGTCCTCCAGAGACAGGCCAGTTATTGTCAGGTTGTTTGAGTTTGGTGTGAACACACGGTTCTCCTTATCTATCCTGGGATCCTTTACATCTGTCAAACAAATAAGTTAATTCTGTAAACATGAACAATGTATTACCATTTCCTGCCAATGACCACTACATATATATACATTTGTAACTAGTTTGTATCCAGATAAAGTTTCAAGTAATTTGGCATCTTATCAGATCTTTTAGATTTGATAAACGTCTATACCAAGTTTGGACGCTCTTAAGCGGCTGTTTCATCAAACATATCCCTGTTTCAAATTAAAAACTTGGCAAAGCCATGTTTTAACTTTAATGTAGGGATTTGTTCCAAGTAACAGATTTTGAAATAAGGAATTTAAACTTAAGAAATATGTACAATCTTGACTTAAGCAAGTTATATTGAAGTTCGACTGTAGTTATCCACTGCAAACAGTTTGGTAACCCGGCGTCTGATCAGGATCAAAACGGTTTGCCACTCAGATTAAAATAAATAGTAGAATTTCAAAAAGCTGTCTTTTTTTTATTTTACTACATTGCGCTTTGTTAGCCTTTAAAAGGGAAAGAATAACATTTTCTTGCTCTTTTGCCATCACTACTAAGAAATGTTGCAAGTAAGAAAGGACTTACTTTCATAAGGAACACCATTGATGTACCAGGAGTAAGTTGGCTCTGGAGTTCCACCAGCTTTACAAATAAATGTTGCCGTCTCTCCAACACCTTTTTCTTGGGATTCTGGTTTTTCAATCCAGTATGGGCCAGCTGTGAATTGACAATATTTCAGAATACAGATAAATAGAACTAGTACTAAAATTAAAGTAATTTAACCCATTTCCTCATAGCTGCCTGTTTGAAGCCAGATGACCACTTAAAGGAGGTTGAAAGAATATACTTTCATCTTGATTTAAGCTATCATCTGCTAGGATAGAGAATAGATTTCTAATGCAAAATATTCATGACTGTATAAATTGGAACTTTTTTTTTTACAGTGGAGGGGTAAATTTAAAGCATAAAAAGGTGTATTTGGCTTTATCCCAACACCACATTTGTTTTATCTATTGATCCCTGAAATTGCAAATGGACAAATTTCTCATTAAGACCTTGGTCACACCGACTTGCCACTGACTTACGAAAGATTTTTTTTTTTTTAAATACTCCCTTCACCTGCAGCCCTGTAATAACTCAAGTGTACTTACACTCTATTCTGATAGTGAATCCCTTGTTAGCTTGCTGGGTCGATTCTGTATTCAAACCTTCACACACATATTCCCCAGCATCCGATAACTTCAGGTCGGTTATTTCTAATGTCTGTCCGAAACTCTTGAACTTTGCTCGGTCTGGTAAAACTGCATTAGTCTTTTTCCAATAAACATCTGGGGTGGGACTAAAACAATATAACTTTCAATACAAATGCATCTTTGTGATCAACCTTTCCCCCACCACGCCCATAGCAAGAAATGTAAATAACATTCAACTCACTGTGTTTCACTGTTTACTCCATAGACTGTTTATAAGTTTTGAAGACAGGTGAACAATTTAAGCTGGTGCATTTTGCTTTACTTTCAGCCTGCTTTAAGCTGACTTCTGCTTGGTTATAACAAATATTTCTTATGCTGCATAATCATGACAGTCACTGTATAAATTGGGAACTGTTTTTATCAGCAGAGGAATTATTTCAGGCATACAAAGGTGCATCTATGGGGAAATGGCTTATGGCAGATTATTGCTTAAAGCTAAATCAAAGTTAAGCAGAAAAGATTGGAGCTTTTTGGCTTGACTTTCATCTTATTTGAAGTTGCCAGTATCAATATCATCAATGGATATTCTATTCTATCTTAGCAGGGAGAGCAAGATGAATTATGTTATAATAATTGTTATCACTGCAGGGTTCCAGATAAGGTGAGTATTTTGAAAACTTAAATCTTGATGCCTGCTAAGTACCCTATGGTGAAACAACTCATTAGAATCTATGAGATGATTCTAATTAGTAGTCACAACAAAAAGTTTGGTTTAAACTAGGGATGTCAACGAATACCAAAACGCTATCCGAATATTCGAAAGTTCTATCCGAATACTATTCGGTTTTGAAAACCATACAAATCATCGTATGTTCGTAAGTTGCTTGAATAGTATAGAAGTAATTTAGATGATATCCCGTAAAGCTTCTCTCGCGGCATAATAGTGTTAAAGGATTCAGTCAAAGCAGACTTGAATCGATTTAAATTTTGATTTAGTTCCAACCAAGAAGACGGATATGATCTATTTGGCGTTGATTTTTGCAATGAGACCATTTTTGTTTCGAGTTACAGAGTACATGTTTACCTGCGAGTAAGCATCACGGTGCCACGATCTGAGCCTTTTTGTAAAATTCACTCTTTGTCTTTTTCAGCAATTCACATAACAGGAATGGATCAGTTTATCAAGATTCAAGAGATTTTGAATGATTATTAAAAGCAAAGAAATGTACGACTTTGTTATCACTTATTAAGTTATTGTACTCAACCGTTCCTGAACCAAATTTTTTATCCATTTGTATTTTTAAAATGAATAGATACAGCGCTGAAAATGTTCTCTGCGCTCATCGTTTCTTTCGTCTTTGAAATGTATATCTTCTGTTGAATAATTACCAAACTATATAATTACTTTTAGCCAATGAAACGGTATTTCTGTAGGCTATCTATTCTGCTTGGTTAATCGTAAAGCTGATAATTATACATGTCGTGCTTTACTGCTCTTGATTGACAGTTTCTGTATGAATAACCAATCATAAGCAAATGCTTTTCACGCCGTAACAAACTGTCTATCAGTATGATACAATGATTGGATAATAAAAAAATCATTGTTTTATGTCAGTGTGATAAAATTACATAATCCCTGATAATAGTGTACTGTTTATTTGAAATTGCGTGAGATGATAGCCAATTAGCGGCACCCCCTTTACCCGCTACATAATCGGGGTCCGTGAATTATACCATGACGTAATGGAAGTTGCATACAAACACAAACACAATGTGATCTTTAATCGCGTATTGTTTTCTTAAGCCTAGACGGGTAAGCAAACCGTTAATGATGACAATCACATGTGCTATAGGGGTCACGCAATTATCTTACCATTGACACTTGTTGTAAAAACAAACTTTTAACGCTAACGGGGGTGCGAAAACATTGATTTAAGTGGCAATGATTAATGAACGCGGAACAGTATCGAATCAATTTTGTTCTTTAAATTTTTATTTTTTTTAAAAACTCGATCCGAATAGTGATCTTCTATCCGAATATTCGATGAACTATTCGAATATTCGTATATTCGGGTATTCGTTGACATCCCTAGTTTAAACATAAAGGAGAAACTTTTGAAAATGTTTAGTTTACTCCCTGTTATCTCAGGGCTGCCATTTCTCCGGAATTTCCGAAATCTTTGGATTGGTATCCAAGCAAATTGTAGCTTAAAGAAGATTGAAAGTAAAGCAGAATGTGTCTTAATCTGCATTCTGCTTTACTTTCAATCTGCTTTAAGTGATCACGCTTGAAAAATAGAAAATTTGATAATCTTAGGAATTTTCAAAATCAACTAATTGTAGCCCTGTTATATGGAGTCATGGAATGTTCAAAGGCAGCCTGACTTACTTTCCACCAAATATGCATTTCAAGCGTAGGGTTTGTCCTTTCAAAAAGGCTTGATCTGCAGGTGACGTCCACAACTCTGTTGATGGTTTCTTCTGTTCTGTGTCTATATGAAGTAAAATATGCTATATAAGTATATATACACATACAAGAACTTTGAATAACACCTTTGCCTTTGGATGCCATGTACATAAATTGAAGTAGCCTAAACAGCCAAACTTTGACAATTCTTTGGATGAATTTCGATAATTTGAACTCGCTTTCACCGTCAACCTTACCTATATTTCAATGGCTGAGCCAGGTTTTCTCTTCGAAGTAAGAGTAAATTTGAAGTCAGTTCAAGCTACTGAGGTAAGACTGTATTTAAGATAAAATAATTGGCTTCGCTGAAGTTAAATTGATTCTATATTTTAATTTTTGCACTAAAAAGAGTTCATTTCATTGAGGCTAAACTTACTTCTAGCCATATTGTTGAGACGAGATGTTTTACAGGACCGCCTGTCCTAGCTGTCGTCCCAACTCGTTTACTAACAGTTACTAAATATAAGGTATAACCCCATTTAAACGCCCCTTGGGGCAATGCAAAATCTCAAAAACTTAAAGTAGCCTGCCGTAACCAACTATCTGAAAACAAGATAATGGATGAAAAGGATAAACCAGAAAGAATAACTATTTTGCAACTGTAATACATAACCATATAAGAATCCACCATGAGTGTTGATGTAGGATAGGAATTTTCTCCCCTGAGGGTCAGAAAATTCATGCAGGAGCAAGGCTTGCCGTGCCCTTGTGTTAATTTTTTGACCCGAGGGGGAGAAAATTCCTATCCTACATCAAGAAAACGAATGGTGGATTTTTTTTCTCCCATTTAAATCATTAAAACATGACATAAATAACGACATAATTGCAGTTTCTGTGCAATTTTTTCCGCCAAAAACCTGACGGTTTTTATAGTAAGGTCATAAGAAATGATGTCATTTTGTTACCCACGTCATGCAGCGCTTGAAATCAAGCTGGGCAAACAATAAAAGACGTCACGTGGTATGGGGGATAGAGTGATTCTTCATGTGGAATATCTCTTTCCCACATGGACGAAAATGGTAGAATACTTACTGCCAGTGACTCTGACGACATGCTCTGGACCAATGGAGTTGTCTCTCATAAAGTAGTTAATGGCCATGCACGAGTATGCCCTTCCTCCTACTTCATCAAGTTTCTTCACATTAGTGAATCTCAATCTCCCTGAAAACAATACAATCATCATTCATTCTCGCCCCAAGGTTATAAAGCTTTTGAGCTGAGTCTGAGATCGTTCTCAAGCATTTGATTGGTCAGATTTGAGCTTTGGCTTAGCAAAAGCTCAAATCTGACTAATCAAATGCTCGAGAACTCAAAAGCTTTATAACCTTGGACCCTGGGCATGGCATTACCGTATTTCTTCAAAGTCTTGGGCCAGCAAAAAATAATTATTTTTTTCAGTGGCCCAAGAATTAGATTTCCAAAAAAACAATTTTATTTTTAATGTTTGGTCCAACCAACATATAGATCAATGTTGAAACGTACCACTACAAGTAAAACTTAAGCCAATATGGCGGAACGTCTAAAAGAAACCTCGGCATTCCCAAACTACTGATGCTTTCCCATACCGCTGAAAGTTTGATTAAGTTGACAGTAAAAAGTTTAAAATAAATAATATCAGATAATCACCTTGAATGTTCGCCTCTAGTAGCATCCAAAACAATTATCCTCTCTATGCATGATACTTTTCATACTGAGTTACTCAGACATGATTTACACACAATGTGTTAAAACACCACAGCATAATTGAGGAGCCCGCCCAGTTTGATTCAATGGCCTAGCCCTGGGTTCACGTAATAATATTTATCTAGATATATATCTTACACTGGAAAAAATCTGCAGCTGCAGTTTGACACTGTAACCGACATAGGGTTGAAAATGGTGACCCTATTCTAAACCCTTTGAACTATACTCGTCACTAGGGTTGAAGACGGTCACCAAATTTTTCATCTGTTTGAAGTTCGCCGACCTGTTCAGAATTAGCGGCTGCAGAGAAATTATCAGAACACACAGTGACACTTGTGTAACCAGACGGATTTTATGAGTTTGATGCAATTATGACACATGTGTATTCAAGGTTGGCTTCTAATGGGAAAATAGAGTTCGACATGGACAATGTTTGATTACTTAATTGCTTATCTCCCAGCACTGGATTTATCTAGCCAAAGGCAATTTAGTTGATATGCCGATACGCTAATAAAGCTTAACTGTAAATTGACAGTCTTGCTAATAACTAGTCCTTCATAGAAAGCCGTTGCATATGCTAATATCAACATTTCCCATCATTTTTTGTGATATTTAACAGTTTTCAGTTTCTGGCATATGCAACGTCTTTCACTTTTTCAATGAAAACTCGGCGCATCGTTCCCACGGAAAATCACGGCGGAACGGTTCAAGAGACATATTGAACAAATTAGGTGTGTTTGAGCTCGTAATTCACTTCAGTCCTGTAAAATGACTGTTTTTCAAACATATTTTGCCACAAAATAGTTTACAGTACTCACATTTTGTGTTTGTTTATCTGATTTGAATCACTCCTACACATTTCATTAGTAACCCATGTCTATTATTAGTATCAGTATAGGGAATTCCCTTGATTTGCATATGAGGTAAACCGGAAGTTGGTTCACAAACTAATTATTTAAACGAAATCCACCATTACAATTCCCCCTCCATTCTTAAGCTATTTCGTTCAAATGAATTTGTATATTGTCATAGCCGTATGACGTCATCACAAGCATGGCGGACTGTTTGAAGATTTTTCGACTGGGAATATTACTGTAAGCGTTATTGACCTATAGATAGGTGAGTGACATGGATTTAGGCAGTATACAATATAAAACTGTTTAATGTATCAAATGAAACCCATATTCTCTATGAACTAAGATAAAGGACGAAAATCGATTCAGGTAGAAAATGCGTTAGGGAATTAGCCAATAACTTTTAGACGTTGAAGCTTACAAAAATGGAATGATGAAAAAGAGCAAGCGAAACGTCTAAATAATTTGGACTAGCTAATAACATGCAAGGCTGAGCACATTGTTTGGACAAGCTTGATTGGAGGTAAGAGATCGCTTGGATCATGAAAAGGCACCCATTAACACTTACCAGATTAATGTCGCATGGTATCCGAACGCAAATATGTTTTGGGATAACAAACAAACAACTTGTTGGTTTATTCATTCAAAACAGTTTTAATGACACTATAGGCCGTATTCTTATCCAATTAACCGTTCTGGTTATGGAAATATGATCTCAAAATGAGAGTCATTGAAGAAGATTAATATAAGCATATGCTACAGTCGCCGATTATGCAACATCTCTAGAAAAGGTAAAAAAACCAAATGCCGATTTTAGGTGGCCCAAAATTAGAGGCATGAAAAAAATTATTTTCAGAAATAATCAAGGGTGGCCCAAGACTTGGAGTGGCCCAAGACTTGGAAGATATACGTTTCGAATTAAATCTAGTCCATTTTTGTGTGTGTGTTGTAATTCACAATATTTTTCAAAATGGCTAACATTTCCTGTAGAACTTTGCCCTCTGATCAGGGTCTTTTCTGTTGCATTGGACAAGTATACTTTTCACCATTTGTGTCCACGATCCCATATATCGGACATAGGCAAACAGTGTAGACTCTGATCAGACGCCGCATAATGCGGCGTCTGATCAGAGTCTACACTGTTTGCTGATAGGAATTTCAATATAAAACAAAATGAAAATTTTGACCAGGCATCCCTTTGATAAACCAGAAATGGGTGTCAAAGCCACCTGATGCTCGCCTGTTTAAAGTTAAAGTCTAAAAAAACATTTTGTATCGAAAGTAAATCAATTTTCAGTTTAGAAAGATTATTAAATTAATGTTGAGTCTAAATCTAGTTATATTAAAATTTAAAACAACTCATGTAACATTTAACCTGGTGATTTGTAGTCAAAACAACTAAGTCCAAAACATGTCAAAAATTGACAAATATTAAAATCATATTTAAATTTCAACTTCATAACATCAATGTTTGACCCCTAATGAACCTCCATACAAAATTTCAGCACCCTCGCACAAATATTAAGCTTTAAAACAACCCGTCCAAAAAACTTTAACCTTGTGATTTGTAGTTGAAAAAAACTAAGTCCAAAACATGTTGCAAATTGACAAATATTAAAACCATCTTTAAATTCCAACTTAATAACATCAATATTTAACCCCAAATGAACCTCCATACAAAATTTCAGCACCTTAGCACAAGTATTAAACTTTAAAACAACCCGTCCAAAAATCTTTAACATGGTGTTTAGTAGCAAAACATCTAAGTCCAAAACATGTCAAATATTGACAAAAATTTTAAAAAATTTTAAATTTCAACTTCATAACATCAACGTTTGACCCCTAATGAACCTCCATACAAATTTTCAGCACCCTAGCACAAATATTAAGCTTTAAAACAACACGTCCAAAAAACTTTAACCTTGTGATTTGTAGTCCAAAAACATAAGTCCAAAACATGTCAAATATTGACATAAATTAAAATCATTTTTAAATTCCAACATCATAACATCAATATTTGACCCCTAGTGAACCTCCATATAAAATTTCAGCACCCTTGCACAAGTGTTAAACTTAAAACAACCCGTCCAAAAAACTTTAACCTGGTGATTTGTAGTCGGAAAAACTAAGTCCAAAACATGTCGAAAATTGACATATTTTAAAATTATTTTTAAATTCCAACATCATAACATCAATGTTTAACCCCAAATGAACCTCCATACAAAATTTCATAACCCTAGCACAAGTATTAAACTTTAAAACAACCCGTCCAAAAAACTTTAACCTGGTAATTTGTAGTCAAAAAACCTAAGTCCAAAACATGTCGAAAATTGACATAAATTAAAATTATTTTTAAATTCCAACATCATAACATCAATGTTTAACCTGATGAGCTGCCTAATTTGGGCCTACCCAGTTTTCAATAATCACTTCTTCAGAAGAAATAACGTACACCTTCAGCTATTCTGTTTTCAAGCATGATTGTTTTGATCCTGATTTCTAACCTTCAAGATCCATGCTGACTCGTTTGTCAAAGTTTATGGCTTGCCAACGACCATCAGGCTCTTTGATAACCCAGTACACATCAGCCGGTGGATAACTCAGTGGAGGAACACATGGCAATGTCAATGTTTCACCAGCTTGTGCAGTATGGATCTACAGAAACAACATAATAATTAAGAATGTAACTATTAACACTTTCCTCCATAGTCATCAATGAAAACTAAATATGTAATGCTGTTTTTAACTCTTTGCATGCTGGGTAATTTTTTCGTCTGCAACAATTGGCGTCTGCTTTTCTTCTAAAATTAGAAATTTAAAAAAAAAGAGTTAAATTCAAGGTCAGAATGGCAAACAGTTTGGTTTCGCAGCGTCTCATCTGGATCCAAACTGTTTGCAAAGGTTATGACTGTGGCAGCTATATCCACCGCTAGCGGGCAAAGAGTTAACCCATCACCCCATAAATACAACTTTTTTAGCCTTTATAGACGATTCTATTTTCGATAATTAGACGGCCGCCATTATGAGTCACGTGACCTAGCCGCCATTAATACGCTGCTGCTCGGAGAGTGTTAATACATATATAGTGACACAATGACTAGTAATATATCATTTCTTTCGAAATTAAGTTCGCTTGAGACACCGAAATTTCTGTTTCTTTGGTTAGAGACAAGAATTAGAGTTATTTTATGTCGACTGATATAATAAGAGTTTTGATTAAATTGATCATCTACAAAACAATGATCTTGCCGCCTCCATCCTTTTTCCTATGAAATGAAAACGACTGAAATTGGTTAAAAATAATCAATTTCATAGCCCTTTTACCGATATTGTCGTAGATCTAGTTCTTTATTCAACATCTCCGAAATGTAGAATTAAAATAATGTCTTTTAGTTCGGTATTTCTGACTGAGCTCCAAAACTGTTGTTTGTAAAGTACACATTCGGTTCAAAATTATTTCTCATAAATAAAGCGGTAGCCATAAATTTCATAAATTCGGGTCAATGTTGGCTCGTTGACAAAAGTTACATCACTGTGCATGTAGGTCATTTAATTACCAACAGATGTGCAATATTTCCGGTTGATTGGTTTATCCTTCGAGCAGGCCGGGTAGATTGCGTAAGACACCCGCTGTTATATTACCCACTAGTAAAACACCGACATAATCATATCCCATGGATCATAGATAAGACCCATATAGATTTGTTGGTTAAAAGTAAAGAACTGATATATTTTTATAGAAGATATCACCATAGGATTTCAATTTAATTTGAACACAGTTTGGATCCAGATCAGACTCAGTTAACATGGGCGTCTGATCTGGTTAAATACTGAGCTTGACACTTGTATAAGTGTTGCTTTCCTATTCACCGTTAGAGTGTTAATCGCCACATGAGTAACACGTGCAGTGTGATTCCAGATCAATCAGATGCAAAATATTTTTTAAAATGTTTATGATAATTATGACAAGCCAAAAGAGTGCTGTTTGGCGATCTGGATCCACAATGCTGGAGATTGATATACAAGTGGCGATTCGCCACTTGTATATCATTCGCCAGCATTGTGGATCCAGGTCAAAAACCTGATCAAGTTATTTAGCATATGATCTGAATTTGTATAGCTTCGAAGTCAGTGTATATTGTGAGAAATGTTTGTCTACGACAACAAAATTGCCTTCGTAGCAATACAAATTTGTTATAATACCCATATAGGTTGTCGTAGAAAAACATCGTAATATCTAGTTGGCCCCCCGTGATTATAGAATATATTCTCTTGTATATGTCAAGAGAATATATTCTATAATCACGGGGGGCCAATAATGTGAGTGTACATACTGAGAAAATGAAGAATACAACTTGGAAACTTGGAGAGGTACGTATTTTAGCAAATCATATAGATCTAATTCTAATCAGTGTTTAGGTTGATGATTTCTATTGTCACCTCTAACTTTCATTCATGTTTACATTCAATAGTAATTTTTTTGAGGTATTTTAATATTTTGCCTGTCGATCCTGATTCCACTTATTTTTGTAAACAGATCGGATCAAAATCAGACGCCACGTAACTCGGCGTCTGATCTGGATCCAAACTGTTTGACACCTATATTCAGATTTTATTCATTTTAAAAAAAGAATAAAAAACTTATTTTGATTTTTTTTCGCAGGCGATATATTTGAAGCAAACGACAACTCACAATGGTGAGGCTGCTTCAATATTTTCGTAGGAGTTAATATATAAAATTAAACGAGAGCACCGCAAACGGGTGCTGGACGCTCGACTTTCATATACTTGAGACAGCTATATTTTTCAAACTTAAAGAATGTGTATGGGTGTTTCATGCCCTATTGATCATAGAAGTTTGTAAGCAACAACAACTTAAACATACTTGGACAGTCTACATTCCACTTAAAGTAAACTATAAGTCAAAAGAAGGACAATATCTTTGCCTGCTTTACCTGCCTTGTTGTAATGCGTTGCCCTTTTGAAACTAAACAAGTATTCAAATATATTGGAAGTTTGAAATTAATAACTTTCTACGGTTACTGAATAATTTCATATACAAATTCTTAGTCAAACAAGGGCAATTACTCTGCAATGACAAATCCCATGGTTATCTGCTGTGTTGAAAGGTGATGCCCTTTTGAAACTGAACAAGCATTAAAAGTTTCAAGTTAATACCTATGGTAATTATTGAGAAATTTCAATTTACAAGTTTTATGTAAATAAAAACAAGGGCAATAACTCTGAAATGGCAAATCCCCGGTCACCTTTCTTGTTTGAATGAGTTGCCCTTTTTTTATAACACAAGTATTTAAAGTTTCAAGTTAAAACCTTTGACAGTTATTAAGATATTTCAATTTACAAGTTTTAAGTAAATAAATCAAGGGCAATTACTCTGGAATCACAAATCACAGAGTAACCTACCTTGTTGTAATGAGTTGTCCTTTTGATACTTAACAGGTATTTAAAGTTTCAAGTTAATATCTTTCATAGTTATTTAGATATGTTAATTTACAATTTTTAAGTAAAATAAAACATGGGCCATAACTCTGTAATGACAAATCCCTGGATTACCTGCCTTGTTGTAATGAGTTGCCCTTTTGATACTAAACAACTATTCCAAGTTTCAAATGGATACCTTTGATAGTTATTGAGATATGTTAATTTATATTTTTTAAGTAAATAAAACAGGGGCAATAACTCTGGAATGGCAAATCCTAGGGTTACCTGCCTTGTTGAAATGAGTTGATCTTTTGATACTAAATAACTATTCAAAGTTTCAAATGGATACCCCTGATAGTTATTGAGATATGTTAATTTATAATATTTAAGTAAATAAAACAAGGGCAATAAATCTGAAATGACAAATCCCTGGATTACCTGCCTTGTTGTAATGAGTTGCCCTTTTGATACTTAACAACTATTCCAAGTTTCAAATGGATACCTTTGATAGTTATTGAGATATGTTAATTTATAATTTTTAAGTAAATAAAATAGGGGCAATAACTCTGAATTGACAAATCCCAGGGTTACCTGCCTTGTTGTAATGAGTTGCCCTTTTGATACTAAACAACTATTCCAAGTTTCAAATGGATACCTTTGTAGTTATTGAGATATGTTAATTTATAATTTTTAAGTAAATAAAACAAGGGCAATAACTCTGAAATGACAAATCCCAGGGTTACCTGTCTTGTTGTAATGAGTTGCCCTTTTAATACTGAACAACTATTCCAAGTTTCAAATGGATACCCCTGATAGTTATTGAGAAATGGACTCTTACAAAAACCTTAAGCAAAAAACTTAACCGACGCAGACGCTGACGCAGACGCAGACGCTGACGCTGACGCAGACGCAGACGACAGGGTGACGACAATAGCTCGACTTTTTGAAAAAGTCGAGCTAAAAAGTATTCAATATATAATTAAAATTATAAAATAAGTCACCCCTGAATCTTCGAATGATCATTTTATGCCCCTGTTTGACAGTTTCTGGGTTTTGTTGTTGTTGTTGTTGTTGTTGCGAGGTTTTTCTTTTGTGTTATATTTTTATTCGCAAATATTGTTATCAGTGCAGACCTTGCACTATTCCTATATTCAGCTTGATTTTTGTTAACAAGATGAAAGCAAAGCACAATGCTTATATAAGAGCTTAAAGCTGTACTTTCATTTTGCTTTAAAAAAAACTATGTGAAATCAAGACCATCACAAGATATCTAACAAATTGTCAAGCGTACCGGACCTTAGAACAATAGACAGAACGAGTTTCACCTTCACTGCCATGCCGTCGTCTGCTTTAAACCTTTTCTCCATCGATAGAATCTACCAATATTTACGCATTTACGAAATATACTTTCTTTTTCACTGCAGATGATTGCTTAAAGCAGAATCCACCTTTAGGCACAGTCTGCATTACACCGAATCTGCTTTAAGTGTTAATCTGTCTTCAAAACTAGACACAGGCTATGAGTAAAGGGTTAAATTAACAACTGTCGTTTGCTTCTATATTTCTCACTTTGAAGATTCTAGGTAAGGTTACTTAAATAGAACTTATATCGTTATGAGTGTCAAACTGTTTGGTTCCTGATCAGAAGCCGAGTTATGCTTCTGATCAGGATTCAAACTGTTTGCAAATAACCTTTGTATAGATCTATTCAGGGTAAAGCGGTAATGATTGACCCTTTATCGATTTTGTTCGTTGCGCAGCAGCAGCGTCTTAATGGCGGACGGAGATATTGAAGAGTAGTTATCAGGGGAGATAAATCATGCAAAACTTTTAAATAGAATCGTCTATTGTATCCCTCTGAAAAAAAGTTCCACTTTAATATACAGTCATGAATATGCAAAATAAGAAATAACTTCTAAACCCTAACAGATGGTAACGTAAGGAATTCCAAGACTGAAGATCGCCTTTTTCCGTGTTTAACGGAATATACCGAACACTCCCATATAAAATCTGGACGATAATGTTAGAAATTATCCGAACGTAGTCCGAAATGTTGCAAATCTCGTCTTGTAAATTTGCCTAGCCTTTCCCGCACTTTCAGAAATATTTGTCTTTTAGTTTTCTCGCATATTTTCCTACCTGTAAGGCTATATACAATATTTCAAATATTTTCTAGAAGAGATGGCGAAAAGCCTTCATATTTTACACAAGACACGGGAATTACATGTAGTATCCATTCATAATATTATTTTCACATAATAATTACCCTACCCTCAGTGTTGGAATACCTTAACCCATTAACTCATAAGCGATTAACAATTATCAGTGCTCACCTCAATGCATGCTAGTTGATTAAAGTGAGTCAAAATGAGTTAGTATGAGGCTATTGCGCAATGAGTCAAAATGAGTCAGTATGGCTTAATGGGTTAAAGCAGGCTGAAAGTAAAGCAGAATATGCCTTAAGGCACAGCCTGCTTTACATTCAACCTGCTTTAAGCAGCCACCTGTCTTCAAAACTAGAAACAGGCTATGAAGTAAAGGATTAAGGAAGAGGGCTGCTTATGTGAGTAAATGATTGGGGATTAACATCCAAAAACATTCTTTCAGATAGCTGGTTGTTGTTTAAAGCAAGATGAAAGTAAAACCGATATTTCCTACAAAAGCTTTCCGTTGTACTTTCATCATGCTTTATTCTAAATTTAAACAAAGAAGGGGCATATCTGTGTTTGAATTTTCAATAAAACATGCATTTGCTGTAACGTCTTAATGTGACATCATATGGCTTCGAAAATGCGTACGCCAAGAAAAGTAGCGCCTTTGCTTTAGTGCAAATTGTGGTAAATTAAAGTGTTAGAATCGAAATAATAAATTAATACCAGTGTTTTATCGTGCAATAAAACACGGGTAGTCGTTGAGATGCTGGTAATTAAATCACTACCTTCGGACTCGTGATTTTATTACTATGCATCTCAACTCCTACCCATGTTTTATTGCCACAATAAAACGCTGGTGTGAATTTATTATTTCTTAAATAGTGAACACCAGCAGTGAATCCTCATATCCATACAGAGAAACTTGTTTATAAATGACACCCATGCTTGTTTCACTATAGGTCTCTGAAGCAAGTAGAGTCACTCAAGAAACTCTCAAGACACTGAACCCACTACTCCATAAATGCACCTTTTTACGCCTTTATTTTATATGAATTCTCCACTGAAAAATAATCATTACAATTTACACAGTTATGAATATGCACCAAAAGAAATGTTTCTCAACCCTAGCAGATGGTAAATTAAGACATATTTTGCTTTACTTTCAGTTTGCTTCAACAATTAAGTCACCTGTCTTCGAAACTAGACACATGTTATTTGGGATTTTGGTTTAAAGCAAGACAAATGTAAAGCAGAAATCTCCTGAAGGAGTGCTTTCTTCATTTCTTGTGCTCTAAGCTGTAACATTTAAACAAGACTTTCAAATAATTTAACTTTAAGCGGCAGATAAGATTACACATGTTTTGCTGTTAACACCAATATTACATACCTCTCTATCTTCATATGCAAAACGGGCCAGTTTTGCCTCTCTAAGATTAATCTTGACTGATGCTGAAACACCATAACCATTATCAGCAAAACACTGAAATATGCCCTCATCCTTATCCTCTGGACTATTAAACACTATTGTTCCTTGTCCTGGCAACTGGACAACTCGGCTATCTTGACCACTAGGGTTGTAGTCTTGGCCATTTCTTTTCCATCTGTACCTAAAATATCAAGGAAAGCAAATTTTATTCATAAACTGTCGTGTTTTAACCCATTAGCCATTACAACATAGCCCGATTCTAGTTTTGAAAATAGGTGACCACTTAAAGCAGGTTGAAAGTAAAGCAGAATGTGCCTTAAGGCACATTCTGCTTTGGTTTCAGCCTGCTTTAATGTAATCTCTGCTAGAATATAAAAAAACAAGAGCCGCATGCAGCCCTAAATCGCTCACCTGAGGACTATTGTGTTATATATTACTCAATACAAAATGAAGTTTGTGGACTGTTGCATGAAGAAGTAATTCGGAATCTGTTTGTCATTATTACTATTTGAGCAAAAGGGGAAAATATGGCAATGATATAAATAATGCTAATAAAGGGTCGCTTATTCAATCAAAATTTTATTGAATTCAGACAATGGTTTCAGAGAAGCAATTGTTTTTAAACAAAATCCATTATAAGTCTATGTAAAACTGATGGGCCCGGGCCAGGGCCATTTTTGACCATGGGGACATGATTTGAACAATTTTGGTAGAGGACCATAAGGCAAAGCTAAGATGCCAAATATAAAAGGTCTTGGGCTTACGGTTTCAGAGAAGAAGATTTTTAAAGGTTTTCCTATATAAGTCTATGTAAAACTGATAAGCCCTGGGGCGGGTCCATTTTTGACACGGGGTCATAATTTGAACAATTTTGGTAGAGGACATTAGGCAAAGCTAGATGCCAAATATAAAAGGTCTGGACCTTATGGTTTCAGAGGAGAATATTTTTAAAGGTTTTCCTGTATAAGTCTATGTAAAATTGATAAGCCCTGGGGCGGGTCCATTTTTGACACAGGGGTCATGATTTGAACAATTTTGATTCATATATAAAATATAAAAGGTCTGGGCCTTACGGTTTCAGAGTAAGGTTTTCCTATATAAGTCTATGTAAAACTGATGATGTAAGTACGGAAATTGACCACGCCCTCTGGCGGCCATGTTTTTTGACGGATCAAAATTCTTTGAACAAATTTGAAAGTATATTAATTGAGAAACATTTTGGTGAAAACCAAATTGAAATCGGATCAGTCGTTCTTGAGAAGAAGATTTTTTTAAATATTGTGCATGGTTGCCATGGCAACAAGACAGATTACCCCACCCACTTTTTTTTAACAATTTTTAAAGCTCACAGCTACAGTATGTATTTGACCAAGTTTGGTTAAAATTGGGCTATTGGTTTCAGAGAAGAAGTTGTTTGAAAGAAATTGTGAACGGAAGACACCAACACCGACGTACGCCGGACGGCGACCGATCACAATAGCTCACCTTGATCACTTTGTGCTCAGGTGAGCTAAAAAGTTCTTATCATATACATATTCATAACTGTATATATTGGAAATATTTTCCTCAGTGGAGAAATAAATAAAAGGCGTAAAAGGAGTTTTTATGGGTTATAATAATTGTAAGTTTTACAGTACTTGTCATAATTTATGTTGCTCTGTATTATTAAAGTACAGTAAAACCTCTCTAACACTGAAAGAAGGTTTATTGATTGAATAAAAGACAGGTGCATGACTGCTTTAAGCAAGGTGACAGTACAACAGAAAGCTCCTAAAGGAGTCTAACAGTAAATCTTTGGAAGCTAAATAATATTGTCCTCTGAAACACTTGTTTTCTGCTATTATTCGACAATCAAAAATTTATAAATTTCATTTTCAAAACTGGGTCAGAGTAAACAGTTTGGATCCTGCTGAGATGCCCCATCTGGATCCAATAAATTGAGTTAATCACAATGTCACAGCTGGGTTGCAAAGAGGCCAGTAAACATTCATTCAAATCACACATTTATAACTTAATGAGAGCACCGCAACCGGTGCTGATCGCTCGACTGTCTCATACTCTTGTTATTCTAAAAGTTCATTTACAAATTATAAGTAAAGAACCAATGGCAAATGTAAAGATGAATACCTGTATTACCTGCCTTGTTGTAATGAGTTTCTCTTTTAATACTGATCGAACAAGATATACCAGTAGTCCAAGTTTTAAATGGATACCTTTGAAATTTATTGAGAAATATTGATTTACGAAAAATAAACCGAAAAAATTAACTGACACTGTCTTAGTAGGTTAGTGTGATGACAATAGCTCGATTTTTATTCTTTGAAAAGTCGATCAAGCTAAAAATGTAACTGGTGAAAAAAACCCAGATAGTTTTTAAAAAATAATTTATCGTCAACAGCAAGTGTCACACTTACGTGGGTAACGGAATTCCTTTTGCAACACAAGGTATATCAACTGACTCTCCTGTTTTGTAGTATACATCTCGATTTTGAGGTTGAAAATATATAGATGGTGGACGATTTACTGAAACAGACAAAGCAATTAATCAACTAGAGGTTTGTATTTATTGAACCAAAACACACAGAAATAGCTTGGAATGGCCATTTTAATATTTTGTAATGTTTCATATATATACACTCAGTGCAAAAAGAAACGCACATCGTGCTCATGCGCAGCTTAAGAATCTTTTCTTGAAGAAAATTAGAATACTAATACCATATCTCAAGATTGATTTAATTCTGTAACAAGTTCAGGAACAAATAACTTTAAACCAGTGAGCTGCTTTTTAACACTTTCACTCTTAATGACGCCAAAAAGCGCATTTTCAAACAGTTTGAATCCTGATCAGACGCCGCGTAACACGGCGTCTGATCAGGATCCAAACTGTTTGACACTTGTATCGATATGTTTTAATTCATACTACATTGAATCTTACTTTGAAACGATCTTACAAACAACAAATTTGAAGCAGACGACAATGAAACGGTGAAGGGGTAAAAATCTCATGATTAATTTGGCAGCATGTTTTAAACATCGCACCGATTTGTGTAGGTTGTGTTTTTCAACATTGATACCCCCAGACAGAACTACTGACCTTAATGAAAAGAATAATTCACAAATACGTTCCTTCTACATACGAATAGTGTAATGAAAAATGTGCGTTTCTTTTTGCACTGAGTGTACATGTAATTCCAAAGTTATAGCCTTTGAGGACATGAAAATATGATAAAGGGGAATCATGTATAACCTCCAAATATACTGATGAAAGCGTTATGATCATTGTGCATCATACACTTCCTCTCATCAAGCTCTTTAATTGAAAAGAGCAGTTTAATATATTAATAATATAAAATTTCAAGCGTTTGACTTCTGTGACCTTAATCCTGAAGTTCAAGGTCAAGGTCACAGGGGTCAAACTTTTTCTGCGCATGGAAAGGTCTTGTCCATATGCAGACACATACCAAATATGAAGTAATATAATGTAACCTCAAGTGACATAGTAATTAAAAGCATTTTCTTTTTTACGCCGTTCACGACCATGCCGAGTGTAGTATTTTTGTTGTCTTAACAACACCACGGAATTATACAAAACGGAATAGCAACTAAGCCAAGTTGAATAGGCTAGCATCTGAGCTCTCGCGGCGGTTGAATTTTGCGAGATTATGTGTCACGTGACAACATCCTCACCTTTTACCTCGTTGTCCGCCATTTCTGGCATGAAATTTACCGACTCGAGTGTTTTATTGACATTTTGTAGGATTTAAACGACTTGGTGGACATTCCTATCAATTCACGGCAATATAAACCTGTGAGCAATGCTTCGAAAACACACATTTATCATATTGACTACCGATATCTTATCTCTTATCAAGTCTCGCGAGTCTCGTATGCGCCGCACGAGATTTACGATATAGCGCGAGGTTTTGATCCCGTCAGTGTATAATTCTGTGATAACACTAATGTATTACTATATAACGATGAAGGATCTCAAATGAGAAAGACACAAATGTGCTGTTGATCAATCTGTTTCTACAAGCTAAGTGATGTATATGAATGGTATAGCAAGACTGAACTCTGACCTTTATTATAAAACTGAGCCTGCCCACTGGCAACACCGAGTATGACGCCGACAGTATAGCAATCATAAGCACTTCCTATACTTTGGACATATACCAAATATGAAAGCAATACCTCAAAGGACATAGAAGTTAAAGGCATTTTCTTAAAATTGTTCACGCGGTCCACGTCAACGCAGACAACGGCGACTAAACTGGAGGTATAGCAATAGCTCTTCATGTACTTCGTACAGCCTAGCTAAAAATTGATTTTTTTCTTTAAAACCCAGGGTCAGTGTCAAACCGGCTGGATCCTGATGAGATGCCGTGTTAGGTAGGAGCCTAAATTTTTGCAGGTATTCACAAATCCGTTGATAGCATGCAAAGAGTTTAAAACAAAGAGTATGTAAAATTTAGTTGTTTATTTTTTATTTATGATGGGAAAAATTCATTACAGAATATGGAGAAACAGATGTGCGAGGGTGCTTTTAAAAGTAATGATACTTGATCAATAACTACGACAAGTTATACCTGCAAAATGCATGTGTGATATATCCTTTAAAAGAGCAATTCTTTGCCTACACCATGGTATGATGCACAATAAGATCAAATAACTCAAAAAGTCACAACATGAACCTAAATGACACCTACTCCAGGGCACTGGACTGTTTAAATTGTGTATTGTTTAGGTAATTTTTTTTAACAAAATTGATACCCTAATTATTATTGTGGCCTTATCAGTTTCAAAAAGTTTATGAAACTTTCTGTCAAACAAGTCAGACAATTATGCACACACTACACAGCTTTAAATGTTATTTATTATTATCTTATAAAATATAACTAATACTAAATACTGTTCTGTATAATAATTGAAGACATTGAAGTAAGATTCTTATGTTTTTAAAATCAAAATGTTGATATATTGATCTCGAAAACTTTTACACAGCGGCGTTCGAAAACACATGTTGAGTTTTGTCCTAAGCAAAATAAGAAGTGTTTTTTTTGAAAAATGAGATTTAAGACAGTTATTGTTGATGATTTTTTAACTGGCACTCATCAGTTTCCGTCAACTTTCGTCGATGCAGTCGGGACTTTCCGTTAAATGTATAGGTAAAAATCAATAAATGCAAATGAACTTGGAAACATATACTATGCACGCATTACTGTTTACTATGGACGCAGTAGCACAGTGGCATGTGTCCCTGACCCTAAAGACAGAGGTTGTTGGTTCGAAACTATGTAGGATCTATTTTAAATACCATAGATCTGTCAGGTCTTTTTAAAAAATAAAATAAAATAGATATATTTTTATTGTAAATTTATTCTCTCTTCACATAAAATATGTCTGTAATAATTTTGTAATTTGTTTTATTTTATAGTTTATTTTCTTCATCCTTTTTTAATTATTTTATTACATTACTGTACAAAACTCACACTAATAATGATTTTCAGGACAAGCACAGTGTTACTGCAAGACTGAAATTTTAAGGGGTCATTCTTGACCCCCTTGATGAAAATGTGGGGGTCATTTGGAAATTTTGGGGGTCACATGATAGTTTGAACTTTTTTGACGTTTATAGATAGATATTGAACAAAATACTTATTGTGTTGTTCATTGTCTTTATTTCACACTTAATTAATATATGAATTGAGAGACAAACCATCTAACTTGATGGAATAACTTCTGTTTCTATAACACATCATCAGTGAAGTATGCGTACGGTCAGTTCATTTCACTATTATTTCAGACAAGCAAACAGTTTTCATTTTTTCAGGACAAGGTCTTTATGCAGGCAACCTGTTTGTCAAAAACATTTGTTAACTTTGTTAAATATAGAAGACTTCGATACCCTAAGTGTCACCTACTAATATCACGAATGAAGAATGACTATTTTTATCTTACGGAAAAATATTGGAGAATTCGCTACTGAAAGAGTTACGGAAAAGGGCATAGGGTGCCAGTTCAAACATCATCGACAATAAACCTTTCAATTGTATGTAATGAACATTTTATTTACATTAAAATTCAGACATAAACTGATGTATTTCATTTTTTGTTTTAAAAATTGTAATTTTTAAGAAGGTATAACATCAAAAAATTATGACTGAAAAGTGCTCTGTTCCAGTGTCCTCGAGTAGGGGTCATTTAGGTTCATGTTGTGACTTACTGAGTTAGGTGATCTTATGGTGCATAATGTATCATTGTGTAGACAAAGAATTTTTTTTGTTTTTTAATGATATACCACATCTGCATTTTGCACTTATTAAATTGATCAAGTATGTATCATTACTTTTTGAAGCACCCTTGTACTGTTTCACTGTTGAATAAATAAATGGGACCAAAAAAAAACCTCAAAAACACCCCTGGACTACCGAATATAGTCAGTTACCTGCTAAAACTATCCCTGAGTAGCACAACACAGCCAGCGGACCAAACCAATGCATTTTCGAAACTGTAAGAAATGTACAAAATATATTTACAAAAGTTGAACATGTATTGTAATACTGTAACAATGTTATACTGGTAAAAAAATTCAAGGGATTCGCCTAATTTTCGCTGTTGTTCTCTATTGAAATTCCTATCAGCGGTTTATCATCATGCGGGTGAATTCGCCTAGAGACGAACTCGCCTACAATTATAGATATATAGTAACCCAAATAGTGAATTCGCCTCAGAAAGCAATTATATAGTGATTGTATTTCGCAACTATTGTAAGGTATCAATAACATAACAAAACTTGTTTTCAGGTAGTGTTTACTAAGATAGGATGATAAGTGTAGCCCCTGATCATCATATGCAGGTGTTAATAATTTTTATGTAGGTGCACGCACAAGCAGCATTTTTACTTTCAATATGATAAATGATGTATTCTCCGTTGACATCACCCCCTAGCCCCTTTCAAACAGGTTGTCAAATCTGGGTGTAGTGATTAGGGGCTACACTGATATTTCGTTTTGTTAAGAAAACATCTGGATAAGAAAACAACAAGATAAGTAAATTACGTTGATCCTCTACAAATATGTTTTGTTTTATCTACTTGTGAACGGTAGATTGTACTGTACTACAAGGTGTGAAATACAATCACTACATAATTGCTTTCTAGGCGAATTCACCATTTAGGTTACTATATATCTAATTGTAGGCGAGTTCGTCTCTAGGTGAATTCACCAGCACTCCCTATCAGCAAACAGTGTAGATTCTGATCAGATGCCAAATTATGTAGCGTCTGATCGGGTGACGGACGTTTCGGTAAATGACCAGTTCGGTAAATTGATTTTATATAGTGAAAGTCTGGACGTTTCGGTAAAAAGGTAAATTATAGTAATTATAGGTTTATGTACCTGTATATCACACCTTTCGCTAGATCAATAACTGATGGCGCTTGATCTCTAATCACTTGTACCTTGTAGCGTCTTGCAAATGGGTTGGGTCTAAACTATACGATCTAGTTCTGGAATTGGTAAAATTGGGGCAATAAATTATAAATTATTTTGAGATGTAACAATAATCTCATCTCCTTATAGAAGAAATGAAAATTTTTTTTGAAGATATCAAGTTATTTTTACCCCCTTCACATGCCCTTTATTTACATGACCCAGTACACAAGCTGCACGGGTATGCTCGTGCAAGTTAGAAATAGGGCCAATGAAAAAATATAGTTGGTTTACGTGTATTTCATTATCTAAGAAATGGTAAGATTAAATTGCTATATTAAATTGACAAAATCGTAATTGACTCGGTGTTAGATATTTATAACAAATCTTCGTATAAGTCAGATACACAACTGGATTCGCTTCAAAAGTGTCCTATAACAACTGTTAGAAGATTGTTCGCTCGGACGGACAACGAAAATGTCCTCGGCTTCGCCTCGGACATCTTGTTGTCCTTCCTCGCGAAACAATCTTCTAACAGTTGTTATAAGACACTTTTGAAGCGAAACCAGTAGTGTATCTATTACATACTAAAACAACCCTGAAAACTTGGCACAAACACTGTGCCACAATCTCATTGTTACCGAGAGAGGTGCGATGTGCGATATACATGTACTTAATCCTATAATTACTATAATTTACCTTTTTACCGAAACGTCCAGACTTTCACTATATAAAATCAATTTACTGAACTGATCATTTACCGAAACGTCTGTAAATCGTCTGATCATCTAGTAGTATATGTGTTGGTCTACTATATTGTCCCTTTTAAAGGACACTAGGCAAAGTAAATGGGTTGATGCTTTATTATATGACTTGCCTACCATTTACCTATACAGTATAGCAAAACTACAACATATTTCCAAATCATTTGAAAAGATTTTTCACTTCCGGTTTAGATTATCAGGGTTTTCATTTTTTTCACCTTTATCTCCAAATAAATGAACAATATCCTACGGGTTTTCTTTTGCGTCAATATTTTTCAATGTGATCGCTCCATTTGTTATTGCGCCGATGAAAAATACACTACTGATCTACATCAGCACAACTGTGCTGAAATTCAAAAGTTGTCAACAAATGGACGATGTATAGCCATGATGTGAGTCACCTCACCTCTGCTCTATTTAGAACTTTTCATACATTAAGAAACTCATTATCAGAGTACATAAACACCTTTAACTTTTTCGAACAGCGAATGACAATTTGCTGTTAACGATATAAAATGCTATTCTATGTTTCTTACCTGGATTTCACCTGTCCTTAATTGGACTCCATTTGTATTTGGGTCAACTCACCTTTTTGGAATGTAGGTTGAAACAAATTTACAGATCGGCCAGGTGTCTCAAATATTTTTGTTTCAAATTTACACTATTTTTAAAGTTTGTAGATATGATTATCTCCGAAAAATTATTACAATTTAAATGGTATTATATACAACCGTTCAAAGTTTGATTTATTACATTTTTCTGACAATATGAATATATTTCGTATTGCAGAAAATAGCTAAAATTGACAAAAAAAATTACCATTGCGCGCGCAGGTACACGATCGGAATATCGCTCGGCATTTTCCGTTAAAAATCGGGTATGACCGCCTGCGGTCCGTACATTCACCCCACAAAACCCAACAGACACCAATAGTAACCAACAGATACCAACAAAACCAAATATGAGTTAAATCTACTACATATAGGCATTTATATCGATTTATAAGTTTTATATTATGAGCTTATGGCTATATTTAAGTTATATTTATCATTTCAGCCAGCTTCAGAGATTGTTTCGTAACATATTGTACAGCTGAAGGGATGTAACTCTTGGAACATAATATACTCTTTGAAAACTGGGTTATCTCCCTTGTCCTATAAAATAACTTTTTGGGCTGCTATTATGAGGCATATTTATAAATGTTGAGTTAGCCATAATTGGTCTGTAGGAAAAATGGATCTACACAACTTTATATTGATCCTTAAGTATGCTCAGTGTTGTCTTCAAACATTAATTAATGTGATAGCTCCAGCAAGTGGGTCCAGGCATGGAGGAATTATAATTCCTCCATGGTCCAGGTCAGATTTAGTGCCATACCGATATGTCTCGGGCTACTGGTCTATCTATGATCTGGATCCTCTAGCTATGCAAAAATGTGAACCTGTCATCTTTTAAATTGTATTATTTACCATAGTATTGCATAAAAATATATTTTTAACTATGATTAAACTTATGATCTCACCTTATAGAAAGCTTTTATAGGAGTCTCTTATAGAAGTCTCTTAACTATTTTAATGCATATTTTATTACAGATTGTTTGTTTAAATTGTTACTGGATAATCTTGTTATGTCGGACAATAGCTTAAAGCTAGTGTTAGTATGTTTGACTGAAACCGACTATAAATAAAGATTATCTTATCTTATCTTATCTTGGAGTAAAAAAAATCGACCAAATATACATTAATACCGGTCATAACCATACCGCTCCAAATCTGTAATTCACCCAACAAAACTTTTGAGATGTGGTCACGTCGCAAAACGAGTTGAATCTACTACATATAGGCATTTATATCGATGTAGGAGTATTATAATCAAGGTGTATGGTCGTATTAAAGGTTTATGTATCATTTAATTTTAAAAAATCGATCATTTTATGCATTTATGACAGTTATAACACTAATGCTCAAAATCTGGAATTCACCCAACAAAACTTTTGTGATGTGGCCATGGTCGCAAAATGAGTCGAAGCTACTGCGTAAGTGCCTTTATATATTGATTTTAGAGTATTATAATCCAAGTTAATGGTCACTTAAAGGTTTTATGTATCATTTAATTAAAAAAAATAGACTATATATGCATTTATAACATCTATAACGCTAATGCTCAAAATCCGGAATGCACCCAACAAAACTTTTGAGATGTGACCATGAACGCAAATCGAGGTGAATCTACTACATTTAAGCATTTATAACGATATTAGAGTATTATAATAAGAGTTTACGACTAAATTAACGTTTTATCTATCATTTAATAAAAAAACCCGATATTATATACATTTATACTAGCCATAACACTAATGCTCAAAATCCGGAATTCACCCAACAAAACTTTTCACCCAACACAATTTTTGAGATGTGGCCTAGGCCGCGAAACGAGTTGAATCAACTACATATAGGCATTTATATCCATATAAAATTATAAGAATCCAAGTTAATTACCACATAAAAGTTTTATATGTCATATTTCAATGGGTAGGGTCATTTTTCAACGTTGAGAATTGACACAAGGTCATTTCTCAACGTTGAACAATGACCCCCTCATACCAGTAGTCAGTTTATCACAATTAAGTCTAGGAGACAATTCTGCACGGGTTAAGTCTTCAACGTTGAAACTTTACATGGGTCATTTTTCAACGTTGAGAAATGACCCCCATTTCATTTACAAGAAGATAATTCAGGAGTCATAATTTCGTTGGTAGGGTCTTTTTTCAACGTTGAGAAATGACCCCGGGTCATTTTTCAACGTTGAACAATGACCCCGATACCAGTAGTCGTTGAAACTTTACATTTGCCATTTTTCAACGTTGAGAAATAACTCCCATTTCATTTACAAGAAGATCATTCAGGAGTCATTATTTCAATGGTAGGGTCTTTTTTCAACGTTGAGAAATGACCCCCGGGTCATTTTTCAACGTTGAACAATGACCCCGATACCAGTAGTGAGTTTATCACAATTAAGTCTAGGAGACATTTCTGAATGGGTTAAGTCGTCTTTCAACAATGAAACGTAACAAGGGTCTTTTTTCAACGTTGAGAAATGACCCCCAGGTCATAATTCAACTTTGACCAATGACACCCTCCCCTCATACCAGTAGTATGTTAATCTAGGAGACATATCTGTACGGGTCTTTCAACGATGAAACTTAACAGGGGTCATTTTTCAACGATGAGAAATGACCCCCGATCATTTCAAAATATGATAATGACGGAGTCATAATTTAATGGGCAGGGTATTTTTTCAACATTGAGAATTGACCCCGGGTCATATTTCAACGTTCAACAATGACCCCTCATACCAGTAGTCAGTTAATCACAATTAAGTCAAGGAGAAATATTTGTACAGGTTAAATCAATTTTCAACGTTGAAACATTACAAGGGTCATTTTTCAACATTGAGAAATAACCCCGCTCATTTTTACTTCAAGATAATTCAGGAGTCATATTAAAATGGGTAGTGTCTTTTTTCAACGTTGAGAATTGACCCCGGGTCATTTTTCAACGTTGAACAATGACCCCCTCAAACCAGTAGTCAGTTAAACACAATTAAGTCTAGGAGACAATTTAAATGGGTCATTTTTCAACGTTGAGAAATGACCCCCATTCATTTACAAGAAGATAATTCAGGAGTTATAATTTCAATGGTAGGGTCTTTTTTCAACGTTGAGAAATGACCCCCGGGTCGTAATTTCATGGGTAGGGTCTTTTTAAACGTTGAGAATTGACCCCGGGTCATTTTTGAACGTTGAACAATGACCTCCTCATACCAGTAGTCAGTTTATCCCAATTAAGTCTTTGAGACAATTATGTACGGGTTAAGTCAACTTTCAACGTTGAATGGCTGGGGTCATTTCTCAACGTTGAAAGCAGACAAGGGTCAATTCTTAACGTTGAGAAATGAACCTATCCGTGAAATAATGACTACAGTGTTAATACGCCATTGAATAACAAACGGAAGAGAGGGGGTCTTTCTTTAACATTATAAAATGACCGGGGTCCATTCTCAATATTAAGATATGACCATACCCTTAAACTTTTAATGGCTGCTACAAATTATTGATTATTAACTGATCCTTGTAAGGGGGTATTTTGTAACGTTGGTAATAGACCTGGGGTCATTTCTCAACGTTGAAAAATGACCCAGGGGTCCATTTCTTACGTTGAAAAAAGACCCTTACTACTGGTTTGAGGGGGGTCATTGTTCAACGTTGAAAAAAGACACGGGGTCAAATCTCAACATTGAAAAAAGACCCTACCAGTGAAAGTATGACTCCTCAATTATATTGTTTTAAAATCACCGTAGGTCATTTCTCAACATTGAAAAATAACTTGTGTTAAGTTTCATCGTTGAAATACGACTTAACCTGTACAGATATGTCTACTAGGCTTAATTGTGATTAATTGACTACTGGTATAAAGGGGGGCATTGTTCAACATTGGAAAATGACACAGGGTCAATTCTCAAAGTTGAAAAAGGACCCTACCCATGAAATCATTACTCTTGAATTATTTTGTTGTAAAATGAACGGGGTCATTTGTCAACGTTGAAAAATGACCCGTGTTAAGTTTCATCGTTTAAAGATGACTTAACCTATACAATTATGTCTCATAAACTTAATTGATATTAACTGAGTACACAATGTACTGGTTTGAGGGGTCATTTGTCAACGTTGAACAATGACCCGGGTCATTTTTCAACGTTGAATAATGACCCCGATACCAGTAGTCGTTGAAAACTTTACATGGGTCATTTTTCAACGTTAAGAAATGACCCCCATTTAATTTACAAGAAGATAACTCAGGAGTCATAATGCCAATGGTACGGTCTTTTTTTCAATGTTGAGAAATGACCCCAAGTCATTTTTCAACGTTGAAAAATGACCCCGATACCAGTAGTCAGTTAAACACAATTTTGTCTATGAGACATTTCTGAACGGGTTAAGTCGTCTTTCAACAATGAAACGTAACGACCTCGGGGGTCACTTTTCGATGGGGGTCAAAATACTTCGTTACACCGGCACTGGTACAGCCACCAAGCCGTGAATTAACTTATAGAAAAGACACAGTCCTGCGTCTGTCCGCCGCTGCTCCAGAGTACGCCATCCTTGAACAAGAGCCGCATGTGGCCCTAAATAACTCACCTGGTACCCATGAATAGGGTCATGTAAATGGACCAGTTATATAAATCATTTAGTTTTCACTTATTCACCCCCACCCACTGGTGGCCATGTTGTTTGAGCTAGGAAGATTACTGGCAAAGGGTCACCCATGAATCATTATTTGTATAAAATAATTCTTAAATCATAGGCCTACCAATTGTTTCAGTGAAATTTTTTTGCAAGTTTTTGTATACAGAAATATAAGAAAAACTTGCCCCACCCACTGGCGGCCATGTTTTTTAAGATAAAAAAATGATTTTAAGAATCTGGTAAAGGTAAAGGTGGAGTTTATAAAGTCTGCTATTATATACATATTCTGCCGACTTTTACATTTACCTCCCCGATCATCGAGTCACAAGTCGGCCATTAACATACGGCGCTACTAGCAGCCATGGCACATTGACTTATTCCCCTCTCAGGTACCCATTTAAGGGTGTGTCAATGTCATAAGCCAATTTTTAAAAGTATCAAACTTTTTTTTAACAATGTTTTTTGGAAGAGCTGTTTATGATGAATGAAAAAATGAGAAAAATATATATGGTGGTGTCTTTTTTTTGAGCTACAGCGATTTGAAAAAGGTATGTCAAATTTGGACGGTTCTTTCAAATTTTACCCATCCAGAGTACAAGCTTCAGTAAAATTTATTTCAAAACAAACATGATAATTTGGGTTTTCATTATTTATTTCATGTCTATGGTGGTATTTTCACATATAGAAACCAAATTTAGACGAATCAGGCACCAGGATTGAACAATATGGATCCTTGAATATAAAAAATATGCTTTGTATAGGGCATGATTTTATTAGATTTTTTATTTTATGAAAAAAATTAAAAAAGTTTGAAAATGAAATAGTTCTAGTATTAAACTTTTTTTATATTCTACCAGATGAAAGCCCATTCTAAGGCAGTTCAAAATATGAAAAGAAATTGAAAGGTCAGTGTTGAAAATTTTGAGTTATTAAAGTAAAAAGAGTTATCTCCCCTTACAAAATTTACAAAAAAGTACCATATAGATGCTATTTAGAGCTTTATAAATTTCACATTTGGTGCCTTTTTTTTCTTGAATTAGTTTTTGTATGAAGAAATACTACCATAGATAGGAAATAAATAACACAAAACCAAATTATCATATTTGTTTTCATTTAAAATGGATTTTATTGAAGCGGGCTGTTTGAAAAGGACAAAATAAGAGGAAGTGGGTGGGGTAAATTTTACATGGCCGTAGAGCCAATTGTTGTTCACCAAAATGTACACTTTTTCAATTTTTTCATTCATCTTAAATAGCTCTTCAGTACAAAACCATCATAGAGTGTTTTCATATACTTTGAAAATGTCCCAAAGTCATGACATTGATACACCCTTAATTCACCTGGGTGAAGTGGAGCAATGTAGGGTTAATTTTTTGCTCAGAAAAATTCCAGTGATCCTGACAGGGCTCGAACCAGGAACCTTTCGCTTCCTAGGCGAGCGTCCTACCACTGGACCACCGCCCCTAGAGGGTCATCAATTGACCATTTGTGTAAAATTATTTTGAATTTGGACCAGTAGTCTCAGAGAAGAACATTTAAAGTTTTTACTATACAGTAACATAAAGAAAACGTACCCCACCCTCTGGCGGCCTTTTTTTTTTTTTTAGATATCAAAATAAGGTACCAATGATTACGGTCATGTAAATGGACCAGTAATGATTACGTTTTCACTTATTTACCCCAACCACAGGTGACCATGTTGTTTGAGCTAGTGAGATTATTTGAAGAAAACTGGCAAAGGGTCACCCACGAATCATTATTTGTGTAAAATTATTCTTCAATCAGACCAATAGTTTCAGTGATTTTTTTTTGCAAGTTTTTGTATACAGAAATATAAGAAAAACTTGCCCCAACGGACGACGGACAAAAGGTAAAGGTAAAGGTAAGCTTTATTTAACGTCGCTATGGTAAACATTCAACAGTAGCTCATGAGCTATTATTGCGACAAACAAGGTATCCATTAACATGCATACCTACCTGGGCATTACAGTCACCTTCCTAGCACTACCCTTATAATGCCGAGCGTCAGGCAAGGGAGCTACTAGTACCGTTTTTATAATGGTCTTTGGTATGACCCGGCTGGGGATCGAACCCACAACCTCCCGCCTCGAAAGCGGACGCTCTACCAATGAGCTTTTGAGGCGGTGACACAGGGCGATCACAATAGATCACCTTGGCACTTCGTGCCAGGTGAGTTAAAATACTGCGCATGTTGAAACTTATAACAAAATACGCAGATATACTCTAGAGGCTGTCATTAGTGCTCGTTATCTTGGTGTCTGCATCCCGGGCAGCTTGTCGTGGAATGCACATTTTGACCGCATTACTACCTCAGCAACCCGCACCTTAGAGTTTGTTAAGAGAAATATGAAATCTAAGTCAACCAAAGTCCTGTGGAACAGTATTAACATCATCGATATCATACCAACCTTTACCAGGTAGCCAACTTGCAATGGATGACCACCGACGGTCTTGACTGAACTCATGACAGGGTTGGCATCCTGGGTGCATGGATGTAATGTGTTTTTCCTCTTTTAAATAATCTGTTTACTGTTCTTTTCTTTAAAATTTCTTTCAAACTTTATTTTAAAAGTGGGGCAATGTCCGCCTTGCCCAAAAAATGGGGGATTGTCCTGCGGGAAAACGTCCTGTGGGGAATTGTCCTAGTGGGGACTTATCTAAGTAGGAACTTAAATCCACACCAAGAGTGAGTGATGGCCGAAGATCAGTGAAGCCATACACCCTAGGTGCCAACCCTGCCATGAGTTCAGTCAAGAAATCGATGACCTTCGGTGGACATCCGTTGCAAGTTGGCTACCTGGTATGAAATAGTCTGCACGCTGCATACTGGGCACAAACCGCTAGCCTTCACTGGTTAGGAACTTGGTTACAGTGGGGCGAGGATCCTCGCGACAGGTGGTATCGGAGTCCTGACTATACATGTTTCAGAGTCTCGTCGTGAAACAAAACTTGGCACGCTGAAGTGAACGCAAAAGAGGTAATTAAAGGTCAAATTGACATAAACACTGTAAATCGTTATTTTCACCATATAGTCCGATGTTTTTCTAAGCGTCGTGCATGCTTAATTCGTTCCATTTATGGAATTTACGCTTGAAATAGTTAATAAAACGACGCGGTAATCAAGGTTTTTGTTCACAACGATCAATACTTATAAATGACTGCATAATTTCGCCTGAAATTAATGTTTCTGGCAAGATTAATACTTTAATTGCATCTTTGCAAGAGAATCACATTAAAAATATCGTATATCAATGAAATTTTCTGGATTGCAAGTGGTTAATAAGGTTACAGAGTCTAACAGACAGTGTTACAGGTTCTCTGACGACAGGTAATAAATGGTTACAGGTTGTTATCGACATTTTTGTTTTGTTTGAGAGAGAATGGATCTAAAAAGCATGTATTGCAAAAGGTCCTTTATCTTTTACAATGCTTTAAGCTGTCACCTGTCTTTTATACAATCAATTTACTTTCGTTTTAGCGGGTGTAAATGAGATTTACTGTCATTATTACGTATTATTGCGTTCGGTAAGTGCCTACTTAATAGTCTAGTCCGGCAGAGGGCTGACTTGACCTGGAAATGCCGTCCTAAGTTTTTTTCTCGACTGATTCTACTTCAGCATATGTTACTTATTGAAAAACCACCGGGTGCCACTTTGTCACCCTTGAGCATTTTCGTATATTCAAGATGGCGGCCAAAATGGCTGCCCAAAGGCTTTTAAACAAAATAGCACAAAAATCAGCATTCATTTTTCCTTTTTTAAATTGATTAGACATCACCATAATGATAGTTATTATTCAAAAAAAGTTTCATGTTTTCAAAATGTTACGGATGACATCTTGTCAATCTTGAGCATTTCAGTATATTCAAAATGGCGGCTAAAATGGCTACCTAAATGCGTTGAAACAAACTACTTTTAACTTCAGCATTCAAGGTTTGGTTTTCTAAACTGATTTGACCCCACTATAATGATAAATATTACTGAAAATATGATACATACTATTGAATTGTTACGGATGACATCTTGTCACCTTTGAGCATTTCTGTATATTCAAGATGGCGGCCAAAATGGCTGCCGAATTTGCTTTTAAACAAAAAAGTTCAATAAGCAGCAATCATTGTTTCTTTTTTTAAACTGATTTGACCTCGTCATAATGAGAGTTATTATTGAAAAGACAATTCATATTTTAACAATGTTACGGGTGACATCTTGCCACCCTTTAGCATTTCCGTTTATTCAAAATGGCGGCTTAAATGGCTATCCAAATGCGTTAAAACTACTCTACTTCAGCATTCATAGTTTGGTTTTCTAAACTTATTTGACCCCACCGTCATGAAACTTATTACTGAAATGATTATACATATTATTGAGCTGTTACGGATGACATCTTGTCACCTTTGAGCATATCTGTTTATTCGAAATAGCGGCTAAAATGGCTACCGGGATGCTTTAAAACAAAA
The DNA here is from genome assembly GCA_922989275.2 of Gari tellinella. Lineage (NCBI taxonomy): Eukaryota > Metazoa > Mollusca > Bivalvia > Cardiida > Psammobiidae > Gari > Gari tellinella. Next base: position 54,517,973 of record OV277858.1, read on the forward strand.
TGGTCATCAAATCAGCATTTATAATTTCTTTCTATTGATTTGATCTCACCATTATGATATTCATTATTGAAATGATCAAACTAATTATTGAAATTTAACGGGTGACATCTTTTCATCATTGAGTATTTCCATATATTCAAGACGGTGATGCTTATTATTGAAAACAGGATACTTGTTACTGAACTGTACGTGGATGGCATCTTGTCACCCTTGAGCATTTCTATATATTCGAGATGGCGACCAAAGCGTTGACCGAAATGCTTTATTGACAGAATGATACTCATTATTGAAATACTTCGGGGGATATTTTTCCACCTTCGAGCATTTTCGTATTCAAGAAAGCGGCCAACAATGCGATAGAAATGCTTACATTTTTAAAATGTTCAAAAGTCATAATAAACAGTTGTTTCTTGGCTGGTTCTTTTTAGCACCTGATATTTGTTCACAAGAGCGCTTTTACCTTTATCCTAAGAGACCTTCCTACCTGATCATGGTTCTGGGGCTTAATTGTCATAGGAATATTTCTTTGTATTTGACCGAGAATGCAGGTCGGTGGTTTTGATCACATGCGCTGATTCGCAACGAATGAGACTAGTCGATATCATCTTTCTGAAATCATCATCATCTCATCTCATAACCTCTCTTCCTTTAGCGGCCTTATATATGATCTATTCTGTGTTGCAGTACCCTAAATCCCAACTCGTCCATGCATGCTTTAACATATGAATATTTACGTTCTACACGGCATGCTACCTTGACAGTCACACATTGCTCAGTTTTAAAATTAATTATAGCGTTATGACAAGGTTTTCGGTCTAAGTCGCTGGCTCTGAAGATGTTATCCGTTTTTCCTTCCTCCAACCAAACCCTGCTGGGTCAAGATCAGGTAGATTGTTTCCTCTAATAAATGCCGAAATCAAGGTAACGAAGTTTTTCTGATGTTTCATCGCTAAGCTGTGTGGTCTAAACTTGAACGTGTGTTTCGAGGAAATACTATCGCTTGTGAAATGTAAGTTTCAATAGAAAAATCAAGTCAACCGATAAGTTAAAACACACACCACAATTCATTCCTTGCAGCAGTTCACGTTCCAATTCCAAAGCTGTCTGCAACTGTGTTACATCCCGAGAGGGTATATTCAGGAAGAATGTCCTCAACAATGTCCATATGTTTGTCCCATGCAATATCAATATCAATAATAGATTGGTTAACATTTTATTCGCCCTTCTTGTTTTATGTGACTGACAGCTTAGGATTCGAATAATTTCATGTGCATGAGAATACCTACTACACAATGATATTGTATATCTCTTTATCTGTTGCTTTCAAATGTTTTCTTTCTGACATAATACATCGGCTTGTTTAAGCTTATGTTTCATTTTTACCTATTATCACTAGCTTGTTTATTTGTGTGTGCTCAATTTGAAAAGTCTCAGCATCTAGAATGTAAGAGATTATCAGCTTCATTAACTCTTTTTTTCAGTGACAGTAAGATACACTGATTTTGGTAATATGCTGTTAGCATGCAACTGATAGTAATCGATTTTAACCTGTTGCTCTCGTACACTTATAGAAATTTCAGTGTTGTATATATAATTCAACATTGTTGTTCTCCTCCAACTTAAATGTTGGCGATGTAGTTCTACAGAGCCTTTTGTGGGGTATGTCATAAACCCATAATAACGACATCGATATCCGTCTATGGTGACTGTCTACTGGTCCTATTATTGTGTCAGAAACTCCTATCTGGACTTTTTATTGAGTTGCTTTATCAAATTTCGTAACTGTCATATCATTATGACCACCAAACAGTGCTGTTGGAAAATGTGTCAATTCATAGGACAGAACATCTCCGATATTAACCTCATGGCTGCTAGCTTGAAGACTTTCTGAGACTATTGGGTAGATTTCACATGATTTGATCAACCATTTCATTCTTTTGGTCACGGTGATTTGTTCTCTGGAATCCTTTTTGTCCAATTCTATTAGCAGGCCCTATCGTGGTTTAAAGCTGTTATGCATATCCTCTGATTCCATTTCTTCAGTACCAATGTTAGAGGGCCTCCGTGGCCTAGTGGTATAGTCACTGTGACTTACATCACTAAGCTCCTCACCGCTGTGAGTTCGAATCCCAGTAGGGTCGTTCGGATTTTTCACGTGAGGAAGCCTTCCAGCTGGCTTGCGGAAGGTCGGTGGTTCTACTCAGTTGCCGATTTGTGCCTGAAACAGTGCATAAAGGGCTTCTGGGGTCTTCCTCCACCTATAATTAGCTGGACGTCGCGATATGACTGAAATACTGTTGAAAGCGACATAACATCAAAACAAATCAGTATCAACGTTGAAAACGCTATCTTTATCAATTTCTTGATCAATCTAGCACCTACATCTTTTTTAAATGCACTTTGAACTGACTTGCTCACAATGCATATTACTGTAAGTTCTTCCATAAGTTGAAGTTTGGGAGCAACAGAACCCGTTTGTCAAGAGTTAGCATCCTTGATGCACTCAGATAGGCTCAAAAAGGCAAGACTTTAACAATGTTTGCGCTCTAGTGTCTACAAATTCGAATATATATTTTTCCAAACGTTCACAGGTTAAGCAAGGCTTTCAGTTTTAGGAAGATTTTGATTTTGATGAAACTTAAAGATAAAACTAACAGATTCAATTCAGGTGAGAGATTTTATGGCCATCATGGTCCTATTGTCTTACCGTGCCTTCCGTGTCCTTTGCAATGTTTTCTATTTTCTGTCTCCCTTGTGTCCCTCAAAGTAAGTTTCAGGACCATCCCTGTGAGTAACCATGATATCAAAGTTTGCTTGCAGCTGATTGTACATGTGAATGTCTAAAGCCTATGAGTATTTCTGTTTTATCATAATCTTAATTATGCAATCGGTAACATGTCCATGGCACATAAAGGGGATTTTAATGAACATATGACATTTTCACTTTTATATACCTCGTCCATGTCTCATCAAATATTAGTTTTCAAAAATATTTTGAGCACTGCTCTTCGGAGAGCCTCCTTTTTTTCAGGTAAGTCATGCCACATCTGCCATTGTTAGATAACATGACCTGAATCGGAACTTTAAGGCAGCATTTCACTATATACTACACTCTTTCAAGGCATCAGCAAATATAAAGGCTAAGCCACTGTCTGTAATCAAACTACCATCATCGGCAACTAAGCTGATGAGTAAGTGTATGCAACAAAGCCTATATGCTAAGAATGAAATATTTTGACGCACAAAAATATGTGCAGGGACGTGACCCTAGCTGCTGGTACTTAATTCAACACTGACCAAAAAAGAAAAAACATCTAGGTCACAGAGGTCAAGGTTAAAGGTCAATGTAAGTAATTTACTAGTGTAACTAGTTTTACTCGTTGAAGTGCACATACACGTGAAGCCATGTGACCCTAATTGAAGTACTTAGTCCAAAATTGACCTATTAAACGCAAAAAAATTACAAATGTCACAGGGGTCAAGGGCAAAGGTCAAGGTTATCAAACTGCAATGCAACATGCTACTCACATTAAGATGTATCTGTGGTTTAATTTTCATTGATATAATATTTAAACTTTCAAGGATTTTACCCGGTATTCGATGCCGGGGTATAGCATAAAAGGCCCAATTTCGTGGAAATAAGTAAAAAATAGTGTGTGGGGTAAACCGGAAATATATCAAAATGCTCAAGGGTAACAAGGTGGCACCCGGTCAATTCTGAATGACAATGCTTTGAACTATCAAAATCAATCAAGAAAAAAACTTAGGACGCAATTTCTAGGTAGACCTCAAAATCCTCATTTCTCTGCCGGACTAGTCTATCATATGTAAAGAACCATCGTCGTATTTAATAATTTCGAAATAGTTAACACGATGCAAAAATAATAAAAAGTACTCAATTTCAAAGATTCTGTTGCTGTATTTACTTCCCAAAATGAAAACCAGACTCTTAAAAATTAAATATATACTTATTATCGTATGGTTATCTCAGTCCATTACATAAATTGTCAACCAAAGCATAGTACTTAATGAAAAAACTGAAAGCCACCTTTAATTTATACATTATCTCTGGCCGATCAACAGTTTTGCAAATGTTAGTTGTACTTGACGAGTGGACACAGATATTGGACAATGGTGGCAATATTGATGTGGCATACTGTGACTTTCAGAAAGCGTTTGACAAGGTTAGCCATCGACGACTTCTACATAAACTAAGAATATACCAGTTTGGAGACAACTTTATTAATTGGATAAAGTGCTTTCTGGACAACCGTAAACAAAGAGTGGTCATTAATGAAGAACCATCGGAATGGGGTCCAGTTACCAGTGGAATACCACAAGGCTCAGTATTAGGACCGATGCTTTTTGTTCTGTTTATTAACGATTTACCAGATCACTTACCAAACAACAGTAGTCTTTTCTTATATGCTGATGACACAAAAATATATAGTGAAATTAAAAGTAAGGAAGATCAGCTGAAACTCCAAGAAGATTTATACAGTATTCATGAGTGGTCTGAGCAGTGGTTACTGAAGTTTCATCCAGAGAAATGTCACACCATGTCGATAGGAAGAAATAAAAGCGAAACCCGCAAGTATACATTAAGCCCAAATTTACCAGAGATGGAAAGAACTGTTAATGAAAAAGATGTAGGGGTAGTGGTGGATGATACACTTACTTTTGAAAAACACCTAATTGAAAAAGTAAATAAAGCAAACTCAATTCTTGGAGTGATTAACAGAACATTTCAGTACCTTGATGAAAGATCTTTTAAATTGATGTATGTTGGTCTGATAAGACCACATCTGGAATATGCAAACCCAGTTTGGAGTCCCTACAAAAAGAAGGACATAACAATGGTAGAAAATCTTCAGAGAAGAGCTACAAGACTTGTGCCAGGCTTTAAAGAACTAACCTATGAAGAGAGACTAAAGAAATTGAGACTTCCTACTTTAGCATACAGACGTTTACGTGGGGACATGATCGAGGTATTTAAAATCCTCAAAAATCACTACTATTTTGATAACAAAAAAATATTTAAAATGAGAGAAGGTGCTACTAGAGGAAACAGTTTGAAGATATACAAAGAAAGACCCAGACTAAATATCAGGAAATATTCCTTCACAAACAGAGTGGTTGAGTACTGGAACTCCCTACCAGATAGTGTTGTAAGTGCTTCGTCGGTAATATCATTTGAAAGGAGACTAGACAAGTTTTGGAAAGATTGTGATCTCCTTTATAACTATGAAGCAAAAATAGCAACCGGGCACAAACTACATGTAAATAACGAAGAGCTGGAGCAAGAGGCTGATGACAGCCTTCTTCCAGAAGACGACTTATGTACTTATGTATTATGGTGTGCAAGGTAAATTCTTCCTTATAGGCAAGTCTCATATCTTACCACAGGCGAACTCTGGTCTCGATTTGCACTATTTGTGCTCTTTTTGAATGCAAATTTTCACAATAAGTTGCTCAATATTTTTAAGTTTAATTAATAGCTTTCTTACTATATCTCAGACAAATAGATCATATGTGCAAAACGATCCGTCATATATCAAATATAAGTTTAACCCGTCCACTGCTTTACTCTGACCGTATAAACACAGATAAACAGGTTAGATTCGAATGAGAAGCTGAATAATTATGTTTCTGAATCGGATCAAAGCTGTTTGATTATCTTAGAGATCCTTTTTCGAGATTGATTCTGGTGAGTCATCGAGAAAGTTGGCGCGGCACCAGCCTCTTAACTGTTTGCAAATACGACTGTTAGTCTATTAAATGTATAAAACAGAATGCGTTATAGATCTTCCACCGAGAATAGGATCGAACCGCACTCGAACCCGTGCATATTATCAACTTTTCGAAATTTAATAAGTAATTCAAATCTCAACGTGAGTAAATTTGCATTTTTTCTGGTGTCGTCTAAACGACGGCCTACATGAAAATGAGTTCCACAAACAAAGACCAGATTCTTTGGTCCATGTTTGTCTTCGAGATGTTCAATGAGCGAGGCTTTGGTATTGAGTTCTGCTCCGTTAGTGTCACATTCAAAGGCACTCTGTTGCCAAGAATGATAAACATTCCGATGTCTTGCCAGAGTTTTCCGATTATTTAACCGTCCGCTGTATAGTTAATAAAGCAGTTTGATTTTGTTGTGATACGCCATTACGTGTTAATTGAAGTCATAGACTGAACTGAAAGCTTTATTGCACAAAGTGCAATTTACCTTTCTTTTCGATGAAAACTACCCCTGTGAAAAGTGTTCAGAAATTTTAGAATACCCATGAACGTTCAATAGAATAGTTAGGGTTTCAAAATACTTTACACATTCTACAAAAGGAGTTCAAAAACTTCTGCAATTCTAGAACAATGGTTCTAAAAACATAAAATTCCTAGAATTATTGCAGCATATTCATGAACGTTTAATGGCCTCTTCTACTAGTTTTTCATGAATTTCAAGAAATCATTCTCGAATAGTTCTAGAATAATTCAATACCTTCCCACAGGGGTATTTTTGTGGCGCTAAAGAATGCCTGAACTTATGGTCATGTACTGATATTCTTTACAAAGAAAATCTGTTTTTACGACATTTGCACGGGAGTCCGGCTGCTGGAAGTGCCGCATATATTGTTATTGCTATTTACTTCAATATCCTGACTTATATCGAGTAAACTGGGGTCTTCTAACGAGATCTCGCCCATTTAGAGATTCGTAAATACTCTGTAACACTGTTAAGAAGAACCTGTAACACTTATCAAACAGTCGTCAGGGACCTGCAACCTCTACATCACATTGATAAGTAACACCAAACTTATGATAACATTAAAAATCGGACATATTTCTTTAAAAAATGCTTCAATATTAGAAAAACACGAACAAATAAATAATCTTATTGTGTTAAATGCTGCAATTTCTCACGTTAATTCAATTTATAACAAAAATATGTGCATCTACATGTAGCCAGTGGGAATCACTTGCTTTTATTTCCTCTATTCACCTGAATTCTAACGCAGGCGACGTTAAGTATCTTCTTAAATGGAAGCCGAAAGCACCTACCACGTTTTTTATCATGAATCTTGTCAAGAGGCTGTGTAAACTCGCTGAACGAGTATGTTTTACATGTACACGCGACTCTGAAACATTTTTCGAAATGACCCATATACCACCTGTCGTGAGGACCCTCGCCCCACTGTAACCAAGTTCCTAACCAGTGGCCTTAGCCGCAAAGATTGGCAACTGAACAGGGTGATGGACAATTCGTCAAAGTGCAAACTCGTCAAAAAGGAATTATAGCACAAAAGGGGTAGTTAACTCGTCAAAAAGGAATCATAGTACAAAAGGGTAGTCAACTCGTCAAAAACATTTTTGTATACTGATATAGTTATACAATAAATATAACAATATTCCAGATTGGGAATTAAGATAGTATTAATATTAACTGCTCTTTTCTAATATTTTCGATCTATGGGCAAACTTTCATTTAAACAGTGTACGTAGACCCTGATCATAACGCTTCGGTGCTATCAGATAGTACAGAGTAAAATCGTGTAAAATGACAAACAATGTATTAATATATAGAGAAATCAAACACTGTCGAGAGCCCTTTGTCCGGGTCTTCACTTTTAACAAATTAAATGTTTATCATCTACATATTTACATTATGCTGCACATGCCCGTAGGAACAGGGGGGGGGGGGGTGCAGATTTTTTTTTACATATATTTATGTTACTATTTTACATTTTGTATGAGAAAAACGCCCCCAGAACGCACCAAATACCATCTAGAAATAAAAAATATCCCGGGGAGCATGCCCCGGACCCTCTATAGTAACAGTGTGTACACTAATCGGCAGGGGTAGGGGTAATAGCCGGAAGACAACGTCAAAAAATATCGTATATTATTAATAATTTGTTATTTTAAGTTAAAAATTTACATGGATTTTTATTAGTATTTTACCTGTTTTAAATGCGCAAAACGCCCCCAGAACGCGCCAGAGGCCATCTAGGAATAACATTTTCCCGGGGAGCATGCTCCTGCCCCCCCCCCCCCCCATAGTAAGAGTGAGTACACTAATAGCAGAGGGTAGGATAGGAGTTACAGTTTAATAGCTGGAAGGCATTTTAATACATAGATTAATGTTCGCCTTATACCTGTTTGGAATGCTGGAAACACCCTCAGAATGCAGCAGAGATCATCTAGAAATAAAATTTTACCGGGGGAGCATGCCCCGGACCCCCCTAGTAAGAGTCCGTACAAAAATTTTCTTGTTAAAAGTGATTGTTGTTGTTGTTGTTGGCGCTAGGAACAAGAACACACTCAGTGACAGGTGTAGAGCCAAATAGTACAGACAACATCCCTGGAGAAACAACTACATGTAGTAGAAAAAGAACACACCAAGTGACAGGTGTAGAAAAAAGACACACTCAGAGACAGGTGTAGAGTCAAAAAGTACAGAAAATACACCTTGAGAAACATCTAGTAGAAAAGGACACACTCAGAGACATGTGTAGAGTCAAATAGTACAGACAACACCCCTGGGGAAATATCTAGAGGAACAAGAACACACTCAGTGACAGGTGTAGAGCCGAATAGTACAGACAACACCCCTAGAGAAACATCTAGTAGAAAAAGACAAACTCAGAGACATGTGTAGAGTCAAATAGTACAGACAACACCCCTGAAGAAATATCTAGAGGAACAGGAACACACTCAGTGACAGGTGTATAGCAAAAAAGTACAGACAACACCCCTAGAGAAACATCTAGTAGAAAAAGAACACACCCAGAGACAGGTGTAGAGTCAAATAGTACATACAACACCCCTGAGGAAATATCTAGAGGAACAGGAACACACTCAGTGCCAGGTATAGAGCCAAAAAGTACAGAATATACACCTGGAGAAACATCTAGTAGAAAAGGAACACATTCAGTGATAGGTGTAGAGCCAAAAAGTACAGACAACTCCCCAAGGGAAACATCTAGTGGAACAAGAACACACTCATGTGTAGAGCCATATAGTACAGACAATAAACCTGAGAACATATCTAACTTGAACGGCACAAACTCAATGACAGGTGTAGAGCCAAATACTACAGACAATAAACCTGAGGACATATCTAGCTTGAACGGAACAAGCTCAGTGACCGGTGTAGATCCAAAAAGTACAGTAAATACACCTGGAGAAACATCTAGTAGAAAAAGAACAAACTCAGAGACAGGTGTAGAGTCAGAAAGTACAGAAAATACACCTGGAGAAACATCTAGTAGAAAAAGGACACACTCAGAGACAGGTTTAGAGTAAAAAAGTACAGGAAATACCCCTGGAGAAACATCTAGTAGAAAAAGAACACATTCAATGACAGGTGTAGAGCCAAATAGTACAGACAATAAACCTGAGAACATATCTAACTTGAACGGAACAAACTCAATGACAGGTGTAGAGCCAAATAGTACAGACAATAAACCTGAGGAAATATCTAACTTGAAGTACAGACAACACCCCTGGAGAAATACCTAGTGTGAAAGGAACACTCCCAGTGACAAGTGTAGAACGAAATAGTACAGACAACACCCCAGAAGGAAATACCTTGTGTGAAAGGAACAAATTCAGTGACAGGTGTAGAGCCAAAATGTACAGAAATTCCCCTGGAGAAACATCTAGTAGAAAAAGAACAATCTCAGAGACAGGTGTAGAAACAAACAGTACAGTCAATACCCCTGAAAAAGTAACCGCTGAAACAGAATAAATGCAGATACACGTTAAGACCAAACCATATCCGCCAAAACCCTTGGGGAAGTTTCTAGTGAAATTGAAAGAAATGAGGAGAAATGTGTAGAGTCAGGTTCTGTTCTCCACAGAAAGGAGCAGATACGTATAACACTAAGCTATCATGAAGCTAAGGCCACAAAATCAGACAAAATTAAGAAACCCAACTGGACAAACATGAACTGGATGAGGTTTTTGAAGGATAAACCAGAAACATGTTTCTTTAAGTATAATTTTGATGAAGCGGAAGACTTTTAGTTTGTAAAGCTCGCAAGTAAATTGCAAATGCGGGCAATAAGCCTTTGTACAAGACAAAACTTCCAGTATCAAGTGCAAAAAAGAAATCCTCATCACTATGTGCAAACGAGGAATTATTCCAACAGAATACCAAGACTTTTACAAAGGTTTACCAGCCAGTCAAAGCGTAAAGGAACGATTACCAGAACCTGATAAAGAGGAATCAGAAGTTGACACTGACATTGACTAAACTCAACAGGACTATGTTTGAATTATTCCACATATTAAGTCTCTGAATCAACCCTTTATTGCTAACCCTTTATTGCTATTAAAAACAGTGCTTTTCATCAGTGCCTCTTATATCCTGCCAACAGAGTGAAACAAATGGTACAAACTAATGTATACCTTTTGCCAAAGGACCATTACAATGTATTGGCTTTGATACTGGTGTTGTTGGTGTGAAGGTATATTGATTGAGTCTTTAAATGACTACTAAGCATAAAAATCAGTATGATAAAATATTCTGAACGACTTACAATTTTGGATCAGGGCATGCCTTTTAAGATCCTTTAATGACTGCTGATTTTCATCCGTAAGAAAATGATCTAGATACATAAAGGTACTAGAAAGTTACCACAAAGCAAAATGCATAGGACATGAATATTATTACAGTTAAGTAGTTTGTAATTATGAGGAAAACACACACATACAGTTGCCATTAAAATTGTCTGTGTATGAGATTTTTAATTGATTACTGTATCTGTATGATAAAAAGCTCATACTAAAAATTGCAAAATAATTAATGTGACACAGACAACACAAGTTAAATATTAGCCACGGATTAAACAATATAATTTTGTGTGAGTATGATCTTTACATGATAACTGGTTATTCCTTTTGAGAGAAGATCTGCCTACAATATTATACCAACAATTATTAGTTCTTTTACTTAAGGCTTGAGTACATGTATAATTATGTAATGTGCATGAGGAAAGTATGATGTAATGTTTGAAGCAACTAAAACTTTGAGGAATCTGAATTAGATTTATTTGACTTTTAAAGTGAGATATGACAGTAGAGTTTCAATAGTGTTTACTCTTACAAAATATATATTTGACAAGCATTATCAACATTTTCAGCTTGAATGACCCTCGAGTTGATTTGTTTCAGCATCAACTATCGTGTTTGAAGGTATGGTTTAATAAAAGCCAGACCGTAGTACCAATACTTAAACTATTCTGTACTCCTTTTTGTGTATTTTAAAACATCTTTTTTACTTGCCAGATCATTTCATCTATGCATACATCTTTCTAGCACAATAAAATTAAATTACAAAGTTTGTTTTGATTATTCCAAATAGTACCATCCCTATATGACACACTCTGTATCAGATGTTTTTGTTCCGTAATTAATGTTTTACTGAAAGCCAGAACATTTTATTAATATATGAAATGGTCTGGCTATCCAAATCGCCAACCTTTTATCATTAATAGTTTTGCCACAACCTTTCAAAACCAGATACAACAGGCTGGTTGTCTAAATTCATCATGATTTTCCTAAATGTCATCTGCCAGAATATTCTATTGTGAGATACTATCTTCTGGCAGGTAAAAATTGCCTGGTATTCTCCCAAATTCGGTCAGCCAGAAAATAAAAATGGCATTTGCCTCATAATCATCATATTTCAAAGTATTTGAAGTAAATGTGCCTGTGTATGTTTGAAACACACCACAGAGAGTGAATATGCAGATTATTTAATCTAAATACCATGAATTGAAGGTTTGCAACAGTTTTTTGCAGTTCCTGAATTTTTTTTTGAAAACTAGAGATGATAGGGTCTGGTTTTCAATAGACGATATATATATTTAACAGGTTAGTGTAGGCCTATACCCCAACACAAAACCCTTTTTGACGAGTCGTCTTTTGCCATCACTATATACATGTATTGCCTTTTTGACGAGTTTACACTTTGACGAATCGTCCGTAATTCACTGAACACATAGCTGGGTGCAATATGCCAGCCAGCAAATGTACCCGGCGCCCCTGTCCAGAGTCCCCTCTACAGTCAATATTTTGAGTAAACAGGCTTTGCAAGCAACACTTTCAACACGCGCACTTTCAAAACAGACGAAACTACAGCAGATCGAGGATGGGTCATGTCAAGTTTTATCAGATCTATTTAAAAAGTCGGTTGAACAAACATGGTAACATAAGCTCTAGTGAGCTTTAAAGGTCGACTTAAACATATCAGTATAATTAAAACAGAGATTTAAATAAGTGACTTGTATAGATCTATACCTCTTTACACTAAATAAGTCTTGTAAATAAATAATCTAAGATAAATTATGGAAAGACATAACATACAGTACTGTTTAAGCTAAAGTATACACCCCAGTGCACTGACAGTTAACTGGGCTTAAACTGACAGTGCACTGAGAGTAAACTAATTTTGCACTGACAGTTAACTGATAGTGAACTGGGATTTCAATAGCAAACTGATAGTGCACTGTCAGTCTAAACCAGGTAACTAGCAGTGCAATGGAGAATGACTACAGTTTGATTTTAGAGCTGCAACATTCTGCATTGTTGTGGGGAAAATGATGTATTTATGGTAAATAGAAATTAAAACTGACGGTGTTTATCATGCTATACAGATAATGCTTATAGATATTGTGTTGGTGATAGTTGTAGTTATAAAGATACTGATAATAATAATAAAAATATTATTATTGATATAATAATTTCATTAAAGAAAATTATAATTAATAAATAATACTATCAATAATATAATACCAATAATAAATATAAATTATTTGAAGTAGTAATAGAAGTAGACATAGTAGTAGTTGTTGTTGTTGTCGTAGTAGCAGTAGCAGAATTAGTAGTAGTTGCAGTAGTCGTTGCAGCAGGAGCATAATTAGTAGTAGTAGTGCTTGTCTGTGTATGAGATTTTTAATTGATTACTGTATCTGTATGATAAAAATCTCATACTAAAAATTGCAAAATAATTAATGTGACACAGACAACACAAGTATAAGTACTAGATTCTGCATAAGTACTAGATTCTGATCAAGGCCACAATATGCTGAGCCAGAGTATGCTTTTAAGAGTTTTTTTTTCGACTGGTATACATTATTTCAAGGTTAATATGTTTTGAATTTTTTTCTTCATATTCGGTATATTTGAGCGATAGCAATAAAACACGGAGTAAATACACATGTGTATTTACTCCGTGCAATAAAATAAGGCAGTGGCAAGACGTCCGGAACCGGACGGCTAGCCCACCCTCACAGTGTAGGCTAGTCGTCCGGTTCCGGACGTCTAGCCCACACTGTGAGGGTGGAGGGTGGGCTAGCCGTCCGGAATAGATTTTCTTCGGAGAATATGCTGCTTTTTACGTGGGTTAAGGCCTGGTTCCGGACGTCTAGCCACTGTCATAAAATAAACACATAATTATGGTATAAAGCATTTTCTAATCTATCTGGTATCACCAGAGACATACGTCTCTGGTATCACTTTTGAAAATCTTGTATAAAGTTATATGGATAAAAATCTCAGATGAAAAGTCATAACTTGTTCAATGAAAACTGGACTCTGGGATAAGATCCGATTATGCCAGAGTGCCCTTGAAAAACAAAACAAGAAAATACTCATTTTTAATTATGGGCCGAATCGACACAGACCGATCTCACTTCAGGCCGAATTCACTCTTTGTTGGCACGTAATCGATTTCGGACAACCTCTGATGCGGTCGTTGTGTTGAATTCTGGGAAATAGTTGTAGGGGCATATTTCTGCATTTTCACAATATAAACACAACAAATCAACTAGGCTAACTATTGTGCTAAAGAACTATGCTGGTTTATTAACATTTTCCTGTTGTATCTGAAATGTATTGTTGAAACACAAGACGGAAGCCGACAACAGAATACAACCATAATCGGTACATGTGTGTTATTTGTGTGGACTTGTTTGGGAACAGAATTTGTAATCGAGTTTTCTTGTAAACAGTATCCTAATCCTACCAGAAATGCCGTTTTTTGAAACATTAGCACGCTGGCTGCGACTGAAGAAGGCAGAGGCGAGTGTTTTAGTTGTTGGTTTAGATAACAGTGGCAAAACAACGATCCTGAATCAACTTAAGAGTGAAGAGTACAAATCAGTAGATATTGTTCCAACGATTGGCTTTACTGTGGAGAAATTTAAAACCAAACAGTTGACTATCACAGCATTTGATATGTCCGGCCAAGGCAGATACAGAATGTTATGGGAAAAATACTACCGAGATTGTCAGGGCATTATATTCGTGATTGATAGCAGTGATAAAATCAGAATGGTTGTGGCCAAGGATGAGTTAGGAGACATGCTGACACACCCAGAGCTTCGTGGACGAAGGGTTCCTATATTGTTCTTCGCAAATAAAATGGATCTCAATGAGTCTGCATCCAGTGTGAAGGTATCAACATTGATGGAACTAGATAAACTAAAAGACAAACCATGGCATATATGTGCCAGCAATGCTCTGAGTGGAGAAGGCTTACACGAGGGCATCGATTGGTTAACAGAGCAACTAAAAAGTGCTGTGGCAAAGAAGTGAACATCATTTATGAAGCCAAGACTACATATATGGTTTTAGATAACTTTTCCTTTAAAGCTTTTGCTCCACCAAACCTGAAGTTGTGATTACTCATATAGAGACGATTCTAAAGAGTGGTTATCATTCATTATTGGTTATGTTGAGACATTAACCCATAACCCCATAAATTTGCCGGTTTACGTCTACAATTTATTCATCCACTAAATAATAGTAACAATTTATACAGGCATGGATATGTATCATAAATATTTTCCATGTTCTGGCAGATGACAGCTTAAAGCAGGTTGAAAGTAAAGCAGAATGTGCCTTAAGGCACATTCTGCTTTACTTTCAACCTGCTTTAAGTCAGACTAAGTGGCCACCTATTTTCAAATCTACAAACAGGCATATTGGGTAATGGGCTAAGGTTGTTAGTATTTGAAATACTCAAGAGTCAAGTTATCTGAAGCCCTACTATGTTTGAAGTCCAGGCTATCTATCTTTAGAAAACAATTCATCTATTATTTTCATCACCCTATTGTTTTGAATTAATCAGACTCGTGAGATTGTAGACATTCCGGTTAATACAATCAAGGATAAGTACTACATATAGTATCCCAGATACAGTCAAACTTGGGTTCAGCCCTCATTGATTGCAGAAGACTTACTTTTTAAAAGTAAGTTTTCGAATTGCGTCGGTCTTACTCGGAGAAAAAAATAATTGTAATTTTCGGTAAAATCGCGCTTTTGCAACTTATGTAAGACCTTCATAGTATTCATAGGACCTATTCAGAAAAGCACTTCAAGAACTTGGATTTCATGATTCCAACCGACGTCTGAAACACATCAAGACTGAAAACTGTGTGGCAGTTCCTGTTACAACTAACAAAACAGAACAAGAACTAGAGGAAATTTTAAATGATACATTCAGCTCATGGTCCCCACCAGCTCACTTTGAAATCAGATTCAATGGTGAACATCAATAAGAACCTGTTCTGTTTGTTCACTTTTATTGAAGTATGACAATGTTCACCATTGAATCTAAAAGTATACAAGGGTTACATTTACTATACTATTCTATAGAAACTCAAGGAATCCCCCTTACCACTGTTTGCACTAAGCATTAAGCATAAAGACGACTGGTACTAATAGGGTGTATTTTGAATAATTGCTTAATAAATGTTTGACTGTATTAAATTATCATTCCAGACTCAGAAACATTTTGGGAATGTCTTAAATGAATAAATTTACACGAATTCAGTGTCTGATTTCAGAGGAAGTGAATTGAAAAAACATGCAAAAAGTAGATCCAAGGTTTATTCCTTTTTATTCAGAATAAATCAACGGAACAGAAATGTCACTTGACGTCATATTTGTTTACACATTTTGACACACATAGGAATACACATTTTAGTATGACAACCTCATTTGCATAAATTCTACTAGTTATATACGAGAAATATTCAATGAGTGTTATTCAATGCTCGCACCATCGGTTGTGTTATAAATTGTGTTAATTATAAGGTGTTGAAGGCAGGCGGCTGCTTAAAGCAAGGTCATATTTAAAAAAAAAATTCTTTCAACCTGCTTTCAATGGTCAACTTTCTCTGATGCTAAAAACAGGCTATAACGTAATGGGTTTAGCTATAAACATTTTGAAAGGGTCTGTTTTATGAATGTTTTAACATAAGATAAAATTTCCTTTTAAAAGGAAAGGCTTGTACGATCTATAATTAACAGGTCTGATCTGGATCAAGACTGTTTGCAAATGTTAGCTTAGCACGACAAGGGTTAAAGCACAAAGAGTACAGTATTCATGTGGCGTCAGATCTGGATCCAAACTGTTTGTTACTCTTACTCATATTCAACTTTTTCCAGTTTAAATAAGCATAAAAACTATTTCTTATATTTTTTGCAGACAATATATTTGAGGCAGATGACAATTTTAGTACATGTATGTTAAGGGTTAAACAAACAAGCTGAAGTCCAATTTGGCAACATGAAGCTGCCAATGTACAGTCAACCATGTGTACTGTGGTTACTAACACGGTAAAATATTGAGACAATTATTATAAATGATTATTATAGGCAATAC
Source organism: Gari tellinella (assembly GCA_922989275.2). Classification (NCBI taxonomy): domain Eukaryota; kingdom Metazoa; phylum Mollusca; class Bivalvia; order Cardiida; family Psammobiidae; genus Gari; species Gari tellinella. Next base: position 54,534,645 of record OV277858.1, read on the forward strand.
TTCCTTACCCCCTGGTACCCCCCTCTTGCATCCTCTCCCAGCTGAACTGCAACTTTTACCAGCATTGGAGTCCTGAACTGCAACTCTCAAAACCCTAATGAGAACTCTGGGATGGGATGTGTATATCTCACATATTGGTATTAATGTATTTGTAAACTGACAATTGAAATGAAATTTGTATTGCCAATCATGAATGCCCACTTGGGCTTAAATAAATATGTGTGAGTCAGAATTCATCTCATCTATGATCATCTTATTGGAAACTAATGTTATATTGGTAGGAAAGGGATAGGTTTCTTAATTTTTGATGGAATGTGAATGAAACACGACACCTGCTTTGTACAGTAGAACCTCTCCATTACAGTCACCAAAACAATGTTAAATTGATGGTTTTAAAGACAGGTGGCTGCATAAAACAAGAATAAAGTACATAAGCTTTCTGTTTTAATGTCATCTTGCTTTAATTCTTTGCCTCATAGCTTGTTTTCAGTATTGAAGACAGATGGTTGCTTAAAGCATGACTGTAGAAAGGGGTTCTATTTCCTTCAGTTGAGAAAGGAATTAAAGGTGTGAAAAGGTGTTACTATGGAGTAATGGGTCAAGCAGCCACCTGTCTTAACCCATTATCTCATAGCCTGTTCTAGTTTTGAAGACATGTGACCACTAAAAGCAGGTTGAAAGTAAAGCAGAATGCTTTTTAAAAGCAAAATTATGCTAGAATATAGAAAAAGTTATTATGGTATATGTTCATACTTGTGTAAATTGGAACTATATTCCTCAATGGATGAATAAACTAGAGGCATAAAAAGGTGTATTTATAGGGTAAGGGGTTAAACACGGAAACTGAACCTCATGTAGTGGTCATAATAGACGGGTAACCCAGGTTCTGCTGTACTACTTTTGCTCTATCAAGAAATACAGTCAAACTTGTATCAAGTGAACACACATTGAAGAAGCATGGAGATTAGTAAATGCAAGGGACTGCTTTGTGCAGGATGAAAATGCAGAAAGCTCCTAAGTGCATTGAACTAACACATTCAACCCTTGTGACGAGAATACTTGTTCTTTGCAAACAGTGTAGACCCTGATCAGAGGGCTCCTTTTTAGGGGCCCTCTGAATAGTATTTTCATTGTTTGCAGAGGACAAATATACTCTCCACAAGTCTCTGTTTGTATATGAGTATGACGAGTATATTTGTTGCTAGTGTTCAATGCGTAAACGGGTATTGGAAAAAATATGTGTTGAGCAAAGTCATTCTCTGAAGCAGAGTGATTCTCTCTTAGGACATGTCACTGCTTTACTTTAAATAGTCACTTGTCTTCAAAACTAGGAACAGTCTATTGAGTAAATTGTTAACTCAAAGTTAAGTTTAGAAATAGACATATTTATGTGCCTAACTTATCTCTTAGAAGCGTCCGTCCTGTTAAAATGATTCCTTTAAACTATGTTTTGGAAATTTTTAAAAGTCCATAATTTTATACACATATCAACAGCAAACTATAGGTTATTTTCTTGTAACTCTATTGTATTGTTTTATAGCGTTTATGATCTGTGTATGTTGTCCTCTGTATATTCACAAATAAATAGTTACAGTTAATGTATTTGTTGTGATCTATTCGTTACTGAACCTACATGGACTCTGTAATACAGTAAAACCTCTCTATTATGACAACTAAGACCAAGGCTAATTGATTGTATAAAAGACAGGTGACAGCTTACAGCAAGATGACTCTTTAAGCAGTTACCTGTCATAAGCATACTATTACAGTAAAACCTCTATATTACGACCACTAAATTGTTGTAATTTTCAGGTCTTTAAGGCAGGTGACTGCTTAAAGCAGGGTGAGCATAAAACAGAAAGCTCCTTCAGGAGCTTTCTGTTTTATATTCACCTTGCTTTAAGCTGTCACCTGTCTTTTAATGAACCTAAAAGCCTTTTTTTAGTGGTCGTAATAGAGAGGTTTTACTGTATTCACACTGTTTAGTGGTCATATTATTGAGAGGTTTTTAACCTTTACGGTAAAATACATTCAACTGTGTAGGAAAGAACCTGGTACGGTATGGTTAACATTTCTCCTGCTATTAGCATATGTTGACTATCTTTTAACCCATTACCCCGATAAATATGCCTTTTCATGCCTTCAACTTATTCCTCCACTGAAGAAAATAGTTTTCTTTTTATACAGCCATGAATGTGCAACATAAGAAATAGTTTCTATATCCTAGCAAATAGCAGCTTAAAGCAGGCTGAAAGTAAAGAAGAACTTATATACGCTTTCTGCTTTACTTTCAACCTGCTCTCATGTGGTCCCCTGTCGTCAAAACTAGAAACAGGCTACATGGTAATGGGTTAAATAATCCAGACCCAGTTCAGACAAGTCCTTACATGCTAATGTTTAAACAGTGATTACCTTTGTAAACCTTGTGGATCCTGATGAGATGACAAGTTACTCGATGTCTGACCTGGCTCCAAACTGTGTGCAACTAACAAATTTGTTTTGATAAATTCCCAAATGTATTGATGCATGAAGAAAATAAGTTGATCTTAAAAATTCATAAGACTTCCAAATGTTCTAGTTTTCAAGCGCGTTTACTTAAAGCAGGTTGAAAGTAAAGCAGTATGCGCCTCAAGGCGCATTCTGATTTACTTTCAGCCTGCTTTCAGCTACCATCAACTAGGATATAAGCCCGAAGATTTCGGAAATAAATAGAGGAATGGCAGCCCTTGTTAACGCGGTGAGCAAATATGGTTTGTATTGATATGACTATTATTATAGATTTGCCCACTGATGTTTTATCTGGTTTAAGTCTACACTGTTTCCAGTGCAATACATATCAGTACTCATTTGCATAATGTATGCAATGTAATGTATGTAACGCACTGAATTTCAAGTACAGCGCTTCCTCTCTACAACGACACCCAATGGGAGACAAAAAATGATATACGTTGTTCGGTGGGAGTCCTTATAGGGAGGGAAATTGGTTAACAGCGGCGTCTGATCATGATTCAAGCTGTTTGTCACAAGTAAACAAGGCTTTTATTCTGTCTTTAAGAGGGTCCTTGTAGGGAGAGAGCAGTGTACTAGGTGTTTACGAAATATAATAAAAGGTGACTGCATGCTTAAAGCAAAGTGATGGTCATCTGTTTTATATCACCTTTATGAAATATGAACCATTTAGACCTCTGCAATTGTCGTCAGGAAAGGTGAAAGCAGGCCTGAATGCACATTAAGATGCATTCTGCTTAACTTTCAGCTATCTTTAAGCTCTAATAAATGTAATAACCTATAATATGGATCCTAACAGTTCCTGTGAATAGCTAAAGGGAGGTAACTCTTACAAAAGGATTATAATTTGGATAACCTGGTTAACTCCCTTACAACAAAAATGGGTATTTGTAAACATACCTTTGAATCATTTATTAACCCATTTGTGCCTAGTTTTTCTAAATGAAAACTTAGTATATGTTGTTTGAAGAGATAGTCACGAGCTATTGGTATGGCCTAATGTGCATAATGTGCATACTGAAGGTATAAGTACATCACCTGGTGTCACACCACAACGGAAGTGCTTCCGGGTCGTAGGGTGCCTAAGAAATGCCTAGTGAAACATTGGTGTGTGTGTTTCATGGTCATATTTTTAGCTCACCTGAGCCTTAGGCTCAGGGTGAGCTATTGTGATCCCATTCTGTCCGTCGTCCGTAGTACGTCGTATGACGTCCGTTCACATTTTCAAACAACATCTCCTCTGAAACCACTGACCCGATTTCAACCAAACTTTATCAGAACCTTCAGTGACAAGGGGGAACGAAATCTTGTTCAAAGTTTTTGGCTAGAGTTATTCCCCTTGCTATAGGACCAGATTTTCTAGCATGACAATATGAACAACTTGTAATGCATAAGAAAATCTTTAAAAATCTTCTTCTCTGAAACTGAAAGGCCCAGACCCTTTGATATTTGGTATGTATCATGACCTAATGGTATTCTACCAAGATTGTTCAAATAATGACCCCCGGGCCAAAAATGGCCCCGCCCTGGGGCTTATCAGTTTTTCTTAGGAAAACCTTTAAAAATCTTCTTCTCTGAAACCGTAAGGCCTAGATCATTAATATTTGACATGTAGCTTTGCCTCATGATCCTCTACCAAGATTGTTCAAATTATGACCCCGGGCCAAAAATGGCCCCGCCCCTGGGCTTATCAGTTTTACATTGAATTATATAGGAAAATCTTAAAAAATCTTCTTCTCTGAAACTGTAAGGCCCAAATCATTAATATTTGACATGTAGCTTTGCCTCATCGTCCTCTTCCCAGATTGTTCAAATTATGACCCCCGGGTCAAAAATGGCCCCGCCCCAGGGCTTATCAGTTTTACATAGACTTATATAGGAAAACCTTTAAAAATCTTCTTCTCTGAAACTGCAAGGCCCAGATCTTTAAAATTTGACATATAGCTTTGCCTTGTGGTCCTCTACCAAGATTGATCAAATTATGACCCTCGGGCCAAAAAAGGTCCCCCCCCCCTTGGGCTTATCAGTTTTTCATAGGAAAACCTTTAAAAATCTTCTTCTCTGAAACCGTAAGGCCCAGATCATTTATATTTGACACGTGGCTTTGCCTTATAGTCCTCTACCAAAGTTGTTCAAATTATGACCCCCGGGTCAAAATTGGCCCCACCCCAGGGCTTATCAGTTTTACATAGACTTATATAGGAAAACCTTTAAAAATCTTCTTCTCTGAAACTGTAAGGCCCAGATCTTTAATATTTGACATATAGCTTTGCCTTGTGGTCCTCTACCAAGATTGTTCAAATTATGACCCCCAGGCTAAAAATGGCCCGCCCTCAGGCTGATTAGTTTTTCATAGGAAAACCTTTAAAAATCTTCTTCTCTGAAACCATAAGGCCCAGATCATTTATATTTGACATATAGCTTTGCCCTATGGTCCTCTACCAAGATTGTTCAAATTATGACCCCTGGATCAAATTTGGCCCCACCCCGGGCTTATCAGTTATATCAAAATGTTGTCTTGCCCAGTCAGCTTCTATAGTACAATGTCTCAGGTGAGCGAAATGTGGCCCTCCGGGCCTCTTGTTTATTGAAAGTGCTTATTAATTACAGATGTATTTGTTTTTGAGCTGAAATAGTGATGTTGTTGATAAATCACAGGTGTTTGGGTTCTATTTGGGAACTACTTTGCGAGAACATGTGGTCAGATATGTGAGTGTGATGCGGCGGGGAGCCAACTTTCGTTTTGTAAATATTGACGGTGACCTTAGAAATGTGAATTTTGTGAAAAAGTTGAACCTTAATGGTCTCCTTTTTAGCTCATCTGACACGTAGTGCCAAGGTGAGCTATTTTGATCGTCCTCTGTGCGTCGTCGTTCGTTCGTCCGTTCCTCCGTTCGTCGTCAACAATTTCTTTAAACGACATCTCCTCCGAAAATACTGGATAGATTTTTACCAAACTTGGCCTGAATGATCATTATATGGTCCTCTTTCAAAGTTGTTCAAACATTTTCGGTCCGTTGCATATCTAGGTCACAGGAGCTAAAAATAGATTTTTTCAATGAAAACTTAAAAAATCTTCTTGTCTGAAACCACAGTACCCTGAGCTTAGATATTGGGCACAAAGCATCGTCATTAGGTCCTCTATCAAGATTGTTCAAACTATGTCCCTGAGGTAAAAAATGACCCCGCCCCGAGGGTCGTAAATTTACATAGAGTTATATAGTGAAATCTTTAAACATCTTTATCTCTGAAACTAATATGGCCAGAGCTTTGATATTTGGCATGATGATTCTTCTAGAAGCCCTTAACCAATATTGTTAATATGGTTCTGGTCAGTTGCATATCTAGGTCACATGAGCTAAAAATATATTTTTTCAATGAACTTTAAAAAAAATCTTCTTGTCTGTAACCACAGTACCTTGAGCTTAGATATTTGCAACACAGCATCATCTACAGGTCCTCTATCAAGATTGTTCAAATTATGTCCCTGGGGTAAAAAATGACCAAAGGCTCAAGGTGAGCTATTGGGATGGCCCTGTGTCCGTCGTCCGTCGTCGTGCGTCGTCCGTCGTGCGTCGTGCGTCGTCGTTAACAATTGCTTCAAATGACATCTTCTCCTAAACGGCTGAACAGATTTCAACCAAATTTTACAGGAATGTTCCTTGGGTCAAGCTCTTTCAAATTTGTTCAAAGAATTGAAAACAATATAGAACTCTGGTTGCTATGGCAACCAAAGTGAAAAAAAAGGAAATCTTAAAAAATCTTCTTGTCTGAAACTACAAGGGCCAGAGCTTAGATATTTGGCACATAACATTATCTACAGGTCCTCTATCAAGTTTGTTCAAATTATGCCCCTAAGGGTCAAAATTGGCCCCGCCCCGGGGGTCACAGTTTTACATAGAGTTATATAGTGAAAATTTCAAACGTCTTCTCCACTGAAACTAATATGGCCAGAGCTTTGATATTTGGCATGGTGACACTTCTAAATGTCCTTTACCTAGTTTGTTCAAATGGTTCTGGTCGGTTAAATATCTAGGTCATAATTCACATTCAAAATATGTATAGCAGACAGCAATTCAGCATTATAAGAGTTAGACCCTAGCCAAATTTCCTACTGGCAGAGTTATATAACTGAACTCTGGTCAGCTGATGAGGTTCACAGCATATGGTGTTGTCTGCTATATTTTTATGCCCTGCAGTTGGGGGCATATTGTTTTTGTCTGTCTGCTTTTTTGTCTGTTTGTCCATTTGTTTGTCTGTCAGTCCACAACTTTAATATTAGCCATAACTTTGTTAAAGTTAGACACTTTATAACTTGGGTCATGTCCTACAAAGGTCAATGTCATTTTTGAGATATTTCCCAGTGTCATATTTTCTTGTCTTTGAGATAACTCCAGTTCTACTGATGTTAACCCATTACCCCATACATATGCCTTTTTACGCCTTTAATTTATTCCTCCTCTAAAGAAAATAATTCCACTTTATACAGTCATAAACATGAAAGATATAAGAAATAGTATCTATATCTTAGTAGATGATAACTTAAAGCAGGTTGAAAGTAAAGCAGAGTGCGCAATAAATAATCATATGGAAATACATGTAGCTTGATAAGAAGAAGTGTCATGGATAAGGGCCATAACTCTGCCAACAATATTTTTTTAAGTTATTCCAATTTGTCATGTTTTTTTTTTGTCTGGAAGATAATTCCATTTACAGCTATATTAAAATGTTGTCTTGCCTATTAAGCTAAGGCACAATGACCTCAGGTGAGCGAATTAAGGGCCATGGCCCTCTTGTTTTAATTATCATCACTAGTTCCATAGATTCATTTCTTTAGATACAAATAACTGCTTTATCCTTCCACTGCCAAACTTTTGTGATAGTTTACTCCTTTAAATGTTCTTGTCGTCTGCTTCAATTATGTTGCCTGCAATATCGTTTCAAAGCCTTAAATGTAAGGAAGTATAACTGAAAAGAATTCAATACGAGTGTCAAACAGTTTGGATCCTGATCAGAAAAACGCGGCGTCTGATCAAGGTGCAAAATGTTTGCAAACGTTCCTTTAGACGAGAGTGAGTCTAATTTTCACAGTTTCATTGTCGTCTGCTTCAATTCTGTTGTCTGCAGTATCTTTTTAAAGTTAATTGTATGACTGAAAAGAATTCAATACGAGTGCCAACTAGTTTGGATCCTGATAATAGATCCAATCTGTTTGCAAACGCGCATTTAGTCGCCAGAGTGAAAGGGTTAAAGCATGCTAGAATTGATGTAAAAGTCTCCAATTAGAGGTTTCCTTCTTATTGGCAGCCTGCTTTAAAAGAAACCCTCTTATTATGCTAAGCGCGACTTGGATAAAATTTGTTAACAGTTTCTATACAGTAAAGATCCAGATCAGACGCCGCGTTATGCGGCGTCTGATATGATCTAAACTTGTTTGCCAGTCATATTTTACTGTTTTTAAGTTTTGAAAGTATCAAATTGATTATGTTGTTTTCCGCAGATGATGTGTTTGCAGCAGATGACAATTCTGCATGACAATGGTTAAACATCAATCTGCAGGACACTTTTCTTAATGCTTTTCAAATATCAAGAAATAGTAGAAACATGAAAGTCATTACTAGAACTAGCAGGCTGACAATAAGAAGGAAAATTTCTAATTGGAGACTTTTACTTCAATTTTAGCATGCTTTAACCCTTTCACTCTCAATGGAGCCTAAAAGCACGTTTGCAATCAGTTTGGACCTTGATCAGACGCTGCGTAACGCGGCGTCTGATGAGGATCCAAACTATTTGGCACTCGTATTGAATTCTTTTCAGACATACTGTCTTACAATTTACTTTGAAACGATATTGCAGACAACAAAATTGAAGCAGACGACAATGAAACGGTGAAGAAGTAAACTATTACGAAAGTTTGGCATTGAAAGAATTAAGCAGTTATTTGTATCTAAAGAAACGAATCTATAGAAATAATGATGATTTTTAAAAAAAACAAAGAAAAAAAAAAAACCGCTAAACGTATCTATAGGTCTATAAACGATTTTTATTCAATAAATTATCTATTCTACCTGTTATTACTGCTTAATAAACGTTCGTGTTCTAATCCTAGAAAATTCTAAAAAGTTAAGAGAGGGTCACAGTTTTCTAAAGTTTTGAGAAAATTCTATAGTAAATTTGGCGAGTTGAGAATTTTCTTAGTTTTTTTCATCTTTCTAAGAGGGAATCCCCAAATACTTAGCTGAAATGGTCGAAAACTAAGACTATATTGACTTTCTAAGAGTATATCGTTATACTTAGTGAAATCTGTCGAGTTTAGAATTATCTTAGTTTTTTTCACTTTCTAAGAGTATATCATCAAATACTTAGACTAAATTGCCGAAAACTAAGAGAATATTGATTTACTTAGAGTAAAAGTTATCTAGACTAAGAGTGTTTCAGAATACGGGCCCAGGAGTGACACCACCTGTTCATGAGACATGTAATATTAAGTACATAATAGCAAACGAAATAGACCAAACTAAACGTCTGATGTGGGTCTGTACTGGTTGCAATTGTGAAGATGGTTACATAAGTAGATGCATGGCATTATAGGTTGTCTTGAACTGGAACTCAAAAAAATGTGTAAAATATATTGTGTATATGTCAAGGGAAGTAATCGAACCGTTATGGTATTCTTGTTTTGACGTAGTTACCTCCCTTTGACTTCAATTGATTTTTAGCTCACCTGAGATGAGCTATTGTGACACCGCTCTTCGTCCGTCGTCCGTCCACATTTCCAAACAACATCTCCTCAGAAATCACTGACCCGATTTCAACCAAACTTTGTCAGAAACATCAGTGACAAGGGGGAACGAAATCTTGTTCAAAGTTTTGGGCTAGAGTTATTCCCCTTGCTTTGGGACTTGATTTTCTAACATGACCGTATAGACAACTTTTAATGCATAAGAACTTCTTTAAAAATCTTCTTCTCAGAAACCCAAAGACCCAGACCTTTGATATTTGGTATGTATCATAACCTAATGATCTTCTACCAAGATTGTTCAAATTTTGACCCTGGGGCCAAAAATGGCACCGCCATTGGGCTTATCAGTTTTTCTTAGGAAAATCTTTGAAAATCTTCTCCTCTGAAACTGTATGGCCTAGATCATTAATATTTGACATGTAGCTTTGCCTTATGGTCCTCTACCTAGCTTGTTTAAATTATGACCCCGGGTCAAAATTGGCCTCGCCCCGGGGCTTATCAGTTTTACATAGAGTTATATAGGAAAATCTTTAAAAATCTTCTTCTCTGAAACTGTATGGCCTAGATCATTAATATTTGATAGGTAGCTTTGCCTTATGGTCCTCTACCTAGATTGTTCAAAGTATGACCCGGGTCAAAATTGGCCCCGCCCTGGGGCTTATCAGTTTTACAAAGAGTTATACATGTATAGGAAAATCTTTAAAAATCTTCTTCTCTGAAACTGTAAGGCCCAGATCTTTCAGCTTTGATATATAGCTTTGCCTTATGGTCCTCTACCAAGATTGATCAAATTATGATCCCTGGGCCAAAACTGGCCTTGCCCTTGGGCTTATCAGTTTTTCATAGGAAAACCTTTGAAAATCTTAGGCCCAGATCATTTATAATTGAAATGTAGCTTAACCTTATAGTCCTCTACCAAGATTGTTCAAATTATGACCCCATGTCAAAATTGGCCCTGCCCCGGGGCTTATCAGTTTTATATAGACTTATATAGGAAAACCTTTAAAACTCTTTTTATAGCTATGATATATCACAATATTGTCTTGCCCAGTCAGCTTAGGTACAATGTTCTCAGGTGAGCGACTTGTGGGTCATGGCCCTCTTGTTGTTAAACTGGCCGTTGTAAATAATAATGTATTATGCTTGTACATGTGGTAAATGAAAGGCATATTTGCCTATTTCCTGAATAAAATATATCTTTGTTCTTACATTATTGACACTTTCTGTTTTACAGTGGAGAAGACGTCCCTTTTATCTGGATCTCAAATGTTTGCTAATGTGGGGGACGTACCAACTAGTAGACCTAGCTACGCGCCTGTCGTGGTTTCCGTGGTTACACATAGTCAGATAAAAGTTGTGCAAAGCAAGCTACCTGTGTACATACAGATGACTGAATAAGACTTCAGATTTAAAAATGCATACAAAACATATATTTCTGGAAATGTTTACTTATAGTGGTAAAAAGATAACTATGAAGTGCAGCCACCTGAAGTTATGCACCAGGAACTTTGTCCAATGATGTGATGTCACCGGTTTTCAGTCAACCCCAAGTTCCCTCAGTTACCACACTCTCAGTTATACCTGAAGTTCTTGCACTATTGATACTTTTACTAATGAAATGTTGTATTTGTTGCACAGTGGAGAAGACGTTGCTGTCCCGTTTAAACGAAACACACAATGAAATGCACTTAAAATCGATGTCTTATAGTGTTTATTCTAATCAGATGCCATGTAGCTGATCTGGATCCAAACTGTTCGCAGTTGAAATGTTTACCCCCTCAGATGAAAGTATCTTGATCCACGCATATATTTATGTGCAATTGTATTAATCATTGTAATATAAACTGAAATAAACTACCGATTACTGGAGGTTCTTGTTTAAATGTTCTACCCTAGCGACGAATATAATTATGAATAGTACATTAATTTTGTCCAATGCCCTTTGATCATGATCTACACTGTTTGTCATTTTACCAGAATATTTTAATTGTACAGTTTAACTCTTTCGCTGCCAAATTTATCGTGAAATGTTTAATTGTCGCCTGCTTCAACTTTGACGTCTGCAATTGTCGTCTGCAAACCCTAGCCTGTTTCTAGGTGACAAATTAACCTATGTTGAAAGTAAAAGAGCATGAGCATTAAGCCTTGTTTTCCTTTACCTTCAGTGTGCTTTGAGCTATTTATGGGACATTGTATCAGTGAGTATAAGTATAACGGAGTTCTTACACTACTGATACGTTTACTAATGCTGTCCCGTTGTGAAACAAGAGGGTATGAAGGCCCTGATATCGCTCACCTCTTGTACTGAAGCTTGATAGCTTTATCTTACTGTTTCATCAGTTTTAATTTAAATCCATTCAAATTTGTAGTATAGCATGTAAACAATTTTGGAATACAACCTCATAATTCTAATATGGTAGAGTACATCAAGGGCAGATAACTAGAGTCTAAACAATACTGAAATGAAGCCTTTTCTAGCATTTCAAAGTATATCAAGGGCAGATAACTATTGCTACAATTATTAGATTTCAACAATAATTGCACTCCTTTGAGAATTTATAGGTAAATACTATATGTGTGCAAGTAAAATCAAAATCAATTGAAAACTGTAGTTGCAAAAGTGTAAACGCTGTTCGATATGGCATTTTCAGCAATTCAAGGGCAGACAACTCTTGACATATAGGTCCGATTTCAACCATAATCACACTTATTTGAACTCTTATGGTCATATACAATCTGAGCAAGTTTGAAAAAGACCGGATAAAAATTGTGGCCTCTAGAGTGTAAACACCCTTAAATACGACATTTTCAGCAATTCAAAGGTAGATAACTCTCAACGTATTAGTCTGATTTCAACCAAAATCGAACTCATCTGAACTCTTATGGTTATACACAATCTGAGCATGTTTGAGATAGATTGGATAAAAATTGTGACCCCTGGAATGTAAACACCCTTAAATATGACAATTTCAGCATTTCAAAGGTAGATAACTTTCAACCTATTAGTCTGATTTCAACCAAAATCGAACTCATCTGAACTCTTATAGTTATACACAATCTGAGCATGTTTGAGATAGATTGGATACAAATTGTGGCCTCTAGAGTGTAAACACCCTTAAATATGACTTTTTCAGCAATTCAAAGGTAGATAACTCTCAACCTCTTAATCGTATTTCAACCATAATCGAACTTATCCGAACTCTTATGGTCATATACAATCTGAGCAAGTTTGAGATAGATTTGATAAAATTTGTGGCCTCTAGAGTGTAAACACCCTTAAATATGACTTTTTCAGCAATTCAAAGGTAGATTACTCTTGACCTATTAGTCCGATTTCAACCATAATCGAACTCATCCGAACTCTTATGGTAATATACAATCTGAGCAAGTTTGAGAAAGATTGGATAAATATTGTGGCCTCTAGAGTGTAAACACTAAAATTGTTGACGACTAACGACGGACGACGGACGCCGGACATTCAAGTATTGCAAAAGCTCACCCTGAGCTAGCTCAGGTGAGCTAAAAAGGCAATGGCAATTTCTTGAAAATCAATGTCTTATAGTTATGATCCTGATCAGATGCCATGTAGCTAATCTGGATCCAAACTGTTCGCTAAACTATAGATTACTGGAGGTTCTTATTTAAATGTTCTACCCTAGCGACGAATATACTAATGAATAGTACATTTGTCCTATGTCCTTTGTTAATGGTTTGCACTGTTTGTCATTTCACCAGTATGTTTTTAATAGTTGTACAGTTTAACTCTTTCGCTGCCCAAATTTATCGTGAAATGTTTCATAGTCGTCTGCTTCAATTTTGTTTGTTTGTAAGATCGTTTCAAAGTAAAATTCAGTGTTGTATGACTGAAAAGTGAAAACATATCGATACAAGTGTCAAACAGTTTGGATTCTGATCATACGCCGTTGGTAGTGAAAGAGGACATGCCTATTGAAAAGACATTAACAATGTCTGACACGAACTGTGCTTAATACATGATGGAAATAATGCAGACAGTAATGTCCTTGTTAAGCGGTTCACACTTTACCCTATATCCTGTTTTCAATTATGAATGCGCCTTACTTTCTGCATGCTTTTAGTTATCATTCGATAGCATATAAGCATTATTCGTATGGTCCATTTTCATGACTGTATAAATAAAGGATATTGTACGAGTGCTCATTATTTATCATTTTTAATAAACGAGTTGAATAAAATAATATGACGCGAGCCTTGGCGTTTATTAAAAATGATAAATAATGAATACGAATATGAGATTTTATCACATAACAAGTTTAAGCACCTGTTAAATTGATTGAAGCCGTAATTTGTAGACCCTCTGCTATATAGATTTTCCGCCAAAACTTTACGTTGTTTACGTTAACGTCATTTTAGCTGAGGGAATTAGCATAATAATCTTGCAAATTTGTAAGCAAGCATGACATTTGGCATGAACACTCAGTTGGGTATGCAATTTTGAAAAAAACCGTTAGCCACTCGAAAATTCAAGATGGCGTCCATTTTCAAGATTGCCGCCATTTCCGGTATCAATTCATACGCCCAAGTCGGGTATACCTTTCACAATTATGCATAAAAATCACTATATAAGCTTGAAATTTGGCATAAACACTCAGTTTGATATGCTTTTATGATAAAAATCGTAAACCACTAAAAAAATCAAGATGGCGCACATTTTCAAGATGGCCGCCTTATCCATATTCAATTTATACGTCCAAGTTTGGTATATCTAACACAGCTATACATTAAGATCTTGAAAATCTTTAAGTTAGCATGAACTTTAGTATGTACACCCAGTTGGCTATGCACTTTTATAAAAAAAAACGTTAGACACTCAAAAATTCAAGATGGCGTCTATTTTCAAGATGGCTGCCATTTCCATTTTCAGTTTATTTTGTTCCAGGTTGGGCATATTTAAAAAAATATTACTTGAGTCAATATTTGACACAATTAATGCTAATACAGCTTAGAAATATATATTTGACATATCCTATGTGTAAGAACGTCCAAAATGGCCGATCAGTTTTCAAAATGGCCGCCATTAATTATTATCAAATTCAAGTAGCGATTTTGTCAGCAAGTCAATCCAACTTCATTTGTCTCCGTAATTAGGATTAAAAACTCAAATTTACAGCCCTGGAAAGCATGTCTTCATTTACATTATCTCATTTGTGTAAACGCATATAGTAATCACACATGCAGCTGCACAAATCGGTACAGGCAAGGCCAAACCTATAACATTTGCAGCGACCTGAGCAGTCTATTTTGCAGCCACACTTCGTTAACTCTTTGAAACGTTCAGCAATTGGGTCTTGCTTAGTCTAGAACACTTGCCATAAACTGTTCTGCTTTCTCCAATCCCATTCTGCAGGATCTGTCATTGTCGCGATACACTCTAAACTGTGGCCCTAAAAAGCAGCCTGCCTGGTATGCTGCTCGTTTGATGCGCTGACAAAGGGCTTCTCTCGTTAAAGGATTTGCATCATATTGTCTTTGTTTTCGAGCAAACATGTCTAGTCTTGCCACATGAATATCAACTGCCGTATTGGATCTGTCATACAAGGCTATGAAAAATCTTTCTAAAGCCTCACTGTCTACAGGTGTAACAACTAGCGGGTATATACTCATTTTTGAGAAAACGTAACCGATTTCTGAGATGTACATTCCACGTTTGCCATGCAACTTTTTTACCTTTCCCACGGAACGCTGACACAGTGTAACATCCGGTGAATGCGTGAAAGAAAGCGGTGTCAGATGTTTTGTTCCCTATTGAATTGACAATGTCTTGAATAGGGATCTATCTAACGCTTGCCCCTTGACCGTATTCAACCCAAAGGTTCTCCAAGCCTAGATTACTAAGAGCTGAATATGTACTCACAGCAATCACTAGAACATCAGTGTTACTAGTCTTTAGAATGATGTTCTTATGAACTTGGTTTACAGTGTTCCTTCATCATCATCATCATCATCATCATCCAGTTTTGATTAACCAGGCCCTTGATTAATCCTTCTTTGTCCAGTCTTGAGCGAAGTCTCCCTCTCCAAGCTTGGCGATTTTGTGGGTTGGTGTTTTCCAACCCGAGAGCTTCGCGGTCACGTTTTACAAGGTCCTTCCAAGATAACTTAAATCTGCCTGGAGCCCGCTGTGCTGTGATGTCCTCTTTTGAGAAAATCACAACGTTTTGGAGAAAGACTTAAACAGGTCAGTTTTGTTGTTATTGTCCCTAAAAAAACTGCGTCACTTTGGTATCACTTCAAATGCTGCGTTATCCTCAAAGGTCTTGGACAGCCTAGGAAGCAACGCATTCACCAACGCCGAACCAGCGATGATGATGATGGCAGTAGCATTTGGTGTAGTCTCGGAGTTGATAGCTTTGGCTTCGAGAATTGTCGTGAGTGTCCTCTTCTGAGAGCATTTCGATTGCGCCGACAGAGGCTATCACCTTTGTGTCCAAAGAGAGTAAGTCTTTGCTCTCTTCCTGAAAAGGATTACCCATTTCCTTGACTACATTGTACATGTTCCTTATTTGTTCGATGAATGTGTTCTGTATTTTCGTCGTTTGCTCTTGGTGCCTAACACTTTTTTATGTCTTTGTCGTCAAAGAGTGCCTCATACTCTGAGGCAAGACATGAAACCTCAGGCGCAGCAACCATCCACCTTCTAAGCACAGACGGATCTTCGGTAACAACAACAACAGCACAACCGTCTCCTTTCCCACATACAATTCAACTATGGATGCTGTACATCTAACCGAAGCATGTCCCTGAGCTGTATGGGTATCCAGCGTGCATAATTAGTGCTGTTGTTCGCAAGGAAGTAGGGTATTAGTGCGGACAAGGCTTGTGTGTATAGGTGTAAGTTTGTCTCGCGTAAAGATCTGATGAAGGACACAATAGTTAACTCCATTGTCAGCACAACATGCCAATAATTGAACTGGGGACTTTCTTGGACTTGCTTGTCACACCATTGTTCTAAACTTAGCTTTTCTGACTCGTCGTCAGTATCGGTGCAGTACATATATGAATCTGTGAGGAGGTTGTACAATGCGCAAGCTGTAACCTGGTGCGATTTTCTGGTTTTTGTCACACTTGACACATATAGGAATGATTCTGCAGTTCCTGAAGAAGCAATGTCAGCTTCTGTGAGGGCGTCCAACCATCCGCTTGCTTTATGATACGTTCCAATAGAGTTAAGTGCTGCCATTTCAATGACTAGCCCCCCTCAAACATCATGACAATCTTGTCCTCGTCGTACTTTTCAGACCGTTGCCACTGAATTTGCTTTGCCAATGCATGCAGTGGTTGACCTGCAGTAAGAACAACAACCTGATCCGGATTCAGGTATGCAATAGTGTCCTTTAACTTGTCCATGACATGTCGTATGGTAGCCACGGATTGAGCGGATTCGCGAAGCAGTGGAAGCAGAGAGGCAATTGTGACTTCAAACGCGATACCTCTCTCTTTTGATGCATGATGCGCAGACCAGGTAACAGTCGCACGTTCATCCAGTGTTTCAGCAAGAAACACCTCCTCGAGCCACTCAAATTCACAATGTAGTTCGAATTTTGAGTTTTGAATGGTTTGATTAAATCGATTTTCTGATTTTGGAGGAGATATCTTTCCCATAAGAACTGCAGTGGCGACATTTGTATAATAATCTGTGAGTTCTGGTACATGTACTTGTTTTGCCTTGTATTTCCTAATACTAAAAGAATCACGCATGATTTCAAAACCACAGCATGCCTTCCTTTTGGCTCTTGGCAGAGTAGAGAATAATCTCGGTCCAATAAACAGAAAACTTCTCTATACCAATTTATCCCCACAACCAAGACAAGGTAGGAAAATTAGATCTATGTCTTCAATAAACTATCAAATGCTTTGCTGCACATCTATTACTGAATAACAGACTGATATTGGCATATGAAACAGCATAAAATGTCGATGTAGTACTTAGAAAGACAATAAAAAATGCCGCCCTATTTAAGAGCACACATTACGATGTATACTTCCTGCCTATTACCAATAAGTCCATAATAACCCCCCCCCCTTGCGCGAAATACTTTTTCTTTTAATACGATGCAGATGTTACTTATCTTATTCAACATAAATCAGGTTGTTTATTACGTAGGTGTCCTTTTTGTAAGGTACAAACTATCTTTATAGTAATTATATTGCGACATGCACATGTGAGGTTGACTCTCTTTAATGTGTAATATAGGAAGTAATAATTGCCACAAGTTTGATACATAGGTGCAATATTTCACTTTAAATATCAAAGAAGAACAAATTATATCTTTTAAACATTCTAATCAACAAACCAACTAGAATAATGCTTGATTTAAATTGTATTCGAGTGCAGATAAGTTGATTTGTACAAAAACGTATATTTAGAGTGATGTGCGGCAGCCATTTTGAAAATATGGCGGCCATTTTGATTTTTTGAGTGGCTAACGGGTTTTCCTGAAAGACCAGATATCAATGCACATCCATGCAAAGTTTGACGCTTGCTTACAAAGTTGCAAGATTTTGATGATAAATTGATTTAATTCCCCTAGCTATTTGGCGTCCCGCTACATGCAGCGCTTGTGGACGAACAGGTTGGCATGTGTTCATTTACTATACGACGACGACCATTGCAAACAGTTTGGATTCCGATTTTTTGATTTGTTATGATTTTGCGTCGCTTTTAACAGTATTTCAGTCATATCGCGACGTCCAGCTAATCACAGGTGGAGGAGGACCCCAGAAGGCCTTTATGCACTGTTTCAGACACAAATCGACAACTGGGTAGAATCCACCGATCTTCCGCAAGCAGCTGGAAGGCTTCCCCACATGAAAAATCCGAACGACCCGACTGGAATTCGAACTCACAGCCGTGAAGAGCTTAGTGATATAAGTCACAGTGACTAGGCTACTGCATTTGAAGCTGTTTACTGATAAGTGTATGCTTAAAAGTGAAAAATTTAAGTAATTTCTATATTTTCTCAACTATTTTTAATGTGCTCATCAATATTCATGAGTATGCAAATTAGGTGATTTCAAAGTAGAAGCTGGAAATAAACCACAATTTGTATTATCTTCAATTTGGTACAAGAGTTATATGATTAGGACAAAAGCTGACTGTGATATGGGCAATTTTCGCAGGCATGGATCATAATGACTCAGTTTTGGGCGTTCCCGTGGAAACAAATAAAATACTGTTAAAATGTTACTGAAAGGTTAATTTTTGTCCTCAACTTAAATCTACTTCATTTTCTGAGAACTTTGCCATCATTTTAAAATGCATTTGCAGTTGTTTACTGATATTTGAATGCTAAAAAGTGAAAAATTTAAGTTATTTCTATATATTTTCTACTACTTTTGATGTGCTCATTAATATTCATGAGTATGCAAATTAGGTAATTTCAATGTATAAGCAAAAATAATACCACAATTTGTAATATCTTCCATTCGGTACAATATGGGGCATGGAAAAAATATTTAAAATACATTTCAAGTTATTTTCTGATAGATCTACTTGTAAAAGTTTAGATCTAGCTCTACGTTATTTTTCCATTTCCCGGCAACGGCTCTCTGAACAACGATTCCCTCCTAACAACAACACATTTCGCTGTTCCCCACAAGACTATTCACGGCTGCAATATAGTCTGCTTAAAATTGTCGTCTGCTGTTTTTTCTCAGTTATATTTTGACAGAAAAAAACATTGAAGAATGACAAATAGCTTGAATCCTGATCTGGATTCAAACTGTTTGCAAATGTAAGCCAAACCCCCCTCCCTAAAACAACTCCCTCCGAACAACACACACATACTTTGTTTCCCATTAAGTGCTGTCATGCTGTCATTCCGAATTAAAACAATTGTTTTCTGCCTCATTTCGTGGTCATATTAATGGGGTTATGCTGTACATAGATAATTGTTTGCCCAGTGTCATAGTAACGGCTGTTAAGAGTTACTTCCCTTAATAGCGCGAGGCTTCTTGTGGGGGTATTTTAGGTAAATGACAGAGAGTGTGGAAGAGAGGGGAGATTTAAATAGGTTGACTGAACAGATATCAAACGAACTTTCTTTCATCAGATATTTATCATTTTACATTTTTTCATTGACATACATGTAGATCTATACCTATGCATGTAACAACAGTCGATATAGAACACATAACAAAGTACAATGCTGATATATATCTAGATTATAGATTAAATAGATCTATGTTTCGTTAGTTGTTTCTCTCTCTGGCCAATGCGGACATTGTTTAAATCTATATTGACACACTGAAGACTTTTATGTTAGATCTATGCTAGAATCTGGATCTATGTACATGTATAAAAACAATAGTAAAAAAATTGTGGTTATGAGTCATATAGATCTAATTAAAAGAAAGAAGACCTTGGAATAATCCAAACAGTGGAGATCAAGATCAGCTTTGGGAAATGTCCTCTGCGTGCAGCTGATCATGATCGACCTTAACTATTTGTCACTCAAAATTTCTCTACTGAGGTCCAATGATTAGTCTTCCTGTGAAACCATTAAATTTTGCTTCAATGACTGTTAAAATAAAAATGCAAAGCTTTCATTGAATATTAACAAGGAATATGTATAAGGAATATATAAAAGTAGATCTAAATTAGGTAAAGGATTTGTTTATTATAGTCACGGTGAATAAACGTACACAGGATATAGACACCGAAGTGATTAGGAATTGAAAGTGAAAGTAGCGAGGTGAGTACTTTTATTACGTTTATCTCTAAAATCTTCTTACAAATAAAGTAAACATGAATTGGTTGTGTCAGGTTGGAATGTACCTGAATGTAAGTGTAGCTCATGAAGTCCAATATAGGAATTACTTAAGTCATTCCTGCTTGCTGGTTTGCTTTTTCACTTAATAAATTCAAAGTATAACATAGCAAGGTTGTAAAACTTAATCTCTTTTTGACACACCTCTTATGGTCTATCTTTCAAATCGCTATCGACTCATGTTTTAATCTAACTGTGTAATATATTAACTCAGACATATTGCTGATTGTCAGATAGAATGAATCTTGGCCAGGCGCCAAGTGACACTACTTCTGACCAATACTCATACTGATCTAAAAATTATCACAACCAGCCATTGTGCAAGAGATAGGACACTGAGGGGTCTTTTGGGTATGTTCGTAGAATTTGACTAGCCATATCTTGTGACATGAACCGGGCAATTTTTCGTGACATTAACCTGGTAATTTATTGTGACATTAACCAGGCTATTTATTGTGACATTAACCTTGTCATTAGTAGGGAGGTGACTGGTCAAAACGACTGACATCTAAAAGGGCAAAGTCCAAAACGGCCAAAAAATGATATTTAAAGACTTTTCCTCAGTCCATAGAGAGAGTCCCCCCATTGTCCTGGAGGTGTCAATGTAACTGTCAAATCACGTGCATCACAATCTCAGTTTATCTGGTGAGGGTCAGATTATACTCATGCTCTACTCTAGTGATTTTCAATGATTATTTCTAACCAAACTATCAAATATAAAGGTAGAGTCTCACATAAGACGATTCAATGGTTCAATATGCACAAGACCCATGCTTTTTGCAAGGAAATTGACAGTAAATAATCTGGCAAGGCGTTATGACTTAAAGGTCGTCAGGAGATGTCTTTAAAAGAAAAATTACTAAACCAATAGAATCTATATAATTAATAATTATTCCTTTTGCTTATGATGATGCTACTACTATAACTACTTGTACTAATGGTGATCATGACTATACTTGTGGCAGCACTAGAATTCCAGTGTAGTAGTAGTAGTGGTACGTATTGCTCAGCTAGTCATAGAAGTAGTAGTAGTGAAAGTAGCTATACAAATTGTTAAGAGAATTGATAATTGTGTAAATGGCTTTTACTACTAGCAGTAGCGGTCACGCAGCAGTGATAAATAAGTTTAGATCAACATGTTCGCACTTATTTTGGTATTTCATTCAATAAGATTTTTGAGAAATTCAATCATATCATGGAGGAAGTATACGTATAATTCCTCCATGATCATATTGTGTCATCAAATCGAAGAATTACCCTGAGATTAAAACATGCTGTATACATGTGCTATTATTCAAACCCACTATTTAACACAACTTCGAATGATATGCGTCTATACAAACTGGGCCATTTTCATTTTGAACCGGGCTGTTATGGATATAGGCCATTTGGAATAATGGATGTGGGCGATTTTGACCCTCATTCAGTAAGAATAGGGTTTGGGTAAGTGTCATTCAGTTCAAAGGTTAGTCTAATAGAGCAACCATTAATGGAATGATTCTTGTGCAAACATATTCTTAATTTGCTCCAAATGTACAGCTGCACTTGTTTATTTCATAATACATGTAGCTGAATTATTGTTAAATTTTATCATCTTAAGTAGATATATAAAACATGTATTTACGCATAATCATACTTATTTGGTATACTATTTGGTTACATTGGTCGTATTCGAATCAGGGCAACTATCGCGTTAGTTGGAATATTTGTCAACAAGTTCTATTCGAATCACGACTTGATGTTTTCCGTTGACAAAATGTTGTCAACACCCCTAAAATCGAGCGTTGATTTAGTCACGTGACCACGTTTATACCACGTGATTAGTGTCTCTAGATAAAACAAACATAAAGACCCTCTCAAGTAATCGATTGGATCCAGATCACATGGCATTTTGTGCGTATATAAAAATTGGGAGCATTACGACTGTTTTAACGGGTGTTTGATTCATTTCCATTCGTCCGAAAGTACAAAGTTTTCGTTGACTACAATTTCTATTCGAGTCGGGCCAAAATCGTTGACATCAGTAAATCTTCGCGCGTTTGCTCCGCCCACTTTTCGTTGACCACAAACTCGATGATTTGAATACGACCAATCTTCATTCTTTGCTTTCTGAAGATGGTTTAGCACACAGGGGACCGTCACAATAGAAGTCTTCAAGTTTTCAAGTTTCAAGTTTTGTTTAAACTCATGGCCCATTCGGGCATAAGAGATAACAAACAATCAACAAAACATGTATGATGAAATGAAGAACATGTCTTATGGTTATTAAAATGTATTTCTTATTATAAGGTAGATGGCTCATTTATTTTCAACAATGAAATTTAACGTTCTGGTTTTTTTATTGCTGTTGTTTTAGTTCAAATAAAGAACAAGGGAAGCAACTCAACAATAACCTTTGTAAAGCCACTGCAGTATTTACCTCCATTTATCCTCTTTAGAAGCCAATGTGCTCACTTTACAATTTCAATACATGCATGTAACAAAATGACTGACATTTTGCAGAGATCCAGATAAGATGCGTACATTTAACATTGATCAGCAATATCTGGCTTAATCCACAGCCAATGCCCACGCTCAACCACCCGCTAGAGTCGTCTCTACGAGTCGTCCCAACAAGTGATCTAACGCGGGAACCGACCGAGAAATGGAAATTTTAGAACTCGAAGCATGCACCCCATCTGGAGCTCTGACTATATATGACATAATGAAGAAATATACAAGATAGACCCATGTGGCTGTGTTATGAAATGATCATTCAAAATCTCAATCCTGATTTATCAGTCAGTCTCAGGGTGTATTTTACATTAGGTCCAGTGACCGAGTCAACAAATCTAGATCATCTGTCCAGCAATTGACTTTCCAGGGTATGGACAACTTTAAACTGATAATATTTACTAAGCTAATTAAAAGACATATTTGAAAGACCAACGTACTGATATTTTCTTAACCTTACTCCATAGTAAGCTATAGAACCACCCACAAAGATCTATATTTATATTGACAGTATCATTTGTATGCATTCTAACACATAAATCACAAAATCTACCTTTGATTGGCTAGTTTTTAATAATTTTATTTACTTACCATTATTACTATTTATTTTTTAAATTATAGTTAGTGTTATAGATTTTGAAATATTCAGGTTTTCCTCTTGTCACAGCTCCATGTCAACCGCAAATAACATTATTTGCAGCTAACAAAGGTCTGCATCCAAGTTGACAAATGATTGTAAAACACTGACCAATTACTACTATTACTGTTTGAATATAATGAATTTACATGCCAACTTGGGGTGATTTTACCATTATGAAACAGTTGTAATTTAACTATTAACAAACCAATGAGATCAAATAGAACACTTGGTAATACTAAACAACATTGATTACCATATTTACATTATGTTAATGTCTAAAGGCTAAATATGCATTTTTAAACCTCTCCTCGCTGGAATTTTCAGAACAAAAGATTAAACTTTTCAAAAAGTTTAGAAAACATGATGCAAAATGGAGCACTGGCTACCCATGAGCAAATGCTCCATTCCCCATCCTATCTTCAATATGCATTAAAATACTTCAAAGCAATAAATTTTAATTTGAACTACCTCAGATACTATATATACAGTTGATAACAACAATTTCTATTTCTACTTAGGATTATTCAATACATGTATACATTTTCTAGATGCATTGGAATGTTTCAAAACAATAACGTTTACTTTTCAAAATGTTTATAAAATCCGATGCAAAATGGAACATCTGCTACTGATGAGCAAATGCTCCACCGCCCATCACATTTTCAAAATGTGTCAAAATGCACCTCCATCGGTCAATGAGATAATCATTCATAAATTACTTATAATGTGTAATTACTTATAATGTGTACAATATTGAAATTTAATAAAACAATAAATTTTACTCTTTCTTTTACAGTTTAGAAAACATGATGCAGAATGGAGCACAAGCTCCTAATGAGCAACTGTTCCATCCCCCATCACATTTTCAAAATGCACCTCAATCAGTCAAACAGATAATCATTCACAAATTACCACTTATGATTTGTACATAAGCTACAAGTACCAACAGCCCAATAACAAGTAAAAATAAATCCCGATGTAGTTAACTCCTCAGTCTGACACCGAGAATTTAAAAACTACAGGAAAATGTCTCATTTAAGTTTAATAGTAATATTTTTAACAAATAAAGCTAGATTTAGCAATGTAGTTCTGTCAGTGCTGCACATTAGTGTTTGGAAATTTAAAATATTTGGAAAAGTGAAAAGATTCTGTCGTATGTATTTCCGTCTTTCATTAGCGAAAAACTTGCATTTAAAAAGATAATGAAACTGATCTCCTACTTCTTGACTATTACATAACGTACAGACTCTATCTTCTCTTGCAACATTATGATAGCGTCCTCTGTCTATTGGAAAGTTAGTATTAAGGCACCTAAACTTACAGAGAGCAATAGATAGATTGTTTGGTAAATTCAGAAGGTAATTTTCTAATTTCAGATCAGACTTGTAAATTCTATAATTAAGACATTTCTCAGAATTGTAAACATTACTATTCCAAACTTGCAGATACTGATCAGCAAGTTTTGACTTTACAATATGCTTAAAGGCATTAAGACTTGGTATGCTCTGTGATATCCAAAATTCTGTACAACCAATACTGTTTAGAATAGATTTAATCTTTGCAATCCACTGACAGTGTAGAATTCCCTTTTCATGTAAATTATACATTGTTCTATAAAGTATTGTGCATATTTTATCTTGCTTGCCATTTACAAGGCTACCCCAGAAATTCAACATTCTGCAAAAAATCTTGTTTTCAATAGGACTACTTCCTAGTTCTCCCATCACCATGCAGGTTGGCGTAGACATTTTCAAATTTAAAATATATTTATAAAATTTAAGTTGAAATTGAGAAATGATTGCTACATTTTCACAACCCCATACGTCCGACCCATACAGTAAAATTGGGCTTATCATACTATCAAAAAGTTGCAACTGGATATCAATTGGGAGACAGAGTTTCTTAATTTTACACATGACACTAAACATTGCCTTCCGTGCTTGTTCTGATATATGCTTCTTAGTTTTACAAAATTTGCCATTATAATTAAACTTCACCCCTAAATAGCTGAAATCATCCACAGCTTCCAAGGGGGCATTATTTAAGTAAAATACTGGCTTGTTTCTCAATTTACCACGAGAAAATACCACAACTTTAGTTTTGTCAGTATTAACAGATAAATGCCACTTTTTACAGTAATCATGCATACAGTCAAGAGCCACTTGCAGACCAGCATGGCTTTCAGAAAAAATCACAGTATCATCAGCATACAGTAATAAGTATATAACTTCATGTATAGTCCAACATTATCTTCATTCAGTTGTTAATTTACCTGCATCGAGAGAAAGTCTAGAATCGGAGAAAGATTTTCCCCTTGCCTGACACCTACAGCACTGACAAATGTATCTGACAAATTGTTATTAACTTTTACACATGACTTGGCTTTAGCATAGATATTATGAATAACCCTCAACACTTTGCCATCAACTTTGTGATCTAACAATTTTCTCCACAGTCCAGTTCTATTGACTGAATCAAAAGCTTTTCTGTAATCAATAAAGGAACAATACAGTTTCTTCTTCTTTGACAAATATAAATCAATCAACATTTTCAATGAAAATATGTGGTCAACAGTACTGTATCCTTTGCGGAACCCGGCTTGCTCTTCAGCCAGCAACCCAGTTTCCTCCAAGAATGAAATAATTCTACTGTTCAATGCTGAGGTGAAAAGTTTTCCAAGACAGCTCAATATTGTAATACCTCTGGGTTGTTATCATCACCTTTATTCTTGAAAATAGGTAATATAACTCCAGTACACCAAATATCTGGAACAATACCAGTCTCAAGAATAATGTTGAATAGCCTACAATACAACGGCAGCAATATATCTTTGGAATATTTAATGTATTCATTCAATAGATTATCTTTAGGTGAGCTGGCTTTGTTATTCTTCAAGTTTTTGATAACTTTTTCTATCTCATCAGCTGTGAAAGCTTGATTTAAGATTCCATTAGCATTCGTAATAGAGTCAATATCAAATGGTAAAAATGCATCATTATTATCATCCACATTCAAACTACGAAAATGTTCATGAAACACTTCCATTGATACCTTACTTAAAACCTCTTTACGCTCACCTGAATATCGATTAAGAAGACACCAGTAGCCTACTCTTTTGGGCTACTATGCATAAGATTCCTCAACTTCTTTGCAATGTTATCATGGTAATTTTTAAACTTAGCATTTAAGATTTTCTTATATTCTTTGCTGCTAGTTTTCATTTTTTCCAGATTATCATGCGATCTCAATTGTCTGTAATTACGTTTAAAGCTGTAAAACTCTCTTTGTTTGTTTTTACACTCAGAATCAAACCAAGGCTTTTTATTTCTCTTACTTACAGTTACAGTAAAACCCCGCATTAAGACCACCCCGATAAAAAGACCACCCCGCTAATGCAAGCCCTTTCCTGTGGGACGGAATTTTTGCACTATATTTCCTTTGATCACAAACCCCGATAATAAGGGCACCCCACTATTCCACTAATAAGACCACTTAATTGGTCCCATTTGGGTATATCCTACTGTTTTCACACCCGCTATTAAGGGCAGCAGGTCATCCGTCAAAAACTAATTGACACTAGTACACATGTATTTGTGTACAGCATATTATGCAACTGATAAGAAAACTTTTAATTGGTTATGCAAACTGGGGGAAAATGCTGAAACAGGTTTTAAGGTGTGAATGAAGGGATAACAGTATAAGAATTGATTGGTTCACTTTTGTTTTTGCCGTACAGTTGAGGCTTTAAACTGAGCATGCCTTTTTCTAAAATTTCTCATTAATGAACTGAGAGAGATAAAGAAATTTTGAATTTGCAAACTGGAAAAATCATTTACCATGGGTTTGAGGTGTGATTGATAGGAAGAGTAGGTAAGATTTGATTAATTGATTGGTTTGCCATTGTTTAAAAGTCAATTGTATCTGTGATTTACAGGTTAGAATTAGAGATAAAATACATGAATAGTCGATCTCTACTTTCACTTTCAAAGTTTATTTGACACTGAAAATATGGCTCCCTAGACGTGTAAGAAATTAGTAGAAAGAATGAAAGATGAAAAAGAAAGGAACTGAGTATGAAAGAAAAGGTTTCTCTTATTAATGATAGTACCATCTTTTTAGTTTTCAACAAATGACACTTCTCAGCTGCATCAGTCAGCACTCCACCAGTTTCTTCCGTAATTCTATTAATAACATCTGACGAGAAAGATTCTCCATTAGTACTATCAATAAAAGAGCACAAGTCGTTCACCGTTTCATTGCTGATACTATCCCTAAATTTATTCAACATTTCAGAACTCCAAGTTGCTCTTACATTTGCCACCATATCTGGAGTATTATAATCAATATCCACACCTTCAACAACCTGTGGAGCACTGACTGACCCAACCGTAAAAGCTATTGGGTTATGAACATCAGACATGACTGGGTCAAAAGGTAAAACTTCAAAATAAGTAAAGCAAGGGAAAAGCTCAGGAGATATAAGGACAAAATCAACAACACTTACGCCTTTACAAGTGGTCTTACCAGTATAGGCATCCTTGTCCAATCTTCCATTAGCAATATGAACATCAAAAGATTTACAAATATCAATGAGCCTACGCCCATAATTATTACAGTAATGGTCTTCAGAATGCCTCTCTGAGGAAAAGCCTAACAATTCAAGATTATTCTTGTTTATCAACATCTGCGATTCTATGTCCAGTAGGTCATTTGCTATATGATTATCTACAGAGATAAAGTCGGCAACAGTGCCACACCGAGCATTAAAATCACCTAGCATAGAAACTAGCTTGTCCTGTGATCTAACATCAAGAATATCTGATTCAATTTGGTCAAAAATATTAATAGAAGAGTATGAGGATCCTTCTGGTGGTATATAGCCTGTTTACCTGTGTTTTCGCCACCCTTAGCTATATTTTTCGCGCATGCGCTTTCTGGTGTAACATTTCTTACTTGTTCACAGATCTAATTCTGAACTGAACCTTCAATAACACGAATATATACAAATAAAACTTGTGAAATAAAGACAAATGTAGATAACTGTACCGTTTTCGAACGAGGTCATTGCTCTGGATCACCGGGATGCTTTCTTGTCAATTCGCCACCTCTGATTGGTCGTTCGATAATTAGGTCAATGTAGGCTCTGTCAGTATGTTATAGTTTGTTTCATGAAATTTGAACATTTTTAATGATTTTGAAATATTTAAATTTCTAAAAGTAAATAATAACTTTTACAACTTTGCAATAAAAATGTAACAACGGGCATGTAGAGTTAAAATTACCAACATGTCCGTTGATTTGAAACTTTTTGTGAATTATTGTTATTTTTCCTGTTTCTTTCAAATTTTCGGCGCTTTAAATCTTCCTTAGTGAAACTGTCCTAGTATTCGGATACTCTCTGTAGTTTTCGGACATCCTCAGTAGCCTGCTCGTGACGGAATTCTAACTTTTGCTTAGGTGGCGAATTGACAAGAAAGTGGCGAATTGACAAGAAGCAAGGATAAACTGCACCGAATACACATCTGACATTGAGTAAAGCTTCATCAACCTGAAACCAAATGCAATTTTCATTCTATTTTTCTAGAAAATCCACTTTACTCCATAAATCATTCTTGACAAGGATGCCTAAACCACCTGATTTTTTTATCGCATTTTTTCTAGTAACTCCATGGTATTTATAGTTTTCAACCACAATGTTATCAAAAGAGTCCAACTGAGTCTCTGAAAGACAGATAATATCGTATTTATTAACGAAGTCCTCAAAATCTGGGTATTTTAATTTTGAACATAAACCGCGTACATTCATGGAGGAATTATACCTGGAAAAGAAATGTATACTCAAATCTGCATTTTCCCGAAAATGGTGTCGTCCATTACCTGTATGCGCGATAACGCTTAATCGATAGATAATTCAACTACACCGATACGCCGAAAGCGAGCTATCGCGTTTTTTATCGTGTTGAATGGTTACCTACTGTTAGTTTAAGTTACATAAAATCCTTAATTTTCACCCGATTTTCATTATAATGGTCTTAAAAGAAGGCTAAGATATGTATCTTTCACTTGTAAAAATAACAGATTTTATTTTTTAAAATTGATCATTTTTATCGCGAGTTAAAAGTGATTACCAAATGAATTTGCCGATAAAAGGGAGCAAGCACTCGCGTATAAATATATCACGGCCCGTTACAAAACCTTTCATAAAACCCTCAATTTTCGACCGATTTTCAAAAAAATGGTCTTAAAGGAAAGCTTAGATATTTTTCTTTCAGTTGTAGAAATGCCAGTCTTTATTTTTGAAATCGACACATTTTATGGCGAGTTAAAGAGCGATTGCCAAATGAAATAGTCGATAAACGAGAGCAGGCGATCGCGAAATATATACTACGTCCCGTTTCAAAAACTTGAATTTAATCCATAATTTTCGTCCGATATATATATATATATATTTAAAAAAAAAAGGTCATGATATAAAGCCGTGACACTTATCTTTCGGTTGTAATAATACCAGGGTTTTTCTTGAAGCGAAAAAAGTAATGATGACCTACAAAGGCTGCTGGCTAATGAAATGACTAGACCAACTCGCGTAAGAAAAGAATTCCGTTCGTATAAAAACTTAAGCAAACTTCTTAACTTCTAAAAATGTGTTCATGCATTGTTACAATGTTCTACATGGAGGAAATATTTCCTTGGAGGCAAAAAAAAATCCATTTTGTATGTAAAGAGACATTTGAAAGGAGTGCGCGTCAAACGGCCAAAATCAAACGGCAAAAGTTGTAACTGTATTATTATGTCGTATGTGATCATTATTATCATTGAAAGGAAAATTAGAATTATTAACATATTACTTCAAAAAAAGGAATTTAGGGTTAGTTTTACATCCAGACTAAAATATACATATTATCCGTCCCATTTCTATGCAAGAGGTAACAGCTTGCATTATCTTCAGAAATTAATTGCAAACATGATAACATGAGATCTCCGTTTCTTTCTGCTTTACTTATGTCTTATATAACGGAGTAAATTATAAAGCAGTCAATGCCTTCAGCAATCTATTTTAGTGACTGCTTAACTTTTTGCCTGCTGATCGCACCTTTACTTTTTTTTTGCAAACAACTTGGATCAAGATCAGATGCCGCGTAACACGGCGTCTGATCTGGATCCAGAATGTTTGACACTCGTCTTTAGCTTTATTTACTTACAAAATGTACAAATCTAAATTTAAAAAAAAATGCAGCCGACAATTTCGAGCGATAAAACCAAAAGTGTGAAAAAACTTGCTACTTTACTATATACACATCAATCAATTAAATTAAGATAATAGACGTTTATTTAAGAATAAAATCATCAAGTAAATGTGGTTTAAATAATAAACTAGGTCTATTCATCTTTAAACTACATGTCTACCATATTACACATCACAAAGGAATGTGACACATTACGTAACCGTACACAATTAG
This sequence comes from Gari tellinella, assembly GCA_922989275.2. Taxonomy (NCBI): domain Eukaryota; kingdom Metazoa; phylum Mollusca; class Bivalvia; order Cardiida; family Psammobiidae; genus Gari; species Gari tellinella. The sequence continues at coordinate 54,565,296 of OV277858.1, forward strand.
CAGGAGATTTATAAGCGTCATAAAACTCTCCCAGCATGAAGTCCATGCTTCTTGAACATGCCGATTATCTATGAAGTGCATGTTAGGGAACTGGACACCAGGGGGTTGCCACTTTAATAAAAAAAAAAGATCAATGCTACCCGTGCGTGTAACTTGAACATATGTTTTTGACTTCTGTAACCGCATGATTTTTATATATTATACAAATCACAAAAATAAAGATAATAGAATTGAATTGAAAAAAAATAAAAATAACAACATCAATGCACCTGGTTTGGTTGATGACTGGATTAACCCTCTCATTACTGAATACCAGTAACATGATGACTATTGACAGTTGTAATCCAGACCAGGCTGCAAAAATGTAGGATTCATAGAGTATGTCTCTTGAAATATAGTTTACCCCTTTTTCAAATTAAGCTCTTTATGACACATTTTACCTTTTCTCCGCATGAGGATCATCATCAGAGAGAGAGAGAGAGAGAGAGAGAGAGAGAGAGAGAGACAGACAGACAGACAGACATTCATACAGAAAGATGGAGACAGAAAAGAAGAAGCGAGAGACTGACAGACAGAGATAAGAGAAAAACAGACAGACAGAGAGACAGACAAGTGGCAAACAGACAGTGGCAGAGAAATATAGACACACACAAACTTCGTAGGTAAACGAAATAATACGTTTTTCTCTCATTTTCAAAACCTCACTAAACTAACAATTTATAAGCTATCGCCTCAAATTTTGTACTACGCGTAAGATCATGGTCTAATAAAACATCTGTATCAAAATTATAACGAAAATATGACATTAAAAGCGTTTCTATTCGTAGGTAAACGAAAAAATACGTTTTTCTCTCATTTTCAAAACCTCACTATACTAACAATTTATAAGCTATCGCCTCAAATTTTGTACTACGCGTAAGATCATGGTCTAATAAAACATCTGTATTAAAATTTATAACGAAAATATGACATTAAAAGCATTTCTATTAACACCAAACTTCGTAGGTAAACGAAAAATTACGTTTTTCTCTCATTTTCAAAACCTCACTATACTAACAATTTTTAAGCTATCGCCTCAAATTTTGTACTACGCGTGAGATCATGGTCTAATATAACATCTGTATTAAAATTTATAACGAAAAGATAACATTAAAAGCATTTCTATTAACACCAAACTTTCGGAAAAACGTTGTTTTCTAGCCGCCAGCGAGCGCTGCTGATTGACCGATTTTGAACGACACGATAAATCGCGAGTCGGCCGGATACTTCTCCAGGTATAATTCCTCCATGATACATTTAAACTAACAAATTTTAATTGGTTGAACTAGAATATAAATGATCAGAAACAAACTGATCAGCAACTAATTTGGGTTCATTCAAATGTTGACTAGAGTCGACACTATCAAGGTTCACACCATCCTCCTCAACCTATTCAAGGGATTCAAGCCCGATTTTCTTCAGATCAAAACCTCTCAACGTCTATGCCAAGTACATGGAGATCATCTGGACTCGACACCGAGAACTGTTTTCCATCTTTAGTTCCGAGCAAGTTGCCATCTCTAGAATGCACCCCGGTCACGCCAGGGGTGCCCTTCAGGGCCGCTTTCAACTTCAAACGTAACTGGGTCAGGTCGTCGGTGATGAAGACCTTCTTGTATTGCTCAATATCAGCTAACTTCTTCTTCATCCTGAAGACCTCATACACATGCTGTCGAGAGACAAAACGAACAATGACTTGTCTCTGAACCCCAAAAGAAAAAAATGTATAAACACTAGATATATAGTCTATAGTGTTTATACATTTTTTTCTTTTGGGGTTCAGACTTTCATTGTGACGGTCCCCTGTGGTTTAGCAGTGCTCGCTTATAGGCTTTGCCTATTCCATATTATTCACTTAATTAGAGAGTCAGGTAATAATATATAAATATTAGATGGCAGTTTGCGTGACATTCAAATTGTCAACCCGAGAAACAGCATGTCACCCCGAGGCGTAGCCGAGGGTGACATTCTTGTTTTCGAGGGTTGACAATTTGAATGTCACGCAAACTGACATCTAATATTTATTTTATTACACCGAGCTTATCAACCCTGGCTTTGGAATCGTTTTATTCGTCTTTTATAAAATGTGTTGTGAATACCAATTTAGCGCGGACATGTACATAACGCGGGAAATGACGTCGCCGTCTTACGACGTCACATTGTTTATTATATTACAAGAAACAAAGAAGAACGTTATGATAAGTAAATTGAAGAAACAGCGTCTTTACATTGTCTAGGTGGCAAATATCCTCTTCCGAAAGGGTGGCAAATCGTTAAGGAATGGACAAAATGAAGCAACTTGTACAGAAAATGCCAAAAGTTGCTCAGAAGTTACCACTCTTTAAAACGTTCCAATGTATCCAATAGCGAAAGTCATGTCAATGATATGACGTCATAAACAAGATGGTGACGAAATGTTTTCAAGGGTGTATAAAGATTCAAAAAATCGGATTAGTGATGCTTTATTCGACATGAATTGAAACATTTTCTATGTGAGTAAGTGCGGACTATATCAATGCCTAAAAAGGGTGAAAGCAAGAGCAGTGGGACTCGAAATAAATAAATACGAAAGAAGACCCAAGCAGGAAACGCAACACAAACAATACACCCATCTCAAAAGCAGAACACACACACAGCCATACCATAACAAACACACACACACACACACACACACATACACACACACTCACACACACACACACACACACACACACACACACACACACACACACACACACACACACACACACACACACACACACACACACACACACGCAATACCATTCCTTCATCTACACACTAAATAGAAAACAACACGCAAGACAAACATAAAGCTAAGTGAATATAGGAGCCCGCCTTGGTACGGTCAGTAGCAATCAACAATCAATTATAAATTAATTAACTATCAACAACCACTGGGGGGTTAAACCTTGGTTTAGGGGCGCCCAACCTCACACTTATCTCCTATATTCACCTATAACGACGAACAGTGTACATAAAATATAAACCCTGTTCCACAACCTTACAATCAAAAAGACCGCCAGCACAGTAATTAAATACATGTAAAACATCTAACAAAATTCTCTGACAGGATTATTAGTAACACGGGAAAGAATTAAACATTCAAGCCCGTGTTAAAAATAACCCACTATGGCAACGGTCAAATTGTACTCAAGCGAATAGTCTGTAGTCACGAGTAACTGTAAGACATGGGAGGGTTTAAGGTACGACAGAGAGGGAGAAAAAAACCAAAGCACGAAAATCCGACATAACTCCCCCGGTTAAGGACGGCTTTAGAGATACATCATCATGTAGTGAGTGCTAAGCCCTGTCTGTCGTCGCACAACCAAAGAGGAAAGCATAGTTATCAATTGTAGATTGATCGATAACCAAACGTGAAGTGCGCAGCAATATAGTTGGATCATAATCTTTTTTGAGGAAAAATCTAATACGTTTCACAAATAGGTTTTGAAAATGCATATGTCCAAGAATCTTACGAAGTCTGTAAATCACATCACCATAAAACTCCGGATGTGAAATACCTTGCCGCAGAAAAGACTTTAAGTTACATTTATACTTGCTAATGAGAGGAAGATTTCTATAAAAGAATTTAGAAAATGTTTTACGAAGTTTATGAAAGTCCAGAGTGGCTCCTGATTTAGAAAAGTCGACCACGAGGTTGTCAACTATGGATCAAGATGGCGGAATAATCGGAAGTCAAAGTGGACAATGCAGCCAACTGCAACCAGCTTTACCAGGTCAGAACTTTATAATGGCAAGTCCTATGCATTATAACAGCCAAAATAACAACAGTCAGTTTATGCAAATGAGTGCAGCTTCACCTGTTTCTAATCAAGCGGATATGTTTTCTGTCATTTTACAACGTCTAGAATCAATGGACAAGAAATTGACTCAGTTTGAAAACAGTCGGCAGTTTGACAGCAGTGCCTTAGAAGAAATCAGCAAAAAGCAAAAGCAAATTGAATCAACGCTGTCTAGATTACGTAATCTTGAAACGGAACAACGTGCTAAAGAGCAAGATTTAAAAAGGGATATAATCGACCTTAAATGCAGAAGCATGAGAGACAATCTGTTGTTTTTCAACATTCCGGAAGGAAAAGATGAAAACTGTGAAACCAAGATTATAGATCTGATGGAATCGAAACTAGAAATTGAAAATGCAAAAGTCAACATAAAGCTGGAGAGGGTTCATCGGATCGGAGCATATAATTCATCTAAAACTCGACCAATTGTTGCAAAATTCAGCAATTTCCCAGACAGAGAGAAAATTAGAAAATCAGCCAGATTGCTCAGAGATACACCATATGGAATAGGGGAGCAATTTCCACCAGAAATCGTACAGAAGCGCAAGAGGCTCATTCCCGTGATGAAGAAAGCTCGATCGGAGGGTAAAGAGGCGTGCCTGAGTGTTGACAAGTTATACATCGAGAAGAATCTGTATAGAGAGAGTGATTAGGAAAATATCGAGAGTGTTCTTAAGGTTTGTGCCTGGAATGTAGAAGGTTTAACATTAGCTAAAAGATCATCAGACGAGTTCCTAAAGCACATTATTGACTACGACGTTATATGCCTTACTGAAACGTGGACGGGGAAAACATCAGATATTGAACTTAAGGGTTATAGTAAGCCAATTCATTCATTTAGACGTTTCCATCACAGGAGGGCTAAAAGGTATAGTGGTGGAATTATAGTATACATAAAAGACAATATACGAAAAGGGATAAAGCTGTGCAAGAATAATGTTGATTGTATAGTTTGGTTAAAATGAGAAAGATCTTTTTTCAATTGACAGGAAGACTATTATCTAGCAGTGACTTATATCCCACCAGAGAACTCTCCTTTTCATGATATTTACGACATTGACTTATTTCAACAGTTAGAAAATGATGTAAGATTCTATTCCGATAAGGGCAAAGTTTTTATAACAGGAGATCTTAATAGTAGAATAGCACATAAATCTGACTATATTCTACAAGATTATGCCATTCAAGGCGATCAATACATTGATATACCGTTACCTCGGTGTTCACGGGACTTTACATCGAATAGATTTGGTGACTATCTTTTAGATTTATGTAAAGCTACGGGTTTGCGGGTTGTGAATGGTAGATTGCACGAAGACAAGTCAGTTGGAAATTTCACATGTATGACTCATAATGGAGAAAGTGTAGTTGACTATTTGTTATCATACGATTTTAATATGGATAGTTTATGTTATTTCAAAGTTAAACAATTTAATGAATTCTCAAATCATGCACCACTTTCATTTTCATTTAATATTAATACGCAACCACAAAATAGCACAGAGTATACAAAAACGTTTTATAGGTGGAAACCGCAACATGCGGAAGCATTTGTGAGTGATGTACAGAGTGGTATAGAACAAGTACAACGATCTATGCATGAGGGAATAGAAAGCAACTGTAATGTTGACAATTTAGTCACACTATTAACACAATTTTTAACAACTAAAGGTGATTTATACTTTAAAAAAACTGTAACTATAAAGAATGTAGAATTTATATCGAAAGATCAAAATAGACAAAAATGGTATAATGATAATGTAAAAATAAATGTGAGGCATATAAAAGAGCCGTATTTGAATATAATATATGTAAAAATAACAATACAAGGCAAGTATTATTAGACAAGAAGAAAGATTACAAGTATTGCTGTAGGAAATATAAAAATGAATATAACAGACAATTATGTCAGAAAATTAATGAAATGAAACATAGTAGTCCAAAACAATTTTGGAAAATGTTTAAGAAAAGATCAGGAAATGAGTCCGCAGATTGTATAGACATGAAGGATTTCTTTAATCACTTCAAAAATTTAGCTCAAGCTGACGAATTAATAGAAAACGAAGAATGTACAGAGTTCATTAATCAGTTCGATAGTTTCGAAAATTTAAGTACGTTTAGTGAACTTGACTCGCCTATTACGTCGGAGGAAATTCTTAAGGCAACAAAGTCACTATCAGTTAACAAAGCACCATCATATGATAACATTATATACGAATACTTTAAATCTAGTATTGACGTAATTTGCGAATCGATCAGACTATTATTCAATTACATTTTAGACCAAGGAAAGTTTCCACCCAGTTGGTCAAATGGAGTTGTTATACCGTTATTTAAAAAAGGTGATTCAAGCGATCCAAACAATTATCGAGGTATAACTCTGATAAGCTGTTTTGCTAAGTTATTTACAGTAGTTTTAAATAACAGGCTTAAACATTGGGTAGAGGAAAATGATAAAATGACCGATACTCAGTTCGGATTTCGTTCTAATTACAGTACTGTTGACGCTATATTTGTATTGAACTCTCTGATTGAAAGACAGTTGAAAGATAAATCGTCCTTAATGTGTTGTTTCATAGATTTTAAGAAAGCATATGACTTAATAGATAGGAACTGTTTATGGTTCAAAATGATTAGATCTGGTATAGATGGCAAATTGTTGTCTGTAATTCGGTCAATGTATGCAAATATTAAACTATGCGTACGCCACATGAATTCATTATCAGACTTTTTCAATTGTAACATTGGTTTATTGCAAGGGGAAATAACCTCACCGATGCTTTTCTCCCTGTTTCTGAATGATATTGAACTGCACTTACAGCAGAATCTAGATTCAGGTATTACTATTGATCAGTTATCTATATATTTGCTCTTATTTGCAGACGATGCAGTTTTGTTCTCGTATACTAAAGCAGATCTGCAGTGTTCACTGAACAATTTGGAAACCTATTGTAAAAGATGGAAGCTAACTGTTAATGTGAATAAAACTAAAATTGTTGTTTTTAAAAAGGGTGGCAGATTGGGTGAACACTGTAGATGGTATTATGCAGGCAACGAAATAGAAATAGTTAGCACATTTAATTATCTAGGTGTTGTGTTTTCAAGCGGGGGCTCTTTTGCTCATAAATGCAACAAGAACGTTAGCAGGAAAAGGCCTACGGGCTATGAATGCTTTATTTAGTATTACTAGAAACATGGAAGTTCCTGTTAATATAATGTTTAACTTGTTTGATTCATATGTGCTACCTGTACTAAATTATTCGTGTGAAATATGGGGATTTTTGAAAGCAGAAAACATTGAACGTATTCACAGAAAATTCTGCAAATGGATATTACATGTTAAAATGTCCACGAATACTTTTGTCTCTGTATGCAGAACTAGGTAGATTCCCACTTTATATCAATCGATACACGAGAATTGTTAAATACTGGTTAAAACTGTATGGATGTAAGCAAAAAAATTGCATAATACGGACCATAGTAGAAGAACAAAGACTAGAAATTCTAAATGATAACACAGTTACAAACTGGTCATCAAAAGTGAGAAATCTTTTACAAACATGTGGTTTTGCAGAGGTGTGGCTGTTTCCAGAATCAATTAACATGAAAGCTTTTATTCCTTTATTAAGTAAACGCCTCAGAGATATATACCAAACAGAATGGCACATGGGCGTGGAAGCATGCACATCTATGTCGCTTTACAGACAACTTCATACTAATATAAGTCGAGCTTGTTATCTACATATTATTGAAAATCCAAAATATAGATGTGTTCTAGCAAGAATACGGTTGAATTCTCATGATTTAAATATTGAAACTGGCCGTCACAGAAATATTTTAAGGAATGAAAGGTTATGTACTTTATGTCATTTGAATGATTTAGAAGACGAGTACCATTTTATACTGAAATGCCCTTTATATAACCATATTAGAAATATATATATTCCAATGTTAATTATGTTTTATTCAACTCGCCCGAGCATGTATAAATTTAAAAATTTGTTAAATTCAGAAAATAAAACAGTTTTAAACAAACTGGCACTCTATTGCATCAAAAGTTTTAAGCTTAGAAGCGATAAACTAAATGCATTGTAGATAAGTTTTTCAGGGTCCGTGGTTATGGGGCGTTTGTGTTGGGTCTGGAATCGTTCTCGGGTGTTTGATTGGTCAGATGTGAGCTTTTGCTCTGGTCTGGTCGGTCGGATGCTTGGGACCGGTCTCTTGCTCGGCTTAAGGGCTCTGTAGACTTGGACCAGGGTGATGTATGTTTGGTACGGTTAGTTATGTTGTTTATTCTCCATAGGAATTATTATAGATTGAGCCTTGTCTAATAGATGTAAAAATGTGTAATCTCCTAAGACACTTAGGTGGGGGAGGGGGTGATTCAGAAAACTCCTGAAGGAGTTTTCTGCGTTACTTTCGGCCTGCAGTTAGTGGACATGTCCCCTGAAAATTCAAAAGAAAAATTCCAATCTCCAATTTTAAAAGCCAATTCCATTTTAACGATTATAATGACAAGCAGTACAGGGCCTGATCAGATGGTTCATTAATTAATGGTTCATTAAAAGGAGCCCTCTGATCGGAATCTTTACTGTTTAGGCTATCAGCTGGCTAAGTAAAGTTTTCGTCCCCCTCACCCCGAGAGGTAGAAAATTTCCACATATACCATGATTTAGTATGCATATAGGCGACCCCATTTAGTGTGGATGACAAGCTTGAAAGTGGTGCTGATTTTTGTATTCGGCGTTTCCATGGCAACCACTAAGTTTTTACACTGTGTTTCAGGAAAACCTCTGTAACTTGGTCAATTTTTGTAATAGAAGAATGAAAATAGTACAGTGATGAAGCTTAGACATCGGACTTTGATATAATGAAAAGATATGTAAATTATCTCATTTGCATACTTATGAATATTAATGAGAAGTTTAAAAAACTCATAAAAAATAGGGAAAATAATATCAAAATCATACTTTCAACTAACCATTAAACACACTCAAAGGACACAAAAGGTGCCAAATTTGCTTTAAAAACATATCTGAACATTCCTTGAAAGAATGGTCTGGGTTTGATATAAAACTATCAACTGTATATACCACAGGGAACCGACACGATTGATTTTTGAGAGAAAAAAAATGTCAGAAGGTATATATAGAGACAAGGGGTACAACTGATCGTCAGTATATTATCGCCCTTTCTCGACAAAATCGGGCATATCATGAATAATAATTGATGAAACGACACCCCTTTTGCATTTCTGTCTAGCTAATACAATACCCTTTCATAAAACCATAACATCAAGCCAACTGTAAGTATGCATTTTCAACAGTAACTGTGTCTACCTACTGAATTCACCGATTTTCGGAAAACGGGACAGGTGTTCGTTCACAGTCGACACAGCATTGGCCGCTACTGTTCGCTTGTTTAGGCGGTAATATCGAGCATGCCAGTCATACAGTTCTTTGATACCGATCAAAGCTGATTTCTTCTCAAAGTAGTGCCGTACCAACAACAAATTCGCATGTTTACCTTACAGAGCAACCGACAGTTTTGACTTTTTGAGAAAAAAATTCATAAGGTATATATAGTCTTTAGAGTATCTATATATACCTTCTGACAATTTATTTCACTCAAAACTAAATCATGTCGGGTCGTTGTGGTTAAAAACGTATATATATGGAACTGTATGACTGGCATGCTCGATATTACCGCCTAAACAAGCGAACAGTAGTGGCCAATGCTGTGTCGACTGTGAACGAACACCTGTCCCGTTTTCCGAAAATCGGTGATTTCAGTAGGTAGACGCAGTTACTGTTGAAAATGCATACTTACAGTTGGCTAGATGTTATGTTTTTATGAAAGGGTATTGTATTAGCTAGACAGAAATGCAAAAGGGGTGTCGTTTCATCAATTATTATTCATGATATGCCCGATTTTGTCGAGAAAGGGTGATAATATACTGACGATCAGTTGTACCCCTTGTCTCTATATATACATTCTGACATTTTTTTTCTCTCAAAAATCAATCGTGTCGGTTCCCTGTGGTATATACCCCAACTGTGACAACTGTCCATTTTTGACACAGAAAACATGACAATCACTTAAATTTACATCACACTCAAGGAATTCAAGCTATTGTATCTTTGTTAATTCTTTTGATAGAAGAATGAAAATAGTCTTGTAAATGAGATCAAACATTTATAATTTATTTGATGAAAAATTATTTATATTATTTCATTTGCATACTTATGAATATTAATGAGACTATTTGACTAAAGTATAGTTTTCGTCTACGCCATCGTAGAAAATGATGAAATCATTTAATCTCAATAGTCGAAAGTAGGTCAAAAACATGTATACTAGGTTTATTATTCATATTTCAATATCGGTTAATCATTTAGGGTGAATGTCAAGTCTGAAAGCGATGCGGTACTGCTTAAATGTGCGACTTTTTTTTACCCCACCCACCAAATTTAACATTGCACACCGACATCATTTCTTATACATTACTGTTTATAAAGCCGCAATAAAATAAAATAAAAATACTTAGATTACTGAAATCATTTGTCATAACATGCCATGCCTAAAAGTGTTAATAAGGTTTTATTCCATAAAACGCCAATAAAATGTCGTCTGCTAAACTTCCCGTCTGCTACAGTTTTCACAGTCTTTCAAAGGGTTACTGGACGTTTCGTTACCCTGTTGCGCTCACGCCTGTCATTTCGCTACCCAGGATGATTTTACCCTGGACCTTTCGCTTCACACAATTTTTATATAAGCATAATACACGAGTATATTTGATTGATATGTTAATAAATATTAATTTCTTAAATGTGGACCGTTGGCGTCTGCACAAATATTTCGTCGAACTAATTATTTCTGTCAGGTTTAGTTTGGATCCAGATTAGTTTATAGAAATCTCTTCTTTATTTCTGTTAGTTAGGATCCAGATTAATAAATAAAACCCTTAAGTTCCGTTAGCTTGGATCATTAAATTAAATCTCTTGAAAATATTGCGTCAAAAATTGAAATTATGTCTGTATGTTAGGTTATATTCAGATTATGTTTTTTAGTTGTTGTTTTTTTACCTAAAAATCACTTATATAGATATTCAAATGGTTTTGATCCAGATAAATGAATGAAAATCTCTGATGTGGATGCGTGACGTCTGGGCAAAAACTACTTCTGTCCGTTAGTTTTGATCCAGACTATTAAAAGATCTATTATATGGTGATTCCATTGATTTGATCCAAATTAATGAATAAAATATGTTATATACACGAGTGGCGTTAGTGAAAATATTTTGGTCAAAGTTTTATTGTATTTCTGTAGGTCAGTGTGGATCCAAATAAGTAAATAAAACTTCTATTGCTCTACGTTAGTTTGGAACCAGATCAGTAAATAAAAATCCATTATTAAGGCACACGGTACCTGTATATTAGTAAATAAGAGAGATGTAAAATAAAACTGGATAGCGAAAAAATCTTTATAGCGAAATGACCAGCCGCGAAAGCCACAATGTAGCGAAGATGCTAAGGTAGCGAAAAACCAAGTGGCCAATTAATTAAAGGTCCTGAAATCTTTCAAAGCCATTCAAAATTGGTGAAAATGTTGTCTGAGTGACAAAAAACTTGGATCTGGGTATGATGCAAAGCTACTCGGTGTCTTATGCCGATCCAAGCTGTTTGCAAATGTCACTACAGTAGCCTTTTGAAGGATAAGGATGAATGAGTGATCGCATTGGTGGATGAGTTGAGTTTGACAGTACTGTGATACAAAATAGGTCATATAGCGATCAGGGATGATGAGATGAGATGCTGATGATTTCAGGAAGATGATTTAGGCGTATCCCATTTGTCCGTAGCAGAGTAAGGGATCAAAACAACCGATGACATATCAGTTCTGATTTCATTCTGAACACGTTCAGCCAGAGATACATGGATCAGTCTACATATTGAAAGCCGGTTTATCATTTAGAGTTGATGTCAAATCGGAAATCTTTGCAGTGTTACACATTGCAGCAAAAAAGAAATCTACACCGACATTTCATTCCAGATAAGTCTATTCTGACATTAGCTCAAAGTTACATGTGCTATGTAGAGTGTAGAATGTCTTAGAACTCATACCGGAAAAAAAAGGAGAAGCTCAATTTGATTATATGCCAGTCTGAAATAGACGAGGCATTGAGAAAGGCTACGTCTCAAGGGATAGATACCTTCCTTGGTGCTTTACTTTCTAGAAGGAGGACTGGTGATATAGAATTCGCCGAGCCCATAGACAGCTATGTTAAAAGGATGTCTGAAGATGAGTACATATTGAAAGAATCTTTGGATGATATTCACTAGCATAAGAGGATATTGGGTGTTATTCAACATACACTACATAGTAAAACAAACATTGCAAGATTACACATTGACCCTGACACTGATAAGGATGAGAAACGAGGTCCTTCTACATATAAAATTCAGAGGAAGATTTTCAACTGGAACGAACTGTGTTTATTTTGTGAGAAAAAGTCTTATAAAAGAGACAAGAGTATCACCAATGTGGCAACATTTTAATTTTGTTCCATATTGAAGAAGAGAACACAGGAAAATAATGACACAGAAATGAGCTGTAGGATTTGTGACTACAGCAAGCTCATTGCAAATGAAGCCAAATATCACAAAGGCCGTCATAGCAAGTATATCAAGCATGAAAATGGTACAAAAGATTTGTCTGAAGCAGGAAATGTTTGTGATGCGGCCTTTGAAAGCTTGTTGACTGAAATAACAGCATAACAAGAGGCACATGGGCCATATTTCGCCTACCTGACAAAAGCTGAAAAATGAAGAGAATGATTTATGTCCTTGGACGGGTCAGTTTTACCCCCAGAGGAATGATTTGAATAGTATTGATAGAAAACCAGTGAATGATGATATATTCCAAATATCTAAGCTCTGTGTACTAGGACTTCAGAAAAGAAGATTTTTCAGTTTACATTGGAACAATCTATTTTAGTTCCTTTGACCTAGAAATGCATCAGACCGATACCATTTCTTTAATACTTGTAAAGGCTATCTAGAAGTGTCATCAAGCCAAATATCAAAGTTCTGGTCACATTAGTTTGAGAGCAGAAGATGTTTTAAAATGTCACTAAAAACATACTTTATGTAAAACTGTGACTCCCGAGTTGACCATTTTTTTATCCCAGAGACATAATTTGAACAATCTTGACAAAGAACCTGTATTTGATACTATATAAGCCTACTATCTAAACGCTGTGTACTAGGGTTTCAGATCAGATGATTTTTTTAAGTTTTCATTGAAATATCTATTTTAGCTCATGTGACCTAGTTATTCAACAGACCCAAACCATTTCAACAATATTGGTAAAGGACATCTAGCAATGTCCCCCATGCCAAATATAAAAGCTTTGACTACATTAGCTTCAGAGGACAAGCTGTTTGAAAATATAACGGTATAACTCTTTGTAAAACTGTGACCCCCGGGGGGCCAATTTTGACCACAGGGGCATAATTTGAACAAACTTGATAGAGAACCTATAGCTGCTGCTATGTGTCAAAAATCTAAACTCTGACCCTTGTGGTTTTTGTTAAGAATTGTTTTTAAGAGTTCCTTATGTATTTTTTTACTTCGGTTGCCATGGCAACCAAAATTCTGTAATGGTTTTTATCTTTTGTAACAAATTTGAAAAAACTTTATCCAAGAAACATTCCTGTAAAGTTTGGGTGAAACCTGTCAAGTGGTATTGGAGGAGATGTCCATTGAAGCAAGTGTTAACGACGACGGAAGATGCACAACGTCGGACACAAGGCCATCACAACAGCTCACCTTGAGCCTTTTGCTCAGGTGAGCTAAACAGATATGGCAGATAATTTTGGCACAAAACCAGCTGATTCATACTATGAATGCTCTTTAATACTAGTATTCAGTTTACAACATGTTCTTCTTGTGACCCCTGGGCCAGATTAAGGATTAGCTCGAAAAATGGTTTTGATTCATGTTCATAAATTATCTCTGTTTCTCTTATTATCTCATTAATATTCATAGCTATGCATATTAGATGAAGTGCATCAATTTTCATCAAATTAAAAGCAAATGTTTAGGCCCTATTGAAAACTCATTTTCATTCTTTTTTCACAAATAATTAACGCCAAAGAAACAGTGGCTTTCCTGAATCAATAATGAATCTGTGTGGACCTGTTGTCATGGGAACGGAACTCGTGGTACGTGTGATCAAAGGGTTATGACCTGCAAACCCACTCAATATTATTCTAGAAATATTCTCCGATAATTCATAATCACGAATTGCTCTGTTTGTGTCCTTTGAGTCAGTTCAAATTTTACGTACTCAGTATTATTTTAATATTTTTTACCTGCATTTTTAAGGATTTTAATAATCTCATTAATATTCATACGTATGCAAATGAGATTATTTACATAAATAGTTCATTCAATTAAATTCCAACTTCTTAGCTCTATAACTGTACAATTTTCATATCTATATCACCAAAAGTAACAAAGTTACAGAGGATTTTCTGGAGGATGGGGCGAGTTGGGGAATTGCCATGTTTCTGTGTTATAAATGGACGGTTGTCTTTGAAACGAAATTTGGAGTATATACGGTGTATAGTTTTAAATCAAACCCAGACCATTCTTTCAAGGAATGTTCAGATATGTTTTTAAAGCAAATTTGGCACCTTTTGTGTCCTTTGAGTTTGTTTAATGGTTAGTTTAAAGTATGATTTTGATATTATTTTCCCTATTTTTATGAGTTTTTTTAAACTTCTCATTAATATTCATAAGTATGCAAATGAGATAATTTACATAACTTTTCATTATATCAAAGTCCGATGTCTAAGCTTCATCACTGTACTATTTTCATTCTTCTATTACAAAAATTGACCAAGTTACAGAGGTTTTCCTGAAACACGGTGTAAAACTGAGCGGTTGCCATGGAAACGCCGAAATAAAAAATCTGCACCACTTTCAGGCTTGTCATCCACCTTAAATGGGGTCGCCTATGTGTATACTACATCATGATATAAGTAGAATTTTTCTACCTTTCGGGGTGACGTAGCTCCTAAAATAGAGCTCTTTTTCAACTTGGCTGATAGCCTAGTTTGCATAAAACAAGTGTACTCTCCGCAAAGATATTGTTGTTATTGATAAGTACATGTGTCGCTATGGTGTAATGTTGTTAGTTACCATCACGTGTTCTGATGAGGTAGCTATGACGTAATGTAATTACGTCACAAGTATTTTACGAAGAAGTTACAAGTGTATAAAAACAGTACACACTTTTCCCCACGTGGCTTATGGCGTCATCTATGTACGTCATCATTGCTACGTATACGATGACGTGATGTGTAGTGGGGAAAAAAAGTCAAGTTGTTTATGTTTGTGGGTTTGTGGCGGCTGTAAAAAGTCGCCCCGTACTCCATTCTCAGTGTTGTTATACTTTCTGGTCCTTTGGAATCATTGATTTCAGCGCATCAATGTAACTCAAAGCATGGAGAAAGGACAAATGGAGAAGTATCCGGCCTGCTCGCGATTTATCGTGTCGTTCAATCAGCGGCGCTCGCTGGCGGCTAGAAAACAACGTTTTTTCCGAAAGTTTGGTGTTAATAGAAATGCTTTTAATGTTATCTTTTCGTTATAAATTTTAATAAAGATGTTTTATTAGACCATGATCTCACGACTGATACAATATTTGAGGCGATAGCTTATAATTTGTTTGTTTAGTGAGTTTGTGAAAATGAGAGAGAAAACGTACAGTACTGTATTTTCCGTTTTTCCTACGAAAGTTTGGTGTTAATAGAAATGCTTTTAATGCTATCTTTTCGTTATAATTTTAATACAGATGTTTTATTAAACCATGATCTCACGACTAGTACAAAATTTGGGGCGATAGCTTATCAATTGTTAGTTTAGTGAGGTTTTGAAAATGAGAGAAAAACGTATTTTTTCGTTTACCTACGAAGTTTGGTGTGTGTCTATATTTCTCTGCCACTGTCTGTATTTATGTCTCTGTTTCTCTTTGTGATTGTCTCTCTGTCTGTCTGTTTTTCTCTTATCTCTGTCTGTCAGTCTCTCGCTTCTTCTTTTCTGTCTCCATCTTTCTGTATGAATGTCTGTCTGTCTCTCTGATGATCCTCATGCGGAGAAAAGGTAAAGTGTGTCATAAAGAGCTTAATGGGGCCCTACCGATATACAGAGTTACCCCGCATGGAAAGTGTGATTAGAGTAGCGCCCCCTGAATGAGCGGTTGTTTCCGGTTCAATAGTGAAGTACACATAGTATCGAAAATCCTTTATTCTCAAACACGAATTTGAGGAGATCGTCTGCTTGTTAGTGTAGAGCTTATATTATATACAGTAGAACCTGGCTATACATTATTGAAAGCGCAATCTCTCATATTGTTCAAAAATAGAATTAAGACAGGCATTTACTTTGCCTACAATAAAACTTACAAAAACTTCCATAGATATACCGTTCTATGCATATCATTTATTCATATGTTTATTAAAATAAGTCATCAATCTGTACCTCAATAAATATGTTATACCTCCCAGCAGACGATAGCTTAAAGCAGAATGTACCTTAACCTGCCTTAAGGGGTCACCTATCTTCAAAACTAATACCATCTATTGGGTAAAGGGTTAAACCCCGTTACATGGATGTGTCATAGCAACATTCTGGTTGCTGTTAATCAACCGTAAACCCTACCCGCTATGAATACCTATCATTTGATTTATTACTTTAGCTGATTAAATAAGGAAAAATACCGTAAGAATGACCAACTATGCTAATAGCATGATAAGGGTTAATATTTAAAAAAAAAAATACTACCTACTTTCTTGATAAAAGTTTAGAACATGATATTAATTTTGACTTAAAATATATATGAGTGTGAAACAGTTCTACCCCTGATCAGCCTGTTAGTATATATGCTGCATCTTATCTGGTTCCAAACTTTTTTATAAATGATAGTGTTTTAAGCCTATTATAATTAGTGAACTGGTAAAAGATCAACAGAAATAAAGTTTTAATCTACTAAAACGATGGAATACATGCTTTACTTTCAACATTGAGATTTCAATAGAGTACACATTTAATGATAGGAGAGGGGTTCTAAAGTATTTATGTTGTTAAAACGGTATGTATTTCCTATTAACCCTTTAAATACGCCTTTGGTTTATGCCTCCATTGAAGGAAAGAGTTCTAATTCAAAGTTTTTATTAGCATGAATGTGCAACATTAAAAACATTGAATATCCTAGCAGATGGTAGCTTAAAGCAAGTTGAAAGTAAAGTAGCATGTACTTTTCAATCAACCTTTAATGGACATCTGTCCGTTTCCAGGTAGGAACAGGCGATCGGGTAATAGTTTACCCATTACCTAAACCCATTACCCCACAGCCCGTGTTAAGTATTGAATATAGGTCACCACTTAAAGCAGGTTGAAAGTAAAACATAATGCGCCTTAAGGTGCACTCTGCTTTACTTTAATCCTGCTTTAAGGTACCACCCACTACGACATAAAATATCACCTATGTTTCATAATTATGACTGCTTAGTGCATGAAGAGGATTTATTTGCTTATGAAGGTGGAATTCATTAAAGGAGTAAAAGGCATAATGATGGGGGTAATGGGTTAAGCGTTTGCACATGAAGGAGTGCATGGTATAGGAGATTAAAATGTATTCCCCACATGAATAACAATGTGGATCCTATATAAAAAAATAAAATAAAACAGTTTGGTGTGATTTGATTCCAGCCTGTGTACCCAAGACTTAAGCTTCCGTTTTATGGCTATGGGGCATTGTGTATATATGACTATGGGACAGCAGCTGCACCCCAATGGGGGGTCAGTATACAATTCGATTTCTAGCTAATTGGTTACTTCCTGTTGTTAGTTGTGATGATGCTTTGCGCTTTATGGCCCCTGGGCAGAAGCCTTGAGAGGTGAAATCCATGTGCGCTATGAGCATGACAGGCTGAACTATTTCTATGAAATTTCTGTCAACTAAAATCTGCTGGTATATAATGAACACACAAAGTATACATTTTTGAAGAAACTGTTTACCATTCAAACTATTTTAAAAGATCAGTTTAACCCTTTGCCTAATGAATATTCATGTCATTATTAATAACTGAATAATACAAAGTTTATGTTTAATACCGGTAATGTCTTCATAAATATCCCCTTTTTCACTTGTAATAGGCAGCATTTATAGACCTGTAATGTCATTTAAGAACCAGAGGACAGTCATTGATTATAGAGACTGTTCCTATATACAGGAACGTACATAGATCTACGTTCCTGCTATATAGTAACCATGTGTTAAGGATCTACTTACGTAGTAACTATTAAGCTATGCACAACTAATGGTGTAAAGAAGGAAGATAAGAAGTAATATGCCACTTTGTCTTATGAGCAACAAAGATTTGTGTCACACTGATGTTTTTGCAGATTAAGACCAATACTGTTTACAAGCTAACAGATAAGAGCTTGACCTGATGGCTCCTATAACTAAAAGAGCTCTTTGAACAGGGTCTATTATGTTTTCAAAGGTGTGGAAAAACATTCCTATGAAGTAAAGAAAGGATTAACACTAAGCGCGACTCAACAGAGTTCATGTCGACTTTTGCCAAACAATTTGGATCCAGGTAAGATGCACGGTATCACATTCCAGCGGTATAAACAGTATAGAATAAGTTACAAAAATTGACAATTGTTTCAAATATTAATCCATGTTAACGTTCTTTTACCGAGGTGAAAACCCGTGTCTGTTAAGTATGTTAAAAGTCGGCTTCTTTGTTACATATATAGAAAAAGTATGATCAGTGCTACTTTCGGTTTGCTAAAAACGATGAAATAAATAACCGTCGCATTTGACACTAAACAAAATTAATACATTAAAATACATAGGGATAAACGGGAGCTTGACTGCATATAGATATAGGTATCAAACTAACAAACCGCATTCGATCTATTCTTTTCCGAATCGTTTATGACCGTTATCGACACCGTCTCAATGATGCGTTAACTAAACCGGAAACAACCTTTTCCTTATCAGGGGAGTTAAGTCGTGATGAAAATTGGGATAACTCTGTAATGCGGTTGGGCCCCATTTGAAAAAGGGGTAAACTATATTTCAAGAGACATACTCTATGAATCCTACATTTTTGCAGCCTGGTCTGGATTACAACTGTTTGCAATTGCAATAGTCATCATGTTACTGGTATTCAGTAATGAGAGGGTTAATCCAGTCATCAACCAAACCAGGTGCATTGATGTTGGTTTTTTGTTTGTTTTTTGTTTTTTCAATTCAATTCTATTATCTTTATTTTTTGTGATTTGTATAATATATAAACATCATGCGGTTACAGAAGTCAAAAACACATGTTCAAGTTACACGCAAGGGTAGCATTGATCTTTTTTATTAAAGTGGCAACCCGCTGGTATCCATCTTCATAGATAATCGGCATGTTCAAGAAGCATGGACTTCATGCTGGGAGAGTTTTATGACGCTGATAATTGTCCTGCTAATTTGGTGCGGGTTCTGTATACGGTTACGTAATGTGTCACATTCCTTTGTGATGTGTAATATGGTAGACATTTTGTAAGTAAATAAAGCTAAGGACGAGTGTCAAACATTCTGGATCCAGATCAGACGCCGTGTTACGCGGCATCTGATCTTGATCCAAGTTGTTTGCAAAAAAAAGTAAAGTCGCGATCAGCAGGCAAAGAGTTAAGCAGTCAGTAAAATAGATTGCTTCTAAGGCACTGGCTGCTTTATAATTTACTCCGTTATATAAGACATAAGTAAAGCAGAAAGAAACGGAGATCTCATGTTATCATGTTTGCAATTAATTTCTGAAGATAATGCAAACTGTTACCTCTTTCATAGAAATGGGACGGATAATATGTATATTTTAGTCTGGATGTAAAACTAACCCTAAATTCATTTTTTTGAAGTAATATGTTAATAATTCTAATTTTCCTTTCAATAATAATAATGATCACATACGACATAATAATACAGTTACAACTTTTGCCGTTTGATTTTGGCCGTTTGAATTCTTTTCTTACGCGAGTTGGTCTAGTCATTTCATTAGCCAGCAACCTTTGTAGGTCATCATTACTTTTTTCGCTTCAAGAAAAACCCTGGTATTTTTACAACCGAAAGATAAGTGTCACGGCTTTATATCAAGATTATTTTTTTAAATATATATATATATATCGGACGAAAATTATGGATTAAATTCAAGTTTTTGAAACGGGACGTAGTATATATTTCGCGATCGCCTGCTCTCGTTTATCGACTATTTCATTTGGCCATCACTCTTTAACTCGCCATAAAATTTGTCGATTTCGAAACTAAACACTTGCATTTTTACAACTGAAAGAAAAATATCTAAGCTTTCCTTTAATACCATTTCTTTGAAAATCGGTGGAAAATTGAGGGCTTTATGAAAGGTTTTGTAACGGGGCGTGATATATTTATGCGCGAGTGCTTGCTCCCTATTATCGGCTAATTCATTTGGAAACCACTCTTTAACTCGCCATAAAACTGATCAATTTTAAAAATAAAATCTGTTATTTTTACAAGTGAAAGATAAATATCTTAGCCTTCTTTTAAGACCATTATAATGAAAATCGGGTGAAAATTAAGGATTTTATGTAACTTAAACTAACAGTAGGTAACCATTCAACACGATACAAAACGCGATAGCCCGCTATCGGCGTACCGGTGCAGTTGAATTATCGATCGATTAAGCGTTATCGCACATACAGGTAACGGACGACACCATTTTCGGGAAAATGCAGATTTGAAAAATCGCGAGCGGGCCGGATACTCCTCCGTGCTGTAGGTGAAAAGGGGGAATACCAATAATTCTATATTTAGCTGCATTGACGTCGTTTTCGTTGAAATTCAAAAGGCCAGTGGGTAATTTTGCTAGTGACGAACCAATAGCTGCAAAGTTGCGGAATGGTTTACAAATTTATTATCTGTAGTTTCATATTGTTAACAAAATGTCGGAATACAGTCTGAAGTCTGTCTGTTCGTCGAGAAAATATCCGGAAGTTTCTAACTGAAGGTGAATTTTAAGTGTTTCTCTAGCACAAAAGTTTATTCTGTAGAGAAAAAATCTATTTGCAGGAAGTCTGATTCACCAAATGCATATATGGCGCAAAAGCAGAAATTGAAGGAAGGTTTCTACCGTGTTGAACTCAATAAAACTGTCTGGGAGGTTCCTCATCGTTACACACTTCTCAGTCCTGTTGGATCAGGCGCTTATGGCCAAGTATGGTATGTAAAATGTTCTACGGTTAATTGTTTGCACCAAACCTGCACAAACTTTCTCGCTCACTATTTTTCTTTGAAGTCTTTCCTATTCACTGCTTTTATCTTGGCACGATGCGCCACTCTCATTAATATCCGAAAGGGGAGTCTGAGAGGTAACGGGTCGTTTCGGCCCTGAGTCGTTTTGGCCCGGAGTCGGCCCGGGTCGTTTCGGCCCATTTGGTGGGTCGTTTCGGCCTCGGCCCATTTGGTGAGTCGTTTCGGCCTATTATTTCAGTAATTAAGTAGAAAATAGTTTAACTCATTCGACCATGAAATTGTTAATGGACAATTCCCATATCCAATTAAGTATAGGCGATTTGTCTATTTTGTTTTGATTTTAACAATAAATTGCAAAATAACAAACAGTCCAGACCCGGATCAGAGGGTTCCTGAAGGAGCACCAGCTGCTCTGGCCAGGTTCTTCACTGTTTGCATAGAACAAGCGTAATCTTCACAGGTGCACTGTTTGTAAATTACAATTATACTCGTCCATAGGGTTAAATGTGTTAACTAAGGCTGAAAGTAAAGCAAAAAATGCACATTAAGGTGCGCTTCAGGTCTATATTTAAAGACAGAAACAAAGTATGGGGTATTGGATTAAAAAAACTAAATACATGTACATGTAGTATGAAGAAAAAAGTAAATCTTGTAGTAATAGAGCACAATGAGAGAACGCACGTACATGTACAATGTATATGAAAATTGCAGAAACTAAATATGTCCTGTTTTGATCGTATTAAATAAACCCAGTATACTTACTATTAAAATATTCTAATGAGCGTTTGTGTGGTACAAGATTGACTATATAATGACACTCGTATGTAGCCTGTACGTAACACGACGACTCTTATAAATCCACAATTTGTCGAAATATTGTTTTTCATCATCAAAATAATGCTAATGTTGGTTGAATTCAAATCAGAAGTCGAAATTATTGGCTTATGGTGTGGAGGTAAACGTAATTTATGAGTGATGTTTAATAGGAGCATGGAAATATAAAAAGACCGGAATCGAATCCTCGCGATAAAGGGCAGATCTCGTGCGGCGGGTCCGTTACTTCGCGAGATTTGATAAGATCATGTCACCTGAGCGCTTATCACGATAGTAAAGCGTCTATCGGTAGTCAATATGATGAATGTCTGTATCGAAGCATTTCACGGGTTTATTCTTCCGTGAAATTACATTTAAAGACAACTTTTTCGAAGAAATGAGAAATAAAACGTTGAAATAATAACTTGTTGTTATCATATTATGTTTTTTCTGTCTCTTGTTTAGCCCTTTACAAAAATATTTCTTGAATTTGTTGTCACCTTTATTCTCTCCCGTGAAAGGTCAATTATCAAAATCAATGATTCGCCGTCTTTATCTAACTGTGATTAAGCACTTGTTTTGTTTGTTATATTTTGTATTTGAAATATACCTTTCATGTTTAATCCCGTGTTTGATTGATATTAATCCCGTGTTTGATATTCCATAGGTGTGAAAAATATATACAGATCTGTAGCCACCAATTACAATTATTGCGTACACGGTTGTGAAAAACAATCAAATTAGAAGACTCAATCACCTTGTAGATTATATTATTTATTGCAGTCCTCATTATCAAACAATATTTCAATCAGTGAGGATATTCGTTAATACTGAAAGTAAATCTCTTAAACTTAAACTCAAACACTTTGTGGAACTATGGCTAGAGTTCCCTGTAGGCTTTTCTAATCTAGTCTACACTGATTTGATTGGGACAAGTTTACTTTTGATAGTTTGTTAGTTAAGAAACTAAAGTTTCAGTTTAATGTCATTTTACTAATTGATCATTTTCTTCAGAAACTTTATTGCCTAAAATTACATTTGAATGTAAAAGCCAGAATGAATTGACACAATTCGCCTGCCATAATTAAAATTACAAACGTATTCATAATTAAACTTATTTCAAGTTTCCGACAGTTTGGATCCAAATAAGACCCTGTATATGTTGGCAATTAAAGCTCAATAATTGATGATGAATTATCATAAGGATTCTGTCATTCTGGTCTTATAGTCCGCTTCTAGTTTTGAAATCAGAATACCACTTAACCCATGCCCCACAAATACACTTTTTTACACCTTAAATGTTTCCTCCACAGAAGAATAAAGTGTAAATTTAAACAGTAATGAATATTTACCATAAGAAATAGTGTCTATATCTTATCAAATTGTAGCTTAAAAAGGCTGAAAATAAAGCAGAATGGGCTTTAGGCACAATCTGCATTTCTTCCAACCTGCTAAAAAACCTGTTTTCAAAACTAGAAAACTGGCTGTGGGGTAATGGCCAAATTCAAATTTAGGAGTATTATATTTTCAATCTGCTTTAACCCATTCTCTTACACGCTATAATCAAGCGTTATTTGCATTGTAGAAATGGTTTTTTTAACAGTTATAAATGTGCAAAAAAAGGAATATTGCTATACCTGCGCAGATAAAAGCTTAAAGAATGTTGAAATAGTAAAGCGACACATTCTGCTCTACTTTCAACATTTTTTCAACAGTTACCTCTCTTCAAAAGTAGAAATAAGCTATGGGGTAATAGGTAAGGAATCCATGTTGACGTGCGTTTGATATTTTATGCTCAGTTCCCTCAGTATTTGACACAACTTTAACAGGGCTCCAGATCTATAAGAGAACTATTTAAAAAATAATTATTCTATCAAACCGTATGGTGTTACCTCTCTTCGAGACGTTTCTAGTGAGTAGTAACACCAGATGTTTTGGTGCTGAAATTAGTGAGAACATTTTGAATTTGTTTAGTTTGCTCACTGTATTTTGCTTTAAATTGTAGAAATAACAGCAAACAGTTGTTTGAAATTCATGATGCCATAGAAATTTGAACTTCACATAGATATCAATGAAAAAAAGGGGGGTGGGGGGGGGGGGGGTTATTTATGGATTTATTGCATATCAAACGGCATGACTCGCATACTGAAATCAATAAAAACTTCCTCATCAGCAAAAGAAGCCAGGTTTGAATTTGAACTCAGACTTCTTTCGCATGTTCGGTAAAACTCAAAATAGATATTTGCATTGAGCAAGTGTCAGTTGATTCTGTTGTATTAACAGATACTGTAGTCGAGTCATTCTAAACTGCCAAAATATAACACAAGAAATGTATCCTTTCGATCTTTATTCTCATCAAAATAAAAAACTAACATTGTTATATAACAATCAACTGAGATTGAAATAATTGAGAGATTGTATTGAGGCAAGTGATATCAAAAGAAGACAAGATACCCATAAAGTTACATGGTAATATCTCACTTCCACCGGCTTGACACTACGACAATGTCTATTCAGTGTTTCGTAAAGTAAAGCAAACCGAAAGGTGATATTACCTAGTAACTTTAGGACTTACACAATGATGTCACATATAAAGTAAATAAATCATGTAAGGTATAAAAAAAAGCCCCACATATACAGTCATTGGACATAATTATGACCCATTCTACAGAAAAGTTGCTCATTTTCATAAGTCTTTCTCAACTATTTATTAGAATTAACACTAGCCGACATTCGTTGTAGTTCTGGAGTTTTTTTTAGTGTTGGAGCAAAGATCCGTTAACCCATTACCTCTTAAATACGCCTTTTGACACCTTTTATTGATGCCTTCAATGAAGAAAAAAGTTTTTACAGTCTATAATATGGTTCGTAAGAAATATTTTCTTTATCCTAGTAGATGATAGCTTAAAGCAGGATGAAAGTAAAGCAGAATGTGCCTTAAGCCACGTTCAGCTTTCCTTTCAACCTGCTTTAAATCTTCACCTGTCTTCGATACTTGAAACAGGATATGGGGTAATGGGTTAAATGATTTTAACTCTCCAATAAAGCATGTAATTCTTTGGCTCTTGTTGCTAGGTAATTTTAGAATGTACATTCAAATGAGAATAGTGTTCACATCAAATGGTTGCCATGGTAACAATTGATCAAACAATGTAAAACCACACCAGATTAACAAGCACCTTAAATGTGGGATTAAGATCTAATAAGAAAATTTCATTCTAAAGCTGTTACTCCATTTTCAGTCACACAGTTTTAAAATTTAATCAGTAAACTTGACTCCCAAGTTAATTTTAGCATATGTCGCATGTCACTTAAATTGAATATTAACAAATTGTGTAACTTTCTTTAGTTTCCTTTTAAAAGTGCACAATTGTGTGAGAGTTTTTGGGGGTTTTTTATTATAAAAAAACCTTTTTAAATTCTAGATAGCTTTCCCATTCATTACCATAGTAACCAGTTTAGTGGAATGAGTCAACTTTTTGTATTTATATTCTAAAGTTGCCTAGCAATGTGTAGTCTAGTCCGAACAGTAGAAAATAGATCTATATTTGAAAAGTCAACACCCTAACTTTTAAATTGCTCTACAATGTTGAGCAATTTTGTGGCATCATCGGTAATGTAAAATAGGTGTCGAAAAATGACAAAATTTCGTAAGGGTGGCGAATTATTATGTCCTTTGACTGTACATGTACATATACATGAACATTCTAATTAGTTGCAGGAGATTCCTCAGATAATAGCCAATACACCGATTGAAACTTTCCTCCCGTCTTTTTCTAGCTACTGAAACACGGGCCTGTTTGTAAGTAAACATGGAAGTACATCTCAAGTTTTAAATGAACTAGTAAAATTTAAATTATGGTTTTGAAAGTAAAAAAGATGCAAAGCCATGTCTCCACAGTTACACTTATTTACTCATTTAGATTTTATTAATCTACTCTCAATCGGTGTATTTGCAAAAGGTTTGCCACTCTAATATAAGAACTTGATTGTTTTATTTTGGGAAGCCAGTCTTCACCTTAAACCACTAGCCCGAAGGGGAGGGTCAGTGGTTTTTTATTCTGGCAAGTGATATTTGCATCGGTATCAGTGATATTTGCATCAGAATTAAGCGTATAACAGTCAAAAGGGCAGTTTTTGTCAGTTACAAATTAATGTATTCCTCAATTGAAGGAAAATGATCTATTTTATATTCTCATATCTTTACAGATCTATGGTAGGTTAAGCATGTTGACAATTAAGATAAAATAAAACGGTAAAATGTTAAAACTTTAACTCCATACAAACTCTATAGTCTATAGCCTTTTTCTCATTAACACAGGCAAACATTTAAAGCAGGTTAAAATTAGGGAACATTTGACTTTACTCTAAACTACTATCTCCAAAAGTATTTGGTATATATTTTCTTCTCCTTACACTGAGTGCAGATCCACAAACTACCTAGGCCATATCAGATTTGCAATATATGGCCAAGGCAGATCCTGGATATGACTACAACATTGCTGTTTTTTATTGTTAAAATAGGGTTTGAAGTTTTTTCTACCAGTTGACTATTACCCAATAGCCTGGTTTTAGTTTCTTTATAAAGGTGGCGACTTAAAGCAGGTTAAAGTAAATTCTGCTTTACTTTCAGCCTGCTTTAACTCATTGCCCCATAGTCAGCTTTTACTTTTGAAGACATGTGACCACATAAAGCAGATTGAAAGTAAAGCTAAATGCCATTCTACTTTACTTTCAACCTGCTTAAAGCTATTATCAGATAGAATATTGAAAATATGTCTAATTATTTTTATCTATGAAAGTAGAGATTGGAACCATTTTCTTCAGTAGAGGAATAAATTAGAGCCGTAACAAGGTGTATTTACGGGGTAGTGGGTTAAGTAATCATCTGCAAGGAAACAGAAAATATTTCTAATGATAAAAATCATGACTAGATATTGCAATTATCTTCTTCAGTCAGTGGAGGAATAAATTAGATGCATAAAAATGTGAATTATGGGGAAATGGATTAAAAAATGCCGTCCATGTATTTCAATTATAGTAAGAGGGACAGAATGACCTGATATCGCTCATCTGTTGTACTGATGCTTGATAGCTTTACCTTTCTGTTTCACTCGTTA
This sequence comes from Gari tellinella, assembly GCA_922989275.2. NCBI lineage: Eukaryota > Metazoa > Mollusca > Bivalvia > Cardiida > Psammobiidae > Gari > Gari tellinella. The sequence continues at coordinate 54,592,445 of OV277858.1, forward strand.
TAATCTAAATCCATTAAAATTTGTAGTATAGCATGTAAACAATTTTGGAATACAACCTCATAATTCTAGTATACATGTAGAGTACATCAAGGTCAGATAACTATATGGAGCCTAAACAATACTGAAATGAAGCCTTTTCAAAGTATATCAAGGGCAGATAACTATTGCCACAATGATTAGGTTTAAATAATAATTGCACTCCTTCCAGAACTTATAGTTATATATTTTGTGTGCAAGTATAATCAAAATCCATTGAAAACGGTAGTTGCAAGATATGGCTTTTTTCAGCAATTCAAGGGCAGATAAGTCTGGACATATTTCAACCATAATCACAATTATTTGAACTCTTATGGTAATATACAATCTGAACAAGTTTGAAAAAGACTGGTTAAAAATTGTGGCCTTTAGCGTGTAAACACTGTTAAATATTTTCAGCAATTCAAAGGTAGATAACTCTCGACCTATATTTCCAATTTCAACCATAATCGAACTCATCTGAAATCTTATGATCATTTACAATCTGAGCAAGTTTGGAAAAGATTGGATAAAAATTGTGGCCTCTAGCCTGTAAACACCCTTAAATATGGCATTTTCAGCAATTCAAAGGTAGATAACTCTCAACGTTCTAGTCTAATTTCAACCATTATGGAACTCATTCAAACTCTTATAGTTATATACAATCTCAGCAAGTTTGAGATAGATTGGATAAAAGTTGTGGCCTCTAGAGCGTAAACACTGTTAAATATGGCATTTTCAGCAAAGGTAGATAATAACTCTTGATCTATTTGTCCGATTTCAACCATGCTTGAACTCTCCGAACTCTTATGGTAATATACAATCTGAGCAAATTTGATAAAGATTGGATAAATATTGTGGCCTCTAGAGTGTAAACACTAAAATTGTTGACGACAGATGACTGACGCTGGACATTCAAGGATTGCAAAAGCTCACCCTGAGCTAGCTCAGGTGTGCTAAATATAAATGCTGTATTAAGCTCATCAGTATCACCACTGTCACATTTACAATTCTGCTCTATAAATGCACAATTCAATATTCCACTTTCAAAAGTATCACTATTCCTGTCACTCTTCATCTCTATACTATAAGCACTGTAGTCGTGGTCTGTTTCATATTCACCAGTTTGTGTCTCAGCACTGACTCCACTAGCTATTGTTTGATCATGATCACCAGTTTGTGTCTCAGCACTGACTCCCATAATTGCAGTTTGTGTCTCAGCACTGATTGATTTCCCTTCATTGTTTGTCTCAAAAGTAATTGAAGTTCTTTCATTATTTGACTCTGTATTGAGTGCAATATTTCAATGTGAGGCTTCTCACTGGAACAATCAATTTCAAATCCACTATATTCCACTGGCTGTTCCACAGAATGTCTCTTTGATTTCCTCCGATGTCCTTTCTTTGGTTGAAATACAGACTTCTTTTTCAGACGCGGCATACTGAAGAAAAAAGAAAAGAAAATGTTATTGCTTTTTAACCACAAATTAACAGGTTTTATTTAACAATTAAATTTTAACGCTGTACTCCATACACACACATTTTTATGCATTTGATTAATTCCTCTGCTGAAGTAAATAGATCCATGTTGTACTAAAGTAAATATGCAACATAAATATATGATTTATCCTAGCAGATGGGTAGTTTAAACCAGGCAGAATTTAAGTAAGGCACAACAACCTGCTTTAAAGGAAAATAGACATCTGATTACAACTTGGTTTCAAAACCTCTCCATGAGTATCGGAGTATAACAAAGCTCATGGCACATTCTGCTTTACTTTCAGCATGCTTTAAACCCATTACCCAAAAGCCTGTTGCTAATATCAGAGATAGGTGATCACTTAAAGCAGGTTAAAAATAAAACAGAATTCAACTTAGGGTGCAATCTGCTTTGCTTTCAGCATGCTTAAAGCTGCCATCTGTTTGAATAAAGAATGTTATCTATTTATAATACCTATTCATGACAGTATAAATCTTGAAACTACTTTCTTCATGCAGGAATAAATTGAATCCACTAAAAATTCTATGGGGTTAAGCTATCATCTGCAAGGATTTAGATTTTCTTTTATTAACATACATTTTTTTGACAGTATAAATTGAAACTACTTTTTCAGAATGCGCAAAGAGGCGCTTCTATGGGGGAAAGAATTAATAATATCATTTAAGTCATATTACCACCCAAATGGATGTTTAAATCGCGCAATTTCTTATATATATGTACATTTTCTATGCATTAAAACTAAGCGATCTTGGTTGTCAGATGCTTGATATGCCCCCCTTTCTTAACAATCATATAGAAATGTGCCCATTTCTTATCCAGATGCCTAAAAAAAAGATCTTTTGTTTACCGGTACATTAAAAATTCTTCTAGTTGGCTTCCGAGAATTTCCACATGGTCGAATAAGAGTCATTTGATTGATTTTCTGACTTGTCCGAGTCATTTTTACAATGGATAGTTATTAATGGTAAATAAAACCAATGGAGAATATGTGATTCTTTCCCTTTTAAACGCAAACAAAATGCAAAACTATTATTTCCATTGCAAACAGGTTTGAGGCAGGTCCCAGGTCAGACGCCGGGTAACCATGTGGCTAATCTGGTTCCAACCTGTTTGCTACTCTGCCTCAGATTGAAAAAATAGTTAAGATTTCTTTAAGTAAATTTCCATAGTTTTAATGCATTATGTTTGGGTTTAAAAGGGAAAGAAAAAAAATCATTATTCTCAACTGTATATTGCCTGAATTTTCAGGTTTAAAATACATTAACCCACTACCCCACGGCATGCTTCTAGTATTGAAGATATGTGACCACTTAAAGCAGGTTAAAAGTAAAGCAGCATTTGCATTCTGTTTTACTTTCACCCTGCTTTAAGCTATTATCTGCTAGGATATAGAAAATATTTCTTGTGACATTTAAATAAAGATAAATAAAAGCAAGCATGTTTTATGCTTGCTACTACATTTATCTTTATTTAAATATAACCACCTGTAGAGAGATACTTTTATCTACTATTAATTCTTATGACATAATTATATTCATCTTCATGACTGTATAAAAGGGAAAATTATTGTCTTCTGTGGAGGAATAAATAATAGGCATAAAAAGGCATATTATGGGGGAATAGGATAACGTAAAAATGTAGTACACAGATCAGGGTCAAAACTATGAATGACTGTCGTAAAGTTAAATAAGATATAGTTGCAATAGTTCATGGACCTTTAAAGGCTATGTAGTCGTTTGTTGCTATTGATATCTACATAAAAATTGTTTCTTCCCTAATATTCTCAGGCAGTACTAGTAGGACCCAGAAGCTCTGATATCACACAATATGATGCTGTCCCAGGGTCATAAAACCTCAATTTACCAAGCATGTCACACTACAGGAAGTAGCCAATCATCTAGAAAGCAACTTTGGCTATTGTATCACACAGGGTCACTTCCTCATGAGGTCATAAAACAGTTAGCCCATGACTAATCCCCTTCTGGAACAACCCTAATCACCAGATTGTGCTTTACTGCTTTACCCCCTACTGATATTTGTATGGTCACAACTGTTGGTTACAAAATATTAGCTTCAAAAGTGGCAAAATGTAATTATCACTAACTTTCAGCCAATTTAATGCTAAAAAGGCTCCTATAAAGGTTTTTGCTTTAACCCTTCCCCAATAGAAGCGTCTTTTAGCGCACTTAATTTATTCCTCCACTAAAGAAAATAGTTCCAATTTAATCAGTCAAGATCATGTTTTATAAAAAGTAGTTTCCATATTCTAGCAGATGGAAGCTGAAAGCAGAGCAGATTGTGCCTTTAGGCACATTCTGCTTTACTTTCAACCTGCTTTAAGTGGTCACCTGTCTACAAAACTATAGAACCAGGCTATGGGGTAGAGGGTTAATATTTTGCTTAACCCATTACCCCTTTAATAAAATATTTTCCCACCTTTAATTCATTCCTCATAACCCTTCATCCCATAGCATGATTATAGTTTTGAAAGCAGGTGACCACTTAAAGCAGGTTGAAAGCAACCCAGAGTATGAGTCTTTGAGATATCATTAATTTTATCTTTATGTGGAACTTTAGTGCTATTATGAACTGTTTAATACTAGAGCAGACTTTCATTTCTTGTGAAACTGTAATTATCAGATTTTGAAATGGACAACCCATTATCCTATTTCATGTTTGGAACTTAGGTGTCCACTTAAAGCAGGTTGAAAGAAAAGCAGAATGTCCCATTGTTTCTACCATCTGCTACAATACCAAAAAGTATCTCTTTTAGAACATACTCATTACTGCATATTGTTGAACTGCTTTCTTCAGTGGAGGAATGAATTAGGTGTTAAAAGGTGGATTAATGGGGTAATGGGTTGAAATTAACCCTTTACCTGCTGGTCAGGACTTTCCTGACAGTTGCAAACAGTTTAGATCCAGATCAGATGCTGTGTTGCATGACATCTGATCTGGATTCAAACTGTTTGACGCTTGTCTTAAAGCGACTCGCAACCAGATGGTGCATTAAAAATAGTAATTTGTAAATATGTGTCAAACGCTTATATAAATGGTAAAGAATTAGTTTAGGATAAGAAATTCTGTTTAAAAAAATGTATTTCAATAAAAAAAAATATTGGACTCTGGTGGGATTCGAACCCGGGGCCCGGCATTGGCGGACAGAAGGCAAAATAGGGGAAACCGCTTAGACCAATGGACCACGGAACTATCCGTTTATCTCGGATCGATTTAACGTATTTCAATGTGTAGCGCTCGAAAGTGCATACAACTTCGGAATTCTGCTCGTGTTTATGTCTGAGCCCGTGTAGAGAAGCAACAACAACAACTATACCGTCTACTAGTCGGTATAGAAAAACGATGGAAAATATCTAAAAATCTAAGATTCGGTGACGATTCTTGAGACTTTTTTTGGACTGATCATATTTTTTTAATGTCAGAAGCCAAATAATGCCACAAATTTGCTTTTATTTGAGTATTTTATTTTATTTTGACAAGTACACCATCCGGTTGCGAGTCCCTTTAAGGTTTCTTTACCTTAAAAATGTATAAATTTAAATTTTATAAATTTTTCAGACAAGCAGATGATATCACATTAGAGGAATTTCTGACTTTGTATTTTAAACCAAGTGGTTAACATTTTGGAACCTGATCAGACTCAAAACAATAGGAACAAATGTGGCTGTTGGGTATGTCTAATCCATTATATCTATTGTATGACCCATAATAATTAAATAATCCAATGATTTGGCAAGAAAAGCATAAAATCTAATTATTATCAGTAAACCAATAAATACGCCTTTAATTTACTCCTCTCAGTCCATTTAAGAAGGGAGTTCCAATTGATACAACCATAAATATGTTCCAAAATAAATATTTTCTTTAACGAAGCAGATTGTAACTTAAAGCAGGTTGAAAGTAAACACACTGCCTAAAGTTATCCCGTAGCTTCCAAACTTGGAACAGGCTATCAGGTTATGTATTAAATGGTTGTTATAACCCAACAAGAGCACCGCAAGCCGGGCACATTATACGCCCGTCAAATCGATCTTAGAATGTAGTCATACTAAAACCCTATCAAGGTAAAGTGGAAAAAAGGGGAAGAACCTTGAAAGTTAGGGGTCATATGCTGACCAAGTTTCAAATTTCAAAAGGATTGGAATAAATTTGTTGAGTACGAGAGCGGACAAACTAAAAAATGCCCTTTTTTTTACGAAAAAAGGGGCATAACTCTTGAATGTCTTGGGCAATTGTGCTGGTTATCAAACTTGACCTAGACATTATGGTCATACACATGCTGACAAAGTTTCAAAAGAATTGAAATAAATTTGTTTGAGTTAGAGAGCGGACAAACTAAAATGCCCGTTTTTGACGGAAAAAGGGGCATAACTCTTGCATGTCTTAGGCAATCTTGCTGGTTATCGAACTTGACGGAGATAATATGATCATACACGTTCTGACCAAGTTTCAAAAGGATTGGACTAAATTTGTTTGAGTTAGAGAGCGGACATGAAAAAGTTAACTCTTACATAGGTCAAGACCACAGTTTATAAAGTTTTATCAAAAACACTTGGTCCGACACAGGATCAAACCCATGACCCCGATGTTGTAGCGGGAACTTAAAATCTCTTGACCCGGCGCATATTTCGTAAATGTAATGATACGAATAATGTTTCATTGTTACCATAATCAAAATAATCCCGATAATACTTGGAATAACTTTAAACTCGAATAGCCATAAGTGATATTAACATATTATAGGTTAATAGCCCCTGAGCCTCTGGAGGAATGTTTTTAATCTGATTTTTACTTTTCACCTTGTTTTAACACCTTTCTCACTTTACTCTTTCTCTCTATATCGCTTTTGAAGCCTCACTATTCACGACTTTTATATACTTTAATTCTTGCACGGCGCGCACTTCTCATGCCAGTAATACGCGGAAGCGTTGTTAGGCATCATATAAAGATAGAATCATAGATAGGAGGCCTATAAGTAAATAAGAAATGCTAAACCACGGAATTACACACTCGTATTATTCTGTGGCTGGACAGTTTTCTTTCGAGAACAACAATTCCATATTGTGTTAAAATGACAAAAAGAAAATATCCATATTTAGCTAAGGAAGAAAGATACAGGCGACACAGATTTAAGAAGATTAGGTTGAGAATACAGACTATAGGTCACTTCATGAGAATTGGATATCCCAGATAAATATGCATATGCTTCTCTATCACACATCAAATGTCTTTTAGGAACATAATAACTATTAAAAACAAAACACTACACATTCAAAATAAATAAAAGAAAGGAGAAAATGACGACATAAGTTTAAGAAGATTTTATTGAATGCTCGACTTATTAGGACAAACAGGCACTTCAAGAGAACTGGATTTCTGAGATAAGTTTGAGTATGTTTCTCTATGCACTCAATCTGTGTTTTCGTAACACATCAATGATTAACAACACACACACACACAAGTCATATATTATCAATATGAGAAAGAAATCGACATCACAAGGTTAGGAAGAGTCTGTTGAATGCTAAGCTCACTTCATGAGGATTGGCTTCTCTTTTTTTTTTTTTTAGATAATTACGCGTATGCTTCTCTATCGCGTGTAAACAGTCTTTTCAAAACATATCAATGATTAAAATACAAAACACAAAAAATTTGTAACCATTAGAAAAAAGACGTTAAAAGCAACAACAGTTAAGAAATTTACGGTATCCGGACGCTGCATGTCCGGATTACTAGTGCGCATAATTCTAAACGGCAACACGGAGCATTCTCCATAATAAATACATTAATTTGCTGTTAAATACAAATAAAAAGAGTACTTATCATAAATTGAATAATACCAACCTGATAGGAATATCCCCAACTCGTACAAACCCACTAAAATGTCAGCTATTACACTCCAGTCGGTAAAAAAAATTTCCGACAAAATGGCGGAAAACGCGGCACATGTAAAGCGTATCACGTGACACAAGATCTCGCAAAATCCCGTCCCGTCGCGTGAGCTCAGACGCTCGCCTATTCAATATCATTGAGTGGCCTTTCCTTTCTGTATATTTCCTTGATAGGAGTTTAGAAAAGTTTGGTGGACATTTTTGTATATTTGAAATATGTATATAACATTTTATTTCCCCAGTTATTTAACAATACCAACAATAATGCTGAAAAAATATTTCTGATAATCAAAAAAAGCTAAAATAGTATAGAGTAATTTAAGAAAGTGCCATACCGGATAACAAACGCGTTTATCTGTAACAGCGGGATGTTAAAGCAATTAATCACTTGCCACGTGCCACCACTAATCGGCGCGTGTCGGCAAAGTACGCTGTATATGAGGCAGACACAGCATGTTGACACCTTCATTAATTGACTAACAATAAAGATGTATATCGAAAAGGTAGGCATCTGTAGCAGAACAGAACAGACCAGCATAAGTTTTAACAATAGTTAGTAAATATATTAATGTAGTTACTTGTTATGTCTTAATTGGATGCTGGGATTGAAATTAAGAAGTTTCAGGGGGAAATTGGTTCAGTTAACAGTACGTTAATAGTGACTTGAAAACATGTTCTGTACAAACAGGGTAGACCCAGGTCAGAGGGCTTATAAACATGATATCAAGGTCTGCAGTGTTTGACATTTTATGATAAACTATATAGCTAAAAATGCAATAAAATCAACAACTGTGAAGGAATAAAAAAAATTGTCGAAGCACTGCCTATTATAAGATTCTGCTAAAAAGTGTTTTGAAAGGAAATTACAAAACAATATCGATAGCAGTGTCTGGCAGTTTGCACCGAGAACAGTCAAGAACAAGCTGTATGCTCAGGATCCACACTGCAAAATTTAGGATTATCGCCTACGGCTTGTTGAGAAAAACCTAAGTAACAGTAAAATCTCTACATTACATTCACTAAATTCTATCTTATAGAAATAAATCCATTAATTAACCTTCGTAAAAAGGTCGTAATAAAGAGGTTTTACTGTATTTGATTATCATTTGATCTGTATTTTATCTATAACACCTCCTCGATGGTGCCAACTGGAAACACTGTGGTGAAAAACATTACATCAATGGCTGACATGACAGGGCGAACTAATTCTATAATATCTACTTGTCTTTACCAATCTAAAACAGTGCAAATCATCATTTTTAGGGAACACATCGCACAGATAACTTTAACTTTTCTCATCATTTTACAATAAACAATATATGGGGAAAATATTTTAAAGCCGCATTCATTAGATAAAATTGCAAACAGATTTTGGATATAAATTTTACTTAGCTATCTTGATCGATGGAACTTCATGGAAGGCATATGTATAGAGCCAAGGTGAGTTTTCATTTGCTACTGTGATTGTGAATTTATGACCCTTGAAACTCAAATTTTGTATGTATGACAAGGATGATTTTAGCTTGTAGCTCAAAAATTATAAATGCTAGACCAACTAAACTTGGAATACAGGTACAGATGATAAAGTCTAAATGTAGGTGTGCATATTTATGTTAGATCAAGGCTGCCATAGTGGCATAGTGTTATAACTGTGCCATGCAAATTATACAAGTATCAATTTTTATCTATTTTTTTAGTTCAGCAGTAGATGGACTTAAAGACAGAAAAGTGGCAATCAAGAAATTGTCACGCCCCTTCCAAACAGGCACACATGCCAAAAGGACATATAGAGAGCTGCGGATGTTGAAGCACATAAATCATGAAAATGTAGGTATATTAATAACTCATGTCCACAATAAGCATTACTTGACATGGAGTTGATATTTGTTGTAATTTGATAATTGGTCATCAGCCAAGAAGCAGTCAATAATCCATTAACCCATTTGTGCCCATGATCCCATATATGGGACATAGGCAAACAGTTTAGACTCGGATCAGACGCCGCATCATGCGGTGTCTGATCAGAGTCTAATAAAATGAAAATGAAAATTTTGATAAAAAAATGGACTAATCCAATATAAAAACATGGAAGAATCCACTGGGTATAAATGGGTTAATAATGGATCATTGACATGATTCATACTTCATTTGTTAAAATTGACCTCCGCTAGAGACTTTGTAGATTCGTTTCATTCACTTAAATTGAATCTATGAATAGGTAGAGCTCTGGATAAGGGGAGTTATCAAGATCATTCAACTAAACCCTTGAGTACAGTTATTCTTTTACATATCCAGGGCTTCAGATAAGATGGAGTAAACTGAACAAATCTAAAGTTTGCTCACCTATTTCAGCACCGAATCCTAATGTTAATTATCCATTAGAATTGTCTCGAAGACATGATTCTAATGAGTAGCAACACCATAGGGTTTAATGCAGAAATAAAGATTTTAGTTTTTAGCTCACCTGGCACGTAGTGCCAAGGTGAGCTTTTAGGATCGCTGGATGTCCGTCGTCTGTCTGTCCGTCCGTTCACAATTGTTCGTTAACACTCTAGCAGGTTCAAATCTCATTGGATCTTAATGAAACTTGGTCACAATGTTTGCCTCAATGAAATCTAGGTCAAGTTCGAATGTGGGTCATGTCCGGTAAAAAATTAGGTCACTAGGTCAAATTATCAAAAAACCTTGTTAACACTCTAGAGGCTACAAATTTCATTGGATCTTCATGAAACTTTATCAATATGATTGCCTCAATGAAATCTAGGTCAAGTTCGAATGTGGGTCATGTCCGGTCAAAAACTAGGTCACTAGGTCAAATTATCGAAAAACCTTGTTAACACTCTAGAGGCTACAAATTTCATTGGATCTTCATGAAACTTCATCAAAATGATTGCCTCAATGAAATCTAGGCCAAGTTCGAATGTGGGTCATGTCCGGTCAAAAACTAGGTCACTAGGTCAAATCATAGAAAAACCTTGTTAACACTCTAGAGGCTACAAATTTCATTGGATCTTCATGAAACTTCATTAATATGATTGCCTCAATGAAATCTAGGCCAAGTTCGAATGTGGGTCATGTCCGGTCAAAAACTAGGTCACTAGGACAAATCTTCGAAAAACCTTGTTAACACTCTAGAGACTACAAATTTCATTGGATCTTCATGAAACTTCTTCAAAATGTTTGCCGCAATGAAATCTAGGTCAAGTTAAAATGTGGGTTATGTATGGTCAAAAACTAGGTCACTAGGTCAAATCGACGAAAAACCTTATTAACACTCTAGAGACTACAAATTTCATTTGATCTTCATAAAACTTGATGAAAAGGTTTGCCTCAATGAAATATAGGTCAAGTTCAAATGTGGCTTATGTCTTGTCAAAAACTAGGTCACTAGGTCAAATCATCCAAAAACCTCGTTAACACTCTAGAGACTACAAAATTCATTAAATCTTCATGAAACTTGAAAAAAATGTTTGTCTCATTGAAATCGAGGTCAAGTTGGAATGAGGGTCATGCCCGGTCAAAAACTAGGTCACACGGTGTACATGGTTACCAGGTGAGCGATTTAGGGCCATAGTGGCTCTTGTTGAAATACTATCTGGAGCCCTGAAATAGGAAGGAATAATCAGACCTTTGGTGTTGGCAAGTCTTTAAAATCTATCTGATATTGGCTTGAAATTGCAATAATTTTTACATTGCAGTACTGGGGGAATATAAATTATAGTCGAACTTCGATATCTCGAACCTGCTTGATTCGAACTATCCCATTTGTCCACACATGAATTGAATTATTTCAAGCTCGGTTAAGTAGAACATACCAGTATTTCAAAGTTAACTTTGAAATAAGGGTATGTTCGACCGTACCTAGTTTGAGATATCGAAGTTCAACTGTATAGTATTTAACTCTTTGCATGCTAGCGGCGGATATATACCCCACAGTGATTACCTAAATGCAAACAGTGTGGATCCAGATGAGACGTCGCATTATGCGGTGTCTCAACCGGATCCAAACAGTTAACTGTTTGACACTCTGACCTGTTTTTACCAGAAATTTAATAAAATCTATTTCTGGAACAGTAGCAGACCACAATTTTTGCATCCGAAAAAAAAGACCCAGCATGCAAAGAGTTAAATGTTTCAGGCTAAGAGCAGAAGTTCCTGTATGAATTTTCTTTCAAAAACGAATTATTACGTAATATTGGAGAAAATACATACAGTAAAACCTCTCTATAACGGCCACAAAATTGTGTTAACTATTAGGTATTTACGGCAGGTGACTGCTTAAAACAAGGTGACAGGAAAACAGAAAGTTCCTATAGGAGCTTTCTGCTTTATCGACACCTTTCTTTAAGCTGTCACCTATCTTTTGTACAATCATTAAGCCTTCATTTTAGTGGTCGTTATTATAAGAGAGGTTTTACTGTACTACATACAGTATGAATTGTCTGAGTGTCATACATGTGTACGTTGTGGTGACTATGGGGAATAGAGACTATTTAGAGTTTCATGGGGAATGGGTCAAAATTGACCTCCAAATAATACTGTTATCGTTATGAATGAAACTTTGCTTGTTTCAGGTGATATGTCTGTTGGATGTCTTCACTCCAGCTGAGAATTATGATGAATTTGAAGATGTGTAAGTGTCTTTAATTCAGTTCTTTCTGCACTGAGTATCTATTGCCTTGTTAAAATGTTGTCTGTTAATCCAATACCCAATAAATACATTTATCCTACCTCCTACAAGTTTCTAGCTATCCGATTGGTAAATTGGCGTCACGTGAAAGCCGTGTATTTTCCATCCACTGCTTTCAGCAACCTAATAATATTGGCCCGGGGGCAACAGATCTTATGCACGTGAAAACGTTAGCAACGTAACGTTCAAACTGGCAGTGTATATTCCATATTAGGTCACCTGAAAACTGTGTAACTTATATTATCCTACCCCCTACAAGTTTCTAACTATCCGATTGGTGAATTGGCGTCACGTGAAAGCCGTGTATTTTCCATCCACTGCTTTCAGCAACCTAATAATATTGGCCCGGGGGCAACAGATCTTATGCACGTGAAAACATTAGCAACGTAACGTTCAAAATGGCTAATGTTCAATGAAGATGACGTCATTTGGTTTCTATAACGGCCGCGCTTATGTAAACATTCAAACAATTCACATATTCGTTGATTTTGTACCAGGTACAGTGGAGAAAACGTTATTCTTTCCCAATAAACGCGTTTACGCTTAAAACTAAAAAATCCATTGCAAACAGTTTGGAGCCAGATCAGACGCCCGGGTGATCCGGGGTCTGATCAGACTCCAAACTGTTTTCCAGTTGTATAAAAATGAATAGTCAGAGTTGTCAAAAAGTTGTTATTTTGTACATTTAGTACGATGCGTTTGCGTTTCGTTTGCGTTTAAACGGGAAAGAATAACACTGACCCCACTGTATACAATAAACAAGTCATTATAAAACGGTTGCTGATTAAGATGTATACAGTTTTTGGGCCGTAAACATTACGTCACGCACTAATGTTAAGATAATGATCGATGACGTCATGTTTTCATATTATATGACAGTGACCTCCTTTAATCTATTTTGTCAAGAATAAAAGGTAGTCGGTAGGATAAAAACGTTACACAGTGTTCAGGTGACCTAATATGGAATATACACTGCCAGTAAATTCCATATGGGACTCGAGCTCCGCTCTCGTCCCATATGGAATTTACTGGCAGTGTATATTCCATATTAGGTCACCTGAACACTGTGTAACTTATAGTATGCCTTCTTATCCTCTACTAAAGAAAATAGTTCCACTTAATACACCATACGAAAATGAAATGTCCTATATCCTAGCAGTTAGTAGCTTAAAGCGGGTTGAAAGTAAGGCTTAAAGCATTTACTTGAGTTTTCTGCTGTATTATGCCCCCTGAATCACAGACAGGGGCATATAGTTTTCTTATCTTGCTTATACCCATTACTCCATGAATATGCCTTCAATACAATTATGAATGTACCATAAGGAATATTTTCTATATTCTACTAGATAGTAGCTTAAAGCAGATTGAAAGTAAGGCACATTCTGCTCTACTTTCAACCTGCTCAAGTGGTCACCTATCTTCAACACTAGAAACAAGCTATTATAAGGTAATGGGTTAACCCACAACTCCATAAATACACCTTTTTACGCCTCGGATTTACCTCTCCACTGCAGAAAATAGCTCCAATATATACATTTGTGAATATTTAACATTAGATATAATTTCTATATTCTAGCAGCTGGTAGCTTAAAGCAGGCTGAAAGTATAGCAGAATGTGCCTGATTGCACATTCTGCTTTTCTTTCAACTTGCTTTAAGTGGCAGGGTTAAAATTAGCTAAAAATTATACTTGCATTTTTTTGCGAGTGACTTTTGAACTTACTCGCAAAATGCAAAAACTACTCGCGATAGTTAAACTGTCATTCTGAACATATATGTTTTAACTTTTAACCCGACACAGACTTGTGTAGAAATCAAATATGATCTACCTATACTTCGTGTATTTCATACTGTACATTTGTGGTTACAGCTGACAAGGGATAAGATCTTGATTTTCATATCTACGTGTACATAACAAAGGGGTTGTTTTCTTACATTTTATGATATTGTGGAGAATGCATGCTGTATGTACTATGCAGACCGCACGCGATGCTACTTCATTACTCGAAAATTAGGTCAGGTTTAGATCGCCAATCCGTCTACGATACAAACTGTTTTTTCACTGGCGGTATATTTCAGGGCTGAGGTTAATAGACACTACGTCACAGTAAAATTAGAAGTATACTTGTACTCGTGCGAGTCTTTAAAATGGCCTTGTCTTTGAAGAACGGTTTCGGTTGTTGAGTCTGTGATAAGAATTGTTTACACATCGGAACTCCGAAGTAGCAAAGTGCGCGTTTCATTAGCCAATGAGAATTGGGAAAGTCCGTCATTACGTCATTCTTACAGACAAAAAAGAGGTTGAAACTGCCCAATAAGCTGTGATTGGCTTACGGAAAGTATTCACTGGTCTACTTGTCCATTTCCGCCACTCGAAATGTTACGGAATAAACTGAGCTTAGTCATACAGACGTTATACTGTGTTTAGCTGTCCGAAAAACGCTACTCACATTTTTTTGCGAGTTCGTGGAAAAATCACTTGCAATTTACAAATTCCACTCGCAGTTTGCGAGTATGCGAGCTTAAATTCGAACCCTGAGTGGGAATCTGTTTTTAAAACCAGAAACAGGCTATGGAGTAATGGGTTAAGCAGTTATCAATGGGTATTAGTAATAGAAAAAGTTAGAAATGGATGATTTACTCTCTTGTGTATGGAAAGGGGGGGGGGGTTCATGTCATTGAAAGAGATAGAAAGCAGGCTAATGATAAAGATAATAATTTTTTTATTTGTTGTTGTAATCTTGTGTTGTCAGTTGTTGACACTATTTAGAGGACGGACAATTACAATTCTAATCTTATGACCTTTCATTTGGGGGTTCATTTGCATGAAACTGTTGTCTGCTAGAGATTACATGCTAACAATTTTAGCCTTGTTAGATCCTTATCAGAACCCCATTCAGCAGTGTTTTATTCTTGAGCCAAACTGTTACCAAATGTTTTCTATGAAAATTATGTAAATCTTTTATTAAGTGGCCATTTAATAGACAAAACATGGACACTCATCTATCTACACCTCCTTAGAAGCTAAATAAATGAGTTTTTCGTGATGCCCTTGAATACAGGTGGCAGTTAGAAGCCCAGTGAAAGTAAGGCATAAACAAGCTTTCTGCTTTGCTTTCATCTTGCTTTAAGCAGCCGACAGACGTCTAGTGGATATAGGCTTGACTACGATACCAGGGGTAGTGAGTTTGACTTCCCTCTAGACCTAGTCCTTTGGATGAGAATTCATAAACAGAGTTCTGTATTATCAGTGCTTTACACTAGGCATCTGAAAGAACTGGAGAACTCTGTTGATATAGCAGTAGGGCATCACACCCAGGTTTTCTGTGATCCACTTCCTTCTAAATCTTCTTTGGGGTATCCAATTAGCCCAAAGATGGCATACATGGGTGTTAACCCTTTGAACCCTAGTCCCGCATATAGGCGTCCTTTTTAAACAGTGTACATGTGAATAGTACACTTGTCCTATGCAAACAGTGAAGACCCAGATCAGAGGGCTCCGAAAGGAGCCCTCTGATCAGGGTCTTCACTGTTTGTTATAATGCCAAACATTGACAAAAACAACCCTTAAAAGTCAGAAATGACTAGACTAAAATGGAAAGTGGAATTGTCCATTTAAAGTTTTAGGGAGGAAAGAGTTAACAAACAAACCAAACATTGCTTCAAGCAGTCACCTGCCTGTAATACAGTAGGTGGTTTGCATTTTTGGATATGGAGAAAAGGGTTAAAGTTAAAGAACGAGGATGAATAGTGATCTTTAACCCATTACTGGTACCCCATATGTACATTTTTTTACGCCTTTAATTTGTTCCCCCACTGCAGAAAATAGTTTCTACTTATACAGTCATGAAAAAGTACTATTAGATATATTTTCTATATTCTAGTAGATTATAGCTTAAAGTAGGATGAAAGTAAAGCAGAATGTGCCTACAGGCACATTCTGCTTTACTCTCAACCTACTTTAAGTGGTCACAGATGTTCAATACTATAAGTATAACCTGGCTATGGGGGAATGGGTTAAAAAACAAATAACTGTAAGAAACATTATTGAAGCAATGCGGGAAGTTGTTCATCATTTTGAATGCATTGTTTTTGTGATGTATTAAATACTAAAAAATTATTGTCTGCTGAAATTCAGAAATTTGCTTACAAGTCATCTTTTATACTTACAGAATCAGGATCTGAGCAACAAACAGTTTGGGTCCTGATCAGATCCTGTATTTTGTATGGCTTTATCTTTATCCAAACTGTTAAGGACTTCGGAATGTTTTTTCTTCTTTTCAGACACAAGTTTGACTGTACAGTAAAATCTGTCTATTAGGACAAAGGCTAACTGATTGTATAAAAGACAGGTGACATCTTAAAGTAAGGTTTTCTATCACCTTGCTTTAAGCAGTCAACTTTCGTGAGCACCTAATAATGAACACACTTTATTGGTCGTAATAGAGAGGTTTAACTGTACTTATTTATTATTTCAGCTACCTCGTTACTGCCCTTATGGGGGCTGACATGAACAACATAATAAAAACACAAGAACTAAGTGATGATCATGTACAGTTTTTGGTCTACCAAGTGTTGCGGGCGATGAAGGTAGGCAGGCTTGCCATGTCTCAATCTCATACCCATCAAACAGATATACAGTAGAACTTCGATGTGTCGATGTTGAAGGGACCATCATAAAAAAATCGACACATCGAAGCCTCCACTCATGTTTACCTGATGTTCCCTCGATTTTTTTTTCAAATATACTCGATCTCCATAAAGTTGTATGTTACCTGTTGATATTGATTAATTCCAATTAAAACATTCGAGCGTAATTATGTCTGCCTCGTATCGCATCCAAACTGGATGCATATTTACTCATTTTACCAAAAACGAATCTTAAAGATGTACGTTAGGCGAAAATACGTTTCCCGTAACTCGATTTTCAGAAGAAAAAAACAATGGTATGTTCGGATGTCCCTTTTTATCTGCACACCGGTTCTTGTACCCATTCCAGCATATACATTCTCTCGAAACGCTGGAACCAGATTCAGGGGAAATCCTTTTCTTAAAATAGTAGCAATATCTCCTGAGAGGGATAAGGGTAATTGCATAACTATTGATGCTACACATTTCTGAATGGGTTCCGCGTGAGTTGTTCTTTGTCTATTACACACACATTCTCTTCCGGCATAAAAACATCGACCGAACTACGCATATGCTTTAACGTTCGGTTTATATTGACTTTACACAAAACGAAATAAGGGTGCTATGATTAAGTCCGTGACGAATTAAATATGGAAAAGAGTTGATGAATCAAGGAATACACGGGGCTTTTAACACATTCAGAAGGTGTTGGCCTGTTTGTCCTGGATAATTGGGCGGTCAGGTCATTCTGATTCACGACAATCAGTCGAGTAAAGATGGCCACGGAGGTGTGAAAAACTCGACACACCAATGCCGGTTAGTGAATTTTGAGTGAAACAGTACGTACGGACCGAGAAAAAAAGTCGATATAGCGAAAAACTCGAGTCATACATAGGTTTTTAATAAGGTTATATAGGGAGAAAAGTTGGGACTTTAAGAAAAGATCGACACATCGAGAAACTCGACTCTTCGAAGTTGGACACATGGAAGTTCTACTGTAACTGATTTCTGCATAGCTTGTTTTCAGTGTTTGAAAAAGGGGAAGGCTTAAAGCAGGATGAAAGCAAAGTAATTGTACAATGCTCCTGTTGGAGCTTTCTGTTAAGAAATGAACTGATTTTTTTCGGATTCATGGTAAATTTGCTGATAATTTTCTGTCGTTCATTTTGCTTGAACGCCGAAAAAAATCAGTTCATTTCTTATACATGTATTTACAATATATTTGCTGTAATTTCTAACATTAAATAAACATTTTGTTAGTATGCATGTATGTTTCATCCATATTAGAGGTAGATGACAAGAATAATGTGTACCCTATGAGGAACAGCAATGACCGATTTACTGAAGCTGTGTACATTCGAAAGCAGAAAAATAAGTTCCATTGTTGACATTCTAAGTCAAGAACTTGACAGTTTGGCGCGAAAAATGCCCATTTTTGACGTCATTGGAAGGGACGTCATTTTAAAGTAGGATAAATATATCGTGGTTTTTTTTTTGTCATAAAGAAACGCAGATTGCCGCTGTTTATAAGGTCTGTCAATTATTTTTGCAATTTATCTCATTAATAAAGAAGAAATTTAGTCGGGAATCATGGTTTTCACTAATAGGAAGGCATGGATCGGTTAAATAAGAACAAATTTGAAATAATCCGCCAAATGTTTGCTGTTCAAGTTCCAAAGATTAATTCGCGAATGCAAACTGCATGTGCCCCGCCTCCCCTTCGAAACTTATCAACAAGTCCCGCCCTCTCAAAAAGTGGTGTTTATACAAAATGAACAGCATTTTTTTCAATAGAGTTGAATGGGGCGATTGTAAATATTTTTACTTTCAGCCAGCAGTGCCAAGTAGGCATTTGTTGGGCTGGCCTGCCTATTAAAACAAAATACTCTTGACTAGTTTGTGACAAGTAGTATTTATCCGGCTCAGATACCGATACAACATTTTCTGATTTTCTTTTTCTTGCAAAGCAACTCCTTTATATAATTATCTTCATGTACTTGTTAACATCTCACTAGTTTTTGTCATTTATAGTACCACCCACTAATATAATCTGGTATGAAATGATTGCTCAAAATAGTTCAAATTATGTCCTGGGGACTGCCTGTATGTCTTTTATTTATGTACCGGGTACATGTAGATAAGGATACATTTAGTTTACAGTAAAACCTCTCAATAGTGACCAGTAGTTTGTGATAATCATTAGGTGTTTAAGGCAAGTTGCTGCTTAAAGCAATGTGAAAGCAAAAGAGAAAGGTTGTTTTGGAGGTTTTCTGTTTTACAATCACCTTGCTTTAAGTTGTTACCTATTAGCTATCAATTATCCTTCCTTCAATGGTCATGATAGAAAGGTTTTACTGTACTTGAAATTTTAGTTAAATGTACAGTAAACTTACGATATCGCATGTAGTGATATATGGCTTGTAACGAAACCATCTGGTCCCTGCCAGCTTTCTATATAATTCATTGTAGTTAATTCCGTTTGTAATGATATGGCTTGTAAAGATAATCTGGATGTAACTGTGCTGTTTTTTGGTCCTCTGCCTCTAGGCTGATCGTGTGTAATGATATTTTTAGGGGGGAGCATAATAGTCTCCGCTTTGTCCGTCCGTCCGTGTCCGTCCGTCCGTCACGCTTTTTTGTCCGGAGCATATCTCCGTAACTGTACACCATAACTTGAAGAAACTTGCTACAGTGATAGAGAATGACAGCAGGAGGTGCAGTGCACAAGAACTGTAACTGTCTCATCTCCCAATTTTGAATTATCTCCCTTTTTCTCATTAAAAAAATCAATTTTGTCCGGAGCATATCTCTTGACTGTTACACCCTAAGTTGATTAAACTTGTTACAGTGATGACCGAAGGAAGTGCAGTACACAAGAAGGGTAACTCTGTCATCTCCCAATATGGAATTATCTCCCTTTTTAGCTCACCTGAGCCATAGGCTCAGGATGAGCTATTGTGATCCCATTCCGTCCGTCGTCCGTAGTACGTCGTACGTCGTCCGTCCACATTTTCAAACAACATCTCCTCTGAAACCACTAACCCGATTTCAACCAAACTTTATCAGAAGCATCAGTGACAAGGGGGAACGAAATCTTGTTCAAAGTTTTTGGCTAGAGTTATTCCCCTTGCTGTGGGACTAGATTTTCTAACATGACCATATAGACAACTTTTAATGCATAAGAAAATCTTAAAAAATCTTCTTCTCCGAAACCCAAAGGCCCAGACCTTTGATATTTGGTATGTATCATTACCTAATGAACTTCTACCAAGATTGTTCAAAGTTTTACCCTGGGGTCAAAAATGGCCCCGCCCTGGGGCTTATCAGTTTTTCTTAGGAAAACCTTTAAAAATCTTCTCCTTAGAAACTGTATGGCCTAGATCATTAATATTTGACATGTAGCTTTGCCATATGGTCCTCGTATAAGAATGTTCAAATTATGACCCCCCGGGTCAAAATTGGCCCCGCCCCGGGGCTTATCAGTTTTACATAGACTTATATAGGAAAACCTTTAAAAATCTTCTTCTCTGAAACTGTAAGGCCCAGATCTTTAATATTCGACATATAGCTTTGCCTTGTGGTCCTCTACGAAGATTGTTCAAATAATGACCCCCGGGCCAAAAATGGCCCCGCCCTCAGGCTTATCAGTTTTTCATAGGAAAACCTTTAAAAATCTTCTTCTCTGTATCTGTAAGGCCTGAATCACTTATATTTAACATGTAGCTTTGCCTTATAGACCTCTACCAAAATTGTTCAAATTATAACCCCTGGGTCAAAATTGGCCCCGCCCCGGGGCTTATCAGTTTTACATAGACTTATATGGGAAACCCTTTAAAAATTGTCTTCTCTTAAACTGTATGGCCTAGAACTTTAATATTTGACATATAGCTTTGCCTAGTGGTCCTCTACCAAGACTGTTCAAATTATGACCCCGGGCCAAAAATTGCCACGCCCTCGGGCGTATTAGTTTTTAATAGCAAAACCTTTAAAAATCTTCTTCTCTGAAACCGTAAGGCCAAGATCATTTATATTTGACAGGTAGCTTTGCCCTATGGTACTCTACCAAGATTGTTCAAATTATGACCCCTTGATCAAATTTGGCCCCGCCCCGGGGCTTATCAGTTTTACATAGACATATATAGGAAAACCTTTGAGAATCTTCTTCTCTGAAACTGTAAGGCCCAGATCTTTAATATTTGACATATAGCTTTGCCTTGTGGTTCCCTACCAAGTGTGTTCAAATTATGACACCTGGGTCAAAATTGGTCCCACCCAGGGGCTTATCAGTTTTTATAGGAAAACCTTAAAAAATTTTCTTCTCTTAAACCGTAAGGTCCAGATCATTAATATCTGACATGTAGCTTTGCATTGTGGTCCTCTACCAAGATCAAATTATGGCACCTGGGTCATAGCTATATCAAAATGTTGTCTTGCCCAGTCAGATTCTATGGTACAATGTCCTCAGGTGAGCGAAATGTGACCCTCTGGGTCTCTTGTTCTAAAAATGCTAAACAATTTTGTCCGGAGTATATCTCTTGACTGCTACACCTCAAGTTAATGGAACTTAAAACAATGATAGATGGTGACATAAGGAGGTGCAGTATACAAGAACCATGACTCTGTCATCTCCCAATATTTAATTATCTCCCCTTTTCTATTTAAAAAAAATCTTATTTTGTCTGGAGCATATCTCCTGAGCATATTGCATTGTAAGTTGATGAAACTTGATACAGTGATACAGGATGAAAGAGGGAGTGCTGTACTCAAGAACCAATTCTCTGCCATCTCCCAAAATTGAATTATCTCCCTTTTTCTACATAAAAGTTAAAAAGAACCAAATTTTCTGCCGCACTGTAACTTGATGAAACTTGATACTGTGTTAGAGGATGACAAAAAGAAGTGAAGTACACAAGAATTATAACTCTGTCATCTCCAAATATTGAATTGTCTCCCTTTTTAGCTCACCTGAGCTAGCTCAGGGTGAGCTTTTGCAATCCTTGAATGTCCGTCGTGCGGCGTCCGTCGTGCGTCGTCAACAATTTTAGTGTTTACACTCTAGAGGCCACAATATTTATCCAATCTTTCTCAAACTTGCTCAGATGGTATATTGCCATAAGAATTCGGATGAGTTCGATTATGGTTGAAATCCGACAAATAGGTCATGAGTTAATCTACCTTTGAACTGCTGTAAATGCCATATTTAATAGTGTTTACACTCTAGAGGCCACAATTTTTATCCAATCTATCTAAAACCTGCTCAGATTGTAAATGACTATAAGACTTCAGATGAGTTTTATTATGGTTGAAATCAGACATATAGGTCGAGAGTTATCTACCTTTAAATTGCTGAAAATGCCATATTTAACGATGTTTACACTCTAGAGGTCACAAATTGTATCCAATCTTTCTCAAACTTACTCAGATTGTATATTACTATAAGACTTTGGATGAGTTGTATTATGGTTGTAATCGGATCAATAGGTCAAAAGTTATCTACCTTTGAATTGCTGAAAATGATATATTTAATAGTGTTTACGCTCTAGAGGCCACAATATTTATCCAAGCTCTCTCAAACTTGCTCAAATTGTATATGACCATAAGAGTTCGTAAAAGGGTGATTATGGTTGGATTCGGACAAATAGATCAAGATATATCTACCTTTGAATTGCTGAAAATGCCATATTTTACATGATTTACACTCTTGCAACTACAGTTTTCAATGGATTTTGATTATACTTGTACACAAAGGATGTAGCTATACGTTTTGGAAGGAGTGCAATTATTGTTGAAATGTAATCATTGTTGCAATAGTTACCTGCCCTTGATATACTTTGAAATGCTAGAAAAAGGCTTCATTTCAGTATTGTTTAGGCTCTAGTTATCTGCCTTTGATGTACTGTACTATACTACAGTAGGTCGACAAACTTGAATGGATTTAGAATAAAACGGGTGAAATTCAAAGGTAAAGCTATCAGGCTTCATTACAAATGGTGAGCGATATCAGGGCCTTCAGGCCCTCTTGTTTTTTTTATAAAAAAATCAATTTTGTCTTAAGCATATCTCCTGAAAGTTACATCATAAGTTGATGACACTTGATACACTGTTCACCTACTAAACATGCTATACCTTGGGGTTTTTAGCTCACCTGAGATAGCTCAGGGTGAGCTTTTGCAATCCTTGAATGTCCGGCGTGCGGTGTGCGTCGTCCGGCGTCAGCAATTTTAGTGTTTACACTCTAGAGGCAACAATATTTTTCCAATCTTTCTCAAACTTGCTCACATTGTATATTACCATAAGAGTTCGGATGAGTTTGATTATAGTTGAAATTAGATAAATAGGTCAAGAGTTATCAATCTTTGAATTGCTGAAAATGCCATATTTAACATTGTTTACACTCTAGAGGCCACAATATTTATCCAATCTTTCTCAAACTTGCTCAGATTGTATATTACCATAAGAGTTTGGATGAGTTTGATTATGGTTGAAATCGGACAAATAGGTCAAGAGTTATCTATCTTTGAATTGCTGAAAATGCCATATTTAACAGTGTTTACACTCTAGAGGCCACAATATATATCCAATCTTTCTCCAACTTGCCCAGATTGTATATTACCATAAGAGTTTGGATGAGTTTGATTATGGTTGAAATCGGGCCAATAGGTCGAGAGTTATCTACCTTTGAATTAGTGAAAATGCCATATTTAACAGTGTTTACACTCTAGAAGCCACAATTTTTATCTAATCTTTCTCAAACTTGCTCAGATTGTATATGACTATAAGAGTTCATATGAGTACGATTATGGTTGAAATCGAACTGATAGGTCGAGAGTTATCTACCTTTGAATTGCTGAAAATGCCATATTTAAGGAAGTTTACACTGTAGAGGCCACAATTTTTATTCAATCTTTCTCAAACTTGCTCAGATTGTATATGACCATAAGAGTTCGAATAAGTGCAGTTATGGTTGAAATCAGACTTATAGGTCAAGAGTTATCTGCCCTTGAAATGCTGAAAATACCATATCTAACAGCATTTACACTGTAGCAACTACAGTTTTCAATGGATTTTGATTACACTTGCACACAAAGTATATAGCTATAAGTTCTTGAAGGAGTGCAATTATTGTTGAAATCTAATCATTGTGGCAATAGTTATCTGCCCTTGATATACTTTGAAATGCTAGAAAAGGCTTCATTTCAGTATTGTTTAGGCTCTTAGAAGTTACCTGTCCTTGATGTACTCTTCTATACTAGAATTATGAGGTTGTATTCCAAAATTGTTTACATGCTATACTACAGATTTGAATGGATTTAGATTAAAACTGTGAAACAGAAAGGTAAAGCTATCAGGCTTCAGTACAACAGGTGAGCGATATCAGGGCCTTCAGGCCCTCTTGTTCTTTGTGGGGAGCATCCATCGTTGGGAACGATATTCTTGTTACCTGTGCAAAGGTGTGAAGACATACCGGGAAAGGTGTGAAAACTATCCCCAATAAGTTGCAATCAAACAATAGTGTGTGTGCGCTGCACCATGTACTCAGTCAAATTACAAGTGCACTTACCATCACATGAGGATGTAGTAGCCTCATCAATTTTTGATTGAGATGACCACATTTTCAGCTTGAATTCATTGGGTGAAAATTTTTTATCACTTGGCTTTTGTTCTTGTTTCCATTCACTCGTCTACACGATACTTCATCCTTGTATGTAACAGAACTGTAATATGTCTGTAAACAGTTGGAAACGCAAAATGTTGTATTTATCATTCAAATACCAGATCATTTAACAGGTCAATAAAGGGCGTAGAAAAAGCAAAAGATGAAAAAAATACGGATTTTATTTACGACTATTTATTATAGCATTGTCTGACAATTTTATATTTCCTGCCTCGCCATGTTCATTTCCTTGAATGTCGTTATAAGCGGAGTTTACTGTATATTGTTAACTTTCTTTAACCCATTACCCCATAGCATGTTTCTAGTTTTGAAGATAGTTGACCATTTAAAGCAGGTTGAAAGTAAAGCAGAATGTGCCTTCAAGCCATTATCATTTAGAATATCGAAAATATTTCGTATGTTTCTCATTTGTGACAGTGTAAATTGGAACTATTTTCTTCAGGAGAGGAATAAATTAAAGGCGTTAAAAGGCGTATTTATGGGGTAATTGGTTACGTCTCATATTGCCATAGTGTAATTATTATCATAACTTTGCCATATCACTTGTGTCAATCTGTTTGGATCCTGGGCGTGTACTTATTTGCTGTCTGATCTGGATCCAAGCACTCTGCAAATGCCAGTTCAATCATGTTTGGCAAGTGAAGGGTTATTGCCTTAGTTCACCAGTTTGTTTTCAGCTAACTAGTAAGGAAGTAGGAACATTTCCTGCAGCTCATTTATCAGGATAATTGGATGAGAGAGAAGCATAGATTGAAGAGTCACAACATAGGGTTTAACCCATAATCCCATAACCCGTTTCTAGATTTGAAGACAGGTGACCGCTTAAAGCAGATTGAAAGTAAAGCAGAATGGGCCTTAAGGCACATTCCGCTTTATTTTCAGCTTGCTTTAAGCTACCAGATAATAGAATATAGAATATTTTTCTTGTAGTTCATATTCATGACTATAAATTGGAAGTTTATTCTTCAGTGAAGGAAAATATTAGAGGCGTAAAAAGGCGTATTTATAGGGTAATGGGTTTATGTAGCTTACTTGCTTAATTCGCCAGAGTATGGCGGATGATGCTTTTCCATATGTTCCTATCACTCATAGCTGTAGGCAAATCATTTAGTTGCAGTCCTGTGTCCTGGCTTAATATATCTATATAGGTGAGCCGGGGTCTACCAATTGTCCTTGTCCCTTGTTTTGGTGTCCATAACATTAGCTGGCTTACTGGCAATTCTGGGTGATGGAAACTATGGCCAGAGAAACGTAGTCTTCTTTCTCGGATTTTTTGATGAAATGGGTGGAGTTATACCGTTTTATGCGTTGACCAATGAACTTGCTTCAATGTTTATGTAGACTTGTAGATTTAAGTATGTGTACAGTATTCCATCCCTACAACGGACTTTCGAACAATGATTCCTTCCTTACAACAATGATTGCCGCTGTTCCCAAAGCAAGACAATTATGTCCAACCTTTCCATGACTGCAATATTGTTTGCTTAAAATTGTTTTTTTGCTGTTTATCTCAAAGATACATATTAATGGACATTTTGACTGAAGAAATATAATGACAAGGGACAAAAAGCTGGAATCCTGACCAGACGTGGCTTTACACTGCATCTGATCTGGATTCAAGCTGTTTGCAAATATTAAATTTTCCCCCTATAACAACTCCCTCCAAACAACACATGTAATCTTTGTCTCCCACTGGGTGTTGTTGTAGAGAGGGAGCACTGTATATAAATACTTGCCTTATCTTAAGTCACAGCATGTATTATAGTATTTTTTCTTTTCTCTTTCAGTATGTACATTCAGCTGGTATAATACACAGGGTAAGTGCTTGGATAAATTTTATTGCCAATCCATTTAGTATGTGTATGCCCAGGGCTGTCTGGCTTCTTGTCAGTATTCTACCTAGGCCTTTGCAATATTCACAAAAATAGCGTGAAAGGGTTTATATTTAAAACTGCAGGGCTCCAGATAAGGGGAGTATTTCAAAAACTAAAATCTTCATTTCTGTATCAAACCCTATGGTGTCACTACTCCTTAGATTCGTCTCTTCGAGACGATTCTAATGAGTAGTAACACCATAGGATTTGGTGCTGAAATAAGTGAGAAAATGTTGGATTTGTTCAGTATACCCGCTCTTATCTGGAGCCCTGTTAAAGAATGGAAAAGTACAACCCAAGATCTGGCATAACCCATTTCTTCATAGTCTGTTTGAAGTTTTCAAGACAGGTCACAACTTGAAGCAGGTTAAAATGTTTGCATAGGGCAAATGTACTCTTCACAGATACACTGTTTGCAAATGATGCATATGTGCTTGACTACTAGTAGGGTTCAAAGGGTTTAAGTGGACACCTACTTTCAATACTAGCAAGAGGCTATGTGGGTAAGAGAGGTTTCAGGTTTTTTTCAGGACGAAATTAATGGCAAATTTTGTCTAACATAACAATTTTAACACATACATTGTGACGAGTAAAAACTTTTGCCATCCAAATGATAAACTTGGTATGCTTCTGATTGAGAAAACCTGCAACTTAATTAAGTCAAGTCAGTTCATTTCTTGTTTAACTCTTTGCATGCACGCCATGCAGGGTAGCTTTTTTGTCACTCAGTAACAATTGTTGTCTGCTATTGTTCTAAAAATGAATTTTCAAAACAGGGTCAGAGTGTCAAACAGTTTGGATCCTGATGAGACGCTGCAAAAAGCAGCGTCTAATCAGGATACAAACTGTTTGCAAAGGTTGAAAAGGTTCGGCCACTAGCGTACTAAGAGTTTAAGTTTGCAACACCTGATTGCATGTTGAAAAGCATATCAATTGCATTGTATTGAACCACTGTGCACAAATTGAATAGGGCACTTACTTGTTGCCAAACTGCTTTGAACTCAATGGTACATTTTCACATAATGGTACAACCATTAAAACATCTATTAGAATTCCTAAAGTTATGAGATCAATCAGTGAAGAAGCTGCATGGTTTGTAAGATTTATATCTTTTTATGAGCCCATGAAATTGTGGTATATGGTTTATGTGGGCGTTATCTTGGTGTAGAAAGGGGGAATGTATGATACAGTCAACTGTGTGTTAACACATTCAACCCTAGTGATGAGTATACTTGTCATGTACAGACAGTGTACACGTAAGGAGTACACTTGTCCAATGCAAACAGCGAATACCCTGATCAGAGAGCTCCTGCAGGAGCCCTCTGATCAGGGTCTGCACTGTTTGTCATTTTGCTAGATATTGTTAAAATCAACCCTAAATTGTCAAAAAGAGACTAGACTTAATTGGACAATTAAAAGATGTAAGGGTGAATGAGTTAGATAACCACTATTTGAAGAAGCAGTGGATGGAGCTCTTTAAATACTTGTGACTGCTTAATGGAGTATAAAAGTAATAAGCTTACATACACCTCTGAAACGTTTAATGGACAATCCCAATTTCCAGTTAAGTAAGTTGTAGTCCATTTTGACTATTAAGGAGTGTTTTATTAATACAGTCATAACATGACAAACAGTGCAGCCTTTGTTCAGAGGGCTCCTTTAGCAGCCCTGTGATTAGAGTCTTCACTGTAAGCATAGAACTAGTGTACAGGTAGACTGTTTGTAAATGACTAATATACTCCTTGTTAAGGCTGAATGTGTTAAAGGTACTGATTACACCAGCTCTCACTTGTTCATTGTTTATTTCTATCTTAAGAATGATTTCATATTGAAACTTTTGATCTTAAAAGTTGCGTACTCAGATCAGAGAGTCACAGGACTGAGTTTTGCTAAACAGTGAAGACCTTGAACAAAAAGCTTATAAAGACTTCTTCATCTGCATCTGCAAGGATTACATACAATCCCTGTAGAATTTCCACAGAAACACTTGGGAACCCGTCTTATTGTTTTTCTCCACATAAGCTACTTAATCTCCACATAAACTTCTTAATCTCCACATAAGAACTTTTGAATCTCTACATACTTCTTCACTGAAGCAACTTAGAGCGCCTTTACCAAGTTCTTATAAATGCACTCATTTGAAAAAACTTATTGACGGTGTTTGCGGTCAATATACAAGTAACAACTTAACCCTCTCCCTCATAGACAAAAGAGCAAAAACTTCAGCATTGTAACTGCTTAACCTCTTACCCCATAGCCTGTTTCTAGTTTTGAAAACAGATTACCACTCAAAGTAGGTCGAAAGTAAAGCAGAATTCTCCTAAAGGCACACCATGCTTTACCTTAAATTCAGTCTGCTTTAAGCTACCATCTGCTAGAATATAGAAAATATTTTTTATGCTACATATTCATGACTGTATCAAATGGATTTATTTTCTTCAGTGGGTGAATAATTTAAAGGAGTAAAAAGGCATATTTATGGGGGTAATGGGTTAATTATGAAATTCAGAAATCTGCTTTTTTATTTTCATCATGCTTTATACACCATTAGTAAGTTAAGATTCATCTGATCAGGCTCAAAATTGTTGGCTGCTCATACATATATTAATAATGATAAAAACTTGTCAGGAATGAGAAAAAAAACCTTTCATTTTCCATATTTTATTGTCATAATTACATTTGTGTTAAATATCCTTTAAAACCTGAAATAATAACCATCTTCTCCACTGTAAACATATTGACTGAAGTACTTGTCCAAGTACTACCAGTATACATGTTGGATTTATCTTTAGTAGGATTCAGCATCTTTAGTAGGATACAGCATCTTTAGTAGGATACAGGTGTTATGCACCAACAGGATGACAAAAACCAACAGGATGACAAAGAAATATGACTGTATGAAGTGGAACTTAAAATATCTTATGTTGAGGAATAAACTAAATGCATTAAAAGGTCTACCTATTTGGTATTTTGTTAAACTCTGACTTAATTTTTAGCTTGTCTGTTTTTTGAAGATTAAAAAAGAGCTATTATCATTACTTTGGTTTCCAGATTGTTGCTTTTGTCATCATCATCCGCAATCTTAATATTGGCCATAACTTTATCAAGTTTTCATATTCACCCTTCTTTTTTGGTATGCTTGTTCATGTTAACAAGTCCTATTCAGACATAAAATATTTTACCAACTGACCTTAACCTTTGACCTAATTTTACTGTATTTTTCACTGATCTGACACCTGCATGCATGTATTTGTTTTGACTTCTTTTTGCCTCTGGAGGCGTTGAAATGGGGGTAGAGTACATGTAATAATTTTTTATATTTATTTTCAGGATTTAAAACCAAGCAATATAGCTGTGAATGAAGACTGTGAATTGAAGGTATGAGGTTTTGTTTTAAGCCAATATTTGTTCAACATGACTCATCATGTTTAACCCAATACCATATCACCTGTTTCTGGCTTTAAACACAAATGGCTACTTTAAGCAAGTTGAAAGTAAAGCAGAATGTGCCCTAAGGCACATTCTGCTTTACTTTCAGCCTGCTTTAAGTCACCGCCTGCTAGATATAGAATAAGTTACTAAGTCTTGTGGTGCATAGCTGCATTTATTCATGACTAATTTGGAACTATTTTCTTCAGTGAAGGACTTTATTGAATGTGTAAAAAGGCATGTTTTTGATGTAATAGGTTAATCAGTACTTCATTCATATACAGTACAATTAAGTGGTTAGTTACTGCATAGGGTCAGGATAGGAATATTTCTTGTATATTATTGATATGTTCTTGATGCCTGTGTAGTGTTAAATCCTCTACTCCACAATCTGTTTCTAGTTTAGAAGACTGATATCAAAATGTTGTCTTGCCCAGTCAGCTTCTATGGAACAATGTCCATAGGTGAGCGAAATGATGGCCTCTGGCCCTCTTGTTTGCTGTTTGGTGTTCCTGTTTAAGCCACCCTTGGTGACATCTAACTTTGCTTTTGTGCAGACATGTTTGGTTTATTACTCTCAGTTTCAATGTGTGTTTATGTTTTATGTCTTCTGTTCAGATTCTAGACTTTGGCCTTGCCCGACCAAAAGATCAACAAATGACTGGATATGTGGCAACACGATGGTACAGAGCACCTGAGATTATGTTGAATTGGATGCACTATAATCAAACAGGTACATGTTTCAAGTTATGTCCTGTATTAAGCAGTCACCTATTTTTAGCTCACCTGAGCCATAGGCTCAAGGTGAGCTATTGGGATGGCCCTGTGTCCCACAGGGACGCGACACGATTGATTTGAGAAAAACAAATGTCAGAATGTATATGATAGAGACAAGGGATACAACTGATCGTCAGTATAGTTTCACCCTATCTCGAGACAACTGGGCATATCATGAAAAATAATTGATGAAACGACACCCTTTTTCCATTTCTGTCTAGCTAATATAATACCCTTCCATAAAAACATAACTTTAAACCAACTTTAAGTGTGCTCTTTCAACAGTAACTGCGTCTACTAACTGAAATCACCGATTTTTTGAAAACGGGACAGGTGTTCGTTCACAGCCGACACAGCATTGACCACTACTGTACGCTTGTTTAGGCGGTAATATCGAGCATAGCAGTCCTACAGTTCCATAGATATACGTTTTAACACCGATCAAAGCTGATTTCTTCTCAAAACATTGCCGTACCAACAAACAAATTCGCATTTTTACATGCACAGTAAAGCTCTTCGTACCGAACACAGGGACGCGACACGATTGATTTTTGAGAAAAATAAATGTTAGAATGTATATATCCATATGTTTTGAGAAGAAATCAGCTTTGATCGGTGTCAAAAACGTATATCTATGGAACTGTAGGAGTTTTAGGCTCGATATTACCGCCTAAACAAGCGTACAGTAGTGGTCAATACTGTGTCGGCTGTGAACGAACACCTGTCCCGTTTTCAAAAAATCGGTGATTTCAGTAAGTAGACGCAGTTACTGTTGAAAGAGCATGCTTATAGTTGGTTTAAAGTTATGTTTTTATAGAGGGGTATTATATTAGCTAGACAGAAATGGAAAAAAGGTGTCGTTTCATCAATTATTTTTCATAATATGCCCAGTTGTCTCGAGATAGGGTGAAACTATACTGACGATCAGTTGTATCCCTTGTCTCTATATATACATTCTGACATTTTTACTCAAACATCAATCGTGTCGCCTCCCTGTGCTGTGTCCGGCGTCCGGCGTCGTTAACAATTGCTTCAAATGACATCTCCTCATATACCGCTTGACAGATTTCAACCAAACTTTACAGAAATGTTCCTTGGGTCAAGCTCTTTCAAATTTGTTCAAAGAATTAAAAACAATGCAGAACTCTGGTTGCCATGGCAACCAAAGTGAAAAAATAAGGAAATCTTTAAAAATCTTCTTGTCAGAAACTGCAAGAGCCAGAGCTTAGATATTTGGCACACAGCATCATCTATAGGTCCTCTATCAAGTTTTTCCAAATTATGTCCCTAGGGTCAAAATTGGCCCCGCCCCGGGGGTCACAGTTTTACATAGAGTTATATAGTGAAATTTTCAAACGTCTTCTTCTCTGAAACTAATATGGCTAGAGCATTGATACTCAGCATGGTGACACTTCTAGATGTCCTTTACATATTTTGTTCAAATGGTTCCGGTCGGTTGCATAAGTAGGTCACAGGAGCTAAAAATAGATTTTTTCAATGAAAACTTTAAAAATCTTCTTGTCTGAAACTACAAGGGCCAGAGCTTAGATATTTGGCACATAGCATCATCTACTGGTCCTCTATCAAGTTTGTTCAAATTATGTCCCTGGGGTCAAAATTGGCCCGCCCCAGGGGTCACAGTTTTACATAGAGTTATATAGTGAAATTTTCAAACGTTTTCTTCTCTGAAACTAATACGGCCAGAGCTTTGATATTCATCATGGTGACACTTCTAGATGTCCTTTACTTATTTTGTTCAAATGGTTCCAGTCTGTTGCATAAGTAGGTCACAGGAGCTAAAAAAAAAAAATTCAATGGAAACTTTAAAAATCTTTTTGTCTAAAACCCTTGTACCCTGATCTTAGATATTTGGCACATAGCATCATCTACAGGTCCTCTTTCAAGATTGTTCAAATTATGCCAATCGAGTAAAAAATGACTCTGTCCTGGACATAAATCTTTTTCTCCATTTTGTCAGTTATTCTCAGGTGAGCGAAATATGCCCCATGGGGCTCTTGTTAGAGATGTCTGATTGCTTGTTCAGTGAAAGGTCACTGGATAAAAGTTGATTGACCAGTATAACCTGTATTAACCCATTACCCCATAGCCTGTTTATAGTTTTTAGCTCGACTTTTTTGAAAAGTCGAGATATTGTCGTCACCCTGTCGTCTGCGTCGGTTGTTTTTAGAATAAGGTTTTTGTAAGAGTCCATTTCTCAATAACTATCAAAGGTATCAATTTGAAACTTGGAATAAATATTCAGTATCAAAAGGGCAACTCATTACAATAAGGCAGATAACCCTGGGATTTGTCATTTTTGTGTTATTGCCCTTGTTTTATTTACTTAAAAATTGTAAATTAACATATCTAAAAAAACTATGAAAGATATTAATTTGAAACTTGGAATAGTTGTTCAGTATCTAAAGGGCAACTCATTACAACAAGGCAGGTAACCCTGGGATTTGTCATTTTAGAGTAATTGGCCTTGATTTATTTGCTTAAAAATTGTAAATTAACCTATCTAAATAACTATGAAAGATATTAACTTGAAACTTGGACTGTTTGTTCAGTATCAAAAAGGCAGCTCATTCCAACAAGACAGGTAACCCTGGGATTTGTCATTTCAGAGTGATTGCCCTTGTTTAATTTACTTAAAAATTGTAAATTAACATATCTAAATAACTATGAAAGATATTAACTTGAAACTTTTTACAACAAGGTAGGTTACTCTTTAATTTGTAATTCCAGAGTAATTGCCCTTTTTTTATTTATTTAAAAATTGTTAATTGAAATATCTTAATAACTGTCAAAGTTATTAACTTGAAACTTTAAATACTTATGTTATATCAAAAGGGCAACTCATTTAAACAAGAAAGGTGACCGGGGATGTGCCATTCCAGAGTTATTGCCCTTGTTTTTATTTACATAAAACTTGTAAATTGAAATTTCTCAATAATTACCATAGGTATTTACTTGAAACTTAAATACTTGTTTAGTATCAAAAGGACAACTCATTACAAGGAGGCTCTTGTTTGGGACTCGGAGTTTAATAAATCATTACTACTTTTAAGAATCTGTAACTTAAACAAAAACAATTATTATCTACATTGTTTTGCATTGAATTTGCATTTAGTTTTGTTAACCCATTACCCCATAAATATGCCTTTTTACCCCTCTTATTTATTCCTGTACTGAACAAAATAGTTCCAATCCATACAGTCATGCCTAAGTATCATAAGAACTATTTTCTATATTGTAGTAGATGGTAGCTTAAAGCAGGCTGAAAGTAAAGCAGAATGTGCCTTAAGGCGCATTCTGCTTTAATTTCAACCTGCTTTAAGCTTTAAGCGTTCACCTATCTACAAAACTAGAAATAAGCTATGGAGTAATGGGTTAAATGGGAAAGAAAAACTAACTCACAATAATTGATCCAAAGTGTCACATAGCAGGTACTAGTGCAAATTCATTGGACATTCCTAAGAACTAAATGAACTGGTTTTAAAAAGATTTTTGCTTATGTAGTTGATAATGTAATTTCTTTTATTGTTTTAGTGGACATTTGGTCTGTTGGATGCATAATGGCAGAAATGATCACAAGGCGGCCTCTATTTCCAGGAACAGATCGTATCCTTTCTTATTCAAATATACTTATTAGAGTTGTCAGCTGTTTAGAGTGGAATGGGTCTCATCAAAGTGCACAAATAGAAATGAGCATGCCATGAGTAAAACCAGACTTATTGCTTTGTAATAGTGGTATATATATTTAGCGCAGTCTCCGTCCTAGGCTCTGTATATGATCCAGGGCACCAGATAAGGGTAGTTTTTCAAAAACTAAAATCTTTATTTCTGAATTAAGCCCTATGGTGTCACTACTCATTAGAATCCTCTGGAAGAGACGATTCTAATGAGTAGTAATACCATAGGATTTGGTGCTGAAATGAGTGAGAAAATGTTTGATTTGTTGAAATAACTCCCTCTTATCTGGAGCCCTGTGATCTGCGTGAACACTGTTTTTACTTGTAAGATAATAAAATAATGTAGATGCTGGTGAGTGTCAAACAATGTAAACCCTGAGCATTGGTCAGGGTCTACGCTGTTTGCAATGCATTAAGTCTGTTTTTCTCGGGTCATGGCTCAAATACTGATCATAAACAAAGGGGTCATTAACTCTTTCCTCCATAGCCATCATGGCAAATCACCTTTATCTAACTCATACAGCATTACCATGTATTCACGGCTCCAGAATAGAGGGAGTAAATTGAACAAATTCAACATTTTCTCACTCATTTCAGCATCAAATCCTATGGTGTCAAAGAGACAATTCCAATGATTAGTGACACCATAGGGTTTTATTTAGAAATAAAGATTTTAGTTTTTGAAATACCCTCCTTATCTGGAGCCCTGTGTATTGTGCCTGTGTAGGTGAGGCAGGTGAATGCCCTAAGCAGCCACTTGCCTTAACCCATTACTCCATAAACAACCTTGTTATGCCTCTAAATATTTCTTCACTACGAAAAGAAAGTACTTTTCTAGGTGGGAGCTTAAAGCAGGCTGAGAGTAAAGCAGAATGCTCCTTTGGAGCATTCTGATTTATTTTCAACCTGCTTTAAGTACTAACCGGTTTTCAAAACTAGAAACAGGCTATGGGCTAACAGATTAAAACAGGTTAGGATATAGGTGATTTGTACCTTCATAGCTATGGCAGAAAAGACTGATACAAATCCAAAGTATGTGTACCGGTAATACAGAGAATTTTTTAGGTAAATTAAGTTAAGTTTACAGTTAAGGGTGTATCCAACCCATAAGCGATTTTTATACGCCCACCTCTAAAGGTGGTCGTATATTGGCGTGGCCCTGTCCGTCTGTTCGTTCGTCCGTCCGTCCGTCCGTCGACATTTTATTTGTCCAGAGTTTTTCTGGAAAACTGTTTGAGGGCTATTAATGAAATTTCACACACATGTTATATGCATCGAGATCTAAAGCTGAGTCAAGTTTGAGGTTCATTCCAATTTTCCTTACAGAGTTATCTGCCCTTGATGTTCCAAATATGCTATAAAAAGCTTGTCCGGAGTTTTCTGGGAAAACTATTGGAGGAATATTAATGAAACTTCACACAAATGTTAAATGCATCAAGATCTAAAGCTGAGTCGAGTTTGAGGTTGATTTGAATTTTCCTTACAGAGTAATCTGCCCTTGATGTACTCAAATATGCTATAAAAAGCTTATCCAGAGTTTTCTGAGAAAACTATTAGAGGGATATTTATGAAACTTCTCACAAGTGTTATATGCATCAAGATCTCAAGCTGAGTCAAGTTTGAGGTTCATTCGAATTTTCCTTACAGAGTTATCTGTCCTTGATGTACTCAAATATGCTATATAAAAAGCTTGTCCAGAGTTTTCTTTGAAAACTATTTGAAGGATATTAATGAAACTTCATAGAAAGGTTATATGCATTAAGATCTGAAGCTGAATTAAGTTTGAGATTTATTTGATATTTTGTTACAGAGTTATCTGCCCTTGGTGTACTCAAATATGCTATAATATGCTTATTTGACAGTGTTAACACACTTAGCAACTACAGTTTTGAATGGATTTTGATTATGTTTGCCCACAGTATAATTATAGAAGTTTTATAAAGTTCATGAAAGGGTTGATTATTATTGAAACTGGATCATTGTGTCGAGTTATCTGCCCTTGGTGTACTCAGATATGCTAGAAAAGGCTTCATTTCAGTATTGTTTATGCTCTCAGATCTTAAGTGTCTACAAATTAGAACAAATTTTGAAAAAACTATATTTCTTTGCCAGTGGGCGTATAATGTACCGCTTACGGTGCTCTCGTTTCAAAGTATCAAACTTTTTTTCTATCATTGTTTTTTTTGGAAGAGATATTTATGATGAATGGAAAAATGGAAAAATATATATATGATGATGTCCTTTTTTTGGAGCTACAGCGATTTGAAAAAGGTATGTCTTTCCTCTCAAATTTTACCCATTCAGAGTACAAGCTTCAGTAAAAATCTATTTCAAAACAAAACAAACATGGTAATTTGGGTTTTCATTATTTATTTTATGTCTATGGTGGTATTTTCGCATATAGAAACCAAATTTAGACAAAGCAGGCACTAGGTTTGAACAATATGGATCCTCGAATATCAAAAATATGCTTTTTATAGGGCATGCTTTTATTAGATATTTTATTTTTTGAAAAAAAAAGTAAAAAAGTTTGAAAATGAAATAGTTCTAGTATTAAACTTTTTCTTATATTCTACCAAATGAAAGCCAATGCTAAGGCAGTTCAAAATATGAAAAGAAATTGAAAGGTCAGTGTTGAAAATTTTGAGTTATTAAAGTAAAAAGAGTTATTTCCCCTTACAAAATTTACAAAAAAGTACCATATCGATGATATTTAGAGCTTTATAAATTTCACATGTGGTGCCTGTTTTTAGCTCACCTGAGCACAAAGTGCTCAAGGTGACCTTTTGTGATCGGTTGCCGTACGTCGGTGTCCATGTCGTCTGTTCACATTTTGTTTCAAATAACTTCTTCTCTGAAACCAATGGCCCAATTTTAACCCAACTTGGTCAGATACATACCGGTACTGTAGTTGTGAGCTTAAAAAAAAGTGGGTGGGGCAATCAGTCTTGTTGCCATGGCAACCATGCACAATATCTAAAATAATCTTCTTCTAAAAAACGACTGGTGTGATTTCAATTTTGTTTTCACCAAAATGTTTCTCAATTGATATTCTTTCAAATTGTTTAAAGAATTTTGATCCGTCAAAAAACATGGCCGCCAGAGGGTGTGGTCATTTTCCGTATTTACGTAATATTGACAACTAAAGTCAAAACTTTAAACATCTTCTTGTCAATAACTATAAGTCCTAGGACAACCAAATTTCACATGTAGCATCATGTTGTGAACCTTTAGCAAGATTGTTCAAATAATGACCCCCGGGTCAAAAATGGCCCCGCCCCGGTGCTTATCAGTTTTTCATAGGAAAACCTTTAAAACTTTTCTTCTCTAAAACTGTATGGCCTAGACCTTTTATATTTGGCATGTAGCTTTGCCTTATGGACCTCTACTAAGATTGTTCAAATCATGACCCCAGGGTAAAAAATGGCCCCGCCCCGGGGCTTATCAGTTTTACAAAGACTTATATAGGAAAACCTTTAAAAATCTTCTTCTCTGAAACCGTAAGGCCCAGACCTTTCATATATGGCATCTAGCTTTGCCTTATGGTCTTCTACCAAGATTGTTCAAATCATGACCCCAGGGTCAAAAATGGCCCCGCCCCGGGGCTTATCAGTTTTACAAAGACTTATATAGGAAAACCTTTAAAAATCTTCTTCTCTGAAACCGTAAGGCCCAGACCTTTTATATATGGCATCTAGCTTTGCCTTATGGTCTTCTACCAAGATTGTTCAAATCATGACCCCAGGGTCAAAAATGGCCCCGCCCCGGGGCTTATCAGTTTTACATAGACTTATATAGGAATAAACATTTAAAACTCTTCTTCTCTGTAGAAACCCTAAGACCCAGACCTTTTATATTTGGCATCTAGCTTTGCCTTATGGTCCTCT
The DNA here is from genome assembly GCA_922989275.2 of Gari tellinella. Taxonomy (NCBI): domain Eukaryota; kingdom Metazoa; phylum Mollusca; class Bivalvia; order Cardiida; family Psammobiidae; genus Gari; species Gari tellinella. Next base: position 54,630,524 of record OV277858.1, read on the forward strand.
ACCAAGATTGTTCAAATCATGACCTCCGGGTCAAAAATGGCCCCGCCCCGGGGCTTATCAGTTTTACATAGACTTATATAGGAATAAACCTTAAAACTCTTCTTCTCTAAAACCCTAAGACCCAGACCTTTTATATTTGGCATATAGCTTTGCCTTATGGTCCTCTACCAAGATTGTTCAAATCATGACCCCAGGGTCAAAAATGGCCCCGCCCCGGGGCTTATCAGTTTTACATAGACTTCTACAGGAAAAACTAATTCCGAGTTGTTTCAGTTTCATGCAACAGTCCACATACATGCAACTTCATTATGCATAGAGTATAACACAATAGTTCCTAAGGTGAGCGATTGAGGGCCGCATGCGGCTCTTGTTAGCTCACCTGAGCCAAAGGCTCAAGGTGAGCTATTGGGATGGCCCTGTGTCCGTCTACGTCGTGCGTCGTCCGTCGTCGTTAACAATTGCTTCAAATGACATCTCCTCCTATACCGCTTGACAGAATTCAACCAAACTTTACAGAAATGTTCCTTGGGTCAAGCTTTTTCAAATTCGTTCAAAGAATTAAAAACAATGCAGAACTCTGGTTGCCATGGCAACCAAAGTGAAAAAATAAGGAAATCTTAAAAAATCTTCTTGTCAAAAACTGCAAGGGTCAGAGCTTAGATATTTGGCACACAGCATCATCTACAGGTCCTCTATCAAGTTTGTTCAAATTATGCCCCTAGGGTCAAAATTGGCCCCGCCCCGGGGGTCACAGTTTTACATAGAGTTATATAGTGAAATTTTCAAACGTCTTCTTCTCTGAAACCAGTATGGCCAGAGCCTTGATATTTTGCATGGTGACACTTCTAGATGTCCTTTACCAAAATTGTTCAAATGGTTTTGGTCGGTTGCATAACTAGGTCACAGGAGCTAAAAATAGATTTTTTTCTATGAAACCTTAAAAAATCTTCTTTGCTGAAACTACAAGGGCCAGAGCTTAGATATTTGGCACATAGCATCGCCTACAGGTCCTCTATCAAGTTTGTTCAAATTATTCCCCTGGGGTCAAAATTGGTCCCGCCCCAGGGGTCACAGTTTTACATAGAGTTATATAGTGAAATTTTTAAAACGGCTTCTTCTCTGAAACTAATATGGCCAGAGCTTTGGCTTAGATATTTGGCACACAGCATCATCTACAGGTTCCCTATCAAGTTTGTTCAAATTATGCCCCTGGGGTCAAAATTGGCTCCGCCCCGGGGGTCACAGTTTTACATAGAGTAATATAGTGAAATTTTCAAACGTCTTCTTCTCTGAAACTAATATGGCCAGAGCCTTGATATTTGGCATGGTGACACTTCTAGATGTCCTATACCAAAATTGTTCAAATGGTTCTGGTCTGTTGCATAACTAGGTCACAGGAGCTAAAAATAGATTTTTTTTCTGTGAAACCTTAAAAAATCTTCTTTTCTGAAACTACAAGGGCCAGAGCTTAGATATTTGGCACATAGCATCGCCTACAGGTCCTCTATCAAGTTTGTTCAAATTATGCCCCTAGGGTCAAAATTGGCCCCGCCCCGGGGGTCACAGTTTTACATAGAGTTATATAGTGAAATTTTCAAAACGTCTTCTTCTCTGAAACTAATATGGCCAGAGCTTTGATTATCAGCATGGTCACACTTCTAGATATCCTTTACCTATTTTGTTCAACTGGTTTCAGTCTGTTGCATATGTAGGTCACAGGAGCTAAAAATAGATTTTTTTTCTATGGAAACTTACAAAAATCTTTTTGTCTAAAACCCTACTACCTGATCTTAGATATTTGGCACATAGCATCATCTACAGGTCCTCTTACAATATTGTTCAAATTATGCCCCTCGGGTAAAAAATGACCCCTTCCTGGATATAAATAATTATCTCCATTTTGTCAGTTATTCTCAGGTGAGCAAAAATGCCCCATGGGGCTCTTGTTTCTTAAATTAGTTTTTGTATGAAGAAATACTACCATAGATAGGAAATAAATAACACAAAACCAAATTATCATATTTGTTTTCATTTAAAATGGATTTTATTGAAGCGGGCTGTTTGAAAAGGACAAAATAAGAGAAAGTGGGTGGGGTAAATTTTTCATGGCCATGGAGCCAACTGTTGTTCACCAAAATGTACACTTTTTCTATTTTTTCATTCATCTTAAATAGCTCTTCAATATAAAACCATCAGAAAGTGTTTTCATATTCTTTGAAAATTTCTTAAATTCATGACATTGATACACCCTTAAATATAATTTGCTTTTAAGCCTTGTTATTATTTTTAAATGCTTCGAAATCGCTGTCTTCTGTAATTCTAGATTTAATGAAGCACTCTGCGTTAGTGCTATAGAAATAATAAAATAACAGTAGGTCAACACAATCCATTAGCTAACATTTTCCCACACAAAAGTACCTTCAGAGCTCCAGATAAGGGATGTATTTCAAAAACTAAAATCTTTGTTTATGCAATTAACCCTATGGTGTCACTGCTCATTAGAATCCTCTCGAAGAGACGATTCTAAAGAGTAGTAACACAATACGATTTGGTGCTGAATAAGTGAAAAATTGTTGGATTTGTTCAGTTTACTCCCTCTTATCTGGAGCTCTGGTACCTTGCTTCATGCTTTACTGCTATCATGCTTTAAGCAGGCATCTGTCTTCAAACTAATAGCAAGCTGGATAATATTCGAAACAAACATCAACCATATCTTTAGGTTATAACAAATACAGTCAAACCTGTATTAAGTGACCATTGAATGAAGAACACTGGGGATCCTGAAGACAGGAGACTGATTCATGCACTACAATAGTAAGACAAAGCTTTATTTTTTTCCTCCTTAAAACTACCACCTGTTTTTACTTCAAAGCTATACACATAATTATATACTATTTAGAGCGGTAGGTTTGACTATGTTAGATGCAGTCAAACCATAATAACCCAATTTACTTGTATTTCTTCCGATGAATTTCAATAAGTTGGACTCGTTTAATTCAAACTTATCAGTATTTCAAAGTTAATTGTTGCTGAGCCATGTTTTACCTTTGAAATGTTGGTAAGTTTGGCTAAGTAATTTTGAGTTATCTAGATTTGGCTGTAGTTGATTTTGGGTGTAGCTTTTTAGCTCACCTGAGCCTTCGGCTCAGGATGAGCTATTGTGACCGCTCTTCGTCCGTCCACATTTTCAAACAACATCTCCTCAGAAACCACTGACCCGATTTCAACCAAACTTTATCAGAAGCATCAGTGACAAGGGGGAACGAAATCTTGTTCAAAGTTTTTGGCTAGAGTTATTCCCCTTGCTTTGGGACTTGATTTTCTAACATGACCGTATAGACAACTTTTAATGCATAAGAAAATCTTTAAAAATCTTCTTCTCAGAAACCAAAAGGCCCAGACCTTTCATATTTGGTATGTATCATAACCTAATGATCTTCTACCAAGATTGTTCAAATTTTGACCCTGGGGCCAAAATTGGCCCGCCCTTGGGCTTATCAGTTTTTCTTAGGAAAATCTTTGAAAATCTTCTCCTCTGAAACTGTATGACCTAGATCATTAATATTTGACATGTAGCTTTGCCTTATGGTCCTCTACCTAGCTTGTACAAATTATGACCCCCGGGTCAAAATTGGCCCCGCCCCGGGGCTTATCAGTTTTACATAGTGTTATATAGGAAAATCTTTAAAAATCTTCTTCTCTGAAACTGTATGGCCTAGATCATTAATATTTGACATGTAGCTTTGCCTTATGGTCCTCTACCTAGATTGTTCAAATTATGACCACCGGGTCAAAATTGGCCCTGCCCCGGGGCTTATCAGTTTTACATAGAGTTATATAGGAGAATCTTTAAAAATCTTCTTCTCTGAAACTGTATGGCCTAGATCATTAATATTTGACATGTAGCTTTGCCTTATGGTCCTCTACCTAGATTGTTCAAATTATGACCACCCGGTCAAAATTGGCCCCGCCCCGGGGCTTATCAATTTTACATAGAGTTATATAGGAAAATCTTTAAAAATCTTCTTCTCTGAAACTGTATGGCCTAGATCATTAATATTTGACATGTAGCTTTTCCTTATGGTCCTCTACCTAGATTGTTCAAATTATGACCACCGGGTGAAAATTGGCCCCGCCCCGGGGCTTATCAGTTTTACATAGAGTTATATAGGAGAATCTTTAAAAATCTTCTTCTCTGAAACTGTATGGCCTAGATCATTAATATTTGACATGTAGCTTTGCCTTATGGTCCTCTACCTAGATTGTTCAAATTATGACCACCGGGTCAAAATTGGCCCCGCCCCGGGGCTTATCAGTTTTTCTTCGGAAAACCTTTGAAAATCTTCTTCTCCTAAACTGTATGGCCTACATCATTAATATTTGACATGTAGCTTTGCCTTATGGTCCTCTACCTAGATTGTTCAAATTATTACCCTAGGGTCAAAATTGGCCCCGCCCGGGGCTTATCAGTTTTACATAGAGTTATATAGGAAAATCTTTAAAAATCTTCTTCTCTGAAACTGTAAGGCCCAGATCTTTCAGCTTTTATATGTAGCTTTGCCTTATGGTCCTCTACCAAGATTGATCAAATTATGACCCCTTGGCCAAAACTGGCCTCGCCCTTGGGCTTATCAGTTTTTCATAGGAAAACCTTTGAAAATCTTCTTCTGAAAATGTAAGGCCCAGATCATTTGTAATTGAAATGTAGCTTAACCTTATAGTCCTCTACCAAGATTGTTCAAATTATGACACCATGTCAAACTTGGCCCTGCCCCGGGGCTTATCAGTTTTATATAGACTTATATAAGTTGACAAGTTGACATGGAAACAGTTAACAGAGAGGGATCGCAGAGATTGGAACCTCTATGCAATCGACCCTCGAGAGAGAGACACCTGGAGATCAGGTGTAAGAACTGCCATGCGTGCAGCAAGCCAGCTACCTGGAAAGGGGCCCACTGATGTGGATAATTGCCCCTGAACCTGCACGTTAATCAAAAATCCGTTGATGATGATGATGATGATATATAGGAAAACCTTTAAAACTCTTTTTATAGCTATATATATCACAATATTGTCTTGCCCAGTCAGCTTAGGTACAATGTTCTCAGGTGAGCGACTTGTGGGCCATGGCCCTCTTGTAGTGATGTGCCATTTTAAATTTTGATGAATTCCTGACGCACTTTGCCTACAGCATCATCATCTTAACGATAAACCCTCACAATTTACTCACAGTCACAACCATATTTAATAGATACTAAGTGAAATTGGCTACAAAGTTTTCAACCAGTTAATTTGTTTTACAGGGTTATACTTGCCGTTAAGAAAGGGCTTCAGATAATAGGGAGTAAACGTAACATTTCTAACCTTCTTCTATATGTCTCCTTCAAGCAATAATTATATTGTGATTATTCATGTGAATCGTCACTTTGAGAAGATTCTAATTAGAAGTCGCAACACTGAACAGGCATGTAAAATTTGCAGGTCAAATTTGATAACCTGTCAGATTGCCTAAAGAACCTGTGCGTATGTTCTGATCTTTTACATTCATACACTTATAAAAACTTATTTCCTCTTTTTAGCTCACCTGAGCCAAAGGCTCAAGGTGAGCTATTGGGATGGCCCTGTGTCCGTCGTTGTGCGTTGTCCGTCGTCGTTAACAATTGCTTCAAATGACATCTCCTCTTATACCACGTGACAGATTTCAACCAAACTTTACAGAAATGTTCCTTGGGTCAAGTTCTTTCAAATTTGTTCAAAGAATTAAAAACAATGCAGAACTGCTTGCCATGGCAACCAAAGTGAAAAAATAAGGAAATCTTTTAAAAATCTTCTTGTCAAAAACTGCAAGGGCCAGCGCTTTGACACATAGCATCATCTACAGGTCCTTTATCAAGTTTGTTCAAATTATGCCCCTGGGGTCAAAATTGGCCCCGCCCAGGGGGTCACAGTTTTACATAGAGTTATATAGTGAAATTTTCAAATGTCTTCTCCTCTGAACCTGATATGGCTAGAGCTTTGATATTTGGCATGGTGACAGTTCTAAGTATCCATTACGTATTTTGTTCAAATAGTTCCGGTCTGTTGCATATCTAGGTCACAGGAGCTAAAAATAGATTTTTTTTCAATGAAAACTTAAAAAATCTTCTCGTCAAAAACAACAAGGGCTAGAGCTTAGATATTTGGCATATAGCATCGCCTACAGGTCCTCTATCAAGTTTGTTAAAAAAATGCCCGACCCCGGGGGGTCACAGTTTTACATTGAGTTATATTGTGAAATTTTCAAACGTCTTTTCCTCTGAAACTAATATGGCCAGAGCTTAGATATTTGATATTGTGACACTTCTAGATGTCCTTTACCTACTTTGTTCAAATGGTTCCGGTCTGTACCATATCTAGGTCACAGGAGCTAAAGATAGATTTTTTTTCTAAGAAAACTTAAAAAAAATCTTCTTGTCTAAAACCCTAGTACCCTTATCTTAGATATTTGGCACAAAGCATCATCTACAGGTCCTCTATCAAGGTTGTACATATTATGCCCCTCGGGTAAAAAATGAACCCATCCTGGACATAAATCATTATCTCTATTTTGTTAGCTATTCTCAGGTGAGCGAAATATGCCCCATTGGGCTCTTGTATCTAATTATTGTAAACATGTTCAATTTGATTGTCAAATATTCAACCAAGAGTGTCAAACAGCTAAGATTGCTTTATGCATCAAGGATTCTCTTAATACTATCACTTCTCAATTAATGCTTTAAATGTTGTACCCTGTAATTAGGGTAATGATTGTTTCCTCTCTATTTTGGAGATATCTCATCTGTGTGACAATCTGGATATTGATTAGATGCCGAGTTTTCTAGTGTCCAGTCTGGATTCAGTCTATTTGCAAAGTCTTGAATCCAGGCCCTATGCTTATGAAGCCTTTGAGATGAGTCTGAGATCGTTCTCAATCTTTGAATATGACTGGAATATTTTGTTGTTATCTTATTATTATTATTTATATAGTGGTGTTTTCGCACAGGACTAGTGCGCTCAAAAGCACTCCACATTAAATAACATACATGTACCAATCAAGTGAAAAACAAAGACAAATAAATACATTTACAACATTAAAAGTTGAAGTAAATTCTGAATAAGGATTCTTTCAATATTATCATTAACCCATTTCCCCATAAATACGCCTTTTTACGCCTTTTATTAATCCTTCACTGAAAAAAATAATTCAAATTTAAACGGTCAAAAATAAGTATTATATGTAATGTTTTCTATATTTCAGCAGGTGATAGTTTAAAGCAGGCTGAAAGCAAAGCAGAATGCGCCTTAACCCTTTGAACCCTAGTCACGCCTATAGGCGTCCTTTTCAAACAGTGTACATGTGAATAGAACAATTGTCCTGTGTAAACAGTGAAGACCCAGATCAGAGGGCTCTGAAAGGAGCCCTCTGATCAGGGTCTTCACTGTTTGTCATAATGCCAATCACTGACAAAAACAACCCTTAAAAGTCAGAAATGGACTGGACTAAAATGGAAACTGGAATTGTCCATTTAAAGTTTCAGGGAGGAAAGAGTTAAGGCGCATTCTGCTTTACTTTCAACCAGCTTTGAGGGGTGACCTATCTTCAATACTAGAAATAGGCTATGGGGTAATGGGTTAAGATTATAAGAATTATTATTATTAGTTAATAAAATCTGTAAAATGCATCAAACATCAAAACCTTATTGAGAAATTTCATTTCCTTAATCTGCCAGACATAGATCAGTTAACAAGAATATTAGCCATGCTTGGCACACCTGGTCACAAATTTTTAGACAAGATTAGTAGCAAAGAGGTAAATAGCCTGACCTTAGTTATAACTAGTCTTATCTCCTTACCCTTACCTGATTGTCTAGTAAAACCTGTGTTTAGCAGCCATTTTGTGAAGAATAATGTAACTCTTAAATGTGAATGCACAACCCATTTAGCCCTAGCAACGGGTATATTCATCCTCCACTAACAGTGTGCCTCTGAAGGGTACACTTGTCCTATACAAACAATGTAAATTCAGATCAGAGAGCCCCTGAAGTAGCTCTATGGTCAGAGCCTGCACTGTTTATCATTTTGCAATGATTGTAATTTAAAAAAAACCTAAATACTATTTATATAATAAAAATATGAGCTAAACTTTGCTCGATATTTGAGTTTCAGGGGTGAATGAGTCAATACAGGACAAAATTCTTCCAAATTGAGTTACTTGCATTACTTAAGTCCTGCATTAAGCTGTCACCCATCTCTAACACTGCCAATCATATTTAATGGCTACTGAATACAGGTCTTACTGTTTACCAAGGACAGAGCTCCTGGAACCATAGCATGTCAACTGTTTCAAAATTGTCAGTATCTGTGCCCCTGCAGCATCTAGTGTCTTGCCTGTCCACCTGTCTGTATATCTGTCTGTAATTGTGAACAGAGGATGTCTATTACCTGTACAAAGCTACCTCTGGAAACTGAACTATTGTATTTAACCCATTACTCCATAGCCTGTTTCTAGTATTGGAACATAGATTGCCACTTAAGGGTTGAAAGGAAAGCAGAATGTGCCTAAAGGCACATTCTGATTTACTTTCAGCCTGCTTTAAGCTATTATCTGCTAGGATATAGAAAATATTTCTTATGTAACATATTCGTGACTGTATAAAAGGGAACGATTTTCATCAGAGAGGAATACATTATAGACGTAAAAAGGCGTATTTATGGGGTAATGGGTTAAACCCATTACTCCATACATACACATTTTAACACCTTCAATTTATTCTTCCACTCAAGAAAATATGTCCACTAAATACAGTCATGAATATGCACCATAAGAAACTGTTTCTAAGGCCTAGTCGTTACTAGCTTTAAGCTGGCTAGAAGTAAAGCAGAATGTGCTTCAAAATTGTCAGTATCTGTGCCCCTGCAGCATCTAGTGTTTTCCCTGTCCACCTGTCTGTATGTCCGTCTGTACATCATCATGATTAGACTTTGTATTTAAATGTAGCTACATTTCTTCTCGAGGTTGAAAGTACAGCAGGTGCATTCTTCTTTACTTTCAGCATACTTTAAGCTTCCATCTGATAGAATATAGAAAATATTTCTTATGATACATATTCAAGACTATTATATCTTCAGAGAATGAATTAATCAAATGCGTAAAATTCCGTATCTTATGGAGTAAAGACAATCTGCATGCCATTTTGAAATATAGAATAAAGATTGGCAATTTGCATAAAAACGTACTCAGAAAAAAAAAGGTATCAGAATTGTCATAATCTCAGTCTTGGGTTTGCATGTTTATTTATGTCATAACATTATCTGCTTCCAAATGTTGTCTGCTTACTAAAAAAGACATACAGTTTAGCTTAAAAGTCAGCTTTCATTTCTTAAGGTATTCCAAGACTGAAGATCGCCCTTTTCCGTGTTTCTCGGCATTTTCCTATACCAAACACTCCCATATAAAACCTGGGCGATAATGTTAGAATTTATCCGAAAGTAGTCCGAAATGTTGCAAATCTCGTCTTGTAAATATGTGCATGGCCTTGCCCGCACGGGTTCGAATCCAAATGGAGCTCAATATATTTTTCTTTGAAATATATATCGTTTTAAAACAAAACCTTTTCCTAAATCAATGATTAGATGTTTATAAATGCGCGTGACATTTACTTGCAATATTATTTAATTATAAGCCAAATTTATTGTTCAGTCTTTATAAAGTATTCAAGTTCTCCAACACTTTATCGAAGACAAACTTAATTTTTTTTCAGTTAGGTATGGCCAAATGTCTTCATATTTTGAATTTAGATTGCGTAAGTATTGTATGTAAAATTAAGCAAGTGGTATGCTTTGCCAAACTTTTTCATTTTTAGCTCACCTGAGCCAAAGGCTCAAGGTGAGCTATTGGGATGGCCCTGTGTCCGTCGTCGTGCGTTGTCCGTCGTCGTTAACAATTGCTTCAAATGACATCTCCTCCAATACCGCTGAACAGATTTCAACCAAACATTTACAGAAATGTTCCGTTGGTCTAGCTCTTTCAAATTTGTTCAAAGAATTAAAAACAATGCAGAACTCTGGTTGCCAAGGCAACCAAAGTGAAAAAATAAGGAAATCTTAAAAAATCTTCTTGTCAAAAACTACAAGGGCCAGAGTTTAGATATTTGGCATATAGCATCACCCACAGGTCCTCTATCAAGTTTGTTCAAATTATGCCCCTAGGGTCAAAATTGGCCCCGCCCCGGGGGTCACAGTTTTACATAGAGTAATATAGTGAAATTTTCAAACGTCTTCTCCTCTGAAACTGATATTGCCAGAGCTTTGATATTTGGCATGGTGACACTTCTAGATGTCCTATACCAATAATGTTCAAATGGTTCCGGTCGGTTACATATCTAGGTCACAGGAGCTACAAATAGATTTTTTTCAATGAAAACTTAAAAAAATCTTCTTTTCTGAAACTACAAGGGCCAGAGCTTAAGTATTTGGCACATAGCATCGCCTACAGCTCCTCTATCAAGTTTGTTCAAATTATGCCCCTGGGGTCAAAATTGGCCCCGCCCCGGGGGTCACAGTTTTACATAGAGTTATATAGTGAAAATTTCAAACGTCTTCTTCTCTGACACTAATATGACCAGAGCTTTGATATTTGGCATGGTGACACTTCTAAATATCCTTTAGGAATTTTGATCAAATGGTTATGGTTGGTTGCATATCTAGGTCACCAGAGCTAAAAATAGATTTATTCTGTATAAACTTGAAAAATCTTCTCGTCAAAAACTACAAGGGCCAGAGCTTAGATATTTGGCACATAGCATCATCTACAGGTCCTCTATCAAGATTGTTCAAATTATGCCCCTCAGGTAAATAATGACCCCGTCCTGGACATTAATCATTATCTCCATTTTGTCAGCTATTCTCAGGTGAGCGAAATATGCCCCATGGGGCTCTTGTTGTACAAACATACAACCCTTTAAGTCATATAATGTAAAACCGTATGGAAAATATTTCATATTTTTAAGAGGACGGTTAAGATTTTTTAATTTTTCACATCATAAGATGCAAACATTGGGACAATAACTTTTATTTTGTGATGTTTACGTCTTCTGGCATAGGCATGGCATAAAAATATCAGTATTTTAGGTAAGAATTGGTAAAAATCACCTTTCAGGAATATTTGTCTTTTAATATTCTAGCATATTTTCCTACCTGTAAGGCTATATACAATATTTCAAATATTTTCGAAAAGAGATGGCGAAAAGCCTTCATATTTCACACAAGACACGGGAATTACATGTAGTATCCATTCATAATATCATTAGCTCAGCTGAGCCGAAGGCTCAAGGTGAGCAGTTGTGATCGCCCGTCGTCCGTCTGTCCGTACGTCCGTCCGTTCAAGTTTACTTCAAGCGACATCTCCTCTGAAACCGAGAGTTCTAGGAAAAAACTAACTTACTCACGGTGTTCCTTGGATGCTTCTCTACAGAAATTGTTAAAATGAAAGTTAAATGTGGACTACTTATTGAAATTTATTACAAAAAGCGAAAAACTTTAAACAATCTTCTTGTCAAAAACTATTAGGCTCACAAGTTTGATATTGTGTCTATAGTTTCTTCTGGTGAATCTCTCTGAAAATCGGTCAAATCAAAGCCCATATTCAACATAGGGATTCACCATAGGGATTTTTTCATTGTCGCTTTATTCAGGTTTTACTGTGTTTTACTGCAGGTTCAAGCAGGTTGAACTGTTTATGTGATCCACCCTTATACTAAATCACCTATATTTGCAAACGGTTTGGATCCAGGTCAGATGCTACATTATGCTGCATCTAATCTGGCTCCAAACTATTTGCCATTTATTTACATAGTTTATTAATTTAGAAAATGTAAAGTATGATTTGCTTTACAAAATCCACATACAATATGTATAGCAGACATCAATTCAGCATTATAAGAGTTTAGTTCCCAGCTAAATTTTGCTAGTGGCAGAATTGCATAACTGACCTCAGGTCAGCTGTTGTACAGCAACAGAACTGGTGGTGTCTGCTGAACATGTTGTCTGCTAAAGTTTAGAAATAGTCCAGTCTGCTTCATACTTCGAGAAACAGGATCTGGAAGTGATCCACTGACAGTTATGTAATTATGTCTTATGCCATATTTATACATATGTTTAATATTGGTTTTATCAGAGTTATCTGTATGTCTTGTCATTTTTTCTTGTCCAGGAGATAACTCCAATTTAACCCACTCCCCCATAAATACTGATGTTTGTTAAGCCATTACCCCATAAATGTGCATTTTAGGCCTTTAATTTATTCCTCCACTCAAGAAAATAATTCCACTTTATACAGTCATGAAAATGTAAGATAAGAAATAAGTTTCTATATCCTAGTAGATGGTAGCTTAAAGCAGTTTGAAAGTAAAGCAGAGTGTGCCTTAAGGCACATTCTGCTTTACTTTCAACCTGCTTTAGGTGGCCACCTATTTTCAAAACTAGAAACAGGCTATGGGGTAATGGGTAAAATAAAGTTGCATATTTGGAAAGAGCCTAATGAGAGGAAGTGTCATTTGCAAAGCCCATAACTCTGACATCATTGTTTTTTTGAGTTATTTCCCTTTGTGATATTTTCTTGTCCGGAAGACAAACTCCAGTTCTACTGATGCTATTGTAATGAAATTTTATGTATGGAAAGAAACTGAAGAGAGAAAATGCCATGCACAAGGGCATCAATATTTTGTTTTTCCCCTTTGTCATATTTTATTGTCAGGAAAATAACTCCAGTTCTTCTGACGCTAGTGAAATAAATATCATTTACCGGTAATGGAAATAGCATGATAAGAGGATGTGTCATGGACAAGGGTCATAAGCTTGGCAACAAAATTCCCTTTTGTCATGTTTTCTTGTCTGGAAGATAACTCCATTTATAGTTATATTAAAATGTTGTCTTGCCCAGTCAACTTAGGTACAAACTACAATGTCCTCAGGTGAGCGAATTAAGGGCCATGGCCCTCTTGTTTTTACATTAAAATTACCCTACCTTCAGTGTTGGAATACCTTAAAGTTTAAATTTGATTTAAAAAAAAAATAACAAAGCAATATGTTTCTTCACCTTAGGATGCAAACATTGGAAGTTGTTTTCTCTGAAGTGAAAGATTTTTCTGAAAATGAAATCTGACAAGATAAGAATTTTGTTCAAATCATATTGAACTCCCTTGAAATCTTTCACTCATTGATTGTTCTCAATTTCCAGGTGAGTTGACTGCATAAAACAGACTGAAAGTAAAGAAATATATGTACCCAAAATTGCATCTAAACTTTGAACTTGCTTTGACCCATTATCACATAAACTATTTCTCGGTTGAAAATTGGTTACCACTTAAAGCAGGTTGAAATAAAGCTGAGTGCTTTAAGGCACATTCTGTTTCATTTTCAACCTGCTTTAAACTACCATCTGTTAAAAAATATAGGAAATATTTCTTTTGCTGGATATTCATGACTTTAAATTTGAACTATTTTCTCCCCTTTAAGAATAAATTAAAGGCATCAAAAGGAGTATTTATGCTGTAATGGGTTAACTAAGTACCTGTTAGTATGTTGTTAATATTCCCTCTATGAATAAAGCATGGGCAGGCATATCTCTGAGAAAAATAATTGAGGGCAGTTTTGATTGTTAACATAGAGAATCCAGGGCCTCGTCTTATGAAACATAGTACGACAAAAACGGTTGTAAGTCAAAACTTCAAAATACATCTAATTTCTTATTCCTCCATCGAATCCTGTCTTGTGACATCCCTTTGGAATCGTCTTTTAAGACAATTCCCTAGAGATGTTACAAGACAGGATTAGATGGAGAAGTTAATAATAATTTAGAATTTTAGAATCTGACTTACGATAATATTTGTCTTACTATGTTTCGTAAGACGGGCCCCAGAATACCATTATTTTGGATGCTTTAGATGTATAGTTATAGTTCCAAAACACACACAAAAATCCTTAATTTTGCCAGACTTAGATCAGTTAGAAAAAGTGCTTTCAATATTGGGCAATCCATCTGATGAAGTTTTGGAAAAGATAAGTTGCAAAGAGGTACAAACAAACATGTATTAGCAGGCAATCAAATAAAGGTGCATGTGGCTTTAACCCATTACCCTATAAATATGCTTTTTTATGCCTTTCATTAATTACTACACTGAAGAAAGTAGTTCCAATTTATACAGACATATACATGTGCCATATGTTTTTCCTGTATTCTAGCAGACGGTAGCTTAAAACAGGCTGAAAGTAAAGCAGACTGCTTTACTTACAACCTGCTTTAAGTGGCCACCTGTCTTCAAAACTAGAAACAGGCTATGGGGTAATGGGCTAAGATAGGTGACAGCTTAATGAAGAACAAAAGTAACACAGAAAGCTACTTTTGAAAGTTTTATGAATTGCTTTTGTCACACACTATAAAGCCACCTGTCTGTAGCGATCTTAACCTGTCTCTTGCCAATGGCATATACTGATATGGTTTTTGAAAAGTGTAGACCAAGATTAGGAAGCCTGATCAGGATCTGCACTGTTTTCGTAAAGGATATGTCTGACATTAGTCTGCTTTCAGGGCCCTTCATCTTATTAGCCAATGTAATATAGCAGATGATAGCCCTCATCTTATTAGCCAATGTACAGTGAAAACTCGATTCTACAAACTCCCGTCAGTTCGAACATACCCATATTTCAAAGTTAAAACGTGGCATAGCCACGTTTTAACTGTGAAATATGGGTATGTTCGACTTAAACAAGATCGACTTATGAAAATTCAACTTACGAAATACTGGTAAAGTCGATTTAAGCGTGTTGGTAGTATCGGATTTCGACTGTAATATAGCTGATGATAGATGTCCATAGTGGATGGATCAATATAGGAATAGTTAGCAGGAGAAGGGTTAAGATCCTACATTAAATAAACACTTAATATAGTTAATGTATACATTAGAACCCTGCTTTTGACCTCCCAAAAGAAAGCTTATTGATGTTACCTGTGGAGAGTACCTAGCAAAAAGGTTTAGACCAAGAACAGGCGGCTTTTGCAGGAGCCCTCTGATCAGGGTCTGTACTGTTTGTAATTATGTCTCCCCCCTGTCTGTCTGTCCGTCTCTCCGTCTGTCTGTTAAAATTCTTGTGCAGCTAACTTCTCCTACACTTTATGAGGGATTTACTTAAAACTTTGACAAATGAACCAGCTATATGTGAGGATGGTCATGTGGTTTGGAATTTTGGCTGCAACAATTTTAACAGAAGTTATGGCCCTTTGTAGTGTTTCCTTATATAGAGTATATAGCGAAATATTCTTGTGCAACTAACTCCTCCTACACTATTTGAGGGATTTACTTCAAACTTTTACACATGTACCAGCTATATGTGAGGATGGTCATGTGGTTTGGATTTTTGGCTGCAACAATTTTGACAGAAGTTATGGCCCTTTGTAGTTTTTCCTTATATAGAGTATATAGCGAAACATTCTTGTGCAGCTAATTCCTCCTACACTATTTGAGGGATTTACTTCAAACTTTTACACATGTACCAGCTATATGTGAGGATGGTCATGTGGTTTGGAATTTCGACTCCAACAATTTTGACAGAAGTTATGGCCCTTTGGAGTTTTTCCTTATATAGATTATATAGCGAAAAAGTCTTGTGCAGCTAACTCCTCCTATACTATGTAAGAGTTTTCATTCAAACTTTTACATATGAACCAGCTATATGTGAGGATGGTCATGTAGATAGGCATATGGGCTGCAACTATTATGACAGAAGTTTGGATTTTTTTCAACATGTCTACATATTTTACAGATAACCAATCTATATGTGACGCACAACCAATCTATGTGTATCTATAAGTGACACACAACCAATCTATATCTAGTTGTTAAAACCCAACTATTGAGTTTTCTGGTTATGTTTTCCGTGTTATTTTTAAATCGGGTGCTGGGGCGGGGTACCGGGGGAGACATGTGGTTTTCTCAAAAACAAGCTCTAGTTTTGTAATATGTTTTGTAAGAACAACCTTAGATTATAGTCAAAACTGGGATCAGCAAAAGTGAAAATTGGAATTGTTTCCATCTGGAATGAGTTGAGCAACTATTTTGCTCACACCACTGAAAAGCTGTCTTTGAGTGGTCACCACAGCAGTGTTTTATTGTATTTTAAAAGAAACATCCTATACCCTAGCTTTACATACATTGTAGCCTAACAATAAGTTACTGGAGCATATTGTTCTATCTCACTAAATGCATGTGATAAGCCCTATATTGAGCTGGAAGTGCCACAAGTGTAAAGGAACAATGCCAACTCTTTCCATGACAGTAAGACAGCCAATATAGGGATATTACAAGATTAGTTTCTGCATCTCTGATTCACAATTCAGAAAAACTGCATAGGGTATTCTAGACCAATATCACACCGTATCAGGGAAAACCGGACATAACGCTGCATTAGCAGTTTTGTATGGCTTGCATGTAGCATGCTAACTAACATCAATTACTTTGTGAAAAATAAGTACTAGTGTGGTACAGTAAAACCTCGGAAAACCGAACACCCTCCGGACCAGGTAAAAAGTTCGGTTTTCTGAGGTGTTCGGTTTTCTGAGTTTTTCATGAATCAGTGCTAACATTTAGGCTGAAGCATCTTCACAGACCGGACCTATAACTTAATAACATGAACGTTACAGTGAATTCTCATCTAGATCAAAACTGTTTGATAGAACAGGGATAATAGTCTATTTATTATCCCTGGATAGAATGATCAAGAATGAGAATTAACTTTCAATACGACCAGGAACGTATATAGATTTAAAAATATACGTTCCTGATACGACAGAGCATTTTTAACAATAGCGCAATAATTATTTACCGTTTTTTTGCCGCGTATAATGTACACTCGTGTTTACTCTGTATTTGTAGGGTTAAATTACAGGATATAAACGTATTCCCATCGGTTAGAAGCATCTGTGTTATGAATAAACACTTCAAATTTTAGGTTGTCGCAACCGTCATAAAACGAAACAACCGCTGTAGTTTTAACTTTTGATGGGCTTACTTTATTCGCATTTCGAGCAGCACATTATTCTATGGAAGTTCGTAGGTTCAGTATAATCAAGAACGTTTCCGAATTTGCGAATATGTCGCTAAAGGAAATTTTTGCTGTGCAAATCGAGTGTCGGTGTTTTCGTTTAGATGACCTAATTGAGCGGGTGTTTATACAGTAAGACTTTGCTTCTACAACACAATCATTCAGTACGCAATTGCAAACAATAATTATGAAATATAACTGAGTTATTTCCTTTCTTTCTGTCTTCAGAATGCCTTACTGAACTTTTATAAATTTGAATTCTAAACAGTAAAGTGTGCCGACGTACTTCGAAACAAACTACGAACAATGTAACGCATTTTGTTACTGTAGCATTGTCAGATCGGAGCCTAATTTTAATAAGCAATCAAGTGTCACAACCGTGAAATACTCGTGTCATCTCCAACAAACACCCCACCCATTACGCAATCTTAACACTTACGCTTAGTGTCCCAGATGTGTTTAACGGTCGACTCGGTTGAATGAATTTTCCATGATAGCCATGGTAAAAATTGAGACTCGAGGTGATAAATACAGTGGATGTTCGGTTTTCCGAGGTAATGTTTATGTGTGTCTGAACATTTTGGGCCGAGAAAATCGTTCGGTTTTCGGAATTCTGAGGTTCCGGTTTTCTGAGACTTACTTTTGGTTAAAATAAGAAGGAAAAAAATCGGGACCGGACAGAAAGTTCGGTATTCCGAGGATTCCGGATTTCTGGGACTCCGGTTTTCCGAGTTTATACTGTATTAGCTTTTGAGACAGGATACTGTATATCAAAACAGTATGTATCCTGATGGAAAGTCTTCATTGCTTTATTATCAAAACTGTTTAAGAAAGGCATTAAAACCATGCAAATACAGGCAACTATCCAGTAAAGAAAAATGTGAATATCTAAAAATAAGCTTAATGCTTAACCCATTACCCCATAGCCTGTTTCTAGTTTTCAAGGTCGGTGACCACTTAAAGCAGGTTGAAAGTAAAGCAGAATGCACATTAAGGCACATTCTGCTTTACTTTCAACCTGCTTTAAGCTACCATCTACTAGGATATAGAAACTATTTCTTATGATACATATTAATGACTATAAATTTTAACCGTTTTCTATAGTGGAGGAATAAGTTAAAGGCGTAAAAAGGCGTATTTATCGGGTAATGGGTAAACAAAAGAACCTGTATTGCATAACCTTTCTTTTGCATTAAGTTTTCTGATGCCACCTCCTCTTAAAGGCTGTAGGTCATATTGTAGGTCAAAAGTTTTGAAGAAAAAAGGTATTCTCAATAATTATCGTGAGCAATAAAACTACTTTTGTAGACAGAGATGTAGAAATGAAGTCGGTGTATGTGTAATTGTGAACAGAAGATGTCTGAAACTGAACTATTGTACCTGAACCCATTTCTCCATACAAACACATTTTAACACTTTCAATTTATTCTTCCACTGAAGAAAATATGTCCACTTTATACAGTCATAAATATGCACCATGAGAAATTGTTTCTATGTCCTAGCAGTTACTAGCTTAAAGTTGGCTGGAAGTAAAGCAGAATGTGCTTAAGGCACATTCTGCTTTACTTTGAACCTGCTTTAATAGGTCACCTGACTTTAAAACTAGAAACATGCTATGGGGTAATGGGTTAAAGTGCTTAGGGCAGGGGAATGCTTTATGCAGGGTAACATGAATGAAATGAAAAACCCCAAAGGAATGTTTCCCTTCATCATCTGCCATAATGAATGTCAGCTCAAATTCTTTTGATATGCTGCAAAATCTGCCTAATGTGGAGGTCTCTCTGGACTGATAGTTTGACTCGGTCTTGAAGAGGTTGGTTTTCAGAGGCTTTAATTACTGTGCTATCCTCCTCCTAACTTGCTGTGACTTGACTAATACAGGGCTCCAGATAAGAGGGTGTAAACTGAACAATATCAACACTTTCTCACTCATTTTAGCACCAAACCCTTTGATTTTACTACTCATTAGAATCGTCTATAACCCCATGGGGTTTAATGTAGAAATAAAGATTTTATTTTTTGAAATACTCCCCCTTTCTGGAGCCCTGCTAATATGACACTTTATGTATCTTATCCTTAACAGTATGTACAGATATTGACCAGCTAAAACAAATATTAAAATTAGTCGGCTTTCCAGATGAAAAACTCCTCTGCAAGATAAGCAGTGAAGAGGTACCATTGATGTTGTCTTTGTTTTATTACTAGAAAAACAAAGTATATACTCTTTTCTATGCATAATTTACTGTTAAATACAATGTAGTATATTGCTATAAAACTAATTTGTATTTACTGAAATTGACAAGTATAGAACTTGTATTGAGCAACCACCTATTGAAAAAAAGCCTGGCAATCTTAACACTTTCAACACTATGGACCTGTTTAAAATAGGTTCTATATATTTGCAAACAGTGTTGACACATATCAGAGGGCTCCTATAGGAGCCCTCTGATCAGGGTCTACACTGTTTGCTAATTAAGAGCAGTATTTATTAAACTCCGCAGAGTTCCAAGAAGACTGGTTCATGCCTTGGTAACATAATAATCCACAAGAGTTACTTAGTGTTGAAAGAGTTGAAACATGTTGTATGCTCTGCTGAATGCAGGGAATAGGTAATGCTGCTGTAGAAACTTTCTGCATTACTTTTCTACGTTAAAATGTCACCTTTCCTAAACATGACAACTGTTTTATTTTTATGCCCCCGGCATCTACTGAGGCAGTAGCAGTGATTTTTTTCCTACATTTGTGAATGGGTCCGGTACCTCTTAAATTGTGAAAATTTTGTGTTGTTTCACTAAAAATTGTGAACAAAAGTAGCAGGCTTTTGCTGATATTGTGACAAGAAAATGTGGACCAAGCGAGAAAAAACTTGTAATTTCCTGCAAAATGGTGGGGAATTTAAAAGGAACTGATATTTTGTGGAAGAAAAACACTTAAATAATGAAGCCAGCAGAGTGGTGAGGGCTTAAACCATGTCTTCATTAAATATGCCTTTTAGAATTGTGAATCAATTTGGGTCCCTTCTGAATTGTGAAGGGTCCTTTTATGGGTACCAGTTATAGAAGGAAAAAAATCGCTGAGTAGCATATAGTGTTTCACCTGTTCATCCGTTCGAACTTAACCAGATTTTATGGTTTTGTCTGGCAGTAACATAGCTTGCGAGAGTACATTGATACAGTTGTTGTCTTTGGCCATTCCTAATCAACCCATATAATCCAACCTTTGACTCTCATGGTATTTGGACTTAAAACAGATCAATAACTTTTCAAGGATGCTACAGGGTGTGTACATACCAAGTACTTTTTTTTTTCAACGGTTGCTTGATACAAGATTTCCTACACCAAAATATTTGATTTCCCTTCACTTTTTGTCCATTTTAAAATTGTTGTCTGCAAAAACATGTATCTTGATTGAAAAACTACTGAGTAGCAAACAGTTTGGAATCTAACCATACAACCATAGTTATCCCATTACCCCAAAGCCTGTCTCTAGTTTTGAAAACAGGTTATTACTTAAAGCAGGTTAAAAGTAAAGCAGAATGCGCCTTAAGGCACATTCTGTTTTACTTTCAACCTTCTTTATGCTACCATTTGCTAGAATATAAAAATAATTTCTCAAAATACATATTCATGACTGTAATAATTGGAACTATTTTCTTGAATGGAAAAATAAATTAAAAGCGTAAATAAGTGTATTTATAATGGGATAATGGGTTATCAGTATTCAGCATTCTAATCTTGATCCAAACTGTTGCAAATGCATGTGTAGTTAAAGTTAGTAAGATTTGGGTGTGTAGCAGGCATGCAATCTTTAATAATGAAAGACATGGGGCCCGTTTCATAAAACTTCGTACGGCAAATGTTGTCGTAAGTCAGATTATAAAAGTTTCAGTTATTATCTATTTCTCCATCTAATCCATCTCTTTGGAATCGTCTGAGATGTCACAATACATAGGATTAGATAGAGAAATCAGAAATTACATGTATTTTAAAGTTTTGAATTAAGACCGTTTTTGTTATGAAACGGGCCCCTTGTCCTGACTTCCAGGTTTGATATTTTGAAATTGCCTTTGTTTACCTTGTAGAATCAAGTTGCCAGGCTCAGAAATTAAAGCTTTCATAACTGAATTATTGTTATTAATTGAAAATAGTGTCTGCTAAAGTTCTGAAATTGATGTGGTCTTTATAATTACATTTGTACAAAAAAAAACAGGACTGTAGACAGTTTTGATCCTTGAATGTTACAATATTTTCATTAGCTCACCTGGCACGAAGTGCCAAGGTGAACTTTTAGGATCGCTGGATGTCCGTCGTCCGTCGTCTGTCCGTCCGTCCGTTCACAATTGGTTGTGAACACTCTAGCGGCTACAAATTTCATCCAATCTTCATGAAACTTCATGACAATGTTTGTCTTGATAAAATCTAGGTCAAGTTCGAATGTGGGTCATGTCCGGTCAAAAACTAGGTCACTAGGTCAAATTGTAGAAAAACCTTGTGAACACTCTAGCGGCTACAAATTTCATCCTATCTTCATGAAACTTCATGACAATGTTTGTCTTGATAAAATCTAGGTCAAGTTCGAATGTGGGTCATGACCGGTCAAAAACTAGGTCACTAGGTCAAATCATAGAAAAACCTTGTGAACACTCTAGCGGCTATAAATTTCATCCGATCATCATGAAACTTTATGACAATATTTGTCTGATAAAATCTAGGTCAAGTTTGAATGTGGGTCATGTCCGGTCAAAAACTAGGTCACTAGGTCAACTCATAGAAAAACCTTGTTAACACGCTTGAGGCTACAAATCTCATTGGATCTTGATGAAACTTGGTCAGAATGTTTGTCTCATTGATATCTAGGTCAAGTATGAATATGGGTCATGTACGGTCAAAAACTAGGTAACTAGGTCAAATCATAGAAAAACCTTGTTAACACTCTAGAGGCTACAAATCTCATTGGATCTTGATGAAATTTGGTCAGAATGTTTGTCTCATTGATATCTAGGTCAAGCTTGAATATGGGTCATGTCCGGTTAAAAACTAGGTAACTAGGTCAAATCATTGGAAAATCTTGTTTACACTCTAGAGGTTGATTGTGGGTATACATGTCCAGTCATAATCTAGGTCACTATAGGTCAAGTTTGCCATTGTTTACCAGGTGAGCGATTTAGGGCCATAGTGGCCCTTGTTTTAAAAAGCATGAACAGAACAATACTTGCTGTACAAAGTTTCTGGACATTCAAGATTCATACTGTCACTTTAAGCTATGCCACTTCTGAAAATGTTACTTGCTTGGTACTTACAAAAGAAACCTTCTATCTTAACCCTTTATCCCATAGCCTGTTTCTAGTGTTGAAGACATGTGAGCATTTAAAACAGGTTAGAAGTAAAGCAGAATATGTCTTAAGGTGCTTTCTGCTTTACTATCAGCCTGCTTTAAGCTACCATCTGCTTGGATATAGCAAATATTCTTTGATACATGTTTATGACTATAAATTGGAAATTCAGTGGAGAAATAAATTAAATGCACTAAAAGGCACTTCTATTGGGTAAAGGGTTAACCCATTGAATCCTACTGATGCGTTTATACATCGTTTAAAAACTGCACCTTTGAAGATAACATATGACCTGTTCAAACAGTGTATCTACCATGATCAGAAGACTCCTGAGGTAGCCATCTGATCATACATAATCTGTGCTGTTTGTCATTTTACAATGTACAGTCAAACTTCGATATCTCGAACTCGATTAAGTCGAACATACCCATATTTCAAAGTTAAAACGCGGCTAAGCCACATTTTAACTGAAACACGGGTATATTCTCATAAACGGAACTAAAAATAAGGCAATTCATGTTCCGAAATATCGGATAGTTGGAGTTAATCTAGTTCAAGATATCGAAGTTCGACTGTATTTTAAAACCAACCCAAAATTGTCAACAACGGACTAGACTTGAATTTGAAACTGGAATTGTAACCTTCAATGGAGAAGCATATTTATGGGGGGAATGGGGTAAAATAACTACTGTGTCAAAACTTTCATATGTACTGCCTTTTAGCATAGAAAGTATTAAATAGCATTTAGGGAAGAGCCAGATGAGACACTACTAAGTGATGTCTCATGAAGTTCTATTTAAAGTATAATGTGAAAGAAACCAGTTTATACACAAGTTATAACTGAAATTTGACCTTTTTTTTTCAGGCTAGGAATTACATCAGACAGTTGCCTAAGTGGGAGAAGAAGGACTTTAGCAAACAATTTGTTTATGCAAACCCCAAAGGTAAGTTTCTACATTTTACCTAGAGCACCGTGAACGCGTTTAACCTATTACTGCATAGCCTGTTTCTAGTTTTGAAGGTATTTGACCACTTAAAGCAGGTTGAAAGGAAAGTAGAATGCGCCTTAAGGTGCATTCTGCTTTACTTTCAACCTGCTTTAAGCTAACATCTGCTAAATATAAAACATATATTTTATCATGCATATTAATAACTGTATAAACTGCAACAATTTAATTCAGTGGAGGAATAAATTGAAAGGTGTAAAAAGGCATATTTTTGGGGTAATGGGTAAAAGCCCCATTTTGCGTTCAAAGTGTTTTATAAAGATTTCTTAAATAGAATCATGGAAACATTATTAGGAGCCATACTCATATCGGAAAAGTTAAAAACAAACTGTAACAAACTAATGTTAAAAACAGACACCTGTACAATATAACTAGACTAAGACTCACCATTCATTTGATAATTTTTCTAAACTGAAATTGTTTTGCTTACGATACAAGATGTTTTTAGACTTAAACTTTAAACAGGCGAGCATCAGGTGGCTTTGACACCCATTTCTGGTTCTACTACAAATCACCAGGTTTTGGACTTGGGTTTTTCGACTACAAACCACCAGGTTAAAGTTTTTTTGGCGGGTTGTTTTAAAGTTTAATACTTGCGCTAGGGTGCTTAAATTTTGTATTGAGGTTCATTAGGGGTCAAACATTGATGTTATGAAGTTGAAATTTAAAAATGATTTTAATTTTTGTAAATATTTGACACAATTTGGACTTAGGTGTTTTCCTACTAAACATCAGGTTAAAGTTTTTTGGACGGGTTGTTTTATAGTTTAATACTTGTGCTAAGGTGCTGAAATTTTGTATGGAGGTTCATTAGGGGTCAAAAATTGATGTTATGAAGTTGAAATTTAAAATTAATTTTAATATTTGTCAATTTTTGACACGATTTGGACTTAGTTGTTTTGACTACAAATCACCAGGTTAAAGGTTGCATGGGTTGCTTAAAGTTAAATATAACTAGACTAAGACTCAACATTAATTTAATAATAGTTTTTAACTGAAAATTGATTTTCTTTTGATACAAGATGTGTTTTAGACTTAAACTTTAAACAGGCGAGCATCAGGTGGCTTTGACACCCGTTTCTGGTTCCAATTGCCGTTATCTATTTAACAGGGTAGCTTTCAAAATGCTTCAATAAGCCGGTCTTTAAATTAATTTTAGGCAGAATAGATTATGATTCTCCCCGTGTTCAATAGATTTTACTTATCTGCAACAACCATTAAAACATGTATTTACTTGCTAAAGTTAGTGGCGCTTCCATTGTTTCTGTTCAAGTATCTTCTTTATTACTTTTAAAAAACATATAATTACGAGTAGAAGTTCATTGAAAACCTTACCGTAATTTCCGGCAATAAGCCCGCACCTTCATATAGCCCGCATCCGGCATATTGCACGCAGAAAAAAGAAAAATGAAAAAAGGTTTGGCAAATAAGCCGCACCGTCTATATGCCCGCAGCCATATTGTGAAACTTACACATCGTAAGATTCACCGCTAAGGAGCACCGAATATATGCATTAACGTCTTTGCGTTATCAGTCTAAAATGCTGAATAGTGTTAACTTTTATTCTATGCTTTTTTTTAGCTCACCTGAGCCATAGGCTCAAGGTGAGCTGTTGGGATGGCCCTGTGTCCGTCGTCGTTAACAATTGCTTCAAATGACATCTTCTCCTATACCGCTTGACAGAATTCAACCAAACTTTACAGAAATGTTCCTTGGGTCAAGCTCTTTTAAATATGTTCAAAGAATTAAAAACAATGCAGAACTCTGCTTGCCATGGCAACCAAAGTGAGAAAATAAGGAAATCTTAAAAAATCTTCTTGTCAAAAACTGCAAGGGCCAGAGCTTAGATATTTGGCATATAGCATCATCTACAGGTCCTTTATCAAGTTTGTTCAAATTATGTCCCTGGGGTCAAAATTGGCCCCGCCCCGGGGGTCACAGTTTTACATAGAGTTATATAGTGAAATTTTTTTCAAACGTCTTTTTCTCTGAAACTAATATGGCCAGAGCTTTGATATTTGGCATGGTGACACTTCTAGATGTCCTATACCAAAATTGTTCAAATGGTTCTGGTTGGTTGCATAACTAGGTCACAGGAGCTAAAAATAGATTTTTTTCAATGAAAACTTAAAAAATCTTCTTGTCTGAAACTACAAGGGCCAGAGCTTAGAAATTTGGCACATAGCATCGCCTACAGGTCCTCTATCAAGTTTGTTCAAATTATGCCCCGGGGGTCACAGTTTTACATAGAGTTATATAGTGAAATTTTCAAACTTCTTCTCTGAAACTAATATGGCCAGAGCTTTGATATTTAGCATGGTGACACTTCTAGATGTCCTATACCAAAATTGTTCAAATGGTTCTGGTTGGTTACATAACTAGGTCACAGGAGCTAAAAATAGATTTTTTTCAATGAAAACTTAAAAAATCTTCTTGTCTGAAACTACAAGGGCCAGAGCCTAGATATTTGGCACATAGCATCGCCTACAGGTTCTCTATCAAGTTTGTTCAAATTATGCCCCTGGGGTCAAAATTGGCCACAGTTTTACATAGAGTAATATAGAGAAAATTTCAAACGTCTTCTTCTCTGAAACTTATATGGCCAGAGCTTTTATATTCGGTATTGTGACACTTTTAAATATACTTTACATATTTTTTTCAAATGGTTCCGGTCTGTTGCATATCTAGGTCAGTCCTGGACATAAATCATTATCTCCATTTTTAGCTCACCTGAGCCAAAGGCTCAAGGTGAGCTATTGGGATGGCCCTGTGTCCGTCGTCGTCCGTCGTGCGTCATCCGTCGTCGTTAACAATTGCTTTAAATGACATCTTCTCCTATACCGCTTGACAGAATTCAACCAAACTTTACAGAAATGTTCCTTGGGTCAAGCTCTTTCAAATTTGTTCAAAGAATTAAAAACAATGCAGAACTCTGGTTGCCATAGCAACCAAAGTGAAAAAATAAGGAAATCTTAAAAAATCTTCTTGTCAAAAACTGCAATGGTCAGAGCTTAGATATTTGGCACATAGCATCATCTACAGGTCCTCTATCAAGTTTGTTCAAATTATGCCCCTGGGGTCAAAATTGGCACTGCCCAGGGGGTCACAGTTTTACATAGAGTTATATAGTGAAATTTTCAAACGTCTTCTTCTCTGAAACTAATATGGCCAGAGCTTTGATATTTGGCATGGTTGCACTTCTAGATGACCTATACCAAAATTGTTCAAGTGGTTATGGTCGGTTGCATAACTAGGTCACAGGAGCTAAAAATAATTTTTTTCAATGAAAACTTAAAAAATCTTCTTCTCTGAAACTACAAATGGCCAGAGCTTAGATATTTGGCACATAGCATCACCTACAGGTCCTCTATCAAGTTTGTTCAAATTATGCCCCTGGGGTCAAAATTGGCCCCGCCCCGGGGGTCACAGTTTTACATAGAATTCTATAGTGAAATTTTCAAACGTCTTCTTGTCTGAAAGTAATATGGCCAGAGCTTTGATATTTGGCATGGTGACATTTCTAGATGTCCTATACCAAAATTGTTCAAATGGTTCTGGTAGGTTGCATATGTAGGTCACTGGAGCTAAAAATAGATTTTTTCAATGAAAACTTTAAAAATCTTCTTCTCTGCAACTACAAGGGCCATTATAAATGTTAGATATTTGACACATAGCATCGCCTACAGGTCCTCTATCAAGTTACTTCAAATTATGCCCCTGGGGTCAAAATAGGCCCCGCCCCGGGGGTCACAGTTTTACATAGAGTTATATAGTGAAATTTTCAAACGTCTTCTTCTCTGAAACTAATATGGCCAGAGCTTTGATATTCAGCATGGTGACACTTCTGGATATCCTTTACCTATTTTGTTTAACTGGTTTCAGTCTGTTGCATATGTAGGTCACAGGAGCTAAAAATAGATTTTTTTTCCAATGGAAACTTACAAAATCTTCTTGTCTAAAACCCTACTACCCTGATCTTAGATATTTGGCACATAGAATCATCTACAGGTTCTCTTACAAGATTGTTCAAATTATGCCCCTCGGGTAAAAAATGACCCCTTCCTGGACATAAATATTTATCTCCATTTTGTCAGTTATTCTCAGGTGAGCGATAATGCCCCATGGGGCTCTTGTTTCAGTTATTCTTAGGTGAGCGAAATATGCCCCACAGGGCTCTTGTATATTAACCCTTTCCCCCATAGAAGCGACTTTTAGCGTATTTAATTTATTCCTCCGCTGAAGAAAATAGTTCCAGTTTATACCCTCATGAACAATTACTATTACAACTATTTTATATAGCCTAGCAGATTTTAGCTTAAAGCAGGCTGAAAGTAAAGCAGAATGTACCTTAAGGCACATTCTGCTTTACTTTCAACCTGCTTTAAGTGGTCACCTGTCTTTAAAACTAGAAACATGCTATGAGGTAAAGGGTTAAGCTCTCAATTCTACTGACAACGGTAAATTTTTAGAACATTAGTGACCCATGAAAACAGTGTGGATCCAAATGGTTGTATTTGTTGAATAAATCGATAGTGTCAGGTAGCTATAGGCTATGACTAGTTTTAATCTCATGCGAGGTTTGATAAACCCGTGAAAACTTACGCAGTATAGTAGGCCTACAGGCCGTTAGCTGTTGGAGAACAATAAAGCTGATTGCATTGGTTGTATTGTTATTCATGCTTTGTGTTTTTTCATGCAATGAATTTTACCCCTTGCCTGCTAATCGCAACTTAGTTAAAATTGCAAACACTGTTGATCTTGTTGAAACGCTGAGTAAATCAGCGTCTCAACAGATAACAAATAACACGATCACCGATTTCCTGTTTAAAATGCCGTAGAATAGACACGCATTTCTAAAGGCAAGACATTTATTAGAACTAATGCTAAACTATTTTAATTTCCTCTTCATGATGACATCCGTGTGTCCGTCCGTGCTTACAGGAGGGAACTAAATATGTGACTAAAATGTTTAGCCCCATAATTGAAAAACATTAACCTGGCCGTCTCTTGTGACATTGACCTTGGCATTTCTTGTGACATTAACCTGGCCAGTTGTGGGACATAGGGTTAGGGGTAGGGTTAGCCTCCAGATCATTTTTTTCCAAGTTAGAGCAAAAATAAATTGTCGCTTTTGTGGCTAGCCACCCAAAAGAAAACAATAGAAAATAGCCACATCTATAAGTATCCTCCCGTTAGAACGTCCGTCCGTAACAAGGTTAAGTAGATTTTACCGTTTTGTCTAGCATCAACACCACTAACCCAAATGCTTGGATACTTATACAGTTATTGCCTTGGACCATTCCCTATCCACCAATACCACCAAAATTTGATTTTGACCTTGATCTAATTTGGACTAAGAATATTTTAAATAGGCTAATTCTTGGTTAACTAGATTTTACCGTTTCATCTAGCATCAACACAACTGACTACAATGCTTTGATACTTATACAGTTATTGCCTTGGACCATTACCAACTCACCAATAATACCCAAGCTCAGTTTGACCTTGACCTAATTTGGACTTAGAAAATATTCAGAATACCGTATAGCTGGTATTTTTTGCGGGGTAGAAATTTCTGCCATTCTGCGGTTCCATCATCGGATCGCAGAAAAAAATTGGCAGAATAAAATTACCATACTATTTTATCACGTAAAAATAATAAATAATCCTTCATTAGCTTCTTCGATAAGTGATCGGTATTTGCACTCACTCGGACATTTGTTGCTTTCAGATCCTATTATGATAACCACAGAACATACTCACTCGGCAACTTAGACCATTAAAGTTTATTGTAATTTAGTTTCTCTCAAATTTCCATATATTAGACGCTGGAAAACCCGTAAAAAATTGTATTTAAAATGTACCGATATTTACCATGGCAAAGTTAATTTTGAACGATTAAGTCCAAGGTATTCCGAATACAACAAAAGCAGGTAATTTATAATTATAGCCTTTATAGGTAATTATCGGTCCAAACTGTTTGCTACTGTTAGTGTTGCCGGATTAGGTCGTGAAGGGTATATGAATTCTCTGCCATGTATTTATTTTTAGCTCTCCAGAGCTACCGTAGCTCAGGGTGAGCTTTTGCAATACTTGAATGTCCGGCGTCCGTTGTCAACAATTTTAGTGTTTACAGTCTAGAGGTCACAATATTAATCCAATCTTTCTCAAACTTGCTCAGATTGTATATTACCATAAGAGTTCGGATGAGTTCGAATATGAATGAAATCGGACAAATAGGTCAAGAGTTATCTACCTTTGAATTGCTGAAAATGCCATATTTAACAGTGTTTACACTCTAGAGGCCACAATATTGATCTAAGCTTTCTTAAACTTGGCCAGATTGTATATGACCATAAGAGTTCGAATGATATCGTTTATGGTTGAAATGGAACCAACAGATCAAGAGTTATCAACCTTTGAACTGCTGAAAATACTATATTTTACAGTGTTTACACTCTAGAGGCCACAATTTTTATCCAATCTATCTCAAAAGTGCTCAGATTGAATATGACCATAAGAGTTCGGATGAGTTTGATTATGGTTGAAATCAAACTTATAGGTTGAGATATATCTACCTTTGAATTGCTGAAAATGCCATATTTAAGGGTGTTTACACTCTAGAGGCCACAATTTTTATCGAATCTATCTCAAACTTGCTCAGATTGTATCTTATCATAAGAGTTCGGATGAGTTCAATTATGGTTGAAATCGGACAAATAGGTCAAGAGTTATAAACCTTTGAATTGCTGAAAATGCCATATTTAACCATGTTTACACTCTAGAGGCTACAATATATTTATCCAAGCTTTCCCAAATTGGCCCAGATTGTATATGACCATAAGAGTTCAAATAAATGTGAATATGGTTGAAATAGGATCAATAGATTAAGAGTTATCTACCTTTGAATTGCTGAAAGTGCCATTTTTTACAGCGTTTACACTCTTGCAGCTACAGTTTTCAATGGATTTTGATTATACTTGCACACAAAGTATATTGCTATAAGTTCTCGAAGGAGTGCAATTATTGTTGAAATCTAATCATTGTGGCAATAGTTATCTGCCCTTGATATACTTTGAAATGCTAGAAAAGGCTTCCTTTCAGTATTGTTTAGGCTCTAGTTATCTGTCCTTGATGTACTCTACTATATACTAGAATAATGAGGTTATGTTCCCAAATTGTTTACATGCTATACTACAAATTTGAATGGATTTAGATTGAAACGGGTGAAACAGAAAGTTTTAAGCTATCAGGCTTCAGTAGAACAGGTGAGCGATATCAGGGCCTTCAGGCCCTCTTGTTTATGATATTTATAGATGTAATTCATGTTAATAAACATACTTGAGTTCGAATCCCAGTAGGGTCGTTCGGATTTTTCATGTGGGGAAGCCTTCCAGCTGGCTTGCGGAAGGTCGGTGGTTCTACCCAGTTGCCGATTTGTGCCTGTTTCAGTGCATAAAGGACTTCTGGGGTCTTCCTCCACCTGTGATTAGCTGGACGTCGCGATATGACTGAAATACTGTTGAAAGCGACGTAAAATCAAAAACAAATCAAATCAGATATTCATCACATTTAAACCCAATTGCAAATTATCGTAGATCTACATACCCGCTACTATATATATGAAAAGCCGATTTTAGGATTAGGTATCTACGTATGTGTAAACAACAGCGACCGAATAGGTAAAATAGCTTTTATAACCATCTTAAGAATCGAATCTGCAGAATTTTATTATGCTGCTTTCAGGGAAGCGCAGAAATAAAAACAGTAGAATATAATTTACCCTGCTTTTTAGCTCACCTGAGCTAGCTCAGGGTGAGCTTTTGCAATCCTTGAATGTCCGGCGTGCGTCGTCCGGCGTCAACAATTTTAGTGTTTACACTCTAGAGGCCACAATATTTATCCAATCTTTTTCAAACTTGCTCAGATGGTATATTGCTATAAGAGTTCAGATGAGTTCGATTATGGTTGAAATCGGACAAATAGGTCATGAGTTATCTACCTTTGAACTGCTGAAAATGCCATATTTAACAGTGTTTACACTCTAGCGGCCACAGTATTTATCCAATCTTTCTAAAACTTGCCCAGATTGTATATGACCATAAGAGTTCAGATGAGTTCGATTTTGGTTGAAATCGGACAAATAGATCAAGAGTAATCTACCTTTGAATTGCTGAAAATGCCATATTTAACAGTGTTTACACTCGAGAGGCCACAGTATTTATCCAATCTTTCTAAAACTTGCCCAGATTGTATATGACCATAAGAGTTCAGATGAGTTCGATTTTGGTTGAAATCTGATAAATAGATCAAGAGTTATTTACCTTTAAATTGCTGAAAATGCCATATTTAACAGTGTTTACACTCTAGAGGTAAACAAATTTTATCCAATCTTTCTCAAACTTACTCAGATTGTATATTTCCATAAGACTTCGGATGAGTTCATTTATGGTTGTAATCGGATCAATAGGTCAAAAGTTATATACCTTTGAATTGCTGAAGATGATATATTTGACAGTGTTTACGCTCTAGAGGCCACAATATTTATCCAAGCTCTCTCAAACTTGCCCAGATTGTATATGACCATAAGAGTTTGGAAAAAGGGTGATTATGGTTGGAATCGGACAAATAGATCAAGAGATTTCTACCTTTGAATTGCTGAAAATGCCATATTTTACTGCGTTTACACTCTTGCAACTACAGTTTTCAATGGATTGTGATTATACTTGTACACAAAGGATGTAGCTACCGGTATACGTTCTGGAAGGAGTGCAATTATTGTTGAAATGTAATCAGTGTGGCAATAGTTACCTGCCCTTGATATACTTTGCAATGCTAGAAATGGCTTCATTTCAGTATTCTTTAGGCTTTAGTTATCTGCCTTTGATGTACTCTACTATACTAGAGTAGGTCGACAAACTTGAATAGATTTAGAATAAAACGGGTGAAATTCAAAGGTAAAGCTATCAGGCTTCATTACAAATGGTGAGCGATATCAGCGCCTTCAGGCCCTCTTGTTCATAAAATCGCAAAATATTATGACGGCAGAAAATACCAGCTATACGGTATATTGTCAAGGATGCCACCGGGCATTTTTGTTGAATATCAATCCATACGTTATAATCGGACAGATTTCCAAAAATTTTAAACACACAAAAAATTGAACTGTGCAAATCAAGTGCCGATCTCAATGTCCCTGGGTCAAAGGCTACACCCAATGAGTGCATGTTAATCAAACTAAGCCCAGCCTTCATTTATTTGGACGCTTGAAAATCAGACAGCAGGCACTACTAAAGAATGTCCCAATGGTATGACCTAATTACGCAACTGTTTAAGACATATGTTTCCTAGACTACACATTTACACACATTAATTATGAAATAATACTGATTTATTTACTTACTTTCCCTTTTTAGCTCACCTGAGCTAGCTCATGGTGAGCTATTGCAATCCGTGAATGTCCGTCGTCCGTCGTCAACAATTTTAGTGTTTACACTCTAGAGACCACAATATTTATCCAATCTTTCTCAAACTTGCTCAGTTGGTATATTGCCATAAGAGTTGGGATGAGTTCGATTATGGTTAAAATCGGACAAATAGGTCATGAGTTATCAACCTTTGAATTGCTGAAAATGCCATATTTAACATTGTTTACACTCTAGAGGCCACAATATTTATCCAATCTTTCTAAAACTTGTCCAGATTGTATATGACCATTAGAGTTCGGATGAGTTTGATTTTGGTTGAAACCGGACAAATAGATCAAGAGTTATCTACCTTTGAACTGCTGAAAATGCCATATTTATCAGTGTTTACATTCTAGAGTTCGCAATTTTTATCCAATCTATCTCAAACTTTCTGAGATTGTATATGACCATAAGAGTTCAGATGAGTTAGATTATGGTTGAAATCAAAAGAATAGGTCGAGAGGTATCTACCTTTGAATTGCTGAAAATGCCATATTTAAGGGTGTTTACACTCTAGAGGCCACACATTTTATCCAATCTTTCTCAAACTTACTCAGATTGTATATTACCATAAGACTTCGGATAAGTTTAATTATGGTTGTAATCAGATCAATAGGTCAAGAGTTATCTACCTTTGAATTGCTGAAAATGATATATTTAACAGTGTTTACGCTCTAGAGGTCACAATATTTATCCAAGCTCTCTCAAACTTGCCCAGATTGTATATTACCATAAGAGTTAAAAGAAGGGTGATTATGTTTGAAATCAGACAAATAGATCAAGAGTTATCTACCTTTGAATTGCTGAAAATGCCATATTTTACAGCGTTTACACTCTTGCAACTACAGTTTTCCATGGATTTTGATTATACTTGTACACAAAGTATATAGCTATACGTTCTCGAAGGAGTTCAATTATTGTTGAAGTCTAATCATTGTGGCAATAGTTACCTGCCCTTGATATACTTTGATATGCTAGAAAAAGGCTTCATTTCAGTATTGGTTAGGCTCTAGTTATCTGCCTTTGATGTACTCTACTATACTAGAGTAGGTCGACAAACTTGAATGGATTTAGAATAAAACGGGTGAAATTCAAAGGTAAAGCTATCAGGCTTCATTACAAATGGTGAGCGATATCAGGGCCTTCAGGCCCTCTTGTTCAAATGCCTAGTGAAAGAATAACTCTTGATGTTCCTATAATGAGGTGTTATGTGACCTGTGATAATTGCCCGAAACAATGCAGCCCGTGCTACTCTGTTGATCCAGGGACACTAAAAGCCGTTATCAAAAGAATGACCCTTAATCAGCGACAAAATAGACCGCAGCAATTACATGCATGTTGTTTTAACTGGTGTCATAGGGCGATGATTGCTAACTCCACACACAAATATATCGCTATGTTACGATGGGAACCCTTAACAACTTCACTGAAATAATCAATAAATCAGCTGAAAACAATATACCAAAGTGTAAAGTGAATGTTCCAAAGCGGGGAAATCCTTTTGTAGACAGACAAGCAGCAGCAGCAATCAAAGAAAAAAGAAAAAAATGGACCAAATATAAACACAATAAAAATCATATAGCCTTCAATAACTACAAGATAGCAAGAAATAAAGTAAACTATGAAATGAAAAGATCAAGGTACCAATTTGAGGAAAAAGTGGCAAAAAACTGCAAAGAAAACAGTAAGGGATTTTGGAAATTTGTATGAAGAGACACAAAAACACCTATATCCACCAGTCCCCTGGAAAAACCAAATGGAGAAATGACAATGACTGACCAAGAAATTGCTGAGACACTCAATAACCATTTCATAAGTGTGTTTACAGATGAAAATTTACAAAATATACCAGAGTTCTATTATAACCAGCAAATAACACCCATACTAACAGCAGGTGTCGGAAGAAACCATTAGGAAGGAATTAAAGGACATTAATCCATCAAAATATGTAGGACCAGACAAAATACATCCTAAAATGCTAAAGGAGTGCTCAACAACAGTAATAAAAGCTATTCATACAATCTTTGCAAAATCTATCCTAGAAGGGCAACTGCCTAATGAATGGAAAGAAGCCAATGTGACTGCAATTTTCAAAGCCGGAAACAGAAATAAAGTGGAAAATTATAGACCCATCAGTATAACATCAATATGTTGCAGAATAATGGAAAAAATCTTGAAATTACATTGTACAACATTAATTTTAGAAACAAACAATATTATATCCAAGCACCAACATGGATTCAGAAAAGGATATTCTTGTACGTCACAACTACTAGAATGCATGGAAGACTGGTCGCAGTCAATAGACGAAGGAAAACAAGTAGACGTCATATATCTAGATTTCAAGGCTGCTTTCGACAAAGTTCCACACCATAGATTACTGAAAAAAGTATGGGGGTATGGCATTCAAGGTCAGCTATACAGGTTGATAGAGTGTTTTTTGAGTGATAGGAAACAAAGTCTTGGTGAACGGGCAGATGTCGGGTGGGCACCGGTCAGGAGTGGTGTCCCCCAGGGTAGTGTTCTGGGGCCTGTACTGTTCCTTATATACATTAATGATCTCCCTGAAGCTATCAACTGCGTAACACGATTGTTCGCAGATGATACCAAAATATACAAAGAACTGGGTACACCAACTGATGCTATAGAGCTACAAGATAACATTTTCAATGCATGTACATGGTCAAATAAATGGCAACTGCTTTTCAACATAAAAAAATGTAAACATATGCGAATAGGAACAACAAATTGTAACCAGGTTGAAAAATATTATATCAAAGACGGAAACAGCAAAATACATGAAATTTCGGATGTAGAATCTGAGAAAGATCTTGGGGTTCATTTCGACCCCAAACTGTCCTTTTCAAGACATATAAATGAAAAAATAAAGATTGCTAACAGAAATCTAGGATTAATCATAAGATCATTCACTTACATGTCACAAGAAATGTTCCTAATCTTGTACAAATCTCTAGTGAGACCACACTTGGAATATGCTTCCACAGTTTGGTCTCCTAGATTCAAAAAAGATCAGAAAGCAATAGAAAATGTGCAACGTAGGGCAACCCGCATGGTTGGAAACATTACCAATCTTAGCTATCCAGAGAGGCTGAGAACTCTAGGTATACCCAGTCTTGAGTATAGAAGAACCAGGGCTGATCATTTAGAAACATATAAAATAATGAATGGACACATACACTTGTGTAAGGAGAGGTTCTTCCCTGGTCCTAAAGCCACCCATCTAAGAAATAATTCTAGAGCAGTTTATAAGCAGTGGTCACGCACTGAAACCAGAAGATGCTCTTTTAACCGTAGGGTTGTTGATCAATGGAACAGATTGCCTGAAGAAATTGTAAGTGCGCCCTCAATCAACTCATTTAAGAATAGGCTAAATAAGAACTGGGTGGGGGGACCTGACAAGTTCAGCCCAAATGGTCTTGTTTGACAAAACTGTCTTATTTGATCAAAACGAATGCCATTCGTTACAGTAATGTAATGCATATAAGTATCTTACTTAGTAAGATCCAAAAAGTGTATATATACGCGCATATTAAAGAAGACTGATGTGTGATTCGTTATGGAATCGGACAGCTGAACATGCTACAACTAGAACAGCAAAACGCAGATATGAAAACAGCCTAAGAAACCACGTGTTTATATGGGCAGGAGCCCATATCCGGCTTTATGGACTTATGGTATTAACAGTAGTTAGGTAACAGTGTGATTGCTACCTATATCTTCATGCAGATGAGGAAATAATTAGTAAGGTTCTGCTCTAGTATTGAAATTTTAGTGACTTTTGTTTATTAATTTAAAGTCAAATAATACGAAATACCAAAAAAGAGCTATTCGGATACTTAAATAATATCCGGATATTCGGGTGCTATCCGGATATTCATTGACATCCCTAAAACTAATGTTAAAAATGTAATGCAGAAGAGATCCCTTTAATGTTATCTTGCTTTAAACAGCTACCTCTATTTAATTTATCCTGTCACGTATGGAGCGCAATCGTTGCCAATAATCTAGACATGTAGATGCTAACATCTATTTTGTAGTTTGTATAAAATACAAACCCGACTGTACAAAATATAAATGTGACTTGTCCATAAGTTAGTCATGACCATACAATGCTATTTTTAGAATTGTCTTTCTGCTTTGTTCAAAGCAAACACCCGCTTTACATTTCATGAAATTGACAAATTAATCCTACAGATCAGAATGAAATTCCTCAAACCGTCACAAGCAAAGAACTGCATCCGAAAATCCAACTGAAATTATCTGTTTTCAATTAACTTGAACACAGATATAAACCGAAAGTTGCGGATTGACGACCGACATTGACATTTCTCCAGTGTACAGTTGACTCTTGCAAGTCGAGAATTACATTTCTCCAAATGCAAAACTAGCGAATTTTGCTATGACCTTATAAGGAATTTTTACGGAATACTACGAAT
Source organism: Gari tellinella (assembly GCA_922989275.2). Lineage (NCBI taxonomy): Eukaryota > Metazoa > Mollusca > Bivalvia > Cardiida > Psammobiidae > Gari > Gari tellinella. The sequence goes on from OV277858.1 coordinate 54,667,902, forward strand.
ATTAATTTGGGCGGAGTAAACTAAATCGGATCTTACCGGAATCGTTCGCCGGGGGTTTACCTAGCCCTATGATTTTACAGTGCAGAATACGTTATTCTTTCCCGTTTAAACGAACCGCAAAACACTAAAACATAGAAAAGTGCAACTTTTGGACAATTCTGATAATTCATGTTTATATTGGTGACAAACAGTTTGGAGCCTGATCAGACGCCGGGTTACCCAGCGTCTGATCTGGCTCCAAACTGTTTGCAATAGAAATAATAGTTTTAGCGTAAACGCGTTTATTGGGAAAGAATAACGTTTTCTCCACTGTATGTAGCCAGTTTGACAGACAGGTGCTTGCTTAACCCATTACCCCATAAATACATCTTTTTACGCCTTTCATTTATTCATCCACTAAAGAATTAATTCCAATTTTTACAGCCATGAATATGTATCATAAGAAATGTTTTCTATTTCCTAGCAGACTGTAGCTTAAAGCAGGCTGAAAGTAAAGCAGAATGTGCCTTAAGGCACATTCTGCTTTTCTTTCAACCTGCTTTAAGTGGTCACGTGTCTTCAATACTAGAAACAGGCTGTGGGGTAATAGGTTAAGCAGACTGAAGTAAAGCAGATAGTTCCTGAAAGAGCTTTTCTGCTTTACATGTGCCTGCTTTAAACATCCATCTGCCCAGATGCAGGGCAGGGGCCCGTTTCCTAAACATTGTTGTCGTAAGTCAAAACTTTAAAATACATTTAATTTCTGATTTCTCTATTTAATCCTGTCTTGTGACATTTTCAAGACGATTCCAAAAAGATGTTACAAAACAGGATTAGATTGAGAAATAAATAATAATTGAGACTTTTATAATCTGACTTACGACAACATTCGTCGTACAAAGTTTTATAAAACGACTCAAGGTTTCCAATGACTCTTTATCAGGATAATATTTGTAGAAGTATGAAAAGGTACATGCATTAAATTTGTAATAGGAATAATTAAAAAAAACTGCCAACATGTGCATCTATGTGTGAAATGTTTAAAGTGGTTGCTTACAGCAAGATAAAAGTAAAGCAGAAATCTCCTGTGGCAGCTTTTGATTAACTGCTTTACTTTTATCCTGCTTTAAGGTGGGCTCAGCTTCTTTAACCATTTGAGCCCTATTGGTGCATCTATGGGTCCTTTGAAACAGTTTACCTGTGAAGACTTAGTAACATTAACCCTTTACCTGATAGCCTATTTCTAGTATTGAAAATAGGTGACTACTTAAAGAGGCTCGCAACCGGATCAAGCATTAAAAATAGTAATTTGTAAATATAGGTCAAATGCTTATATAAATGGGTAAAATTTAGTTTAGGATAATAAATTCTGTTAAAAAATGCATTTCCAAAAAAAAAAAGAAGAGGCTCTGGTGGGATTCGAACCCGTGACCATCCATGCGGAGACAAAAATGAAAAATGAGGCATCGCCTCTACGCCCTCGGCTACGGACGCTCTCTATATATATGGTAGCGAATTAACGTACTTCAATGATAGCTATTAATAGAACATTATTCGGCTCGGGTTTATGTCTGACCCCGTGTAGAGAAGCAATTACAACAACTATACCGTTAGCTAACGCTATGGAAAAACGATGGAAAATATCTAAAAAAACTAAGATTCGGTGACGATTCTTGAGACGTTTTTTGGACTGATCATATGTTTTTAATGTCAAAAGCCAAATAATGCCACAAATTTGCTTTTATTTGAGTATTTTATTTTATTTTGACAAGAACACCATCCGGTTGCGAGTCCCTTTAAAGCAGGTTGAAAGTAAAGCAGAATTATAGTCACTCGGAACACCTCAGAGTTATCGGCATACGTTCTAGGAAATACCTTTCAACTTTCAACTTTTATTTACATATGCATAAGTCCCACGGATAGTGAGAAACATTAGCATTATAATTATAACTCAAAGTAACATTGAACAACAAAAGTAAACAATATAAGGGAAAACGGCTACACATAGTTTTATACCAGGGCTCCAGATAAGAGGAAGTAAACTGAACAAATCCAACATTCATACACATTTCAGCACCAAATCCCTTGATGTAACCACCCACCTGAATCGTCTCGGAGAGTCGATTCTAATCAGTAGTGACACCACATGGTTTAATGCAGAAATAAAGACTTTATTCGTTTTGAGTTACTCCCCCTATTCAACCTGGAGCTCTGTTTATACATTCCATAATTATGACGTAAATGTTACGTAATTTGTATTTAAAAAACGACGTCATAATCTAATCTAGAATTTACCGATACTTCACGAAGGAAAATTGACGCGTCGAAGGAGGGGCTTATGTAGCTAAGACACGCCCTCGTGACTCATTTGACAACTTTCTACATTGTCCGTTGTACATTGGCGAATATCCGAAGTTCATTGTATGGTGTCTGTTTGCAAAAGGTGAAACGTCTTTCGCAAAGCGTACTTTCAATTCTTCCAGGCGGAAACTGTTTATTTCAAATGTTTGTTATATGTAGTTCTGTCTTAGAAAGTAACATTAAATCGTGGATTTTGGTTCCCTTGTTAACAGCTTTACATGAAAGAATTGCGAGTGTTTAAAGTATAAACTATAAATACCTTTTTATGGAATACAGTATACACATGTAAACAGACATTTACATGTTAAGTTTGCATGATTCTAAACGACATTTATACAAATACATATCGTTTTTGGCCAAACAATAATTGAAAACTGGGTGATTGCATGTCTGGACTTTTGGCAACGAATGCGCTCCATAGTCACGTGCCTATTTTCCTGACGGATAAAGGGGTGACAGATAAACTTTGCTATGTGGTCACATGACCGATGTTATTATGTCAAGTGGTCACATGACCTGTAGCCGGAACTATTTTTTTCCACCGAGACGCTTACCGGTATGTTTCCCGCTGTAGGAAAGGAATTCTAAAACTCTTTCAACAGAATCCGACGTGTAACGACGTTTATTCGAACCATTCGATGCAATCAAATCGTTAAAGAGTATGCGCCACCAGTCGCTTGCTGACATTATTCTACAATTGTCCGCCTTTTAGATTTCCCGAGTGAAAAACACTAGATTTTTAAAGGTTCTTGTATTTCTTTTCAACGTAACTAGGATGTGACGTCATCTATATAATAGCGCGCTTTCCTAGAATAACATAATCTTATCTGGACCAAAAATGAGTCTAGCTTTAAAAAATGCATTCTCTATTTATTTTACTATTGTGACAAGAATAAATAGAAAATTTGGTTCCTATCTTTGAATGAGAAATGTTATCTGGTTCGGCTTCTGAAAATATCAGGTTCGCCTGCGGCTCACCAGATATATTCATCCGCCTTGCCAGATAACATTTCTCATTCAAAGCTAGTCACCAAATATTCTCTATAACTATCAGTGGTGTCTAGTCTGAGTTGCAATTATCCAGACAGTAAAGTTGTACTGAGATGCTTCTGCAAAGGAAGTTGTAAATGCCCTCCCCCAATAGAAATTACTTTTAGATTCTTCTTTACTTTCAACCTACTTGAAGTGGTCACCTGTCTCCAGCCTATGGGGTAATAGGTGAATTTTACTGCATTGCACTTATTCTGTATTACCCCCTAATAGCCTGTTTCTAGTTTTGAAGATATGTGACCACTTAAAACAGTTTGAAAGTAAAGCAGAATGCACATTAGGGCACATTCTGCTTTACTTTCAGCCTGCTTTAAGTTATTATCTGCTAGAATATAGAAAATATTTCTTATGATTTTCAGTTGTGACAGTATAAGTTGGAACTATTTTCTTCAGAAGAAGAAATAAGTAAATGCGTAAAAAAGCGTATTTAAGGGGTAATGGGAGGCACTAATTGAAGAAGCATAATGATTTGAAGACTGTTGACTGTTGAATGAAGGCAAAAAATAATGCAGAAAGCACCTGCCAAAGTTGTGTTGCATTATTTTTGTCCTACATTAAGCAGCCACCTGTATGTAGATTACCTAATGGTCTTTATTTGATTGATGACCTTTTATACATGATTGACTGTATATGATTTCCCTGCAGCCATTGATTTACTTGAGAAGATGCTGGACCTGGATTCTGATACAAGGATCACCGCCGAGCAGGCTCTCGCCCACCCTTACCTTGAACAGTATGCAGATCCCTCAGATGAACCCACCGCAGAAGTCTATGATCAATCGTTTGAGGATATGGAACTTCCAACAGAGAAATGGAGAGGTAAGGCCCTTAACGCTTGACATTTTAACGAGGAAACCAATATTTCCTTTGCAAACAGTTCTAAGATTTGAGGCCTAGATGAGCTCATCCAGCTGTAACCCTTTACTCAATAGCTTGTGTCTAGTATTGAAGACAGGTAATCACTTAAAGCAGGATAAAGCTTATGTTGTCACCCAGAAAAATGCCTATAACTCCTATGTTCATTGAGATATTCCTTTCATACTTGGCATGCATATGTATATGGACAATACCTGTTCATGCATACAAAAAAATTCAACATAGTGACCTTGAACTTAGGGTCCACATTTAGGTTTTGAAAAAGACTTATAATTCCTATGTCCCTTGAGGTATTACTTTCATATTTGGTTTGCATATGTATATGGATAAGACCTTCCATGCACACAAAAAAGTTGACCTGTGACCTTGACCTCCGAGTCTGATTTTAAGTTTCTAAATGTGCCAAAGGTGACTTTGTTGTCTCTCTGACAACTCTTGTTTGAGTTTATAGTTGCATACCTTTCTATTCACTCTAGGCTAAATTAGAATCGAGCCTCAATGAATTGAACTCCCTTGAATCAAACTGTTTGAATCCTTATCAGACATAGAGCTGTTCAACGTCTTCTGAATCCTAACTGGTTTTAAATGCCATGGGTTTTTACATTTAGGAAAAAAGAGTTGACTCTTTCCCTCGTTAGCTTGTTTTCAGTAATGAAGACAGATGGTAGCTTAAAGCAGGCTGAAAATGAAGCAAAATGCTGCTTATGTAGTATTTTGCTTTACTTTTAAACTGCCTTAAGCTACCATCTGCTTGGTAAGCGAAATATATTTTATGGAGGATATTCATAACTGTTTAACACAGAACCAATTTTTTCAGTGGAGGAATATATAAAAGATGTTAACCTATTACCCTATAGGCTGTTTCTAGTAACTAGTTAAAGCAGGTTGAAAGTAAAGCAGAATGCCCCTTAAGGCGCATTCTGCTTTACTTTCAGCCTGCTTTAAGCTACCATCTGCTAGGATATAGAAAATATTTCTCATGATTCTTATTTGTAACAGCATAACTTTGATTTATTTTCAGCTCACCTCAGGGTGAACTTTTGCAATCCTTGAATGTCCGTCGTGCGGCGTCAACAATTTTAGTGTTTACACTCTAGAGGCCACAATATTAATCCAATCTTTCTCAAACTTGGTCAGATGGAATAGTGCCATAAGAGTTCGAATGAGTTTGTTTATGGCTGAAATTGGACAATTAGGTCATGAGTTATCAACCTTTAAATTGCTGAAAATGCCATATTTAACAGTGTTTACACTCTAGAGGCCACAAATTTTATCCAATCTTTCTAAAACTTGCCCAGATTGTATATTACCATAAGAGTTCAAATGAGTTCGATTTTGGTTGAAATAGGACAAATAGATCAAGAGTTATCTATCTTTGAACTGCTGAAAATGCCATATATTGAACGGTGTTTACATTCTAGAGTTCACAAGTTTTATCCAATATATCTCAGACTTGCTCAGATGGTATTTGACTATAAGAGTTCAGATGAGTTTGTTTATGGTTGAAATCAAACTAATAGGTCGAGAGTTATCTACTTTTAAATTGCTGAAAATGCTATATTTAAGGGTTTTTACACTATAGAGGCCACACATTTTATCCAATCTTTCTCAAGCTTACTCAGATTGTATATTACCATAAGCCTTCGAAGGAGTTCAATTATGGTTGTAATCAGACCAATAGGTCAAGAGTAATCTACCTTTGAATTGCTGAAAATGACATATTTTAACAGTGTTAACGCTCTAGAGGCCACAATATTTATTCAAGCTCTCTCAAACCTACCCAGATTGTATATGACCATAAGAGTTCTAAAAAAGGTAATTATGGTTGAAATGGGACAAGTGGATCAAGAGTTATATCTACCTTTGAATTGCTGAAAATGCCATATTTTACAGTGTTTACACTCTTGCAACTACAGTTTTCAATGGATTTTCATCATACTTGTACACAAAGTATATAGCTAAACATTCTCGAAGGAGTGCAATTATTGTTGAAATCTAATCATTATGGCAATAGTTATCTGCCCTTGATATACTTTGAAATGCTAGAAAAGGCTTCATTTCAGTATTGTTTAGGCTCTAGTTATCTGCCCTTGATGTACTCTACTATACTAGAATTATGAGGTTATATTCCAAAATTGTTTTCATGCTATAGTACAAAATTTGAATGGATTTATATTAAAACGGTTGAAACAGAAAGGTAAAGCTATCAGGCTTCAGTATAATAGGTGAGTGATATCAGGGCCTTGAGGCCCTCTTGTCTTCAGTAGAGGAATAAATTAAAGGCATTAAAAGGCGTATTTATGGGTGAATGTGTTCAAAGGGTAATGGGTGAATGATTTTTCATTGCAGAGCTTGTATATCAAGAGGTGATCAACTTTAAGCCACCACCAGATCCCAATGAGGAGGCTTGTCAAGAACCAATGCAGTAGACAGACACACCCCCACCCATTCTTAAATGTTGTTGCTCTCAAGATGACGATACATTCATAAATATGTATTCTTCTTGGAAGACAGTAGCGGATCATGAGTGAACATGACAGAAGGAAAATCTGCCCTATTAGAGTGGTATACATGTAGAATGAATTTCAGAATTCAACCAAAATTAAGAATTCTAACAGTTTTGGTTGACAAACACAATTTTTTGCGAATGATGCTCTGTTCTGAAAGTACATGCAGTGGAAGATAATAGAAGTTCAATTAAATCAGTTTCCAGAGCTCCAGAAAATCTTTGTGATGATTCTAATGAGTAGTCACTACATAGGGTTTTGTGAAGGTGACATGGAGGAAAAAGGTTGGATTTAATTTTGGTTAACTTGCTCTGGAAGCATGTTAACTATGTCATGGTTATTAATTTGATTTTCAGTTGGCCAACATTGTCACAAACTTGTGGGTAAGCTGCCAAATGTTACACTAGAAACTTAAGTTATTGCCAAACTGCCATTGAAAAGGAGATCCATGGACTATCTTCACCCTTTCCTTCATAGAAGCCCAGCTGAGCACCTCTGCCTAATCATCCACATAATTATGTGCCTCACGTGAATATAAATCTATTGCATTGAATACAGACGTCAGCTTAAAGCTAGATTAAAGTGAAGCAGAAAGCTCCTAAAAGAGTTTTCTGCTTTACTTTCATCATGCTTTAATTAACCATCTTCTTTAACCACAGTTGGATGTAGGTTTACAGCGATGGCTGTGGAGGAAAGGGTTGAACAATTGATGACAGGAACAAATGTAATACAGAAAGCTCCTTTATGAGCATTCTGCATTTCTCTTGTCCTGCATTAACTCTTTCACCACTATGGACCTGTTTGATATATTTATACTCTTTACATTTGCAAACAGTGTAGACCCCAATCAGAGGGCTCATATAGGAGCCCTCTGATCAGGGTCTACACTGTTTACCAATTTAGATCAGTATTTATACTGATCTAAATTGGTAAACAAACAGAATTCCAAGTAGACTGGTTCAGGTTTTGATTACTAAAAATATCTACAAGGGAACCTAATAACCTAAAATAGTTATTAGTGTTGAAAGAGTTAAGCAACAGCCTGTCTCAGGAGATCTTCATCCATCCATTTGAATGGCCACTGAACACAAGTTTTACATTACATGTATGCCTCGCATGAACATAGTTTAATATGGGGGAAAAAATGTAGATCTGCAAAAAATGTATACCAAGATTTTTTGCCTAATTGGAAATGATAAGGGTCAGCTCTTTTCACCGATTCAATAACCTAAATTAACACTGAGGATGGTCAATTTCAAACGTGATTGATCCAGAGCTGTTGTTTTTAGCTCACCTGGCACGTAGTGCCAAGGTGAGCTATTTTGATTGTGCTGTGTCCGTCGTCGTAGTCGTCGTCCGTCGTCAACAATTTCTGCAAACGACTTTTCATCCTAAACTACTGGATGGATTTTTACCAAACTTGGCAGGAATGATCCTTGTATTGTCCTCTTTCAAAGTTGTCCAAATATTTCCGGTCAGTTGCACATCTAGGTCACAGGAGCTAAAAATAGATTTTTTCAATGAAAACTTAAAAAATGTTCTTGTCTGAAACCACAGTACCCTGAGCTTAGATATTTGGCACAAAGCATCGTCTTCAGGTCCTCTATCAAGATTGTTCAAATTTTGTCCCTGGGGTAAAAAATGACCCGGCCCCGAGGGTCGTAATTTTACATAGAGTTATATAGTGAAATCTTCAAACATCATTTTCTCTAAAACTAATATTGCCAGAGCTTTGATATTTTGCATGTGGACCTTTTTAGTAGTCCTTAACATATATTGTAAATAAAGTTCCGGTCCGTTGCATATTTAGGTCACAGGAGCTAAAAAAAGATTTTTTCAATGAAAACTTAAAAAATCTTCTTGTCTGAAACCGCTGTACCCTGAGCTTAGATATTTGGCACAAAGCATCGTCTTCAGGTCCTCTATCAAGATTGTTCAAATTATGTCCCTTGGGTAAAAAATGACCCGGCCCCGGGGGTCGTAATTTTACAAAGAGTTATATAGTGAAATCTTCAAACATCATTTTCTCTGAAACTAATATGGCCAGAGCTTTGATATTTTGCATGTGGACACTTCTAGAAGTCCTTAACCTATATTGTAAATATAGTTCTGGTTTGTTGCATATCTAGGTCACCGGAGCTAAAAATAGATTTTTCCAATGAAAACTTAAAAAATCTTCTTGTCTGAAACCACAGTACCTATAGCTTAGATATTTGGCACAAAGCATCGTCTTCAGGTTCTCTATCAAGATTGTTCAAATTATGTCCCTGGGGTCAAAAATTATCTTGCCCCGGGGGTCGTAATTTTACATAAAGTTATATATAGTGAAATCTTCATACATCTTTATCTCTGAAACTGATATGGCCAGAGTTTTGATATTTGGTATGATGACACTTCTAGAAGCCATTAAACAATATTGTAAATATGGTTCCGGTCCATTACATATCTAGGTCACCGGAGCTAAAAAAAGATTTTTTCAATGAAAATCTTCTTTTCTGAAACCACAGTGCCCTGAACTTAGATATTTGGCACAAAGCATCTTCTTTAGGTTTTCTTTCAAGATTGTTCAAAATATGTCCCTGGGATAAAAAATGATCCCGCCCTGGGGGTCATGTGACCCTTGTGTTGGTTTTTCCAGGTGAGCGATATTTAGGCCCGCATTGGCCTCTTGTTTTCAGAACTTATTTATATGCAAATCTGTTTCCTTTTTCCCCAATGATTTGGCCTATATTTTTCATTTTTTGTTCATTATTTGCAATAAAACATTGTCAAGAAAATTCAAAGATTTATAAATAACAAAATATTCTTTTATTGTTTATTCAACTTTCCAAATCTATTTTTACAAAAATCATTTGTTTTCAGTCTTATTTTGTAGCTCAGTAAAGAGCAATGGCCACTAAAAAGAAGGCATGTTCTTGGGAGTTGTTAGACTGGTGACTTCGCACTTAAAACAAAACTGGAGTAAAGCAAAACTCTTTTCAGGTGCTTTCTGCTTTACTTTCATTTTAAGTTGGTACCTTTTTAGCTCACCTGAGCCGAAGGCTCAAGGTGAGCTATTGTGATCGCTCACCGTCCGTCGTACGTCTGTCCGTTCACATTTACTTCAAACGGCATCTCCTCTGAAACCCTACGATTTTAGGAAGAGTTTAACCTGCTCATGATGTTCATTGGATGCTTCTCTACAGAAGTTGTTCAAATGAAAGGCAAAAAGTGCAAACTCTGCTTGAAAAAGCAAAAAACTTTAAAACATCTTCTTGTCAAAAACTACTAGGCCCTAAGCTTTGAAATTTTTACAGTAGTATCTCCTGGTGGATCCCTCTAAAGTTTGTTCAAATGAAATCCCTAGTGTCACACTTGACCGCACCCTGTGCAATTTTAGTGCTGCTCTAGGCAGGTCTTAATATACTACAGGCAAATAGCCAATATTTGCAAACAGTTTGGATCCAGATCAGATGAAACATAATGCTGCATCTAATTTTGATCCAAACTATTTGCCACTCATTTACCTACTTTACATTTTCTAAATTGGTTTTTTGTACATTTTTCACATACAGTAGGTTTTAAGCAGACATCATTTCAGTCTGATAAGGGTTTAGCCAGCTGCCTAGATGCTCTCCCCAACTATTGCATAATATTTGACCTCATTGACTGACCAACAGAACTGCTGAACATGTTGTCTGCTAAAGTTTAGAAATGGTCCAGTCTACTTAGAGAGTGATCCACTGACAGTTATGTAATTATGTCTTATGCCATATTTATACATATGTTTAATATTGGTTTTTGTCAGAGTTATCTGTATTTCTTGTCATTTTTTAGCTCACCTGAGCACAAAGTGCTCAAGGTGAGCTTTTGTGGTCAGTCAATGTCCGGCGTCAACAATTTCTTCAAACATCTTCTTCTCCAAAACCACTTGCTTGATTGCAACCAAACTTCACAGGAATGTTCCTTGGGTCAAGCTCTTTCAAAGTTGTTCAAAGAATTTGAAACCATGCAGAACTCTGGTTGCTATGGCAACCAAAGTGAAAGAGTAAGGAAATCTTAAAAAATCTTCTTGTCACAAACCACAAGAGCCAGAGCTTAGATATTTTGCACATAGCATTACCTATAGGTCCTCTATCAAAGTTGTTCAAATTTTGCCCCTGGGGGTCAACGTTTTACATGGAGTTATATAGTGAAATGTTCAAACATCTTTTTCTCTGAAACCAATATGTCCAGAGCTTTGATATTTAGCATGGTATTACTTCTAGAGGTATTTGACTTATGTTGTTGAATCGGTTCCGGTCCGTTGCATATCTGGGTCACCGAAGCTAAAAATAGATTTTTTTTCCCATGAGAACTTAAAAAATCTTCCTGTCTGAAACCATAGTACACTTAGCTTAGATATTTTGCACATAGCATCGTCAACAGATCCTCTATCAAAGTTGTTCAATTTTTGTCCCTGGGGTCAAAATTGGCCCCGCCCCGGGGATCACAGTTTTACATAGAGTTATATAGTGAAATGTTCAAACATCTTTTTCTCTGGAACCAATATGACCAGAGCTTTGATATTTAGCATGATGTAACTTTTAGAGGTCCTTCACATATATGGATGAATTGGTTCTGGTCTGTTGCATATCTGGGTCACCGGAGCTAAAAATAGATTTTTTCAATGAAAACTTCAAAAATCTTCTTGTCTGAAACCATAGTACACTGAGTTAAGATATTTTGCACATATCATCGTTTACAGGTCCTCTATCTTAGTTGTTCAAATTTAGCCCCTGAGGTCAAAATTGGCCCCGCCCTGGGGGTCACCTTTTACAAATCTTCTTTTCTGAAATCACGTGACCCATCCTAGTGTCACCATTGTCAGGTGAGCGATCAAGGGCCATTCTGGCCCTCTTGTTCTTGTCCAGGAGATAATTCCAATTAACCCATTACCCCATAAATTTGCATTTTTAGGCCTTTAAATTATTCCTCCACTTAAGAAAATAATTCCACTTTATACAGTCATGAAAATGTAAGATAAGAAATAAGTTTCTATATCCTAGTAGATGGTAGCTTAAAGCAGTTTGAAAGTAAAGCAGAGTGTGCATTAAGACACATTCTGCTTTACTTTCAACCTGCTTTAGGTGGCCATCTATTTTCAAAACTAGAAACAGGCTATGGGGTAATGGGTAAAATGAAATTGCCTATTTGGAAAGAGCCTAATGAGAGGAAGTGCCATTTGCAAAGGCCATAACTCTTGACATCATTGTTTTTGGAGTTATTTCCCTTTGTGATATTTTCTTGTCCAGAAGACAACTCCAGTTCTACTGATGCTATTGTAATGAAATTTTATGTATGGAAAGAAACTGATGAGAGAAAATGTCATGCACAAGGGCAGCAATATTTTGTTTTTCCCCTTTGTCATATTTTATTGTCAGGAAAATAACTCCAGTTCTGCTGATGCTAGTGAAATAATTATCATTTACCAGTAATGGAAATAGCTTGATAAGAGGATGTGTCATGGATAAGGGTCATAAGCTTGGGAACAAAATTCTCTTTTGTCCTGTTTTCTTGTCCGGAAGATAACTCCATTTATAGTTACATTAAAATGTTGTCTTGCCCAGTCAACTTAGGTACAAACTACAATGTCCTCAGGTGAGCGAATTTATGGCCATGGCCCTCTTGTTTAAAACCAGAACTGCACCTTCTTTCCAGGGGTTGAAATATTAGGTTTCTACTGTATTTTTCGTTTGTTTAAGTCATTTTATTACATAGTACATAGTATTTATAATGTAAAAACTGTTGCTCAGATATGTATGAGAGATTATGTCATACCTATGGTTATAATCATTATGTGAAAATAGGCAGAGCTCCAGATATGGTGGGTATTTCAAAAACTAACTTATTATTTCTTCACCAAACCCCGTGTAATGACCATTCATTAGAATTGTGGCGAAGAGACGGTTCTAATGAGTGGTCACAACATACTGTTTAGAGGAGGAATGAAGGAGAACATTTTGGAAATGTTCTGTTACTTACTACTTACTTAATCCTCTTTCCTCCGATCATAGGGCTTTCACCAGAGAGCGAATGTTCTGTTAACTCACTCTTATCTGGAGCCCTGAATTGGTTTCTCTGTACATTGCAACCTGAGTAAACCTACAGTCAATCTTGTTTTAAGCAACCACTAGAACAGGACCCTTAGGCAATCTTGAATACAAGTGGATGCTTAATCCAGGATAAAAACAATTATTAAGCATTAAGCAGTCATTAATCTGTAAAGATTAATTTTGATCTCCACACTTCTTCAATTAGTGGTCGCTTAACCCTTTACCCCATAGCATGTTTCTAGTTTTGAAGACAGGTGACCTTAAAGCAAGTTGAAATTAAAGCAGAATGTGCCCTTTGGCATATTCTGCTTTAATTTCAGCCTGCTTTAAGCAACTATCTACTATGAATGCTGATGTGGAAAATATTTCATGTGTATTCATGCATGTATAAAGTGGAACTATTTTCTTCTGTTTGCTTCAAATAAAGGCTTAAAAAAGCATATTTATGGAGCAGTGGGTTAATACAAACTAGACTGTAATGTTTATCTGCAAAGCATGTACCACTATGATAAACTGCCCAAACATCAAATTTGTTTCACAATTTTCTCTTGATTTGTAAGCAAAAACCTTGCTTCATGATTTCAAAAGGATGTTGCAGAGCTTTAGTGTACTTCAAAGGCATGTGTGTTATGAAAGCGCGAGACCTCAATCTTTTATCATAGAGACAAAACACAATCATCCACCTTTAGCTTTGAAATTAGGCCTTGATTTCACAGACACATAGTTAGTTGTGAGACTCGAGAGTAGTCTCTAATCCTATGGTTTTGCTTCCTCCACCTTCAGCCTGAGCAAGCTGGGAGCCAAACCAACAGACTAAAGATTATGAGATAACACCAGAACAGCAGAAGCTGGAAGTCAGACCAAAGGATTAGAGATTATTCTGGAATCTGAAGCGTAATCACATGCTAGAGGAGTCTTGTATCATTAACCCATGATCCCATAGCCTGTTTCTAGTATTGAATATAGGTGACTACTTAAAGCAGGTTGAAAGTAAAGCAGAATGTGCCTTAAGGCACATTCTGCTTTACTTTCAGCCTGCTTTAAGCTAATATCTACTTGCATATAGAAAATGTTTTGTATGGTGCATATTTATGACTATAAATTGGAACTATTTTCTTCAGTGGGTGAATAAATTAAAGGCGAAAAAAGGCATATTTATGGTGTAATGGGTTAACCTTTTATCCCATAGGAATTCCTAGGTGAGAACTACTGTTCTAGTGTTGAAATAAGTAGAGGCGTAAAAAGATTTACTTATGGAGTAATGGGTTCTTCTAAATTTCATGCAAGGGATAAGGCATGTACAATATTCTAACCCTTTTGATACTGAATTTTTCATGTGGGCTATTCCACTTTTGAAAAAATGACCAGTTATTGTTGATTTTCTGGCTATTTTTAGAGAAAAAAAAGTTAAAAGAAAAAAAGTAAAGCAAACAGTACACTGTTTGCAAAATATACATATATATGTAGCCAGCATGAGAGGGTGAATAGCTGGTTCTCATATTTGAGATGATCAAGTCTGAAATCCCTATGGTTGATCATTGGAGTTACTCAACGATTTAACTCATAATGCTTAGTTTAAAACTTTTAAATTTCACACACAAAGAAAAGCTAACCTGGAAGCTTTCGCCCGTGTACTACAAGCTTTAGTTTAAACAATATTTTATTCAGAAGAAAAGGATTGGACAACAGGCAAAGCCTATGTGAGTCCTCTCCAAACTACTTGGCATCGCTCAAGGCTGTAGTGAGCAATGCCAAGTCCCAGTGAAAGGTCCGTTGGTTGACAAAGCCTGTAGTACACGGGCGAAAGCTTCCAGGTTAACTTTCAATTTTCTTTGTGTGTGCAATTTAAAAGTTTTAGACTAAGCATTATGAACAATATCACACAGTTGAATTTCCACAAGCATTTAACTCATACTTGTGAAATGACTAAAAATAACATGCTGCTTTTATGATCTCTCAGTTGAAAGCCTACTTTTAGTGATAAAAATGGATTGCACATAAAACAGGATGAAAGTAAAGTTTGCCTCTTCCGGCAGTAACACTATCCCCCATAGCCTGTTTCTAGTTTTGAAACAGGTGACCACTTAAAGCAGGTTAAAAGTAAAAAAGAATGCACCTTCAGGTACATTCTACTTTACTCTCAGCCTGCTTTAATAAGCTATAGTCTGCTAGGATAAAAAAAAATATATAAAAAAATACATTTCTTATGGTGCATATTCATGACTGTATAAATTGCAAGTATTTTGTTGATTGAAGGAATAAACTAGAGGTGTAAACAGTGAATATGACAATCAATGGGGGAAAGGGTTACACATAGAAAATAGCTATTATTGTGAGTGGAAGTAAAACATATTTCTTGTTCTTTGATCAAAAAGATTTTTCTTCTGAAAGGAAGGATTGGGTTATGTTTTAAGTTGGTAAGCTTTAACCTTTTATTTGTTGATACAAAATAAAAGTATTCTGCTTTGTATATTTAGTCATAAAGATACACAAAGCAACATCATATCAGTGTATTTGTGTAAATATAAGCAAGTTTATTGCTATATATATCAAATAAACTTTAAAAGAAATTTGTTGTTGATATTTATGATAATCATAATAAATGGCTTTATTGTTCAATGGTGCCTTAACTAAATGGAACAAAAGCAACATTAAACTCTGTTTTATATATATGGGATAGTTTATTGAAAGATTAACAATATACTCCATAGCTTGATTATAGTATTGAGGACAGGCTTTACTTTCAGCCAGCTTTAACCCTTTGAATCCTAGTCCTGTATATAGGCGTCCTTTCCAAACAATGGACATATGAATAATACGCTTATCCTGTGCAAACAGTGAAGACCCAAATCAGAGGGTTTCTTCACTGTTTGTCATAATGCCAAACATTGACAAAAACAACCCTCAATAGTCAGAAATAGACTAGACTAAAATGGAAACTGGAATTGTCCATTTAAAATTTTAGGGAGGAAAGAGCTCAGCTAGAATGTAGAAAATATTTTTTATGAAATAGAACTATTTTCTTCAGTGAAATAAATAAAATGTGTATCTATGGAGTAAAGTATTAAAAGATTTTGAAATCAGGAAACTGTAAAAGAGTTCAACATTCTAAATGAATAGCTTAAAGGGCCCGTCACACCATAACATTCTGGCCAACGTTCTCTGAGCGTTTCAATCGTTTAATTTTCGAGCGTTCTAGAATGAAGATGACACTTCTGGCGTTTGATTAACGTGTACCTAACGTATGACTAGCGTGTTTCTAACGCACTAGAAGCGTGTAACAGCGACCAAGTAAGATACCCCCGAAAACCATTAGCGTGTGCTAGCGTGCCACTGGCGAGGGACGAACGATTTGCCAACGTTAAAGGGGTCATTTCACCAAGAAATCTTCCCGGAAGACTGAGCTGCGATCTCAGAGCGTGGCTTGGTCGCCCCAGGTCGCAGGTAGTCATCGGTTGACCGAGGATTAGTCGAACCTTGGTCTCTTGTGGTCGCACATGGTCGAGGATTGGTCTCCCGGAAAAATAGATCGTAGCTCGGTTTTTTGACATGTAAAAAAACCGAGCCTCGACCTAAAAGTCGCATGGAGAGCGTCGAAAGAGCGAGCATGGTCGAGGAAAGAACGTATTGGTCGAGGGACGATCAACACTAGAGCGGGGATGAGCGAAGCTCAGTCTACTCGAGCGAGAACTGATCGCGCGCATGGTCGTGCTGCTCGATCCGGGTGATCTTGCTTCGCTCTTTTGCGATCAAGCCTCGCTCCACGCGACCTGTTCAAGACCTTCCCTAGCCCCGTACGCTCAATATTATTTCTATTGGCATGATTAGATCGAGATAGAAGGATTAAGGTGCGACCTATGTACGCTTAAGCTTCAACCAATAAAGTAACTATGAGTAAATGTATGTAACCCTTTGCAAATATTGTAAATAATGTATTTTTTGCGTAAATATCTTAATATCTCACAAATCTTGTTTTATTGTACACTTGTTTCTTTGATTCATGAATACAATTAAAAGATTAACCCTATCATTGCCAATATGCCGAGTGCTACAACCCATAGTTGATTCCATTTTTGCTAAACCGACTCCAATATGAACAATACATAACCAGTGTAAATAGATTTGTACATAAAAAGGAGCTCTAAAGTTCCAAAATGGAAAATTTATAAATGTATTTTAAATCAATAAATGAATATGTATATATATAGAGCAATATTATAATAAGTGGAAGTGAATATAAAAGCCAAACGAAGCCAACAAGAAAATTCATTTGAGGAAAACACATCCAAATGGGCCTAAGAAGTGGAAAACGCTTATGAATCTAAGGATGCATCTGACTTCGATACTACATGAACTACATGAAGGCTGCCAACATCGACATTCGCAAACATGTTGGATCCTGATCAGACGTCGCGTAATGCGGTTTTTGAATATAATCCAAACTATTTGACAGTCATATCAATGTTTCCTAAGTCCAAAACGCATAACACTAAATTGTTTAAAGTTAAAGATGGTGACAAATATAAGCCGATATTATAATAAGGCAGCGACAGCGTAAGATGGGTATGTCCGTCATATTGGCAGTGAAAGGGTAAAACACACACACACACACAAAATAGAAAAACAAAAAAAAATAAGAAAAAATCACCCCCTAAAAAAAAAAAAAAAAAAACCAAACAAAAAAAACAACCTAAAACACCATAAAAACACAATATCTCAGAGTCAAACTGCATAGGCAGCGCAGTGGTCAGCGCACATACTTCTCACTAATGCGGTCCGATTTCGATACCGGCAGTGGTAGAGGGTGCAGTGGTCGCCCATCCAAACAAGTGGGGTTTCTCCGGGTACTCCGGTTTCCTCCCACAATAGTGACCACATACACCTTAAGGAGCAATCTGCTTCACGTTCAACTTACTTTAAGTGATCACTTGTCTTTAAATCTAGAAATAGGTTATTGGGTAAAGGAATAGATCTACTTAAATATTATTTGGTATTAATTCAAGTGTTTTGTATTTTTTCAGGTTGCTTTTTTAAATGTTTACCCAATTATGGTGTGATATGTTTTTTGTTGGTTTAGTTTGGATAAAAAAGTAAATACAATCAAAACTTCAGATAAGATCGGACCAAATATCTGGACTCTACGAACAGTGAAAGGCCATTCTCGTCACTGCCGACTTGTTCCGATCCGAACCAATATCATCATCATCATCGGTGTTTAGATTAACGTGCAGGTGCAGGAGCATCATCCACATCAGTGGGCCCCCTTCCAGGCAGCTGGCTTGCTGCACGCATAGCAGATCTCACATTAGATCTCCACACATCCCTATCACAAGGGTCAACTTCTGAGAGCTTCCACTCTCGTCTGTCTCTCTGTGCCAATGTCTTCCATGTCATTTTGGGCCGTCCTGGCCCACGTCTTCCCTCAATCTGCATGTCCCAGACCTCCTTGATTGCACCGCTGGAGCGATTAACATGTCCAAACCAGCGAAGCCTTTTCTCCCTTAGGATGATAGTCAAGTCATCAAGGCCAAGTTTCACCAGCAGCTGATCTGACGTAACAGTAGCCACATCCTCCGGCTTTATATTGCAGATCTGTCTGATCATGGCTCTGTCATTGCGCTTTAAACGCTGGAGATTTGGACTTGTCAAGGGCCAGGTCTCACTTGCATGGAGCATTGCATTCCGCACGCAGGAGTTGTACACGCGACCGCGGGTCTTGTAGGAGAGGTGGCGGGATGAAAGGACTGGTAGCAGCTCCTTGAATTTCTTCCATGCTGTTTTCACACGCGTTGTAGTTGCGAGTTCACAGCCACCGGATGCAGAGAGCATGTCCCCTAGGTAACAGAAGAGTGCCACCACTTCCAGTTTCTCAGTTCCGACCTGAACATCAGTTTGGGGTCTACCATCTATGGGCCGTGCAGTACCTTGGCATCTAGCGCACCTGTAGTTTGGGTCCTCCGTCAGACGCTTGAGTCCACTGCATTTCTTGTGCACCCAGTGTTTGCAGCCGTTGCAGTGGATGCTATTGCTGCCTACACCGGTGCGGCATATGGCACAGGGAAACTCGCCCGAGCTCTGCAGGAGGTCCAAGCCTGCACCACAAATCATGATCTTGGTCTTCCCCACATTAACTCTCAATCCTTTCCTCTCCATACCTTCCTTCCACACCTGTAACCTGCTAATACACTCGTCCAGAGAGTCTGCAATGATAACCAGATCATCAGCGTATAGGTCCTCCCAAGGTACTCCAGCCCGAAACTCACGTGACAGAGCCTCAAGCACGATGATGAAGAGCAGGGGACTGAGCACGGAGCCTTGGTGCACACCAACCTTCACCTCAAACTCTTCACTGAGACCTTCACCAACTCGAACACGACTTCGCACATTCTCGTACATCCCCTGAATGAGCTTCACAATCCACTCCTCAACTCCAAGCTTTCTCAACGCCCACCAGATAACTTTCCGAGGAACCCTGTCAAATGCCTTCTCTAGGTCCACAAAAGCCATATAGAGCCTCCTGTCAACCGCGAGGTATTTCTCCTGCAATTGGCGGACAACAAAGATTGCATCTGTTGTGCCTCTGCCTGGAACGAACCCAAACTGTGATTCGTCTATGGACACCACTTGTCTTATGAGGCTATCAACAATCCTCTCCATGACTTTCATGGCCTGTTCCGTCAGTTTCAGCCCTCTGTAGTTGCCTCGGTCCAGAGCATCACCCTTTCCCTTGTAAAGGCAAACAATAAAGCTCTGCTCCCAGTCAGCTGGTATCCTGCCATCCCGGATTATTGCCGTAGCGAGGTCACAGATCATGGTGGCACCTGCATCACCTGCTGCTCTGAACATCTCCACCACTACACCTGATGGTCCAGCTGCTTTGCCGGTCTTCATCTTGGAGATGGCCTTCTTAACCATATCAATGGTGATCCGAATGGGTGGACCTTCAAGTGGTGGTTCATCAGACAGATGTTCAGGATCCCACTCAAACTCCACGTTGAGGAGCCTCTTGTAATGCTCAAGCCACGCCTTTTGCTTTGCCTCATCACTCAATGCCATCTCTCCTGCATCATTTCTGATTGGCTTGTCGCCCACAACATCAGCATTCTCTCTCCTCATCTGGTTGGCAAGGCGGAAGATTTCTGACGACTTGGGGTCGATGTTTTTGTAGACCGTCTTGTCTGCATCCTGGCGTGCATGATGCACTATGCGTCTGGCTGTGCGTTTGGCCGTGCAGTAGGCTTCCCTCGTGCTCTTGCCAGCCTTCCATGCTTTGAATGCCTGTCGCTTGGCTGCGATAGCCCCTTCCACCTCATCGCTCCACCACCAAGTTTCCCGTCGCCATCGGTGAGGACGTGTCATGCCACACACCTCTTCAGTAGTCTTCAGTAGGCCTGTTTTAAGCTTATCCCAGACTTCCTCGGCAGTTGGGTCTGTTTCACTTTCAGCTGCGGGCACCTGTTCTTTGAAGACTTCTTGGAAGCGGGTGTAGGTATCAGGGTCTTTAAGCCTCCATACTTTCAGGCGAGGAGAGAACTTGCGTTTTGTCTTCGGCGGCATGGCTATCCGCATGTCACATACAAGGAGCTGATGCTGCAGAGCAACCTCCTCTCCTGGTATTACTTTTACTTCTGAAATGAGCTTGCGCATTCTTTTCCGGAACAGGATGTAGTCGATCTGTGTGGCTGCATTTCCTGACTTGTATGTGATGAGGTGGCTGTCCCTTTTCTTGAAGCAGGTGTTGCCAACAACCAGGTCGTATGCAAACGCATACTCCAGGACTCTCTCCCCCTCAGTGTCAGGGTCCGGTCTGCCATATCCCAAACCTCCATGCACATCTCGGAAGCCTGTGCCAGTACTGCCTACATGTCCATTCCAGTCACCACATGGGATGAGGAACTCTGATTCTGGAATCTGAGCAGTAATGGCACGCAGTTGGTCGTAGAACAGTTCCTTGATGGCGTCGCTAAGGCCACATTGTGGGGCATAAACAGACAGGAATGAAAACACACACCGTCCTACAACAAGCTTCAGAAGAATAATCCTGTCAGACACTCTCTGCACCTCATAAACCTGTTCTATCAGATCCTCTGCCACAAACACTCCAACTCCTGCAGTGCCTCTATCATTCCCTGACCAGTACAGCTTGTACCTGGTGTCTTTGCCCTTGATGGTTCGGCAGTGACCTCCACGGTACCGGGTCTCTTGGAGACAGCAGATGTCGACTTTCCTGCGAGATAGCATCTCTACTACCTCACACACTCTTCCTCTCAGGGTGTTTACATTGAGTGTGCCCACCCTGAGTTTCCTCAGGTGCTTGCGGGATTTGCCAAAACGGCCCGACCCTGCCCCCCGCACCTGAATGGGGGCCAAGCCGGAGACGTCACTGACAGGACTCTGTTGTCTGCCAGCATCGTCTAACGTAGACTTTGTAGAATCTGGAATATAGCAAATGCATATCGATTTGGTCCATGATTTCCCTTCGGAGACTGGTCAAAAACTGAAGGTCGTCCACCGATCGCCAGACCTTTTATTGAGATCTCAAAGGGTCGCGCGCAAATCCATGCCACCATAACAAATTTGCGCGTAGCTCGAGCGAAACTCTGTCGAGAAAAGATCGAGAACTGGTTGTCTGAGCGAGGCTAGAACGTTCGAGATCGCATCTAAGTCGTATTGATCGAGGGTACATTGCAGCTCGTACGTAGCTAGATCGGCCGGGCATAAGTCTTGGTCGGCCGAGGTCGCGCACTTTCGAGGATAGATCGTCGAAAGGTTGAGGCTATGTCGCAGACTGGTCGAACAGAACGAGTCTTGGTCGTGTCAAGATCGCTTCAGATCGAGTGGATGGTCGTAGGTTGAGCGTTTGTAGAACGTACAGAACGAAGGTAGAGCGTACACATCGAAGGTCAAACGAGCTAACATCGAACATAGAGCGTACACAGAAAATAATGTGGTAGGTCACGCGGTTTTTGCCCGCGACTACGGGAAAACCGAGCTGCGATCAAGGTCGCGTGTGGTCGCGTGCGACTTTTCCAGGTCGTACTTGGTGAAACGACCCCATAATGGGGTCGCAAATGGTCGAGGATTGGTCTCCCGGAAAAATAGATTGTAGCCTCGACCTAAAAGTCGCACGGAGAGTGTCGAAAGAACGTATTGGTCGAGGGGCGATCAAAACTAGAGCGGGGTGAGCGAGGCTCAGTCTACTCGAGCGAGAACTGATCGTGCGCATGATCGTGCTGCTCGACCCCTGGTCGATCCTCGCTCAATCCGTGTGATATAGCTTCGCTCTTTTGCGATCAAGCGTCGCTCCACGCGACCTGTCCCAGACCTTCCCTAGCCCCGTACGCTCCATATTATTTCTATTGACATGATTGGATAGAGATAGAAGGATTAAGGTGCGGCCTATGTACGCTTAAGCTTTAACCAATAAAGTAACTATGAGAAAATGAATGTAACCCTTTGCAAATATTGTAAATAATGTATTGTTGCGTAAATATATAAAATGTTTCATAAATCTTGTTTTATTATAGGCTTGTTTCTTTGATTCATGAATAAAATGAAAAGATTAACCCTATCATTGCCAAGGCCGCCAACATGGACATTGGCAAACATGTTGGATCCTGATCAGATGCCGCGTAATGCGGTGTTTGGATATAATCCAAACTATTTGACACTCATATCAATGTTTCCAAAGTCCAAAACGTATAACACTGAAGTTTTAAAAGTTAAAGAGGGTAACAAATATAAGCCGATATTATAATAAGGCAGCGACAGTGTAAGATGGGTATTTCCGTAATACATGTATTGGCAATGAAAGGGTAAAAAAGACAAAAAACCCATAGAAAACAAAAATAAAACAAAGAAAAAATCATCCCCCCCCAAAAAAAATCCATAAAAAACACTAAATATCATAGTCAAACTGGATAGACAGCGCAGTGGTTAGCGCACATGCTTCTCACTAATGCGGTTCGAGCTCGATACCGGCAGTGTTAGAGGGTGCAGTGGTCGCCCATCCGAACAAGTGGGGGTTCTCCGGGTACTCCGGTTTCCTCTGACAATAGTGACCACATACGCCTAAAGGAGCAATCTGCTTCACGTTCAACTTACTTTAAGTGGTCAAATCTAGAAACAGGTTATTGGGTCAAGGAATACTAAATATATTTTGGTATTAATTCAAGTTTTTTGTATTTTTTCGGGGTGCTTTTTTAAATGTTTATCCAATTATGGTGTGATATGGTTTTTTGGTTCAGTTTAAAAAAAAGCAAAACTTCAGATAATGTTGAGGACCCTGATAAGATCGGACCAAATATCTGGACTCTACGAACAGCGATAGGCCATTATTGTCATTGCCGACTTGTTCCGAACCGAACCAATATATCGATTTGATCCATGATTTCCCTTCGGAGACTGGTCAAAAACGGAAGGTCGTCCACCGATCGCCAGACCTTTTATTGAGATCACATATCCATGCAACCATAACGAATTTGCGCGTAGCTTTAGCGAGACTCTGTCGAGAAAAGATCGAGAATTGGTTGTCTGAGAGAGGCTAGAACGTTCGAGATCGCATCTAAGTCATATTGATCGAGGGCACATTGCAACTCGGACGTAGCTAGATCGGCCGGGCATAAGTCTCAAGGTCGCGCGTGGTCGCGTGCGACTTTTCCAGGTCGTACTTGGCGAAATGACCCCATTAGACGAGCGTGTTGAGCGTTCGACTAACGTACGACCAACGACAGCATAACGTTTTGCTGGCGTGTGATTTTTACAATCGAACGGGTTACAAAACACTGGGAATTTCGAAGTGAATTTAGTTCTTGTGAGTTTGATCAGTCAGAATCATGCCGCCAAGACGCAAAAAGGGCGGGAAGGTGACTTCTGCTAATAGCGCTGCAGGTAAGAAGAAGCCTCCTTCACTAGCAATGTCTTCTGACGAAGAAGAACACCATGAGGAAGAGCACTTCCGAGAAGTAATGGACCATGTGACACCCCCTGAAGACCCTAAACACCCTGAAACCCCCAATGATGACGGTCCGACCATTACAAAGAGAGGGAAGAAGCAGAGAAAGGATTGTAAGACCGTGGACCGGGCGATGGAGGATAGTCTGGTCGAGTTTGTCAGCATACTTAGATCCAGAGGCCAAATGTCGCAGTGTCACCGCCAGTTTCAGGCCATGTTCGAGGGGCTATCGGTAAAAGTGTGCTGCTTTGTCAATCTGCCCCTGACACGTCCAAAGAGTTCATCAAACATTTCCGGTGGCATGCGCATGACGATGGTGAAGGTACTGAGATCTTCTTGGCGAATCTTCAACCATGAGTTGGTCGTACATGTACAGACTAAACTCTTGACGCCTTAATATCCAGCACTACCGGGGTCTTTTTCTCTGCGGGCGAGGTCCCTCAATGTGTTCAGCTATGTTCAAGTTCAGTACATCTACTTACCGGTATAGCAACTACATATCACCTCCTTAGTCTTTCTGGATCCTCCATAGTAGGTGTTCTCTACGGTAGTCCAAAATCAAATGAACCTTGCTTACAAAACATTAGTTTATATACCAATATACATGGACGTTCGAATAACGCTCAATGGACGCCAACAGACGTTCGTTTGACTTAAGTCACACGCTGCGAACGCTAGAGGACCGTTCAGCTGTCGTTGACAGGTCACCAGGGAGTCGTTCACTGCAAAGCAAACGATTAGTAACAGCCAAGTACCGCTAGAGTAACGACTGACTAACGATAGCCGAACGCGTGCAACGCTCAGTGAACGTTAGTAAAACGTTCAACGAACGTTCTTAAACGATCTCCAACGTTTAACACTATACGTTCGAAGAACGCTGGTCTCAGAGAAAACTTTTGTGCATGTTCAAAAAAAATTTCCGACGTTTACTAGTGTTCACACACCGCGCCAGCGACCATGGGCGACTACCAACGTTTCCTCAATCGTCAGAGAACGCTGGCCAGAACGTTATGGTGTGACGGGTCCATAAGGGTGAATGTATAGAGCAACACACTGCAATGCTGCTTTATTTTACATCTGTTGAAAACAGGGCGTACAGTTAAACCTCTCTATTACAACCACTAAAATGAAGGCTAACCAATTGTATAAAAGACAGGTGGCAGCTTAAAGCAAGGTGACAGTAAAATAGTAAGCCCCATTACCCCCATAATAGCCTTATTTTAGTTTTGAAAATAGGTGACCACTTAAGGTGGTTCGCGGGTCAGCTTATTCTGTGTCAGAATTCTTTGAAACCTTGATTAAATTGAAATGTACCATATGGAGAGTGAAAAATCGTTAATATAAAAAAAAGTTACAGTGCCGGTTTTTTCTGAGAGGACCTTTTGTCGAGAAAAGCTCCTTTTTTAATAAACAGGAATAATTTCTTTATAAAATGATATAACTCAATAATTTCTGTACATTCAAGTAAACTGTACATAGACTATAAGATAGTGGGCAAACAAAAGTATTTCATAACACATTTTCTGGAAATATCAACATTTTAAAAAAGTCAAATTCTGAAAATCTCAAATTACAAAAAATCTAGCTGTTTAACATACACTAATTTTACTCTTATTAGATAGATATAACTTAATTCTACTAGTCACAAAAATTTAATGAAAATCTACAGTGGAATTTGCATTTTATACGTGATTTCCTGAAATTCTGACAAAATGTTAACATAAAACGAGTAACCTCCCTTGAGTTCAACTTTAAAATGCCGTCAGCTCTAAATAATACCTTAAGTCAAACCTGTCATAAGGAACCATTGAATACGGTAGCCTGTAGATCTTTTAAGGCAAGCGGCTGTTTAATGCATAACAAAAGTAATGCATAAAAGCTCCTTTAGGATCTATCTTTTAGCATTACCTTTGTCCTTTGTTAAGCTGCCATCTGTCATATAGGCTATAATCCTCACAAATTTAGCTGTCACATGACTATACTTGCATCTGATGTTATTCATTATTACGTGACTAAACATAGCCTGTCCTTTGATCACTGCGTTATGGATTGACTAGTCACTAAAATCGGACAATTTGTTAAAAAAAAGTTTTGAAGCGAGTGGGATCGAACCTAGAACATTTGGATTGCAAGTCAATCACCGTATCAACTGCGCTAACAGAGAAGACACTGAAGCAGTTCAAACTTTTCTTTATCTACATTTTCTACTATAAGCACGTGCCGCAAAGATCAGGTGAAAGTCATCAGCATTTCCGGAACTCGAAATGCGGCCCGCCCGCTGTCGAACCACCTTAAAGCAGGTTAAATTTATTTCTCCACTGAAGAAAATAGTTCCTTTACACTTTTATTTAAGAGAATATATCAGTAGCTCGTAAGCGTTATTTTCAATTAGTTACATTATATTGTTGGATTATCGTCGAGGTTTATTACTGTGTAGTCAAGCATAACCACAGGTACTTGACACATACATCTAGATCTATTAACCCCCCTCCCTTTAATTTTGTTTTGTTTTGTTACACTTCTATTATAGATAGATATACGTATATTATCAATAAGGTTTGACCTGACGGTCATCACTTTCCGTCAGCTTTCGTTGGTACAATCGGTGATACAATCGGGAGTTTCCGGATACTTTATTGATATATACCTTAGCCGATACCAAAAGTCACTGTGTTGCAATAGCTGAATGGATAGCGTTAATGACTCGTTGTGGAAGGGTCATGGGTTCGATTCTCGGTACTGTTTTGTAAACTTCGGCTGTAAATATTTTTTAAATAGTAAAAAATTAAAAGTTTAGTATGCCTTAAACGATACTAAAATAAATCAGTCAGCAATTTTTTTTGAAAAACGGCCTGCTGCCTGATGCCTTTTGATGCTTGACGAAATACAAAAGTAACGCATAGTGCTTTCTGGGAGTGTTTTGCATAACGTGGTGTTCTTTGGACCAGTTTTCTAGCCAAGTGTTTCCTAGGCAAGTAGCACTGTACTCTATTTCATATACATGTACATGCAATTGCATGAATGTCATGGTTTGCATGCGTCTATCCGCATTTTTAAAAAAAATACATGTACATATTCAATAAATAATACAAAACTCTACCGGGGATCGAACCCAATACCCTTACCTTGGTAGCGCGGCGACCTTACCACTGAGCCATCGCCGACTGTATTTATCTATAACCGATAACACTATTCCAGTTCGAGTCACCGTTGAATTGTCTATTCTCAATACACTGTAGTTGTTTTCGGAAGCTAACGAATAACTTACGGAAAAAGACGGAATATGCATGAACCGTCAGGTCAAACCTTATCGACAATACCTATAATAGAAGTATAGTAAACAAAAAATTAAAAGGGGGGGGGGGGTAATACATCTATGTGTCAAGTACCTGTGAGCATAACCATATCTGTTTATCTTAGCCTTTAAACGGATACCACGTATTCATAGCGTTGCACGTGCACAGGTGTGCATGATTCAGGTAGAGTCTCTACACCCGACACAATTAACTAGCGATCAGTACAGGAAAGAAAAATTACAATTTCGATATGTTCAAAAAGGCAACGTCAAAGTGACGCAGAGCGAAACTTAGCTGTTGAATATGCTAAGGGTAACTGACGTCTCCCGGGACGTTGGTTGCACCAAACAGACAATTTATAACGTCAGAAATAAGGTCAACATCTTCTGGTCTGACACACAGGTACTTGACACATACTTTATTATCTATTAACCCCCCTTTTACTATACTTCTATTATAGATACAAGGTAAACAGCGCAATTCAACACCTAGTCTTTACTATCGACTTAAGCTGATGCTAAAATAGACTCGATCGCCGATATTCTCTTGTGGTATCCTCGGGAAATGATTAATTTATCAATATCTACTTTTTATTTCATCAAATTCCGTCAAATAACGCCACAGTATGTGAATTATAACGAAAATAAGCATCAAAAAGTTTTATGTCGTTTTCATGGTACATAGCAACGAATGTACATGTAGGGGTGATCTGTTATTTGTCCACAATAAACGGCCTATGCCACTGGAACTTTCAACAAATATTATAAATCATCTTTAAATGAAATATTATCAGTTTTATATAATTTACATAGAATGCAAAATTAAAAGAAACTTTACCTGTTTAATTTTGACCAATGAGATCGCTCCGTTCATTCAATTCATTCCGGTGTTCAAAATGGCATTCACAATGAAATGAGTCTTTCACTTGTCAATTTCATGCCAAATTACATGTATATTTCATATAGCTGATAGTGGAGAGGGTCATGTTCCGACACAAACGCGTTTGCTCTAATGAAATTAGGTGAAAGTTCCAGCCGTAAAGGCCGTTAAATGTGCAAACCGACTAGATTACCCCTTATTTTGGGCAATAAATTCTGTACCAAGAGAACGACATAAAACTTTTTGATGCTTATTTTCGTTATAATTCACGTACTGTGGCGTTATTTGACGGAATTTGATGAAATAAAAAGTATATATTGATAAATTAATCATTTCCCGAGGATACCACAAGAGAATATCGGCGATCGAGTCTATTTTAGCATCAGCTTAGGTCGATAGTAAAGACTAGGTGTTGAATTGCGCTGTTTACCTTGTATCTATAATAGAAGTATAGTAAAAAAAAAAAAAAAAATTTTAAGGGGGGGGGGGGGGGGTGTTAATAGATAATAAAGTATGTGTCAAGTACCTGTGGTCTGACAGAGATATTCAAAGATCCGATCACCCCCGTGTAACAACGTTACGTGAGCACCGCATGATTGCCTTGACGCACCTACGTAATCGATTATTGCAGGGTTGCCATAAGTTGACATGAAAAATCCTAAGATTTCCAAATTTGCATTTTTCAAGTGCGAATTTACGAATCGTACCTTTACCCCATAGCCTGTTTCTAGTTTAGTTGACACGTGACTACTTAAAGCAGACTGAAAGTAAAGCAGAATGCGCCTTATGGCGCATTCTACTTTACGTTCAGCCTGCTTTAAGCTACCATGTAACTTGTTCTAGAAAAAAAATCCGAATATTTAGGAAAAATCCGGAGAAATGGCAGCCCTGTTATTGACAGTATCCGTCAATATTTGGCGATACAGGATTCATGTACACACGACCATAAATCGTATTAGACAGAAACCTCGGCCAATACGAGTCCGTCGTCCGTATAACACACCGTCCAATCGGTTATGGTTACCGCATCGATAAATTTGTGGTTACCTCTCGCAGCGAGAGTCGATAAAAAAGGTGAGTTTATATTTTTCTCCAAAACACTCCTTCTTTCACAAGATCGGCACTTCTTTGTATGCAGCCGTAAAAAACTATGTTTGCCGAACATGTTGGTGTAATAATTTCCCAACAGCATGCAGAATGGTGTATTAAATCAGTGAATCAATATGCCAAAACACCAATTTTCTTTCTTTGCGACTGAATATCTCCGATATATAAAAAACTCTAGTTAATTCAACGATATCGAAGGTAACTCAAAGTATTTTTCTGTCCATCCTAAGAAGTTCATATTGCTTTGTTCAAAATCAAGGTAGTGACAAGCATTTTCGTGTACTAAGTTGATGCTCGAATGTTGTACACCTGATGAGGAGACTTGTACCGTATCAGAAGACTCGCCGTCAAGTAAAACAGTCTGCAATGTACCGCTTAGAAATACCCATATCTAGCATAATGCTCGTACCCCGAATACCATACTTGTTCCGCTTTAGGAACAACCTATCACGACTGACCATGTTAAAAGCCTTGCTAAAATCAAGGAGGATAAGATCACTTTGCTTACCTTGGCTGTTATTTCTAGCACGGAATTATACAAACGGAATAGCAACTAAGCGAAATTGAATAGGCGAGTACCTGAGCTCTCGCGGCGGTTGAATTTTGCGAGATTATGTGTCACGTGACAACATCTTCACTTTTTTGCCTCGTTGTCCGCGATTTCTGGCGTGAAATTTACCGACTCGAGTGTTTTTATTGACATTTTATAGGATTTAAACGACTATGTGGACATTCCGATCAATTCACGGGAATAAAAACCCGTGAACAATGCTTCGAAAACACACATTTATCATATTGACTACCGATAGACAGTCTCTTATCAAGTCTCGCGAGTCTCCTATCCGCCGCACGAGATTAACGATATAGCGCGAGGTTTCGATTCCGTCAGTGTATAATTCTGTGTTTCTAGCAAGATGTCAAGTTGAGTCTCACAAGACACTAGGTCCCTAAAACCGTGCTGTAAATCGTACATCAGACCATTAGTAACAGTATTCTTACCAATGCCATGTGATTGTTTATGTGATATATGCTAGTATTATGAGGTTATTTAACAGTGTTGAGTACAATACTGAATTCTATTGGACGAGTACACAGCAGTCATAACCATATTTGGACGAGGCGATAGCCGAGTCGAATATGGATTATGACTGCTGTGTTCGAGTCCAATTGAATTCAGTATTGTACTCTACACTGTTAAATTACCTCTTTATTTCACACCATAAAATTATGAAATGGCAAAAGAAACCATATGCATTTTTCCTATTCATTCTAGCCTAGCCATTGACTTCGAAATTTCCAAAAACAAATTAGGGCTGTGTTCCTTCCCTACACGTTACCGACCCTCCCCTTACAACCAGTATATCTATTTTAAATCTATAATCGTCTACACGTATCATTTTGCATAAGTTTCTGTTCTAGATCTAATTTTTAATAATTTACTCCATCACGATACTCTTTTTAAACACATTAAAGGTGTAAGAAGTCTAACAAAGGGCCGTTTTATAATGAACTTTATGAATTACCTCCCGTTAATAGTGAAGAAACACCTAATTTTATTCCTCAAAAGCATTTTTATATTTTTTCTTTTGTTTGTTATCTTTATAAAACTTACTAATGTTTAGAATTTCAGTCCAATATGGCATAAATTATCTATATGCATTTTTAAAAATTACATTCGGATAAACAAAAATTATATTCCTAAGTTGGAAAAATAACTTAAACGTCACAAAAGCGTTATTTACTGTAT
Source organism: Gari tellinella (assembly GCA_922989275.2). NCBI lineage: Eukaryota > Metazoa > Mollusca > Bivalvia > Cardiida > Psammobiidae > Gari > Gari tellinella. The sequence goes on from OV277858.1 coordinate 54,698,732, forward strand.
ATGCCGTTTGAACGTTAACGCGCCAAAACGTCTACAGCATTTTGTTTATCGTTATGTCATTAAATTAGATAGATATTGCAAATGTAAGCCAAATCTTATTTCCCCCTCCATATTACGTCTCGCTCCGAGCAACACACACAATATGCGTCTCCAATTGGGTGTCGTTGTAGAGATGGAACACTGTAGCAGACAATGGTGAAATACTAAGGGAAGTAACTCTTGACAGAGTGTCGGAAGAGTTGTCCAGTCCAATATGAAAATGATATGGATTTTCTGGATCCGAGTCCAATATGAGAAAAATGTGGCCTTCTGGGATAGCTTTTTAGCTCACCTGAGCTAGCTCAGGGTGAGCTTTTGCAATCCTTGAATGTCCGGCGTCCGTCGTCCGGCGTCAACAATTTTAGTGTTTACACTATAGAGGCCACAATATTTATCCAATCTTTCTTAAACTTGCTCAGATGGTATATTGCCATAAGAGCTTGGATGAGTTCGTTTATGGTTGAAATCGGACAAATAGGTCATGAGTTATCTACCTTTGAATTGCTGAAAATGCCATATTTAACAGTGTTTACACTCTAGAGGCCACAGTTTTATCCAATCTTTCTAAAACTTGCCCAAATTGTATATGACTATAAGAGTTCGGATGAGTTCGATTTTGGTTGAAATAGGACATATAGATCAAGAGTTATCTACCTTTGAATTGCTGATAATGCTATATTTAACAGTGTTTACATTCTAGAGTTCGCAATTTTTATCCAATCTATCTCAAACTTGCTCAGATTGTATATGACTATAAGAGTTCAGATGAGTTTGATTATGGTTGAAATCAGACTTATTGGTCGAGAGTTATCTACCTTTGAATTGCTGAAAATGCAATATTTAACGATGTTTACACTCTAGACGCCACACATTTTATCCAATCTTTCTCAAACTTACTCAGATTGTATATAACCATAAGACTTCGGATGAGTTCGATTATGGTTGTAATCGGATCAATAGGTCAAGAGTTATCTACCTTTGAATTGCTGAAAATGATATATTTAACAGTGTTTACGCTCTAGAGGCCACAATATATATCCAAGCTCTCTCAAACTTTCCCAGATTGTATATGACCATAAGAGTTCGAAAAAAGGTGATTATGGTTGGAATCTGACAAATAGATCAAGAGATATCTACCTTGAATTGCTGAAAATGCCATATTTAACAGCGTTTACACTCTTGCAACTACAGTTTTCAATGGATTTTGATTATACTTGTACACAAAGGATGTAGCTATACGTTCTCGAAGAAGTGCAATTATTGTTGAAATCTAATCATTGTGGCAATATTTACCTGCCCTTGATATACTTTGAAATGCTAGAAAAAGGCTTCATTTCAGCATTGTTTAGGCTCTAGTTATCTGTCTTTGATGTACTCTACTATACTACAGTAGGTCAACAAACTTGAATGGATTTAGAATAAAACGGGTGAAATTCAAAGGTAAAGCTATCAGGCTTCATTACAAATGGTGAGCGATATCAGGGCCTTCAGGCTCTCTTGTTTACGTTTCCGGTACAATATAGGTTTCTCTTGTACCGTCACGTGGTAGAAAGAGGGGCCTTCGATTGGTTTAATCTATGTAGGTGTGAAATAATATGAGGTAACAGTGTTGAGTACAATACTGAATTCTATTGGACGAGTACACAGCAGTCATAACCATATTTGGACGAGGCGATAGCCGAGTCCAATATGGATTATGACTGCTGTGTTCGAGTCCAATTGAATTCAGTATTGTACTCAACACTGTTAAATTACCTCTTTATTTCACATCATAATATTATAAAATGACAAAAGAAACCACATGCATTTTTTCCTATTCATTCTAGCCTAGCCTTTGACTTCGAAATTTCCAAAAACAAATTACTGTGTTCCTTCCCTACACCGGCCCTCCCCTTACAACCAGTAGATCTATTTCAAATCTATAATCGTCTACACGTATCATTTTGCATAGTTTTCTGCTCTAGATCTAATTTTTAATCATTTGCTCCATCAAGATACTCTTTTTAAACACATTAAAGGTGTAAGAAGTCTAACAAAGGGCAGTTTTATAACGAACTTATGAATTACCTCCCTTTAATACGGAAAAAAGGCTTGCCTTTTTCCGTTCTTAAGTAATGCATGATAAAATCAAAGGTATTCCAATTTTATTCAATCACTGACAGACTTTGAAAAGTGTTTGATTTGCGCGTGAATAATTTCCTCAAAACTAGGCAACTACAAAACATGGGGGCTGACATCTTGGATGATGACGTCACGGCTTTAACGAAGAGTTGTGCGTGACGTTTCGGAATTCCCGATTTCGGTGCTATTTTTAAACCATTTTAAGCACGAATAACCCTCAACACTCACTTGAAATGATTTTCTCCAAATGACAAAGCTTCAAACAGTTCAATTCATACCCTTAAACGCTTAAATGAACGTTATTTACAAAAGTCTACTTCTCAATCGAACCGATAAAAATAACGGATTACCAATACACCATCAATATAAATAATGACGTCATTATTGGTGGCGACATATGACTTCCAAAAATAGTTTCAGATTGCATTATAGGTGTACGGGGGAGTTTTAACTTTTAACATTGTATACACGGGTGCTTATAGATCTATTTGATTATTTGGTTTAACAACATATAGATCTTGTCCCAAACAATTTAGGTATATAATAAAAGTTCGAGTCGGTTGTGTTATCCAGATCTCAGTCACGAGAGGCGTAGCCTCGAGTGTGATCTGGAATACACAACGAACTGATACAAGAGCGCTGATCACACACTGGTGATAGATCTATTCCGTTTTCATAGTATAAATTTGCTTTTTTCCGTCCATAGGCAAAGCCTAAATACATATTAGTGAAGAAACACCTAATTTTATTCCTCAAAAGCATTTTTATATTTTTTATTTTGTTTGTTATCATTATAAAACTTACTCATGTTTAGAATTTCAGCCCAATAAGGCATAAATTATCTATATGCATTTTGAAAACGTACATTCGGATAAACAAAAATTATATTCATAACTTGGAAAAAAACTTAAAACGTCAAAACGGTATTACTGTATAATATATGACGTTTGAACGTTAACGCGCCAAAACGTCTACAGCATTTTGTTTATCGTTATGTCATTAAATTAGATAGATATTGCAAATGTAAGCCAAATCTTATTTTTCCCTCCCTATAACGTCTCGCTCCTAGCAACACACACAATATGTGTCTCCAATTGGGTGTCGTTGTAGAGATGGAACACTGTAGCAGACAATGGTGAAATACCAGGGGAAGTTACTCTTGACAGAGTGTCGGAAGAGTTGTCCAGTCCAATATGAAAAAAATATAGATTTTTTGGATCCGAGTCCAATATTATACAGTTATTAAACGGCCGAGGGCGGGCCGTCGTTACTTATTGGCACAAGTTAGCCATAATGGCACGAGGGCCTTGTTACTTATTGGCACAAGTTAGCCATAATGGCACGAGGGCCTTGGCCCGAGTGCCAATGTGGCTAACGAGTGCCAATAAGCAACGACGGCCCGCCCTCGGCCGTTTAATGACTTGTTTATTGTATACCTGGTTCAAAATCAACGAATACGTAGATTTGTTGAATGTTTACATAAGCGCGGCCATTATAGAAATCAAATGACGTCATCTTCAACGAACGTTGTCCATTTTGAACGTTACGTTGCTAACGTTTTCACGTTCATAAATTCTGTTGCCCCCGGGCCAATAACCGGATGCAGTCCAAATAACCTGTAATTGGACTGCATCCGGTTATTGGCCCGCTCAGCAAGGGCGTATTGCATTGGCATCATAACAAAATCTGTTACTATTTATAGTAAGGTATACAATAAGAGAAAAATATGGCTTTCTGGGATAGCTTTTTAAATTCCGGTACAATATAGGGTTCTCTTATACCGTCACGTGGTAGAAAGAGGGGCTTTCGATTGGTTTAATCGATGTAGGTGTGAAATAAATCCATATATTGTCGAGCATCGTATAAAAACTAAAAATACGACATGGAAATGGATTCGCCTAACGTTTTCGTACTTTGAGTGACTCGGACTATATTAAGTCAGTCCTATGCTCCTTAGGTCTACGTCTCCATGAAGTGTCCGTGTAGATCAAAATCAATTTCCAAATGAAATTCAGTAAACGCTCAATAATTTTTTTGCGTTGTTAGTTTTTGCTGATTAACTTTCATCTTGGGAACACTTAACTAACGACTGTTTGCAAAACGTCTTGGATGCAGTTGACTTCTCGCCAGAAGATGTTCTTGAAACGTTAAAATCCTTAAAGTCCAATAAATCTCTGGGACCTAGCGGGATTCACCCAAAAGCTTTTACTTGTAGCTCAAAATGAACTATAAGACCCATTATACACGATCTTCAAAACATCTTCAATCAGGAAATCTTCCTCTTGAATGGAAAAATGTATTTGTCTCGCCGATCTTTAAGGTAGCTGTTTACGATCGGTACTGCAAGCGGATTTTCTAATTAATTGTCGTGATTGATGATTTTCCCCCCAATTTTATAGCTGACGGGTGAAAATGGTACACATCCCATCAGAATATGCAAATTTACAAATAATATTTTAATTTTTTACGATTTTATAAGAACATTTTAAAAAAATTCAAACAACGATATCAAAGCCATCTTTATTTGTAACATGATTAAAATTGCCCAAAATACTCTTTATAAACATATCTAGGGATCCGTGTCACAGAGTTTTAAAATACCGCTTCAAACCTTTGTTATGTAACATCAAAGTTTTTTTACGGTTTAAAGTCGACCATTATTACGTAACGCTTTATAACGGACCACTGGAGCTACTTATACAATTTCTGAGACACTGTTCCCTCGGGCAGATAATACCCTTTCATCAGCTTTAAAGGGGCTCGCAACCGGATTTAGCATTAAAATAGTAATTTGTAAATATATGTCAAATGCTTATATAAATGGGTAAGATTTAGTTTAGGATAATAAATTCGTTTAAAAAATGCATTTAAAAAAAAAGAAGCTCTGGTGGGATTCGAACCCGTGACCCTCCATGCGGAGACAAACATGAAAAATGAGGAAACGCCTATATCCCCTCGGCTACCAGCGCTCTCTATATATGAAGGGTGTATCCTACCCATAAGCGATTTTTTCAAAGTATCAAACTTTTTTTTCTATCATTGTTTTTTTGGAAGAGCTATTTATGATGAATGAAAAAATGGAAAAAAATATGGTGGTGTCCTTTTTTTTTAGCTATGTACAGCGATTTGAAAACGGTATGTCAAATTTGGACTTTTTCTCTCAAATTTTACCCATTCAGAGTACAAGCTTCAGTAAAATCTATTTCAAAACAAAACAAACATGGTAATATGGGTTTTCATTATTTATTTCATGTCTATGGTGGTATTTTCACAATTTAGACAAAGCAGGCACTTGGTTTGAACAATATGGATCCTCGAATATCAAAAATATGCTTTTTATAGGGCATGATTTTATTAGATTTTTTATTTTATGAAAAAAAAGTCAAAAAGTTTGAAAATGAAATAGTTCTAGTATTAAACTTTTTCTTATATTCTACCAAATGAAAGCCAATGTTAAGGCAGTTCAAAATATGAAAAGAAATTGAAAGGTCAGTGTTGAAAATGTTGAGTTATTAAAGTAAAAAGAGTTATCTCCCCTTACAAAATTTACAAAAAAGTACCATATCGATGATATTTAGAGCTTTATATATCGGGATAGCCGTTTACCAAAGAAGAAACGACCGGAAAACAACAATGAGAACAAAGACAGTTGCAAAAAAGCAAGTGTTGGTATGCCCTATGTGCGTGGTACGTCCGAAGTTCTCTCTCGAATATTCAAGAACCACGGCATTAACATGTACCATAAGCCTTTTAACTCCATCAAAAGCCAGGTTACTAAGGTCAAAGACAAGACAGACAAACTAAAAAAATGTGTTGTTATCTACCATATCAAATGTGACAATTGCAAGGAAGACTATATAGGGGAAACTGGCAGAACTTTAGAAACAAGAATGAAAGAACATGTGACCAGAAACTCTTCAGCTATTTTCGAACATTGCAATAACACCGGGCACAAATTCAAATCAGACAGTACCAAAATCCTGACCAGTGAGAACACCTTAATGAAAAGAAAAGTAAAGGAAGCCATTGAAATTAGACAGCGGAAACCATCACTGAACAGGGACGAGGGCCTGGAGCTACCCCCCGTCTACGCTCCTCTCCTCAAGTCAGGTGACCAAGCCAGGTCACCTGACCAGCACTAGTTGAATAGTCAGCGCCGACGAAGGAAGTGTGAAACTTCCGAAAATTACGCAGGTAAATAACTTTCGCTCTGAGTCATGGAAATCAAGTCAGAATGATTAAACCAGTGTTAGGGCGTGTTCGATTACAGGGGCATTACTATTTTAAGTTGTCTTGCTAAACTTTTCACAAGTATATTGAACGACAGACAGACTGAATAAATTTCTAGAAGTAAAAAATTGAATTGTGCATTTGTTGACTATAAAAAGGCTTTGGTTCTATTAATAGAGTATTATTATGGAAAAAGCTTCTGCAAAATGATATAAATGGCAAAGTTTTTAAAATCATTTTTAATATCTATGACAAAGCCAAATCTTGTGTGCAAAGCAAAGATGGTATGTCAGATTTCTTCCCTAGCTCTTCAGGTGTTAGGCAAGGTGAGAATTTATCGCCTATATTATTTTCAATATTCTTAACTGATCTTGTAGCTCATATGTCACAATTTTACAGTGGGTTAGAAATCTTATCACAGTCCTTTAGTGCATTTTTAAGTGATGACACTGTAGAGGTTTACCTCAAACTTTTTCTACTGCTGTATGCAGATGATACCATTATTTTTGCCGAATCTAGCAATGATCTACAGTCTGCGTTAGATGCAATGAATGAATACTGTGAAAGGTGGAAATTACAAGTTAATACAACTAAAACTAAAATTGTGGTGTTTTCCAATGCCAAAAGCAAGAGTAAAGAACAATAATAAGTTAGAGGTTGTTGATGATTTTAACTACCTTGGAATTAAGTTCAACTTTAATGGCAAATTTGACAAAGCTAAGAAACATCTCTGTGATCAAGCTCGAAAAGCTATGTTTTCCATTCTTAAAAAAGCGAGATCACTTTGTCTTGATATAGATATGCAACTGCATTTGTTCGAATCCATGGTTTCACCAATATTATTGTATGGCTCAGAGGTGTGGGGTATAGAACAAAATGATGTTGTCCTCAAGTTTCAATTAGATTTTATTAAAAGGATACTTTCTCTTAAAAAGTCTACTACAAGTGTTATGGTGTTTGGGGAATTATGATTACTTCCCTTGGACAGAACTATTCAGTATAGAGTGTTGAATTACTGGTGTAGGCTAATTAACAGTAAGCATGATAAAATTTCATACACGATATATAAACTATTATATGAGTTACATAATCATGATGTATATCACTCACCATGGGTTACATATGTTAAGAAATCTTTAGAACAATTAGGGTTTGCAAATTACTGGCAGTCTCAGTCTGTTGAATCAACCTCGTTATTTTGTACTGTAATTAAACAAAGAATTAAGGATCAGTATATTCAATTCTGGAGTGAGAACTTGTTTTCCCTTAGCAAGTGTTCAACCTACAGAATTTTTAAATCTTCATTTAAATTCGAAAACTACTTCAAGTTGCTTGTTTTCCCTTAGCAAGTGTTCAACCTACAGAATTTTTAAATCTTCATTTAAATTCGAAAACTACTTCAAGTTGCTTCCTAAAAAATATGCTATAGCTCTCTGTCATTTTCGGTGTAGTAACCACAAGCTGCCAATTGAAATGGGTCGTTTCTTTAACATTGATCGCCACATGAGAAAATGTCACGTATGTAATTCTGATGCTTTGGGCGACGAATTTCATTACATTTTTTAATGTAGCAAATTCAGAAATGAAAGAAGACGTTACTTACCAAGGATATTCTTGAGACCGAACACTTTTAATTTAGAGCAGATTTTTCAAAATGATTGCAGAGGCGACCTTTTAAAACTGGCAATTTTTGTAAGTAAGATTATGGATGAAGTTAAATAATTCAGTTGCCTTTCTCTACTTCTAATTAACCCTTTGGGCAAAGAATTATATTTACACTCAGTGTAGACCCGGAGGTGGGATATTTTTTAATAGGATCTTTCACGTCGGTGTTTGCATTATTTACCAAATACGCATAATAACTAACTTTGCTTTTAGGGTTGATGTTTAATATCATGTTTGTCTAGTCATATATTTATGCTCATTCCATTCTAGTCAATCGTGTTTGATGTATGCTGTTTTCTTGTTATTGATGTTAACGCTGGTGCCCATATTGGGCCTAGTTGTAAATAAAAACTGAAACTGAAACTGATTATCAGTCCGGAATTGACGGGATTGACGGAATCGAAATCGAATGGTCCAGAATTCAATTCCAGAACTGTTCTATCAATTCTGCCCGAGGAGGTGGTGTGAGCAGAATTGTGACGTATCATCATGGTTCCGGCACAATTTACGAACGTTTCGACAGCAATGTTGTAATAAGTAGGGAACCAGACTACCATAATTTGCAAGGGTTCGATTCCGTTTCTATTTGATTTTCTAATTCCATGGAATCGTTCCAAACAGTTCTGGAACTGATAATCGTACACGCCCTAAGGGTGTATTGTTCCCACTACCAAACGTGTGCCCCAGTTATCTAAATTAAGTAGGCACCCCGCAGTGTCCAGACAGTAAAGTTTAGGGGCCAAATAAGGGGCACACGCCAATACAGTAGAACCGTACAGCTTAGTGGTGTCTCAGAATTTAAAAAGAGTAAGTTAAAAAAAAAGTCGGCTCAGCTGGGAGGGGGGGGGGGGGGGGTTCGTGCCCCCTGTGCCCTCCGGTAAATCCGTGCCTGCGAGCTTATAAGATTTACGAAAGCCTTTAAAAATCTTCTTGTCCCATACCTTTTATATTTGGCATCTAGCTTTGCCTTATGGTCCTCTACCAAGATTGTTCAAATCATGACCCCAGGGTCAAAAATGGCCCACTCAGAGTTGTTTCAGTTTCATGCAAGAGTCCACATACATGCAAGTATGCATCGAGTATAACACAATAGTACCTCAGGTGAGAGATTTAGGGCCACATGCGTCTCTTGTTTTACATATCTTCAAACATCTTTATCTCTGAAACTTATATGACCAGAGCTTTGATATTTGACATGGTGACATTTCTAGAAGCCCTTAACCAATATTGTAAATATGGTTCTGGTCTGTTGCATATCTAGGTCACAGGAGCTAGAAATAGATTTTTTTCAATAAAAACTTGAAAAATCTTCTTGTATGATTTAACTACAGTACCTTGAGCTTAGATATTTGGCAAAAAGCATCATCTACTGGTCCTCTTTCAAGATTGTTCAAATTATGCCCCTTGGGTCAAAACTGCCAAGGCCCTAGGGGTCGCATTTTTAAATAGAGTTATATACATGTAGTGAAATATTCTTCTCTGAAACTTTTAGATGTCTTTACCAATATTGCTGAAATGGTTAGGGTCTGTTGCATATCTGGGTCAAATTAGCTAAAAATCGATTTTTTTCAATAAAAGGTCTTCCTGTCTGAAACCACCTTGACATAACACTTAATTTTCAAGTTCATCAGCAAGATATTTGAAATTATGTCTCTGGGGTAAAAAATGATCCCACTCCAGGGGTCATGTGACCCTTGTGTTGGTTTTTCCAGGTGAGCGATATTTAGGCCCGCCTGGGCCTCTTGTTTCTGTTACTGCTTACTTTCTCTTGTAACTATTTCCCCAGAAAAATATAGAGAGGTCCAGGCGTAAATTCATTCTTATGCGTAAAGAATTGATAAACATGAACAGATACGTCACCAAAACAGATATGAATCACAACATGATTTTTATGGGTTATAGATCCAATATTGTTTTTAAATAGTAAAAAAAAATATTTCTAGTCTTTAACTTTTTCTTATATTCTACCAGATGAAAATCCATACAAAGGCAATTAAAAATATGAAAAGAAATTGATAGGTTATTACATGTCCTTTCTCCATGGTTATTGTTGAAATTTTGAGTTATTGAAGAAAAAGGAGTTAGCTCTCCCTCTACAAAATTTACAAAAAAGTACCATATCGATGATATTTAGAGCTTTATAAATTTCACATTTTGTGCCTGTTTTTGTCTTAAATTAGTTTTTGCATGTAGAAATTCTACCATATGTTGTACTATGGCTAGTCTATGCACTTCACCTATAGCTGTACTACGCCATACTGGTCAATAGAATACACAATGAGTAAGCCTGCTCTGTGCACTCTGTATGTAGCTTCCAACCTGTTAACTTGTAGATCATTAAACTAGTAGATATACGTGTCTCTTATTAATAGACCACATATTGCAACACCATAGACATGAAATAAATAACACTAAACCAAAATTATCATGGTTGTTTTAATTTGAAATGGATTTTATTGAAGCAGGCTTTTTAAAAAGGACAGAATAAGAAGCTAAGTTAGGAAGCTACAACAACAGTAATTTCGAACAAGCTTATAATTAAATAAGATACCTTTGCATCAAATTCATAAGAAATTAAAGAACTTAACATAGGTCACGGATTTCAGATATCGGGTGCACGGTGTACCTGACACCATACCCTATATGCGGAATACATCTATTCTCATCCCTGACGTAAAACCAAGTTGGGTGAAGAATATTTGTCGCAAATTCTTTGTTATTCTCCATCAAATATCCCTAAGTTAAGGTAGAAATGAGAGCTTATTAATATTTTACCCCCTTCACATGCCCTTTATTTCGGGGATATTAATGACACTTACTACAAATGTTATATATATGCATCAAGATCTAAAGCTGAGTCGAGTTTGAGGTTTGATATTTCGTTACAGAGTTATCTGCCCTTGGTGTACTCAAATATGCTATAAAAGGCTTATTTGACAGTGTTAACACACTTAGCAACTACAGTTTTGAATGGATTTTGATTATGTTTGCCCACAGTATAATTATAGAAGTATAAGTTCATAAAAGGGTTGATTATTATTCAAATCGAATCATTGTGTCGAGTTATCTGCCCTTGTTGTACTCAGAGGTGATCTTGGTTATATTTGCGATTGTCTAAAAAGTGAGAAGGATTGTTCCATAATTAAAGTTGAAATAAATAAAATGTATGTTATATCTATACCCTGGGTAAAATCACCCTATTACGATCAATATAGTTTGTTAATTTCCCGACATTTGAAGCAGGTAATAGGTTAATATACATGTCGTAACAGAAAGGTTTTAATTTTCTTAAACATTGTAAAATGACAAACGGTGCAGATCCTGATCAGGGGACACAATTAGGAGTCCTGTGATTATCATAAGTCTCTTTTAACAATAATGCGCACAAAATAAAATCATTTTCTATACATTTAGGAAATTTTGATTAAATTAGATAAAGGTATGGATAAAATTTTAAAAAATCTAAACAATTATATTATTAGGGAGAGTTGGCAGCCCTGTTCAGGTACTTTTATGTTAAATGTAGCTAAATATGTTTCTTGTCATTCTATGATTTATGTTAAATGTAGATAACTATGTTTCTCGTCAGTGTACACTGTAATATAAATACATATAGATGTGAGTTGTGTCAAATGTGTGTGCGTTTTGAATATATAATATGTATTGCTTCTTGGTGTGTTAAAGCAGAGATATAGATCTAATATACGTTCCTGGTTAAAGGAAGAGACTATTAACAATTTCAAAAAACGTCGAATTCTGTTTTATTTTCTTTCCCTATAGAAAATCAAATCACGGTTTACACATTGAATTCAGACAATGTACACCTATCTGTAAAAGATGCAAAACATAACGTTATCAAGAGATTTTTCGATGATGATCTAGGTCTGAACTACCTATATATATACAGCTGCGCAACAACTGATCATGACCTGGGTCTTAGGTATTAAGTAAGTGAATTACCCATAAATACGGTAATGAAATTCTGCAATGACACTCATTTGCATCAAGGCAGTGGCTAGACGTCCGGAACCGGACGGCTAGCCCACCCTCACAGTGTAGGCTAGTCGTCCGGTTCCGGACGTCTAGCCTACACTGTGAGGGTGGGCTAGACGTCCGGAATAGATTTTCTTCAGAGAATATACTGCTTTATACGTGGGTTAATGCCTGGATATATACGGGAAACAACTATAAATCCATTTAACTATCTAAACCATCAATTAGAACGAAACAAAAATCAAATTTGAAGGAATTAATGTCCCTTTTTATAAGTAGCTGAAGAGCGACGTTCGCGACCGCCATTTTAATTGATGGTTGACTTAGGTATCTATGTCCAGGTTTGTACGCTGACACTTTCGCACCTTGTCGCTATCATAACTGACTTGGTTTATCACACTTTCATCTTATATGTAAGAGAGATCTGGATCTAAACCATATGTATTGTAGTTTATATTACATGTAGGCAAATGTAAATCAAATATTCTGTCGAAGTAATGATGCTTAATTACGCAAAGTGCGGGTAGCGAAACATCTGCATATATGTACGACCCGTGGAATCCAAGCTATATCAACCCATACACCATTTATATAACTTTCTTTGGAGCTAGCCATACCTTATCATTTAGTGGCCACTTAAGACAGGTATATATACCTATATAGACCAAATAAATGAGATGTTAGGACGGATTTTTTATTGAATGTAACGAGATATGATACAGGTGCTACAAGTACACGAAATAGATCGACACATTATCACATGTACGCTCGTATTTCTTTGTGTTCTGTTGCTTTGTTTGTAAGTAATGCATGAAGAAGAGATTCATTGATTATACTAAAATAAGGGGTTAAAATTTCAATTGTAAGTCATAATGATGATTAGGCTAATCATGTTGCCGAAAGTATTTTTTTTGAGTTTTTGAGTACAGATATTAACTTATTAATTGTCACGGCCGGTATCTCCTTGTTTCGTCACAGGCAGCAAACTGTTAACCCCTCGGAAGTAACTAAGCAAGCATCCATGCAAACAAAACCCACATATCCGACATAAGTTCTAAAGGGGTAGATCAACGGTCGGGTCTATTTACATATATGCAGATATTTCGCTACCCGCACTTTGCGTATTAAAGCATCGTTACTTCGACAGAATATTTGATTTACATTTGCCTACATGTAATATAAAATACAATACATATGGTTTAGATCCAGATCTCCCTTAAATATAAGATGAAAGTGAGATAAACCAAGTCAGTTATGATAGCGACAAGGTGCGAAAGTGTCAGCGTAGCGGAGCGTACATACCTGTAGATACCTAAGTCAACCATCAATTAAAATGGCGGATACGAACGTCGCTCTTCAGGTGTCACACCTGTACGGAAGTGCTTCCGGGTCGTAGGGTGCCTAAATAGTTCCTAATTTATATAGTGAAAAATTGATGTGTGTGTGTTCATGGTCATATTTTTTATTGAAAATGCTGATTAACTGCAGATGCATTTGTTTTTGAACTGAAATAGTGATGTTGTTGATAAATCAAAGGTGTTTCTGGGTTCTATTTGGGAACTAATTTGTGAGAACATGTGGTCAGAGATGCGAGTGTGGTGCGGCGGGTCATCAACTTTCATTTTGTAAATATTGACGGTGACCTTAGAAATGTGAAATTTGTGGAAAAGTTGAACCTTAATGGTATCTTTTTCTTTTGTTAATTCTGGTGCCATGTTATTGCTTTCCATGGAAACAGGGTCGTTATATTGACCGGTAGGTCCTGGAACTGGACAGAGACAGGAGAATATTGTCAATTTACTATAGAGTTCTATGGAGGAAGAAGAAGGGCTTTTGTACAGGAGTGACACCTATATGAAGGATTTCCCGGAAAATGACGTCACAGTTTATTTTAATTTTAGAGTGCTATTTTAGGGAAATTATGAACATGTGATGGTAGAAAAGTTATTTTTAGCTGCATCAGGTAATAATTTTGGCTAAAAATGAGGCTTTTCACTTAAAATTGTGACGCCTGCGATTTGAGAAAGAGACCGATGCACACGTTTTTTCTTGAAATGCTGTAGAAAAGCTCTGTGCTTGCCTTATGTAGGCTTTAAAGGTCTGTTTAAGCTGAATGTCAGTAGGTTTGCAGGTTTTGGCCCACAAAATGTTGATTTCTTGTTTTTCCTCAGAAAAAAGGGGGCTGCTACCATTCGGCCTGGTCATTTTTTACCCCGGTCCAAGACCAATGAGCTTTCACTTTTCCTTCAAATCTGTCATAAACATAGTTTTTCTTCTATTTTTCACTGCAAATTCATGTACTCCATATTATTCATGGCTATCAGCATATTCAAAACGTTTTTTAGCTGAAAAAAGGAGCTATTTGGGGTGAAAATGGCAAAAAATGCATTTTTTCATAGAAAAACCCTACTATCTAGGACAGACGTGAAGGGCAAATTTTGTCGTTTCAATATTTTTCTTACCCGAAAAGGCAATTTTCCTTTCAAAAAGGGTTATCCGCACACTTTCGTTTACATAAAAAGTGTTCGAATAAGTTTACATGTGGCGAAAACAAAGATTTAGCGGTCGCGTTGAATTTAATCCAAAAAGCTGAATTTTTACCAATTTTGCGACTTAGACCTTGTTTTTAAATTGTCTATAATGCCAAATGTTGTGGAACTTGACATCTGTCACCATGTTTTTTTATTTTTCAATACCTATAGCTATGATATAAGAGTAAAAACAGGCAAATCAGGAAAAAAATAGTTCATATTTAGGTGTCACACCTGTACGGAAGTGCTTCCGGGTCGTAGGGTGCCTAAATAGTTCCTAATTTATATAGTGAAAAATTGATGTGTGTGTGTTCATGGTCATATTTTTTATTGAAAATGCTGATTAACTGCAGATGCATTTGTTTTTGAACTGAAATAGTGATGTTGTTGATAAATCAAAGGTGTTTCTGGGTTCTATTTGGGAACTAATTTGTGAGAACATGTGGTCAGAGATGCGAGTGTGGTGCGGCGGGTCATCAACTTTCATTTTGTAAATATTGACGGTGACCTTAGAAATGTGAAATTTGTGGAAAAGTTGAACCTTAATGGTATCTTTTTCTTTTGTTAATTCTGGTGCCATGTTATTGCTTTCCATGGAAACAGGGTCGTTATATTGACCGGTAGGTCCTGGAACTGGACAGAGACAGGAGAATATTGTCAATTTACTATAGAGTTCTATGGAGGAAGAAGAAGGGCTTTTGTACAGGAGTGACACCTTCAGCTACTTATAAAAGGGACATTAATTCCTTCAAATTTGATTTTTTTGCGTTCTAATTGATGGTTTTGATAGTTAAATGGATTTATAGTTGTTTCCCGTATATATCCAGGCATTAACCCACGTATAAAGCAGTATATTCTCTGAAGAAAATCTATTCCGGACGTCTAGCCCACCCTCACAGTGTAGGCTAGACGTCCGGAACCGGACGACTAGCCTACACTGTGAGGGTGGGCTAGCCGTCCGGTTCCGGACGTCTAGCCACTGCCTTGCATCAAATATAAAGCGATTATGATCTGGGTATGAACAATAACTATGCGTCTATCGATAATTGTGACCACGCGCCTAACATACCTGTAAAATAGGTGTGAAACCTAAATTGCACTAATATGTACACTTTTTCTAATTTTGCATTCATCTTAAATAGCTCTTCAATACAAAACCATAGAGTGTTTTCATATAGCGATACTTTGAAAATTTCCCAAATTTATGAGTTTGATACGCCCTTAAGAATTACACTGTTATTCTGCTCTAAAACATCACGAATGCCGAACAACGTTCGTTCTTCATTCGTGAAAACATTAATAACAACCATTTTTAAAAATAAAAAAAAATAAAAAAAATAGGTCAGTGTCAGATATGCTGACCACACGGATTTCCCGCGAAAGAGTCCTTTAATAGTAGATCTAGCCCGAGTTTTAGACAAAATCGGTGCTATAGACTAGAAAGTAGAGGCATGGCGTTGGCTTTGAAGGTTATGTTGAAGTGTTTTCTTTTCCCGATCGTACAAACTCGCAATATATTCAGAGAATGTGTTAAATCAATGTGTGTAATGTTTGCTAGTGACTTATAATTCATGTGTTGACATAAATGCCATTTCTTCATATAAAAATAAATAACGTTTGAATGGCAATCGTCCCTCTTGTATTTCGCCCCTGAAAATGTGAACCGCCCCTGAGATTTAGAGCAGGTTTATAGATAAGGTTTTGATGCGATTGGGTATTTACTCCTTCATATTTTACAGAATTGGGTTTTTGCAATTTCGATTGGGTTTTGGGAGTTTTCGTAATTGAGTATCATTCATAATTCTAATTAGGTTTCCAACATTTTTTTTTTATTATTTACCTTGTGTTGTTCGGGGATCTTTTTAAGCCCTTTTGGCTTATCTTCCCTCTCAGCTTCATCCTTATTTCATGTCGCCGGTTCTTGGTAGTGACTAGGGGTACATGACCGTACCTCTAATATTTGAAATTAGCGGTACGGTCACTTACCCCTAGCGAGCCCTGTTAGGGTTGGGTAGAGTCTATCGGCACGACGGTCGTGCCGATAACGTTTCTTATCCGCACGACGGTTGTGCGGATAAGCTTTCTAATCCGCATGACGGTCGTGCGGATAAGAGACGTTATCGGCATGACCGTCCAGGGCTTTTTTTCACTCGAAGGGGAAAAAATTGCCACCTTTTTTAGCTCACCTCAGTGGCACAAGTGCCAAGGTGAGCTATTCTGATCGTGCTATGTCCGTCGTCCGTCCGTCGTCAACAATTTCTTTAAATGACATCTCCTCCCTAAACTACTGGATCGATTTTAACCAAACTTGGCAGAAATGATCCTTATATGGTCCTCTTTGAAAGTTGTTAAGTTGTTCAAATGTTTTCAGTCCGTTGCATATCTAGGTCACAGGAGCTAAAAATAGATTTTTTCGATTAAAACTTAAAAAATCTTCTTCTCTGAAACCACAGTACCCTGAGCTTAGATTTTTGGCACAAAGCATCATCTTAAGGTCCTCTATTAAGATTGTTCAAATTATGTCCCTGGGGTCACTAATTTACATTGAGTTATATCGTGAAATCTTCAAACCCCTTCTTCTCTGAAACTAATATGACTAGAGCTTAATATTTGGCATAGTGTAACTTCTAGAGGTATACTTTACCAATATTGTTCAAATGGTTCTGGTCCGTTGCATATCTAGGTCACAGGAGCTAAAAATAGATTTTTTTTCTCAATAAAAACTTAAAAAATCTTCTTTTCTGAAACCACAGTACCCTGAGCTTAGATATTTGGCACAAAGCATCATCTTCAGGTCCTCTATCAAGATTGTTCAAATTATGCCCCTGGGGTCAAATATGACCCCGCCCTGGGGGTCACAAATTTACATTCAGTTATAAAGTGAAATCTTCAAACCTCTTCTTCTCTGAAACTAATATACATATAATCTTTGATATTTGGCATAGTGTAACTTCTAGAGGTATACTTTACCAATATTGTTCAAATGGTCCTCTTTGAAAGTTGTTCAAATGGTTCGGGTCCGTTGCATATCTAGGTCACAGGAGCTAAAAATAGATTTTTTTTAATAAAAAGCTTAAAAAAACTACAGTACCCTAAGCTTAGCTATCATCCAATCAGCAATTGGCACAATCATATTGTAATAATTTCTCAGCTTTCCAAGATATGTTACATTTACATCAACGTTCCCAGGTGAGCGATTAATTAGGGCCGTATACGGCTCTTGTTTATATAGTAAAATAAGTTAATTAGGGGAAAAAATAATGCGGGGTTTGCCAAAGGGGAAAGAAAAACCTGGGGTTAACCCATTTTTAGGGGAAAACTGCATGATTTTAAAGAAAATTGCGGGCATCTGTTATATTATATAGGGAAAAAAAGCCCTGCCGTCGTGCGGATTAGAAAGCTTATTCGCACAACGGTCATTCTTAAACTAGTCATGCAGATTAGAAAGCTTATTCGAAAGACTGTCATTCCGATACTATATTGTCCCTAGCTTTACGAAGTGCTATAAGTAACAAAGTTTTGACAAACAGACAGTCCTGAGCTTAACACATACAATCATATCGACGACTTTACTCGTTATTTAAAACAGTGTCACTCACTCACTCACTATCCGGTTTATTTGTTGATCAGGCCACAATTAATCCTCTGCTGAGGGTGGGGCCTGACTGTCCAGTCTCGATCTGAGTCTTCCTCTCCATTCCTTTCTGTAATGAGGGTTGACGGGATCCATACCCAGTGTTTTTCTGTCTCGTTTAACGACATCCTCCCAAGACAACTTGGGTCTGCCTGTGGTCCTCTCTGATGGAACGTTCATCTGTCGGACTTTGGCAATCCAGTCTGTGCTGCGCTCAACGTGCCCCAACCAACGCAGTCAGTTCTTCTGCATAACGATTGCGAGGCTTTCCAAGTTGACTTGAGTGAGGAGGGATTCAAAGGGAATGCTTTTCTCAGGCTTCACCAAACAGATCCATCTGATCATTGCCTCGTCTTTACACTCCAGTTTCTTTAGTGTGTTAGCAGAGACAGCCCAGGTTTCAGAGCCATACATGAGCACACTTCTGACACATGAGGAGTGTCAGAAGTGTGCTCATGTATGGCTCCGAACAGTGAACAGTACAATAGACTACGGTAGTCACACATATATGCATAATATGTAGACCCTGGTCAGAGGTATCCAAACAGAGATTGACTCACCTTATGATTGGAAACGTGAACTGTGTATTTTGAATGTAAATAACTTTCAATAACAAATCTACAAAGTAACAAACTTTTTGATCAGTAAAGTTTATTTGCTTTCAATAGAATAGTCATGTGCATCCTATCGTCGATCTCATTTTACATTTTTATACGCCCGTCATCGACGGTCGTATTATGGTATACCCACCGATGTCCGTCCGTCCGTCCGTCCGTACGTACGTCCGTTAACTTTTCTTGTTAGCGCTCTCTCACCTTCATTTATTTACCGATTTTGATAAAACTTCCTACAAATGTTCCATACCACAATAGCTCGGACGAGTTCGCGTTTCAGACGTTGGCGGCTATTTTTAGCAGAGTTATGCCCCTTTATTGTCAAAAATGGGCATTTTTAAAAAAAAAACAGAACTTTTTTTTTTATTATTCAATTGATTTCAAATTTGATATGGTGGTACATTGAATGAAGTTACTTAACATATATTACGGGTTTTTGGTTTGACTCCGTATTTTCAGAGTTATGCCCCTTCACACAATTTTTTTAACAATATATTGTTTCCTGATAATAATTTTACTTACATTTTGTCTATTGTAACCAAATTTCATATTAATCTTTCTCATCATGCAGGGAAGGCACCTGAGAATTTTGGTTCCTGTTAAAATTATTTTTCTATGAGTTATGCCCCTTTACATACTTAAAATAAGCCACACTTCGTCCGTTAACTTTTCTTCTTAGCGCTCTCTCACCTTCATTTATTGACCGATTTTGATTAAACTTCCTACAAATATTCCATACCACAATAGTTCGGACAAATTCGCGTTTCAGATGTTGGCGACTATTTTTAGCAGAGTTATGCCCCTTTATTGTCAAAAATGGGCATTTTTAAAAAAAACAACAGAACTTTTTTATTTTTTATTCAATTGATTTCAAATTTGATATGGTGATACAATGAATGAAGTGACTTAATATATATTACGGGTTTTTGGTTTGACTCCGTGTTTTCAGAGTTATGCCCCTTCACACAATTTTTATATTGTTTCCTGATAATAATTTTACTTACATTTTGTCTATTGTAACCAAATTTCATATTTATAAGCTTTCTCATCATACAGGGAAGGCACCTGTGAATTTTCGTTCCTGTTTAATTTCATACGTTGGCGACTATTTCTAGCAGAGTTATGCCCCCTTTATTGTCAAAATTCCGTGATATATCCAAAGTATGTAAATACGCCCAAAGAGCATTTGTTTATGAGAAAACAGTTGGTAGAAAAACTATCGTGATAGTATTGCAATAGTTTCTTGACTATCGCAATACTTTCGGGATAGTACTTGAGCTATCGCAATACTACAGCATAGTCTTTTTGAGATCGCTAGTTGGGCCTACACTCCGAGCGACTTTTTCCAGTCGGCCTGAGTTCGGACGACTTTGACACCCGCCGACCATGACGGGCGTATTTTGCCGCACTGCGGTGCTCTTGTTATGTGTATCAAATGGTACACTCCAGGTCCGCATGGACAGGGGGGGGTGGGGGGGGTCACCCCCTGATAACTGCTAATTTTGCCATCATTTATTAGTGTAAATACTTCGGTCTTTACATAGATTAATGTAAGTATTTCACCTTTTCATACGCCCGTCTTCAGACGGGACGTATTATGTCGTGGCACTGTCCGTCCGTCTGTCTGTCCGTCCCTCCGTTAACTTTTTAATGTCCGCTCTCTAAGTTAACTCAAACAAATTTTGTCCAATCCTTTTGAAACTTGGTCAGAACGTGTATGACCATAATATCTCGGTCAAGTTTGATAACCAGCAAGATTGCCCAAAACATTCAAGAGTTATGCCCCTTTTTTCATCAAAAACGGGCATTTTTTAGTTTGCCGGCTCTCTAACTAAAACAAATTTAGTACAATCCTTTTGAAACTTGGTAAGCATGTGTATGACCATAATATCTCAATCATGTTCGATAATCAACAAGATTGCCCGAGACGTTCAAGAGTTATGCCCCTTTTTTTGGTAAAAAAACGGCATTTTTTAGTTTGTCCGCTTTCTTACTCATACAAATTTATTTAAATCTGTTTGAAACTTGGTTAGCATGTGTATGACCATAATATCTCGGTCAAGTTTGATAACCAGCAAGATTCCCTCAGATATTCAAGAGTTATGCCCCTTTTTTCGTCAAAAACAGGCATTTTTTAGTTTGTCCGCTCTCTAACTCCCAACAAATTTATTCAAATTTTTTTTAAACTTGGTCAGCATGTGATTTACAATAATGTCTCTGTTATGTACCATTACCAGAAAGATTGCCCCAGACATTAAAAGAAATGCCCCCGTTTTCAACAAAAAATGGACATTTTTAGCTCACCTGAGCACAAAGTGCTCAAGGTGAGCTTTTGTGGGCGGTCTTTGTCCGGCGTCCGTCGTTGTGCGCTGTGCGTCAACAATTTCTTCAAACATCTTCTTCTCCAAAACTACTGGCTGGATTGCAACCAAACTTCACAGGAATGTTCCTTGGGTCAAGCTCTTTCAAAGTTGTTCAAAGAATTTGAAACAATGCAGAACTCTGGTTGCCATGGCAACCAAAGTGAAAAAATGAGGAAATCTTAAAAAATCTTCTTGTGAAAAACCAAAAGGGCCAGAGCTTAGATATTTGGCACATAGCATCATCTACAGGTCCTCTATCAAAGTTGTTCAAATTTTGCCCCTGGGGTCAAAATTGACCCCGCCCCTGGGGTCACCGTTTTACATAGAGTTATATAGTGAAAAGTTCAAACATCTTTTTCTCTGAAACCAATATGACCAGAGCTTTGATATTTGGCATGGTATAACTTCTAGAGGTATTTGACATATATTGTTGAATTGGTTCCGGTCTGTTGTATATCTAGGTCACAAGAGATAAAAATAGATTTTTTCAATGAGAACTTAAAAAATCTTCTTGTCTGAAACCATA
This sequence comes from Gari tellinella, assembly GCA_922989275.2. NCBI lineage: Eukaryota > Metazoa > Mollusca > Bivalvia > Cardiida > Psammobiidae > Gari > Gari tellinella. The sequence goes on from OV277858.1 coordinate 54,720,448, forward strand.
GTACACTAAGCTTAGATATTTTGAACATAGCATCATCTACAGGTCCTCTATCAAAGTTGTTCAAATTTTGTCCCTGGGGTAAAAATTGGCCCCGCCCCGGGGGTCACAGTTTTACATAGAGTTATATAGTGAAATGTTCAAACATCTTTTTCTCTGAAACCAATATGACCAGAGCTTTGATATTTGGCATGGTATAACTTCTAGAAGTCCTTCACATATACTGTTGAATTGGTTTCGGTCTGTTGCATATCTGGGTCACCGGAGCTAAAAATAGATTTTTTTCAAAGAAAACTTCAAAAATCTTCTTGTCTGAAACCATAGTACACTGAGTTTAGATATTTTGCTCATAGCATCGTCTACAGGTCCTGTATCAAAATTGTTCAAATTTACCCCTGGGGTCAAAATTGGCCCCACCCCGGGGGTCACCGTTTTACATAGAGTTACATAGTGAAATGTTCAAACATCTTTTACTCAGAAACCAATATGGCCAGAGCTTTGATACTTGGCATGGTGTTACTTCTAGAGGTCCTTCACATATATTGATGAATTGGTTCTGGTCTGTTGCATATCTGGGTCACCGGAGCTAAAAATAGATTTTTTCAATGAAAACTTCAAAAGTCTTCTTGTCTGAAACCATAGTACACTGAGTTTAGATATTTTGCACATAACATCAACTACAGGTTCTCTATCAAAGTTGTTCAAATTTTGCCCCACCCTTGGGGTCACCTTTTACAAATCTTCTTTTCTGAAATCAAGTGACCCATCCTAGTGTCACCATGGACAGGTGAGCGATCAAGGGCCATTCTGGCCCTCTTGTTTAGTTTGTCAGCTCTCTAACTCAAACACATTTATTCCAATCCTTTTGAAACTTAATCAGCATGTGTATTACCATAATGTCTCGGTCAAGTTCCATAACCAGCAAGATTGCCGAGACATTCAAGAGTTATGCCCCTTTTTAGCTCACCTGGCACGTAGTGCCAAGGTGAGCTATTTTGATCGTCCTCTGTCCGTCGTCGTTCGTCCTTTCATTCGTCCGTTCGTCGTCAACAATTTCTTTAAACGACATCTCCTCCGAAACTACTGGATAGATTTTTACCAAACTTGGTCTGAATGATCCTTATATGGTCCTCTTTCAAAGTTGTTCAAATATTTCCGGTCCGTTGCAAATCTAGGTCACAGGAGCTAAAAATAGATTTTTTGAATGAAAACTTAAAAAATCTTCTTGTCTGAAACCGCAGTACCCTGAGCTTAGATATTTGGCACAAAGAAACATCTTCAGGTCCTCTATCAAGATTGCTCAAATTATATCCCTGGGATAAAAAATGACCACGCCCGGGGGTCGTAAATTTACATAGAGTTATATAGTGAAATCTTTAAATATCTTTTTCTCTGAAACTAATATGGCCAGAGCTTTGATATTTGGCATGATGATTCTTCTAGAAGCCCTTAACCAATATTATAAATATGGTTCTGGTCCGTTGCACATCTAGGTTACAGGAGCTAAAAATAGATTTTTCAATGAAAATTATGTCTCTGGGGTGAAAAGTGATCCCATACCAGGGGTTATGTGACCCTTGTGTTGGTTTTTCCAGGTGAGCGATATTTAGGCCCGCATGGGCCTCTTGTTTGGTAAAAAACCCGTGGATTTTTAGTTTGTCGGCTCTCTAACTCAAACAAATTTATTCCAATCCTTTTGAAACTTGGTCAGCATATGACTCCTAACTGTCAGGGTTCTTCCCCTTTTTAGCTCAAGGTGAGCTATTGGGATGGCCCTGTGCCCGGCGTTGTGCGTCGTCCGTCGTTCGTTAACAATTGCTTCAAATGACATCTCCTCCTATACCGCTGAACCGATTTCAACCAAACTTTACTGAAATATTCCTTGGGTCAAGTTCTTTCAAATTTGTTCAAAGAATTAAAAGCAATGCAAAACTCTAGTTGCCATGGCAACCAAAGTGAAAAAATAGTGAAATCTTAAAAAATCTTCTTGTCAAAAACTACAAGGAACAGAACTTAGATATTTGGCACATAGCATCACCCACAGGTCCTCTATCAAGTTTGTCAAAATTATGCCCCTGGGGACAAAATTGGCCCCGCCCCAGGGGTCACAGTTTTACATAGAGTTATATAGTGAAAATTTCAGCTCTTAAACTAATATGGCCAGAACTTTGATATTTGTCATGGTGACACTTCTAGATGTCCTTTACCAATATTGTTCAAATGGTTCTGGTCGGTTGCATATGTAGGTCACAGGAGCTAGAAATAGATTTTTTTCGATAAAAACTTAAAAAATCTTCTTGTCTGAAACTACAAGGGCCAGAGCTTAGATATTTGACACATAGCATCACCTACAGGTCATCTATCAACATTGTTCAAATTATGCTCCTATGGTCACAGTTTTACATAGAGTTATACAGTGAAAATTTCAAACATCTTCTCCTCTGAAACTAATATGGCAAGAGCTTTGATATTTGGCATGGTGACACTTCTAGATGTCCTGTACCTATTTTGTTCAAATGGTCCCATTCTGTTGGATATGTAGGTCACAGGAGCTAAAAATAGATTTTTTCAATGGAAACTTAGTTAAAAAAATCTTCTTGTCTAAAACCCTAGTACCCTGATCTTAGATATTTGGCACATGGCATCATCTACAGGTCCTCTACCAAGATTGTTAAAATTATGCCCCTCGGGTAAAAAATGACCCCCATCCAGGACATAAATCATTATCTCCATTTTGTCAGCTATTCTCAGGTGAGCGAAATATGCCCCATGTGGCTCTTGTTTCCACTTTATCTTGATAGGGTTTTAGTATAACTACATTCTAATATCGATTTGACTGCCGTATAATGTGCCCGGCTTGCCGTGCTCTTGTTTGCATTGCTAAAAGCCCTCAGAATGTACCAGAGACCATCTATGAATATTTTTTTGAAGGGGGAACATGCCCCTGGAACTCCTAGTATAGGAAAACCTTTAAAAGTCTTCTTCTCTGAAACCATAAAGCCCAGACCTTTTATATTTGGCATGTAGCTTTGCCTTGTAGTCCTCTACCAAGAATTGTCAAATCATAACCCCCGGGTCAAAAATGGCCCCGCCCCAGGGCTTATCCGTTTTACAAAGAGTTATATAGGAAAACCTTTAAAACTCTTCTTCTCTGAAACTGTATGGCCTAGACCTTTTATATTTGGCATGTAGCATTATCTTATAGTCTTCTACCAAGATTGTTCAAATCATGACCCCCGGGTCAAAAATGGCCCCGCCCGAGGGCTTATCAGTTTTACATAGAGTTATATAGGAAAACCTTTAAAACTCTTCTTCTCTGAAACTGTATGGTCTGGACCGTTTATATTTGGCATGTAGCATTATCTTATAGTCTTCTACCAAGATTGTTCAAATCATGACCCCCGGGTCAAAAATGGCCCCGCCCCAGGACTTATCAATTTTACATAGACTTTTAACTTATATATAGTAAAACCTTTAAAAATCTTCTTCTCTGAAACCGTAAGACCCAAACCTTTAATATTATATTTGGCATCTAGCTTTGCCTTATGGTCATCTACCAAGATTGTTCAAATCATGACCTCAGGGTAAAAAATGGCCTGTCCTGGGCTTATCAGTTTTACATAGACTTATACAGGAAACCCTTTAAAAAAATCTTCTACTCTGAAGCTGTAATCATTGTCAGAATTCAATTAACACCCTTTATTAGGACTTTTTATATAGTTTCCATATTTTTCCTTTTTGCGCAAACGGTAACAGTCCACATACATGCAATCATTGACAATTTTCATTTTGCATTGAGTATTACACAATAGTTCCTCAGGTGAGCGATTTAGGGTTGTATGCGGCTCTTGTTGACTATTAAGGGTCGATTTTAACAATATGTTTCAAAATGACAAACAATGTAGATCCTGATCAGAGGGTTCTTTAAGGATCTACACTGTTTGCATATGACAAAGTAATACGAGTATACTCGTCGCTGGGTTGAATATCAATATGTTCTCAATCTCGCGAAAATGGAGAAAGAATGGGATCTAGATCTATAAATGATATGTAGATAAGGCTGTCATTATATTGCAGGTATTGTCGTGCGGATAAGGAATAGTATCGGCACGACGGTCGTGCGGATAAGCAGTATAATCGGCACAAGGTCGTGCGGATAAGGGTTCTTATCGGTACTACAGTCATGCGAATAAGAACTTTAATCCGCACGACCGTCGTGGCGATAGACACTTTCTGAGGGTTGACTAGGGGTACGTGGGTCATTTACACTATGTAGCAACACACTATTTTTCCTGCAGATACGTTTTATTGATGCTAACAATAATAATCTCTCATTTCTACCTTATCTTATGGATATTTAATGGAGAAAATTACAGAGTTGTAGATAAGCTTTGGCTTGGAATTGGGTATCACTCCATGGATTTTAAATGTACATTTTCTATGTATTAAAACTAAGCGAAAACGGTTGTCAGATGCCTGACATATGCCCCCCTTTCTTTAAGAATCATACATAAATGCGCCGATTTCTTATCGAGATGGTTGGAAAAATAAGCTCTTTGTTTACAAAACAAATCTTCGTGTCGGCTTCCGAGAATTTTCTCATGGTCAAATAAGAGTTACGTGATTGATCCGATTTTTCTGACTTGTCTGTGTTACTTTAGTACAGAATAGTTAATAATGTTAAATAGGTAACAGTGGAGAAAACGTTATTCTTTCCCGTTTAAACGCAAACGCATCACAATAAAACGCATAAAAACACAACCTTTAGACAATTATGACCATTCATGTTAGTCTGAGTTGCAAACAGTTTGGTGCCTGATCAGACGCCGGGTTACCCGGCGTCTGATCTGCTCCAAACTGTTTGCAATTGAAATCATTACCTAGGCGTGCATTCTGCCTATAATGGCACACCTGGTGTCATAATGGCCCAAGGGCAGAGACGGTGTATACCAGAGATACCTCCGCTGGCCTGCTTGAACTTAACTGGAGCTGCTGCAATGGCTTGCGTCTCTTATCTCGGGCCATCATAATTATCATGCCTGGTCTGTGTTTGAACCCGCAACAGGCCCGTAGTAACAAGGATGGGGGGGACACAGCAGTGTGCCCCCCTCCCCCAACCAACGCAGGCCCGTAGTAACAAGGATAGGAGGCACGGAAGTATGCCTCCTATGCCCCCCTCCTCCAACCAAAAAAATAAAAATGCCTGTGCCTGTGCCCCCAAATTGCATATCCTACAGGCCAGTAAAACAAAAATTGCCCCTGTGCCCCCTCAAATCCTCAGTATGCCTGGTCTGTGTTCAGACCCGACACAGGCCCGTAGTAACAAGGATGGTCTGTGTTTGGACCCGACACAGGCCCGTAGTAACAAGGATGGGGGGGGGGGGGGGGGGTCACAGCAGTGTGCCCCCCTCCCCCAACCAACACAGGCCCGTAGTAACAAGGATAGGGGGCACAGAAGTATGCCTCCTGTGCCCCCCTCCTCCAACCAAAAAATAAAAATGCCTGTGCCTGTGCCCCCAAATTGCATATCCTACAGGCCAGTAAATCCCAAATCGCCCCTGTGCCCCCCCAAATCCTCAGTATGCCTGGTCTGTGTTTGAACCCGACACAGGCCCGTAGTAACAAGGATGGGGGGGGTGGGGGGGGGCACAGCAGTGTGCCCCCTGTGCCTCCCCTCCCCCAACCAACACAGGCCTGTAGTACACTACTGAACCTTATTAAATTAACAATTTTTGCGATTCGCTTGCAATTCGATGGCAATTCGCTTGCAATTCGATGGCAATTCGCTTGCGATTCAAAATAGTTACTATTCCCTCGGATAAGTTTTCTTGCATGGTGTATCTCATAAATGTTGGCAAATATGCCTTCGTTAATTTTTTCGATTCCATTTTTGTCACAACCGCTTCGGAATATTCGAGTAAAAATATTCAAAAGTAGGATTTAATTTTTGAAGCGCCCGATTCGATGGCAATTCGCTTGTGATTATCAATTTAATTTAATAAGGTTCAGTACTGTAACAAGGATAGGGGGCACGGAAGTATGCCTCCTGTGCCCCCCTCCTCCAACAAAAAAATAAAAATGCCTGTGCCTGTGCCCCCAAATTGCATATCCTACATGCCAGTAAATGCAAAATTGCCCCTGTGCGCAATCTGTCAAAGGTATTATCCTATATTTAAGAATTAGATTATTTTGAATGGAATATTTACATAGATTTATGTAGTATTTTACCTATTTTGAATGCGAAAAAACTCCCATCAGAACGTACCATTGATCATCTGGGAATAAATTTGTCCAGGGGGTGGGAGGAGGGTGCATGCCCCCGGACCCCTAGTAACAGTGCGCATATGAATAGGAGGGTTAGGGTTAGAGAATTAATGGCTGGACGACAACCTTTCACCATAGAATGATTAAATAAAAAAATATTTTGAGTCGATTTTTTACATACATTTATGTTAGTATATACCTGTTTTATGCCTTCAACTGTTCCTACTTTTTCCTACTATTTTCCAACTTTTGATCACCTTCCTACTTTTTCCTATTTTCTTACCAAAACCTCCTACCCGGTACTTTTCATACTGTTTTCCTAATAAGTCTTCTCAGTGTTGTTATACTTTCTGGTCCTTTGGAATCATTGATTTCAGCGCATTTACAGTTGGAAGTTGAATTCCGCTTAAGCCGGTGCTAGGGGGCGTGAGCACTGTTGCACATTTCAGTATTGCTCATGAACAGACTCAATTAAACCGAGTCTGCAATTTTCAGTATTTGCTTTGTTTTCTGTGCTTTCAAAGGACCTCCTCTTATTCAGATTTATTCAAGTACCCTCTGTATGGCCCAGAATGCAGGAAATGAAGCGCTTGATTTCAAAATTTTCCAGGGGGAGTACCCCCGAACCCCCCTAGACCTGTTGGATCGCATCTTCGGCCTGTTGAATAAATTATAACCAAAGAATAAAATGGCTTGGTGTGAGAATGTCTTTAACTCAAGATCACGGATTTCTTAAATTTATGAGCACGATTACTCCATGTGGTATTTTGTATCAAACAGTTCCTACTATTTAATTGAAATTCTTCCTCCTTTTTCCTATTTTTCCACTTCAAAAACTCCTACTTTTCTCATACTTTTTGCATTGAGATCAATTGAAGGCCTGTGTTTTGAATGCATGTTAACTTTCTTCTTGGAATGCCCTCAGAATGCACCATTTTCTATGCAAGTTTAAAAAAATTTCCGGGGGAGGCCCCCCGGACTCCCACCAATGGGAGGGGTTATACCCCTCCCATACCCTCCCAACCTGTGCCCCCCCCCCCCCCCCCACTGAAAAATTTCTGGATCCGGCCCTGGGCCAAGGTCGAATGTGGGTCATGTCCGGTCAAAATCTAGGTCACTAGGTCAAATCTTCGAAAAACCTTGTTAACACTCTAGAGACTACAAATTTTATTGGATCTTCATGAAACTTCATCAAAATGTTTGCCTTTATGAAATCTAGCTCAAGTTCGAATGTGGGTTATGTCTGGTCAAAAACTAGGTCACTAGGTCAAATTGTCGAAAAACCTTGTTAACACTCTAGAGGCTACAAATTTCATTGGATCTTCATGAAACTTCATCAATATGATTGCCTCAATAAAATCTAGGCCAATTTCGAATGTGGGTCATGTCCGGTCAAAAACTAGGTCAAATCTTCGGAAGACCGTTCTAACACTCTAGAGACTACAAATTTCATTGGATCTTCATGAAACTTCATCTAAATGTTTGCCTCAATGAAATCTAGGCCAAGGTCGAATGTGGGTCATGTCCGGTCAAAAACTAGGTCCATGGTCGAATCTTCGAAAAACCTTGTTAACACTCTAGAGACTACAAATTTTATTGGATCTTCATGAAACTTTATCAAAATGTTTGCCTTTATGAAATCTAGCTCAATTTTGAATGTGGGTTATGTCCGGTCAAAAACTAGGTCACTAGGTCAAATTATCGAAAAACCTTGTTAACACTCTAGAGGCTACAAATTTCATTGGATCTTCATGAAACTTCATCAATATGATTGCCTCAATAAAATCTAGGCCAATTTCGAATGTGGGTCATGTCTGGTCAAAAACTAGGTCAAATCTTCGGAAGACCGTTCTAACACTCTAGAGACTACAAATTTCATTGGATCTTCATGAAACTTCATCTAAATGTTTGCCTCAATGAAATCTAGGTCAAGTTAAAATGTGGGTCATGTCTAGTCAAAAACTAGGTCACTGGTCGAATCATCGAAAAACCTTATCAACACTCTAGAGACTACAAATTTCATTTGATCTTCATAAAACTTGATGAAAAGGTTTGCCTCAATGAAATATAGGTTAAGTTCAAATGTGGCTTATGTCTTGTCAAAAACTAGGTCACTAGGTCAAATCATTGAAAAACCTCGTTAACACTCTAGAGACTACAAAATTCATTGAATCTTCATGAAACTTGAACAAAATGTTTGTCTCATTGAAATGGAGGTCAAGTTAGAATGAGGGTCATGCCCGGTCAAAAACTAGGTCACACGGTGTACATGGTTACATGGTTACCAGGTGAGCGATTAAGGGCCAAAGTTGAAATCAGACATATAGATCAAGAGTTATCTACCTTTGAATTGCTGAAAATGCCATATTTAAGGGTGTTTACACTCTAGAGGTAACACTTTTTATACGCCCGTCATCGACGGTCGTATTATGGTATACCCAGCGCTGTCCGTCCGTACGTCCGTCCGTTAACTTTTCTTGTTAGCGCTCTCTCACCTTCATTTATTTACCGATTTTGATTAAACTTCCTACAAATATTCCATACCACAATAGTTCGGACGAGTTCGCGTTTCAGACATTGGCGGCTATTTTTAGCAGAATTATGCCTCTTTATTGTCAAAAATTGGCATTTTTTAAAAAATCCAGAACTTTTTTCTTGACTATCGCAATACTATCGGGATAGTACTTGAGCTAATGCAATACTACAGCAGTCTTTTTGAGATCGATAGTCGGGCCTACACTCCGGGCGACTTTTTCCAGTCGGCCTGAGTCCGGACGACTTTGACACCCGCCGGCCATGACGGGCGTATTTTGCCGCACTGGGGTGCTCTTGTTATCCAATCTATCTCAAACTTGCTTAGATTGTATACGGCCATAAGAGTTCAGATGAGTTCCATTATGGTTGAAATCAGACCCATAGATCAAGAGTTATCTACCTTTGAATTGCTGAAAATGCCTTATTTAACAGTGTTTACATTCTAGAGGCCACAATTTTTATTCAATCTTTCTCAAACTTGCTCAGATTGTATATGACTATAAGACTTAAAGAGTTCAAATGAGTTCGATTATGGTTGTAATCGGAAGAATAGGTCAAGAGTTATCTGTCCTTGAATTGCTGAAAATGCCATTTTAACAGTGTTTACACTCTAGAGGCTACAATTTTTATCCAGTCTTTTTCAAACTTGCTCAGATTGTATAATATTATGACTATAAGAGTTGGAATAAGTGCAATTATGGTTGAAATCAAATCATTGTGGCAACAGTTATCTGCCCTTGATATACTTTGAAATGCTAGAAAAGGCTTCATTTTGGTATTGTTTAGGCTCTAGTTATCTTCCCTTGATGTACTATACTAGAATTATGAGGTTGTATTCCAAAATACTACACATTTTAATGGATTTAGATTAAAACGTGTGAAACAGAAAGGTAAAGCTATCAGGCTTCAGTACAACAGGTGAGCGATATCGGGGCCTTCAGGCCCTCTTGTTCATGTTTGTCTCCGCATTGAGGGTCACGGGTTCGAATCCCACCAGAGCTTCTTCTTTCTTTTTTTTTGAAATGCATTTTTAAACAGAATTTATTATCATAAACTAAATCTTACCCATTTATAATATGCATTTGACATATATTTACAAATTACTTTTTTTAATGCTAAATCCGGTTGCGAACCCCTTGAACACTCTAGCGGCTACAAATTTCATTCGATCTTCATGAAACTAGATGACAATGTATGTCTTTATCAAAGCTAGGTCAAGATCAAATGTGGGACATGTTAGGTTAAAAACTAGGTCACTAGGTCAAATCATAGAAAAAATTTGTTAACACTATATAGGCTACAAATTAGGGCTGCAACGGTTCAGGTACTTCACGGTTCGGTTCGGGTTCGAGTAGACCCCTTCGGTTTTCGGTTATTTCGGTTCGGGTATTAGGACAAGAACTTGATAAAATCAACCAGAAAAAAATTCTCATTTACTGTCACATGTCTACGCAGACAATAGATCTACACACTTTTTCGAAAACGCTATCACTGTCATCTATAATTTTATCATATGTTCGAGAAAGATGTGCATTTCTTTCTACCATATTAGGACAGATTGTAGCGAATTTAAGGCGTGGTTCGTCCCGACCTGTTTTTCATTGAAGTTTCGTAACTAAGCTTTAAGCATATTTTGTTTGTCATTCTGGCTGGTCTTCCTTAAATGCGTCATCTGCCTTCTATTTTTAAGCGCTAGAAGAACTACCTAGCTCCAATTATATTATTATTTTACTGAAAAAGTCATTAATATTTCAGTTTAATTATTTACATCGCCATTCGCAATTTGCAGTCGCTAAGTAAAAGACTGGTTACCCTTTTTCTGATGCTGACCTTTGAAGCCGGGCTATCAATCTTGCGCATGCGTTAAGTGCTGGATTTCCCGGAATTATAAATAGCCGATATGAAAAGAATGAGACGGACGAGAAGTGAGCTATTTAAATTACTGCAAGAAGAAAAGGTTAGAACTGTGATTTAACCTTACATTTTGGAACGTCTGACCATAAAAAATATACACGCAGACTGCACGCTGATTGGTAAATTAGCGGTCTAGCGTAATACACCATACATCGGCGCACCGAACCAAAAATTTGCGATGCCGACCCGAAACTCGAACCGAGACAAACGAACCGAAAATAACCGAAATTCGGTGAACCGTTGCAGTCCTACTACAAATCTCATTGAATCTTGATGAAACTTAATTAGACTGTTTGTCGCATTGATAACTAAGTCAAGTTTGAATATGGGTCATGTCCAGTTAAAACTAGGTCACTACGTCAAATCATAGAAAAACCTTGTTAACACTCTTGCGGCTACACTAGTACACATTTCAATCAATCTTCATGAAACTTGATGAAAATGTATGTCTTGATGAAATCTAGGTCAAGTTAGAATGTGGGACATGTTGGGTCAAAAACTAGGTCACTAGGTCTCGTTAACAAGAACCACCAGAGTTGTGTATCTTGATAGCTAATATAAATCATTGCCAGAGGGCTATTGTGACACCAGTTGTGCCATTATGGTCAGAAGGCACTCCTAGGCCATGTTTTGACCTTTTTAGCTCACCTGAGCACAAAGGCTCAAGGTGAGCTTTTGTGGTCGGTCTTTGTCCGCCGTGCGTCAACAATTTCTTCAAACATCTTCTTCTTCAAAACCGCTTGCCTGATTGCAACCAAACTTCACAGGAATGTTCCTTGGGTCAAGCTCTTTCAAAGTTGTTCAAAGAATTTGAAACAATGCAGAACTCTGGTTGCCATGGCAACCAAAGTGAAAAAATAAGGAAATCTTAAAAAATCTTCTTGTCAAAAACCACAAAGGCTAGAGCTTAGATATTTGGCACATAGTATCATCTATAGGTCCTCTATCAAGATTGTTCAAAGTTTGACCCTGGGGTCAAAATTGGCCCCGCCCCGGGGGTCACCGTTTTACATAGAGTTATATAGTGAAATGTTCAAACATCTTCTTGTTCAAAACCACATGCCTGATTGCAACCAAACTTCACAGGAATGTTCCTTGGGTCAAGCTCTTTCAAAGTTGTTCAAAGAATTTGAAACAATGCAGTGGCAACCAAAGTGAAAAAATAAGGAAATCTTAAAAAATCTTCTTGTCAAAAACCACAAAGGCTAGAGCTAGATATTTGGCACATAGTATCATCTATAGGTCCTTTATCAAGATTGTTCAAAGTTTGACTCTGGGGTCAAAATTGGCCCCGCCCCAGGGGTCACCGTTTTACATTGAGATATATAGTGAAATGTTCAAACATCTTCTTGTTCAAAAACACATGCCTGATTGCAACCAAACTTCACAGGAATGTTCCTTGGGTCAAGCTCTTTCAAAGTTGTTCAAAGTATTTGAAACAATGCAGAAGTCTGGTTGCTATGGCAACCAAAGTGAAAAAATAAGGAAATCTTAAAAAATCTTCTTGTCAAAAACCACAAGGGCCAGAGCTTAGATATTTGGCACATGGCATCATCTATAAGTCCTCTATCAAGATTGTTCAAAGTTTGACCCTGGGGTCAAAATTAGCCCTGCCCCGGGGTCACCATTTTACATAGAGTTATATAGTGAAATATTCAAACATTTTTCTCTGAAACCATTATGGCCAGAGCTTTTATATTTGGCACTGTGTAATGTCTGAAGGTCCTTCACATATGTTGACGAATTGGTTCCGGTCTGTTGAATATCTGGGTCACTGGAGCTAAAAATAGATTTTTTCAATGAAAACTTTAAAAAATCTTCTTGTCTGAAACCAAAATACACTGAGCTTAGATATTTTGCACATAGCATTGTCTACAGGTTCTCTATTAAAGTTGTTCAAATTTTGTTCCTGGGACCAAAATTGGCCCCGCCCTGGGGGTCGCTGTTTTACGTAGAGTTATAGTGAAATGTTCAAACACATTTTTCTCTGAAACCATTTTGCCCAGAGCTTTGATATTTGGCATGGTGTAACGTCTAGAGGTCCTTCACATATGCTGTCTAATTGGTTCCGGTGTGTTGAATATCTGGGTCACTGGAGCTAAAAATAGATTTTTTCAAAAAACTTTAAAAATACACTGAGCTTAGATATTTTGCACATAGCATCGTCTACAGGTCCTCTATCAAATTTGTTCAAATTTTGCCACTGGGGTCAAATTTGGCCCAAGCCCAGGTGTCGCCATTTTACATGGAGTTATATAGTGAAATATTCAAACACATTTTTTAGCTCACCTGAGCCAAAGGCTCAAGGTGAGCTATTGGGATGGCCCTGTGTCCGGCGTCGTCCGTCGTTAGTCGTCCGTCGTCGTTAACAATTGCTTCAAATGACATCTCCTCCTATACCGCTTGACAGAATTCAACAAAACTTTACAGAAATGTTCCTTGGGTCAAGCTGTTTCAAATTTGTTCAAAGAATTAAAAACAATGCAGAACTCTGGTAGCCATGGCAACCAAAGTGAAAAAATGAGGAAATCTTAAAAAATCTTCTTGTCAAAAACTGCAAGGGCCAGAGCTAAGATATTTGGCACATAGCATCATCTACAGGTCCTTTATCAAGTTTGTTCAAATTATGCCCCTGGGGTCAAAATTGGCCCCGCCCCGGGGGTCACAGATTTACATAGAGTTATATAGTGAAATTTTCAAACATCTTCTTCTCTGAAACTTATGTGGCCAGAGCTTTGATATTTGGCATGGTGACACTTCTAGATGTCCTATACCAAAATTGTTCAAATGGTTCTGGTCAGTTGCATAACTAGGTCACAGGAGCTAAAAATAGATTTTTTTCATTGAAAACTTAAAAAATCTTCTCGTCTGAAACTACAAGGGCCAGAGCTTAGATATTTGGCACATAGCATCGCCTACAGGTCCTCTATCAAGTTTGTCCAAATTATGCCCCTGGGGTCAAAATTGACCCCGCCCAGGGGGTCACAGTTTTACATAGAGTTATATAGAGAAAATTTCAAATGTCTTCTTCTCTGACACTAATATGGCCAGAGCTTTGATATTTGGTATGGTGACACTTTTAAATATACTTAACATAATTTGTTCAAATTGTTCCGGTCTGTTGCATATCTAGGTCAGTCCTGGACATAAATTATTATCTCCATTTTTTCAGCTATTCTCAGGTGAGCGAAATATGCCCCATGGGGCTCTTGTTTTTTAAATCGATATGGCTAGAGCTTAGATATTTTGCATGATGTAATGTCTAGAGGTCTTTCACATATGTTGATGAACTGGTTCCGGTCTGTTGCATATCTGGGTCACCAGAGCTAAACATAGATTTTTTTCAATGAAAACTAAAAATCTTCTTGTCTGAAATCATAGTACACTGAGCTTAGATTTTTAGCTCACCTGAGCTAGCTCAAGGTGAGCTTTTGCAATCCTTGAATGTCCGGCGTGCGTCGTCCGGCGTCAACAATTTTAGTGTTTACACTCTAGAGGCCACAATATATATCCAATCTTTCTCAATCTTGCTCAGATGGTATCTTGCCATAAGAGCTCGGATGAGTTTAATTATGGTTGAAATCTGGCAAATAGGTCATGAGTTATCTACCTTTGAACTGCTGAAAATGCTATATTTAACAGTGTTTACACTCTAGAGGCCACAGTATTTATCCAATCTTTCTAAAACTTGTCCAGATTGTATATTACCATAAGAATTCGAAAGAGTTTGATTGTGGTTGAAATCGGATAAATAGATCAAGAGTTGTCTACCTTTGAATTGCTGAAAATGCCATTTTTAACGGTGTTTACACTCTAGAGGCCACAGTATGTATCCAATAGTTTTAAAACTTGCCCAGATTGTATATGACCATAAGAGTTTGAATGAATTCGATTTTGATTGAAATCAGACAAATAGATCAAGAATTATCTACCTTTGAATTGCTGATAATGCCATATTTAACAGTGTTTACATTCTAGAGTTCACAATTTTTATCCAATCTATTTCAAACTTGCTCAGATTGTATATGACTATAAGAGTTCAGATTAGTTCGATTATGGTTGAAATCAGACTCATAAGTCTAGAGTTATCTACCTTTGAATTGCTGAAAATGCCATATTTAACGATGTTTACACTCTAGAGGCCACAAATTTTATCCAATCTTTCTCAAACTTACTCAGATTGTATATTACCGTAAGACTTCAGATGAGTTCAATTATGGTTGTAATCTGATCAATAGGCAGGAGTTATCTACCTTTGAATTGCTGAAAATGATAAATAAACAGTGTTTACGCTCTAGAGGCCACAATATTGATCCAAGCTCTCTCAAACTTACCCAGATTGTATATGACCATAAGAGTTCGAAAAAGGGTGATTATTGTTGGAATCTGACAAATAGATCCAAGATATATCTACCTTTGAATTGCTGAAAATGTGCCCCCATCCAAGCTTTAGTGCACGATGGAGGGCATTATTGAAATAAAGCCGGAGGCCGAGCATGTATACACAGCATTTTATTTTGTACGTATCTAGTTCGACCGCTTATTCAAAGAAGTCAAAGGTCCCACTATTATACATAACCCTAGCGCATGCGCACCACCAACCGGAACTCGCATGTGCAAAACATCATTCTTAAAAGATAGTTTTTGTTGCACTACTATAAAAAGGGAGGGATAAGACAATAATACTCCCCAGATACTTAGAAAGAGAGGAGGGTGCATACATGCTCGGCCTCCGGCTTTATTAGCTCACCTGAGCCAAAGGCTCAAGGTGAGCTATTGTGACCGCTCACCGTCCGTAGTACGTCTGTCCGTTCACATTTACTTCAAACGACATCTCCTCTGAAACCCGCCGATTGTAGGGAGAGTTCAAACTGCTCATAATGTTCCTTGGATGCTTCTCTACAGAAGTTGTTCAAAAAAAAGGAAAAAAAGCACAAACTCTGCTTGAAAAAGCAAAAAAAGCAAAAATCTTTAAAAAATCTTCTTGCCCAAAACTACTAGGCCCTAAGCTTTGATATTTGTACAGTAGAATCTCCTGGTGGATCCCTCTATAGTTTGTTAAAATGAAATCCCTAGGGTCACATTTGACACCACCCTGCACAGTTTAAGTGCTGCTCTAGGCAGGTTTTACAGTATTTTTGATTTAGGCAGAACTGTATTTACCTGAGTTACCCTTAATATACTATGGGCAAATAACCAATATTTGCAAACAGTTTGGATCCAGATCAGATGCAACATAATGCTGCATCTAATCTGGATCCAAACTATTTGCCACTCATTTACCAACTTAACATTTTCTAAAAAAAAAATGTACATTTTTTACACACAGAAGGTATTTAGCAGACATCATTTCAGTCTGGTAAGGGTAAGCTCCCAGCAGCAGTGCTGCTAATGCTACAGTACTCTTACATAATATTTTACCTCAGTGATCAGGCCAACAGAACTGAACATGTTGTCTGCTAAAGTTTAGAAATGGTTCAGTCTGCTTCATACTTAGAGAAACAGGATCTGGAAGTGATCCACTGACAGTTATGTAATTATGTCTTATGCCATATTTATACATATGTTTAATATTGGTTTTGTCACAGTTATCTGCATGTCTTGTCATTTTTTCTTGTCCAGGATTCAACCCTTTCCCCCAATAAATACTGACGTTTGTTAACCCATTACCCCATAAATGTGCATTTTTAGGCCTTTGATTTATTCCTCCACTTAAGAAAATAATTCCCCTTTAACCCTTTCCCCCATAGCATATCTCTAGTATTGAATGTAGGTGTCCACTTAAAACAGGTTGAAAGTAAAGCAGAATGCGCTTTAAGCGCATTCTGCTTTACTTTCAGCCTGCTTTAAGCTATCATCTGCTAGAATATAGAAAATATTTTGTATTATACATATTTATGAATGTATAAATTGGAACTATTTTCTTCAGAGCAAGAATAAACTGAATGCGCTAAAAGGCGCTTCTATGGGGGAAAGGGTTAAACAGTCATGAAAATGTAAGATAAGAAATAAGTTTCTATATCCTAGTAGATGGTAGCTTAAAGCAGTTTGAAAGTAAAGCAAAGTGTGCATTAAGACCCATTCTGCTTTACTTTCAACCTGCTTTAGGTGGCCACCTATTTTCAAAACTAGAAACAGGCTATGGGGTAATGGGTAAAATGAAATTGCCTATTTGGAAAGAGCCTAATGAGAGGAAGTGCCATTTGCAAAGGCCATAACTCTGACATCATTGTTTTTTTAGTTATTTCCCTTTGTCATATTTTCTTGTCAAGAAGACAACTCCAGTTCTACTGATGCTATTGTAATGAAATTTTATGTATGGAAAGAAACTGATGAGAGAAAATGCCATGCATATGGGCAGCAATATTTTGTTTTCCCCTTTGTCATATTTTATTGTCAGGAAAATAACTCCAGTTCTGCTGACGCTAGTGAAATAATTATCATTTACCGGAAATGGAAATAGCTTGATAAGAGGATGTGTCATGGATAAGGGTCATAAGCTTGGCAACAAAATTCACTTTTGTCATGTTTTCTTGTCCGGAAGATAACTCCATTTATACTCCATTTATAGCTATATTAAAATGTTGTCTTGCCCAGTCAACTTAGGTACAAACTTCAATGTCCTCAGGTGAGCGAATTTAGGGCCATGGCCCTCTTGTTTCAATAATGCCCTCCATCCTGCACTAAAGCTTGGATGGGGGCACATTATTTTCATAAAGCCTCCGGCTTTCGCATGTATACACAGCATCTTCAAAGGCAACAAAAACTATACATATAAAACTACAATCCATAAAGGCTTCATTAAAGCATTATGAAGCAAAAACAGCATTGCTGAAAGAAATATGTTCCTTCTGCAAGGAATGTCTATAGTAAAATTTCCTGAAATTCTTATCTGACTTCCAGTTAGCTGTACTGAGAATAGATTTCAAAGAACACCCTTTGCTAAAAGCAGCAGAGGTGGCTGCACCTCTATAAGAGTGCACCTTAAACACTTCAGTATTCACCCCAGATAACCTTAATGTTTCCTTTAACCATCTAGCAATGGTACTACTGGTTACCTTCTTAAAAGTTACAAAAGACACAAATAATGAATCTGACTTCCTCACCTGCTTGGTGGCACGAATATAACAAAGTAAAGTATGCATAGCACATAATAATTCATTGTCATAATGTTCAATCCTTAAAGAAAAGGAATCACCCACTTTAGAAGTCTTCAGAATATCAGTAATAAGAAATTCAACAGCAGAATCTTCAATAATCATGTTATTGAGGTTTAATGACACCAAGGTCTGCGCTCTAGGTGCAGTAGCAAGGGCAATCAAGGCCACAGTCTTAAACGTGAGCATCTTAAGATTAAGTCTATTACTAGGTCCTAAAGACTCCAGGAATCTTAACACAATGGAGACATCCCACATAGCTAAATATTTCGGTCTTGGGGGTTTACACAAGAATACACTCCTCATAAATCGTGGAATAAGATTAAGGTCTTTACACCATGAGTTTCCAAAAAAGGACAAAGTTTGCATCAACATGGCTTTATGTGTATTAAGAACGGAGTAAGATTTCCCTAGTTTAAACAAATAGAATAAGTACTTCAATACAACCTCTTCAGATGAGTAAAGGGAACTGCTACACCTGATACTATTCCAAATATACCAGAGTCGCCAAGCATGCTGATACTGTTTACGGGTACCTGCTGACCATGATGAGACGATGAAGTCTACCAGCTCTCCTGGAACCCCTTTAGGCTTTACCTTTGAGCGCCTCCCGGATACAGCTGCCGCGACAAGCCTGATCTTTTTCCCTAACGGATGCACCTCCTGACTGTGGGCCAACGTGAGAAGGTCCTTGTGACGTGGTAGTCTAACAGGAAAAGAACACAAGTTTTCCAAAATTAAAGCAAACCAGCTTTGAGAACACCAAAAGGGAAATATCAATATGCATTCTTCTACCTGATCCTGTAATATTTTATTCATAACTCTTCCCACAAGATTAAATGGGGGGAAAGCATATGGTCTCATATGATACCAGGATATACTAAAGGCATCCGTAAAACTAGTCCCTGGCTCAGGGAACCATGAAACAAAACGTACTAATCTTTTGTTCAATCTGGATGCAAATAAATCCATGTTTGGCTGAAAAAATTGATGACAAACTCTCTGAAAAATATCTGTTTTCAACATCCATTCTGTTGATGTAGAAAAATTCCTAGAATAAAAATCAGCCGAGTTATCTACACCAGGAATATGAGTAGCAGACAAGAAGATGTCTCTTTCTAAACACCAAAACCATATTTCCCTAGCTAAACTATCCATATCAATAGAGGTCATACCCCCAAAGTCATTCACATATGATATAGCTGTGGTATTATCAGACTGAACCTCTATATGAAGGGAACGTTTATCTTGGTAAAAGGCCTGCAAAGAGTAAAATATGGCCAAAAGTTCCAAGAAATTAATAGAATGTTGTGATTCTGCAAAAGACCATCTGCCACTAGTATGTCTTTGACTGTTCAAATCAATGCCTCCAAAGCCACTTAGAGAAGCATCAGTCCTGCAAGTAACCTGAACTGGCAATTGTCTAATCAATTTGCCATTCTTACTCTCAACATTGTCTGACCACCATTGAAGTTCTAATCTGCTTGATTCTGATAAATCAACTGTCTTATCAAAATCCATGGAACCTTTTAAGCCCAAAATTTTGTTTCTTTCACGATCTCGATAGTGTAACTTGGCTTCAAATATTGCATAGAAGGCATTAATAATAAGACCAATAAAAGATGCCAAATCTCGTATAACTACGACACCCTTGGAAATCAAAATTTTTGCTTTCGTGATAATCTTCTGCACTTTTTCCTGTGTAAGAAAGACTTTAAATTCTACAGAATCAAGGATGAATCCAAAAAATGTAATACGCTGACAGGGTATCAAAACTGATTTTATCTGATTTATGCAAAACCCTAATGACTCCATTGTTTCAGTAACAGTCAACATGTTCTGAGAACAAACCTCCATATCTTGGTTCATGTTTATAGAATCATCTATGTAATATGAGCAGCGTATATTCTGCTTCCTAAACCCTGCAAATATCGGCTTTAAAATTTTTGTGAACTAAAAAGGAGCTACCGAGAGACCAAATGGTAAGCATACAAATTTATATAATTTCTCGTTCCAAATTTCAAGTACTTAGTATCTTCTTCATGAATAGGTACAGAAAAATAGGCATCTGAAAGATCCATTTTAGTGAAAAAATCATTTCTTTGTACCAAATCCAGAACAATGTTAAAGGTTTCTTGTTTGAAATGGTTATAGCAAACAAACTCATTTAGAAACCGGAGATTAATGACTGGTCTAAACTTGTTATTTGGCTTAGGGACAATGAAAATAGTTGAAATAAATTCTCCTTCTTCATGCACGGTTTCAACTATAGCACCTTTTGTCAAAAGGGATCTTACTTCATCGTTTACAATATTCCATTGCTCACCCTGAAAAGGTATTACATTTGGAACTCTTGCCTGATAGGGTTGCTCATTAAAATCAATTTTGTACCCCGACACTGCATTGAAAATCCAGGGATCATTAGTAAACCTTTTCCAAACATCTAAATGAAATCTAAGAGTACCTACCGTGCTCTCTAGTTTTGATCGTTTGGGGCTGTAGCCGAAGCTGCCATACCTCTACGTATGGGTCTAGATCTGGACCCACTCCAACCATTTGGAGCACCTCTCTGTCTGAACTGACCATACGGTTGGTATCGGTAGTCTCTCTGGTAATTATAGCCATAACCATAGCCTCCTCGTCGAGACTGAAATCTTCCCCCCCTACCACGGGGATAGTAGCCACCACGTTGAGAAAAAGTATCTTTCCCAAGGGAAAACTGGGTGTCACAGCTCTTCACATCCTTGTCAATATGATCACCAAATAATTTCTTTGTGACTTCTGTAGACATGTTGCACAAACCTGCATACTTATTCTTTAACCAAGGTCTAATCATATATCTCCTCCTAATAGAGAGATTATATTGAGTCTGACCCAACACGGTCAGAATATCAGATAAAACTGTCTTCACTTCTGGGTTCATACCCTGGTCTTTCAATAAATTCACTAGGCACAACACTGAGCCAAAACCAGTGGCAACCAAGTTTTGGATATCCACCATAAGTTTATCATTCATGTGTCCCATTCGACTCATTACCGTCCATATTTCTTGATTCACAAGTGGAGGAGGAACAATGTCACAATTGGCCGGTATTTTATATTTGGATACAATAGAGTCCAACTCACACTGCTTAGAGCAAGCCGTATTAACAAGTTGTGCCAACGACTCGGCAACCGGGGTGCCCATTTCCGGTGCCTTAAGTTTAGGAAGAGTCCATCCAATGTCATCCCCGCCCGAAGGCAACTGGTTATTATTAGAGTCTGTGTCAAAAAGACCAGTAAAGTCTGGGGGTGGGACACTGCTAGCAGTAAACTGGGGCTCTATATCAGACAACTGAATGTCATTAGCATCTACCTCTACAGTCATGGGAGGATAATTGTAAGGCATATTTGAATTCCTAGGAAGGGGTTCATACTCAATATCCCCGTCACCAAGCATGTCCGTTACCTCTGTCTCTGCATCTGGCAGGCCTAACAAACCCCTAAGGGATGCTATATTATCAGAAGTGAATTGTGAAATATCTAAATTACCTGTAGGCTTGGAGGGCTTTTTAGCTTTTTTGTCCGAAGACCTCGTGGCTTTGTCCGAAGACCTCGTGGCTTTGTCCGAAGACCTCGTGGCTTTTTCCGAACTGACCGAAGGCTTGGAGTTGGATTTTTTCACCACCACAGACTTCACACGTTTGTCCGTTTCCTCATTTTCCTTGTCTGAGA
This sequence comes from Gari tellinella, assembly GCA_922989275.2. Classification (NCBI taxonomy): domain Eukaryota; kingdom Metazoa; phylum Mollusca; class Bivalvia; order Cardiida; family Psammobiidae; genus Gari; species Gari tellinella. The sequence goes on from OV277858.1 coordinate 54,742,029, forward strand.
AACCAGAAAAGGAACTGTCCGAAGACAAAGAAGTATCCTCCAAGTCGAGGATATCCATTTAAACAAACTGAAACTCCTAAAAGTTTTCAAAAACCTAAGTTATTTAGTCTTTACTAATAGAGACTGGTCCGAACTAATCGACGCCAAAATAAAGAATGATGTTTTGCACATGCGAGTTCCGGTTGGTGGTGCGCATGCGCTAGGGTTATGTATAATAGTGGGACATTTGACTTCTTTGAATAAGCGGTCGAACTAGATACGTACAAAATAAAATGCTGTGTATACATGCGAAAGCCGGAGGCTTTATGAAAATAATGCCATATTTTATAGCATTTACACTCTTGCAACTACAGTTTTCAATGTATTTTGATTATACTTGTACACAAAGGATGTAGCTATACGTTCTCGAAGGAGTGCAATTATTGTTGAAATGTTATCATTGTGGCAATAGTTACCTGCCCTTGATATACTTTGAAATGCTAGAAAAAGGCTTCATTTCAGTATTGTTTAAGCCCATTGTTATTTGCCTTTGATGTACTCTCCTATACTACAGTAGGTCGACAAACTTGAATGGATTTAGAATAAAACGGGTGAAATTCATAGGTAAAGCTATCAGGCTTCATTACAAATGGTGAGCGATATCACGGCCTTCAGGCCCTCTTGTTGGCACATAGCATCGTCTACAGGTCCTGTATCAAGAGCATTCATATTATGTCCCTGGGGTCAAAAGTGACCCCACCCGAGGGTAAAAGTTTCACAAATCTTCTTTTCTGAAATCACTGACCCATCACCATGTACAGGTGAGAGATTAAGGGCCATTCTGGCCCTCTTGTTATTGTATAATCTTCAGGCAAATGATGTGGTGTCAAATATCTTTTAACTGCCATCAACTGCTCACAAAATTGAAAGGATAGGGGTGACAAAGTATGGGTAGCTCTAGATCTATCAGAAATGCTCAGATCTTAAGATCTCGAAATTATAGAGTTGGCTATAATGTGAGTTTTGCCCATGCAGAAAATTTGTGGATATAATTAGAATGTGAAAAGTTAAAAACCACTACGCTATTGAGTACATTTTGACAACGTCGTTTTAATTTTTGAAATTTGTTTGAGAACGTCAATAACTGGACATCGCAATATGAAAAGATTGCGGGCCGATCCATAATTGGCCCACTGGGCCATTATGGAGTGGTCACATGACATCCGTAAAGACCGTTTTCAACGGCAATTATTTTACTATTGATAGTAAAGTATACCATAATGGTTTTTAGCTCACCTCCACGAAATTGAAACCTAGGTAAAGTTTGGATCATGTCTGATAAAAACTAAGTCACTAGGTCAAATAATAGAATAGTTTTTGCCCGTTTATTCAAGGCGTCTTATTCTAGACAACTATTGTTCATATGATATGCTAACTTTTAAAGCGACTCGCAACCAGATGGTGCATTAAAAATAGTAATTTGTAAATATGTGTCAAACGCTTATATAAATGGTAAAGAATTAGTTTAGGATAAGAAATTCTGTTTAAAAAAATGTATTTCAATAAAAAAAAATATTGGTCTCTGGTGGGATTCGAACCCGGGGCCCGGCATTGGCGGACAGAAGGCAAAATAGGGGAAACCGCTTAGACCAATGGACCACGGAACTATCCGTTTTTATCTCGGATCGATTTAACGTATTTCAATGTGTAGCGATCGAAAGTGCATACAACTTCGTAATTCGGCTCGTGTTTATGTCTGAGCCCGTGTAGAGAAGCAACAACAACAACTATACCGTCTACTAGTCGGTATAGAAAAACGATGGAAAATATCTAAAAATCTAAGATTCGGTGACGATTCTTGAGACTTTTTTTGGACTGATCATATTTTTTTAATGTCAGAAGCCAAATAATGCCACAAATTTGCTTTTATTTGAGTATTTTATTTTATTTTGACAAGTACACCATCCGGTTGTGAGTCCCTTTAAGGAGAAGAACCTAATAAGCATTTATGCTTCCATTCTAATCCTTATTATGCTGTCAAATATGTTAATATTCATGTTATGTTTTTCCTGAATAAATATGTTTAAACTAAATAATAGAATAACCTTATTAACATGCATAGAGACCACATTTTATAATTACTAATTAATCTTTAATTATCAGCTTTTGATAATTCACACTCAGTTTGAATAAAAGTGTATTTATGTTTTCCTGTTCAGTCTGCAGTGACCTTGGTAACAGGTGGAGCCTCAGGTCTTGGGAAAGCAACAGTTGAACGATTTATTGGTTTGGGATCACGAGTGGTTCTGTGTGACTTACCAACATCAGCTGGAAAGGATGTATCTGCTAAGCTTGGAGCCAAATGCTTGTTTGTTCCTACTGATGTGAGTGCAGTGTTCCCTCTCTACAACGACACCTAGTGGGAGACACAGATTGTGTGTGTTGTTTGGACATAGTCGTTATAGAGAGGGAAAAAGAAGACTTGGCTTACATTTGCAAACAGCTTGAATCCAGATCAGATGCCACGTAATGCAGCATCTGATCTGGATTCAAGCTTTTTGTCACTCGTCATTGTATTTATTCTATTAAAATGTTCACTTAATGTAACTTTGAGAAAAAGTTTGAGAAAAAGGTGCAGCAGTAAAAGCCTAAGTTATAGTTGTCCTGGTAAGGGAACTGGGACTAGGGCTGTTGTAAAGAGGGAGTCTTTGTTGGGAGGGCCGTTGTAGGGAAGGTCAAAACACTCATGACCCATCTATATATTATAAGGTTCCATAACCCTTTACACCATATATAAGATACACATTTTAAGGCATTTAATTTATTCCTCCACTGGAGAAAATAGTTCCAAAAATATTTTCTGTATTGCTTAAACCAGGCTGAAAGTAAAGCAGAATGCGCCTCAAGTCACACTTAGCTTTATATTTAACATGCTTTTAGTGGTCACTTATTTTGAATTTTAGAAACAGACTAGGGAGTAAAGGTTAACTATAATAGAATAATTTGTTTGTACTGGACAAGAAATGGACTTTAAATAGATTAAAATGTAGAATTCAATGGATTTGAAAATGTTGGTGAAATCTCAGAAATTTCACATTTTGACAATTTCCTTAGTTTTTGCCTACAGAACCTGAACAAGTGTAAAAAAATAATCAGAATCTGTAAAATGAACCCTTGGCAATAATTTCTTCAAGTTTGGATGGAATTGAAGAAAATTTTTGGAAGTGAAACGGTTAAGAAGTGATAGGGTCAGTGCATTGGTACCTATGAAGGTATATACCTTGGATCAGTGCATTGGTACCTATGAAGGTATATACCTTTGGTTCTTAGCAAACTTTGAATAGTATACAATTGCATGTGATATTTCTTGACATTGGGCACTAGACAGTATTATTATTGTTTCAGGTAAATAGCGAAACAGATGTGAAAATGGCAATGGATATGACAGAGCAACAGTTTGGTCGGCTTGACAATCTTGTTAATTGTGCTGGGGTGGCAATAGCCTGTCGAACATACAATTTCACTAAAAATGTGAAACACCCATTAGACACTTTTAATAATACACTATTGGTTTGTATTATTTTTATGTTTAGCTCATCTGAGCAAAGGTCTTGTGATCCATGAATGTCTGTCGTCCATCGTCAAGAATTAAGGGTTAACACTCTTGGGGTCACAATCTATATCCAATCTATTTTCAAACATGCTCACATTGTATATGATAATATGACCATAAGGTCTTGAAAAAGTTTTATAATGGTTATCTTCTGACCAATAGATCAAGAAATACTGGTATCTGCTCAAATTATGACCCTGGGGTCAAAATTGGTCCTGCTCCAGCGCTTATCAGTTTTACATATAAATTATAAATTATACAAAAAACCAAGGTAGCTTGATAGTTTCGATACTGCAAGCGGATTTTTCTTATTTATCATCATGATTTATAATTTATTCCCCCATTTTATAGCTGAATGGTTTAAGTGGTACTCATGTCACCACAAAATGTCTTTTTTAAAAAAATATTTTATTTTTTTACGATTTTATAAGACAAATTTAAAAAAAATTCAAACAGCGATTTCAAAGCCGTCTTAATTTGTAACGCCTTTAAAATTGCCCATAATACACTTCAGTAACATATCTAGGGATCCGTGTCTCAGATTTTTAGCTCACCTGGCACGAAGTGCCAAGGTGAGCTATTGTGATCGCCCTGTGTCCGTCGTTGGTCGTCGTCCGTCCGTACACACCCTAGGATACTTATGTGGCTAAAATTCTTAGCCACATAATAGAAAAACATTAACCTGGCCGTCTCTTGTGACATTAACCTGGCCAATTCTTGTGACATTAACCTGGCCAGTTGTGGGACATAGGGTAAGGGGTAGGGTTAGCCTCCAGACCATTCTATTCCAAGTTAGAGCAAAAAGAAATTGTCTCTTGTGTGGCTAGCCACGCAAGAGAAAACAATAGAAAATAGCCACATAAGTATCCTAGCGTAAGTACGTCCGTTCGTCCGTCAACATTTTGTTTGTCCGGAGTTTTTCTGGAAAACCATTACAGGGATATTAATGAAACTTCACACAAATGTTATATGCATCAAGATCTAAAGCTGAGTCGAGATTGAGGTTCATTTGAATTTTCGTTACAGAGTAAGCTGCCCTTGAAATACTCAAATATGCTATAAAAAGCTTGTCCGGAGTTTTCTGGGTAAACTATTGGAGGGATATTAATGAAACTTCACACAAATGTAATATGCATCAATATCTAAAGCTGACTTGAGTTTGAGGTTCATTCGAATTTTCGTTACAGAGTTATCTGCCCTTGATGTACTCAAATATGCTATAAAAAGCTTGTCCAGAGTTTTTTTGGAAAACTATTATAGGGATATTAATGAAACTTCACACAAATGTTATATGCATCAAGATCTAAAGCTGAGTTGAGTTTTAGGTTCATTCGAATTTTCGTTACAGAGTTATCTGCCCTTGATGTACTCAAATATGCTATAAAAAGCTTGTCCAAAGTTTTCTTGGAAAACTATTTGATGGATATTAATGAAACTTCACAGAAAGGTTATTTGCACCAAGATCTGAAGCTGAGATAAGTTTGAGATTTATTTGATATTTTGTTACAGAGTTGTCTGCCCTTGGTGTACTCAAATATGCTATAAAAGGCTTATTTGACAGTATTAACACACTTAGCAAGTACAGTTTTGAATGGATTTTGATTATGTTTGCCCACAGTATAATTATAGAAGTATAAGTTCATGAAAGGGTTGATTATTATTCAAATCGAATCATTGTGTCGAGTTATCTGCCCTTGGTGTACTCAGATATGCTAGAAAAGGCTTTATTTCAGTATTGTTTATGCTCTCAGAGCTCTAAGTGTCTACAAGTTAGAATAAACTTTGATAAAACTATATATTTCTTTGCCAGTGGGCGTATAATGTACCGCTTGCGGTGCTCTCGTTAAAATTATTTTGATATCTAAAAAACATGGCCGCCAGTGGGTAGGGCACGTTTTCTTTATGTTACTGTACATAGTAAAAATCTTCTTCTCTGAGACTACTGGTCAAAATTAAAAATAATTTTACACAAATGGTTAATTGATGACCCTCTACCAGATATTTAAAAATCATTGTGTTATCTTAAAAAACATGGCCACCAGTGGGTGGGGCAAGTTTGCCCTATATTTCTGTATAGAAAAACTTTCATTTTTTTTCTCTGAAATTATTGGTATGATTTAAGAATTATTTTACACAAATAATGATTCATGGGTGACCTTTTGCCAATTTTCTTCAATTAATCTTCCTAGCTCAAACAACATGGCCACCAGTGGGTGGGGGTGAAAACATAATGATTTATATAACTGGTCCATTTACATGACTCTAATCATGGGTACCAGGTGAGCGATTTAGGGCTGCATGCGGCTCTTGTTAAAAGAGTAATCAAAAATGATTAAAAAGAGTAGCTGCATCTCATCAGGATCAAAATTGTTTGACATTTTCACCCTAATTTGGAAGGAAATTCTTGTTTTAGAACTATAGCAGATGGCAATTGTTGTAGACCAAATAATTACCCAGCATACAAAGATTTAAGTACTTATTTTCCATTTCATCACTGAAGACCAGTATAAAAGACCACTGCAGAGATTAGAGGGAGTGAACTGAACAAATCCAACATTTTCTCCTTAATTTCAGCACCAAATCCTATGGTGTTACTACTCATCAGTCATCTCGAAGAGACGTTTCTAATGAGTAGTAACACCATAGGGTTTGATACACAATTAAAGATTTAAGTTATTGAAATACTCTCCTTATCTTGAGCCTGCTTTGCAAATACATGTAGTTTGCAAACCTTTGGCACACACTAAGTGGAATCTGATCTCACAGATTCTGTTTTTGTAAACATAATGAAGACCTTGAATAAAATTCAGTATTTTAGCAGACTTTATAATATTTTTAGCAAACTGGATGTATTAAGTCAAGTTTCAGGGATGCCATACGTTGACATGAAAAATCCTAAGATTTCCAAATTTGCATTTTTCAAGTGCGTCTTTAAGAATGGTACCTTTACCACATACCCTTTTTAGCTCACCTGAGCCAAAGGCTCAAGGTGAGCTATTTGGATGGCCCTGTGTCTGTCGTCGTCCGTCGTGCGTCATCATTAACAATTGTTTCAAATGCAGCTCCTCCAATACCACTTGACAGAATTCAACCAAACTTTACAGGAATGTTTCTTGGGTCAAGCTCTTTCAAATTTGTTCACAGAATTAAAAACAATGTAGAACTCTGGTTGCCATGGCAACCAAAGTGAAAAAATAAAGAAATCTTAAATAATCTTCTTGTCTGAAACTTCAAGGACCAAAGCTTAGATATTTGGCACATAGCATCATCTACATGTCCTCTATCAAGTTTGTTCAATTATGCCCCTGGGATCAAAATTGGCCCCGCCCCGGGGGTCACAGTTTTACATAGAGTTATATAGAGAAATTTTCAAACGTCTTCTCCTCTGAAACTAATATGGCCAGAGCTTTGATATTTGGCATGGGGACACTTCTAGATGTCCTATACCAATTTTGTTCAAATATTTCTGGTCGGCTGCATATCTAGGTCACAGGAGATACAAATAGATTTTTTTCAATGAAAAATTAAAAAATCTTTTTGTCTGAAACTACAAGGGCCAGAGCTTAGATATTTGGCACATAGCATCACCTACAGGTCCTCTATCAAGTTTGTTCAAATTATGCCCGATGGGGTCAAAATTGACCCCGCCCCGGGGGGTCACAGTTTTACATAGAGTTATATAGTGAAATTTTCAAACGTCTTCTCCTCTGAAACTAATATGGCCAGAGCTTTGATATTCGGCATGGTGACACTTCTAGATGTCCCTTACATATTTTGTTCAAATGGTTCCGGTCTGTTTCATAATTTATGTAGGTCACTCACAGGAGCTAAAAATAGATTTTTTCAATGGAAACTTAAATAAATCTTCTTGTCTAAAACCATAGTACCCTGATCCCTTAGATATTGGGCACATAGCAGCATCTACAGGTCCTCTATCAAGATTATACAAATTTAATAATGCCCCTTGGGTAAAAAATTGACCCCATCCTGGACATAAATCATTATCTACATTTTGTCAGCTATTCTCAGGTGAGCGAAATATGCCCCATGGGGCTCTTGTACTAGTTGTGTTGACATGTGACTACTAAGAGCAGGCTTGAAGTAAAGCAGAATGCGCCTTAAGGGGCATTCTGCTTTACTTTCAACCTGCTTTAAGCTACAATATACCAGAAAAAAATCCAAAGATTTAGGAAAAATTCAGAGAAATGGCAACCCTGTGTTGAAGAATTAAAGAAGACATTACAGAGAAATCTCTCTATTACGACCACTAAATTGTGTTAATTATTAGGTGTTTCAGACAGGTGACTGCTTAAAGCAAGGTGACATTTAAACAGAAAGCTTCTTTATGAGCTTTCTTTTTTACTGCCACCTTGCTTTAGGCTTTCACCTGTCTTTTTAAAATCAATAATGAATTAGTGGTGGTAATAGAGAGGTTTAACTGTATTTCTGAATCAAATGACTCTTAACACACAAGACATGTATGATCTGTATAAAATTTAGTCAGCAATGTTTGTTGCTTTATAGATGACTTTGTATATTTCTAGACAAATGTTAGTGGAACTTTCAATGTGATTTGCCAAGCTGCTCTCTTGATGAATAAAAATGAGGCAAATGAGGATGAGCAAAGAGGGGTGATTATTAACACAGCCAGCGTGGCAGCATTTGATGGACAAATTGGTAAGCAAAGCTAGATTATAACAGAGAGGGGTGATTATTAACACAGCCAGAGTGGCAGCATTTGATGGACAAATTGGTAAACAAAGCTAGATTATAACAGAGAGGGGTGATTATTAACATAGCCAGCGTGGCAGCATTTGATGGACAAATTGGTAAGCAAAGCTAGATTATAACAGAGAGATGTGATTATTAACACAGCCAGAGTGGCAGCATTTGATGGACAAATTGGTAAGCAAAGCTAGATTATAACAGAGAGGGGTGATTATTAACATAGCCAGCGTGGCAGCATTTGATGGACAAATTGGTAAACAAAGCTAGATTATAACAGAGAGGGGTGATTATTAACACAGCCAGCGTGGCAGCATTTGATGGACAAATTGGTAAGCAAAGCTAGATTATAACAGAGAGATGTGATTATTAACACAGCCAGCGTGGCAGCATTTGATGGACAAAATGGTAAGCAAAGCTAGATTATAACAGCGATATGTGATTATTAACATAGCCAGCGTGGCAGCATTTGATGGACAAATTGTTAAGCAAAGCTAGATTATAACAGAGAGATGTGATTATTAACATAGCCAGAGTGGCAGCATTTGATGGACAAATTGGTAAACAAAGCTAGATTATAACAGCGATATGTGATTATTAACATAGCCAGCGTGGCAGCATTTGATGGACAAATTGTTAAGCAAAGCTAGATTATAACAGAGAGATGTGATTATTAACATAGCAAGCGTGGCAGCATTTGATGGACAAATTGGTAAGCAAAGCTAGATTATAACAGAGAGATGTGATTATCAACATAGGCAGCGTGGCAGCATTTGATGGACAAATTGGTAAGCAAAGCTAGATTATAACAGAGAGGGGTGATTATTAACAAAGCCAGCGTGGCTGCATTTGATGGACAAATTGGTAAGCAAAGCTAGATTATAACAGAGAGATGTGATTATTAACAAAGCCAGCGTGGCTGCATTGATAGACAAGTTAGTAAGCAATGCTTTATATTAACAAAGCTAACTTGGCAGCAAACTGAGATATTAGACATAGATATTTGTGAAGCTCGACTCCCATATTGATTTTACTGGCAGTGTATATGTGTATTCCATATAAGGTAACCTTAAGGTAGCGTTTGGACTTCGATACTGCAAAATTTGTGTTTTTAATTTTTTTGCAGATTCTTATAGCTGACATTCAGTTCTACAAATTAACAAAATCTTCAACACCAAACAACACGCATAACACATCTATCCGATCAATAAATCACGCCTCATTTAGCACCCCGTGGTCCAGATGACCAAATACACAGGGGCGGAACGCGGTCACACGGTAAGCGAATTGTAGACTACACCGCGTAACAAATATTGGACGATTTCTGCAGCAGGGGGTTGTGACCAATCTACCATAACCCGTGTTAAAGCTGCATATAACAAAGAATAATAAAGAAATATTGCAAATACTCATTGAGTATTGAAAAAAGAAAGGAAGAAAGTATGTATTTCAACGACTTATCGGGATCAGCAATGCCTTTATGATCCTGACATTGTAATAATTCATTGCTTAAATGTGTAGAAACCTGTGTTTGATTGAAACAATTTTCGATGAGCAGAGATACTTTTCGATCTTTCCAAAAACTTTTTCAACTGAAGCGATGCTTGTCTAACGTTAAAGCTGTAAAAACGGACGATGAAAACCCTTCCTACCATTCGCTTTATTGTCACTCATTTTTGGACGAGTTAAATGTCTATGTCACATTTTGTGGACTACAATGTCACGAACATTAGACGACCATAATGCAGTCTTTATTGTTGTTAAATAACCTACTACTACGGGTTAATTGCCGTTTACGTTGCTTTGTCTTGCATTGCTATGAGAGCTGGTTTCTTGAATATGCGTTTAAAACGTGTTTGGTCCAAGCATTCCAAATTAAAAGTTCTTTCGTTTCTGTCAAATAATCGATTTTGCCCAAGCCTTGCTTCACCTCCTCGGGAGCTTTATATGTACGAATGCAGTTTCCAAAGGAGCGCTATTCGGGGCACTGCACATGAGAAAAAAAGGACATTTTCGGGGAGATGCATGCTTCTTTGCATGCTTTCTGCGGAGCTGCTAGTAGATGAAAAACGTTTTGTTAGAGTGATACAAAAGAACTCTTGGTGAAAAAGTATCACAATGACGGTGATAACTATTTTCTGTCTACTTCTTCCTCTTCTATCTAAACTTTAGTGTTTGATATTTTGAAGAAAAAAATCGAAGTTTTTCAACCGGTGGTCGTGGTCTAGGGATAGTACACACATGTGCGGTATCAGGGGTCGTGAGTTCTCGACTTATCAACGTCCTTCGGATGAGACTTTATAAACCGAAGTCCGATGTATCAGTACCTTACGCGGGGCTTCCAAAATAACCAGATAACTCTGTTGATAATAAGAGTAGGGCACCGCGTCTGGGTTTCCTGTATCCATCTCTTCTCTCTGGGACGTACAATGCGCCCATTGGCAGTAATTGACGTTAACAAACAAACACACTTTTGTTGGTCAAATTTGCACTACACGTACAAGTATAATAAATCAGGGGACCAAGCCCTTCAAATCTGACAAAGCTGCTTTAGACCGTCGACCGGCTCAGCTCAGTCAATCGATTTTACTCTTGATCCAAACAACGTTTTTCTGCTGCGATTGACCACTAGTAATGTACTGATACAGTTATATATTTGAATAGCTTTCGAAATGTCCGGTTCATGAGATTTACAGATTTTCCTGTCAATCCCCTGTGTTTTTAGCTCACCTGAGCTAGCTCAGGGTGAGCTTTTGCAATCCTTGAATGTCCGTCGTGCGGTGTGCGTCGTGCGGCGTCAACAATTTTAGTGTTTACACTCTAGAGGCCACAATATTTATCCAATCTTTCTCAAACTTGCTCAGATTGTATATTACTGTAAGAGTTCGGATGAGTTCGATTATGGTTGAAATCAGACCAATAGGTCAGGAGTTATCTACCTTTGAATTGCTGAAAATGCCATATTTAACAGTGTTTACACTCTAGAGGCCACGATTATTATCCAATCTATCTCAAACTTGCTCAGATTGTATATGACTATAAGAGTTTGGATGAGTTTGATTATGGTTGAAATCAGACTAATAGTTTTAGAGTTATCTACCTTTGAATTGCTGAAAATGCTATATTTAAGGGTGTTCACACTCTAGAGGCGACAATTTTTTATCCAATCTTTCTCAAACATGCTCAGATTGTATATGACTGTAAGAGTTCAGATGAGTTCGTTTATGGTTGAAATCTGACGAATAGTTCGAGAGTTATCTACCTTTGAATTGCTGAAAATGCCATATTTAAGGGTGTTTACACTCTAGCGGCCACAAATTTTATCAAGTCTTTTTCAAACTTGCTCAGATTGTATATTACTATAAGATTTGGAATAATGTGATTATGGTTGAAAATTGGACCAATAGGTCAAGAGTTATCTGCCCTTGAATTGCTGAAAATGCCATATCTAACAGCGTTTACACTCTTGCAACTACAGTTTTCAATGTATTTTGATTATACTTGAACACAAAGTATATAGCTATAAGGGTGAAACAGAAAGGTAAAGCTATCAGGCTTCAGTACATCAGGTGAGCGATATCAGGGCCTTCAGGCCCTCTTGTTTAAAGTACACCCATAAATGGTATAAATTTAGAGTGGAAAAGAGACGAACTAACTGTCAAGAATTCCTTATATTCAAGCGGTGAACTTCATGATATGAAAGTTTTAATATCGTTGTATTTGACAACGTCCAAAAAGAATTGACTTGCTATATATCTGATCAATATTCATATCACCACTATCTACCTGTTCAAATAATGATGTCCATTCTTCGATCCGGCCTTTGTCTAAAACGTATTGCGTATTATATGCGTGACAGATGGAAGTAACTCTCTCAGTCTTTGGACAATGCTTTTCAGCCATTCACCTGGTACGTACAGTAACTATGCACGGAGTGATCTAAACTCTCTCGCTCCCGCCGAGACGTTCACGTCGTGTGAGAGGAATGGGAGTTCAGTCCATGACTAAGCGTGGTAGGCCTAGTTAATGTTTGGACCCTTGACCAACATCGGCGGGTGAGGCCCTAAAGAGCGCCGGACTTGAAGGATTACCTGAACCAAGGACATGTCTTTGTCGTTTATTTCCTCATACAACTTAGGAGCCAGCACTCGGAACATAGATTGTCATCGTTGGATCTAAACCCGACTTCGAAATTGTCAACTTCGGGAACCATCGCAAGATGTCAGAAGTAGCCATTCTAGATATCACCGGATTATTTTAAGCCGACTGAAGGGACATCTAGGCACTAATGGCTAGTCATCTGCTCGCAGAAATAAGACAGCTTGTGGGACGTTAATACTTAGCAGCAACAACAAGTTATCTAAAATGTCAATGTCACTGTAACACCTGGCTCCCTCATTATCGGACTGTACAGGTATACTTCTGTAAAATCGGCACCCTTGCTATCTAAAGTAGTATATGAAATGTCTGTTGAGTCAATTATTTCTTCAATCGAAGGCACAGTTAGGGCATTTTCATCAAGTTCGTTAAAGAGCTATTTAAGGACATTTTTGTTGGTGTAATTTAATATTGTTTTATGTATATGTCTTTCTGTTATCTTTCTAGTTGGTATTTGATGTTTTCAAGTTTTTGTGACGATATTGATTCTGTCGATATCACACGTTACATCTTTTTCCTTAATGTTGAATAGCTTCGTCTTCATTGCGCAGCCCCCATTGTATCCACAGAGACTGAAAGTCTACGTTGTGGGTGCAATATAATATGATGTATTATAACATCTACCGGCTCACAAAAGCGTTTGTAACAGTACAAACATTGGTTGTCTCTATCATGAAAAGTACAAAATTGTCGTCCAAAAAGCGTGACGGTAAAATTTGAATCGTCCACAAATGCGTTACGTTGTAGTCTCAAAAGCGTTACATTTGCTTCGACATGGGGTGTTTAGAAAATTTGGAATAACGGTATCAAAATGTCAAATATAAACTTCAGTTGAAGTGTGCACGTATACGCATAGAAAATGCTTGAATTCAGATGACATTGGAGTCCGATATAATAGATATATTCCATACTAAAAGAAAGCATTCACCGTTTTTGTGATGTTTTTTACTTTTTTTCACCGATTCGAATATAACTATCACAACCTCATCAGGAGCTGATCTCCCTTGATATTCTTGCACTATTTATACTGACGTCCAAAACAATTTAGAAGCCAAAGAAAGAGTATGTTATAATTTTGAAGCGTTTTCTGCTGATCGGGCCATCACTGGAGCTAGTTCGTCTTCAAAAGCGTGACAAAAATCGTTCAATATTTGTGACGCGATGTAGTCTACAATTTGCTTACCATGTGACCGCGTTCCGCCCCTGTGAAATGAGGCATTCTCCAACTGTTGTTGCTTGATTTATGGGTTTCCTAATGTCAAAATCATTATTGATTTGTGATTGGAATTTTTTATTAGGGTTGGAGCTAACGAAAATCGCTTACGAAATATGTGTCTTCTTATAAGTTGAAATAAAAAGGACAAAAGTTGAACACCAGGGGTATTCGCACTGTACCAGACAGCCTAATTGACACGCTTATCAGTTAATTGACGTTTCTCACACCCCTTATTTACAAATATTCGATATTTTTGAACAGCTATAGTTTTCGCAGTTGAAGGCCGTTTTTCATGCGATTTAAAGCAGATGAAAGAATATTATCTACTCGAGGGAACCGTGTCTCAGAATTTCTACAAGTTGCTCCAACTGTTCACAACAAGGCGTTATGTAATAGAGGGCGACTTTAAACGGTAAAAAAACTTTGATGTTACATAATACTACTTGGAAGGGTGATTCTAAAAATCTGAGACACGGATCCCTAGATATGTTGATGAAGTTTATTTTGGGCAATTATGAAAGTCTTACAAATTAAGACAGCTTTGAAATCGCTGTTTGAATATTTCTTTTAATTGGTCTTATAAAATCGTAAAAAATTAAAATATTTTTTGAAAAATGACATAATATGGTGGGGTTTGTACCACTTTAATCACTCAGTTGTAAAATGGGGGAATAAATCATTAATCATGAAAACAAATAAGAAAACTCTGCTTGCAGTATCAAAGCCTAATCGCTACCTTAACACTATGTAACACTGTAATCCCACTGACTACCTTTTCTTTTTGAAGAAATAGACTGACTGCTGTCATTGAAGATGATAACATGCCGTCATCATTATCATAAAGGCAACAGGATGTCATTATTATGTTAGTATGCTGAAGGTGCTGGATGGAAAATACACAGCTTTTATGTGTGTCCTTTAACCCATTACCCCATAGCCTATTCCTCATTTTGACTGGTTGAGCAGGTTGAAAGTACAGCAGAATGTGCCTTAATGCGCATTCTGCTGTACTCTCAGCCTACTTTAAGCTTCCATCTGCTAGAATATAGAAAATAATTACTAGGATACATATTCATATCTCTATAAGTTGGAACTATTTTCTCGAATGAGGAATAAATAAAAAGGCGTAAAAGGGTGTATTTATAGGGTAATGGGTTAACCAATCAGATGGCTAGAAACGTGTAGGAGGTAGGATGAATATACTACATTGTATATCAGTTGAACATATGTGTTTTGGGCTGATGGTTTTAGGGGAAGGAATGGTATTTGTCTATCTACAGGTCAGGCAGCGTATTCAGCCAGTAAGGGTGCCATTGCTGCCATGACACTACCTCTAGCCCGGGACCTTGGAACACGAGGAATAAGAGTTGTAACTATAGCACCAGGTAAGGCAATCTGTCTTTTGTTTGCAGGATTTCTTAGATGGGTAAATAACCCATTCACCCCTGAAAGTTTTAATGGAAAATTCCAATCAGGGGTGGTGAAATCTCAAAAAAATGTACTTGTCCACGGACAAGTAGTTTAAAATAATCACTTGTCCGTACCCAATCTCTACTTGTCCGTACAAATTGAGTTTACCCAATAGTTCCTCATGCTCATACATGTATGTGATGATGCAACTGGTGAGATTTGTTCTATTTTTATGGGAGATCTTAATATAATTTTCCTTGTTACAGTAGTGCCAGTATCAAATGTACTCTTTTGTTAAGTTATTGAAGGAAACTCATAGCAAATTTAGCATGTTAGGTTACCGATAATGTTGAATCTAAGGGACATAAATTGGTTTTGAGTATTTGAACATTATAAATTTTTACTTGTCCACGGACAACCAAGACAGGAAAATTCACTTATCCGTATCCAAAAAAGTCCATCTCAAACAACAAGGACAATTGATTTTGCCACCCCTGCCAATTTCAAAATAAGTCTAGTCCATTTTTAGCTCACCTGTGAGCTATTCTGATCGTGCTATGTCCGTCGTCAACAATATCTTTAAATGACATCTCCTCCTAAACTACTGGATGGATTTTAACCAAACTTGGCAGAAATGATCCTTATATGGTCCTCTTTGAAAGTTGAAAGTTTCCGGTCCGTTGTATATCTAGGTCACAGGAGCTAAAAATAGATCGTTTCAATAAAAACTTAAAAAATCTTCTCTGAAACCACAGTACCCTGAGCTTAGATATTTGGCACAAAGCATCATCTATATGTCCTCTATCAAGATTTTTAGCTCACCTGAGCACAAAGTGCTCAAGGTGAGCTTTTGTGGTCGGTCTTTGTGCGGCGTCCTGCAGCATGCATGGTGTGTCAACAATTTCTTCAAACATCTTCTTCTTCAAAACCACTGGCCTGATTGCAACCAAACTTCACAGGAATGTTCCTTGGGTAAAGCTCTTTCAAAGTTGATCAAAGAATTTGAAACAATGCAGAAATCTGGTTACCATGGCAACCAAAGTGAAAAAATAAGGAAATCTTAAAATATCTTATTGTCTGAAACTATAAGGGCCAGAGCTTAGATATTTGGCACATAGCATCATCTACAGGTCCTCTATCAAGTTTGTACAAACTTTGCCCCTGGGGTTAAAATTGGCCCCGCCCCGGGGGTCACAGTTTTACATAGAGTTATATAGTGAAATTTTCAAACGTCTTCTCCTGAAACTAATAAACTGGCCCCGCCCTTTGGCTTATCAGTTTTTCATAGGAAAACCTTTGAAAATCTTCTTCTCTGAAACTGTAAGGTCCTGATCAATTATATTTGACATGTAGCTTTGCCTTATAGTCCTCTACAAAGATTGTTCAAATTATGACCTCCGGTTCAAAAATTGGCTCGCCCCGGGGCTTATCAGTTTTACATAGACTTATATAGGAAAATGTTTAAAAATCTTCTCTGAAACTGTAAGGACTAGTTCTTTAATATTTGTCACATAGCTTTGCCTTATGATCCTCTACCTAGATTGTTCAAATTATGACCCCCTGGCCAAAATTGGCCCCTCCCTCGGGCTTATTAGTTTTTCATAGGAAAATCTTTAAAAATCTTCTTCTCTGAAACTGTATGGCCTAGATCATTAATATTTGACCTGTAGCTTATCCTAATGGTCCTCTACCAAGATTGTTCAAATTATGACCCCTTGTTCAAATTTGGCCCTGCCCAGGGGCTTATCCGTTTTATATAGACTTATATTGGAAAACCTTTAAAAAAGTTTTTATAGCTATATATCACAATATTGTCTTGCCCAGTTAGCTTAGGTACTATGTTCTCAGGTGAGCGATTTGTGGGCCATGGCCCTTTTTGTTACTATCTAGGGTTGATTTTAACAATACATGTTTATTTCAAAATGACAATCAGTGTATACCCTAGGAGCCCTCTGATCAGGATCTACACTGCTTGCATGGGACAAGTGTAATATTTACAGGTACAGTGTTTGTAAATGACAAGTATACTGGTAGCTAGGGTTGAATGTGTTAAAGGAGACTGCAACATGAAAGAAAAAGTCATAGGTGATCTTGAGCTGGAATAAGGGTCTGTTGTTCTCGAGGTACAACCAATACCTAAATGAGACAAATTCATGTTCTGCTATATTTGAGAAAATTTGTTCCCAATAAACACATTTGTGCTAAATAAATGATTTCAAGAAGAGCAATTTGTTTCAAACAATCTGAAATTTTAGCTCACTAGGGCCAAAGACTCAATGTGAGCTATATATGTTGTCATTGCCCACCGTCGGCCGTTTGTTGACATTCTTTAAACAACATCTCCTCTGAAACCATTGGCCTTAATTCAACCAAACTTCATAAGAAGCATCAGTATTGTGGGAACAAAAAGTTGTGAGATGGATTGGATTGAAATAAAAATGGTCAGTGCTGTACCCTTAGACCCTTGATACCTTCACCTTCACCTCAGACTTTGCTTATAAGTTTCAAAAGAGTTTTTACTTATTTTCCAGGTTTGTTTGAAACACCAATGTTGATGGGTCTGCCTGAGAAAGTGAGAAAGTTTCTGGCATCAACTTGCTTAAGTCCAAATCGCCTTGGAAAGCCTGATGAATATGCACAGTTGTGTCAGACTATAATTGAGAATAGAATGATAAATGCAGAAGTGATCCGCTTGGACGCTGGAATTAGAATGATGCCCTAAGGAACAAAGCTGGCAGCTTATAGCTGATTGGATTTTGAAGAGTTTATTTACATGTTTTATTCTTTCAATGAGTTTGGATGCCTTTTATTTTAATAGGACATTTTGTGAAGATATATAAAAGTTTTTGAATATTTTAAAGACAATTTTGACAAATCTGCTATAAAGCAAAACTTGTCAGGAATTTGCAAATATTTAGGAAACATTAAATACAACACAACTAAGAATGTTCTTTTCAGGATCCAAGCTATTTTATCCTGTTAAAAATGACTTTATCATGCTGGGCCCGGGTGCATGACACATAGTTAGTGTCTACCTTTAAGGTAAGCACATCGCAGTTAGTTTATCTATACTGAGTATAGTAGTAAAAAATCAATATTTAACTCTCAGCGATGGAGTTAGCATACAGGTAGACACTAACTATGTGTCATGCACCCGGGCCCTGAGCGTGACTTGGCTTACATTTGCACACAGTTTGGATCCAAATCAGACAATATGTAACACAGTCTGATCTGGATCCAAACTGTTTGTCACTCATACTCATTTTTGACTGCTAATAAAAACATTTAAACATTTTTTTCACAGACAATTTGTACTTTTGAAGCTATCAATGTAATATGGATTAAAACAAAAAACACATGAAAAATATAATTGAAGATGACGACTGTGAAGCAGATGTTTACAATTCATTGATGAAATGTTCAAGTTGTGAATCAAGTTAACCCATTACCCCATAGTCTGTTGCTAGTATTGAAGATAGATGAACACTTAAAGTAGGTTGAAAGTAAAGCAGAATGTGCCTTAAGGCGCATTCTGTTTCACTTTCAGCCGACTTTAATTTACCATCTGCTAGCATATACAAAATATTTCTTATGGTATATTTTCTTCATTGTTTAAATTGGAACTATTTACTTCTGGGGAGGAATAAATTAAGGGTGTAAAAATGCATATAATTATATACAGGATAATTGTACAGTCTGATGTTCACTCAATGGATTAAATTCGATCTTATACTGAAAAAATACAATTATTCTATTTATTTATGCTTTTAAGCCACTTTTTAAACAAAATTGTTCGACAATTGTGAAAGCTAAAGTACATGATTTACCCCGTGTTGAGCCCCAAGTTTACATCGAACACATTAACGAAACAGTTTCCCGTACGATGACATCACTTATTTATTGATTTGACGTCATCCGAATTACGTCGTTGCTCCCGATTTTGGATTTGTGTTCTTCCGTTGAGTGGTTCCCGACAAATCGGACTGCCAGAATGTAACGATAAGACACAATTGACTACGATTTTTGGGGAGCCCTACGGGGAAAACGGCAATTGGTAATAATCCACTGCAGTGGATTACTAAGTGATAATCCACTGCTATTTTCCGGTAATCCACCGAAAAGCATAAATAAATTGGGTTAATGGGTTAATAGCCAAGATAGCTGTGAATTAGCAACAAATGGAGGGTCCACATACCAGTTGTCCAATCAACTCGAAAGGTTATAAAATATCATGTTCCATAGCTCCAGAAAAATGGAGAACAGTAAAACCTCTCTATTACTCACCACTAAACTACATGTTAATTATTAGGTATTTACGACAGGTGACTGCTTAAAGGAAGGTGACAGTAACACAGAAAACTGCCATCTTGCTTTAAGCTGTCACCTGTTTTTTAGCTCACCTGAGCCAAAGGCTCAAGGTGAGCTATTGGGATGGCCCTGTGTCCGGTGTCCGTCTTGTGCGGTGTGCGTCATCGTTAACAATTACTTCAAATGACAGAATTCAACCAAACTTAACAGAAATGTTTCATAGGTCAAGCTCTTTCAAACTTGTTCAAAGAATTAAAAACAATGCAGAACTCTGGTTGCCATGGCAACCAAAGTCAAAAAAAGGAAATCTTAAAAAATCTTCTTGTCAAAAACTGCAAGGGCCAGAGCTTAGCTATTTGGCACATAACATCATCTACAGGTCCTCTATCAAGTTTGTTCAAATAATGCCCCTGGGGTCAATATTGGCCCAATTTCATGAAACTACTTCAGGTTGATCACCTTGACAAAATCTAGGTCAGTTATGAATATGAGTTTTGTCTGAATAAAAAGTAGGTCAGTAAGTCAAGTCATAAAAAGGCTTCTTAACACTTTAGGGGCCTTATTTTAGCCCCTAATTCTAGAAACTTGCTCAAAATAGTCACCTTGACATAATCTAGGTAATGTATGAATATGAGTCGGGTCAAAAGTAGGTAATTAGGTCAAATCATAGAAAAGGCTTATGAACCTTCTACTTCATATGGAGTTCACACATCAACATTATCCTGACACATTTGCTTCTTTTGACAAGGTGCTAGTGGGGTATTAATTACCTTAAGTGATAAGTCTAGTTAAATCGGGTAACAGTGTACTCAGGTGAGCGCCTTAGAACCCATTGGGCTCTTGTTCATAGGAAAACTTTTAAAACTCTTCTTCTCTGAAACTGTATTGCCTAGACCTTTTATATTTGGCAAGTAGCTTTGCCTTATGGTCCTCTACCAAGATTGTTCAAATCATGACCACCGGGTCAAAAATGGACCCGCCCCGGGGCGTATCAGTTTTACATAGACTTATAAGAAAACCTCCCTGGATGTGTCATTCCAGAATTATTGCCCTTGTTTTATTTACTTAGAAATTGTAAAGTAAAATATGTAAATAACTATGAAAGATATTAACTTGAAATTTTGAAAACTTGTTTAGTATCAAAGGGCAACTCATTACAACAAGGCAGGTAACCCTGATATTTGTCAATTCAGAGTTATTGCCCTTGTTCCATTTATTTAAAATTTGTAAATTGAAATATCTTAATAACTATGAAAGATATTAACTTGAAACTTTGAATACTTGTTTAGTATCAAAAGGGCAACTCAATACAACAAGGTAGGTAACTATGATTTGTGATTCCAGAGTTATTGCCCTCGTTTCATTTATTTAAAAAAGGTAAATTTAAATATCTTAATAACTATGAAAGATATTAACTTGAAACTTTGAATAAAAGGGCAACTCATTACAACAAGGTATGTAACTCTGTGATTTGTTATTCCAGAGTAATCGCCCATGTTTTATTTACTTAAATTTTGTAAATTTAAATATCTTAATAACTGTCAAAGGTATTAACTTGAAACTTTAAATGCTTGTGTTATATCAAAAGGGCAACTCATTAAAACAAGTACGGTGACTCGGGGGTGTGCCATTCCAGAGTTATTGCCTTTGTTTTTATTTACATAAAACTTGTAAATGGAAATTTCTCAATAACTACCATAGGTATTAACTTGAAACTTTAAATACTTGCTTAGTATCAAAAGGACAACTCATTACAAGAAGGCAGGTAACCCTGGGTTTTGTGGTTCCAGAGTAATTGCCCTTGTTTTGACTTAGAATTTAATTAGATTTCCCAATAACTATCTGAATTTAATTAGATTTCTCAATAACTACCATATGTATTAACTTGAAACTTTGAATACTTGTTCAGTTTCAAAAGGGCACCACCTTACAACAAGGGGGATAACCATGGGATTTGTCATTGCAGAGTTATTGCCATTTGTTTCGGCTCAGATTTTGTATATGAAATTATTCAGTAACTGTAGAAAGTTATTAATTTCAAACTTCCAATATATTTGAATACTTGTTAAGTATCGAAAGGGCAACTCATTACAACAAGGCAGGTAAAGCAGGCAAAGATATTGTCCTTGTTTTGACTTATAGTTTACTTTAAATGGAATGAAGACTGTCAAAGTATGTTTGAGTTGTTATTGCTTACAAACTTCTATGATCAAGAGGGCATTAAACACCCATACACATTCTTTAAGTTTTGAAAATGTAGCCGTCTCAGGTATATGAAAGTCCAGCGTCCAGCACCCGTTTGCGATGCTCTCGTTTACATAAAACTTGTAAATTGAAATTTCTCAATAACTATCAAAGGTATAATTTGGACCATTTAGCTATAATAAAGCATTTAGTGTGTTGATTTTGAGGAAAAAATGAACATTGAAAAGTTTCAAGTAAACAAGAGGGCCAGAATGGCCCTTGATCGCTCACCTGACCAGGGTGACACTAGGATGGGTCACATGATTTCAGAAAAGATTTGTAAAAGGTGACCCCCAGGGCGGGGCCAATTTTGACCCCAGGGGCAAACTTTGAACAACTAAGATCGAGGACCTGTAAACGATGATATGTGCAAGATATCTAAACTCAGTGTACAATGGTTTCTATACTGTTTTCAAATGTAATGAGTATAGTTTGAACGGGTCCACGGTATTAAAAGTGTTAACTGCTCTCAGTAGAGGTTATACAGAGTATTATTATTAGTTCTCTTCAGTGATAAACTACTTGATGTGTGACGAACGCCACGCAGAGAGCTCCTGAAGGAGCATTCTTCGTTGCTTTTGTCCAGCATCAAGATTTCGCCTATATTGAACAATCACAATTGAGCTCGATTGTCGTAAAATAGAGGTTAGACTGTGTTTTGTATTTGCCGTAGCCACCGGCCTTTCTGTCACTCTTAACTCTCTGCATGCTGGGTATTTCTTCGTCTGCAATAATTGTCGGCTGCTGATGTTCTAAACATACAATTTTCTAATAGGGACAGAGCGTCAAACAGTCTCCATCCTGATGAGACGTCGTATTACTCGGCGTCTCATCTGGATCCAAACTGTTTGCAAAGATAATCACTGTGGCAGATATATCCGCCGCTAGCAGGTAAAGAGTTAATGTTTGTGTTCAGTGTTTTATGTATAACATTCCTCAGTTGCCTGCTGTATTTCGTTTCGATAGCTGGTGACAAAACGGGGGAAATCTTAAAATCTTATTACTGCTAATTTTGCCTCCCTTCACAATGCCGATCTCTCTCTTGCATCAAATTGTGAAATGACTCTCTATTTGACTTGCTGCAAAGGTGGAGGAGAGGGGTTCGTGCACACCGCATGTAATCGGGTCGCGAGGGGAACAAATGTGTTTAGTAGGTAATACTATATATAGTATTTCGACATGGATGCATGTGATTGTATAGACCGAAGTATAATTGAGTGTATTTGTCTTTTCCAGGGGAGACAAATACACGCAACTATACATCGCCACATAATTGTTTCATATTTTGCTCTCTTATTCCCTTTTCTTTTCGTTTGTCACTTTGTATGTACATACACGTTTGAACTGTTTGTATTATGTAGTGTTGTGCTCTCCTTATCTGGAGGAAATAAAAATTATTATTATCTAAACTCAGTGTACTATGGTCTCATACAAGAAGTTTTCATTGAAAAAAATTTATTTTTACCTCCGGTGACCCAGATATGCAACAGACCAGAACCAATTCATCCCTATATGTGAAGGACCTCTAAAAGTTACATCATGCCAAATATCAAAGCTCTGGCCATATTGGTTTCTGAGTAAAAGATGTTTGAACATTTTCCTATGTAACTCTACGTAAAACGGTGACCTCCGGGGCGGGGCCAATTTTGACCCAAGGGACAAAATTTTAACAACTTTGATAGAGGGCCTGTAGACGATGCTATGTACAAACTATCTAAACTCAGTGTACTATGGTTTTAGAAAAGAAGATTTTTGAAGTTTTCATTGAAAAAATCTATTTTTAGCTCCAGAGACCCAGATATGCAACAGACCATAACCAATTCAACAATATGTGTGAAGGACTTCTAGAAGTTATACCATGCCAAAAATCAAAGCTCTGGTCATATTGGTTCCAGAGAAAAAGATGTTTTAACATTTCACTATATAACTCTATGTAAAACTGTGATCCCCGGGGCGGGGCCAATTTTGACCCCAGGGACAAAATTTGAACAACTTTGATAGAGGATCTGTAGACGATGCTATGTGCAAAATATCTAAGCTCAGTGTACTATGGTTTCAGACAAGAAGATTTTTAAGTTCTCATGGAAAAAAATCTATTTTTAGCTCCGGTGACCCAGATATGCAACGGACCGGAACCAATTCAACAATATAAGTCAAATACCTATAGAAGTAATACCATGCTAAATATCAAAGCTCTGGACATATTGGTTTCAGAGAAAAAGATGTTTGAACATTTCACTATATAACTCTGTAAAACGTTGACCCCCGGGGCGGAGCCAATTTTGACCCCAGGGGCAAAATTTGAACAACTTTGATAGAGGACCTATAGTTTGTACAAACTTGATAGAGGACCTGTAGATGATGCTATGTGCCAAATATCTAAGCTCTGGCCCTTATAGTTTCTCAGACAAGAAGATTTTTTAAGATTTCCTTATTTTTTCACTTTGGTTGCCATAGCAACCAGAGTTCTGCATGGTTTCAAATTCTTTGAACAACTTTGAAAGAGCTTGACCCAAGGAACATTCCTGTGAAGTTTGGTTGCAATCAGGCAAGTGGTTTTGGAGAAGAAGATGTTTGAAGAAATTGTTGACGCACGACGCATAACGCACGACGACGGACGCCGGACATTGACTGACCACAAAAGCTCACCTTGAGCACTTTGTGCTCAGGTGAGCTAAAAAATGAAGTGAACGTTGGTGCAGGCGGTGCTTTAGAAAAACCACGTTGGTGAATGCGGAGTAAACAGGGTATTCTATGTAAGCTTATAACTAATGTAGCCTTGTATATAGTCGGAGTCCCTTGCTAACTTATTTAGATATGTCAAGATTACCACTACTGAGCGTTAGGGTTAGAGCGTTGGCAAGAAGATTACCCTTATTCGTCTGATACCAGTTGTCTTCTAATGAGGCGTCTTTGTACATGTGTTTTTAGCTCACCTGAGCCTTCGGCTAAGGATGAGCTATTGTGACCGCTCTTCGTCCGGCGTCCGGCCACATTTTCAAACAACATCTCCTCAGAAACCAATGATCCGATTTCAACCAAACTTTATCAGAAGCATCAGTGACAAGGGGGAACGAAATCTTGTTCAAAGTTTGTGGCTAGAGTTATTCCCCTTGCTTTGGGACTTGATTTTCTAACATGACCGTACAGACAACTTTTAATGCATAAGAAAATCTTTAAAAATCTTCTTCTCAGAAACCAAAAGGCCCAGACCTTTCATATTTGGTATGTATCATAACCTAATGATCTTCTACCAAGATTGTTAAAATTTTGACCCTGGGGTCAAAAATGGCCCCTTCCTTGGGCTTATCAGCTTTTTAGCTCACCTGAGCCAAAGGCTCAATGTGAGCTATTGTGACCGCTCACCGTCCGTAGTACGTCTGTCCATCTGTCCGTCTGTGCGGGCTTACAGGAGCTACCTTATGGGGTCCGTTTCGGTCATTAACCTGGCCAGTTAGTGATTGTGGGGTTGAAAGAGAGTGTTGTGGGGTTCAAAATCACGCATGTGGGGTTAGTTTTAGGGTTAGGGTTTATATAGCAAAAAAACCCACAACAACCGTCTCCTAAGAACGTCCGTCTGTCCGTTCACATTTACTTCAAACGACATCTCCTCTGAACCCGCGAATTGTAGGGAGGATTCAAACTGCTCATGATGTTCCTTGGATGCTTCTCTACAGAAGTTGTTCAAATGAAAGAGAAAAAGCAAAAACTCAGCTTGAAAAAGCAAAAAACTTTAAAAAATCTTCTTGCCCGAAACTACTAGGCCCTAAGCTTTGATATTTTTACAGTAGAATCTCCTGGTCGATCCCTCTATAGTTTGTTACAATGAAATCCCTAGGGTCACACTTGACGCCACCCTGCGCAGTTTAAGTGCTGCTCTAGGCAGGTTTCACAGTATTTTTGATGAAGCAGAACTGTATTTTACCTGAGTTACTCTTAATATACTAAGGGCAAATAGCCAATATTTGCAAACATTTTGGATCCAGATCAGATGCAACATAATCATAATGCTACATCTTATCTGGATCCAACCTATTTGCCACTCATTTACCAACTTAACATTTTCTAAATTGTTTTTTTGTACACTTCACATACAGTAGGTTTTAAGCAGACATCATTTCAGTCTGGTAAGGGTAAGCCCCAGAGCTCTACCCACTGAGGTCAAATATTATGCAACAGTTTGGGAGTATCACAGAACTGGTCATGATCAGCTGAACATGTTGTCTGCTAAAGTTTAGATATGGTTCAGTCTGCTTCATACTTAGAGAAACAGGATCTGGAAGTGATCCACTGACAGTTGTGTAATTATGTCTTATGCCATATTTATACATATGTTTAATATTGGTTTTGTCAAAGTTATCTGTATGTCTTGTCATTTTTGCTTATCCAAGATTCAACCCTTTCCCCCATATACTGACGTTTGTTAACCCATTACCCCATAAATGTGCATTTTTAGGCCTTTGATTTATTCCTCTACTTAAGAAAATAATTCCACTTTAAACAGTCATGAAAATGTAAGATGCGAAAGTAAAGCAAAGTGTGCATTAAGACACATTCTGCTTTACTTTCAACCTGCTTTAGGTGGCCACCTATTTTTAGCTCACCTGAGCCAAAGGCTCAAGGTGAGCTATTGGGATGGCCCGGCGTCCGTCGTCGTGCGTCGTCCGTCGTGCGTATGTGCGTCGTCGTTAATAATTGCTTCAAATGACATCTTCTCCTATACCCCTTGACAGAATTCAACCAAACTTTACAGAAATGTTCCTTGGGTCAAGCTCTTTCAAATTTGTTCAAATAATTAAAAACAATGCAGAACTCTGGTTGCCATGGCAACCAAATTGAAAAAATAAGGAAATCTTAAAAAATCTTCTTGTCAAAAACTGCAAGGGCCAGAGCTTAGATATTTGGCACATAGCATCATCTACAGGTCCTCTATCAAGTTTGTTCAAATTATGCCCCAGGGGTCGAAATTGGCCCCGCCCCGGGGGTCACAGTTTTACATAAGAGTTATATAGTGAAATTTTCAAACGTCTTCTTCTCTGAAACCAATGTGGCCAGAGCTTTGATATTTGGCATGGAGACACTTCTAGATGTCCTATACCAAAATTGTTCAAATGGTTGTGGTCGGTTGCATAACTATGTCACAGGAGCTAAAAATAGATTTTTTCAATGAAAACTTAAAAAATCTTCTTGTCTGAAACTTCAAGGGCCAAAGCTTAGATATTTGGCACATAGAATCGCCTACAGGTTCTCTATCAAGTTTGCTCAAATTATGCCCCTGGGGTCAAAATTGGCCCGGCCCCGGGGGGTCACGGTTTTACATAGAGTTATATAGTGAAATTTTCAAACGTCTTCTTCTCTGAAATTAATATGGCCAGAGCTTTGATATTTGGCATAGTGACACTTCTAGATGTCCTATACCGAAATTGTACAAATGGTTCTGGTCCGTTGCATAACTAGGTCACAGGAGCTAAAAATAGATTTTTTCAGTGAAAACTTAAAAAAACTTCTTGTCTAAAACTACAAGGGCCAGAGCTTAGATATATGGCTAATATCATCGCCTAAGGGTCCTCTTTTAAGTTTGTTCAAATTATGCCCCTAGGGTCAAAATTGGCCCCGCCCCGGGGGTCACTGTTTTACATAGAGTTATATAGTGAAATTTTCAAACATCTTCTTCTCTGAAACTAATATGGCCAGAGCTTTTATATTCTGTATGGTGACACTTTTAAATATACTTTACATATTTTGTTCAAATTGTTACGGTCTGTTGCATATCTAGGTCAGTCCTGGACATAAATCAATATCTCCATTTTCCCAATTATTCTCAGGTGAGCGAATATGCCCCATGGGGCTCTTGTTAAAACTAGAAACATGCTATGGGGTAATGGGTAAAATGAAATTGCCTATTTGGAAAGAGCCTGATGAGAGGAAGTGCCATTTGCAAAGGCCATAACTCTGACATCATTGTTTTTTTAGTTATTTCCCTTTGTGATATTTTCTTGTCAAGAAGACAACTTCAGTTCTACTGATGATATTGTAATGAAATTTTATGTATGGAAAGAAACTGATGAGAGAAAATGCCATGCACAAGGGCAGCAATATTTAGTTTTTCCCCTTTGTCATATTTTATTGTCAGGATAATAATTCCAGTTCTGCTGACGCTAGTGAAATAATTATCATTTATTGGAAATGGAAATAGCTTGATAAGAGGATGTGTCATGGATAAGGGTCATAAGCTTGGCAACAAATTTCACTTTTGTCATGTTTTCTTGTCTGGAAGATAACTCCATTTATAGTTATATTAAAATGTTGTCTTGCCCAGTCAACTAAGGTACAAACTTCAATGTCCTCAGGTGAGCGAATTTAGGGCCATGACCCTCTTGTCTTAGGAAAATCTTTAAAAATCTCCTCCTCTGAAACTGTATTGCCTAGATCATTAATATTTGACATGTAGCTTTGCCTTATGGTCCTCTACCTAGCTTGTTCAAATTATGACCCCGGGTCAAAAGTGGCCACGCCCCGGGGCTTATCAGTTTTACATAGAGTTATATAGGAAAATCTGTAAAAATCTTCTTCCCTGAAACTGTATGGCCTAGATCATTAATATTTGACATGTAGCTTTGCCTTATGGTCCTCTACCTAGATTGTTTAAATTATGACCACCGGGTCAAAATTGGCCCCGCTCCGGGGCTTATCAGTTTTACATAGAGTTATATAGGAAAATCTGTAAAAATCTGCTTCTCTGAAACTGTATGGCCTAGATCATTAATATTTGACATGTAGCTTTGCCTTATGGTCCTCTACCTAGATTGTTCAAATTATGACCCCCGGGTCAAAATTGGCCCCGCCCCGGGGCTTATCAGTTTACCATGGAGTTATATAGGAAAATTTAGCTTTGCCTTATGGTCCTCTACTAAGATTGTTCAAATTATGACCCTGGGCCAAAAATTGTCCCGCCCTGGGGCTTGTCAGTTTTTCTTGGAAAACCTTTGAAAATCTTCTTCTCTGAAACTGTATGGCCTATATCATTAATATTTGACATGTAGCTTTGCCTTATGGTCCTCTACCTAGATTGTTCAAATTATTACCCTAGGGTCAAAATTGGCCCCGCCCCGGGGCTTATCAGTTTTACATAGAGTTATATAGGAAAATCTTTAAAAATCTTCTTCTCTGAAATTTTAAGGCCCAGATCTTTCAGCATTGATATATAGCTTTGCCTTATGGTCCTCTCCCAAGATTGATCAAATTATGACCCCTGGGCCAAAACTGGCCTTGCCCTTGGGCTTATCAGTTTTTCATATGAAAACCTTTGAAAATCTTCTTCTGAAACTGTAAGGCCCAGATCATTTGTAATTGAAATGTAGCTTAACCTTATAGTCCTCTACCAAGATTGTTCAAATTATGACACCGTGTCAAAATTGGCCCTGCCCCGGGGCTTATCAGTTTTATATAGTCTTATATAGGAAAACCTTTAAAACTCTTTTTATAGCTATATATATCACAATAGTCTTGCCCAGTCAGCTTAGGTACAATGTTCTCAGGTGAGCGACTTGTGGGCCATGGCCCTCTTGTCTTTAGAAACAAATATAAAAATAAATTATTTCACAGATATATAAAGACCAACATTTAACATTTATACTCCTTCGTAGAAAGAAGATGTTAAAGAAAAAACGCAAAGGCTTTCAACAATACGTTTCAGATATCAATGTTAGATGTAAAAGTTTACCAGAATACTGAATCAAATACTCTAATTACCACTAAGATACAAAACATATTGGAGGAAAGTGATACCAGTTTAAACATCAATTGAACGATGTTGTTAGCTCACCTGAGCCGAAGGCTCAGGATGAGCTATTGTGATACCATTCCGTCCGGTGTCTGGCGTCCGTCGTACGTCGTACGTTCACATTTTCAAACAACATCTCCTCAGAAACCACTGACCCAATTGCAACCAAACTTTGTCAGAAGCATCAGTGGCAAGGGGGAACGAAATCTTGTTCAAACATTTTGGCTAGAGTTATTCCCCTTGCTGTGGGACCAGATTTTCTAACATGACCCTATAGACAACTTTTAATGCATAAGAAAATCTTAAAAAATCTTCTTCTCAAAAACCCAAAGGCCCAGACCTTTGATATTTGGTATGTATCATAACCTAATGATCTTCTACCAAGATTGTTCAAAGTTTGACCCTGGGGCCAAAAATGGCTTATCAGTTTTTCTTAGGAAAACCTTTAAAATCTTCTCCTC
The DNA here is from genome assembly GCA_922989275.2 of Gari tellinella. Taxonomy (NCBI): domain Eukaryota; kingdom Metazoa; phylum Mollusca; class Bivalvia; order Cardiida; family Psammobiidae; genus Gari; species Gari tellinella. The sequence goes on from OV277858.1 coordinate 54,771,926, forward strand.
AGAAACTGTATGGCCTAGATCATTAATATTTGACATGTAGCTTTGCCATATGGTCCTCTACCAAGATTGTTCAAATTATGACCCCCGGGTCAAAATTGGCCCCGCCCCAGGGCTTATCAGTTTTACATAGACTTATATAGGAAAACCTTTAAAAATCTTCTACTCTGAAACTGTAAGGCCCAGATCTTTAATATTTGACATATAGCTTTGCCTTGTGGTCCTCTACTAGTCTAGTTGCTTATGTCCATTTTTGGCCAAATCGTTACAGAGTGGATTAAAGCTCGAAACTTCTCACATGTATAGTATGACACCTATAGAATCAAATGGCATATAGGTGCCCGGGCTAGGTGACCTACTTTTTGAAAAATTCAAAATGGCGGCCAACGTATACAGACTTTTTAGAGCTCCATTTCAGCAGTAGGAACTGCAATATAATGTGATGTTTTGGAGCAGATTAATAGAAAATATACATAAACTGTATAGAATCTGTGTGATCAATTTACATTTGGTGCGTATTTTCTATTGAAAACAGTGCAGCTCGCGAAAAGTTATTGAGAATGTGATAAAAAGTTGCCTATTTTTAAGCTAGGGCCGATAAATCTGAATGATACTAAAAGTGCATGTTTTATCACATAAATATTATAAGAAAAACGTAGATATAAAATAATAACTTATTTGCTACAAATTATTAAAGAAAATTCATTTGTTTGATAGATTACAGAATTTAGGTTATGTCTCATTTAGGCCACCATTCTATCTTTTTTCTGATTTGAGCGTCTGATAATCATTACACAATACGTCTGTTTGTTTCTGTTTTTGAAATTATGGCTGATAAATAGCCAATACAGGAAGTACGTTAAACTGAAATGAGAATTGATTATGTAATTACATATTATAGAAAAAGTAATTGTCATGAGATTATATACTGCAAATGTAACCCGTATACAAAGTTTTATGCTTTAATCCACCAAGTAACGATTTTCACCCTAAGCAACTAGACTATACCAAGATTGTTCAAATTATGACCCCCGGGCCAAAAATGGCCCCGCCCTCGGGCTTATCAGTTTTTCATAGGAAAACCTTTAAAAATCTTCTTCTCTGAAACTGTAAGGCCTAGATCATTTATATTTGACATGTAGCTTTGCCTTATAGTCCTCTACCAAAGTTGTTCAAATTATAACCCCTGGGTCAAAATTGGCCCCGCCCCGGGGCTTATCAGTTTTAAGCTCACCTGGCACGTAGTGCCAAGGTGAGCTATTTTGATCGTCCTGTGTCCGTCGTCGTCCGTCGTGCGTCGTTCGTTCGTCGTCAACAATTTCTTTGAACAACATCTCCTCTGAAACCACTGGATGGATTTTTACCAAACTTGGCAGGAATGATCCTTGTATTGTCCTCTTTCAAAGTTGTTCAAATATTTCCGGTCCGTTGCATATCTAGGTCACAGGAGCTAAAAATAGATTTGTTCAATGAAAACTTAAAAAAATTCTTGTCTGAAACCACAGTACCCTGAGCTTAGATATTAGGCACAAAGCACCGTCTTCAGGTCCTCTATCAAGACTGTTCAAATTATGTTCCTGGGGTCAAGAATGACCCCGCCCCGGGGGTCGTAATTTTACCAAGAGTTATATAGTGAAATCTTCAAACATCATTTTCTCTGAAACCAGTATGACCAGAGCTTTGATATTTGGCATTGTAATATTGCTAGAGCTTTGATATTTTGCATGTGGACACTTCTAGAAGCCCTTAACATATATTGTAAACATAGTTCTGGTCCGTTGCATATCTAGGTCACAGTCCTCCACTGTTTCTCAATAAGAAGGAACACAGCAGCTATATAGATGTCAAAAATTCAACTTCAGCGTATACATATGTCCTATTGATTTTACCTTAAAGAGTTATCTCAGGAATTTGTATCTAAAATTTTGAATACATATCTTTTATGGTTTTGATGTAACGAATGATTATCTATCGACACTAGCCAGGGATTATGGAAAGAAAATCATATATCCGTTATGTGCATGTATACAAAATATTGCTAAAACGGCATATGTGCTGTAGACCAAATGCAAAAAATAATACTTATTTTTTGTTCAACATGTTTATCTGTATCCAAAATTAGATATAACAACATGAAATATCCATCTATTTACTGGATTATCACATGGAACTAAGTGTGTTTTATTTTTGGGGTGTATTTTTTGTAGACAATTAAACATATTTTAGTATTTCAGAAATTCTAAATCTAATGATTGTTTACTTTAATCATATTTTGTCACTTTAATCTAAAATTCTAACTGTCTTGTGCATGTTGTTTGAATTTTTGAGTCGATATTTACAATGGGTCATAAACAAAGCAAAGAAGACAAAATAGCAGGGTCGGTAACGGACATTTCAATCAAACACCTAAACTCTTATAAATCAATGATGACATACATTTTTATTTTAGAAACAAACTAATATGTTTAAACAGATATGCTTTTTGGATTTTTGCCCTTGTTTTTGGCACCATTTTGTCTCTGGAAAGAATAAATTTCCGTTACCAAAAATCAAATTTCCGTTACTAACATGGAACATGGCCTGTGTGTCAAACTGGTCTATTTTTCGATACACAACTGTGTCACCTTACACTCTTTTTGTATTTGTTTATTGAAATAATGTCGAAAGAAACTTTAGTAATGTTATGTTGCAATGTAACCATCTTTCAACAAAACATAAATGGCCTATGTAACTGCCAAGAAAGGCAATGGCAATGTTGAACCCTCTTATTTATGAACCCAGTTTATTTTTGCGTCAATGTGTCTGCAATTTAGCATAAAGTAGAATAAAAAGTTATATTCTGCTTCATTAATGAGAAATGCAAAGGAATGCATCCCATTTGTCAATGATTATGAAATAAAAATTTCCGTTACCGCCCAGTAACGGAAATTTTACCTCCAATATATTGCTGTCAACAAGATCACTGTTTGAAACGTGTTATCACCATTAGTTTTATTTAAATAATTGGGGTATTTAGAAAAGAAAGAGTGATTCCGATGACATTTTTATGAATGTCTTAACATAAATGAGTTTTTATATAAATGATCACTTACCTTCGTGTCTTCTCTGTTAATCAAGCTGGTCAATTAAACTCTTATTATCATGGCAGTCTATTCACAGTATAATTACGTCATGCAATGACATCATACAATGTCGTCATGCAATCAAATACAAGGTTATATCCCTGTATTTCTGAATTTAGAATTTTGATCACGGAAATTTTGATCACGGAAATTTAATTTTTGTCATAAATACCAACTTTAGCAATTTGAAAAGAAGTTGATAATTGGTAAAGGCTGCTTGCTTTAATCATTAGTGTTCTTTACATTTTGTTTAATAACTAGAATACCCAATATCCAAACAGAGTGTGCGTAAAGAACGGTAACGGATATTTTGGTTTGTATAACAAAATTACCACACTTTACCTTCGGCAGTTATAGATCGACAACATTGAAAAGCAGTCAATGAATATATCACTTAGATGGTATAACACGTTCATATACTTCCAAATAAATATAAATTGGCAGATGTGGCAAAGCTATTTCTATTATTTGAACATACACAAATATGCGATAACGGAGATTTTTGAAAAACTTCAAAGTCCGGGGACAACTACTTCTTCAATGGTATTGTTACAATCTCTGGTTTCTTGGTATGTTAGGCTTGAAACAAAGTAACTACACATATAAATGCAAACAGTTAACCTTGATTTAGATGGTTACCATGTGATTTTATTATCAGAAAATGCTTTACAAAACTAGATTTGAAGACGGAGACAGTAACGGAAATTTGATTTTCTCAGGTTAAAAATCGAATATTTTTCTTACATTGTGCTATAAATTGACAAAACTCTATTCAAGTATCTTAAGTAATGTGAAGCTACCATAAAATACTTCAAATTGAAATCTGGAAGGTAAAACAATTCTAAGATGTGCAGGAACATGCAGTGTTCCTACTTATTGAGAATCCTGAGCTAAAAATAGATTTTTTCAACGAAAAATTAAATAATCTTCTTGTCTGAAACCACTGTACCCTGAGCTTAGTTATTTGGCACAAAGCATCGTCTTCGGGTCCTCTTTCAAGATTGTTCAAATTATGTCCTTTGGGTAAAAAATGACCCGGCCCCGGGGGTCGTAATTTTACAAAGAGTTATTTAGTGAAATCTTCAAACATCATTTTCTCTGAAACTAATATAGCCATAGCTTTGATATTTTGCATGTGGACACTTCTAGAAGCCCTAAACCTATATTGTAAATATAGTTCCGGTCCGTCGCATATCTAGGTCAACGGAGCTAAAAATAGATTTTTCCAATGAAAACTTAAAAAATCTTCTTGTCTGAAACCACAATACCTATAGCTTAGATATTTGGCACAAAGCATCGTCTTCAGGTTCTCTATCAAGATTGTTCAAATTATGTCCCTGGGGTCAAAAATTATCCCGCCCCGGGGGTCGTAATTTTACATAAAGTTATATATAGTGAAATCTTCATACATCTTTATCTCTGAAACTAATATGGCCAGAGTTTTGATATTTGGTATGAGGAAACTTCTAGAAGCCCTTAAACAATATTGTAAATATGGTTCCGGTCCGTTGCATATCTAGGTCACCGGAGCTAAAAATAGATTTGTTCAATGAAAACTTAAAAAATCTTCTTGTCTGAAACCACAGTGCCCTGAGCTTAGATATTTGGCACAAAGCATCTTCTTTAGGTTTTCTTTCAAGATTGTTTAAAATATGTCCCTGGGATAAAAAATGATCCCGTCCTGGGGGTCATGTGACCCTTGTGTTGGTTTTTCCAGGTGAGCGATCGTTAGGCCCGCATGTGCCTCTTGTACATAGACTTATATAGGAAAACCTTTTAAAATCTTTTTCTCTCAAACTGTATGGCCTAGATCTTTAATATTTGACATACAGCTTTGCCTTGTGGTCCTCTACCAAGATTGTTCAAATTATTACCCCGGGTCAAAAATTGCCACGCCCTCAGGCCTATAAGTTTTTCATAGGAAAACCTTTAAAAATCTTCTACTCTGAAACCGTAAGGCCAAGATCATTTATATTTGACATGTAGCTTTGCCCTATGGTACTCTACCAAGATTGTTCAAATTATGACCCCTTGGTCAAATTTGGCCCCGCCCCGGGGCTTATCAGTTTTACATAGACTTATATAGGAAAACCTTTAAAAAGCTTCTACTCTGAAACTGTAAGGCCCAGATTCTTAATATTTGACATATAGCTTTGCCTTGTGGTTCTCTACCAAGTGTGTTCAAATTATGACACCCGGGCAAAAATTGGACCAACCCAGTTTTTATAGGAAAACCTTTAAAAATCTTCTTCTCTTAAACCGTAAGGCCCAGATCATTAATATCTGACATGTAGCTTCGCATTGTGGTCCTCTACCAAGATCAAATTATGGGACCTGGGTCATAGCTATATCAAAATGTTGTCTTGCCCAGTCAGATTCTATGGTACAGTGTCCTCAGGTGAGCGAAATGTGACCCTCTGGGTCTCTTGTTTTATTGCTGTGACCCGTAAACATTGCAAGTTGAACTATAAATAACAAAGTCCCCCGCGAAATGCTTATAGAAAAAAAGACCGACATAGTGTACGATATGACCTTCACTGAGCTAAATACGTTAATAATGGTTCAAACTCGTTGCCAAGAAGAAGACGAATAATAATAATAAATATTAATAAGAAGAACATAATATTGACACTATTGTTTGTGTGACAGCAGTGGAGCCAATGCTCTAGTCACGACTGAGTGATATTAAATAGTTTTTATCAGCAATACAATGAATCGAAACTAGAAAATATTGTATATCCATTAACGTCAGAGCACAACTTGTACCCCCCCCCCCCCCCACACACACACACCTAATACATTTTGGAGACAACAGATTCTGTTTTGCCCCCGCCCTCTACCTATTGCCCCCACATCTTTTTTCTGTATTGTCCATGTGCAAGCGACAAATAAATCGACAGACACCTTTTATAATCGACCTAAAACTAAGCAAATTGCTACCAACAAGATCGTTGGCCCCTCAAAGAATCTCCGACTTTGGACATCAAAACCATTGCCTACTCCCAACAATGGGAAAGCTGCCAGGGTCTTGAAATAGATAGGTGATAATTAACTTATAGTACAGACTCTGTCCCAATTTTCCAAAGAAAAGGAATGAACACCACTCCATTTCCCCCCTTGTTCGGAATATTAATATTAATACATAGGCGTCTGAAAAAAGGGAAGGACAGTGGGGACAGGCCCCCTAACCCTGAGGGGGGAGTATATGCTTTAGCCCCCAACAATGTTTTTGAAAACCTTATAAATTTTACATTAAATCAGACAAAACGTGACTGAACATGTTTTGTTGTTGTTGTTGTAGTGAACTATTTTCGGAGACCTTCCCACATCAATTGCCTCCCGCATGATTTTTTTTCTCAAAATCATATAAAGATCGACCATGTCAAAATATTCACAGACATTGCCCCCCTAACCCCAATGAAAACGTTCTGACGTTGTTGAAATGGTGCTTTCGGTCTCACTAACGTGATGAATCTATATCAGTCCTGCTATAGTAGCTGGAAAATGGCCTGCCATTCTACAGTTTGGGCTTTGTCACCGCGCCTACGTTTTTGTGACAACTCTGATTTCAAAGTTTTATTATGAGAATATGTCTAAACAAGATTGCACGGAAATCGGACTTTAATACGTATTCGTTGTGTGCGCGTTGGCATCGAATACGACTCACTCACTTGTAACACCGCCGGCAGCCCGGCACATACGGGGTTTTTTTTCAAAGCACCGCCGTCACCAACGTTCAATTCAACTTTAAGCTTAAAACATTTCAGTGTACATTTTTTGTTCAAAATCAACACATTTAATGCTTTAATAAAGCTATATGGGCTAAATCATATACTAACGCTCTACCTCTAACTCTCAGTGGTGGTAATCTTGACATATTTAAATAAGTTAGCAAGGACATCCGACTATATGCACGACTACATTAGATATAAGCTCACATACAAATGTACCTTGAATAAGAATACCCTGTTTACCAACGTGGTTTTTCTAAAGCACCGCCGGTGTAACGAAGTATTTTGACCCCCATCGAAAAGTGACCCCCCGGTCAAAATTCGACGTCGTAGAATGACCTCCCATCGTCGAATTATGACCCCCCCATCGTCGAAGTATGACCCCCTCTGTCGATATATGACCCCCCCTTTAAAAATCCTTGATATTTTGTTTAAAGTCAGTTTTGCATATGCTAAAGTTGTTTTAAACCTAACTCTAAGTTTTGAGTGAATAAATTATATTTATTGAATTGTAAGTGTGTCCGCCTATCAATGGACAACCTTATGGGTATCGAACCCAGAACTATTTACCCTTTTACAAGTATATATTTACGAACTATCAATTACTCTTGTTCGATTATTGATTTAATTTCGACGTAGCAGGCAGAGTAAACCCCAATCATACATGCACCACGTCTCCGAGAAAGCGTATGATCAGAATTTACAATACGCTTGTATTGACATTCATTCCAAGAACTCTTCCTATCTTGCCGCGGTTTCTTTGGTTTAATCAACTACCCCACAGCCTTTTCCTAGCTTTAAAGACAGATGGCCACTTAGAGCAGGTTAAAAGTAAAGCAGATTGCGCATTCTGCTTTACTTCAGCCTGCTTTAAGTTACACTTTGCTAGGATATAGGACATTTTTCTTATGGTATATATCCATGACTGTATAAATTTGATCTTTTATCTCCAGTAGAGGAATAAAAAGATCAAAGGCGTAAAATTCGTATTCATTAGGTAATGTCTTAACATATTTTCATAGAGGATGTTTTGATTTGTCGGAACTTATCCTTTTTGTCAAGAAATAAGAAGAATGCAGGTCGGTTGTTTTGAGTGGGCTTTGTTGTCTTTTGTCAACACTTGCTATGTTGTGCGTTTATAGTTTACCATATTAAGTGTAAAGTTAATTGCATTTACTAAACAAACAAACAAACAAGCAAACAAAAAGCGATCAAAATCGGAAGCTGTGTTATGTTGCCTCATTGCACATCACACCATTCAGTGTCGTAGAAAGACTCCGGTCATTATTCTAGCTCGTATTTTGACACCTCGGCCATTATTCGATATCACAGTTTGACTCGCCGGTCATTATTCGATGTCGTAGAATGACTCCCCGGTCATTATTCGATGTCGTAGAATGACCCCCTGATATCATTCTATTTGATAGAATGCCACCCCTGCCCCGATATGGTAATTACCGTATTTGATGTCAAACAAAGACACCTTGTCATTTTTCAATGTCGTAGAATAACCCCGCCATGGTTGCGATCAGCTCCCTGAGGGTAAATTCATATCAGATTGCTAATTACCTAAATCATTGGATGCTTCTATGTTGTACAATATACTGTCAATAATCTAATCAATTTTCATAGTCACATGCCGCAATGTTTCTGTTGCGACACATTGTTAGATGACGAATGTCATTGTAACCGATGTAAATATTACAAATACATGTTCTGTAAAAGGGTGATACATATTTGCACTCGTTCACGTAACGTTTATTGGTATGGAGTATCACTGATAGACTGTAAACTACGTTCAATAAATTGTCACATATCTTCAAGAATAGAAACAGGCTAAGGAGTAAAGGGTTAAATAATCAGGTCTGACATAATGCATCTAACAGACAATGTATTTGAAACTTTAATGATGTTATGTGCAACAGTAACATTTATACATTTTGTCTTGGTAATTAGCAGTAATTCAATTAAGAAGTATACTGGCAAAAAAGACATGCCATTTCATATAACAGGTTTAATATGTAGATAGCACTTCAAAGAGCTTTGTACAAAACTATTTACCCGTTGCTCCATAGGCAAGCTTGCAAATTAGCTACGTTTAACTGTGATTAAGGCAGGACAATGCATACAGCAATATAAATTTTATGCAGAAATTTCTGCTTTACACTCATTTTGTTGTTAGCTGACGCCTGTAATTAAACTATTATTGGATTGTATTAGTGTATCTTAATCTTATTTGCAGATGTAAGTGCAGGCGGCCAGAGGCGCTACTGTGGAGGAAAGGGTTAAGGGCTCACTTGCTTACAAAAGAATACTTCCTTACCCAGTGGGCACTATAAAAAGGCTGTGACTTGTCAAACTGTAAACTTGCATCCATGTATTCTTAAGTTTAGAATCTTTGATTATTTAGTTGACAAAGAACTTGTAAATGATAACCTATCAGTTATATATGATATGCTTATTAGTTATTTTTCAGTAATGTTTTTGACTGTTATCAAAATGTAATGTGTGATAAAATGCATTACTTTGCCAACGTACTTGTAATTTAATACATTACAAATGTAAACGTAATAATAATTGTAATATAATACACTCTTTAGCAATGTAATTGGTGACACTTGTAATGTAATGTAATTCACTCCATGCCTGTTCCCGCCCCACCGGCCTGCATAATCCATGACTGAATTACTACCTTAACTTATTTATAAATAAGCTGTCCACAGACCCGCAGCCACCTTGTTTCCCAACCATCAGTATCCAACAGATAGGCACAAGATTAACGTAACCCATCGGGAACAGCATTTAGTATACTGTACGTTTCCATGGCGCGCTTATCATAAGTCTGAATTTTGACTTGTTTATCATCTAAATTTTATATATCTTTTAACTTATTCACACCTGAAACTTCAAGTGGACAATGCATTTTTTCTAGTTATGTCAAGTCAACTTTTGTTTTATACAATATATTTCAAAACTGACATATATTGCAAACATATCAGAGAGCTCCTTTGGGATTAGTCTGATCTGGGTCTACACGTTTTACAAAGGACAAATGTACTATTGCTAGGTAGACTGTTTGTAAATGACTAATATACTCGTCGCAAGGGTCCAATGGTTAAACTGTGTCTGTTAATTGCTAAAGAGGGGTGGGGTCATTTTTCGATGGGGGCCGATATATTTCAGGACGGGTCAAAACACTTCATGAGGGGAGTCATAGTACTATGACCGGGGGTCAAATTTCGACGTCGAATTATGACCGGGGGTCATTGTACGATATCGAAAAATGACCGGGGGTCATTCTACGTCGTCGAATTTTGACCGGGTGGTCATTTTTCGATGGGGGTCAAAATACTTCGTTACACCGGCACCAACGTTCACTTCATTTTTTTGCTTGAAACTTTTCAATGCTTTATTATAGCTAAATGGTTCAAATTATATACCAAAAGTCAATCTGAAGGAGTGTTTTATGCCCTAAATTGGCTTTTGAACAACTCGAATATACGCTGAGCTCACTTCGCGGGTTGGTTTTCATTAATGTTTGACAAATCTACAAAATATAGGCATATAAACGTACTACGACTGGAAACCGGAATCGTTTGTGCCTCGTATCGACCAGGTCTTTTGCAGAATGGTTCTTTATATCACGAATGTCGTTCTTCATTCGTGTTCATATCAAATATTTCAAATATATTTGAAACAAAGCGATTTGTTTACTCACCTGTGTGTACTAGGTCAAATGTATACATAAACAAGAAATACCGCAATTCGGCGTTGTCTGCACCGCACAGCAAAGGGAACGCTTATACAGGGTGTTTATTGTCGATGATGTTTGAACAGGCACCCTATGCATATTCCGCCTTTTCCGTACGCTATTTTTATCTTCCGAAAAAATTGGAGATTTAGTCACTGAATATTTCAAATATACATCACAATATGTTACACATTCGATAGTAGCTCAGTGGTTTAATCATCGTACTACCACTATCAGGGTCGTGAGTTCGAACCCCGTCATGGTAGTTTTAAATACATTATATTTTTTCCATATATATATTTTTTTTATTTCATTTTGTCGGATAGACGCATGCCGCTTGTGTGAATTGTGTACAGTGAAACTTTTCTTACACAAAAATTAAAGACGTATATAAGTAACGAAATCCAACATTTCTGCTGAAAGCACTCCGCTGTACACGTTACACAAAACGTTCGTCAGAACCGCACTGTTACTTTTTTATTTTCGCTAAACAGTAGATTTTACGTAAGTTCCGATATAAAGAGAGAATAAATTTATAATGAAAACTATGTTTTAGAAAAAAAACAACCCAAAAACCTAACTTAAGGGTGTATCAATGTCATGAGCCATTTTTTTCAAAGTATTAAACTTTTTTTCTATCATTGTTTTTTTGGAAGAGCTATTTATGATGAATGAAAAAATGAAAAAAAATATATATGGTGGTGTCCTTTTTTTTGAGCTACAGCGATTTGAAAAAGGTATGTCAAATTTAGATTTTTTTTCCAAATTTTACCCATTCAGAGTACAAGCTTCAGTAAAATCTATTTCAAAACAAAACAAAAATGTTAATTTGGGTTTTCTTTATTTATTTCATGTCTATGGTGGTATGTTCACATATATAAACAAAATTTAGACAAAGCAGGCACCAGGTTTGAACAATATGGATCCTTGAATATCAAAAATATGCTTTATATAGGGCATGATTTTATTAGATTTTTTATTTTATGAAAAAAAGTAAAAAAGTTTGAAAATGAAATAGTTCTAGTATTTAACTTTTTCTTATATTCTACCAGATGAAAGCCCATACTAAGGCAGTTCATAATATGAAAAGAAATTGAAAGGTCAGTGTTGAAAATTTTGAGTTATTAAAGTAAAAAGAGTTATCGCCCCTTACAAAATTTACAAAAAAGTACCATACCGATGATATTTAGAGCTTTATAAATTTCACATTTGGTGCCTTTTTTTTCTTAAATTAGTTTTTGTATGAAGAAATACTACCATAGATAGGAAATAAATAACACAAAACCAAATTATCATATTTGTTTTCATTTTAAATGGGTTTTATTGAAGCGGGCTGTTTGAAAAGGACAAAATAAGAGGAAGTGGGTGGGGTAAATTTTACATGGCCGTAGAGCCAACTGTTGTTCTTCAAAATGTACACTTTTTCTATTTTTTCATTCATCTTAAATAGCTCTTCAATACAAAACCATCATAGAGTGTTTTCATGTACTTTGTAAAGTTCCCAAATTCATGACATTGATACACCCTTAATGGCGAAATTTTATTAGGTTTTATCAAGATTCGAACCCATGACCTCTGTCTTCCGAGTCGGCGACACATGCCACTAAGCTATAGTGCACGTTTTACTGTTCAACCGATTATGCGGTATTACGGCCAAAACAAAAAGCTGGCCGAATGCCAGCTTTTTGCGATGGTCGCCTTTAGATAATCATAAATGTGTACGCGTTGCGTGAATAAAACAAGGAATAAAGAAACAATTCTCAATATTTACATTGGCCCTATCTCTTTCCATTGTAAAAATCGGTGTTCATTTCATATAGACACTCAAACCTTAGAAGGCGGAGTTTAGGGTTAAGTCGCTGCGCATTGATCTTCACTACGGTACTATAAAATTAGAAATCCACGTTGTATTTGACCTAGATTGAATCTAGTTTATTTCCCAATCTTTTTTTAAACACTAAATACCAATATATATGGATTTTATATTCATATTGATATAAATTATTTACACTCATTGTGAAAAAAAAATGCAGCAGGAAGCGCTCCGAAACTTTGTCCGTCTGCTACGAATGTTTATACCCCCTCCCTCCCCCGCAAACAATTTTTTGGCGCCCAATGTAACCGGGTGTTCTTTATAAAGAAACACCCGGGTCGCCAGGTTCTCAGTCATGCACTCTACCACGTCGCCATAAAAGCACACTTGTACAGTAAGGCCGTTCAAGTCATGATAAACCTACACGCTGTGACATACCCCCCCCCCCCCCCCCGACAACTTGTGTACAGTGCGTCGATGCTCCAGAGGGGCCCTGCACTTAATGGGAAGAAGAAAATTTACAGAATAATCACTGAAATTACTGGTAAATAGCGCTAATGATAGAAAAAAATCACAAAACACTAGTAATCCTCAGCTCCTGGCCGGTTCCAACTTAGGCTCCGAGATTTGGCTCCAACACCATAAATACCCCGTATGGTGCCTCTCAGCTTCGGATTTCTCTATGGTCCGCGCCCGTTAAGAATACGGTATTAGCGTTCACACTTGACGATTGCTTGCACCGTTGCATGAATTAAAAACCCGAATGAGGATAAGAAAACGTACTTGGATGTACTTAAAAGTATTTTTCCCTAGTAAAAACCTGAAGTGAATTTGAGAACTATTTTATCCGCGCAGTATAGATCTAGTTATGTTATTTGGTTACAGGGGGCGGAGTTAACTTCGTTAAAGCTGTTCTTTCAAGTTTATTTCTTCGACGTACTTTTCCCCTTTTCAACATTTCTTGTTTAAAAACTGAAAGTCTGAATTGTTTTCATAACAACTGAGACCTAGATAACATGTAAGTATATAAGTCTCTGATAACAAATATAAAGATGAAATAATGTAAATATAAGAAATGAACATATTTTTTTCGGTGTTCAAAGAAAATTATTTCGCTTGAACACCGAAAAAAATCAATTCATTTCTTAATTAACAGGTAGATCTTAAAAATTATCGCCAACGGGCGCCGCCATTGTTATCTGACATGATACTACTACTTCCGGATACCAAGGGAGTCTTTTTACACGGGGGATAACTCTTATGAATTCAAGGTTCGGTATAAAACGCGACCGGAAGCCGCAATAACTCTTTTACTTTGTAAACATTTTTTTTTACTTATTTCCCCTTGTTAGATTTTGTTAGACTTTTAGTATGTTATTATCGACAAAATCATTTATGTTGCAATTATTTGAAGGTCAAATCGCAGGATGACTGGACTAAAACAGCTTTTGGCCGTATATAGGTTTTACCTATAGTGTATATAACATGTGGGAACAAATCTGAAAAGTCAAGAAACAACTGCGCAGTTTCCGTAACGGCACGAAGTAATCACAAGTGTAATAACTTCGTTGTAGTAGGGGTTCGGGGTAGGGTCGGTGTTTTATACCCCTCCTGAATTTTAGTAGAGGACGGGGTGGGGTATAAAACCCCCTACCACCGTGCCCGAGCCGCCGAGTAATTACGGAAAAAACCGAGTGTTTTACCAAGTTCATTTTTTGAATTTTTTCGGATTTTTTTCTATCACATGATACATTTTTTAACATATCTAACTGGTGCCAATATTTTTGGGCTTTAATAAGTATTTTCCGAGAAAATCCAATTTTAGATTTTTAGGGGGTATAAAAAAAACCTACAAATATATTTTCACAAATTTTCGATATTATAAGCAAAAACGTTTCTAACAGGATATAATTGAATCTGAGCCGTCCCGAGCCACCCGGGCCACTGGCAAACGATCGTCTTTCTAAGAATACAAGTTTACTGAAAACTATTTTTTGGCAAGTGGCTGTTTGTAGCATAATTATTCACAGCCATTTTGGGTTATATAGGGTTAAATTGTTAATATTTGTTTTATTATACAAGATATAATAGAATCCTAGCCAGGCTATAATAAGCCCCGAGCCACTTTGCAAGTGACATGGCTGAATATATTAAGGTAATGAAAGGACACCAATAAATAACAAGTGTAAATATATCATATATATTTTATTTACAATGTTTATATAATTATATATATTTGTAATGGATCCTTAAACTAAGCAGAAAGTACGCAAAATGATATGACAATATTTACAATGTTTAGCACACTTATTATATCAATAGTACGGTATATATAGGTACATATACGTCATGTAAGAAAGAAAACATACACATATTCTCTCTTTCTGTTTATCTATATCTGTCTCTCAACGAGATAGAGAGAGAAAAAAGAGATTGTTGAAATGAAATAGGAAGTTTATTAATTTGTTTTGTAAATGACCAAAGGCATCGATGTATGCTGATTGTCAATAAAACTGAAACATGAATGAAATTTTGAAAACACTTGCATAATTAAGTAGTTTTAGACTTAGTTCCTTTATTTTCATTTTCAAACTTAAGTGGCACGTGCCACTCAAGATAAAGAAGTTTCGATCAAGCAACGATAACAGCTGCTGTATTAATTGTAGCAACTGAACAGGATCTAAACCATTGATAATCACAATAATATATGATATTAGGTGAACACGAATTCAAACAATTAAAGACATTTAATAATTAATTGGGTAATGATCAACAACTAAGTAACTATTAAAAAAAAGTACAAACACGGTTTGGGTGAGCACGAGTTCAGCGGCAAATGATCACAACTCTTTAAATGATACCTTTAATATCAATGTAATTATCGACTGTACACAAGTAAACATTTGCAATAATTAACACCTGTCAACTAGTGTCCAATTTATACAAAACAATAAACACAATTCAGTAAACTGATCTTATTGATTAGTAACAATATTTTATATTAAAAATCATAACTATTAATATGATAATTTCTTTTTATTAAGCAACTAACGTTTTAGCTACTATATTTATCAATATGTGTGGTTACATCTTGGTTCGGATGTTCAAGATTATTCCATTGTTTGTGCCCCCCCCCCCCCAAAAAAAAACAAAAACAAAAAACAAACCCACAACAAACAAAAAAGAAAGACGATCGTTTGTCAGTGGCCCGGGGTTGACTCGGATTCAATTATATCCTGTAAAATACAAAACTATCATCAATAAAACCCTAAAAGACCAACGTGTTGTAAATATATAATTCACACAGCAGCTGGCTAAATAATCCTCTCTAGAAACCTTTTTTTGCTTAAAAAACGAAAAATTGTGAAAATATATTGGAAGGGGGTTTGGGGGTTTTATACCCCCTAAAAATCTAAAATTGGATTTTCTCGGAACAGAACTTGTGGCGTTGCTGATGGTACTGGAGCAGATTATACAAGACCCACAGCTTACTCCAGGAAAAGTCATTCAGATCTTCAGCGACAGCCAGACAGTTGTAGGAATTCTTAACATGGGCTGGAAGTACAACAGTCACAGAGGCGTTATTTCAGAGATAAAAAAGGCACTGAAGACCCTTTCAAAAACTACCGACGTAAAGATTCTCTGGACACCAGGTCATGCAGGCTTACAAGGGAACGAAATGGCAGACAACCTAGCAAAGGAGGGAGCTGAAGAAGCTGCAGCAATGCCAGAGGACTCCAGGATTTCGACTATGCAGGAAGTAAAGGAGGCAAGTCGCAAGGCATGTAATGTAAAATGGCAAAACAGATGGAATCACTCATCCACAGGTAGAACTTTCTATGAGTTTTTCCCATCTGTTGACGCCAAAAGACAACTGGACTTCCCAGACAAGATGGCATACAACGCAATGTTGCAGTTACAAACGGGATATTCGATCCTCAACGTACACCGCCATAAAGTCGGCATCAATGTCTCACCGCTTTGCGCATGTGGAGTCCTCGAGACAACAATACACTTCCTTCTCGACTGTGACATGCATGAAACACACAGAGAAGCCCTGCTGTAATCCCTGAATAGGCAGTGTGGCATTTCATCCCTAGATGCACAAACACTGCTCGGCACAGAAGATCACACACATTTACAAGGCTGGAGGGAAACTATTAAGAAAGAAGTAGCGCACTTGCAACAGACAGGTTCGCGGCGATACCAACAGACGGCGACCAATCTCAATCCAAAATCCACAACTAAGATACACATAATCTTACATGAGAGAAATTTACCGAAGAGGAACTTACACACCAGAGACCATTACTCACCATTGAGTCATTAGTGACGAAGTGTCCGTGGATTGAAGATTGAAGATTGAAAATACTTATTAAAGCCCAAAAATATTTCGGCACCATTTAGATATGTTCATAATGTATCATGTGGAAGAAAAAAATCCGAAAAAAAGAACTTAGGAAAACACTCGGTAATTTCCGTAATTACTCGGTGGCTCGGTCCAAAAAGACGCAAATCCGGTAACATACTTTACCCCTTCTCACAACGGAGATCACAACCAACCAAAACAGTCGGGAGCCCATAAACCTGCACCACAAGTTAGACCTTCAGGAGAAACTAGTAAATCGTATCAGGTTAAAGAGGATGGCCATCTGCCTGCAGCCAAGAAAACCTCTGAAGAACCTGAAATACAGAGAGCCACCTTGAAACCAGCCAACAAAAATACAGCCGAACACAACGCAGACTGCCATTCAGCCACTGTATTAGTCGACAATAGTAGCATCAATACCCATCATACACAGAAAGAAGTAATTATTATCGACCAGGAAGAACACACTGCTCCTTTTTTAGGGCAGGGCCGAGCCTCGGAAAAAACAGATATAGCCCAGACCAACATGGAAATACTGGTGAAGAACAAGTCAGAATAGGTACCATTAATATACAAAACGTCTTAAGCAACCAAACCTACCTCCAAGAACTGCTAAAAACCCATGACATCCTCTGTTGCCAGGAACATTGGTTAATGAACTTTGATAAACATATCCTGCAAGAAATAAATGAACATTTTGAAGTCTATGGGAAGAGTATAGATGACGACAATCCAAGACTGGACCATAAGTATATTAGATGATTTGGCGGAGTGTGTACGTTTTGGAGGAAGGAGCTCAGTCCACACATAAAGGTAGCACCTCAAGGTAATCTGCGTACGATTGTCCTTGACATACAGACCAAAGAAGCTGTAACCTGCCTCGTAAACGTATACATGCCTTCAAGAACAAATGAATCAGACACTGAATACAAAGAAATGTTATGTGAACTGCTTGAAATAGTCAATACTTATAAACAATCCCACAACATCATTATATGCGGGGACATGAATGCTTCAACCGTACGTCAGACACCTAGAGATAAGCTGTTCCAGAACTTCATAGAAGAAGCAGGATTGAACGAATCAACAAAAGATGACAAAGCCGTGACTTTCTTTCACCATAACGGAAAGTTTACCTCTAAAATAGACTATTTCTTATTCTGCGACAAGAGCAAGTACAGAGTCAACAAGCTTTATGCACACGAAATGCACAGCCCAAACTGCTCAGATCATACAACCCTGACTGCGCTCTTAGATATCAACATCAGCAAGCATAAACCTAAACAGGGGGTACTGAAAATCATGTCTAAGACAAAATGGAACAAGTGCGACAGGCACACATACAGAACTGAAATCAAGGAAAGTATAGATAAAAGCAACAAATCTTCAAAATCCACTGTAGAGGAAAAAGTTAAGCATGTAACAGGAGTAATGCATAAGGCAGCTAAAAAGTCCATTCCAAGTTACAGAAAGCTCAAGACACTGAAGAAAAAATCAGGAGGCATCTGGAACAAGGATATCAGTAGGAAATCGAAAGAAGCAAAAATCTTATTCAATAAGTGGAAGAATTCCGGCAGAACCGCCACACATTTTAAACAAGAACTAAAAGAGAAAAAGAAGGAACTCCGACGTACCCAGAGGCAAGCATATGCCAGACAGAAAAGCTCACATATTCAAGACATTTTAACGTCATCTGAATCAAACGACAAGCTATTTTATACCCTGATTAAAGCTCAGAGAAAAATTGTTAATAATAATGTACAAACTCTTAAAGTAGATGGGAAAGAGATACAAGGACAAGATGAAATGCTAACTGCATGGAAGAACCATTTTGAGAACTTAGCTACTCCAGATGAACAAGATCTCCCAGTAAACCACAAAGTCAATCTAGCAAAAGAACAGAACAAGATAATTGAAGAGAACATTAGGAAAGGGAAAGACAGATTAGAACCCATCACACCAGAACAAATTATCAAAGCTATCAACTCACTAAACTCAGGAAAAACACCGGACCAAAGCGGGGTCTCAAGTGAACATTTTAAATATGGAAAATTTGAGCTAGCACCTATACTGGTGGACATCATAAATATAATCTTCAGTGAGCTGGACGTACCAGAATCTCTTAAATGCGGAATACTCACTCCCGTCCACAAGAAAGGAAAAGACAAGTTTCTGCCAAACAACTATAGGGAAATAGTGATATCCGACTCCTTTGCAAAAATCGTTGAAAGTATACTCAAAGAAAAAGTCGACTCTATCTTCGAGACGCATCAAAACCCATTACAGCGTGGATTCACTACAAAAAGCTCTTCGATGAACGCTGCTTATATAGTGTCAGAAACAATAGATCATCATAAGGAGATGAAGAACCCTCTACTATTTGCAACGCTAGATGCTCAGAAGGCCTTCGATAGAGTAAACAATGATATCCTCTTCAATAAGTTATATCACATAGGAGTCGAAGGACCACTCTGGTTGTTATTAAGAAACCTATACCGTCAAT
This sequence comes from Gari tellinella, assembly GCA_922989275.2. Taxonomy (NCBI): domain Eukaryota; kingdom Metazoa; phylum Mollusca; class Bivalvia; order Cardiida; family Psammobiidae; genus Gari; species Gari tellinella. The sequence continues at coordinate 54,791,212 of OV277858.1, forward strand.
CTACAGTAAAAGTCAAGTGGGAAGGAGATCTGTCAAGTAAAAAATCAATCAACAATAGAAAGGAAAAAATTGAAACTGTCGCAATGCCAAGTATATGAATCGTTGCAACTGGCTTATCATGTACCTGATATTGTACATCAAATTAATATTTTTCCGGATCTCAGAATAATTTTTGGAAATAAAAGCATTTTAACTGAATTAAACAATCTTTTAAGTTTACAGTCAGACGATCCTGTATTACTCTCCTATGACACTACTTTTAATATTGGTGATTTCTTTCTATCAATTTTAGTTTTCAGGCATGTATTGTTTATGATAAAGATTTTATAACTCCTAAAAAAAGAAAATTAACTTTGCCATCGTCCAAGCGCGTTAAAAGATCAATTTTGACTGACAACAGCAGCCCTCAAAGAGCAGACAGCAGTTTTGAAACCTCCCCTTTAAAGATACTCTCCCCTGTTTCTGAAGAAGAAGAAATACTTGAAATAAGTAATAATTACTCTTTGCAAACAGACGAAGAAGAATTTATTGAAACAAACAAAAGAGTGTGGAAAACAATAGATAATTAAAAAAATAGTTTAACTTTTACAGACAAGAACGACATAAAAAATGAAAAAAATTAAGTGACTCTATCATGAGTTATTGAAAAAACAATTTTCAAATTTAAAGGGGTTTCAAAACTGCGGCTTTGTTCCAGTTAAAAAAGAAGGTAAGTGGAAAACCGGACTGAAAATGAAACCATTTACAGCGCCGTCTGTTCAAATACATCATACGGGCGAAGACCACTGGCTGTTGTCATTCCAGTTAGAAGATTCTGACATTATCTATATAGTTGATAGTAGCTTAGGCAATAAAACACATCTCTCGAAATTCAGTTACTTCAGATTTATGGTAAATCCAGCACTAAACTAAACGTTTCAATGCTCAAAGTCCAGCAACAGGATAATGGTATTGATTGTGGCGTTTTTGCTATAGCGTTTTGTACAGAATTTTGTTTCAATGGTAAAGTAGGTATTCAAAACTCAATGTTCGATAAACTTAAAATGAGACAACATCTTCTCAACTGTTTTGACACGCTGGAGCTTTCCCCTTTTCCAAAAGTTAACAGAAAAAATTTGAGGAAAAATAAAAATAAACCCGATCCTTCAATTGATTTAACAATTTCTCTGGATTGCGCTGCATCATGTGGTTATCCAAATACGTTTTACGACATGATACAGTGCGATAATAAATTATGCTGTAAATGGTTTCATTATAACTGTGTCAACGTCAAAGATGTTACTGATAGCTTCGTTTGGAATGTGCCCTTTGTTAATGTGCTGTGTTATTCAAGATGTTTATGGCTTATTTAAATCTGTTATACTTATCTAATGTAAAAAGTCGAATATAATGATATTCGTTTTCTGAACAACCTTCGATCAAGTAATTACAGTAAAACCTCTCGATAACGACCTAACTTTGGTATTACCTATCAGGTGTTTAACACACGAGACTGCTTACAGCAATGTGAAAGTAAAACAGAAAACTGACTTAGCTTTCTGTTTTTCTGTCCCCTTGCTTTAAAATGTCACATTTCTATAGTAATAGTTTTTATGAGATATATCTATGATTACTATAGTGTGTTAATGAGCATTCTTCAGCGCATGTACCTGCTAATAGCAGTGTGAAATTAAAAATACTTTAACTGTGGTCGTATTAAAGATATTTTAATGTTTATAATGATGTATATATTAATATATTGAAATGTGTTTCTTTTAAGTGATTGTATAATAATGTATATCTTCATATACATATATATTTATATATGTTGATTGTATAATAATGTATATCTTCATATACATATATATTTATATATGTTAGTCAAATTATAAGAGCGATCTAGAGAAGGGGGTGGGTGAGATGAGAGCAATTTTGTATAATGTATAAGTTGAAGTCTCTCCAATTATATATTATCTCTCTTCATCAACATGCAAAATGAACATGGTATACATTTTTTTTATAATGTATCAACTTCTAAATGTACATACATATTATGTATTTTTTAAAAATATATGATTTTATTATATATTCATTATTCCCCTTTTAATAACGAAAGGCGTTGGGAATAATCTTTCTTACATGACGTACCTATATATACCGTACTATTGATGTTATAAGTGTGCTAAACATTGTAAATAAAATATATATGATATATATATATGAATTAAAAAAATAAATGATGTATTATAGGCTTTAAAAACACAATTTTATTTCTTCAAACAATGCGCTATAATGATATATATATATACACTTGTTATTTATTGACTTTTCATTACCTTAATTGTTAGCAAATATGTTCATCCATGTCATTGACGAAGTGGCACGGGACGGCACGGGGCTTATTATATCCTGGCTCGGAATCAATTATATCTTGTAGAATACAAAATATTAACAATAAACCACTGAATAGACCAACATGGGTGTAAATAAACACAATTCAAACAGCCACGGGCCACAAAATAGCTTCTGTAAACTTGTTATGCTTAGAAATTCGCTCGTTTGTCAGTGGCACGGGACGGCACGGGGTTGGCACGAATTCAATTATATCCTGTAAAAAACAAAAATATAAACTATAAAACCCTAAAAAGACCAACATGTTGTTAACATATATAAAACACACAGCCGCTGACCCAAAAAAAGTTTCAGTTAACTTGTTATGCTTAGAAATTCGCTCGTTTGTCAGTGGCACGGGACGGCACGGGTTGGCACGGATTCAATTATATCCTGTAAAAAACAAAAATATAAATTATAAAACCCAAAAAAGACCAACATGTTGTTAACATATATAAAACACACAGCCGCTGACCAAAAAAAAGTTTCTAGAAACTTTTGTTGCTTTATAAAACGAAAATTTGTGAAAATATATTGGTATGGGGTTTTATACCCCCTAAAAATCAAAAATTGGATTTTCTCGGAAAATACTTATTACAGCCCAAAATTACTTCTGCACCAATTAGAGATGATCAAAATGTATTATGTGAAGAAAAAAATCCGAAAAAAATCGAAAAATGAACTTAGGAAAACACTCGGTAATTTCCGTAATTTGTCGTCGGCACGGGCACGGGCACGGTGGTATGTGGTTTTATACCCCACCGAATCTACCAGACAACAACAACAACAACAACAAGCACGGTGGTAGAGGGTTTTATACCCCACCGAGGACGGGGACCAGCGATCCACATCAACCAACACATGTGTGACAATGTCAGCATTTAAGGTCAGTTGCTTTGACAACTTCTAGATTGATCTCTTTTGAATTGAATAAAGACTGTTTATTGCTTTTGGATATTTTTTATTAATACAGTATATCCGAGATAAGATCATCAGCCTTTCTCTTTTTTTTTTTTTAAACTTTATTTCGTCCTGGGATGTTTCGTCCATTTCCAGATTTTTTGTGTATAATCACATGAATCATGATGCGTGTCAAGTGAGACATGTGGTTAAGATACTTGTGTTCAGAATTAAAGAACTGAAATTCATATATTTAGCGGTATAGTTTTTTGGCTCACCTGGCATGAAGTGACAAGGTGAGCTATTAGGATCAATCGATGTCTGTCCACAACTGGTTTGTTAACCTTTACACTGTAGGCTCTAACGGCTGCAAATTTCATCCGATCTAAATGAATCTTGATGAAAAATGTTTGTCTTTGTGAAATCTAGTTCAAGATTGATGGGTCATCATCATGGTAGGTCAAAAACTAGCTAACTACATCAAGTCATAGAAAAAAATCTTGTTCACATATAAAGCATCAAGAGTAACTAAGTAAACTGACTCACCCACTCTGTATATAAGTTGTCACGACTGATCTTGACTCCTGTCTCGTTTGGCTTGTGGCAATCAACTCAATTTGCAAATGGCGCGAGTGCCTATTTATGCCGTCCCTGACCCGCGCTTCTACATAAAGTAGTACCGATTCATACGCGAAGTAGTTCCGTAGAGGTCAGGGGTTAACCAATCACAACACTCCCCCCATCTTTATCTTGAAAGCCTTATTTAGGGGTTGAGAATTACATGTTTGTCAAGACTGTATTTTTAACCATATTGGATAGCTAAACTCATGGCAACCGACTGAAAGCCAGGTTAACCATCTTTATCAAGCTAAGCGACTCCGACTGAAAGCAAGGAATCAGGCTTACCCGGCTGAAAGCTCAGGATTACCCCCTGTTAAGCTTGATGTCGAACTAGGCGATTCTGACTGAAAGCCAGGATCAGGCTTATCCCGCTGAAAGCTCAGGATTACCCCTGTTAAGCTCGACTTTCCAGGATGATTCTTACTGTCAAGGATTGATCCGACTGCAAGCCAGGATACTACTTGACTGTTGATTCCTAAGTGACCTGATTCTGAATGTCAAGGGTTGATCCGACTTAAAACCAGGATACTACTTGACAACTGGGTCCTTATTGATCTGATTCTGAATGTCAAGGATTGATCCGACTGAAAGCCAGGATACTACTTGACGGTTGGAGCCTTGCAGGCATTTTACAACTTAAGTAGAGCTGAAAGCATACCTACTTAGTTGTGCCAGATGTCTAGATCACACTATTGCCCTTGGTACAAACGACGAGCGTTTGCCACTGTGACTTCTAGTATGCGGTTCACAGAGGTCCCTCGGCAACGAGCAACCTCCTTAGCAACAGTCATCAGTTGCCCTGGCGACGAGGAGCGAGTGCCCATACTTGAAAAGTAGGGTGCATCGGACTCTAGAAGCAGGCGACCCTCCTCAATACTCCGTAACGCTTCAACCTGATCAGGGCTGAAAGTCCTGACTTGATTGGTGAAGCCGAAGTACGTCTCCGGATAGACGTCCTCCAATGCCTCAGTACATATTGATTACCGCTTAAACAGTGTAGATGGATCGGATGGTGAGAGCGAACCATAAACCGCATGAAATGAAATAGAAGCAAGAAGGCTTCGGTTCCGCAATCATCATTCAGTTACCTACAATGAATTACAAGAACATGTCGGTCCTTAAGTAAGGGCAGAACTGCTTGCAGTAGTTTTATCTGCAAGTGCCAGTTTTCTAACAGCTCAGTGTGATCTATTCCCACCTCGCCTAAGGCTTTGACTCTAGGGTTCTCTAGAAGTTTAGCCATTTTCTCAACGCCTTTCTTGATCTGCCTTGATCCCAATTTCGCATGTCTAGGATGAAATCCGACAGCCACTGACATATCTTCTGGTAGGTCTGAAAGATTCCTAACAGAAGGTTATGTCTTGGGATCGCAGTAGACCGCCACGGAACCCACCAACTGTACTCGTTCTGATCTATTGACACGGACGGCAGCTAACAAATCTGTTAAGGATCCTGATGCCGGTAACCTGCAGCTTTTCAGTGATCTGTCTAGGTGAAAGTGGCTATCAAACGCCTTTGGTAAGACGTCCACTTCACCAACAGATGCACTGACCGCAATTGAGGTAGCAATAAATTCAGGAGCTTTAAACACAGATCCTGCCTCAACAAATTCAGGCGTTTCAGACACAGATTCTGCCTGTATGTGGGACAAAACTTCAAGCAGACTGTAAGCCCCACTCTCCATCTGATCCACAGTAGACACAGATTCTGCCGGTATGTGGTAAACCTCAAGTGGACTGGAAGCCACACTCTCAATCTGATCCACAGCATTAATCTGATCCACAGCATAATCTGTCAAATCTAATTCGGGCCTTGGAAACTTGTCCATCCACTCCTGCCTCTCCTCCCCTTTCAGATTGGCAGAGATCAGACAAACAACTTTCCAATGAATGAGCACAGCAACTGAGTTGGGTGGTTGAAGCATAAAGTGAGGGGGTACAGGCAATCTAAGGTGATGGCACATACCTGTCATTGCCTTTTGCTGATTTTCGGACAGACTAGAATTGTCACTGGATGACAACATACGCTGTGCCTTTGCGAAATTCAGCAATAGTGTTAGGGAACCTTTCGTCCCTAACAACCATCTGGCGGCTTGTTCTAGGGCTTCCACTTTGGATCGATTGACAAGGGTGCTGTCAGTTGGCAATGCCTCCGCAAAGATGCCTGGCACATGGTATGTGAATGCATGGGCTTTAAGGTAGCTTGTTTGCACTTCACACCCAGGCGTCATACAACGGCGGTGACGACGCACCGGTAATTCAGAGTGACTAGCGACATCATGCTGCTGCTTAACTTTCTGCAGTATGTCTTGGGTTAATTTTCTGCTTCTTAAGGACCATGGTAAAAATTACCAAGGGCTCAAGGACAGAGAAACCCCGTTTTTGGGCTCCAACAGTCTCAGGCTGGCCACTGGGATCAGGAAGTTCAGAGGAAGTGTCCCGGCTGATCCGAACTACCCGTTCACACCCCTTGGCAGCAGGAACAGTGCTGGAAGCTTTCTGTTCCCAGACCGCAGAGTTAGATTGGGATGTCTGACCCGAGCTACCGGACTTACCCCTCTTACACTTCTTTACCACTCTTATACCATCCTTTGACACAGTAACCTTGTGGCCAGAACTGAAAGTTTGGTGACCAACAACAGGTTCCTTGATCTTAGGGTCAGAACTGGAAGTTTGGTGACCTTTTTTGATCTTTTTGCTGGGTCCCGTGGATGTCGCTTTCCCATAGCGAACAACATCAGCCCAGGAACTGGAAGTTTGGCTGGGTCTGATTGGCTCTACCTGCTTAAAGCTGGAAGCTCGTACAGGATCAGGAACCGTGCCTGTGGGTGCTTCGGGAACAGGTGCTTTTTTGGCAGAGTCACCAGACAGATTGACAACCTTAACTGGAGATTGACTCGCCGGGACGGAGAGAAAACTGACACTAACCACACAAGGGCTGGAAGCCGTGGCAGTCTCTGCTTTACTCCCCCCTGTAGCAGCCTGTTTAGTGGCTAGTCTGGGCGACCTACGGGGGCTTTCTGTTTCCATGGGCTCCCCCGTGACAGAAGGAGTTTTTAACAATCTTTCCTCTTCCTTGCTAAGCTCCGTCCGTAGAACATGCCTTTCTATTTTCGCCTCAGCAGAGCCTTTGTAACAAATGTCACTCATTCCTGCCAAGGGATCATAGATTTGTTCCTTGGGCGTAGGGAGCTTAGGCAAAACCCAGACATTCTCGCTGATCCAATCTCGATCAACGAGCTCGTAAGACTCCATGGTCTTGGCTGCTTCTTTCAGCCATTTTCTCCAACCTTTGTTGTTGCGAGAAGTGGTGTACTTAACCTTCACGAGAGCCACCATGCGCAAAATAGCGGCTAACAAAGCTTTGGCTTTATCCAAGCCACCCATATATCTCTTGCACAGAGACAGCTTCTTAATGAACGCGTCTGCAGGCTGATATACTTGGCCCCTTTTCAGATATTCATCAACTTCATCCTGGAAATCTCTCGGTTTCTTTTGGTCAGCCATAATCTGCAACAGAAAGCAGAACATATTAGCATAAGCTCTTAGTTTACTGATCCTAACCAGCTTAATGCTCACCCGAATATCAGTCGTTTTACTTGCAGGCCCTACATTTGTACTTGTCAATGGTCAATGCATCAGATGGACCAACATTGACACATGAACCGTGGTACCATTCATCACAAAAATCACACTGAATCATAAACCTACCTTTCCAGGGCTGTCTGCAGAAGCAATATACTTCCGCTTCATCCGAGCCTGGAAGGGCGTCTTCTTGATCAGGAGATTCCCTGTGCTTGGTCACCCAGGCCGGCAAATTTCTGTCCTTACATGGCATCATTCTGTCATGATTCACGACCAATACTGCTTTCCGAAGCTTCACCCGATACAAATAGGGTGTGATCTTTTTAATGATTATGGCTGGACCCTTCCAAGGAGAGCATAATTTGCGACACTTACCTTTTGTGACAGCAGTATCTAAAAGATATACTATATCACCTTCATTGTAAGGTCTCAGGAGTACCTTCAGATCATAATTGCGCTTCATTCTCTTTAATGAAGTCTTTAATGTACTCCTCGCCATGTTGTGTGCAGCCTGTATACTCTGTAGCAGACCAGAGATATACTCACCATACCCTTCAGGTTGAACCTTTGCTCCAGGAAGCATTCAACTGAGCCGGAGTATTAACTTCCCTCCCCAACATTAACATGTTAGGAGTGTAGCCCGTACTCCGGTTCACTGAAGACCTGATGGCCATAGCAATTTGCTGAACGTTCTCATCCCACTTATCTTGGGATTTGCCCAGAAAACACCTTACCGCTTCCAGTAATGTGCGGTTGAAATGCTCAACCTGCCCATTAGAAGACGGACGATAAGGAGTAGTCCTAGCCTTATGGATTTGCAATGCTTTGCAAAGGGTTTCAAACAATTTGCCATAAAAATTTCTACCCTGATCAGAAAAGATTTGGAAAGGAAAACCGAACCGAGAGAAAAAGCTGTTTATTGCAGCTTTTGCGGTTTCCTCAGCTTTCTGAGTTGGTAAGGGTACGCATTCAACCCACTTGGTGAATTGGTCCACCATCATGAGGCAATGTTCATTACCTTTCGATGTTTTTGGCAATGGACCAATAAAGTCTATATGCACACGTTCCATGGGTGCTCCCGCTTGGTATGCGGTAAGGGGAACCTTACCATATGCCTTGTTTTTGTTGCAGATGTTGCAGGTCAAAACATATGCATCTACGTCCTGTGCCATACGAAACCAAAAGAATTTCTCCTTTAACTTGGCTTTAGTTCTTGCAACCCCCTGATGTCCAGATGTTGGTATATCGTGGTGCAAAAGTAAAGCAGGTTGAAATCGGACCAATAGGTCAAGAGTTATCTACCTTTGAATTGCTGAAAATGCCATATTTAAGGCTGTTTACTCTCTAGAGGCCACATTTTTTATCCAATCTTTCTCAAACTTGCTCAGATTGAATATTACCATAAGACTTCAGATGAGTTTAACTATGGTTGTAATCAGATCAAAAGGTCAAGAGTTATCTACCTTTGAATTGCTGAAAATGATATATTTAACAGTGTTTACACTCTAGAGGCCACATTATTTACTCAAGCTTTCTTAAACTTGACCAGATTGTATATGACCATGCAAGTTCAAAAATGGGTGATTATGGTTGAAATCGGACAAATAGATCAAGAGTTATCTACCTTTGAATTGCTGAAAATGCCATATTTTACCGTGTTTACACTCTTGCAACTACAGTTCTAAATGGATTTTGATAATACTTGCACACAATGTTTATAGCTATAGGTTCTCAAAGGAGTGCAACTTTTGTTTCAATCTTATCATTGTGGCAATAGTTATCTGCCCTTGATATAATTTGAAATGCTAGAAAAGGCTTCATTTCAGTATTGTTTAGGGTCTAGTTATCAGCCCTTGATGTACTCTACTATACTAGAATTCTGAGGTTGTATTCCAAAATGGTTTACATGCTATACTGCAAATTTGAATAGATTTAGATGAAAACGGGTGAAACAGAAAGGTAAAGCTATCAGGCTTCAGTACAACAGGTGAGCGATATCAGGGCCTTCAGGCCCTCTTGTTGTGTCTGCAGTCTTGCAGGAGCAGATAATTTTTGTATTTTCTGTGTTAGTGTTTCAATATTTTTGGTAGGGATGTCAACGAATACCAAAACGCTATTCGAAAGTTCTATCCGAATAGTATTCGGATATTCGAATTTGAAAACCATAGAAATCATCGTATGTTCGTAAGTTGCTTGAATACTATAGAGGTAATTTAGATGATATCCCGTAAAGCTTCTCTCGCGGCATAATAGTGTAAGCATTCAGTCAAAGCAGACTTGAATCAATTTAAATTTTGATTTAGTTCTAACCAAGAAGATGCCTGGATATGATCTATTTGGCATTCATTTTTGCAATGAAACCATTTTTGTTTCGAATTACAGAATACATGTTTACCTGCGGTAAACGGCCTTTTGCCCCTTCGGCCTTTTGCCCCTTCCTCAAAAACAGCAACACGGAACTTTGCCCCTTCTTGATTTTACGTACACGGCCTTTTGCCCCTTCCTGTTTTTTCATACACGAACTTTGCCCCTTCCATAGCGGAATTCTGCCCCTTCCGTATCGAAATATTGCCCGTTCTATATTGAAATGTTGATTTATAAAGTATTATTGTTTTTTAAATTTCAAATTTCTTACATTTGAATTAAGATTTCAGTAATTTTTTCCCGATTTTGTGTTGAGGTGAACTTAAAATTTATGTAATCATCATTATCGCAAATCACACTTCATTTTCGCGTGAAAGTTATGCAAACATATTTTTCACTTCACGCTTTGTTGTTAATTATACCGAGAGAGACTCTCGGTATTGTAAAAGATAAGAGGACAATTTAAACGTTAAGGAACTACAATGACACCGACAAAACCGTATCAATCTTTATTCTTCAATTAGCAATTGACACATGTAGTTAACATCAAAGCAGCGACTGCTGTAAACCAGTGTTCGATATCAGTTAAAGTTGATTGATAATAATGATTGATATTAAGGTTGTTTGCTAATTTCTATGTCTGTTTGACCAAATTGACGAGATGAAAAGAATAATTAATTTCATATTATTAGCCTTTCGTCGGATAATGTTAAAATTGGACAGATCAGAACAGAAAACATATTTTATTCACCCAGGGTTTTAAATATATAACAAGAGGATGTATTAATATTTGTAAGTAACAATAACTTTATGTTTCCGTTTTGATAACAAGAAAAAATAGTGTTCGGGCCTAAAAATAAATATATACACGGAACACATTAACGGATTTAACAAGAAATGAGTTGATTATTGGAATTAGCCATATATAGTAGGGTCAGATTGGACAAACTTCTGTCCGTGCGAAAATAGGGAAGGGGCAAAAGTCCGCCCCTTTAAAACTGAAAGGGGCAAAAGTCCGTGTTGGAAGGGGCAAAAGTCCGTGTTGGAAGGGGCAAAGTTCCGTGTTGCGATTTTTGATGAAGGGGCAAAAGGCCGGAGGGCAAAGTTCCGGTATTCTTACCTGCGAGTAAGCGTCACAGTGCCATGATCTGGGCCTTTTTGTAAAATTCTCTCTTTGTCTTTTTCAGCAATTCATATAACAGGAATCGATCAGTTTATCAAGATTCAAGAGATTTTGAATGATTATAGAGCCGTTGTCTTGCTCCTGATCGGCCCTGTATGTAACCTATCCCAGGGAATCTAATAGTATATTTTGAAGGGACTGTCCGCTCAGCATAAGTTCGACTAGATGTGTTTGCACGTCAATGCCAGACCACCACCTTTAGTATACAGTAAAACTTGGTTATAATGAATTCCAAGGGACTTGAGGATTTACTTCGCTCTAAACATTATTCGCTATATTGATAGTACGAAATTTGTTATAAGTTATCATCCTGGTTTGCGACTGAAGTTTATATTCAGTGCCATATTGAAATACGTCGCCATAATACATGTACGCGGTCACATTCTATATTCATACACTGGTTATTATTTACCTTGACTACCATTTAATCTTGGAATGCAATTCACGATCTATGTCACATCTTCAAGCGAAAAAATGGAAAAGAAAATATGCAGCGATAACGCTATTTGTTAGCGCATATGCCGTGTATTCTCTTAAACTTCCATGATACCAAACACGTAAATACACTAGTGTGTACAGTTTGATTAACACGCAAGCCGTCATATGCTCATTTTACTTGAGTTGTTATAAATATCAAGGATTTAATATTCCGTGATAATATTACCGACCTCTAATTTTTAAATCATTGAGATTCCGTTTAGTTAAATCTTCTGCTTCACCGGCTGAGAGTTATCATGTTTTTTATTTATTCTTTTAAACATCCAATCAAACAAGTCAAAATAATCAGACCCGGTTATGCAAATGACACGACAATAGGATTACTTCATCTTTTTCGTCTACACGTAGGAAATGGACAAGATATGGGGCCAGTTACTTACGCATATCTATAATTCGACACGGACAAAAATAAACGTTTACACGAGAACTGCATAGTGACAACACGTACAGTGAAGCGCACATTATGCTTCCAGGACTAATGGAGTTAACAAAGCATTTAGATTATACGGTAATTATACCGTATCGTAATTACGGATCAATTCACAAGTCATCCAGATCTTATTGTGTGTTTTAACACCTATGCGTCACGGTGTTTATCGCTAAAATTACATAGGTGACTGAAGACTGAAGCAAGATATGACTTCGCTTTAACGAAGGTATTTTACACTGTTTTGTGAATAAAGGTACTTGAAAATCAGTTCGCCATAAACGAGAATTCGCTATAACCGAAATCGTACTAAATGCTAGTCAACATAGAATTAATGCAGAGCTCGGCTGGGGAACGAAAATAAATTCGCTATAAGCCGAAATTCGCTGTATCAGAGTTCGTTATAAAAAAGTTTTACTGTAACTGTCTCGTGTATTGTATTTACATACATGTGTATATGTAAACTGAGATACGAAATAAAGCAATTTGATTGATTTTATTAAAAGCAAAGAAATGTGTGACTTTCTTTTGTCGATCTATTCTGCTTGGTCAAAACGTAAAGCTGATAATTATACATAGGGGTGTGCGAAAACATAGATTTAACTGGCAATGATTAATGAACGCGGAACAGTATCGAAAAAATTTTGTTCTTTAAATTTATTTTTTTTTAAAAAAATTCGATCCGAATAGTGATCTTCTATCCGAATATTCAGTGAACTATTCGAATATTCGGATATTCGAGTATTCGTTGACATCCCTAATTTTTGGTCATAAGTTTCTCAAGATGTTCGAGCTTTGCTTCTACCTGAGGCTCAATGACATTGATGGCTAAATCATCCTTTGACTTTCCTTTCCGATTAGATTTTGGTTCTTCAACCACATCGGAGATGTACTGGTGATGCTTAACCGCATCCAAGGCTGTTTGCATGTCTCTTGGGGTTTTGAGACTTGCATACTTTGTAGCCTCTTTGTCTGTACAGCCTTGGCTGAACTTTGCTATTGCTTCCTTGTCTCTGTGCCGTTCAGGAAGATGTCGGAATGCGGTTGTAGCCAGAGACAACACGCGATCTGCCCAATCTTCAAGTGCCCCCTCCGGCTTTTGGCGAGCTTGCTGAAACTTGGCTCTTGCCGTTTCAGTAAGTTCTTTCGCTCCAAATCTGCTGTCTAATTTCTTCATCATACGACGGTACAAGAGATTTTCTCCCGTCTGCGTCATAATGGCAAAGAAATTGAGAGCTTTACCCTCCAAACACCAGTGCAGGTAATCCCTACTTTCCTTGTCGGACCATCTCATGACAGACTTGTAACTTTCAAATTTCTGCTTCCAGGCCAACCAACAAGATTTCCCATCATATTTTAGATTTTTGGGGAGATCTTTGGGTATACCCCTATCATGACGCTTGTGGTGCCTGGAGCCGCCCCTATGCCTGGCCTGACGACCATGGGATCTTGACCTTGAAGAATCTGAGACACTGTGCCTCGACCTTCTCCCATGTCGCCTATTCCGGTGTTTGGAAACCCTGCGTCTATGCCGGCGTTCCCGAGAACTTGAGCTAGAGCTCGAGCTTGAACTTGAGCTCCGATAAGCAGATCTATGAGATCTCCTTCGCGGACTCCATCTTGATCGTGACCTAGACCTGGAACGCAACCTTGAGTCAGAGCTTGATCGCGCTGACTTATGAGGCATGCGTCGGCGTCTACGTCCTGACCTTCATGTTGACCTTGAACTTGACCTTGACTCTGAACTAGAGTCTGAGCTTGTATATCTAGATCTCTTATGCACTTTTGCTTTTGAAGACTTGCGTGCAGACCTTACAGACACTTTTTTACGTCTCGTCAACGAAAAACTATCACCACTCTCACTCCCCTGTCTGGAAGACAGATGTGAGTGACGAGCTGATGATGACCCATTGTGTCTGTGTTTTGAACCCCTCTTTTTACATCTCGAAGATGATGAGCTATCATCACTCTCATTCCCATGTCTGGAAGACATAAGAGAATGATGAGCTGACGGCTTCTTGTTTTTACGTCTGGAAGACGATAAGCTGTCATCACTCTCATTCCCATGTCTGGAAGACATGCGAGAACGTTGAGCTGATGACTTCCGGGTTTTACGTCTGGAAGACGATACATGGGGTTCACTTTCATATTGTAGTGGTGGGTCCCTATCCTCATACCTTACACCTTTCATTTTCTGTATAGCTATCCCTAACTTTTTCTTTTCTCTCTCATAATCACTTAGAGGCAATGTCTCATCAAGTGAGGGGCGAGCTCTAAATTTCCTTAACCTATCTTGAAAGGAATTATCATTCTGAATGTCTCCGACAGGCAACGTAAATGAAGAAGGAACCGTTATGTTTCCACCACCATTAACAGAACCTCTCTGGAGCCTTGTTGGCAGTGTCTCGCTTTATAATTGTTGATATTTAGCCTTTGTTTCTGCATATTCCTTTTGGATCCATTGCAAATCCGAAGTAGGGGTTGATGCCCAAGTGTCAATTTGGGGTGACAGGGTTGCACCCTGTGGTGGACCGGTTTGACCAGATACTCCCACTACAGAGCGAACAGGCGACTTTGGACAAACATCATCAGGTGGCCATGTAAAAATCACATGCTTCAGTATGTCCGCAACCACTTGCTCCGGAAACATGAAAACCAATTGGTCCCTAGAGATGCATTTATGCTTTGCCCTATAGTTCAGAATTGTATCGGACCTAGCATCCCCTATTCCAGGTACACGCATTAGCTCATCTTTGGATGCAGTGTTAATATTAACTGGCATATTGTCAAGCTACACAGAAAAATCGGGTATAGACTTACTGTACTTGGTGATGGTTTAAAGTCTGAAAGACTTGTGTATGTGATGGTTTATAGTCTGAAAGACTTGTGTATATGTTTTGTAGTCTGAAAGACTAATGTGGTGATGGTTTATAGTCTGAAAGACTTCTTTGTGTGTGTGTGTGTGTGTGTATATGTGTGTGGTTTATAGTCTGAAAGACTTTGATATAATGGCTTATGAACAGGATCTGAAAGACCTCACAGCACACCTCACCAAAATATTCTTTTTGGAGTTTGCTAGACAACCAAAATTTACGAAACAGAATAATTACTGCATAAGGATTCAAACAATATACAATGCCAACATTATTTTAGCATCTCATTCTCAGTTCTTTGCAATAAGACATATTATAAGCTTTAAATAAGACCCCAAAATCGTTATAAATGTTTCAGCTATATTTATGCATATTGTAGTCCGTATAAGTGCATTTCAAATGCTAATTTCATGTGTCCCTATATGTTTTGTTTTTTTCTTCTAAAAAACATCCAGCAACACATAACTTATGTAGAATCTAAAGTTAACACACTTATTACTCTCTATTACAATTTATTATAAGCAGGGCTCCAGATACGGGGAGCATTTCAAAAACTAAAATCTTTAAAGGGAGGTAATTGGATCTTTATTTCTGTATTACAATCTATGGTGTTACTACTAATTAGAATCGCGAGTAGTAACACCATGAGATTTTGGGCTAAAACGAGTGAGAAATTGTTGGATTTGTTCATTTTACTCCCTCTTATCTGGAGCCCTGTCCGATTTGGTTTTTGGGCCAATTTGATTCGGGTCCGACTTGGTTTTGGGCCGATTTGACCCGTTACCGTTTTCCCTTAGACCACTACATTCACATATGCACAATCAGAGTCTTCATATCTTACGTACAAATGACCACCAAACCCTTTCTTGAGTTACATGATGTTGGCTCAGATAAAGATACGGGTCACGTCATGAACTATGAAACACAATTGGCAGCAGCTCAAACAGAAAGTAGATCTAAAGTCTAGCATTCTGCAATTCTCTTACCGTTTTTCGCATTTTAGTTGTAGTAGGATGCTTTTTTATGGATTTGGCATTTGGTACTGTATAACTGTGATCTTTTAACGACCTACATTGATTTTGGGGGTCACCGATTTATGCCTATCATTTCGAGAAAAACTCAACTCAGGTCGCGAAACTCCATTATCATCAAAGACCGGAAGTTGACAAAAGTGAGAACTTATTTTGCAAATAATTTAAATATAATCAATTAAGGGTTTGAACATTAGCTTTCAACTTTTATAAACATATTGCGAGTATATCTGATACAATATTAACGAAGAAAATAAAATTGAATAAAAAGATAATGCTACGGACATGGCCAAATAGGATACAGAGATGGCCGAATGGCTATGACATCGCCCAAAAATAATCCGATGTCTGATACATTTCAAAATGGCGCATTACGGGTAGACTGCCTTAAAATAGAGTGTTGTTGAGCTGCTACTGAAAAAGTAAATAGCCAGGCCCTCAGCGCTGTAAAGCGCTTTGATTACTTCTATTGCCAGATGTTAATTAGATAGCTGTTGAGAACATAGCTGACATACCTGTGTCTGTATATTTCACAGCGGGGATAGATGCTATTCTCATCAATAGGGGTTACTGTGATAAAGTGTGTTTTTTCGTTGATCTTTTCAAAACGGAACCATTAATTATGTTATTGTTATGTAATATAGGATGTATCCATAAGCATTAGTAGGTGACGAGTGTACTCGTCGATAGGGTTAGGTGTGTTAAGCAATTACGATTTTAAATTGTATCCATAAACGATGCAGATCCTGATCGGAGGACTCCTTTAGGAAACTTCAGATTTGGCTCTTCATTGTTAGCATAGGACATGTGTACTTTTCATAGAAACAGTGTTAGTAGATATCAATACTGGTCGTTAGAGTTAAATGTGTTAATCAGTTATGATATATGATCATATATACCCGGTATCCTCTAGGAGCCCTCTGATTTAGATCTGCATGGCTAGCATACAAGTTTATACTGCTCATAGGTACAGTGTTAGTAGATATTTATAGATCTACTAGTCGGGAGTAGTTAAATGTGTTAAGCAACAACGATATATGATCATATCCATAAACGGTGCAGATACTGTTCAGAGGACTCCCTCTGGTCAGGTCTGCACTGTCAAGATACGATAAATGTACTTTTCATAGAGCGGCATCTCATCAGTATCTAAGCTCTTTGACACTCTGACCCTATTTTAAAAAGAAATTTAGAAAGTTCTATTTTTAGCTCACCTGAGCCATTAAGGCTCAAGGTGAAATATTGGGATGGCCCTGTGTCCGTTGTCTTTAACAATTACTTCAAATGACATCTCCTCCTATACCACTTGACAGAATTCAACCAAACTTTACAGAAATGTTCCTTGGGTCAAGCTCTTTCATATTTGTTCAAAGAATTAAAAACAATGCAGAACTCTGGTTGCCATGTGAAAAAATAAGAAAATCTTAAAAAATATTTTTGTCAAAAACTGCTAGGGCCAGAGCTTAGATATTTGGCACATAGCATCATCTACAGGTCCTCTATCAAGTTTGTTCAAATTATGCCCCTGGGGTCAAAATTGGCCCCGTCCGGGGGGTCACAGTTTTACATTATAAGAGTTATATAGTGAAATTTTCAAACGTCTTCTTCTCTGAAGCTAATATGGCCAGAGCTTTGGTATTTGGCATGGTGACACTTGATGTCCTATACCAAAATTGTTCGAATGGTTCTTGTCAGTTGCATAACTAGGTCACAGGAGCTAAAAATAGATTTTTTTCAATGAAAACTTAAAAAATCTTCTTGTCTAAAACTACAAGGGCCAGAGCTTAGATATTAGCACATAGCATCATCTACAGGTCCTCTATCAAGTTTGTTCAAATTATGCCCCTGGGGTCAAAATTGGCCTCGCCCTGGGGGTCATAGTTTTACATAGAGTTATATAGTGAAATTTTCAAACGTCTTCTTCTCTGAAACTAATATGGCCAGAGCTTTGATATTTAGCATGGTGACACTTCTAGATGTCCTTTACCAAAATTGTTCAAATGGTTCTGGTCAGTTGCATAACTAGTTCACAGGAGCTAAAAATAGATTTTTTGTCAATGAAAACTTACAAAAATCTTCTTGTCTGAAACTACAAGGACCAGAGCTTAGATATTTGGCACATAGCATCACCTACATAGTCCGGCCGCGGACACGTTTAACCTTGCTTGGAGTTGTATAGAAAATGGTTTTTGGTAGAATAGACCCTCAGCATCAAGGATCCGATGTATGACCGCCGGTCATCCTTGAGCATTTTAAGATATTCAAGATTGCGTCCAAGATGGCCGCCGGCATATATCTGACTAACTGTTAGGTTTGATTCAATAAGCTTTAAAAGATTTTTCAGCAAATTATTGCTCAATTTTATCTTTTGTGACATAATTAAAGTTCAAAATAGAAACAAATAATCTATAATTCAAAATGGCGTCCAAAATGGCCGACAAAGTACTTTTTTATGTAGAATAAAATGCAAAGTATGTGCGTTGCTTTACAAGGCTACGATTTGCTCCAGTTTTTTCCCGTCGTGATAATATAATTGTTCATAATTAATAATAAAGCGTGAAAAGATCGCGATTAATTCATTCATAAATGAATTATAAGAGACTGTCACCAGAATAGAGTATACATAAAAACCATACAGCTTAAGTGTACATTGAGATAGTTCTTGCATAATGATATAAAATGCAATAAATATTTCAGATTAACAGAAAAGTAATTAGTCAAGTCAAAACTCAAATATTATAAATTAGTTCATAGAACCCAATTACCTACCTTTAATATATAAATTTCACTGTTTTGTAAGGAAAGAATGCTGAAATTATCGTACAAAAGTAAAGTTCTGTGTTTGCATTACTGTGACATTTGTCACCACATGTCACCTTTCTTGTTAAATAGTTCAATTACATGTGAGCTTCTTAGGAACAGGGAAATAAATTGGTAGAATGGATACCAATAATTCTTCTTGGGATGCAAGTCTCCTGAGGATGTGGTGGCACCTCTTTGAAACCAGATAACTGTGTACAGTATTTTTCAGTATAAAACTTTGTTCAGTATTCCTTTTCATCAAGCCTTTAAACATGTATTCTGTGAGTTTCTAAGCTAGTACTGCTGCTGCAAAGAATCATCATATCTTTGAAATATTGCTGAATGAATACATGGCTACACAGATACTTGACTGAACAGTCTTTTGGTTTAACCATAGATTAGAATAAGAAAGAATGACATCACACATATAATTTCAAATATAAAAAATTGCACAACTTTACTCCTGAATTACCAAAGTAAACAGAACTTTGGTACAGTTGCTGTCAAAGTCAGTCACTACAAAAGTGGTCATCTTGTATAAGAAGTGCATAACTCTTGACATGATGATATACTGCAAGGCCGCTGGCCTATCAGGAGTGATAACCGAGATGATTAAAGCAGCTTCGGAGAACAAGGGGTTTGAGATTTGAAGACGACTGACTGATGTGATTTTCAGTAATTGTGTGATCTCTGAGGACAGGGAGGCAAATTACATCCTCAAACAATAAACAATAAAAAAGTGAATAACAAGCTCGTATGAGCGACACTTATCATGTGGTAAAGCTCAAGGACCAGACAATAAAGTTGATGAACCGATTAAAAAGATACCTCTGTGCGTGAGATTATCAACATTGATGCATGCAGTTTTGCGTTGTTAAGGGTAGAGATACTATTGATTCGTTCTTCACCGTGTACCATCTATAGCACAAGTAAAAGGTCGAAATCAAACCTCTGCATGTGGCCTTGGTTGATCTGGAGAAAGCCTTTAGATTCAATACCAAGAATGAGCTTTTGGTTTGAGGAATGCGATTTGCATGTCAAACAGAGTTTGAAAACCGCTTACATGAAGCGGGCAGTACTACGTGAAGTTTTCGTGTATGGTTTGCATTAGGTATTTGATCTCAACCCTCTGCTGTACCAGTGCTTGATGTTCTGCTTTACTAGTGTATGATGCTCTGTCATAAGAGTCTAGCAAAGGTGTTCCATTGGCGCTTCTGTACACAATTTTCTGTGATCACAAATTCACTGACAGGGTAACCCAAAAAGGTGGATGGAAGGATGTTATCAAACCGAGTTGACTGAGAGTTAACACGAAGAATTCTTGGCTCATGATCTCAGAGTAGTCATTGGCTTGGTCTTCTTCGAGACTGTAGGGAATGTTGCTGTGCTGACTGTCAGATTGGAGAACATTCAATTACAGTAGTTATGTGACATTAATTGTAAAATTACAAGCAGTGTAGACTTTGTATGCCCATGACGTCAGGACTAAACTTGTCTTTTTGATCAGTTAGGTGTCGATGGGGCTACGTTTGGTGTCTAGAATAGCTTCTGTAACATGGTGTTTGCTAGAAGAGGATTCGAGCTTGTCATAATCACAGGACATTTCAAAGAAAGGCCTAGCACAATTATATCCTTTGAGACTCATATAATTGTGTTCAACACCTGTTTGTTATTTTTTCATTTAATATGGAGGTTATTCATTAATGTCGTTTGCCGAAGACTTGCAGACAGTTTGCAGAAATTGAGCCTGTGACAGTTGGATCTGTGGCATTAAACAGGACGAGGAGGTCCCACAGATACAAGTACCGGTAATGAGAACTAAAGGTTTGGGATGTTTTGGACAGGTGGAGTGTGCCACTTCATGCATCAACTCAATAACGAGGAGGACCATTCTGCGCTTTAGACTTAGTAAGAGATCACAATCGCCATGGTTAGACTATGGAAGAGATGACCAGGTCCTGCGTGTCAGAGGAGCATATAAATCAGGTTTGAGGACATTCTAGCCACATTCAGCCTACCTGAGTTGCTAGGACATCCACAGCAGTTGAGAAATAAATGCAGGATCATGTCAAGTACAACTAACCTAATTGCAAGCTATGTTAGAAACCTGACATGACCTTTTGTTTCTAAATATCATTTATAGTGTGCAATTTTATTCCCTACTAATAAGAATATTCATTTATATAATAGTACAATATGCATGTGCTAATTTATAAACGTACTGTATATCGAAACCAATATGTTTATTAACTCCTTTACATAGTAGGTTGCTGTGTGCGACATACTCATTTTCAAATTCACAATACATGCAGAAACAGGAATAGTATCCAATTTATATTACATCTCACATAATATTACTTCTTGAAAAACAAACAAAACAAAAACGCTGACTTTGGCAGCCATTCTGATTGCCATTTAGAAAACGAAACATATAATTCATGTTCAAAACACAAACATCAATGGTGACTCAAACTAAATTAACCTCAAATTTTGAAAAGAGTTATTTCATAATTCTAAGTAATTCTTAAAAACACTCATTTGTCTTAAAAAGAGGCTAAAAAAAATGGTATGCTTTGTGGATAGATTATATACTCACTTTTTACATTTATTTTACATTAGGTAAATGTTCAGGCTCCATATCTTTTGAAGTACTTCATCAACTCAAGTTTTGGTTTAGATTTTTAGGGCTCATACTTTCACCAATGTATTCCAGTAAAACATTTATATTAAACGACACATGTAACGAAAATGAAACACACAAGGTACATTCTTATTTCAAATCAAAGGGAGTTAATTTGATATTTGAAGACTTTCTAGTCTTGATAACGCCGTGAATATTGCGATGAATGAAAGTCTAATGTGATTTTATTTTCTTTAAGCAATTGTTCTAGCGGCTGAATATGAGCACCATTGTATCTCCTCTATGGAGAAAGTTTATAATAAAAAATGCTGTTTTCCGGAAAGAGTTATCGACCTTTTCATTTTCAATACAATGTGCCAGTTATTTAGCTACAATGATAAGTTTATGTATGAGACGCTTATAATTAAGAATACAAAAGTGGTTACTTTCTGGGTTTTTTTTCTTATTATATAATATTGAAGAGACAAGCATCTGTTTTGCATATTTTGTCGGCCATTTTTGACGCCATTTTGAAATTAACAGTATACTTTTCTCTGTTTGCTTTGCTTTTTTAAACATCGAAGAAGTATTGAACTACTTTTAATCTTGTTTACAGTTGACAATTACCTAATCTAAACTGACAGCAGTTTCATTTTTATTCTTGCAACCATCTTGGACGTCACCTTAATACTTTGTCGGCCATTTTGGACGCCAATTTGAATAAAGCATTATTATTATTACTTCTATTTTGAACTTAAATAATGTCAATCGTTATGAAAGTGAACTATATTCTGCTGAAATTTTTTAAATCAAACCCAACAGCTTGTCATTTTACATCTTTATGCATGGACTAACTCAATGTAAACTTAAGCTGTATGGTTTTTATGCATACTGTATTCTGGTGACAGTCTCTGATAATTCATTTATGAATGAGTTAATTGCCAACTTGATCTTTTCACGCTTTTTTTTTTATTAATTATGAACAATTATATTATCACGACGGGAAAAACTGGAGCAAATCGTAGCCTTGTAAAGTGTCATTTTCATTTTATTTCACATAAAAATGGTCTTTGTCGGCCATTTTGGACGCCATTTTGAATTATAGATTATTTTTATTTCTATTTTGAACTTTAATTATGTCATCAAAGATGAAATTGAACTATAATTTGCTGAAAATTCCGTTATAGCTTATTGAATCAAACCTAACAGTTAGCCAGATACATGCTGGCGGCCATCTTGGACGCCATCTTGAATATCTGGAAACGCTCAAGGATGACCGGCGGTCATACATCGGATCCTTGATGCTGAGGGTCTATTCTACCAAAAACCACAAAAACATGTTCTATACAACTCCAAGCAAGGTTAAGCTAAAATATCCTTATCTGCTACCAGACTAACAGGTCCTCTATCAAGTTAGTTTGTTCAAATTATGCCCCTGGGGTCAAAGTTGGCCCGCCGGAGCTTTTATATTCGGTATGGTGACACTTTTAAATATACTTTACATATTTTGTTCAAATTGTTCTGGTCTGTTGCATATCTAGGTCAGTCCTGGACATAAATCATTATCTCCATTTTTTCAGCTATTCTCAGGTGAGCGAAATATGCCCCATAGGGCTCTTGTTAGAACAGTTGCAGATGACAATTGTTGCAGATGCATTATTTACCCAGCATGCAAAGAGATAAATATTTATGATGTAACAAGTGAAGCTGAAAAGAAGTTCATATTGAACAGCAGGGTTCCAGATAAGGGAGAGTAAACTGAACAAATCCAGCATTTTCTCACTTATTTCAGCCCCAAATCCTATGGCGTTACTACGTCTCGAAGAGACGATTCTAATGAGTAGTGACATCATAGGGTTTAAAGCAGATATAAAGATTTTAAATACTCCCCTTATCTGGCACCCTGGAACAGTCACTGATGGCATCTTGTTTGTTTGTAGAATGCTGTAACCTTGATAGCTGGTGGCGCATCTGTTATAGGAGAAGCTGTAATCCTGCGATGTATGCGACTAGGATCTCAAGTGGTTATCTGTGATCTGCCAACTTCTCCAGGAGAACAACTGGCTTCTGAATATCCTTCTAAACAATGTATGTTTGTACCTGCAGATGTGAGTAGATGTTTTCTTTACTTTCAGTCTTCTTTAACCCATTACCCCATAAATACGCCTTTCTACGTCTCTAAGTTATTCATACATAAATGAAAATAGTTCCAATTTACACATTAATGAATATGTACCACTAGAAATATTTTCTAAATTCTAACAGATAATACAACCTGGTTTTAGAGACAGTTTCAGAGAATGCATAAAGTGCCACATCTCACAGGGTGTCGTTAGATTCAGGTTATCATTTTCAGGCATTTATATGAAAATGGTACATGTAGATCACTGGCGGTGTGGCTCAGTGGTAGAGCGTCTGCTTGCAGTGTGGGATGTTGTGGGTTCTATCTACTTGGTTAAACCAAATACTTAAAAATTGGTAGCAATGGCTTCCCTCCTTGGCGCTCAGGATTTCGGGTTAGCATTACAACTGGTTCGTCGATGTCATGATAAAGTGACCGGCCGGGTACAGTCCCAATGGTGCACCTAAAATGTGCCCCTGCTCGTAATACCCAAAAGGGGTGTGTAGCAGTATATCCCTCACTCTCACTCACTATCCGGTTTATTTGTTGATCAGGCCACAATTAATCCTGCTGAGGGTGGGGCCTGACTGTCCAGTCTCGATCTGAGTCTTCCTCTCCATTCCTTTCTGTAATGAGGGTTGACGGGATCCATACCCAGAGTTTTTCTGTCTCGTTTAACGACATCCTCCCAAGACAACTTGGGTCTGCCAGTGGTCCTCTCTGCTGGAATGCTACTCTTCCATCTATCCAGCTGTTCCTTGAGTAATTCAAGTGAGGTGTCTATGATCGCCAGGTCGTCGGCATATAGGAGCTCCCACGGGCAGCTGGTACGAAATTCTAGGGAAAGAGCCTCGAGGACAATGATGAAAAGAAGGGGACTTAAACCAGATCCTTGAAACAAATATAGTATAATATATCTAGAAACAAAAACAAACAGATAAAAGTATAATCCTAAGTTATTATACATTAAAATGTGTGTTTTACTTAAAATATTCTGCAGTAATATGATTAGTTTCCTTAAAGGGACTCGCAACCGGATGGTGTACTTGTCAAAATAAAATAAAATACTCAAATAAAAGCAAATTTGTGGCATTATTTGGCTTCTGACATTAAAAAAATATGATCAGTCCAAAAAAAGTCTCAAGAATCGTCACCGAATCTTAGATTTTTAGATATTTTCCATCGTTTTTCTATACCGACTAGTAGACGGTATAGTTGTTGTTGTTGCTTCTCTACACGGGCTCAGACATAAACACGAGCCGAATTACGAAGTTGTATGCACTTTCGATGCTACACATTGAAATACGTTAAAATCGATCCGAGATAAACGGATAGTTCCGTGGTCCATTGGTCTAAGCGGTTTCCCCTATTTTGCCTTCTGTCCGCCAATGCCGGGCCCCGGGTTCGAATCCCACCAGAGACCAATATTTTTTTTTATTGAAATACATTTTTTTAAACAGAATTTCTTATCCTAAACTAATTCTTTACCATTTATATAAGCGTTTGACACTTATTTACAAATTACTATTTTTAATGCACCATCTGGTTGCGAGTCGCTTTAACAATAAAGCAAATATTAAATAATTTACTAGAGGAAAATGTAAACAAGGATAAGATGTGTCAACAATAAATTATGTAATACCTTTGTTAATTTCACAACTGGTTTTGTTTTCAACCAATTAATCCCTTTTAATTGAGCAGAGAAACTCTAGTTCTTATTCCTACTTGTTTGAGGTGTTATAAATATAGCTCTGCCTAAAATATTAATTAAATCTTGCCTAAATGAAAGACATGGGTCTTGGGTATGAACTGAATGTTTTAACTTTTTAATGTATTTCAGTTTTCATAAACCCCATAGTTTTCTTTACCATATAATGAATTAAGCTGCATATTGTCTTGATAAGTATAAAACAGTCTGGACTCAGATCAGACATATTTTATATATTACATGCATCATGTAACTAAATTAGAATTTGAGACTTTTTATTATGAGAAACTGAAGAATATGTACAATTTAAAAAAAAGTGAAGATACAGAAAAAAAATGTCTCTGAAAACAGCTTAAAAGCTGAATTGTGATTTAAAATTTAGTGTTGCATATCGCATCTCATAGTGTGTCTTTAAATACAGGTTAAATATATAGAGAAATTCATCGGGAGGAAAGAACCAATGTCACATCTGGCAGGGTGACTTTACAAACAGTGTGCCTTAAAGACAGGTTTGACTGGTAGTACTTAACCAATATTGTTTAAATAGTTCTGATCTGTTGCATATCGGTGTCGGTGGTCCAGTGGTAGGACGCTCGACTAGGAAGCGAGAGGTTCCTGGTTCGAGCCCTGTCAGGATCACTGAAATTTTTCTGAGCAAAAAATTAACCCTACATTGCTCCACTTCAACCAGGTGATTTAAATGGGTACCTGAGAGGGAAATAAGTCAATGTGTCATGGCTGCTAGTAGCGCCGTATGTAAATGGCCGACTTATGACTCGATGAACAGGGAGGTAATTGTAAAAGTCGGTAGAATATGACATATAAATTTCAGACTTGATAAACCCATACCTTTACCTTTTACCTTTATATCTAGGTCACAGGAGCTAAAAATAGATTTTTCAATGAAAACTAAAAATAATCAGCTGGTCTGAAACAACAAGATGTATTTGAGTATTAATTTACTCAAATGATTCATTGTTGATTATCTGCCAGATTTCTTAAAACTTTATTCCTAACTTGAAAAATGACTGCCAGTGGGTTGGGGAGGTTTTGTATATGTTTACATCGAAAGATGGGATTATTCATAATTATGTCCCTGGCCTGGGGTCAAAATTAGCCCACCCGGGGGGTCACAAAATTACACAGGAAAATGCAAGTGAAATTTCGAAAATCTTCTTCTCCAAAACGGAAAGGCTTAGAGTTGTGATGTTTGTAGCATCAACTGGTGGACCCTTCACCAAGAATGTTCAAATTTTGCCCCTTGCATCAAAATTGGCCTGCTCCTGGGTTCACAAATTTTACTAAAAAAATTCTAAAAATGTTCTGATCGCTGTCAATAAGACTCAATATTGTTCAAATGATTGTCCTAGGGATATACTCTGCAATCTATTAACATAATCATATTGTCATAATATCAGTGGTTCCAGGTGAGCGATTTAGAGCTGCATGCAGCGCTTGTTAATTTGAATTTTTGGACAAGCCATTTTCTTGAAAACTAGTTCATTGGTATAATATTGGGACATTCTTCTTAAAGTTTCATAACTCCGATTCATTTGCCATAATTATGTCCCCGTTCAACTTGAAATTTTGTCATACAGTGTTCCCTCTCTATAACGGCCCTCCCAACATCGATTCCCTCTTTATAACAACTTTTGCCGCTTTTCCCCCCAAACAAAACAATTATGTCCCACCTATTCATGACTGCAATGTTCTCTGTTTCAAATGTCTTCTGTTGTTTTTCTCAAAGTTACATTTTGACTGAAAAAATTTAATAACGAGTGACAAACAGCGTTAAGCGGGGTCTGATCTTGATTCAAGCTGTTTGCAAATGTAAGCCAATTTCCCTCCCCATAACGACTCCCTCTGAACAAGGCACACATTTGTTGTCTCCCATCGGGTATCGTTGTATATTGTTGTACACAGGTTTTACTATATTTATATTGTTCTGCACATTTACTAAAGAAGGTGAAGTTCAAGCTTACTGGGTACTGTAAAATTACATTCTGTGAGCAGGGCTCCAGATAAGAGGGAGTTAATTGAACAAATCCAACAATTACTCACTTATTTCAGCACCAAATCCTATGGTGTTACTACTCATTAGAATCATCTCTTCGAGACGATTCTAATGAGTTGCGACACCATATGGTATTAAGCAGAAAAAAAGATTTTAGTTTTTGAAATACTCCCCTTATCTTTAGCCCTGTGGGTAGTATAAGATGACATTCTGTTAGGTTTGTGTCTTTTGTGAAATGGCAGTAGGGGTGGGGGGTATCAATCACCTTCAGTGATACATGTAGTTCAAGTAACAATTGTCTCTTCGAGTAGTCACATGAACATACCGTAGGATTTGATGTTGAAGTCACATGTACATACAGTAGGATTTGATGTTGAAAGAGAAAAGGTTTGTTAAATTTACACATTCTTATCTGTGGCCCTGGGATTAACTTAATTTTTATTTTGTTAGGTGAAGAGTGATACTGATGTACGAGATGCCATTGATGCCACAGAGAAAGCGTTTGGCAAGCTGAACTTTGTTATAAATTGTGTTGAGAGAAAAATTTCCAGCAGACCAGTTCACTGGGCACGGAGAAGTGTAATGCCAATGGACATATTTAATGACACCCTATTGGTCAGTCTACAGTGAAGAAGACATTATTCTTTCCCAATAACCCTGTTCATGCTATATCTTTTATTTCCATTTCATACGGGTTGTCATTCAGATGGAAATGAACATTTAGAATTGTCAAAACGTTTTCAACATTTTATTGCAATGCGTTTGTGTTTCCTTTGGGTTTATACAGGAAAAAATAATGTCTTCTCCATATCTAGTAAAACCACTCTAAACTCAATGAACACAAGGGGAGTATATGCATCCTTTAAACTTGCACTACTATATATCAAAAGTACACTTGTCCTATGCAAATAATGTAGACCCTGATATGACAGTTCTAACAGGAGAACTCTTGGGACTGCATTGTTGATCATTTTGCACAAAATGTAAAACAATACCCTTAAGTGAAAAAAATATGAACAAGATTTAATTGAAAAATTGAATTGTACTTCACAAACTTACAGTGTACTACATTCATCAAAAACTGCTACAACATCTTACACTACTACAACAACTTACACTACAACATCATCTAACACTACTACATTCATCTAACACTGCTTAAACATCAAACAGTTTTACAACATCTTACACTACTACAACAACTTACACTACAACATCATCTAACACTACTACATTCATCTAACACTGCTTAAACATCAAACAGTTTTACAACAACTTACACTACAACATAATCTAACACTACTACATTCATCTAAACATCAATTTACACTACTACAACATCTAACATTTCTACAAAATCTTACACTACTTTGATACCTTACACTGCTACATCATCTTACACTACTACAACATCTAACAACACTCCTACAACATCTTACACTACTACAATATCTTACACTATTACATAATCGGACACTCCTACAACATCTTACACTGCTACAATATCTTACACTACTACAACATCTTACACTACTACGCCATCTAACACTGCTACATCATCTTACACTGCTACATCATCTTACACTACTACAACATCTTACACTACTACAACATCTTACACTACTACACAATCTTACACTGCTACAATATCTTACACTACTACAACATCTTACACAACTACATCATCTTACACTTCTACACCATCTAACACTGCTACATCATCTTACACTACTACACCATCTAACACTGCTACATCATCTTACACTGCTACACCATCTTACACTACTACAACATCTTACACTACTACAACATCTTACACTATTACACCATCTAACACTACTACACCATCTTACACTACTACACCATCTAACATTTCTACAAAATCTTACACTACTTCGAAACCTTACACTGCTACATCATCTTACACTACTACAACATCTAACAACACTCCTACAACATCTTACACTACTACAATATCTTACACTACTACATAATCTGACACTCCTACAACATCTTACACTGCTACAATATCTTACACTACTACAACATCTTAAACTACTACACCATCTAACACTGCTACATCATCTTACACTACTACAACATCTTACACTACTACAACATCTTACACTACTACATCATCTTACACTTCTACACCATCTAACACTGCTACATCATCTTATACTACTACACCATCTAACACTGCTACATCATCTTACACTGCTACACCATCTTACACTGCTAAACCATCTGACACTACTACACCATCTGACACTACTACACCATCTTACACTACTCCAACATCTTACACTACTACACCATCTTACACTACTACATCATCTTACACTTCTACACCATCTAACACTACTACACCATCTTACACTACTACATCATCTTACACTTCTACACCATCTAACACTGCTACATCAACCTACACTACTACACCATCTAACAATGCTACATCATCTTACACTGCTACGCCACCTTACACTGCTACACCATCTGACACTACTACACCATCTTACACTACTACAACATCTGACACTACCATACCATCTGACACTACTACACCATCTTACACTACTACACCATCTAACATTTCTACAAAATCTTACACTACTTCGATACCTTACACTGCTACATCATCTTACACTACTACAACATCTAACAACAATCCTACAACATCTTACATTACTACAATATCTTACAATCTTACACTGCTACAACATCTTACACTACTACACCATCTAACACTGCTACATCATCTTACACTGCTAAACCATCTTACACAGCTACATCATCTTACACTACTACACCATCTTACACTACTACAACATCTTACACTACTACACCATCTAACATTGCTACATCATCTTACACTACTACACCATCTAACACTGCTACATCATGTTACACTACTACACCATCTAACACTACTACACCATTTTACACTACTACATCATCTTACACTACTACAACATCTTACACTACTACACCATTTTACACTACTACAACATCTTACACTGCTACATCATCTTACACTTCTACACCATCTAACACTTCTACACCATCTTACACTGCTACACCATCTTACACTGCTACACCATCTAACACTGCTACATCATCTTACACTGCTACAACATCTTACACTACTACAACATCTTACACTACTACACAATCTTACACTGCTACAATACCTTACACTACTACACCATCTTACACTACTACATCATCTTACACTTCTCACCATCTAACACTGCTACACCATCTGACACTACTACACCATCTTACACTACTACAACATATTACACTATTACAACACATTACACTATTACACCATCTAACACTACTACACCATCTTACACTACTACACCATCTAACATTTCTACAAAATCTTACACTACTTCGATACCTTACACTGCTACATCATCTTACACTACTACAACATCTAACAACACTCATACAACATCTTACACTACTACAATATCTTACACTACTACATAATCTGACACTCCTACAACATCTTACACTGCTACACCATCTTACACTACTACAACATCTTACACTACTACACCATCTTACACTACTACATCATCTTACACTACTACAACATCTTACACTACTACACCATTTTACACTACTACAACATCTTACACTGCTACATCATCTTACACTTCTACACCATCTAACACTTCTACACCATCTTACACTGCTACACCATCTTACACTGCTACACCATCTAACACTGCTACATCATCTTACACTGCTACAACATCTTACACTACTACAACATCTTACACTACTACACAATCTTACACTGCTACAATACCTTACACTACTACACCATCTTACACTACTACATCATCTTACACTTCTCACCATCTAACACTGCTACACCATCTGACACTACTACACCATCTTACACTACTACAACATCTTACACTACTACAACATATTACACTATTACAACACATTACACTATTACACCATCTAACACTACTACATCATCTTACACTACTACACCATCTAACATTTCTACAAAATCTTACACTACTTCGATACCTTACACTGCTACATCATCTTACACTACTACAACATCTAACAACACTCATACAACATCTTACACTACTACAAAATCTGACACTCCTACAACATCTTACACTGCTACACCATCTTACACTACTACAACATCTTACACTACTACACCATCTTACACTACTACATCATCTTACACTTCTACACCATCTAACACTACTACACCATTTTACACTACTACATCATCTTACACTCTACACCATCTAACACTGCTATATCAACATCTAACACTGCTACATCAACCTACACTACTACACCATCTAACAATGCTACATCATCTTACACTGCTACACCACCTTACACTGCTACACCATCTGACACTACTACACCATCTTACACTACTACAACATCTTACACTACTACAACATCTTACACTACCATACCATCTAACAGTACTACACCGTCTTACACTACTACACCATCTAACATTTCTACAAAATCTGACACTTCTTCGATACCTTACACTGCTACATCATCTTACACTACTACAACATCTAACAACACTCCTACAACATCTTACACTACTACAATATCTTACACTGCTACATTACCTGACACTCTTACATCATCTTACACTACTACACCATCTTACACTACTACATCATCTTACACTACTACAACATCTTACACTGCTACAACATCTTACACTACTACACCATCTTACACTACTACACCATCTAACACTGCTTCATCATCTTACACTGCTAAACCATCTTACATAGCTACATCATCTTACACTACTACACCATCTTACACTACTACAACATCTTACACTACTACACCATCTTAAACTACTATATCATCTTACACTACTACACCATCTAACACTGCTACATCATCTTACACTACTACATACTACACCATCTAACACTACTACACCATCTTACACTACTACATCATCTTACACTACTACAACATCTTACACTACTACACCATCTTGCACTACTACAACATCTTACACTGCTACATCATCTTACACTTCTACACCATCTTACACTGCTACACCATCTAACACTGCTACACCATCTGACACTACTACACAATCTTACACTACTACAACATTTTACACTACTACACCATCTAACACTTCTACACCATCTTACACTGCTACACCATCTGACACTACTACACCATCTAACACTGCTACATCATCTTACACTGCTACACCATCTTACACTGCTACACCATCTTACACTGCTACATCATCTTACACTACTACAACATCTTACACTACTACATCATCTTACACTTCTACACCATCTAACACTGCTACATCATCTTACACTACTACAACATCTTACACTACTACAACATCTTACACTACTACAATATCTGACACTACTACACCATCTTACACTACTACACCATCTAACATTTCTACAAAATCTTACACTACTTCGATACCTTACACTGCTACATCATCTTACACTACTACAACATCTAACAACACTCCTAGAACATCTTACACTACTACAATATCTTACACTGCTACATTACCTGACACTCTTACAATATCTTACACTGCTACAATATCTTACACTACTACAGCATCTTACACTATTACATCATCTTACACTTCTACACCATCTAACACTGCTACATCATCTTACACTACTACACCATCTAACACTGCTACATCATCTTACACTGCTACACCATCTTACACTGCTACACAATCTGACACTACTACAACATCTTACACTACTACACCATCTTACACTACTACACCATCTTACACTACTACATCATACACTACTACAACATCTTACACTACTACAACATCTTACACTACTACACCATCTAACATTGCTACATAATCTCACACTACTACTGAGTACTGACACAATTTGACACTATAATACCATCTTACACACCATCTTACACTACTACATCATCTTAAATGGCTATATCATCTTACACTTCCTCATCATCTTAAATGGCTATATCATCGTACACTACTACATCATCTTACACTTACACATCACCTTACACTGACAAATCATCTTACACTGACACACCATCTTACACAACTACATCCTTCACTTCTGCATCATGTCACACACCATCCTAGACTATTACATCATATTACACTGACACACCATCCTACATTACTATATCATCTTACACTATTACATTATCTTACACACAATCTTACACTGCTGCATCATCTTACACCACTACATTACCTTACACTGACATACAATATTGCACTTCTACCTTATTATTAGCTTAAATCTATACTTCTGTGATAATTCCATGGAGTTATGTTCATATTTTTGCTAACAGACAAATGTGAGTGGGGCATTCAATATTATCCGACATGCAGCCCCCCTGATAGCTAAGAACGAGGCAAATGAGGATGGACAGAAGGGTGTGATCATAAACAAGTCCAGCATTATAGGTACAGATGGCCAGTCAGGTAGGAATCAATGTCTCACCACATTATAATATTGTTCAAGTTGTTGTTTATAATCAAAAATAAATATTTGCAGGGCTGCCATTTATCTGGATTTTTCCGAAATCTTCGGATTTTTATCCTAGTAGATGGTAGCTTAAAGCAGGCTGAAAGTAAAGAAGAATGCGCCTTAAGGTGCATTCTGCTTTACTTTCAACCTGCATTAAGTAATCACGCTTGAAAAATAAAAAAGTTGGGATTTTTCTTATGATTAAAGATCAAATTATGGCAGCCCTGTATTTGTAGTATGTGAATGGACCAGTTTTAGTGTATTTAAACACAAAAGTCTAGGAAATAATTGTATATACATTCGTAATAGATCATTTTGAGTAAATTCAGTGTAAACTTATTTCAAATCTATTTCATATTTATCGCAGTTACTTAAGAAATGAATTGATTTTTTTCGGTGTTCAAGCGAAATGAATGACAGAAAATTATCGGCAAATTTACCATGAATCGCTAACGCGATTCATGGTAAATTTGCCGATAATTTTCTGTCGTTCATTTCGCTTGAACACCGAAAAAAATCTGTTCATTTCTTATATTTACCATATTTTATCTTTATACTTGTTATGAAAACAATTCAGACTTTCAGTTTTTAAAGGAGAAATGTTGTTGAAAAGGGGAAAAGTACGCCCAGAAATAAACTTGAAAGAACAGCTTTAACAAAGTTAACTCCGCCCCCTGTAACAAAATAACATAGCTAGATCTATACTGCGCGGATAATATAGTTCTCAAATTCAGTTCAGGTTTTTACTAGGGAAAAATACTTTTTAAGTACATCCAAGTACGTTTTCTTATCCTCTTTGTGCTCAGGTGAGCTATTGTGATCGGTTGCCGTACGTCTGTGTCGGTGTCGTCTGTTCACAATTTGTTTCAAATAACCTCTTCTCTGAAACCAATGGCCCAATTTTAACCAAACTTGGTCAGATACATACTGTAGTGTGAGCTTCACAAATTGTTAAAAAAAGTGGGTGGGGCAATCGGTCTTGTTGCCATGGCAACCATGCACAATATCTAAAAAAATCTTCTCAAAAACAACTGGTCCGATTTCAATTTGGTGTGCACCAAAATGTTTCTCAATTAATATACTTTCAAAATTGTTCAAAGAATATTGATCCGTCAAAAAACATGGCTGCCGGAGGGCGTGGTCATTTTCCGTATTTACGTAATATTGACAACTAAAGTCAAAACTTTAAACATCTTCTTGTCAATAACTATAAGTCCTAGGATAACCAAATTTCACATGTAGCATCATGTTGTAAACCTTTAGCAAGATTGTTCAAAGAATGACCCCCGGGTCAAAAATGGCCCCACCCCGGGGCTTATCAGTTTTTCATAGGAAATCCTTTAAAACTCTTCTTCTCTAAAACTGTATGGCCTAGACCTTTTATATTTAGCATCTAGCTTTGCCTTATGGACCTCTACTAAGATTGTTCAAATCATGACCCCAGGGTCAAAAATGGCCCGCCACGGGGCTTATCAGTTTTACATAGACTTATATAGGAAAACCTTTAAAACTCTTCTTCTCTGAAACCGTAAGGCCCAGACAATTTATATTTGGCATCTAGCTTTATCTTATGGTCCTCTACCAAGATTGTTCAAATCATGACCCCAGGGTCAAAAATGGCCCCGCCCCGGGGCTTATCAGTTAACATAGACTTATATAGGAAAACCTTTAAAAATCTTCTTCTCTTAAACCGTAAGGCCCAGACCTTTTATATTTGGCATCTAGGTTTGCCTTATGGTCCTCTACCAAGATTGTTCAAATCATGACCCCCGGATCAAAAATGGCCACACCCCGGGGCTTATCAGTTTTACATAGACTTATATAGGAATTAACCTTTAAAACTCTTCTTCTCTGAAACCCTAAGACCCAGACCTTTTATATTTGGCATCTAGCTTTGCCTTATGGTCTTCTACCAAGATTGTTCAAATCATGACCCCCGGATGAAAAATGGCCCCACCCCGGGGCTTATAAGTTTTACAAAGACTTATGTAGTACAACCTTTAAAAATCTTCTTCTCTGAAACCGTAAGGCCCATACCTTTTATATTGGGCATCTAGATTTGTCTTATGCTCCTCTACCTAGATTGTTCAAATCATGACCCCAGGGTAAAAAATGGCCCCGCCTCGGGGCTTATCAGTTTTATATATACTTCTACAGGAAAACCTAATTTACAGTTTCATGCAACACTCCACATACATACATTTACTTCAAGCGACATCTCCTCTGAAACCGATAATTTGACGGAAATTTCAGCTTGCTCAGGGTGTTTCTTGGATGCTTCTCTGCAGAAATTGTTAAAATGAACTTCAAAAGTGGACTACTTATTGAAATTTATTGAAAAAAGCAAACAACTTTAAACAATCTTCTTGTAAAAAACTGTTAGGCCCACAGCTTTTATATTTTTTTTATAGTATCTCCTGGTGATTCTCTCTCAAAATTGTTCATATCAAAGCCAAAACTGACCATAGGGATTCACCATAGTGATTTTTTCATTGCCGCTTTATTCAGGCTTTACTGGTTTAAGAAGGGTTCAAGCACCCTTATACTGAATCACCTCTATTTGCAAACAGTTTGGATCCAGGTCAGATGTTACATTAAGCTACATCTTATCTGGCTCCAAACTATTTGCCTTTTTTTAATTTAGAAAATGTAAAGTATGATTTGCTTTACAAAATTCACATACAATATGTATAGCAGACATCAATTCAGCATTATAAGAGTTAACTTCCCAGTTGCAGATTTTGCTACTGGCAAAATTGCATAACTGACCTCAGGTCAGCTGCTGCCGGTACAGCAACAGAACTGGTGGTCTCTGCTGAACATGTTGTCTGCTAAAGTTTAGAAATGGTTCAGTCTGCTTCATACTTAGAGAAACAGGATCTGGAAGTGATCCACTGACAGTTATGTAATTATGTCTTATGCCATATTTATACATATGTTTAATATTGGTTTTATCAGAGTTATCTGTATGTCTTGTCATATTTTCTTGTCCAGGAGGTAACTCCAATTTAACCCACTCCCCCATAAATACTGATGTTTGTTAACCCATTACCCCATAAATATGCATTTTAGGCCTTTAATTTATTCCTCCACTGAAGAAAATAATTCCACTTTATACAGTCATGAAAATGTAAGATAAGAAATAAGTTTCTATATCCTAATAGATTGTAGCTGAAAGCAGTTTTAAAGTAAAGCAGAGTGTGCATTAAGACGCATTCTGCTTTACTTTCAACCTGCTTTAGGTGGCCACCTATTTTCAAAACTAGAAACAGGCTATGGGGTTATGGGTAAAATGAAATTGCATATTTGGAAGGAGCCGAATGAGAGGAAGTGCCATTTGCAAAGGCCATAACTCTGACATCATTGTTTTTTGGAGTTATTTCCCTTTGTGATATTTTCTTGTCCGGAAGACAACCCCAGTTCTACTGATGCTATTGTAATGAAATTTTATGTATGGAAAGAAACTGATGAGAGAAAATGCCATGCACAAGGGCAGCAATATTTTTGTTTTTCCCCTTTGTCATATTTTATTGTCAGGAAAATAACTCCAGTTCTTCCGACGTGAGTGAAATAAAAATCATTTATTTACCGCAAATGGAAATAGTGTCATGGATAAGGGTCATAAGCTTGGCAACAAAATTCCCTTTTGTCATGTTTTCTTGTCTGGAAGATAACTCCATTTATAGTTATATTAAAATATTGTCTTGCCCAGTCAACTTAGGTACAAACTACAATGTCCTCAGGTGAGCGAATTAAGGGCCATGGCCCTCTTGTTTCTATCATTAGCGCTATTTACCAGTAATTTCAGTGATTATTCTGAAAAGTTTCTCTTCTTCTTCCCATTAAGTGCAGGGCCCCTCTGGAGCATCGACGCACTGTGCACAAGTTTCAAGTTGTCGGGGGGAGTATGTCACAGCGTGTAGGTTTATCATGACTTGAACGGCCTTACTGTACAAGTGCGCTTTTATGGCTGCGAACCTGGCGACCCGGGTTCAAACCCGGGTCAGCGTGGGTGTTTCTTTATAAAGAACACCCGGTTACATTGGGCGCCAAAACATTGTTTGCGGAGGGTATAAAAATTTGTAGCAGACGGACAAAGTTCTGAACGCTTCCTTCTGCATTTTTAGCTCACCTGAGCCCTGTGTCCGTCGTCGTACGTCGTCGTACGTCGTCGTTAACAACTGCTTCAAATGACATCTCCTCCTATACCGCTTGACAGAATTTAACCAAACTTTACAGAAATGTTCCTTGGGTCAAGCTCTTTCAAATTTGTTCAAAGAATTAAAAACAATGCAGAACTCTGGTTGCCATGGCAACCAAAGTGAAAAAATAAGGTAATCTTAAAAATTCTTCTTGTCAAAAACTGCAAGGGTCAGAGCTTAGATATTTGGCACACAGCATCATCTACAGGTCCTCTATCAAGTTTGTTCAAATTTTGCCCCTGGGGTCTAAATTGGCCCCGCCCCAGGGGTCACAGTTTTACATAGAGTTATATAGTGAAATTTTCAAACGTCTTCTTCTCTGAGACTAATATGGCCAGAGCCTTGATATTTGGCATGATGACACTTCTAGATGTCCTATACCAAAATTGTTTAAATGGTTCTGGTCGGTTGCATAACTAGGTCACAGGAGCTAAAAATTGATTTTTTTTCTATGAAACCTTAAAAATCTTATGCTCTCAAACTACAAGGGCCATAGCTTAGATGTTTGGCACATAGCATCGCCTACATGTCTCTATCAAGTTTGTTCAAATTATGCCCCTTGGGTCAAAATTGGCCCCGCCCCAGGGGTCACAGTTTTACATATAGTTATATAGTGAAATTTTCAAACGTCTTCTTCTCTGAAACTAATATGGCCAGAGCCTTGATATTTGGCATGGTGACACTTCTAGATGTCCTATACCAAAATTGTTCAAATGGTTCTGGTCGGTTGCATAACTAGGTCACAGGAGATAAAAATAGATTTTTTTCAATGAAAACTTAAAAAATCTTCTTGTCTGAAACTACAAGGGCCATAGCTTAGATATTTGACACATATAGCATCGCATACAGGTCCTCTATCAAGTTTGTTCAAATTATGACAAGTATTTGACATGTAGCTTTGCCATATGGTCCTCTACCAAGATTGTTCAAATTATGAGCCCCGGGTCAAAATTGGCCCCGCCCCGGGGCTTATCAGTTTTACATAGACTTATATAGGAAAACCTTTAAAAATCTTTTTCTCTGAAACTGTAAGGCCCAGATCTTATATATTTGACATATAGCTTTGCCTTGTGGTCCTCTACGAAGATTGTTCAAATAATGACCCCCGGGCCAAAAATGGCCCCGCCCTGGGGCTTATCAGTTTTTCATAGGAAAACCTTTAAAAATCTTCTTCTCTGAAACTGTAAGGCCTAGATCACTTATATTTAACATGTAGCTTTGCCTTAAAAAAAATATGGTCCTCTACTAAAGTTGTTCAAATTATAACCCCTCGGTCAAAATTGGCCCCGCCCCGGGGCTTATCAGTTTTACATAGACTTATATGGGAAAACCTTTAAAAATTGTCTTCTCTTAAACTGTATGGCCTAGATCTTTAATATTTGACATATAGCTTTGCCTTGTGGTCCTCTACCAAGACTGTTCAAATTATGACCCCCGGGCCAAAAATTGCCACGCCCTCGGGCCTATTAGTTTTTCGTAGGAAAACCTTTAAAAATCTTCTTCTCTGAAACCGTAAGGCCAAGATCATTTATATTTGACATGTAGCTTTGCCCTATGGTACTCTACCAAGATTGTTCAAATTATGACCCCTTGATCAAATTTTGCCCCGCCCACTGGCTTATCAGTTTTACATAGACATATATAGGAAAACCTTTGAGAATCTTCTACTCTGAAATTGTAAGGCCCAGATCTTTAATATTTGACATATAGCTTTGCCTTGTGGTTCCCTACCAAGTGTGTTCAAATTATAACACCTAGGTCAAAATTGACCCCACCCAGGGGCTTATCAGTTTTTATAGGAAAACCTTAAAAAATCTTCTTCTCTTAAACCGTAAGGCCCAGATCATTAATATCTGACATGTAGCTTCGCATTGTGGTCCTCTACCAAGATCAAATTATTGCACCTGGGTCATAGCTATATCAAAATTGCCCGGTCAGATTCTATGGTACAATGTCCTCAGGTGAGCGAAATGTGACCCTCTGGGTCTCTTGTTTTATAGTAGTGAAGATTAATGCACAGCGACTTAACCCTAAGCTCCGCCTCCTAAGGTTTGAGTGTCTATATGAAATGAACACCGGTTTTTACAATGGAAAGAGATAGGGCCAATGTAAATATTGCCTTTTGATGACATAACCATTTTCATGCTCTATTTTCATGCTCACCAAGTGGGAGAGGGTGGGGATCATACAGTTGCCCCTTTATTGCCTGGCCATCCTTTCGATCTGTCCATCACACTTTTAAAGCCACTATATTACTCCCACATAATCAGAATCAAACATTTTTCTTACATGAAATTTATGTCACTATCGTAAGAGTTCCATATAAAAAGAAGTAAAACGTAGTGATATTTGAAGCAATATGGCTAACGAACAGTGAAATTTGTGGAAACAAGTAATCAAGTTTGTTTATTTTTGAATAGCGACGAAAATTTACGGACATACTCGGTAAAGCTCATTTGCATAATTCTATACAACAAGTCGAGTGCTTTACAACCAAAGAGAGACAACTCCTTTATGTTTGGCCGTTAAACTGATGTAATGTATACACATTGTCGCGGCCGAATCAATTACGTGACCTTTATGCGATTGATCGAAAATTCTCGGAACCAGCCCGTAATCTTATTTGTAAACAAACCATCTTATAATGTAAACCACCACGATAAGAATTCGACACATTTAGGTAGGATTCTTTACGAAGTGGGTGCATATGTCAGGCTTTTTACACTCGATTTCACTTAGTTTTAATACATAGAAAATGCACACATATAAGAAATTGCGCGTTTTAAACACCAATTTGAGCGGGATTGTGCCTTTAAGCTCACCTGCCAAGAAGTGCCAAGGTGAGCTATTAGGATTGCTGAATGTTCATCTTTGTATGTCCATCCGTCCATCCACAATTGGTTTGTTAACACTCTAGCGGCTAGAAATTTCATATGATCCTCATGAAACCTGATGACAATGTTTGTCTTAAAGAAATCTAGGAATAGAATAGAATAGAATCTTTATTATTCAATAACTCTAACATGAGCCATGAGCATAGCAACAATAAACACAAATCATGGAAAACGGTATGGCAAGATAGCGTTTGGCATAATATTTTTAGCTCACCTGAGCTACAAATGTAGCTCAGGGTGAGCTTTTGCAATCCTTGAATATCCGGCGTTCGTCGTGCGATGTGCGGCGTCAACAATTTAGTGTTTACACTCTAGAGGCCACATTATTTATCAAATCTTTCTCAAACTTGCTCACATTGTATATTACCATAAGAGCTCACATTGTATATTACCATAAGAGTTTGGATGAGTTCGATTATGGTTGAAATCGGACAAATAGGTCAAGAGTTATACCTTTGAATTGCTGAAAATGTCATATTTAACAGTGTTTACACTCTAGATGCCACAATATTTATCCAATCTTTTTCAAACTTTCCCAAATTGTATATTACCATAAGAGTTCAAATGAGTTCGATTATGGCTGAAATCGGACAAATAGATCGAGAGTTATCTACCTTTGAATTGCTGAAAATGCCATATTTAAGGGTGTTTACACTCTAGAGGCAACACTTTTTAGCTCACCTGAGCTAGCTCAGGGTGAGCTTTTGCAATCCTTGAATGTCCGTCGTGCGTCGTTCGTCGTCAACAATTTTAGTGTTTATTCTCTAGAGGCCACAATATTTATCCAATCTTTCTCAAACTTGCTCAGATGGTATATTGCCATAAGAGTTCGGATGAGTTCGATTATGGTTGAAATTGGACAAATGGGTCATGAGTTATCTACCTTTGAACTGCTGAAAATGCCATATTTAACAGTGTTTACACTCTAGAGGCCACAGTATTTATCCAATCTTTCTAAAACTTGCCCAGATTGTATATGACCATAAGAGTTCAGATGAGTTTGATTTTAGTTGAAATCGGACAAATAGATCAAGAGTTATTTACCTTTAAATTGCTGAAAATGCCATATTTAACAGTGTTTACACTCTAGAGGCCACAATTTTTATCCA
This sequence comes from Gari tellinella, assembly GCA_922989275.2. Classification (NCBI taxonomy): domain Eukaryota; kingdom Metazoa; phylum Mollusca; class Bivalvia; order Cardiida; family Psammobiidae; genus Gari; species Gari tellinella. The sequence goes on from OV277858.1 coordinate 54,833,091, forward strand.
ATCTATCTCAAACCTGCTCAGATTGTATATGACTATAAGAGTTAAGATGAATTCGATTATTGTTGAAATCAGACTTATAGGTCGAGAGTTATTTACCTTTGAATTGCTGAAAATGCCATATTTAACAATGTTTACACTCTAGAGGTCACACATTTTATCTAATCTTTCTCAAACTTACTCAGATTGTATACTACCATAAGACTTCCGACGAGTTGAATTATGGTTGTAATCGGATCAATAGGTCAAAAGTTATCTACCTTTGAATTGCTGAAAATGATATATTTAACAGTGTTTACGCTCTAGAGGCCACAATATTTATCCAAGCTCTCTCAAACTTGCCCAGATGGTATTATGACCATAAGAGTTCGAAAAAGGGTGATTATGGTTGGAATCTGACCAATAGATTAAGAGATATCTACCTTTGAATTGCTGAAAATGCCATATTTTACATCGTTTACACTCTTGCAAGTACAGTTTTCAATGGTTTTGATTATACTTGTACAAAAAGGATGTAGCTATATGTTCTCGAAGGAGTGCAATTATTGTTGAAATGTAATCATTGTGGCAATATTTACCTGCCCTTGATATACTTTGAAATGCTAGAAAAAGGCTTCATTTCAGTATTGTTTAGGCTTTAGTTATCTGCCTTTGATGTACTCTACTATACTACAGTAGGTGGACAAACTTGAATGGATTTAGAATCAAACGGGTGAAATTCAAAGGTAAAGCTATCAGGCTTCATTACAAATGGTGAGCGATATCAGGGCCTTCAGGCCCTCTTGTTATCCAATCTATTTCAAACTTGCTCAGATTGTATATGACCACAAGAGTGCAGTTGAGTTCGATTGTGGTTGAAATCGGACCCATAGATCAAGAGTTATCTACCTTTGAATTGCTGAAAATGACATATTTAAGAGTGTTTACATTCTAGAGGCCACAATTTTTATTCAATCTTTCTCAAACTTGCTCAGATTGTATATGACTATAAGAGTTCAAATGAGTTTGATTATGGTTGAAATCGGACGAATAGGTCAAGAGTTATCTGCCTTTGAATTGCTGAAAATGCCATATTTAACAGTGTTTACACTCTAGAGGCCACAGTTTTTATCCAGTCTTTTTCAAACTTGCTCAGATTGTATTTTATGACTATAAGAGTTCGAATAAGTGCAATTGTGGTTTAAATCAAATCATTGTGGCAACAGTTATCTGCCCTTGATAAACTTTGAAATGCTAGAAAAGGCTTTATTTTAGTATTGTTTAGGCTCTAGTTATCTTCCTTTGATGTACTATACTAGAATTATGAGGTTGTATTCCAAAATTGTTTACATGCTATACTACACATTTTTAGCTCACCTGAGCCAAAGGCTCAAGGTGAGCTATTGGGATGGCCCTGTGTCCGTCGTCGTGCGGTGTGCGTCGTCCGTCGTCGTTAACAATTGCTTCAAATGACATCTCCTCCTAAACCGCTTGACAGATTTCAACCAAACTTTACAGGAATGTTCCTTGGGTCAAGCTCTTTCAAATTTTTTCAAAGAATTAAAAACAATGTAGAACTCTGGTTGCCATGGCAACCAAAGTGAAAAAATAAGGAAATCTTAAAAAATCTTCTTGTCTGAAACTACAAGGGCCAGAGCTTAGATATTTGGCACATAGCATCATCTACAGGTCCTCTATCAACTTTGTTCAAATTATGCCCCTGGGGTCAAAATGTCGATATCGGATAGTTCGAGTTAAAGAGTTCGAGATATCGAAGTTTGACTGTATTTTTCTTTGTTTCAGGCCAGTTACCTTTTGCTTGCAGTAAAGGGGCTTTAAATTCAATGATTCTTCCATTGGCTAGGGATCTGGGGCCAGAAGGAATCAGGGTAGTGGGACTGGCAACAGGTATGGCAAAATGTGTTTGGGACAATCTGTATTAGCCAGTATTGTTGTGCCAGAGACACACCCTATCACTGAGACAAGAATACGGGAATTGTTTTTACTACATGTATGTCATAAGAGGAGGCTAGTTAAAGGAGGTTAAAGAAGCTTTATGCTTTACTTTTAATCTGATTTAAGTAACCATCTGTTATCCCATAGCCTGTTTCTAGTTTTGAAGATAGGTGACCACTTAAATCTGGCTATAAGTAAAGCAGAATTGGCTTGAAGGTGCACTCTGCTTTATTTTCAACCTGCTTTAAGCTGCCTTCTGTTATAATATAGAAATATTTCTTATAGCACATGTTCATGACTGTAAAAAACAGGAATGCTATTCCGAAATGCATATTCTGGAAACATTATTTATAATGCAGATGAGGGAAACCTTAATTATAAGGCACATTCTGCTTTACTTTCAACCTCCTTTAAGTGGTCAACTATCTTCAAAACTAGATATAAGTTATTGGATATTGTGTTAATTTTTCACCTCAAGGACTCAATGTTTATCTTAAGGACTCACTGTTTAACTGAATTTGCATCCCCAGGATTCATTTATCTGATTTCTAAAATTATCACTGATGTTGACTTAACAAACGGTCTGGATCCAGATCAGATATTGGGTAATGATGATTTCAAATTTTGTTTCAGTTGTTAGTGCTTTCCATTTTCTCTCCATATCGACAATGTTATGACAGAGTATTTTGTGTGCATGGGCATATATGTACAAAATGTGAATGAATTTGATTTTCACTCAACTCTTCTCTGTAATAATTGTCTGTTAATATTGCTAATACTTACACACAAAGCATACAAACTTGCAAACATTTCATCTATTTTACGGGTAAAACCCTTGAAATAGTTGATACGCTTACACAATGATATTTAAAAGAAATTTGATGAATAGGAACCGTGAAATGGTGTACACTGTAGCTGAGTTTACACTATAATGGAGTCTGTTTTTAGCTCACCTGAGCCAAAGGCTCAAGGTGAGCTATTGGGATGGCCCTGTGTCTGTTGTCGTCCGTCGTCGTTAACAATTGCTTCAAATGACATCTCCTCATATACCGCTTCACAGATTTCAACCAAACTTTACAGAAATGTTCCTTGGGTCAAACTCTTTCAAATTTGTTCAAAGAATTAAAAACAATGCAGAACTCTGGTTGCCATGGAACTCTGGTTGCCATGGCAACCAAAGTGAAAAAATAAGGAAATCTTTAAAAATCTTCTTGTCAAAAACTGCAGAGGCCAGAGCTTAGATATTTGGCACACAGCATCATCTACAGATCCTCTATCAAGTTTGTTCAAATTATGTCCCGAGGGTCAAAATTGGCCCCGCCCCGGGGGTCACAGTTTTACATAGAGTTATATAGTGAAATTTGGTGACACTTGATGTCCTATACCAAAATTGTTCGAATGGTTCTTGTCAGTTGCATAACTAGGTCACAGGAGCTAAAAATAGATTTTTTTCAATGAAAACTTAAAAAATCTTCTTGTCTAAAACTACAAGGGCCAGAGCTTAGATATTTGGCACATAGCATCATCTACAGGTCCTCTATCAAGTTTGTTCAAATTATGTCCCTAGAGTCAAAATTGGCCCCGCCCCGGGGGTCACAGTTTTACATAGAGTTATATAGTGAAATTTTCAAACATCTTCTTCTCTGAAACTAGTATGGCCAGAGCTTTGATATTCATCATGGTGACACTTCTAGATGTCCTTTTTATATTTTGTTCAAATGGTGTCGGTCGGTTGCATAAGTAGGTCACAGGAGCTAAAAATAGATTTTTTCAATGAAAACTTAAAAAATCTTCTTGTCTGAAACTACAAGGGCCAGAGCTTAGATATTTGGCACATAGCATCGCCTACAGGTCCTCTATCAAGTTTGTTCAAATTATGTCCCTAGGGTCAAAATTTGGCCCAGCTCCGGGGGTCACAGTTTTACATAGAGTTATATAGTGAAATTTTCAAACGTCTTCTTCTCTGAAACTAATATGGCTAGAGCATTGATACTCGGCATGGTGACACTTCTAGATGTCCTTTACCTATTTTGTTCAATTGGTTCCGGTCAGTTGCATAAGTAGGTCACAGGAGCTAAAAAAATAATTTTTTGAATGGAAACTGATCTTAGATATTTGGCACATAGCATCATCTACAGGGCCTCTATCAAGATTGTTCAAATTATGCCCCTCAGATAAAAAATGACCCCATCCTGGACATAAGTCATTATCTCCATTTTGTCAGTGATTTTCAGGTGAGTGAAATATGCCCCATGGGGTTCTTGTATTTTTATAAGCCCACCTCTAAAGGTGGTCGTATATTGGCATAGCCCTGTCTGTCCGTACAAACATTAGGATACATATGTGGCTAAAATTCTTAGCCACGTAATAGAAAAACATTAACCTGGCCGTCTCTTGTGACATTAACCTGGCCATTTCTTGTGACATTAACCTGGCCAGTTGTGGAACATAGGGTTAGGGGTACGGTTAGCCTCCAGATCATTTTTTTCTAAGTTAGAGCAAAAAGAAATTGTCTCTTGTGTGGCTAGCCACCCAAAAGAATACAATAGAAAATAGCCACATAAGTATCCTAATTTAAGTATGTCTGTCCGTCCATCCGTACGAGAGGGTACTTACTTAAAATTCTTAGCCCCATAATTGAAAAACATTAACCTGGCCGTCTCTTGTGACACTAACCTTGCCATTTCTTGTGACATTAACCTGGCCAGTTGTGGGACATAGGATTCTAAGGGGTAGGGTTAGCCTCCAGATCATTATTTTTCAAGTTGGAGCAAAAAGAAATTGTCGGTTGTGTAAGAAAACAATAGAAAATAGCCATATAAGTATCCTCCCGTAAGAACGTCTGACCGTTCGTCCGTCAACATTTTGTTTGTCCCGAGTTTTCTGGGAAAACTATTGGTGGGATATTAATGAAACTTCACACAAATATTATATGCATCAAGATCTAAAGCTGAGTCGAGTTTGAGGTTCATTTGAATTTTCATTACAGAGTTATCTGCCCTTGATGTACTCAAATATGCTATAAAAAGCTTGTCCGGAATTTTCTGGGAACACTATTGGAGAGATATTAATGAAACTTCACATACATGTAATTGTTAAATGCATCAAGATCTAAATCTGAGTCTAGTTTGAGGATCATTTTAATTTTTCGTTACAGAGTTATCTGCCCTTGATGAACTTATATATGTTATAAAAAGCTTGTCCGGAGTTTTCTGTGAAAACTATTGAAGGGATATTAATGAAACTTCACACAAATGTTATATGCATCAAGATCTGAAGCTGAGTAAAGTGTGAGATCTATTTGAGATTATTTTACAGAGTTATCTGCCCTTGGTGTACTCAAATATGTTATAAAAGGCTTATTTGACAGTGTTAACACACTTAGCAACTACAGTTTTGAATGGATTTTGATTATGTTTGCCCACAGTATAATTATAGAAGTATAAGTTCATGAAAGGGTTAATTATTATTGAAATCGGATCATTGTGTCAAGAGTTATCTGCCCTTGGTGTACTCAGATATGCTAGAAAATGCTCTATTTCAGTATTGTTTATGCTCTCAGAGCTCTAAGTGTCTACAAATTAGAATAGATTTTGATAAAACTATATATTTCTTTGCCAGTGGGCGTATAATGTACCGCTTGCGGTGCTCTTGTTAAGGTGGGTATAAGGTACATGTAATTGCATTGTCCTTCTGTCCATCACAATTTCCAAAAATGACCCCGCCCAAGGACATAAATTATTCTCTCCATTTTGTCAGCTATTCTCAAATGAGCAAATTATTGCCCACTGGCCTCTTGTATAGAACAAAGAAGGGTAAGATTCGAGGGTATTAAAGTACATGTAGGTGACTGCTTAACTCATTGAGCCCTAGTGAGGCATATATGCGTCATTTACCAAAAGTGTACCTGTAAAGGGTACATTTATCTAATGCAATCAGTGAAGTCACTGATAAGAAGGCTCCTGCAGCAGCCATCAAGGACTTCACTGTTTGTCATTTGCAATATATTTACATACGCCCCATTCAATTCCATTGACAAAAATGCTGTTCATTTCGTATAAACACCATTTCTTCTCGAGAGGCGGGACTTGTGGCAAAGTTTCGAAGAGGAGGCGGGGCATATGCAGTTTTTGTTCGCGAATTAATCTTTGGAACTTGGACAGCAAACATTTGGCGGAATTTTTCAAAATTTGTTCTTAACAGACATATGCCTTCCTATTAGTGGAAACCATGATTCCCGACTAAAATTCTTCTTTATTGATGAGATAAATTGCAAGAAAATTGATATACCTTATAAACAGCAAATCTCTGCATTCCTTTATGCCAAAAAATTCCGATATATTATCCTACTTTAAAAATCATGTCACTTCCAAATGACGTCATATCGGCATTTTTGAGCCAAACTGTCAAAGTTTTGATCTTAGAATGTAAACAATGGAACTTCTTTTTTCCTTTCAAATGTACCCAGCTTCAGTAATCCAGTCATGGCTGTTCCTGATAGGGTACACATTCGTCTTGTTATCAACCTCTAATATGAATTAAACATACATGCATACTTACAAAATGTTAATCTAATATTAGAAAGTACCGCAAATACATTGTAAATATTAGAAATGAACAGATTTATTTCGGTGTTCAAGTGAAATGAACGACAGAAAATTATTGGCAAATTTACCATGAATCGCGATTCATGGTATTTGCCAATAATTTTCTGTCGTTCATTTCGCTTGAGGGCCGAATAAAATCAACACATTTCTTAAGTATCATAAAAAACAAACCCTGAATAATCTGAAATGGACCAGCCTTTGTTGTAAATTGGATTTCGGGGGTAATGAGTTAAACGAAGGTGAAAGTAAATCAGAAAGCTCCTATACTTCTGTTTCAGGTTCAACTTGCTTTAAGCTGTCACCTTTCTTTTATACAATCAATTAGCTTTCTTTTTGTCTGTTCTAAAAGAGAGGTTTCACTGTATAAAGCATTATGTTGGCAAGCATTTTTAACAGTTTGTCAAGTCGTGCTATAGAGTACCATGTTCACTAGTTTTGCCCGAGCCAGAACCTGGTGGCCAGTCAATTTAACCCATTAACCCATAGCAAGTTTGTAGTTTTGGAGATAGATGACCACTTAAAACAGGTTGACAGTAAAGCAGAATGCACCTTAAGGTGCATTCTGCTTTACATTCAGCCTGCTTTAAGCTATAATTTGCTAAGATATAGAAACTATTTGTTCAGGTACATTTTCATCACTGTATAAATTTGAACTATATTCTTGAGTGAATGAATAAATTAAAGGTGTAAAAAGGTGTATTTATGGGGTAATTGGTTAAAGTTAGAATGGGTATGCCAAATTGATATCTTTTGTTTCAGGATTTTTTGAGGAGCCGGGTGTAACGCTACTGCCAAGGAATATTCAGCAATACTTTAAAGAAGAAACTCTATGTCCTCAAAGGTTTGGCCACCCAGATGAGTTTGCTGAAATGTGTCAAAATATAATAGAGAACCCTATGATCAATGGAACAGTCATTCGTGTAGATGGAGGCTTGCGTTTAAAACCGTGTTGAAAAAAATACTAATCAGAAAAAAGGTTGGGTAATTAATTAATTCCTTAATGGACTAGCCTAAATTGGAATTTGGCATTGTCCAATGGAAGATTGAGGGAGGAATTTTGGGTTGATGAGACACCAAGTTTCTCATTGTCTGGTCTGACTAAACAGGGATCCAGATAAGGGGAGTATTTCAAAATCTAAAATCTTCATTTCTGCAATAAACCCTATATGGTGTCACTACTCATTAGAATCATCTCGAAGAGACAATTCTAATGAGTAGTGACATCATAGGATTTGGTGCTGAAATAGATAAAAAAAATGTTTGATTTGTTCAGTCTCTCTTATCTGGAGCCCTGACTAAAGACACAAATGCTTCATTTGGAAAATCAAAGGAATTGTGCAGCTTATTATGCATCAGTGGAACATAGCGTGAAAACTGTCGTCAGCATTGGTTTTGTTTGAATCTTAACCCTTTAGCCCACAAATACATCTTTTTACACATCTGAATTATTTCTCCACTGACAAAAATAGTTCCAATTTATACAGTCACAAATATCAAACATGAGAAATATTTTCTATATTCTAGAAAAAGGTAACTTAAAGCTGGTTGAAAGTAAAGCACAATGGCATGTGCCTTAAGGCACATTCTGCATTACTTTCAACCTGCTTTAAGCAGTAATCTGTCTTCAAAACTACACATAGGCTATGGGGTAATGGGTTAACCCTTTCCACCATAGCTTGTTTTTATACGCCCGTCATCGACGGTCGTATTATGGTATACCCAGCGCTGTACGTCCGTACCTCCGTCCGTCCGTTAACTTTTCTTGTTAGCGCTCTCTCACCTTCATTTATTTACCGATTTTTATACATTTTTAGCTCACCTGAGCCAAAGGCTCAAGGTGAGCTATTGGGATGGCCCTGTGTCCGTCGTCGTCCGTATGTGCGTCGTCGTTAACAATTGCTTCAAATGACATCTCCTCCTATACCCCTTGACAGAATTCAACCAAACTTTACAGAAATGTTCCTTGGGTCAAGCTCTTTCAAATTTGTTCAAAGAATTAAAAACAATGCAGAACTCTGGTTGCCATGTGAAAAAATAAGAAAATCTTAAAAAATCTTCTTGTCAAAAACTGCAAGGGCCAGAGCTTAGATATTTGGCACATAGCATCATCTACAGGTCCTCTATCAAGTTTGTTCAAATTATGCCCCAGGGGTCAAAATTGGCCCCGCCCCGGGGGTCACAGTTTTACACAGAGTTATATAGTGAAATTTTCAAACGTCTTATTCTCTGAAACCAATGTGGCCAGAGCTTTGATATTTGGCATGGTGACACTTCTAGATGTCCTTTACCAAAATTGTTCAAATTGTTCCGGTCGGTTGCATAACTAGGTCACAGGAGCTAAAAATAGATTTTTTCAATGAAAACTTAAAAAATCTTCTTGTCTGAAACTACAAGGGCCAAAGCTTAGATATTTAGCACATAGAATCGCCTACAGGTTCTCTATCAAGTTTGCTCAAATTATGCCCCTGGGGTCAAAATTGGCCCGGCCCCGGGGGGTCACGGTTTTACATAGAGTTATATAGTGAAATTTCATACGTCTTCTTCTCTGAAACTAATATGGCCAGAGCTTTGATATTTGGCATAGTGACCCTTCTAGATGTCCTATACCGAAATTGTACAAATGGTTCTGGTCCGTTGCATAACTAGGTCACAGGAGCTAAAAATAGATTTTTTCAGTGAAAACTTAAAAAATCTTCTTGTCTAAAACTACAAGGGCCAGAGCTTAGATATATGGCTAATATCATCGCCTAAGGGTCCTTTATTAAGTTTGTTCAAATTATGCCCCTAGGGTCAAAATTGGCCCCGCCCCGGGGGTCACTGTTTTACATAGAGTTATATAGTGAAATTTTCAAACATCTTCTTCTCTGAAACTAATATGGCCAGAGCTTTTATATTCTGTATGGTGATACTTTTAAATATACTTTACATATTTTGTTCAAATTGTTTCGGTCTGTTGCATATCTAGGTCAGTCCTGGACATAAATCAATATCTCCATTTTCCCAATTATTCTCAGGTGAGCGAATATGCCCCATGGGGCTCTTGTCTCTATTGTAACCAGGGGGCCTCCGTGGCCTAGTGGTATAGTCACTGTGACTTACATCACTAAGCTCCTCACCGCTGTGAGTTCGAATCCCAGTAGGGTCGTTCGGATTTTTCATGTGGGGAAGCCTTCCAGCTGGCTTGCGGAAGGTCGGTGGTTCTACCCAGTTGTCGATTTGTGCCTGAAACCGTGCATAAAGGACTTCTGGGGTCTTCCTCCACCTATAATTAGCTGGACGTTGCGATATGACTGAAATACTGTTGAAAGCGACGTAAAATCAAAAAACAAATCAACAAATCTATTGTAACCAAATTTCATATTTATCTTTCTCATCATGCAGGGAAGCAATTGTGAATTTTGGTTCCTGTTAAATTATTTTTCTATGAATTATGCCCCTTTACATACTTAAAATTTAAAATAAGCCACACTTCGTCCGTTAACTTTTCTTCTTAGCGCTCTCTCACCTTCATTTATTGACCGATTTGATTAAACTTCCTACAAATATTCCATACCACAATAGTTCGGACAAGTTCGCGTTTCAGACTTTGGTGGCTATTTTTAGCAGAGTTATGTCCCTTTATTGTCAAAAATGGGCATTTTTACAAAAAAAACCAGAACTTTTTTATTTTTTATTCAATTGATTTCAAATTTGATATGGTGATACAATGAATGAAGTGACTTAATATATATTGCGGGTTTTAGGTTTGACTCTGTATTTTCAGAGTTATGCCCCTTCACACAATTTTTTTAACAATATATTGTTTCCTGATAATAATTTTACTTACATTTTGTCTATTGTAGCCAAATTTCATATTTAGCTTTCTCATACAGGGAAGGCACCTGTGAATTTTGGTTCCTGTTAAATTTCAGACGTTGGCGACTATTTTTAGCAGAGTTATGCCCCCTTTATTGTCAAAAATGGGCATTTTTTAAAAAACCCAGAACTTTTTTCTTGACTATCGCAATACTATCGGAATAGTACTTGAGCTATCGCAATACTACAGCATAGTCTTTTTGAGATCGATAGTCGAGCCTACACTCCGGGCGACTTTTTCCAGTCGGCCTGAGTCCGGACGACTTTGACACCCGCCAGCCATGACGGGCGTATTTTGCCGCACTGCGGTGCTCTTGTTAGTATTGCACACAGATAGTTGCTTAATCATTTACCCCATAACCTGTTGTTAGTTTTGAAGACAAGTGACCACTCTAAGCAGGTTGAATGTAAAGCAGATGGATATACCGGTATGTGATTTTTTTTCGGCTCTGGAGGAAAGGCCTTTAAGCACATGAAGAAAATACATGTAGTTCCAATTTATACAGTCATAAACATGTACCATAAGAAATATTTTCCATACCCTAGCAGATGGTATCTTAAAGAAGGCTGTTATTCTGCTTTACATTCAACCTGCTTTAAGAGATCAGTTGTCTTCAAAACTAGAAACAGGCTATGGGGTAAAGGGTTAAGTCAGAGCTCCAGAAACATTTTCTCTTTCATGTCTCCACCAAACCTTATTTTGTGACCATTCATAAGAAGTTTCAAGATGATTCCTATATTGAGTGGTCACCACAAAGTGTTGGATGGAAACAGTAGTTGAAATATGTGCATTATATCTGGAGCTATGAATAAGCAGTTGAGTTGTCTTAACCCTTTACACCATAGACATACAGTCGAAAATCGATACTTCGAACTTGCTTAAATCCATCGTACCAGTATTTCATAAGTTGAATTTCGAAAAGTCGGTCTCCCTAAAGTCGAACATACCCGTATTTCAAAGTTAAAAAGTGTCTAAGCCCCGTTTTAACTTTGAAATATGGGTATGTTCGAACTAACGCGAGTTCGAAGTATTGAGTTTCGACTGTACATATTTATGCATTTAATTTAGTCCTCCGCTGAAGAAAATAGTCCTACTTATACAGTAATGCATGTGCAACACATGACATATTTTTTATACCCTAGCAGATGGTAACTTAAAGCAAGCTGAAAGTAAAGCAGAATGCACCTTAAGGTGCATTCTGCTTTACTTTCAACCTGCTTTAAGAGATCACATGTCACATGCGCGTTCTGCGTTACTCTCAACCTGCTTAAAGAGATCACATGTCTTCAAACTGGAAACAGGTTAAAGAGTAAAGAGTTAAGCGATCTTCAAGCTTCTTTAATTTACTGTTTCTAAACATACTGTTTCTGAACTGGACTTTTGAATAATGTGGAATAAACACTAACTGTGTAGGAAAGGAGTATATATCCTTACAACAGTATAGATCTGGATCACACCTGTAAGGGTTGAAACCAGATTTTCTTAATAAATTATTAATAAACCAAGCTTGTGTTAATCTTTCATTCCAAAGATTAATAGATAGGTACAGTGTAATAGATAGTTACTTTCTAATAAATAGATACAGTGTAATAGATTTGTACTTTCTAACATGTAGGTACAGTGTAATAGATAGTTACTTTCTAATAAATAGATACAGTGTAATAGATTTGTACTTTCTAACATGTAGGTACAGTGTAATAGATAGTTACTTTCTAATAAATAGATACAGTGTAATAGATTTGTACTTTCTAACATGTAGGTACAGTGTAATAAATAGATACATTGAAATAAATATGAACAGTAATAAAAATGTACAGTCATAAAGATATAATAGATAGGTACAGTGTAATAAATAGATACAGTGTAATAGATTGGTACATTGTAATAGATAGGTACAGTGTAATAGATAGGTACAATGTAATAGATTGGTACATTCAAATAGAAAGATAGATGAACAATGTAATAGATAAGTACATTCTAATAGAATGATACAGTGTAATAGATATAGGTAAATGCTAATTAGGGATGGCCTTAAATATGAAAATTGGTAGTGAATTGCTGGTTAATTTAAGAAATAATCGATGTTCTACCGTTGTTAAACGGTATTCTACAACGGTGGGAAGTTGTGATTTGCATGATGACCACGAAGGCTATAGGCCTTCGTGGTCAATTCAGCCTTCGTGGTCAATTCCTGCGCATCACAACGACCAACCGTTGTAGAATACCGTTTAACAACTGTAGAACATCGATTATTTCGATTCTAACATGACTAACTTAAAAAAAATCATAAGAAATGCAAGCAAATGTTTCAGGCTTATTTCCTCTGCAGATGCAGTTTTCGACTGAATTACTTCCCTTGCATGGCTATTACATGAAACCAATATCAGTACGTCATATAGAAGAAAAATACAAAATAGTGACGAAATAATTCTGTCATAGAACCATTTAGTATTCGTCAGATTAAATATATCTGAGACAAATCAGTAACAAAACATGAAAGAAAAGACCTTTTACGTCGCACGACTTTTCATTGAAAATTGCGCTTTACCGTAGGGTGGGTACAGGAAGAGCCTGTTTAAAAGGACTATTTTCACAACGTGGTAAAACGTCTCGGGTATACCACGATGAGCTTGTTCTATGTTTATAGAGACGAATTCACGTTTCATGTTAGAATAATAGATCCTGCATTGAATCCAAGACAATGTTAGAACACATGGCACCGACACAAAGTGTTTTCAGTAAGTCCATTTATCACACCTCGTTTGATTCTGCCACACGCCACAAAACTCTATTGTTACAGCAGTTCACTTTAGGTTCAAAATAAATTTTGCGACTTTCTGCCCATTCCATCTCTTGTTTTAGATGCTACATGTAGCTGGTGGCCTGTGATGTTGACACATTGTAATATTTTATTATCCCCTGCCGAAAGGCAGAGGGATACTGTTTTAGGTCTGTCCGTCCGGCTGTGTGTGCGTGCGTGCGTCACGTTTTCCGTCCGCAACTGTATCTCCGAAACCTATAAACAGATTTGGATTAAACTTGGTACACTTATTTGTCATCATAGGAGCACCGTGGAAAATCAAATTTTTTTCAGAAAATTTGAGGAATTTATGAGTTATCTGCCCTTTTTGTGTTAAAAATGCTGTCCGTCCGTCACGTTTTCCGTCCGCAACTGTATCTCCGAAACCTATAAACAGATTTGGATTAAACTTGGTATACTTATTTGTCATCATAGGAGCACCGTGGGAAATCAATTTTTTTTCAGAAAATTTTAGGAATTTATGAGTTATCTGCCCTTTTTGTGTTAAAAATGCCATATTTAACAGTTTTTACACTCTAGCAACTACAGTATTCAACATATTTTGTTTATACTTGCACACATTGTCTATAAGTACAAGTTCTTGCAGGTGTGCAATTATTGTAAAAAAGGGATACTTGTGGCAAGAGTTATCTGCCCTTGATGTACTTAAAAATGCTAGAAAATGCTTAATTTTGGTATTGTTTACATACTAGAGCCTATAAATATGCATGGATTTTTGAAAAAACTTTCTTGAATTATGTATGGCTATTAGTTTTCAAATGAATTTGATTATTGTTGAAAACGGAGAAATTAGTCATGAGTTATCTGCCCTTGATAAGTAAAAAAAGCCATATTTAACTGTTTTTACTCTCTGGCAACTCATAACAATTATGAATGAATTTAAATGATACTTGCACACGATGTCTATAAGTAACAGTTCTTGAAGGTGTGCAATTATTGTCCATAAAGGATACTTGTGGCAATAGTTATCTGCCCTTGATGTACTTTGAAATGATAGAAAATGCTTTATTTTAAAATTGTTTACATCCTAGTATCTATAAATATGCATGAATTTTGATAAAACAAATTCTTAAACTATGTATGGCTATTAGTTTTCAAATAATTGTTATCATTTTTGAAAACGGAGAAACTAGTCAACAGTTATCTGCCCTTGATGAGTCAAAAAAACCATATTTAACAGTTTTTACCATCTAGAAACTACAGTCTTTAATGGATTTTGATTTAACTTACACATGATGTATATAAATATAAGGGTAGCAATTATTGTCAAAAAAGGATACTTTGTGGCAAGAGTTATCTGCCATTTATGTACTTAGTAATGCTCAACATGGCTTTATTTGTGTACAAATGTGAATGGATTTTGAAAAAAAAATTAAATCATATATGGCTATTATTTATAGAATGAGTTCAATTAGTGCAAATTAGTCAAGAATACTCTGCCCTTGATGAGTTGAAAATGTGTTTACACTCTAGTAAATTCTACAGTTCTGAATTTTTTTAAATAATACTTGCACACAATTATAAGTTCTTGAAAGTGTTTAATTACTGTTGAATTTGAATCAAGAGTTACCTGCCCCTGTCATACTTAGATTTATAATGCTACAAACGGCTTTATTTTTTGTATTGTTTAGGCTTTAAAATGTACAAAATTGAATGGATTTTTATAAAACTTTGTAAAACTTTGTAAAAAGCTTTTGAATGTTGATCTTTAAAGACAGGTGATCACCATTTGCCCCTTCCTCCCACAATAAAGTTTGCCACTTTCTTCTGGACAATCGCTGCGGCAGGGGATATCAGCTCTAAGGTGCTTGTTTAGCTGTTCATTAACTCTTGCACCTACGTACAATTATTGTCTGGAACTTTTGCCTTTTGTTACTGTACTAATATGACATCTTTCTAATGAAATGAAAATATGAGTTTCAAACAGTTTTGATCGTTATGAGAGGCAGAGTTACTTGAACCTCATTTGAATCCAACTGTAACTCCACGTTTTATTTGGATCCAACTGTTTGCAAAGGCAATCATGATTTTTTTATGCGCTTATTTATGAAAAAGTTATAAACTAATTGTCACAATATGTGTAGGTTTATAGTCACTTGTCAATCCATGCTGTAAAAGCAATCGTGTGGTAAAGTTCTTGACTGCGAATCTGGCGGCCCGGATATGAGCATGTATGTTTCTTTAAAATAAGACCCGGTGACATTTGGCACTCAACGTTGGGCTCTAACCCAAGGCCCATAGATTAAGAGTGTCTGGTTTTTGGGTTATGTGAAATAAGTTGATTTTTAGCTCACCTGAGCACATAGTGCTCAAGGTGAGCTATTGTGATCGGTCGCCGTCAGTCTGTGTCGGTGTCCGTGTCGTCTGTTCACAATTTGTTTCAAATAACTTCTTCTCTGAAACCAATGGCCCAATTTTAACCAAACTTGTTCAGATACATACTGTAGTTGTGAGCTTCAAAAATTGTTCAAAAAAGTGGGTGGGGCCATTGGTCTTGCTGCCATGGCAACCATGCACAATATCTAAAAAAAATCTTCTTCTCAAAAACAACTGGTCCGATTTCAATTTGGTTTTCACCAAAATGTTTCTCAATTGATATACTTCCAAAATTATTCAAAGAATTTTGATCCGTCAAAAAACATGGCCGCCAGAGGGCATGGTCATTTTCCGTATTTATGTAATATTGACAACCAAAGTCAAAACTTTAAAAATCTTCTTGTCAATAACTATAAGTTCTAGGACAACCAAATTTCATATGTAGCATCATGTTGTGAACCTTTACCAAGATTGTTCAAATAATGACCCCGGGTAAAAAATGGCCCCGCCCTGGGGCTTATCAGTTTTACATAGGAAAACCTTTAAAACTCTTCTTCTCTAAAATTGTATGGCCTAGACCTTTTATATTTGGCATGTAGCTTTGCCTTATGGTCATCTACCAAGATTGTTCAAATCATGACCCCTGGGTCAAAAGTAGCCCCGCCCCAGGGCTTATCAGTTTTACATAGACTTATATAGGAAAACCTTTAAAAATCTTCTTCTCTGCAACCGTAAGGCCCAGACCTTTTATATTTGGCATCTAGCTTTGCCTTATGGTCCTCTACCAAGATTGTTCAAATCATGACCCCCGGGTCAAAAATGGACCTGCCCCGGGGCTTATCAGTTTTACATAGACTTATATAGGAAAACCTTTAAAAATCTTCTTCTCTGAAACTGTAAGGCCCAGACCTTTTATATTTGGCATGTAGCTTTGCCTTATGGTCCTCTATCAATATTGTTCAAATCATGACCCCCGGATCAAAAATGGCCATGCCCCGGGGCTTATCAGTTTTACAAAGACTTACGTAGTAAAACCTTTAAAAATCTTCTTCTCTGAAACCTTAAGGCCAATACCTTTTATATTTGGCATCTAGCTTGGCCTTATGGTCCTCTACCAAGATTGTTCAAATCATGACCCCAGGGTAAAAAATGGACCCGCCCTGGGGCTTATCAATTTTACATAGACTTAAACAGGAAAACCTAATTCTGAGTTACTTCTTCATGCAACAGTCCACATACATGCAATGACAAACTTCATTATGCATTGAGTATAACACAATAGTTCCTCAGGTGAGCGATTTAGGGCCACATGCGGCTCTTGTTTTGAACCTAAACGTGTAAGCCATTTATGACTTGAATGTCCTGAACAATTTTCTGATCTGATATTAGATGGAACTTTTTAGCTCACCTGGCACGAAGTGCCAAGGTGAGCTATTGTGATCGCCCTGTGTCCGTCGTCGTCCGTCGTCAAACTTTTTGTTCAAAGATCTTCTTGGAAACCACTGGGCCAATTTCATCAAAACTTCATAGGATTGTTCCTTGTAGGATACTCTCTCAGATTTCTTCAAATATAGGTCATTCAATTGAAAGTGTGGTTGCCATGGCAACCAATTGAAAAAACTTTAAAAATCTTCTTGTCAAAAACTACTGGTCCGAATTGAAAATAATTTTACCCAAATGTGCCATTGGTGACCCTCTATCAGATTTCTTAAAATAATTTTCCTATCTTAAAAAAATGGCCGCTAGTGGGTGGGGCAGATTTTCCTTATATGGCTACCAATTTGAAAGTAATTTTATGCAAATGATCCATGGGTGACCCTCTACCAGATTTCTTAAAATTATTTTGATATCTAAAAAAAACAGGGCCGCCAGTGGGTGGGGCAAGTTTTCCTTATGTTACTGTATAGTAAAAACTTTAAAAATCTTCTTCTCTGAAACTACTGGTCCAAATTAAAAATAATTTTACACAAATGGTCAATTGATGATCTTCTACCAGATTTCTTAAAATCATTTTGTTATCTTAAAAAACATGGCCGCCAGTGGGTGGGGCAAGTTTTCCTTATGTTACTGTATATAGTAAAAACTTTAAATCTTCTTCTCTGAAACTACTGGTCCAAATTAAAAATAATTTTACACAAATGGTCAATTGATGATCCTCTACCAGATTTTTAAAAAATCATTTTGTTATCTTGTAAAACATGGCCGCCAGTGGGTGGGGCATGTTTTCCTTATATTTCTGTATAGAAAAACTTTCAAAAAAAATTCTCTGAAACTAATTGGTCTGATTTAAGAATGATTTTACACAAATAATGATTCATGGGTGACCCTTGGCAGTTTTCTTCAAATAATCTTCCTAGCTCAAACAACATGGCCACCAGTGGGTGGAGGTGAATAAGTGAAAACTTAGTCATTACTGGTCAATTTACACGATTCTATTTTCGATAATTAGACGGCCGCCATTATGAGCCACGTGACCTAGCCGCCGTTAATACGCTGCACTTTAAGCAATCGGAGAGTGAATCAGTTAATACATATATAGTGACACAATCCCTAGTAATATATCATTTATTTCGAAATTAAGTTCGCTTTAGACACCGAAACTCTGTTTCTTCAGTTAGAGACAATAATGCTCAGAGTTAGTCTAATCCGTCTTTAGCCCTGAAACTAAATTCACAGCCAATGAGTTCCTACAAAAATGTAACATACCTTCAACACCTAATTTTCCAGTTATGGATGATTTCAGCATCACAACTGAAGGTGTCCTCAAGCTTCTGAGAGGTCTGAAACCAAACAAAGCTGCCGGCCCTGATGAAATTAACCCTAAACTTCTCAAAGAACTTGCCCCCGAAGTTGCTCCTATTCTTTCTCTCATTTTTAGCTCACCTGAGCTAGCTCAGGGTGAGCTTTTGCAATCCTTGAATGTCCGGCGTGCGTCGTCTGTCGTCAACAATTTTAGTGTTTACACTCTAGAGGCCACAATATTTATCCAATCTTTCTCAAACTTGCTCAGATGGTATATTGCCATAAGATTTCGGATGAGTTCGATTATGGTTGAAATAGGTCATGATTTATCTACCTTTGAACTGCTGAAAATGTCATATTTAACAGTGTTTACACTCTAGAGGCCACAGTATTTATCCAATCTTTCTAAAACTTGCCCAGATTGTATATGACCATAAGAGTTCAGATAAGTTCGATTTTGGTTGAAATCAGACAAAAAGATCAAGAGTTATATACCTTTGAATTGCTGAAAATGCCATATTTAACTCTAGAGACCACACTTTTTATCCAATCTATCTCAAACCTGCTCAGATTGTCAATGACTATAAGAGTTCAAATTAGGTTGATTATGGTTGAAATCAGACTCATAGGTCGAGAGTTATCTACCTTTGAATTGCTGAAAATTTCCATATTAAACGATGTTTACACTCTAGAGGTCACACATTTTATCCAATCTTTCTCAAACTTACTCAGATTGTATATTACCATAAGACTTTGGATGAGTTGAATTATGGTTGTAATCCGATCAATAGGTCAAAAGTTATCTACCTTTGAATTGCTGAAAATGATATGTTTAACAGTGTTTACGCTGTGGAGGCCACAATATTTATCCAAGCTCTCTCAAACTTGCCAAGATTGTATATGACCATAAGAGTTCGAAAAAAGGTGATTATGGTTGGAATCAGACACATACGGTAGATCAAGAGATATCGACCTTTGAATTGCTGAAAATGCCATATTTTACAGCGTTTACACTCTTGCAACTACAGTTTTCAATGGATTTTGATTATACGAGTACTTGTACACAAAGGATGTAGCTATATGTTCTGGAAGGAGTGCAATTATTGTTGAAATGTAATCATTGTGGCAATAGTTACCTGCCCTTGATATACTTTGAAATGCTAGAAGAAGGCTTCATTTCAGTATTGTTTAGGCTCTAGTTATCTATCTTTGATATACTCTACTATACTACAGTAGGTCGACAAACTTGAATGGATTTAGAATAAAACATGTGAAATTCAAAGGTAAAGCTATCAGGCTTCATTACAAATGGTGAGCGATATCAGGGCCTTCAGGCCCTCTTGTTAACATGTCCCTTAGCTCTGGCTGTGTACCTCTTGACTGGAACTTGGCCCATGTCTCACCCATTTACAAAAAAGGATCCAAGCTAAACCCAGAAAACTATAGGCCAATCTCTCTCACCTGCATCTGTAGCAAACTAGTGGAACACATAGTGGTTAGTAAAATTATGGGTCATGCAGATAGTAATACAATTCTGTATCCTCTTCAACATGGTTTTCGTCGCTCAATGTCTTGTGAATCCCAACTCATAGAATTTTTTGATGATATTAGTTCAAACTTAGATAAAGGAAAACAGACTGCTGTACTTGTTATGGACTTCTCTAAAGCTTTTGATAAAGTTAGCCATTCACTTCTCTGTCACAAACTCAAATATTATGGCATCAGTGAAAAGGTCACAACATGGATAGAAAACTTTCTTACAGAAAGGAAGCAGGCAGTCATCGTAGAAGGCGAAAAATCCGACTATGTCAATGTCAAATCCGGTGTCCCACAAGGATCTGTCCTGGGCCCATCACTCTTCTTATTTTACATAAATGACATCCGTGTTGGCCTAAATTCCACTGTTCGCCGACGATACTATTGCTTATTTAACTATTAAATGTCCATCTGATGCCCTCCAGCTACAGCAAGATCTAGACAAGCTCTCATCATGGGAAATGTCATTCCACCCAGATAAATGTAATGTCCTCTCCATTACAAATAATAAGAAAACTGAACAATATACATACACTCTTCATGGAAAACCCTTACAGCATGTTGATCAAGCAAAGTACCTGGGCATAACCATACAGTCCAACTTAAAATGGGACAGTCTCATTGCAAACATCTGTAACAAAGCAATAGTAATATAGACAGGATTGAGATGGTCCAAAGAAGAGCAGCCAGATTTGTAACAAATAAATTTCGGAACACCTCCAGTGTTGGCAACATGTTAAACAACCTGAACTGGCAGTCGCTTGAAACCAGGAGACGTAACGTAAGGCTTACAACTTTTCATAAAATAGTCCATAACGAAATTAATATTAAAAAAAATCCTCTTATCCCCCCGAATGCGGGTCAAAACGGCCCAAATCCAAAACGGCCCAGGTCAAAACGGCCCAACTCGTAAATGTATTATTATACTTTATGATGAATTTTTTAGGATTATTGAAAATAATTTTTGAATTATTTACATATAACTTGAACATATTAAACATAGAAAATCTTATACTATTGAATGGTGTGAGGATTTTTTCTTATTGGACGGGTAACCCGACGTATGATTAGGCACGGAGTAGACACAGCCTGTGTCTACTCCGTGGATTAGGCTCTAAACTAGTTGCCACTCAGTTTAAAATGTCTATACAATATTGTCACAAAATTGTCATTTTAGCCATTTAAATGCTCTTTTCTGTTCTGTTTCATTTATTTTATACTAAATAAACACATACAAATTATCATAAATTTCGATTTACATGTTTCACCTAGGTATGATTCATATCCGCAAATACATGTATTACTTTTATACAAATTGATTGCTTCATATAATATTATTAAAAAGTGACACGTGCACAGTGCCACACAAAACAGGTCATTTAACGCTGATGAATAATGAAGGATGGTGAGATGAAATGATGAGATCAGGAAGATGATTTCAGCTAATCTCATTCGTTGCAAAGCAGCGCATTTGATCAAAACTGCCGACCTTCCTTTTAGTTCCTGGCAGAGAGACAATCTCGGTCTAATAAACAGAAACAATTCTCTATGACAATTAAGCCAAATAAATGCGCCAAAGTAGGAAGGTAAGTACTTGTAAGGGATATTTGTCACCAGGTTGGATACTGATCAGACGCTGCGTATGCCGGTTTCTGGTCACAACACAAACGGTTTGATACTCATTACCTTAGTCAAGATACTTAACATTGAACATTCAGATATAAAAGCAGAGGACTTTTTTGTAAAAAGTCTGCTATGCAACGGTGCTTTCTATGTTGATTTAAAGAATTAATTTGGATAATAGTTGGAAACAGATCTATATGTTAAGTTAACCACTTTAAGTTTCTTTTATGTTTTTTCAAATCAGATTTTGCTCGATCTTAATCAGAACCTGCTTTACAGTTCTGATGAGAATCAAAACTGTTGGCAAATACCCAGTGTACCTGAGGTAAGGCAGTGAGGTGTTAATGTAACAAACTATCACAACAACTGGTCAAAGAGCACAGATTAACACCTTTAATGCAATCAAACAATTACCGTTTATAGTCGCGTGTCACTAACGGCACACTTTGGCGGCACACTTTGCACAGTTTTGATCCAGCTAAAGTTAAACAATATAATATACATGCAATAGCTTACACATAATTATGCAGACCAATATTTATACATATTGCCTTAAGTATCCACCTACCTTAAACACCCAATAGTTAATACAGTTTGGTAGTCATGTCTGTAATTTGGATAACTCTAATAACCATTACAAACAGTTTTGATCCAGATGAAATTCCACCTCACTGTGCATCTCACCAGGATTTACTACTTACTTTCATTCGTAAACCTATCTTCATGTATCTAAAAGATATTATCTTCTTTTTCATTATATTTTTGTACGTGTACATAGTTTTTTTTCTATCAATTAACTGAATGTTCACCAATAATATATGCGATTTTTTAACTTCCGAATGCGGGTCAAAACGGCCCAAAAGTGGGCCGTTTTGACCCGGGCCGTTCTGGATCTGGGCCGTTTTGACCCGTCACCTATCCCCCCACACGCCACACAAGACATGCCCATCCAAACACCTTCCGAACACTCCCTTTTAGAACCCAGACTCGAAAATACTCATTCTTTCCTAGAACTATAGTAGACTGGAACTCTTTGCCACCTGATATCTCGTCAATCCAATCATCAGCAGATTTTAAACCAGCAATCATCAATCAGTTTACTAAACTAGCGGCCTTGTCACCCGTTTTGCGTAATTGCACACAACTCTGACATAATCTTCAACCTGACGAAGGTGGTCAGTAATGTTTAGATGTAGATGTAGATGTAGAGAAGAGTAATTTTATGGCTGGTATAATAAGAGTTTTGATTAAATTGATCATCTACAAAACAATGATCTCGCCGCCTCCATCCTTTTTCCTATACGATGAAATGAAAACGACTGACCGAAATTGTTAAAAATAATCAATTACATAGCCTTTTCCCCGATATTGTCGTAGATCTAGTTCTTTATTCAACATCTCTGAAATGTACAATTAAAATAATGTCTTTTAGTTCGGTATTTCTGACTGAGCTCCAAAAATGTTGTTGATGCCGTGATGGCAGATATGGGCATCTCAGGTATGTAGGCAAAACTTACAACTGACACACAGGGCTCCAGATAAGGGGGGGGGGGGGGGGGGGGGTAATCTGAACAAATCCAACATTTTTTCACTAATACAGCACTAAATCCTATGGTGTTACTACTCATTAGAATCGTTTCGAAGAGACGATTCTAATGAGTAGTGACACCATAGGGTTTAATGCAGAAATAAAGAATTTGGTTTTTGAAATACTCCCCTTATCTGGAGCTCTGACACACAGTAAAAACTCTGTATTAAGATCACAAACTTGTGTTAATTATTAAGTTTTTAGCTCACCTGGCACGAAGTGTATTGTGATCGCCCTGTGTCCGTCGTCGTCCATCCGTCGTCCGTTGTCAAACTTTTTCTTCAAAGATCTTCTTCTTGGAAACCACTGGCCAATTTCTTCAAAACTTCATAGGATTGTTCCTTGTAAGGTACTCTCTCAGATTTCTTCAAATAAAGGTCATCCAATTGAAATTTGTGGTTGCCATGGCAACCAATTGAAAAAACTTTAAAAAGCTTCTTGTCAAAAACTACAGGTCCGAATTGAAAATAATTTTACCCAAATGTGCTATTGGTGACCCTCTATCAGATTTCTTAAAATAATTTTCCTATCTTAAAAAACGTGGCCGCTAGTGGGTGGGGCAGATTTTCCTTATATGGCTATATAGTGAAAACTTTAAAATTCTTCTTGTCAAAAACTACTGGTCCAATTTGAAAGTAATTTTAGGCAAATGATCCATTGGTGACCCTCTACCAGATTTCTTAAAATTATTTTGATATCTAAAAAACATGGCCACCAGTGGGTGGGGCACGTTTTCCTTATGTTACTGTATAGTAAAAACTTTAAAAATCTTCTCCTCTGAAACTACTGGTCCAAATTCAAAATAATTTTACACAAATGGTCAATTGATGACCCTCTACCAGATTTCTTAAAATCATTTTGTTATCTTAAAAACATGGCCACCAGTGGGTGGGGCAAGTTTTCCTTATATTTAGCTGACCTGAGCTAGCTCAGGGTGAGCTTTTGCAATCCTTGAATGTCCGACGTGCGTCGTCCGTCGTCAACAATTTTAGTGTTTACACTCTAGAGGTCACAATATTTATCCAATCTTTCTCAAACTTGCTCAGATGGTATATTGCCATAAGAGTTCGGATGAGTTCGATTATGGTTGAAATCGGACAAATAGGTCATGAGTTATCTACCTTTGAATTGCTGAAAATGCCATATTTAACGGTGTTTACACTCTAGAGGTCACAGTATTTATCCAATCTTTCTAAAACTTGCCCAGATTGTATATGACTATAAGAGTTCAGATGAGTTTGATTTTGGTTGAAATCGGACAAATAGATCAAGAGTTATCTACCTTTGAATTGTATAGGACAAATAGATCAAGAGTTGTTTACACTCTAGAGGCCATAAGAGTTCAGATGAGAAGGGGCAAAAGGCAAACTTCGGTCCGTGCGAAAATAGGGAAGGGGCAGTAGTATAACAAAACTAAAACTGAAAGAATAAAGAAAGGAAAACAGAAGGGATAGAAAGGAGAGTGTCTGGTAAGAAAGACATCTAGTGAATAACTATTACTTTTGAAATTTTACAAATCCCTTCTTTGACACAAAAGATAATATTTCAAATGGTCCGGTCCATGACTCAGAAGTATATTACCTAGTCAATAGCTACCAACATGAAACTTCTCATGTGTTTTAGGCCGTGCACACTTCCTTTGCTGCACCCTTGCAGCAATTGCGTATACTTGTATTATATTGATTTTGCTTGTACACAATGTACTATATGAGTGTACAGTAGATAGGATAAATATTGGATTAAATAAGAGTTCAGAGTTATCTGCCGTTTATCATATTCAAATATTATTGTTTACACTCGAGTGTCTGAGTAAAACTGGTATAATCACCACAGGTGAGCGATATTAGGACATTCAGTACCCGCTTGTATAAAACAATCGGGGATCGAACCCGCGACTCTTCTTCATACAGAAATAAATAAAAATAGTTTCTTAAGTCCTTCATTTAACAACGATCAGTCTATAGAGATCCAAGCTGTCTGGCTTACAAATACATTAGCTTTCACAGTCAATACGGCATAAATTCAATTATGAATATATCAGCTATAGTTCTAGATCTACAGAGGCTTTAACACAAGGAAGTTATATATTATTCAGTCAATATGTAGTAAGTAGGCCTATACCACAGGTGCCAGACACATGCTTTTCCCCATTATATCACCTCAAAACATAAATAAAGAGAATAAAACCATAAAAACACCCTCTTCTATGACCAAACACAATATTCTGACCTAAAGCTCATTTTAAATTTTTTTTTTATAGTATATACCTATAAAAAAATAAAAATTAAAATGAGCTTTAGGTCAGAATATTGTGTTTGGTCATAGGAGAGGGTGTTTTTATGGTTTTATTCTCTTTATTTGTGTTTTGAGGTGATATAATGGGGAAAAGCATGTGTCTGGCACCTGTGGCCTATACACGCTCGAAACTAGACTGTGTACTTAATAATCCGATAGTGTTCTTAACGCTTTCACTGCCAATGACGCGAACAGTTTGGATCATGATCAGACGCAATATTACTGTTTGACACTCTTTCGAAATTTCATCAATTAATCGACCTTAAATTTAACTTCGTGGCGATATTGCAGACAGCAATATTGAAGCAGATGACAATATGGCGGTGAAGGGAGTAAAAACCTCATGATAAATGTGGCAGTTAAAGGGTTAATGATCATGCTAACATCATGACCAGCATTTGCACACAGTTTAGACTCAGATAAGATCTAGAGCAACTCGGCGTCTGATCCGGATCCAAACTCACCTGTTTTTCACTCTTCTACGGGTTCTTCAATTAAAAAATTGATAGAATTTAATTAGAAAAACTTTGCAGACGAAATTTTTTAAAGCAGACGATATCGGAACTTGTCGAGTCACGACTCAGGAGTTTGTGGTTTGAAACGAGGCAAAAGTCATGTAGGCTTTGCGACATAAGGTTACACATGATAAAACGTAGCCAGAGTCCTCTACTTTCGGTTTTAAATCGTCAGCAGTAGGTGAATTATTTGGATTAGTTTTTAGTTTTGACAAATAATTATGTGTAATACATTCCGTGTACATATGAGAACAGCTCTACACTTGGAATTCGTGTTTAAACTGCTGACTTATGAGACATCAAATCAGGATCTAACCTGTTAACTAGAGACTTCCCCAGATTTTGTACAGCATGTTATGGATGTGTTTAACCCATTTATGCCTGGATATTACAACGGGGTTGTCTGTGTGCTTACTGGAATATTTCATTATAGATTACAAGGGGTGATCTAAAGTCACTGATGTGTTTATCCATAAAGCAAAACATATAATATCAAACCGTGCAGACCCTGATGAGACGCCGCGTAACGCGTCTCATCAGTGTCTACACTGTTTGCTTTATGTCTATACTTTTCTACACGGGTTAATACTGTCGAACCTTGATTACTCGAGTTCACTCTAGTCTAGACTAGGTTTAGTCGTGTTTAGTCGTTCTTAACCTATTTACGCCCTTTAGATCCTTCCATGTTTTATATTGGATTAGTCCATTTTTTATCAAAGGGACGCCTGGTCAAAATTTTCATTTTCATTTTGTTTTATATTGAAATTCCTATCAGCAAACAGTGTAGAATCTGAACAGAGTCTACACTGTTTGCCTATGTCCCATATATGGGATCGTGGGCACAAATTGGTTAATTCTTGCTGCGAAGTCGAACATACTCGTATTTCAAAGTTAATAGTTTCAACTTAACCCATTTGTGCTTACTGTCCCATTAATGGGACATAGGCAAACAGTTCCAACTCAGAATAGAACAGAACACCGCATAATCTACACTGTTTGCTAACAGGAATTTCTATCGAGCATTAAAATGAAAATGAGAACAGGTGCCCCTTACAGGGAGTGTGCGTTATCGAGGCTCAGTCAGGGCTGCCATTTCTCCGGATTTTTCCTAAATCTTCGGATTTTTTTCTAGTACATGGTAGCTGAAAGTAAAGCAGAATGCGCTTTAAGGCGCATTCTGCTTTACTTCCAGCCTGCTTTAAGTAGTCACGTGTCAACAAAACTAGATAGACGATTAAGTAAAAGCTACGATTCGTTAAATCAAACTTGAAAAATGTAAATTTGGAAATCTTAGGTTTTTTCATGTCAGCTTATGGCAGCCCTGGGCTCTTGAAAGTGTATGTTTAACCCACAGCCCTATATGCTCGTGATCTGATAACAAGACATCAAATACCGTGCCGCTGTGAGGTTGCAAAGGAATAAACTTAACAAGGACTTTGTTATCGAGAGTGCAACGTACATTTAATTAAATTGCAACAGTTTTGAAACAGTACAGACGAGTCATGGATCCCGAAATTGCGGTACGTAGACCTATAGGCCTACATATAAACTTGGATTATTTTTCTATCTCTATCTGTCTTCTATTATACGAAAACCTGTCACTGTCCCATTTTGATACTGTTACTACCTAAAGTTCCCCTACTCCTTCCCTCTTTCCCTTTTCTGTGTCTCTCTCTTTCCCCCTCTCTACCATGTCTCTCTATTTTTATGCCCCCGGCATCGACAGATGCGGGGGCATATAGTAATCGTCCTGCCCGTCCATCCTTCCGTCCGTAACAAGGTTAAGTAGAGTTTACCGTTTTGTCTAGCATCAACACCGCTTTCTCAAATGCTTGGGTACTTATACAGTTGTTGCCTTGGACCATTCCCTATTCACCAATATCACCAAACCTTGAATTTGACCTTGACCCTAACCTAATTTGAACTAAATGGGCTCTTTCTCGGTTAACTAGATTTTACCGTTTCGTCTAGCATCAACACTGCCTACTACAATGCTTCAATACTTATATAAATTTTGCCTTGGGTCATTACCAACTCAACCATATTACCCAAGATCAGTTTGACCTTGACCGTGACCTATTTGGACATAGAAAAGATTCAGAATATAATGTCAAGGATGCCACCGGGGGCATAAGCGTTTATTGAACGCGCAGTCTTGTTCTCTCTTTCATTTGTCTCTCTACCACTCTGTCTCTCTCTTTTCTTTTTGTCTGACGGTCTATCTGTCTCTTTCTTCTTCTATCTCTCTAATGGTATCTCTTTACTCTCTAGTTGATTTATAATAAGGTAAAACTAGATTCATAATTAACCTATTCACTTCCATGACGTCATCAATTTTATACAATTGTGAATTGTCGTCTGCTTTTATTTCTCAAATTAGACTTTAGGTATTTTGACTTAGAAATATTGAAATGAGTGTCGAACAATTTTGATCCTGATTGGACGCCGTGTTACGTTTCATTAAAAGCTACTCTTTCAATCCGCGCTTTCGAAAACAAAAATACTACTATCACTTTAAAATGCTAAGAGATGTCTTCCAAAAGCCAAATACTGCTCTTATAATTATAATGCTATCTTTTAGAACACATACTGCTCTTGGAAATATATCTCTTGAAAATATTTAGTTTTCTTTAACTTTAACTTAAAGCGACTTTTCTATATTTAAATCGCTTACTGCTGGTATTGCCTATATAGTAAAACGGCTTGAAGCAGGTACAGTAAAACCTCGCTATTACGACCACTAAAACGAAGGCTAATTGGTTGCATAATATAGACAGGTGACAGCTTAAAGCAATGTGACAGTGAAACAGAAAGCTCCTAAAGGAGCTTTCTGTTTCACTGTCACATTGCTTTAAACAATCACCTATCGTAAACACCAAAATAATTAACATAATTTGGTGGTCGTATTAGATAGGTTTTACTGTACATCCACTATCCAGGCCTCAACTGCACATCACAGTTATACAGTGAATACATGGTTATTTCTCAAAAACGTTTTTCTGTTAAACAATTAATCCATATCCATTGTAAACAGTTTGGAGCAATATCAGACGCCGAGTAACTCGGTATCTAATAATGCTCTAAGCTGTCTGACACTCTGATTAAAATAAACTGTCTACATGTTCACGAACCTGTTATTTTCTACATCTTTATTGCGTTAACGTTTTGTCTTTTGTTTTTTCTCTTTTATCAAACCAATACAGTAAAAAGCTTATAAGTAGCTATTTAAGGCAGGTGACTGCTTAAATAAGGTGAACGTAACACAGAAAACTCCGTTAAGTGCTTTCTGTTTTACGTTCACATTGCGTTAAGCTGTTACTTGTCTTTTATACAATCAATTAGCCTTCTTTCATTGGCCGTGTTAGAGATGTTTTATTGTAATTTAAGAAAAGCATTAGTGCCGTACAGCAAGATAGAAACTACCAGGAGTTCCTGTCCTGGATCACTGACGGCGGTCTGCGATATGCCTTTGCCAGATACAACAACCTTCCCAACGCGCAAACATTGTACAGATCCATGGTACCGACAGGGAAGGTCAAGGACGTGATAGTGGTCGGTGCTGGAATGGCCGGATTGACCACCGCTTATGAGTTGGCTCAAGTCGGACATAAGGTAATTTGGATGCCCTCACTTACACCTGATTTGTCTTCAAAATAATGCTACTGCATGCAATTACGTCACCTCTAGAACCATTTAAATATTTTATTTAACTGGGATACTAGCTTGGGCAAAAGTGTATAACAAAATCCGAGATGTTCAACAATACGTACCTGGAACCCGTTTCATAAAACTTCGTACGACAAATGTTGTCGTGAGTCAAAACTTAATTACATTTAATTTCTGATTTTCCTATCTAATCCTGTCTCGTGACATCTCTATGGAATCGTCTTTTCAACCGATTACAAAGAAATGTCACACGACAGGATTAGATGGAGAAATAGATAATAATTGAGACTTTTATAATCTGACTTACGACAATATTTGTCGTACGAAGTTTTATGAAACGGGCCCCTGAATCGATCATTTATTTCTTCAAGGTTACCATTCTAGAAGCACGTGATCGTGTTGGCGGTAGAGTGCAGACATACCGAGGCTTCGACGACGGAATCCATTGCGAATGTAAGTTTTAAAGAGGCTCGCAACCGGATTTAGCATTAAAAATAGTAATTTGTAAATATATGTCAAATGCTTTTATAAATGGGTAAGATTTAGTTTAGGATAATGAATTCTGTTAAAAAATCCATTTCAAAAAAAGAAAAAAGAAGAAGCCCTGGTGGGATTCGAACCCGTGACCCTCCATGCGGAGAGAAACGTGAAAAATGAGGAAGCTCCTATACTACCTCGGCTACCAGCGCTCTCTATATCTATAGTAGCGAATTAACGTACTTCACTAGTAGCGATCGATAGTACTTTTACTACTTTATTCGTCTCGGGTTTATGTCTGAGCCCGTGTAAAGAAGCAACAACAACAACTATACCGTTAGCTAACGCTATAGAAAAACGATGGAAAATATCTTTTTTCAACTTTTTTTCAACTTTTATTTACATATGCATAAGTCCCACAGATAGTGAGAAACATTAGCATTATAATTATAACTCGAAGTAATGTTCATTGAACACAAAAGTAAACAATATAAGGGAAAACGGCTACACATAGTTTTATACCAGGGCTCCAGATAAGAGGAAGTAAACTGAACAAATCCAACATTCATACACATTTCAGCACCAAATCCCTTGATGTAACCACCCACCTGAATCGTCTCGGAGAGTCGATTCTAATGAGTAGTGACACCACATGGTTTAATGCAGAAATAAAGACTTTATTCGTTTTGAGTTACTCCCCCTATTCAACCTGGAGCTCTGTTTATATACATTCCATAATTATGACGTAAATGTTACGTAATTTGTATTTAAAAAACGACGTCATAATCTAATCTAGAATTTAGTGTATGGTGCAGTTTTCAGGCCACCTAGCGCTGAATACACAACAACAGCCAATTCCATAGTTTGTCCCACATAAAACTCGCCGGCTGTGCCACAGCGCCAATTACCAGAAAACTGCACAACATACGATTATTAACACATTCAACCCTGGCGACGAGAATACTCGTCATTTACAAACAGAGTACCTATGCGGATTACATTTGTCCTGTGCAAACAGTGTCGACCCTGATCAGAAGGCTCCTTAAGGAGCCCTCTGATTAGGGTCTACACTGTTTGTCATTTTGAAATTTATTATTGAAAACAACCATAAAAAAGTCAAAAATTGACTAGACTTATTTTGAAATTGGAATTTTCGATGAAAAGTTTCAGGGGTAAATGACTTAAAGCATGTATAGCGCCAAATTACCAGAAAGCTGCACAACATATGATTATTAACACATTCAACCCTGACGACGAGTATACTCGTCATTTACAAACAGTGTACCTATGAGGATTACACTTGTCCTGTGCAAACAGTGCAGACCCTGATCAGAGGGCTCATTAAAGAGCTCTCTGATCAGGGTCTACACTGTTTGTCATTTTGAAAATTAATTGTTAAATACAACCATAAATAGTAAAAAAATGACTAGACTTATCTTGGAATTGGAATTTTCGATGAAAAGTTTCAGGGGTAAATGAGTTAAAGCATGTATATTTCAAACAATTAGTATTAAATCATTTACATGTACTGGGTCCACGCCTATAAAGCATCCGAGACAAGCCCGAGACGGCCCCAACCCCATGATTGGTCAGACTTGAGCATTCTGCTCACATTTGACCAACCAAAGACCCGAGAACGATCCCAGACTCAAACCAACCGCTTCACAAGCATGGGGCCAGATATGATTTTTAGAAAACATTTAAAAATATTTTAGAATCTATAGATCTAGTCCTTAAAGGTTTTCTTAATTTTGCTGCAAAATATACTTAGATTTTTTAGTTTTTCAATATTATTATGCGTTATTAGTTCCATTAATTTTCGTTTACTTGGTCTCGTTCTAGTTTGATAATCAATATATTTCAATCTTAAGTTATTAAACGTTGGACAAACAAGTAAATAGTGATACTCATCTCCGATATCTGTACAATATATACATTTCCGCTCAATGTAAGGTATATTATGCCAGCGGCCTGTTTCAATAGGAAGTCGATGATTTCGCGTGAAGTATTTAATAATATTTTTACCAAAATAATTAGGCAACTTGTCTAAATAACCACTGCGGCCAAAGTTTTGTTTTATGTATTTATAAATACTGGAATCCGATGTTTGGTTAAGGTCTGAGTGCCAGTTTTGTATAAAGATATCTTTAAGTTTTTGATAAGATGCTTTTATAAGCCATTTGGAACTAACAAAGCTTTGACTGTACCAGATTCCAGAAAAGCCAGTATTACAAAGATACTGTTTAGTATTTTCTAGCCACTGTGATTTAATTTTATTTTTGGAATGTAGTGTGAATATTGTGACATAAAGTTTTGATGCTAATTTTGTACTTTGATTTGTAGATAAATTTTCAATAAGTCGGGTCCAATATGCAATAACCCTGTTTTTAATATTAAGTATTAACGGAGTAACACCGGTTTCTCCGTATATCATATATGATGGTGTAGATGTTTTTAAATTAAAAATGTATTTGTAAAACTTAAGTTGCACCTTCTCTAGCATTTGACAGTTTCCAAACCCCCAGAGTTCACACCCATACAAGAGTATTGGTTTTATTGTTTTTTCGAAAAGGTCTATTTGTATATCATATGGAAGTGACAATACTTTAATCCGTCTAATTAATGCAAACATTGCCTTACTAGCTTGAGCAGCAATTTGCAATTTTGTTTTATGAAAACTCCCACTTTTTGTAAACAATAAACCTAAATATTTATATTCATTTACAAGTTCAATAACATGTGTACCTATTTTGAATGAACAGTTACATTTAGCAGATCCCTTACCAAAGAGCAAAATTTTCGTTTTATTTTCATTAATATTAAGTTTCCATAAATCGCAGTATTCCTTAAATCTGTCCAGAGCATTCTGTAGATCCTGCTCGTTATCACTAAAAATTATCGTATCGTCGGCATATAATAATACGAAAAGCTTTAGGTATATGCGTACTCCATCTACATCTATATCACTGGCTATGCCATGTACTTTATCACTTAAGTATTGTTCAAGGTCATTTAGGAAAATAGAAAACAAAAAAGGGGATAAATTTTCTCCCTGTCTTACTCCTACAAGGCAGTCAAAGAACGGGGTAGATCCTTCTGCAGTCATAACTTTTGATTTAATATTGTTGTACATGCTTTTGATAATGTCAAAACATTTTCCATTGATATGTTCTTTTCTTAGTTTTTGCCATAGACCTACTCGCCAAACTGAATCGAAGGCTTGTTTAAAATCGACAAAACAGCAGTAAAACTTTTTCTTACTTGAAAGAACAAGATCAATTAAGTGTTTTAGAATAAAAACATTGTCTATGGTTGAAAAGTTCTTTCTAAACCCTGCCTGTGTCTCATGTATCAAATTTGTTTTCTCGGCAAATTCATTTAGTCTATTGTTTAGAATACATGTAAATAATTTCCCGAGACAGCTCAGGAGTGATATCGGGCGATAATTTTCAGGTTTGTTAGGGTCACCTTTATTTTTGTAAATCGGTTTGATAATTCCGATTGTCCATTCTTGAGGTATTATACCCGTATTAAAAACTGTATTGAAGAGTTTTATGTAAACAGAAACCATGGTATTTATTGAGTATTTTATTTGTTCATTTATAATTTCATCAACGCCTGGTGCTTTATTAGTTTTTAAACTTTTAACCGCTTTAATGATTTCTTGTTCTGTTATTGGACCATTTATGTCTTTATTTAGTGCAGTATGTTCTATTTCATTATCGTTTTCATTTTCATTCTTGTGATTTTCATTTATTGATTTAAAGAATTGAAAAAAATCATTTAAAGGTGCTGCAGGTTGTGATTGGTCATTTTTACAATTAATTACTTTCCAATAATGCCGGGAGTCCGCGTTTTTCAATTTACGTAATGTGTCTATCTTAGCAGAATCAAAGTTATTTCTTGCATGTTTTAATGTGTTTTTATATTCTTTACTTATGGATTTTAAAAGCTCTTTAAAGTAAAGTGTTTTATGTTTATTGTATGCTTGTCTTGTTTTATGATATATATTTCTTATATTTTGGCATGATCTATCAAACCAGGGGTATTTATTTCTTTCAGTTTGTAAGACAGTACTAGCCTCCACCATTCTGTCCAGTTTCATTTCAATATCAGATACCTTTGCTAGATCAATATTTTCTAAAAATAACTCTGTTTTGTTCGTGTCCCACAGCTTAATTTTATCTGGTTTTTGAACATCATTTTTAACTTTGGTTTCAGGTAAACAACCTTTAGTTTTCAAAACTGCATACAATGGACAGTGAACATCAGAATAGAGAGAACAAAAATCATCAATGTTGAAATCTAAGATATTTTCAAACACAAATGAAGAGGATAAAAAATAGTCAACTGTGCTAGCATCCTTGCATGTCAATTTAGGATGGTAAAACTCATTTTTGATTCTACCATTCCAAAGAAACATATTATTATTCTTACATAAATCAATAAATTGATTGCCATAATTGTTAGTAGTATTATCTTTAACATTTCTATCCAACGGTACATTGTACATTGAAAAATTTCGAAATATTTCATTCTCTTCATTTTGTAATGTTTGTAAGTCATATAGTTCAGAGATAACTTCATCAATCTCGATATAATCTTTTAAAATTCCACATCTTGAGTTCCAATCACCAAACAATAAACAATGTTTGCTACTAGAAAAGTACCTTATCATTTCAACCTGAATTTCAAAAAAAGGATCGGGATGCGAATATTTGGAGCCATTTGGTGGTACATAGACCAATCCACACTTTAGATCTTCGTCGCAAATGCTGTTCTGACTGCCGTATATTTCTTTTGAAATAGTAAAAAATGTTACTAATTTACACTTATTACTTGTATCAATTTGGACATAAGGTGCTAAATTTTCTCGTACAAGTAGAGCCATCCCTCCTGAACGATAATTCGACAGTTTTTTCCTACTGAACATGTGAACTTCAAAGCCCGGAACACATATCTGATCAGTGTCATCAGTTTTAATCTCCTGTAAGGCTACTATATCATACTTGCTAATATAAGATATAAATTCTGGGCAATTAAGTTTCGATAAAATCCCACAAACATTTAACGACAAAATTTTTATATTATTACTATTTACAGAAATCTGTTCATTTTCATGACCATTACTACTATATGTGGCACAATAGCCGTCTCCCAATAACCGCTAGGCGCTGTTTTCTCCGTCCAACTGATCTGAGACTGATGAACGTTTAGCTACATCACCCTCACCATCAATTGGCGCTTCCCTTTGTTGCTGGGAAACATGCATTGTTATAACAGGTGAATGTTGAAGTGTCATGTTTGTAGATGGTGGATCAACAAGGATGTTCGCGAGTAGAGAGGGCGACTCTTGGGTGATAGTTTGTTGCGAAAATAATTCAGTTTCCATTAATGTTTCATCAGCGTCTGTGTTTTGCTCAACGTGTTGCTTCTTGAATGTCGCACCGTCCTCAAGTGGAGAAGTGGCCTTTTTCTTACCGCCATAAGTGACTCGTTGACTAACTGGAGTACTTTCTCCTAGAGCAGAATATCTGTTGTATGTTGAGATACTGTCCACTCTGTTAGCGTTAACCGTATCGTTCGTTGTTTTACGTGTATATGTTCTCTCATTTCTCACGATATTTGGATTACGTGGTTGCATTGTTCTGTTGAATGTATTCCTTCGCCAAGCGTCTGTATTTGTTTGATTGTAAGATTCACGATATGGTATTCTCTGTGTGTTCCCGTTTGAGCGAATGTTTCCACGAAATTGCTCACCTTGCATTGTTGGTTTGTACAACTCACCATTAATGTATAATTTGTCTCTCACCATTTTCACCTTATTGTCTTTGTTTTCACGCGCCCGTTTTGCTATATGGTACAGTGGTTTGCGTCTTTCTTCTATTTCAGGAGGAAACTGCTCTGATATCCCAAACCCTGTCCCAATTAAAACTTGTGGGGTATTTAGTCTAATTAGTTCTCTGTCTTTGAAAAAAGTAAATTTCACAACAATAGGTCTAGGACGTGCGTTTCTGTGGTTGAAGCGACCTAACCGATGTGCACGGTCAATAAGTACTTCTTTGCCAATACCCATCTCATTTCTAATAAATTCTTTGATTTTTTCTTCACAATTCTCACCATTTCCCCGGAAATTCTCAGCCTCTTGAATACCAAAAAATAGAAGGTTTTCTCGCATGCTGCGCCATCGTGCATCGGTTAGTTTGTCATTTGTTTCCTTTATATTTTCATTCAGATTGTCATGTTTGTATTCCAATTGCCGTATGCGTGCGTCCATGTCACGAAGCTTCTTGTCCGTGTCACTATTGTTTGATGTTATGTCGTCGTACATGTCACTGTACTGATGTATTGTCTCATCAAAGTCTGTGATTTTAGATTTTAAGTGTACAACTTCATTTTCTACCTGGAATATTTTCGTATTTGTTTTAACCAATTCTTTTCTAATATTGGACATTTCTGATAACTGTTTATCCACTTTGTTTAATTTCTCGCTCTGCATTGCAATATTACTTTCAATAGTTTGCCACCGTTTTGAATTACCGTTAAGCATAAGCTGTATATTGCTCATTTGTTGACAAAGACAAATTGCCCATGGTGGCATGCTTGTGTCGGCCCCGGTTCCGTTAAACGTTTGTATAGCGCTCGGTATATATGGCCCGTTTGGATCACCATACTGTTGACTTTGTGTAGCGCATTGTTTATATGGCACATTTTGATTACTTGTAGAATATTGTTGATTCGCTTGCCCATTGCTATGTTGAATGGTGTTAGCATTCTGCATAAATGACTGATCCCATTCCGAATTCGGTCGGATGTTGCTTAAATTCTGGAGATTTTGCACTTGTTGGCCATATTGCATACTGGGGTTCGATATTTGTAAATTTTCACCATAGAGGATTTCTCTGGATTGACCGATGAGTTCAGACGTGTCAAAAGCATTTAGATTTGTTTTGGTCTGTAATGCATTCTGTGTATTCTGTGTATCACTTGGTTGCGTCGTAGCCTGACGCCGTGTCGATTTTTGCGGTTGACCTTGACCCTTTTTCTTGTTTTGCTTACTACTCATGTCTGCTTTTTGTTAAATAAAGTCATCTTGGCTACATAGATGTGTCACTGGTAAGGGCATATATGTAGAACTTGAACGATTTACCTGAAAATCACTGTTTTGGTCTCCGATGCCTCCACATTTTACATTGTGTTTGTTACTTAGATTTAACCTTCAAAACGTCCAGCTCACACGAATGTTGTTGTAAATAAACACCATTATATCTTCGTATTTCAGTCTTTTTCACTTTAGTTCTGCACAGGTATACCACAAAATAGCATTCATAGAGTGTCGGGAACTATCACATTATGGAAAAACGTTCTTAGAATAGCGAAATATTTAAAAACAAGTAGAGATGAAAAGTTCCGATATCGCCGCCATTATGACGTCATAGAATCTTAAAAAACTAAGATTCGGTGCCGATTCTTGAGACTTTTTTTGGACTGATCATATTTTTTTAATGTCAGAAGCCAAATAATGCCACAAATTTGCTTTTATTTGAGTATTTTATTTTATTTTGACAAGTACACCATCCGGTTGCGAGTCCCTTTAAAGCAAGAGTTTGTAATTGCTAGGAAAGATTTTGTCGTAATTGACGAAGACAGGCTGTACACTTAGCTACACTAATTCCACGAGAAAAATACAAATACTATGCCATTGACCATATACTTGGCAGAACGTATATCTAGCACGTGGATAAGGAAAGCAGGAGAATTATTATTATTACTATACCAGATTTATATAGCGGGTTGTGCGTTCACAGGGGTTGTGCGTTCAAAAGCGCTTTACATGAAATAACATATATGTACCTACAAATCGAGAAAAGACAAAATAACTACAATTAGATCTGAAATAAAACATGAATAAACATATACAAGGGCCACCATGGCCCTAAATCGCTCACCTGGTACACCATGTAAAACATGACCTATAGTGATCTAGATTACGACTGGACATGACCCACAATCAACCTTTTGAGTGTTAACAACATTGTTCTATGATTTGACCTAGTTTCTTACCAGGAACAATCCGCATTTGATTTTGACCTAGATTTGATGTAGGCAAACATTCTGGCAGTATTTCATTCAGATCTAATGAGATTTGTAGCCTCTAGAGGGTTAACAATGTTTTTCTTTGATTTCACCTAGTGACCTAGATTTTGATCCGACATGACCCATATTCGATCTTGACCAAGATATCAATTAGGCAAACATTTTGACCAGGATGCATTAAAATCCAATGAGATTTGTAGCCTCTAGAGAGTTAACAAGGTTTTTCTATGATTTGACCTAGTGACCTAATTTTTGACCTGACATGACCTATATTCGAACTTGACCTAGATATCAACGTGGCAAACATTTTGACCAAGTTTCATTAAGATCCAATAAGATTTGTACCCTCTAGAGTGTTAACAAGGTTTTTCTATGATTTTACCGAGTGACCTAGTTTTTGACCCGACATGACCCACATTCAAACTTGACCTAGATTTCTTCAAGACAAACATTGTCATCAAGTTTCAAGAAGATCGGATGAAATTTGTAGCCGCTAGAGTGTTAACGAACCAATTGTGAACTGACGGACGGACATACAGACAGACAGACGACGGACGACGGACATCCAGCGATCCTAAAAGCTCACCTTGGCACTTCGTGCCAGGTGAGCTAAAAAGACAGTCCCCAAAACGCGATCACATTACCCCCATCAATCAGCAATGAACCGACCGGCTAAAGATTGCCGACTGATATAAAGGACAAGATCCACCGAGTCATCAAGCATGCTCGCCTTGACATAATATTCTAATAGCGTAGCTCGGATCAAAGTGGCATAGTATTCGAAATATTTTGAAAGTATCTTATGTTCATACTTCCGTCTTATGTCTAAAGCTGTGACTTGGTTGTCTCCAGGTGGCACATTGGTCTTTCCGTGATGGACCCACGTTATTGACATTGTTAAGTCATTAGCTACATTAACTGTTTGCAACATTTGTCAGACATTTGCCTGTAGAGTGGAAGAGTTTAAACGAAGGATAGTAACATAGTTCGTTATCAGAGGATAAAGCTACATGTATTGTGTTATCATTTTGTTTAGAAAAATATGAAAATAGTTCTGTGACATCTGCCTTCTGCAGTCCGTCGACAGCACTGAGGTTTTCTTTTTTCGTTGAAAATATTAAATATACAGTAGAACCTCTCTATTACGACCACTAAGTTGTGTCAAATATTAGTCGTTTAAGACAGGTGACTGCTTAAAGCAATGTGAAAGTGAAACAGAAAGCTCCTACAGGAGCTTTCTGTTTCACTTTCACATTGTTTTAAGCTGTCACCTGTCCTTTATACGGACAATTAGCCTTCTTTTTAGTGGTCATAATAGAGAGGTTCTACTGTATTATATTTAAAGAAATATGGCAGTATCGTTTTCAAAACTTTACCCAAGTTTATAAATCTGGTTGACATAAGGCTAAACTTACACTATACTTACGAACATTTCCTATTGAATACACGATGTACATATCTTAGATAAACCAGTGTTA
Source organism: Gari tellinella (assembly GCA_922989275.2). NCBI lineage: Eukaryota > Metazoa > Mollusca > Bivalvia > Cardiida > Psammobiidae > Gari > Gari tellinella. Next base: position 54,872,640 of record OV277858.1, read on the forward strand.
CTGTTTAGTTAGTCTAAACGTATGTTTTTACTCATACACTTGTTATACAGTTGTATATATTTACATAACGTTTACACAACAAAGTACAGGTATAAGTAAATGGGTTGGACCACAAGTTCTAACAACATTAATAAAGGTCTTCCCCTATAATACTGATGCGTTACTATCATTTAACTAAAATTTACACTATTAAATATTTATCACTACTTAATTAGTGTTATACGAGGGCTGTCCCAAAACATCGTAGACTTTCCTTATACAATTGTATGTACTATTGATATGGATATTATTGGATAGTATATAAGAACATTACTTCACTGATTTCAGTGGGAGCTATGAGAATTCCACAGCAACATTTTCTCGTGGCTCACTACATCAGTTTATTTGGGCTTCGTACAGAGGCCTTCAGGAACTCAAACCCAAATACCTACCTGCACATGCATGGGCAATTGTTCAGAAACTCGGGTAAGTTTGACCTTATTAAGGCGAATACATGTACACCAACAGCGACAGTATATACGATGATATAGTATCTCTGATACCAGTACGGAAATAATTAAACATTGTTATTTTCTATGCTCATCTTTCATGTATGACTGTAGGGAAGAATTAGACGTATAGAATATATATTAGAAGGACGGACTGGCGTGTAGATTTGGCATCAGTTTTGTCATTTGCTTAAACGGAAATTAATTGCTAATATAAACAAATAAACATTTAAACCAGGGTCAGTAAAACCAAGACCAGATTCCGCGTATAAATCAACTACGGCACGGGCCATTAACTCTTTCCTCCTTGAAACTTTAAATGGACAATTCCAGTTTCCAGTTTAGTCTAGTCTATTTCAGACTTTTATGGGTTGTTTTTGTCAATGTTTGGCATTACATACATTTTGACAAACAGTGATGACCCTGATCCTTTCGGAGCCCTCTGATCTGGGTCTTCACTGTTTGCACAGGACAAGAGTACTATTCACTTGTACACTGTTTGAAAGGGACGCCTATAAGCGGGACTAGGGTACAAAGGGTTAAGGCATTACTGACTTACATATAGCCATAGATTCGTAAGTTTTAGTACGTCAATATCGGTGAGTTATGTGATTCTAAATTAAAAACAAATGCAAGACAAGATTTCTTTCAACTTGGCTACATTATTTTCAAATAATAAAAAATGCATGCCAAAGTATATTTCGCCGATTCATCATCTACAGCGCTCCCTCCCTACAACGACACCCAATGGTAGACAAAAATTGTGTTCGTTGTTCGGAAGGAGTCGTTATAGGGAGGGAAATTGGTTACATTTGCAAACAGTGTGTCTGATCTGGATTCAAACAATCGTCTCAATTTTTTTTACTGTCAAAATGTCTAATATGAAACTTTGAGAAAAACAGAAGACGACAACTTTAAGCAGACGATATTGCAGCAGTGAAGGCGTTTGACAAAAATTGTCCCGTTTAGGGAACTGCGGCAAGGGTCGTTGTAAGGAGGGAGTTGTTGTTGAGAGGGTCGTTGTAGGGAGGGAATGTTGCTGTTGTCAATTGTTTTTACAAGGATACCAAACTAATGTTATACTGCAGTCACGAAAGATCAAATTAATAACAATTAATAACAATAATATGCGTACGCTAAAATACCAGTAACACTTCTCAGACTATCGCTTTAATGGATTCATTCTTTCTTTCCAGACTGGCAACTTAAGAACCGCAGGTACTGTGACGATTTATGGCCAGGATGGGATGCCAATCTACCAAAAGGACACGATGTAAACGGAATAGGTATATAGTATTTTGTTTACAAGACATGGATGTTTCATCAGTACCGATCGGTCAATTACAATTGACTATTACAACGATATAACTTGACTGAATTTACAAAAATCATTTGAATAAGTCAACTTTAAAGTTGCGATATAAATTTTTCAAATAATCTACGTTGAAGAAGCAATTAAAAACATCACCACAAGTACATGTAGTTGGTTTTAACTCATTGAGCCCTAGTGACGCATATATGCGTCCTTTACCAAATGTGCACATGTGAAGAGTACACTTGTCCTATGCAAACAGTGAAGTCACTGATCAGAGGGCTCCTGCAGGAGCCCTCTGATCAGTGACTTCACTGTTTGGCATTTTGCAATTATTACAAAAAACAACCATAAATAGTCTAAAATGAGCCAGCCTTTATTGCAAACTGGAATTGTCCATTGGAAGTTTCAGGGGATAATGAGTTAACGGTTCAATTTAAATAATTCGATAAGCTTAGATTTGGAAATGCTTTTAAAGGAAATGAATAAGAATAAGTTGACTCTGCTCTTCATATTAAAATGATTTTAATTATTCTATCTCGAAAATGATATACAACATTCTTGACAAACGTGACAGTAACTTGTAACAGTAACAGTTTTGTAAATACATTACATGATGTTGAAAATGAACTTGTGTATTTTCAGTACCAATGTAGCAAATGTTTTGTCGTTTTGTATACTTTATATGTTAAACATCAATGTGGTTAGACAATACCTATCTTAGCGCCTTAGTACATAACTACAGTAGAGAAGACACTACTCTCCCAATAAACGCGTAACGCTATAGCTATAATTTCCACTGCCAATAACTATGAGCAAGATTAGACGCCAGCTGACACGGCGTGATCAACTGTTTGCCACTCAGATAATTGTTTTTTAGAAAATTAAAAAAGTTGTATTGTTCTGCTTTTAATGCACTGCGTTTGCGTTTAAACGGGAAAGAATAACGCGTTCACTACTCTACTACCTATGACTATGGTTACCAGACCTAAAAGTGAATACATAAAACTTAAAGTAAAAACCTAAAATCGGTTTGTTGTTTTTAGCTCACCTGCGCCAAAGGCTCAAGGTTAGCTATTGGGATGGTCCTGTGTCCGTCGTCCGTCGTCGTGAACAATTGCTTCAAATGACATCTCCTCCTATACTGCTTGACAGATTTCAACCAAACTTTACAGGAATGTTCCTTTCAATTTGTTCAAAGAATTAAAAACAATGTAGAACTCTGGATGCCATAGCAACCAAAGTGAAAAAATAAGGAAATCTTAAAAAATATTCTTGTCTGAAACTACAAAGGCCAGAGCTTAGATATTTGGCACATAACATCATCTACAGGTCCTCTATCAAGTTTGTTCAAATTATGTCCCTGGGGTCAAAATTGGCCCCGCCCCGGGGGTCAGAGTTTTACATAGAGTTATATAGTGAAATTTTCAAACGTCTTTTCCGCTGAAACTAATATGGCAAGAGCGTTGATATCTGGCATGGTGACACTTCTAGATGTCCTATACCAATATTGTTCAAATGGTTCTGGTTGGTTGCATATCTAGGTCACAGGAGCTAAAAATAGAATTTTTTCGATGAAAACAGTCACAGTTTTACATGGAGTTATATAGTGAAAATTTCAAACGTCTTCTTCTCTGACACTAATATGGCCAGAGCTTTTATATTTGGTATGGTGACACTTCTAAATATCCTTTACGAATTTGTTCAAATAGTTCCGGTCTGTTGCATATCTAGGTCACAGGAGCTAAAAATAGTTTTTTCCAAAAATAGATTTTTCCATAAAAATTAAAAAAAATCTTCTCGTCAAAAACTACAAGGGCCAGAGATTAGATATTTGGCAAATAGCATCATCTACAGGTCCTCTATAAGTGTGTTCAAATTATGTCCCTTGGGTCAAAATTAGCCCCGCCCCGGGGTCAGTTTTACATAGAGTTATATAGTGAAATTTTCAAAACGTCTTCTCCTCTGAAACTAATATGGTCAGAGCTTTGATATTCTGCATGATGACACTTCTAGATGTCCTTTACCTATTATGTTCAAATGGTTCGAGTCTGTTGCATAATTGTAGGTCCTAAAATAGATCTTTTCATTGGAAACTTAAAAAAAACCTTCTTGTCTAAAACCTTAGTACCTTGATCTTAGATATTTAGCACATAGCATCATCTACAGGTTCTCTATCAAGATTGTTCAAATTATGCCCCTCGGGTAAAAAATGACCCCGTCCTGGACATGAATCATTTTCTCCATTATGTCAGCTATTCTCAGGTGAGCGAAATATGCCCCATGGGGCTTTTGTTTCTTTTGGTTTCATATCATAATAATGTTCGGACATAGTTTTAACAGTATCGTTGATCAAATATTAAATACCTTGATAAATTACAGGCCCCAAGGCTATAAAGCGTTTGATCCGAGTCTCAATTTGTTCTCAAGCATCTAATTGGTCAGATCTGAGCTTTATAACCTTGGACCCTGGGAGCCAAACTAAAGGTTTAGAGATTATATCATTTTCAAGAATTCAATACAAGATACACATTTACAGTTGACCTCTATGACCGAACATTTGGCCAAGTGATGTCTGGGTTGACACTAGAGTCTACAGAACATGACTGGCAGGAATGGGTACGAAAATGGAGTAGCTGGACAGTGGACACGTTTCTGAGAAGTGACTGCTGCCAGGAGAATCACCAGGAAAAATTAAGACCCTGGTCCGAGGCCGCCATAAAAGCATATCAGGTGGGAATTGTGGAAAGATAATTATACATATTTGAATTTTGATGAGATAAGTTTATCTACATGTAGTTCGGTCTTTTGGAAACCATTCATGTAATAATTGTCTTGTGATTTTTATAAGTTAACAGACCCGCTTAACGTTAATTTGCATCACACGAAGGTATGTAAACATACATGTATATGTATTAAATAATATATTCTTATATCTGACAGGAATCATCATACACGCCGCTTCTTGAAAGGGAGATGTCTGGCTTCTTACGAAAGACAGTAGAAAAATGGCTCGTTTATCCAATGTATGGACTTTATGATGGAATGGAAAACTTTCCAAATGCGTTCTTGGACAAGAATGTGAAAGGCTGGAACAGTAATATCGAGCTTAAGAATAATGTGGAATACAACACCGTACTTGACAAAGTGGAAATAATCAAACGTGATCAAGGACATACAGGTGTAAAGATGATTTGTAGAAACGGAATCACGGGTGACACCAGTGTGTACGAAGCAGATGCTGCCATTATAACTGTGCCTTTACCAGTACTCAAAGACATTGACCTTCCATTGCCAGAGGCTAAGTTACAAGCTCTTGAAGACATTGATGCATACAGTGCAACGAAGGTAATTCTACAATGCCGAAGTCGGTTTTGGGAAAAAGATCTCTGTGAGGGAGGGTTTTCCAAAACTACACTGCCCATGGGACAGCTTCATTACTGCATCTCCGAGAAGTTAAATGATTCTGGCAGTCAACGTGGACTGTTAATGGTTTACGCATGGAAAGATGATGCACATACGTTTGGTGATATGGAAGAGGAACAAGCCATAAAGGAAGCTGTAGAACAGATCAGTCAGATTCATCCTGAAATAAAAACTGAGTTCGAGGTAGGTAAGGTTCAGGCCTGGTACAAGGAACCCTTCTCACAATGTGCAGTTGCGGCTTTGGGGCATGTAGGATATGTTGACCGCCTGGAGACCCTGATGACACCAACTCCAGATCTACCCTTGTATTTGGCAGGAGAAGGATTGTCATGGAGTAAGGCTTGGTTACAGGGAGCAATATTCTCAGGATTGATGCAGGCATATTGCTTACAGAGCAGTGCTGAAGATGGATCAACTGTGCACCCAGTTTCCATGATGAAATGAGTGTTGTAAATCAGGGAAAATATATAGACTAGTTATATATTATCCCTCCCTGTGTAAATGCACAGAATAAACTTTGCTAACCACAATCGGTGAAGCAGTAAAGTACACAATCTTCCTATAGAATAACCCAGATACATTGTATAAACATTAATGCAAGAAATAAGTTTTTATAAAGTAATGAAATTAAAATAAATAAAATCGTTTTAGCTCACCTGAGAAAAATGATCAATGTGAGTTATATTAATTTATATAACCAATTATGCAATGTAGTAAATTGCATTACATTTTCAAAGATAGTGCACTTTCATGAACGAGTATACTTCTGTAGGAAGCCCTTTATGTGTTGACATACACAAATCAAGTCTTCCTTTCACCAGTTAGTCAATATAGTGTATAATGTTATTGCAAAGTATATCACAGAAATATTAAATATAGATACAAGAAGTTTTTAAATTAACTTTCAAATTGCAATATTACATTGCAAAGTGGAAAATACATGTAGTGATTTCAAACTAATGCAATTCGTGCACGACCTATTGTGCAATAAATTGTTACAAACAGTTATATTGAACAACTTTTTTAAAGGGACTCGCAACCGGATGGTGTTCTTGTCAAAATAAAATAAAATACTCAAATAAAAGCAAATTTGTGGCATTATTTGGCTTTTGACATTAAAAAAATATGATCAGTCCAAAAAACGTCTCAAGAATCGTCACCGAATCTTAGTTTTTTAGATATTTTCCATCGTTTTTCCATAGCGTTAGCTAACGGTATAGTTGTTGTTGTTGCTTCTCTACACGGGGTCAGACATAAACCCGAGCCGAATAATGTTCTATTAATAGGTATCATTGAAGTACGTTAATTCGCTACCATATATATAGAGAGCGTCCGTAGCCGAGGGCGTAAAGGCGATGCCTCATTTTTCATTTTTGTCTCCGCATGGATGGTCATGGGTTCGAATCCCACCAGAGCCTCTTCTTTTTTTTTTTGGAAATGCATTTTTAACAGAATTTATTATCCTAAACTAAACTTTACCCATTTATATAAGCATTTGACATATATTTACAAATTACTATTTTTAATGCTTGATCCGGTTGCGAGCCTCTATAAAGATAAAAATTCTAACAACGTAAAAGAAATCACATTAAAGGATATTATAAACAGGAATTTCGGTATAGCAAATAGTTTATATAACGAAATGTAGTTTGATTCATGCATAGTACATTCTTCGTAAGCCAGACAAACATATCACAATGACATACAAACATGTACAGTGGAACCCCTCTAAACCGGAACCTCTAAATACTGGAATTCTCTAAACCGGACAAAAATGTTGGTCCTGTTTCCAACTTTTTTTTTATTTTAACCCATTACACCACAAATATACCTTTTTACGCCTTTGATGTATTCCATTACTAAAGAAAATACATTCATGAATATGTATCATCAGAAATATTTATTATATTCTAGAAGATAATAGCTTAAAGCAGGTTGAAATTAATGCAGAATGCGCCTTAACTCTTAACTCCCTAAAACTTTAAATGGACAATTCCAGTTTCCATTTTAGTCTAGTCCATTTCTGACTTTTAAGGGTTGTTTTTGTCAATGTTTGGCATTATGACAAACAGTGAATACCCTGATCAGAGGGCTGCTTTCGGAGCCCTCTGATCTGGGTCTTCACTGTTTGCATAGGACAACTGTACTATTCTCATGTACACTGTTTGAAATGGACGCCTATATGCAGGACTAGGGTTCAAAGGGTTATTGCGCATTCTGCTTTACTTTCAACCTGTTGTAAGTGATCAGCTATCTTTCATACTAGAAACAAGCTATGGGTTAAAACCCCACTAAACCGGAAACCTCTCTAAACCCGAAATTTATGTTGTCCCCACATATGTCCGGTGTAGAGGGGTTTCACTGTATATACTTATTTTCATTTGTGTACAATTCGTTATGTTATTAGCCATATATGTATCTTCAAAACGGTAAATAGCAATAAATTGTTCTACATGTACTGAGGCATTCTCTCAATTAGAGTTTACAACTTCACCCACAAGCACAACTCATAATCTGTCATAGACTCCAATCTAGGTAAATTAGAATTAACACATTACACCCTAGCCATGAGTATACACTACAGTGTATCTGTTAATAGTACATTTGTAGTTATATCAGTACGAAACCCTATGGAGTTACGAGACAACTTTAATGAGTAGTAACAACATAATTAATTCAGACATTGACATATTTTATGTCGCGGTGATGTAAAACCAAACACACTCACTCATTCACTTATTCCCCAAATTTGGAATCCTTTAACGCTACTGTACACATGCAATATCTTAGAAATAATATCTAAACCTAAACATTGCAGATGTCAAGAGCGATATCGCATAGGCCTATACTGACAAACTATGCATCCCAAATTGAAATACAGTTGAACTTCGATATCTCGAACTCGGTTAAGTCGACTCCCGTATTTCAAAGTTAAAACATGACGAAGCCACGTTTTAACTTTGAAATATGGGTATGTTCGACTTAAAAGAGCATGAAATAATGCAGTTAATGTGTCAAACTATCGGATAGATAGAGTTAAACGAGTTCGAGATATCGAAGTTCGAATGTAGTATCAATCAAGTTTACACTTCATCATACACTGTCAATCTTGTGTAATTTGACTATTATGTTATGGTATAAAAGACAATAAAACACGTTCAGCAGTTTTACATAATGTGATATTTAATACTGGATTAAAGCCTTAACAATTTACATTACATTTCGACGGTGAGGTAAAAACATACAAAATTATTTATTAAAACGAGTGCGTCTTTCTACCTGCTTTAAGCGGTCCGGCAGTTGTCTTAATCCCACCACTGCCACCATATGTAACGTGCGAACTGATTGACCCAGAAACAACAAACCATTTAGATGCAAAGCTTAAGCTCACACAAAGAGGTGTTTGCAAAACAAATGTTTCTTGTGGTGCATATTAATGACTATAAATTGGAACGATTTTCTTCAGTGGATGAATAAATTGTTACAAGAGCCGCATGCAGCCCTAAATCGCTCACCTGAGGAACTATTGTGTAATACTCAATGCAAAATGTCATTGCATGGAAGTGGACTGCTGCATGAAGAAGTAACTCAGAATCCGATTGTCATTATTACTGTTTGGGCAAAAAGGAAAAATATGGAAACTATATAAAAAGACCTAATAAAGGGTGTTTTAAATAATATTCATTCGAAATATTATTGAATTCTGACAATGGTTACAGTTTCTGAATAGAAGATTTTTTTAAAGGGTTTCCTGTATAAGTCTATGTAAAATTGATAAGCCCAGGGCAGGGCCATTTTTTACCATGAGGTCATAATTTGAACAATCTTGGTAGAGGACCATAAGGCAAAGCTAGGTGCCAAATATAAAAGGTCTGGGCCTTATGGTTTCAGAGAAGAAGATTTTTAAAGGTTTTACTATACAAGTCTATGTAAAACTCATAAGCCCCAGGGTAGAGCCATTTTTGACCCGGGGGTCATGATTTGAACATTCTTAGTAGAGGACCAGAAGGCAAAGCTAAATGCCAAATATAAAAGGTCTGGGCCTTATGGTTTCAGAGAAGAAGACTTTTAAAGTTTTTACTATACAAGTCTATGTAAAACTCATAAGCCCCAGGGCAGAGCCATTTTTGACCCAGGGGTCATGATTTGAACATTCTGAGTAGAGGACCAGAAGGCAAAGCTAAATGCCAAATATAAAAGGTCTGGGCCTTATGGTTTAAGAGAAGAAGACTTTTAAAGGTTTTCCTATATAACTCTATGTAAAACTGATAAGCCCTGAGACGTGGCCATCTTTGACCCAGGGGTCATGGTTTGAGCAATCTTGGTAGAGAACCATAAGGCAAAGCTACATACTAAATATAAAAGGTCTGGGTCCTACAGTTTCAGAGAAGAAGAGTTTTAAAGGTTTTCCTATATAACTCTATGTAAAACTGATAAGCCCCAGGGTGGAGCCATTTTTGACCCGGGGGTCATTATTTGAACAATCTTCGTGAAGGTTCACAACATGATGCTACATATGAAATTTGGTTGACCTAGGACTTATGGTTATTGACAAGAAGATTTTTTAAAGTTTTGACTTTGGTTGTCAATATTATGTAAATACGGAAATTGACCACGCCCTCTGGCGGCCATGTTTTTTGACGGATCAAAATTATTTGAACAGCTTTGAAAGTATATCAATTGAGAAGCATTTTGGTGAAACCCAAATTGAAATCGGACCAGTAAATTTTGAGAAGAAGATTTTTTTAGCTCAAGGTGAGCTTTTGTGGTCGGTCTTTGTCCGGCGTCGTGCGTCAACAATTTCTTCAAACATCTTCTTCTCCAAAACCACTGGCTGGATTGCAACCAAACTTCACAGGAATGTTCCTTGGGTCAAGCTCTTTCAAAGTTGTTCAAAGAATTTGAACAATGCAGAACTCTGGTTGCCATGGCAACCAACGTGAAACAAGAGCCCCATGGGGCATATTTCGCTCACCTGAGAATAGCTGAAAAATTGAGATCATGATTTATGTACAGGACAGGGTCATTTTTTTACCCGAGGAGCATTATTAAAATTGAACTATCTTGATAGAGGACCTGTAGATGATGCTTTATGCCAAATATCTAAGATCAGTGTACTAGGGTTTTAGAAATTATTTTTTTTATAAGTTTCCATTGAAAAAATCTATTTTTAGCTCCTGTGACCTACATATGCAACAGACTGGAACCATTTGAACAAAATAGGTAAAGGACATCTATCAGTGTCACCATGCCGAATATCAAAGCTCTGTCAATATTGGTTTCAGAGGAGAAGATGTTTGAAAATTTCACCATATAACTCAATGTAAAACTTTTACCCCCGGGGTGCGGCCAATTTTGACCCCAGGGGCATAATTTGAACAAACTTGATAAAGGACCCTATGTGCCATATATCTAAGGTATGGCCCTTGTAGTTTCAGACAAGAAGATTTTTTTAAGTTTTCATTGAAAAATCTATTTCTATCTCCGGTGACCTAGGTATGCAACCGACAAGAACCATTTGAACAAAATAGGTAAAGTACATCTAGAAGTGTCACCATGCCAAATATCAAAGCACTGGCCAAATTAGTTTCAGAGAAGAAGACGTTTGAAAATTTCACTATATAACTCTATGTAAAACTGTGACCCCAGGGGTGGGGCCAATTTTGACCCCAGAGGCATAATGTGAACAAACTTGAAAGAAGACCTGTAGATGATGCTATGTGCCATATATCTAAGCTCTGGCTCTTGTAGTTTCAGACAAGAAGATTTTTTAAGATTCCCTTATTTTTTCACTTTGGTTGCCTTGGCAACCAGAGTTCTACATTGTTTTAATTCTTTGAACAAATTTGAAACAGCTTGACCCAAGAACATTCCTGTAAAGTTTGGTTGAAATCTGTCAAGCGGTATAGGAGATGTCATTTGAATCAATTGTTAACGACAACGCACGACGGACAACGCACGACGACGGACACAGGGCCATCCCAATAGCTCACCTTGAGCTATTGGCTCAGGTGAGCTAAAAACAATGATGTCAGAGTTATGGCCTTTGCCAATGGCACTTCCTCTCATTAGGCTCTTTCCAAATACATTTGTATGCAATTTCATTTTACCCATTACCCCAAAGCCTGTTTCTAGTTTTGAAAATAAGTGGCCACCTAAAGCAGGTTGAAAGTAAAGCAGAATGCGCCTTAACCCTTTACCCCATGGTCTGTTTCTAGTATTGAAGGTATATGACAACTTAAAGCAGGTTGAAAGTAAAGCAAAATGTGCCTTAAGGTAAATTCTGCTTTAAATTCAGCCTGTTTTAAGCTTTTATCTTCTAGAATTAAGAAAATATTTCTTAGGGTTCATTTTCATGACTGTAATATGGGAACTATTTTCTTCATTGGATGAATAAATTAAATGTGCTAAAAGGCGCTTCTATGTGGGGAAGGGTTAAGGCACACCCGCTTTACTTTCAAACTGCTTTAAGCTACCATCTACTATAATATAGAAACTTATTTCTTATCTTACATTTTCATGACTGTATCAAGCGGAATTATTTTCTTTAGTGGAGGAATAAATTAAAGACCTAAAAATGCATATTTTTATAGGGTGATTGGGTTAACAAACATCAGTATTTATCGGGGAATGGGTTTTTAATTAGATTATCTCCTGGACAAGAAAAATGACAAGACATACAGATAACTCTGATAAAACCAATATTAAACATATGTATAAATATGGCATAAGACATAATTACACAACTGTCAGTGGATCACCTCCAGATCCTGTTTCTCTAAGTATGAAGCAGACTGAACCATTTCTAAACTTTAGCAGACAACATGTCCAGCAGACAGTTCTGTTGGTGTACAACAGCTGACCTGAGGTCAGTTATGCAATTCTGCCACTAGCTGGAAACTTAACTCTTATAATGCTGAATTGATGTCTGCTATACATATTGTACGTGAGTTTTGCAAAGCAAATCATACCTTACATTTTCTAAATTAAAAAAACTATGTAAGTAAATGGCAAATAGTTTGGAGCCAGATTAGATGCAGCATAATGTAGCATCTGACCTGGATCCAAACTGTTTGCAAATATAGGTGATTTAGTATAAGGGTGCTTGAAACCCTGCTTAAACCTGAATAAAGCGGCAATGAATCCTGCATAAAGCGGCAATGAAAAAATCCCTATGGTGAATCCCTATGGTCAGTTTTAGTTTTGATATTAACAATTTTGAGAGAGAATCACCAGGAGATACTAAAAAACAAATATCAAAGCTGTGGGCCTAGCAGTTTTTTATAAGAAGATTGTTTAAAGTTTTTCACTTTTTTAAATAAATTACAATAAGTAGTCCACTTGAAAGTTTCATTTTAACAATTTCTGTAGAGAAGCATCCAAGGAACACGGTGAGCATTTTAGTTTTCCCCTCAGACTCACGGTTTCAGAGGAGATGTCGCTTGAAGTAAATTTGAACGGACGGACAGACGGACAGACGGACGGCGGGCGATCACAACAGCTCACCTTGAGCCTTCGGCTCAGGTGAGCTAAAAATGAGGAAATCTTAAAAAATCTTCTTGTCAAAAACCAAAAGGGCTAGAGCTTAGATATTTGGCACATAGCATCATCTACAGGTCCTCTATCAAAGTTGTTCAAATTTTGCCCCTGGGGTCAAAATTGACCCCGCCCCGGGGGTCACCGTTTTACATAGAATTATATAGTGAAAAGTTCAAACATCTTTTTCTCTGAAACCAATATGACCAGAGCTTTGATATTTGGCATGGTATAACTTCTAGAGGTATTTGACATATATTGTTGAATTGGTTCCGGTCCGTTGTATATCTAGGTCACAAGAGCTAAAAATATATTTTTTCAATGAGAACTTAAAAAATCTTCTTGTCTGAAACCATAGTACACTAAGCTTAGATATTTTGCACATAGCATCGTCTACAGATCCTCTATCAAATGTGTTCAAATTTTGTCCCTGGGGTCAAAATTGGCCCCGCCCCAGGGATCACAGTTTTACATAGAGTTATTTAGTGAAATGTTCAAACATCTTTTTCTCTGGAATCAATATGACCAGAGCTTTGATATTTGGCATGGTATAACTTCTAGAAGTCCTTCACATATATTGTTGAATTGATTATGGTCTGTTGCATATCTGGGTCACCGGAGCTAAAAATAGATTTGTTCAATGAAAACTTAAAAAATCATCTTGTCTGAAACCATAGTATACTGAGTTTAGATATTTTGCACATAGCATAGTCTTCAGGCCCTCTATCAAAGTTGTTCAAATTTTGTCCCTGGGGTCAAAATTGGTCCCGCCCCGGAGGTCACCGTTTTACATAGAGTTACATAGGGAAATGGTCAAACATATTTTACTCAGAAACCAATATGGCCAGAGCTTTGATATTTGGCATGATGTAACTTTTAGAGGTCCTTCACATATATGGATGAATTGGTTCTGGTCTGTTGCATATCTGGGTCACCGAAGCTTAAAATAGATTTTTTCCAATGAAAACTTCAAAAATCTTGTCTGAAACCATAGTACACTGAGTTTAGATATTTTGCACATATCATCGTCTACAGGTCCTCTATCTTAGTTGTTCAAATTTTGCCCCTGGGGTCAAAATTCGCCCCGCCCTGTGGGTCACCTTTTACAAATCTTCTTTTCTGAAATCACGCGACCCATCCTAGTGTCACCATGGTCAGGTGAGCGATCAAGGGCCATTCTGGCCCTCTTGTTTAGCTTTTTAGATTGTATCCACCTGTCCCGGATAGATACACAGTCTAACTCTAGCTAAACATTATAGGGCTTCAGATAAGAGGGAGTAAACTGAACAAATCCAACATTTTTCCACTTATTTCAGCACCAAATCCTATGGTATTACTACTCATTAGAATCAACTCGAAGAGACGATTCTAATGAGTAGTGACACCATAGGGTTAAATGCAGAAATGAAGATTTTAGTTTTAGAAATACCCCCATTATCTGGAGCACTATTAACCCAAATACCCCACAGAAGCGCCTTTTAGCGCATTCAGTTTATTCTTCCGCTGAAGAAAATAGTTCCAATTTATACAGTCAGGAATATGTATTATAAATAAATATTTTCTTTATTCTAGCAGATAGTAGCTTAAAGCATGCTGAAAGTAAAGCAGAATGCGCCCTTTCAACCTGCTTTAAGTGGTCACCTATCTCTAATATTAGAAACAGGCTAGAGGTGAATATATAGGTTAAATAATAAAGCAGTCATTTTGATTCCCTCTAAGAATTAATTGCAAGCGGCGGTTCCATGGTATAGCAGTAACATGCTGAACTGGTAACACAGGGGTCGCTAGTTCAAGTCCTCTCTACACCACTAACATTACTAATGGTCCTTAGGATGATGCCTTAAACCAGTACCCCATAGCCTGTTTCTAGTATTGAAAATAGGTGACCACATAAATAAGGTTGAAAGTAAAGCAGAATGTGCCTTAAGGTGCATTCTGCTTTACTTTTAGCCTGCTTTAAGCCACCATTTGCTAGGATATAGAATTTTTAGCTCACCTGAGCCAAAGGCTCAAGGTGAGCTATTGTGATGGCCCTGTGTCCGTCGTCGTGCGTTGTGCGTCGTCGTTAACAAATGCTTTAAATGACATCTTCTCCTATACCGCTTGACAGAATTCAACCAAACTAAACAGAAATGTTCCTTGGGTCAAGCTCTTTCAAATGTGTTCAAAGAATTAAAAACAATGCAGAACTCTGGTTGCCATGGCAACCAAAGTGAAAAAATAAGGAAATCTTACAAAAACTCTTGTCAAAAACTGCAATAGTCAGAGCTTAGATATTTGGCACATAACATCATCTACAGGTCCTCTATCAAGTTTGTTCAAATTATTCCCCTGGGGTCAAAATTGGCCCCACCCCGGGGGTCACAGTTTTACATTGAGTTCTATAGTGAAATTTTCAAACGTCTTCTTCTCTGAAAGTAATATGGCCAGAGCTTTGATATTTGGCATGGTGACATTTCTAGATGTCCTATACCAAAATTGTTCAAATGGTTCTAATAGGTTGCAGATGTAGGTCACTGGAGCTAAAAATAGATTTTTTCAATGAAAACTTTAAAAATCTTCTTCTCTGCAACTACAGGGGCCATTATAAATGTTAGATATTTGACACATAGCATCGCCTACAGGTCCTCTATCAAGTTACTTCAAATTATGCCCCTGGGGTCAAAATAGGCCCCGCCCCGGGGGTCACAGTTTTACATAGAGTTATATAGTGAAATTTTCAAACGTCTTCTTCTCTGAAACTAATATGGCCAGAGCTTTGATATTCAGCATGGTGACACTTCTGGATATCCTTTACCTATTTTGTTCAACTGGTTTCAGTCTGTTGCATATGTAGGTCACAGGAGCTAAAAATAGATTTTTTTCCCAATGGAAACTTACAAAATCTTCTTGTCTAAAACCCTACTACCCTGATCTTAGATATTTGGCACATAGAATCATCTACAGGTTCTCTTACAAGATTGTTCAAATTATGCCCCTCGGGTAAAAAATGACCCCTTCCTGGACATAAATATTTATCTCCATTTTGTCAGTTATTCTCAGGTGAGCGATAATGCCCCATGGGGCTCTTGTTTCAAAAAAACCTTCAAAAATCTTCTTGTCTGAAACCATAGTACACTGAGTTTAGATATTTTGCACATAGCATCGTCTACAGGTCCTCTATCAAAATTGTTCAAATTTTACCCCTAGGGTCAAAATTTGCCCCACCCTGGGAGTCACCGTTTTACATATAGGAGTTATATAGTGAAATGTTCAAACATCTTTTACTCAGAAACCAATAAGGCCAGAGCCACGATACTTGGCATGGTGTAACTTCTAGAGGTCCTTCACATATATTGATGAATTGGTTCTGGTCTGTTGCATATCTGGGTCACCGGAGCTAAAAATAGATTTTTTCAATGAAAACTTCAAAAATCTTCTTGTCTGAAACCATAGTACACTGAGTTTAGATATTTTGCACATAACATCATCTACAGGTCCTCTATCAAAGTTGTTCAAATTTTGCCCCGCCCTTGGGGTCACCTTTTACAAATCTTCTTTTTCTGAAATCAAGTGACCCATCCTAGTGTCGCCGTGGACAGGTGAGCGAACAAGGGCCATTTTGGCCCTCTTGTTAGATATTGTGCATGGTTGCCATGGCAACAAGATCAATAGCCCCACCCACTTTTTTTCAAAATTTTTTGAAGCTCACAACTACAGTATGTATCTGACCAAGTTTGGTTAAAATTGGGCCATTGGTTTCAGAGAAGAAGTTATTTGAAACAAATTGTGAACAGACGACACAGACACCAACACCCACACCAACACCGACGTACGGCAACCGAACACACTAGCTCACTTGAGCACTTTGTGCTCAGGTGAGCTAAAAATGCATATCTTCAGAGTAAAGGGTTTAAAGTCTGCAAAATCATCTCTTTTGAGTGGTCAGTATACACCTTTTACTGAAGTTCTGGGATATCTAAGGACATATGGTGACCTATAGCACAGCAAAGTAAAGCAGTTACCCACCAAAGAAACTTTACTGTATAATTTTGTTCTCCATGAAACTGCCATTTTTGTCTACAATACTGCCCATATAATACACCTGCTTTACTGTTTTTACACAGACAAAAAATGCAATAAACTACATGACCCTTTTACTGTCATAATTGATATATTGTCGGCACAAAAGTTGTCTTTATTTTAAATTGGATGATTGCCATTAAAACTAGAATTTCAGAATTATGTACGTCAACCAATCAGGATTCAGATCAGTAGTCAGGTTTTTTAGCATCCGGACAGAATCTAAACTGTTTGTAAATGCATCTGACATGGCAGTGTTCAGGCTAACCCATTTGCGTCCAGTGGATTATCCCATGGTTTATATTGTATTAGTCCATTTTTAGCTCACCTGAGCCAAACGCTCAGGATGAGCTATTGTGACCGCAATTTGTCCGGAGTCCGTCGTCTTGCGTCCGTCCACATTTTCAAACAACATCTCCTCAGAAACCACTGACCCGATTTCAACCAAACTTTGTCAGAAGCATCAGTGACAAGGAGGAACGAAATAGTGTTCAAAGTTTTTGGCTAGAGTTATTCCCCTTGCCGTGGGACCAGATTTTCTAACATGACCGTGGATAACTTTTAATGCATAAGAAAATCTAAAAAAATCTTCTTCTCAGAAACCGCTAGGCCAAGACCTTTGATATTTGGTATGTATCATTACCTAATGATCTTCTACCAATGTTGTTCAAATTTTGACCCTGGGGCGAAAAATGGCCCCGCCCTGGGGCTTATCAGGTTTTCTTAGGAAAACTTTTAAAAATCTTCTTCTCCGAAACTGTATGGCCTAGATCATTAATATTTGACATGTAGCTTTGCCTTATGGTCCTCTACCAAGATTGTTCAAATTATGACCCCTGGGTCAAAATTGGCCCCGCCCCGGGGCTTATCAGTTTTACACAGACTTATATAGGAAAACTTTTAAAAATCTTCTTCTCTGAAACTGTAAGGTCTAGATCTTTTATATTTGACATATAGCTTTGCATTGTGGTCCTCTACCAAGATTGTTCAAATTATGACCCCCGGGCAAATAGTGGCCCCGCCCTCGGGCTTATCAGTTTTTCCTAGGAAAACCTTTAAAAATATTCTTCTCTGAAACTGTAAGGCCCAGATCATTTATATTTGACATGTAGCTTTGCCATATAGTCCTCTACCAAGATTGTTCAAATTATGACCCCCGGGTTAAAATTGGCCCTGCCCTGGGGCTTATCAATTTTACATAGACTTGTACAGTAAAACCTTTAAAAATCTTCTTCTCTGAAACTGTAGGGCCCAGATCTTTTATATTTGACATATAGCTTTGCCATGTGGTCCTCTACCAAGATTTTTCAGATTATGACCCCTGGGCTTAAAATGGCCCCGCCCTCGGGCTTATTAGTTTTTCATAGGACAACCTTTAAAAATCTTCTTCTCTGAATCTGTAAGGCCCAGATCATTTATATTTGACAAGATTGTTCAAATTATGACCCCATATCAAATTTGGCGCCGCCCCAAGGCTTATCAGTTTTACATCGACTTATATAGTAAAACCTTTAAAATTCTTCTTCTCTTGAACTGTAAGGCCTAGATCATTAATTTCTGACATGTAGCTTCGCATTGTAGTCCTCTACGTATATCAAATTTTGATACATGGCTCATAGTTATATCAAAATGCTGTCTTGCCCAGTCAGCTTCTATGGGACAATGTCCTCAGGTGAGCGAAATGTGGCCCTCTGGGCCTCTTGTTTATCAAAGGGATGTCTGGTCAAAATTTTCATTTTCATTTTGTTTTATATTGAAATTCCTATCAGAAAACAGTGTAGACTCTGATCAGACGCCTCATAATGTGGCGTCTGATCAGAGTCTACACTGTTTGCCTATATCCCATATATGGGATCGTGGGCACAAATGGGTTAACAATTATCCTGCTAATGGTAACGTGACTGCAGTATGCCAAAAGTTCGTATTCATATCAGATTTCAAATGTTACCCTTTATCCCAAAATTACGTTTCTAACTATTCATACACATAGCTTAGAAATGGGTTAAACTGTTTGACACATCTGGTAAGGTTGTTTCAGGACAGACATTATGAATTATAAAGGTCTTTGGCATGATTAATTTACCCTGGCAAGTTAACCAATAAGAACATGACATTTTTCTTTTTCTTTGCAATATGACAAGAGTCGTATACGGCCCTAAATCGCTAGCCTGGAATCGTTGATGTAAATGTAACATATCTTAGAAAAGCTGAGAAATTATGAAGATATGACTGTGTCAACTGCTGAGTAGATGATGATGTGTGCCAAATATCTAAGCTCATGGTACTGTGGTGTATGACAAGAAGGTTTTTTTAAGGTTTCATTGAAAAATTCTATTTTTAGCTCCTGTGACCTAGATATGCAAAGGACCAAAACCACTTGAACAATATTGGTATAGTACCACTAGAAGTGTCACCATGCCAAGTATCAAAGCTCTGGTCATATTAGTTTCAGAGAAGAAGATGTTTGAAGATTTCACAATATAACTATGTAAATTTGTGACCCACAGGGCGGGTCATTTTTTACCCCTGGGACATAATTTGAACAATCACGATAGAGGACCTGTAGTTGATGCTTTGTGCCAAATATCTAAGCTCAGGAAACTGTGGTTTCAGACAAGAGGATTTTTTAAGTTTTTATTGAATCAAACTATTTTTAGCTCCTGTGACCTAGATATGAAACGAACCGAAACTATTTGAACAACTGTGAAAGAGGACCATATAAGGATCATTCCTGCCAAGTTTGGTAAAAACCCATCAAGTAGTTTAGGAGGAGATATCGTTTAAAGAAATTGTTGGCGACGGACGGACGACAGATGGACGGACGACGGACATAGCACAATCAAAATAGCTCAGCTTGGCACTTTGTGCCAGGTGAGCTAAAACAGGAGTGCTGCGGACAGTACATGATACACTCATCTGCAAAACTGCTTCTTGAAAGCACAAAAAAGTGCGGAAAACCATGTATTTCTAATACATGTAGTTTAAGTTTCAAAAGGGGTTTACCTCATGCAAAAGTTGGCGAATTGTGATGACACATAAACTCAACGTGCAATTCATCAAAACAATGTCATATGCATGTACTTCATTTTTGCTTCATATGTCAAACCATGGATGAGAAAAGTGTGGACATCGCCATACCATAATACCTCAAAGCAGTTACTGCTGGGAAATAATACATCTCGTCTGAAGATGGGCGTATAAATATTTTTTTAATAAATACTGAAAACAATTTTTAAGAGAATGTTAACTTTTTACAGTAGAGAAAACGTTATTCTTTTCCGTTTAAACGCAAACGAAACGCAAACTGCTAAAATGCAGGAAATAACCATTTTTGACATTTCTAATTATTGCTTTTTTAATCTGAATGGCAAACAGTTTGGAGCCTGATCAGACGCCGGGTTACACAGCATCTGATCAGGCTCCAAACTGTTTGAAATGGAAATAATAGTTTTAGCGTAAAAACGTTTATTGGAAATGAATAACGATGTCTCCACTGTATGCTAACAGTGAACCCATGATTATCTTTGAAAATAATTTGGACCCAGATTAGAGGCCACGTTACCTGGCATCTCATCAGAATCTAAACTGTTGACACTATGACCCTATAACAGAAACCAGGAACGTATATTAGATAATCTACGTTCCTGCAGAAACTCACAACAATTATTGCAGACAACAATATTACTAATTCAAAGATTCAATAAAAAGCTTAAGAACAATTAAATATGTAATATACATTGTATTAAAATATGTTGATAAATGACATGTCACATCGTGAGATTTCAAGCACCTCTGAGTAAATACTTCAACATAATGTGTATCACAGAATATAATTATTTTAATCAGAATACAATTCATCTGTAGGAATAGCCTACCGGTGTAACAGCCAATTCTTTTTCCCCTGCTAAAAGTTTCCCCGGGGAAAGAATTGGCTAGCCAAAACCTTCCCCGGGGAAATAATTGGCTAGCCAAAACCTTCCCCGGGGAAAGAATTGGCTAGCCAAAACCTTCCCCGGGGAAAGAATTGGCTAGCCAAAACCTTCCCCGGGGAAAGAATTGGCTAGCCAATTCTTTTCCCCCCTAGTCAAAAGTTTCCCCGGGGAAAGAATTGGCTAGCCAATTCTTTCCCCCTAAAAACTCATAATTGAGAATCCTTTTAGCTAGCCAATTCTCTCCCCCGCCCCCGCTATATTTTCGCAATTCAGAGGGGGGGGAAAGTTTTGGCTAGCCAATTCTTTCCCCCCTCTCAGTCAATCTGCGGAATTGTACCCTTTTGACTTTATATGAAGGGGGAAAAGTTTTGGCTAGCCAATTCTTTCCCCCCTTATCTGTCAGTCGTTTGAAATGTATACTTTGGCTCTCTTTGAGGGGGGAAAGTTTTGGCTATAGCCAATTCTTTCCCCCCTATCTGTCAGTCTGCGGAATTGCATCATTTGACTATCTTGGAGGGGGGGAAGTTTTGGCTAGCCAATTCTTTCCCCCCTCTCTTTCAGTCTGTGGAATTGTATACTTTGACTATTTTGGAGGGGGGAAAGTTTTGGCTAGCCAATTCTTTCCCCCCTCTCTTACAGTCTGCAGAATTGGATGCTTTGATTTTCTTGGAGGGGGGGGGGAGTTTTGGCTAGCCAATTCTTTCCCCCCTCTCTGTCAGTCTGTGGAATGGTATACTTTGATTATGTTGGAGGGGGGGAAAGTTTTGGCTAGCCATTTCTTCCCCCCCCATCTCTTACAGTCTGTAGAATTGTATGCTTGGACTATCTCGGCGGGGGGGGGGGGGAGTTTTGGCTAGCCAATTCTTTGCCCCCTATCTGTCAGTCTGCGGAATTGCATCCTTTGTCTATCTTGGAGGGGGGGGGGGGGAAAGTTTTGGCTAGCAAATTCTTTCCCCCTCTCTTTCAGTCTGTGGAATTTAATACTTTGACTATCTTGGAGGAGGGAAAGTTTTGGCTAGCCAATTCTTTCCCCCCTATCTGACTGTGTGCAGATTGTATGCTTTGACTATATATATCTCGGAGGGGGGAAGTTTTGGCTAGCCAATTCTTTCCCCCCTATCTGTCAGTCTGAGGACTTGCATCCTTTCATTATCTTGGAGGGGGGAAAGTTTTGGCTAGCCAATTCTTTCCCCCCCCCATCTCTTAAAGTCTGAAGAATTGTATGCTAGGACTATTTCGGAGGGGGGAAAGTTTTGGCTAGCCAATTCTTCCCCCCCCCCCCCCCCCCCCCTATCTGACAGTGTGCAGATTGTATGCTTTGACTATCTCGGAGGGGGGGGGGAGTTTTGGCTAGCCAATTGGTTCCCCCCTATCTGACAGCTAGTCTTTTGAAATGTATACTTTGGCTCTATTTGAGGGGGGGGGGGGGGGGGGGGGGGAGAGAGGGGGGAAGAATTGGCTAGCCAGAACTTTCCCCCCTCCGAGATAGTCAAAGCATACAATCTGCACACTGTCAGATAGGGGGGGGAAAGAATTGGCTAGCCAAAACTTTCCCCCCTCCGAAATAGTCCTAGCATACAATTCTACACAGACTTTAGGAGATGGGGGGGGGGGGGGGGGAAGAATTGGCTAGCCAAAACTTTCCCCCCTCCTAGATAGTCAAAGCATACAATTCCACAGACTGTCAGATAGGGGGGAAAGAATTGGCTAGCCAAAACTTTCCCCCCTCTTAGATAGTCAAAGCAAAAAATTCTGCACACTGTCAGAGAGGGGGGAAAGAATTGGCTAGCCAAAACTTCCCCCCCTTCAAGATAGTCAAAGCTAGCTAAAAGTATCCCTCTTACGAAATTATAGGGGGGGGGGGGGGGCTAGCAAATTCTTTCCCCGGGGAAGGTTTTTGCTAGCCAATTCTTTCCCCGGGGAAACTTTTTGAGGGGGGAAAGAATTGACTGCTACACCGGGTTCTAAAAACTTTTCCTTCAGATATAAAGATGTTCACACAATTATCTATCCCTATTTTAAGAAACTATCTTCCTTAAATACAGAGAAACATTTCTATTACGACCACTTAAGCAGGGCTAATTGATTTCATTAAATACATGTGACTGCTTAAAACAAGATGAATGTAAAACAGAAAGCTCCTAAAGGAGCTTTTTGTTTTATGTTCATTTTACTTTAATCAGTCACCTGCCCCAAACACCTGATAATTGACCAAATTTAGTGGTCGTAATGGAAAGTTTTTACTGTACTTTAAGATAGGGAAAGGGTTTATCACATCAGATTAATGACAACAAACAAGACTAACAATAATGCAGTCAAAAGTTTGAAGTTTTGAAATATTCAGAACTTGATATATCAAATCAAGTTACAGTAAAACTTGTTTTAAGCCAACACTCATTTCAGAAAAGTGCTTCTTTGTTTAAATCAGTGCTTTCCAGCAAGATTAATCCATTACATCTCTCCTGCATTAAACTGCTTACTGTTGTTAAAACTGTTGATATAAATATTGGATTTCAGGACGTTTCGCTACCTGGATATGCGCCACCCTAGCGTGTTTGCTTTCGCACCTTGTCTTTTCGCTACCCAGTTATTTTCGCTACCCTGATTTATTTATTCACACCCCTTTCTTACTAATTTGTAGGCGCCAATTGTCCATATAATGGACTTTTAATTTACTGATCTGGATCCAAACTAATGTATAGAAGAGGAAGAGGTGTTTTTATTTACTAATCTGGATCCACAGTAACGGACAAAAATAAAAATCAAGAATTGAATTTTTTTTTGCAGAGACGAGATGTGTCCGCCGCATAAGATATCTTTTATTTATTAGTCTGGATCCAAACCAATTGAATATACTTTTATTTACTGATCTGGGTCCAAACTTATGTACGGAAAGTAGAAGATGTGTTTTTTTTACTAATCTGGATCCACACTAAAGGACAGATATACAAGAGGGCCTGAAGGCCCTGATATCGCTCACCATTTGTAATGAAGCCTGATAGCTTTACCTTTGAATTTCACCCATTTTATTCTAAATCCATTCAAGTTTGTCGACCTACTGTAGTATAGTAGAGTACATCAAAGGCAGATAACTAGAGCCTAAACAATACTGAAATTAAGCCTTTTTCTAGCATTTCAAAGTATATCAAGGGCAGGTAACTATTGCCACAATGATTACATTTCAACAATAATTGCACTCCTTCGAGAACGTATAGCTACATCCTTTGTGTACAAGTATAATCAAAATCCATTGAAAACTGTAGTCGCTGTAAAATATGGCATTTTCAGCAATTCAAAGGTAGATATCTCTTGATCTATTTGTCTGATTCCAACCATAATCACCGTTTTTCCAACTCTTATGGTCATATACAATATGGGCAATTTTGAGAGAGCTTGGATAAATATTGTGGCCTCTAGAGCATAAACACTGTTAAATATATCATTTTCAGCCATTCAAAGGTAGATAACTCTTGACCTATTGATCCGATTACAACTAAAATTGAACTCATCCGAAGTCTTATGGTAATATACAATCTGAGTAAGTTTGAGAAAGAGTGGATAAAATTTGTGGCCTCTAGAGTGTAAACATCGTTAAATATGGCATTTTCAGCAATTCAAAGGTAGATAACTCTCGACCTATAAGTCTGCTTTCAACCATAATCCAACTCATCTTAACTCTTATAGTAATATACAATCTGAGCAAGTTTAAGAAGGATTTGATAAAAATTGTGAACTCTAGAATGTAAACACTGTTAAATATGGCATTTTCAGCAATTCAAAGGTAGATATCTCTTGATCTATTTGTCCGATTCCAACCAAAATCGAACTCATTCGAACTCTTATAGTCATATACAAGCTGGGCAGGTTTTAGAAAGATTGGATAAATACTGTGGCCTCTAGAGTGTAAACACCGTTAAATATGGCATTTTCAGCAATTCAAAGGTAGATAACTCTTGATCTATTTGTCCGATTTCAACCAAAATCAAACTCTTCCGAACTCTTATGGTCATATACAATCTGGGCAGGTTTTTAGAAAGATTGGATAAATACTGTGGCCTCTAGAGTGTAAACACTGTTAAATATGGCATTTTCAGCAGTTCAAAGGTAGATAACTCATGACCTATTTGTCCGATTTCAACCATAATCGAACTCATCCAAACTCTTATGGCAATATACCATCTGAGCAAGTTTGAGAAAGATTTGATAAAAATGGTGGTCTCTAGAGTGTAAACACTAAAATTGTTGACGCCGCACGACGGACAATCAAGGATTGCAATAGCTCACCCTGAGCTAGCTCAGGTGAGCTAAAAAATCATGATTTGACGAATTATTTGCACAGACGACATGCGTCCACATAATACATCTTTTATTTATTAACCCAAGCCAATTGAATATACTTTTATTTACTGATCTGGATCCAAACTAATATACGGAAATTTGAAGAGGTTTTATTTACTTAGCTAGTTCCACACTAACTGATATGAATAAAATATAATTTTGACGAATTATTAGCACATGTGTCATCATTAGAGATATTTAATTTATTGATCTGGATCAAACCAAACGCCTGTACATAAGGGAAATTTAATAATCTGGGTCTAAACTAACGGACAGAAAGAAATTTTTTTTGACGAATCATTAATTGTGCTGATGATTAGTCCATATCAATGATTTATGTTAGCTCTCTGTCCATATCCACATCATATATTTTTCATCTACTAATCTGAATCCAAAGCAATTGATCGCCATATAAGTGATTTTCAATATATGTAATCTGGATCCAATCTAATGGACAGATGTTATTTCAAATTTGAAGAAATATTTGCACAGTTGTCATAGTTAAAGTTTCGATCCCAATTTACAGAACATACGAGGTTTATTTATTGATCAGGATCTCAACTAACAGACATAAGTAGAAGAGTTAATAACATAACCGTGAGAGAAATAATTAAATATTTCATTCCAACTTAATTATTTACTGAATGGATTTTCTGCCTGATCTGCATCACACAAAGAAAAGTAATGGCATGAATAAAATAAAGTAGGAAAAGGAATGTAACAAAGACGTCATCGGCTGCAATCTATCTTTTAATATATATATATATATAAACGGAAATGCAAAGGTCGACAAAAGTCGGTCCGGTACAAGTTTAGATATATATCGAATTAAAAAAAGAGAACGATTATGCCTTTGTTTAAAAAGTATTTAATAAAAACATTACGCTCCTCTACTAAACTAGTTTCGCCTCCTCAGTAGTCAATGGAAATAACGTCATTACTTTGTTGGTGATGTCATCGACGCTGTTTTGTTATTTGACGTCATTTGACGTCACGTCAATGAAGTTTTTAATATATATATTAAAAGATAGATTGCAGCAGATGACGTCTTTGTTACATTCCTTTTCCTACTTTATATATATATAATATTTATATAAAAAGTTTACATTTGAATAGTACACTTCTTTAAATTCATAATTTCATTTCATATATAGTATAAAAGTATAGGAAAATATCTTTCATATAGGGTAAATAAACCGATCAATATATATTGGGGGTAGCGAAAATGTACGGGTGGCGAAACGTCCAGGGTAAAAACCCGCTAGGTAGAGAACTGACAGGCGCGAACACAACAGGGTAGCGAAACGTTCAGTAACCAAATATTGCATTACATATTGCTCATGGACATGACTTGTTATGTCTTTTGCTGATTAAAACTTATCTATATATCTGTATTCCATTACTGCTAAACAGGATTGACTTAATAGTTAATCAATAACCTCTTTGAAGGTCCACTTGAAATCTCAATGGTTTGTTATTCAGTATCAGTTGCAAGTTATCTGTAAACGATTTTGCTACCTGAAAAATAAAACGTTTAACATTTTAAAAACAAAGTCCTTCTTCAAGTTTAAAGGGAAAATAAGAGAAAGTAGCATACAAATAGTAACCGAACATTAACTTCTTCACTACGACAGTCACTTCATCACTTTTGTAAATACTATTTTTGGTTGTAAGTTTAATTTAACACTTTCCAACATGCAACTGAGATTGTTTTGGGATGAGAATAAAGCAGCAATGTCTTTCAGTTAGCTAAATTCCTTATGTACTGATGGTTACAACCTTAACTAGGTGGACAGGGATACTTATGTACTGATGTCTATAGGGTAATATTACCACTATGGTTACAACCTTAACTAGGTGGACAGGGATACTTATGTACTGATGTCTATAGGGTAATATTAATAGTATGCTTACAACCTTACCTGGGTTGGTAGGGACACTTATGTACTGATGTCCCTAGGGTAATATTACCACTATGGTTACAACCTTATAACTAGGTGGACAGGGATACTTATGTACTGATGTCCCTAGGGTAATATTACCACTATGGTTACAACCTTAACTAGGTGGACAGGGATACTTATGTACTGATGTCTATAGGATAATATTACCACTATGGTTACAACCTTATAACTAGGTGGACAGGGATACTTATGTACTGATGTCTATAGGGTAATATTACCACTATGGTTACAACCTTAACTAGGTGGACAGGGATACTCATGTACTGATGTCTATAGGGTAATATTACCACTATGGTTACAACCTTATAACTAGGTGGACAGGGATACTTACGTACTGATGTCTATAGGGTAATATTACCACTATGGTTACAACCTTAACTAGGTGGACAGGGATACTAATGTACTGATGGCTTTCGGACAATATCAAAACTATGATTACAACCCAGTAAGAATTTTAGAAAAAAAAAGAATGGGTCCTTAGGGACCCATAACTTTGAAATCTATGGGTCCCATAGAAAAACTATGGGTCCCAATTTTTTTCACCAACTACAAGCATGTGAACCAACTGCTACACCTGTCTGTTTTTTTTTTTCCATTTAACTTTATTTAACGCTTGACACTGAAAATGAATCAATGAATGAATCAATGAATATTAAAATCTATAAATGCCATAGTAAGCGTAGTTTGTTCATTTAATTTCATAAAACCTGCATGTTTCTGATCTTTCCAGTTCAATGTGCACTTAAGTCAATAGCTTTGGTCAACTTGACTTTATTAGGATTCTGTTCTTTGTGATTCTGTCCAAAAACGGAAGCCTGTATGCTCTACAGATCTGCATGTCTAGCAAGAGTGCTGTGTTGCAAATTACTGTTCTAACAAACTTTCACAAATGAATTTCTTACTTTACTATTATTACGAACACACCTACAATGTTTCTGTTCTTAAAACAGTGTTGCAGCTATGATGTCCGATTCTCGCATAGATTTCGAAAATCTCGTACAAAAATTACTAGTGCAATCTTTCAAGTCAGCCCTACGCGGTACCCGCCATACGATATTATCGCCAATAACAACTAATGACGACTCTTCTCCCCCGTCGTGATATTCTACGACGTATTAGATATAGAAAGTTTAGATACAGATAGTGCGCGAAAATTCGCGCACACTTAATTGCTACAATAATCAAATACTATGCGTCAAACCTTTCAAACTTTGGGGCGATTCTTGTCAAGTCCGATACCCGCCATTTTGGACACAAATAGGCTAGGTCTAAAACATTGACCATACTATCTTGACTAGCCACTATAAAAAAGAGTTCATTATTCGCGGCGCGGACTTTTTGTATTCGTGTTTTAATTTATTTTGGCCTAATTATCATAATATATTCAGCGTCTTTAGCAACTATGTTCGTCTGCGAGAACAATTTAGCACCTACGTAGGCCTGATACGCCGTTACAAAGTATCTACACATTAAAGTATTAATTGTTCTGTATTTTTCACGCAAGTACGACGATGCATCCTTGAGGACGCACGTCTTTTCAGACTATGCGTCCTCGGCGATTTTTATGCGCATTGTACGCAGGACGCAGACGTAAAATTATCACTGACAACCTTACCTGGGTGGGTAGGGATACTCCTGCTATATGGGGAGTGATTATTACCCCTGGTAATTTCCATAAGGCACTGTCTTTAGGCAAGGGTTCCTGTGCAAACACATCCAAGACAGCTCCGCCTAGCCAGCCCTCACTGAAAAGTTTAGATGAAATTGTGTTTTTCAAGCATCCAAATGTTTTTCTTTTGATATAATGTTTATATAAATACAATAAGCATAGCAAAGGAACTGCTCGACCCATCGACGGAAGGCCACAGAATGAGGTTCAGGTCGGACATGACAAGCTAGAAGTGGTATCATCCTTCTGCTACCTGGGGGATATGCTCTCTGCAGCCGGTGGATGTGAACTTGCAACAACCACGCGTGTGAAAACCGCCTGGAAGAAGTTCAAGGAGCTGCTACCAGTTCTGTCAACCCGCCATCTCTCCTACAATTTAAGACCCGCGGTCGTGTTTACAGCTCATGTGTGAGGAACGCAATGCTACATGCAAGTGAGACTTGGCCCTTGACAAGTCCAAACCTCCAGCGTTTACGTCGCAACGACAGAGCCATGATCAGACAGATCTGCAATGTGAAGCCAGAGGATGTGGCTACTGTTACGTACGATCAGCTGTTAACACAACTTGGCCTTGATGACCTGGACATCATTCTGAGAGAGAAAAGACTCCGCTGGTTCGGACACGTTGAACGCTCCAGTGGCGCAATTAAGACAGTCTGCACCATACAGATTGAGGGAAGACGTGGTCCAGGGCGACCCAAGATGACATGGAAGAATTTAGCAGAGAGAGATAGACGAGAGTGGAAACTTTCTGAAGTTGACCCCTGTGACAGGGATGTGTGGAGATCCAGTGTGAGATCTGCTATGCGTGCAGTTAGCCAGCTGCCTGGAAGGGGGCCCACCGATGTGGACGACACTCCCACTCCTGCATGTTAATATAAATACCGATGATGATGATGAAATGAAATATGATTTAACTACAGTTTAACCTGTGTACAGTTGAACATTTGTATTGTTGTCTTAAAAAGAAGTCAACTCAATGAAGGATAAAATAATGTAGAAAGCAAGCTTAAATCAGGCTAAAGTTGAGCAGAATGCTACGCAAGGAGCATTCTGCTTTACTTGCAGTCTGCTTCAAGCAACCATCTGTAATAACAATTTTGACTGTCTAAAATGGAACTATTGCCTTCATGGAAGGAAAAACCTAACCCATTACCCCATACATGTTTGTCCTTTTGAAGACAGGTGTCCACTTAAAGCAGGTTGAAAGTGAAACAAAATGTGCCTTAAAGGTGCATTCTTTGTTATCTGCTTTAAGCTACCATCTGCTATAATACAGAAAATATTTTTTTAGAACATGTTCATAATTGTGTAAAGTGAAACTATTTTCACAAGTTGAGGAATAAATTGAAGACGTAACAAGACTGTGCGTTCAATAAACGCTTATGCCCCCGGTGGCATCCTTGACAATATATTCTGAATCTTTTCTAAGTCCAAATTAGGTCAAGGTCAAGGTCAAACTGAGCTTGGGTATTATTGATGAGTTGGAAATGGTCCAAGGCAATAACTGTATAAGTATCAAAGCATTGTAGTAAACAGTGTTGATGCTAGACGAAACGGTAAAATCTAGTTAACTGAGAAGGAGCCCATTTAAAATATTCTAAGTTCAAATTAGGTCAAGGTCATGGTCAAAATCAAACTTTGGTGATATTGGTGGTTAGGGAATGGTCCAAGGCAAAAACTGTATAAGTATCAAAGCATTGTAGTCAGTTGTGTTGATGCTAGACGAAACGGTAAAATCTAGTTAACCAAGAATTAGCCTACTTAAAATATTCTAAGTCCAAATTAGGTCAAGGTCAAGGTCAAACTGAGCTTGGGTATTATTGATGAGTTGGAAATGGTCCAAGGCAATAACTGTATAAGTATCAAAGCATTGTAGTAAACAGTGTTGATGCTAGACGAAACGGTAAAATCTAGTTAACTGAGAAGGAGTCCAAATTAGGTCAAGGTCAAAATCAAAGTTTGGTGATATTGAAGGATAGGGAATGGTCCAAGGCAACAACTGTACAAGTATCCAAGCATTTGGGTAAGTGGTGTTGATGCTAGACAAAACGGTAAAATCTACTTAACCTTGTTACGGATGGACGGACGCACACACACACGGACGGACAGTACGATTACTACAGTTAAACCTCGATGTATCGAACTTCAAGGGACTGTGAAAAAACTTCGAAACATCGGGGCTTCGAATCATAAATGGGTTGTGATTTGAGTATTGAATTTCAATGCATATCAGATCTATAAGAACTATCGTTCCCGGCGTGTAATGTTTTCACGTCTATGTGTACTTTTTGGCATATTGAAATAAAACATAAATCCGACGTGTTCTTTATCATTTATAAAAACAACGGCATAAATAACAAAATACAATACATGTGTACAAAGTTAGGAGAATTCATAGTTATACGCATTAAAACATAGAAAAAAAACAACTACATGTATCTTACTTTCAACTTAGATGCTGTCAAATAACACCAACTACGGCGGAAATGCCGAAAATCGTACTATGTACAGTGTAACTGTCAATCAATTTAGCTTCTAGATTGAAATAAACATTTGATTAAATAATAATGATTTTAAAGATTAATTTTCGACTTCGAGGTTGTCAAGATTGCAGGTGCATAAATACGAACATACAGTAATATCGTTATCGATATCTTAACAGAGTTGTCGTTCGTTGTGAGATGGGTCTGCCCAGCTATCCCCACGGATTGGTTACCGGGTCTTTCACCGGACAGACCATGATCGGAGCGCATCTGCCATGTTGTGGCTCTGATAATAGAATGCCGACCACTGGTTTATCAGCATTATTAAACTTTTGGCTTGTTTCGTTAATTGTCGGTCCAAAATAGTCCTTGCGGTTTATTTACTCATTTGGATAAATTGGTGTCATCAAGCCTTTAAATATGGCGGCGTTGTCAATATCGTTAACGAAAACTGTGAAACAATTAAATGACAAACTTACCGAATTATTACTGATAACACAGAGTGTGCATGCAGAATTAAAAGAGCACCCCAGCGTGTTTTCACGGGAAGGTGTGAAAAATTAGCGTCAGTCTAGCGAGTCATGTAATCCGTTGATCCATGTTAGTTGACAGGTAATCGATGTTCGATACATTTGTGGTATTTTATGTTGGATTTATATAAAAAGGACTGGAAAAAAACTTCGATACAACCGGGAATTCGATACACATAACTTCGATTCATGGATGTGTTTTTACAAGGAATATATCGTGGAAAAGATCGGGACATCAAAAAAACTTCGACACAACGGGGTATTCGATTTATCGAAGTTCGATACATAGAGGTTTAACTGTATATGCCTCTGCATCTATCCATGCCGGAGGCATAAAAAGGTGTATAAAGGGGTAATGGGTTAAAAGGGTAAAAAGGTGTATCTATTGCATTGGGTTATGGGTTAGTGATGCAAATTATTCAACAAGAAATCCAGCAATATTCTTACCTAATTGCCTGAACTAAGGAAGCCTCATCTGCTATATCTCCACGCCCAATGTTTATGAAGACACTTTTCTGTAGAGAGAACGCAACCATTGTGATTAACTTCAGCATAACTGAGAGTCTGATACAGATCAGGGGACCGTTTCATAAACTTCGTACCACAAATGTTGTGGTAAGTTAGATTATGAAAGTCTCAATTTTTAAATTATTTTTTTTTCTCCATCTTATCCTGTCTTGTGACTTCTTTTGGAATCGTCTTGAAAAGACGATTCCAAAGAGATGTCACAAGACAGAATTAGATAGAGAAATCAGAAATTAAATATATTTTGAATTTTTGACTTAAGACCTTTTTGTCTTACAACGTTTTATGAAACGGGCCCCAGAACCTGACAGACCATAGTAATCATAATAAACTTAAACCAAATACAGTATATTTCAGGAGAAGATGGACTGCAGAGGCAATTTCTCCTCTTGGAACTTATTAACCCATCACTTCATAACTTGTATCTAGTTTTGAAGACAGGTGACCACTTAAAACAGGTTGAAAGTAAAGCAGAATATGCCTTAAAGTGACTTGTGTAGCATTACTGTGCATCTGGCATTAAAAGAATATGATCAGTTTAAAAAAATTCTCAAAAAAAAGTCACCAAATCTTAGCTTTTTAGATATTTTCCATTGATTTTTCTATTCCGTCTAATAGACTGAGTAAATCCATTTTGTATTGTTTGCAAATGCACAGGCATAAACAGAAAATAATAACATCTTCTCCCTTGCTGAACATAAAATAGGTTCAATCGACCACTGATAAATGAATGGCTTGCTGGCCCAGTGGTTAAAACATCTGAATCACTTTTTATTATAACGGGGTGAAAATTTGATACGACACCACGTCCCTGGTTTAAATCCCACTGGAACTAAAATAAAAATCGTTGAACTGCAGAATTTCATATCCTAAACTAATATTTATATGTTTATATACGTGTTACAAATTATTTCTTTTATGACATCATTTGGGTTTCAGTCTTTCAAGGTGCATTCTGCTTTACTTTCAACCCTCTTTATGTCATCAGCTATGTTCAATATTAGAAACTGTGCAGGCTATGGAGTAAAGGGTTAAAGTGATGTTAACCCATTATTCCATAGCCTGTTTCTAAATTTGAAGATAGGTGACCACTTAAAGCAGGTTCAAAGTAAAGCAGAATGTGCCTTAAGGCACATTCTGCTTTACTTTCAACCTGCTTTCAGCTACTATTT
Source organism: Gari tellinella (assembly GCA_922989275.2). Classification (NCBI taxonomy): domain Eukaryota; kingdom Metazoa; phylum Mollusca; class Bivalvia; order Cardiida; family Psammobiidae; genus Gari; species Gari tellinella. The sequence continues at coordinate 54,906,080 of OV277858.1, forward strand.
ACTAGGATATGGAAAATATTTATTAAGATACATATAAATGACTGTATGAGAAATTAACTATTTTCTTTTCATGCAGGAATAAAGGAAAGGTGTAACAAGAGGGTCATGGCCCTAAATTCGCTCACCTGAGGACATTGAAGTTTGTACCTAGGTTGACTGGGCAAGACAACATTTTAATATAGCTATAAATGGAGTTATCTTCCGGACAAGAAAACATGACAAAAGTGAATTTTGTTGCCAAGCTTATGACCCTTATCCATGACACATCCTCTTATCAAGCTATTTCCATTTCCGGTAAATGATAATTATTTCACTAGCGTCAGCAGAACTGGAGTTATTTTCCTGACAATAAAATATGACAAAGGGGAAACACAAAATATTTCTGCCCTTGTGCATGGCATTTTCTCTCATCAGTTTCTTTCCATACATAAAAATTCATTACAATAGCATCAGTAGAACTGGAGTTGTCTTCAAATATCACAAAGGGAAATAACTCAAAAAACAATGATGTCAGAGTTATGGCTTTTGCAAATGGCACTTCCTCTCATTAGACTCTTTCCAAATAGGCAATTTCATTTTACCCATTACCCCATAGCCTGTTTCTAGTTTTGAAAATAGGTGGCCACCTAAAGCAGGTTGAAAGTAAAGCAGAATGGGTCTTAATGCACACTTTGCTTTACTTTCAAACTGCTATAAGCTACCATCTACTAGGATATAGAAACTTATTTCGCATCTTACATTTTCATGACTGTTTAAAGGGGAATTATTTTCTTAAGTGGAGGAATAAATCAAAGGCCTAAAAATGCACATTTATGGGGTAATGGGTTAACAAACGTCAGTATTTATTGGGGGAAAGGGTTGAATCCTGGACAAGAAAAAATGACAAGACATACAGATAACTCTGACAAAACCAATATTAAACATATGTATAAATATGGCATAAGACATAATTACATAACTGTCAGTGGATCACTTCCAGATCCTGTTTCTCTAAGTATGAAGCAGACTGAACCATTTCTAAACTTTAGCAGACAACATGTTCAGTTCTGTTGGCCTGATCACTGAGGTCAAATATTATGCAAGAGTACCGTAGCATTAGCAACTGCTGGGGGCTTACCCTTACCAGACTGAAATGATGTCTGCTAAATACCTACTGTATGTGAAAAATGTACAAATTTTTTTTTTAGAAAATGTTAAGTTGGTAAATGAGTGGCAAATAGTTTGGATCCAGATTAGATGCAGCATTATGTTGCATCTGATCTGGATCCAAACTGTTTGCATATATTGGCTATTTGCCCATAGTATATTAAGGGTAACTGAGGTAAATACAGTTCTGCTTAAATAAAAAATACTGTGAAACCTGCCTAGAGCAGCACTTAAACTGTGCAGGGTGGTGTCAAATGTAACCCTAGGGATTTCATTTTAACAAACTATAGAGGGATCCACCAGGAGATTCTACTGTACAAATATCAAAGCTTAGGGCCTAGTAGTTTTGGGCAAGAAGATTTTTTAAAGTTTTTTTGCTTTTTCAAGCAGAGTTTGTGCTTTTTTCCTTTCATTTGAACAACTTCTGTAGAGAAGCATCCAAGGAACATCATGAGCAGTTTGAACTCTCCCTACAACCGTCGGGTTCAGAGGAGATGTCGTTTGAAGTAAATGTGAACGGACAGACGTACTACGGACGTTGAGCGGTCACAATAGCTCACCTTGAGCCTTTGGCTCAGGTGAGCTAAAAAGGCATATTTATGGGGTAATGGGTTAAAGAAACAACTTCAACTCACCCTGTGTTTGCAGTTTGAGAAGACTGTTCCAGACAGCAGACCTCTGGTATCACTGGTGCTGGGTAAAACATTGCACACATAGTCACAGTTCCTCAACACCTCAGGGATGTCACATGTTAGCCTATAGATACACAACTATATAGTCAAACCTATGTACAATAGGCAATATTCAGTTCTGCTCATTAACCCTTAACTCCATAGAAACTCATTTTATCGATTTTTTTATTCCGCCACTGAAGAAAATATTTCTCGTTTATACAGTCATGAATATGTATAATAAGAATTCTTTTTATATTGTAGCAGATGTCAGCTTAAAGCAGCCTAAACGTAAAGCAGAATGCACCTAAAGGTGCATTCTGCTTTACATTTAACCTGCTTTATGTTGTCATCTATCTTCAATACTAGAAACAGGCTATGGAGTAAAGGGGTATTAGTATACAGTAAAACCCGTATATTACAAACACTAAATGAGGATTAGTTTCAAAATTAATGCAGGGTTCTGCTTAAAGCAGGATGAAAGTAATGCAGAACAAGCCTGTTTTAAGCTGTCACATGTCTTTAATGACATCAACTAACCTTATTATGAGTACTATAATTTTACTGTACCATAAAACCATTGTTCAGTAGCAAACATTAATTCAATGAAGATTCATGGAGAATGCTAGGGTCAAGACACTGTGTATGGCAGGACAAAAGTAAAACAGCTTCCTAAATTACGTTTGTACTGCATGAAGCTATTATGTTCTAAATATTGTTCTGATGCTTTAGTAAACAAGAGCCGTATACGGCCCTAAATCGCTCACCTGGAGCCATTGATGTAAATGTAACGTATCTTGGAAAGCTGAGAAATTATGACAATATGATTGTGTCATTTGCTGATTGGATGATGCTGAGTGCCAAATAGCTAAGCTCAGGGTACTGTGGTTTCAGACAAGAAGATTTTTAAAGTTTTAATTGAAAAAATCTATTTTTAGCTACTGTGACCTAGTTATGCAACGGACCTAAAACATTTGAACAATATTGGTAAAGTACCTATAGAAGTTACACCATGCCAAATATCAAAGCTGTAGCCAAATTGGTTTCAGAGACGAAGAGGTTTGAAGATTTCACTATATAACTCTATGTAAATTTGAGACCCTGGGGCGGGGTCATTTTTGACCCTAGGGACATAAATTGAACAAACTTGGTAGAGGACCTGAAGATGATGCTTTGTGCCAAATACCTCAGCTCAGGGTACTGTGGTTTCAGAGAAGAAGATTTTTATTGAAAAAATCTATTTTTAGCTCCTGTGACCTAGATATGCAACGGACCGGAAAGTTTTGAACAATATTTGTAAAGTACCTGTAGAAGTTACACCATGCCAAATATCAAAGCTCTAGCTATATAAGTTTCAGAGAAGAAGAGGTTTGAAAATTTCACTATATAACTCTATGTAAATTTGTGACCCCCGGGGCAGGGCCATTTTTGACCCCAGGGACTTAATTTGAACAATCTTGATAGAGGACCTATAGATGATGCTTTGTGCTAAATATCTAAGCTCATGGTACTGTGGTTTCAGAGAAGAAGATTTTTAAAGTTTTTATTGAAACGATCTATTTTTAGCTCCTGTGACCTAGATATGCAAGGGACCGGAAACATTTGAACAACTTTCAAAGAGGACCATATAAGGATCATTTCTGCCAAGTTTGGTTAAATTCCATCCAGCAGTTTAGGAGGAGATGTCATTTAAAGAAATTGTTGACGACGGAAGACGAACGAACGGACGACGACGGACACAGCATGATCAAAATAGCTCACCTTGGCACTTTGTGCCAGGTGAGCTAAAAAATGACTTAAAAAAATAAAATGTTACTACTGGTAGAATTTGTTTTTGTGAAAAATGTCTATCTCCCCCTTGTATACTCCAATCCCACAAAATCAATTTAATACAGGTTTGATTGCACACATTCTGATAGTAAGCAGAGTTTATTCTACACATTTGTCGCCTGATAACTTATTACGACTTTAAAATTGCATTGATTATTAGCTGTTTATGACAGATGACTGTTTAAAGCAAGGTGCTGTCTGTTTTAAGTTCACCTTGTTTTAAGCAGTCACCTGCCTTTTATGCAGTCATTTGGTCTTCTTCTCAGTGGCTGTAAGCCGGTAATAGAGAGGTTTAGCACAACTGTACATGTAGCTTGAATACCTGTATTCTGCCACCGCTGGACATCTTCTCTCATCACTGGGTGGAGTTCTTGTCACACCTATAACCTTCATCCCTGACCCATGGCACAGTCTGGCAACTAAAGGTTTAATATTTGTCATCAAAATTTATTATAAGCCTTTAAAGCCTGCATAACTAAAAACTAAATAATCTGCAGTCAAATGCTTTAAGCAATCACCTGTTGTAAACATAATTAATACAATTTTGTGGTCTTATTAGAGAGGTTTTACTGTAATACACTTTAAAAGTACCGTAATATACGGCAATAAGCCCGCACCTTTAGATAGCCTGCATCCTGCATATTGCCCGCAGACAACTTAAAAATGCAAAAAGTTTTGGCAAATAAGCCGCACCGTCTATATGCCCGCACCCATATTGTGAAACTTACTTAAGATTCACCGCTATAAGGAGTAACATGGATTAACTCCCGACCGTTATCAACGTTAAATGCTGGATAGTGCTGAATCATTATTCTATTCTATGTTTTACATGTATTCAGATCTCGATTCTACTGAAAACGGTAAATTGTTAGAACGTTAGTGAGATGAAAACAGAGTGGATCAAAATGGTTGTATTTGTTGTGAATACATCTAGACATTGTCGGGTATGACCAGTTTTCATGTCATTCGCGGTTTGATAAACCCGTGAAAACTTACTCAATGAAGTCCGTTTGCTGTTGGAGAACATTAAAGCAGTGGCGATTGTATTGGTTGTATTGTTCTTCATGGACCCTATTGTATTTTGTGTTTGTTCATGCACTAAATTTGACCATTTACCTGTTAACCCCGACTTGTGTAAAAGTTGCAAACAGTTTTGACTCTGTTTAACCGCCGAGAAAATCAGCGTCTAAACAGGATCCACATCATTTCTCATTCGTATAAATGTAATTTCCTTAGTCAAGAGGTATGGAAAATTTGTGTAGTAATGCTAACACAATCTTTTTGAATGTCCTCTTTTTTTTACAACTTGAAAGAAACGGCAACATTTAGCTCCTAATTATACAAGCTCTATTATTTGATTTTTTCTGCAATCCCGATGGGTAAAAAGATTCGTCATATATAGCCCGCTCCGTGAGAAGACCCGCAGGCACTTTCTTGACTGCAAAAACATGAGATAGCCAGCGGGCTTATAGCCGGAAATTACGGTACATGTAATATCAATTTTCTTAATGCAAGAGATGAAAAGAAATTCTCAATTTTGGCGTTGTTAGTGCTAAGATCCAGGTCCAAATTCTCTCTGTATTAACTCTTTACTCCATACTACGATTTTTTTACACATTTATTCAATTCTTTCCTCCACTGAAGAAAAGAGTTCCATTTTAAACAGTAACAAATATGCAACTCAAAAAATATTTTCCATAACCTAGCAGATGTGACTTAAAGCAGGCCGAAAGTAAAGCAGAATGTGCCTTAAGGTGCATTCTGCTTTACTTTCAACCTGATGTAAGTCATCATCTGTCTTGAAAACTAGAAACAGGCTATGGGGTAAAGGGTTAAGCAGCCTCTTCAATACAATTAATGGTTGCTAAACTCTTGTAAAGGTTGTAATTGGAACAAAATAAATGAGACTGCCTGTAAAGCAGTAAATAAAGCTAGCTACATGTACAAACCTTCACAGCCTATTTCACCAACTCCTAGTATACCAATAGTCAGCTCACTGAGAGATCTGTAGTTGCTGAAGTCGGACCTGAAATACAGTACAACCTTCCTATTACGACCACCTAAGTTTGCTAATATCATGTATTTAAGGCAGGTGACTGCTTAAAGCAAGGTAACAGTGAAACAGAAAGCTCCTTCAGAGGCTTTCTGTTTCACTGTTACCTTGCTTTAAGCTCTCACCTGTCTTTATTTAATCAATTAGCCTTCGTTTTAGCTGTCGTAATAGAGAGGTTCTACTGTAATTACATTTTCCTCATAGCACATATTTCTGAGGAATTATTTCTTGTAACAAGGCTGAAATAAAGATATCAGACCGATAAGAGCTTACTATCTGCCTTTTTGAGGCACCCAGCTGTCTTAAATTCGAGGACCTAGTGAGTGGGTAAAAAAACATGAAAACGTTTCAAATGAAATCTCTTTTCTGTGCAAGATTTTTTTCCATAAAAATGTTAATGATTCCATCTGTTGTAAACATTATAAATCAGTCTTACTTGTTCCAGGATAACTTCTCTTGCTCCTTGAAGACCTCCACAATGTATCTCTCCTTGGCTAGAACATAGCCTAGCACATACTCAGCCATGATCTTATTGAACGCCCCTCCTGTTCTGGTGAGAAGGCAGGGAAGTGGCTGGAAAAAGTTTATAATAATAATCTTTACTCAAAGAAATGCTCTTCTTTGCTTCTTTCTCTATCCAGATTAACTCTTTCATTGCCAACAGCGCCAAAAGGCGACTCTGCAAACAGTTTGGTTCCTGATCAGACGATGTGAAACTCTGATCAGGATTCAAACTGTTTGACATGTGTATCAACATTTCTTAATGTAATAAATATTGCAGATGACACTACCAAGATAGGTAGCTGATTAAACAGGCTGAAATTAAAGCAGACAGTTCCTGAAGGAGCTTTCTGTTTTACTTTCAACCTCTTTTAAACAACCATCGTTCATTAGCACTGAAAAATTCTTAAAAGAAATGGTCAACCTCAGCATATAACAAGAGCTGTCGGAGAACAGCAAAGCTCGCCTAATTAAACCTTTCTTAAATAGGTAACTATCAAAAGAAAAGTGTATCAGTACATTGATATTCAAGCCACAGGGAACCTCCATTCAAAATATCAACTTCCTAATGCAAATATGTCATGTAGTATAAGTGCATTCCAACACTTACTCCTTAACTAACTTTGAAATTTCAGTCCCAAAACTTTAAGTCCACAAAAGGTGTAATTTTGACTAAATTTAAACTTTAAAAAAAAAATAACTACGCAACTTCAATGTTCAACCCAAGGGCACCTCCATTCCAAATATCAGCTTCCTAATACAAATATTTCATGTAGTATTAGTGCATTACAACTCTTACCCCAAAACTTTAACCATGAGAAATCAGCTGAAAAACCTAAGTCCTCAACAGGTGAAATTTTGACTAAATTTAAACTTTTTTTTTAATTTTAACTACGTAACATCAATGTTCAACCCACAGGGCACCTTGATTCCCAATATCAGCTTCTTAATACAATTATTTTAAGTAGTATTAGAGCATCACAACACTTACCCCAAAACTTTAACCATGAGAAATCAGCCGAAAAACCTAAGTCCACAAAAGGTAAAATTTTGACTAATTTAAACTTTTTTTAAATTCTAACTACACAACATCAATGTTCAACCCACAGGGCACCTCCATTCCAAATACAAATATTTCATGTAGTATTAGTGCATAACAACACTTACCCCAAAACTTTAACCATGAGAAATCAGCCGAAAAAAACTAAGTCCACAAAAGGTGAAATTTTGACTAAATTTAAACTTATTTTTTAATTTTAACTACACAACATCAATGTTCAACCCACAGGGCACCTCCAATCCAAATATCAGCTTCCTAATGCAAATATTTCATGATGTATTAGTGCATAACAACACTTACCCCAAAATTTTTAACCATGAAAAACCAACGCCGACGCCGGGGTGATTCCATAAGCCCCCCCATTCTCCGAATAGGCGAGCTAAAATTGGCAATATACTGAAATAAAGCCTTTTCAAGCATTTGTTAAGTACATCAAGTACATCATAAAATTTCTACAATAATTGCACTCCTGCAAGAAATCAAACTTGTACACATTATGTGCAAATATAATCAAAATCCATTGAAAACTGTAGTTGCTTGACTGTAAACAGTGTTAGATATGGCATTTTCAACAATTCAAGGACAGGTAACTCGTGACCTATTGGTCTGATTTCAACCATAATCGGGCTCATCTGAACTCTTATGGTAATCTACAATCTGAGCATGTTTAAGAAAGATTGGATAAAAATTGTGGCCCATAGAGTGTAAAGACTAAATTGTTGATGACGCATGACAGATGACAAACCCCGGACATTCAAGGATTACAAAAGCTCACCCTAAGCAAGCTCAGGTGAGCTAAGAATTGTAAAATGAAAATGTGTTGTATGCCTTCCTGTGATATGGAGCTTTTTCGCCAGTATCTGTACAGTAAGATACAAGAGTCTATATCTTAATCATTGTAATTTACTGTTTGTATTTTACTCTAACGTCAATTTCGATAAGCAAGACATCATGTACACATACATGTTCAAGTTCTATATTATTCTTTGTAACGTTTAAAGAATTCTTGTTCAGCATCAAATACCAAGTGATTCTGGATATAAATAGATTTAAAAATTCTGGTTGTTGGCTGTGTATAGATCAATTGAAGGCATATAATAAACACATCACCAGTTGGTGGTGCACTACAGGGCATGATATTCACCTCTTGATGTTCTTGGCGGAAACAGCCGATCAGGCCCAGCACTTATAAAGCTTTTGAGTTGAGTCTGAGTTCGTTCTCAAGCATTTGATTGGTCAGATTTGAGCCTAGGCTCAAATCTGACCAATCAAATGATTTAGAATGATTTAAGACTCAACTCAAATGTCTTATAAGCATGGACCCAGAATCGTGGCAAATTGTTCGTCAGATCGGCTGTTTCAACCAAGAACATCTCCAGCTGAATAAATCGACCTGTATTGCACTGAGCCAACTGGTAATGTGTATCAAACATGACTATAGGAACGTTTTGGTTACTTTTGTAAGCAGTAATCTGTCTGCTAAGATATCCTGGCTACCTCAAAGAATGGTCAATCTGACTGAAGCTGACAGTATTCTTAATGTGCTCAGTTTGTAAGAATACTAGAACAGCCAATCAATACCTTTGTTTGATCAAGGCCCTGCAACAGCTTCTCCACACCTGAAAGTAAAAAACACAAAGCATTATCAATGACTTTAACCATTTACCCCATTTCTATAAGTTTTGAAGACAAGCGTGCAGATTTAAACTTAAGCAGAATTTTGCTTCTTAAAGCTACCATCAGGAAAGATACTGGAAATGCTTTTGTTCAGGCCATCCAAGATATAGAAGTAGTTAGAGGTGTAAAAAGGCATATTTAAGGAGTAGTAGGTTGAACTGCAATAATAATGTCAGGTTCAAACCTGTCAAATGCATCTACATGTATTTAGATCTTACAAGTCTTTTTGGACGATAGAACCTTATTACATAAAACAATTTAGCTCCTGATTAGACATTTATTACTTTTTGACTCAGACTGATCACAATGCAAACTGACTGTACATGCGGGTCATATTCATTGTATGTTGAGAAATGAAAAATACTCTCTGTGAAAGAGATTGAACAGGAGTTATAAGCAGAAAAATAGAAAATACGCAGTATTGATGCAAGCGTTATGAACTTGTGTAATACACTTTCACTCATCAAATTCTTTCAACTAATGAAATTTCGAAATTTCATTTCAAAAGCTGCAGTATGAAAGTAATAAGCAGGTAAAGAAACTGTAGTAAAGGGGAATAACTCTGACAGTAAATTTGATGCAAGAGTTATGAACATTGTGCATTGGACATAGCAACTTGGTTCATTCGAATAGGAGTTGAAGTCAAAAGTAAAAGTGTGACGGAAAAGGCGTGACAGACAGACTGACGCCAAAAAAGTGATACCTAAGGGTCCCCTCTGCGATGCTGAATCATACCTGCCCAGGTGCTCTGTGCCCATTTCAGTTGTTTGGCAGTATAGATGACTCTAAGAACCTCTGGTACATCGGCCAACAATATCTCGGCCTCCTGCTCCAGGCGACTACTATCTGCTGCACTTATAGATTCTGAAATACAATTGACTTAACGAATTGCCAAGAGTAAATCAATATCATGTTATTCAATAAAAAGGGTTCATAAACCCCTTTAAACAAATGCACAGCAGCACATGCTTAATGTTTTAAATGCATATATGTGCAACCTGTGTTTTACCTATTACCCAACAGCCTGTTTCTAAATTTGATGACACATGACCATTTTAAGTAGGTTGAAAGTAAAGCAGAATTATTGTGCCTTGACGGCTTAAGGTGCAAGCCTGTTTTACATTCAACTTGCTTTAACTCTTTCAACACTATAAGTAATTCTAGTGGGTTATTAGGTTCCCTTATGGATCATTTTAGGTACCAAAACATGAACCAGTCTACTTCGAATTCTGGGTAGTTTAATAAATGCTGGTCTAAACTCCTATAGGAGCCTTCTGATTTTTGTCTACACTGTTTGCACATGTAATGAGTATTTTTTAACATGTTCATAGTGTTGAAAGAGTTAACCTGTTAAAATATAAAAGTTATTTCATTATTATTTCTTACCAGGTTCATATTCATGCATGACTTAAGTGGAATTATTTTCGTAAGGACTAATTAAATTAAATGTGTAAAAAACACTATTAATGGACTAATGAGTTAAAAACGGCCTTTCAAAAGAAAAACCATGGGAATAATCTGAAAAAGCCCCTTTTAGCATCAGTTAAGATATTTGGATCCAGCTTAGGCATGTCATGATCAAAACTGTTTGGTGCACTCACATTGTAATTTTGCAACAAAAATGGATGATAAGTAATTTTCTGATACACGTGAACACGAAAGAAGGCGTCTTCTCCCTCACTGTACACTAAAGTAGGCTAAATTGACTTGTTTGCTCAGTTATGGTCAACAAGTTTCAGACTGACAAATTTTGTTTTCTGTTTGTTCGTCCCACATTTGAATCCCTGCCAGCTGAATATTTTCTTGCTTTGAAATGCAATTTCATCAGAATTTCTTTAATTAAACTAAAAATTACGTAGTTATGTAAGCGTTTGACATACTTTTACAAATAATTTTTATGACACCATACGGTTTTCAGTCAGAGTCTCTTTAAAAAAACCATTGGAACAATTTTATTTTTAAAGAGACTCTGACTAAAAACCTTATAATGTGAGTTATTATAATTGGCAATTAATGCTCTAAAAGAATATTATTAAGATGAATATATGTGTAAAAACAGAGTTCTTAAACTAAATTGGATAAAAAATGAGGTCTGTCCAAAAAACACCAATGTTTAAAGTTTGTGCGCTTTTAAATTCTGTCCAAAAACGCAAAAATTAAAGATTGTGCGCTTTTTACTATAATATAGAAATTACAGTTCGTGATTCGAGAGCAAAGATCCGATACTTTGCAAATTCTGATTTTGCATCGTCACCTGAAGGGCTTTTTGTCAAATTAATAATTTCAAAAGATGGTAAAGCTTTCTGCACTGCGGATGACAGCCCTGTAACATCGCTGGCTATAAAGATTTTCTTGACTTTGGAAATGAGTGACATTTCTGTACTATTACACCGGTTGAGCACAGGAGAGTAGCTTCCCTTATTTTGTTATACCGGAAATGAAGAATCATCCGGACTTCAACCTTCCGTGATAACCAGTTTCGTTTTGGAATATGGGAAATAAATGACATTTGTAAACCATGTCAACAAATCTAGCGTCAGGCATTAAACGTTTCTGTCACAACTCGAGACGTCTGCAAACCATCTTAGAAGAAACAAAACGATGTTTTGATGATATCAACGAAAATGGAAAACACGAAAATGGTGGTAATGCAGTTGCTCTTTCTTAATCCAATGTTACATTACATTTAGGGTATAATTAATAGAACATGAATTAGTTCTCATCAGTTCGTGTCATTTTTTAGCTTTCGTTTCCTTTCACCAGAAGTATCTTTGCTCTGGTTAAGGCAGGTGTTGGGTTAAAACAGGCTGAAAATAAGCTAGAATTTCTTTCTTTAAAGTCCCATTTTATCCGTCGTGTAAAAACCTTTATAGGATTCTACGACGTACTATATTCAGATCAGATCACCGGGTAGTCTCATCGGTACCTAGTCTCATCAAATAAACCCTTTGACGACAGCCCGATTGCCTGACAGGTGTCACAGTGTTTAGGTTAGGCCCATTTTGCGCCATTGACGAAGAATTTTTGAAAATGGCGCATGAAAAATAAAATTAATGGGTCATTTTGGCGCATCGTATATCGGCTCGGAAAAATGTCCGAAGTCTGCATTTCAGGTCCGTGTTTTAGCCCAATATTTCCTGAAGTCAATTCCTGTTCATCAGGCGCTTGATTTAAACTTATTAAAGACTCTGTAACAATACAGCATCCAGACATTAACAAACCATGCGCTACGAGTCCTGCTGTTTCTGTTTCTAGTTTTTAAGACGTGTGATGCTTAAAGCAGGTTGAAAGTAAAGCAGAATGCACCTTAAGGCGCATTCTGCTTTACTTTCAGCCTGCTTTAAGCTTCCATCTGTTGGAATAAAAATCCGAAGATTTAGGAAAAATCCAGAGAAATGGCAGCCCTGAACCTGTATTAGTCCAAATAATGAGGACGCATGATGAATCTAGTGTCCAAATTCACTTGCTCAATTCCCGATAGCAATGAAAGGGATATCACTTTAAGACTAACAAGGTCAGTCACACGGACTAAAGTTCTATTAGAAGGTCAAAAACATTTTTAAATAGCATTCTGCTGCTTCTGCACAATAGAATAATTCCCTACCATTTTTCTGCTTTATTTCACAACTTTCCTCAGTTGAGCAAGAGAAAATTGAGGAAATAAAATTAGAATCTTCAACTTTCGTTGGAAAAACATCAACTTCCGGTTGAATTAATATAAAGATTAAAAATATAAACAAAACCAAAAATTAAGATGGACTTGGAGCCAGCGAGCCGATTTCGTTCAAAACCGGAAACGGAAATTGGTATTCTTGTTTAATACATGACCTTACATGAGCTTTGTTCTACAATGGCTGGCAGTTACAGAAAAACGTGTTGTGTTCTGATTTAAACGATGGAATGAGACCCTAAGGTAGTTGTCATTATATTTTTTGTCAAAAATATTGAATGAAAAGGCATGAGTTGTAGACTACACTACAAAATTTGTGCAGACAATGTTTTAAATTAAGAGAAAAACCTGTTTAAAGTCCCGCCTCGATTTTATGGTGGATCTTGCTATGGGAAAAAGACATTTTAGTGAAATACCCTGGTTGAGCCGAAATTGAAAAATGTAAAAAATCAACATGATAAACGTGAAATGATAAATTTGAAACACAGGGTTTCTGGCTTCCTTTGATGTTGCCATGTTTATATTGTATGATTAAAACAATTATTAACATTCTTGTCCTGTGTGATCAATGTAATTGAAGGTAGTAGATTAAAAGAAATAAGTTTAAAGTATACATTTAGACAAGTGGCTTCTTTACTCTTTGTACCCTAGTCATGCACATATGCGTCATTTGTAAACGGTGTACCTGTGAGGAGTACACAAGTTTGTCCTATGCAAAAAGTGTAGACCCTGATCAGAGAGCTCCTTAAGGAGCCCTCTGATCTGGGTCTACACTGTTTATCATTTTGACATCTATTCTAAAAATCAACCCTAAAAAGTCAAAAATGGACTAGACTAAATTGAAAACTTGAATTGTCCATTTGAGGTTTTAGGGAGGAAAGGGTTAAAGAATGCTTATGAGGGAGTTATCTGCTTTATTGTTAGTTTGCTTGAGAGAGTCATCTGTCAGAATGTAAAGGAGTAAGAAGGCATTTCTATGAGGAACAGAGCTCCAGATTGTTTTTGCATTAAACCCTGTGGTGTTACCACTCATTAGAATCGTCTCTTTGAGACCATTCTAATGAGTAGTAACACCATAGGATTTGGTGCTGAAATGGGTGAGAAAATGTTGGATTTGTTCAGTTGACTCCGTGTTATCTGGAGCCCTGAGGAATGGATAAAGCAGGGCTCCAGATAAGAGGGAGTAAAACTGCACAAATCCAACATTTTTTCACTTATTTTAGCATGAAATCCTATGGTGTTACTACACATTAGAGTTGTCTCTTCGAGACGATTCTAATGAGTAGTGACACCATCGGGTTTAAAGCAGAAATAAAGATTTAATTTTTGGATATACCCCCCTTATCTGGAGCCCTGATAAAGGTATGAAAGACATTTTTATGAGATTATGGGTAAATACACCTTGTCCTGTTTCAGGTGCACTTGTATCAGTTGAGATGCTTCAAGAGGAGGAAGAAGAAATTCTTGATGCAGCCCACAAACTGCCAGGAGTAGTCATATTTGGCCAGAATGCTTATTGCAAGTCTCGAGTGGTTAATGAAATATTCAACAGAACAATATTTCCCAGCTTCGACATTTCTGATGATAAAACAAAATACAGAATGGTGCGTTTCAAGCATGGTGAAAACTTATGTATAAACCTTGAACTACCCGATGATTATTCTCTCGCTGAGAATCTAGAGGCTTACAAAGGACCTTGGAATACTATACCTCATAAAGATCTTCAAATAAATGAGAATGAGAGTACTGATGGTGCCAATGGAGCGGCCATACTAGAGGTATCATTTAACCACCAGCTCTTGAGGCATGGCTGCACCCTCCTTGTGGCAGCCTGTAATGCAGCGTTTGAGGAGATGGCAAAACAGTGTGTAAGGGATGTATCCCCGATAATAGTGTACGCTTTTCACTCTGAGACCCTTACTAATCAGGTGAGTAATTGTTAAATGCAGTAAAACATATATACAGCAGCTAATCCATAGAAAGAATCCAACATTTTCTCACTTATTTCAGCACCAAATCCTATGGTGTAACTACTCATTAGAATTGTCTAGAAGAGACTATTCTAGTGAGTAGTAACACCATAGGGTTTAATAGAGAAATAAAGATTTTAGTTTTTGAAATACTCCTCTTATCTGGAGCCCTGTAATCGTCATGAAGAGACAGGTCTCAAGGGTAGACACTACAAAGGATTTGGATGCGACAAAAACAAAAGTTTGAAATGTTTAGCTTTATAATGCCCATTTTGTATACAGCTTTAATTTAATATTTTAAACCCTTTACCCTATAGCCTGTTTCTAATTTTGAAAATAGGTTGTCACGTCAGTGGAGGAATAATTTATCTTAAAAGTGTAAAAACGCATATTCTGTGGAGTAATGGGTAAACTTAGCTCTAATTACATTTCAGGAGATTCAAGAGTTAGAACAGCTAAAGGAGATCACCCACTTTCAGCCTGTATGTTTTGTAAAGGTGCCAGTCCCTGGGCAGAGTTTTCAGGCTATGCCGGGGAACCCATTCAGCAGTGTTATGATGCCAGTGTCTCCCCGCACTGATGTTAGTCACCTGTATTTTGATGAAAGCATGAAGAAGTCGCTGGACTCTGAGGCAGATCAAGATGATGATTGCGACAGTGCTATGCAGAATTCAAATAGTTCGAAAAAACGTATCAGAAGTGAAAGTGACTCGTGTGTACAGAAACGTGAAGCTGGATCACCTCACTCGCCTAGTCACAGAGCGGGGAAGATTTTGACATCTTCTATTCCCCCGTTACGGTGCCAGGCAATTTTCAGTCAGCTGTGTAAGCTTGGATATCTCTCAGAAACTCCAGGGATCAAGAACATCAGTCGAGAAATTGTTCAAGACTATTTTGAAGTTGATAGTGTACTAGTGTCCAACTTTGATATGTTCATTTCTTCTTTCACGACATTCTCAGAACAGACAATGCAGCGATATCTCGTGAATGCAGTAACTGTGTTGAATAATACTCACATACGATGCTTGAACACTTTCATTGTGTCAGCCTTTGAAATGGCACGGGACATTTTGTTTACACCTAGAAAGCTCGAGTTTGCTAAGGCTAAAGAGGAAGAGTTGTTTAAGTCATTGTTACAGATTGCAGTTGATAAAGGAGATGAAATTAAGGATATGATTGAAAGAACCCTACATGAGAGCTGGGATGCACTAGTTGATAAGGCTTATAATTATGACTTCATTGGTAAGTACAGAAACCCTCTGCTTCAATGGAGAAGATGTTAGTCTTTCCCTTTTAAACGCAGATGAAATGCAAACGCATGGCAATAAAATGTAGAAAATAACAACCTTTTGATAATTGTGACCATTTATTTTAGTCAGTGGCAAACAGTTTGGATCAGGCTCAAAACTGTTTTAATGGAAATGATAGTATCAGTGTAAATGTGTTTATTGATTAAGAATAAAGTCTTCTCTACTGTAATATGACCCAAAGAAGACTAGTTTAGAGCCCCCCTACCTATGCCTTCATAGAAGCATCACAAATGAGTAGTCAGTGATGTTTTGAATACAGGTAGCAGCATAATGCAAGATGAAAATAAAACAGAAAGCTCATTAAGGAGCTTTCTGCTTTACTTTCAACCTGCTTAAAGCTACCATCTGTCTTCAATATTGATAACAAGCTATAAGGTAAAGGATTAAAAGAGACTTAATAACATACTGTGAACAAAATCATACATGCCATCTCAATATTCTGGTACAACTTGTGGAGAGAGTTATTTGTAAACAACTTTTACTATGTTTTTTTGCTGAAACTATTGCTGATAGTATTGAATCTATTGATAGTTTAATTTTATAATCGATACTAGTAGTTGACTTTCTAGACTTCAGCTATTGCGATAAGTCAATACTCAGGGTTAGAAATTAGCTAAAAATTATACTTGCATTTTTTTGCGAGTGACTTTTGAACTTACTCGCAAAATGCAAAAACTACTCGCGAAAGTTAAACTGTCATTCTGAACATATATCTTTTAACTTTTAACCCGACACAGACTTGTGTAGAAATCAAATACGATCTACCTACACTTAGTGTATTTCATACTGTACATTTGTGGTTACAGCTGACAAGGGATAAGATCTTGATCAGATAAGATAAGATCTCATATCTCATATCTTGATCAGATAAGATAAGATCTCATATCTTCGTGTACATAACAAAGGGGTATTTTCTTACATTTTATGATATTGGGGAGAATGCATACTGTATGCACTATGCAGACCGCACACGATGCTACTTCATTACTTGAAAATTAGGTCAGGTTTAGATCGCCAATCCGTCTACGATACAAACGTTTTTTAGCTCACCTGGCACGAAGTGCCAAGTTGAGCTATTGTGATCGCCCTGTGTCTGTCGTCCGTCGTCAAACTTTTTGTTCAAAGATCTTCTTCTTGGAAACCACTGGGCCAATTTCATCAAAGCTTCATAGGATTGTTCCTTGTAGGGTACTCTCTCAGATTTCTTCAAATATAGGTCATCCAAATGAAATTGTGGTTGCCATGGCAACCAATGAAAAAAACTTTACAAATCTTCTTGTCAAAAACTACAGGTCCGAATTGAAAATAATTTTACCCAAATGTGCCATTTGTGACCCTCTATCAGATGTCTTAAAATAATTTTCCTATAGATCTTAAAAAACATGGCCGCTAGTGGGTGGGGCAGATTTTCTTATATGGCTATATAGTGAAAACTTAAAAAATCTTCTTGTCAAAAACTACTGGTCCGATTTGAAAGCAATTTTTTGCAAATGATCCATGGGTGACCCTCTACCAGATTTCTTAAAATTATTTTGATATCTTAAAAACATGACCGCCAGTGGGTGGGGCAAGTTAGTAAAAACTTTAAAAATCTTCTTCTCTGAAACTACTTGTCCAAATTGAAAATAATTTTACACAAATGGTTAATTGATGTTCCTCTACCAGATTTCATAAAATCATTTTGTTATCTTAAAAAACATGGCCGCCAGTGGGTGGGGCATGTTACTGTATAGTAAAAACTTTAAAAATCTTCTTCTCTGAAACTACTGGTCCAAATTCAAAATAATTTTACAC
This sequence comes from Gari tellinella, assembly GCA_922989275.2. Lineage (NCBI taxonomy): Eukaryota > Metazoa > Mollusca > Bivalvia > Cardiida > Psammobiidae > Gari > Gari tellinella. The sequence continues at coordinate 54,923,762 of OV277858.1, forward strand.
AAATGGTTAATTGGTGACCCTCTACCAGATATTTTAAAATCATTTTGTTATCTTAAAAAACATGGCCGCCAGTGGGTGGGACAAGTTTTCCTTATATTTCTGTATTCATGGGTGACCCTTTGCCAGTTTTCTTCAAATAATCTTCCTAACTCAAACAACATGGCCACCAGTGGGTGGAGGTGAATAAGTGAAAACTTAATCATTACTGGTCCATTTACATGACCGTAATCATGGATACTAGGTGAGCGATTTAGGGCCACATGCGGCTCTTGTTTCACTGGTCGTATATTTCAGGGCTGTGGTTAATAAACAGTATATCACAGTAGAATTAGAAGTATACTTGTACTCGTGCGAGTCTTTTAAATGGCCTTGTCTTTGAAGAACGGTTTCGGTTGTTGAGTCTGTGATAAGAATTGTTTACACATCGGAACTCTGAAGTAGCAAAGTGCACGTTGCATTAGCCAATGAGAATTGGGAAAGTCCGTCATTACGTCATTCTTACTGACAAAAAAGAGGTTGAAACTGCCCGAGAAGCTATGATTGGCTTACGAAAAGTATTCGCTAATAAAAAATAATGTCTACTCGTCCATTTCCGCCACTCGAAATGTTACGGAATAAACCGAGCATAGACTTACAGACATTATACTGTGTTTAGCTGTCTGAAAAACTGTACTCGCATTTTTTGCATTTGTGGAAAAATCACTTGCAGTTTACAAATTCCACTCGCATTTTGCGAGTATGCGAGCTTAAATTCGAACCCTGATACTATAGGCTATCGTGTCAGCCCTAGTCTTGTTGCTACATCCAGCTAATTAATTTCATAACAGGAGTATAGGTGGAGGAAGACCCCAGATGCCCTTCATACTCCGTTTTCAGTACGAATCAGTAACTGCGTAGAACTACCGACCTTCCACAAGCCAGCTGGAATGCTTCCTCACATGAATAATCCGAAGTGCCCAGACAGGGATTCGAACCCACAGCAGTTAGAAACAAAGTTATTGTCAGTCACAGTGACTAAATAAACTGACTACATGATTGTGATTAACCACCGGGCCACAGAGGCAACAAGTTAATCAACATCTAATCCAAATCCAATCTATTTCCAAATCAAATAATGTTATTAATACACCAACAGGTGTTGAGTTTGGACAGAGTGGAGAGATCCTGACGTACAAGGGACTAAAGATCTGTACTGGTCAGATCCAGGAACTGGTGCTGGGAGGTCTGAATCAGGCAGTAGCTGGGAGACTCATCAACTCTGTGGACATACTGAGAGACTCATACACAGGTGAGTTAACCTCACTACACAATCTCTATACGATCCTCTATTCATAGAACATTTCCTCCTGTTCATGGCTACATTACCAGCTTTAAAGACACAGCCTCCTTAACCCGTTCCCCCATAAATACACCTTTTTACACCCTATAATTTATTCCTTCACTGAAGAAAATAGTTCACTTTTATACAGTCATGACTATGTATTAACCCATTAAGCCATACTGACTCATTTTGACTCATTTCGCAATAGCCTCATACTAACTCATTTTGACGCACTATAATTAACTAGCTTCCATTGAGATAAGGATTGAGAATTGTTTATTGCTTATGAGTTAATGGGTTAAGTGATCATCTTTTTTTAAAACTAAACACAGACTATGGGGTAATGGGTTTGTCGGGTGAATAATGACTCTGAAACTTCTCCAAATCTAACTCTTTTAATCACTATCTTCTTCGTTCACTCTAACTACTACTCTGATTGTCAAAACATGTTTATTGTGTATGTGACGTAACGACGCGTGACGTCTTGGCGGTCGCGCCACGACGTCGCTCGGTGTTACGCAATCTCGACATACTCGGGGCCACAAAATGCTTGCAAAACTTACTGCACAAAGTAATTAGAAATTTGTTAAGCCCTTCGTTTAAGCAAATTATTAATTTCTTACTTGTCTTTTAACTTTATCACAATAGTATCTACTTTGCTGAATATCAATATCACAGTCTCTTGAAAAAACGTAGATCTAATAAAGTCTCTGATGAAAATTTAACTTTCCTGTCACTGTATTTTAGTTAACACCTGTAATCACTTATTAGTTTTCTAGTAATTAGTTTCTATTCTATAACTTCAAGTGGGTAGATTATCACTATTGGCCTGTTAGTAACATCAGAATCAGTTAGGATTTTAGCGGCAAATTGTCGTGTTTCCAGCGTTCTAGCAAGTTGTACATTAGATCTAATATTTCTGAGAAACCGCACTTGTCTGGATATGTTCTCCTTGATGCACCCGTCATGTTCCGAATGTTCTGGGTCTTCTGAGCGTGGCAGCTTCGTTACTCCTCTGCCATATAGGGAGTGAGATGGTGACAGGGGCTCAAAATCGACCATTTTGTGAATCTGAGCGTTTTCTTCAAACTTGTTCTGAAGCTCCTTACTGTAGATACAAGGTGAAACGGGGGAAACATGCTGTTTGTAGTGGTCATGATAGTCTATGTTCGTGTGTTTCTTCTTTTGCTGCTGTTCTTCGAGTTCTTCTTGTTGTACTATACAGCGTTTAGAAAGTTGCTGGTTACGAAGCAAAAGACTGTCATTCTCCTGCTCAAACTTTCTCAATGACTGCTCACTTTCCTTGTGTACTGTCTTTAACTCATTGTGAGCTGATTGTTCGTCCAAATATGCCTTCTCCAAAATTTGTATATGAGCTTTTAACTTATCGTTTTCAATCGCAAGTTTCTTGCAGTTTTCTTCGGACATCTCCCGCGCAGTATTTCTGATTGGAGGCTTGGGTGTGAAACTTGACGATCTGACTTCTGTCACGGCGGTCTTGTGAAGTACATTTGAGCGATACTGAGTTGTAGAATGAAAGACTGCGGCATTCTGTTGAATTCCTGCATCAGATTTGAACGTTCTTGCTCCGGGGTTGAGCGATTTTGGTGTAATTTGCTGACAAATGGCAGTATGGTGTTATGTTGGCAATGTCTACACCTGAAACGCGATTTACAGTTCACTATCCGATGACCTTTCCCTAAGCAATTAAAACACAGACTTTTGCTTTTAACACACTTAAGTCTCTCTTCAACACTCTCCACCAACTTACATTCTACCGGTGCGTGCTGCTCTCCACAAAATGGACACGTTGTCTTTTTCTGACCAGGTGATTTTGTTTTAACTGATTTACCATTTCCCATCTGCTTCTGTAATGAACTTCTGCATCCCGTGAAAAATGATGCGGTTGGGAATTCGCTTCTGTTGGGTCGGTATTTTCTCCTTCCTTCATAATATTCACTTCGTTTCCAATTGAATCGCGTAATTCTTGTATTGTCCACTTTTTGTTTCCGTGGTCGTGAGCCATGCTACGTTTCAGTTCAGTTGGCAGCTTCTCACGAATAATTGGCACTAATAGGTCACCGTACAAGTCCTGGTACTGTCCTAGTGATTCCAAACCTCTTATGTATGTTTCTAGCTTGTCATGAAAACGTTGCATGTCATAGATACTGTTGTCAGGCCGCGGTAACTCTAATAAAGACTGCATATACGAACTGACGATCTTATGCGGCTGGCCAAAACGTTCTCTCAGTAAATTTACGGCTTTTCCGTAATTAGCATGTGGCAGTTGAAAGCCTGTGATACAAGACGCAGCTTCATTGTGTAGTAACGATCGAAGATATGTAAATTTCTGTACTTCGGACTGGGTCGGATTTACATGCACTGAAGACTCAAAGCAATCCCAAAATGTCTGCCACTCAGTAACATTTCCATTGAAATGTGGTAAAGTCAGTTTAGGAAGTTTGTGGAAAGACTGGCTAGAACTTTCTAAACTTACGTGCGAACTTGGCGGCGTTTGGTCCTGTTGGCTGTTTGAATTCTGATCCTCTTGATTTGCACATTTCTCTCTAATGATATCGATCTTTAACTCAAGGTTGATTATGTACTCTTCACCTTCAACAAGTTCTGTCACTAAATCCTCTATATCCGGATGATTTGAAATCTTCTCATTAAGAGTTTTTATCGTATCAATTTTGTTTGTAAGTATTTGCAGAAGTTTTGTTTTATTTGATTTCGGCAGATTTTCGTCCTCTAACTTATTGAATGTTGCCGAAATCACTCTCTGTTGCGCTTCGCTTTGTGTAAGTAATTTTGAAAGCTGCATCGTGTTACTTCGTGTTTGGTCACGGCACCAAAATATCGGGTGAATAATGACTCTGAAACTTCTCCAAATCTTATCTCTTTAATCACTATCTTCTTCGCTCACTCTATCTACTACTCTGATTCTCAAAACATGTTTATTGTGTATGTGACGTAACGACGCGCGACGTCTTGGCGGTCGCGCCACGACCTCGCTCGGCGTTACGCAATCCCGACAGGGTTAAACAGCTCCTTCTTTCCATGTATAACAGGATATTAAACCACCACCAACAAAATTTGAGAAGGGGTGTACTGGAATAACCCTGTTGGTTGGTCAGTGTCAGCTAATTCTTAATGGGGAGTATAACTATTTAAAAAACAAAAATCTTTATTTCTGCACAGTATTAAAACCTATGGTGTCACTACTCATTAGAATAGTTTCTTAGAGACAGTTCTAATGGTTGTGACCCCAAAGAGTTTAATGCAGAAATAAAGATTTTAGCTTATGGAATACTCCCCTTTAGCTGGGGCTCTGGAAGACATTTGTAATCTAATTAAGAGCAACTGGCAATGTTATGCAGGACAAAAGTAATAAGGTGGTCGATTTCTATGTCACATACATCATGTATCATTGTACCACTATTTCCTATCACATGATCCAGCAAAACATACTCTTAAATGTTTTGGGCAATTCTGAAATCTGAAGTTTCTTTTTTGTGGTCTTTGCAACAACTTTCAGTTTCTCATGCCTATATAATATATACTAAAAGCATGACTAACCATGTTGACTTAAGTTATAAATCTAGGGTTATCACTTCAGGAAATTATTATGGGTTTTATGTAAGGCATTTTCTGATAGGATACATCAGTCAAGAAATTGTATGCTACAAAGGACCTACTGAGAGAGTGTAATCTTTAAATATCTTTCTCTCACTTTAACCCATTACCCCATAAATACACCTTTACACTCCTTTAATTTATTCCTCTACTAAAGAAAGTAGTTCTATTTTTAAACAGTCATGGATATGTATCATTAGAAATATTTCCTATACTCTTGCAGATGGAAGCTTAAAGCAGACTGAAAGTAAAGCAGAATGCGCCCTAAGATGCATTCTGCTTTACTTTCAACCTGCTTTTAGCAGTAACCTGTCTTCAAAACTATAAACAGGATATGGGGTAATGGGTTAAAATAAAAGTGTGGTCCTAAGACCTATCTAAAAGGACCACATAGTAAAATATGCTATTCCTTTTAACCACTGGTAGTATTAGCTCTTTGCATGCTGGGTAATTTTTTTGCCTGCAAAGAAAATGTTGTCTGAACTGTTCTAAAAATAGAACTCTCTAAATTTCTTTTCAAAACAGGGTTAGAGTGTCAAACAGTTTGGATCCTGATGAGACGCCGTGTTACACACATTTCATCTGGATCCAATCTGTTTCCAAGGCAATCACTGTGGCAGGCATATCCGCCACTAGCATGGTAAGAGTTAAATTTAGATTTGATGTCATAAAATGCATGATAGTCTCACTCTGAAGAAATGGTGTGCAGTCATTAATAAAAAACCTTATATTAAAATGTTGAAAGTACATGTACAACAAAACCTCTCTATTACAACCAATATTGTGTTGATTATGCATCTAAGGCAGGTGATGCTTAAAGCAAGATGAACATAAAACAGAAAGCTCCTTTAAGCTGTTACCTGTCACTTAGGCAATCAATTAGCCTTCTTTTTAGTGGTTGCATCAGAAAGGTTTTTATTGTATATATTAACAAGTAACATGGGGGAAAATGACCCCTAAAAATACCCTATTAATTTCAACATTGTGGGAAACCCCTTCATTAAACAACAACATGTTGTTATAGATTACCTTTCTCTTTATCAAATATTTAATTAATAACCCTTTACCCAATAATCCCTTTATAACATTAAATACAGGAGATCACTTAAAGCAGGTTGAAAGTAAAGCAGAATGTGCCTTACTTTCAGCCTGTTTTAAACTACCATCTACTAGGCTATATAAAATATTTGTTATGGTAATTGTTCATGAGGGAATAAACTGGAACTATTTTCTTCAGTGGAGGAATAAATTAAATACGCTAAAAGTTGCTTCTATAGGGGAAAGAGTTAATACAAGTTGAACTCTTTTTTCATTGGTATTGTGAGGTTTAATGTAGTGTTGTCATGAGCTTATCTATTCGGGTACATGTCTGTGTATCTGGCCCTGTCTTTACCTGCTCTTTTTGTTTTACTATCGGTAATTTATACCCTTTTCCTGTTCAATATTCATTTACTTATCTCCACCCTCAATGAACATCTATTGAACTATGTCATTGTCTAATCAAATAAGGAAAATATTTCCCAGGAAAAAGTGAAGATCTGAAAAGCTGTCAAAACTTGTCAGTGTACTCTAATAGCAGGAGAAGGGCTCATTGCATATCTGACTGTTTGTTGTTTAACCCATTACCCCATAAATAGCCTTTTTATGTCTTTAATTTATTTCTCCACTGAAGAATATGGTTCCAATTTATACTGTTATGAAAATATATGATAAGAAATATTTTCTGTTATTTAGCAGATGGAAGCTTAAAGCAGGCTGAAAGTAAAGCAGAATGCGCCTTAAGGCACATTCTGCTTTACTTTCCACCTGCTTTAAGTGGTCACCTATTTTCAAAACTAGAAACAGGTTATGGGGTAATGCGTTAAGTAATCAATCTTTTCAGTTCTTTGGGGCATTTTACCGAACTGTTTAAATCTACACACAAATAAAATGCAAATATTTAAGAGTTCGGGAACCAAATATACACATACTTTGCAAGCAGTTGTACCCAGATCAGAGGGCTCCTTCATCAGCACTCGCATCAGGGTCTGCACTGTTTATGATTCTTTAAAATGATGTTGGGACATTACCCCACAGTAGTCAACATAAATTGGGCATTTAGAATGGAAGGGTCCATTTGAAAATTGGGTATTGTATTTAAATGTTGACTTCAAGATCTTAACATTGTTTTATCTACCTTGAGGTGATGAGGAACTTTATTGAAGACTTCCTGGTTTGAAGATACAAACATTCAACTAAGTGATAATGCTATGTGCTAAAACTTTCTTCCTTATTGAATAAAAATGTTCTTGCATTTGTTTATCCCATAACCTGTTTCTAGTATTGAATATAAGTGACCACTTAAAGCAGGTGGAAAGTAAAGCAGAATGCGCCTTAAGGCACATTCTGCTTTACTTTCAGCCTGCTCTAAGCTGCTATCTGCTAGAAAAAAGAAAATCTTTCGTATTATACATATTCATGGCTTTAAAAATTGGAATTAATTTCCATAGTAGATGAATAAATGAAAGGCATATTTATGGGGTCATGGGTTATATGCCAGTTCAGCTGAACTGTGTACCCATTAACCCTTTACTCGATAAATACACATTTTTACTCATTTTTAGCTCACCTGAGCTAGCTCAGGATGAGCTTTTGCAATCCTTGAATGTCCGGCGTCCGTCGTCCGTCGTCAACAATTTTAGTGTTTACACTCTAGAGGCCACAATATTTATCCAATCTTTTTCAAACTTGCTCAGATGGTATATTGCCATAAGAGTTCGGATGAGTTCAATTATGGTTGAAATCGGACAAATAGGTCATGAGTTATCTACCTTTGAACTGCTGAAAATGCCATATTTAACAGTGTTTACACTCTAGAGGCCACAGTATTTATCCAATCTTTCTAAAACTTGCCCAGATTGTATATGACCATAAGAGTTCAGATGAGTTGGATTTTGGTTGAAATCGGACAAATAGATCAAGAGTAATCTACCTTTGAATTGCTGAAAATGCCATATTTAATGTTGTTTACACTCTAGAGGCCACAGTATTTATCCAATCTTTCTAAAACTTGTCCAGATTGTATATGACCATAAGAGTTCGGATGAGTTCGATTTTGGTTGAAATCTGACAAATAGATCAAGAGTTATTTACCTTTAAATTGCTGAAAATGCCATATTTAACAGTGTTTACACTCTAGAGGTAAACAAATTTTATCCAATCTTTCTCAAACTTACTCAGATTGTAAAATTCCATAAGACTTCAGATGAGTTCATTTATGGTTGTAATCGGATCAATAGGTCAAAAGTTATATACCTTTGAATTGCTGAAAATGATATATTTGACAGTGTTTACGCTCTAGAGGCCACAATATTTATCCAAGCTCTCTCAAACTTGCCCAGATTGTATATGACCATAAGAGTTCGGAAAAAGGGTGATTATGGTTGGAATCTGACGAATAGATCAAGAGATTTCTACCTTTGAATTGCTGAAAATGCCATATTTTACTGCGTTTACACTCTTGCAACTACAGTTTTCAATGGATTGTAATTATACTTGTACACAAAGGATGTAGCTATACGTTCTGGAAGGAGTGCAATTATTGTTGAAATGTAATCAGTGTGGCAATAGTTACCTGCCCTTGATATACTTTGAAATGTTAGAAAAAGGCTTCATTTCAGTATTCTTTAGGCTTTAGTTATCTGCCTTTGATGTACTCTACTATACTAGAGTAGGTCGACAAACTTGAATAGATTTAGAATAAAACGGGTGAAATTCAAAGGTAAAGCTATCAGGCTTCATTACAAATGGTGAGCGATATCAGGGCCTTCAGACCCTCTTGTAATGATTCCTCCTCTGAAGAAATTAGTCCTGTTCTATACAATAATGAATGTGTATCATAAAGAATATTTCTTATATCCTAGCAGATGGTAGCTTAAAATAGGCTGAAAGTGTCCGCCCGTGCAAAACAGGTGGGGGCTCATGTGCTTGTGTCCAGGTGGCTCATGTCTGTCAATCCTCCTGACAAGGCTTTAAATTCTAGTGACATGGTTGTGCATCCTTTACAAAAAGTGTTCCTGTTAAGAGTACACTTTTCCTATTCAAACTGAAGACCCTCATCAGAGGTGTTTAACAGGAGTCTTTCTGTTTGTTATTTTGCAATACCTTCATGTTTATTGTCAAAGAAAACAAAACTTTATGGTTGAATAAAGGACTAGATTTAATAAGAAGCTTGAATGATCCATTTCAATTTTGAAGGGTTAATATTTAATGGATTCTCTTATTAGATACGCCTATTAGGCTATTACAGGACTGGTGAGAAAACAACTCAAGAAAACTGCCTGTTATCTTACATACCTGAATACAAATATTTTAAATTCTGATTAACTGCCAAGTTACTCATTTGACCTGTTTTTTACTGGACATTCATTGAAAAAGTATGGATCTCATACCAGATATCCGCCTCCTTAACCCCTTTCCCCATAAAACACCGTTTTTTACACCTTTAAATCATTCCTCCACTGAAGACAATAATTCCAATTTATACAATTATGAATATTTATCATAAGAAATATTTTCTATTTTCTAGTAGATGGTAGCTTAAAGTAGGCTGAAAGTAAAGCAGAATTCGCCTTAAGGCGCATTCTGCTTTACTTTCAACCTGATTTAAGTAGTCACCTATCTTCAATACTAGAAATAGGCTATGGGGTACTACGTTAACTGGACATTCATTGAAGAAGTATTGATCTCATAACAGATATCTGCCTCCTTAATGCAGGACAGAAGTAAAGTGGAAAGTTGCTTGCAGTTTTCTGCTTAACTTATAGATATGCTGCATTAAGCTGCCAGTTGTATTTAAGACTACTGATGCATCTTATTGTTGGTGACACTTAAATCCAAGTGTGACAGTGTTCTCCATGTCCCAGTGAGTAATCAGGGGGAGAATCTAATCTGCAGTACCTCTCTTGACCCTTTACCCATGTATCATGACTTGACTGGTATTTTCAATCAGTTTGGATTCCAATCAGACACCACATAATGTAGTCTAATGTGGATCCAAACAATGAAACGCATATCATAAGGACATCTGAAGTAAAAAGTGGACAAATCTTGATTTGACAGTTTGTAAATCCTAATTTCAAAGCATGTTATATTATGGCATACAGCAGTTGGAAGGTTAACAATTAGAGATAGGTTATGGCTACTTGATACAGAGACATATGGTGTAAACAGATAGAGACCTCAAATTCAGTATATAAATATCAATTAGTAACAAAGCAGTGAGTATAGGATACAGTAGATTTAAACTACCATCTGCTAGAATATAGAAAATATTTCTGATGATACATTTCTGATTTTACTTTAACCCAGTATCCCATAGCCTGTTTCTAGTAATGAAGATAGGTGACCCCTTAACCCATTACCCCATAAATATGCCTGTTTACACTTTAATTCATTCCTGCACTGAAAAAAAATAATTCTACTAGTCGTGAATATATACATCTTAAGAAATAATTTCTATATTCTAGCAAATGGTAGTTCAAAGAACGCTGAAAGTACAGCAGAATGTGCCTTAAGGCACATTCTGCTTTACTTTCAACCTGCTTTAAGTACTCTCCTATCTTCAATACTAGAAATAGGATATGGGTTAAAGCAGGTTGAACGTTAGGCAGAATGTGCCCTAAGGTGCATTCTGCTTTACTTTCAACCTGTCTTTAATAGGCTACCATCTGCTAAGGTATAGAAAATATATCTTATGGTACATATTCATGACTGTGTAAAGCGTAATTATTTTCTTCTTAGGAGGATTAAATCAAAAATGCTCAGTTGACAGTAAAATGGAAAAATTCCAGTTTAATGCTACCGTAGATACTAATGTCATGCAGGACGTTCTCTGTATTACTTTGTACTATATTAGGCAGTTGATCAGTTGATTCTAATCTGATAGACTGTCCAGGCATCCAATTTTCACTAGCAATAAACAAACGTTTGACAATTTTAACCCTTCTCATGCAATGATATAGCTGCATCAAAACTATTGTAATTATGCATTAAAGTCTTTTTGAAATGAAAATAAAACCCCAACTAAATCAGAATGTCCAATAGTTTTTACCAAGATAAATTCCTGCCAGCTGTCTGATGTAGCGTTGTACAACCAATATTGTCGTAAGTCACATTCTAAAATTCTCCATTATTATCTATTTCTCCATCTAATCTTTTCTTGTGACATCTCTTTGGAATCATCTTTTTCTAAGACGATTCAAAAGAGATGTCACAAGACAGGTTAGATGGAGAAATCAGAAATTATATGTATCCGTCCGTCCGTTAACTTTTTCATGTCCGCTCTCTAACTCAAACAAATTTAGTCCAATCCTTATGAAACTTGGTCAGAACGTGTATGACCATCATATCTCGGTCAAGTTTGATAACCAGCAAGATTGACCTAGACATTCAAGAGTTATGCCCCTTTTTCGTCAAAAACGGGCATTTTAGTTTGTCCGCTCTCTTACTCAAACAAATTTATTTTAATCCTTTTGAAACTTTGTCAGCATGTGTAGGACCATAATATCTCGGTCAAGTTTGATAACCAGCAGGATTGCACCAGACATTCACGAGTTATGCCCCTTTTTTCGTCAAAAACGGGCATATTTTAGTTTGTCCGCTCTCTAACTCAAATAAATTTATATTAATCCTTTTGAAACTTTGTCAGCATGTGTGTGACCATAATATCTCGGTCAAGTTCGATAACCAGCAGGATTGCACCAGACATTCAAGAGTTATGCCACTTTTTTCGTAAAAAACTGGCATATTTTAGTTTGTAAGCTCTCTAACTCAAACAAATTTATTTAAATCCTTTTGAAACTTTATCAGCATGTGTATGACCATAATGTCTGGGTCAAGTTCAATAACCAGCAGGATTGCACCAGGCATTCAAGAGTTATGCCCCTTTTTCGTAAAAACGGGCATATTTTAGTTTGTCCGCGCCCTTACTCAAACAAATTTATTCAAATTTTTTTGAAACTTGGTCAGCATGTGTATGACCATTATGTCTCGGTTATGTTCCATAACCAACAGGATTGCCCCAGACATTTAAGAGTAATGCCCCTTATTTTGTCAAAAACGGGCATATTTTAGTTTGTCCGCTCTCTAACTCAAATAAATTTAATTTAATCCCTTTGAAACTTTATCAGCATGTGTATGACCATAATGTCTGGGTCAAGTTTAATAACCAGCATGATTGCACCAGGCAATCAAGAGTTATGCCCCTTTTTCGTAAAAAAACGGGCATATTTTAGTTTGTCCGCGCCCTTACTCAAATAAATTTATTCAAATTTTTTTTAAACTTGGTCAGCATGTGTATGACCATTATGTCTCGGTTATGTTCCATAACCAGCAGGATTGCCCCAGACATTCAAGAGTTATGCCCCTTATTTTGTCAAAAACGGGCATTCTTTAGTTTGTCCGCTCTCTAACTCAGATAAATTTATTCCAATCCTTTTGAAACTTTGTCAGCATGTGTATGATCATAATATCTCAGTCAAGTTTGATAACCAGCAAGATTGCCCCTGACATTCAAGAGTTATGCCCCTTTTATCATCAAAAACGGGCATTTTTTTGTTTGTCCGCTCTCTTTCTCAAACAAATTTATTCCAATCCTTTTGAAACTTGGTCAGCATATGACCCCTGACTTTCAGGGTTCTCCCCCTTTTGTTCACTTTACCTTGATAGGGTTTTGGACTACATTCTAAGATTGATTTGACGGCGTATAATGTGCCCGGCTTGCGGTGCTCTTGTTAAGTTTTGACTTACAACGTGTTTGTCGTACAACGTTTCGTCAGACGGGCCCCAGATTTTCTAGCCATTTGATCTGAATCAAAAGGAGAGGGACAAAAGACTGCCAGTCCAACCTCCACGTAATGACTGGAAAAAATCCTTAATCCAAACTATGTTAAAGAGAAGTCTTTTCTCAGTCTTAAAGGATTCAGTGTTGGTCTGGCTGTAATGAAGAAGCAAAACAAAACTAAGGTATTGCTATTCTACTTGCAGTGGTGACAGCAGCAGTGGTAAAACACCAAAATTAAGTTTGTCCAATTTTTATGTCGGGAACCACCTGTAGGAGTTGTATGAAATTTCCTATGATGCAACACTATCAAGTGAAAATATGCATATTGCTGGTTGGTTCCTTATACATGTAATCTTCACATCATGTTGGGGATTGGTACCGTACCAGTTTTGGGGTTGGTTCCTGTTCTTTTTGTGGGATGGTTACTGTCATGTTTTGGGGTTGGTTCCTGTCATGTTAGAGTAAGATTCCTGTCATGTTTAGGGTCGGTTCCTGTCATGTTTTGGGCTGGTTCCTGTCATGTGTGGGGTTGGGTTCCTGTCATGTTAGTGACTTGTTCCTGTCTTGTTGGGGGTTTATTCCTGTCATGTTGGGGGTTAGTTCCCATCATATTTGGGGTTTAATTTGCAGTTCCCATCATGTTGGGGGTTGTTTCCTGTCATGTTAAGAGTAAGGTTCCTGTCACGTTTTTGGGTATATTCCTGTCATGTTTTTGGTTGGTTCCTGTCATGTGTGGGGGTTGGTTCCTGTCATGTTGGGGGTAGGTTCTTGTCAATTGTTTTGTGTTGGTTCCTGTCATGTTGGGGGTAGGTTCCTGTCATGTTTTGTGTTGGTTCCTGTCATGTTGGGGGTTGTTTCCTGTCATGTTGGGGGTAGGTTCTTGTCATGTTTTGTGTTGTTTCCTGTCATGTTGGGGGTAGGTTCTTGTCATGTTTTGTGTTGGTTCCTGTCATGTTTGGGGTAGGTTCCTGTCATGTTAGAGTAAGGTTCCTGTCATTTTTAAGGGTAGATTGCTGTCATGTTTGGGGTTAATTCCTGTCATGTTCAGGGTTGGATCTAGTCATGTTGGGGTTGATTCCAGGCATGTTGGTGGTTGGTTCTGCCATGTTTTGGGTTGGTTCATGTCTTGCTGGTGGTAATGGTGGTTCTTGTTATGTTTGGGTAGGTTCGTGTCATGTTTTGGTTTGGATCCTGTCCAATAATCAATAACTTGGTTCGTTTTTCTATTTCGTTGCAGCGAGACATGCAGGTCTGCCAAATTCATGTTACTTTCTAGCTCACCTGAGCTAGCTCAGGGTGAGCTTTTGCAATCCTTGAATGTCCGTCGTTCATCCTCTGTATTCAACAAATTTAGTGTTTACACTCTTGAGGCCACAATTTTAATCCAATCTTTCTGAAACTTGTTCAGATGGTATATTACCATAAGAGTTTGAATCAGTTTGGTTATGGTTGAAATTAAACCAATAGGCCAAGAGTTATCTACCTTTGAATTGCTGAAAATGCCATATTTAACAGTGTTTACACTCTAGAGGCCACAATTTTAATCTAATCTTTCTCAAACTTGCTAAGATTGTACATAACCATAAGAGTTCGGATGAGTTCGAAAATGCTTGAAATCAGACAAATAGGTCAAGAGAAATATGCCCTTGAATTGCTGAAAATGTCATATCTAACAGTGTTTACACTCTTGCAACTACAGTTTTCAATGGATTTAATTATACTTGCACACAATATATTATATAGCTATAAGTTCTCGAAGGAGTCGAGGGGTCTCCCTCCACCTATAATTAGCTGGACGTCACGATATGACTGAAATACTGTTGAAAGAGACGTAAAAACAAAAACAAATCAAATCAAAATCGAAGGAGTGCAATTATTGTTGAAATCTAACCATTGTTGCAAGAGTTATCTGCCCTTGCTATACTTTGAAATGCTAGAAAAGGCTTCATTTCAGTATGATTAAATTAGGCTCTAGTTATCTGCCCTTGATGTACTCTATTATACTAGAGTAGTTCATATTCAAATGTTATTTACATGCTATACTACAAATTTGAATGGATTTAGGATAAAACTGGTGAAATTCAAAGGTAAAGCTATCAGGCTTCATTATAACAGGTGAGCGATATCAGGGCCTTTAGGCCCTCTTGTCTTGAGTATGTTTTTGGATATATTTTGCTATCAACCGGAGGTTAGAATATTGTGAAGGGTTATCAGCAAGTATGACTGTCAGTTAACAGTCAGCTGATATGTGTGACCGCTGTGGCAGATAATAGCTGGCTAATAATTGTCCTTTACGCAACTGACACTAAAAAGTAAATGGCTGACATCAAGCTGGATTAATTCAGACCAGTTGCTCTGCTATAGTTAAAAATGATAGCGTGTGAATAATGATTGCAGTTTGATTAATGATCACGATTCCTGTAATATGAAATGATGAAAAAGGTTTTTATGTAAAGGAAAAGAAAAAAACCCAGCAGTTACATTTTCTTGCTAGTCGAGTTACAAGACATTTGCAATTACTGGAATGATAACCCTGAATCAAGTGATAGGCAATTTTTTTAGGATTATACATCAATGCTTTTCATGCTTTAACCCATAACCCCATAAATACACATTTTTATGCCTTTAATTTATTCCTTCACTCAAGAAAATACTCAATTTATGCAGTGTTGAATATAATTTTCAAAAATAGAATCAGGCTATGGGGTAATAAGTTAAGCTTCTATTTATGACTTTTCACTAACACTTGGGGTCAAGATGAGGTGGAAACTAACTTGGGCTCTAAATGACCTTTTTGTGTCAATGGACCGTAAAACACCATTCATGCATTTATTCAAAGTAACTGAATAAAATCTGTTAGGTAGAGTTGCTAGAAGAATTCCATAGTTAATGATAGACAAGAACTTTAAGCTTAGAATACAAGTGTTAACCCTTTCCTCTTTCCAATTTATACACTCATAAACATAATTATACCAAATTAAATATTTTCTATATCCTAGTAGGTGGTAGCTTAACCCATTTATTGTGTCCACGATCCCATATATGGGACATAGGCAAACAGTGTAGACTCTGATCAGACGCCGCATTATGCGGCGTCTGAACAGAGTGACTGCACTGCTGATAGGAATTCAAATATAAAACAAAATGAAAATGAAAATTTTGACCAGGCATTCCTTTGATAAAAAATGGACTAATCCAATTTTAAAACATGGAAAAATCCACTGGGCGCAAATGGGTTAAAGCAGGCTGAAAGTAAAGCAGAATGTGTCTTAAGGTGCATTCTGCTTTACTTTCAACCTGCTTAAAGTTCTCAGACCGCTGTCTTCAAAATTAGAAACAGGCAAAGGCGTAAAAGTGTTAATAGCGTCATTAGGCACTATAATGTTGATCAGGTAGCATGACATGGTAGAAGACGGTAGAGTAGATAACTTCTATGGCCATGGTCATGTTCTAATTTGTTGACTTTACAAGGACATCCAGGGCTCCAGATAAAGGGGAGAAAACATAACAAATCCAACAGTTTCTCACTTGTTTTGGCATCAAATCCTATGGTGTTACTATTCATTAGAATCGTCTCTTCGAGACGATTCTAATGAGTGGTAACAACATAGGGTTTAAAACAGAAACAAAGATTTTAGTTTTTGAAATATTCCCGTTATCTGGAGCTCTGGACATCATTAGAAGCAGGAAATAAACACTTGCACTCATTGTGTGATTATTTACACCCACTCATAATTTACCTAGCATTACTGTGGCTTTAGATATTCATATAGTAACTCTACCCCATAGATACACCTATTTATACATTTATTGTATTCATACCCTGAAGAAAATAGTTTCAATTTAAACAGTTATGAATATGTATCATAAGAACTATTTTCTTTTTTCTAGCAGTTGATGGCTTAAAGCAGGTTGAAAGAAAAGCAGAATGCGCCTTAAGGCACATTTTGCTTTACTTTCAACATGCTTTAAGTGGCCACCTGTCTTCAGAACTTGAAATGTGTTATGGATTAAAGGGTAAAACTCAAGATACTATAAGAGCTGTCTGCTTTACTTTCAGTCTATATTGAACCCTTCTCCAGCTAATATTCATGTATAACATTTCACCCACCATTAACCCTTTACCATATAGAAGCACCTTTTAGCGCATTCCGTTTAATCCTCCGCAGAAGAAAATAATTCCAATATATACAGCCATGAATATGTATCAGAAAGAATATTTTCTTAATTCTAGCAGATGGTAACTAATTAAAGCAGGCCTTAAAGCACATTCTGCTTTACTTTCAAAATGCTTTAAGTAGTCACCTGTCTTTAGAAACAGGCTATGAGGTTAAGGGTTAATATCAATTCTCTGAACTATTAATTTGGCTAATAAAATACAGAAAATTTTGCAAAGAAATGGTACAGGCTCATATCAGACAAACCTCATAAGAAATCAATGCAAACCCTGATCAAACAGCTGCTTTATCTGGGTCTGCACTGTTTTCTTTAAAATATCCTTTACATTTAAAGCAAAAAAAGGGTAATTAAAGGAAAGATTGGTTCAAAATATGGAGGAAAAAAACTTGCTGAGACTGGTTTTCTGTCTTTTTTCAGGAACTTTGACACGATGCCTGGAGAGTCTGGAGAGAGTGGACCAGGAAAACCCTGACAACCAGTCTGTCACAGAGGCTCTCAAACAGGTGAGTCACAAACAATATCTCTTCAACATTACCTCAGTCCAGCCGTGTTAACCCCTCCTTATAAATGTCATGGGACAGCTTAACCCATTCCCCCATAAATATGCCTTTTTACGCCTCTAAGTTATTCCTCTATTGAAGAAAATAGTTCCAATTAATACAGTTCTAAATATATATAATAAGAAAACTTTTCTAGGTTCTACCAGATGGTAGCTGAAAGCAGGCTGAAAGTAAGGCAGAATGCGCATTAAGGCACATTTTGCTTTACTTTCAACCTGCTTTAAGTGATCATCTTTTTTTTAAACTAAAAACAGGCTATGGGTAATGGGTTAAAGCAAGAGAAAAGTTTAACAGAAACACCAGAAAGCTGTTGAAGCAGTTTTCTGCTTTACTTTTATCTTGCTTTAACCCTTAACTGACAATAGCCTACCCCATGTTTTGAAGACTGACGATAACTTAAAACAGGTTGAAAGTAAAGCAGAATCTGCCGTATGACACATTCTGCTTTACTTTTATCCTGCTTTATGTTCCCATATACTAAGATATTAGATATAGAATATTTCTGATGGTGCATAATTAGGACTATAAATTGAAACTGTTTTCCTCAGTAGAGGAATAAATCAAAAGTGCAATAAAGGCATATTAATTGGGTAATTGGTTAAATCAATTTTACATAGATGAATCAGACATATCGAGGGCTTGGTGCAAAACTATTGTAACTCCCTCACAATTGTGAGGGAGTTACAATAGTTTTGCACCAAGCCCTCGATATGGCTATGGAGGAAAGGGCTAACCCTTTAATCCATAGCCGTTTTCTAATTTTGAACACAGGTAACCACATAGAGCAGGTTGAAAGTATAGCAGAATGTGCCTGAAGGCAAATTCTGCTTTCCTGTTTTAAGCAACCACCTGTTGGAATATAGAAACTTTTTCTTTTGATACAGATCTATTAGTGACTGTATAAATCTGAATTATTTTCAACTTGGTATCAACAAAATAAATGCCTAAATATGCGATCTATGGAGTAAAGGGTTAACTTGATTTAAGTCTGTCCAGAAACTCTTACTACAACACACATGGCATAATGAAAACAATTGCACAGGTCACCACTTAAAGGAAGATCATATTTGGAGCAATAAGAAGGATATGTATCACAATATTTTCTATATTCTAGCAGATGGTAACTTAAAGCAGGCTGAAAGTAAACCTGAATGCATTCTGCTTTGCTTTCAATCTGTTTTGAGTTGTCACCTGTCTTCAAAACTAGACACAGGTTATGGGGTAGAGGAGCTAAAAATTAGCATTAAAAATAGTAATTTGTAAATATATGTCAAATGCTTATATAAATGGGTAAGATTTAGTTTATGATAATCAATGCTGTTAAAAAATGCATTTAAAAAAAAAAAAAAAAAAAGCTCTGGTGGGATTCAAACCCGTGACCCTCCATGCGGAGACAAACATGACAAAATAGGAAGCACCTTTATCCACGCGGCTACTGACGCTCTGTATCTATATGGTAGCGAATTAACATACTTCACTGGTAGCGATTGATAGCTACATATTCGGCTCGGGTTTACAGTCGAGACTGTCTTAGCGACCCCTTGTGTACAACGACGTTTTTTCTTGAAAGACGCTTTTATATCCCACAAATGCGTTTTACACTGAAAAGGCTCTGTATACAACGACTCCCTGCGAAATCCGTACAATGACCATGATTTTTAACTCCCGAAACGATGTTTGGACTCCTGTAGCGACTTTCGCAACTTTCGTAGTGGCCGCCATTTTTTTAGAAAAACAATTTGTATTGTAGCGCTACCGTCGTGTTAACCGTTACTTAGACATGTATGGGGAGGTACTACGCAGGTAGAATGGTTAGTCTACTGGAAATGACTAGCTGTCAATCAAACTAAGCTCCGCCTTCATTGACTCAAACACTAGAAAATCATACATCAGCTGCTATGAAAAAGTCACATATCCGTCTGACCTAATTACAAGAGTGTTTACACAGTAAGACATTGCTTCTTCAACATATGCTTTCTTGATTGCGCGATAATACGCCTTAATTATGAAATTTTGCTGGTTTATTCGCGTGCGGTTTGTTGTGAACATTCTTTACTGAAAGAATAGCTAGCGTTAACGGTTTACACAGCTTGAAGCCTTCCGACGAAGAAAAAAGTTTGAACTTGATGATGGAGGTGTTAACCCACTATCGAGGCACGATTTTTGTATGCGTTCAAACTTCAAAGGCATACAAACAAGTGTGATATTTTCTCGTAATTACGAGATCTTATCTCGTTATTACGACATAATTAACTCGTTATTACGAGATCTTTGTCAGTTTTCAATTTGTCTGTTCGACTGGCCGTTACCTTTGGTCACACTATTGGTCAAAGATTTGTAATTAATAGGTATCCATGATAATGGTTATTTGTATACTACCGATGAAACCATGAGAGGCCGTTGGTGTTGTCTCACTGTGTCTATACGTGCGTCCGTCTGTTTGTCAGTCTGCCAACCTGTCTGTATGTCCGTTACCTTTGGTCAAACCATTGATCAAAGTTTTGTAATGAATATATCTCCATTCCGTCAATGATAGTATTAACACAAACTTAAATGAATGTTTTCGCTTCATTGCATTAATGCTCTAGCCCCTAGAGAATCTAAAAAGACCATCGTCATGATGTTCACGTTTATAAAAAGGATTTGTAAAAGATACTTATAGGGCTGGCGATGTTTGCAAAACGTGGTTAAGTTCAAAATATGTTTATATTACCCCAAAACTACAATGTTTCACTTCAACACATCAATGCTGGGTATGAGCACACTGTCGTTGAATGAATGAATGAATGAACGACTTTATTTTATGAGCGTAACTAACTTAGTCAGATGACTAATCTACCGCGAGGCCCTCAAAGACGTATTTCTTACAAATCATATAATAACAACAATAACTCAATCAATATGAACAAGCAACATAACAATTTGCAAGAACAAAACCATCTCTTAACTATATAAACAATAAACAGATATTTAGGCGTTCTCTGCAAATAGTGTACCTGTGAAGACTACAAAAAATATTCCTATGCAAATAGTGAAGACCCAAATCAGACCCAAATCAGAGGGATCCAAAAGGAATCCTCTGGCCAGGGTCTGCACTGTCCGTCATACTAGAATAAATTGATAAAAACAAACCCTGAATAGCATACGAGCTACTCGGCTAAATTGGAAACAAGAATTGTCTTATTGTAGTTTCAGGGGGGAAAAGTCATTTAATCTAATGTAATTTAAATTGAAAAACAGCGGAGACTCAGTTGAGAGAGCAAGTACATGGCCTCTTTAGTTATCTGTGTCTACATAGTTTGATAATTTGAATACTGATTTAAATAGTAGCCTGTCTGATTTGCTATTCTACTTCCTTAATAACCAGCGAAGACACGCAGCAGCGTGTTGTGCCAAATAGTTTGTATCCAAACCAGACTTCAATTGATTCGATGTCTGTTATGGATCCAAGCTTTGAAATAAAGTTTTATTAAGTAAAAACAGAATCTAGATCACGTTGACCTATTATCAACATATAAGTATTTATAAGCTAGAACTTGCACAAATATGCCAGTAAGGGTCCATGCCTATAAAACCCCTGAATCGAGTCCCTGAGCGATCCCAAGCACCCGATTGGTAAGATTTTACGTTTTACGTTTATCTGAAGGTAACTGACAGACGTCACGGAAATCCTGACACGCAGACAGACAGACGGACGGATGGATTGATGGACGGACTGAGATGAAACTCATATAGCCATAAAAGTTTCACCCGTATAGTGTGCTTATTATCACAATCATCATTAAAACGATATAGAAAATATCTCGTAATAACGAGATGATTATCTCGTAATAACGAGAAAAGATCTAGTAATAACGAGATAATTATCTCGTAATAATGAGATAATTATCTTGTAATTACGAGAAAAAATCTCGTTATAACAAGATAATTATCTCGTTATTACGAGAAAATATCTCATAATAACGAGATAATTATCTCATAATTACGAGATAATTATTCATGTATTTTTTATATGTGACACTAATCGGCTTTCGTACAATTACAACCTGTATAGTATTACACTGTAAGCCCCTCTTTCCATTTTGAATCAATAGCTATAGGGGGAAAACTTGGAATTTGTGTATAGCGACCGTTTGTCTACAGTGACCTTCTTTCCAATCTCCCTCGGAAGGTCGCTGTAGATAGTCTCGACTGTATGTCTGAGCCCGTGTAGAGAAGCAACAACAACAACTATACCGTTAGCTAACGCTATAGAAAAACTATGGAAAATATCTAAAAAAAAACAAAGATTCAGTGACGATTCTTGAGACTTTTTTTGGACTGATCATATTTTTTTAATGTCAGAAGCCAAATAATGCCACAAATTTGCTTTTATTTGAGTATTTTATTTTATTTTGACAAGTACACCATCCGGTTGCGAGTCCCTTTAATTAACACTTTTTGAACACTGGCAAAGAAGTTTTGAAATAATTAACAATAACTTTTTCAAACTATTTAGATCCAGATCAGCCACCACAAATGTGGGTCGTGATCTGGATCCCTGAACTGTTTGATGCTGATATTAAATATCTGTTAAATAGAGAATAAAGGTAATACATTTGCTAAGAAATGGAAGTTGGACAAACTTTAGAGCCTTGAACATACCATAGCAAGTGTAGGGTAACTTTAGGGTTAAGTATTAACCCTTAGCCTGCCACTCACGACTATAGCTCCATATGCAAACAGCTTGGATCCAGATGAGACGCCAAGTTACAGCTTGGATCCGGATGAGACGCCGAGTAACTCTGCGTCTCATCCGGATCCAAGCTGTTTGACACTCGGACAACATTTTCAGCAATTTTGAGCAACTTTGAAGCACTTTGAAACTTGAAGCAGACCAGAAATATAGCAGACGACATTTTATTAGGCCGGCTAAGGGTTAATCACTTAAAAGAAACCAGGATGTCAATATGATACAGTGCTCCCTCTCTACAACGACACCTAATCGGAGACAAAAATTATGTGCGTTGTTCGGAGGGAGTCGTTATAGGGAGGGAAATCTGCTTATATTTGCAAAAAGCTTGAATCCAGATCAGACGCCACATTACGTGGCGTCTGATCAGGATTCAAGCTGTTTGTCACTCATCATTAAGTTTTTTCTGTCAAAATGTCCATTAAATCACTTTGAGTAAAATAGCAGACGACAATTCTAAGCAGACGGTATTGCAGCAGTAAAAGCGTTTGACATAATTGTCCGGTTTCGGGAATTGTGGCAAGGGTCATTGAAAGGAAGGAGTCGTTGTTGGGAGGGCCGTTGTAGAGAGAGATCTCTGTACAACCGTACAATAAAATCTGTTTGAACTTGTTAGATGGTTAAACAGGATTTCTAAAATTATTTTCCTTATTCAAGGCTTTTTGCCCTATAATTGTTATGTTATCATATTATGTTCCCTCCTCTTCCAAAGTTAAACTTAATTTCATAGTATTTGCAAATTGTCTTATTAAATAATCTAGGCTTCAAATAAGAGGGAGTAAACTGAACATTTCCAAATGTTTCACATATACGGCGCTCCCTCTCTACAACAGATATACAGCGCTCCCTCTCTACAACAGCCCTCCTAATGTTTCAGATATACAGCGCTCCCTCTCTACAACAGCCCTCCCAATGACCACTCCCTCCTTACAACAACCCTTGTTTCAGATATACAGCGCTCCCTCTCTACAACAGCCCTCCCAATGACCACTCCCTCCTTACAACAACCCTTGTCCCAGTTCCCCAAATGTTTCAGATATACAGCGCTCCCTCTCTACAACAGCCCTCCCAATGACCACTCCCTCCTTACAACAACCCTTGTCCCAGTTCCCCAAACAAGACAATTATGACCAACCTTTTCATGGCTGCAGTATCATCTGTATTTTCTCAAAGTTACATTTAAGTGGATATTTTGATTAGAATAAATATAATGACGAGCGACAAACAGCTTGAATCCAGATAAGATGCCGCATAATGCAGCGTCTGATCTGGATTCAAGCTGTTTGCAAATGTAAGCCACGGTTCAATGTTCCCTCCCTATAACGACTCCTTTCAAACAACACACACAATCTGTGTCTCCCATTGGGTGTCGTTGTAAAGAGGGAGCACTGTAACTATACTTTACCCTATGTAGCTATGATTGAACTTTGTGACAACTCTGTTTGCCGTTGTGCAATAAATACCAAAAATACCCCTAAAATGGATTAGCAGGGCTCCAGATAAGAAGGAGTAAACTGGACAATTCAACATTTCATTTCCGATAGTGTTACTACTCATTAGAATCGTCTCGAAGAGACAATTCTAATGAGTAGTGACACCATAGGTTTAAATGAAGAAACAGATTTTATTTTTGAAATACTTTCCTTATTTGGAGCTCTGGACTAGACATAATAATGTGAAACCTGAATTGTCAGGGGTCAATAGGTAACAGTGATCTTTATAAACTGTTATGTAACTGGTGTAAACTGTTATGTTTTACTGAACACAAGTTTGGCTATCATAACTCTTTGCATGCTGGGTAATGTTGTTGTCTGCAACAACTATCGTCTGCTACTGTTCTAAAAATAGAATTTTGAAATTTTCTTTTCAAAACAGTCAAAGTGTTCCAAACAGTTGGATCTAGTTTGGTCTGGATCCAAACTGTTTGCACAGATAATCATGATTCTGCTGCTAGAGTAAGGCACACTCTGCTTTATGTTCAGCCTGCTTTAAGGTACCATTTGCTAGAATATGGAAAATATTTCTTATAGTAGATATTTTCTTAAGTGGGGGAATCAATTTTAGGCGTAAAGAGGGGTAAAACCAATTATAAACCTGATCAAACAGTTTGAATCCACTATCTAAACAGGATCCAAACTGTTTGACACTCTAACCTTATCTTGAAATGAAATGTTAGTAACTCTAGTTTTAGAAGATTCCCATTACTCCATAGCTTGTTAATAGTTCTGAAGCTAGATGACCATTTAAAGAAGGTTGAAAGTAAAGCAGAATGTGCCTTACTTTCAACCTGCTTTAAGTTGCTTTAAGTTGTAACATGTCTGCAAAAATAGAAACAGGCTATGCGGTAATGGGTTAAGGAGCTTTCCACAATACTTTCATATTGCTTTAGGCTTTCCCCAGACTTTAAAACCATCAAATAGACTTATTTTGTAGTGGCCGTAACAGTTGGGTTCTACTGTATAATATTCTTGATTTTATAAAGTTTTATGCCGAATTCAAATGATTACTAACAGTTCACATGAATGAGTTATAGCCCTTGGTTGAATTGAATCTGCTTTATCATTGATATCTTAACAGTTCACTTCTAAACATTGCTTGAATAAATCTATTTAGCCATTTCCCTTTCAGTGTCTGCACATATTCACCATGCTTCTTCTATGTCCTATTTCGGAAACACATGAGATGGATAAATAAAGCAGGCTAAAAGTAAAGCAGAAAGCTCCTTCAGCAAATTTTCCCTTTACTATTTACTACTCCGTAGCCTATATTTAGTTATGAAGATAGGTGTCCACCTAAAGCAGGTTTAAAGTAAAGTAGAATGTGCCTAAGGGCACATGGTACTTTATTTTCAGCCGGCTTTAAGCCGTCATCTGCTAGAATGTAGAAAATGTTTCTTGTAATACATATTATGTGTCTTTTATGACTGTACAAATTGGAACCATGTTCTTTAGGGTATGAATAAATTAGATGTGAAATACATGTATGTGTATCTAACTAACTATGGAGTTAAGGGTTAGCAACCAGCTGTCTCTATTTTGAGAAGGGTGATTGAACTTATGACATCATTGTCAAATGTAACCTTTAACAAGTTGTTCTTTCAAAATTATTGTTCCTAGTAACAGATTGTAAGTTGAAGCAGACTGGAAATAAAGCAGAATGTGCCTTAAGTGGTCACATGTCTTCGAGGTTAGAAGTAGATAATGGAGTAAAGGGTTGAAAGATAATACTTTGTGATTTAATTGAAAGATTTATGTTTTAGAACTTGCATAACTGTTGTGCAGTGTCTTCACAAGTAATGACAAAATACTGCTTATGTATCTATTAAACCATTACCCCATAGCCTGTTTCTAGTCTTGAAGATAGGTGACCACTTAAAGCAGTTTGTAAGTAAAGCAGAATTTGCCTTAAAGGGACTCGCAACCGGATGGTGTTCTTGTCAAAATAAAATAAAATACTCAAATAAAAGCAAATTTGTGGCATTATATGGCTTTTGACATTAAAAAAATATGATCAGTCCAAAAAACGTCTCAAGAATCGTCACCGAATCTTAGTTTTTTAGATATTTTCCATCGTTTTTCCATAGCGTTAGCTAACGGTATAGTTGTTGTTGTTGCTTCTCTACACGGGGTCAGACATAAACCCGAGCCGAATATGTTCTATTAATAGGTATCATTGAAGTACGTTAATTCGCTACCATATATATAGAGAGCGTCCATAGCCGAGGGGGTAAAGGCGATGCCTCATTTTTAGCTCACCTGAGCTAGCTCAGGGTGAGCTTTTGCAATCCTTGAATGTCCGTCGTCCGTCGTGCGTCCTCCGTCGTGCGGCGTCAACAATTTTAGTGTTTACACTCTAGAGGCCACAATATTTATTCAATCTTTCTCAAACTTGCTCAGATGGTATATTGCCATAAGAGTTCGGATGAGTTCGATTATGGCTGAAATCTGACAATTAGGTCATGAGTTATCAACCTTTGAATTGCTGAAAATGTCATATTTATCAGTGTTTACACTCTAGAGGCCACAATATTTACCCAATCTTTCTAAAACTTGCCCAGATTGTATATCACTATATGAGTTCGGATGAGTTCGATTTTGGTTGAAATCAGACAAATAGATCAAGAGTTATCTACCTTTGAACTGCTGAAAATGCCATATTTAACAGTGTTTACATTCTAAAGTTCACAATTTTTATCCAATCTATCTCAAACTTGCTCAGATTGTATATTACCATAAGACTTCGAATGAGTTCAATTATGGTTTTAATCGAACAAATGGGTCAAGAGTTATCTACCTTTGAATTGCTGAAAATGACATATTTATTGGTTTTTACACTCTAGAGGCCACAAATTTTATCAAATCTTTCTCAAACTTGCTCAGATTGTATATGACTATAAGAGTTCGGATCAGTTCAATTATGGTTGTAATCGGAATAATGGGTCAAGAGTTATCTACCTTTGAATTGCTGAAAATGACATATTTAACAGTGTTTACGCTCTAGAGGCCACAATATTTATCCAAGCTCTTTCAAACTTGCCCAGATTGTATATGACCATAAGAGTTCGAAAAAGTGTAATTATGGTTGAAATCGGACCAATAGATCAAGAGTTATCTACCTGTGAACTGATGAAAATGCCATATTTTACAGTGTTTACACTCTTGCAACTACATTTTTCAATGGATTTTCATTATACACAAAGTATATAGCTAAAGTGTAATTATTGTTGAAATCTAATCATTGTGGCAATAGTTACCTGCCCTTGATATACTTTGAAATTCTAGAAAAAGGCTTTATTTCAGTATTGTTTAGGCTCAAGTTATCTGCCTTTGATGTTCCGTTCTATACTAGAATAGGTCGACAAACTTGAATGGATTAAGAATTAAAATGGTGAAATTCAAAGGTAAAGCTATCAGGCTTCATTACAAATGGTGAGCGATATCAGGGCCTTCAGGCCCTCTTGTTCATTTTTGTCTCTGCATGGATGGTCACAGGTTCGAATCCCACCAGAGCCTCTTCTTTTTGTTTTTTTGGAAATGCATTTTTTAACAGAATTTATTATCCTAAACTAAATTTTACCCATTTATATAAGCATTTGACATATATTTACAAATTACTATTTTTAATGCTAGATCCGGTTGCGAGCCTCCTTAAGGCACATTCTGCTTTTCTTTCAACCTGCTTTAACCCATAGGCATTCGGCCCGTAGGCTATGACCCCGGCTGTACTTTTTCCTAGGTTTTATGAAAAAAAAACCATGGAAAAAACCTCGGAGTATTCGGACGGTCATATTACAAAAACCTTGGAAAAAAAGACGAGAAAACCTTAGAAAATACAAGACCTTGGTTTTTACATGGTTTGACAAAATACCTCGGAAAAGTTTACGAGGAATCCTTGTAAAATATTTAATTTCCAAGGTTTTCTCCTAAAAATCACGGAAACAAAAATCCTCGGAAAAGTTTACGAGGAATCCTTGTAAAATATTTACTCTGTTATTTCCGTGGTTTTTAGCTCACCTGGCACGTAGTGCCAAGGTGAGCTATTTTGATCGTCCTCTGTCCTCTGTCCGTCGTCGTTCGTCCGTCCGTTCGTCGTCAACAATTTCTTTAAACGACATCTCCTCCGAAACTACTGGATAGATTTTTACCAAACTTGGCCTGAATGATCCTTATATGATCCTCTTTCAAAGTTGTTCAAACATTTCCGGTCCGTTGCATATCTAGGTCACAGGAGCTAAAAATAGATTTTTTCAATGAAAACTTAAAAAATCTTCTTCTCTGAAACCACAGTACCCTGAGCTTAGATATTTGACACAAAGCATCGTCTTCAGGTCCTCTATCGAGATTGTTCAAATTATGTCCCTCATGGGGTCAAAAATGACCCCGCCCCAGGGGTCATAAATTTACATAGATTTATGTTATAAACATCTTTTTCTCTTAAACTAATATGGCCAGAGCTTTGATATTTGGCATGATGACTCTTCTAGAAGCCCTTAACCAATATTGTAAATATGGTTCTGGTCAGTTGCATATCTAGGTCACAGGAGCTAAAAATCTTCTTGTCTGAAACCACAGTACCCTGAGCTTACATTTTTGGCATAAAGCATCATCTTTAGGTCCTCTATCAAGATTGTTCAAATTATGCCCCTGGGGTTAAAACAGCCAAGGCCCTAGGGGTCGCAGTTTTACATAGTTATGTAGTGAAATATTCTTCTCTGAAACTACTATGGCAAGAACTTTGATATTTAGCATAGTGACACTTATAGATGTTCTTTACCAATATTGCTGAAATGGTTCGGGTATCTTGCATATCTGGGTCGTATTAGCTAAAAATAGATTTTTTTCAACGAAAAGTCTTCCTGTCTGAAACCATCCATGTACAAAATATTTTTTCAAGTTCATCAGCAAGATTTTTGGAATTATGTCTCTGGGGTGAAAAGTGATCCCACCCCAGGGGTCACGTGACCCTTGTGTTGGTATTCCAGGTGAGCGATATTTAGGCCCGCATGGGCCTCTTGTTTCCTAAAAACCACGGAAATGTTAGAACCATTTTATGTGGTTTTGACAAAATACCATGGAAAAGTATACGAGGAATAGTTAACTACTAGTGGGTGGGGTACCACATGCTTTTGTTTGTATCATGTAAATATCCAAAATATATTATGATCATGATAAAATTGTATTTATGTAAGTTATGTAACTTACCATGAATCTTTTGTCAGGAGTCTGAACTGGTTTGGAGTCTTTAATTTTTGCCACATTCACATTTTAAAGTATAGATAAACAGACAACTTAAATCTCTTACCTCTGATTGTTGTGAGCTGGTGTCCTGGGTGTGTATAATATTCACTGTTTTGTGAAACTTACAATTGAAGCAAATATTACTTATATTCTTCTGTCACACTTTTTGTCAAGAAGATATCTCCATGTTTATAATTCACTAAGTTGTACTTCCAAGGTTTTTCCGTGCTGGAAAATGTCTAAGTACAATTTTTACGAGGTGCAAATTGTTTAAGTTATTATTTTACAAGGATTTTCCGTGCTAAAAAATGGTTAAGTTCTTATTTCCGAGATTGTTCCGTGTTTATTTTTGCCAAAGTCCAATTTTTCCGAGCTTTTGCCAAGGTTTTAAGAGTTTCCAAGGTTTTTTCTTGATATTTACATGGTTTTTTTGTTAATAAGCATGCATAAACCTTGGAAATTTTGGTGACTAAACAAAAACCTTGGAAATTGTTACGAATAACCATGGAACTTTTAGAATTCCATGTAAATTCCACGTAAATTATTCATATTCCATGGAAATTTTACACTGAACCTTGGAAAAAGTACAGCCGGGACACTACCCCCAGCTACTACGCCCCCTCCACCACCACCAAAGGTGGATAAAATACCCTAAAACCTATCCATACATTCAATAATCATCATAAAAGAACATTTCCTGAAGTTTCATGAAATTTAAAAAATAGTAAAGGCTGCCATGAAAAAGCGCCTTTCAGAAGCAACCCTCAAGTTCCCAACCCTGTCATTTTGTCAAATCTTGGACGATCTGGACAAATGATGGCTCATTATTTACAGCAAACAGTTTTCTTTGACGACAATTGGTAAAAAATTCAAAGCAATCGGCGAACACGCGCATGGGGACTCGAAAAGTAGGGGGACCCCTTATACGGAAACATTCGTCCACGCGAAATTTTCCCAAACAAACGACTGGTTGCCCAGTCAAACTATTATCATTCCAGCGAAACCGAGAACCAGCTTCAAAGCAGAAAATGACGCAAAAGTCAAGCGCCTCAATTGGTCGTATTCGATTCAGGACAACTACCGCGTTAGTTGGAATAGTTGTCAACAAGTTCTATTCGAATCACCACTTGATGTTTTCCGTTTACAAAATGTTGTCAAACCATCAAATCATTGACCACAATTTCGATTCGAGTCGGGTCAAAATAGTTGTCATCAGTAAATCTTCGCGCATTTGCTCCGCCCAGTTTTCGTTGACAACAAACTCGATGATTCGAATACGACCAATGATCATATCCATTTGTCAACCGAAACTTGAAAACGAAAGTTATCTAGAAATTTATTTCGTAACAGAAATGCTCATTTACCGATAATTCAAAAGGTATTTATTATATATTTCATTTTCTATTAATTACCCGTACCATGGTGTAATGCATGGTCATAAATGCACTTGTTAATCGCTGAATGACGAACAAGTCCAAAATTTAAGGTAGACGAATGATTCTGCACACGGTGCCTATCGACCTTTTCGTTGTATGATACGAAAAAAAAACCTTTTTATAAAAAACTTCTTGAAACTTCTTGAAACATTTGTTAAGGATGTTTGTTGAACATATGGATGTATTTTGACTCATTCTGAAAGATTTATCGGGGTAGTAGCTGGGGGGGGGATGTTCTTAGCTTACGCACCGAAAACCTGTGCTTTAACCTACCTTTTGCTTGGATATAAAAAATATTTCTTATGTTACATATTCATGTCTGTAGAAAATTGAACTATTTTCTTCAATGAAGCTTATTATATCCATTAGATGAGTCAAATGGCGTATCAATTTATGGGGTATTGGGTTAATTCTTTAACCTTTACAATGCTAAACTTTCAAATTGGCCTTTCTGTTTCTAATAAAAGACTAGTATACACAGTGTCTCTAGAGATTTGTCCCCATAATATTTGTAAATACAGCGTACCCTCTCTACAACAGCCCTCCCAACAACAACTCCCTCCTTACAAGGACACTAGCCGCAGTTCCCCAAACCGGACAATTATATCTTATGCTTTTATTGCTGCAATATTGTCTGCTTAGAATTGTCGTCTGCTATTTCTCTCAAAGTGATAAAAATGGACATTTTGACAGAAAAAAATAAATGACAAGTGACAAACAGTTTGAATCCAGATCAGACGCCGTGTAACGCGGCATCTGATCTGGATTCAAGCTGTTTGCAAATGTAAGCAGATTTCCCTCCCTATAACCACTCCCTCCCAACAATGCTTTTTGTCTCCAATTGGGTGTCGTTGTAGAGGGAGTGCTGTATTACAAACAATGCAGACCTATCCTGTTTAGTACACAGTGTGGAACCAGATCAGATGCAGAAAGTATTCTTACATTGAGCCTGATGAGGATGCAAACGGTTTTACACCACGACTACCATGTTATCTGTTGCAAAATTTAGATAACATTTCATCAGTACGCTTTCTAATTCTATGTTTCAAAACTTACCCACTCTTTGTCTAGAGTTGCTTGCTCTTTGTCTGTTCCATGTTAATATAGCTACCCATCTTTTATCTGTTCAGCATTACAAGATTTACCTGCTGTTTGTTCCATGTTAAAAGAACTACCTGCTCTTTGTGCAATACAGCGTTCCCTCTCTACAACGACACCCATTGGGAGACAGAAACTGTGTGCATTGTTCGCAGGGATTCGTTATAGGGAGGGAAATGTGCTTACATTTGCAAACAGCTTGAATCCCAGCGTCTGATCTGGATTCAAGCTGTTTGTCACTCCTCATTAAGTTTTTTTCTGTCAAAATGTCCATTATGTTACTTTGATAAACACAGCAGACGACAATTTTAAGCAGACAATATTGCAACTTTAAAATGTTAGACATAATTTTCTGTTCAGGGAACTGCGACAAGGGTCATTGTAAGGAGGGAGTCGTTGTTGGGAGGGCTGTTGTAGAGAGGGAGCACTGTACTTCTAGAGTTACCCACTCTTTTTCTTCTCTGTGTTACAAGAGTTACCCGCTCTTTATCTTGGTCTTATGTGCATGTGGTACTTTGCAGATTCTAAATGCAGCATATCAGGTGGAGATCAATGTCCGCTCAAGCTCAACCTTTATTAATTTTCTTCTTGAAAGAATGAAACAGGTAAGATACCAAGGGCTAGTCTGTATGGTTGTTTTATTTTGGTGTGTTACTAGTGCAGCTAAAGAACAATTCATTCATCATTGATTGTAAGGGAATGTTTGTAAAAGTTATGTCTTTAAACAAAAATGTTTTAACCTAAATTTGAAACTGAATTATTTAGTGTCTAATCAGGATCAGAATTGGTTCTATGGCCTATGGAGGAAAACAATTTAAGCTTTTAAGCATCAAAACAAGATCTTTGTCCAAGGAAATGACTGGCATTTTGTTCCCTCAAAAATGATGGAAGGAGTGTTTACTTTTGCTGCACAAAGCAATTTGGTTAATCATTTCTGCAAATATAAGAGGTTACAAAATGAAAGCCCAGAGCTTCAGATAAGGGGAGTATTTCAAAAACTAAACTCTTTATTTCGGCTTTAAACCCTATGGTGTCACTACTCATTAGAATCCTCTTCAAGAGACGATTCTAATGAGTAGTAACACCATAGGATTTGAGAAACTGTTGGATTTATTCGGTTTACTCCGTCTTATCTGGAGCCCTGAAGCCTTTATTTCAATGTACAGTATGTACAA
The DNA here is from genome assembly GCA_922989275.2 of Gari tellinella. Taxonomy (NCBI): domain Eukaryota; kingdom Metazoa; phylum Mollusca; class Bivalvia; order Cardiida; family Psammobiidae; genus Gari; species Gari tellinella. The sequence continues at coordinate 54,956,458 of OV277858.1, forward strand.
ACACATTTATTGGGTATGATTAAATTACAGAACAGAATATTTTGGAATTTAGAAACAGTTAAGGGTTTTCATTAAAACATCTACATGTTTGCAGAACTGAGATCAGTGAAGAGTCAACTTGTGCTAAGTGGCCATTCTTTAATGCTGCATGATGATGTCAAATGACACATATAACTGCTAAATGTAGAACCATAGTGAAGTAGAGAGCTGCCAAAGGAAATGTCTGCTTTACATGTGTTCTTCATTTAGCTTTCATCTGTATTAACACATTACCCCATAAGTATGCCTTTCTACGCCCTTAATTTAAATTATTCTTTTACTGAAGAAAATAGTTCCACTTTGTACAGTCATGAATATGTATTTTCTGTATACTAGCAGATTGCAGCTTAAAGCAGACTGAAAGTAAAGCAGAATGCACCTTAAGGCGCATTCTGCTTTACTTTTAACCTGCTTTAAGTGGTCACCTGTCTTCAAAACTTGAAATAAACTATGGCCCATAGGGGTAATGGGTTAAAGACTGATGATTCATATCCAATTTACTGACCACTTAAGGCAAGTTTGACTGTTGTTGAGATGTTCACCATATCAAACCTTTATAACACTCACCACCCCATGATACCCCACAGATCATCCAGACCACATATCGCCTAACAATCTCCTTGGAGGCCTCTGGCTATGAGTTCAGAAAGAAAATGAAGAAGGTGAGACCAAAAGCATCACAGATGACTGTACACTGTGACATGTAACATTCGTATGTCTGTACCAGTCGCCTACTTATATATATCTGCCTATACAAGTAATTCTGTAGGTGTTCTCATTGAATTCAGTAAATTGTACAATGTTTTTTTCTGGCATTTTCTTGGCCTAATTTGCCCAATGCCTGTTTCTGAATAGTGTATACACTTCCCATCATTTCTGTTATAATTTCCTTTGTCAAATTTTCCTACAGCTAATCCATTTACTTCATAATATATGTATGAGATTCAGGTAACTTTTCCTACATCCCTGCACATGGCTGCTTGAAGCAGGCAGATAGTAAAGCAGAAAGCTTCTATAGAACTTTTGTCTTCCTTTCTTCCTGCATGCTTTAACCCTTTACTCCATAGCCTGTTTCTAGTATTTAATACAGGTGACTGCACTGAAAGCAGGTTGAAAGTAAAGCAGAATCAAAATGTGCCTTAAGGCACATTCTGTTTTGATTTCAGCCTGCATCTATAGCTAGTTAGCTACCATCTGCTAGAATATAGAAAATATTTGTTGTGATGCAAATTCATGAATGCATAAATTGGAACTAATTTCTTCAGTGGAGGAATGAATCAAAAGGGTTAAAATTCATATCTATGGAGTAATTGGTTAACATGCTACCTGATCGCATGATTGTGTAATTAAGGTCTCGATTAGGTTGTTATGATAAATTATGCCAAACTTAGTTTATATATGTATTTGATTGTGATGCCCCCACCTTCGCCATGAAATGGTCGGGGCATATAGGGTTACCCCTTTCCGTCATTCCATCATTCTGTCCTTCTGCCATTATTCAGTTTTCATTCATTATCTCTGCTATTGATGCACATATTTGTTTTATAGATACATCATGGCAATATGCAGGTCGAGTTCCAATTTGGTTCCGGTCAAATATGTTTTGACAGAGTTATGCCCCTTGAACTTAGAACATTTCTAACAATTTGTTGTTTCTGCTAACTATTTGGTAATGATTGACTTTCTGAATTCAAATTGGAAGTCAAGTACATAACTAGATTATGCAGGTCAAGTTTTAATTTGATTAATTTTTGACAGGGAAATGCCCATAATTTTATTGCACTCAGAAAATTTCAAACAGTTTGTAATTTCCCCTCTTTATCTAAGTCGTACATTGATTGACATTTTGAACTGAAATTTAGGGTAAAGTATCATCCTGAGAACACACAGGTAAAGATTGAATTTGGTTTTGATTGCATAATGCTTGGCAGAGTTATGCCCCTTGCACTTAAACAAGTTCTGATAATTCATGAGTTTAGCTCAATATCTCGGTCATGCATTGATATTTTGAATTGAAATTCAGGAGATAAGTACAGTCGAACTTCGATATCTCGAACTTGGTTAAGACGAACATACCCGTATTTCAAAGTTAAAACGTGGCTAAATATGGGTATGTTCGACTGAACCTAGCATGAAATAATGCAGTTCATGTGTCCGACTATCGGATATTTCCAGTTAAAACGAGTTGAGATATTGAAGTTCGACGGTACATCATTGGAATACACAGGCCAAGTTTGAACTTGATCCCATTGAAATAATGTTATGCTGAGTTTTACATCCCATGCAGCTAGAACAATTAATCAATGATTTACACTCATTATCTGAGTCATGCATTGACATTTTGAATTGAAATTGTGTCTAATAATGACAGAAGGCAGGTCAAGTTTAACTTGAGTTTTCCCTTGGACTTAGAAAATTTCAAACATTTTACAGTTTTTGCTCAGCTCACATGCACATTTTGTGCACAACCATAATTATGCACTCAGATGGACATTTATACTTTGTTGTCAGTGGGGGCATTTGTTCCACTTCGACACATCTAGTTCAATTAATTATCATGTGATATTTGCTACATTGCATACTATTCTTCTCTTTCTTATAGTTTATTAAAATTCTCAAGACTTCAGATAGCTTTGTTAGCTCACATGATTCTATCTATTCTTTGCCATCCTGCAGCCATGTCCATCATCCATAAACTGTTACATCAGAAACTTGAACTCAAAAGTAAAATGTACGATTTCAATATGTAAATTAGTATCCAATGGTGTCGATCGAAAACAATCGTCTAGATGCTTGACATGAACGTTGATTGGTCGGGTCCATCCTCTCAACCAATCAGCGCTTAGATCAAACAGCAAATCTCGTCAATTCAATAGAGGCTTGATCGGGGGGAAATTGACGCTACTTATAAATCCCAAGGACATTTTCTATTGAAATGAGATTTGAGGCTGTGTCATTGGTTGTATTTTGAAATAAACATCAGAATTGGACCTTATATATCATTTCTTAAAGCAAACTGGGCCGATACAGCTTGCGGATAAGATTTGGATGTTGAAGTGGAGTTGAGACCCGGGCCATAGGTATTCCAACCTCGGAAAAAACGGGTGTTTCTTCAGAAATTGGACTCTCGTACTCGCTGAAAATAGAAGTTACAGTGCAATATTTGGTATCAATGTGAAGAAAAAACATTTCTCTTTCTATCGTAACCGTGTTTATTTGAAAGTTCTGTATGATTAGGGAAAAAAGTACGATAGATTCGTCCCGGTCAGGGTCGCCCTGTCCGTGAAGTTATATACCTTCTCTTATATATGATAGATTTAGCACTATAGTAGACCAAAAAAAAATTTTTTTTTTTTTTTTGAGCCGGACACCTATGGTTATCAGGAGCTGTATAATCTGGGTCTATAATGTTTTAAAAAAGTATCAGTTTATGCCTAAAGTATGAGAAGAGTTAGATCGTAATTTATAATAATCTTCAAAGGGCAAGCAATTGTTTAATTAGACTGACAACTTAGAAGTGAATTATTGAAAACAGAAATTGTTTTACTTGGCTAGTAGCTAAAAGGTATTTAATTAGAATGTAAAGAAGACTGTTTGTGTGTGGTTGACCATTCCTTAACTCTTTGTACGCTAGCGGCGGATATACCTGCCATTGTGATTATCTCTGCAAACGGTGTCTCATCAGGATCAAAACTGTTTGCCATTCTGACACTGAATTTAAAAGAAATTCAAATTTTAGAACAATAGCAGACTACAATTTGTTGCAGACGAAAAAATTACCCAGCATGCAAAGAGTTAAACGTTTTAGCCTGTATGTAATTGATTGGTGTAACTTGACTGCTTCTCAATCTCAGACTTGTTCTGCAAATTTTTCAGCTAGTCCAAGCCATGCCCTGGAACCAGTCTCCTAGGATTGATGATGAGTGGAAAAAGAAAGTAGCAGCAGAAATGTTAGCCAGTCTGAGCCCAGCAAGGTGAGGGGAGGAGTTCTTGTAATATCTTGTTTGTTGTAAAATGCACCTTTCTCATGGCACATGTGACAACATAAAGTTTATTGATATCCTTTGCATAAAGCTTGAATTCACTCTGCCTTTCACTGGGATCCAAACCGTTTGTTTCTCAGATAGTTTTTCAACAAGTATGCAAAAGAAAACATTCTTTTCAGAAATACATTGTATATTTGAACTGTTTAAAAATTAGACTTATTTCTAAACAAGACAACTTGTTTAGCATTAGAAATGTTACCCATTTGACAGGAAGCATGCAATGTAGAATAGTGCAATGATACAATGATCCCCTCTATGTGGAAATACAGGCAAATTGAAGCCGGTGTAACGGGCCATTTCTTCCCCAGGCCATTTCTTCCCCCGGGAAAGAAACGGCCCGGATGAAGAAATGGCCTGTTACACCGGGAAGCCGGAAGAGTGGAGCTGTCTCTCATTTATCCTTCTCCTCCATATAAGCATCAAAACAAAAAGTTATTAATGCTGTTGAATACTGTTGGCAACTTACAGAAAATAACGAGCTTTCTGCCTGATTTTCATCTTGCTTTAAGAAGTCACCTGTCGTAAAACAGGGGCTATAGAGGTTATTACTTTCTGCTATGGATGAAAGTGTAAAGCTGCTACCGATGCATTCTCTTTGACACAGACTTGACTCTATAATCATACAAATCATGTTTGGTTTACTACAGACTGGCTAAGAGTATATCATCCCAGATCAAGGACCGTCTCAACAAGTCCCATGATGCCTTCTCCACAGCGCTGAGACAGTTGGAGCTGAAGCACACAGGTCGACTGGACAAGATTGAGGAGGAGAGACTCAAACTAAGGAAAAACTTTGCTCCCAGGGTCGCCAAAGTAGCCCTCGAGAGTACCTCTCTTAAAGACCTTATACTGTATGGTAAGATGATTATATGTTTTTATATGGTGGATAAATCATAAGTGATCATAAGCACAAATCAACTTTAACCCTTTACTAAATAGCCCTTTTCTAGTACTAAAGATATGTGAGCGCTTACTAGAAGCTCCTTTGCTTGGTGCTGACATTATCAGGGTAGTGCTAGGACTGTTTCATAAAACTGTGAATCTATTGATTAAGCTAGGCTCAATACATATATGCAAAGGAACAAAAGTGTGTTATACAGTAACACAATTCCCATCTCTTTAAATTTTAAGCTATATAGATCCAGATCTAATGCTGAGATATTTGATTTTTATCAGAGTCTAATCTGTTCACATGGTAGATATTTAGCCCTTTACATCATATATATGCAATTTAACGCAACTAATTTATTCCTCTACTGAAGAAAATAGTTCCACTTTGTACAGTCATGAATATGTATCATAAGAAATAGTTTCAGTATTCTAGCAGATGATAGCTAAAGCTGGGCACATTCTGCTTTACTTTCAACCGGCTTTAAGTGGTCACCTGTCGTCAAAACTAGAAAGAGGCTATAAAGTTAAGGGTTAAATAGACAGGTTCTTTTTCTAGTGGCTTTAATCCATTTATTGTTTATTGTTAGATATGCCTAAGATGGGTAAGGAGATAGGGCGTGGCCAGTATGGTGTAGTGTATGCCTGTGATCAGTGGGCTAGCTTCACCCCGTGTGCTGTGAAGTCAGTCGTACCACCGGATGACAAACACTGGAATGACCTGGCTTTAGAGTTCTTTTACACAAAGTAAGCATATCTTTACCAGTCTGCAATATTATATCTTAATCTGTACAGTTGTTCCCAATCCACCCACATCACCCATCATTGATTTGCAGGGTTACCATAAGACTGATGATCTTGAAAAATCTGAAGATTTAAAAAAAATAATTTCAAACGTGATTACTTAAAGCAGGTTGAAGTGAAGCAAAATGTACCTAAGGCACATTCTGCTTTACTTTCAGCCTGCTTTAAGTGATTATCTGCTAGGATAAAAAACCGAAGATGTAGGGAAAATCCAGAGAAGTTGCAGCCCTGGATTTGACCCTGACTTTGACATAATTTGGACTTACAAAAGATTCAGAATATATTGGCAAGGATGCCAATGGGGGCAAATAAGCATTTATTAAACTCAGTATTGTTTTAATTATTCTTGGGATAATTATATATAGCCCACATGATTCTACCATGTGAGCTATTTGCCAGCCGTATTTGTCTGTCATTAATTGTGCTTTCAAAATAATTTTGATGAAACTTAGTAGTATGGTCCTGAATAGTAGTTATTACTTTTGTGCTGATTGGAAATACGAAATTGTTTCTATGGTGGTCACCTTGAAAATCTGTTTTAAACTCAAATTATACTGAACTGTTCTTTTTGAAATTTGGTAGAAATGAACAGCACATAGTCATGTCCAAAAGTCATTTTAATGGTATAAATACTTATATCTGAATCTTTGAATTTAACTGTCAATCAGCTGCCAAACTGTATTTGTAAATACAGTTGAACTTGTATAACTCACCCAATCTAAACCCATTACCCCATAAATACACCTTTTTATGCCTTTAAAGTATTCCTCCACTGAAGAAAATGGTTTCAATTTATACAGTCATGAATATGTGTCATAAGAAAATATTTTGTTTGTCATAGCAGATGGTTCCTTAAAGCAGGCTTCACTTTCCACCTGTTTTAAGTGGTCACCTGTCTTCAAAACTGAAAACAGGCTATGGGGTAATTGGTTAAATCGAGATTATGCAAGTGACTTATTTTCAACTTAAGTGAGTGAGAGTTATGAAGATTTAACTGTATAATGTGGCAAGGGTATGGAATTGAATACCTATATATTTCAGACATGTACCGGAACATGACAGAGTTGTTGCCCTTAGAGGATCTGTGATAGACTACACGTATGGAGGGGGGACAACTCCGGCTGTCTTGTTGGTCATGGACCGACTACAGAGAGATCTGTACACTGCTATAAAACAGCAACTAGACTGGGTTTCTAGGTATGATTTTGAAATTTATCAAATAACAAACACAGCATTGGTGTCACCTGCTGTAGGCAGAGGTGACACTTAGGGATCACTTTTCCAGCGTCCGCCCATCCGTCAGAACATTTTGGGTATATGGGACTAGGTGACGTAACACAGCTAAAAAAAACAACAATAGAGCTGTTCATTCCGTTAGTCCATATTGGGTTTATGTGGCTTGTTTTTGTTTATGTGGCTTCTTTATGTGTCTTTTCACACCTTTTTAACAATGGAAAAGTCACATAAACCTGAAATGTTTGAATGTTAGTCCGTCCGTCTGTCTGTCCGTCACATTTTTTGTGTCACACTTCATAACTCCTGTTCTACTGAAGCTTTTAAGATGAAACTTTATTTATGGATAGAACTTGACAAGTGGAAGTGTGTTGCACAAAGGTATTAACTCTTGTTACAACATTGTGAGAGTTATTCCCCTTTTCAACATTTTCTTTTCATGCAGATTTCTTTTGTTATACTTAAGTTTTTGAACTGATTGAAATTGTCTTGCACAAGGTTGATTACCCTTTCGGAAAAAAACACCGTTATTAAAAAACGCAGCTTTTATGCCACTCATGTAAAGCTTTTACGCCACTTGGACCAGTAGCAAAAACGAGCTTTTCTGCCACTTGAGAAAAACATTGCTTTGCTACTTTAGGCACTTTCTGAGTGGCATTTAAGTGTACACCTCTCTAATGCCACTTGAGAAACACGCCGCATTACTATTTAGGCATGTTTCTGAGTGGCATTTAAAGCCACTATATTTCTCCCACATAATCAGAATCGAACATTATTCTAACATGAAATTTATGTCACTATCATAATCGTTCCATATAAAAAGAATACGTGGTGATATTTGAAGCAATATTGATAACGAACAGTGAAATTTGTGGAAACAAGTAATAAAGTTTGTTTATTTTTGAATAATGACGAAAGTTTATTGACATACTGGGTAAAGCTCATTTGCATAATTCTATACAACAAGTCGAGCGCTTTTCAATCAAAGAGAGACAACTCCTATAAGCTTGGCCGCTAAATGTTACACAAACTGATGCAACGTATACACATTGTCGCGGCCTAATCAATCACGTGACCTTTATGCAATCGTTCGAAAGTTCTCGGAACCAGCCCGTAGTCTTATTTGTAAACAATCCCGCTTATAATGTAAACCAACACGATAAGAATTCGACACATTTAGGTAGGATTCTTTACGAAGTAGGTACATATATCAGGCTTCTTACATCCGATTTCACTTAGTTTTAATACATAGAAAATGCACACATATAAGAAATTACGCGTTTTAAACATCAATTTGGGCGGGATTGTGCCTTTAAGTTGTGTTTCTGCCACGTTTTTCAGCTCCTAATAAAACGCCGCTAATACAAGGGTGCCAATAACGTGGCGTAAAAGCTTGAAGCTTTTACCCGCTTTTACGTCACTAAAAGCTTAGCTTTTTTCCACAAGGGTACTCTTGCAACAATACTGTGAGAGTTATTCCCCTTTCCCATATTTTCTATTTTCAGCATATATCTCCTGTTCTACTCATGCTTTTCAGATAAAATTATATTTATGTAGATAATTTGATGAGTGGAAGTGTCTTGCACATGGTTTATTTCTTTCACATCAATACCATTAGAGTTATTCCCCTTTTCTACACATTCTTTTTCTATAATGAAGTTTGTCATTTTAACTTTTAACTCTTGTTCGACTAATGGTTGCTGGCATGTGACACATGTGTTCCGAGGAACACCCCTCTATCTTATAAGATTAAAATAGCTCTGTTCAATGCTACCTACTGTTTAGATATGCTTATAAATGAAAAAAGAATAAATGTTAAGCTCATCTGGCTGCAGAGAAGGAGTGACAGTGAGACTAAAGTATTTTTGATTTAGTTCCAACATTGAATTCAAATCAGCTGAACAAACAATTACATGGTATTATTGCTTGATTGCCTATAATAAAACTTAAACTTTTAGGCCTATGCATTTTCTTGCAGTTATCAATTTCTATACACAAGTTGACTTATGTTTTCAGACTGCAGGTGTCTATAGATGTTGTTGAAGGAATCCGCTTCTTACACAGTCAGGGTCTAGTACACAGGGATATCAAACTAAAAAATGTCTTGGTATGTAAAAACTGAAAGATATGTGCTTACTACATGTATAAGGTAAATAGTCTCAATGACATTACAAATAATATAGGGCAATTTAGGACAAGCATTGACATATATCCTCAGGTCTGTTTATCAGATATCAGAATTAACCCATTACCCTATAAATACGCCTTTTTACGTCGTTAATTTATTGTTACACTGAAGAAAATAGTTCCTCATTATACAGTCATTAATATGTAGCATTAGAAAAAGATTCTATATTCTAGCAGATGGTAGCTTAAAGCAGGCTGAAAGTAAAGCAGAATGTGCCTTACTTTCAACCTGCTTTAAGTGGTCACTTCTCTTCAAAACTAGAAAAAGGCTATGGGGTAATGGGTTAACTGTATTTACCCCTGATGCCAAGAAACATGGGGTCATTCACAGACATAAGATTGTACAGTAATACTGCAGTGTTTGAAAAAAGACAAGAGTACTCTTTGCAGAAATTTCCTGTTGGCTAAAACCAGAAATGCTGGTTGAACATTTCTCATACTTCTAAGATATGCTAGAGATTAAAACTATCCAAATATAATTCTTAGATAATTTTTTGTGGAGATTAAAATTTTGAGTACTTTGATATTTCAGCTGGACAAGGCAAACCGTGGTAAAATCACAGACCTGGGTTTCTGTAAGCCAGAGGCAATGATGAGTGGAAGCATTGTGGGTAAGCTAATACTGGAATTATGGGAACATGTTATAGATAAGAGAGGTATTTCAAAAACTAAAATCTTAGTCTGCATTAAACCCTATGATGTCACTTCTCTTTAGAATCATCTCTTTAGACGATTCAAATGAGTAGTAACTTCAAGACAATTCTGATGAGTAGTTTATACCATATTATTTGGTGCTGAAATGGGTGAGAAAATGCTATATTTGTTCAGCTTACTCTCTCTATCTGGTGCCCTGTAATATTCTTGTCACATAAACAAAGAAATGCCATTAACTTGTTGACCCCTAAAACTTCAAATTCACAATTCCAGTTTACTATTTTATTCAGTGGAAGAATAAATAAAAAGTGTTAAAATGTGTATCTATGGAGTAATGGGTTAATCAGGTATTCTGTTTGCAAAGGGCACATGTATCACCATATAGCAACGACTTCGGAAATAGGTACCAGCAAATCGATAAATAGACGGTCATTTATACAGGGGCATGTTAATAAAATGCAATATTTGTGGTAAATAGGAAGAATCTAGAAATGTATTTCTTTTAGTTTACTGATAGGAAGATACAACAATTAGTAGGCTCTTCCTGATTCTACCTAAACTATGTGTGAATACCTTTTTGATTGCATAATTCTCGGGTTGGTACAACAAAAACAGCAGTGAGTAAGACAAAAACATTCTCTCAAGCACATTTCTTATCTTCTTATACACACTTTAAAGCATTTGTTGACATCATATTACATATATAACGTCTGTACAAGCGATGAAAACAGCGTATGAGCGAACATGGCTTTGAAATTGATTAAAGAAGAAAGGTGCCGGTGTACGGCGAATAGGTCTTTATGTTTTGATGACTGTACGGTGAATAGCTCGAGAAGTGTACGGCGAATAGCTCTATATAATAACATGAATTTGGACACGACATGTATGACGTCCTGAATGTTAAAGTATAAGGTCGGAGTTCCATTGCTGCGTAATCCAAGATCCGCATCTGTGAAATTTGCTCGCTTATAAACCGCTTATATGGACTTTGAATTCGAAATAACAATGAGACTGGTAGAACAGAGAAATCATTAACAATCTTGTAATTGGGACACAAAGAAATTTACAAATCGACTTGGAAATCTCCAGATGTTTAGACAAATAACCAGTTTGACCACCATCATCACCAAGGGAAGATGGCGAGGCAGTTACAAGATGTATAGGTAATTGGAAGAGCTGACATGAGTTAAATAATCATACTATTATCATAGCCAAGCTGAAACTCACGTTGAGAAAACTAAACGAGGAGAACAAGAACACTCACGACTAGATGTTGCAAAAGTTTACAGATCATTGGGTGAGAAGAAGCTTCCAAGCAGAATTTCAGAACACAATGAACTTAGTAAATGACCATCTGGATATGGAAATTGGTAACTTCAAGCATCGGATTCCTTGGACTGGAGAAAATTAGGAAGGAATATTTTATATAAAAATAGATGTGGAAAAAGACTTAAGAAAGGGGCTATTCTACAAACTAAATATACTAAGTAACGCATGAACTAATAGTTAAATTACACCCATGTAGCACTTGACAAAGGTGCAAAGAGACATGCAAAGCATGAAAAAGAACAACATAGACTATCTGGCCACAGAAACTGAAGAAGCAGCTGCAAGTATATTGTAAAAACCACTAAGGCACGGACAGGATGATTCGATTCCACAGATACACCAGCTTGAAACCAACAGAGTGAAATCATCTCCAACGGTGACAAAAAGCTGAGGTGCTTGTAAGAGTATTTCGATAGTGTACTTAATATGAAGTACCCTGCCACTTAGGCCGAACTTACACCAGCAGAAGTGCCACTGGACATCAGCATGAAATAACCAGTAGAAGATCAGGAGATCAGACAAGCCACCAAGAAACTAAAGAGTGAAAAGGCATTTTGGATAGCAAACCTACAGGCAGAGTTTCAGAGTTGCTGAAAGCGGGGGACATAAATTTGTAAATGATTATATGCTGGTGTGTTAAGGATCCAGACAGGATACATAGTAAAAGGATGTTTTCTTGAAAATAATTCAAGATGTTAGTTAACCATATGGTTTCATATTTATAAAGTCTACTTATCAAATAATCACAATTTGTTAAATTTTTCTATGAATATAAAACACGGAACAAATAAGTGTTTTTTTTATGAATTGAACAGGGAACTGCAGGTTAACTTCTTAGAATATTTCGTAGCCAATTCTGTTTTGTAGCCATTCGTTTAAAAAAAACCAATATATATCTACTATTTTAGATTTAATGTCGTTTTTTAGCTCACCTGGCACGAAGTGCCAAGGTGAGCTTTTAGGATCCCTGAATGTCTGTCGTCCGTCGTCCGTCCGTCTGTCCGTTCACAATTGTTCGTTAACACTCTAGCCGCTACAAATTTCATCCGATCTTCATGTAACTTCATGACAATGTTTGTCTTGATGAAATCTAGGTCAAGTTTGAATGTGGGTCATGTCCGGTCAAAACCTAGGTCACTCTAGAGGCTACAAATTTCAATGGATCTTAATGAAACTTGGTCAGAATGTTTGCCTCATTGATATCTAGGTCAAGTTTGAATGTGGGTCATGTCCGGTCAAAAACTAGGTCACTAGGTCAAATCATAGAAAAACCTCGTTAACACTCTAGAGGCTACAAATCTCAATGGATCTTAATGAAACTTGGTCAGAATGTTTGCCTCATTGATATCTAGGTCAAGTTCGAATGTGGGCCATGTCCGGTCAAAAACTAGGTCACTAGGTCAAATCATAGAAAAACCTTGTTAACACTCTAGAAGCTACAAATCTCAATGGATCTTAATGAAACTTGGTCAGAATGTTTGCCTCATTGATATCTAGGTCAAGTTCGAATGTGGGTCATATCCGGTCAAAAACTGGGTCACTAGGTCAAATCATAGAAAAACCTTGTTAACACTCTAGAGGCTACAAATCTCAATGGATCTTAATGAAACTTGGTCAGAATGTTTGCCTCATTGATATCTAGGTCAAGTTCGAATGTGGGTCATATCCGGTCAAAAACTAGGTCACTAGGTCAAATCATAGAAAAATATTGTTTACACTCTAAAGGTTGATTGGGGGTCATGTCCAGTCATAATCTAGGTCACTATAGGTCAAGTTTGCCATGGTGTACCAGGTGAGCAATTTAGGGCCATAGTGGCCCTTGTTTACCTTCCTTTCTAATCAGATTTTCATAAAATGCAAATAAATTTACAACGATTTTTTTCTTATGAATAAGACAAATGTTGGATAGGACAAACTATTTTGCAAGGTCTCCAGGATTTCGTTATCAGCGAGTGTCACTGTAAAATCTTTGACATAATTATACATGTAGCTACATGTAATGTCGATCAGCTGCTGTGGAATAACCGAGCCTGTTTCATGACGGACAGGTTCTGCATCATTGAACAGAGTCACGAATGGAATGCAAAAGTCTATGCAAACTTCAAAGATTTCGAAATGGCGTTCGATAGTATGATCAGGCCAGCATTATAATTATGGAGGATATCAAACCATAATGATTGTCTGCACAGCTCACACACACTTTAAAGATAAGAACATTGGTGAAACATGAATAACTTCTATCTCATCTGCTATTTTCACCTTGTATAGACTGGCTACTCGAGGGGACTTCAGTAGACTTTTATAGAATCACTGGGGCCTTAATTTTGCTGATGATAACGCGCTTCTGGTGCTAAATATCTTCAATATATCCAAACCAAGACAGACAACCTGGACTCTCTCGGGGACCAAATGACTGAAAATTTATATAACAAGACTAAACTAATGAAAATCAATGAAAAGACAGTTCAACCAGTCAACACAACCACAATGCAATTTAAGAGGTGAAGGATGTTGTTTATCGTAGTAGCAAGGCCATGAGTAATGGAAAGTCGGAATATAATTTTAGATTTAAAGCCAGTTGATCCTTTGTGGCGGAATATTTAGAAATCCCTTAGCTTTCTTATACTATCAAAATAAAAGGGTCAAACACTACGGATATTGCTGTTGGCCTTGAATCCTGGAAGTCATAACGTCCAAAGAAGGTGCTTTAGAGGGATATTCCCAATCTTCTGGCCTGAACACATCTACAAATGCAGAGCTCAGGCGTTGAACAGAAACAACTCACATTTCCTTTGAAATCAGTCGCAGAGAATGTTTTGACCATACTCTAAGAATAGAAGAGTCAGCTATACCCAGAGTTGGACACCTACTGGTCGACATCTAAGAGGCAAACCTGACGTTAGTCAATAGAGGAGACGAGGGAAAAAGCTGGAGCTGGGTATAAGTACAGGCATAAGAAAAGGACCGGTTACACTGTCAAACTATGCGGACGACCTTAGGCGCAAATCAACTTGATGAGGATTAGATATCTCTTTGTCTGCTTTGATCACGTGGTTATTGTATTGGGCTTTTGAGGCATACATGTATAATTTCTGATTGATATTGTCAGTTGTATTCACCCGGCCTTGTTTGCGACATACGAGGGGTGTTCAAAAAATACGCGGACAGATGCTGCCATTCTCTCAGATTTTTACTGAACGGCGCAAAACTTGCATATCATGATGCCCAGGAAATTCTGTATTTGCAGTGAAAATTTCATACAATTGACTTCAAATATTATCAAACGTCTGTTGTTATGGTAACGTGGTGTCGTCAAACCCGGCCCAACGTCATTCAACGTCACATTGACGTCGAGTTATCCTAGAGTGATTATTGACTGTTGTTTCACATACCTTTCCGTAATATCTGTCTAAAGGCATTCGTCCTTTTCAAAGTACTCCCCTTTGAATGAAATACACTTTCTGCACCTTTTAACCCATGAATAGAAACAGTTATTGTATGCGCATGGTTCAAGGGAAGCGATCGCGGACTGTACCGCCCTTTGCAAATCGGCAACATCGTCAAATTGTCGACCTCGCAGAATCTTCTTCAGTGTGGGGAACAAGAAGAAATCACAGGGAGCCAAATCGGGGCTGTACGGGGGATGACCAATCACTTCAATTGACCGTCTGTCGATCGTTTCCTGAGTCGTAGAAGCCCGGTGACTAGGTGCATTGTCATGATGAAACAGCATGGTCGACAACTGGGGCGCTCGTTTCTTCCGCATGGCTCGAAGAAGGTCTCTGTTCAGTACCTGTTGGTAAGAAATGTAAACCATAACAAACAATCTATTAAACATGTTATCGATTGTTTCCATATTATAATAAACTATTTTCTATAAATGTAAAATGTTGTTTAATTTCAAACTCACCTTTGAGTAGTAATTTGCTGTGACCGTCTGTCCTTGCGGAACGGCATGGCTAAGGATGACGCCGTGGATGTCAAAGAACGTGATAAACATCTGTTTCTTCGTTGAACGACTGACTTTAAATTTCTTGGGTGATGGAGACCCGGGAGTTTTCCACATAGTAGATTGTTCTTTTGATTCCGGTTCATATAGACTGATCCACGTCTCGTCTGCGGTCACAATCCTACTGAGAAAATCTTCTCCTTCTCGTTCGAATCGCTGAACAAAACGCCGACACGACTCCACCCTTTCAGCTTTCTGACACTCCGACAGCATTTTAGGGATCCATCTCGCACATAATCTCCTCATATGTAAACTGTCATGAATTATATTATGAACTGCCCCAACACTACAGTCTACCCGCTGGCTAACTTCTCTTATCGTGATGCGTCTGTCCTTATCCAGGAGTTCTTGGATTTCCTTAACTTTCTGCGACGTTATTGACGTCGGCCGCCCGCTACGATGTTCATCCATCACACTTTCGTGTCCGTCTTCATATCGCGAGTACCATTTATGTAATGCCGTCCTCTTCATTGCAGCATCGCCGTATGCCTTGACTAACATTTCCATAGTCTCTTTTCTGGTTTTTCCATTGAGAACACAAAATTTAACCGCCGTTCTCTGTTCGACACTCATTTTGATGCACCTTCTACAAACAAAATGGCCGCTAACGCTCAAATTACGTCAAACGTTGATGTGACGTCACGGACGTCGTGTCAAGAGTTGGCGCCATACTGTGTTAAAATTTGGTGACGATATTGGATCAGACGAAAGTGATACACGTCATTTTCGGAGCGACACAAGTTTGCATTTTGTTACATTTTGGGCCGGGTGTTACGAGGTGACGTTACCATAACAACCATACATTTATCATGCGTACAGATTTTGTCGGCAAAGTTACACTTTAGGTACAGAATTCTTTGGGCATCATTATGTGCAAGTTTCGCTCCGTTCAGTAAAAATCTGAGAGAATGGCAGCATCTGTCCGCGTATTTTTTGAACACCCCTCGTATATCCGGGGTGATCTTAAAACTTGAAGTTAAAACTTATTGTACTTAGTTCGTAATTTTGTTCATTCCCATTGTACTTCTGGACTTTTAATTCTTCACATCTGTGATTCTACAATAAATTGTGATGATCTCGCAGAATTGGTGAAGCCTTCCCAACACCAGTTAAATAAATATATATCTGCCTAAAATGATAAAACAATGAAATATTTAGCTGAATAATGACCCCGAGGGGTTCAACAAAGATGGACCGCCTCCTGGTACCAAGCATATTTTTAATGTGTATGATAATTGTATATCTTGCAGTTCAGACTTAATTATTTCTCTTAAATATTTAGATAACATATCAAGTTTACATAGCATACTCTTGTCCTTTAGATTTTGTTGTAAAAACTCTACTTTTTAAGGTGTTATTAACGATGTATGATGAAGCTATTCGCCGTCCATAAGGTTTTACCATATCGGCTATACGCCATACACAATGACAACTATTAGCCGTACACACTCCTACATTTATAATTTCGGATAAATTCTCATACAGTGTACGTAAAATTACTATATTTGGTACATGAAATAGAATGATCATATATTTGTATCCGGCAACAACCCCGTAAACGTAGTTATACGTTTTCTCCGTGAATGAGATCCTAACATGAAGTAATGTCGACTTTTCCTCGGTACCAGGGAGGCATTTTACAGTTGAAATGCGACGATCTTGTGATATATGCATCAGTTTAAACTATAAGTGAAATAAAAATATGTTCGTGGATCCATACGTGTTTTTCCTATGATTTCAAACTATTTGGAAATTCAAATGAGCAGCGATTTTTCATACGTGCTATGTTTATTTACATTGATTTCCTCGCTTCGTCTGGTACCTATTTCCGGAGTCGTTGCTATACGGTGTGTATGCGACATGGGGGTTCATTGAGTTAAATGGGGAAAATTACATGTGTTATGAAAACACTTAGTGCCAAATAGTTTTAAGCCTGATTAGGTGCTGTGTTACTCAACTTTTAGCAATTATCTGTCAGGATGTAGACAAACTGACTATGGCACTTCATCAGCACAGAATAGAAAATAAAGAGTGATTCATGGAGGAATTGGTACAGGTATTATTCACCCCTTCACTGCCTTATGAGTTCAATGGGTATTTGCAAATAGATGAGATTCTGCATATTGCAGCATCTGTACAGGATCCAAACTGTTTGACACTCATTGCACTATTACTATTAGTAAATATTTGTAAATTTTAATTTGAGAAATAAAAGCAGTCAGCGATTGTTAAAAGCAGAATGATGCCTTGGCAGTGTAGGGTTGAATTGAGTTTCTATGGGGATGTCGGTATTAGGTGTTCATGACATAACCCATATAAGCCTAGTGTCTACTTAAGTGGACATTTGCAAACAGGGTAGACCCTGATGAGACATGTTATGCAGCATCTTATTAGTGTCTGCACTGTTTGCTATATCATAGGAAAGGTTTTGCTGTATGGACAAAAACTGCAGTGTCTTTAGAATACCCTTGTATATCTAAAATGAAATCTTCCAGAAAGTATGCAGGGAGAGTTTATTTCAACATCCAGGCATAAATGGGTTAATATGTCGAGATTGTGAACTGTCTGTCAATATTTCTTTCTTACTGTTTTCAGGTACTCCAATCCACATGGCTCCAGAACTGTTTACGGGTCGTTATGACAACAGTGTAGATGTATATGCCTTTGGTATATTGTTTTGGTACATATGTGCAGGGAGTGTAAGGCTTCCACAAGCCTTTGAACAGTGTGCAAACAAAGACATGCTGTGGAGTCATGTGAAGAAAGGTAGCTGCACTACAGTCAACACCTCTCTATTACAACCACTAAATTAAGTTAATAAACAGGTGTTTATGACAGGTGACTGCTTAAAGCAAGGTGACAGTAAAACAGAAATCTCCTATAGGAGCTTTCTGTTTTACTGTCACATTGCTTTAAGCTGTCACTTGTATTTTATACAATCAATTAGCCTACTTTTAGTGGCCGTAAAAGAGAGGTCTTACTGTATACTCAAAGGTTATAACACATTTGAGTCTGAGATTGTTCTCAAGCATTTGATTGGTCAGATTTGAACAATTGCTCAAATCTGACCAATCAAATGCTAATATTTACATTCGCCCCGCATTGTCCTTATATAACACTATTCTAAAAAGAGACTTGCATATTTCAATGAATGCTCACTTAAAATCCAGTTCTAGCCGGCTGGTTTAGGGGCGGAGCTATACTGATCACTTTCAAATCGATACAGAGAAGTCCGTATGGTAGGTGCGGTTAATGCGGAGTAATCAAGTATGGCGTGAGTAAATCGGTTTTAAAAAACGCGACCTAAATTTAAGATGCTTATCATACAAGTATTTCGTAAATTCGTGTGCTTTTAGATATCTCAAAAGGGATTTTAAACATAACGAGAAAGTTTACCGGTTAAAAGTCTAAATTTATCCAGTAAATATAATATGTGATTGGGACTAGTTTCAGTCCATATATAGAGATCGTTACTACGATAGCAACGCATAGCAACGGGCAAAGTGTCTATTAGAACGGTTATGTACATTTCTGGTTCATTTCTCAGCTCACGATGGAATATAAATATAAGAAATAAATTGCGTACTTCCGTTATTCATGAGCTGATGGCACTTCCATGCTTTTACTAGCAAAGTTAAGCGAGAAGCCCTTCGGGCTTCACGCACTTTGCTAGTAAAAGCATGGAAGTGCCATCAGCTCATGAATGCCGGAAGTACGCAATTCATTTCTTAAATGAACGATATTGGACTCAACTCAATGTTATAAAGTGTTTGAGTTGAGTCTGAGATTGTTTTCAAGCATTTGAATGGCCAGATTTGGGCTTTTGCTCAGATATTGCCAATCAAATGCTTGAAAAACAATCTCAGACTCAACTCAAATGCTTTATAATCTACCAAACAAACGAGACTTACCTTGGATTGGGATTCTATATAGTCATATTACTATTGGAGGGATCAAGAAGCTAAGAGTTGTCTACAGGATATCCTTTCCAGTATCAAGTTTTGAAAAATAATAATTCATTGCCACCTTATCTAAGACCATTAGTGAATCTGCATATTTAGTGCAATTCTCATAGAAGCCTCTCCAGGTGCTTATGTGAAGGAAAAGGTATATTTCTCTAATTTGCTATTGAATACTCATTTGTGATTTTTCAAGTGATATACTTTCCATAACTCTATATCAGGGAAATATTATAAATAGTCAAATTTCTTTATCTCTGCCCCAAACTCATTGTTGAAACTATTCATTAGAATTGCCTCAAAGAGCTCAAAGACAGCTCTGTTAAATAGAAACAACACAGAGTTTAGTAGAGTCTGCCCATTTCTTTAGCGCATGGTAATGATTAGGGTACACCCTCTTATATTATTAGCTCTTGATGTCTGTCAATATAACTATTAACCTCTACTTTTCATGACGGCAATCACGAGTTATTTGATACTGACACAGTTTTGGTGTTCATAGATTGCCTGTAAGATGGCTGTTACTTAAATCATTTGCCTCTAAAACTTCAAATGATCAATTTCAGTTTCCAGTTATGTCTAGCCTATTTTGGAGATTATGGGGAATTTTACAATATTTGCAAATGACATTGTAGAAGCACTCTGATTTGGGTCTACACTGCTTGTATAGGACAACTGTACTCTTCACAGGTACACTGTTTGTAAAGGATGAGTATGTTTGTTGCTGGGATTCAATGTGCTAATATGTACAGTAAGACCTGCCTATAATGACCACTAAAATATGGCTTATTGGTTGTATGAGATACAGGTGACAATTTAAAGCAAGGTGAAAGTAAACACAGAAAGCTCCTTTAGGAGCTTTCTGTTTTACTTTCACCTTGCATTAATCCACCACATCTTAAAACAACAAAAACTATTTAACTTAATTCAATAAAGTGGTTGTTATAGAGAGGTTTTACTGTATAAGGAAAGAGGTACTGCAGTGTTGTAATGGTGCTCACTTTGCCTACAGGTTTGAGACCGGAACAGTTGCCTGTGTTTGATGATGAGTGTTGGGACCTGATGTCTGGCTGCTGGGAGGGGGAGCAGACAAAACGGCCTCATCTTGGAGATGTACAACTCGCTCTGACATCCATTTATGAACGTTACAGAAATAGACCAGGTGGTCCAACCAAAACAGCAAGAGATTCTCCTCAACCAAAATCACAACCTAGATCTTTGAAGTACAAAATGAAGAAATGAAATGGGCAAACTAAAGGCATCAAAATGGACTCCTGTATAAAAATAGAGACAAGTCTGAATCAATTGTATAACTCACAAAAATGGACCTTTGATGAAGTTTGGAAAGTGAGATTTAGATGTTGCTTTTCTCTCTTGTAGTGGGCGTCTAACATTTGGATTTAGCTCAACCGTTAATTTTTAGATTTTTGAAAGAATGAGCTCAAGATAGACCACCCAAACTTTGAATACAGATGTATCAAGTCTAAATGTGTGGACTGATAGGCAAATGGACAGGAGAGACATTTAATTCCCAAAAAATTCTTGTATCTTAAGGTGACTACATGACTAAAGAAATGCTTTAATGACTTGTCCTGCATTAAGCAATGATTTGCCTTAACAGATTGTACTGCAGCAAACTCAAAGAACGATTGACTGCATTGTGAAACAGTCCGTGAATGCTAAATGCTTATAACTAGAAGATAATGCTAGCGAATGTAAAGCACTATCATTGATCACAACACAAGTTTTAACCCACACACGGACACTCCGGTGTAGAGTGACATTTCTATGAAGATGCATTGATGTCTTAACCCATTACTCCATAGCCCGTTTCTAGTTTTGATGAAAGATGACCACTTAAAGCAGGTTAAAAGTAAAGCAGAATGCGCCATAAGGCACATTCTGCTTTATTTTCAGGCTGCTTTAAACTACCAGCTGCTACAATAAAGATTTTATTTCTAACATTAAATATTCACACCTATATAAATTGGAATTATTTTCTTCAGTGGAGGGATAAATTAGAGGGGTAAAAGGGTGTATTAATAGGGTAATGTGTTAAAGGAGATATAGAGGATAATTGTTTTTTTCAGTATAAGATAGAAATTTAATCCATTGAGTGAACATCAGACGTTATATTTTCACGAGTGGCGAAGCCACGAGTGAAAATATAACAGTCTGATGTTCACGAAATGGATTAAATTCGATCTTATACTGAAAAAATACAATTATTCTATTTATTTATGCTTTTAAGCCACTTTTTAAACAAAATTGTTCGACAATTGTGAAAGCGAAAGTACATGATTTACCCCGTGTTGAGCCCCAAGTTTACATCGAACACATTAACGAAACAGTTTCCCGTACGATGACGTCACTTATTTTTTGATTTGACGTCATCCGAATTACGTCGTTGCTCCCGATTTTGGATTCGTGTTCTTCCGTTGAGTGGTTCGCGACAAATCGGACTGCCGGAATTTAACGATAAGACACGATTGACTACGATTTTTGGGGAGCCCTACGGGGAAAACAGCGATTGGTGATAATCCACTGCAGTGGATTACCAAGTGATAATCCACTGCTATTTTCCGGTAATCCACCAAAAAGCATAAATAAAACTGCTTATTGCAGGACAGTCATATAACATAATAATAATAACTCTCTTCCTGTATTAAGCTGTTATCTTTCTTTAACCCATTACAATGTACCCAAATGCACCTTTTAACACCTTTTATTTATTCATCCACTGAAGAAAATAGTTCAGATGTAAAACAGTAATGAATATGTACCTTAAGAAATATTTTCTATATTCTAGCAGATGGTAGCTTAAAGCAGGCTGAAAAAAAGCAGAATGCACCCTCAGGTGCATTCTGCTTTACTTTCAACCTGCTTTAAGAGCTCACCTGTCTTTAAAAGTAGAATCAGGCTATAGGGTAATGGTTTAAACCTATTCACAACAAATCACATTTGGACACATTTATCTATTTTACCAAATACACACTTTAGGTTGTCTTTAACTTATCCTGGCCCTGCGCTTATAAAGCGTTTAATTTGAGTCTGAGTTAGTTCTCAAGCATTTACCAATCAAATGCTTGAGAACGATTACAGACTCAACTCAAAGGCTTTACAAGGATGGAGCCAGATATATACACCATTGGCTTGTTCTATTTTTGTAGGGACAACTTGCAACAGATGATAAGATGAAACAGGATGAAAGTAACACAGAAAGCTTGTAAACAAACTTTGTTTTATTTTCATCTTTCATCTTTCATCTGATGTAGGTACTGGCAGTTACTGCTAAAAGGATTCAAGTTGCCAATGCATTTAAATATAGAAAAAGTTTCACAATACAGACACGACTATCAGTATGATATAAAACCAACTTTGTACACCTCCACCACACACATTATATCACTCTGAGCCAAAATACCAGGAAGTTGTCCTTACAGCATTTATTATTGGTTATTAGATTTACATTCCAATGTGTTGCATGTTTAACCCTTTACTCCATAGAAACACATTTAATTAATTGCTTCACTGAAGAAAATATCTCCATTTTATACAGTAATAAATGTGCCACATAAGAACCATTTCTTACATTCTAGCAGATGGTAGCTAAAATTAGGCATTTTGCTTCACTTTCCACCTGCTTTAAGTGGTCTCCTGCCTTCTAAACTAGAAACAAGCTATGGAGTAATTGGTTCATCTTGTCAGGGTCTGCAGTTAGATATTTCGTATGAAATGATCTGCAGTATGAAGAAACAGTGCAGTGTCTTTAATTCACGTTTGTAAATCTATAAGAGTGCATTACAATGTACATTTGTACATGCATCAATGGGTTATATGGTCTCCATTTTGAAGTTTTGCTTCTGTATACTCAAAAAAATAAAAATACACGCAATCACCTAGTTTTAAATCTAGGTGTCTGCTTTACACAGGATGAAAATGATGCAGAAAACCCCTATGGGAACTTTCTGCATTATTTTTATCCTGCACTATTTTTTTAAGATTTCTACATTTTGTTGAGGACCCCTAATGAGATCAGGCCAAAGTCGGTCAATATTGGATTTCTATAGAGAGCAAATCGGCAATTCTTTTTAACTGCCAACCTATTCTGAACCATGCTAATGCATGGTTCGTCACAGGTTGGCATTAAACGAGACTGGCCAAACGCTGTACGTAGGGATACCAAATTTGGTCCGATCTCATTTCGGGTTCTCAACCTTAATACAATATTGGCTGTATTAACTTTCAATCTCTCATACCTAATATTCAGTAAGAGGTGACCACATAATACTTCTACACTGTTTGTAGTAGCTTGAAGCTGTGATATAACACTTATATAACTGTATAACAGTTTCTGCCTTGACCTTCAGTGCAAATCACATATATCTAGCTGATATATAATAAATGCACTAAAAGGCGCTTTATGGGGGAGGGTGGGGGGTTATACCATTCCCCCTTAAAATGCCTTTTAGTACATCCAGTATATTCCTCAATTGAAATAATTCCCAGTTTATACAGTCATGAACATGTCCCATAATAAATATTTTCTATACCCTAGCAGATGGTAGCTTAAAGCAAGCTGAAAGTAAAGCAGAATGTGCCTTAAAGCATTCTGCTTTACTTTCAACCTGCTTTTAGTACTCGCCTGTCTTACAGCAGTTGTTTACCCTAAACACAGAAAACTTTCTTTAGTTTGAGTAGGGTTTACTGTATATATGATTTAAATTATCTTTGTGATGACATAATTATAGGACTTATATGATGGGATGAATGTGCACATGAGTGAGTTAATTGTGTTTGTATTGAAATATTGAAAGAAAACCCACTGACATTGTATATTTGTAAATCTGTGTATATATTCCAACAATAGGGGCTCTGCATGTCAAATGCAGTTTATTAAGTTATCCACCATATTAACCCTTAGCCCGCCGAATAAATTGTCGTCTGCTATATTTCTCTTCTGCTTCAAGTTTCAAAGTGCTTCAAAGTTGCTCAAAATTGCTGAAAATGTTGTCCGAGTGTCAAACAGCTTGGATCCAGATGAGACGCCGAGTTACTCGGCGTCTCATCCGGATACAAGCTGTTTGCATATGGAGCTATAGTCGTGAGTGGCAGGCTAAGGGTTAACTTGTTGGACTTTCCATATTATTGGAGTTGTAAATAATAATGTATTTAATTATTGACAAAACATGTAAGAGACATGGAGAATATTATAGGTAGAGAGAATATTTGTATTTTGACTCTAGATCAACTCTTTGCAGGTTAGTGGTTGTGAGTACAGTGGAGAAAACGTTATTCTTTCCCGTTTAAACGCAAACGCGTAGCAGTAAAACGTCGGAAATTGCAACTTTTTATCATTTCTCTCGATTTATTTTAATCTGATTGGCAAACAGTTTGAAGCCTGATCAGACGCAGGGTTACCCGGTGTCAAACAGTTTGAAGCCTGATCAGACGCAGGGTAACCCGGCGTGGCAAACAGTTTGAAGCCTGATCAGACGCAGGGTTACCCTGGCAAACAGTTTGAAGCCTGATCAGACGCAGGGTTACCCGGCGTGGCAAACAGTTTGAAGCCTGATCAGACGCAGGGTTACCCTGGCAAACAGTTTGAAGCCTGATCAGACGCAGGGTTACCCGGCGTGGCAAACAGTTTGAAGCCTGATCAGACGCAGGGTTACCCGGTGTGGCAAACAGTTTGAAGCCTGATCAGACGCAGGGTTACCCGGCGTGGCAAACAGTTTGAAGCCTGATCAGACGCAGGGTTACCCGGCGTGGCAAACAGTTTGAAGCCTGATCAGACGCAGGGTTACCCGGTGTCTGTTACCCGGCGTCTGATCAGGCTTCAAGCTGTTTGCAATGGAAATGATAGTTTTACCATAAACGCGTTTATTGGGAAAGAATAACGGTTTCTCCACTGTACCTGTGCAAACAGTTTGGATCCTGATGAGACTCTAGTATGTACCGCAGCTTTTGTCGGGATCAAACAGTTAAAATTTAAACACTGACTGAATTTTTTTAAAAATTTTGAAAATTCAGTTTTAGAACAGTAGCATACCACAATTATTGCAGACCAAAAAATTACCCAGCATGCAAAGAGATAATGGCATTAGTCAAAATTACCAGTGGTCTAGATAAGATAGATAGAGGATAATTGTTTTTTTCAGTATAAGATAGAAATTTAATCCATTGAGTGAACATCAGACGTTATATTTTCACGAGTGAAAATATAACAGTCTGATGTTCACGAAATGGATTAAATTCGATCTTATACGGGAAAAATACAATTATTGTATTTATTTATGCTTTTAAGCCACTTTTTAAACGAAATTGTTCGACATTTGTGAAAGTGAAAGTACATGATTTACCCCGTGTTGAGCCCCAAGTTTATATCGAACACATTTTCGAAACAGTTTCCCGTACGATGACGTCACTGATTTATTGATTTGACGTCATCCGAATTACGTAGTTGCTCCCGATTTCGGATTCGTGTTCTTCCGTTGAATGGTTCGCGACAAATCGGACTGCCTGAATTATAAGAGACGTTTGACTACGATTCTTTGGGAGCCCTACGGGGAAAATTCATAATAAAAGGGCGCTGGCGATAATCCCACTGCTTAAAGCAGTGAAATTATAAAGTGATAATCCACTGCTATTTCGTGGTAATCCACCAAAAAGCATAAATAAATTGCAATAATGTTTTTCATACTTTCTCTTCTATGTCTCAACTAATCCTTTATTGTCACTACTCATTAGAATCCTCATAAAGAGACAATTTTAACCCATTACCCGAAATCCTGTTTCTAGTTTTGAAGAAAGATAACTACTTAAGGCGCATATTCTGCTTTTCTTTCAGCCTGCTTTAAGCTTCCATCTGCTAGAATATAGAAAATATTTCATATGATATGTATTAATAACTGTATAAATTTGAACTATTTTATTCAGTGACTGTAGAGGAATAAATTAGAGGCGTAAAAAGGCATATTTAAGGGGTAATGGGTTAATGAATAGTCACAGCATAGGGTTTGGTGGAGACATAAGGATTCTGATGTTTAACCCATTAAGCCATACTGACTCATTTTGACTCATTGCGCAATAGCCTCATACTAACTCATTTTGACACACTTTATTCAACTAGCTTCTATTGAGATAAGCCTTGAGAATTGTTTATCACTTATGAGTTAATGGGTTAAGAGTCTCTCCTTAGCTGGAGCCACAACTATTATACGTTAGTAAGATGATCATGTTTGTTTCATTTGTGTGGGTGAAAAAGCCAAGCTTTATACCCTGTAATAATACATGTATATAGCTATTGAATTTGTCATTGATGTCTCCATATACAAGGACGTCACAATTTTACTGTTATATTGTTAAAGCCACGTAAAATCATAAATCCCAATCCATATACTGTGTATCCGTAGATGTGATTTCTTAACCCATTACCCCATAGCTGTTTCTAGTATTCAAGATAGGTGACTACTTAAAGCAGGTTGAAAGTAAAGCAGAATGCGCCTTAAGGCACATTCTACTTTACTCTCAACCTGCTTTAAGTTTTTATCTGCTAGAATATAGAAAATGTTTCTTATGATTTTTAGCTCACCTGAGCCAAAGGCTCAAGGTGAGCTATTGGGATGGCCCTGTGTCCGTTGTCGTGCGTCGTCGTTAACAATTGACATCTCCTCCTATACCCCTTAACAGATTTCAACCAAACTTTACAGGAATGTTCCTTGGGTCAAGCTCTTTCAAATTTGTTCAAAGAATCAACAAGCACCTTAGAGCTGATATCCCCTGCCGCAGCGATTGTCCAGAAGAAAGTGGCAAACTTTATTGTGGGAGGAAGGGGCAAATGGTGATCACCTGTCTTTAAAGATCAACATTCAAAAGCTTTTTACAAAGTTTTATAAAATCCAATCAATTTTGTACATTTTAAAGCCTAAACAATACAAAAAATAAAGCCGTTTGTAGCATTATAAATCTAAGTATGACAGGGGCAGGTAACTCTTGATTCAAATTCAACAGTAATTAAACACTTTCAAGAACTTATAATTGTGTGCAAGTATTATTAAAAAAAATCAGAACTGTAGAATTTACTAGAGTGTAAACACATTTTCACTCATCAAGGGCAGAGTATTCTTGGCTAATTTGCACATTTTCGATAATAATTGAACTCATTCTATAAATAATAGCCATATATGATTTTATTTTTTTTTCAAAATCCATTCACATTTGTACACAATAGCATGTAAACAATAAAGCCATGTTGAGCATTACTAAGTACATAAAGGGCAGATAACTCTTGCCACAAAGTATCCTATTTTGACAATAATTGCTACCCTTATATTTATATACATCATGTGTAAGTTAAATCAAAATCCATTAAAGACTGTAGTTTCTAGATGGTAAAAACTGTTAAATATGGGTTTTTTTACTCATCAAGGGCAGATAACTGTTGACTAGTTTCCCCGTTTTTCAAAAATGATAACAATTATTTGAAAACTAATAGCCATACATAGTTTAAGAATTTGTTTTATCAAAATTCATGCATATTTATAGATACTAGGATGTAAACAATTCTAAAATAAAGCATTTTCTATCATTTCAAAGTACATCAAGGGCAGATAACTATTGCAAGTATCCTTTTTTGACAATAATTGCACACCTTCAAGAACTTTTACTGATAGACATCGTGTGCAAGTATCATTTAAATCCATTCATAATTGTAGTTGCCAGAGAGTAAAAACAGTTAAATATGGCTTTTTTTACTTATCAAGGGCAGATAACTCATGACTAATTTCTCCGTTTTCAACAATAATCAAATTCATTTGAAAACTAATAGCCATACATAATTCAAGAAAGTTTTTTCAAAAATCGATGCATATTTATAGGCTCTAGTATGTAAACAATACCAAAATAAAGCATTTTCTAGCATTTCTAAGTACATCAAGGGCAGATAACTCTTGTCAGAAGTATCCTTTTTTTACAATAACTGCACACATGCAAGAACTTGTACTTATAGACAATGTGTGCAAGTATAAACAAAATATGTTGAATACTGTAGTTGCTAGAGTGTAAAAACTGTTAAATATGGCATTTTTAACACAAAAAGGGCAGATAACTGACAATGTGTGCAAGTATAAACAAAATATGTTGAATACTGTAGTTGCTAGAGTGTAAAAACTGTTAAATATGGCATTTTTAACACAAAAAGGGCAGATAACTCATAAATTCCTAAATTTTCTGAAAAAAATTTGATTTTCCACGGTGCTCCTATGATGACAAATAAGTATACCAAGTTTAATCCAAATCTGTTTATAGGTTTCGGAGATACAGTTGCGGACGGAAAACGTGACGGACGCACGGACGGCATTTTTAACACAAAAAGGGCAGATAACTCATAAATTCCTAAAATTTTCTGAAAAAAATTTGATTTCCCACGGTGCTCCTATGATGACAAATAAGTATACCAAGTTTAATCCAAATCTGTTCATAGGTTTCGGAGATACAGTTGCGGACGGAAAACGCACGCACGCACGCACACACGCACGCACGCACGCACGGACAGCCGGACGGACAGACCTAAAACAGTATCCCTCTGCCTTTCGGCAGGGGATAAAAACAATGTAGAACTCTGGTTGCCATGGCAACCAAAGTGAAAAAATAAGGAAATCTTAAAAAATATTCTTGTCTGAAACTACAAGGGCCAGAGCTTAGATATTTGGCACATAGCATTATCTACAGGTCCTCTATCAAGTTTGTTCAAATTATGCCCCTGGGGTTAAAATTGGCCCGCCCCGGGGGTCACAGTTTTACATAGAGTTATATAGTGAAATTTTCAAACGTCTTCTCTTCTGAAACTAATATGGCTAGAGCTTAGATATTTGGCATGGTGAGAGTTCTAGATGTCCTTTACCTATTTTGTTCCAATGGTTCTGGTTGGTTGCATATCTAGGTCACCGGAGCTAAAATGAAAACTTAAAAAATCTTCTTGTCTGCAACTACAAGGGCCAGAGCTTAGATATTTGGCACCTAGCATCAGCTTCAGGTCCTCTATCAAGTTTGTTCAAATTATGCCCCTGGGATCAAAATTGGCCCCGCCCCGGGGGTCACAGTAATAATACCAAGGACAAATAGCCAATATTTGCAAACAGTTTGGATCCAGATCAGACACAACATAATGCTGCATCTAATCTGGATGCAAATTATTTACCACTCATTTTCCTACTTTACATTTTCTAAATTGATTTTTTGTACATGTTTCACATACAGTAGGTTTTAAGCAGACATCATTTCAGTATGATAAAGGTAAGCCATGCAGTAGCTACTAGATGCATCTCCAGCTTTTGCATAATATTTGACCTCAGTGACTGACCAACAGAACTGGTGGTGTCTGCTGAACATGTTGTCTGCTAAAGTTTAGAAATGGTTCAGTCTGCTTCATACTTAGAGAAACAGGATCTGGAAGTGATCCACTGACAGTTATGTAATTATGTCTTATCCAATATTTATACATAAATTATGTTTAATATTGGTTTTGTCAGAGTTATCTGTATGTCTTGTTATTTTTTCTTGTCCAGGAGATAATTCCCCCATAAATATTGATGTTTGATAACCCATTACCCCATAAATATGCATTTTTATGCCTTTAATTTATTCCTCCACTGAAGAAAATAATTCCACTTTATACAGTCATGAAAATGTTAGAAACGAAATAAGTTTCTATATCCTAGTAGATGGTAGCTTAAAGCAGTTTGAAAGTAAAGCAGAGTGTGCCTTAAGGCACATTCTGCTTTACTTTCAACCTGCTTTAGGTGGCCACCTATTTTCAAAACTAGAAACAGGCTATGGGGTAATAGGTAAAATGAAATTGCATATTTGGAATTTAGAGCCTAATGAGAGGAAGTGCCATTAGCAAGAGTTATTTCCCTTTGTGATATTTTCTTGTCCAGAAGACAACTCCAGTTCTACTGATGCTATTGTAATGAAATTTCATGTATGGAAAGAAACTGCTGAGAGAAAATGCCATGCACAAGGGCAGCACTATTTTGTTTTTCCCCTTTGTCATATTTTATTGTCAGGAAAATAACTCCAGTTCTGCTGACGGCTAGTGAAATAAATATATACCGGTTGTGGAAATAGCTTGATAAGAGGATGTGTCATGGATAAGGGTCATAAGCTTGGCAACAAAATTCCCTTTTGTCATGTTTTCTTGTCAGGAAGATAACTCCATTTATAGTTATATTAAAATGTTGTCTTGCCCAGTCAAGTACACTTGACCCAGTACACTGTCCTCAGGTGAGCGAATTTAGGGCCATGGTCCTCTTGTTATTTTTGACAGTATTGATTGGAACTTTTTCTTCAGCAGAGGAATTAATTAAAGGTGTAAAAACGCTATTTTATAGGCCGGGGTAATGGGTTAAAACAGTTAACCCTTCTCACACTAAATATTTCTGTATAAAACTCCACCCACTATGAATATCTATCATCCAAACTATTTCATTTGTGAATACAGCGCTCCCTCTCTACAACGACACCTAATGGGAGACAAAACATGTGTGCGTTGTTCGGAGGGAATTTGGCTTACATTTGCAAACAGCTTGAATCCAGATCAGACGCCGCGTAATGCGGCGTCTTATCTGGATTCAAGCTGTTTGCCACTTGTCATTATGTTTGTTTCTGTCAAAATGTCTAATATGTAAATTTGAAAAAGTTGGACGTACTGATATTGTTTTGGGAACAGCGGCAATAGTTGTTGTTGGGAGGGCCCTTGAAGAGAGGGAGTGCTGTAGAATAAATAAAAACTCTCAGGAATGAGTGCAGACATGTGTCAGACAGATCCTATTAAAACAAAGTAGATGCTGATCTGAGTCTACACTGTTTTCAAAGCATGAATAAACACTGATAGTAGGAGAAGGGTTAATTTCTGTTTGTCACGATTCATGCTTCAAATATAGCACATGAATTTGTCTTCTTTTCTTTTTAGCTCACCTGAGCTAGCTCAGGGTGAGCTTTTGCAATCCTTGATTGTCTGTCGTGCGGTGTGCGTCGTCCGGCGTCAACAATTTTAGTGTTTACACTCTAGAGGCCACAATTTTTGTGCAATCTTTCTCAAACACCCTCAGATTGCATATAACCATAAGAGTTCGGATATCTTTGATTATGGTTGTAATCGGACCAATAGGTCAAGAGTTATCTACCTTTGAATTGCTGAAAATGCCATATTTAAGGGTGTTTGCACTCTAGAGGCCACAATATTTACCCAATCTTTCTCAAACTTTCCCAGATCGTATATTACCATAAGAGCTCGGATCTAGACTTATCTACCTTTGAATTGCTGAAAATGCCATATTTCACAGTGTTTACACTCTAGAGGCCACAATTTTTATCCAATCTATCTCAATCTTGCTCAGATTGTATATTACCATAAGAGTTCAGATGAATACGATTATGGTTGAAATCAAAAGAATAGGTTGAGAGTTATATACCTTTGAATTGCTGAAAATGCCATATTTAAGGGTGTTTACACTCTACAGAGGCCACAATTTTTATCCAATCTTTCTCAAACTTGCCCAGATTGTATATTATCATATGAGTTTGGACGAGTTTGATTATATTTGAAATCAGACTAATAGATCAAGACTTATCTACCTTTGAATTGCTGAAAAAGCCATATTTCACAGTGTTTACACTCTAGAGGCCACAATTTTTATCCAATCTAACTCAATCTTGCTCAGATTATATATGACTATAAGATTTCAAATGAGTATGGTTATGTTTGAAATCTGAAAAATAGGTCGAGAGTTATCTACCTTTGAATTGCTGAAAATGCCATTTAAGGGTGTTTACACTCTAGAGGCCACAGTTTTTATCCAGTCTTTTTCAAACCTGCTCAGATTGTATATGACCATAATAATTCATATAAGTGTGATTATGGTTGAAATCGGACCAATAGGTCAAGAGTTATCTGCCCTTGAATTGCTGAAAATGCCATATCTAACAGCGTTTACACTCTTGCAACTACAGTTTTCAATGGATTTTGATTATACTTGCACACAAAGTATATAGCTATAAATTCTCGAAGGAGTGCAATTATTGTTGAAATCTAATCATTGTGACAATAGCCTCTTTTAAATGCTAGAAAAGGCTTCATTTCAGTATTGTTATGGCTCTAGTTATCTGCCCTTGATGTACTCTGCTATACTAGAATTATGAGGTTGTATTCCAAAATTGTTTACATTCTATACTACAAATTTGAATAGATTTAGATTAAAGCGGGTGAAACAGAAAGGTAAAGATATCAGGCTTCAGAACAACAGGTGAGCGATATCAGGGCCTTCAGGCCCTCTTGTCTCTAATTCTCTGTCTATGGAAGGGCAGATCCAAGCTGTTAAGTATTCAGTCATGATGCCAAAACTGAAATTCTGTGTAAGGGAAAGGAATTTCTATATCTTTGCAAACAAGTTGAGATTCAGATTAGATGATGAGTAAATAGATCTAGTTCCAATTATAGAATCATGAATTTGCATGGAACTTTTTTTTACAAAGTAGCAGAATGATGGTAGCTTAAAGCAGGCTGAAAGTAAAGCAGAATGCGCCTTCAGGTGCATTCTGCTTTCCTTTCAAACTGCTTTAAGTGGTCACCTGTCTTCAAAACTAGAAACAGTCTATAGGGTTGTGAGACATCAAATTATGAGGAATTATTTTTGTAGTATTTATCAATGTGATGGGGAATATACATAAAAAATCAAATAATCTTTAAATAAAGACACACTAAGAAACAGTACGTTATCCCATAAAAATACACCTTTTTACACTTTTAACTTATTTCTCCACTGAAGAAAATAGTTCCAATTTATACAATCATGAATATGTATGTGTCGTAAGAAATATTTCCTATATCCTAGCAAAAGGTAGCTTAAAGCAGGCTAAAAATAAAGCAGAATGTGCATTCATGCACATTCTGTTTTACTTTCAACCTGCGTTAAATGGTTTACCTATCTTCATTACTAGAAGCAGGCTAAGGAGTGGTTAGACAGCTCTTGTCCCATACTTGGCTTGGTTCTGCACCATTCTTAAACTGTCATGTGCAATACACTGTGCCATAAGGAATCTGTTATATACTGTAGATCATATAGAAACATGTATACACAGGCCACTCAAATGAAGATGAAAATACTGTGTTAATAAAGATGGAAGCTGAATATAGGACAACAGTGATGCAGAAATCTCAGTTATGCATATATGTGTCATTTGCAAACAGCATATATGTGAGGAGTGCATTTTTCCTATGCAAACAGTGTAGGCCCTGATCAGAGGGCTCCTTAAGGAGTCCTCTGATCAGGGTCTACACTATTTGTCATTTTGACATATATTGTAAAATTCAACCCTAAAAAGTCAAAAATGGACTAGACTAAATTGAAAATTAAAATTGTCCATTTGAGGTTTCAGGGAGGAAAGGGTTAAGCAATAATCTGTCTATAGAGATTGGTATGTTTCCTTGTTGAGTGCCGTCTGTATACATGATTTACTCTACAGTAGTTATTTAGCTTAGAAAATACCTGTAATTTATTACCATAAAACCTCTCTATAACGACCACTACATGTAGTTATTTATCTTGTGTTTAAGGCAGGTGGCTGCTTAAAGCATGATTAAAGTATAAAACAAAAAGCTCCTTTAGGAATTTTCTGTTTTACTTTCACCTTGCTTTAAACTGTCACCTGTCTTCATACAAACAATTAGTCTTATTTTTAGTGGTCATAAAAGAGAAGTTGTACTGTATGCAAGGCGTATACTGTTCTTATGTAGATGATAGACACAGTCCATTAAATGTTATAATGACATTTCCTAAAGTGTTTTGTTATAAGGGGACATGTAATATTGTATCCTCTAATATAGGTAATGTGTTTTGTTCGTTCCAATTTATTTTTATAACAAATTTGTAACATTTTTTCTGCATTACTGTAATTTTACTGTGGACACACAATAATGCCTCGCTCACATTTGCTGCGGCTGCCGCACGGCTAATCATTTCTACGGCGAGTAGCAATTCCCCGGCCGCCGCAGAATTCCTACGGCCGCCGTGTGTTGCGCTCACATTTGCTGCGGCTGCCGCGCGGCGAGATTTTATTTTCGTGGGGTTAAAAAACCTGCGGCACCCGTACGGCCGCCGTGCGGCTGCCGTACGGTGACCGTACGGCAGCTGTGGAAGTCCCACCAGATACCCTGCAACCAAAATGCTGCTCCTGCTACACAACTTGGTTTTGCTACATGTTCACACAACTAATATCAGTTCAACAACACCATGAACTCATAGGACACATTTGGACAGCAATTTAGAACATCTTAATCCATTGTTAATACATTGATGAGTTTTAACAAATAGTTTTGATCAGGATGAGATGCTATGTAATTCTTCCTCTCATTGTAAACATCGTTAACCCGTTCCCCTATAGCCTGTTTCTAGTATTGAAGGTAGGTGACTACTTAAAGCAGGTTGAAAGTAAAGGAGAATGTGCCTTACAACCCTTTCTGCTGTACTTTCAGCCTGCTTTAAGCTACAATCTGCTAGGATATAAAAATATTTCCTATGGTGCATATTCATTTCTGTATTATTACAATAATTTGGGAACTATTTTCTTGAGTACAGGAATAAATTAGAGGGGTAAAAAGGGGATGTAATGGGTTAATGGGTTAAATGTGGGCAATTGTTGTGTAACTGCTTTGTTATTTTATATCTATAAAAAATTGTTGACTCAAATTAAGTTTATTTGTTTACTTTTAAATTTTATGATGTTGCTATATTATCAGCTGTATAACTATAAATCAGTTTCACTGTGTTTGATGATTTAGATTTATTCATTTAACTCTTTGCATGTGGGGTTATCTTTTCTTCTGCAACATGTGTTGCCTGTTACTGTTCTTAAAATAGAATTTTCTGACTTTCTGTACAAAACCTGGTGAGAGTGCCGTACAGTTTCAATGGTAAGGAGACAGCACAGTGTGGGGCGGCCTCTCATGAGGATGAGAAATGTTTGCAACGGTTATCATGGTTTCACCACTAGCATGCTAACAGTTAAAACTAATACAATAAGGAGTTTTTATAACTGATTCAAATTTTGATGGCCTGAATTGTGGCATACAGTTAACTTTACCCATTACCCCATAAATACACCTTTATACGCCTTTAAATATTCCTCCACTGAAGAAAATAGTTCCATTTTATTAGCTCACCTGAGCTGAAGGCTCAAGGTGAGCTGTTGTGATCGCCCGCTGTCCGTCCGTTCAAATTTACTTCAAGCGACATCTCCTCTGAAACCGCGAGTTTGAGGGAAAAACTAAATTGCTGATGGTGTTCCTTGGATGCTTCTCTACAGAAATCGTTAAAATAAAATTCAAATGTGGACTACTACAGCATTTATTAAAAAAAGTGAAAAACTTTAAACAAGTCTTGTTGTAAAAAACCACTGTTCTCACACCTTAGATATTGCATGAATAGTATCTTCTACTAAATCACTTTCAAAATTGTAAAAAAACAAAACCCTAGGGTCAAATTTGACTCAACCCTGGCAGTATCAGTGCTTTTTGATGCAGGTCTGACAGTAAAAACTCTCTAATGATCCGTTTTTATACAGACCCATTGTATCTTCCAGGCTAAGAAGCTACCCTTATACTAAATGCAACATTTTTGCAAACAGTTTGGATCCAGGTCAGATGCCACATAATGCAGCATCTAATCTGGATCTAAACTATTTGCCACTCATTTACATATTTTCTTATATTTAGAAAAGATAAGTTATTATTTTTTACATATTTCACATACAAACATTTGGAGCAGACAACAGTTCAGCATGATAATAGTCATTTCTCCCTGAGACCCGGCTCCTATTGCATAACTGACCCATAGCTAGCTCTGAACTCAGGTCACTGAGATACATAACAGAAATGATGATGTCTGCTATTTTATGCTCAAGCGCAACTTAGTTCGAGGCATATAACTTTTGGTCTGTCTGTTTGTTTGTTTGTTTATCTTTCTGTCTATCAGTCCACAATTAATTCTTGGCCATAAACAGTATGGATCCAGGTCAGATGCCACATAATGCTGCATCTAATCTGGATCCAAACTATTTGCCACTCATTTACATATAGTTTCTTATATTTAGAAAATGTAAATAATGATATTTATTAACCTATTAACCCATACATATTCCTTTTTATGTCTTTAATTTATTCTTCCACAGAAGAAAATAATTTCACTTTATACAGTCATTGTTGTCTTTAACAATTGCTTCAATTGACATCTCCTCATATACCGCTGAAAACATTTCAACCAAACTTTACACGAATGTTCCTTGGGTCAAGTTGTTTCAAAATTGTTCAAAGAATTAAAAACAATGTAGAACTCTGGTTGCCATGGCAACCAAGTGAAAAAATAAGGAAATCTTAAAAAATCTTCTTGTCTGAAACTACAAGGGCCAGATCTTAGACATTTGTCACATAGCATCATCTACAGGTCCTCTATCAAGTTCGTACAAACTATGCCCCTGGGGTCAAAATTGGCCCTGGGGGTGGGGGGGGGGGGGGGTCACAGTTTAACATAGAGTTATATAGTGGAATTTTCAAACGTCTTCTCCTCTGAAACTAATATGGCCAGAGCTTTGATATCTGGCATGGTGACACTTTTAGATGTCCTATACCAATAAGGTTCAAATGGTTCTGGTCGATTGCATATCATCTACAGGTCCTCTATCAAGTTTGTACAAATTATGCCCCTGGGGTCAAAATTAGCCCCACCCCGTGGGTCACAATTTTCAAACGTATTCTTTTCTGAAGCTAATATAGCCAGAGCTTTGATATTCGGCATGGTGTTACTTCTAGATGTCCTTTATCTATTTTGTTCAAATGGTTCCAGTCTGTTGCATATGTAGGTCACAGGAGCTAAAAATAGATTTTTTCAATGGAAACTTAAAAAAAATCTTCTTGTCTAGAACCCTAGTACCCTGATCTTAGATATTTGGAACATAGCATCATCTACAGGTCCTCTATTAAGATTGTTCAAATTATGCCCCTCGGGTAAAAAATGACCCCATCCTGGACATAAATCATTATCTCCATTTTGATGTACAGCTATTCTCAGGTGAGCGACATATGCCCCATGGGGCTCTTGTTCACTTATTATTATGCTGCTTAAGAAACATTTTCCACATCCTAGCAGATGGTAGCTTAAAGCAGGCTGAAAGTACAGCAGAATACGCCCAAAGGCGCATACTGCTTTACTTTCAACCTGCTTTAAGTGGTAACTTATATTCAAACTAGAAACAGGCTATCACCTGTCTTCAATACTAGAAACAGGCTATGGGGTAATGGGTTAAGCGGTTAGCCACACAACAGGGATTTGTCACACAAATACCATCTCGTAAGAATGTCTGTATGCCTGTCTGTGCATATGAATTTACCATTTTCTCTAGCACCAACATCACTTACTAGAATTCTGGGATACTTCTACAATGGTTTCTTTGACCATTCCAAATCCATCCTGAGTATCCATCCTCAATTTGACCATGAGGGCTTTGGGAATATTTTCAATGAGCTTTTTCTTGGTTAGATAGATTTTACTGTTTCACCTGACATCAACACTTCTTACTAGAATGTTTGGATACTGACACAGTCATTGCCTTGGACCACTCCCAATACACCCATATTACCCGACCTTGATTTGACCTTGACCTAATTAGAACTGAGAAAAGATTCTTAATGTATTGGCAAGAATGCCACCAGGGGCATTAGCGTTTATTAAATGCAGTCATGTTTGTTGTTGTTTTTATGCCCCCAGAATCTACGATTCGGGGGCATATAGTTTTTGTCATGTCTGTTGGTTTGTCCGTCCGTCTGTCCGTCCGTCCGTCCGTCCGTCTGTCCGTCTGTCTGTGCCAAAAACCTTAACCTTGGCTATAACTCTTGCATTTTTGTACCTGGACCTTTTATACTTGGCATGTGTCTTCCCTGTATCAAGACCTTTCCATCCATACAAAACTTTTTGACCTTGTGACCTTGACCTTGACATTTGACCTACTTTTGTAAAAATCTTTAAATGGCTATAACATTTGCACCAGTAGGCCCAGGGCTTTCATATTTTGTATGTATATTTCTTTTGTCAAGACCTTTCCAACCATACCAACATCTTTGACCATGCGACCTTGACCTTGACCTTTGACCTATTTAATCAAACTTTAACCAAAAACCTTAACCTTGGCTATAACTTTTGCATTTTTAAACCTGGGCATTTTATACTTGGCATGTGTATTCCTCATGGCAAGACCTTTCCAACCAGACAAAACTTTTTGACCTTGACCTTGACATTTGACCTTCTTTTGTAAAAATCTTTAAATTGCTATAACATTTGCACCAGTTGGCCCAGGGCTTTAATATTTTGTATGTATATTGCTTGTGTCAAGACCTTTCCAACCATACCAACATCTTTGACCATGTGACCTTGACCTCGATCTTTGACCTATTTAATCAAACTTTAACCAAAAACCTTAACCTTGGATATTACTTTTGCATTTTTGCACCTTGGCCTTTTATACTTGACATGTGTTTTCCCTTTCTAACCATACAAAACTTTTTGACCTTGTGACCTTGACATTTGACCTACTTTTGTTGAAATCTTTAAATGGCTATAACATTTGCACCAGTAGGCCTACGGCTTTCATATTTTGTTTATATATTTCTTGTGTCAATACCTTTCCAACCATACCTACGTTTTTGCCCTTGTGACCATGACCTTTGACCTTTATTTGTATAAATCTTTATACGCCTATAACATTTGAACCAGTAGGCCTAGAGCTTCCATACTTTATATGTTTCTTGTGTTAAGACTTCTCCAACCATGCCAATGCTTCATTTACCCTACGACCATGACTTTTGACCTACTTTTGCAAATAAGCATTACATTACAGAACATGATGCTGGCTGGGGGCATTTGTGTTTCACAAACACATTGCTTTTCATCTGATCATCACCTTTCTGAAAATGTTTGTTGACATAAAATGGAGACCAATTTGGATAACCAGCGGCACCAATTTATGCTAGGCCCTTTGGAGTAATGGCCCTTGAAGTCCTCAAAATGGCGCTCCACTACAGTTTCAGCTCTCTAACTTTTACGTTTGATAGTCTGGATTCCCCTCCCTGTATCATCGGGGGCATTCGTGTAACTGGGACACGCTCTTGTTTGAAACAGGAATCGTAGTATAAAATAACTTTGAGGAAATATGAAAAACTTTGTATAACTGTATGTAATTCAGACTCTCTTGATCATACATGTAAACTAACAAAATAAAAGTATATTTTCTTCATATTTTGTCTTTGTATTTAATTTGCTTGTATTGAACAGTTGTAGCAGAGGAGAAAACGGTTGCTGCATACATCAACATGAGTTATCTCCCTTTTATCTTGAGCCCTGTATTTTGCATACAGTCAGACCTTGATAACTGGAACTCAATTAAGTCAAATTTACCAGTATGTCAAAGTTAAACTGTGGCTAAGTCAAGTTTTAACTTTGAAATACAGGTATGTATTTTGTTCTTCAATACAAGTATTAAATTTGTTCTTGAAAAAAACAACACAAAAAAACCCAGAAAACCATGTACATCATGTAACACCTTCTCCCTGAAACTTAAAATTGCCAATTCTAGTTTCAGATTTAGTCTAGTCCACCTGAGCATGTAGGCCTTGGTGAGCTATTGTGTACTGTGTCGATGTGCTTCATTCCTCGAGCATTCATGAGCGTTATGCTTGTGATCACACTAGAGGCCACGTTTTTTTTTACTATAAGTCAAACCTTCAAAAAAGCTTGTTAACATTCTATTTACCACAATTTTAGCACAATTGTTATTAAACTAGTTTTTGGCGATTCTAGGTCAATTTTGAATTTGGGTCATATGAGGTCAAGAAATAGGTCACCAGGTCAAACTTTAGAAAAAGCTTGTGATCACTCTAGTAGCAACATTTTAGCCCAATCTTTATCAAACTTGATCAGAATGTCCATGTTGACCAAATCATGATGTTATTACTTCCTGACAAAATCTAGGTCAAGTTTGAATATGAGTGATGTGGTGTTAAAAAATAAGTCACATTGTCAAATCTTACAAAAAGGTTTTTATGCCCCCGGCATCTGTACATGTGGAGGCATATAGTGATTGCCCTGTCCATCCGTGACTGCACGCTTCAGTCTGTCTGTAAATGTTAACTAGATTTTACCATTTCGTCTAGTACTAATACCACTCAAATTCTTAGATACTTATAGCCTTAGACCATACCCAAACCACCAATACCACTCAGCCTTCATTTTGAATTTGACCTTGACCTAATTTGGACTTGGAGTATTGTAAATGGGCCATTTCTTGGTTAACTAGATTTTACCGTTTCATCTAGTGTCAACTTCAGTGCTTGGATACTTATACAGTGGTTTCCTTGGACCATTCCCAACATACAAATATCACCCAA
This sequence comes from Gari tellinella, assembly GCA_922989275.2. Lineage (NCBI taxonomy): Eukaryota > Metazoa > Mollusca > Bivalvia > Cardiida > Psammobiidae > Gari > Gari tellinella. Next base: position 54,997,099 of record OV277858.1, read on the forward strand.
CCTTGATTTTGACATTGACCTTGACCTAAGTTGGACTTAGAATATTTTAAATTGGTTAATTATAGGTTAACTTGATTTTACCGTTTCATCTTGCGTCAACACTACCATGACTACTGACTACAATGCTTTGATACTCCCATATTACCCAACCTCAATTAAGCCTTGACCTTGACCTAATTTGGACTTGAAAAAAAGATTCAGTATTTATTGTCAAGGCTGCCAGGGTGTGTGTGTTTGGGGGGTGGGGGGGGGGGGCATAAGCATTTAATGAACAAGCAGTCTGGTTTAACACTCTAGAAGCCACATGTATCACCTTATCTTTATCAAACTTGGTCAGAATAGCCATCTTCACAAAATCTAGGTCAGGTTCAAATATGGGTTATGTGGGTTCAAAAGTTGGTCACAAGGTCAAATCTTAGCAAAAAAAGCTTGTGAGCACTACAGTAGCCACAGTTGTAGCCAACTCTTTATCAAACTTGGATCAGAATGGCCATCTTGACAAAATTAAGGTAAAGTTTGAATATGTAGGTCACTAGGCCAAATGAAAGTGTTGGCCTTATATAGTCAATTTATTCAGATGAGACACATATTGTGTGGGTGTTGCTCGGAGCGAGACGTTATAGGGAGGGAAAATAAGAATTGGCTTACATTTGCAATATTTATCTAATTTAATGACGTAACGATAAACAAAATGCTGTAGACGTTTGGCGCGTTAACGTTCAAACGTCATATACAGTAAATAAGTTTTTTCCAAGTTATGAATATAATGTTTGTTTATCCGAATGTAAGTTTTTAAAATGCATATAGATAATGTATGCCTTATTGGACTGAAATTCTAAACATAAGTAAATTTTATAATGATAACAAACAAAAGAAAAAATATAAAAATGCTTTTGAGGAATTAAAATAGGTGTTTCTTCACTATTAAAGGGAGGTAATTCATAAAGTGATTAAAAATTAGATCTAGAACAGAAAATTATGCAAAATGATACATGTAGTTGAAAAAGATCTACTGGTTGTAAGGGGAGGGCCGGTGTAGGGAAGGAACACAGTTATTTGTTTTGGGAAATTTCGAAGTCAAAGGCTAGGCTAGAATGAATAGGAATTCTTATGTCATTTTATAATTTTATGGTGTGAAATAAAGAGGTAATTTAACAGTGTTGAGTACAATACTGAATTCAATTGGACTCGAACACAGCAGTCATAATCCATATTGGACTCGGCTATCGCCTCGTCCAAATATGGTTATGACTGCTGTGTACTCGTCCAATAGAATTCAGTATTGTACTCAACACTGTTAAATAACCTCATAATATTTACCAATTAAGAATTTAGCAAATATTGGATGAATATTTCTCATTTTTAGGCCAACAGAGACCCAATTTAGCTATTGAGGGAGGTATATTTTCTGCATAAAATCTAAGGGGGTAGGGTTAGAATTTTGACCATATTTCATAAATGAACATGGCGACACCTAGGTTTCTTTACACCATTTGATAAGAAATACTTACCTAGATGCCTAGAAAGTTTAAAGAATGTTTTTCGGATTTTTTTTTACATAATTGATGTATTTGTGAGACATTGGCAAGAAAAAGTGTCTTATTTTTCCGGTTTTCAGCATTCATTTTAGCCCAAAGGCTCATTAAAAACACAAGAAAGAGCTTTAAAAAGTTTATTTCACACTTGCTTGTGATGAATGAATGCTAGAAAATTAAAAAGTGTACTAGAAATATGTTATTCACAGTGTAGTAATATAAGTGCATTTGTCCCTTATGACGTTTTCTGCTCTGACAATGAGCAAATGCGGCAAACATCACACTTTTCAAAGCCAGCTAGAGCTAACAAAAAAGCATGGCAACCCCCATTTTTTGTTTTAGCAATTTGCTTATAGAGACCTTAATTCAACTTGTAGAACTTTTCATGAGATTCTGTCGAATTTTTCAAATACGCAAGTATCCCTTTAAACACTAAATTTGATATCCCTAACTGATGAGGTGTAGGAAATATGCCCCGGACAAGCTCTTTTCTAGAATTGAGTTCAAGGTCACAGCTAGAGATCGACCTTAAAAGCAGGCCCGTAGCCACGTTGAGGCACACCGAGGCACTTGCCTCGGTGAAATTTTGAAAAGTGACAAAAAATAAAATGAAGCAATCATGTCCAAGAATGCAGGCCATATTTACAGGATTGTCGTTCTTGCTCACTTTAGTACATTGTATATCAGACGTAAACCATTATCTCCCTTGGTCCACGAGGTCAATTATCGATTTGTTAGGCAGACTATCGGGAATCGCTTGATCATCTTAGCCTTAATCAGAAACGAATGCTTCGTTATCATTCGGCTGCCTCCGGAACACTGGTTCCTGACTCGTTCTTATTCTCAGGGGACCTCTGAAAAGCCATTTGTGTTTACCTGCTGATTAAATTGTTACTTTAATATTCGCGTTCTACATCAATTATACCCTGACCAGCATTATCGATCGAATCTTTCACTCAAATCAAATCAAATCAAATAAATTTTATTTTGAGTCGGCAAGACATATAACAATGAACATAAGCTGCAAAGCTTTTTAACCGACTATCAAACAATTGTAAGCAGTAAAACAATGGTAAAACAGCTGCTAAGAGAAAGGACATATTAAAAGGATCACAGTGAATTTCTATTTTGGCTAAAAGCTTGAGACTGATTGAGGCTAAAGCAGAATGCTCCTTAAGGAGCATTCTGCTTTATCCCCTACTCATCTCAAGTGGAGACCTGCTCAATATTAACCATTTAGTAGTAATGATTTACATATTTACCTAGATTCAGACAGAGCTCAAAACCTGAGGCCGAGTGAGAGCAGAGCAAAAAGTGCATAGGAGCTCTCGCTGAATTGCGCTACATCCGCCCCCAGGATCATCCATATTAAGCCAAAGAAAATATTTTCAAAATTAATTATCTATATCATACCAGACATACAAATCAAAGGTTAACCCGAGTTTGATTCTTAATTCTGGCTGGGAGTTAAACAGAGTGCACCATAAGGCCCATTCTGTCATACTCCCGCTTACTATCAATATTAAGGTTTAAGCTTAGTGACTGCGAAAATTGCACTAGGGGCTGGCTGAAAGAGAACCAGACGACTCCTGAAGGCATTCTGGTCTCCTTTCGGCCCACCATCAGTGATTGCCTGTTGGACTGGTTAAAGGGAGGTAACACCTGAAACATAGTGCAATGTAAATTATTATCTCCCTTGGATTATAGGGTGCACTTTGATTTGTATCTAGCCTACATATTTTCTACCTAGAACATATATACAGCATAAGAATTATATGACACTATGAGATGACTTTACTGCTGGTATTGCACTAACCGGGAAAAGTTGATAGACTAGTATGGTAAATCAGAGTTTCTGATATAAATAACAATACATAAATAAAGACACTGATGAAATATTAAATTTTAAAGGATTAGTGGGCTGACCAGCAGCATAGTCAAGGCAGAGTTAGCACACATAAGCACAAGTAAAATTTGGAGCGAAACCAAAAGCAAAACGAAGACTGTCAGAATACAAAAGTACAAAAATAAAAGCAATGCGTCAAATTGCACAACAAGTTACAAAGGGACAAAAGGCGGGTTGTGTAGAAAGATGCTGATCTTGGCCCATCTAAGGACCTAAAAACTGCATTATGAATAAATGTTTAAGAGGCTGAGAGCAAAAATAAACACAAAAGTGTGACCGTTAAGAAGAAAGTAAAACACTTATCGCCTCAAATCAGATTTGGGGAGAACTGATCAGCACCTTTCTCACAATAAAAAGAATAACTACAAATACATAAGCTGAGGACAAGCACATGCAGGCTGAGGATACTATGTACACATAAAGCAAAATAACAATACAACAGAGGCAAGCAAGAACAGTGTGGCATGCATCTCCAGTTATGTGGGCGTAGTGGGCGTTTATGTGATGTCGCATGCAGAGCATTTACACTCTTTTCCATTCCAGTGAGCCATAAAACTTTTGAATTGGCTGAAATTACTTGTTTTTCTGAAACTTTCTGGGAGAGTGTTCCACAGAACAGGAGCTGCATGCCTAAAACTGCTACTACCGTACTTTGCTGATGTGACTTGTGGAATCTGGAGCAAATTTGTATACCTGAAATGGTAACGAGATTCACGTTTAGTAATAAGATCATTTAAAACAGGTGGAGCAAGGTTGTTTAGAATTTTAAAAGTTTCGAATATGTAAGCTTGGTAAATTTGCTTTCTCGAGCAGTTGGTCATATGAACTATTGTAGTCATCGTACACAAAGCGGAGAGCTATTTCCTGTATTTTTTCAATTTTGTTAGAATTACATTTAGAACAGAAATGCCAAGTAAGAGGACAAAAGCTGAAGTTTGATACAATAAAGGAATGAAAGATTGTTAACCTACTTAATTTACAGAGTTTTTTCCCAATTCTCCTTAAAATGTTCAATTGTTGAGCTGCCTTGCTGCAGATGCTACTTATATGAGTTTGAAAAGAAAGGTTAGAATCCAAATTTACACCAAGTAGTTTGACCACATCGTCACATATAATAATTGCTTCCTTTATAACAAAGGAAGGATTCCTAGAGCATGTTTTCTTGCCAATGGCTATGGCCTGAAACTTGTCTGGATTGGCTTGCATGCAGTTAAATGCAAACCAGTCAATAAGTATGTTGCTTTCGTCTCGCAAGACCTTGACTAGCTCGTCATAATTTGGTGAGCAAAAAGATAGTGTATTGTCATCTGCATAGTTATAAAGAGTACACTGATGAATAAAGAAGAAGATGTCGTTTAGGAAGATATTAAAAAGGAGAGGCCCGAGTATGGATCCCTGAGGCACACCCTTCATAATATTTGCCCAAGAGCTAACTGAGTTTCCGATTTTTATTTGCTGCTTTCTGTTTGATAAATAGGATGCCATAAGGTTGGTTGAGTTGTTGGATAAGCCATAGCATTTTAGTTTACATAATAATATTTCATGAGGGAGGCAGTCAAAGGCTTTCGAGAGGTCCATTAGGACAGCAGCAACATACTGGTTTGCATCCAATGCAGACTTCCAATCCTCGACAAATCTCAGGAGTGTTGTTTGGCAGCCATGACCTTTCCTAAAAGCACATAAAAAATTATTAAAAATACTGTCGAAGTATACAGAAAGCTGTTCAGCCAACACTTTTTCAAAGATTTTTGAAGGAGCCGGCAGAATGCTGACAGGTCTGTAATTGGATTTTTCAAGAGGGTCATTTTTCTTAAATACTGGGGTGACCTGAGCTTGTTTTAGTCGCTCTGAGAATATACCAGTATCTATAGAGTTATTAATAAGTTTTGTATAGAAAGGGACCAGTGACTGTGAACCCAGTTTAAGTAATTTAATAGAAATTTTGTCTATACCAGTAGCTTTTTTCACATTAAACTTGTTAAGAATTTTTGAGACTGTTGAATTTTCCACATGTGAGAAATTAAAAGAGTCTGGAGAGATATTTTGTCCTAGAATTTTAGTTATGCTAGGGTGATTACTTTCATCCAATATAAAATCTTTGCCAATGTCCTTTGCAACGTTTACATAGAATGTATTAAAAATGTCAGCTACTTCACTGTTATCAGATAGAGTTTTATTGTTTTCGTTTAATATGATTTTGCTCTGGTTACATTTTGATTTGTTAGACATATAAGGTTTAATAGTTACCCAGACATCTTTAGATTTACAGCCACCGGTACACCTTTCTTGAAAGAAATTATTTATTGACTTGCGCTTGAGCTTATTTACTATATTCCTATTTTTTCTATATTGTTACCAGGATTTGGAGGTTTTGCATTTTGAATACTTATTTAACGACATTTTCTTTTGGTAAATTGCTTTCCGCAGCTCCTTATTCATATATGGTAGCTGAACAGGCTTTCTGTATGCTTGTTTAAAAGGGGCATGTTTTTTCATAATGCTGAGTACATCACTTTCAAAAGTATTGTAAACGGAGTCAAGATTTTCCAAATTACAGGAATAGTTACAACAATCCTAAATTTCTAAGATCTTCTTGATAAGAATCAATATCGAAATTTCTAAAGCTTCTATAAAAAAAATTTGTTTTTCATTTCTTGGGACAGAGTTGTTAATAACTGTACTTATCATGTTATGACAGTCACTTATGCCTGTTGAGAAATTCAAAGTTCGGATGCATAATTGTTTGCTATTTGTCAGAAAAACATCCAGAAGGGATGGAGAGCAGCTCTTTCTGAAACAGGTAGGGCTATTTATAATATTAGTCAAGTTAAAAATTTCCATGATGTCTACTAGGGTTTTGCACAAGAGATCATAATTCAGATCACCAATGACAGCATACAAGTCAAAAGCATTAATACATTTGTCTAAAGTTCTGCTTAGATTTTCAGAAAAAGATTTATTGTTCATAGATACAGAAAAAGCACCATTTGGATTTATTTAGATTAACCTCATATATAATATTTTCGAGATTTTCCGTTTCAAGATCTTTTCGCCTTCTGGAAAGAAAGTCACTTCTTATATAAGCTGCTACGCCTCCACCATGTATATCTCTGTCTCTACGTTCAAATTTGAACCCTGGCACTTCAAAAACTGCACTACGGTAAGAACTGTCTATTTTAGTTTCTGAGATATATATATCACTAGTATATTATTCGTACATCCACACTTAACAAACGATAGTATGAATTATGATCAGACTAAGTAGTTTGTCTATACGTCAATTTGCAAACTGTTAACCAATCGGATCAAAACTAATTGATAGCTTAAATGGTAAAAAACAAAATTAAAATTAAATTAAAACATACATTTTTCGAATTTCTTTTTAAGGAGTGATTTACACATATAAGATTAATATGATGGAAATGCGTAAAATATGTTTCGAATAAGATATATTTGTATGAAAAACACAGAAAAATGATATTTTTCTGTTCTATTGCAAACAGTCTGGATCAAGATCAGACCCCCAACAATTATGTGTCGGAAATTACTCTGAAAACAATCTTGATTTGAGTGTTTTGTGTGAAAAACTTTGAAACTGAATGCAATTCTATAGGAAACAATGTCGTATTCATTTTAGACTATCTATGTCGGATCATGATGCAAACTATTTGACACGGATTGATCTGGGTAACACGTGTCAAAGTTCAAGTTTCTGCTCCGGGATAGTAAAAAAGGCCCCCGGCAAAACTAAAGGCGCGAGTCACTGCTCCTTAACCCTTAATTATCGTGCTAAGCGGGACTTGGCTTATATTTGCAAACAATCTGGATTCAGATCAGATGCCGCGTTACATTATTAGTTATACAGTTTCTTCACAAGGTACCTAAGAATTTCTTCCCGGCTGAGGAAAATCAATGTTGCCCGAGCCGTTAGGCGAGGGTTACATGATTTTACCAGCCGGGAAGAAATTCTCATGTACCCTGTGAAGAAACTGTATAACGAATTTATTATACTTCAAAGTTTTTATTGTTCAAATGAAATATTTCGGAATTTGTCGTGCACAGCGTTCAAAGTAAACAGTAACAAAAGCGCGTCAAAACATATGACGTTGAACGTAAGTGACGTCATATGTTTATGACGTTATTATTTAAAAGAAAAATGGACAAATACTAGGAGACTTCGACTTCAAACTTTCCCAGAAATAATGCGACTGTTGAAAGATCCAAACACCGATTGGTTCTTAGCCGAAATGGACTTAAAACGGAGGATGCAGGATTGAATGCACTCAGTCCTGTCGAACTATCGGCCATCTTATTTTCTGCAAAGCAAGACTCAGGGACCTGTCAGCCAATGAAAATGCTGCATTCCTAAGTACCCTGTCAGCTCACAGGGTACATCGGATTTTGTCTAGGGCTCGTTGACCAATGAAAAGTAAGGAATTTACTTTGCAGTATAATAAAGCGTCTGATCTGGATCTAAGCTGTTTGTCACTCGAAAAGTCCTTTTTGTTTAGATCAAAATTAGTTATCATATTTCGCAGACATTATATTTGAAGCAGACGACAAATCAGCAGGATAAGGGTTAAGTTATGACACTTTGTTTCGTTAACTCATTCAACCATAAAATTGTGAACTGACATGTTAATTTCCAATTAGGTCTAGTCCATTCTTTACTTTTTAGGGTTGATGTTAACAATATATTGCAAAATGGCAAACAGTGTATGCCCTGTTCATATGACTTATGCTAGCATACGACAAGTGTACATTTAGAAATTCAAATTCAAACATTAGTACGCTGTTTGTTAGTGACAATGTGTTAATATTTTGTTATTGTTATCTGATTGCTGAGTGCCGGCTAAATTCTAATCAGATCAGTTACTTGCTGTTTGATCTGGATATACATTGTTTGCTTCTGTAATTCAAGTGGAAGAAAACGTCTAAAAGAGATGAGGGCAAATGTCTTTTTGCATCTGCCAATTTCACTTATAGATGTTGTGTGGTTCACCTGCGTCTGCATTATTGGCTATGATATATGCATACAGTTGTCCAAAATACACTGGCATATTAAGTGTTTCCGCTATTACAGAACTACTTACTGGCAATGTATCCCTTTAATATGCAAATACAACAAAGTGTTCATAAAAATGTCTAGGTATGTATAGGTTCTACTTTAAGCATCTATACCCCTTTATCCAATTGCCTATTTCTAGTATTGAAAATAAGGGACCACTTAAAACAGGTTGAAAGTAATGCAGAAGGCGCCTTAAGGCGATTTCTGCTTTACTTTCAGCCTGGTTTAAGCTACCATCTGCTAATATGTAGACATAATATCTTATGGCGCATGTTTAAAACTGTTTAAATAGGAACTATTTTGTTCAGCGGAGGAATAAATAAAATACGCTAAAAGTCGCTTCTATGTGGGAAAGGGATACTATGTGTTTCTATCTCATGTAATAAAGACATTTGAATGATCTTTTAGCCTTAATTTTGTTTTAATCAACAACAAAGTACTTAACGACCATGCATTCATTGTTGACTGCAAGATATGAATTAATTGTTTCCGATGGAAATAATAGCTTCAACGCGTTTATTTGGAAAGAATAACGCCTTCTCTTCATTCTTGTATTTAATGCATCCTACAAAAGGGAAATAGGCAAACAGTGTAGACTCTGATCAGACACCGCATTATAGGAATTTCAATATCAAGCAAAATGAAAATTTAAACGAGGCACCCCTGTGCTCAGATTAAAACCATAGTTAACCTTTCTAAAAGTAAATTTCCCCAGTTTAGTGCATTGCGTTTAAACGGAAAAGAATAATGTATCCTCTACTACATATTACCGTGACATTGCGCAAAAAAATTACAGATATCCGTATTTCTAACTGTATTTCTAATGTTCCAATCTAAACATAACTTGGACAGGTCAGAAGAAAGGTGGTGGTGGGGGGGGGGGATAATAACACGCAACGGGCATCTGGATGATATAGGCGTGACAGGTAACACTCAATTTCTGCGCCAACGGAAAGCATCTCGCCACTTAATGTTTATTTGAAGTATAGAATATAGGTGTTCGGGAATCTCTCAATCAGTCGAACACAACTCTATTACTATAAATAGTAAAACCTCTCTATTACGACCACTAAAAGGAGGCTAATTGAGTATTTAAAAGACAGGTGACAGCTTAAGAAAGTCGACAGTGAAAAGGAAAGCTCCTCGTTTTACTGTCACCTTGCCTTAAGCAATCAAACTATTGTAAAACCCTAATAATTAACATAATTAAGTGGTCGTATTAGAGACGTTTTATTATTACTCAGAACAAACATACATGTATGTCAAAACTAAAGCTTTAAAAGAAGTACGTATGTTTGATTTAAGCAAGCTTTGAGAATCTAACGCAGAAATAAAGCAGACCATTTTGGGAATGAGTTGGAACTGGAACAATCCGACGACCATATATCAGACTTCTATCCATTGATGCACTGTCCTCTTAAAGGGATGGTGCAAAGGAAAAAAACAGAGTGACTTACAGGTATAACCAAGCACTCAAAGAAGCCGAGTGACTTACAGACATAGTCAGGCACTCGATTGCTGCTCTTGTAAAAGAGCAGCCAACGCACAGTCTAATTCACCCCGTCGGTGCAAGACCGGTGCATACAAATACAAATGACACCAAAGGCGTCAGTGATTACCCTTACGGGAATCTATTCAAAGAACGCAAGTATTGCACTTTTCAATGAAATTGGCAGAAGGGAAATTTATGACATCTTAAATAAAACATTTCTAACATTCAGCAAGTTAAAATAAATTCTGAAAGTAATACAGAAAGCTTTTATATTCACATGGTTACGTGGAAATATATCATAATAATTAATTCTTCATTCAATCTTATACTAGCTGTGCTATCTGAATTAGATATAATGAAAATTATAAAAACGTTCATCAGTCGTTTTGTACTCCGTATCGCCACTGGTCCTAGATTAGCATATGAATAAAAGGTGTTAGGATCCCAGCACCCATATCATACATGTACCACTATTCTACTTAAGTGCTGATAGATCAGTCGGTAGCGTGGTTGACTAACAATCAAAAGGTCATAGGTTCGAGTCTCATTTGAATCAAAACTTTGTTTTCCTTTTTTTTTTAAAAAAGTCCAATTGTATTGACTTGTGGGTAAAAAACGCAGATAAAAGACATGTGAATGTGATACTGAATATAAAAGGACGATGATTTGGTGGTGACTGTATTAGTCAGGTAACAACGTCATAAAAACAATGAAATGACCAAGCAAAGTGGAGATTTGTTGCAGTCGACAGAATATTGCAAACGGCAATGACGTAGCAATTACGTAGCATGCCCAACTCTCTACAATGAAACCCAATGGGAGACACAGATTATGTATGCTGTTCAGAGGGAGTTGTTTTAGGGAGGGAAATTAAGACTTGGTTTATATTTGCAAACAGCTTTAATCAAGATAAGCGTCTAATCTGGATTCAAGCTGTTTGTTACTCGTCATAATATTTCTTCTGCCAAATTGTCAACTTATAATGTAACTTTAAGAAAAACGGCAGACGACAAATTTAAACAGATGATAGGTCTACCGTAGCTGCCGCAAAAAATACAGAATCTGTTTAATATATACATATCTTCGACATTCCGCTTAAAAATTCCTCGCCTATCATATTGTTTCGGTCACAATCAGTGAGTTATATATTCTCTCTTATCATTCCATCAACCGAAGTCCTTCGTCGTAAAATGAAATGGAAGGTGTTGACTGAAGAGGTGCGCTTCCGGTGGCTCCAAAAGCAGTGTGAGAGGTTGCAAAAGGTTAATTGGTTGTTGAAAGATATTTTTGAACGTCGATGGTTTTAGTACCTACTATACATGTAATTCGGAAGTCAGATTAGGGTGAAGGCCATTCATGCTCCTGAATGAGATCGTCACTCCACTCCAAAATATTTACATTCACCCAATTCAATTGCATTGGACAAAGTGACGTTCAATTTGTATAAACGCTATTTCTCTAGGGGCGGGATTTGTGTATACAATTCCGCAGAGGAGGCGGGGCTTATTGGTCTGCTATCCGCGAATCATTTTGTTGCGTTGCTTCAGTAGTGCCGTTTCGGCTATTCCTTTCAAGGTACACATTTTATTCGTATTAACAACCTCTAATATGGATAACACATACATGCATCATGTCCAAGAATGCAGGACATATTTACATAGTTGTCTTCCTTGATCTGTCTTGATTGTGATACGTAAACCATTAATATCTCCGAGTCCCTTTGTCCGCGAGATCAATTATCGATTCGTTAGGCATACTATCGGGCACCGCTTGCTCATCTTTAGCCTTGATAAGAAATCACGAATGCTTCGTTATCGCTCGACTGCCTCCGGAACACTGCTTCCGAAGTATTTCTTGTTCTCAGCGGGGTCTCGTGTATCAATGATCAATACGTTATCACCAAACATTCGCGTTTTACAACTATTATACCCCGATCAGCATTATCGATTGAATCGATCAAACGGTGGTATGAATTATGATCAATTGATCAGACTAAGTAGTTTGTCCATACGTCAAGTTGCAAACTGTTCACCAATTTATTAAATCAAAATATCCGGTACTCTGAAAGCATGTGTAATAGACATATGTTTCTAGGGTTCTTTACCCCTATATATATATATGGCATTTATTTATCACACATGGACATCAGCCCCAATCAACACACAGCGGGAATCAGATGAGTGAGATCACTGCCCTTGAACGATTACGGTGAATTACGGAAATATCCGATTATGGGTTGGGGGAAAATGACTAAGTCCGATTTCAGCATCACGACATTTGTCAATATTCAAAGTAAATTGTAAGCAAAAAGGCTTTATTCAAATTCAAAGCAAAAGAGATTTTATAACTGTTTTGAAAACATTCATTCACCTCATAACTGCTAAAAAATTCGCGGATATTAAAAAGGATACTTTATTTGCGTTCAAAATTAGCAAACTACACACTTTCCTTTTTTTTACTATATTATGTTTAATGTGTCCGACACCAACCATTTTCAAATCAAAATGGAAGCAAAAAGTCGTTAAAATAGAAATATTATTTTAAATTAAAATTTACATCATGTGAAAAAGAAGAAAATAAAGTATATTGCTATAACTGCTAAAATATTGACAAATATATGCAACACCTTAAAATATGACTTTGAAAATTATTCCCCTATATATTCTATATAGGGCAGTTAGGCCAGAAATTTATCCATATCGATTTTATCGGCTTTTTGCAAGGGGGACAACCTACTTGATTAAGCCAGTCAAAATGGACTGAAAGGTTCGAAAATTAAATTAGAAATATATTAAAAAATGTATTAAAAGCACTCAGAGTGATTATACCACATCTTATTTGGTATAAAATATCTTCTCAAGTTACATTCAATCACGTATATGTTTAGATCAACCAATCGGCGTTGTCCTATGCAACGTCATAGAATATGCAACCGTGAGTCCGTGACATCATATATTTTTACGCGCACACCGGTTTCAGCTCTGCAACATAAACATCGGGAAACTTATCGATGCCGAATCGCTCGAATTAGAAATGCTGCGGGTGATTGGCGTTGTAGGTTTTGTAGGGCTGCTGTTGTTCAGGGCGGGCATAGAGCTCAACCCAGGGCCTTTCCCCAATGATCAGGTAACAGGGGCGTACCCAGCGATACGCACTTATACGCACGAGCGAAACATCAATTTGAAAAATCAAACATGGCATAAAAATCGAAAGCTAAGGGGGATTGTGGGGTGTAGACCATAATGTCTAAATGAAGATTTCAAACACACTTCAGAACTCACCATTTTCAGTTCTAATTTCCGTTTTTCTCCCGGGGAGGACCCCCGGACCCCCCTCTAGCATTTGTCAAATTTCAATTTCAGAGACCAAAAAAACTTAGAACCTACATATACCGTATGGCAGTCTAAAAGAACTGAATATTTATATCAGAAAACACTGTCAGTCACACACAAATATATCGGATATTTGGACTTTTTTTGGTTTTAAACATAGATCGTATTCAGTGTTCAAAATCCCTTCAACTACACTTCAGAGCTCACCATTTCAGTTCTAATTTCCAATTTTCTCCCAGGGGAGGACCCGCACCCCCACCAGCATAAAATTTATCAATTTCAGGTTTCAGAAAATCAAGAACTATTATATAGTAACTACAAAGTCGGCAGCATAAACACTACAGTGTTACATGCCTCTCGTACGTCTAAAAGATGAATATTTCTAGCAGAAAACAATTTTAATCTCGAAACAATGTTATGTATAATATGACAAGATTTTAATAAAATTGTATGGTTCACATAAGTCGTATTCAGTGTTCCAAATATATCCAACTATATACACTTCAGAGCTCACTATTTCAGTTCTAATTTCCATTTTTCTCACGGAGGAGGACCCCCAGACCCCCACTTACATTTGTAAAGTTCAGATTTCAGAAATTCAAGAACTAAGTAACTATACCAAGTTGGCAGCCTGAAAACTACAATGTTTCATGTACCTCACGTACGTCTAAAAGTTGAATAATTCTAGCAGAAAACAAGCTTCGTCATAAAATTATGTAACGTCTAAAGAATGGAACTTTGAACAAAATTGTATGGTTCAGTGACCTTAGATAGATCGTATTCAGTGCCCCAAATACACTTCAGAGCTCACCATTTCAGTTCAGATTTTCATTTTTCTCCCGGGAGAGGCACCCGAACCCCCGCCTAAAAGCGCATTCTGTTTTACTTTAACCTGCTTTAAGTGTTTAACTATATATGTTGAAACATACAAATTTGATGTTAAGATTGTTAGAAATTTAGCAATGTTTGTTCACTATGCATTTCAAGCTAAACCTCTTTGATCTAATGCATATTACTGTAGTTATGATGAAGATGATTCAGGTTAGCAGTTGAAACAGTGAGATGGAATAAACCATTGCCAATAGCATTCAATAATAGAAAATGTAGTGCATGTTCCACATTGGAAGATGAATTTCGTTTTGTATTAGAATGTATTCAATTCCAAGATCTAAGAATAAAATATATTTCAAAATATTATTGGAAAAGGCCAAGTATGTTGAAATTTACAAAATTAATGACTAGTTTTGATCTATCTATCTACACAGGGGAGGAACGCGGTCACACGGTAAGCCAATTGTAGACTACATCGCGTCACAAATATTTGACTATTTACACCCGTACAAGATGCTGACTTAAGGTACTTCGCATATGCGCTCAGTTTCCATACGATTGTTATGAAACTTTTCATGAAGAATGATAATAGCCTAAGAAACAATGTGGGTAAATATAGGCAAAATTTATCGTGTGGTTTGTCTTTAAGGTATTTTTTCTGACAAAAAACTAGAATTTTGATGATTTTATTTTTCTTAAAAATGAATAAAGCTAATGACTATAATTCTCGCCCAATAAGTAGTCCACAACATTCATTACAAAAACATTTTGAATAAAGGTGTTCAGAAAGATGTTATCAGCTATTTAAATTTTGCAAAATGCTAAAAAATTGAATTACAAAAAACTGACTCATTCAATGTATATTTGTTTTCATTTTATTCAAATATATGGTTGATGAACTAGTCAGTCTGAAAAAATTAGAAAATATTACAGTCAGGATTTGTTGTTATAACATATTTTCTTATTAAAATGTGGGATATTTGTTGTTTAGATACAGTTACCTACCTTAGAATTAAAACTTTGTCATTAAAATGCATTATTATTTATTCATGGACTTGCATACAATGTTTATTATATTGTTTGAACATAATTATAATGGGCAATATCGATCTTGAAAAGGTTAGCGTATTGATAAGCTTCACTGTGTGGCTTTATAGTTCGATCAAATCGTTTACATGTATACCGATTTAATTGACTTGTAAGTCATTAAACTAAAACGTACAGGTAAGTTGACATATACTTGGACCGTAAACATCACTAGTACTAATCAACGAAGACTAAACATAACATGTCTCTTGATTACTGCGTTATGTATTGACAAGTCAATAAATCGGACACTTAAAAAAAATATTTGGATCGGATGGGTCTCGAACCTATGACCTTTTGATTGCTAGTCAACCACTATAGTCAACCACTATACTAACTGCGCTATGAAGGATTATACTAATTCGTATCAACATTTCCTTTATATAAATTTTCTAGTATAAACACGTACGAAAAAAGTCTGTGTCGTCTTGACGCATATCCGCTCGCCCGCAAGACCGACTTCCGGTAGCGAAAGGCCTTAAATTGCAGTCTGTGGCGAAATTCATATGTATTTTTTGGTAAAACATACAGTTTACAGTTTATTTTCATAAATCCAGTGGGCTTGAAAGCCCATGAGGACAACATTAAGCGTTACATAGTTATGTTATAAACATACATGTACATACAAAATGTATTATAAACAAACAAATATAATAATATGGCGACTATATAAAGGTGTGTCAAGTAATTACTTGAAACTTACATAAACCAAGTGAGACCCAATTGACTCTATTCAAATAAGTTTCGATGTCCCTGAGCAACATATCGTAGGTAATTCTTACATATTTTACATTGTTTAAACTCAAAACTTTTAGCCAATATTTTATGATATTATAATATCTTTTAGTAAGACATGAGCAACGACCAAGCTCTCCATAAATAAAATCATTTTGTGTACTTCTTTTTACATTTAGTATTTTCTTACAATACTGCATATGTGCTGTTTCTATATTATTTGCTTTAGCAAATCCCCACATCTGACTACTAAATTCTAGGACGGGTTGAACCAGTTTATCGAATAATTCTAGCCCGTGTTTAAGGCCTTTCGCTACCGGAAGTCGGTCTTGCGGGCGAGCGGATATGCGTCTGGACGACACAGACTTTTTCGTACGTGTTTATACTAGAAAATTTATATAAAGGAAATGTTGATATAAATTAGTAGCGCAGTTAGTATAGTGGTTGACTATAGTGGTTGACTAGCAATCCAAAGGTCATAGGTTCGAGACCCATCCGATCCAAATATTTATTTTAGTGTCCGATTTATTGACTTGTCAATCCATAACGCAGTAATCAAGAGACATGTTATGTTTAGTCTTCGTTGATTAGTACTAGTGATGTTTACGGTCCGAGTATATGTCCACTTACCTGTACGTTTTAGTTTAATGACTTACAAGTCAATTAAATCGGTATACATGTAAACGATTTGATCGAACTATAAAGCCACACCTTGAAGCTTATCAATACGCTAACCTTTTCAAGATCGATATTGCCCATTATAATTATGTTCAAACAATATAATAAACCTTGTATGCAAGTCCATGAATAAATAATAATGCATTTTAATGACAAAGTTTTAATTCTAAGGTTGGTAATTGTATCTAAACAAGAAATATCCCACATTTTAATAAGAAAATATGTTATTACAACAAATCCTGACTGTAATATTTTCTAATTTTTTCAGACTGACTAGTTCATCAACCATATATTTGAATAAAATGAAAACAAATATACATTGAATGAGTCAGTTTTTTGTAATTCAATTTTTTAGCATTTTGCAAAATTTAAATAGCTGATAACATCTTTCTGAACACCTTTATTCAAAATGTTTTTAGCTTTTCTTGTAATGAATGTTGTGGACTACTTATTGGGCGAGAATTATAGTCATTAGCTTTATTCATTTTTAAGAAAAATAAAATCATCAAAATTCTAGGTTTTTGTCAGAAAAAAGACCTTAAAGACAAACCACACGATAAATTTTGCCTATATTTACACACATTGTTTCTTAGGCTATTATCATTCTTCATGACAATTTTCATAACAATCGTATGGAAACTACGCGCATATGCGAAGTACCTTAAAGAGATAAATTATTTTGTCGAATACACGAAAGTGACACGATATATTGACATCGCTGTAAGACACGTGCCGAGATGTTATCACTGTAATACACGTGCCAATTAGTAATCCTCTCAGCGTGAATTAGAATAACTGTAATCTGCTTTTTTTAACAAACAGAGGTCCATGCATTTCGTCGCATTGTAATCTGTTTGGCTTCTGATTACATGTTACAATGTTAATGTTATTTGTGAAACTATTATTACAAGTACGATTTCTTATCACTGTAATAAAGACATGTCCCACACGCGATTTGTGTATCGGCTACTGTAATCATATCAGCGTGAAGTAGTCTTCTGCTTGTGACTTTTTGTTTTATCGACTCGTTACATTAACACCTTCAATGCCTAATCAGAGAATCTTTTCTTTACCTATTCGAACGTGACATTTGATCTAAATCCAAACAGTTAACCTTTCATTTAAAATCACATATGTCATGGAAGATAAATCATTAGTTAATTTAATGTATCTGTATCCAACTCGTATACCAAAAACAGTATAGCCAAAGTGGATCGGGGTTTTATTTTATTAAAAAAAACACAGTTTTGTTCCTGATCAGATGCTATAGTTTAAACATCAAAGGTAAGTATTTCTACTTCTGGAAAACTTCTAGTGATACACGAACTGTATGACACGTGCCATAACCGTTATGTGTATCGACTACACGCTACCAGTGTCAGTTATCCTCTCAGCGTGAATAATTGCTTAAAATGTTGTCTGCTTATTTAATAAATCGCCACATATCGGAATAATCTTTCTATTACGACCTGAACCTGAATTGTTGTATTAAAGACAGGTGACAACTGAAAGAGGAGTTATACTGTTATCTTACATTAAGCGGTCACCTGTCGTAAACACCTAACAATTAGCGCAATTATAAGTAGTCTAATACAAAGGCTTTATTGCATATACCATTCATATACGACTGTTATTCGTTACTAGGGCTCAATGGGTTAATGCATATATATGCATATTCTACCTAGCATAAGTCAAATATATCTTTATAATAACTCTAATGAGTTATTTGTTGCATAAAATGTTAAAATGTAAAGACAGCTTGGATAACATAAAGCATATATACATTGTACTTCATCAAGATCAAAAGTAATCAGGGTCTCCACTGTTTGCATAGGACTCGTCACAAGATACTTTGTTTGTGAAAGACGAGTATACAGTAGAACCTCTCTATTACGACCACAAAATTATGTGAATTACTAGGTATTTACGACAGGCGACTGCTTAAAGCAAGGTGACAATAAAACAGAAAGCTCATGTTTTCTCTGTTTTATTGTCACCTTGCTTTAAGCGGTCACCTGCATTTTATAAAATCAATAAGCCATTTCTTAGTGGTCGTAATAGAGGGGTTTTACTGTACTCGTCGTTAGGGTTGAATGTGGTTTTTTGGTGGTTTTTTTTACATAACATAGAACTTATTAAATATTGGACAGCTGGGAAATTATAAAGTGATTTTCTTAAGGATCCAAACTGATCAGTATGATGTAAAAGTTAACTTACCAGTGCAGGTGCGGTGTTGCAATTGCAAACAGTTGTCACATTTAACCGATTGTTGCCTTTTTGTAACACATATTCCACATGACAGACAGTTGCGCGACATCGTGAATTCAAAAGTGAATGTAAAGATGGTCTCAAGTTTACCATTTATATACGTTTTTTCATTTTTCCAATTAAAACGTACGATAAACAT
This sequence comes from Gari tellinella, assembly GCA_922989275.2. Classification (NCBI taxonomy): domain Eukaryota; kingdom Metazoa; phylum Mollusca; class Bivalvia; order Cardiida; family Psammobiidae; genus Gari; species Gari tellinella. The sequence goes on from OV277858.1 coordinate 55,016,169, forward strand.
ATATTGTTGTAGCTACATATCTGCAAAAAACAACTTCTGCGATAATGGATGTGCACGTGTGTCGGCACGATAAACACCTAATTAAAGTGTCACCAATGTGATGAGAATTTAATTATGGATGAGAATTTAATTACGGTTACGAGTACTTAATTTACATCTCAACAAACAACACATAATTTTCTTAATCTTTTCTTTCGTTAGTTTTCACACTTTTTTTAAGCACGTGTGCTCGAAGTAGCGCCTTTTACAATTGACAACTGTTAATTTCATTATTAACTACACATTTCAGATCATTTAACTTCTTTAGATTCATAATTTACTTCATAAATAGTATAAAAGTATAGGAAAGTATCTTTCATACTCCTAACACATGTCGCTGGAGTCGCTGTTGAGGAGTATCACTGTATACAATTTATATTTCAGTTGTGTTGAAGAGCACTATGTCTCATGTATTATATTATCATAACATTAATACGGTATTATTCCTCTCAAGCGACACTAAAGTATGCCTTAATCGAGGAAGATCGTCGTTTACTGCATGATGAGAGTATTGCAGAAAGCTCCTGTAGGATCTTTTTGTATTACCCTTGTCTTGCATTGGACACCCACTTGTTTCTAATATCACTATTCACCATGCTTAATGGGTCGCTGTAGAGGGGTAGTACTACAGTACAACAACTACATTTCTGTTCCTGATTAAGTGCACTAAGTTTTATGCAAATATTATCCTATCATATTACAGTGTTATCCCCCTTGAGCGGCAATGAACCCACATCTCATTAGAGCCTGGTAGAGGTGTACTGTTGGACGAGCTTAGGCCAGCGAGCTCATGTACGAACTTTCTTTGCTACGTTTGTCTTGCAGTGACCATCCACATGCTTTTCTAAATAGCACATAACTCTAGTGTAGGACAAGTGTAATGCAGAGGGCTCCAGTATATATGAGTATTCTGGATTGCTTGTGTCTTGCAGCGGACAGTCACGGGTGTCTGAAATACCTAAGTTCATCCTTCAGATAGGTCGCTGTGAAGGGGGTATTACTGTAAAAAAAATTGCAATTCCGTTGTTGTTTACATATTAGAGTATTAGGTTTCATGCCTTACAGTATCTTTTCATATTACTTTATTGTCCCTCTTGAGCGACCAGGCAACACTAGCGTAGTGGAATAGGTGGCGGTTCACTGTTGTACGAAAGTAATACAGAGGGCTCCTGTAGGAACTTCCTGCGTTGCTTTTGTTTCCCAGTGGGAAGTCATGTGATTCTGAGATTATATACCATCCGAAAATGACGGTTGCTGTTGAGGGGTAATACTGTACAAACTTTTGATTGTATGTGGTTCGGATACGTCCAACCTCAGGTAAAAAGAATTCCAAGTTATATTGGTATTTTATATCCAGATATGGATAAGATGGACAACAGAGTCTATACAAGGAAATTGTCATGTATACTATATTAACAATCCATTGTATCATGTAACAAGAAACATGTTAATGTTTACGTTACTTAATAAAATGTTTGAATCTTTGAATTTTGAATCATATAGGGTAAATAACCCAATCAATATATATTGGGGGTAGCGAAAATGTACGGGTGGCGAAACGTCCAGGGTAAAAACCCGCTAGGTAGCGAAACGACTAGCGCGAACACAACAGGGTAGCGAAACGTCCAGTAACCCCTTTTATTCATATGCTAATCTAGGACCAGTGGCGATACGGAGTACAAAACGACTGATGTACGTTTTATAATTTTCATTAAAATTAATTCAGATAGCACAGCTAGTATAAGATTGAATGAAGAATTAATTATTATGATATATTTCCACGTAACCATGTGAATTTAAAAGCTTTTTGTATTACTTTCAGAATTTATTTTAACTTGCTGAATGTTAGAAATGTTTTATTTAAGATGTCATAAATTTCCCTTCTGCCAATTTCATTGAAAAGTGCAATACTTGCGTTCTTTGAATAGATTCCCGTAAGGGTGATCACTAACGCCTTTGGTGTCATTTGTATTTGTATGCACCGGTCTTGCACCGACGGGGTGAATTAGACTGTGCGTTTGCTGCTCTTGTACAAGAGCAGCAATCGAGTGCCTGACTATGTCTGTAAGTCAATTGGCTTCTTTGAGTGCTTGGTTATACCTGTAAGTCACTCAGTTTTTTCCTTTGCACCATTCCTTTAAGGGGATAGTGCATCAATGGATAGAAGTCCGACATATGGTCGTCGAATTCTTCCACTTCCAACTAGTTCATTCCCAAAATGGTCTGCTTTATTTCTGCGTTCGATTCTCAAAGCTTGCTTAAATCAAACATACATACTTCTTTTAAAGCTTTAGTTTTGAAATACATGTATGTTTGTTCTGAGTAATAATAAAACGTCTCTAATACGACCACTTAATTATGTTAATTATTACAGTTTTACAATAGTTTGATTGCTTAAAGCAAGGTGACAGTAAAACGAGGAGCTTTCTTAAACTGTCACCTGTCTTTAAACACTCAATTAGCCTTCTTTTAGTGGTCTAATAGAGAGGTTTTACTATTTATAGCAATAGAGTTGTGTTCGACTGATTACAGTGGAACCTTTGAATCCCGAACACCTATATTATACTTCAAATAAACATTAACTGGCGAGATGCTTTCCGTTGGCGCAGAAATTGAGTGTAACCTGTCACGAATTCGCCTATAACATCCAGATGCCCGTTGCGTGTTATCCCCTCTTTTCCGTTTAAACGCAATGCACTAAACTGGGGAAAATTACTTTTAGAAAGGTTAACTATGTTTTAATCTGAGTAGCAAACAGGGGTGCCTGGTTTAAATTTTCGTTTTGCTTGATATTGAAATTCCTATAATGCGGCGTCTGATCAGAGTCTACACTGTTTGCCTATTTCCCTTTTGTAGGATGGAGTAAATACAAGAATGAGGAGAAGGCGTTATTCTTTCCAAATAAACGCGTTAAAGCTATTATTTCCATCGGAAACAATTCATATCTTGCAGTCAACAATGAGTGGTCGTTAAGTAGATCTACTTTGTTTTGATTAAAACAAAATTAAGGCTAAAAGATCATTCAAATATCTTTATTACATGAGATAGAAACACATAGTATCCCTTTCCCACATAGAAGCGACTTTTAGCGTATTTAATTTATTCCTCCGCTGAACAAAATAGTTCCTATTTAAACAGTTTTAAACATGCGCCATAAGATATAATGTCTACATATTAGCAGATGGTAGCTTAAAGGGACTCGCAACCGGATGGTGTACTTGTCAAAATAAAATAAAATACTCAAATAAAAGCAAATTTGTGGCATTATTTGGCTTCTGACATTAAAAAAATATGATCAGTCCAAAAAAAGTCTCAAGAATCGGCACCGAATCTTAGTTTTTTAAGATATTTTCCATCGTTTTTCTATAGCGTTAGCTAACGGTATAGTTGTTGTTGTTGCTTCTTTACACGGGCTCAGACATAAACCCGAGACGAATAAAGTAGTAAAAGTACTATCTATCGCTACTAGTGAAGTACGTTAATTCGCTACTATAAATATAGAGAGCGCTGGTAGCCGAGGTAGTATAGGAGCTTCCTCATTTTTTCACGTTTTCTCTCCGCATGGAGGGTCACGGGTTCGAATCCCACCAGGGCTTCTTCTTTTTTTTTTTTAAATGGATTTTTTAACAGAATTTATTATCCTAAACTAAATCATACCCATTTATATAAGCATTCGACATATATTTACAAATTACTATTTTTAATGCTAAATCCGTTTGCGAGCCTCTTTAAACCAGGCTGAAAGTAAAGCAGAAATCGCCTTAAGGCGCCTTCTGCATTACTTTCAACCTGCTTTAAGTGGTCCTTTATTTTCATTACTAGAAATAGGCAATTGGGTAAAGGGGTATAGATGCTTAAAGTTGAACCTATACATACCTACACATTTTTATGAACACTTTGTTGTATTTGCATATTAAAGGGATACATTGCCAGTAGGTAGTTCTGTAATAGCGGAAACACTTTTTGGGACAACTGTATGCATGTATCATAGCCAATAATGCAGACGCAGGTGAAACACACAACATTCTATAAGTGAAATTGGCAGATGCAAAAAGACATTTGCCCTCATCTCTTTTAGACCTTTTCTTCCACTTGAATTACAGAAGCAAACAATGTATATCCAGATCAAACAGCAAGTAACTGATCTGATCAGAATTTAGCCGGCACTCAGCAATCAGAAAACAATAAATGTACACTTGTCGTATGCTAGCATTATTCATCTGAACAGGGCATACACTGTTTGCCATTTTGCAATATTTTTAACACAACCCTAAAAAGTAAAGAATGGACTAGACCTAATCGGAAATTAACATGTCAGTTAACAATTTTATGGTTGAATGAGTTAATGAAACAAAGTGTCATAACTTAACCCTTATCCTGCTGATTTGTCGTCTGCTTCAAATATAATGTCTGCGAAATATAATAACTAATTTTGATCTTTTTAAATCTAAAGAAAAAGTACTTTTCGAGTGACAAACAGCTTAGATCCAGATCAGACGCTATGTAACACGGCATCTTATCTGATCTGAATCCAGATTGTTTGCAAATATAAGCCAAGTCCCGCTTAGCACGATAATTAAGGGTTAAGGAGCAGTGACTCGCGCCTTTAGTTTTGCCGGGGCCTTTTTACTATCCCGGAGCAGAAACTTGAACTTTGACACGAGTTACCCAGATCAATCCGTGTCAAATAGTTTGGATCATGATCCGACATAGATAGTCTAAATGAATACGACATTGTTTCCTATAGAATTGCATTCAGTTTAAAAGTTTTTCACACAAAACACTCAAATCAAAATAGATTTCAGAGTAATTTCCGACACATAATTGTTGGGGGTCTGATCTTGATCCAAACTGTTTGCAATAGAATAGAAAATACATGTATCATTTTTCTGTGTTTTTCATACAAATATATCTTATTCGAAACATATTTACGCATTTCCATCATATTAATCTTATATGTGAAAATCACTCCTTAAAAAGAAATTCGAAAACTGTATGTTTTAATTTAATTTTAATTTTGTTTTTTACCATTTTAGCTATCAATTAGTTTTGATCCGATTGGTTAACAGTTTGCAAATTGACGTTTAGACAAATTACTTAGTCTGAACATAATTCATACTATCGTTTGTTAAGTGTGGATGTACGAGTAATATACTAGTGAAAGATTCGATCGATAATGCTGGTCAGGGTATAATTGATGTAGAACGCGAATGTCTAGTAACAATTTAATCAGCAGATAAACACAAATGGCTTTTCAGAGGTCCCGCTGAGAATAGGAACGAGTCCGGAACCAGTGTTCCGGAGGCAGCCGAATGATAACGAAGCATTCGTGATTTCTTATCAAGGCTAAGATGATCAAGCGATTCCCGATAGTCTGCCTAACAAATCGATAATTGATCTCGTGGACCAAGGGAGATAATGGTTTACGTCTGATATACTAAAATGAGCAAGAACGTCAATCCTGTAAATATGGCCTGCATTCTTGAACATGACTGTCAAACAGCTATAAATTGTTACCTGTCTTTAATACAAGAGGGCCTGAAGGCCCTGATATCGCTCACCATTTGTAATGAAGCCTGATAGCTTTACCTTTGAATTTCACCCGTTTTATTCTAAATCCATTCAAGTTTGTCGACCTACTGTAGTATAGTAGAGTACATCAAAGGCAGATAACTAGAGCCTAAACAATACTGAAATGAAGCCTTTTTCTAGCATTTCAAAGTATATCAAGGGCAGGTAACTATAGCCACAATGATTACATTTCAACAATAATTGCACTTCTTCCAGAACATATAGCTACATCCTTTGTGTACAAGTATAATCAAAATCCATTGAAAACTGTAGTTGCAAGACTGTAAACGCTGTAAAATATGGCATTTTCAGCTATTCAAAGGTAGATATCTCTTGATTTATTTGTCCGATTCAAACCATAATCACCCTTTTTCGAAATCGTATGGTCATATACAATCTGACAAGTTTGAGAGAGCTTGGATAAATATTGTGGCCTCTAGAGCGTAAACACTGTTAAATATATCATTTTCAGCAATTCAAAGGTAGATAACTTTTGACCTTTTGTTCCGATTACAACCATAATTGAACTCATACGAAGTCTTATGGTAATATACAATCTGAGTAAGTTTGAGAAAGATTGGATACAATTTGTGACCTCTAGAGTGTAAACATCGTTAAATATGGCATTTTCAGCAATTCAAAGGTAGATAATTCTCAACCTATAAGTCTGCTTTCAACCATAATCAAACTCATCTGAACTCTTATAGTCATTTACAATCTGAGCAGGTTTGAGATAGATTGGATAAAAATTGTGGCCTCTAGAGTGTAAACACTGTTAAATATGGCATTTTCAGCAATTCAAAGGTAAATAACTCTCAATCTACTTGTCTGATTTCAACCAAAATTGAACTCATCCGAACTCTTATGGTCATATACAACCTGGGCAAGATTTAGAAAGATTGGATAAATACTGTGGCCTCTAGAGTGTAAACATCGTTAAATATGACATTTTCAGCAATTCAAAGGTAGATAACTTTCGACGCAAATACCACAAACTTGTTTTAGTCCAAAAGGTAAAATTAGGTCTTACACCAGGTTATTTCAATGATCTTTTCCCACCTTCAGTTGAAACGTCAACAGATTATAATCTAAGAAATTCAGAAAATTTCAACGTGGTAAGCAGACGAACAGAACTATTCTCTCAATCGTTCGTTCCGTCTGCAATATCTCTTTGGAATTCACTCCCTTTTGATATCAAAGATTCACATTCTCTGTCAGCGTTTAAACACTATCTAAATAATGCCCTTTTCAAACCTTTTATTGTGCCAACTTACTATGGATCTGGTGAAAGAAAACTCGCTGTTATCCATGCCAGACTCCGTAATAACTGTAGTAATCTGAATCAAGACCTGTTTCAAAATCATCTGAGAGATCAAGGAACCTGTGAATGTGGTTTTGTAAATGAAGATGCTGAGCACTATTTCTTCCAATGTTATCTCTATGTAAATGCAAGACTCAGACTCTTCCGTTCAACCCACAAGTTTCATCCTCTTAACATTCATTTACTTCTTTCTGGCTCTATCAATCTCAGTGACGACGAGAATCGATATATATTTTCCTCTGTTCAGACATACATTAAGGATACAAACAGATTTGCGCCCTCCTAAGTTGGCGTAGCTAACCCCTTACCATTAAGACAGAACAAACATCTATCCCCTCTTTCGTTTCTTATCTCTTTCTTCTTCTTAAATTGAGGATATAACCAAAATGATTATTCAGTTGTCTATTTCTGGAACCTCTCATAACATTTTTCATTGTTCTTTTCTTTTTCAATGCTATTTTTGTTTTCATATTTATTGTCTTTCAACAAAATATATAATGTAAAGCAATTGTAGACACGCACACGTCAAAATAATGATGTAAACTTATTAGAAGGGGAGGGCTGTTACTAACGTTGTAAGAACTTGTAGCCCGACCCTTTTGCACATATATTTGTATGTAAGATAACATTATTTGTAAATTTGAATTGTTATATTAACCTTTGTACAAATATTGGGCAATAAAATATGTTTAAACTATAACTTTTGATCTATTTGTCTGATTTCAACCCAAATCGATCTCTCTCAAACTCTTGTGGTCATATACCATCTGGGCAAGTTTTAGAAAGATTGGATAAATACTGTGGCCTCTAGAGTGTAAACACTGTTAAATATGGCATTTTCAGCAGTTCAAAGGTAGATAACTCATGACCTATTTGTCCGATTTCAACCATAATTGAACTCATCCGAACTCTTATGGCAATATACCATCTGAGCAAGTTTGAGAAAGATTGGATAAATATTGTGACCTCTAGAGTGTAAACACTAAAATTGTTGACCAATTAGCCGTCGTATTTTTGTGGTCGTAAAAGAGAGTTTTTTTTCTGTATTGTGCATGTCTTTATAACTCTCAAAAGTCTATTAAATATCATGTATTTATAGATTCTTGTTTTGTTAATTCTTTTTTTCATTCATTAAATACGTTTCACATTTGGTAAAAGTTGGGAGAAGTTGTTCTTCAATCGTGCTTTTATGGGCTGGGTACGAAATGACCAAACATATGGATTCGAAGTTACTACTGGATTTGATAACTGTTCAAATAATTATAAAACCAGCAGAATAAGAATTTTTTTTTCATTTCTGAGCAAACATATTACCCGATCTAACATATATCTTATTAAATTTTGCGTAAAAATAATGAAATATATGTAATAAAAATTATTTTCAGAGGGTACGAAATGACCAAAAATATGGGTACGAAATGACTAGTGAATTTGAAAGGGTACGAAATGACCAACAATATGGGTACGAAATGACCAAAAAAATAGGGTACGAAAAGGCGTGGGTACGAAATGACCATAACTCAGTGAAAACGGAAGTAGTTAACTTTTTGACCTCCAAAAAAGTAAACACAACAGTCCCAATTATTCTTACAAAGTTTACACTGTCGTTCTTAATTCGTGATATAACTGATTTGGAAGGAGTGTAATAAGAAGTAAGTTGATTTATTATGTGTATGAGATATCTTAGAATTGAACTGAAGGTTGATAAATACATGACATTTGCTGACACATCTTCTGACACCATCTGAAATCGACGTCCCACTTCTTGGCTTTTAGTTTTACCAGCAAAGTCAAAGGATTTTTTAAACAACTATTTCTGGATATTTTGTGTTTATTGGGTACATCTTGACCTAAACATGAATAAAAGAAACAAAAAATGATGTTAAAGTACAACACTTGAAAAAAAAAATAAAAAAAAATGACACAATTTGTGCGTGCAGAAATTGCTGTTTTCATTACTCTGTATTATGATTTATATAAATATCACATTTAACTTTTTTCCCCGTCAGTTTTTCAGTATTGAAAACTTCAAGTGGGCTTGTGGTAAATTTATTTCCTGTTATTTAAATCATTCGGAATGCTATTTTCGGTGTTTTGGTCCCGATCTCGCTATTAATAAAGGGTTTTTAAGCTCGGAGAAAAATACGCGTATTGTTGGTTTGGAAGCTATCTAGTCATGCATATTTATAAGATCGCCGACGGCCATGCCCCCTTTCGGCGTTTGGCATTGTTAACTTTACTGATTGAGCAATTTGAGGGTTCGATTCTTTTCACTGGTACATTAGATTTGAATGTGTAAACCATATTTCACTGCCAGATAGTATCGTCAAGTTTCTTTAAATTGGCTGTGTAAATGTAATAATATATTGTCTGACTTTCTGTTTCAAACAGAATTTAATTTAAGGCCTTTAGCTTTGACAGTTAATGTTTGTCATAATTAATCTACTTATTCACAAACTCTATCATGTCTATCACTATGGGATACAGGGTTACTGGGTAAAACAAATGCTTGGATACAGGACGTACACAAATGGTAGTACTGGATGATATGACCATAGTCTAGATATCTTAAAATAACCTAGATCGGCTATAGGCCAATCAGCGGTGGTCATCATGAAGCCATTTTGGTGGGTGTATGATATTCTCCTTCCATTGGTCTGGTGCACGTCGTATTGGGGTAGATTGATGACGTTACATGCTATGCGCAGGAAATCCCGTCTACGTTGACGGTGCGTCTTTGACTACAGAAGTTACTAAGAACGCATTCAAACCTTTCCATAGTTACTACAAGTAACTGGTGATTTTTAGCTCACCTGAGCCGAAGGCTCAAGGTGAGCTGTTGTGATCGCCCGTCGTCCGTCTGTCCGTCCATTCAAATTTACTTCAAGCGACATCTCCTCTGAAGCCGCGAGTTTGAGGGAAAAACTAAATTGCTGATGGTGTTCCTTGGATGCTTCTCTACAGAAATCGTTAAAATAAAATTCAAATGTGGACTACTTATTGAAATTTATTAAAAAAAGTGAAAAACTTTAAACAAGTCTTTTGTAAAAAAACACTGTTCCCACACCTTAGATATTGCATGAATAGTATCTTCTACTAAATCACTTTCAAAATTGTAAAAAATCAAAACCCTAGGGTCAAATTTGACTCAACCCTGGCAGTATCAGTGCTTTTTGATGCAGGTCTGACAGTAAAAATTCTCTAATGATCCGTTTTTATACAGACCCATTGTATCTTCCAGGCTAAGAAGCTACCCTTATACTAAATGCAACATTTTTGCAAACAGTTTGGATCCAGGTCAGATGCCACATAATGCAGTATCTAATCTGGATCTAAACTATTTGCCACTCATTTACATATTTTCTTATATTTAGAAAATATAAGTTATTATTTTTTACATATTTCACATACAAACATTTGGAGCAGACAACAGTTCAGCATGATAATAGTCATTTCTCCCTGAGACCGTCTCCTATTGCATAACTGCTGAAAAGATTTCAACCAAACTTTACACGAATGTTCCTTGGATCAAGTTGTTTCAAAATTGTTCAAAGAATTAAAAACAATGTAGAACTCTGGTTGCCATGGCAACCAAGTGAAAAAATAAGGAAATCTTAAAAAATCTTCTTGTCTGAAACTACAAGGGCCAGATCTTAGACATTTGTCACATAGCATCATCTACAGGTCCTCTATCAAGTTCGTACAAACTATGCCCCTGGGGTCAAAATTGGCCCTGCCCTGGGGGGGGTGGGGGGGGGGTCACAGTTTAACATAGAGTTATACAGTGGAATTTTCAAACGTCTTCTCCTCTGAAACTAATATGGCCAGAGCTTTGATATCTGGCATGGTGACACTTTTAGATGTCCTATACCAATAAGGTTCAAATGGTTCTGGTCGATTGCATATCATCTACAGGTCCTCTATCAAGTTTGTACAAATTATGCCTCTGTGGTCAAAATTAGCCCCACCCCGGGGGTCACAATTTTCAAACGTCTTCTTTTCTGAAGCTAATATAACCAGAGCTTATGTTTGATATTCGGCATGGTATTACTTCTAGATGTCCTTTATCTATTTTGTTCAAATGGTTCCAGTCTGTTGCATATGTAGGTCACAGGAGCTAAAATAGATTTTTTCAATGGAAACTTAAAAAAAATCTTCTTGTCTAGAACCCTAGTACCCTGGTCTTAGATATTTGGAACATAGCATCATCTACAGGTCCTCTATTAAGATTGTTCAAATTATGCCCCTCGGGTAAAAAATGACCCCGTCCTGGACATAAATCATTATCTCCATTTTGATGTACAGCTATTCTCAGGTGAGCGACATATGCCCCATGGGGCTCTTGTTAATCAGTTAAATAGGAATTACTATCACTTTTTGCTTATTATCGTTTGACTGTTGTTTTACGGTGCATATTTATGTTACAATTTAAGATGTATGTAGTATGAGTTCATTCTTAAATGAAAGTAAATCATATTTTGTCATTGGAGGGAAAGTGTATGATACACCCACCAAAATGGCGCCTTTCTGACCGTCGACGAATGGGAGCTTCACACTAGGTGCCAGATCTAGTCTTAGTCTATTGTAAGATGTCTATGGATAAGACATCTGACTCGTGACAAACTATTTCAATCAGGAGTGCTCGGTTCCCAGAGTTCGAGTCTGTTCTTGTTTTACATAACAATTAACACCCCAGCTGGCCAGTGAGTACACTCTACCATGCGATTGTTTTCAAATCACCTATCTTGCAATCAAAACAAATAGCGACAATCTGAAAAAATGTCCTGAATTATTAAGATGATACAGAAAAATATGCCCAGGAAAGAAACTGAGACATTATCTGATAAGAAAACAGTGTAGACCCGGATCAGACGGTTACATCAGGGGTTGTCTGATTTAGGTCTACATGGTTTTAAACCGTTACCCCATAGCATGTTTCAAGTATTGAAGATATGATAATGTGAACACTTTAAGCAGGTTGAAATTAAAGCAGAACACACATTCTGCTTTACTTTCAGCCTGCTTTAAGGATAAATCTGCTAGGATTAGAAAATATTTCTTAATTTGGTACATATACATAACTGCATAAAGTGGAACTATTTTCTTCAGTAGAGGAATAAATGAAAGGCGTAAAAAGGCGTATTTATGGGCTTACGGGTTAAAATATCATCAATAAACAGTCAGACAGCTGGAGAAGGGTTGATATACAGTCAAACTCGATATCTCGAACTCGGTTAAGTCGAACATACCGTTATTTCAAAGTTAAAACGTGGCTTAGCCACGTTTTAACATTGAAATACTGGTATGTTTGACATTTAACTGAGCATGAAATATTGAATTTCATGTGGGACATATTGGATCGTTCTAGTTAAGCGAGTTCGAGATATCGAAGTTGGACTGTAGTTTTAAGTTTTACTGTAGTTCCAGTTTTGTCTTATTCCAGGTAACACCATGGATAGGATGATGTTTCTATGGACCGCACTAGTCAGTGTTGTCACAGTCATATTTCTCAACTATCCAGCTCCAGAATTCTCCACAAAGCTGAAACTATGGCATAAAAGAGGTTCCTATATGAAGTTCAAAGAGTTTGATGTGTTTTACATTGGTATGGTTATTTCTGTGCTTCAACATTTTCATCCCATCTACTGATGTTTCAACACACATTTTACAAACAGTGTACATGTGAATAGTACATATGTCCTATGGGAACAAAGTACACCTAATTCAAAGGGCTGTTGTAGTAGCAGGGCTCCAGATAAAGGGAGTATTTCAAAATCTAAAATCTTTTTTTTTTTTTTTTTTTTTTTTTCAGGCCTTGTCAGTAAGGACCTCATTTATTGTCCCCGTCATAGGTGTGTCGGGGTCGGGGAGCTATCCACCGCCACACCTTACAAAAACATGTGATAACGTATATCTATGTCACTGACAAAACTAAAAAAAAAAAAAAATACAAAAATACAAAAAAAAAAAAAATTACCCTAAGCCAGGATCACTAATTGATTGTTCTTTGTTTGGTTTTCTTTTTCAAACAGAAATATTATTGTTACATTTCTTAATATTAAGATGTATTTATATTAACCATCTTTATCAACACCTTTGTACTTTAAGATATATATATATATAAGTGCATACATTTGAGAAATAGAAACAAACAAAAGAAAAAAACAATATGTTAATATATGTTTTTCTACAAAATTGTAAACTGCTCCCATTGTTTATAAAATTTGTCTTCAGAGTTGTTTTGAACTGTTATTGACTTGAATAAAGTGTGCTTTAAAGATAGGTAGCTCCTTAGACCTTGTGTTGTAGGTTTATATTTATTATATTTGCACTGGAAAATATATATTTTAAAAAATATTAGAATAAGATTTTTTACATTTTCTGCATTTTGTCTAAAACCAAAGACTAGAGCATTTTTTCAATATTTAGAGTGTGAAAAGTGTTATGAATGGAAAAAAGTGTGCTTTTTATTAGTTTTTGGCTGATAGGGCACTGCCAAAACAAATGTTCGACAGTTTCTATCTCTTTGTTACAAAAAGTACACAATGGGCTATCAGCATGTTTAATTTTGAATAGGTATGAGTTTGTGCCTAGTATCCGATTTATTACTCTAAACTGGAACCATTGTATATCTGTATCATTAGTTATTAAAAAAGGCATATGAAATATATATTTCCAATCATTGTTAGAAATTTTCTTTCCTAATATTTTACCCCATGTTTGAATGCAGGTCGGGATATCGTTGTTTCTATTTAAACACTCTTACATTGCTTTTGAACCTTTAGAATCTTTAAAAAGTATTTTTATGTAAGGTGGGAAAGCTGGTTTCTGTATGGACTTTAAATTTCTCTTTTGTATTTTTAAATTTTCAAGCCCCTTTTCAATTGCAAGTTTAATTCCATTGTAGATTAAAGAATTGGTAGACAGATTATATTTATTTATAAATTCATTAAAGTTCATGATAGATCCATATTCATTTACTAGGTCTCCAATACAATGTAAAAATTGCTTTATTTTATTACACCCTCCCCAAATGTAGGTAAAAAATATATTATTTAACTTGTTTATCATGACTTAAAAAAAACACTGTTTTGCCCAACCAAAATCATATGGTTATAAAACAATGGATAATCTTGAATTTCGTTTTTATTAGCTCACCTGAGCCAAAGGCTCAAGGTGAGCTATTGGGATGGCCCTGTGTCCGTCGTCGTTAACAATTGCTTCAAATGACATCTCCTCCTATACCGCTGAACAGATTTCAACCAAACTTTACAGAAATGTTCCTTGGGTCAAGCTCTTTCAGATTTGTTCAAAGAATTAAAAACAATGCAGAACTCTGGTTGCCATGGCAACCAAAGTGAAAAAATAAGGAAATCTTAAAAAATCTTCTTGTCAAAAACTACGAGGGCCAGAGCTTAGATATTTGGCACATATCATCACCTACAGGTCCTCTATCAAGTTTGTTCAAATTATGCCCCTGGGGTCAAAATTGGCCCCGCCCCGAGGGTCACAGTTTTACATAGAGTTATATAGTGAAAATTTCAAATGTCTTCTTCTCTGACACTAATATGACCAGAGCCTTGATATTTGGCATGGTGACACTTCTAAATGTCCTTTACCTATTTTGTTCAAATGGTTAAGGTCGGTTGAATATCTAGGTCATAATTCACATTCAATAAATGTATAGCAGACAGCAATTCAGCATTATAAGAGTTAGACCCTAGCCACATTTCCTACTGGCAGAGTTACATAACTGAACTCAGGTCAGCTGAGGTTCACTTTTACAGCAGCATATGGTGTTGTCTGCTACATTTTTTATGCCCCTGCAGTTGGGGGCATATTGTTTTTGTCTGTCTGCTTTTTTCGGCGGAGCTGACTGGTTTCTATTTAGTCACACTTTCTATTTGGCCACACATTTCAACCAATTATATTTGATCAGAAATTTAGAATTAAGAGCACCTGTTGAAACTGAATAGTCTGATTGGATAGTAGCCAGGGCTCCAGATAAGGGAATTATTTCAAAACTTAAAATCTTTATTTGTGCATTAAACCCTGTGGTGTCACTATACATTTGAATTGTCTCTTCGAGACAAAAAAAATGAGTGGTAACACCATAGGGTTTGGTGCTGAAAGGAGTGAAAAAATGTGATTTGTTTAGTTTACTCCCTCTTATCTGGAGCCCTGTAGGCTGGTCTATGTCCAATTACAGTTTTGCCAGATGTGGACTGTGAGTGTAAAATTTAGAGATACAGACTGCACTGTTTACACTGGGATGATGCAATTATACTTCTATTTTAAGATATGACATCTGAAATCTTTTTATAGATATACAGAGGAAGCTAGGTGTTTTGTAATTGTTTAACTACCAATTTGTTTGAATTGTTAACTATTTGTACACATTTACCATACATTTAAAGCAATATTATATATAAAATTAATGGCCTCAAGTGAGTTAAACACAATCGTGTTGTTTCATCATTATTTATAAGAGTGGCAGTCGAAGTTCAGCAGACTGTTGTATCTGTACATTTGTGTATGCTATAGTTTGTTTCAAGAAACTCTATGAATGAAGTTTGATATATAGAACAATAGATTAATGTGAGGATCTCCTACCAGTAGCTAGGATATGAGTTAAATTATTGTTCTGTTTTGCATTTCTGTACATGATAGTTATGCATTTTAAATAAAAGTTACTGTTTCAATTTTTTTTGCTTTTCAATCCAAGATATTACAATTCTTTGAAAACCTCAATTTCATTTAATTTTGCACACCCAATTTCATCCATATAGCCTTAGTTCAACCACTCATTCCGCCGAATATCTTTTTTAAAGATATTTCTTGTTTTGTCTGTTTGTCAATTTGTTTGTCTGTCAGTCCACAACTTTAATCTTAGCCATAACTTTGTTAAAGTTAGAAACTTTATAACTTAGGTCATGTTCTACAAAGGTCAATGTCATTTTTGAGTTATTTCCCAGTGTCATATTTTCTTGTCTTTGAGATAACTCCAGTTCTACTGATGTTAACCCATTACCCCATACATATGCCTTTTTATGCCTTTAATTTATTCCTCCTGTAAAGAAAATAATTCCACTTTATACAGTCATAAAAATGTAAGATATAAGAAATGGGATCTATATCTTAGTAGATGATAACTTAAAGCAGGTTGAAAGTAAAGCAGAATGGGCAATGAATAATCATATGGAAATATATGTAGCTTGATAAAAAGAAGTGTCATGGATAAGGGCCATAACTCTGCCAACAATATTTTTTTAAGTTATTCCAATTTGTCATGTTTTTTTTGTCTGGAAGATAATTCCATTTACAGCTATATTAAAATGTTGTCTTGCCTATTAAGCTAAGGCACAATGACTTCAGGTGAGCGAATTAAGGGCCATGGCCCTCTTGTCTATAATGTGATCAGTGAATACTTTTGAAAATGCTATAAATGTTTCAGCCCAAAATATATTACTACACTTATTTGCTAATGATTCATAGAAATGTTTCCCACAGTTAAGCATTTTGTTTAGGTCAATGCTATTTTTTATTATGTCAATCCACCCGCCATTATTTAAAATTAGCCTTCTGATCCAGGTGATCTTAAGTGAATCGATAAAAGCTCGCAGATTTATCATTTTTAAACCTCCTTCTTTATAGTCTTTTACTATAATTAATTGCTTTATTTTATTACACCCGCCCCAAATGTAGGTAAAAAATATATTATTTAACTTGTTTATCATTTGATCTGTAGGTTTTGGTAATGCAAGAAACAAATGATTTAATTTTGCAATTTCTGCTTTAAACCCTATGGTGTCACTACTCATTAGAATCGTCTGAAAGAGATTCAAAGAGACGATTCTAATGAGTAGTAACACTAAAGGATTTGGTGCTTAAATAAGTGACAAAATGTTGGATTTGTTTAGTTTTGTCCCTCTTATCTGGAGCCCTGAGTAGTCCTAAAATTGACCAGGGTCTGCACTATTTTTAGCTCACCTGCTCAGGATGAGCTATTGTGATCCCATTCCGTCCGCCGTCCGTCGTACGTCGTCCGTCCACATTTTCAAACAACATCTCCTCTGAAACCACTAACCCGATTTCAACCAAACTTTATCAGAAGCATCAGTGACAAGGGGGAACGAAATATTGTTCAAAGTTTTTGGCTAGAGTTATTCCCCTTGCTGTGGGACTAGATTTTCTAACATGACCGTATAGACAACTTTTAATGCATAAGAAAATCTTTAAAAATCTTCTTCTCAGAAACCAAAAGGCCCAGACCTTTGATATTTGGTATGTATCATAATCTAATGATCTTCTACCAAGATTGTTCAAATTTTGACCCTGGGGCCTTTTTGGCCCCGTCCTGGGGCTTATCAGTTTTTCTTAGGAAAACCTTTAAAAATCTTCTTCTCTGAAATTGTAAGGCCCAGATCATTTATATTTGACATGTAGCTTTGCCTTATGGTCCTCTACCAAGATTGTTCAAATTATGACCCCTGGGCCAAAAATGGTCCCGCCCTTGGGCTTATCAGTTTTTCATAGGAAAACCTTTAAAAATCTTTTTCTCTGAAAATGTAAGGTCCAGATCATTTATATTTGACATGTAGCTTTGCCTTATAGTCCTCTACCAAGATTGTTCAAATTATGACCCCTGGGTCAAAATTTGCCCCGCCGTGGGACTTATCAGTTTTACATAGACTTATATAGGAAAACCTATAAAAATCTTCTTCTCTGAAACTGTAAAGCTCAGATCTTTAATAATTGACATGTAGCTTTGCCTTATCATGTCCTCTACCAAGATTGGTAAAATTATGACCCCTGGGCCAAAAATGGCCCCACCCTCGGGTTTATTAGTTTTTCATAGGAAAACTTTTAAAAATATTTTTCTCTGAAATTGTAAGGTCCAGGGGCCTGTCTTACTAAACGTCGTACGAAAAATGTTGTCGTAAGTCAGTTTCTAAAATTCTCATTTATTATTTATTTCTCCTTCTAATCCTGTCTTGTCACATCTCTTTGGAATCGTCTTGAAAAGACGATTCCAAAGAGATGTTATAAGACAGGATTAGATGGAGAAATCAGAAATTAGGCGTATTTTAAAGTTTTGACTTACGACCGTTTTTATCGTACGACGTTTCGTAAGACAGGCCCCAGATCATTTATATTTGACAATGTAGCTTTGCCTTATGGTCCTCTACCAAGATTGTTCAAATTATGACCCCTTGATCAAATAAGCCCCGACCGGGGCTTATCACTTTTATTAGCTCACCTGAGCCTTCGGCTCAGGATGAGCTATTGTGACCGCTCTTCATCCGGCGTCCGGCGTCCGGCCACATTTTCAAACAACATCTTCTCAGAAACCACTGACCCGATTTCAACCAAACTTTGTCAGAAGCATGAGTGACAAAGGGGAACGAAATGGTGTTCAAAGTTTCTGGCTAGAGTTATTCCCCTTGCTTTGGGACCAGCTTTTCTAACATGACCGTAAAGACAACTTTTAATGCATAAGAAAATCTTTAAAAATCTTCTACTCAGAAACCAAAATGCCCAGACCTTTGATATTTGGTATGTATCATAATCTAATGATCTTCTACCAAGAATGTTCAAATTTTGACCCTGGGGCCTTTTTGGCCCCGTCCTGGGGCTTATCAGTTTTTCTTAGGAAAACCTTTAAAAATCTTCTTCTCTGAAACTGTAAGGCCCAGATCATTTATATTTGACATGTAGCTTTGCCTTATGGTCCTCTACCAAGATTTTCAAATTATGACCCCTGGGCCAAAAATGGTCCCGCCCTTGGGCTTATCAGTTTTTCATAGGAAAACCTTTAAAAATCTTTTTCTCTGAAACTGTAAGGTCCAGATCATTTATATTTGACATGTAGCTTTGCCTTATAGTCCTCTACCAAGATTGTTCAAATTATGACCCCTGGGTCAAAATTTGCCCCGCCCTGGGGCTTATCAGTTTTACATAGACTTATATAGGAAAACCTTTAAAAATCTTCTTCTCTGAAACTGTAAAGCCCAGATCTTTAATAATTGACATGTAGCTTTGCCTTATCATGTCCTCTACCAAGATTGGTAAAATTATGACCCCTGGGCCAAAAATGGCCCGCCCTAGGGTTTATTAGTTTTTCATAGGAAAACCTTTAAAAATCTTTTTCTCTGAAACTGTAAGGTCCAGATCATTTATATTTGACATGTAGCTTTGCCTTATGGTCCTCTACCAAGATTGTTCAAATTATGACCCCTTGATCAAATTAGCCCCGACCGGTGCTTATCAGTTTTATTAGCTCACCTGAGGCAAAGGCTCAAGGTGAGCTATTGTGACCGCTCACCGTCCGTAGTACGTCTGTCCGTGCGCACGCACGAAAGGTCCTTTGTTGGGTATGGAGAACAATAGATTCCATTCATTCCGTGATTGCCCTATTGTTATTGTTGGTTTTTAGCTCACCTGAGCTAGCTCAGGGTGAGCTATTGCAATCCTTGATTGTCCGGCGTCCGTCATGCGTCGTGCGGCGTCAACAATTTTAGTGTTTACACTCTAGAGTATATTGCCATAAGAGTTCGGATGAGTTCGATTATGGTTGAAATCGGACAAATAGGTCATGAGTTATCTACCTTTGAACTGCTGAAAATGCCATATTTAACAGTGTTTACACTCTAGAGGCCACAGTATTTATCCAATCTTTCTAAAACCTGCCCAGATTGTATATGACCATAAGAGTTCGGAAGAGTTCGATTTTGGTTGTAATCGGACAAATAGATCAAGAGTTATCTACCTTTGAATTGCTGAAAATGCCATATTTAACGGTGTTTACACTCTAGATAGTAGAGGGCATTTACAGATTTTGGGGAACTAATTTGTACAGAAATGATTTTTGTGTTTTCATATGCTATGACATGAACCGAATAACAGAAAAAAAGTCCCAAGAAATCACACGATGCGAAATATGGTTTTTGGGGTAAAATGACTAAAACAATAAACGAAAATGCTATTTTTTGGAATTTCGCCACTATAACCATGGTTTTGAACAAAAAAGCTCCAACTTTTCAGATTAGGCACATATTCCATTACACTCCAGGCTAGTACCACACCATTTTAAGAAAAATTAAAATAACTGGATTTTTTGGGGTAAAATTGTAAAAAATAAGTTAAAAAACACACATTTTTGGAATTTCGATACTGTGTCCTTAACTATGAAAAAAAATGTTCAAGTTTGAAATAATAGTTGCACACACCTTTTAAATCGAGTAAGTTATTAGGTAAAGATAAATATTTGTTTTAAAAGAATGTGTTTTTATGGTAAAAATGTATTTAAAAAAAACAACAAAAAAACCATGAATTTTTGAAATTTGTATATTATGGCTTTAATATGAATATAAATGCTCCAACTCAATACGTTACACAAAATGTTCTATTAAATTAAGATAAAAAAGATCATTACCAGATAAAAAATGAAATATTATTTAAAAACAAATATATTTTTGGGTAAAACCTTAGAAAATTCCTAAAAATCAGGATTTTAGGAGTTTTTTTTCCAGTGGCTTTGAATATGAATCATTTAGCTCTAAATCTTCATGCAAGATACATATTCCATTTAAATGTTATAAATTACTTGTAAGAATACCTGCATGCTTGAATAAAAGTTTATTTTGTCAGTGAAAATGAATTTAGTTAAATGAACACACGTTAAGATCTTGTAGTAGAGTGCATTTAAAAATTTTGGGGGAAAAAAATGCACAGAAATGATTTTGTGTTTTCATATGCTCCAATATGTACCGAATAACAGAAAAAAAATCAAGGAAAATCAAACAATGCGAAATCCGATTTTTTGGGGTAAAATGATTGAATTGATAAACAAAAATGATAATATTTGGAAATTCCAGACTGTGATCCTGGGTGTTAACATAAAGGCTCCAAATCTACAAATTAGACTGAAAGTTACATGCACTGTCAAATAGTACTAATTGGAATACATAAAACTTTCAAAAAATGGATCTTTTTGGGTGAAAATCATGAAAATATTAAACAAAAACCAAATTTTTGGAGATTTTAGTAGAGATTACCTGATGTCAAACACGAAAATATGCACAGAAATTGTTTATATGGTAGAGCATGTACCAAATAATAGAAGCAAAATCTAGGAAAATCAATCTATACGAAATATGTTTGTTTGAGGCAAAATTGTTGAAATAGTAAATGAAAACGCTAATTTTAGGGATTTCAGTACTGTGTCGTTGGTTATCAATATAAAAGCTCCAAATTTACAGGCTAGATACTTATACATCTCTATTGTGAAAAGTATTATTAAGGATAAATAAAATTTTAAATTATGAATTTTGGGATAAAAATGTTGATATAATAAATGAAAACGCAATTTTTTGGAATTCCCTACTGTGAACGTGGATATCAATATAAATGCACCAAATAAGCAGGTTAGACAAAAAATCATTTTAACTGTGTAATGGTACTAGTAAGGATAAATAAAACTTTCAAAAAAACTGATTTTTGGGTTTAAATTGTCAAAATATTAAACCAAAATCACCAATTTTGGGGATTTTTGTAGACAATCCCTGCCATCAAAATCAAAATTGATTTATGCGTTATCATATGCTTTAATATGTACAAATTAATAGAAAAATAATCTAGGAAAATCAAACAATACCAAATATGTTTTTTGGGTAAAATCGTTGAAAAATAATATGTAAATGGGCTTTATTTAGGATTTTACTACTGTGGTGGTGGCTATTAAAACAAAAGCT
The DNA here is from genome assembly GCA_922989275.2 of Gari tellinella. Taxonomy (NCBI): domain Eukaryota; kingdom Metazoa; phylum Mollusca; class Bivalvia; order Cardiida; family Psammobiidae; genus Gari; species Gari tellinella. Next base: position 55,037,853 of record OV277858.1, read on the forward strand.
CCAAATCTACAGGTTAAACGAATACTCAATTGCACTTATAAAGATGAATAAAACTGTCAAAAAACTGATTTATGCAGTTAAGTTGTTATAATAATTAAACAAAAAACACCAATTTTCGAGATTTTAGCAGAATTCTCCTGGTCTGAAAACTCCAAATAAAGCCTTAAGCAAATAAAGGGAAAAGCGTTGAGAGTTGATTTATGTGTTTGAGTATGTTTCAACATGAATTAAATAACAGCAAAATAAAGGGAAATCCAACAAAGCCAAATACATATATGACATTTCGGAGTAAACTGGTTAAAAAATTAGTTTCAATGCGATTTTTTGAAATTTCCACAACATGGCTTTAGATATAAATGTAAAAGCTTCAAATTTACAGGTAAGACACAATATACTTTGTACTGTAGGCTATAATCACTCTGATTTGAGTCCTCACTATTTGCCAATGATATATATTCTCGTTCCGCATACAATTAGGATTAAGTAACAACCTATATTCGTTTCACACACAATAAGGGTTAAAAGACAGCATTTTGATAATTAAACCAATGTACTAGCTTAAAAGCAGCATTTAAAATGCCACTTGTCAAATTAGAGTGTGCACTGATAGTAGGCAATAAGCACCACAAAAAGAATATTGACTGTTATTGACCTGGTGATATATATACTATAAGTTATTTCATATACATGTATATATAGTAAGCACTGTTAGATCAATTAATTACGATGTATGCCCAATGTGCGTATACTATGATTTGCTGATATTTCACACAGTTGTCAGATTCCATTATGACAGCTCAAAGTACAGGATAGCTCATGTCTATTTGTTTCCAACCAACACCAGAACCAACCAGTATCGTGCAGAAAATCCAACAATGCAGAAAATTGTTCGTTTATGTTTTGATTTCTTTTATTGGTGGAGGGGGTGTATTTTTCAAAATCACTATAATATATTTTTGAGCTTGTTATGTGTAATTTTGGATAAACTAGTTGCAGATCTCATTTGAAAGGACTGTGTCAAGCCTACGTTATGTTTCCAATAACTAATTCGCATAATGTTTGTACCTATAACCGAACCTTTTCCTTTAAAACTTGACACGAGGACATCTGAAATGCTGATCTCCCTTATAAATGGACTCGGCCACCCTGTGACATATCAGACCTAGTTGTTTGACCTTAGTAATGAATTTCAAAACAAATTCAAAATAGTAGTTATCCTTACTTATAAAAGTCTCCATTCATATATTTGTCTTAACTATATTTTTAAGTTTTATATTCATGTTATATTGCTGTAACAATGTACTCAATGTACTTTCAAATGGATTTGGAGCTTTTCTAATCATATTAATTGTCATTATATATACATTAAAAATGTGCGCTATTTAAGTTTACCATTTTTACTCAAAACTTTTAATCAATTAAACTCTTTGATTTATCTTCACTTGAACTAAGCTACATTAAAATGGTGTATGTGTGTAAGTTATAGACCTTGAACGTATAGTTTGATGTCTAAGGTCACAGTAAAGTGAAGTGAAAAGATTTGGGTTTTCATTTAACTATTTACATTTTTTACCCCCCCCCCCCCCAATCAGATTTTTTAAACCTTAGTTCATCCTAATAAGTACAAGGCTACAGTACACAGTAATATGTACCTTACCTGTAAATTTGTAGCTTCTATATTCTTGTCTAAGTCCATAGTGTGGAATTTCCAAAAACTCGCATTTACATTAATTGTTTTAATCAGTTTACCCCAAAATTTATATTTGGCTTTGTTGGATTTTCCTAGATTATTTTACAAACAAGAATTGATGATTTTGGTTTAATATTTTGACAATTTTACCCCGAAAAACAGTTTTTTGACACCTTCATTTATCCTAACAAGGACCATTCTGAAGTAGACATGAATTTTTGTCTAGCCTGGCTTTTTCAGTTATTATTTCAACCATTTTATCCAAAATCATATTTCGGATTCTTTGATTTCCCTACATTATTTGTCTGTTATTTGGTACACATTGAAACATAATTACTGATAAATCAATTCTGTGCATATTTTCCTTTATTTTGATTTCAATGTCAAAATCTGTCAACAATCCCAAAAATATGAAATTTTGGTTTAATAATTTTACCATTTTACCCCAATAATCTTTTGTTTTAAGTTGTGTTCATCCTACCTAGAGCCATTCCATGGTAGACATGAATATGTGAGCATACTGTAGATTTGGACCTTTTATATTGATATCCTCGATCACAGAAGGGAAATCCCCAAAATTAGCGATTTAAGTTATTATTTCAACCATTTTACCCAAAATACATAGTTTGCATTGTTTGATTTTCCTAGACTGTTTGTCTATCATTTGGAACATATTTAAGCAAATAATAACATATAAATCAACTCTGTGCACCATTTCCTTTATTTCCTTTTTGAAGTCAGGGTCTGTTTGAAATTCTCAAAATTTGGGATTTTGGTTTAATATTTTGACAATTTCACCCCAAAAATCAGTTTTTTGAAATTTTTATTTATCTTAACAAGTACTATTCCACAGCTTACATGAATATTTGTCTAACCTGTAGATTTGGAGCTTTTATATCGATATCCTTGATCACAGCAGGGAAATCCCCAAAATTAGCGATTTCAGTTATTATTTCAACCATTTTACCAAAAAATCATAGTTTTCATTATTAGATTTTCCTAGACTTTTTGTCTGTTATTTGGAACATAATTATTTAAGCAAATTATAACATATAAATTAACTCTGTGCATCATTTCCTTTATTTGATTTTAGATGTCACGGTCTGTTTGAATTCTTCAAAATTTGTGATTTTGGTTTAATATTTTGACAATTTCACCCCAAAAATTAGTTTTTTGAAAATTTTACATATCTTAACAAGTACCATTCCATAGTTTACATGAATATTTGTCTAGCCTGTAAATTTCGAGCTTTTATATTGATTTCTACGATCGCAGTTTGGAAATCCCAAAAAATCGTGCTTTTACATATTATTTCAGCCATTTTACCCCAAAAATCATATTTCGCATCGTGTGATTTCTTGGGACTTTTTTTCTGTTATTCGGTTCATGTCGTAGCATATGAGGGCACAAAAATCATTTCTGTACAAATTAGTTCCTTTATTTGTGTTTTTGACGCTAAATGCCCTCTACTAAGAGGCCACAGTATTTATCCAATCTTTCTAAAACCTGCCCAGATTGTATATGACCATAAGAGTTCGGATGAGTTTGATTTTAGTTGAAATCGGACAAATAGATCAAGAGTAATCTACCTTTGAATTGCTGAAAATGCCATTTTTAACGGTGTTTACACTCTAGAGTTCACAATTTTTATCAAATCTTTCTTAAACTTGCTCAGATCATATATTACTATAAGAGTTCATATGAGTTTGATTATGGTTGAAAGCAGACTTATAGGTCGAGAGTTATATACCTTTGAATTGCTGAAAATGCCATATTTAACGATGTTTACACTTTTGAGGCCACAAATTTTATCCAATCTTTCTCAAACTTACTCAGATTGTATATTACCATAAGACTTCGGATGAGTTAAATTTTGGTTGTAATCAGATCAATAGGTCAAGAGTTATCTACCTTTGAATTGCTGAAAATGATATATTTAACAGTGTTTACGCTCTAGAGGCCACAATATTTATCCAAGCTCTCTCAAACTTGCCCATATTGTATATGACCATAAGAGTTGGAAAAAGGGTGATTATGGTTGGAATCAGACAAATAGATCAAGAGATATCTACCTTTGAATGGCTGAAAATGCCATATTTTACAGCGTTTACACTCTTGCAACTACAGTTTTCAATGGATTTTGATTATACTTGTACACAAAGGATGTAGCTATACGTTCTCGAAGGAGTGCAATTATTGTTGAAATGTAATCATTGTGGCAATAGTTACCTGCCCTTGATATACTTTGAAATGCTAGAAAAAGGCTTAATTTCAGTATTGTTTAGGCTCTAGTTATCTGCCTTTGATGTACTCTACTATACTACAGTAGGTCGACAAACTTGAATGGATTTAGAATAAAACGGGTGAAATTCAAAGGTAAAGCTATCAGGCTTCATTACAAATGGTGAGCGATATCAGGGCCTTCAGGCCCTCTTGTTTTTGTTGCTATTGGGTACTTTTAAACAAAAGAAAAACCCAACAAGTGCCCAAATGTAAGGATGTCCGTCCGTCTGTCCGTTCACATTTACTGCAAACGACATCTCCTCTGAACCCGCCAATTGTAGGGAGAGTTCAAACTGCTCATGATGTTCCTTGGATGCTTCTCTACAGAAGTTGTTCAAATGAAAGAGAAAAAGCAAAAGCTCTGCTTGAAAAAGCAAAAAAGCAAAAAACTTTAAAAAATCTTCTAGCCCAAAACTACTAGGCCCTAAACTTTGATATTTTTACAGTAGAATCTCCTGGTCGATCCCTCTATAGTTTGTTAAAATGAAATCCCTAGGGTCACACTTGACGCCACCCTGCGCAGTTTAAGTGCTGCTCTAGGCAGGTTTCACAGTATTTTTGATGAAGCAGAACTGTATTTTACCTGAGTTACTCTTAATATACTAAGGGCAAATAGCCAATATTTGCAAACATTTTGGATCCAGATCAGATGCAACATAATCATAATGCTACATCTAATCTGGATCCAACCTATTTGCCACTCATTTACCAACTTAAATTTTTAAATTGTTTTTTTGTACACTTTTCACATACAGTAGGTTTTAAGCAGACATCATTTCAGTATGGTAAGGGTAAGCCCCAGAGCTCTACCCACTGAGGTCAAATATTATGCAACAGTTGGGGAGTATCACAGAATTGGTCATGATCAGCTGAACATGTTGTCTGCTAAAGTTTAGATATGGTCAGTCTGCTTCATACTTAGAGAAACAGGATCTGGAAGTGATCCACTGACAGTTATGTAATTATGTCTTATGCCATATTTATACATATGTTTAATATTGGTTTTGTCAAAGTTATCTGTATGTCTTGTCATTTTTTCTTGTCCAGGATTCAACCCTTTCCCCCCATATACTGACGTTTGTTAACCCATTACCCCATAAATGTGCATTTTTACTATTTTTAGGCCTTTGATTTATTCCTCTACTAAAGAAAATAATTCCACTTTAAACAGTCATGAAAATGTAAGATGCGAAAGTAAAGCAAAGTGTGCATTAAGACACATTCTGCTTTACTTTCAACCTGCTTTAGGTGGCCACCTATTTTCAAAACTAGAAACATGCTATGGGGTAATGGGTAAAATGAAATTGTCTATTTGGAAAGAGCCTGATGAGAGGAAGTGCCATTTGCAAAGGCCATAACTCTGACATCATTGTTTTTTTAGTTATTTCCCTTTGTGATATTTTCTTGTCAAGAAGACAACTTCAGTTCTACTGATGCTATTGTAATGAAATTTTGTGTATGGAAAGAAACTGATGAGAGAAAATGCCATGCACAAGGGCAGCAATATTTAGTTTTCCCCTTCGTCATACAGTCAAACCTGTCTTATGTGACCTTCAAGGGGAGAGACACAATAAGGTCACATAAGACAGGTAGTCGCTTAAGTCAGGTTATCAGTTTTCAGGGGTAAATTAGTATACAAATGAACACCATATTGATGTTTCTCTGAATAAAATTATGTATAAACCCTTTCTACCAAAAGCAATAATTAAGATCATTTTCTATATTTTCAAACAAACGGGAAGTTGCATTGCTATTATGACAAATAGATCTACTTATTTAACTTGTCAACTATTCATCCCCAGTTGATCAAATACTATAAATGATCCAATCAATCACCTGAAATATTCGTCGGTCTGGTCTTTTTAGAGATTTATTCCGTAGCAGGTTCGACGAAAAAGTTTAAATGTGTCCTTCAATTCCGTTGTATCTGATAAACATGTGTACAATTTAGGATCGCTTTCTCAGTCTATTTACTCTACAATTCATATTCAGAATCGCGTCTTATGGAGTAAGAATTCGATCCCAGAGTGTGTTAGTTGTTTTTTGTCTCTGTTGTCTCTATCACAGGTAAATCTTTCCCGAAATGTCCACGTTTAGTGTCGCGTCTATAATGTTATCGCGCCGCCATTTTGTTCAAGTCAATTTCAAAATATGACAGCGCTATTTTTAACGACGTTTTATTTGTCGATATCTCCTATTAAAAACACAGTCTTACAAAGTAGAAAAAAAATACTTTGTAAAACCGACGGAAGAAAAGACGCTTAAGAACCATCTTTTCACTTGTAACACACTAATACACATATGCCGAAATCCAAGTGTTCGCAACGGCATATAGGAATGTGCATAGAAATTCTGCTACGCAATTTCGGAATATCGCTTTGTTTTCTAATGTGATTTTTCATAATGTATTGTACGAAAATCAATTCAAGAAGCTAACTGTCGGTTTAGATGCATATAAAATGTTAATTACACGGGTATTTTCGCAAAATTTACGATTATGATACGCCGGCGTTTATACGACATAATTTCCCCCATCCGTTCTTTCGTAATGGAGTGTTGGATTGGGAACAACTTTTTAACCCTTTTAATCGTAAATCATCCCCGGAATAGTTATTTTCGGGGTAAGAAAAGCATTTTTTGTCGAGTTCTAATAGTTATTTTTATATTTAATTGCTTTTTGGTAGCTCAATTCTCCAAATTCATACCCAAATCAAGATCGCCGTTGAACTATTTACCACAATTTGTCTATTCACAAACTATAACATGCAGTTTTGGAACGTGAATTACTTGTTTATAAAACAAAATTCTGGAAATCTTTTTTTCAGAATGAAATATTATCAAATATAATTTAAATGAATATTAAACAAAGATGTTGTATATCACTTTTTAGGATAACTAAAAAAACACTAGACATTTTGATCTAACATACAAACAAAGGAATATTCTCCTCCCGGAAATGAAAACTGAAAAATTGATAATGACCGGCAATCATCGAGTCGCTGCAAACAGGTGCGTTAAATAGGGACATGGGACTTTGGGAGCGGCACATTACGGTCGTTAGTCGCGTAACACAGGTTTGTCGGTATACACAGTCTGAACATAGAGGAAAATGTGTTCGGAGGAATTTTTAAGGTCGGCTAAGACAAATAGTCGTTATATAGGGTTGGTCGCTATGACAGGTTTGACTGTATTTTATTGTCAGGAAAATAATTCCAGTTCTGCTGACGCTAGTGAAATAATTATCATTTATTGGAAATGGAAATAGCTTGATAAGAGGATGTGTCATGGATAAGGGTCATAAGCTTGGCAACAAAATTCACTTTTGTCATGTTTTCTTGTCTGGAAGATAACTCCATTTATAGTTATATTAAAATGTTGTCTTGCCCAGTCAACTTAGGTACAAACTTCAATGTCCTCAGGTGAGCGAATTTAGGGCCATGGCCCTCTTGTTAGCTCACCTGAGCCTTCGGCTCAGGATGAGCTATTGTGACCGCTCTTCATCCGGCGTCCGGCCACATTTTCAAATAACATCTCCTCAGAAACCACTGACCCGATTTCAACCAAACTTTGTCAGAAGCATGAGTGACAAGGGGGAACGAAATGGTGTTCAAAGTTTCTGGCTAGAGTTATTCCCCTTGCTTTGGGACCAGCTTTTCTAACATGACCATAAAGACAACTTTTAATGCATAAGAAAATCTTTAAAAATCTTCTTCTCAGAAACCAAAAGGCCCAGACCGTTAATATTTGGTATGTATCATGACCTATTGATATTCTACCAAGATTGTTCAAATTTTGACCCTGGGGCCAAAAATGGCCCCGCCCTAGGGCTTATCAGTTTTTCTTAGGAAAACCTTTGAAAATCTTCTTCTCTGAAACTGTAAGGCCTAGATCATTAATATTTGACATGTAGCTTTGCCTTATGGTCCTCTACCTAGATTGTTCAAATTATGACCCCCGGGAAAAAATTGGCCCCGCCCCGGGCTTATCAGTTTTATATAGAGTTATATAGGAAAACCTTTAAAAATCTTCTTCTCTGAAACTGTGAGGCCCAGATCTTTAAAATTTGATATATAGCTTTGACTAATGGTCCTCTGCCAAGATCGTTCAAATTATGACCCCTGGGCCAAAAATGGCCCCGTCCTTGGGCTTATCAGTTTTTCATCGGAAAACTTTTAAAAATCTTCTTCTCTGAAACTGTAAGGCCCTGATCATTTATATTTGAAATGTAGCTTTGCCTTATAGTCCTCTACCAAGATTGTCCAAATTATGATCCCCGGGTCAAAATTGGCCCCGCCCCGGGGCTTATCAGTTTTACATAGAGTTATATAGGAAAATCTTTAAAAATCTTCTTCTCTGAAACTGTAAGGCCCAGATCTTTCATATTTGACATGTAGCTTTGCCTTAATGTTCTTCTACCAAGACTGTTCAGATTATGACCCCTGAGCCAAAAATGGCCCCGCCCTTGGACTTATCAGTTTTTCATAGGAAAATCTTTAAAAATCTTCTTCTCTGAAACTGTAAGGCCCAGATCATTTATATTTGAAATGTAGCTTTGCCTTATAGTCCTCTACCAAGATTGTTCAAATTATGACCCCCGGATCAAAATTGGCCTCGCCCAGGGGCTTATCAGTTTTACATAGACTTATATAGGAAAACCTTTAAATTTCTTCTTCTCTGAAACTGTAAGGCCCTAGTTCTTTAATATTTGTCACATAGCTTTGCCTTATAGTCCTCTACCAAGATTGTTCAAATAATGACCCCCTTGCCAAAAATGGCACCACCCTCGACTTATTAGTTTTTCATAGGAAAACCTTTAAAAAAACTTCTTCTCTGAAACTGTAAGGCCCAGATCATTTATATTTGACCAGTAGCTTTGCCTTATGGTCCTCTACCAAGATTGTTCAAATTCTTTTGTTTTACTATTTTGCTTTATGTCTTTATCATTTTGCTTTTGTTGTTTTTTAAGTTCTGTATCTGCATGCTTTTGTCTTGTCAATCCTTTACCTGATTGTAGTATACTGTGAAACAGTTACTGTATTTTCACTCGTTTTAGTTTGAATACAAGTACATGTAACCACTTGAGGCAGGTAGAAAGCAAAGGGATATGGACCCTATGGTGCACCCTACTTTGCTTTCAGCCAGCGTAGAGTGTCAAAGTACTAACTTAGATCTATATACTGTTTGACTGATAATATTTTCTTAGTCTGTCACTGAAACAGAATGAATTGGCCTCAAAAGCGCTCTCTGCTTCACTTTCAGCCAATTTCCTTGCTACAGTTATTGTATTGCAATCCCTGTACATTCTTGCTTTGTGTTTTTTCTATATATATCTACTATGTAATAGCTACTAAATGTAAGCCTTATACTAATGTGGAAACAGTTTAAACACTTGAAGCGGGTTGAAAATAGGCCGAAAGGGCATGTATGAGCTTTCGGCCTTACTTTTCAGCCAGCTTCAGAGATTGTTTCGTAAAATATTGTACAGCTGAAGGGAGGTAACTCTTAGAACATAATATACTCTTTGAAAACTGGGTTATCTCCCTTGCCCTATAAAATAACTTTTTGGCCTGCTATTATGAGGCATATTTATAAATGTTGAGTTAGCCATAATCTCATGTGGATCCAGGTCTGATATGTAGTTGGAGCCAAAACTTTTGTATGGGCTGCTGGTCTGTAGGAAAAATTGATCTACACAACTTTATACTGATCCTCAAGTATGCTCAGTGTTGTCTTCAAAAACATATGTGATAGCTCCAGCAAGTGGGTCCAGGTCAGATTTAGTGCCATACCGATATGTCTCGGGCTACTGGTCTATCTATGATCTGGATCCTCTAGCTATGCAAAAATGTGAACCTGTCATCTTTTAAATTTTATTATTTAACATAGTATTGCATAAAAATATATTTTTAACTATGATTATACTTATGATCTCACCTTATAGAAAGCTTTTATAGGAGTCTCTTATAGAAGTCTCTTAACTATTTTAATGCATATTTTATTACAGATTGGTTGTTTAAATTGTTACTGGATAATCTTGTTATGTCGGACAATAGCTTAAAGCTAGTGTTAGTATGTTTGACTGAAACCGACTATAAATAAAGATGATCTTATCTTATCTTATCTTATCTTATGACCCTTTGATCACAAATTTGGCCTTGCCCCAGGGCTTATCAGTTTTATATAGACTTATATAGGAAAAACCTTTAAAACTCTTTTTATAGCTATATATATCACGATATTGTTTTGCCCAGTTAGCTTAGGTACAATGTTCTCAGGTGAGCGACTTGTGGGCCATGGCCCTCTTGTATAGACTTATATAGGAAAACCTTTAAAAATCTTTTTATAGCTATATTGCAATAATTGCCTTATATCACAATATTGTCTTGCCCAGTCAGTTTAGATACAATGTTCTCAGGTGAGCGACTTGTGGGCCATGGCCCTCTTGTTATCCCCTGCCGAAAGGCAGAGGGATACTGTTTTAGGTCTGTCCGTCCAAGCGCACGAAAGGTCCTTTGTTGGGTAGGGAGAACAATAGATTCCATTCATTCCGTGATTGCCCTATTGTTATTGTTGGGTATTTTAGTGTACTGTTGGGTACTTTTAAACAAAAAATATACCCAACAAATGTCCAACTGTGAGAACGTCCGGCTGTCTGTGCGTGCGTCCGTCACGTTTTCCATCCGCAACTGTATCTCCGAAACCGATAAACAGATTTGGATGAAACTTGGTATACTTATTTGTCATCATAGGAGCACCGTGGGAAATCAGTTTTTTTTCAGAAAATTTTAGGAATTTATGAGTTATCTGCCCTTTTTGTGTTAAAAATGCCACTGTGCGTCCGTGCGTGCGTCCGTCACGCTTTCCGTCCGCAACTGTATCTCCGAAACCGATAAACAGATTTGGATGAAACTTGGTATACTTATTTGTCATCATAGGAGCACCGTGGGAAATCAATTTTTTTTCAGAAAATTTTAGGAATTTATGAGTTATCTGCCCTTTTTGTGTTAAAAATGCCATATTTAACAGTTTTTACACTCTAGCAACTACAGTATTCAACATATTTTGTTTATACTTGCACACAATGTCTATAAGTACAAGTTCTTGCAGGTGTGCAATTATTGTAAAAAAAAGGATACTTGTGACAAGAGTTATCTGCCCTTGATGTACTTAGAAATGCTAGAAAATGCATTATTTTGGTATTGTTTACATACTAGAGCCTATAAATATGCATGGATTTTGAAAAAACTTTCTTGAATTATGTATGGCTATTAGTTTTCAAATGAATTTGATTATTGTTGAAAACGGAGAAATAAGTCATGAGTTATCTGCCCTTGATAAGTAAAAAAAGCCATATTTAACTGTTTTTACTCTCTGGCAACTACAATTATGAATGGATTTAAATGATATCTGCACACGATTTTTATAAGTCAAAGTTCTTGAAGGTGTGCAATTATTGGCAAAAAAAGGATACTTGTGGCAAGAGTTATCTGCCCTTGATGTACTTTGAAATGCTAGAAAATGCTTTATTTTAATATTGTTTACATCCTAGTATCTATAAATATGCATGGATTTTGATAAAAAAAAATCTTAAACTATGTATGGCTATTAGTTTTCAAATAATTGTTATCATTTTTGAAAACGGAGAAACTAGTCAACAGTTATCTGCCCTTGATGAGTAAAAAAAAACCCATATTTAACAGTTTTTACCATCTAGAAACTACAGTCTTTAATGGATTTTGATTTAACTTACACATGATGTATATAAATATAAGGGTTGCAATTCGATAATTGTCAAAATAGGATACTTTGTGGCAAGAGTTATCTGCCCTTTATGTACTTAGTAATGCTCAACATGGCTCTATTGTTGACATGCTATTGTGTACAAATGTGAATGGATTTTGAAATAAAAATTAAATCATATATGGCTATTATTTATAGAATGAGTTCAATTATTATCGAAAATGTGCAAATTAGTCAAGAATACTCTGCCCTTGATGAGTTGAAAATGTGTTTACACTCTAGTAAATTCTACAGTTCTGAATTTTTTTTAATAATACTTGCACACAATTATAAGTTCTTGAAAGTGTTTAATTACTGTTGAATTTGAATCAAGAGTTACCTGCCCCTGTCATACTTAGATTTATAATTCTACAAACGGCTTTATTTTTTGTATTGTTTAGGCTTTAAAATGTACAAAATTGAATGGATTTTATAAAACTTTGTAAAAAGCTTTTGAATGTTGATCTTTAAAGACAGGTGATCACCATTTGCCCCTTCCTCCCACAATAAAGTTTGCCACTTTCTTCTGGACAATCGCCTCAGCAGGGGATATCAGCTCTCAGGTGCTTGTTCATTTTAAAGTATATTGTAAAAACAACCATAAATAGCAAAATAAAAATGGACTAGACTTACTGTATACTTTTAAATGGCCTTGGATACTTAATGCACCTGGATAGTGAAGGAGCATTTTGCTTTACTTTCAGGCTGCTTTAAGCAACCATCTTTTTGCCATACTGAACAAAAACTATGGGGAGGTAAGAGGGCAATATAATAGTATTTATTTAAATTTATTTGAATCCATCCTTGCTTTAAGCTGCCATCTGCCGTTTATATATTTAACTAGCTTTATTTTTAGCTCACCTGAGCTAGCTCAGGGTGAGCTTTTGCAACCTTGAATGTCCGGCGTCGTCAACAATATTAGTGTTTACACTCTAGAAGCCACAATATTTATCCAATCTTTCTCAAACTTGCTCAGATTTTATATTGCCATAATAGTTCGGATGAGATCGATTATAGTTGAAATCGGACAAATAGGTCAAGAGTTATCTACCTTTGAATTGCTGAAAATGCCATATTTAAGGGTGTTTACACTCTAGAGGCCACACTATTTATCCACTCTTTCTAAGACTTGCCGAGATTGTATATGACCATAAGAGGTCGGATGAGTTCGATTATGGTTGAAACCGGACAAATAGGTCAAGAGTTATCATCCTTTGAATTGCTGTAAATGCCATGTTTAACAGTGTTTACACTCTAGAGGCCAGAATATTTATCCAATCTTTCTAAGACTTGTCTGGATAGTATATGACCATAAGAGGTAGGATGAGTTCAATTATGGTTGAAATTGGACCAATAGGTCAAGAGTTATCTACCTTTGAACTGCTGAAAATGCCTTATTTAACGGTGTTTACAATCTAGAGGCCACAATTTTTATCCAATCAACCTCGAACTGGCTCAGATTGTATATGACTATAAATTTTCAGATGAGTTTGATTATGGTTGAAATCAGACTAATTGGTCGAGAGTAATCTACCTTTGAATTGCTGAAAATGCCATATTTAAGGGTGTTTACACTCTAGAGGCCACAAATTGTACCCTGTCTTTCTCAATCTTGCTCAGATTGTATATTACCATAAGACTTGAGATGAGTTCGATTATGGTTGAAATCCGATCAATAGGTCAAGAGTTATCTACCTTTGAATTGCTAAAAATGAATGTTTAACAGTGTCTACACTCTAGAGGCCACAATATTTATCCAAACTTTCTCAAACTTAGTTGCCCAGATTGTATATGACCATAAGAGTTCGAAAAAGGGTGATTATGGTTGAAATCGGACCAACAGATCTAGAGTTATCTGCCTTTGAATTGCTGAAAATTCCATATTTTACAGCGTTTACACTCTTGCAACTACAGTTTTCAATGGATTTTTATTATACTTGCATTCAATGTATATACATGTAGCTACATGTATACGTTCTGGAAGGAGTGCAATTATTGTTGACATCTAATCATTGTGGTAATAGTTATCTGCCCTTGATATACTTTGAAATGCTAGAAAAGGCTTCATTTCAGTATTGTTTAAGCTCTAGTTATATGCCCTTGATGTACTCTACTATACTAGAATTATGAGGTTGTATTCCAAATTTGAATGGATTTAGATGAAAAACGGGTGAAACAGAAAGGTAAAGCTATCAGGCTTCAGTACAACAGGTGAGCGATATCAGGGCCTTCAGGCCCTCTTGTTAGTGGTTGTTATAGAGAGGTTTTACTGCATTTTCAGTTGAGGATGGCATAGAAACTGATGACAGAACATTACTGTGTATTCATGGCTTCCCGTCATCCAGCCATGACTGGGTTAAGGTGAGATTATAGTGTAAAATGTCTGTAGTAAACAGTTACAGTCTGTGATAAACAGTTACAGTCTGTAGTAAACAGTTACAGTCTGTGATAAACAGTTACAGTCTGTGGTAAACAGTTGCAATTTGTAGTAAACAGTTACAGTCTGTGATAAACAGTTACAGTCTGTGGTAAACAGTTGCAGTCTGTAGTAAACAGTTGCAGTCTGTGGTAAACAGTTGCAGTCTGTGGTAAACAGTTGCAGTCTGTGGTAAACAGTTGCAGTCTGAAGTAAACAGTTGCAGTCTGTAGTAAACAGTTGCAGTCTGTAGTAAACAGTTACAGTCTGTAGTAAACAGTTACAGTCTGTGGTAAACAGTTGCAGTCTGTAGTAAACAGTTGCAGTCTGTAGTAAACAGTTGCAGTCTGTAGTAAACAGTTACAGTCTGTAGTAAACAGTTGCAGTCTGTGGTAAACAGTTGCAGTCTGTAGTAAACAGTTGCAGTCTGTAGTAAACAGTTACAGTCTGTGGTAAACAGTTACAGTCTGTGGTAAACAGTTGCAGTCTGTAGTAAACAGTTGCAGTCTGTGGTAAACAGTTGCAGTCTGTAGTAAACAGTTGCAGTCTGTAGTAAACAGTTACAGTCTGTGGTAAACAGTTGCAGTCTGTAGTAAACAGTTTCAGTCTGTAGTAAACAGTTACAGTCTGTGGTAAACAGTTGCAGTCTGTAGTAAACAATTGCAGTCTGTGGTAAACAGTTGCAGTCTGTGGTAAACAGTTACAGTCTGTGGTAAACAGTTGCAGTCTGTAGTAAACAGTTGCAGTCTGTAGTAAACAGTTACAGTCTGTGGTAAACAGTTGCAGTCTGTAGTAAACAGTTAGTCTGTAGTAAACAGTTGCAGTCTGTAGTAAACAGTTACAGTCTGTGGTAAATAGTTGCAGTCTGTAGTAAACAGTTGCAGTCTGTGGTAAACAGTTGCAGTCTGTAGTAAACAGTTGCAGTCTGTAGTAAACAGTTACAGTCTGTGGTAAACAGTTGCAGTCTGTAGTAAACAGTTGCAGTCTGTGGTAAACAGTTGCATTCTGTGGTAAACAGTTGCAGTTATGTAGTAAACAGTTACAGTCTGTGGTAAACAGTTGCAGTCTGTAGTAAACAGTTACAGTCTGTGGTAAACAGTTGCAGTCTGTAGTAAACAGTTGCAGTCTGTAGTAAACAGTTACAGTCTGTGGTAAACAGTTGCAGTCTGTAGTAAACAGTTGCAGTCTGTAGTAAACAGTTACAGTCTGTGGTAAACAGTTGCAGTCTGTAGTAAACAGTTACAGTCTGTGGTAAACAGTTGCAGTCTGTAGTAAACAGTTACAGTCTGTGGTAAACAGCTGCAGTCTGTGATAAACAGCTGCTCAAATCAGGAAGCTGTTGAAGGTAGCATTATTCAGTGGAGCTGAATGGTATCTATTTAGACCAACATTTTAACCAATCATATTTGACCAGAAATTTAGAATCAAGAGCACCTGTTGGAAACTGAATTGTCTGATTGGATAGTAGCCAGGGCTCCAGATAAGGATTGTTCAAATCTTTATTTCTGAATTAACCTCTATAGTGTAACACCATAGGGTTTGATGCTGAAATGAGTGAAAAAATGTGATTTGTTCTTATCTGGAGCTCTGTAGGCTGGTCCATGCACTATTACAATTTTACCAGATATGAGTTGTGAGTGTAAAATTTAGAGACACAGACTGACTGTTTACTACACTGTGCTGATGCAATCATGCTTCTATTTTAAGATATGACATCTTAAATCTTTTTATAGATATACAGAGGAAGCTAGGTGTTTTGTTATTGTTAACTACCAATTTGTTTTAACTATTTGTACACATGAACCATACATTAATAGCAATATAATAAATGGCCTCCAGTTTATACAGTCAGGAATATGAACCATAAGAAGTACCGGTATGCACATTCTGCTTTACATTTCGCCTGCTTTAATTAGTCAGCTATCTTCAATACTAGAACAAGGCTATAGGGTAATGGGTTTAAGAAGAAGTGTGCTGGTAAATCAAAGACAGGTGACTGCTAAATACAGGATAAAAATGGTGCAAAAATGCTCCTGCAGGAACTTTTAGCGTTACTTCAATTCTGCATTTAGCATTGTAACAATATGTTTATTTCTTGGCATTGTTTTGAATATTTACATTCAATTCCATTGAAAAAAAAGATGTTTAATTCGTACAGATGCAATTGCTTTAGGGGCGGGACGTAAGGATATCTTTTGCAGAAGAGTCGGGGCTTATGGACTATTTCTTAGCGAATTATAGTTTTCAGTTATGTGGTTATAGCTGTTCCTTTCAGAGTACACATTATTCGTGTTAACAACCTCTAATATGGATTAAACGTGATATTAGAAATAACAGCCAGGCGCGTAGCTACCTGTACGCAAAAAACGCAACTGCGTACACATTGTCCTAAAAATTAGAAAAATTGAAAAGTCCAAAAATGCAATAAAAAACGTAGGAGGAAGGGGGTAGAGATCAAAGGCTGGAAGACAAGCTGTCAGAAAAAAAACATTATCCAAGAATCAATAATTTGTTATTTTGAGTCAAACTTTAACATAGTCTTTGAATGCGGGAAATGCCCTCAGAACGCACCAGAGACCATCTAGGATTAAAAATTTCCCGGGGGGACCCCTCTAGAGTAAGAGTGCTTAAACCAATCACAGGAGGTAAGAATTATATTATTGGGAGTCGAATTTTCATATAGATTTGAAATGATGTTGGTATTTTTCTGTTTAACTCATATATATTGCTCGAAATGCCCTTAGAAATCACCAAAGCCCATATATTTTTTTCTGGAGGAGACCGAATATTCCGCATTCTCAGTAACAATGCGTTCACCATTTGAATTAGCTTTGCCCCTGACGTCGACGTGTGTCCCCTCAATCACAGTTCCTACGGACCTGCTTTATCATGTTAACAAAACGGATCGTAAATGCAAATGGTTCTGTTGCACGTATGAATGTTACTGATTGTCGGTTTGAAATGAACATCCATGATTTAAGGACGTACATTAGATCTATATACGTGCCTG
The DNA here is from genome assembly GCA_922989275.2 of Gari tellinella. Lineage (NCBI taxonomy): Eukaryota > Metazoa > Mollusca > Bivalvia > Cardiida > Psammobiidae > Gari > Gari tellinella. The sequence continues at coordinate 55,055,031 of OV277858.1, forward strand.
ATGATTTTGTCGTCAATGTCGTTTATTTTTTTATTAAATTTTTGCATAGATTTATGTTCTTTTATAACCTGTTTTGAATGCGGGAAACGCCCTCAGAACGCACCAGAGACCATCTAAGAATAAAATTTTCCCGGGGGAGCATGCCCCCGGACACCCCTAGTATAGGGCTGCGTACACTTCCTATTTGGTCTAGCTACGCCCCTGACAGCAAATATAATATGAATATAAGAAATGAGTTGATTTTTGTCGGTGCTTAACCCATTACCCCATAAATACGCCTTGTTACGCCTGTAATTCACTCCTCCACTGAAGGAAATGTTTTTACTTTTACAGTCATGAATATGACTTGTATCCTAAGAAATATTTTTAACCCTGGGGTAAAAAATGACCCCGCCCCGGGGGTCATAAATTTACATAGAGTTATATAGTGAAATCTTCAAACCTCTTCTTCTCTGAAATTAATATAGCTAGAGCTTTAATATTTGGCATAGTGTAACAACTTCTAGAGGTATCTACCAATATTGTTCAAATGGTTCCAGTCCGTTGCATATCTAGGTCACAGGAGCTAAAAATAGATTTTTTTTATCAATAAAAACTTAAAAAATCTTCTTCTCTGAAACCACAGTACCCTGAGCTTAGATATTTTGCACAAAGCATCATCTTCAGTTCTTCTATCAAGATTGTTCAAATTATGCCCCTTGGGTCAAATATGACCCTGCCCCGGGGGTCACAAATTTACATAGAGTTATAAAGTGAAATCTTCAAACCTCTTCGCCTCTGAAACTAATATAGCTAGAGCTTTGATATTTGGCATGGTGTAACTTCTAGAGGTACACTTTACCAATATTGTTCAAATGGTTCCGGTCCGTTGCATATCTAGGTCACAGGAGCTAAAAATAATTTTTTTTTAATAAAAAGCTTAAAAAATCTTCTCTTAAACCACAGAATTATACACTGACGGAATCGAAACCTCGCGCTATATCGTAAATCTCGTGCGGCGGATACGAGACTCGCGAGACTTGATAAGAGACTGTCTATCGGTAGTCAATATGATAAATGTGTGTTTTTGAAGCATTGTTCACAGGTTTATATTCCTGTGAATTGATAGGAATGTCCACCAAGTCGTTTAAATCCTATGAAATGTCAATAAAAACACTCGAGTCGGTAAATTTCACGCCAGAAATGGCGGACAACGAGGCAAAAAGTGAAGATGTTGTCACGTGACACATAATCTCGCAAAATTCAACCGCTGCGAGAGCTCAGATACTCGCCTATTCAACTTCGCTTAGTTGCTATTTCGTTTTGTATAATTCCGTGCTTAAACTACAGTACCCTAAGCCTTAGCTATTTTGCACTAAGCATCATCCAATCAGCAATTGGCACAATCATATTGTCATAATTTCTCAGCTTTCCAAGATATGTTACATTTACATCAACGGTCCCAGGTGAGCGATTTAGGGCCGTATACGGCTCTTGTTTTTAAACTTGAAAAGAAAACCGCCTTTTTAGCTCACCTGGCACGAAGTGCCAAGGTGAACTATTGTGATCGCCCGGTGTCCGTCGTTGTCTGTCGTCAAACTTTTTTTTCAAAAATTTTCTTCTTGGAAACCACTGGACCAATTTCATTAAAACTTTATAGGATTGTTCCTTGTAGGGTACTCTCTCAGATTTCTTCAAATTTAGATCATCCAATTGAAATTGTGGTTGCCATGGCAACCAATTGAAAAACTTTAAAAATCTTCTAGTCAAAAACTACAGGTCCGAATTGAAAATAATTTTACCCAAATGTGCCATTGGTGACCCTCTATCAGATTTCTTAAAATAATTTTGGTATCTTAAAAAACATGGCCGCTAGTGGGTGGGGTAGATTTTCCTTATATGGCTATATAGTGAAAACTTTTAAAATCTTCTTATAAAAAACTACTGGTCGATATGAAAGTAATTTTATGCAAATGATCCAAGGGTGACCCTCTACCAGATTTCTTAAAATTATTTTGATATCTGAAAAAACATGGCCGCCAGTGGGTGGGTCATGTTTTCCTTATGTTACTGTATAGTTAAAACTTTAAAAATCTTCTTCTCTGAAACTGCTGGTCCAAATTGAAATTCTTTTTACCCAAATGGTCAATTTATGACCCTCTACCAGATTTCTTAAAATCATTTTGTTATCTTAAAAAACATGGCCGCCAGTGGGTGGGGCATGTTTTTCTTATGTTACTGTATAGTAAAAACTTTAAAAATCTTCTTCTCTGAAACTACTGTTCCAAATAGAAAATTATTTTACAAAAATGGTCAATTGATGACCCTCTACCAGATTTCTTAAAATCATTCTGTTATCTTAAAAAACATGGCCGCCAGTGGGTGGGGCAAGTTTTCCTTTTATTTCTGTATAGAACGATTTTAAAAATATTATCTCTGAAACTATTGGTCTGATTTAAGAATGATTTTACACAAATAATGTTTCATGGGTGACCCTTTGCCAGTTTTCTTCAAATAATCTTCCTAGCTCAAACATGGCCACCAGTGGGTGGGGTGAATAAGTGAAAACTTAATCATTATTGGTCCATTACCATGAATGTAATCATGGGTACCAGGTGAGCGATTTAGGGCCACATGCTGCTCTTGTTATCTGTAATATGCCAAATTCTGATGCAAATATCATTTGGAGTGACTTTACAATCAGAAACCTCTTGCTCAGACCATCGGGCAAGTGGGTTAGGGCAAAGACAGCTCCGGTTGAAGACTATACCATCTGCAAATATACTAGAAATTATGCCTTCTTTGTGTTTTGTGCTTAGGAGGGACTACTTTCCTAAGAGTAGAAATAATATATATAGGTGTATCTATGGAGTAATGGGTTAAAGAATAATTACTTGAAACAAGTTCTACCACACTGTGATACAGCATGTTATTGTGTTGATCAGATTTTAGATGAGTTGAAGGAACAGTACAGCCGCATCATTCTCCCAGACATGCTTGGATTTGGATTTTCTGACAAACCTGTAAGTTTAAACTTTACATGTGCAGTGAAATCTTGATATTACTATCACTAAAATGAAGGCTAATTGATTGTTTAAAATACAAGTGACAGCTTGAATTGATTGTATAAAAGACGGGTGACCGCTTAAATTGATTGTATAAAAGACAGATGACAGCTTAAAGCAAGGTGACAGTAAAACAGAAAGCTCCTAGCTTTCTGTTTTACTGTCATCTTGCTTTAAGTAGTCACCTGTCATACACACCTAATAATTAACACAATTAAGTGGTCATAATAGTGAGATTTTCCTGTATATGAAGACTTGTATAAGACAGTTTTATTATAGATTGCTTTATAAGACCATATTTGACATGAAGATTAGAATTGCAGATATACACTTGCACCTATAAACTTAAATTGCCAAGTCATAGTGGTGTTGTAACAGCTATGTAATTGAAGAGAGATAACTCCATCTAGCTTAATCATTTAGGTCTATGATTTTAGCCTTTATATATATACCTCTGGTACATCTTTCAACCGTTTTACTTCGGTTATCTGTTACTACACATACTTCTTTGTATTTTGAAATTTAAAAAGACAGCCTGAAAATGAGTGGAATTCGTCGTACAAGAAATTTACATACATTGTTACATTTTATCTAACTTTAACCCTTTGAACCCTAGTCCCACATATAGGCGTCCTTTTCAAACAGTATACATGTGGAAAGTGCACTTGTCCTATGCAAACAGTGAACACCCAGATCAGAGGGCTCCTTATGGAGCCCTCTGATCTGGGTCTGCTCTGTTTGTCATGATGCAAAACATTAAGAAAAACAACCGTTAAAAGTTAGAAATGGACTAGACTGTCCATTTGAAGTTTCAGGGAGGAAAGAGTGAAACTATTTACTTTCCTCAATTTCATATTCAGTCCTGAAGTCGCAATTTTCAATTGATACATACATGTATTGTTTTATATAAATGGAACTGTTTAAGAGAGGCCGAGACTACCCGATAACTGAGCAGGCAGACATTATGGAGGCTATTCTGTTATCTCTGGATGTGAAGGAAGTCCATGTTTTATCCCATGACTACGGTGATACAGTGGCTCTAGAACTGCTTCATAGGTACACTGGAGATGACATTATTTCCTGTTTTAACTCATTATCTCCTGAAACTTCCAATGAACAATTCCAGTTTGCAATAAAGACTGGTCAATATTAGAATATTTAGGGTTATTTTTTGTAATAAATTGCAAAATGACAAACAGTGAAGTCCCTGATCAGAGGGCTCCTGTAGGAGCCCTGTGATTAGGGACTTCTCTGTTCGCATAGGACAAGTGTACTCTTAACAGGTACACATTTGGTAAAGGACGCATATATGCGTCACTAGGGCTCAATGAGTTAACCCTTCACTCCATAGCTGCTCATTTGTAAGCTGTTAATTTATTCCTCAACTCAAGAAATAGTTCCTCTTTATGCAGTCATCAATATGCACAATAAGGAATATTTTCTATATCCTAGCAGATGGTTGTTAAAAGCAGACTGAAAGTAAAGTAGAATGCACCTTAAGGCATGTCTGCTTTACTGTCAGCCTGCTTTAAGCAACCATCTGCTTTTAATACTGAAAACAAGCTAATTTAAGGAAACCAAAATACAAAAGCAATAAAATAAAATGTAGAAAATCACAGGTCATTAAAAAATGGTGACCATTTATTCAAGTCTGAATCAAAATGATTTCAGTTTATACCTTGTATTCAATAATGTTGTTAAACAGGTTTTTTTTTTGTTTCGCTTTAAGTTTTGATAAAAGCACAGCGGACAACATTTCAAGAAAGAGTTTAACAACTTTTATCATTCAATAATACTCTTTTTTCCTGGGACTTTGGAATTGTTGCTTGATTTATGTCTTGTTTCTGACATGTTTGTTTCTATGAGTGATGATGAAGTAATTACAGTAAAACTACTCTATAACCACAACTAACCACCATTATTTGAACACCTAAGCATCTTCGAGTCAATTACAAATTTCTATGTGAATAAAAGTTATTTTTTACAAAGATACTGGATACACTGATTATTTTCAACTTATAATACGATGGGTAAGTTATTGCAACTAAAATCGGTTCTCTAACAATGTAAACAAAGCAAATAATTAGTGACCCGCTTACCTCATTCTCAGTGGGATGCCAACCTAAATTCGAACAGCAGGTTTGACACCACAAAATGTCTATTATATGTAGTCCAGAGTAAGTGTTTGTTCATGAAATGTCAGACGAAACATAAAACAAGAGTCTGCAACCTCAGAGTAAAATCAACTTATTTTACGTGTAATTTACATTAGTTTAGACATAAAGTATCAATTGTTAATGGCTACAGACAGGGCATTAGAAGGGATCTCCATCTTGATGTGAAATGCATCTTAAACAAAGAAGACATTTCTTACAGTTGTTGAACATATTTTTCTAAAAAAAAAACTAGTGTACTGGAACCTGTAAGATTAACAAATATTTTGTTTATATTCCCTGTTACTTCTTATATGAAACACTATTAGGAAATAAAAAAAGTGATAAAGACCCCTAGTTTGAGATTTGATCAAATTTAGTGGTCTGAACCCTCAATATAATTTATCCGGACCATTAGGAATGAGGTAAATTATAAAAGTTTTTGCAGCCGATACACCATTGGTCATTTTTGTTGACAAAAAAGGTAGTTTGTGGCATAATTATGCATTGGGAAATTTGGGATTAGATGTAAATGCAGTATTTATACTCGGAGAAGTTCAACAAGTGCCCTTTTACCTGTTTACTGATCTTTTATGCCGAATTTGAGTTCTTGACATTTCTACCGGTGTTACTGTCAAAATGTCACGTGCGGTTATGCAAATTTGTTTGTAACCATAGATGTCACGCGAAATGATTCATGTGTTCGATTTTTGGTTGTGTTCGAATAACGGTTCTAAAGGGATAATTTTTGTCAATTAGTAGGTATTTATGACAGGTGACTGCTTTGTGCAAGGTGACAGTAGAAAGCTCCTTTAGGAGCTTTTAAAGGAGCTTTCTGTTTTACTTTTACCTTGCTTTAACCCATTACCCTATAAATACGCCCTTTTACGCCTTCAATTTATTCCTCCATTCAAGAAAATAGTTTTACTTCAAACTGTCGTGAATATGAACTATGAAAATCGTTTCTATATTCTAGCAAATTGTAGCTTAATGCAGGATGAAATAAAAGCAGAATGCACAATGAGGCGCATCCTGCTTTACTTTCAACCTGCTTTAAGTGGTCACCTATCTTCGATAATAGAAACAGACTATGGGGTAATGGGTTAATCTGTCACCTGTGTTTTATAAAATCAGTTAGCCGTTATTTTAGTGGTTGTAATATAGAGGTTTTACTGTATATGGTAAAATTGTGTTGAACTGCCATTCTTGAAGAAGCATAGTATAATATGTACAAGGATGTGACTGGTTTCTGTATTAATTTTCTCTTGCATTAAGCAGCTCCCTGTCTTTAAGACTGCCTGTATGTTATATTAAGAAGGACAGTAAATCCGACTTGTACATTTCTACACCTAACAGACACAATAACAATGAGGGAGCAGTCAAGCTAAAGTCACTGTGTATGCTGAATGGAGGTAAGAAGAGAAAGAAAACCTTTAACCCTTATCATGCTGAATTGTTGTCTGCTTCAAATATGTCGTCTGCAAAACAATGAATAAAAATTTGAATTCAAGCTCTTCAAACTGACGAAAGATTGAAGGCGAGTGGCAAACAGTTTGGATCCAGATCAGACTCTGCGTTAAGTGGCGTTTGGTCTGGATCAAAGTTGTTTGCAAATGAAAGCTAAGTCATGCATAGCATGATAAGGATTAACCCATTCTCTGATAGATTAACCTTTTTACCCCTTTAATTAATTAACCCTTTCCTCCCTGAAACTTTAAATGGACAATTCCAGTTTCCATCTAAGTCTAGTCCATTTCTGACTTTAAAGGGTTGTTTTTGTCAATGTTTGGCATTGTGACAAACAGTGAAGACCCTGATCAGAGGGCTCCTTTCGGAGCCCTCTGATCTGGGTCTTCACTGTTTGTACAGGACAAGTGTACTATTCACATGTACACTGTTTGAAAAGCACGCCTATATGCGGGACTAGGGTTCAAAGAGTTAATGAAACAGTCCCACTCTATACATTTATGAATATGTTTCATAAGAAATATTTTCTATATCCTAGCAGATGGCGCCTTAAAGCAATCTTAAAGTAAAGCAGAATTCTGCTTTACTTTTAACCTGTTTTAAGTGGTCACCTATCTATCTTCAAAACTAGAAATAGGCTATAGGATAATGGGTCACTAAGAGCTCGTTACTTTATATACTGCAACATTGGTGATGGAAGTAGGTAGAACTGATCTGCAGTGAATGTTCCTGAAAATAAGTTGGAACTTTTTAGCAGATCCAACATGGCTGCCATCATAGCCATGTTGAAAAATTATTTTAAATTTCAAACAAAAATTCTGTAATGACAAAACATTTATATTTTCATTTAGATCAGAAATCAAATATGTGCGTAAAAGATTGCATTAAAAAAAAATCTGAAAAATAAATGACATTATGGATTTTCTAACAAGGTATAGGTCGTTTGCAGTTCAAAAAAACATGATAAATCTGAGATAATTTTAAAATTAGTCTACATATTTAAATGAAACTTTGCACACACTTATGATATGCCTATACCAACTCTGACAAGAAAAATCAGAATTTTTTATAAACTGACTAAAATATTTTCTTCTTTGTTTTATATAAATTTTGTATCGCTGGAAATGGTCATTTACGTGGGGTGTTATTGGCTATTACCTTGATCACGTTTGTTTACATGGGAGAACATCACTAGGTAAAATCTCTTGATTATTGCTTCTGTTTGAAAGGTGAATCCCGTGAAGATATTGGATTTTGTAGGCCCGATTAAATCATTCTGCTAAATTCATGAACACTTTGCCAGGAAATAAAAAGGAGTGCGTTGTTTTTCAAACTGAAGCTGTATCATTCCTACATAATATGTATTAGGGTTCGAATTGTATTGTATACGTTTACGTTACGTGTCGTTTCCTTTAAACGACCAAATAACGATTTTCGGGAACTGCTCTGCAAACATTCTGTTGTCAACGTGACAATTGTAAGTTTGTTTAGAGAACGCCTGTATCTTAAACCTTTACGTATATCGTCTAGTATGAACACGTCTTCTGATATTTATCACATTTAGATTTTATTGGCTTTTAGTTGAATAAAACGTCTGAATGAGTGGCAAATAGTTTGGATCCTAATTGGATCCCGATTGGCTCCGGCGTCTGATTAGGACCCAACATGTTTGCAAATGACGGTACGGTTATTTAATACTTTTAACGTACCCCAGTAAGGGCCTCGTTCAGTCAGTTGTAAACGTCTATGGTATTCGACAGCTTAATGGTGAAGCGTTACCGAGTCGTGAAAAATAGGCTGTTAAATAACTTGAAATCACCCTATGGAAAACTGTCTTTTAGAAGTGCAAACTTTACATAGAAGTTATGAATAAAACTTTTTTATTACGGAGTGAAAAAATATGTTATTGTTTGTCAGAGTTGGTATAGGTATGTCATAAATCTATGCAAACTTCCATCAGTCTGCGTTGTCGTGTTATAAAATTATTTGAAAAGTATTGTGTTTTTTTTAACTGCAAATGACCTATACTGATCTAATTAATATAAATATTATATAGAAAATATTGTAGGCATTGTTGTAAGGACCATTTTGATGTTAGTTTGATGGGTTAGCCTATTACTCCATAGTTACATCTTTTTACACATTCAATTTATTCCCCCACTGAAGAAAATAGTTCCATAATACATGTAGTTTATACAGTCATGAATATGCAACAAAAGACAGATTTTCTATATCTTAGCAGATAGTAGTTTAAAGCAGGTTGAAGTTAAAGCAGAATGTGCCTTAAGTCACATTCTGCTTTACCTTGAACCTGCTTTAAGTGGTCACCTGTCTTCTATATTGTAAGGACTATTTTATGTAAGTTTGATTGGTTTAGACAAAAGGTTAAGGCCACAGAATTAAAATCAGTAGATTGCAAGATATTTGGATACATGTATAATTATCCCCAAAAGTAAATGTTGTGACCTGAAGTGTCCATGTAATCATGTGAGTGTTAAGAGTGTTAACCCTTTCCTCCCTGAAACTTCAAATATACAATTCCAGTTCCTGATTTAGTCTAGTCCATTTCTGACTATCTCTGGTTGTTTTGGGCAATGTATTACAATATCACAAACAGTGTAGACCCTGATCAGAGGGCTCCTTAAGGAGCCCTCTGATCAGGGTCTACACTGTTGGCATAGGACAAGTATACTCTTCACATGTACACTGTTTGCAAAGGACGCATATATGAGTGACTATGGTTCAAAGAGTTAATGCCCTTGGGCTTCTTGTTATAAGAATAAAATACTGATTTTACACTCTAACCAGGGTTTAGAATTAGCCTTTTAACCTCTTTTGTTCATTTCAGGAGTATTTCAAGAAACACATTTTCCTCGACTCACCCAGAAAGTAGGTGCATTGTATACTTCTTATGTGTTATCATAAATTGCAGCTACAAGGCATACGTATTCTGGGAGACAGGAAATTCAAGAAATATTTCTTCTTGTTTTAAGAATAAAATGAGTACTCAACTTTTAGTGTAACCAGGGTTTAGAATAAGCCTTCTAACTTCTTTCATTCATTTCAGGAGTATTTCCAGAAACAAATTTTCCTCGACTACCCCAGAGAGTAGGTGCATTATATACTTTTTATAACATAACAGACGGCGTGAGCGTTGAATAACACCCGTTGTTTAAATGTCATATATAACTAGTTGAATAACTATGCAAATGAGGTACACCACGACATCGTTTACTTTTGACGTCATTAAAATGTGTTCTATGCGTTTGATTTCCAACATCTTCATTCCATCATGTTGACTCAATTTATAGATTTTTGAAGTAATTAATCAAAATTAGATCTACAGTCAAACCTGTCCTAGCGGTCACCTGGTATAAGCGGTCACCTGGCTTTAACGGCCAGTTCGATCTCCCCCCGATTGAATTCATTCTATATTGCCCCTTGACTAAGCGGTCACCTGTATAACGCAGCCAGCGGCCAGTGAAATTCATCCCAAACACTGTTTCCACACTGTATTTAACGGCCAAGTGACTGCCGCTGAAGTATGATATGCCTGAATACCTGTGTCATTCAACAAATCCACGCGTCGATCAGTCTGTAACCTCAACTTGTCAAATTACGTGCTCGGCGGGGCGTGTTATTATCAACAAGTTTGACTGGGAGATTAGCAATTACGTAATCAACATTTTCCATATCAAACCCACTGTAATGAATGGCCAGGCAACTTGAATACACGTGTTATGATTTCTGTCGAACGTGTCACTCTAAATAACCGCCTAAATAAACCAGCATATGCTACTGGTATCAAACTCTTTAATTAATCGTCAATTACACGGCCCGCGTCGTTCTTATGTGTAATGTACATCACTAAAATTAGATTTAGTGACTTCAGAGAAAATCTCGTGTGATTAGGCAAATGACTACTATCCACCAATCAAAACTTGCGTAATTCAAGGATGCTGGGGGTGTTCCCCCAGTGTAAAAAAAGCCGGTGTTAAATTTCCCATCCTGCAATTAATTTCCTCGACAACAATCACAACTGAACAAAATGGTCGACCGATTTTTGACTTTTAATCTCTAAACCTAATGCTGACTTGAAAGTACGTTTGACAACATTTCTAAAGTTTAAATGAGCTCCGGAAAACCCGTAGACACGCACGTGGATTCTGCCTCCGTGACATAGAAAAATATGTGTACAAACGTAAGTGTAGTGAAACAACATATATATTCTACTGTACTCCATTTTCTGAAAATGAACATTATGTTACCAGCACATGTTGATATGGAGATCAGACGCCGAGTAACTGATGCTCGTGTCAATGTTTCTATAATCAAAAAGTGTACTGGTCATACACTTCTGTATGAGTTTGAGGACTTTTAATATGTTGTTGACTTTTTAAATAGGAATGAATAGCCAAACAAAACGGTGACCGTTTTCAAAATAGTCATTTTTCTTGCCCCTGGATTAAGGGGTCACCTGTCTTAAGCAGCCAATTTGGCTGCTTCCCTTCACTGGCCGCTTAAGACAGGTTTTACTGTACATGAAAGTGCTAACTAATACATATAACGCTAGTGAATGGGGTTAATTTGGAACAACTTTTTCCTGTATAGATCTACTTATATCGCGCTTAGCATTCACTTGACCTCAAAGTCTGCGATAAATAACATTTCTAGGTTATGTTATAAAAAGAATATAACATTCGTGTTAATAATTTATTGGATTTATCAAACTCGTCGTTTTAGAAAATGATAAAAACTCGGCAAAGCCGAATAAATCCAATAAATTATGAACACTCGTGTATTATCCTATATTTCTGTGTTTTCATAAACTGCATGCTGGCTACACGTCATTCATATTCTGGGAAACAGGAACTCAAGAAATATTTGATAATATAGATTCACATATTGACCTATCTCTTGCTATCTACGCACATACTGACATTTTCAGCTCGAGTTTTTCAAAAAGTCAAGCTATTGTTGTCACACTGTCATCTGCGTTGGTTAAGTTTTTAGATAAAGGTTTTTGTAAGACATCATTTCTCAATAACTATTAAAGGTATCCATTTGGAACTTAGACTGTTTGTTCAGTATCAAAAGGGCAACTCATTACAATACAGTATGTAACCCTGGGATTTGTCATTCCAGAGTTATTGCCCTTGTTTCATTTTTTAAAAATTTGTAAAATTGAAATATCTAAATAACCATCAAGGGTATTAAGTAGAAACTTTGAATACTTGTTTAGTATCTAAAGAGCAACTCATTACAATAAGGCAGGATATCCCAAGATTTGTCATTCCTGAGTTATTGCCCTGGTTTTATTTACTTAAAATTTGTAAATTGAAATATCTAAATAACTGTCAAAGATATTAACTTTAAACTTGGAATACTTGTTTGGTATCAAAAACTCAATACAACAAGACAGGTAACCGATAACCCTGAGATTTGTCATTCCAGAGTTATTGCCCTTGATGTTTTTAGCATTTTAATAAATTGTTAACACTCTGTAGCTATATTACTCATTAGATCTTGATGAAACTTCCTCAAAATGTTTGCCTCAATGATATCTAGGCCAGGGTTGAATGTGGGTCAAAATCTAGGTCACTATAGGTCAAGTTTTACATGGTGTACCAGGTGAGTGATATAGGACCATAGTGGCTCTTGTTTAACTTAAAATTTGTAACTTGAAATTTCTCAATAACTATCAAAGGTATTATCTTGTGAAACTACTTGTTAAGTATCAAAAGGGAAACTCATTACAATAAGGCAGGTGATCCTGGGATTTGCCGTTATAGAGTTATTGGCCTTGTTTTGGCTTAGAATTTGTAAATGAAATTTCTCAATAACTATGAACGGTATGAACTTGAAACTTCGAATGCTTGTTCAGTATCAAGCAACTCATTACAACAAGGCAGCTAACCCTATGATTCGTCATGCCAGAGTTATTGCCCTTTTGATACCCCCACAAACAGAGTTTGAGGGGGGTATACTGGAATCAGCCTGTCGGTCGGTTGGCCGTCCGTCGGTCGGTTGGTCGTCGGTCAGTTGGCCTTCGGTCTGTCTGCAAAATCTTGTCCTTTCAACTCCTCCTTCGATTTTAACCCGATTCATTTGATACTTGGCATAAATGTTACTCAGGTATAGTAGATGTGCAAGACATAAATTTTAGGTCTCTGTGACCTTGACCTTGACCTTTGGCCTTGAAATTGGTCTTGAAATTTGCAGGTAAAATCTTGTACTTTGAACTCCTCCTTCAGTTTTAACCCGATTCACTTGATACTTGGCATAAATGTTACTCAGGAGTAGTAGATGTACAAGACACAATTTTCAGGTCTCTTTGACCTTGAACTTGACCTTTGGCCTTGAAATTGGTCTTGAAAATGGCAGGTAAAATCTTTTACTTTGAACTCCTCCTTCAGTTTCAATCCAATTCACTTGATACTTGGCATACATGTTACTCAGGAGTAGTAGATGTGCAAGACTCACATTTCAAATCTCTGTGACCTTGACCTTTGGCCTTAAAATTGGCAGGCAAAATCTTGTACGGCAAACTCCTCCTTCACTGTCAACCTGATTTACTTGATACTTGCCATAAATGTTACTCAGGAGTTGCAGAGTGTCATATACAATTTTTAAGTCAGTTTGACTTTGACTTACACCTTTGACCTTACTGTAAAACCTTATTGAAAACGTTTGCAGAGTGTGACAGAGTGCTGTATAGTGGGGGTATTTATCACCTTTAGTGATAGCCGTTCTAGTTATCCCCTGCCGAAAGGCAGAGGGATACTGTTTTAGGTCTGTCCGTCCGGCTGTCCGTGCGTGCGTGCGTGCGTGTGTGCGTGCGTGCGTGCGTGCGTGCGTTTTCCGTCTGCAACTGTATCTCCGAAACCTATGAACAGATTTGGATTAAACTTGGTATACTTATTTGTCATCATAGGAGCACCGTGGGAAATCAAATTTTTTTCAGAAAATTTTAGGAATTTATGAGTTATCTGCCCTTTTTGTGTTAAAAATGCCGTCCGTGCGTCCGTCACGTTTTCCGTCCGCAACTGTATCTCCGAAACCGATAAACAGATTTGGATTAAACTTGGTATACTTATTTGTCATCATAGGAGCACCGTGGGAAATCAAATTTTTTTCAGAACATTTTAGGAATTTATGAGTTATCTGCCCTTTTTGTGTTAAAAATGCCATATTTAACAGTTTTTACACTCTAGCAACTACAGTATTCAACATATTTTGTTTATACTTGCACACATTGTCTATAAGTACAAGTTCTTGCATGTGTGCAGTTATTGTAAAAAAAGGATACTTCTGACAAGAGTTATCTGCCCTTGATGTACTTAGAAATGCTAGAAAATGCTTTATTTTGGTATTGTTTACATACTAGAGCCTATAAATATGCATGGATTTTTGAAAAAACTTTCTTGAATTATGTATGGCTATTAGTTTTCAAATGAATTTGATTATTGTTGAAAACGGAGAAATTAGTCATGAGTTATCTGCCCTTGATAAGTAAAAAAAGCCATATTTAACTGTTTTTACTCTCTGGCAACTACAATTATGAATGGATTTAAATGATACTTGCACACGATGTCTATCAGTAAAAGTTCTTGAAGGTGTGTAATTATTATCAAAAAAGGATACTTGTGGCAATAGTTATCTGCCCTTGATGTACTTTGAAATGATAGAAAATGCTTTATTTTAGAATTGTTTACATCCTAGTATCTATAAATATGCATGAATTTTGATAAAACAAATTCTTAAACTATGTATGGCTATTAGTTTTCAAATAATTGTTATCATTTTTGAAAAACGGAGAAACTAGTCAACAGTTATCTGCCCTTGATGAGTAAAAAAACCCAATATTTAACAGTTTTTACCATCTAGAAACTACAGTCTTTAATGGATTTTGATTTAACTTACACATGATGTATATAAATATAAGGGTAGCAATTATTGTCAAAATAGGATACTTTGTGGCAAGAGTTATCTGCCCTTTATGTACTTAGTAATGCTCAACATGGCTTTATTGTTTACATGCTATTGTGTACAAATGTGAATGGATTTTGAAAAAAAAAAAAAATCATATATGGCTATTATTTATAGAATGAGTTCAATTATTATCGAAAATGTGCAAATTAGTCAAGAATACTCTGCCCTTGATGAGTTGAAAATGTGTTTACACTCTAGTAAATTCTACAGTTCTGATTTTTTTTAATAATACTTGCACACAATTATAAGTTCTTGAAAGTGTTTAATTACTGTTGAATTTGAATCAAGAGTTACCTGCCCCTGTCATACTTAGATTTATAATTCTACAAACGGCTTTATTTTTTGTATTGTGTAGGCTTTAAAATGTACAAAATTGATTGGATTTTATAAAACTTTGTAAAAAGTTTTTGAATGTTGATCTTTAAAGACAGGTGATCACCATTTGCCCCTTCCTCCCACATTAAAGTTTGCCACTTTCTTCTGGACAATCGCTGCGGCAGGGGATATCAGCTCTAAGGTGCTTGTTAAACTTAAAATTTGTAATTTGAAATATCTCCATAACTATCAAGGGTGTTAACTAGTAACTTGTAATTCTTGTTTAGTATCAAAAAGGGTACTCATTACAACAAGGCAGGTAAACCTGGGATTTGTCATTCCAGGCTTATTGCCCTTGATTTTACTTAGAATTTGTAAATGAAATTTCTTAATACATGTAACTGTCAAAGTTATTCATTTTAAACTTTGAATACTTGTTTAGTATCGAAAGGGAAACTCATTAGGTAGCTAACCTTGTGATTGTTTTATGCAGATTTAGTATCTTTGTTTGACTTAAAGTTTTTTACTTTTAACCCATTCCCCAATAAATACGCCTTTTTACGCCTATAATTTATTCCTCCACTGAAGAAAATATATAGATCCCTTTTATACAGTCATGAATCTGTATCATAAGAAATATTTTCTATATCCTAGCAGATAATAGCTTAAAGCAGGCTGAAAGTAAAGCAGAATGCGCCTTAAGGCGCATGTTTTCAAAACTAGAGATGTGCTTTGGGGTAATGGGTTATTGGAATGCAGATGCAGGTATCAATTCTTTTAAATTAGAAATCAGATTTATTAAAAACCTGTATGATATTATTTCCTCTTATATTACAATAGTAAATTCATGTATGTACAAAAAATTCATGTATGTACATGTATGTATGAGTTGTTGCTGTTTACAAAATTCTATGATCAAGAAAGCATCAACACCCATACACAGTCTGTAAGTTTGGAATATGTAGCCATCTGAAGTATGAGAAAGGGGAGTGTCTAGCACCCTTTGTGATGCTCTCGTTAAAAACAGTGTAGGGTCTGTAGACCAAGATCAGGAGCTGTCTGAGTAGTATCTGCACTATTTTAGCTCACCAGAGCACAAAGTGCTCATGGTGAGCTATTGTCGTACCGCGCTGTCCTGCGTCCGTCTGTCTGTCAACAAGTGTAAACAGCGTCTTCTTTGAAACCAATAATCCCATGGTAACCAAACTTGGTCAGATACATGGGGCACGTTCGATTCACTGTTCTGATTGTTCTGGACAGACAGAACATCAATCGAATGCAGTGGAACAGTGTTCCTGATATGTTCCAACTGTTCTGTTTTTCGAGGTGGTGCAGTCGGAACAGTGACGTCATCCACATGGTGGCAGTCGGAGCAATCGGAGACGCCAGATTTTATAAATGTTGCTTTGGAGTGTTTTTCACCACTCCTGAAGCAACATTAAAGCACAAATGTGCACAGTCAGTTAAATGTATCAGCCCCTTCCTGCATAGTAATATTTTGGGTAAATTGGCCACCGGAATTACAACAATTGCATCAAAACGGAGCATATAGTAATCGTCCTGTCCGTCTGTTCGTCCGCACAACCGAAATGGGTTAGAGGGCCTTTTCTGGCCAGATAACGGTAAACATAACAAAAGAAGACAATAGAGTTCATTCCGTAACAATAGAATGAGGGGCCGTGGCCCGTTATTCAAACAAAAGAAAATAACAAAAGAAAAGGCCCTCTAACCCATTTCGGTGGCACGTCCGTCCGGTCCGCACGCACGCTCGAAAGGTCCTTTGTTGGGTAGGGAGAACAATAGATTCCATTCATTCCGTGATTGCCCTATTGTTATTATTGGTTTTTTTTGTTGCTATTGGGTACTTTTAAACAAAAAGAAAACCCAACAAGTGCCCAAATGGAAGGATGTCCGCCCGTCCGTCCGTAACCAGGTTAAGTAGCTTTTACCGTTTCGTCTAGCATCAACACCACTTATTCAAATGCTTAGATACTTATACAGTTGTTGCCTTGGACCATTCCCTAGCCACCAATAATACCCAACCTTGATTTTGACCTTGACCTTGACCTAATTTGGACTTAGAATATTTTGAATGGGCTATTTCTTGGTTAACTAGATTTTACCGTTTCGTCTGGCATCAACACCGCTTACTCCAATGCTTGGATACTTATACAGTTGTTGCCTTGGACCATTCCCTGTCCATCGATATCACCCAACCTTGATTTTGACCTTGACCTTGACCTAATTTGGACTTAGAATATTTTGAATGGGCTATTTCTTGGTTAACTAGATTTACCGTTTCGTATAGCATCAACACTACTTACTACAATGCTTCTATACTTCTACAGTTATTGCCTTGGACCATTACCAAACCACCAGTAATACCCAAGCTCAGATTGACCTTGACCTAATTTGGACTTAGAAAATATTCACAATATATTGTCAAGGATGCCACCGGGGGCATAAGCGTTTATTGAACGCGCAGTCTTGTTTTATATGATATAGTAAAAACAAACATTATTTAACAAAACTAAATGTGTCAAATTTCCTGTGCTCCGACACAGACGTGGCTACATAAGCGCTACAATTTGACTGGTGCTCAAATGTTCTTCAGTATAATGAGGATGAAAATCTATGATTATTTTAAGAAATTTAGCCATTGGTACTAATCTAGTCAAAACTATTCTCTGGATGGGATAGCAAGAAAAACAATAACAGCTTTGGGTTAACTGCAATCATTATTTTATTTTGACGCCATTTTGAATTTTCAACTTCCTGTTCTAAATAGTAAAATTGCGTTCGATTGAGAGCTGTTCTGGAACAGGTTTGGAACATGTTCTGGATAGTGAATCGAACGGCCCATGCTGTTGGATTGAGCTTCAAAAGTTGTTTAAAAAAAGTTGGTGGGGCCAGTGGTCTTGTTGCCATGGCAGCCATACACAATACCTAGAAAAAATTTCTTCTCTGAAACTACTGGTCCTAATTCAATTTTGTTTTCACCAAATGTTCCTTAATGCATAGACTTTAAAACTTGTTCAAAGAATTTTGATGTAAAAAAACATGGCCGCCACAGGATGTTAAAAACCTTCTAGAAGTCATATGTTAGGCTATATCTTTATGAGATTTTGTCAGTATCTTGTCCTTGCCTTGTTAAAATTAAGGTCATCCTTGAATAAAGGTCATATTGGGTCAAGAAGTAGGTCAATAGGTCAAATTGTAGAAAAAACATTTTACTACTCCAGGGGCCATAAGTCCAATCATCTTAAAACTTGCTTAGAATGATTATCTTACCAAAAGCTAGGCACTATAGGAATATGGCTTACATCAGATTAAAAAGTACATTTAGGTCAGTAGGGTAGGTCAAACATAGAAACAATAGAAAACCCTTGTAAACACTTTAGAGGCTACAAATTTCATGGATCTTCATGACACTTGATAATTTTTTTTGCCTCATTGAAATCCAGGTCAAGTTTGAATGTTGGCCATGTCTGGTCAAAAACTAGGTCAAATCATAGAGAAGCCATGATAACACTCTGGAGGAGACAAATCTCATCATGTCTCGATGAAACTTGTTCAAAATGTTTGACTTATTAAAATCTAGGTCAAGTTCAAATGCGGTTTTTATTGGGTCAAAAACTAGGTCTCCAGGTCAAATCATAGAAATACTGTGAGTTCAGACTCTAAAGGTCATCTTAATGAAACTTGGTAAAAATATGTGCCTCAGTAAAATCTAGGTCTAGATCAAATGTGGGTCATGTCTGGTCAAAAAATTGGTCACAAGGTCAAATCATAGAAAAACCTTGTTAACGTTCTAGAGGCTACAAATCTAATTGGATCTTAATGAAACTTGGTCGTAATATATGTCTCATTCAAATCTAGGTCATGGTCAATGTGGGTCATGTTAGGTCAATAACTAGGTCTCTAGGACAAGTTTTACATGGTGTACTCAGGTGAGTGCTCTAGGGCCACCATGACCCTCTTGTAGTTGTTTTGCCATGCAAAGACATTTTATTTAGCAAACTATTAGTTTATCAATAAGATTTATTGTATTACAGCTGTCGATGGTGCCCTACCTTGGTGATCTCATGGGACACTTAACATTTTACAGGATATTCAAGAGGGGGTGAGAAATTCAGTTGTCTGTACATGTATTTGCCTTTTGATTAAATTGCAGTCTCAAGGACAATGCCTACAGCGTAACATATTATCCCATAGCCTTCTTTAGCTTTAAAGACAGGTGACCACTTAAAGCAGGTTAAAATAATACAGAATGCGCTTTAAGGCACATTCTACTTCACTTTCAGCCTGCTTTAAGCTACCATCTACTGGAATATAGCATATGTTTCTTACATATTCATGACTGTATAAAGCAGAACTGTTTTATTCAGTGGCGGAATAAATTAAATGCATACAAATGTGTATCTATTAAGTAGTTTTGAAGACAGGTGACCATTTAAAGCAGGTTCTGCTTTACTTTCAGCCTGCTTTAAGCTATTATCTGGTAGAATATAGAAAATATTTCTTATTCTTATTTGTAACAGTATAAATTGGATATATTTTCTTCAGTAGAGGAATGCATTAAAGGCGTAAAAAGGTATGTTTATGGTGTAATAAGCTATGGCAACAATGTGGTGGAGCAGGCAAAGCGCCCTAAACAGTAGAGGAAAGTAAACCCATTACCCAATAAATATGCCTTTTTTATGCCTTTAATTCATTCCTCCACTGAAGAAAATGATTCTACTTTATTATGTAACAGTCATGCATATGCACCATAATAGATATTTTCTATATCCTGGTAAAGCAGGCTGAAAGTAAAGCAGAATGCACCTTAAGGTGCATTCTGCTTTATTTTCAATCTGTTTTAAGTGGTCACCTACCTGCAAAATTAGAAACAGTCTATGGAGTAATGGGTTAAAGAACTATCTGACTTGATACTTTGAGCTCGCTTAAATTTGAATACCATATTTCTTCAGTTGAATTTTGATATTTCGATCTCACTTAAGACAAACTTACCTGTAGTTCAAATTTAAAACATGACTAACTTTGAAAAACGGGTAAAATCGACTTAAATGAGTTTGAGTTATCGGGTTTGACTGTATATCTTTTCAGACTGGGTGAAACATTTGGTCTACACACTCGACCCAGTGATGAGGAAATGTTTGATTTTTATACAGTTTATAGACACAAGGATGGCAATAAGGTGTTCTCCAGGTGAGTTAGGCAAGATTTACCTGACTTTGTTTAAACTCGGATCAATACTGAAATACATGTACTACAGCACCATGGTTAGCTTTTGTGACAGTCTTGTGTCCATTATGAGTCTTTGGTCTTCATCTACTTTTTCTTTAAAAAAATTATTTTCTTTAACAAAAAATACTTTTTAGCTCACCTTGACGAAGTGAGGGGGGGGGGGGGGGGGCTTATGCTATACCCCCGGCGTCAGCGTCGGCATCCGGGACTTGGATATCATAAACTGAGCAAACAACTGCACCTACAGTCATGAAACTTGATATGCTGATTCTCATCAATGAGTAGACCACGATGCACCCCAGTTTGGTGGCCTTTAGATCTAGGGTCAACGTTAAGGTTTTGCATTAAAGTCTGTTCTGACCAAACAACTGCAACAAAGGTTACAAAACTTAATATATAATGCTGATGCGCCTCAATGGGTAGACCACGATGCACTGTAGTTTGGTGGCCTTGACCTTTGACCTTGACCTCTAGGGTCAACATTACGGTTTTGCGTTGAAGTCTTTTCCTTGCAGGAGGTGAGCTTAGTAATCTTTGATTACCTGTTCTGGTTCTTAATAGGAACTCTTGGAAAATACTGGGATAACTTCATTATGTTTTAGGGCAGGTTACTGTTTAAAACATGATGACTGTAAAGCAGAAAGCTTTAAGAGCTTTCTGCCTTACATTCATCGTGCTTTACGCTGACATCTGTATTCAAATTAATAACCAAAAATGTACCAAACATAATTAATATGTAGAGGTGTCTCTATGGAGCAAAGGGTTAAGCAGAGCTCCAGATAATGAGGAGTATTTGAAAAAAACAAATCTTTATTTCTGCATTAAACTCTATAGTGTCACTACTCATTAGCATCATCTCTTCTAATGAGTAGTACTACCCTAGGATTTGGCTCTGAAATGAGTGAGAAAATGTTGGATTTGTTCAGTTTACTCCCTCTTATCTAGAGCCCTGGTTCAGTAATATACTGGTATGGTGTTTGAAATACTCTCCAGTAATGTGTCAGAGTGAAGTGTTTAAAAATAGTCATATTATTAACAGTTAGCAAATTAACACCCAGTGTAAAAAGATCTATTAGCAACGAATATTTAACTGTATTTTTTGGTGAAATATCAATAATATTTTCATAACATTCAGTTTGAATACTTAACATTATTGTTTTCAGGTTGATACATTATATAACACAGAGAGGTTTAAACAAGGAGAGATGGGTGGGAGCACTACAGAAATCAAAAGTTCCAGGTGTGTATATACGCACCATCAAGTTTACCCTGTCACTACCATGAATGACATCATTACCTACTAACACATTCACTGCCACCACATCGGCTGCTTTACCCATAACTCTATAGCCACCTTCTTGTTTTGAAGACAGGTGACCACATAAGTTTCAGCCTGCTTTAAGCTTTTATGATGAGATAAAGAAAATATTTCTTATGGTGCATGTTCATGACTGTGTAAACTATTTTCTTTCTTGGAGGTTTGAATAAGATGCGTAAAAATTTGTATCTCTGAAGAAACTTTAAGGGTTAATAAAAAAAAAAAAAAAAAAGTCATCTGTTTGTATTTTTAGCTCACCTGGCACGAAGTGCCAAAGTGAGCTTTTAGGATCGCTGGATGTCCGTCGTCTGTCCGTCCGTCCGTTCACAATTGGTTCGTTAACACTCTAGCAGCTACAAATTTCATCCAATCTTCATGAAACTTGATCACAATGTTGGTCTAGTAGAAATCTAGGCCAAGTTCGAATGTGGGTCATGTTGGGTCAAAAACTAGGTCACTAGGTCAAATCATAGGAAAATCTTGTTTACACTAGAGGTTTATTGTGGGTCATATCCAGGCAAAATCTAGGTCACTATAATAGGTCAAGTTTTACATGGTGTACCAGGTGAGCGATTTAGGGCCATAGTGGCCCTTGTTTAACTTTAGAATGCTAGGCATTTTCATTAAAGAAATATGGATATGATCAAACAGTTTGTCTCCTGATCAGATGCTATGTAACTCGATTGACGGCCATGAGGCGACCCACCACCTACCTGTTTTGCGCGGGCGGACATAAGCCCACCTGGTCGGACAGATAATTAACTAATGTTTTGTTAATATTTTTAGCAAACAATGAAGTTTTTCTCCGGCTATATATATTGCCATGCTTGTTTGTAATAATTCGCTATTTATTAATTGTTTCATTTTAATCATGATACATCAGAGGAAAAAGATAATGATGATAGATGTAATCATTTATATTGTCAACTTCATTACACAATAGTGACAAAACAGGATAATCGTTGCCTATTAACGAATCAAACTGTCGGTAATACTTTGATGATACCTGGAATTAATTGTTTAATTGACTCTTGTTTACTGAAGAAACACCGCCAGTGAAACCTGTAAGTTTGATAGATTGATTGAATCCATTGTCCTTATAATCGTAAGTTAATGGTGTTGTTTGTGTCTCATAATTCTCAAACATATCAAAGTTCTCAAATATTTGGGGTTAAAGAATATACTATTAAAGTGAATAAATGATCAAAGAACACTTAAGAACAGGTTGTGAAGTTTTAAATCTACAATTTTACACAATAAAATATGTATCTTATCATAGGGTGGGTCGGGGGGCTCATGTCCGCAGGCGCAAAACAGGCGGGGGGGCTCATGTCCACCCGCGCAAAATCGGCCACGGGGCTCGTGTCCGGAGGGGCTCATGTCCGCTTACCATGTAATTCGGTTTCTGATCAGGATACAAACGGTTTGCAAATGCAGGTATTGGCATTGAAAGGGTGTGTGTACATCACACTAGTTTCTTACTTTTATCAACTCTTATTAATTCTAAAGATTACCTCTGGGGATATGGCTAGTACAAAAAGGCAGATATTTATAGGGCAAATGTATACATGTATTTCCTCTTGCATGTATCAATGGATTGCCCTTTCAAGAAGCTTCAACATGTAGTATCAGTCTGATCAATACATTCTTATAAAAGCTTATGACAACTTGACAAGTGTAACAATTGAACGGTAGGTTGTACACATTAGAGTAATGTGATGCGATATTCTATTAAAATACATAGCTTTAAACATTTTACTCCATAGATATGCAATTTTTCGCATCTATAATTTAATTGTCCACTTGAACATGCACCATAAGATATGTTTTTTATATCCTAGCAGATGAAAGCTTAGAGCAGGCTGAAAGTAAAGCAGAATGCACCTTAAGTGCAATCTGCTTTACTTTCAACCTGCTTTAATTGGTCACCTGTCTTCAAAATTAGAAACAAGCAATGGAATAAAGGGTTAATCCATTACTCCAAGAAGATTAGGCTGGCTTGTGCACAAATAACTACTTGTTTAGTAGCATTGCATAAAAACATACCATACATTTATTTGATATATGTGTAACGTGTTTCGAGCTGATTGAAGTTATATATATGAATTTTCCTTGGGGCTTATCTAGCCGAATGATTGGTTATAAACAAACTGTAGAAACAATTAATTAAACGAGAACAACTATTCAACTGGTTATTTCAAATGATTGGAGTTATAACTATAATCAAGTTAAATCAACTAATGTACACAAATCACTGTGCAAGCTGCAACTCTTGCACACAACTCTGCAATGCCGCTATACTATACAGCGCACAGCTTTAACCCCCTGACGCTGTAACTCTATCTAGCGCTGCAACTGTCTAGCTATAACTTCGTTGTTATAACTATATTGACGCTGTAACTGCGACGTTATAACTCTCTCGCTGTAACTCTACACTGCGCTGCAACTGTCTAGCTATAACTCTCTAGTTATAACTGTTCTACAACTCTCGTAGTTCACTGAAAGCTAGGCTTTACAGAACCTATACAACAGGGTTGATGTGCCGTAAGATTTGCGACCCGTACACTAAGAACTGCACTGCTTTGAAACCCTCTCAAGAAAGCGGGGCTTTACGAGAGAACCCGGGAGTAAAGCTCGGCAGGTCTTTTGGCACAAAGTCCCAGCCAGAGACACAACCCTACAGAGTCGTCTAAATTAGCAAACAAGAGTAGTTCACTCGTGGGCAGATCAGAGCTGACTGCCAAGATTATGAACATTTGGTCACTTATATAGACATTTTCGTAGCTCCCTCTAGCGGCATTCAGATTGTATGCGAACATGCGCGAGCAATGCCGAATAGCATTAATAATCTCCAAAACATATAATTAAATAACTCTTAACCTTCTACTATACATAAAACATACCAGTAAGCGTGGATAATAATTTAATACTGATTTACTAACCTAAACTTCTAAAAGCTGGCCTAAGTTTGACGTTCGTTTTATCTGCGTGTCTTCGTGTGCTTGATTATATAAATGGTTATGACTAAACAGGGGAGATAACCTATCGTGCTTATCACTACTATAACTGTATTTTTGCCACATTACCCACGCCTCCGGGTTCATGCGTCCCGCATGACTTACTTGACTTAAAACAGGTTCTAAAATAATAAGACAAACAATGACTATTTCTTCAAACATATTGATGTGAACTCTTCACAATCTTACAAGAAAAACAATAAACATCATAATTATAGTCTAGTTCTTCTAGATAACTTCACCTGGTCCAAAAACAACCCAAACTAACTACTTATTTAAACTTGTGAACACAATGTAACTCTTTTCTCAGTTCTTATACTTGATGCTGAGTTTTGCCTCTCCTCCCTGAATGCTTATCTCGACAGCTTCTGGACTAAACTTGACCTCATTGTCAACAAACTCTGACAAGTTTATTTTGAGACTTCCTGCTCCACAACCAGCATACTCCATTACACTTTCATCATCGTGGCAGACCCCAACTCGTCTGCTTCTTTTCCCTTTGTCATTTATGTCAACAGACATATTAAGCACTAGCGAGTGCTGCTGGCTGTTGGTAGATACAATGGCTCCACATTCCACCTCCTTTCTACGTTTTGGTGCCATCATAGGAGCTGGTGTAGTTCTCTTTCTGACTACCCGCCCGACTTCAATTTCATCCCTTTCTTTGTCTTTTGCTTCTTCTTGTTTAGCTGGCTCCTCTGCTTTGTCCTCAAGAATATCAATGTCAGGTTCTCTTTGCCAGTCGTCATTGTCACTGCTATCACTAGTTGATGGACAGTCCTCTGTGCCCTCCTTAGCTGGCTGTACTTCTCCGTGCTTTCTCTTGTTATGCTGCAGAAGGTACGCCTTTTTCTTGAATGTTTTTGAACAGCTGTCACACCCATACTCTTTTCCCACGCATACCAGGACATGATACTTGAAGGCTTCATTACTGATTGACACATGGCAAGATGGGCATATGACCTGTGGTTTGCGGACGGTTGTCTTTGTGTTTACCATTCTGGATTCCCTGAAAGCAGAAAAAACATAGTCTGACAACCATGCTGGCTTTGTCCTTTTACGTTTAGAAAAGCCTACCTTTGCATGGTCTTCTTGCACAACTGTATCAGGACATATGTCTTCTACTTCAGTTTGCGGATTGTCTTTACAGCTAAGAAGTTCTTCTCCAGCCAATATCTGGGTTTTAGCTCTGCGAAGTCGATCACAGTGGATCACCTGTGTCACATTTCCTCGTCCACAATTTACTTTGTACAAAACTCCCGATAGTTTATCAACAATGTCATATGGTCCTCTCCAGTAAGAAGTAAGTTTTGACGAACAACCAACTTTCTTCACTGGAAAGAACACATAGACTCTGTCACCTTCCTGGAAGGTTTCAAATGACAAGCTTTTGTCATGGTACCTCTTTTGTCTTCGCATGGAGCCTTCCGTAGTTTGTCGAACCAGAGAGTGTGCTGTTTCTAATCTCTCTTGTAACTCCCATACCCATTGATTCGGGGGTATGTCTTTTATACATGATGGCATTTCGTACAGAATATCAAGAGGACATGTGGTCTCCCTACCAAGCATACAGAGGTTAGGAGAAACTCCAGTGGTCTCATGCTCTGCAGCTCTGTATGCCATCATGACGTAGGGTAACTGTACGTCCCAGTCAGTGTGGTTACTGTTAACAACAGTACTTAACATGGCCACAAGCGTCCTATTAAAACGCTCTACCATTCCGTCTGACTGGGGATGGTAAGGAGTTGTTCGTGTCTTTTCAATCTGTAGCAGACGACACATTTCACTGAACAAACAACTCTCGAACTGCCTTCCTTGGTCCGAATGTATCTTATTTGGAACTCCAAATCTTGCTATCACATTCTCAACTAATATAGCTGCAACAGTCTTTGCTTCCATGTTTGGCATTGCAAAACTTTCAGTCCACTTGGTGAAGTAATCTCCAATTACAAGAATATATCGATTGCCTCGTTCTGTGATAGGGAGTTCTCCCAAAATGTCAATTGCTATTCTTTCCATTGGAAATCGACTTCGAAAAGTACCCATTGGAGCTCGCTTTGTTTTGTTTGGGTCTTTCCTTTTAGCACATGCTTCACAACCACCGATGTATGTCTTCACGTCATTCTGAAGTCCTAGCCAGTAATAACTTTGTCTGATTTTACTAAGGGTTTTTCTTATTCCAAGATGGCCAGAGCTTTTGATATCGTGTGAATATTTCAGCACGGTTCGCCTATGATTGAGAGGGACTATGCCTTGCCAGTAGACAATATTTGTTCCGAGTACGTCCCATCGTCTCATCAGTACATCATCTCGCAATTCCAACCGTTGCCATTGGGAAACTAGTGATTTCACAAAGTAGCTTTCACTCTCCATCGACTTGTGATCTGGTTTGATTCCTGACTCTACCCAGGATTTGATTTTAGAAATTTCTTTATCACTGCTTTGTACTGTCTTTAGATCGGTTTCACCGTTTTCCATTGAGGGATGAACAGCATTCACATCTTCGGTAGTTTCTGCCCCGACTTCTTTGTCTTTTTCTTCGTCTGTTAATCCACATTGTTTGCACCTCAACCTGCTCATGCAGTCGGCGTTTCTGTGCACCCTTCCTGGCCTATGCACAATTGTCATTTCGTATGATGACAGTGTTTCTAACCATCTTGCTATCTGGCCTTCTGGATTCTTAAATCGCATTAACCACCTGAGCGACCCATGGTCAGTTCTGACGGTGAATTTCCTACCATACAGGTAGTGTCGGAAATATTTCACGAAATGTACTACCGCTAACAATTCTTTCCTTGTGACGCAATACCTGCGTTCTGACTTTGAAAGTGCCCTACTAGCATATGCTATAACACGCTCTTGTCCGTCTGTGATTTGTGACAATACTGCGCCTATAGCAAAATCACTGGCATCAGTGTCTAAGATGAATTCCTTTGAAAAGTCTGGATGGGCAATGACTGGTGATTCAACAAGTAGTTGTTTCAGAGTGTTAAATGATTCGTTGCACTCGCTTGTCCAGCTGAACGTATGCCCTTTTCTGTTAGCTTGTGCAGTGGCTTAGCTATTTCTGCAAAGTTTTTAATAAACTTTCTGTAATAGCTGCACAGGCCAACAAATGATCGCACTTCTGTCACGGTGCGTGGTACCGGACAATTCTTTACTGCTTCTACCTTTTTGGGATCTGTTTGTATTCCAGAAGCCGAAACTATATGACCAAGGTACTCGACTTCTCGACAAAAGAGCTGGCATTTCCGTGGTTTCAGCTTTAGTCCTGCACCTAGCAACCTTTTGAAAACACTTTCCAAATTGCAAAGCATATCTTCAAATGTCCGGCCATGTATGATTATGTCGTCTAGGTATATCAGACATATCTGCCAGTTGAGCCCTGCCAATACAGTTTCCATCAGGCGTTCGAAGGTGGCTGGAGCATTGCATAGGCCAAACGGCATGACCTTGAACTCGAACAGACCTTGCTTTGAGATGAACGCTGTTTTCTCTGCATCAGTAGAGTCCACCTCTACTTGCCAATACCCGGAGTTCAAATCCAAACATGAGAACCATTGTGCTCCACCTAATTGGTCCAATGAGTCATCTATTCTAGGAATAGGGTATGAATCTTTTACGGTCACATCGTTCAGTTTCCTATAGTCTATGCAAAAACGGCTTGACCCGTCTTTCTTTTTGACCATGACAATGCCACTAGCCCATGGGCTAGATGATGGTTTTATAACATCTTGTTTCAGCATATCCTTGATCTTTTCATCTACTTCAGTGTTCATATGAACAGGGGTTCTCCTTAGAGGTTGCCTTATAGGCTTTGCATCGCCTGTGTTAATTCTGTGCCTTACAATTCCTGTCCTACCAATATCCCCATCTGACTGAGAAAAGACAGTTGAATATTTAGACAAAAGTTTTGCAACTGCTTTGCATTGATCTTTTGACATACCTTCAACAGTTCGGTCATATAAATCTTTCAAATGACCAGGTATCTCAGACTTTTGAGTTGTCCCAACTGTAGTACTAACAATCTCTGATACTGGACTCATTTTCGCCACGTTTGTTCCAACATACAACGTTTGTGGTTGGTCTGTTATATTCATCACTCGTAAAGCAACGTTCTCACTTGCATGAACGAGTGTTCTAGCTACGAGACCTTTTCCATCTTGAAACATTCTTTCTGTTGGCTCAATAATGCATAACTCATTGTGGTCAGCTGACAAACCATTGACTTTGCCTGGTACTATCATCTCTGACTTTGCAGGAATGTCTACCTTTTCTGCAATGGTTACACGATAACAGCCAACACTACCCTTGCAAGACAAGCTACATGGTTTACCCTTTATGGTCATAGTATTTGTAGCTATGTCAATCTTGCAGGCGTTTTGTTGCTAGAAATCAAGTCCTAGTATAACATCGTTCTCAATTTTTGCTACAACAACGTTTGTTTCACATTTGACATCGCCTACTTCTAGTGTGATGTTGACTCTACCTTTTACATCCAACGGTGTCCCGGATGCTGAAATGATTGTCCTGTCATAGTCCAATAACTTTGACATATTGCTCAAATTGCTGCTGTTCCAAACTTCAACTGATATGATGGATAGAGTTGCACCAGTATCAACTAAACCATCAAATGTCTGTCCTTCTACTACTACCGGCAAAAATAATCCAGATCCCATACGTTTTGACATATTGACCGTTTTTACTTCTTTCTTTTCTGCACCTTGTTTTTGAACATCATGTGTTTGTTGCTGTAGCTTAGGACATTTTCGTCGTAAGTGAAATTTTGAACCACACTCATAACATGATCGCCTATTGTCATCGCGACCATTGTACTGTCTGTTCCTTTCATAATTTGGTCCAGTGTTTCTTCTGTTTGAGTTAGACAATAACGATTTCATTTGTTCTTCAAGGCGACCTAAAGATTGTGAAAGCCTCTTGATCTCACTTTTGTCTGTCCCACTTTGTGCTGTTGTAGAAACTGCTGAATTAAGCACACCATCACTTTCCAGCTTCTTTTTCTCAGCTCTGACAAATGCTTCTAGTTCAACCGCATGCCTTACAGCATCATTTAAGTTTGACGGTCTGGCCTGCTTGACTCTTAATCTCATATCTGAACTGATTAATGCGTCTATGAATTGTTCTTTTGCTAGAGTCTCTCTTACATCACTGGGTGCTGCAGCGTAGGCCAAGTTGGTAAGTCTTCTAATATCTTGTCCAAGTTCTGATAGACTTTCGGTAGCTTTTTGCTTTCTCTCTCTCAGCTGTACCCTATACAGCTCGGTTTGATTGGGCGGTGCAAAACGCTCTTCTAATGCTTTCACCAAAGCATCAAAGTCTTTTGACTCAGATGACACGTTTCCAAATACACCCTGAGCCTGGCCTCTAAGTGCTACAGCCAAATACAATCCCTTTTCCTTGTAACTCCAGTTATTTATCTCTGCGCATGTCTCAAAGTGAGCTCTGTAGTCAATCCAAGACCCAGTTCCATCATATGTAGCAGGTTTTATCATAGCACCGTGTTTTGACGATTTACGATGCTCCCTTTTAGTGACATACCTGTCTGGTATATCCTGACCTGGAACTGTACCAGGACTTTTGGTATCATCAAACCATTCTTGCTGCCTAAGTGCTGGCTCTTCTGTATCAGTAACTGTTGGCGCATTAGGAACACTTTCGTCCGTCCACCTCAGTTTCTTTGGTTTGACAGAAACTCTGTCCATATAGCGTGTCTCATCCCTATGATGTGGTGTATGCTTATATGGCGTTGATGTATGTGGCACAGACTGTTCAAACTCGTTGATCTCACGTTCTAATGTGAAGATGTGATTTTCTAACTTCAACTTCTCATTTTCTTCTGCAAGATGCTTATAGCGTGTTTGCAGTTCTTGCATTGCAGTTTCACCAACTGAAACTGCCATTTTAACGTGGAATATGATAATGGTGTTATTATCACAATCCGAATCTCACTCGCTGCCACCAAATTTGTAACGTGTTTCGAGCTGATTGAAGTTATATATATGAATTTTCCTTGGGGCTTATCTAGCCGAATGATTGGTTATAAACAAACTGTAGAAACAATTAATTAAACGAGAACAACTATTCAACTGGTTATTTCAAATGATTGGAGTTATAACTATAATCAAGTTAAATCAACTAATGTACACAAATCACTGTGCAAGCTGCAACTCTTGCACACAACTCTGCAATGCCGCTATACTATACAGCGCACAGCTATAACCCCCTGACGCTGTAACTCTATCTAGCGCTGCAACTGTCTAGCTATAACTTCGTTGTTATAACTCTCTTGACGCTGTAACTGCGACGTTATAACTCTCTCGCTGTAACTCTACACTGCGCTGCAACTGTCTAGCTATAACTCTCTAGTTATAACTGTTCTACAACTCTCGTAGTTCACTGAAAGCTAGGCTTTACAGAACCTATACAACAGGGTTGATGTGCCGTAAGATTTGCGACCCGTACACTAAGAACTGCACTGCTTTGAAACCCTCTCAAAAAAGCGGGGCTTTACGAGAGAACCCGGGAGTAAAGCTCGGCAGGTCTTTTGGCACAAAGTCCCAGCCAGAGACACAACCCTACAGAGTCGTCTAAATGAGCAAACAAGAGTAGTTCACTCGTGGGCAGATCAGAGCTGACTGCCAAGATTATGAACATTTGGTCACTTATATAGACATTTTCGTAGCTCCCTCTAGCGGCATTCAGATTGTATGCGAACATGCGCGAGCAATGCCGAATAGCATTAATAATCTCCAAAACATATAATTAAATAACTCTTAACCTTCTACTATACATAAAACATACCAGTAAGCGTGGATAATAATTTAATACTGATTTACTAACCTAAACTTCTAAAAGCTGGCCTAAGTTTGACGTTCGTTTTATCTGCGTGTCTTCGTGTGCTTGATTATATAAATGGTTATGACTAAACAGGGGAGATAACCTATCGTGCTTATCACTACTATAACTGTATTTTTGCCACATATGTAACAGTTTCTGCGTATATTTTTCAGTTCATATGATATATGGCCCAGCGGACCCAGTAAACCCTCCTGTGTTTATCAACCATTACAAGTAAGCAAACAGTTTTTTAACCATTTACTGCATAAATACACATACAGTCATACTTCAATATCTCGAACTCGCTTACCTCGAACCATCCGATATTTCGGCACATGAATTGCATTATTTCATGCTCGGTTTAGCGGCGTTTTAACTTTGAAATAGGGGTATGTTTGACTTAATCGAGTACGAGATATCGAAGTTCGACTGTATATGTATTCATCTGTGGGTCAACAATTGCAAACAACTTCTCTGAAATTAATAGCCCAAGTGTAACCAAACTTGGTCAGATATATACTGTTTGGTTGAGCTTCAAAAGCTGTTAAGGGTTAGAGAAAGAGGGTGGGGCCAATAGTTTTGTTACCATGGCAATGTGCACAATATCTAGAAAAATCTTCCTGAAATGATTGGTCTGATTTCAATTTGGTTTTCACCAAAATGTTACTCAATTGATAGTCTTTAAAAGTTGATAAAAGAATTTTGATCCGTCACAAAATATGGCTGCTAGAGGACCTGGCCATTGTTAGCTATAATTACCTTTTGTTTTATCAGTTTTATGTCCTTGATAAAATTTAGGTCATATATGAATATAACTCATGTTGAGTGATTAAGTAGGTCAAATTGCAGAAAAAGGCTTTGGCCGCTCCAAGGACCTTATCTTTAGTTCAGTCTTCTTCAACCTTATACTCTTGACAAAAGCTAGGCTGTATGAATATGGGGTACAAAAGCTTTAAAAGAAGGTGAGTAGGTCATTACATAGGAAAAGCTTCTGAACACTCAGAAAAAAACTTGTTCAATATGATCAAGTAGGAAGTCATTTTCATGAAACACAGAAGGTATTTACGGTATCCTTCCAGATGGTAGCTAAAGCAGGTTGAATGGAGCATTCTGCTTTACTTTCAACCTGCTTTAAGTGTCATCTGTATTCAAAACTAGAACAGACTATATGCCTATGGGAAAAGGGTTAAAGTTGATGGCATCATGAAAATGAAGGATTTAAATTGACTGAAAGTAAAGCAGGAATCTCCTTCAATGAGATGTCTGCCTTAATTTCATTTTGCTTTATGCTGCTGCCTTTCTTAACATATCAAACCCTAGGGATGGGTATACTCTTTTTACAAACAGTGTACCTGTAAATATTAAATTTGTCCAATGCAAACAGTATTGACCAAGATCAGAGGGCTCCTACAGGAGCCCTCTGATCAGGGTCTACACTGTTTGTCATTTTGCAATATTGTGCAGAATACTACCCTAAATAGTCATTATCTGTCTCTCAAGACTTACTGGAAACTATTATTGTACATTAAAAGTTTGAAAGTGGATGATTTAAGCACTGAAAACAAGCTGTAATAGAAATTATGAAGGATATAGCATGTAGAATTATGAAGGATATAGCATGTAGAATTATGAAGGATATAGCATGTAGAATTTTAATTATTTCTTAATCCTAGTTGTGATATATATATTTTTTTCTTTGAAGGAAAACAGTGCCAAAGCCGAGTATAGAAGTGCTAGGTCAAGGTATAGGTCATTGGCCACAATTGGAGGACCCAGAAGGAGTTCTGAGATCATACCTACTATTTATAGAACAACTTCAAGACTAGACAGAGCATACAACTTTCCATGTTATCATGTTCTCCTTCCCTAGTTTGTTAACATTTTACATGCTCTGTATACAATATTTTGTATTCCAATTTTGCAAAGTGTAACCCATTACTCCATGGCCTGTTTCTAGTATTGAAGATAGATAACAATAATAAATGATCACTTACAGCAGGTTGAAAGTAAAGCAGAAAGTGCCTAAGGCACATTCTGCTTTATTTTCAGCCTGCTTTAAGCTACAATCTGCTAGGAGATGGAACATATTTCTTAAGGTAAATATTTTAAGACTGTAACTATAAAGTGGTACTATTTCCTTCAGTGGAGGAATATATTAAAGGTGTAACAAGGTGTATCTATGAAGTTGTGGGTTAACACTGACACTGTATTGAACTGATTTTATGTTGAAGAATATCTTATTTACTTTTAATCATCACTAACCTTCAGAATGTAGAATGTAGTTTTCTGTGACTATTTTCAGGACATGGTAGAAACATGACAAAGAATTTTCTATCAGAAATTACTAAAGGTGTGAAATCTATGGTTAACACTTTCTTAATCAGCAAATTAATCCTTTAGCTCATTTACCCATGAAGCTTCAAATGGAAATCCCCATTTTCCAATTCAGTCTAGTCCATGTTTGATTACTGTATTGACCCATTTCCCCATAGCCCATTTCTTGTTTTGAATACAGGTGAACAGGTAAAGCAGGTTGAAAGTAAATGGGAATGCACCTTAAGGGGCATTCTGCTTCCCTTTCAGCCTGCTTTAAGCTACAATCTGCTAGGATATAGATTTGTTTATATTGTACATATTCATGACTGTAAACAGTTAAACAATTTTCATTACTGGAGGAGTAAATTAAAGGTGTAAAAGGAGTAAATTAAAGGTGTAAAAAGGTGTATTTACTGGGAATGGGTTAAGGGGTGTTTTTACAATAAAATGGAAAAAACAAACAGTGTAGAGCCTGATCAGAGGGCACTGATTAGGGTCTACACTATTTGCACAATACAATTGTTTTGTTTGTAATGGATGTACATATTGTCGATAAGGTTTAACCTGTCGGTTGTTGAATATTCCGCCTTTTTCCGTAAGCTATATTTATCTTCCGGAAACAACAAAACAGTGTATTGTAAATAAACCATTCAAGGATGACGCGAATTTGATTATATTATCTGATAAAGATATCTACAGTCGGTAATGGCTCAGTGGTTATGTGTCTGCGCTACCAACGTAAGGGTTATAGGTTCGATACCCGATAGAGTTAATTTTGCAATATTTCTTAATGTGTCTTTTTTTATAACTTTTTTATGGTAGACACATACAAACCATGATATTCATGCAATTGTATAAAATAAAGTGCAGTGAACTTGCCTTAGGAAACTTGGATAGAGAAGTGCGTATACAGTGGAGAAAATGTTATTCTATCCCATTTAAACGCAAACGAAACGCAAACGCAAAACAATAAATCATAGAGCGTGACAATTTTCGACAATATTTGCTATTCATGTTAATCTGGGTGGCAAACAGTTTGGAGCCTGATCAGACGCCGGGTTACCAGGCGTCTGATCTGGCTCCAAACTGTTTGCTATGGAAATAATAGTTTAGCGTAAACGCGTTTATTGGAAAAGAAAAACGTTTTTCCACTGTAGCAACATTACGTTATGCAAAGCTCTCTCTGGCAAAAAGCACTCTTTGTTACTTCTGTATTTCGTTAAGCAGCAAGTTTTTTTTTACCCAAACGTTAACTGTTTTATTTTAAGTAAAATATATAATTATCGAAAACAAAACCTGAAGCTGACGTTTACAAAACAGTGCCTTGAATCGAACCAACGGCCCTAGCACTACGAGTCAATGACACTATCCACTCAGCTATTGCAACAGTGGTGTTAGATCATCGACTGAAGTATACTACCTGAAGTTTTCATTGATCTATAAATAAAGTATACGGAAACGTCCGATGGTGCCAACGAAAGTTGACGGAAAGTGATGACCGACAGGTCAAACCTTATTGATAATACATGTACTTTCCACTACGGTTGAATGGATTAAGAGGTGTGAAATCATGATTTCACTTGTTTGTGGGAGTAAATGAAGAACTGTATAATTATACAAACATACTTGCCATGTATTAATGTTGATTTTTATATGTATTCTATTTTGTATATTAAAAATGAAAATGAAATAAAGATGAAAGTGAAAGTTGCACTTTCTCTCATTGCAGTACCAGTCCCAAAGTTCTTTTCATAGATGAGGCGAGACATCTAATTCAGCAGAATTCTTGTTGAAAATATCTGTTAACCCTTTACTCCAAGGTGCATCCTGCTTTACTTTCAGCCTGCTTTTAGCTATCATCTGCTATAATATAAGAAATATTTCTTATGAGACATTTATGACTGTATAAATTGGAACTTTTAAGCTTACTTGAGCTTGCTCAGGGTGAGCTTTTGCAATTCTTGAATGTCAGGCGTTCGTCGTCCGTTGTTCGTTGTTCGTCGTCCATCGTTCGTCATCAACAATTTTAGTGCGTACACTCATTTCTAGTTTTGAATACAGGTGAACAGGTAAAGCAGGTTGAAAGTAAATGAGAATGCACCTTAAGGGGCATTCTGCTTCCCTTTCAGCCTGCTTTAAGCTACCATCTGCTAGGATATAGATTGTATATGACCATAAGAGTTCAAATGAATTTGATTATGGTTGAAATCGGACCAATAGGTCAAGAGTTATCTGCCCTTGAATTGCTGAAAATGCCATATTTAGCAGTGTTTACACTCCTAGAGGCCACACTTTTTATCCAATCTTTCTCAAACTTGCTCAGATTGTATATGACCATAAGAGGTCAAATGAGTTTGATTATGGTTGTAATCCGTCAAATAGATCAAGAGTTATCTGACTTTGAATTGCTGAAAAAGCCTTTTTTAACACTGTAGAGGCCAACAATTTTATCCAATCTTTCTCAAATTTGCTCAGATTGTAAATGACTATAAGAGTTCAAATCGATTATGGTTGGAATCAGACTAATAGGTCAAGAGTTATCTACCTTTGAATTGCGGAAAATGCCATATTTAAGGGTGTTTACACTCTAGAGGCCACAATTTTTATCCATTCTTTTTCAAACTTGATCAGATTGTATATGACCATAAGAGTTCGAATAAGTGTGATTACGGTTGAAATCAGACTAATAGGTCAGGAGTTATCTGCACTTTAATTGCTAAAAATGCCATATCAAACAGAATTTACACTCTTTCAACTTCAGTTTTCAATGGATTTTGATTATACTTGCACACAAAGTATATAGCTATAAGTTCTCGAAAGGAGTGCAATTATTGTTGAAATCTAATCATCGTGGCAATAGTTATCTGCCCTTGATACACTTTGAAATGCTAGAAAAGTCTTCATTTTAGTATTGTTTAGGCTCTAGTTATCTGCCCTTGATGTAATCTACTATACTAGAATTATGAGGTTGTATTCCAAAATTGTTTACATTCTATAAGACAGATTTGAATGGATTTAGATTAAAACAGGTGAAACAGAAAGGTAAAGCTATCAGGCTTCAGTACAACAGGTGAGCGATATTAGGACCTTCAGGCCCTATCTTGTTTAAATTGTTAGAATTGGTCAATAATTAGCTGCCCTTGATGTGTTGAAAAAGCCATAATTGATAGAGTTTACACTGTAGCAACTACATTTTTGAATGCATTTTGATTAATATTTGCACACAATGTATATAAATAAGTTCTTGAAAAAGTGCAATAATTGTTGAAATCAGGTCATTGTGCCGAGTTATCTGCCCTTGATGTACTCAACTATACTAGAATTTACTGTAGACCAATATTGTTTTCACTGTGTAGTCTACAAAATTTGAGTGGATTAATATTAATATAAGTGAAACTCAAAGGTAAAGCTATCAGGCTCCATTACAGAAGGTGAGCGATATCTTCTGTGAAGGAGTGTATGCCTAAAAATTAGTATCTATGAAGTATTTGGTTAAAAATTAGGTAATTGAAACTAAATTGGTTCTCCTTTATTGTGTATATTGCTTTCAAACAGCCAGTATAAGCTGTTAGCAAGGGAAACGTTTGTAATGAAAGGTTTTGCTTGCTTTATACACACAAGCTTTTGAGTTGAGTCTTAGATGGACTCAAGCATTTGAGTGGTCAGATTTGAGATTTTGCTGAGCAAAAGCTCAAATCTGACCATTCAAATGCTTGAGAACAGATCAGACTCAACTCATAAGATTGAGGACCTTTGACTTTTGTTGCATCAAACAAGGCCTAGCTCCAGGCACAGACTCAGATGAGTTCCGTCTCCACGATCGTATATACCGCAGGAGTTTATAATCTTTCTGTATTCATGTCCTTACGACTAAAATTCTAGAACTATACATTTTAATCTGAGTGTCAAACAGTCTGGAGCCTGATCGGAAGCCGGGGTTCCCGGCGGTTTCGTACTGTTTGCAATGGAAATTATTGTTTCAGCTTAGATGCATTTTTGAGGGAAGAATTACTGATACCCACTGTAATTAGACAACAGGTGTATTGGAAATGGAATGCAGCAGGAAGATTTGTGACTGAAAAATAAGAGCTAGAGATGACCCTCAAAACGTGTTTCAAAAATACTTGCGTTAACTCGTTCACCCCTGAAAGTTTTAATGGACAATTCCAGTATCCAAATAAGTCTAGCCCATTTATGACTATTAACGGTTATTTACATCAATGTTTTGCAAAATGACAAAACAGTGCAGACCCTGATCAGAGAGCTGCTTTAGGAACCCTTTGAGCTGGTCCGTTCACTGTTTGCAAGGGACAAAATTACTCGATACTGCCAAGTTATACTGTATGTAAAGAGCGAGTATATTCGTCGCTAGGGTTCAATGTATTAATAAAAACGGGTGCTTCTTTTTAATGAACTTTTCTTCTTTTCGACTAAGAATACAAAACCTTTTTGTCCTAATTTCGGACATGACATTTACGACGATGAGCGAACGGCATTTATACAGTGTTCAACAATGTAAGTATAGAATCCAAATCGTTAGCCTTCCTATCAGTATTTCAAACGCCATACAAACTTTACATTAGAGAAGACGTTATTCTTTCCTAATAAACGCGTTTATGCTAAACTTATTATTTACATTGCAAACATTTTGAAGCCTGACCAGACGCCGGGTCACCCGGCCCCTGACGAGGCTACATACTGTTTGGCATTTAGATTAAAGAATTAGAAGTTGTCAATTTTTTTTTTTACATTTTATTGCAATGCTTTTGCATATCGTTCACATTTAAACGGGAGCAAATACCATCTACTCCACTGTAGTAGCAAAACACAAGAAACCCAACCCTTGCGGACCGAGAAACATGTTTGGGTTAAAAGTACACTGGTGAAGAGCACAGTTGGCCTATACAAACAGTGGGTACCTCTCTAGATCCAGATCAGAAGGCTCTTTAAGGATTTGCTTTACTTTCAACCTGCTTTAAGTGGTCACCTGTCTTCAAAAGTAAAAACAAGCTAGAGGTAAAGAGTTTAAAAACAAAAAGTTCATACAAGAGGCTAAGATACCGAAGGATTACGTCCAGAGGGTGACAGGGATTTGACACAAGGCAATGAGAGACGCTTGGTTTATTTTAGTCGTTTTCATTACATAAACGTTTGGCAGAAGCTGCTTCATGGGCCTGGAAAGACAAAATGAAAAACGTGAAAAAAAATTCTCATTACTGCTTCATGTAATGTTAAACCCATTTGTGCCCACGATCCCATGTATGGGACATAGGCAAACAGTGTAGACTCTGATCAGACGCCGCATTATGCGGCGTCTGATCAGAGTCTACACTGTTTGCTGATAGGAATTTCAATATAAATGAAAATTTTGACCAGGCATCCCTTTGATAAAAAATGGACTAATCCAATATATAAACATGGAAGAATCCACTGGGCACAAATGGGTTAAATCGCTCGCAAGACAACAGTACTAAATTGCCGCTCTTACAATGGTGTTAGGGCAGTGATATAAGAACCCCTTCACTGCCTTTCCCCGAGGACAACGGTCAATGGTTCTATGCAAACAATTTGGATCTCGATCAGACACCGCGTCACACTGCGTCTGGTCGGAATCCAAACTGTTTGACACTCATTTCAATATTTCTTGAGTCAAAATACCTAAAATTTAAATTTCAGACATAAAAGCAGACGACAATTGGTTAAAAACAATGACGTCATCACCGGGCAGTGAATGGGTTAACGTAACTTGTTTTTCAGATCAGCACAGAACGATCAACTGACACTCTAGTCAGCTTCAGATTGGCAGAAAGGATAAGATACAAGAACACATTTTGGAATTTAATGCATATCTTTTCCTTTCAAAATACTGTCGAAACTCGATAAATCGAAATCGCGTTAGATCGAACATAGCCATATTTCAAAGTTAAAACGTGTCTTAGCCACGTTTTAACTTTAGAATACGCATATGTTCGACTTAAGCGAGACCGAGTTATCGAAATTAAAATTTTGAAATAGATCTACCTGTAAGGTCGATTTAAGCGAGTTGGAAGTATCGAGATTCGACTGTATTGATATAAATATCAAACAGTTTTGATTCTGAGTAGGGTAAAATGTTTGCAAATGTTGGTGCTGTCGGCTATGGCAATGCAGGGGCAATATATTATACTGTTTCACGATTCTCTGCGGTTTGTTACCTTTTTACTTACACGTGTTTTAATACCGTACTACAGCCTTGCTATTACGATAACTCACTGACAAATTGTGTTGATATTGTAAACTAGAAGACTGCTTTAACCAACATGCATATAAGGAAATACTCTATTATTTTCCAATGAACGCTTTTGTATGAAAGCAATTAAGTCCAATGCAAACAGTTTGGAGCCAGATCAGACTCCGGGTAAACCGGCGTCTGATAATGCTCCAAACTCTTTGCCACTCAGATGAAAGCAACATTTGTTATATTTTATCGCACTGTGTTTGCGTTCAATTTCGTTTAAACGGACACAACTAGCTTAGTCTCCACTGTGGATAGAGATAGAGATAACTCGGACTCCTCTCGGCTTTAGGACGCTACCTTATCTCAACACCATCAACGATTATTCTTGGTAGCGGTCTTAGTTATATTTTATTGTGCAATAATATACTACATGTATGTACTTTTGAAATTGTTTAAAGAATCTGGATTTATATATCATGGGAACATTTAATATTCCTGAAGCAGTACCGAAATTGCAATTCTCCAATGTATATGAAGCGAGACTGTTACGAGAGGCAATGGAAAACGATTGCGTATTGTTTAAAAAGGTCGATTTAAAAAAAAGAAATAAAAAAAAGCTTAGATTCTAGTGTCAAAAAGATTTAAGCCCATCAGAGGTCAAGTTAATGTGACTCCAATCTGTTTGCATTAGACGTAGGTTCAAAACGTTAGGTAAGAGAGACTACTATTTAACAGTATGCAAGCTGTACAATTTGGGCATTTTCCCTAAGGTTTCAAACTACATGTATTAGCACTGGGTACTATTGGCTTTTTCTTACAACCGCGTTTAATGAGAAAGAATCATGTCTTCTCATATAATTATACAGTAGTTCACCTATATATTACGACAACTGAAAATAAAGCTAAATGATTGTATATAATAATAGACAAGTGACATCTTAAAGCAAGGTGAAAGTAAAACAGAAAGCTCCTAAATGACCTCCTGTTTTACTATCACATTGCTTTAAGCAGTAACTTGTCCGAAATACCTAAAAAATAAAACACTTTAAAAGTGGTCGTAATATAGATGTTTAACTATACTCTGTATGCTGTTCACAAGTTCTTACCTAAGATATGACAGCACACATCCCTGCCGTCCTCATAACCTGCGGCACAGAAATGATAGTGGGGACACTGAACGTCACCCTTTCCACAGAACATGATCTCACCGTTGTCATATAGGGCCGGGTGTCCCGCGTTAAACATAGAAAACGGACATCGGTACTTGGCCAGTTCTTCACTGCTTGCCTTTGCCGTTGTTAAGTCCACGTACAAAACTGAAGAAAATGTATGCTATTTTTAGCACGCTATGTGAATGACGTCTGCAAAAATTGTCGTCTGCAACAATTCTAATAGTCAAGTTATCTCCATTTTCTTTTACGTTATACCATCAGAGTATCAAACAGTTGGGTCCCGATGAGACGCCGAGCTACTCGACGTCTAATCTGGCCCCGACACTGTTTGCAACAGTTACTACGTAATTATTCGCCTGTTTGCAACAGTTACTACGTAATTATTCGCCTGTTTGCAACATTTACTACGTAATTATTCGCCTGTTTGCAACAGTTACTACGTAATTATTCGCCTGTTTGCAACATTTACTACGTAATTATTCGCCCGTAATATACATAGAGGATAATCAATTTCTTTGGATTGATGCAGGACGAGTTTTTTAACCAGATAACTACCCATTCGAGTGATATATTTTTCATATCAATCCAAAGAAATTGATTATTCTATTTATTATATACACTTTAATGACGTTTTTACAGAAAAAACACAAAAAATTGATTACCGCGACGTCACTAAACTAATTATGACGTAACGTCACAAATAGTGATATCATCAATACATGTAGTGATGATATCAACAGTGACGATATCAAATTTATCTAACTGAGAAATCTCTATAAATCATCGATAGGTTTATAATAAATAGAGGATAATCAATTTCTTTGGATTGATATGAAAAATATATCACGAGAATGGGTTGTTATCTGGTTGAAAAACGAGTCCGCAGGACGAGTTTTTTAACCAGATAACTACCCATTCGAGTGATATATTTTTCATATCTATTCAAAGGAATTGATTATTCTATTTATTATATATATTTTAATGACGTTTTTACAGAAAAAAC
Organism: Gari tellinella; assembly: GCA_922989275.2. Taxonomy (NCBI): domain Eukaryota; kingdom Metazoa; phylum Mollusca; class Bivalvia; order Cardiida; family Psammobiidae; genus Gari; species Gari tellinella. The sequence continues at coordinate 55,097,153 of OV277858.1, forward strand.
ACCGCGACGTCACTTAAACTAATTATGACGTGACGTCACAAAAAGTGATATCATCACTACATGTAGTGATGATATCAACAGTGACGATATCAAATTTATCTAACTGAGAAATCTCTATAAATCATCGATAGGTATTTAATAAAGAAAGTTAACCCTTCACTGCCATGACGTCATCAGTTAAAGAATTGTCATCTGCTTTTATTTTCAAATTTGAAATTTAGGTATTTTGACTTAAGAAATATTAAAATGTGCGTCAAACAGTTTGGATCCTGATCAAACGCTACGTAACACGGCGTCTGAGCTGGATCAAAACTGTTTGACAAACTTAGCAATGTTTTTAGGTAAAACAACGTATAAAATTACAATTTTAATAGTTGAATCAGACGATTCACGGTGGTGAACGTGCTAGAGGGGTTATTACGTCATAATGGCAGCGAAAGGGTTAATCAGTTTTACGAAAATGAAGGTAACGATTAATTTAACAGCCATACAATTTAAAGGAAATTACATTAGAATCTATTATACGTCCCCTCTTTATAGTGGTATAAGTTTTGTATGGCTAATGTTTCAAATGTGTGACTTTCAAGCACTGTCCACGAACTTGACGGACACACCTCGTATTATATTCTCCATAAAAACGTAGGAACATGGTATTGATATACTCACCAACGACAAGGAAAGAGAACAGGATTCCACAAGCTGCTAGTTTCATTGTAACCAAATAATAATTTAACCTACAATGTAAAAGAGATATTCGATTGTAAATAAATACATGTACCGGTACGAAGATAAGAATTTTATGTCTGCGCCTAAATGTTTTAGCTGCATCCAAGATAGTGGTGCATATCGACGAACATGTTTTCATTTTGTTTGTAATACAGTGCTCCCTCTCAACAACAGCCCTCCCGACAACGACTCCCTCCTTACAACGACCGTTGTCGCAGTTCCCTAAAAAGGACAATTATTCCCAACCTATTCACGACTGCATTGTCGTCTGCTTAAAATTGTCATCTGCTGTTTTTCTAAATGTTACATAATGGACATTTCGACAGAAAAAAAACTTAATGACCAATGACACACAGCTTGAATCCAGAGCAGACGCCGCGTTATGATCTGGATTCAAGCTGTTTGCAAATGTAAGCCAATTTCCATCCCTGTAACGACTCCCTCCGAACAACAAACATAATTTGTGTCTCCCATTGGGTGTCGTTGTAGAGAGGGAGCGCTGTTAAACATTTACCTTTTCACTGTATTGTCTCCATTTCAGGCTGAAAAGAGTAAATTGTTTTGATCCTCATCATACACCGAGTAACCAGTAGTCTGGTTCGAGTCCAAACTGTTTGACGCAGACATCGATGCTTCTTTTGTTGTAATGCTTCACATTTTAAAGTTGAGAAATAAAAAAGAAGGCGGTATACCGACAGTGAAGATGATAAAACAGTCTTGCTTTTTTTAGTCTACGGTACAGTTATTTGTACATTGTATGACAGCTATTCTGTTGTTTGAACATATCTCTATTCGTGCAGTTGCAGCACTTTAATTGCAAATGTACACACAGTTCAGCAGCAATACAGTGACCAAAACATTGTTTTTCCCTTTAAAAAAACTAAGCACCAATGCAATACATGTGTAACCAAAACGAAGAAAATGACCGCCCTTGAAAAGTTTGTCATTTAATTTGACCGACTGTCGAACAGTTCGGAGCTTAAAGCCAAAGAAATCAAAGAATGATCGATCATGCTGTATGACATTTTTGTATTCTTTTTGAATTGCATTAAGCTGCTACCTTTTTTCATTTTTTGACCTTTTAATGTATACGAACTACAGAAATTTGCAAATATAAATAGTTAAACATGTACATGTAAATGAACGAAACGCGAAATGTATAAGAATGTTTCGTTGTGCGTGCCCTGGAACAAATAATGTAGGTATAATTAGAGACTAGTAATAAGTAAATACCTTACGAAGGCAAAGGTTTGTCCAAATTGATTTTTCTGGTTTTGTATGATATCTAAAAGTGGACTAGGTGTGACGTAAGAGAAGAGATAACCTCTTACTGGCGGGGAATGGGGACAAGACGTGTGTTACAGTGATGAAGACGTTATACCTTCACGTTTAAACGAAATACAAACGAAATGATATAAAATGTAGATAATGACTATTTCTTGAAAACGTAAACTTTTTTTTTTAATCTTAGTTACAAACAGTTTGAAGCCTAATCAGACGCCGCGTCACGCGGTGTCTGATCAAGATCCAAACTTTTTGCAAACGCGCTTTTAAGCGTCATTGAGAGCGAAAGGGTTAATAGCTTCCTTACGACTACAATTCTAGAACCACCACTGTCATGTCGTGGAAAAAGACATTATTCGTTTCCGCTAAATCAAAACGCAACATGTTGAAAACGATAACTTTTTGACAATTCTTGACTATACATTTTAATCTGAATGGCAAACAGTTTGGAGCTGATCGGAAGCCGGGGTTCCCGGCGTCTGATCTGGTTTCGTACTCTATGCAATTGGAAATTATTGTTTTAGCTTACATTGTAGATGCAGTTTTGGGGAAGAATAACTGATACCTCCTGTAATTAGACAACAGGTATATTGGAAATGGAATGCAGCAGGAAGATTTGTGACTGAAAAATAAGAGCTAGAGAGGAAGTATGATGAACAACCTACAAAACGTGTTTCAAAAATACTTGCGTTAACTCGTTCACCCCTGAAAATTTTAATGGATAATTCCAGTATCAAAATAAGTCTAGCCCATTTATGACTATTTACGGTTATTTACATCAATGTTTTGCAAAATGACAAAACAGTGCAGACCCTGATCAGAGAGCTGCTTTAGGAACCCTTTGAGCTGGTCCGTTCACTGTTTGCATAGGACAAATTTACTCTATACTGCCAAGTTATACTGTATGTAAATAACGAGTATATTCGACGCTAGGGTTCAATGTATTAATAAAAACGTTTTAATGAACTTTTCTTCCTTTCGACTAAGAATACAAAACCTTTTTGTCCTAATTTCGGATATGACATTTACGACGATGAGCGAACGGCATTTATACAGTGTTCAACAATGTAAGTATAGAATCCAAATCGTTAGCCTTCCGATCAGTATTTCAAACGCCATACAAACTTTACATTGGAGAAGACGTTATTCTTTCCTAATAAACGCGTTTATGCTAAACTTATTATTTACATTGCAAACATTTTGAAGCCAGACCAGACGCCGGGTCACCCGGCCCCTGACGAGGCTACATACGGTTTGGCATTTAGATTCAAGAATTAGAAGTTGTCATATTTATTTTTAGCTCACCTGAGCACAAAGTGCTCAAGGTGAGCTTTTGTGGTTGGTCTTTGTCCGTCGTGCGATGTGCGTCGTGCGTCAACAATTTCTTCAAACATTTTCTTCTTTAAAACCACTAGCCTGATTGCAGCCAAACTTCACAGGAATGTTCCTTGGGTCAAGCTCTTTCAAAGTTGTTCAAATAATTTTAAACAATGGAGAACTCTGGTTGCCATAGCAACCAAAGTGAGAAAATAAAGAAATCTTAAAAAATCTTCTTGTCAAAAACCATAAGGGCCAGAGCTTTGCTATTTGGCACATAGCATCATCTATAGGTCCTCTATCAAGATTGTTCAAATTTTGCCCCAGGGGTCAAAATTGGCCCCGCTCCCGGGGTCACCGATTGATATAGAGTTATATAGTGAAATGTACAAACATCTTTTTCTCTGAAACCAATATGGCCAGAGCTTTGATATTTGGCATGGTGTAACTTCCAAAGGTCCTCAACATATAAAAAACTTCAAAAATCTTCTTGTCTGAAACCATTATACACTGAGCTTACATATTTTGCACATAACATCGTCAACAGGTCCCCTATCAAAGTTGTTCAAATTTTGCGCCTTGGGTCAAAATTGGCCCCGCCCCGGGGACCAGTGTTTTTCATAGAGTTTTATAGTAAAATGTTCAAACATCTGTTTCTCTGAAACCAATATGGCCAGAGCTTTGATATTTGACATGGTGTAACTTCCAGAGGTCATTCACATATATATTTGAATTGGTTCCGGTATGTTGCATATCAGGGTCACCAGAGCTAAAAATAGATATTTTCAATGAAAACTTCAAAAATCTTTTTGTTTGAAATTCTTTGACCCAGCTTAGTGTCACCACGGTCAGGTGAGCGATCAAGGGCCATTCTGGCCCTCTTGTTTTTACATTTTATTGCAATGCTTTTGCATAACGTTCAAATTTAAACGGGAGCAAATACCATCTACTCCACTGTAGTAGCAAAACACAAGAAACCCAACCCTTGCGGACATGTTTGGGTTAAAAGTACACTGGTGAAGATCACAGTTGGCCTATACAGACAGTGGGTATCTCTGTAGAGCCAGACCAAAAGGCTCTTTAAGGATTTGCTTTACTTTCAACATGCTTTAAATAGTCACCTGTTTTCAAAAGTAAAACAGGCTAGAGGTAAAGAGTTGAACAAAAAATTCCTGCAAGAGGCTAGATACCGAAGGATTAAGTCCAGAGGGTGACATGGAGAAATTTGAAACAAAGCAACGAGAGACGCTTGGTTTATTTTAGTCGTTTTTCATTTACATAAACTTTTGGCAGAAGCTGCTTCATGGGCCTTGAAAGACAAAATGAAAAACGTGAAAAATAATTTCTCATTACTGCTTCATGTAATGTTAAACTCGCTCGCAAGACAACAGTACTAAATTGCCGCTCTTACATTTGTGTTTGGTCAGTGAAATAAGAACCCGTTCACTGCCTTTCCCCGAGTTAATTATTTTTTTATTATTATTTTTTTTATATATATTATACAGTAAATCCTCTCTGTATATAATATCTTTATTTCAGTCCCATCATGCGTCATATACATATATACCTTTAGTCATAAAACAACATTAACCACGCCATTCAAATAAGAATTATAAGAGACTTTTAAGTAATTATCACAGCAAACTACTACCCTACCTGAATACCATATTTCAAGTATCAGCAGTTCAATACAAAAAAACACACCCATAAAACTAAAACCATATAAATAGTGCTAATTTCAAAGCTACGACCTGCCATAAAGTTATACTTAAAATCTGACATTCAAAAAGTACATTAATATGCCTTATTAAGAAATGTTAATAAGATATCCATTCTTACCATTGATCAGATCAATGATAACTTGATTAGCACGCTTTACATTGACGAGATAATATTAAGTTATATATTTAAACAACATGTTATATTTATACACATATAAGAGTTTCCTTTTTACACTAGATAAACATGAACACATCGTATTGTTATTGCACATAATATTATCATGTATTATACAAACGATGTGTACGTCGTTTTAAAATATTGAAGCAGGATTTGGCAGTAAAACGTACCAGTTGCTCACTAGAAAACAACAATTTAAACTTATTACAGTTAGTTTCTGACATAAAATCATTAAAACACCGGTTGCCTTGTCATATAGCTCGGCTCGTATATCCTCATATAGTGGACATTCAGTTATCACATGTAATTCATTTTCAATAGTATTTTTACAAAAAGGACAAATTCTACATTCTAATTGTAGCCTCTAATATCTACCTGTTTCTATTTGTAAAGGGGCAACTCCACATCTAAATTTAGCAAAAGTAGATCTGTGTACAATGGTCAATGGCTCTATGCAAACTCCGCGTCACGCGCCGTCTGATCGGAATCCAAACTGTTTGACACTCATTTCACGATTTCTACAGTCAAAATACATAAAAGCAGACGACAGTTGGTTAAAAACAATGACGTCATGGCAGTGATCGAAGGAGTTAACGTAACTTGTATTTCAGATCAGCACCAAGCGATGAAAAATTTAAAATAAATTACTTTAAGTTAATTTTTTGGTCCTTAAGTTGGATATTTTGTTTTCTGATGATTGTGTCATCCTTTTAAACTACATTTGAAGTTGTTTTCTGATACTTGTAGGATAAAAAAGTTAAAAGTTTACGTTATTTCTTCATTTTTCCACTTTTTTAATGTTAACATTAATATTCATGAGTATGCAAATGAGATATTTAAAATATGAATATAAAAGCCCAATGTCTTATCTTCAATTTGGTACCAGTTTTATATGTTTAGGACAAAAACTGACTGTGATATGGATGATTTTTCATGTATTGGTCATCATAACATAAAATATGGGGGTGCCATGGAAACGGTTAAAATACACATAGCCTAAAAGAGTTTATTTTTGAGTACATTCGCGATTCTGATCCAGTAGACCCTACTGAACATTTTGGCACCCATGAAAAAAAGTCTAGGGGTGGGGGTGCACGGTAGACCCCATTTGGCCCCCAGAGTATATATACTCTGATATATCAGACGTCAAGTTAATGTGACTCCAATCTGTTTGCAATAGACGTAGGTTCAAAACGTTAGGTAAGAGAGACAACTATTTAACAGTACGCAAGCCGTACAATTTGGGATTTTACCAAAGGTTTCAAACTATTAACACTGGGTACTATTGGCTTTTTCTTACAAACGCGGGGGAGGGGGGGGGGGGGGGGGGGGGGTAGTGTCAAAGCTTACGGGGCGGACGCCTATGATCTTTAGCACGTAACGTAATTGACGTCTTCAAAATTTGTAGTCTGCAACAATTCTAAGAGTCAAATTATCTCCCTTTTCTTTTAATTTATACCACCAGAGTGTCAAACAGTTTGGATCCAGATTAGAAGCCGAGCTGCTCGACGTCTAATCTGGCCCCGAAACTGTTTGCAACAGTTACTGCATATTCGCCTGTATTATACAGAAGGTTAACTCCTTTAATGCCATGACGTCATCAATTACACAAGTGTCAAACAGTTTGGATCCTGATCAGACGCCACGTGACGTTGCGTCTGCTCAGGATCCAGACTGTTTGCAAATAACTTATGCACTCGGGATTAGGCAGTGAATGGGTTAATCAGTTAATTATTGTTGTTATTAATTGCTACGCAAATTAAATCATTTCTTAAAGGTTCTATGACTGAAGTAACGTCGAGTCTTGTGTCAAACAGTTTAGAACTAGATGAAATGCCAAATACTCTAAGCAGGGCTCGAATAATTTAGTGAGTTTTCCTTTGACACAACCAAGATATTTATTTACCTGACAGTTTCGGACATGACTATGTCCTTCCTCAGAACACTGACTACTGGTCCATATCTTGGTTGTGTCAAAGGAACAATCTCTACACATTGAATTTACCAACCAGATGAACTCAAATAGTTTGCAAACGATGCAAGTGCAGTCGGACCAGGGCAAAATAGAAATATCGGTTACTTTAATCAGTTTTACGTACATACGGTAACGAAACTTTTACAGCCATACGATTTTACAGAAAATACATACGCTCGTACATGTATGTATAGAAGAATTTTTATAAAAAATAAAAAAAAAACACAAAAAAAATAAATAAATAAATAAATCATGTCTGCTGAATAGACGAAATTTGTTAGCTGGAAATACAGCTCATAAATACTCATTTTAAACATTCTACTTACTTTGTGACAAATTAACCTTTCTATTTAATGCACTTATTTTGTAAAGAAAGTGTGATCAAGATTATCATTAAAATCTTAGATATTGTATTAGATGGTACTGTACTCAATGCTATTTTCTTTGAGATATGCTCTGTAAAGATATATGAAAATGTATGCAGGTTATGTGACCGTTATTATATACATATGTATAATGTCTGTATCAACAAAGGTACACTGAACAAGTTGAACTAAATATTCTGTTCTGTTCTATAATCTTGATTAAAATATAAAACTGTGGCATTTATATACTCACCAACGACAAGGAAAGAGAACAGGATTCCACAAGCTGCTAGCTTCATTGTTTGCAAATTTTACCTACAATATAAAGAGATATTTGACTGTGAATAACTGCCGGTACAGAAATAAGAATTATAACGACTATGACTATTTTAGCTGCATCCAATAGAGTGGTGCATATCGACCGAAATGTTTTCAGTTTATTTGTAAACAACACAATTATCTTTTCACTGTATCGACCCTATACATTGTATTGCGTTGACAATCGTAAACAGTTTGGACTGTCATCATACGCCGAGTATCCAGTAGTCTGGTTCGAACTCAAACTGTTTGATACAGATGTCGACACTTCCTCTGTTGTTATGCTTCAAGTTTTAAGTTTGAGAAATAAAAAGAGAAGACGGCATCTGCACTGCGAAGATGATAAAACAGTCTGCTTTGTTTTAGTCTACGTTACATGTACATGTATTTATATGACAGCTTTTCTATTGCTATATTTTTAAAAGATCTCCGTTCATGCAATTGCAGCATATTGTGACGAATGTATACGCAGTTTAGCAGCAATACAGAGGCCAAAACAGCATGATTTGCCTTATAAACGAAACTAAACACATCTAACATGTACACTCAAACGTAGAAAATGACCGTCTTAAAATAAAATGTTGTCTATTTCATTTAATCGACTGTCGAACAGTTCGTAGCTTAAAACCAAAGAAATAAAAGCCTGACCGATTCTTAAGCGACCGATGGATAAAGAAGAATGCGGGTGTTTAGTACGTTTATGCAGTATGACATTTCTGCATTAATTTTGAACTGCATTAAGCCACATCATTTTTCACTGTTTGAGCTTTTAATGTATGAACTACAGAATTTTTCAAATAAATACATACACATGTATATGAACAAAATGTTAAAGAATGATTCGTTAGCGTGTCCTGGGACAAAAATAGTGTACTTAGTTATAGAGACTGGTAGTAAGTAATCAGTAAGTAAATAAGTGCATATCTTACTAAGACAAATGTTTGTCCAAATTGATTTTTTCTGGTTTTGTATGATATCTTGAAGTGGATCAGGTGTGACGTAAGAGAAGAGATAACCTCTCACTGGTACGGAATGGGGACAAGAAATATGTTACAGTATTGTAACAGAAGAAGACGTACTTCCAAACGAAAAGAAAGGCGACAAAGCGTACAGCATGGCAATATTATAAAGCGAATGACTTGAGTCTGAGATCGTTCTCAAGCATTTGATTGGTCATATTTGGAGCAAAAGCTCCAATGTGACAAATCAAATGCTTGAAAACAATCTCACACTCAACTGAAGCCCAATATAACCGTGGGACCCAATTGTTTTGGAAATGTTGACGATTTTTCAATATAAAATATCAATGTTAAGCGAGTTATAGGGTTTTGTCTCGTTTGTCTTTTTATTGAGTCTGCAATATTTATTTATCATTGAAATAAGGCAGTTTTAATAAATGATACAGTTCAGAGTCTGGTCATATACCTATGCTGAGTAACGAACTTTGTGTTGTTCTCGCATCTTGTTTTAACCATTTAATCCATAAATACGCATTTTTACGCATTTGATTAATTCCTTTACTTAAGAAAATAGTTCCAGTTTATACAGTAATGAATGGGCAATGTAAGAATTATTTCCTATATCCTAGCAGATGGATGCTTAAAGCAGACTGTAAGTAAAGCAGTTGGCGCCTACTGCTTTACTTTCAATCTGTTTTAAGTAGACATCTGTCTTTTAATACTAGAAACCGGTTAGGGGGTCAATGGTTAAGCTGCCAGCTGGCATTAATACATTCTTTGAGTCATCTTTTGAGATGTCGCAATAATGAGGGGTTTCTCCACAAATGTCAAGGTTGGTCTACATGAACTTCTATATAGCTCTTATCTAAACCCTGTTCCTGCCGAATATTCATTTATAAAACCCCGTCCACTATGAACACACATCAACGGCACTATTATTTGGCTAATAAAATAAGGTAAACAGGAAATAGCGCAGATTAGTGTCAGATATATTCTGTAAGAAATAATGTAGACCCTAGTCAGAAAGCTCCTGAAGTAGCTGTCTGATTTGGGTCTATACTGTTTTTATAAAGCGCCAGTATATACTCATATCAGGAGAACGGTTGAGGAAGATGTTATCAGTTGGCACCTGTCATTGGTGATTACAAGTTATCAGATATAATTCAATATGGCGGTTTCTATTTTGGTTATTGCAGTTATATTTGCAGTATTTACTGGTAATCGTTATATTTTCTTTTGTTAATTTGACTACAGTTTACAAATATAAAAGTATCTGTATTTTACTACATTGTATGTGTTATGTCTGTATCATGTTGAAGTGTATAGTGATGGAATTTGAAGTTTTTCACTTCCAATACACTGCTCACCGACTTTCATCTACTATATAAGTTATAATTTACAACGCTTTAGTCGCCACGATATACTTGGGTTTGAAGCAGTTCTCAACAACATTTTCAAATCTTACATTAATTACTTACCTGAACATTTGTTTTAGGTGTGGCCTCGGTTGGACACTGTCCTGATCACGGTATACCGTTAGAGGGGGCTTTCTGCGGACTGTCCCCGGTTGCAGTTACCTGTCCCCATGGTTACTACTGCAATGCAGCTCCAAATGACGCCTATGCCGAATGCTGTCGTAAGTAGATCCAGCAAAATGATACACACACAGTGACACAGATAGCCCTTTACCCCATAGCCTCTTTCTACTTTGTAATACAGGTGACTACTTAAAAAAGCTTGAAAGTATAAAGCAGATTGCGCATTAGGCGCATTCTTCTTAAACTTCAGCCTGCTTTTAGCTACCATAATAAGATATGACTTATGTTATATATTCATGACTGTATAAATTGGAACTATTTTTGTCAGTGTAGAAATAAATTGAATGCACTGAAAGGCAATTCTATGGGAAAAGAGCTAGAGGTAGGGGAAAACAAAATTCAAGTCACCAAGATAGAAAGTATAAGAGTAACGATAAAATTTAGTGAAGATATGACTTATGTTATATATTCATGACTGTATAAATTGGAACTATTTTTGTTAGTGGAGGAATAAATTGAATGCATTGAAAGGCGCTTCTATGGGAAAAAGGGTAGAGGTAGGGGAAAACAAAAATCAAGTCACCAAGATAGAAAGTATAAGAGTTAAGATAATATAGAGAAAACGAGAGAGAGAAAGAGAGAGAGAAAGAGAGAACGAGAGAGACAGAGAGAGACAGAGAGAGAGAGAGAGAGAGAGAACGAGAGAGACAGAGAGAGACAGAGAGAGAGAGGAGAGAGAGAGAGGGGGTCAGAATTGTTTGTTTTTTAATTAGTCGACATCTACTTTCTGTATATTTTCAGCAACTCATTGTGGAAATAGGCCGCCATTGTATAGCACTTCCGGTAAGCCAGTGTATTGTGGGAGAGGAGGTGTAAGGTGTCCTAACCTTTACCATTGCAAAGTAGCGCCAACTGACGGGTGGGCCGTCTGCTGCAGTGATTAAACACATTTTATGCATGAATATGTTTATATATAGTAGTATTACAAACACTAAAACAAATTTAACTTGCTATCGGTGTTAACTCATTCACCCTAGAAACTCCAAATGGACGATTCCAGCTCTCAACTAAGTCGAGTCCATTTTTTTGAGTAGCAAAAATTTAAGTTTGGCCTTTTTGTCCAATTTGTGTGATCTCTGTTTGACCTCGTATTGTGTTTTTTTTCACTCACTGAGTCTCAGTTTTTCAAATTGTCCGATAGAAGAAAGAGTTCAATATGTTTTCGAATCATTCTGCAAATCAGAACAAAATTGGTTATCATAGATTACATCATAATTTTACTCTAGCACCAAGTACATGAAAAATAACGAAAAGCAGTACTTAATTCAGGGATAAAATACAGGCGTTATTATTTCAACCTGGGTATTGGGGCAAATATAGTCAAATTTAGAGCAACTTCTGATTGCCAAAAACTAAGATAATAATGATTTTGGTAGAGAATAATTTATACTAAGATTTCTTTTTTTTTCTAAGAGAGAATCATCAAATTCTTAGTTGATGGATGGGTGAGTTGGGTTTTACGGTACTGCCACACAACATAGTCATATAGCGCCGATGAATGATGAGGGCTGATGAGATGAGATGATTTCGGCCATTCGTTGCAAAGCAGCGCATGGGATCAAAACCACCGACTACCTTGAATTCTTTTAGTTCTTGGCAGAGGTACGGAATCCTGTTAGGACCACAGGTACTTGACACATACATCTAGATCTATTAACACCCCCAATAAATAGTAGATATTGATAAATTAATCATTTCCCGAGGGTACCACAAGAGAATATCGGCGATCTAGACTATTTTAGCATCAGTTTAAGTCGATAGTTAAGACTAGGTGTTGGATTGCGCTGTTTACCTTGTATCTATAATAGAAGTCTAGTAAAAAAAAAAAAATTTTTTTTCGTTGGTGGGGGGGGGGGGGGGGGGGGGTTTAATAGATAGATGTATATGTGTCAAGTACCTGTGGTTAGGACCGCTATTTTTTCTAATTTTCAATTTTTGTAAAACGCCGAAAAAAGATGCGAGAATGCAACGGGTCATTCTCTCATCTTTTTTTCGGTACTTTTTCAATCAAATCCTATAGTATTCTATTGTTAAAAACGTCGAAAAAAAGATGCGAGATTGCAACTTGCATTCTCGTATCTTTTTTTGACGTTTTTTTAAAAGGCCGAAAAAAGATGCGAGAATGTACCGTTGCAATCTCGCATCTGTTTTCAACGTTTTGTACAATAGAATACTATAGGATTTGAGGTAAAAAAGTACCAAAAAAAAGATGCGAGAATGCAACGCATCTTTTTTCGGCATTTTACAAAAATTGAAAATCAGAAAAAATAGCGGTCCGAACAGGATTCCGTACAGAGGGGATACTCTCGGTCTAATAAACAGAACCCTATGCAAATTAAGCCCCAGAACCACGACAAGGCAGGATGGTCCCTGGGGAATTCTTAGTTGATATTGCCGAAAACTAAGAAATTTTGACTTTCTTAGATAACAATTTATCTCAGAATGTTTCGGAATACGGACCCAGACTTTAAGTTGAAACCCCCCCCCCCCCCCCCCCCCCAAAACAAACAACAACACCCAGACGGTAATTATAATTTAAAGCAGATGACGGGACGGAAGTGGTTAAAATTTATAAATACATGTATATAAACCATATCTGTTTAATCCATCTATAAAGTTTAAGGACCTGGTGCTTTTTTCCTCCCTTTATAGTCAAACTAAGTTCCAGAGTGTTTTCCCGGGCAGACCCTCTTCACCCTTTCACTGTATTACTGTTGTCTGCTTAAACATTGTCATCTGCATTTCATTTCAAAAGCAAAACATCGGCATTTTTATTAAACAAATATTGATATGAATGTCAATCGGTTTGGACTTACTGTGTGCAAATGATCCGAATCCAAACTGTTTGGTTAGAACGCCCTTTTCAGTGAAATAGTTAATCTGGATGGAGCACGTAAAACTGTACAATAACAACCAATGTACAATAACTTTACAAAAAATGTACATTACAGGCGTTAGACGAGACACTTTTTGAATAGCTATTCTCATTGACTCTGTCAAGGAGTTTATTAAAGATGATACATAATGAGCACGAATGTGAGATTCTATTCATCATAAGAAACATTTTAAAACCCTATTAATTCAACGGAATCCATAGTTTGTAGTCTCTCCGCCATATGTATTTTCCGCCAAAAGTTGACGTTGTTTATGGTAACATCATTGCAAATGACGTCATTTGGCACCCCGCGTCATGCAGCGTTTGTGGACGAACAGGTAAGACCGGAGGCCAACTATTGATAGTTTACTATAATTTATCACATAATCTGCTGTCTGGGAGTTGCATAAAGCCATTATGTAAATATCGTAATCCACTAGTGGAATATCGTTTTTTGGGCTCCGGCCCAACCTGTTCGTCCACAAGCGCTGCATGTAGCGGGACGCCAAATGACGTCATTTGCGACGACGTTAACGTACACAACGTAACGTTTTGGCGGAAAATATATATAGCGGTGGGTCTACAAACTACGGCTTCAATCAATTTAATAGGTGCTTAAACTTGTATTGTGATAAATAGAATCTCACATTCGAGCTCATTATTTATCATTTTAATAAACTCGTTGACTAAAATGAATATGACACTCGCCAAGGCTCGCGTCATATTATTTTAGTCAACTCGTTTATTAAAAATGATAAATAATGAGCACTCATACAAGATCCTCTATTTATTAAATGGCTTTATTACATCGCGGTTTTATGTGATAAAAGTGTTATATTACATTAGCAGCTATCAGAATATGCTTAAAGGGTATTCATCGTTTCAATTTAAACTTATTAGGTGTCCCCGCTCTAGATCTAATTCATCTCTTTGAAGTAAATTAACAATGAAAAGTCTATATTTCATGAATAGGAAGCCTTTGGGTGAACGTACAACCCCGAGGACAAATGTGGCAGAGCAAAACATTTTTAGGGCCAAACGTCTGGTAGCAAAACCCCGTACAGTGACACATCAACATGCCATACAGCGATATTTCATTCACAATCAACATGCCGCACACTTGTCACAAATTTGCTTAAGTTCTATTCTTAAAATTATGACCCAACAGAGGGGTACTAGTGTACAGGAATTATTATAAAATGGACTAAGTGTTTTATGCAAATATTGTAGTGAGGAGCGTTTTAAAGTAAAACAGTTGTTATTATTATTTTTCGTCAGCAACCGTTGTTATTTACCGGTACTAGGCAGCATGTTTATACGTCTTACGTGAGTTTCGCTGGATAAAACAGAAATGTTTTGACATCAGAATATCCCAGAAACATCACGCTTTAATACGGTATTATATACATGTTAATCATAGACATTTTATGCTATAAAATCATGAAAAACATACCTGCACTGCAGAGCGACCGGCTAGCTCGACTCGCTGGTACCAATATCCGGTGTACGGGAATGCATAGTGATACTAGGGGTATCGTCGTCGACACTTACAGTTTAGCAAATTTGCAAAATTGTTTTCTTTATTTCATTGAATTGCATGTGTTGTTAGTTTCTTTAAAGCGACTCGCAACCAGATGGTGAATTTGCAAAAATAAAAGTAACACTCAAATAAAACCAAATGTCAACCATTATCGTGCATCTGGCATTAGAAAAATATGATCAGTCTAAAAACATCCTTAAGAAAGGTCTTCAAATCTTATGTTTTGAGATATTTTCCATCGCTTTATCCGTTGCGTCGAAAGACGCTATAGAAATTGATCACGGGCTCAGACATAAACCCGAACCGAATTATGTACTCTACATCGCTACACACTGAAGTACGTTAAATCGATCCCAATGATATGAATAGGCATGTGGTCGAGTGGTCTAAGGGGTTGCCTTATTTTGCTATGCTGTCATTGCATGCCAGGT
Source organism: Gari tellinella (assembly GCA_922989275.2). Classification (NCBI taxonomy): domain Eukaryota; kingdom Metazoa; phylum Mollusca; class Bivalvia; order Cardiida; family Psammobiidae; genus Gari; species Gari tellinella. Next base: position 55,112,440 of record OV277858.1, read on the forward strand.
CCCAGGTTCGAATCCCACCAGAGCTCAATAATTTTTTTATTGAAGTGCATTTTTTAAACTGAATTTCTCACCTTACCCGTTCATATAAGCGTTTGACATATATTTAAAAATTACTATTTTTATGCTAAATCTGGTTGCGAGCCTCTTTAAAACGTGAAATAAAAACGCATTCTCTTCTGTATTCACAAATGCCTTCGTGGCACAGTAGGTTAATTTATAATTGTTTTGTCTTGCGGTCGGGTCCAAGGTTATAAAGCGGTTGAGTTGAGTCTGAGTGTGTTCTCAAGGCTCAAATCTGACCAATCAAATGCTTGAGAACGACTTTAGACTCACCTCAAAAGCTTTGTAACCTTTGACCCTGGGCTCAAACCCTGACTCTGACAAAACACTGACTCTTTCTTTTGTAAATTGTTTTCTAGTTTTTAAAAGTATGCTTATCTAATTTTTTCACAAATTGTCTAGAAAACACATTGGTATCTAATCCGACTTCAAACGGTTTACAATGGATATCTCGGGTTTGTTTGGAAAGAAACATGTTTGCAGTCAAATATTTCCATCATATGTCTTTATTGTTGAAACGTTGTTTTTTTCTACCACACACACACAAAACCCTCACAACAAACAAACAAACAAGGAACTGTATAATTTACTCTTAATTAATCCTTCTTACAGTGAATATTCATTTTAAAACCCCCATTCGCTGAACTACTCGTATTGCGTTGGCCAATAAAATGACATATTTCCTGATGAAAGAGTTCATACTTATGCCAGACAGATCTTGTAAAAATCAATGCGGACCAAGATCAGACAGGTCATTGATGAGCTGTCTGATATGTACATACAGTATTTGTTTAAAACATAACAATAAACAAGGGGCCCATGGACTATATTTCGCTCACGTGAGAATAGCTGACAAAATGGAGAGAATAATTTATGTCCCGGAGCGGGATCATTTTTTACCCCAGGGGGCATAACTTGAACAATATTGATAGAGAACCTGTAGATGATGCTATGTGCCAAATATCTTAGCTCTGGCTCTTGTACTTTTTGACAATACTATTTTAAAGAGTCCCTTATTTTTTTCACTTTGGTTGCCATGGCAACCAGAGTTCTGCATTGATTTTAATTCTTTGAACTACTTTGAAAGAGCTTGACCCAAGAACAATTCCTGAACGTTGGTTGAAATATGCCAAGCAGTATAGGAGGAGATGTCATTTGAAGCAATTGTTAACGACGACGCGCGACTGACGGCGCACACCGCACGACGGACGATGACGGACGACGGGCACAGGGCCATCACAATAGCTCATACTGAGCCTTTGGCACAGGTGAGCAAAAACGAAACAAAGGTCAATTGCAAGATTCATGTACATGTATAATCAAAGCGCTTAACAACGCTGAAGGCTTAGACAGTTAACTGTTTCAGTAACAGGTCAACAACACTCTATTTAGCATCCAACATCACCTGTTGTTACTTCATTGGCTCGGTGTGGAATACTTTAGAATAAGTTAGTTATCCTCCGTACGCTTGTTACGTAGCACTGGCCATTGAAACGGTAAACATTTCGTAATTACTTGTTAATTGCCAACCTTATCCTGGAAGTTTCTGATGACTTTCTCTTTCCTATATGAATCTGAAAATCGTTCCGTTGTTTTTATAAAAAATAACTACATGTACCCGATCTATGTTTTTGAAGTTTTTAAATGACTTACGCAAGTAAGTTTACTAATCATTATCTTACGAATAGTAACGCTGGTAAGTTCCGTTTGGACTAGAGAATATATGCTGACCGTTAGTTTCTGCCTTCTTCCGTGAAGCGGAAAGTCATTCGGGTGTTTAAGTTGAAATCACTGCGCCATTTATATGGACTATGTTTTTTTTATTATTATTATTATACCCGATTTATATAGCGCTCTTTTCACACAGGAGATGTGCGTTCAAAAGCGCTTCACATGAAATTATATACTAGTAAATGTGCCAACAAAGCGAGAAAAGACAAATAACTGCATTCACAATAAACATTATACATTATGGATTTACATGGAAACATGGAAATTCTTTCAACATTATTACAAAGATTATAAAAATTGTTATAATAAGTACCGGTATGTCAAATCAACTTTAAAATGAGTCAAATAATTAAAAGACCAATGGCATGATTAAAAACAGTGTGTTTTTATGTTTCAGTGTAGACCCGGAGACGTAGAACGAATTGTTTTAAACGATACTCTCCGTGTTGTTTGGGTGGCTATTGTATAATCCATGGCTGAGTTACACCCTTAATTTATAAAAATAAAGATAAAAACTGTCCAAGAATTATACCACAGACCCTCAAACAACTGGTTTCAAAGCGATTGGGCAATCCCTACCATCAAGATCCACCAGATAGGCACAAGGTCAACGGTACAACTCCAGAACTCCCATTTAGACCCACAGCATCTACAGCAAGAACACAGCCCGGAAGTAGCAGTCATCTATTTCCTACTTTCTTCTAATAACAGATATTAAAGAAGTGTGTTTTCAGACGTTTTTGAAGGCTGCCAAAATGTTTTAAGCTCAAACAGAATCTAACTCCTTCAGGCTTTCTCACATTTGAAACCTTCCATTTCTCTTAGCAGTTAATATGTTGTCAAAAACGCTGTCAGCTTGATTAATCCATCTAAATCTAAAACTGATGCCTTTTTCTTCATAAAATAAAACGATTACGTATTGTTGTTTAGTGTTTTAATGAATGGTGCAAAAACCAGACCACAAGCTTTTTCGGTAAGGAAGTATTTTTGTATTTTGTCAACAGAATTGTTGTGTGCCTTGAGGGACAAGAATGGAATTGATCACTATGACAAGGGCGATAAATCACCCAGGCCAAATTGACCACATGTGTACATATATGGTGCGTTACACATTTATGCACTAAATTGGCCAATTCTGCCTGAAAAGATAGACATCTACTGAACATAATTTAATTGTGCTTGACTAAATTGTATATGGCATTCAGCCGCGTTAAGTGCTGATTTTCACACATTGTTCTATTTAGGAGGACATTTGACAAGTTCTTGTTTCTTTTTGTCTTGGTACCAATCGGGTATCTCTTTGGGTTGCCCGTACTTTTATGTGTACCAGTCTTTAATTTCAGTCTTTGGTTTGTATTTTTCCGTGTACCAGTCTGGAATGTCTTTGTACTTTCCGAACTTTTCTGTGAACCAGTCCGGAATTTCTCTGTAATTTCCATATTTTTGGGTGAACCAGTCAGGTATATTTGTATTGTATTGTCCATACTTGTCTGTAAACCAATCGGATTTAGTTTTTGGTGCATTCTTTGGATCCATCTACCAAAACTGGTCACATTTCCCTCGTGCTGCATTTTTAAATGTCTTAGACTAGTTCTTTTAAAGATCAACTCTTTCTAAATTATCATGAATATTGACACCGATCATTTAGTCTACACTTTCGTTCTGGAATGTCTCTCCAAGATATGAGTATATACTCGTACAATGATATATTCAATGATGACGTCATGTCCGTATAAATATCCATAACTCACCATGTGATATTCAATTACCTACTCTAGGCCATATCAGTCATATAACCCTTGATATTACTATCCAGGTAAGCGTCCTAGGTATCCAATACATACAATCTAAAATTTATCACACTTAACTTCAAATACGTTTGCCACTAACAAACCGTTATTGTTGACACTTATGATAGTTAGATCCCCTAAAATGTCGCTGGAATGACCAAACACATTGTTTCTACCGAGTTATCGGTTATAAACAAATTTCATTAAGTATGCCCATATTGCCAATCTGTGCCACATATAGGTCGCCTGTATACGTATACCACGGCTATAAATAGATATTAATGGTTGGATGTTATAAGTAAACAACGAGCAGTGAACCATAATATTTAGCGTAGTCCACTTTATGGGTGAATCGGCATGCTGCCAGCATATCGACAGCTTAGTTAGATGGACTGCAGCAATACAAACACCCCTAAATCGTGGAAAGTGCCAAGTTGTAAAGTACATTCACGGTTCACTGCTCGTTGTTTACCTATACTGTACCATGAGGATAGACAGACCGTGACGTAGAGCGCAGAAACTGAAGTGATAAAATAACTTGGGATTTCTAGCTATAATTATAAACTTAAATTGCCATTACCTAATACCATATTATAATGCATATACATGTATAGTAAACCCTCTCTAGTATGACTACTAAATTTGGCATGTGATTGCTGTTGTCACCCGTCTTTAATACTATCAGTCTAATTTTGAATGGGCCTAATAGAGGGATTTTACTGTACAGACGTTCTTGAATAAACCGACTGTTCAATACAATGCAGTCTATCATACTGCTTGTTGATAAATGCATGTAAAAGAATATTATAGAAAGTTATTATAAAAACGATTTCTTAATGGTTTTAGTTCCGTGAAAATTGAATATATAAACAGTAACAAGCAAATCTTGCCATACAAAACAATACTAACTTAAATATTTATTTACTTTTAACCTAAGTTTTAATTCAGGAGATATCCTAACGTTAGTACTTCGTCCCGTTATTTTATTTTTTATCATTCTAAAAATTAAATGACCAGTTTTGTAATAACCCATTATCCCATAAATATGCCTTTAATGCCATAAATCTAGTCCTCCACTGCAGAAAAAGTTACAGTTATGAATATGCACCATAAGAAATATTTTCTATAAGCCAGCAGGTTGTAGCTTAACCTTTTCACTGCCAATGTTGCCAAAAGGCGACTTTGCAAGCAGTTTGGATCCTGATCAGACGCCGCGTCACGCGGCGTCTATTCAGAATCTAAACTGTTTGACACTCGTATCGACATTTCTTCAGTCAAAACAGCCCTAATAGCCGACTTTAATACTTGCAGACGACACTACCAATGCAGAAGATATTTTGGCGTTAAGAGGGTTAAAGCAGTCGATAAAACTCGGCAGTAAAAGAGTTAAAGATGGTTGAAAATAAAGCAGAATGTGCCCGAAGGCGCATTCTGCTTTACGTTGAACTTACGTTTAGTGGTCACCTGACTTCAATATAAGAATCAGGCTATGGGGCAATGGGTTTAGCAATAGCTGAATTGTCAGTATGAGCAATTGAATTCATGAACATGCTCCTTTGGTTGTTTCTACTGCAAGATGCTACCCGTTGAAACATCGTTATTGTTTCACAACAGAATGAATGATGACGCATTCTGCCTTACTGTCAGCCAGCTTAAAGTTGCTATCTACTAGAAAAAGGAAACTGTTTCTTCTGGTACATATCCATGTCTGTATAAAATGGAACTAATTTCTGCATGTTTTGAAAAAATTTCATGTATTGAAAAAAATTCAGAATGCGCTTTATGGCGCATTATTCCTTACTGTCAGCCAGCTATAAGCTGCTATCTACTAGAATATAGAAACTATTCCTTCTGATACATATCCATGACTGTATAAAATGGAACTATTTTCTCCATGTATTTCAGAAATATAAGAATAAAACAAGTTCATACGGTAGATAGGGTCTACACCCTTTGCAAAATACGAATAAAATATTCTACATGTTGTCTCTAGAATGGGTTAATACAAATATAAAGTAAATCAGTGACCGCTTGTCCTAAACGCCCGACACATGCTTTCTGTTGATAACATGCGTCAGTTGCTGCTGTTACTAATAACACCCCGTTTACACAGGGCCAGCGGTGATAGATCGGTAGTTTTTTTAGCCAAACTAGGGAGGGGCCGATGAAAACCCATTTACTACCGACATCACCTATTTCATGCCTCGCTCACATTTGCTGCGGCTGCCGTACGGCGGCCGCACGGCTAATCATTTCTACGGCGAGTAGCAATTCCCCGGCCGCCGCAGAATTCCTACGGCCGCCGTGTGTTGCGCTCACATTTGCTGCGGCTGCCGCGCGGCGAGATTTTATTTTGGTGGGGTTAAAAAAGCTTGGCCAACGTACGGCCGTCGTGCGGCTGCCGTACGGTGACCGCACGGCGACCGTACGGCCGCCGTACGGCAGCCGTGGAAGTCCCACCAGATACATTGCAACCAACATGCTGCTCCTGCTACACAACTTGGTTTTGCTACATGTTCACACAACTTATATCAGTCCAGAAACACCATGAACTCAAAGGACACATTTGGACAGCATTTAAGAACATCTAAATCCATTTTTAGATAATATTCATGTTTTACATATATGATCAAAAGTACAAATGCTCAATAGCAAAATTGACCATCGAGTTACGGCGGCCGCACGGTGGCCGTACGGCTGCCGTACGGCAGCCGTAGAACCACTCTGCGGCGTGTGTTTCTACGGCCGCCGTAGAAATGAAAAAATGTTATAACTCCGAGTTATAATTCTACGGCGACCTCTACGGCCTGTAAGATATTGGGATACGCCGTGCGGCTGCCGTACGGCCGCCGCACGGCCGCCGTAGAATCTCTACGGCCGCCGTAAGATTCTCTCGATTTCACGTCTCTGCGGCCGCCGTACGGCCGCCGTAGAGCAAATGTGAGCGCACTATCAAGCTACATTGTGTTTGGCCACCTGTTTAATAACACGTTTAAAATTCCCAATCGGTTATTTTTCCCCGACGAAACTCATCTTTACCCAATACCGATTGATAGGTGGAAAACAGGTGACCAATAGGTGATGTCGGTAGTAAATAGGTTATCATCGGTCCCCTCCTTAGTTTGGCTAAAAAAATACCGATCTATCACCGATGGCTCTATATAAACGGGGTGTTAGAAGGATTTACATCCACTCGAAGCCTCGATGCATCTTCCCCAGACCTTACAGCCCTGGAACCTGTTTCATAAAACTTCGTACGACAAAATCGGTCATAAGTCAGAAATTTAAAGTACATTTACTTTCTGATTTCTCTTTTCTTTTTAATCCTGTCTTGTGGCATCTCTTTGGAATCGTCTTTTCAAGACGATTACAAAGAAATATCAAAAGACAGGATTAGATAGAGAAATAAATAATGATTTAGCCTTTTATAATCTGACTTACGACAACATTTGTCGTACGAAGTTTTATGAAACGGGCCCCTGGGCCAACATCGGCTCATTTTTGTTAGGACGTCTCATGCATAATTAAAACGTCTCTATTACGGATACTAAAAAGAAGGCTTATTGAGTGTATAAAAGACAGGTGACAGCTTAAAGCAATGTGACAGTAAAACAGAAAGCTCCTACAGGAGCTTTCTGTTTTACTGTCACCTTGCTTAAAGCAGTCACCTGTCAGAAACACCTAATAGTTAACACAATTTAGTGGTCGTAATAGAGAGGTTTTACTGTAGTATTAAATAGCCAGCCTTCACTATATATCACTGCACTGGCTACACCTAGAATACCAATGTGACAGACGGACCATGCCTGACCCTCGCTTCAGTGCAAAACGGAGCCTTAATTTAGTTAATTAGAGGGTTGATAGTGGTAGTTATGGCAAGATGGTGGTCAGCTAAATAAATGGAGCCTCTGGGCTGAATGTAAACAAATACGGCAAGTCACAGGGCATGCATGACAATTCTCCTGGTCTTTTACTTGAAGTAAAATTCTGAAGTGACTGGCTATTTAATTAAACCAAATCAACTTATTTACATCAAGGTTTTGTAGATAATCCATTATGTAGATTTATTTCATTAATTTTCTCCTAGATATTTCAGCAGATACGGCACTATAACTGTTTGCCGCTTGTTTTGAAATTACGGCAGTTATACTGCCTTAAATCTAACTTTGAAACGATATTGCAGACAACAATATTGAAGCAGACGACAATATGGCGGTGAAGGGGTAAAATTCTCACGATATATTTAATCATGAAAGGGTTAAAGCGGTGCTGACGAATAAAAATCAAAGCATTGCTTGATTAAACGCGACGACTGGTCTTTGTGAACACTGTTAGCAATGGCCGAGAAATGTTTGCCCTTTAGGTGCTTCATATAGATCGCTAATAAAACTTATATTATAGATATAATTAACCCACCGAACACTATAAGTCGAACTTTCGATATCTCGAACTCGGTTAAGTCGAACATACCCGTAGTTCAAAGTTAAAACACGGCTTAGCCACGTTTTAACTTTGAACTACGGGTGTGTACGACTTAACCGAACATGAATTAGTATAATTCATGCGTCGAAGTCTTGGATAGTTCGCGTTAAGCGAATTCGAGATATCGAAGTTCGACATTGGTATATGTGTCCATTACAAACTATATAACTTGTTCCGTACAAACAGAGTAGATATAGATCAGGGGCCCGTTTAAAAAAAACTTCGTACGACAAAAACGGCCGTTAATCAGATTATAAAAGTCTCAATTACAATTGATTTCTCTATCTAATCCTGTCTTGTGACATCTCGTTAGAATCATCTTTAAAATACGATTCCAAAGAGATGTCACAAGACAGGATTGGATGGATAAATAAGAAATTAAATGTATTTTAAGTTTTGACTTATTACCGTTTTTGTCTTACGAAGCTTTACGAAACGGGTCCTGAGTGCTCCTGCAGGAGCCCTGTGATAAATGGCTGCGTTGTTTGTCATTTTTCAATATACACATGTACTTGCATCTAAAACACAACAAAACACATAAACAACTTATTTGTTTAATATGACTAGACTTATTTAGAAACTAGAATTGTCCATTTAAAGTTTCAAATAGACACCATTGAAACATTTGTCATTTTCTGCATTGTATTGCAATGTTTTTCATTTGAATGAAAAGAATCCTAACTTTTTATCCTATGTCTACAGTAACCCCCAATATTTCGGCTACGGCATGAAAGACCCATATGATATATGGTGTTAAAATATTGCGAATGCTTTAATGAGGATGAAAATGCGATAGAAATATGTTACACTAGTATTTTATTTTTCTTTCATCTTGCGTTCAACTACGATTTAACCACAAGGCGATTTCTTTTTAAAAGTTGTCGAAACAATGAAAAAGACGTCACTCATTCACAGTAAACGTGTATTTGTCCTAAAAACTATAGTTTCTATTGCAAACAGTATAAAGTCAGTTAACGGTTTCTTATCTGGCCCCTAGGTAATAAAGCTCTTAAGTTGTGTCTGAGATCGTTCTAAAGCATTGGATAGGTCAGATTTGAACTTTTGCTCAGCAAAAGCTCAAAACTGACCAATCGAATGTTTGAGAACGATTTCAGACTCAAACCAAACTCGCTAGATTATAACCTTGAACCCTGTAATTTTGTATAGTTTTATCTTATTGCGTCTATGTTCAGTTTCCGTAAGAAAACGGTCTTCCTGAATTGTAGTCGTGAGACTTTACTATAGGGCAAGTATTTGGCACATTTTATATCTTATCAGATAAAATTGCACATAATATGACGTGGTCCCATGAACGGTAGTACAATGTAGTTTGACTTAAAACTTTCTATATAACCCTTATCCTGCAGCTATCGTGTTTCCATTAAAATGAAGCATTAAAACTTAGATTTTAATTGTTGGATATTTAGCTAAAGAGACGTTAATATGAGTTACAAATAGTTTAGATCCAGATCAGACGCCGAGTTACTCGGCGTCTGATCTGGATCTAAACTGTTTGTAATGTAAGTCAAGTTGCGTTTGACAGGATAAGGGTCAATGCGTTAAGTTTTCTTTCCTCCAAATCGTTCAGCATATAGTTCCTCTATACTCTTTAAACGTTCCGCACTGACGTCACAGCTCCAGCCCGGTAAATCCATACGAAATTCACCATGTTTTCTAGCAAACCAGTCTCCAGGCTTCTGTCCCTTTATTTCGGGTGTCTTCGATATTGCATCTGCCCTCTGTTTCCCCATTGTTTTACATTTTACCGAGTCTGTTCTCTGTTTTTCTCTTGTTTCACATTTTGTCGAGTCTGCTCTCTGTTTTCCCCTTGTTTCGCATTTTGTAGAGTCTGTCCTCTGTTTTCCCCTTGTTTCACATTTTCCAGAGTATGCTCTCTGTTTTTCCCTTGTTTCACTTTTTGTTGTGTCTGTCCTCTGTTTTCCCCTTGTTTCACATTTTGCCGAGTCTGTTCTCTGTTTTCCCCTTGTTTCACATTTTGCCGAGTCTGTTCTCTGTTTTTCCCTTGTTTCACTTTTTGTCGAGCCTGTTCTCTGTTTTCCACTTGTTTCACATTTTGTCGAGTCTATTTTTACCGGTCTCTTGGTAACTCTTTTGGCACTATACCAGTCTGGGAATCGATCCTGGCCATCATTATCCTGAGTCAAGGAAATCGAGTCTGCATTCTGTCTGTCAGGAGTTCCATACTTTTTTGAGTACCAGTCAGTCTCCATTTGTCTATTAGCTCCTAATTTAACACTATACCAGTCAGGTATATCAGTCCTATATTGTCCGTATTTCTTTGTAAACCAATCAGACTTAAGTTTCCTCTCTTTTCCATCCATCTAAACCTTTGGTCACTTTTCCATTGCTTCAACACAGAGTAGACGTTCATTTTATGGGTATTTGAATACGCATCACATCTTTCTTATGCTTTCGTCATGGACCAAAAAAGTCACACTATTTTGTTGTAGCAAAAACCCAGTAGTTTCACCATCTGAGGTAAGTAAAGTTTAACTCCCTCGCACAAAATGGCTACATTACTTTTCTCTAGTAATCGTCAAAGTTTTCATACCGAATCTTGTTCAAATTTTCCCAAGTTAGTCCAGCGGTTCCAATCAAAATAAGCCGTGCACCCGGTTAACGTAGATATGAAAATATCCATCCCTTATATCAAACCTCTTTGAAGTTATTGACTGAATGAGTCGATGGCGGTCACATTTAAACTTCACTACTTCTAAATATAGCCGAGGGAAAATCACACACTACCTGTATAGTATACTTCACTAGTCACCGAGACATACCACAGGTATGCGATTTACGCATTAACCCTTTCCTAGTCAAATTTTTCGTGAGTTTTTGCTCCTTTACTGCCAAATTGTCGTCTGCTTCAATATTGTTGTCTGCAATGTGATTTCAAAGTTAGATCTAATGCAGTATGACTGACGTTATTTCGAAACGATTAACAAACAGTTTGGATCCTGACCAGACGCCGCGCTACGCGGCGTCTCATCAGGATCCAAACTGTTTGCAAAGGCGCCTTTTGGCGTCAATGACAGTGCTAGGGTTAACCCTTTACATGCTATGCTCGCCTCGGCTAACATTTACAAACAATTTAAAATCAGACCAGACGCCGAGCTACTCGGTGTTTGTTCAGGATTCAAACTGGTTGACACTCGTTTTGCCAACACTATTAATTGACTATTTCTACGTTCTAAAATGATATCAAGCTGATTGTGAGACGACAGTTTCAAGCAGATGGTTATTCACAATAAAAAATATCTTATTAACTTTTTTGATCACATATAGCTGTATATGTACACGCATTTAGTAGAAACGGATTTTAAACAATTAAGATCCGGACCAGACCTCGATTGACTCGATGGCATTTGAATTGAATACAAATTGTTTGTAGGTAATGGCATGACAGACATGTACAAAGGTTATAAGAAAGTTACTACGCCCGACCACATATGTAGGCAGTAGAGTGCACACTCCCATAAACTGTACCTAATATAGATAGGACGCCTACGGACGTTACTTAACCTATCAACTTTCCCATAGCCCTTTAACGGCTGTAATATCGTCCGCTTCAAAATTGTCATCTGCTGTTATTTCTCAAATTTCATTTAAGCATTTGTACTGAAAAAACGTCGATACGAGTGTAAAACTAGTTTGGAACCTTTTCAGACGCCGAGTTACTCGACATCTGATCTAGACCCAGACTGTATGACATGTAGTCAAGTCGCCGGTAGCACTATAATGGTCAATCCTTTCTTATCATAAATATAGCATGTCAATTACGACCACTAAATTGTGTTACTTATAGGATATTTACGACAGGTGACTGCTTAAAGCAATGTGACAATAAAACAGAAAGCTCCTTTAGGAGCTTTCTGTTTTATTATCACATTGCTTTAAGCTATCACCGGTATTTTATACAATCAATTATCCTTCGTTCAAGTAGTCGCAATAGAGAGGTTTTACTGTATTAATTTTATAAGCGCATTATTGAAAAGACCTAAACAAATACCACACATACTGTCAAACCTGTATTAAGCAACCGCTGAATAAGGTAACCGGTTGATCTTTAAAACAGGCGACAGCTTGATGCAGGACAAACGTAACGCACAAAGCTTCTAATGAGCTGTCTTGGTGCATTACATCTTCCTGCTCTGAGCTGTAACTTTTCATGCAGGCTATGAATATCGTAACTGTTTATTGAATTTAATTACAGGCGCCTGGGGAGACCTTTAAACAGTCATCTGCTTGAATGTTTTGAACTGGTTCCTGTGGGATTTCTTAAATACATGTAGTATTATCTTTGAAGCGGAAAATATAATCTGCCTCCAACGAATTTAAAATTTGTACATTTAATTATTGTTCTATCGCAAAATGCATGTAGCTTAATCTTAACCCATTTAATACTAATGTCTACTTAAGTAGACATTGGCAAACACTGCGTTACGCGGCGTCTCATCAGAGTCTACACTGATTGCTATATCATATGAAGTAATTGTCTGTATGGACAAATACTACAGTGTCTTTAGGTCGCCATTGTATATCTGCAATGAAATATTTCAGCAAGTATTCAGGGAGATTTCATTGCATTGATATCAATGGATAAATGGGTTAATTGATAAACAACAATACAGCGCTCCCTCTCTACAACGACATCCAATGGGAGACAAAAAATATGTGCATTGTTCGGAGGGAGTCGCTGTAGGGAGGGAAACTATTGAGTTTCATTTGCAAACAGCTTGAATCCAGATCAGACGCCGCTTAACGCGGCGTCTGATCTGGATTAAAGCTGTTTGCCACTAGTCATTATGTTTTATTTTTCTGTCAAAATGTCAAATATGTAACTTTGAGAAAAACACCAGACGACAACTTTAAGCAGACGATAGTACAGCAGTTTAAACGTTAGAATGATTGTCATGTGGTGGAAACTGCGACAAGCGTCGTTGTAAGGAGATGGCCGTTGTAGGGAGGGAACACTGTAATTCCACATTTGTTCAGCGTGGTCTTTTATCCCTTTCATCGCCATAGGTGAATACATTCGATTTTGTTACTGACATTTTGGATCTCGATCAGACGCCGGGTCACGTGGTGTATGATCAGGATCTTAATTGTTCTACAACACTTCTCAGAATTGATATACAGTCGAACTTCGATATCTCGAACGCGGTTAAGTCGAACATACCCGTATTTCAAAGTTAAAACGTGGCTATGTTCGACTGAACCGAGCAAGAAAAAATGCAGTTCATGTGTCGAACTATCGGATAGTTCGAGTTAAGCGAGTTTGAGATATCGAAGTTCGACTGTAACTGTATTTTTTAAAAGAAGGTGTCACCAGAGTGTCAAACAGTTAGTTAGTTTAAACATATTTTATTAAAAGAATATTTACAAACTAACATGAATGAAAATACATACATATAAAGTAAGGGGTTAAATCCGGAAAGCTTAAAGCTTATTGAGATGTTCTCCTTAAACCATTTGGACCCAAATAAGACATCAAGTTACGTGTCGTCTCATCTAGGCCTAACCTTATTGCAACAGCTACATGTTACGTATCACAAATTCACCAGGGACCCGTTTCATAAAACGTCGTACGACACATGTTGTCGCAAATCAGATTATAAAAGTCTCAATTATGATTTATTTCTCCATCTAATCCTGTCTTGTGACATCTCTTTGGAATCGTTTTTTCAAGACGATTCCAAAGAGGTGCCACAAGACAGGATTAGAAGGAGAAATCAGAAATTAGATGTAATTTAAAGTTTTGACTTACGACCGTTTTTGTCGTACGAACTTTTATGAAACGGGCCCCTGTAGCGTTATGCTGTTAAAGGGACTCGCAACCGGATGGTGTACTTGTCAAAATAAAATAAAATACTCAAATAAAAGCAAATTTGTGGCATTAATTGGCTTCTGACATTAAAAAAATATGATCAGTCCAAAAGAAGTCTCAAGAATCGGCACCGAATCTTAGTTTTTTTAAGATATTTTCCATCGTTTTTCTATAGCGTTAGCTAACGGTATAGTTGTTGTTGCTTCTTTACACGGGCTCAGACATAAACCCGAGACGAATAAAGTAGTAAAAGTACTATCGATCGCTACTAGTGAAGTACGTTAATTCCCTACTATAGATATAGAGAGCGCTGGTAGCCGAGGTAGTATTAGGAGCTTCCTCATTTTTTCACGTTTCTCTCCGCATGGAGGGTCACGGGTTCGAATCCCACCAGGGCTTCTTCTCTTTTTGTTTTGAAATGGATTTTTTAACAGAATTTATTATCCTAAACTAAATCTTACCCATTTATATAAGCATTTGACATATATTTACAAATTACTATTTTTAATGCTAACTCCGGTTGCGAGCCTCTTTAAAAGAAAGCTAACACCAAGACTGCTGAAGTTATGTCCCTTTGACGAACAGTGACTTCGCGTTGTTTTTGTCTTGTTCGTGATTTCTCACAATATACGTGGGGTATTTTCCGGGATAAAACCGACAGTTTCGTATTTTCTGTACATGCCGGGGAAAATGGTCCAATAGTTATTTGCAAACAGTTTGGATCCTGATCAGACGCCGCGTAACGCAGCGTCTGATCAGGATCCAAACTGTTTGACACTCATTTCAATGTTTCTTAAATAAAAATACCCTAAGTTAATTCTAAATTTGAGAAATAAAAGCAGACGATAATTGTTTAAAATGGATGACGTCATGGCAGTGAAGGAGTAAAGTTCTGTGCACACGTCATTAAACTTCACCAGGGAAGGAATAGAAATACCAACAACCACTGACTAATGTACAGCTGGGAAATATATATACTGAGCGAAAAAAGTTTAGTCATACATTAAGGATGCAAACCACGTCTGCGGTGGTACAATTTATCACTCATATTTCATAATGACATAAGAAACGGAACTTCATAGAACAGAGAGAGATATCGACTGTGCTTAAAACATCTGCGTATAGGGAGGTAACTCCTCTTGTATTGTAACTGCTTTACCAGTCATAAACGAGAGGCCGGTCATGGTTTCCTCATGAAAGTGAGCAGTTGAGTTGGAAAAGTAGCCAGGAACAAACATTTAGCATTTTGGAGAACCATTCTTTACAACTGTGTGTACAACCGTCCGTTGAAAAGGCGATTTTTCAAATCACCTCCCTTTGCATTGAAAAAGGAGTACATTTTGAAACAGTATTACTCGAAAACAAATTATTGCAACCGATATCTCTCAATGCCATCCCCTTAAAGGTGAACCTCACTTTATTTTCTGCTGTTCCATATTCCTTTGATATTGCTTTCCAGACCTACAGAAAACTAGGAATGCTGTCTATGGGACATCCCATGTTAAACAATTCAATTCAATTCAATTCAATTCAATATCTTTATTTCCTCCAAGAATGAAGCGACAGTATTGGTACAGTAAACATATTTACAAATAGCATGTAACATATTATATACATTTCTATGACGAAGTATATACAGTTTTATACAAAACCCCAACCTTTTTACAGGACATGTTAGGATTAGAATACTATCGTTGGTTGAAATTCTAGGAAAATAGTTTCAATATATACAAGCTTGAACAATGAACATGTACCATAAGAAATATTGTACATGTATGTACCTATATAGTAGCAGAAGGTAGTTTAAAGCAGGTTGAAAGTAAAGCAGAATGCGCATTAAGGCGCATTCTGATTCACTTTCAACTCGCATTAAGGCCTTTCGCATACGGAAGTCGGTCTTGCGGGCGAGCGGATATGCGTCTGGACGACATAGACTTTTTCCGTACGTGCTTATACTAGAAAGTTTATATAAAGGAAATGTTGATACGATTTAGTATAATCCTTCATAGCGCAGTCAGTAGAGTGATTGACTAGCAATTCAATGGTCATAGGTTCGAGACCCATCCGATCCAAATATTTTTTTCAGTGTGCGATTTATTGACTTGTCAATCCATAACGCAGGGAACAAGGGACATGTTATGTTTTGTCTTCGTTGATTAGAATTAGTGATGTTATATACGGTCGAAATATATGTCCACTTACATGTACGTTTTAGTTAAATGACTTACAGGTCAATAAAATCGGTATACATGTGTACGATTTGATCGAACTATAAAGCCACACATTGAAGCTTATCAATACGTCAACCTTTTCAAGATCGAAATTGCCCGTTATTATTATGTTTAAACAATATAATTAACCTTGTATGCAAATCAATGAATAAATAAAAATGCATTTTAATGACAGAGTTTTAATTTTAAGGTAGGTAACTGTATCTCAACTTCAAATATCCCACATTTTAATAAGAAAATCTGTTATTACAACAAATCCTGACTGTAATATTTTCTAAAATTTTCAGACTAACTAGTTCATCAACCATATATTTGAATAAAATGAAAACAAATATACATTGAATGAGTCAGTTTTTTGTAATTCAATTTTTTAGCATTTTGCAAAATTTAAATAGCTGATAACATCTTTCTGAACACCATTATTCAAAATGTTTTTAGCTTTTCTTGTAATGAATGTTGTGGACTACTTATTGCGCGAGATTTATAGTCATTAGCTTTATTTATTTTTGAGAAAAATAAAATCATCAAAATTCCAGGTTTTTGTCAGAAAAAGAGACCTTAAAGACAAACCACACGATAAATATTGCTTATATTCTCACACATTGTTTCTTAGGCTATTATCATTCTTCATGAAAAGTTTCATAACACCTTGTATGGAAACTAAGCGCACCTGCGAAGTACCTTAAGTGGTTACCCGTCTTCAAATCTAGAAACAGGCTATGGAGTAAAAGTGTGTTTTGTAGAACTTATGCCTCTTTCGAAAGGTATTAAAGAGTCATATTAACAATACACGCACATTTACCTAAATGTGAATAATACATGAATTCAACCTTCTGCTTGCTATGTAATTGGTGTCTGCAAAATATGTCGTATGCAACAATTCTCAATGTTGACTTAAAGGCATTTTCATTCATAGAACTATCAAAATGTCAAGCAATTTGGAATCAGATGAGTAACTCGGCGTTTCATCTGGATCGAAATAAGCTATTTGTAACCGTTATCAAAACAGAACAAAGATGATTTTATTCAGACTTGTACAAAATACATTATCTTAATAAATCACATAGAAATATTCATAACGTGAATAAATATCATCACGTGACAACATGAGAAAGTAAATGCTGTTCCGTTGAGGATGAATATATCAGTTAAAGGAATGTCAGAACATGTCGTATATATATGCTTAAATTACACAACACATTTTTGTTTGATGATTTCAATAATTTAATAAATTTAAACATTGATGGTCTTCAAAAATAATAATTCTTCAGAGAGTTTACCCTTAAATCAACAAAGCGAGAACAGAACGCATATAAACTGGTACTCGTCTTCTATATACCGGTATCCAAAATTACAGCATGAACACTTTTGTCTCGTTACGAGCTAACCGGTTACGTGCAAATCTGCCTGTTTGAATTCTAAGAGAATGTGATGACAACCTTATTCTAGAAAATATACATCTTAGCGAATAAGGTAAACATTCTAAACAATTTTCATATTCAATATTGCTTTTCAAATATTATTTTATAAGTGTCTAGAACAGGACTGTTTTCAACTGAAACATGCCGCTGCTGGACAAAACTTTCAATAACCCGTTGTTTGAAAATATATGGAAACGTCAGAATCAGAATCAGAAATTTCTTTATTGACTTAAACTTTACAGTTTCTCGTCATTCCATAGTAATTTTAACAATAAGTATAATATGTCACATGGTCATCAAAGCGTATTCAAAATGAAAATACATATTTCCAAGTTTCGTATGAATATTTATGATTAAATATGAAGTTATATGTATTAGACTACCATCATCATATTCGTTCAGGAGTAAATTTGGAAAAAAACAACATATGTATAAATGTGTATGATAATTATTATAGGAGGATGGACTTCTATGCAATATTCTTAGCTACTGTGTATATAGTAGTGTATATAGTATACATGACTATGAGAGTTGCATGAAGCGTTTGCATATTTTAGTGTATAGATAATAATTTATAGGAGCGAACTTCTAACAGACATAGCTTCAGAAATATAGTTACTGAGTTTATGGACAGAACTATCATTTGTTAAAGCCATTAACTGTGTGAATTTAAACATGCTTGGGCGTCTATAGTAATACAATTTAAGGTACTTTTCCCTCAAATCCTTGTAAACTAGGCATATTATGATAAAATGATATTCATCTTCTACGTCCCTACGTTACACAATGTACACTATCGAAGCGCTCTTTCTGTTCTATTTTGGCTGTATCTGCCTGTTTCAATACGTAAAGTGTGTGATGATAGCCGTAGTCTTCCTAGTGATATACGTAGCTTACATGGTAATGTATCCAAATACTTTTCAAAACCAAAAGTATTTTTGAAAAAGTGGTACGTAGATAAAGTTTTACCATTCGAAATACTATTGAACCAGTTTTGCTTAAAAACATCAATTATTCTTGATTTAAAAATGGTATGAAAATTTTGCAGATTTGTATAATAGGGATTATTCCACACATATGAGAAACCATATTGATCAAGTAAAGACTTAACACTATATGCCCAATTCTTTTTACCTGTAACAGGTCCGGCTAAGAGACTTTTATACAGTATAGTAATAAGAATATTATTTGATAACAATGTTTTACACCAAAATTTAATAATGCGTGTGTATCTATTAATGTACAAAGGATATCTTCCCAGTTCACCGTAGACTCCCATGTTGCTTGTTGACGTTTTTACACCTAACACGCTTTTACAAAACTTTAGTTGTATTCGTTCAATATCTTTAGCCTTGCCAAAACCCCAGATTTCACAACCAAAATTCAAAGTGGCACCGACAAAAGCGTAAAAAAGCTGACATTTAACACTAGAATTGATAGGATATTCCTTTAAATTATTTACTAAAACGTTTAAAGCTTTCAGGCCCTTACCTGCAAGAGATTCTTGGTTTAAAACAAAGGTTCCATTATAATTAAAGACAGTACCCAAATAGTTGAAATTATCGACAACCTCTAATTCATTACCTTTATATACCCAATGTTCGTTCCCCAGTAAACGCCCACGGCTTCTGAAAACTATTACTTTTGTTTTGTCAATATTGACCCGTAAACCCCATTTATCACAATATGTTTCTAATAAATCTAATTTATGCTGTAACTCCTCCGGGGTTTCCCCCAATATCACCATATCGTCAGCAAACAACAGAAGAATAAACGTAATGTCATCAATAGACAATGAACTATTAGGGTCATCCTGCAAAAACATTTCGAGATCTTCTACAAAAAGAGCAAATAGTGTCGGTGACATTACCTCCCCTTGTTTAAGTCCTATAGCGACATCGAAGAACTCTGAAAGAGAGTTACATCCCTTTACACAAGCCTTAACGTCAGCATACATACTTTTAAATATTCGGAGCAGTTTACCTCTAAAGCCAATCCTGTATAGTTTTAACCATAACGCATTCAGATAAACACTATCAAAAGCCTTTTTCAAATCGACAAATGTACCGTATAAACGCTTATTTTCAAACAAAAACTTTTCAATAACTGCATTTAATACAAAAGTAGAATCAACAGTTGAACGTCCTCTGCGAAACCCGAACTGCGCATCACTTAAAGTGTTATTGTTTTCAATAAAGTCATTCAATCTTTTATTTAGGACCCCCGTAAAAATTTTAGACAGGCAACTCACTATAGTGATACCTCTATAATTATTAACGTCACAAGGGTTATTCTTTTTAAAAATCGGGACTATAATACCCCTTGACCAATCACTAGGAAAATGACCAGTGTTAAAAATAGCATTAAATAAGTCTGCTAAATGCGAAGATATTATATCAAAGGATTCAATAAAATATTCGTTAAGTAAGTTATCTTCACCAAACGATTTGTTTCTTTTCAAGGACTGGACTACTTTTTCAATTTCGGAAACACTAATCGGCACTTCAAGTTCCTGGAATATTCCATCATTAACATCAAAATCATGGTCGTGAAAAAATACTTCACTCTCATCATCAACAACAGTATAAGTATCATTATGCAAGGTTGAGAAATGGTTATAAAACTCATCTAATGTTACATTCTGTTCCATTTTCTTTTTACCTTTAGCAAAAAGCCTCCAAAACTCCCTTGGTTTACAGTGTCTAAGATTAACAATATCCTTTAATTTATTCTTTTCATAAGTACGCCTTTTTACTCGTACTAACTGCTTATATTTACTTTTATGAGTTAACATTGTCTTTATATTTATCTGATTGGTATTATAAAAAACAAAACCAAAACCCCATTAAATTATATATTTTTTTAAAGATTTTTTACACTTGCAACTCAATTGTGTTGCCATTTTTCACCACCATTTAGTCCATGCTAATATTATGTTTTAATTAAAATATCAGCATTATTATTTACTAGTTTTAACCAATACTTTCACGCATGTGTGATAATACGGACATATCGTGAAATATATATAAAGGATACCGACCCAGATCACCATACACAGCATTAGATCGTACGGTTGTTTCTAGTTTTGAAGAAAGGTGATCATTAAAGCAGGTTGAAAGTAAAGCAGAATGTGCCTTGAGGCACATTCTGCTTTACTTTCAGCATGTTTTAAGCTACCAGCTGCAATGTCGATATATAATTCTTTTTCTTGTAGTGCATATTCATGACTGTATAAATTGTAACTGAATTCGTCAGTGAAGGAAAATTTAAGGGACGTAAAAGGGCGTATTTGTGGAGAAATGGGTTAACTTTACACCTAGTAATCTTTTGCAAAATTTCAATAAGAATTGACTTACCAAACATCCATATCTCTGAGCTAAAACTTTATATAGATCCAACGAAAGAGTCTAATAACTAACATACTTTTTTGGTTTTAACTTCACTTTCTTGCAATTATATAATAATACATTTAAACTTTACAGCTTTTAAATATTTCCCAATAAAATGTTCTTGATTATCACAATAGGCCTATCTTCCATATAGTGTATGGGGGTAGACGAAACTAACGAAATTGTGATGAATTCAAGAAGTGTTGAAAATAACGCTATTTTCTAAAACATTGTAGACGATTGATTTATATCGGAGTTACTCGCTGTCTGATCTGGCTAAAAACTGTTTTTAATGGAAATGGATTCTTGAAAAATTGCTGTATCGAGATGGATAGGGTAAGGGTTAATATTGACTTTATTGGTGTATGGTCACGTATGGTGGTGGTTAGTGCTAGGGTTAACATTGACTTTATTTATGTATGGAGGTGGTTAGGTTTAGGGCTGATGTTGACTATTGATGTATCGAGATGGTTAGGGTTAGGGTTAATATTGACTTTATTTATGTATTGGAGGTGGTTAGGGTTAGGGCTTATATTGACTATTGATGTATCGAGATGGTTAGGGTTAGGGTTAATATTGACTTTATTGGTGTATGGTCACGTATGGTGGTGGTTAGTGTTAGGGTTAACATTGACTTTATTTATGTATGGAGATGGTTAGGTTTAGGGCTGATATTGACTATTGATGTATCGAGATGGTTAGAGTAAGGGTTAATATTGACTTTATTGGAGTATGGTCACGTATGGTGATGGTTAAGGTTAGGGTTAACATTGACTTTATTTTTGTTTGGAGATGGTTAGGGTTAGGGCTGATATTGAATATTGATGTATCGAGATGGTTAGAGTAAGGGTTGATATTGACTTTATTGGAGCATTGTCACGTATGGTTGTGGTTAAGGTTAGGGTTAACATTGACTTTATTTTTGTTCGGAGATGGTTAGGGTTAGGGCTGATATTGAATATTAATGTATCGAGATGGTTAGGGTTAGCATTGACTTTATTTATGTATTGAGGTGGTTAGGGTTAGGGCTGATATTGAATATTGATGTATCGAGATAGTTAGAGTAAGGGTTAATATTGACTTTATGTATGTATGGTGGTGGTAAGGGTGAGGGTTAATATTGACTTTATTTATGTTTGGAGGTGGTTAGGGTTAGGGCTTATATTGACTCTTGATGTATCGAGATGGTTAGGGTTAGGGTTAATATTGACTTTATTGGTGTATGGTCCCGTATGGTGGTGGTTAGGGTTCAGATTATTATTGACTTTATTTATGTTTGGAGGTGGTAAGGGTTAGGGCTGATATTGAATATTGATGTATCGAGATGGTTAGGGTTAGGGTTAACATTGACTTTATTTATGTATGGAGGTGGTTAGGGTTAGGGCTGATATTGACTATTGATATATCGAGATGGTTAAGGTTAGGGTAAATATTGACTGTATTGGTGTATGGTCACGTATGGTGGTGGTTAGGGTTAGCGCTGCTATTGACTATTGATGTATCGAGCTGGTTAGGGTTAGGGTTAACATTGACTTTATTAATGTATGGTGGTGGTTAGGGTTAGGGTTTACATTGACTTTATTTATGGAATGAGGTGGTTAGGGTTAGGGTTAATATTGACTTTATTGGTGTATGGAGGTGGTTAGGGTTAGGTTTAATATTGACTTTATTGATGTATCTTTAGGGTTATGGTTGGGGTTTATATTGACTTTATTGGTATTTGGTCACGTATGGTGATGGTTAAGGTTAGGGTTAACATTGACTTTATTCATGTTTGGAGGTGATGAGAGTTAGGGGTGATATTGACTGCTGATGTTTCGATATGGTTAGGATTAGGGATAATATTGACTTTATTGATGTATGGTCACGTATGGTGGTGGTTAGGGTTAGGGTTTATATTGACTTAATTGGTGTTTGGTCACGTATGGTGGTGGTTAGGCTTAGGGTTAACATTGACTTTATTTATGTATTGAGGTGGTTAGGGTAAGGGCTGATATTGACTAATAATGTATCGAGATGGTTAGGGTAAGGGTTAACATTGACTTTATTTATGTATGGATGTGGTTAGGTTTAGGGCTGATATTGACTATTGATGTGTCGAGATGGTTAGGGTAAGGGATAATATTGACTTTATTGGTGTATGTTCACGTATGGTGGTGTTATGGTTAGGGTTAACATTGACTTTATTTATGTATTGAGGTGGTTAGGGTTAGGGCTGATATTGAATATTGATGTATCGAGATGGTTAGGGTTAGGGTAAATATTGGCTTTATTTATGTTTGGAGGTGGTTAGGGTTAGGGCTTATATTGACTATTGATGTATCGAGATGGTTAGGGTTAGGGTTAATATTGACTTTATTGGTGTATGGTCACGTATGATGGTGGTTAGGGTTAGGTTTAATATTGACTTTATTTATGAAATGAGATGGTTAGGGTAAATATTGACTTTATTATTGTTTGCAGGTGGTTAGGGTTAGGGCTTATATTGACTATTGATGTATCGAGATGGTTAGGGTTAGGGTTAATATTGGTTAGGGTTAGGGTTAATATTGACTTTATTGATGTATCGAGATGGTTAGGGTTAGGGTTTATACTGACTTTATTGATGTATGGTCACTTATGGTGGTGGTTAGGGTTAGGGTTAACATTGACTTTATTCATGTTTGGAGGTGGTTAGGGTTAGGGGTGATATTGACTATTGATGTATCGATATGGTTAGGATTAGGGATAATATTGACGTTATTGGTGTATGGTCACGTATGGTGGTGGTTAGGGTTAGGGTTAATATTGTCTTTATATATTGGAGGTGGTTGGTGTTTTGGTTAATATTGACTATTGATGTATCGAGATAGTTAGGGTAAGGACTAATATTGACTTTAATGATGTATGGAGGTGTCTAGGGTTAGGGTTAATACTGACCATTTATGTATGGAGGGTCTTAGGGTTAGGGTTAATATTGGCTGTGCTCGATTATCAGTCCGGAATTGACGGAATTGATGGAATTAAAATCGAGTGGTCTGGAATTCAATTTCGCAACAATTCTATCAGTTCTGTCCAAGGAGGTGGTGTGGGCAGAATTGTGACGTATCATCATGGACCGGCATACTTTACCAACGCTTCGACAGCAAAGTTAAACAAAGCAGGGAACTAGCCTACCATATATGCAAGGGTTCATTTCCGGTTTTACTTGATTGACAAAATCCATGAAATCGTTCAATACAGTTCTGGAACTGATAATCGAGCACGCCCTTTGACTTTATTAATGTATGGTGGTGTCTACTGTTAGGGTTGATATTGACTTTATTGATGTATGCTGGTGTCTAGGGTTAGGGTTAATATTGCATGACTTTATTAACGTATGGAGGTTGTTAGGGTTAGGGTTAATATGGGCTTCATTGGTGTATGGAGGTGACTAGGGTTAGGGTTAATATTGACTTTATTGGTGTAAGGAGATGGTTAGGGTTAGGGTTAATATTGACTTATAGGAAAGTAAAGTATATATAATATTCTTTTCTTGAATAATCTGTTTTTTTAGATTATGGTGGCATTTTTTTGTTTTTTGTTTTTATTGGTTATCAAAATAAACCGCCATACAATAATGTTTTGGGAGTTTCTATTTGAAAAACATACAAGGTTAATAGGGGCCTACCGATATACAGAGTTTTACCAATTTCTGTCATGAGTGAGCTCCCCTGATAACTGTTGGGTAGCTTCCGGTTTAAGATCACGCAATATTGCCTGTGTAACGACTTTCTTTCCATTTAGGGAGATTTGTTTTCGTTTTTTCGTATTTGGTTGTATGTGTCTCCCTCTCACATTCAGACTAGAATTGTATACACAATGATTTATGGTCCTTAGGATGAAACTTTAAACCAGGGGCCCATTTCATAAAACTTCGTACGACAAATGCTGTCGTAAGTCAGATTATAAAAGTCTTAACTTTTATTATTTCTCAATCTAATCCTGTCTTGTGACATTATTTCGGAATTTTCTTGAAAAGACGATTCCAAAGAGATGTCACAAGACAGGATTAGATAGAGACATCAGAAATTAAATGTATTTTAAAGATTTGACTTGCGACCGTTTTTGTCGTACGAAGTTTTATGAAACGGGCCCCAGATTCCCATGTATCGGTGCTACACACCTAACCAGAGATAAATTCTCCAGCAGTGGGATTATATCTGTATCACCTGCCTCAAAACTAAATACTTTATGTCTGCTGGGGGCGTCTCACGGACTGCCATAAGTTGATCATGAAGAATCCTAAGATGTCTATTTTTCTATTTTCCAAACGCAATCACTTAACATATTGAACCATAGCGACGAGTCATTTAAATTTCCTATGCAACCAGTGTAGACCCTGATAAGAGTGCTCCTTATTTGGTAAAATATTGTTAAAATCCACCCTTATTACATGTAATTTAAAATTTATATGGCTTAGATTTATTTGTAGACTGGGGTTGTCTATTTAAAGTTTCAGGGGTGAATGAGTGAAAGCAGGTTGAAAGTAAAGCAGAATTTGCCTTAATACGCAATCTGATTTACTTTCAGCTTGTTTTAAACTACCATCTGCTACGATAAATATCCGAAGATATCGGAAAAATCCGGAGAAATGGTAGCCCCGCGTCCCTACTATAATACATGTAGGTTAATGTTGACCAGGAGGGGTGTTAAAATTCACAATGCCCACTCGCTCACTCGCTCATTCAGAGAAGACGTTATTCTTTCCAAATAAACGCGTTTATGTTATAACTTATTTTTCCATTGCAAACAGTTCGGAGTCAGATCAAACGCCGGGTTACCCGGCATCTGATCACGCTCCAAACTGTTTGCCATTACGACTACAATAAACCGTGAGACATTTCAAAAAGTTGTAATTTTCCTCATTTGACCGCAATGTGTTTGCATTTCGTATGTGTTGAAACGGGAAAGAAAAACGCCTTCTCAGCTGTTATGAAGCGAAAGAAAGTGTATTCCTTCCCAGTAAAAGCGTTTATGTTAAAACAATTACATGAATGTCCATATGCAAATAATTTGGAATCCGAGTAGAATAACTTGGCGTCTGATCAGGCTCCAAACTGTTTATCACTCAAATTTTAAGACATCGTCACACGTTTGTAGCGGCCCTATATGTAACTAGGCCCAAAATGTAACTACGTGGCCCTACTTGTAATTAAACGACCCTAACCACCTCAATACATCAATAAAGTCAATATTAAACCTGACCCTAACCACCTCCATACATCACTAAGTCAATATTAACCCTAACCCTAACCACCACCATACATCAATAGAGTCAATATTAACCCTAACCCAAAGCAGCTCCATACATCAATAAAGATAGGGTTAACCCTAATCCTATCCACCTCCATAATTATACCAAGAAAGTCAATATTAACCCTAATCCTAACCACTTCCATACAATACTAAGTCAATATTAATAATAACTCTAACTTACACCATACATAAATAAAGTCAATATTAACCCTTACTCTAACCAGCTCCATTTATCAATAAAGTCAATATTAGCCCTGACCCTAACCGGTCCACCTCCATACACCACTAACACCCCGGTCACACAGAGCCATCGGTGATAGATCGGTTGTTTTTTTCGCCAAACTAGGGAGGGGACCGATGAGAACCGATTTACTACCGATATCACCTATTGGCCACCTGTTTTCCACCTATCAATCGCTATTGGGTAAAGATGAGTTTCGTCGGCGAAAAATCACCGATTGGGATTTTTAAACGTGCTTAAAATTCTCGATCGGTGAAAATATTTTACAAATAACCGATTGACAACCTGTCTACTACCGATATCACAGACGAGTCACCGATAAACCACCGATAAAGCACCGATGAACTGATACTTACCACCGATGAAAAAAGATGAGAATTAAAACGAAGGATCTCGTCGGTTTTCATCGGTTGTTAATGGCAGTTCAATCGGTGATCAATTGGTGATCAATCGGTTGCCGCCAGCATTTCATCGGTGTTTTATCGGTATTCGTCGATTATTGATAGGTTGTTGGGCGCTTTTAATCGGTGGCCCATAGGAGTTCATGAGTTGCCAATCGGTGGCCAATCGGTGGCCAATCGGAGGCTGTGTGGCGTTTCACTGATGAACAAATATTCATCACCGATACCCGGTCACACAGAAAGCCTGAAATTAAATCACTTATGACAACCGATAAAAACAGCAAATAATTCGACCGATTGGGTACCGATTTAAGCCCGACCGTCTGTGTGGCCGGGGTGTAACGTCAATATCAACCCTTACCCACACCACCATCTTACATCAATATAGGCAATAGAAACCCTAACCCTAGCCACCTTCATACACCAATAAAATCAAAATTAACCTTTACCCTAACCACCACCATCCATAAATAAAGTCAACATTAACACTGACCCTAACCCTACCAAGCTCCATACATCACTAAAGTCATTATCAACCCTTACCTTAGCCACCTACTTATATTACTAAAGTCAATATTGATCCTGACCCTAATCACCACCAAAAATAAATAAAGTCAATATTAACCCTAACCCTAACCATCTACTTATATTACTAAAGTCAATATTGACCCTGACCCTAATCACCACCAAACATAAATAAAGTCAATATTAACCCTAACCCTAACCAGCTACATTCATCAATAAAAGTAGGGTTAATCCTAACCCTCACAACCTCCATACACCAATAAGGTCAATATTAAACCTGACCCTAACCAACCCCCATACATCACTAAGTCAATATTAACCGTAACCCTAACGCCCACCATACATCAATATAGTCAATATTAACAATAACCCTAGCCACCTCAATACATCACTAAAGTCATTATTAACATTAACGCTAACCACCACCAAACATCAATTAAGTCAATATTAACTCTAACCCTAACCACCTCTATACACCAATAAAGTCAATATTAATCCTAACCCTAACCACCACTATACTTCAATATAGTCAATATTAACCATAACCCTAGCCACCTCCATACACCAGTAAAGTCAATATTAACCATAACCCTAACCACCACCATACATCAATAAAGTCAATATTAACCCTAACCCAAAGCAGCTCCATACATCAATAAAGATAAAATTAACCCTTACCATAACCACATTCAAATACTTAAAGAGTCAATATTAATCTTTACCCTAACCACCACCATACACCACTAAAGTCAATATTAACCCTCACCCTAACCACCATCTTACATTAATATAGGCAATATAAACCCTAACCCTAGCCACCTCCATACACCAATAAAGTCAATATTAACCTTTACCCTAACCACCTTCCATAAATAAAGTCAATATTAACACTAACCCTAACAAGCTCCATAAATCACTAAAGTCAATATCAACCCTACCCTAACCACCTCCATACATCACTAAAGTCAATATTAACCCTGACCCTAAACACCACCATACATAAATAAAGTCAATATTAACCTTAACCCTAACCAGCTTAATACATCAATAAAGTCAATATAACCCTAACCCTAGACACCACTTAACATCAATAAAGTCAATATGAATCCTAACCCTAGACACCACTTAACATCAATAAAGTCAATATAACCCTAACCCTAGACACCACTTAACATCAATAAAGTCAATATAATCCTAACCCTAGACACCACTTAACATCAATAAAGTCAATATAACCCTAACCCTAGACACCACTTAACATCAATAAAGTCAATATGAATCCTAACCCTAGACACCACTTAACATCAATAAAGTCAATATAACCCTAACCCTAGACACCACTTAACATCAATAAAGTCAATATAACCCTAACCCTAGACACCACTTAACATCAATAAAGTCAATATGAATCCTAACCATAACCCTCTCCATACATAAATAGTCAATATTAACCCTAAACATAGACACCTCCATACATCACTTTAGTCAATATAAGCCTTTACTCTAACCATCTCGATACATCAATAGTCAATATTAACCCAAACACTAACCACCTCCAAACATAAATAAAATCAATATTAACCCTAACCCTAACCACCACCGTACGTGACCATACACCAATAAAGTCAATATTAACCCTAACCCTAACCATCTCGATAAATCAATAAAGTCAATATTAACTCTAACACTAACCACTTCCATACACCAATAAAGTCGATATTAACCCTAACCCTAACCATCTCGATACACCAATAGTCAAAATCAGCCCTAACCCTAACCACCTCCATACATAAATAAAGTCAATGTTAACCCTAACCCTAGACACCATTATAATTATGTAAATAATTCACCTTTTATATTTGGTACTTGTTGTCATTGCTCCTAGTTACATTTAGGGCCGCGTAGTTACATATAGGGCCAGAGTTACATAATTTATTTATAGGGCCGTTTTTTGTTACAGGTAGGGTCACTTTCCTTTTGACGTCATTTCGACGTTTAGTTACATTTAGGGCCGTTTAGTTACATGTACAAGTAGGACCGCGTAGTTACATTTGGGACTTAGTTACATATAGGGCCGCTACACACGCCGAATTAGCTCACAACTGTTTGCATACATGTAGTTCATCTACCGGTCCCTGCAGGACTAACGAATGGTTGGAAATAATAGCGAATCTTGTTACAGTGACTACGATGAACAACAAGAATTATAGTTCGAACCTCTAGTCAGGCAAAATGGCGACTAGCGCATGCGCATTAAGGTCAGCAAAGGAACACCGTTTGTCGAACTAATGAAAACTGAGGTTCACTGGTCAAATGACGTCACTATAGTCGAACCATCGGTGTT
Organism: Gari tellinella; assembly: GCA_922989275.2. Classification (NCBI taxonomy): domain Eukaryota; kingdom Metazoa; phylum Mollusca; class Bivalvia; order Cardiida; family Psammobiidae; genus Gari; species Gari tellinella. Next base: position 55,142,180 of record OV277858.1, read on the forward strand.
CAGTTGGAACTGTAGTCACTAAAGATGACTATAGACCGGACTATAGCTCCACGTTATTTTGCTCGATATTCAGGCAGAGAATCTGTTAATTAAGGATAGGAATAATACAGAAAGCTTCTATAGGAGCAGCATTCCTTTAGAGATATCTGTGCTACTTCAATAAGGGGATGCCTAAATCAAGAGTTACTGTCCGAGAGTATTGATTTATACAGTGCTCCCTACCTACAACGGCCCTCCCAACAACGATTCCCTCCTTACAACGATCATTGCAGCAGTTCCCTAAACAGGACAATTATGTCTAACGCGTTCACTGCTGCAATATCGTCTGATTAAAATTGTTGTCTGCTGTTTTTTCTCAAAGTTACATATACGTGGACATTTTGATAGAATAAATATAATGACGAGTGACAAACAACTTAAATCCAGATCAGACGCCGCGTAACGCGGCCTCTGAGCTGGATTCAAGCTGTGTGCAAATAAAGCCAAATCTTAACTTTCCCTCCCTATAACCACTCCCTCCGATCAACATACACAGTTTGTGTCTCCCATTGGGTGTCGTTGTAGAGAGGGAGCACTGCATACTGTTTTGACCTGGTTTAAGTCACACATAAACATGTAAACAGTTTGGGTATAGAATAATTCACAGCTGAACGATTTTCCGTCTATTTTTATATATATATGTTTCGTATACTGTAACATTAAACCTACCAGCTTTTGAAATTTGTTCTGCGTCAACTGAAAGAAATATGAATAATCAGTCTTATATACCGGCTTCAACTTAATGGAGGATAACACTATTTCAGAAAGCTCCTACAGGCGCTCGCTGCTCTTATTGTGTTAAACATTAGATATTCACATGTCTTTATAGAGACACACGCGTTCTTAACGAGTGATTGCTTAAGACAAGTTTGACTGTAACTACGGAGGGTAAAAAATATATGCTGTGTTTGTGAAACAGGTAGGAAGAAAGGCACAGTTAAGTTTTTTTCTTCAGTGACACGTAGCTTTCTGACTATTTCAGCAACTGATTTGGACAAACATATGTGACACTCTGATTTGTGTTTCATCATGGATAGAAACGCAACTCTCATTTAACATACATTTATTCGGTATTTATTCAGTTTTACATAGGGTTAGTAATGAAGGTAAGGAACTTCCGGTGCTCCTCGGAAATATATAGGAGCTGTCATGAGTCGATGTTTAAGACAAGCTGATCTCAAACGAGTCTACTATTGAACTGTTATTAAGCGAGCCTTGGCGAGCTTAATAACTTTTCTATTCTAGACGAGTTTGAGATCTACTTGTCTTAAACATCGACTAGTGAAAGATTCTTTTTCTCACATAACAAACGATTTTACGTTATTTTTTTTAAAGCAATATGCATTTTTTTGGAATCCCGGTGACGTCAAAACGCCTTTATTAATAGTGACGTTATAGCGACGTCATCAAATTGATCTCACATATGTTGGAGACAAGGATATTCGTGATCGTTGTTTGCTATAGAAAACAGGAGTAGTTATGTGAGAAATTGACGTTATAGTCACTACTAACTTAACCTGTTTGTGCATGGCTAGCGTGACGTCCTATAAAAGGGACATGTGCAAACAGTGTAGAATCTGATCAGAGTCTACACTGTTTGCTGATAGGAATTTCAATATAAAGCAAAACGAAAACGAAATTTTAGACCAGGCACCCCTTAGATAAAAAAGGAATAATCTAATATATAAAACACGGAATAACCCTCTGGGTGCAGATTGGTAAATTGTAGCCAAGAGTAGATGTTAAGTGTAAAGCCGGGTGGCTGATCAGCCCCAAATTGTTTGACAATTTTAATATAAATCGTCCAAGTGATAAAGAACGCTGTCATTTTTACATTTTTTTTGTATTGAATTTGGTTTTTAACAGTAAAGAATAACAATTTCACGTCTGTATATAACCACTCAATACATTGCTTTTGTAAAGTTCATTGCACTGTTCAGTTATTTGGCATCCAATCTGGATTCACACTTTTTGGAATTGACACCTACCAGTAGTATAGGAATAAAGAAACATCTTTTTGACGTTCATGACGGTATGACTACATTAGCTTCGCAGGGGCTAAGTTTTGTAAACGCCCGAAGGGCGTTTTCAATAAACTTCCCCCACGAAGCTAATGTAGTCATACCGTCATGAGCGGCAAAAAGATGTTGTTTATTCCTTATATTTATATTTTTATTTTCTGTCATCCATTTAATGTGTAGTTTGACCAGATTTGTTTTCATGTATATGAATATATCATATACCGGTCAAATGGGTTTGATAGATGTAATATCGATGTAATAGCCATTCCAGTTTCTAAATATGGTGTCAAAAGTAGTCCTTACTACATGTACTGTAGTTGCATGATAATTTCAGGGTTTACGCAGTTAACTTTCTCGCTGTGCTTTAAGAACGCTCGTAAGAAACTAAAACAAAAATTTCAATATGAATATCCATTATCAAAGCATATTTTAAACAATAAGGTGGCGCAAGTTTTTATACACGCTTTACACATAGCAACGCGAATAGCAACGCTGAAATGCGACTACACAGTCAGCGTGTACACACACCCGCGGCTATCCGTGGCATATCCGATACACATAGGCTAGTTTCAATATGTCATAACGGAACATTACGTTACCAATTTAGTAAGTGTGAATGCATTATTTTGCTTTATGTTTGAGCGACTTTCCTATGTAATTCTGGTGAACAAATTGTTTGAAATTGTCAATTTCAAACCGTAATTAGAAGACAACTTGTCTAATCTATAAATAGAACACCACTCACTCGGAGAAGGGAGAGAACGCGTACAGCTTTAATGACGGATCGTAATATGATAACCTCCCTTAAAAACAGCATTTTTTTTTATCGCAATTTGATTTTAATTGAACTGTCTGCGACTTTAAATAGGGGTTTCGAGATACCCTAACGGATAATCTAAAAGTAGATCCTAACTTGGTCGGTATCTCTCCGCCGTATGGAAGATTTTCTTCGCGGCGGAGACTCCGCCTTCTTTCTAACTGGCTGAAACCGGATTCGATTCGTAGGTTCATCAAGAATTGACCTGCATATTTTTAATACGATTACATAGAGACTTTACAGGGTGAATGTAAATATAAGGCCGTGATAGCTGTCATTGCTTGCGTATCTTAACCCATCAATGCCTGGATATTGCAATGAATTCTCCCTGTACCCTTGCTGGAAGATTTCATTTTCTATAAGCAATGGTGATCTAAATGCACTGCAGTGTTTTCCATACAACAGATCAATTCATATGAAGTAGCAAACAGTGCAGATCCCGATGAGACGCAGCGTAACGCGGCGTTTCATCAGGACTGATGACTGTTTGCCAATGACCTCTTTAGTAGACTTTAGGCTCAAATGGGTTAATACAGTGATCAAGAAATCTACATTTATGTAGTACTACATGGTTTGCAACACAGAACCCTTTTTCTCGTGACCCCGATCATATATTTATTTGCAGAATTTGCATGATCAGTCGACAGCTATGGCGTAACAGATGACGTATATATACATCTGCAAGATAAGAGTGCAATAGCCAGATAAGAGCAGAAAGCCCCCTGACTGCCATGACCTCGTCAATTTTAAACAATTGTCGTCTACTTTGACTTTTTTTAAAATAATAACTTTGAGGTATTTTGACTTAAGAAATATTGAATGAGTGTCAACAGTTTGGATTCTGATCAGACGCCTCGTTACGCGGCGTCTGATCAAGATCCAAACTGTTTGAAAATGTAACGAGCAAACCGAGTGACCCAGTAACAATAAACCCTGTCGGTGCAAAGCTTGATATCACACAAAGAGGTGTTTCTTGCGCTATGTATAATTATGTTAACCCAGCACACGATGATTTGGGAAGCCTCAATTGCATTAACTAACGTTCATCGAATGTTGCATAACTCTCCCCTCCGAGAAGTCTCGTCCTGGGAGAACCGTGGGTAAGGCAACTTCGGTCCGGCAGTTGTCATCCCACCGCTGCCACAATTTGTAACTTGCAAACCGATAGGGATGTTTAGCCGATATTTAACTGATTGGTCGCTGAAACATTGTTTTTAACAATTCAAATTGTAATATCTTACCGTGTAAAACAGTGCAGACCAAGCAAGATAACAGTGCTCTTACACGGCTACACTTTGTGAATGGCGTATACATGTATACGATTCACTATGAGATAATGGATTAAACGGAATTCAACGCTATGCAATAATATTATGTATAAAACAGGGGTTGTCACATTCACAGTGACAAATGGACCCAAAGGAAACTCCGACATCAAAATAGGGATCATGTGAATGACAGATCATTTTTTACATTTTGACTGATTGTGGCTTTGACATTTTAAGTTACAAAAAGGGGTATTGCGCACGTCACATTGTCTTCGCTAGGAGAACATTCATGCAAAATTATTTCAAATGCCGTATATAGAAATTAAAGAAGACTATAACTTGGTACTTTACTTTTTTACTTTGTCTACTTTTTTACTTTGTCTTTTTTACTTTGTCTACTTTTTTACTTTGTCTTTTTTACTTTGTCTACTTTTTTACTTTGTCTACTTTTTTACTTTGTCTTTTTTACTTTGTCTACTTTTTTACTTTGTCTACTTTTTTACTTTGTCTACTTTTTTACTTTGTCTATGTATGGTGGAATCAAAATCCGAACAAGACAAATGACAAACATGGCGGACCCTGGTCAGAGGGACCCATAAGGAGCCTTCTGATCAGGGTCTAGCCTATATGCATAGGACACATGTACTCTTAGCATGTACATTGTTTGTAAATGACGAGTATACTCGTCGCTAGGGTTGAACTTGTTAAAGCTACAGTCTGACCTTGGGCTGAAATAGTGCTGCCGTACTTTGAATTTCACAAATTGTTTTACAGCGTTCCCTCTCTACAACGGTCCTCCCAACAACGACTCAACGACACAGTTCACTAAACAGGACAATTACGTCTAACGCTTTTTCTGCTGTAATATCGTCTGCTTAAAGTTGTCGTCTGCTGTTTTTCTCAAAGTTACATATTGAACATTTTGACAGAAAAAACCTTAATGACGAGTGACAAACAGCTTGAATCCAGATCAGACGCCGCGTCACGCGGCGTCTGATCTGGATTCAAGCTGTTTGCAAATGTGAACCAATTTCACTCTCTATAAAGACTCCCTCCGAACAACGCACATATTTGTTGTCTCCCATTGGGTGTCGTTGTAGAGAGGGAGCACTGTATTTGGGACAATCTTCCTTATCAGAAAAATGTGCAGAGGAGAAGACGTTATTAGCTTCCGTTTACACGAAACTGAACGCAAATGCCTAGCAATAAAATGTTGAAAACGGCAGCGTTTCGAAACATTTGAGGATTTGTTTTGTCTGAGTTGCAAACAGTTTGGAATTTGATCAGACGCCAGGCTACCCGACGTCTGATCTGGCTTCAATCTACAAGCAATTGATATACTGATTTCAGTATAAACGTGTCTATATTGAAAGAATAACACTTTCTCCACTTACCGTCATAGAAGTCGATAAACAGAACATGGCATGTACAGCTTGCCACTTCTTTCAACAACAGTAATCAACTAATCAATTGCACATTTAGTATGGACATCATATTACTGTAAAACAGGTATTTTTCGCGTCATGAATATTTCGCGTAATGCGATTTTGTATCAATTTGCGACATCATGCATTATATCTAGCAGGCGGTAGCTTAAAGCAGGATGAAAGTAAAGCAGAATGTGCCTTAAGGCACATTCTGTTTTACTTTCAACCTGCTTTAAGAAGTCACCTATTTTCAAAACTAGAGACGCGAGGCAACACATTCGCGAATTAACGCGTAAATTATATTCTCGCGAATAAATCCGGTTTCACAGTACTTGGACTTATTGGTAGACGACAGTACAACTATCGCTTTGCATTGCTCTTAGGTATTCGTTTTCCAGAACATGTCAAATTGAATTTACCCGTTTATGCCTGCATATTGCAATGACCTCCCCCTGTATACTTGCTGGAAGATTTCATTGTATTCAGCAGCCTATCTTTGGAACATTTTCATAAGGAAAACAGGCCCAGCGCTTATAAAGAGTTTGAGTTGAGTCTGAGTTCGTTCTCAATCATTTGATTGGTCAAATCTTCCATAACGTCCAGAATGCTTTAAGCAGCCAACTATGAAGGTGTAGAAAATAATTCCCATGTCTCTTTTAGTCTTTATCAGGACAGAACAGAAACTTGAATATTACATTTCTATGAAGACGGGTGAATGGATGGATGAGTTGGGTTTTACGGCACTGCAACACAAAATAGGTCATATAGCGTCGATGAATGATGAGGCATAATCTCATTCGTTGCGAAGCAGCGCATGAGATCAAAACCACAAACCTGCCTCCCTTTTCGCTCTTTGCAGAGGGGATGCTCTCGGTCTAATAACCGAAAACAGTCCCTATGACAATAAAGACCCAGAACCACAAGGCAGGAAGGTCTCGGAGGAGTATGTAAATGCTTAACAAGGCGTTAATATAAATGTTTAATACATGTACATGTAATGCATTACGTTTCCTTATAAAAGGTAAATTGGTTTTGTTCTATGTTTTTGTTTCAACTCATTAACACCAGAAACTTTTAATGAACAATTACATTTTCCAATAACGATCACTTCAGCTCTCGCCATTTAGGGTAGTCTTTACCATGTATTTTAAAATGATAAACAGTGTTGACCCTGGTCAGAAGGCGCCTGCTCCAGTGCTCCTGTAGGAACCCTCTGATCATGATCTACACTGTTTGCACAGGATGATTGTACTTCTCACAGATACACTGGTTTTTTTTTTTTTACAGAAGAGAATATTCATCGCTAGGGTTCATGTGTTATCTCTTGTCTGTTTACAGCTGTAGGCTGACCTGGCCTCCTGATAATACCAGTTAGATCCCAGATATAAGCTGTCATTTCCAAAAACACTTTTCATAATTCATCTGAGGACTGGACTAGCTTACCGTACATCTGAGCAGCACCACAGTGACCACACCACAATGCGTTGTTTACTCGGCGTTTTCGTGCTAGCGGCCACGGCGTATGCCACAACCTTTAACTGTGTTAAGCAATTCCCAGACTCGCACCTGAGTAAGAACTACAATGAGACCATAGCTCATGCAGTTCACTCAATGACTGTCGAGGGCCTGAGGTTGTTCAATCCAAAGGCCCCAAAACGTAACTTCGTGCCTACCGTGAATCAGGACTTGTCCCAGGCTGAGCACGTGCTTGACCATGCCCCTCATGATCTACCAGGCAATAACTATCATACATTGACGATGAATATTATCGACAAAATTCTCTCCACACTGGGCAACTCGAAAGATGGACTTGGTAAGTACAAATGTAGTGACCAGCTGCTATATTGTTTGTTAACATTGTAGATTTACAGAGCTAAAACATACTTCTTACCCGTGTTAACGAAACATAAAGTAAGCGCAATTAGATGGAGAATCTGAAAAGTTATTGTAGTCTGAATGGCAAACAGCGGAACATATTGGTTTAACACAAACGCGTTTATTGGAAAATATGTCGATTTCCAAAGTTGTGGATATTGTTAAATATGAAAAAGAAAACCAATCACTTTGGAGTGTTAAGGTACAGCATACAGTACCGGGTTAAAATCTCGTAGCCCGCACAACAACCACTTTCAAAACATTAAAAAAAGTCTCTGTAGCCAACCTTACTCACATTAAGTTTAAAACCATTATAATCCAACAATGTAGGCCAAAACAGTAAAACTATTGCAAATAATCACATGCATACTCCAAATATTGATAAAATTTAACAAACACCAATAGTTTGCATGGCCGCAAAAACAGGGAAAGGTGAGGCAATTTAGCCTAACCCACACTATAGGAGCTATATTCCTTATTCAACCCAATAGCCTACAAACGGCATGCTTTTCTTAAACTACAACCAAATTGCAAATAAGGGGGCACTTAAACCTTCCACTTTACCAGCAAACTTTTCACACAAAATCTTACTGTACATAGAGCTAGTCTCATTCTGCAAACAGGCCGACTTTTAGTCCCTACCCTAAACCATAGGCATAACGTGTGGAGAGTTACATTTCACACAAACTTGCTGAGAGTCATATATTCACATTTTGAACTAATTTATGGGTATAGCAGATATTCTTATCTTCAAATTTTCGGTCAGAACTGACCTTTTCATCATATTTGTAATTCCCCCTGGTACTGTATCCTGGTGCATTTAGATGAGTACCTAACTGCATACGTATCTAATGGTGTTATTGCCAACAGAACTGAAATACTTTATCATGCTGGCTGGCATTTACCTTGGAAATGATGTAATATTTCACGGCATAGTTTTGTCGTCTGCTTAAAAACGGTTTCCTGAACTAGTATATCAAAGTAAAATTGCAAGCAATTACACCGACTAAATATCGATACGAGTGTCAAATAGGATCTTGATCAGACGACGCGTTATGCATAGTCTGATCAGGATCCAAACTGTTTGTCCACCATTAAGTCTAATATTCGTAAATGCGGACATTGGCAAAACTTGAAAACACTTTTTTTCTCATGAAATTGTTGATGCATGAACAATCAGTGTAGCGGCATTTGATCACTTTTTAGCTCACCTGGCACGAAGTGCCAAGGTGAGCTTTTAGGATCGCTGAATGTCCGTCGTCCGTCGTCCGTCCGTCCACAATTGTTCGTTAACACTCTAGCGCCTACAAATTTCATCTTATCTTCATGAAACTTCATGACAATGTTTGTCTTGATGAAATCTAGGTCAAGTTCGAAAGTGGGTCATGTCCGGTCAAATACTAGGTCACTAGGTCAAATCATAGAAAAACCTTGTTAACACTCTAGAGACTACAAATCTCAGTTGATCTTAATGAAACATGGTCAGAATGTTTGCCTCATTAATATCTAGGTCAAGTTCGAATGTGGGTCATGTCCGGTCAAAAACTAGGTCACTAGGTCAAATCATAGAAAAACCTTGTTAACACTCTAGAGGCTACAAATCTCAATGGATCTTAATGAAACTTGGTCAGAATGTTTGCCTTATTGATATCTAGATCAAGTTTGAATGTGGGTTATGTCCCATCAAAAACTAGGTCACTAGGTCAAATCATAGAAAAACCTTGTGAACACTCTAGCGCCTACAACTCTCATTAGATCTTGATGAAACTTGGTCAGAATGTTTGTCGCATTGATATCTAGGTTAATTTTGAATATGGGTCATGTCTGGTCAAAAACTAGGTCACTAGGTCAAATCATAGAAAAACCTTGTGAACACTCTTGAGGCTACACATCTCATTGGATCTTGATGAAACTTGGTCAGAATGTTTGTCTCATTGATATCTAGGTCAAGTTCGAATGTGGGTCATGTCAGGTCAAAAACTAGGTCACTAGGTCAAATCATAGAAAAACCTTGTTAACACTCTTGAGGCTACAAATCTCATTGGATCTTGATGAAACTTGGTCAGAATGTTTGTCGCATTGATATCTAGGTCAAGTTTGAATATGGGTCATGTCCGTTCAAAAACTAGGTCACTAGGTCAAATCATTGGAAAATCTTGTTTACACTCTAGAGGTTGATTGTGGGTACACATACATGTCCAGTCATAATTTAGGTCACTATAGGTCAAGTTTGCCATGGTGTACCAGGTGAGCGATTTAGGGCCATAGTAGCCCTTGTATATAATGGTAATGAAATCCTTCTATAAACCAAAGGCTTTAGATATCAAAATGTGCTCTATGCATTTTATCTCCCCGAATGAACTTCCAGGAGAGCTTATATTGTCCCCCATTCAATCTCGTCGGCGTTCCTGTTTGCAGTTTCATGCCCTATGGCCTACAGAGAGTTGGGTCAAGGTCAAAGGGTGTCAATTTTTCACATTTCTCGTAGATGGAAAGGTCTTGTCAAAAAAGTATGTGTGCTACAAGTATGAAAGCTGTAGGTCATAGGGTATGGAAGTTCTTGCTCAAACCAGACCATTCAATGCTTCAGGACAAATCGCAGACTCAACTCAAATGTTTTATTACCTTGGGCCTAGACAAAATATCAAGTTACTCTGCGTCTGACCTGGCCCCAACATTTTTGACATGAACACTCATTCTTAGAATATAGATTTGTTTAATGGAAAGATTTACACCTAATATTAAAGCAAGCTTAACCCTTTCAACCCTAAATTCCTCTGTAGAGATTACTGATTACATATGCAAACAGTGTAGACCCTAATCAGAGGGCTCCTATGGGAGCCCTCTGATCAGGGTCAAACTGTTTAATATATTCATTGGTTTGTGTTGTCAACATATCAAAAATGAAACAGTAGACTGGTTCAAATTGCCTGTACTAGAAGAGTCCAAAAGGATAATAAATACCCACAAGAGATATTTAGGGTTGAAAGCGTTAAGATGTCCTCTTGGTCTATATAGGTGAACATTGGTCCCCGGTGGAGAGAATCGCCCACGTGTTTCACATGTGGGATCTGTGGTACATGATCAAGGACACCGCCTGGAACGATGTGCAGTCTTACCCACCCTCGGATGAGCTTTGTTCCTGCCTAGTGTCCGTGGATTATAATGGTATCAAGGTATGGGATCTTCCCACAGAGACAATCCATTGGAAACTAAATGAATACCGCCTCCTTTTACTTTGGAATTGGTTCTTCCTCTCCCTTTATCCAATAGCCTATTTCTAGTTTTCAAGATAGGTGACCACTTAAAGCAGGTTGACCGTTAAGCAGAATGCGCCTTAAGCTGCCTTCTATTTGTCTATCTCATTATTTCTTCTTCAACCCCTCGAGGTTAATTTCGAGCATTTAGCACATCTGCCAGGATATAGAATATTTGTTTTGGTATATGTTCATGACTGTTGTATAAATTGGAAGTATTTTCTTCAGTGTGAGAATGCATTTCTATTTGGAGAAAGGGTTATGCATGGTTAAGTGGTTAAGTTAAATGTATTCGTTCTCTTGTGACACAGTGTACACTAGTGAATTATGTACGCGTCATTTACCAACACTTCATTGTGAATAGTACACTTATACTATACAAACAGTGTTGACCCAGATCAGATGGCTCCTACAGGGACCCTCTGCCCAGGGTCCACACTGTTTGTCATTTTGCAATATTTTTTTTCATTAAGGCCTTTCGCACATGAGTGTTTTCTTGCAAGCAAGCGGAAATGCGTCTCGACGATATAGACTTTATCCGCACGTGCTTATACTAGAAAATTTACATAAAGAAAATGTCGATAAGCTTCATGGTCTTCCTCGGTAGCTCAATTGGTAGAGTGATTGACTAGCGATCCAAGGGTTCTAGGTTCGAGTCTCATTCGATTCAAAAACCTTTTCTTAAAATATGTCCGATTTTATTGACTTGTCAGTCCATAACGCAGTGATCAAGGGACATGTTATGATTAAGCTTCGTTGGTGAGAATCAGTGTCTACTATATTTTGTCCAATTGTGTATGTCCATTTACGTTTTCGTTTAATGGATTACAAGTCGATAAAATCGGATTTAAGATTTGATCGAACTATCAAGCCACAATTTGAAGCTTATCAATCCTTTTGTGTCTGTTTTTCTACATTTTCAAGATCGAGATTGCCCATTATAATGTTTAAACAATATCATTAACCTTGTATGCAAGTCTATGAATAACTTATGAATTTAAATGACAGAATTTCATTTTTAAGGGAGGTGACTGTATCTAGTCTCCAAATTTCCAAATTTTCAAAAGAAAAACTGTAATAACAACAAATCCGTACTGTAAAATTTCCTTTTTTTTCTTACCAACTATTTCCCCAACAAAATGTTTGAATAGAATGAAAAAATAACATAACACCTTTCATGAAAAGTAAGCTCACTAGCGAGCTACCTTAAAAACACCCATCAATAGTAAGACATGGACTAGATTGTATTGAAAACTGGATTTGTCCTTTTGTAGATTCAGGGGTCACTGATTTTAACATACCCAAGCCCAAATGCAGTACACTTCTAAAATATAGAAAATTAAGTTTATTTTAAGAAAAAAATGATTGCCGAGATGTAACTGTAATCTTAGTCACCCCAGAAACCCAATTTGCCGCATTTAAAGAAGAATAAATGTTATCACGTTCCACTAGATAGAGGATACACAATGCCAATGAGCATACATCATTGTCAATTCGACCATTCCGTTCGTTAATGCTCATTCCGATAATTAGGTAATTGTCTCATTGTGTTGCATATTACCCACACTCCGTCTAATCAAGACGCACTTGTCAGTAATTCTCTGGTAAAAAATCCACTTAAACCATCGATCCCTAGTAACGAGTACAAACGTCATTTACAACAATGTGTAAATCTAAAGAGTACAGTAAACTTTTTCTGTTACGATCACTAAATTGTGTTAATTATCAGGTGTTTACTGCAGGTGACTGGTTAAAGAAAGGTGACAGTAAAACAGAAAGCTCCTTTACTTTTACCTTGCTTTAAGATGTCGACTGTCTTTTAAACAATTAATAAGCCTTGTTTTAGTGGGCGTAAAAGATAGGTTTTACTGTATGTATATATATGCAAACATTGTAGACCCGAAGCAGAAGGTTCCTCTTGGAGCCCCGGATCGGGGTCTTCACTATTTGTAATTTTCAAGCGATTGTTAGAACAACCCTAAATACGTCGTAGGCAAACTTGGATAAGACTTAAATGGAAACCGCAATGGTTCATTGAACTTTTAGGGGTTAATCAATGTAAGTTTAACCCTTTCGCTCTCAATGGCGCTTGAAAGCGCGTTTGCAAACAGTTTGGATCCTAATCAGACGCCGCGTTACGCGGCGTCTGATCAGGATCCAAACTGTTTGACACTCGTTTTGAAATGTCTTTAGTCATACTGTCTTATTTTTTAACTTTGAAACGACATTGCAGACAACAAAATTGAAGCAGACGACAATGGAACGGTGAAGGGGTAAAGATCTCACGAAAAAATTGAGAGTGAAAGGGTTAAAGCCGCATTGTGTTTTTTGAGAAACCTGCATAAAACGGTTGTTTGGGGTCCCATTTGAACTACGTGGGACGTGATTCTTTTACAAAACCCGGCTTTATCTAAGAAATTCGCTTTTTAAATTTTATTTATAATATTTTTGTGCTGCACAAATTAAATAGCCTCCCTTGTGAATGGAAAGAAGGACAACTCTGTAAATACAGGGCTCCAGATAACGGAAGTATTTCGAAAACTAACATCTTTATTTCTGCTTTTAAACCCAATGGTGTCATACTCATTAAAATTTTCTCGAAGAGACGGTCTAATCAGTAGTAACACCAGAGCATTCGGTGCTGAAATGAGTGAGAAAATGTTAGATTACTTCAGATTACTCCCGCTTACATGTGTATAGCTGGAGCACTGAACATGACCCTGTTAACCCTTATTCTGCTGCACAGACGTCTGATTTGACATTGTCGTCTGCAAAATGTGTTCAGTTTAGATTTATGCATTGTTTTAATTAAACAAACCTTAAGACGAGTGTCAAACAGTTTGGATCCAGATAAGACGCCGCGTTACGCGGCGTCTTTTTAGATTCAAATAGTTTGTAAACTCCGTAAAGTTACGACCATTAGGCACAGGGTTAAACACTATGAGATCCACTAACAACGTGTAAATATTATTCACGGCGGGTAAACGATTAAAAAAAACTACGGAGAATCTATACCTTGAGCTTGCTGAAAATGACTGTTTCAGCCTTGTCCGCTCTCTAACTCAAACACTTCTTTTAAGATCTTCACCAAACTTGCTACAAATGTTTATTAGTATAGAATCTAGGTCAGGTTCAATAACTAGTAAAATCGCATAAGGCATGTCTGAGTTATTGCCCTTGAATAATTAAAAAATGACTGTTTCAGCATTTTCTGCTCTCTAACACATACACTTTTTATTGGATCTTCACCAAACTTGCTGACAACGTGTATTGGTATTAAATCTAGGTCAAGGAAAAAAATCGAATACAGTTGAATGAAAATCCTTCAAGAGGTAAAGGAGAAATGGAGTGGTCATTTATTACTTAACTTATTACCAACACGACTAAGATGAAGCCCATGCAACCATTGACCAAATATTTGGCTAAAAATAGAATAAAAACTGGTCCTTTTACAGAGTGGACAGGGCAAAAATTAGGATAAAATAGCAAAATGTTAGTCATTCAAGGGCAATAACTCCAACATGCCTTGTGCGATTTTGGTAGTTAAGATGAGTGACCTAGATTTAATATTAATAAACATTTTCAACAAGTTTGGTGAATATCTGATAAAAATTGTATGTGTAGAAAGCGACAAATGCTGAAACCGTCATTTTTTAATACATGAAGGGCAAAAACTCAGATATGCCACATGCGTAATAATCAAACTAGACCTAAATTTTATTTAATTAAACATTTCAGCAAGTTTAGTGAATATCCGATAAAAACTGTATGTGTTAGAGTGCAAATGAGACTGAAACAGTCATTTTTTATTAATAAACAGGCAATAACTAAGATATACCTTATGCGATTTTAGTAGTAATCAAACTAAACCTTGATTTTATATCAATAAACATTTTCAGCAATTTTGGTGAAGATCCAATAAAACGTATTTGTGTTAGAGAGCAAAACTTGCTGAAAACAGTCATTTTTTAATACATAAAGGGCAAAAACTCAGATATGCCACATGCGATTTTAGTAATAATCAAACTAGACCTAAATTTTATATGAATAAACATTTTCAGCATGTTTGGTGAATATCCGATAAAAGCTGTTTGTTTTAGAGTGCAAAAATGACTGAAACAGACATTTTTTATTAATTAACAGGCAATAACTCAAAAATACCTTATGCGATTTTAGTAGTAATCAAACTAAACCTTGATTTTATATCAATAAACATTTTCAGCAAGTTTGTGGAAGATCGGATAAAAAATAGTTGAGTTAGAGAGCGGTCAAAAAAGTGTGATAGTCTAACTGACTGATGGATGGACGTGCGGAGGTAGATACGGTTGCCCCCCAGTGAAGTTGATTTCGGCTGTATCACGTGATACTAAGCCGTGTGGTAATGTTTAAGACAGACGTTCTATTTTCGGTTTGTTATGATTTTAAATCGCCCTTTTTGGTGATTTAGGTCCGTCTTCATCATTTCATAGATCAGTTTGGCCCATAAGAATGTTCAAACATTATTATTAACCGTTATTGTATTTCAGGCATTAAGAAAAGGTCTGAAAACACAATGGGACTTTAAGGCACCAGTTAACGGTTTCACTGCCAATGACGCCAAAGCGTGCCTTTGGAAACAGTTAGGATCGTAATCAGCATCCAAACTGTTTGACATTCATTTCGAAATTTTGTCATTCAATTGCATGAAAGCAGTCGCCGATATGGCGGTGAAGGGGTAAAAACCTCACGACAAATTGGGGTTGGTTTGTTTGTTTACGTCCGTTTCTGCCATGTATGGGCTAATTGGACGCTCAACAGAGAGATGCGTATACAGAAAACCCGGGCGCGATACCAGTATTATAGTATACTGGCTATTCCCCTTTCGATGTTAAGCTGTTAAGCCAAATCTAAAAATAGGTATGACGCAACACCCCGAATCTCCGACAGCATAATTAGCGTCATTCTTCGCGCTTATCTGATGTTCTTTGACAGCTCGTTATATTTTATGAAGCTCGTTCAATGGCGGGACTGGCTCCTCATCTTAATCAAAGGATCGACAGACGAACGGACAGAGAGGCAGCCAGACAAAACCTCTACAGTATATAGCGTACACTGTTTTATCGCGTTCTAGAGCGATATAAGCCACTTGTAGAAAAAAAGTAAAACATCTTTTTAGCCACATGGGTTTAACGGTTTTAAATTCGCCGCTAAAAGTGTAAAATGTTAAACGAGGTTAAAGTAACGACAGTTAGACCCGTACTCTTACGTTACATGTATAATGCCAAACCCTCTCGTTCACTATAAAACTTAACCCATCATGTAAAGGAAGGAGATTCTTACTCGCGGAGAAGCTTTTATTGTAATCTAAAGATGGAACTCATCTGTATATACCATTAAGAGTAACAATAGAATTGGTAAAGTTTGTGTGAAGGATTCACTGTTTTGTCGAGTATCCGATGTATAACTCTTGTTATGTACTATATCTATCTGTGTGTGTTTTGAAGCGTTTAACTCAGCGCATTGTCCTTAGTGAGGGAAATGATACTAAAAAGTGTCGCCTGCTTCATTTATCGTTGAAAGAATGTATGGTTTTAAAAGCCAGGTAACTCGGCGTCCTTAGGATATTGCGCGTCTAAAATGACGACGTTATTTGATCATGTCTTACCTATAAGAGACATACACATGTATAGACAGTCACTATTAGTATCAACCGAGTAAAATGTACAAAGCTATAGTCATTTTATAGCGAAAATGTTGTAAATAAATGTTGTGTGTATATATACAATACCATTTAGCCGACTGGTACACATGTCTTCATTTTCGGCCTTGCTCAAACGTTTAAATAAAACAAGTATTCACTAAAAATGAAAATATTAGTGTATAAGACTAACCCATTTATAAATTGAAGGCGCTTTTTCTCTAGTTCCAAACACATGTCCAATATGACATTCTTATTTTCATAGTAGAGGTAAACGCAAATGTAAAGATTTTACAGTCGAGGTGACTGGAGTCTATTACGTAGCTGCACTAGCTAGTTCCAAACATCGGTGTATTTTTTAAAAACAATACGCCATCGTGTTTTACGACACCTCAACACAACTCGCGACACTGAATTGGGCCAAACGAACCACAGTAAGCGTCATCCCCCGCTAGACGGATCTACAGGTAAATCCTATTCTACCTAGAACCTTTTAATCGCAGTTCGCCCGACTGTCTGCGCGAAGATGGGGGTATTACGACTACGCAACACTACAACAAGAGTTAGGAAAGAACCCCACCCCACAACAAAGACTCGTAAGGCCCGTTTATACTAGCTATACATGTCGACAACTGATACACATAAGCGGTAACTAAACGACGGATTCATTGATTTCAAATATTAGTACACCCGCAGATGCAATACGTGTGAGGATAATCGGTTATCTATATATATACCGGTGATTGAACGTGTTTCAAATTGATATCCATAGACGCTGAAGGGTAAAAGTAGCAGCATGAAGACGGAGTACCGAGGCATGAAACTATATTCCTTCAAAGGAATTCCCCACCTGGCCAGGAAAGACGTTAGGCAGTGTCACGGTGTCTTCTTTAAACGGATCAAAGGAAGATATTATTTTCGCTCGAGAACTACATCAGAGGACGAAAATCGTACTGGAGAAGCACATTTAGAATGGCCGTTCTTAACATTATACATCAAAAGCGGCGCAAAAGACAAGCGTGGCACCAATTCTCCCATACCCTCCTCAAGAGACAACGCTTGTCTGTATTGTCAACGTCGTTGAAACGCCTAGGTGTCGAAAAACTAATTTTAAGCTCCGAGTTTAAGATAATGTGATTAGGGACGTCGATGTCGTACCAGTGCGGCGTAAGTGACGAGAGCGATATTTATTTCGACGACAATACCACAACGCGCTTCAGAGTACAGCTGAAATTTCCCTTGTATTTACCCGGTGTATGGAAAGTGGCCTTGGTGGAATTTCACGCGACGGCCAAGGCGAAGTCGACCGTAAAGGCGGACGAGGGTCTTTACATCTACGCTGACCTATGTAAAGAAAGTATAGTTTATGGCGAGGAACGGCCCTTGTTGAGACGGTTAGAAAAGACCAGCAAGAGCAAATGGGACTATATACTAGACTCCCCATTTTATCTACCAGTGACGAAGCACGAAGTGAGGGAGTTCCAAGTGTATATAAGGGGAGAACGCGACAACGACGTGTCACATTTAGTGAAACCCTTGCACTTGACGTTTCATTTCAAGCATTATCCGTTTTGGTAGCTGATAATCGACGCTGGTTGCGGGGATGAAGACTTACGTGCCGGATCAGAGAAATGGGCGAGCTATTTCCAAGGTAAAAGCAACGATTCGAGTCAAATCGAGACACACGGCTACTGTCCAGCAGTCATTCCGATTGAAGACCCAAAGTCGATGCTACCCAAAACGAAGAGAGTAAGCATCGAGGCTGTGACTCCGGTGCAACGGCAGAACGAAAGGGTGGAGAGTGAACTTCGGAGAGTCGGTGCTTTGACGACGCCTTCCAAAAAGAGAAAAAGAAACCAACAAGACCAACGTGGAGGATCTAGTAGTCTGCGACTGAAGCGCCTCTCGGCATCCGATACCTCCGGGTTTTAAGAGGCCTCCTCCTCCCTCTCAATCCTGCAGTGAACGTCAACATGAACACGTGCGAAATCTGTTTAATAGACTTTAAACGGCGAGATAACATGCTGCGCCATATGAAGAATCAACACGGAAATACGCGAGAGGGAGAGAAAATCGTGTCGGCATCTGAGTCCGACCTATCTGATACGGAATCTGAGGGAGGCCGTGGAATGTCCGAGACGGATGAGTCCAGTAATTCTGAGAGGCAGTCAGAGGAAGACCAGTATGATCCTTGGGAAAGCGCGATTCAAAAGGCATTTGACAAGTGTCAAGATCAGTTTGAGGAGGAGGTGACTAAGCTGATGCAGAGGAGGGATATCGATGAAACGGAGGCCAGGAAGAGGGTGTATCGGGATTTGAGAAGCACCTACAGAAAAGCGGTTAGCATGGTTTTTACCGACAGAATGGTGTGGTTCGATGCTATTCGCAAACATCCCATGTATAAAGCCATTAAAAGGACAGCCACTAATTTTGTGGATCTAGATGACTACAGTCCGGAAGAAGCCTGGAAAAGTGCCATCGGACAGAGGAAATATTTGTTTGACACTATCTTGGCGGAGTACTATCCACCGGAATTAGAGGGCGTTGAACTGCAGAAGGATATCTATGTCGAAGAGGAACCGTTGACTAAAAGGACTAAACTTGGAGGCTCTTTTTGATTGGATGTACAGTGACAGACATGCTAATAAACATTTACAGTTTCCACTCCATCAACTATATGGATGAACTTACAATATTCCATGAGGACATTTTTTGTTGATTCTATTTGGATATGTTTCATGTGAATAAAATGTAATAAACTATATAAAATGAATTTTTCGTGACAACCCGAGTCTCTCCCAACACCCCGCTTCGTGTCACATCTTTCACTCCTCATTGCCTCCTCTTCACTCCTCCTTACCCCCTCTTAACTCCTCCTTACCTCCTCTTCACTCCTCAGTGCATCCTCTTCACTCCTCAGTGTATCCTCTTCACTCCTCACTGCCTCCTCTTCACTCCTCCGTGACTCCTCCGTGCATTCTCGTCGCCTCCCTTTACGCGTTGCAGACAGACGTAGTTAACTAGACAATGTCCCTATAAGTAGACACACTCCTTTGGCCCCTATGAAACGGGGAAAACGGGGAGATGCCGCTACATTTCCCTGATCAGTACAAGTTTTCAGCCTACATTCAAAAACAAATTATAAGTCTATCCTCTTGTAGATAGTTTAAACGGATTAGAGCAGAGTTCCGAGGACTAGTCTGTCAATGTGAGCTTTCGTAACTTTTGTGTTTCCAAGTCGTATTTACCTCCCTCTTGGCACAGACAGTCGACGCCGAGTTGTCTCGGCTTTTTAAAAACCGGTACCACGTTAAATGAAGCAGGCGACACTTTGTAGTAACATTTCCCCCACTGAGAGGTGAATTCAGCGCTTCAAAACACACACAGATAGATACAGTACATAACAAGAGTTATACATCGGATACTCGACAAAACAGTGAATCCTTCACACAAACTTTACCAATTCTATTGTTACTCTTAATGGTATATACAGATGAGTTCCATCTTTAGATTACAATAAAAGCTTCTCCGCGAGTAAGAATCTCCTTCCTTTACATGATGGGTTAAGTTTTATAGTGAACGAGAGGGTTTGGCATTATACATGTAACGTAAGAGTACGGGTCTAACTGTCGTTACTTTAACCTCGTTTAACATTATACACTTTTAGCGGCGAATCTAAAACCGTTAAACCCATGTGGCTAAAAAGATGTTTTACTTTTTTTCTACAAGTGGCGTATATCGCTCTAGAACGCGATAAAACAGTGTGCGCTATACTGTAGAGGTTTTGTCTGGCTGCCTCTCTGTCCGTTCGTCTGTCGGTCTTTTGATTGGGATGAGGAGCCAGTCCCGCCATTGCACGAGCTTCGCACAATTTAACGAGCTGTCAAAGAACAACAGATAAGCGCGAAGAATGACGCTAATGAGGCTGTCGGAGATTCGGGGTGTTGCGTCATACCTATTTTTAGATTTGGCTTAACAGCTTAACATCGAAAGGGGAATAGCCAGTATACTATACTACTGATACCCTACTCTTATTATCGTCAGAGTTCTCTGATTCTGTTGGATTCCCAGTGTAAAGCACTGATGCACTGGACCTCGGTTTAGTCTCATCCGAAGGACTTAATTGGTCCGGCAGGGGATCGAACTCACGACCCCTGGTACCGCAGGGGAGTATTCTACCACTGGACCACGTCCGCTAGAGATATTTTGGCAGTGAAAGGATAAACTTAATACCTAAATGCAAACCATAAAAATCAAGAAACAGAATGTAATATAGTGGGAACATGATTGTAATCCGTGAATGGGCAAACCTATCTGAGTTTATACAGTGGAGAAGACGTTATTCTTTACCGTTTACATTGCAGTTATATGTACATGTATATGTAGAAAATGTCAACTTTTGAAAACGTTTACGATTCGAGCCTTATCAGAACCCGAGTGACATGGCGTCTGATCTAGCTCCAAGTTGTTTGCAACGGATATAATGTGTTTAGCATACTATACTAGGCTAGGAGAAGTAGAGGTTTCTACATTGTACTTATAGCTGTCCCAATCAGTATCACAGCTGTCTACGAGTTTCAAAAGTTTGTTTTGCGATTTGACGTATTGGCTATACATATTTAGACGAAGACTAATGTAATACACAAAAGCTAATACATCTTACATTTATAACTTCCCCATAAAGAGCATTTTAGTGTTTAAAGACTTTTCCTCAGTCCATTGAGAGAGTCCCCCCATTGCATTTGAGGTGTCAATTTAAATGTCAAATCACGGACAGCACAAGCTCGGCAGCTTGTATACCAATCTCAGTTTACCTGGTGAAGCCCTCATTATACTCATGCTCTAGTGATTTTCAATGGTTATTTCTAACCAAACTATCAAATATAAAGGTAGAGCCTCACACGAGAAGCTTCAATGGTTCCTTTGCTAGCGCCATGTCCATAAGATCAATGATTATTGCAAGGAAATTGTCTGACAAGGCGTTATGATCGAAAGGTCATCTAGGGATGTCTTTAAGAGTAAATGATTCAAGCTGCATGAAAACATATGCAGAGATCTTTTTGATCCCCTTCACTTCTAATCTTGACAGCACTAACAGTTCTGATCCAGATTTGACACCGTATCACGCTCTGACCAGGATCGACACTGTTTGGCACTCGTTGCCATGTTTCTTTACCCTTTCGCTGCCTAATTAATCGTAAGATGTTTACCCCTTCCCATTTCATTGTCGTCTGCTTCAATATTGTTGTCTGCAATGTCGTTTCAAAGTTAAATTTAAGGCAGTATGACTGAAGAAATTAAAAAAAGAAAAAGAATGTCAAACATTTTGGATCCTGATCAGACGTCGCGTTACTGTTTTCATTGAGAATGAAAGGGTTATGTTAGAAAACCAATCAGCTTCCAATTTTATAAGCTAAAGCAGACGAAACATTTAAGCAGACGATATTGTGGCAGTGATTGTGTTAGACAGGTTATCCTTACGCCATGGTGATGAAATTTACAGGGTTAACCCCTTCACTGCCATGACGTCATCAGCTTCAAACATTTTTCGTCTGCTTTTTTTCTCAATTTTTTTAGATATTTTGACTTTAGAAATATAAAATTGAGTGTCAAACAGCTTGGATAACGCGGCGTCTGATCAGGATCCAAACTATTTGCAAATAACTATTATACTCGGGGTAAGGCAGTTAAGGGGTTAACTCGTTATCCTATACATGTATCCTGTTTCTAGTTCTGAAGACAGGGAACTGCTAAAAGCAGGTTGAATGTGAAGCAGAATGCGCCTTTAGGTATATTCTGCTTTACTTTTCACCTGCTTAATTAAAGGCACTATATATCTGCTAGGATATAAGAAATATTCCTTGCGGTGCATATTAATGACCGTATAAATTAGAATGATTTTCTTCAGTGGAAGAATAAAGGCGTAAAATGTGTATCTATGGAGTAATGGGTTACCGCTGGTGTTCTTCATTAAAGCTACATCAATTTCTCTTCGATGAATGGTTTATGACAGGTGAATAAAATGTTTCGGGGCCGAGAGACACCCAGCGTTTAGAAGTTTGATTTTCAAGTACAGTAGAGAATCTCTTTTACGACCACTAAATTGTGTTAATTATTAGAGGTTAAGCACAGGTGACTGCTTAAAGCAAGGTGACAGTAAAACAGAAAGCTCCTATAGGAGCTTTCTGTTTTACTGTTACCTTGCTTTAAGCTGTCACCTGTCTTTTATACAACCAATTAGTCTTATTTTTAGTGGTCGTAATAGAGAGGTTTTACTGTATTTACAAGTGCATTTTGTTGATGGTTTGTGGTTTTATTTTCAGTCTGCCGTGAGTTGGGTGGCTGACCATTACAAGACCGGCACACCTATCACACTGCTGAACCGCCCGATACCCAAACTGGTTGACGCCAAGACCTGGGATACATGGAGGTCCCGTCTCCTTCATTACTACTCCCCTGGCGCCCTTAAAGATGCCGCCATGTACCTACATTGTGTGTCTCAATTCTGGAAATAAACACAATAAAACCTCTCTATTACGACCCTCTCTCAATTTTGACCATTAAGTTATGTTATTTTTTTATGTTTTAGGAGCTTTCCGTTTTACTTTCAACTTGCTTTTAGCTGTCACCTAAAGTTCATACAATCAATTAACCTTTGTTTTAGTAGTCGTTATAGAGGGTTTTCCTGTACTATCAAAACCAGAAAAAGTAGTTGCTTTATCACTTTCACCCACACATATTTTAAAGACTGATCAGGATCCCAACTGTTGGGCATTCATATCGATGTTTCAAATGTAACAATGCATACATTTTGGTGTTTTTTTTAGAAATAAAGGTAAGGGTATATAAAAGCCGGTCACACAGTGGAGAATACGTTATTCTTTCCCGTTTAAACGAAACGAAACGCAAACGCAAACGCAAAACAATAAAACGTAGAAAAGTGGAACTTTTTGACAATTCTGATAATTCATGTTTATCTTGGTGGCAAACAGTTTGGAGCCTGATCAGACGCTGGGTTACCCGGCGTCTGATCTGGCTCCAAACTGTTTGCAATAGAAACAATACCGGTAGTTTGAGCGTAAACGCGTTTTTGGGGAAAGAATAACGTTTTCTCCACTGTAAAATGGCATTGACTGTTATGACAGTTAATTCTTTCGTTGCCAAATTAATCCTGAGATGTTTACCCCTTCACTGCTTTAATGTCGTCTGCTTCAATATTGTTGTCTGCAATATCGTTTAAAAGTAAGATTCAATGTAGTTTGACTTGAGAAATATCGATACGAGTGTCAAACAATTTGTATCCTGATCAGACGCGTCACATCAGGATCTAAATTGTTTGCAAAATCGCCTTTTGGTGCCCTTGGCAGAGAAAGAGTTAAAGGGTTAAATTGAACTCTATTGAAAGCTGCTGTTCAGCCTCTAGCATCACAACAGAGTCGTAATTTGAAAAGAACTGATATTGGGACTTTATAATGAACAAATGGTACGATTCTAGAGTTTTAATGCAACAACTTTCGTCATGTCATGCACGCCTGTTCTCTCTCTTAATGTGTGTCCATTGATGGTGTACTGATCGTATGGAAGTTCACACAGGACCTCAAACCCGTACTTCTGGTAAATCCTCTGAGAGAATGCTGACGTGCCCTCGCCTTTTATCGCCTTGAACCCAAGTTCCCGACTGAGTGCAACACACGCACCCATCAGTTTCGTACCTAAACCTAAGCCCCTGAATTTTCGGTGGACACCGAGGGCGAAGAAATGCATTGCCTCGTCAACTCCGTATCTTTCATAAAAGTTTATCTCCGAGTCTTTTTGAGCCATAAAGTCAAATACCTTCCGTAGCGGTTCATAAGTGATATTTAATTTTTCGTCTGTCTTTTTCATTGGAGCGCTGAGTCGCACCCCCATAATTTCGTTCGTTTCCTTCGAAACCATCATCACGGAAACATTTTGTCGTAAGTTATCTTCTGTCATGTTTTCAGTAAATGGGTGCCATTTCGCTCCGAATGCCTTACTAAGCGGTTCGTCCGGTGTAAAATGGTCGGCCATAATCATGCACACCTCTTTGTATCGCTCCTCTGGAATGATTTCAAGTCGTCCACCCTCAATCTCAAACTCCTTCTTTACTTTGTTAAAAGCCTGTGGAAAATACATGTATAAGGATAAATCAAACACTCTGCAAAACAGTGTACAGTGCACGTGGAGAAGACGTTAGATTACTCTTCGTTTAAACGAAACGAAACGCAAACGCATCGCAGTAGCGGGTAGGAAATGACGTTGTTTGTTTTTGTTTTGTTGTTAAACATGTTATTTCTTTTTAAAATAACAAATAGTATCGATTCATTTAAATCTGAGTGACCAACAGCTTGGAGCCCGATCAGACGCCGGGTATGCCGGCGTCTGATCAGGCTACAAACTGTTGGCACTGGTCATGAGGTTTTAGCATCAAGAAAAGAATAACGTCTTCTCTAACCATGATCAGCCATCGTGATACAGGGCTCCCTCCCCACAACGGCCCTCTCAACAATGATTCCCTCCTTACAACGACCCATGTCGCAGTTCCCTAAACAGAACAATTTTGTATACAGCCTATTCACAGCTGTAATGCCGTCTGCTTAAAATTGTCGTTTGCTGTTTTTCTCAAAGTTACATAATGAACATTTTGACAAAAAAAACCTTAATGACGAGTGACAAACAGCTTGAATCCAGATCAGACGCCGCGTCTGATCTGGATTCAAGCTGTTTGCAAATGTAAGCCAATTTCCCTCCCTACAACGAATCCCTCCGAACAACGCACTAAATATTTGTCTCCCAATGGATCTCGTTGATCATAGAGAGGGAGCGCTGTAATCTGCCTACATTGCAGCTCCAAACATTATAGGCCTGCCATGGAGCCCGTTTCATGAACAGTCGTAAAGAGTTAACAAAAGCGTCAGAGGAAAACTTAACCAAAAGCCAGATAGCTGGCTAACTAAAGCAACCATCTTTATTAAACATCGAAAACTAACGCTATGTAAGAAAATTATGAACAAGTTGTCAGATCAATCTTAAATGAATTATTTAAACAATTAATTAGTTTATTATGCAGATGTAAGAAATACTTGAGTAGTATCGGATCGGACAAATAATGAGAGAACGAACATTTGTGACACTGCATTGTTCTCCGTAAACGCGAACAACTGTTAACTCCTTCATTATCAATGCCGCCAAATGGAAACTTTACAAATAGTTAGGATCCTGATTAGACGCCGTAGGACCCACACTACTTGACACTCGTTTTGAAATTGCGTCAGTCATACTGCTTTACATCTAACTTTAAAACGATATTGCAGACAACATTATACAACATTATTGAAGTAGACGGTAGTATGGCGGTGAAGGGTGAAACTTAAATATAAAATTGGCGATGAAAGGGTTATTAGATGCAGGGCCCTCTGTACCCCCCCTCCCCCCCTGTCCGAAAAATTTAAGACCTATATAGCAATGAAGTTCAATATATTAGCTTTCGAATGGTACTTGTTGGATGACTTACAGTGTCCATTTATGGCAATGAGGGCTTACTGATTATCTCCCCCTTTTTAGATTTATTGAAATGCGAGTATGTGCTTATAAATGTCATTTCTGCACAACAGCATGTGTTGCTGTTAATTTTTTTTATGTAAAATGAACTATATATAGTCTTACATCTTACAAACATCCATTTTCACATAATCTAACATTTCAAAATGGCCGCCATTTTCAAAATGGCCGCACAAATGACCATATCATCATTTTACAAATGATTTAAGACTGGTCAACTGGTCCTCGCCTGTAAACATAGGTTTATATATACCAAAATGTTTGTCTAACCCTGTAGATATTGGATCCGGTTGATGCATTTGACAAAGCCGTTGGACAACATCACAATCCAAGATGGCCGCCAAGATGGCCGCCAAAATTACGGAAAATCACTTAGGTCTTAGTTGTGGGTACAAGTATAGAAACAAATGAACTAAATTTGCCTCAAATGTATTCGAAACACATCAATTATGTATTTTGAACAAATAGTTTATAAATAATGGCATTTAAAATCAAGAAATCTTTCAAAATGGCCGCTCAAAAAGCAAATTTTGCGTTTTTTTCTCATGATAATGCAATTTTAACTGATGAAGAACTAGAGATATCCTTTTTATGGCACTGGTTTCTTTATACTAAAATGTCTGTCTTAGTCTGTTAGCTATGGAACCAGTTTTTGCAGTAAAATAAAACTTTGGTTAAAGTAGGCTATTCATGATTGTTTCCAAGATGGCATCAATTAGATATATGCACTACATATACAAGTGGACATTTTCTTATATAGAAATACCTGAGCTCGTTCATTCAATTTTTGATAGAAATGGTGCACTTGGTGAAGCAAGCAACATATTTGGCACAAATACTTCTATGGTCTCTTTTTTTCAAAAATGTCGCTTGCCACCTGAAGCATCCAATATGGCGGCCACTTTTTAAGACGGCCGCCATGTGAAGTCAAAATTCATACACAATGTCAGAATTTCAAGGTGTAATAAAGGTGTAATTCTACATTTCAAGTACACAGTATGCCTAATATCCTTTGAATCATATTTAAAATTGAACTGGAACACTTTTTATTGAAAATTGCCGCGATTTTATGATCTTGAAAAAGTTGTTTGCCTTGATCCATAGGTTTGGTGGTAGGCATACGAGAATTCTCATTTTTCACTGCCCCAATAATGGTGAAGTATACATAAAACATAGAGTGATTGTCAACACAGACCCAGGGCACACTGGTGACATCACTGCCGCGGAACTCAGCATGGGGTCCAGAGTCAGCTAATTGTCAGTGTTCAATTATTGTAATATACATGTAAGTGTCCCAAATGTTATCTAATCATCATTATTATCATCATCATCTTCCAGTTTAGTTTAACCAGGCCATTGATCAATCCTTCTTATAAGGGTGAGGCCTGCATGTCCAGTCTGGAACGAAGTCTCCCTCTCCAAGCTTGGCGATTTGTTGGTTTGTGTTTTCCAACCCGAGAGCTTCGTGGTCACGTTTTTACAAGGTCCTCCCAAGATAGCTCTGGTCTGCCTGGACCCGCTGTGTTGTGATGTTCGTGCATCAGATTTGAGATATCCAGCTAGAGCTTCTCTCTTCATAGCCAAGCTATGTGTGGGTAATAAAAGAAGACTAGTAAATGTTCAAGAAATGGACTAAGTGGAGAAGCAAGGATGTGAAATGTCGGAAACACTACCTGGGCTACATGCCTTTACTGGCTGTACTACCACTAGTTCCTTTGTTCGGCAAGGCAAACTTAAACCTAAAAAAGTGTTAGAGAAAAGCATTGAGTTCATTCCCGGGCGGGTGTTTCAAAGGATAGGGGATAGTCTTGAGGTGACATGAATATTTCGGTAAACTAGAAGAGTTTGTTTGTTGTCTGTATGGCAAACCCAAATATTCAGACATAAATAAACTGAGAGTTGGCTTATTCAGACAAAAGTTCAAGCCGAGCTCTGAAAGCCTGACACATGCAGATGGTATTGACCTGTCTTCTCCCTCCGTGCAGATCGTCCTTAAAGATGCACATCTTGCGAGCAAACTATCAGGCATTCATATGGAAGAAATCTCTAGAAGCATTCCCAAATATCCCTGGTCCTAGTGGTCATGGTTGGAAGATTGACGACACAGGTATAGTGTATGATTGGACGGAAGGATATATTCTTCTACCAGAACTGATTGACATACTGGCAAACGATTCTGATGATACCACTGATCCAGTTGATGCCAAAAAAGAGAAATATTCTGACATTGATGAAGAGGTAGATTGGGTTAACTACATGAGTGAACTAAACACAGATGGCTACTATTTATGGCATATGAAGACCATAATTTATGTACAGATTCACTCACTCACTCTCTATCCTAGTTTAGCGTCTGTGTTCCCTTCGTCAGGGGTTCGACGTTGTCTGGCTGTCTTTTTTTTTTTTTATCATTTTATTTCTCATATTGCATCGTACAGCACAAACACATACTTTGTGTAGTATTCTTACATAAACGTATCTGGAGAGATAATAGACCATAAACATCTAAGCTTAAGTAAATGTGCTATTCAATATAACATAAGTCTTGGAATAGTTGAAGAAAAAAAAAGTAGATAACAAAGAAAGAGAAGAAAAGGAGGAAGACGAAAAAAGAAAAGCAGTAAAAGAGAAAGAAAAATATATGGAGAGGTGAGAAAACAGCTATTGTTTTTTAAGCTACAGTAAAAAATCCATCCCATTTTGCACGATGCAGGGCAAGTTTGTCTTTTCGTTGGGCAATATGTCTCTCTGTATGAACTTTGTCCTGCATGTATTTTTTAAAGAGTTTGAAGTTTGGTCTTTCTTTTAAACATTTGCATCGAAAAATGTAATATTTTGCCAGTAAGATGGAATAATTTACAGGTGTTTTGTATACTTTTTGTTCTGGTAGCCCTAATGAAATTGTTTCAAAATTTAAATTTATAGATAGATTATTTGCTTTGAACATATTCAGTATGTTTGACCAGATCTCTTGTGCGTATCTACATTCCCAGAAAAGATGGTAAATGTTCTCTGTGTTTTGGCAACAGAAATCACACAAAGTAGAATTTACTATGTTGTATTTAAAAAGTTCTTTATTTGTTTTAACTATTCTCATCAAATATTTATAATTGAAGTTTCTGAGTGTGTTGTCTATTGTTATATCAATGGCTAATTTATATGTTCTGTTCCATGCGATATTATTTTTTCCAAGACTTTCTTCCCATTTTTGTTTTTGTTTTATTTCAGGTATTGTTTGACTAATTTGGTATGCATATATAAATTTTGATGGCTTTTGGCAAGTTAAGATATCGTTCAATGGTGATGGTGCAATTTCAGCATTTTCATTTGCTAGCCTTTGTTTTATATCTACTGGAATACTGTTGATTAAGGATAGGTATTTTAGGTAATCAGTGTCAGGTAGATGGTACAGATATTTCATAAAGTCGAAAGTGTAAAACGAATTTGTTCTCTTATCGAAAATATCTTCAAGATTTTTTATACCTTTTTGAAGCCAGCTTTGATAAAACAGTGGTTTGCCTTCGGCTTTTATCACAGAGTTATTCCAAATTATAGACTTTGCATTGACTTCTTTATTTTGGTTTGAAAATATATCTGTCCATGCATTAAGGATATCATTTAAAAACACAGTATTTTTGAAATAATGCTTTAAGTCGTCTTTTTTCAGTTTACATTCAAATAATATTTTCCCACCAAATTTATCTAGCTTACCAGCATATATATTTTTAAGTGTACTATTATTGTTAGAATTGAATATACGTTTAACCCAACTGACCTTCAAAGCATTGATAAACTTATTAATGTCAATCATTTTTATCCCACCGTTTTCGTAGTTTTGTATCAGTACATTTCTTTTTATTTTTGCTGGTTTTTTATCCCATAGAAATTCATACATGGTATCATCTATTTGCCGTATTAATTGTAGCGGGGGAGTTTTAAGAACAGTTAATGGGTAGACAAGTTTTGGTAAAGCAAAAGTTTTTATTACAGTTACTTTGCCTAAAAGTGTAAGTTTCCGGTGTTGCCATTGCTTCAGACATGTCTTAAATTCTTCTATCTTGGGATCTAAGTTAAGTTTAAGGGTAAGGTTTCTTTTAGTAGTAAAGATGATACCAAGAGCGCTAGCTTTATCTGATGACCATTGAAAATGTTTATGTTCGAGGAATACTTCTTTTTTCTTTTTTGTTGATCCAGCCTTTAGTACAGTACATTTTGAGTTGTTCAGCTTTAATCCTGATATTTGTTCAAAATCATCAAGTACTTCAATAAGATTTTCGAAAGACTCTTTTGATCCATCTGTTATAAAGGTTGCGTCATCAGCATATAAAGTATTCTTGGTTTCTATATTATCTATGTCAATTCCTTTTATATTTGGGTGGTTTGAAATACAAGACGATAAAAGCTCAATTGAAATAATAAATAGATATGGGGAAAGAGGACAACCTTGTCTAACGCCTCGCTCGATATTAAAGAAATCGGTCATAAAACCATTATTTAAAACACAGCTTGTTGCATTTGAATAGAAAACATTAACCCACTTTATCAGAGATTCTCCAAAGTTGAAATGATTTAAAACATTGAATAAATATTTGTGATCTACACTATCAAAAGCTTTTTCAAAGTCAGAGAAAAACATCAAACATTCGGTATTATTGTATTCGACATTATCTAAAATTTCTTCTATTATACGGACATTTTCGCCAATGTATCGACCTTTCATGAAACCTGTTTGAGCGTCGCTTATTATAGATGGAATTACAGCCTTCATCCTATTTGCGATTGCTTTTGTTGCAATTTTATAATCAATATTTAGAAGGCTAATAGGTCTCCAATTTTTTAAAAAGGTAGCATCTTTATCTCCTTTTGGAAGAAGTGTAATCAAACTTTGTGATTGAATTTCACTTAAACTACCGTTATTATATGAGCTGTTTAAAGAATCTATCATGAATTTTTTTATGTCATTCCAAAATATCTTGTAAAACTCAGTTGTTATACCATCTGAACCAGGGCTTTTGTTGTTTTTCATTTCTTTTTTTCTCAGTCTCGTTTAATTTTTTTATATTTTGATCAAAGAAATTGTATTTTGTTCCTTTACAGGCTTTTTGTTGATATAAGTTGCTGTAGAATGTTTTTATAGCTTTTAAAATTTCAGTTTGATTTGTTAATGTTTTATCATTTACATTTAATTTATACATAGTTTTGCGTTCTGCGTTCTTTTTTTCTAAGGCCGCAAAGTATTTATTGTTTTTCTCGTTGTATTCAATGAAGTCTGCTCTCGCCCTAAGTATAATTCCATCTAGTTTTTTATTTAATATTTTGTTTAATTCTGTCTTTTTGTTAGTTAATTCTTGTTTAATATCGTCTAGGCTTGTCAGTGGAGTGTGTGCTATAAGATTTTCTATGGCTTCTATTTCTGAAATAAGTTTATTTTCAGTTTGTTTTTCAACTTTCTTTTTGTGTGATGCGTATTTAATCGTTTCATTACGAATAGATCCTTTTATAACTTCCCACAAAGTTTTTGGTTCGGCCTGTTTATTTAAGATTGCAATTTCTTTTATATTATTTCTTATTGTGGTTTGATAATCTGGCTCAAGTAGTAAGCTATTATTTAATTTAAAAACGCCTGGTCCTCTTTTTATTACATTGAAATTCATAGATAGCAGTACGGCAGAATGATCACTTCGATAACCCGGTTTAATACAACTGTTGTTTGCACGATTAGAAAGGTTACTTGAAATAAAAAAATAATCCAGTCTTGATGATATGTGAGGCGTTTTACTTGAATGCCAAGTATACTGTTTTTTGTCTTCATGATGGATACGCCATATGTCTACTAGATCGAATTTTTCAATTGTATTAAGTAAATATTTTCTAATCTTAGGGTGAGTATTTTTGATACCTCCTTTTTTATCAGCATTAATATCTAGAATTGTGTTAAAATCACCCGCTATTATAAATGATTTTTCAACATTTTTTAAAAGAAAAGTTTTTAACATTTCGAAAATAAAGGTACTGTCATTGTTTGGCCCATATATATTTATGAGCACAAGAGGTACATTTTCTAATATAATTTCAACTGCTTGTAATCTTCCTGGTAGTATATCTGTGTATTCTATAATATTATAATTCTGTAAATTTGGGTTAATTAAAATCGCAAGCCCTTCACTGTTAGAACTTGTACCGCTAAAATAACATGACTGTCCCCATTCTTTTTCCCAGAGTTCCTTTTGAGTAGATTTTAGATGTGTCTCCTGTAAGAAATAAAAACTTTGATTCTGTTGTTTTAGCCAGGAAAAAACTTTAGTTCGTTTTTCTTTTTTACCAAGTCCTCGAACATTTAAAGTTGTAAAATTATTTGGCATATTTGAATAATGTAGTGTTATCTAAGTGATGACATAGATCTGTTAACAGTAGAACATAAGATAGCAAAACGACGTTATAAAGAACAAAAGCTGTTAAGACAGAGGAGAAGGAGAGAAGGGAAAAGAACAAAATATATATTACACTAAACAACATTTCGAGATTGCCAAAAGGCAAGCAAACCAATCCACGTATGCACAAACTTGGGTCATATACAGCATCCGTGCAAGACCAAGTACAGAGCTGTTTCCTTCGGGCGCACAACGTTGCACCAATGCCGAAACAACGTTGCAATGTTTGAATCAACGTTGGAACAACGCTGCGTGCCCGCTGGGGTATTACTATTTTCAGCAGTGAGTTCGCAGCACAAGACTGTACGAACCAGCAAAACGACGCCTTTTGTGTTTTTGTATTAGGTTATAAAATCAAAAAGATAGTGTTACGTAGACAATATCAACAATAACCTGTCCCGTGTTAAAAATACCAGCACTTACCATTTCAACATAAATATTGTTATAGTGCATATTATTACGTCACGCGTTTTAAAAAAATAGATATGAGTGCCATACCGTTTGGATCGGTATCAGAGTCCGCGTAACGCAGTGTCTGGTATAGGTCCAAAACCGCCTTTAAAGTCAAATTTAGTCACTACTGGCTGTCTTAATACATATTCTCCAGTGATCACGGTCGTGGGGGTCAACCTTCACCATCAGCCACTGTACACGGTCTTGCCTGATGGTTTCTCTCCAGGTCTTCTTTGGGCGTCCGGTTTTCTTATGACTGGCCACTTTCAGATCCCTGCATGAGTTGATTGGTCCGCTGCTTCTTTCAACATGTCCAAACCAACATAATCTGTTAGCCCTAAGTATAACCTCCAGCGGTTGGATGGCCAATGTCTCAAGTAAGGTCTCTGACCTAACATGCTGGGTCTGGTCTGGTTTAACATGGCAGATCCATCTGATCATGGCCCTATCGTTCCGACGGAGTCTAGCGAGTGAGGACTGAGAGAGTGTCCAACATTCACTTCCATACAGCATGACACTTCTGATGCAGCTGTCATAGACTTCTCTCTGGTGGCAACAGGGATGGCTCTAGATGTCACGATGGGCAGAAGTTCTCTGAATTTTCCCCATGCTGTCTTTACCCTAATAGTAGAGCTCAATTCACAGCCTCCACCAGCACTCAGCATATCTCCCAGGTAGCAGAAGGAGTCTACCACCTCCAGAGTGTCTTCACCAACTTTCATTTCTTGGCAAGGGTGACCCTCAATTGGTCGAGCACGTCCCTGACACCTTTTACACTTGAAGTCAGGGTCTGGTGTGAGTCTGCCACGTACTCCGGAACATTTTTTGTGTACCCATTGAGTACAATGGTTACACTGTATGGGGATGCTCCTTACCCCCTTTCTACACACTGCACATGGGTTTTGGCCCGAGTCCTTTAGTGCATGCAGTTCAGGCCCACTGACCATGACTTTTGTCTTTGCGGTGTTGACCCTCAGTCCTTTCGCTTCCATTTCCTCTTTCCAAGCTTTGAGTTTCTCAGCAAGCTCTTCCAAGGGCAACTGGTGCGGAATTCTCTGGACAGAGCCTCAAGGACAATGATAATCAGCAGCGGGCTGAGGACTGATCTTGATGGACACCGACGTTGACGCTGAAATCATCGCTGTAACTGTCATCCATCTGCACTCTGCTTCTTGCATTAGTGTACATACTCTGTACTAGCCGGATAAGCCACTCCTCTTCACCTAGCTTCCTCATTGCCCACCATAGTACCTGCCTGGGGACCCTGTCGAATGCCTTTTCTATGTCGACGAATGCCAAGTAGAGCCTTCTATCTGCCCCGATGTACTTCTCTTGGATTTGACGAAGTATGAAGATGGCATATGTCGTTCCTCGCCTTGGTAAAAAGCCAAACTGCATGCCATCAATGTCAATCTGCTGTCTGATGCTGTTGTCCAATACTCTTTCAATAACCTTCATTGATTGTTCCAGGAGCTTCAGGCCTCTAAAGTTGTCTCTTGTCAAAGCGTCATCCTTGCCTTTGTAGCAGTTGATGATGTAGCTTTCTTCCCAGCTCTCTGGCACACATTCTTCCCTAATTATGGCGTTTGCAAGGTCTGACATGATCTGAGCGCCTGTCTCACCCGACGCCTTCAGCATTTCAGCAACAATGCCTGAGGGTCCTGCCGCCTTGCCATTCTTCATCTCCTCCAGCGCCTTGCTGATCATTTCAGTGCTGATCTTGATAGGTGGGCCTTGTACTGGAGATTCTTCAGATAGATCTTGTGGATTCCAAGCGAACTCAACGTTTAGTAGCCTTTCGTAATGCTGCTTTCAGGCTCTTTGTTTGCTCTTATTGTCAAGAGAGAGTTGCCCTTCATCATCTTTGATGCACTTTTCACCCACAACATCCTGGTTCTCTTTTCTCATTTGTTTGGCGATACGGAAAATATCATTGTTCTTTGGGTCAAGGTGACCAAACTTTGATATTGCAGCCTCTTGCTTTGCTGAGAACACAGCCTTCTTGGCAGATCTTTTAGCCTGTGAGTACTCCTCTCTACTACATGTACCTCCTTTATTCCATGCTTTGAAGCATCTTCTCTTCTATTCTCCTTGATTGAATCGTTCACTGCCTCATCCCACCACCAAGTCTCTTTCCTCCATTGGCGCTTCTTCGTCAACCCACACACAGTGTTGGCACTGCTCAGAAGGCCTTCATTCAGCTGTTGCCAACATCCCATAACACCATCTTCCTGGTATTTATCCATGCTTGCGGTGAAAATGGTGATTAATGGTGCTAATAAAATATTTTTAAGGTAACCAATAGGGAAACTGGTGTTTATTTAAGATATCTTTCAAGATGTTGACTGTTAAATGTCAAAGATAGCGTAGAATGCCGTAGATTGATTGACAAATAAACAATGACAAGCACTCTTTTGAAAACAAAATATAAAAACAATGTGTCAACTGTTTCTGCTAAAGTCTAACAGTAATTTTGTTTGGACCTTTTATGTGCGGTTTTGTGTGTATCTTGTATCAATCTTAAACAGTTTAATGTTATAAGCCTTTTTAAAGACTTACACAATTAAAATACATTGATTTGCATCATTTTTGTGATATTATTCATCCTAAATTTCAATTCTGTATGTCAATGGCGGCCATCTTGGCCGCCATCTTAGAAAATAGCGGCCATCTTGGATTTTTGGAGTGAGGGGTACTTTACTTTTAGTCGTAAAATATAATATCATGCCCTTGTCCTCTTATGACTATTTCAATTATCCTTAAACATATTTTAATACCTCTTATCATTTGGTTTATTTTATTTCGTGATTAAGCAAACATTGCATGGGCAGATAACTCATGCCCCATAAATCCTTAAAATGGACAGTTTCAAACATCCAACAAGTGCCATTCATTTTCTAACATATTAACCTTCAATACTATATAGGTCACCAATTTTTCGGAGAGGGGGGGAGGGTTTCCATTTTCAGCCCGGCAACTATTATAGGCTGCTGGCCAATAATGTGAACCCTCCCCCATAGGGGGATTTTTGGTCACTATGTTTATCTGAAAGTCCAGGGTCTGTAGGTTCAGATCCTATTTTCTGCACTTTGAGCGTTGGGGCTTTAGTAAAAAATCTGACTTTGAAGATTACCTCCCCTTGCATAAATGGGAAAATATGTAATTTTATGTGCAGTTGTTGCACTAATATAATTTTCTTTATCAAACTTATATATCTAACACAAAGTGATTCATTTATGCAACATAACTAACTGAAAGTAAAAATGCAAAAACAATTGGACATAACTCATATTTTATTCAAGTTATCTCCTCTTAAAAGTAAAAAAATGCAATTTTTATACAAAACTAGTCACCTTTTCCTTTATAAAGGTTGAATATATATCATAGAAACAAGATCTAATCATGAAACCTTTTTAATATGAAAGCCTTATATATTCACAAACTAAACATATAACCCTCGGGTTATATAGCAATATAACCCTCGGGTTATATAGCACATTCTTTGTGTGAAATTGAACAAAAATATTACCTCCCTTTTTTAATTTCTATCATATTGTTACTATGTCGTACATTGTTTTGGGGCAAAAACAGACTCTTCAATTGATAAATTATAACTGGCAATTCTAGATTTACACATAATTGATAGAAACAGATTATGTTTGCAACTAAAATTCTTCTTTTGTTTGAATTATCTGCCCTTAATTTAGGGTTAAAAGCAGTTTTATGATATACATGTACATGTATATTGTTAGTTGCATATTAACATAGGCTCTTTGTTGCCAATTACATGTTATTTTACAATATTATCAAGTGAAAAGCATTCAACTTGATGGTTGCTTTAAAAAAAGTGTTGATGGGAGTAAGATGATTGCCTCCCTTTCGGACAAAACAAGAAACAAAACAAATTAGAGGCGTCCACCAACGGATACAGTGTTAGAAAGGTTATACATGTATAGAGGTGTTGATGTATCCCTTGGTGGACCGCCTTTAGATAACGTTTTAGCACTGTATCAGTTGGTGGACGGCCTCAAGATAACTTTTTTAGCACTGTATCCCTTGGTGGACCGCTTCTAGATAACCTTTCTAGCACTGTATCCGTTGGTGGACCGCCTGTAGATAACACTTTAGCACTGAATCCATTGATGGACCGCCTGTAGATAACGTTTCTAGCACTCTATCCGTTGTAGGACGCCGCTAGATACGTTTGTAGCACTGTATCCGTTGGTGGACCACCTATAGAAAACATTTCTAGACACCGCCTTTAGATAAAGTTTTAGCACTGTATCCGTTGGTGGACGGCCTCTAGAAAAGGTTTCTAGCACTGTATCCATTGGTGGACGTCCTCTAGATAACATTTCTAGCACTGTATCCGTTGCTGGACCTCCTGTAGATTATGTTTCTAGCACTGTATCCGTTGGTGGACGGCCTGTAGATAACGTTTCTAGCACTGTATCCGTTGGTGTACCGCCAGTATATACTGCTTCCAGCACTGTATCCGTTGGTGTACCGCCAGTATATACTGCTTCAAGCACTGTATCCGTTGGTGGACCGCCTCTAGATCACGTTTAAAGATTTTTATCCGTTGGTATACTGCCTGTAGAAAAGGTTTCTAGCATTGTATCCGTTGGTGGATCACCTTTAGATAACGTTTGTAGCACTGTATCCCTTGGTGGACCGCCTGAAGATAACGTTTCTAGCACTGTATCCGTTGGTGGACCGCCTCTACCAAATGTTTCTAGCACTGTATCCGTTGGTGGACCGCCTCTACAAAAGGTTTCTAGCACTGTATCCATTGGAGGATCCGTTGGTGGATCTCCTGTAGATAACGGTTCTAGCACTGTATCCGTTGGTAGCCAACCTCTAGAAAAGGTTTCTAGCACTGTATCCGTTGGTGTACCGCCAGTATATACTGTTTCCAGCACGGTATCGGTTGGTGGACCGCCTCTAGATAACGTTTAAAGAACTGTATCCGTAGGTGGACCGCCTCTACAAAAGGTTTTAGCACTGTATCCTTTGGTGGATCGCCTTTAGGTAACGTTTGCAGCACTGTATCCGTTGGTGGACCGCCTGAAGATAACATTTCTAGCACTGTATTCGTTGATGGACCGCCTGTATAAAATGTTTCTAGCAATGTATCCGTATGTGGACCGCCTCTACAAAAGGTTTAGAGCACTGTGTCCGTTGGTGGACCGCGCCTGGAAAATGTTTCTAGAACTGTATATGTTGGGGGACTCCTCTAGATAACGTTTCGAGTAATATATCCGTTGTAGGACGCCGATAGATAACGTTTGTAGCACTGTATCTGTTGGTGGACCACCTGTAGATATTATTTCTAGCCTCAATATAACGTTTAAAACACTGTATCCGCTGGTGGACCTCCTCTAGATAATTTTTTAAGCACTGTATCTGTTGGTGGACCTCCTCTTGATAACCTTTCTGGCACTGTATCCATTGGTGGACCGCCTCTATATAACGTGTCTAGCACTGTATCCGTTAATTAACCGCCGCTAGATAAATTTTTAAGCACTGTATCCGTTTGTGGATCACCTCTGCAAAAGGTTTCGAGCATTGTGTCTGTTAGTGAACCGTCTCTTGTAAAGGTTCTAGCACTGTATCCTTTGGTGGAATGCCTCTTTGTAACAATTTTGCACTGTATCCATTGGTGGACCGCCCCTAGATAATGTTTAAAGCACTGTATATGTTGGTGGACCGCCTCTAGATAACTTTTTAGCACTGAATCTGTTGGTGGACCGCCTCTGGATAACGTTTAAAGCAATGTATATGTTGGTGGACCGCCTGTAGATAACGTTTAAAGCACTCTATATGTTGGTGAACCGCCTGTAGATAACGTTTAAAGCATTGTATATGTTGTTTTTTTTGTTTTTTTTTGTTTTTTTTTGTTTTTTTTTCCAGGCCTTGTCAGTAAGGACCTCATTTATTGTCCCCGTCATAGGTGTGTCGGGGTCGGGGAGCTATCCACCGCCACACCTTACAAAACATGTGATACCGTAAAACTATGTCACTGACAAAACTAAAAAAAAAAAAAAAAAAAAAAAAAAAAAAAAAAATTACAAAAATACAAAAATGCCAAAAAAAAAGATTACCCTAAGCCAGGATCACTAATTGATTGTTTTTTGTTGGGTTTTTCGAACAGAAATATTATTGTTACATTTCTTAATATTAAGATGTATTTATATTAACCATCTTTATCAACACCTTTTGTACTTTAAGATATATATATATATGTAAGTGCATACATTTGAGAAATAGAAACAAACAATAGAAACAAATAAATGTTAATATGTGTTTTTCTACAAAATTGTATACTGCTCCCATTGTTTATAAAATTTGTCTTCAGAGTTGTTTTGAACTGCTATTGACTTGAATAAAGTGTGCTTTAAAGATAGGTAGCTCCTTAGACCTTGTGTTGTAGGTTTATATTCATTATATTTGCACTGGAAAATATACATTTTAAAAAATATTAGAATAAGATTTTTTACATTTTCTGCATTTTGTCTAAATCCAAAGAGCATTTTTTCAATATTTAGAGTGTGAAAAGTGTTATGAATGGAAAAAAGTGTGCTTTTTATTAGTTTTTGGCTGATAGGGCACCGCCAAAACAAATGTTCGACAGTTTCTATCTCTTTGTTACAAAAAGTACACAAAGGGCTATCAGCATATTTCATTTTGAATAGGTATGAGTTTGTGCCTAGTATCCGATTTATTACTCTAAACTGGAACCATTGTATATCTGTATCATTAGTTATTAAAAAAGGCATATGAAATATATATTTCCAATCATTGTTAGAAATTTTCGTACCTAATATTTTACCCCATGTTTGAATGCAGGTCGGGGTATCATTGTTTCTATTTAAACATTCGTACATTGCTTTTGAACATTGTATATGTTGGTGGACCGCCTCTAGATAACCTTTTTAGCACTGTATCCATTGGTGGACCGCCTCTAGATAAAGTTTAAAGCACTGTATCTGTTCGTAGACCGCCTCTAGATATTGTTTACAGCACTGTATATGTTGGTGGGTCGCCTCTAGATATTGTTTACAGCACTGTATATGTTGGTGGGTCGCCTCTAGATAACCTTTTAGCATTGCTTCCGTTGGCCTATAGATACATTTTTAGCACTGTATCTGTTGGTGGACTGCCTCTAGATAACGTTTTAGTCCTGTATATGTTAGTGGAACACCTAGAAAGGGTTTCTAGCACAGTATCCGTTGATGGACGGCCTCAAGATACTGTTTATAGCAGTGTATCCGTTGGTGAACAGTCTGTTGATACTGTTTCTAGCAGTATATCCGTTAATGGACCGCATCTATATAACGTTTCTAGTACTGTATTCATTGTTGGACTGCCTCTATATAACCTTTATAGCACTGTATCCGTTGGTGGACCGCTTCTACAAAAGGTGTGTAGCACTGTTTCCGTTCGTGGGCCGCCTCTTAAAAAGGGTTTTAGCACTGTATCCGTCGGTGTACCTCCTCTAGATAACTAACGTTTGTAGTACTGTATCCGTTGGTGGGCCGCCAGTATATACCGTTTCACGCACTGTATCCGTTGGTGGACCGCCTCTAGATAACAATTATAGCACTGTATCCGTTGATGGACCGCCTCTACAAAAGGTTTGAAGCACTGTATCCGTTGGTGGGCCGCCTCCTAGAAAAGGAGTTTAAGCACTGTATCCGTGTGTAATCAATTTCCATGATCCATGATTGCTACGTAATTCTCCGAATCTTATTTCTTACAGTTTTTAAACAGTATTTACGTCTTTTTTTGTTATTTCATAATTTAGGACGATATTTTCCGCGAAAATATATTAAATGTATGCTAGAAAACATCTTCACGATACCCAGTTGAATATTTAATCATCATTTAAAGAAAAACTAGGTTTTCAAAGAAGCTTTAAATGTAAAAAAACTATGAATTAGCTCATTTTTATGGTATTTGATATATTCAAGGGGAGATAATTCAGTAAAAAGTAAGAAAAAACACTCGTTTTGATTGATTCTCGGGATAGATATTGTGTATCCTTAAAAACAATGGTGATATGTGTGCAGACCAGCTATTTTACTACTAAAACAAGTCATCATTACATTATCTATCAGAATTTAATTTTCACAAAGGGGAGATAATTTCAATTTGCTCTGACCAGGTAAATCCCCCATGTACAACGTGCAGAAATTCAGAATGTACTCAGTAGACCATGGGGTTTCAGAAAAGTATGGTGTTCAAAAGTCCCCACATGGGGGGAGGGGGTGTTCAGTAGCTTGAAGTCTATTAAGCAGTAACTCTTTGAACAACCATGGATACCTACAGAGATGAAATGCCAAACATCTTCACTGCTAAGCTTGTTTACACCTGCATTTCCGAATCGTTTGCAAATGTCATTGCAGGCGAGATTGGCAGTGAAGAGGTTAACCCATTCACTGCCGTGACGTCATCGATTTTAAACTGATTTGTAATCTGCTGTTTTATCTCAAATTTAAAGTTAAGCTATTTTGATTTAAGACATATTGAAATAAGTGTCAAACAGTTTGGATCCTGATCAGAATCTAAACTGTTTCCAAATAACTAGTGTACTCGGAGTAAGGCAGTGAAGGAGTTAAGCATTAATCGGATAGATTATATACTTTGCCGGTCCCCACGATCTTCCTTACCAACAGGTTTCCATGCAAGAGTAAAAACGTCACCATTTTTGCCGGGGTGTGTGTGTGTGTGTGGGGGGGGGGGGGGGGGGGGGGATTCGGGGAGCCCTTGATTATTTTGTTGAAAAAGGTAAGTAGAGTCCAAGATAGCCTTTTTCACAGACGTTCTATATATACAGTAATATATCAATATTTCCCGGACTTTTCGGGGACCGGCAAAGTAAATGCGTTCCCATTCATTTTTGTATAGGCATCCATGATTATTCAAAGAATGACTGCGATCATTTTATTACAGTGGAGAAAAAATTGATCGTCTAGGTTTAAACGAATATAAACACAATGCAACAAAATGGAGAAAATGACAATGTTTTAAATCGTTGACAATATTTTTGAAACTCTGAGTGGCAAGCAAGCTGGAGCCTTATCAGACACTGGGTTACATGTACCTGTCGTCTGATCTGGCCCTTAATTGTTTGTTGTGCACGCACATAGGGGCTTTAGCATAATAAACGCGTTTATTGGGGAAAGAATAAAGAAACAATGAGAAACCCCCTTCACTGTCTTATAGATCCCCGATTTCTATGGTTACTTTCAGTAGCAGTGTAATGCGGCGTCTAATCTAGCTGGAACCAAACTACATGTACGTGACACTCATTTTCGATCTCGCCTAAATATAGTCAATTTACCTCTATAACTTTAAAATTGAGAAATAAAATCAGACGACAATTGCTCAACCCTTTCACTCTCAATGACGCTTTAAAGCACGTTGCAAACAATTTGGGTCCTGATCAGACGCCGCGTAACGCTGTGTCTGATCAGGACCAAAACCGATTGACACTCTTATCGATATCTATTAATTCATACAACCTAAAATCTAACTTTGAAACGGGTCTTGCAGACACCAATAATGAAGCAGACGACAATAAAGCGGTGAAGGGGTAAAAATCTCCCTAATAATTTGATCATCAAAGGGTTAAAGCAGATGACAGTGGAGGGGTTAAGATGACACCGGTATTTATCTGTAACAACATGCAAATTGGCACATCATAACGCAATGAAGATAATCATATACTCGTATTTTGAAAACTAGCATACCACAATTGCCCACATCATGTGTTCCTATTATTATCTCATAACTG
The DNA here is from genome assembly GCA_922989275.2 of Gari tellinella. Lineage (NCBI taxonomy): Eukaryota > Metazoa > Mollusca > Bivalvia > Cardiida > Psammobiidae > Gari > Gari tellinella. The sequence continues at coordinate 55,184,823 of OV277858.1, forward strand.
CTATATGACAATTTGCAAATGTCATATTTTTGTTGATCGGTAGAGGTTGAACCTATTTCGTTGCAAATCGCGCTAATCACATGCAGTGGCGAACTAAACAGTTTGGATCTTGACGACGTTACTCGGAACCTGGTCATGCTCCAAACTATTAGCTATTTATTTCGATGATTCTATTTCGATCATCCTATTCAGTATGTCAGTTGTATACAGTCGAACTTCGATATCTCGAACTCGCTTAACTCGAATTATTCGATATTTCGAAACGTGGTTAAAGTCCCATTGTGTTTTCAGACCTTTTTTTAATGTGCGAAATACAATAACGGTTAATAATAATGCTTGAACATTCTAATGGGCCAAACTGATCTATGAAATGTTGAAGACAGACCTAAATCACCAAAAAAGCGATTTAAAACCATAACAAACCGAAAGTAGATCGTCTGACATAAATATTACCACACGGATTAGTGGCACGTGGAACAGCTGGGTTCAATATCACCGGGTGCGAACGATTGCTATAAAATGAGTCACATTTCGTCACAACGGTGTTTCAGCCCTTTTTGCTCTCTAACACAAAGAGTTTTTATCGGATCTTCACCAAACTTGCATTAAATGTTCTTTTATATAAAATCTAGGTACAGTTACATTTCTACTTAAATCGAATAAGGCATGTAAGACGTTTTGCCCTTTATGTATTAAAAGTTGACTGTTTCAGCATTTTTTGCTCTCTAAAACAAGCATTTTTTAGTTGATCTTCACCAAACTTACTGAAATTGTTTATTATTATAAGATCTTGGTCCAGTTTGATTACTACCAAAATCGCATGTGGCATGTTTGCGTTTTTGCCATTTTTGTATTAAAAATGAGTGATTCAGCAATTATTGCTCTCTTTCACAAATACATTTATTGGATCTTCACAAAACTTGCTGAAAATGTTCATTAGTATAAAATCTAGGTTTACTTTGATAACTACTAAAATCGTATGAGGCATATCTAAGTTTTTTTTGCCCTTCATGTATTAAAACGACTGTTTTCAGCCAGTTTTTTATCTCTAACACAAATTCTTTTTATTGAGTTTTCACCAAACTTGCTGAAAATTTTCATTGATATTAAATCATGGTTAAATTTGAATACTAGTAAAAGCGCATAAGGAATGTCGGAGTAATTGCTCTTGAATTATTAGAAATGACTGTTTCAGCCATTTTTGCTCTCTAACACAAAGAGTTTTCATCGGATCTTCTACAAACTTGCTGAAATTCTTTATTTATATAAAATCTAGGTCCAGTTTGATTATTACTAAAATCCCATAATGATTGTCTGAGTTATTGCCCTTAATGTATTAGAAAGGACTGTTTCACCATTTTTTGCTCTCTAACATAAATGCTTTTTATTGATATTCACCCAATTTGCTGAAAATGTTTATTAATATAAAATCAAGGTTAAGTTTGAATATTACTAAAATCGCATAATGTATATCTAAGTTATTGTCCTTTAATTATTAAAATATGACTGTTTCAGGGTTTTTTTGCACTGTAACACATACAGTTTTTATCGGATATTCACCAAACTTGCTGAACATGTTTATAAATATAAAATATATCTCCAGTTCGAATAGTACTTATATCACATAAGGCATGTCTGAGTTTTTTGCCCTTTAGTTATTAAAAATTAATGTTTCAGCAATTTTTGCTCTCTATCACAAACATTTCTTTTCGGATCTTAACAAAACCTTGCTGAAATTCTTTATTTATACAAAATCTAGGTTCAGTTTGATTATTACTTAAATCGCATAAGGCATGTCTGAGTTATTGTCCTTTATGTATTTAGAAATACCTGTTTCACCATTTTTTGCTCTCTAACACAAATAACTTTTTTGTAATTTTCACCAAACTTGTTGAAAATGTTTATTAATATAAAATCAAGTTCATAATCTTAACTACCAAAATCGCACAAGGCATGTTGAAGTTATTGCCCTTGAATGATTATAGATTGCATACTTCAGGCTTGTCAGCTTTCTGACTCAAACGGTTTTAATTGGATCTTCACCAAATTTGCTGAAAATAATATTGGATAAAAACTTAGTCCAGTTCTATGAATACCCAAATCGCCGAAGGCATGTTGGAGTTACGGTTCTTCAATTATTAAAAATTTGCTATTTCATCCTTATTTTAGCCCTGTCAACTCTGTAACAGGAACTGTTTTTATTCTATTTAAACCAACTATTTGGTCAATAGTTGCATGTGCTTCATCTTGGCCGTGTTGGTAATAAGTAAAGTAATAAATGACTACTCCATATCTCCTTTACCTCTTGAAGGATTTTCAGTCAGCTGTATTCGATTTTTGTCTTGATCTATATTTAAAACAAATACACAATGCCAGCAAGTTTGGTGAAGATCCAATAAAAAGTGTTTGTGTTAGAGAGCAGAAAAGGCTGAAACAGTCTTTTTTTTTTAATTATTCAAGGGCAATAACTCAGACATGCCTCATGCGACTTTAATAGTTATCAAAATTGAGCTAGATTCTATACTAATAAACATTTATAGCAAGTTTGGTGAAGATCCAAAAATAGGTGGTTGAGTTAGAGAGAAGACAAGGCGGAAACAGTCATTTTCAGCAAGATCCCCCGTATTTGATTGTACACGCTTACCACCGTGATTAATTATTTACACGTGGGGACCTTATCTCATAGTTTAATCCTGTGCCTACTGGTCGCAACTGTTTGACTCTAAAACAGACACCGCGTAACGCGGCGTCTCATCTGGATCCAAACTGTTTGACACTCGTCTTAAGGTTTGTTTAATCAAAAATATGCATAAATCTAAACTGAACAAATATTGCACACGACAATGTCAAAGCAGACGTCTTAGCAGCAGAATAAGGGTTAAATTCTTCATTTCATCCGGCTCCAGATAAGAGGAATAAACTGAACAAATCCAACATGTTCTCACTCATTTCAGCACCGAATGCTACGGTGTTACTACTGATTAAACCGTCTCTTCGAGACGATTCTAATGAGTATGACACCATTGGGTTTAAAAGCAGAAATAAAGAGTTTAGTAATCGAAATATTTCCGTTATCTGGAGCCCTGTATTTACAGAGTTGTCCTTCTTTCCATTCACAAGGAGGCTCTTTAAATTGTGCTAGCACAAAAAAAAAAAAACACAATGCGGCTTTAAGCCACGTTTTAACTTTGAAATACGGATATGTTCGATTTAATCGAGTTCGAGATATCGAAGTTCGACTGTATTTATTTCGATGATTCCATTCAATCTGTCAATTATATATATCAAATAAATGTAAATACAATTTAGAGAGTTTATAAGCAGATGATATAATACTCTAGCAATGAAATAGTTCAAATGTTATTGAAGTTTTTTCCGCTGTGCAATATTTACTTTGCTTGTTTGACAAACTATATAGGTCTTATACTTTACAGCCAAACCTGTGTTAAGCGACCGCTGACTGAAGATGCAGTGTGATATTTAACCCATTATCCCATAAAAACGCCTTTTTACGCCTTCACTGTATTCCTCCACTGAAGAAAAAGAGTTTTCATTTATACAGTCAAGAATAAGTATTGTAAGATCATTTCTCTATATTCTAGCAGATTATAGCTTAGAGTAAGCTGAAAGTAAGGCACATTCTGCTTTACTTTCAAACTGCCTTTCAAACTGCTTTAAGAGATCAATTATTGTCAATACTAGAAACTGGCCATAACCTTCTGCATTACTTTTGCCCTGCGATAAGTTACCGCTTATCGTGAATACTACACATGTATCGCTCTTTTATGAGTGGTCACTTAATACAGGTTGACTATATATTCTGATTTAATCGTCTCGTCTATAAAAGGAATACAAAATTGTGTTCTTTACGGTTTCAGTTTCAGCTTTATTAGCATATCGGCAACAAATTTGCCTTTGGCTAATTACATACAGATAAAGAACATGGCATAGTACAATAAATATGCTTAACACAAACACATATATCAAATACAAACACTTCATCCAACAAGATAATTACGAAACAGTTAAAGACTCTAGGGGTTTTTGGCGTAAACTATTTGCCTTCTTGATATAAATTGAAAGCTTATTTATTACATTTCTATTTTTAGAACTAAGCAATGAATTGAATTTTCCTATAGATGGCCAAGAAACATTTCCTAAATACTGTCGATTTAAACTTGCATATTTTGGACAACATAATACATAGAGGATAACTGTTTTTTTCAGTGTAAGATCGAAATTTAATCCATTGAGTGAACATCAGACGTTATATTTTCACGAGTGGCGAAGCCACGAGTGAAAATATAACAGTCTGATGTTCACGAAATGGATTAAATTCGATCTTACACTGAAAAAACACAGTTATTCTATTTATTTATGCTTTTAAGCCACTTTTTAAACGAAATTGTTTAAGAATTGAAAGCGAACGTACATTATTTATCCCGTGTTGAGCCCCACGTTTTATGTCGAACACATGCGCGTGACAGTTGGCGGTATAATGACGTCACTCGTTGCTCCCGAGTTTGGATTCGTGCTCTTCCGGTGAGTAGTTCGCGACAAATCGGACTGCCGGAATTTAACGATAAGACACGATTGACTACGATTCTTGGGGAGCCCTACGGGGAAAATTCATAATAAAAAGCGATTGGTGATAATCCACTGCAGTGGATTACCAAGTGATCATCCACTGCTATTTCGTGGTTATCCACCGAAAAGCATAAATAAAAAATGATATTCTGATTCAACGCAGTTGAAATTACACATCCTGCAAAAACGACCCTACCTTACAATACCTCTATATCTTCCTGATTCTATTTCTAACGAATGGGACGATAACCTTAACCGAGTAAATTGAATTATGTTAGAGTCATATCTTATTTACGAGAAACTGGTTAATATTTAGAGATGAACTATTATTGAAAACTGTGTAAAACAATTTCAGTCAAAGGCCCATTGCAATAGAAACACTGCACTTATCGTAAGAGTCAACAATTTCCGTTTTTGCTACCGCTACCATAGAGTCGTTACTGATCAAAATACTAGTTTAACGGGTTCATTGTCAATGACGCCAAAAATGCGCCTTTGCAAACAGTTTGGATCCTGATCAGACGCCGCGTAACGCGGCGTTTGATCAGGATCCAAACTATTTGACACTCGTTTCGAAATTTCGTCAGCCATTCTGCCTTAAATCTAGGTTTGAAACGATATCAGGGTGAACATTACTTTTAGAAAAAATCCGTAGATTTAATTTGTTTTCAATGGCAGCGCGCGATTCTAAATATCTGTAAGGTCAGCCTGCACCATTACAGACAGCAGTATTGAAACAGACGCTATTATGGCGGTGAAGGGGTTGAAATCTTACCATAAATTTGACGATTAATGGGCTAAATGCACCAGTTGATGTAGATCTCCACTGTTTACAATGTCCGATCTGCTCGTGTTTTCATTCATGATTGCTGTGTATACGTACAGTAAAACATCTCTATTACGACCACTGAGTTGTGTTAATTATTAGGTATTTACGACAGGTGGCTATTAAAAGCAAGGTAACGGTTAAACAGAAAGCTCCTTAAGGAGCTTTCTGTTTTACGTGCACCTTGCTTTAAGCTGTCACCTGTCTTTTATACAGTCAATTGGCCTTCGGTTTAGTGGCCGTAATAGAGAGGGTTTACTGTATATATAGTTTAGTGGCCGTAATAGAGAGGGTTTACTGTATATATAGTTTAGTGGCCGTAATAGAGAGGGTTTACTGTATATATAGTTTAGTGGCCGTAATAGAGAGGGTTTACTGTATATATAGTTTAGTGGCCGTAATAGAGAGGGTTTACTGTATATATAGTTTAGTGGCCGTAATAGAGAGGGTTTACTGTATATGTAAGCAGTTTCATTCTTACCTCAGATGTTTGCTCGTAAGTCCACTTTGGGGGCTGTGTCATTGCCATGATTGTCTGCCTAAAATGAAATTTAATATACATTGTATTTATAAAATGCTAACCGTATGTGTATACATGTACTCTAAATCTTAAAACAAGTATCGTCAACTCAATCACCCTTGAAACTTCAAATGGACAATTCCAGTTTCCAAAGATGTCTAGTCCATGTTGAATATAAGAGATGTTTCACAATGTATTGCAAAATAACAAGCAATGTAGACCTTGGTCAAGCGGCTTCGTTAGGAGCACTCTGGTCAGAGTATACACTATTTGTATAGGGCAAGTATACTATTCACAGGTGCACTATTTATAAAGAACGAGTTGAATAAGTTAAGACCCACAAAGCTAGTTGCACAAAAACGGAGTCTCATTGGTGGTGTTTAAACAAGGTTGCAGCTTAATCAGACTTAAAGCGAAACAGAACACTTACAGGGGGCTTTCTGCTTGACCTTCGCCTTGCTTTAAACAGTTACATCCCTTCACCACTGTATACAAGCCGGTATTTGTTGAATTGTTTATAGCGTACATTACCATATAATTATTTCATGATACATCATGTAAACAGTATATAGGTCTCATTAATTATCAATTAGTGATTAGTTTTAACCATTGCCATGCTAAGGGCGACTTAACTAATATTTGAAAACAGTTTAGATCTAGATCAGACGCCGCGTAACGCTGTTTGCCACTCATATGCATTGTTTCTTCAATTTAAAAAACTTATTAAATTTTTTATTGTTTTTTACAATTTTCGCAGATGATAATTATATTTGAAGCAGACGGCAATTCAGCATGATAAGATTTAATATCGCATATATATACGAGCTTAACCCATTTGTGCCCACGATCCCATATATGGGACATAGGCAAACATGTAGACTCTGATCAGACGCCTCATAATGCGGCGTCTGATCAGAGTCTACACTGTTTGCTGATAGGAATTTCAATATAAAACAAAATGAAAATGAAAATTTTGACCAGCCATCCCTTTGATAAAAAATGGACTAATCCAATATATAAACATGGAAGAATCCATTTGGCATAAATGGGTTAAAGAGGCTTGTGAGATTAATGCAAAAGATCTTCCATTTCATTATTTCTTACCATATAAACAGTCTCCTATCGTATCCTTTTGACTACATATCAAATTGAACATTTTGAATAATTGCTGCAGAAATACCCATACGAGTGTGTCAAACAGCTTTGATCCTGATCCCGCGGCGTCTGATCAGGATCAAAGCTGTTTGAAAATAAAGACGATTGCGCCATTGAGAGTGACAGAGTTAAAGAATCTGCCGGTTTCGACCTACATACTCCATGACACAAGATACAAGAAACTTTATTTAACCCTTTCATCGTCGAAGTCGCATAGAATTGACTTTGCAAACAGTTTGCACCCAGATCGGTGTATGGTTGTACAAAGCTGTTTACCGAAGAAAGCTAAAGCAGAAAGTTCATACCTGCCTTCTTGATGTCTTGTTTTAATAACCATATATTTTTACATCTACACGCTCCTCAAAGTCAAAGTGGTCGCATACCGATGTTGCAGTGTGGTTGTGATTACTAACCAAAGTTCACCCAGCTATTATATATGACATAAGTGACAGTAAACCTTAGCGCATGCATGAAATTTACATGTACCACTTCACTGCCTTATCCCGAGAACAACGGTTATTTGCAACCAGTTTGGATCCTGATGCGGCGTCTGATCACGATCTAAACTTTATTACACTCATTACGATATAGCATAAGTCAATTTACCTAAAATTTAAAGGTGATTTTTAACAAGAGGGCCATGGCCCTAAATTCGCTCACCTGAGGACATTGAAGTTTGTACCTAAGTTGACTGGGCAAGACAACATTTTAATATAACTATAAATGGAGTTATCTTCCAGACAAGAAAACATGACAAAAGTGAATTTTGTTGCCAAGCTTATGACCCTTATCCATGACACATCCTCTTATCAAGCTATTTCCATTTCCAATAAATGATAATTATTTCACTAGCGTCAGCAGAACTGGAATAATTTTCCTGACAATAAAATATGACAAAGGGGAAAAACTAAATATTGCTGCCCTTGTGCATGGCATTTTCTCTCATCAGTTTCTTTCCATACATAAAATTTCATTACAATAGCATCAGTAGAACTGAAGTTGTCTTCTTGACAAGAAAATATCACAAAGGGAAATAACTAAAAAAACAATGATGTCAGAGTTATGGCCTTTGCAAATGGCACTTCCTCTCATCAGGCTCTTTCCAAATAGGCAATTTCATTTTACCCATTACCCCATAGCATGTTTCTAATTTTGAAAATAGGTGGCCACCTAAAGCAGGTTGAAAGTAAAGCAGAATGTGTCTTAACCCTTAGCCTGCCACTCACGACTATAGCTTTATATGCAAACAGCTTGGATCCGGATTAGACGCCGAGTAACTCGGCGTCTCATCCGGATCCAAACTGTTTGACACTCAGACAACATTTTCAGCAATTTTGAGCAACTTTGAAGCACTTTGAAACTTGAAGCAGACGAGAAATATAGCAGACGACAATTTATTTGGCGGGCTAAGGGTTAATGCACACTTTGCTTTACTTTTGCATCTTACATTTTCATGACTGTTTAAAGTGGAATTATTGAAAAGACATACAGATAACTCTGACAAAACCAATATTAAACATATGTATAAATATGGCATAAGACATAATTGCATAACTGTCAGTGGATCACTTCCAGATCCTGTTTCTCTAAGTATGAATCAGACTGAACCATATCTAAACTTTAGCAGACAACATGTTCAGCTGATCATGACCAGTTCTGTGATACTCACTACCAGTTCAGAGTTGCATAATATTTGACCTCAGTGGCTAGAACTCTTGGGCTTACCCTTACCAGACTGAAATGATGTCTGCTTAAAACCTACTGTATGTGAAAAGTGTACAAAAAAACAATTTAGAAAATGTTAAGTTGGTAAATGAGTGGCAAATAGGTTGGATCCAGATTAGATGTAGCATTATGATTATGTTGCATCTGATCTGGATCCAAAATGTTTGCAAATATTTGCTATTTGCCCATAGTATATTAAGGGTAACTCAGGTAAATACAGTTCTGCCTAAATCAAAAATACTGTAAAACCTGCCTAGAGCAGCACTTAAACTGTGCAGGGTGGTGTCAAATGTGACCCTAGGGATTTCATTTTAACAAACTATAGAGGGATCCACCAGGAGATTCTACTGTACAAATATCAAAGCTTAGGGCCTAGTAGTTTTGGGCAAGAAGATTTTTTAAAGATTTTTGCTTTTTTGCTTTTTCAAGCAGAGTTTGTGCTTTTTTTCCTTTTTTTTGAACAACTTCTGTAGAGAAGCATCCAAGGAACATCATGAGCAGTTTGAACTCTCCCTACACTCTCCCTAAAAGTGAACGGACAGACGGACAGACGTACTACGGACGGTGAGCGGTCACAATAGCTCACCTTGAGCCTTTGGCTCAGGTGAGCTAAAAACAGACGCCTTTTTTCAGTATGTTACGCGATGGCAGCCACTGTCGTCTGATTCACCCGTTTAAGCCTAGTGTCTATTAAAGGGGACATTGGTAAACATTGTAGACCCTGATGAAACACCGCGTTACACGGCATCTCACTAGGGTCTACACTGTTTGCTTTTGCATATGAGTGTTCTGTTGCGTTGAAAAACATTGAATTGTCCTTAGATCACCCTTGTTTATATTATAAAATATTCCTGCAAGTACATCATTGCAATATCCAGACATGCATGTGTTCAACATTGCTGTCTGCTTTTATTTTACAGAAGATGTATTTGAAACTTTTACTCCATAGAGACACTTTTTGGTGCCTTAATTTACTCCTCCACTGAAGTAAAAAGTTTCAATTTATACAGTCATGAATATGCACCATAAGAAATATATTCGGTATTCTAGCAATTGGTAGCTTAAAGCAGGCTGAAACAGTAAGCAGAATGATTATGCTTTACTTTCAACCTGCTTTAAGTGGTTAACTATCTTTAAAACTAGAAACAGGCTATGGAGTAAAGGACTAAGAGGATACATATCGCCATGAGTGTATTTTTTTTTTTTAAATTTGATCAGAAATTACTCGGTGCGTCTTATTAAGATCCAAACTGTCTGCAAACATCAGTGCGTTAAGGTCAGTGCAGTAAAGGGGTTACTAAATTACAGTAGTCCTCCCTACAACGGCCCTCCAAATAACGACTCCCTCCTTACAACGACCATTGCCGTTGTTCACCAATCAAAACATTTATTTTTAACGCTTGCTCTGCTGCAATGTCGTCTGCTTAAAAGTGTCATCTGCTGGTTTTTTTTCAAAGTAACATATGAGTGGACATTTTAACAGAAAAAAAATTAATGACGAGTTACAAACAGCTTGAATCTAGATCAGTCGCCGCGTACGCGGCGTCTGCTCTGGGTTTAAGATGTTTGCAAATGTAAGCCAATTTCCTTCACTATAACGACTACCTCCGAACAACACACACGATTTTTGTCTCCCATTGGGTGTCGTTGTGGAGGGGTGCGCTGTAGTATTATATGAATTATCTTAAATAAATAACTACCATTGTGCCGAGGTATCGTCTGCTTATCGTCTGCAAAGTTGGTCAATTTCAGATTTGTGCAGTTTTATTTATGAAACCTAAAATCGAGTAATCAAACAATTTTGATTCAGACCAGACGCCGCATAAATATTGGTCGCAGCACAGAGTGGGTTTAACGTTGGATTTTAGATATTTAAATTTTTCATTCACGTTCAAGTGGGGTCCAACCCAACTTTGTTTCCAGGTTGCCCATTGAAAACCCGGCCTTTAATATCTAAATATTGACTAGACTTCAATGGTAACTGTATTTGCCAATTTGAAGTTTCAGGGGCCAGTGAGTTAACCCTTTCATGATGAAATAATTCAGAAGATTTTTACCCCTTCTCAGCTTTATTGTCGTCTGCTTCAGTATTGTTGTCTGCAAGACACGTTTCAAAGTTAGATTTAAGGTTGTATGGCTAAATAAATATCGATAAGAGTGTCAAACAGTTTGGGTCCTGATCAGACGCCGCGATCAGACGCCAGATTGGTTGACACTCATTAAGGTATTTCCTTAGTAAGTTTAGCTAAATTTTAGATTTGAGAAAAAAGCAGACGACAGTTGTCAGGCAGATGACGTCATGAAAAGTGAACGTGTTAACCCATTGATGTTTGGATGTTGCAATGAACTCTCCTTATGTCCTAGGAAAATTTCATTAGAGATAATACAAGGGTGACCTAAGAACACTACATTTACATGTAAAAAAATCCATACACAGCAAAACATTTCATATGCAATAGCAAACAGTGCAGATCATATCATCAGGATCTACACTGTTTGCCAATGTCTTCTGTATTATTATTATTATTATTATACCCGATTTATATAGCGCTCTTTTCACACAGGAGTTGTGCGTTCAAAAGCGCTTCACATGAAATTATATAAATGTACCTACAAAGCGAGAAAGACAAATAACTACATTCACAATAAAAATGATACAATATTGAGATGCATGGAAACATGGAATTTCTTCCAATATTATTACCAAGATTATAAAATTGTTATAGTAAGTTTGTAAGATCATTTTTAAAATGAGTCAAATAATTAAAAGATCAATGGCATGATTAAAAACAGAGTGGTGTTTTGTTTGTTTGTTTGTTTGTTTCAGTGTAGAGCCGGAGAGTAGTTCACAAGTCGTAAAACGAATGTTTAAAACAATACTCTCCGTGTTGTTTGGTTGAATTTGTTTGTTTGTTTGTTTGTTTCAGTGTAGAGCCGGAGAGTAGTTCACAAGTCGTAAAACGAATGTTTAAAACAATACTCTCCATGTTGTTTGGTTGAATTTGTTTGTTTGTTTGTTTGTTTCAGTGTAGAGCCGGAGAGTAGTTCACAAGTCGTAAAACGAATGTTTAAAACAATACTCTCCGTGTTGTTTGGTTGAATTTGTTTGTTTGTTTCAGTGTAGAGCCGGAGAGCAGTTCACAAGTCGTAAAACGAATGTTTAAAACAATACTCTCCGTGTTGTTTGGTTGAATTTGTTTGTTTGTTTCAGTGTAGAGCCGGAGAGCAGTTCACAAGTCGTAAAACGAATGTTTAAAACAATACTCTCCGTTCTGTAACCCTTTTACTCTCAATGACGCCATAAAGCGCGTTTGCAAACAGTCTGATCAGGACCCAAACCGTTTGACACGCGTTTCGAAATTCCGTCAGTCATATCGCTTGAAATCTAACTTTGAAACGATATTGCAGACAGCAATATTGAAGCAGACGACACTATGGCGGTGAAGGGGTAAAACACTCTCGACAACTTTGATCATGAAAGGGTTAACAGACACTATGCTTAACCCTTTTACGCCCAGTGGATTCTTCCATGTTTATATATTTGATTAGTCCATTTTTTATCAAAGGGATGCCTGGTCAAACTTTTCATTTTCGTTTTGTTTTACATGTATATTGAAATTCCCATCAGCAAACAGTGTTTACTCTGATCAGACGCCGCATTATGCGGCGTCTGGTCAGAGTCAACACTGTTTGCCTATATCCCATATATGGGATCGTGGCACGGTTAAATGGGTTAAACGGAACGAAACGCTAGAAACTGTTCGCCATTGATATTGTTCACACGCATTTGGGGAGAACCCATTGAACTTAACCCATTTCTTTACGAAGCCGTCCCACGTTCATAAAACACGGCTAGAATTATCAAAAACATATGAGAAAAGCCAAGTAAGTTTGGCTTATGCGATAGTTCGAGTTATCCATGTTCGACTGTACAGTAGAACCGCCCTAAGACTATAACGATAACTAAATTGTGTTAATTAGCAGGTATTTACGACAGATGACTGCTTCAAACAATGTGGCAGCAAAAGGGGCTTTCTGTTTTACTGTCACATTGTTTTAAGCTGTCACCTGTCTTTTATGCATTTCAATTAGCCTTCGTTTCAGTTGTCGTTATAGGGAGGGTTTACTGTAATGATATTATTTGAACAGACACCCGACAGGAGTATTCTCACCTGTATACATGTATTCTTATCTGCTGAGGTCAGCTCGATGTCTTCTTATGTTAGAATTTATCTGAACACTTTACCTGCTGATCGCGACTTGACTAAGTGTTTGCAAACAGTTTAGAACCAGATCATCACTTCTAGAGTAAAGGTACCAAGCTTCTTAAACTAAAACTAATGCTGGCGACAATTTACTCCATAGATACACCTTTTTGCCCATTTAATTAATTCCTCCACAGAAGAAAATAGACTAGTTCCATTTTATTTAGTTATGAGTGAACAATATATTTAGTATGTCCTATTATTCGAGCAGACTGTATCTTCAAGCAGACTGAACGTAAACGCAGAATGTGCCTTAAGGTGCTTACTACTTTCAATCTTCTTTAAGTGGCTAACTGTTTTCAAAATAGAGAAACAGGCTATGGGGTAAATGGTTCAGAAGGAGAGGCGCAAGGGTTGACTCAAGGTCAATGGTATCGTCTGTTTGCCAGGACACATCCCCTACGGATAAAGTATCGTCTATATTATAATAGTGTCTGCTGGCATTTCTGGCAGTTCAGTTCTAGGTTCAAATCATTTATACTGAAGAAAACAGTGAATGGAGGGAAACAGTATGGTTTCTGATCAGACTCGACTTTCTCGGAGCCTGACTTTGGTCTAAACTGTATGTAATTGCTAGCGAGGTGGTGCTAAACATTCTATGGGATAACCCGTTATTTACCGATGTTATACCATGTATTTAATGGTGAAATATTCAAATAGTTTGAGTGTGTTGTTCGGAGGGAGTCGTTATAGAGAGGGAAAATTAAGACGTGTCTTACATTTGATAACAGTTTGAATCCAGATCAGACGCCGCGTTACGCGGCGTCTAATCTGGATTCAAGCTATTTGTCACTCGTCATTATATTTCTCATGTCAAAATGTCCACTAATATGTAACTTTGAGAGATAACAGCATACGACAATTTTAAGCAGACGATATTGCAAGAGTGAAATGATTAGACATAATTGTCTTTTTTAGGGAACTGCGGCAAGGGTCGTTGTAAGGAGGGAGTCGTTGTTGAGAGGGTCGTTAAAGGGAGGGAGTACTGTAGCTTGGTGACTGCTTAAAACGCATTTGCATCTGAAAAAATTTAATGGAAAAATTCCAGTATCCAATAAAGTCTAGTCTAATTTTAGATATTTTATGGTTGATCTTTACAAGTTTTTGCAAAATCGTAAAGAGTTAAGATCCTGATCAGAGGGCACCTCTCCTTTAGTAACTCGGATCTGGGTCTACTGTATTTGCATTGGACAAAATGTTCTCTCCACATTTGTACTGTTTGCAAAGGACATGCATACTGATATCTGTGTAACAAAGGTGTTGAGGCTTATCAGACGCCGAGTTAACCATTGTCTGCTATTGCTTCAAACTGTTTATAAGAGGCACCAGTAGTTTGTACACACGCACGTTTACTATATAGGAACGAATATATCGTCCCTCAATCTGTTTTATACTCAGTCAAAAAGGAAAGTACCCACTTTTTACATTTACTTTACATTAAGTACATTTTAAAGCTCCATATCTTTTAAAGTACCTTATCAACTTCAGTTTTGTTTGAGAATTTAAAAGCTCATACATTCACCAATGTACTCCAGTAAAAACATTCAGATTAAATGACACATGTAATGAAAAGGAAACACTTAAATGTCATTCTTATTTTAATCAAAGGGAGGTAATTTTGTTTTATAAGAACTTCGAGTCTTGATAACGCCGAGAATACTGTGATGAATCAAAGTCTAATGTGATTTTATTTTCTTTAAGTAAAAGTTCTAGCTGCTGAATATAAGCACCATTGTTTCTCTTCTATGGAAAATATTTCTAAGCAAAAATGCTGTTTTCAGGAAAAAGAGTTATAGACCGTTTATTTTCACTACAATGTGCCAGTTATTTAGCCACAATGATTTTATGTCGTCTGCCACTTTCTATAAAACAAAAATTAAATACAGTTTATATATGAGACGCTGATAATTAAGAATACAAAAGTGTCTATTTTCTTTTTTGGCTGAGTGTATAATATATAACTAGTGCATGTAGATAAACGTCTGCTAAAGAGACTCATACAGCCTAGCTATACATTAACTCTTAGCGTGCTTAGCGCGACTTGGTAAGCTTTTGTAAACAGTTTCGATCCAGATTAGACTTCGCGTTGCACGGCGTATAATCTGAATCACAACTGTTTGGTAGTCATATTCAACATTTCTGGATCCATTTCAATAAACAGTTTAAAATATTATCTTGAGTTC
Organism: Gari tellinella; assembly: GCA_922989275.2. Classification (NCBI taxonomy): domain Eukaryota; kingdom Metazoa; phylum Mollusca; class Bivalvia; order Cardiida; family Psammobiidae; genus Gari; species Gari tellinella. The sequence goes on from OV277858.1 coordinate 55,200,084, forward strand.
TTCTCGCAGACGATACATTTGGAGCAGACGACAATTCAATTAAGGGTTAATAACACAGTTCAAACACACTTACCGGTTATAAAAACGTGTCTCTGGATAAACTCAAGTAAATCGTGCCTATCTGTTAAACAAGGGTGTCCCCATGCAGCTTTAACACAAATGAAATGAACCTATAAATACGAGGGTGTCCCCAATGTAGTCAGAAAATCTACTGATAAAACTGATTTGTACAGTAAGTGATTTATAATTTGTTCCGGAGAGGATGTATGGTGACATATTTCTGACACCTCTTTACTACTCAGTCCTGCACTTTTCCGACATTTTGCAGAATTTCTGCCAGTGATCATACTCCTAACAGCTTATTTTTTACCGGCATTTCTTATCAGGATCAAGTTACAATGTTCACACACAGGACCCTTGCCAAAAGATAAGTCACATCTTACATTCGTGGCAAACAGACCCTAACAGTCTTATTCCCGGATCTATTAGAGCGGTACCGGCGAGATCTATGTAATATATAAACTAGTATCATGTCTTTTTCACCGGTGTCCGTGTTCATGACAGTCTGCTGGTGTCTGACGAGCTAAACAATGAAGTCGATTTTCTTGACCGACCATGATGATATTCGGTGGTCGTTGACCGGGCCTACCACAAGTATGGTCGGTGGTCGGTAGTCCATTACTGGCCGGATAACCAGTGACCGGCAATCGGCCGACCACGAAACACTTGGTCGGTGAAACTGATTTCCCGGACCTACCATTTACAATTTTCGGCGACTGTACTGGCCATTACCGACTATTATCGATCATTATCGACTAACCGCTGATCGGTGGGTCGCACAGACCACAAGACACTTGGTCGGTGGTCGGCGATATTGATTTACCGGACCACCATTAAGATGAACGATGGTCGGTGGCCGTTGGTCAGACAGACATAGAGACAAGCGGTCGGTGGAACCGACTTGACCAAGGACTTGGAATTATCCAAAGACCGACCATTAGATTGGCCGGTACCAACCGACAAGTGGAACTGATTTTCCGGACCGACCATTACGATGGTTGGTACCGGTCATAAAAGACATTACCCCCAGTCCATTCATTGATCCCAATTGTTCTCACTCGGCGTGAAAGTAATTGTAAAGCATGAGAAAATTGTGCAAGCAACGGCTCAGCCATCAGAAGTTTTGAAGAGGCCCTGACATACTAGATCTCATGTTTTTTTCAAAGGGTTTTACTTACCAAACTATCAAATATAAGGTGCGGGCCTCGCATAAGACGCCTGAATGATTCTTTGCCTAGACGTTAGCACAGTAAGTGCATGCTCTCATAACTTTGACCCATTCTTTCTACGGGGCTAGGTGTTACCATCCAAGGTTGGTCAAGTAATGCCTTTAATGGTCGGAGTATTGTCGACCTGTGGTAGGACCGACCACGAGAAACTTGTTCAGTGGTCGACGAAACGAATTTCCCTGGCAAACAACCGCGATGCATGAGCCAACCCACAGGTACTTGACACTACTACCAAAAAAACAACAACAGCGCAATCCAACACATAGTCTTACCTATCGACTTAAACTGATGCTAAAATAGACTAGATCCCCGATATTCTCTTGTGGTGCCCATGGGAAATGATTAATTTAACAACATCTACTTTTTATTTCATCAAATTCCGTCAAATAACGCCACAGTACGTGAATTATAACGAAAACGTGCATCAAAAAGTTTTATGTCGATCTGACGGTCCTCAGGACTCCTCACATCTTATTAGCAACGGGCCTACATGTATGTAGGTGTGATCTGTTAGGTGTTCACAGTAAACGGTCTATGCGACTGGAACTTTCACCAAATGTTATAAATCGCCTTTAAATGAAATATTTTCAGTTTTTATAATTTACATAGAATGCAAAATTAAAAGAAACTTTACCTTGTTTAATTTTGGCCAATGAGATCGCTCCGTTCATTCGATCCATTCCGGTATTCAAAATGGCATTAAAAATGAAATGAGTCTTTCACTTGTCAATTTCGTGCCAAATTACATGTATATTTCATATAGCTGATTGCGAAGAGGGTCATGTTTTGACATAAACGTATATGCTCTAATGGAATTAGGTGAAAGTTCCAGCCGTAAAGGCCGTTAAATGTGCAAACCGACTAGATTACCCCTTATTTTGGCCAATAAAAACTAGACCGTCAGATCGACATAAAACTTTTTGATGCACATTTTCGTTATAATTCACGTACTGTGGCGTTATTTGACGGAATTTGATGAAATAAAAAGTAGATATTGATAAATTAATCATTTCCCGAGGGCACCACAAGAGAATATCGGCGATATAGTCTATTTTAGCATCAGTTTAAGTCGATAGGTAAGACTAGGTGTTGGATTGCGCTGTTTACCTTGTATCTATAATAGAACTTAGAAGTAGATCTATAGTAAAAAAAAAAAAATTCTTTTTGGTAGTAGATCTAGATGTATGTGTCAAGTACCTGTGAGCCAACCAAGAGACAATTGGTTGGTGGTCGGTGAAACCGACTACACCAAGGCCATAGACTTATCCAAAGTCCGACCATTTGATTGGTAGGTACCGATCAGATTTAAGGCGAATGAAAACGCAGTACTTGATCTTTAAATCGAAACAGCCCCTGAATTCACAGGGTGAATGACTAGTTTTATTCTCGTAAACTCTAACAGAGCAGTACCGGCTAGATCTAGGTAAACTAGCGTTGCGCCTTTTCACCAATGTCGGTGTTAATGACCGTCACAACTGCTGGAGTCTGATGGGTTAATAGTAAACACCGGCCAAAAGTCGGATTACTGCCAGATACCTGCAATTAATGGTTGGATTGCCGGTGACCGGCGATTAGATCGACCACGAAACACTTGTTCGGTAGTCGTTGAAACTGATTTTTCGGACCGACCATTATGACGGTAAGTGGTCGGTAAAGTTCATGTCAGTAGTAATGCTGGTTCTTTGCTGTCAATTAGCCCCGAGGGCGTGATGGTGTTGACAGGTTGACCTCGTAATGACCGTATCCTGCGGTAAGCGAGTGACTCGGCGTATCACCTGAACTCGTTTTCTTCATAAGACGTCCGGTAGAAATACCAAAGACACCGTAAATTAAGCAGGTGACACTTTACTCCGAAACGTTCGGTATAAAATTAAGATATATAGCCCGAGAGAGATAAACACGCAGTTTAACGAATAACCAATAGTATGCAACGTCCAACTACCGAATACGTGCACGTACAGTTTATAAAAGTTTAATATAGCCATCACACTGCGAATTCAATTCTGAAAACGAAACCTTTATAAACTGACCACGACGTTTGTTCAGAGAAACATGACCTGAGTATAGCGCGCTCATTAATTTGCACGAACCTTCGTTGCAGAAACCACCTACCTGCCTCAACACGGTGAAATGTAAAACATACGCCTGTCGCTACGCCGGCTTCAATCGTGGTACATAGATAGCACGCTTTGGCGTTAGTTAAACTCGTTTACCTGTAGGCATTCGTTTTGACAGATATGCAGCGTACAAAGTGTCGATTTTGTCATACGTTCTGCAGTATAACGTCCGGTAGAAATACCAAAGACACCGTAAATTAAGCAGGTGACACTTTACTCCGAAACGTTTAAAATTAAGATATATAGCCCGAGAGAGATAAATACACAGTTTAACGAATAACCAATAGTATGCAACGTCCAACTACCGAATACGTGCACGTACAGTTTATAAAAGTTTAATATAGCCATCACACTGCGAATTCAATTCTGAAAACGAAACCTTTATAAACTGACCACGACGTTTGTTCAGAGAAACATGACCTGAGTATAGCGCGCTCATTAATTTGCACGAACCCTCGTTGCAGAAACCACCTACCTGCCTCAACACGGTGAAATGTAAAACATACGCCTGTCGCTACGCCGGCTTCAATCGTGGTACATAGATAGCACGCTTTGGCGTTAGTTAAACTCGTTTACCTGTAGGCATTCGTTTTGACAGATATGCAGCGTACAAAGTGTCGATTTTGTCATACGTTCTGCAGTATAACGTCCGGTAGAAATACCAAAGACACTAAATTAAGCAGGTGACACTTTAGTCTGCAACGTTTGGTATAAAATGAAGATATATAACCCGAGAGAGATAAACACGCAGTTTAACAAGTAACCAATAGTATTAAACGTCCAATAGCTTATAAAGGACTATTTTGATTTTTGTTTCGTTCAATCGCACTATTTTAGGGCCAAATTATCACGACAGGGAACCAGAATATAGAAAATACTAGACCTACCATTATAATATTCTCACAATTATGAGACGCAAAAGGGCTTATAGTCCAATCTTATTCGTACCAAACCAATTCGCGTTGGTTTAAACCCGCTGAATGGAGTTTTCCCTGAAACGATCGCGTTTAATTAACCCTTTATACGTGTGAAACGAAAATTAGTCTTACGCAGATTACTCGAGTAACTCGGCGTATCACCTGAAATCTAACTCGTTTCCCCCCTCATTCCCCAACAAGAAGCCTTTTTACCAAAGGTCTATTTTTATAAAACTACGCAGCATTCAAAGGGTTTACGAAATGAACAACCTCCAAAGTAACCGCTTACCCAAATCAGCCATCTGTTAGTCCACATATTTTGGAGCATTTTCATTAGCATTTGAGAGAGTCTGAATAAGCATCGACAAATCGACATGGAGCAGTCAGCGTTTTTATATCTAGTGAAAGAAGTCACTCTTAAAACGCCATAAAATTGACAACTGCGTGTACAGTAACACCTGTCAAGTTTTATATGAGTATACAACTGTAGAAGACGGCTTTAACGATTTAAAATGCGTGGCGAGTAGTTGGATGGGGCCATTTAAAACTGTTCGTTCAGACGTTTTATCTCAGTTTACTAACTAATTATAGCCACCAATGAACTCATAGTGATAGTATAAAAGAGCGCATTGCTTCGCTGACAATCACACCAACTAGATGATGGTAAAGTCAATATTTCCAGGCACTCTATTGGAAGCTCTCTGATTTCGGACTAAGAATGCCTATGCTCGAAGATCAAGATTTTATTTTTTTTCTTCGGCAAGGAATGTGGGTTTTCGCAGTTTTACCCCTGTACATTTATCGAACATGGTCAAACATTCTCTTCAGCAGAGCAGTATATGCATTACCAGAAGTCAAGGACATTCGAGGATATTGAAGCAGGGCTGAAAGTTATGCAAACACAAAATTCTATAGAACAAAAACGACTTGGCAGACGTGTGAGACCATTTAATGCACCTCTTTGGAATATTCAGTCCAAACAAGTGGTGAAACGAGGTACCTACCTCAAGTTTTCTCAGAATAAAAACTTGAAACGGTGTCTTATGGATACACATCCCAAAAAGTTAGTGGAGGCTAGCCCTTTTGACAAAATTTGGTTAATTGGATTGAGTGTAAATGACCCAAACATAAAGAATCACAGACATTGGAAAGGGCAGAATAGACTGGGTAAAATTTTAACAGAAGTCAGAAATCAGCTAATGACAAGTCAAACAGACACGTCATAACAGTGAAGTGAAGATTATTATATTAACAATTGATGTATATTGTAAAATGTATAATGAATTGATGTATTGTTTTAATAGGTCTGATGACTAAACTTGATGAGAAAAATAAAAAAAATTGTGAATTAAACCTCTCTCGTTTGTATTTTGTCCTATGCCTTATAAATAAGTACATTTTACCCTTTTACTGTATAATTGTAGTCTACCTACAATGTCATCTGCATTTAATTACTGCAACTACTTCTACTACTACTACTACTACTACTACTACTACCACTCCTAAAAATAATGATCAACGGAGGACAAAAATAAATCAATAACCTATGGGAATTTACATGTTAAAAGACAAAAAGTGAATCGACAGTGACAAAACAGATTAACCTATGACAAAAATTGATATGATATTGGTAGAAATTGAACCGGTTGGGACAGAAATTGATTTGGTTTTGACTAAAAAACATGCGTTATGACCAAAACCATTTACACAATGACAACAACATCCAGCGTTTACAATACTAAATAACTCTGGAATCAATAGTTTAGAGTTATTTCCCTTTGTCATACTTTGTCATATCTTCTTGTCTGCAAAATGCTGCATACAAATTTCTTTTTTAAGTCGGTCTTTACCTTTAGTTCTGCATACGTTAGGTGGCTTGACTGAGATTGGGAGACACATACACACTCAAGTAACATTAGGGTTTTCAACCCGCCACAAGTACTGACATGCTTATATTTGAAGCCGGAATACCTCAACACTAGCGCAGTAACGGATGGCAAATCCAATCTTTGTATACAGTTACAGCTGTATCAATACAAGACTAAAATGTAGATAGTTAAATAGTCAATTTGTAACTTTTTGTATCCTTATTATCACATTACACGAATGCTAATACACTCGCAGCTAGTCTGTCTACGCATTAAACCAATTCCGTCACCTTCCGATTGCAAAATAATGACACTAATTATATTTATTAACACATTATTTCATAGCTTCTACCAACTTACTTAAACTCTAGACAGAGACTAGTTGGGCATGTAATGGAACTTTAAGAACGATATCTATTTGTAGGGGAGGAGAAGGGAGGAGGAGGGAGGAGGAGGAGGAGGAGGGAGGAGGAGGAGGGAGGAGGACACCCAGCGTTTACAATGCTCAATAGCTGTACGGTTCAGCGTCAAAGTTGTCTAATCTTCTGCGTTTGGTTTTTACCATTTCGCGCTGCCAGGATTCCTGAATTGTATTGGAGGTAGTAGTTGTAGAAATAGTAGCAGTACGGGTAGTTAGTAGTAGTAGTGTTTAATTATGATAAGGATAAACAGTATCATCTTTAGCAACAGAAGTAGTAAAAGTAGTAGAAGTAGTGGTAGTAGTAGTAGCAGTAGTAGTAGTAGCAGCAGTAGCAGTAGAAGTAGTAGAAGTTGCCATGACGTTGTAAAGTCTGACACTGTTAGGCGCATCTTGAAATTGTCAAAATACTGAAAATAGTGTTTCAACAGGTTTTGAAACTTCTCAGGTACACGGCAAACTGGTGGTAGTGGTGGTGGTGGTGGTGGGTGGTGGTGGGTGGTGGTGGTGGTGGTGGGTGGTGGTGGTGAGTGGTGGTGGGTGGTGGTGGTAGGTGGTGGTGGTGGAAGGTGGTGGTGGTAGGTGGTGGTGGTTGTATTGGAGGTAGTAGTAGTAGAAATAGTAGCAGTACGGGTAGTTAGTAGTAGTAGTGTTTAATTATGATAAGGATAAACAGTATCAGAAGACACAAGTGTTATAAAAAGTACCCCCCACATATTTCTTCTTTTTTCCCAACAAACTTAACATTACAGATTTTTTAAAATGAGGTTCAATCGCTGTATTAAACGATCGATATACGGAGAAACGCCTTTAAAACGGATCTATCGTCTTAATAATCAATTACAACCAATTCTGTATAGAGAAATATAGTTCGAGTCTTATAGCCCTGTTTAACCGCATTATAATACATTTAGATTAATGTTTAAGGAGTACAATAGAATTCTTTCCGCACCTAAATTTAAAGAAATCGAAAATTTTCTCATTGTGTACTGCCCCCCTGGAGCCAGAGTTAGGGTCCTATGTCTAACGCTTTTTGCATCAAGCTCTGTTTATTTATGTTATTTCACTTTACTGGCATTAGCATCTAACTAAAGTTATAGACAAGCGGAAAAGAAAATTGATTAACAGAGAAGAACAAAAGTGTTACCAAATGGTAAAAACTAAACGCAGAAGATTAGCCAACTTTGACGCTGAACCGTACAGCTATTGAGCATTGTAAACGCTGGGTGTCCTCCTCCCTCCTCCTCCTCCCTCCTCCTCCTTCTCCTCCCTCCTCCTCCCTCCTTCTCCCTTCTCCTCCCCTACAAATAGATATCGTTCTTAAAGTTCCATTACATGCCCAACTAGTCTCTGTCTAGAGTTTAAGTAAGTTGGTAGAAGCTATGAAATAATGTGTTAATAAATATAATTAGTGTCATTATTTTGCAATCGGAAGGTGACGGAATTGGTTTAATACGTAGACAGACTAGCTGCGAGTGTATTAGCATTCGTGTAATGTGATAATAAGGATACAAAAAGTTACAAATTGACTATTTCACTATCTACATTTTAGTCTTGTATTGATACAGCTGTAACTGTATACAAAGATTGGATTTGCCATCCGTTACTGCGCTAGTGTTGAGGTATTCCGGCTTCAAATATAAGCATGTCAGTACTTGTGGCGGGTTGAAAACCCTAATGTTACTTGAGTGTGTATGTGTCTCCCAATCTCAGTCAAGCCACCTAACGTATGCAGAACTAAAGGTAAAGACCGACGTAAAAAAAAAAATTGTATGCAGCATTTTGCAGACAAGAAGATATGACAAAGTATGACAAAGGGAAATAACTCTAAACTATTGATTCCAGAGTTATTTAGTATTGTAAACGCTGGATGTTGTTGTCATTGTGTAAATGGTTTTGGTCATAACGCATGTTTTTTAGTCAAAACCAAATCAATTTCTGTCCCAACCGGTTCAATTTCTACCAATACCATATCAATTTTTGTCATAGGTTAATCTGTTTTGTCACTGTCGATTCACTTTTTGTCTTTTAACATGTAAATTCCCATAGGTTATTGATTTATTTTTGTCCTCCGTTGATCATTATTTTTAGGAGTGGTAGTAGTAGTAGTAGTAGTAGTAGTAGTAGAAGTAGTTGCAGTAATTAAATGCAGATGACATTGTAGGTAGACTACAATTATACAGTAAAAGGGTAAAATGTACTTATTTATAAGGCATAGGACAAAATACAAACGAGAGAGGTTCAATTCACAATTTTTTTATTTTTCTCATCAAGTTTAGTCATCAGACCTATTAAAACAATACATCAATTCATTATACATTTTACAATATACATCAATTGTTAATATAATAATCTTCACGTCACTGTTATGACGTGTCTGTTTGACTTGTCATTAGCTGATTTCTGACTTCTGTTAAAATTTTACCCAGTCTATTCTGCCCTTTCCAATGTCTGTGATTCTTTATGTTTGGGTCATTTACACTCAATCCAATTAACCAAATTTTGTCAAAAGGGCTAGCCTCCACTAACTTTTTGGGATGTGTATCCATAAGACGCCGTTTCAAGTTTTTATTCTGAGAAAACTTTAGGTAGGTACCTCGTTTCACCACTTGTTTGGACTGAATATTCCAAAGAGGTGCATTAAATGGTCTCACACGACTGCCAAGTCGTTTTTGTTCTATAGAATTTTGTGTTTGCATAACTTTCAGCCCTGATTCAATATCCTCGAATGTCCTTGACTTCTGGTAATGCATATACTGCTCTGCTGAAGAGAATGTTTGACCATGTTCGATAAATGTACAGGGGTAAAACTGCGAAAACCCACATTCCTTGCCGAAGAAAAAAAATAAAATCTTGATCTTCGAGCATAGGCATTCTTAGTCCGAAATCAGAGAGCTTTCAATAGAGTGCCTGGAAATATTGACTTTACCATCACCTAGTTGGTGTGATTGTCAGCGAAGCAATGCGCTCTTTTATACTATCACTATGAGTTCATTGGTGGCTATAATTAGTTAGTAAACTGAGATAAAACGTCTGAACGAACAGTTTTAAATGGCCCCATCCAACTACTCGCCACGCATTTTAAATCGTTAAAGCCGTCTTATACAGTTGTATACTCATATAAAACTTGACAGGTGTTACTGTACACGCAGTTGTCAATTTTATGGCGTTTTAAGAGTGACTTCTTTCACTAGATATAAAAACGCTGACTGCTTCATGTCGATTTGTCGATGCTTATTCAGACTCTCTCAAATGCTAATGAAAATGCTCCAAAATATGTGGACTAACAGATGGCTGATCTGGGTAAGCGGTTACTTTGGAGGTTGTTTATTTCGTAAACCCTTTGAATGCTGCGTAGTTTTATAAAAATAGACCTTTGGTAAAAAGGCTTCTTGTTGGGGAATGAGGGGGGAAACGAGTTAGATTTCAGGTGATACGCCGAGTTACTCGAGTAATCTGCGTAAGACTAATTTTCGTTTCACACGTATAAAGGGTTAATTAAACGCGATCGTTTTAGGGAAAACTCCATTCAGCGGGTTTAAACCAACGCGAATTGGTTTGGTACGAATAAGATTGGACTATAAGCCCTTTTGCGTCTCATAATTGTGAGAATATTATAATGGTAGGTCTAGTATTTTCTATATTCTGGTTCCCTGTCGTGATAATTTGGCCCTAAAATAGTGTGATTGAACGAAACAAAAATCAAAATAGTCCTTTATAAGCTATTGGACGTTTAATACTATTGGTTACTCGTTAAACTGCGTGTTATCTCTCTCGGGTTATATATCTTCATTTTATACCAAACGTTGCAGAGTAAAGTGTCACCTGCTTAATTTAGTGTCTTTGGTATTTCTACCGGACGTTATACTGCAGAACGTATGACAAAATCGACACTTTGTACGCTGCATATCTGTCAAAACGAATGCCTACAGGTAAACGAGTTTAACTAACGCCAAAGCGTGCTATCTATGTACCACAATTGAAGCCGGCGTAGCGACAGGCGTATGTTTTACATTTCACAGTGTTGAGGCAGGTAGGTGGTTTCTGCAACGAGGGTTCGTGCAAATTAATGAGCGCGCTATACTCAGGTCATGTTTCTCTGAACAAACGTCGTGGTCAGTTTATAAAGGTTTCGTTTTCAGAATTGAATTCGCAGTGTGATGGCTATATTAAACTTTTATAAACTGTACGTGCACGTATTCGGTAGTTGGACGTTGCATACTATTGGTTATTCGTTAAACTGCGTGTTTATCTCTCTCGGGCTATATATCTTAATTTTATACCGAACGTTTCGGAGTAAAGTGTCACCTGCTTAATTTACGGTGTCTTTGGTATTTCTACCGGACGTCTTATGAAGAAAACGAGTTCAGGTGATACGCCGAGTCACTCGCTTACCGCAGGATACGGTCATTACGAGGTCAACCTGTCAACACTATCACGCCCTCGGGGCTAATTGACAGCAAAGAACCAGCATTACTACTCATGTCATCTCTGATTTTGTCAATAGATTCTGTTGTTTTTTTTTCAGATTCAGGATTGTGGAAATTCATTACATTACCCTCTCTTTTCTCCCTGTCCCTCTGCTCTTCAATAGTATCACTAACTACATTTGTTGCTGGTTATTCACTTACCATGCCTTTCTTCTTCGCTTCAAGATTTTCCACTCTTTCTTCATGATTTTTTTTACTTTGCTCGAGTCAGTTTTCTTTTCTATTGATGACTGTAAGTCATCTAGGCGGTGTGTTTTTGTTGACATGTATGCAGCACATCTCTCTTCAATGTCCATGTCGGTTCTTACAGCAGTTATTGCGGGCTTCTCGCACTCAACACAGAACCAGTGGCTGTCTTTTCTGTCCACCATAACCTTATACACAGTTTCACTCATGTCCAAACATTCAATACAGAACCACATGTTGCATCTTTCGCATTCCATAAGCTCATCATTTTTATCAGTAAACTCATTTGAGCATCAGGAGCATGATACTGAATTGTCATTGTCATTACTTACGGCCTGCTAGCTTTTGGATTTTCTTCCTTTCTGAATTTTTCGTGTTTTTGATTTCATACTGGAAGTTGACATGATTCCCCACCATAAAATGTACCTTCACCTCGTGTCAAACTACGGATTCTCAGAATAGGTTTGTTGTCACTTATTTTGTGCGAAAAAAAAATTGAATTTTGAGTAAATAGCATTTTTCCTTTACACACAATCACAGTATCACTTCCGATCGACAACCAATATGATCTATTTCGTTCAAAACTTTGATTTTCTGTGGAGATATTTTTTCCGCCTTGCCACTTCCACGCATGCCATATGTTCTTCCTGGTCCTGGGATAGATCAACAACACAGGAGAACAGCATAAGAAAATACGATGTATGTCTGTTTATTATGCATGTTGCTACTGCAGAATTGACGTCCTTGTGTGTTTTATTGTTAATTTTTGTATCTTATGTTTTTTTTTTTTTATTTGCTTTTTGTCTTTGCTGTGTAATTTAAAGGTCATACCTCGGGATGAGGGTTGCTTTTCGATTAGCTTCTTCGTATGTCCGTCCCGATGTACGTCCGTCCACCCGTCCGTCCGTCTATAATTAGTTCGCTATCACTCTAGTGGCTACAAATCGCATGCGATCATAATGAAACTTAGTCAAATGTTTGCTAGATTAAACTCTAGGTCAAGTTCGAATGAGTGTTGTGTCTTATCAAATACTAGGTCACTAGATAAAAACATTATTAAAAGTATTAACACTCTAGAGGCTATTAACGTCCTTTAATCTTAATGAAACTTGGTCAAATTGTTTGCCCCAATGAAATATATGTCAGATTTGAATATAGATTATGTCCGGTCAAAATCCAGAACACTAGGCCATATCATAGAAAGTCCATGTTAACACTCTAGAGACTACAAATCTCCTTAGATCTACATGGAACTTGGTCAAAAAGTTAATACTTTAACACTCTATAGGCCATCGCTGCATTAAATCAAAGAAATGATCAAATATGAGTCACTAGTGGTTCTATAATGAATATGTCAATAGTGATACAGCATGAGAGCATAACATTTAGGCCCATGACGTGTCGTCAGTCTGGATCACTTAGTGACTAAATATTATTTATCTACAGTAAAACCTTTCATTTTCGACCACAGAATAGTGTACCTCATTAGGTATTTACGACAGGTGACTGTCATCTGTATTTTATAAAAATCAATTAGCTTTATTTCTAGTGGTCGTAAAAGAGAGTTTTTTCTGTACTTGATTACTTTTTAAATTTTTGTATAACTGTACAGTGCTCCCTCTCTACATCAACACCCAATGGGAGACGAAAGATACTTTATACTGAAAATACTAATGATACCTCTATTATTGTCATGTCACTGTTTTGTTAATATCTGGGGAGCGGGCATTATATAATGTTGTAAAAACTTGTAGCCCAATCCCCTGCATGTATATTATATGCAATAAATATGTTTTAAACAAAGACGAAATATATGTGCGTTGTACGGAGGGAGTCGTTATGGGGAGGGAAATTGGCTTACATTTGCAAACAGCTTGACTCAAGACCAGACGCGGCGTCTGATCTGGAATAAAGCTGTTTGTTACTCCTCATTAAGTTTGCTGTCAAATGTCCATTATGTAACTTTGAGAAAAACAGCAAACGACAATTTTAAGCAGAGGACTTAAATAGGTTGGACATAATTGTGTTGTTTTGTTTGGGGAAAAAAAGTTATGTTCAAACCGTATTTAGATTTATGTGATAAAATGTATATGTGTATGGTAATGGTTGACCTTTTCCTTCATTGCAGTCAGTCCTATTTACCTCTTAATAAAAGCATATACTGTAAAACTATTCTTAAAGTGGAATGAGAGTAAAGCAGAATTGCTCCTATATGAACATTTTGTTTTGCTTTTATCTTGATTTAAGCTGTCTTACTAAATCCGTAAGAAATTATATGAAGAGTCGGGTACATTTGTAGATGCTCTTTAAGGTGACACTTATCTTTGGACGAAAGGATTAAAGGATATCAAGACCGCTTTTTATAGTCTTATCAGCAAACATTAAAGTGAAGACCTAAATCTTGCTTAGCTGTTCTCTGCTACAGTCAATTGCTTCCATATTTGTTTTAATTAAAGTTTAAAGTCTATTAGTTTCATATTGAATCCTTTTACTGCTAAAGCCGATACTATTAACGTCTGCAAACAGTTTGGATAATAAATTTTTAATAAAAGTAGACAATTACAAGCAGACGATTATATGGCAGCGACTGTGTTACGTCATAACGAAAGTGAAAGGGTTACAAAGGAGTGTTGAACAGTTCGGTCCTTTATCATTATTATGTTGAGATTTCCAAAAGGTTTGCTACCTGTTTGGTAAAAAGAGCACGAATAATACTTGTACAGAAAATTAACACTCTCTCAGCTAATTGTCCGATTACTGACAATTTCAAGCAGTTTGGATCCAGATCAGATACCGTACGACGCGGCGTCTGACCAGGGTTGTTGTTTCTGCTGTGAAATGCCTAATATCTAAATTTAAAAAATAAAGCAGACGATGTTTTTACCAAGCATCTGACGACGTAATGGATATATTCACTTTATTAGGACAAGTAGACAAACGACTTTGACATTTTTCCACAAAATATTCTATTTTTTTCAATAAAATATAAATGTGTGTTTGTCTTTTTATCAAAATGTATATTTGCCAATACTTATGAAAACCTACAATCCTAATTGCTTCTCTTAACCCCACCATTGCCTTACCCCGGGTATAATAATTATTTGCAAACAGTTCGGATGCTGTTCAGACGTCGCGTAACCCGGCGTCTGATCAGCACCCACATCGTTTGACACTCCTTTCAATATTCTTAGGTCAAAATACCTGAAATTTAAATTGAGAAATAAAAGCATACGACAATTGTTTAAAACGGATGACGTCATGGCAGTGAAATCAATATACAGAGAAACAAAGTGCAGAGCCATGAGCCTACTGATCTATGGAGCGCAATCGTTGCCAATAATCTAGACATGTAGATGCTAACATCTATTTTGTAGTTTGTATAAAATACAAACCCGACTGTACAAAATATAAATGTGACTTGTCCATAAGTTAGTCATGACCATACAATGCTATTTTTAGAATTGACTTTCTGCTTTGTTCAAAGCAAACACCCGCTTTACATTTCATGAAATTGACAAATTAATCCTACAGATCAGAATGAAATTCCTCAAACCGTCACAAGCAAAGAACTGCATCCGAAAATCCAACTGAAATCATCTGTTTTCAATAAACTTGAACACAGATATAAACCGAAAGTTGCGGATTGACGACCGACATTGACATTTCTCCAGTGTACAGTTGACTCTTGCAAGTCGAGAATTACATTTCTCCAAATGCAAAACTAGCGAATTTTGCTATGACCTTATAAGGAATTTTTACGGAATACTACGAATATTAATTTGGGCGGAGTAAACTAAATCGGATCTTACCGGAATCGGTCGCCGGGGGTTTACCTAGCCCTATGATATTTTACAGTGGAGAATACGTTATTCTTTCCCGTTTAAACGAACCGCAAAACACTAAAACATAGAAAAGTGCAACTTTTGGACAATTCTGATAATTCATGTTTATATTGGTGACAAACAGTTTGGAGCCTGATCAGACGCCGGGTTACCCAGCGTCTGATCTGGCTCCAAACTGTTTGCAATAGAAATAATAGTTTTAGCGTAAACGCGTTTATTGGGAAAGAATAACGTTTTCTCCACTGTATGTAGCCAGTTTGACAGACAGGTGCTTGCTTAACCCATTACCCCATAAATACACCTTTTTACTCCTTTCATTTATTCATCCACTAAAGAATTAATTCCAATTTTTACAGCCATGAATATGTATCATAAGAAATGTTTTCTATTTCCTAGCAGACTAGCTTAAAGCAGGCTGAAAGTAAAGCAGAATGTGCCTTAAGGCACATTCTGCTTTACTTTCAACCTGCTTTAAGTGGTCACGTGTCTTCAATACTAGAAACAGGCTGTGGGGTAATAGGTTAAGCAGACTGAAGTAAAGCAGATAGTTCCTGAAAGAGCTTTTCTGCTTTACATGTGCCTGCTTTAAACATCCATCTGCCCAGATGCAGGGCAGGGGCCCGTTTCATAAACATTGTTGTCGTAAGTCAAAACTTTAAAATACATTTAATTTCTTATTTCTCTATTTAATCCTGTCTTGTGACATTTTCAAGACGATTCCAAAAAGATGTTACAAGACAGGATTAGATTGAGAAATAAATAATAATTGAGACTTTTATAATCTGACTTACGACAACATTCGTCGTACAAAGTTTTATAAAACGACTCAAGGTTTCCAATGACTCTTTATCAGGATAATATTTGTAGAAGTATGAAACTTAAAAGGTACATGCATTAAATTTGTAATAGGAATAATAAAAAAAAACTGCCAACATGTGCATCTATGTGTGAAATGGTTAAAGTGGTTGCTTACAGCAAGATAAAAGTAAAGCAGAAATCTCCTGTGGCAGCTTTTGATTAACTGCTTTACTTTTATCCTGCTTTAAGGTGGGCTCAGCTTCTTTAACCATTTGAACCCTATTGGTGCATCTATGGGTCCTTTGAAACAGTGTACCTGTGAAGACTTAGTAACATTAACCCTTTACCTGATAGCCTATTTCTAGTATTGAAAATAGGTGACTACTTAAAGAGGTTCGCAACCGGACCAAGCATTAAAAATAGTAATTTGTAAATATAGGTCAAATGCTTATATAAATGGGTAAAATTTAGTTTAGGATAATAAATTCTGTTGAAAAATGCATTTCCAAAAAAAAAGAGAAGAGGCTCTGGTGGGATTCGAACCCGTGACCATCCATGCGGAGACAAAAATGAAAAATGAGGCATCGCCTCTACGCCCTCGGCTACGGACGCTCTCTATATATATGGTAGCGAATAACGTACTTCAATGATAGCTATTAATAGAACATTATTCGGCTCGGGTTAATGTCTGACCCCGTGTAGAGAAGCAACAGCTATACCGTAAGCTAACGCTATGGAAAAACGATGGAAAATATCTAAAAAACTAAGATTCGGTTACGATTCTTGAGACGTTTTTTGGACTGATCATATGTTTTTAATGTCAAAAGCCAAATAATGCCACAAATTTGCTTTTATTTGAGTATTTTATTTTATTTTGACAAGAACACCATCCGGTTGCGAGTCCCTTTAAAGCAGGTTGAAAGTAAAGCAGAATTATAGTCACTCGGAACACCTCAGAGTTCTTGGCATACGTTCTAGGAAATACCGAATTCACGAAGGAAAATTGACGCGTCGAAGGAGGGGCTTATGTAGCTAAGACACGCCCTCGTGACTCATTTGTTACTTTCTACAGTGTCCGTTGTACATTGGCGAATATCCGAAGTTCATTGTATGGTGTCTGTTTGCAAAAGGTGAAACGTCTTTCTCAAAGCGTACTTTCAATTCTTCCAGGCGGAAAATGTTTATTTCAAATGTTGGTTATATGTAGTTCTGTCTTAGAAAGTAACATTAAATCGTGGATTTTGGTTCCCTTGTTAACAGCTTTACATGAAAGAATTGCAAGTGTTTAAAGAATAAACTATAAATACCTTTTTATGGAATACAGTATACACATGTAAACAGACATTTACATGTTAAGTTTGCATGATTCTAAACGACATTTATACAAATACATATCGTTTTTGGCCAAACAATAATTGAAAACTGGGTGATTGATTGTCTGGATTTTTGGCAACGAATGCGCTCCATACTGATCAAACCCGAAAAGCACACACTGATGTTGTTTTCAAATTAGAAACATGGTCTCTTCACTAGAGTTTTAACCCAACAATTTTTGCCATATCATGTACTCCTGTTCTCTCTCTTAATGTGTGTCCATTGATGGTGTACTGGTCGTATGGAAGTTCACACAGAACCTCAAACCCGTACTTCTGGTAAATATTCTGAGAGAATGCGGACGAGCCTTCGCCTTTAATCGCCTTGAACCCTAGTTCCTTACTTAGAGCAATACCCGCGCCCATCACTTCTGCCCCAATACCTAGTCGTCTGTAGTTTCTGTGGACTCCCAAGACGAGGAAATGCATTGCTTTTTCAACACCATATCTATCAAAAAACTTTACCTCTGAGTCTTTTTGAGTTATAAAGTTTTCCAGACTACGCATAGGCTCGTAACTAAAATTCTGAATGTATGCATTGTCGTCGACTTTTTTCGTCACACCGTTGATGCGTATTCCAATGATTTCGTCCGTTTTCTCTGAGACTATCATAACGGAAATGTTCTGCTTTAAGTAATTGGACACTACGTTTTCAAAATCTGGGTTCCACTTTACCCCGAACGCAATGCAGAGCGGCTCATTGGGCATGAACTGTTCGCTGACAAAACTGAACACATCTTTGTATCGCTCCTCTGGAATGACTTCAAGTCTCCCGCCATCAACCTTAAAATCATTCTTTACTCTGTTAAAAGGCTGTTGAAATTAAACGAAAAGAAATTACAATAAAACGTCTCTATTATGTATACTAAAAAGAATGCTGAATTGATTGTAAAAAGGTCAGGTTACAGCTTAAAGCAAGGTGACAGTAAAACAGAAAGTTCCTAAAGGAGCTTTCTGTTTTTGCTGTCACATTGCTTTAAGCAGTCACGTGTCTTAAACACCTAATAATTCACACAGTTGTCGTAAAGGAAGGGTTTACCAACATTAAGATCACGACTTGCTGAATACAGTGATGATATCATATCTTACAAATATAGATTAATTTTTCAAAATCAGTCGTCATTATCAGCGCCGATCATTAAAAAATAAAAATGTCCCACGTTACAATTGCAGTCCGCGGAGTCAGAAAAAAACGTATATTTTCCGTGTAAAAGAGGGAAATAGGCATATCTCGTCTGCAACATTGACTAAATGTCATTTTCGGTTTCAACGTCCATTTTTTTCCAAAATCCTACAGTAGAAGCGCTTGAAACGAGAATTATTCAAACGGCAGATATTTGTCCCAATTTCCCGAAAAAATGTAAGTGTTTGTATTTGCCTGATTACTGACATGGAAAGGATTGATGAAATTTAACTATATTTGCAGAAAAAAAAAACGTTTTTTCTACTGTTTTAAAAAATATCAATGTTTTAACGAAACCATTGCAGGTTCGTTTTTATTCCGTAAAATGAATTGTCTAGTAAAATGTCCCAAAGTAAAAAATAACGTCATGTTTTCAAGTTCCGAAAAGTAGCGTTATTTTTTCAAAACAATAATGGGCTTTAGAAAAATAAAAATTACATAGAAAAAATACGTTTTTTCTATTATTTTCAAATTAATTGTCGTTTTTACATAACCGCTTCATGTATCGTTTTAGTCCCTAAAATGAATTGTCTAGTAAAATGTCCCAAAGTTACAAAATAACGTCATTGTTATTCCATATTTACAAATGCATAAAACTAGCGTTTAATTTGAAAAACAAAAAATAATGTTAGCGAGAAAAGAGTTTCATAGAAAAAATAAGAATATTTGACGGTGTTTAAGCCTATCTTTGCTTTAAAAGATCTGCTTGATCGTAGTTTTTAATCCGTAAAATGAAGTATGCAGTATAATGTCCCCAAACGTTACACTGTGTAAATAACGTTACACACATTCACTTTCCACGACGTTTCAAAGTAAGCACGGGTTTAAGCCAATATCAAATCGTTCACCTTCATTGAAATTACTTTGAACATTTGTTATTGTTCTTTGCTTCTTGTGCAATTTATATTTTGCAAAGGGAAGTATCCGTGTCTCTACAGAAGCAGAATTAACACCCGAAAGAACGCGTGTACAAAATATAAAAAACAAGTTTTTTATTGACTAGCTCTACAACTCTAGATCCAACTTCGAGTGAATTTCAACATATAAAACGTAGCAAACCGTGTAAACAAAGATACGTTACCACATTGAAATGCCGCAACTAATATCGGTTTGCATGGGTCCAGAAAACATGGCGCGTAGGTACCCATGAATTGTAAACAATGCAGACCTTGATCAGACACCGCATCTTCATATATATGTTGACCAGAGTCTAGACTAATTGACATAATCTGTACTCTAAACAGATGGACTCATTTACTGTATGCACAACTGCTTACAGTCAACAAACCAAACTCTTCTTTCCTCTTTTATTTCTTCAAAGTCTCGACAGCCTTTTCATTTTCCACGCCTCAACGTCATTGACAGGTGTACAAATGTACCTGTCGTTAGGGGGAACCAACCCTACCAATATAGTCAATATTGATTTTGAATGGGAAAAGTGGTGTCATAATTGACGTCACCAGTATTTGTATATTTACGTCATCAACGAAAAAAACACGATAAATGGTATGTATACATGTATAGGCGGCCTAGCTCATTAGCCTGGTAGATCAAGTAGAACTGTATTTCAACGTCATGTGTAACGCCGTGGGTCAGGAGCTTTTGACGTTACGTCAAGTGCAAAGGTTATAACGGTCAGGAGAAAAAGGACTTTATAATTACAGTGCTCCCTCTCTACAACGACACCCAATGGGAGACAAAGAGTGTGTGTGTTGTTCGGAGTGAGTCTTTATAGGGAGGGAAAATCAAGCATTTGCAAACAGCTTGAATCCAGATCAGACGCCGCGTAACACGGCGTCTGGTCTGGATTCAAGCTGTTTGTCACTCGTCATTTTAATTATTATAATTATCGAAAAGTGCACTTATATGTAACTTTGAGAAAAAACAGCTGCCGACAATTTTAAGCTGACGATATTGCAGCAGTAAAAGCGTTAGACATATTTGTACCGTTTAGGGAATTGCGGCAAGGGTCGTTGTTAGGAGGAAGTCGTTATTGGGAGGACCGTTGTAGGGAGGGAACACTGTATACGGTTGCGATGGGGGAGGGGATGCTGTTTTTCCCCATTCAACGCGATTGCGCTGAAACATTTATTTCTGTTGCAAATAATTTGGAGCAAGATCAGATGCCAGGTTTTCCGGCATCTGATCAGGTTTCAAACTGTGCCACTCAGAAATATCATTTTATACATTTGTTTTGCATTGCGTTTTGTGTCTAGTTCTTTTTAAACAGGAAAAACTAACGTCTTCTCCGCTGTGAAACATGGGACAATGTAAACGAGTTCGTTGACCAAATTTAAAATGAACGGTAAACTTCATGAATATTGTTCCCTACCGCCATTAAACAATTGTCGTCTGGTTTTTCATTCTTAAAGTGTAGGCAGATCTACTAGTATTTTGACTTAAGAAATATTGAAATGTGTATCAACCAGTTTGGATCCTGACATCTGATCACAAACCAAATGTTTTTCAAATAACCATTATAATTGGGATAAGGTAGTGAAGGATTTGGTTATAAGCCGATTTTCAAACGGTCTGTTAATCTGGAACAAAGTACGCGAACCGACCTAATTAATTAAGTTAAAAAATTGCCAATAAAGAAAAAAATTGAAATACCAATGCCAATACGGTGTTTTCTAGTTGCCTTCTAATGCATGCTTTACCGTTTCCTTCATGTCACACACAACCCAGTTTAATAAAAAAAAAGAAACAAAGCAAAACAACAAAACACGTCAGCTTGCATGTATTTTGTAATCTAGCAAAAGAAAGTGATGCCTCGTTGCTGGCCCACTACAAAACAGTCGAATTTATATGTGTCATATGTTCGCACATAAATGTATCTCCTTAAATCTCGTCCTATAAGCATGTAAAGACGCGATGATTGAACCAATGCTGAAAGGGTCATGAAAGTGGTACGATTAGGACACCATAGAAATCACACTGTTTTACATTTTATCACGTTTGCACTTCTTAGAAACTAATTGGTTTCATGATTAACTTTATCGTGAGGTTTATCCGCCGAAGACGGGAATGTTTTCTCTTTTGACCTCCAAGTTGAAACGATTTAACCAATCAGTAATGATCAGAAATCTTGGTCAATGACCGCTTGCTTGAACTGCAGCACTCTCATTGGCCAATATGCCGAAATGACCTAGACTGGGCTTTTGTTGTTTTGGCACATTTATCTTGGAGTTTAAACATGCGCTACAGTCGAAAATGAGACACAGTATACAGTTATTTCATGTGTGTTTGGGGAACAGTCAAAACTATTTTCCCGATGTATCAGGGAAGACTTTCGAACTGTTGCCCGAGGCCGAAAGGTCGAGGGCAACAGTTCGAAATGTCTTTCCTGATAACGAGGGACAATAGTTTTGACTGTTCTCCAACACACATGAAATAACCGTTTTATTACCTAATACTCTATATAGCTAGATTTTCAAAAAGAACTAATCTAACGCCACAATACAAATGAAATACAAATTTATTAGTCATTTTGAGTTTTTTGACAGACATCTGATGAAACGATCAGCGTCTTTGTGTAAGCGCTTGCATGTTTACATCCGCACATTATGTAATGTTCGGGTCCGTCTTGCTTTTCGGTATATAAAGGATAGCGGCTAAACTTGATGTGTATTACGATCTCGCCTCATTGATTAAATGTAATAATTGTATAATTGTAATAAGTAATGATAAAGCATGAAAAAAAGTATTAAACATTCACCAGACACCAATCAATGACAATTATCCAATACTGTTTCATTGCAATACGGCATACCCTGGTACCGGAAAATGACGCTGATTTTAAAGCGTCTACGCATCTTTTTCGCGCAGGGTAAACAGTTTCGTTGCCTCCGAATTAGGCGATGTCAGAACAACACAGCAAAACAGTCAAAAATAACGAATTACAAGTTATATAGAGCATTAGGTAATAATCTAAATTATTGATGTTACTATGTCATCATTTCTATATTTAGCGTGGATAATCTCTAAATTTATCATTTTATCATGTGGGAAATTCTGTTTATAAGAAGGAACAAAATATACATTTTAAGCACTGCGCCAACTTGTGTATAATTCCGTGTATTAAGTTTATATAATAAATACTGTTAAATCCCAAAATAAACTTTAACTTTCGACGGAATATCTTTTTTAAAGATATTTCTTGTTATCCCTTCACCGCAATATTGTCATCTGCTTCAATATTGTTGTATGCAATATAGTTTCAAAGTTAACTTTTGTGAAATATAACTGAAAATTAGTGTCAAACAGTTTAGATCCTGACCATACGCTCGTCTGGTCAGGATCCAAACTGATTGCAATCGAACCTTCTGACGTCATTGACAGTGAAAGGGTTAGCTGCCATTTATTTATGAAATTGTCACCGGGTATCTAACAGTTTGGACAAGATGAGACACCGATCATATGTACATATAATATAAAAAAAGTGCATACATCCGATAATATACTGTCCTTCAAATGCTACAGCTCATCTGGATCTACATGCATAAACATGTAGTATATAGGCAATTGCCACTGTTTGTGTTTGATAAAATTGAACTCAATGTATTCTCTGACTTTCAAGGCTGGGCGCCATTATAAATAAATGTATACCAGTATTGACTCTGATCAAGTGGTTCCTCTCTGAAACATTTTCTAAATGTATCACTAAAATCAACATAGACCGGTTATTTTAAAAATGGAATAAAGAAAACCCCTTTACTACGCCCGCTAAAAAGAATACTAATTTATTTATGAAATACAGATGACAGCTTACTAAAGCAAAGTTAAAGTAAAACAGAAAATTCCTAAAGAAACTTTCTGTTTAACTCCACCTTTCTTTACCAGCCACCTGCGTTGAACACCCGATAGTTAGCACACTAAAGTATCGTAATATAAAGGTTTGAGTGTAGTTCACATGAAAAAATCAGAATATAAGGTGTTAGATCTGCTTACACATACACCTAGAGTTTCAATGCAAATATTTTTGTCATATCATGAACTCCTGTTTTCTCTCTCAGCGTTTGTTCATCGACACTTTTCTCTCTGAGCTTTTGTCCATCGACAGTGTACTGGTCGTATGGAAATTCACACAGAACCTCAAACCCGTACTTCTGGTAAATCCGTTGAGAAAAGGCCGACGTGCCCTCGCCTTTGATCAGCTTAAATCCAAGTTCTCGGCATAGGGCGATAGCCGCGCCCATTAGTTTCGTCCCAAGACCAAGCCTTCGGTGGTGACGATGAGCTCCTAAGGCCCAAAAGCGCATTGCTTCGTCAACACCGAATCTTTCAAATAAATTAATCTCTGAATCCTTTTGAGCTATAAAGTAGGCAAGATTCCTAATTGGCTCGTCAGTGATACTCTGAATATCTGGTTTTTCGTCGGTCTTTTTTATCACACCGCTGATTCGCACTCCAATAATTTCGTTCGTTTTCTCTGAGACTACCATGAGAGAAAGATTCTGCCTTAAATACCTCAACACAACGCCTTCATAGATATCGCACCACTTTACACCTAGCGCCTTTTCCAGTGGTTCGTCCGGGTTAAAATGGTTGGCCATGATCATAAACACCTCCTTGTATCGCTCTTCTGGAATGATTTCAAGTCTCCCATCATGCACCTCAAACACTTTCTTTACTCTGTTAAACACCTGTTGGGATTAATAGTGCAAAACGCTGATTATACAGTGTAGTTGCAGTATAGAACATAAATCCTCTGAACCCCATAGCAATGCATATGAGCCGTGTCATGGCAAAATCAGTCTTGTTGCATTGCAACAAATTGTACATACAGACCAAGCACCGTTGTCATCACAGGCCCTGCATCTAAGTTTGGACTACACTGCCGAATTCCGTATGTTTAACAGACACATAAAATACTTTAGATGCATGTGGGTATTAAACAGTGTAGATCAACACCAGCTGGCCTTGATAGACACTGTTTGCAATGCAATAAGTCAGGTTTTCTCGTGACACGGCTCAATAATGTAAACAGGAAAGTCCAGATCAGATCACTCTAAAAGGAACCCATGATCAGGGTCTGCACTGTTTGTCATATTGCAGTACATTGAGAAAAAACAATCCTAAATAGTCAAAATGGACAAGACAAAATTCTGAACCGGAATTGTTCATTTGAAGTTTAACCCTTTCACAGTCAATGGCGTCGCGTAATGCAGCGTTTGATCAGATCCAAACTGTTGGACACGCGTTTCGAGATTTCTTTGGTCATACTGCCTTAAATCCAACTTTGAAACAATATTGCAGACATCAATATTGAAGCAGACGACAGTAAGGCGGTAAAGGGGGGCAAAAACCTCACGATAATTTGAGCATGGAAAGGTTAAGGGAGGAAATGGTTGATATGAGGTGAGAGGACAGTACTGAGTGTAACACATCTCGGTAATAACAATGTAGTTCGACGAATGCCTCGTCCAACATGGATACTTATTGCTGTATACGAGTCCAACTGAGTTCAGAATTGTACTCAACATTGTTAAACACCATTGAAATATTAAAATGACAGAACAACAACAGTTCACATAATAAATAATGGTACAATACGCACAGTAAAAACATGTTGAAGACCATTTTATGACTAACAGTTTAATTAGTACTTGATGACTTGCATCTGATCTGGATCCAAACGATTTGCATTGGCAAACGCTTTTTTAAATAAAATTTTCTCAAAATTACATAATGGACATTTTGACAGAAAAAACGTTATGGCGAGTGACAAATAGCTTCAATCCAGAAATGGATTCAAGCTGTTTGCAAATGTATGTCAATTTCCCTCCCTATAACGACTCCTCCGAACAACGAACACAATGTTTGTCTCCCATTGGATGTCGTTATAGAGAGGACTACACTTGTATCAATATTCCTTATTCAAAACTTTAAAGTGAATTTTGTATAAAATTGCAGACGGCAAGTTTGTGGAGACGATATTTTGTTTGCGAAAGGGTTAAAAAGCGGGCTAAATATGGCGGCCAAAGGGTAAATAATATAGGTTCATATTACTGAAGGAAAACCAGCTATAGTTAAAGTTGTGCTACGTGACCATTGACTGAATATCCAACGTGGACTTTTAACCCATTTGCGCCAAGTGGATTCTTCCATGTTTTATATTGAATTGGTCCATTTTTTATCAAAGAGATGCCTGGTTAAATTTTTCATTTTGTTTTATATTGAAATTCCTATCAGCAAACAGTGTTGACTCTGATCAGACGCCGCATAATGCGGCATAATGCGGCGTCTGCTCAGAGTCAACACTGTTTGCCTATGTCCCATATAATAGAGATGACAGCCAAATTCAGTGCAAAAGTAATGCAGAAACATGTATAAATTTTGTCCTGCATTAAGCTGCCACATTGTTATTATTATTATTATACCAGATTTATATAGCGCTCTTTTCGCACAGGGATTGTGCGTTCAAAAGCGCTTTACATGAAATAACACATATGTACCCATATCTTAAATAATATGAAGTACTACTTTGAGTGGTCGCTTTATACAGGTTTGACTGTAACTCTCTAATCTAGATTTCTAAACACACCGAAATGTTTGAGCTTAAACATTTCAAACTAATAAAGAGGAGAGCCCGTAAATCATATATAACACACTTAAATTCAGTGTGTCTCATCCACAGGCATTCGATGACAGTAACGAATTAAATCGATATAAGCGAATAAAATACCACTTTACTTTGTCCAAATCTTACAATATATTGCCAAAAAACTCTACTTCTGTACAAGCCTGAATTCCCGTGTCAAATATAAAATAAGACAAGGTTCCCCACTCGCCATTTTTTTAAATTACGGAAGTGCCGATATTTTACCCTGACCCTGTTAATTAGTGCGCGGTTTTGTACGGTCATTTCAGGATACAGTTCCAAACCTGAACGGAGCATAACAATACGCTGGTTCCCGAAATGTCCGTACAAAAACCGCGAGCTAGCCGGGTCAGGGTAAAATATCTAGCACTTTCGTAGTTTTAAAAAAGATGGCGAGGTGGGAACTTTGTCTTATTTATCTATGACACGGGACATGGGAATTTATATCGATTTAATTCGTTCCTGTCATCGAGTGCCTGTGGTCTCATCTGGATTCAAACTAGTCGATATTAGATAAAGGTGTGTACAGATTCGTACGTGGCGTGCAGAAGGTATCTTACTCCATACGCATTTTAACACATTTAATCTGAAGAAAATAGTTTTATTTTATAAAACCAGGATGGCACTAGAATATGTTTTATAAAACGAAGTTCTGCATTCTTGCAGATGGTAGCTTAAAACTGGCTAAAACTCTGCTTTTTTCCAATCTGCTTTAAGTGCACACCTGTCATCAATGCTAAAATTGGGTGATGGAGTGGTGAAACAAAGGCCAAGTAGTTATTTGTGCCCCATGTTAGTTCTACAGCGTTCCCTCTCTACAACGACACCCAATGGGAGACAAGAATTGTGTGCGTTGTTCGGATGGAGTCTTTATAGGGAGGGAAATTGGCTAACATTTGTAAACAGCTTAAATCCAGATCAAACGCCGCGTTAAGCGGCGTCTAATCTGGATTCAAGCTGTTTGTCACTCGTCATCAAAAGTTTTTGCTGTCAAAATGTCCATTATGTTATTTTGAGAAAAGCAGCAGACGACAATTTTAAGCGAACGATATTGCATCCGTGAATATGTTAGACATTTTGTCATTTTAGGGAACTGTGGCAAGGGTCGTTGTAAGGAGGGAGTCGTTGTTGGGAAGGCCGTTGCAAGGAGGGAGCATGCACTGTATATGCAAATGTACGTGAATCGTCGAATGGTGGCACTATGTCCTTACCTCTGTGGTTTGCTCGTATGTCCAATTACAAGGTCGCGCCATCTCAGTGCTTTCCTCGCTAAAATAAGATTAAATAACAATTATTATTATAGATGCAATAATTCATACTTGATATTTTATTTGCAAACGGATAAAAACGTATCATCAGTTTTCATTTTAAAAGCTGTGGTTAATGGTGAGTTCAACTGTCAGTTGTCTTCAACGACCAACCACATTATCCTATAAATTTTGTTTTCCCTGCTTCGGGTTCAGACACACTGATTGGCTATATGACTGCCAACATCTGCCATTCTGATATCGGGCTCTCATACTGTACAACTCATTTGGGGGATGCAAAGTTCTAATATTCCAGGCCGGGATTTAAACCTCAGCGCTACTGAGGAGCAACGATTGAACGAATTAACACTAACAACAAAACTAAACTACACTAACAAAGAGAACAGATAAACTCTTATGTGTTGAGATCATCGGTTTCAAAGTCACAACACATAACCTAGCCATAAAACAAATTTAATACACTAACCTTGTTTAACGGTGAATAGCTGTGTATTTTGCTATCTTATGATAACAATTTGTTTGGCGAGTACTTTTATTGACAGTGATTTTCTCCCTCACTACCTTGCCCCGAGAACAACCACCCCTCGCTCTCTCTCTGTGTCTCTGTCAGTCTGTCTGCCTTTATCTCTCTGTGTGTCTCTCTCTATCTCTTTGTCTTTCTGTCTGACATTCTCTGTCTCCCTCGAGGAAAATTTTATTCCTAGATGATCTGTTGTGCGTTCTGAGGGCGTTTTGCGCATTTAAAACAGGTAAAAGACTAATATAAATCTATGTAAATATTCAATTTAAAGATCCCCCTAATTAGTTAACAATATAGGATAATATTTTTTGACTTGTCTTCTGGCCTAAAAACCTACCCATACCCCCTCCGATTATTGTAGAAACTGTTTCTAGGGTGTGCGGGGGAAGATCCCCCTGGAAATTTTTCATTAAAAAAAGATGGTCTCTGGTGCGTTTTAGGGGCAAACCAGGTAAAATACTAACAAATATAAAAAATGTGCCCCCCCCCCCTGTTCCTACGGGCCTGTCAAGTACTTTGATTTAATTATTATTTATTTTGCCCATTTAATGTGTATTTTTGTTTCAAATATTGTAAAGACCGTAAAAGGTTAATACGACTTGACCACAAGTGTATAAAACGTTTGAAGTGAGTCTGATATCTTTTATGAGAGCCTTTATAGGATTCTACAACGTATAGAAAAGCTCAAACCTGACCAACAAAATGCTTGATAACAATCTTAGACTTCAACTCAAACGCTTTATAAACTTGGACTCAAAACGTATACCAGAAACTGATACCTATCTAAGTATTGTCTGCTGTGTTGTTAGCCGTCCTTTCCCGAGCTTGATTGGTCATATTATTTCATATCTCTGAACCGAGTAGATCTAAAACGGCGTATGATCAGGGTGAGAATTGTTTGACATTCAATGACAATTGTACACCTACAACACTACAACACCTATATTGCAACTAGTTTAGAGTCTGATAAGACGCTAGACAACCTATTTGGTGCCTATCACTTTGGATCCTTATCAGACGCCGCGTAATGCTTACGGCGGTGGATGGGTCAACATGAAATTTAGTCAATTTTGTGCTGTCTTCAAAGAGCACAATGTATCTTCTACTGTACATAAATATTTGACATGGAGGGAACTTTTGATTTTGCAAACTGTGTAGACATAGATTAGTGTTTGCCTTTGTAAACGTTGAAGCTGACACGAATATATACTGATACTCATTTAGGATCGTTTGCTCAGTCATATTTATTTCGTTATAAACATTTGAAGTAAAAGTGAACGTATTGCCAGACTTTTTACATAGATCTTTAGTAAATAAAGACGCCGCTTTTTTAATCCGACATAAGTTTTTATTCAAAACATAAATTTATTCTAAATAAATAATATAATTTACTTTTATCAAACACTATTAAACTATCTTCAGCTCAACCCAGTTTTGTCTCGCAGCAACGAATGGGCGGGATCAATAATACTGCCTTTTCCCGCTTGTCATGGCATCAAATGTTTGGATACGGATTCCGGCTCAGCGCTTATAAAGCTTTTGCGTTGAGTCTGAGTGCGTTCTCAAGCATCTGATTGGTAAAATTTGTGCCTAGGCTCAAATCTGACCAATCACATGCTTGAGAATCAGTACAGACTCAACTCAAGTGCTTTATAAGCATGGACCCTGAATGTAACCCTCTTACTGCCATGACGTCATCAGATGTAAACAGTTGTCCTCTACTATTGTCTCTCGGTTTTGAATTGTAGCCTTACTTAGTGTTAGATATTTTAACTTAAGAAATATAAAACTGAGCGTCTGATTCAAATCCAAACTACTTGAAAATAACAATTGTACTCTGGGTAAGGTAGTGAATGGGTTAACTTATGCGAGCTCACATTGCAATACCCCAGAGACCTTCCTATCCTGCCGTGGTTCTGGGGCTTGATTGTCATATGGGATGGGTTTTTTATTTGACAGATTAACCGCTCTGTCAATAACCAAAAGGAAGGCAGTTCGGTAGTTTTGAATCCATACGCTGCTTCAAAACAAATGAAAGTACCCGAAATCACCTTCCTGAAATCACCATAATTTCTTCTCGTCACCCCTTATCTTCTTGCGGCGCTTTATGGACCTATTTTGTGTCGCAGTGCCGTAGTTAACCCAATTCATCCACCCATACATCTCATTGAATACCCTTGTCTCGTTTTGTTTGTTCGTTGCGGCAAGACAACTCTTATTGCGCAATAGTTTCCTTTCGAAACATCATTGCCAATGGCGAGACCTGAACCACATCAGACAAAGAGTTGCAAAACAGGTATTTTTCGCGTCATGAATATTTCGCGTAATGCGATTTTGTATTAATTAGCGACATCATGCAATATTTCTAGCAGGTGGTAGCTTAAAGCAGGTTGAAAGCAAAGCAGAATATGCCTTAAGGCACATTCTGCTTTAATTTCAACCTACTTTAAGAAGTCACCTATTTTCAAAACTAGGGACGCGAGGCAACATATTCGCGAATTAATGCGTAAATAATATTCTCGCGAATAAAACCAGTTTTACAGTACTTGGTTACGATTCTGGAAAAAAGTTCTGTTTACAAATTTAAATCAAATTATGATAGGTCCTGTGTGTACATTGGAGAACACGTTGGTCTTTGCCAATAAACGCGATTAAATGCGTTCTATTCTAGAGTTTTAATGCAACAATTTTCGTCATGGCATGCACTCCTGTTCTATCTCTTAATGTGTTTCCATTTATGGTGTACATATCGTATGGAAGTTCACACAGGACTTCGAATCCGCACTTCTGGTAAATCCTCTGAGAGAATGCTGACGTGCCCTCGCCTTTGATCACTTTAAATCCAAGTTCCCGGGTAAGCGCAATAGCCGCGCCCATTAGTTTCGTGCCAAGACCAAGTCGTCTATAGTTTCTGTTGACTCCTAAGGCAAAGAAATGGATTGCTTCATCAACCCCGAATCTTTCATAAAAGTTGATTTCTTTATCTTTTTGAGTTAAAAAGTTGACAAGATTCTTAATTGGCTCGTCACAAAGTGTAAGTATTTCCGATATGTCGTCGGTCTTTTTCACCGTTCCGCTGATTCGCACCCCCATAATTTCGTTCGTTTTCTCTGAAACCATCATGAGCGAAACGTTCTCCTTTAAATGTTTCAATACAACGCTTTCGTAAATATTGTTCCACTTCACACCAAATGCACTGCCTAGTGGTTCGTCCGGGGCAAAATGATCGCTCATAATTGTAAACACCTCTTTGTATCGCTCCTCTGGGATGATTTCTAGTCTGCCGCCCTCAACTTCAAACTCGGGTTCCTTTATTCTGTTAAGAACCTATTAAGATAAATTCAAAACGTAAGGACACAAAAACAATACGTTATAGTTTAGTTTCATTCCTGAATTTGAATGATATACTCGTATTTGTAAAACGCATGTAAGATTCAATATGTTGAAACTAAATAAATTCAATCATTTCACTCCATGCACAACTTAATTCGACTTTACAAACTATACTCAATTCCAAAAGAAATTGTTCACTCTTTATTTCCAAATATTTTAATTTCTAGAGGCCGTATCCATTTAAAATTTTCCACACAATATTTCATGTATATTTTCCATTCATCGATAACAAAATGAAGAGTTTTTTTAGTTAATTAGAAATACGTTATTTTGCATGTTTTGCACGTGCAGCTCGAGGAAAATGCACATGCCACCGAAAACGAGCATGCGTGTAATTCGTATGCCTTATACAAAAATAAAATCACAGGTACACAACGAACTTGCTGAGATTGAATGAAAATAGGCACATTAGAGTCTTGCAATGCTTGTTCATACCTACAACGTCAATAACGTGAGTAGGACGTTAGGATACCAAAGAAACACAAACATTCGGTTGCTCAAAAGTTTTCAACATACAAGTTGAGTGACAGATCGCCCAAGACAGTGCACATATATTGTTCGACAATATTGACCTGACGTTGAACTTTATGCTTGAATAGATTAAAGAATGATGATTCAGTATAAATCAATAATCGACAGCGTGCCGTACACTGTCGTGAATGTTCGATAAATTACGTAAATCGTGTTACATTTTTGATCTTATGTGGAGTAAAACTCCCACTTAGTTAAGCGATAAAATACGATTTCCGATTATGCTAGTATAATCGTATCTACTAAAAAGTATTCTGTTTGGTTTAGATTTAGATAAAATCACGACAGTTCCTCGATACCCTCACCTGCGATTAACACCGGTTTACTATATATACCTAATTGGCAACCACTTTACGTATCGCATCTGCCATAGGCGAGTCGTTAGAGCGAATGATAGTAATGGCGAGGTCCCGGGTTCAAATCCCGTATGAGGTAAATATCTATTTATTTGCATTTTCATATTTTATAAGTTATAAATTTTATTTTACACATAAAACGCACGGATGACACGTTCTTCTCTTCTTGTCACGTGTCATTCTATGCCACCTCATACGTGTTCTCACACACAGCCTAACCACCAACATGTCAAATAGGAAGTCTAACTATATTTTATCATCTAAGGTTAAAGAAATAATTTTTAACGTTTCTGAGACGTTTGCAAAAATAAAGAAAAAAGAAAAATAAGAAAGAAAGCGAGAAAAAAGAAAATTATAGAGAAAAAAACGAAAAAACAGAAACACTATATATGTGGGAAAAATAGAAAAAAAGGAGGTTGCACGACGTGATGTATTTAGCTCGAGACGTTTTTGGCGGAAATAGCCGATCCGACGAGCGCCTTGGCGCGAGTCTGATCGTTTTTTTCCGCCAAAAACGTAGAGAGCTAAATGCAACACTCTGTAGCGCACTGCCAACTGGTGATGTGTTTATTACATGCATTTAATACACATCAGAAACAACTAAATAGTTGTTTAAATCATTTTATATCCAAAATTCATTAGTTATTTGAAGCAGAACAAGAATTTTTGTTTACCTCAATGAATAACGCGGCACTTGCACATGTACGTAAATGACGTCACGTTAAACCGAAAGCGACGTCAGAGTAAATAGAGAACATTTGGTGAGTAGCTTTGAATGAGAACTGTTATCTGGCAAGGCGGATGAATATATCTGGTGAGCCGCAGGCGAACCTGATATTTTCAGAAGCCGAGCCAGATAACATTTCTCATTCAAAGCTAGGAACCAAATATTCTATTTATCCTTGTCACAATAGTAAAATAAATAGAGAATGATTTTTTCAAAGCTAGAATCATTTTTGGTCTAAATAAGAGTCTCACTATGTTAAAGAACTATGTTACTCCAGGAAAGCGCGCTCTTATATAGATGACGTCAGTGACGTCACATCCTAGTTACGTTGAAAAGAAATAAAAGAACCTTTAAAAATAGAGTGTTTTCACTTAGGAAGGTGGACAATTATAGCAATCAGCAAGAGGCTGGTGGCGCGTACTCTATAACGCTTTGATTGCATCGAATAGTTCGAATAAACGTCGGATTCTGTTGAAAGAGTTTTAGAATACCTTTCCTAACAGCGGGAAAAATAGCGTCTCGGTGGGAAAAAATAGTTCCGGCAACAGGTCATATGACCAACTTACATGATAACATCGGTCATGTGACCAACTAGCATAATAAAGCAAAGTTTATCTGTCACCCCTTTATCTGTCAGGAAAATAGGCACGTGACAGGATAAAATACAAAGTGGCTGATACAAGGTGGCTGATACAGATTCTTGTATTTTACTGTGCAAATACACGCGGAAACGCTCGATATAATATCGTACGAATAAAGTACGGTATCAGCTGACAGACCGTATTGTGTTGGCTCCGGCAAACTCGGACACCTATCCGGGTTAGGGGAGGGTGGGGGGGGGGGGGATCTTTGTGTGACAGATCTTGATATCACGTCATTGGGCTGCTCGTTTGCATCGCGCATGACGTCATTTCGATTTGGGGCAAAGATAGACAAATACGATACTGACAAAAAATAATCATAAGATTACAACTAAACCGACTTAAAATTCACAACTGAACACAGTCTGATTCTCAGAGTTACTTTGCAACTTTGCGTTTAACACTTCGTCTTTTCTCGTATCTCAAAATCTGAAATAACTGCCATATTGTTCGTAAACTGAACTAAATTTTGGTATCAAATACATTAGCTTTCAGGAATAAAGTCAATGAATAATTACAGAAAACAAGGTGCACAGTTTCTTTTGGAATTGAGTAGATCTATATTTGACTTTCGTAATATGTCTACAGTCAAAACATAAAATGTAGTTTTGCAAAACACAAACTTAGACGACACATTTAATAGACGACATTTTCTCTTGGAAAATATTGAAACAGAAATCATGAGGATCTACATGACTATACATGTACAGTAAACCCTCTCTATAACGATCACAAATCATCTTAATTACGACAGGTGACTGAGCTTTCTGTTTTACTGTTACCTTGTTTTAAGCTGTCGCATGTCTTTATTACAATCAACTAGACTTCGTTTTAGGATATTCTGTTTTACTGTTACCTCGCTGTATCCTTTCGTTTAAGTGGTCGGAATAGAGAGATTTACTGAATTTGCAATCTAGAACACTGTTATTGTTTCTAGTATAGAGGGAGAATTGTCAATACTTGAACTGTACAAAGTGTATTGGGAAATGGAACTTCTGAAATAGCAAGCAATGTAGACAGATTTTAATACACGCCGAAATGTTTTAGCATAAACGATATTTAACTAGCTTCTATATTGATATAAAAAGACATTTCCTTAATCATACATCATGCAGACATGTAACACGATAATTTAGTATTGTTATCTGAATTATCTGGATCCATACTGTATTTAAAGGTTGTTACAGACTCGCTCGTAGCGTGAAGAAGGTTAAACAAAGATCAACCAGTACAGGTTTCAGAGCTCAAGATAAGAAGGAGTATACTGAACAAACCTAACATTTTCTCACTCACTTCAGCACTAAATCCTAGGGTACTACTACTCTTTATTATTGTCTCTAAGAGACGATTTAAATGAGTTGTGACACCATGGGGTTTAATACAGAAATATAGATTTTAGTTTTTGAAACAAAAAACTAAAGCTGACTTTAAAGATAGTGTAGACAACACTGCCAATGCAGACTATATTTTGGCGGTAAAAAGGTTAAAGCAGACGATAAAACTTGGCGGTAAAAGAGTTAAAACGAAATTTAACGCAATGCAATAAAATGAAGAAAGTGACAACCTTTTTAAAAGTTTTGAAGACTTATTTCATTCTGAGTAACAAACAGTTCGGAGTCGGATCAGATGTCGAGTAAACCGGCCTCTGGGTCCAAGGTTATAAAGCGTTTGAGCTGAGTCTGGCTGTGTTCTCAAGCATTTGATTAGTCAGATTTGAGGCTAAAATCTGACCAATCAAATGCTTGAGAACGACTTTAGGCTCAACTGAAAAGCTTTTTAACCTTGGACCTGATTTTGCTCCAAACTCCAAACATTTGCAACAGTTTTTATCATAAAGACTCTTTTTGATAAAGAATAGCATCTTATTATCTTTATAAGTTGTTACCTGTGAGGTTTGCTCGTATGTCCAGTTACACGGTAGTGACATCTCACTGGTTTCCTTCGTTTATGTGTCGAAAATTGCTTGTTGATACTACAACCTATAATTGAAGTCTTGAAATCTAATTTGAATCATTATTGGTTCATTTACGAATATTCTTTAGTTAAGTAGTGTTCCTAAATCGGATTCTCACACGATAATCTTTACTAATGTTTTACAGAGAGTTAGATAGAAATCTTTATCATCCTCCATAAGGAGAGCAGTTACATACAAATACAGAACATACAAACAATTCAATACAATATCAATGCATGGAAAACAAAAGAAGGCGGATATAATACAATTATGAAAAAATATACCTTTGTCAAAATAGTTACATATATGTACATCTAGTAGAGAATTGCAATGACGGATCATAAGGGCGGCAAACGCATTTATTATACCTCACTCGATTTATCTACTATATAGCCTTATGTGACGTCAGAAGGTGAAAATCCGTAATGTTACATGGCTAACATTACATTTCTGCCCGCGTAATATCACGAAATTACCCTGCGTATTCGGCCCGTGTTTTAGTACCCCTCAGTTCATAAAAAGGAAGAATCAAAACGCTTCTAGTGAAGTAACGGCAATGAACTGGAAAAGTGAGTCGATTCAAATTTGAAAAATTATACACTCACTCACTCACTCATCCCTTGACTGATTGTCTCGTCGAAGGGGGGATTCTGATGCCGAAGAAGCTGTCCTTTGTCTCCAATCTGGTCTATCTGCAGCATATGTTATCAGCTCTGGCATTGACAGTGCTGTCCACTCTTTTACGTTGTCGGACCAACTCTTCCTCTGTCTTCCTCGTCTACGCCCACCTTCCACTGTCCCTTGGAGGATAGTTTTGCTAAGACTGTTGTGTCTTGTGGTGTGGCCAAACCACTTCAATTTCCTTTTCTTGACCGTGCTGAGGAGGGGTTCTTGGGCGCCGACAAGGCTGCGTACCTGATCCCTTACATGTTCGTTAGTTTTTCTCTCCAAGTAAGAGATGCCAAGTAGCTTCCTCATTCATTTCATCTCGAAAAATTATACAATCGAAATCAAATGGACCATACTTTATGCTTCATCTCATGAGATAAGATTTCAAAACAATCGACTGCTAAGTGTCACCAGTTTTCGCGTTGCTAACCAATGTCGTTCATCATTTGGAACAATTTCTTTTCTCACTCCTTAGATTCAAACTCTGCATCCTGTAAAATGTTTATGTCGATAGTTGCTACTAAATCTGACATTCTGCTTTGTCTATTAGCCTACCTATAGTATCTGTTGACTGGTTGCTACAGGTTACTCGACTGAACCGTATTGCTCTAGTAGAAGATAGAATTGGAAACGATTGCAGAATGGTCCATAACAGCGTAGAACTATATGAGAATACAAATTACGAATGGATATGTATTTGTAGAATTTCTGTTTGCAATATTTATTCAGAATAAAGGTTTGTTGCTTGCAATTTGATTTTTTTTAAAACACGCGTCAATATACAAACTTTATATACAACTTAAATCGACTTCACGTGATCTGTGTCCGTGGTCTAGCGGTATGATGGTCGACTCTGCACACGGCGGTCCGAGTTCGAATCCCGATGGATCCAAACTTTTTTTTTTCAAATAAAATTGTTCTTTTTTGTGGATACCAAATAATCAACAAACATATTTATTGTGTTTTTTGGGCGTCTAAAAATGAACATCTCCGTTATTTGTTTTCAGTAATGAAAATAAAATAGTTCCGATATATGTATTCGCGATCGTTTATTGAAAACAGTGGCAATTAAATCTATATTTTTGTTCGGTATAATAAAATAAATATCACATCTCACAGAGGGTGAGAGAACGGATTGGTCACCCTCGACAAGTACATGTCAACATCGGCTGACGCCTCGGTTGACATTACTTGCCTCGGGTGACCAATCCGTTCTCTTACCCTCTGTGAGATGTGATATTTATATAACAGTAACCATATGCACTATAAGCCGTTTTGGTCAATCATGGCTAGAAACGAGTTAAGCTGTGCATATCCCATTTTCATTGATCTCCTCCACCCTAAACGAAAATATGGAGAACAAGTTAAATAAGATACAGACGTGGTAAACTGTACAATACCCCATGATTTAAATCTCCTCCACTCGAAACGAAAATATGGAGATTTTTTAAGGGCTATAGACCACTAAAATAGGACAAATAGGTGGACTGGCATACAGAGAAGGACAAAAAACAATACTTAGATATACATGTATACGTATAAACCGCAGTGTAACTATTGTTTTCCATATCCAAATGCTGCATGTAATGATAATCACTATCATCATCATCATCATCATCATCATCAATGTATCACATTATGCTTATATAACATAATTATAATACAATGACATTATGTTTTGATAACTGCTTCATATTATGAGTATACCGTTAACTCATCATAGTCAACATCATCATCATCTTCATCATCATCACCATCATCACGTGTCTCAATCAGCTTGTATAATATGTAATATAAAAGTTATTGATAGCTGTGACAGATTATGTATACAGTCACCTTCATCATCATCAATGTGTCTTAATATAATTACTTGATATATGATACAATGACACACTGTTATTAATAGCGTGACAGATTATGCATATAATCACATCATCATCACCATCATCAATATGTCTCAATATACTTGTACATGTATAGTATATAATAAAATGGCTCTGTTATTGATAACTGTGACAGAGTATGTATATCATCAATTCATCATCATCATCATCATCAATTTGTCTCTATATAATTACTCAATATACATATAGTCACCGTTATCATCGTCATCATCAATATGTCTCAGTATACTTACATTTGTATAGTACATACTAATTTGGCTCTGTTATTGATAACTGTGACAGATCATGAATAAAATCACCATCATTAACAGGGCTCAACATAAGAGGGTGTAAACTGAACAAATCCAACATTTTCTCAATCATGTCAGCACCAAATCCTATGGTGTTACTACTCATTTGAATCGTCTCGAAGAGACGAATCTAACGAGTAGTGACACCATAGAGTTTTTCACAGAAATAAAGATTTTCTTTTTAAAATACTCCCCTTATCTGGAGCCCTGGTTATAATCATCATTATAATAACTTGATATTGGCAAGACGTGGCGTCTCATTATGGTCTGCACTGTTTTATACTGTTCTGTTGTATGAAAAATCACTCTTGTATATCGACAAGCCATGTATAAATGGGTTAAATCACACAATAATAAGAACACAGAAACGATTGCTGTAGGTCAGTGATTTTAGTAAGAGCATCTACAACATAGTCATAAAACAAAACAACACACTTACCGTGTTTACGAGTGATTAGGTCTGTAGTTTGTTATCTTATGTACAACTTGCTCCACAATACTGTTATTTATAGTGTTGGACTTTGTGTCGTGTTGTAAATTATGTTTCGGCACATGTAGTCGTCGAACATATGACAGTGTAAACAAGAGTGTTTTGGGTCTGATGCACCAGGGCTTCCATTTCGCCTGATTTTTTCTAAATCTTCTGATTTTTTTCTAGTATATGGTAGCTTAGAGCAGGCTGAAAGTAAAGCAGAATGCGCCTTAAGGCGCATTCTGCTTAACCTCCAGCCTGCTTTAAGTAGTCACCTGCCAACAAAGCTAGAAATAGGCTATGGGGTAAACGTACGATTCGTAAATGCAAATTTGGAAATCTTAGGATTTTTCATGTCAACTTATGGCAGCCCTGATGTACCAGGATACTAACAGTCAAGTAGCGTTTGTTTTCAGTTTATAAATGTAAGCCTTACGATTCATTAATTTCTTCGCTATACGGTAAGACCAAATTGTTTGTAGTTACGGTGGACTCGTAGGGCAGATACATTTTTCGTCAACCCCAAACCTCTCACAATCGTTTATCTCTATGATTATTTTGGGTCAATAAAATTGAAAAGATTTCAAATTGGTTGGTCACAGATATTAATGACATCCAATATGCCATCGGTCGTTTTCACCAAACCGCTAATTGGCAACCGAATACATTCAATCGTTTTCTCTGAAATCTTCATCCCGGAGACGTTCCTATTTTCACGTTAACCATTTCGGCAACCACGGGGGGCTAACTACGTATTACCATCAAAATGTATTGCTACGACAACCTTTATAGGTATTATAAGAGTTTTGTACTGCTACGAAGTCAGTGTATAGAGTGAGAAATGTTTGTCTACGAAAACAAAGTTGTCTTCGTAGCAATACAAATCTGTTATAATACCCATATAAGTTGTCGTAGCAAAACATTTCATCGTAATACCTAGTTGACCCCCCGTGGCAACGGAGTCTCATAAACACGACATTGCAAACAGTTTGGATCGAGATCAGTTGCCGCGTAATGCGGCGTCTGATCAGGATCAAAACTGTTTGACACTCGTATCTGTATTTCTTAAGTTATACAGTACTACATTAAATCTACATTTGAAACGAACTTGCAGACAACGGTATTGAAGCAGACGATAAAACAACGTGAAGGGGTTAAACACACGTTTAATGTTGGCATCTTAAAGGTTAACAAGAGCTGTCGGAGAACAGCAAAGCTCGCCTAATTAAACCTTTCTTAATTAGGTAACTATCAATAGAAATGTGTATCAGTACATTGATATTCAAGCCACAGGGAACCTCCATTCCAAATATCAGATTACTAATGTAAATATGTCATGTAGTATAAGTGCATTCCAACACTCACTCCATAATTAACTTTGAAATTTCAGTCCCAAAACTCTAAGGCCACAAAAGGTGAAATTTTGACTAAATTTAAACTTTTTTTTTTAATTTTAACTACGCAACATCAATGTCCAACCCACAGGGCACCTCCATTCCAAATATCAGCTTCCTAATACAAAAAGTTAATGTAGTATTAGTGCATTACAACATTTACCCCAAAACTTTAACCATGAGAAATCAGCCGAAAACCCTAAGTCCACAAAAGGTGATATTTTGACTTAATTTTAACCTTTTTTTAAAAATATTAACTATACAACATCAATGTTCAACCCACAGGGCACCTCCATTCCAAATATCAGCTTCTTAATGCAAATATTTCATGTAGTATTAGTGCATTACAACACTTACCCCAAAACTTTAACTATGAACAAGAGCCGTATATGGCCCTAAATTGCTCACCTGGAACCGTTGATGTAAATGTAACATATCTTGGAAAGCTGAGAAATTATGACAATATGATTGTTCCAATTGCTGATTAAATGATGCTGAGTGCCAAATAGCTAAGCTTAGGGTACTGTGGTTTCAGAGAAATTTTTAAAGTTTTTATTGAAAAAATCTATTTTTAGCTCCTGTGACCTAGATATGTAACGGACCAGAATCATTTGAACAATATTGGTAAAGTACCTCTTGAAATTACACCATGCCAAATATCAAAGCTCTAGCTATATTAGTTTCAGAGAAGAAGAGGTTTGAAGATTTCACTATATAACTCTATGTAATTTTGTGACCCCTGGGGCGGGGTCATTTTTGACCTCAGGGACATAATTTGAAGAATCTTGATAGAAGACTTGAAGATGATGCTTTGTGCAAAATATCTAAATTTAGGGTACTGCGGTTTCAGAGAAGAAGATGTTTTAAGTTTTTATTGAAAAAATCTATTTCTAGCTCCTGTGACCTAAATATGCAACGGACCGGAACCATTTGAACACTATTGGTAAAGTACCTCTAGAAGTTACACCATGCCAAATATCAAAGCTCTAGCAATATTAATTTTAGAGAAGAAGAGGTTTGAAGATTTCACTATATAACTCTATGTAAATTTGTGACCCCGGGGCGGGGCCATTTTTGACCCCAGGGACAAAATTTGAACAATCTTTATAGAGGACCTGTAGATGATGCTTTGTGCAAAATATCTAAGCTAAGGGTACTGTGGTTTCAGAGGAGAAGATTTTTAAAGTTTTTATTGAAACGATATATTTTTTAGCTCCTCTGACCTAGATATGCATCGGATCGGTAATATTTGAGCAACTTTTAAAAAGGACTATATAAGGATCATTCCTGCCAAGTTTGGTTAAAATCCATCCGGTAGTTTAGGAGGTGATGTCGTTTTAAAGAAATTGTTGAGGACGGACGACGAACGAACGGACGACCACGGACACATGACGATCAAAATAGCTCACCTTGGCACTTTGTGCCAGATGAGCTAAATCCAACGCCGATGCCGATGCTGACCCTGACGCCGATGCCGGGTTGATTCCATAAGCCCCCCCCCCCCCCCCCCCCCCATTCTCCGAATAGGCGAGCTAATAAAAAGCCTTTTGTAGACATTGTTCACTTTACACTACATGCACTGCACAGTGGGACAAAATGATTGTTGCTTATACTTGAGAAAACGTCTTTGTATCGCTCCTCTGGAATTAATTCAAGCCTCAAACTGTTTCTGTATTTGTTAAATATCAATTACACATCTAACCATTCACCGCCATAGACAACTAAAGTCGACCTATTGGCTCTCATATCAATTACACATCTAACCATTTCACCGCCATAGACAACTTAAGTCGACCTATTGGCTCTCATATCAATTACACATCTAATCATTCACCGCCATAGACAACTTAAGTCGACCTATTGGCTCTCATATCAATTACACATCTAATCATTCACCGCCATAGACAACTTAAGTCGACCTATTGGCTCTCATTTCAATTACACATCTAACCATTTCACCGCCATAGACAACTAAAGTCGACCTATTGGTCTCATATCAATTACTTTGCAGTCAAAACTTGAAAATGTTGATTAGTTCATAAAACAAATTTAGACGGCACATTTAACACATTTATGCCCAGTGGATTCTTCCATGTTTATATATTGGATGAGTCCAATTTTCATCAAAGGGAAGTTTGGTCAAATTTTCATTTTCATTTTGGTTTATATTGAAATTCCTATCAGCAAACAGTGTAGACTCTGATAAGACGCCGCATAATGCAGCATCTGATCTGAGTCTACACTGTTTGCTTATGTCCCATATACGGGATCATTGGTACAAATAGGTTAAGCAGACGAGATTTTGTCTGGGAATGTGCTGAACAGATGGTGTAATGACAAGGAGTGCATGTCACGAACAATAGATAAATACGTCAAAAGTCGTGGGGAAACGGGTTACAGAAATCTCAATTACATTAATCACTGAAAACATGATTTCATTCTCATCTTATTTTACCCTAGGAACATTTTCTTTCTTAGATTGATCATTCTCATAATCTCTATATGGCAGCTTGGTGCATTCAGCGGTTATCTGGTTTTAAATATCGCTATGCATCTTCATTCAATGGTCGCTTACCACGGGTGATACTGTATATAAAGATTTGACAACACACATAAGGGGTTTAATTTTGCCCACTATGTAGACATATAGATTAGTGTTTGTTCATTGCAGCTTAAAAGGCTCTATAATAGGCACTCAGTTACTGTTCAAGTCTAGTATTTGCTCATAAACAATTTTCATGGCGAACATTTGAAGTAAAAGGGAATGTATAGCTAGATTTATTAACATGGATCTTCAGTATCACAAGTAGATAAAAATAAAACGCCGCTATGTTATTTCAATATTTATTTAAAACATATAGTCTATTTAAATGCGTATTTATTTTTATCAAACATTTTAGAATTGTGTTCAGCTCAATACCAGTTTTGTCTCGCAGTGAAGAAGAAGCGAAAGCGAGATTATATACTTGTTGTTGTTTTCCCCTGCTGGCCGTGACGTCAAACTTTAGAAGTTGGCTTCAGCATTTAAACCCCCCCCCCCCCCCCTCACTGCAAGGACGTAATCG
Organism: Gari tellinella; assembly: GCA_922989275.2. Taxonomy (NCBI): domain Eukaryota; kingdom Metazoa; phylum Mollusca; class Bivalvia; order Cardiida; family Psammobiidae; genus Gari; species Gari tellinella. Next base: position 55,243,352 of record OV277858.1, read on the forward strand.
GCATAAATTTATTTTTGTTCAACTTTTTAAATGGTACAGTACATACAAAAATATCAACATAAATAGGATTAACAGTTACATTTACGTGGATCTTTGGTGTCATGAATGATAAAGACGCCGCTATGTTAATCCAACACTTATTTAAGACATATATATACATTGTAATATGTTCTAAATATATATTTACTTTTATTAGCACATGGCTTGGAGCTCTCGGCCAATCAAAAGCCTGTGAATATATCGTTTATTTTACAAAACCATGAAATAACTAACACACTGTTCACTTATTCCATACTTCCGTCATCTCAAGGCAATCTGACATCACAACCCTAGCAATCCTCAGAACTGCACTCGCTTGATGACGTCATAATATGTACAGTGAGATGTTGGTCTTGACAATAGAGGCTGTTGAATATGCATGACCCAGAGATATGTGACGTCATATATCTCTGGTCATGTGTCTTTCATCGGTGCTTCCATCGCCGTGGGATCAAAGTTTTGTTGATCGAACATTTAAATTTGTAGTTTCAAAATTATCAGTCGTTTTGAGTATATTTTTGGGATGAATTCAGATAATGAAAGTGAAGACAGTATCCAGCAGAGAATTCTAAAGGAACTGCGCAGTCTACGGCTGGATGTAGACGGATTAAAAGGGGCATCATACGTATATAACACGAGGACGCCATCTTTTCCCCTCACCGCGACGCCTTCGCACCAAGTGGCTGGAGCGACGCTTCCCGACACCAGTGCTAGTTTGCCAGCTGCCATCGGGATAAGAGACAACGCTCCTCGAAGCTTCGAGCTTCAAACCGCGTACACTGAAGTGAGGGAAAAGTATTCAAGTAGGAAGCTCCACGGTGACCTACTTTTCTCCACCCAAAGTCGGAACGTGAAAACGGAAGACGCGCCTGTATACACAGTGTTGGCAAAAGTGGCAAAATATTGCGAGACAGGACTTAAAATTGTCTCAAGCGAACAGTCTACAGAAGATTCTGAGGTGGTGAGTGACTGTTTAATTGTATTTACATCAGTTTTGCGTTACGTTCAGGACGAAGGGGTGCAATTTGTGGTGAACAAGAATTATGACAAAGACTGGGCTTCCCAGTATAAATCTATTATGAGCGGACAGACGGACGTTCGTGCAGAAAATATTAGTGCTATGGACCGAACAGCAACAATTCTTAAACATCGCTACGCAGGTAACAACGATTCTCGCAACTTTAGCGGACGAGGTCGGACTCGCGGGGGACGAACGAGGCGGCCATACCGTGGAAGATTCAATGACGTCAGAGCACGCGACGGTGACCTTCACACATCAGCTGATGATTAACCATAACAAATAACTGTCAGGACTCAGGACATAGTGTTAAGTTAATATGTCCGGTTTTTATTTTTGCAATGTATTGAAATGATCATTTCAATAGATTGTGAATGTGTTTGCAGGTTTGAAGTTGCAAATCTTGGATATTTTGTATGTTAAAGACGTTCACACAAGTTAATTTGTTTCTCTTTCAAGTTAATTCAATGTTTTGCACATTTACACCTGCATACACAAAATTGATATGTCTATTACTAAAGATTGATTAATAGTTAAATATTACATAGTTTTATTTCACTATAATATGAAATGTGTTTGGTCAAATATAGTGACAATGACTTTAATGGACCAGTACAAGGCAAGTTTACTGCTGGTAGCATTTCTCAATATCCAAACAAGTGGAGAAAAGTGACTGACAACCCGGTAGTGTTAGATTGGGTAGCTAATGGGATAACGTTACCATTTGATCAACCTCCCTCTAGTTTCGAGTTACCTAATAGACAATTAAGTGTAAAATACACTAACTTCGTGGATTCAGAGTTGAAAACATTACTGACACAGGGTGCAATCGAGAAAGTTGACTCTAGACCATGGTGTGTTTCCCCCTTAGGTGTGGTACCCAAAAGAGGTAGTAAACTCCGGCTTATTTGCGATCTTAGAGCCTTAAATAACTGCTGTAACCCTCCTAAATTTGTTTATGAAAATATAGACACAGTACTTGAGTTGGTTGACAATCAGGACAAGTTTGTGTCTGTAGATTTACAAAGTGGTTTTCACCATGTGTTAGTTAAAGAAGAAGATAGACAATACCTAGGGTTTTCGTGGCGCGGAGTGTACTACCAATGGCGGGTTTTACCTTTTGGCCTGAGTTCGAGCCCATATTATTTTTGTAAGATACTTAGACCTGTAGCACAGTATTTACGTGAGAGAGGACTCAAGATTGTGATATATGTTGATGACATTTTATTGATTGCATCTTCTCAGGATATAGAACATAACAGGTCTTTGCTTTTACAGTATCTTGCAGAATTAGGTTGGTTTATTAAACTTGAAAAATGCTCACTTGTACCTACAAGCAGAATAGGATTTATAGGTTATACAATTGATTCTATTGGGGTAGACGGCTGTCCCGTCTTGAAAATAAATAGCGAGCGCATCAGAAAGCTGAGGCGAGATCTAAAACGATTAATAGAACAAGGTAAATGCTCAAAGAGACAATTAGCAAGGGTGGCAGGTCAGTGTGTTAGTATGTCCAAAGCTATATTACCTGCGAAATTAGTTTTACGAAACATATACAGGTTACTGTCAAAAAGCCAGTCGTGGGACGCTACACTGAAACTTAATAGCGCATCTACACAAGACTTAAAATGGTGGATAGGCGCGCTAGAATCGTGGAATGGGCTCGTGCTGAAACCACACAAAGACGCCATTCAGATGGAAACGGATGCATCAGCAACTGGGTGGGGCTGTTGCATAGGAAAGTTGGAAACCAACGGTTTATGGGACATTTCCATGAGATACAAACCGTCCAATTTCAGGGAACTAGCAGCGGTTTATCTCGGGATAAAATCATTCAGTTCTATTCTTCAAGGAAAGGCTGTGACAGTGCTATCGGACAATATCACAACATGTGCTTACCTAAACCACTTAGGCGGACCAGTAGGGTCCCTAACAAAACTAGCTCAAGCCATATGGGCTTTAGTGTACAAATTGGACATCGACCTTCGGGCTCATTACCTTCCGGGGAAGCTGAATGTACAAGCCGACGGCTTATCCAGAGAGAAGAACCTGTACGAATGGAAACTGCATCCCGGGGTATTTCAGTTTATAGACAAGACATTCGGTCCGCATACAGTCGACAGGTTTGCTTCGTTTCAGACGAGACAACTTCCAAGGTACAACTCCCGCTCGTTCGATCCGGAAACGGAGGCAATCGATGCTCTTTCCCAAAACAACTGGGAACAGGAGGTAAATTTTGTGAATCCACCATTCCGGCTTATTCCGAAGATACTCGAGGTGATACAGACACAGTCTGCAATGGCAACAGTGATAGCCCCTTGGTGGCCAAATCAGTGCTGGTTCAACAAACTAAGGGGTATGGCAATACGGATGCCTATACGGATACCAAACAATCGAAGGACCATTCAGTACTGCGGAACAGGAGCAGAACCCTTACGGAACAGAAGATGGAAACTATACGCTTGGAAGATTTGTGGCAAAGACACCTCTTCGACCAGGGATGGTCTGTACCAACAGCAAAACGTGTCCAGTTATGCTGGGCGAGGTCTACATTGTCAACATACAATAGACAGCTACAGAACTTTGCAAACTTTTGTGGAGCGCGACACGCTAGTTTTCCGCCCAGAGATACAGGAATAATAGCAGACTTTTTGTGCGATATATGCAGAGACTGTCAGAGACCAGAGTCTTTGCTAAAAAACACATGTGCCGCGTTAGGACATTTATATGACGCGTTAGGTATTCCTAGTCCGTTACTTCAGGTCGAGATTACTCATTTAAAATCGGCCATCATAAAATCTGGTACCTCAAGAGCTATGGCTAGATCCAAAACTATTCCCATTCAGCCTTTTGTGGAGTGTTTTACTGCATTACCAGATAATGAAAAACTTACCCTGGAAGTGTTGAGACTAAAAAGTATAACTTTATTAGCATTGTGTGCCATGTTGCGACCTTCCGACATCGCGCCTAAGGCAGTACAATATTCAGAACATAATAACTCCGTAAATAATGTACAGTTAAATGTGTCAGATATAGTATTCGAGGAGAGTTCAATGACTATAACTTTTCATGGGATCAAAAATGATTCCTACCGACGTGGTTTTATAGTGACAGTCCCTACAGCAACTAAAACCAAATTATGTCCAGTACTTACTCTACAGTGTTACATTGATCGGTCAAGAGTTTTCCGCGATAATCCACAAGGACCAGTATTTTTGGCTTTACATAGGCCATATAAGGCTATATCGGCTTCTACGGTCAGTAGTGTGCTGACACAGGCGTTGCAAATGGTAGGATTAGTAGGATTTGCACCAAAGGACTTTAGACCAACAGGAGCTACAGCCGCTGTGGAAGCGGGATTCTCCGATCACTCAATCATGAAAGTTGGCAGGTGGAAAAACCAAGAAGTGTTCAGACAGCATTACATACATAGTAAAACCCCAAGTAATTCTACAGACAGTATTCTAAATGGTTAAGTACAGTTAGCCTTAATTTGGACATGAAAATTTCGCATGCTGCACTGCTTGTGGGTTCACGTAGTATTTGAAATTGTTTGTACATTTCTTATATTTGCAGAATAGTTTGCATGTTTTTAAACCGTTTTATGTTTTCAGGGCTTTAGTTATAAGGGGAAGTAACCTATGTCTTTTTAAAACTATAAAAGTGTAACAGTTGTTTCCCCTGTTCCAGTTCAAAAGTGGTTCAGGCTGTTTGCTCTGTTCCACTTTTATCTCTCTATAAGGCATAATACATTTTCCATTTTATATATCATTTAATAAAATTTGAAAATGATTCTCAGCCTCTATTGTCGTTGACTTGCGTCTAAATTGATGTTGGTCTTGACAATAGAGGCTGTTGAATATGCATGACCCAGAGATATGTGACGTCATATATCTCTGGTCATGTGTCTTTCATCGGTGCTTGGCTAGATAGGTATGGAAGCATGATAGGATAGGTATGGAAGCATGATGGGATACGGCATAATACATTTTCCATTTTATATATCATTTAATAAAATTTGAAAATGATTCTCAGCCTCTATTGTCGTTGACTTGCGTCTAAATTGACCTAAACTTTATAGGCAATTAATAATGAATTGTGCTTACATATAGAGCTTCTATAAGCGTTATCTATGTTGGTGTTAAAGCATGCTTAATGTCTCAAACTACACATTGAAATAACCTTTCAATTTAAGTAAAATATTAAAAATAAAATGACTTTTTCGTCTAAAACAAAAAGCAGAAACGAAGGGTCCTCTTGTTTTCCTCGAGCCCAAGCCAGTGCTAAATAGGTTAGACCATGGTTGCGCGCGAATAAACGACATAGTTCTCGGGGGCTACGCCCCCTCGAACTATATCGTTTATTCGCTTGCAACCATGGTCTAACCTATACTTAACCGTTTTCAGCTCGAACCCAGTCTTGTCTCGCCGCCATGAAGATTATAATACTGATTTCCCCCTACTTTCCGTGGTCCAAACATTGGGCTTCAGCTTTAGCACCCTCACTGCCATGATGTCATCGGCTTTAAACAATTGTCGTCTTCTTTCATCTCTCGAATGAATGTTAGGTATATTGTCTTTAAGAAATAAAAAGTCGAGTGTTAAACACTTTAGATCCTGGTCAGACGCCGCGTCACGCGGCGTCTGACCAGGATCTAAACTGTTGCGAATAACCATTGTACATGTACTTGGTTTGAGGCAGTGAAATTGGGTTAGTTCTCATTACGAAACATTCGTCTCGTTTTCCGTTTTTTCGTTGCGGCAAGACCTCTTATTCCGCGGAACTATCTATCTTCCGTTTCAGTTGAACCCTTTGCAGGGATTTAAACTGTTTTAAACTCACTATATTGCATAATAGTTTCTTTACGAAACATGACTGACAATGGCAAACTGAGCAAGAACAGACAAATAGTAAATTGACTGTGATACTGGAAACACATTCTGCTTACAAGTTCGAGTCAAATCATGGTAAGGATGTGTAGACAAAGCGGAGAAAACGTCGTTCTTTCCGAATAAACGTGGTTATGCTTTAACAATGTATTTCCATTGCAAAAACGGGTGTAGTAGGACCTGACGCCGGGTAATATGGCATCTCGTTAGGTTCCAAATTTAGGTTAAAAAGAATCGCCAGCATTTTCATAAATTGTCATTTTCTACGTTTGAATGCATTTGAGTTTTAGTTTCTTCGTTTTAACGGAAAAGAATAAACTATTTCCACCTATATCAGGCATACAGTGTGTTGTTCAATGGAGCAGCCGTTATTCTTTATCGTTGTTCTAAACGCAAACCAGACGCAAACGCAATTGCAATAAAATGTACAAAATAACAACATTTCAAGATATCTATCTATTTTAATTCGATTTGCAAACATTTCTGAGTCTGATCAGACGCCGTGTTGTCCGGCATCTGATCTGGCTCAAAGAAAGTTTTCAATTGAAATAATAATTTCTGTATTAATGCGTTTATTGGGGAAAATGACGTTTTCTCCTCTGTATAATAGAGTTTTAGATTTTTAGTCCAACAATTTTTGCCATCTCATGCACTCCTGTTCTCTCTCTTAATGTGTGTCCATCAACAGTGTACTGGTCGTATGGAAGTTCACACAGGACCTCAAACCCGTAATTCTGAAAAATGCGCTGAGAGAATATTGACGTGCCCTCACCTTTGATCACCTTAAATCCAAGTTCCCGAGTAAACGCAATAGCCGCGCCCATTAGTTTCGTTCCCAGACCAAGTCGCCTGTAGTTACGATGGACACCTAATGCGAAAAAGTGCATTGCTTCCTCAACCCCGAATCTTTCGAAAAAGTTAATATCCGCATCCTTTTGAGTTATAAAGTTGATAAGATTCCGTTCTGACTCGTCACAGATTTTAAGTACTTCCTCCCAATCATCGGTCTTTTTCGACACCCCGCTGATTCGCACCCCCATGATTTCGTTCGTTTTCCCTGAAACCATCATTAGGGACAAGTTCTCCCTTAAATGTTTTAATATAATGCTTTCGTAGAGGCTGTTCCACTTCAAACCAAATGCACTGTTTAGCGGTTCGTCTGGAATGAAATGATCGCTTATAATTGTACACACCTCTTTGTATCGCTCCTCTGGAATGATTTCAAGTCTGACGCCCTCACCTTCAAACTCGGCTTTCTTTATTCTGTTAAGAGCCTGTTGAAATAAATTCCAAACACTTGGAAAGAAACAAAATTGCTTCTTAGTTTCATTTCATTCCTAAATTTGGATGATTTTTTTTATGTGAAATACATGTATGAAATATGTTTACTAAATATATTTCTGTCCATAGACAAGTAAGTTCGACCTTGCTGTTTGATTTTCGTATCAATACTTATACGTCATAACATTAAAAATGCAATTTGGCAAACATCAAACTTAGGAAAAACGGAACTTGCTAAAATAGCAAACAGTTTCGACATAACAATTAACACACGCCGAATGTTTTAGAATAAACGATATTTGAATATTCAACATATTGATATAAGAAGAGTTTCATAAAATATAAGTCGCCCGGTAATTTAGTATTGTTATCTGGATTATCTGGATCCAAACTATTTTTAAAGATTTTCACAATTTCGCTGGTAATGCGAAGAATGTAGACAAAGACAAGTCAGGTAAGTTAGGGTTCAAGATAAAAGGGAGTAAACTGAACAAATCCAACATTTTCGCATTCATTTCAGAACCAAAAGCAGTTACCACTCATTAGAATCGTCTAGAAGAGAACATTCCAATGAGTTGTGACACCATAGGGTTTAATACAGAAATAAAGATTTTAGTTTTTGAAACATTCCGCTTATCTGGAACTCTAGTTCAGTGCAAACGCCGCTCCATATCGTCTCGTGGTATCTACATTATTTCCCGTTAAACCGGAAAATTACACAAATAACTGGCAATTTATCGCAAGTGTAGAAAATGACAACCTTTTTTAACGTTCTGAAAAATTATGACACTCTATGTAACAAACAGTTTAGAGCCATATCAGATGCCGGATTACCTCGTCCTGGCGTCTATTTTGGTTCCAATCTGTTTGTAATGGTTTTCAGAATAAACGCATTGGTAAAGTCTTCTCTACTGTGTAAGTAGTTACCTGTGAGGTTTGCTCGTATGTCCAGTTACTCGGTAGTGCCATCTCACTGGTTTCTTGACTAAGACATGAAGTGTAAAAAACAAACGTTATTCTAAGCACGTAAACACCCTCTATCATGAACACCAAATTGTGTTTATTGATGGATGTGTAAGACAAGGGAAAGCTTAAAGTAATATGGAAGTAAAACAGAAAGTTCCTTGGCATCATTTTGAATTACCTTCACTTTGATTTCAGCTGTCACATGTCTTTTATACACTCAATTTGCCGTGTTTTTTATAGGCACTCAATTAGCAGGTGAGCTAAAATGTTACTACACGGTTTGGTTTATTTGTGTTTTATCTCCTATTTGCTCACTTTAGTTTAACTACAATACTGTATTACTAGATAAACATGTTGCGTTAAACACGATTTGCATCCCTTACAGGCGAAGACCGCCAAATCTACAAATACATGACTTGTGAGATTAATAACTGTAGTAAATGGTTGCAAAAGTTGATGAGGTAACCAAATCAGACGTCTGTCACATTTTACACATTCTGCTCATGGTTTAGTCCATTTAAGATAGGTATTTTTCTATGAACCAAACATTGACTGCATCTGATGGTGAAATAATACTCAGAACACCCTGATATCAGTCATTACGTTCATTCCAGGCGATTTATTCGATTAATTTAATCAAATATTCGAATAGCAATTTGGGTTATAGTTCCTACCTCTACTATATAAACTGCAAATGTGATCTATACAGTCTCCTGTAATTCACTTATGAATGACATGGTGATATATACAGTTTATGATATTATACCTGTATATGATGTGTAAATAACATGAACATATATGTACATACAACCAACCGTATGTAAAATGGCATTTAACCCGTTCGCCGCCACAGTAACGTGTAGTACGACGCTTAAAAATGAATCGGTTTGAAAGGGAAATGTGTTTAATTTTGTTGAATGGGACCTAGATTTGAAAGACGACTTTAGGCGTCGACTTATTACACAGTTACCTGTATTAAATAGAATTACTGATGACATGGTGTTAAATACTTTTTGAGCTTAATATAATGACAGAGGTCGAAAGATTGAGACATAGAAAGCCGAATGACTTTTGGCGGTATTTTAGTAAGCCAAATGTTGGAAGCAGTGCAAATGACATATCGCTAGATGAATTTTTGAATACTTTTCGAAACTAAATGATGATTTGCCAAATCCAAATGATAGTGATTCAGAAGATTTCTTTGTGAATAATGATTTTGATTCACAAAATGTGTCTTTTGAGGAGCTTGATTCTCCGATTACACAATCTGAAATTGAAACTGTTGTTAGAAAATTGAAAAGGAACAAGGCATATGCCGGTGATCAACTTATTAATGAGTATTTTTTGGAATCTTTTGATATTCTGTCTGCTCATTTAGTTGACATATTTAATTGTATATTTCAATCGGGTGTTTTCCCCGATAAGTGGTGTGATGGTATTATTTTACCGTTATTTAAGAAGGGTAATAAAAGTAACGTTAATAACTACAGGGGCATTTCGTTGGTGAGCTGTTTCTCAAAGATTTTCACAGGCGTTTTAAACAATCGCATTTGATCTTGGGCTGAAAGCAATGATATTATGACAGACGCTCAATTTGGGTTTAGAAAGGGCAGCTCAACAACAGACGCTATATTTATGTTTAATGCAACAATTCAAAAAAGTATTGCGTTGATTTGAAAAAGGCAGTTGACAGTGTGTATCACCGTGGTCTCTGGCTGAAACTGTTTAGGGTAGGTATTAAGAGTAAAATGTTTCAGATCATTAAAGAAATGTATTCAATAGTTAAAATGTGTGTTAAGTATTGTGATGATTATTCATCCTTCTACGAATGTGCGATTGGTTTAAAACAAGGGGGGGGGGGGGGGGGAGAGAGAGGATAATTTCACCGATAAAATATGCTATTTATCTTAATGCCCTTGAACTGTTTCTTTCGGACAGAATAAGTAGCGGACTGACTCTTGATCAAATAAACCTTATACAATTGAACTTCGATATCTCAAACTCGGTTAGTTGGAACATATCCGTATTTCAAAGTTAAAACGTGACTTAGCAACGTTTTAACTTTGAACTACGGGTATGTTTGACTTAACCGAGCATGAAATAATGCAATTGATGTGCCGACAAATCTTATAATTCGAATTAAGCGTTGTATTGCTTTTATTTGGTGATATTAGGGTCTGATACACAGCTTATGTGCAATGTACATACATGAGCTGTTTTCAGCATAAAACGCGAATCTATATTTAGCATAAAGGTCGATTGTGGTTGCCTGTTCGATCATTCACGGTTGGATTCTAATGTACATGTAGAACGGAACGTACAGTGGAGAATCTGTTATTCTTTCCCAATAAACGCGTTTACGCTAAAACTATTATTTGCAGTGCAAACAGTTTGGAGCCAGATCAGACGCCGCGTAACCCGGCGTCTGATCAGGCTCCTAACTGTTTGGCACCAAGATAAACAAGAATTATCAGAATTGTCCAAAAGTTGTTCTTTTTTACGTTTTAGTACTTTGCGTTTGCGTACGTTTGCGTTTAAACGGGGAAGAATAACAAACAGATTCTCCACTGTATATAAATCCCATCAACCAAAATTTACCTTTAAGCGTCAACTTAATCTTGATATGTTTACCCAATACACCCCATCCATATTGTCATCTGCTTCAACATTGTCTCCTAGATCGTTTCAAAGTTAGTTGAAAGGTAGTATGTCTTAATAAACATGGAAGAGACTGTCAACAAGCTTGGATCCTATGCAGACGCCGCTTGACGCGGCGTCTGATCTGGGTTCAAACTGTTTGAAAAGTTGATTTTAGGCGACTTCGGAGGTGGAAGGATAAAACTACAGCACAATAAGAACATAGAAACGATTTCTGCATGTCTATGCATAACAGCATACATGTATTACAAACTAGCCAAAAAGATTTATAAAACACACTTACCGACCGTGTGATTCGCTCTGTAGTTTGTTATCTTGTTTTAACAATTTGCCCGCAATACTTTTATGTACGGTGTTGGACTTCGTATCGTGTATAGATTTATGTTCCAGCACATGTAGTCGGCACACATAGGCAGATACATGTATAATGTAAACAAGAGTGTTTCTGGTCTGATGCACAAGCAAACTGGTCATCAGTCGTGTAGTGTATACGGTTTCATTTCATAGATTTCAACCCCGCGATATCCGCGTACCTTAATTTCGTCCCTAGCAAGTCGTCGGTAGTTATGGTAATATGTTGGACTCAAAATGCATTGTTTCGTCATCCCCCAATCTCTCAAAAACGTTAATCTCTAGGATTCTTTTGTGTCACAAAGTTGAAAAGATTTCTAATTGATTCGTTTCAGATATTAAGTTTAGACATATCTGCGATATAGAATCTTTCCATACATAGTTACTAGATCTATTTGAGATACCAGTATCTCAATTAGATGTGTTACTGTACGAATAGTACACCATAAACATCAATGATGTATTATCCACAAGGTTTGACCTGTCGGTCATCACTTTCCGTCAACTTTCGTTGGCACCATCGGAAGTTTCCGTATACTTTATTTATAGATCAATGAAAACTTCAGGTATAGTCAAACAACTAGGTCTGGCGTGTCAAAGGTCAGCCGAGTCCATTTTTGGTTTTGGGCAGATTCTGCCCACAGCCTTTCTTTTCGTAGAGATAAATCTGGGTGCGAGTGTAGCTCCCCCTACAATAATTTCTGCAGGGCTACCATAAGTTGACATGAAAAATCCTAAGATTTCCAAATTTGCATTTTTCAAGTGCGATCTACGAATCGTACATTTACCTCATCGCTTGTTTCTAGTTTTGTTGACATATGACTGCTAAAAGCAGGCTGAAAGTAAATCAGAATGCGCCTTAAGTCTGCAATAATCGACCATGTACTAGAACAAGAGGGCCATGGCCCTTAATTCGCTCACCTGAGGACATTGAAGTTTGTACCTAAGTTGACTGGGCAAGACAACATTTTAATATAACTATAAATGGAGTTATCTTCCAGACAAGAAAACATGACAAAAGTGAATTTTGTTGCCAAGCTTATGACCCTTATCCATGACACATCCTCTTATCAAGCTATTTCCATTTCCAATAAATGATAATTATTTCACTAGCGTCAACAGAACTGGAATTATTTTCCTGACAATAAAATATGACAAAGGGGAAAAACTAAATATTGCTGCCCTTGTGCATGGCATTTTCTCTCATCAGTTTCTTTCCATACATAAAATTTCATTACAATAGCATCAGTAGAACTGAAGTTGTCTTCTTGACAAGAAAATATCACAAAGGGAAATAACTAAAAAAACAATGATGTCAGAGTTATGGCCTTTGCAAATGGCACTTCCTCTCATCAGGCTCTTTCCAAATAGGCAATTTCATTTTACCCATTACTCCATAGCATGTTTCTAATTTTGAAAATAGGTGGCCACCTAAAGCAGGTTGAAAGTAAAGCAGAATGTGTCTTAACCCTTAGCCTGCCACTCACGACTATAGCTTTATATGCAAACAGCTTGGATCCGGATTAGACGCCGAGTAACTCGGCGTCTCATCCGGATCCAAGCTGTTTGACACTCGGACAACATTTTCAGCAATTTTGAGCAACTTTGAAGCACTTTGAAACTTGAAGCAGACGAGAAATATAGCAGACGACAATTTATTTGGCGGGCTAAGGGTTAATGCACACTTTGCTTTACTTTTGCATCTTACATTTTCATGACTGTTTAAAGTGGAATTATTGAAAAGACATACAGATAACTCTGACAAAACCAATATTAAACATATGTATAAATATGGCATAAGACATAATTACATAACTGTCAGTGGATCACTTCCAGATCCTGTTTCTCTAAGTATGAATCAGACTGAACCATATCTAAACTTTAGCAGACAACATGTTCAGCTGATCATGACCAGTTCTGTGATACCCACTACCAGTTCAGAGTTGCATAATATTTGACCTCAGTGGCTAGAACGCTTGGGCTTACCCTTACCAGACTGAAATGATGTCTGCTTAAAACCTACTGTATGTGAAAAGTGTACAAAAAAACAATTTAGAAAATGTTAAGTTGGTAAATGAGTGGCAAATAGGTTGGATCCAGATTAGATGTAGCATTATGATTATGTTGCATCTGATCTGGATCCAAAATGTTTGCAAATATTGGCTATTTGCCCATAGTATATTAAGGGTAACTCAGGTAAATACAGTTCTGCCTAAATCAAAAATACTGTAAAACCTGCCTAGAGCAGCACTTAAACTGTGCAGGGTGGTGTCAAATGTGACCCTAGGGATTTCATTTTAACAAACTATAGATAGATCCACCAGGAGATTCTACTGTACAAATATCAAAGCTGAGGGCCTAGTAGTTTTGGGCAAGAAGATTTTTTAAAGATTTTTGCTTTTTTGCTTTTTCAAGCAGAGTTTGTGCTTTTTTTCCTTTTTTTTTGAACAACTTCTGTAGAGAAGCATCCAAGGAACATCATAAGCAGTTTGAACTCTCCCTACAATCGGCGGGTTTCAGAGGAGATGTCGTTTGAAGTAAAAGTGAACGGACAGACGGACAGACGTACTACGGACGGTGAGCGGTCACAATAGCTCACCTTGAGCCTTTGGCTCAGGTGAGCTAAAAAAATCCGCAGATTTAGGAAAAATCCGGAGAAATGGCAGCCCTGTTTCTGTCATACGGGGTCTCCCAAGGCTTTCTCAACGCGCAGCGCCGTCTACACTGGGGTTCATCTGAATACCCCAAACGATCCGATCATATTATATAGGTGTATTTTTAGTGCATTGCCTATAGCTGGAGCATTCTATAGGTAGTTAATCTGTAACAAATATCTCTACCATAAGAAATAAATGTACATAGAGACCATGGTTAACAGTTACACATAGGTTTAGATCTAAATTCTGGTAACGCTAGATCGCCTGAATCGATCACGTGACTAGGTCAGAAACCACCAGAAATCAGTTCAAGAGAGCCTATCGGCCAGATGACACCAATTTTACAAAGTTTCGACCCTGATTATTTCAACAACCAGGCGACGAAATAACAATCTGACAAAACAGAATTTTGTGGATCCTTATCAACTATAATAAACCTTTAGATAAAACATGCGAAAAAAATCTAAAATTTTACCAGGATATAGAGATACGACACTCACTCGGATTTTTCCGTTCCTGGTTTAAATTTGCGTGAAAGGCCGAGTTTAGTTTCCTATATACAGAGAAACTGCATGAAGATACAGGTAGCGATCAAACTTTTACATAAATACCGTTTATACAGTACCCATAGTCCCCAACGTGACCATGGAGGAATCATACCTGGAGAAGTATCCGGCCGGCTCGCGATTTATCGTGTCGTTCAAAATCGGTCAATCAGCGGTGCTCGCTGGCGGCTAGAAAACAACGTTTTTCCGAAAGTTTGGGTGTTAATAGAAATGCTTTTAATGGTGTAGTTGAATTATCGATAGATTAAGCGTTATCGCGCATACAGGTAATGGACGACACCATTTTCGGGAAAATGCAGATTTGAGTATACATTTCTTCTCCAGGTATAATTCCTCCATGACGTCACGAATGAATTATTATGCTTATTCATTCGTGATGACGTGACATAGCGATAAATTTGTGTGTGGAGTTGGCACTCATCGCCCTATGCCACCAGTTAAAATAACATGCGTGTAATTGTACGACTCGTAGTGGTGTCTTTTGTCGCTGATTAAAGGTCATTGTTTTGATAGCGGCTGTCACAGTTTGCCTGGATGAACAAGGTAGCATGGGCTGCATTGTTTCGGGCAATTATCACAGGTCACATAACACATCATTAATAGGAATAGTCCACTCAACAATAGGCATGATGCTGACCAATGTCCCGATCCTGAGACAATGGGATGACGCATCTGTTAAAGCTTATGCGGGACTATAACCCTTAGCAGAAACAACACTCATTAATAGAAACATCAATAGTTATTTTTTCACTAAGGTTATTAGGTAAGGCATTTTCAAAAGAGAACTAAGTAAATAAATCAGTAATATTTCATAATTAATGCGTGCAAATTTGCAGTCTAGAAAACGTGTGTCTTCAACAATTGCGTAATTAGGTCCTACCATTTGGACATTCTTTTGTAGCACCTGTCGTTTGATTTTCAAGCGTCCAAATAAATGAAGGCGGGGCTTAGTTTGATTGACATGCACTCATTGCGTGTAGTCATTGACCCAGAGTTTACCGAGAATGGCCCTTGATATCGGCGCTCGATTTGCACAGTTAAATCTTTTTTGTGTTTGAAATATTCGGAAACCTGTCCGATATAAATATCGTATTGATTGATATTCCAAAAGTATTACAAATATTTAAATTAAACACTGCATAAACTTAAAATAAAAACGCGTTAGTAGACTATTTATAAATTCTGATAAAGGTTTTCAACGAACTTCTACTCTGAATAATTCGATGTCTTGAAAGTAATAAAGTACACACGTGAACATAAACAATGGAATCGCCGTTAACGTTTGCAAGTAACTAGATGTTTTAATAATTGTTGCAAGTTAGTAAAATCTATTGGCCACGGGGAGAATCATAAACTATTCTGCTTAAAATTAATTTACAGACCCATTTATTGAACGTTATGAAAGCTTTGGGTAATGGACAATTCGTCAAAGGGCAAACTCGTCAAAAAGGAATTATAGTACAAAAAGGTAGTCAACTCGTCAAAAATGTTTTTATATACCGATTTATTTATATATATTGTTCACACCTACAGGTGTTATTATAACCAGTTGTCTGTATTCGTTAATAGATCATGTATTCAATTGACACAGATTTTTGCAGACAGTTTGGATCCAGATGAATAGGCGCATAACCTGATGAAAGCTATACGGGCGAATTTGTGATTACTGATAAAAATAGTTCAGATCCATATAATAAAGTAATAATACTGTATTAACCTTCTGCACGCTAATTGTGCAATTTTGTAATACTTTATCAAATATATAGTTTAGATCCAGATATGATCTGGCTCCAAACTTTTGACAATCGGATGGAATAAAATGCATCTAGATCTAACTTAGAAAATGGTTTAAGATGACAACGTCTGTCAAAGACAACAGCATAGGAATCATAATGCTAGATCTAACCCATATTTAAAATGTTAAACAATCTTTGGATCCAGATAAGATATGGATCACCTGTTGACATTCGAACGATATTTTACGATGAAATAAAAAATCACTTTGGCAATTGTTCTAGACGCCAAGTACTATAGAGCATAAATATAGTTGACAGCATTTGAAAGCATTAGTTTTGTTGGAAATAGTTTGAATCCAGATGAGGTCTGACACATTGAAGCCATTTTATAAGGATTTATTTTAAAACACCGCAGACGACAATTACTTAGCAAGCAGAAGGCTTACTCATGTTTGACGACTGATTATCTTTATAATCAGTATCCAAAATGGTCGACATTTGTAGGGCAATAGTCATGCATTAGGCTGATTTCTTTATAAGTTTTGTCCTGCTTTAAGCTGCTACCTTTTACCTTTAAGTTCATTAGGTTTTAAGTTTTAAACACTAAATACATTCATGCTCGTCATAATATTTCAAACATTCTGTGAAGGAGCACCTGTTATCCTTCTTGTAATTTTGTGCTATAAGTTTTAAGAGAGAGTCAAATATTTAATTACATGTCACTTAATTTATACTCATTTTTTTTTAAAAAATATTTGTTTAACTACTAATCTCTGATATAGAAATGCATTACTTATTTGAAGCCTGTGCATTTGGGGTACTTGAATAAAGATAATACTTCTTATCAGTATCCAAACTGTTCAACACATGTTTGATCACTGAGCATGACATTCCAGTGTACGTTTGCCTATGATAATTACATTAATTGGTTAATTGTTTTAACAGTTTAATACCAGTAAAGAAATAACAGGCAATCAACTATTCGCACCAGATAAACAACAATGCCCAGCCAATTAAAGTCATATGCACGTGGCGCTACAGATAAACAACTGTCGTGTTTGATCTACCGTTTCTTACTAAAGCATTGCTTCTGTGTTAATTTTAGCATTAGAGCAGGGTCAACACTATATATAGAACAGAACTTTATTCACTCAGTCAAACAAAGTACGAAAACAAGAGGTTGATACAGTTCACACATACACAATATAAGTGATCAACATGGTTATCAGGCTAGGTTGTATAATTATGATGAAGTTTGAAAATATCCAAAACACTGAAATAGTAAAAATGCAAAGACAAAAAAAAACAAAAAAACTTGGGGAAAAGATTTCTTCGTTATAATATTTATAACTCACATTTGTTTTAGGTCCACTTTAAAGGGTGGATTAACTAATTTTGCCTATTTCCTTAAACTATTTTCTTCTTCTTTTTCTTCTTTTTTCTTCTGAGAGTTAACTTCTACTTATATGTTTTCAAACATTCATTTAGCTTTCATACAAAGTTCATAATATAACATGCTTGTAAACAGTGAAACAATATAACATCTATTACTCGCCATACATATACACACAAACATTTCTATATATTCTTCATTTTCAATTTACAGTTAGGTCTGTATAATACTATATTTGGTTATTAAGAGTTGAATTTACAATATATTGCACGAATGCTTACAGTGCAGACTCTGGTCAGGGAGCTTATTCAGGAGCTCTCTGATCTTGGTTTACACTGTTGGCATAGTGCAACTGTTCTATACAAAGGTACACTGGTGCTTAATTTCGAGTTACTCGTTTCTAGGGCTCAGTTAATTATAGGTTTACAAGTTAAATAATAGAACTTAATGTAGATAAGACGTTTAAAATATATACACTGGTTGTAACATTGTTGTCTTAATTAGTTTTATGTCAGACTAATACTTATAATAGTACCTCTTTATGTCGCACCCTATCGAAACGAAACACAGGGAGAAACTAAAGATATATACTATATATAGAGTTGCGTGAACAAATATTTAACCCTTATCCTGCTGATCGCGACTCCATTGCTTTTTGCAAACAGTTTGGATCCAGATCAGACGCCGCATAACGCGGCGTCTGAACTGAACCCAAACTGTTTGACACTCGTCTTTAAGTTTCTATAATTCAAAACTGTATAAATCTAAATCTTACAAATTTTGCAGACGACAATTTCGGAGCAGACGACTTTACAGCAGGAAAATGATTAATACAGAAGTTAACATTCTTTATGATAAAAATGAGTACATTTAGGGAAATCACTCGAACAGATATTTAGAAAATATCCTTAATTTACAACAGTTTCTCAGTTATGAGTTAAACAATCAAGTTAATACAAACGACTGCATATACCGAGACTCAATGTTTTAACGGGAGCGCGACAAAACGTCGACAGACAAAACGCCGACACGACTTATCATCGACAAGACAAAACGCCGACGTGACAAAACATCGACAAAAAAGATCGACAAAAAGACCGACAAACGTCGACAAACGTCGATAAAGTTTATTTACCTGAAACTCATCTTTGAATATACATGTATATATGTTACAGGGATTAAGTGTTATCAGGGATTATGAGTAATCCCTCGATATTTTAGAGGTTATGCGTAATCACTTGGCGTTTTAGGGAATTGATGAAATGTCACATTTTTCATGGAATAAATAGATTTGTTCTATCATAACATTTCTATTGGTTTTAAACATCATGCTTTCTTGAAATATCATGGTCTAATGAATATTCATACAAAGTTTCTTGTACAAGTGGATAAAACTAAGTTAACAGTGTGTATTTTAGTCAGGGCAATTAAAAAACCAAGACATCTGTCTTGTTAATAAGGTTAAAGGTAAAAAAGGTATAGGTGATAGGTTTATCAAGTCTGAAATTTATATGTCATATTCTTCCGACTTTTACAATTACCTCCCTGTTCATCGAGTCACAAGTTGGCCATTTACATACGGCGCTACTAGCAGCCATGACACATTGACTTATTTCCCTCTCAGGTACCCATTTAAATCACCTGGGTGAAGTGGAGCAATGTAGGGTTAACTTTTTGCTCAGAAAAATTTCAGTGATCCTGACAGGGCTCGAACCAGGAATCTCTCGCTTCCTAGTCGAGCGTCCTGACCACTGGACCACCGACACCTAACAACATATTTTATAGCGTGATACTTGCCTTTGAACTAAATGAACTAAACGAGGTTAGATTCATTATTTTAACCAAAAGTAATTACCAAATATTTATAAACACTCAACGAAAAGCTTCAAAATTACAGGAAGAATACCTGTAAAATATAGTTACATGTGCCTGTAAAAATGCGACAAAAGATCGACACGACAAGTCGTTGTTTTGTCGTATCGGTGTTATGTCGCATCGGCGTTTTGTCGTGTCGGCATTTTGTCGTGTCGGCATTTTGTCTGTCGACGTTTTGTCATAGACCCGTTTTAACGGCATACACCAGCAATTCGTGAGACACCTAGTGGCTTTTAATGAAGTACGATAAATCAAGAATCGTTACTCAACGAAATCGTGCATATTGGTTACCCCGCGTAGATACTTTCGGTTTCAAACATTCTCCATAAATCTCGTAATAAAGACGTTAAATGCATGAAAGTGTACTTGATAAATGAAAGTACGTGAATCTTGGTAAATACTTCATCTAATAAGGCTAAGTTAATAACCCAAAACTTCAATCAATTTTAATATGAGCGTGAACCCGAGATCACATAGAAAAAGCCGTCGGCTTATTTAGGCCATTGGTATATGTATGCATATGTTTTTTTTAACCATTGTCTTATTACTAACACCTATAGCTTTTATTGTGAGACGTTTAATAAATTTATTTCAGGCAGACTTTGATTGAGTGAGTGTTTTCATTGAATTGGAGCCGAAAACAATTTAGAAAAATGCATATATATCGGGCAACAAACCATACTCTTTGCATCATACTTCCAGTGAGCATCACTTTTTAACTGTTTTAATGTTTGCGCCAATTATTACTTTAAATCATTTTAGAAAGGCAAAATAGCGCATGCCGACTCTTTGCCGAGAATGGCTACATCATACATTTCAAATACCCATAGACAAATAAATACATGTACAATTATAACCTATATTTTTCTCTTTGCCATTGTACTTAGATATGTTTGAAGAACATATGCTGAAATTTTCATAGAGATCCATAGGAGATTTCAATTTGTCGCGTATGCCCTTAATTGATTTTAAATAACACATTCTATCAAGGAGAAGGCACGGGATATTCTAATAGAAGTTTTTGCTTAATGTATGGGCGAAACATTTATGCATTACGTTTGTCCTGATTTAAGCTACACCTTTCTCTTGTAAATTCATTATGCTTAAACACTAAATAAAATGTGCTCAGTCTTCCACTTCCACTCGCCAACACACAACTGCAACCCCAAAGCCTTCAGCACCTTCAGTGCTTTGATTTAGGGATAACAGCATTCCGCATGTTCTCGGACCATTTTTAAACAGTCGAGTTAGTATATTAGATACAAATGAAGGCGGTATTGTTGTCAGCACTTTAGTAGAGTGCATTGTGATAATAGTATTTTTGTTCAGCGTGTGTTCGAATCCCGCGTCAACCTCAATTTTTTTTTTAATCTAGAATGAATAGTAAAACATTATCTTATTCCATACTGTATTATACTGACTTTTTATTACATGCTCTTCAATGTTGGGGAATGGGTGCATTAGTTTGAGTTCGAGTCCTATATTAGCCACATGTTAATAAACAAAGGGATGATAATATACAAATATCAATTTAAGTTTTAGTTGTTTTCTTCAGGGTGCTTTCCTCATTACTTTAATGCAATGTAGTTATAGATTTCTTGATATTGTTTTGGCCAAAAAATATTTTAGGTTGATGCTAGACTCGAACCCGCGCTTGTTAAAATGTTTCTCAATTATGCTTCCTTTTCAGTCCTACGTCTTGTCCACTACGCTATGTTTCCGATAACTAATTCGTGTATTGTTTGTACAAATAACTGAAACTTTTCATTTAAAAATTGCCACGAGGATATCCGAAATGCTGATCTCCCTTATAAATGGACTCGGCGACCCCGTGACACGTCTAACCTATAGTATACTATAGTATACTTCAGTCGATGATCTAACGCCACTGTCGCAATAGCTTAGTGGATAGTGTCATTGACTCGTAGTGCTAGGGTCGTTGGTTCGATTCAAGGCACTGTTTTGTAAACGTCAGCTTCAGATTATTTTTTTCGATAATTATATATTTTACTTAAAATAAAACAGTTAACGTTTGGGTAAAGAAAAACTTGCTGCTTAACGAAATACAGAAGTAACAAAGAGTGCTTTTTGCCAGAGAGAGCTTTGCATAACGTAATGTTGCTACAGTGGAAAAAACGTTTTTCATTTCCAATAAACGCGTTTACGCTAAACTATTATTTCCATAGCAAACGGCGTCTGATCAGGCTCCGAACTGTTTGCCACTCAGATTAACATGAATAGCAAAAATTGTCGAAAAGTGTCATGCTCTATGATTTATTGTTTTGCGTTTGCGTTTCGTTTGCGTTTAAACGGGATAGAATAACATTTTCTCCACTGTATACGCACTTCTCTATCCAAGTTTCCTAAGGCAAGTTCACTGCACTTTATTTTATACAATTGCATGAATATCATGGTTTGTATGTGTCTACCATAAAAAAGTTATAAAAAAGACACATTAAGAAATATTACAAAATTAACTCTTTCGGGTATCGAACCTATAACCCTTACGTTGGTAGCGCAGACACATAACCACTGAGCCATTACCGACTGTAGATATCTTTATCAGATAATATAATCAAATTCGCGTCATCATTGAATGGTTTATTTACAAAACACTGTTTTGTTGTTTCCGGAAGATAAAGATAGCTTACGGAAAAAGATGGAATATTCAACAACCGACAGGTCAAACCTTATCGACAATATGAATTTATATTTACAAGGTCATTGCATGAATAGCAATTAACAATTAAATACATGTATACTCGATTGCTGTTTGCTAAATTGCCATTTGCCAAGACACAAAATGTACGAACGAGTCGTATTTTTCAGCTAATAATGACAGGATGGGGGGGGGGGGGGGTGTATACAAATGCTCATATTGTAAACAAGAGGTTAACTCCTCATACTCAATTTGCTTAATTCGTCAAATGTGCCGGGTAGCTGACAAGCACTCTTCAATGAAACGAAACCAGAAATAATGACAAAATGGCAACTCGATCAAGCATTTAGTACCTGGCAAGTGGTATATTGACATTTAACATAAATCAACTAGCAATTGGCAAATAATATATTGGCATATGGAAAATGGCAAACAGGCAATGAGTCTTTGCCGATTGACATGTTCGATATTTCATTACTGATTACATAGCCGGACCCCATAATTCTAACGGTAAGTAAGTTGTATTTCAGGCCATTTTAAAACCGTTCCTTGTTGTTAACAACTACAATAATGGCATTTATTGAATACTATAGATACCGGACAATACTGTTACTCAATTGCACATCAAAATATATGTTTCACGATCTTGTGATTGAGTTATTTCGCTTGGATATTATAACCCCGGAGCGCAAACCGCGAGTCCAAAGGATTCACATTGTATGGAACGAATACAATTCTATCTAACCTCAAATTATGCCAATGATTTCAAGATTCAAATAAGTGTACTGTATGATTTTTGGTTCTGGTCCTTTCTGGAAGATTTCATAGCAGTCATTGGCCAAGATTGGTGATCTTGACCTTTGTCTTTGACCCTATTGAACGTTGGCCAACGAGGTCTGGTCGGTCGGTATTTAACGCGTCTATTTCAATGCTTCATTGCCATTTTTCAGTATATCAGATTCTTCTATATTAAGCTACAGGGGAAGAAAGACATACCACAGACCAACATGCTCCAATTAGGACGTATGGCAAACGCTTGTTCAGCAGTGGCTTAACCTAATGTTTGATACAATTTCCTGTTATTTCATTCATGAAACAAAATTAATGTAATAGATGATGATCGTCGCAAGAAACCTCAAATCATAGTTCATTACAGTGATAAAAATATCTGGTGTAGACCATTTACCAAAACGGACCGTGGTTACACCTGTAACTGCGTCTAGGACACTATCATGCAGCTCATCAGACATGTGATGATGTGCAGCAGACATAGTTATGAGTAGTACTCAAGACATGGTGTTAAGCAATGGATATTCAAAACTCTAATATCTTCACCATTTGAAGTTATGTGTGTGTTACTTTCATTACATGTGTATACCATACTTAGTTTTATCACATATATTTGACATGCCACTGTCTCAGTGTCAGCGTCATGAATCCTTCACGGAGCTAAGACATGTACGGTGACAGGTCAAATAAATTGGACAACTATTGCCATGAAATAATTAAAAGCAGGAACAAAGCTTAACAAATTGACGATATTGATCAGCTGGGAAGCTGTTTTGGTTACATATGTTCCACTAATAATGTTTTTAAATCAGTCATGGTTAAAAGTTGTATAGTAACCCATGTTAATATGCATAAATATTATTTGGGGTCCATTAGACCCCAACCATATTTTTGTCATTTTCTCCAAATATTTACATAGTTCTGTAAAAGATACACCATTAATGTAACAAAAGGTATAGCTAGTCATAAATATGTCTACATTTCCCCATCTGTACATTTTCTGCACAAGTTATTAGATAAAATTCGATTTTACAGCAAAAAACTTAGTTTTTGTGTTACTATGATCACTGGTTGCCATGGTAACAGTGAGAGCAACGTTCGGTTTTATCACTACTATATAGCATATACACACCAATTTATAATGCGGCATCACTTAGAAAAATAACAAAAATGCACAATGGGGTCCAATGGACGCAAAAAGCCTCAAAACGGAAGTTTTTGTAAGGTCCGGATGAGGGTTAAAATGTGGCTAAGTATGTTCGAACTTACGCAAGTTCATATCATTGTTAAGTTGTTAACTAATATTTCCCGGATCCCGAAAATGCGATGCGGTAGCGGCATTTCGCCTACTATACGTATTGTCAAAGAAGTATTTGGTGAAAAGAAACCAGAATGACGACACAATGGCAATTAGCATTAAGAAAAGTGGCATATTGGCATTTAGTAAGTCGCAAATTAGCAATAGGCATTTTAGCAATTGGCAAAAAGCAATTAGCATCTTGCAATTGGCAAGTCCCGACCCGCATTCCATACGGAGACGCCTACTTTGTAATTTAATAAAACACCTTTGTATAAACATTGTTCCACTTTTCACTCAATGCACTACACAGCGGGAAAAAGATATTGTCGCTTAAGTATGGGAAAACCTATTTGGATCGCTCGTCTGGAATAATTTCAAGTCGCCCGCTCTCAACCTCAAATTGTTTCCTGTATTTTGATAAATATATACCTCACACCTTGTCGACTTATTAGGCAGCTCTTTTAGAGCTACTACGATGTAGATGAGAGGCCATTTCCGGGCGTTGATAGAGGCCACAAAAAAACATGACAGAAAGGTGAGTCAAGTTTCGATTTTTTCTTCAAAACAGTATTTTTCTGCTTTTTTCTAGAAATCGGGGAATGTAGTTCCGCGTAAAAATGTCCACTGGATGAATTAGTTGTCATCTTATGCTCGATTATTGTGATGTGGCGCCCAAATTACATTCGGCGCAAACGTTACACGACCATTTTCAAACCGAAAGTGGTCAAAACATCAACATTTATGTGCATAAAATTGCAATGCACGAGTTTATCATGCATCTAACGAAGATTTAAGATGCACATAAATGTTGATGTTTTGACCACTTTCGGTTTGAAAATGGTCGTGTAACGTTTGCGCCGAATGTAATTTGGGCGGCACATCGCAAATGGAGCATACGATGATAACTAATTCATCAAGTGGACATTTTTACGTGGAACTACATTCGCCGATTTCTAGAAAAACAGCTGAAAACTACTGTTTTGAAGCAAAATCAAAACTTGACTTACCTTTCTGCCATGTTTTTGTGGCCTCTATCAACGCCCAGAAATGGCATCGCATCTAAATCGTAGTAGCTCTAAAAGAGCTGCCTAATAAGTCGACAGGGTGTGTACCTGTAATGTTTGTTTCAGTCCTATAGTTTGATGTTTTTTGGTCAACGAAAACCCCCTCTGCTTTATAGTATCGTCCGCTCTACGAAGATTAGAAAAATTCGAATGTAGTCAAAAATCTTTAATCTGCTACACGTAATGGTTGATTTGGAGCTGTAACGTATTCGTTCCTTTTTGTCTATAATCGCATATATTTATACGATAGAGTCGAGCTAAGTGCGCAAACATACATGGAGGCACGGTTGGATCTCAAGTGCGTATCTATTTCTCCCTACAACGTAAGGTAAGGGGTTGAGTGTTTATGCAGGCCTCATAGACTTTCTTTAACCCTTTGAACCCTAGACAAACATATTGGCGTCATTTGCAAACAGTGTACATTTGAATAGTACACATGCCCTATGTAACCATTGAAGACGCAGATCAGAGGGATCCTAGAAGCCATATGACCAGGGTCTTCACTGTTTGTCATGATGCCAAACATTGACAAAAACAACACTTGAAAGGCAGAAACGGACTAGACTTAAATGGAAAGTGGAATTGTCCTTTTAAAGTTTCAGGGGGAAAAGGGTTAATCTAAAAGGAAAAATGCCGTCCGCTAAGAAGTAAATTCGTTATGGAGAGGGTTTAACATGATTAAGGCTCTATTTTCTCTAATACGTTCGATATTTAAAACGGGGCGCGTTGGACGGGGTATAGAAAGTAGTAGATTTATAGGGGTTTCAAGACCTCAATTTTTGGCTAGTAGGGCATTCAGGACTACAAAGGGAAATAACTACTGCTTAGTCTACCCTAACATCGCTCAAGGTAATGTTGTTGTTGTTGTTTGTTGTAATCGGATTGCCTTGGACTTTTTCGTTCAATTTTATATTTGTTATAGGTTGCGAAAATACCTACATTGTCTGAAAACAATTTGTTAGGCTTTGTCAGTCTGTAATATAATGAAATGTAATAGAAACTAAATAAAAACGCAAGTTTAATAGTCTAAGTTGCAGAGTGAGTGAGTAAGTTCTCCAGTTATTACGACGGTATCTAAAATTCAACAAATGCCCCATTGAGTGCAAGGACCAATAACTCATCGAAGAGGCTCAAGTTTGGGTGATATAAAAGTATGGTAATTTCATTCTGCTGATTTGCTTCTGCGATACGAGGATAGAATCTCAGAATGGTAGACATTTCTAGCCCGCAAAAAATACTAAATATACGGTAGTCCTTCGTCAGTCAAATGAAATAGGTACATTAACAGCAAAACGCGAAAATTATTGAAATAAAATATTGCAGTACACAACAATAATTATGGTGATTTGTGTTTATGATGGATTCATTATGAATCAATACAAATATCGCTGTAGTAGATTTATAGGGGGTTTAATACCTCAATTTTTGGCTAGTAGGGCATTCAGGACAAAATCACTGGCTATACAAGGGAAATAACTACTG
The DNA here is from genome assembly GCA_922989275.2 of Gari tellinella. Classification (NCBI taxonomy): domain Eukaryota; kingdom Metazoa; phylum Mollusca; class Bivalvia; order Cardiida; family Psammobiidae; genus Gari; species Gari tellinella. Next base: position 55,270,075 of record OV277858.1, read on the forward strand.
CTTAGTCTACCCTAACATCCCTCTACTGTGTCTGAGATGAAATAAAGGTAATGTTGTTGTTGTTGTTTGTTGTAATCGGATTGCCTTGGACTTTTTCGTTCAATTTTATATTTGTTGTAGGTTGCGAAAATACCTATATTGTCTGAAAACAATTTGTTAGGCTTTGTCAGTCTGTAATATAATGAAATGTAATAGAAACTAAATAAAATCGCAAGTTTAATAGTCTAAGTTGCAGAGTGAGTAAGTTCTCCAGTTATTATGACGGTATCTGAAATTCAACAAATGCCCCATTGAGTGCAAGGACCAATAACTCATAGAAGAGGCTCAAGTTTGGGTGATAAAAAAGTATGGTAATTTCATTCTGCTGATTTGCTTCTACGATACGAGGACGGAATCTCAGAATGGTAGACATTTCTAGCCCGCAGAAAATACTAAATATACGGTAGTCCTTCCTCAGTCAAATGAAATAGGTACATTAACAGCAAAACGCGAAAATTATTGAAATCAAACATTGCAGTAAACAACAATAATTATGGTGATTTGTGTTTATGATTGACTCATTATGAATCAATACAAATATCGCGTAGTTGAAAAAAAAATCGCACAAAGTTTTGGGTTTAAGATCCAGACAGGAAATTGGGCGGTGTTAGCTACATGGCACCATGGCTTATCAGTTTTACATAGCCTTATACATGTATAGGAACAATGTTTAAAAAATCTTATTCTCTGAAACCGTAAGACCTAGATGGTTTTTACATGTAAAAGTCTACATAAATGTAATGACAAACTTCAATATGCAATCGGTATAACGCAACATTTCTTCATGAGAGCGATATAGGCACATCATTTGTTGTTCTTGCGTTAGAACTTCCTACTGAATTGCGATTCTATGTTTTTACGACAACTAGGATGGCTGTACAAAAAACACAACAAAGCAATAGTTTCTTATATAATCTAATTGTAATGCTGTTTTCGGCCCTGTTTGTTTATAGAACGAACTACTCGTAAAATCATATTTTAACCCACTGCACCATAAATATACCTTTTAATTTATTCTTCCATTGAAGATATCTTTATGTAGTCTTGAAAATATACTGTAAAAATACTTCCTATATCCTAGCAGATGATAGCTCACATTTATAGCAGCCTAAAGGCACATCATGTTTTACTGTTGACTTGCTTTCAGCAACCATATGTCTTTAATACTTTAAACAAGCTATGAGTGAAAGGATTAAATATCGCTACAACAATTCAATTAATTAAAAAGAGTCATATACAGTAAAACCTCTCCAAAGCGACCAATACTATAAGTTACACAGTTTTCAGGTGACCTAATATGGAATATACACTGCCAGTAAATTCCATATGGGACGAGAGCGGAGCTCGAGTCCCATATGGAATTTATTGGCAGTGTATATTCCATATTAGGTCACCTGAACACTGTGTAACGTTTTTATCCTACCGACTACCTTTTATTCTTGACAAAATAGATTAAAGGCGGTCACTGTCATATAATATGAAAACATGACGTCATCAATCATTATCTTAACATTAGTGCGTGACGTAATGTTTACGGCCCAAAAACTGTATACATCTTAATCAGCAACCGTTTTATAATGACTTGTTTATTGTATACAGTGGGGTCAATGTTATTCTTTCCCGTTTAAACGCAAACGAAACGCAAACGCATCGTACTAAATGTACAAAATAACAACTTTTTGACAACTCTGACTATTCATTTTTATACAACTGGAAAACAGTTTGGAGTCTGATCAGACCCCGGATCACCCGGGCGTCTGATCTGGCTCCAAACTGTTTGCAATGGATTTTTTAGTTTTAAGCGTAAACGCGTTTATTGGGAAAGAATAACGTTTTCTCCACTGTACCTGGTACAAAATCAACGAATATGTGAATTGTTTGAATGTTAACAGAAGCGCGGCCGTTATAGAAACCAAATGACGTCATCTTCATTGAACGTTAGCCATTTTGAACGTTACGTTGCTAACGTTTTCACGTGCATAAGATCTGTTGCCCTCGGGCCAATATTATTAGGTTGCTGAAAGCAGTGGATGGAAAATACACGGCTTTCACGTGACGCCAATTCACCAATCGGATAGTTAGAAACTTGTAGGAGGTAGGATAAATGTATATGCTAAGTCTTTTATTTGTGTGCGTGAAATGAAATAGAAATCTCCTAAAGGACCTTTCTGTTTTACTTGCATCTTGCTTTAAGCAGTCATCTGATTTGAACACCTAGTAATTAACACCTTAAAATTTAGTGGCCAGTATAAATAGGTTTTACTATATATTTTAATTTTAACCAACGATGAATACATTAATGAAATGCCTCTTTCTGTGGAAATGCTGCCGTTCAATATACAATATACAGTGGCGGCTGACGGGGGTATAACAGCAAGGCTTGTCGTGGTGATGAGGGTGGGTACCATCTCGGTCCTCATCTCCAGTTGGGTAGCAAGTCATCCGGAGTCTGATCCGTAGGCGCGTGCTATTTAACTCATTGAGAATTATGTGGCTAACACCGCCCAACTTCCTGTCTGGAGCTTAAACCCAAAACTTTGCGATTCTTTTGTAACTACGCGATATTTGTATTGATTCATACGGAAAAAAGGCTTGCATGATAAAATCAAAGGTATTCCAATTTTATTCAATCACTGACAGACTTTGAAAAGTGTTTGATTTGTGCGTGAATAATTTCCTCAAAACTAGGCAACTACAAAACATGGGGTGCGACATCTTGGATGATGACGTCACGACTTTTACGAAGAGTTGTGCGTGACGTTTCGGAATTCCCGATTTCGGTGCTATTTTTAAACCATTTTAAGCATGAATAACCCCCAACACTCACTTGAAATGATTTTCTCCAAAGGACAAAGCTTCAAACAGTTCAATTCATACCCTTAAACGCTTAAATGAACGTTATTTACAAAAATCTACTTCTCAATCGAACCGATAAAAATAACGGATTACCAATACGCCATCAATATAAATAATGACGTCATTATTGGTGGTCATATGACTTCCAAAAATAGTTTCAGATTGCATTATAGGTGTACGGAGGAGTTTTAACTTTTAACATTGTATACACGGGTGCTTTATATAGATCTATTTGATTATTTGGTTTAACAACATATAGATCTTGTCCCAAACAATTTAGGTATAAAAGAAAAGTTCGAGTCGGTTGTGTAATCCAGATCTCAGTCACGAGAGGCGTAGCCTCGAGTGTGATCTGGAATACACAACGAACTGATACACACTGGTGATAGATCTATTCCGTTTTCATTAGTATAATTTTGCTTTTTTCCATCCATAGGCAAAGCCTAAATACATATTAATGAAATCCATCATAAACACAAAATCACCATAATTATTGTTGTCTACTGCAATGTTTGATTTCAATAATTTTCACGTTTTGCTGTTAATGTACCTATTTCATTTGACTGAGGAAGGACTACCGTATATTTAGTATTTTCTGCGGGCTAGAAATGTCTACCATTCTGAGATTCCATCCTCGTATCGCAGAAGCAAATCAGCAGAATGAAATTACCATACTTTTGTATCACCCAAACTTGAGCCTCTTCGATGAGTTATTGGTCCTTGCACTCAATGGGGCATTTGTTGAATTTTAGATACCGTCGTTATAACTGGATAGCTTACTCACTCACTCTGCACAACTTAGACTATTAAACTTGCGTTTTTATTTAGTTTCTATTACATTTCATTATATTACAGACTGACAAAGCCTAACAAATTGTTTTCAGACAATGTAGGTATTTTCGCAACCTATAACAAATATAAAATTGAACGAAAAAGTCCAAGGCAATCCAATTACAACAAACAACAACATTACCTTGAGCGATGTTAGGGTAGACGAGCAGTAGTTATTTCCCTTTGTATAGCCAGTGATTTTGTCCTGAATGCCCTACTAGCCAAATATTGAGGTCTTGAAACCCCTATATATCTACTACTATAGAAGTAAAGAGAAGATGAACGACAACGCGTTATAAGGAAAGAAGAGTACACTTCACTCTTTATTAAAACTACCGTCTGCTATCTAGAGACGTTATTCCAATATTGATTTCCAGCCAACATCTGCCGCATTGTGTAGCGTTAAGAATAATAACCGATAATTTAAACAATAGAGCGTTGACGTAACAATGAAACGGTTGATGCGGTCTAGGGGGCGGGGTTACGACGGGGTTACGACCTGTCAATCAAAGGGGCCAAAGTGACGCACATGTAGTGACATGCGACTATTTAAAGCATGTTTTAAGTAAAGCAGAATGCTCCATAAGGCGCATTCTGCTTTACTTTCAGCCTGTTTAAGCTACCATGTACTGGAAAAAATATCCAAAGATTTAGGAAAAATCCGGAGAAATGGCAGCCCTGTAGGCGGCAATGGCAGTGAAAGTTTAAATATAAAGTGCGTAAAGACTTCGCAAACAATTCGTATAGAACAACATAAAGTAAAACGTCTCTGTTACGACCTTCAAACAGAAGTCTTATTGATTGAACAAAATACATGCTACAGCTTAAATCAAGGAGCTTTCTGCTTTACAACCGTCTTGCTTTAAACAGAAATCTGCATTTAACACCTGATATATGACAAAATGTAGTTGTCCTAATAGAGAGGTTTTACATTATTGAAGAACGTTCTGATACTGAACACTGTGTTGAATTCTATAGTTTAGTTTTTTTAGTTGAGTTGAATTTTATCAGTTTTGCTTTGGAAAAGCATGAACTGATATAAGGTTCAACAATTTATCCCTCTTACATCTCTAATTTCGGTTCATCTGCTCATCAATAAACATCGTTATGAATATTTGAAGTGATACGGAAATGTGTCAGCATTATAATTATATATTCGTTCAAAACAGTCTTGCGACACGGGTATATGTTCAATGTATTTGAGCCGTGTCGACAAAACCTACCTTATTGCATTGCAACATTGTACAGACCAAGCACTGTAGTCAGCAAATTGCCAAAACCGTATATTATACAGTACAATAAGGTAGCTTCAATCTGTAGTTAACTAATTGAACCCTTTAGATTATGAGGGTGTCAAACAGTGTAGATCATTGCCAGCCGCCGCGTCTTTGCTGGCAATAGTCTTCTTTTCTGTGATCGTAATAGAGAGGTTTTATATGGATCACAAGTAGACAAATACGCTGTATTGTTAATTAATATTTATTTAAAGATCAATCTATTCTAAATACATTTTGATTTTATATATTATTTTAAATTGACTTCTGCTCAACCTAATGTTTGTCCCGACAAGACGGATTCCAACGCATTGCCTTTGCCGTTGGTAGAAGTTACGCATCTGGATTTAGCTTCAATCTGTAGTTAACTAATTGAACGCTTTAGATTATGAGGGTGTCAAACAGTGTAGATCATTGCCAGCCGCCGCGTTTTTGACGCGGCGACTGGCCTTGATCTACACTGTTTACACTGCAATGAGGCAGATTTTGTCATGACACGTCTCATTTATTTTTTTGTAAAGTTCAAGAATGGAGATTAGAATGTTTAAGAGCTCCTGTTTGAAGTCACTACATATCAACTGACTACAAATTACCTGTAATTATGATGATTGTGTTTTAAACAGTGGTCCTAAAAACTATGCGATCAACGAGTAAAAAGTTGCAGATATCGACTGTCCTGTAAACCTTTTATCCACATGCAACTGACCACAAATGCCTGTAGTTTTCAAATTTCATTTGCTGCACATTTGCCCATAGGCCGTTACATGCCGTCGAACATTTGCATCAAGGCTGGGGTACTGTAGACGTCGGATCCGCATTGCCCTCCTTTAACTTTACCTCACACACAAATAAAACAAATAACTTTATATCAAACGGATTAATATGCATAGAGCTCTATTATAATTTTTATAATATTAATTTGACAAACCTTTTTTGAAACCACTAGTTGTTTTGAATTTTTCTATCAATTGCCAACTTTCATACAGAAATACTGGTATTTTTGTCACGTTTCAGTGAACACACTTATGCCATTCGAAGATTTAACTATTTTACTGACAATGGCGCCAGAAGGCGACTTTGCAAATAGGATGGATCGTAATCAGACGACGCGTAACGTGGCGTCCGGTCAGGGTCCATACTGTTTGACTCTCATATCGAATTTGTTTAGTTAAACAATCCCTAAATCGGACTTGAAACAATATTGAAAACGACACTATCAATGCAGGCGATATTTTGGAAGTGAATGGGGTTAAATCAGACGATAAAATTTGGCTTTGAAAGAGTTAAATTGCATTGCAGTATCGTTGTAACAAGCTGAGCTTCACCTCTTCATTTTGCAGATTGAATTAAAGCTTTAACGGTTATTGAGAAATCCTCTGTTATATATAATATCACAAGACATTTTGCCGAGTAAACAGTAAAACTCTCTTTTATTACCACTAAATTATGTTGATAATGATGTGTTTAAGACAAGTGACTGCTTAAAACATGGTGGCAGTTAAAAAGAAAGCCCCTTCAGGAGTTTTCTGTTTTAATGCCACCTTGCTATAATATGTCACCTGACTTTAAAACAACAAATTGCTGGCAATAGTCTTCTTTTCTGTGATCGTAATAGAGAGGTTTTATATGGATCACAAGTAGACAAATAAGCTGTATTGTTAATTAATATTTATTTAAAGATCAATCTATTCTAAATACATTTTGATTTTATATATTATTTTAAATTGACTTCTGCTCAACCTAATGTTTGTCCCGACAAGACGGATTCCAACGCATTGCCTTTGCCGTTGGTAGAAGTTACGCATCTGGATTTAGCTTCAATCTGTAGTTAACTAATTGAACCCTTGTGCCGCTTATACTCGTCATTTACAAATATTGTACCTGTTAAGAGTAATATTGTCACATGCAAACAGTGTAGACCTTGATCAGAGAGCTCACCTTGATCAGAGATCTGTAATGTTTGTCATTTTGTGATTATTTTGAAAAACACCCGTACATAGTCAAAAATGGTCAAAAGTTGATAGGACTTTTCATTTTAAATCAGTTTAGTTGTTAATAGTCTTCTGCTCAACCTATTTTTTGTTCGGAAAAAAGTTGGTCTAAGGCATTGCTTTTTCCATTGAAAAGAGGTTTTTAACGCTTAGATTTAATTTCAACATTAAGTTAAGACATTTGCGCCCAGTGGATTCTTCCATGTTTTATATATTGGATAAGTCCATGTTTTATCAAAGGGATGCCTGGTCAAAATTTTCGTTTTCATTTTGTTTTATATTGAAATTCCTATCAGCAAACAGTGTGGACTCTGATCAGACGCCGCATTATGCGGCGTCTGATCAGAGTCTACACTGTTTGCCTATGTCCCATATATGGGATCATGGGCACAAATGGGTTAACAAGTATAGTTGTATTTCTCGCGCTTTCGCTTATTCTTTGCGGCGAGACATCCGGTTCTGCAGAATTCTTGTTTTGGCAATCTTTGTCTTTGTTTTTGCCTAACGAAACATAATTATGGTTGACAAACGGCTTAGAACATGATCAAAAACTAGGCGTCAGATCTGGAAACAAACTGCGCACATATTCAAGCAAAGTTACGCCTTGTTATACAGGCATCAAACAATGTGTTGTACGTTAGAGTTTTAATCCAACAATTTTCGTCATGTCATGCACGCCTGTTCTCTCTCTTAATGTGTGTCCATTGATGGTGTACTGATCGTATGGAAGTTCACACAGGACCTCAAACCCGTACTTCTGGTAAATCCTCTGAGAGAATGCTGACGTGCCCTCGCCTTTTATCGCCTTGAACCCAAGTTCCCGACTGAGTGCAACACACGCACCCATCAGTTTCGTCCCCTGACCTAATCGTCTGTAGTTTCGATGGACCCCTAGTGCAAAGAAATGCATTGCAGCGTCAACTCCAAATCTCTCACAGAAGTTTACATCTGAGTCTTTTTGAGTCATAAAGATGAAGAGATTTTTTAGAGGTTCGTAACTTATATTCAAGATAGCTGAACTGTCATCGGTTTTCTTCATTTCACCACTTATTCGCACCCCCATGATTTCGTTCGTTTTCTCTGACACCATCATCACTGAAACATTTTCCCTTAGAAGTTTGTGTACAATGTCTTCGAAGTCTTTGTGCCATTTGACCCCAAAAGCAGAGCAAAGCGGTTCGTCCGGTGTAAAATGGTCGGCCATAATCATGAACACCTCTTTGTATCGCTCCTCTGGAATGATTTCAAGTCTTCCACCCTCAATCTCAAACTCCTTCTTTACTTTGTTAAAAGCCTGTGGAAATAGTAAAGCAGCATAATAACAGGAAGTTAAAATGTTCTACTCCCTTCACACTTTCGCAACATCATTAAACATGTACAATATACAAACAGTCGGAAACCAAACGAGTGGCCGAGTTACTCGGTGTCTCAATTGGATCATACGTTTTTTACATCCTAAAGATACATGCATTTATTTATTTTTTATGTTTTTATTTTTTAAGTTTAGAAAAATTACAAACAAACAGTTACTACATTGTGTAAAGAGTTTGTGTATGGAACTAGGGACCGTCATACGAAACGTTGTACGACAAAACGGTCGCAAGTCAAAACTTTCAAATACATCTAATTTCTGATTTCTCCATTTAATCATGTCTTGTGACATCTCTTTGGAATCGTCTTTTCAAAACAGATGTCACAAGACAGGATCAGATGGAGAAATAAATAATAATTGAGAATTTTATAATCTAACGTACGACAATATTTCTCTTACGACGTTTCGTAAGACGGACTCCAGCCTGTAGAATACCCTCTTGTTTTGATCAGTAGATTCCCCGATTTCTAGATGGCACGGATTTTCATCCATATTTCACAAAATTTGTACAATTGAGAAAAATTGGGAAATCAAGAATCACGGGATTGAAAAAATCGAGAAATTGAAACATCTAGACATTTGGTAATGAAATGGTTCAATCGAGGTACAAGGACATTTGGAAGTTAAATGGTGCCATCGAGAAATAGAAATATTGGGGAATTCGGAAAATCAGAAATATGTCGTGTAGTCTGATCAGGATCCCATCTATTTGACACTCATATCAACATTTGTTAAATCAACATCCCCAGGATTCTAGATTTAGAAACAACGCATTTAAGTAGACGAAATCGCCGCAGTGAACTCTTAATGACAGTGGAAACGTGAAGTAGCGCCAGTACAATACCTCCCCTCCCGTACTGGTTTTACGACCAAGCTGTCTTTAACCCATTTTAGCTCACCTGGTACAAAGTGCCAAGGTGAGCTATGTTGATCGTCCTGTGTCCCTCGTCCCTCGTCGTCGTCGTCCGTCGTCAACACTTTCTTTAAAACGACATCTCCTCTTAAACTACTGGATGGATCTTAACCAAACTTGGCAGGAATGATCCTTATATAGTCCTCTTTGAAAGTTGTTCAAATATTTCCGATCCGTTGTATATCTAGGTCACAGGAGCTAAAATAGATCGTTTCAATAAAAACTTAAAAAATGTTCTTCTCTGAAACCACAGTACCCTGAGCTTAGATATATTGCACAAAGCATCATCTACAGGTCCTCTATCAAGATTGTTCAAATTATGTCCCTGGGGTAAAAAATGGTCCCGGCCCGGGGGTCACAAATTTACAAGGAGTTATATAGTGAAATCTTCAAACGTTTTCTTCTCTGAAACTAATATAGCTATAGCTTTGACATTTGGAATGGTGTAACTTCTAGAGGTACTTTACAAATATTGTTCAAATGGTTCCGGTCTGTTGCATATCTAGGTCACAGGAGCTAAAAATAGATTTTTTCAATAAAAACTTAAAAAATATTCTTCTCTGAAACCACAGTACCCTGAGTTTAGATATTTGGCACAAAGCATCATCTTCAGTCTTCTATCAAGATTGTTCAAATTATGTCCCTGGGGTCAAAAATGACCCCGCCCGGGGGTTCACAAATTTACATAGAGTTATATAGTGGAATCTTCAAACGTCTTCTTCTCTGCAACTAATATTGGTAGACCTTTGATATTTGGCATGGTGTAACTTCTAGAGGTACTTTACCAAGATTGTTCAAATGGTTCCGGTCCGTTGCATATCTAGGTCACGGGAGCTAAAATAGATTATTTTCAATAAAAACTTTAAAAATCTTCTCCGAAACCACAGTACCCTAAGCTTAGCTATGTGACACCCAGCAATTGGAACGCTAGTATTGTCATAATTTCTCAGCTTTCCAAGATATGTTACATTGACATCAACGGTTCCATGTGAGCGATTTAGGGCCGTATATGGCTCTTGTTGTCTAGTTGTCTTGTTGACAAATGGTGCACTCATAATACGGCGTCTGATCTGAGTCTGCACTGTCTGCTTGGAACTTTCATCAAACTTTAAATGAAAATGTAATTTTGTCCCGGCACCCTTGAATAAAAATTGAACTCACCAAATACACCGTGTATAAGCGTTCAATTTGTTGTGCGGTGCACAACGCTGTTGTGCGTGAAAGACAACGCCGAATTGCGGTATTTCCTGTTTACATTTGACCTAGTACACACAGGTGAGTAAACAAATCGCCTTTTTGCAAAGGATATGAAGAACCATTCTGCAAAAAAACCTGGTAGATGCGAAGCACAAATGATTCCGGTTTCCAGTCGTAGTACGTTTATATGCCTATATTTTGTAGATTTGTCAAACGTATATTCGGGTTGTTAAAAAGCCAATTTAGGGCATAAAACACTCCTTCAGATTGACTTTTGGTACATAATTGGGCCCATATAGATTTATAAAAGCATAAATTTGTTGATTTTGAACAAAAAATGTACATTGAAATGTTTGAAGCTAAAAAATGAATTGAACGTTGGTGACGGCGGTGCTTTGAAAAAAAACACGTATGTGCCGGTGTAACGGAGTAGAATGACCCATCCCTACTAAAATGACCCATGGGTCATGTCACTACGTAGAACAGTGACCGCGGTGTTACAAGTGAGTCGTTTTTTATGCCAACACGCACACAAGGAATATTTACGATTTCCGTGCAATCTTGTTTAGACATGTTCTCATAATAGTTACTTTGGAATCAACGTTGTCAGAAAAACGTAGACGCGGTGACAAAGCCCAAACTGTAGAACGGCAGGTCCTTGTCCAGTTACTATAGCTGGACTGATATAGATTCATCACGTTAGTGAGACCGAAAGCACCAATACAACGACGTCAGAACGTTTTCATTATTGGGGATGGGGGTAGGGGGCAATGTCTGTGAACATTTTTGACATGGTCGATCTTTATATGATTTTGATAAAAAAAATCATGCGGGAGCCAATTGATGTGGGAAGGTCTCCGAAAATAGTTCATGTTCAGTCACGTTTTGTCTGATTTAATGTAGAATTTATAAGGTTTTGAAAAAAATGTTGGGGCTAAACCATATATTGCCCCCCTCAGGGTTAGGGGGGTGGGGGTGTCCCCACTGCCCTCCCCTTTTTCAGACGCCTATGTACTAATATCAATATTCCGAACAAAGGGTAAATGGAGTGGAGTTCATTCCTTTTCTTTGGAAAATTTGGACAGAGTCAATGACAATGACAAACATTTTATTGCTTCCAGGCCACCAGCCCGTATATACATAGCAACATAATTACAATATAGAAAGTGTCTGACCATTAACTATTAATTAACATATATTACATATACACTTTCAGTTGGCAAGATTCATATATTCATATACACAATACACCGTGCCCATGAACATGAAATATGATGTATATACAAACGATAGTAGACGTTATTAAAGCTGTCAATTTCTGAGCTGTTTCCTTCTTTTTAAACCATAATATAAATATGTAGCCGTAGCTTTAATTAGATTTTCGTTCTGTGTTGACATTAATATATTAAATTTGAATACATTTGGATTCTTTGTATACTTGGTTGGTATATATATTTGCCTTAAGTCTTCATAAACATAAAAAATCAACAGGAAGTGATATTCATTTTCTATAAGATTTCGATTACATAATGTACATATTCTTTTTTCTCTTTGCACATTTCTATATCGACCCCTTACGATTTCCAAAGCATGGCAACTTACTCGAAAGCTTGAAAAAACAAATCTAAACTTCCTTAGATCTAATATATCTAAATTCATACCCAAAAGTCTGTTTAAATCCTATATACGTATCAAGCTTTGACATCGATACTATATCTGCATTCCATTACGGTAAAAACTGGTCCTTTAATCTTGTTGTAAAGCTTAAAATAAAATGCTTTTCATTGGTAATTGTCTGATCATCCCAAATATATCCAAAACCGTTTGATTGTAAACAGATCCTTAGTTTTGTTACCTAATTAGAAATGCCATTTCTATCTTCTAAAACCATTTTTATGTAACACTTTTTGGCAAGCCTTTCGCGTGGCATTTTAAGAATTTTTATCCAGTATTTTATGCATCTCTTGTATGTTTGTATATATAAAGGGTATCTTCCACAATCACCCTATGTAGCAGCATTACAGGCATTATATTTTATACACATGGATCTCTTGCACGCATAGTTATGTACTCTCTCTATTTGATCAAACTTTTCTAACCCCCAGACCTCTAAATCATATAATAACTGCGGACATATTTTGGTATCAAAAATCTTGAAAAATACCTTTTTGGTAGTTGCCTTTCACTATACAATGAGCTGAGTATTGACATTAAAACTCTTTTACCTTTAATACATAAATTGTCTACCATTTTACAAACCGACATTTGTCGTGTAAAAGTAAGTCCAACATAGCAAAATTCCGGGACAACTTCCAACTGTGAATTTTTGTAAGTCCATTTTTAAAACCTTGAAAGTTGGCCACCTTTTTTGAAAACCACAACTTTTGTTTTCTTTTCATTTACTGTAAGCTTATAATCTCCACAACATTTCTCTAAAATATTCAGTTGCCTTGGTAAACCAGACACAGTATCGGCTAGTAAAGCTATGTCATCTGCGAACATCAGTAATAGTACTTGTGCAATACCTGGATGTAATTGAATGCCTTTGATATTGCTATTTCTTAAAATATGTTCCAATTCATCGATAAAAAGGCAAAAAGTGTCGGGCTTACTATACACCCCTGTTTTAATCCAATTGTACAGGGAACAAACTCACTGTATGTTTTATTACATTTAACGCATGCTTTTACACTATTGTACATAATTTTCAAACGGCAAATAACCTCCCTTTAACACCGGGCCTCATGTATCACTTTCCAAAGTAGTGGTCGTCTTATTGTGTCAAAACATTTTTGGAAGTCAACAAATGCTACATAGAACTAACCACGCTTTTTACTCAATGCTTTGTCAATCAGGGACTTTAGAATGAAAGCTTTATCTACAGTAGAATAACCTTCTTTAAAACAAAATTGACTTTCTGATATTTTTCTATATATTTGACTGAAAAAATTCAACCGTGTCACTAAAACTGTACTGTACACTTTACTTAAGATATTTTGTAATGATATTCCTCTGTAGTTGTCTACATCATTTAAAGCGCCCTTTTATGTATTGTAATGATCGATGACTCACACCATGAAACATGGATAGAACATTCGATTCCATATATATAAATCCCTGCAGTAAAATTATCTGGACCCGGTGCTTTATTCTTCTTTAGCTGCTTTATCGCAAGTCTTATTTCATCTTTTGAAATTTCTGTGTTAAAAATATAGTCTTCAATATCATCAATATGGTCATCTTCTATGTCAATCAGATCGTCAACATTTTCATCTGGTAATTCAGGATTAAGTAAACTTTGAAAATGTTCTACCCATTCAGCTGTTGTTATCTTATTCTTAGAAAAGGATTTTGCTTGTGTTAACCTTTTAAGTTTAGACCAGAATGACTTTGGGTCATTTACATTTGATACAAGATCCTCTAGCTTATCATTTATAAACTTTACATAATTGTTTGTATTTTGTCTTAGCATCTAAAGATTGTTCGAGGTTTTCCTCTGATCTATTACCTCTGTATAATCTAAGACGCTTGTATGTAAATCTCTTTGAGTCTGTACTATCAGTCAACTATCACCTATCTATTTCAAGACCCTGGCAGCTTCCCCATTGTTGGGAGTAGGCAATGGTTTTGATGTCCAAAGTCGGAGATTCTTTGAGGAGCCAACGACCTTGTTGGTAGCAATAGTTTTAGGTCGATTATAAATAGTGTCTGTCAATTTTTTTGTCGATTGCACATCGATATTAAAGAAAACAATCTGTTGGGACAATAGTTAGAGGGCGGGGGGAAACAGAGTATGTTGTCTCCAAAATGTATTAGGTGTGCGCGCGTGTGTGTGTGTGTGTGGGGGGGGGGAATACAAGTTGTGCTCTGACGTTAATGTTTATACAATATTTTCTAGTTTCGATAATTTATTGTATTGCTGATAAAAACTGTTTAATATCACTCAGTCGTGACTAGAACATTGGCTCCACTGCTGTCACACAAACAACAGTGTCAATATCTATGTTCTACTTATTAATATTTATTAATATTTATTATTATTATTATTCGTCTTCTTCTTCTTGGCAACGAGTTTGAATCATTATTGACGTATTTATCTCAGTGAAGGTCATATCGTAATATTTACATTCAACCTGTAAAGTCTCTATGTAATCGTATTAAAAATATGCAGGTCAATTCTCGATGAACCTACGAATCGAATCCGGTTCCAGCCAGTTAGAAAGAGGGCGGAGTCTCCGCCGCGAAGAAAATCTTCCATACGGCGGAGAGATACCGACCAAGTTAGGATCTACTTTTAGATTAGCCGTTCGGGTATCTCGAAACCCCTATTTAAAGTCACAGACAGTTCAATTAAAATCAAATTGCGATAAAAAAAAATTAAATGCTGTTTTTAAGGGAGGTTATCATATTACGCTCCGTCATTAAAGCTGTACGCGTTCTCTCCCTTCTCCGAGTGTTCTATTTATAGATTAGACAAGTTGTCTTCCAATTACGGTTTGAAATTGACAAGTTCAAACAATTTGTTCACCAGAATTACATAGGAAAGTCGCTCAAACATAAAGCAAAATAATGCATTCACACTTACTAAATTGGTAACGTAATGTTCCGTTATGACATATTGAAACTAGCCTATGTGTATCGGATATGCCACGGATGGCCGCGGGTGTGTGTACACGCTGACTGTGTAGTCGCATTTCAGCGTTGCTATTCGCGTTGCTATGTGTAAAGCGTGTATAAAAACTTGCGCCACCTAATTGTTTAAAATATGCTTTGATAATAGATATTCAGATTGAAATTTTTGTTTTAGTTTCTTACGAGCGTTCTTAAAGCACAGCGAGAAAGTTTAGTGCGTAAAAATCCTGAAATTATTATGCAAATACAGTACATGTAGTAAGGACTACTTTTGACACCATATTTAGAAACTGGAATGGCTATTACATCGATATTACATCTATCAAACCCATTTGGCCGGTATATGGTATATTCATATACATGAAAACAAATCTGGTCAAACTACACATTAAATGGATGACAGAAAATAAAAATATAAATATAAGGAATAAACAACATCTTTTTGCCGCTCATGACGGTATGACTACATTAGCTTCGGGGGGTAAATTAAATTGAAAACGCCCTTCGGGCGTTTACAAAATTTACCCCCTGCGAAGCTAATGTAGTCATACCGTCATGAACGTCAAAAAGATGTTGTTTATTCCTATACACCATGGCGGTCATTTTTTCTATAAGCATTTCACGGGGGAATTTGTTATTTTAGAAATAACAAATTCGTAGGTGTTCATTACCGTGCATTAGATCACAGTTAGGAGTTGAGATGTGGAGTCATTAGATCTCGAGGCCTTTAGGCCGAGTGATCTAATTACCCACATCTTAACGACTAACTGTGATCTAATGCACGGCAATGGACACCTACGAATGTGTTATTTTAATTCTAACGCGACTTTTATTATAAAAATACTATTTATGTATTTCGCGTATGGAGCAAATGGAACAGCGGATGGAAACGCCGCGCGTGTTTTTCATTATCGCGGCGTTATATACTGTACGTTTCTCGGTATTCTTTGTCTGTAGTACATAGGTTTCGAGACGTGTTAGAATTAAGACTTAACACGTTTTAATTCTAACGCGACTTTAATTGTAAAAATACTATTTATGTATTACGCGTATGGGGCAAATGGAACAGCAGATGGAAACGCCGCGCGTGCAGTTCATTATCGCGACGTAATACAATAAGTTTCTCAGTATTCTTTGTCTATATGCCGTAGGTTTCGAGTCGTGTTAGAATTATAGTTCAAATTGCAATGTTTACGGGTCACAACAATTAAACAACATCGTTGAATTGATGTTTAAACTGGTATCACTTTCCTCCAATATGTTTGTATCTTAGTGGTAATTAGAGCATCTGATTCAGTATTCTGGTAATCTTTCACATCTAACATTGATCTCTGAAACGTATTGTTGAAAGCCATTGCGGTTTTTCTCGAACGTCATCTTTCTACAAAGGAGTATAAATGTTAAATGTTGGTCTTTATATATCTGTGAAATAATTTATTTTTATATTTGTTTCTAAAGAAAACACATGCACAAAGAGACCTAATTAGAAGACAACTGGTATCAGGCGAATAAGGGTTATCTTCTTGCAAACGCTCTAACTCTAACGCTCTAACTCTCAGTAGTAGTAATCTTGACATATTTAAATAAGTTAGCAAGGGAATCCGACTATATGCACGACTACATTAGTTATAAGCTTAAATACTAGTACATTAAATAAGAATACCCTATTTACCCCGCATTCACCAACGTAATTTTTCTAAAGCACCGCGGCACCAACGTTCAATTCATTTTTTGCTTGAAACCTTTCAGTGTACATTTTTCCTCAAAAGAAACACACTTAATGCTTTATTATAGCGAAATGGTCCAAATTATATACCAAAAGTCAATCTGAAGGAGTGTTTTATGCCCTAAATTGGCTTTTTAACAACCCGAATATACGCTGAGCTCACTTCGCGGGTTGGTTTTCATTAATGTTTGACAAATCTACAAAATATAGGCATATAAACGTACTACGACTGGAAACCGGAATCATTTGTGCCTCGTTCCGACCAGGTCTTTTGCAGAATGGTTCTTCATATCCTTTGAACAAGAAATATCTTTAAAAAAGATATTCGGCGGAATGAGTGGTTGAACTAATGCTATAGATGGGTGTGCAAAATTGCATGAAATTGAGGTTTTCAAAGAATTGTAATATCTTGGATAGAAAAGCAAAACATTCAATTACAGTAACTTTCGTGTAAAATATAGCTACTAAAGGTCTGTCCTCTACAGAATCACAAAACAGTAATTAATTAAACCGTATCCTGCTGCTCATAAGATTCTTGCATAAATCTACTGTTCTATCAATGGAGTTTCTTAAAACAAAGATGTCATAATTATCTAAAAATAGAAACATGCTGTCATAGCAATTGCAGACTCTTTGCACTAACAATTCACATTCAATTACAGTAACTTTTATTTAAAATGCAAAACTATTATGTACATACTACAGAAATGCCAAACAAAACCATTATTTAAACCGTACCCTACCTACTGGTAGGAGATCCTAACATTAATCTACTGTTCTATCACTCTTCATTCATGAATGGAGTTTCTTAGAAAAAAAGATGTAATATCTTAAAATAAAAGCATGATTGCATCAGCATAGTTAGTCTGTGTCTCTAATTTTACACTCACTATTCCTATCCAGTAAAACTGTAATTTTACATAGACCAGCCTACAGAGCTCCAGATAAGAGGGAGTAAATTGTACAAATCACATTTTTTCACTCATTTCAACACCAAACCCTATGATGTTACTACTCATTTGGATCGCCATAGGGTTTAATGCAGAAATAAAGATTTAAGTTTTAAAATACAACCCTTATCTGGAGCCCTGGCTACTATCCAATCAGCCCTTTCAGTTTTAAGCATGTGACTTTCAACCTAGATTTCTGTCCAGTTATCATTGGTTGAGAATTTGCATGATAGGTATAAATAGAAACTATTCAGCTCCGCCGAAAAAAGGCGATTTGTTTACTCCCCTGGGTGTACTAGGTCAAATGTAAACAGAAAATACCGCAATTCGGCGTTGTCTTTCACGCACAACAGCGTTGTGCACCGCACAACAAATTGAACGCTTATACACGGTGTAATATATAAAGGAAGAATCTTATTAGGCATAAACGGGTTAAAATCGATTGTATTTGTATACGGAGATGTGCAATTGTTAGATTAATGTCGGTTTAGCCTAGTGTCTCCTAAAGTAGCATTAGCAAAGAGTTACGCGGCGTCTCATAGGGGTCTGCTCTGTTTGCTATATCATGTGAAATATTCTGCTGTATGGACACATACTGCGTTGTCTTTATATCACTATTGTATATATTGTATATTGAAATCTTTCACCAAGCACAAAGGGAGAGTTCATTGCAATACCCATCCATAAATGGGTTAAATTAACAGAAACAGAGGTATTCGCCACTGTAGGAAACTATTTGATATCAGATTTACACTGGTTGGTATCGACAACATGAGTAGGTCGTGTTCGTGTTGTTAATCGTTCATTCATCAATTATTTAAATCAATTTTAATCTGTGTGAAGAAAATCGAATGTAAATAGAGACGCTTCTCTAATATGAGTTTTCCAACTTTTTGCACGCTAAGTGAAATCGTATGTTCAGTCTAATACAAATAGCTTTGTTGATTCTCTGACAACTTGTTATCTGAGTGGCAAACAGTTTGCACCCTGATCAGACGACGGGCTACTTGTCATCTGATCTGGCTTAAAACAGTTTGCCACGGACGTAATAGTTTTAGCATAAAGGCGTTTAAACCTTTCATGATCAGATTATTCTGGACATTTTAACCCCTTCACCGCTTTATTGTCGTCTGCTCTAATATTGTTGTCTGCAAGACACGTTTCAAAGTTAGATTTAAGTTTGTATGACTTAATAAATATCGTTAAGAGTGTCAAACAGTTTGGGTCCTGATCAGACGCCGCGTTACGCGGCGTCCGATCAGGACCCAAATTGTTTGCAAACGCGCTATTGAGAGTGAAAGGGTTAATGGGAAAGAATAGCGTCTTCTCAGCTGTATACCAAAATATTGTTGACATACATGTAGTTTCGCGAGATTCTTGCAGAGCATAACAATATATATAAACTACAAACCATACATGTTTTGCCATTTATATGCGCTCTTACCTGGGAGGTTTGTTCGTATGTTCGACTAGAAGACTGCGCCATTGCTATGGTTCCCTGACAAGAAAAGAATAAAAATGTTTAAAATGTTGATGTTAACAAACAAACTGACTGGTGTCAGAAAAAGTAAGCCTCTATCCCGGTCGCTGCTGACTAATTCTGTGCATGCTGGGTAATGTTTTCATCTGCAACAATTGTCGTCTGCTACTATTCTGAAAATAGAACTTTCAAGATTTCTTTTTAAAACTTGGTCAGTGTGTCAAATAGTTTTGATCCTGCTTAACGCGGCGTCTCATCAGGATCCAAACTGTTTGGAAAGGTTGTCAATGTTTCGCCGCTAGCATGCTAAAAGGTTCACATTACCCCGGATGTTGCAAAGGTGATGAATGACATGCTCCAGTGCGTGAGACGGCATATGTATATATACATGCATGCTAATTGCTGAATGCAGAAGTAATAAGTTGGGTAGAGCAGTGAGGAAATGAGTTACAGTGCTAACGCTCGACATACGACGTAATGTATGTGTTTCGTAATCCAGTATTCAAAGTTATAAATAGTTTGAGTTGAGTTAAGTCTGAAATCGTTCTCAAGCATTTTATTTATTAGATTTTAGCTTTTGCTAGCAAACGCTCAAATCTGACAATCAAGTGCTTGAGGACGATCTCACACTCAACTCAAAAGCTTTATCACCTTGGCGCAAGGTACTAATACATATTGCAAACATAGTATGCAAGATCATGCACCAAATCGCTTGGCACTCATGCATGTAGATGGAAATAAGCGGGAAAGGATAACGTATTGTCGTCTGCATTGTATCTGGGTCTTCACTTGTTGCAATGTTTGGTAACTTGGGTTCAATCCGTTTGCAAAATTACAAGTACCAGTCAAGCCATAACCGGCAAGCAAGTGGTTAACCCCTTAACTGCCATGACGTCATCATTTTTAAAAAATTGATGTCTGCTTTTATTTCTCATATTCAAATTTTATGTAATTTAACTTAAGAATTGTTGAAATGGGTGTCAAACAGTGTGGATCCTAATCAGACGCCGCGATACGCGCCGTGTGATTGAGATCCAAACTTTTTTGCAAATAACCAATGAACTCTGGGTAAGGTATGATCGGATTAAAGTGTCTTACAAACACCACGTGATATTGTTGCAGACGACACTTCAAATGCAAGACGACATTATGGCAGAATAATGAATAATCGATTTCAAATTATTCGGTGATGTTCCGACTCTAGGCAATGTCTGGAATGTGGGGTTCTCTTACAGATTTTGCATTACGAGTAATGAGATTCCTGATTAACGTTGTTTTTGCAGTGACTAATACCACGTGTTCCGAAATTGTCGTCTGAATAGTTGAAAAATCCTTTTCTCACAATTAATTCCATTTCAATGGTTAGACGCCCCGTAACGCGGGGTCTGGTCAGTATTCAAACTATTTGGCATTCGTATAGTTATTTCTTCAGACATACTTAATGTAATCGAACTTGGAAACAATAATGCATACCGTGATATTAACCGTTTCACCGCCAAATTGATCGTGAGTATTTTTATCCCTACATCGCCATAGTGTCGTCTGCTTCAATATTGTTGTCAGCAGTATCGTTTCAAAGTTAGATTTAAGGCAGTATGGCTGACGAAGTTCCGAAACGAGTGTAAAAAAGTTTGGATCCTGATCAGACCCCGTGTTCAGGGGCGTATAACCATTGAAAATCTGACTTAGGTCACAGACGCGGTGTCTGATCAGGGTCCAAACATTTTACAAATGCGCATTTTGGCACCATGTACAGTGAAAGGTTTCAAGCAAATGACATTATGGCAGTGAACCGGTTATTAGATGATAACATTTTGCGATGAAAGGGTTAACTCTTTGCACGCTAGCGGCGGATAAATCTGCCACAGTCATAACATTTGCAAACAGTTTGGATCCAGATGAGACGCCGCGTAACGCGGCGTCTCATCAGGACCCAAACTGTTTGCCATTCTGACCCTGAATTTAAAAGAAATTTTGATTTTTTAAATTTTTATAACAAAAGCAGACGACAAATTGTCGCAGACGAAAAAAGTACCCAGCATGCAAAGAGTTAAGATATCACATGTTTCGAAATTACCGTCTGCATCACATTAAAAGTAGGCTTGATTTCCTTATAACAACAGAATAAATAAACTGAATTAACTCAAGTTCGTTTCGATCCAGCTCGGTCAAATTGCGTTGGATGTTACTTTGAAATGATAAGTCAAGCAACATTTTTTAAAGCAGATGAAATAATGGCGTAGAAGAAGATAACACATTTTTGCCTAGAACCTCTAACAGTGGACAATGGCAAACAGTGTAGACACTGATGATACATCGCGTTACGCATCAGGATCTACACTGTTTGCTATTGCATATGAAATGTTCTGTTGTATTAAATAACATTGCAGTGTCATTAGAACGGTCACCCTTGTATATCTGTAATGAAGTATTCAAGCAAGCACATAGGGAGATTTCATCGCAATATCCAGGCATAAAATGGCTTAACCAATTTGTGCCCACGATCCCATATATGGGACATAGACAAACAGTGTAGACTCTGATCAGACGCCGCATTATGCGGCGTCTGACCAGAGTCTACACTGTTTGCTGATACACTGTAGGAATTTCAATATAAAACAAAATGAAAATGAAATTTTTTACCTGGCATCCCTTTGATAAAAAATGGACTAATCCAATATATAAATATGAAATAATCCATTGGGTATAAATGGGTTAATATTGACAGTCTTTACAAGTCACCTGCTGGTACACTAATCCTTTCTTTCCCTACACAGAAATCTCACCCGGAAATATTGGCAACAATAAACGATATATATATCGCTTATATCAATAGACAACGTCATATATATTATATTTCCTTTCTTCTTCGACCGGAGAAAACTCAAAGAATGCAGTAAAACCCCGCTAAGGCGACCAATGCTTAAAGGGATGCATGTGTTCAGGTCGAATGCTGCAGCAAGTTAACCCATTACTCAATAGCGATACCAATTTTACGTGTTAAGATTAAGTCTTCACTGTAGAAAAGAAATGTAGTTTCAATTTATACAGTCATGAATATTTATACTATAATAAATATTTCCATATCCTAGAAGTTGATAGCTGAAAGCAGGTTGAAAGTAAAGCAGTATCTTAAGGCGCATTCTGCTTTACTTTCAACTTGCTTTAAGCGGTAAGCTATCTTCAATACAATACAGGCTATGGAGTAAAGGGTTAAAGAGAGATGAGAGTAGAGATTTTTTCATCCACCATGCTTTCCTCCATACAGGTACCAGTGCACTCCATCTCTATCCAACTTATGTGTCATATACATTTCTTCTGTATTTATGGCAGGTTGCTGCTTGAAATCAAGATGGAGAATTTACACTAAGCATCATTCTCTTTTATTTTCGCCTTGCTTAAAACTATCATCTTTATTTAAGCTTATGGGTTTCATGAATACGTTTCAGCCGGTTGAAATAATGAGATGAAATAGTATTTATAAAGCATCTGCAAATAGCGTGGACCCATTTCAAAGGGATTCTTAAAGGTCCCTGTCTTCATTGTTTGCCATATTAAAAACATATTCCTAAAAATAAATGTAAGCCGTTCATTTAACAGAAAATGGAAGAGTCTGAAAGAAAATTCACCATTGTCAGGGCTAGATAGTCTCAGTTCCGTGACAGGCTTCAGTTCGCTTGTACTAGAATCTAGATTTCGGGATATCTGGCATCTGGTATAAGGCTAATTGGATTGCACCACTAAGCTTAGCTGTAGATCAATACTTATTACTACAGAGTAATGATCATGTTAAATGTGACATAATGTGCTGCACTACATGTGAGAGCGTCTCAACCCACTGAACCCTAGCGACGAGTATAGGTGTCCTTTTAAACAGTGTACATGTGAAGAGTACATATGTCCTGCGCAAACAGTGCAGAGTCAGAGTCTACGGGAACCTTCTAATATAGAAGATAGGAAAAGTAAGCTACTAGTAGCCAGCTACTAGTAACTGGCTACTAGAACAAGGAAAAGTTGGCTACTAGTAGCCAGCTACTAGTAACTGGCTACTAGTACTAGGAAACGTAAGCTACTAGTAGCCAGCTACTACAAGACAAACACGTATGCATGCATCTGGATCGCCACAAAATGTGTGTACAAGGAAGTGAATGGTGTCAATAAGATTAAAATGCCATTGCACATACTCATCTCAACTTTATTCACACCAAACTGCAAAATCCGATTCTGATTTTTGTTAAGTAGCTTAAAATTAATAATGTACTAATATCACGAATGATGAAAATGTTGTTCGTCTAATATTAACTTTATCACAACACAATCTTAAAATACAGAGATGCCATTTGAATGAAAACAATTAGATAACGGGTATGGCAAGGAAAATGTAGAAACGTAAGCCTTTGAAACTAAGTATAATCAGGAATGTATATTAGATATACGTTCCTGGTTTTAGTGGTATGTCTTATTATATACAATATAAGATTGTACCAAGAACGTATAATATACATTGCTGCTAAAACTGATAAATGGTACTGTTATTTCAATGTGATGGGACATTATGAATCATCCCCTTTAATAGTCTCTTATAATTTGATTTTGAATGGAATTGCTTTGTCTTGTAATGCATTATTAAACATCATACAGGATGCCTTTTATGAACTGAAGATATTAAATGCATGATATCAGCATGCACACTAAACGTTTACTTTCCTTTTCAGAGGATCATTATGGCCCAAATTATCTTATTAGGTTTATGATGATACATTATAAAATGAAATATAAAACTATATCTTTATTTTTTGTTTGTAACTTGGATGTTGGCATTTGACAAGCAGTTTCATTCTGTTCGGAAGCAGAGTTTTCAGTATCCGCGTTGGATGCAAACTGCTTGTAAATACATGCGGTGGCTGAAGAGTTAAAGATGTTCATGGATTTTGATCAGGGGATTCCGAAGTAAACTCGTTTTCCAACATGTTTCCTTTAAACTTTCACAATGATATGATTACTCACAAGAATTGTCTCCTTCTCAGATGGCTATTCTAATGAGTAATATGACATCACAGTCACACGGCAAAATGAACAATAATGTGTTGTCTGCTTCTGCTTCCTAAATTTAGAAGATATGACTATATTGAGTGCATACATAGCGACATGAATGTTGAACAGCCAAATAGTTAGGATCCTGATCAGACGCTTATTTTCTAGGCGTCTGAGTATTATCCAGGCTGCCTGTAACTTTTAGTTTACCTGGGGTAACACAGTGAAGGGGTTAACTACCATATACATGCTATAACATTCAAATGCCTGGGCTCCCTAACACCAACAGATGCTATACAGTAAAACTTTGTTATACTGTCCATACAGAAACTCCTTCTTGCCAAAATCAGCGATCCACAGGAACTGCATATCAGACAGTGCACTGCTATAGTCAATCTCTTCACCTGGAGTGCTACTAATTATTCAATGGCAATCTTAGTTTACCAGTGTTGCTAATCAAGGGGATAGTCTTTCATCAAATGTACTATAGATTTAACAGTGCACAGCTATAGTCAAGCGCTTCACCTGGGGTGCTACTAATCTCTTACTATAGATACTCTGTTTACCAGTGTTACTAATCAAGGGGTAATCTTTCATCAAATATACTATAGATTTGCTGTAGCACATTCAATAGAAACTTTTCTCTGCTACCCATTTTACTTAGGAAAATGACCAAGTTGAACCAAATGAATTTATACACATTTGGTTCAACTCAGTCATTATCGCTGATCAAGTGTTGTAGAAACTTTTCGCTGCCCCTCTTACATGGGTAAATTTGTAAACACATTCCAATATATCGCCACCCTTCAGGGTGGCGATAAATGAACTGGCTACTAGTACTAGGAAACGTAAGCTGCACTATTCTGTGATATACAAGTATTTACCATATCAATACGCACTTTAACGCCTTTTATTTGTTCATCCACTGAAGAAAATAGTTCCAATTTATACAGACAAGAATAGGTACGTTAATGACGATAAGAAAATATTTCTATATCCTCTGATATGGTAGTTTGACGCAGGCTGAAAGTAAAGAACAGTGCGCGCTGAGGCGCTTCATTCTGCTTTACTTACAGACATCTTAAAGTGATCATCTGTCTTCAATACTTGAAACAGGGTTTAACTACAACAAGAGCTTTCTGTTGAATTGATCTGGGTCGATCCGCACCAACAGGTGACCGAGGCTTGACCTCTCATACATCAACATAGCTACAGAGGAGAAAACGTTATTCTTTCCCGTTTTAACGCAAACGTAACGCAAACAACAGATACGTAGAAAAGTACAACTTTTGGACAACTCTGACAAATAATGCTTATCTTGTTGGCAAACAGTTTAGAGCCTGATTAGGTTTCCCGGCTTCTGAACTGGCTCCAAACTGTTTGCAATTGAAATAATAGTTTTAGCCTAAACGCGTTTATTCGGAAAGAATAACCTTTTCTCCACTGTAGCTACTAGATGATGGATAACAACAGACGCATTGAGGAAATAATAACACCCCCCCCCCCCCCCCGAAAGTGTGTGTAATTAATGGCCATAGCAATTTTGCAAAACAGTCTGTAAACTGACCCGACACTGGGCCACTCGACGTCTGGTAGGGATATACACTGTTTACAGCTCTTATTAATATAAATCGTCATTCTTTTTCAGCGGAGCTGCATGGTTTCTATTTAGACCTATCATTTGCAAATTCTCAATCAATGATAACTGATCAGAAATCTAGACTGAAAGTCACATGCTTAAAACTAAATGGGTTGATTGGATACGGGGACAGACTGATCTATTGTACCCATTAATTTACAAGTTTTACTGGAGATGAATTGTTAGTGCAAAACTATAGACACATTCTGCAATTGCTATGATAGCATGTTTATTTTTAGATATGACATTTTTGTTTAAGAAACTCCACTCATGAATGAAGAGTGATAGAACAGTAGATTTATGCAAGAGTCTATGAGCAGCAGGATACGGCTTAAATTATTGTTTGGTAATTCTATAGAGGATAGATTTTTAGTAGCTATATTTTGCATGAAAGTTACTGTAATTGAATGTGAATTGTTAGTGCAAAATTATAGACACAGTCTGCAATTGCTATGACAGCATGTTTCTATTTTTAGATATGACATCTTTGTTTAAGAAACTCCATTCATGAATGAAGAGTGATAGAACAGCAGATTTATGCAGCAGGATACGGTTTACATTATTGTTTGGTAATTCTGTAGAGGATAGATTTTAGAAGCTATATTTTACATGAAAGTTACTGTAATTGAATGTTTTGCTTTTCAATCCAAGGTATTACAATTCTTTGAAACCCTCAATTTTATGCATGCATTTTTCACACCCATCTACCACATTACATGTACTTCCAAAACGCTCTCCGCTGTCTTGTTCAAAATACTATTGTCAGTTAGTTTCAACAATTTTGCATTGGAATTGCGAATGGTTTCGTTTATCCCGTTACTACGTAGATACACATTTTACGCATTTAATTTATTATTCCACTGATAAAACTAGTTTCAATTTATACAGATAGGAATATGCATTATAAAACATTTTCTATATTATTGCGGATTGTAGCTTAAAGCAGGCTGCAAGTAAAGCAGCATGCGCCTTAAGGCGCTCAAGTATGTTCAATACTAGAAATATTATGGAGTAAAATGTTTAGCGGGGAAACCCGTTTCTCTACTTAACTAGGCAACAGTTTTGCAAAGACATTGTTTGCTATCCTAACATTGCATGCTTGTTGAACTGAAAAGAAAAGAAAAAGTTTCAATAATACAATAAAGTTGATTTTGTTTTATTATAAAAATTGCACTTACTTTGTAAGGAAATGCACCGAATCCTCTCGTCTTAAAAACACGGGTAACCTCAGCACATTAGCAGTTCATCTATAATATTCATTTCTTTCTGTTACTACGTACCTCATTTGGGAAGTCTAGCTTTCCCACAATATTAACCATTATCCTGTCGTCAAAGTAGTATTGGCTTAATACCACCAAAGCCAAGCCAATGAACTAATAATGAGAAACTAATGCTAACTCTACACTTTACAGATACAAAACAAACATGAATTGCGCATGGAATCTGTAGTAAGCGCTGACACTACGTCTGTCGCGATGTCACCGTGTCTAAGATTCCGAGCAAGAGGATTTATCGTCTCATATAATCCTTACAATTTTGCTCTCCTCGAAATCGATTTTGCCTCTCGGCTCCAAGAGGTGGTTCTCCTATACTCTGTGGAGGAAATCGATACTACGGTTACAGGTGCGGATCGCCTGTACCCATCCTCGTGTTGCACAGGTTATATTTTGAATTGGGGTAATGTTTGCCATCAAACTGGTCTGTATATATATTTGCAATGACTGCATGCGTTTTGTTTTGATTAAACAAAATGTTTTAATGTTGCATGAATGATTAAAGTTTCATCATTTCCGAAATACTTTTAATGTGTACATCCATAACCCCTATTTTGCGACATTAGATTTGTTTCCAGGCATATGGCATGCCCCATTTATCAATTAAACCCTCAATGCGCAAGTGGATATAAAATTTAAGCTTCTCGAGATTTACACTAAATTAACTTGAATCGAACAGCAGTCTCTGGGTTGTTTGATAACGACCCTCATAAAAGTGACATTTAATTAAAACAAATTACGTTGTATTCTGATACAGCTATTTAACCATTTCGGCGCCAAATTAATCGAGAGGTTTTTACCCCCCATCATCGCCATTGTCGCCTGCTTCAATATTATTGTCTGCAACATCATTTCAAAATAAGATTGAAAGAGAGTACATGTATCACATAAAAGATATCGAAACGAGTGTCAAAAGTTTTTATCCTGACCAGACGCCGCGTGACACGGTGTCTGATCGGGATCAAAACTGTTTGAAAATTCGACTTTATGCAAATCCGGCCATGATAGGGTTAATACACAAAACCTAGATCTTACGATGACGTAATAGTACTGCAACTGCAGAGAATCTTAAGCATTCCAACTTTTTGAATTCGCATAATTGTCAACGACGTTTCCATGGCAGCAGATATGCAACCACAGTATGGTTACTCTCTAAATCATTGTTCGTAAATGCCGCACGTGAGGCAGTTTCGGTCTTAACTGTAGCGATTTTTAAAGTTCTATCAATTCTCATTGAAAATATTATCCATGCCCGTAGGAAGCAAATTGCGATTTAGGGGACACAGGCCAATTTGTGTACACTCTTACTAGGGGATTCCATTCAGCGTTCAAAACAGGTATACATGTAATACAAACATATATAATTTATGTAAAGAATGACTCATTTTGACCCCAAATATTTAATCTAGGATAATATTTTTCGACATGTTACCTTCCAGCTATTTAGTCTCTAGTCCCAAGCTTACCCACGGTTATTAATGTACATGTACACACTTTGCACAAATTATTATTATTATTATTATTATACCAGATTTATATATAAAGCGCTCTTTTCACACAGGGGTTGTGCGTTCAAAAGCGCTTTACATGAAATAACATAAATGTACCTACAAATCGAGAAACGAAAAAATAACTACAATTAGATCTGAAATAAAACATGAATAAACATATAAGAGACAGTCCCCAAAACGGCGATCACATTACCCCCATCAATCAGCAATGAACCGACCGGCTAATGATTGCCGACTGATATAGATAATGGCAGAGCGCCTAATGCAGGTCATCGACAAAAGAAAAATAATTATAATTAGATCTAAAATAAACATGAATAAACATACAAAAGACAGTCCCCAAAACGGCAACCACATTACCCCCATCAATCAGCAATGAACCGACCGGCCAAAGATTGCCGACCGATAGAAATAATAGCAGAGCGCCAAATGCAAGCCGCCTAATGTAACATAACTAGGAAAAATAGCATGCGACCATAACTAAAAACTCTATAGAAGATCAATGACATGATTAAAAATGGTGAAAGCTGTCCAAGAATTATACCACAGACCCCGCCAGCTGGTTTCAAAAGAGATCAGAGCCATATCCCTACCATCAAAGATCCACCAGACAGGCATTGGTCGACGGTACAACCCCAGAACTAAAAATTAGACCCATAACATATACAGAATAAACACAGCCCTGGGGTAGTAGTCATCTACCCTTTCCACCCCACATCCGCGGGACCTACATGTTCCATGGCTGAAATTACACCCTTACTTTACAAAACATCAATATAAGAAGCTGTCCCTGAATTACACCGCAAACCCCAAGCCTGTTGGTTTCAAAGAGATCAGGGGCAATCCCTACCACCAAGATCCACCAAACAGGCACGGACAAATGGTACAACTGCAGAACTCCCATTTAGACCCACAATATCCACAGCAAGAACATAGCCTATCCTAAGATAGAAGTCATCCATTTCCTAATGTTTTCTAATAATAAATATTAAAGTGTTTTCAGACGTTTTTTGAAGACTGCAACTGAGCTCGCATCTCTGATGTCTGATGGTTGAGTGTTCCAGAGCTTTGGGGCTGCATGCATGAAACTTCTATCTCCAAACTTCACCAAACGACTTCTCGGTACATTTACTTGCAGACCGCAACTCTCTTCGAGGTTTATACACGTCAAGCATACTGACAATGTACTTTGGAGAATCCTTGCACATGGCTTTGTATGTGAGTGTCAGAATTTTGAATTCAATTCTGTGTTGAACTGGAAGCCAGTGAAGCTCCTTCAAGACTGGAGTGATGTGATTGTACCGGGGCGTCCTGGTAATGATGCGGGCTGCTGTATTTTGCACACGCTGTAGTTTTCGTAGTGAGTTTTGGGGAATCCCATATAGCAGTGAGTTGCAGTAGTCAATTTTCGATGTGACCAAAGAATTGACCAAAGTCTTTGTAGCTTCCGGAGAAAGGTACTGTCTAATATGACCTATTTGCCGCAGCTGTGCATCGCTAGATCTGCACACGGCGTTAATGTGCTGTGTCATATCCATTTGGGAATCGAAGCTAGCACCAAGATTCTTCACACACAATGATGGTTTGATTTTAGAGCTTCCGGCTTGAACGTGAAAGTTTTCAGGTATGTTAACCTTTTTTGTGTGAAACAATATGACCTCTGTTTTGTCAGTGTTCAGCTTCAACATATTCTGATGCATCCATGAGACAATGTCTTTTATACATCCTTCGACTTTAGAGAGGGCTAACTGTTGGCAAGATGTGTCTTTAGGCTTGAATGACAAGTATAACTGTGAATCATCTGCATAGAAATGATGATCCAGATGATGATTTCTGCAAATTCAGCCAACAGGTTTGTGTACAAGATGTAGTTTTTCGGCCCCAGGACTGAACCCTGCGGCACACTATACTTCATTTGAACTGGGGCAGATAATTCTCCATCTACTGCGACTGTTTGGTAACGGTCATTAAGGTACGAAGTCATCCACTTTAGAGGGTTTCCAATAATTTTAAAGTCTTTTTCAAGGCGATTGAGTAATGTTTCATGTTCATTTGTGTCAAATGCGGCTGATAGGTCATGCATCACCAGAATTGTAATTTCGTTCTTATCAAGATACTGCAGGATGTCATTTTGAACCTTAAGAAGAGCAGTTTCTGTAGAGTGATGCTTACGATATGCTGACTGATGCTGCTCGTGCAGATTGTTTGTGGTCAAATGGGACTCAATGCGTTTGTCTACTACATTTTCTAATACTTTAGAGAGAAATGGCAGATTTGATACTGGCCTGTAATTTTTAAGACCATTTGTATCGAGATCAGGTTTCTTCAAAAGTGGTCTTACATGGGACCTTTTGAATTCTTTTGGAACATACGCAGATTCCAGCGAAGAGTTCACAATTTTTGTCAACGATGGTAGGAGCTCGTCAAGGCATAACTTTAAGAGCCATGTAGGTATTGGGTCGAGTTCACAGGACTTACATGGGGAAGCCTTGATGATTTTCCCAATTTCTGCTGC
Source organism: Gari tellinella (assembly GCA_922989275.2). Classification (NCBI taxonomy): domain Eukaryota; kingdom Metazoa; phylum Mollusca; class Bivalvia; order Cardiida; family Psammobiidae; genus Gari; species Gari tellinella. The sequence goes on from OV277858.1 coordinate 55,301,309, forward strand.
TGTAGCAGAGTCAAAATTTTCTAAGGAGCCCATTATATGCAACGTTTCTGTGATGACTGGGAGGCATGACGTTGATTCAGAGACAATACCTGTGCGTATTTTGTCTACTTTATTTATGAAAAAGTCGCTGAAATCATGCGCAAGTTGTTTTGAGGAAACATTTTTTGGCAGTGCGATTTCACTGTTTGAGCCCAAGAGATGCTTAGTGACTTTGAAAAGACTTTTCGAGTCCCGTTTACAGGAGTCTACTTTTTCTGTGTAGAAAGTGACCTTTGATTTTGCTAACAATTTGTTAACCTGAGCACACTGCTCTCGATACAGTTGACGATCAATAGTGAGTTTGAATAATTTCCACTTTCGTTCCAGCTTACGTCCTAGATGTTTTGCATCATGAAGTTCTTGGGTGTACCATGGACATGATGGCCTGAGAGTTATGGTTTTAGTGCACAATGGTGCATGCTTATTGATCAGTGATGAAAGTTCCTGTGTATGTACACTGACAATTTCGTCAATATCTGTCATTTTCAGAATTTCTTTCATGTAAATATTCAACTTAAAAAAACAAGTATTATAAATAGGATGATATTTATTTACGTTGTTTACCAGAAATAAACCTAAAAACCTACCCCTAATCCCTCCGATTAGTGTACACACTGTTACTAGGGAATCGGGAGAAGAATACTCTCCGCCCCCCCCCCCCCCCCCCCCGATATTTTTTTATTTCTTGATGGTCTCTGGTGCGTTGTGGGGGGCGTTTTTCACAATCAAAACAGGTAAAATACTAACATAAATCTATGTAAAATATCTGCAACTAATATTGGCAAAATTATTGAGTGGGTGGGGGATGTCAAACAGTGTTTGGGTCCTGAGAATGTTTTGAGCTATTCGTCGTCTCATCCGTGTCAAACAGAAACTTGACTAATAAGAAAGGAAGGTGATATTAATTGCACAAATAACAACAGAGGAGTTGCGTTAACCCATTCATACCCAGTGGGTTCTGCCATGCTTATATATTGGATTAGTCCATTTTTTATCAAAGGTGTGCCTGGTCAAAAGTTTCATTTCACTTTGTTTAATATTGAAAATCCTATCAGCAAACAGTGTAGACTCTGATCAGACGTCGCATTATGTGGCGTCTGGTCAGAGTCTACACTGTTTGCCTATGTCCCATATATCGGATCGTGGGCACAAATTGGTTAATAGATGTCATGAGCAAAGTACTATTACACGTTTTCTATATTGAGACAATGGCGGACATTTTATACTGAAGTGTATGACAAAATACGTGAAGTGAAAGTTGCTTTAGAGCTGGCTATTTAACTTTTGATAATGCCTATTTACTGTATTCTTTAAAAACGAAATGCCTGCGTCTGAAAATGATATCATTATATGTTGCATTCATTGACTTTCAAAAGGCGTTTGAATCTGTAGACCACAGCTTCTTACACCACGTTTTGCAAAAGAATGATGTGCATGAGAATCTCTTTACAGCTATACAAATTTGTTAAAGCATATACAAGAACTAGTTCTGGATCTGCACGTACATTTGAATATTGGTTTACGACAGGGGTGAATTTGAAGTACAATATTTGTTTTATGTTTATCAATGAACTACATAAGTTACTTTGCAATGAAAGTATACGTGGTGTGAAGTTATTTCCTGACATCGTCGAGGTATTTCTTTTAAATGCTGCCGATGGTTTTGCGCTGATAGCAGATACTGTCAACGGGCTGCCAAAACAATCGTAACGTTTTACAAGAGTTTTGTAAACTGAACAAACTTAATGTACATGTTTCAAAAACCATTGTGATAGTTTTTAAAAGATGAGGTAGACCAACAAACAGTTAAAAGTGGACATGTGGAGGCAAACATTTTGACGTTGTAAGCTTTTTTTTTACATAATTAGGTTAGCAAACATTTTACAAATCGTCTTTCCCTATCCCTATTTAAAATGGCTGAATCGAAATCTTGTAAAGCACAAAAGCCCTGCTAAGTCTTTTCAATTCATTACACAAGTTTTGTTTGCCATAAAATACGTTTTGAAGCTTTTTGACTCAAAGATTTCACCTATTTTGTTACAGAACTTTGGGGACTAACAAATATGACATAAGTTGAACATGTACAAGTTTTGCTTGTTAACGATTACTTAAAGCAAACACTCGTTCATGTAATGGTACTATATTAGGGGATCTTGGGCGATATTTGCCGCAAAAATGTGCATTACATACTGGTTGAGACTTTTGTCAATGCCACAAAACAGTTATATCAAGTAATGCTGTGAAATGCTTATGTATTATGATAGGCTAGGTTATAAAAATTGGGTCACAAATTTGAGAACAAATTTATATGCAAATGGGTTTGGAAGTGTATAGGAATCACAGCATGTATCTAATCAGCATATATTTATTTCTGAATATCTTCTGCGCATTTAAGACATACAAAATTAGAGAAGCAGTAGTCTAGACAAAAGAAAATTGAAGCACTATGTTGGTTTCGAGAAAGTTTTGAAAAATATGTTCACATTGCTAAATTAAGAACAAATCTGATAAAATCACGATGTTCAGCTCAGTGTATGATGATAGAAAAAGACGAGCATTATAGAATTTCACAATACGTTCGAACTTGTCCTTATTGTGAAAGTTGTGAAGAGGAAGAATTTCATTCCATTACTGTTTGTGCGTTATATAGCAGTTTACGTGAAAAGAAAAATACATATCTGATATCTATGTAAAACTTCCATCAATAGAACAGTTCTTTAGATGGTGTCATCCATGAAACAGATACTCTTCGAAATTGTGCAATTTATATTTATACACTGCAGTGTCTGAAGATCACCCATTTATATATTTACTGAAATCGTCCAGTCCACTGTAATAGCCAGGTATGAATGGATAACACATTAAAGAAAATTCCTTTCTATCTGTATTATTTTACTTTGCAATTTATGAAACATAATATATGGCTAGTCTCTAACCCATTTAAAGCCATAATGTTGCTCTCAAATTACCAAAATCTAGCATTTTTCTAATATGAAATTTATGGAACTGTCGAAATCGTTACATATTAAAATAAATAATACATTTCCGTGGTGGTTTTAGGCAATATTGCTTACAAACCTGTGAACTTTGTGGAAATATATCGAGTTTTAAATCCAGTTTGTTTAATATATTTGAATAACGACGAAAGTTTAAGGAGATTCTCGGTAAAAAAGCTCATTAGCATACATTTGTATCCTATACACACACGTCGATGACGTCATTTTGCGCTTTCAACTCCTTTAATTTTGTCCGCTAGACATCACACAAACTGATGACGACACACAGACAGTGTATATATGAATTGTCGCCACTCGTATAGATCACGTGACCATCCGAAAATTTAAGCCTACTGTCTACTAAAGGGGTTTGCAAACAGAGTAGACCCCAATGAGATGCCGTTTTAGACAGCGTGTCATCAGGATTTTCACATTTTGCTTTAGCATAATATTTTGCTGTATAAACAAACAATGCCAAGTCTTTTAGATCACTCTTGTTTGTTACAGTCAATCTGTGTAATCAGTCATTACGCGTAATGACTAGTCAATCTGTGAAATGACTTTTTCACATAGTCCTTTAATGTTACAATTTATGATAATTATACAATGATATTTTTCAGAAGGTTCATGCACAAAACACCACAATCTCACTACAAAACCACTGAATTTGTCAAAATTAATTTTTAAAAGTAAAAATAAAACAAAATACAGCCTGTAGCTTTACATGAAAATTATTCAATTATTTCCTATTTACAGCATTCAATGTCTTAAACATCATTTCACAAATTGACTGAAATAAGGTGTTAAATAAATGTGGTGTTTTGTGCAGGAAATCTTTGAACTTTTAAAAAATATCATTCAATTTTGTCTATCATCATAAATAGTATCATTAAAGATATATGTGAAAAAGTCATTTCACAGATTGACTAGTCATTACGCGTAATGACTGATTACACAGATTGACTGTAACATACATGTATATACAATGCAATTTTCCAGTAAGTATACTAGGAGAGTTCATAATTATAAAATTTCAGGCATAAATGTGTAAATCAAAGCATATATCCGGGCTCAATTTGTACTAAATGACCTCTCCACATTCCCAATTAAATTCTAAATCCGCAAGTGGATAACAAATCTACTCAGTAAATTAGATTAAATCGAACAACAATCTCTGTCATTTTCAGATGTTCTAAACAGATACACTCAATTACTACAGAACATGTCGTTAGTTCTGCTATAGCAGTTTCAACATGAATCTTAAGAAAACGATGACATGGGATGGCCGAGATCACGCTATTCTTTCACGTTTTAAACGCAAACGTAATACACTGAAATGGAGAAAATGACAATTTATTGACGTTTCCGAATATTCATTTTAATATGGGTGACAAACAGTTTGGAACCAGATCAGACGCCGGGTTACCCGGCGTCTGATCTGGCTCCAAACAGTTTAAAATGGAAATAATTGTTTTGGCATAAACGCGCTTATTGGGAAATAATGGCTTCTCCACTGCAGTGCATACATGTTCGTGCTATCCAGTAACGACAATTAATCCAAATGAGTGAATTCATTTGACAGTCGTATCTGGATCAATCGAACTATTTTATGGTTGCGGACTCCTAATGAGATTGAATCAAAATCGATACACTACGTACAGCGATCGGTCATTTTCGTCAACTGGCACTTTGTTCTGAACCATGTTTATCGTGGTTCGGAATGAGTTGAAAAGAATGCTCGATGGCTTTCCGTAGAGCACCGATATTGACCAAAGTTGGTCCGATCTCATTAGGGGTCCTCAACCGTAACCCAACGTTTCCGGATTTGTATTACTAAGCTGTCTGAAATCGAACTTACTTTTAATTTGAAGTATTTGACGTATGAGCTAACATTTACAAACTGTTTTTCATTCATATTTAAGTTTTATCTTCTGAAAACTGATTTTGGTTGTTTGCTTCGCAGACGATATATGTATAGCAGACGAAAAATCAGCATTCGTTTAGCTATCTCGGGTTACGAGACTCGACTGTACCTGTCAATGCACGTTACTATGGCAGCAGATATGGAATGACATTTACGTTTCCTCTACAGATAATTGTTGTAAACAGCGATTACCATACCGCACGCAAATGCAAATTTCATCTGAAGATGTTATTTGCATTGATTCTCAAAGAAAATAACTGTATTTCCTTTCTTTAATCCAATGCCCCATAAAACAGCTTTTTACAAATGTAGTTGTTTCTTCCACTGCAGGAATTAGTTCAACATTCATATAGTCATGAATATGTACCGTACGAAATATTTCCTACAGCCTAGTACAGTAATTTACATGGTACATGTAGCTTCAAGCAGGCTTGAAAGAAAAGCAGATGCTACTTAAAGCGCATTCTGCTTTACTTTCAACCTGCTTTAAGTGGAGTGACATAAACTTTTGTAAAAAAAAATAACACGTAAAGCGTCGTCTGATCTGGATCCAAACTGTTTGACACTCCTCTTTAGGTTTCTTTACTTCAAAAATATGTAACTCTAAATTTAATAGATTTAGCAGACGACAATTTCAAAGCAGACGATATTACGGCAGAATTAGTGTCAACACGCTATAAGCGAGTTTGTGATACAAGTTGCTATTTTTTTGGAACCAGCTCAGACGTCATAACATACATGTACATATATTTTTTTATTTCTCTATCTAATCCTGTCTTGTGACATCTCTTTGGAATCGTCTTTTCAAAATAGATGTCACAAGACAGGATTAAGATGGAGAAATAAGTAATAATTGAGACTTTTATGATCTGACTTGTGACAACATTTGTCGTAAGGAGCTTTATGGAACGGGCCCCCTGGATCTTAACTCTTACCATTGCTAAGCTTATCTTGATTGATATTTGCAAACAGTTTGGATCCAAATCAAACGTCGCGTCACGCGGCGTTTGATCTTGATCCATACTGTTTGACACGCATATGGAACGTTTCTACGGTTTGTATTTGGAGAAGACGACAAAACAGTATGACAAGAATTAACTGTTTGACACTCTGATAGATTTTGTTTTCAAATCAACTGTTGCTGACGAAACTTGGTATTATAAATGTTAGTATAAATAGAGTAAAACCTCTCTATTATGACAATTAAAATAAGACTAGTTGAGTATATGAAAGACATGGTGGCAGCGGATACCCCGCATCTGATCTGGCTCCTAATTGTTTGCCTAATGGATACAATAGTTTCAGCGTTGCGGTAAATAAGGGTTTCTCCACTGTTCTCTGCGTAACGAATCGTCTGTTTCGGATCAACACTGTTTGGCACTAGTCACAGTGTCTTATCTTTTTTCATAAATTGATAGTGTTTGGGTTTTGGTTTTTTTGTGGGTTTTTTCTTTTGTTGTTTTAACGTCCATTTCTGCCATCTATATGAGCTAATTGGACGCCAATAATATTGTATAACTTTTGAAAATAATAGTAGATGACAGGTTCAAAGAGCGTCATCATTGATTGCAGCGTCGAAAGGGTCAGCGACAACTCAAAATTTGGACAAAGGGGGGAATGTTTTTCTTCAAAAGACTTTTCTGCTTTATTTTCCGTTTGATTTATAGCAACGTTCTACTATTGGGGGAAATGAGTTAAACATAGAAAAACAAATCTTCTAATGTATTTACTGCCTTTCCATGTCTGCAGGGTTGCCATTTCTCCGGATTTTTTCGAAATTTTTTGCATTTTTTTCTTAACAAATTGTAGCTTAAAGCAGGCTGAAAGTAAACCAGAATGCGCCTTAAGGCGCATTTTGCTTTTCTTTCAACCTGCTTTAAGTAAACTCGCTTGCAAAAAAGAAAATTTGGAAATCGTAGGATTGTTCATGATCAAGTTATGGCAGCCCTGTATCTGGGTACAGGATGACTGTATGATTTTAGATAGATATACATGAACATTTTAACACATTACCCCATTGTCTTTTTTCCAAATTTGAAGACAGTTGACCACATAAATCAGGTTGAAAGTAAAGCAGAACGCATCGATGGGTCAGTCCAGTTTAGGGACCATCTGATCTAGGTCTACACTGCTAGCAAATTATTAATGTAGCCGTTGATGCTTCATCAGCATTAATAAATATAAGTTTTTTCCCCGCCTGATGTATAAAAAGACAACTCAAATTTCATATCAAGGTAGCAGGGAAGGTCAGAATTTCTGTGTCGAAAAATATAGTCATATACAATCTGAGCAAGCTTGAGAAAGATTGGATAAAAAGTGTGGCCTCTAAAGTATAAACAGCGTTAAATATGGCATTTTCAGCAATTCAAAGGTAGATAACTCTTGACCTATTGGTCCGATTTCAACAATAATCAAACTTATCCGAACTCTTATGATAATATACAATCTGAGCAGGTTTGAGGAAGATTGGATAAAAAGTGTGGCCTCTAGAGTGTAAACACTAAAATTGTTGACGACGAACGACGGACGACGAACGCCGGACATTCAAGGACTGCAAAAGTTCACCCTGAGCTAGCTCAGGTGAGCTAAAGGGTATTTATGTGAGAAAACGTTTTCTCCACTGTATTTCAGACAGGTAGCCAAGTCGAAATCGATGGCCATCAACTACTGTTCTAAGATGATCATACAATACAGTTGGCATTGGTACGAGTCATCCTAAGTACTCGCACATCAAAATATGTATCTCTAACTGATATGGTGTACAAATATGCTTCAGACAAGTTCTTTCTGGGACCAAGATAAACAAAATGCCCATGGGCCATATTTCGCTCACCTGAGAATAACTGACAAAATGGAGATAAGGATTGATTTCACGGGGCAGGGACATTTTTTAACCTAGGGACATAATTTGAACAATCTTGACAGAGGACCTGTAGATGATTTTATGTGCCAAATATCTTAGCTCAAGGTACTAGGGGTTCAGACAAGAAGATTTTTTTAAGTTTTCATTGATAAAATCTATTTCTAGCACCTGTTACCTAGATATGCAACTGACCGGAATTATTTCAACAATGTTGCCAAACACATGTATCAACTCATTGAGGCGCATCAGCATATGAAGTTTGGTGACCGTATATGCAGTTGTTTGTTCAGTTTATGATATCCAAGTCCCTGACCCCGACAGTATACATGTAGCATAAGACCCCTGTGGAGGTGAGCCAAAACTCTATTTTTAGCTCCTGTGACCTAGATATGCAACAGACTGGAACCATTGCGACAGTATTTGTAAAGGTCACCTAGAAGTGTCACCATGCCAAATATCAACCTTTGGCCATATTAGTTTCAGAGAAAAAGATGTTTGAAAAATTCAGTATATAACTCGATGTAAAACTGTGACGCCCAGGGCTGGGTCAATTTTGACCCCATGGGCATAATTTTAACATTTTAATAGAGGACCTGTAGATGATGCTAAATGCCAAATATCTAAGCTCAGGTCTTTGTACAATGTATTTTTTGACAAGTAGACTAATTTTTTTTTAGGTTTTCATTGGAAAAATATCTATTTTTAGCTTCGGTGACCTAGATATGCAACAAACAAGAACCAGTTCAACACATTTGGTAAACGACATCTAGAAGTGCCACAATGCCAAATATCAAAGCTCTGGCCATATAAGTTTCAGAAGAGTAGAGTTTGAAAATTTCAATATATAACTCTATGTAAAACTGCGACCCCCGGGGCAGGGCCAATTTTCAACCCAGGGGCTAAATTTGAAGAAATGTAGATGATGCTATGTGCCAAATATCTATGCTTTAGCCCTTGTAGTTTTTTACAAAAAGATTTTTTAAGATTTCCTTATCTTTTTCCTTAGGTTGCCATGGCAACACGATTTCTGCATTGTTTTTAATTCTTTGAACAATTTGAATGAGCTTGACTCAAGGTATATTCCTGTAAAGTTTTGTAGAAATCTGTTGAGCGATATAGAGGGATATGTTATTTGAAGCATTTATTAACGACAACACACAACTAACGACAACAGACACAGGGCCATCCCAATAGCTCACCTTGAGCCTTTGGCTCAGGCTAGCTAAAAATCAAGGCAATAATGTCCAGAAAATGGTATCATGTGATATCCAACTGTATGGCTATCCGTCTCTCACTCCATTTTCTCTGTATAATTCCAACAGATTATGTAATGCATAACTAAGGAAGGAATACCAAACTTGCTACATTTTTCATACCTTTAATGCAAAACAATTTATGGCTGTGTATTGTATTAACACAATAAAAGTTAAAGTGTATATTTGAAAGGGTCAGTTTGGTTGGAGAGTTCTACATGTATCAAGGCCAAAACTGACTGACCCTATCAATGCACTGAGTCTGCACAGTCAAACCCCAGCATATCGAATGTGCTTAAGTCAAAATTACATGTATTTGTACAGTTTATTTTCATTATATTGAATTGGTTTAGGTCAAACATGTCCGTATTTCAAAGTTCAAAGGTGGCACGTTTGAACTTTGAAATACGGATATGTTTGACTTCAGAGAGATCTAGACAGACTATAGAAGTTAGACAGTATATTTATTCACTGACACTTGAAACTTCAATCAGACAATTCCACTTTTCAAGAAAGTTGCAAACATTGCAGGGGCCCATTTCATAAAATTTCGTACGACAAATGTTGTCATAAGTCAAATTATAAAAGTCTCAATTATTATTTACTTCTTCATCTAATCATGTCTTGTGACATCTCTTTGAAATCGTCTTGAAAAGACAATTTCAAAGAGATGTTGCAAGACATGATAAGATAGAAAAATCGGAAATTAAATGTCTTATAATGTTTTCACTTACGACTGTTTTTGTTGTACAAAGCTATCTAGTCAAATAACACTATAATTATGGCATACAGCATGTAACATAGAACTCCGCCTCAACATCTCAAACTACAGTCATGGGACATAATTATTCGCCACCCTTGGAAAAAGTTGCTTATTTTTATCAGCCTTTCTCATCTGTTTATTAGAATTAAAACTCTAGCAAACATTCGTTGTAGTTCTTTTTGGTTTTAAGAGTTGGAGCAAAGATATGTAAAATGCTTCCTAAGCTCGAATTGACCATGTGATTCTTTGGTTCTTGTTGCTAGGCAATTTTAGAATGTACATGCAAAATTTGAACCATGTTCACATTATATGGTTGCCATGGTAACAATAGATGAAAACTGTGTAAAACTTCACTCGATTAACGAACACCTTACATGTGCGATTAAAAGTAAAATAACAAAATGTCATTCTAAAGCTCTGTTTTTTCATGTTCAGTCACACAGTTCTAAAATTTAATCGGTAAACTTGATTTCCCATAGACTCCCATGTTAATTTTAGCATCTTTCGCATATGAATAAACTTGAATATCAACAATTTCTGTAACTTTCTTCAGTTTCCTTTTGAAAGCGCAATATTGTGTGGGGGAATATGTTTTTAAATTAAAACGTTCTTAAATTCTAGATATATGTCCCATTTATTACCATAGCAACCAGTTTAGTGGAACGAGTCAACTTTTTTCATTTATATTCTTAAGTTGCCTAGCAACAGATGTTCTGGTCTGAACAACAGAGAATAGATATTTATTTGAAAAGTCAACACCCTAACTTTTAAACTGCCCTACACTGATTTGTAAGTTTGTGTTCGACAATTTTATGGCATCACCAGTAATATAAAACATGTGTGGAAAAAATGTCAAAATTTCGTAGGGTGGCGAATAATTATGTCCATTGACTGATTCAGTTTAACTTACATATTATGTCTGAATTAAACCCTATGTTAAGCTGCTACTTAAAATTAAGACTTTGGAATCTTCAGGACAAGATACTGCTAAATGAAGGACATAAGTAATGCAGAAAGCTCCTAATTGTGTCCTCCATTAAGCTGCTACTTTTTATGAGCCTACCAATTAATCATATTTTAAGTGACCCCTCAACACAGATTTGACTGTATCTTCATTTTAATTCTGAAATACAGATGAGTTTGATTTCATCCGGTTCGAGCTACAGTTTTAAATTATCGGTAAATCATAGATGAAAAAACAAAAACAATGACCAAGTCCATGATTCTAAGATTCATTTACAATGAAATATGTGGATATGAATTGCACAGATGTATTACAATGTCAAACACATGTTTAGCTGCTACTTTGTAAAGGAAATCTCTTTAAACTGTTAAAAAAAAGTGCTGCTTAACCCTTTCTCCAACAGAAGCGCCTCCATTGAAGAAAATGAAGTTCCAATTGTAAATTATACAGTCATGAACATGTACTTTAAGAAATATTTTCTAAATCCTAGCAGATGGTATCTTAAAGCAGGCTGAAAGTAAAGCAGAATGTGCCTTAAGGCACATTCTGCTTTACTTTCAACCTGCTTTAAGTAGTAACCTATCTGGAAAACTAGAAACATACAATTGGGTAAAGGGTTAATGCACAACAAATTAATTAGGAAAGATATAACTAAAGTTACTTTTGCTCTGTATTACACTATCATCTGTCCATGCAGGTGCATTTTAATTATATCAATACAGAATGAATTGTATATGGAAATCTAAATCTTTTGAAGATGATGATGCTATGAAATGGTTTATTTTTAATATACATTTATCATGATTTTGAAGGGAAATAATTTGGTACCAGGCCACACACTGGTATGTGACAGTTATCTACCTTTGTGTATCATATCGGTCTAGTGTAAAGTATTTACAGTCGAAACAGGATAATACGAAGTTTATAACGAGTTAGGTTGAACATACCAATATTTCAAAGTTAAAACATGATTTTGCCACGTTTTAACTTTGAAATACGGGTATGTTTGACTTGAGTGAGATCTAGTTTATCCGAACTCAAGTTATGGAATACAGGTAATATCGATAAAAACGAGTTCAATGTATCAAGTTCAGACTGTATTTGCTTTATAGTAGTATAAATGAATATAGCAAAACTTGTATTTATTTCTTTACCTCGAGTGCAGTGGTTATTTGCAAACATTTTGGATCCTGAACAGATTTCACTTATAATTTCAGCATCTGATCAGGACCAAAACTGTTTGTACATTTTACTATTTCTCAAATCAAAATACATATACCATTGTAGTTTAAGTTTGAGAAATAAAGCCAGACCTCAACTTTTTAAAGCAAACATCATTGCAACAAAGGACAATTTAATGAAGAAGTATGAATATCTCTGATAATAACTTACTGTTTAGGCAGGATACAATTGTATGCATTCAATGAAATAGCATTATCTATTAAAGGCATTCTGCATTATTTTTGTCCTGAACATAGCAAAGCAATAAAAAGTATTACATTTTGTGTTCTTTCAGTAAAAGTGTTTGTTTTAAATCAAACTGTCCTGACAGGCTTGATCAATTACTCGTTATTTGCTTGTCCTGAACCACTGGACACCATTTTGTCCAGCAATACAGAATAAAAGTCATGCACAGCTTTCTACATTTCTTGTGTCTTGTTTAAAGCTGCCAAAATTTTGGTAAACATGGTATTTCATCTTCGATTTTAGTTGCTGCCTAACACATATTTTCTGCTATTCAGTCACATTCAGAAACTGGCAGATCTAAACACTGACAGTAAGTTACACAGTTCTCTCCCTTCACAATGTTGGTCAAAAGCTTTTTCTGTCAAGCATTAAACTACAGTCTTAGGTTCCAGTCCTCATCGGTGGAGACACAAGAATAACACCATCACCACGAACAAACAGCATTGGAATATTCCTCTTTGTAGACTGAAATAGAAGAAGATAAATAATTTAAGAAAAAATAATCCTGCAGGATACATGTACACGCCCTGTAATCTCTGGCTCCATCACATTTTCGCGATGTATTGTAAAAAGAGCCAAAGAAACTTCCGAGAAGCATCCAAAGACAGGAAATGGCTACGATAGGTAAGACAAACGATGCATCGTGCACATATTTCTTCCTCTAAAAAAGTCATTTAGTGTTTTTCCAAAAATCAGGCTTCGTCATTCCACATAGAATTGATCATACCTTAAGTCTGTTTTGATTAATTTGCAAAACAATTTTGTTTGTAGCCGTTACATTGAACCAAAGTTTGGACAATGACCCGATCAAAACCGAAAGTAGACAAAAAACATCTCTGTTCAATGTTTAATTCCGAATCCCATCAGTTAATGCGTGGAGCTTTATTGAATTATAGATACTTGTTTGATTTTGCATCATATTACTTTATCAATCATTATAATCATGTCTAGCTCGCCAATTTAATCAATTGAGAAGGAGTCTGTGTTATGGAGACGGAGCGAAGATGCAGAGATGGAGCCAATGTAATGCACAACCTGATTATGTTTCAAGTAAACATTGAGAACTTCATTTTTTTAGTTTTTAATATCGAAGTATCCGTAATAGCTCGTTATTAAAAGTAAAGATATGAGTCATACACGAGACACTAGCTATATATAAACCACACCATCGTTCAACAAAACATCAAGCATACATAAGTTTAAGTCTATCGAAAGACAACTGGAGAAGAACATGGATTAACATAGATTAATGGGAAGATGAAATTTGTAGATTTATTTCAAATGCTGAACGTAAATTTTAGTTCAGAATAACAGTTTGTATGTTGGAAAACGCTTTAAAAGGAAAAAAAACAATATTTATATGCCAGAAAATATATTTAAAGGCTCCTTTTAATTCGCGGAATGCAGGTAAAGTACACCAAAAGTGAGAGTCAAACGGTTTAAACTACTTGGTCACAATCCATTCAAATACTTAGTCTAGTTTATCCCGTTGCTGAATAAATTGTGCTTCGAGCTATTAACATTTCCTGTCTATCCTTGTATCATCTGTCTGTTCTTTGTCTTGCACGCTCTGTTGGTAGATTGTCACTAACGTCATACCTCAGAAGGTGAGCGTTTCATTGCTTACACATATTTAACATTTCTCCTTTTCGCATGGGAAACAATCCAAGCAGTCCATTAATGTAAGCTTCGCTCTTGCACAAAATAAACTGAATATCAAACAGACTCTCAATGCTATTGTCTATTAGAAATAATGATGTTCGACATGAATCAATCGCATATTCTAGAGTTTTTGCAAGAGATGCATCTTTAAGTATTCTCTCCTTATACCTATTCAGGGCCATTTCTTTGTTCTTTCGCAGTTGCCGAATCTCCATAAGGTATTTTGAACCTATTTTGTAAAAACTTCAGTATGTTCTTAAGCAGATCTTTCTTATTATCAGAATCTATATCACTATCATCTTCTACACGAAACCTCATGTCACATGCTCTTTTCAGTGTCTCTGAAACATCTCCATATCTTCATCAAACCGCCTTTTCGTCTCGGAAACTGTATCATTTTCAAAGCCTAGCAGGTCCATATCTTCACCACGCTTTATCTTTTTACCATCAAACATAATCACGAATGATTATTGATCCTTCTTATTTTCTACAATCAAGTCAATCATCTGAGTTATTATCCCTGGTCCATCATCGAATGACATTTCGTAACAAAGTGGGTTAAACTCTGTGAGCAATGAGTTGCTTTGACAGGCAAAGCTAACTTTTGACTCTGATGGCAGTAGGTTAGTGCTGCCAAGCAGGAGATGCGACTCATTCTTCGGACCTCCAATGCACCTAAGAAATCCCCCCCCCCTCCCCAACAGTATTTTCCTACCCAAAAGAATTTCATAGTAGTTTTATTATATCTCACCAACCTGGTGTCGCTACAACTGAACCAGTTTACCTCATCTAAAAATAGTTGAAATGCAACATTGTCAAGAGGAAATTTCCTTTCTGACACCAGTTTTAAGAAAGTTGTGATGTCGGTATTAATATTGTGTTCTTTCAAGACTTTCAATGAATCAAGGAATGTGTCATATGCTTCATCACGTGGCTTATCATAAGGCGGACACAACTCATCAAAATTGAAGTCTATCTCAGATCAGACCAAGATGGGCCTGTGTTTGCAATTTCTGAATACAAAATGGTAGACCCATCTTTATGGGTGGTTGAAAAATCTAATTGAATTTTGGCCGGTCTCTTTGAAGGGGAACATATTGTGTAGCTGGGATTAACTGGTGACAATTTTGGTTGCTTGTTAAATGGTGATCATAAGGGTGTTAGTTTTCTGCAGTGGGTGGTTCTTTTTTGATTTGAGATTGGTGTGCTTGTCAATGTCAGTCTTCCTATGTTCACCCTTGCTCGTGACTTGAAATGCTTTTTTAATGTCAAGAGAGTCTTGCGTTGTCTTTTAAATACACCCATCTGGAAATATAAATATGCGAGCTTAAGACAATTTGCAACAATTCCCTTTATTTCACTATCAGTTATTTAATAATTTAATAAATACAAAAAATAAGAACAGTGTCGATATATTTCTCTTCTTTTAGTAATAAAAATGGTCACCAAATGTTATTCATTGAATTCGTTATTTCACAGATATGTTACTGTGTTCTAAATATTTTGACACTAAACAAATCAACGCCTTTTTCGAAGAAGACGTAATAAGCACATTTCCTCATACATGTACTACTTGAAATGCGTTCATTGGCTCCCTTTCGGCATATTGGCTATCTCTCTATAACGCAGGCTCCATCTCAAACGATAAATTCGCGAGTATGACGGGAATATAATGATTTGTAAACGTAATTATGATTTTAAATCAAACAAGTATCCATCAAGCAATAACGTTCCATGCTTAAAGTAACGGAATTCGGAATAAAACATTGATCAGAGATTTTTTTGTCTACTTTCGTTTTGGATCGGGCCATTCGCCAAACTTTGGTTCAATGTAACGGCTACAAACAGAATTGCTTTGCAAATCAGTCTACACTGACTTAAGGTATGATCAATTCCATGTGGAATAACGAAGCCCGATTTTTAGAAAAACACTTAATGACTTTTATAGAGGAAGAAGTATGTGCACGATGCATCGTTTGTCTTACCTTTCTTGGCCATTTCCTGTCTTTGGATGCTTCTCGGAAGTTTCTTTGGCTCTTTGTCGGTACATCGCGAAAATGTGATGGAGCCAGAGATTACAGGGCGTGATGTACATGTATATAATTTTGTTCATGCGAAAGTCTATCAATTGAGAAGCATTTGGGTGAAAAGCAAGTTGAAATCGAACCAGTGGTTTCATAGAAGAAGATTTTTCTATACATGTATTTGTAACTATAAGCCCCACCCACTTTCTTTGAACAACTTTTGAAGCTCAAACCAACTTAT
Organism: Gari tellinella; assembly: GCA_922989275.2. Lineage (NCBI taxonomy): Eukaryota > Metazoa > Mollusca > Bivalvia > Cardiida > Psammobiidae > Gari > Gari tellinella. The sequence goes on from OV277858.1 coordinate 55,317,505, forward strand.
ATGTCTCGCCAAGTTTGTTAACACTGGGGTTATTGATTTCAGAAAAGAATTCATTTGCAGTTGTTGACAGACAGACAGCTGCCAGAGAGAGCTGTATCACAATAGTTCGCCTTGAGCACTTTGTGCTCTGATGAGTTTAAATAGCAGAAGGATTTTGTTAAAGAACATGTATCCTTTGATCATGTTTAAAAGTTGACAGTGAGCCATAAGACTTCAAGTATGTACAGGCCTTCAACTGGTCTCAATGCAAAAAGTAGGAAAAAAGTAAGAGGTTTTCAAGAGGGAAAGTAGGAAAAAGTAGGAAGATTTTCGATAAAATAGTAGGAAAAGTAGGAACTGTGTTGATAAAAAGTAATATACCAAGTTAAAGTCTACTTTCAGTCCGAATGACCGCTCAGCCGACTGTATATATACTCCCCTGATCATCGAGCCATCTTGCCTGAGCACTGCTAACATATGGCGCAGTCAAATGCAGCCACAGTACCGACGCAGACCATTCACAGGTACCCATTTTAACCCCTGGGTGGAGAGGAGCAATTCGCGGTACATGTCCTGATCAAGAACATTCCTGTACATCATCGGGGATTCAGAAAAATCTCCTAGTCAGACCGCTGGTCCGGCGGGGGATCGAACTCACGACCCCTGGTACCGTAGTCCAAGGTGTTAACCATTGGGCCACTACAAATGTATACAAAATAACCTATGGATTCATCGCGCTCATAGAATTTGAAGTAAACTGAAACCTTGAATAAAAGATATTCTTCACAGCAAGACATTTGATCCTTTGGTTATAATTCGATTCAACAGACCTCAGAGGCGATCCAACAGGTGAAGGGGGTTCAGGGGTACTCCCCCGAGAAAAATTTAAAATTGAACGCTTCAGTTCCTGCATTCTAGGCCATTCTGAGGGTGCTTGAAGACTTATTAGGCAAAAAGTAGGAATAGTAGGAGGTTTTGGTAGAAAAATAGGAACAAGAGGGCCAGAATGGCCCTTAATCGCTCACCTGTACATGGTGATGGGTCAGTGATTTCAGAAAAGAAGATTTGTGAAACTTTTACCCACGGGCGGGGTCACTTTTGACCCCAGGGACATTATATGAATGCTCTTCAGATACAGGACCTGTAGACGATGCTATGTGCCAAAAATCTAAGCTCAGTGTACTATGATTTCAGACCAGAAGATTTTTAGTTTTCATTGAAAAAAATCTATGTTTAGCTCTGGTGACCCAGATATGCAACAGACAGGAACCAATTCATCAACATATGTGAAAGACCTCTAGACATTACATCATGCAAAATATCTAAGCTCTAGCCATATTGATTTCAAATAAAAATGTGGTTTAAAATTTCACTATATAACTCCATGTAAAATGGCGACACCTGGGCTTGGGCCAAATTTGACCCCAGTGGCAAAATTTGAACAAATTTGATAGAGGACCTGTAGACGATGCTATGTGCAAAATATCTAAGCTAAGTGTATTTTGGTTTCAGACAAGATTTTTAAAAAAAATTGAAAAAATCTATTTTTAGCTCCAGTGACCCAGATATTCAACACACCGGAACCAATTCGACAACATATGTGAAGGACCTCTAGACATTACACATTGCCAAATATAAAAGCTCTGGACAAAATGGTTTCAGAGAAAAATGTTTGAACATTTCACTATATAACTCTATGTAAAATGGTGGCCCCGCCCCAGGGTCAAACTTTGAACAATCTTGATAGAGGACCTATAGATGATGCCATGTGCCGAATATCTAAGCTCTAGCCTTTGTGGTTTTTGACAAGAAGATTTTTTAAGATTTCCTTATTTTTTCACTTTGGTTGCCATAGCAACCAGACTTCTGCATTTTTTCAAATACTTTGAACAACTTTGAAAGAGCTTGACCCAAGGAACATTCCTGTCAAGTTTGGTTGCAATCAGGCATGTGGTTTTGAACAAGAAGATGTTTGAACATTTCACTATATATCTCTATGTAAAACGGTGACCCTCGGGCGGGGCCAATTTTGACCCCAGGGTCAAACTTTGAACAATCTTGATAGAGGACCTATAGATGATACTATGTGCCAAATATCTAAGCTCTAGCCTTTGTGGTTTTTGACAAGAAGATATTTTAAGATTTCCTTATTTTGCCATGGCAACCAGAGTTCTGCATTGTTTCAAATTCTTTGAACAACTTTGAAAGAGCTTGACCCAAGGAACATTCCTGTGAAGTTTGGTTGCAATCAGGCATGTGGTTTTGAAGAAAAAGATGTTTGAACATTTCACTATATAATTCTATGTAAAACGGTGACCACCTGGGCGGGGCCAATTTTGACCCCAGGAACAAAATTTGAACAACTTTAATAGAGAACCTGTAGACAATGCTATGTGCAAAATATCTAAGCTCAGTGTATTTTGGTTTCAGACAAGAAGATTTTTTAAAGTTTTCATTGAAAAAATCTATTTTTAGCTCCAGTGACCCAGATATTCAACAGACCGGAACCAATTCGTCAACATATGTGAAGGACCTTTAGACATTACACATTGCCAAATATAAAAGCTCTGGCCATAATGGTTTCAGAGAAAAATGTTTGAACATTTCACTATATAACTCTATGTAAAATGGTGGCCCCGCCCCAGGGTCAAACTTTGAACAATCTTGATAGAGGACCTATAGATCATGCCATGTGCCAAATATCTAAGCTCTAGCCTTTGTGGTTTTTGACAAGAAGATTTTTTAAGATTTCCTTATTTTTTCACTTTGGTTGCCATAGCAACCAGACTTCTGCATTTTTTCAAATACTTTGAACAACTTTGAAAGAGCTTGACCCAAGGAACATTCCTGTCAAGTTTGGTTGCAATCAGGCATGTGGTTTTGAACAAGAAGATGTTTGAACATTTCACTATATATCTCTATGTAAAACGGTGACCCTCGGGCGGGGCCAATTTTGACCCCAGGGTCAAACTTTGAACAATCTTGATAGAGGACCTATAGATGATTCTATGTGCCAAATATCTAAGCTCTAGCCTTTGTGGTTTTTGACAAGAAGATATTTTAAGATTTCCTTATTTTGCCATGGCAACCAGAGTTCTGCATTGTTTCAAATTCTTTGAACAACTTTGAAAGAGCTTGACCCAAGGAACATTCCTGTGAAGTTTGGTTGCAATCAGGCATGTGGTTTTGAAGAAAAAGATGTTTGAACATTTCACTATATAATTCTATGTAAAACGGTGACCACCTGGGCGGGGCCAATTTTGACCCCAGGAACAAAATTTGAACAACTTTAATAGAGAACCTGTAGACAATGCTATGTGCAAAATATCTAAGCTCAGTGTATTTTGGTTTCAGACAAGAAGATTTTTTAAAGTTTTCATTGAAAAAATCTATTTTTAGCTCCAGTGACCCAGATATTCAACAGACCGGAACCAATTCGTCAACATATGTGAAGGACCTTTAGACATTACACATTGCCAAATATAAAAGCTCTGGCCATAATGGTTTCAGAGAAAAATGTTTGAACATTTCACTATATAACTCTATGTAAAATGGTGGCCCCGCCCCAGGGTCAAACTTTGAACAATCTTGATAGAGGACCTATAGATCATGCCATGTGCCAAATATCTAAGCTCTAGCCTTTGTGGTTTTTGACAAGAAGATTTTTTAAGATTTCCTTATTTTTTCACTTTGGTTGCCATAGCAACCAGACTTCTGCATTTTTTCAAATACTTTGAACAACTTTGAAAGAGCTTGACCCAAGGAACATTCCTGTCAAGTTTGGTTGCAATCAGGCATGTGGTTTTGAACAAGAAGATGTTTGAACATTTCACTATATATCTCTATGTAAAACGGTGACCCTCGGGCGGGGCCAATTTTGACCCCAGGGTCAAACTTTGAACAATCTTGATAGAGGACCTATAGATGATACTATGTGCCAAATATCTAAGCTCTAGCCTTTGTGGTTTTTGACAAGAAGATATTTTAAGATTTCCTTATTTTGCCATGGCAACCAGAGTTCTGCATTGTTTCAAATTCTTTGAACAACTTTGAAAGAGCTTGACCCAAGGAACATTCCTGTGAAGTTTGGTTGCAATCAGGCATGTGGTTTTGAACAAGAAGATGTTTGAACATTTCACTATATAATTCTATGTAAAACGGTGACCACCTGGGCGGGCCAATTTTGACCCCAGGGTCAAACTTTGAACAATCTTGATAGAGGACCTATAGATGATATTATGTGCCAAATATCTAAGCTTTAGCCTTTGTGGTTTTTGACAAGAAGATATTTTAAGATTTCCTTATTTTTTCACTTTGGTTGCCATGGCAACCAGAGTTCTGCATTGTTTCAAATTCTTTGAACAACTTTGAAAGAGCTTGACCCAAGGAACATTCCTGTCAAGTTTGGTTGCAATCAGGCATGTGGTTTTGAACAAGAAGATGTTTGAACATTTCACTATATAACTCTATGTAAAACGGTGACCCCCGGGGCGGGGCCAATTTTGACCCCAGGGTCAAACTTTGAACAATCTTGATAGAGGACCTATAGATGATACTATGTGCCAAATATCTAAGCTCTAGCCTTTGTGGTTTTTGACAAGAAGATTTTTTAAGATTTCCTTATTTTTTCACTTTGGTTGCCATGGCAACCAGAGTTCTGCATTATTTCAAATTCTTTGAACAGCTTTGAAAGAGCTTGACCCAAGGAACATTCCTGTGAAGTTTGGTTGCAATCAGGCAAGCGGTTTTGAAGAAGAAGATGTTTGAAGAAATTGTTGACGCACAACGCCGGACAAAGACCGACCACAAAAGCTCACCTTGAGCACTTTGTGCTCAGGTGAGCTAAAAAGTAGGAGGTTGATAAAAAGTAGGAAACAAGAGCCGTATACGGCCCTAAATCGCTCACCTGGGACCGTTGATGTAAATGTAACATATCTTGGAAAGCTGAGAAATTATGACAATAATTATGATTGTGCCAATTGCTGATTGGATGATGCTGAGTGCAGAATAGCTAAGCTTAGGGTACTGTAGTTTAAGAGAAGATTTTTGAAGATTTTTATTAAAAAAAATCTTTTTTTAGCTCCTGTGACCTAGATATGCAACGGACCGGAAACATTTGAACAATATTGGTAAAGTATACCTCTAGAAGACACACTATGCCAAATATCAAAGCTCTAGCTATATTAGTTTCAGAGAAGAAGAGGTTTGAAGATTTCACTTTATAACTCTATGTAAATTTGTGACCCCCGGGGTGGGGTCATATTTGACCCCAGGGACATAATTTGAACAATCTTGATAGAGGACCTGAAGATGATGCTATGTGCCAAATATCTAAGCTCAGGGTACTGTGCTTTCAGAGAAGAAGATTTTTTAAGTTTTTATTGAAACGATCTATTTTTAGCTCCTGTGACCTAGATATGCAACCGACCTGAACCATTTGAACAATATCGGTACAGTACCTCTAGAAGTTATACAATGCCAAATATCAAAGCTCTAGCTATAATAATTTCAGAGAAGAAGAGGTTTGAAGATTTCACTAAATAACTCTATCTAAATTAATGACCCCCGGGGAGGGGTCATTTGTGACCCAAGGGACATAATTTGTACAATCTTGATAGAGGAACTGTAGATGATGCTTTGTGCAAATTATCTAAGCTCAGGGTACTGTGATTTCAGAGAAGAAGATTGTTTAAGTTTTAATTGAAACGATCTATTTTTAGCTCCTGTGACCTAGATATGCAACAGACCAGAACCATTTGATTAAAAAGGTAAAGTACCTCTAGAATTTACACCATGCCAAATATCAAAGCTCTAGCTGAATTAGTTTCAGAGAAGAAAAGGTTTGAAGATTTCACTATATAACTCTTTGTAAATTTGTGACCCCCGGGGCGGGGCCATTTTTGACCCCAGGGACATAATTTGAACACTCTTGATAGAGGACCTATAGATGATGCTTTGTGCCAAATATCTAAGCTCAGGGTACTGTGCTTTCAGAGAAGAAGTTTTTATTGAAACGATCTATTTTTAGCTCCTGTGACCTAGATATGCAACGGACCGGAAACACTTGAACAACTTTCAAAGAGGACCATATAAGGATCATTTTTGCCAAGTTTGGTTAAAATCCATCCAGTAGTTTAGGAGGAGATGTCATTTAAAGAAATTGTTGACGACGGACGGACGACTGACGACGACGGAAGACGGACATAGCACGATCAGAATAGCTCACCTTGGCAATTTGTGCCAGGTGAGCTAAAAAGTAGGAACGGTTGAAGGCCTGTATGTAGTCATTATTATCTAGCCTAGGTTTCATGGTACCTTGTATATTTCTTCATATGTTTCCTCATCTATCTCTACAGTGGTGACTGTTTCCTCTACATCTCCCATGATCATGTTCAAATGCTGATCATAAGCCTGTGACAATATAGAGAGAATCATTTATAACATGACATGTGTACTACTTGTGAGCTTAAGTCATTCACCTATAAAACCTAAAATGGACAATTCCAGTTTCCAACTAAGTGGAGTCCACTTTTGACTATGAAGGATTGGTTCTTTTTACAATTTACGGTAAACAGTATAGAGCCTGATCAGAGAGTTACTTTAGGACTCTTTACTCTGAGTCCTCACAATTAAAAGTATTTGCATAGAACAAGTTTACTCTTCACATGTACACTGTTTTTAAATGATGCAAAAGAAAAACAGCATTTTTTAAATGATAAAAGGGGCCTCAGTGACTGTTAATAGTCACTGTGACTGACAATCACTTTGCTCTTCAACACTGTAGGTTCAAAGTGAAGTCCATGTCTATGCATTTAAGATTGTTCATGTGTGGTAGCCTTTGAGGTTGGTAGTTCTACCCAGATGCCAAAACAGTGTATAAAGGGCATCTTGGGTCTTCCTCCATCAGTACTTAGCTGTATGTACTATGTAGCAATATGTCTGACATACTGTTTTTCGTTGGGTTGAATTAATGGTGAAATGGTGAGAGAGATGGATAAGTCCGGAAATTGGGATAGTGGTAAGCTAGGGCGTCCAGGGTTCGAGTCTCAGTCTAGCTGTGTATTTCTTTCATCATTACACAATTTGGCGCCCAACGTGATTTCTGTGACTGTTTGTGCTCCAAGATCAATTCCTAGTCGTTCTCATACACATAGATATAGAAATTGGGGATGAATTTCAACTTGCTGGGGGGAGTATGTCACTGTGAATAAGTGTATCATCTCTTGTACGGCCTTGTCGTACAAGCCCACTTTAAAATAAATGGCCATGTGATAGCGTGCATGGTTGCGAACCTGGCAACCTGGGGTTGATTTGGTTGTTTCTTTATAAGAACACCTGGTTACATTTTGATAGTTTAAAAAGAAAAATAGTTCAACAAGTTTCAGATACATTTTATCACAAAAACACACTTGTGTTTTAACAACCAGTGAAAATATGATGGGTAGATACTAGGTGTCAGGCAAAGAAAGAAAAAGCTATCAGAAGAATATATGCTTAATATATTAAATCAGAAAAAATGACTTACATGAAGTCGCCCTCTCAGTTCACGTTCATTTCTCATTTTGACATAGATTCTCTCATCTAAACTCAGGCGTATCAAATCCAAAGGCTGTTCAACAGTCTGTGTTGGAACCTGTAAAAATAATTGTCACTGCTTTTTCTTTTACAGATGTATTTTTCATACAATGTTTCAGTTAAATTTTAAGCCCCAGAATCCAGATAATTAAGAAGGTTGAATTAAACATCTCCCATATTTTCTACTAATTTGTTCTTAATTGAACCTAGTTGTCCAAATAATCAATACTATCGGCCAACAAATTGTCAGTAGTTCAATTGTTTACCCTTTCCTGCCACAGAAGCTATTTAGAGCACTTCTACCTGTTCCTATACATAGATGGTTTTGAAATTTAAGTATGCTTCTGTTTCCTATTACCTGTGGTCTAAGGGTAATCCAAAACTTAAATAATTACAAAGACATTTTATACTTGCTTCCCTGGTTATTTTCGGTTCCTGGATGTTTTATTTATGACATCCAAACGTCAAAACAGCAAGAAATTCCACAAGTTTTCTGATGTTTTACCTAATTTCAGTCAATACACACTAAAGGGTAAAGGTAATTTCTTCTGTATTACCGGTGCATCAGAATAGATAAATAGAAAAATATCTTCGTGTAAAATAATGTCCAAGACGTTGCGATTCTAGTCAATGACCGGAAACAGTTCGTACCACGCGTAGCAGCAGAGATAACTAGTGTATAGAGAATTTCCAGCATAAAAACATAATGGTCACTTGAAAATGTAGGAAATGTGTTGAATATCTTTGCAAATATGAACTTTTAAAGTTTTATTGAGAAAAGTGTACATTTACATGACAAAGCTCATAATATACACTTTTGATGGATTTGGCGGTTGACGCAGAGGTTTAACTGCTCTCTAAGGATCCAGGCATTTGAAATGAAGTGCATGAGGAAGTTGCTCCGAATCTCTTACCTCGACAGAAAAACCATTGAGTTTGTAAGAGACAGAGTGAAAAGTCTTGTCGGTCCACAGGAACATCTACTCGCCACTGTTAAGAGAAGAAAGCTCCAGTGGTTCGGTCATGTTACTAGACATGACAGTCTAAGTAAGACAATCCTACAAGGCACAGTTGAGGGTGGGCGTAAAAGAGGGAGGCAACGAAAGAGCTGGTCGGATAACATTAAAGACTGGACAGCACTAAAGATGCCTGAACTACTTACCCATGCGACAGACAGACCAAAGTGGAAACAAGTGACAGCTTCTTCGACAACAGACTCCCCCCTACGACAGAGTTCTCGGTCAAGGGACGAGTAAGAGTAAGTAAGTAATGATAATTTCCGGTATGTAAATGAAGTGACGTCAATGCTATTTGGATTTTTCGGATTGCACGGCCGGTATAAAATATATACACCGGTATAAGGTTAATTGATCATACAAGTGCAGGGGTATAAATCAACAGTCAGTGTTGTCCGAGGTGGCCATTTTCCGGTCCGGACAGGTGAATTTTCCTGTCTTGATTGTCCGTGGACAAGCAGAAATTCCAATGTTCAATTACGCAAATTCAGTTTCTGTGATCTGCCTAGACTTTTCGTGCGGAAAAATAACAAAAGACTCAGTAAAATTGCCAGTGCTGCGCCCGAAAAATCCGGCGAACATTTTCATAAATTCTCGGTTCGGGAACAAATCTTATTCTCGGGGGCGAATGCTAATTATTTTCTTTTCCGGTATTCGGAAACTCTTTGATATTATCGCCGATTAAACTCGTCGCCTGTAGCCATTCTTGGCGATGTCTGAAATAACGAAAACAGGCGAGCGATATTAGCTCCTTTTTCGTAACAACGGCTAAAAAATCGAAATCAAATGATGATACTAACAATGATGTAGCTGGTGAGATTGTTCCTGACCATAAATTAGCACAAGAAAGTCCCGAATCCACCGTGCACCCAATGGCCATCTGCATCCTATTCCCTTTCGCAAAATTCTCAATCTGCCGTAAATAATGTTGACAATTCTATCGTTCTGATAAGAGATTTCTGATAAATTAAGTCAGAGAAAATGAAAGTTCGAAAGGTGTGCTACTGTATTAATGGTCAGCTAACTGTAATGCTTTGAGACGTTTGAGCTAATAAAGACTAGTAGGTCTACTTTGTAAACAGTTAGATAGATAGATAAACAGTTAACTGTTGAACTTGAACTGAGTCTTGAAGTTATTCAAGCAGAGTTCGCTGAAAGAGCTTGTCCCTGGGAAACTGATAGGTAAAGCAGAATGAAAACTTTAAAAATATTCTCTTTAATTTTTAGGAACAGTCTGCTTTACGATCTGCTAGACTATAGGTAACATTTACGTTGTCTATTTAACCAGGTAACATTTATTTTTACGGACAAGTAGATATTGGATACGGACAAGTGATTTTTACAAACCACTTGTCCGTGGACAGGTTCATTTTTCTGAGATTTCGCCACCCCTGAGGAGCCATTCTATTTCTAAAGCAAGATGAAAATTAAAGCAGAAAGCTCCATAAGGAGTTATATATATATATGTGTTTTTGACTATTGCAGACTGAGGAAAGGGTCAGTAACTGGCTGTGTGTCTTAGTGCCAAGTTAGTGGTAGAGCGTCCGCTTGCAGTGCAGGAGGTTGTGGGTTCAATCCCCTGCTGGGTGACGGTCAAACCAAAGACTTAAACATTGGTAGTAATGGCTTCCCTCCTTGGCACTCAGTTTTTCGGATTAACATAACAACTGGTTTGTCGGTGTCAGGATAAAGTGACCGGCCGGGTACAGTCCCATTGGTGCACCTAAAAAGTGCTCCTGCTCGTAATACCCGAAAGGGTGTCATATAATTCTCATGTTGTATATATGTTCTAGGTAGAAAATATGTAGGCTAGATACAAATCAAAGTGCAGCGTATAATCCAAGGGAGATAACAATAATTTACATTGCATCATGTTTCAGATGTTACCTCCCTTTAATCAGTCCAACAGGCAATCACTGATGGTGGGCCGAAGGGAGACCAGAATGCTCCCTCAGGAGTCTTCTGGTTCTCTTTCAGCCAGCCCCTAGTGTAAATTTTGCAGTTACTAAGCTTAAATTGTAATACTGATAGATAGCGGGAGTATGACAGAATGGGCCTTATGGTGCATTCTGTTTAACTCCCAGCCAGAATTAAGATCAAACTCGGTTTAAACTTTGATTTGTATGTCTGGTATGATATAGATAATTAATTTTGATATATATGTTCTTTGGCTTAATTTTTTTTTTTTTTTATTATTTTATTCAAGAATATTACAATCACATATGTATATACACTCATCTTCAGAGATAAATTTCACATACACAATATTTATATATATACTGTAATGTAATTTAAGAAAGTCTTTGGCTTAATATGGTTGATCCATGGGACGGATGTAGCGCAAATCAGTGAGAGCCCTTATGCACTTTTTGCTCTGCTCTCATTCGGCCTCAGGTTTTGAGCTCTGTCTGAATCTAGGTAAATATTAGGACTGCAACGGTTCACCGAGTTTCGGTTATTTTCGGTTCGTTTGTCTCGGTTCGAGTTTCGGGTCGGCACCGCAAATTTTCGGTTCGGTGCGCCGATGTATGGTAAATTACACTAGACCGCTAATTTACCAATCAGCGTGCAGTCTGCGTGTATATATTTGATGGTCAGACGTTCCAAAATGTAAGGTTAAATCACAGTTCTAACCTTTTCTTCTTGCAGTAATTTAAATAGCTCGCTTCTCGTCTGTCTCATTCTTTTCATATCGGCTATTTATAATTCCGGGAAACCCAGCACTTAACGCATGCGCACGATTGATAGCCCGGCTTCAAAGGTACCAAAGTCGAATCAGCATCAGAAAAAGGGTAACCAGTCTATTACTTAGCGACCGCAAATTGCGAATGGCGATGTAAATAATTAAACTGAAATATTATTGACTTTTTCAGTAAAATAATAATATAATTGGAGCTAGGTAATTCTTCTAGCGCTTATAAATAGAAGGCTGATGAGGCATTTATGGAAGACCAGCCAGAATGACAAACAAAATAGACTGAAAGCTTAGTTACGAAACTTCAATGAAAAACAGGTTGGGACGAATCACGCCTTAAATTCGCTACAATCTGTCCTAAAATGGTAGAAAGAAATGCACATCTTTCTCGTACATATGATAAAATTATAGATGACAGTGATAGCGTTTTCGAAAAATTGTGTAGATCTATTGTCTGCATAGACATGTGCCAGTAAATGAGAATTTTTTTCTGGTTGATTTTAATTAGTTCTTATCCTAATACCCGAACCGAAATAACCGAAAACCGAAGGGGTCTACTCGAACCCGAACCGAACCGTGAAGTACCTGAACCGTTGCAGCCCTAGTAAATATGTAAATATGTAAATCATTACTATTAAATGGTAAATATTGAGCAGGTCTCCACTTGGGATGAGTTGGGGATAAAGCAGAATGCTCCTTAAGCATTCTGCTTTAGCTTCAATCAGTCTCAAGCTTTTATTCAAAAAGCCAAAATGGAAATTCACTGTGATCCTTTTAATATGTCCTTTCTCCTAGCAGCTGTTTTACCTTTGTTTTTTATTGCTTACAATTGTTTGATAGTCGGTTAAAAAAGCTTTGCAGCTTATGTTCATTGTTATATGTCTTGCCGACTCAAAATAAAATTGATTTGATTTGATTTGGCGTGTAGCAGTACATAGAGAAAGAAAGAAAGAATACACGAAAGGGGTGTGTAGCAGTAGTGGAACAAACAAACAAACAAAATAAGGTTTAACAAGTAATGGAATAATGAGTTAATTTATAAAAATGATCCATTCTTTGCTTTCGACAGCTTCGCTCGCTTGTAGGCTGTGCCTATTTCAGGTGAGAGACCAGTAAATAACGAGTGATTTCATTGGTCAAAGCCAAAAACGGTAGAGAGTCCTGACAGCTAATTGCAAATGGCGGCCTCCATTCAGCAATTAAATCAAATAATATAATGAAAATGTTTTCTATACTTGCGATAGACATTTTCACACAAGTTCAGTGTATTTTAGAGAAGCGAAAATGCACTCTGGTTATTTTTTGGAGCGATATTTAATATGCAGTAAATTTCGGGTTGGGTCTAAGAAATTTACAGCAAAACGGGGGTCATCCTGTTTCGGCGGATGTAGCAAAAATCTGGTGTGGTCAATCTGTCACTTACAGTTTATTTTTAGATGAGACTTGGTTGGCTCTTTCGAAGGAAAAATAGCGTTCCCCTCATCGGGTTCAAATTTCGTCAACACAGCCTTGAACGTTATAATGGAGGTCTATGGAACATGATTTAGTGGTCTCTGACCTAAATTCATATTAATTGATTCTTTGCCAGAACATGCTTACACGAAAACAGGTTGTTATTGAAAAATTACACTACATAATCTAAATAGCTTCCAAAGAAAATCTAGTCATTGGTAATTTATTTAAATATTTATCATACTGATAACAATATTACTTAATTTCACAGCTTATTAGTCTCAAGAAATATCAAAAACGTTTCGAATAATTTACCGGTTCTGCGTCGTCCGCCATTTTTGGTGTTTACATGTGATTTACACAGCGTAAGAATTACTCAATTTTTGACCATCTACAATTCAAGATTACATACTTGTATAATTCCGTGAATCACGGTGAATGAATTGATCCGTTTAAATTCTACCAACCAATTAAAAAGATTCAGTTTGAACATTTTTTCCATGCGTTTCAAGAGTTTCGTTTGCACTGTAACTAGATCTAATAATATATCTCCTACTGTATCTTTTCTCCAATCTTTTGCTCAATATGCCGACAACTCTTTTGAATGGTGTTAAAGTGGAGAAAACATTATTATTTCTCGTTTAAAGCAACGAAATGCAAAGGCATTGAAATAAAATACAGAAATTTACAACTTCGTGACAATTATGATCATTCGTTTAAATTTGATTGGCAAACAGTTTGGATTGCAGAAAGCCTCTTTTTTCATATTTTTTTTTTTACAATTTTGTTTTATTCAATTACCAGCCCCTCTTTAGTGTTGAATAGATCTAGTTGTTTTATTTTCTGGTTTTAGATTATTGAAACTTTCTATTTCCTGTTAGTAAGTAGACTTCCATTCAGCTTTTATGTAATTTGGAAGTCAGTTTACTTTTCCCAATATGGTCGAAAATCGCGCTTGAATTTCCCAAATGGGAAAACGTAATAAAATGATCCGGATCACTGTTCTACGTAGTGACATGACCCAATGGCCATGGGTCATTTTAGGAGGGATGGGTCATTCTACTGCGTTACACCGGCAGAGGATATTATATCAGTGATACGACGTCACAATGGCAAAGAAACGATTAAACACGGAACATTTAAAATGTTCAAGAGGAAAATTAAAATACAATCGAGTCTCGATAATCGTTTGTGACTTTTTTTTTTATGTTTTTCTCTGGATTGCGTCCCTTATAGACACCTGAGATTGATATAGAAATTATGGTTTTCTACTCGATAGAAAATGTCTTTTCCATACCTTTTTTACAAAAAGATATTTGCATGCACTATTGACAAATTCAGCAAAAAAAAATAACCCCTTCACTGCCTTACCTCGAGTACAAAAGTTATTTGCAAACAGTTTGGATCCTGATCAGACGCCGCCTCAGGATCCGAATTGTTTGATACTCATCTGAAGTCAAAATAGATCTACCTAAAAGGCTAAATTTTTATTTAAGAAATAAAAGCAGACGACAATTGTTGAACGTCATGGCAGCGAAGGGGTTAATAGGTTTTCTGAGCTGTCTTGATGAGGGACACCAGCTAACACTGGGATGTGTCTCATCAGCCAATATATTTCTCAGTAAAATTCCACTATAACATTAAAATGTTTTTGTACACTTGTGTATTTCCTGGTTCCCGTGCATTTGATAAAACAATAACAACTTTCTTGAGAACGTGCTAATTTTGACAAATATTTAAGGTAAATTCCGTATAGTTGGTGTGTCAGTACACGTGTACCCCTTTACCGCCATATTGTCGTCTGCTTCAATATTGTTGTCTACAATATCGGTTCAACGTTAGATATAAGGCAGTTTAACTGACGCAATTTCAAAACAAGTGTAAAACAGTTTTGATCCTGATTAGACGACACGTCAAACGGCGTTTTATCAGGAGCACGCTTTATGACGTCATCGAGAGTTAAACAGTCAATAGATGACTCGATTAGGCCAAATAAAAAAATACCCGTGTTTCCTATTTAGGGACGGACGGTCGGAAAATCTTTATTTTTTATTTTTTATAAAAAATATAATAATCTACATATAAGGGTGATTCCTAGAAAATTTGTAATTTGCTGTCCCTCACCTTTCACATGGTTTAAAAGTCATACAAAATTATTTTTAAAAGAATATTTTATCTTTGCCTGTGTAATATGACATATCTTTATACGTATATAGTGATAAACAGTGAGAATTTATGTTCATTATCTTGGAATCGACTTTCAAATATGAAAGGGGGTGCAAAATGCCCTTGTCCCAAATCATACTGAACATAATAGAATGAGATGTCTTGATATTAAATTATCTTAAATTTGATAATTTTTCTCTATTTATAATGTCATTATATTATCATAAAATTAATGAATACAAAATACTGCTGTGAGTTTAATCGTTAGCGGATTTTTTCAGCTGCTGACTTTTGTCCCTCGTTTTCATGTCAGTACCGAAACGGCATGGTGTTTTAGCCTGTATCTATTTTATCTTGGCACTGAGGGAAATGCCTTCTGAAGTCATCAGAAGGTTTTCCCTATGCAGTCATATAGGGTAAACTTCGATTTAGCAACCCGGGTTCTACTATAAGAAATGGCCTCCCAAACATCTATTATTTGTTGAGTATGTTTTCAGGCTGTCATCACCGTAACGCCCTCAAACCAGGCAAGCTGAACTATAAATTCATGTTAATAGACCTTGTAGTATACGCTGTGTGTACACGATGCTTAAATGCACTAACTACTTGAAACATGTACTGGGTAAATACTTGAAATTATGAAAAATGAACAAAATTGACATTACCGAAACGGTCATTACCGAAACGGCCTGTGTTACGGTAATGACATTACCCTTCATTAAGTTGGTATCTGAACAAATATTTTGTGAAAATACGACTTTAACTTGCATCCAAAAACAAAATAAACAATATTTCTAAATAAATTCAGTACCATTTGGCTTTAGTTTTTGCTGTCATTACCGCAACGGCATTACCGAAACGTCATTACCGAAACGTTTTTATTCATTTTTTGACATTTTTTGGACAGTTGTTAAAAGTTGATAAATGGAAATGTTTGAACTGTATACTTTTCTGATAAAGTAGTCCTAAAGGTAGTATAAGGCGTAATTTTAGTTAATTAAAAGAAATGTTGCAACACTTTGGAGACAATTTCTATACATCAAAATCTTAAAAAATAGCTGTTTTCATCATCTTAAGAGAAAATATATGATTTTGCAAGATGCCTTACAAAAATAAAGAGAAGAAAATTATTCACATTCATAATTTACCCACATTTTGAACGAAAAACACCTTTTAACTAACTATTTAAATAAAACGAGCTCCAATTTTACATCGTTGCGGTAATGACATTTTCAGATAATTGGCAATTCAAACAATGTAAAAAATTTCTAGTGAACAATCAGCACAGACATTACTTTTTATAAGTCAAAGACAGTTCGTAGCCATGTTATACATGTTAAGCAACCGCTTTTATAAGCAAAATTATTTTGAAAATTTTGTAGGCAAAATTACCAATTTTTGAGGAATCACCCATAACTTTCTAATGGAAAATGGAAATGGAAAATGTATGAATGTAATACATAGTGCAAAGCCCTCGGCCATGAACCCTTATAAATATCCATTCAATTTGTCTTGATTTTATTGATAGGTCACATTGCCAAAATTATCTTAAAAATCTAAACCGGTATGCTTGTTTACAATATTGATATACATGTACCAAGACGGCAAAGTAGTGACTTATATATGACAGATGGAATGAATGATGTTTTGCAATGTGCTGTATGTATCTTAAATGTTTCATTGATATGTGCTGTCTGCATGTTTAATGTGTCAATGGTTAACTAAATAGCATTTCATATCTTCAAGGAAGCTACTTTATGACAGGTTTAGAGAAAATTTCACTTCGATATTAGCTAAATCTTATTTAAAAATCAATTTTTGAAATACTTAAACATCTATAAATTAGCTTTTTAAACAATTTAACGGATAATATCTTCCATTACACGCTCCTCAACAAATGAGTGTCGCAATGACCGACATTTGCCAACACATTTTTCGGAAAGGGTCGGAGGAAAAAACTAGTATCGGTCGGGTTACCGGAAACACAGGTACTTTTTGATTTGGCCTTACGATGTTAAACCCTTTGTCCCATAGCCCGTTCTAAGCGTCCATCTTAACAGATACTGAAACTGTATTCTGTGTTTTATGTTCATGCTTTCTTTGGTGGAGAAAATTTCCTTTAATAGTGTAGATAAAAACTAGATATAATTAAAGACGTATTTATGAAACAGTGGCTTAAGACAGTTTGTAGCTTAATCCGATACCCCAAAACTTGTTTCTAGTTTTAAAGAAATGTGATTATATAAAGCAGGTTAAAAGTAAAGCAGAATGCGGCTTTATGGCACATTCTGCTGCTTTACTTTCAGCCTGCTACACTTCCTACTGTTTTGGATACGGTTCATATTCAAGACTGTACAATGTGGAGCAATTTTCTTAAGCGGAGTAATAAATTAAATGCGTTAAATGACGTAGTTATGCGGTACGGGTTAAGCTCTGACATTGCACATTTAATGTTTCAGCCTTTCAGGAGATAATAAGTTAAACTACCACTATAGCTGAGGGATTTGAGATGCGATAGATGTAATATAACACCAGACTATAATAGGTTATATCTAGTCATTACATATAGCATGAAACTATCTTAAATAGCTCACGATGTAATACAATAAACCCCTAAAGACTTGATCAAACTTTAATTAGCATATCCTAATATCGCGGAAACCAAGTTGCCTTGACTACTAATTCAAACTGTTTGGTTTTTGACAATGAGTGCATGAATTTAAACAAGTGCACACGTACTATAGTGCTTCCTCCCTACAACGGCCCTCCGAACTACGACTCCCTACTTACAACGACCCTTGCCGATGTTCCCAAAAATATATAATAATGTCTAAAGCTTGAACTGAGCACTGCAATATCCTTGACTTAACATTGTCGTCTACTGTTGTTTTTTTCTCAAAGTTACATATTAGTGGACATTTTGAGAGAAGAAATATCATGAACAGTGACAAACAGCTTGAATCCAGACCAGACGCCGCGTCACGCGGCGTCTGGTCTGGCTTTAAGCTGTTTGTAAATGAAAACCAAATATTAATTTCCCTCCCTATAACAACTCCCTTCGAACAACACACGCAATATTTGTCTCCCACTGAGTGTTGTTGTAGAGAGGGAGTATGGTAATAACTCTGACAGCCAATGTTTCACTCTATAGAATTTGCAAATATAACCAAGCGCATGATCAGGGTTTCTAAAACTTTTTGGCACTGGTTTCAATATTTCTTCTGTCAAAATTTTCGAATGAAAAATAACGAAGGACGATTGCTTTGAAGTTGACGACAATATGGCCGTGAAGAATTTACAGTTAATACTTAAAATTATATCAACCACACGAAGGGATTTTCTGTCCAACTAAATCTTTTCGATACGTAATAGGGGATGCCAATCTTTAGCACGACATGGGCTTATAAAACAGATTGAAAGTAAATCAGAATGCTCATTTAAGAGCACTTTGCTCTACTTTCAACCTATTTTAAGTGGCCATCTATCTTCAAATCTTAGAACGGACTATGGGACAAAGGGTTTAACATCGTAAGGCCAAATAAAAAAGTACCTGTGTTTCCGGTTACCCAACCGATACTAGTTTTTTCCTCCGACCCTAAACTTTTTTTTCACTTTCCGAAAAATGTCGGTCATTTTTGCGACACTCGTTTGTTGAGAGTGTGTAATGGAAGATATTCTCCGTTAAATTGTTTAAAAAGCTAATTTATAGATGTTTAAGTACAAAAAGTATTTCAAAAATTGATTTTTAAATAAGATTTAGCTAATATCGAAGTGAAATTTTCTCTAAACCTGTCATAAAGTAGCTTCCTTGAAGATATGATATGCTATTTAGTTAACCATTGACACATTAAACATGCAGACAGCACATATCAATGAAACATTTAAGATACATACAACACATTGCAAAACATCATTCATTCCATCTGTCATATATAAGTCACTACTTTGCCGTCTTGGTACATGTACATCAATATTATAAACAATCATACCGGTTTAGATTTTTAAGATAATTTTGGTAATGGGACATATCAATAAAATCAAGACAAATGATTTGAATGGATATTTATAAGATTTTTCGTGTATGGCCCAGGGCTTTGCACTATGTATTACATTCATACATTTTCAATTTCCATTCTCCATCAGAAAGTTATATATAGATTATTATATGTTTTATGAAAAATAAAAAAAAAGATTTTCCGACCGTCCGTCCCTAATATTTTCGGGCATGTAATAGGAAAAACGGGTATTTTTTTATTTGGCCTAATCGAGCCATCTATAGACTGTTTAACTCTCAATGACGTCATAAAGCGCATTTGCAAACAGTTTTGCTCCTGATAAAACGCCGTTTGACGTGTCGTCTAATCAGGATCAAAACTGTTTTACACTTGTTTTGAAATTGCGTCAGTTAAACTGCCTTATATCTAACTTTGAACCGATATTGTAGACAACAATATTGAAGCAGACGACAATATGGCGGTAAAGGGGTACACGTGTACTGACACACCAACTATACGGAAGTTACCTTAAATATTTGTCAAAATTAGCACGTTCTCAAGAAAGTTGTTATTGTTTTATCAAATACACGGGAACCAGGAAATACACAAGTGTACAAAAACATTTTAATGTTATAGTGGAATTTTACTGAGAAATATATTGGCTGATGTGAAACATCCCAGTGTTAGCTGGTGTCCCTTATCAAGACCCCTTCGCTGCCATGACGTTCAACAACTATTGACTGCTTTTATTTCTTAAATTAAAATTTAGCATTTTAGGTATTTTGACTTTAGAAATATTAAGATGAGTATCAAACAGTTCGGATCCTGATCAGACGCCGCGTGACGCGGCGTCTGATTAGGATCCAAACTGTTTGCAAATAACTTTTGTACTCGAGATAAGGCAGTGAAGGGGTTATTCATTTTACTGAAGCCATTGGACAAATTTTGCTGAATTTGTCAATAGTGCATGCAAATATCTTTTTGTAAAAAAGGTATGGAAAAGACATTTTCTATCGTGTAGATAACAAAATGTATACATAAATTATACAGTAGAGTTGCATTTGTGTCCATTCCCTTAACCCTTTCCCCAATAGAAGCGCCTTTTAGTGCATTCAGTTTATTCCTCCGCCGAAGAAAATAGTTCCAATTTATGCAGTCATGAATATATATCATTAGAAATGTTTTCTTTATTCTAGCAGATAGTAGCTTAAAGCAGACTGAAAGTAAAGCAGAAGGCGCCTTAAGGCGCATTCTGCTTTACATTCAACCTGCTTTATGTAGTTGCTTATTTTCAAAACTAGAAACAGGCTATGGGGTAAAAGGATAACCCTTCACTGCCTTACCCAGAGTACAAAAGTGATTTGCAAACAGTTTGGATCCTGATCAGATTGCATGTAACATGGCGTCTGAAAGAGATCAAAACTGTTCGACACTCATTTCAATGTTTCTTTAGTCCAAATAACTAAACTTTAAATTTGAGAAATAATAACAGACGACAATAATTGCTTAAGATTTGTGACATGATCGCAATGAAAAGGTTACACGCGTGATTTGCTGCTGAAACCGAAATTATCTGAATTTCAGAAGCTTGTCTGGAATGGGCAGAAAAATGCTAAAAGCCTGGGGAAATTATATACAGTACAACTAAATTACCACATGTAGGTGTGATCATTTGTTATTATGCCATCACAGACTTTAATATGATTAAAATGAAAAATGTTGTAGTCTCGATCCAGTAGACGTTCGTATTTGCTTCTCAAGTATCATTAATCATTTCCTTGAAACGCTTGATAATCTCTACCAATGT
Organism: Gari tellinella; assembly: GCA_922989275.2. Lineage (NCBI taxonomy): Eukaryota > Metazoa > Mollusca > Bivalvia > Cardiida > Psammobiidae > Gari > Gari tellinella. The sequence continues at coordinate 55,338,190 of OV277858.1, forward strand.
CCATTTGTGTTTGCCCTTTTTCATGACAAGTTTACATATCACTGGCATTTGCCAACATTTTTGTTCCAAATCAGATAACAAATAATTCGACATCTCTCTACTGAGGTTCCATACTGTGCATTCGGACATTGTATTAACACATTCACTGCCATTACGTCATAAAATTTAAACAAGTGCTGTCTGCTTTTATATCTCAAATTTAAAATTTAAGTAGATTTTAACTAAAGACATATATATAGGAATTAGTGTCAAACAGTTTGGATCCTGAGCAGACGCCGCGTGGCGCGGCGTCTGATCAGCATCAAAGCTGTTTACAAATAATTGTTGTACTCGGAGTAAGACAGTGCGCGGGTTAAGTTTTGAAAGCAATTAAAACTTAAATTTGAATAATTGCAGACATTAACCTTGAGGCAGACGACATAATTATGGGAATCGGGCCAATAGATAATTCTGGTACGAGTACAGACTCTCAAAGCTTTATGAAGATGCCAGGGAAATGTTGCCGAACTTTACGAAATGCTCTATTTTACCTACTTCGGGAGGGATAGTAATATTATTATATAATGTGATGACAGCGGAAAACAAATCGCTTACAGGGGTGCTATATTTTTCAAACAAACACTTTTACAATTGACAACTGGAGCTCATTTCAAACTTGGCTTCTAGCCTATGGGCTTATAAAGCTTTTGAGTTGAGTCTAAGTTCGTTTTCAAGCATGTGATTGGTCAGATTTGTGCCTAGGCTCCAATCTGACCAATCAAATGCTTAAGAATGAGTTAAGACTCAATTCAAACGCTTTATAACATGTTTTCAAAATAAACGAAAATGTATGACTGACGGAATTTCGAGAGGAGTTTCAAATAGTTTTGATCCTTATCAGATCAGGATTCAAACTGTTTGCAACGGCGTCTTTTAACGTCATCGACAGTGAAAGGGTTGAAAACAATAACATAACATTATACTTTTTGTAACTTTGCATTGGGGCTTCGCTTCATCTGGTTCTGAGAGACTTACACTAGACTTGTTTAAAACATTATCTCAGAATAATTGAAAGCTTTGACATTGTGTATAAACTACATTATAATTGAGTAGAGCTCTATTAACAAATTAGGTAGCCAAACACACATAATTGTATACATATACCGATTTCACTCATTAAATACGCCTAGTGACGCGTTTAAGCTTACGTCATTTACAAACAGTGTATTAGAAAAAAGAATGCACATGTCCTATACAAACATTATTTATATAGAAGTCCTCTAATCAGTGTTTTCTCACTGTTATTTTATTTAGACTCTATTTTTTTTCATTTTGTAATACATGTATATATTCTAAAAATCAACCCATGCACTCTATATTTCTCACATAACTACACCTGTTTTCTATAGCGAACAACGATTACGAGTATCCTTTTCTCACATAACTACCTCTGTTTTGTATAGTGAACAACGATCACGAATATCCTTGTCTCCAACATGTGTGAGATCACTTTGGTGACGTAACTCTAACGTCACTATTTATAAAGGCGTTATAACAACACCGGGATTAAAAAAAAAAGCATATTGCTTGAAAAATAACTTAAAATCGTTGGTTATATGAGAAAAAGAATCTGTCACTCGTCGATGTTTAAGACAAGTTTATCTCAAACTCGTCTAGGCTCGCTTAATTACATTTCAATTCTAGACTCGTTTGAGATCAGCTTTTCTCACATAACTACCCCTGTTTTCTATAGCGAACAACGATGACGAATATCCTTATCTCCAACATGTGTGAGATCAATTTGATGACGTCACCATAACGTCACTATTTATAACGGCGTTTTGACGTCACCGGGGTTCCAAAAAATGCATATTGCTTTTAAAAAAAGCTTAAATCGTTGGTAATGTGAGAAAAAGAATCTGTCACTCGCTTAATAACATTTCAATTCTAGACTCGTTTAAGATCAGCTTGTCTTAAACATCGACTCATGACAGATACTATATATGTCTTAAATATCGACTCATGACAGATCCTATATGTCTCCAACATATGTGAGATAAAATTTGATGACGTCACTCTAACGTCACTGTTTATAAAGGCGTTAACTACGTCACTAGGATTCTAAAAATGTCTATGGCTTTAAAAAATAACATAAAATCGTTGGTTATGTGAGAAAAAGAATATGTCACTCGTTGATGTTTAAGACAAGTTGATCTCAAACTCGTATAGAATAGAAAAGTTATTAAGTTCGCCAAGGCTCGCTTAATAATACAATGTATTTCAATTCTAGACTCGTTTGAGATCAGCTTGTCTTAAACATCGACTCATGACAGATCCTATATATCCTCTTTTTAATTGAGAAACTGGAATTTCCGTTGCAAGTTTCAGGGGGGGGGGGGGGGGGGGGGGGGGGGGGGAGAGAGTTACGTTTAGTAAAGCAGTGGCGAAAACGCAATGCATTATAAACCACTTTGGATGGCATTGTGTTTCTAACTATAGTGTTTTTCTTGTTAATAAAAAGTATTTCATTTTCTATAGGCATGACTTTGCGTTATGTTTCCACTGTATGGTTGTGTTCGTGACATTATTCAGCACATGTACTTTGTAACTACAGTAAAACCTGTATTATGCGTCATTTTATTGAGAAAGCTTGATGGTAACCGCGAAACCTACAGGGCATAGGTAATGAAGAAAGTTTAGCAGCCTTTCACCTATTCAGATATTTTAATTGCTAAAACAATTTCTCACAAGAAGTGTTACTTTTACAATTTTAGACAGGCGATTACTCATGTCGAGATGAAATCAAGCAAACAGCTCCTATACGAGTAACCTGTTTTATTTTACTCTTCTTTAAATAACCACACGTGCTTGGCACCATGGGACTTCTTTTACGTGGTCGTTATATAGAGGGGATTCCATACTGATAACTGACTGATACGGTAATTGTTCTTCCATGCCAGTAGTTCAGCTGTTATCTTTTCGCCCCACACAATTAGAAATAGCCGGTGTATTTGGATAGCCATAATCAACAAATATGGATTTGTAAATCAATTCCACTTTCCAGTCAGTTATCTTTGAGGGACAAAGGACATCTTGGCGACTGGATGGTGAGTTTAATCCATATATGGGACATAGGCAAAAAGTGTAGACGCTGATCAGACGCCGCATTATGCGGCGTCTGATCAGAGTCTACACTGTTTGCGGATAGGAATTTCAATATGAAACAAAATGAAAACGAAAATTTTGACCAGGCATCCCTTTGATAATAAATGGACTAATCCAATATAAAACATGGAAGAATTCACTTGGCATAAATGGGTTAACTCATTGTCCCCTGAAACGAATTAACAATACCCGAAGCCTATTCAAACAAGTCAATTTTGACTATTTAGGGTAGTTTCTTTATATATATTACAAATGACAAACTGTGTAGATCTAGATCCATATCATAGGGCTTCAGTAGGATAACATTAATTTGGAATATTCACTGTTTGCATATGATACGCATACTCTTCAAAGGTACACTGTTTGTAAATAAATGACTTGTATACCCGTCACCAGGGCCAATTACTTAAACATCAAGTCGAAAGTTTAAGTGTATAGATTAACATACATGCATAAAATACGACAGCAGAATATTCATATATGGTATTAACCTATTGCAATATGTATCCTGTTTCTAGTTTTGAAGATAGGCAGGTTGAGAGTAAAGCAGAATGCGCCTTATAAGCCTTACTCTGCTTTACTTTCAGCCTGCCGAGTTTAAGCTACCATCTGCTAGGATATAGAAAGTATTTCTTAATCGAACATATTTATGACCGTATAAAACGGACTTTTTTCCTTTAGTTAAGGAATAAAGTGAAAGGCTAAAGAGGCGTATTTATGGAGCAATGAGTTCAATACTGACGACAGCTTAAAACAATATTACATGTACAGTAAAGTGAAGCTGAGACAACCTGTAAGCGTTTTCTTGAAGCAGCTCTTAGCTTGAGAACCAAGTTTCTTTTCCAGTATTCGTAAACGTATTTAATTACAAAACTTGATTGAAACAAACTGCACGCTAGATTTGGCATAATTTAATAGTAAATGGGTTTCATGTTCCTTTGTAAACTCATGTATATTAGTTTCCGGTAAGATATGCCCAAACATATAGGCATACACTCTAACCTACTTGGCCACCGTTCGTTTTTTATGTGACAGTCTATATTATCCTATTAGTATTGTAACAGTATGCAAAATATATTCAGCGAAGTTTGAAAACAGTTCTACCCCATCTACTACACGGAGTAGTAAAAGCGACTGGAAGATTCTTAAATGAAATAAAAATAGAATAAATCTAACAAACCTAGTAAGGTTTATTGCTTTGATTTGTATGTTTTGATACCGATCATAGTTTTAATGTAATATGCACCATAATGCCACAGCGTTGCTTATATTTGAGCTTTGGTGTTTGAAGCAACCAAATACACCATTTTTCAGTCTCTTTTAACTTTAAGTGTTATTTCTCATGTTTGACTTCGCAAAGCTAAACACCAGACGGACAGGGGGGGGGGGGGGGGGGGGGGGGGGGGGGGGGCTCCGTGGCCTAGTGGTATAGTCACTGTGACTTACATCACTAAGCTCCTCACCGCTGTGAGTTCGAATCCCAGTAGGGTCGTTCGGATTTTTCATGTGGGGAAGCCTTCCAGGTGGCTTGCGGAAGGTCGGTGGTTCTACCCAGTTGCCGATTTGTGCCTGTTACAGTGCATAAAGGACTTCTGGGGTCTTCCTCCACCTGTGATTAGCTGGAAGTCGCGATATGACTGAAATACTGTTGAAAAGCGACGTAAAATCAAAAGATAAAACCAGACGGACACAATGGACAAGGTTAAGTAAGATTGTCCGCTATGGGCATGTGTAATTTACTCAATCACTTTTAAGTGCGAGCAATCTAGTAATTGCAAACTACGTGTATTTGAGAAACTTCTTTTTTGATCTGACCCCAAACTGTTTCAGATTTATATTAACTATTCTTCAGCCGAAATGTCTAAAATCTAATATAGAGAAATCAAGCTGATAGAACATGTTTTAGTATACGATATTCTGTGAGTGAAGGGATAAAAAGTATCCCTACCACTTAAAAGAGCCATAACCACTTTCTCTCGCACTGCTCCCTTGGCAATCAATAATAAGGATAATAACCAAAATTGTCCGCATATAATGTAATGCATTATTTTTATCATACTACGGCGGGATAAAAATGTAAAGTAGACCTACCACTTTATAGTCTTCTTTCAGCCCGAAGGACCGTTCAGCCGACTGTAGATTCAAGGGTCCAATACCATTTTCCTAAATAAATACGTTTGCGCTAAATAATTTTATTATATACCTCCGGTAAGATATGCCCAAACATATAGGCATACACTCTAACCTCCTTGGCCACCGCCCAATGGTTACATCATTGGACTACGGTACCAGGGTTCGTGAGTTCGATCCCCCGCCGGACCAGCGGTCTGACTAGGGGATTTTTTCTAAATCCCCGATGATGTACAGGAATGTCCTTGAGCAAGACATGTACCGCGAATTATTCCTCTCCACCCAGGGGTTAAAATGGGTACCTGTGAAGGGTCTGAGTCGGTACTGCGGCTGCATTTGACTGCGACATTATGTTAGCAGTGCTCAATATTGTAGGCAAGATGGCTCAATGATCAGGGGAGTATATGTACAGTCGGCTGAGCGGTCATTCGGACTGGAAGTAGACTTTAACTTGGCATATTTTTATTTATTATTATTATACCTATTTATACATACAAGCAAATTATACAGACCAAACAATCTTTTTCCGTATTAGATGGTTTGTAGTCTTGTGCGTGAATTTTCGCAATTCCAGGTTTCGATGCTATTTTTAAAAAAGTTGAAACCAAGCGTGGATATTGAATTATTTGGTTAAACAACATATAGATCTAGTCCAAAACAGTTTAGATATACAATAAAAGGAATATCACAACAGTGTGTGATCTGGGGTCTTGTTTCAGGTCTCGTTGGTTGTGTATTCTAGAGTACACTCGAGGCCACGCCTTTAGTGTGATCTGGATTACAGAACCAACTTTAACTGATACAAGACCCCGGATCACACACTATGGTGATATTCCATTTATATCAATTACAAACAGTTTGAGCCAGATCAGGCGCCGGGACCTGGCTCCAAACTGTTTACCAGTCGTATTAAAGAACAAGTAGATCTATTCTAATATCTTTCAATAACTTAAATTTCCACATTTCATTGCATAGCTTTTGCGTTCAGTTTCGTTTAACTCTTCAATGTCACATTTATCGTGAAGTGTTTACTCCTTCAACGCCATATTGTTGTCTGCTTCAATATTGTTGTCTGCAGTATCGTTTCAAAGTTAGATTTAAGGCAGTGTGATTGATGAACTTTCAAAACTAGTGTCAAACAGTTTGCGTCCTGATCAGACACCGCGTTACGCAGCGTCTGATCAGGACCCAAGCTGTTTGCGAACGCGCTTTTTGGTGTCATAGACAGTGAAAGAGTTAATTGGCAAGAAATATCGTCTTTTCCACCTAAATAGTATCATAAACTGAGATTACAACCATTGTCACTTGGTCATTTTACAAACACGTCATTTGATCTTTGTCACGTGTAACGATGCTTCTAGAGTCTAACTACCACATTTAGATTAAACCAAATACACACGACATGTTTGAATTAGACAGACTATGGTAAGAGTTAGAGAGAAGACGCTAACGCTAGTGAAATAGAAAGCCTTTATCGTGTTGAAAACTTTTTTAAACGTGTAGGGCCTACATGTACGATGCATATTCATTTAGTTACGGTATTTGTAACATATTGCCAGGACGGGCCGGAGAGTGGATGTATTCAGAACTAAATACATAAATAAACATTTCAATAATGTATTACCTTTACTTTTAAAGGCATCTACATTTAATTTACAATAATGAATTTAAACACAGTATTAAGAATCAAACATAATTCCCCGTGCCATCCTTAAATCAATATCAGTATTCTAAACTTTATCCGTTATTTAGCTTTTCAAATCCAATCAATCTCTTTCAGTTCTAATCATTTCTATATCATTTCCAAATCTAATCCTACTTTCAAATTTCGGTCTATTTATATGCTTTTACCAAAAGTCATGTGACATAATCAAGATGTGGTTTCCCGCAGTTCCTAAAAATAACGGTCATGACGTCATGTGACAAGTGGCGCCATGGCGGGTAACTCAAGTCTTATTGCAAGTGAATCTAAATATAATAAATGTGGAATAATGCTATTAAATCGAAGAGTTTAAAAACTGATACTGAATTGATTTATTAAAGGTAAATACCATGAATTAACACTGGTAATATGTTTATATGAATAATATAATTGTCCTTATTTTACCTGTTTCTAATCTTTGTATTGAAACAATAATGGGTGGGGTAAACATCCTAACACTATATATACTTATGTGGGAATATATAATGAGTACTTATGTAATAATTATATTCTTACCAGATATCATGATAGGCGGCGCGTTGAATAACACCAAAGCACACTTTGATGTTTTCTGGATGTATGTATGCAAAACAAGCTATATTGTTATTTTGTACTGTGCTTCTATTAAGTTGTTAAGCATACAATTTTAACTCTCTATTCAATTTCAAAGTGGCCGTCTCATATGTACGTGAGGTCTACTAAAGACATATACATACCAGTACTAGAACGTTTTGATCAGTTCAACGGCGCTTGATCATATCGAAACTGTTTGCAAATGTCAATGTAGTGGGCTTAGAGGTAATCGTATTTGAATATCAGACTGAAATTTTTGGCTAAGTAAGTACTGGATTAGAATATCCGAACACTATATGCACGTTTTACATTACCTGTTTAACCACTTCACTGCCTCTATACCTCGAGTAAACAGGTGGAAAAAAGTATAAGGATTAGCCTGTATATCAAGAACGATGCTCCCCTTCTCTGTCTTGTCAACGTTTCTTAAAGTCAAAATACCTAAATTTTATAATTGAGAAATGAAAACAGATATCATGACAGTGAATTGAGTTAGAAAATTGGTATGCGTTATTCTTTTACATATATTTTGTCATTTGTTATTCCATCACAAATAATTAATCTCGAGAATGTATCAAATTCGAGTAGAACATGTTCTGCTGTGAACCAAATACTAATCAATCATGTCCATAGAAACTGAGTTACATAAGTAGTAATGCTTAACCCTTTCATGATCAAATTATTCGGGATATGTTTTACCCCTTCAATGCTTTATTATCGTCTGCTTCAGAATTGTTGTCTGAAAGACACGTCTCAAAGTTAGATTTAAGGTTGTATAGCTTAATAAATATCGATAAGAGTGTTAAACAGTTTGGGTCCTGATCAGACGCCGCGATACGCGGCGTCTGATCAGGGCCCATACTGTTTGCGAACACGCTTTGGTTTAAACAATATTTTATTCAAATAATGAAATGGATTGGACAACAGGCATTGCCTATGTAAGTCCTCTCCAGTGGCACAAGGTAGTTACATAACATAACAAAATACATGATTATTCAATAGCTGAAAAAGAAAGTTTTACTTTAGATACATGAATACGGTTGTTATTATCAACACAGCACTAAGTATTGTTTGAATGTAAATAACCTTTGAGTAATTCAATGTTAACCAAGTAAACGGAAGAAAGAAAACACAAACAAACGAAAATAAGCTTCATCAATGATCAATCAATCAATCAAATCTCTTGGTGCTTCTGATATAGCAGGTCACTATATCATTAAGTTCACAGGTAGACTCAGTGCTCAGACCGTTTCCGCCATACAATAAGATATTAAGAGTTATCTCGCCTAGGTTTGGAATATTATCAAGTGCTCTGAACATGTTATGTCTCTGTAACTGGAATGATGGGCAGACAAAAAAGAAATGGTTATTGTCTTCGCAATTATCGGTACAATTTTGGCAGGAAGGTGACTGTGTTAGAAAATGGTCGAACAAATGTTTATTCAACGAACTGGCGTTGTTACGTAATTGACAAATAGTTATATTTTCTCGACGTGAGCCTAGGATAAAATAAATTGGAGGCTTTGGCGTATTTTTAAGTGAATGCAGTTTGTTTTTGAATTGATCAACGGACGTCGCCGATTTAACTGTACTTGGAAGAGCATTCCACTCTCTAATCGTACTTGGTAGAAAGCTATTCCGGAAAGAAGTTGTTCTGCCTCTTGGGATTTGAAGTGTTTGCCCATGAGAACGGAGATTATATGTTGTCTCAAGAGGTAAGAAAGGAGAAATAAGTTCTGTTAAATATTGTGGGCATGAACCATTTAGTATTTTGAACATGTTTATAAGTTTGTGGTTTTGTCTTCTCTCAAAGAGAGAAACAATTCCCAGTTCATTATAAAGACAAGATCGCGATGAATTTCGGCGCAGGCCAGTAATGATACGTGCTGCTTCGACTTGGACACTTTCTAATAGATCTGACTCTTGCTGCGTGCAGTTTGTCCAAACAGAATTAGCATATTCAAGAATAGGACGTATAAATGAGAGATAGATAGTAACTAAAGAAGAACGATTTACAGAGTGTTTAAGCATTCGCAGTATATTTAGTCTTTTAGAGGCTTTATTATAAATAGTTTCAATGTGTTCTGACCAGGAAGCATTAGATTGAAATGTAACGCCAAGGTGTGTATGTGAATTAACTTCCTGTACTATTTCTCCAGCAAAGTAAACTGGTGGGTGATAAGTGTGTTTTCTTGTAAAGACAAGTGACTTTGTTTTCTGTGGATTAAATGAAACAGCCCATGTTTTGCTCCAATTGTTAATTGTGTCAAGGTCATTTGATAAAGATGCAGCACATTCTGCCTCTTCTTCTTTATCTACGATAATAAAAAGAGAAGTATCGTCTGCAAAAAGACTTACATTGTTTATTAAATTATCAGTGATGTCATTAATGTAGAGTAAAAAGAGGAAGGGGCCGAGTACAGAGCCCTGCGGCACTCCAGCCTCAACAGCTGAGAAACCAGAAGAGAAACCCTCAGTCACTACTTTTTGTTCCCTATCCCTGAGATAACTTTCAACCCACCCAAGTATATTACCCTGTATTCCGTATTCCCTAAGTTTAAGTAGTAGACCTTTGTGCCAGACTTTATCAAAAGCCTTAGCCACATCACAGAAGATAAAACGTACGTCTTTACCTTTATCAAGGTTTGATATTATTGAGTTATAAATGTCAATTAGTTGATTAACAGTACAGTCGTTGGGTTGGAACCCTGACTGACGATTACATAATAGATTATTATCTTTGACATAGTTGAAAAGATGTTTAAATAAGATCCGTTCCATTATCTTACACACAACACTGGTAAGAGAAATGGGACGATAGTTATTTGGTAAGTTTGATTCCCCTTTCCCTTTATAGATCGGGGTTACATGTGAGCGTTTCCATTGATATGGGACTTCGTGATGGGTGAGGGACAGGTTAAATAGTTTAGTTAAGGGTGCTGAAATTGAAGAGATCACGTTTTTTAAGATTTTTGGGCTAATATTGTCCGGACCCGAGGGTTTTGATGTATTTAGGAGTTTTAATTGGTCTATCACTTCCGTTTCAAGTACCGTTATATTTTGAAGCTTAGATTGTGTGCGGGCATTACATTCAGGTAACGGTGGCTCACTATTTAATTTGGAGACCGAACAAAAGTATTCGTTGAAAGCCTCGGCTTTTTGGGTAGGGTGAAACATTATTTGACCATTTACAATTAATGGTGGGTTGCAGGTATTATTATTATTAAGTTTAGCTATAGATTTTGTTATACGCCACCATTTACCAGGAGGGATATTCTTATCAGTCAACTGAGAGCATAGCTTGTTTTTGTAATTATCTTTAGATTGTCGAACTAGAGTGATGACGTCATTTCTCAATTTGCGGAATTTTTCCCAGTGGTTCGGATTGTTAGAGAGTTTTGCTTTTTGGTGGCCACGATTTCTTTGACGCATTTTATGACGGATTGTATTATTTATAAACGGTTTATCATTTGGTCTTATAACAACAACTTTAGTTGGGATATGGTGCTTTACACACTTTTCAATCATATTTGTAAAATTAGAATAAACTGTATTTATATTGTTACTATTAAAAACTTCATTATCCCAATCTTGTGAAGATAGTTCTAGATTTAATTGATCGAAATTTGCTAAACTATAATTTCTTATTGTGCGTTTAAACGATTGTTTTTTGTGCGCTGAAAAGTTTAATTCGGCAGTCACTACACAATGTGTACTACAAATAGGAGGGTCAACAGTAGTGTTACGAATATGTGTACTATTATTTGTTATGCATAAGTCAATACAAGTTCCTGTATCTGTTGTAAAATTAGTAGGTACATTTATAATATTTTCTAAGTTGAGTCTTTGTAAAATATGTTTAAAATTATTAGACGAATTAGATAAAATATTGATGTTGAAGTCCCCTAGCAAAAATGTAGGCATGTTGTTATCTAGGGCAATCGATAGACTGTCATATAGGTTATCCAATACTGCACTGTTTGAGTTGGGTGGTCTGTAGAAAACACCTACTAGGAATTTTCGATGAGTATTGTTAATTTCGACCCAAAGTAATTCTAAATCGTTAACGGTAATGTCGTTTCGAATTCGATAATGTAATGTGTCCTTTATATAGATAGCTACACCACCACCAAAACGATTTCTATCCTTGCGTACTGGTCCTTGAAAACCCGGAAGTGATAGATCCGCATCTGAAATCGTATCATTTAAATGTGTTTCAGATAAGCATATTATATCATTATGGGACAACTCTGATTGTACAATATCTAATTTAGGGGGTAAGCTACATACATTATTATGGGCAATGCATATATTTTTAAACATAAATTTAGGCGGTCCTGGATTATTTTCAATCCCACTCATAAGAAGCAACAGGACAATCAAACGTCGCGTAAAGCACGAATTGTTACTGATTTTTCGTGAATGAGTATAAAGGCTAACAGTCCGAGCGTAATAGAATGAACAACCCTGGTTGTCATGTGGCGCACGGCATGAGCATGTAGGCTCAGTCATGCGTATCATAAACACGCTTTATGGCGTCATTAAGAGTGAAAGGGTTAAGGTAGCACTAAAAGAAAATGCCAAAATACATTTTAGGTTGAACCACTTTCCTGATAAACGAGATAGCGTAAATTGATGCTTTTGGAAACAGTATAGACCCAAGTCAGACAGCTATTTAAGGAGCTGTCTGATCATGGCCTGTCCTTTTCACAAACAGTATAATCTGTCTGAAATGAGTCTGAACACTTTCCTGTAAAAATCTTTCTTATCTTAATACGTGTATAACCAACGTCATATTTCAGATAGTAGATGTTAACATTTTGCAGAGTTTCATATATGAATATTCAGCGGGAGAAGGGGTTTAAAGTGTTTGTGTCAAGGAATACCTTTAGGTGAGGTGTAAGAAAACCCCACTACCACGGTCACCAAAATCCAGGATTGTTTTCAAGGGTTTAGCACAACTATTATATAGGAGCGTTATGTTTTAACTTCTCTCAGCTTTAAGTTGTTTCTGTATTTAAAAAAAAACATTGATACGTTTCGAGTGCTTTCTTTTACTGTTATTATCATCTTAACTGTTCTCCAAGAGTGGTGCAGGAGCTAGTCCTTATTGGACTGTTAATAAAATGCTTAAATATACTAAATGAAAGGTAATTCAATTGTTCCATTGAAAAACTCAAAAGTTACAGTGAAAAGGTCCAGATGCAGTAAAACCTGTACTTTTGTAACGAACCCGGTAAATTAGGTGATCAGTTGCTATTGAAAGCAAATGCCCGCTTAAGGGCAAACGCGCACATTTCGTGCGACACGTTGTGATTTTAACAAAGACCGATAATTCAAGAATCGTTACTCAACGAAATCGTGCGTATCTGTTACCTCCCGTAGTTACTTTCGGTTTCAAATAATCTCTATTCATCCCGAAATATAAACTGTAAACACATGAAATGGTACTGGGTAAAGGACAGTACGTGACACTTGGCAAATACTCTATCTAATAAGGCCAAGGTAATAACACAGGACTGCAATCAAAGTAAATATTAGCGTGAACACGGGAACACATAGCAAAAGCCGTCTACTTATTTAGGCCATGAGTATATCTATAAAAGTGTCTATAATTTCAGAAGCATTATAGCATGTGCTTTTTTCCCATTTTCTGATTATTCACACCTAAAGCATTTAATGTGTGAAGTTTGATCAATTTCTTATAGATAGATTTGATTGAGTGAGTGTTTTCATTGAATTTGAGCCAAAAACAATTAAGAAAAATGCATATATTTCAGGCAACAAATTATACACTTTGCATCATACTTTTAGTAAGCATCACTTTTTAACCGTTTTAATGTTTGTTTGCGCCAATTTTTACTTTACTTTATTTCAGAAAGCCAAAATAATGCATGTCGACTCTTTGCCAAGAATGGCTACAAGTATTTAGTGGTTCGTAAATGAGTATTAACTTAAAGGTAGTACACATGTAGTGCCCTACGACTTTTATGGCACTGTATATTTTGCACGTTTATATGATACAGTTGTCTGTTGATCTTATCCATTTATACCTTAAACATCGAATCTAAATTAAGTCTAATTTATTATTTACCTTTTGGATGTTGTATTTCACAATAAATGCAAAATGAGTAACAGTACAATTCCTGCTCCAAGGGCTCCTTAACTCTTTGCATGCTAGCGGCGGATTGTTCAAAAGTGATTAGATCTACCTTTGCAAACAGTTTGGATCCTTATGAGACGCCGCGGAACGCGGCGTCTCATTAGGCTCCAAACCGTTTGATACCCTTGCCCTTTTTGATTTTGTTTTGTAATTTCTATTTTAGAACAGCAGCAGACGAAAAAAATACACAGCATTTAAATAATTTAAGGATCTCACTATCTATGGTTACACCTTTTAGAATAGTTTGCATGTGTACTCTTCACAGGTACTTTGTTTGTAAAATACGCATCACTAGGGAGCAATGAATTAAACTAACTATTTTTTCTTCATTTTTCAAAACCATGTACTTTCAAGTAATCCTTTGGTATGGCATGTGTATAGAACATAATTCACCTGTGACATAAGTGCTCAACAATTGCCCTAAGTGATGAAGATGCATAGTCGCGCATTCATCACCTACTGTCATGCACTGCTCCCTGGAACAGTGTTTGATCGATAAACCAGTGTCAAGTCAAACTTGTTTTTAAACACATAAATGGGGCTTCATTAGTGAATTTGAATGAAAGTGCCCCCCCCCACCCCAACCCCAAAAAAAGCAGATAAAATTATTTCAGCATTATTTCTGTCATGTTTATACAACTACAAAATACAGTGGAGAAGGTGTTATTCTTTCCCAGTTAACGCGTTTACGCCTAAACTATTGTCTCCATTGCAAACAGGTAACCCAGCGTCTGATCAGGCTTCATACTATTTGCCACTCAGACTAAAATAAAAAGTAACAAGAGCCCCATGGGGCATTTTCGCTCACCTGAGAATAACTGACAAAATGGAGATCATTAATTATGTCCAGGAAGGGGTCATTTTTTACCCGAGGGGCATAATTTGAACAATATTGTAAGAGGACATGTAGATGATGCTATGTGCTAAATATCTAAGATCAGGGTGGTAGGGTTTTAGACAAGAAGATTTTTGTAAGTTTCCATAGAAAAAAAATCTATTTTTAGCTCCTGTGACCTACATATGCAACAGACTGAAACCAGTTGAACAAAATAGGTAAAGGATATCTAGAAGTGTGACCATGCTGAATATCAAAGCTCTGGCCATATTAGTTTCAGAGAAGAAGACGTTTTGAAAAATTCACTATATAACTCTATGTAAAACTGTGACCCCGGGGCGGGGCCAATTTTGACCCCATGGGGCATAATTTGAACAAACTTGATAGAGGACCTGTAGGCGATGTTATGTGCCAAATATCTAAGCTCTGGCCCTTGTAGTTTCAGAAAAGAAGATTTTTTAAGGTTTCATAAAAAAAAAATCTATTTTTAGCTCCTGTGACCTAGTTATGCAACCGACCAGAACCATTTGAACAATTTTGGTATAGGACATCTAGAAGTGTCACCATGCCAAATATCGAGGCTCTGGCCATATTAGTTTCAGAGAAGAAGACGTTTGAAAATTTCACTTTACTACTCTATGTAAAACTGTGACCCCCGGGGCGGGGCTAATTTTAACCCCAGGGGCATAATTTGAACAAACTTGATAGAGGACCTGTAGATGATGCTGTGTGCCAAATATCTAAGCCAAAGCTCTGGCCATATTAGTTTCAGAGAAGAAGACGTTTTGAAAAATTCACTATATAACTCTATGTAAAACTGTGACCCCCGGGGCGGGGCCAATTTTGACCCCAGGGGCAAAATTTGAACAAACTTGATAGAGGACCTGTTGATGATGCTGTGTGCCAAATATCTAAGCTCTGACCCTTGCAGATTTTGACGAGAAGATTTTTTAAGATTTCCTTATTTTTTCACTTTGGTTGCCATGGCAACCATAGTTCGCATTGTTTTTAATTCTTTGAACAAATTTGAAAGAGCTTGACCGCAGGAACATTTCTGTAAAGTTTGGTTGAATTCTGTCAAGCGGTATAGGAGGAGATGTCATTTGAAGCAATTGTTAACGAGGACGCACGACGGACGACGCACGACGACGGACGACGGACACAGGGCCATCCCAATAGCTCACCTTGAGCCTTTGGCTCAGGTGAGCTAAAAACTGACAAAACTGCCCTTTTCTATACTTCATTACAATGCGTTTCGGGAGAGTTTTATCCTTTCGCCGTTTTATTGTCGTCTGCAAGCACCTTTAAAAGATAGATTTAAGGTTGTAAGACTTAATAAATATCGATAAGAGTGTCAATCAGTTTGGGTCCTGATCAAACGCCGCATTACACGGCGTCTGATCAGGACCCAAACTGTTTGCAAACGCGCTTTAAGCGTCATTGAGAGTGAAAGGGTTAAGAGGGAAAGAATAACGTCTTCACTGTAATAGGGAATGAAAGATACAGTGGGAAGGTTCAATTCGTTTCCAACAAACGCGCCTGTGCTAAACTTATTATAGGCCAATTTCTTTTCACCTGGCAGGGCGGAGCTAACCTTTAGCAAAAATAAACTAATTTACGATTGATTTTAGGGATGAAAGGTATAGTTCCGCATTATATCGTTATTGTCCGATACTTTCAACATGGAGATATAAACTTATGCGTGCATCCATATCCATGTGCAAATGGTATATACAATGCTCCTTATCTACAACAGCACACAATGGGAGACAAAAAGTGCGTGTATTGTTCGGAGGGAGTCGTAATAGGAGGGGAAATTAAGACTTGCCTTACATTTGCAAACAGCTTGAATCTAGATCAGACGCCGAGTGACGCGGCGTCTGGTCTTTATTCAAGTTGTTTGTCATTATTCACTATACATGTATTCCTTTTGTCACATATGTAATCCTGGGAAGAAACGGCAGACGACAACCGTTACGGTAAATTCCGATAATAAAAGAGCGCTGCAGCCCCCAAAATTGAAATGCAAAGGTTCGCATCGAAACTCCGCTCTGCCAGGTCTATAAAATCGGTCTATATGTGCAATCCAAACAATATTTACCCAGGGCACAAGGTTACATAGGTTTTCAGATGAGTCTGAGATCGTTCTCAAGCAGTTGATTGGTCAGATTGAGCTTTTACTTCAAGCAAACATCTTACAAATCAAATGCTTAAGAACGATTTCAGACTCAACTCAAAACCCTTGTAACTTTGGGGCCAGATCAGAAGCCGAATTTTTAATTTGATTACGATGAATTTTTCACTTTAAACAATCTTTCCAAATATACGTCATTATTTACATTGATTGTTTACATTGCGTTTGCATTTAATTCCTTTAAATAAGAAAGAAACCATTTCCCATCGTATTATTGTTTTCAACAAGGACCGTTTAAACTTCAGTGATAGCTTTCAATTACACGCAGTTTGGAGCCGTTTTCATACGAAAAACCATTTTATTTTCTATCATATTTTTGAATTGCGCCTCTGTTTTGCGTCATTTTACTCCTGAATTCCCATATGCTACTACAGCTGTCTTGTTCGGGGCATATGAAAGGGAAAGAACAATAGGTTCGCCCTTTGCACGTTTGGGTGAATTTGCCATATCTGTTGAAACAGGTTGGATCCAGATGAGACACTGGGTAACCTATTTGGCATTATGACGATAATTTCTGATTACAGTGTTCCCTCCCTACAACGGCCTTCCCAACAACGACTCCCTCCTTACAACGACCCTTGCTGCAGTTCCCTAAACAGGACATTATGTATCAAGTTTTAATGCTGCAATATCGTCTGCTGAAAATTGTCTTCTGCTGTTTTTCTCAAATTTACATATTTGTGGACAGTTTGATAGAATACATATCATAATGAGTGACACACAACTATAAATCAAGATCAGACGCCGCGTGACGCGAAAATAAAAATAGTCACATCTTGTTTGTAGACATGATCATGAAAAATCAATTTTAAGATCTAATAAGACTAATTCGGTGAATATTTTGTCCAACAATTTCGCAAATATCAATACAGAATGATTCGGCTATCAACTGGTTTTCAATTTACAAGATTTTGGATTTTGGTGGTTAAACTCGGGTGTTAATCTTTAATAATGAAACTCACGGAAAGTGTATTATTCTTATATTCATTACAAAAAGTCTAAAGATTAATGTCCCACTCTATTCTTTTTATTCATTAATATCTTTGGTTTCAAAATTGTCGCTAATATGTTTTGCTCATAACTTCTTACATACGTGATAGAAATACGCTACCAGTAGGAAACACTTTGGATTCTGATCAGACGCCGAGTTACTGTTTCCAGGAGAAGAGGTTCCAAGATTATATAAAGCTTTTGCGTTGAACCTGAGAGCGTTTTCAAACATTTTGTTGGTCATATTTGAGCTTTTGCTCTAGAAAAGCTTTATCAGCTTGGGGCCAGACCTTCTTCATTCTCAATAAACGTGTTCTCGCCGCCAAAAGTTAGTTTCATTGCTAACATAAAGTCGGCGTCTGATAAGACTCTAAACTGTCTGTCAGTCAGATTTGAATAAATCGCCAATATTCTCGAGACCTGTCGTTTCTATAGTTAATGCTAATGTCTTTTTTTAATTTTGCTCCATCTTTGTAACGATATCCTATATCAAAGCAGATGGTAGCTTACAGGAGCTTTAGCAGAATGCTATTTAATGAACATTCTGCTTTAAGTTTCAATTTCAACCTGCTTTGAGCAACTATTGGTCTTCAATTCTGAAGCAAGCTACAGGGAAAAGGTTAATCGTTTGCTTAAATCGTTTAATCGAAAATAAGTATCATCTACTTTATAACTACTTTCTACACATGAATTTCAATGTTATATTTAAGGCAGTTTGACTTGCGACATATCGAAATAAAGGCCAAACAGGATTGGATCTTGATCAAACGCAGCAACTGTTTTCAGGTCGAATGTAGATGACTATGGATCTGAAATGGTTTAACCCATTACCCATAACCTTTTCCAAATCTTGAAGACAGGCGACCACTTTAAGCAGGTTTAACATAAAGCAGAATTCGCCTTAAGGTGCATTTTATTTTACTTTCAACCAGCTTTAAGCTATTACCTTCTAGAACATAGAAACTATTTCTTTGGTATACATGTATATTCATAACTGCATAAAATGGAACCAATTTTATAATGGAGGAATAAGTCGAATGTGTAAAAAGGCGTATATATGGAGTAAAGGATTGCACGAGAAGAAGTATCATTTTCCCACTGATGTAAAGTATAGGGAATTTGACCATTCAGACGTTCGTACTTTTTCATTCTCCATAGACAAACAGAGAACTCTATTTCGTTGTGTTGTCCTTTTAAGCTACAGTCATTTGTTTCCGGCCGTAACTTTATTAGGATTTAATGTAATTAAAATGAGGGAATATAAAAAACAAACACACCAACTGTATTCTCTAGGGGGACTGGCATTATCTATACAGATAAAAATCTACTCCATCATTTTCCCACTCTGCCAGACAATAACTGATATCCAGCGAAATTCACATTTGCGCCAGGATTTGTCTATCAGCTCATTGGCCCCTGAAACATCAAATGGACAATTCCAGTTTCCAAGTAGGTCTAGTTCATTTCTGACTATTTAACCCATTTGTGCCCACAATCCCTTATATGGGACATAGGCAAACAGTGTAGACTCTGATCAGACGCCGCATTATGCGGCGTCTGATCAGAGTCTACTCTGTTTGCTGATAGAAAACAAACGAAAAAGAAAATTTTGACCAGGCATCCCTTTGATAAAAAATGGACTAATCCAATATAAAACATGGAATAATCCACTGGGCACAAATGGGTTAATGTTGTTTTTACAAAATTTATATACAGACTCTGATTAGGCTTTCAACCTATGCAACGACAGACAGACCGTGTATATGCGTCAAGAGATTTCAATGAGTTAACTTATATTTCCTCACATACACAAGCTACCATTGAATGACCTCTGGGTCTCCATTACCTAGGAACCTCTCATGGGCGAACGTTTGGAGCAGTCTGCATAGGTATACGACGGTATGAGTGACTTTACTGTCTTTATTAAAAGTTATTCATTTTGTTTTGCCAACTACCTTGTTCCAGTTCCGCCTCTTCCCAGTCTGTTACCCTTTCATTGTGGAACTACCCTGTGATAAGGCTCCTTTGAAATCAACCCTATAACAAACAAGAGACCGTATCCCTCATACAAACCTTTTACACGTGTTGTTTTTGTCTTCTGCAACATTTGTCGTCTGCAATATTTCTCAGAATTTATTCATCTTCATTTTCTTACAGAAATTATCGCCTAAGTGTCAAACAGTTTGGATCCAGATGAGACGCCGAGTTACTCGGCGTCTCATCTTGATCTTAACTGTTTTGAAAAGGTGTCGTTGATTCGTATGTTACGTGCAGGAGGTTAAACAGATGGTTCAAAGCAATAGCGCCAAGCCTTTGCCTCCTCTGTATGTTCCCAGTCATTAATTAGCATTGTCATCAAAGAAACGTGGGATGATTTCATCAAATATTTGAATAGTAATAGGTCATGAATAGGCTAATAAGCTAATTGAGCTGCCAGTGTCTTTAAACGCACATTCGGTCACAGAATTGACTATAAATACTGGGAGAAATTTAGCGACATCAAAGGAGAGAAAAAAAATGGTACACAGCCATATAATATGGTAGTATTAATTCCAATTTTACGACATCTTCGATGTTTTCAAAGTATCTCCCCTTATTCCACAGAGATATTCTTACCTTGCCGTAATTCTGGTACTTAATTGTCAAAAGGGGGGTATAGTTATTAGACCGAGATAGATTATGCCCTCTGCCAAAAACTAGTAGGAAGGCATGTCGGTGGTTTTGATCCCATGCGCTGCTTAACAGCGAATGAGATTAGCCGAGATCATCTTCCTGAAATCTTCATCATCTCATCTCATCATCTCTCATCATTCATCGGCGCTATATGACCTATTTTCTGTCGCAGTGCCATAAAACTCAATTCATCCATCATACACCAGACATTAACCTTCTGCATTCCGTGTGCAAATTTGTGATAGTTTGGATGGAATGAGACGGTGAGTTTCTGCAGGTATTTTCTGGAATATTAGTTACCTCTGAGAATAGTTGACGACGACAAACTTTACAAACGACATTTACGTACCGTGCTAAAGGCGATTGACTACTTCACTGCCAACTGCCATGACGTTATCAGGTTAAAACAATTGTCCTCTGCTTTTATTTCTCAAGTTTAAATTTTAGGTATTTTGACTTAAGAAATATAAAATTGAGTATCAAACAGTTTGGATCATGATCAGACGCCGAGTAACCAAACTGTTTGCAAATAACAATTGTACTCTGGGTAAGGCAGTGGAGGGGTAATGCAACCTTGGTTTAGCTATTTAGTGCATGGACGGTATGCTACGCCATAGGACAAGGGAGATTTGCCGAGTCACAGTGACTTTGAGGTTTCATATCGTTATACTTGCTTACTCCATATATATGTACATATTATCAATTAAGAAAATAATAATTTGTATTTCAACATCAACTGATAAGTAACTGATACTGCATCTAGGTTTAGATTTAAAACACAAACTACATTGTATCTCAATACTTATGATACTTATTGTTCCAGCATATTCTTCAAGGGCTACATTCATAATTTCTTCCAGGAAAATATGAATAAAGTAGGGGAAAGTAGGCACCCCTGTCTAACCTGTTCCCTATTGTACATGTATCTTGGAGAAAAACTGCAATTGTTGCCTTTTAACAGAGTTTTTGAATTGAGTTGGTTAGTTTTCGGCGAATGTTAAATAGTTCCATTGTCGCCCAGAGTGACTCGTGCCATACCCTGTCAAAAGCTTTTTTAATGTCCGCAAATACATGGTAGAGGTCTCTCTGGTGCTGGAGGGTTTCTTCACATAATAATCTCAGATTAAAAATTTGTTTTATTGTACGTCGTCCCTTGCAAAACCCTCCTTGCTCCTCTGAGATGATTTTTTCGGCTTGCAGTTGTATCTTTTCAAAATAAATTTAAACATTACTTTGATCGCGCGGCTTATCAGGCTGATTATGCGGTTATTCTGACATAGTTGAAGTTTCCATTTCTTAGAAAGTGTGATGATAAGGGATTGGGTCCACTATGTTGGCCATTCTCTTGTGGTCCATATCTTGTAGTGCATGGTGGTGGGAATGTTAATTACTGAATCCCTCCATTCTTCAATAATTCAGCAGGGACGTTGTCTACTCTTGGAGATTTTCCACATTTTAGTGACTTTAATGCTGGTTCCACTTTACTCTGAATAATAGGACTGGCATCCTCACCAGAAGGCTCATTGCAATTTAGCAGAATTGAATCACAGAGCTCTGAGTATAAATCTGTCCATATGCTTATTATGTCTTCTTCAGTGAGGCTAATACCATTTTTGTCTTGAGTCGAGGTGACCTTGCTCTGTCTTTGTTTGGTTAGATCTTTGACCAGTTGAAATGCTTTCTTTGAATTGTTTTGGGCTAGTGACTGTTCAATGTCATCACAGTTTATATCTATCTAGTTCTGTTTTCCACTTTTCATTTCTTTCCTGATTTCCTTGTTTATTTCTTTAGACCGTGTTTTGCCATATCCAGGATGTCTTTCACTTTCTTGATTTTCCTTCTTTTGTCACAAAGGTTAAGAATATCTTTAGTGACCCATGGATTTGACTTCTTCCGGCTATTCCCAAGCACTTTCTTAGCCGAGTTTGTCAGTATTGCACTGAGGATTTTAGTAAGGGAGTCATAGTCTACTTCGGTTAGAAACAATTGACCCTTTTTTCCAATTGATGCTTGAAACTCCTTGGCAATATGGGGATATTTTAGTTTCTCTATGTTGAATTCGTGTCTCTTTTTCTTTGGCTTTCTCATTTCTTTCAAACGGACTGTGCTATATAGCGGATTTTCACCAATATGCAATATGTAATATGTAATTTTTCTCATGTATACATTAAGAAAATCTATGGGGTAAAAACAAATATTCGTTGATAAAAAGTAATTACATGTATTCACAAAATATGACCTTATTGAACATGTACTAAACTATTTATGAGATAAAAATATTTTAGGATTACACATGTACAGGTAAATCATTAATTTGTTGTACAAAAGATAGGTGACAGCTTAAAGTAAGTTGACAGTAAAACAGAAAGCTCCCAAATTTCTTTAGTCAGTCACCTGTTGTAAACATCACATAATTAACACACTTTGGTGGTGTAATAAAGAGGTTTTACTGTTATTCGAGTTGTATGCTTGCAGTGATTTCTAACATCACATTTCATTGGTCCGTGTATTCCATATTGGAATCTCGCATATCAACACAGTTATGTATAGCAAAAAAAATGTCCAAGGTTGTCATTGGTCAATTTAACAAGTGTCAAGTTTTAACTGAGGAAACCTCACTAGCGTGACCATACAATTTTGATCTAGAGCAAACGCTGCATGATGAGTCGTCTTATCTGGGTCCAAATCGTTTTAAACCAGTAAAGAAGTGCATACAAAGGGTTGAGAAGCGACTCGGATGAAAGATTAAAATACCTCCTCATTAAAATGATTGCTGTATATATAATTTCACCACCATTGCCTGCTTATCTATGTCGTAAGAAGTTTAGAATATTTGGCATTTTAAATATCGCCACATAGATACGAGTGTCAATTAGTTTTGATCAAGATAGCATGAGGTCGCCCAGTTACTTGGTGTTTTATCTTAATCCAATAAGTTAGCAACTGCAAATGAAATGAAGAGTTAAAACGCTCGTGTGTTTCGCTGCAAAGTTTTATCGTTTGCTTTAACCCTCTTCCCGCCAAAATATCGTCTGCATTGGTAGTGTCGTCTGCAAACATTTAACGTCAGTTTTTAGGGTTGTGTTTACAAATAAATGTCGATACGAGAATCAAACAGTATGGAATCTGATCAGGATCCAAACTGTTTGCAAAGTCGCTTTTTGGCGACGTTGGAAGTGAGTGAGTTAAATATTGATCCAATTTGTTTGTAAATGCTAGGGACGTGGTATTGGCAATGAAAAAGTAGTTGACGTGCTCTTTAAATCTTAGTGTGCCTCTAATTGCCCTTAACGACCTTGTATACATCCTCCATGTATAAAAACGGATGCATTTATGGGCTTTAGAAACATTGACATGACACGTGCAATAATATCGTCTGAATGAAGAGCATTGTATACAGGTCTTTCATTTAGTTCTTGTGTCAATTTATATAAAATCTTTTTAATACAATATTTTATAAAAAGGATGCATTCTGTTCAGATTCCAAGTTTCATGGCGTCTGTAATGGGTCCAAGAAGTGTTTGCAAAAAAATGTTAAGATTTTCCTTTAAAGGTAAGATCAATCGTTGAACACGTGTCCAGCTTTTATCTCACTTTCATCTCATTTTCTCGTTCTCATGCTATGATTCAATATTTTATTGGTTAGGTCCTTTTCTCAAAACGCCTGTCCCTCTCTATAATGTTTCTATAAATTAAAATTATTCACCCCTGAAACTTCAAATAGACAGCAATGTAAATAGACAATTCCAGTTTTCAGTTACGTCCAGTCGATTTTGACCAATAAGGAGTATAGATCTACTCTGTTTGCCTATTTCAAACGCTATGCAAAAAATGGGCGAAAGTACACACCATTTTGGAACCGATAAGTGGTGGCTACAATGCGCGACACGGAATCAGACTACTTCGCCATGATATCGTCTTCTAAAATATTTCGTCTGCTTATATTATTCAAATTTATATGTTATGTATATTGACAGAGTATAAGTGAAAACAGTTTGAATGCAGATCAGACGCCGAGTTACTCGGCGTCTGATCTGCATCCAAACTGTTTGCAAATGACAATATACTATGTGTGCCTGTACGGTTCTTAATTACCCTTCACGAGATCATATTGGTATGTTTCAAGTACAAGGACTAGCCTTTAGCCTAATTACAGACACTTCAATAATCAACTAGAGACACTTCTTACTTTACAAACCATGTCAACGTAATTACGAAGAATAATTGCGCTCTATAATGAGGCTCAGAAATGCGAAACCATATACGCAATGGCAAATAAATTGTCAATTTAGTCGCGAAGTAAACTGGTACTGTCTCTCTTGTTTTGCTGTTTTGCTTCCCTCCTTGATGCTCAGGATTTCGGTTTAGCATTACAACTAATTAGTTCTTCTTCTTCTTCTTCCAATATAAGGGTAGGGATCCCCAAGGAACGTATTATACCCTGGTGTCAGGATAAAGTGAACGGGCGGGTACAGTCCCAACGGTGCTTCTAAAAAGTGCCCCTGCTCGAAAAACGCGAAAGGAGTGTGTAGCAGTAGAGGAACAAACAAACAAACAAAATGATTGCCAGAAAAGTGGTGTATAACACATGCACATCTCCCCCTGTGCCACAAAAATGGACGCCATGCGTCATAGCACCTTGTACTGAAGTGTTTGAACAACTATATGACACTCTGAGTCTTGAGTTATCAAGTTTGGAAGCTGGTGATTGATATAATGATTGCTGCATTCCATGCCATATAGTATTTACCACTAACAGTTCTGTAAAAGACAATATTTCGTTTTCCACTTACACAATTCCTCTAAAACACATACCCCTGTGCACCACATCACCTCCTCCCCCACCCGGTACTGTATGAGCTTTTGATGGGGTTTAAACGCATGACTATGTAGTATAGACTACTGTAGATATTTGATAGTCTTGTTTATTATTCATAGAATAAGCAAATGTGCATATTGCACTTTAATACAGCACAAAATAACACGAATCGAGAAGCCGTTAGCAAGTGTAAATAGCTCGTCGAAGTGTAAACACACAGGAGTACGAAGATTAAACGATACATACCTGACTATGAAGAATTATCTTCTTCCAGAAAGAATAGCACAGATAATTATCGCCTCGCCCTTTAATCAAAACCATTAAATCACGCAATTTAACGTATATTTCGAACGAAAATACAACAATTATCGAACAGAGCTTGCAACTCTCATACCGACGTTTGCGGCACTCCATTTCCGGTCTTCGCGCATGCGTGGATACCCGTGATTGCTGTTCTCATAGAGCATGCAGATCTCATAGGACACCGGCACGGTATTGGACAACTTCTACTGTTTGACACTAAAACATATGCTTGCCTAAATTTCGAAGCTTTACAAATAAAAGTAATAGAGGATAACTGTTTTTTTCAGTGTAAGATCGAAATTTAATCCATTGAGTGAACATCAGACGTTATATTTTCACGAGTGGCGAAGCCACGAGTGAAAATATAACAGTCTGATGTTCACGAAATGGATTAAATTCGATCTTACACTGAAAAAACACAGTTATTCTATTTATTTATGCTTTTAAGCCACTTTTTAAACGAAATTGTTCAAAAATTGAAAGCGAACGTACACTATTTATCCCGTGTTGAGCCCCACGTTTTATGTCGAACACACACGTGCGTGACAGTTGGCGGTATATTTGTTGATTTGACGTCATCCGAATGACTTCGTTGCTCCCGAGTTTGGATTCGTGCTCTTCCGGTGAGTAGTTCGCGACAAATCGGACTGCCGGAATTTAACGATAAGACACGATTGACTACGATTCTTGGGGAGCCCTACGGGGAAAATTCATAATAAAAGCGATTGGTGATAATCCACTGCAGTGGATTACCAAGTGATCATCCACTGCTATATCGTGGTAATCCACCGAAAAGCATAAATAAAACGTTATATTTGCGAGCAGATGACAGTTATGACGTCGTAATGGTAGAACTGTGGTCTTTGGTTTTACGGCACAGCGACACATGCAATGGTCATATGGCGCCAAGAAACCGTCACACACAAACGATTACATGTAAAAACACTAAAATATCTCTATCAACTAGCGTGTAAAACACGGAAAGAAAAAGGAAAACAAAAAGGACAGAGACAAACACACTTATGTAACGGTAAAAGCCTCTTAATACTAAATCTTACTGTATAGACCAGTCTCCTTAAGAAAATTAATTGTATTGTCATATGGTACTGAACTAAATAGTTCTTTCATACAACGAACTTCGAAATATCTTTGTCTTATGATAGAAAAATCAACACAATCTAATAAGAAATGTTTAACAGGGTATGGCTCTATGCAGAAACCACACTCTGGCTGAATTTTTCGTTTCAATATGTACGAATGACTAACATAAGTGTGACCTATGCGACATTGGGCATGAACCACTTCCTCTCTGCGCACAGTTCTGTTTGATGATAAACTCGCACCTATAATAGGTTTGATTGAAAATAGTTGTTCCAAGAACTTTGCCATGTTGTCGTTATGTACTGGTTTATAAGAGGTTTAAAATCAGTAAAAGGCAGGTTAATATGAGCGGCATTCAAATTTAGGGCAGACTTGGCTGCGGCGTCCTTCTCTTCATTGCCTGCAATGCCAACATGACCAGGAAGCTATCAAAATATGATATTTTTTGGATTTTGAAATGTTGTGATGTTTCCAAATAAGCTGTTGTATGAGAGGGTTAGTAGTATTCCGGTTTAATAAAGGATGGAGAGCAGAAAGTGAATTTGAAAATATAATGAATTAGTTTCTACTGCTTTTCAGAATGAATCTTAAAGCAATGCCAATAGCAAGAGTTGCAGCAGAAAACATAGATGAGTTGTCAGGAAGTCTCACCTTAGAGGTATGCAATTCACTTGCAGATGCACACCCCACCTAGAAGCCATCCTCCGAACCATCAGAAATATGGTTAATCAGTTGTATAAATTATCTGTCGATTTTCAACACTTAGTTCATCCTAAACATGACTTGCATGTTAACCCTTAACCCCATAGCATGTTTCTAGTTTTGAAAATATGTGACTACTTAAAGCAGGTTGAAAGTAAAGCAGAATGCGCCTTAAGGCGCATTCTGCTTCATTTTCAGCCTGCTTTAAGCTACCATCTGCTAGAATGTAGAATATATTTATAATGATACATATCCATGGCGTCATAAATTAGAACTAATTTCTTAAGCGGATAAATAAACTAAATGGAAAGGGATAAGCCATATTAGTGGTACAATTTTATATCAACAAGAGCTGTGTCATAGTTAGTGAAAACTGTTGTATTCTCGCTACCTTTTCATTAAGTCAAGCGAACTTATTTTAGGGGCGAGTAGGATTAACACATTAATTCGTTAAAGTTTTAATAGCCAATTCTAGTTTGCTAAGTGTAGCTAATTTATGACTATTTAGGGATGTTTCTGCAGTATATTGCAAACTGCAAACAGTGGAGACCCTCATCAGATTTTACGCTGTTTGCATAGGACACTGTTTGTAAAAAACACGTATATTCGAAGCTACGGTTGAATGTGTCAATTTCACAGTACGCGTTTTGTACGTAAACCGTTTTTTGATCGTTAAAATAGTATTGAGTACGGAAGCCGGATAGTGCCATTTTTCCAATTTTTTTTTTTTTTTTTATCTTGAAAATTCAAGTTATTATCTTGAAAATTCAAGATAGTATCTTGAATTTTCAACATACTATCTTGAATATTCAAGATAATAACTTGAAAATTCAAGATACTATCTTGAATTTTCAACATACTAACTTGAAAATTTAAGATACTATCTTGAATTTTCAACATACTATCTTGAAAATTCAAGATACTATCTTTAAAATACAAGATATTATCTTGAATTTTCAACATACTAACTTGAAAATTCAAGATAGTATCTTGAATATTGAAGATAATATCTTGAATTTTTAAGTTAGTATGTTGAAAATTCAAGATATTATCTTGAATTTTCAAGATAGTATGTTGAATTCTCAAGATAGTATCTTGAATATTCAAGATAATATCTTGAATTTTCAAGATAATAACTTGAATTTTTAAGATACTTATCTTGAAAATTCAACATACTATCTTGAAAATTCAAGATAGTAACTTGAATTTTCAACATAATAGAGCTCGAATCAATCTATTGTACGGAAGGTGGATAGTGTCACTTTAAGAATTCATAGTAGGCTGAGTCTCGAATAAATATTCAAGGGAAAAGTATTAAAGGCATTTTTAAAGGTCAAAGGGTTAAAATCCTGATCAAAGAGAAAAAGTTGCATTTATTTCTAGCTCATCTGATCACAGCTTTGTGCATTTTGCATCTTTCGTCAACATTTTAGTTCACCTGAGTTTATGCTCCGGGTGAGCTTTTATGATCGCCTTTTGTCCAGCGTCTGTCTTTCTAATCAAATATAACGAAGCTCACATCCTGCACAGAGCAGACTTTAACGCAAAACCTTAACGTTGAGCCTAGAGGTAAAGGTCAAATGCAAGGTCACCAAACTGCGGTGCATCATGGTCTACTCATACAGGCGAATCAGCCAGAACAGACTCTAAGTTATGAATAGATTTTAACGCAAAACCTTAATATTAACCCCAGAGATCAAGTTCAAAAGTCAATGGCACTAAACTACGTTCTATTACAATGCTGTACTGATTACTGCGCATTTATGGTTCATGTTTCATAGCCCTAGCCCTTATAGTTTATGATATCCAGTCCGGACGCTGACGCCGTGGTATAGCATATAAGCCCTCTCACTTCGTGAAGGTGAGCTTAAAAGCATCACTAAATGTTTTTCTGGGAGATTTGGTAGAAATTAGCTCAGTAATTTCTGCAAAGGTTTTCAAAGATTTTTCAAAGTTTTAAGTGTTTGGTTGCCATGACAACCACGATTCTTCACGTAATACCATAAACATTAGAAATTTGCATAAGGCTAATATATAAGTATCATTCAGGTTAATTTTGGTGAAAATTTATCCAGGGTTTTCACAGAGAAGACTGCTAAAACAAGAGGGCCATGTTAGACCTTAAATCGCCCACCTTTAGGCTAAGAAATTCTACTAGCTTCAGAGAAAACAAGTGAACCCTAGGACAGGGCTCATTTTGACCCAGGTGTATAATTTGAACAAACTTGGTAGAGGACAACTACATACCGTTAAGCTACATACCAGTAACCAATTATCAATGCCCTAGGCCTTGTGATTAAAGAGAAGAACACTTTTAAAAAATTGTCATGTCAACCACAGTTTTGAGTGGATTCAATTTCTTTGAATACTTTTTGTAAGGATCAAGTTTCATAAAAGATGGTCAACTGGTTTTCAGCTAAGAATTCGTTTAAAGAAAGTGGTTGATGGACGGACAGACGGACGTCGGACGAAATGCGATCACAATAACTCACACGGAACATAAGCTCAGGTGAGCTAAGAATATTGACAAAAGATGCACAAAGGACATTCCAGGGATCACAAAACCTCAACCTGTTAGAAATAAATTAAGCTTTTTCTCTTTAATCTGTATTTTAACCCTTTGACCTTATATAAATGCCTTTAATAATTTCCTCTATGAATATGTTTACGAGACTCAGCCTTCTATGAATTCTTAAAGTGGCACTATCCACCTTCCATACAACAGTTTTATCCCAGCTCTATTATGTTGAAAATTCAAGTTACTATCTTGAATTTTCAAGATAGTATGTTGAATTTTCAAGATAAGTATCTTAAAAATTCAAGTTATTATCTTGAAAATTCAAGATATTATCTTGAATATTCAAGATACTATCTTGAAAATTCAACATACTATCTTGAAAATTCAAGATAATATCTTGAATTTTCAACATACTAACTTGAAAATTGAAGATATTATCTTGAATTTTCCAGATTATATGTTGAATTTTCAAGATAGTATCTTGAAAATTCAAGTTATTATCTTGAATATTCAAGATAGTATGTTGAATTTTCAAGTTAGTTTGTTAAAAATTCAAGATAATATCTTGAATTTTCAAGATAGTATCTTGAATATTCAAGATAGTATGTTGAAAATTCAAGATACTATCTTGAATTTTCAAGATAGTATCTTGAATTTTCAAGTTAGTATGTTGAATTTTTAAGATAGTATCTTGAATTTTCAAGTTGTTATCTTGAATTTTCAAGATAATAACTTGAATTTTCAAGATAAAAAAAATAATGTTTTTTTTGTAAAAGTGGCACTATCCGGCTTCCGTAATTGAGTCTGATAGCACTCTGAAGAATGCATCGTCTAAACTGGCTCAAAACTGTTGGACACTTAGAATAAAATGAATCGTTTATATAACAATATTTTACTACAAATGCATGTATTGTATCTCGTTTTGTCTGAAGGGAAAAGAACCGTAGACGTAAATAATCCTGTACTCCATAGCCTGAATTTGTTTCGGAGACAGGTGACCAATTGCGGCAGGTTGAGAGTAAAGCAAAATTTACCTTATGGAGCATTCTTTTTTACTTTCAGCCTGCTTTAAGCATTCCTTTGATAGGATGTAGCAAATGTTTCTTATAGGGCATATTCAATACTGTATAAAGAAGAAATATTTACCGTAGTGAAGGAATAGTTTAAAGGCGTCACAATAATGTATCTATAAGGCAAAGGGTTAAAGAAACACAGTATAAGCCTGTCAAATATTACCCACGGATAAAGATGAAGTTCGGCTGACCACTCATTCATATGTTAACTAACCTAGTAAAGCAGTATGATTTATGGTCCAGTTCTTGATAATGTCAATCAGAACACTCGGAAAGGCGTTAACAGTGTGGTGATGACGTCAGATACAAATGCAGACGAGAAAAGGGACTATTGAAACGGAACGGCAACTGGCTTATCTGCAGAGAAATAATAATTGATTACTTCAGTGTCTATATTAAGATGTTCTTGGGGCAACCTGACTTGGGGCGTCGTATACATTTTTACAGTAGCAATACATGTCGTCTTTTTCAGACTTGTACACAAACCCGGAAACCTTACTATATCCAAAACATTCATTCTGTACTCAAAGCAGGCAGTTTAATTGAAAACAATAATACTTCTTATAAAACTGTCTTAACCCTTTCACTGCCTTCTCGCTAGTACAATGGTTATTTGCAAACGCGGCGTTTGATCAGGATCGAAACTGTTCCGACACTCAATTATATATTTCTTAAGTTATAAAATATACCTAAAATATAAATTTGAGAAAAAAAGCAGCCTCGTGACGACAATCGTCTTAAATTGATATCGTCATTACAGCGAAAGGGTTAATTTATAATATGATGGACACACAAAAAGTTCAATGAAATTCATCTTTTAGTTACGTCGTTTAGGAACCGTTGCCTAACTATTAGTGCTGGACAATTTGAGTGCTTCTTGTCATTCGGTAAGTTTATTCAATGTAAAAGATGAATATAATTATCGTAAAATTCTATTAATTGGTTGACGTTAAAAAACGTGATTTAATGTGTTTTGTATGAGTGTGTGCTATGTACAAATCAAATTAAAACATTAATTGCGGTCTCGTTTTATTTCTTGAGTTTAGATTAAGGCTTTCAAGTATGAAAAACATCAAAATAAGTGTTTGGAAACAGTTTGGACCCACAAGGCTGCCATTTCTCCGTATTTTTCCGAAATTTTCGGAATTTTCTTCATTTCTCCGGACCTTCGGAATGTTTCCTAAAAATCTTCGGATTTATGTTTTTCGTTTCGAATTTGGAATTTAATGCGTTTTTACCTAAGAAACATTGATATTGGTGTCGAACACTTTAGATCTAGAAAAGACGCCGCGTTACTCGGCGTCTGATCTGAATCCAAACCGTTTGTTATGTAACTGTTATATAACCTGACAGCGAAAGGGTTAAAGGTACAAATCGCTCTTAAACATTTGGAATTCTTAGGAATTTTATTAACAAGCATGGGCTCAAAAATGACCAATCAAATGCTTGAGACTAATTTAAGACTAAACTCAAACCCTTTATAAGCGCTGGGCCGGATCAGCCGCCCAGTGAATGTCTCGACCCGCCGAGACGTGCACGTCGTCGGAGAGGCACAGGGATCTAGTCCATGGCTAAGCGTGGCAGGCTTATCCAATGGCTGGATCCCTGACCAACATCGGCGGGTGTGGCCCTAAGAAGCACCGGACTTGAAAGATTGACTCAACCAAGGAAATGTCTTTATCGTGTTTTCCTCTACAACCTGACAGCCAGCACTTCGAACAGAATTTGTCACCGTTGGACCTCAACCCGGACTTCGAAATGTTTCAACATTTGGAACCATCGCAAGATGTCAGAAGCAGCGACTTTAGATGTCACCGTATTATTCCCTGCCGGCTGATGGGACGTCCAAACGATCATAACAGTCATCTGTTCACGGAATAAGACAGCTCGTGGAACGTTAATACTTAGCAGCACCAACAACACGGCGCCCAGTGACTTTGTAAGGGTAAACTGTATGGTGTACCAAAGGGGTCTAAAGTATAGATGCTGCTCGAGCAGCATCTAGATGCTGCTCGAGCAGCATATTTGCTGCTCAGGCAGCGTTATCCTGCCTAGGCAGCATATGTCCTGCCCGAGCAGCATCTAGATGCTGCCCGAGCAGCATAATGCTGCTCGGGCAGCAGTTATTTATAGAAGTCGTCAATTTCCCAACGAACCAATCACAATCTGTCTTACTGTACATAGACGGATGCGAGAGCTACATGGTCGCCTTCCTATTAATTATAAGTAATTCTAAACATTGAAACGTTTTTGCTTTCTTGACATAGTATTTTGTATGTAATAACGACTCAAAATATGACTCTATAATTTTTTTTTACAATAAAATAGTTTTTTATCCTTGATATTAACCGCGGAGCCACTACCACACCGCCATTTTCAAATTAAGAACGATGACGGAGGCCTTTATCACTGTCTGTCATCGACGTGTGTTAAATGTTGCTCGAGGTTTACATCAAAACGAGGCGACCTCGGAACGTCTTGACACTTCACTCAACCAGTTGACGGCCATATTACGAAACGCTGGATGCCAACGAAATGGCGGAGATTGTAGAGGACATGCTGAAAGCGATCGAGGATCAGAAACGGTACGAAGTTACTATAATCTGTGTACATGGGTCTGGGTGTATATACTCATGGCACATTCAGCTTTACTTTCAACCTGCTTTAGTGGATACTTTTCTTGCAAGTCACAAACATGCTATCGGATAATGGGTAATATTTAGTAGTAACTTCATCAACATCAACAGTATAGGATGATTATAATTGGGAGGCGCTTTGTCTGGGAAAGACAGTGTTACTGTTAGTAAGGTGGTTTAAATGTCCAATTAAAAGATCAGATAAGAGAAAGATAAAACAAAAGTATACATAATGTACAGAGATAGGGTGCAAGGTTAGGTTAAAATGATAAAAGCAAGCTCAACTTTAGTGGCATTTCTGAAGTTTTGGACGAGTTGCTCCCCTTTCAGGCACATTATTATTTACTTTCAGTCTGCTTTAAGTAGTAACCTATCTTCAAAACTAGAAACAGGCTATGGAGTAATGGGTTAAATAATAAAGTTTGTGTTAAGCCTGTAAGTAGAATGTTAGCTGATTTTAACACTTTCCCCAATAGAACTTATTAGAAGCGCCTTCACTTATTTCTCCGCTGAAGAAAAAAATTCCAATTAAACAATCATGAACATGTATCATACTATAGGTTGCAGGTATAAAGTCCCACGGTCAAAACGGCCCTAACCCCTAGTCAAAACACCCCCATTTATAAATAGGTAGTTACTAGGGGTACGTGACCGTACCTCTAATATTTGAAATTAGCGGTACGGATACGTACCCCTAGTGAGGCCCTTTGAGGGTTGACTAGGGGTACGTGAGACAAAAACACTATGTAGCAACACTTGATTTTGACTGTGGATACGTTGATATCGATTCTGATGTCAATAATTTCTCAATTCTACCTCATATTCTGACAGTTTAAATGCATAAAAGCCATTTCTTGTTCCAAATCTGCATTTTTTTCTCACGGCAGCGAAAACTGCACTTACGAATTTAAAGAATGTTCACACATTTTTACTTTTTACAAGTATGTATAACTATCCAATACCAGCTTAGTTTAGAATAATTGCACTGTTTAATTGCGCTCCATAGTTAAACGTATTTTTCGAGTTGATGTTTGTAGGTATGTCATTAACCAGCAAACTTACATGTATCGATACTTGATAGGAGCCGAAGCTTCGCTAGTTTCTATATTCTTAGATCTAGCATTTTATATTCAATGCTAAGTTAGGAAGCTAGATTTACAACAGCAGTATTTATTGATATTTATCATGAATTTTTATTTTTATTTGCTTTTTATTTGACTTTTTAATCTATAATTGCTAATTTCATACATTTTTACAGGTGATTTCAATTTCCCTGACATTGTTAGACGTTAATAAATACTTTAGTATTTCATACAATAAAATTAGAAGTGCTGGTATACACTTACAGAAAATGAATATAAAGTATTCACCTGATCTTAATATTTAACAGAAATAGGTTAAGGGTTAGATTAGAACTTCCATCTCCATCATTTATAACTTCATTTCTTAACACGGGTATACTTTATGCATGCTGTTAATTATCGCCATGTGTTTGCTGAAGTGCTGAAGTGATTGCCAAAGGTGGGAAGTGTGAGACCAGTACATGATTGTTTATTCCTTTAAAAACAATCATTGATTTCAGAACAGGTGTCATCCATTTCAAGCAATTGGTGTCTGCTTTTATTTCTCACTTTTCGGTGTTTAAATTGTATAAATTGTCCAACATTTTGGATCCTGATCAGATGCTGTGTTATGCGGCGTCTGATCAGGATCCAAGCTGTTTACAATTAAAATTGTCACTTGGAGAAAACAGCAGTGATGAGGTTACGTAGATAAACGAATGCTGTAAATATTAAATTTGAATAATGAAGATCTTTCTTTTATTAACCCTTAACCCGCCAAATAAATTGTCGTCTGCTATATTTCTCGTCTGCTTCAAGTTTCAAAGTTGCTCAAAATTGCTGAAAATGTTGTCCGAGTGTCAAACAGCTTGGATCCGGATGAGACGCCGAGTTACTCGGCGTCTCATCCGGGTCCAAGCTGTTTGCATATGGAGCTATAGTCGTGAGTGGCAGGCTAATGGTTAAGAAATAGTTATGTGACTTTAATCATCGAACTGCAAAGGAGACTACTATGTCTTTTATACAGAAAATTAGCCATCTTTTTAGTGGTCGTAATAGAGAGGTTGTACTGTATATGATTTTTTTGGGAATAAATGATAAACTGTGCATCGTATTATAAATTGGAAAAAATACTATATAATGTAGTACGGTCAACTTGTTTTGGGTTCAGGGCCTCCCAACATATTTTTAGGGGTGATGTCGAGATGTTGTACATTAGGATAGTGACAAGTATAAAAGTATAATGTATATATGTTCAATCATTTTGTGAATAGATAAAACTACTTTAATATGGTCATAAACTTTGATTTCCATACTATAAAACATATATAAATGCCTATATCGTTTTGGTTTTGGGGGCGTTATGAAAAAAATATGGGGGCGTTTTGACTAGCTTATGGGGGCGTTTTGACCGAAATGGGCGCGTTTTGACTGTAATTCCATGCTATATAGCCTTCTCATTTCATACAAGCCAGTGAAGCCACAGAAATTACAAGTTGTTTCATTCTGCAAAACCTTGATTTGAATTTTTCTTTTATATTTGCAAAAACACTATTTTGTTACCAGTCTCTTCAACTGTAACTTTTACTGTTTAAAAAACTGTTATGAATATTTTAGTAATTGTATTTTCTAGGCAATTAGAGCCTGCTTTTGAGTTTGGAAGGCCACGCCAGATACGAACGAGAGGAAGACCTCTGTACTACATATCCAGAGAGCAACTGTCTCATCTTTCAGAAGCTGGATTTACCAAGACACAGATGGCCCAGATACTGCATGTGTCCAAATCAGTTCTGAAACGCCGCTTGAGGTAATCATGCTCCAAAATCACCTTGCTTTAATCTAATGATGGTTTAAAAAGACAGTTAATACCTTAAATTAATAATACAGCATGATAGTACACACAGACATTTGCTGACATACTATTGCGCTCTTTAAAAAATAACTATCAACAAAAGTAATTCGTTACAAGGCATCTAACCCTATGATTGCTTTTGCAGAATTAGTACCCTTGTTTGATCTCGAATTTACTATAGGAATAAACAACATATTTTTGACGTTCATGAAGGTATGACTACATTAGCTTCGCAGGGGGTAAATTCCGTAAACGCCCGAAGGGCGTTTTCGATAAATTTACCCCCGAAGCTAATGTAGTCATACCGTCATGAGCGGCAAAGAGATGTTGTTTATTCCTTATATTTATATTTATATTTTCTGTCTTGTCAATTTAATGTGTTTATTGGCCAGATTTGTTTTTCTGTATAAGAATTTATCATATACCGGTCAAAGAGGTTTGATAGATGTAATGTCGATGTAATAGCCAGTCCAGTTTCTAAATATGGTGAGAAAGTAGTCTCAACTACATGTACTGTAACTGTATTAAAAATTCAGGATTTTTTCCAGTAAACTTTCTCTCTGTGAATGGAAATGACTTACAAGGCAAACAAATAACAGTGCAACTTGAATATCTATTGCCAAAGCACATTCTAAAATTACAGGTCGCGGTTGTTTTCGTACCCCATTTACACACATAGCAACGCGATGGCAACGACCTATGGGTCTGTATCACTCCGCTAGTGTCATATTACCGTCGACCAATGGGAGCTTAGTGTTAAGTGCCCGATGTAGTCTATTTGAAGAAGTCCACGGATAGCACGGGGGAAATCCGAACTGGTTCAATCCAGATTCGAAATGTAGGTTCATCGGCAGATGACTGCATATTTTTTAATAGGATTACATAAGGACTTTACAGGTTGAATGTAAATATTTTTAAATGAACGCATATGCCGCTATCTATTCCTTTAAATTAGAACTGAGATTTATAAAAAAAATTGCATGATATTATTCCCTCTTATATGACCATAGTAAAGGCATGCATGTAGGTCCCAAAATGTTTGAGTTGAGTTTGCTTAGAAACTTTTTTGATCAAGAAAGCATCAAATACCCATTCACATTCTTTTAGTTTGGAAAATGTAGCCTTCTGAAGTATATGAAAGTTGATCGTCCAGCACCCGCTTGCGTTGCTCTCTTTTTCTTAAAGAAAAACTTCTAGATGCTGCGTCCTCCATAATGCAATATCCGTTAAGTAAATCTTGGCTACGAATAACATCCTTATTTGAAAAACATGATAAAAAGTGGTGTACCTCTCTATTACGACCACTAAAATGAAGGCTAATTGTCTATATAAAAGACAGGTGACAGCTTAAAGAGGCTCGCAACCGGATTTCGCCTTAAAAATAGTAATTTGTAAATATATGTTAAATGCTTATATAAATGGGTAAGATTTAGTTAATAATAATAAATTCTGTTAAAAAATGCATTTAAAAAAAACGAAAAAAAAACAGAAGCTCTGGTGGGATTTGAACCTGTGACCTTCCCTGCAGAGACAAACATGAAAAATAAGGAAACGCCATTACCATCTTGGCTACAGGCGCTCCCTGTATATATGGTAGCAAATTAACGTTCTTTACTGGTAGCGATTGATAGTTCATTATTCTGCTCGGGTTAATGTATGAGCCGTGTAGAGAAGCAACAACAACAACTATACGTCTACTAGTCGCTATAGAAAAACGATGGAAAATATCTAAAACAACTAAGATTTGGTGACGATTCTTGAGACTTGTTTTGGACTGATCATATGTCAGAAGCCAAATAATGCCACAATTTGCTTTTATTTTTTTAGTATTAAATTTATTTTATTTTGACAAGTACACCATGTGGTTACGCGTCCCTTTAAAGCAATGTGAAAGTGAAACAGAAAACTCCTGTAGGAGCTTTCTGTTTCTCTTTCACATTGCTTTAAGCAATCAAATGCATAAACGACTATTATTTGACATAATTTAGTGGTTGTAATAGAGAGTTTCTACGGTATTTCTTTTATTGGAGCATCCATTGTTTACCAGGATATGCATGGTTCTTCATTTGCAGATATAACTTTGTATATTTTATTCCACTTGCAGACTCTGCAGCATCAATTTAAGTGCCAGATACTCATCTCTGTCAAATGAGGAATTGGACAGGAAAGTTCAAGAACGTGTTGCTGGCAACCGGAACTTGGGTCAGAGGATGGTTCAGGCCATGCTTCTAACCGATGGACACAGAGTTCAACGTCAAAGAGTAGCAGACAGTCTGATTCGTGTTGATGAAGCTGGAGTGGCTATGAGATGGGCGCAGGCTATTCATAGGAGGACTTATAGTGTTTCTGGTCCCAATGCACTTTGGCATATTGATGGGAACCACAAACTAATTAGGTAATTAAAAATTAGTTAAATCACTGGCTCTGCTCAGTGGCTCACCCTTTTACACCGGATTACATGAAAATCTTCTCCTGTAGAATTATAAAGCCTAGAGCCTTCATTATACCCCTAAAACGAAGTTTTGGGGGGTATATTGGAGTCACCATGTCCGTCCGTCCGGACGGTTGTCCGTCCGTCCTTCTTGTCCGGAGCATAACTTCTAAAGTATAAGAGCTATTGACTTCAAACTTCATATACAGATAGATCTCATTGAGTGCAGTGCTAAGAACCTTTACTTAGTCATCATTATATTTGGAGTTATTGCCCTTTGTTGTTATATTTTTATCTAATTTAGGCTTGTCTGGAACATAACTTCCAAAGTATAAGAGCTATTGACTTCAAACTTTATATACAGATAGATCCCATTGACAAGGAGTGCAGTGCACAAGAACCATAACTCTAACTGTGTGTCAATGCCAGTGTAGTCGACTTGGAAGCGGGGGGAGGGGGTCTGGGCTTTAATTTCCAAGAGGTTTTGTTATAAGGTTGTATTTGTCGTACAATAAATATACTGAAATAAAGAAACATGCAGTATTATCTTGATTATGCTTTTAAATTAAAGAAATGAACCTCAAAAAAATGATATTAAATTAAGAAATTATAAATTCATGCCAGTGTTTTATCGTGCAATCGAACACTGGTAGGAGCTGAGATGCGTAGTAATTTAATCATGAGGCCTTTAGGCCGAGTGGTTTAATTTCAAGCATCTCAACGACTACCGGTGTTTGATTGCAAGATAAAACACTGGTATTAATTTATTATTTCGATCTAACACATAATTTAACCTTAATTTTCACCGAAGCAACGGCGCTACATTTCTTTGCGTACGCATTTTCGAAGCCATACGACGTCACGTAAGAACGTTACAGCGCGTGAGTGTTTTATTGAGAATTCAAACACAGATATGTCTCTTATTTGTTTATATAGCGGTGCGCGCGAAGTGTGTTAGAATTAATAATAATATATACTAGTACACATGTACTTATATGTTTTATCCTAACGGGTACTCTTCTACCTCTCACGTGTATTCATCAATACCTTCTCTGTAAATGATTATCACTAAAACTTACATGTCCTACCTTTTGAATGTATAACACTTTTACTGGCAATATATATGCTTTTGTGTGTAGATTATGTTATGTTATGTATAGTCTCGATTTAACGCGATACATCTAGTAAGTAATGCAACAACATTTTAATTAAGGTTTAAACCCTTTCAACCATACAATTTCTCTTGTGGGCATTTGGTATCCTTTTTGACTCTTCTAGTACATGCATTTTGAACCAGTTTACTGTTACATTTTAGTATGATAAAAAAGAGAAATGAAATATCAAACAGTGCAGACCCTGATCAGAGGGTTCCTATAGTAGCCCTCTGACCAGGGTCTACACTGTTTGCATATATAATCAGTAATCTCTATAGAGGGCTGTAGGGTTGAAAGGGGTAAGTATATACAATATTTGTGCACGCTAACGACTGACTAGTATTAATGTACCTATGCAAAAAGGCATCAAATGAATCTGATCAAACCCCAAACTGTTTGACACTTAGAATATATCTTAAAAGGTGTTTTCTTTCACTAAGGGGTGAAATTGGCCTAGAAATTCATAAATTATCCAAGTTGTTAATCTTTTTGAATATCCTACTGGAGTTGGTTGGAAATACATCGAACTTACTGGAAAACATTTTATTTTGTGTTAAAACGCTATATAGCATAGTCCTCTGGTCAACAGAACTATCCCTTCTCACCGTGATTTTCGTCAATTTCACCCAGAAAATTGCGTTGATACTGAATTTAAAATATAAGCACAGTCGTCGACAGTCAAGAAATTTCAGCAGTACAATTCTTATGTAATAAGGATTAAATGGCTTGAAAATCAAGATTGTCGACAACTGTGCTCATATTTAAAACAAGAAAAAAACGTAAATCTGGTGGGGGAATTTGAACCCAAAGCTACGCTTTTAACCTATGTCAAACCAGCAGATGTGTTTGCCATGGATAAGCCATGTTTCATACATTTCCTGTCGTATTGGTGTCACTGTAAAATTAAATTACAAGAAATATTAAAATAATTATATACAGATAAATGTTTCTATACTAAAGTTTTTGTTGCTA
Organism: Gari tellinella; assembly: GCA_922989275.2. NCBI lineage: Eukaryota > Metazoa > Mollusca > Bivalvia > Cardiida > Psammobiidae > Gari > Gari tellinella. Next base: position 55,379,216 of record OV277858.1, read on the forward strand.
TGGTAACATAATTTATTTTTTAGAACGAAAACGGTATGACTACGTTTATAATGTAGCATAAGAAAAGTAGATCTATAAAATAAAAAAAAATAAAAAGTTTATAAGATGACTGATCAGACTCCGTTTGATCTGGACTGTTTGACCAAACTGTTCGACACTCATATCGATGTTTTCAATCAAACTGACTAAATCATAAATATCACAAAGTCAAGCAGGTGACATTTTAGGACATAACCAGTGTTAGTTAAAATGAAACACAAGGGGCGGTCATTTAACAAATTACACACGTTTTCGATAATGAAAACCAACATAACAGGTCATACAGCTGATTACAAAGTACATTTGAACTCTGTAATGAGGCAGTTAAATGAGAAGTCATAACTAAGCGGGACAAAAATTTGTCTAATTGCTCACAAAATAAGACAAACTGAAACTGATTTAACGCCTATTTGTATACATAGTATATTCAATGGCGTTGTACAATGAATGTTAGAATAAAAATGAACAATCAATAAAACCAAAGTACACATAGCAGTACTATCTATATATATAAAGAATACTGACAAACTTTAATATTGTTGTTCACACATTTACTGAAACCACGAGTCAACATTTCTGAAAAATAGTGTTTTGAGATTTCTTTTAAAAACACTCACTGATTCAGAATTTCTCACACGCGATGGTGGATTGTCCCATAATTTTGGTCCGACAGTTTTAAAAGCTCTGTCGGCGAAGGTTTTACGTCTATTGAATGGAACGTTGTAGCAACCTGTTACAGAATCTGAAGATCATAAACTACGCCTTGTTACCTGCTCTGTCAACTGTTCAGTTAAATACGCTAGAGCTTGACCAACTGAACAGTTGAACATCATAGTTAATAGCTTAAATTCAATTCTGGCCTTAATTGGAAGTCCATGCAGTTGGTACAAAGCTTGCCTTGAACTATCATACTCGCTTAGTTTCAAAACAAGCTTGGTGCATATGTTTTGTATTCTTTGCATTTTTTGCAGATCACACTTAGAGATTCTATACAAGATTGCATCACAATAATCCAAATGTGAAATGCATAGTAATAGAACAAGAATCTCAGTTATGTCCTTGGGAAGATATTTGCTAATACCTTTTATCCTAAGATAGTTAAACATAGCTATTTGACACTTCCGTTTAATATGGTCTTTGAAGTTTAGGTTTTCATCCAATAATGCACCTAAGTACCGTATACAGTTGACAGATTTGATTTTATCTCTAGAAATGTCTATTTCTGTTACTGAGCATTTATCAAGCTGTTGTCTGCTGCCAAATAATATAAACTCTGTATTTTGCGAGTTCATTTTTAATTTGTTGCGTTTCATCCAGTTATCAAGCACAACTGCTTTTGCAAAGACAGTATGGTGTGTTTGTTTTTTGAGTTGTTTGTGTTTTGCTTGTATTGTTTAACTTACTTATTACCTCACGCTACTCACATCTCCATAATAAGTCGGTTTAAAAATGTTTTTAAATATTTGTTTGAGAGTTTTTGCCCTTATGGCTAAGTAAAGTTATGATAGAAGTATAAACAAAATTGAATCCTGGATATTCGTCCAGAATAGCTTGAACATATTCTATTGCTAAATGTTTTTACAATAGTTTTACATATAAATATTACGAACAAAGATAGGTTCTTACACTGTATATATGTGCCAATGGGGTCTTTCAACATAAGTAACAACTCTCCCCTCAGTGACAGCCCTTCCCTTGGTAACAACACTACTCGAGTAAGTATTGGTGTGATCTAGATACAACCTCATTATAGTCATGTCGCAATTTGCGTAGAATTAACACAGATGCACAGTAATGTACATGTAGAGGTACTATTTACAAATCAAAAGTAAAATGCATTCTCTTCTTTTTCTGCTCTGTTCTGTTACATGTAAATGGATAGGTAGTTTAAACATATTTTATTTCCATATACATAAGGAAATGGGGTCGGGTCACAAGTTCTCTCAACATTAGATTCGACACTTCCCCTCCTTTATGATTTATTACACATCTGCTGGAAAACACATTTCATTATACACCTTACTGTAACTTGAAATTTGAGACGATATATGGGGCGTATAACAGTCGTAAACTATTTTGACGGCGACGGTAGGATTGACCCAATTTAACCTTGTTATACAACTCGAAAATGCGACAACAGTTAATATTACATCAGGTACTATTCTTTGTAAGCAAGCATTTTCTAAAGTATTATGCCGTGTGCATGGCATGATAAATGGATAATGCTGCGAGAAATAGGGCCTTATTTTGTCTCATACTATTTTCAGAATACATGTAAATATTCCCTATTGTTTATGAATAGTCAATTTTAAGTTTAACCAAATGTCCCATACATACGCCATTTTACGCCTCTATTTTATTCACTCACTGAAAAATGTAATTCCAATTCTAATAAAATGTAGCTTAAGCAGGCTGAAAGTGAAGCAGGATGTGCCTTAAGTCACATTCTGCTGTATTTTCAACCTGCTTTAAGTAGTCACCTATCTTCAACACAAGAAACAGTCTATGAGGTAATGTGTTTATTTGCCTTTGTTCATGAATACCTATGCGATATCTCTTACACATGGTCAACACGCCTTCAATGCACACCAGGTAGCACATGTACATAATAGTCCATTCTAAACGTTAGAACATAAAACAAACGAAACCAAATCGAAACACTGAAACAAATTGGAACATACGTTAAAGTGAGCATACATATATCACTTAGTAATTTATAGTAATTTCACGCCAAACCGTAATTTGCGAGGCAAGTGGTTTCCATGTGTTTTAATTCTCACAAAGGCGTAGTTTTGCCAAATGTCTCTCAGATAGAGGCTTGTGATGCATTGGTGTATTAAGCCCGTCCACACTCAGTTTCTGAACTTCAACCTTAACTTCCTTCTATCGAATGACCATTCACGATATTTTCTTAAGAGTGGCTAGACTACCTGTAAGAACGTGTCTTTTAGGAATATGTTTCTGCTAACATACTGGTTTACTGCAGCTCGTATTCCACTGTAGGAAGATCTATACATTTTCCCTCACTGGTACTGACTTCTGCATTAAATCGTACCAAATAAGAGCAACTATCGTCTACTGTCAAAATTTCAAGCTGACTTTGTATTGAGAAAAACAACATAAATGTATATAATTGCTTAAACAAGCTAAATACAAGCAAGTAACACGGTGGGTGCTATATAAAAGTAATGCATATGATGCATTTAATCCTTTAAACCATTGTGTCTACAAAAAAAGAATTGGACAACAATGGAAATAAGAGTACTTCTTATTCTTTTTTCTGTTGTCCTTGGCATAGTATGTTCAATGACATGGCTGTATTAAATCGCTCACTGTTTACTGTGTATGTTTTTAATAACATTGCATAGTGTCATTACTGAGAGACTTCTTCCATTTGAGCTAGCATGAGATTATCATTGCGCATGTTAAAATGTCACATTATTACTTACACCCATAACGTAAATTGCTTTTGCTTATCTGACAATTAACACGCACATATTTTTCCTCAGTATCAACTGTTATTATAATAAACACGTCTTCAAAAATAAAAATATATTTTGTACATTGTCATGTTTAAGTTAAGTTAGAAAAAGCATGTCGAGTTTGGCATAATATCTGACAGATACTCAATTGGGGAATGTCCAACACTACCCGGTGAATCGGGCGATGGTCCATTGTCTGCTATTGGAATGTTAGATGAACTAAACTAGTATTGACTGTAACTGTTGGTTCATCTAATGATTGAATCAATCCAAACACTTATGAACGCGTAAATCATGTTGCAATGACGTGTTTTAACCCCTTAACTGCCTTACCCGGAGTACAATGGTTGTTTGAAACTAGTGTGTGTCAAGCAGCTTTTTATCAGGATCCAAACAGTGTGACACTGATAACGACATTACTTTAGTCAATGAACATAACAATTAAATTTGAGAAGTAAAGTAAAACGACAATTATCTTAAAGCGGATGACGTCATAGCAATTAATGGGTTAAACGAGGACGAGAACAAAGACCATTGAAACGGAACGCAATTTATATTATCTTACAAGAAAATATAATATTTCAGTTTCCAAATAAAGATTTTCTTGGAGCGAACAGTTGTGCGTCTTTGTAATTGTTAAAACACAAAATTGATGTATTTTCCACAGATATTTGTTTACATGGAGACCACGCTATTCTAACTAAACATATACGTCTGTGTTCATAACATTATCGTTGATTGCAAATAGGTTGGAGCAGGAAATCAATTTTAAAATAAACTCATTTCAAGTCAATTATTTTAATGGGACATAGGCAAACAGTGTCGACCCACATCAAATAGCACATGCATGTGCATATGATCAGGTAATGCACTTTTTTTCAGTTTGATCGCTTAACTTTACTGTACCCTCTCACTTACTAGTTCACTCATGTGTTCACCTACTTATTCGTGTATCTATATAAAACGTAATATACCAAGTTAAAGTCTACTTGCAGTCCGAATGACCGCTCAGCCGACTGTACATTTACTCCCCTGATCATTGAGCCATCTTGCCTACAATATTGAGCACTGCTAACATATGGCGCAGTCAAATGCAGTCACGGTACCGACTCAAACCCTCCACATGTACCCATTTTAACCCCTTGGTGGATAGGAGCAATTCGCGGTACATGTCTTGCTCAAGAACGTTCCTGTACATAATCAGGGATTCAGAAAAAAAATTCCCTAGTCAGACCGCTGGTTCGGCGGGGGATCGAACTCACGACCTCTGGTAATGTAGTCCAATGTGTTACCACATCAATGATCTATTTATTTATCAAGTCTTAACAGGCGTATCCGGAATTTTCTGTTGTTTATCATATCCGCCAAATCTAGACAGCAAGGAGTAGTTGTTTTGAAAACACATTTATTTTAAAATGTAAAAATTGAGTATCAGAACTTCCTACGCAATACAAATGTCTTAGTTTTATGACAAATTATTATTATTGTTAAAAAACTACCAGTCCTTCTTCAAAGAAGGGAAGTTATTTTCTTTATAGACTAATGTCTGTTTAGCGCTGTATCGTTTGCTTTGGCCATTTCACACCCATAATGCTCTTATGACGTGTTCTGCATTATTGATTGAATACATAATTATGTTATCGAAAATATTGTCAATCAGTTTGTGTCCTTAAGTTCTGATCAAAGAAATATTGAAAGGCTGCGTCTGATCAAGATACAAACTGTTTTCAAATCGACTTTACACGATGGTTCAATGGTTGGTATAGAACAAGAACACGTTATGAGAGGACTTTCTGGTCATTTTCAAGTATTTGATTGGTCAGATTTGAGCTTTTGCTCAAATCTGGCCATTAAATGCATGAGAACGATATCAGACTCAACTGAAACGCTTTATGAGCTTGGAGAACGATCTTCGTTTCGCTAGGCTGAATGTTATACGCCGTATATTGGTGGTCATTTCAAGCAAATCTGGCTGTAGTATTAAAATAGTCCTAGGGGTGGTAACTTCACACAAATTTAACTTGGGTCTAAAAGTTATGTAATGGGAACAACCAGACTTGATATAAATGTTCTAGGAATTTGTTGAAAATATCCAGCTTTCTAATTGGTCTGTCTATCACCCTTTTCATGAATGACGCAAAAACAACTCTATTTTGAGGGTATATACCGGTATATAGACGGGTATTAATATACAATATCACATTGGAAATGTGTTTGGTGTATAATAAATAGGTGATAACCAGGCAAGTGAAATGTAATCAAACCTGGGTGAATTGTTAATTTTTAAGAAACATGAAAATCTATGAATACATGTACATGTGAGTGCTTAAGCTGAATGCAGGAAAAGATTAAAGTAGGAGCGTCTGTTTTACCTTTTTCCTACGCAAAGTATGTTTTCCTACGCAAAGTATGTTGCATCTATTAAAGTCTGCTTATTAATTAGTTTTCAATGGCCGAAAAACGCTAGTATATTTGGTGTAAAATACACTGACAATATAATCAGCAAACATTGAGCTAAAGCATCCTTGTAAAACCCAGTGAATTGAACTACTGTATTTATATTTTGATCTTTATCAGTGCTTTTGACTATGTACTTTGGTAGGTCAAATACATTTTAACTCATTCTTCCTTGAAACCCTTTAATAGGTAATTCAATTTTCCAATTAAGTCTTTCATTTATTACTATATAGGGTTTTCTGAAATATATTGCAAAATGACAAGCAATGCGGAGCGCTCTGATATTGCGTCACACGACGTCTGATCAGTACTCATAGTGATATGCAATCAACCAGTGTGCCAGAGATAGGGCAATGTGAATTGACAATGTCAAGAATATGTACTGTGTAGATCTGTACTCTTTCTTGCTTTAATACCGTAATTGTCCTGTTGTGATGGCATGTGTTGTGATGTATGATTGTTTAAAAGCTCCACAGAGCTTATGTTATCCTGTGTGTATGTACCGACAGTAAATAAAGTTTTTGTATTGTATTGCATTGTATTGATCTACTCTGATTGCCTAAGACATCAAGTTTACCCTGTTGACGTTTGTAGGCGTCATTTATAACTAGTGTACCTTTGAAGTGTCATTTTGCTACATATTGCAGGAAAACACTCTAGATAGTCAAAATGAATTAGGCTAAAATGGAATATTTTACTTTCTTTTTGAAGTTCATGAGTTCATTGGGTTAAGCGACCACTCCACAATGAAACATAGAAATATGATAGCATTCTGACTCAATGCACAAAAATGGAACACAGACATCTGGTGCCCATTTTACGAAACGTCGTACGACAAAACGGTCGTAGTCAGATAATAATGTTCTCAATTATTATTTATTTCTCTGTCTAATCCTGCCTTTTCAAGACGATTCCAAAGAGATGTCACAAGGCAGGATTAGATAAAGAAATAAATAATAATTTATAAATTTATATTTCGTCTTACGACAATACATGTATCTGTCGTACGACGTTTCGTGAAGCGGGCCCCCTGGGTCCAAGGTTATACATTTGTAAAGGGGTTTTGTTGAGTCCGAGATCGTTCTCAACCATTTGATTGGTCAGATTTGAGCATTAGCTAAAATTTGACCAAACAAATATAATAACCTGGGGGTCTGATATACTGAAACATCTTTCTTTCTTTTTTATCATTTAGCTGAAATTGTGCATCCAGTCACATTTTGTCGAGCGAAATCTTAATGCAAGGCACAAGTAAAGCAAGAATCTATGAACATTCTGCATTACTTGAGCCATGTATAAAGTATGTATTATAACTCATCCCCCCTGACGTAAGGTTTGAACATATTTCATTCCATATTCATGGTTGGAATGGGGTCGGGTCACAAGTTTTTCCAACATTTGAGACGGCCATCTCAGGCAAAAATACTATCACATAATATATCATGGCGATACGAAACTGAATGACATGTTTTATATAACAAGTGACACAGAGAAAGAGGATATTGATAGGTAATTTCAAAAAAAGAAGGCATGGTGGATGGCTGGATTTGGGTTTTACGAGGGATGATTTCAGGGTGATAAGTTTGGCTAGTATCATTCGCTGATAAGCAGCGCTTGGAATTAAAATTACAGAATTGGCTTCCTTTTAGTGCTTGGCAGAGGGGAAACACACAGTTAATCATCCCCTATGAAAATTTATCCCCAGCACCGCTGCAATGTAGGAAGGCATCTAGGGGAAAGGAAGAAGAAGAAGAAAAAGAGGAACAAGAGGCCCATGCGGGCCTAAATATTGCTCACCTGGGAAAACCCAGACAAGGGGCATATGACACCTGAGATGGGATCATTTTCACCCAATGACATAATTTTCAAAAGTCTTGCTGATGAACACGCAAAATTTAATGAAGTGTTCTATCAAATATCTTAGCTAATGACAAGAAGATTTTTAGCTCCTGTGACCTAGATATGCAACAGACCGGAACCATATAATCAGTATTTGTTAAGGGCTTTAAGAAATGTCACCGTGCCAAATATCAAAACTCTGGCCATATTAGTTTCAGAGAAATACATGTTTGAAGCTTTCATTATATAACTTAATGTAAAAGAATGACCCCTGGGGCGGGGTCATTTTTTACCCCAGGGTCATAATTTGAACAATCTTGATAGAGGACCTAAAGATGATGCTTTATGCCAAATATTTAAGCTCAGGGTACTGCGGTTTTGGACAAGAAGATTTTTTAAGTTTTAATTGGAAAAAATCTATTTTTAGCTCCTGTGAGATATGCAACATGCCGAAACCATATTTACAATATTGGTTCAATGCCTACAGAAGTGTCACCATGCCAAATATCAAAACTCTTGCCATATCAGTTTCAGAGAAAAGGATGTTTGAAGATTTCACTATATAACTCTATGTAAAATTACGACCCCGTGGCGGGGTCATTTTTGACCCCAGGGACATAATTTGAACAAACTTGATAGAGGACCTGAAGACAATGCGTTGTGCAAAATATCTAAGCTCAGGGTACTGTGATTTCAGACAAGAAGATTTTTTAAGTTTTCATTCATCTATTTTTAGCTCCTGTGACCTAGATATGCAATGGACCGGAAATGTTTGAAAAAGTTTGAAAGAGGATCATACAAGGATCATTCCTGCCAAGTTTAGTGAAAATTCATCCAGTAGTTTAGGAGGAGAAGTTGTTTGAAGAAATTGTTGACGACGAACGAACGACGGACGACAACCGACGACGACGGACGACGGACACAGCACAATCAAAATAGCTCACCTTGGCACTACGTGCCAGGTGAGCTAAAAAGAAGAAAAAGACACATTCAAACTAACTGTAACTTTAATAGCCATTTTCGTGTACATGTAGTTGATTGTGATCAGAGGACGGTTATTATGCAGATAACTTACGAATTATCTTTTTCCAACAAAATATAAGGTTAACACCTATCCAGTGTAAGTCACAGAACTTAAATATTTCTGTTTGGTCGATAAAACGATGTACAGCAGCACATATTTATCATCACATGTTAATTCATATTTCGCAAATAAAGCATATAGATACTAAATGGGTGATAAATCCACGTAGCATGAACTAATTCTTTTTGTTGATTTTGAAATAATTAGAATTTACATTTGAAAAAATAATGATAAACATATTCATTCTCTTTGGAACAACCACAACATAGCCTTTCGCTCATGTGAATTATGTACATGTGATATTTCATATTACTACAATTATCTCTGATTCTACTGTGTTGTACTGATACATATCCACTACAACTTCAGTATTATTGAGGTATGACGCGATTAGAAAATTATTTACGTACATGTCACGTCTTTTTAAAAGAGCTGATTGAATTTGAGTTTTTCAGATCTTGATTCGAACTGTTCCAAAGATTTACTGAAGATGGTATACAGGACGGTTCGATATTACTGTACGAAATGGCGGCATAACTAAATCATTATTAATTCTCAAACGATAACGAGACGAGTTGAACCGCCAACATTTAACAGTATTAGATCTTCAATGCATGATGTCACCATCCTATGACATACTTTATTCATGAAACATGATTGTTTTTAATATTTTCATTTACTAGCTAATTACTCCGACCCACATTCTTTCTAAAAAATAAAAAGATCTAGTTAAACCGTTGACAATATGCGCTGCTTCATTTTGAAAAGATTCCAACATATCGGAACTTTCTTCTAAGCAATCATCTCAGACATTTGAAACATATTTTAGTATAAGTCGTATATAAGATAGATATATTTGATTCAGAGCTTCCTGTTTGATATGAACATGAGTTTTTCTTATTATTACTAAAGTTTTGGATGCCGACTGAAATATATCTCCAATATGACTATTCAATTTGCCATTAGCGCTAAAGGTGATCCCTCGATGTTTATGATTGTCTAGATAAATTAATAGGTGTATTGTCAAAACCTAGAGTCATAATTTCTTAGTAAAAACAACATGTCCTCTGTTTTAGGGTTAACTTTAAATAGCCATTGGTTAGCCAAAACATTTAGTAAATTTAAATCGTTGTTGATAATGCCTTCTATATCACTTATAGATTAACATGGTAGTACAAGGAACTGTCATCTGCAAATAATCTTGTGTAAATTTAATAAGACATTTGAAATATCATTCACATTAAGTAAATAAAAATAGAGGTCCTAACACAGAGCCCTGTGGTACCCCGGCTATCTGCAGACACAGCTGAACGTAGAACGACTCTTTGATTTGTGTAACTCAAATAATTAGATAACCAGTTTATAAGACCTCTGTAAATACCATTTTCTTTCAGTTTAAAAATTAAACAAATGTACCATATCCGATCAAACAACTTTGATATATCGCAAAAAAACATGCATGAGCATTGTTTGTTATAAAAAGATTGGCATATATGATGGAATATGTCTCTAAGTTGATGAACAGCAGAGTGGTTGGGGAGAAACAGAGACTGGTACTTGTATAAAATATTATTTTTATGAAAGGAATTATAGATGTGTTTAAAGGCAATTCGTGCAAGGAGTGTCCCGCCTCAGTTAAGAAGCGAACTATAACGATAGTTTGAAGGTAGAGCTGTATCTCCATTTTTAAAAAGTGGAAAACATTGGCACTTTTCTATAAATATGAGAAAATTCCCTCATTCTAGGATCTATTAAAATATAGAAAATGGTTTTGAAACTACAAATTGGCATGTCCAGTTTCCAATTAAATCTAGTCCACTTTTAACTACTTAGATTTGATGTTAAAATATATTTCAAAATGACAACCAGTGCAGACATCTCTGAACTGTGTATACACTGTTTGCATAGAAAAAGCGAAATCTTCACAGGTATGGTGATTTTAAATGACGAGTATACTCGTCACTAGGTTTCAATGGGTTAAGACCATTTTTCTTCGTTCGATTGGCTGCTATGTAGGCGTCTTATACAAACAGTGTACATTTACAAAGTAAGCTTAACCAATGCAAATAGTGTAGACGCAGAACAGATGCCATTTTTCTTGCAGAAGCAGTCTAGTCAGGAACAGCAGTTCTTTATTTTGCAACATACAGTAAACTTAGTTAACAAACAGTTTGGATCCTAATCAGACGCCTCGTTACGCAGAGTCTGGTCAGGATTCAAACTGCTTGACCCTCGTGTCGACATTTCTGTCGTCAAAACAGCCCAGAATCGGACTTATTGCGGACGACACTACCAACGCAGACGATATTTTGGTGGCAAGAGGGTTGAAACAGACGATAAAACTTCTCAGGGAATGAGTTAATGGCAATGAAATAGCACCATCTCCATAAATATGGATACGTTTTTTTTGCAGTATTACAGTACTGAACCTTATTAAATTAAATTGATAATCGCAAGCGAATTGCCATCGAATTGCCATCGAATCGGACGCTTCGAAAAACAAATCCTACGTTTGAATACTTTAACGCGAATTTTCAGAAGCGGTTGTGACAAAAATGGAATCGAAAAAATTAACGAAGGCATATTTGCGAACATTTGTGAGATACACCACTCAAGAAAACTTATCCGAGGGTAAATTAGTATTTTGAAATCGCAAGCGAATCGCCATCGAATTGCCATCGAATTGTTAATTTAATAAGATTCAGTACTGTAGATCACTATCCCATACATTTGATTATAATAAGTGTGCGTGACATAAGCTTATAAAGACGCCGAGGCAGTGATTATAACCTGTTAGTTATGTTACCTTTAATTAAGACATATAGACGTAATTGTCAATCGACATGCTATTTGATAATGTCAGTCCTGCTCTTTGAGCTACTAAACTGGAGAAGACGTTAGTCCTTCTAACAAATACTAAATTGTGCTTTTGCAAAACAGTTTGTAGCCATATCAGACGCCGGATCATCCGCCGTCTGATCAGACTCCAAACTGTTAAAATTATTCTTAAAATATTCAAAAGCTATCAATTTCTCCAATTTAATGCATTGAGTTTGCGTTTAGTTTCTTTAATCGGGCAAACTGGGTGTTTTGCCACTGTGAGAATATGGCTTGTTTCGTGATCGCTAATTGGTTGTACATTGTATTTCGGTAGATCGAACCATCAGAGATTCGCGACGTATACACACACATACTGTAATGGATAAACAAATAGCTACAGAATATTTGTTTGTATAAGTTGTAAATCTGTAAATTATGGGTAATTCTGTAATTCTGCAATTGGGGGAAACATATGCTCTAGAATGGCGCTATCGCGTCATTTTCCCAAAACGGTAAAGCAGGAGTGTTTGGAAGCGAAGAAATGATAAATCAAAACTTCAAATGTGACTGATTGTTGAACATAACTTAATTATGAACATCGAAAACTATGTATAAATGAATGTACTTACAGACATTACTTGACCGAGCTTGAGTGGTTACACCTAGTCCCGTAGAAAGTTTGAATTAAAGCATACAGCATGCTTTTATGTCTAGGCAAACACTCATTGAAGCGTCTCATGTGAGGTCAGTACCTTATATTTGATAGTTTGCTTAGTAAAACCCATTGAAAATACATTGAGTATGAGTATGTCAGGACCTCTCTAGACAACATGAGATGGCTGACATTGGCTATGTACATTTTTTCTCCTTCTTTACAGTTAATTTCACGCCTAGTGAGAATAATGTGGGGGCAATAATTGAATGGACTGGGTAATGTCTTTAAAGACAGTACATGAGCAAGCTTGGGTGGTAACACCTAGCACCGTAGAAAGTTCGAGTCAAAGCATGGAGCCCATGCACTTACTCGGCTAGCGTCTAGGCAAATACTCATTCAGGCGTCTCATGTGAGGCCCGCACCTAATATTTGATAGCTTGGTTAGTAAAACCCATTGAAAAACCTATTGAGATCTATTATGTAAGGGCCTCTATTCAAAGCTTCAGATGGCTGAGCCGTTGCCCTAATGAAATCTCCAAAGAATGTCTATGAACATTTCTGCATAGGTTCTTCAAACATATCTTAGTACCATGGTAAAAAGAAAGACAGAGTTATAATGTTCTTATTATGTCTATGGGCATTTGAAATGTATATTGTAGCCATTTTCGGCAAAGAGTCGTCTTGCATTATTTTGGCTTTCTGAAATAATGTAAAGTAATACTAGGTTTTAGTTTTAGTTCTAGGGTTTGCTTTGAATAACTGATACTTGAAATATGAGGTTCAGAAAAATAGTGTGTTGTGATAAGTAATACACAGTCTCTTATAATTCTTATCTGAATTGCTTGGTTAATGTTATGACTAAATTTTTATTATGTTTGTATTATTAACCATGACCAGACTGAAATGAAGAAATAATGATGGTTGAGAAAAAAAAATGTTTTGACAGAAAGTTTTATAAACTTATTCATAATTTAATAAAGCCGCAATAATGATTATAGTATCAAACATTGTTCAGAAGATTGCCGCAACAATCCACAAAGGGTCATTTGTCCTCCAGTAGGGGTCATTTAGGTTCATTTTGTGACTTATTGAGTTAGGTGATCTTTTCGTGCATATACCATCATGTAGGCAAAGAATTGCTGTTTACAATGATATATCACACATGCATTTTGCACTTATATTTTTGAAGTTATTGATCAAGTATCATTGCATCATGAACTTTCAGGTGATTGTTGTAGCAGATTTTATTTTTTCTCAGTAAACGCGCTTATTATAAAAACATCATATCTATGACAAAGAGCGTGGAATCAAATACGACGCAGCCAGGAAACTCGGCGTCTGATCAGGCGCTAAATTGTTTGCCATTCATATTAAACCTATGTCAATTACTATTGTTTAATTTCATTTGCGTTTCTTTTCGATTAAACGGGAAAAACAAAGGAAAATAATAACTTGTTCTCCACTGTAATCGACTCTTGCAATTAACGAATAATACCAGACACGACACGATAAAACATGGCTTCTCAAAGTGCAGACAGTGATTTCTTTAGTCCTTTCTAATTGTTAATAATCCCTTTACTGACCTGCCCTCAATACAATGGTTATTTGCACACAATTTGGATGCTGATCAGACGCCGCATAGAGCGGCCTCTAATCAGGATTCTACCTGTTTTACACTCATTTCAATATTTCTTAAGTCTAAATATCCAAAATTGAAATTTGAGAAATAAAAGAAGACGTCAATTGTTTACAATTGATGACGTCATGAAAGTGATAGGGATAAGATAGTAGTTTTGAATTGATCCAACATAGACCTTTTCTTTCTGCACAACCGTGATAAGCTTCAAGTCACTTTTACATTTTGTCTTCATGATACGAGCGTTTTGATCATTTAACCCATTAACTCTCAATGACGATTCAACGCGCGTTTTCAAACAGTTTGGATCCCGCTCAGACGCGGTCATATTGCCTTATTTTTTAACTTTGAAACGACACTTCAAACAACAAAATTGAGACAGACGACAATGAAACGGTGAAAGGGTAAAAATATCCGGAATATTTTTATCATGAAAGGGTTAAACGGGTTTTGCGCCAATTGTGCCAAACGTCTGGTGTCGCCAGCTCATTTCGGCTTTATTTCGGAACAATACGGACATTTCTATGGGTAGTCAGGTCCCCGGATGTTTGATTATTTCATATGTTAAATCGGAGTTATAGGAGACAGGGAACCAGACTATTCTATAGGTTACTAAGCCATTTCGCAAATTCTTGTAAGATCAAGGAATAAAAAGCTCGACTTCAAATAATATTATTATGAGTCCTACACAGTTTGGCACCTGATCAGAATCCAAAATGTTTACACATAATGATTGTACTCGGGCTGAGGCCGTGAAGGTTTTATTAGAAGTTAACATTTATAAAATTCCCAATATCCCCTGTTTAAGTCTTTTTTCGTGTTCGTGTCGCCTGTTTTACCCTTATGGTTGTTCCTTGCCATTACGGGCGTAAAAACAGATCAGAATCAGTGTAGAATTAAGTTTGATCAGAATAAACACTGTTATTCACCAAAGTCGACTTCGTCTTGATAAATTCAGATGCGAGTATAGTAGACCCTGACCAGACGTTTCATTTGCAAACGAAGGTCGGTGTCGACATAAACTGTTATTATTACGGATATAGTTTACCATTCCCCCTGTAAGGTGGGTATGTACAGCGCTTACATGCAGGAGCGTATCGGGATAGGTGTTTACATAAACACTGAGCATATTAAAGTTTTTGTTCACAGTTGTCAACAACCAACCAATTTATCGAATACGTGTTTACAAGAACGACAAAGGTATACATATTCATACACATGGAATAGCTATAACGATGGATACATTAATGACGCAATCATTCACTGCCATTACGTCATCAATTTTAAACATTTGTAGTCTGCTTTAATTTCTAAATTAAAAGTTCAGATATTTTGACTGAAGAAATATTAAAAAGAATGTTAAACAGATTTAGCCTGATCAAAAGCCGCGTAACGGATTGCAAATAACCATTACACACGCTCGGTAAAGCAGTGAAGAGGTCAATAAGAAAATACTGAATAAATAAGAACTGAACATATTTTTGTTCCAGTTTGTTCATTGGCTTTCTTTCGTTCTTTTAGTAGATCTAATAACATGTCATGCAATATTAGAGTTTGAAGATGACAATACATTCTGTACAAACTATGTGTATTACCGGTAGATAATTAATTTTGCAATATTAAATAGGTAGACCTACACGAAAGCTTAAGATAGCATTCACCTTTACTTTATAAAGGCAACATTCGTCTATCTAGAGCAAACTTAATATACACAAATACTGTTGTTAAGTATTAAACTTTCTAAGTATGTACTTACTCTTCTGTCACTCAATAATTATATATAAAACGCCGCCATCAATTAATATCATCAACATTAGCCAATAAGATAAGGAAACAGTTCCCCATGTTAGAGTGGAGATTCATGTCAGATCATTCGAGAGCTGTCTGAATTGGGTATATATTGGTTCAAGAAACATCTATTTACTCTACATGCAGCAGAAGGGTTAGCTAACAAATGTTTACGAAACTTGGATTTGTGTTTCACACTATTTTCAATCAATGTGAAATCTACATTGCAAACAGTTTGAAATCAATTGAGACAACTCGCTGTATGATCATACTACAAACCTTTTTGTTATTCAAAGCTTAGTAACTCGAAATATGTTTGCACTGCGTTTTCCTTTAGTTGTTAGCAAAATAATAACAACTACTCCACTGTAAGAACAAAGGTTCAACTATGACAATAGATATATAGAAAATGTCCTTTTTCAATTTCTATGTAGGTAAAACTAACAAGAGCCGCATGCGGCCCTAAATCGCTCACCTGAGGACTATTGTGTTATATATTACTCAATGCAAAATGAAGTTTGTCATTGCATGTATGTGGACTGTTGCATGAAGAAGTAATTCAGAATCTATTTGTCATTATTACTATATGCGCAAAATGGGAAAATATGGCAATGATATATAAATAGTGCTAATAAAGGGTCACTTAAACAATATTCATTCAAAATATTATTGAATTCTGACAATGGTTTCAGAGAAGCAATTGTTTTTTTTTTAAAAAATCCATAGTCTATGTAAAACTGATAAGCCCAGGGGCAGGGCAATTTTTGACCATGGGGACATGATTTGAATAATTTGGTAGAGGACCATAAGGCAAAGCTAGATGCCAAATGTAAAAGGTCTGGCCCTTACGGTTTCAGAGAAGAAGATTTTTAAAGGTTTTCCTATATAAGTCTATGTAAAACTGATAAGCCCCGGGGCGGGTCCATTGTTGACACGGGGTCATGATTTTAACAATTTTGGTAGAGGACAATAAGGTAAAGCTAGATGCAAAATATAACAGGTCTGGACCTTATGGTTTCAGAGAAGAAGATTTTTAAAGGTTTTCCTATATAAGTCTATGTAAAATTGATAAGCCCCGGGGCGGGTCCATTTTTGACACAGGGGTCATGATTTTAACAATTTTTATAGAGGACCATAAGGCAAAGCTAGATGCCAAATATAAAAGGTCTGGGCCTTACGGTTTCAGAGAAGAAGATTTTAATGGTTTTCCTCGATATAAGTCCATGTAAAACTGATAAGCCCCGGGGCGGGTCCATTTTTGACACGGGGGTCATGATTTGAACAATTGTGGTAGAGGACAATAAAATAAAGCTAGATGCAAAATATAAAAGGTCTTAACCTTATGGTTTCAGAGAAGAAGATTTTAAAGGTTTTCCTATATAAGTCTATGTAAAATTGATAAGCCCTGGGGCGGGTTCATTTTTGATACGGGGGTCATGATTTGAACAATTTTGGTAGAGGACCATAAGGCAAAGCTAGATGCCAAATATAAAAGGTCTGGGCCTTACGGTTTCAGAGAAGAAGATTTTTAAAGGTTTTCCTATAACAGTCTTTGTAAAACTGATGATGTAAGTACGGAAATTGACCACGCCCTCTGGCGGCCATGTTTTTTGACGGATCAAAATTCTTTGAACAAGTTTGAAAGTATATTAGATGAGAAACATTTTGGTGAAAACCAAATTGAAATTGGACCAGTCGTTCTTGAGAAAAAGATTTTTTAAGATATTGTGCATGGTTGCCATGGCAACAAGACCGATTGCCCCACCCACTTTTTTTAAACAATTTTTAAAGCTCACAACTACAGTATGTATTTGACCAAGTTTGGTTTAAATTGGGCCATTGGTTTCAGAGAAGAAGTTGTTTGAAACAAATTGTGAACGGACGGCACCGACACCAACACCGACACCGACGTACGACGGACGGCGACCGATCACAATAGCTCACCTTGAGCACTTTGTGCTCAGGTGAGCTAAAAAAATGAGTTATCCGATTACCTCCCTTTAAAAACAAAAATACAAATACTAATCAAAAGTCTACATACAAAAAAGATATTAAGCAAGGATGGTCAGAATTTACGTATTTTAATACTTATTCGTAAAATGGTCAACTAACCAAGCAAAAAAGGGGAGGGTCGTAACTAATGTTGGTAGAACTTGTGTCCCAACCCTTTGGCTCTTATATTTGTATTCTGTAAATTTGATTATGATCTCGTGCTATATGGTTGTACAAATATATGGCAATAAATATAGGATATTACATGAGTGTTGATAATTTATTGGATTTATTAAACGAGTCTTTTAGAAAACGATAAAAACGACGAGTTTGATAAATCCAATAAATTATTAACACGAATGTTATATTCTTTTTATAACAAAACCTAGAAATATTATTTATCGCAGCCTTTGAGGTCAAGTGAATGCTAAGCGCGATATATAAGTAGATCTATACAGGAAAAAAGTTGTTCCTAATTAACCCCGTTCACTAGCATAATGTTTATGTTGTTATATGTATTAATAAACACTTTCATGTAGATCTAATATTGATTAATTACACCAAAAATCTATAAATTGAATCTACATGATGGAATGAAGACGTTAGAAATCGAACGCGCATAGAACGCATTTTAACGACGTCGTCGCGTACCTCATTTATATAGTTATATAACTAGTTATATATGACATTCAAACAACGGGTGTTATTCAACGCTCGCGCCGTCTGTTATGTTATAAAATATGTTTTTAAAAACTAAACTAGAATTTATGTATCTCGAATTCATCCAGAAAATTGAATCAGTGTGTCTTAAAGTTTTGATCCAGATGAGGAATCGAATTACACAGCATCTTATCTGGAACCAAAATGTTTGCAAGTATTACAAATTAACCCCCCGAGTGCAGAAAGTTAACCCTTCGCCACCTGCTAGTCGTGGCTTTACTAGAATTTGAAATGTATGACGTGTGTATTTCAAACATTCCGCATTCATTATGACGTAATAGCCCGTCTAACACAGTCGTTGACATAATTTCGTCTGTATTATTTATAAAATTTGAAATTTGAAGCGTTTTAACTTAAGAAATAGTGTTTCCATATGTTAATGGTATAGGGTCTGGCAGCGAATTGGTTAAACTGAAATGTAACTTGGTTATCAGTATTTGCAGAGGACATATTTGAAGCAGACGATATTAAAACGATGGCAAGTGACACAATTCCAACTGCATCTTTTTGGTATAGTAATGTCATATAGTATTAGGGTTGTACTATAAACTAACAGCAACGGTTGATGACCTTTATGCACGTTGTTTCATAAGTATGTTCAATCCTATACACTCCCTTTAAATAACAAGAACAAGAAAATTACAATAACATGTTTGTAACATGTTGGTGAGTAACTCCCAGTTTGAGTTCATCACGGAACGTACAACTTGACAGATGAAAGTCTGAGCTTCCAGTACGATAAGCCTGATCTGAGTTTTTCAAAAATGTCAAATGTACGATTATATGAACCTGAGCTATTGGGAAAACGGCCCTTGCAGATGGACCTCTTTCCTTACTTCAGGAACTACATGTACGAGCAGTATTGATAATCCGCTGTGGGGGAATGGATAATGACTGCGAAATAAATCTGAATAAGAGGAGATCCTTTGAAAGCACAGAAAACGAAGCAAATACTGAAAATTGCAGACACGGTTTAATTGAGTCTGTTCGTGAGCAATACTGAAATGTGCAACAGTGCTCACGCCCCTAGCACCGGCTTAAGCGGAATTCAACCTTCAACTGTAAATGCGCTGAAATCAATGATTCCAAAGGACCAGAAAGTATAACAACACTGAGAATGAAGTACGGGGCGACTTTTTACAGCCGCCACACAAGCACTTAACATCTGCTGTTGTGAATTATATAAATCTGAATAAGAGGAGATCCTTTGAAAGCACAGAAAAGAAAGCAAATACTGAAAATTGCAGACTCGGTTTAATTGAGTCTGTTCATGAGCAATACTGAAATGTGCAACAGTGCTCACGCCCCCTAGCCGACTACGCCCCCTACGCCCCAAAGCCTACTTGATTCTCTTGCATTTCATGAGGAAACAGGTTCGTTTTCGTCATCCGATCCATTTACATTGTTTTACTAGCAATAGGTATATCGGGCGTCGGAGTTATAATATCTATCTGGAATCATACTTTGGTTTCACCAACCTTGTCAGGTCTGTCAGATCACATCAAGTCGAGGCACAAAAAATTCTATTAGGATCACCTACTACTTGAGTCCGATGCGCCTTACTTCGCCAGTTTGGCTACTCGCTCCTCGTCGCCAGGACAGCTGATGACTGTGGCTAAGTAGGTTGGTCGTTGCCAATGTATCTGTGGACCAAATTTTAAAGGCTGCAGCAAAAAGGCTCGTAGTTGTACCAAAAGCAGTAGGATCAAGACAATATCATCTGACACAACTGAAAAGGAAAGCTTCCAGGATCGCGGCTTCCAGCTGGACCCTTGGCATTGAGATCTAGGTCTCTCGTCGGTGTTCGAGCTTCCAGTTCTGCATCTTGGAAAAACAAGCTTGGCAGGGGTAAATAAATACGAAAGACTCAAGCAGGACACGCAACACAAACAATACACACACACTTTCAGTTTCTAGCTCTATAGAAGTTTCTATTTTCCAGCTCGATCTATCCCATGCAGTGGCTTCCAGCAACTCATAACCAGCAAAACCAATCCTGGGTCCTAATCTTTTGAATATTTGACGCATTTTACAATTCATTTTATAATATATTTATAATTATTCTTATAAACTTAATAATCATATTGAAATAATTTCCCTTATTCGGGATTAAATTCCATTTTTTACTTTATTGTAAATGTGTTTATTTGAGGGTATTTTTCATTTGTAAGTATATGTTAATAATTTCATGTGATACTAGTAATAATAATAATAATGTCGTTTCCAACCCCTTTTTATAACCAATTTTCCAAAATTACAGTCTGCGTGCAGCGCGCGAGGTTCTAATAACTGTTGCAAACGATTTAAATCCCGGATATTTTGATGCTTTTCCAACCCAGCGAAGGATCAGTATCTTCACTAGTAACCCTTTCGCTGCCATTATTACGCCTTATCCAATCTAGCGCTGCTTTAACGCATTGAGCCCTAATGACGCTTATATGCGTCTTTTACCAAAACCTGTACCTGTGAAGAGTACACTTCTCCTATGCAAACAATGAAGTCCCTGATCAGAGGGCTCCTGTAGGAGCCCTCTGATCAGGGTCTTCACTGTTTGTCATTTTGTAAAATAGATCAGGATCCCAACTGTTTGCAAACGCTTGTATAATCAGACTTTGCAATAAAGGCTTTAATAATGCCATTGAACCAGTCTTTTCCCAAGACATTGGTCTCGAAGGACGTGGCTATTTTTAGACTCTTATCATGAATTTTATTGACATGCTATTCATCTGTGCTTGTTCTGAAGATATTGTCAATGGCTGGTACTCCAAAATTCAATGGTTTGTAACTCTTGACTTCGCCTCGATTTTAATGATGATGATCGATCAATCGATATTTGGAGTTACTTTGATGAATGATTTGTTTTCTTGATGACTGTTCTTAAAATGTTTGGGCGCTTACAGGGTCCAAACAATAGTTACACTCCTTCTCTATGACCTATCTTAACCCTTTTCTTTCCTGAAATGTTCAATTTAATCTATTCCATTTATAATTTAGGGTTGTTTTTGTATTATAATTTGAAATATTATTATTATTATACCAGATTTATATAGCGCTCTTTTCACACAGGGAACGTGCGTTTAAAAGCGCTTTACATGAAATAACACAAATGTACCTACACATCGAGAAAAGACAAAATAACTACAATTAGATCTGAAATAAAACATGAATGAGCATATAAAAGACAGTCCCCAAAACGGCGATCACATTACCCCCATCAATCAGCAATGAACCGAGAGGCTAAAGATTGCCGACTGATATAAATAATGGAAGAACACCCAATGCAGGCCATCGACAAAACACAAATTACTATAATTAGATCTAAAATAAACATGAATAAACATACAAAAGA
The DNA here is from genome assembly GCA_922989275.2 of Gari tellinella. NCBI lineage: Eukaryota > Metazoa > Mollusca > Bivalvia > Cardiida > Psammobiidae > Gari > Gari tellinella. The sequence goes on from OV277858.1 coordinate 55,401,077, forward strand.
CAGCCCCCAAAACGGCGATCACATTACCCCCTTCAATAATCAATGAACCGACCGGCTAAAGATTGCCGACCAATGGCAACAATAGCAGAGCGCCCAATGCAGGCCGCCTAATGTAACATAACTAGGAAAAATAGCATGCGACAATAACTAAAAACTCTATAGAAGATCAATGACATGATTAAAATGGTAAAAGCTGTCCAAGAATTATACCACAGACCCCGCCAGCTGGTTTCAAAAGAGATCAGGGTTGTATCCCTACCATCAAAGATCCACCAGACAGGCATTGGTCGACGGTACAACCCCAGAACTAAAAATTAGACCCATAACATATACAGAATGAACACAGCCTTGTGTAGCAGTCATTTACATTCTCCATCCCACACCCGCGGGACCTACATGTTCCATGGCTGAAATTACACCCTTAATTTATAAAACAAAGATAAGAAGCTGTCCTAGAATTATACCGCAGACCCAAAGCCAGTCGGTTTCAAAGAGATCAGAGTTGTATCCCTACCATCAAGATCCACCAAACAGGCACGGGCAAACGTTACAACTCCAGAACTCCCATTTACACCCACACTATCTACAGCAAGAACATACCCCGGAGGTAGCAGTCATCCGTTTCCTAATGTGTTCTAATAATAAATATTAAAGAAGTGTGTTTACAGACGTTTTTTGAAGACTGCAACTGAGCTGGAATCTCTGATGTCTGATGGTTGAGTGTTCCAGAACTTTGGGCTGCATGCATGAAACTACTATCTCCAAATTTCACCAAACGACTTCTCGGTACAACCAGCGATAATGATTGAGTTGCAGACTGCAACTCTCTTCGAGGTTTATACACGTCAAGCATACTGACAATGTACCTTGGAGAATCATTGCACATGACTTTGTATGTGAGTGTCAGAATGTTGAATTCAATTATGTGTTGAACTGGAAGCCAGTGAAGCTCCTTCAAGACTGGAGTGATGTGATTGTACTGGGGAGTCCTGGTAATGATGCGGGCTGTTGTATTTTGCACACACTGTAGTTTTCGTAGTGAGTTTTGGGGAATCCCATATAGCAGTGAGTTGCAGTAGTCAATTTTCGATGTGACCAAAGAATTGACCAATGTCTTTGTAGCTTCAGGTGAAAGTTACTGTCTAATATGACCTATTTGCCGCAGCTGTGCATAGCTAGACCTGCAAACAGCGTTAATGTGCTGTGTCATATCCATTTGGGAATCGAAGCTAGCACCAAGATTCTTCACACACACTGATGGTTTGATTTTAGAGTTTCCCACTTGAACGTGAAAGTTTTCAGGTATGTTAACCTTTTTTGTGTGAAACAATATGACCTCTGTTTTGTCAGTGTTCAGCTTCAACATATTCTAATGCATCCATGAGACAATGTCTTTTAGACGTCCTTCGACTTTTGAGAGGGCTAATTGTTGGCAAGATGTGTCTTTCGGCTTGAATGACAAGTATAACTGTGAATCATCTGCATAGAAATTATTATCCAGATGATGATTTCTGAAAATTGAGCCAACAGGTTTTGTGTACAAGATGTAGTTTTTCGGCCCCAGGACTGAACCCTGCGGCACACTATATTTAATTTGAACTGGGGCAGATAATTCTCCATTTACTGCGACTGTTTGGTAACGGTCATTACGGTACGAAGTCATCCACTTTAGTGGGTTTCCAATAATTTTAAAGTATTTTTCAAGGGGATTGAGTAATGTTTCATGACCAATTGTGTGAAATGCGGCTGATAGGTCAAGAATCACCAGAATTGTGATTTCATTCTTATCTAGATACTGCAGGATGTCATTTTGAACCTTAAGTAGAGCAGTTTCTGTAGAGTGATGCTTATGATATACTAACTGATGCTGCTCGTGCAGATTGTTTGTGGTCAAATGGGACGCAATGCTACTTTTTCTAATACTTTAGAGAGAAATGGCAGATTTGATACTGGCCTGTAATTTTTAAGATCATTTGTATCGAGATCAGGTTTCTTCAAAAGTGGTCTTACATGGGACCTTTTGAATTCTTTTGGTACATACGCAGATTCCAGCGAAGAGTTCACAATTTTTGTCAATGATGGTAGGAGCTCGTTAAGGCATAATTTAAGAGCCATGTAGGTATTGGGTCGAGTTCACAGGACTTACATGGGGATGACTTGATGATTTCCCCAAAATGTCTGCTGCTGTAGCAGAGTCAAAACTTTCTAAGGAGCTCATTGAATGCAACGTTTATGTGATGACTGGGCGGCATGACGTTGATTCAGAGGCAATACCTGTGCGTATTTTGTCTACTTTTTTAAGAAAAAGTCGCTTAAATCATGCGCAATGTGTTTTGAGGAAACTTTTTTTGGCAGTGCGATTTCACTGTTTGAGAACAAGAGATGCTTAGTGACTTTGAAAAGACTCTTCGAGTCCCATTTACAGAAGTCTACTTTTTCTGTGTAAAAAGTGACCTTTGATTTTGCTAACAATTTGTTCACTTTAGCACACTGCTCTCGATACAGTTGATGATCAATAATGAGTTTGGATAATTTCCACTTTCGTTCCAGCCTTAGATGTTTTGCATCATGAAGTTCTTGGGTGTACCATGGGCATGATGGCCTGAGAGTTATGGTCTTAGTGCACAGTGGTGCATGCTTATTGATCAGTTATGAAAGTTCCTGTGTATGTACGCTGACAATTTCGTCAATATCTGTAATTTTCAGAATTTCTTTCATTGAATCTGAGTTGAGAATGTCTCTTTTAAATGATTCGAAATTAATATCCCTAAGCCTTCGAAATGAAACAGTTTTTCTGATGAGTGGAGGTTTTTCTGCCTTTGCTCTGAAAGACACAGAGAAATAGTCTCTAGAGATTTTTCCACTACTGTCAGATAGTCCTGGGTCTGTGACTTCGATATTTGACATGCAGTCTTCATTTTCTCTTGTGATAACAACATCAAGAGTGTGTCCCCCTATATGAGTGGCTTCTTTGACATGCTGTTCAAACCCAAATGATTCAGTCGTACTGACGAAATTGACAGTGTTCCTATCGTTTGAGATATCAAGATGAAGGTTTAAATATCCTACAATGATGACTTGTTTATCAGTGGTTGCAAATTTCGATAAGAAAAGATGCCATTCCTTATCAAGAAAGACTGTAGTTTTTAGACCGATTGCAGTGGATGGAGGGGGTCTGTAGACGACTGCTATACGCACTGTGAAATCTTTGATGCTTAATGTACAGTCAATGTGCTCAAAATTGAAAAATCATTATCTCTTGTAGAAGAAAGGATTTTGATATCAATTGATGCCTTATATATGAGGCCCATCCCACCACCCGGCCTCCACTACAGCGAGGAACATGTTTGATTTTATAGCTGTCAGGAACGTGTTAACCTAAGCATGTTAACCTAAGCATCTGCAGTACTACCAAGCCAGGTCTCAGTGACGGCCATTACACACAATATCATTTGAGATTATATAGTCATGTATAGCCAAAGCTTTATTTTTTACTGATCTTGGATTTAAGGTCTTCGCTGGGTAATGCTTGACTGCGCACACGGGCCCCAACACGATTGCTATTTTTAGAGAAAAAAATCGATATACTTCTGACGGTTTTATTCTCAAAAAGCAATCGTGTCGGGGCCCTGTGAGAAATCGAGCCCTGAGTGGAAAAGTTTGCAAATCGACGAGTGGCTGGTGCGCAAATACAAGAAAAACATGTTTTAGCGGATCATAACTATTGTGCGGGTGGTAAAATTGTTTTGTCTGCCAACGAAGAGCTAGATTTGCCAGGATATGCGAGACAAGCGCCCATAAATGATGAGGGATGCATGATGAGATGACATGATAATGATTACAGGAAGATGATTTCGGCTTATCTCATTTGTTCCAAAGCAGCCTGTTTGGATTAAAACCACCAAACCGCCTTCCTTTTTAGCTCTTACAGTGGAGAAAACGCTGTTCTTTCCCAGTAAACGCTTTTACGCTAAAAGTACTATTTCCAGTGCAAACAGTTTGGAGCCTGATCAGACGCCGGGTAAACACGGCGTCTGATCAGGCTTCTAACTGTTTGCCACTCAGATAACAATGAAAAGTCAGAATTGTTAAAAAATTGTCCTTATGTGCATTTTAGTGTTTTACGTTGTAAACAGGAAAGAATAACGTTTTCTCCACTGTAGCAGAGGGGATCATCTCGGTCTAATAAACTGAAAACATTCCCTATGACAAATATGCCCTAGAACCACAACAAAGGTAGAGGAACAGACCGCCTATTAAATACATGTCTGACTGTAAATCAAACCAACATGTTTTCCTAAATCAACCCTTTACTCCATTGATACTCATGCTAACACATTTAATTTATTCCTTCAGTCTTGAACGTAAATAGTTTTAATTTTATACAGTCATGAATATGCATAATAAAAATCCTTTATCTAAGCAGACTGTACATAGTTTAAGCAGACTGGAAGTAAAGCAGAATGACTCCTGCTTTAATTTCATCCTGTTTTATGCAACCATGTCTCTTCAATACTTAAAATAAGCTATGGAGTAAAGTGTTAAATATCTCTTGCAATTATTGGGTTGCAACATACCAGCCGTTTATTATGAAACTTGGTAATCATTGTCAACTTTTACAGTCAATCTTGTATTAAGCGATCACTCTATTGAATACCCATATTTTGTCTGGTATTGAGCTGTCTGTTTAATGCAGGATAAAACTAATTCAGAATGCTTCAGTAGGAGTTTTCTTCACTATTTCTACCCGGAGTTAATTAGTCTAGTGTCATAATGAAGAGGTATGCAGACTGATTCGCAAGGTGGTTGCTTTATACAAGATTGACTGTATTTTTCACATTTCTTGCTGGAGAATATTGTTTATCTTGCAGAAAATAATTTGTAAAACAGACAGTAACTATTAAATTGACATTTTTGTGAATTCCACAACTATTTGCAAATGACTGCATGTTTTATCAAAAAACTTCAATTTTCCTTGATTTTACTTCCCCACAAATGTTGACCCCTCTCAAACACAATTTCATTTTTCTCAAGTTACATGAGGTCAACCCTCCTAAAAAAAAATTTATTTTGTTCTAGAGACATGGTAGATAATTTTAAATGTAGTCAGTATGAATGCCCCTGCCTAATTTTTGTAAAAATCCCAGTTTTGTTGAAACGTAAAAAATGATTTTTGAGAAAAAATTGACTCATAAATGATTTTTTCCGAAATATAAGAGATTTTTTTTAATGTATTATGCAAAATATTTAATTGTTCTGCTTGTATTTGTATACAACAATGTCTTATGTATAAATGCATGAATAAATTTTGATCTTTTTATTAATATTTGTAATTTTTTATCCTCGGAAAGAAAAAAGAGGGGTAGTCATTGTAGGACGTTTTTTGAAAAGTAGGGTAACAAGACAAAACTATCCATAAATTCAGTTATATGAGGTCAAAATTCTTTTAACTCTGGAAAATGATGTAGAATTGGATACTAAATGAAATGGTGTATAGTTTTTGCGGATTCGTTTCGATAGGTGTTACCCATCGAAAACCTTAAACTGCAGATTTTAATTTGCTTCTGAGGCTTGGTGGACATGGGCTGTTCATACTTTACATGAATGAAATTTTGTGTTTTTGTTTTAGGATGTTCAACTGAGATTTCAAGTTTACTATTTGTTTGACAAGTACTGGAAACAACTTCTATTGACTGTGGTAATTCTCTAACAATTTCATGATGAATGCCATACAGTAAAATACAGAGGAAACAATAATTACAGGGCTCCATAAGGGGCTCTCTGATCTGGGTCTTCACTGTTTGCATAGGACAAGTAGATCTACACCATTTGCAAAGGATGTGTATATGTCCGAATAGTGTTTAAAGGGTTAAGAGGCTTCAATTTGAAAGTCAGTTTTATCCATTTCACCATGGGCTGTTTCTAGTTTTGAAGACATTCAGCACTTAAAATAGTTTCATGCATTGCGTTCGCATTTAAAGAATAAAGTATTACGTCCTCTCTACTGTAAGCTATGTCTATGAAAATCGTATTCAACTCTTTGCATGCTGGATAATTTATTTTGTCTGAAATATTTGTCGTTTATTTTCAAAACATGGTAAGAGTGTCAAACAGTTTTGATCCGCGTTACGTTGCGTCGCATCTGGATCCAAACTGTTTGTAAATATAATCATCATGGCGGATATATCCGCCGCTAGCATGTAAAGAGTTATAGTACACGAATTGAAGAAAGTATAGTGATATAAGAATTGTCCCTTAGTACATTTCATAACATGTATATGGCCACAAAAAAGCTAGAAGAAAAATTAAAATACATGTACGTTGGCTTTCGACTGATCATTGGGTTTGTTTCTAACTATTTTCTTCGGTGGAGGAATAAATCAAATGTCTTTATTGCGTATCTATGGGGTAATTGGTTCATTGATCTTTCTCTGAGAAAGCATACAGGGAACCAAAGACAGTTACCAGAAAATTGTAGCATAAAAATAATGAAGAAAGCTCCTGAAGGAAAATTCTGCATTATTTGTATCCTCCATTTAGCAACCACAAGTATAGACGACTGGTTGTGGCCATTGTATTTAATTGTCGCTTAATGCAGGATTGACTGTACTTATTAATGAATAATTGATGGAAAAGGTTAAACATAGAAAGTTGAAAATGAATTATAAGAGACGATTTGGGCGAAAAGATCCCCATATCCCGTTCCCGTTTCGTGATTTCCGTTTTATGTTTTTGAAGCACTACTCTATACATGCACTATTTAATACGTGCATTCCGGATACTTACATGTTCTCAAAAATGCTTCTGGCGGCCATTAACTTCAAACCAGATCAGAAGCACAAACAATTCAGTATCTTCCCACATCCCGAACATAAAAACTGGAGACTTCTATGTCTACAATATCACATTGCATTTGCCCTTGATTTATTGAACCAAGTGATGCTTACACGCGTTCTTTAGATTCGCCTAATTCATTTTCAAAAAGAAATGACTTTATATTCGTATAAATTCAATTGCTCGAGGAGGCGGGACTTGTGGATATATTTCGCAGAGGAGGCGGGGCTTTTGGATCTTTCTTTGCTAATTATATTTCGAACTCGGACGGCAAGCATTTGGCGAAATTTGCAAATGCGCTTCCTAACCAATATGTGCATTCCTATTAGAGGAAACCATGATTATTGTCTAAAATTGTTCTTTATAAATGAGAAATATTTAAAGAAAACTGAAATACTTTACAAACAGCATCAGTCTGCATTTATTTATGTAAAAAATAATCAATAAATTTATTTTAATTTAAAAATGACGTGATTTCAAAATAACGTCAAGCGGCATTTTCGCGCCAGACTGTCAAATTGATGACGATTAATGTTGACAATGGAACTTTTCTTTCCTTGCGTTGGAATAGTAAACAGCTGCAGTAATGCGAGATGGCTGTTTCCTTCAGGGTACGCATTATTCGTGTATGGATTGAGCACATTTACATACTACTCGTAAAAAACTGTTCATTAAATTAGAAATAACAACAAAAATAATTTAAATATAAGAAATAAACTAAATTGTTTCGGCGTTTAAGCGAAATAAACGACAGAAAATGATCTGCAAATTAACCACAAACCGCGTCATGAAATTTGCCGATCATTTTCTGTCGTTTATTTCGCTAAAGGGTGTATTTAATTTGTGAAATGTTCAAAGTATATAAACACGCTCTATGACGGTTTTGTTTTGAAGAGCTATTTAAGATGAATGAAAAAATAGAAAAAAATGATATTTTGGTGTACAAATTTGGCTCCACGGCTATTTCTAAAAGGTGTGTCAGGTTAGGATATAATTTTTCTTATTTTGTCCTTTTCAAAGAACCCGCTTCAATATAATCTATTTCAAATGAAAGCAAACATGGTAAGTTGGTTTTGTATTATTTATTCCATGTCTATGATAGTATTTCCTCATAGAAAAACTAATTTAAGGCAAAACAGGCACAAAATGTGCTCTAAATATCATTGATATGGTATTATTTTGTAAATTTTGTAAAGGGAGATAAGTTCTATTTCTTTAATAACTCACAATTTTTCACACTAACCTATCACTTTATTTTCATATTTTGAACTGCCTTTGTATGGGCTTTCATCTGATAGAATATAAGAAAAAGTTAGATACTAGAATATGTTTTTGGTACTATTTCTCATAATAAATTGTTTAAAAAACATCATCACCCATAAAAACCATGTATCTGATTCAGATATTCATTTTATACGCCCACCTCTAAAGGTGGTCGTATATTGGCGTGGCCCTGTCCGCTCGTCCGTTCGTTCGTTCGTCCGTCAACATTTCGTTTCTCCGGAGTTTCTCCGGAAAACTATCGATAGGATATTAATGAAACTTGACACATATGTTAAATGCTTAAAGATCTGAAGCTGAGTACAGTTTGAGGTTCATTTGAATTTCGTTACAGAGTTATCTGCCCTTGATGTACTCAACTATGCTAAAAAAAAGTTGTCCGGAGTTTTTCCGGAAAACTGTTCAAAGGATATTATTGAAACTTCACACAAATGTTATATGTATCACGATCTGAAGCTGAGTTGAGTTTGAGGTTCATTTGATTTGTCGTAACAGAGTTATCTGCCCTAGATGTACTCAAATATGCTTAAAAAAGCTTGTCCGGACTTTTTTCGGAAAACTATTGAAAGGATATTAATGAAACTTCACACAAATGTTATATGCATCAAGATCTGAAGCTGAGGGAAACCGTAGGTTCATTTGATTTGTCGTTACAGAGTTATGAGCCCTTGATGTACTCAGATATGCTATAAAAGGCTTATTTAACCATGTTTACAGCCTTAACAACTACAGTTTTGAATGGATATTGATTATATTTGCCTACAGTTTAATTATAGACGTATCACTTCATGAAAGGGTATGATTATTATTGAAATCGGGTGATTTTGTCAAGAGTTATCTGCCCTTCGTGTACTAGGAAAGGCTTTATTTCAGAATTTATTGAGCTTTATGCTGTAGTCTCTAAATATTGGAATATATTTTGATTTAACTATATATTAGGTTGCCCGTGGGCGTATAATGTACCGTTTGCGGTGATCTCGTTTCCATTCTGGTGCGTGTTTGGTCTTGATTTAGTTTCTTTATGTCAAAATACTTCCAAAGACATGAAATACTTTTTTGAAATCAAAATTACCATGCGTGTTTCTATTAAAAATAGATTTTACTGAAGCTTATACTTTAAATTTGAAAAAATTTGAGAAAAAGTCCGAGTTTGACACACCTTTTCCTAATTGCCGAAGTGCACAAAAATGCACACCAACTTATGCTTTTTCTAATTTTTCATTTATCATAAACAGCTCTTCCAAAATAAATATGATAGAAAAAGTTAGATACTTTGAACATTTCGCTTATAGGTTTGATACACCCTTAAACGCAGAAAAAATCAGTTCATTTCTTAATTAAAGACTTTTCCTCAGTCCATTGATGGACTACCCCCACCCCCTTGTTCGTGATCGGTGTGAAAGGAACGGTTAAACAGTAGCAAAGCGTGCACAGGCAATGTCACAAATATCAGGTTGTCTAGAGAGGCCCTTATACATAATTACACTCAAGGGGCTTTTCAATGGGTTTTACTAACCAAACTATCAATTATATGGTGCGGGCCTCACATGAAACGCCCCAATGATTTACTGTAGTACATGTAAGCATAAGAATTATGAGATTTGCAAGGAAATTGTCTGGCAAGGCGTTATGACCGAAAGGTCGTCAGGAGATGTCTTTAAACAGGAGTGAGTAATGGTTTTGTCACTGCACGACCACCTCGACGAGGAAAACTTAGATGATAAAAACATCCGATACTGTGAGACATACATTCTTCGTTCCTGCCTAAACGGAACACAACGCGAGCAAAAGGCAAAAAGATAATGTAAAAAATGACAGTCTTTTGGGAAATGTTGACGGTTTATCACATTCAAATAAGCAAACAATTTGGAGCATGATCAACGCGTAGTACAAACGCCTTTCTTGCGAATGAGTAATAATAGACGGAACCTAGCGTCAAAATACAAAATAAAGAGAAAAAAATCACAATTTTTTTTTGTGTTTTCACATGCTACATGTACCGAATATCAGAAAATAATTTAGTCTAGACTTCTCTTCAGTTGCCTTTTATATCAATATAAAAGCTCCAAATACAGGTTATACACATATTAATTTATACTGTGAAACAATAAGTTAGAACAAATAAAATGTTCAACGGGTGGGTTTGAATAGAAATTGTAAAATTATTAAACGAAATAACCAATTTTGGGGATTATAGAAGAGAGCTCCTTGCGTCAAAAATCTAAATAATGGATAAGGACACATGATCAATTTAATTTGTGTTTTCATATGCAAGGACATTTATCAAATACCTGAAACTAAATCTAGGAAAATTCAACAATACCAAATATGACTTTCGTCCGAGATTGGACTATACGATGCCGAAATAGCTTCTAATATGACGTTGCTTAAATGCCGAAGTTGGCTTTGATTGTCATCATAAATGATTACTTCGTTAAGATGGCGTGTGTTAATACTCACACATAACGGCGGCAATTGATATCTCAAGTATCTCTCCGCCCGGGGAATCTCATATTTTCCAATGTGGATTTTTCTGCTATGCTTCGTTACGAGAGTTCCTCGTAAGAATAGACACATACCCGTATGAAATAAAGTCTAAAAATAAAATATCATTTCAAAAATTAATAAAGTTTGGTGAAAACCTGAACAAATTGAACGAAGGTCGAATTTTAGGGACTTGTATACGATTATCAGGCTCTACATTGTACTGGTACAGGTTTACATAAGTTTCAATAATGTAATAGAATCTAAGTATAAATAGTTAAACAAAACGACAATATTAAAAAAAAAATGGTACAGCGATCTAGGATGACTATAAAATTTAAATCTATAGTTAAGACACTTATATAAATACAGGCTTTTACAAGCAAGGATAAGTACTATTTTCTGTTTGTTTTGGAATTCTTTATAGTTGCTTCGGATATGATAGTCAAAGCTAGAAATGCATATATTAGAAGTCGCATGTTCCTGTCAATAACAACGATTTAAATACAAGATTTGATAATATATATTTGAGGAAAGGTTAAAAGATATACATAAACACCACATGTATTTTGAATTGCTTTTTATAAAATCACTACATTTATAAGTTTGACGCAATCCTTTTAAATGAGACATGTATACGCAAAACAATCTAAAAATGTATTGATGGCGTTTTGAAACAAACAACAGTACAACAGTTAAAGTATCACAATCATAGAATGTAAATTGTTCGATCAAATCAACACAATTGATTCACAAAAATTTGTTTAAGTTCATTAATGTTTGTCACAAGAAACATCACATTCAATTTTTCCACAGCAGTCTGGTAAGGGCCGGGTACCAACAAACTCAATAGACATGTTCGGATGCTCTAACAAATACAATGTCTGCGCTGTGAATGTGAACTTGTAAATTCTCCTTTGTTTAGTTATACTAGCTAGTTATGATTGTTGGGGCATGCAGACATGTCCCGTCCTATACTTTGAGCTGTGACATTGGGCAACTTACAAATGTAGAAATTATTAGCAAATCATATTTTATAAAAACTGTGCGTGAACAGTTCTTTCTAATTATATTTGATATACTGCTTACACTGCTATGCCATTAACAGTGGCCGAAGAAAGGTCTAGTCCACAGGTATGAAGAAATGCGAAAATATAGAAGTAAATGCAATCCAATAATATTTATTAGACTAATTGTGTGCCAATGATCCGATTTAATACTATTTGCACAATAATACCATGTTCTTAGTTCGTTTGTCAACTTTTCTTTTGTTTTGTCATAATTTTCTTGTTTCATTTGCACTGCATTTCGGAGCCACCTGCCAATAGAATCTGTTAACTGTACTTCTTCAATGAATGGCTATTTAATAATGCAAATGTGTAAATCAATGAAAAGGCATGGAGATATCTAACAATAGGTAGCTGCTTTTATTTGATACTTCTGCCCTGCAGAGCTCTTTCCTTCGCTGACAAAAAATCAAATCACCTTTTACAAACAGTTTCTATGCTTCTGACAGGATACCGCTTAAAGCAATACTTACTTACCTTTTAGCTGGCACCTGTTTTCAAAAACATTAATGAATATTCGTTTGTGATGCTTATGCAGAGGAAGTGGTTAATATCCCCGTGACAGTTTAAAAAAGGAGAAAATACTTACAAGAAGCAAGCTGTATTAAGGACATATAGTCTTAAGCTGTAGATCACTTTTAATTGCGGTGAAAGCACCATACAACCTTTTGGTACTATCTTATAGCATATTTCCTCAGGAGTTCGGAAACAATCGTCTGACGCGTATTTAGGTAGTGATAAGGGGAGATCATTGAGGTTAAAGTTGTCTGCCATTGGAATTTTAAGCAAACAATGACTGGCTTTTATTTCATGTGTTACAGATTTACACGTGGTATTTTGTTAGCAATTACCAATGTAGTTTACTGTAATACAAATTTTGAAAATGTTTTAGGATAGTTTCAGACTCGCTGAAATCCAAAATGGCCGCCAAAATGGCTATTTTTAGTAACATTTAAGCTTTTCAAACAATAAAGTTACTGATATTGACTACAATTGATACTCATATGGAAGAATTTTAGTTGATTCTTATTGAACATTAATTAAGACATCATTCTAGCATTTATTTGATTTGTTTCCTGTAACCCAGTGCTCAAATAATCCAAAATAGCCGCCGTATAATCCTACCGTATTAATTTCTGCTTACATAAAGTTTCTTGATTGGGGCTTTCATTTCATTTGTTAGAGAATTAAAATGGTATTTTATAAAGAATTATTAAAAAAGTTTCCCCAAATACATATTTTGAAAATGTTTTAGGATAGTTTCAGATTGTTTCCGAACTCCTGAGGAAATATGCTATAAGATAGTACCAAAAGGTTGCATGGTGCTTTCACCGCAAATAAAAGTGGTCTACAGCTTAGACTAATACGCTTCCAAATGAAATCTCCGAAGGATCTCTATGAACATTTATCCATAGGCTCTTCAAACATATCTTAGTACCATGGTAAAAAACATAGGTTATAATGGGGTTTTCTGTCTACAGGAATTTGAAATGTATAATATACCATTTCCGGCAAAGAGCCGGCATGCATTATTTTGACTTTCTGAAATAATGTAAAGTAATAATTGTCACAAACAAACATTAATACAGTTAAACAGTGATGCTTACTAACAGCATGATGCAAGTGCATAGTTTGTTGCCTGAAATATATGCATTTTTCTTAATTGTGTTTGGCTCAAATTCAATGAAAACACTCACTCAATCATAATCTATCCGTAAAAGATTGATCAAACTTCACAAATAAATGCTTCAGGTGTGAATAATCAGAAAATGGTAAAAATAACATGTTATAATGCTTCTTTTGAAACTATATGCCCCTTCATATATATACTCCTGGTATAAAAAGGCAGACGGCTTCTTCTATGTGTTCTTGGGTTCACGCTAATATTCACTTTTATCAGTGTCCTGGGATATCCCCTTAGCCTTATTTTATAGAGTATTTGCCAGATTCCACATACATGTACTTCCTTTTCCAGTGCCATTTCATTTATTTTCCTGTTAATTTGTCGCGATTAATAGAGATTGTTTAAACCGAAAGTACCTACGGGAGGTAACCGATACGCATTATTTCCTTGAATAACGATTCTTGAATCATCGGTCTTGGGTACAAACTGCTAGGTGTCGCGCGAATTGGACGCGAATGCTCTTAAACTGCTTTTTTGATAAACAAACTTTGAAATATTCATGCCATGAGATATTTAGCTGAACGTTCAATTAAACTGCATAATAAATAAACGATAGCACACTTGTTACATGCAAATTTGTTCTGAACGATTAAGATTTAAAAGCTAAATGTCTATTTTTAAAAGATCTGCAGCTGATTTCTTAGCATGTAGATTATGCGGTCAAGTACATGCAAGTGTATAAGCTATGTTGCATGATGAAATGTCTAAATTAATTGCAAATACTATAGATCCCATTTAACCATTTGAGTTATTAGAATGTTGCCTATTATCAGTGCAGACTCTGGTAATACAATCTGCATTTCCAATGTGACAGGTGATCTGGGACACTGTTTTAATTGTCAAAATGTTGTTTGGGAAACGAGCACATTTACATTATTTGCAAACAGTGAGAGCCGAGAGAAGAGGACTACTGACACTCAGTGTAAACAAAAACTTGCGTTTTCAATTTAATTATTTACACCTTTTATTATATATTTATCATTACCAGAAGCCCCATATGTGACTAAATAATAGAATGTGAGCATGTTTTCATATCTAATGTCACAGAAGTAATAGTCATAATATATATGTTAACGTTTAATCTTTTTTTTAAAGTTTTACCAAAAAAAGTCAGTTTGTTTAAAAAGTATTTTGATTCTGAAAAGAACTAACATACAGTGTAACGTATTATGTGTTTTTGGAGCTGTTATATCCATATATAAAGTCCCAATGTGAAAATTCCAAATTCTTTATTTGAATTTTTGACGCCATGGACTCTCTACTAAAATAAAACAAAATGGTGTTATTGTTAAACGTTTTACCCAAAAACAGAGTTTTTAATAGTGTTATCTATCCTAGGTAGTACACTTCAACAGTGGAATTTAATATGTATCTAACATGAGAACTCTGTAACTTTTATATTGATATCAACGGCTGCAGCACGGGAATCCAAAAATATTACTTTATTATTTGAATCAATTTCACCCAAAAATATAATTTTTTGACAGTTTTATATATCCTAACTAGGACTATGCCACAGGGTGACGGGTCAAACGGCCCACATCCAAAACGGGCCAGTCCAAAACGGCCCGGTCCAAAACGGTCCACTTTTACGACCTGGTCCAAAACGGCCCGCTTCTGGCAATGTCCGGGCGTTCTACTCGGCATGTGCAAATGCTAATCGTAGCAAAAGTAAAACCTATTTACTACGATATAACCCTATTTGAATAGATAGATATAAAAGAAAAAGGACCAAACCAATATTGACAAAGAATAGATCATTCCCCTCCATTATGATGATACTAAGTACTACTACTTCTATTGCTATTGATGATGAATATACTTGCGGCAGTAGTAGTGATACCTGTGTAGTTATAGTAGTGAAACTCATAATTATAGAATTAATGCTCGAAATAGCGGGCATTCAGTAGTTCTTAGTAGTTTATAATTAGCTAGATAGCCCGACGTGTTCACACTTCATATGATATTCCAGTCAATACGACTTTTGAAAAAAAAACTCAGTCATATTGTGTAACAAATACAAGAAGAATAAAACTAAGAAGAATAAGAATGAGATTATGTAGCACCGATAATCATCGTATTGTGCATCTGCAGTGTTTCCCCAATTCATTCAGTTCTTGTTCTAGCCTGTTGATAAAATATGACGATGTAATTAAGCTGTCTGCATGATTGACTTGTATATGTCAAAGTTTACCGACGCTTTACCGACGCTTTATCAAGATGCGAAATTGCTGTAAAAACATTGAATTGATTTAAATGTTGAAACTGGCCGTCGCGGAAAAGGTGTAAGGATTCAATTTCAATTAAAGCTTATGTACATTCTGTCATTTAAATGATTCAGAAGACGAATATCACTTTATAATGAAATACCACTAGAATAACCATATTAGAAATTTGTATTCCACTGTTGTATTCGACTCACCCCGAACATGTATAAATTCATAAATTTGTTCAATTCAGAAAACAGTCTTAAACAAACTTGCACTTTATCGCATCAAACGCTTAAACCTAATCTTAGAAACGATACACTTAATGCATTTTAGACAATGAAGTAGGGCTCAGGGTAATGGGGAGTTTGAGTTGACCCTGAGGTCCATCTCGGGCATTTGATTGGCCAGATTTGAGCTTTTGCTCAAATCTGACAGGGCAAATGCTTGAGCTCGGATTCGTGTTTTCGCCTGCAATAATTGTCGTCTGCTACGTTTCTATAAATAGAAATTTCAAAATTGCTTTTCAAAAAAGGGTCAGAGTGTCAAACAGTTTAAATCCTTCTGAGACGCACATATAATTACAGTTCTGCCGTTAGAGTGCTAAACGTTACATTTGACGTCCGCTTTTACTTCACAATGTTAGTTACTAGAATGTTTGACATATGTAACATCGAAACACACGAAAAATAGATCAATTTCTGAGCAAACGCCGGGTAATTCGGTGTCAAATCAGGATCAAAACTGTTTGCAAGGTCGACAGTAGTCGCATGTGCAGGGGAAATATAAACCTCTTCACTACCTAACCCCAATAAATACACTAATTATTTGCAAACAGTTTGGATGTAACGCGGTGTCTGATCAGGATCCAAAATGTTTGACATTCATTTCAATATATCTTTAGTCAAAATACCTGAAATCTAAAATGAGAAATAAAAGCAGACGACAAATATTTAAAGCAGCTGACGTATTAACAGTGAAGGAGGTAACCGTTTTTTGAAAAGACATGGACAGGTTATTGGATACCACAAATAATACAATTTTGTTGGTAGCATCTGCACGAGATCTGAGAAACGATTATGGGTGAACTACAGCAAATCACTACCATTTAATCAAAATACTTGAGAGTACTGATGATGGTTTTAAACTGAAAAACAGAGTTATGGAATGAAATGAAAGCCAGGAGATTAATTATAGTGAACATTCTGAAAACAATACTTCCTTTTTAATGTCTTTGATAGTAGGATTTGAAACTGTTTGTATATACAGAGAACATTGAATACCATTGTAAGGAGCCTGAAAAGTGGACTTTGTCAAAACAAAAATAATTTGTAGATGATTTTGTGAAACACGTGAATACTATTTCAGACATATTTGAAGAGTATCTATACATACAGCCTTTAAATGTTATTATACATTTTCAAAAGCCGCCGAATTGACAACCCTTTAGTGCAGGACTAGGCATGTAGAACCGTTTGCAAAATGGTGTTGAGAGAGTTTCTCACTTGATGTGAGTTAACGAGACCCTAGAAATCACAAATCACCGAGGTGCTTGTCTGCCACACTTTCACGAGCCCCACAATATCCAAATCCAATATGGCCGTCGCCAGCCATTTTGGAAAAGCTAACTTTTTTGTTTTTTGGAGAATAAATAAGTGTAATACCTCTTAATTGATTGATTTTTGGTGTGGAACTCATGTCTGATGCCCTTTGTGCAATCTGGGGTGTCTTTGATTCGGAAAGGTCAAATTTCACATAAGCCAAATCCAATATGGCCACCGCAAACATGTTGGAATAGCTTTTTTGTGTTTTTTTAAAAAAAATCAAATATAATACTTCTAAATTGATTATTTTTTAGAGTATAACTCACTTCTGATGCCCTTTGTGCAATCTTGGATGTCTTTGATTTGGAAAGATCAAGTTCCACGATAGCAAAATCCAATATGGCTGCCACAAGCCATGTTAAAAAAGCTAACTTTTTTCCTTTTTTGGAGAATAAACCAATGTAATACCTCTCAATTGATAATATTTGGGTGTTGAACTCATTTTTGAAGCATTGTTTTTAACTCTGGGATGTATTTGATTTGGAAAGGTCAAGTTTCACAATAGCCAAATCCAATATGGCCGCCGCAAGCCATGTTAAAACGCTAACTTTTTTCTTTTTTTGGAGAATAAATCAATGTTATACCTCTCAATTGATAATTTTTGGGTGTTGAACTCATTTCTAATGCCCTTTGTGCAATCTGGGATGTCTTTGATTTGGAAAGATCAAGTTCCACAATAGCCAAATCCAAAATGGCCGCCGCAAGCCTTGTTAAAAAAGCTAATTTTGTTTCTTTTTTGGAGAATAAACCAATGTAATACCTCTCAATTGATAATTTTTGGGTGTTGAAATCATTTCTGAAGCATTTTGTGCAATCTGGGATGTATTTGATTTGGATAGGTCAAGTTTCACAATAGCCAAATCCAATATGGCCGCCGCAAACCATGTTGAAAAAGCTAATTTGGTTGTTTTTTGGACAAAATCAAATGATATACTTCTAAATTGATTATTTTTAGAGTAGAACTCATTTCTGATGCCTTTTGTGCAATCTAGGGTGTCTTTGCTTTTGAAAGATCAAGTTCCAAAAGATGCAAAATCCAATATGGCCGCCGCAACCATGTTGAAAAAGCTATTTGTTTTCTTTTTTGGAGAATAATCAAATGTAATACCTCTTAATTTATAATATTTTGGTGTGGAACTTATTTCTGAGGCCCTTTGTGCAATTTTGGGTGTTTTTTATTTAGAAAGGTCAAGTTCCACAATAGCAAAATCCAATATGGCAGCCGCAAACCACGATGGAAAAGCGAATTTTAAAAAAAATAATTAAGAAAGATCAAATATACATGTAATACATGTATATCTTAATTGCGTATTGCTTGTGTTTAACTCATTTCCTCTATGAGGTCCTTTGTTCAATATGGAGAGTCATTGGTTTGAAAAGGTCAAGTTCAATGTCTTTTTGATACATCAACGACCTTGGGCTTAGCTTGAACAGCCGTTGTCAGTATGTAAACAAGATGTAAGTAAATGGCAACTCTCTGACATTAGACAGAGAAAACACGACAGTGAGCGGGACTCAATCCTACGTCCTGACAACAAAAGTAGCTTTTTCAACATGGTTTGCGGCGGCCATATTGGATTTGGCTATTGTGAAACTTGACCTTTCCAAATCAAATACATCCCAGATTGCACAAAATGCCTCGGAAATGAGTTCAACACCCAAAAATTATCAATTGATAGGTATTACATTGATTTATTTTCCAAAAAAAGAAAAAAGTTAGCTTTTTTAACATGGCTTGCGGCGGCCATATTGGATTTGGCTATTGTGAAACTTGACCTTTCCGAATCAAATACATCCCAGATTGCAAAAAGGCATCAGAAATGAGTTCAACACCCAAAATTTATCAATTGAGACGTATTACATTGGTTTATTCTCCAAAAAAGGAAAAGAAAGTTAGCTTTTTTAACATGGCTTGCGGTGGCCATATTTGATTTTGCTATCGTGGAACTTGATCTTTCCAAATCAAAGACACCCCAGATTGCACAAAGGGCATCAGAAATGAGTTCCACACAAAAAAAATCAATTTAGAGTTATTACACTTATTTATTCTCCAAAAAACAAAAAAGTTAGCTTTTCCAAAATGGCTGGCGGCGGCCATATTGGATTTGGATATTGTGGGGCTCGTGACAGTGTGGCAGACAATCACCTCGGTGATTTGTAATGTCTAGGGTCTCGTTAACTCACATCAAGTGAGAAACTCTCTCAACACCATTTTGCAAACGGGTCTTCAGGACAGGTACAGGACTACTTTGTGCAGTCGCATTTCAAAGCAGGATGCAGCTTCCTTACGTCGAATGTTTCATACGGAAAATAAAATGAAAATAGAGTCTACTAATTGATGATCATCATATTAATTTCAGAATGTAATGTTTATTTACTAGAAGGGTTGTTTTTTAATCGTTTCACTGGCTGGGCTAATACATTCTCAAAATCAATCGATTTTTCCATTTAAGGAACTAATAATATCCAACAGTATTGAGTATTGCTTTCTTGAGCGGATGAGATCTGAGTTAAAGTTTTCAACTGGATGCTGACTATAGATGGCTACAAAGATCTGAAACCATAAAAATAAAACTCGTTTTAGATGCCAAAAAGGTGGCAACTCACAGCACAATAAAATATTTGGGAAAGGTTAATCAGGAGATGTCTGGTTTACTTGCATTCTGTTTAAACCCTTTCACCGCCAAATTCATCCGTTTATCTAAACCTCTCACTACAATAATATTGTTTGCTTTTATACTTTTTCTTCATTTTTGTGGCATATTCAGATTTCAGGAAGTTTGACCTAAGGATCAATCTGCTTTATTCTCTGCCTGCTTGAAGCTACCATTTGCTAGGATAAAGAAAATAAGTCTTATTGGCATATTCATGACTGTATAAAGGGAAAGCATTTCCTTGTGTGAAAAATTAATTAAATGCGATAAAGGCGTATTTATGGAGAAATCGGTTTACTTTTACTACTCAACAAAAAAAGTTAAGGAATTTTCAGAAAATCATCGCAAAAAAGTACACCAAAACTAACTATTATCATTTTTTTTATTTATTTGATTAGATCCATTTCTTCGCTTGAAAAAATGTTTCCTTTAAGTTGATATTACTTATATCCTCGCTGTAGCACTTTTTCAAGTAACCTAAGGGTCAAGGTCATTTTTCACAAAATTAGTGTTTACATTAGTGTTATTTAAAACACTCGAATAAGCTTTGAAGATCAGTGAAAAGTGCATAAAAATAAGGTCAAAGGTCAAAGTCGCTCACTGGACATGTCTCCCATTTAATATGGATAGGATATTCTAAGACAGAGGGTCCACAGAGTACCGGCAAAAAGAACCCTCAAGGCTCATGCGACGGCTCTGCATGAGAAATGGAGGCTGATCCCTCAGCATATTTTCGCCATAACTTCTTTAATTGTTCATCTATAATCTTCATTTTTGGTATGCATGTTTATCGTGATATTGCCTATCCAGGCATATCAAAACATTGAACCAAATGATATAGACATTGACCTTACACCTAATATTACTGTAAATGTTCACTGATCTTCAAAACAACAGTCGAGCGATGGCAATTGCATGCATGCTCTTGTTTGAATATTCTCATCTTCCATGCGTGACAATTGATGCTATTGGGAGAATAGACACAAGTTGATGTCATTATACATTCAAAAGAACTGAATTTCACTTTATAAAAACTCACGACTCATTCATGTGTTTTGCATAACAAGAGGGATTACTCTGTAGACACTAATTTTGTGAAAAATGACTTTGACCCTTAGGTTACTTGAAACAGTGCTACAGCAAGGATATACGTAAGTGATATGAAACTATAGGAAACATTTTTTTCAAGCAATGACATGTATCTAATCAAATATATAAGAAAAATGATAATAGTTAGTTTTGGTGTACTTTTGTGCGATGATTTTCTGAAAATTCCTTAACTGTTTTTGTTGAGTATATATTTGACTGTTGTTCACTTCTGAAGAAAACAAGTTCCAATCAGAATACAGTAAAACTTGGTTATTACGAATTCTTAGGGACTTGGGGATTTACTTCGCTCAAAACATTATTCGCTCCATTGATAGTTGCATTTTATCGGTAATAGAATAAAACCTTAGACTTTGCTGTTTTACGTCAACTACACTCATTGCATTTTGAGTAATATTGTCGTCTCCTGCAGCTGTGGTGCTTTTCAACAATGAGAATTTGCATAGAAACTAACAAACATATTTTTTATAATCTTCATTCTTTTATTAAGAGTTCAAATTGATTCAACTCAAAAATGTTCATCACATATCACTATCACTCGATTAAACTATAGATTGACCACTTCCTCCACCCTCTTTCTACACATCATATCTAATTTTATAGTTTTAAGTATTGATGCCAATTTAGGGCGGAATTAATGTAAAAATAAAGTTCATAAAAGCTTTCTGTCATGCACCTTTCTTTCCTTCAGCATAATGATGGCCCTAACATAATTGAGCATACGGCATTTACACTATTGCCTGTGCAGGAAAGAGGTTAATACAAAGACACACCATATGGTCAAAGACTAGTTTCACTATATCTTTTTTCTGTCCCCTATATATCATTTTACTAACTAACGTCTTCTTCATCACTTTGAAATATACACAAAAGTTCTGTCTTCTTTAACCTATCCAATAATACTGATCAACAATTTATGTAACTGTATACTCCAATAACAAATGGATTGTTCTTATCGGCATGCAAATACAGTCTGGCTTGTTTTAAGCCGCCCTCTTTGAAGGACCACGTTGCTCTGTTCAAAAGACGACATGTTGAGTACTTCAAAAGTAACTCAGAAAGAACCTGTATGAGTTTTCACCTTTGCTTTCGTTCTGTATCCAACCACTGCAGTATCAAAATTGATACCATATTTGTTCCGGGATGCCGCTAAACACATCTCTAACTGTTCAGCAAACCAACAAGGAGAGACGATCATGTTAAGATAATGCGTTCGTTTCAATTCTTTTCCTAAATATAGTCTTTGTACGTTTGCATGTGTATGAACTTGTAACTACATGTATTTCTGGAAATGAATATGTTTAAACTAACAAAAAGAATTTCTTTCAAAATTAGGACCTAAGTATCAAACAAGTTGTTTCTGTAAAAATCGTCGTATATGTAATTGTAAAAGGGTTGATATCGCTATGATCTAGTTGAGGCTTTGTGGTTTGGTTTGACCCTATTTCTGTCGAATTTTTCATATTCACAATTTCACTCTGGAAAAATGGCTTGGTTATGTTGATTACAATGCTATTTTCAAAAATTGTCTTAGGGGAATTCTAACCCTTTTACTTTCAAAATATCGTCTGTTATAATACTGCCCTCCAATTGCCAGATTTATCCATATTATATTGATGCACTTGATGAATGCTATTCTTTTATTAACTCGTTCAACACTAAGTAAGTTTTGTGGGGTTTTATGTTCCCTTGTGGATCATTTTAGTTACCAAATATGAACAAATCTACTTAGAACTCTGGTCAGTTTAATAAATACTGGTCTTAATTAGCAAAAAGCGTAGACCCTGGTCAATGAGTCCTCTGATCTGGGTCTACACTGTTTGCAAATGCAATGAGTATATTTTAAACAGGTCCATAGTCTGAAAGAGTTAATACTCTAAGATTAGGCTGAAAACCTTTGGAAAGCATAATAAAATAAATTGTAAAGGTTTTGGGTTTTTTTTGTTGTTGTTGTTTGTGTGGTTTTCTTTAAGCCAATCCCATGTCACAGGTAGTTTAATTGCACTTTGTTGCTTTTAACCGCAAAATTTATTAACGATAATGACTTTTTGATTTAATATGTTTCAATCGGTGATGTTTATAACAAAAATGATACTAAGCAATTAGGACATTATGAGTGTTATTATGGACCAATGATTCACTGTCAACACCTGCACCTGCGAGAAATTAACACTTTCATTGTCGATATGACGTAATAACCGGTCCAACACGGTCACTGACATAATGTCGTCTGCTTAAATTATTTGTCGTTTATCTATCATATTTTGGAATGTTTAACTTAAGTAAAATGATTTGAGTGTTAAAATACTTGACTCCTGATCAGACGCCTCGTAAAGCGGCATCTGATAAAGAGCAACACTGTTTACAGAACAGAACAGAACAGGACATATCCTTTATTCACCCAGGTATTTGTAGTACAACATGGGGTTTTCAAGAATAACATTTTGAACATCGGAATATTTTATCTTGCTTTGGTTGACTATTCTTAGTTTTTCTTTACTCTCCTTTTTGGACGGCTTTAATATGTTAAAGCATTATTCGGCGGAGCTGTCTAATTTCTCATTGAGCCTCAAACCTTATATGGCCCAACCAATCGTGAATGACCAGAAATGAAAGCTTAAGGACACGTGCTTAAAATCGAATAGTCTGATTGGGTAGGGTTAGACTTGACTACTGACTTTTACAAATTTGTAAAATAAGAGACACAGACTGTTATAGGCTGATTTGCTATGTAGCGGTACCAGTAGTAAACACGACTTTCCGCTACTGCTAGTGAGTTATAACCGAGAAATTTTACCTGTCCCGACCGTTAGGTAGTGATTTGAATGACATAGTGTTTCTATTTTAAGATATGACATATTTTCTCAAGTTCGGCAATGATTTGATGCGTTCTGCAAATCAGAACGAAATTGTTAATAATAGAATTGATCATAATTTTAATCTAGTACCAAGTATATGAAAAAGAAAGAATAGCAGTAACAATTCAGTGAGATTACGAGAAAACTGGCGTTTGGATTTAACCTAGATATCGAAAAGATTTCGGGCATGATGGGTATTTTTTGTGTTAACACCATTTTCCTCCAGCGCATGCGCAACTCTGTGACCTCAAATGTAAACAAACCGTGATTTTTTTAACGCGATCGCAATCTCTTGGTTAAATGCGAAAACCCAACAACACGTAGATACCTAAAACGTACATTGCTACACTTTGTAGATATTTTTATAATAAATCAGAACATAGAACTAACTCTACAAGACAAATTCCATATACGAATTCTTGAAGCGGACACTTGCTATATTTACCGGTGGCAACATGAATTTCTCATTTGAGGGGTCGTTTCAAACAATTCATATTCGGCATATTTCGGGGGTGCTTTCCAAAAATCTCAAATCAAAATCAGGTGATTGAGAATATTTAAACAATCAAACCATATTTAAAGTATAAACAACTAACAAAAGAGCACACACATACGAATTTTAGTTATTTATGGTATCTACAAATTACAAAATAAAAATGATACACGTAGATCTAGACATGGAAGTATAAGTCCATGATCTAGATCTGTCTTTAAAAATTATCATCACTTTCAGTCACATCCTAGGAAGAAGTAAGTGCAATTCAATTGGCTTATAAAGATGGAAAAGGAAATTTTAAACCCCCCCCCTTGTGAACCAAGCAGTAGATCATGTGCAAACTGTACCTTCTGTCAAGAATTTTCAAGTAAATCTCTCTACAACCACCTCTGAAAAAGTACTTATTGGTGGAATAAAAACAGCTGATAAACAGCTGACAACTTGCAGCAAAATGTAGCCCGATCAAAAGCATATTTTAACGTGTGTAAATGCTATCTGCTGTACTTTCACCTTCAGTCTTTGAGAGACCAACTGCCTTAACAAACTAATGATTAACCTCAGATCCAGTAGTTTAATGATTGCAAAAACTCATTCTTGGCGACTCTCAAGACCTTCAGTCTTTGATTATATGTATGTGGTCGTAGATTACTGCGCGTGTCTTATTATATAAATATTAAGCTTAATATCCTGATTTACCATCCTATTTATTGCAACTTGGATAAAATCAATTACATATACATCATTACCTTCACCACCCATTCCGCCGAATATCTTTTTGAAAGATATTTCTTGTTATAAATTGTAACATTCTATTCATTTGTGTCATACTGTGATGTTATAAATATCTGTGTAATTCATGACAATTTTCAGATCGCTGCGTTGCGAAGATTGTTATTACGATGCATATACAAGTACAATTTATTTTGTTAATGTAAATCATGTACGGCATCTTTAAACATTATAAGCAACTAGTATTATCCCATTGAGCCCTAGTGATGCATATATGCGTCCTTTACCAAAATTGTATCTGTAAAGAGTACACTTGTCCTATGCAAACAGTGAGGACCCTGATCAGCGGGCTCCTGTCGGAGCCCTCTGATCGGGGTCTTCACTGGTTGTCATTTGTAATATATTATAACAGCCATAAATAGTCGAAAATAGACCAGGGGCCGTATTCTGAAACATTCTTAGTATTTAACTAAGAATTTTCTAAACTCTAACATTTTCAACTAAGATTATTTTTCTCTAACTTTTACTCTTAAGTATTTAGTTAGTGAAAAAAAAACTAAGAGTAAAATATGGCAGTTGTCAGGGACTTCCCCGACTAAAATGACGTCACTCTTCTCGCATACTAACATGTGTGACTGTTTATTTGCGGTGTAGTTTGCGGGTTTGTTTTCTTCTCCCGTTTATAAAGCAGCAAACATTGTCCCAGAATAAGTAGAATAGATAATTAAGGTACTTCGCATATGCGCGTAGTTTCCATACGATTGTTATGAAACTTTTCATGAAGAATGATAATAGCCTTAGAAACAATGTGTGTAAATATAGGCAAAATTTATCGTGTGGTTTGTCTTTAAGGTCTTTTTTCTGACAAAAACTTAGAATTTTGATGATTTTATTTTTCTTAAAAATGAATAAAGCTAATGACTATAATTCTCACCCAATAAGTAGTCCACAACATTCATTACAAGAAAAGCTAAAAACATTTTGAATAAAGGTGTTCAGAAAGATGTTATCAGCTATTTAAATTTTGCAAAATGCTAAAAAATTGAATTACAAAAAACTGACTCATTAAATGTATATTTGTTTTCATTTTATTCAAATATATGGTTGATGAACTAGTCAGTCTGAAAAAATTAGAAAATATTACAGTCAGGATTTGTTGTAATAACATATTTTCTTATTAAAATGTGGGATATTTGTTGTTTAGATACAGTTACCTACCTTAGAATTAAAACTTTGTCATTAAAATGCATTATTATTTATTCATGGACTTGCATACAAGGTTTATTATATTGTTTTAACATAATTATAATGGGCAATATTGATCTTGAAAAGGTTAGCGTATTGATAAGCTTCAATGTGTGGCTTTATAGTTCGATCAACTCGTTTACATGTATACCGATTTAATTGACTTGTAAGCCATTAAACTAAAACGTACAGGTAAGTGGACATATACTTGGACCGTAAACATCACTAGTTCTAATCAACGAAGACTAAACATAACATGTCTCTTGATTACTGCGTTATGGATTGACAAGTCAATAAATCGGACACTAAAAAAAATATTTGGATCGGATGGGTCTCGAACCTATGACCTTTTGATTGCTAGTCAACCACTATACTAACTGCGCTATGAAGGATTATACTAATTCGTATCAACATTTCCTTTATATAAATGTTCTAGTATAAACACGTACGAAAACAGTCTGTGTCGTCAAGACGCATATCCGCTCGCCCGCAAGACCGACTTCCGGTAGCCAAAGGCCTTAATTGAAAAAAAGGTGTTTATACATAAGCGTAAATACATAATAAGGTTCACAATTATAATTAACTAACAAGCCAAATTTCAACGAAGTCGCCGTAGCTCAATCGATAGCGACTCTGCCTGGCATGACGGGGGTAGCCGGTTCGAGCCACACAGGGTACGATCTTTTTTTTCTTAACAACCGCCTTCTTTTTTTTTTAATTATCATCACTAGTTCCATAGATTCAATTCTTTAAATACAAATAACTGCTTTATCCTTCCACTGTCAAACTTTTGTGATAGTTTACTCCTTTAAATTTTCTTGTCGTCTGCTTCAATTTTGTTGCCTGCAATATCGTTTCAAAGCCTTAAATGTAAGGAAGTATAACTGAAAAGAATTCAATACGAGTGTCAAACAGTTTGGATCCTGATCAGACGAATAAAAATCGTTTATAGACCTATAGATACGTTTAGCGGATGTTTTTGAGCCGACGTTTGTGTTTGAGTGGCTTCGTGAAATTGGGTCAAAGTCGGGGTGGGGTAACGTCGTTACAAAGGACTGGGATTACTGTTTAAGACATTATTACATAAGGTCTTCATCGCAAAAACGTGGAAAAGATCGATATCTATTCAAATTCTATAATTTTAGTAATAAATGACCACTGTATGTACCAAAATAGCGTAAATACATAATTAGGTTCACAATTATAATTAACTAACAAGCCAAATTTCAACGAAGTCGCCGTAGCTCAATCGATAGCGAGTCTGCCTGGCATGTCGGGGGTAGCCGGTTCGAGTCGCACAAGGTACGATCTTTTTTTTCTTAACAACCCACCCACCCCCCCCTTTTTTTTCTTTTTCAAATCATCATTATTTCCATAGATTCGTTTCTTTAAATACAAATAATTGCTTAATTCTTTAAATGCCAAACTTTCGTAATAGTTTACTTCTTCACCGTTTCATTGTCGTCTGCTTCAATTTTGTTGTCTACAATATAGTTTCAAAGTATATTGTAAGGCAGTATGACTGAAAATAATTCAATACGAGTGCCAAATAGTTTGGATCCTGATAAGACGCCACGTTACGCGGCGTCTGATCAAGGTCCAAACTGTTTGCAAACGTGCTTTTAGGCGTCATTGAGAGTGAAAGGGTTAAATCATGCTAAAATTGAAGTAAAAGTCTCCAATAAGAAAGTTTCCTTCTTATTGTCAGCCTGCTAGTTCTAGAAATGACTTTCATGTTTCTACTATTTCTTGATATTTGAAAAGCATTAAGAAAAGTGTCCTGCAGACTGATGTTTAACCCTTGTCATGCAGAATTGTCATCAGCTGCAAACACATCATCTGAAAACAACATAATTTATTTGATACTTTCAAAACTTAAAAAACAGTAAAATACGACTGGCAAAGAAGTTTGGATCATATCAGACGCCGCATCACGCGGCGTCTGATCTGGATCTTTACTGTGTACAAACTGTTAACAAATTTTATCCAAGTCGCGCTCAGCATAATAAGTGGGTTTCTTTTAAAGTAGGCTGACAATAAGAAGGACACCTCTAATTGGAGACTTTTACATCAATTCTAGCATGCTTTAACCCTTTCACTCTGGCGCATAAATGCGCGTTTGCAAACAGTTTGGATCTATGTTCAGGATCCAAACTATTTGGCACTTGTATTGAATTCTTTTCAGTCATACTGCCTTACAATTAACTTTAAAAAGATACTGCAGACATCAAAATTGAAGCAGACGACAATGAAACTGTGAGAATTAGAATCACTCTCGCCTAAAGGAACGTTTGCAAACATTTTGCACCTTGATCAGACGCCGCGTTTCGCGAAACGCGACGTCTGATCAGGATCCAAACTGTTTGGCACTCGTATTGAATTCTTTTCAGTTATACTGCCTTATATTTAAGGCTTTGAAACGATATTTGTTATTGTCTGCACGTGATTTTAACATTTTGTCAACAGCTGTCTTCGCTTTTAGGTATTACTAATACAGTCTAAATGAGTACTGCTTTTAATCAGGGTTTGAATGAATCTATAACCAATATATCAATTTCGCTATTTCTCCTAACATACAATTTGCACAACGTTAAAAACCTTATTATTGATTTGATTTGATATGATGTTACGTCGCCTTAACATTATTTCAGACATATCACGACGTCCAGCTAATTTCAACTTCAACTTCAATTCGTTACTTCCTGACGATCAGTACAGATCATTATCGGAAGGCGCTGTCAGGGATATAGAGGGAATAAAATAATAAAAACATGAGATAAAAGATGATTAGACAAGTAAAAGAACAGAGGTGCAAAGTTAAAAGTAAAAACAATTCATGAGTAGACTAGAAGTTGACCGCTCCCAGTCCACTCTTAAAAGCATCTAGACTGGAGCATGATTTTAGTTGACTTGGCAGGCTGTTCCAGTATCTTATGGTACGAGGGAAGAAAGAGTTCATGTGGTATTGTGTCCTGGAATGGGGGATTAAGTAATTCTGGTTTCTGATAGGTGTAAGGTGGCTGTGGTCTACATAGGCGATCTGATGTTGGATTTTGTAAAGCATGATTAAAGAGGTAAGAATTCTGCGGTGGGCAAGTGTGTTCCACTCAAGGGTGATTAACATTTGGGTGACACTACTGTTGAAGCTGAAATCATTTAGAACATACCTGGCAGCAGCTCGTTGGACCCCATCAACCTTTTTTGTTAAGAAGTTTTGCCAGGGATGCCATACCACAGCACAATATTCAACTTGGGGTCTGACATAGGTGGTATATGCTGCTTCTTTAACCTTGGCATTTTTTGTTTTGACGTTTCTTTTGACGAATCTGAGTGTATTTTTGGCTTTGGCTACGGTGTTATTAATGTGGTTTGTCCAGATCAAGTCCTTATTTATCGTGATACCTAGATATTTAGCATTGTCAATGGTTTTGAGTAATTTGCCGTGTATAGTATAAGGGAATTTGACTGTTGACCTTTTCTTTGTAATTTGTAATACCTCACATTAGTCGCGTTCCCAACGTTGAAGTCTATTCAGGTCGTCTTGGAGTTTGTCTGAGTCATCCAGTGATCTAACTGTTAGATACACTATAGTGTCGTCTGCAAATAGTCTAGTGCGGCATTTTACACTGTCCGGAGGTCGTTTATGTATGCTAGAAATAGGCAAGGTCCCAGGACAGAACCTTGGGGAACTCCGGACAGGACTGGAAGCTCGTCAGAGGTAGTTCCCTATTTCAGGTGAAGGAATAGAAGACCACAGAAGCCCTTTATAGCCCTTTCACTCTCAATGACGCTTAAAAGCGCGTCTGATCATGATTCAAACTGTTTGACACTCGTTTTGAAATTTCTTTAGTCATACTGCCTTATTTTTTAACTTTGAAACGATATTGCAGACAACCAGCAGACGACAATGAAACAGTGAAGGGGTAAAAATCTCATGAAAAGTTGATAGTGAAAGGGTTAAAAGTTCTTCTCTGTAATTTTAAAAATTATCATAGCGTAACCTTATGCACGCTGCAGGAGACAAGTTTGGCTACAGATGACTCGGAGTCGCATAAGGACCAAAGTTGTTTGACTCTTTGATGAGACATTTTGAAAGAAAATGTTTTGAAAGCAGATTTGAGAATTATTGAAGATTACATTTTTACATCGTTCAGAAAGTTAATACTAGTATGAAAAAGAAGAATATCGGAATCCCGATGGTGAAATCGACCACGTGGTACAGAAAAATCCCGCAACTAAGACTACTGACAGAAGGCTGGCCCCAATGTTATAAAGAATTCGAGTTAAGTCTGAGAACGCTTTCAAGCATTGGATTGGTCAGATTTGAAACTTTGCTAGTTGAGTGGTCAGGTTTGAACATTTGATAGCAAAAGCTTAAATCTGACCGATGCAATGCTTGAGAACGATCACAGACTCATCTCAACTTTTTTATAACATATATATATAGTACCTAGCAACAAACTATAGCCTGCTTAAAATGGTTGTCTGCAAATTTATTTCTAGTCTAATGTCATCAATCATTTTGACTAAACCCTAGCCTTGGAACAATAGTACAGAGCGGAATGTTTAAACAAATTATAGAGGGGTAAGTGGCAATTATGCTTTGTATTCGTATGCTCAAGTTATTTTTATGTTGTTGTTTATAATGATGTTGCTGATGATGGTGCTGCTGGTGTGGTTGCTGATGCAGTTGTACTCGCCTATGATGTTGACAGTGTTTTAGACTGTTGACGTACTTAACTGTACCTGAATGCAATGGATATAAACTTGTGTAAATATGTATTCTTAAAGAAAAACAACAACAGATTCAACAAGATTAACATTGAACCTATGAATAAATTAGGTAGCTTCCATAACGTCAAACAGTTACGGAGAAGCCACTAATCAGCGGATACGAGAAAGGGTGAAATAATAATTTAAAGATAAGATGGATGCTAATGCAGGGCGAAAGAAGTGCAAAAGATGCTGACGGAGCTTTCTCCATTTATTTCGTCCTGAATTTAGCTGATATTCACTTTCGATTCATGTTTTAGTTCAGCTGAAGTATGTATAGTAAAACCTCTCTATTACGACCACTTTAAATAGCTAATTGATTGTATAAAATATAAGTGACAGCTTTACAGCAAGGTGACAATAAAACAGAAAACTCATTTAGGAGCTTTCTGTTTTACTTTAACCTTGCTTGTAGCAGCAACTTGTCTGAAACCCCAAATAAGTAACACAATTTAGAAGTCGTAATAGAGAGGTGTTACTGTATTGTTTTTTCACTTCTTCTGTACATCTACATCGAGTACACCAAAAATGAACAAAATAGCGAACCAATAAATTATATTTTTAGGATTCGTTAAAGGGTATCTTATTGATGGGGTCTCTGCTACAGATGGTAATTAAGTGTGAATGTTTATCATTTGCGTACATAACATGCACTAAGCGTATGACCTTTACCCTTCTACGCGCTATGAATAACTCGGCGTCTCATCTGGATCCGAATTATTTGACATTCTGGTGATTCTAAAATAAACGACAGATTAATCGACTCTTCAACAAACATAGCAGACGAAAACAACCTTGTTATAATAATGTTTATAGGGGTTTACCCCCCAAAGGTTACCCCCGATTCCGCGAGAAAATAACAACAGAACAGAACAGAACACACCAAGCTAAGCAATGAAATTCCGAGTGCTGTCTGATGTGTACCACATGACATACGAGAGTTAAAATTTCGGCACACTCGAATTTACTACAATCGCAGCGTTTCGGTCCATTTTTATATATTTTTTTGTTTGGAATTGTAATTTAAAAACCCATCGTCGTTAATTCGTTTCCCGAAGGGAAACGAAATTGTACAGAGTTGTTTAAAAAATACTGGTTGAAAAAAAACGATACCAGAAAAGAAATACAAAATTTTACGTAAAGACTCGGGAATTTCCGTAGTATTCGTCTGCAAAATCACATGAATGAGTCTTGACAGACATCTAATTAACGAAATACAGGCTACAAGACTACAAGTCATGTAAATTATGTATGGGACATCAGAAATAAGAGTGAGTACATCTTTTTGGAATTCTGTTTATTGTTCTTTGTAAGTCATGGTCGTCGCTGAAGAGGTGGTTGTTTTATAATGCAAGAACATTACATATTACCGGACAGTATCCGGGCCCCGGACAACGCAGCAACAAACCATATTTTTGTCCCATGTATCATTTTGTACCCACGACATGACGTTTTCGTGCAAGTTTTTCTAAAATAAGTATGACCAGGGCTCATTTTGACACAAATCCAAGTGACCATGGTGACCTGGCTTCAAATGTAAACATTTTAGCACACCAAAATGTTCAATATCCAGGATCTCTGTAATTTTTTCATGCCTACAATATTGAGCTCTGCTAACATATGGCGGGTAGGCATCGGTAGTATTCAGTGCTGCCATTTCTCCGGATTTTTCCTAAGTATTCGGATTTTTATCCTAACAGATCGTAGCGTTAAGGCGTTAAATTGAAATCTAAGGATTTTTATGATCAACTTATGGCAGCGCTGAGTATTGGCTCAGACCCCTCATGGGTACCCATTTTAACCCCTGAGTAGAGACTAGAGAGGAGCAATTAGCGGTGCATATCTTGCTCAAGAACATTCCTGTACATCATCAGGGTTCAGAAAAATCCACTAGTCAGGCCGCTTGGACGGTGGGGGATAGATCTCACGACCTCTGGTACCGTAGATGAGTACGTTACCACTTGACTACTACCACCGTAAATGAAAATGTTTTAAAATTCTGCAGTAAACACTAAACAATCATAAAAGTGTTACGCGGCCACTTGAAAATGTACAAATAGCAGTGTTTGATACATGTTATTGCTTAATACAGGACAAAAGTAAAGCAGATGGCGCATAAATCTTTTCATTGGAGTAGTTGATTCATTTCCACAGCAAGAAACTGTATTATAGTATGAGGTAGCTTTCAGTGGGTTTTTTTCACCACTTTTGGAATAAGTTGGTACCCCTCCAATTGGCGTAACGGCGTAAAATACTTAATTTTTTGGGAAAAATTGAGTCGTAAAAAGCTCATTTTGGGAAAAAATTATGCCGTGAAATGCTCATTTTGAAAAAAAGCCCTTATTTTCAGTTGGGAACAGGTCCCCCCAAAAAACACTGGTTTGACAGTGTTTAAACGATGATCGATTATTTGCGATTATTGATTATTATTATTATTATACCAGATTTATATAGCGCTCTTTTCACACAGGGGTTGTGCGTTCAAAAGCGCTTTACATGAAATAACATAAATGTACCTTCAAATCGAGAAAAGACAAAATAACTACAATTAGATCTGAAATAAAACATGAATAAACATATAAGAGACAGTCCCTAAAACAGCGATCACATTACCCCCATCAATCAGCAATGAACCGACCGGCTAAAGATTGCCGACTGATATAAATAATGGTAGAGCGCCCCATGCAGGCTATCAACAATTGATTGAAAGTGATCATTCGATAAAGTTTAGCGAATAGATAATAAAATGAAATAATCGATTTATTGAAATAATGCATTTTATTCTAAAAGCGCTTTACATGAAATAACATAAATGTACCTACAAATCGAGAAAAGACAAAATAACTACAATTAGATCTGAAATAAAACATAAATAAACATATAAGAGACAGTCCCCAAAACGGCGATCACATTACCCCCATCAATCAGCAATGAACCGACCGGCTAAAGATTGCCGACTGATATAAATAATGGTAGAGCGCCCCAATGCAGGCTATCAACAATTGATTGAAAGTGATCATTCGATAGAGTTTAGAGAATAGATAATAAAATCAAATAATTGATTTTATTGAAATAATGCATTTTATTCTATTCTAAGTAAAATAGCAATGTTTGTATTAAAGGCAGAATACTACGGAAATGTGCGTCTAAAACACGCAATTTCTTATATGTGTGCATTTTTAGCTCACCTGAGCCAAAGGCTCAAGGTGAGCTATTGTGACCGCTCACCGTCTGACGTAGTACGTCTGTCCGTCTGTCCGTTCACTTTTACTTCAAACGACATCTCCTCTGAACCCGCGGATTGTAGGGCGGATTCAAACTGCTCATGATGTTCCTTGGATGCTTCTCTACAGAAGTTGTTCAAATGAAAGAGAAAAAGCAAAAACTCTGCTTGAAAAAGCAAAAAGCAAAAAACTTTAAAAAATCTTCTTGCTAAAAACTACTAGGCCCTAAGCTTTGATATTTTACAGTAGAATCTCCTGGTCGATCCCTCTATAGTTTGTTAAAATGAAATCCCTAGGGTCACACTTGACGCCACCCTGCGCAGTTTAACTGCTACTCTAGGCAGGTTTCACAGTATTTTTGATGAAGCAGAAGCAGAACTGTATTTTACCTGAGTTACTCTTAATATACTAAGGGCAAATAGCCAATATTTGCAAACATTTTGGATCCAGATCAGATGCAACATAATCATAATGCTACATCTAATCTGGATCCAACCTATTTGCCACTCATTTACCAACTTAACATTTTCTAAATTGTTTTTTTGTACACTTTTCACATACAGTAGGTTTTAAGCAGACATCATTTTAGTCTGGTAAGGGTAAGCCCCAGAGCTTTAGCCACTGAGGTCAAATATTATGCAACTCTGAACTGGTAGGGAGTATCACAGAACTGGTCATGATCAGCTGAACATGTTGTCTGCTAAAGTTTAGATATGGTTCAGTCTGCTTCATACTTAGAGAAACAGGATCTGGAAGTGATCCACTGACAGTTATGTAATTATGTCTTATGCCATATTTATACATA
The DNA here is from genome assembly GCA_922989275.2 of Gari tellinella. Lineage (NCBI taxonomy): Eukaryota > Metazoa > Mollusca > Bivalvia > Cardiida > Psammobiidae > Gari > Gari tellinella. The sequence continues at coordinate 55,436,129 of OV277858.1, forward strand.
TGTTTAATATTGGTTTTGTCAGAGTTATCTGTATGTCTTTTCATTTTTTCTTGTCCAGGATTCAACCCTTTCCTCCCGTAAACTGACGTTTGTTAACCCATTACCCCATAAATGTGCATTTTTAGGCCTTTGATTTATTCCTCTACTTAAGAAAATAATTCCACTTTAAACAGTCATGAAAATGTAAGATGCAAAAGTAAAGCAAAGTGTGCATTAACCATTAGCCCGCCAAATAAATTGTCGTCTGCTATATTTCTCGTCTGCTTCAAGTTTCAAAGTGCTTCAAAGTTGCTCAAAATTGCTGAAAATGTTGTCCGAGTGTCAAACAGCTTGAGTCCGGATGAGACGCCGAGTTACTCGGCGTCTAATCCGGATCCAAGCTGTTTGCATATAAAGCTATAGTCGTGAGTGGCAGGCTAAGGGTTAAGACACATTCTGCTTTACTTTCAACCTGCTTTAGGTGGCCACCTATTTTCAAAACTAGAAACATGCTATGGGGTAATGGGTAAAATGAAATTGCCTATTTGGAAAGAGCCTGATGAGAGGAAGTGCCATTTGCAAAGGCCATATATCTGACATCATTGTTTTTTGAGTTATTTCCCTTTGTGATATTTTCTTGTCAAGAAGACAACTTTTATGTATGGAAAGAAACTGATGAGAGAAAATGCCATGCACAAGGGCAGCAATATTTAGTTTTTCCCCTTTGTCATATTTTATTGTCAGGAAAATAATTCCAGTTCTGCTGACGCTAGTGAAATAATTATCATTTATTGGAAATGGAAATAGCTTGATAAGAGGATGTGTCATGGAAAAGGGTAATACGCTTGGCAACAAAATTCACTTTTGTCATGTTTTCTTGTCTGGAAGATAACTCCATTTATAGTTATATTAAAATGTTGTCTTGCCCAGTCAACTTAGGTACAAACTTCAATGTCCTCAGGTGAGCGAATTTAGGGCCATGGCCCTCTTGTCTATGTATTAAAATTAGTGAAATCGCGTGTAAGAAGCCTGGCATATGTCCCCACTTGGTAAAGAATCCTACCTAAATGTGTCAAATTCTTATCTTGTTGGTTTACATTTTAAGCGGGTTTGTTTACAAATAAGACTAACGGTTTGGTTCGTAGGATTGCATAAAGGTCATGTGATTAGTACGAAGCGTGGCGATAATTCATATACACTGTGTGACGTCATCCGAACCAAGCCGGAACATTTCCGTTATGATTCGTCTTCGATCGAATGTCAACAAAACAGATTTAAAAGTCAATTTGTTTCCACCAATTTCACGGGTTTGTAAGCAATGTTGCCTCCATAATCATCGGGCATTACTTCATTTTATAGGTTTAGATTACGAATGTGCCTACATTTTCAGGTTTTAAAATTGCGGGATTTTGGCAATTTGACAGTTATGTTGGAATTTTAATCTTCAGATGTGCAATTAAAGTCAAAAAAATATAATCTGATTTTTTTATTGTCAACTTTAAGATTTTAGTTACTAAATTTATAATTAAAATTTAAATTTCTCTTTTTTTTAGCTCACCTGGCACGAAGTGCCAAGGAGAGCTTTTAGGATCGCTGGATGTCCGTCGTCCGTCGGTCCGTCTGTCTGTTCACAATTGTTCGTTAACACGCTACCGGCTACAAATCTCATTGGATCTTCATGAAACTTGATCAGAATGTTTGTCTAGTAGAAATCTAGGCCAAGTTTGAATGTGGGTCATGTTGGGTCAAAAACTAGGTCACTAGGTCAAATCATAGAAAAACCTTGTTAACACTCTAGAGGCTACAAATCTCATTGAATCTTGATGACACTTGGTCAGAATGTTTGTGTCATTGATATCTAGGTCAAGTTTGAAAATAGGTTATGTCCGGTCAAAAACTAGGTCACTAGGTCAAATCATAGAAAACCCTTGTTAACACTCTAGAGGCTACAAATCTCATTGGATCTTAATGAAACTTGGTCAGAATGTTTGTCTCATTGATATCTAGGTCAAGTTTGAATGTGGGTTATGTCCGGTCAAAAACTAGGTCACTAGGTCAAATCATAGAAAAATCTTGTTAACACTCTAGAGGCTACACATCTCATTGGGTCTATATGAAACATGGTATGAATGTTTGTCTCATTGATATCTAGGTCAAGTTTGAATATGGGTCATGTCTGGTCAAAATCTAGGTCACTAGGTCAAATCATAGAAAAACCTTGTTAACACTCTAGAGGCTACAAATTTCACTGGATCTTGATGAAAATTGGTCAGAATGTTTGTGTCGTTGATATTTAGGTCAAGTATAAATATGGGCCATGTCCGGTCAAAAACTAGGTCAATAAGGTTAAATCATAGAAAAATCTTGTTAACACTCTAGAGGCTACAAATCTCATTGGATCTTGATGAAACTTGGTCAGAATGTTTGTCTCATTTATATATAGGTCTAGTTTGAATATGGGTCATGTCCGGTCAAAAACTAGGTCACTAGGTCAAATCATAGAAAAGGTTGATTGTGGGTCATGTCCAGTCATAATCTAGGTCACTATAGGTCAAGTTTGCCATGGTGTACCAGGTGAGCGATTTAGGGCCATAGTGGCCCTTGTTTTGTATAATCAATGATTAATCGAAGTGGTTTGTCCAATTACATGTATACAGGGTTTTCCGTGGCGCACAAAATGCGCGCCAATGACCCCCTTTTTGGCAAAATGTCCCTCAAACATTTTTACTGGGGGTCAAATTTGACGCAACTTTGAAAATACATCACAGTGTTCACAAAATGTTAGGTGTTAAAACATGAAACAGAAGAAACTCTGAAGATCATAATCTTTGTCTTGTAATAAATTAATAGGTGGTTTTCTGCAATACTGTCACACTGCATTAGGTAACAAACACTCTTTACATCTCTATGATGATTGATAATGAAAAGCAGTTGATTATGAAACCCTTTGATGAGGACATAATTATTATGCAAGAAAAAAACAATGACAAGCCTTGAAAATTGAAAATTCTGCATTAAACAATAAACAGCCAATATTGTGTTAACCGGCCACTTAAAGTGTATTAGTAGCAGTTTTTGATACAGGTTATAGCTTACTTAATACAGGACAAAGATAAAGCAGATGGCCAACAGGTTTGTTTATTGAAGTATTTTGATAAAGGTTGTGATTTAATCCTTTTATTCCATCTATATGCCTATTTACACATTAACTTCATTTCTCCACTGGAGAAAATGGTTACATTTTATACAGAAATATTATTTCATGTGCAATATTTCCAATATCCTAGCAGATGGAAGCTGAAAGCAGTTTATATAATTATGTTGATTATACTTTGGTACCACCAGTGTTTAGACCTCAGGATCCATTAACAAGAAAGTGTATTTCAGGACATACTAAAAAAATCACCTGAAAAACTGAAAAATGTGTAAAAAATCAGTATAATGTGACTTGGAAAAATTTAAAAATTGACAATTCAGTATAATGTGACAACTTGGCAATACCTCAGTTACCATTTTCAACACTTTCTGAGAGCCTGCTTGCACTTCTTCTAAAGCGACCTAGTGTTATCAAAGAAATCTGATGGAATGATTGGACAAGTTGGAAGATTAGCATCTACTGCTGCTCTGTTTTGTTGCAGTTGACAGAGGTAGGGAATTTGAATTTGAAGCTACAGACAAAAAATATGATATTCGCTGACTTTGGTGATTGTTTATGGCAATGTATTGAACTGTTGATTAAATACACATATCTGGTATTATCTTTTAGCCGTGATGTCCTAATCTGTCAGTTTTTGCACCAATCTATATAAAATGCCAGGAATTGAAATTGATAACAGCACTGACTTACTCTACAGTCAACACAACTTCAAATCAGGAGAATTGCTGCTATGTAGAGACCTATAATAAACACATCAACCTGTTTTTGTGTAATTGGACAAGAGAGATAGCCTATCCCTTCAGAAGCATGCATTTAGTAACTCATTATGTAAATATCACTATGATGAGTTCTTTGCTGTGTGTTTTTGCTTGGATGATTCCGCCCAAAGAGAAATGAATTCAACAACACCGGCAGAGGACAAAATAATTGGATGAATGACAAAAAATGGATAAAACTGATGACATCAGTTTAACAAATTATAATGAGACAAGTGGACCAAGGAAGATAAAGTAAAGGAATTGAGACAATGGACACTTAAAGCTGCTGTCAAGACATTGTTTTGTTATCATATTATGAACATTCTCAAAATGGCATTGTCAGTAAACTGTCTGTAAACTACACTAGACAGATCTGACAATGCATGATATGATATCAGATTCTTCATCACATCATATAGAAAGATAAAAGTATATCTTGAACTGATATCTTGGCAATGACCAATTGATACTTTCTATGCACCCAGAATCTATGATTCGCCGGCATATACTAACGGAAAAACAAACAAACAAACAGACATGACAAAAACTGTAATATCGTTTTTGTCCTGTTTGTTTGTTTGTCCATCTGTCTGTCTGTCTGTGCCAAAAACCTTAACCTTAGCTATATCTCTTGCATTATTGCACACGTGCCTTTTATACTTGGCATACGTCTTCCCAGTGGCAAGACCTTTCCAACCATACAAACCTTTTAGAACTTGACCTACTTTTGTAAAAATCTTTAAATGTCTATTACATTTAAACCATTAGTCCTAGGGCTTTCATTTTTTCGTATGTATATTTCTTGAATCAAGACCTTTGCAACCATACAACGCTATTTGACCATGTGACCTTGACCTGGACTTTTGACCTATTTAATCAAAATTTAACCAAAAACCTTAACCTTGGCTATAATTCTTGATTAATGCAACTGGGCCTCTTAACTTGGCAATTGTCTTCCCTGAGTCAAGAGCTTTCAAACCATACAACTCTCTTTGACCTTGTGTGCTCGACCTTTCACTTACTTTTGTAAAAATCTTTAAATGTCTATAACATTGGAACCAGTAGCCTAGGCCTAGGACTTTCATATTTTGCATTCGTGTATCTGGGACACAGTCTTTTTTTATCGAAAAAATATGATTGAACTGTTTTGGATAATTACCCAATTTGGCAAACTGTTTTACTTTCATTTCCAATATCTCACATAACCTTAAAAAGTCAATGTCTTTCCTCCTGCAGGAGCGTGCACTTGTTGTACAATGGTATTGCGCGTGTGTGTGTGTGTGTTTGTTTGTTATGGTATGGCTGTGTGTGTGTTCTGCTTTAGAGATGGGTGTATTGTTTGTGTTGCGTTTCCTGCTTGAGTCTTCTTTCGTATTTATTTTTTCATTAATATCCATTTTGCTATGCTCTTGCTTTAATGAGTAACATTCAAAAGAGCAAATCACAGCTTATTGAACAACAATTTGACTTAGCAGAAGACACTTTACATGGGAAATAATAGTGTTTGGCATTATTATTCAAATTAAAAGGAGGTACATTTGTAATAGAAAAAAGTAGCTTGGGGAAAAATAGTTCCTGAAAGTTATAATTCACTGAAGATTATAACAGTATAATATACTGAGAAAACTCTATAATTCACTGCTTAGCATAAAACAAGTAAAATTTCAAAGCTCTATATCTTTTAAAGTAATATCAACTCCAGTTTTGTTTGTGATTGTAAAGGCTCATATGTTCACCAATGTATTCCAGTAAAAACATACAGATTGAATGACACGTGCACTTAAGGTTCATTCTTATTTCAAATCAAAGAGAGGTAATTTTGTATTATAAGACTTTCTAGTCTTGATAACACCTTGAATATTGCGATGAACGATTGTCTAATGTGATTTTATTTCCTTTAAGAAATAAAAATAGTTCCTGAATATGAGCACCATTGTTTTTCTTCTATGAAAAACATTTCTAATAAAAAATGCTCTTTTCAGACGAAAGAGTTTTAGACCTTTTGTTTTTAGCTCACCTGGCACAAAGTGCCAATGTGAAGTATTTTTAACGTCATGTGTCCGTCGTCAACAATTTCTTTAAACCACACCTCCTCCTAAACTACTGGATGGATTTTAACCAAACTTGTCAGGAATGATCCTTATATAGTCCTCTTTGAAAGTTGTTCAAATATTTCCGATCCGTTGCAAATTTACATAGAGTTACATAGTGAAATCTTCAAACCTCTTCTACTCTGAAACTAATTCCGTTGCATAACTAGGTCACGGGAGCTAAAAATAGATTTTTTCAATAAAACTTAAACAATCTTCTTGTCTGAAACCACATACCCTGAGCTTAGATATTTTGCAAAAAGCATCATCTTCAGGTCCTCTATCAAGTTTGTTCAAAGTATGTCCCTGGGGTCAAAAATGGCCCCGCCCCAGGGGTCACAAATTTACATGGAGTTATATTGTGAAATCTTCAAACCTCTTTTCCACTGAAACTAATATGGCTAGAGCTTTGCTATTTGGCATAGTTTAACTTGTAGATATTCACTCTACCAATATTGTTCAAATGGTTCCAGTCCGCTGCATATCTAGGTCACAGGAGCTATAAATAGATTTTTTCAATAAAAACGTAAAAAAATCTTCTTGTCTGAAACCACAGTACACTGAGCTTAGATATTTTGCACAAAGCATCATCTTCAGGTCCTCTATCAAGATTGTTCAAATTATGTCCCTGGGGTCAGAAATGGCCCCGTTCCGGGGTCACAAATTTACATAGAGATATAGACTGAAATTTACAAACCTCTTCTTCACTGAAACTAAAATAGCTAGAACTTTGATATTTGACATGGTGTAACTTCTAGAGGTACTTTATCAATATTGTTCAAATGGTTCCGGTCCATTGCATATCTAGGTCACAGGAGCTGAAAATAGATTTGTTCAATAAAAACTTTTAAAAATCTTCTTGTCTGAAACCACAGTACCCTGAGCTAAGATAGTTTGCACTCAGCATCATCCAATCAGCAATTGGCACAATAGTATTGTCATAATTTCTCAGCTTTCCAAGATATGTTACATTTACATCAACGGTTTCCAGGTGAGCGATTTAGGGCCGTATACGGCTCTTGTCACTACAATTTGCCAGTTATTTAGCCACATTGAGATCGATATCATGTCGTCTGCAACTTTCTATAAAGCAAAAAATAAATGCAGTATTTATGTGACGCTGATAATTATTAGAGATCAATTTCTTTAATTCTGTTTCCAGATTTTAACAAGAAATATCTTTAAAAAAGATATTCGGCGGAATGAGTGGTTGAACTAAGGCTATATAGATGGGTGTGCAAAATTGAATGAAATCGAGGTTTTCAAAGAATTGTAATATCTTGGATTGAAAAGCAAAAAATAAAAGTATACAATTGAAACAGTAACTTTTATTTAAAATGCAAAACTATCATGTACAGAAATGCAAACCAAAACAATAATTTAACTCATATCCTAGCTACTGGTAGGAGATCCTCACATTCATCTATTGTTCTATATATCAAACTTCATTCATAGAGTTTCTTGAAACAAACTATAGCATACACAAATGTACAGATTCAACAGTCTGCTCTACTGCACTCTTGTAAATAATGATGAAACCACACGATTGTGTTTAACTCACTTGAGGCCATTTATATTTAATATTGCTTTTAATATATGGTAAATGTGTACAAATAGTTAACAATTAAAACAAATTGGTAGTAAACAATTACAAAACACCTAGCTTCCTCTGTATATCTTTAAAATTTCAGATGTCATCTTAAAATAGAATCATAAAATTTGCATCAGCCCAGTGTAGTAAACAGTCTGGTCTGTGTCTCTAAATTTTACACTCACAGTCCATATCTGGGAAATCTGTAATTGGACATAGACCAGCCTACAGGGCTCCAGATAAGAGGGAGAAAACTAAACAAATCACAATTATTCACTCATTTCAGCACCAAAGCCTATGGTGTTACCACTCATTTTGATTGTCTCGAAGAGACAATTCAAATGTATAGTGACACCACAGGGTTTAATGCACAAATAAAGATTTTAAGTTTTGAAATAATTACCTTATCTGGAGCCCTGGCTACTATCCAATCAGACTACTCAGTTTCAACAGGTGCTCTCAATTCTAAATTTCTGATCAAATATAATTGGTTGAAATGTGTGGCCAAACAGAAAGTGTGGCTAAATAGAAACCAGACAGCTCCGCCGAAAAACGATCGTGGGTAAACTCCATTGAAGGCCATGCCTTATTTCATATTAAATTTTCCATTCGGAAATTGCAAAGGAATGTGTTTAAACTTTTTTTTATCGTCCGGATTGTTTCAAAGTTTTGTCCGATGGAGTTAATAGCGTGTTTTTCTATCTGATTTTTACTGTTTTTCAAACAGTGCAGATCTAGATCTGACGCCGCTTTAAAAACGTGACGTCACACATTGGTTTGCATCATGCGCATGCTGTTTTATGAAATTATCAGGATATGAAGAACATACTTTTATTATCTTGCTTAACCCTTTCCCCCATAGAAGCAACTTTTAGCGTATTTAATTTATTCCTTCGCTGAAGAAAATAGTTCCAGTTTATACCCTTATGAACAATTACCATTACAAATATTTATATAGTCTAGCAGATTTTAGATTAAAGCAGGCTCAAAGTAAAGCAAGGCACATTCTGCTTTACTTTCAACCTGCTTTAAGTGGTCACATGTCTTCAAAACTAGAAACGGGCTATGGGGTAAAGGGTTACAGCAGACAGTTTCTCTGAAACCGACATAGTAAGAAATATAACAAACAGAGGCAATATTGCCAACTCAACTCAACATGTGTTTATGGTGATTCGAGGATCTGCTTAATGCCTGTCAAATATCGTATGAAAACATAATTGAATTGAAAATATCATATGGATATTCAAAGATAATTAAAATAAGAAACAAAACCACAACTTTTTTTTCTAACAGGATATTTTGGAGAAAAATTCTATTTTTGATAAACAAGAATATAACTGTCCTAAAATAGTAAAGAGCGGTTATTTCAATGCAATAAAATATACTGTGTAAACAAAAGAAAACAAAAATATCTTATGACTTATGTTCTGGAAGTATTAATTTAAAAAAAAAAGTCAAAATCTGAAAAATCACCAAATATAAAGTTACAAAAAATCTAGAAGCTACACATTTTTAGTCTCTTTAACAGATATAGATAAATAATATAATAGTGTCAAATGTATCATCCAAATCTACAACGTAGATTCATTTTTTCATACACGAATTCCTGCGACACCTCTGAGTGTTTCGCATGAACTATAGTTTTTATTTTTGTTTTTGGTGACACCGTGGGAAAATACGATGTACAACTATATGTTTTGAAAACTGTGGCGAATCACCTTTAATGAATGAGAACCATATTGTTTAATGTGCAATGAGCATAACCTATATTGGCTAACATTTCAAGTACCTAAATCAACATCACAGACATCAAGAACATTTGGGCTTTCTATCGTACAATGTGATTTTAAGCTTCTGTATATAAAAAAAAGGTGTTACAATCTGAAAACCAAATACCTAAAATCTGGAAATCTCTGCAAGTCGACCAAATGTTCTAATGCAGAAAAATAAGAACTGTTGGCATATATGTAAATCAAAACGCATGATAATGAGAACTGGGCTAAAGTAAAACCTCTCTATTACGACCAATAAATTGTGTTAATTATTAGGTGTTTACGACAGGTGACTGCTTAAAAGCAAGGTGACAGTAAAACAGAAAGCTCCTTTAGGCTGTCATCTGTCTTTTATAAAATAAGTTAGGCTTCGTTTTAGTGCTTTTCATAGTGAGGTTTTACTGTACATGTAAATTACTACAATACATTTACCCTTGTTACAAAGATAGTATGAATACTGTGTTATTTTCATTTTGTGAAACTATACATGTAAATTTCTGTATGAGAGGGAATAAGACGTTTATAAAAAAAACATTAGTAGCGCCAGACATGTTTAGTTTTGACTTAACGCCAATTTACTCATCGTCTGATTTAAATTCACACCGTTTGAAAAATGTACGTCAGGCAGCGGTAAGCGTGCTAATAATTATTTTGCTGACTTGATAAGAGAATCCAAGAGAAACATGATTATAGGGTGTTTACATTTCATACTAGTAGCAGTGCCGTGTTTCGTTCTAAATCTCTCAATGCAGTCTGCAAGGTGGGTATGTCGATGTTAGGAATCTCTTTGAACGCAAAGTAATGTAAACATTAGTGTGCACCAACTGTCGTCTGCTACCGTCACTGCTCTAGAATTTAACGAGTTCACTGCCATGACGTTATCAGCTTTAAACAATTGTCGTCTGCTACCGTCACTGCTCTAGAATTTAACGAGTTCACTGCCATGACGTTATCAGCTTTAAACAAGTGTCGTCTGCTACCGTCACTGCTCTAGAATTTAACGAGTTCACTGCCATGACGTTATCAGCTTTAAACAATTGTCGTCTGCTACCGTCACTGCTCTAGAATTTAACGAGTTCACTGCCATGACGTTATCAGCTTTAAACAAGTGTCGTCTGCTACCGTCACTGCTCTAGAATTTAACGAGTTCACTGCCATGACGTTATCAGCTTTAAACAATTGTCGTCTGCTACCGTCACTGCTCTAGAATTTAACGAGTTCACTGCCATGACGTTATCAGCTTTAAACAAGTGTCGTCTGCTACCGTCACTGCTCTAGAATTTAACGAGTTCACTGCCATGACGTTATCAGCTTTAAACAAGTGTCGTCTGCTACCGTCACTGCTCTAGAATTTAACGAGTTCACTGCCATGACGTTATCAGCTTTAAACAAGTGTCGTCTGCTACCGTCACTGCTCTAGAATTTAACGAGTTCACTGCCATGACGTTATCAGCTTTAAACGATTGTCGTCTGCTACCGTCACTGCTCTTGAATTTAACGAGTTCACTGCCATGACATTATCAGCTTTAAACAAGTGTCGTCTGCTACCGTCACTGCTCTAGAATTTAACGAGTTCACTGCCATGACGTTATCAGCTTTAAACGATTGTCGTCTGTTATATTTCTTAACTTTATAGTTTAGGTATTTTGACTTTAGAAATATTGAAATGAGTGCCAGACAGTTTGAACCCTGATCAGACACTGTGTTACGCGGCGTCTGACCAGGATCCAAAATGTTTGCAAGTAACTATTGTACTCGGGGATTAGGCAGTGAATGGATTTAACAATCTAAATTATATTCAGAGTCAGTGAACTGGGCGTTTCCTCTGGACCCAAACAGTTTACATAGGTAACTATGATTTCGCTAGGCGTTAGAGTTACATAATTATAGCCCTAACTCTGATTGTTCAGAAAGCAACATTACCTATGTTGAATTACTATAATCAAGAAATTGCTTGCAGCGGAAGCTGATTCCCTTCACTGCGTCGTGACGTTATCTGCTTTAAACAATTGTCGTCAAGTTTTATTTCTTAAGTTTTTATTTTAGGTATGACTTAAGAATTATTGAAATGAGTGTCAAACAGTTTGGACCCTGGTAAGACGCCGCGTTAAGGATTCAAACTGTTTGCAAATAACCATTGTATTCGGTGTAAGGCAGTGAATGGGTTAATATAACATACAAAAAGTCCATCTGACTGAAATCAGCAATAAATAAATGCCATTTCCAACTTACCATAGGTTGGTTCCGTGAAATATAACCATTGCATGCGCAAAAACACGCATGTAGATCATATCTAATATACTCACGGAATTTAAAAATTGTACATTAGGAATAGCTTTCTAAATAATAGGAATAACAAACAAGATATAAATTGACTTTGTTATTGTGTTATTTTAAACATCAATCTAACATTTCATAAGAGTCATTTATGTGTGATGTCAATCATGATTGTACTGCCATGCGTTTTTGTCATGCTATAAGAGCAAAACCCATGTCACACAATTAATAACGCATGTGTCCTCCGTTTGCATCAGAGCAAACACGGCATGGACCTCGCCAACGCTGCGAAAAACTGCTGAGGAATGTCATTCCATACCCTGACTTAACAATCAGCCAGCTGTTACAACGTCAATGAATGGTTCGGTAGACGTCGCAAATGACGCCCATTCTCATCCCAAACGTGCTCAGTGTGAGATCGGATGAGACTTGGGGCCAGTCAATGACCTCGATGTGTTTGTTCTGTATAAAGGCCGTGACAACGCACGCGAGCTGCCATGCTGTAAGACAATATGGCGGGTTTGACGTCCGGGCGGTACGTACAGTAGGACGTCGCACACGGATTCAAAATCAGTGTAATCTTTTCAGCACTGTCCTCCGGCTGATTAGACGAAGTCCTCGAATGTTTCAAGCCGTAAAGTTTGAAGACTGAAAACGATCACGCACATGTGTAACGGGAAAATACGTATCTTGTCGACGTTACGTTAATATCGGTATCCCTGGTCGCAGGTTCTCGCGAGCATTGCCAATTTGTCGATACCTCTCCATAATGACAATATAATGCCACGATGAAGGCCAAATCGGCCTGCGACATCAGTTTTGCTTCATTCCAGCCTCTGTTTAAGATATTCAACCTCAGTTTCGTTTAAAGATATGAAACGATCAGAAAAACGAACTCGTGTCAAATCAATAAAGGTAGTTTAATGCAGCCTTCCGAATCTCAAACGCTTCATTAACAAACCTTAATAGATTTAGTAAAGTTAGAGAGCGGACAAGGCTGAAACAGTCATTTTCAGCAAGTTTGGTGAAGATCCTCCGTACGTCTACCGTACGTCTACCCCCAGTGATTATTGTTTACAAGTTGTAACTGAATCCCATTTGTTAACCTTTTGCCTGCTGGTCGCAACTTTACTGAGTTTACAAATAGTTTGAATCTAGAACAGACGCCGCGTAACGCGGCGTCTCATCTGGATCCAAACTGTTTGACACTCGTCTTAAAGCCGCATTCTGTTTTTGAGAAACCTGCATAAAACGGTTGTTTGGGGTCCCATTTGAACTTCGTGGGACGTGATTCTTTCACAAAAACCGACTTCATTCGCTTTTTAAATTTAATTTATAATATTTTTGTGCTGCACCAATTAAAAAGCCTCCCTTGTGAATGGAAAGAAGGACAACTCTGTAAATACAGGGCTCAAGATAACGGAATTATTTCGAAAACTAAACTCTTTATTTCTGCTTTTAAACCCAATGGTGTCATACTCATTAAAATTGTCTCGAAGAGACGGTTAAATCAGTAGTAACACAATAGCATTCGGTGTTGAAATGAGTGAGAAAATGTTAGATTAGTTCAGATTACTCCCGCTTACATGTGTATAGCAGGAGCACTGAAAATGACCTTGTTAACCCTTATTCTGCTGCACAGACGTCTGCTTTGACATTGTCGTCTGCAAAATTTGTGCAGTTTAGATTTATGCATTGTTTTAATTAAACAAACCTTAAGACGAGTGTCAAACAGTTTGGATCCAGATGAAACGCCGCGTTACGCGGCGTCTTTCTAGATTCAAACAGTTTGTAAACTCCGTAAAGTTACGACCAGTAGGCACAGGGTTAAACACTATGAGATCCAGTGACAACGTGTAAATATTATTCACGGTGGGTAAGCGATTAAAAGCATTACGGAGAATCTATACCTTGAGCTTGCTGAAAATTACTGTTTCAGCCTTGTCCGCTCTCTAACTCAAACAATTCTTTTTTTATTTCACCAATCTTGCTACAAATGTTTATTAGTATAGAATCTAGGTCAGGTTCAATAACTAGCAAAATCGCATAAGGCATGTCTGAGTTATTGCCCTTGAATAATTAAAAAATGACTGTTTCAGCATTTTCTGCTCTCTAACACAAACACTTTTTATTGTATCTCCACCAAACTTGCTGACAACGTGTATTGGTATTAAATCTAGGTCAAGGAAAAAAATCGAATACATTTGAATGAAAATCCTTCAAGAGGTAAAGGAGAAATGGAGTGGTCATTTATTACTTAACTTATTATCAACACGGCTAAGATGAAGCACATGCAATCATTGACCAAATATTTGGCTAAATATAGAATAAAAACTGGTCCTTTTACAGAGTGGACAGGGCAAAAATAAGGATAAAATAGCAAAATTTAAAAAATTAAAGAACCATAACTCCAACATGCCTTCGGCGATTTGGGTATTTATAGAACTGGACCAAGATTTTATACAAATATTATTTTCAGGAAATTCGGCGAAGTTCCAATTAAAACTGTTTGAGTCAGAAAGCTGACAAGCCTGAAGTAGTCAATTTCTAGTCATTCAAGGGCAATAACTAAAACATGCCTTGTGCGATTTTGGTAGTTAAGATGACTGACCTAGATTTAATATAAATAAACATTTTCAAGAAGTTTGGTGAATATCTGATAAAAATTGTATGTGTTAGAAAGCAAAAAATGCTGAAACATTCATTTTTAATACATAAAGGGCAAAAACTCAGATATGCCACATGCGATTTTTGTAATAATCAAACTAGACCTAAATTTTATATAATTAAACATTTTCAGCAAGTTTAGTGAATATCCGATAAAAACTGTATGTGTTAGAGTGCAAAAGTGACTGAATCAGTCAATTTTTATTAATAAACAGACAATAACTCAGATATACCTTATGCGATTTTAGTAGTAATCAAACTAAACCTTGATTTTATATCAATAAACATTTTCAGCAAGTTTGGTGAAGATCCAATGAAACGTTTTTGTGTTAGAGAGCAAAACTTGCTGAAAACAGTCATTTTTTAATACATAAAGGGCAAAAACTCAGATATGCCACAAGCGATTTTAGTAATAATCAAACTAGACCTAAATTTTATATGAATAAATATTTTCAGCATGTTTGGTGAATATCCGATAAAAGCTGTTTGTTTTAGAGTGCAAAAATGACTGAAACAGTCATTTTTTATTAATTAACAGGCAATAACTCACAAATACCTTATGCGATTTTATATCAATGAACATTTTCAGCAAGTTTGTGGAAGATCGGATAAAAATAGTTGAGTTAGAGAGCGGACAAAAAAGTGTGATAGTTTAATTGACTGATGGATGGACGGGAGGAGGTAGATACGGTTTGCACCCAGTGAAGTTGATTTCGGCTGTATCACGTGATACTAAGCCGTGTGGTAATGTTTATGTCAGACGTTCTATTTTCGGTTTGTTAAGATTTTAAATCGCCCTTTTTGGTGATTTAGGTCCGTCTTCATCATTTCATAGATCAGTTTGGCCCATAAGAATGTTCAAACATTATTATTAACCGTTATTGTATTTCAGGCAATAAGAAAAGGTCTGAAAACACAATGGGACTTTAAGGTTATTTTCATTTTAAAAAAATGCATAAATCTAAACTGTACAAATTTTGCAGACGACAATTTCAAAGCAGACTCTGCGCAGCAGGATAATGGTTAACCACTTCATTTACAAGGGATAGTATTTTAATAGCGCGGTACAAATAAATTCAAATAATAAAAAGCGAATTTCTTAGATAAAGCCGCTTTTTGTGAAAGAATCACGACTCTTGTAGTTCAAATGGGATCCGAAACAACCGTTTTATGCAGGTTTCCCAAAAACACAATGCGGATTTAAGTCCTTCAACAACGTATGCATTATGAATTCTTTATATAAAATCAAAAAGGCAGAATGGCACAAGTGTGAAAATTGTGCGAAAGAAACTTCTGAAAATATATTAGAAATCGGAAAATTGAATCTGGTTACCTTAAAGCCGTTTGTAGCGGCCCTATATGTAACTAGGCCCCAAATGTAACTACGCGGTCCTACTTGTAACTAAACGGCCCTAAATGTAACTAAACGTCGAAATGACGTCGAAAAAAAGTGGCCCTACTTGTAACAAAAAACGGCCCTATATGTAACTCCGGCCCTATATGTAACTACGCGGCCCTAAATGTAACTAGGACCAATGACAGTAAGTACCAACTATTAAAGCGGAATTTATTTTTGAATATCATCCTCACCACCATTACAAAATGTATCATACTCAACACCATCTTTCCGTCCATCTGTCCGTCTGTCAGTATGTCCATCAAAACTTTTGATATGTCACGATAACTCAAGTTCTTTACATATACAGCATGTATATTTTGTATCTTGAGTGAAACAAACTTATAGCTGTTGGATTGAATCTGATCATTATGTCAACAGTTACTTTGCACTTGATTTATCAAAAATGCAATACTTAACCATGGTAACACTCTAGCAATCTGGTTTGTTCATAAATCATTATAATACTTTGAAAGAAAGTATACAAGCTAGAATAAAATATTTATTAAGTTTGATAATGTCCCAACCCGAAATAGACCGTTAAGAGTTACTGTCCCTGATTTTTTATAAATACTTTATTAGAACTTGTTCAATAATGAAAACAGGCTTTGGGTTTGGCCCCCGGTGAGTCCAGTTTGAGCAGACCGGCAGTCACCAGCAGTACAACCTAAGCGTGACCGGGGACCACCTGAGGTATCTGGGATGAACCGTCCACATCCGGCTCGCACCGGAAAGCAGCCCGGGTGCTTTAAAATGTTTAATACAACAGGGGGTCACCGGTAGTCACCGTGCCAGATAACCAAAAACGGTTTTATCTGGGGAGTAAAGTAATACTGGAGCTTTAAGCCCCGTTCTCACTGTCCCGGTTTTGGTCCCCGATGAGTCCCGGTTTACAAAACCGGCAGTCGCCGGGAGTCACCGGGAGTACAGCCTTAGCCGCGCCGGGGACGACCGGCATGATCCGGGATCGACCGACTGCCACCAGAACCGGCTTAATCCGGGGAATGCCGGGGCTATGCCGGGTATGGCCGAGGAAGGCCGGAGTACGGAGCTTTACCGGCATATCCGGGGCAGACATGGAAACACTCTATGATGCTTTTCTATTGAAGAGCTATTTAAGATGAATGAAAAAATAAAAAAGTGTACATTTTGGTGAACAACTTTTGGCTCTACGGCCGTGTAAAATTTACCCCACCAACTCTTTCTGATTTTGTCCTTTTCAAACAGCCCGCTTCAATAAAATCTATTTCAAATGAAAACAAATAAGATAATTTGGTTTTGTGTTATTTATTTCCTGTATATGATAGTATTTCTTCATGCAAAAACTAATTTAAGAGAACACGGGCACCAAATGTGAAATTTATAAAGCTCTAAATATCATCGATATGGTAATTTTCAACACTGACCTTTCAATTTCTTTTCATATTTTGATCTGCCTTAGCATGGGCTTTCATCTGGTAGAATATAAGAAAACGTTTAATACTAGAACTATTTAATTTTCAAACTTTTTTACTTTTTTTCATAAAATAAAAAATCTAATAAAATCATGCCCTATAAGACGCATATTTTTTATATTCAAGGATCCTTATTGTTCAAACCTGGTGCCTGCTTTGTCTAAATTTGGTTTCTATATGTGAAAATACCACCATAGACATGAAATAAATTAAGAAAACCCAAATTACCATGTTTGTTTTGTTTTGAAATAGATTATACCAAAGCTTGTACTCTGAATGGGGAACATTTTGGGGAAAAGTCCAAATTTGACATACCTTTTTCAAATCGCTGTAGCTCAAAAAAAAGGACACCACCATATATATGTTTTTTCATTCTTTCATTCATCATAAACAGCTCTTCAAAAAAAAACAATGATAGAACAAAAGTTTAATACTTTGAAAAAATCGCTTATGGGTTTGATACACCCTTAAATAAAGTGGTATGTTCATTTACGATGGATACAACAGGAATGTAAAGTGCTCCCTCCCTACAGCGATCCCCCCAAACAACGATCCCCTCCTTACAACAACGCGTGTCGCTGTTCCCTAAACAAGTTTATTCTGTCTAATGCTTTCACTGCCGCAATATTGCCAGCTTAAAATTGTCGTCAGCTGATTTTTGCCAAAGTCACATATTTGACTTTTATACTGTAAGAAACATGTGACGAGTGCGTTGCGCGTCTGATCTGGATTCAAGCTGTTTGCAAATGTAAGCCAATTTCCCTCCCTTTAACAACTCCCCCGAACAACACACATATCTTTGTCTCTTATTAGATGTTGTTGTAGAAAGGTACACTGTATTACTTAAAATATATTACATTCATATGAAGCTATTAAATAGAAAAAAGTTTTTATAATGTCACATCAAAAGTGGTTACGGATAGATAAACGGACGGTCGGACGGACGGACAAAACATGGGCTGCTTAATTTTAATGCACTGTCCTAATAAGTAGTATGTAGGTTCAAAATGCGTAAAGTTTCTGTACCCTGAAAGTGATCACTGTTCAACAGTTTCAAACTTTTAAAGTTTCTGTTTCGTGTCACAGAGCTGCCATACGTTGATCATGAAAAATACTAAGATGTTCTATTTTTCACTCGCGATTTTACGAGTTGTACATGTACCTTTAACCCTTTACCCTCTAGTCTGTTGCTAGTTTTAAAGACACATGACAACTTCAAGCAGGTTGAAAATAAAACAGAATGCGCTTTAAGGCACATTCTGCTCTACTTTCAGCCTGCTTTAAGATATCATCTGCTAGGAACAGCATCCGAAGATTTCAGAAAAATTCTGAGAAAGTTAATAATAATAATAATAATAAAGACTTTATTTCAAAAGGGTAACACAATTAGAACACACAAGCAACCAATCTCCCTTGTGGCCCTCAAGTTCAGTCCTGGATGGTCAAGGGTCTCGTAGTCTTTTCATTACGATTAATCGTGGATCGATGTCAGCCGTATGTTTTTGTTTTTGTATATTTTTACTCTACATATATCTCAGGACAGGTGGTTACATAGTTGAGGTAAATAATGACAGAAAAAGCTCATTCAAGAGCTTTCTGTATATTTTCTACCTATATTGTGCAACTTTCAATAAGGGCAACCTTATCTCTGTATTCTATCAAATGATTGTTTAATGCAATAGTTACTTTTTTATGATGTAAGGACTGTTCATTGCATAGTTGAGGACAAAAAAATAGAGAAACGCATTGGGAGCTTTCTGTATTAATTTTTTTCTATACTGTGCTATGTTCAGCACTGACACACTTCGCTTGGTATTCTGTCAAATGATTCACTGTTCATGAATCTAAGGACTGTTTGTTTATTACATAGTTGAGGAAACAATGATGCAGAAAGCTCATGCGCTTTCTGTATTTTTTTATCTTGCTTGTGCAACTTTCAGTACGAACCACCTTATCTTATAATTGCCGATTTGGATTGTTATAAATCTAGACCGATTATCCATTGCTAATGCAAGTTTGCAAACCTTTCCCCAGAGTTTGGATTCTGTTGAATTACATGAAATTTGCGTTAAAGTTGATGTGCATTTTCATTCCATTTTCAATAAGCCCAAATTGAAGATTTTTATTAACATTTATTGCGATCTTCCTTGAAAAAGAGCAGATGGATAAATATGTCATAAGAACATAATGTTCACTGTGTCCCTGTTTTCGTAGCGAAATAAATAAATTCAACACTGTTCATTGGGTTTAAACTCACCACAAATATTCCTATCTACAATAGTTCGGACGTGTTCGCGTTTTAGACGTTAGCAACTATTAGTTATACCCCCTTTGTTGTCAAATATAGGCATAAAAAAAACAGAACTTTTTTGTTCTATGCTCAGTTCTTTTCAAGTTTGATATGGTGATACAGGGAGTGAAGCGACTTTACCTGCATTACTTGTTTGTTTTTGTTTGGTAGGGGGCGGGGGAGGGGTTCTCGGTATTTTCAGAGTCATGCCACTTTGGCATTCACACATTTTTGAAAAAATAGTTTTATGTTAGTAATTTTACTTTTATTTGACCTGTGGTAGTCTTTTTATATAGATATTACAGTTTTTCAGTATACACGAATATAATTTCCAATTTTGCTTTCGGTGGGATGAGTTAATCTTGAGTTATGCCCCTTCAATACTTTTTTGAAACGAAATCTCCTTTCAAAACTTCAACTTCAGTTAATGTTTACCTATTGTACATGTATCCAAATTTAATATGTAGTTTACCTATTATGCAGGGAAGTTTCCCAGTAATTTTGGTTTCGGGTCAATGATTTTTTTCTTGAGAGTTATGCCCCTTCATATACTTAGTATTTTAAGGCTCAAACTAGTTTTCTGTTGATAGCTTTACTTCTATTTGTTTATACTTAACTTTCTGATAATTCAGGAAATACACCTATTACTTTTTGTTTTGGTCTTTAGATTTTTATTTGAGTTATACCCTTTTATAAACACAGATTTTTGTTATAAAAATTGTTTCCGGACATTAACTTTACTTCTATATGAGGGAGTATTACCAAAATTTATTGTAAGCTTTCTCATCATACATGTTAGACACCTACTGAGTTTGGTTATGGTCTGATGATTTTTTATTGCAGTTATTTCCCTTTACATACTAAGAATTTTACAGTTCGTATATAATGTGTATAATGCACTGCGATGCTCTTGTTCATATTTTGCACTGTTGTGAAAGTGTCCTAAACTTTTCTAATCTTTGTTTACATATCTACACAATGTAATTAGCATTACGAAATCAACTGGACAATCATGTCTTTGACTTTTTGACAATACTATCTTATAGCCTGTTTGTATTTCATGTTTATAGTGTCAGAAAAATTTACTTCTTCATGAAGTTTTTTTCTGCATGGAATTTTGTTTACTCGTATGTCTAGCAAGTGGCCAAAAAGAGCCTGATGATTTAATGGTGCATAGTTTTTGACAAGTCTTAATAAATCTTAGTAATTTCAATAAAATATGAAATTGACAATAAGGGTTTTTGTCTTTTATTTGCAGCTAAACCTAAGATGATGATTGTAACGGTGCCTAATAAAACTGCAAAATAGTAAAACTGTTAAAAGCGATATAAAATCAAATCAAATCAAATCAAATCTAAACCGGTCAGCAAAAACAGTCTGTAGAGTGTACTTGTCCGTCAGCAAATCAAAGTTCAGAGCTATTTAATTGATTATCAATTTATAACTAATTTCCAAATGAAACGCGTCTTGTCAATATTGGCGATTTATGAACAAATCAGGTACCAAGAGTGTTACCATGGTTAAGTTGTGCCCTTTTTTATTAATCAAGGGCAAGTAACTGTTGACATAATGATCAGATTCAATACAACAGCTATAAGTTTGTTTCACTCAAGATACAAAATATGCATGCTTAATATGTAAAGAACTTGAGTTATCGTGACATATCAAATGTTTTGACGGACAGACAGACAGATGGACGGAAAGATGGTGTTGAGTATGATAATGGTGCTGAGGATGATATACAAAAATAAATTCCACTTTAATAGTTGGTACTTGCTGGCATTTGTCCTAGTTACATTTAGGGCTGCGTAGTTACATATAGGGCCGGAGTTACATATAAGGCCGTTTTTTGTTACAAGTAGGGCCACTTTTTTTTTCGACGTCATTTCGACGTTTAGTTACATTTAGGGCCGTTTAGTTACAAGTAGGGCCGCGTAGTTACATTTGGGGCCTAGTTACATATAGGGCCGCTACAGCCGTTTTCGAGCAGTGGTCTATAAGGAAAACCCACCAGCGCTCCCGTTAAAAGTGAGGAATAAACATTTCTAATGTGTCTACTGTACATCTCCACTCTATGTATTGCAGAAACAAAAATGCAAGAAATGTAGCTTTTGTGAAAACCATGCAATTGAAGATAAAAATCATTTCATCCTTATCAATGAAAAATTGGAAGACCTACATAAGATATGTATCAAACACTATCATCATGTAACACCAATATTTGTAACATTGTGTCAGTTATTTCAACATCAAAAACCTAACACTTGCTTTATACGGTAATGTTTTAAGCATATTTCTAGTTTTAAAGACCGATGATCACGTAACGCATGTTGAAAATATAGTTGAATGCTCCTTAAGGAGCATTCAACTCCATTTTCAATCTGCTTCAATAACGCATCTGAGAGATACTAGATATGTATTCAGTTTTCTATGTTCGATATATTCTAGACGGGAACTACAGTACTCACCTTAGTGTAGAAAAAAATAAAGACGTAACACGGCGTAGCTATAATGTAATAGGTTAGATATTTGTGTAACTCATTCATCTATGTAACTTAAATTGGACAAATGTAGTTTCCAATAAAGTCTAGTCCAGTTTCACTACCTATGGTTGTTTAAAAAACACATTGTCATCGAGGCTATGGAGTTATGGTCAAACTTTTATTTCTTCACTGTTTCATTCCTTCAATTACCTCTTTATTAATTGATTAATCAATTGATAGATTAACCGATCGATTGATTGATTGAGGGGCTAGTTGACGGTTGGGGATTTTTTTTTGGGGGGGGGGGGGGGGGGGGGGGTAGGGGTTGTGGCTGATTGACTGGTTAATTGAATGACTGTTTCATTCATTAATTCATTCATTCACTCGTCCATTCGGTCATTCATTCATTCATTCATTCGTTCAGCCTTTTCACTGTTTGCTTATCCTGTGTGTGTGTTCACTCATTTTGTATCGAAATCTCATTCAACAGTTTAGCTCATCGTATTTCACCGCTCTCATTTTTTAATTATTGTATCATTCATTCATTCATTCATTCATTCGATTTGATAGATTCGCTCATTAATGTATTCATTATTCATTCATTCATTCTTTGTTGCTTCTTATTCATTTGTTCAGTTATCCCTGTGTTGCATCGTGTTGTATATATGTGTCTATGTTTTTCTTGTTTATTTCTTTCTTATATTTTCATCATGAATGGTAGTTAAGTAAAAGCAAACTCTGATTATGAAATATTCAATTTGGAAACATCAATGACACAATGACATTTTAATCCGCTTGTGCACTAGAAACCAATTCTTTGAAATGTAAGACCTTTCAACTAAAAACATGAGTTACATAGTCTGAGACGTGAGAACGCTAGACGGTATCTGATTAAACACGTTGGTATTGTGCAATAATGTGAGATATGCATACTAATTATCTCATAGCTTTATATACGATTCAAAACTTAACATTTTCGCCGACGTAAACGCCTTTAATCGATTTGCCAACAGTTTGGATCCTTTTCAGACACAGCGTTTCGCGGCGCCTGATCAGGATAAAAACAATTTGACACTCGTATAATTAGTTCTTCAATCAAAGTGCCTGACATTAAGATTTAGAAAAGCAATAATGTAGACGACAGTGTCAAAGCAGACACAATTATGGCAGTGAAATGGTTAAGGCTGACGATCAAAGTCGGCTTAGCAAGACAAGACCTAATACAATACAGATACGAGGGTTGTTCCAGAAATAATGTCACTTCGTGTACAGTAGAGAAAAAATGTTTTGTTGTCAGCTTTAAGTAAATTTGACTTTAATTAAAGTTGTTCTTTTCTATGTTTCATTGTAAAGCGTTTGCGTTTAAACGGAAAAGAACAATTCCTTCCCCATTGTAGCTGGAGGGTGGTTACTGGTTAGTTATGTCTGGTCATTGTACAGGCGAGTGAATAAAACATTCGTATTAATTGTCATTTCAGACAAATGGAACAGCGGACAATCCTTTAGACTGGTGATATTCTGCTTCCCTGTTGAAGTAAAACACTTGAAAATACTGTTTCGGTTCTAAGTATGTACATATATTATTAGTTTTACTGTATAACGAGTTTATCTTGCCGACTACATTTAATTTCAAGCATTTATACGATATCAACATTTAGGATGATACCTTAAACACCGAGTTCCCGAGTATCGGTGCTATACACCGGGCATGTAAAATAACCAATGGTTTCTCGAGCAGAAGAATTCCATCTGTACCATTGCACCTTCCACTAAATATAAGATATATCTAACGTCTTCCGGGGGCGTCCAAACTATAGTAGGTCGATGAAAGACCCTATAAGTTTTAAGGAGTCTTCTCGTGACCTCAGTTGGCCAATGTGATGACTAGAATAAGTAGGGGGCAAGATAATTGTTAATATAGCGTGCAACCCGTAAATAACTTGAGCCCTAAACAACCCACAGGTGTCGTGGTCATCTGCTACCCAACTCTGTAACTACACAGAAATATATTAGTCAATATAATCTCAAGTATGCCAAAATAGTGTCAAATACCTTTAACAATATTTAAAAGTGGACTGAAAAGAAATCTTATCAATGTTATATACATGTAATATTCATGTAAATTTATTATGTTCAGTTAAAATTTCTACAATCTATATCACTCTACGCCCCTCCCCCACCTCACCCCCAAAAAGCATCACTCTTGATGTCTTGAGTTGTCATCTAACTTTTCTCAAAAATGTAATACGCCTTTAAAACGGGCTGTTACAACCAACTCTTCTATGACACAACTTGATCCCGAGGTGATAAATATGATATAGTGTAGTTTAAATTCAAACACGATATGGACCAGGGCCGCAATGCATGGGAGGAATCATCAATATAATATGTATTCGAGAGGACATAAACCCTTCTTAATAACAACAACAACCAAATACCATATAACATATAACTTGTCTATAAGGTCATGGGTCGGTCTGATAACATCAATGGAAATCTTGTACTGACTATTTCTTCAAAACATATTAAAAACACCTGCCGACATTCTTGAAATTGAGTTCGGTGAAAGAAATTACTTTCAGTCTGTAACGTCAAGCGCGAAAACCAAAGATATCAGATTTAGTTTTAGAAACTATTCTAAACCCACCTATTAATACGAACAGAGATAACTGTCAGAAAATAGTATGTATGCGTTGGGTTTTAGGGATAGTCCTTATTCACCAAACCAAATACAAATTCCTAAATAGTTTGGTACTAATGACCTCAATAAATGGTCATCTTTCTTTAATCAATATTCTTCCTTTAACATGAATACAAAATCGTAATGGCGTTCTGATAATTCTGTTCTTAACCCATAGAGGCCTGACAGTTCAAGTGGACAATTACAAATTCCAATTAAGTCTATACCATTTTTACTAGATCTAGTTGGGGTTGTTTTTTATCTTGTCTTTACAATATTTTTTAAACGAACAATTCCAAATTCCAATTAAATATAACCGTCATACTAGTAGGTGCGTTTTGCTTTAACAAAGGCTGCAATTGAAGCAGAAACCTCGGGAAATAAGATTTCTGCTTTACTAAGATATCATGTTAGGCACTTATCAAGCACTGAAAATAAGCCAGGGAGAGGGCTTATGTAAGCTGATGAGTATGAATACAGTTCACATTGTGGTTCACGAATAGCCATTATTGGTGTGACAGTACACGTGACAAACAA
Source organism: Gari tellinella (assembly GCA_922989275.2). Classification (NCBI taxonomy): domain Eukaryota; kingdom Metazoa; phylum Mollusca; class Bivalvia; order Cardiida; family Psammobiidae; genus Gari; species Gari tellinella. Next base: position 55,461,260 of record OV277858.1, read on the forward strand.
TATCATAAATAATGAGCATTTTAATCCTTCTGCTTCTAAAGATGACGTCTGCGAGATAATTTAAAAACTAGTTGTCGCAATCTTTAAATGGAGAAAAAACTCAAAACATGTCAAAAAGTGTTGGTCCTGATCAGACGCTGAGTAACTGGGCGTCTAATATGGATCCGAACTGTTTGCAAATGATAACCAAGTGACGCATGACGTGAGAAGAGTTGAAGATCCTATTTTAATGAACACTACACGTCGTATAAATACCGGTATTGTCCGCCTCATAATGTTTTAATTGAGAGACTGTTAACTTGTAAAGCACAGGAATTGTCGTCCACATTTTGCCTGCTAGACGCCGCCTACTATAATTTGAAAACAGCCTAGATCCTATTCAGATTCCATTAAAATACAATGTCTGATCAAGATCAAAACTATTTGGCATAGTGCTAAGATTCCTTAACCCATTCACTGCCTTACCCAGAATACACCAGTTATCTGCAAACAGTTTTACAATGTGCTTCACGAATAGCCATTATTGGTGTGACAGTGCACGTGACAAACAATATCAGCAATAATGAGCATTTTAACCCTTGATCAGACTCCGCATAACTCGGCGTTTGATCAGGATCCAAACTGCTTGATACTCATTTTAATATTTCTTAAGTCAAAAATCCTAAAATTTATATTAAGAAATGAAAGCAGAGGACAATTTATAAACTTCATGACGCCATGACAGGAGTTAAGCGAAACTGGTTGTAATTTTTAAAACATTGCAGATGACTGCTTTGAAACAGGATATAATTGCAGGCGATGATTTAATTGTGCAATTGCAGACCAAGACAAAATAATGAATGATCTCGTATACAACCAATAGAACGTTTGTAAGCAATACTTGCTCGTACAGTGTTCCCTTCCTACAACGACCCTCCCAACAACGACTCCCTCCTTACAACGACCCTTGCCGCAGTTCCCTAAACAGGACAATTATGTCCAAACTATTCACGACTGCAATGTCGTCTGCTTAAAATTGTCGTCTGCTGTTTTTTCCTCGAAGTTACATAATTATAAGTGGACAGTTTCACATAAGAAATAAAATGATGATTGACAAACAGCTTGAATCCAGATCAGACGCCGCGTTACCCGGCGTCTCATCTGGATTCAAGCTGTTTACAAATGTAAGCTAATTTCCCTCCCTGTAACGACTCCTTCCAAACAACGCACACAAGCTTTGTCTCACGAGGGAGCACTAGTTTTTCAAATTTTAAATGTATATCAGTAAAACCTCTCTAAACTGGACACACTTTGGATAAGAAGGGTGGCCACAATAGGCAGGTGTCTACTTAATTCCAGGGAGAGAAATCCTATAAGAATTTAATGTCTTTCATTTCAATCCCTTATTTCTGTTGTATATTTCTATGTGATGTGTATATTTGCTGAATAAATATGTTTAAACTAATACAAGATAGAATTAAGACAGAAAGCCCCTAACAGGAGCTCTCTGGCATAGTTTCTTCATGCATTAACACTGTCACTGCCAACAGCGCCAAAGGGCGACTTTGCAACAGTTTGGGTCCTGATGCAACGTTAGGCGGCGTCTGATCAGGACCCAAACTGTTTGACACTCGTATCGACATTACCTCAGTCAAAACAGCTCTAAAGCTGACTTTTGAAATATTTTGGTGGTAAGAGGGTTAAAACAGATGATAAAACTTGGCAGCGAAAGAGTTAAATAGTCACCTAGCTGTTAACCAACTAATTTAGAGTCGTTTTATACATGTGCGGTTAAGAGAGGTTTCACTGTAACTTGAAATCATTTTAGTCGAGTGTGCTTGCAGTTGTAGACAATTTGAACCCTAACCAGACCCAAAGTGTCACGGTGTCTGATCAGAGTCTACACCATTTGAAATTCTTGTCGACGGTTGTTAAATGTAAACTTAAAGAACTAATTCATTACAATGCAGCAGCTGATGTTTTGTCTGCGGCGTCTGATCGGGGTCTAAAATAATTGCCAGTCGTACCAATAATTATTCAATCAAAACTTCAAAGATTGAATTCGGTATAAACAGGCAGACGACAAATTTTAGCAGACGATATTTTGCCTACGAAATAGTTAAAGTTGGCGATTAAATTTCTCGGTGAAAGGTTTTTTGCTAGATGAGAAGTAGAATTATTTGAATGAAGATAGGAATTCATATTGTGTTTAATCCTCTGTGGTTTTAAGCTCAGTGCAGGTGGCTACTGTTACACCATTAGAACTGGTTGAAACAGATTCCCTAACAAAAACACGCACATTGAAAGTCGTAAAACGTGACACAGTTTCATTAGGGACATGGAAGAATCTACGATTTTTTTGGCCTAGAAAATTATTGAAGACGTAGAGAAACTTAAACCGAAAGTGGGAAAACACAACGTTATTGTTCTAAGACGCGATGTGTAAAGTTGGTGAACTATTTGCGAAACATGCGGTCGGTTTATAAATTGACGCTATTTCCTGTTTAACAAAACGATATACATTCGATCTTTAAAATAGATAGATAAATAAATATAGTTTATTCAGGTAACAACATGCATATTATGGCAACCAACAATACACAGATCAAACAAAAAGTAACAAATCATGTATACAAATGTAGAGATTCATGACCAAGGATAACACAAAAATACATTTTCACTTATTTCCGTTGTGGTCCCTGATATTGGTAGCTGAACCATGAAAGGTCATGTATGTTAAATATTAAACTATCAAGTGTGCATCAATTGAAATCATCTAAGTATGTATAAAATAATAGAATATTTCAGGAGATCATATGTACTTAGCAGATATCACATTTAACTTTTGCATAGTTACAAAATATATTCCCCAAAGTCTATCTGTAGGTTTTAAAAATATGTGTAACTTTTTAAAACTATATTAAACTGTATTAATCCCTACTACATGTGTATTTAAAGAGAGTACATTCTTGTTACTCACATATATTATTCATGTACCCCAAATGCACAGGCTTCAAATAGGTAATGCATTTCTATATCACAGACTTAAGTAGTTATAAAAATATTATTCTAACACACTTCGCACACGCCCCTATATATACAAAGAAGGGACGTAGCTGTGTTTGAATTCTCAATAAAACAATCACGCGCTGTAACGTTCTAACGTGACGTCATATGGCTTCGAAGATGCGTACGCCAAGAAATGTAGCGCCGTTGCTTCGGCGCAAATTAAGGTTAAATTATGTGTTAGAATCGAAATAATAAATTAATACCAGTGTTTTATCTAACAATCGAACACGGGTAGTCGTTGAGATGCTTGTAATTAAACCACTCGGCCTAAAGGCCTCGTGATTAAATTACTACGCATCTCAACTCCTACCAGTGTTCGATTGCACAGGTATGAAAACACAGGTATGAATTTATTATTTCTTAATTAAAAAATGCGTATAAATTAAGTGACATGTAATTCAAAGTTTGACTCTCTCTTTTAAAACAAATAGCACACAAATTACAATAAGGACAACAGGTGCTCCCTTACAGCATGTTTGAACTCATGACCAGCATGAATGTCTCTAAGAGACTGGGTGAGACTATTCCAGGCTTCCATTCCCTGATTATAAAATTACTTTCAAAACTTTTAACTATAGGCGCAGCAAACCTCCAAGTAGAATCACTGGGGGCCAACGAGGTATCACGAAGACCCGTTTCGCACAGAAGTTCCGTATATGTTTCGCACCTACATTCCATGTAAACACACCCATTTGTGTACTATTTTTATACGCTGACATTCGCATTAACCACTTGTGTCCATAGACACACATATCAATTTAATTATTTCTTTACAAATTACAGTATAGGTTCGTGAATAAACTGTTTACATACCATTTCTTGTATTATTTATGGAAAATAAGTATGTATATCAAGCACAGGCGTCAATTTGTCACTCTTAAATGAATATTACCGGGCGATTATCGAAAAAAACATTGGACTGATCCACTATATTTCCAATATCTCAGACATGATGTATGTTTATGAATAGCTTCATTTTTCCATAATTGTTCAACTTATTTTTCACAATAATGTATACAACTTTGAATCAATCACAGTACCCTGAAGGGTTTATGACTGTGTATGTGCCCTCCTGAAGTCGCATTTACGTGTATACGTTACCAACAGAAGGTGTATGTGTTACCTCCTGAAGTCAATTAATTGATTTCTGTTGCAGTGACAAAAAATGGATTGGAAAAATGTATCGTTTATACCTAGCTCACATTTGCTGCGGCGGCCGTACGGCAGTCGCACGGATTATTATTTCTACGGCGAGTAGCAATTTCCCGACCGCCGTAGATTTCCTACGACCGCCGTATGGTTGCTGCGGTCGCCGCAAGGCGAGATTTGATGTTTTGGGGTTAAAAAACTTGCGGCAGTGCGGTCTCCGTTCGGCAGCCGTACGGCGCCTCTGCGGCGGCCGCGATTTCTAATAAAACCCACGGCGACTGCACGATGGCCGGACGGCGGCCGTTGATGTGCAGTCTTAATGCTGCTCCTGCTACACACATTGGCTTGCTACATGTGCACATAATTCATATTAGTCCAACTACACCGAGAACTCAAAAGCCATATATGGACAGCATTATGTCCCATAATAACACCCAAACCCATTTTTAGATCAATAGACACATATGAACAAAAGTGCAAATGCCCAATAGTAAAATTAACCATTGAGTCCCGGCGGCCGCACGGTGGCCGTACGGCAGCCGCAGAACCGCTCTACAGCATGTCGTTTTCTACGGCCATGTAAAAATGAACTTTTATTTTTTATAACTCCGCGTTATAATACTGCGGCGACCTCTACGGCCTGTAAAACTTTGGAATTTGCCGTGCGGGCGCCACACTGCCGCCGTAGGATTTATTCGGCCAGTGCAAGAATCTTCCGATTTCACGTTTTGTTTAAACATATTTATTGCATAATATATGCATGCAGAGGATTAGGCTACAAGTCTTCACAACATTATCTAATGCCCGCTGCCCGATTTAACCTTTCTGCGACCGCCGTACGCCCGACGTAGAGCATGTGTGGGCGCACTTTTAGCGATGAGGCCTTCCTGTCAAGCGGTACCAGTGTGACTATACCAAGTGGTTTGTGACGTTAATTTTGGTACAACTGACGGCTAAATTATCACCAAAAAGACTCGATTCGGAATTTTAATCAAATTTTGTTGGTTTTTTTATTTATGAGTCGATTTCAAGGAAACATAGCCTATGCTAAGGGTATTAATAAGTTACTTTAGAATGATGTCAATGTATTTGTCACTATAGATGGATAATTTTTGTCTGAAAACGAGGAAAATATCCAGAAATGTTAACACACACAATGATACTACTAGATATTGCCAACTAATTTGCCCCATTTTCAGGCAAAATGTATTACCTCGGTGACAAATCCATTGATATAACTGTAAAGAATCCAGTTCTCCGTATCATAGGCTATGTTTCGTTGAAATCGGCTAAAACAAATTTCTTACATTTGATTGAAGTTCCGAATGGAGGCCTTTTTGTTGACAATTTGACTGCCAGTGGTATCCACATATTACGTCAAAGACCATGTGGTATGGTCACACTTTTTGATAAAACGTGTAATATAAAAGACATTCACCCATTACCCTAAAGCCTGTTTCTAGTTTTGAAGACGGATAGTCACTTATTAAAGCAAATTGAAAGTAAAGCAGAATGAGCATTAAGGTACTTTTACTCTGTTTGCTTTAAGCTACCATCTGCTAGTATATAGGTAATTATAAGTTCATTGCTTCATAAATAGAATATTTATATAGGAAAAAACCCGTGCAGCTTCTCATACACTTTTCTTAACACTTTCCCAGAGTAATTGCTTATATATGAAGGTGTTCGTGTAGTTTGGAATATTGGCTGTTTCTGTTTTACAAATGTATAGCCCTTTGAACATTTTCCTATAAAGAACATGCTGCAAACTTTCGCAGATTAATTAATTACATAGACGAAGGTGTTCATGAGGTTTTCAATTAGGGATGCAAATTTTTAAAGAAGTTATGTCGCTTTGAATTTGTTTCGTACATAACAATTATAGTGTATTCCAGTTGCTCGGACAAATCAACCACTCTGTCAGATTCATCTGCTTCCGCAACAGTTGATTGATCGAATTCATTTCCTAGTCCTGCACTTTTAACTGCTTCAGAAACTTACATGAAATGGACCGGTTTTTTTGTGTGTTAACCTTTAAAAAAAATTCTCACAGGACTGTCACTATCAACATATTTGGTGGAGATAATTTACTTTCAAGATAAACGGTAGGCAACAGTAAGTGCATGATACGTGGCGGGTTGTATCCTATAAATTCAATGATGACTTCAGTTGGTAACATATACATATAAAATGGACTTCGTTTAGTAACAATATACATACTCTGTGCGGCACCTATACACGGTTAATTTGTTAAACTCGATTTAAAATCTATTTATTGCATTACTACAGATTCTTTATACCCCAAACATTATTCCATTGGTACAATCAATCTAAAAAGGTAATGTTCATATCATGTTTATAGCATTGTTTACCAAATAGCCTACATTTGAAACATTTTACATCATAGGATAAATGACTATGTTATTTTGCAAGTCTTACACTGAATAATATGAAAGTTGTACGTAGATTGCTCGAGAAACCCTTCTACTTACCATCGGACCTATTTGATAATATGTTCCGGCTAAGTATAGGCGAAATTGCGAGACACTCAAGGAAATTCGTGTTTTACTTTCGTTTTGGGTACACAAAATATGCACTTTATCGGTGCGGAACATATACAGGACTTCTGTGCGAAACAATCCTCGTGATACTCCGTTGGCCCCCAGTGAGAATTAAAGGTAAAACCTAAACCATCGGGATTGTGACATGAAAATTTGTTTGACCTTGTGTGACCCACAGGGACCCGACACGATTGATTTTTGAGAGAAAAAATTGTCAGAAAGTATATATAGAGACAAGGGGTACAACTGATTGTCAGTATAGTCTCACCCTATCTCGAAAAAACCGAGCATATCATGAATAATAATTGATGAAACGACACCCTTTTTGCACTTCTGTCTTGCTGATATAATACCCTTCCATAAAAACATAACACAAAACCAACTATAAGCATGCATTTTCAACAATAACTGTGTCTACTCACTGAAAACACCGATTTTTGGAAAACGGGACAGGTGTTCGTTCACAGCTGACACAGCAATTGACCACTACTGTTCGCTTGTTTATGCCGTTATATCGAGCATGACAATCATACAGTTCCATATGCATACGTTTTGACCACAGGGACCCGACATAATTGATTTTTGAGAGAGAAAACATTATCAGAAGGTATATATTGAAACTCTACAGCCTATATATACCTTTTGACAATTTTGTCTCAAAAATCAATCGTGTCGGGTCCCTGTAAGGTAAACATGCGAATTTGTTGTTGGTACGGCAATAATTTGAGAAGAAATCAGCTTTGATCGGTGTCAAAAACGTATATACGTATTATTATGGAACTGTATGATTGTCATGCTCGTTATTACCGCATAAACAAGCGAACAGTAGTGGCCAATGCTGTGTCGGCTGTGAACGAACACCTGTCCCGTTTTCCGAAAATCGGTGATCTCAGTGAGTAGACGCAGTTACTGTTGAAAATGCATGCTTACAGTTGGCTTCATGTTTTGATTTTATGGAAGAGTATTATATTAGCTAAACAGAAATGCAAAAGGGGTGTCGTTCCATCAATTATTATTCATGATATGCTCGGTTTTGTCGAGATAGGGTGAGAATATACTGACAATCAGTTGTACCCCTTGTCTCTATATATACCTTCTGACAATTTTTTCTCTCCAAAACTCAATCGTGTCGGGTCCCTGTGGTGTGACCTGTTTTACTTGATCAAAGTCAAACCTAAATATTTAACCAGAAATAGGTGTCAAAGTCACTTGTTGTTGGTCTATTTAAAAGATTAGTCTAAGAAAATGGCATACTGAAAGAAAAATCAACTACTAGTTTAGGATTAGTATCAAAAGAATAGCGAGTCTTAATCTACTGATTCTGGGCAAAAAGCCTTTAAAACAAGTTGTGCTTGAGAAAAATAATGCCATGTGGGGTTACAATGATCTCTAAATGGCATTGGCCTTTGTCTGAAATTACTCAAATTGTATGCAACGCCCAATAACTTTTTAAGTGAAGTACACATTACAAGTTTGAAGCCTCTATCATAAAAAAGGTATGGCCAAGGTTATATCTAGCCGATTTGACCTGTAAACGACCTTGACATTTGACATTACCAAATTTGTACAGAGCTCAAGCGCTTCTGGAGAGGAGTGCACATGTCACATATGAAGTCTCTATCACATGTAGTTATAAAGTTATGGTCAGTCTCAATTCAGCCTGTTGACCTCTAAATGACCTTGACCTTTGTCTCACATGACCAAATTTCACTCAGCTCAAGGGTTTCTGAAGTTGGATGCACATGCCAATTACATTCTATGTCCAAAATTAAGTTAAATTTAGCCTATTTGACCTCAAAATGACATTGACCTTATTTCTGACATCACCTAATTTGTACTGCGCTCAAGAGCTTCATGAGATGAATGCACGTTCCAAAAATATAGTCTCTATGACCAAGGTTCAATTTAGCCTATGTGACTCCTAAATTACATTGACCTTTCCTGACATGACTAAAGTTGTATTGGACTCAATGACTTCTTGATTTGAGTACACATCTCTCATATGAAATATCTATAACACAGCTTTAAAGTTATGGCCTAAGTTAAATTCAGTCTATTTGACCTCTGAATGACCTTGGCCTTTTTTGCATGACCCAAGTTCTTCTGGGCTCTAGGGCTTTATAAGTTAAGTTCACAATACAAATATGAAATTTCAAAGTTATGACCAAGGTTGAATTCAACCTTTTTCACCTCTAAATGACCTTGACCGTTGCATGACACGATCAAGGCTGTACAGAGATTAAGGTTTTTAGCTGAGTATATATGCCCAAAAATTAGGTTTGTATTATAATACAAAGCTTTACAACACTTGTCAATAAAACTTAAACATGGTAATATGTGACCAAAACAAACATTCAAAACATGTGAAAATTTTGACAAAAATTCAAATTCTTTTTAAGTTTCAACTTCACAGCATCAAAGTTTGACCACAAATAAACCACCATACAAAATTTCACCATCCTTACACAAATATTAAAGTTTAAACTAATTCGTCCAAACAAATTTTAACGTGGTGATCTTTTAGCCAAATAGCTTACGTCCAAAACATGTCAAACATTGACAAAAAATTAAATTAATTTTTAGTTTCAACTTCACAGCATCAATGTTTGAACCCTTAGAACCTCAATACAAAATTTCATAACCCTAGCACACATATTAAGCTTTCAAACAGCAAGTCCGAACAACTTTAACCTTGACCACGCTCACGTCCATACCTATGCCGGAGGTATAGCATACGCTCTACTGTTCTACGAACAGGTCAGCTAAAAATGAACTAGACTAGAAATTGGAATTGTCCAATTAAAGTTTCAGGGGGCAATGAGTTAATGTTACGTGGCATATTTTGGTTAATTTGGCCAGGAAAACAGACCACCTTCGATATCTTAAAAATCGCTTATGTCGAACATACAAGTTTTTCATGGTTAAACGTGTCAAAACCACGTTTTAACTTTAAAATATTGGTATGTTCAACGAAAGCGGTTCGAGATGATAACTTTCAGATGTAGAAAAACAAAACAAAACTTAACTCTTTGCATGCTTGTTGATTATTTCGTCTGCAAAAATTATCGTCTTCTTCTGTTCTAAAGTTAGAAATTTTTCAAATTTCTTTTCAAAACAGGATCAGAGTGTCAAACAGTTTGGAAATGTTATCAGGGTTTTAAAGTCAACAAGCTAAGAGGTAAAACCCAGGGCCCATGCTTATAAAGCGTTTGAGTTGAGTCTGAAGTCGTTCGCAAGCATTTGCTCAAATCTGACCAATCAAATACTTGAGAACGAACTCAGACTCAACTCAAACGCTTTATAAACGCTGAGTCTGATTTAACGATCATACGAAACCTTTTTTTTTCGGTTGAAAAAGAGAAAAGAAAACTGTTCCTGTAGAAACTGTCTAGGTTACTTTTTCTTCCTGTTTGATTATAATTAAAAAGTATACACTCTTATTGGCATACCAGATATGTACCTATGTTGCACACGGCATCTATGTAGCAGACAATCATTTACTAATATTAAGCAGGATACAAATCAAATATAAAACTCAGCTATGTTTCAATTGGTTGTACAGTGCTCCCTCCCTATAACGGCCCTCCCAACAACGACTCCCTCCTTACAACGAGGCTTGCCGGAGTTCCCTAAACAAGACAAATATGTCTAACGCTTGTACTGCTGTTGTAATATCGTCTGCTGAAAGTTGTCACTTTTTTTTCTCAAAGTTACATATTGTACATTTTGACAGAAAAAGACTGAATGACGAGTGGCAAACAGCTTGAATCCAGATCAGACGCCGCGTAACGCGGCGTCTGACTGGATTCAAGCTGTTTTCAAATGTAAACAATTTCCCTCCCTATAACGACTCCCTCCGAACAACTCACACAGTTTGTGTCTCCCATTGGGTGTCGTTGTAGAGAGGGAACGCTGTATTTATTTCAGTATTTGCGACATTGTCACTGGGTGGGGGTCACGTTTTTACACATGAATACGCTGAATATAAACATGCACATTTCTAGCAACTTGATATTATTCCTTGCTGAAGTCTGTAATTATATGTGTCATCAACACATTCAGCCTTACCGACTAGTATACTCGTCATTTACAAACAGTGTGCCTGTACAGAGCACATCTGTCCTGTGCAAACAGTGTAGACACAGATCTGAAGGAACACTCTGATCAGGGTTTGCACTCTTTGCTAATTTGCAATATATAGCAGAAACTAACTTTAAGTAGCTAGAATGGACTAAACCTAATTCGAAAGTGGAATATTCCATTCAAAGTTTCAGGGGTGGATACGTTAATACGGGACACATTTTACGTCTTGTCGCACGGGGTTACAATGTGATTAACACACTGTGCAGTTGTTATCTGCAAAATGGGCGTCTACAAGAGTTGCTTTCCGAATATCCAAAGAAAGTGCCACACAGTTTAGATCGAGATGAGACGCCGAGTTACTTTGCATCTCACCTAGATCAAACATGTTTGCACAGTTTTCATAAAATCGCCAGTAGCGTGCATAAGGTTAATGATATGAATAGGATTCTAAATAGTACGTGTATGGTGTTTCTCTTTAGATTAAAGCATGGGTGATTTTCTTTGATCATTTCCAGATGTGCTCGTCATTTACAACATCTCGTGAAATCAGTAGGCTTGTCTTGTCATTGTTGAACCTTTAGTAAGTTGACCAGTTTGCATCTGCAATACAGTTAGATCTCCGTAAATCTATTAGGACCACTAAATTGTGTAAATATTAGACAGTTAGGATAGGTGACATTTTAAAGAAAGGTGAGAGTAAACCAGAAAGCTCCTTTAGGAGCTTTCTGTTTTACTTTCACCTTGCTTTAAAAGTCACCTGTCTTTGATTCAATAAATCATTATATTCGTGGTCGTAAGAGAGTGGTTTTACTATATATGCAGCATGCTGCTAGAAATAAAGCATACAGTCGAAACTCGATACTTACAGTGGAGAATCTGTTATTCTTTCCCAATAAACGCGTTTACGCTAAAACTATTATTTGCAGTGCAAACAGTTTGGAGCCAGATAAGACGCCGGGTAACCCGGCGTCTGATCAGGCTCCAAACTGTTTGCCACCAAGATAAACAAGAATTATCAGAATTGTCCAAAAGTTGTTCTTTTCTACGTTTTAGTGCTTTGCGTTTGCGTACGTTTGCGTTAAAATGGGAAAGAATAACAGATTCTCCACTGTATAACTCACTTAAATAAGACTAAATCATATTTTATAAATTGAATTTCGATAATTCGTTGTCGCTTAAGTCGAAAATATCAGTATTTCAAAGTTAAAATTGAAATGGGTTATTTCTTAAGCGAGTTCGAAATCTCGAGTTTCGACATTATAATTCAAACGCGCCCAGAGTATGCTAAGGGTTTGCCAATCTCCTACTAAGCCCGAATAACTTGTAAACAATATGGAACCGGAAAGATAATTGATATATCTGATAAGGATACTGTTATGTTTCAGTAAATTGAAACAGGGGTTTGGAGAAATTCTAACTTTGAAATTGATGATGACACAGTCTGTTCTGCTTTACAACATTTATTTCTAGTTTCTAATTTCTACATGTTTCTAAAATTTAATTTTTGATTTCTTCCACACATCTGTAAACTTCTTTGTTTTCCTTTATGATAAAGTACACAGATAAAATGTCCAAAACATTCTAAAGAGCCAAAGTATTTCCAATTGCCAAAGTTCCGGAAGAGCCTTAAAGATCCTGCACAATGGAAACCTGACCCTTTCATATTGACCCAGCCAAACAAAACCACAAGGGCTGTCATATAGCCTAAGGGATGTAGCATGCCGAATGCTCAATACATTTTGTGGATTCAGTGCCGAGCATAATCAGATACAGTGGAGAAAACGTGATTCTTTTCCAATAAACGCGTTTACGCTAAAACTATTATTTCAATTGCAAACAGTTTGGAGCCTGGTCAGACGCCGGGTGACCCGACCTCTGATCAGGGTAGAAACTATTTGCCACTCAGATTAAAATGAATATGCAGAATTATCAAAAAATTGTCATTCTATACATTTTAGTGCTTTGCGTTTGCGTTCGTTTGCATTTAAACGGGAAAGAATAACGTTTTCTCCACTGTAGCATACAACTCCAAGGGGGTCTTGTCGCCATATTTGTGAAGCATGCCGATGCTAAGAGGTGTGAGCCCGGTCTAAATTCAGCCTTCTTTGTTCTATATAAAATAGTCATTTTCCACATCCCCTGGATTCTCCCATGAATAGATATGGGCTTAACCCTTTAAAGTTTAAACACTATCACATTTAGTCAAAATACTGTCTCTTCGTCACCAGAAAACTAGGGCAAAGTCGATTACTTTTTTCGCAACATAGAAAAGTATTTACACACCGTCTAGTTTCACTTTAAATTCCACCATTTCTGACCATGCACACACACACACACACACACACACACATTCCCCAACAGCCACCAGAGGAAATGGTCTGCAAAAAAAGCAACAGGAAATTACTACAATGGGCAGAGAACACACATAATTACTTGACAATATGCAATTATATGGCATGCCAGGTCTAATAGACACGTTCAGAATCATATTGGGAAGATGGCAATTTTACAGAACTACTTAATACTATACTACTACTTGGTTACCGGGGTCACACCAAGAGCTCCCCTCACAAGCCACTGCATTCAGCATCAACGATCGACAACACCTCTCATTATTACAGAGGTTAGCCACTTGTAAAATACACCAGCAAAGCCTCCTGAATATAATTCAATAGAACAGAACTCTGATAGCGTGGTGGAAGTAATGCTGTAGATGCATACAAAATGTATGAAATTGACGTTCTCAAACAATTATCATACCTTGGATTGAAAAGCAAACATGAAATTATAGTAACGTTTAGGTGAAATATAGCATAACTACTAAAAGACTATCATCCACAGAAATACAAAACAATAATTTAAACCTTATCCTGCTGATATTAGATTCTGGTAACAAACTATATTTGAACATATGTCATATCTAAAAAAGAAACATGATGTCATAGCATTGCAGTCTGTAATCATCTGTGTCTCTTTATTTTGCACGTAGAATTAAAGTGTAACTGAATACAAAGACCAGCCTGCCCGACAAATCAGACCATTCGGTGTTAAGCTAGTGCCATTAAACCCAGTTCTTTTTATTATTTAACATTGGTTGAAAATGTGAAAACGATGGTCGAAATAGATATCATTCAGGTCCGCTAAACAAGGTGACATTGCAAAAAGAAACTGTTATTTACTGCTGAGGATCCAAACCTTTTTGACTTGTATCGATATTTCTTCAATCATACTTAAATCTGACTGTGAAACAATATTGCCAACAACAATAAAGCATATATGGTTTCATGGTACAATGCTCCCTCAAAACAGCAATGGGAGAAAAAGACTGAGTGTGTTGTTCGAAGGGTGTTGTTAAAGGGAGGGAAAATTAAGACTTGGCTTACATTTGCAAACAGCGGCGTCTGATCTGGATTTAAACTGTTTGTCACTCGTCATTATATTTCTTATGTCAAATTGTCCACTAATATGTAACTTTGAGGATAGCAGCAGACGACAATTTAAGCAGTCGATATTGCAACAGTTAAAGTGTAACACATAATTGTGTTGTTTGGGTAACAGCGGCAAACATGCTTGACACTCATTGCAATATTTCTTAAGTCAAAATACCTGAAATATCAAATTGATAAATATAAGCAGACGAAAATTGTTTAAAGCTGATGACGTCATGAAAGTAAAGAGGTTAAGTATATCAGTTAAATCGACAAGAACCAAGAATCTAGATCCATAGGAGACGCCGAGAAACATATTCTCTCTTAACATCTATAGTGCTCCCTCTCTACAACAACACCCTATCGGAGACACATATTTTGTGTTTTGTTCGGAGGGAGTTGTTATAGGGACGGATATTTGCTTACATTATCAAACAACTTGTTTCGAGATCAAACGCCGCGTAACGCGGCGTCTGATCTGAATTCAAGCTGTTTGTCACTCATCATCATGTTTTTGTTTTGTTTTTTTCTATCAAAATTTCCAATATGTAATTTTGAGAAAAAATAGCAGACGACAATACTAAGCAGACGATTTTGCAGTCGTAAAAAGGTTGGACATAATTGTCTTGTTTGGTGAACAGCAGCAAGCTTTGTTATTATTATTATTATTATTATACCAGATTTATATAGCGCTCTTTTCACACAGGGGTTGTGCGTTCAAAAGCGCTTCACATGAAGTTACACAAATGTACCTACAAACAAGAAAAGACAAACTAACTATAATGTGATCTAAAATAAACATGAATAAACATATAAAAGACAGCCCCCAAAATGGCGATCACATTACTCCCATCAATCAGCAATGAAGCAACCGGCTTCTGATTGTCGACCGATAGAAACAATAGTAGAGCGCCCAAATGCAGGCCGCCAGGAAAAGACAAATAACTACAATTAGATATAAAATAAACATAATAAACGTACAAAAGACAGCCCACAAAATGGCGATCACGTTACCCCATCAATCAAGAGCAACGAAGCAAATGGCTTCTTTATGTGGACTGATAGAAATAACAGTAGAGCGCCCAATGAAGGCCACTAAACATACAGAAGACAGCCCCCAAAACGGCGATTGCACTACCTCAACAATCGAGAGCAACGAAGCAAATGGCTTCTTTATGCCGACTGATAGAAATAATAGCAGAACGCCCAATGCAGGCCGCCCAATGTAACATAACTAGGAAAAATAGCATGCGACAATAATTTAAATTTCTATAAGAGACCGAAAACCAGATAATACTCCAGAAACTCCCATTTGGACCCACAACATCTACAGCAAGAACATATCGCATAGGTAGCAGTGTTCTAATAACAAATATTAAAGTAATGTGTTTTCAGATGCTTTTTGAAAACTGCAACTGAGCTGGCATCTCTAATGTCTGATGGAAGACTGTTCCAGAGCTTTGGGGCTGCATGCATGAAACTTCTATCTCCAAACCTCACCAAACGACTCCTCGGTACAACCAGCGATACTGATTTAGTTGCAGACCGCAGCTCTCTTCGAGGTTTATACACGTCAAGCATATTGACAATGTACCTTGGAGAATCATTGCACATGGCTTTGTATGTGAGTGTCAGAATTTTGAATTCAATTCTGTGTTGAACTGGAAGCCAGTGAAGATCCTTCAAGACTGGAGTGATGTGATTGTACCGAGGGGTCCTGGTAATGATGCGGGCTGCTGTATTTTGCACACGCTGTAGTTTGCATAATGAGTTTTGGGGAATCCCATACAGCAGTGAGTTGCAGTAGTCAATTTTTGAAGTGACCAGAGAATTGATCAAGGTCTTTGTAGCTTCTGGAGAAAGGTACTGTCTAATATGACCTATCTGCCGCAGCTGTGAGTAGCCAGACCTGCACACAGCGTTAATGTGCTGTCTCTTGTTGTAAGGAGGGAATCGTTTTACGGATGGACTGTTGTGGAGAGGGTGCACAGTATTATGTATGAAACTTTGATGATGTTATCAAAACAAAATGACGACATAAAACTGCAAAAATATCTTACAAACAACTACAGTAAAACCTCTCTAAACCGGACACCATTTGAAAAAAGGTAGACCAAACAAGACAGGTGACTACCTAATGCAGGATAAATGTATGACATCTCCAAAAGGGAGATGTCTGCCTTGTTTTTATCCCGCATTTAGCTGCCACGTGTTACTGACTTGTTTAGAGACCATAAATGTAAATATAATTTTATAACTACCTGAATAACTTCCTGAATAGAAAGAAAAAACATTTCAGGGAAATATATTAAATTAATAATTATTGTTAATTAATCAAATTGATTAAAGTTATGAATGTACATGTATACCCTTTATATTTATTCGAATAATTGAATGTGGTTATCACTTTTTTACTTTTCCAGATGGGTGATTAGGGATTTACTGCACTGCTGTTCATGTAGCGCCGATGAATGATGAGATGTTTAACCCTTTCACCCTCAATGACGCATCAAAGCACGTTTGCAATTAGTTTGGATCCTGATTAGGCGTAACGCGGCGTCTGATCAGGATCCAAACTGTTTGACACTCGCATCGATATGTTTTAAGTCATATTACTCTGACTCTTTTTTTGAAACGACCTTGCAAACAACAAAATTGAAGCAGACGACAATGAATCGGTGAAGGGGTAAAATTCTCCCGAATAATTTGATCATGCGATGTTTAAGTAAGATGATTTTGGCAAGTCAGAATTGCAAAAGCAAACAGTCTGAATTACTCGATGTTTAAACAGGATCAAAACTATTTGTCACTCGTTGTTAGGTTTCGCTACATTAAAATATATTTTCTCTTTGTTTGAAAATTAACCATTTGCCTGCTGGTCGCGACTTCACTGTCTATTGCAAACGGTTTGAATCCAAATCAGACTCCGCGCAACGCGTCTTCTGATCTGGATTCAAGCTGTTTGTCACTCGTCCTTATATTTCTTCTGTCAAAATGTCCACGTATATTTAACTTTGAGAAAAAACAGCAGACGATAATTTAAAGCAGATGATATTGCAGCAGTGAAAGTGTTAGACATAACTGTCTTGTTTTGGGGACAGCGGCAAGCGTTATTGTAAGGAGGGAATCGTTGTTCGAAGGGTTGTTGTAGCGAGGGAGCACTGTATATGGTACGAAAACGAATAATGTTAGAATTTTTAAAAATCATAACAAGAATGTGTATACAATTAAATATTAATAACGTGTAATTTGTAAAGTCATTTCTTTTTTTGCCTGGTATAGATATAATAAAAGACAGAAACAGATACATGCTTTTATTATGTTAATGAATTAGCTGTGTAGTTTTATGAATTCTGGCTCAAAGGATTTAAATAGTTTGAGTTGAGTCTGAAATCGTTCTCAAGCATTTGATTGGTCAGATTTTAGCAAAACCTTCAACTCTTTATAACCTTGGAGCCATGGTTAAGAGTGAAGACTGTGCAATGCAAGACAAAATCATTACAAACGTGTTAAATGGACTTTTCTGTATTACCTTTGTTTTGCACTAAGACTTTGCTATAACATGTTTACCCTTAGAACGGTATTTATGATAGATATTGCAAACAGTTTGGAACGAGATGATTTGATGATTTTTCAGAAAGAAAGGCCAGGTAAAGTATAACCAAATACATTAACGCATTTACCGCTGAAGTTGAACCCTTTCATGGTCAAAGTTACCGTTAGGTTTTTACCCCTTCACCGCCACATTGGCGTCTGCTTCAATATTGTTGTCTGCAATATCGTTTCAAAGTTAGATTTAAGGCAGTATAACCTTCGTAATTTCAAAACAAGAGGCAAACAGTTTTGATCCCGATCAGACGCCACGTTAACGCGCTTCATGACGTCATTGAGAGCGAAAGGGTTAAATAAACTCCCAGTTTCCAAATAGATTTAGTCCATTTTGTCTGTTCAGGGTTTTATTTATTTACATTATTTTGCGAAATGACAAACAGTGCTGACTGTTTTGTATGGTTTTCACTATTTGCATATGACACGTTTTCTCTCCAGTTGTACACTGCTGTTTACTTGTAAATGGCAAGTATACTCGGCGTAAAAATCGACATTTATATAGCGCTCTTCTCACGCAGATGTTGTGCTTTTAAAAGCGTTTCACATAAATTTAAATGCATGTACTTACAAAATGGGAAAAGACAAATAACTACATTTACAATAAAGTAAAATACATCCTACATGTACCTTATGGATTTACATTTACAGCTGGATTCAAAAAGTCGTTATCCCCACTATCAAGATCCACCAGAAAGGCACCAGGTCAACGGTACAACTCAACTCCCAATTAGACCAAAAACATCTACAGAAACAACACAGTCTAGGGGTAGCAGTCATCTGTTTCCTACTTTGATATAATAACAAATGTTAGAGAAGTATGTTTCAGACGGTTTTTGAAGGCTGCAACTGAGCTGGCATCTCTGATGTCTCATGGTAGAGTGATATAGAGGAGTTTTGGGGCTGCAAGCATGAAACTTCTATTTTTATACATGTACTGATTTACTCGAGACCTCAACTCTCTTCGAGGTCTATAAACGTCAAGCATATTGACAATGTACCTTGGAGAATCGATGCACAATGCTTTGTATGTCGAGGGCTCGGCGCAAGAGGGACGTAACCACATATTTTTAAAAAAATGACTTTTTTTTATTTTTCAGCTGATATTTGTCAAACTCTTATGCTGTATAAATTTAAACAAATAGTTTCAGATATTTATATCAATAATTTGATATTGCAATAAGGGCGTATCTCAGATGGCCAAATTATTTAAACGCAAGAAGGGCGTAAGTCCACTTACGCCCTTCTTGCATGCTAAAAAGCATCTGGTTGACTTACAATCTATCCTGCAATACAGACTTAAGTAAACAAATAACTGCTTTGTTGTAATCTTATGATGCCATTATGTTCTTTATGACCTCACAACAGTATATTATTGCTTCATAACAGTCTACTGAAGCACTGATATGACACAATATTTTCAATTTTAAGGTAAAAAAAGGTTTAAATCTTATACTTGAGAAAAGAAGGCAGCCATAATGTGGCTTATGGGGGCACCTGAGTCTTGAATAAGGGCGGTTTGCATTTTATGTACATTAAATGTGTGTTGGAGGCAGGATGCGTAAATATATATGTCATTTTTAGATATTTTAGGGTTCAGAATTTGGTTTAGTCTACAAAACCTCTCACTATTTCCTTTTCGGGCTTGAGGTATTAGAATATTATTGATATAAAATCTACTTTTTAGGCAGATTAAGTGTTATAGTAATCAGTTTTTAATATTTTCAAAACTGAAATTTCCCTTTTAACACATTCAAACCTAGAAGCAATGAGTATACTTGTCACAAACAAACAATGTACCTGCAAAAAGTACACTTGCCCTATGCAAACAGTACAGGCCCTGAACATGTAGACATCTAAGACCTGCAGGAGCTCTCTGATCAGTGTCTCCAATGGTTGTTATTTTGCAATATGTTGTTATAAGACTTTGCCAGTCAGTTGTTTTGGTTCTTCAGATATAAAACATACCTAGATCTACTGGAAATTTCCAAAACAAATGAAGAAATCTGGTCACTGGTCTCAACAAATTCACTTCAATAAAATTGAAACTTTGTCTATACTCAAAGCACCTGTTCTAGTTTTGTGCAGGTGTATAATATCATTATGCAGCTTTGCTAAATTAAGTCTCTTCTGAGACATTGTTGATCTTTAAGTGCAGTTTTGACTTGTTTCTGTATACCGATAGTTTTTAGAACTCACTTGTAGCAGGTAAACTAGTATCAGGTTGAGAAGCTTAGACACCGCTATGAAAAGGGCATCATTTTATGAACTGAGTTATCACAGCTTGCTTTGCTCAAGAGCTTTTTTTTAGTGTTTTCTTCTGACCTGTCGGAGTTATTTTTAGATTTGAACATTCTAAAATTTTAATAGGGATGATCACCGTACTCGTTTATTTCCGTACAGTCAGCCAGGGTTACGGAAAGCTGTATTTATTGTGCGTAATGTACCACAGAGAAGACATTATTATTTCCCGAAAAAACGCAAACACAATGCACAAAACTGTAGAAAATTAATTTCATCTTTTTAATCTGGGTTGCAAACAGGTTTGAGCTTGATCAGACTGATCTGGCTCCAATCTGTTTGCAATGGACATAATAGTTTGAGCATAAACACGTTTATTGAGAATGAATAACATATCAGTAAAATTAGCGCAGCTGTCTCGTGCTGCACGATGATCATGCTCATCTCAAGTTGGAAACTGATCCGATGTTACCCTGTTATCTATTTACCATTATGAACAATTCTGTTCTAAAAATAACTCGGACAATTCAGAAAAATCGGACAATACCATAATTAAGTACATAGTTTGGGTACAAGTTTTACAAAAGATTGGTATTATGTGAAGAAGCCCCTGTAAATTGTTGTTATGGTGGCCTTTGCTGCCTTAGCAATGCAGGCTAACCTACATAAAGAGTTTTGGTCAACTTTTCAACTTCCTTACTAAATTCCACAAACTTCCTCATCTCTAAGACCCTCTGACTGTAGCTGATGCCATGCTCTGACTGAAAAATTTGGATACCTCAAGTCCCATTGCCAGATTATCACTATATGAGAGAACATTCTCATAGAGAATGCATTCTGAAGTTTGCTATCTTTCTTCAGGATCTGTTTTATTCTGCTGCATGGATGATGGCTGCAAAATATTTTTCAGATGTTTTACCTTGGTTCAGCCTTTTTAAGAGCATTTGATGTCAGCTCCTTCACAATTTTCACCAGAATCATGTTTTCCTTATTTGGTTGAGGCCTGTGCATTCATATTAGATAGACATGTACTTCTTTTTGACTTGACTGTAATATATAGTCAACTGTCACACATTTTTGTTGAACATTTTTGGTCACAAAAGTTAACCACTCAATAATTTTTTGACTCACTTAAATCAGACCAGTGTAACTTGTAAAAGTGAAAGCTGTCCATAAACAGTATGCTTGATAATAAAATTGGACATATGGCCTGTTCTTATTTTTTGTTTACAAATTATAAAGAAATTCTGAGTACAAAGGGGCATAATTTGTGATAAGAGTTATAGGCCTTGTCATTTCACATGGATAGTGTTGAGGAACAGCAATTATTAACTTTTATTCAAATGAGCTAAACTGTAGAATAGTTTTAAAAAAAAAAAAGGGTATAGGACTTGTCCTTGTATGTATACCCGACTTTTTGGGGGGTTGGAGTTGGGACCATTCCCAAAAGAAAACAAGGACTTTTTCCCAAAGTGAGCCGTTTAAGGCAGGATTTCCCCCCCAAAATAAAAGTTTTACGACTCAATTTTTTTCTCCAAATCAAGTATTTTACATAGTTTTAGAGCATATTTTTCCCAATTGAATGGGTACCAACCCATTCCCAAAGTCAAGTGGTGACAAAAAATACTGAAGTCAGATGATAACTGAATGCTTGAGTACTTTCAAACCTAATGAGGACAAAAAATTAGCTAAGGACAAATTTCTAAGAAATTCATATTTGTGAAAGAGTTATAGGCCTTGTGTCATTTTAATAATGTGGGTGATTATAAAGTAGTCTTTCTTTACTGTTTAATCAACTCCATGAAGAAATAACATAAGCAACATTGATAGTAAAATATATATGTGATAGAAGGTAAAAAGAGGCATAACTCTTGTCAGATTTAAAAAGAATCATAAGACCTGTTGCTGTATGTATTCCAGATGATACTGCTCACTTGAGTGAAGTTTCAAAATAAATTGTCAGATACAGAAAAACCTAATGATGAACACATTCTTAATTTCTATGTACACAGAACTTTAATTCTACACAAATATTTTAGAAACAGTTAGTCATGTTTCTTTTTATGTATGAGGAGGAGGGTTGATGAGACAGAACAATTTTAAACTTTAAAGTAAATCATTCAGAAATTATAAAGAATAATACCACTGATGGTAAAAAAGTGTGTGTGTGTGTGTGTGTGTGTGTGTGTGTGTGTGTGTGTGTGTGTGTGTGTGTGTGTGTGTGTGTGTGTGTGTGTGTGTGTGTGTGTGTGTGTGTGTGTGTGTGTGTGTGTGTGTGTGTGTGTGTGTGTGTGTGTGTGTGTGTGTGTGTGTGTGTGTGTGTGTGTGTGTGTGTGTGTGTGTGTGTGTGTGTGTGTGTGTGTGTGTGTGTGTGTGTGTGTGTGTGTGTGTGTGTGTGTGTGTGTGTGTGTGTGTGTGTGTGTGTGTGTGTGTGTGTGTGTGTGTGTGTGTGTGTGTGTGTGTGTGTGTGTGTGTGTGTGTGTGTGTGTGTGTGTGTGTGTGTGTGTGTGTGTGTGTGTGTGTGTGTGTGTGTGTGTGTGTGTGTGTGTGTGTGTGTGTGTGTGTGTGTGTGTGTGTGTGTGTGTGTGTGTGTGTGTGTGTGTGTGTGTGTGTGTGTGTGTGTGTGTGTGTGTGTGTGTGTGTGTGTGTGTGTGTGTGTGTGTGTGTGTGTGTGTGTGTGTGTGTGTGTGTGTGTGTGTGTGTGTGTGTGTGTGTGTGTGTGTGTGTGTGTGTGTGTGTGTGTGTGTGTGTGTGTGTGTGTGTGTGTGTGTGTGTGTGTGTGTGTGTGTGTGTGTGTGTGTGTGTGTGTGTGTGTGTGTGTGTGTGTGTGTGTGTGTG
The DNA here is from genome assembly GCA_922989275.2 of Gari tellinella. NCBI lineage: Eukaryota > Metazoa > Mollusca > Bivalvia > Cardiida > Psammobiidae > Gari > Gari tellinella. Next base: position 55,484,214 of record OV277858.1, read on the forward strand.
TGTGTGTGTGTGTGTGTGTGTGTGTGTGTGTGTGTGTGTGTGTGTGTGTGTGTGTGTGTGTGTGTGTGTGTGTGTGTGTGTGTGTGTGTGTGTGTGTGTGTGTGTGTGTGTGTGTGTGTGTGTGTGTGTGTGTGTGTGTGTGTGTGTGTGTGTGTGTGTGTGTGTGTGTGTGTGTGTGTGTGTGTGTGTGTGTGTGTGTGTGTGTGTGTGTGTGTGAGTGTGTGTGTGTGTGTGTGTGTGTGTGTGTGTGTGTGTGTGTGTGTGTGTGTGTGTGTGTGTGTGTGTGTGTGTGTGTGTGTGTGTGTGTGTGTGTGTGTGTGTGTGTGTGTGTGTGTGTGTGTGTGTGTGTGTGTGTGTGTGTGTGTGTGTGTGTGTGTGTGTGTGTGTGTGTGTGTGTGTGTGTGTGTGTGTGTGTGTGTGTGTGTGTGTGTGTGTGTGTGTGTGTGTGTGTGTGTGTGTGTGTGTGTGTGTGTGTGTGTGTGTGTGTGTGTGTGTGTGTGTGTGTGTGTGTGTGTGTGTGTGTGTGTGTGTGTGTGTGTGTGTGTGTGTGTGTGTGTGTGTGTGTGTGTGTGTGTGTGTGTGTGTGTGTGTGTGTGTGTGTGTGTGTGTGTGTGTGTGTGTGTGTGTGTGTGTGTGTGTGTGTGTGTGTGTGTGTGTGTGTGTGTGTGTGTGTGTGTGTGTGTGTGTGTGTGTGTGTGTGTGTGTGTGTGTGTGTGTGTGTGTGTGTGTGTGTGTGTGTGTGTGTGTGTGTGTGTGTGTGTGTGTGTGTGTGTGTGTGTGTGTGTGTGTGTGTGTGTGTGTGTGTGTGTGTGTGTGTGTGTGTGTGTGTGTGTGTGTGTGTGTGTGTGTGTGTGTGTGTGTGTGTGTGTGTGTGTGTGTGTGTGTGTGTGTGTGTGTGTGTGTGTGTGTGTGTGTGTGTGTGTGTGTGTGTGTGTGTGTGTGTGTGTGTGTGTGTGTGTGTGTGTGTGTGTGTGTGTGTGTGTGTGTGTGTGTGTGTGTGTGTGTGTGTGTGTGTGTGTGTGTGTGTGTGTGTGTGTGTGTGTGTGTGTGTGTGTGTGTGTGTGTGTGTGTGTGTGTGTGTGTGTGTGTGTGTGTGTGTGTGTGTGTGTGTGTGTGTGTGTGTGTGTGTGTGTGTGTGTGTGTGTGTGTGTGTGTGTGTGTGTGTGTGTGTGTGTGTGTGTGTGTGTGTGTGTGTGTGTGTGTGTGTGTGTGTGTGTGTGTGTGTGTGTGTGTGTGTGTGTGTGTGTGTGTGTGTGTGTGTGTGTGTGTTGGGGGGGTCAAAATTGGCAAAATATTTGAAATATTTAGTTATGGGACATGTTGTACATTATGTCAAATGATACTGAACACTTTAATGAAGTTTTAAATTGATTGAGGCACAGGTGAGAAATATATAGTCTGTTTATGTTTTCAACCCGAGAACAATGTCCTTAATTGAATAAATCAAAATGGAAATGTACATCAAAATAACCCAAGCAATACATGTACATATTCTGTTGTACAATTTATTATTTGCATAAAACGTAATAAAATTCACTTTTTTTTTTTACTGAAGTTTAACTGAAAAATATATAATAGAACAGTCCAGCCAGATGTACTGGGGAAAAATGTGCAACGAGAGCGCAAGTCAAACATTTTCAATAAGATGTATTTCTGAAATACTATGCCCCCTGCATGTGACCTTGACCTTTGTATGACATGATCTAACTTGTACAGAGTTCAAGAGCTTCTGAAGTCAAGTACACATGTCAATATGGAGTCTCTATCACATGTAGTCCCAAAGTTATGACAATTTTTTATTAAATTCAGCCTATTTTTCCTTAATGACCTTGACCTTGGTCTGACATGGTCCAAGTTGGGTTGAGCTGAAGAGCTCCTTGGGTTGAATACACATGCCAAATATGAAGTCTCTATCACTTGTAGTTCCAAAGTTATGGCTAAGGTTAAGTTGACTTACGCCCTTCTTGCGTATAAAATTTCTTCAGATTTTCTTGAAAAAGCATGCAAGAAGGGCGTAAGTCAGATTTTTTTAAATATACCACTATTTTGTAAAATTTTAATATAGTTTTTTAATTTTTCATTAAGAATAAATTATTTTAAAACAAAACACATGGTAAATATATATGTAACTTTCAATCTATAGAAATAAATTAGTTTTTTTCACTTCCTGTAAAATTTTAAAAAATGTAGTTACGCCCGTCTTGCGCCGAACCCTCGATGTGAGTGTCAGAATTTTAATGCGGGCGGTTGTATTTTGCTGGTAATAATGCGGGCGGTTGTATTTTCCATGGTTATAATGCGGGCGGTTGTATTTTGCTGGTAATAATGCGGGCGGTTGTATTGCGGGCGGTTGTATTTTGCACAGACTGTAGTTTTCGTAGTGTGTTTGGGGGAATCCCATAGAGCAGGGAGTTGCAGAATTCCAGCTTCTATGTGACCAAGGAATTGACAAAGGTATTTGTAGCCACCGGGGAAAGGTACTGTCTTATATGACCTGTTTGCCGAAGCTTTGCCTAGCTGCGATGGTGTGCTGTGTCAAATCCATTTTTATTTTTTAATCAAATTTAGCACCAAAATTCTTCACACACGATGATGGTTTGATTTGGAGTGTCCCACTTTAAAGTATTCATGTATGTTAACCTTTTTATTTGAAACAGTAACTATGACCTGAGTTTTGTCGGTGTTCGGCTTCAATATACTCTGGTGCATCCATGAGACTATGTCTTTTAGACAACTCTCGACTTCTGACATGGGTCGCTAGGGTTAAACAAAGTGTATAGCCAATAAATCCGCATGAACACAGGAAGGTGATGTAAAGTATAGACAGTACAAAGCGTTAGCTTCTAAATGAACTTTCTGTTTGTTTCATGATAATTTAAGCCGCAGTGTAGAAGACGTTATTCTTTTCCCTTTAAACTAAACGCAAACGGAGTGCAATGGTATGTAGAAAATGGCAGATGTTATACAATTCTGACGACTTATTCTTATCTGAGTGGCATTCAGTTTGGAGTCTGATCAGACACCGAATTAAAAGGCTTCTGATCTGGTTCCAACCTGTTTGCAATGGAAGCATTTGTTTTAGCATAAACGCGTTAATTGGGTACCAATAGCGTCTTCTCCACTGCACCTCTGGTTTTTACAATCTCAATAAGGCTTGCTCTTAGTGACCGTGCAAGAGAGGGTTTTATTTATGCTTTTCGGTGGATTACCACGAAATAGCAGTGGATGATCACTTGGTAATCCACTGCAGTGGATTATCACCAATCGCTTTTTATTATGAATTTTCCCCGTAGGGCTCCCCAAGAATCGTAGTCAATCGTGTCTTATCGTTAAATTCCGGCAGTCCGATTTGTCGCGAACTACTCACCGGAAGAGCACGAATCCAAACTCGGGAGCAACGAGTGACGTCTTTATACCGCCAACTGTCACGCGCGTGTGTTCGACATAAAACGTGGGGCTCAACACGGGATAAATAATGTACGTTCGCTTTCAATTTTTAAACAATTTCGTTTAAAAAGTGGCTTAAAAGCATAAATAAATAGAATAACTGTGTTTTTTCAGTGTAAGATCGAATTTAATCCATTTCGTGAACATCAGACTGTTATATTTTCACTCGTGGCTTCGCCACTCGTGAAAATATAACGTCTGATGTTCACTCAATGGATTAAATTTCGATCTTACACTGAAAAAAACAGTTATCCTCTATGTAATACAGTAAAACTTCTAAAATAAAATAAAATCTATTATTTTGTATTAAACAGGTGGCTGCTTAAAAGAATGTGAAAGTAAAACAGAAAGCTCCTTTAAGAGCTTTCTGTTTTACTTTACTTTGCTTTAAGCTGCTACATGTATTTCATAAATCAATTAGCCTACTTTTGCGGTAGTAATAGAGGTTTCGCTGTATTTAGAAATCAGGTGAAGCAATTTTGTTTTCAAAACACGGTAGTGACTCGGTGTAACCCTGGTGCAGACCGTGTTACCGCCTATAGCGTTTTCAAACAGGTTGGATCCAGATCAGATACCGAATATATCGGACTCTAATTCGGATGAAAAAATTTTGACACACATATCAATATAGCTTCAGTCAAAATTTTAAAAGATATAAATATGACATAAAATTGCATACGATAACTTTTCAGCAGACGATAATTTGACCATGCAAGGATATTTGTTTGTGAAATTGTTCTTCAAGCATATTTCTTACCGATGACTACACTTTACGACAACGCTGCCTGAAATATGAGCATTTTAATGACCGTATGTCTGTAAAGAAATGCAATTTTGAAATAACACCAAGTTGTCGCCTCATTATGCTCTAGTTGGGAGACGGCAATGTATCAGATGTCTTTGAGTAAGCCTGCTTCTTCAAGAGTCAAGTAAATAATACAGAGGGAGCACTAGTCTTTCCAACTTATAGTGTAATAGGTATGTTTTAAAGTAGTTCTGTCAATTGCAAACAGTTTGAAGCCAGGTCAGACGCCGAGTAACTCGGCGTCTGATAAAGCTCCAAATGGTTTGCAATTCATATTTTATTAAATTATCAAGACTTCAAATACACATTCATATTTTACATTTAATTGCATTGTGTTTGCTTTAACCCTTATCATGCTTAATTGTCGTCTGCTTAAAGTATACCGTCTGCGAAAAATGTAAAAAAAAATAAAAAATTTTTTTAAATTGAAGAAACTATGAATATGAGTGGCAAACAGTTTGGTTCCAGATCAGACGCCGCGTCTTGCCATTGCACAAGTCCAATCTATACTATAAAACATTGACATTACACTACTTGCAGTGGCAAAATTTACTCATTATAGAGTTAAATTTAACAAATACATGATAGAAAATGACATTTTATATACATTCGATGATATATTTTGATTTGAATGCCAAACAGTTTGTACACTAATCTGATTTGGCTCCAACCTATTTGCAATGAATATTAGTAAATGAAGTACACGTACTTATGATAGGAAATAATACCGGTCCACCCACTGTACAAATAGCGATTAAGGGTCGTATTTGTGTATAATTATTCTCACTAACAGTAGTTCTTGTCAGAAAGAATAAATAAACACAATTATCCGAACGATGGTAAAACCTGTACTCCATAAAAAGTGTGACTGATGGTTATTTTGATATGGCTTCATGGTAATCCCCTTCACTGTTTTACAGTGGAGAAAACGTTATTATTTCCCTTTAATCTCAAACGAAACGCAAACGCATTGCAATAAAATGTACAAAATAACAATATTTTGGCAAATCTGACTATTCATTCAATACGAGTGAAAAAACAGTTTTGGGCCTGATCAGACGCCGGTTACCCGGCGTCTGATCCGGCTCCAAACTGTTTGCCATGGAAATAATAGTTTTAGCAAAAACTCGTTTATTGGGAAAGTATAACGATTTCTCCACTGTATCCCCAGTAAAATGGTTACACGCGAACACTGTAGATCCTGATCAGACTCCTCGTTACGCGTGTGACACTCATAACGATATTGCTTTAGTCATTGTCCTAAAATTCAAATTTGAGAAATAAACGTAGACGACAATTACTGTTAGCAGATGAAGCCAATGGCAGTTTGATACTATAGTCACTATCATATAGCTAAACGTTTCTCATGCACTATAAATGAGATTGCTAACTCTTAACCTACAAACCTTAGTCTACAAATAGTTCATTTGGAATTGTAAACAGTTTGGATCTATATCAGGACCCGAGTAACTCAATATCCAAACTGTTCGACAATTCGTACTTATCTCGTTTTTAAGTAAGAAAGGTTCTTTAAAAATGAATAGACTGTAGCTTACGATATTGAACAAAACAAGCACGACTGGTGACATGGTAACGAAGCAATATGTATTACATGCCCGCTAGTTTATATGATCAATTAACAACCCACATTAACCACTGTCAATTATCGTGATGTTAAAGACCAAGCCTTATCCACCATACAGTTTAGCCATCCATATTTTACAGAATAAATATAGCTCTTGGTGAAATGTAGCATTTTGCAACTTTTCGTCTTAGTCTAAATATTTTAGTGGATGCCAGGTATAAACAGGATAATATTTCCTCAAAACTTGTGTACTATTAGTAATAGTTAGAGGTTATTTCAATGCTTCTTAATGATTAGTAGTAGTAGATCTTTAATACCTCCAATGATGGAGAGCTACGTAATAATACAGACAGTGAAAACATAACATAGAAACACAGAATCAATCAATTGTGACAGAAATAATATGTACAGTTTAAATTGCGGTAGACATCTAATTTATAATTATGCATTGAGGTCACATGCACCGATACATCTACATGGCGGTAAAAACCATTATAGAGTAAGAGTGCATGGTTTCAATTACACAAAATCAAACATTGAGAGATAGTGGAGTTATGACATACAGTCAGACCTGCACTAGACGATAAGCAGTCTCAAACTCAGACGAAGGCCCTCTACCAGAAAGAAAACAAAGCAGAAGGCTCAAACAAGAGCCTTTCGCCCAGCATCAGTCCTGCAGTAAGCAGCCATCTGCCCAAGAGACACCCATATCTCATCCCAAATACTAGACATCCATATATATACATGACACATTTACACACTCGTGGATACGTGAATATATTAATCTAACTCTGAATACTGGCAACCCCTCTCACGAGTGTTAAAGCCAGGAAAAAGTGCACGTCAGAACTGTTAAGTGAAGTGAAAGGTAAAAGAAACCTAACAATAGATATTGTCAAGTATAGTGATGCTTAAAAGAAGACATTCAGTTGTTTAAAAATGAGTGAGTTGAGATAAAAGGGAAAGAGTAAAAACACTGAACATGGACTAGTACTGCAACTTCACCACTGCCCTCTTAAACTGGCCTAGTTCAGGCAGGGTAGCGGTATTCATAGGGAGTTGGTCCCAAAGGGTGATGCTGTGCGGGAAAAAGGAAAACTTCAGATAGTCAGTGTTGACCTGTATCTGTCTAAGGGAGAGGGGATGCATATGTCTGGTGAATCTGCTGGGTGTTTGAATGTAAGTTGGAAGTGGTATTGCGACTAGGTTGTGGTAGATCTTGTATAGCATAATCAGTCTAGAGTCATTTCTGTGATGCTCCAGAGACCTCCATCCAAGACTATTCTGCATTGCTGTAACACTTGCAAGAGGGGAGTAGTTGTGTGTGACCCATCTAATGGCACGACGTTGGACATTCTCAATTTTGTTGATGTAGGTTTTAGTATAGGGGGACCATATGGTGGAAGCGTACTCCAACTGCGGCCGGACCAGGGACTTATTGGCTAGCTCACATACTTTCTGGTTGCTAGTAGTGATATTATTCTTAATAAAGCCGAGAGATTTGTTTGCATTGGAGGTGATTCGAGAGATGTAAGTGTTAAAGTTGAAAGAGAAAAAAAAATCCAAAGAGAAAAAAAGTGTTAAAGTTGAGATCAGAGGATATATCAAGTCCTAGGTATTTAGCATGGGGGACATATTCTAGGACTGCATCTCAAGGCACGATGAAAGCACTACCGAGAGAACTTCTGGGAGATTTCTTGGATAGTTTCACCGTGCATTAAGAAATATTAATCATCGAAATGTCTCGGTTTTACTAAATGGTATGTTCGCTCCTGAGAAGTGTTACTGCACCAAGCATAAGTTATATCTGCTGTAAAGAAAAAACACACATAAAAAACCAACAACAAAAAAACAACAACAACAAAAAAACAACAACAAAAAAACAAAACAAAAACCATGTCCAAAGAACAATTTTATACATTCAGGGGTTGGCTACCTTAAACATTCTCACTGAAGCATTGAAATAAACTCTAACCATTTTAGTGTTTGACCCGCCCACATGTGACGTCACTTACATGTCATTACTCTATTTTTCTCCGCCGACATATGTTTACACAGCCTGTTACATATATGTGTGTTTTATTACGTAGCAACATGGCGCATGGCAATTTTGATTTATGGTTTGTAGATGTTGGTTTTGTTTATTACGGTAAGAATTCTGTTTTAATTATATTGTGTGTTTTCTTTTTCTTATTCCCCACTCCTAAAGATTAAATAAAATTTGAATGATTTTCACAATTTTCTTCCGACCAGCGAACTACAAAATTTTAATGTCATTATTTTCCTCGAAATTGAATTGTACATGTATATGCACTTTGCTGTGTAATGGATTTCCCATGAAGCTTAAAGGTCACGCCATGGGCGAGGCTGACCGAAAATATTAACACATGCGCAATGCTTTCTAACGTCTAAATCGAAATATCGCACACTTCATAATTGAATTGCCAAATCTCTTTAAATCCCGAAGACTTAATAATTAAATCGAGCGAAAATTTGAATTGTGTGGCTTGCTGATTGGCTGAAAGAGTAGGTCAAACACTAAATACAATTAACTGCAAATTACAGAGATTTCTTCTTAACTTTAGCATACCCTAAAACTTCCCCTGCGACAAAGTAGGCTCTTTATCAGGACAGGGTAAATTCAAATAAAGGTATTTGTATGAACCCCTACCCTGCCTTTCCCCTAGTACAATGTTTACTTGCAAACAGTATGGATCCTCGTTTCAATAATTCTGAAAACAAAATATTGAAAAATTATATCTGATAAATAAAAGCAAATCATAGCCGTGAACGAGTTAATAATAGCGTTGCTCATTCATTTTAGTAATATCATTAACTGGCTATACTGCACTAACACCGTCGCACTAAATTTATTCAGTAGTTTAAACATATTTTATTGCCCAATATTTGTACAAAGGTTAATATAACAATTCAAATTTACAAATAATGTTATCTTACATACAAATATATGTGCAAAAGGGTCGGGCTACAAGTTCTTACAACGTTAGTAACAGCCCTCCCCTTCTAATAAGTTTACATCATTAGTATGACGTGTGCGTGTCTACAATTGCTTTACATTATATATTTTGTTGAAAGATAATAAATATGAAAACAAAAATAGCATTGAAAAAGAAAAGAACAATGAAAAAATGTTATGAGAATTTCCAGAAATAGACAACTGAATAAGCATTTTGGTTATATCCTAAATTTAAGAAGAAGAAAGAAATAAGAAACGAAAGAGGGGATAGATGTTTGTTCTGTCTTAATGGTAAGGGGTTAGCTACGCCAACTTAGGAGATCGCAAATCTGTTTGTATCCTTAATGTATGTCCGAACAGAGGAAAATATATATCGATTCTCGTCGTCACTGAGATTGATAGAGTCAGAAAGAAGTAAATGAATGTTTAGAGGATGAAACTTGTGGGTTGAACGGAAGAGTCTGAGTCTTGCATTTACATAGAGATGACATTGGAAGAAATAGTGCTCAGCATCTTCATTTACAAAACCACATTCGCAGGTTCCTTGATCTCTCAGATGATTTTGAAACAGGTCTTGATTCAGATTGCTACAGTTATTACGGAGTCTGGCATGGATAACAGCGAGTTTTCTTTCACCAGATCCATAGTAAGTGGGCACAAGAAAAAGTTTGAAAAGGGCATTATTTAGAGATTTATTCAGTCTCATTGATCAACGAAGAGTGTCGTTTTTGACATGATTTAAACTTTAAACAATTTATCACCTGTCCTTGCTTCCATATATCTGTTAGAATTGTTTGTGTTAATCAAGAGAGCCGCACATAATTCAAAGAAAAGAATAAGTCTGCAACATATGTATACCTTGTTAGGCATGGCTAGTTGATCGATGGAAGTTTGTACTGTTTATGATTATATTCTCTCCTACTGTGGACAGCGTGAGACGCGGCGTCTAATCAGGATCCAAATTTGTTTGACATTTATTACGATACTACTTTAGTATTTACTCAAATCTAAATTAAAGAAAGAAATGCAGACGACACTTGTTTTAAGCAGATGACGTCATGATAGTGAAAGATAGCGCCATGGCGACTGAAGGAGTTCAGAGACGTACAATTAAGACAACGTTATTCTTTCCCGAACAAAGCGCAGTGTATTACGTCGTGGAAAATCTTAGTTACCTTGAATGTTAACACTTTGTTTTAAGTTCAAACTGAAGCAGTTTTGAACCTGCCATGACACCTAGTCACTCGGAATCTAGTCTGGCTCCAATATCTTAGATGTGGACAACTGTTTAACTTATTTAAACATAGTGTCTAACTAGGAGGGAATTGGCACACAGCATAACACTTTGGTGTCTTCAGATCACCACTTAAAAGCTATAATGAAATATTCCAATTAAACGCAGGGAGAGTTCATTGCAATATCCGGGCATACGTATGAAAATGTTAGAAGTTAGATCGTTTTTTATTATATATATTTGATTGGATAAAGAAGCGTTATACTCCAGGCTTATATTTGTGTAAAATCATTTACGCTGACAATTATTTCTGTCCGATAAAATATATCAATACGGTTTTCTTTATTATACTTCTTTGAGCGATAGTCTTTATTATATAAAAAAGAGTGAAAATGTGAGAGTGTTTTGATAAGGTTTCGTGCTAAGTCAACGGCAATTTGATAATATCGCCAATGTCACGTATTAAAAACTTTAACAAGTGCGACCATAAAGCTTAGCCTACCAAACCCAATATTACGCGTAGTTGCAAACAGTTTGGATACGGGTCACTGTGGTCAAACATAGAATTACTCGGTATCTGATCAGATCCAAACTGTTGGACATTCATATCAAAATTTTAAAAAAAACGTTTTGATTTTCATGTAGCCATTTTAATTGGGGAAACAATTCTATTACCAAATAAGGGTTACAAAACACATATTAATATTACAAATCCACTAGTTTCAAAAATAATTAATAAACAAAGTAACAGCTCTCTAGTACCATATGTAAGCCGCAAATGAACTCTAACATTTCTCACTATAAACGAATGTCGTCGTTTTTTTATGCTTTGACGCTATTGCCATTGTGTCCGAGTTATAACGTACATTTCAACAACCATTCACTTATGGGGAAGCGATTATGTAAACATATCTCATTATTTTCTTACTCTTATAACTTGCCGGTGATTCGCATCGTTGTGGTTAGGATTAAATGTACAGCCGCCAATGAAAATAGTTCGATAAATACTCAATGAAAAATACATGTAGTTAAAATGCTTTCACTCCGTAGATGACCGGAATGGTTTCGTAAGTAAATGAGACGAATGCTAAAAGATTATCATACAAGAGCACCTCAAGCCGGAGCATATTACGCCAGCCACATTCACCTTAAAGCCGCATTGTGTTTTTGAGAAACCTGCATAAAACGGTTGTTTGGGGTCCCATTTGAACTACGTGGGACGTGATTCTTTCACAAAAACCGACTTTATCTAAGAAATTTGCTTTTTAAATTTAATTTATAATATTTTGGTGCAGCACAAATTAAAAATCCTCCCTTGTGAATGGAAAGAAGGACAACTCTGTAAATACAGGGCTCCAGATAACGGAAGTATTTCGAAAACTAAAATTCTTTATTTCTGCTTTTAAACCCAATGGTGTCATACTCATTAAAATTGTCTCGAAGATTAAAATCAGTAGTAACAACATAGCATTCGGTGCTGAAATGAGTGAGAAAATGTTAGATAAGTTCAGATTACTCCCGCTTATACATGTGTAACTGGAGCATCTGGTTAACCCTTATTCTGCTGCACGGACGTCTGCTTTGACATTGTCGTCTGCAAAATTTGTTCAGTTTAGATTTATGCATTGTTTTAATGAAACAAACCTTAAGACGAGTGTCAAACAGTTTGGATCCAGATGAGACGCCGCGTTACGCGGCGTCTTTCTAGATTCAAACAGTTTGTAAACGCCGTAAAATTACGACCAGTAGGCACAGGGTTAAACACTATGAGGTGCAGTCAAAACGTGTGTATATTATTCTCGGTGGGTAAACGATTAAATTTTTTTACGGAGAATCTATACCTTGAGCTTGCTGAAAATGACTGTTTCAGCCTTCTCTCTAACTCAAACACTTCTTTTGGGATCTTCACCAATCTTGCTACAAATATTAGTATAGAATCTAGGTCATGTTCAATAACTAGCAAAATCGCATGAGGCATGTCTGAGTTATTGCCCTTGAATAATTAAAAAATGACATTTTTAGTCATTCAAGGGCAATAACTCCAACAAGCCTTGTGCGATTTTGGTAGTTAAGATGACTGACCTAGATTTAATATTAATAAACATTTTTAACAAGTTTGGTGAATATCTGATATAAACTGTATGTGTTAGAAAGCAAAAAATGCTGAAACAGTCATTTTTAATACTTAAAGGGCCAAAACTCAGACATGCCACTTGCGATTTTTGTAATAATCAAACTAGACCTAAATCTTTTATAATTAAATATTTTCAGCAAGTTTAGTGAATATCCGATAAAAACTGTATGTGTTAGGGTGCAAAAATGACTGAAACCGTCATATTTTATTAATAAAAAGGCAATAACTCAGATATACCTTATGCGATTTTAGTAGTAATCAAACTAAACCTTGATTTTATATCAATAAACATTTTCAGCAAGTTTGGTGAAGATCAAATAAAACGTATTTGTGTTTGAGAGCAAAACTTGCTGAAAACAGTCATTTTTTAATACATAAAGGGCAAAAACTCAGATATGCCACATGCGATTTTAGTAATAATCAAACTGTACCTAAATTTTATATGAATAAATTTTTTTAGCATGTTTGGTGAATATCCGATAAAAGCTGTTTGTTTTAGAGAGCAAAAATGACTGAAACAGTCATTTTTTATTAATTAAGGCCTTTCGCTACCGGAAGTCGGTCTTGCGGGCGAGCGGATATGCGTCTGGACGACACAGACTTTTTTCGTACGTGTTTATACTAGAAAATTTATATAAAGGAAATGTTGATACGAATTAGTATAATTCTTCATAGCGCAGTTAGTATAGTGGTTGACTATAGTGGTTGACTAGCAATCCAAAGGTCATAGGTTCGAGACCCATCCGATCCAAATATTTTTTTTAAGTGTCCGATTTATTGACTTGTCAATCCATAACGCAGTAATCAAGAGACATGTTATGTTCAGTCTTCGTTGATTAGTACTAGTGATGTTTACGGTCCAAGTATATGTCCACTTACCTGTACATTTTAGTTTAATGACTTACAGGTCAATTAAATCGGTATACATGTAAATGATTTGATCGAACTATAAAGCCACACCTTGAAGCTTATCAATACGCTAACCTTTTCAAGATCGATATTGCCCATTATAATTATGTTCAAGCAATATAATAAACCTTGTATGCAAGTCCATGAATAAATAATAATGCATTTTAATGACAAAGTTTTAATTCTAAGGTAGGTAACTGTATCTAAACAACAAATATCCTACATTTTAATAAGAAAATATGTTATTACAACAAATCCTGACTGCAATATTTTCTAATTTTTTCAGACTGACTAGTTCATCAACCATATATTTGAATAAAATGAAAACAAATATACATTGAATGAGTCAGTTTTTTGTAATTCAATTTTTTAGCATTTTGCAAAATTTAAATAGCTGATAACATCTTTCTGAACATCTTTATTCAAAATGTTTTTAGCTTTTCTTGTAATGAATGTTGTGGACTACTTATTGGGCGAGAATTATAGTCATTAGCTTTGTTCATTTTTAAGAAAAATAAAATCATCAAAATTCTAGGTTTTTGTCAGAAAAAAGACCTTAAAGACAAACCACAAAATAAATTTTGCCTTTATTTACACACATTGTTTCTTAGGCTATTATCATTCTTCATGAAAAGTTTCATAACAATCGTATGGAAACTACGCGCATATGCGAAGTACCTTAACAGGCAAAAAACTCAAAAAAAACTTATATATGCGATTTTAGTAGTAATCAAACTAAACCTTGATTTTATATCAATGAACATTTCAGCAAGTTTGTGGAAGATCGGATAAAAAACAGTTGAGTTAGAGAGCGGAAAAAAAAGTGTGATAGTCTAACTGACTGATGGATGGACGGGCGGAGGTAGATACGGTTGCCCACAGTGAAGTTGATTTCTGCTGTATCACGTGATACTAAGCCGTGTGGTAATGTTTATTACAGACGTTCTATTTTCGGTTTGTTATGATTTTAAATAGCCCTTTTAGGTGATTTAGGTCCGTCTTCATCATTTCATAGATCAGTTTGGCCCATAAGAATGTTCAAACATTATTATGGGCCGTTATTGTATTTCAGGCATTAAGAAAAGGTCTGAAAACACAATGGGACTTTAAGATGTAGCCATATTAAAACCCTAACAAGGTGAAGTAAACCAAACAGGAAAAGGGGCATAACTCTGACAATTAAGGGTCACATTTAAAGTGTGTACTATATGTCTAATCCCTTAATTTTTTGTGTCACCATATCAAATCTGAAAGAAATTGAACTGGGAATTAAAATGTTCTTGCCCTTTCTACACAGTGCCTATATTTGTCAATAAGAGGGACATTATTCTGTTAAAATTTACTGCAAAATTTCTGAAACACTATCTTGTTTGAGTTTTTGTGGTATGGTATACATGTATTTGTAGCAAATTTCATTAACATCAGTCAATAAATAAAGATACTAGAGCACTAGCAAGAAAAAGTAAACGAACAGAAAAAGGGACATACGAGAGTCAAATGGAAACCCGAAATACGAGTATATATCAAATCCCTTCTCTACGTGTATCATCATATCAAACCTGAAATGATTCAAACAGATAAGTAACAGTTTTTTCCACAAAATGCCCAATTTTTACATTAAAAGGGACATGACTCTGCAATGGCTGGTCATATAAATGCTGACCAGGTTTCAGAAGGATCGGAATAATTCTGGTTGAGTAAGAGAGCGGACAAACAAATATACACTAAAATGACCATTTTTGACCATACAAGAAACATGACTCTGCAGTGTCTGGGACAACCTTGCTGATTATCTAACTTAAGCGAGACATTTTGGTCATATACATGCTAACCAAGTTTCAAAAGGATTGGAATACATTTGTTTGAGTTAGAGGGCAGACAAACAAACGTTCACAGACAGACGGACGGACGGACAGCACAATAACACAATAAGTCCCGTCTGAAGACGGGCGTATAAAAAGTACTAAATCTCAATATGATTTTCTTTCGGAAACATTTGTTTACTAGATCAATCGTAACTACTTCGCTTATTCTGAGCTATTTCTGCACACTGTGGAAATCGCCGCAGTACATAACCCATTTGGTACAGCATCATCAGGGAAGTGGCTTACTAAACACCGTTACCTGAAATACACATTTTGTGATAAGGTTTGGAGATATCTCAAATACAATTAATCTTGAACGTCTTACTAACGACTGCATTAATATATATCCTAACCTTTTCCCGTATAACAGAAAACGCGTGAAGGTAAACTTCTTATCATTATTTCGATGGGGCGATCTAGTGTAATTCAAAAGGGTAAAAATAAACCACCTGTTCCAAAACGTACATGAGTTTTGTCTAGAAACTGTTAGCAAATAAACCTTGTACTCGGGGTAAAGCAGTGAAGAGATTAAAAACAGACGATTAGTACGCGTTTGTTCCCAGTAAAGTGCCAAATGTTAAAAACTTGAAGTGTTTTCTTACGCCCAAAATATCTCTGTTTTACTTAAGCAATTGCATCGAAGTTTTATTTTTTTACCGATTTTTAACGAGACAAATTCACATTGTAATTGCTTACCGTCGTGTTGACATATCAAATGAAAGTTTACATGTTCTCGATGGCTTCAGTAATACAAAATGACATTGTAAATGTAGGCATTCAATGGGCTGTCAAAGATTGGACTGTTTGTGTGGACAAACTCTTATTTCTCAAAATGCCACACACAGAAGTGTTAAAGCTGTACAAACAGTGACATTTTTGTCAGCAGTGCGATGTTCGTCGTCAGCAATGTGATGTTATTTAACTCTTTCGCTGCCAAAGTTCTGTCGTGAGAGTTTTCATTCTTCACCGTTTCATTGTCGTCTGCTTCAATTTTGTTGTTTGCAAGATCGTTTCAAAGTAAGATTTAAAGTAGTATGACTTAAAACATATCGATACAAGTGTCAAACAGTATGGATCCTGGTCAGACGCCGCGTTACACGGCTCCTAATCAGGATCCTTACTGTTTGCAAACGCGCTTTTTGGCGTCATTAAGAGTGAAAGGGTTAAATCATGCTGATGGCAGATCTCAATTGGCAACCAGTTTTTCAAATGAATACCTACGAGTAAACGTAGTCTTTGTTGCAAGAACAATGTTGTTGTTGTTGATTCGTTTTCACGTCTCGCCCAAGTTATCTTCGTCTCTCGACTAAACTATTGTGGGGGATCACGCTGTTTCCCCTCAGCCGACAGGGCGTAGAAATGGAAGTCCGAAAGTAGCTGTTGTTTGACATCAGATGATGGTGACCTAAATTTAATTTCGTCGGGGTGGAATCCATCGATGCTGTTGTTAAGTTGTTTGCTGGATCCCTTGGTGCTGGAGGAAAGGAAGACGACGATGACACTCCGAGACTCTTTCTTCAAAACGGCACTTTTTAAGGCCACACCAGCCGATGTTGGTCGAGGGTTCAGCCACTGACTAAGTCTGTCACACTGTAGTCATGGACTAAACCCCCGTGCCTCTCCCGTGACGTGCACACCTCGGCTGGAGCGAGAGAGCAACATCAATGAGGACAGTAAAAGTTTAATAAAGTTTCAGGCCGCCTACTTGTTTTTTTTATTAAAAATGCACTTTAGTCTGTGATGTTCCATATAAGCTTCTGATCTTCTTATCATTCAAATTGTGTTGGAAAGGTGACACACTTTGTTAAGCATTTTCTCTCTTATCCAAAGCTTTAGAAATGTTTCCATAGTTTTTCTCTAACAATGTAAGTCTTTGCTGACCAGATAATCGAGGAACTAATTTTCGAGAGTCAAACTGTTTGGAACCTGATCAGACAAAATTACTCGGCATCTGAACTGGTTAAAACGGTTTGCAAGGGCATCCTTTCTTGAAATCAAAAGCTATTTTTATCTCAAACGCTCCAAACATTTATATTTCTATGCATTGTTTTCTGATAGCAGTTTTCATGTCTGAAAGATTGAACAAATGTAATTTCCAAATCTATACAGTGGCAGACACTTTACTCCTTCCCGTTTGAACGAAACTAAACGCAATTGCAATACAAGAAAATCGGCTCCTGACCTGAATCCAGACAGGTTGCCATGGGAATGATTCTTTAACCCTTTCATGATAAGATTTATCGTGAGGTTTTTACCCATTCACCGCCATATTGTCTTCTGTTTCAATATTGATGTCTACAATATCATTCAAAAGTTAGATTTAAAGCAGTTTAAAGGAAAATGGACAGCTGATGACAATATGGTTTTATATCCTAGATTTTATCCTAACAACAACATTCATGAAGGTCCTGCAATTATTACTCATCGATAAGGTACGAAAAAGATCGATTTATTGCATACAGGTAAGCTGTCGCTAATTGGAACGGGCGCCGCCATATTGGCAAAGCTATCATTCGGAACCCTCGATTTTTATCCATTTTGTGACGACAGAAAGGCCCAAACGCTGATTGGCTCTTTCACTCCACCGCTGTAACTTGGACGGATATTTCACACTTCGTCAGTAAATGTAACGGCAAGCTTAATTCAATGTCGCATAGAGTTAAAAAAAAAAAAAAAAAAGAAGATAATAGATAGATGGTATATTCATATTAATTATGATGAACTTGAAAGGCCGTGTAGATCCAGATACGATCAGAAGCTATCGTTAATCGGCTTAGAGAAATGTCCGTTCCAATTCCCAGCTATAGAATCTGGGAAAACAATCCTGCGAAATGGCTAACAGTAGAGTATGGCGACATCCATAATACCTTGATTGATGATTATAATTATTAGATCTAGATCTACAATAAAACAAATCTGATAATCAGTGCGATATTGTGCTGATCTAGACCATAATGTTGAACTGGCTTAGATCTACCAACTCGTTTACAAATCAGCATTTTCTAGCTGGTTCGTCTCGGTTTAGGAATTCAACGCTACAGAAATTCTAAATGAAAAAAGTCTCATTACTAGATCTACATATTGTACGAATAGATCTAGATCGGTTTTTTTCTTTCTTAATTTAATCATCGCGATTCTCTAGATCCCGATCTGATAGAGCGATCTTACTTTAGTCCAAAACCGATTTTGATTGGATCTAGTTTTATCGTTCTTATTTCTGGGTGTAGTTTTACACTCGTCATTTCTGTAGAAAAAAATTCAAACAACTTTTAGATAGGCCTAAATGAATTTTAATTTAAGATTTAAATTCGAGTTTTATGGTAGACTCTAGCCTTTTTAAAAAAGCAGCATACACATCTAGATCTATACAAAACCACAAGAGCTAGAAGTGTCCAATCTTCTTTTTTTCTTTTTTTTTAAGATCTTGGCTTTTTTGTTTTGATGTAACCCTTTCCCCCATAAATACGCCTTTTAACGCCTTTAATTAATTCCTTCATATACTGAAGAAAATAGTTTCAATATCATACTGTCACAAATAAAAATCATAAGAAATATTTTCTATATTTTAGCAGATAAAAGCTTAAAGCAGGCTGAAAGTATTTTCAACCTGTTTTTAGAGGTCACATATTTTCAGAAGTAGAAACAGGCTATGGGGTAAAGGGTAAAAGGCTCGTGGCGTGTAATCGCATATTTAAGTAGCCAACTAGCTAGCCTGTGTTTAAAATCACAACCCTGTTTGACAAGTGCGGCTAATTAGATTACGTAATATGGATCTTTATGCCATACAGGCCTAAAGCTTCTTGCTTCTTCACAGAGGGGGTCTTAGGCAGAAAAGGGGTTGTGTATAAACATTTCCGGTCCATATCGTACAATTTGCAAGGCAGCTTAATTGATTAGTGGTTGATGATGAATGTCAGCATAAAATGCGATCTAGATCAAAGCCGCCTGCTGAAATATGTCCTGAATCTGTTTCGATTATGATTTTCATAGATCTTTATATAAGCTCAAGATATATAACGATAAGTAAAAAACGACATTAATACAATAAATGAGCACTCGGGTCACGTTATCTAGAGCGTTCAGTTTTGACCCAGATCAGAATATTAAATACTTTGTTCAGCAGACAATTAATCAGTTTGGATCTTAATCAGACATTGCGAGTCTCAATTGCTAGATGATAAATTGATATTCCACATTTGTCATGTCAATGACTGTGCAAAAAGTTCAGCAACAGTTTGGATCCAACTGAGATATTGAGAAACTCTGTGATTGAAAATCCAAACTAGGGTTTGAATGTATTTAAAAGCTCATTGAAGAAACTTTGATCCATACGAGAGACTGACAAACAGTTACGACCCAGATCGGAATCAAAACTGACTGTACTTAAAGGTCAGCAACAGTTTGGATCCAAATGAGATATTGAGAAACTCTGTGATTGAGACCTGGATGTACGAAAGTTCCCGGATGTTGCGATACCGAGAATAAATGGTCGTTTTTCTAAAAATGTATGTCCGATTGAGGAGCAGAACCGATGTTAAACGTCACGGAAAATTCATAACAGACCAGAAAAATAATTTGATCCCCCTTATTTTATTAAATAAAAACGTAATACCTCATCCGTTTTGTAATGGATGCAGAGACAGTGTATAGCCATATGGCTATACACTGTCTCTGACTGGATGTTATAAAAATCGGCACATGTATTATCGTCTTCATCTGCTCGTGTTTTAGTCGTAGCCCCTTAAAAAAAGAAGAGCCGATGTTTATGATTAATATTTACGGAAATATTAACAGATAAGACTAAATATATCGGAGAAACTTTTTTCGAAAGTCACAGTCGATGCCTTTATTCAGTCACAACCAGTATGCAAATATTATCAAGAGTATCCGTGCCCGATTCCGGTGTCCTATGAGATTTCCCTGATATACGCTAACTTAAGTATGGCTGCATTAAGCACTAATAGCTCGAAATTTTGATGTTCTGCTATGCACTCATTGTCACCAAGACACCCAATCGTCATTTCCTTTGTTCTGTAGCAAGTATTAACCTCCTTTGTAGGCATTTAAACACAAGTATTGCAGTCGCAAATTCGTCCGGCGAATGCGCTTTCTCTTCGCCCGACCCGTCGTAGTCTCTGTCTTCTAATATTACATTCTCTGATAATTTAGGATCGAAATCGTAACACTGAAGTTCTAAAGTGTTTTTACCTTCCTCCACATGTCCAATTTTTCTCAGTATTTCAGTTTATTAATGTTATCGATGTAAATTCCGCGCACTCTACGGCATTCCCGGTTAGACTCGCTATAACCGGAAGGTCGCGGAAGGCCTTAGTTACGTCACACAGGTAAACAAAATGGCGGCCCCCATGGTCGCTTGCACAGTCATACAAAGTTTAACCGGCTCTAACTACTTCATTTTTTATTATTTTTCAAAATTTCAAAGGCAGAAGGCGATTTTTTTTCAATATCTTTCATTTAAAAGATATTTATCACCAGCTGTCCATTTCCCTTTAACTTACGTAATTTTAAAACAAGTGGCAAACAGTTTTGATCCTGATCAGAATCAAAACTGTTTGCAAATACGTTTTATGACGTCATTGATAGTGAAAGGGTTAATGACAAGCGCGTGTATTGGTAAAGGGTAACATCTCCACCGTAGTAGCTACAGTACGAGCGTATTCCGAGGAATGTCAATGGCCGCTACAAATCAACCTCGACATTACCAAATTGCTTAAGGGTGTATCAATGTCATGAATTTAAGAAATTTTCAAAGTATATGAAAACACTTTATGATGGTTTTGTATTGAAGAGCTATTTAAGAGGAATAAAAAAAATAGAAAAAGTGTACATTTTGGTGAACAACAGTTGGCTCCATGGCCATGTAAAATTTACCCCACCCACTTTCTCTTATTTTGTTCTTTTCAAACAGCCCGCTTCAATAAAATCCATTTTAAATGAAAACAAATATGATAATTTGGTTTTGTGTTATTTATTTCCTATCTATGGTAGTATTTCTTCATACGAAAACTAATTTAAGAAAAAACAGGCACCAAATGTGAAATTTATAAAGCTCTAAATATCATGATATGGTACTTTTTTGTAAATTTTGTAAGGGGAGATAACTCTTTTTACTTTAATAACTCAAAATTTTCAACACTGACCTTTCAATTTCTTTTCATATTTTGAACTGTCTTAGCATTGGCTTTCATTTGGTAGAATATAAGAAAAAGCCTTTAATACTAGAACTATTTCATTTTCAAACTTGTTTACTTTGTTTTTATAAAATAAAATATCTAATAAAATCATGCCCTATAAAAAGCATATTTTTGAAATTCGAGGATCCATATTGTTCAAACCTAGTGCCTGCTTTGTCTAAATTTGGTTTCTATATGTGAAAATACCACCATAGACATGACATAAATAATGAAAACCCAACTTACCATGTTTATTTGTTTTGAAATAGATTTTACTGAAGCTTGTACT
The DNA here is from genome assembly GCA_922989275.2 of Gari tellinella. NCBI lineage: Eukaryota > Metazoa > Mollusca > Bivalvia > Cardiida > Psammobiidae > Gari > Gari tellinella. The sequence continues at coordinate 55,505,653 of OV277858.1, forward strand.
CTGAATGGGTAAAATTTGAGAGAAAAAGTCCAAATTTGACATACCTTTTTCAAATCTTTGTAGCTAAAAAAAAAGGACACCACCATATTTATTTTTTTCCATTTTTTCATTGATCATAAATAGCTCTTCCAAAAAAACAATGATAGAAAAAAAGTTTGATACTTTGAAAAAATCGCTTATGGGTTGGATACACCCTTAAGTCGAACTTATCAGTATTTAGAATATTAAAAATGTGGTTCAGCCGCCACATTTTACCTTTTATAAACGAGTAGATCGACTTAAACGAGTTCGATCTATCGAAATCCGTCTATATTCTTTTAATGTTTAAATAAAACAATTACCATATAGCCTGCAGCATCACGAAGAAGCATATGATGACCATTCAGCACCAAACATGATAATAAATTAATGACGTCGTTCTTTCAATATGATTTAAATTGTATCTAATTTACACCTGTCTTGCAGGCAATATATCTGAGGGATAATTGTGTTCATTAAAGACATTGTTGATAGCGCATTCACAAGAAATATAATAAATCTGTAACATCAAGTACCTTTAACCCTTTCACTACAATGACGTCATCAATTGTAAACAATTGTCGTCTGCTTTTATTTCTCAAATTTAAATTTTAGGAATTTTGACTTAAGAAATATTGAAATGAGTGTCAAACATATTTGATTCTGATCTTACGCGGCGTCTGGTCAGTATCCAAACTGTTTGCAAAATAACTGTGTACTCGGGGTAAGGCAGTGAATGAGTTAAAGGCCTGACTAGTTGATCGAAGGAAGTTTGCATTGTTTATAGTGATAGTCTCGCCTACTGTTGACAGCATCAACGTAATAGCGGAGTATAAGGGACCGCTATTGGACGGTCAACCTCAGTCAGTGATAACACACGGTGGAGACAACTTACAGTGAGTCACACTTTGTTTTCTAACTCTTTGAATGTTAACTCAGTTATGCCTGGATATTGCTATTATTATTGTTATAATTATACCAGATTTATAAAGCGCTCTTTTTACACAAGAGTTGTGCGTTCAAAAGTCTGCTATATAATCTCACGATGTGCTTGCTTGGAGGTTTCATTTTAAACATATTTGCTGATCTAAATACATCACAATGTTTGTCCTTAACCCATTCCCCCATAGATACGCCTTTTTACGCCTTTGATTTATTCCTCAATTGAAGAAAATAATTGCAATTTATACAGTCATTGAAATGTTTGATAAAAAATATTTTCTATATTAAGAAGATGTAAGCTTAAAGCAGGCTGAAAGTAAAGCAGAATGCGCCTAAGGGCGCATTCTGCTTTACTTTCAACCTGCTTTAAGCGTTCACCTATTTTCAAAACTAGAAAACAGGCTATGGGGTAATGGGTTAAACACAATATTTTGATTGAAATTATATAGATTAATATTTAGCAATCAGTGCACACCCTGGTAAGATGCAGTGTCAGTGTCTTCACTGTTTTCCAATTCCGCTTGAGTAGACATTAGGTTTTAATTGGTTAACATATTGTTGTTCATTTAACAAACAATCAACTGTTGAATTGTAAAAGTAATTCTTATATAGAGTATATTCTATGTGTCCATATGTAGTATGTATGTAGTTTCTCGGCGTCAAATGGGGATTCAAATTGTTTGCAAATGCTAGTTCATTCTAACCAATGTTGTGAGGGGATACTTCCTAAGGTATGGCATGTGCATTTCATTTTTAATATCAATTTTCTTATATTTAACCCCCTCACTGTCTTACCACGAGTACAATGATTGTTTTCAACCAGCTTGGATCCTGGTCAGACGCCGTGTTAAAATGCAAAGCGTTGCACGAAAATAGACCGTTACATATACAAACGCGATACTGGTGTCTAGTCTATACATTTGTATCATTCATCAGATATTTCGCTGTATATTGACTGGAATTTTAGCATTGGTCTGTACTGTTTGCAATATAAACTGGTCGTCTTTTCATGTCATGCCGCTAATTTAGTATTTTATTGCCATGACAATTGCAGTCGCGTTGCAAACTTTTTTTTATCTTGTTCAGATACCGGAAATAGAGCGTCTCAATAGAATCTACATTTATTGACATTTGTATCAATATTTCTTCAATCAGAATTAAAATTGAAATATATTGGCGGTAAAGAGTTTTGTTGAATTAGGGCAGAGAAATTGCTTTTAGTCCATTACTCCATATATACAATGTATGCCGTTTTACGCATTTTATTTATTCCTCCACAGAAGAAGGCAATTCCACTTTATACTGTCACGAATATGCACCATAAGAAACGTGTGCTATTATCCTAGGAGGTGGTAGCTTAAAAAGCAGAATGCGCAATAAGTATTGACTTGTTAATATAAAACATAGCAGAATAGTCCAACGCAATAAACAAAATAAAATCAGGATTTACATAGAACTGATTCACTACAATTTCCTTCAACTGAACTCACCATTGAAACTTCAAATGAACAATTCCAGTTTTTGATTGAGTCTAATACATGTTGACCATATAATTCTGTTTTTTTACGATATATTGGCAACCGACAAGCAGTGCAAACCTTAATCAGAGGACTCCTTTTGGAACCATCTTATCTGGATCTTCCCCATTTACATAGGGCAAATATGCACTAAACGACACTTATAAGTGTGCAAGTATAAACATGTCATTTATTTTTTCAAGTATCATTTTCTTCAATACACAGCACTAAAATTTCACTTACATTGACGGTTTCGTCTCTCACTGGAGACATCATCAGAAGTGCCAAACTGCACGCTTTCGTCATGCTCGACGATTTTCGCCACTTTCCGTGGATGTGGCGAAAACCTGGTCGTAAACCCTCGAGAGCTGGTAGGCCCCCTCGTCTCGGTTCATGACGTCTTTGTTGACTCGTATGTGTATTGACTCCTTTATTACCCGGGTCTTGTAATCACTTTCCTTGTCTATGACTATGGCCCCCTCCCAGTCTATTTTATGGTTGAATTTGTTAACATGGTCCGTAATTGCACTCTTGTTAAGTTCAGTTAATACTCTTTTCTTGTTGCCCTAGTGTATGTACCTTTTCTATTAAGTTCCACGTCTTTTGTGTGCTCTTTTAATCTAGTCCCAAATTTTCTGCCCGTTTCTCCAATGTAGACGTATTTGCAGTTTTTACATGACACTTTATATACAACTTCTGCTTTGTCTTGTTTTTCTTGTTTATCCTTTGGGTGGACTAAGATGTTTCTGAGTGTGGTCATTGGTTTTATAGCTGTTGCTATTTGATGTTTCCTTAGTACCCTAGTCACACCCTCAGTTAAGCCCTTGACATATGGGACAATCACTAGGCCTTTTGAACGCTGATTGTCTTTGGTCTTAATCTTCTTTCTTTCTGATCTTTCTTTCTTTTCATTTGCTGCTTTACTTTCTTGAATGACCATGACGGGTATCCACATTTTCCTAGGGCCGCTACTATATGTTATTCTTCCTTCTCTCTATCCCCCTCCTCTGTCACTATGTTGTTACACCTGTCCATTAGAGTTCGTATGACTCCTAACTTGTGCTGTAACGGATGGTGGGATGAGAAATTGAGGTACTGGTCTGTGTCAAGAAAGGGAATGGTTCCGTTACTCTCCTCTTCGTGAGTGAATTTGATGTTGCCTGTATCATCAACGGTGTTGAGGTGGTCAGTTAGGTTCTGAGTTTCCCCCTGACTAATCTTCTCTAACACGTCATCGACGTATCTCTTCGAGATAAAAAAAAATCGTCGAGCATGACGAAAGCGTGCAGTTTGGCACTTCTGATGATGTCTCCAGTGAGAGACGAAACCGTCAATGTAAGTGAAATTTTAGTGCTGTGTTTTGAAGAAATTGATACTTGAAATATGGATTTACCAGCATAATGAACTCATTCAAAGATGTTTATTCCTGGTTTGTTTTCAACCAGATTTTTACCAAATATTAAAAACAATAATGCATATATAACTCGCTATTCATTTTTTAAAAAGCGCGACATCTTCACGGTCCAGTGCGCAAACAAATTAAAACATAAAAATGCACGTGGAATTCGACATAGCGTGCACTATGAAATTGCACGTGGCGGTAAGTAATGGAATAGCTCACGGTTGTATGGAAAACAGAATAAATCAAGTTTTCTATCCCGCAAGGAGGCGTAGCCATGGATTGAATTAAAACCGGTGTCTGTCAATGCGAAGTTTGCATTTTAGTTTTTAATTTACAAATCAATCTTTTGTACGAAAATAATAAACTCACAAGTAAATAATAACAAGTATTTCTTCTACAGACTGGCATACTTTAATTTGCAAAATGGTCTCTCCGATTTCATAAAAATATGAGTTTTCCTTGCTCCTTACACGATACATAGCCCATGTAGGCAATTAATTTTTGAAAACAATATTCTTGAAACATTTTCTAATCAAGTCCAAAAATATTTATGCAACATCGCGCTTAGGAGAAAATCCACAGGGTTCTGAAATTGTTCATTTTTTTTATTCTATACCGATTTATACTATCGACCTAAGCATACGACAGCAGCGGAAAATCGATAATCAAACGTATAATCAAATAATGCCTACATGTAAAGGGCACACACACTGTATTAGATATAATTTAACGCTGCGTTAAAAGTCGACACGATGTAAGTTATCGACCAAGGGTCCGTTTTCTATGTTAAGAATCGGCATAGGATTTTTAACCTTAATTTTCGATCCCTTTGGGTTCATTTTTAACTTTAAGAATCGACCCAGGGTGTAAAGCAGCTTGTTCTATCGGTTATTAGGTGTTTTGGAATTTGGAATGTAAACCAAGAGGTATCTGCACGTCTTTAACGAACAGTCGTTTAAACCCTTCACTGCTATTGGCTACTAAAGTCGGAGCGGCGTCTAAATAAGATACAAACTGTTTGCCACGCATATCAATATTCCTTCGATGCAAAAATTGACAGACGACACATTTCAGCTGACAATGTTTTGTTTCCGAAAAGGTTAAAGCAAAAACGGTACAGGCGATGAAAGGGCTAATTTAGGTCTTATTGCACAGTGTAGGTAGTAAATAAATGATAAAACTCCAAATAGAAAGTGTAATATTTCAAATTAGTCTGTCTTGTTAGAATTTATTTATATCATCCTCATAAAAACATTTTCATCTTTTATTTGCGATTTGAGAATTTGATATAATTACGATATCATAAATCAAGATTTATTGGGATGAGTGGTTTGTAACCGTCACTTTAGTTAAAACATGTCGAGCGAGTTATAGCCCTGGGCCAAACGAAGTTTCTTTTTTTAACAGAAATAATGTTTTTCCTGTTGCAAATTCATATGAATGAAACAACACCGTACAAATTATCTCGATAATATAGACATACTAAATGATAAAACCCCCATTACTTTGATTAAGTTACGCGACGTCTGATCAGGATCCAAACTGTTTGTAAATAAATATTGTACATGTAGATCTACTCGGACTAAGGCAGTGAATGGGTAAAACAAATCATAAACAAGTGACATTTTCCACATTTAAATACAAACTCGACTGATATAGTCACGTTGCCGCACTGTTACATCCTCGTTTTAACCCTTTCAGCACTAAGTAATTCTTATGGGTTATTATGTTCCCTTTTGGGTCATTTTAGTTACCAAACCATGAACCAGTCTACTTAGAAATATTGGTAGTTTAATAAATACTAGACTAAATTAGCAAACAGTGTAGACCTAGATCAGAGGGCTCCTATGGAGCCCTCTGATCTGGGTATACACTGTTTGCAAATGTAATGAGTATATATTAAACAGGTCCATGGTGTTGAAAGAGTTAATGAAACGTTTCTATACAGTCAATGGAATTATCAATCGAATATTTTAGGCAAAAGAAAGGCAGATTCCGCTGTTTAACCCTTTGAACCCTAGTACGCATATATGCATCCTTTGCACACAGTGTACATGTAAATAATACGCTTGTCCTAAGCAAACAATCAAGACCTAGATCAGAGGGCTCCTAAATTTTGCGTATGGTTGCGTTTTTGAAAAAATCAAATAAAGAGCAATAACTCATTTATTTTAAATGAAACTCTTGCCTTTTAAAGCAAAATATTTTACAAATACACGTACAAATCCATTCAATATTTCTATTTCCATATAGATATACGCTGTTATAGATCACTTTTAACAATCGTCTCTAGTTCTTTCTACTGTACTGCAGCCACAATTTGAAAGATACTTTAGATAAGCTGAGAAACGATGCAAAATGTCACTTTTCATGATTGTAAGAAACCTGGTGAGACTTTGCAGTGATTGGTGGGTTGTTTTAACTTTATCTTATGAGTTCAAATTTGAATCGACTTACTTTTCCCATTTTATTGCCATTATTTCACTTTTAACGTTTTTCTTTGTCGTTTTTCTGTTGTGTAAGAAAACATCGCGCACTACGGTCGCTCCCCAGCGATTATTATTTCAATTTATGTGTTTATCAGAAACTATGGGAAACTTGTAAAATATGGTGGAAGTATGACATTGAAATGCTAGAATCATTTACTGACGGGATGAATCGAACGCCATGTCAATGCATGAGATAGGACTGGTTTATTCTGCTCGAGTAGAAACCAGTGACCGCTCGGCAAGACTCGCGGTAACTGGTTGAATAAACCAGTCCTATCTCGCGCAATGACATATTATTTTCTATATATTCATCCTGCTTTAAGCTGCTTTATCTTCAGATTGAATACTGTTATTTGTACAGCCAACTATTTCATTTCAGAAATGAAGCCCAGTCGGCCCTTGGTACATATCTTAATGATGTGTTTTCTCCGAGAAGCAACTAGTACACATTCTTTATTTGGAAGTAAGTAAAGACTTTTACATATAACGTATAATGCTACATGTATATAGTATTTAGATCTGCTTATCTTCTTAACTCATATTTCAATAACTAATTCCTTTGAATAATGTATATTGAAACTAGTTTGGAATCAGATCATTCATTCTACAATGTTATAGGCTCTTAACAGTTTGATACTTAGAAATAAATAATATAACATGTTTTTATTCTAAAAGCTATCATTTTCAACAGTTATTGTTATATTGTATGTTTATTTACGCAGGACCGAATAACGTTTTCGCCAATGAAATTTAGTTTAAACATACGTACATGTATTTTATTTACAAAGAAATTTACAAACAATTTATCATTCTTCAATACACATGAAAATAAAGGACAAAACGTTAGGTCACAAGTTCTAACTACATTAAATAAGACCTCCTCCATAGTAACGGAAACTTTCATAATTATGCTAGATGGTAGTACACAATTTGATAGTTTCAAAATATGGGGAAAATACTGAGTAAACAGCAGATGAAAATGATATTTTTATTTAACTCTTTCAACAATAATTTCATGGATCGATATATCATTGTAACTAGTCTAGGTGTTATCCCTGAAAGATTTAAAGAGCAAACTTGGACAGAGAAAATACCAAGCTTTCAATATAAGTACGTATGACTTTTCAAAACTATATACTACCTTACCACATAATTTATTAAAAGCTAAACTTATACAACTTATTGAAAAGACTTTTGCCAGAGAAAGGAAACTATTTCTGGCGTGTAATACTGATCGTGCATTTTTTACAAATGATACGGTTAAGCATTACACTATGTGGACTTGCACCGATGTCTGTAATGCACTATCATTTCTTCTGGATAATATTTATGTACGTTTTGGGAGTACCATATACCGCCAAGTGATTGGTATCCCTATGGGTACAAACTGCGCGCCCCTTGTCGCAGACCTATTTTTGTACTGTTATGAGAGGGACTTTATGCTAAGTCTAAAACCTGATACACAGGCAGATATCATCGAAGCCTTTAACAATACATCGCGCTATCTAGATGATATTTTTAATATAGACAACCCATTTCCCATTTTTTGATACGTTGTTTCCTTTTATTTACCCAAAAGAACTACGCCTTAATAAAACAAACGAGTCAAATTTGTCGGCACCATTTTTAGATTTGGATCTTGTAATAAATAACGGAATTGTTTCCTCTAAGATTTACGATAAACGAGATGATTTTGATTTTAGTATTGTACATTATCCTCATCTAGATGGCGATGTTCCCCGTTCTACATCTTACGGGGTTTATATTTCACAACTTATTCGTTTTGCTAGGGCCTGTACCTCTGTTGATGACTTCCACATTCGTAATAAAACAATTACTGAAAAGCTTCTTAAACAGGGGTACAGATTTCATAAACTTCGTAAAACATTTTCTAAATTCTTTTATAGAAATCTTCCTCTCATTAACAAGTATATATGTAACTTAAAGTAATTTCTGCGGCAAGGTATTTCACATCTGGAGTTTTATGGTGATGTAATTTACAGACTTCGTAAGATTCTTGGACATATGCATTTTCAAAACCTGTTTGTGAAACGTAATATATCTTTCCTCAAAAAAGATTATGATCCAACTATATTGCTGCGCACTTCACGTTTGGTTATCGATCAATCTACAATTGATAACTATGCTTTCCTCTTTGGTTGTGCGACGACAGACAGGGCTTAGCATGGTGATGTATCTGTAAAGCCGTCCTTAACCGGGAGAGTTATGTCGGATTTTCGTGCTTTGTTTTTTCTCTCCCTCTCTGTCGTACCCTGAACCCATCCATGTCTTACAGTTACTCGTGACTACGGACTAGTCGCTTGAGTACAATTTGACCGTTGCCATAGTGGGTTATTTTAGCACGGGCTTGAATGTTTAATTCTTTCCCGTGTTACTAATAATCTTCTTGTCATATAATTTTTGTTAGATGTTTTACATGTACATTTGTATTTACTTACTGTGTTGGTGGTCTTTTTTATTGTAAGGTTGTGGAACAGGGTTTATATTTTATGTACACTGTTCGTCTTTATAGGTGAATATAGGAGATAAGAGTGAGGTTGGGCGCCCCTAAACCCAGGTTTAACCCCCCAGTGGTTATTAATGGTTAATTTCTAATTAATTATTGATTGCTACTGACCGTACCAAGGCGGGCTCCTCTGTTTACTTTGCTTTATGTTTGTCTTACGTGTTGTTTCTATTTAGTGTGTAGATGAAGGAATGGTATTGCGCGTGTGTGCATATGTGTGTGTATGTGTGTGTGTTTGTTATGGTATGACTGTGTGTGTGTTCTGCTTGAGAGGTGGGTGTATTGTTTGTGTTGCGTTTCCTGCTTGAGTATTTCGTATTTATTTGAAGCGAACAATGCAGATCCCGGTTAGAGGGTTCCTGTATTAGTCTGACTAAAACTAACACTGTTCGTCAGTGAACTCTATGTAAACTTTCTTAAAGTGGATTAAAAAGGATATAACGATATTAAGAAATTCTTTCGACCCTTTGATGCGCAGCTTTAAGTATTTTTTAAAACAATTGTAATATTTCATATCTCTTTCAGAAAACCATATGCCCGGTGAATTATTTACACACAAACGACCGTCCGATTCAGGCATTCCAACAATGAAGCGAGGAATTGACAAATACAGGTTTTACGGCTTCGGTCTCGGAAAAAGGGGAGATAATGCTCCATCGGAAACAGGTTTATTTATGAATGATAAAAACAAAATGGCTGAACATGAACTGGCGGGGAAAGTGTTACCTGCTTTCTTTTACAATTTGAACGAACGGGAAAAATTACAAAAGATTTTAACACAAATTGTATCAGCGTCAAAGTCCTATTTAGATTTAATCAAAGATTCAGAGAATAAGCGTGACCCGGAAGTATACAGGGAAGAGTTTTATCCGGTCCAGGCCGGGAAACAGTTGATGGAATCCAAGATAGATAAAAGCCTGGATACCGGCTTGTTAGAAGACGATCTTGGTAATGACGGAGACCAAACGGATACGTCTATGGAAACCAATGACATGCCAGTGTATTTGACAAACAATTTTGACAGCATTGATGATTCGTCATCTAAAGACACAATGAACAATAACAAAGAAAAACGATGGTGGGCAGCTAATCGACTACTCGCGCTCAGAAATCAGAAACCTTCACGGTCTAACTGGAAATCAAGAGTAAGGCAACATATAGACCCGGCGTTATATTTTCTTGGTCTTGGGAGATAGTTTGACAAAAAAGTACCCCGTGAGAAAGACACAATCGATATATGCAGCAGCGAACATTTTATAACAATCTGCAGTATGGTTCAGAAATTCAAAATCATTGACATACTGTCAAACAACTTTAAATTGAACTCGCTGAAGTCGAGCTACAGGTTATTTCCATAGTCGAACTTCAATGAGTCTAGCTCGCTTAAACAATTACCCCATAGCCTATTTCTAGTATTGAAGGTGGGTGACCACTTACAGCATGTTGAAAGAAAAGCAGAATGCGCCTTAAGGCGCATTCTGTCTTACTATCAGCCTGGTTTAAACTATCATCTGCTAGAATATAAAAACTATTTCTATGATACATATTATTGACTGTATAAATTGGTACTATATTTCTCAGTGGATGAATAAATTAAATGCGTAAAAATGCGTATTTATGGAATAATTGGTTTAAAAGTGGAACTACTGGTTATTTCAATAACTAGAGATCGCTCAAGACAAGTGTATCATATTTCAAAGTTAAAACGTGGCTTAGCCGAGTTCGAGTCATCGAAGTTATCGACTTATTTAAATATTTCAAAGTCACACAATCAAATACTTTAAAAGTGTGTTGTTCACATAATTTTTTTAATTAGATTTGTAAATACGCGTTAAACATTGACTCTATATATTGATGCGCGTTCAAAAGTTTTATTCAATATCAGATGCCAAATTACAAGTACGGCATCTGATCTGGATCCAAATATTAGCAAAAGCCGCCGGGCCGCGATAGAAAATGCAAATATTAATAACAATTTTTAATCATATCATTACATATAAACCATCAGCTTAACCCTATCATTCGTACGTATAATTGCTATAGAGGGAGCGAAAATAAAACTTCTAAGATCTTGTTTTGAGAAGCAGAAGATATTAAAGTAGCAAATGGGTTGATACTACTATAGCATTTCCAACAAAGACGGTGTGGACATAGTGCGTATCGATCAAAAATGTTTGCAAAGTCACCCATATGCGCCTATGGCGGTAAAAAACTAACCCCTTCATTGCCATGACGTCATCAATTTTAAATAAAATATCCTCTGCTTTTATTAAAAAAAAAAATTTGACTTAAGATACGTGTAAATTTAAATGAGTGTCAAACAGTTTTGATCATGATCACACGACGCGTAACTACCTTAAACTGATTGTAAAGCAAATTCTGATGAGATACCGAAGTATTTGGGGTCTAATCAGATCCAAACTATTAACAAATGCTCATAGCAAACAGAGAATAGTTTTACACAGTTTTTATTTATTTTTAAATATATATATATATATGTGTTACAGGGATAACGTGTAATCAGGGATTACGCATAATCCCTGAATGTTTTAGGGATTACGCGTAATCACTGTGCATTTTAGGGAATTGATTAAATGTCACTTTTTATCAAATAAATAGATTTGTATTATCATGCTTTCTTGAAATATGGTCTAATGAACGTTTATACAAAGTTTCTCACACAAGAGAATAAAAATAAGTGAACAGTGTGCATATAAGCAAGGACAATTAATAAAACCAAGACATCTATCTTGCTAATAAGATTAACAAAATAGTTCATAGCGTGGTACTTGCCTTTGAACTTAATGAACTAAATCAGGTAAGATTCATTACTTTAACCAAAGGTAACTGCCAAATATTTGTAAAAAATGAACATAAAGCTTAAAAATTACGCCTTTACCTGGGAGATTTTGGGTTTTCGTGAAATCCCTGATTTTTCAGTGAGTTCACGTATTCCCTGATTACACGTAATCCCTGTAACATATATAACAAAAATTATGGCATATATTGCAGAACATGACGTCAAAAACATTCAAACATGGATTAGAAAACAAGCTACTGAAAATTTATGTGAATTCTTCTCAATAGGATGTAATGATATTTGCAATAAATGAATTATGGATATAGGTTTTAACGACATATTTGGTTTTGGGTTTTTTAAATAAAAAACAGTGACATTTTTGTATGTAGATCGTTGAAATAAATACTTCTAATTATACAAAATAATTGTTTTTGGAGTATCTAAAATGGCGTTATTATGGACTTAACTTATGATGACTGATTAAAGTAAAATAAAAAATTAATCATTATAAAAAATGAAATAAAATTAATTACGGTATTTTTATTCAAAAAAGGATAAATCCTTACTCCGCCATAGGTGACTAAAGTCGGCAATATAAACAGTTTTAATCAATATCAGACGCCGCGTTACACGGCGTCTAATTAGCATCCAAACTGTTTGGCACCCACGTAAATATATATTCTGTCCTAAATTCACATTTTTTAAAGTTTGCATAAAACTTCAGACGGCAAGGCTTAGCAAACGGTACATAGTCTGCGAAAGGCTTAAAATAAATAGTTAAATTTGGCGGCGAAATGGCTAATAGTTTCCCTGTACAATGAAGTGCAACTGCTTCGATCGAACTTTCATCTTTCATGAAGATAGTTAACCACAACATCTAGACTGTCATTCTTCTAAATCAATACGAATTTGTCGGTTACCATCACAACAGTGTAGATCTAGACTTCGATATGACACTGCTTTGTTCGCGTCATGGTCGTTCGATTCTACAATGTTTGTATAATTGTCAAAAGCTGCCGTTGCACAAGGATATTCACGTGTTTTCCATTTTAATGCGAATTTATGAAACCTTTTCCAAAAGGTTTGGATGAAGACGAGAGGCTGAATATCACGGCGTCTCATCTAGATCAGAAGCGAGTGGCGTCCTGGTAACTGTTTTTCAATGTTAAATACTAATCTACTATTTACTCTCGTGGCTGTATTATCCAATTATAATGGCCAGTTTCAAACAGTTTGGATTCTAAACAGACGGCGAATAATCATTCGCCATCTGACCAGGATCCAAACTTTTTGACACTCATTACAATATTACTTTAGTCAAGTTAGCTAAACTTTGAGATATACTTAAAAAACGACAAGTGTTAAAATGTTTAAAAATTAACATATTATTTTGTTCAAGCCAGACTATTAGCTTTTATGGTCATGTTAAAAGAATGTGTTTCAGACATTTAGCTGTTTAACCTATGAACACAAAGTGACGCATACATGCGTCTTTTTTAAACAGTGTACACGTGAATAGTATATTTGTACCGTGCTAACAGTGAAGACCCTGAACAGATGTTTCCTACATGAATCCGTTAATCAAGGACTTGTACTGTGGATCATTTTGCAGTATATTGCAAATTGAAACAAACCTAAATACAGTAAAACCTCTCTATAACAGCCATTTAATTACATAAAGTATTTTGTGTTAAAATCCGGTGACTGCTTAAAGCAAGGTGAAATTAGAAGCGTTCTGTTTTACTTTCACCTTGCTTGAAGCAGCCACCTGTTCTAAATACCAAATAATAACACAATTTAGTGGCTGTTATAGAGGGGGTTTACTGTACTCAAAAATTGGATTTAAGCATTTAAGTGTACTCTTCTCAGAAACCCTGCTTGCAAATGACGCGAATATTCGTCACTAGGGTCCAAATGGTTTATCTGTCACATGTCTTAAGCACCGTCGATGGGTTTGCTTTTGTATGGACGTTATGTTTGCAACAAGACAGACTGGTTTTATTTAAGGGTGTATCAATGTCATGCATTTGGGAAATTTTCAAAGTATATGAAAACACTCTATAATGGTTTTGTATTGAAGAGCTATTTAAGATGAATGAAAAAATAGAAAAAGTGTACATTTTGGTGAACAACAGTTGGTTCTACGGCCATGTAAAATTTACCCCACCCACTTCCTCTTATTTTGTCCTTTTCAAACAGCCCGCTTCATTTAAATCCATTTTAAATGAAAACAAATATGATAATTTGGTTTTGTGCTATTTATTTCCTATCTATGGTAGTATTCCTTCATACAAAAACTAATTTAAGAAAAAAAAGGCACCAAATGTGAAATTTATAAAGCTCTAAATATCATCGATATGGTACTTTTTTGTAACTTTTTACTTTAATAACTCAAAATTTTCAACACTGACCTTTCAATTTCTTTTCTTATTTTGAACTGCCTTAGCATGGGCTTTCATCTGGTAGAATATAAGAAAAAGTTTAATACTAGAACTATTTCATTTTCAAACTTTTTTACTTTTTTTCATAAAATGAAAAATCTAATAAAATCATGCCCTATATAAAGCATATTTTTGATATTCACGGATCCATATTGTTTAAACCTGGTGCCTGCTTTGTCTAAATTTGGTTTATATATGTGAAACTACCACCATAGACATGAAATAAATAAAGAAAACCCAAATTACCATTTTTGTTTTGTCTTGAAATAGATTTTACTGAAGCTTGTACTCTGAAAGGGTAAAATTTGAAGAAAAAAATCTCAAATTTGACATACCTTTTTCAAATCGCTGTAGCTAAAAAAAAAGGACACCACCATATATATTATTTTTCATTTTTTCATTCATCATAAATAGCTCTATCAAAAAAACAATGATAGAAAAAAAGTGTAATACTTTGAAAAAATTGCTTATGGGTTGGATACACCCTTAAGACAAATTTGCATATTTGATCGAGCAGTGAATATGCAAATTTAACAATAGTTGTTTTTCATCCAATTAACACGCGTCTGATTTCAAATGCAAAACTAACCAGGATTGGTTTAGTTCTTAGGATTTTTTGTTATCTTGACTTGATTTAATGTCTCGTTAAACGCAATGTCGCCTTTTTATATGATCTTTAATGCTGATCTTAACACAGAAATTCAATCAACCCGGTGAAGAAGGACCATGCACATGGAGATGCATAGATAGGGTTTAAGGCAGAATGCTACTTATCTAAATTCAATTCAATTCAATTCAATGTTTTATTTCCTCCATACAGGAGATATGTGTTACATAACAACATAATCAACACAAACATGGCAGAAAGCATTCTATTGGCAAACAGTAAATATCTTGATGAGACACCGCGTTACTTGGTGACGCACCAAGATCTTTACTGTTTGCTCTTCTATATGAAAAGAGTTTGGCTGTATGGACGAATATTGTCTTAAGGTCACCATTGTTTATCTACATGTATAATGAAATCTTCAAGCAAGCACACAGGCAGATTCCATTGCAATATCCAGGCAGAAAACTCCTTGGAGAACCTTTTACCTTACGTAAGCTTTGTTTTAATCCATTTACCATTTTTATTAAGACATCTAGACTTGTACTAATATGAATGCATAAATCCCATTTATAGGAATTTGGTTGTCAATGGAATAAGTACCAACGTGTCCATTGAATTCACTACACATCTTCGGTAAAATTAATGATCCCTTATCATTTCAGTGGAGAAGATATTATTCTTTCCCGTTTATACGCAAACGAAACGAAAACGCAATGTGTTAAAATGCTTAAAGTAACATGTTCTGAAAATTGTTGACAATTCCTATTAATCTGAATGGCACATGGTTTGGAGCCTGGTCAGACGCCGGGTTACCCGGCGTCTGATCTGGCTCCAAACTATTTGAAAAGGAAATATTAGTTTTAGCGTAAACGCGCTTATTGGGAAAGAATACTTTCTTCTCCACTGTACGAAGGTGTGTCGCATTCTATGTTTTTTAGTGTCGAATTTGCCTTTATTTTCATTGAACCCATTTAAGCCTATTAAAGGGTACATTGGCAAACAGTGTACACCCTTGTGAAACGTTACGTGGCGTCTCATCAAGGTTTGCACTGTTTGCTCTGTTACTATAGTGAATATGAAATGTTCTGCTCTATGGATAAATATTACAGTGTTCTAAGATCACCATTGTTTATCTAGAATGAAATCTTCCAGCAATTACATAGGGAGAGTTCATTGCATTATCCAGGTATAAATGGGTTAATTGCAAAAGAATATCGTCGCCACAGCGGTCGGAAACCGTACAAAAATATTAATATTTCTGGGTGCCTTGATTTGCCATTTCATTAAACCGTACTTTTCTGTTCACTTTCAATTTCATGTTATCAAAGTTATGATTCTAATCAAGCAATTAAAACTATATACAGTGTATTTGTTGTTAGTTAATCCTCTCTCCGTGCCACAGTGTATAAACGAACTGTATAAAAACCCGCTTTTGCAACTAGATTGTAACGATTCTGTCGATTCATTGCGACACGCGGACATATACGGTAGGGTTTTCCCTCTGTTTTCATTGTTTTCTAAGTAGATCACTAAGAAAAGCAAACGTACATTATATTGTGCATTGATTTAAGATATGTACTTGGCTGTCATTGTTTCAAAAGAAAACATCTCCATTACATCACGAAACATTTGACAATGTTTACACGAAGCCGTGTTTACAAACGTGTCAAATACGCAATTTTTACACATCCTGACATGTAGTCGGGCGTTAAAACTTGAGAAAACTATGTACTATTCTTTCGATAGCAGTGCAAACACAATATCTGTGAAATTTAACAAAATACTCACGTTGAAAGTACTGCACAGATGAAACTGAAACTGTATGGTTTATTGAAAAGACTACATGGTGATCTGAATTATTATAGCGACTATACTGTATGAATTTTAGCGATGTTATGGTAACGATTTCAGACGACTCTGGGATCGTTTTTACGTCCAAAATGCTCCTTTGTTACTTTAACACAATTAAAATAATCTCTTCTCAACCCTTTACCAGACAATGCCTCCCTTTGACAATTTGCTTTTTCAGAAAAAAAACGAGTGACAAAATTGAAGCGGTGTGGACAATTATACCAAGTTGCTAAACATGTTGAATCTAATTCTTACTCAACTGATCACTTGTCCTACTAGAATTACTAACAAACTCAGTCTTTATTAGATCATGTTATTTTTAGCTAACGCGAAAAATACCGCAGTCTGGCACACTTCCTTCGAATATAAGCGATCATTTACCAACTTACTGAACTAGGAAAGTAACAAAAGGAAAATTCCATGATCATAACACAGTCAAAGTAATTTTATTGCCAAATTGAAACAAAAAGATTGGGGAAAAATGTTTATAATTGAATCCATACAGGAAACTTGGATAATTTTTAAAGAAAATTGTTTGTCTGTCCTGAATGAAGTAGCTGCACTTAAAGAAGTCCGTTTAAAACAACGCACAGAACCTTGGATGGACTCCAACATCATATAAGACCTGATAAAAATAGAGATAAATATATACATGTAAAAATGTAAGAAATATGGTGACCAAATGTTTACAAACAATTCTGCTTTATCGTAAAACTGTACAAAAGGCTATCGAAAAGGCAAAAACTACCTATATCCGTGACCAACTGGAAGATAATACATGTAAAGACAATCAAAATAGTTGTAGACCCATTTAAAGTCATTCATCAAAATCCATGTAACTTTTTTGATAAATAGTTCTATTGTACATAACACAGTACCAAAATTCATGAAAAGTGATCAAGTCAAACCCCTTTTTTCAAAACCCCAATGGGTCTGACGTTTGTAATTATAGGCCAGTCAGTATAAAAGCGATTATATCTAAAATTCTTGCGCGTAAAGTTTACAGCCATCTGGAGCCTTTCTTTGTTAAGAATGGTATATTGTACATGTACGAGCATCAGAGTGGGTTCAAAGGGAACTACTCTACCGACTCCTGTCTCATCCATCTGACAGATCATATCCGTACACAGACGACAAAGGGTATGTTTACGGGTATGATAATGCTTGACACCGTAGACCATGAAACCATGTGTCGAAAGCTCCAAGAGATGCCATTGGGTGTAGAGTCGGTGGATTGGTTCCGCTCATACTTGTCTCACAGGACTCAGTCTGTTCATGTAAATGGCCAAACGTCTGATTTAAGTTCAGGGTTGTGTACGGTGTGCCTCAAGGCAGTATTCTCGGGCCACTTATGTTTTTAGCATGCGTTAATACTATGAGTACAAGCATAAGCTTAAATTGATTATTGTTGCAGACAACAATGCGATATCATTTTCCCACAAATATCCATTTTACATCAGTCGTGTTTTAGGATGAGAACTAGAAAACTGTAGCAAATGGTTAATCGATAACCAACTCTCGTTACATCTCGAAAAAACAGAATGTATTTTGTTTGGATCTCGAATAAAATTGAATAATATCAAAACAAAATTCTGTTTAATCTAACGGTCATGAAATCAAATCTATAAGTACAGTTAAATATCTAGGCTCATATTTAGATACAGGCATGTAAGGAACACCCATTGTAAATAATATTATCAAGGAAGTAAACTCTAGAACTAAATATTTATATCGCCAGCAAGATTGTTTTTACAAATCTCTTAGAAAGACACTATTCTTTAATACAATGCCATATAAATTACGCATCCTTCTCGTTGTTCTGCGGTCTAAATTCCTGAGAAAAAAACAACACAAACTACAGGTTGCACGAAAAAGTGTGTTTAATTCATATTTAATATTGTAGAATATCTCTTCGTGTGGCAGATCTTAGATTTTAAATTTGAAATATATATGTAAACAATTACGACTAAGACATGTATATAAAAAAATTAACAACCAAGCCCCAAGCATGTATGAAAACTTTACTAAAATGAAGGTGATCCAATGTTATGCAATTAAATATATTGTAAAAGATTATTGTCATGGTCCCCAGTGTATACTTTTACTTCCAAATCGTTTTACTATATTGCACATATGCTTAATTTCCCTATGTGACAGCTTGGGCCCTGTTGGAAATAAGTTTTGTTCCTTATTGGCAAAACCTTACGGGCAATCATGTGCACCATTTCTTTTCAAAAATCTCCATCATATACTAATTATATATTGGCGTAAAATAACAACTGAACTAGTCTATTTGTGAGGTTTTCTTCTACATGTGATATCTATTTTGTACAGTGAATTCAGTATTTGAAACTTTTTACAATATGTTTATCTATTATCATATGTTTTCATAAACATGTGCACAAATAAAATTATTATTTTATTGTTATTATCACAAAGTAGACCGAGAACAGAGCTGCTACTAACCATTTTACGGCACTGGTTTGCCGCAACTGGCAATCCAACCCGCTACCTTCCAACCCCAAAGCTCATGCCGACATTATGTTTATGTATGCACACGCAATGAAGTCTTTGATTAAGTTTATCTATAGTTTACCCTTTCCTCCCTCAAACCGCAAATGGACAATTCTAATTTTCAATTTAGTCTAGTCCATTTTTTTAATTTTTTTGGGTTGATTTTTACATTATAGGTCAAAGAGACAAACAGTGAAGACCTTGATCAGAGGGCTCCTTTGACACCACATCAATGTATTCATCTTCATCTTCATCTTCATCATATGTACAACACTCCTTCATAATTGAAGATTATGTGCCGGCGCCATTAATATTTACAAATGTTAGAATTTATTGGTGCAGATTTTAAGGTTTTGTGCTCATGAAAAGTAACATTAAAACTGTGTACACTGTTGGTCTATTACAAGTTGAAAATGGGCACGAGAACAGCAACAGGGATACGGGCTTTAAAAGCATCAACTGTTGCTGACTCGTGCACAGAGGTCGGTAGTGAATTACATTGGACAATAGTTCTCGGGTAAAATGAGTATTTATATGAATCTTTCGCTGTTTGGATGTGTTTGAAGCAGTGGTTGTGGTTGAGTCTGGATCTGGGGTCGACAGGAACTAATGGGTTGACTGGTGGATTTATGGCTACTACATGGTGAACAATTTTATAAAACATTATTAAACGTGCTCGTGTTCTGCGTAATTCAAGAGAGTGCCAATTTAGGTTTTCTAGCATGTTGGTGACAGAGCTTGTATTGTGATAACGGTTCGAAACAAATCTAGCGGCATGTCTTTGAACTTTTTCTATCTGGGTTATTTGACTTTTTGTATGTGGATCCCAAACAGTCGATGAATATTCCAGCTTGGGTCTTACGAGTGCCTTGTATGCATGGTCCTTTACTACTGTGGAGTTTATTTTCAGGTTACGACGTTAGAATCCTAGAGATTGGTTGGCTTTACTGGTTATTGAATTTATATGTTTATCCCATTTAAGGTTGTCCTCAAGAGTTATACACAATTATTTAGAACTGGCTACTTTCTCTAGAATATGGTCATGTAATTTATATGAAAATTGGGTAGGATTTCTTTTTTGAGTGATGCTAAGGATGTTACATTTGTCAGGATGAAAATGCATCAGCCAGTCCTGTTCCCACTGAGTAGCTGCATCGAGATCAAGTTGAAGTTTTATGGCATCGTTGGTATTTCGAATTTCTTTGTAGATAATACTATCATCAGCAAAAAGTCTAAAGTTATTCAACGCGAAATACGCTTGAGATCCAAATTTTAAAAGTAAGATCCGAAAATTTTGGAAAAATCCATATGTCCGAAGATTTCTGAAAAACCGGAAAATGACAGTCCTTGGAAATTATAATACATTATGCAGAATTGGTGAAATCATATTTAGCGAGTCGCAATAAGTCATTCACATTCTAGAAAATTGGGTCGAACGTCTTCATTTGCATGCACACACTATAAATGGTAGTAGATGTTTGCACGTACATATACGTATCACTCTGTTACAGCTTTTAAGAAGAAATCATAACAATACATCAAGCAGAATTTACGAAATCGTGTATAGCAAGTCGCTATATGTCATACAAAATTCAGGGGAATCTAGTCTCTATATGTCATACAAACACATTGGTGGATAGTCGCTATTATTGATAGTACATGATTGCAATATATGATACAGTCTACATGTAGAAAGTTTGCATAAATTTATAATCAAATGGCGATTAAAAATAAACAAAAGGATGTTGCTTTGTTTAGCAGTCTATTTAGATACCATACAGTACAGTCCTCTAATATATGCGATTTTAACAAAGGACATTTTCAAAGAACTGTTCCCAAATTTGAGAGGGAAATCGACACTCTGTGTTGATTTTCAATCAGAGCACTATTTCCTCTCTACGTACACACTTGCAAGTGTACTACGATAAAGTATACATGTATAAATTACATTATTACTTGCGTTGGCTCGAACTGGTTCGAAGAAAATATAAAAAATGAACAGGTTTAGTGGAGGCCTGTGAACAAATGTCAACATTCGTGGTTAAATCTAGTCGCTATATCCGATTATTATACAGTTCGTTTATACACTGTGTGTGTGTTGTAAATGAAAATGATCTTGCTTTTACGCCAACACGAAAGCAACTTTAGTATTGTTGACTCTTTAACCCTTTAACCCCTTCATGAACTAATTTATCGTGAGGTTTCTACCCATTCACCGCCATATTGCCGTCTGTTTCAATATTGTTGTCTGCAATATCGTTTCGTAGTTTGATTTAGGGCAGTATAGCTGACGTAATTTGAAAACAAGTGGCAAACAGTTTTGATCATGATCAGACGCCGAGTTACGCGGCGTCTGATCAAGATCAAAACTGTTTGCAAATGCGCTTTATGACGTCATTGACAGTGAAAGGGTTAATCTGCAGTGACATTTACAAACAGCGTACTAATTAATGATGAACTTCTACGTAGTGAAAACGTACTACATATACAGTAAAAACCTCGCTGTTACAACCACTAAGTGGTGTGAAATTTGAAGTGTTTAAGAGAGGTGACTGCTTAAAGCAAAGTGGCAGTAAAACAGAAAGCTCCCTAAGGAGCCTTCTGTTTTACTGTCTTCTTCCTTTAAACTGTTTCCTGCCTTTTATACAACCCATTAGCTGTCTTTTTAGTGGTCATAATAGAGAGGTTTTACTGTAATTGGAAGCTGTAATTGTTCATTTGAAGTTCCAGGCGTCAATGATCCAACCAAGATGAAAGTTACTTTCATGGTACTTTAAGCGTCCACATACCGATAACACTACCAATGGAATTTTGAAGTTGAGTAGTCAAAACGCGAGTTATCACTGTATCAACCCTTTCTATATGCAGGTCACCATAATTTCTATAGTTTGCAAACAGTGCAGACTAGACCCCTCAACTGCCTTACTCCGCGTAGATATACAATCAGGATCCAAACTGTTTGACACTTATATCAGTATTTCTTAAGTCAAATACCTAAAAATTAATTTTGAGAAATAGATCTAACATCAGACGACAATTGTTTAAAACAGATGACGTCATGGCAGTGAATTTGTTAAGTAGCCCGCTGATCAGGGTTTGCACTACTTGTTATAATTTTAATTTACCTAGAATACGTTCTTAAAACAGCTTTAAATTCCGCAAATATCGGCGTCTCTCCGGGGTCTACTCAATCCTCTTTTGTGGGTGCTAGGTATTATTCTAAAGAATTGACTACGAATAAAGTTTTTTTATAGACAGTAGATTTTGTATACAAAAATTGTTTTTCACAAAAAAGGTTTCCAGGACGAGCTCGTAGTCAACCTTTTCACTACCGAACCCCCTTACACTTTCTTTTTTATATACATGTAGTTTTGATCCAACTCAGACGCCGATAGAGTATGGAATTGAAAGGTTAAACACAATATTTTACCCCTTCACTGCCAAGTCAACTCGACAAAACTAACAATTGTAACAGATTGGATCATTGTCCAAACTCTTCCACATTCATATCAACATTTTATTAAAATGCCTAAAACGCTTAATATTAGAAATAAAAACGGTTCCAAATAAAAACTGACGGTATTTTTAAGCGGGTGACGTCAATGTGACAATGAAATTGTTAAACGTTACTATACAATTGAGTACCACAGTAAAACCTCTCTATTACGACCACTAAAACAAGGCTAATTGAATGTATAAAAGACAGGTGACAGCTTAACGCAAGGTGACAGTAAAACAGAAAGCTCCTAAGGAACTATCTGTTTTATTGTCACCTTGCTTTAACAGTCACCTGTCTAAAATACCTATAATTAACACAATTAAGTGGTCATAATAGAGAAGTTTTACTGAACGTTTAATTTATTTTCACAACATATGTAAATATCGTGTTTAAGCTTTAAATTTTCATTAGACATAAATTCTATTTAGCGACCATTCGGTTAAGAAGAATTCGACTCCTAACAATGCATGTACAGTGGAGAAAACGTTATTCTTTCCCAATAGACGCGGTTACGCTAAAACTATAATTTCCATTGCAAACAGTTTGGAGCCAGATCGGTCCCCGGGTAACCCGGCGTCTGATCAAGCTCCAAACTGTTTGCCTTCAAGGTTAAATCAACATTCAGAATTGTCAAGAAGTTGTAATTGTCTTCATTTTATTTCAATGCGTTTGCGTTTCGTTTGCGTTTAAACGGGAAAGAATAACGTATTCTCCACTGTACATGCCATCTTATTGAATTTCAATGCGGGATAAGGGTAATAGAGATGTATACGCGCAGGTCGGACGTCGGACTGCGACTGCGTACCTCGACTTTCAAGCAGGGCCCGTCTCAAAGAGGTTTTGAAAGCCTAAAACCTGCATTATTGCGGCAAATACCTATCCATATTTCAACGTTATATTATAGCTGTTGAATTTTAAAGCGCCTAATGGAATTAAAGCATATCGTTCGATCTCTTCCCTTTGGACCTATACTCTCATGGTAAATAATCAGAATAGAAAGATGAAGAAACGCAAGAGTTTAAGCAGACACCATTTTATAACAGGCTAAAGGTCAAGCTCATGGACGATATGTAACGGTATTCTCCCTGAACCCTATACAATAGTAATGTTAATCCTTTCTAGTTGAAGAAACTTGCCACTATGAGTGTGAAAAATTTTTAGTCGTTACTAGACGAATGGCTTGTCGGCGTCATATCTGGACCCAAACTTATGTACTTGAAAAATTTCAGCCAATTCGATATTTGCGCGAGACTTATAAACTTTTCTATGCCAAATTCAACCCGTCGCATTTTAACCCTTTCTCGGAGACATAATAACGTCTGCTAAATTTGTCGTCTGTAATGTCGGTAAAAAGCTATACATAGCTTATGTTACATGTTAAAAACTGTTCCGACAATAGATAAATATTGATTTGATTTGATTTGATTTGATTTGATTTGAATGTTATGGAAATTTCAAACTTGTGAATTTTACTTCTACTTGTTACTCCGGAACAATCTAAAATGAGTATGACTGTTATAGGTATACTGTCAGCTAGGGTAGTCCATTAAAGAGCAAACTTTCAACACCATAGACCGTAGGGTGTTCAGTTACCCCTGTTTGCTGTTTAGGATAGCAGTTTTAGCCCCGTGTGCAGCGTGCAGAGTACAGTAGAGAAACGGTTATTTCCAAATAACCGCGTTTACGCTTAAACTATTATTTTTAATTGCAAACAGTTTGGAGCCAGATCAGACGCCTGCTCCAAACGTTTTGCCATTCGGGTTAAAACTGGTAGTCAGAATTGTTCAAAAAAATTGTCATTTTCTATACATGTATTTCATTACAATGCGTTTGCGTTTGAACGGAAGAATAACGTTTTCTCCAAAGTGTGTCAGATCGGTAGCCAACATGAAGCAATAGAAATTGCTTCCTTATCTATCTATTTTTCGGCGGAGCTGACTGTTTTCTATTTAGACACACTTTAATATTTGGCCACACATTTCAACCAATAATATTTGATCAGAAATTTAGAATTAAGAGCACCTGTTGAAACTGAATAGTCTGATTGGATAGTAGCCAGGGCTCCAGATAAGGGAATTGTTTCAAAACTTAAAATCTTTATTTGTGCATTAAACCCTGTGGTGTCACTATACATATGAATTGTCTCTTCAAGACAATCAAAATGAGTGGTAATACCATAGGGTTTGGTGCTAAAAGAGGTGAAAAAATGTGATTTGTTTAGTTTACTCACTCTTATCTGGAGCCCTGTAGGCTGGTTTATGTCCCATTACAGTTTTACATGATGTGGACTGTAGGTGTAAAATTTAGAGATACAGGCTGGCTGTTTACTACACTAGGCCACAGAAGTTTCCACTGTTGACAAAATTATGCTATGATCTGAAATCTATTTATAGATATACAGAGGAAGCTAGGTGTTTCATAATTGTTTACAACCAATTTGTTTTAATTGTTAACTATTTGTACACATTTGCCATACATTAAAAGCAATATTTTATATATGAATAGCCTCAAGTGAGTTAAACACAATTGTGTTGTTTCATCATTATTTACAAGAGTGAAGTACAGTAGATTGTTGTATCTGTACATTTGTGTATTCTAAAGTTTGTTTCAAGAAACTCTATGAATGGAACAATAGATTAATGTGAGGATCTCCTACCAGTAGCTAGGATATGAGTTAAATTATTGTTTTGTTTTGCATTTCTGTACATGATAGTTTTGCATTTTTAAATAAAAGTTACTGTTTCAATTGAATACTTGTATTTTTTGCTTTTCAATCCAAGATATATATTCTTTGAAAACCTCAATTTAATTCAATTTTGCACACCCATCTATATAGCCTTAGTTCAACCACTCATTCCCGCCGAATATCTTTTTTAAAGATATTTCTTGTTTACTTTGATTTCCATTTTCTTCAAAATGCCTCAGAATTAACGTATGTATGATCGAAACAATCCAGCTAAAGAAAGTAATTTCTTTTTCAAATTAGGTGCGGGCGTTTCGGAAGGATACCTTTACAGGGTCTCCACGCATATTTCATTCTTAACCTTTAGCCTGTTGTAAAATAATGTCTGCTTAAACGCCTGCGTTTATTCATCTTTCTATCCTGATTATGTGCAATGAGAGTCGTGGTCCGACGAGAAGAGTTCTAACGATATGCTTTAACACCATTTAATGTTTTAAAATTCAACAGCTATACTGTAGCGGTCAAATATGGATAGGCATTGATTGCCGCAATACTGCAGGTTTTAGGCTTTCAAAACCTGTTTGAGACGGGCCCTGCTTGAAAGTCGAAGTCCGACAGTCGCAGTCTGCCTCCGAACTGCGCGTATACAACTCTAATAAGCAACACTCCTGGTGGACTATTTGTCCTGCCAAAAGTTGATCATGAAAAATCCTAAGAATTCCAAATTTTCCATTTTTCAAGCGCTCTTACTTAAAGCAGATTGAAAGTAAAGCAAAATGCGCCTTAATGCGCATTCTGCTTTACTTTCAGCCTGCTTTAAGCTACCACCTCCAAGGATAAAAAATCCGATGATTTCGGAAAATCCGGAGAAATGACAGCCCTGTGTTAAGCTGACACATTTTTAAATTTACATGCACATGCATTTCGTCCACCTTCGATTGCGCGCTTAATAAAGGCTTGACAGACTTCAAAAGTCACCTTCATTACTGCCTTATATAACACTGTCACCGATTTTGAAACACGTGCGTGTTCTAGTTTTCAACGTTGGATTATACCAAAGTATAGAAGGAAAACGAAATGCATTTGTCATGTAGCATTGTGCTAAAATAAAATTATAAAATTAATGGGCTGAAATAAGTGAGATTTCCCACCATGTAATCACATAAAAGAATAGCATATAAACCAGCACCTCTTTAACCCTTTCCTTCATAAATATGCAATACAACAGATTTACCATATCTTTAAACATTTCACTGCCATTATGACGTCATAACTTGTCTGTCACATTCACTGCCCCAATATCGTATGCTTGCAAACATATCGTCTGCTTGATTTAATTTCTAAAGTTTCTAATTTAAGGCCATTTGACTTAAAAACACTTAAATGGGTGTCAAACTTCGGTCGCCATCTCACGCAGTCTATCTCTGAGCAACTTTACCATCGTTTACTGTATCAGTTAAACAAAAATGTTGTGTTCTGATTGGTACGGGAACATGGGTTACAATAGTGAACCTATCTTCTGTTACACTTAAGCAGTATACTTAAGATTAACATCTGTGTCATTACACATCGTCTTATTCCTGTTCGCCTTTCCGTCAGTTTATTTAAAACAACAGCAGCAGTAGTATATCCTTGTTACCAAAAGACGGACGTTCAGTAAACTTAGCACAATGAATTGTATCTGTTTCTCTTATGCACATACATTAATTTAAGAAAAAGCATGAAAAGCTGAAGTTACAGTTTTAAAACATCATTACAGGAAGCTTGAAAAGTTGTAGTTAACCATTGGTCATCAGTCATCTGTTGAATTGCTTAGAGCATACCCTTTGGAACATTTAGCACCGCACCGGGTCACTCTTTTAATATTGACATACCTACAACTGAAAATACTATCCCAAGAGCTTATAAATTTGGCATCCCTACTGTCTGCACATTGTTTTTCGAACTTAAAACTGAAGGGGGTAACATTCTGTTTGCTACTGGCGAATTCGTGATATCTGATGCAGTTTTTATCCAGATGAGACAGCGAATAACTCGACGTCTCTTCTGGAATTTCTAGATCCAAATGGTTTAACACTCTTGTAAGATATTATTTTTTAACACATGTGTGCCCAAGATCCCGTTCATGGTACATAAGCAAACAGTATAGACTATGATCAAACGCCGCATAATGTGGCGTCTGATCAGAGTCTACACTGTTAGCTGATAGGAATTTTAATATAAATTAAACCGAAAAGAAAAATTTGGACCAGGCACCCCTTAGATAAAAAAAAATGGACTCATCCAATATATAAGTATGGAAGAATCCACTAGGTGCAAATGGGTTAAAATGCAGAATAAACGATTAGAATTGTTGCAGACGACATTTATTGCTGACGACAATTCCATAGCGTGTGAACATTTTACCCCTTCGCTGCCATGACGTCAATCAATTTTTCAGCAATTGTCGTCTGATTTTATTTATCGAGTTTAAACTTTAGGTATTTTGACTTAAGAAATTTGAAAAGACTGTCAAACACTTTGGATCTTGATTAGGCGTCTGATCATGGTCCAAACTGTTTGCAAATGACTATTTTACTCAGGGTAAGGCAGTGAAGGGGTTAAAATGCTTCATTAGGAGACTTCCCCATACCTCGTCAGCAGTATTATACGAATATGTTTAGTCCTAACTCTTTTTATTTGAAAACATTGTCTAGTGGTTTTATTAACACACATTATTAATGCAGCAAAATAACGCACTTGCACTTACACTTATGTCAGTATGAGTAAACCCCAATAACAGTTACGGGGAATCGCTTTCCTCTTAATTGTGGAAATTTGATGTTTAAGTGATAAATTAGAATATTAAATTCGTACGTTTTTAGTATTTAATTTATTGAACTCGTTGGATAAAATGATATGTTGCTCGCCAGACGCTCGCAAACTATTATTTTATCCAACTAGTTCAATAAATTCAATACTGAAAACAAACTCACTCAATATCCTCTATATATGATATAGCAAACAGTGCATACCCTGGTGAGACATCGCCGTCTCACCAGGGTCTACACTCTTTGCCAATGTCCACTTTTGTAGCCACGAACTTTGCAGCCACCTGCCTTAAAAACTTTCATGGGACAATAGTCTATCTCTGATCAACAGTCTATCTCTGAGCAACTTTACCATCGTTTACTGTATCAGTTAAACAAAAATGTTGTGTTCTGATTGGTACGGGAACATGGGTTACAATAGTGAACCTATCTTCTGTTACACTTAAGCAGTATACTTAAGATTAACATCTGTGTCATTACACATCGTCTTATTCCTGTTCGCCTTTCCGTCAGTTTATTTAAAACAACAGCAGCAGTAGTATATCCTTGTTACCAAAAGACGGACGTTCAGTAAACTTAGCACAATGAATTGTATCTGGTTCACTTATGCACATACATTAATTTAAGAAAAAGCATGAAAAGCTGAAGTTACAGTTTTAAAACATCATTACAGGAAGCTTGAAAAGTTGTAGTTAACCATTGGTCATCAGTCATCTGTTGAATTGCTTAGAGCATACCCTTTGGAACATTTAGCACCGCACCGGGTCACTCTTTTAATATTGACATACCTACAACTGAAAATACTATCCCAAGAGCTTATAAATTTGGCATGATTGTAGCATTGTCCCTAGAGATATTCCTAGCTAGAAGCGATTCTGTGGCAAAATTGTCTTAAGGAATGTTTTTGTTTATCTGACAGAGATTATCCCCTCTGCCAAGAACTAAAAGGAAGGCTGGTCTGTGGTTTTGACCCCCTGTGTCTATATTATTAAAAGCATGCTCAATAATAAGAGCTCAATGTGTCAAAGTAGTTTTAAACCCTGTCGTGTATACGAGGAACTGTGATATTTATAAAGAACTCAAAGTTCCAAAGAGGATTATTGTGTATCCGATTTAGCCCCTCAGTGGGGACTTTATCTCAACCCTGTCAACTGATAATGTTTATTGATGACTTTGGCAAATAGTTTAGATCCAGATGAGATGGCGCGAAACTCTGCATCTCAGCTAGATCCAAACTGTTTGACACTCATATTGTACTTTCATGGCATTGTGGAACGAAACACCGATTTTCAAATGTACCAGACACAGCATTGTTCAGGAAGACAACTTGTTTACGGTGAAAAGGGCAACTTTTCTTCAGCAAGAAAAGGATTAAATGGACATTAAACCTCAACAATCAATCAAAGCAATTATTCCAATGGTTGATATAGTGGAAATTTTATTGCATTCAGGAGAGCATTCTAATCAACTTTTTTACCTAAGTAATGTGTATTTGCAGCAGAGACTAAAAATACGCTTTTAGCTTGCTAAAGATTAAATTAAAATGTCAATAGAAACAAATACATGTACCAACGATGAGAAGCCATGTGTTTTTTACTGTCATTACTTAGAAGACATTAGTTTTATTCTGATATAAAATCGTCTGTTTTGAACGTACACTCTGAAAAAAGCCGATTATATGACGTCATAACCTTTAGAACATTGTAAGCGAAACCGTAGTCAGTATTTTGTATCGGCATGAGACACCGAGTATCTTTTATATCGAATATTATCTATTATTGTCTAGCAACTGATATATTATTACATTATTTTAATGCCGTTGAACTTAGTGACGTTACATTGAGATAAAATTGCTTGCGTAGGTTCCCGGCATTTTAACTAGTCCTAGAACTAAATGTGTTTTTCTTCAAAGGACATAAATCTCTAGTCAGTTTACTTAGTTTAAATATATTGTACTGCAATATATTTGCACAATCGAGCATATGTGAAAAATTTCAAAGTTTAACATAATATAAATATAAGAGCAAAATGATTTGGCCACAAGTTCTATCACTTGTACCATGTAATCTTGTTTATGCTGAACTGTACACTTTTGAAAAATGACCAGTTAATGTTGATATTTACGTATGTTTTAACCCTTTCACTCTCAATGACGTCATAAAGCGCATTTGCAAACAGGTCTGATCAGGATTAAAACTGTTTGCCACTTGTTTTGGAATAACGTCAATTATACTGCCTTAAATCTAACTTTGAGACGATATTGCAGACAACAAGATTGAAGCAGACGACAATATTGCGATGAAGGAGTGAAAACCACACGATAAATTTGATTATGAAAGGGTTAGAGAACATTTCAGAAAATTAAAGTAAACAAACAATTCCGGCCATGATCAGAATTGACCTTAAGGATCTCTCTATTCAAGGTCTACACTGTTTACAATATGTATATATACTGGTTTCCAGCATAGAAAAGGTAAAAAGGATGTGGCATGGTCCGATCTTGCGTTTTGAATGTGTCTTTTGTAAATCAAAGATG
This sequence comes from Gari tellinella, assembly GCA_922989275.2. Lineage (NCBI taxonomy): Eukaryota > Metazoa > Mollusca > Bivalvia > Cardiida > Psammobiidae > Gari > Gari tellinella. The sequence goes on from OV277858.1 coordinate 55,536,292, forward strand.
CAGGTGCCCGTTTTATGAAACGTCGTACGACAAAAACGGTCGTAAACAAAAACTTTAAAATACATCTAATTTCCCCTATCTAATCCTGTCTTGTGACATCTCTTTGGAATTGACTTTTCAAGACAGTACCAAAGAGATGTCACAAGACAGGATTAGATTGAGAAATAAATAATTATTGATAATTTTAGAATCTGACCTACGACCATTTTTGTCGTACGACGTTTCATAAAACGGACCCCAGACGAATTAGCGAAATAGTCAGCGTTTGATTTATGGTCTCACACACTACATCTACTTTTCGTAACAGTTCTTGGCTAATTTGAATCAAATTTAATCCTTTCACTGCCATGACGTCATCAATTTTAAACAATTTTTGTCTGCCGTTTTTTATCTAAAATTTAAATAGGTATTTTGACTTAAGAAATGTTGAAACTAGTGTCAAACAGTAAGGATGCTGATCAGACGCCGCGTAACGCGGCGTCAGATCAGCATGTAGACAATTTTCAAATAACTATTTTACTCGGGGTTAGGCCGTGAAGGGGTTTTGTTTAGACCAAATTCCATTATTAATGCTGTATAAACAAACGCTGCGGATGAATTTTTGAAAACGGTAACAGTTGTTAATAATTTCGATCCAAATAAGACGCCAGATAATTCGGCGTTTCATCTGGATCCGAACTGTTTGACACTTTGATAATATTGTTTCTTGAAGAAATGTAGATATGGATAAACGCTTGATAGTGTTGCGTATGACATATTTTGCAGCCGACAACTACACAGCTTTCAAGATCAGTACATTGACAAAGTAATTAGGTTTTCCTTAGGTCATTTGTTTCTTGAGGTGTAATTGAGCCACTCTGATACGTGCTAACGAAGTGTTGACAAATATACATGATATATGACAATTCCAAACAATCCAGTGAATCCACCTAGTCATACAACAGGATATGTATTAGGCAGTACAGTAAATCCTCTCTATTACGGCCACTAAAAGGAAGGCTAATTTATTGTATAAAATACAGGTGACAGCTTAAAGCAAGCTGACAGTAAAACAGAAAGCTCCTACAGGAGGTTTCTGTTTGACTGTAACCTTGCTTTAAGCAGCCGCCTGTGTTAGAGACGTAATAATTAACACAAGTTAGTGGTCGTAATAGAGAGCTTTTACTGCATTTGATCTCTAGCACGCTATGTATTAGTCTGCAATATTTCTCAAGGTGAAATTATCTGCAGTTTCTTTAAAAAGTATCATCATAGTAGAAAACAATTTTGATCATAATATTACTCGGTGGTATTCCATCAGAATCCAAACTGTTTGGGCCAATTATCACAAATTCGACTTAAGTGTAAACAACAAGGTCAAAAACGAATGGTAGCTTAATGGGAAATTATGGTAGTACAAAACACAAAGCCGCCTTAAGCCAAAATGCATTAGGCAAAAACATGTTGTTATTGGTCATGATGCCTTTTCAATGAACTACGAAATATGGTACATGTATCAGATTTGACTCGGTCGGTTAACCTATTACTCCATAAGTACGCCCTTTTTACGACTTCAATTTATTCCTCCTCTGAAGAATATAGTTTCACTTATACAGTCATGAGTATGTACTGTATGAAATATTTTCTATCTTCCAGTGGATGAAAGCTTAAGGCCTGAAAGTAAAGCAGAATGTACCCAAGACACTTTCTGTTTTACTTTCAATCTGACTTGGTCATCAAGACTAGAAACGTGTTATATGGGTAAAAGGATCAACTACTATAATGCTTTCGTTTGTTTTAGACCAAACCAAAACAAATGACATTATTCGCTTAAACTTTTCCCTTATTTTCCAAACTTCTCCCCTGAAATATCAAAACCATGCTTATGAGTTGGTATCGATAATAAACAGCCTACAAAATGAAATATAACATACCTACACTGCGCATAGGAAATACGCATTTCTTTCCCAATAAATGGCACTATGCCTACGAGCAAAATATGTCCACTGCAAACATTTTGGAGCCGAGTAAAGTAACTTCTTTTTTTTTTATTGTCAATATTTGCAAGAACCTATCATTTGATACAATTCATTGCATAACATTTTGTTTAGTTCATAGTTTAGAAGTATAACGTATTCCCCCACTGTACATGTGTAACGAATAAAAGTGTTCATGTACCAACCTTTCTTGGGCTTCCACCGCGATAGTATGTAATGGTGAAAACCTCACTCTTCCCGTTTAGCCCTTTCCGCCATAGAAACACCTTTTAGCGCATTTGATGTGTTCCTCCACTAAAGAAATAGTTCTAAGTTATAAAGTCCTGAAAAAGTACCATCAGAAATATGTTCTTAATCTTAGCAGGTGATAGCATAAGCAGGCTGAAAGTAAAGCGCCGTATGACTCATTCTGCTTTACTTGTAACCTGCTTTAAGTGGTCACCTTTCTTCAAAACTAAAAACAGGCTATGGTATGGGATAAACTGTTAAACGAAACGAATCTAGACGCAAATGAGATGCAGTACCTCTAATGTAGAAAATGACAAGTTATTAAACAAAAATAATGTTGACAATCTCTTTTAATTCCAGTGACAATTCCAAACATATGCCGGTTATATCATGGTCAGTTGCAGTATAACAATGATTCTCCAGTAAAATGCCCAAAATCAAACTAGATTTGATAGCGATTGCAATTAAAAACAGACGTTAATAAAACTTTGAACCCTGATCAGCAGCCTTGTAATATACATGTATATCCAGTAAAATGTTGAAAGGCGATCAGCCGCACTGTAACAATATTTCTCCAGCAAAATGCCAAAAATCAAATTAAATTTGAAAGAGATTGCAATTAAACCCGACGCTAATAAAAGTTTGAATCCTGGTCAGCAATCCTGTTACAATATCTACCCAGTAAAATGCTCAAAGGCAATTGGCCTCAATGTTACAATATTTCTCCAGCAAAATGCTCAAAATCAAACTTGATAGAGATTAGTAGTAATGCTGTCTCCATAGCGTCAATTAGCCCCGAGGGCGTGATGATGTTGACAGGCTGACCTCGTGGGCCTTGACAGGCTGACCTCGTAATGGCCGTATACTGCGGTAAGCGAGTGACTCGGCGTATCATCTGAACCCGTTTTCTTTCATAGAACGTCCGGTAGAAATACCAAAGACACCGTAAATTAAGCAGGTGACACTTTACTCCGAAACGTTTAAAATTAAGATATATAGCCCGAGAGAGATAAAAACACAGTTTAACGAATAACCAATAGTATGCAACGTCAAAAAGTCTCGTATGCATCAAGACGGCGGCAAAGACCTAAAAGGCTCGACCTCACTATTCGTTCGTAATGACAAAACTGGATACTTTTTGCGCTGCATATCTGCCTATCTTATAAAACGCCTCAATTGAAAAATACTTCATTTGCAATAGCCTATAAAGAACTATTCTAAAAATAATGCGTTCATTCGCGCTATGTTTTGGGGACACATTTGCAGAACGTTATAAGGCGGCGCTTAACGTAAACACCCGAGCTACAAAAAAGCGCTGAATTGGGTCTTTTCCTAATACGATCGCGTTGAATTAACCCTTTATACGTGTGAAACGAAAATTAGTCTTACGCAGGTAACTCGGCGTTTCACCTGAACTCGTTTTCTTCATAGGACGTCCGGTAGAAATACCAAAGACACCGTAAATTAAGCAGGTGACACTTTACTCCGAAACGTTTAAAATTAAGATATATAGCCCGAGAGAGATAAACACACAGTTTAACGAATAACCAATAGTTTGCAACGTCCAACTACCGAATACGTGCACGTACAGTTTATAAAAGTTTAATATAGCCATCACACTGCGAATTCAATTCTGAAAACGAAACCTTTATAAACTGACCACGACGTTTGTTCAGAACATGACCTGAGTATAGCGCGCTCATTAATTTGCACGAACCCTCGTTGCAGAAACCACCTAAGTGCCTAAACACCGTGAAATGTAAAACATACGCCTGTCGCTAAACCGGCTTCATTCGTGGTACATAGATAGCACGCTTTGGCGTTAGTTAAACTCATTTACCTGTAGGCATTCGTTTTGACCGTACGGAACACAGAAAATGTATCTTGCCTACGAAATGTGATTATTTATTAGATGAGCCAATATGCAGCGTACAAAGTGTCGATTTTGTCATACGTTCTGCAATAAAACGTCCGGTAGAAATACCAAAGACACCGTAAATTAAGCAGGTGACACTTTACTCCGAAACGTTCGGTATAAAATTAAGATATATAGCCCGAGAGAGATAAACACGCAGTTTAACGAAGAATGAATCTGACCAGTACAGTAATCGTAAAACGTGACAGATTTACGGTTCACGTCGTGTTATAGACTACTGCTGCTTCTGCTACTACTACTTTTGCTATTTTCATCATTATAATTTCATACAATGACAACTACTACTGCTACTGTTTCTACTACTACTACAACAACTTCTCCTATTGCTAGCTTTATTATCATTATGACACTCTTAGTTTCACCTCTAGCGAGGTTACTCACGTTCTGAGCCAACGAGAAGGCGGTGTCTTATCTCAGAACATCCCCCACACAGTCTATTTACAGTTATTTACACTATTTTGTCCAATATTTCTCGCATTATGTTCTCTTAATTCTCACGCTCTGGCGCTAACTTTTCGTTTAGGTTCAGCTTCGTTATTCGCGTTAGTAGTTGTACCAGTTCAAAGTGTCACTTCCCTTCCTACCCTGCTCGCGAATGGCAGTTCTGTGCTCCCTATGGTTCTTAGCATTTTGTCTGATTTCCGACTTTGCCATTTCGATCGCTTGAGCCACCGGAGTGATTAACTTGACTGTAGGCCCGCGTTTCAATTTCGCTTCCGCTTCTTCCAATTTCCGTTCCGTCTCTTTCAATTTTTCTTCCATGTCGCGTAGCTTTTTAGACATATACCCTGGTCCATGTTTCTTCGCTTCCATCCGGTCTAATATCTTTTGATAATAACGTTCGGCGTCTTCGGGGGTATCCAGAAAAGGTACCCATTTGAGCAGGTCGTTATCGAAAACTTCTATGGATCCCATGTCTTTTTCAAATGCAACACGCAATGTAAGTGGTTGGTGTTAAATATCACGGGCTTCAGATTTTCGTCAAGCAACTGCAACTTCAACGTATGTAACCGAGTCGTTTTCAAAGGTACGTAGAAAGGGTTGATGTAAATTTCAGTTTTGAGTTTCTTGTAAAGGGTATTCACTTCGATATTTCTCAACACCGGAAGTAGGGTGTCTCTGACACAGGACTCTTGTACGAGGTCACAACACAAGTACAGTCGGGAACTTCTCGGTGTAAAATCGCAATCGAGGGTTATGTCAATGAGCGCGCAGGACCATTGACCTTCCAAACTATAGGGTTTAGGCAGTTGGATCCAACACTCTGCGGGGTTGTTCTTCTTATAGAGAACGAGAGAATCTCGACTAGTCACAAATAAATGCAAGTCTTTCATTTTTATAGACGTGGTAACGCTTCCCCGAGTCGGGTTAACTCTTCTCACGTGGTCATGATTTCATCTAGAATCGCTCGGTATTAATAATGCGGGTACTACAGAATGGTGACATTTGAAGAGAGTTATTCTTATACTGTGTCTTCGGTCGATGATTTATCTTCATTATCGGTCATCGCATCCTCTTCTGGAATGACCTGATCAGGCCATACCTCATCAAACAAATCTTTTCTCAGTTTAACCGCTTGACGTATAGACTCTTCGACATTCATTGAATGCTGTCGCCTGAGCATTTTGGCCGACTCTAAAACATGTCGTTGTATCGGATCGCCTCTTAACTCGTGGAAATCGATAAGAAATCTGGTGTACATATTTCTCAATGCCTTTCTTAGCGAGGGAAGCTCATCATTGACAGCTCTGGGGAACGCTTTATCTAGTGCGTAACCTCGCTTTACATAGTCGTTCGCTGTAGCTTTTAATTGATCAGCGTGATATTCTCTCAGTGGAATTTTAAACCTGTTGTTCCATATGTCAGGACGTGAACGCTCCTCGCTCAGCTCTACCTGTTTACGATGGCCAGGTGGTCCCGTATCGTCACTCCAAACATCATTGGAGTCGTGTTGACTGTCATTGTCTTCCTCACTTTCTATTTCAACTCCATATGGCAACGCATTATAGGCGTCAGTCGCTTCTTTGTATTCATCGTCCAATCGCTTTCTCTTGTTTACCCCAAAAATGTTATCTCGTAAACGATCTGGTTCCGGGGTATTCGGTTTCAAGTCTATTACCAAGTAGCCGTGAGGGTAGGACGTCGTCTGTTCGAATCGCTTCATGAAAACTGCATGGGATGAAGGGTAAATCCGTCGTGCCAAAGTGACTACTTGTTGTCTGTCGATGGGATTATTAAATAATACCAAATACTGCGTGTTTAAGGCGATGTCCCTGCAAGCTTTGCCTTGAGGAAATAAATTTTGAGTCAGATATACGATCGATATATTTCTGTGGTGGCTGCCTTTAGTAAAGAGATCTGCTATTCTCTGGTCACACTTAGCTTCAGTCATTAAATCGTCAAACACCAGAAGGGTCCTTTTACTACCGTCGATATACTGGGAATCGTCCAGATGCTCCGGGATACCTCGGATAAATTCCATCGATGGTATGATACGCTTCAGTGTGTCGTAAAGAGGTTGCCATTGTCCGTAGCACCAGATAATTCTCTGAGGGGAAGGCTGAATGAGGGAGGAATTCAACAGTTGTCTAGTCCAATGAGTTTTCCCGCTACCGCTGGGTCCCGACACTACCATAGAAAATGGATGTTGAAATGTTTCTGTTCCATGACGTTCAGGTTCAGTACTAAATCTTTTTGTTGAAAACTCCTTTTCAACGTCAGCTGTGTGATTATCATGGATATTTCGTTTATGTCTAATCATGGCGTCATGCCTAGAGAATATCCTCTGACAAAGAGGACAGGGAATCATTTTCACAAATCACAATACATCTATGAACCTCAATCCTTCTTATGCACTTATGGTGGTGGTGGTGGAGGTGGTGGCGGTGGTGGTGGTGGAGGTGGTGGAGGTGGTGGTGGTGGTGGGTGGTGGGTGGTGGTGGTGGGTGGTAGTGGTGGTGGTGGGTGGTGGTGGGTGGTGGTGTTTCACAGCTTACACTGTTGACGTTGGTTATTCCTCCGCAGATCTTATTTCGTTTCGTATAGCAGAACTGAGATAATGCGTTTTTAATAGTCTAGGGATAAGGGTGTGCCACATTAACAGTAACCGTTTCTTGTTAACCAGTGACACCCCTTCGCTTTTCAAAATCCCGAGTAAACCTCTGTGACGACTGAAAGCGTTAAAGTCTGCATCCAAAATGGGTATTTCTCCGTCCACGATTTGTTGAGCTATTAGCTGTAGGCATTCCATCTGTCCCTGGGTTATCGACCTGATCATCATACGTCTATAATGTGCCGTCTCCCTCCCTAGAGTGAGAAGATAATGTATTCTCAGGAAGACACTGGACCGTTCCATCTTCTGTTCGCTCGATTAGATCTGACAAAGAGGACAGGGAATCGTTTTCACGAATCGCAATACATATTTCAACCTCAATCGTTCTTATGTGGTTAAAGCCTGCATTGTGGTCGTAGAGGTGGCGGTGGTGTTGTTGTCCTGGGTACATCTTGTGGTTTTTTGCTTAGAGAAAGATTCGAGTCAAGCTTATAACACGCTGTTTACAATAGCAACATGACCTCTGTCGAAGAAAAATGTCTCCACACGATGAACATAAAGTGTGTCCGCATGGGTTTAAAGCAACAGAAATGCTAGAGTCCATACAGATACGACAAATGGCAGTATCTGATTCGGTATCGTTGGCCTGTACGTGATTGGAACTTCTGGAGACATTCGGTGGTGTAGCCAAAGTGTTAGGGGTAGTCGTTCGCGGACGAAGTGAGGTTGTATTGACGTTGGAGAGAAGAATGTCGGCAATGTAGTTTAAACCGTTTCGGAGGAGAGCTTCCACAAACGTTTGAAATGCGTGAGGCCCTCGTCTTGGTAAAATGGTCAAAAGTTTTCTAATTTTATCAGACGCAAATCGTTCGTATTCAATTTCTTCTCGCATACGCATCGTCAAAATGTCTTGTTCCATGAGATCATCCATAATGTAAGGTAGGTGTTCTAATGTCAACGAATTGATTACAGAAGTCCAGCTTTTCCTAATCGCTTCTCTGTGTATGTCTTCCATCGGGTCTGATGCTTTGAGAGCCTGAATTGATGCAAATCTTTTTTTTTATACCTTTCTCTTGAAAGCCGCCTTTATTATGATTGGCCGACTACTTTGTGATACAAAATTAAAACCACGTGTACACGTTCGAGGCGCACATGACTTGTGTCTGGTCGGTAAAAGACACTTATGTAGGGGAGAAGACGTTGTAGGTAGAGCTATTTTTAGAATGACGACATCGCTATTTTTAGAATGACGACATCGTTATATTTAGAACAAGACAAGATCTGACACGCGGTCAATACCGTAGTCAATAAATAGAAACGGATATCAGAACGAGGCTCGATAGTAATTGTAGTAGTGGTAGTAGTAAAAGTAGTAGCAGTAGAAGTAGTAGCATTATTTAAATTCAGATGACATTGTAGGTAGACTACAATTATTATACAGTGAAAGGGTAAAGTGTACTTATTTATAAGGCATAGGACAAAATACAAACGAGAGAGGTTTGGTTCATAAATTTATATTTTTCTCATCAAGTCTAGTCATCAGACCTATTAAAACAATACATCAATACATTATACATTTTACAATATACGTCAATTGTTGATATAATAATCTTCACTTCACTGTTATGACGTGTCTGTGTTACTTGTCATTAGCTGATTTCTGACTTCTGTTAAAATTTTACCTAGTCTATTCTGACCTTTCCAATGTCTGGGATTCTTTATGTTCGGGTCATTTACACCCACTCCAATTCCCCAAATTTTGTCAAAAGGGCTAGCCTCCACTAACTTTTTGGGATATGTATCCATAAGACGCCGTTTCAAGCTTTTATTCTGAGAAAACTTTAGGTAGGTACCTCGTTTCACCACTTGTTTGGACTGAATATTCCAAAGAGGTGCATTAAATGGTCTCACGCGTCTGCCAAGTCGTTTTTGTTCTATAGAATTTTGTGTTTGCATAATTTTCAGCCCTGCTTCAATATCCTCGAATATCCTTGACTTCTGGTAATGCATATACTGCTCTGCTGAAGAGAATGTTTGACCATGTTCGATAAATGTACAGGGGTAAAACTGCGAAAACACACATTCCTTGCCGAAGAAAAAAATAAAATCTTGATCTTCGAGCATAGGCATTCTTAGTCCGAAATCAGAGGGCTTCCAATAGCGTGCCTGGAAATATGGACTTTACCATCATCTGCCTTGATCTGAAAAGAACGTTTGACTGGTCAATTGATTGTAAATTTATGATTGGTATTGCAGGCTTCTGATTGGACAATTTTTGCAATCCCTCCTATCAGCCCTAACCGTGAGCACAATCTGATTATACCTTAGTAAGACGTGCACCGTAGAGGAGTATACACATCGTGTAAACAGTACATTTTTATAAACATATGGATTAAATTGTATAAACTGTATCGTAGATTACATACTGATGTCAAATAGCAAAAATGAAAACTCTACTTATTTCATTATGAAAATAATAGCAAACGTAGTAGTAGTATAAATAGTAGTAGTAAGAGTAGTCGTAGTATTTAATGATAATAATAAGTTCGATTTAAAAAAAAAAACGATGTGTCGCTATTTATCTCTAAGAAATCGTTACGAATAGTTAAAAATGTCTACTTTCTAAGCGAAATAACCAAACGAAATAAATAAATGTATTCAAAGCATAGAGATAACGACTAATATTTCGTTGTGCAAGGACGGCAAAGTCCGCGAATTAGTTGTACCCACGATAATCATAACTTAATCTTTTTCTTTCATTTCATTTTGCCGGTAAAGTCCGCGAATTAGACATGTCCGCGAGAATGATTATCTTTTCCCCTATATTCACGCATGCAAATGTGAATAAGTTCAAATATTCTCTTTGGTTTAACGAAATCAGACTTATAAAGAGAGGCGGCGAGTATTATGGATTCTTTGCCATATTTTTAGCTTTATAAAAATAAAATACTTAAAAGTTTGAAGACACAAGTGTTATAAAAATTACCCCCCACATATTTCTTCTTTTTTCCCAACAACATTACAGATTTTTTTTTTTTTAAAATGAGGTTCAATCGCTGTATTAGACAGAGAAACGCCTTTAAAACGGATCTATCGAATAATCAATTACAACCAATTCTGTATAGAGAAATATAGTTCAACCGCATTATAATACGTTTAGATTAATGTTTGAGGAGTACAATAGAATTCTTTCCGCGCTTAAATTTAAGGAAATCGAAAATGTTCTCAGTGTGTACTGCCCCCCTATCTTATAGTGTACTGTACCCTAACGTGTATGGTTGTTTCGTCAAACTGGTAATATCGCGCACCAATTAGGACTACTATAATTGTTGTGTTTTTAAATTGCTTTTATATCATAGTATCGTAAATGTGACAACTATACCTCATTACAATACAATAGAAACGCTTTATTTACTGTCGGGACATATAAACGATATAACATAAACTCTAGAGAAGTTTTAACAACGACATAAATGCGAAGAATTACGGACGATTCGTCAAAGTGTAAATTCGTCAAAAAGGCAATATATAGTAATGTCAAAAGACGCGTATTTACTCCGTGATATATGCAATCGATGCCGCTTTAAATAAAACTTTGACCAAATAGGGAGACTTTTCAATGTATTATAATGAGTTTATATTTATTTAGTGTTTAAGCATACTTGATTTACGAGATAAAGGTGTTGCTTAAATCAGGACGAAAGTAAGCAGCTGCCTATACATCATGAGTGCATACATTCAGCAATATTAACTTCAATAAGAATAGCCCTAGCTTTATCCTTGATAGACTATGTTATTTTAAAATCAATCTAGAACGTATAAATAGAGAAACAAAACAAACTTACCTGCAAGTTTTCCGATGAGGGTAAACACCTTTATTGACACTCGGTTTGCTACTGTATGAATGAAAATCGTTTCCCTTTATATATATAAGCTCATGTTCACTTCCGACACCATTTCTGTCACATTTTAATGCAAATCTACGCTGTGAACCGTAAATCTGTCACGTTTTACGATTACTGTACTGGTCAGATTCATTCTACATGTATTTCACGCAATTAATTTACCAGGTTTTATTTCACAGTATGAAGATACTGCGTCGCTTAAACGTGACATTTATAGCGGAGTAACAGGCCATCGATAATATTCTTGATATTTCCTCTAGCGACATACAGAACATTAATAAACCAACGCGAATTGGACTGTAAGCCCTTTTGCGTCTCATAATTGTGAGAATATGATAATGATAGGTCTAGTATTTTCTATATTCTGGTTCCCTGTCGTGATAATTTGGCCCTGAAATAGTGCGATTGAACGAAACAAAAATCAAAATAGTCCTTTATAAGCTATTGGACGTTTCGATATGTGATGTTTAATAAGACATACTATTGGTTATTCGTTAAACTGCGTGTTTATCTCTCTCGGGCTATATATCTTAATTTTATACCGAACGTTTCGGAGTAAAGTGTCACCTGCTTAATTTACGGTGTCTTTGGTATTTCTACCGGACGTTTTATTGCAGAACGTATGACAAAATCGACACTTTGTACGCTGCATATTGGCTCATCTAATAAATAATCACATTTCGTAGGCAAGATACATTTTCTGTGTTCCGTACGGTCAAAACGAATGCCTACAGGTAAATGAGTTTAACTAACGCCAAAGCGTGCTATCTATGTACCACGAATGAAGCCGGTTTAGCGACAGGCGTATGTTTTACATTTCACGGTGTTTAGGCACTTAGGTGGTTTCTGCAACGAGGGTTCGTGCAAATTAATGAGCGCGCTATACTCAGGTCATGTTCTGAACAAACGTCGTGGTCAGTTTATAAAGGTTTCGTTTTCAGAATTGAATTCGCAGTGTGATGGCTATATTAAACTTTTATAAACTGTACGTGCACGTATTCGGTAGTTGGACGTTGCAAACTATTGGTTATTCGTTAAACTGTGTGTTTATCTCTCTCGGGCTATATATCTTAATTTTAAACGTTTCGGAGTAAAGTGTCACCTGCTTAATTTACGGTGTCTTTGGTATTTCTACCGGACGTCCTATGAAGAAAACGAGTTCAGGTGAAACGCCGAGTTACCTGCGTAAGACTAATTTTCGTTTCACACGTATAAAGGGTTAATTCAACGCGATCGTATTAGGAAAAGACCCAATTCAGCGCTTTTTTGTAGCTCGGGTGTTTACGTTAAGCGCCGCCTTATAACGTTCTGCAAATGTGTCCCCAAAACATAGCGCGAATGAACGCATTATTTTTAGAATAGTTCTTTATAGGCTATTGCAAATGAAGTATTTTTCAATTGAGGCGTTTTATAAGATAGGCAGATATGCAGCGCAAAAAGTATCCAGTTTTGTCATTACGAACGAATAGTGAGGTCGAGCCTTTTAGGTCTTTGCCGCCGTCTTGATGCATACGAGACTTTTTGACGTTGCATACTATTGGTTATTCGTTAAACTGTGTTTTTATCTCTCTCGGGCTATATATCTTAATTTTAAACGTTTCGGAGTAAAGTGTCACCTGCTTAATTTACGGTGTCTTTGGTATTTCTACCGGACGTTCTGTGAAAGAAAACGGGTTCAGATGATACGCCGAGTCACTCGCTTACCGCAGTATACGGCCATTACGAGGTCAGCCTGTCAAGGCCCACGAGGTCAGCCTGTCAACATCATCACGCCCTCGGGGCTAATTGACGCTATGGAGACAGCATTACTACTGAGATTGTATAATTAAACACAGACGTTAATAAAAGAGCAGCCTTGTAATAATATTTCCCAGGTAAAATGCACAAAATAATCTAGAATAAAAAGAGATTGCATACGCAATCAAAGCAGACGATAATCTAGCGGCGTGAAAGTAAATGAGATTTAATAATTGAGCTCTGCACATATAAAACAATAATACATGTAAACTGGTCATATTGTAAGACGATATATTCCCCATGGAGACAACTATGTCATTGTTTACAAGGTCAAAAGAAATATGACACTGTGTGTGTTCTAGAAGAGTATTGTTCCATTCACTGACTTACCCCGAAAGCGAGGGTTATTTGCAAACAGTTTGGATCCTGATCCTGATTTGGCAACATTTTATAACCCTTTCTCTGCCGAAGTCACATAAAGTCGACTTTGCAAACAGATTGGATTCAGATCAAACGCCGCGTCACTCGGCATCTGATCAGGATTGAAATTGTTCGACACTTGTATCGATATTTCTTAAGTCATTCTACCTTAAATCTAACTTTGAAATGTTTTTGCAGACAACACTATTAAAGCAGATCAAAACAGTGGTGGAAGGGTAAAAACGTCAATACTAATTTGTCGTTGAAAGGGTTAAAGCAGATGTAATGGCAGTGAAGGAATTAAAGCAGACGATAATGTTCGGTTGTGAAAAGGTTAAAGGTTTAACTCATTATCCCATAGCCTGTTTATAGTTTTGCAAACAGGTGATCACTTAAAGCAGGTTGAAAGTAAAGCAGAATGCGCCTTAGGGTGCATTTTGTTTTACTTTCAACTGCGTTAAGCTACCATCTACTAGTATAGAAAATATTTCTTATGGTACATATTCATGAATGTATACAGTGGACCTATTTCTTAATTGGATGAATGATATAAAGGCTTAAAAAGGTGTATTTTTGGGGTAATGGGTTAATATACCAGACAAAAAAAGAAACGTCTACATTTAAAAGGTGTGTGCCTTTTCATTTACTTTCATTCAACATTTTGGCGAGAATTGGGAGACAGGTGTATCAATTAGACAAGTATTAGTTATATTTCATTTTTTGAAAATTATGCAATATAACCTGGAGCGACCGTAGGGAGCGAACAGGTTATGTTGTATAATTTTCAAACAAATGAACTATAACTGATTTACCGTTTGCCTCAAATATGACACGCGGGCCAGTGTATGTCAGTTACTATTCAACCTACTTTACCTATAGAAAGTTATCGCTCAACCCAAATTACCACCACTCGTCTCAGTTTGTCAGCCAATGCAAGGGCTCTATTTCGGAGGGCGTTGCCTCGTATTTTCAGAAGCCGGCGAGTTCACTTTTACACATGACGTCACACAAAAAAAACTAGAAAATCGACCTGGAACCGTGTACGCAGGAAGGGCTCGCTGTAGGCATTAACAAAACCAAGCATTAGCGAGTCACCCAAATGGAAATTAAAAATACATGTATATTCATTTTATGTGTGTGTCCAACAGTATAGTGTTGAAAAATGGCGTTAACGATCAGCTGTGGACTGGTGTAATATGAAAATGCTTGATCAATTGATTTGCTAAAATAACCTCACCAAGTATTAAGCAGCACCTGATCAGCGAAGATTCGAGTGCTTTATAACCCTTTTAACCCAACACTTATACAATGAACAATTCGGGTCTAGTCCATTTTTTGTAATAGAAGCTGTACGTTGTAGTTCTACAATGTTTGCTCTGGACAAGTGTAACGGGAACATTATAAATGACGAGTCTACTCGTCATCTAGGGTTTAATTAGTTAATGCAGGATATGCGTAATATACCGGTAGAAAGGTCAGTTCAGGGCGTAATGTCATCATGCACTAACTATAGTCGCCTGTCTACAGAATTCTTTGATTTGACTCATTCATGCCTCTTCATTGAAAGGCCGCAGTACACAGGTTATACTGTGATTCCCAGCTGAGCGGTTGCTGTATGACGTAATGATGCCTTATCACGCGGTGTCCATAACCGGTTTGTTTATTTCTGCCATACCCAGGTACAAAACTGAAAAAATATGTGATATATTTTTTTCATTTCTCGCTGAAATGGAGCACTTTCATTGGCTGGCAAACTAGGGCAAACGGAAATTAAAATTATTGTTTTGATACAGAAAAAGGATGTCTGCATCAGTAAAAGAAAACTTTACTGAAAAATATGAAGTTTTTATTTAGTGCTGGTGATATGAAGTAAAGCACTATATATTATAGTAGACGTTTCTTTTTTTGTCTGGTATATGTGAGTGCAAACTTAGAATTTGTAAAGTCATTTGAATGAGTCGTCTAACACGTTTCAGTGCAAGAAACATCCAAGAAGCAAACATTCAATATTTATAATTCCTGTAATAATATGTGCTTCCTGTTGTCGAGTCAGTAGCATACATGGAAATTTGTAGAAAGTTCAAATGGTTTGTAACGTGTTTTAGGCTAAGCTCGGCTCAAAGTACGAAAATGGTTGATCAGCTGAACATACATTAATTACCCAACAATACTATATATAATATTCCTCGGGGTCTACTTTGACCTATAATTGATGAAACTAACGATGGGCGAATATATACAAAACCCAATGTTATGATTGACAATGATTAGCAAATGATTGGCTGAACAATAATCACGTCAGATCAACAACTAATTACAATTAACTCTCAAACTAATAACAGTGGATGGGCTTCTATTCCCAACTATCAACAACAGCTCGGCGTATCGACGAGCCTCCTGACTTTGACCAGCCAGACAGCATCAGCTGTACTACAATAGTCTGTTATATAGCTCAGCCTATACCCGAGATACCTGGCTCGAACAGCCAGCATCAGCTGTTGCTCAGCTATATCTCTCAGCTCAGCGTATAGACGAGACCCCTGGCTTCGAACTATAAGCCAGAATGCAGCAGCATCAGCAATGCGTTCAGCATTGGAATAGTATCTGCATGAGCTACTGTTCACGCCTGGGATTGAGACTACTGAGATTGAACTAGTCAACTGTTCGCTCTACCCAAACACTACTAAGATAACAAAATACAGAATATTAATTAAATGCCTTATATATTGCCTACTGTTCTTCGAAGTTAACCCTTCGGCAGCTTGACACAGACTGACTAAAATCGTTGTTGTTGTATCGTTTTAACGTCTCTCTCTAACGGATTTCACGCTTTCCTGATGGGGTCACCTGACTAAATTCTTGTCAGCACCCGCCTTTTATAACTTTTGGAGGGCAATGTTTGTTTAGAATAGAATATGCGAAAATAACAGAATCAACATCGTCTCTTTTGGAAAACCTGCGGTGTTTGTGTATTTATACACCATAACACGCTAATTAAACAAAGGCAAACTGTCCCTTTTCTGTTTAATGCTATACAAGTAAGCTAATGTTTGAGAGTTAACAGAGAGTGATAAAGAATTCATCATAAGTACGAACCTATTTGGGTCCATCTGCTATTATTGCTTTTTCCGGCAGTATGGATAAAACAATGACCTCGCCTCAAGCCCCGTGGGCGTCACAGGTGTTTTTCTACATTACAGAAACGCGTATATACGCTCTTTACAAACAGTGTGCATGTAAAAAGTACCATTGTCCAATGAAAATAGTGTATACTCAGACCAGAAGGCTCCTAATGGAACCCTCTGATTAGGGATTGCGCTGTTTGTCATTTTACAATTATTTGCAAAAAAAGGCCCTAACTATATTTAGTTAAAAATGGACTAGATATAATTGGAAGCTTGAATTCCAAAGAAAAATGAAAGATCAACCTACGATAGAAATTGCTGCAAACGACAAATGAAGAAGACAAAGCTGACAAAAGTTTGCTAAAGAATTCTGTATACGTTTATTCAAAGGAGCATGTAACAAAAAGTAATAACACTAATGTACTGAATTCTTCCATTGAAGCCTAATCATAGTATATACGTGTATATTGTTTTTAGGGCTAGATGATTTATCATCTAGACCTTTAGCTAACCAAATTTCAGAATTACAATCAGTATGCGGACTCACATGTTTTGAAAAACTACTTTCTGTTCTTAATTCTATATCATCGAGTGATTCGGTTCATGCGCGAGCTGTGATTTGGCCTCAACCCGAAATAGTTCAGAGTCTAAAGTGTACCACGTGACATACCCACGCTGAAATAGACGCGGAGTCGTCCATATTTTTTATCAGTTGCTGAAGCTGGAAAGACGTGAAACACCAGAACAAGAAGTTCAACAGGTAAATATTGATTCTATTATACACTTGAAGGACAACTGGAATCACCAGTTAATGAACATATTTGCTTTGGGAGAGTTGTAAGCAAAAGTTTAAGAGTTCATTTATCCACCTCCAAAGTCACAGTTTACTCGCTTCGAAATTTCGCCGAGGCGTTTAAGTGCTAAATATAACGATCTGAGTAAGGATTTGTACATATTCGGTACAGGAATTTTATAAGAAACAGTTTAAGAGTTATTTTATCGACTTGTGAACTGACATAAGATCGCTAAAAAATTCCAACGTTCTTACGTAAATGTTCTGAAAGTTTCGCTAATGGCGGCCTCCATTTTCCATATCTATATCATTTCCGGCATGTATGCGCAGTCGTTGTGCGCAATAGAACTTGGCGCGTATTTGAGCTTCGTCGTGAGCGAGGCTGCGGGAGAATATCGGAGAATAGACGGGTAAATAATTTTCCTTAGATTTCGCGGAAATGTACTCCAAGGTTTCTACAGAAAATATCAAGCTAAACACATTGCTGTTTGACCCCCTCCCACACGAAACAAGCAGCCAAACGCTGTTTTGGGCTCTGAAAACTAAACAAAACCTCAAAATCAGCTGGATATTTGACATATTCTGCCCGATGTATTATGTTGTACAAATGGCATGACGATCTCCTGCGTGTGTTGCTAAAATGTGTGTTTTAGGGCTCATTTTGACACAGATCCAAGTGACCTTCAAATGTAAACAACCTTTTCTATTGCACACCGAACTGTTCAGACCCCGAGGTTATAAAACTTTGTTTGAGTCCAGACTCGCGCTCATACTCGGGCTCAACTTTTGGACTCAATTGAGGTATTCACTCAACTGGAGGTTACAAAACTATTTGAGTCTAGACTCAGCTGAGTTTATTATTTTTCATTATCCTAAGCGATCTCTTTTGATCCGAGTATTGAAAACGCAAGCTTTTTACGGTTCGGGATTATATTTACCGAATAAACAGTAAAGATCTAGATCTACACTGGTAAATAAATGTTAAGCGTTCGTCATAATTTTCAGATTTTGATCTGAACTAGATCTATTGGGTTGTTGTTTTTGCTTCATTAGATCTAATGGGCATTATAAAACGTATTTATATTCTGACTCTGGATGATAAGTAGATCTAACGTGTTTGATTGATTCTAGGCAAAAAAGACGCCCTTTATAAACGTCAAGCTATCATTCAAGTTACATGTATTTACAAATTTTGTGACGTCACGCGTCTAAATTTAGAACTACATGTATGCATGTAGATCGATATAGCGAGGGGTCGTTGGTTCGATACCCATGACCAGACTCTTTCTTTTCATAGATTGTTTTGGTACTATTTGTTTCAGAAACACAATATAAATGTATAATAAAATCTTTTTTATTTCAGATACGTTGATTTAATCAATAAAATTAGAATAACTGTCAGATAGTCTGTAAAACGCGCCTTGAGTCTGAGTCTGGTCATTGTATGACTCACAAATCTTGAGTCTAGACTCGATAAATGAGCGTGAGTCTATAGACTCAGGATGTTTGTAACCTCGCTTTTTGAGTCCATACTCTGGTTTGAGTGAAAACCCTGAGTTTGAGCGTGAGTCTAGACTCAAAAAAGTTTTGTAACCGCGGGGCCAGGCTTCAGGATCTTGTAATTCTTTCATCCGTCTGTAACTGTTCCAACGACAGACTAAATGTGAACCCCCATCCCCAAAAATCTATGTTTCTGGTTGTTTTGATAGCTTTGAGAGGGTATATTCAGGCTATCTGGCCTTACATTCGTTTTATTGCAATAATAAATGAATTTTAATGCCAGAAGACCCCAAATCCTTGTTAAAATATTGTTGAAGGTCTCTAAATAGTCTTTCTCAAGGTTGTCAATGTCGCCCTAAACGCCGGTGTAGTTTATTGGAAGATGCCCCTTTAGACTTTGTCACGGAGGGAGGTCTGGGTTCGAATCCCAGCACCGGCTATATATTGACAAAAACTTCCTTGAGATTGTTTTAAATGAATTTTAACAGCCTTTTGCAACATTATTGTCAAATAAATACAGAATACGGCCCACAGCAATGTCTCTTTGCCATGTACTGGTGCATCAGAAGACCCCCCCCCCCCCCCCCCCCCCCAGCGACCCATACAGTCTACATGACATGTCGGTTGTGCTAAATGGGCATTTATTGATGGTCGCGACTAATTGGTAGGATATCATTTAAGCAATTGTTGACTGCGAAAATATTATAATGTTTACTCCTATGCCTCTATGATAACTTGATATAGTTTTCATAAAACCGCAGCTCTTATGTTTGTAAATACAGTCGAATACCGTAACCTCGAAGTTCAAAGGACCGTGAAAAAATATCGACGTATCCCAAGTTCGAGCTAATGAGAGTTTCTCATTTGAGATCTGTAGCGCGTTCAAGTACCGTATCGATGCAATCGATTGCAACGGAAAACGGTAACAATTCACCTTTAACAACCGTTACGCTGTTACCGATTGCGATTGGCACGAACGGCCTCAGAGGTAGTTCGCCGTCCCCAACGAGGAAAACAAAATGGCTACCAAATGAATTTAATTAAACCAGCGAACAGTCCCGACTTAATTTCTCATCAATAAACCAACATTTTCCGATATTTAATGTATCAAACAAAGAAGCTTACATCTGAGCAGCTAAATCTTATTTTTATATGCGGTAAAATTGATGCATTTCATTTGATTAGTGCACTTTTGCTTGTGTTATTTAGATTCGCACATAAATCGTTCGTACCCTTGAAAAGTTAATAAACATTGGGGCGCAATGAGTTATTATTGAAAAGTATCGGTGAACGTTAGATGTCGTACTATATGGGTTGTTTGCATCGGTTAACGTTACTGTTCGCTGATACGGTACTTGAACGCCCTAAAGTATCGTCATGTTGAAGGTGCGTTATACTCCATCCTAGTGTTTATCGACAGTTAAATGATTGGTAATTGAAAAAATGCGTAGGCAAGTAGAATCTGACATAATCTTCAATTCTCTGACATAGTTTTTAACTTGATGAAAGTTGTCAGTATTTTTAAAAGTAGAGAATATACGCGTCTATTAGATATGATATGCGGCAGCGAGTAAACAATTTACGTATTTTAATACCCAAAATGGAAACACAAACAGCGACACAAAATAATAGAAGAGATGACAGAGACAAACTCAGACAATACACGGCTAATATTTAAAAAATATTTGGTAGATCTACCTGATTTCATCAACATAAACATCCAGCGCATGAGTGCTAACACATTTTATAACATAAAATTAGGTCTACACATTTCATCACACAAACACAGTGAACTGTTTACACTTCCGGTGACGCTAAACCTTAGGAAGCGTAAGTTGTTTACATGTTTAATTTTCAAAACGGTGTGTCCGATTTCGAAACGCCGGCGAATTATTTCGTCGTTTCAAACAGAAGCGGCGTGTTTGAACTGACAAAGATAAAAATAAATCCGAAATGAAATGTAACTTTTGTTTGATCTCACTACACTTATTCGCTGTTATTTCAGTCTGCACTACAAAGAATTCTGTAGTCTGATTTAAACAGCGCAGCCATTATGAATTGACTCAGGTTTGACAGAATCGTCATCAAAAATATGTACGCAAACTTCGTAACCAAAGTTATTCGAGAAATCATTAATAATATTGATACAGTGCAATTAAGATGGGATTATCTTTCGTGCAGATTGGTGCAATTTCGGACATGTTCACACATTTGGTGCTACAATCAGTCACGGTGGCCGAGAGCCATTTTCGCACCTCCATTCAATGTTTGCCGAATGTGCGATATGCGTTCACGGTGAAGCAGATATCGAAGTAAGGGTGAGAAAAATTGCTGTGGTTCTGAAAAATGAAATCGACGAAACCGATAATATCGACGAAACAATATCGAGCAAATGAGAGATGTACTATATAGATAAAGAAGGAATTCGCCGGGACCGGCGAAAAATATCGACGTAAGCGGAGTATCGAATATCGAGGAAACGGTATTCGACTATAATCAGTGGCGGCTATCTAGACAGATCCTAGGTTGCATTTCTGCCACAGGGTGTGGATTTACAGTTTCCCAAAGCTGCAATCTACTTGTTCAAATATTCCATCTATGTCTGGTGCGACAGGAGAACAGTCACACACCATACACCTCATTCAACTCTCTTGATGTTTAATGCATGCAACTGAAGACCCACTGATTGTGTATATAATGCACGTGACAGCTTAGAGAGCAGGATGAAAGCTGTCAAAACAGAAAAACTTCTATAAATTTGGATCTGATCAGTGATTATAGTTCAAATTTAATACCCAGAAAGTGTATATAGGACCTATTCTGCAATAAATCCTGATTAAATCCTATAAAAATGTTTGAAAATCTGTAAATAAAGCAGTGTTTGATACAGGTTATACCAAAATACAGGACAAAAGTAAAGCAGATGGCCAAAATGTCTTTTCACTGAAGTGTTTCATTTAATTCCAAACCCAAAAGGTGTATATGGGACAGATTCTGCAAGGGGAACTATTAAATGCATTGAAAATGTTTGAAATTTCTGCAATAAACAGTCAATATTGTGTTAAGCGACTACTGAAAAATGTACAAATAGCAGTCTTTGATACAGGTTATAGTTTATTACAGGACAAAAGTAAAGCAGATGGCCCAAATGTCTTTTCATTGAAGTATTTAATTTATTTCCACAGTCAGAAATTGTATATAGGACATATACAAGAAAAAACATTGACAAGCCATGAAATGTTTGAAAATGCTGCATTAAAGTTTAAACAGCCAATTCTGTGTTAACCAGTCCCTCAAACGTGTATTAGTAGCAGTATTTGATACAGGTTATGGCTAAATTAGTAGAATAATAAAGCACAAAGGTAAAGCAGCTGACCAAAAGGTATATTTAATTATTTATTTACCCCATTAACCCATAAGCTATTAACATTTATCAGTGCTTATCTCAATACATGCTAGTTGATTAAAGTGTGTTAAAATGAGTTAGTATGAGGCTATTGCACAATGAGTCAGTATGGCTTAATGGGTTACTGAAGTATTTGAATAAAAGTTGTGCTTTACTTTATCGATACGCCTATTTACACATTTACTTTGTTCCTCCAGTCTGGAGAAAATAGTTACATTTATACAGTTATATTATAGTATGTGCAATATTTCCTATAGCCTAGCAGATGGAAGTTGAAAGCAGCTGACAATTCAGTATGATGTGACAATTTGGAAATAGTTGACAATTTCAACACAGTGTTAAGACCTCAATATCCATATCCAGGAAGTGTACTTTAGGACATATCTTCAAAAAAAGCAAAACAAAAAATAGTGAAAAAGTTTAAACTGTGAAAAAAGTGCGAAAAATCAGTACGATGTGACAATTTGGAAATAGTTGACAATTTCAACACAGTGTTAAGACCTCAATATCCATATCCAGGAAGTGTACTTTAGGACATATCTTCAAAAAAAAGCAAAGTGAAAAATAGTGAAAAACTGTGAAAAAAGTGTGAAAAATCAGTATAATGTGACATTTTGGAAATACTTGACAATTTCAACACTTCCTGAGAGCCTACCTGCACTTCTTCTAAAGCTACCTGGCCTTAAATTTGTTTTATTGCAATAATAAAACGAATTCAATGCCAGAAGGTCCAAAGTCCTTACAAAAAGCTGATGGGAAGAAGTATGGTATAACTTTGTGCCATTAAATTTTTCAAAATAAGTCTTTCTCAGGGTTGCTAATGTCTCCCCTAACGCCAGTGTACTTTAATTGGTAAGAACGTCCTCTATAATGGAGGGAGGTCTGGGTTCGAATCCCAGCGCTGGCTATAAAAAAAAAATGTTTACAAAAGCGTCATTGAGATTGTTTTTAATGAAATTTAACAGCCATGTGCACAGAAAATTCTCCAATATATCTGAAATATTCACGAGGTGTGTGAAATAAGAAATGAAAACATGACTTTTATGGTGTTGTTAATGTTATATTCCTATTAATCCCTTCTATCCTGACAGTAGCTTCTTCATATAAAAAGGATTAAAACACTTGAAGAAAAATACTTTATTGTTCCATCATTTAGGATATAACAAACCTCTAATCATCTAGCCCTATCTGTCCTCTCAGACCTTTCATTCTACATAGAAAACGTTACCATTCCAAATTAATAAGTTAAAGTTAACCACTGATAACCATGGTCAACTGGACTGAGTAAAGAGATCGGTTGACCCATTACTCCATAAATACACAGTTTGAGCCTTTAAAGTATCTCTTCACTGAAGTAAATAGTTCCCCTTTATACAGTTATTAATATGTACCATTATATATATATTCTATCATAACAGATGGTAAATTAAGCATGGAGTCGTATTCTGCTTTACTTTGAACCTGCATTAAGTGGTCACCTGTCTTTAATACTTAAACTAGACAATAGGATAACGGGTTAGGATACATTAGGATATATTTACATTCACCCTGTACAGTCTTTATGCAATCGTATTAAAAATATGCAGTCTATTTCTCTATGAACCTACAAATCGAAACTGGTTAGAAAGAGGGCGGAGTCTCCGCCGGAGAGATACCGACCTAGCGACCAGCCAATGCTTGCTATGGCGTGTAGTTAGGCTGAAATAAACATGCGCGACCTAATTTTTAAAAATATGCTTTGTTGCATTGTTTATTTTTAATGTCTTATAAGTGTTCGTTAAGCACACAGCGACAGTTTACTGGGTAAAATTTTGAGTTTGTAATCAACTCCAAAACATATAATTTGGACTACTTTTCATACCATATATTATAGAGATCGAATGGCTGTTACATCCAGGATTACATCTATCAAACCTATTTGGCCAGTATATATATTCATATACATGAAAACAAATCTGGTCAAAATACACATTAAATGGACACGACAGAAAATATAAATATAAGGAATAAACGACATCTTTATTGCCATTTACGACGGTATGAACCCAGTAGCTTCGCGAGGTAAGTTTATCGTAAACGTCCTTCGGGCGCTTACGAAACTTACCCCCTGCGAAGCTAATGTGTTCATGATGTTGTTTTTTCCTAAATCGGAAGACTTTTTGGCAGTTCAAAAGAAGTTTAATTGATTACATATTTATCAAAATACGTTTTAGTAGGACAATTCAAGGGAAGTAATAAATGCATAGAACCGTTTGTATCTCTGCGTTGAACGAGAAATAACCTGTATTTCGACTTATACGAGCTCAAGTTATCGAAGTTAGACTGTATATATACATGTACATTCTTATATAAAACTAACACAGACGTTTTGTAACATGAATAGGTGAGTCATATTACATCAGCACTTGTTTGTAAAGTTCGCAACTTTATCAGAGATTCCCACAAAGAGTGTGTTTCTTATGAATGAATGAATGAATTGTGTTTTACGGCCCATCGACACAAGAAGGATCTTTCATATGTATGAACTAAACACTATGCTGTGACTACTCATTAGAACCGTCTCTTCGAGATGATTATAATGACTAGAGACAACGTAGAGTTTGATAAAGGAGAAACTCGTGTTTATCTAGAGCCATGTCTACCATGCAGTTCAGGGCTTCATAAACAGTTTTACGCGAGGAAACGCTTAAGCAGCACGTGCGCTATACGTTGCATAAACATTGCAATCAAATTTCATAACAACGGTACATTTCAATTTTCACGATGTGATCTGCTAATAGTTTTGTTTTCAAGTAGTGGAACATTGGTGAACAGGTAAATTAGATACTCGAGTGCAGTTTGTTTATTCCATTGTTCTACTCATTTACCTTTGGTGTCATAGTGATTTTACTTAACCCTTTTATGATCAAATTTATCGTGAGGTTTTTACCCCTTCCCAGCCAAATCGTCGTCTGCTTCAATATTGTTGTCTGCAATATCGTTTAAAAGTTAGATTTAAGGCAGTACAACTGACGTTATTTCAAAACAAGTGGCAAACAGTTACTGATCCTACGAGGCGTCTGATCAGGATCAAAACTGTTTGCAAATGCGCTTTATGACGTCATTAAAAGTGAAACGATTAAGGTATTTGAATTTCTCAGCTTAAACACTTTCCCTCATAACTTGTTATCGGTATTAAAGATAGACGTTTGCTTAAAAGCAGGCTGAAAGTAAAGCGGCATGCTCCATCAGACTGCTTTCAACTACCATTGATAGGATATGGGGAATATTTCCATGCATGTATAGACTTGGGGTATTTTCTTCTATATAGGAATAAATTAGAGGCTTACAAAGGAGTATGTATGAAGTGTTGATTTAAATTTCATGAAATCTCGTGGCACTATGAAATATTTACTTGTCTTTAGACTTTATAGATAATTACCAAGTATACTTATAACAAAGAAAGAAGGCCGTTGTTTCTGCACAAGTGTTATGTAAATCGTAAGTGACAAATAAAATACCCAAGCAACATCACTGAATCAAATAAACTTTGAGTATTTGATCGCATAACTAAAATTGTACCTACATTTACCCTACTGTCGAGAGTTGTTGTGAATGTGAAATAGACTATGCAATAGTTATCAATAATTCATCCGTTATGTACAGAAAGTTAAACAGTTTGTCATAAGAATGTATATTTATATTTCATACACATCAGTTTATACAAAATAACTGATTGTCAGTCCCTTGAACAAGAAACTCCATTGTGTGTAAAATAAGATGTAAGTTTAAGTCATGATTTCAGTGAAAACCGGACTGATGATTTTACATCGTTTTAACACTGTCTTTCAGTCATATTGCGACGTCCCGATGATTGAAGGTGGAGGAAGATCTCAGATGCATTTCATTCACTATATCAGATTGTTGTTTCTGCTGAGGTTTCATCAGATGCGTCATCCAATTGTCTCAGGTTTGGGACAATGGTCAGCATCATGCCTATTGTTGAATGGACTTTGCAGTGGTGGCCCTGAGAAGGGCCTTTTGTTGCCGCTGGTCGTCGGAAGGAGGAAATGCTGTCTTGTCAAGGAGGTGTTGTTGTTTCTGGTTCCCAGTGGTTAGTTGTTAACAGATCCATGATGCACCTTGTCCGAATCGGAGCTCACACCGGATGCCTGTCAGGCTATTCCCGAGCCTTGCTCATATTCGACCATCCAGGCGTCCGAGTGCAATCCCCCTTTTAACTTGTGCGTACCATGGTTCCGGATCCTGTTGGCCTGTGCAGCGCTCGACCCGTTCCCATCAGTCACAGGGCGCCTGTCCGACCATAAGGTGGTATTCATACCACCCCCTGTTCGGCCGTGCACCCCAGTGTCCTCCAGCTCGAGCGCCACACATGCCTGGATTCTGGCTATGTCTTGCTGCTCTTGTTTGTTAGTGGGCTCATCTTTAATGTTTACACTTTGTTGGAAATGGTACGTTGTTTTGTGAAGTCACTGCCTGCAACAAAGAGACTCATAGGGTAGGGGTTCTGAAGGGTTCTGGGGGTTTGATTGGTTATGGTGCTTGGGGCGGGGATTGGGGACCACGGCTTGGTTGCCGTTTGTACCTGTTGAGTTTGGTCCGTTGACCATTCTCACTCATATGGGGTTGGGTTCTGTACTGGTTTGATTTGTTCCCTATGTTGCACGCAGTGTTCTGGTTTTTAGATTTCCACTCGGTGTTTCATTGAGCTATTAGCACATGATTTGTATGTGTGTTTCCTGCTAGAAGGTGTAGTTTATTCAGCCTTCTTTTAGGTTTCACGCATCAAATTCTGGTTTAATGGGATATATATCAGACACAAAATGGCAACGAGGTAGAACTACGGACCTTCTGCAAACCAGCTGGAAGTCTGCCCCACATTAAGGTACTTCGCGGGTGAGATTAGTTTCCATGAAAGGTGTTGAAATACCTTTTCTCACTGTTGTCACGTGATACATCGTGTACATGCACTTTTTAATCCCTCATGATGCTTGTATGCCTGAGTGTAATGAAAATAGGTTCTGTTCTGTTCTGTTCTATTAAACTTTACTTGAAGAATGACAATAGCCTAAGGAACAATGTGTGAAAATATGGGCAAAATTTATCATTTGGTTTGTTTTTAATGTCTCTTTTTCTGACAAAAACCTGGGATTTTGATGATTTTATTTTTCTCAAAAATAAATAAAGCTAATGACTATAAGTCTCGCGCAATACGTAGTCCACAACATTCATTACAAGAAAAGCTCAAAACAGTTTGAATAAAGGTGTTCGGAAAGATGTTATCAGCTATTTAAATTTTGCAAAATGCTAATTTTACATAAAAAATTGAAATACAAAAAACTGACTCATTCAATGTATATTTTTTTTATTTTATTCAAATATATGGTTGGTGAAATAGTTGGTCAGAAAAAATTAGAAAATATTACAGTCAGGATTTGTTGTAATAACAGATTTTCTTATTAAAATGTGGGAAATTTGAAGTTGAGATACAGTTACCTACCTTAAAAATGAAATTCTGTCATTAAAATGCATTATTATTTATTCATGGTCTTGCATACAAGGTTAATTATATTGTTTAAACATTATAATGGGCAATATCGATCTTGAAAAGGTTGACGTATTGATAAGCTTGGTGTGTGGCGTTATAGTTCGATCAAATCTTATACATGTATACCGATTTTATTGACTTGTAAGTCATTAAACTAAAACGTACATGTAAGCAGACATATAATTGGACCGTATATAGCATCACTAATTCTAATCAACGAAGATTAAACATAACATGTCCCTTGATCACTGCGTTATGGATTGACAAGTCAATAAAATCGGACACTTCATTTAAAACAAGGAATATCTTTAAAAATGATATTCAGCGGAATGAGTGGTTGAACTAATGCTATAGATGGGTGTGCAAAATTGAATGAAATTGAGCTTTTCAAAGAATAGTAATATCTTGGATTGAAAAGCAAAAAATACAAGTATACAATGGAAACAGTAACTTTTATTAACAAGAGGGCCTGAAGGCCCTGCTATCGCTCACCTGTTGTACTGAAGCCTGATAGCTTTACCTTTCTGTTTCACCCGTTTTAATCTAAATCCATTCAAATTTGTAGTATAGCAAGTAAACAATTTTGGAATACAACCTCATAATTCTAGTATTGTAGAGTACATCATGGACAGACAACTAGAGCTTAAACAATACTGAAATGAAGCTATTTCTAGTATTTCAAAGTATATCAAGGGCAGATAACTATTGCCGAAATGATTAGATTCCAACAACAATTGCACTCCTTCGAGAACTTATAGCTATATACTTTGTGTGCAAGTATAATCAAAATCCATTAAAAACTGTAGTTGCAAGAGTGTAAAAACTGTTAGATATGACATTTTCAGTAATTCAAGGGCAGATAACTCTTGACCTATTGGTCCGATTTCAACCATAATCACACTTATTTGCACTCTTATAGTCATATACAATCTGAGCAAGTTTGAGATAGATTGGATAAGAATTGTGGCCTCTAGAGTGTAAACACTGTTAAATATGGCATTTTCAGCAATTCAAAGGTAGATAACTCTTAATCTATTTGTCCGATTCCAACAATAATTAAACTCATCTGAACTCTTATGGCAATATACAATCTGAGCAAGTTTGAGAAAGATTGGATAAATATTGTTGACGACGGACGACGCACGTCGCTCGACGCACGACGGACGACGGACGCCAGCAATTCAAGGATTGCAAAAGCTCACCCTGAGCTAGCTCAGGTGAGCTAAAAATGCAAAACTATCATGTACAGAAATGCAAAGCTAAACAATAATATAACTCATATCCTAGCTACTGGTAGGAGATCCTCTCATTAATCTATTGTTCTCTATATCAAACTTTATTCATAGAGTTTCTTGAAATAAACTATAACTAAATAAACTACTGTGCATGCTCATACAGATACAACAGTCTGCTGTAGATTCTCTTACACTTCACTCTTGTAAAAATGATGAAACAACACAATTGTGTTTAACTCACTTGGGGCATTTATTATATTGCTATTAATGTATGGTAAATGTGTACAAATAGTTAACAATTAAAACAGATTGGTAGTAAACAATAATAAAACACCTGGCTTCCTCTGTATATCTATAAAAAGATGCCAGATGTCATATCTTAAAATAGAAGCATGATTGCATCAGCACAGTAGTAAACAGTCTGTAAATCAATCTGTGTCTCTAAATTTTACACTCACAATTCATATCTGGTAAAACTGTAATTACGCATAGACCAGCCTACAGGGCTCCAGATAAGCGGGAGTAAACTGAACAAATCACATTTTTTCACTCATTTCAGCACCAAACCCTATGGTGTTACTACTCATTTTGGATCGCTTGAAGAGACGATTCAAATGAGTAGTGACACCATAGGGTTTAATGCAGAAATAAAGATTTTAAGTTTTGAAATACACCCCTTATCTGGAGCCATGGCTACTATCCAATCAGACAATTCAGTTTTCAACAGGTGCTCTTGATAATAAATTTCTGATCAAGTATGATTGGTTGAAAATGTTGGTCTATATAGATACCATGCAGCTCCGCTGAAAGAAATATTTGGATCGAATGGGACTGGAAACTATGACCTTTGGATTGGAATCCGGGTCAAATCGGCCCAAAACCAAATCGGCCCGGGTCAATTCGGACCGGGTCAAATCGGCCCAAAAATATGCCGGGTCAAATCGGCCCAATAATGGCGGGTCAAATCGGCCCAATATTGTATATATAGCGGACATGTCCTTATTGACTCAATTTGATTTATTGGTTAAGTTTATTAAGTTTGGACAAAGAAAATATTGACAAGGGTGTCAAATTGTTTGGATTTTGATCAGATATTGAATGCAATATCCAGATATATTTGAAATTATCGTCGCATATAAAAAATTTACAAACACAGTTTGGATCCTGATTAGACGCTGTGCTTTGTTTTAAATGTTGTCAGTTGCTTTTAATACTGCAGATCAGTAAGATATATGTAGGCACTAATATTAGATAATACATACCCTACAATCAGCTATGTGCGAAAGTGCCCATTGTGTCGCCAAAGTGTTTATTGCAGCCACTACATTAATTGTTAGTTTGCAGTAAAGGTGCTAATTGATGTTTGACATGTTGTTGTGACAGTTAATCAGTTATCACTTCACTGTCTTACTCCAGGTATACGTCGTTATTTGCAAACAGTTTTGATTCTAATGAGACACGTAATGCGGTTTCTGACTAGGATCAAAACTTTTTTCTGATGTGAAAACACAAAATAAACTTTGAGAAATAAAAGCATATAACACTTGCAGGTGACATATTTAGATATCAGGTAAACGTAACTTATAGATCTGTTTCCAACCTGTATCCAAAATGGTATTGTATACACGTTTGATGTGTTTTGCTGTCGTGTGTTGTTGTTTTAATTTAGCCTCGTTGACTTATTTCGTTAATTGCAATTTACACAATTTCTAAAAAGCATTGCATTATTAATGATAATTGTTATAAAAAATCAATTCACGTACAACATTGTTTTGGTTTATTCAATTTTTCATTTTCACTTGTCACTGATATGTATCAATAAAACTTTAATAATACAAATAACACACGTAAAGGTCAAAAAAGTGATTTACTGTAATAACAAGCATAATAAGTTTTACTGCTTCGACACTAAAACAAAAAAATGGGCCGATTTGACCCGGTCCGATTTGACCCGGTCCGATTTGGTTTCGGGCCGATTTGACTCGGGGTCCGATTTGGTTTTGGGCCGATTTGACCCGTTACCTTTGGATTGCTAGTCAATCACTCTATCGACTGCGCTATGAAAGACTACACTGAATCGTATCAACATTTCCTTTATATAAATTTTCTAGTATAAGCACGTGCGGAAAAAGTCTATGTCGTCAAGATACATTTCCGCTCGCCCGCAAGAAGACTTCCGTATGCGAAGTACCTTAAACACATTAAACATTCGAAGTGCCGAGACCGGGATTCAAACCCACAGCGGCGAGAAGCTAAATGGTCGTACTTAAGTCACAACGGCTAACTGGTTCTAACCAATTTGTCACAGAGTCCCCAAAAGTAAAATAGAAAGTTCATTTTAAAACTTTCAGCTTGCTTTAAATCCCCCCTTGCATTAAACACTGAAAAAAACCCATATACTTTAGCCATCGTAAAAGTGGGGTTTACGGTATTTAAGAATACACAAACATTAGTTAACTATTCGGTATTTTATAATCATTAGTCGGAAACATTTCCTTTCCTATTTTCGGAAAAAGCAATACATGTACGTACGTTGTGTAGCGGTTCTATATACATGTATATAGTCCAGAACACAAAATCTAGCATATTTATAGTGGGACAAACGTTATTTTAATATTGTTTCTTATAGTATTTTATAGTAACCTTAAGAGAATATAACTCAGATAAATGCTTCTCTTAAAATGGACATTGACGGAAATATTGAAATCAGGGCAAGATGACAGTAAAACAGAATATTTCAGTTTGACCTGCCTTTTTTGTTTGCATTCTGCTTTTACCTATGTCACTCTTTTAACATAACCGATGAATATTAGGTTTACTGTATAAATGTTACTTTTACCAGAACAGGAAAAAGGATAGGTTTCCGGTGGTTAGGTCGCTTCATGCCTACGCTCTCCACTATGTTGATTATTTTCCTCTTAACATTGGCATCTTTGCTTCTAATTCGCAACTGTTCTTGGTTTAGCAATGGTTAACCTATAAATCTAAGATTCAATTCAACTTAATGTATAAAATTACTGAAACACTTGTTCGCTTACTTCTTCATTGTTTGTCAAAAGGAGGCCACACTTTCGAATTATGTTGTTCCCATGATGCCCTGCAAACTATTGTAAACATCCTGGTTGATTCTCGATGTTGAAGGTAGTAAGTAAACATGTTTTGAACAACATTTTATACTCCTTTTTACCATTGCCTCAATACTTCTTATTTACAAGATCATTATCTTACCATGTCATTCACTTTACCAACATACACTAACACTTGTGCTCCAAAGTGTAAATATCGGTCTCATTACCCAGCTAATCTTCAGCATGGTAGCACACATAGACAATGCCAAAGGTCCGATGTGTCGTAAAGAGTTTGTACTATTTTGCCTTTGGTCCTTATTGCTGGACGAATCCTATGTACCCGAGACTTACCCTGGACCAAGAACCAAACAAAGTTCCCATGTGCACTTTGTAGTAATCCTTGCAAGTGGACCTAGATCAGCTACATACCTATCACCGATTCCGAGTGGAACACACTTGTGACTTGCTGGCGACTTCAACGTCGCAAACATAGACTGAACTAATGAGTGCCCACAACAAGAGCCAGTGCCAGCAGCTCAAACATATTTCTAGAGATGCCTTCCTTGAACAATGTTTTGACAAACCAACACGAATCACAGAGTATGCAAGCATCCTATTAGATCTATTTTTCAAAACCATCCAGCTATATAGCTGATCATTAGGCTGTATTTATTGGTTCAAACCTTAGTCCTGTGAAAATAAAGAAAGCGCCAATGAAGCTCCTTGTGTAAAAAAGAGCGGAATACGATACTACCCGAGATGGTGACAATTGCAAACTGTTTGGAGACAGATCAAGAAATGGTGACAATTGCAAACTGTTTGGAGTCAGATCAAGAAATGGTGACAACTGCAAACTGTTTGGAGTCAGATCAAGAAATGGTGACAATTGCAAACTGTTTGGAGTCAGATCAAGAAATAGTGACAATTGCAAACTGTTTGGAGCCAGATCAAGAAATGGTGACAATTGCAAACTGTTTGGAGCCAGATAAAGAAATGGTGACAATTGCAAACTGTTTGGAGCCAGATAAAGAAATTATGACAATTGCAATGTTTGGAGCCAGAACGAGAAATTATGACAATTGCAATGTTTGGAGCCAGAACGAGAAATTATGACAATTGCAATGTTTGGAGCCAGATAAAGAAATGGTGACAATTGCAAACTGTTTGGAGCCAGATCAAGAAATGGTGACAATTGCAAACTGTTTGGAGCCAGATAAAGAAATGGTGACAATTGCAAACTGTTTGGAGCCAGATAAAGAAATTATGACAATTGCAATGTTTGGAGCCAGAACGAGAAATTATGACAATTGCAATGTTTGGAGCCAGAACGAGAAATGGTGACAATTGCAAACTGTTTGGAGCCAGATCAAGAAATGGTGACAATTGCAAACTGTTTGGAGCCAGATAAAGAAATGGTGACAATTGCAAACTGTTTGGAGCCAGATAAAGAAATTATGACAATTGCAATGTTTGGAGCCAGAACGAGAAATTATGACAATTGCAATGTTTGGAGCCAGAACGAGAAATTATGACAATTGCAATGTTTGGAGCCAGAACGAGAAATGGTGACAATTGCAAACTGTTTGGAGTCAGATAAAGAAATTGTGACAATTGCAATGTTTGGAGCCAGAACGAAAAATGGTGACAATTGCAAACTGTTTGGAGACAGATCAAAAAATGGTGACAATTGCAAACTGTTTGGAGCCAGATCAAGAAATGATGACAATTGCAATGTTTGGAGCCAGAACGAGAAATGGTGACAATTGCAAACTGTTTGGAGCCAGATAAAGAAATGATGACAATTGCAATGCGTGGAGCCAGAACGAGAAATGGTGACAATTGCAAACTGTTTGGAGCCAGATAAAGAAATTATGACAATTGCAATGTTTGGAGCCAGAACGAGAAATTATGACAATTGCAATGTTTGGAGCCAGAACGAGAAATTATGACAATTGCAATGTTTGGAGCCAGAACGAGAAATGGTGACAATTGCAAACTGTTTGGAGCCAGATCAAGAAATGGTGACAATTGCAATGTTTGGAGCCAGAACGAAAAATGGTGACAATTGCAAACTGTTTGGAGACAGATCAAAAAATGGTGACAATTGCAAACTGTTTGGAGCCAGATCAAGAAATGGTGACAATTGCAAACTGTTTGGAGACAGATCAAAAAATGGTGACAATTGCAAACTGTTTGGAGCCAGATCAAGAAATGGTGACAATTGCAAACTGTTTGGAGTCAGATCAAGAAATGGTGACAATTGCAAACTGTTTGGAGCCAGATAAAGAAATGATGACAATTGCAATGTTTGGAGCCAGAACGAAAAATGGTGACAATTGCAAACTGTTTGGAGACAGATCAAAAAATGGTGACAATTGCAAACTGTTTGGTGCCAGATCAATAAATGGTGACAGTTGCAGACTGTTTGGAGTCCGATCAAGACATTGTGAAAATTGCAAACTGTTTGGAGCCAGATCAAGAAATGGTATCAATTGCAGACTGTTTGGAGTCAGATCAAGAAATGGTGACAATTGCAAATTGTTTTGAGCCAGATCAAGAAATGGTGACAATTCCAAACTGTTTGGAGCCAGATCAAAAATTGTGACAATTGCAAACTGTTTATAGCCAGATCAAGAAATGGTGACAATTGCAATGTTTGGAGCCAGAACGAGAAATGGTGATAATTGCAGACTGTTTGAACCAGATCAAGAAATGGGTGCAATTGCAAACTGTTGGGAGTCAGATCAAGAAATGGTGTCAATTGCAAACAGTTTGGAGTCAGATCAAGAAATTGTGACAATTGCAAACTGTTTATAGCCAGAACGAGAAATGGTGACAATTGCAATGTTTGGAGCCAGAACGAGAAATGATGACAATTGCAAACTGTTTGGAACCAGATCAAGAAATAGTGACAAGTGCAAACTGTTTGGAGACAGATCAAAAAATGGTGACAATTGCAAACTGTTTGGAGCCAGATCAAGAAATGGTGACAATTGCAAACTGTTTGGAGCCAGATAAAGAAATGATGACAATTGCAATGTTTGGAGCCAGAACGAAAAATGGTGACAATTGCAAACTGTTTGGAGACAGATCAAAAAATGGTGACAATTGCAAACTGTTTGGTGCCAGATCAATAAATGGTGACAGTTGCAGACTGTTTGGAGTCCGATCAAGACATTGTGAAAATTGCAAACTGTTTGGAGCCAGATCAAGAAATGGTATCAATTGCAGACTGTTTGGAGTCAGATCAAGAAATGGTGACAATTGCAAATTGTTTTGAGCCAGATCAAGAAATGGTGACAATTCCAAACTGTTTGGAGCCAGATCAAAAATTGTGACAATTGCAAACTGTTTATAGCCAGATCAAGAAATGGTGACAATTGCAATGTTTGGAGCCAGAACGAGAAATGGTGATAATTGCAGACTGTTTGAACCAGATCAAGAAATGGGTGCAATTGCAAACTGTTGGGAGTCAGATCAAGAAATGGTGTCAATTGCAAACAGTTTGGAGTCAGATCAAGAAATTGTGACAATTGCAAACTGTTTATAGCCAGAACGAGAAATGGTGACAATTGCAATGTTTGGAGCCAGAACGAGAAATGGTGACAATTGCAATGTTTGGAGCCAGATCAAGAAATGGTGTCAATTGCAGACTGTTTGGAATCAGATCAAGAAATAGTGACAAGTGCAAACTGTTTGGAGCCAGATCAAGAAATGGTGACAATTGCAATGCGTGGAGCCAGAACGAGAAATAGTGACAATTGAAAACTGTTTGGAGCCAGATCAAGAAATAGTGACAATTGCAATGCGTGGAGCCAGAACGAGAAATAGTGACAATTGCAAACTGTTTGGAGCCAGATCAAGAAATGGTGACAATTGCAATGCGTGGAGCCAGAACGAGAAATAGTGACAATTGCAAACTGTTTGGAACTAGATCAAGAAATGGTGACAATTGCAGACTGTTTGGAGTCAGATAAAGAAATGGTGACAATTGCAATGTTTGGAGCCAGATCAAGAAATGGTGACAATTGCAAACTGTTTGGAGCCAGATCAAGAAATGGTGACAATTGCAAACTGTTTGGAACCAGATCAAGAAATGGTGACAATTGCAAACTGTTTGGAGCCAGATAAAGAAATTATGACAATTGCAATGTTTGGAGCCAGAACAAGAAATTATGACAATTGCAATGTTTGGAGCCAGAACGAGAAATGGTGACAATTGCAAACTGTTTGGAGCCAGATAAAGAAATTATGACAATTGCAATGTTTGGAGCCAGAACAAGAAACTATGACAATTGCAATGTTTGGAGCCAGAACGAGAAATGGTGACAATTGCAAACTGTTTGGAGTCAGATCAAGAAATGGTGACAATTGCAAACTGTTTGGAGCCAGATAAAGAAATTATGACAATTGCAATGTTTGGAGCCAGAACGAGAAATGGTGACAATTGCTAACTGTTTGGAGCCAGATCAAGAAATTATGACAATTGCAATGTTTGAGGCCAGAACAAGAAATGGTGTCAATTGCAAACTGTTTGGAGCCAGAACGAGAAATTGTGTCAATTGCAATGTTTGGAGTCAGATCAAAAAATGGTGTCAATTGCAAACTGTTTTGAGCTAGATAAAAAAATGGTGACAATTGCAAACTGTTTGGAGCCAGAACGAGAAATGGTGTCAATTGCAATGTTTGGAGTCAGATCAAGAAATGGTGACAATTGCAATGTTTGGAGCCAGATCAAAAAATGATGACAATTGCAAACTGTTTGGAGTCAGATAAAAAAAATGGTGTCAATTGCAAACTGTTTGGAGCCAGATCAAGAAATTGTGTCAATTGCAAACTGTTTGGAGCCAGATCAAGAAATTGTGTCAATTGCAAACTGTTTGGAGCCAGATCAAAAAATGATGACAATTGCAAACTGTTTGGAGTCAGATCAAAAAATAGTGTCAATTGCAAACTGTTTGGAGCCAGATCAAGAAATTGTGTCAATTGCAAACTGTTTGGAGCCAGATCAAGAAATTGTGTCAATTGCAAACTGTTTGGAGTCAGATCAAAAAATGGTGTCAATTGCAAACTGTTTGGAGCCAGATCAAGAAATTGTGTCAATTGCAAACTGTTTGGAGCCAGATCAAGAAATTGTGTCAATTGCAAACTGTTTGGAGCCAGATCAAAAAATGGTGTCAATTGCAAACTGTTTGGAAGCTCCTTCTGTAAAAAAGAGCGGAATACGATACTACCCGAGATGGTGACAATTGCAAACTGTTTGGAGTCAGATCAAGAAATGGTGACAATTGCAAACTGTTTGGAGTCAGATCAAGAAATGGTGACAATTGCAAACTGTTTGGAGCCAGATCAAGAAATGGTGACAATTGCAAACTGTTTGGAGCCAGATAAAGAAATGGTGACAATTGCAAACTGTTTGGAGCCAGAACGAGAAATTATGACAATTGCAATGTTTGGAGCCAGAACGAGAAATGGTGACAATTGCAAACTGTGGAGCCAGATCTAGAAATTATGACAATTGCAATGTTTGGAGCCAGAACGAGAAATGGTGACAATTGCAAACTGTTTGGAGTCAGATCAAGAAATGGTGACAATTGCAATGTTTGGAGCCAGATCAAACAATGATGACAATTGCAAACTGTTTGGAGTCAGATCAAAAAATGGTGTCAATTGCAAACTGTTTCGAGCCAGATCAAAAAATGGTGTCAATTGCAAACTGGTTGGAGCCAGATCAAGAAATTGTGTCAATTGCAAAATGTTTGGAGCCAGACCAAAAAATGGTGTCAATTGCAAACTGTTTGGAGCCAGATCCAAAAATGATGTCAATTGCAATGTTTGGAGTCAGATCAAAAAATGGTGTCAATTGCAAACTGTTTGGAGCCAGATCCAAAAATGATGTCAATTGCAATGTTTGGAGCCAGATCCAAAAATGATGTCAATTGCAAACTGTTTGGAGTCAGATCAAAAAATGGTGTCAATTGCAAACTGTTTGGAGCCATATCAAAAAATGGTGACAATTGCAAACTGTTTTGAGCCAGATCAAAAAATGGTGTCAATTGCAAACT
This sequence comes from Gari tellinella, assembly GCA_922989275.2. Classification (NCBI taxonomy): domain Eukaryota; kingdom Metazoa; phylum Mollusca; class Bivalvia; order Cardiida; family Psammobiidae; genus Gari; species Gari tellinella. The sequence continues at coordinate 55,574,286 of OV277858.1, forward strand.
GTTTGGAGCCAGATCAAAAAATGGTGTCAATTGCAAACTGTTTGGAGCCAGATCAAGAAATTATGACAATTGCAAACTGTTTGGAGCCAGATCAAGAAATGGTGACAATTGCAAACTGTTTGGAGTCAGATTAAGAAATGGTGACAATTGCAAACTGTTTGGAGCCAGATCAAAAAATGGTGACAATTGCAAACTGTTTGGAGCCAGAACGAGAAATGGTGTCAATTGCAATGTTTGGAGTCAGATAAAAAAAATGGTGACAATTGCAAACTGTTTGGAGCCAGATAAAAAAAATGGTGTCAATTGCAAACTGTTTGGAGCCAGAACGAGAAATGGTGTCAATGGCAAACTGTTTGGAGTCATATCAAGAAATGGTGACAATTGCTATGTTTGGAGTCAGATCAAGAAATGATGTCAATTGAAAACTGTTTGGAGCCAGAACGAGAAATGGTGTCAATTGCAAACTGTTTGGAGTCATATAAAAACATGGTGACAATTGCAAACTGTTTGGAGCCAGATCAAGAAATGGTGACAATTGCAAACTGTTTGGAGTCAGATTAAGAAATGGTGTCAATTCCAAACTGTTTGGAGCCAGAACGAGAAATGGTGACAATTGCAGACTCTTTGGAGACAGATCAAAAAATGGTGTCAATTGCAAACTGTTCGGAGCCAGATCAAGAAATGGTGTCAATTGGAAACTGTTTGGAGCCAGAACGAGAAATGATGACAATTGCAATGTTTGGAGCCAGAACGAGAAATGGTGACAATTGAAAACTGTTTGGAGCCAGATCAAGAAATGGTGACAATTGCAAACTGTTTGGAGCCAGATCAAGAAATGGTGACAATTGCAAACTGTTTTGCGCCAGATCAAGAAATGACGTCAATTGCAAACTGTTTGGAGCCAGATCAAGAAATGGTGCCAATTGCAAACTGTTTGGAGCCAGATCAAGAAATGGTGTCAATTGCAAACTGTTTGGAGCCAGATCAAGAAATTATGACAATTGCAAACTGTTTGGAGCCAGATCAAGAAATGGTGACAATTGCAAACTGTTTGGAGCCAGATCAAGAAATGATGACAATTGAAAACTGTTTGGAGCCAGATCAAGAAATAGTGACAATTGCAATGCGTGGAGCCAGAACGAGAAATGATGACAATTGCAAACTGTTTGGAACCAGATCAAGAAATGGTGACAATTGCAATGCGTGGAGCCAGAACGAGAAATGGTGACAATTGCAAACTGTTTGGAACCAGATCAAGAAATGGTGTCAATTGCAAACTGTTTGGAGCCAGATCAAGAAATGATGACAATTGCAATGCTTGGAGCCAGAACGAGAAATGGTGACAATTACAAACTGCTTGGAACTAGATCAAGAAATGGTGACAGTTGCAGACTGTTTGGAGCCAGATCGAGAAATGATGACAATTGCAATATTTGGAGTCAGATCAAGAAATGGTGACAACTGCAAACCGTTTGGAGTAAGATCAAGATATACTGTCCATGGCAAAACGTTTAAATAATATTAAGAAATTGGTGTCAATTGCAAACTGTTTTGCACCAGATTCAGAAAAAGTGACAATTGCAAACTGTTTCGAACTAGATCAAGAAATGGTGTCCAATGCAAGTGTAACTTGCGCCTGATCAAGATCCAAATTGTTTGCACATTCTTCTGAAATCGGAATAAAGAGGCAAAGGTTACATAATTTTATTTTAACGCCAGTTTATTGAATCATTAATTTTGACCTTCTGGTTTGTAGATATATATGTACTTGCAAACTGACAGACAATAAAAATCAAATTGAAATTAATTTAAATAATTTTTTTCCGCAGTTTTACATTTATTTTATACCACCATTTACCCTATTCTTACTAAGTTTGACTTGTTTGACATTTGAAAATAAACAGTTTAGATTTAGCTTAGACGCTTTGGGAAGTAATACCTGGTTAGCATCTAAACTGTCTGACATTTGGTTAGACGTTTCTTGAGTTAAAATATCTAAGTCTGGACTATTCTGACGTAGACAAGTTTACAGCAGACGACCTAATAGCTGTATTAATAAGTGTGGATGTGATATAGTTGTGTTTTCCTACATTAGGCGATACAGTGGAGAAGACGTTATTCTTTCCCAACAAACGCGTTTGCGCTAAACCCCTATATCCATTGCAAACAGTTTGGAGCCTGGTCAGACTCAAGGTTACCCGATGTTTGATCAGGCTCAAAACAGTTTACAACTCAGATTGAAAAAAAGTGTTAAGATTATCAAGAAGTTGCAATTTTCTACACTTTACGTTTGCGCTTAGTTTCTTTTAAATAGGAAAGAATACCGTCATTCCCTCTCTGACCAAGAATAATATGTAGTCCCTGTTCTAAATCTGATAAAATGTAACACTTTTTGAAATTGTCGTCTGCAAAAAGTGTTGTCTGCATCACTGAAATCTCTGAGTTGATTTATCTGCACTTTCGTTCAAAAAACATCCTAACAGTGCCAGGCAGTTTGTATCTAAATGAGATGTAAGGTAACGCCAATAGATAGATAGATAGATAGATTTATTTCGGTAAAAAGTGTACATAACATGGCAAAGCATAATTAAAGCAAAAGAGCCATGTACATGCGCACTAGAAACCAAGGATAACACAAAAGGGAAAAATAATTTCCTTATTTCCATTATGGTCCTTGATTCTAGTGGCAAGACACAGAGAGTCGCGGTACATTATTATAAATAAATATCACAGATAGTATCTTGAATTAAAAGTATCACAGAAATATCATTGTAATCACCGTTAAGCTCGAAAATTAGTCAGTTTCAGAATGACTAGACCATGTTCACAAATTAACACAGCAGAGTATCAGAACAAATCATAAGAATAATGATAAAATGAAACAAACCTTTCTTAATTAACACATACGAGTATATATCAGAAGGCAACTGAATAAAAACTAATCAAGTAATTTAAAAGAACTTATCTTTTAGCTAACAAGAAGTTTTTGACATCAAATCTAAATTGAGTGGAGGATTTACTCACTCTTAAATCCTGAGGAAGAGCATTCCACAAATGAGCACCCCTGAAAAGAAATGACTTCTTACCAAAGTTGTTGACTCTAGGAATAGCATAGCGTCCATTATCAGTAAAAGTAAAAGAAAACGAATCCTCTTGAATGGCTTTCATGTTGGACCTTGTACAGCGCTTGTGCACAGAGCTTAAAGGAATAAAATATTCACCAAGATATATAGGAGCAATGCCTTTTGAAATATTATACACGTGTGAAAGGGTTATTTGATCAACTCTTTTTGATACTGACAACCAGTTGAGGTATTTAAAATGATTAATGTCTATGTGTTCTCTAGCATCTAAGTTTAAAACAAAACGGATTAATTTATTTTAAGTTGTTTGAAGTATGTTTTTCAAGTTTTGAGTGAGAGCTGGGTACCAAAAGCAGCAAGTGTAATCAAAGTGACATTGAATAAGTGCCATGATCAATAGTTTTCTTTTGTGCAAATTTATATAATGGCTTTTTCTGTACAAAAACTTCAGTCTACTGTTTGCCTTAGTAATGACTGATCTGGCAATTGCCTCACAAGACAAGAATTGGTCTAAAATAGCACCCAAATACTTTACAGAGGTAGAAGAATTAATATGTTGACCATTACAAATTATATCTAAATGTGATTGAGATCTTAATTTAGGTCTAGAACCAAACAGAATTGACTCAGTCTTACCGAGATGAAGAGAAAGTTTGTTATCAACTAACCATTCACTAACTATATCCAAGTCTTTAGACAGACAACTTTCAATTTGGAAAATATTTTTGTCAGAGACTAAAATACCAGAATCATCTGCATACAATAAAAGCTTGTTAGACACAGCACCCGGCATGTCATTAACATAGATTAAAAATAAAAGAGGTCCCAGTATGGAGCATTTGGGCACGCCGCATGAGATACCTTCTAGAGAAGAGATTGTTCCTGAAACATCAACTAGTTGTTGTCTGTCTGAAAGGTAAGATCTAAACCAGTCAACACTGTATTGGTGTAAACCCATAGCTTTAAGTTTCATAAGTAAGATATTATGATCAATTGTATCGAAAGATTTCTGTAAATCGAGGAATACCATGCCAACCATATTACCTTTATCCATTTGGAATCTAATAAAGTCAGAAAGATGGATAAGACAAGTCTCTGTAGAAAAGCCTCGTCTAAATCCGGATTGCAAACTGTACAAAAGCTTATTATCGTTCAAATACGTTTCAAGTTGATCAAAAATAACTTTTTCAAATACCTTAGATAATATGGTTAGAATGGATACTGGCCTGTAATTACTGACATCTGATTTATCATTTTTCTTATACAAAGGAACACCACGCGCTTGTTTCAAATCGTCTGGAACAGAACCCTGGATTATTGATAAATTTATAACATGAGTAAGAGGAAAAGCTATAATGTGAGCACCATCACGTACAAATCTAGATGGAATGTTATCCAATCCCGTAGCTTTATAAAGACCCAAGTTGTTCAAGTATTTCAAGACACTATTTTCACTTACGATTGAAAATGAAAGATTATTAGGTGTGACACGTTTTGAAGAATAGTAATCAAACACAAACTTCTGGCCATATTTGTTTAAACACTTTGGAAGCTTTTCAACCAGACTGGAAGCTATGTTAACAAAAAAAGAGTTAAAATGTTTGGCAACATTTAGTTTATCAAAGCAAGTTTCACCATCAATATTGAGACCTATACTGCCAGCAGAAGAAAATCCCTTTTTAGAAGGCATACCAAGCTCTTTCAAAGTTTTCCACAAAGTCTTAGAATCATTCTTATTCTGATCAAGTTTGCTGGTAAAATAAGTTTTCTTTGCATTATAAATTAAAGACTGTGTTTGATTTCTAAGAATTTTAAAAGCGTTAAAATCAACTTCAGATGTGGATCTCTTAAACAAGTTAAAAGCTTTATTTCTCTCATTAATGCATTTCAAAATATCAGAAGTAATCCAAGGTTTTGTTCTCTGTTTCAAACGAATTTCTTTAACCGGGGCAATACAATCTATTACTGATAAGAAAATGGTTATAAAAGTCATCCAAGCATCTGACACAGTATCAGAGAGAAGAACTGGACTCCAGTCTGTTTGCAAAAGAGACTGCTGAAAATCATCTATGTTATAATTCTTTAAGGATCTAATTTTGACATTGTTATGTTTACCAATGAAATGTTTTGTCATTTTTCTTGTGCAAAATATCATGGAATGATCACTAAAAAATATATCAACAACTACACTTTGAGATATTCTGTCTTTGTCAGATACAAGAATAAGATCAATTGTAGACGATGAAGTACTACAAACCCTGGTAAAATCATGGATAATCTGAGAAAAGTGAAATAATTCTGTAAAGGATTTAAAACTATTTGCAAGAGAGCAATAAGATGTACGTGCCACATTTGTGTTAAAATCACCAAGTAGTATAGTTTCAAGTTCATTAAAATGCGAATTAGATGTAAACAAATTTTCCAACAGTTCATAAAAGTTCATAATGTCTCAGCAGAATCTAAAATACCTGTAACAGTTATCATCAAACTGTTCGCTACTTTTGACTAATATTAACCAAAACAGTTATTACCAACAGTAATTACTTGAATTTAATTGAATATGACATTATATGTGGTATTGTTACTTATGTTTTAAGATGATGTACTTATGTACAAGTCGGAATAAAATATGTTCTGTTCTGTTCTGTTCTGTTCTGTTCTATATTGTCGTCTGTCTCATATTTGTCTGTAAAGCTTTAAAGTGTTTATAAACATTTCATTCCGAATACATCAATGTATGCACCTAACAATATGATTACTTATTGTAATATTTCTTGTATCCTACTTTCTATATGTTCGCCTAACCGTTATTAACACATACAGTAGAATCTATCCAGAGCGATATTTCAGTGGAGAACTTACTAACTACAGAACCATGTAACCCTTAACCCTTTCACTCTAAATGACGTCATAAAGCGTTTGCAAACAGTTTTGAGCCTGAACGCGGCGTCTGGCCAGGACCAAAGCTGTTTGGACACATCACTTGTTTTGAAATTATGTTATGCAGTTATACTGCCTTCAATCTAACGTTGAAACGATATTGCAGACAACAATTTTGAAGCAGATGACAATATGGCGATGAAGAGGAAACAAACTCACGATAAATTTAATCATGCAAGGGTTAAATAGAAGCGAATTTTAACATCAGGGTCCAATGTTATAAAGCGTTTGAGTTGAGTCTACACCTTTAAAAGGGTGCATTTACTCGCTTATGGGGTTTAAAGACATCTCCTGGCGACCTTTTGGTCATAACACCTAACCAGCTATCAAAGCATGCAGCCACGTGCAAGTTTTGTCCTTTACTGCTATCTTGTCTAGGGATATACTCACCTAAGCGTTTCATGTGAGGCCCGTACCTTAAATTTGTTAGTTTGGTTAGAAAACCCCATTGAAAAACCCTTGAGTGTGAGTATGTGAGGGCCTCTCTAGACAACTGGAGATTAGTTACCTGTAATTTCACACCAATTGAGATTGGTATACCCGGTGAAAGCTTGTGATTCATGCTTTTTCTCACCTATCGAGTATCGAATACAATGGGGGGGGGTAGTCCATCAATGGACTGAAGAAAAGTATTTAAGGCAGGTGACATCTTAAAGCAAGATGAAAGTAAAGCAGAAAACTACAAATTAGCTGTGTGCTTTTCTTTTATCCCGATCAATCAACCTGCATTAAGCAGGGTTTTTTGTGTGTGAACGGTTGGGTGCAAGACAACTGAACTCCGAAAACTCCTTTAGACGTTTTCTGCTGTACTTTTAGCCTATATTAAAACGCTGCGATGAGTATTCATCTTGGTTTGAGGTACCGCTATAACAGACTTTACTGTATAGTTAATACCTAATCTCCGATTTATTAATTGTAATAAAAATGGTAGACTCCTGGGGAAACGAGGTTAATTTTTGTTCAGAATTCACATGCTTCTGTAACATAACGCCCACAAATAGTATGATATTTCACCATTGTTAGAGTATCCAATCATTAAAAGCCAACCTTATTCCTGCAATCCTAGATCGGCCCGGCATTTGCAAACAGTTTTGAACTTTTGATCAAGATATGAATCCGGATAAATTGGCCCAAACTGTTCAACGCTCGTGTCCATGTTTTTTTTAGATAAATATGAATCATAAATGTATTTGAAAATGTTTCCTGTCGAAAAATTCATAGCAGAAGGTGTTAGAGCAAGATAAGAGAGAATAGCACCAGGGGATCTCATATCCGCGAACTCGTCATACAGTGGAAAAGACGTTATTCTTTCGCGTTTTTTAAAAACGAAATAAAACGCAAACATAATGCACTATTTTTAACTGTGAAAATAATGGCAACTTGATTATTTTTAATTTGATCGGCAAACAGTTTGATGAAGCCAGATGAGACGTCAGGTTGACCCGACGTCTGGTCTGGCTCCAAACTGTTTGCAAATGGGGAACGCGTTCATTGGGAAGGAATAACATATTCCTCGCCGTGTAGAAAATTGGTTACGAACAAAATCTGTGTCACAAAACTGTGTCACACTAGGTGACGAACGCCCAAAACGTGTTTAGCGACACTGAAATGACACGGTTTTATATAACTGAGAAACAAAAACAGCTATATCACATGTATATAGTGATCTACATGTAATTATGGTCCTCGACACTCTGCCATCCTAGTTATTGTAGTGAAGGAAACATGCAGTTAGGGCAGTTCTAGTGAGAAGATTGTTTATGAAACAGGTCGCAAATGCGTAGCGTGACCTTATAAATCTAAACGTGTTCTCCACGCAATAACCTTGAGATTCTTTGAATGAAATCGAAATACATTGACTACCATGAATGAAAATGAATTTTATTTGCATAACGAACTCTTTGAAAGAGAATTCTTTTGGCTATCGCAAATTGTAAAACTACTTTTTTCGATAATAAATGCAAACACTAGACGCTATGGTAACCTCTTCACTGTCTTACCCCGAGTACAAATGTTAATTGCAAACAGTTTGGATTCTAATCAGACGCCGCGTCACGCGGCGTCTGATCAGGATCCAAACTATTTGACACTTGTAACGATATAACTATTGTCAATTTACCTAAAATTTGAATACGAGTAATAAAGGCAGACGACAATGTTTATAGCAGATGACGTCATGGCAGTGAATTGGTTAATTTGCATACACGGTATGTTATTCTGCACGCTACGGACACATAGCTGACAACTAATGCAAACCCATTTGATCGAGATGAGACGCGAATTACACAATATGTACAGTGTATGTTTATTTATTTAAGTCTCATTCATGTACAAACATTGAATACATATAAAAAAAAACAATTAGTACATGACCATTCATACTTTGAATTATAAGAGACTATCTACAAGTACATGACAACATGACAACAGTATCATAGTCTATTATCATTATATGAAAGAAAAACATAAAGATTATTTACAGTGTAAAATCCAAGTATCAGCCGCTAATTAAAAACAAAGAAAAACATTTGTTAAAAAAAAGAATTCAGTACCCTTAGATTGAAAGAAGCCCTTATGTGCATTTAAGAAATTGTCTAAAACATCCAGATATCTCTATCGATCTGATCTAAAAAAAACACTTATTAACAGCTAAAACTTGTATTGGTTAAAACTACAGAGACATAGTGGCGTTCATCTAGTCTCAAACTCTCGTATCTACCCGTTTCAATGCGAATTGGGGCTACACCACACCTAAACTTACAGAACGCTGATCTATGCCTAGGGGGTAGAATCATCTTGCAATAATCTTCCCTAAAATGATCCTGCTTAAAAATCTTATACGTCCTAAATTTGTTTCGACCCCTGCCTGACGCACCGACTGTGCTATTAATCAAACGCGACCACTCAGACAAATATTTCTCCGTGGTTAGGGATTCAATCTGGAGAATAAATGACTTTTTGGCTATAGGCACCGACAAATTGCTAAACTGACCGAGTCCCAAGTTATTCAATTGCATTTTGACAAAATAAAACCAGTTTCTACAATGGGTTGCTTTCTCCAAGGACCATAACGCAATACGCTTATTAAGACGTGACGTGTTTGTATGAGATAAACGAACCCAATATAAGGCCACATATTTCCATTGCCGGACCACAGGTGGGACCCAATACATGTCTCCAGAAATCGCTGCATTGGGCGTATACTTGCCAACCCTAAGGAAGAATATCATGGCACGGTTGTGGGCTGCATTTATGCAAGAACACGACTTATAACCCCAAACAGAAGACCCATAAGCAATTACTGGCCAGACAACTGAGTCATACAGTTTCGTAAAGACGTTATGAGGTACCCCACCAGCTAACTTACACTTTGCTATCAATAAACCTAACGCTCGACTGGCGCTCTGTTTCACCATCCTAGCTGTAACATTAAAGTCTAGATGCTCATGTAATACAATGCCTAAATACTTATATCTATCAACATAGCTTAGCGTATCTTGTCCACATCTAAAGACCAGGTCTGATCGTGTCTGAGATTCTGGGCGAAAATGCACAATATTACTCTTGCTAGTATTTATCGACATATCATTCGTAACACACCAATCATGTAGACCTGTCAACAAGATTTGTAAGTCATGTTCACTTTCAGCCATTAACACAATATCATCGGCATATAACAATATGCATATTAGTTCATTATCATTGTTAACACCGACATGAAGTGACTTTAAATACAACGCAAGGTCGTTGATATAAAAATTAAAAAATATCGGTGATAGCCCACAGCCCTGACGTAATCCACAGTGTACATCAAACCAGTCTGTAGTAAATGAATTAATTCTAATACATGACGCTACGGATGAGTACAAAGATTTTACAGCTCTCAACATCTTACCACAAACACCAACGTCCTGTAATCTTTTCCACAGTTTAGATCGATTGATTAAAACATATGCTTTACGGAAGTCGATAAACGCTGTGAAAGTACTTTTCTTCAGTTTTTTTCTTGTATTAATAATACTAACAAGAGTTGAGATTTGATCAGTTGTGCTCCTTCTTTTTCGGAATCCTTTTTGTTCATCTACAATGAGTCCATTAGCTTCAGACCAAGTACCAAGTCTATAATTAAATATGTAGTCTTGATTCAAGCCGTTTAACACTCTGAAGATAAAATCAAGAAGAAACTGCACTGTTGGTTATTTTTGCAGATGCCACATATTGCGGACAACAGTTACACAGTCCGCTGAAGGGTGATGCATAACTCATGCTCAAAACGGAGCTTAATTAGGTTATGTGCTGTGTTAATGGATGAAGACAATTTATTAATATCTTCCCTTAACCCATTACTCAATAAATACGCATTTTTTTCTCCACTGAAGAAAAACAATTCATTTGGTACAGTCACGAATGTGCAGCATGGGAAATAATATTCTATATTCTATTGAACGAAAGCTTAAAGCATGCATGCATGTTGAAAGTAAAGCATAATGCGCCTGAATGCGCATTCTGCTTTATTTTCAACATGCTTTAAGCAGTCACCTGTCTTCAATACTGAAAACAAGCATGGGAAAGGCTTAAAGACTAACAAATAAGACACTATATGGACAATATGCTACTGGTATAGGTGCTTAATTTGGGTATATACATTAACCCTTTCATGATCAAATTATTCGGTAGATTTTTACCCATTCACCGCTTCATTGTCGTCTGCTTCATTATTGTTCTCTGCAATATACGTTTCAAAGTTAGATTTAAGGTTGTATAACTTAATAGATAACGATAAGAGTGTCAAACAGGTTGGGTCTTGATCTGTCTGATCAGGACCCAAACTGTTTGCAAATAATAAGCGTAATTGAGAGTGAAAGGGTTAAGCATGTTACTTGAGACATTGTGATAACTGTCGCAAACAGTTGGACCAAGACTGTGCTAGTGACTTTGTTCATCCGTGTATAAACCCGGCGTCTGCTCAGTCTCCAAACTGTTCGCCACTCAGATTTTACAAAAGACTTAAAAGTTTTCAAAAGCCTGTCGTTTTATACATTGAACTACATTTGCGTTTGCGATAACTTTCGTTTAACCGTGAAAGAATAGATACTTCTGCAATGTATATATGAGCCATGTCATGACAAAACCTGACTTCTTGCAATTCAAACAGTGTAGATCAAGGTCAGCCGCCGCGTCAAAGACGCGGCGGCTAGCCTTGATCTACACTTGTTTGACACCCACGTGCATCTAAAGCGTTTTATGTAGCTGTTTTTGGCAGTACCACAAACTCAGATACAGAACGTGTGATGACAACGGTGCTTGGTCTGTACAATGGTGCAATGCAATAATAGGGCAGGTGTTCTCATGGCACGGCTCATATTATATATACCACGTAATAAAAGTTGTAGCAAATATTATATTCCTCCCCGCGTAGTTGGCTAGTTCAACCGTTAGTACACTACGACCTTGACGTGTGCGTTTCAATGTCGTCTGCAACAATTGTGGAGTGTCGTCTGCAACATTTACATAAGCGTTGTTGTGAAAAAATACATAACACAATGAAAGGATCTTAATCAACAAGCTTTGCTTCCGATCCAAACCTATTTCTATATTGTTTAACCATCATCCGTTGTGTAAAGTATTTGGTAAATTATGGAATAAAATATGTATAAACAAATTCTCAGAGACATTAGTCCGCATTTTCTTCCAAAAGATATCGTCAGGGTGTCAAATCATTTAGTTCCAGAATATCTCGGCGTCTTATCTAGTTCCAATCTGTTTGTTACTAGTATCCCTTTACTCCATAGATACGCAATATTATGCGCCTTAAATTTATTATTCCACTGTTGAAGAAAATAGTTCCTATTTATACATTTATAAATATATATCAATGGAGTAGTTTTTATACTCTATCAGATGGTAGCTTAAAGTAGGTTGAAAGCAAAACAGAGTGCGCCTTTTTTACTACTTTACTTTCAACCTGCTTTAAGTGGTCACCTATCCTCAATACTAGAAACAGGCTAGGGGGTAAATTTTACGGTTACATAAAAAAAAGTCTGATAAACAATCAAGTTTGAACTTATGTGATACCTGTTTGTTATCACAGTTTATATTGCTAATGAAGGGAGTGTCGTTTTGTTTTGGTTGGAATTGTTATTGACTTGGCTACTTCTTGAAATTGTTTTTCCTCGGAAAATCGCCAATATTTAAACTCATTATCGCATTGCTAGTTCGTGTGTGTTTATGTAGATGAACAGGTTTTTTGACTGTCTGTTGACTATGATAATATCATAGTCAGAGCTCCAGATAAGGGAAATATTTCAAAAAAAATACTAAAAACTTTATTTCTATATCAAACCCTATGATGTTACTACTCATTAGAATCGTCTCTTCGAGACGATTCTAATGAGTATATTTACACCATAAATGATGGTGCTGAAATAAAAAATGTTGGACTTGTTCTGGAGATACTAACTAGTAACCACACTCTGCGTCTATCTATTTTCTATGCCTGGCCGTTTAACACTTTCATCACCAAATTTCACAACTTCTGATTTAACGCTGTCATCACACTGTATAGACGTAACGGGGATGCTGCCGTCATTACGTTGAAGCGCGAGTCAAGTCAACGTTGATGCTGGTAAACAAAGATGGCGCCGCCCAAGCATTTGGACGAGGTTAGCACATAAATTGGTTATTTTAGAGAGTGTTTCTTTGAAATATCAAAAAAGGAATAGTGTCACGGAATGACCCGGTTCTATCTCCATGTTCCGCTGTTGTTGTCTTGTGTGATAAACGCTTGTTTACGAAGTTTAGCCAGAAAAAGTTTTGATAGATACGGGAAATCTTGAAACATTTGGTGTCTAGACCTCTAACAAACATGTAGTTTTCTCATTTCTGGATTGTTATGCATACTAAAAGATCCCCTAAAGGACTGTTTTGATAATTTGACACTAAAAGGCCTGCTGTAGTGCGTAGTAAAACATATTTGGTCAATTTCAATAGAGAACGCACTCCGCTGCCGATTACGAGGCAACGTTGATACTGCTGGATGAAAAAATGGCAATCTAATTTAAGTCGTTTTTGTCTGTTTAAAGACCATTTTTAATGTTGTGCACCTATTTATATTTTTAAGAGTATAGTTCACCAAAAACGTGTAATAATTCGTGTGTAACATTGTTCGGACTTAACCCTTATGCATTCTAAGATCGGAATTAAGATGTACAGAGAGAGGATGGCGGAATATAGCGCATTCACTCGCCCTAGCCCCACGCTCAATTGATGAATTATATATCATTCAATAGTTAAAATTAGCAAAACTTATGTCCTTAGGTTGGCCTTAAATGACTCATTTCCATTACATGTATATTGTTCTAGAAAATATCAGACACGAATAATTACCCCCGCTTGGTACCGCAAAACTAATTTCTGATTGTTGAGGATCTACAACTCCATATCGTTTATTTTCTGAAGTTTACTTTCCAACAGACTTCGGTCCCGACATGAAACAAAGAAATTTGCCGTGAAAAAGTCGATATCCGGCACGCAAAAAACGTTTGTTTCTTCAAAGTACCACATTGACTGGGTGGTCAAAGAATTATACCATCGTACAGTTTCTAGCTACAGTAGAAGCGCGATGTTTTTCAGAGGGTACCTATTTTCTTTAACTAAAGTAAGGAACTGAATCAAGTAATCAGTAATCCCGCGCTCGACAAGTTTTTAAGCACTTCGAAGTCACTTGCTAATTCAATGAATTTTTTTGCGCCATATGAAATGTCTTCATCACTAAGTGTGTGCGCTTCAGGCACATCATTTTCAACTTCGTCGAACTCTAGATTAAGTTTTTTCTGCTTTTATGTTTTGACTGTGGTGAAAGAGTGTGTTTCGTTGTCTTTCTTGATGGATTTAACGGTTCCATGTGGTTTGAATGGACTTGCCCAATATTTGATAGTGCTTGGAGTTCTTGGGCGACTAGCACAAATGTTTTTTCAAGCTGTCGTGAATGTTACTTAATGTTTCTTTGGCCTGTTCAGCCAAAGGTTTACTTTCCATTTACGCTCCCCCTTCTGCGTTGTATTAATATACCTGAAAATTGAAAAAAATATATCTAATAAAATATCTTTAACATATTCAACCCTAGCGATGAGTATACTCGTCATTTACAAACAGTGTACCCATGAGGACTACACATGTCCAATGCAAACGGGGTAGACCCTGATCAGAGGGCTTCTTAATGAGCCTTCTGATCAGGGTCTACACTGTTTGTCATTTTGAAATAGATTGCTACATTGAACCCTTAATAGTCAAAATAGACTAGAATTATATTCAAATTGGAATTGTTCATTAAAAGTTTCAGGGGTGAATGAGTTAATAGCGACAACAAATTCATTTTGCTACAGCGATATGTTTAAAGTTCGATTCAAAGACATATGGTTTAGAAGATGCTTGTATTCACAAATTGACAAGAGTGAGTTGAGACAAATGATAACCAATAATTGAAAGAAAAAAACATTCTTTAGTTTACATTACACAAAAGTGACTTACAGGAACAGTTAAGTCTTGATTATTTATGGTATCTCCTATATGACAGCGCCAGTTTAAAATATATAAGGCGCATATGTGCGTCGTAGTTCAAACTGACAAAGATAAGTCTTTTACATGTCTCAAACAGACAAAAAACACTTAAACTAGATTGCCATTTTTTCATCCAGCAGTATCAACGTTGCCTCGTATTCGGCAGCGGAGTGCGTTCCCTATTAAAAGTGATCAAATAGGTTTTATTATGCACTACAGCAGGCATTTTAGTGTCGAATTATCAAAACAGTCCGTTAGGGGATCTTTTGGCATGCATAGCAATTCAGAAATTAGACAACAACATGTTTGTTAGAGGTCTAGACACCAAATGTTTCAAGATTTCCCGTATCTGTCAAAACTTTTTCTGGCTAAACTTCGAAAACAAACGTTTATCCCATAAGACGACAACATCGGAGCATGGAAATAGAACCGGGTCATTCCGTGACATCATTCCTTTTTTGATATTTCAAAGAAACACTCTCTAAAATAACCAATTTATGTGCTTATCTCGTCCAAATGCTTGGGCGGCGCCATCTTTGTTTACCAGCATCAACGTTGACTTGACTCGAGCTTCAACGTAATGACGGCAGCATCCCCGTTACGTCTATACAGTGTGGTCATATAGAACAAGAAATATCTTTAAAAAAGATATTCGGCGGAATGAGTGGTTGAACTAAGGCTATATAGATGGGTGTGCAAAATTGAATTAAATTGAGGTTTTCAAAGAATATATATCTTGGATTGAAAAGCAAAAAATACAAGTATTCAATTGAAACAGTAACTTTTATTTAAAATGCAAAACTATCATGTACAAATGCAAAACAAAACAATAATTTAACTCATATCCTAGCTACTGGTAGAAGATCCTCACATTAATCTATTGTTCCATTCATAGAGTTTCTTGAAACAAACTATAGCATACACAAATGTACAGATACAACAATCTACTGTACTTCACTCTTGTAAATAATGATGAAACAACACAATTGTGTTTAACTCACTTGAGGCTATTCATATATAAAATATTGCTTTTAATGTATGGCAAATGTGTACAAATAGTTAACAATTAAAACAAATTGGTTGTAAACAAGTATGAAACACCTAGCTTCCTCTGTATATCTATAAATAGATTTCAGATCATAGCATAATTTTGTCAATTCTGTGGCTGGCTAGTGTAGTAAACAGACAGCCTGTATCTCTAAATTTTACACCCACAGTCCACATCATGTAAAACTGTAATGGGACATAAACCAGCCTACAGGGCTCCAGATAAGAGTGGGTAAACTATACAAATCACATTTTTTCACCTCTTTTAGCACCAAACCCTATGGTATTACCACTCATTTTGATTGTCTTGAAGAGACAATTCATATGTATAGTGACACCACAGGGTTTAATGCACAAATAAAGATTTTAAGTTTTGAAACAATTCCCTTATCTGGAGCCCTGGCTACTATCCAATCAGACTATTCAGTTTCAACAGGTGCTCTTAATTCTAAATTTCTGATCAAATATTATTGGTTGAAATGTGTGGCCAAATATTAAAGTGTGTCTAAATAGAAAACAGTCAGCTCCGCCGAAAAATGTAGTTTTCTTTAATCCTTTCATGATCAAATTTATCGTGAGTTTTGTATCCCCTCACCGCCATATTGTCGTCTACTTCAATATTGTTTTCTGCAATATCGTTTCAAAGTTGGATTTAATGCAGTATAGCTGACGTAATTTTAGAACAAGTGACAAACAGTTTTGATCCTATTCAGACGTCGCGTCACGCTGTGTCTGATCAGGATCAAAACTGTTTGCAAATGCGCCTTATGACGTCATTGAGAGTGTAAGTGTTAATTATAAGCTCGGCAAAAAAAATTCAAATTTATATTTAAGGCAAAATGATAGAAAAATATCAAACAGTTTGGATCCTGATCAGAGGCCGCGTTTGCGCAGCGTCTGATTAGAATTCAAACGGGTTGCAAAGTCGACTTTGTTATTTGCAAACAGTTTGGATCCCGATCAGACACCGCGTTAAGCGGCGCCTGATTAGTATCTAAATTGTTTGACACTCATTCGATATTTCTTAAGTCAAAATATAGTTTGAGAAATAAAAGTAGACGACAATAGTTTTGATCAAGATCATAGGAGGTAACACCAGACAAAGTTTTTACCCGTACTGTAGTTTTGCGTACTCCTTTATAAGATGAAATAGGTTTGAGTTACTGATATCTGTAACACAGTCTGATCCAGATCATAGTGGATGACAGGTCTATAAGATGCTGTAGTTTTAGGAAAAATAGAAAGTAACAGTTTTCAATCTAAAAATATATATTGCAGACAAAAAATTGACCATTTCGTTCCTAAAGCAGACCCTATTAGTTTTATGCTCCCAAAGCTAACTTTAGGTGCATACAGTAATTGGACTGTGCGTGTCTCCGTCCGTCCGTTTTTCGTCTGTCCATCTGTCCGTGTAGCCACTATCATGATTATACTCGTACATGCGTTTCCTATTCCACAGCAGCTAGGGGATGTGTGAGTATACAGTGGGATGGTGGAACGAACTATTAAATAAGCATTTACAAACGTAAATGATAGCCTATGTCTTCTCTAAACATATAGCTCATCATATAAATATAACCTCACGTATATATGGTATGATTTTTGTTCAAAATGACAAACAACCAGACAGTATACTTACGAAAATAAAGATATGATTCAGAACAAAAGTCCAGTGACGCTGTTCTATTTACAGTACTGAGTAACCCGATTCACTACCATGACGTCATCTGTTTGAAACAATTATCGTCTGCTTTTGTTTCTCAAATTTAAAGTTTGCAGTATAACTGATGTAATTTCAAAACAAGTGGCAAACAATTTTGATCCTGATCAGAAGCCGCGTTTCGCGGCGTCTGACCAGGATCAAAACTGTTTGCAAATGCGCTTTATTACGTCATTGAGAGTGAAAGGGTTAATAATGAGCTCGGCATATATTTCAAATATATATTTAAGGAAATATGGTAGAAGAAATATCGAACTGATTGCGTTACGCAGCGTCTGATCAAGATCCAATCTGTTTGCAAATAACTGTACCCGGGGTTAGGTAATGAAGGTGTTAACGACACAGCGAGCTTTATCACGTCGTCTGTAGGTACTATTATAGTGCGTCCTGGGCATTACTAAACAACGTAAAATACCAGTTTGTCATTTTGAATAATTACCTATACCAATATCTACATTTTGTATCATTTCAAGCATTTAAAACAATGGACTCTGCTAATTAATGACACCCACCTTTTTATGCCTGTCGCTACTTGAGTCAACTGTTACTAGTTTGCAAACAGTTTGAAACCAAGTTAGACGTACATTTACTGTTTAACACATACATGAAATTAGTTTGTAGTGCAACTTATTACCCAATGCTCTCTATCACTTGTTTTATATGGAAAGACATTTTGAACTCTTGCTCGATCCTGTTCGGCCTCGGGCAACAGTTCAAAAGTCTTTTTTCCTAATACCTCGGGCCAGTAGTTTTGACTGTTGCCCAAAATACTCATGAAATAACTGTATAATGTTAAAAATGAAGCTTCTCTTTGGAATCCTCTTTTTAAGACAATTCCAAAGAGATATTACATCACAGAATAAGAAGAGAAAATAAATAGATATTGAGATTTTTAGAATCTGACTTACGACAATATTTGTCGACCGACGTTTCGTAAGACGATCCCCTGAATGGTTCACCAGACGACATTTTAAGCTGACGTATAAACAGTCACTGTACAAGTTATTAACTCCCACTAAACAGGTAGCTTATGCTAAATAACTATCAGTTGCAATCAGTTTGGAGCCTCATCAGACGCCGAGTAAATCGGTGTCTACTCAGGCTTCAAACTGTTCGCCACTCAGATTTTAAGAAATAAACAATATTTTAAGAACCTGTCATTTTGTACATTTCACTTAATTGTATTTGCGTTACGTTTCGTTTAAAAAGTAAACAGTAACATCTTTTCCCAGCTGTACCATTGTAGTATAGCAGTAAGGCATAACATTCGTCTGGTGTCACTGAAGGAAAAAATAACTTTCTGCATGCTATATGCATTTGTCGTCTGCAAAAATTATATCGTCTGCAAGTATTCTCAAAATTGTTTGCAATGCAAAATTAGCATCAGAGTGTCAAACAGTTTAGATTCAGATGAGACGCCGAGTTACTCGGCGTCTCATCTGGATCCAAACTGTTTGCAGCAATTTTCATAATTTCGACGACATCGTGCAGAAAGAATGTAGCGACGCTAATTGACAATAATACAAGCCTTCTGAGCTTTCATGATGCATTTCCTGCTGATCATGATAGGCTGTTGGGGGTTGCACTTAAGAGTTTGACTGCAGTAAGTGACATTTGTGATAGATCTACAGGAAAAATGCAACTTAGACGTTACACTGTTATTCGAGCAATTACAAGGGAACCAGCTTCATCGATCATCTTTGTACAGTACTCTTGGGTGACATAATATATCGTATTAGAAATGTCAGGGGCTTTAACCCATTACCCCGTAGCCAGTTTCTAGTTTTAGTTTAGTTTTAACAATATTTTAGTCAGAGAGAAGGATTGGACAACAGTTTCTAGTTTTGACAGATGACCATTTTTAAGCAGGATGAAAGTAAATATTTGCTTTAAGCTATATTCTACAATTTGCTAAGATATATAAACTATTTCTTATGGTACATATTCATGACTGTATAAGTTAAACATTTGTTCTAAATTAAATGCGTAAAAATGCGAATGTGTGGGTTGGATAAAAGACAGGTGACTGTTTAATGCAAGACAAAAACAATATAGATAACTCCTTCTGAAAGAGTGACTGTTATACACAGATGAAACCCTTTTGTCCTGCATTAAGCTGACAACTGTCTTAAGGTTCGTGTAAAGTGTTTTTTGGTGCATTTTTGAAAGGTGATTTTTTGGTAATTTATGGAGCAATGTTGCATAATTTCATATCAAAATGTTCGTATTGAAATGAACAAGCTTATGAGATAGCTTACAATTTGAAAGGAAAACTGTGTATCTTGATTTTGAACAATATGTTTGGATTTCCACCAAAATGTGAAGCAAATTTTCTGTACTGAAATTCAACAAATCCTTCCTCTATATTGAAGAATATGCTTTACATGAGGTAGTAGGACCAAAATCCTGACGAAATCCACTCAAATAACAACAGAAGAAGTCATGGAATATTTGACAATTTTCAAGGACAACACTATTTTGCCATGGGGGGACTACTTATTTTTTCCAAAGTATGGTGGGCAACACGAGCCTCTGTCAAACTTTATTACATGTATAAATATGCAGACTGTGTTATTTTTTATCCTTTTTTAACTGAATTATACCTTGAGAATACATTGAGAATCGTTGTTGGGCTCTCGCGGGAGGATTTGCTTCTTTATAAGCCCACCCTCTTCCTAAAAGTCTTCTATAACTGTGTTTTAACGCATGTTGCAAGATATATACATGATTATAATGACTTCATTGCGTATAACGATTACACAATTGCTATTCAAATCCCAGGTCTCTTTATGCGTCTAAGCTTGCCAACGTGTTCCTTACTTTGCACGTGCGCAGATACAGGTGTTTCACTGTAAAGAGCGCTACATTCATTACCGCGAAGGCAAGAGAATCTCTCGCCACGGTCCGCTCGCCTCAATGCGCAAAAAGGAGGAGTGACCGTGGAGAACGATATGTTTGAGAGAGACATAATGGGTGGTGGCAGCGCTATGGTCTGGGTCATAGGCATTCGGCCCGTTGGCTATGACACTACCCCCAGCTGCTACCCCCCGCCCCCTCCACCACCACCAAACGTGGATATAATACCCTAAAATCTATCCATACATTCAATAATCATCATAAAAGATCTTTTCCTGAAGTTTCATGAAATTTAAAAAAATATATATTTTTTGCTAATTTATAAGTAAAATAGTTGTACATGCTTACGCGCCGAAAACCTGTGTATAAAGCATCAAACGGCGCGTATCACCACACAATTTCTTGCTAAAAATACAATAACGTCCTGCCTTGGCCTGTTTTATCCTCGGACATGAGCCCCATAGAACACATATTGGATGTACTTGATAACAAGGTCGGGTCAAATCATCAAATTTATACTATAATGACCTCCAAAGTGCATTGTGGTTGGAATGGCAACGTATTTGAAACGTTACGTAAAATCAATGAGGGGACGTATTCTGCAATGTATCCGTAACATGGAGGGAACAGTGGTTACTAGTGCTTTTGTTAACATCACTTTAAATACGCATCAAGTAAATGTTTGTTTCCAGATGCTGTGTGGTCATTCTAATTATTAAGAATATTCCATTTCGACCCCTCTCAACTGAATTATTCATTAAAAAGTATGCAATATTTGATTCTAATCCAATGAAGTACACAAACACATGACTATGACATTGAAGCTTCGATTACAAAAATAATTCATCCGGCATATAAATATATCAACAAAAAATTTTATTTTTTATTCTATATAAACTGAAGTGCGATTCGGTTGTTTATAATTCTCTGTGAAAAGTGTTGTAAACTTAATGACGTTTTTTTAATTCGATAAATATTTTAAGGTAAAATCTTTCTATATGTATATCCTCCATTTCTTAAAATAATTTTCAACATTGTATCATATCACCACGGCTTCGTCGATGACCAAGCAATTTTTGAAAACCAATCTTTCGGTACATGTAAGGTTGACAATCCAGGAGACGCTTATTGGTAGGCTTACATAATTTTTAAACACTACTTTTAAGAATAGATACCATAATACATGATAATAGTGTTTCCATATTGACCTGGCGAATGCTTTGTACAAAATTATGAAATAGCTTTTCGCAATGTAATCATACATTCTGATTATTAAGGATAATACACTGTTGGATTTGTTATCTTTTTCAGCTATATGCCTACTTACTTTTTAATCCTGTTAAAATATTACCCCATAATCCCCCTTTTCACTAGCAGACTCAATGTCCACAAAGTTCAAAGTATACTGGTAATATTGGTTGTCTCTTCCAAAGTGTATGGTTCTGTAATTTTTCACATTAAAACGCAACAGCCACTTTGACTATGTGTAAGGCATCTAAGTCGTGCTGGATAATATCAATTTTAATGTCTTTGTTGTATAGTTTGGTACCATAAGCGAATAATTTCACAATACTACGTATAACTTCAGGGGTAGGGGGTCATCTATTATAAACATATGAATAATATGGGTCCAAGGACACTTCCCTGGGGTACCCCACTTAAAATGTCTTTCCACGAAAAAGACCAGGGTCCTTTCACAGATACATATTGCCTACGTCCAGTAAAAAAGTCACGTTTCCATGTCAAAACTGGACCTCTGATACCAAATACTGATACTTTGCGAGAAAACGTTGATGTACTATGCTCTCAAAAGCTTTGACAAAATCTAAATATAAAATATATTTTCCCAAATTCTATCACCCTCAATGTAATGTGACTAATCATCTATGTATTCCATTAACTGTAAAAGACAGGATCCCCTAGAACGAAAATCAAATTGAGCATCAGATAAACTAATATATGATTGTTTCTGACTAAATTTTCAAATATCTGTGCCCTTATGATTGTTTTTAAAGACTTTTCCTCAGTCCTTTGAAATAGTCCCCCCCATAGAATTTGAGGTGTCAATGTAACTGCAAAACATGTTCAGCACGTGCAGCCGGTGGGTGTACCAATCTCAGTTTAGCTGGTGATAACCAGATTATACTCACGCTCTAGTGCTTTCCAATGGTCAGTTCTAACCAAACTATCAAATATAAAGGTAGAGTCTCTCACGAAAGGCTTCAACGGTTCTTTGCTAGCGACATGGCCATAAAATCCATGATTTTTGCAAGGAAATTGTCTGGCAAGGTGTTATGATCGAAAGGTCATCTAGGGATGTCTTTAAATTCTTACAACTACTGAAGTAAGGCTATCAGGGTGGTAGTTGCATAATTATACTCATGAATTATTACAGTATTTTAATGTGTGTGTATGTGTGAAATGCAGAAGCAGAATATACGTGAAAAAAGTAGTAAGGACAAAAAATAATTGTGTGTCTCTGTCCAACGAAATCGTCGGTCGTCTCTCTACTAGGACACCATAGAAAGCCTTGTCCAAATCGTGCAATAGTATATACATGATGAGCATTAAAATGTTTACCCCTGTACCTGCCAAAGGCTTCAGTAGTTTCACAACAATGTAAGCTTTATATAATAGAGATCGCAATGCAAAGTGAAATATTAACCAACATTACGATAGCCGGAAAGATGTGGAATACTTGAATGGGTGTAAAAAGGTGATTTAAAGGGACAAACTCTTGATTTTCTTGAAACAAAGGTCAGCTGTACAGGGACGGAATTACTTTCGTGTAAAGTAATCCGCTGAAGAATCGTGACATTCGGAGGAATTTATGATCGAAAGTAATGCGCAATGCACTTATTTTATTGATTATGTATCAAACAACAATAGTGTACTGAAATAAAAGTCGAAAATATGGATATTAAAAAATAAGAAAATGCGGATTAATCGGAAAAGTCGATGTGTTGGACAAATTACATATTTCGGTGACCTTGATATAATTGAACGGATATATTGTGTAACTGCAGTGATTCGGGTGAGTGACATTCCATCAATCATATTGCTTGTTCTTTTCTCTGTCCGCACGTATATAACAATTGTCAATCGGTTTTGTAGATTTGGAGTAAATGGACTTTAAATGTTGGCAAACTTCTACAAATTTGTAAAATGCAAATGGCTGCCCTTGAATCAAGCATGGGGTGTTCTAAGGGCCAATTACAAGGGTTTTTTCTGACTTTTGTAAGACATTCTGTGTAGGAGTACCTAGTATGTTCTTTGTATGTATTCTACCAGATTTCCGAAAATACGTGCCATTAAGTGATTTGATATATTCTGCTGAAGAGGCTATTTCCACTCCATGTTCGTTACTTTTGGATCTTCTGACATCACAAGTACACTTAAATTAATAAAAATTTAGGCATGCTCCTTTTCATTGACTAATTATTTATACTGTGTGAAAATGTTTTTAGCCAATGTGGTATAGTTATTGAGTATTGCAACTTTTCAAATTTGGGTATTTTTTCTCGTACAGGGACATTACATGAACCTTAACCAAACACAATAAGGATTACTTTGATTGCCGTTGAAGGGAGGTATTACTCTACTTGTACCAGTCACGACTTCAAACGGATCTGTGTCAAATCTTTCTCGCAAAGCTATCTTACAGTGCAATTCACTAAAGCATGAGTTTACAAACGTTTAAGTTAGAATGTGACAGTGTAAAGGGAGCATGAATCCATTTCATAGAATTGTCTTAGTTTTCATAATAAAATGAAACTGATACGTAGCATCATTCACTAAAAATGCTTCTTAAGGAGTGCGGCTGCTTAACGCAGGAAGCGAGCAAAGCAGCAAGCAGTGAAGTAGGGTTTTCTGGTTTAGTTTCATACTTCTATAATCTAAAATTGTTTGTTTTCATTACTTTTGGTGAGCTGTGATTGGCTGTAATTTTTGTTTCATAACCCCATGAAAAAAAATTCAGGCCACGCCTTGTCGGGACTATTTTCTCTTAGTCCAACTGTTCTGGTGTCGGCCTGGTCTAATTTCGCCCTATATAATCTATAGTAAAATGCCTAACTTTCAGAGCCAACAGCTCCCTCCAAAATATTTCCTAGGCTATAAAAGACATACCCTTCAATTCTATAGACATTTCCCTGTTAATTGAGGCCAGTTTACCTATAACATCGCCGGCTACATTTTTTGCTATCAATGATTTGCTAAGGTCACTGTCAAAATAAAGGTAAACAACTTTCACCTTCATCCCATTCACTGTGTTTCCATATGCATCCGCCTGGAGAAAATGTCCTGAAATGAGATGCCTAAAACAATGCCATTTGGGTGGAAATGACCACAAATAGCCAGTTTTCATCAAGAAACCATTCAAACTCACCCACAGGCAAAACTAAACAGTGCAAATCCTTGAAATTGTATTTTTCAAGGTACTACTTGCAAGACTACAACGACCCGGAAGTGATTCCTGACCAGACCGACACCTAAATATCCCCCAATTCTTTTTAAATCCTAGCGAAAACTCTTTTCTGCTGTTATTTCATATGCGACGACTGCCAAAAAACATTCGAAACTTGATTCAACTATTTTTTACGGAAACTGAAGAGGTTCAAACACAAGACCCCGGGCTGTGTTTTAACTGCTGCGGACAGTGCAAATTTACCTCCCCTACCCATATCACTAAAACTGCTATTTCTTGCAAACTACTTGTTGGATTTGCATGAAATTTAAATTACAATATAGGGATGACTTTGTTTTACCTATATTGCCCATTTATGAATTATTTAAAGGGATATTTAAAGTAAATTAAATTAAAACACCGCAAAATTTTAATTCCAAAAATCTAAATTTCCGCTATTTTTTTTACAATTTGAGACATTTAAAGGGAAAATAAGCATTATTGTCAGTAACAAAAATCAGAATGATGTCAAATATACAAGTCTTTGGCCCTAAGAAGTATTTAAAAGCAGAATTTCTGTGCCGGTATATTTGAACAAGAGATTAACTTTACCCACCCATTGAAAACAGCTTACCCTGGTAGAAACAGTCTTAGGTCATACAAGAGCCTAATACTAGCTTCTACAATGACAGGAGATGCATGAAAAGACACAGTATACACTTCCATTTACATAGAAGTCCTAAAGACACCAGATTGGGCATACAAATCACATTTTGAAATATTCAAAGGGGCATTTCAACTACAATGGTGACTGGAAAATTGAAAAACCAGACCTTTGTTAGTCAGTTTCCACCATCACAGATAAAAAAAAGTCCAATTTGCACATCAAATGAAACTTAATTCAGTGTCAATCAATGGCCAGCATCAAAAGTTATTCCTGACAATGTGTTTCAACAAACCGAGGGTCTGCCTTACAGACCGGCTATAAGATATCGGGCGAAACAGATTCAGTCATCTGTTGGGAACCGAATGATTTACTTGATCATGAATTCATGATACTGCTCATTAGGATCCAAATGTTTAAATTTCATTAAAACAACTCCAAACATATACTGTTTGATAGCTGCTATGATGCAACATGTGAGCTTTCAACCTAAAATACAGGGCTGGCTGTTTCACAGACCTATTGAATTGATATTGAGAATTATGCCCAGACAAGCTACCATTTATTGTACCATTGACTACTGAAAAAAGACTGTTTTGAACAGTATTACTCCTTTCCAACACCCTAATGTTTTTTTTAAGAAATAAAAAGCATACACACACAGTGCTTCCCCCTGCTGCACTCCCTAAAAAGTAATAAAATGGCATTTTAACTAACCTCTTCACCCATCTGGCTGCTCAGAGTTACAAAAAAAAGACAATCTTGTGGTCTGTCCCCACTGCTAATTCACATCACCATTGCATCTAGCACTTTAAAATCAAAATTTCCTCACATTATTGGTTATGTTGTCTTAAAAAAGTAAAATTCAACATTTCATGCAAAGTGTGCGACCCCAAACACTGAGAAGCCTTCATTTCTGCAGGGACACCAAGGTCTACACCACCATGACATCCACCCGGTGAGCGGTTCGAGCCTTGTAACAATTGCGATACGACTCTATACAGTATAGGATCTCTGTTCTGGAACTGGCTGACATAATAATTCCCACCAGGACACTGTTTGTTTGAAGGAAACACCCTGTCACTAGTTTGTGCCTACATAGCATCTGTTAAAATTGTTCAAACTTCAAATTGCTTGTCATTATATACATTGATGAAGGCACGGTATAGCGTCAAAAGACTAAATTATGATATTTTCAGTCTGAAATTCAATTTTAAAATTTGAATTTTCATTTCAAATTTACTATCAAAAGGATAAATTACCCTTTTCTCCGTCAGTTTGGGTCTTTGAAAGCAAGGCAACCGACGTTTGGTCCGACAGGCTATATTTTAGTAAAGGGAGACTCTATTTGGCAATTGTCCTGGTGAAAATTTAAAATTTTAATAAAATTACCATTTCAGCTTGGATTCTCAAAATAGTTTAAACTGTGCTTTATATGGTCCAAAGCTACATGCTTGTGAAGTTTAAAGTAGATCTGATCAGTACTTTGGAAAATGAAAAAAATCATATAGGTGTCGGCCTGGTCTAATTTCGCCCTATATAATCTATAGTAAAATGCCTAACTTTCAGAGCCAACAGCTCCCTCCAAAATATTTCCTAGGCTATAAAAGACATACCCTTCAATTCTATAGACATTTCCCTGTTAATTGAGGCCAGTTTACCTATAACAGGATATTGAATGAGTGTGTTGTCAGTCGTGAATTTATTGAACGAGTTGGATAAAATAATATGTTGCGAGCCTTGGCGAGCAACATATCATTTTATCCAACGAGTTCAATAAATTCACGACTGAAAACACACGAAGTTGATATCCTATTTATCACATAAACACCAAATTACACAAAAGTCCGAACGGTCTTACTTTCACTTTTGCCCTCGGCTCTTAGGAAACCGATTCGTCATAGGTGTTATTCGGTTTTATTCATCCGTAGATAAAAACACCTATCGAACTAAAATACCGAAAATCAACATCAATGTGTTGTGAAAAGACTTCTCTGATACCATATTCAAATTTTTAATTAATATTTAATTTAAAACTGTTCTAATTGACTAAAAATTATCATTTGACATTTAGAATCTAGTTTCGTTTTCAAAATAACGTCGTTATAGCAACACGACGTCATTATAAATGTAACGTCTGAATTTGAAAAACAGTCTGAGTCACTGTTAATACTAGAGCTCTAAGTAGCCTGATTTTCAGTCTAAATTTGCGGGACTGCTCCAGATAATGTTTTTAGGACACTTCCAAATGTTTTAAATCCCTAGTGGTGATCTTAGTTTGTCTAGATTTTCTTAACTGATTTAAAGTCGGCGTATTAGTACAGTATTTTGGTGATTCGAAAAATAGTATAAAATGTATGCCCAGTGGGCCGTACGATTTTTACGGACCTCTATATTTTGCACGTTTATGTGATAAATATTCGAATTATTCCTTAAGAAATGACTACATGTGTTTTAAAAGCCCAAAAGTACCACTTTTGAGAATGAGAAGAGGGTTAAATTGCCATTCACTAGTGTCCTTTCATTGGTCGAACTATCGTCTGCTTTGAAATTGTCGTCTGCCAACTTTGTCAATTTCAGACTTTTGTCATTTTTTATGGAAAACCTAAATTTCGAAACAATTTGCATTCAGATCAGAGTCTGTGTTACGCGGCATCTGATATATAAACAAACTGTTTGCAAATTACAGTCCAGTCCAGGCGCAATTGACAGGAAAAAGTGATATTTTACAGTCGAATCTCGACACTTCGAACAAGCTTACAAGTATTTCATTAGTTGAATTTCAATTAGTCAATCTCGTTTAAGTCGAACATACCCGTATTTCAAAGTATAAACGTGACTAAGTCACGTTTTAACTTTGAAATAAAGGTATGCTCGAACTAACGCGAGTTTGAATTATCTAGTTTCGGCTGTATTATCATATGATGTTTATTAAAGGGTTCCAGCAGCATCTGACTAAAAGTCACGACCTTTCAATAAATTATTACTCTTACGTCAGTAATGACTGCTCGATCCTATTTCGAATCACGTTATAGTTACATTATTATTATTGTAGATTTTGTATCAACATGTACATTTGATCATATGGCAGATGTTTTGTCATGACATCGTCACAATTGTCATTTGCAATATTTTCAAATTTAGATTTCATGTACATACATGTTATCATTAAATATCTTATGTATTGTAATGTTACATAACGTCAAGTATGTTTAAACTATTCAACTCCATCCTCGATCAAAAAGTAAGTAAAACTGTTCTAAGGCTAGATGCCAAAGATCGCGAAGACGGTGTTTAATTTCTTGTGCATTTAACCTACACTTGTGTAAGCTTTGAAGTAGACAGCAGTCTTGTATGATTCAAGCTAATTATTATTTGCTAGTGACAGTGATGAATGATGCAGAGGCCTTGTCTATAATCTACAAGGTGCGTGCATTGATCTGAACACTACTACAATCACATGTTACCAGTTCATCGCAAATCATGCCTGTTTATAATGATAGCATAAATTCATTCAGTCCTAGCGACGAGTATACTCGTCCATAACAAATACAATGTAGTGAACTTGTGAACAGTCCACATGTACCTGCTTCGCATGTCGGTCTATAATGATAAAAATCATTAATTCATCCCTAGTGACGCGTATACTCGTCCCTAATATGTGAAGAGTACACTCGTCTTATGCATATAGTGTAGACCTAGAACAGAGGGCTCCTACTCAGGGTCGGTATTGTTTGTCATTTTGCAATAAAGTGTAAACAACAACCCTCAACAGTCGAAAATGGACAATATTTTATTTTAAATATTTGAATTGTCCATTTGAAGTTTCAGGGGTGAAATATTAAAAGTGTAAACACTAAAACCCGGACAATCGAAAACAGGAAGGTTCTGAAACATAAAAGGGGTTTCCAGTAGCAAAGCGTGTATTCTACTTAATCATTCTTTGATGGCAGATAAATACATCCAAAAAGCATGCACACGGGCAGCATGTCGAGCCCGTCGTCCATTTACCAACAGTACATGCAAAAGAAGTTAGACAGAGCAGATCCTTATCAGGTAGCTCCTATAGGAATGCCTGTTCTTGGTCTACTTTGCAAAAGCAGATAAAAGCGTGAAAAAAAAAATCGTTTTGACCTATGACATCTAAGTTTGACCTTGACATTTATGCTTTTGACCTGGGTTTTGCACGCAACAAGTCATACATTCTAGACAAACATTAATGCATAGTCGTTTTACAATTCATCCATGGAGTTCAGAGTTAGAGCCCGTGCAAGCCATAACAAACATGTTTTTTTTACCTTTGACCTCTAATTATAACCTTGACCTTTCAGCTATAGACCTGGTTTCGGCACGCAACACACCTTATCTTCTAGATGAACAATTTCACAATATTTCTATGGCGTTCCAAGTTAGAGCCTGTACAAGCCCAAAATTACATGTTTTTGACCTTTGATTTCTAAGGTTGACATTAAAGGGACTCGCAACCGGATGGTGTACTTGTCAAAATAAAATAAAATACTCAAATAAAAGCAAATTTGTGGCATTATTTGGCCTCTGACATTAAAAAAATATGATCAGTCCAAAAAAAGTCTCAAGAATCGTCACCGAATCTTAGATTTTTACATATTTTCCATCGTTTTTCCATACCGACTAGTAGACGGTATAGTTGTTGTTGTTGCTTCTCTACACGGGCTCAGACATAAACCCGAGCCGAATTGTGAAGTTGTATGCACTTTCGATCGCTACACATTGAAATACGTTAAATCGATCCGAGATAAACGGATAGTTCCGTGGTCCATTGGTCTAAGCGGTTTCCCCTATTTTGCCTTCTGTCCGCCAATGCCGGGCCCCGGGTTCGAATCCCACCAGAGACCAATAATTTTTTATATTGAAATACATTTTTTTTAAACAGAATTTCTTATCCTAAACTAATTCTTTACCATTTATATAAGCGTTTGACACATATTTACAAATTACTATTTTTAATGCACCATCTGGTTGCGAGTCGCTTTAATCTTTCGGCTACGGACCTGGTTTTTGTGTGCGACACGCCGTACCTTCTAGATGAACATTTATCCCAAGTTATTTTACAATCCATCCATGGAATTCCGAGTTTGAGCCCGGACAACCCAAAAGTAACATGTTTTTTTTAATTTTGACCTCTATGTATGACATTGACCTTTCAGCAACTGACCTGGGTTTTGCGCGCGACACGCCGTACCTGCTAAACAAACATGTATGCTTAGTCATTTCACAATTCACCCATAGAGGTTCGAGTTAGAGCCAGTACAAGACCGGACGCACGCACGCACGCACGCACGCGCACACGGACACACTAACATACATCTAATATATGAGTACATTGTGGCAACTACGTCGAGCTCATCCCAAGCGGGCTTGACAAAAAGAGGTCGATGATGTAGAAAAAATCCAGAAAGTTCTGAAAGGCGCTGATTCTCTACATGTATTTGTGCTTGAAATACAATTTTCTATTTCAAATAGTTTAGAACAAGATCAGACACTGAGTTACTCTGTGTCAAGTTCCAAACTGCTGGCACCCATATCAATATAAATCATTAATATTTTGAAAGACAGTATGATAACCTTTCTCGCCACAGAACTGCATCAATGCATGGGGTCTTGTGACAATGATAGTAGGGGACTTGCATAATGACTCAATACTTTATACCTAATAGGTAGGGGCAACACTTGACAAACCAATCACACTTCCAGAATCATTTATACATGTATATGTAACCCTCATATCTTAAAGACGCGTGACTTTTCGTAAAATAATTTCGTATTTTAGATATTTCTGAACATATATTACCAAGCATACACTGTTACTAGCGAAATGGGATGTAAGATAAATAATGTTAACAAAGAAAAAGATTTCAAAAAATGCGCATGCTAATGGGTTTTTTCCCTTTTTAAACAAAAGTACAGTTATTCTAAAACGTTACTCTTTTAAGTTATATTACGTATATTAAACCCCTTCACTACCATTACGTCATCAATTTTAAACAATTGTTGTCTGCATTTATTTCTCAAGTTTAAACTTTAGGTGTTTTGACTAAAAAAATGAAATGATGTTCAAACAATTTTGATTCTGATACGCGGCGTCTGATCAAACTGTTTTCAAATAACTATTGCACTCGGGGCAAGGCAGTAAATGGGTTAAAGAGACGGGCTAGTTCCTCATTTAAAAAATAGAGAATGACAAATGTAAGTTATCCAGACACATGGATTCTCTTAATTCAAAAAGAGAAGCTATTTTAAACCCAATTTGCAAACAATATTGTAGTGGCCAAAATTAACAAGAGGGCCATGGCCCTAAATTCGCTCACCTGAGGACATTGAAGTTTGTACCTAAGTTGACTGGGCAAGACAACATTTTAATATAACTATAAATGGAGTTATCTTCCAGACAAGAAAACATGACAAAAGTAAATTTTGTTGCCAAGCTTATGACCCTTATCCATGACACATCCTCTTATAAAGCTATTTCCATTTCCAATAAATGATAATTATTTCACTAGCGTCAGCAGAACTGGAATTATTTTCCTGACAATAAAATATGACAAAGGGGAAAAACTAAATATTGCTGCCCTTGTGCATGGCATTTTCTCTCATCAGTTTCTTTCCATACATAAAATTTCATTACAATAGCATCAGTAGAACTGAAGTTGTCTTCTTGACAAGAAAATGTCACAAAGGGAAATAACTCAAAAAACAATGATGTCAGAGTTATGGCCTTTGCAAATGGCACTTCCTCTCATCAGGCTCTTTCCAAATAGGCAATTTCATTTTACCCATTACCCCATAGCATGTTTCTAGTTTTGAAAATAGGTGGCCACCTAAAGCAGGTTGAAAGTAAAGCAGAATGTGTCTTAATGCACACTTTGCTTTACTTTCGCATCTTACATTTTCATGACTGTTTAAAGTGGAATTATTTTCTTAAGTAGAGAAAGGGTTGAATCCTGGACAAGAAAAAATGACAAGACATTCAGATAACTCTGACAAAACCAATATTAAACATATGTATAAATATGGCATAAGACATAATTACATAACTGTCAGTGGATCACTTCCAGATCCTGTCTCTCTAAGTATGAAGCAGACTGAACCATATCTAAACTTTAGCAGACAACATGTTCAGCTGATCATGACCAGTTCTGTGATACTCCCAAACTGTTGCATAATGTTTGACCTCAGTGGGTAGAGCTGTGGAGCTTACCCTTACCAGACTGAAATGATGTCTGTTTAAAACCTACTGTATGTGAAAAATGTACAAAAAAAACAATTTAGAAAATGTTAGTTGGTAAATGAGTGGCAAATAGGTTGGATCCAGATTAGATGTAGCATTATGATTATGTTGCATCTGATCTGGATCCAAAATGTTTGCAAATATTGGCTATTTGCCCTTAGTATATTAAGGGTAACTCAGGTAAAATACCGTTCTGCTTCATCAAAAATACTGTGAAACCTGCCTAGAGCAGCACTTCAACTGTGCAGGGTGGCGTCAAGTGTGACCCTAGGGATTTCATTTTAACAAACTATAGAGGGATCCACCAGGAGATTCTACTGTACAAATATCAAAGCTTAGGGCCTAGTAGTTTTGGGGAAGAAGATTTTTTGAAGTTTTTTGCTTTTTTGCTTTTTCAAGCTGAGTTTTTGCTTTTTCTCTTTCATTTGAACAACTTCTGTAGAGAAGCATCCAAGGAACATCATGAGCAGTTTGAATCCTCCCTACAATCCGCGGGTTCAGAGGAGATGTCGTTTGAAGTAAATGTGAACGGACAGACGGACAGGCGGACAGACGTACTACGGACGGTGAGCGGTCACAATAGCTCACCTTGAGCCTTTGGCTCAGGTGAGCTAAATATGTGCCGTTCTTACTCCTCTCCTTCCAGCCTCACTAAATTCTTCATTGCAAACTAGTGTGAAAACTATATGTTTGCTGATATTTAAGGCAAATTGATTACAGTAAAACGCTCTATTACGACCACTAAAGTGTATTACTTATAAAAATTAGACATTTTGTCGCCTTGTTCTTATAAATTTACGCTTCCAAACATTCAAAGTGAATTATTTTACTAATTTTTCGTCTTTTTGAAAAAATAAAACACCTTATGATAGACCTTGCAGATTTCTAATATGTATTTAGGCTTTGCCTATGGACGGAAAAAAGCAAAATTGTATTAATGAAAACGGAATAGATCTATCGCCAGTGTGTGATCAGTGCTCTTGTATCAGTTCGTTGTGTATTCCAGATCACACTCGAGGCTACGCCTCTCGTGACTGAGATCTGGATTACACAACCGACTCGAACTTTTATTATAAACCTAAATTGTAAGGGACAAGATCTATCATATATTGTTACCCAATTATATCAGCACCCGTGTATACAATGTTAAAAGTTAAAACTCCTCCGTACATCTATATTATCAAGGCTGCCATTTCTCCGGATTTTTCCTAAATCTCCGGATTTCCCCCCAGGATATGGTAGCTTAAAGCAGGCTGAAAGTAAAGCAGAATGCGCCATAAGGCTCATTCTGCTTTACTTCCAGTCTGCTTTAAGTAGATCTAGTCACATGCCAACAAAACTTGAAATCGGCTATGGGGTAAAGGTACGATTCGTAAAATCGCGCTTGAAAAATGCATATTTGGAAATCTTAGGATTTTTCATTTCAACTTATGGCAGCCCTGTATTATAATGCAATCTGAAACTATTTTTGGAAGTCATCTGACCACCAATAATGACGTCATTATTTTGTATTGATGACGTGTGGTAAAATCCGTTAATTTTTATCGGTTCGATTGAGAAGTAGCTTTTTGCAAATAACGTTCATTTTTAGCGTTAAAGGGTATGGATTGAACTGTTTGAAAGTTTGTCATTTGGAGGAAATCATTACAAGTGAGTGTTGTGGTTTATTCATTCTTAAAATGGTTTAAAAATATCACCGAAATCCACAGGGCCCCGACACGATTGCGTTTTGAGAGAGAAAAAATCGTCAGAAGGTATATATAGAGACAAGGGGTACAACTGATTGTTAGTACATTCTCAACCTTTCTCGACAAAACCGGGCATATCATAAATAATAATTGAAGAAACGACACCCTTTTTGCACTTCTGTCTAGCTAATATAATACCCTTCCATAAAAACATAACATAAAACCAACTGTAGGCATGCACTTTCAAAAGTAATTGCATTTACTCACAGAAATCAAGGACTTTTGGAAAACGGGACAGGTGTTCGTTCACAGCTGACACCTCATTGACCACTACTGTGTGCTTGTTGAGGCGGTAATATCGAACATGACAGTAATATAGTTCCATGGATATCCATGTTTTACACCGATCAAAGCTGATTTATACTCAAACCATTGCAATACATGTACCAACAACAAATTCGCATGTTTTCATCGGCAGTAAAGCTATTCTTGTACATATAGTCTTTTTTGGTACGGCAATGATTTGAGAAGAAATCAGCTTTGATCGGTGTCAAAGATGTATATTTATGGAACTGTATGACTGTCATGCTCGATATTCCGCCTAAACAAGCGTACAGTAGTTGTCAATGACTGTAACACTCGAATACCGCCTAAACAAGCGTACAGTAGTGGTCAATGCTGTTTTAGCTGTGAACGAACACCTGTCCCGTTTTCCAAAAGTCGTTGATTTCTGTGAGTAAATGCAATTACTGTTGAAAGTGCATCCTTACAGTTATTTTTATGTTATGTTTTTATGGAAGGGTATTATATTAGCTAGACAGAAATGCAAAAAGGGTGTCGTTTCATCAAATATTATTCGTGATATGACCTCTTTTGTCGAGATAGGGTGAGAATATACCTACAATCAGTTGTACCCCTTGTCTCTATATATACCTTTTGACAATTTTTTCTCTCAAAAATAAATCGTGCCGGGTCCCTGTGCCGAAATCGGGAATTCCGATACGTCACGCACAACTCTTCGTAAAAGCCGTGACATCATCATCCAATATGTCAGCCCCCATGTTTTGTAGTTGCCTAGTTTTGAGGAAATTATTCACGCGCAAATCAAACACTTTTCAAAGTCTATCAGTGATTAAATAGAATTGGAATACCTTTGATTTTATCGTGCATTACTTAAGAACGGAAAAAAGGCAAGCCTTTTTTCCGTATAACCATGCTATCTGATAGTTTTTCCATAATTTGAACTTTAATTTTGGAGATAGCTCTAAATGTAAAAAGTATTTTGTTATCTTTTAGTATTATAGTGCGTTTATGAGACATAGCGTAGTCTTTCCATCCTATTTTGATATATTTTTAAGATTTCCCTGATTATTTACAATACAGTACCTAGAGATATTTCGCTGGTGACAGTTTTATAGAGAGATATTCATAACACATCAGATGCTGAACTTTTGCGATCAGATATTGACGCAGCAGGAAGTACTTTGCCGACTCACCCTCTAGAGAAAGTCGGTAACTCCATGTATTTAGGTTTCTCAATCCAAAATAATTTGAAATGGATAAGATATAAATTAAATCACATGTAAAGCTTATCAGCCATTAAGGTTTCTTAAAAGAAATTTTAAAGTCTCGCCTCAACGAGTCAACGACAATGCCTATAAAGCCATTGTCCGTCGCCAAAATGGATAATTCTTCCACCGTCTGGGACCCTTATAATAGCAATAGGAACAACAAGATTGCATTGCGAAAGTGCAGCGTAGGGCCGCCAGATTGATCTGCAATCGTTATCACAACACTAACTCTCTAAAATACATGATTGACAATCTAGTGTAACGTGTTTCGAGCTGATTGAAGTTATATATATGAATTTTCCTTGGGGCTTATCTAGCCGAATGATTGGTTATAAACAAACTGTATAAACAATTAATTAAACGAGAACAACTATTCAACTGGTTATTTCAAATGAGTGGAGTTATAACTACATGTATAATCAAGTTAAATCAACTAATGTACACAACTCACTGTGCAAGCTGCAACTCTTGTACACAACTCTGCAATGCCGCTATACTATACAGCGCACAGCTATAACCTCCTGACGCTGTAACTCTATCTAGCGCTGCAACTGTCTAGCTATAACTTCGTTGTTATAACTCTCTTGACGCTGTAACTGCGACGTTATAACTCTCTTGTTGTAACTCTATCTTGCGCTGCAACTGTCTAGCTGTAACTCTCTAGTTATAACTGCTCTACAACTCTCTTAGTTCACTGAAAGCTAGGCTTTACAGAACCCACACAACAGGGTTGCTGTGTCGTAAGATTTGCGACCCGTACACTAAGAACTGCACTGCTTTTGAAACCCTCTCAAGAAAGCGGGGCTTTACGAGAGAACCCGGGAGTAAAGCTCGGCAGGTCTTTTGGCACAAAGTCCCAGCCAGAGACACAACCCTACAGAGTCGTCTAATTGAGCAAACAAGAGTAGTTCACTCGTGGGCAGGTCAGAGCTGACTGCCAGGACTCTGAACATTTTGTCACTTATATAGACATTTTCGTAGCTCCCTCTAGCGGCATTCAGATTGTATGCGATCATGCGCGAGCAATGCCGAAATAGCATTAATAATCTCCAAAACATATAATTAAATAACTCTTAACCTTCTATTATACATAAAACATACCAGTAAGCGTGGATAATAATTTAATATTGATTTACTAACCTAAACTTCTAAAATCTGGCCTAAGTTTGACGTTCGTTTTATCTGCGTGTCTTCGTGTGTTTGATTATATAAATGGTTATGACTAAACAGGGGAGATAACCTATCGTGCTTATCACTACTATAACTGTATTTTTGCCACACTAGGTTGGCCAACACAAGAAACACGCAGAACAAGAGCTTCTCTTAAAATGTTTTATAAGATGGTTTATAGCTTTGTTGCTATTCACCCATGCCCAATCTTACCAACCAATACCAGAACAAGACACCATAAACTATATAGCTTCAAATCCCTTAATACAGCAAAATATGCATTTCCATAGTACTATACCTCAGTTGGACTTGGTTCCAGGTGCGGTTCAAATGTCACCAACAGTCCGTTATATGTGTTACTTCATCTGTATAAATCAGCTAAGAAACCAGCGCCTACTCTAATCGTCATGATTGACGAAGAGTGTTACGAAGAAGAGGTTTTGAGTAGTTTAGTGAACAGAATGCGGTATAGTCGTAACATGCAGACATACAGACTGATAAGACACGGTCCAAGTGATCGTGCGTTTTTAGCTCGCCTGTACGTAGTACATGACGAGCTATTGCAATACCCCCGGTGTAGTCGTCGTTGTCGTCGGCGTCGTCGTGAACGGCGTAAACAATTTTAAGAAAATGTCTATAACTTCTATGTCCCTTGAGGTATTGCTTTCATAGTTGGTATGTGTGTGTATATGGACAAGACCTTTCCATGCATAGAAATTTTTTTACCCCTGTGACCTTGACCTTGAACTTAGGGCCTGCGTTTAGGTTTCGAAATCTGCGTTTAGGTTTTTAAAAATGCCTTAACTTCTATATCCATTAAGGTATTGCTTCCATAGTTGGTATGTGTGTGTATATAGACAACACCTTGCGTTAAGGTTTCGAAATCTGCGTTTAGGTTTCGAAAAATGCCTTTAACTTCTATGTCCCTTGAGGTATTGCTTCAATAGTTGGTATGTGTGTGTATATGGACAAGACCTTTACATGCACAGAAAAATTTAGACCCCTGTGACCTTGACCT
This sequence comes from Gari tellinella, assembly GCA_922989275.2. Lineage (NCBI taxonomy): Eukaryota > Metazoa > Mollusca > Bivalvia > Cardiida > Psammobiidae > Gari > Gari tellinella. The sequence continues at coordinate 55,612,274 of OV277858.1, forward strand.
TGAACTTAGGGCCTGCGTTTAGGTTTCGAAAACTGCGTTTAGGTTTTTAAAAATGCCTTAACTTCTATATCCATTAAGGTATTGCTTCCATAGTTGGTATGTGTGTGTATATAGACAAGACCTTTCCATGCTCAGAAAAATTTAGACCCCTGTGACCTTGACCTTGAACTTAGGGCCTGCGTTTAGGTTTCGAAATCTGCGTTTAGGTTTCGAAAAATGCCTTTAACTTCTATGTCCCTTGATGTATTGCTTCAATAGTTGGTATGTGTGTGTATATGGACAAGACCTTTCCATGCACAGAAATTTGTTGACCCCTGTGACCTTGACCTTGAACTTAGGGCCTGCGTTTAGGTTTCGAAATCTGTGTTTAAGTTTCGAAAAATGCCTTTAACTTCTATGTCCCTTGAGGTATTGCTTTCATAGTTGGTATGTATGTGTATATGGGCAAGACCTTTACATGCAAAGAAAAATTTAGACCCGTGTGACCTTGACCTTGAACTTAGGGCCTGTGTTTAGGTTTCGAAATCTGTGCTTAGGTTTAGAAAAATGCCTTTTACTTCTATGTCCTTTGAGGTATTGCTTTCATAGTTGGTATGTATGTGTATATGGACAAGACCTTTACATGCACATAAAATTTTTGACCCCTTGACCTTGAACTTATGGCCTGTGTTTAGGTTTCGAAATCTGCGTTTAGGTTTTGAAAAATGCCTTTAACTTCTATATCCCTTAAAGTATTGCTTCCATAGTCGGTATGTGTGTGTATGTAGACAAGACCTTTCCAAGCTTAGAAAAATTTAGACCCCTGTGACCTTGACCTTGAACTGAGGGCCTGCGTTTAGGTTTCGAAATCTGCGTTTAGGTTTCGAAAAATGCCTTTAACTTCTATGTCCCTTGAGGTATTGCTTCCATAGTTGGTATGTGTGTGTATATGGACAAGACCTTTCCATGCTCAGAAAAATTAAGACTCTTGTTACCTTGACCTTGAACTTAGGGCCTGCGTTTAGGTTCCCAAATCTGCGTTTAGGTTTCGAAAAATGCCTTTAACTTCTATGTCCCTTGAGTATTGCTTCCATAGTTGGTATGTGTGTGTATATGGACAAGACCTTTCCATGCTCAGAAAAATTTAGACTCCTGTTACCTTGACCTTGAACTTAGGGCCTGCGTTTAGGTTTCCAAATCTGTGTTTAGGTTTCGAAAAATGCCTTTAACTTCTATGTCCCTTGATGTATTGCTTTCATAGTTGGTATGTATGTGTATATGGGCAAGACTTTTACATGCAAAGAACATTTTTGACCCATGTGACCTTGACCTTGAACTTATGGCCTGTGTTTAGGTTTCAAAATCTGCGTTTAGGTTTTGAAAAAGGCCTTTAACTTCTATATCCCTTAAGGTATTGCTTCCATAGTCGGTATGTGTGTGTATGTAGACAAGACCTTTCCAAGCTCAGAAAAATTTAGACCCCTGTGACCTTGACCTTGAACTTAGGGCCTGCGTTTAGGTTTCGAAATCTGCGTTTAGGTTTCGAAAAATGCCTTTAACTTCTATGTTCCTTGAGGTATTGCTTTCATAGTTGGTATGTGTGTGTATATGGACAAGACCTTTCCATGCTCAGAAAAATTTAGGCTCCTGTTACCTTGACCTTGAACTTAGGGCTTGCGTTTAGGTTTCCAAATCTGTGTTTAGGTTTCGAAAAATGCCTTTAACTTCTAGGTCCCTTGAGGTATTGCTTTCATAGTTGGTATGTATGTGTATATGGGCAAGACTTTTACATGCAAAGAAAAATTTAGACCCGTGTGACCTTGACCTTGAACTCAGTGCCTGTGTTTAGGTTTCGAAATGTGTGTTAAGGTGTAGAAAAATGCCTTTAACTTCTCTGTCCTTTGAGTTATTGCTTTCATAGTTGGTATGTATGTGTATATGGACATGACCTTTCGATGCACAGAAACATTTAGACCTGTGTGACCTTGACCTTGAACTAAGAGCCTGTGTTTAGGTTTCGAAATCTGCGTTTAGGTTTCGAAAAATGCATTTAACTTCTATATCCTTTGAGGTATTGATTTCATAGTTGGTATGTGTGTGTATATGGACAAGACCTTTCCATGCACAGATACATTTGGACCCTTGTGACCTTGACCTTGAACTTAGGGCCTGTGTTTTGGTTTTGAAAAATGCCTTTTACTTCTATGTCTCTTGAGGTATTGCTTTCATAGTTGGTTTATGTGTGTATATGGACAAGACCTTTCCAGGCACAGCAAAATTTAGACCCCTGTGACCTTGACTTTGAACTTAGGGCCCATGTTTAGTTTCGAAATCTGTGTTTTGGTTTCTCAAAATTTTTATTACTCCTATGTCCATTGAAATATTCCTTTCATATTCAGTTTGCATGTGTATATGGACAAGATCTTTCCTTGCATGCAAAATGTTTGAGCCCTCTGACCTTGACCTTGAACTTAGGACCCGCGTTTAGGTTTCAAAGTCTGCGTTTAGGTTTCTCAAAAGTTCTTTAACTCATATATCCACTGAGATATTTCTTTCATATTTGGCATGCATGTGTATATGGACACGACCTTTTCATGCATGCAAAAAAATTAGTCCAGTGTCCTTGACCTTGAACTAAGGTCGCGAAAGGTTTTAGGTTTCGAAATCTGCGTTTAGGTTTCAAAAATGCTTATAATTCCTATGTCCCTTGAGGTGTTATTTTCATATTTGATTTTGCCAGTGTATATGGACAAGACCTTTCCGTGCAGGCAAAAAGCTTGACCTCTGTGACCTTGAGTGTGCTTTTAAGTTTCTAAAGGTGCCGGTGGCGAGCTTTGTTGTCTCTCTGACAACTCTTGTTAGATGAAACAACAACAAATTCCACTGAAAGACATACGAAAAATAAATATTTCCTACGTCTGGAATAATGACAGTTCACATGTTTATAAAAATTATTTACTAACGTTTTGCAAACATTTAACTCTACAAAAAAGAACAGCAGCAAAACGGAAACGTAAAACCAATTAGTTTTTAACGAAATACTATTCTCTACAGGCCTTTTTAGGCTTAAATTGAAAAACCATAAATGAAAAGGATTTACTTACTTATACGCTTGGTTTGCACCACAAGAGTACCCAAACTCGCTTGATTATACTCGAAGTGTGCCAAATTTCTGCACAATTCAGTCAAATGATGAGGAATGCCCACGGCACTCTGAGGTATTTATTATACATACATTTTGTATTTCAAAACACTCGAAGGGAATTATTTATGTAACCAGCTATGTATTGAAGGCCAACAATCATGTATTGCATGCACACAATCATACAATGATTGATCAATCATACAATGATTATCAAAAACTTAAGTTATTAAATTAGTAAGCGGTAAACTTGTGTGGAACAGGAATGAAATGGAATGGACGGCATTGCTCTTTGTCCGATATTAGGGCATCCGAACAATACATATAACGAAAACAAAACAAAACATTTACACCAGATTATGCGTGTATTGTTGTTTATTGGTGTCAACAATTATTGGTGTCAACAATTTGCGATTCTAGGATATCCACAACCATGCAAATAAAATTCATGTCCAAACAATTGTTTTATACTCACATCACTTTTTAATTCAAACCCATGACGTCGGTAATACTTTGTCCTTCGGTCTCAGAAACGATTCAAAATGGCTTATTTTCCACGCTGTACGAAAACGATGTTTCCATTGGTTCATTTTGACATTACTATTTTTTTCAGCGGCGCTGTATAACACCTATTTAGACCCAGCATTTGCACATTCTCAACCAATGATAAATAGTCAGAAATATGTGTTAAAGGGAACCTGCTTAAAACTTAATGGTCTGACTGGATAGGGGACAAATTGCATGCAGGCTGGTCTATGTACCAAATTACAAGTTTTACTGGAAATGAATTGTGAGTGCAAAATTAATAGACACAGTCTGCAATAGCTATGACAGCATGTTTCTATTTTCAGATATGACGTCTGTTCAAATATAGTTTGTTTCAAGAAAGTCCATGAATGAAGTGTGGTATATAGAACAGAAGATTAATACAAGAATCTACGACCAGCAGGATAAGGTTTAAGTTATCGTTTGGCAATTCTGTAGAAGATAGCTTTATAGTAGCTATGCTACATTTTACATAAAAGTTACTGTAAATGATTTTTTCCTTTTCAATCCAAGGTATTACAATTCTTTGAAACCCTCAATTTCATACATTTTTTACACCCATCTATAGAATTACTTCCTGCACGCACTCCGCTTAATATCTTTTTTAAGATATATATATATATCTTGTTAACAGTGACCTGAATTGGAGATAGCTTACTATGGGTTTACAGTGAAATTGAGCACGTGCCCAATTACTGTTCTGTGATTGGTGAAAAAAAAATATATTAAGGATTATAGTGTACCAACTCCAGGACATAACATGGTATAACATACAACAGTGTCTTAGAAACATGAAGATAGAGCAAGGTGTGAGGCGGTAACTCTATAAATATGTTCCACTTCAATACTATGACTGCACCAGGAGATAGGTCTATGTGAGACGAATTCAATGATATATACAATGTATTTATCAAATTTGGCACAAATGAAGTCATTAGAGCACTATAAGAAGGTGACAATTTAAGCAGATTGCTGTTTTAAGGAAAGTGAAAGTATTTAACAGAGTTGATTTACCTTCACTTTCCTTTAAACTGTCACCTGTCTTTCATACAATCAATTAGTCTTTTTTTTAGGGGTCGTTATATATAGTTTACTGTACAATCAAACAAAATTCTTTCAGTTAGTGTTCGTAATCATATGAGAGAGGTTTTACAGTATAATGAAAAGTAAAAAACGATCTTGGCGAAATTAGAGGATTTTTCATGTATAAAAGATTGTGTGTAACCCTTATCGTGCTAAGCATTGGCTAACAGTTGTAAACAGTTTGGATCCAGATCAGACGCCGCGTAACGCGGCTACTCACATTCAACATTTATTAAGTTAAAAAAAGCATGAAAACTGATTGTGAATTTTACAGCAGACGATTTTTTATATATATATTTGTAGCAGACGACAATTCAGCATGATAAGGGCTAAGTGTTTATAATTAATCCTGAACGTAAAAGACGCACCATTGACGCTTTTAACTGTTCCCCATGGAAATGTATTTCCATATATATGTCTTGAAAAAGAGAATTGGAAACCTTCAGCCTGACGGGTCACGGGTGGGTGCTTAAAGCAGGCCGAGGATAAGACAGAAAGTCCATGTAGGAGTTTTTTCTGTGCATTTTTAGCATGTTTTAAGTAACCGCATGTCTTAAACATTTGAAAACAAGATATGGGGGATTTGTTAACACACTGAACCATAGCGGCGAGTGTTCTCGTCTTTTACAGTGTAAAAGGTACAGTTGTAATATGCAAAACGTGAAGACCCAGATCAAAGGTCCTCTGATTAGGGTCTGCCCTGTTGACCATTTTGTAATAATACACAATATGCCATTTCGTAATATATTGCAGAAAACATCCCTTTATAGTAATAATTGGCCGAGACTAAATTGAAAACTTGAGTTGTCCATTAACGTTCTAGGGGTGAATTAACCGTAATAAAATGAGGGAACCGAGTGCGCTGAGATTTCTACAGAACAAATGACAGAGATGCCATGTCCACTAATTCACTGTGCTAATTTTGACATTGTAAGGATATACTGATTATCCGTCTCTGGGGAATGATTTCTTCAAGGCTTCGCTAATAACATGCCATGGCCTTTAAGGAAGGTCTATTGCCATGACTTGCATGGAGAGAAAGGTCACAGGGATGGACAATGTATATCTATCATTTTTCCAATTCTTCAACAGATATTTCAACAGTAAACTGTCGCTTTTACCTGTCAAATACATCCAAAGCTGGTATGCAATCGCCTCCATTCGAGTGCGTGTATCAATGGCATTGATGTACGCTGTGTCTTGTGCTAAAAAGCTTCAAGGTAGAGGACCCCTAATGAGATTGTGCCAATTTCGGTAACTTACGTACAGCGATCGGTCATTCTCGTCAACTGCCGACCTGTTCCGATCCATGCTTTAGCATGGATCGGAACAAGTCGGCATTTGACGAGAATGGCCGAACGCTCTCCGTATAGAATTCCGATATTGACCGACATTGACCCGATCTCATAAGGGGTTCTCAGCCTTACAAATTCGGTAACTTACGTATGTAGCGATCGGTCATTCTCGTCAACTGCCGACCGGTTCCGATCCATGCTAAAGCATGGATCGGAACAAGTCGGCATTTGACGAGAATGGCCGATCGCTCTCCGTATAGAATTCCGATATTGACCGACATTGACCCGATCTCATTAGGGGTTCTCAGCCTTACTTAAGGTTCGGACTTCCTGATTAGCTTTGAATAATAGCACAAACGACATCATGACCGCGAAGTGGGTGGTTTTTGTCGGTTAAATTTTTTTTAGTCTATTTCACTCTGATTCGATATCTTGGGAGGGGGGGGGGGGGGGGGGGGGGGGGGGGGGGGACGTTATCCTATTCACTACAGACTAACATCTGCAAACACTTTTGTTCCTGATCAGACACCTATGTCAATATTTCAAAAGTAAAACACGCATAAAAAATATTTTTTATATAAATAATAGCAGACGCAAATGTTACGCAGACGATAATATGGCAAGTTACTAAGACGGGAAAATGGCGTCATATTTTTAAACAAAACTAGAAGGGCGTCTTTATTACATTTTGATTAGTCTTTGATTACGTGTTAATATAAAGAAACCTGTTTACGGCAGTTGGGTGTTATTCGTTAGTTCTACAGCGAATCATCTCTCAAGCGACACCAAACAGGCTGGTAATCGGTCTTTAACATTCTGCACGCTGTGTTATTCGTCTGCAAACTTTCTGCGTCTGCAACAATTCTCAAAGTTGATTTAAAATATCATCTGAGTGTCAAACAGTTTGGATTCAGATGCGACGCCGAGTTACTGGGCGTCTGGATCCAAACTGTTTGCACAGGTTATCACACATTCGCCCCATCGTGCAGATTGCGTGCTGCTTTAACCCTGTCATGATCAAATTATTCGGGAGATTCTACCCCTTCACCGCTTTATTGTCGTCTGCTTCATTATTGTTGTCTGCAAGACACGTTTCAAAGTTAGACTTAATAAATATCGATAAGAGTGTCAAACAGTTTGGGTCCTGGTCAGACGCCAAGTTACGCGGCGTCTTATCAGGACCCAACACTGTTTGCAAACGCGCTTTATGGCTTCGTTGAGAGTGAAAGAGTTAATTGACATTCTAGTAGAGTGTGTCGATCTGTAAGGAAGGTTGCAATTAACTTTAAAACATAAGTAATGCAGAAAGCTATATTAGAATACTAGTTGTGTTTTCTGCATAATATCAGTATATACATGCATTGTTCTACAATCAACTGTGTTGGGTCTTAATAGTGTCAGGATCTTGTATATTATAATTGTTCAAGGACAGCTGTACTGCAATGCCAAATATAATAATAATGTACAAATATGTATCAAGCATCAACTCACAGACGACACGTTTGTAGTGTTTTATGTGCGGCAGATGGTAGCTTAATGCAGAGGGGAAATAAAGCAGAAGGCTTCTATAATTATGAGGTAATTAAGCGGTAATCTTTCTGTAAGGATCACCATGCATCTTCATTTAGTGGAATTTTAACAGTTAACACAGATTTGATTGTATTTTAACTCATTCCTCGCTGAAACATTAAATGGACAATTCCGGTTTCTAATTACTTCTAATCCATTTTTACTATAAATATAACAATATTCCAGATAGGGAATTAAAAGGGTATTAATTTTATAAAACTTCCATTTCTAATATTTCGACCTCTATAAATATTAGAAAAGAGTAATTTTATAAATTAATACCATTTTTTTTTCGGCGGAGCTGTCTGGTTTTTTTCTATTTGGCCACACATTTCAACCAATTATATTTGATCAGAAATTTAGAGTTGAGAGCACATGTTGAAACTGAATAGTCTGATTGGATATTAGCCAGGGCTCCAGATAAGGGAATTATTTCAAAACTTAAAATCTTTATTTGTGCATTAAACCCTGTGGTGTCACTATACATTTGAATTGTCTCTTCGAGACAATCAAAATGAGTGGTAACACCATAGGGTTTGGTGCTGAAAGGAGTGAATAAATGTGATTTGTTTAGTTTACTCCCTCTTATCTGGAGCCCTGTGGGCTGGTCTATGTCCAATTACAGTTTTCCCAGATATGGACTGTGAGTGTAAAATTTAGAGACACAGACCAGACTGTTTACTACACTGGGCTGATGCAATTATGATTCTATTTTAAGATTTTTATAGATATGCAGAGGAAGCTAGGTGTTTTGTAATTGTTTACTACCAATTTGTTTTAATTGTTAACTATTTGTACACATTTACCATACATTAAAAGCAATATTATATATAAATGGCCTCAAGTGAGTTAAACACAATCGTGAGGATCTCCTACCAGTAGCTAGGATATGAGTTAAATTATTGTTTTGTTTTGCATTTCTGTACATGATAGTTTTGCATTTTAAATAAAAGTTACTGTTTCAATTGTATACTTTTATTTTTTGCTTTTCAATCCAAGATATTACAATTCTTTGAAAACCTCAATTTCATTCAATTATATAGCCTTAGTTCAACCACTCATTCCGCCGAATATCTTTTTTAAAGATATTTCTTGTTACTATTTAGGGTTGAGATTTACAATATATTGAAAATTGACAAACAGTGCAGACCCTGATCAGAGGGCTCCTTAAGAAGCCCTCTGACCTGGGTCTACACTGTGTGCTTAGTACAAGTGTATTCTTCACATTTTCTGTGTTTGTAAATTATAAATATATATACTCGTCGCTAGGGTTCAATGAGTTAACTCATTCACCCCTGAAACTTTTAATGGAAAGTTCCATTTTCCAATTAAGTTAAGTCTATTTATGACAATTTAGGGGTGTTTTCTGCAATGTATTGCAAATTGACAAACAGTGCAGACCCTGATCAGAGGGCTCCTGCAGGAGCCCTCTGATCAGGGTCTACACTGTTTGCATAGTACAAGTGTAATCCTCACAGGTGCACTGTTTGTAAATGACGAGTATACACGTCGCTAGGGTTCAATGAGTTAATTTAATAAAACATGTAAAATCAGTGTAAGACAGTTTGAACCCTTGTCAGATTTCCAGTCACTCGGTGTATGGACTGGGAACAAGCCGTTTGTCATTCGAGGAAATGATTAACAAAGAAACCAATCTTAGGGGGGAAGGAAACCTTGGATGGAAAAACTCTCATTTCGTTTATTTCTTGACGCGTTAGCCTCCTATAAAAATATCATAGGAATTAGTTTATTGCAAATAAGCGGAATCCATATAAGTTAACCCCTTCACTGCCTTACCCAGAGTCTATGATTATATTTGCAAACAGTTTGGATCCTGGTCACGCGGCGTCTGGTCAGGCTCCAAACTGTGGGACACTCAATTTTATTTTTCCTAAATTCAAAATACCTTAAATTCAAATTTGAGAAATAAAAGCAGACGATAATTGTTTAAAATTGATGACGTCATGGTAGTGAAGCGGTTAAGGACGTGATTAACACCATTATTTGGTTCACCATTTCACTACCATAAAGTCGACGTAAAAAAGTTGGCCCGTAATTCATTCTCAGAGTTTCTGGTCCTTTGGGGTCATTGCTTTCAGCATTTATAGCTGAAACTTTGATTGAATTCCGCTTGAGCGGCGCTAGGGGACGTGAGAAATGTTGCACATTGCAGTTGCTCATGAACAGGACTCAACTAAACAAAGTCCGCAATTGTCCATGTTTGTTTTGTTCCCATGACGTCAAATGATCTCCCCTTATTTAGAACTTTTCTGACAGTCGTACCGCGGCGTCTAATCTGGATACAAACAGTTTAGCATTCAGATCAATATCTATTCAGTCAAAACTTCAAAATTTTAAATTTTGCATAAAATACAGACGACATTTTTTAGCACACGGCATTTTGTCTGCAAAAGGGTTAAACAGACGGCTGACTTCTTTTTTTTATAAAAGGGCCAACCTCTTCATTGCCTTGCCCCGAGTTATTTGCAAACAATTTGGATATCTTTGTTTTTCCTTTCAGGATATCAGTCTTTTGTCATTCCCGTAATAGGTGTGCTCAAGAGCTTATTGCGTTGAGCACACATTCCAAATATGAAGTCTCTAACGCATGTTGTTTCAGAGTTATGGCCAATGTTAAATTATCTCTATTTGACCTCTAAATGACCTTCACATTTGTCAGACATAAACCAAGTTGCACTGAGCTCAAGAGCTTCTTGAGTCGAATACACATGCCAAATATAAAGTCTCTATCACATACAGTTCCAAAGGTACATGTATGGCCAATGTTGAATACACATTGTTTCACCTGTAAAAATGACCTCTAAACGACCTTGACCTTTGTCGGACATGACCCAAATTATACTGAGCTCAAGATCTTTTTAAGATCAGTACACATACCAAATATGAAGTAAGTACCATATGTCGTTTAAAAGTTATGGCCAATGTTAAGATTTCAGACGACGACGACGACGACAACAACAACGACGACGACGCAGACGCCAGTGTCATGAAAATAGCTTACATATTTTCATTTGAAACAGATATGTTAAAAAAAAGTTCTGTTGAAAGATGGCAAAGTAAAGCTCCGGACAAAATTTATGTATTTAATAACGAAAAGGGGAGATAATTCAAGAACGAATTGACGAATCAAAACTGCAATCGCAGGTGCACAACTTCAATTGGGGATCAACAATACATGTACTGCATAATGAAAAAAGTTATGTTGAAGGATGACAGAGTAAAGCTCCGGACAAAATGTATGTATTAATGATTACGAAAAGGAGAGATAATTCAAGATCGAAATGACGAATCAAAACCGCAATCGCAGGTGCACAACTTCAGATGGTGATCAATAATACTGCATAAAAAATGTTTCGTTGAAGGATGGCCGATTAAAGCACTTGCCAATTTTCCGTCTACAGATGGACGAACGGACGGACGGAGTGATTACAGTATGCCCATCCCCTACAACTCGTTGTTGGGGTATAATAACCTTTGCAATCAGTTTGGAACCAGGGTAACCCAAGTAGCGACTGATCTGGAGCCCGTTTCATGCATAAAACTTCGTACGACAAATGTTGTCGTAAGTCAGATTATAAAAATCTCAATTATTATGTATTTCTTCATCTTATCCTGTCTTGTGACATCTCTTTGGAATCGTCTTGAAAATAAATTCCAAAATGATGTAACAAGACAGGATTAGATGGAGAAATCAGAAATAAAATGTATTTCAAAGTTTAGACTTACGATCGTTTTTATCGTACGAAGTTTTATGAAACGGGCCCTAGGCTCCGAACTGTTTTCTTCGCAGATTTTAAACGATTGTTAACATTTTCAATCCAGTAAGTTTCTCCATTTAATTACATTTCGTTTGCACCCAGTTCGTTTAACACTTTCACTCTCAATGACGCTTAAAAGCGCTTACAAACAGATTGGATCCTGATCAGACGCCGCGTAACGCGGCGTCTGGTCAGGATCCAAACTGTTTGACACTCGTTTTGAAATTTCCTCAGTCATACTACTTTATGTTTTAACTTTGAAACGACAATGCAGACAACAAAATTGAAGCAGACTACAATGAAACGGTGAAGGGGTAAAAATCTCACGAAAAAATTGAGAGTGAAAGGCTTAAACCAGAAAGAATGACGCCACTCCCCATTTTCTCAACTTAATTGTTTTTCGTTTACTTTCGCTTAACCCATTACTCCATAATTCCACAGTTTTACGCCCTTAATGAAACCCCCATCCACCCCGAAGAAAATGCTTCCACTTAAAAGCCTAATTCTGGCTCAGCAGGAGGTCAATTGGACTGTTTATTACATGGTAGGGTCTCAACATGCTAGATACACGATTGTTACATCACATTACCCAGGTGCACCCAGATGCATCATGGTCTAGGGTACTATGTATTATTCAAGGTAGATAAGGGATCTATAGCTGATCCATTTCAACACTGTGAGTGTTGTTTACATAATCATTCAGTTTTGTTCCAGCTCATGTGCTTTGAAATCGGGAACCAGTTTGGATACAGATCAGATGCGACATTATTTCGCATCTGATATGGATCCAAACTGTTGACAAATAACATTCAACTCACAATCAACGGCATAAGGGTTAATTGCACAGCTATCATCCCCTAGATTGGTCAACATCTATCAATTAGTACCCTGCTGTGATAATTGGCTTGCAATAAGCATCTTATCTCCAAGTATCAAGCTATGAGAGACTTGATTTACCCCTTTAAATACAGTCACGAATCTGCGCCATAAGAAAAAGTTACCTTATTTTAGCAGATGGCAGTATAAAGCAGGCTGAAAATAAAGCAGAAATTCTGCTCTACTTCCAGCCTGCTTTAAGTGGTTATCTGTCTTCAAAACTTAAAAACAGACCTAAAATAATTAACACTTTACCTCATAGCCTGTTTCTAGTTTTGAAAACAGGTGACCACTTAAAGCAGGTTGAAAGTAAATCAGAGGCACATTCTGCTTTACTTTCAGCCTGCTTTAAGCTAAAATCTGCTAGGCTATATAAAATATTTGTAATGGTAATTGTTCATGAGGGTATAAACTGGAACTATTTTCTTCAGCGCAGGAATAAATTAAATACGCTAAAAGTCGCTTCTATGGGGGAAAGGGTTAAGGTGAGTAGCCTAAATGAAATCGGACCAACATCGGTTGTCTATGTGCGTGGTTCGGAAAGGTTCGACAGTTGACGAGAATCACCGATCGTTCTCCGCATATTGACCGATATTTACCCGATCTCATTTGGGGTCCTCAACCTTAACCCTTTGCCTGCTGATCGCGACTTCACTGGATTTTTAATCTGATCTGGGTCCAAACTGCTTGACACTAGTCTTTAGGTTTCTTTACTTATGAAATGTATAAATCTAAATCTAACAAATTTTGCAGACGACACTTTCAAAGCAGACGACATCACAGCAGGATAAGGGTTAAATATGCTCCACAACTAGTGGTGTGGAAACTGGCTAGACCTTTTTATTTCTTTATTGTATGAATTGAGTCTATTTGTCTCCAATCATTAGCAAGAGAGCTATCACATATAAATATATTTAACAAAATTGCAGATTTAATTGGCCAGTACTAACACTCTACGGTCAGGTCAGCTACACGAAACTGTTCTGAAGACAAGAGGGCCAAGAAGGGCCCTGATATCGCTCACCTATTGTAATGAAGTATGATACGGTAGTTTACCTTTGAGTTTCACCCATCATCAAAACAAGCTAAATCTAAATTCATTCAGACTCTATCTAGAGTGTCAACAATATTGGAATATGACATATTCTAGTATAGCTGATTACATCAAAGGCAGATAACTGTTGACACAATGATCTGATTCCAACAATAATTGCATTTCTTCGTATAATTGAAATGCATTCATAAATGTAGATGCTAGAGAGTAAACACTGTTAAATATGACATTTTCAGGGACCAAGGGCTGATAACTCTTGACTAAATAGCCGGATTTCAATCATAATCAAACTTATTCGAAAGCTTACAGCTACATATAGTTTTGCAAAGTTGTTTTTCAAAATTCATTCAAATTTACATACACTATAGCGCAAACAATGCTGAAGTAAAGCCTTTTCTAGCATTTCTAAGTATGTCAAGGGCAGATAACCCTTGCCACAATGATAAGATTTCAATAATAAGTGCACTCCTTCAAAAACTTATAACTACTGTATATACATTGTGTGCAAGTGTTATTAAGCTCCAATGAAAAACTTTATTATATATATAGTTGTTAGAGTGTTGATACTGTTAGATATGGCATTTTCAACACTTCAAGGGCAGATAACTCTTGACCTATTGGTCCGATTTCAACCATATTCGATCTCCGAAAACAGATTGCGTAACACCCCCTCCACCCCTTCTTCTCAATAGGCGTGAAAGTAACTGTAAAAACATGGGACGTGTGCGCAAAATTCCGCAAACCATCTTATACTGTCTAGAGAGGCCATGACAAACTCATATTGAAGGTGTGCTTTTTTCAAACCAAATCATCAAATATAAGAAATGGGCTTCACATTAGACGCTTCACTGATTCTTAAGAACCAGTGAAGACTCTTTGCAACTGTTATAAGCTCGTGCACCACAAGATTTTACCCGGCTAGGTGAAATCACCGAAACTAGGTCAGGAAATAACATTTCCTGACCTACGTTCGATGATAACGCCTAAACAGGCAGTTCCCTTGCAAAAAGCATGCGGCATGTACACATACCTATAGCAAAGAACCATTGACGCGTCTCATGTGAGGCCCGATTTTTATATTTGATAGTTTAGTTAGAAATAACCATTGAAAAACCTCTACAGTATGAATATATGTATGTCTGTGCCTCAACGTGTAAACTATCGGCGCCATATGACCATTTCATGTGTCGCGGTGCCGTAAAACCCAACTCAATCAATTAACAGGTAAACTAAGATTGGTATAGCTTATGCTGCATGCTTTTACAGTTACTTTCACGCCTATCGAGAACAATTGGGGTGGGGTCCATCAACGGACTGAGGAAATATCCTTAAAGACATTTCCTGACCTACGTTCGGTCTTGTGCACATGCCGATAGCAAAGAACCATTGAAGCGTCTCATGTGAGGCCCGACTTTTATATTAATTAGTAGTTTGGTTAGAAATAACCATTGAAAAGCCTCTAGAGCATGAGTATGTCTGGGCCTCACCAGGTAAACTGAGATTGGTATACCCGCCGGTAGCTTATGCTACATGTTTTTACAGTTACTTTCACGCCTATCGAGAACAAATGGGGGAGGGGCTCCATCAAAGGACTGAGGACATGTCTTTAAGCATGCGACAATATGGCAGTGAAAGATAAGTGATGCATTTCCACTGGTATACATCGTACAGCGGATGTTGCTCCAAAGTGATACGGAATCCATGGTGAATTGATGTAAACAATGCCAGGCCAGGTAAGAAATACGTCTATTACACAATTATTGCAACACATAAGTATTAAACGTTTAATCGTACCGAAGCAGAACTAATTTCTGCCTGTCGCAAACAAGCCTCTTCTGTTACAAACGTCGAATGGTCCGTGATTTATGAGAGTTTAGTCTGCCCTATCACTATCAACGTGTGTCGATTTTGCACAAATTGACTGAATATGTGCAATATATACAATTAAAATGTAATTGTTTTTCACTAGATCGATGGCAAATAACTACATGCATTTGTAATATCTCACAGTGTTGGCTAAAATGATCTACAGCTTGCAAATTTGATCGATTTATTGCAGCATTACTGTACTGCGTCTTGCAATACGTATGTACTGTTTCTTGCAGAGGCTGTTATATTAACTGTACTGCTTCTTGTTAATACTAAATGACCGTTCTTCGTCTATTTTCAGGTCAACTATGGATTACAAGTGTGCTTCCTGCGCAGATTCATTCCAAACATTTAGAGGAATAATTGAACACACCAAAGAAAACCATCCAAGTAGAGAAATAAAAATTCGTGTTGTTGAAAATAACAAAATAAAGACAACAATTTTTTAAATTATCCCTGATTTATGTCGTGAGCAAGGACGGGTTATTACTGTAAATGACTTATATACTGTAAATACACTTATCAAGAGAAGGCACGATCCCGAAAGACAGTCCATGGATAAAAATATGGAAAGTAAACGACAGTGTTAAAATAGATTACCAATCAAGCTGTGATTTAGGTTGTGAATCATTACCACAAGAAACAAACAGCAACTGTCAAAATATGCTGAACAGCAAAAATAACTATACATATGTAAAGTTAATGAATAATTACAATCGGTATACAAGAGCGTAAATTTTGTCTTTCTTTCCTATATTTGATTAACGCCTGCCATTTTTAGCACGTGCAATTTTGAAATCGGCCAACCGTTTAGCCACAGGGTATTGTTAAGCCGTTCTCCACGAATCGCACGTGCGCGTTTCATAAAAAGTCAACGTGTTGAACAGTTTGTGTCATTGACGTTTTTGACGAAACAGTAACAGGAAAAACAGTATTTTATTTTAATCTAATGACTAGACTAAACCAAATACAGCACGAACGCGCCATTAGCATGCTTACAGTGTATGTGCAATATACGCATAAATGAGATTGCACGGACATTTGTATGCAAATGGGCATCTATCCATTGGCTGCACATCAGATCCAACGTTACTTTGATTTTATGCGTAGACGCCTAGTGTCAGCGGAGAACATATTCCATACTAGACTTTCATACAAGAGTGGATTTTAGCTACACATAACTGGATATAAACTTGAATTGTTTCATCGATATTGTGGTGCCAAAAATATGGCATTTGTTGATTTTTACTTTTGATACTAACAGTCTTTAAAAGCGACGCCGTAACGTTATACTTCAATAGATTTACATAAAATTTCATGAAATGAGTTGAAATTGAATACTGTTTGACTTCTTATCATTTCTGTTATGATTTTCAAACACACATTAAAATAAATACACATTATTTCTCATGTATAGTTTCGTTTGCTGTTATTGCTTCGATAACTTGAGCTCCTTCTTCCTGCCGTTGTTGATACTCTGCAAAATGCCGGTAGACTTCATGCGTGTTTTGCCTTTAAACCGGCGTTTTGCTGAAAGCAGATTTTCCGTGAACAACATTGCTTTTTTATTATTACTTGATGTGGTGCGATGGTAAGATTTGGACGAAACAACCACTGCAATGATATACAACCCCCTGTGTTAAGGGTGTATCAAACCCATAAGCGAATTTTTCAAAGTATCTAACTTTTTTCTTTCATTGTTATTTCGAAAGAGCTGTTTATGATAAATGAAAAAAGGAAAAAATCATATGTTGGTGTGCTATATTTTGCACTACGGCAATTTGGAAAAGATGTGTCAAATTCAGACTTATTCTCAAATTTTGTCAAAGCTTCAGTAAATTCTATTTTAGAGAAAAAACAAACATGGTAATTTTGTTTTTCATTATGTATTTAATGGCTGTGGAAGTATTTTGACATAAAGACTCTTAATCAAGACCAAACAGGCACCAGATTTGGAAAATATGAATATCTCAATCAACAACATGGTTTTTATGGGTAATGATATTTTTTTACAACAAAAAATTATGAGATAAAGAAAAAATAATAATATTTCTAGTATCGTACTTTTTTTTAAATTCTACCAGATGAAAAAATCCAAACGAAGGCAATTCAAAATATGAAAAGAAATTGATAGGTTAGTGTTGAAAAATTTGAGTTATGGATGAAAAAGGAGTTATCTCCCTTAATAAGTACCATATCGATGATATTTAGAGCTTTATAAATTTCACATTTGGTGCATGTTTTGTCTTAAATTAGTTTTTGTATGAAGAAATACTACGATAGACATGACATAAATGAAACACAAAACCAAATTATCATGTTTGTTTTAATTTGAAATGGTTTTATTGAAGCGGGCTGTTTGAAAAGGACGAACTTAGAAAAAGTGTGTGTGGGGTGGGGGGGGGGGGGGTTAAATCTTACATGGCCGTGGAGCCAAACGTTGTTCGCCAAAATGTACACTTTTTCTATTTTTTCGTTCATCTTAAATAGCTTTTTAATACAAAATCATCATAAGAGTGTTTAAAATTTCCCAAACTCATGAGTTTGATACACCCTTAAGTCATTTTGGGTAACAGGCTTAAAATTGTTTAAGGGGCGTTTTCTGGGGTTTATTGGTGGCACAAAGAAAAAATTCCAAGGGACTGAAAATTAAACTACTCCCGAACGTTATGCACCAGAGACATCAAACATCAATTTCATCGTACCAGATTTACTGATTGTATTTTCCAAGACATATGCTAGTCCGACTTTATCACCATGGAGCCACGGCGACTTCATTGAAATTCGGTTCGTTAGTTAGTTATATAATTGTGAAACTAATTATGTACTTACATGTACGCTAGTTTTGGTACCTACATGTAAAGTGATCATGTATATCACAAAATATAGATTTTCAACAGATATCAATGTTTTCGACGTTTTTGCGATGAAGACCGTAGGTAATAATGTCTCCTTCGTTTGTAGTGACGTAACCCCAACCCGAAGTTGACCCAATTTCACGAAGCAGCTTATACACAAACGTCGGCTCAAAAGCCTCAGCTAAACGTATTTTCCTACAGGAAAGGTTAGATACAATTTTTTCTTAGCGAAAATACGTAGAATGTTTCAGAATACGGGTCCAGGTCTAATTTTCGATCCATTTCGTTCAGATTTACTAATTGTATTTTCCAAGAAATGCAAGATGCGGTACAGTCAACTGTCACCTGCTTGCAAGACGCGGTACAGTGTGGTAGAATGAAATGGCCAAATTTACAAAACGTGCAACTGTTTCGCTAACACGAGGAGAAAATCCTAATACATAGATTTACTATCTATCTGTAGAGGAAAAACAATTACGCTTTACATGTATATAATGCACATATTCGACCAATTTGTGTAAAGTCGGCACACGTTGTTAGTGATAGGGCAGACTAAACTCTCATAAATCACGGACCATTCGACGTTTGTAACAGAAGAGGCTTGTTTGCGACAGGCAGAAATTAGTTCTGATTCGGTACGATTTAACGTTTAATACTTATGTGTTGCAATAATTGTGTAATAGACGTATTTCTTACCTGGCCTGACATTGTTTACATCAATTCACCATGGATTCCGTATCACTTTGGAGCAACATCCGCTGTACGATGCATACCAGTGATTTCTGTGCCTGTTCGGGAAAGACATCTCTTGTTCGTCTGTAAAGGGATAGAAAAGAATTGTAACCTTAAACTTTATATGGACAAAACCAATACGATTCAAATATTCACTATTGGCATTAATAAAACAAAATGCTTAGATATCGCTAAAGTCAGATAAAAACAAGAAATGAGGGCTTACCTCACAAGCTGAGTATAAGTGTTTTCTTCTGACCTGTTCAAGTTATTTTTAGATTGGAACATTCTAAAACTTTAAACGGGATGGGTTTTCTCTACAGCCAGTTAGAGATACGGATAGCTGTAATTTCTGTGCGTAATGTACAGTAGAGGATACATTGTTCTTTCCCGTTTAAACGCAAACGCAATGCACTAAACTGAGGAAATTTACTTTTAAAAAATTTATACGCAGATACCCCCCGCAAAGCTATTCAAAAAGTGTCCTCTTACGTCTGATACCGGACACTTTTTTTCTGTTACCGGACAGTTTTACTTTCTGTTACCGGATACTTTTTACGGGCGTGGTGCACGTGGTGAGCATGCGGTCATCGGTTTAACTCTTGCACTGCCCGGGAATTGACGAGGTAACCCTTGTTATGCTACAGTGGAGAAAACATAATTCTTTCCCGTTTAAACGCAAACGAAACGCAAACGCAAAATGTAGAAAATAATAACTTTTTTTTTACATTTTTCATCATCTATTTTCATCTGAGTGGCACACAATTTGGATCCTGATCAGACGCCGGGTTACCCGGCGTCTGATCTGGTTCCAAAATGTTTGCAATGGAAAATATAGTTTAAGCGTCAAACGCGTTAATTGGGAAATAATAACGTTTTTCCACTGTGAGTACCGCTTGTCTAACATTTGGAAACAGTTTAGATCCATAGAAGACGCCATGTTACGCGGCATGTGATCTGGATCCAAATGTTTGGCACTGATTTTCATTTTTGATTCAATTTGGAAAGTATAAGAAAGATTTTGAGATTCTCCGCAGACGATAAGTTTGATGCAGACGGCAATTCAGCACGATAAGGGATAACGAACTTTCGCAAATAATTTGGATCAATATCAAACACACAGTAACTCAGCGTTTGAACAGGATCCAAACTGATAGACACTTTATTCGTGCAATCAAATCCCGAAACTTTGCGTTGGAAAATAAGTGCATTTCAATTTCAAAGCAGACGACAATATGACAGTGCAAGAGTAAACAACGCTATTTAATAGGGGTTTACCCCCCAAAGGTTACCCCCGATTCCGCGAGAAAATAACAACAGAACAGAACAGAACACACCAAGCTAAGCAATGAAATCCCGAGTGCTGTCTCGTGTGTACCACATGACATACGGGATTAAAATTTCGGCACACTCGAATTTACTACAATCGCAGCGTTTCGGTCCATTTTTATATATTTTTTTGTTTGGAATTGTAATTTAAAAACCCATCGTCGTTTATTCGTTTCCCGAAGGGAAACGAAATTGTACAGAGCTGTTTAAAAATTACTGGTTGAAAAAAACGACACCAGAAAAGAAATACAAAATTTTACGTAAAGACTCGGGAATTTCCGTAGTATTCGTCGGGTGTGGGTAAAATACTGACGGAATCTACTGACGAGTTAAAACAAGAACAAAACGCTGACCAGTTAAGTTATATAGGCTTTTCTCGATTCTACTGACGACATGAAATGAGAACGAATATCACTGACACTATGTAAACGTATAGGAAAGTGGCTGACCACAATGGATATGAATAAATTAGAACATTATTTGAAGTTATTAAAATCAAAATATCTAATATATCTAATATAAATTATAGATTAAATATCTGTCAAAAATTTTTTTTTAAAAATTAAAAAAAAAATTTAAATCAAGGTTTAAGAAGTTAAATGGGTTTTTTTGGGGTTTTTTTGTTTGTTATATAAACACATAAATTTAAAAATTAATTTAAAATTTAAAAATTAAAAATTTTTTTTTTTTTTTAAATATTTATCTAGATAAAGATATAGAATTATAGATTCCATATTAATTTATAAGTGTATAACAAATTCTATAAAAGTTTGAATTAGCTGAAAACGGAGTTGCTGACCAGTTGAAACAAGAACAAAACACTGACCAGTTAACTTATATAGGCTTTTCTCGATTCTACTGACGACATGAAATGAGAACGAATATCACTGACACTATGTAAACGTATTGGAAAGTGGCTGACCACAATGGATCTGAATAAATTAGAACATTGTACGCGAGTGTAATTGAAGTTATTAAAATCAAAATATCTAATATAATTATAGATTAAATATCTGTCAAAAAAAAAATTTAAAAATTTAAAAAAAAAATTAAATCAAGGTTTAAGAAGTTAAATGGGTTTTTTTTGTTATTTATTTGTTATATAAACTCATGAATTCAAAGATTAATTTAAAATTTAAAAATTTAAAATAATTTTTTTTATTTTAATATTTATCTAGATAAAGATCTGGAATTATAGATTCCATATTAATTTATAAGTGTATAACAAATTTTATAATAGTTTGAAATAGCTGAAAACGGAGTTGCTGACCAGTTGAAACAAGATCAAAACACTGACCAGTTAACTTATATAGGCTTTTCTCGGTTCTACTGACGACATGAAATGAGAACGAATATCACTGACGCTATGTAAACGTATGGGAAAGTGGCTGACCACAATGGATCTGAATAAATTAGATCATTTTATGCGAGTAGAAGTGTTACTCGAGTTTTATTTCAGTGATTTATTATTGTTAACTTAATAGAATAATATCTTTCATTTATTAATGCGTAGGTTAGAAAAGAATAAATATTTTTACGATTTAATTATTGATCTATATAAAGATCTAATACATTTATTAATAAATGTTGACACTTATTTTATTACTTACAAAATTAAAGTGGAATTTTTAAAATTATAAGCCAAATTTTAATAAAGTGGGAAAAGGTATATACAGATTAATTGTTTAGATCCTAATCACATGATACAGATTTCCCATTACCCCATAGCCTGTTTCTTATGTTGAAGATAGGTGGCTGCTTAAAGCAGCATCATGCGCAATATGCTTTACTTTCAACCTGCTTTAAGCTACCATCTGCGGTTTATGTAATTAAATAGGAAGATCTTGATGAGGCGCCAAGTAGAATAGAACTAACCATGTACGTGTTTGATACTTTCAGATTTAACTCTTTCCACATACAAGCTCCTTTAAGCACAATTGATTTATTCCTTCGGTGAAGAATCTTTTTCCAATTTATACATTCATAAACATACATGTACCAATTTTCACCTGCTTACATGCCGAGTAAAATACACTAACCCTTCACGTGTTTGAATATTTCACATTTGTTTTAACTCTTTGAACCCTACTAGACTAAGATGGAAACTGGAATTGTCCATTTAAAATTTCAGGGAGGAAAGAGTTAATACGTATGGATCCTGATTTTAGCATGAAATTGATTGACATGCGATGTTGGACTATGAAATTACTGGCTTCATTTAGTATTGTATATTGTTCCTTATTATGTATAATTACTATAATGTGAATGCATAAATAAGTTAAACCATTTGTCACTAATTCATTAGGCGGTTTAAATCTGGATCCAAACTATTCACCTCAGCGAATTACGGTAGTAATTAAAAGGCAACATTATTTTTATTTTTTATTTATTATTATATCCGATGTATACTTGTATATTAACAATGAACATGAGTTGTTTCAGCATTTACAGTTTAATTGTGAATATGTTACAGTTGACGTTAATATAGGCCTATGTTATGTTCAGAACAAAAATGCGATACGAAAGTTAAGCGAGCTTTCTTCTTTACTTCATTACTTTTATTAAGCAATTTTGTTATTTCATAACTGCATATTAATAAAGATCAACTCACCGTATTTAACAATATTTTTTAACAATTTATTCACACAATCTGTATACCCAGATAAATGGGGACTTGGTCATTTACTTATTACTTCAAAAGTAAAAAAAGACTTAAAACAAAGAACTAAAATAATCACAAACAAACAACAAAGCTCATATTTGCTTATTTAAAGTCACTCAACCAATCCAAATAAATCCACTTCATAAGCCACACCTTTTACCAACTATTGTCACGGCCCATTAAACCACATGACGATTCACTGTATTCGGACTGGATCCTGTTATCCTGTCAGGAGTTTAAACAATCATTCACACTTTTATATATAAGCGTGTTCTGTAAATGCGGCACGCGCCTGTACGCTAGCGGCTAATATGTTAGTTGAGTAATGTATCTTTAATTATTGTTTGCCTTTAATTGGACCGTCGCTTGTTATAAATAAAGAAACAACATTAACAACCTTAACCCTTTCCCCAATAGAAGTTTATTCCCCTGCTGAAGAAAATAGCTCCAATTTATACAGTAATGAATATTGATTGTAAGGAATATTCTTTATTCAAGTAGGTTGTAACTTATAAAAGGTTGAAAGTAAAGCCGAATGCGTCTTAAGGCGCATTCGGCTTTACTTTCAACCTGCTTTAAATTGTCACCTATTTTCAAAGATAGTATACTCCTTCAAGCTATTAATATAATAGATTTGATCCAGATCTCTCACATACCTGTAACATATATATAGTCAGCAAAATTAAAAGAGACAGATGACCATTTAATGCAAGACAAAGGTAATACATAAATTAGCTTACTGCATTACCATTAAATTATTATTGAATATACATTGATTTAGCATTGAATTTTTTTTATTTAAATGAGCGGCACGTGCAGAGATTTCGCCCATAGCGTGCCCAAATTAAACAACGTGTCAGATTAAGCCAACCATACAATGTAATCAATTAGCCAAACTCTTAATAAACAGGGAACCCAATTAACAGCAGGGTGTTATATTCAATCGGGCATACAGGCATGCACGTGCTTACATTATCTTGCTTACATTATATTAGGACACGCCCCCAACTGTTATAGGCGGTCGATAAACTCATTAGATTTTTTTGATTGGATCCTTATAATGTGCGATCATAGCGACCATTGTACTTTTAATGAGATTGACTTTTCGGCGCTATTGCATTTTGGCCTTTTTTTAAAGGGGCTATCTTAACTTAATAATATGTACTTGCCACCAAAATTTAAAAATTATGAGGCTCACAAAAGCAGGGTGAACGATCCCGAGTCTTGGATACACAATTGATTGTGTAGTGGATGCTTTCAAAAAAATTTAAATGAATAAAGTAATGGCAATACATTATTTAGAACTTTTATTTAATGTAATAAAACGACTTAATAATGTATTGAAATTTTCTTTTACTTTAACTGAGAAATTTTAAAATTAAAACTTTTTATTTATTTCCAGTAATTATTTTTACCTACGCAAATAATAAATGAAAGATATTATTCTATTAAGTTAACAATAATAAATCACTGAAATAAAACTCGAGTCACACTTCTACTCGCATAAAATGATCTTATTTATTCAGACCCAATGTGGTCAATCATTTTCCCCATACGTTACATAGCGTCAGTGACAATCCTTCTTATTTCAAGTGGTCAGTCATTTGTTCTTATTTCAACTGGTCAGTAAACCCGAGTAAAGCCTATATAAACAGATTGTTCTAAGCTTTATGTGGTCAGTGCTTCTGAGCCTAGTCAGCCGTCAGTGTTTATTCCTCTTTGCTTAAGTCGTCAGTGAAATGCTATAATTTATAGTTTTAAGTCGACAGTACACTGTTCTTACTTCATGTGGTCAGTAACAATTTTGAACAAATACCATCAGTCAATATCGAGGACCTGTGTATAATTCTATTTGGTCAGTGTTAACCACGATCTTCATCTATTTCAAACTTTTATAAAATTTGGCTTAAATTTGTTATACACTTATAAATTAATATTAAATCTATTATATCTTTATCTAGATCAATATTAAAATAAATAAAAAAAAATATAATTTTTAATTTTTAAATTTTAAATTAATTTTTAAATTCATGGCCTAACATTCATCAAGTGTTTATATAAAAAATAAATATAACATCTTAAACCTTGATTTAATTTTTTTTTAAATTTTTTAATTTTTTTTTTACAGATATATAATCTATAATTTATATTATATTTTGATATATTACTTTTACAATACTAAATAACTTCAATTATACTCGCGTACAATGTTCTAATTTATTCAGATCCATTGAGGTCAGTGATATTCGTTCTCATTTCATGTCGTCAGTAGAATCGAGAAAAGCCTATATAACTTAACTGGTCAGCGTTTTGTTCTTGTTTTAACTCGTCAGTAAACTCCGTCAGTATTTTACCCACACCCGTATTCGTCTGCAAAATCACAGCTCGATTGACACTTGAATGAGTCTTGACAGACATCTAATTAACGAAATACAGGCTACAAGACTACAAGTCATGTAAATTATGTATTGGACATCAGAAATAAGAGTGAGTACATCTTTTTGGAATTCTGTTTATTGTTCTTTGTAAGTCATGGTCGTCGTTGAAGAGGTGGTTGTTTTATAATGCAAGAACATTACATATTACCGGACAGTATCCGGGTCCCGGACAACGCAGCAACAAACCATATTTTTGTCCCATGTATCATTTTGTACCCACGACATGACGTTTTCGTGCAAGTTTTTCTAAAATAAGTATGACCAGGGCTCATTTTGACACAAATCCAAGTGACCATGGTGACCTGGCTTCAAATGTAAACATTTGGTAGTGACTAGGGGTACGTGACCGTACCTCTAATATTTGAAATTAGCGGTACGGTCACGTACCCCTAGCGAGCCCTGTGAGGTTTGACTAGGGGTACGTGAGTCCCTAACACTGTATAGCAACACTTTATTGTGTCTGCAGATACGTTAGTAGCGATGCTAATGTTAATAATATCTCATTTCAACCTTCTATTCTGACTGTTTAACGCAGAAAAGCAAAAAAAAATAATCCAAAAATAATTTCCACACGGCAGCGAAAACTATAGTAGGTATTATAGATATCTACCTATGAATAAAGAACGTTCACACATTTTTACAAACATGTATAAATATCCAATACCAGCCTTGTTTAGAATAAATGCACTGTTTAATTGCGATCAGTTATCAAACGTGTTTTACGAGTTGATTTGTGTAGGTCATTAACCAGCAAACTTGGGTACCGGCAAACTTACATGTTTCGATACTTGATTGGAGCCGAAGCTTCGATATTTTTTATTTTCTTAGGTCTACCACTTTATATTCATCGCTAAGTTAGGAAGGCACATCAGCAGTAGTTTCTTACAAGCTTATTGTATAAATTAAGTTACCATTGAATCAAAATTTTAAGAAAAAAACTTAACATTGGTCACGGATTTTCAGATATCGGGCGTATCTGACGATAATTAACCCAATACATGTATGCGGAATACATCTATTCTCATCGCTGCCGGTGAGAACAAGTTGGGTGGCGAATATTTGTCGAAGTTTCTTTGTTTTTCTCCATTAAATATCCACAAGATAAGGTAGAAATGAGAGATTATTAATATAAGCATCAATAAAACGTATCTGCAGGCAAATTTATATGTTGCTACATAGTTTAAATGACTCGCGTACCCCTAGTCAACCCTCACAGGGCTCGCTAGGGGTACGTGACCGTACCGCTAATTTCAAATATTAGAGGTACGGTCACGTACCCCTAGTCACTACCTAAACATTTTAGCACACCAAAATGTTCAATGTCCAGGATCTCTGTAATTTTTTCATGCCTACAATATTGAGCTCTGCTAACATATGGCGGGTAGGCATCTGTAGTATTCAGTGCTGCCATTTCTCCGGATTTTTCCTAAGTATTCGGATTTTTATTCTAACAGATCGTAGCGTTAAGGCGCATTCTGCTTTACTTTCAACCTGTTTTAAGCAGTCATGTGTCTTCAAACAAGAAACAGGCTATGCGGTAAAGGTACGATTGGTAAAACTGCGTCTGAAAAATTGAAATCTAAGGATTTTTATGATCAACTTATGGCAGCCCTGAGTATTGGCTCAGACCCCTCATGGGTACCCATTTTAACCTCTGAGTAGAGACTAGAGAGGAGCAATTAGCGGTGCATATCTTGCTCAAGAACATTCCTGTACATCATCAGGGTTCAGAAAAATCCACTAGTCAGGCCGCTTGGACGGTGGGGGATAGATCTCACGACCTCTGGTACCGTAGATGAGTACGTTACCACTTGACTTCTACCATCGTAAATTAAAATGTTTTAAAATTCTGCAGTAAACACTAAACAATCATAAAAGTGTTACGCGGCCACTTGAAAATGTACAAATAGCAGTGTTTGATACATGTTATTGCTTAAAACCTGTAGGACAAAAGTAAAGCAGATGGCGCATAAATCTTTTCATTGGAGTAGTTGATTCATTTCCACAGCAAGAAACTGTATTATAGTATGAGGTAGCTTTCAGTGGGTTTTTTTCACCACTTTTGGAATAAGTTGGTACCCCTCCAATTGGGCGTAACGGCGTAAAATACTTAATTTTTTGGGGAAAATTGAGTCGTAAAAAGCTCATTTTTTGGGAAAAAATTGTGCCGTGAAATGGGAACAGGTCCCTCAAAAAAAACACTGGTTTGACAGCGTTTAAACGATGATCGATTATTTCCGATTATTGATTATTATTATTATACCAGATTTATATAGCGCTCTTTTCACACAGGGGTTGTGCATTCAAAAGCGCTTTACATGAAATAACATAAATGTACCTTCAAATCGAGAAAAGACAAAATAACTACAATTAGATCTGAAATAAAACATGAATAAACATATAAGAGACAGTCCCTAAAACGGCGATCACATTACCCCCATCAATCAGCAATGAACCGACCGGCTAAAGATTGCCGACTGATATAAATAATGGTAGAGCGCCCCATGCAGGCTATCAACAATTGATTGAAAGTGATCATTCGATAGAGTTTAGAGAATAGATAATAAAATCAAATAATTGATTTATTGAAATAATGAATTTTATTCTAAAAGCGCTTTACATGAAATAACATAAATGTACCTACAAATCGAGAAAAGACAAAATAACTACAATTAGATCTGAAATAAAACATAAATAAACATATAAGAGACAGTCCCCAAAACGGCGATCACATTACCCCCATCAATCAGCAATGAACCGACCGGCTAAAGATTGCCGACTGATATAAATAATGGTAGAGCGCCCAATGCAGGCTATCAACAATTGATTGAAAGTGATCATTCGATAGAGTTTAGAGAATAGATAATAAAATCAAATATTGATTTTATTGAAATAATGCATTTTATTCTATTCTAAGTAAAATAGCAATGTTTGTATTAAAGGCAGAATACTACGGAAATGTGCGTCTAAAACGCGCAATTTCTTATATGTGTGCATTTTCTATGTATTATTAAAATTAGTGAAATCGCTTGTAAGAAGCCTGGCATATGTCTCCACTTGGTAAAGAATCCTACTTAAATGTGTCAAATTCTTATCTTGTTGGTTTACATTTTAAGCGGGTTTGTTTACAAATAAGACTAACGGTTTGGTTCGTAGGATTGCGTAAAGTTCATGTGATTAGTACGAAGCGCGGCGATAATTCATATACACTGTGTGACGTCATCCGAACCAAGCCGGAACATTTCCGTTATGATTCGTCTTCGATAGAATGTCAACAAAACAGATTTAAAAGTCAATTTGTTTCCACCAATTTCACGGGTTTGTAAGCAATGTTGCCTCCATAATCATCGGGCATTACTTCATTTTATAGGTTTAGATTACGAATGTGCCTACATTTTCAGGTTTTAAAATTGCGGGATTTTGGATTGCGGGATTTTGGCAATTTGACAGTTATGTTGGGATTTTAATCTTCAGATGTGCAATTAAAGTCAAAAAAATATAATCTGATTTTTTTATTGTCAACTTTAAGATTTTAGTTACTAAATTTATATTAAAATTTAAATTTCTCTTTTTTTTAGCTCACCTGGCACGAAGTGCCAAGGAGAGCTGTTAGGATCGCTGGATGTCCGTCGTCCGTCGGTCCGTCTGTCTGTTCACAATTGTTCGTTAACACTCTTCCGGCTACAAATCTCATTGGATCTTCATGAAACTTGATCACAATGTTTGTCTAGTAGAAATCTAGGCCAAGTTTGAATGTGGGTCATGTTGGGTCAAAAACTAGGTCACTAGGTCAAATCATAGAAAAACCTTGTTAACACTCTAGAGGCTACAAATCTCATTGAATCTTGATGAAACTTGGTCAGAATGTTTGTGTCATTGATATCTAGGTCAAGTTTGAATATGGGTCATGTTTGGTCAAAAACTAGGTCACTAGGTCAAATCATAGAAAAACCTTGTTAACACTCTAGAGGCTACAAATCTCATTGGATCTTGATGAAAATAGGTCAGAATGTTTGTGTCCTTGATATTTAGGTCAAGTTCAAATATGGGCCATGTCCGGTCAAAAACTAGGTCAATAAGGTTAAATCATAGAAAAATCTTTTTAACACTCTAGAGGCTACAAATCTCATTGGATCTTGATGAAACTTAGTCAGAATGTTTGTCTCATTTATATATAGGTCTAGTTTGAATATGGGTCATGTCCGGTCAAAAACTAGGTCACTAGGTCAAATCATAGGAACATCTTGTTTACCCTCTAAAGGTTGATTGTGGGTCATGTCCAGTCATAATCTAGGTCACTATAGGTCAAGTTTGCCATGGTGTACCAGGTGAGCGATTTAGGGCCATAGTGGCCCTTGTTTTGTATAATCAATGATTAATCGAAGTGGTTTGTCCAATTACATGTATATATGTTGATCGATAATGAAAATCAGTTGATTATGAAACCCTTTGATGAGGACATAATTATTATGCAAGAAAAAAACAATGACAAGCCTTGAAAATTGAAAATTCTGCATTAAACAATAAACAGCCAATATTGTGTTAACCGGCCACTTAAAGTGTATTAGTAGCAGTTTTTGATACAGGTTATACGACATGGACGAAATTCCAGATCCCAAAAAGGTAGCAGCACTCTTGTCTCTAATCGGACCTAGAAATTACCAGATTATAAGAGATTTAACATCACCAGATCTACCGTCGACCAAGACCTTCGACGAATTATGCGATCTACTGAAGGGTCACTTTAACCCAAAGCCGTTGGTGATTGCTGAACGTTTTCGGTTCCATAAACGCGACCAGAAACCCGACGAATCAGTCAGGGATTTCAACATTAGCTTAAGGAAACTTTCAGAACACTGTAATTTCGGGGCTGTGTTGAACGACGCATTGAGAGATCGTTTTGTGTGTGGGTTGAGAACAGAAACAATTCAAAGAAAGTTGTTGTCAGAAAAAGATCTCACATATGAAAGGGCCATCGAATTTGCCGAGGCTATGGAGGCAGCACAAAAGGACGTTTGTGAGCTGCAAGGTAAGCAGTCTGTCAACAAGTTATCTTTTAAGAACAATGCTGCAAGAAACAAACCAAGGCAACAAGAAAGAAAGCATGTACAGAAAACGAAAGTAGAATTCAAGGCTAAAGCGTGTTTCAGGTGTAACAGAAGTAATCATAATGCAGACTCCTGCAAATTTAAAGATTCAAAATGCTACTCCTGTGGCAAAAAAGGGCACATATCGCCTGCCTGCCTTAATACAAAGCGTAATAGAGTGCACCAGTTGTCGGACAGTGATAGTGAGTGCCTGTTCAGTATGGAAAGTTCACCAAACCGTGACGTCATCTGGGTGTCACCAACTGTAGATGGAAAGAAGCTGAATATGGAGTTAGACACAGGTTCAGGGGTTTCGGTCATATCCAAAACACAGTTTGACTCTCTATGGTCCGAGACTAAGCTTTCGTCTACAAATTTGAGACTCAAAACATACTCAGGTGAAGTTTTGAGACCATTTGGAATGGCAAAATGTACGGTTGAATTAAATGGACAAACAAAACAGTTGAAAATGTATGTTGTGGCGACTGGAGGCAAACCTCTTTTCGGGAGAGAATGGCTTAGAGACTTGAAATTAAATTGGTCAGAAATCAAAGTGCTGAAAGTGCAAGGACCTGTTGCTAGACTTGATGAACTTAAGACAAAATATGCAGATGTCTTCAAAAAGGAGCTTGGGAAGGTGAAAGGTGTGAAAGCCAAATTAAAATTGATGAAAGATGCCAACCCAAAGTTTGTGAAAGCTAGGACAGTACCTTTTGCTTTGAAACCAAAGATAGAGAAGGAGTTGGATCAATTGCTAGCAGATGGAGTTCTGGAAAAGGTAGACCATAGTGAGTGGGCTACGCCCATTGTACCTGTACCAAAATCAAATGGGGATATCAGAATTTGCGGAGATTTTAAGGTCACAGTGAATCCCCTGCTAGACATAGATCAATATCCGCTGCCAAGGATCGAGGAAATTTTCATGTCCCTCGGAAACGGTCAAAGATTTTCCAAAGTGGATTTGAAGAACGCGTATCTGCAAATTGAAATGGCAGAAGACAGTAAACAGTTACTAACAATTAGTACGCACAAAGGCCTGTTCCGTTATAATAGGCTAGTATTTGGAATCGCGTCCGCACCCGCAATCTTTCAACGTCTGATCGAACAGATTATTGGCGACATCCCAGGTGTCAAGGTGATTCTGGACGACATGATCATAACGGGCAAGAGTGATGATGATCACTTGAACAATTTAGAAAATGTACTCAAGAAATTACAAGAGTATGGACTGCGTGTTAATCCAGAAAAATGTGCATTCTTCGAAAAGAAAATTGGCTTCTGTGGACACGAAATAGATAAAGATGGACTGCACAAGACTGAAGAGAAAATAAAGGCAGTGGTAGAGGCACCTCAGATACAAAATGTGAAACAACTTAGGTCATTCCTAGGATTGGTCCAATATTATGCCAAGTTTATGCCAAATCTGTCGGCAGTTCTACATCCGCTACATGCACTGCTGCACAAAGATGCCAAGTGGAACTGGACTGAGGATTGTGAAAATGCGTTGAAAAAAGTAAAACACATGATGACATCAGATATGGTGTTAATGAACTATGATCCAAATCTACCCCTTGTCTTAGCATGTGATGCTAGCGCGTTTGGTCTCGGAGCAGTGCTGAGTCATGTGACGAAATCGGGAACAGAGAGACCCATTGCATTTACTTCAAGAAGTTTGACAAAGGCCGAACAAAACTACAGTCAGATAGACAAAGAGGCTTTAGCGCTAGTTTGGGGAGTTAAGAAATTCAATACTTACCGCTATGGACAGAAATTCACTCTGTTGACAGACCACAAGCCGTTGCTCTCAATTCTGAGTCCAAGCAAGGGCATCAACTCCACCACAGCAGCTAGACTACAACGTTACGCTCTCTTCTTGGCAGGATTTACGTATGACATAAAGTACAAGAACACTAAAGCTCATGGGAATTGTGATGGACTATCTAGAATGCCTTTGGAAGTGTCAGAAACGGAGGCTACCAATATGGATTATACAGATATGTATTATTCAGAAGTGATTGACAAACTGCCGGTGACATGTTCTCAGTTGGCAAGTGCTACCCGTAGAGACAAAGTGTTATCGCAAGTGTTTGATCTGGTTTTCCATGGGTGGACAGCAAAACCAGAAGACACCAGGGAATTAGACATATTCTGGAGTAAACGCCACGAGTTATCAGTACATCAAGGCTGTGTTGTTTGGGGATTGCGCGTGGTAGTGCCAGAATGCCTGCAAAAGAAAATTCTGACTGAAATCCATGAAGGCCATTTAGGGATTGTGAAAATGAAATCTCTGGCGCGTAGTTATGTTTGGTGGCCAACCATTGACAGAGATCTTGAACAGTTGTCCAAATCTTGTGCTGGTTGTATGGAGAACAAACCGCTTCCCGCAGAAGCGCCTATTCATCCATGGGAATTTCCTACTAAGCCATGGAGTAGGGTTCATGTGGATTTCGCGGGACCATTTATGGGTTATATGTTCTTTGTGATGGTTGATGCATACTCAAAATGGCCGGTAGTAAAAATAATGAAGAGAACTACAGCTAGTAACACTGTGGAGGTCCTTAGAGCTGTATTTGCAGACTGTGGTGTTTGTGATGAACTGGTCAGTGACAATGGACCGCAATTTGTCAGTGAAGAATTGGCAAACTTCCTCAAGAAAAATGGGGTTAAACACATTCGCAGTGCCCCATACCACCCGAAAACCAATGGATTGGCTGAACGCTTTGTTCAAACGTTGAAACAAGGATTAAAGGCAGCCAAAAATGATAGTGGAACTGTCCAAACCAAGCTATCAAAACTGCTTTTACAATATCGCAACACACAGCATGCGACAACAAAGGAGACGCCAGCAATGTTGTTTCTCGGTAGGGCTTTAGGTACAAGGCTAGACAAACTGAAACCAAATTTAAGGCAAACCGTAGAAAAGCAACAGTCGAAAATGGTTCGAACAACTAGGGATCGAACTTTCGAAGAAGGGCAAACAGTCTGTGTTAGAGATTACAGAGCAAACCAGGAAAAATGGATCCCTGGCAAGGTATCGCAAATAACGGGACCAGTGTCTTATCGCGTAGAAGTCTCGCCTGGAGTGTTGTGGAGACGACACGCAGATCAAATGAGATCATCCGAATTACCTCAGCGAGAAAGTGTGGTTATTCCGCAATCAACTTTACCATTATATTCTGACAGTAATGTTCAAACAAAAGAAGGTACTAGTGTTGAGGAAATGCCAAAGAAAAATGTGTTAAAGACACAAATTCAATCTACACCGTCACTTCCTCCGACTGAGACTACTGAGCGCCGTTATCCGACGAGAGAAAGGAAGAAACCTGTTAGGTTAGATTTGTAGGGAGTTTTAAAAGTTCTAGATCTTTTACAAGAAAATGTAATCACCAGTGTTTTAAAGGGCACAATAATCCCTAAGTGATTATATAGGGGTACGTAACTCCTACATATTCAATTTCTAGTTACTTTCAGACAGTATGATCACTTGTTTTAAAGGGCACAATAATCCCTTAGTGATCATATGGGGTTAAGAAACTCCTTTGCATTTAAAGTATATTTTGTACTAGTCATTTTACTCATTTATTCATTCTAGTCATTAGTACTGTAGTTATTAGATGTATTATGTTGTATTAATATGTTCTAGTCATGAAATCCGTTTTTGTAGTTTTATTAGTCTTATAAAAGTAAATGTCAAGTTGGTGCATAAGTCCATAATTTTAAAGACAGTGTTAAATGAAAAGACTAACAGTGCTTACAAGTGAAACCATACAGACTTGGAGATACTAAAGTTTATTACATGAAAACATTAACATAAATATTGAACTAAATTTGAAGTTTATATAATTTACAAAATAAACAGTTTAGTGTTTTAACAAACTTGTATTGCAAGTTTTATTTAAGTGGAAGGGTATATGTTATGTTCTATAGCCGAACTTACCGCCGCAAATAATACCGCATGATTTCTACATTACCATGTATTCGTGTATTGAAGCCTCGTGTAATAAAATGGTTGCCTAACTAAAACCACGTTGTTATTCTCTTAGCAATTCCAGCTATATACTATGAATTATGTCTGATACAGAAGAACCAACAGTTATAGCTTACTTAATACAGGACAAAGGTAAAGCAGATGGCCACCAGGTTTGTTTATTGAAGTATTTTGATAAAGGTTGTGATTTAATCCTTTTACTCCATCTATATGCCTATTTACACATTAACTTCATTTCTCCACTGGAGAAAATAGTTACATTTTATACAGAAATATTATTTCATGTGCAATATTTCCAATATCCTAGCAGATGGAAGCTGAAAGCAGTTTATATATGTTGATTATACTTTGGTACCACCAGTGTTTAGACCTCAGGATCCATTAACAAGAAAGTGTATTTCAGGACATACTTAAAAAAAACACCTGAAAAACTGAAAAATGTGTAAAAAAATCAGTATAATGTGACTTGGAAAAATTAAAAAATTGACAATTCAGTATAATGTGACAACTTGGCAATACCTCAGTTACCATTTTCAACACTTTCTGAGAGCCTGCTTGCACTTCTTTTAAAGCGACCTAGTGTTAGCAAAGAAATCTGATGGAATGATTGGACAAGTTGGAAGATTAGCATCTACTGCTGCTCTGTTTTGTTGCAGTTGACAGAGGTAGGGAATTTGAATTTGAAGCTACAGACAAAAAATATGCTATTCGCTGACTTTGGTGATTGTTTATGGCAATGTATTGAACTGTTGATTAAATACACATATCTGGTATTATCTTTTAGCCGTGATGTCCTAATCTGTCAGTTTCTGCACCAATCTATATAAAATGCCAGGAATTGAAATTGATAACAGCACTGACTTACTCTACAGTCAACACAACTTCAAATCAGGAGAATTGCTGCTATGTAGAGACCTATAATAAACACATCAACCTGTTTTGTGTAATTGGACAAGAGAGATAGCCTATCCCTTCAGAAGCATGCATTTAGTAACTCATTATGTAAATATCACTATGATGAGTTCTTTGCTGTGTGTTTTTGCTTGGATGATTCCGCCCAAAGAGAAATGAATTCAACA
Source organism: Gari tellinella (assembly GCA_922989275.2). Classification (NCBI taxonomy): domain Eukaryota; kingdom Metazoa; phylum Mollusca; class Bivalvia; order Cardiida; family Psammobiidae; genus Gari; species Gari tellinella. The sequence goes on from OV277858.1 coordinate 55,647,639, forward strand.
ACACCGGCAGAGGACAAAATAATTGGATGAATGACAAAAAATGGATAAAACTGATGACATCAGTTTAACAAATTATAATGAGACAAGTGGACCAAGGAGGATAAAGTAAAGGAATTGAGACAATGGACACTTAAAGCTGCTGTCAAGACATTGTTTTGTTATCATATTATGAACATTCTCAAAATGGCATTGTCAGTAAACTGTCTGTAAACTACACTAGACAGATCTGAGAATGCATGATATGATATCAGATTCTTCATCACATCATATAGAAAGATAAAAGTATATCTTGAACTGATATCTTGGCAATGACCAATTGATACTTTCTATGCACCCAGAATCTATGATTCGCCGGCATATACTAACGGAAAAACAAACAAACAAACAGACATGACAAAAACTGTAATATTGTTTTTGTCCTGTTTGTTTGTTTGTCCATCTGTCTGTCTGTCTGTGCCAAAAACCTTAACCTTAGCTATATCTCTTGCATTATTGCACACGTGCCTTTTATACTTGGCATATGTCTTCCCAGTGGCAAGACCTTTCCAACCATACAAACCTTTTAGAACTTGACCTACTTTTGTAAAAATCTTTAAATGTCTATAACATTTAAACCCTTAGGCCTAGGGCTTTCATTTTTTCGTATGTATATTTCTTGAATCAAGACCTTTGCAACCATACAACGCTATTTGACCATGTGACCTTGACCTGGACCTTTGACCTATTTAATCAAAATTTAACCAAAAACCTTAACCTTGGCTATAACTCTTGATTAATGCAACTGGGCCTCTTAACTTGGCAATTGTCTTCCCTGAGTCAAGACCTTTCTAACCACACAACGCTCTTTGACCTTGTGACCTCGACCTTTCACTTACTTTTGTAAACATCTTTAAATGTCTATAACATTTGAACCAGTAGCCTAGGCCTAGGACTTTCATATTTTGCATTCGTGTATCTGGGACACAGTCTTTTTTTATCGAAAAGATATGATTGAACTGTTTTGGATAATTACCCAATTTGGCAAACTGTTTTATTTTCATTTCCAACATCTCACATAACCTTAAAAAGTCAATGTCTTTCATTAATATCCATTTTGCTATGCTCTTGCTTTAATGAGTAACATTCAAAAGAGCAAATCACAGCTTATTGAACAACAATTTGACTTAGCAGAAGACACTTTACATGGGAAATAATAGTGTTTGGCATTATTATTCAAATTAAAAGGAGGTACATTTGTAATAGAAAAAATAAGCTTGGGAAAAAATAGTTCCTAAAAGTTATAATTCACTGAAGATTATAACAGTATAATATACTGAGAAAACTCTATAATTCACTGCTTAGCATAAAAAAAATTAAATTTCAAAGCTCTATATCTTTTAAAGTAATATCAACTCCAGTTTTGTTTGTGATTGTAAAGGCTCATATGTTCACCAATGTATTCCAGTAAAAACATACAGATTAAATGACACATGCACTTAAGGTTCATTCTTATTTCAAATCAAAGAGAGGTAATTTTGTATTATAAGACTTTCTAGTCTTGATAACACCTTGAATATTGCGATGAACGATTGTCTAATGTGATTTTATTTCCTTTAAGAAATAAAAATAGTTCCTGAATATGAGCACCATTGTTTTTCTTCTATGAAAAACATTTCTAATCAAAAATGCTCTTTTCAGACGAAAGAGTTTTAGACCTTTGTTTTTAGCTCACCTGGCACAAAGTGCCAATGTGAAGTATTTTTAACGTCATGTGTCCGTCGTCAACAATTTCTTTAAACCACACCTCCTCCTAAACTACTGGATGGATTTTAACCAAACTTGTCAGGAATGATCCTTATATAGTCCTCTTTGAAAATTGTTCAAATATTTCCGATCCGTTGCAAATTTACATAGAGTTATATAGTGAAATCTTCAAACCTCTTCTACTCTGAAACTAATATGGCTAGAGCTTTGATATTTGGCATGGTGTAACTTCTGGAGGTACTTTACCAATATTGTCCAAATGGTGCCGTTCCGTTGCATAACTAGGTCATGGGAGCTAAAAATAGATTTTTTCAATAAAAACTTAAACAATCTTCTTGTCTGAAACCACATACCCTGAGCTTAGATAGTTTGCACAAAGCATCATCTTCAGGTCCTCTATCAAGTTTGTTCAAATTATGTCCCTGGGGTCAAAAATGGCCCCGCCCCAGGGGTCACAAATTTACATGGAGTTATATTGTGAAATCTTCAAACCTCTTTTCCACTGAAACGAATATGGCTAGAGCTTTGCTATTTGGCATAGTTTAACTTGTAGATATTCACTCTACCAATATTGTTCAAATGGTTCCAGTCCGCTGCATATCTAGGTCACAGGAGCTATAAATAGATTTTTTCAATAAAAACTTAAATAAATCTTCTTGTCTGAAACCACAGTACACTGAGCTTAGATATTTTGCACAAAGCATCATCTTCAGGTCCTCTATCAAGATTGTTCAAATTATGTCCCTGGGGTCAGAAATGGCCCCGTTCCCGGGTCACAAATTTACATAGAGATATAGACTGAAATCTACAAACCTCTTCTTCACTGAAACTAAATAGCTAGAACTTTGATATTTGACATGGTGTAACTTCTAGAGGTACTTTATCAATATTGTTCAAATGGTTCCGGTCCATTGCATATCTAGGTCACAGGAGCTAAAAATAGATTTGTTCAATAAAAACTTTTAAAAATCTTCTTGTCTGAAACCACAGTACCCTGAGCTAAGATAGTTTGCACTCAGCATCATCCAATCAGCAATTGGCACAATAGTATTGTCATAATTTCTCAGCTTTCCAAGGTATGTTACATTTACATCAACGGTTTCCAGGTGAGCGATTTAGGGCCGTATACGGCTCTTGTCACTACAATTTGCCAGTTATTTAGCCACAATGAGATCGATGTCATGTCGTCTGCAACTTTGTATAAAGCAAAAAATAAATGCAGTATTTATGTGACGCTGATAATTTAGAATACAACAGTGGGTACTTTCTTTTTTGGCTGAGTATATGAGTCAATATTTTTTTATGTAACAATTCTGATGTCAAGGATGAGATTATTTTGATATTCTCTCTGAGGTTAATGGCTTACACTATAGCACCATGCATGTCTATAATGTGGAAATATGTTACATAAGGGGCTTAAATGTACCCAGGTTGTAGAGGTGTGGCGTATATTTAACACCATTGCAAAACTATTTCCTTGATGTAACAATCCTTTAAACAAGTACAATGTCATTAAATGAATCAAAACAATTTTATTAGGTGTTTCATCACAATAAATAGCATCTAATAGATTTCCTTAATAGTAAATTTTGCAAATTATATCAGCTGATTTTATTTTCCGATCATGTACGGTTTGCGCCTAAAAAACTGTCATAATTGACATTTTGTTTTCACACTGACAAAACATTCAGAACTTGAACATGATTCCTCTGATATTCCATGCTGTAGTATAATAAATACAATCATTTAGAGCAAAAGTTACACCAAACTGCCATTGCCTGTGAATTTTATTTGTTAAAAAGAAGATGGTTACATCAAGGAATCTGCAGCTACAGCAATGTTACATTAAGGAAAATACAAAGATATATCAAACGTCAAAAGTTTGATAAACATTAACAAACTGTAAATAAAACAATTAAACATTTTATTACACTGATTAGCCATTGCTTACTTAGTATCAAAACTAGGGTTATTTGAAAGTTATTCCATATTATTAGCAACAGGCTGTTACAGTAAAGAAGCAATTATGTTACATTAAGGAAATAGATGACTCTTCTGATTCATAAACCTTAAAGAAGAGTTTGAATGCCAACTTAGTATACATGTAGTCTCTTCAAGTATAAATGCTTTACTATGACATTCATTTCGGGAACTAAAATACCTATGCAACTATAATTTTACATTCCTGTTACATCACTGAATTTATATTGTAACAGCGAGGATTACAATATCAGTGTGTACTTGATTTGCCAATTTCTAAATGAAAACGGATGCATGATATATCCAACAATGAGCAGAATACATGAATCAGGATTTCCTGTCTAGTTTGCACTTATTTTTAAAGACTTGGGGTTACTGTAGCTTATAAGAAGCAACAAATAGTATAAATGTGTTACAGAAAATATATAGATATATTAATTCTTTGATGTAACACAAATTAGGCTCTGAAATAAAGGCTTACAATACAAAATTTATGCCATATGTTTAGTTTCTTGTAAAAAATAAATGGAAAAGTTTAGGTATTTACTAATCCAACATAAAAAATGAAAATATTGAACTGTTTTGCAATTTGTTTTCCTTTATGTAACATTGTAACTTTCCTTTATGTAACAATATATTTTCCTTGATGTAACAGCTAAGGAAAATAGCAAAGTTTTAGGAAGAATATGTAATGATTTCCATAATAATAACTGTTGAAATAATGTCTACCAACTTCAAAAAGTGAATTTTAAAATTCTGTATAAAGTTTTCCTATTTTATTAATATCTTACAGCTGTTTTCCTTCATGTAACGAAACACCTCCTTGATGTAACATACGTTTAACAGGATTTGTCCGGTGACTAATACTAGTAAGCAAAAGCAGCTTTTTTTTCTTTCATCACATGCTACCCCTTATAAAAAGTATTCATTTCAATGTAAAATACCCGTTTACTTGAAAGATATTTTCTTTTATTAATTTTTGGTCTCTGGTTTCCTTGAAATAACAGTTTCTGGTCCTTTATGTAACAATTTCACTGTTACATCAAGGATCGTTACATCAAGGATGTATTTCACCTAAATGACATTCTAACCATACTAATTTACACTAAATACTGGAACCATATGACACAATTTATCATATCTCAAATGCATACATTTTGTGCAAAAAGAGAATAATGATTATTGCAGTCAAAGGCAGAATAATACATCGTTACATCAAGGAAGTGTTCAAAATGTATGGTACCAGCCTCAGTACTAAAATGGTCAGTGATTCCTTATTTCAAATCACGATCTTACAAAGTCTTTCTGCCATTGTTGCCTCAATGTTCACTCTTCAAAATGGAGATGTTTTGCTATAAATACCTAAGGAAAGCAACTCTGTACTTAACTATAATTGGCAATTGTTACATCACTGAACAGGATTCCAGGTACAGTGATTAACAATGAAAAAAAGTATTTAAACTGAGGAATTCCCACAATTTTATGGTTTATATGAAGTCAGATATAGTTAAAGTTACCTATATTGGCACACTACTGAAATATTTCAGATATTTCATAGAAAGTCTATTGATTAAATCAAAATAACTACTTTAGGGACACTGCAAAACTGACTTTTCAGCTGTTTCAATGTCAAATAATTAAAAGATTCTGCATATCTCTTGCACTTTTTTTGATAAAATGTGAATATAAACACGTAAGTATTAGTTTAAGATGACAATTATCCCTTGTCCGAGTATGATCTTTCAAAAATTTACAAGGACATGATTTTGTTACATAAAAAAATATTGACTCATATACAAATATTAGAGATCAATTTCTTTAATTCTGTTTCCAGATTTTAAAAACGATCGTGGGTAAACCCCATTGAAGGCCATGCCTTATTTCATATTAGTGTGCCTGTTCAGGAGAAAAATATCTGGTCCTTGGTTTGGTTATAAGGAGCGGAAAAGGAATTATATCGGGCTAAAATGATAAAATATTTATTGACCTTAAAACTAAATGCTTAAAAAAAGATGTCATCTAAATTGTTAAATACAGCGCTTACCTTATATTGTTCGACAATATTGACCTGACGTTGGTGACCTCTATTAGCATAATTTCACACTTTGTTGCATTTCTAAATATAGCTTCGGAACACTTCGTTATAATTTATACGAGAACGCACATTGCTACCACATCGGCACCGAGAAAATATAGCATAGCCCGGTTCCACAAATATCGACAGGTATTTAGCGCAAGTGGTAAGAGAGACGACTACATGTATACACTATTTTTCCGTACAGTCAGTGGTTCGAATCCCATGCTATACTCATACGTCTTTCACTTTTTTTTTTTACAATTTATACTGTTTCTATTAAGTTATCATACAGCATCTATATCGATTGGAACACGATTCTTTTGTTATTTTTAAAAACATTATGTCATAGCGTCTGTTTGGTCTATAAAATAACATTTTATAAAATAAAAATATGTTCCCCTCTATCGGGATTCGAACCCGGAACCTCGATGGTACAAATCTCTTGCTCTATCGACACACCTATTGCAGATTAGTTACATCTGGGGGTTGTAAATTAGGTATATATTGGCAAGAGTCGCAGGTGAAGAGATCGATGATCTTACCTGGATTAAAACCAACTCGAAAGCGCAACATGGTGCGTTTTAGTAGATGCAATTATATATAGCCCTTATAGTAGGAGACTCGGGAATAATAGTTAATCAACAACATTGTGTTGAACTTGCTCAATGTGGAGTGTTAATCCACTGAGGATCACAACTGTAACAAGATTCACGTAATCAGCCGAAATAACCCGAAAGAGTACGAAGGCTATCGATTATTGATTTATACTGTGTCATCTTATTATAATTTATTCTTGCATAAAGTTCAACGTCAGGTCAATATTGTCAGACAATACTAGCTGAATACTCATTCTGAGCGCAGATAAATAAATACGTAGTAGTATATTTTACGGCATGACCCAGCACACAGGCTGCACGGAATGCTCGTGCAAAGTATAAAAAGGACCAATGAAAATAATAGTTGGTTTACGTGAATTTTAATAGTTTAGAAATAGATATATTAATTTGCTATATTACATTGACCGCAATCATTATTGCCTAGGTGTAAGATATTTATTAAAATATACGTATAAGTCAGATACACGACGGGTTTCGCCTTAAAAGTGTAGGGTATGAATCGTAATAAGACTGTTTCGCTCGGACGAACAACAAATATGTCCTCGGCTTCGCCTCGGACAATTTGTTGCCGTCCTTGCAAAACAGTCTTATTACGATTCAATACCCTACACTTTTAAGGCGAAACCCGTCGTGTATCTATTACTTAACTATATTTTTAATCTGAGTAGCAAACAGGTTGGAGCCTGGTCAGACGCCGGGTTACCCGGCGTCTGATCTGGTTCCAACCTGTTTGCAATGGAAATAATAGTTTTAGTATATAAATGCGTTTATTGGGAAAGAATAAAATATCAGTAAAGTTAGCACAGCGGTCTCGTGCTGCACGAGGTTCATACTTATCTCAAGTAGGAAAGTGTACGATTATATATTGGATGTTACCTTGCTTACCTATTTACCATTATTAACTATTCTGTTTTACCCAGATTCCTGGTCCCAGGGTATACTCGTTCCTTTGTATAAAACGGGAGATAAAGAAAACCCTTCAAATTATAGAGGGATTACATTGATAAGTTGTTTTTGCAAAAAAATTCACTGGGGTATTAAACAACAGAGTTTCTAAATGGTGTGAAGAAAACAATATAGTATCAGATGCACAGTTTGGATTTAGATCAGGCCGGTCTACTGTAGATGCAGCTTTCATCCTTCACTCTATTGTACAAAAATCGATAAAGGCAAATAAAAGATTGTATTGTGCATTCATTGATCTAAAGCGGGCGTTCGATAGTATAAATAGGAATCTCTGTGGTACAAATTATTTAAACTTGGACATAAGGTCTTTCGCATACGGAAGTCGGTCTTGCGGGCGAGCGGATATGCGTCTTGACGACATAGACTTTTTCCGTACGTGCTTATACTAGAAAATTTATATAAAGGAAATGTTGATAGGATTTAGTATAATCCTTCATAGCGCAGTCAGTAAGGTGATTGACTAGCAATTCAAAGGTCATAGGTTCGAGACCCATCCTATCCAAATATTTTTTGTTCGATTTCTTCACTTGTCAATCCATAACGCAGTGATCAAGGGACATGTTATGTTAAGTCTTCGTTGATTAGAATAAGTGATGCTTTATACGGTCCAATAATGTGTCCACTTACATGTACGTTTTAGTTTAATGACTTACAAGTCTATAAAATCGGTATACATGTATACGATTTGATCGAACTATAAAGCCACACATTGAAGCTTATCAATACTTCAACCTTTTCAAGATCGGTATTGCCCATTATTATTTTGTTTAAACAATATAATAAACCTTGTATGCAAGTCCATGAATAAATAATAATGCATTTTAATGAGAGAGTTTTAATTTTAAGGTAGGTAACTGTTTCTCAACTTCAAATATCCCACATTTTAATAAGAAAATCTGTTATTACACCAAATCCTGACTGTAATATTTTCTAATTTTTTCAGACTAACTATTTCATCAACCATATATTTGAATAAGATGAAAAAGATATACATTGAATGAGTCAGTTTTTTGTAATTCAATTATTTAGCATTTTGTAAAATTTAAATAGCTGATAACATCTTTCTGAACACCTTTATTCAAAATGTTTTTAGCTTTTCTTGTAATGAATGTTGTGGACTACTTATTGGGCGATATTTATAGTCATTAGCTTTGTTTAATTTTGAGAAAAATATAATCATCAAAATTCCAGGTTTTTGTCAGAAAAAGAGACCTTAAAGACAAACTAAACGATAAATTTTGCCTATATTTTCACACATTGTTTTCTAGGCTATTATCATTCTTCATGAAAAGTTTCATAACACCTTGTATGGAAACTAAGCGCACCTGCGAAGTACCTTAACGGTAAAATATTACGGGTTTTAAAAGATATGTACGAGAAAGTTAAAACATGTGTAAGAAAGGGTAACAACTACTCCGAGATCTATGATAATTATATTGGCCTGATGCAAGGGGAGATAATTTCGCCGATAATGTTTGCTCTTTTTTCTCGAAGACCTAGAGTTATCTCTTCAAGATCCAAATGATGTTGGGATACAGATTGACGACATTATGTTGGTGGTGCTGTTTTTTGCAGACGGCATGGCCGTCTTTGGGAGCTCTCCGGACGACTTGCAACAGAAATTAGATAGGTTAAAGGGGTATTGTGATGAATGGGGGTTAGATGTTAATTGCCCCAAAACGAAGATAGTTGTTTTTAGGAAAAGTGGTGGTTTAAGGGAGGGTGAAAGATGGAATTATGGGGAACATGTTTTAGAAGTGGTAAATTATCTGGGCACAGTGTTTAATTACACCGGGAATTTTGCCTTAAATCAGGAATTTATCACAGGGAAATGATTACGGGCCTTAAATGCGCTAATGGCTAATATAAAAGGATTAAATCTTAAGTGCAGTGTTGTGTGTCAGCTATTTGATTCCTTTGTAAGTTCTATTCTGAACTATAGTTGTGAGATATGGGGCTATACTAAGTCAAAACAAATAGAAAGAATTCATCTGAAATTTTGTAAAAATGTATTGCACCTTAAGAAGAGTACTTCTACGTATAGTATATACGGTGAAATGGGACGATATCCGTTGTATATCACTCGATATTCTTGAATTATTAAATTATTATTTTATTATTATACCAGATTTATATAGCGCTCTTTTCACACAGGGGTAGTGCGTTCAAAAGCGCTTAAAAAACTTATTTCTACTGAAAATGTAATTCTTTCTACTGTATATAATTCTTTATTAGAGGATTAAAGAAATGGTTGTACTAACTGGGTGACTAATGTTAAGTCTTTACTAGAAACTAACGGATTTTACGATGTTTGGTTGTATCCAATGAGTGCTAATACAAAAGTTTTCCCAAAAGTCTTTAAGCAAAGGTTATTGGACGGTTTTATACAAGGTTGGGATGAAAACTCAAGTAATAGCAGTTTATTAACAACATATAGAAATTTTAAGATTAATTTTGGATTCCAACCTTATCTGGATATTCTGTCCAATAATCTTCGTTTTTATCTAGCTAAGTTAAGATTATCCTCTCATCCTTAAGGATTGAAACTGGCAGGAATGGTAGAAACAGAATCGCAAGAAATGAAAGATATTGTAACTTTTGCGAGTGTCGCGATATTGAAGACGAATATCACTTTATTTTTATCTGTAAAACTTTCGAAGATATCCGTTATGCCTGGGTCACACATTCACGGATGATAGTCAAGGATGGGTACGGACGAAAATGCTACGGACTGTGATAGATCCGTGAGTTTCTACGGTATGAGAACGGGCCAGAAAGGGTTTCTACGGTTTAGTTACGGGGAGTATCGCGGATTAGCTTTTAATTGTCGGGGAACAGAACGGATTGGTACGGTTTCTCATGGACTTTTACGGATTATCACGGAATAATACGTAGCACCGTACTTGATAGACACGGAGTAATACGGTATGCTACGGTGAAATACGATTTCGTACGGGCTACTACAGTTTGCGGCGGAGATTTACGGGTACATACGGATGTACACACAGAGAGAACTACACAAACACTTATTTTTATTATTGTTTGGCGGAAGTTCATTTTACACAGACACGACCACTAAAAAGAAGGCTTGCTGATTGTAAAAAGACAGTTGACAGCTCAAAGCAAGGTGAACGTAGATTAGAAAGCCTTTTCGCGGGTTTTCTGTAGTAGTAGTACTTTCAATTTTCTTTAAGCAGCCAGGCACCTGTTTTAGATACCTTACCATTTTAATGAATACAATTTTGTTGTAAAAAAATAATAATATACCAAGTTAAAGTCTACTTTCAGTCCGAATGACCGCTCAGCCGACTGTACATTTACTCCCCTGATCATTGAGCCATCTTGCCTACAATATTGAGCACTGCTAACATATGGCGCGGTCAAATGCAGCCGCGGTACCGACTCAGACACTTCACAGGTACCCATTTTAACCCCTGGGTGGAGAGGAGCAATTCGCGGTCTTGCTTTCGTCTAGCTGGGGAAGCATATCATATGGGTACCCCAGCATTACTGTTGAAAAAAATGAACCAAGTATTTATTTATTTATTTATCCTATTTGGTACAGTTTGGTAAATACCTGTATGCTTTCTTCTTCCAAGTACATGTAACCTCGATACTACTTGATAATTATTATGCCACACCAATATACAAATTGAAAGAGTGAACTCGAGGCAGCATAGACTATGATCAGAGGCCGAGTTACCTAGGAACTGATCACGATCTAAACTGTCAGGTGATATGTATGACTATATGGAACAAATTTTGGAAACATCTCTTTATTCATAAGAAATACTTTTTATTTAGGCTTGATTATAAATTATAAAACTTTCAAATGAATTGGCGTATTCTCAACTAATGACATCTCTATTGATATGTATGTTTTGTTTTCTATTTGTATAAATGTTAATGCTGTCCACGGTAGTGGACCTTATACAGATATATTTCAATAAAGTTTCAAAGTTTCAAAAAACATTCCTGTACATCATCGGGGATTCAGAAAAAATCTCCTTGTCAGACCGCTGGTCCGGCGGGGGATCGAACTCACGACCTTTGGTCACCAAAATCACCGATAGAACGGTATTTTCCTCTTATTTCCATTGTGGTCCCCGATTTATGAGCGATTTCTTAAAAAACACCTTTGCCGACAAGTTTGATCCAAGTGAGGCGTCGATTAACTCCGTGCATCCAAACACCCGCTTTCTGTACCCACATTTACCAAGAGGAATTTATAGTCAGCGTCCACAAGGGCAATCAGAACTATTGAATTGTTTTAACCTTTACATATAGTTAAAGTACAGCGATCCACCACCCTTCGACTGTTTGATGCCCACGTGTTTTCTATCTAGTGCACCTAGAACATGTGGGAAGTTCCATCTTTCCTAGAACTGGCGTGCCTCTTCCAGCCATTTTTCAGGAGTGGAAAGAGTGGTTACAACCTCTTCCATGTATTCCTCGATACAAGCCTTGCATCCTTCTTTCATAATGGCTTTTATGATGTAGTGTGCTACCCTAAATCCATACATCAGTGACCTGTAACTGTCCCCTTTTGCAAGGTGCCTCAAAGTTATTGCAAGTATTATCCTATAGGGCTGACGTCTTTTCTATAACAAGGGCATTCCTTTGCTATCCTCGGGCGAAGTCTTTCAAGAAGCTCCGCGTCTACACTTACAAAGTTTCTGAATGCCTCTTGGTTTTCTATCCTTATTTCATTCATTAATGTATCATATTGGCCACGAAGCTGTCTTCTATGAAACCAGACTCTCATCCACCATCTCCTCTCTTGCCTCTATTTAGTTCTTACACGAAAGAAATATTTTTAGAGCACCTCTGTTAATTGCCACCAAAACCAACAACATATCATGTCTTCTATCACTCATTATTGCGTCCACAATCAAAGAAGTTATTAAACAAGACCATAAACACTGAGAAAATGGAAATGTTTTTTCACACAAGTATATTTAGATGTGTTTTCAATTCAATTATCCGCCTGAAATTAAAATAAAAACCGTACTGAACCGTACTACTCCGATCTAGAACTTAAGTGACCGTGTCAGTCCGTAGCAATACGTATTAATCCGGCACTATCCGTGTTGAAACGTATCGGACCGTAGACGTCCTGTTTGAACCGTATTAGTCCGTTTTCGTGTACTAAGTCTCCCCGTAAATTTTGTCAATTACTTCAAAGCCAAAATAATCAGGAACTGATCTACATTAAATATGCTTTTAACAGGAGAAATAGTTTAGTGAACTCTACTACGTGAGTCATCTCAAACTACACATCTTGAACAGTGTATTTAATTAGTAAATTGCTTATACAAGTGTAGTGAAATATTTGTATGATTTCTTTTGTTATTGTGTATGCATATGAAATGATAGAAACGTGACCTATATGTAGTATTAATGTTTTGTATGACATTGATAACGATGTACTATGTACAAGTTGAAATAAAATATCTATCTATCTATCTGTTCTAAAAATAACTCTGACAAGTCAGAAAAATCGGACAATACTAATTCCGAGTTTAGAAGGCAAACTATGTAATCAGTTATACCGAATGACACAGCACACTGGCTGCACGGTATGCTCGTGCAAGTACATGTACTCGTATATATTTATGCTCCCGCACGACTTAGTCGGGGACATATTGTTTTTGGTCTGTCTGTCTCTCTGTTTGTCTGTTTGTTTGTCTGTACACAACTGTAACCTTTGCTATAACTTTGGAACTAGATAGGATAGAGACTTTATATTTTGCATGTGTACTCACCTCAAGAAGCTATTGAGCTCAGTACAACTTGGTCATGTCCAACAAAGGCCAAGGTCATTTAGAGGTAAATATGGGGAATTTAACATTGGTCATAACTTTGAAACTGCATGTGACTTTATATTCTGAATGTGTACTCAACTCAAGAAGCTCTTGAGTTCGGTACAACGTGTGTCATGTCCAACAAAGGGCAATGCCATTTAGAGGTCAAATACGGTTAATTTAACATTGGCCATAACTCTGGAACTACGTGTGATATAGACTTCATCTTTTGCTTGTGTACTCAACTCAAGAAGCTTTTAAGCTCAATACAGTGGGTCATGTCAGACAAAGGTCAAGGTCATTTAGGGGTCAAATAGAGTTAATTCATTTCGCGCCAGGTCATAACAAACGGACAATAGGTATTTCTGCGTGGATTGTAGCTGCGAACAGTTTGGATCCAAATAGCAATCCTGTTTACTATCTGATCAGGACCCAAGCAACACTCTGTGACACTTAACCCTTTACCCTATGGCCAGTTTCTAGTTTCCTATCCAGTGGTATGCAAGGTAATTACATGCTGTGTAGATGCAACGCATAAAACCAGTATTAGTGATCGCTTAAAGCAGGTTGAGAGCAAAGCAGAATGCGCTTTAACTTGCAGCCTGCTTTAACCCATTACTCAATAGTCTGTTTTCAGTACGGGTATTGAAGACAGATTGTTGCTTAGAGCAGGCTGAAATTAAAGCAGAATTCTCCTGTAATCCTTTACTTTCAGTCTGTCTTATGCTACTATATGTTAGGGTATAGGGAATATTTCTTATGGCGCATAAAGTGGACCTATTTTCTGTAGTTTTTGTTTGTTAACGTCCTTTCTGCCATTTATGGGCTAATTGGACGGCCCAGGGACAGGGAGCGGCTACAGAAAACCCGGACGCGATGCCCTACTCTTATTATCGACAGAGTTCTCTGGTTCTTTTGGATGCTCTGTGTAAAGCACTGATACATCGGACCTCGGTTTATAAAGTCTCATCCAAAGGACTTGGTCCGGCGGGGGTCGAGCTCACGATACCTGGTACCGCAGTCGATACCTTTCACCCAGGGCAACATACAAACCAAATGATTAAACAAAGGCCAATATGGCCCTATATCGCGCACCTGGTACACCATGTAAAACTTTACATATAGTGACCTAGATGTTGACCCGACATGTACCACATTCAACCCTGGCCTAGATTTCAATGAGGCAAACATTTAGAGCAAGTGTCATCAAGATCAACAGAGAAATGTAGCTTCTAGAGTGTTAACAATGTATTTTCATGATTTGACCTAGTTTTTGACCTGACAAGACCAACATTCAAACTTGACCTAGATATAAATGAGGCAAACATTTTGACCTAGTTTAATTCAGATCTAATGAGATGTGTAGCCTATATAGTGTTTGCAAGGTTTTTCTATGATTTGACCAAGTGAGCAGTTTTTGACCGGACATGACCCACATTTCAACTTGATTTAGAAGTCAATGTGGCAAACATTTTGACCAAGTTTCATGAAGATCTATAGAGATTTTGTAGCCTCTGTAGCGTTAACAAGGTTGTTCTATGATTTGACCTAGTGACCTAGAGTTTTTCTTTAACCTAGTGTTTTAACCTACATGATCCAAATTCAAACTTGATCTAGATTTCAATGAGGAAAACATTTTGACCAAGTTTCATTAAGATCTAATGAGACTTAGAGCCTCTAATTTTCATAAGGCGTTTCTACAATTTGACCTAGTGACAGAGTTTTTAACCGGACATGACCCGCCTTGATATTGGCCTAGATCTTAATGAAGCAAACATTTCGACTAAGTTTTTATTAAAATCCAATCCACTAGAGTGGTACCAAACTAATTGTGGACAGACGCACACACGAACAGCAATCCTAACAGCTCACTTTGGTATATCAAAGTATATTTAAACTATTCAAATTTCAAATTAGGTCAGAGTCAAAATTCAGGTTTGGTGATATTGATTATGGTCAAAGGCAACAAAGTTTGTATTTAAGTATCAAAGCATTCTAGTCATTTGTGTTGATGCTAGAAGAAACGGTAAAATCTGTTTAACCTCGTACGCAGGGACGGAAGGACAAGATCATGAGGACAATCACTATAAATTATACCTCCTAAATCAATAGATGACAGGGACATAACAAGAGGGCATTGAATGCCCTGATATCACTCACCTTCTGTAATGGAGCCTGATAGCTTTACCTTTGAGTTTCACCCATATTAATCTAAATCCATTCAAATGTGTAGACTACAGAGTGAAAATAATATTGGTCTACAGTAAATTCTAGTATAGTTGAGTACATCAAGGGCAGATAACTCGACACAATGACTTGATTTCAACAATTATTGCACTTTTTCAAGACCTTACACTTATATACATTGTGCAAGAATTAATCAAAATGCTTTCAAAACTGTAGTTGCTACAGTGTAAACTCCATCAAATATGGCTTTTTCAACACATCAAGGGCAGATAATGTTTGACCAATTCAGCCAATCTCAAAATTAATTAGACTCTTTGGAGAACCAAAAGCCATATTCAATTGTACAAAGTTTTATCAAAATTCTTTCAAATTTGTAGACACTAGAGCCTAAACAATACTGAAAAAAATACCTTATCTAGCATTTCAAAGTATATATCAAGTTGCTAGAGTGTGAACACTCTTATACATGTATTTGGCATTTTCAACATGTCAAGGGCAGATAACTCATGACCTAATGGTTGGATATCAGCCATAATCAAACCCATCTGAGAATGTATGGTTATGTACAATCTGAGATAGTTATAGAAAGACTTGATAAAAATGTGGCCTCTAGAGTGTAAATACTGTTAAATATGGCATTTTAAGCAATTCAAGGGCAGATAACTCTTGACAATATTGGTCCGATTTCAACCATAATCGAACTCATCCAAACGGGTCCGTACAATCACCCCACAACACAGAACACATACCAACACTTACCAACACATACCAACAACACCAAAATGAGTTGAATCTACTACATATAGGCATATATATCGATTGAATGGTATTGTAATCAATGTTTATGACCATATTAAACTAGTATTTTTCCTCCAAAATTACCAATATAAACATTTATTTCACACCTACATAGATTAAACCAATCGTAAGCCCCTCTTTCTACCACCTGACGGTACAAGAGAAACCTTTATTGTATACCTTACTATAAATAGTAACAGATTTTGCTTTGATGAAATAGAGGATAATTGTGTTTTTTTCAGTATAAGATAGAAATTTAATCCATTGAGTGAACATCAGACGTAATATTTTCACGAGTGGCGAAGTCACGAGTGAAAATATAACAGTCTGATGTTCACGAAATGGATTAAATTCGATCTTATACTGAAAAAATACAATCATTCTATTTATTTATGCTTTTAAGCCACTTTTTAAACGAAATTGTTCGACAATTGTGAAAGCGAAAGTACATGAATTACCCCGTGTTGAACCCCAAGTTTACATCGAACACATTAACGAAACAGTTTCCCGTACGATGACGTCACTTATTTATTGATTTGACGTCATCCGAATTACGTCGTTACTCCCGATTTTGGATTCGTGTTCTTCCGTTGACTGGTTCGCGACAAATCGGACTGCCGGAATTTAACGATAAGACACGATTGACTACGATTTTTGGGGAGCCCTACGTGGAAAACGGCGATTGGTGATAATCCACTGCAGTGGATTACCAAGTGATAATCCGCTGCTATTTTCCGGTAATCCACCGAAAAGCATAAATAAAATGCAATACGCCCTTGCTGAGCGGGCCAATAACCGGATGCAGTCCAATAACCGGTTATTTGGACTGCATCCGGTTATTGGCCCGGGGGCAACAGAATTTATGAACGTGAAAACGTTAGCAACGTAACGCTTAAAATAACCAACGTTCGTTCAAGATGATGTCATTTGATTTCTTTAACGGCTGCGCTTATGTAAACAATCAAAGAATCTACATAATTATACAATATTCGTTGATTTTGAACCAGGTATACAATAAACAAGTCATTAAACGGCCGAGAGCGGACCGTCGTTGCTTATTGGCACTCGTTAGCCACATTGGCACTCGGGCCAAGGTCCTCGTGCCATTATGGCTAACTTGTGCCAATACGCAACGACGGCCCGCCCTATGCCGTTGTAATAACTGTATAATATTGTACCGGAAAGTAAAAAAGCTATCCCAGAAGGCCACATTTTTCTCAAATTGGACTCGGATCCAGAAAATCCATATCATTTTCATATTGGACTGGACAACTCTTCCGACACTCTGTTCAGCTACTTCTCTTGGTATTTCACCTTTGTCTGCTACAGTGTTCCATCTCTACAACGACACCAAATTTAGTCCGGTTGCCAAACCCCTGATTTTTCGATAAGCGTATTTTGCGGGCCGTTTTTTTTGCTGTTTCTATACCTCTGAGGTGTGCTCTTTAAGAATATGAATGATGCCACTCTGGCACCTTTGGGCAATCCGCACAATATGCAAATTAAGGCCGCCATTACTGAAAATATTGTGTTCGTCAATATCTCAGAAACTATGCATGGTATCAACATAATTGTGGTGTCTATTCCAATGTTTTGAGAGGTAAAGAATCAGATAAAGCTATTTTAGTAACGATCACTGCGATATTTTGTGCTGAATAGGCATAATTAGGCAGCCATTACTGAAAATCTCGTTTTCGTTATTATCTCAGTGCCCGTGCATTGTAGCAAACTAATATTGGTGTCTATCTCCATGTTTTGAGGGTTAAAGAATCAGATTAAGCCATTTTAGTGAAGATCATACCAATATTTTGTGCTGAATGGGCATATTGAGGCAGCCATTACTGAAAATCTCGTTTTCGTTATTATCTCAGTGCTTGTGCATGGTAGCAAACTAATGTTGGTGTCTATCTCCATGTTTTGAAGGATAAAGAATCAGACTAAGCCATTTTAGTAAAGATCACACCAACAATGTGTGCTTAATAGGCATATTTAGGCAGCCATTACTGAAAATCTCATTTTTGTCAGTATCTCAAAAACTTTTAGTTTCAATGCCCATGACGGAGAGGTTAATAATCAGATTAACCCCTTACTGATGAAAGAAATTGTTGTCTGCTAAAGTTTTCGTCTGCTTCAATTTTCAAACTTCTTCAAAGTCGCTCAAAATTGATGAAGCTTTTCTGCAAAATATGCAAAAGAAGGACCGCCATTATTGATGCTACGGTCGAGTCTACGTTCTCTTTGTGTCGTCTGTCTAGTATGTGTTCATCATTTATATAAGAGCATTAAAAGAATGGTCATACCTCAGCTAGCTTAAGAATTCTTAGGTTCATTTTTTTGACAATATAGATACATTCTAAGTTCCTTTTCAATAGTGTAACGACCGCAAAATTAGGATGATGCTGACATTGATATTTACTCTTGAATTTAAGTAGTCCTTACGGTAGCCGACAACAATGTAAAGTCGTATTTTATCCCTAACCGAACATAATAAAAGACTGATACACGCACAAACACCGCGGCAGACGTGGTCCAGTAGTAGCACACTCGACTACGATGCCAAGGGTCGTGAGTTTGATCCCCCGCTGAACCTTCGGATGAGACTTTACACTAGGCATATAAAAAACCAGAGGACCCTGTCGAAAGTAAGAGTAAGACATCGCACCCAGGTTTCTGTATCCGCTACCCTCTCTTTTGGATGTCCAATTAGCCCATATATTGCAGAAAAGGATGTTAACAAACAAATAAAAAAAATCGGTCAGTTGTTGCTTTGCGGTCAAAGAAGGCACACAGAAATATAGCTCTAGATTTTAGGCGGTTGGTTTAGACAGTATACTTGTACTTTGAAGTAGTGCAGAGTATCAAGGTGAAAGTCAGAAATATATAGAGGATATTGAATGAGTGTGTAGTCAGTCGTGAATTTATTGAACGAGTTGGATAAAATAATATGTTGCGAGCCTTGGCGAGCAACATATCATTTTATCCAACGAGTTCAATAAATTCACGACTGACAACACACTAATTTGATATCCTATTTATCACATAAACACCAGATGACACGAAAATCCGAACGCTCATACTTTCACTTTTGCCCTCGGCTCTTAGGAAAACGATTCGTCATAGGAGTTATTCGGTTTTATTCATCCGTAGATAAAAACACCAATCAAACTAAAATAAAGAAAATCAACATCAATGTGATGTGAAAAGACTTTTCCGATAACATATTCAAATTTTAAATTAATATTTAATTTTCATGATGGTATGACTACATTAGCTTCGCAGGGGGTAAATTTCGTAAACGCCCGAAGGGCGTTTTCGTTAAATTTACCCCCGAAGCTAATGTAGTCATTCCGTCATGAGCGGCAAAGAGATGTTGTTTATTCCTTATATTTATATTTTCTGTCTTGTCAATTTAATGTGTTTATTGGCCAGATTTGTTTTTCTGTATAAGAATTTATCATATACCGGTCAAAGAGGTTTGATAGATGTAATGTCGATGTAATAGCCATTCCAGTTTCTAAATATGGTGAGAAAGTAAAACTTTCTCTCTGTGAATGGAAGAGACTTACAAGGCAAACAAATAACAGTGCAACTTGAATATCTATTGCCAAAGCACATTCTAAAAATACAGGTCGTGGTTGTTTTCTTAACCCTTTTACACACATAGCAACGCGATGGCAACGACCTATGGGTCTGTATCACTCCGCTAGTGTCATATGACCGTAGACCAATGGGAGCTTAGTGTTAAGTGCCCGATGTAGTCTATTTGAAGAAGTCCACGAATAGCACGGGGGAAATCCGAACTGGCTAAAACCAGTTTGGAAGTGTAGGTTCATCGGCAGATGTACTGCACATTTTTAACTTTACAGGGTGAATGTAAATATTATACTATGTACACTGAAGTGACATGAGATTTTTTCAACATGCAAGGATTTCCATATTTTTGGTCTTGACAAATACATGGCACACACCAACTATTAAAGCCACGAGTTCAGCAGTGCAAAAGTTATAAGCACTGCTAAGGTTTCGGGACAAAGGCAGGCAGGTTGTTGTTTGTTAAGATCAGATGGACCCCAAAGAGAGAGGGGCGAATACAGAAAACCTGGGCGTGATGCCATACGCTTATTATCAGGGTTCTCTGGTTAATTCTAGATGACCAGTGCAAAGCACAGATACATTGAACATAGGCTTAGAAAGTTTCATCCGAAAGACTTGGTCAGTCAGGCGGGGTATCGAACTCACGACTTTAGGTATCGTTGTCGATCGGGTTACAACTGCACCACACAAGACAGACAGATAAACAGACATTCAGATAGAGAAAATTGTATGTTCCCAATTCACATATTTTGTGGGTAAAAAAGATCATTATTCCATGATTAGATCATCTTTGAATACAAAGGTAAGTGTAGCCGGGTTGTGTTTATAGATAAATTGTGGAGTACTCCCCTGTAATTTAGGGATCCCGGGTTAGAGTCCAGATCTGGCTGCATATTTGTCTCACCATGTTTGTTTGTCTTTTTATACTGTTTTACACCTCTTTCGAGTATTACTAGCAGAGGCGCTTATTGGGTACATCAGAGACTGGACCCGGCCGGTGACTTTATCCCGACACCGACGAACCAGTCATAATGCCAACCCTAAATCCTGAGCGCCAAGGAGGGAAGCCATTACTACCAATTTATAAGTACAGCGCTCCCTCCCTACAATGGCCCTCCTAAAAACGACCCCCTCCTTTCAACGACACTTGTTGCTGTTCAAATAATCTTTTATCTCTTGTGTTTTGATCTGAAACAATAGTACATATTCGTCTTGCTAGATTATATGGTATGCTATTTATTGTGTGGTTGGGGTGACATGACTTTTTGACGAATATGTACTATTGTTTCAGATCAAAACACAAGAGATAAAAGATTATTTGAACTTTCCCTACATTTAAAAACAAGAGAATACCCAAAGCGCATTATAGACGCTGGAATCAAAGAAGCTAAGAAAATCCCAAGAGAACAACTATGCAAAGTACAAATAAAACAAAAAACTGATAAAACACCATACGTATCTACGAACAATTTTAAAAATCCAGAAATGTTTGGGATTTTTTCTAACAGCCTACATATCCTTAAATCAGACCCTAAAATGAGCAAAATTCTTGACGAAACCAAACTGATCAAAAGTAAAAGACAACTTCCAAATTTGAAGAAATTATTAACTAAAGCCAAATTCTCCATTAACCAAACAAATAAAGTTGTAAAGTGCGGAAGGTCAAACTGTAGCCTCTGTCAACATATTACAGAAAGTGACTCATATAATTTTAAGGGAAAAAAATTCAAAGTAAACGCAAATATGTCTTGTGATGTTAAAAATTGTATTTATGTTATTACCTGTAATGGATGCAAAGAATATTATATAGGCCAAACGGGTGACAAACTCAGAACAAGAAGAACAATCCATGCGCAGCAAATTCGAGATCCATCAACACGCCAAATTCCCCTCAGTGCACATTTAGACCAATGTTCCAATAATGACCCTAAATTTCAAATGTTCCCTTTCTATAAAGTACGTTCAACGAAGGCATCTGCTAGGTTAGCCAAAGAAAACTATTTCATAAAATGTTTTAAACCGAAATTAAATGCCTAAAACTACTCAAGTAATACTCTTATTAAAAAACTTCATTGACGTGACGTCAAATGACGTCAAATAAAGTAACAACGTCGACGACGTCACAAACGACGTAATGACGTTATTTCCATTGACTACTGAGGAGCCGAAAGGCGAAACTAGTTTAGTAGAGGAGCGTAATGTTTATATTAAATATTTTTTAAACAAAGGCATAATCTTTCTTATTTTTTAATTCGATATATATCTTAACTTGTACCGGACCGACTTTTGTCGGACCTTTGCATTTCCGTTTATATATATATATATATATGATTCTTCTTTCTTTTATTCAAAACCATTAGGCCATTGGCCCATGAGGCAGTATACATGTGTATACAACAAAACATATTTACAGTTTAACTAATTTAACAAACATATAAAATAATAAACTGTAACTATTGAAACATGTACATTTATGGAGAAGGTTGCTATAACCATATGATTAAATCAAGAGATCTACATGACACAAGTGTTTAAACACAAATGCTACCAAGTTGTGACTTGAGTTCCACAAAAAGTTAGCAGATGTCATTTAAACATCAATTAATATGTTTTTTCGGGAATAAGACAATTTGCCTACCACTTCACATGCAAGAAAACATATTTATCATAATTATATGGTCACAGCAATCAGGATCTACACAATATATAATTATGTACTTAAAAGTTCACAAAGGAAAGGGAGATAACCCAGTAAGTTAAGAATATAGTGTTCTATGTGTACACTGTTATCTCCCTTTAACTGTCATAATCTAGAACTTGGCTAAAATACCAGAAATATTTATTTCCTTTAGACTGACTGAAGGTATTAAAGCAGAATGCTCCTTAAGGCGCATTCTGCTTTACCTTCAATCAATCTCAAGTGGTAACCTGTTTTATAAGCTCTTGGCTATAATCAGACTTATATACATTTGTACAGTAATTATTCTGTAGAATATATATCTACAGTAAATACAGAGTTAACTCAGTTTTAAGCTTAAAACTGACTGAAAAGTAAGGCAAAATGCATCTTATAATAGGCGCATCCTGCGCCCCACCCGCCCCACTTTAGGTGATAACCTGTCTTTAAAGATTAGAAACAGGCTAAATATTCAGTAACTATTCGGTGGTATATAAATTACATCCATTTTAATGATAGTAGCTTAAAAACTTATAAAAGCTTTAAAAGCTGGCTGAAAGTAAATCAGAATGCACTGAAAGCTCATTCTACCTAACTTTCAGTCCACTTCAAGCACAAACTTGTTTTCAACACCAGGAACAAGCTAAATTACAGTAAAAGCTGGCTGAAAGTAAATCAGAATGCACAGAAAGCCCATTCTACTTAACTTTCAGTCCACTTCAAGCACAAACTTGTTTCCAACACCCGGAACAAGCTAAATTACAGTAACTATTCCTTAGTTTATACATCAAATATTAATACAGTATTAGAATCATATAGCTAACTAATAAAAGTAAAGCAGAATGCATCCTAAAGCTCATTATGGTCCACTTTCAATCGGCTTCATGTTATCATGGAGAATTGTCATTTCTCCATGATGTTATATCCCGGTTTCAAGACTAGAAATGAGCTAAAACACAGTAACTGTTCTACAGGTAGTATATAAAACAAAGTCATTGAATGCTAATTAAGACTGCCTGAAAGTAAAGCAGAATGCTTTAAGGAGAGAAAGACAGTACATGTATGTCAATTAATATAGTTAGTACTGTTCCTTATTTCAAACCCCTTATAGATAAATAAGGCTAAGTTTCTAAGGGTATTTGCATTTTCAGATTTTAAAAGTTCAATGAATTAACATATTTTGACGTTTATAACAATATGCAGCAACATTCACCATAAATACATTTATATGACATTAATATAAGCAGCTGATTTCAAAACAAAAGCCTTTTCAACAAACATAGCTAGACTTTTTACTTCTTGAAAATTGGTTGAATTAAGTAATAGTACAAATGTTTGCATATTGGGTCTACACCAAAAGAACTTCTTTATATACTGTTTTCTTAACTGTTTGTACAAATCACATTCCATAACAAAATGATATTCGTCCTCCAAAATGTTACAATTCAAGCATTTTCGATCATTTCTAGGTGTTGGGTTAGGTCTGTGCCAACGACCCATCTCAATTTCAAGTCTATGTGATGAAACTCTCAGTCTAGTGAGTGCAATTCTAAATTTAGTAATATTGCAAACATACAGATATGGCTGAAATTCAAACTTACGGAAACTATTGTAAAACCACGCTCTACTCGATTCATTTAAACTATTTTCCCAGTCTTGCATAAAAACATCATGAATCCGTCTCTTAACTATTGCTAAAAATGCATTTTGGTTAGCTACACCTTGAGCTAACCAAACATTATTAAAACCCAACTGACAAAGCAGATCACGCAGAAGCGATACCCAATTCTTTTTAGTTGGGTGTTCATTCACATCTTTTAACATCATATTATACACTTTTTGAACATATTTAGCATCACTTGTACTAATTATTTTGAACCAATATCTGATAATGTTAAAATATCTTCCACAAATAAGTTTCTTCCTGCCAAGTTCGCCATAAATAAAATCATTTTGTGTCGACGTCTTCACTCCTAAAAGTTTCTTACAAAACTGTGTATGAATTCTTTCAATAGAATCACCCTTATGGAAACCCCAAACCTCAGATCCATAGTTCAAGATTGGTAACACAAGCTTATCAAAGAGTTCAATTCTATGTTTCACTGAAATAGAAGTAAACTTGTGTAAGTATTTATTCATTTTGAAAATTGCTTTAAGAGCCTGCCCTGCAAGCGACGTTTGGGTTTCCAAAAAAGATCCACCAGGTGTGAAATAAATTCCTAAGTAGGAAAATTTATTGACTATATCAATAATTTTTCCATCATACATAAAACTTAAATCACCCGGAATTTGGCCCCCTTTCCTAAATATCATAATTTTTGTTTTTGACGCATTTACCACAAGTTTCCATCTATTACAATATTCAAGCATGGCATCAAGACTTTTCTGTAACTCATCACTAGACTTAGCAAATATGACTATGTCATCAGCATATAGAATAAGGAATAATTTAAACATGTCTACATCTAGACCTTCAATTCCATTTCTCGTAAATGTATCTTCAATATCATTCAAATACATAGCAAATAAAAAAGGAGAAAGACAGTCACCCTGTCTTACACCAAGAGTACATTGATATTCATCACTTAGCATATTACGACACTTAACTCTTGACTTTAAACTTTCATACATAGAGTGTATAATGTTAAAAATCTTTCCCCTTAATCCCATGTTAACCAATTTATACCAGAGATTTTCACGAACCACATAGTCGAAAGCTTTTGTAAAGTCGACAAATGCACAAAAGAGCTTTTCGTTACGATTGATAAAGTGTGTAATTAACCCATGTAATACAAAGATATTGTCAACAGTTCCCATTTTTGCTCTAAACCCTCCTTGGGCTTCAATGTATACACCATAGCTTTCTGCCCAGCTAGTTAATCTGTTGTTCAAAATCCTAGTAAATAATTTTCCAAGAGAACTTAAAAGTGTAATCCCGCGATAGTTTCCAGCATCATTTAAAGGACCTTTTTTGTGCAGAGGTATAACATAACCCTCAGACCACTCTTCTGGGAAATAACCATCGTTAAAAGCTTTATTGAACAACTCTAATAACACAGATGATAGCAAATCTTTGCCAGCTTTGAAAAACTCATTAATGTACATGTCTGGACCACCGGATCGGTCTGACTTTAGCTGATGTATAGCCTTAATGAGTTCCTCTTTTGAAATGTAAACATTTAAATCATCAAACAAAATTTCAAATTCCCCCCTTTCATATGTTTCGATAAAATGGACAACATCCTCATCTGGCGTAAAAAACGGATTCTCCGGGTTGTTGACTGCTTTAAAATACTGTTCAAAAGTATTAAGTTGAACATCAGGGTCTCGAATACCTGAACACTATTTTAGCATTTTCCAATAAAGTTTTGCATTTTTACTCCTTGCCGACAAAAGTTTGTCAGTTTGTGTTTTGTCATATTCATATTTGCATTTTCTAATTTGTGTTTTATAATCTGACCTAGCACTGACTAATGCTTTTCTGTTTTCATCACTCTTGTTTAACCGGTATTTATTCAAGGCCCTTGAGAAAATGCTTCTTTTATCTATTAGTCTACCAACATTTTGACCGTTTTTGACCCCTCATGGCATGTCGTGTAGACGGGTTACATCCACCTGATTCGTGTTTAGTGAACATATCTTAGAAATTCTAGGGGGGATGTAAAGTCGAAAAGTTCAAATTAAGGTCAGAAATGAGGTCAAAGGTCAACGGGTGCAGATTTTTGCATACCATAATATAAACCTAACTTTATTTACATTTCAAATATATCAAATGAACTGTTATTGGTTACAATTAGTTCACAAATGTCTGTACTTGCTAAATATTATCAAAAAAGTAAAATATTACTGTCAATGTCCTTTTCCAGGGGCAATAACTCTGATTTTCCTCATTCTTTTTTATATTTTTATAGTTATTTTTTCGTTATTTTTGTCTGTGTTCTTATTACATCAAATTATTTTTATGTTTCTTTACACCTTTGACATAAAGTAACAATTCTAAATGCAAATGGAAGTAAATATTACAGCCAATGCCCTTTTCCAGGGGCAATAACTCTGATTTTTCTCTTTCTATTTTATTTTTTATGGGAATTTGTTTTCGTTATTTTTTGACTGTTTTCTTATAACATCAAACTTTTGTATGTTTCTTTACACCTTTGACATAAAGCAACGATTCAATATGCAAATAAAAGTAAAAATTACAGTCAATGCTCTATTCCAGGGGCAATAACTCTGTTTTTTTCTGTTCCATATCTCTTTTTTAATAGGAATTTGTTTTCGTTATTTTTTGACTGTTTTACCATAATGTGTTTATGTTTGTTTACACTTTTGACACAAAGGAGCAGTTCAATATGCAAATAAAAGTAAATATTATAGTCAATGCTCTATTCCATGGGCAATAACTCTGATCTTTCAGTTCCATATTTAATTTTAAATGGGAATTAGTTTTCGTTTTTTGTACTGTTTTCTTATAATGTTGTACGTTTGTTTACACTTTTGACATAAAGGAGCAGTTCAATATGCAAATAAAAGTTAATATTACTGTCAGTGCTCTTTTCCAGGGGCAATAACTCTTGTTTTTCCATTCCTATTTTATATTTAATTATTATTATTATTATTATTATACCCGATTTATATAGCGCTCTTTTCACACAGGAGTTGTGCGTTCAAAAGCGCCTCACATGAAATTATATTAATGTACCTACAAAGCGAGAAAGACAAATAACTACATTCACAATAAAAATGATACAATATTGAGATGCATGGAAACATGGAAATTCTTTCAATATTATTACCAAGATTATAAAATTGTTATAGTAAGTTTGTAAAATCATTTTTAAAATGAGTAAAATTAAACAATTATTTATGAGAATTGTTTGCGTTATTTTTGACTGTTTTCTTATAATATCGAATTTGTTTGGGTTTACCTAGTACATTTTAATAAAAACAGCAATTAAATAATCAAATCAAATGTAATCTTACAGTCATTGTTCTTTCTTTAGACAATAACTCTGTTTTTTTCTCTTTCTTTTTTATGTTTTTTTGTTTGTTTATTATTTATCGTCTGTTTTCTTATAAAATCAAACTACTTTATGTACATGTATATAAACATCATTGACATGAAGCAGTAAATCACTATGGACATTCATCACTGAAATATGCGTTTTAGGGTATACATACAGACAACCCCGATATATAAAAAAGCCAAAAGATTGGATTGTGTGCGATGCCAAATGAGTTTCTCTTAAATTCACTTTGGGGAAAGTATCATTATATTAAGTATTACTTTCTTAGGAACACTGTATTGACATGAAGATACATAATGGATGACTATGTTAGGTTCGAATTTCTATAAAATGTTATCGTTGGTTTTGTGACAAATCCAAGGGTTATTACTATGTATCTGGCTAAAACATTGTGTATTTACAATTTTGTGACGGGAAGTTGTGCTTTACAGCCTGTATACGTGTAATTTTAACACATACCAAATGAATTAGATGTAAACATTCTGTATAATTATTCACATACTTTAATGTAGTTTTACAAATGAACATTTACAATATCAATATCCTTTTAGAGATATTTGAACGAAGAAGAACAATCACAAACCATACACTCGTGGTATCATTTGACCAAACTTGCGAATAACTTTACAGAACTTTCATCACCAATTGGATGTACTAAGACATGCATTATGCTTCGTTATGAAACAATCAGATCATCGATCTACATACATTCAGTTTACAATGACGCGTCTAGCAAACGTGAGAATGTGGGGATTCTTATAAAGACGCATGCTACCAATTAATCTGAGTTACACAGTGTGTTGCCTCACAAGTTCACAACCACATTCATACATGCATACTTGTTGGCTTTTATAGCAAGCACATTTTGCCGAGCTGCACTTTGTCTTGCAATAGCAAGACGCGAGTTGCATGTATGCCATTGGGATAGAGGGATTTCTTATCCAGTTGGGGGTGATACATAATTAGTGTGTGTGTATGGGGTCAAAGGCTGTCTTGACTTTCATGAGTTGCCTATACCAGCAAGTGTCTATATACCAGTTAAGGTATGGAAACCTATGATGTTTTGTCGACCTTGAGTGCCTCATATATTTTGTTAACAAGGAATCATCCCCTTTGCTTTGCTGTACCGGATAACATCCATATTAACACGTCATTTCCTACAAAGCATCAACAGTATTACGTCTGTGTCCCTGCATATAACAATCAGACGATCAAACCCGCTTGCAACAGCATCCTTAGCATGGAATATCATTCTATTGTCAGCTTCTTTATTATCGACCGACAACTTATCAGCATGGAAGCTATATGACTTTGCATTTATAACGCCTACGAACGTTCAATCTGCTACAACAAGCAACCCTTGTGGTAATAATGTGTCATTCAGATGATAGAAACTCGGCAATGTACATGTATTTCTACTTATCGTCGAGCACAAGGTATGGCTCTCTGACATGCGGTAGTGGGTCCAGGTAGTGGGTCTTCTGTACCTGTGATTTTTTCCAGTGGCAGCTTTGATAGACCTGCTCCCAAGGTATCAAATGTGACATCAATGCGAGTAGGTGTGCCTGTGAAATGGGAATATACCGACCGAACAAATTCTTGAGCATACTCTCCGAATGTCTGACATCCTTGAGATCTTTCTCGAGCTTTAATAAGGTCAGGTCTTATCTGTTTCGATACGTGTTGCTTGTCTGATCTCGTGTCTCTATAAATACTTGCTAATGTCTTTGACTTGATTTTTGGGTGGAGCAAATAGTCGGTGTTGCACTCCTTGAATCAATAATTTGTAAAGTCCTAAACCAATGAGAGGGTTCTGCAATCACATCGCGTCCAACAAAATATGGCTAATGTCTTTTGTTTCAGCATCCTTTAACGCTGTCTCAACAAATTGGTCTACAGCATTGGATGCGTCTTTCGATTTTTCACTTGTCGAAATACAAAATACATCTAACAAACCGCCCAGTGCAGCAAGGGCTTAGAATTACCTTTGCTAAAAGATCTTGGTATACAGAAAGAGTTGGTTTCCTTTGTACAACAATCAAACTTGAGCTGGTTTCCCGTAATGAAGTTAATATGTTTGTTAATTGACCCTGTGAGATCTGAACATACACAATCAACGCATTATATTTCATGTTCTGTTAATTCGTATTAGATGGTTTTCATATGGAAAGAGAAAAGGCTGCATGGACCACAGCGAATGCATTTCATGGAAAATATTTTACATTTACAATTTATTGTTTATTTACTATTAGTTAAAATGAAGAAACAGTAAAGTCTTGAAAACATTGCGATTGCTATGTATGACAAGCCATTAGATAAGTTGTATTTAATGCAATTATTGTGTTGGATTGGACGTGTTTGCCTGATAGTGGAAAAAACCTTACTTCGCAATTCCTACAAGCCAAGCAGCTTTGTTTAAACACACGAAATTATTTGCATACTAAATAGCTTGTGTTTTGTGGCATTACGCAAAATAATATAAGTGTCCAGTAGAGTGTGAATGAAGGAAATATATTGCTGATACATTAGACTAGGCTGCTATTTATTAGATATAGATATACATATAGTTGCGAAGATTAAGCGTATGCGCTAAAGAAAACTGATTGCAGTGACATATGCCTGTATTTTCGATGTTGCCGCTTTTGTTCAGATTAATAAATTTGTGAATATGACAATGAATATATACACACATCATAAGCAATAATACAACAACAAACAGGATTTTCTACTTTACTATTCATAAACCATATATATAATATACAATGTATATGTATTTGCCAAAAGTAAGTCAATACCCAATTAAACAAGTTCTTTAATAAATATACAATCACAAAATTAGTGATTTTAACACTACCTTTGACTCCGAAAGTTTGACTAATGGTCATGTATGAGAAAATTTAAGAACGAAATTAATCATTAGTGCAAAAGGTAAAGGTCATCTTAAAGCAAACACGTTTCTTTTTCAAACATTGGTCATTATGCATTAAAGTAAGCTTCAAATCAATTTAAAATTTTCTTTATTACCTTGCCAATGCTTAAAAACATATATTTCAACACCAAAAGTATAAAATTTGGTCATACATGTCAAATGTTAGAAGAGAAATGGTATATGAGAACCGAAAATGGCGGCCATCTTGAAAAATGGCGGCCATTTTGAATGTTTACGGTGCAAAAGGGCTTTTTGTTGAAAGAAAGGCCATATCAGTATATTATGTAAACCTACTTTGATGATTGTATATCAAGTTTATGATTTTTTCTCTAATGTGCCCAGCTATTATAGCAGAAATACGTGATTTGCTGGCTTATTTTAAGAGTTATCGCCCTTGTTTGTGACTTATAATTGTTTTTTTCTGTCACGAAAATTCTATTTCTAGATTTTTCGACCAATTATACATTCAATAAATTAAAGTTTTTTAGGTTATCTATGAGTGATTGCAAATAGCATAACAATTCATTATCATAATTCCTATTACAAGGAGATATGGAACAGAAAAAACAGAGTTATTGCCCCTGGAATAGAGCATTGACTGTAATTTTTACTTTTATTTGCATATTGAATCGTTGCTTTATGTCAAAGGTGTAAAGAAACATACAAAAGTTTGATGTTATAAGAAAACAGTCAAAAAATAACGAAAACAAATTCCCATAAAAAATAAAATAGAAAGAGAAAAATCAGAGTTATTGCCCCTGGAAAAGGGCATTGGCTGTAATATTTACTTCCATTTGCATTTAGAATTGTTACTTTATGTCAAAGGTGTAAAGAAACATAAAAATAATTTGATGTTATAAGAACACAGACAAAAATAACGAAAGAATAACTATAAAAAATATAAAAAAGAATGAGGAAAATCAGAGTTATTGCCCCTGGAAAAGGACATTGACAGTAATATTTTACTTTTTTGATAATATTTAGCAAGTACAGACATTTGTGAACTAATTGTAACCAGTAATAGCTCATTTGATATATTTGAAATGTAAATAAAGTTAGGTTTATATTATGGTATGCATAAATCTGCACCCAATGACCTTTGACCTATTTCTGACCTTAATACGCGCCTAAGAACTTTACATCCCCCCTAGAATTGTTCGTATACATATGCTGAATATAAATCAAGTGGATGTTGCCCGTCTACACGACATGCCATGAGACCCATTTTCCAGAGCCTTATTTTCGATCCGTAGGCAGACTATATGCAACGTTCATCGTACCATTTACTGTTTGATTTTCCTTCATCCGAGTCATACGTATTACCTTTTGAACAATCCCCATACTTTAAATTATGTTTAAACAAAGGAGAAGCTACCTCATCTATGACATTTCCAAGCGTATCAATACAACGGTCAATATCATGTTTATCCTTAGCTTTACATATGGATCCCTGTAATGTTTTCAATTTTTGTTCAATGTCTGGGTCAGATAACCTTCCAATAAACTGATCGTTTAACTCTGGTTTCCATGTATACTTGTGTTTAACCCGCTCACATTCAGTATTTTCAACATAATCACTAATAAGCAAATCCTTTTCAAATTCAAAAACACATGAAATTAAACAGTGATCAGACATAATATTTGGGTCTGAAACATCGAAAGACTTAACATGTTTCATAATATTCACACTACCTACAACATAATCAACAACGGAACTACCTTGACTGCCCACATAAGTAAATTTTCCCACCCCTTTGTCCGATCCAACCCGTCCATTAAATATTCTAAGCCCTAACTGTTGACATAGTTGTAAAAAGTTATGACCATTTGCATTAACTCTGCCTTTATCTTGTGAATATCTCTTTAGTTCAGCATCTACAATATAATCATCAGGTAAAAAGTTTGTGTGCCTATTAATATTATCAGTAACATAATCTGCATATTCAGCGGTACGACTATTCATATCTCCAAAAAGCACAAAATTTAGTTCAGTGTCGATTTTAGAAGACTCTTCTGTATAAAAGTCGCACAATCTATCAAACGTATTCATATCAATAAAGGCTTGTCTACTGGACTCAGATGGTATAACGTAACACAATGCAATTAACAAGTCATTCTGTAAAGACAATGGTCGCCCATCAATTCTAACGCACAATATATCATCCTGGCTCTGAAATAACACAGTATTTTCCTTAACATACTGAGATCGAATGTATACAGCTATACCACAAGAGTTACGCTTTGTGGACGACTTGTATTCTGACCTATGTAGTACATATTGTTGGAAATTTTTAACTTCCAATTCACTAAACTCGTCTGACCATGTTTCTGTAAACAAAACAATATCATGATTATCAAAAACATATTTCATTTCACTGGAATCTAATTTATTTATACGTCTTGAAACAAGGCCCTGAACATTCAATAACGCGCACCGTAAACTTTGAACCTTCTCCGAGGCATCCTAGCTGGTTTTCACACTATCCCGACAACTTTTATCAGGTGGATCAGGTGGAACATGAACATCTTCTAGCTGTCGATCACTGTCCTGCGTTTGACTATTTCTAACACCACTGTTGACCATACTTATGCTGATATTAGACGATTTGCGCGCTCTCGGTAGACTAGGACTTTCTTTCCAATATGGGCTTGACGTTGAGGATCTATACTGTTTTCTTTCTTTGGTGCGTGAAACGTGACCCTGTGATGTTGCTGACGGCTGCCTAGCATATGTTTCTTGTGATAGAGATGGCATGTTGCCCTCCTCAAACATTGACTCGAGCATACTACGTAAATGGTTGTCCGACCTGTCCTGTGAGATCATGTTTACCTTGCTAGTTTCACTTTCAGACTTGTCCTGTGAGATCATGTTTACGTCGCTAGTTTCACTTTCAGCAATGATGTCGCCCATCCTGAACGGTAAGTCTGGATCAGTCACTGGATCAACATTCTGCAACAACGGCAAGCGATTTCCGTTGATGAATTTTGACCACATTGGCATCTCGTCATGCGTAACCCTACCATCTACAACAAGCTTTGCCGGATAGACAATCTGAGCCTTGCGTGTCCTCCTGTCTGCCTTGGCATTCTTATAATGCGGCCAGAGCCTTCGTCTGGCGTCCTGGATATCCTTTGGCATATCCAAGTCGACAGAAAACGGTGTCCTTTGCAGCATATATGTGTTGTGCATTATGTGTTCAGTGTCACAGAAGTCCCTAAAGTTAACTATGATGGGACGCGGTTTTGAACGGGGACCATTTTGAAGAACATGCGGACCAAGTCTGTGTGCTCTTGACAAATACATGTTGTTTCCATCTATGTTCAAAATGTTACATAGAAACTGCCTTATAGTTTCGAAACAATTCTCACAACGCCGCTCTTCAATGCCAAAAAACACCAGATTGTTTCTTCTTGCACGAGCTTCCATGTCAATAGATTTAAAAGCTAGCGTTTTAAGCAGTTCTGATTGTACATTTGTAACTTCGGCTACATGACCCACTTTTTCCGTGACCTTTATCAAAGTTTCGTTAAGCATACACATTCCTTTGATTGACATTTCCTGTTTTTGGTTCAGAGTTTTCATCTCATCAAATAATAACAGGAGTTTGGTATCTAAATCACCTTTTATAAAGTTCTGGCGTGCAAATGGGCCCGATCCCTCGACCGCATGCAGGTTGCAGGTCAAAACGCCCCCAAGTCAAAACGCCCCCAAATTGGTCAAAACGCCCCCATAATTGGTCAAAACGCCCCCATAGCCTGGTCAAAACGCCCCCATTTTATTTCCATATATATAATATGTAAAATATTTATATGTATTTGTATAAAAAAATTTATGTATATATATATATATCAATGTATCAGTAGGAATTGTATGAATTTTTGTTCGATTTTTGTTCGATTTTATATAATTTTTAATACTTGCGTTTTTTTCACTTCTCTTTCAGGTGATTCCGTTTGTCGGCCATAGACGGTCGCCGAAAAATGGATTTGCAATTTATTGTATTAAAATTGATTGAGGTGTATTTACTGCAATAAACGTAGATGGAAATGCATGTTGTAGGCTATTGTTAAATTATGTGTTTGGTGTGTGCGAAAGGGTCCATTTGAGTGAGAGTATAACATATTACAAAGAAACGAAACCTTATAATGAGCCCCAGAGACGAGTATACTCGTCATGAACACAACAATCACCTATCAAGCGTACACTTGTCCTTTGCAAACAGTGAAGACCCTGATCAGAGGCTAAACATAGTTAATACTAACGACGAGTGTAATTATCAAGAGGACATTTGTCCTATGTGGCAATTGTTACAGTGGAGAAAACGTTATTCAAACTATTTGCCACTCATATCGAAACTAGAAGTCAGAAGTTTAAAAAAGTTGCCATTTTGTACATTTCATTACGTTCTTGCATTTAAACGGGAAAGAATAACGCTTTCTCCACTGTATCTGTCCCTGATATTCTGTTATTGTCTCATTAACTCATTCACACCTGAACCTTTCAATGGTTCAAATCGAATTTCAAAATATGTCCAGTCAACTGTGGACAATTAAGGGATGGGGGTTTAGGTTAATAATATATTTGAAAATGACAACAGTGTAGACCCTGATCAGAGGGCTCTGAAGTAGCCCCCTGATCAGGGTCTACACTGTTTGCATGGGACAAATGTAATCCTCATAGATACACTGTTTGTAAACGACGAGTATACTAGTCGCCAGGGTTGAATGTGTTATTCATTGTAATTCCGTATTTATTATTTATTTAATTAATTCAATTTTATTTATATGACGCAGTCGATATTAGAATCAAACAAATGAAATCTCAAGGCCTGACCAGGATCCAGTCATCCTATTGACACTGTAAATTAAAAAAAATTATGCGATTTATATTACGTAAATCTATATTTATAAGATATATATATGTTTTGATTAAGAAAATATATATATAATAGAAAAGTTGAGGTATAATATGGCAATCTTTATGTAAATCAAAATAAACTGTCAGCTGTTTCCGTAATTTTTACAATAAAAAATCAATCAGCTGCTACAGATCACGAAGGTGTGATTTCTTCGTGTACAGGTAAACAAACAAAGAGCAGTGAACCATAAAGTCCACAGGCCATTTGACTGACACGTACACAAAGGATATCTTATCTGGCTTGCTGGCAGACATGCAGTAGCATATATATATAGTGGAACGACCGACTATTAAAGTACCTTAAATGTTCAAAGTTCTCTTATTCAACCTATTAATGATGGAAATATAGTTAAATTATGGAAATAAAAATAAAATAAAAATGGGGGCGTTTTGAAGAAAAAAAATGGGGGCGTTTTGACCAGGCTATGGGGGCGTTTTGACCAAAATGGGGGCGTTTTGACTTGGGGGCGTTTTGGGGGCGTTTTGACTATAAATCCCGCATGCATTGTTGACAAAATCATCGTCACCCACGAAAACTGATTACTCTATGGACATACCGTCAAAAATGCTGTTTTGGTTTACAGTTGACCGTCGCGTCCTGACTTCGTCGGTAGATTTTATGTTCATGTATATCATGATTGACATCTTCTGTTTGTTTTTGAGTGTTTTACCGTCAATTCAAACATTTAAGCGATTTTCTAAAAACACGATGCTGGTCAGAGACCACTAATTTTGTATACATACATATATATATATATAAAAATAATGTCGGCGTGATGCCGGAAACTACCGGGAAAAGCTGTATATATGAATTAAAAAAATAAATGATGTATTATTGTACTCTCTGTGAGTTTCATATTACCCTACGGTGGTCGTCAAGTGTAACTTGATGTTCATAGAAAGAAACATATCCCCTCAGACCTGGGATCGAACCCGGGTCGCCATGTTCGCAGTCATACACTCTACCACGTCGCCATAAAACACTATTGTACAGCAAGGGCTGAAGACCGTACTTGTAAGTGATAATAACCTATACATACTGTGATATAAATTAAAATCCAAAACAATACATTTATATCACAAAATCTCGTCCTCGTCTCTTCTTTCACTTTCATTTTCATTTATTTAAGCCCTTAAGGCCTTTCGCTCACCGGAAGTCGGTCTTGCGGGCGAGCGGATATGCGTCTTGACGACATAGACTTTTTTTCGTACATGCTTATACTAGAAAATTTATATAAAGGAAATGTTGATACGATTG
Source organism: Gari tellinella (assembly GCA_922989275.2). NCBI lineage: Eukaryota > Metazoa > Mollusca > Bivalvia > Cardiida > Psammobiidae > Gari > Gari tellinella. Next base: position 55,684,211 of record OV277858.1, read on the forward strand.
AGTATAATCCTTCATAGCGCAGTTAGTATAGTGGTTGACTAGCAATCCAAAGGTCATAGGTTCGAGACCCATCCGATCCAAATATTTTTTTAAGTGTCCGATTTATTGACTTGTCAATCCATAACGCAGTAATCAAGAGACATGTTATGTTTAGTCTTCGTTGATTAGAACTAGTGATGTTTACGGTCCAAGTATATGTCCACTTACCTGTACGTTTTAGTTTAATGACTTACAAGTCAATTAAATCAGTATACATGTACACGCTTTGATCGAACTATAAAGCCACACATTGAAGCTTATCAATACGCTAACCTTTTCAAGATCGATATTGCCCATTATAATTATGTTAAAACAATATAATAAACATTGTATGCAAGTCCATAAATAAATAATAATGCATTTTAATGACAAAGTTTTAATTCTAAGGTAGGTAACTCAGGGCACGACAAATCCTGTGCCCGGAGCCCGGCGGGCAACCAAATGTTTAGCTTGGGCAACCATATTTTTCAAACTGCTGCCCGGCGGGCAACCCTTTAATTCCATTTTAAGATGCCCGGATTATTTCACTTTTGGAAAATTTCAATATGTCAGAATAATGCCGTGCGAGTCATCTACTAGTTGCATTTCGTAACAGTAAGACCTTGTGTCTACTACTGTCTAGCGGTACTGCATCTACATGGACTGAAGTATCAGACTAAAGCCATAAATATTGAAAGTGTGCAACAAATTTGCCGATTAATTAAGACCCCTGTGGACACTTATCTTTGTCTGTAGGGTAGAACAGTTACAAAGGATTCTTGTGGATTAGCGATAACACACCCCAATTAGCAGTTCACGCTTGATCAAACACCATGCTGAGCTTGTCATTTTGTGTAAACAATCTCGTGGATACATTCGGCATACTTCTAAATTTATCGCAGAAGAATTTTATAAACACAGACTGGTACACTTAGTTAACTTTTTGTGAACCAGTCATTAAATTCAGCGATAACACCTGGGGAGCTCCGAATGATATGAAAAGATGAATATAGGATTTCCTATAAAAATGAAAGTACAATGAAACACTGTTAAATAAGATTAAACATTGTGCTGGCAATAAATATGTTTTACCAGTGATTTTCAAGTCTTAATAATAACTTTCAAAGGTAGGTGCAGTAATTATGGACTTTAACATAGTTTTGTTCGCAAATGAAATGTTGGACTTGGGTTGTCTTCCTCGAAGTTTGTAAAGTAAAAAACTTGTTTGGTGAATTTTCGGAAAGCAAATAATAATGATAAAAAAACGGATCCGATCACTCGAGAGTGTAATAATATGGGCAGAAAAACGTGAATTTTTATTTTGTTTTTTAACTGTAGTTACTTCAGTCAAACTGAAAGTCACTTTCAGAAAATGTGGATATGAATAAACCATGAGCCCCTGCCCACGTGCGGGATGTAAGAACGCAGAAAACTTACATTTTAGTTCTCCTATGAAATCCCCTGATACTGTCAATTAATAAATTTGAAGGGTGAGACTGAAATAGATTTTTAAAATTACAATGCTACTGCTACAGCTGTTGAAAGAAAAGGTGTGAGAGATATATTATATATAGAGATGTTAAGAAATAGTAACTAAATTTCAAATTTAAGAATGAAAAAACATGAATAATATAAACCCAAAAAAATGTGACAGCCCATCAGTATCAGGAGATGATGATCTGTATTATCTATGTCTATGTATTATCCAATGCTAATAATTTCACCAGTTACTAACTGTATCTAAACAACAAAAATCCCACATTTTAATAAGAAAATATGTTATTACAACAAATCCTGACTGTAATATTTTCAAATTTTTTCAGACTGACTATTTCATCAGACATATATTTGAATAAAATGAAAACAAATATACATTGAATGAGTCAATTTTTTAGCATTTTGCAAAATTTAAATGGCTGATAACATCTTTCTGAACACCTTTATTCAAAATGTTTTTAGCTTTTCTTGTAATGAATGTTGTGGACTACTTATTAGGCGAGAATTATAGGCATTAGCTTTATTCATTTTTAAGAAAAATAAAATCATCAAAATTCTAGGTTTTTGTCAGAAAAAGAGACCTTAAAGACAAACCACACCATAAATTTTGCCTATATTTACACACATTGTTTCTTAGGCTATTATCATTCTTCATGAAAACTTTCATAACAATCGTATGGAAACAACGCGCACATGCGAAGTACCTTAAGGTGGTTCGACAGCGGGCGGCCCGCATCTCGAGTTCCGGAAATGCTGATGACTTTCACCTGATCTTTTCGGCACGTGCTTATAGTAGAAAATTTAGATAAAGAAAAGTTGGATGATATTCAGTGTCTTCTCTGTTAGCGCAGTTGGTTACGGTGGTTGACTAGCAATGCAAAGGTTCTAGGTTCGATTCCCACTTGCTTTAAAACTTTTTTTAAAAATAAATTGTCCGATTTTGTTGACTAGTTAATCCATAACGCAGTGATCAAAGGACAGGCTATGTTTAGTCACATAATAATGAATAGTATCAGATGCAAGTATATAGTCAAGTGACAACTAAACTTTGTGGGGATTTATAGCCACAGGACAAAAGTAATGCTAAAAGATAGATCCTAAAGGAGCTTTTATGCATTACTTTTGTTCTGTATGAAGCAGTCACCTGTCTTCAAAGATCTACAGGCTACCGTATTTAATGGTCCCTTATAACAGGTTTGACTTATGGTATTATTTAGAGCCGACGGCATTTTAAAGTTGAACTCAAGGGAAGTTACTCGTTTTGTGTTAACATTTTGTCAGAATTTCTGGAAATCATGTATAAAATGTAAATTCCACTGTAGATTTTCATAAAACTTTTGCGACTAGTAGAACTAAGTAATATCTATCTAATAAGAGTAAAATTAGTGTATGTTAAACGACTAGATTTTTTGTAATTTGAGATTTAGTGACTTTTTCCGAATTTGACTTTTTTAAAATATTGATATTTCCAGAAAATATGTCATGAAATATTTTTTGTTTGCACAATATCTTATAGTCTCTGTACAGTTTACTTGAATGTACAGAAATTATTGAGTTATATCATTTTATAAAGAAAATATTCCTGTTTATTAAAAAAGGAGCTTTTCTCGACAAAAGGTCCTGTCAGAAAAAAACGGCACTGTAACTTTTTTTTATTTTAACGATTTTTCACTCTCCATATGGTATATTTCAATTTAATCACGGTTTCAAAGAATTCTGACACAGAATAAGCTGACCCGCGAACCACCTTAATTAAATATGGCATTTTCGGCAATTCAAGGGCAGATAACTCGACCTATTGGAACAATTTCAACCATAATCTATCTCATTCGAACTCTTATGGTCATATACAATCTGAGCAAGTTTGAGAAAGATTGGATAAAAATTGTGGCCTCTAGAGTGTAAACACTAAAATTGTTGACGACGGATGACGAACATTCAAGGATTTCAAAAGGTCACCCTGAGCAAGCTCATGTGAGCTAAAAATGCAACGCAGAACCTGATCTGATAGCTACTTTAAGAGCCCTCTGGTCTGAGTCTACACTGTTTGCACAGGTCAAGTGTAGTATTCACATGTACAGTCTTGGTACAGAATGGACAAGTATTCTTGTAGCTATGGTTCAATGGGTTAAGATGAAGCAAATCATAACTCTTTGCAACAAATATCACCTCATTCAAGATTTCTTTTTTAATAAAGGGTCAGAATGTCAAACAGTTTGATCAGGGTCGAAACTGTTTGCTCAGTTAATCACAATTCCACTGCTAGAGATCAAAGAACTAAACATTGAAAGTTGTGTGGGGGCTCTACAGGGCTGCAGATAAGAGGGAGTAAACTGAACAAATCCAACATCTACTAACTCATTCAGCACCAAATCCTATGGTGTTACTACTCATTAGAATCGTGTCTAATGAGTAGTGACACCATGGGGTTAAATGCAGATATAAAGATTTTAGTTTTGGAAATACTCCCATTATCTGACTGACCCTACACTGCTTACAAATGTGCTTTTGGTTTTTCAACACTAGTTGACAGCTATCAGTGTACTAAAGGAATAAATAACAACATGAAAAGCGGTGTAGTCTTTATAATTGTCTATGTTTTTTTTTAATTTACAAGTGTTACAGGCAATCAGGCATTAAGGTCTTGTATTCTCCAACATATTCATCGCCACAGGCTAAAAAATAATCTCCAATACTTTGGTTTGGTTCCCAGAAGCTGGAAGCCAAATAAAAGTGTTTTGAGATTAATATTGGCACCTCAATCTTGAGAATGTGTTGGAAAAAACAAACCAGGAACTTTCAAGACATGTAAAATCTAACATTCTTCAAAGTATATCCACATCTTTGACAGGTACCGTATCCATCTGAATCACCAAGAACATACTGTTTACAGACATTCTGCCATTTCTTTCTCTATTCTCATCTGCACAACTAGTTACAGAATAAAAACATGTGTTAAGCAGCCATTCTATGAAGAAATATTTCAACCTCTAAATACAGATTTACTGCTTAACCCATTACCCTGTTTTTAGTTTTGAAGACAATTGACCACTTAAAGCAGGTTGAAAATAAAGCAGAATGCACCTTAAGGCGCATTCTGCTTTAATTTCAGCCTGCTTTAAGCTATCATCTACTAGTATATAGAACATATTTCTAATAGAACATATTCATTACAGCGTAAAGCGGAACTGTTTTCTTCAAAGAAGGAGTAAATTTATGGCGTAAAAAGGCTTATTTATGGGGTAATGGGTTGATGCAGGATAAAAGTAATGCAGAAAGCTCCTCCTTTCTGAATTACTTTTGACTTGCATCAAGCTGTCACCTTTAAGACTAGCAATTTACCTTACTTTGAGTGGCCGCTGTACACAGGTTTAACTGTATATCTATTAAGAGTTGATGGGGTAAGTCTATGTAAAGTTGTAAACCCTTTAACTAATGATGAATTTATAGAGAGAGAGAGAGAAAAAATATCACTTCTATTCTTAGTACAATAATTACTAATCAATATCATCAAATTATTAGTAAGGAAATGGGGAAAACTTTATATAACAACAGCAAACAGTAAAGACTGGATTAAAAGAGCCCTATCTTGATCTACGCTGGACGCAGACCAACCTAAAACACACACACCCATCCCCCACCCCAACTACTAGTTTTAACTTTTGTGAAAAACAAATATTTTCTAATATTAAAATTTCACAAACATTAAAATATGCTTCAAGTAATATGTTTGAAGAAGGGTGAAGACCTCGGAAGAAATGCGACTGATAATACAAGATTAAAATGATCCTGTTGGGAACTTTCTACATTATTTTCATCCTGCTTTCCTCCACTAAAAAAAGAAATTGTTCTCTTAGAGTTATATTTTATTTAAATTTTTATATATTCTATTTTAAATATTTTAACTTAAAGCAGGCTGAAAGTAAAGCAGAATGCACCTCTCAATTCTCAACCGGTTTTAACGGTCACATATCTTCAAAACTAGAAACAGACTATGGGGTAAAAGGTTAATATGTATCAGTCTTCACTTGCGTATAGTCTTGCCAGCCAGAAGCATGTAAGTGGAAAACTGTCAAAAATTGTCTCCAAGGATGGTGTGAACTAGAGTTTCTTTCATACTACATTACTGACTTGGACCTATGCTTATAAAACATTTGAGACAAGTCAGAAATAATTTTCAAACTTTCTATTGGTCAGATTTCAGCAGAAGGCTCAAATCTGACCAATCAAAAGCTTGAGAATGATATCCAACTCCAATCAAGCCCTAAGCATGGGACCAAATTGGGAAAAAATCCGTAAAGCACTAACCTTCATATAGCACATTGGACACTTCATTGAAGAATAAACCAAGGGTAAAATATGGTTAACCAATAAATAGTTCACACAAAATATTCAAATAAATTGAAATCAGTTGAAGGTGTAAGGGTGGTGGAGTGATCAAGAGTGCTCCATGGCAACAATTGTATCAAATTGTTGTAGTAAGTAGTGATGCTAGATGAAATGGGCCCAAGGTTTGAGTTGAGATTGAGTTCGTTCTCTAGCATTTGATTGGTCAGATTTGAGCTTATGCTCAAATCTGACCAATTAAATGCTTGAGAATCAGACTAAACAGAACCCTTAGGGCCTGGTTAACTTGGCATGCACGAAGGAACAGGTCAATCACTCGATGCCTCCTGCATCAGTAGATAATGAGCACAAAATAATCAAAATAATTGTTTCCATGATCATCATTGTGGTCAGAAAAAATAATGCCCAAGCTCTGCCTAGGCGGACCCGGTCACTGGTTACCCTACAACATTATGCATGCAAAATAGCTCTATCACAAAACAACTGGGACATGTATGAGGTTTGGTCATATTGCAAAAGACTATACGCAGATTGGTCAACAGTCCTTGTGTTATAGAAGAAGGCCACCACTTTACTCTTAGATACTACAATATCATCGGATTCAAACTAGCTATTTGCAAAAGTTTATCCATCATTGTTTTATGTTTAAGAAAGGTCAAATAAGAGTCACAGTGTAGATACTGACAAAATCCAAAGATCAGGATCCACACTATTGTGATATAGCACTGATTTAGGAAATCTTTTGCACAAATTTTTTTACGTACAAAGAATTTCTGTAATCAATCATTTTCTCCGCATAAGGCCATAGGATGCTTTTACCCCTTCCTCATTGATGCTTTTGAATACAGGCAGCTACTTAAAGCAAGATGGGAGTAAAGCAGAAAGCTCCTAAAGGAGCTTTCTGTTTTACTCTCATCTTGCTTTAAACAGTATTCTTTCTTAAACTTAGTTTAATATAATTATGTGATGTGCATTGTTGTCTATAGAGGAAAGGGTTAACATATTCAACCCTAGCCACCAGTATACTCCTCATTTACAAACAGTGTACCTGTTAGGATCACACTTGTTCCAATCAAACAGTGTAGACCCTGATCAGAGGGCTCCTTAATGAGCCCTCTGATCAGGGTCTACACTGTTTGTCATTTTGAAATAAATTGTTAAAATCAACCCTAAATAGTCAACAAGAGGCCCAGAGGGCCACATTTCGCTCACCTGAGAACATTAGAAGCTGACTGGGCAAGACAACATTTTGATATAGCTATGACCCAGGTGTCATAATTTGATCTCGGTAAAGGACCACAATGCGAAGCTTCATCTCAGATATTGATGATCTGGGCCTTATGGTTTAAGAGAAGAAGATTTTTAAAGGTTTTCCCGTAAAAAAAACCCTGACAAGCCCAGGGCGGGGACAATTTTAGTCAGGGGGTCATAATTTGAACACACCTGGTAGAGAACCACATAGCAAAGCTACGTATATGTCAAATATTAAAGATCTGGGCCTTACAGTTTTAGAGAAGAAGATTTTTAAAGGTTTTCCTATATAAGTCTGTAAAACTGATAAGCCCTAGGGCGGGCCAAATTTGATCCAGGGGTCATAATTTGAACAATCTTGGTAGAAGACCATAGGTCAAAGCTACATGTCAAATATAAATGATCTGGGCCTTATGGTTTTCCTATGAAAAACTAATAAGCCCAAGGGCGGGGCCATTTTTGGCCCGGGGTGATAATTTGAACAATCTTGGTAGAGGACCACAAGGCAAAGCTTTGTGCCAAATATTAAAGATCTTGGCCTTACAGTTTCAGAGAAGAAGGTTTTTAAAGGTCTATGTATAAGTCTATGTAAAACTGATAAGCCCCGGGGCGTGGCCAATTTTGACCGAGTGGTCATAATTTGAACAATCTTGGTAGAGGACCATAAGACAAAGCTACATGTCAAATATTAATGATCTAGGCCATACAGTTTCAGAGAAGAAGATTTTTAAAGGTTTTCCTAAGAAAAACTGAACAAAATTTGAACAATCTTGCTAGAAGATCATTAGGTAATGATACATACCAAATATCAAAGGTCTGGGCCTTTGGGTTTCTGAGAGGAAGATTTTTAAAGATTTTCTTATGCATTAAAAGTTGTCTATACGGTCATGTTAGAAAATCTGGTCCCACAGCAAGGGGAATAACTCTAGCCAAAAACTTTGAACAAGATTTCGTTCTTCCTTGCCACTGATGCTTCTGACAAAGTTTGGTTGAAATCGGGTCAGTGGTTTCTGAGGAGATGTTGTTTGAAAATGTGAACGTACGACAGACACCGGACGACGGACACCGGATGGAATGGTAACACAATAGCTCATCCTGAGCCTTCGGCTCAGGTGAGCTAAAAATGGACTAGACTTATTTTGATATTGGAATTGTCCATTAAAAGTTTCAGGGGTGAATGAATTAAAGAAATAGTCCTGTCAGAGCAAAGAATCTACATATTTACATCACATAGTACATTCATTCCCAAGTAGTACTAAATAGTTTATCCATCCCTGTGCAAATGACAGAGATCATAGTCCAGAGTTTATCAATCAGAGCACCAGATAAAGCAAGTACAATAAAATCTCTATTAACACATTACCCTATAAATACAGTACAACTTTTTACGCCTCTAATTTATTCCTCCATTGAAGAAAATCGCTCTAATTTTTCCAGTCATGAATATATATCATAATAAATATTTTCTAGCTTATGAGAACTTAAAGCAGGCTGAAAGTAAAGCAGAAGGTGCCTTAAGGCGCATTCTGCTTTACTTTCAACCTGCTTTAAGTGGTCACCTATATTCAATAATAGAAACAGGCTATAGGGTAATAGGTTAAGACCACTCAATTGTGTTATTAGCGACAGGTGACTGCATCAAGCAAGGTGACAGTTCAACAGTAAGCTCCTTTAAGCTGTTGTCTGTTTTTATACAATCAATTAGCCTTCATTTTAGTGGTCATAATAGAGAGTTTTTTACTATATTTCAAGGATTCCAATTCATATGCCTCCCCCCAAATCTATGACGTCTCTACTCATTACAAACTCTGCATAGAGACAATTCTACTGAGCAGTGACAACATACATTTTTTTTGCTGTAAGGAGAAAATGTGAAAAATATTTCCTAATTTATCTGTAGCCCTGAATCAATGCTGAAATTATGAACCTGTACATGACATACAGATTTCAAATGATCGTGAGTAAAGTTTATAAACTATGCTTTTAGAGACTTGATTGATAGCTTCTCAGCCCAAGGATCTAACAGGAAATTTTGATTTTGTGTTATTCATCTTTCCTTTGTTCACAGTTTTACCACAATTTATTCCAGAAACATTCTGTAAAATCCTGTACAATATAAACAACATGGTCAAATCTGTATTGAGCAAATGTTCTGCCATTAACACCAGACTCAGGTAAGTGTCAGAAAATCAAACATTTCCAATATTTTTTCCTTTCCTTTTTCTTTTATTTCTCTGTAAAATCCTATGTTGTGACTATTCCTTAGAATCATCTCGAAGAGACGATTCTAATGAGTAATCACATCATAATGAGTAGTCACATCATAAGATTTGGTGGAGGTATGAGGATATCAGTATTTGAAATTTACCTATCTGGAGCTTTGTGCGCTCTCTAATTTGTGTTTAATGAACAGTCACTCAACACAGCTTTGACTACATCAGGTTTACATTTCATCGTTAAAATTCTAACAAAGAAAATATATCACATGAGATCATACATTTTGAATTTATTTACAGTCCTTAAGGTGAATTTGTTACTTTGGGATAAAGTCTCTATTACTTAGTTGAATATTGAAATTATTGTTTGATTGTTTTAAAGTAACGTTTCAGGCTCATTGCAGTGTATTGTCTTTGTCTGTCTGGCATCTTCCCATCATATATCTGCCACAATCTTTGTACTGTCTGTCTGGCATCTTCCCATCATATATCTGCCACAATCTTTGTACTATGTATACGTTTAACAAACATCATAAATAATATGACAAGCAAATAAACAAAAGAAGACACAAACATCCATACTAGTTTTTTCTCATTTGAACATGAAAGCTATAATGTACACCCTAAGAGTATTGCAGTATTTTGGTCAGAGAGTTCTCCCCATGTAAACAAAACAATCATTTACAGCTCTCACTATCCACATCAGGAGAAACAAAACACTTATAAATGATGGCTAAAAACAGAGCTCCGGACAAGAGAGAGTAAACTTAAAATTTCCAAAAACATTCTCATTCATTTCTCAACCAAATCCATGTTCTGACTACTCATTAGAACCGTCTCTTTGAGACGATTATAATGAGTGGTCACAACAAAGGGTTTAGTACAAACATTAGAGTTTATTGTTGGAGATACTCCCCTTATCAGGAGCTATGTAAATATAGATTTTGTACCAACAAAATGTCACATTTCATACAACCCTGGTATCCTTATTCAATGTGCCCACAGCACAGAGTCATAGATACAAGGGGCATAACTTATCAAACCCCTGCACATTGCCACCACTGGATTGTTTCCCTTTGTTCTTTGTTGCTATTTCAGTTACAATGTGCAACATTGAATCAAATTGAACGTCTACCCCTTTTTATGTTTTTTATAAACCCGTTCTTTGTTTAGTCACTAATCACGGTTATGTATGCCATTGGTTTGTTGGACAGTTTATTTTTTCTAAGATTTTGCTTTTACAAAGACTTGAGCAGCAGCGGTTGTTCCGCAAACTTGTCAAGTAATATCCAACAAAAACTTTAAATACATCCCAAAACTTGTATATAATTTCTTTATTATCAAAATAAATGTTTGGGAGAGCTCATCAACAGGAGCAGCCGCCCTGGCTCTGCTTGTTCTGGTCATTATTTAGTCTGATCTGATCAGGGAACTCGTTGTATATTTCCACGTCTGTCTCCTGTGATAAAGCATTCTTGGCCACGGTCTGGAAGGCTTGCTCCACATTGATGGCTTCTTTAGCACTGGTCTCAAAGTATGGTATATCACCTTTTGAATGGCACCAACCTTGTGCTCGTTTGGCCGACACCTGAAATACAGACACCATGGTAAAAACAAAACTGTATTCAATAAATGTTTATAGCCACATGGCATCCTTGCCAATTTTCTAAGTCCAATTTAGGTCAAGATCAAATCAAAGTCGGGTAATATTGGTGTATTGGGAGTGGCCCAAGGCAATGACTGTGTCATTATCCAAGCATTCTAGTAAGAAGTGTTGATGTCAGGCGAAACAGTGTTTAACCAAGAAATAGCCCACTATCTTTTCTAAGTCCAATTTAAGTCAAGGTCAAATCAAGGTCGGGTAATATTGGTGTATTGGGAGTGGCCCAAGGCAATGACTGTGTCATTATCCAAGCATTCTAGTAAGAAGTGTTGATGTCAGGCGAAACAGTGTTTAACCAAGAAATAGCCCACTATCTTTTCTAAGTCCAAATTAAGTCAAGGTCAAATCAAGGTCGGGTAATATTGGTGTATTGGGAGTGGCTCAGGGCAATGACTGTGTTACGGAGAAAGTAAAGTAGAAAGCGCAGTGCTGTAAGTCACATAAACACGACAGCGTCAATTGTCACGTGCAACGTCGTCGACGTCATCGTCGTCAACGTAACCATATATGCATTACAAATTTAAAGAGTCAGTTAATAAACAGTGATCGAATCGGTCGTGGATCTTTTCTTTATATAGTTAATGTCTACCCGACATTTTGGTGCCGTGACCAATAGTGTACTATATTAAAGAGACATTCAGTGTGTTAGAATGGCGACGAAACTCAAATCGATATTAAAAGGACAGAAAGGAGCAGTGACACGCATTCTAACGAAATTCGGCACAACGCAGACGGCCGATCGGAACTTTGAGGAACTTCAAACCATAGAAGAAACACTAAAGACAAAGTTGAACACTATCACTAACATTCATGAGAACATTCTCAACGCACTACCAGATAGAGTGGGAAATTCTGGATCAGGAGGAATACATCTTCGATCTGCAGACGAAAATTCTGAAGATCAGTAACTACAGGAAGGTAACACTTTCTAATCTCAATACAAATTCTCAGAATTTCTCAAACTCATGTCCGGACGGTATAGAATATACATCCTGCCGAGAGAGTGAAACAATCAGTAGCCACAATTCAGTTTACCATAGACTACCCAAGCTAGATCTCCCAAAATTTGACGGTGATATTATTGAATGGCAATCTTTCTGGGACTCATTTGACTCTGCCATTCATAGTAATACGTCCCTCAGTAGTGTTCAAAAGTTCAACTACCTCAAATGTTCTCTCTTTCGCTTCTTCAGGAGAGATACGGACAGAAGGATAAAATTATCCAGACCTATATGAGAGCGCTACTTGAAATTCCCTTCCCAATATTCTCAGTTACTAGCCTCCGCAAGTTTTACGACACAACCGAAACATACATAAGAGGGTTAGAGTCACTAAATCAGCCAGAGTCTACCTACGGCTCACTCTTGTCACCTGTGATTCTACAGAAACTACCATCGGAAGTCCAACAGAATATGGCATGCGCGCACGGGTTACAGATATGGTGTTTACAGGAACTAATGAAATGTTTGCTAACCGAGATCAACAAATTGGATACCTGAGCACCAATGACCACGCATGATTTCGCAGTAAGTACAGCTACATTTCTAACCAAGTCCGAATCCCGCGGTACGCGAAAAATAGAAACAAAACCGGAATTCCACGGTTCGAAGAAAACGGAAAGTACTGTAAGCCGGAAGAACACTTACGCTGTAACTGAAAAGATATGTGTTTATTGTGGTGAAAATCATATTAGCACAAACTGTGAAACAATTACGAATCACTCACAGAGACTAGAAATAGTGAAGCGAGACCATTTGTGTTTTAATTGTCTTGGAAAACACAAAATTGCTGACTGTAATTCCAGATTTAAGTGCAAGACATGTAACAGACGCCATCATACAAGCCTTTGTTAAGAGAAACTCTCTTCTGGAGAAAATAAATCATACATACACAACGCGAAGGAAAACCACACATCAGTTTTACATTCGGCACATTCAATTACCACCGGCCCAGTTCTCCTGAAGACAGCTGTTTCAACGGTATCGTCCGAAAATAACTCTTGTCAGGCAAATATTCTATTGGACGAAGGCTCTCAGAGCACTTTCATTACAGAGCAAATGGCCCAAAACCTGGAACTCAAAACAACTGGTAAAGAGGCGCTATTTCTGTCAGGATTTGGAGATAAAGAAAGACGAGTAAGACATTTAGAGACCGCAGTTATTCACTTAGAAACTAACCAAGAAACAATACCAATCAAAGAACTGATAGTACCCTAGATATCTATGCCTTTGAACACGTACAGAAAAGAAGTGCGCAAATTCTCGTATTTGAAAGGTCTGAAGCTTGCACATCCCATATCAGAAAGTGATGACTTTAACATAGAAATGTTAATTGGAGCAGACTATAACTGGAGAATCGTACAGGACAAAGTAATTCGTGGTGATGAACCTACAGCCATACAATCAAAAATTGGATATCTTCTGTCAGGACCGCTAAATACATGTACATACCAAGTTTCCAAAACACCAGTACCAGTATCAATGTTGAATGTAATGACAATGCACAAACGAGAGGAAGTAGATATTGAGCAGTTCTGGCGAGTAGAATTGATGGGTGTTGAACCGATTTGCAAGAAAATAGAATACGAAGAATACCTGACTCAGTATCAAGTTGACAGCATCCATTTCGATAGTGGCAAGTACACAGCTAAATTACCATGGAGAGAAGATCACGATCCGTTACCAACCAATGAAATGATCAGTCGCCGTAGAGCTATGAGCACAATTAACAGACTAAAGAAGGAGCCTGTTCTGTTAAAAACGTATGGCGATATCATTAAAGAGCAAGAGAAACGAGGCTTTGTGGAACAGGTACCTGCAGATGAAGTGTACACTAGCAAAAGGGTGTAAAGACAAAGTTAAACACTATCACTAACATTCATGAGAACATTCTCATTACATTCCATACCACCCCGCGAAAAATGATTCAGTGACTACACCTATACGTATCGTGTATGACTGTAGCTGTAAAGCCTCACGTGACTCCCCTAGCCTGAACGACTGTTTGTTAAACACACCTCCACACCTCAATGCATTAACCGCGATCCTATTACAGTTTAGAAAACACAAATATGCAATTTGTACAGATATTGAGAAAGCATTTCTGAATGTAGGGTTACACGAGGACGATCGTGATGTCACAAGATTCTTCTGGTTATCAGACCCCAACGATCCAGACCGTGATTTACAGATCTACAGATTCAAATCAGTTCTATTCGGGGCGACTTGTTCACCATTTATTCTGAATGCAACAATTCTGAAACATCTAGAGAAAAGCCTGTGCGATGTAAAAAGCCTAATCAAAAGTGGCTTGTACGTGGACAATATACTTACCAGTGTGCCGAGCGAACAGATGTTGCTAGATTTCTTCACAAAAAGTAGAAATGTATTCCAGCAGGCATCTTTTAACCTGAGATCTTGGAGCTCTAACAATAAAGACTTAAATGCCCGTTTCGAATCCGAGGGTATATGTGACAAAGACGAGCAAACGAAAACACTCGGAATGAGTTGGAATCCCCAAACAGATGAACTGTTATTCTCAAAACAAACATTACAGGCACATAATGATTCTTTGCTGACAATAAGAGAAATCTTAAAAGAGTTGTCCTCAGTGTTTGACCCATTAGGATTATTGAGCCCTGTTACGGTTAGGAGTAAGATACTGATGCAGTCGTTATGGCAACGAAAGTTAGATTGGGACGAACTACTTCCAAATGACATTATCGCCAATTGGTGCAACATTAGGCAAAATATTGAGAACGCGATGAAAATCAAATTCAACAGAAGCTACTTTCAAGATGGAATTTTGAAGGATTCTACACTACACGTATTTACAGACGCGAGTACAAAGGCCTACGGTGCATGCGCATACATAACTTCTGAAGACGAAAGTGTGCTTGTAATGGAAAAAAATAGGGTTGCACCTTTAAAACAGCTAACTATACCGAAATTGGAATTGTGTGCTGCATTGTTAGGAGCCAAATTGTGCCAGCATATTGCTACAAACATTGAACTTAGAAAAGTAGTCATGTGGTGTGATAGTCAGATTGTGTTACACTGCATTGCTTCAACGAAAACAAAATGTTTTCATATCGAACAGAGTACAAGAAATACGAGAGCTGACAGGGTCATTCGAGTGGAGATATTGTCCAACCGATACAAATCCAGCAGACATTCTATCGCGGGGACTATCGTACGCCAAATTTCATAACAATAGGCTGTGGATGCATGGTCCTGACTGGTTGACACAGGAATCAAGATATCCAGACAATAGTGTTAATCTCTCGATTTGTAGTGACTACAACAGAACTGATCAAAGTGTTGTACTATTAGGTAACGCAAGTCAGAATGATTTCATTCCTGGAATACTAAATATTTTAGATATACAAAGGTTCAGTTCATACAGGAAACTGTTACGCGTGTGTGCCTACATTTTTCGCTTTATTGACATTTGCAACAAAACAAAGAAACAAAGAAACCACATGAACAATTGAAACCTGCAGACTTAGACACTGTTGCAAAGTCTTTGCTGAAACATACACAACATGAAACGTTTGGAGATATTGTGCGATATCTCAACAAGAATACTGAGAGATTACCAAAACTGTCTCTAGTTCGACAGTTGGATCTGTACCTGGACGAAGACAGCATTATCCACAGCGGAGGGCATATATCGAACGCTCCTCTACCAGAACGTACAAAATTTCCCTACCTACTGCCGCCCAAGGGAAAACTTACACAATCCATTGTGGAAGACGCTCATAAATCCCAACTCCATTCTGGCACCGAAAACACGGTAACATTCATACGTCAAAAATTCTGGATCCCGAGCATACGTCAGCGTGTTCGAAATATCATTCGTACGTGTGTCTCGTGCCGGAAAGTTTCAGGGCCACCCTACCGAGTTCCAGACCCACCCCGTTACCAAGCAACAGACTGAAGCAAGCTCCTCCATTTACCGTCACGGGGGTAGACTTCACTGGGGCTCTTAATGTTAAGACCGCCGAAGGAAGATTACAAAAAGTGTACATATGTCTTTTTACGTGCGCTAATACGAGAGCTGTGCACCTTGAACTAGTTCCAAATATGACTACAGAGTCTTTCCTTTTAGCAGCACTCAAATTTTTCAGTAGAAAATCCACACCCAAAGTTATCATGTCGGACAATGCTATGACATATATCGCGGCTGCTAAAGTTTTGAAAGAAGATATAATTTCACGTGGAATCGACTGGAAATTTATCCCACAACACGCGCCTTGGTATGGGGGCTGGTGGGAAAAACTTATTGGGATTACCAAAAATTGTGTGAAGAAAGTTCTGGGCAAAACATTGGTCAGCCTAGAGATATTACAGACAATAATTACAGAGGTTGAATGCATCGTGAATGATAACCACTTGACACATGTTTCATCCGATCCACACGATGAAGAACCTTTAACTCCTGCACATCTTTTGTACGGACGTAGAATTACCTCCCTACTTATCCAGACGACAGAGAAGAGTCAGCCACAGACAACCTGTCAAACGAATCTGGGAATAAATTGCACAGGTTCCTATCTGCAGTTATCGAACATTTTTGGTCAAAGTGGAAACATGAGTACATGTGTATTTAACATCCCTTCGAGAGTTCCACAGACAAAGTCGACGCGAGGGCGACTCTATACTGGCAGGCGATGTTGTACAAATCCATGACGAAAACAGACTCAGGTGTAGGTGGTCACTAGGAGTCATCGACATGTCATCAGAGGAAAAGACGGACGGATTCGTGCAGCACGGGTTAGGTGCAAGACAGGAATAACCACCCGACCGATAGCCAAGCTATACCCACTAGAGATTATAACATAGACATTCAGTGAAACGAGTTCAATGACAGACATACTATCGCAAGAGTTTATGTGACATACATGCGTTTTCAGTTATGAAATCATTTTATCCTAGATTATTTAAATTCTAAAACATATATCAGATGTTAAATCAAAGTGTAATTAATCCACACATTTCTCTTAGTTCATTGGCTCATTTGGCTTTCGCTGCCCCGGAGTGTTACGGAGAAAGTAAAGTAGAAAGCGCAGTGCTGCAAGTCACATAAACACAACAGCGTCAATTGTCACGTGCAAGGTCGTCGACGTCATCGTCGTCAACGTAACCATATATGCATTACAAGTTTAAAGAGTCAGTTAATAAACAGTGATCGAATCGGTCGTGGATCTTTTCTTTATATAGTTAATGTCTACCCGACAGACTGTGTCAGTATCCAACATTCTAGTAAGCAGTGTTGATGTCAGGCGAAACAGTGTTTAACCAAGAAATAGCCCATTATCTTTTTCTAAATCCAAATTAGGACAAGGTCAAATCAAGGTCGGGTAATATTGTTGTATTGGGAGTGGCCCAAGGCAATGACTGTGTCAGTATCCAAACATTCTAGTAAGCAGTGTTGATGTCGGGCGAAACAGTGTTTAACCAAGAAATAGCCCACTATCTTTTCTAAGTCCAAATTAGGACAAGGTCAAATCAAGGTCGGGTAATATGGGTATATCGGGAGTGGTCCAAGGCAATGAATGTGTCAGTATCCAACATTCTAGTAAGCAGTGTTGATGTCAGGCGAAACAGTAAAATCTAGATAACCAAAAAATAGTCCATTAAAATATGGTCAAATTGAGGTTGAGTGATATGGATGTATTGGAAAAGGTCCAAAGCAACATTTGTATCAGTTCCCAAACATTCTAGTAAGTGGTGTTTGTGCTAAACGAAACAGTAAACTCTGGTTAAGCTTATAGGCTTGGACACATGGACAGGACAATCACTATATGCCGCCGCATCTATCAATGCTGGTGGTATAACAACAAATTACATAGAATTGTATTAGACTTAATACTTAACTCCTCTGAGCTCTCCCGCTATATTCTTATAAACAATACTCCACCCAATATGAACATCGTCTATACTATTACATTTGCTAATAAAATATAGAAAGACTTCTCCCTAGAAAGAGTCAGATAGAACCTATTAAAATACCGCACCAACTCCAAACAGACAGCTGTCTGATTTGGGTCTTCACCGTTTCTCAAAAAGTGTCAATATACGCTTTTAGTAGGAAAAGGGTTGAATCATGTAGATGTTCAGTATCATTTCAATAGCTGTTATACTGTTTGCAATGCAAATCAACTAGATTTCTCATGGCACAGCTTAAATAAATCTCTACTGCATAGATCTTAAGGTGTCTTGATAGCTTTAAAACTGCAAAAATTGTGTTTTTAACCTTTTTTCCGATTTTGATAGCCGACATTCTGTTCTACATTTTACCAAAATCTCCCAAACCAAACCAAACGCATAATACGGCTATCTGATCAATAAATCACACCTCATTAAGCACTCCGTAGTCCAGCCACGTGACCAGCTAGAGGCGTTCTCCAACTGCTGTTGCGTGATTATGGGTTTCGCGTGTTAAAATCATTATTGAATTATGATTGGTATATTTTTTTAAGGGTGGAGCTAAGGAAAATCGCTTACGAAATATGTGTCTTCTTATTGGTTGAAACAACAAGAGTTGTCAGAGAGACAACAAAGCTCGCCATTGGCACATTTAGAAACTTAAAAGCACACTCAAGGTCACCGAGGTCAAGCTTTTTGCCTGCATAGAAAGGTCTTGTCAATATACACATGAAAATTAAATATGAAGTTTACACCTCAAGGGACATAGGAAATATAAGCGTTTTTCGAAACCTAAACACAGATTTCGAAACCTAAACGCGGACCCTAAGATCAAGGTCAAGGTCACAGGGTCCAAATTTTTCTGTGCATGGAAAGGTCTTGTCCATACACACACACATACTAACTATGAATGTAATACCTCAAGAGACATTGAAGTTATAGGCATTTTTCGAAACCTTAACCCAGATTTCAAAACTAAGTTCAAGGTCAAGGTCACAGGGGTCCAAATTTTTCTGTGCATGGAAAGGTCTTGTCAATATACACACACATACCAACTATGAAGCAATACCTCAAGAGACATAGAAGTTATAGGCATTTTTCAAAACCTAAACACAGATTTCGAAACCTAAACGCGGGCCCTAAGTTCAAGGTCAAGGTCACAGGGGTCCAAATTTTTCTGTGCATGGAAAGGTCTTGTCCATATACATACACATACCAACTATGAATGCAATACCTCAAGAGACATAGAAGTTATAGGCATTTTTCGAAAACCTAAACACAGATTTCGAAACCTAAACGCGGACCCTAAGATCAAGGTCAAGGTCACAGGGTCCAAATTTTTCTGTGCATGGAAAGGTCTTGTCCATACACACACACATACTAACTATGAATGTAATACCTCAAGAGACATTGAAGTTATAGGCATTTTTCGAAACCTTAACCCAGATTTCAAAACTAAGTTCAAGGTCAAGGTCACAGGGGTCCAAATTTTTCTGTGCATGGAAAGGTCTTGTCAATATACACACTCATACCAACTATGAAGCAATACCTCAAGAGACATAGAAGTTATAGGCATTTTTCAAAACCTAAACACAGATTTCGAAACCTAAAAGCGGGCCCTAAGTTCAAGGTCAAGGTCACAGGGGTCCAAATTTTTCTGTGCATGGAAAGGTCTTGTCCATATACACACACATACTAACTATGAAAGCAATACCTCAAGGGACATAGAAGTTATAGGCATTTTTCAAAACCTAAACACAGATTTCGAAACCTAAACGCGGACCCTAAGTTCAAGGTCAAGGGTCCAAATTTTTCTGTGCATGGAAAGGTCTTGTCCATATACACACACATACCAACTATGAAAGCAATACCTCATGGGACATAGAAGTTATAGACATTTTCTTAAAATTGTTTACGCCGTTCACGACGACTACACCGGGGGTATTGCAATAGCTCGTCATGTACTTCGTACAGGCGAGCTAAAAAGGACATAGTTGAACCCCGGGGTATTCGCACTAGTGGTGGTAATCGGTTGGGAAAATGACCAACCGATTATCGGTTCTATCGGTTGGGTCTCAATCGATAACTTTCCGATTATTAATCGGTTGACCGAAAGGTGGCTTTACAGCACAAATATTCTGTTACAAAGGTGAAGTCACACATAAATGCAGCTAAATTTTGCAAATGTGAGGTACATTTGAGTAATTAACTAAACCCTTTGAGACTGTCTCCAACATTAGCATCCAGTGCTATTAAATTAAACACAGTAATAGTAGACCAACTCTTCATCAACACAATTTTAACATTTGGAAAATGATAAAAAAAATGATTTCATCACACTAACTACATACTCATAATTTCACTGAAATTACACTGCTCCATTATCCTTAGTTTATGATACAAAAATACACATTGAGCACCTACGTTATGGCAATATGAAGCAAGAATGAATTAACGCTATACATGTACTATAGTTATGTTTATGCATGTGATTTGGTGCATGCACAAACTGATGTTCCTCATTGTCCAGAAATACGACCGACATGAATAAAATATATACACACGTAGAGTAAGCCTATATCATAGTTTCTAAAGACATATCTAGCTTGCATTGTTTGACGCATTTCTTGTTTTCTACGTTCACGGAATTGCGTTTTTCATTGCTTTTATAATCATTTTCAACTAAGGCTAACTTCAGCTTGTATGTTCAATAGCATTTCATTTGCACCGTTTAAAGCAATAAATTAACCATTTGGTATAACAAACTTACACTCTTCAGCGACACAGTATCTAAGAAGTCAGTGCATGTATATGACAACATCAACTACCATGGAGGCTGCCATAATTATTTACGTCATAGCCGCTTACAACATAAAGAATTAACAACTCGATCAACTACACTTACTACAGCGTGCTATAATGTGAACGTCACAAGATGTTTTAAAATATAATTGGACGTTGAGGATGTGCTCTTCCGGAGCAAAACGTTAATTTCCTATATTTTCAAAAACATTCTTGAAAATCTTTTCTATCTTTAAACATTATAAATAGATTTGCGATGTCGCGAAAGAGAGAAAATGTCAATCGATTGTCGCTGTGTTTGAAGTTAGCAACTGATTGTCGGCGACGTTGCGACAATCGGATCACCACTAATTCGCACTGTGTCAGACAGTCAAAATGACACGCTTATCAGTTAATTGACGTTTTCGGCACCTCCTTATTTTCAGACACGCGGCATGTTTGAACAACAATTGTGTTCGCGGTTGGGGTCCGATTTTCATGCGGTTTAAAGCAGATGAAAGGGTATTATCTTCTCGAGGGAACCATGTCTCAGAATGTTGATGAGGTTCTCCAGCTGTTCACAGCAAAGCATTACGTAATAGAAATCGACTTTAAACGGTAAAATAACTTTGATGTTACATAATAATAGTTGGAAGGGGAATTTTAAATATCTGAGACATGGTTCCCTAGATATGTTACTGAACTGTATTATGGGCAATTTTAAAGGCGTTACAAAATAAGACGGCTTTGAAATCGCTGTTTGAATTTTTTTTTAATTTGTCTTATAAAATCGTAAAAAAATAAAATATTTTTTTAAAAAAGACATTTTGTGGAGACATGTGTACCACTTAAACCATTCAGCTATAAAATGGGGGAATAAATTATAAATCATGACGATAAATAAGAAAAATCCGCTTGCAGTATCAAAACTATCAAGCTACCTTAACCTTTATTAACTTTAATGACAGGGTCACTTCACAAGCAGTTTTTTAACTTAACTGGCTAAAAAAGAAACTTCTAGTTCAAGTCTATGTAAACTTACCGCTCTATTTTCTAAATCAATTTTGTTTCCAATAACGACAAATGGGAAGTTTTCTGGATCTCGTGGACTGGCCTGTATAAGGAACTCATCTCTCCAGCTGTCTAGAGATTTGAATGTGTTTGGCATGGTTACATCAAACACAAGAACACAACAATCAGCCCCTCGGTAGAATGCTACACCTAAACTCTGGAATCTCTCCTGCCCTGCCGTGTCCCATATCTGAAAGGAAATATCATTCAAATTTTGAAAATACACTTATTTGACTAATAATAGACATATAAAACAGTCTCTAACAAACCTTTATTTAATTAAGTCTAAATTGCTTTTGATTCAAGACAGACACCTTTGACAAACTTGCCTTACGCAAAGTGACAGATTCAAATAAAGCAACTTTGATGATTTTTTTTATTATTATAAGAAACAAACTTTCGACTTTTATTTCCGTTACGAAACGGCGGGGCGCATTAATTATTGCTCCGATGCGGACACGTTTATTTTGTTAGTAAAAATATTAAAAGGTATTCCTTAATTAAAAATTGGATCTAAATTCTTCTATTTTACACACGATTTGTGTAATGTAAATTAAATTAGGTCTTGCAACAATTTACGCTCGTAAAATTGATTTGCAATTAGTTTTCGCGGTAGAAATTTCGACGCGTTATTCCGAAAATTGAGCACAATGATAACGTTCAGGCAAGTTCGAACAAAGTTTATACTGAGTCAGGACGCAACGGAATATGTATAATTTGAATACTATTTACAAGAAATCTCACTATTGTGCTGATTTTCTGCTGCATTCGCCCGCGAACTGAGAGAACATAATGACGAGGAGCTGGGCGGGGGAAAAGAATTCACATTGGATTCGCGGAAAACTTACGCAAAGTGACAGATTCAAATAAAGCAACTTTGATGATTTTTTATTATTATTATAATTTTTAAGACAGCATTTTGATTTGTGTAGGAAACAAATAATAAGTTTCCCTGTTCAGAGACACTAAAACTATACAATCCTGCTTGTGACAATTAAATGCAAATATTTGATTCAGTTTAGATATAGATCTACTGGGGCTTCATTTTTAAAATATGAATAAGATCTACTCTAAGTTTTGAATGAGTATAACCATAATATGGATAAAAGATTATTCTATTTATTCACTTAATTTTTAGAAAATTTGAAATTAGCAGTCCATTTTACAATACTAGACTCTAGATCTAAATCTATTTTTTTTACTTAATTTTTAATAGTAAGTTCCTTTTAGAGAGGAAATTCAAATGAGTAAGAAGGAGGGAAAATGAGATGCCTTTTCTCAGCTTTAAGTGTAGGAAAGGTATGCAGTACCATAGAACTTGACTTGACCTAGTCAATTCCTAGCCAAACCCTGGTGCCTTTTGTAGGCTATTGATAAGTTTTTACATCTAGCTTATAATTCATTCATTTTTTGTAAAATAAAAGGAAAATGGGTGTAACAATTAAAACTTAAGAGTTAGAAATAAATCAATTTACTACAATTGTAACATGAAATTAATTCAGCATAAAATACTGTAATATAGTAGCAATGCCCCAGGTTCCAACCTGCCCTTTCTCATGCCCATCCGTGGCGTTGCCACCCTGTCCCTTTTTTGCTGCACCCTGCCCCTTTTAGGTGGCTAGAAATAACACTATATTAGGTTTCCAAAATTGCTTTGCTTTTTGCTACAATTCTTTGCTTTTTGTTACTCCTTGTTGTGAAAAAAATTTGCTTTTTCCACAATTTTAATTGGGTAAATACCCCAATACGCGCCGTATCTGTAACCCTGTAACAGGGTTATAGCTAAAAAATGTCTGCGTAAAATATGACCATTCTGACCGGACTTCATTATCATTTCTCTTTACCTGCATAAACTGTCAATTGGAATTTTTTAGATTTTTCAATGGAATTCATGTGATGAAGAAGATTCAGGGTGCAGTTGCCTTATAACTATATACAGGGATTTCCCCAGGAATTTCTGAAGGCATGTTGAATTTGGGGCATAGGGGGAGGGTGCGGGAGGGTGCGGGAGGGCTCTCCCTCCCGCGCTGCGGCGATTTT
This sequence comes from Gari tellinella, assembly GCA_922989275.2. NCBI lineage: Eukaryota > Metazoa > Mollusca > Bivalvia > Cardiida > Psammobiidae > Gari > Gari tellinella. The sequence goes on from OV277858.1 coordinate 55,708,024, forward strand.
GTTTGCTCTTTAATTAATGAAATAGTGCATTTTAGGCATTAAGTTTTCACTTATTCACCCCATCCACTGGTGGCCATGTTGTTTGAGCTAGGAAGATTATTGGAAGAAAACTGACAAATGGTCACCCATGAATCATCATTTGTGTACAAAACTTCTTAAATCAGAACAACAGTTTCAGAGAAAAAAAATTGAAATTTTTTCCATACAGAAATAATAGGAAATCTTGCCCCTCCCACTGGTGGCCAGGTTTTTTTTTTAAATAACAAAAAGATTTTAAGAAATCTGGTAGAGGATCATCAATTGACCATTTGTGTAAAATTATTTTTTAATTTGGACCAGTAGTTTCAGAGAAGAAGATTTTTAAAGTTTTTAGTAAACAGTAACATAAGGAAAACTTGCCCCACCCATTGGTGGCCATGTTATTTAAGATAACAAAATGATTTTAAGAAATCTAGTAGAGGATCATCAATTGACCATTTGTGTAAAATTATTTTTAATTTGGACCAATAGTTTCAGAGAAGAAGATTTTTAAAGTTTTTAGTAAACAGTAACATAAGGAAAACTTGCCCCACCCACTGACGGCCATGTTTTTTAAGATAACAAAATGATTTTAAGAAATCTGCTAGAGGATCATCAATTGACTATTTCTGTAAAATTGTTTTTAATTTGGACCAGTAGTTCCAGAGAAGAATATTTTTCAAGTTTTTAGTATACAGTAACATAAGGAAAACTTGCCCCACCCACTGGCGGCCATGTTTTTTTTTAGATATCAAAGTATTTTTAAGAAATCTGGTAGAGGGTCACCCATGGATCATTTGTATAAAATTACTTTCAAATCGGACCAGTAGTTTTAAGTTTTCACTATATAGCCATATGAAGAAAATCTGCCCCACCCACTAGCGGCCATGTTTTTTAAGATAGGAATTTTTTTTCTTGAGGCTAAAGAAAAGAAATTGTTTTTGTACCCTATCGAAGATAGATCTAGATCTACGATAATATAATGGAGGTCTCGTAAAAAATATAAATTTTTTTATGTGTCAAGAACCTGTGGGTTAAGAGCATAGAAAATTTCTCTGCATCCCGGCAAGTGGATGTCAAATGGTGGATTCATGTTTACTTTAAGCCTGCTCTTAACATCCATCCATCATAAAAACAGAAAACAAATTTTTAACTCTGTGAAGAATTAATTAGACTGTTTGACTTTGTCATGAGATAAAACCAAGTCTACTTGAATATGTGTTGTCACGATTGTTTTCTGTTTCAATATTTAATCTCCCAAGTATTCAATTTCAATTTCTATTTACCAAAAATACCAGAAAGCTATTTTAAGAGATTCATCGTTTCCCGCGTGTATGTGTTGCTTTTGTTCTTCTCTTCAAGACTTGTAACTTATTTCCCGAAACTCCCATGAAAAACGTCTTCCGCAATAGCTAGCCATTGCCTACGAATAAGTGCTAATTTTAAACATCGCAATTTATGTTAATTTCCTGTCATATTCTAAATGGAAGTTTATAACGACTAATCTAATTGGATGTTTTCAAAAAATGACGCTAGGAAGCATGCCGCGCATTTGGATTTCATTTCGGAAGTTTGGAATACTGTTTGCGTCTGTTACGTGATTATTAATACGGAGTTGTGAGGAAATCAATTCTAAAAGGTAATTTATATTAATTTAAAACATTCGTTTGTTCAGTATTTGCGGAGAATTTCCTTATTTAACAGGCCCCGTATCGAGGATATTTTTTCGAGGCGACACACGATTTCACGTCTCGTTATTAGCGGCGAATTTTCAGTCCACCGTTAATCATCTTTTGACTGTTAAATTCGGGAAAAGGAATGTCCGAGATTCCGGTTTCGGCTGGTATTTATTTTTCTTTCAGCGTTGTTCGTAGCTTGTTTTCCAAAAATCATTCAAGTCGCTGTTTGTAAAGTAAGCCATGTTCGGCATGTTGTAGAATATACTCGCATCAAAACCAGAAACGTCAATCAAAAGTTAATCTCCCTCAAAATGGAACGAGTCCCTGTCAATCACCGTTTAGATAAGGAAATTCGGCTCCTGATTGGTTGATGAAGCTAAGCACACGCCCCACACGCGTGACGGCGTTTGGCATATGAAATAATTACTGGAATACACAACACAGAGCCCTGATTAAGGCTAGTCGCTCTACGGATTAAGACATGTCGGCCAGATCAAAGCATGTCGCGACGAGACCGCCGGGAAGGAAGACATGTCGCCCGCGACAGGCGAAAACGGCCTGGGGAAATCCCTGATATATATATATTTTAACTATATATATATATTAAACACAAGTTAAAATTAGAGCTATAAAAGAAGGCCACTTAAAACATGCCTTATTCTTAGAGGTACAAAGAGATCGAGTACAGTTAATTATAAGTTGCAAAACCATGCTCCTATATAATTCACAATATGTGAGGGTTGCTTCCCCTGATTTACTTACAACTACAGTCAAACTTTGGTATCTGGTGCTCGTTTAAGTAGAAGTTACTAGAACCTACCTGTATTTCTACAGTTTAATTTCCATATAAGTAAATCATATCCATATTTCAAAGTTAACAAGAGGCTTAGCCACGGTTTAACTTTGAAATACGGATATATTCGACCTAAGCGAGTTCCAGATATCGAAGTTTGACTGTATTTGCTAGTACATGTATTGTCTGAATTACAATATATGATAAAGAGGGCCAATTACTTCAAAGCGAGTTGACAGTAAAGCAGAAAGATCCTATAGGAGTTTTCTGCTTTACTTTCATCTTGCTTTAAGCAGCCACATGCCTTATACATCCAAGCACAACCCTTATATAGTGGTTTCAATAGAGGACTTTTACTATATTCTAGACTCATCAAAGGAAGAAACAATTCTAATGAGAAGTCGCATCATACAATATGATGGAGACATAGAAAGCAACAACGAAAGAAGCTATCTTTTTATGAAGACTGTAGGACCTCTAAACACACTGTCAGGGGTCCATATAAGCGTGGATAAACTGTACATTACCAAAGTTTTCTCCTTTATGTCTCCTCTTGACCCTATGTTGTGACCACTCATTAGAATCGTCTCAAAGATTCTAATGAGTGGTCAAAACATAGGGTTTGGTGGAGAAAGAAGAAAGTTAGTACTTGAAATACCCCGACTTATCTGGAGCTCTGGGCCCTTTATTGGAGTACATGTATGTACTATGTAGCATGTAGTAACGTACCTGCATAGTGACTAGGCGATCATCTACCATAACTTCTTTGGTAAGAAAGTCTGCTCCTATTGTGGCCTTATACTGGTTACTGAACTTTTTGTTGACATACTGGTTCATAAGTGATGTTTTTCCCACACTAAAAACATGGATAATTGCAAAATTACTTAATATCTTTATTTCCACAACTGTTTGCATGCAAATGACGAAACAATGATCACCTTTGCAAATACATGTAGTTTGAATCCAGAAGAGAAAACGAGTGACTGAAGAGTCTCGTCAGGATCCAAACTGTTAGATAACCTGATGACCCTTTTTTGGATAAGATTTTTTTTTAATTCCAAATGTTGGATAGAATCTATGGAGGACAGGTGAAATATCATCTATCCATTCTATGCTAGAAACCAATATATTGCTATTGATATTTTGCAAACAGTGAAGACTCTGATCCAAATCTGAAAGCTGAATTTCTTGAAACTGCTAATGTGAATGTTAACGGGAATGGCAGCATGGGCACACCAACTTCTGGGCAAAAACATAAAACTCTTCTGGACATTTGTCTGGCAAGCTAAAAGTAAACTTGTCATTTTTAACCCATTAAGCCATAGAGACTCATTTTGACTCATTGCGCAATAGCCTCATACTAACTCATTTTGTCGCACTTTAATCAACTAGCATGCATTGAGGTGAGCACTGATAATTGTTAATTGCTTATGAGTTAATGGGTTAAGAAGGCAAATAGTTTTTTTGAACAATTCAAAATTGAATTGACTATATGGAATACAATGATCAGGCCATATCTTGAAGTCAAGTCCTGCTATAAGGCTATAAAATTTACTATCATTCTCAGAGCTTGGCATAGATGTTTGATTGTCTAGGACAAGTAATATTGAGTGTGAACAGGTTGTCGATCTAATTGATAAAACTATTACTGAAAGAAAGGGTACAATTATTGTAAAGTTTCAATATGGTTTGTATACGAATCTTCTTTGCCCAACCTGAAACTTGTATTCAAACAGAAATTCCAGCTCCTAATTATGTTTAGTCCATTATTGACTATTTAGGGTTGACCTTTTATAATCTATTGCCAAATTACAAACAGGGTAGACCCTGATTAGAGGATTCCCTTAAGGAGCCTTCTGATTTGGATCTACACTGTTTTAATAGGACAAGACTTTAATGTACTCTACATTGGTCAGTGGTCAAAACTTTCACTTGTCCTCCATGCTTTTTCCCTTCTTTGTCTATTGTGCAGGGCAAGTTAGTTCTTGGTTTATCTTCATTGTCTTTCATGCAGGACGAGTGAAATTTTTACATAGGGTTTGGTGGAAACATAAATGAGAAAGTGTTCCAATAATCACTTTACCCTCTCTTATCTCCATCCCTGAAAGTTGTACGTGTTACGTTGTAGTAAACGTACAAACACTTAACACTAATGTTATATATAGCACTTCAAATATTCAAAAATTAACACAAGAAATTGCAGTACATACCCACTGTCACCGAGGATGATAACTTTCAACAAAACCTTCTTTCTGGACGCCATAATTCCTAAGCAGATCTATTGGTCGTCTGAAAGTAAAATAAATAATTTTACAGTGCTTCCTCCCTACAGTAATCCCCTCCTTACACCAATGCTTACCACTGTTGCCCAAACAAGACAATGTATAATTTTCCCTCAGGCTCCCTATAACAACTTCCTCCAAACGCAAGCTTTGTCTCCCAATGGGTGTTGTTCAACTTAATGTACAAAGGGAGCATTGCAGAAAATCCTTAGAAATACCTGAGATTTGAACTTTTTAAATATAATGTACATGTACGAGGGCTGTCCCAAAACACCGTGGACAAATATTGTTTTTGAAGAACCCGACGTATTATTTCTATGATTTTTTTACTGATGCTATTTCAAACATTTTCACATTTGTAGAATAAAGATTGAGGTTCATTAACAGACTTGACCCTTATTTATTAGCAAATATTAATTGCTGGTAAGATTGTGCGGCGCACGCAAAAATCTTGCAGGTAGATTTAAAGGTGTGCATCTTTCAACCTCCTACAATGCAACTTCGAGTTTGAATTCGCGCGAAATTGCGTCATGAACGTTGACGTTGCTATGTATGACGTCATCCTGGAAAATATCATTAACGTAGCGTTATTTTGAAAACATCTATAGAGTTATGGCCAATGGTACCGTGTTCTGAAAACGCTAGAATTGACGACGTCAACGGAAAGTGCGGCGCAGCAAAATGTTATAGAATACTGTGTTAGGTTAAATATGACCCCGACACAGATGTTTAAACAACTGCAATCAACAGAAAAGTATAAATCAGCATCTTGTTCTCTGATCTCCAAACAGCATAAGTATTTTTCAGAAGGATGGATTGAAAATTAGTTTACAAAGACGGGACGGCTGATATGAATTGACGGCTTAATTGTAGAAAGACGTGAGGTGCGTCATCAATGGTGATCAGCATCTTGCGGTGATAAAAATTGTTGAAATCGTCGGGGTCAGCAACTCGTCTTTACATCGGATTTTGCTTGAGAAACTTAACATCTCGAGAGGCTATACTAGGTGGATGTCTCGCTTGCTAAGTGCAGAAAAAAAGAAAGACATGTCCAGGTTTGCAACGGTATGCCAGAGAGCAGGCATTTCTCAACAAATTCATCTCACAGATCGCTTGCATGCCACATTTCGATACGAAAGAAGCGACCAGAGGGTTCATTGACAACCTTGAAATTCAAGTTGACAGCATCATATTCCACCAGGATAACGTTCGGTGTTACACTTCCCAGTATAAACAATTCAAAATTTTCGTGGTGGATTTTTCGAAAGCTTGAACATGTGCCATACATCACTGACATAGCCCCACCAGATTTCGTCGTATTTATATGCCTGAAATTTCAGTTACTATGACTTAAGTTTGAAAACTTTGAGAAGCTGAAACAAGAAACATTGAGTCTTGTGAGGAATGAAGAAAGGCATTGTTCGCCAGCGTATATGACAAGTTAACCGGTTGTGCGAAACAGCGAATGCATCGCTTATCACGGCGAATATTTTGAAAAAGAGTAACGTTGACGTCGATAACGTCATTACGTAACTATAGTGTGCGCCGGGGTTGCACGGGTAGGGTGTTTCAAACTAATCTGCACTAGCCAGTTTTTAAGATAGTGCGTCAAAATTTCACACAGGCTTACTTAATCCCTAGTTTTATAAACTATGACGAGCTTTTGTCTCTGCTGTTATAAATAACAATTGTATAACGAAAGTCTACGATGTTTTGGGACAGCCCTCGTATATATAGGGAGAAAAATGGCGGAAATGCCTGAGATTTGATTTTTTAGTTCATAAAAATAGTCTAGTACATGTAAGTACTAAAAACTGGCAAAAATGCCTGAGATTACCGACACAATGCCCGAGATATGGCAGCTCTGGAAATGTACTCCATAGGGCAACTCCTAAGTACTACCAGGGCTAAAAAATTCTGAAATTTGTCACTCGTCCTGCATAAAAGACAATGAAGGCAATCCAAACAAGAGCCCCATGGGACATATTTCGCTCACCTGAGGTTAGCTATACATCAAAATGGAGATAATGATTTATGTCCAGGACGGGGTCATTTTTTACCAGAGGGGCATAATTTGAACAATCTTGATAGAAGACCTGTAGATGATGCTATGTTCCAAATATCTAAGATCAGGGTACTAGGGTTCTAGACAAGAAGATTTTTTTAAGTTTCCATTGAAAAAATCTATTTTTAGCTCCTGTGACCTACATATGCAACAGACTGGAACCATTTGAACAAAATAAATAAAGGACATCTAGAAGTAACACCATGCCGAATATCAAAGCTCTGGCCATATTAGCTTCAGAAAAGAAGACGTTTGAAAACTGTGACCCCCAGGGCATAATTTGTACAAACTTGATAGAGGACCTGTAGATGATATGCAATCGACCAGAACCATTTGAACATTATTGGTATAAGACATCTAGAAGGGTCACCATGTCAAATATCAAAGCTCTGGCCATATTAGTTTCAGAGGAGAAGACGTTTGAAAATTTCACTATACAACTCTATGTAAAACTGTGACCCCCCGGGGCGGGGCCAATTTTGACCCCAGGGGCATAGTTTGTACAAACTTGATAGAGGACCTGTAGATGATGATATGTGCCAAATATCTAAGCTCTGGCCCTTGTAGTTTCAGACAAGAAGATTTTTTAAGATTTCCTTATTTTTTCACTTGGTTGCCATGGCAACCAGAGTTCTACATTGTTTTTAATTCTTTGAACAATTTTGAAAGAACTTGACCCAAGGAACATTCCTGTAAAGTTTGGTTGAAATCTTTTCAGCGGTATATGAGGATATGTCATTTGAAGCAATTGTTAACGACAACAATGACTGTATAAAGTGAAATTGTTTTCGTCTGTGGAAGAATTAATTAAAGACATAAAAAGGAATATGTATGGGTTAATAGGTTAATAAATATAATAATTTATATTTTCTAAATATAAGAAACTATATGTAAATGAGTGGCAAATAGTTTGGATCCAGATTAGATGCAGCATTATGTGGCATCTGACCTGGATCCATACGGTTTATGGCCAAGAATTAATTGTGGACTGATAGACAGAAAGACAAACAAACAAACAAAACACAAACAAACAGACAGACCAAAAACAATATGCCTCGAACTAAGTTGTGCTGGAGCATAAAATAGCAGACATCATCATTTCTGTTATGCTATGGGTCAGTTATGCAATAGGAGCCGGTCTCTAGGACAAAATGCTATTATCATGCTGAACTGTTGTCTGCTCCAAATGTTTGTATGTGAAATATGTAAAAAATCATAACTTATATTTTCTTAATATAAGAAACTAGAACGGCTATCACTAAAGGTGATAAATACCCCCACTATGCAGCACTCTGTCACACTCTGCAGACGTTTTCAATGAGGTTTGACAATGGCAGGGTGCTGCCACCATCATAACAAGAGTTGTCAGAGAGTCAACAAAGCTCGCCATCGGCACATTTAGAAACTTAAAAGCACACTCAAGGTCACCGAGTTCAACCTTTTTGCCTGCATGGAAAGGTCTTGTCCATATACACATGAAAATCAAATACATGTATGAAGTTACACCTCAGGGGACATAGGAAATATAAGCATTTTTTGAAACCTAAACACAGATTTCGAAACCTTAACCCTGGATCTAAGTTCAAGGTCAAGGTCACAGAGGTCCAAATTTTTCTGTGCATGGAAAGGTCTTGTCCATATACACATACATACCAACTATGAAAGCAACCCTCAAGGGACATAGAAGTTATAGGCATTTTTCGAAACCTAAACACAGATTTCGAAACCTAAACGCGGGCCCTAAGTTCAAGGCCACAGGGGTCCTAATATGCACATTGCGCCGCGATGGTCGGTGTGTATAAAGGTTTTTAACCGAGAATAATTAGATCAGCAGAATAATTATGCAGTTGTTTCACTACACCCCTAGTCTTCTTTATTTAGACTTATACATCGGTTTTCATATGTCTTGATTTAACCAGGAACGTATATTTAATCTATGTCTCTGATTTAACTGAATTCCGTGTCGGAGTACACTCAGAGACTCCTACACAGTCAACAAATGAAAGGCATGTAATTCATGCATGTCTAGTTGGTAAAGTTATAACAAAATAATCTGAGAACACTACATTCGTAAGGAAGTTATGAATCTTTAAGCTTTTTCGTCAAAGTTAGTCAATACTTAAAGCTACGACGGTCGCGTTTATTTTTACGACAGTGTTTTTACTAAGTCAGAAACATTAACATGTGCGCATGCGTGACCGGAAATATTTTTTGACGTAAACATAGAATTTGAGTTATTTTTACGACTCGTCGTAAACATAGCCACTGCGTAAATTTTTTGCTTCCGGTTACCCATAGGTTGACCCGGATGTTATTGTCTAACACGTGCGACTTATTATTCTGACTGACCTCTCAGCTCTGGACGAGTCTATTTGAGATTTTTTAAGTGCACATTTCCGGTTATCTCCAAAGAAAACATAATTAATTGCGAGAATCACACATCAAATTTAAATCAAAAGACCTCGCTCGTTAATACCATCCTACTGAAATTATCAACACAGTCAAAACTGTTTTATTGAGTTTCCCCCCTTTGTTTATCAGTTGTGATGTTTATGACGTCACTTCCTAAGATTAGAAAAGTACAATGTCACACACATTCGACCAGTTTCGACTAGGCCTAGATCTTTATTTCTGTGATATCAGATATGTTGTTTCTAAATCTTGTCAATATCAAAGTGCATGTGTATAATACACAGATGATTTCAACACTGCGCTCGATCATGCCAGGTGGGGTAGATTTACGTAGATAGTCTGGCAGTGTTGACAGTTTCAGCCGGTTTCGAAACACCTAGAAACCCAGGGCTATCCACTATTAAAACCCACCGTCCAATATCCATGAAAAAAGTCATTTTCTGTAATAGTTTTCGTTATCTGAATGCCAGTCAGCTATATGGAAGTAATAATATTAGTGCCACTAAATTTAATTTACGATACACTTATCCTCATTCATCAATTCACCCAAAGTCACCCAAATTCAACAGTGTTTAAACTCTAGAAGCCACAATATGTCTCCAATCTTTCTCAAACTTGGCCAGATTGTATACGACCATAAGATTTTGTATGAGTTCGATTATGCTTGAAATCAGACCAATAGATCAGATCAAGAGTTTTCTATCTTTGAATTGCTGAAAATGCCATATTTAACAGTGTCTACACTCTAGCGGCCACACTTTTTCTTCAAACTTGCTCAGATTGTATATGACTATAAGAGTTCACAGTGCTCCAGCTAGGCCTTTTTAGAAAGGCGCCACGCCCTGCCTTTGTTTACCAGCGCCCTGCCCTAATCAATCACGCCCTGCCCAAAAAAAATAATTTTTTTTTCAAATTGGGAATTATTCTTACAATTTTTAATTGGGAATTGGTTCGTTTAACGGACCTGTGGATGCACCAGAAAAAAGGCTTGAACTCAGATTGAAGTTTTACCAATTTGTATGTTACGATCGGTATCAACAGTTTTGACTGCCCATCGTAGCCACTAGCCAGACCCAGTTGCACCAAACTGATATTTTATCATATAGTAATGTTTACCGCACAAGTACAGCCCCACCTTTTGAGACATGTGAACAGCCAAAAAAGCCTCCTTGTGTCGGTGTCAAATCAAATTTTCATAGGGAAATATTCACTCCGTTCATAAAATGTTCACACCCTTCTCAAAGTTTGGCAACATGCACTTCTCCCTAATGCAATATATTGGTCACTTGTGTTCTTTAATGATTATTTTGATGTTATTTTGTATTTATGTATCTTAGATACTTTGATTTGGGGAGGTAGGGGAAGGGGGGTAAAAATTTGATTTCATTTCACCCTGCTCTCTCGTCAACATCCAACCATTTGACCCTACCATTTGATCTACACATCAACTATTTTCAATTAGTTGTTTTAGTTTTGATGATGAGTTTATTCCTATCCCTTGGGTACTATACCCTGCAAATAATTTCATTTTGGGAGGGGGTGAAAATTTGATGGTGTTAAATTTTCAACCCCCTCCCTAGTCAGCACCCAACCATCAAACCTTAAGTCATTTGATCTACACATAAAAAAATAAATTATTTTCAATTAGTTATTTAAGTTTTGGTGATGAGTTTCCTCCTATCCCTAGGTTACTATGCTCTGCAAATGATTTCAATTTGAGAGGGATGAAAATTTGATGGCGTTAAAATTTCACCCTCCCTTGTTAATACCGGGAGCTAGTCATTTCGTAACCGAGTCATTTCGTAACCGGTAAAATAAGTCATTTCGTAGCCGAATTTTTGGTCATTTCGTAACCGCGCAAAACCTAAAAGTCATTTCGTAACCGAATTTTTGGTCATTTCGTAACCGACAAAAAAGTTGAATTAGTCATTTCGTAACCACCAAAAATTAAAAAATGAATGGCCTCAAAGAAGGCATAAGTCATTTCGTAGCCTCGGAAAATTGTTAAAGTCATTTCGTAGCCGAATATTTTTTTCTTTATTTTTTTTATAATGTTTTTGTGCAGTTTTCTGACAATATTTCACCGAAAATGTGCAAATATGCAAAGTTAAAAAATATATGTTAAGAGAGTTTGGGGTCCGAAATAATTATAACCTTGATTAATATAATTGTAATCAAGTTGTTGAGTGTTTTTTAAAACAGGAATATTATTACTTGTCTTTAATTCAATTAAATGGTCCATTTGTTAACAATGAACATGTATAATTGGTCGTTAATCGCTCAATGTATGTGAAGCGTGTCAAACATTAGCTTGTATGTTGTTTTAACAGTTTACACATCGGATAAACACTCATACCAAGGCAATTATCGCCTCCCGCACGTGCCGGAAATGTAGGGAAAAAAATTCACTTTTAATTTCACAAATGACAAGAAAAATGACTTTGTAATCAATAATCACTGTTTATTTGTTATTACAATCAATACGCACATATAAGTTCAACTGTTGACAGCATAAATACAAAATGACGGTTAAATACAGTGGTGCAATTTTCAATTCAGTCTAGTCCATTTTTGACATTTTTGGGTTGACTTTCACAGTATATGTCAAAAGAACAAACAATGTAGACCCTGATCAGGTGGCTCCTTAAGGTGCATAGGACAAGTGTACTTATCACGGATACACTGTTTGCAAATGACGCATATATGCCTGACTAGGGTTCAAAGAGTTAATATTTGATTGAAATAATGACAGGTAGCCGTATTAGCGAGGTTTTACTGTAGCTGGTAGAAAGGAAACTATGCATTGATAAATATCTTGGGATAAACATTTTCAAAAACGGAAATTGGTTGCGAACACAGCAAAAAATAGCAGAACGTTCACTATTTGCTATGCAAAATATATTCATAATTTTAACAAGGTAGACCTAGCTGTAAATGATAAATGTAAACTTTTTATGAATATGCTTATGCTTATGCTATTTTATGCCGAATAAAGATCTGTATCTGATAAGAGTGAACGGTTTTCTATTTTAGGCATTACACACCAAATTATAGCTATTTAATATTAATACATAAAAGCATTTTATTACAGATGGCCTGCATCAAATAAATCATAGAAACGAATGTCTACATCAAAAAATGAAGAATTACTGAATCTAAGTAAACTTATTCATATTTCAAAGAAACTACAAAGTTCACTTATTTTATAAAAAATTAAAAACAATCGTATTAATTGCATCAGGTTATTCTTTCAAACCAATCAAATACATCTATATCATAAACCACACCCAATATCTAATTTTTATTGTTCGAAGTCTACAGGTTATTGTTCTCAAAACATTCAACCAATCAAATAAATCTTCTTCATAAACCACACCACTACCAATTTTTAAATGTTCGAAGTCTACAAGTAGATATCTCACACCTTTCAACCAATCAAATAAATCTTCTTCATAAGCCACACCCAATACCTACTCCTACAGCGATTGGATTTGTCACGGCCCATTTCACTTATCTCACTAAATTAGACTAAAGCATCTTATTCATATTTACCCTTGTACCTGTAATTCAATTAAGCAATCACCTTGCTTTAAGCTGCCATCTGTCTTAAATACCAATAAAAAAATGTTTGACCTGTTTTTCAACTAAAGTGCATATGAAGGCAACGTTATGTACAAGCGGCTGCTCAAGAATGAATTTAATGCACAACTAGTTCAATCTTTTATTCCTACGTATTCTAAATAGCCAGTTCAATTAGGCAGATCACTGCTTAAAGCAAAATAAAAGTAAATCAGCAATCATTTATTTACTTTAAACTCAACTCTTATTCATATATACTTTTGGACCTGTATTTCAACTAAGTTGCGTACAGTGGAGAAAACGTTATTCTTTCCCAATAAAAGTGTTTACGCTTAAACTATTTTTTCCATTCCAAACAGTTTGGAGCCAGATAAGACGCTTGGTAATCAGGCGTCTGACCAGGCTCCAAATTGTTTGCCACTCTGAAACAAATGAAAAGTCAGAACTTTCAAAAAGCTTTCCGTTCTACATTTTAGTGATTTGTGTTTGCGTTTCGTTGGCATTTTAACGGGAAAGAATAAAATTTTCTCCACTGTATCAATGTAACGTTATGTACAATTGGCTGCTCAAGATGGAATTTTCTGCACGTGATATAATGATCGATTAACGATAAATTAAACATCCAACTGTAAAGCAATCCCAAAAGGTGAGACAAAACTTGTATTGAAAAATTAAAGGTGTGGACAATATACCTCTTCGTGATATAATGATCGATTAACGATAAATTAAACATCCAACTGTAAACCAATTTGTGTAGGTGTTGTGTTTCATCTGAAAGACGTATCTGGGAGTTTTTTCTAGCGCGGAGAATTTTTTTAAACTTTGCATATAAGTAAATTGATATAAATGAAAGTAAAAACAGTCTTCAAAAACATAGGTCGCCTTGCTACTTTTTGTATAATTTACGCTTTTTTAGAAATACTATATTCAAATTTTCCGAAATTAGGCCTCTTAAGAAGAAAGTCCATCAAACACACAAATATCGATACTTCAAGTCCAATTTTAATTAATTACATGTATATGGAATAGTGTTACAAATGAATGTAAAATAATTAGATTTGAGCGGCATAATATAGATTTTACGCATTAAATATGTGCAAAATGAACTCGAAAATCGTAAAAAAATCGAGCCTTTTTGCAAAAATAAAAAATTCTAGCGCGGAGAATTTCCTATTTTTTCTATAACAGTAGATAATTATATAACAAGTATAGAACCAATGAGAAAACAGTACCTCGCCTTGCTCGTTTCAGAGATATGTTCAATTTTATTACCTCCCTTTATCAGTGAATATCCACTTTTTTAACAACTTTTTTTTAAATAGTCTAAATGTTATACTTTATACAATAATACCCACAGCTATACATAAATGTCTTGCATTGTGACATATATTATGAACTTTAGAAAGTTCTGCTGAAAAATGCAGTGTTGTCTTCATCTCAAGTCGGAGTGAAAAATGAAATGCCCCCTCCGCCCTAAATATGATGCTGATGGTGCATAATTCATTAATTCTTTATTCACAACTTTATGTTTATTTTCACACATATTTTCTTTGGCTTAAAACCCATTAAAGCTATATGATAAATGAATAAAGCTACATAGAGCTGCATGCATATTCATACATCAAAGGGAGGTAATACATGTTCAAATATTTCAGTTCAGAATGTAGGAAGTATCCATACTCAAACACTGAATTTGGAATAGGTAACTGGTAAGATATAGGATATATGCTCAGAACAAGCTTTTTGTAAAATCAAGGTCAAAGGTCAAGGTCACAGTGACCTGAAAATGGTATGTGACACTTCGCCATCCAAAGATGAACTCACACACCTAGTTTGTTATCGGTAGCTGATGTGACAAAGGAAATATACTCTGGACAAAAAGTAGACCCACCAATAAACACATCTGCAATCATTATTCAATGTGGGCAGTGAGTTAACATAACCATTCATAAGATAAAATATCATAACAAGAGCACCGCAGTGCGGCAAAACACGCCCGTCATGCCGGCGGGTGTCAAAGTCGTCTGGACTCAGGCCGACTGGAAAAAGTCGCCCGGAGTCTAGGCCCGATTATCGATCTCAAAAAGACTATCACAGGAAGGGGCATTCTGTCCCTGCATCCGACTCCGAGTCAATGTCAACACTAACTTCACTCCCTGTCACATTATGATTATTAACGCTGTCTCGAGTCGGCGAGTTCCTGGTGAAAAAACTAATGTTTTCCAGAGATTTCGAGCACTTTTTTGTCACAAATGATCCTGATTTGCGTCTCTTCATATCCCCAGGAATTTTAAAAGTTTTTTTAACGATATATAACGATAGTTGAGTAAATATTGTATTCGCGAAATCCGATGATCTAGACGCTGTTGTGATCGTAAATAATTACACCCGCGATAGGAAAATACAGAAAAGAGCGGAAAGGACATGCGCGTTTGGGATGCACAGTAACAACTCCCGGATACGTCTCAATTTTAAAGAATAGAACACTCATATGAATTTAATTGCATAGAGACACGTAATATTATTTCTATTTAAAACAATATTCAACAACTTGATTATAATTCTATTAATCAAGGTTTATAATCAATTCGGCCCCCATTACACTCTTTACATAATTTCTTAACTTTGCATGTTTGCACATTTTTGTTGAAATAAGTTCAGGAAACTGCACAAAAAATTTATAAAAAAAAAAAAAAAAGAAAAAAATATTCGGCTACGAAATGACTTTTAACAGTTTTCCGAGGCTACGAAATGACTTATGCCTTCTCTGGGGCCAATCATTTTTTAATTTTTGGTGGTTACGAAATGACTTATTCAACTTTTTTGTCGGTTACGAAATGACCAAAAAATCGGTTACGAAATGACTTTTAGGTTTTGCGCGGTTACGAAATGACCAAAAATTCGGCTACGAAATGACTTATTTTACCGGTTACGAAATGACTCGGTTACGAAATGACTATAACTCGTTAATACCCAACCATCAAACCTAGTCATTTGATCTACACATCAACTATAATTCTCTTTAGTTGTTTAGTTTTGATGATAAGTTTATTCCTATCACTAGGATACTATGCCCTGCAAATAATTTCAGTTGGAGAGGGGGGTTGAAAAGTTGATGCCGTTAACATTAGTTGGAGAGGGGGGTTGAAAAGTTGATGCCGTTAACATTTTATCCCCCCCCCCCCCCCCCCCCCCCCCCCTAGTCAACAACTTACCATCAAACCTAGTCATTTGATCTGCACATCAAATATATGTTATTTTCAATCAGTTGTTAAGCTTTTATGGCGAGTTACTCCTATCCCTTGGGTACTATGCTCTGCAAATAATTTAACTTTTGGAGGGGGTGAACATTAAATTTTTTGATGGCATTAAAATGTCACCCCCTCCTTAGTCAACAACAAACCATCAAACCTTAAGTAGTTTGATCTACACATCAGCTATAATTATTTTCAATTACGAAGGAGATGAGAGATCTCCGAAAATTACACCAGGTAAATAACAGCTCAGAGTTATGAAAAACAAATCAGAATATTTTCAATTAGTTGTTAAGTTTTGGTGATGTGTTTACTCCTATCTCTAGGGTACTTTGCCCTGCAAATAATTTCAGTTGGGGAGGGGTGAAAATTTGATGGCATTAAAATGATTAAAAGTCCCCCCCCCCCCTTCCCTAATCAACACCATCAAAGCTTATGTCATTTGATGTATAAAACTATAATAATTAGTAGTTGTTTAATTTTCAAGATTCCTTTATGCTTCCATCTGCTAGGATATAAAGAACATATTTCCTGCTTACAGTATCAAATGGAATTGGGTTTTTTTCAATGTAGGATTAAATTTAGGGTGTTAAAAGACATATTTATGGGGTAATTGGTTTCTTATTAATCAATTGTGATTAACTTTATATCAAGTTATCTTACAATACAATTTTTTTATATGGGGGCCACCCCGGGGTGAAACTTTCACAGAGGGGGTGGGTTTGAAAATTTCGCTATTAAGTTTTCGGGGGTGAATATTTGATATCAAAATTTTACCTAGGGCAGGGGTGAAAATTTTATATGACACCGGTCATAAAGTAGGATTTCAGCAAGACTGGTAACAAGGAAGACCATGGCTACAAGCTAAAGTTTGATTGGAGAGGAGGATAAGATCATAAGAGCACCACTTCTATGTTCTGTTCTCTATGCCAAGAGTACAGTACAGGCTCTAACATCAACAAAACCTGAATCAACATTGGATGCAAGACATTAAGGCTGGTCAAGGTGAAAGCTCATGAAGTCAGCAACATACACAAGACCTTCTTGGCTTTATCCCTCAGTAGAAAGCTACCAGATGTCGCTGAAAACATGCACAGCAACAACTAAATCAATGGAAGATGCTTTGATAGTTCTTCATTTCATCGCTAAGAAGAACCTCCCTTTGGACCTCTTAAGGACAAAATTGACTTAATAATGACAATACAGTACAAGTGGTAAATCGTACATGTACAATAAAAAGGTTATGACAGACACACCATTTTTTTTATTTCTCCTACAAAAGAGTAAACAGTATTTCCAGTCAGAAAACGCACCAGAAGGCTTATTTAAGGTTTAAATTTACAAAATTTTCTGGGGGAGGTCCCCCATACACCCCCTATGGAAGGGGGTAACCCCCCTCCCATACCCACCCCGTCGTGTTTGTGTGCCCTCACGCTCAACAGCACCCTGCCCTAATCAAATCCTAGGTGGAGCACAGGTTAAGATGAGTGTGATTATGCTTGAAACCAGACAAATGGGTCGAGAGTTATCTACCTTTGAATTGCTGAAAATGCCATATTTAACGGTGTTTACGTTCTAGAGGCCACAATTTTTACCCAATCTATCTTAAACTTGCTCAGATTGTATATGATATAAGAGTTCATATGAGTTTGAATATGGTTGAAATCGGACCCATAGGTTGAGAGTAACCTACCTTTGAATTGCTGAAAATGCCATCTTTAACGGTGTTTACACTCTAGAGGCCACACTTTTTATATAATCTATCTCAAACTTGCTCAGATTGTATATGACCATAAGATTTAAGATGAGTTTAATTATGGTTGAAATCGGACCAATAGGTTGAGGATTATCTACCTTTGAATTGCTTAAAATGCCATATTTAACAGTGTTTACACTCTAGAGGCCACAATTTTTATCCAGTCTTTTTCAAACTTGGCCAGATTGTATATGACCATAAGAGTTTGGATATGTGTGATTATGGTTGAAATAAGACCTATAGGTCAAGAGTTGTCTGCCCTTGAATTGCTGAAAATGCCATATCTTACAGCGTTTGTAACACTCTTGCAACTACAGTTTTCAATGGATTTTGATTATACTTGCACACAAAGTATATAGCTATAAGTTCTCAAAGGAGTGCAATCATTGTTGAAATCTAATCATTGTGGCAATAATTATCTGCCCTTGATATACTCTGAAATGCTAAAAAGGCTTCATTTCAGTATTGTTTAGGCTCTAGTTATCTGCCCTTGATGTTCTCTACTATACTAGAATTATGAGGTTGTATTCCAAAAAGTTTTACATGGTATACTACAAATTTGAATGGATTTAGATTAAAACGGATGAAACAGAAAGGTAAAGCTTTCAAGCTTCAGTACAACAGTTGAGCGATATCAGGGCCTTCAGGTTATTAAATCATTTGGTTTATTAACCCATTACCCAATAAATACGCCTTAATGGGTTATAGTCAAAGCGTACCATGGTTAAAGCGTACCATGGTTAAAGCGTACCATTTTGGTCGAAGCATACATAGGGAACATTTTCAATAAGTTATTAGTCGATAATTTATTGTTTTTCGCACATTATATAACCTCGCGTAAATATCTTAATTAGATCTAGTGTATTAAATATATGTCTTGATGTATAGTTTTTACCCAGACACAACAGTATCTTCGAAACTTTAGTCATGAGGAACAAATTTGCCATTATGATCATCAGTTCTCAAAGTTTCGAAATTGCTAATATTAACATTAGTGCCAATAATTATGTTGATCCTGACCATGCGTCGCCGTACACAGCTTCTAATCAGGATCCAAACTGCTTGAAAATAAATTGTGCACCCATGCACCACAGTATCTTTGAAGATTCAGTTCTCAAAATTTCGAAATATTAACATTAGTGACAACAATTGTGTACGGCAGATCCTGATCATTCGCCGCCGTACGCAGCTCCTGATCAGGATCCAAACTGCTTGAAAAATAAATTTCGCGCCCATGCAAAATATAGTCTCTAATTACGAGGCTTCTGATCAGGATCCAAACTGTTCAAAAAGTAAATAGTTCCATTTGATACAGTCCAAAATCTGTACCATAAAATTATATTCTATATCCTAGCAGATTCTGACTTAAGGCAGGTTGGGAGTAAAGCAGAATGCGCTGTAAGGCGCATTCTGCTTTACTTTCAAATTGCTTTAAATAACCCTTCATTCTGTTTTCAAAACTAGAATTAGGCTATGGGGTAATGTGTTAATTTGTTAAAATGCTCCATTATTTGACAGCTTCGCTCGCTTGTAGGCTGTGCCTATTTCATATCAAACTCTCCATGTCACACTGTCACAGTAACTTTCACGTGACTCTTTCTGTACACTGTCCCCATTTTTATCATGTTCAGTAAACAAATCAAAAAAGAGAATCTGGACAATTAACATGCTCAAAATCAGCTGTACTCTCTAATCAACGTATTGAACGACTTAATCGATGTTTAAGGAAAGCTAATATCACACTCAAAACAAGTCTGCTGATATGACACGGTTAACAACCACTGAACATACAGACCAATTCGGGTGACATCAGTTTCTACTTTTCAATTTCCGTCTGCGATAACGAAACGAGAAATGTCAAACAAGTCAACCTGGTGTCACGAGTCGCGCATCAACAAAACTACACACTTGTTACATAGTCAGATTTACAAAACATATCAAATAGCGTCAATCCACATTCAATACAAATCGAAGATGTACCTACATAAAATTATTCGTTCGTAAACTATCTCACATCAATGGTCCACCCTCGAAAGAAATGGCGCAGTATCATGTGATACAGTGACGTCATAGACTGGCATCCACGCTGTCCCCTCCACAAAAACGTCGCTTTCCGGTGAGATCTGCACAAATATCGATAACCCGTCTAGCCTACTTTCGATACGGGCACGTGTATGTTTTGTTGACATCTCGACACAGCATATGACAGAAGGGCATGGCTACTGCTGATTCAAGATCAGAGGAGGATGACCGTGATTTTCAGTCTTCAGAACTCGGAACTAAGGAATAGTATGTCATCTAACCGCGTAGCATAATTTAGAGACATGATGTCATTTTGATGTGATCAATTTTAGTGCAAAACTGCATGAGTACACATGTAGCACTATTTATCAATTTTGATATCATACCATGATATGTAGTGATAAAACTGAATGATTTTATTATTAACAAGAGGTTAAAGGTTGAATAACTAACTCGGTGTTTGATAAGGTCATAGATTGAAATTATAACACAGTATGTTCAGCTGATCAATGATTATAAATAATTATGAATATGATACATTGTAAATTATAACTTTTAGATCAAGATAATCATTATTACAGTATCACTATTACAGTATCATTATCAGTTAATTTGTAATGAAGTTGTATGACAGCATGGCTATTTAACTTTAAGTAGTATATGTACCGGTTGCAACTGTGTAGACCCTGATAATGCCAGCCATTCATTTATCGCCAGTCGATTTATAACCTAACTCTTGAGTGTACAGTGAGGGTGATTAATATTATTATTAAGACATTATTCTTTCATGTTTATGTCTGCACATGCGCAAACGATGTGAAATGGATTTACTCAGTCTAGTAGACGGAGTAGAAAAAGCAAATGAAAATATCTAAACAAGGGCCACTACATGGCCCTACATCGCTCACCTGGTACACCTAGTAAAACTTGACCTATTATAAATCACTATAGGTCAAGTTTTACTAGGTGTACCAGGTGAGCGATGTAGGGCAATATAGTGACCTAGATATTGACCTGACATGACCCACATTCAACCGTGGCCTAGATTTCAACGAGGCAAACATTTTGAGCAAGTTTCATTAAGATCAAATGAGATGTAACTTACTAAATCTAGAGTGTTAGCAAGGTATTTTTATGATTTGACCTAGTTAGCTCACCTGAGCTAGCTCAGGGTGAGCTATTGCAAGCCTTGATTGTCCGTCGTCCGTCGTGCGGCGTCAACAATTTTAGTGTTTACACTCTAGAGACCACAATTTTTATCCAATCTTTCTCAAACTTGCTCAGATGGTATATTGCCATAAGAGTTCGGATGAGTTCGATTATGGTTGAAATCGGACAAATAGGTCATGAGTTATCTACCTTTGAACTGCTGAAAATGCCATATTTAACAGTGTTTACACTCTAGAGGCCACAGTATTTTTCCAATCTTTCTAAAACCTGCCCAGATTGTATATGACCATAAGAGTTCGATTTTGGTTGAAATCGGACAAATAGATCAAGAGTTATCTACCTTTGAATTGCTGAAAATGCCATATTTAACAGTGTTTACACTCTAGAGGCCACAGTATTTATCCAATCTTTCTAAAACCTGCCCAGATTGTATATGACCATGTATATGACCATAAGAGTTCGGATGAGTTTGATTTTGGTTGAAATCGGACAAATAGATCAAGAGTAATCTACCTTTGAATTGCTGAAAATGCCATTTTTAACGGTGTTTACACTCTAGAGTTTACAATTTTTATCAAATCTTTCTTAAACTTGCTCAGATTGTATATTACTATAATAGTTCAGATGAGTTTGATTATGGTTGAAAGCAGACTTATAGGTCGAGAGTTATATATACCTTTGAATTGCTGAAAATGCCATATTTTTTTTTTTTTTTTTTTTTTTTTTTTTTTCAGGCCTTGTCAAAGTAGGACCTCGTTTATTTTCCCCGTCATAGGTGTGTAGGGGTCGGGGAGCCATCTTCCTGCACACCTTACATAACCATGTATATAACATAGAAATACAATATAATTGCATTGACAAAGGTCTCTAAGTTTTTAATTACTTAGACCAGAAAAGAAAATGTGAAGAAAAAAGTAATAATGAAAAAAAACAACAAAAAAGCATTTTGTAGAAAAATCATTTTTGTAGCCAGGCATACTTTCATGCAAATTTTATTGCTTACCATATTTTTACGTCATATTTTTTTTTTTTTGCATATTAGGCACACATATTTGGACACGGACGTTTGCATCCCTTCATTCATATAATATATTTTATATACAAACATAGATTTAATATAGGTGTTTTAAGTTTCAAAAAGAATTTTAAAGCGATCCCATTGATTATAAAAACAATCCGTAGAGTCATTTTTAATTGCTATTGACTTAAATATATTGTATTTAAAGGATAAGTAGAGTTTTATACCTTGTATTGTAGGTAGATATTTATTGTATTTGCATTGGAAAATATACATTTTAAAAATAATGAGAATCAGGTTTTTTATATAATCTGTTGTATTTCTAAAACCAAAAATCATTGTGTCGATATTAAGATTTTGAAATTCCTTCATTTTGGGCGAAAAAAGGCTTTTAATTAATTGTTGACTGGTAGGACACGTCCAAAACAAATGGTCGATAGTTTCTAAATCTGATTTACAAAAAGTACATAATGGGCTTTTTACATAGTTCATTTTGAATAGATAGTTACAAGTTTGTTCCAAGTATTCTGTGTATAATACGGAACTGAAACCACTGTATTTCTGTATCATTTGATATCTTAAAAGGTATTTGAAATATTTCTTTCCAATCCTTTTTGTCAATTGTTATATTTAGTGTTTTATTCCATTTCTCTATAGAAGTCGGCTGGTCAAAATTTCTGTTTAAGCATTTGTATATTGTTTTTGAACCTTTAGAATCCTTTAAGATAAGTTTTAAATAAGGCGGGAACATTGGTTTCTGTATAGAGTTTAAACTACCCTTTTTTATTTGGATACGCTCAAGTCCCTTTTCAATGGCAAGTTTAATTCCATTGTATATTAAAGAATTGGTTGGTAAATTATATTTATTTGCAAATTCGTTATAAGTCATGATTGCACCATTTTTATTTATCAAATCTCCAATGCAGTGTATACCAGTTTGAAACCAAGACTTTAAGAATACACTTTTATGTCCAACCAAAATCATGTTGTTATAAAATAAAGGGTAATCTTGAATAGTGTTTTTATCTATTATATGATTATCAATAACTTTCGAAAATGCCATGAATGTTTCAGCCCAAAACTTGTTGCTACATTTACCTGCGATAATTTCATAGAAATGTTTTCCACAATTTAGCATTTTGTTAATGTCTATGTTATTTTTAGCTCACCTGAGCCAAAGGCTCAAGGTGAGCTATTGTGACCGCTCACCGTCCGTAGTACGTCTGTCCGTCTGTCCGTCTGTCCGTCTGTCTGTCTGTCCGTCTGTCCGTCTGTCCGTTCACTTTTACTTCAAACGACATCTCCTCTGAAACCCGCCGATTGTAGGGAGAGTTCAAACTGCTTATGATGTTCCTTGGATGCTTCTCTACAGAAGTTGTTCAAAAAATAAGGAAAAAAAGCACAAACTCTGCTTGAAAAAGCAAAAAAGCAAAAATCTTTAAAAAATCTTCTTGCCCAAAACTACTAGGCCCTAAGCTTTGATATTTGTACAGTAGAATCTCCTGGTGGATCTATCTATAGTTTGTTAAAATGAAATCCCTAGGGTCACATTTGACACCACCCTGCACAGTTTAAGTGCTGCTCTAGGCAGGTTTTACAGTATTTTTGATTTAGGCAGAACTGTATTTACCTGAGTTACCCTTAATATACTATGGGCAAATAGCCAATATTTGCAAACATTTTGGATCCAGATCAGATGCAACATAATCATAATGCTACATCTAATCTGGATCCAACCTATTTGCCACTCATTTACCAACTTAACATTTTCTAAATTGTTTTTTTGTACACTTTTCACATACAGTAGGTTTTAAGCAGACATCATTTCAGTCTGGTAAGGGTAAGCCCAAGCGTTCTAGCCACTGAGGTCAAATATTATGCAACTCTGAACTGGTAGTGGGTATCACAGAACTGGTCATGATCAGCTGAACATGTTGTCTGCTAAAGTTTAGATATGGTTCAGTCTGATTCATACTTAGAGAAACAGGATCTGGAAGTGATCCACTGACAGTTATGTAATTATGTCTTATGCCATATTTATACATATGTTTAATATTAGTTTTGTCAGAGTTATCTGTATGTCTTTTCAATAATTCCACTTTAAACAGTCATGAAAATGTAAGATGCAAAAGTAAAGCAAAGTGTGCATTAACCCTTAGCCCGCCAAATAAATTGTCGTCTGCTATATTTCTCGTCTGCTTCAAGTTTCAAAGTGCTTCAAAGTTGCTCAAAATTGCTGAAAATGTTGTCCGAGTGTCAAACAGCTTGGATATGGATGAGACGCCGAGTTACTCGGCGTCTAATCCGGATCCAAGCTGTTTGCATATAAAGCTATAGTCGTGAGTGGCAGGCTAAGGGTTAAGACACATTCTGCTTTACTTTCAACCTGCTTTAGGTGGCCACCTATTTTCAAAATTAGAAACATGCTATGGGGTAATGGGTAAAATGAAATTGCCTATTTGGAAAGAGCCTGATGAGAGGAAGTGCCATTTGCAAAGGCCATAACTCTGACATCATTGTTTTTTTAGTTATTTCCCTTTGTGATATTTTCTTGTCAAGAAGACAAC
Source organism: Gari tellinella (assembly GCA_922989275.2). Classification (NCBI taxonomy): domain Eukaryota; kingdom Metazoa; phylum Mollusca; class Bivalvia; order Cardiida; family Psammobiidae; genus Gari; species Gari tellinella. The sequence goes on from OV277858.1 coordinate 55,732,639, forward strand.
TTCAGTTCTACTGATGCTATTGTAATGAAATTTTATGTATGGAAAGAAACTGATGAGAGAAAATGCCATGCACAAGGGCAGCAATATTTAGTTTTTCCCCTTTGTCATATTTTATTGTCAGGAAAATAATTCCAGTTCTGTTGACGCTAGTGAAATAATTATCATTTATTGGAAATGGAAATAGCTTGATAAGAGGATGTGTCATGGATAAGGGTCATAAGCTTGGCAACAAAATTCACTTTTGTCATGTTTTCTTGTCTGGAAGATAACTCCATTTATAGTTATATTAAAATGTTGTCTTGCCCAGTCAACTTAGGTACAAACTTCAATGTCCTCAGGTGAGCGAATTAAGGGCCATGGCCCTCTTGTTAATAATATCTACCCATCCGCCACTTTTTATTACTAACCGTCTGATCCATGTTGTTTTAAGCGAATCAATAAAAGCTCTTAAATTTACCATTTTCAACCCCCCTTCATCATAGTCTTTTACAATTATAGATTGTTTTATCTTATGACTTCCGCCCCAGATGTAGGTATAAAATATATTTTGTAAGTTATTTAACATTTTCTCTGTAGGTTTCGGTAAAGCAAGAAACAAATGATTTAACTTTGCGACTAGTAAACTTTAATGACAGTTATTTTACCAATAGGTGTTAATTTTCTTCTATTCCATGATTTTATTGTTTTTTCTATTTCAATTATTTTTGGTTTGTAATTCAAGTTGATAATTCTGTCTAAATCTACATGAAAATGTACCCCTAGCATCTCAAATTGATTCTGATTCCATGTTAGTTTCCATTTAGTTTTAATTGTGTCAGAGCTATATTTTTTCTTACCTATCCATACTACTTTCGTTTTTTCAAAATTAACCTTTAAACCTGAAATTTCGGAGAATCTTGAAAGAGTATCTAGCGTTTCATTAAGTGATTCGCTTGAACCATCCAAAATTACACTTGTGTCGTCAGCAAACTGGGAAAGCTTAAATTCATTTTGATCTATTGTTATACCTTTTATATTTGGATTTGACCTAATTTTAATTGATAAGATTTCGGCACATAGAATAAAGATGTAACAAGATAAAGGATCACCTTGTCTGCAGCCCCTTTCAATCTTAAAAAAATCGGAGAGGTAACCACACTGAGTAACAGTTGATTTTGCATCTTTATAAAAAATATCAAACCATGTTTGTATTGAGCAGCCAAAATTAAAGGTTGTCAGTGTTCTCTTTACAAAGGACCAAGAAAGTGAATCAAAAGCCTTTTCAAAGTCGATTAAAAGTAAAATACCAGGTATATCATTTTCCTCTGTGTAATGGAGCAAATCATATATAAGCCTAGTATTCTCTCCTATAAATCGTCCTTTAAGAAATCCAGTTTGATCCTGATGAATAAGTTTAGGAAGAAAATATTTAATTCTGTTTGCTATACAACCAGTACCTATTTTATATACAGTATTCAACAGAGTAATTGGCCGCCAGTTTTTAAGATACTGTTTAGGTTTGTCGCCTTTTGGAATGCATGTAATTAAACCTTGAGTTAGTGTGTCTGACAATTTATTTATTCTGTACGATTCATTTAATGCTCTAACAACAAACACACCTATTTTCACCCAAAATACTTTATAAAAGTCAGCGCTAAAGCCCGAGGTACCAGGACTTCGATTATTTTTCATATTTTTCAAAACATTTGTTGCTTCTTCAATAGTAATATCCCCCTCAATGCATTCGGATTCGCCTTTACTTAGTTTTGGTATGTTATCATTTTCAAAAAAATAATTTTGCTCTTCAGGTTTGGTATTGACATCTTTAGATTTATATAAAGTTTCGTAAAATGTTTTGATCTCTTCTAGAATCATATTTTGTTTGGTTATCTCACTTCCATCATCTTTAACAATTTTTCCTAATGTTTTTGTCTGTATATTTGTCCTTTCTAAGCCACAAAAATATTTAGTTGGTTTTTCACCTTCAATGCTCCATTTAACCTTTGATCTGATCATGTAACCTTTCATTTTATTTTCATTTATTTGCTTTAGTGTAAAGAAACAAGTTCTCCTGAATTTTGTTCTGTTAAATTTTGTTCCATTTCATGTATTGCTTTTTTCAGATTTTCTTCCCTCGTTTGAATTGATTTTTTCTTGTATGAGCTATATGAAATAGATTTACCTTGGATTTCCATCAATAACGTATCTAGAAATAACTGGTCACTTATACTAAATTGAATTTCACTATTTGGTATATTGTTAATTGTATCTCTGTTGTATACGGGTAATGCATATTGTTCTTTTATCTCTTCAATTTTCTTATTTATTGTATTTATATATTCTAAATCATTTAATAATGAGTTGTTATGCTTCCACAATCCTGAACTATGTTGGAATTCATTAAACTGAAACGTTGATGATATTATAGAGTGATCGGAGCAGAAGCTATGATGAATTTTTGAATCAGACAAATACATTCTGATAGATGAAGAAATTAAAAAGAAGTCAAGTCGAGCTTGCTGAATAGGTCTTTGCTTCCTCCAAGTGTAGAGTTGTGTTTGTGGATTTAATAAATAAAGCTCCCTAAAAGGGTCGACTAGCTCTCTGTTAGAAATATATTCTAATACAGTATTTCTAGCATTTTTATTGTTGATATGTTTATAATTATAATAATCTTTATCTGGATCCAATACTAAGTTAAAATCGCCACATATTGCATATGAGATATTTCCAAAGTTATCTATGCTGTCAAATATTTTATCGTAAAAGGACGGCTGGTCTTGATTAGGACCATAAATTGACGCAAGCGAGAAACGATAATCATTCACAGTTAAATCGAGTATAATAAAATTTCCATTTGTGTCATATGTTACATTATGTATTTTAAAATTAGGTATATTAAATAATATGGCGACGCCCCTACTTCGTGATGTGTTGCAGCTTATAACTATTTCAGATCCCCATTCTGTGTATATAGTTTTATACATGTCCTGTGTAAAATGGGTATCTTGCAAACAGTATATTTCATGTTTTAATTCTTTTAGATGGTGGAACACTGACAACCTTTTCTTTTTACTGTGTAAACCTCTACAGTTGTACGATACAATATTTACTTTCTTCGAATCGCCAGCAAAATACTAAAAGAGACGTTACTTTACCAAGAAGCGATAAATATGACATATTTGAATGCCTGGCTAACAAATAAAAATAAATAACAGGTAAACACATAAGATAGAGAGAAAAACCACAAATATTACATGTACAAAATTTAATGAAAAGCATCATTAAAAAGTCAAAATTTTCATAATTTGTGAGAAATCACACGTAAAAAACAAATTTGCAACAAATGACATGTTGTATAGTCTATTGTAAATGGAAAAAACTCGTTCCCAGCGACTGTAGCTATGAAATCATTTAGTAAATTTGCAGTAGTATTCGGATACATAAAGTACTGTTTTACCCAGCATATAAAGGCACCAGTAAATCTACATAACATCTGCATTTCAAATGAATGTTTTCTAAACCCTAATAGTGCTGATTTCTCAGATAGACTCATTTTTTTCTAATAAATGACACGAATGCAGTGACTCTCCATGGGTTTATCCGCAATACATCTAAACTCTATGACAAAAACAATGCTGACCCATATCAGAGGGCTCCGTTCCGAGCCATCCGATCACTATCTACATTGTTTGCAAATGTTTTATATATCGGTACCAGCACTATAGGAGTTAATAAGATAACATGTTTTAAGTGACTAAACAGTCTTTATCCTTTTAAATACAAGCTACTTTCATACATTTACTCAGTTTGAAAGCGAGACGAAGGCAAGTGCAACAGAAAGCTTTACCTTCGTCTCGCTTTCTGCTGACATTTGTCCATGGATAATTTAAAAACAAAACAAAATATACTTCTTCCAGTAGGTGTCTGTCTTCAAGCTCAGACAAATTGACAAATACAAACTTTCTTTTTTCATCAAACGATATCACCAGAATATAATTTGTTTTATTACAATTCTGTGGATCACTTGGTGAAAGTTTTTGCAAAAGATATATACATAATTTTAAATAAAGAAAAGGGTAAGTGTACTTTTATCAACTACACCATCTGTGCTATATCATAATAATATAATTTAAATCACCTTTGCTTAGTTACGTTTGTTTTTAATTGTAAACAGACTTCACATACTCTTTCAGAGTAAAAGACAGCAACAAGAAAACTACAAAAGGGAGGTAATAAACATTTGACACACACACACACACTATAATCAATACAGTTAAATGTTCGTACTACGATTTATAACAGCAGGAGGCAATAGTTATTCTAGAGTCGTTTTGTGCAAAATTAAAGTAATTAAAACATTAATTGCCCTACTCCTAGCAAAATTGCTCTTGCCAATAGTTTCGATCCTGATCACACACCCGAACATCCGACCAGGACCGAAGCGGACCGACACTCACTTCAATATTAATTTGTCTATAACTATTACAATCACTTTCACCAATATTATTGTATTCAAGCATGGTTATGAGTTTTTCCCCTTATTATCACTCACTTATTTACCACTTTACAAAAAGCTTCAAAATGGAAATACATCATTTCAAATTAGGCTTATAAATATGTTAGTTTACTTTTGACCACAAAGGTGTTTCATAATTACAAACCACGCAATCTCGAATCAGAGGTCTCTAATAGGAGCCCTCTGATCCGGGTTTTCCATTTCCTGTATATCATGCACAAGTATACGATTTACAGGTACACTGTCTGTAAAGGACGTTTGTTTTCGTCGCCAGGGTTAATTTGTGAAAACCAGCCTCAATTAGATTTTCTCTACTATCAGCACACTATTATATTTACAGAATGCATTATTCAAACCCTTCTAACATCAAGCATACATATTACATATAGATTGAACCTTTAGTGGTCGCTCAACATGACACCTACTGTACAATATGTTCATATTTTTATGACGAGTGTAAAAAACAAGAACAACAGCCTGCATACTAGAGAGATGCATTTACAGTCTCTTTTTCGGATCCAAACTGTTCGCTGGTGACACTAATTGGGCCAGATAAGAATGAGCCCATTTAAAGATTTTGAGACCATATTTAATAAGTTAAAACAAAAAACATTGAAATGTTCTCTCTTACAGTAGAGTAGACTTTATTCTCCCTCAATAAACACGTTTTAATGCTAAAACTGTAATATATATTGCAAAAAACACTTTCGAGCCAGATCAAACGCCGGGCAACCCGATGTCTGGTCAGGCTCCAAATTGTTTCCACTCTAATTGACATACATAGTCAAAACTGTTAAGATTGATCATTTTCTACATATTTAACGATGTTTACCCTCTAGAGGCCACAAATTTTATCCAATCTTTCTCAAACTTACTCAGATTGTATATTACCATAAGACTTCGGATGAGTTCATTTATGGTTATAATCGGATCAATAGGTCAAAAGTTATCTACCTTTGAATTGCTGAAAATGATATATTTAACAGTGTTTACGCTCTAGAGGCCACAATATTTATCCAAGCTCTCTCAAACTTGCCCATATTGTATATGACCATAAGAGTTGGAAAAAGGGTGATTATGGTTGGAATCAGACAAATAGATCAAGAGATATCTACCTTTGAATTGCTGAAAATGCCATATTTTACAGCGTTTACACTCTTGCAACTACAGTTTTCAATGGATTTTGATTATACTTGTACACAAAGGATGTAGCTATACGTTCTCGAAGGAGTGCAATTATTGTTGAAATGTAATCATTGTGGCAATAGTTACCTGCCCTTGATATACTTTGAAATGCTAGAAAAAGGCTTAATTTCAGTATTGTTTAGGCTCTAGTTATCTGCCTTTGATGTACTCTACTATACTACAGTAGGTCGACAAACTTGAATGGATTTAGAATAAAACGGGTGAAATTCAAAGGTAAAGCTATCAGGCTTCATTAGAAATGGTGAGCGATATCAGGGCCTTCAGGCCCTCTTGTTTTTAACCTGCGATGACCCACATTCAAACCTGACCTACATATCAATGAGGCAAACATTTTGACCAAATTTAATTCTTGGAAGATCAAATGAGATACATGGGATTTACCATATTAAAAGATATTTCCATGATTTGACCTATAGTGACCTAGTTTTTGAAGGCTGGTGACCCCAATTCAAATTTGATCTAAATTTCATATCCAGGACAATTAATATTCAAACAGATTCATTTAAAGATTAAGAGCAAATTGTGGTCTCCAGAGTGCTACTTGTAACAAGGTTTTTAGCTCACCTGAGCTAGCTCAGGGTGAGCTTTTGCAATCCTTATATGTCCGTCGTGTGTCATCCGTCGTCAACAATTTTAGTGTTTACACTCTAGAGGCCACAATATTTATCCAATCTTTCTCAAACTTGCTCAGATTGTATATTACTGTATATTACCATAAGTGTTCGGATGAGTTTGATTATGGTTGAAATCGGACCAATAGGTCAAGAGTTATCTACCTTTGAATTGCTGAAAATGCCATATTTAACAGTGTTTACACTCTAGAGGCCACAATATTTATCCAATCTTTCTTAAACTTTTCCAGGTTGTATATTACCATAAGAGTTCGGATGAGGTTGATTATGGTTGAAATCTGACCAATATATCAAGAGTTATCTACCTTTGAATTGCTGAAAATGCCATACTGTTACTCTAGAGGCCACAATATTTATCCAATCTATCTGAAACTCGCTCAGTTTGTATATGACTATTTATAAGAGTTCAGATGGGTACGATTACAGTTGAAATCAGACTAATAGGTAGAGAGTTATCTACCTTTGAATTGCTGAAAATGTCATAATTAACGGTGTTTACACTCTAGAGGCCACAATTGTTATCAAATCTTTCTCAAACTTGCTCAGATTGTATATCATCATAAGAGTTCAGATGAGTTGGATTATGGTTGAAATCTGATTAATAAGGCAAGAGTTATCTGCCATTGAATTGCTGAAAATGCCTTATTTAACGGTGTTTACACTCTAGAGGCCACAATTTTTATCCAGTCTTTTTTAAACTTGCTCAGATTGTATATGACCATAGGAGTTCGAATAAGTGCAATTATGGTTGAAATCTGACCAATAGGTCAAGAGTTATCTGCCCTTGAATTGCTGAAAATGCCATATCTAACAGCGTTTACACTTTTGCAACTACAGTTTTCAATGGATTTTGATTATACTTGCACACAAAGTATATAGCTATAAGTTCTCGAAGGAGTGCAATTATTGTTGAAATCTAATCATTGTGGCAATAGTTATCTGCCCTTTTGAAATGCTAGAAAAGGCTTCAATTTTCAATATTATTTAGGCTCTAGTTATCTGCCCTTGATGTACTCTACTATACTAGAATTATGAGGTTGTATTCCAAAATTGTTTACATGCTATACTACAAATTTGAATGGATTTAGATTAAAACGGGTGAAACAGATAGGTAAAGCTATCAGCTTCAGCACAACAGGTGAACGATATCATGGCCTTCAGGCCCTCTTGTTTATGATTTGACCTAGTGACCTAGTTGTTGACCGAACATAGTCCCCATTCAAACTTGAGTTAGATTTTATGTAGGCAAACATTCTGACTGTTTCATTCAGATCAAACGAGATTTGTAGCATCTAGAGGGTTAACATTGTTTTTCTAAGATCTAACTTAGTGACTTAGTTTTTGACCGGATATGAACCACATTCAAATTAAATCTAGATATCAATGGGGCCAACATTTTGACCAAGTTTCATGAAGATCTAATGAGATTTGTAGCCTCTAGTTTGTTAAGGTTTTTATGCCCCCAGAATCTATGATACGGGGGCATATTGTTTTTGTCCTGTGACTGTCTGTTTGTTTGTTTGTTTGTTTGTCCGTCCATCTCTCTGTCTGTACCATAAACCTAAACCTTGTCTATAACTCTTGCATTTTTGCACCTGGGCCTTTTATACTTGGCATGTGTCTTCCTTGTGTCAAGACCTTTCCAACCATACAAACCTTTTTGACCTTGTGACATTGACCTTTTGTAAAAATCTTTAAATGGCTATAACATTTGCACTAGTAGGCCTAGGGCTTTCATATTTTGTATGCATATTTCTTGTGTCAAGACCTTTCCAACCATACCAACGTTTGAGACCATGTGACCATGACCTTGACCATTGACCTTTTTAATCAAACTTTGACCAAAAACCTTAACCTTGGCTATAACTCTTGCATTTTTGCATCTGGGCCTTTTATACTTGGCATGTGTCTTCCCTGTGTCAAGACCTTTCCAACCATAGAAACCTTTTTGACTTTTTGACCTTGACCTACTCTTGTAAAAATCTTTAAATGGCTATAACATTTGCACTAGTAGGCCTAGGGCTTTCATATTTTGTATGTATATTTCCTGTGTCAAGACCTTTCCAACCAAACCAACGTTTTTGACCATGTGACCTTGACCTTTGGCCTATTTAATCAAACTTTAACCAAAAACCTTAACCTTGGCTATTAATCGTGCATTTTTGCACCTGGGCCTTTTATACTTGGCATGTGTCCTCCCTGTGTCAAGACCTTTCCAACCATACAAAGCTTTTTGACCTTGTGACCGTGACATTGACCTTTGACCTGCTTTTGTAAAATTCTTTAAATGGCTATAATATTTGCACCAGTAGGCCTAGGGCTTTCATATTTTGTATGTATATTTCTTGTGTTAAGACCTTTCCAACCATACCAACGTTTTTTACCACGTGACCTTGACCTTTGACCAATTTAATCAAACTTTAACCAAAAACCTTAATCATGGCTATAACTCTTGCATTTTTGCACCTGGACCTTTTATACTTGGCATGTGTCTTCACTGTGTCAAGACCTTTCCAACCATACAAGCCTTTTTGACAATGTGACCTTGACCTTTGACCTACTTTTGTTAAAATCTTTAAATGGCTATAACATTTGCACCAGTAGGCCTACGGCTTTCATATTTTGTATGTTTATTTCTTGTGTCAAGACCTTTCCAACCATACCAACGTTTTTGCCCTTGTTACCTTGACCTTTGACCTACTGTTGTATAAATCTTTATATGCCTATAACATTTGAACCAGTAGGCCTGGAGCTTCCATACTTTGTATGTACATTGTATCTTTCTTGTTTCTCCAACCATGCCAATGTTTCATTTACCATGCGACCTTAACTTTTGACCTACTTTTGCAAATAAGCATTACATTACAGAACATGATGCTGGCTGAGGGCATTTGTGTTTCACAAACACATTGCTTTTCATCTGATCTTAACCAAACTTTCTGAAAATGTTGTTGACATAAAATGGAGACCAAGTTTGATAACCAGAGGCGCCAATTCATGCTAGGCCCTTTGGAGTTATGGCCCTTGAATTCCTCAAACTGGCGCTTTTATGGCGCTCCACGACAGTTTCTGCTCTCTAACTCGTACATTTTACAATTGATAGTTTGGATTCCCCTCCCTGTACCATCGGGGGGCATTCGTGTAACTGGGACACGCTCTTGTTATATGATTTAACCTATTGACCTAGTTTTTTACCCAACATGACCCACATTCGAACTTGACTTAGATTCATGACCTTTTTTCCAAAAATTGGGAAGGGGCCTTAGCCTTTCCATTTGGGAAGTTCAAGCGCAATTTTCGACTAAATTGGGAAAAGTAGACTGACTTCCAAGATACATAAAAACTGAATGGAAGTCTACTTACTTACAGGAAATAGAAAGTTTCATTAATTTAATACCAGAAAATGAAATAATTAACACTAAAGAGGGACTGGTAATTGAAAAGAACAATTTTTTTTAACTTATTTGGGAAATTCTCCACCAAAATTGGGGAAAAAGAGGCTTTCTGCAATTGGGAAGTCACCGAAAATCGGCCTCTATTATAGAAGGTAAAAAAGCCCTGAGATTTCCTCAAGACAAACATTGTCATCAAGTTTCGTGAAGATATGATGAAATTTGCAGCCGCTAGAGTGTTAACGAACCAATTGTGGACGGATGACGGACATCCATTGATCCTAATTAATAGCTTGTACCTTGGCACTTCGTGCCAGGTGAGCTTAAACCTTTGTGTGTAACTCCTTTGTCCCTTGAGGTATTTTATTCATATTTGGTACTCCTGAGTATATGGACAAGACCTTTCCATAAACCCAAAAAGTTTGACCCCAGAGACCTTGATTTGATTTGATTTGATTTGTGATGATTTTACGTCGCTTTCAACAGTATTTCAGTCATATCGCGACGTCCAGCTAATTATAGGTGGAGGAAGACCCCAGAGGCCCTTTATGCACTGTTTCAGGCACAAATCGGCAACTGGGTAGAACCACCGACCTTCCGCAAGCCAGCTGGAAGGCTTCCCCACATGAAAATTCCGAACGACCCAACTGGGATTCGAACTCACAGCGGTGAGGAGCTTAGTGATGTAAGTCACAGTGACTATACCACTAGGCCACGGAGGCCCCCCCCCCCCCCCCCCCCCCCCAGAGACCTTGAATTTAGGACCCGTGTTTAGGTTTCGAAATATGCGTTTCGGTTTCAAAAAATGCTTTTAACTATGTCTCTTTAGGTACTGCTTTCATATTTGGTATGCATATGTTTATGGACAAGGCCTTTCATGCAAATAAAAAGTTTGACCCCTATGACCTTGATCTAAGGGCTCACATTTAGGCTTCGAAATCTCAGGGTTTAAGTTTAAAAAAATATGTATAACTCCTATGTTCCTTGAGGTACATGTATTGCACTTTCACATTTGGTATGCATGTGTATATGGACAAGACCTTTCCATGCACTTAAAAATTTTGACCCCTGTGACCTTGACCTCAGACTTTAAGTAATGAAATGTGCCGCTGGGGAGCTTTGTTGTCTCTCTGACAAAGCTTGTTAGGTTTGAAGGTCCTCACAACTGCTACACCCTTTGACCTACAGCTATCATACTTGCAGCACACATACTTTGGGATCAGACTTTTCCATCCTTGCAAAAATTTTGACCACTGTGACCTTGACCTCAGACTCTGCATTTAAGTTTCAAAGTGTGAGTTTTAGTTTTGAAAAGTGCTCACAACTTCTATGCTCTTTGATCTAAAACTCTCAAATTCGGAACACACATAACTTGAGACAAGACCTTTTGATCCATATGAATTTACCCCCTGTGACCTTGACCATGATCTCAGACACTGCTTTTAAGTTTCGAAACTGCTTTACCCTTTGTCCTACAGCTTTCATACTTGCAACAAACATACCTTTGGTTAAAATCTTTCCATTAATGTGAAAATATTGATGCCCTTGACCTTGACCTCATACTCTTTGTTTAACTTTCAAAATGTTCATTTAAGTTTTGAAAAATGCTCACAACTACTTATGTACTATACCCTTTGACCTAGCTTTCATGTTTGCAGCACCTTTAGACAAGATCTTTCCATCCATTTCCAATTTTTTCCCCCCTGTGACCTTGACCTCAGACTCTGCTTTTAAGTGTCAGAATGTGCTGCTGGCTACCTTTGTTTTCTTCTGACAACTCTTGTAAAAGTTGTTACGCCTTTAATTTATTTCTCAATTGATGAATTCATATAATGGTTCAACTTTATACAGTCATGAATAAAATTACTATGCACTATAAGAATTCTTTTCTATATCCTAGCAGACCGTAGCTTTAAACAAGCAAGAACAAAAAGTAAAGCAAAATGCGCCTTCAGGCACATTCTGCTTTACTTTAACCTGCTTTATCAGTCTTCAAAACTTAAGAAACAGGCTGTGTGGTAATGGGTTAAGCAGCCACTTGTCTGAAGAGCCTCTGAGTCACCACTCCCCTTTAATTGAAAATAAAACCTCTATAGTTTCAGAAGCTTCAAATTGTTTATGTTTTAGCTGGGATTCAGCATACGAGAAAGAAGTGGAAAACTTTGAAGAAATAGGAGATGTTGGGGAGATATGGTGAGTATTAAAAGTCAAACATCTGAAAACTTTTTTAAACCTCTGGAATCAGCAAAATGTTTCGTTAACCCATTACACCATTAAATACACACTGTAAGCTTCTAATTATTCATACAAGTTACAAAAAAGTAGTCCCAAGCTAGCTAGTAATTCCTGAACATGAAATATAAAAGGCAATTCCAGTACATTTCCAGATATGAGCCTTAAAAAAGAAGCCGCATGTAAATCAGACTACTCCTGTAGGAACATTCTGCTTTACTTTTAACCTGCTTAAGGTGGTACCCTATTTTCAAAACTAGAAACAGCTAGGCTATGGGGTAACCGTCACCATCAGATGTCAATTTACTTGGCAACTGATTTGGATCCAACCTGACTTAGCAATAATTGCCAGTAAATTTTTCATTTTATCTAATTTTAGTAAAACACTGAATGTTCTGTAACAGGTTTGCAGCATGATACTGATAGAAAGCTTGTGTTACCCAAAGCTTGTGTTAATCACAGAACTCCACAATTATGCCTTTTAACACCTAATTTATTCCTCCACTGAAGAAAATAGTTCCACTTTATACAATCATGATTATGCATGATTTAAGAACTATTTTCTAGATCTTTGTAGATGGTAGCCTAAAGCAGACGGAAAGTAAAGTAGAATGTCCTTTCTAATAAGATCTGTGTGGCACAAGTCGTCACTCTAGCCTGCCCTGTGAGGGTGGGCTAGCTGTTCGGTTCCGGACGGCTAGCCACTGCCTAAATTAAAGGCAAGGCAAATTTATGGAGAAATGGATTAAAGTACATTTTGCTTTACTTTCAACCTGATTTAAGTTGTCCTCTTTCTTCAAAAGTAGAAGCATGTATAAGGCTATGGAATAAAGGGTTAAAGGCATTAAAAGGCATATCTATTGGGTAATGTCAGTATTGACTTCACACATGATTGACTTACCCGAGCTGATGTAGTCCAGTGGTTACGCGCCAGGCTAATTAAGATACCAGGGGCCCTGCCAGACCAAGTCCTTCAGATGAGACTTTATAAACCGAGGTTCGATATATCAGTGCTTTACACTAAGACATTCAAAAGAACCAGAGAACCATTTCGATTATATACTCACGGAATTTAAAAACTGTGCATTGGGAAAAGCATTATAAATAATAGAAATAACAAACCAGATATAAATTGACTGTGTTATTGTGTTATTTAAACATCGATCTAACGTTTCATAAGAATCATTAATGTGTGATGTCAATAATGATTGTACTGCAATGCGTATTTGTCATTAAGGGTCAAAACCCATGTCACACAATTAATAACGCATGTGTCCCCGTCTCCCTCAAAGCGCGCACGGCATCATCGTCGAGTGGACATCGCCAACGCTAAGTAATGTCATTTCTTACCATGACTAAACAATCAGCCAGCTGTTCCAACGTCAATGGCTGGTTCGGTAGATGTCACAAAAGACGCCAATTCTTATCCCAAACGTGTGCAGTTAGCGCGAGATCGGATAAGACTGCGGGCCAGTCAATGACCTCGATGTTTTTGTTCTGTATGAAGACCGCGACAATGCACGCAAGCAACATGTGGGTGAGCAATGTCATGCTTTAAGACAATATGGCGGGTTTGACATCAAAACGGGACGTACAGAAAGACGTCACGGACGGATTCAAAATTAGCGTAATCTTTTCAACACTGTCCTCCGGCTGATTAGACGAACTCACCGAATGTTTCTAACCGTAAAGTTTGAAGACTGAGAACGACCATGCACATGTGTAACGAAAATATACGTATCTTGTCGACGTCACGTTAAAAGCAATATCCTTGGTCGCAGGTTCTCGCGAGCATTGCCAATTTGTCGATACGTCTCCAGAATGACAAAATGATGTTACGATGAAGACCAAATCGGCCTGCGACATCATTATTTCTTCATTCCAACCTCTAATATGCTGACTGAACGTAAACGCGCATTTTCAGACAGCCGTGGCATAGCCGTCATGGTTGATAAAACAAATCTAACTTGTTTTTTCCGACGATTTACTGCCAAAACAACCAGTGTACATTGAAAACGTGTTGCATGTACAGTACAAATGAGAATTCTGACCAATTTATGCAAAAATAGACAAACGTTGTTTGACACGCAAAATTAACGTAAATTTCACGAAAAGGGTAACCAATACCTTCTACACACTTTAATCAGCTGTATAAACCGTTTTTACGTGAGCTTATTGAAAACGTGTACATTTGAAATACATTTTAACCATGCACAGTTTTTAAATTCCGTGAGTATATGAGTAGGACATCACACCCAGCTTTTCTGCCTCTGCTCCCCTCTCTCTGGGGTGTCCTATTAGCCCATATATGTCTTTTTACGCCTTTAATTTATTCCTCAATTGAAGAAAATAATTCCATTTTATACAGTATTGAAAGTGCAGCATAGCATATATTTTCTTTATCCTAGTAGATGATAGCTTAAAGCAGGCTGAAAGTCAAGCAGAATGCATCTATGGCTCATTCTGCTTTACTTTTAACCTGCTTTAAGTGGTAACCTGTCTTCCAAACTAGAAACAAGCCATGGGGTAATGGGTTAACAAACAAACCATGATTTACTTCATCCTGAAACATACTCTTATCACTATATCACAGGTTTGAAGAGGATACCATGGAAAAGGTCCTGGACTGGGTCGAGGACTGCAAGCAAATACCAACAGGAACTGACATCATAGATCTGGGCTCAGGAAATGGCATGATGTGTATAGAACTGGTAAGTAACTCTGAACGCTTGGCTATATTATCATCTGCAACATTAATTTTGTTGTCTGATACTTTCGTAGATTATTGGTTTTATAAAATTTATTTTCTATGATAATGTCACAGTGTCAGACAGTTTAACCCTGTACCCCATACCGTGATAGCATATTTCTAGTTTTGAAGAAAGGTGCAAACTTTAAGCAGGTTGAAAGTAAAACAGAATGTGCCTTAAAGTGTGAAGCATTCTGCTCTACTTTCAGCCTGCTTTAAGCTACAATCTGCTTGGATAAAGGAAATATTTCTTATGTTACATATTCATGACTGTACCTGTATATGTAATGATTAATGTGGAACTATTTTCTTCAGTGGAGGAAGTACTTCAATGCATTGAAAGGTGTATATATGGAGTAAATAAAATGTGTTAAAAATGTTTAAACTAACTAAAGAGAATGGTATGCTACTAGAGATGGGTTATACTGTATATGACCAAGTCTTGCTAGGATTATATCACAGCTATATGTTAATATGTAGAGAAAGCGAGGCTACACAAGACTGACTGGGGTGGATTACTCTGATTTGGCTGTGATGTTGGCGACCTCAGTGGCCAAGTCTGAAGGATTTGAAGATATCAACTTTGTTGTGAGTATAACTTCGTAAATTTTGTTAATATCAGTCACTCAAATGAAGATAATAAGTTATAAATTTGAAATAAGGGTATGTTGAACTTAACCCATTACCCCATGATAAATACAGCTTTTTACGCCTTTAATTTATTCCTCCACTTAAGAATCTAGTTTCTATTTACACAATCATGAATATGTATCATAAGAAATATTTTCTATATTCTAGCAGATGGTAGCTTAAAGCAGGCTGAAAGTAAAGCAAAATGAGCCTTAAGGGCAAAACTTCAAAACTAGAAACAAGTTATGGGGTAATGGGTTAAGTGAGCTTACATTTATCTAAATTTAACTGAAGAAACCAGGGAAGTTTGATGTAAGCCAGTTCCAGTTACCAAGGTTAGACTGTTGTTTTTTACCCACTAATCCCACTTATCAAATTTTCTCATCGAGACAATTCTACTGAATATAGTCACACCATAGGCTTTGTTAGAAAGATACTAATTTTGCCAGGAGCTCTGTTAACATGTGTTTATTCACTGTCAGACCGGAGATTTGATCAGCACGGAGAAGCCCAACCCATGTACATGTTTGAATCAGAAGTATAAGGCGGTGATAGACAAAGGTACATATGATGCTATCTGTCTGATGCCAGATGGGTCTGTGGCAGCACGTAGGGCCTACAAGGATACAGTGATACAGCTCATGGACAACACCAGCCTCTTCTTAATAACCTCCTGTAACTGGACTAAACATCAACTCCTCGAGTTTTTCTCTGAAGGTAAATGTTGTTAACCCTTTCTCCTATAGAAGCGCCTTTTAATGCATTCAATTTATTCCTCCACTGAACAAAATAGTTCCAATTTATACAGTCATGTACCATAAGAAATAGTTTCTATATCTAAGCAGATGGTAACTAAGCTTAAAGCAGGATGAAAGTAAAGCAGAATGCACCTTAAGGTGCATTCTGCTTTACTTTCAACCTGCTTTAAGTGGTCATCTGGTTTCAAAACTAGAAACAGGCTATAGGGTAAAGGATTAATGAATCAGTAATTTGTAACCTGTAGCCAGGGGTGTATAGCAGTATGTCTTGTCTGTAAGTTCTGTCCTGTTTTTAGCTCACCTGAGCTAGCTCAGGGTGACCTTTTGCAATCCGTCGTCAACAATTTTAGTGTTTACACTCTAGAAGCCACAATTTGTATCCAATCTTTCTCAAACTTGCTCAGATTGTATGACTAAAGGTCTCGAAAGAATTTGAAAATGGTTGAAATTGGACCAATTGGCCAAGAGTTATCTGCTCTTGATGTGTTGAAAATGTCATATCTAACAGTGTTTACACTCTTGCAACTACAGTTTTTAATGGATTTTGGTTATACTTGCACACAATGATTATAGCTATAAGTTCTCAAAGGAGTGCAATTATTGTTGAAATCTGATAATTGTGGCAATAGTTATATGCCCTTGATATACTTTGAAATGCTAGAAAAGGCTTCATTTCAGTATTGTTTAGGCTCTAGTTATCTGCCCTTGATGTACTCTACTTTACTAGAATAGGTGGTATTCCAATATTGTTTACATGCTATACTACAAATTTGAATGGATTAAGATTAAAATGAGTGCAACTCAAAGGTAAAGCTGTCAGGCTTCATTACAACAGGTGAGCGATATTAGGGCCTTCAAGGCCCTCTTGTTTGTTTGTCTGTTCTCCAGGTTCGCCCCATCCTGTCCTATTTAGTCTGTCTGTTGTCCGGTCCCGTCCTATATAGTCTGTCCATCTATCATCCCGCCCCTAGATCATATGAATCGTTATACCCCTTTAATTCATAGCCTGTTTCTAGTTTTGAAGACAGGTGGCCATATAAAGCAGCTTGAAAGTAAAGCAGAAAACTCCTTTACTTTCAGCCTGCTTTATGTCGTAATATACTGTCCCTGCCTTTACATTGTTCTTACCTGTAATCATCTATGTTCTTGATATAATAAAACATTACATAGTCAACAAGCCTGAAAAAACAAATTAAGACTATACCAATACATTCTGAAAAAGGTGGGGTTATTTATCAGTTAGTTATACTGGTGATTAATGTTCATGAGGCTTTCAGATACATCAGTTACTACCTCCTCCACATCACCACCACATACACCTCTACTCTGTCATAATATGTGCACTAAGATGATTGGTCACTTAACCCTTTACCCCGTAGCCTGTTTCTATTTTTGAAGACAAGTTACCACTTAAAGCAGGTTGAAAGTAAAGTAGAATGCGCCTTAAAGGAGTATTCTGCTTTACTTTCAGCTTGCTTTTAAGCTAACATCTGCTAGGATATAGAAAATATTTATGGTACATTTTCATGACTATATAAAGTGGAACTATTTTCTTCAGTGGAGGAATAAACTAAAATGTGTAAAAAGGCACTTTGATGGTGTAACTGATAAAACAAAGAAGTAGTTTATAATATGCTATAACAGCTAGCTATAGTTAATTTGCACTGATGGTTAACTCATTACCCCATAAATACACATTTTACACCATTAATTATTTTATTCCTCCACTAAAGAAAATAGTTCCAATTTATACAGTCATTAATATGTAAGATAAAAAATATTTTTTTTATATTTTAGATATTAGCTTAAAGAAGGCTGAAAGTAAAGCAGAATGCTCCCTGGGTACATTCTGCTTTACTTTCAACCTGCTTTAAGTGGTCACCTATTTTCAAGATTAGAAACAGCTAGTCTATGGGGTAATGGGTTAAGTAGGAAAGGTGTTTATCTATTTAACTGCAGGAAAATAACTAGGCATGTTTTTTTACCCAGTCCTAAAGGTGTTTATATGTGTGGGTGTACTAATGACACCAACGATGTACCTTTATCCTGCTGGTAATATAACAACTAACCAGTTCTTAAAATTCTAATGACTTTCTTACCAACACTTAACATTTATATTGCCTTGTCATAATTAT
Source organism: Gari tellinella (assembly GCA_922989275.2). Taxonomy (NCBI): domain Eukaryota; kingdom Metazoa; phylum Mollusca; class Bivalvia; order Cardiida; family Psammobiidae; genus Gari; species Gari tellinella. The sequence continues at coordinate 55,750,871 of OV277858.1, forward strand.
GTTGACCTTTTCTCTCATGATTTATTCAGTGTTTTAGATAGTTAGATAGGTGACTGCTTAAAGCAAGTTGAAAGTAAAGTTCAAGCAGTCACCTGCCTATACATTTAGTCACATTAACCTTTCCTGCATAGAATCTCCTTTGAGTGTCTCTTCCTACACATCCATAGAAGCACCACAAATGAATATCAATTGATGCTGTTGAATACAAGTAAGAGCTTAAAGCAAGATAAAAGTAAAGCAGAAAGCTCATAAAGGAGCTTTCTGCTTTACTTCCATCTTGCTTTAAGCAGTAACCTGCCTTGAACATTGTTGGATATAGGTGATTTGCACACATGGCTATGGAGGAAAGGGTCAAAAGGTCACTTGCCTATAGTCACCTGCATTAAGCAGTCACTTGCTTATAGTCACCTGCATTAAGCAGTCACTTGCCTAAAGAGATCATAAAGTGTCATTAGTGAGTAGCTGTTGTACTCTGGTTTTCTGATTAACCCATTACTCAATGAATACACCTTGTTACACCTTCAATTTATTCCTCCATTGAAGAAAACAGTTTCAATAAATATACAGTCATGAACATGTTAAGTAAGAAATATTTTCTATATTCTAGCAGATGATAGCTTAAAGCAGGCTGAAAGCAAGGCAGAATGCGCCTTAAGGCACATTCTGCTTTACTTTCAACCTACTTTTAAGTAGTCACTTGTCCACAGAACTGGAAACAGGCTATGGAGTAAAGAGTTTAATCAGAGCATAATTACATGCATAAATCAAAGCGCTGAAAGCGCTGAAAGCGCTGAAAGCGCTGGAAGACTGTCGGTGTGATAAAAGAACACCCAATATGTCTCTTCCTATAAAGGGCGAAATTTAAATGCAGTTTTCAAGGTATGCTTCAGCTATGTTAAATGCAAGACAACAGTAAAGCTGGAGGAGTTTTCTACACCAATATCGTTCTTCATAAAGCAGTCCCATAAGTCCATGCCTTTTCATTGTTTTGTTAATTTGCCAATAACTAGGGTTACAACACTTTTTGACAATACATATATGGTGAGAAAAATATACAATCAGACAGGGACACGTACTTCATTGCAACCCTGGTTTACGAGGTGATTGCTTCCCCGACTGAGCTACCAGACTGCTAACACAAATCTCTCACTATTTCACTATAAACTCAAACTAGCTACAAACACCCATATGTAAAATAATACGTCCCGAATTTTTATATCAAGAACACTCCGCCAGTTTCTTTTGAATATGTTTGTACACTCATAATTTTGCTACATATTAATTTTGTGGGTTGTTTACTTCGTGCGCCAAATTTAACATGGTGAAAAAGTTGTGACTCAACTGGGACTCAAATCCAGTGCCTTTGGCTTACTATGCCAGCACTCCACATACTGAGCTATCAAGCAAGCCAGTGAAGTCTATCAATCTGTTTAACCATAATCTTAAACCAGCTACATAAAGAGAAAAACGTTATTCTTTCCAAAAAACGTGTAAAAATTGCACTAAATTATTATTTCCATTGCAAACAGGTTGGAGACGCTGAGTAACCCAGTGTGTAATCAAGCTCTAAACAATTTGCCATTCAGATTTAAATGAATATTCAGGGTTGTCTAAAAGTTGTCATTTGGTGTGTTGCGTGTGCGTTTCTGTTACATTTAAACCGGAAACAATAACGCCTTCTTCACTGTAAGTAAAAAAGCAATCAGCAAAACTTTCCTGTATTCTTTTCCAATTACAAGTTCATTCAGTTAAAAATCAACAACTCGTAAAACAACCACTATTCTTAGTCAATTCACAATTGGAAAACTTGGTCTGTTACAAACCAGGAGTGTTTTAAGATGAAGGCAATTTCTCGTAAAACAATATAATATTATTATATGTATATGGCATTAAAATTAGTTGTGTACCGATTATCGCTAGATGGTCGATAATCAATTACTTTCATCCAAGTCGCCGATGCTCAATTGAACTTATATCTCTTCCGCGACGTCGTAAATGTATTAAAAGTGTTCAAAATTATGAAAAGATTTGACTGTTGTTGTAAAATGTGGAAAATAGAGCTTTTGATTCGGAATAGCAAACGCTCCACTTTTTATATTCTAAAACATATATTGTTTAACTGATCATCACCCCATTCCCTTTTTAGCTCACCTGAGCCAAAGGCTCAAGGTGAGCTATTGGGATGGCCCTGTGTCCGGCGTCCGGCGTCGTCCGTTGTGCGTATGTGCGTCGTCGTTAACAATTGCTTCAAATGACATCTCCTCCTATACCACTTGACATAATTCAACCAAACTTTACAGAAATGTTCCAAGGTCAAGCTCTTTCAAATTTGTTCAAAGAATGAAAAACAATGCAGAACTCTGGTTGCCATGGCAACCAAAGTGAAAAAATAAGGAAATCTTAAAAAATCTTCTTGTCAAAAACTGCAAGGGCTGGAGCTTAGATATTTGGCACATAGCATCATCTACAGGTCCTTTATCAAGTTTGTTCAAATTATGCCCCTGGGGTCAAAATTGGCCCCCCCGGGGGGTCACAGTTTTACATAGAGTTATATAGTGAAATTTTCAAACGTCTTCTTCTCTGAAACTAATATGGTCAGAGCATGGTGACACTTCCAGATGTCCTATATCAAAATTGTTCAAATGGTTCTGGTCGATTGCATAACTAGGTCACAGGAGCTAAAAATAGATTTTTTCCAATGAAAACTTAAAAAATCTTCTTGTCTGAAACTACAAAGGCCAGAGCTTAGATATTTGGCACATAGATGCGCCTTTAGGTCCTCTATCAAGTTTGTTCAAATTATGCCACTGGGGTCAAAATTGTCCCCGCCCCGGGGGTCACAGTTTTACATAGAGTTATATAGTGAAATTTTCAAACGTCTTCTTCTCTGAAACTAATATGGCCAGAGCTTTGATATTTGGCATGGTCACACTTCTAGATGTCCTATATCAAAATTGTTCAAATGGTTCCGGTCGATTGCATAACTAGGTCACAGGAGCTAAAAATAGATTTTTTCCAATGAAAACTTAAAAAATCTTCTTGTCTGAAACTACAAAGGCCAGAGCTTAGATATTTGGCACATAGATGCGCCTTTAGGTCCTCTATCAAGTTTGTTCAAATTATGCCACTGGGGTCAAAATTGTCCCCGCCCCGGGGGTCACAGTTTTACATAGAGTTATATAGTGAAATTTTCAAACGTCTTCTTCTCTGAAACTAATATGGCCAGAGCTTTGATATTTGGCATGGTCACACTTCTAGATGTCCTATATCAAAATTGTTCAAATGGTTCCGGTCGATTGCATAACTAGGTCACAGGAGCTAAAAATAGATTTTTTTTAATGAAAACTTAAAAAATCTTCTTGTCTGAAACAACAAAGGCCAGAGCTTAGATATTTGGCACAAAGCATCACCTACACGTCCTCTATCAAGTTTGTTCAAATTATGCCCCTGGGGTCAAAATTGTCCCCGCCCCGTGGGGTCACAGTTTAACATAGAGTATATAGAGTGAACTTTTCAAACGTCTTCTTCTCTGACACTAATATGGCCAGAGCTTTTATATTCGGTATGGTGACACTTTTAAATATAATTTACATATTTTGTTCAAATTGTTCCGGTCTGTTGCATATCTAGTTCAGTCCTGGACATAAATCATTAGCCTGTTAACCTGTGTTTTCGCCACCCTTAGCTATATTTTTCGCGCATGCGCTTTTTGATGTAACATTTCTTACTTGTTCACGGATCTAATTCTGAACTGAACCTTCAATAACACGAATATATACAAATAAAACTTGTGAAATAAATACAAATGTAAATTACTGTACCGTTTTCGAAGGAGGTCATTGCTCTGGATCATCGGGATGCTTTCCTGTCAATTCGCCACCTCTGATTGGTCGTTCGATAATTAGGTCAATGTAGGGTCTGTCAGTATGTTATAGTTGGTTTCATGAAATCTGAACATTGTTTAATGATTTTGAAATATTTAATTTTTTAAAAGTAAATAATAACTTTTACAACTTTACAATAACAAGGGCCACTATGGCCCTAAATCGCTCACCTGGTAACCATGTAACCATGTACACCGTGTGACCTAGTTTTTGACCGGGCATGACCCTCATTCTAACTTGACCTCCATTTCAATGAGACAAACATTTTGTTCAAGTTTCATGAAGATTCAATGAATTTTGTAGTCTCTAGAGTGTTAACGAGGTTTTTGGATGATTTGACCGAGTGACCTAGTTTTTGACAAGACATAAGCCACATTTGAACTTGACCTATATTTCATTGAGGCAAACCTTTTCATCAAGTTTTATGAAGATCAAATGAAATTTGTAGTCTTAGAGTGTTAATAAGGTTTTTCGATGATTCGACCTAGTGACCTAGTTTTTGACTAGACATTACCCACATTTTAACTTGACCTAGATTTCATTGAGGCAAACATTTTGATGAAGTTTCATGAAGATCCAATGAAATTTGTAGTCTCTAGAGTGTTAGAAAGGTTTTCCGAAGATTTGACCTAGTGACCTAGTTTTTGACCGGACATGACCCACATTCGAACTTGGCCTAGATTTCATTGAGGCAATCATATTGATGAAGTTTCATGAAGATCCAATGAAATTTGTAGCCTCTAGAGTGTTAACAAGGTTTTTCGATAATTTGACCTAGTGACCTAGTTTTTGACCGGACATGACCCACATTCGAACTTGAGCTAGATTTCATTAAGGCAAACATTTTGATGAAGTTTCATGAAGATCCAATGAAATTTGTAGTCTCTAGAGTGTTAACAAGGTTTTTCGAAGATTTGACCTAGTGACCTAGTTTTTGACCGGACATGACCCACATTCGAACTTGTTCTAGATTTCATTGAGGCAATCATATTGATGAAGTTTCATGAAGATCCAATGAAATTTGTAGCCTCTAGAGTGTTAACAAGGGTTTTCGATAATTTGACCTAGTGACCTAGTTTTTGACCGGACATGACCCACATTCAAACTTGACCTAGATTTCATTGAGGCAAACATTGTGACCAAGTTTCATCAAGATCCAATGAGATTTGAACCTGCTAGAGTGTTAACGAACAATTGTGGACGGACGGACGGACAGACAGACAGACAGACGACGGACATCCAGCGATCCTAAAAGCTCACCTTGGCACTACGTGCCAGGTGAGCTAAAAAAGTAACAACGGGCAAATAGAGATAAAATTACCAACATGGCCTTTGATTTGAAACGTTTTGTGAATTATTGTTATTTTACCTGTTTCTTTCGCATTTTCGGCGCTTGAAATTTCCTCTGTAACTGTCCTAGTATTCGGATATCCTCTGTAGTTTTCGGACATCCTCGGTAGCCTGCTCGTGACAGAATTCTAAGTTTTGCTTAGGTGGCGAATTGACAAGAAAGTGGCGAAATGACAAGAAGCAAGGATATCTCCATTTTTTCAGCTATTCTCAGGTGAGCGAAATATGCCCCATGGGGCTCTTGTTCTAGTTTTGAAGAGAGGTGACCACATAATACACCTTATTCTACTTTACCGTCAGTCTGCTTTAAGCTAAATATAATGCATGCCTATACTATTTCAAAGGTTTCGACATTGCACGTAAATAGACCCAGCCCCCGCTTAAACCCTTAGAATTTTCATGTCACTTTTCCGGCTGATACAATACGAAATATTAGTTTCACTGTTGTCACGTGATATTATATGTACATGCTACTATTCATACCTTATCAAATGCTGCTTGTATGTCTTGGTGTATTAAAGATGTTCTGTTCTTTAAAATCTGTGTTTAGTGGTCATTTAACCCTTTACTCCATAGCTTGTTTCAAGTATTGATGATAGGTATCCGCCTAAAGCCAGCTGGCAGTAAAGCAGGACGTGTCCTAAGACGTATTCTGCTTTACTTTCAGCCTGCTTTAAGCTTTACCTCTGCTACAATATAGAAAGTAATTCTTAGAGAAAGGTAGCAGCTTAATGCAGGATTAAAGTAATGCGGAAATCAGCCTACTGTATTACCGGCTTTTACCGCTGCCCTTCATTAAGCAACAACTCTTCAAATGTGACCTATCATTGAGTGGACGTATTATTTAAATTAGTTCCAAAGTTGATTCTGATTCTCGATGATTTAGACCCTGATCAATTAGTACTATAATTACCGTGCAGAGTTGAATGCTAATTCTGGAGAACAAATTAAAACAACCTAAATAGTTTGTATTCCTAGCTTGCATCCACCGTATATGTAAACCCTTTCTTTTACAGTCTTTCTTTTTTTAAGCCTTTGAGTTGAGTTGAGTTGAGTTACTCTTGTTTATAATTATAGACATAGACATTGGGGAGGGCTATACTGTACTTCTCTCTTCTCTCTTGTCAACTATGTTATTTACTATTAGACTACAATAGCATGTGCTGCCCTCTACGGATCTAGAATACTTTCAATGGAAAAATCCAATTTGCAATTAGAATAGTCTATTTTGATATTTAGGTTTAACTTGAATATACGTATATTGAAAAGTACAAACAGTGCAGACCCAGATCGATGGGCTACAGTAGGATCTCTACGACCAGGGTCAGCACTGTTTGCATAGGACAATGACAAGCTTTACAAGTACACTGTTTGTTAACGACAATTATACTTGTCGCTAGAATCGAATGTGCTTCCCTTTTAATGTGTTCCAGATCGCTTTCATGGAAACACGGTTATTAAAGGGGGTCCATTGGTAATTTGCTTTACCCTGTTTATTTGACGTTTCAGCCCTTTAATTGGTTTCATTTCGCTTATGATGAAACCTACTTGAACGACTGTTACTCTTGTTGATAAGTTTGTACATATCAAGTAATGTGCGAAACAATTATTCTTTCTTAAAATAGCGGGCAAACAGGCCAGAGCCCGATCAGACGCAGAGTTAATCGACGTCTAATTTGGACAAAAACTGGATGTAATTGGCTTACCTGATATTTTTCGTGCGCTTTTGAGAGTGAATTGTATAGTCCGCTGTGCGAAACTATGTTGTTACTTTGTTACTATAAGTTATATACATATACATGTACATTATATATAATGCAAAATGTGCCATCGCTTTAACCTTTTCCCCGGTTGTAAGCTTTCTGTGTTTAAAACAGATGGATACCTGAGCAGAGGGGGGCTGGGCCGAGAATTCGGTTAAGAGTTTTCTGCTTTGCTTCGGTTTGTTCTAGACGTCCACTATTTACAAAATTACAATAACGTGGGTCACTTGAAAACAGGTGTTCATTCTCCTCATATTTTATCCGAGGAATCTTTTTCTCCTTTTCCTTTTTGTGATTGATCTCAATCATATGATCATTTTTGTTTGAATTTATACATAAGAAAATAGTTTTGTCACGTGATATGATTTGACCTGTTTAAACAATTTGAGTATATATGCTGATGTAACGAGATACAATGTGTATAAGTTACCAAATAAACTATGTCTATGTCTATGTTTATAATTATACGTGTGTTGTTGGAAAATAGCTGTTACAGCTAATGTTTACTGTTATATTGTATCCGACGTTAAATAAATATTCTTGTATCGTTATCTTGTACCCGATGAGTAAAACCTGTACTTGTTGCAAACTGTCAAAACAACAATTTAATGTAGTGTATGGCATGTCATAATGACATTGTCTAATCTACAATATGTCAAACAGTTTGGATATTGATTAGACGCAGCTTTACGCGAGATCTTGGCATCTAGATGCAAACTATTTGCAACAGTAATCATGAATTCACGGTATTGCGTATAAGGTTAATAATCGTCTTGATCCAAACTATGTCCAACAATAATCATACTTCCAAATTGAGTTAGCCTTCTCCTTGGTCAAGTATGAAAGTGTCGTCTGCAAATTTCGTCTTAGTGGATTGTAATGCACATTATATCAACATAGAAAAGCATCCGAGTGTAAAGCAGTTGTTCCAGATCTTATCTCGATTCCAAATATTTGCAAAAAAAAAAAGTTTTCACAAAAATAATCACTCTTGAAAATTGGTTTTTTTTTAACATAATTTATTTCCATATGCATAATGAAATTGGGTCGGATCACAAGTTCTGACAACGTTAAATTCAACCCTTCCCCTCTTGGTTAGCCTTCCCAGATAACATTCCGACGTTGGCCCAACGTTAACATGCCAACGCCGACTATGTAGCAAAGATGTTTGGCTGGACAACGTTGGGCCAACGTTAACATGCCAACGCCAACGTTGTGCCAATATGCCGACCATTACCCAACGTTGGGCCAAAGTCGCTCTGCTATCTGGGTTCTTGCTGCTTGCTGCTTGCTATGTAATTGTCCTCTGCAAACTTTGCGTCTTCAACAATTCCATGAGTTGATTTTTTTCTATATATTTATAAAATCGCACCCGATTTTTCAAACAGTACGTATCACGATCTGATTTGGATCCAAGCGTGCAGTCATTTGGATCCAAACTGTAAAATCGCACCGAGTGTCAAACAGTTCATATCACGATCTGAACTGGATCCAAACTATTTGCAGCAATAATCACGAAATCGCCCGCACCGTGCAGAAGGTTAATATTCATCTGGATCCAAACTGTTCAATCGCACCTAGTGCCAAACACTTCATATCACGATCTGATCTGGATCCAAACTATTTGCATCCATTATCATGAATTCTTGCGTAACATGCAGAAGATAAATATTCACTATGATCTGGCTCCGAACTGTAAAATCGCACCAAGGGTCAAAAAGTGTGTATCACGATCTGATCTAGATCCAAACTATTTGCAGCAATAATCAAGAAATTGCCTGTAACATACAGAAGGTTAACATTCATCTGGATCCAAACTGTAAAATCGCACGCGAGAGTCAAACAGTTCGTATCGCAATCTGATCTGGATCCAAACTATTTGCATCCATTATCATGTATTCGTGCGTAACGTGCAGAAGATAAATATTCACTATGATCTGGCTCCGAACTGTAAAATCGCACCAAGGGTCAAAAAGTTTGTATCACGATCTGATCTAGATCCAAACTATTTGCAGCAATAATCAAGAAATTGCCTGTAACATACAGAAGGTTAACATTCATCTGGATCCAAACTGTAAAATCGCACGCGAGAGTCAAACAGTTCGTATCGCGATCTGATCTGGATCCAAACTATTTGCATCCATTATCATGTATTCGTGCGTAACGTGCAGAAGATAAATATTCACTATGATCTGGCTCCGAACTGTAAAATCGCACCGAGGGTCAAAAAGTTTGTATCACGATCTGATCTGGAGACAAACTATTTGCAGCAATAATCAAGAAATTGCCTGTAACATACAGAAGGTTAACATTCATCTGGATCCAAACTTTTAAATCGCATGCGAGAGTCAAACAGTTCATATCGCGATCTGATCTGGATTCAAACTATTTACATCATTGGCAGTAATCATGAATTCGCCCGTAGCATGCAGAATGTCAATATTCATCTGAATCCAAACTATAAAATCGCACCCGAATGCCAAACAGTTTGTATCTATTATTAAGCTAGCCAATTTATTAACCAATATGTTACCTAAAACTTATGAGTACATGTATAAACATTCTGCAGATTAGCCGAACAGCCGAAGTGTGCTGAAATAAGCCGCGATCTTATCATGCGCCGAGATATCTGGTACCAGGCTTTATTTACAGACCCAAAGGCGATTCGGGTACCAGCGTGAAATAAACAGGTGTTGACCTCACATGACCTGGGTTTGTCTTTGATATTTTAACACGGGAAATAATGTGTAAGGCAACACACACTGTTATGTTGAAATCTCTATTTGTGTAATTAGGTTTATAAGAAGTTTGCAAAAACTGCAAGAATTTTCTTAAAATATTGCATTAAAACTGTTTTATCGAGCACACTATTTTACTCTATGTAAGCTTACACCCGCTGACTCACCAGAATTATGCGCGCCAACTTGTAATAAGCCCAAGGGCGGATCAGCAACTTCATTACCTAATCAATTATGCTTGCTGCAAACCCGTGCATATTTTTTATATATTTTTCAGTAAAATAACTTCCAAATTTGACTAAAAAATACAATCTGAGTAAAAGTCCAACTGTAAGTAGTGTTTCTACATGTATATCCTAACTACCATATTGCTCCACTCAATAGTGTCTGTGTGTGGATACGCATCTGGCGCATTAATCTGAGATAGTTAAAGTTGCATGGCTTTGTACGAGCACAACCTCTGGAAATGGTATAGTAACATAATCCTGCCGGCTAAAGCCCTACAGTCTAAAAACTGCTATTTAATTGAGGTATAGGCATTTTACACCCACTGTAGGGAAGTTTAACCAAGCATGATCTTAACCTGAGTAAATAAAGCTATATCATACATTTGGTAAACACTTTACTTTATGTCCTTACCATACACTTTCTAGTCAGCCCCCTTTTCTAACACAAAAAGGCAAATTTTGTGTTTAAGGCAAGTTACTGCTGAAAGCCTGATTAAGGAGTTTTCTGTTTGACTTTATCTTGCTTTCATCTTGATTTTAAGCCTTTAAATCTGTAATACTTCTTTTCAGAGACCAAGTTTTTACATTATCTCAAGCCTAATCTACAAAGCACACATATCAAACTATATTAAAAACATGTGGTTGCTTAAAGCAGGATGAAAGGAAAGCAGAAAACTCCTATAGGAGCTAAATATCTGCTTAGCTTCCATCCTGCTTTAACCCATTACCCCATTAATATGCCCTTTTAAGCCTCTAATTTATTCCTCAACTAAAGAAAATGATTCCCTTTTATACAGTCATTATTAAGTGCTAGAAAATATATTTTTAGCTCACCTGAGCTAGCTCAGGGTGAGTTTTTGCAATCCTTGAATGTCCGTCGTCCGTCGTCAACAATTTTAGTGTTTACACTCTATAGAGGCCACAATATTTATCCAATCTTTCTCAAACTTGCTCGTATTGTATATTACCATAAGAGTTCAGATGAGTTCGAGTATGGTTGAAATCGGTCAAGAGTTATCTACCTTTGAATTGCTGAAAATGCCACATTTAACAGTGTTTTCACTCTAGAGGCCACAATATTTATCCAATCTTTCTCAAACTTGCCCAGATTGTATATAACCATAAGAGTTCGGATGAGTTCAATTTTGAAATCGGACCAATAAATCAAGAGTTATCTACCTTTGAATTGCTGAAAATTCCATATTTAACAGTGTTTACACTCTAGAGGCCACAATTTTTATCCAATCTATCTTAAACTTGCTCAGGTTGTATATGACTATAAGTTTGATTATGGTTGAAATCAGACTAATAGATGGAGAGTTATTTACCTTTGAATTGTTGAAAATGCCATATTTAAGGGTGTTTACTCTCTAGAGGCCACACTTATTATCCAATCTTTCTCAAACTTACTCAGATTGTATATTACCATAAGAGTTCGGATGAGTACGAGTATGGTTGAAATAGGACAAATCGGTCGAGAGTTATCTACCTTTGAATTGCTGAAAATGCCATATTTAACAGTGTTTACACTCTAGAGGCCACAATATTTATCCAATCTTTCTCAAACTTGCCCAGATTGTATATACATGTAACCATAAGAGTTCGGATGAGTTCAATTATGTTTGAAATCGGACCAATGAATCATGAGTTATCTGCCCTTGAATTGCTGAAAATGCCATACCTAACAGCATTTACCCTCTTGCAACTACAGTTTTCAATGGATTTTGATTATACTTGCACACAAAGTATATAGTTATAAGTTCTCAAAGGAGTGCAATTATTGTTGAAATCTAATCATTGTGGCAATAGTTATATACTTTGAAATGCTAGAAAAGGCTTCATTTCAGTATTGTTTAGGCTCTAGTTATCTACTATACTAGAATTATGAGGTTGTATTCCAAAATTGTTTACATGCTTAAATACTTAAAATTTGAATGGATTTAGATTAAAACATGTGAAACAGAAAGTTAAAGCTATCAGGCTTAATTACAACAGGTGAGCGATATCAGGGCCTTCAGGCCCTCTTGTTTATATTCTAGCTCAAGGTAGCTTAAAGCAGGCTGAAACAAGTACAGTCGTCACGCGTGACATATGCCCCCAAAGAGTTTGACACCAATATGCATTTTGGCGATTTTTTTTTAAAGACAATGTAATGGAGGTGTAACATAAAATTTTTAATACTGTTAAAATGACCCAGGAGTCAATTCTTAACATTAAAAACAGAACGGTTTGCGACACTCCTCAATAGAGATATGCTCCGGACAAGCTTTTTGTAAAATTGAGGTCAAAGGTGAAGGTCTGAGTGACCTAAAAATCTATGCGACACTCCGCCATCCAGAGATGAACTCACAAACCAAGTTTCATATCCGTAGCTGGTAAGGTTAAGGAGATATGCTCTGGACAAGCTATTGGTTAAATCAAGGTCAAATGTCTAGGTTACAGTGACCTAAAAGTGGTATGCGACACTCCGCCATCCCAAGATGTACTCACACACCAAATTTGGAATCCCTAGCTGGTAAGGTATATGAGATATGCTCCTGACAAGCTTTTTGTAAAATTGTGGTCAAGGTCAAGGTCACAGTGACCTGAAAGTGGTACACAACACTCCACCATCCCAAGATGTACTCACACACCAAATTTGGAATCCCTAGCTATTAAGGTATAGGAGATATGCTCCGGACAAGCTTTTTGTTAAATCGAGGTCAAAGGTAAAGTTCAAGGTCACAGTGACCTGAAAGTGGTACGTGACACTCCGTCATCCCAAGATGTACTCACGCACCAAATTTGGAATCCCTAGCTGGTAAGGTATATGAGATATGCTCCGGACAAGCTTTTTGTTAAATCGAGGTCAAAGGTCAAGGTCACATCAACCTGACAGTGGTATGTGACACTCCTCCATCCCAAGATGTACTCACACACAAAATTGGGAATCCCTAGCTGGAAAGGTATAGGAGATAATTATGCTCTGGACAAGCTTTTTAGGTCACCTGAGCCGAAGGCTCAAGGTGAGCTATTGTGACCGCTCACCGTCCGTCGTACATCCGTCCGTCTGTCCGTTCACATTTACTTCAAACGACATCTCCTCTGAACCCGAGGATTTTAGGGAGAGTTTAACCTGCTCATGATGTTCCTTGGATGCTTCTCTACAGAAGTTGTTCAAATGAAAGGAAAAAAGCGCAAACTCTGCTTGCAAAAGCAAAAAAACAAAAAACTTTAAAACATCTTCTTGTCAAAAACTACTAGGCCCTAAGCTTTGAAATTTTTACAGTAGTATCTCCTGGTGGATCCCTCTAAGTTTGTTCAAATGAAATCCCTAGGGTCACACTTGACCCCACCCTGCGCAGTTTTAGTGCTGCTCTAGGCAGGTCTCATGGTATTTTGATTTATGCAGAACTGTATTTACCTGAGGCCCTTAATATACTAAAGGCAAATAGCCAATATTTGCAAACAGTTTGGATCCAGATCAGATGAAACATAATGCTGCATCTAATCTGGATCCAAACTATTTGCCACTCATTTACCTACTTTACATTTTCTAAATTGGTTTTTTGTACATTTTTCACATACAGTAGGTTTTAAGCAGACATCATTTCAGTCTGGTAAGGGTAAGCCAGCTGCCTAGATGCTACTCCCCAACTATTGCATAATATTTGACCTCAGTGACTGACCAACAGAACTGGTGGTGTATGCTGAACATGTTGTCTGCTAAAGTTTAGAAATGATTCAGTCTGCTTCATACTTAGAGAAACAGGATCTGGAAGTGATCCACTGACAGTTATGTAATTATGTCGTATGCCATATTTATACATATGTTTAATATTGGTTTTGTCAGAGTTATCTGTATGTCTTGTCATTTTTTCTTGTCCAGGAGATGTTTGTTAACCCATTACCCCATAAATGTGCATTTTTAGGCCTTTAATTTATTCCTCCACTTAAGAAAATAATTCCACTTTATACAGTCATGAAAATGTAAGATAAGAAATAAGTTTCTATATCCTAGTAGATGGTAGCTTAAAGCAGTTTGAAAGTAAAGCAGAGTGTGCATTAAGACACATTCTGCTTAACTTTCAACCTGCTTTAGGTGGCCACCTATTTTCAACACTAGAAACAGGCTATGGGGTAATGGGTAAAATGAAATTGCCTATTTGGAAAGAGCCTAATGAGAGGAAGTGCCATTTGCAAAGGCCATAACTCTGACATCATTGTTTTTGGAGTTATTTCCCTTTGTGATATTTTCTTGTGCAGAAGACAACTCCAGTTCTACTGATGCTATTGTAATGAAATGAAAGAAACTGATGAGAGAAAATGCCATGCACAAGGGCAGCAATATTTTGTTTTTCCCCTTTGTCATATTTTATTGTCAGGAAAATAACTCCAGTTCTGCTGACGCTAGTGAAATAATTATCATTTACCGGTAATGGAAATAGCTTGATAAGAGGATGTGTCATGGATAAGGGTCATAAGCTTGGCAACAAAATTCCCTTTTGTCCTGTTTTCTTGTCCGGAAGATAACTCCATTTATAGTAATATTAAAATGTTGTCTTGCCCAGTCAACTTAGGTACAACTACAATGTTCTCAGTTGAGCGAATTTACGGCCATGGCCCTCTTGTTGTTAAATCGAGGTCAAAGGTCACAGTGATCTGAAAGTGGTACGCGACACTCCGCCATCCCAAGATGTACTCACACACCAAATTTGGAATCCCTAGCTGGTAAGGTATAGGAGATATGCTCCGGACAAGCTTTTGTACACACACCCACCCACCCACCCCCACGGGCTTAAAAATGAGTAATGGGTTAACCCTTTACCCAATAGCCTGTTTCTAGTGTTGAAGATAGGCGTATAATCATAACAGGTTGAAAGTAAAGCAGAATGCACCTTAACTGTACACATTCTGCTATACTTTCAGCCTGCTTTAAGCTATCATCTGCTTGGATGTCCAAAATATTTTCTGTGATATATATTCAAGACTGTATAAAGTGTAACTATTTTCTTCAGAATTCGAACTGTCCGTCAGGGGGGGGGGGGGGGGGGGGGGCACATTTTTTCTTTAGATTTAAATCAGACCAAACCAATTTTGGCTGACAATATATTTGGCAAATCATATTATTGGTCAGATGATATTTACTCAGTGTTGGAAGTGTTACTTCCAGAAACAGAGTGAGATACAGTACAACCTCTCTATTATTCTATTATGGCCATAAGACATTTCCTCGGTTCTTTGTTAATGGACCCCCCCCCCAATTGTTCTCAATATGCGTGAAAGTAACTGTAACAGCATGCAACATATGCTGTACCAATCTCAGTAGGTCAAAAAGTAGGTCAGGAAATGTCTTTAATTATTATGTGTTTACGACAGGTGACTACTTTAAGCAAGGTGATAGTAAAACAGAAAGTTCCTTAAGGAGCTTTCTGTTTTACTGTCACTTTGCTTTAAGCTGTCACCTGTCTTTTATACAATGGATTCAATTAGCCTTCATTTTAGTTGTCGTAATAGAGAGGTTTTACTGTATATTTGGCAAATCATATTTTTTGTTCGATGACAGTCACTCAGTGTTGGAAGGGTTAATTTGCCATGTACTTGATTACTTCCTGTAATAGATAGCGAGATACTACAGTAATTATGCAAAAACCACAGCTTTGGCTCCTAACCCCTTACCCCATAGCCGGATTCTAGTTTTGAAAACAAGTGGCATAAAGGCGCATTCTGCTTTACTTTCAACCTGCTTTAAGCTGCTAGGATAAAGAAAACATTTTTTATTGTGCATATTCATGACTGTATAAAATGGAACTATTTTCTTCAGTGGAGGAATAAATTCAATAGATGTATCTATTGAGTAAAGGGTCATGTGACAACAGTACAAAGACTGTTAGTCATTCACAGCTGATGTCATTAATCTTCTGCACAATACATGAGAAATTTCAAAGGAGCCGTCTGATCAGGGTCTGCACTTAATTCTGTAGGATCTATCTGACATGAGTGTTTCCTTATTGTATTAGCTAATGCACTAGTTCATACAATATATGTAGTTTTATATACAAATATTCAGGGGGAGAAAGGTTAGGCCATATGGCAGAATACAATTTGAGTCGAGATTTGTTCAGCATTCAGAGGATTAATTTGTAGTGTGGTACAGTGTCATTTGACATGTATTTGTAAACAGTTGGGATCTCAATTATATCAGGATCATATATATAAAACTGTTTGTCGCTTCGACAATATTCCTGCAGTATTTCAGTGGAATAAGTTTATTTCCCAATTTCAACCAATGACAGTTTGGAAGTGGAAAACATTAACCCTTAGTGTGGGGAAAAACAAGTATGATGTGCCATTTGCATACAGTGTACATTGTATATCCTGATTTGAGGGCTCTTAACTCTTTCAACACTTAGTAACTCTTGTGGGTTATAAGTTTTCTTTTGGATCTTAGTTACCAAAACATGAACCATTCTGGATACTTTAATAAATACTGCTCTTAATTAGCAAACAGTACAGACCCTGATCAGAGGGCTCATATAGATGCCCTCTGATGTGGGTCTACACTGTTTGCAAATGTAATGAGTATATTAACAAGAGGGCATGAAGGCCCTGATATCGCTCACCATTTGTAATGAAGCCTGATAGCTTTACCTTTGAATTTCACCTTGTTATATTCTAAATCCATTCAAATTTGTAGTATAGCATGTAAACAACATTGGAATACGACCTACTCTAGTATAGTAGAGTACATCAAGGAAAGATAAATAGAGCCTAAATAATACTGAAATGAAGCCTTTTCTAGCATTTCAAAGTATATCCAGGGCAGATAACTCTTGCCACAATGATCAGATTTCAACAATAATTGCACTCCTTCGAGAACTTATAGCTATATACATTGTGAGCCAGTATAATTAAAATCCATTGAAAACTGTAGTTGCAAGTGTAAACTCTGTTAGATATGACATTTTCAGCAATTCAAGGGCATATAACTCTTGACCTATTTGTCCGATAATCGAACTCATCTGGACTCTTATAGTCATATACAATCTGAGCAAGTTTGAGGAAGATTGGATAAAAAGTGTGGCCTCTAGAGTGTAAACACTGTTAAATATGGCATTTTCAGCAATTCAAAGGTAGATAACTCTTGACCTATTGGTCTGATTTCAACCATAATAGAACTCATCCAAACTCTTATGGTAATATACAATCTGAGCAAGTTTAATAAAGATTTGATAAAAATTGTGGCCATTGTTAAATATGACATTTTCAGCAATTCAAGGGTAGATAACACTTGACCTTTTTTTTCGATTTCAACCATAATGGAACTCATCTGAACTCTTATAGTCATATACAATCTGAGCAAGTTTGAGGAAGATTGGATAAAAAGTGTGGCCTCTAGATTGTAAACACCGTTAAATATGGCATTTTCAGCAATTCAAAGGTAGATAACTCTTGACCTATTTGTCCAATTTCAACCATAATCAAACTCATTTGAACTCTTATGGTAATATACAATCTGAGCAAGTTTGAGAAAGATTGGATAAAATCTATGGCCTCTAGAGTGTAAACACTGTTAAATATGGCATTTTCAGCGATTCAAAGGTAGAAACTCTTGACCTATTGGTCTGATTCCAACCATAATCAAACTCATCCGAAGTCTTGTGGTAATATACAATGTAAGCAAGTTTGAGAAAGATTTGATTAAAATTGTGGCCTCTAGATTGTAAACACTAAAATTGTTGACGACGGACGACGAACATTCAAGGATTGCAATAGCTCACCCTGAGCTAGCTCAGCCAGGTGAGCTAAAAACTATATTTTAAACAGGTCCATGGTGTTAAAAGAGTTAATAAATGAACACTGTGATCAGGATCTGTACAGTTTGTTTTCTTTTGAAATATTGTCTTGGAAAATCCCTACACATAAACTGATCATTTTCAAAATTGGAATATTCCAATTGAAACTTTCAGCATGTTAAGGGTTCGAAGATTCAACAATTTTATTGGTTTATGATAAACATTTTCCCCCTTCTAAATCTGAACCATGTGTTTTTGTTGTAAAAGGTTCCCATTAACCCTTTGAGCCCTAGTCCCGCATATAGGCGTCCTTTTCAAACAGTGTACATGTGAATAGTACACTTGTCCTGTGCAAACAGTGAAGACCCTGATCAGAGGGCTCCGAAAGGAGCCCTCTGATCAGGGTCTTCACTGTTTGTCATAATTCCAAAAATGCACAAAAACAACCCTTAAAAGTCAGAAATGGACTAGACTCAAATGGAAACAGGGATTGTCCATTTAAAGTTTCAGGGAGGAAAGAGTTAATCAAGTTCTCTTCTTCAAATTGCTTTACTATCTTCTACTTATCTGAAGATGACATTTCCTTCCCTATTGGTGTTGGAAGTATATTCTAAATGGTAATATTGTTGAAATCATGAATAAACACTATTAAACCATTAATTACCCCATAACTACACCTATTTACACCTTTAAATTATTCCTCTACTGAAGAAAATAGTTCCAATTTATACAGTCATGAATATGTATATTAAGAAATATATTTATCCTAGCAGATGGTAGCTTTATAGTGACAAGTATACTCATCATTAACAGTGTGTACCTGCAGTGAGCCCTCAAATCAGGGTCTGCACTGTTCGTCACTTTGCAATATATTGTTGAAAGCAACCCTAGATAACTAGAACTGTCCATTTGAAGTCTCAGGAGTGTATTAGTTAAAGCATGCTGCTTTTAACTTGCTTTAACCCATTCCCCCATAAATACGCCTTTAAATTATTCCTCCACTATAGAAAATGGTTCCTTATTATGAGTCATGAACATATACATATTACAATAAGCAAAATTTTCTATATTCTATCAGATTATAGCTTAAAGCAGGCTGAAAGTAAAGCAGAATGTGCCTTAAGGCACATTCTGCTTTACTTTCAACCTCCTTTAAGTGGTCATATATCTTCAATACTAGAAACAGGCTATGTGGTAATGGGTTAAGTGGTCAAAACTAGATACAAACTATGAGGTTATATTATTGTTTTTATGGAGTAAGGAAATAAATGAAATATGACATTGTTTTCTTCATTGCAGATTTTACCCTAGTTCACCAGATCCCATTTAAAACATTCCAGTTTGGAGGACAGACGGGGAGCACTGTGACCAGCCTAGTGTTCAAACTCACCTCCTGAACTATGATTATTGCAGGATAATCAATGTATGTGATCTGTCTGGATATTCTTGAGTCACTCCGTCCATCTCTCAATTATGTCTACAAGATTCAATTAAAAGTAATTTAATAGCATCATTTCTACAAAAGGATTCTTAACTCTTAGCATGCTAGCGGTGAAAACATGACAACCTTTGCAAACAGTTTAGATCCTAATGAGACGCTACATAAATCTGCATCTCAGCAGATCAAAACTGTATGACACTCTGACCCTGTTTTGAAAAGAAAACTAAAAAAATTAGTTTTAGAACAGTAGCAGACAACATTGCAGCAGATGAAAAAATTACCAAGATTTTTGTAGTGGAAATATTTATATCATGTTATGTTACATGGTCAAGTTGTATTGTATTTTTCAGTCCAATATTTTTCTTTTTATACATTATGCTTTTACATAATTATACATGTCATAATAAAAGTTTAAATGTGATCTTTTTCTTTGACAGTAATCTCTATTATTCCTTTGCACAGGACTGCCATAAGTTGATTACTTAAAGCAGGATGAAAGTAAAGCAGAATGCACCTTAAGGCGCATTCTGCTTTACTTTCAGTCTGCTTTAAGCTACCATCTGCTAGGATAACAAGACTGCATGTTCAGTAAACGCTTATGCCCCCGGTGGCATCCTTGACAATATATTCTGAAACTTTTCTAAGTCCAAATTAGCTCAAGGTCAAACTGAGCTTGTTAATATGGGTGAATTGGTAATGGTCCAAGGCAATAATTGTGGAAGTATTGAAGCATTGTAGTAAGTAGTGTTGATGCTAGGCGAAACTGTTAAGTCTTGTTAACCGAGAAATAGCCCCTTTAAAATATTGTAAGTCCAAATTAGGTCAAGGTTAAAATCAAGGTTGGGCAATATGGGTGGATTGGTAGTGACCCAAGGTAATAACTGTATAAGTATCAAAGCATTGTAGTCAGTTGTGTTGATGCTAGACAAAAAGGTAAAATCTAGTTAACCAAGAAATAGCCCATTTAAAATATTCAAAGTCCAAATTAGGTCAAGGTCAAGGTTGGGTGATAATGATGGATAGGGAATGATCCAAGGCAACAACTATATAAATATCCAAGCATTTGAGTAAGCATTGTAGATGCTAAACGAAACGGTAAAATCTACCTAACCTTGTTACGGACGGAAAGATGTCCGTTCTAACGAATGGTACCTAGTGTGACTTTTTCCTTTGTTCTTTCCATCATTTTTTAGTCCCACAAGCAAAACATTATATGCCTCCAGGGCATAAAAATCCTAAGATTTGAACCCATTGGCTGTCTGTAATACAAGGCTTTAATGGACAATTAAGTCTAGTCCATTTATGGTTGATTTTAACAATATATTGCAAAATGACAAACAGTGCAGACTCTGATCTGAGTCTACCTATTTGCATATGACAAGTGTCGAAAGTGTACTTGTCACAAGTACGTTGTAAATGACCAGTTAACTCGTCCCTAGGGTTCAATGTGTCAAGGAGCATTCTGATTTTCTTTGTCTTCTTCTGCGTTCAAATGTTAATATGATCATGTAAAATATTGGCTGTAGCCTTTGCAAGGGCTGTGGAACCCCAGAGCTCGTCTTGCAAGTTGCAACCTTTTTGTTTGTTAACATCCATTTCTGCCATCTATGAGCTAATTGGACACCCCAGAGAGAAGGGAGCAGATACAGAAAACCTGGGGGCGATGCCCTACTCTAATAATCGACAAGAGTTCTCTGGTTCTTTTGGATGCCCATTGCCCAGTGTAAAGCATCAATACATTGGACCTCGGGATATAGTCTCATCTGAAGGATTTGGTCCGGCGGTTGCCACCTTGTGGCCAGGTTGTGTTCCTTTTCACTGAGACCAGTAGGCAGTTTTGCAGGACATGGTCAGATATTTGGACACCAGGGGCCCGTTTCATAAAACTTCGTACGACAAATGTTGTCGTAAGTCAGATTATAAAAGTCTCAATTATTATTTATTTCTCCATCTAATCCTGTCTTGTGACATCTCTTTGGAAAGACGATTCCAAAGAGACAAGACAGGATTTGATACAGAAATTAGATGTATTTTAAAATTTTGACTTACGATCGTTTTTGTCGTACGAAAGTTTTATGAAACGGGCCCCAGTACTACAGGGACATTCATCAGAATGGGATAGCCTGCCTCAAGGAGTCATCTGTTAGAATGTAGGAAGTCTCCTTTACCTCTTTACTTAGACAGGGTAGAATAATGGAAATGTTCAAAAGACATTTGCCTATGGGCAGTTGGAAAAGGCATGACTATATATTCTATGAAGGAAAAGATTCATCTGTATCAAAGTATGTTCTTTTTCATTCCTCCCTGAAACTTAAAATGGACATTTCTAGTCCATTTTGGATGAGTTGTTTTTTTCATCTTTCAAAATTAAAAACAGTGCAGACCCTGATCAGAGGGCTCCTTTAGGAACCTTCTGATCATGGTCTACATTGCTTGCATAGGAAGTGTACTATTCACAGGTACACTTTTGTAAATGATGCTTATAAACACTCATTATTAGGTGTCAATGTGTTAAGATGGTTATGTAATGGAAAACTCGAAAGTCGTGTGACAAAAACAACATTTAATCAAAATAACAGTCGTTCCATACTAGTACTTTAATCCCCAGGGCCTTCATTCCAGCTCTTTAATCCTTCTCTTGTATACATTATTTAAGATTTGTTTGTTAAAAAGTAAGTTTTAATCTCTGGTATCAAATTTCACTCTAGTATATCTTGATGTATACAGCTGCAGTAATAAACTTGTAGTAACAGAGTTATCTTCTCTTCTACTTCCAGTATGGTGTAGAAAAAGCAGTTTGTCATCAAGTTTATTACAATCCTTTGACTTTTTTTGAGCCAGGTTGTGTAAATAAAAAACTCAAGACATTGCAAATAGGACAGATCAAGATCAGCAGCCATGTTGGAAATGTGACCGATCAATTCTACACTGTTGATTACACAAAAGTGAAAACCAGTGTAAACCCTGACCAGAAACTTTATTTAGTCAAACTTGTGTGGAGCAGCCATCTGAATTATGATGAACAAGTGGTTCAAGATATGACAGCTAAATGCAGAACATAATTAAAGCAGAAAGCTCCTGTAGGAGCTTTCTGCTTTACTTATGTCCTGCATTTAGCAGAAATGTCTTTAGAGATTTATACTATTCTTCTACGATTGGCAGCATACCCGAAAGGTAATTTGCTGATCTTGGTCGTCAGTTAGCAATGGCTGAAGCCAATTTTACCCACAATACAGCTCATTCTATTATTCTTACTTAAGTTTTATTGTCTTTTTCCTAGTAATTACACACCTCTGTCGAAAGAGTATGAACGCTGAAGTAATACCTTAATACTAACTAAATAAAGCAATGTTAAAGGAAAGATATAAAAGTGGTAGGGAAAAGGTTACATAGTTTATATATGTAAACACAATATTGGTACCTGCTAATGTTTGAACATACAGAACTTCTCGGGGATAACTCTATGGGAGAAATAGTAAAATCAAAATCTATGCAGGACTCCAGATAAGAGTGAGTGAACTGAACATTTAAAACATGACTTCCTTTATCTTGCCACCAGACCCTATGATGTGACTACTAATTAGATTTGTCTCAAAGACACGATTCTAATGAGTAGTCACATAAAAGGGTTTGGTGGTTGAGACATTAGGGAGCTAGTATTTGAAATACTCCCCTTATCTGGAGCCCTGTCTATATTTCAGGTAACATTTTGAACTAACCCTTCTCTGCCTTGCACTGACATCTGCAAGCAGTTTGGATCCTAATCAGATGAGTAAATCGACATTTGATCAGGATTAAAATACAATAAAAACCTCTCTATTATGACCACTTAAACGAAGGTTAATTGATTGTATGAAAGACAGGTGACTGTTTAAAGCAAGGTGAGAGTAAAACAGAAAGCTGCTAAAGGAGCTTTCTGTTTTACTGTAGCCTTGCTTTAAACAGTCACCTGTCGTAAACACCTAGTAATTAACATAAGTGGTTGTATTAGAGAGGTTTTACTGTAGTTTGACACTCATATTAAGTCTTACAGACTGTGCCCATGGTTCTTCGTTTTAAGTAGCCACTTACACACAGGTTAAACATTTCAAGAAAAACTGAACTTGTTTGTCAGAGGTTTTTACACCATATCTGATTGGATATCATGAGACTGATTGACACTTGGTTATATGTCAATTACTTTGTTGGTTGATTTTGCCATCAGATACCAACATTTTAAGTTTCAATAAAAACACAATCTAATACAAGCATTGCTTCCAGAAAATGCTAGTCCTATAAAGGTTTTACAGTCATGTCTTACATGAGATAAATATGTTCAAAAGATTTTAATTCTTTCCAAGAAATACAATGCATTGCCAGGCTCCAGTTAAGCTGAGAGTAATCAAAACCTACATTTCTAACATTTTCTCCTCTATGTCTGCACAAGATCGTGTGACTTAAAAATCATCTGGGACATCATAGGGTTTGTGCAGACAATGTTTTTAGCTTTTGAAATACCCCCCTTTATCCAAGGCCTTGCAATTTGTTCTTTCCTAAATCCCACAGAGAAGTCGGATTTTCTAACATTAAGCAAAGTCTTGTCTCCTAATTATCATAAACACCAATCCATAAAGTTTACAATGATTAATGATAAGGGTTAAAGCAAAAAAGAAAAATAGTGCAACCACAAAATTATACCGACACGACTTGTAGCAGTCAGGACACATGGAAAAGAAGCAGGCTATCCACAAAGTTATATAAACACGGGGGCCAACTACGTATTATCATCAAACTGTATTGCTACGACAACCTATATGGGTATTATAATAGATTTGTATTGCTACGAAGTCCGTGTAAACAGTGAGAAATGTTTGTCTACGAAAACAAAGTTGCCTTTGTAGCAATACAAATCTGTTACAATACCCATATAGGTTGTAGCAAAACATTTCATCGTAATACCTAGTTGGCCCCTAGTGATAAACACAAGTCTATAGGACAAACATAATCTGGTCAATTTTTTCCTAATCATTGAAATTAACACCTTATTTAAACTTAACTATAACCTATAATTGGTTAACCCTTTACTCCATAGCCTGTTTCTTGTTTTGAAGACAGGTGACCACTTGAAGCAGGTTAAAAGTAAAGCAGAATGCGCCCGTCTTCAGGTGCATTCTGTTTTACTTTCAGCCTGCTTTAAGCTACCACCTACTAGAATAAAGAAAATATTTCTTATGACACATGTTCAAGAAATATGACACATATTCATGACTGTTTAACTTGGAACTATTTTCTTCAGTGGAGGAATACATTAAAATGTGTATCTATGGAGTAAAGGGTCAAGACATGCCTGTGAATAAGCTGCAAGAGATGACCAGTATACCTGGAGGCCTAGCACTGTTTTATTGTTTCAGACTCTTTTCCACTAGTCAAACTCAAACAAATTAGCAAAGACGAGCCATAACAATTCTCAAGCGAAGCATGCAGATACAGACCACTTTGCAACGATTCTAATGAGTAGTGCCATCATAGGCATAGGTATTTTAGCCTTATCTGGGGCCCTAAGTGTATGTTCAGACTACACAATCAGACTGAATCTGCAGCTGTAGTAGATCAAATGCAGTAGACTCTAATGGGGAACAGTATGAAACCCAATTGGTGGCTGTATCCATTATGGCTACTCATCAAGGTCTATACAGTTTTCAATGCCAGGGCAGTTTTCTTGCAGCTTAGCTTAACCCATTTAAGCCTAATATCTACTAAACAGGATATTGGCAAACAGTGTAGACCCGCCTCTAATCAGGATCTACACTGTTTGCTACTTCATATAAAATTATATTCTGTATGAACAAACTCTGCAGTGTTTTTAAATCACCATTGTTTCTTTATACTGAAATCTTCCAGCAAGCACATGGGGAAAGTTCACTGCAATATCCAGGCATAAATGGGTTAATCAAAACAGACCATCATTAAGAAATAATCTCTAAAATAACCTAGTCCAAGGCATAACATTGCGCTAAATCCTTAAAAAGTTTCAAGAGATATTTTGTGATGAAAATGTGTTAAAATTGCAAAAACTGTGCCCTTTTTTTTTTTTTTAAAGTTCTGGCTATAATGTTCAAGACTTGTCCTAATCTATCAAAATTACTTTTTAAAGACACAACTACAATAATTCAATGATTTTTTTCATGTGCATACACAAAACTGCATATTAAAAAGTGATTCTATTATGATACACAAAAAGAAAGGGATTTCTGACTTATTTCAACATGGTTTCATGTCCAGGAGAATAATTACGCAGATAAATAAACATCAATATTATACAGTTAGAGATGAAGATCATCTTTTATTTCAGGGTTGCTAAAACCCCCTTGGAAAATTATTTTTTCTCTCATTTGTTTTGTCATGTAATTAATTGATAAGATACCATGCAATTCATTAAAACCCCTCGATGTAAGAAGAAGAAAGTAATGTATATAAATGTGAAAGAACAAATGAAGAAAACAATGAATCAGTTTTACAATCACATACAGATGGTTAAACGTTATTCTTTTCTAACAAACACTCTGTACTCTAAAAGACTGAAGTCAGAGCTCAAGACACGGCAGGTATGGTTAACAAACCTAGATAACTAGTCCTACTGTATTTCTTTAGTTTCATTTTGATAACTAAACTCACTTCAACTTTCCCTTATTTCAAAATAGGTTTCAACTTCAAAATGCAGATAAGTTTGACAAAAGCAAGTTTTGAGTTATTAAAATCAACTATCAAAATACACTACAGTCAACTTCAGTATCTCATACTCAATTAATTCGAACTTACCCGTATTTCTACAGTTGAATTTCATTATTTTGACCTCATTAAATCAACATATCCTTATTTCAAAGTTAAAACGTAGCTAAGCGACATTTTATCTTTGAAATATGGATATGTTTGATGGAAGCAAGTTCAACTGTATGTGTACCTTGAGCCCTATGATGTACATTACAAATAGTTTGGAGACCAGATTAGACATCCAGTAACTTAATGTCTGATCAGGCTTCAAGCCTTTTGACATTCACATTAAAATTTTAAAAATATCTGCCCATCTACTATATATTGGTGCATAGCATTTGCATTCAATTTTGTTAAACAGAAAAGAGTAGCGTTATCCCAACTGTAGCATTAAATGCAATGTACACCATAACACAATGACCTCAGCGCAGGGCCTGTGCTATGTTTGATTAAAACTTCTTATCTTCTGAAATCTAGTAAGAATCCTAACAAAAGCAAGATTACCAAGAACTCGCAGTAAAGATGTTGGTACTTGCTTTAAAATTGAATTATCAAAGAAGCTCAAGTCTGATAGATAAAACTGCACAAAATCAATTCTTAGTTGTCTAAATATTTCGAGTTTCTGGTAAACATTTAGTCTGTGGTTTCATATACAGTCATGCGTTCAATAAAAATTCAGCAGTTTTGCTTTGATCTATTCTTAATTTGAATGCAAATTTTATTCTACATTATTCTTTAGAAAGTTGTGTCACAAGTAAAATGATCTGAACCCAATCAGTAGCATTTTGAGAAAACCTATGTCTGATCAGAATCTCACTCTTTGGAAATAGACAAAATCATCAGCCTTGGCTAACAGTTATCCGCTTACCCATAGCCTTCTTTTAATAGCAGAGAAATAAATTAAAGGCGTAAAAAGGCAAATCTATGAGGGAAGAGTTAATGCACACTTTGCAGATCATGATCAAACCAGAGATTTCCTAATATTGCTTCTCACTGAATGCCTCACTAGTCAAGCTTGTGAAAATTGGAAACTCAAGAGATAAACAAACACACTTGAATACAGTTGTTTGCTTAATACAAAATGAAAGTAAAGCAGAAAGCTCATAAAGGATCTTGCAATTTTACTTTTATACTGCATTAAGCATTCAACTGACTTCTTGAGGCCCTAAATAAAGAGTGTTCAATACATCTTCCAAGGATGTCGTTTAACACAAGTTTGACTGACAAGTTTGTCACTCATGACACAACTCACAGATAAAAAGCCTCATTTTAGAATTCTTAGCAGATCTGATCTGCATTATGAGGAAGTATTGCAGAATACCAGACACAACAGAACTAGTATTAAGTCTAAAGTTTGCTGCAATACGACCTGACCTTAAATTCACCATTACATTCATAGGCAGGAATAACTTCCAAGGCTTTAGTTTGGTTCGCATTTCCTTCCGTTCTCACTAAATAATGTGGTTTGGCTACCAGCATCTGCCAATTTGACAGAAGCTGGGAGTCAAACCAAATTGTTCAGGGACTGCTTGGATTTCAAGCCTATGTATAGTTTGGTGTATTTCAGCATGTATATTTCAAATTGTTGCAGACAATTCGTCAAATAGAAGTTCCTTTTTTCTACAACACAGATGTCTAGTACTGCATGTACTATGCAATAGACAAAAATAACCACAAAACAACTGTTCCTAGTATTTGATACATGTGTAAAGAGAAATATTGAATCCAGTAAAATGTTTACATTGAATTCATTTATACATTCAAGAAATTCTTATTCATTTGTTTATTATATAGTAAAATACTTAAGGTGTCCAAGCTTGGAACAAAATTTAGTTGTCAAACACTATTGCTAAAAATCTCAAGGTATCTTTTACCACAGTACCAAATTCTAGAATGAAGAAAAACTTTGTCTTAAAAGACAATCAATATTGATTATAATAACTATGTATACCGTAACACTTATGTATAATATTACATGTACTGATATGAGATTAAGTTGTTCCAATTCTACAGTCCAAAAAAGTATTGGCTTTATTCTTTTCCTATATCAATTTTTTTACTAATAAGCTTTCAGTGTTGATTCATTTTTTAATACTCTTAACCCTTTACCCATAGCCTGTTTCTAATACTGAAAATAGATGACCACTTAAAGCAGGTTGCAGGTAAAGCAAAACTACATTCTGCTTCACTTTCTGCCTGCTTTAAACTACCATCTCCTATGATATAGAAAATATTCCTTATGTAGCATATTCATAACTGTATAAATGTGAACTATTTTCTTCAGTGGTGGATAAAATTAATGGCGTAAAAAGGTGTATTTATAGAGTAATGGGTTAATTACAACAAGAGACCCAGAGGGTCACATTTCGCTCACCTGAGGACACTGTACCATAGAATCTGACTGGGCAAGACAACATTTTGATATAGCTACGACCCAGGTCCCATAATTTGATCTTCGTAGAGGACCACAATGCGAAGCTACATGTCAGATATTAATGATCTGGGCCTTACGGTTTAAGAGAAGAAGATTTTTAAAGGTTTTCCTATAAAAACTGGGTGGGTCCAATTTTTGCCCGGGTGTCATAATTTGAACACACTTGGTAGAGAACCACAAGGCAAAGCTATATGTCAAATATTAAGAATCTGGGCCTTACAGTTTCAGAGTATAAGATTTTTAAAGGTTTTCCTATATAAGTCTATGTAAAACTGATAAGGCCCGGGGAGGGGCCAAATTTGATCAAGGGGTCATAATTTGAACAATCTTGGTAGAGT
Organism: Gari tellinella; assembly: GCA_922989275.2. Lineage (NCBI taxonomy): Eukaryota > Metazoa > Mollusca > Bivalvia > Cardiida > Psammobiidae > Gari > Gari tellinella. Next base: position 55,779,571 of record OV277858.1, read on the forward strand.
ACCATAGGGCAAAGCTACATGTCAAATATAAATGATCTTGGCCTTACGGTTTCAGAGAAGAAGATTTTTAAAGGTTTTCCTATGAAAAACTAATAGGCCCGAGGAGTCATAATTTGAACAATCTTGGTAGAGGATCACAAGGCAAAGCTGTATGTCAAATATTAAAGATCTAGGCCTTACAGTTTGAGAGAAAAAGATTTTAAAAGGTTTTCCTATATAAGTCTATGCAAAACTGATAAGCCCCGGGGTGGGGCCAATTTTGACCCAGGGGTTATAATTTGAACAACTTTGGTAGAGGACTATAAGGCAAAGCTACATGTCAAATATAAATGATCTAGGCCTTACAGTTTCAGAGAAAAAGATTTTTAAAGGTTTTCCTATGAAAAACTGATAAGCCCGAGGGCGGGCCATTTTTGGCCCGGGGGTCATAATTTGAACAATCTTGGTAGAGGACCACAAGGCAAAGCTATATGTCAAATATTAAAGATCTGGGCCTTACAGTTTCAGAGTATAAGATTTTTAAAGGTTTTCCTAAATAAGTCTATGTAAAACTGATAAGCCCTGGGCGGGGCCGATTTTGACCTGGGGGTCATAATTTGAACAATCTTGGTAGAGGACCATATGGCAAAGCTATATGTCAAATATTAATGATCTAGGATATACAGTTTCTGAGGAGAAGATTTTTAAAGGTTTTCCTTAGAAAAACTGATAAGCCCCAGGGCGGGGCCATTTTTGGCCCCAGGGTCAAACTTTGAACAATCTTGGTAGAAGATCATTAGGTTATGATACATATAAAATATCAAAGGTCTGAGCCTTTGGGTTTTTGAGAAGAAGATTTTTTAAGATTTTCTTATGCATTAAAAGTTGTCTATAGGGTCATGTTAGAAAATCTGGTCCCACAGCAAGGGGAATAACTCCAGCCAAAAACTTTGAACAAGATTTCGTTCCCCCTTGCCGCTGATGCTTCTGACAAAGTTTGGTTGCAATTGGGTCAGTGGTTTCTGAGGAGATGTTGTTTGAAAATGTGAACGTACGACGGACGCCAGACACCGGACGGAATGTGTCACAATAGCTCATCCTGAGCCTTCGGCTCAGGTGAGCTAAAAACACTTTTAAGGTAGCACATTACTGAGGGCAAATAGCACTATATTGTATGCACCAATAATCAGTAAATATTTTGTAATTTCAAACGAGTCTTTCATCAATTAGCACTTTTAGAAATCTTATATGTCTCAATATTTCACAGCTATTTGAAGGACCTTCTTGTTTTGTGACCACCAATATAGAAATATCACCAAGAACAAAAGATACTCATTTACCTAACTTAACTTCTGCACTTTGTGTAATTGTTTGCACTAATTGTCAACAGCAGCAACAACTCTCAGATTATAACAGCATGCATTTACTTACAGAATATGTCCGTCAGAATTGCAAACAGTCTGGATCTAGATGAGACATCAAGTTACTAAGTGTCTCTTTGGATCCTAACCGGCTCCGAGGTTATAAAGCTTTTGACTTGAGTCTAAACTCATTCTCAAGCATTTGATTGGTCAGATTTGAGCCTAGGCTCAAATCTGACCAATCAAATGCTTGGGAACACACTCAGACTCAACTAAAATGCTTTATAACCTGGGAGCCTGTTTTCAATAGTTATCACAAATTTGCCTGCTACGTGCAAAGGTTAATATTTTACGTCTTACTGATTCTATTGAACAAGTGCCATACATGTCAATTCCGGTCAAATCCCATGGTGTTTTGCATCAAGGCTGAATCCATACTTTTGGAAAACCTTAACCTACATTCAAACTATAAAATCGGATGAAACTCGCTAATTCAGAATTCAACTAACCCAAATATCTACAAACATTTTTAAAATCGGGTAAAACAACTTCTGTAGGAGTGTAAAGTTACAGTGTACAATGTATACATGATTTCTGACAATTCAATGAAAGCTTTACATAAGCTTTATGTTCCCAAACAGAAGGGAGGTTTTCATTCTATTTATATTTATATGGAAAAGTCTTTACAGAACTATACTACAATTCTTTTTACAGATTTTTTTTTGTTTGAAAACAAAGCAACAACAAACTTTTATGATAAATAACTTCACTTCTCATCTTCGTAATTTTCTGCTAAGAAAAGTTTGAAGAATTAATTATTAACAACTTAATACGTAATAGAGCATGATCATAGTTGCAGAAAAGAGAATGTATTCTAAATACTTTACAGCCAAACTTTGATCTCTTGAACTCATTTAAGTTGAACATATACTTGTATTTAAAAGTTCATGCACAACTATGCCATGTTTGAATTGATAACCACATTTGAAATACTGAGATGTTTCGACTCGGCAAGTTCTGAGATACCAAGTTTCACTGTAATTCTTGTATATCTTCAAACCCTTTGTTGCGACTACTCATTAGAATCATCTCAGAGACAATTACCATGAATAGTAGCAAAATAGGCTTGTTTGGAACATAAAGAAGAAACTGTTCAAAGTATTTAGTGAACTTCCTCTTATCTGGAGATATGATAGTCATATTACAAATTGACTTTTATATAGTAAACCCTCTCTATTTCGACCACTAAATTATGCAAATATCATTCAGACAGGTGACTGCTTTAAACAAGGTGAAAGTAAAACAGAAAGCTCCTTTAGGAGATTTCTTTTTTTACTTTCACCTTGCTTTAAGCTGACACCTGTCTTTTATAAAAAACCAATCAGTCTTCTTTTAAGTGGTCATAATAGAGAGGCTTTACTGCATATAGATTATACAAAAGACAAACAAAGACTGCTTGTTCTCCATTAAACAGTTGTGATTTGTTACAAAAATTCTGATTAGTATTATATTAGGGTGTGTGGTTGCACTTTGTAACAAGTATTTTCAGCATTCTTTTCAACTTTTTTCTTCCGAGAAGCGATCCATAAAAAACAACAAATTCAATATATCAATTGAAAAACAATGACAAAAATAAATTGAAAACTGTTAAAACCATTTCTCAACCAACTTTTAAAAGTCCCATCATGTGTAACTGCTACACCAACTTAATATCTCTATTTCATCTCCCACCAACTCTGTATAAAATCATTTTCAGAGTGAAAAATGTCAGAAAAATGCTTCATAACATGCTCTAACGAGTTTTTTCTTTAGTTGTTCCATCTAGTATTCACCGAGATGCACAAAATTCTATTCTTCACAGTTTATGTTCACTAGTTATTGGTTGGCCAATAACAGTGTGTCACTGTAACTCACATCGAGTGTGAGACAAATAGTAGAAGCTTTATTTCTGCATCAGTCAATAACATTATAACATTCAAACTTGTTTTAGGCAACTTCTCATCAGAGAAACTATGATACCTCTATAGATAAGTCACAGTGTAACCCATTACCCCATAAATACATCTTTTTATGCCTATTCCTCCACTGAAGAAAAAAGTTAAAATTAATACAGTCACGAATACCTTGTATGTACCGTAAAAAATAGTTTCTATTTTCTGGCAGATGGTAGCTGAAAGTAAAGCAGAATGCACCTTACGGAACATTCTGCTTTACTATTAGCCTGCTTAAAGTGATCACCTATCTTCAAACTAGAAACAGGCTATGGGGTAATGGGTCTATCTAAGATAACACCACACACAAAACTCCATTAGGAATATTTGCATGACTTATCCTTAAATACACACCTTCCATAATTTGAGGGTATCTATGAGTCTCCTACTGAATGATAGCTCAATACAAGATTGACTTATAGAATCACAACAGAGTGGAAATCATGTTCCCTCTGCACCTATATATTTTCATCACCACTTAAAGACTGTCACTAGTCTATTAGCCAGTATGGTATCCTCAAACTGAACATGAAAACAAATGAAGTTTTTAAGCACCAACTTCATTATATTGCATACCACAGATACATTCACTATGATATAACAGTTTTCCTGTACTAACAGGTAAACAAAGCCCGCTGTATATCCCCCCCAACCCACCAAACCCCTTATCTTTTAATGATAACCCAAATATGAAATAATAATTCTGAAACTTGACTCTATCCCTTCGTTCTGAAGCCCATTCTTTCCTCCTTGGGTTGATACTTGCATCTTGAATGTCAAGCCTTGCACTCAAACCTTGTTTTCATTTTTCTTTTCGTGTAATCAAGAAAAATGGAGCTCAAACCCAAGGAACTTATCTCTTTCTATGACCTTTCTTGTAAACATCTCACGTGTGTAAAGTCACATTTCTCAGTATAACAACAATTGCCAGTTCTGACATAGAAAAAAAACAATGAATGTATAAAAATAATAGATTTGTATAAAATATGATCAAAAATAAATCAACATCAGCCACATATATGGAGATTATACTATCAGAAAGGCCAGAGCTGTTTAACTCTTACTATGCTAGCGGCGGATATGTGCCACAGTAATTATCTTTGAAAACAATTTGGATCCAGACAAGATGCCGCCTAATGCGGCATCTCATCTGGATCCGAAATGAAAGACACTCTGACCCTGTTTTAAAAAGAAACTTTGAAAAATTATTTTTAAAACAGTAGTAGATGACAATTACTGATGCATTAGAAAAAATTACCCAGCATGCAAAGAGCTCATGTTCCCTGGCCAGCCTGCAGTACAGTATCTCCATGCACCTATAGTAACCAAGTAACACAGTAAAACACTCTTGGAAGGTTACTTAGCAACTACAGGTGTACTGGCATCACATACAGCTGCTTGTTTCCCCCATTATGAACACATTACCATGGCAACAGAAAGGCTCGAAAACAAGTTTTCAGAGAAATATGGATATCAGTGAATGGCTTTGCCTAAAGACTACATATGTCTACACTTGTTCACCAAAAACCTTTGAAAAAATGATGGAGATCTGAGGTAACTGATTATCTCAAAATTAGAGTTATTTCAAATGGGGTTTTCTGCATTACTTTATCTCTTTCCTCCATAGAAACCAGAAATGGGTGTCAAAGCCACCTGATGCTCGCCTGTTTAAAGTTTAAGTCTAAAAAAACATCTTGTATGGAAAGCAAATCAATTTTCAGTTTAAAAAGATTATTAAATGAATGGTGAGTCTTAGTCTAGTTATATTAAACTTTAAAACAACCAGTCCAAACTTTAACCTAGTGATTTGTAGTCAAAACGTGTCAAAAATTGACAAATATTAAAATTATTTTTAAATTTCAACTTCATAACATCAATGTTTGACCCCTAATCAACCTCCATACAAAATTTCAGCACCCTAGCACAAATATTAAGCTTTGAAACAACCCGTCCAAAAAACTTTAACGTGGTGATTTGTAGTCGAAAAACATCAGTCCAAAACATGTCGAAAATTGACAAATATTAAATTCATTTTTAAATTCCAACTTCATAACATCAATGGTTGACCCCTAATGAACCTCCATACCAAATTTCAGCCCCCTAGCACAAGTTTTAAACTTTAAAACAACCCGTCCAAAAAACTTTTAACCTGGTCAATGTAGTCGAAAAACCCAAGTCCAAAACATGTAAAAAATTGACATAAATTAAAATTATTTTTAAATTCCAACATCATAACATCAATGTTTAACCCCAAATGAACCTCCGTACAAAATTTCAGCACCCTAGCACAAGTATTAAACTTTAAAACAACCCGTCCAAAAAACTTTAACCTGGTAATTTGTAGTCGAAAAACCTAAGACCAAAACATGTAAAAAATTGACATAAATTTAAATTCCAACATCATAACATCAATGTTTAACCCCAAATGAGCATCCGTACAAAATTTCAGCCCCCTAGCACAAGTATTAAACTTTAAAACAACCCGTCCAAAAAACTTTAACCTTGGCCACGCTCACGCTCACGCCAGGGGTATGACATTAGCTCTGCTGTTCTACGAACAGGCGAGCTAAAAAGTTAAATTCACCTACATCAAATTTTGTTTTTATTTCATCATCTCAGCATAAATTAAATACTAATAAGATACAGAATTTTCAAAAGAATTTTAATTCTGTTTCAATCTGTCATACAAGAAGTACTTTGATCATTAGCTTTTGATTGCCTAAGTATCATAAATGCTAGCACCTTTCATTCACAAAGTGAAATCCATCCAACTTGAACACATATCGTCATTAACACCTATCGACTCTGAAATCTTGTTTTTTTGCTTTATCTGTTAACACATGGTACAAGCAAACTTGCATTAAGCAGCCACTTTTTAAAGTACTATGTTGATCTTAAAAACTGGTGATTGCTTCATGCTGAACTGAAGTAAAGAATGAAGCTCCTATAGGAGCTTCCTGCTTTACTTTAGTTCAGCATTAAGTTGCCACCTGTTTTAAGCACTCCTATTTCAGTGGCCACTAAACACAAGTTTACCTGTATTTAAAGACTAGGGCCGACTGGCCATACACCTCTCCCCTCACACACTAAGCAGTAAGGGTTAGTTCTGTGGCCGACTTGTCTCCATGGATACCACTATCTGGACTCTGTATTCCGTTCTGCATCAGCTGTTTGCCTATTGCACCTGATCCTGGATCAACATCCTCAAATTTGGCGGAGTCTTCATCTTCCTTTACCTCCTCTTCCTCTTCCTCGCTGGCTGAGCCCGACTCTCTGCTCGAACCTGTGTTATGACTGAGGAAAACAAAAGTTTCTCAGAATTTAGTGTCTAGTCGGGACAAAGCAGCGTCAATTTAAAAGTTGCACATCACTATTGACCAAAAATCATTGTTTCTTTTTAGTACATGTAACTTTCATTGCAAAATTACAACAAGAGATGCATGCGGCCCTAAATCGGTGATGGTAATGGACCAATATTGATTAAGTTTTCTTTTATTCACCCCCACCCACTGGTGGCCATGTTGTTTGAGCTAGGAAGATTATTTGAAGAAAACTGGCAAAGGGTCACCCATTAATCATTATTTGTAAAATCATTCTTAAATCAGACCAACAGTTTCAGAGAAAAAGATTTTTAAAATTGTTCTATACAGAAATAAACAAGACTGCGCGTTCAATAAACGCTTATGCCCCCAGTGGCATCCTTGCCAATATATTCTGAATCTTTTCTAAGTCCAAATTAGGTCAAGGTCAGGGTCAAACTGAGCATTGGTGAGTTAGTAATGGTCCCAGGCAACAACAGTATAAGTATCAAAGCATTGTAGTCAGTTGTGTTGATGCTTAGGACGAAACGGTAAAATCTAGTTAACCAAGAAATAGCCTAGTTAAAATTTTCTAAGTCCAAATTAGGTCAAGGTCAAAGTTTGGTGATGTTGGTGATATTGGTGAGTTGGTAGTGGTCCAAGGCAACAACTGTATAAGTATCAAAGCATTGTAGTCAGTTGTGTTGACGCTAGACGAAACGGTAAAATCTAGTTAACCAAGAAATAGCCTATTTAAAATGTTCTAAGTCTAAATTAGGTCAAGGTCAAGGTCAAAGTTTGGTGATGTTGGTGAGTTGGTAATGGTCCAAGGCAACAACTGTATAAGTATAAAAGCATTGTAGTCAGTTGTGTTGATGCTAGACGAAACGGTAAAATCTAGTTAACCAAGAAATAGCCTATTTAAAATGTTCCAAGTCCAAATTAGGTCAAGGTCAAGGTCAAAATCAAAGTTTGGTGATATTGGTGGATAGGGAATGGTCCAAGGCAACAACTGTATAAGTATCAAAGCATTTGGGTAAGCGATGTTGATGCTAGACGAAACGGTAAAATCTACTTAACCTTGTTACGGACGGACGCACGCACGGACGGACGGACGGACGGAAAGACGGACGGACGGACAGGACAATTACTATATGCCCCGCATCTGTCGATGCTGGGGGCATAAAAAACAAGACCCCCATGGGGCATATTTCGCTCACCTGAGAATCACTGACAAAATGGAGATAATGACTTATGTCCAGGATGGGGTCATTTTTTATCTGAGGGGCATAATTTGAACAATCTTGATAGAGGCCCTGTAGATGATGCTATGTGCCAAATATCTAAGATCAGGGTACTAGGGTTTTAGACAAGAAGATTTTTATAAGTTTCCATTAAAAAAAAAGAAGACGTTTTAAAATTTCACTATATAACTCTTTGTAAAACCATGACCCCCCGGGGCGGGGCCAATTTTGACCCCAGGGGAATAATTTGAACAAACTTGATAGAGAACCTGTAGGCAATTCTATGTGCCAAATATCTAAGCTCTGCCCTTGTAGTTTCAGACAAGAAGATTTTTTAAGTTTTCATTGAAAAAATCTATTTTTAGCTCCTGTGACCTAGTTATGCAACCAACCACAACCATTTGAACAATTTTGGTAAAGGACATCTAGAAGTGTCACCATGTCAAATATCAAAGCTCTGGCCACATTGGTTTCAGAGAAGAAGAAGTTTGAAAATTTCACTTTATAACTCTATGTAAAACTGTGACCCCCGGGCGGGACCAATTTTTACCCCAGGGGCATAATTTGAACAAACTTGATAGAGGACCTGTAGATGATGCTATGTACCAAATATCTAAGCTCTGGCCCTTGCAGTTTTTGACAAGAAGATTTTTTAAGAGTTCCTTATTTTTTCACTTTGGTTGCCATGGCAACCAGAGTTCTGCATTGTTTTTCATTCTTTGAACAAATTTGAAAGAGCTTGACCCAAGGAACATTTCTGTAAAGTTTGGTTGAATTCTGTCAAGCGGTATAGGAGGAGATGTCATTTGAAGCAATTGTTAACGACGACGGACGACGGACACAGGGCCATCCCAATAGCTCACCTTGAGCCTTTGGCTCAGGTGAGCTAAAAACTTACCCCACCCACTGGCGGCCATTTTTTTAAGATAACAAAATGATTTTAATAAATCTGGTAGAGGGTCATCAATTGACTATTTGTGTAAAATAATTTTGAATATGGACCAGTAGTTTCAGAGAAGATTTTTAAAATCTTTAATATACAGCAACATAAGGAAAACGTTCCCCACCTACTGGCGGCCATGTTTTTTAAGATAACACAATGATTTTAAGAAATCTGGTAGAGGGTCATCAATTGACTATTTGTGTAAAATAATTTTGAATATGGACCAGTAGTTTCATAGAAGAAGATTACTTCTGTGTGACTTCTGTCATAATGTTGCAGCCCATATGCCTATCTACATGACCATCCTCATATATAGCTGGTTTATATGTAAAAGTTTGAATGAAAACTCTTACATAGTATAGGAGGAGTTAGCTGCACAAGACTTTTTCGCTATATAATCTATATGAGGAAAAACTCCAAAGGGCCATAACTTCTGTCAAAATTGTTGCAGCCAAAAATACAAACCACATGACCATCCTCACATATAGCTGGTACATGAGTAAAAGTTTGAAGTAAATCCCTCAAATAGTGTAGGAGGAGTTAGCTGCACAAGAATTTTTCGCTATATACTCTATATAAGGAAAAACTACAAAGGGCCATAACTTCTGTCAAAATTGTTGCAGCCAAAATCCAAACCACATGACAATCCTCACATATAGCTGGTACATGTGTAAATGTTTGAAGTAAATCCCTCAAATAGTGTAGGAGGAGTTAGCTGCACAAGAATTTTTCGCTATATACTCTAATAAGGAAAAACTACAAAGGGCCATAACTTCTGTTAAAACTCTTGCAGCCAAAAATCCAAAGCACATGACCATCCTCACATATAGCTGGTTCATGTGTAAAAGTTTGAAGTAAATCCCTCAAATAGTGTAGGAGAAATTAGCTGCACAAGAATTTTTCGGTATATACTCTATACATGTATATGAAAAAACTACAAAGGGCCATAACTTCTGTTAAAATTGTTGCAGCCAAAATTCCAAACCACATGACCATCCTCACATATAGCTGGTTCATGTGTAAAAGTTTGAAGTAAATCCTTCAAATAGTGTAGGAGAATTTAGCTGCACAAGAATTTTTCGCTATATACTCTATATAAGGAAAAACTACAAAGGGCCATAACGTTCCCCACCCACTGGCGGCCATGTCTTTTAAGATAACAAAATGATTTTAAGAAATCTGGTAGAGGGTCATCAATTGACTATTTGTGTATAATTATTTTTAATTTGGACCAGTAGTTTCAGGAGAAGATTTTTAAAGTTTTTACCATAGTCAGTAACATCAGGAAAACGTGCCCCACCCACTGGCGGCCATGTTTTTTTAGATATCAAAATAATTTTAAGAAATCTGGTAGAGGGTCACCCATGGATCATTTGCATACAATTACTTTCAAATCGGACCAGTAGTTTTGGACAAGAAGATTTTTAAAGTTTTCACTATATAGCCATATAAGGAAAATCTGCCCCACCCACTAGCGGCCATGTTTTTTAAGATAGGAAAATTATTTTAAGAAATCTGATAGATGCTCACCAATGGCACATTTGGGTAAAATTATTTTCAATTCGGACCTGTAGTTTTTGACAAGAAGATTTTTAAAGTTTTTTCAATTGGTTGCCATGGCAACCACAATTTCAATTGGATGACCTAAATTTGAAGAAATCTGAGAGAGTACCCTACAAGGAACAATCCTATGAAGTTTTGATGAAATTGGCCCAGTGGTTTCCAAGAAGAAGATCTTTGAATAAAAAGTTTGACGAAGGACGGACGGTCTACTAACTTAGGTCAAAGGGCCAGCCTGCTAATGGGCCAAATTTAAAGGGCCAACTGTCCAAGTTAAAGGGCCACAAGTGACCCATTGATATTATCTGAGCAACTAAAATTGCCCTTTAAAGTCACCCCCTACACATGGACAGATTATGGACATTTGTGGTAAAGGGCCTTAATTTGAAAACTTATTTTATACCTCCCTTGAGGCCCCCTGATACCATTTTTGCAATTTTTAGAACCAGTAAAGGGGCCATGGCCCTTTAACTGCCAATAGCCCAATATTTGTTCACAGTCCACTAAAATGGCCCCTTACTCTAAGTTAGCTGCACGGACGGACGACATTTTCTTGTGGTCAAAATGGTCTATAAAACATTCAAAATCTAGTCTCTTTAAACAAAGAAATTATAGTTAGAAAACTGTGAATTTGTCTATAATTCAAATTCCTATTGTTTATGTCGCTACCAAGCTTTACACGACACCAGATTGTTTTTTAATAGAGCTTTCTGCTTTACTTTAATCTTACTTTAAGCTAACACATCTCTTAACACTATAAATTATCTATCCTTTGATAGGAATTAATATTAGGGCCTAAGGTATAACTGTCAATATTATTAAATAGTTATATTATTTCCTACTTTTCATTGACAGCTACTGTTGTTCCACGTCCCTTGGAGGGTTTCTTCTTGCTTTGCTTTGGTCTTGCTCTAACTGCTGGACGACGTATTCCTCTCACTACTCCTCGAGGAGACCGTGGATAGAAGCCCCTGTCCTGTTGCAAATTATAACTAAAAAATTAACTTCTAATGTCTCCTGCTTCAAAATTGTCTATAAAACATTCAAATCTACTTTTTGTTATGCCTCTTTAACCAAAGAAATTTTAGATCATATTGGAATTTTTGTGTAATTAAATTCCATGAGTATATTTGTGTCATGTTTCTCATAATATTTACTTTTGTAATCTGATACTTAAATCTCTTTTCTCTACCAAATTATTATCTACTTCCACACCAGTAAAGTTCTGCTTGAACAGATGATAAGCATGTTGAAATAAATCATAGTTTATCATTGCTACCGCACAGATATCAGAAAACATAGCTTAAACAGTATGAAGCAGGTGTGCAGACATACAAACACGGACAGAACAAGAGCCGTTTACGGCCCTAAATCGCTCACCTGGAACCGTTGACATAAATGTACAATATTTTTGAAAGCTAAGAAATTATGACAATATGACAGTGCCAATTGCTGAGTAGATGATGCTGTGTGACAAATACCTAAGCTCAGGGTACTGTGGTGACTATTATGACAAGAAGATTTTTTGAAGGTTTCATTGAAAAAAATCTATTTTTAGCTCCTGTGACCTAGATATGCAATGGACCAAAACCGCTTGAAGATATTGGTAAAGTGCCTCTAGAACTTTCACCATGCCAAGTATCAAAGCTCTGGCCATATTAGTTTCAGAGAAGAAGCTGTTTGAACATTTCACTTTATAACTCTGTAAATTTGTGACCCCCGGAGCAGGGTCATTTTTGACTCCAGGGACATTTACAACTTTGAAACAGGACCTGTAAATGAAGCTGTGTGCAAAATAGCTAAGCTCAGGGTACTCTTGTTTCAGACAAGAAGATTTTTGAAGTTTTCATTGAAAATAATCTATTTTTAGCTCCTGTGACCTACATATGCAACAGACCGGAACAATTTGAACAATATTGGGTGAAGGCCCTCTAGAAGTGTCACCATGCCTAATATTAAAGCTCTGGCCATATTAGTTTCAGAGAAGAAGCTGTTTGAACATTTCACTTTATAACTCTGTAAATGTGTGACCCCCGGAGCAGGGTCATTTTTGACTCCAGGGACATTTACAACTTTGAAACAGGGCCTGTAAATGAAGCTGTGTGCAAAATAGCTAAGCTCAGGGTACTCTTGTTTCAGACAAGAAGATTTTTGAAGTTTTCATTGAAAAGAATCTATTTTTAGCTCCTGTGACCTACATATGCAACAGACCGGAACAATTTGAACAATATTGGGTGAAGGCCCTCTAGAAGTGTCACCATGCCTAATATTAAAGCTCTGGCAATATTAGTTTCAGAGAAGAAGATGTTTGAAGATTTCACTATATAACTCAATGTAAATTTGTGACCCCCGGGGCGGGTCATTTTTTACCCCAGGGACATAATTTGAACAACTTTGATAGAGCACCTGTAGATGATGCTTTAAAATTGTGCCAAATATCTAAGCTCAGGGTACTCTGGTTTCTACGAATGCCGATTAGTGTCACATAAAAGTAAAAATTGCATATTTAATTATCTCGTTATTACGAGATCTTTTCTGATTATCACGAGATCTTTTCTCGTTATAACGAGATAATTATCTCGTTATTACGGGATATTTTCTCGTAATTACAAGATCTTATCTCGTTATTACGAGATAATTATCTTGTAATAACGAGATAATTAATTTGTTTTTACGAGATCTTTTCTCGTTATTACGAGAGAATTATCTGGTATTACGAGATCTTTTCGAAGTTGTTTTGACGAATATTATGGTTATAAGAATACTTCCGGTGAAACCATAAGGGCCGTTGGTCAGTTTGTCAATCTTTCTGTTCCACCGCCGTTTCACTATTGGTCAAAGATTTGTAATTAATAGGTCTCGATGATAATGGTTATTTGTATAGTACCGATGAAACCATGAGAGGCCGTTGGTTTTGTCTCACTGTGTCTATATGTGCGTCCGTCTGTTTGTCAGTCTGCCAACCTGTCTATATGTACGTTATCTTTGGTACAACCATTGATCAAAGTTTTGTAATGAATATATCTCCATTCCGTCAATGATAGTATTAAAATGTTGATGTTTACTCGCAGAATATTAAGGTTGTTTTACTCATATAATATGCACAAACCTGCCACCCCAAGTTCGGAATTCATCATGTCATCACAAAAGCTATATACTGTAGGGCTGCAACGGTTCAGGTACTTCACGGTTCGGTTCGGGTTCGAGTAGACCCCTTCGGTTTTCGGTTATTTCGGTTCGGGTATTAGGAAAAGAACTTGATAAAATCAACCAGAAAAAAAATCTCATTTACTGACACATGTCTACGCAGACAATAGATCTAAACACTTTTTCGAAAACGCTATCACTGTCATCTATAATTTTATCATATGTACGAGAAAGATGTGCATTTCTTTCTACCATTTTAGGACAGAATGTAGCGAATTTAAGGCGTGGTTCGTCCCGACCTGTTTTTCATTGAAGTTTCGTAACTAAGCTTTGTCATTCTGGCTGGTCTTCCTTAAATGCCTCATCAGCCTTCTATTTATAAGCGCTAAAAGAACTACCTAGCCCCAATTATATTATTATTTTACTGAAAAAGTCATTAATATTTCAGTTTAATTATTTACATCGCCATTCGCAATTTGCGGTCGCTAAGTAATAGACTGGTTACCCATTTTCTGATGCTGATTCGACTTTGGTACCTTTGAAGCCGGGCTATCAATCGTGCGCATGCGTTAAGTGCTGGATTTCCCGGAATTATAAATAGCCGATATGAAAAGAATGAGACGGACGAGAAGCGAGCTATTTAAATTACTGCAAGAAGAAAAGGTTAGAACTGTGATTTAACCTTACATTTTGGAACGTCTGACCATCAAAAATATACACGCAGACTGCACGCTGATTGGAAAATTAGCGGTCTAGTGTAATTTACCATACATCGGCGCACCGAACCGAAATTTTGCGATGCCGACCCGAAACTCGAACCGAGACAAACGAACCGAAAATAACCGAAATTCGGTGAACCGTTGCAGTCCTAATATACTGTCAAACTATTATACAATTATGGTTTCATCCGTCCTAATAAGCGGGCAATTAAAAGCACGAAAATGTCACGACGTATTTATATATAATGTTCCGTTTTACGATGATCATGAGGGCTTTAAGTTCAAGGCCAAGGTCACAGGGGTCATTGCTTGGTGTTCATGGAAAGGTATTGTCCATATACACACAGATACCAACTATGAAAGGAATACCCCAAGGGATATAAAAGTCGCAGTTATTTTGTTCTAATTGTTTACGCCCTTCACGACGGCACCGATGGACTAGGCTGGAGGTATAGATCTAGCATAGCTAAACTTGGGAGATACACCCACATACATGTAGACTTGTCAATAATCTATTTTATATTTCGCCATTGTACATCAATACCAAATTTCAGAACGATTGAAACATAAAGTAGAACCTCTTAAGTACAACCACTAAATTGTACTAATTATTAAGTGCTTAAGACAAGTGGCTGCTTAAAGAAAAGTGAAAAGAAACCAGAAATCCACTTAGGACCTTGCTTTAAGCTGAAATGAGTATTTTATTTAAACGATGTTTTCGTTTTGGTGGTCGTAATATTCTTCGTTTTGAGGATCTTAAAAGAGAAGTTGAACTGTATTTGTTTCAGTTAAAAACAGGACAAATATGGACAGACGGACAAATGAACCCACGTGAAGGACAACATTAAACAACATGCCACGCGTTAAAACAGTATAATAATAATAAAGTAAATAGAAACAAGAGCCCCATGGGGCATTATCGCTCACCTGAGAATAACTGACAAAATGGAGATAAATATTTATGTCCAGGAAGGGGTCATTTTTTACCCGAGGGGCATAATTTGAACAATCTTGTAAGAGAACCTGTAGATGATTCTATGTGCCAAATATCTAAGATCAGGGTAGTAGGGTTTTAGACAAGAAGATTTTGTAAGTTTCCATTGGAAAAAAAATCTATTTTTAGCTCCTGTGACCTACATATGCAACAGACTGAAACCAGTTGAACAAAATAGGTAAAGGATATCCAGAAGTGTCACCATGCTGAAAATCAAAGCTCTGGCCATATTAGTTTCAGAGAAGAAGACATTTGAAAATTTCACTATATAACTCTATGTAAAACTGTGACCCCCGGGGCGGGGCCTATTTTGACCCCAGGGGCATAATTTGAAGTAACTTGATAGAGGACCTGTAGGCGATGCTATGTGTCAAATATCTAACATTTATAATGGCCCTTGAAGTTGCAGAAGAAGATTTTTAAAGTTTTCATTGAAAAAATCTATATTTAGCTCCAGTGACCTACATATGCAACCTACCAGAACCATTTGAACAATTTTGGTATAGGACATCTAGAAGTGTCACCATGCCAAATATCAAAGCTCTGGCCATATTACTTTCAGAGAAGAAGACGTTTGAAAATTTCACTATAGAACTCTATGTAAAACTGTGACCCCCGGGGCGGGGCCAATTTTGACCCCAGGGGCATAATTTGAACAAACTTTATAGAGGACCTGTAGGTGATGCTATGTGCCAAATATCTAAGCTCTGGCCTTTGTAGTTTCAGAGAAGAAGATTTTTTAAGTTTTCATTGAAAAAATCTATTTTTAGCTCCTGTGACCTAGTTATGCAAACGACCAGAACCATTTGAACAATTTTGGTATCGGTCATCTAGAAGTGCAACCATGCCAAATATCAAAGCTCTGGTCATATTTGTTTCAGAGAAGAAGACGTTTGAAAATTTCACTATAGAACTCTATGTAAAACTGTGACCCCCGGGGCAGGGCCAATTTTGACCCTAGGGGCATAATTTGAACAAAATTGATAGAGGACCAGTAGATGATGCTATGTGCCAAAGATCTAAGCTCTGGCCCTTGTAGTTTCAGACAAGAAGATTTTTAAAGTTTTCATTGAAAAAATCTATTTTTAGCTCCTGTGACCTACTTATGCTACCGACCGGAACCATTTGAACAAAATATGTAATGGACATCTAGAAGTGTCACCATGCTGAGTATCAATGCTCTAGCCATATTAGTTTCAGAGAAGAAGACGTTTGAAAATTTCACTATATAACTCTATGTAAAACTGTGACCCCCGGGGCGGGGCCAATTTTGACCCTAGGGACATAATTTGAACAAACTTGATATGCTGTGTGCCAAATATCTAAGCTCTGGCTCTTGCAGTTTCTGACAAGAAGATTTTTAAAGATTTCCTTATTTTTTCACTTTGGTTGCCATGGCAACCAGAGTTCTGCATTGTTTTTAATTCTTTGAACAAATTTGAAAGAGCTTGACCCAAGGAACATTTCTGTAAAGTTTGGTTGAAATCTGTCAAGCGGTATATGAGGAGATGTCATTTGAAGCAATTGTTAACGACGACGGACGACGACGGATGCCGGACACAGGGCCATCCCAATAGCTCACCTTGAGCCTATGGCTCAGGTGAGCTAAAAACAAATACCAACAAGAGGGCCATGGCCCTTAATTCGCTCACCTGAGGTCATTGTGCCTTAGCTTAATAGGCAAGACAACATTTTAATATAGCTGTAAATGGAATTATCTTCCAGACAAAAAAAACCATGACAAATTGGAATAACTTAAAAAAATATTGTTGGCAGAGTTATGGCCCTTATCCATGACACTTCTTCTTATCAAGCTACATGTATTTCCATATGATTATTTATTGCGCACTCTGCTTTACTTTCAACCTGCTTTAAGTTATCATCTACTAAGATATAGATACTATTTCTTATATCTTACATGTTTATGACTATATAAAGTGGAATTATTTTCTTTAGAGGAGGAATAAATTAAAGGCGTAAAAAGGCATATGTATGGGGTAATGGGTTAACATCAGTAGAACTGGAGTTATCTCAAAGACAAGAAAATATGACACTGGGAAATATCTCAAAAATGACATTGACCTTTGTAGGACATGACCCAAGTTATAAAGTTTCTAACTTTAACAAAGTTATGGCTAAGATTAAAGTTGTGGACTGACAGACAAACAAATGGACAAACAGACAAAAAAGCAGACAGACAAAAACAATATGCCCCCAACTGCAGGGCATAAAAATATAGCAGACACCACCATATGCAACCTCATCAGCTGACCTGAGTTCAGTTATGTAACTCTGCCAGTAGGAAATTTGGCTAGGGTCTAACTCTTATAATGCTGAATTGCTGTCTGCTATACATATTTTGAATGTGAATTATGACCTAGATATTTAATCGACCAGAACCATTTGAACAAACTAGGTAAAGGACATTTAGAAGTGTCACCATGCCAAATATCAAAGCTCTGGCCATATCAGTTTCAGTGGAGAAGACGTTTGAAATTTTCACTATATAACTCTATGTAAAACTGTGACCCCCGGGGCGGGGCCAATTTTGACCCCAGGGGCATAATTTGAACAAACTTGATAGAGGACCTGTAGATAATGTTATGTGCCAAATATCTAAGCTCTGGCCCTTGTAGTTTCAGACAAGAAGATTTTTTAAGATTTCCTTATTTTTTCACTTTGGTTGCCATAGCAACCAGAGTTCTATATTGTTTTCAATTCTTTGAACAAATTTGAAAGAGCTTGACCCAAGGAACATTCCTGTAAAGTTTGGTTGAAAACTGTTCAGCCGTTTAGAAGATGTCATTTGAAGCAATTGTTAACGACGACGGACGACGACGCACGACGGACACAGGGCCATCCCAATAGCTCACCTTGAGCCTTTGGCTCAGGTGAGCTAAAAACAATATGCCCCAACTAAGTATTGTAGGGGCATAAGAAGAGACTTGACAGTGCCAAACAAAATGATGATTATGTGCCATCTGGCTCTGCAGTAGTAAACATCATTTATACCTGCCTATTAGTGGATAAGTGTATTACAGTACTGACCTGAGGCATTCTGTACATTGGCATTGGAATTCCTCTCCCTCTCATTGGCCTAGGACCCATACCTCTGTAGTACATGCCACCACGACCACCACCCCTGAAACACACAAGCACACTCCATTACAGTCTAACCAGTGTCAAACAACCATCCAACAAAAGAACATAACATCAGGGCACCTTTATTCATTCCTCTGCATGAGCACCCTAAGAAGACTGCCCTGTGGCTATGTAAGTGGTTTAATGTCAATAAACACTTTTATCACATAAACAGGGCTCCAGATAAGCCCGCGTATTCAGTGAAATACGCGAACGTTTCGACGGTGTACGTGTTAATTTCAAAATATTGAAGTACTGTGTACGCGAGAAATTCTCAGGGACGCGTGTATCAATTCAAAAGCCGAGTTTTTGTCATACCGAGATTTACAAATAGTCAACCACGACAGTCAAATCTGATTCATTTGCGGTGTCGTAACCCTAATGAAGCTTCGTTTTATCATATCGTAATTGTTTACTTGCGCACCGTTAGCAAAGGGAGGTCACTGCGCACTCGCTCATACATCTATATCTTTATTGATGTATGGAGGATAAAATCCAAGTTATCCGAAAAGTGTTTTGGTTGAAAACCTCGAAACAAAATGTCAAAAATCGAATCATGGATTTGATTTTGATTTGTTTTGATTTTACGTCGCTTTCAACAGTATTTCAGCAGTCATATCGCGACGTCCAGCTATTTCAGGTGGAGGAAGACCCCAGAAGTCAGAAAAACGATAAAAAGTTGAAAACCGTCGGTTGTCAACTATCTGATTTAAAAGGAACACAACACCTAATGAAACTTGTGGTAGTTTGTTGAACGATAAATTCAAACGTTGTTTCATCGGCGGCGAAAAAACACGCATTTACAGTGATAATTTTACCTGTGCATCCCGAGTCCTATACTCATTAAATTTGCCAGGGACTCATCATTTAAAAAGTTGCGAGTCCCATGGACCCATAGCTTTTCTGGCCTTTACTAACCTATTACTCATAAGCAAATAGTAGCTTAAAGCAGATTGAAAGTATAGCAGAATGTGCCTTAGGGCACATTCTGCTTTACTTTCAACCTGTTTAAGTGGTCCCCTGTCTTCAAAACTATTTCTAAAATTATCACTGCATTTATAAGCGGCAATTTAATGTTAGATTCTTGAAAATTGTAATTTACATACATGTATCTTCTACTCCTACTTCTACGTAAATTCTCCCTACTATCAATTTTCTGACAATGACAGGGAGGTCGGGGACAGTGTTGAAAACAGTATAACATAATGATAAACAATGCAGAGCTAAAAGATCAATTGTAAACAGAGTTTAAAAAAGTTTAAAAACAACTTCAAGTGTAGTTAGAGGTTGTGAGAACTGAGGCTGTGAGTGGAGCTTGTGAGACTGTCACTGGCCTTAGTGCTGTGTGGTAGTTTATTCCAAAGTCTGATGGTACGTGGAAAGAATGAGTTTGAGTGATTCTGACTGTCCTAGTAGAGAAAGGTATGACAAAGTTGAGATTTCTGGATGGATGGAGATGTATGGCCTACAACTATAAGGTTATTTGAAATTTTGTATAGCATTATTACCGAGGCATTAATTCTTCTTTCTTCTAAAGTTGGCCATTTAACCGGCGAACTGCCGATGAATTTGAAAATCCATGTGTACTGATTAAAAAATCTGGGGACTGATTGTTTTCAAAATTGATCAGTACTGTACTGATTAGAAGAAAAATTATCTGGAGCCCTGCATAAACATGCAAAATATAGAGGTCCGTAAAAATCGTACGGCCCACTGGGCATATATTTTATACTAATTTTCAAATCACCAAAATACTGTACTGCTACGCCGACTGTAAAACTAGACAAACTTAGATCACCAGTTTTTCACCACTAGGTATTGAAACATTTCTAAGTGTCCTAGAAACATTATCCCGAGCAGTTCTGCAAACTCAGGCTGCAAATCAGGCTACTTAGAGCTCTAGTATTAACAGTGACTCAGACTGTTTTTCAAATTTAGACGTTACAATGATAATGACTTCATGTTGCTATATTACGTAATCTTTAAAATGAAACTAGATTCTAAATGTCAAATGATCATTGTTAGTCAATTAGAACAATTTTAAATTAAATATTAATTTAAAATCTGAATATAGTATCAGAGAAGTCTTTTCACGACACATTGATGTTGATTTTCTTAATTTTAGTTTGATAGGTGTTTTTATCTACGGATGAATAAAACCGAATAACACCTATAACGAATTGTTTTCCTAAGAGTCGAGGGCAAAATTGAAAGCAAGACCTTTCGGATTTTCGTGTCATTTGGTGTTTATGTGATAAAAAGGATATCAAATTCGTGTGTTTTCAGTCGTGAATTTATTTAACTTGTTGGATAAAATGATATGTTGCTCGCCAAGGCTTGCAACATATTATTTTATCCAACTCGTTCAATAAATTCACGACTGAAAACACACTCATTCAATATCCTCTATATACTGAAAGATCTTTTAGGAGCTTTCTACAGAACTTTTCTGGCCCAGCAAATTACAGCCATATGTCATGTTTTTTCAATGAGCAACTTAATGTATTATCTAAATCAAACAAGTAGAACACTGTTGAATAAATACATGTCTACATCCTTCAGGTGAAATGCAACTTGGTAATCAATTTCTAAACTCTAAGATAGAAGATGAATAGACAAACAGACAGATGGATGTAGGGGTAGTCATCAGATGCATACTCTCCCCCTGGTTAGAGTGAGTTAACCCCGTTTTGTAACTAGCCTTGTTAACTTACCTCCTTGGTCCACCAACTGACATCACTCTTGGCTGTAGAGAGTTACCTCCCCTTCCTCCCCGGCCACCTGAGGACAGATTTGGTCCCCAGCTTCCTACAACAACACCAGCAATCTCCAACTGACCACCACGCCCATCTACAGGGGACCGACCTAGCACAAACAACAACAACTATCAGGGCTGCAGACATGGGGGAGTAAAGTCAAAAGGGTGTTAAGCTACCACTTATTTATCAAATATGACTGGTAACAAATTGTTTCAATATTTTTTCCATTACAACCAAATCCTTTATAATGACTTCTCATTAAAATAGTCTTTGAAGACAATTCTAACAAGTTGTTAAAATATAGGGTGTGGCTTCACCTGTAGTTCCAAAGTCGGATAAACAGACATACAGAGCAAAAACCATATGCGCCATCAAGTAATGTGTTGGGCATAAAAACAGATTTTCTACATTTAATTGCATTTGTGATTAGTTTCATTAAGAAGGGACAGAATAAGGTCTTCTCCACTGTATCTATTGTTTCTCTTTATCCTGCTGAGAACTAAGTCACTAGCAATCACAAATATTTTCCATCAAGCTCAGATATCAAGAGAATCTACTTTGTCACAATCAAAACTCTTTGAAATCTGGTATTTGTAATAGTTATAAAAGACGAATTTTCAAACTATGTATGGTTATATTCATGAAATATTACAATTCAGCTCAAGACTATATTGTATACTTATAATACTAGGATCTTGTCTTTCTTGGGGATAACTTTCTTTCACTAGCCAATGAAATAGTTAAGATAATAGATATTCACAGTGAACATACTTTTTCATATTTTGTACTGATAATGAGTGAAAAACATCTATGAACAAAGGTAAACATCAACACAAAAGTACAAACTTGAACTACAGTGTACACTCAATTTAACGAAACCCGAATCTACGAAATTCCCGTTTCTACAAAAACAATCCCTGATCCCAAATTCAGTCCTTATGTATTCTATATAAATCTGTACCCAATTTAACGAAATTTAGTTTAACGAAAAATTCAATTTAAAGAAAAGAATTCCAGTCCCATGAATGATTTTCAGCGTAATTCTGGTTCGATTTAACGTAATCCAACTTTCACACTCTCGTGGAGATTGCGAAATCTCTTTGTTTACCGGTAGACGTGCAAATGCTGCAGGACTATTTTACACCCCACTGACCACTGATTGGTAACTAACTTTTGTGTGTTGTCATATGATGATCATAGGCTATTAACGGATTATCACTAATTTCCAGTACACATTTGTTGGCATGCTATTAATTGCTCATTAAAATGGGATTTCGATTTGAAAATACGATCCATGATTCAAAAGTTTATTCGATGTTCGAAAGTCGGTAAATTCCTTACTTTAAACTCGGAGTAAATACACCGAGCTTTAAACAAAAAAGTTCAATAACTCATTTTAAAGAGGGAAATCAAGTAAATAAACCAACATCATTTCAGAATTAATGTGCAATCCAGCACTCAATAAATCTTAGATCCTGTGTTTATCAAAGACTTGTTTATCGTAGAAACAAACTCTAAGTGTATGAATACTTACATAAATAGGTCGTAATGGCCCTAACTAGGCTTAACGAATATATCGTTATGAAATAATAGCGAAGCATGAGAATATCCGTAACTATATTGTGTGCACTTGATTTGTATAGTTGATTTTTTGTGCGTATCTGATAATCAAAAACATTCCTGATTATAACGTAGATTTTATTTATGATTCGTCAATAAATATTACTAATATTAATAATTACAAGAGGGCCATGGCCCACAAGTCGCTCACCTGAGAACATTGTACCTAAGCTGACTGGGCAAGACAATATTGTGATATATATAGCTATAAAAAGAGTTTTAAAGGTTTTCCTATATAAGTCTATATAAGACTGATAAGCCCCGGGGCAGGGCCAATTTTGACATGGTGTCATAATTTGAACAATCTTGGTAGAGGACTATAAGGTTAAGCTACATTTCAATTACAAATGATCTGGGCCTTACAGTTTCAGAAGAAGATTTTCAAAGGTTTTCCTATGAAAAACTGATAAGCCCAAGGGCGAGGCCAGTTTTGGCCCAGGGGTCATAATTTGATCAATCTTGGTAGAGGACCATAAGGCAAAGCTACATATCAAAGCTGAAAGATCTGGGCCTTACAGTTTCAGAGAAGAAGATTTTTAAAGATTTTCCTATATAACTCTATGTAAAACTGATAAGCCCCGGGCGGGGCCAATTTTGACCCTAGGGTAATAATTTGAACAATCTAGGTAGAGGACCATAAGGCAAAGCTACATGTCAAATATTAATGATGTAGGCCATACAGTTTCAGAGAAAAAGATTTTCAAAGGTTTTCCGAAGAAAAAATGATAAGCCCAAGGGCGGGGCCTTTTTTGGCCCAGGGTCATAATTTGAACAATCTTAGTAGAGGACCATAAGGCAAAGCTATATGTCAAAGCTGGAAGATCTAGGCTATACAGTTTCAGAGAAGAAGATTTTTAAAGATTTTCCTATATAACTCTATGTAAAACTGATAAGCCCCGGGGCGGGCCAATTTTGACCCAGGGGTCATAATTTGAACAATGTAGGTAGAGGACCATAAGGCTAAGCTACATGTCAAATATTAATGATCTAGGCCATACAGTTTCAGAGAAGAAGATTTTTAAAGATTTTCCTATATAACTCCATGTAAAACTGATAAGCCCCGGGGCGGGGCCAATTTTGACCCGGTGGTCATAATTTGAACAATCTAGGTAGAGGACCATAAGGCAAAGCTACATGTCAAATATTAATGATCTAGGCCATACAGTTTCAGAGAAGAAGATTTTTAAAGATTTTCCTATATAACTCCATGTAAAACTGATAAGCCCCGGGGCGGGGCCAATTTTGACCCGGTGGTCATAATTTGAACAATCTAGGTAGAGGACCATAAGGCAAAGCTACATGTCAAATATTAATGATCTAGGCCATACAGTTTCAGAGAAGAAGATTTTTAAAGATTTTCCTATATAACTCTATGTAAAACTGATAAGCCCCGGGGCGGGGCCAATTTTGACCCGGTGGTCATAATTTGAACAATCTAGGTAGAGGACCATAAGGCAAAGGTACATGTCAAATATTAATGATCTAGGCCATACAGTTTCAGAGAAGAAGATTTTTAAAGATTTTCCTATATAACTCCATGTAAAACTGATAAGCCCCGGGGCGGGGCCAATTTTGACCCGGCGGTCATAATTTGAACAAGCTAGGTAGAGGACCATAAGGCAAAGCTACATGTCAAATATTAATGATCTAGGCCATACAGTTTCAGAGGAGAAGATTTTCCTAAGAAAAACTGATAAGCCCAAGGGCGGGGCCAATTTTGGCCCCTGGGTCAAAATTTGAACAATCTTGGTAGAAGATCATTAGGTTATGATACATACCAAATATGAAAGGTCTGGGCCTTTTGGTTTCTGAGAAGAAGATTTTTAAAGATTTTCTTATGCATTAAAAGTTGTCTCTATACGGTCATGTTAGAAAATCAAGTCCCAAAGCAAGGGGAATAACTCTAGCCAAAAACTTTGAACAAGATTTCGTTCCCCCTTGTCACTGATGCTTCTGATAAAGTTTGGTTGAAATCGGGTCAGTGGTTTCTGAGGAGATGTTGTTTGAAAATGTGGACGGACGACGGACGATGGACGAAGAGCGGTCACAATAGCTCATCCTGAGCCGAAGGCTCAGGTGAGCTAAAAACATTTAGTGTTACTAAAATGTATTACAGTCTATTGACAAAACTACTACGAATCGGCACCAGGTCTTGTCGATTGTTCGTAGCAATGCACTTTCGTAACAATGCATCTTGAGAATACGATGAGATTTCCACCTTACCTCTTCATGGTATCGCTGTATTATCAACATACATGTATCTACCATACACCAGTCTGGTAATTGCATAATTATGTGTAATGGCATTGTCGTAATGCAATGTTGTAAAATAAACATATTTTTTCCACTTATCGGTTTGATTTATATTTCGTGTTTGCCAATCAAATTAAACATGTACGAAAGTCAACTCACATTTAATCAAATTACATGTGTATAGTGCAATGTCGTATGTCATAAGGGGTTATGTATAAAACAAGAAACGGAGACCAGCTAACAGAGGGAGAAAACGAAATATTTCCGACTTTTTTCCCCGATATGTTTCCACTAAGTCCTTTGTGTTTTAACCTGCATTTAAGAGCAGAAATTATGACCTATGTACAGTGTAGCTCCATTACTTCGTGGTCCGCTATTTCGCGAAATCCAATATATCGCGGTCGCGGCTTGGACCCCATCATTTCCTATATGTATACTAAAAGTCAATAAAAGCCGAGTAGCAATAATTTCTGTTTCTTTCATAATTATATCTTCCTTTAACAGGTCGCTATAATTGCGTAATCAGTGTCAATTATCACCATCTGTGGACTGTGCGTGTGTCATCCCGCTGTGTTGATTGACTAACCACAGAATTATACACTGACGGAATCGAAACCTCGCGCTATATCGTAAATCTCGTACGGCGGATACGAGACTCGCGAGACTTGATAAGAGACTGTCTATCGGTAGTTAATATGATAAATGTGTGTTTTCGAAGCATTGTTCACGAGTTTTTATTCCCGTGAATTGATAGGAATGTCCACCAAGTCTTTTAAATCCTATAAAATGTCAATAACAAGACTGCGTTCAATAAACGCTTATGCCCCCGGTGGCATCCTTGACAATATATTCTGAATCTTTTCTAAGTCCAAATTAGGTCAAGGTCAAGGTCAAACTGAGCTTGGGTATTACTGGTGGGTTGGTAATGGTCCAAAGCAATAACTGTATAAGTATAGAAGCATTGTAGTAAGTAGTGTTGATGCTAGACGAAACGGTAAAATCTAGTTAACCAAGAAATATTCCATTCAAAATATTCTAAGTCCAAATTAGGTCAAGGTCAAAATCACTGTTGGGTGATATTGGTGGATAGGGAATGGTCCAAGGCAACAACTGTATAAGTATCTAAGCATTTGAATAAGCGGTGTTGATGCTAGACGAAACGGTAAAATCTACTTAACCTGGTTACGGACGGACGGACGATTACTATATGCTCCCGCATCTGTCGATGCCGGGGCATAAAAACGCTCGAGTCGGTAAATTTCACGCCAGAAATGGCGGACAAGGCAAAAAAGTGAAGATGTTGTCACATGACACATAATCTCGCAAAATTCAACCGCCGCGAGAGCTGAGATACTCGCCTATTCAACCTTGCTTAGTTGCTATTCCGTTTTGTATAATTCCGTGCACTAACAAACAAACAATAGGCCTTGAGTGAACTCGCGCATGGGCGAGTTTCCTCATTATTTAGCAATAATTAACAAACTAACCTGATTTAGTTATAACTATCAAAGTCGACTAATCCGCATTAATAGCAGTGGAGAGATAACCACAGACATTAAAATCACGGTCATTCACATTTTGATATATCAATCAGACGCTTACAATTATAACTGCGATTCGTACCTGATAACAACGTACTCAAACAATGTCGGCCAAGAAAATTAAATTTAACCTGTGAACTGTAAATTGGTTTCATTGTTCTTTCAATTTCATATACCGCGGTACGTTGTTTTTTGACATATCAACCGAGAAAATCTCAATTTATCCGCTTTCTAATCGCGGAATAGGCATTAAGTGTGATTTCCACGAGTAACTGAATCTTACTGATACACACGCACATTTAAATCAAAATGGCGGCCGTTGTCAAAAACGAAAGTACGCATTTGGTATAATACACATGAAAACACTGATGCTAGATATGACAGTGCATATAAAGACTTGTTTTGACAAGAAATAACAAGGTAATCAACCAAGAAACCGTGTTTATTGCATGACATTGATATAATAGAGTCTGGCAATGGAATATACAACAGAATTTAGCTCAGCTCAGAATTGGGCTATATCGCGATCCGACCACATCGCGGATTTCATTTCGTGGACCCCAACTTCCGCGATATAATGGAGCTACACTGTACATAAATGTTGCGAATTTTATATTCTTTGCGACAATGACATAAGTCACTTGAACGAACAAACCCGGCTTCCGCTGATCATAACACGATGTGTGATAAAACTTATCAGATATCTCAGATAATTACATAAAATATTTCTTTTTATCATTTGCGACATGCAGTCAATCAGTTTAATCTTGCTACAACCACGCCCGTGTGCTGATCCTAACACGCTGCGTGTTAAAGGGTATCGAGCAGTCGGATGTGTAAACAATGGATAATTATGCCGATCGAGCAACAGATGTGAGTGTGAAAAACCCACAGGTGCGATTCGTACCAATGCATCTCTTTACTACTGTTTAGGTGTTTATGGGGCTACAAAAACCTTTCGTTTTAACGTGTTTTTCGTTCTTTTGCATTTTCGTAACAATGTATCTTTTTACCATTGAAAAAAGAACAAATTCGGCCGGGACTAGCGGTGTATTTCGTAGTAGACCGTTATTTCGTAATAACGAGAATCGTAGTATCGCGAATAGACGGTATAAAAGAAATTCAAATTTCTACGATTTATATTCTACCTCGGAACAGTTACAGCAGTAATTGTTCTGAGATTCTACACATAATAATACGACGCTATAAATGTGTACGCACATCAAACAAAGCCGAGATGAAAATATTGGCACTGTAACAGGTGATTCTACTTACTGAAGTTTGTTTGTTTAAATCTTTCAGTTATTTTGTGTAACTGAAAACATATGAATGCACATTTGAAAACTCATTCCTTATGATCTATAATAATAAGACAGTGGCTTTTAAAGTAAATTTTACTCTCTAAACAACGTAACGGTGATCAATATCGGGACATAGACCGATGTTTGCTTTCGTTGAAATGGTTGGATCCAGTTCTACGAAATTTCAATTGAACGAAAACAAAGGTTCAGTCCCGGGCATTTCGTTAAATCGGGTTTGCACTGTAATAGTAATACTCAATTAACTTGTTATAATTACACATCAGCATGAAACTAGATATTTCCAGTAGAACAACTCTATAGAACATTATATCTAACCAAACCCTATCCTCTACACAGATGCCATAGGACACATTTACATATACAGTAGAATCCCTCTATTATGACCACTAAAGGAAGGTTAATTGTCTGTATAAAAGACAGGTGACAGCTTAAAGCAATGTGAAAATGAAACAGAAAGCTTTCTGTTTCACTTTCACATTGCTTTAAGCAGTCACCTGTCTTAAACAACTTATATTTGACACATTTTAGTAGTCTTAATAGAGAGGTTCTACTGTATACCTCAGAACAATCATTTATAGACATAACCTGTCCTGATTAATGCATTAAAATGAGCATGCCTTGTTAATATTAAACCAAGATGAAAGCATATACAAGAGATATTATACATGTAGCTTTCTGCTTAATCTTATCTGGCTTTAATCCTTTACTCCATAGGCCTTTTCTCATTCCTTCACTGAAAATAATAGTTCCATTTTATAATATTCAACATAAGGAATGTTTTGTATATCCTAGCAAATCATAGCTTAAAGCAGGCTAAAAGTAAAGCAGAATGCGCCTTAAGGCACATTCTGCTTTACTTTCATCCTGCTTTAACCCTTTACCTGATAGCATTGTTTCTAGTATTGAAGATATGTGACTACCAAAAGCAGGTTGAAAGTAAAGTTTAAGCTATTAACTGCTAGAATAAGGAAAGTATTAAATATGACACATATTCATTACGGTATAATTTGGAACTATTTTCTTCAGCGCATGAATAAAATGAATGTGCTAAAAGTCGCTTCTATAAGGGAAAGGGTTAAGAGGTCACCCGTCTTCAAAATTAGAAACGGGCTATGGAGTAATGGGTTAAGCAGCCAACACATATGTTCAGTGTATACTATTCTAAATCAATAGGATATTGATGATGTACATTACGGTAAAAACTATAGAGGATAGGTTTAAGCAAGAAAATCAAACAATAAGTCAACATGTGGGGGAAATCTGAAAATGTTCAACAAACAAGAGCCGCATGCGGCCCTAAATCGCTCACCTGAGGAATTATTGTGTTATACTCAATGCATAATGAAGTTTGTCATTGCATGTATGTGGACTGTTGCATGAAACTGAAACAACTGGGAATTAGGTTTTCCTGTATAAGTCTATGTAAAACTGATAAGCCCCGGGGAGGGTCCATTTTTTACCCTGGGGTCATGATTTTAACAATCTTGGTAGAGGACCGTAAGGCAAAGCTAGATGCCAAATATAAAAGGTATGGGCCTTACGGTTTCAGAGCAGAAGATTTTTAAAGGTTTATTCCTATATAAGTCTATGTAAAACTGATAAGCCCCGGGGCAGGCCCATTTTTGATCCGGGGGTCATGAATTGAACAATCTTGGTAGAGGACCATAAGGCAAAGCTAGATGCAAAATATAAAAGGTCTGGGTTTTAGGGTTTCAGAGAAAAAGAGTTTTAAAGGTTTATTCCTATATAAGTCCATGTAAAACTGATAAGCCCCGGGGCGGGGCCATTTTTGACCCGGAGGTCATGATTTGAACAATCTTGGTAGAGGACCATAAGGCAAAGCTAAATGCTAAATATAAAAGGTATTGGCCTTACGGTTTCAGAGAAGAAGAGTTTTAAAGGTTTATTCCTATATAAGTCTATGTAAAACTGATAAGCCCCGGGACGGGGCCATTTTTTACCCTGATGTCATGATTTGAACAATCTTAGTAGAGGACCATAAGGCAAAGCTAGATGCCAAATATAAAAGGTATGGGCCTTCAGAGAAGAAGATTTTTAAAAGTTTTCCTATATAAGTCTATGTAAAACTGATAAGCCCCGGGGCGGGGCCATTTTTGACCCTGGGGTCATGATTTGAACAATCTTGGTAGAGGACCATAAGGCAAAGTTAGATGCCAAATATAAAAGGTCTGGGCCTTACGGCTTCAGAGAAGAAGATTTTTAAAGGTTTTCCTATATACAGTGTAGATTGCTTATAACGTTTCGCCGGGGACCGTCATTTGTTGAACGTTATAACCGAGAAACGTTGTAACCATTTCCATTAAAATTAACTTAATAATTACTCGTTTGTATTAGGCCTAAAAAAAAAACATGTGTGTTTCTGGTTTCACCCTCTCAAAATTTTAGGGTAGGTCGGTAGGAAAAAGTTTTTATTTTTTAAAAAGTTTTTATATAGGGTATATATGCAGATTTTTTTTTACAATCAAAGGATGGGTTTATATGACAAATAATGACCTTGCTCTTGTTGTATTCAACATTGAAAGTCTCTGAAATGATTTATCTTGATTTGCAAGTTTAAATTGTAAGGTACAGTCCAAACTCGTTAATCCAAACTCGCTTAAACCGAAATTCTCGTTAAACCAAATTTTTCTCCCGGTCCCGATTTTCCCCCTTCTTATTCTATATAAATCAACTCCGCTTTGTCCAAATTTTCCGTGAATCCGAAGTATTTATCTGGTCCCTTTGAAAAGACTTACCCTCAAATTGACACGCTTAATCCGAAGTGCAATTTTTACACCTCGATCGGGTGTCAGACTGGTCATAATTACCCGAGACCATACCCTCGCCAAACACTCGTGAAAACTAATTACACCGCCTAAAGACTGTACTCAATGTTTGCAGTATTGGCCAATTAAACACATTTGTATCCAATATTAACTGTAGAGATCTTTAAAAACACAAGCGGAAGGTGTCGACATACGTTGCTCAAATGTTTGTAACAATATTCTTCTTTGCCATATTGAGATCGCTACTTCACTTTGAACGTTGTGTGTACATGTACGTATGTAAATCGTTTACAAATGCGGAAAAAGTATTATCGCCGTTTTTCGAAGTTTCAAGCTATTGTTACGATTAAATATTTTTAACATAAATGTAAATTATAATGTATTTCACGATTTGTGTTATCAAAACCGTTGTCGTAAAACGTGCCGTTTTGTTTATGTACATGCATGTGTGTAATGTCTTTATGAATACACATATGGGTACCGACGCGGCATATGTCCGTAAGTAGCAGAGAGTAAACAAAGGTTTGTATTTAGTTGGTTTCATTTACTGGATTATGGGATTAAACAAAGTTATCAAATTTAAAGCACATCATTATTATTGCATAAGTATTAAACCAAAACAAAACAAAAAAACTTTTATTACGTATATGCATTAACTGAAAAGAAATATTACGGGAAGGACACCCTATCAAAATATGATGACCGGAGATAACAAAGTTGATACAAGATGACTAATCGATCCAATCGCTTAATTCGTACTCCCGTTAATCCTAATTATTTTTCTTGGTCCCATGAAATTCGGATTAACGAGTGTGGACTGTATTTCATAATATAATTATGTGAAATAGTTCTTGTTTCAATCTGAAAACCATTGCATCAAATAAATATTATATTTGAAAAAAAATGTGTGTGCGTTTGCTTTTAACAGGGCTTTTTTCCTTCTATAACGGGCGCAGAATAACGGCCCCTTCCCCTCCCGTATCTTTTTCCCCTCACCAAAAAAATTTCCCCTAAAAAAAAATTTTTTTTTTTTTTTATTTTTTTTTTTTTATTTCTTTAAAAACTTTAGGGTCGGGGTAAAATATAGGGTCGGTCGGGAAACCGGAAACACACATCTTTTTTTTTTAGGCCTTAGTTATCTTAAATCTAATTATAAAAACGAACACAGGTGCTAAGCTTGCACTCCGTAACGAATAATTCCTGGAAGCATAATGTTCGCTTGTACGTGCTATAACTATGCATATTTTCTTTCTGTTCTCGTGTAAACGTATATTTTTGTCCGTGTCGAATTATAGATATGCGTAAGTAACTGGCCCCATATCATGTCACTTTCATACGTGTAGACAAAAAAGATGAAGCAATCCGATTGTCGTGTCATTTACATAACCGGTCTGATTGTTTCGACTTGTTTGATTGGATGTTTAACAGAATAAATAAGAATTTGATAATTCTCAACCGCTGAAGCAGGAAATTAGTAAACTGAATCTGAATGATTTAAACATTAGAGGTCAATAATATTAACACGGAATAATAATTCGTTAATATTAATAACAACATAAGTGAAATGAGCATATGACAGTCCACGTCAAATCGTACACACTAGTGTATTTACGTGTTTGGTATCTTGGACATTAAGAGGCTACACGGCATATGCGCTAACAAATAGTTTTATCGCTGCCGATTTTTCTTTTCCTTTTTTTCGCTTGAAGATGTGACATAGATTTCATGCAGACGACTATTCGGCGTTAAAAGGGATATGCATACCAGTAGATGCACAACGGTACACGCAATTATTGTATGCTCTATTGTTATAATTATCAAGTTTGCCAACAGTGCGAACAAGCCCGAAGTCAAGACGATAGCACCAGCGAAACGTTATAATGACAGCAATTTGCACCTTGGGACCATCAAACTTCAACGTTAAAAGCAATCGAAATGTTAAAAGAAGGAAACGTTATAACAAACCTTTTTCAACATAGAAAAAGAAGGTAATTGGCTGGGACCAGAAAAATCAAACTTTCTAACAAAGGAAACGTTCAAACAAGGAACGTTATAGGCAATCTTCACTGTAAGTCTATGTAAAACTGATGAATTACAGACGATTCGTCACAATGCAAATTCGTCACCAAAGCATTATAGTACAAAAGGGGTAGTCAA
Source organism: Gari tellinella (assembly GCA_922989275.2). Taxonomy (NCBI): domain Eukaryota; kingdom Metazoa; phylum Mollusca; class Bivalvia; order Cardiida; family Psammobiidae; genus Gari; species Gari tellinella. Next base: position 55,812,387 of record OV277858.1, read on the forward strand.
TTCGTCACCATAGGAAATATAGTACAAAAATTATATATATTGATTTAATGAGTATAATTGTTCTGCTTCACACATATAGGCATTATAATTTCTTTTTTTGTAGTGTTAATATACACTGTATCAGGGACGTAGATTATAATCTACGTCCCTGACTGTATGTATAGATCTAATTGACACTTACATTTTGTTTTGATCCCGATATATACGGACACTTTTTAGTACCCGTCTAAAACACCAATATGTAGAATTACGATGTATAAGATTTGTTTTATTTTCCTTGCTTGTCGTTAAAAAAGGTGGCTGATTAATTAAAGTAAGATGAAAGTTAAGCAGACAGCGCCTATAAGAGTATCCTTTATTACTGCCATTATGCCTAACTTTAAGCAATTTCAATATATAATTTAGGATGTGTTTTGTTTATGTTCATTGCTTGCACTTAAGAAAGGTGGCTGGTTAAAGTAAGATGAAAGTTATTACTGCTATATGTAGAATGTTCATTGTATGAGTTGTGTTTTATGTTCAGTACTTACAATGAATACAGGTGGCTGATTAAAGTAAGATAAAAGATAAGCAGAAATCTCCTTATTGGATTTCCTTATTACTGCCATTATGCGTTAAGCAGCCACCTGTATAAAACACCACTAACATGTAGAGTTTTCAGTGTATAAGATGTGTTTTAGGTTCATTGCTTGCACTTAAGAAAGGTTGCTGGTTAAAGTGTGATGAAAGTTAAGCAGAAAGCTCCTATAGGAATTTCCTTATTCTGCCATATGCAGAATTTTCAATGTTTAAGATGTGCTTAAGGGTCATTGCTTGAACTTACGACGTGACTGTTAAAGTAAGATGAAAGTTAATCACAAATCTCCTATACGACCTTCCTTATTACTGCCATTCTATCTTATAAGAAACAGTAGGTCAAACATTAAAGTTTATTATATATACCGCCAAAGGCAGATTACTTTAATTGTGCATTGTTGTTAATCTGGTGTGAAAAGTTGATTGGTAATTACCCGACCTGTTATATCTGTACTGATATTAAACTGTAAAAACAACCAATTAATGTAAATATCATAGGCACACATACAAAGGAATGTCATGCTCAGTGAACAAACACGTGGCAGTAGTTACTCGTGTCAGTCAGTTTGATACCGGATACTGATAACAGGTATTCTTTGATTCAGGTTTCAAATATCACCGATTAAAGTAGTTATATAAATTGTTTTAAAATGATGAGAAAGAAACTTAATCCTATCAATCAGTTAAAACAATAGTTTATATAAAGGATTAAAATATTGAAAGGTAGCATGTTAACGCAGGGAAAAATTATACAGAAATAAGCTACGTGTGTCGAATAGCTTAGATGCTGATAAGAAGTAATATATTATATAAGTGTTTAGAACGTGAAACCTAATGAAATGGCAAATAAAAGGTAGCATTATACTATCAAATGATTCCATACAGTGTTCTTATTCATATACATAAAGACCCAATATTATTTGGGAAAAGCAGCCAGAAAGTAAAGACGAATTTGCGTTCTGCTTTACTTTCATTTTGCTTTACTACGTGGTTACCTTATATAGTAACTAGGAAGCGGGTGTGGAGTTTTCTATGTTTAATGTAATAAAGGTTTATATGATATGCTCGATCTTGAGTATTTATTTTACCTATGAAGTTCTAAAAGGGTCACACAGTTTCGATCCAAATGTTTTCTGGCTCCGATTTATTTCCAAACAACGCTTAACAGTATTGGAGTAACATGGCATCTATAGTTTCTGGATGCATTTTATTTTTTCCGATTGACAAGCATTTTGGAGCCAGATCATATGTGGATCCAAACTATTTGGTAAACTATTATCAAATTGCCCATAGCATAGCCATGTAAATAATTACATTTCCGGGCCGTATATCGGGCTCCTAACTGTCTGACAAAAAATTGTCCGTATATATCTGGATCCAAACAAAATGTAGGCATAAGTGTCAATTAGATCTACATACAGTGTATATTAACGCTACAAAAGAGGTAATTATAACACCTATATGTGTGAACAATTATACTCATTAAATCAATATATATATAAAGTTTGTACTATATTTCCTTTGGTGACGAATTGACTACCCCTTTTGTACTATAATGCTTTGGTGACGAATTTGCATGGTGACGAATTGTCCATCATCCAAAACTGATAAGCCCCGGGGCGTGGCCATTTTTGACCCTGGGGTCATGATTTGAACAGTCTTAGTAGAGGTCCATAAGGCAAAGCTACATGCCAAATATATAAGGTCTAGGCCATACAGTTTTAGAGAAGAAGAGTTTTAAAGGTTTTCCTATGAAAAACTGATAAGCCCCGGGCGGGGCCATTTTTGACCCGGGGGTCATTATTTGAACAATCTTGCTTGAGGTTCACAACATGATGCTACATGTGAAATTTGGTTGTCCTAGGACTTGTAGTTATTGACAAGAAGATGTTTAAAGTTTTGACTTTAGTTGTCAACTTGTCAATATTAGGTAAATACGGAAAATGACAACGCCCTCTGGCGGCCATGTTTTTTGACGGATCAAAATTCTTTGAACAATTTTGAAAGTATATTAATTGAGAAACAATTTGGTGAAAACCAAATTGAAATCGGACCAGTAGTTTTTGAGGAGAAGATTTTTTTAGATATCGTGCATGGTTGTAAGACCGAGTGCCCCACCCACTTTTTTTGAACAATTTTTGAAGCTCACAACTACAGTATGTATCTGACCAAGTTTCACTGGGGGCCAACGGAGTATCACGAGGATCGTTTCGCACAGAAGTCCTGTATATGTTCCGCACCAATAAAGTGGATATTTTGTGTACCCAAAACGAAAGTAAAACACGAATTTCCTTGAGTGTCTCTCAATTTCGCCTATACTTAGCCGGAACATATTATCAAATAGGTCCAATGGTAAGTAGAATAGTTTCTCGAACAATCTACGTACAAATTTCATATTATTCATTGTATTACTTGCAAAATAGCAGTCATTTATATCCTATGATGTAAAATGTTTCAAATGTATGCTATTTGGTAAACAATGCTATTAAACATGATATGAACATTACCTTTTTAGATTGATTGTATCAGTGGAATATTATTTGGGTTATAAAGAATAAATACGAAAGAAGACTCAAGCAGGAAACGCAACACAAACAATACACCCATCTCTAAAGCAGAACATACACACAGCCATACCATAACAAACACACACACACAATCTGTAGTAATGCAATACATGGGTTTTAAATCGAGTTTAACAAATTAACCGTGTATAGGTGCCGCACAGAGTATGTATATGTTACTAAATGAAGTCCATTTTATATGTATATGTCACCAACTGAAGTCATCATTGAATTTATAGGATGCAAACCGCCATGTATCATGCACTTACTGTTGCCTACCGTTTATCTCGAAAATAAATGATCTCCACCAAATCTGTTGATAGTGACAGTCTAGTGAAATTTTTTTTAAAGGTTAACACACAAAAAAGTCCATTTCATGTAAGTTTCTGAAGCAGTTAAAAGTACAGGACTAGGAAATTAATTCGATCAATCAACTCTTGCGGAAGCAGATGAAGCTGACGAGTGGTTGATTTGTCCGAGCAACTGGAATGCACTATAATTGTTATGTACGAAACAAATTCAAAGCGACATAACTTCTTTAACAAGAGCCCCATGGGGCATTTTCGCTCACCTGAGAATAACTGACAAAATGGAGATAATTATTTATGTCCAGGAAGGGGTCATTTTTTACCCGAGGGGCATAATTTGAACAATATTGTAAGAGGACCTGTAGATGATGCTATGTGCCAAATATCTAAGATCAGGGTAGTAGGGTTTTAGACAAGAAGATTTTTGTAGGTTTCCATAGAAAAAAAATATATTTTTAGCTCCTGTGACCTACATATGCAACAGACTGAAACCAGTTGAACAAAATAGGTAAAGGATATCTAGAAGTGTGACCATGCTGAATATCAAAGCTCTGGCCATATTAGTTTCAGAGAAGAAGACGTTTTGAAAATTTAACTATATAACTCTATGTAAAACTGTGACCCCCGGGGCGGGGCTAATTTTGACCCCATGGGGCATAATTTGAACAAACTTGATAGAGGACCTGTAGGCGATGCTATGTGCCAAATATCTAAGCTCTGGCCCTTGTAGTTTCAGAAAAGAATATTTTTTAAGGTTTCATAGAAAAAAAATCTATTTTTAGCTCCTGTGACCTAGTTATGCAACAGACCAGAACCATTTGAACAGTTTTGGTATAGGACATCTAGAAGTGTCACCATGCCAAATATCAAGGCTCTGGCCATATTAGTTTCAGAGAAGAAGATGTTTGAAAATTTCACTATATTACTCTATGTAAAACTGTGACCCCTGGGGCGGGGCCAATTTTGACCCCTGGGGCATAATTTGGACAAACTTGATAGAGAACCTGTAGATGATGCTGTGTACCAAATATCTAAGCCAAAGCTCTGGCCATATTAGTTTCAGAGAAGAAGCCGTTTTGAAAATTTCACTATATAACACTATGTAAAACTGTGACCCCCGGGGCGGGGCCAATTTTGACCCCAGGGGCATAATTTGAACAAACTTGATAGAGGACCTGTAGGCGATGCTATGTGCCAAATATCTAAGCTCTGGCCCTTGTAGTTTCAGAAAAGAATATTTTTTAAGGTTTCATAGAAAAAAAATCTATTTTTAGCTCCTGTGACCTAGTTATGCAACAGAACATAACCATTTGAACTATTTTGGTATAGGACATCTAGAAGTGTCACCATGCCAAATATCAAGGCTCTGGCCATACTGGTTTCAGAGAAGAAGACGTTTGAAAATTTCACCTTATAACTCTTTGTAAAACTGTGACCCCCGGGGCGGGGCCAATTTTGACCCCAGGGGCATAATTTGAACAAACTTGATAGAGGACCTGTTGATGATGCTGTGTGCCAAATATCTAAGCTCTGGCCCTTGTAGTTTCAGACAAGAAGATTTTTTAAGATTTCCTTATTTTTTCACTTTGGTTGCCATGGCAACCAGAGTTCTGCATTGTTTTTAATTCTTTGAACAAATTTGAAAGAGCTTGACCCAAGGAACATTTCTGTAAAGTTTGGTTGAATTCTGTCAAGCCGTATAGGAGGAGATGTCATTTGAAGCAATTGTTAACGACGACGCACGACGACGGACACAGGGCCATCCCAATAGCTCACCTTGAGCCTTTGGCTCAGGTGAGCTAAAAATGTTGCATCCCGAATTGAAAACCTCATGAACACCTTCGTCTATGTAATTAATTAATCTGTGAAAGTTTGCAGCATGTTCTTTATAGGAAAATACTCAAAGGGCTATAATTTTGTCAAACAGAAACAGCCAATATTCCAAACTACACGAACACCTTAACCCTTAGCCCGCCAAATAAATTGTCGTCTGCTATATTTCTCGTCTGCTTCAAGTTTCAAAGTGCTTCAAAGTTGCTCAAAATTGCTGAAAATATTGTCTGAGTGTCAAACAGCTTGGATCCGGATGAGACGCCGAGTTACTCGGCGTCTCATCCGGATCCAAGCTGTTTGCATATGGAGCTATAGTCGTGAGTGGCAGGCTAAGGGTTAATATATAAGCAATTACTCTGGGAAAGTGTTAAGAAAAGTGTATGAGAAGCTGCACAGGTTTTTTCCTATATATATTCTATTTATGAAACAATGATCTAATAATTACCTATATACCAGCAGATGGTAGCTTAAAGTAAATATAGTAAAAGTACCTTAATGCTCATTCTGCTTTACTTTCAATTTGCTTTAATAAGTGACTATCCGTCTTCAAAACTAGAAACAGGCTTTAGGGTAATGGGTAAATGTCTTTTAAACACATTTTATCAAAAAGCGAAGAGAAAATAAATGGATAGTACCAAGTGTGACCATACAACATGGTCTGTGACGTAATATGTGGATACCACTGGCAGTCAAATTGTCAACAAAAAGGCCTCCATTCGGAACTTCAATCAAATGTAATATTTGTTTTAGCAGATTTCAACGAAACATAGCCTATGCTACGGGGAACTGGATTCTTTACAGTGGTATCAATGGATTTGTCACCAAGGTAATACATTTTGCCTGAAAATGGGGCAAATTAGTTGGCAATATCTAGTATTAAATTGTCGTGGTATCATTGTGTGTGTTAACATTTCTGGATATTTGCCTCGTTTTCAGACAAAAAGTATCCATCTAGTAACAAATACATTGACATCATTCTAAAATAACTTATTAATTCCCTTAGCATAGGCTATGTTTCCTTGAAATCGACTCATAAATACCAACATTTGATTAAAATTCCGAATCGAGGCTTTTTGGTGATAATTTAATTGTCAGTTGTACCAAAATTAACGTCACAACCCACTCGGTATGGTCACACTGGTACCGCTTGACTGGACGGCCTCATCGCTAAAAGTGTGCCCACACTTGCTCTACGTCAGGCGTACGGCGGTCGCAGAAAGGTTTAATCGGGCAGCGGGCATTATATAATGTTGTGAAGACTTGTAGCCTACTCTCCTGCATGTATATATTATGCAATAAATATGTTTATATAAACGTGAAATCGGAAGATTCTTGCGCTGGCGGAAGAAATCCTACGGCGGCCGCACGGCAAATCCCAAAGTTTTACAGGCCGTAGAGGTCACCGCAGTATTATAACGCGGAGTTATAAAAAAAAAGTTCATTTCTACGATGGCCGTAGAAAACGACACACCGTAGAGCGGTTCTGCGGCTGCCGTACGGCCGCCGGGACTCAATCATTAATTTTACTATTGGGTATTTGCACTTTTGTTCATATGTGTCTATTGATCTAAAAGTGGGTTTGATGTTCTTATGAGACATAATGCTGTCCATATATGGCCTTTGAGTTCTCGGTGTAGTTGGGACTGATATGAGTTATGTGCACATGTAGCAAGCCAATGTGTGTAGCAGGAGCAGCATTAAGACTGCACATCAACGACCGCCGTACGGTCACCGTGTGGTCGCCGTGGGTTTTATTAGAAATTGCGGCCGCCGCAGAGGCGCCATTCGGCTGCCGAACGGAGACCGCACTGCCGCAAATTTTTTAACCCCTAAACATCAAATCTCGCCTTGCGGAGGCCGCAGCAAATGTGAGCACAACATGCGGCGGTCGTAGGAAATCTAAGGCGGCCGGGAAATTGCTTCTCGCCATAGAAATAATAATCCGTGCGAATGTCGTACGGCCGCCGCAGCAAATGTGAGCTAGGTATAAACAATACATTTTTCCAATCCATTTTTTGTCACTGCAACAGAAATCAATTAATTGACTTCAGGAGGTAACACATACACCTTCTGTTGATAACGTATACACGTAAATGGGACCTCAGGAGGGCACATACACAGTCATAAACCCTTCAGGGTACTGTGATTGATTCAAAGTTGTATACATTATTGTGAAAAATTATGGAAAAATGACGCTATTAATAAACATACATCATGTCTGAGACGGGGTTCCCGAATATTTGTAAATATAGGGGATCATTCCAATGTTTATTTCGATAATCGCCCGGTAATATTCATTTAAGAGTGACAAATTGACGTCTGTGCTTGCTATACATACTTATTTTCCATAAATAATACAAGAAATGGTATGTAAACAGTTTAATCACGAACCTATACTGTAATTTCCAAAGAAATAATTCAATTGATATGTGTGTCTATGGACACAAGTGGTTAATGCGAATGTCAGCGTATAAAAAATAGTACACAAATGGGTGTGTTTACATGGATTGTAGGTGCGAAACATATACAGGACTTCTGTGCGAAACGGGTCTTCGTGATACCTCGTTGGCCCCCAGTGAAGTTTGGTTAAAATTGGGCCATTGGTTTCAGAGAAGAAGTTTTTTGTAACAAATTGTGGACAGACGACACGGACACCGACGTACGGCAACCGATCACAATAGCTCACCTTGAGCACTTTGTGCTCAGGTGAGCTAAAAACTTAATGTATAAGAATCACCTGGTATTTTGCGATCAAATCTCTTTAGTATAGACGGATCTGTTTTCATGTTTAACAAAAGCAAAATTAATTATTTAATATTGATGCATATCTTCATGCATTGTTCAACTACAAATAATCTGTAACTACAGTTCAATCTATGACATAGTTTGTTTTGCAATCTGATATATGCATTAATATGATAACACATGAAAATTTAACAGTGTAGTAAAACTAGTATAACTTGAGTACAGCAGTCACACAAAGATTGAAGTTTAATACAAGGGTTGTGGATTAATGCAGGACTAAAGAAATGCTGAAAGCTAATAATTATACTGCATTAAAGAAGCCTGCATTAAGCAGAAGTCTGACTTTTAAATCTAGTATTCTTGCATTCTAGTAAGCAGTGTTGATGCTAGACGAGATGTTAAAATTTGGAATACCGTTGAACTGACTGATGCAAACATGGACAGGTCAACCACAACATGCTCCTGCATCAGTAGATGCTCGGGACATAAAAAAATGTGTTTACTAAAATTTTAAAGAACCTGCGTTTAATGTTTTCAGTCATTCTAATATTCAGCAATATTTATTCAAGACTTAACCTCATACCTCATAAATACATCTTTTTACACCTCTAATTTATTATATGGCACTAAAGAAATAATTACCAATTTATACATTCATGAATATGCACCACAATAATGTATCATTTTAATCATACGATTGTTGCTTAAGGCAGACTGAAAGCGAAGCAGAATGCGCCTCAAGGCGCATTCTGCTTCACTTTCAGTCTGCTTTAAGTGGCCACCTGTCTTTATAAATAGAAACTGGCCATGGGGTAAGAGCTTAATACAGAACCATGCTATTTACCCAGTATTCCTCTTCCCCGTCCAGGATTTGGCGGTCCCATATCAGGTGGCCCCATAGGTCCCATGAATCCTATGCCCCGTCCACCTGGGCCAGGGGGCATGCCCCTCATGCCGGCAGGTCTGTAAGGAAAGGGTCCTGGGGGACCTTGGTGGTGATGTGGGGGTCCATATGGTCCCATGGGGTAGCCTGCATAAAGGTGAGCAGTGGGCAGGAATGGCTTGGCAAACTCAAACTGAAGGCCTTCCATGATAGCTTGCCTCATTCTCTCCACCCTCAAAACCTGTTCAACCTGAACAAACAGTATATATCACTATATACAGTCAATCCTGTGTTCAATGAATATATATAGTCCGAGATTAGTTTTCTGAAAAAATATTGCTTAAATATTATGCAGAGTGTTCCTATTGAAGCCATTCAATGTCCAAGTATGAACTTTCCTATAGAGAGTGCACTGCTTAATGCAGGATAAAAGTATTGCAGGAAACTCTTGTGGGAGCTTTCAACATAGTATAACTACATTAACCCCCTGAAACTCTGAACAATATCAGTTTTCATTTAAGACTAGCCTATTTTTGGTCAATTGAAAGTGAAGACCTAGATCAGAGGGCTCCTAAATGACTACACTGTTTGCCTACGACAAGTGTACACATCTCAGGTACACTGTTAAAGACGAGTATACTTGTCTTAAGGGTTTTATGAGTAGTTACACTTCTGCCTTTATGTAAGTGGTAAATTATCAGTAAGTTATTTAGAAGTCCCTATACCTGTCCATCACACATGTCTATGAGTGGGGTGTTATTGTTGGCTTTGAGCAGTTTGAAGTGGAACAACTTTCCATCAAAGAACTGCCATGGACTACCCATGTTCCAAGGAATAGGAGATCCACACACATCATTAGAAAACATGGCAATCTCTATACCAGCCATGAACAGAGCTGCTAAAGCCACACCTCTTGGCTGTACTGAGGGGAGCTGAAGTAAAATACAGAAACATCACAAATACATACACATTTTACTTTCATATTGCTAGAGCTGTCATTGATTCAGCAAACGGCAAATCGACGATATCAATATATTGTGAGACAAATATCGACGATACAATTTGAAAATTCAAATGACTCAAAAGACAGGTTATTGGAACTTATTTCTTATTTGAATTAACTGTTTAATTAAATATTTACCATACTTAATACCATGTACCTGTAAATGAACATTCAGCAAAATTCTTAATATCTATACTTGAAAAATTAACTTTAATATATGAATACCCAATAAACTGTGAGTGTAATGTGCAAAAGCTAGCAGTGTAGATTCAGAAAAGGGACTTTTTATTTAGGCTTTTCGTGGATACCGAGAAAAAGCAGTGGATTATCACTTGATAATCCACTGCTTCAAGCAGTGGGATTATGGTCGCTCGTGCTCCTTTTATGAGTTTTCCCCGTAGGGCTCCCCAAGAATTGTAGTCAATAGTGTCTTATCGTTCAATTCCGGCAGTCCTTTTGACGCGAACCACTCAACGGAAGAACACGAATCCAAGATCGGAAGTAAGGACGTAATTCCGTTGACGTCAAATCAATAAATCAGTGACGTCATTGTACCGCCAACTGTCACGCACATGTGTTGGACATAAAACTTGGGGCTCAACATGGGATAAATAATGTACTTTCGCTTTCAATTGTCAAACAATTTCGTTTAAAAAGTGGCTTGAAAGCATAAATAGAATAACTGTGTTTTTTCAGTGTACGATTGAATTTAATCCATTTCGTGAACATCAGACTGTTATATTACTCGTGAAAATATAACATCTGATGTTCACTCAATGGATTAAATTTCGATCTTACACTAAAACAAGAGCCGCATGCGGCCCTAAATCGCTCACCTGGTACCCATGTTTACGGTCATGGTAATGGACCAGTAATGATAAACTTCCACTATAAGCCATCATCGTAAATTAACCCCCACCCACAAGTAGCCATGTTGTTTGAACTAGGAAGATTCTTTGAAGAAAACTGGCAAAGGGTCACCCATCATTACTTTTTAAACAAGAGCCCCATGGGGCATATTTCGCTCACCTGAGAAAATAGCTGAAAAAATGGCGATAATAATTTAGGTCCAGGACTGACCTAGATATGCAACAGACCCGAACAATTTGAACAAATTATGTAAAGTATATTTAAAAGTGTCACCATACCGAATATAAAAGCTATATATACCTCTATGTAAAACTGTGACCCCAGGGGCGGGGCCAATTTTGACCCCAGGTGCATAATTTGAACAAACTTGATAGAGGTGTGTAGGCGATGGTATGTGCCAAATATGTAAGCTCTGGCCCTTGTAGTTTCAGAAAAGAATATTTTTTAAGTTTTCATTGAAAAAAATCTATTTTTAGCTCCTGTGACCTAGTTATGCAACCGACCAGAACCATTTGAACAGTTTTGGTATAGGACATCTAGAAGTGTCACCATACCAAATATCAAAGCTCTGGCCATATTAGTTCCAGAGAAGAAGACGTTTGAAAATTTCATTATATAACTCTATGTAAAACTGTGACCCCCAGGGCGGGGCCAATTTCGACCCCAGGGGCATAATTTGAACAAACTAGATAGAGGACCTGGAGGCGATGCTATGTGCCAAATATCTAAGCTCTGGCCCTTGTAGTTTCAGACAAGAAGATTTTTTTAAGTTTTCAATGAAAAAAATCTATTTTTAGCTCCTGTGACCTAGTTATGCAACTGACCAGAACCATTTGAACAATTTTCGTATAGGACATCTAGAAGTGTCACCATGCCAAATATCAATGCTCTGGCCACATTAGTTTCAGAGAAGAAGACGTTTGAAAATTTCACTATATAACTCTATGTAAATCTGTGACCCCCGGGGCGGGGCCAATTTTGACCCCAGGGGCTTAATTTGAACAAACTTGATAGAGGACCTGTAGATGATGCTATATGCCAAATATGTAAGCTCTGGCCCTTCCAGTTTTTGACAGGAAGATTTTTTAAGATTTCCTTATTTTTTAACTTTGGTTGCCATGGCAACCAGAGTTCTGCATTGTTTTTAATTCTTTGAACAAATTTGAAAGAGCTTGACCCAAGGAACATTTCTGTAAAGTTTGGTTGAATTCTGTCAAGCCGTATAGGAGGAGATGTCATTTGAAGCAATTGTTAACGACGACGCACGACTAACGACTAACGATGGACGCCGGACGACGCCGGACACAGGGCCATCCCAATAGCTCACCTTGAGCCTTTGGCTCAGGTGAGCTAAAAATATTCTTAAATCAGACCAATCGTTTCAGAGAAAAAGATTTTTGAAAAATGTCTATACAGAAATAAAAGGACAAGACTGCGCGTTCAATAAACACTTATGCCCCCGGTGGCAACCTTGACAGTATATTTTGAATTTTTTCTAAGTCCAAATTAGGTCAAGGTCAAGGTCAAAATCAAGGTTGGGTGATATTGGTGGATAGGGAATGGTCCAAGGCAACAACTGTATAAGTATCCAAGCATTGGAGTAAGCGGTGTTGATGGTAGACGAAACGGTAAAATCTAGTTAACCAAGAATAAATAAACTCAAAATATTCTAAGTCCAAATTAGGTCAAGGTCAAGGTCAAAATCAAGGTTGGGTATTATTGGTGGCTAGGGAATGGTCCAAGGCAACAACTGTATAAGTATCCAAGCATTTGAATAAGAGGTGTTGTTGCTAGACGAAACGGTAAAATCTACTTAACCTGGTTACGGACGGACGGACGGACAGGACGATTACTATATGCTCCCGCATCTGTTGATGCCGGGGGCATAACAAGAGCCGCATGCGGCCCTAAATCGCTCACCTGGTACACATGATTACGGTCTGACATGTAAATGGACCGGTAATGATTACGTTCTCACTTATTCACCCCACCCACTGGTGGCCATGTTGTTTGAGCTATTACGATTATTTGAAGAAAACTGGCAAAGGGTCACCCATGAATCATTATGTGTGTAAAATTATTCTTAAATCAAACCAATAGTTTCAGAGAAAAAAAATTTTCTATACAGAAATATAAGGAAAACTTGCCCCACCCACTGGCAGCCATGTTTTTTAAGATAACAAAATGATTTTAAGAAATCTGGTAGAGGGTCGTCAATTGACCATTTGTGTAAAATTATTTTGAATTTGGACCTGTAGTTTCAGAGGAGAAGATTTTTTAAGTTTTACTATACAGTAACATAAGGAAAACGTTCCCCACCCACTGGCGGCCATGTTTTTTTAGATACCACATGGCAACCACAATTTCAATTGGATGACCTATTTTTCAAGAAATCTGAGAGAGTACCCTACAAGGAACAATCCTATGAAGTTTAAATGAAATTGACCCAGTAGTTGACCCAGTAGTTTCCAAGAAGAAGATCTTTAAAGAAAAAGTTGACGACACACGACGGACACAGGGCGATCACAATAGCTCACCTTGGCACTTCGTGCCAGGTGAGCTAAAAAAAAACAGTTATCCTCCATTTCATCAGCACATTTCTGGTCAGTTTTATTTTCCATTGTTTGATACTCTAAAACTGTGTATCGATAATCGATCGATGAACAAATATCAGCGATACATCAATATCGTTCCTATCAATGACACCTCTGCATATTGCTATTTATAGTATAATTTCAGCATATTTCATATTACTTTTAATTACTGTTTACAAATCACTTTATAAAGTCAGGAATATGCACTATAAGAAATATTTCCTATATCCTAGCAGATGGTAGCTTAAAATAGGCTGAAAGGAAATCAGAGTGTTCTTTAAGGAGGATTCTGCTTTACTTTCAGCCTGCTTTAGACAACACAAGTGGGGAAAGGGTTAAGTATTGGCCTACCTTCAAGTCTTGCATGGTCTGGACATCATGTAGTAGGGGTGATACACTCATGGCTAAAAATGCATCTAATTCTTGTCTCTGTAGTACACGTCCAGCCTGAAGCATGTACCTGAAGAAAACACATAGATTATTTCCTTCAAAACCTATCAGCTGATTTTTTCAAGACTTCAATACATCATTTTCATAAGATGTGGGTCACATTTAAATGAATAAAGCATGAAAAATGAACCTCAATATTAAATCAACACTTTGAGATTTCTTCGACGACATTTTGTTTTGACACAAAAACCATCTGTTTTGCGATTTGAATGTGAAGCATTTTAGTAAATACTTCCATCTAAAACTGTATCTGATTATTATTTCTAAGCACCTTGCATTGAACAGATATTCAATAAAGAGGTTTTCTTATGACAATATATCAATATAGGAGTGTTCTGAACTGATATTGGCCTGCAAGAGCTCAACCATTCAATCAAATCATATTCTTTTGAGTGACCTTGCAATACAAGCTTTACTCTCTAGACGTTTAACCCATTACCCCACAAATATGCTGGTTTACCCTTCAAGTTGTTCCTTGCTGAAGTTGTCACCTGTCTTTTAAACTACAAACAGACTACGGGGTAACAGGTTTACTATCAGACAAGTCATGGAAGTGAAGTCTCACCTAAGAACTGTACATAACATGAGTAGATGCTGTGGAACATAATTGGTATTCAGCATCAATGGCGAGTCACTAGACATTAAGGTTAAGAATGCCCTCAGTCTCCTGGTCTTGTCCTCTGGCTGTTGGCCCAACCACATCCTCTCAATGCTAGGGGTCTTCCACTCCACAGGCTTAGCTATCACCAGGTCAAAGCTAGGCTTCTGACTACCAGTTCTACGTACAACCCACTCTTTCACAGGGAATTCAAATGATTTTGAGGCAGCCCCTGAAGCATCCACTGAAAATAAACACCACTAATTCCTGTTATAACAAGACAACCACACTCATTTAACCATTTGATGTGTCTTGCCAGTTTATAAAGATAACATAATGTGTTTGTGACTTTGTGAAATACTATGCCCCATGATGCAACCATGGCCTCTAAATGACCTTGACCTTTGTAAGACATGCCTAAGTGATATGATGTGGTGTAGGGGGAATTATCTGCACAAAATTTCCTACAGACAGACATCCGGATTGACAGACAGACAGAAACCACAACATCCATGTCTCCCCCACCCCCTAAATAGGGGAGACATTTTAAAGCCACCATCTTTTCTGAATTTATTAAGAAGCGTACATTCCATAAAGCTAAATCTAAATACATGTACAGTCCACTCTCGTTAATCCGAACTCCAAGGGACCTTCGAAATTAATTCGGATTAATGAGAGTTTGGATAAACCGAAATTGTCACTTACGATAATTTGCGTCATATTTCCGATTCTCCAAACGGCTTTCGTAACTCCAGCATATAACTTAACAGAACGTTAAAAACAGTTCGCATGTACTGGAATATGATAACAAATTATATTTTGTATACTTTATCATGTTCCAGCACTTACGAATTGCTTTTAACGTTTTGTAATTCTTTAGTTCGATGTGAAGGCAATGAAAGCAGAACTCAACACACCGCTTCGTTTACTCATTTTATTCATGTGTATTCTCTATGTAAATAACGTAAACAAATCTATACATTTTACGACAACAGTTGAACACAAATCACAAGTGAACAATGAACAATTACAACACATATAGAAACGTTATAAATACAATGTATGTTTTTATATAAATGTCGTTTCATTGTGTACACTGAATAATTTCTTATTGCTAAAATTAAACAACGTACACAATGAAATGGCAGTTACATGTGTATAAGAATTTTACGACTTGATTCGTCAGTGATACACAATGACGATTTGACACACTAGCACATTTCACAATTTCAACTTCTATTCTCTGACAAGTCCTTAAAAAACCTAGTAATGTCTGTTTGCTTGGAGCAAATCTTCTGAAGGTGAATGTTCATAAGAGCACTGTGTAAACCACTTAAACACACGTTTTTCACTTTATCGTGCCCGTCGATGGTTTCAAAGAAACCTCTGAGATAATCGGCAGACTTCATAGCTCCTTCGAGTGAATACGACGGCTGTGGCACTGACACGTCTTCTTCGTCACTGTCTTCGTTGTTTTCTCGAGCCAAGATGCCTTCGATGATGGAATTGTCGGATATTTCTTCCCTGGTTGGTAGGTTGTCGTCTGCAGCGATGTACTCTTCCATAGACACCCCCTTGAACAGAGAAGCCAATCTGATTAGCGGGATATTGTCATATGGATTGCCTTCCGCCTGTATCACAGTATCAACCGTCTGCTTAAACCCAGCATGGCGAAAACAGTTGGCTATGGTTGTCTGTGTAACACAGTCCCAGGCGTCCTTAAGCAGCCTCATTCCGTCAAGCAAAGAGATGGCAAAAGTCTGCTCTTGATCAATGGCACGGATCTGCTTTTGACGGATGAGCTTTCTGTAGTGTGTCTTAAGGTTTTGGATCACACCCTGGTCCATTGGCTGAGTCAAACTGGTCGTATTAGGAGGCAGAAATACAAGTTTGACATTCTGCAGGCTCTGAACGTCTGGGTGTGCAGGGCAGTTGTCGATTACGAGCACAATCTGCTTCTTTTTTCGAGCCATCGTTCTGTCTAGCTTAAGAAGCCATTCTTTGAATAACTCGCCCGTCATCCATGCCTTTTTGTTTGCTTTATATTCTGTAGGCAATGACTTTACATTTTTAAAGCAGCGGGGCTTCTGTGACTTGCCGATGATAAATAGACCAAGTTTATCTGTCCCAGTCATGTTTGCGCAGACAAGAGCAGTAACACGCTCTTTACTTTGTTTGCCACCATGACAGTCTTTGGCTTTGAATTCGAGAGTTTTTTCTGGTAACATGCGATAGAAGAGACCAGTTTCATCTGCGTTGTAAATGTTTTCTGGCTCATACTCTTTCAGTATTGTGGAGATTCTGCTCTGCCACTGTTCAAAGGCCTTATCTTTCTTAACACTGCTAGATTCGCCGCAAACTCTCTTGAAGACTATCCCATGTCTGGTCTTGAAACGCTCAAGCCACCCGCTAGAGCACTCAAATTCTGTTTCCGGGATGCCGAGTTTTTTGGCAAACTCTCGGGCTTTCTTTCTCAAAATGTCTCCAGATAGGGTTACATTTTGCGATCGGGCATTGGCAAACCACTTGAGCAGAGCGCCCTCTAGTTCTGGATGTTTCACTGATCGGCATCTTTTCCTTTGAGGTCCCATTTCTCCCGATTCGACAGCATGCTTTATTTCTTTGCTGCTCTTTATCCAGCTGGATAAAGTTGAAGGTGGGATATCAAAATCAGCTGCTATCTGTTTCTTTGATTTTTGCCCCTTTTCCACGGCAATAATGGCTTCGTATTTCGTCTCAAAAGATTTTGGCTCATGTTTCCTTTTCTTCCCCTGTCTTGGTTTCACGGCAACTGATCCAGCTATCCCCCCAGGATTTAACCCAGGTCCTTCGCTGGATTGCTCAGCTGCTGGAGCATTTGCCGATCTGATTATCCCCCCAGTACCAGGACTGGGTCCTTCACCAGATTGCTCGGCGACTCCATTAACATGTGAATTGTCTGTAGTAGACATAGTGAATGATGATTTTAGTCTGTTTTGCTCGATATTTAAATAATATTTGAGCAATGTGTGCCAATTAATTTGCTTGTGTTTGCAAAAGCCGTAAAAGAGTAATTAATGGAAATTATTTCGTTAAAGTTTGCCGATTATGCAAACAGTGTTTACACACTAGCCGGGAGGGTAATTAGTTTTCGTGAGTGTTTGGCGTATGTGTGATAGCGAGTGATTACGGTCGATCTGACACTCGACCAAGGTGTGAAAACCGGAGTTTGAATTAAACATGTCATTTTCAAGGTAAATCTTAACATGGGGACCAGATTTATACTTCGGATTAATGGAAAATTTGGATAAACGGAATTTGGATTAAGCGGAGTTGATTTATATAAGATTAATAGCGGAAGAAATCGGGACCGGGAGAAAAATTTGGTTCAACGAGAATTTCGGTTTAAGCGAGTTTGGATTAACGAGTTTGGACTGTACTTCAATTTACACAAACATTTTCTGAAAATTTCAAAAGTGACATAGCTCACAATTCGGCAAACCAAAACATTAACCTTTTCAAATTTTCTGAAAGTGTTTTACAGTTTAACACATACACAGGACTCCAGTTAAAGGGTGTATTTCAGCATGTCTGCAGTAAACCCTGTTGTGTCACCACCAGTAACAACATAGGATTGGGTGCCGACACAAGTTCAAACAAGACTGCGCGTTCAATAAACGCTTATGCCCCTGGTGGCATCCTTGACAATATATTCTGAATCTTTTCCAAGTCCAAATTAGGTCAAGGCAGGGTTCGACATTGGCCTACGTCCGATAGACATTCACTAGTAACGGCGATGTTCGGTCTAGTGATCCCTCGCAGTTACTAACCCGAATGGTCTAGTTAAAATCTGAGGATGATTTTTTTAATTCACGCATTTAGAAAAGGACATCATTATGTTCAAGCTAAAATTCCTGCCAAGTTCACCACTGTGGTTTCAGACAAGCATGTTGTTCAGACCTCAAAACTGTTTCCACATCTAAATAAAACTCGCAGTCGGGAAATCCTTGTTCTAAAATTAGCAGTAGTCCTTAACTAGGGCGAAGAGTAAAATCCGGTTCAGTTAGGAAAAATATCGGTGTGATTAATTTTCTCATCTCGCGTTCTACTTAAAACACCTGATTGTGTTGTTAACAGTTACGTTTTGAATGTTTTTAGAATTGATCATTTTTAATTAGAAAGGTACAATATCCGAAAATGTAACTGCAGTCTCAGTTTTTAGGATTGAAAATGACAATTTATTCTGCGAACATTGAGTACGACATTGAGCGAACGCTTTTTCGTTTGTGTACATCGAAAATCATGTCATATTTATTCAGCTTCGGTTTAAGTGGTAAGAAAAAGGAAGAGAAAAGGGCGAGTACAGCTACGGCGGAGTCAGAGACACGCTATGAAAAGCAAAAAAAGACACAGAAAGTTTTGCGAAATTATAAAGTTTACCAAAGATGCAGTTGTTTCTGTTTGGTCTACCAACTTTTTGGTCTGGTCTAGTAATGTTTGCAGGCTACAAGACCGAATGTCTAGTGAAAAAAAAAGTTAATGTCGAACCCTGCAAGGTCAAGGTCAAACTGAGCTTGGGTATTACTGGTGGGTTGGTAATGGTCCAAGGCAATAACTGTATAAGTATAGAAGCATTGTAGTAAGTAGGGTTGATGCTAGACGAAACGGTAAAATCTAGTTAACCAAGAAATAGCCCATTCAAAATATTCTAAGTCCAAATTAGGTCAAGGTCAAAATCAAGGTTGGGTGATATTGGTGGATAGGGAATGGTCCCAGGCAACAACTGTATAAGTATCCAAGCATTGGAGTAAGCGGTGTTGATGCCAGACGAAACGGTAAAATCTAGTTAACCAAAAAATAGCCCATTCAAAGTATTCTAAGTCCAAATTAGGTCAAGGTCAAGGTCAAAATCAAGGTTGGGTATTATTTGTGGCTAGGGAATGGTCCAAGGCAACAACTGTATAAGTATCTAAGCATTTGAATAAGCGGTGTTGATGCTAGACGAAACGGTAAAATCTACTAAACCTGGTTACGGACTGACAGGACGATTACTATATGCTCCCGCATCTGTCGATGCCAGGGGCATAAACTTGTTCAGTTTACACCTTGCATACACACAACAAAGTGTACCTTCTTTATTCTGGCTATCATTTATTATCTTGAGTTTGTTCAGGTTAAGCAGAACACTATAGACAGCCTGGCGGACAGGACGGTACAGGTCTACACTGGTGGGCAGTTCACGGCTCATCTCATCCTCTAGGGTCACCACCATCTTCACCTCACCCTGCATGTACACACAAACAGACGGTTATATGAGGAATATTACTAGTGTTCATACCATGAGATGGTTTTACATCAGCATCTTATTCATTGCAGTTTGGAGCCAGATTAAATGCTGAAAAACTTGGAATCAGATCAGACTCAACAAGAGCACCACTAAAATATGCCCGTTTTTTACGAAAAAGGGGCATAACTCTTGAATGCCTGGTCAATCCTGCTGGTTATTGAACTTGACCCAGACATTATGGTCATACACATGCTGATAAAGTTTCAAAAGGATTTAAATAAATTTGTTTGAGTTAGAGAGCAGGCAAACTAAAATATGCCCATTTTTTACGAAAAAGGGGCATAACTCTTGAATGTCTGGTGCAATCCTGCTGGTTATCGAACTTGATCGAGATATTATGGTCATACACATGCTGACAAAGTTTCAAAGGGATTAAAATAAATTTATTTGAGTTAGAGAGCGGACAAACTAAAATATGCCCGTTTTTGACGAAAAAAGGGGCATAACTCGTGAATGTCTGGTGCAATCCTGCTGGTTATCGAACTTGACCGAGATATTATGGTCCTACACATGCTGACAAAGTTTCAAAAGGATTAAAATAAATTTGTTTGAGTTAGAGAGCGGTCAAACTAAAATGCCTGTTTTTGACAAAAAAGGGGCATAACTCTTGAATGTCTGGGTCAATCTTGCTGGTTATCGAACTGGACCGGGATATTATGGTCATACACGTTCTGACCAAGTTTCATAAGGATTGGACTAAATTTGTTTGAGTTAGAGAGCGGACAGGAAAAAGTTAACGGACGGACGGACAGACGGACGGACGGACAACGCCACGACATAATACGTCCAGTCTGAAGACGGGCGTATAAAAAGGTTTCATATTCAGATTTAAATAAATCTTAAGGCAAATTGTAAATTCTTAAGGTACTTCGCATATGCGCGTAGTTTCCATACGATTGTTATGAAACTTTTCATGAAGAATGATAATAGCCTAAGAAACAATGTGTGTAAATATAGGCAAAATATATCGTGTGGTTTGTCTTTAAGGTCTTTTTTCTGACAAAAACCTAGAATTTTGATGATTTTATTTTTCTTAAAAATGAATAAAGCTAATGACTATAATTCTCACCCAATAAGTAGTCCACAACATTCATTACAAGAAAAGCTAAAAACATTTTGAATAAAGGTGTTCAGAAAGATGTTATCAGCTATTTAAATTTTGCAAAATGCTAAAAAATTGAATTACAAAAAACTGACTCATTCAATGTATATTTGTTTTCATTTTATTCAAATATATGGTTGATGAACTAGTCAGTCTGAAAAAATTAGAAAATATTAGTCAAGATTTGTTGTAATAACATATTTTCTTATTAAAATGTGGGATATTTGTTGTTTAGATACAGTTACCTACCTTAGAATTAAAACTTTGTCATTAAAATGCATTATTATTTATTCATGGACTTGCATACAAGGTTTATTATATTGTTTTAACATAATTATAATGGGCAATATCGATCTTGAAAAGGTTAGCGTATTGATAAGCTTCAATGTGTGGCTTTATAGTTCGATCAAATCGTTTACATGTATACCGATTTAATTGACTTGTAAGTCATTAAACTAAAACGTACAGGTAAGTGGACATATACTTGGACCGTAAACATCACTAGTTCTAATCGACGAAGACTAAACATAACATGTCTCTTGATTACTGCGTTATGGATTGACAAGTCAATAAATCGGACACTAAAAAAATATTTGGATCGGATGGGTCTCGAACCTATGACCTTTTGATTGCTAGTCAACCACTATACTAACTGCGCTATGAAGGATTATACTAATTCGTATCAACATTTCCTTTATATAAATTTTCTAGTATAAACACGTACGAAAACAGTCTGTGTCGTCAAGACGCATATCCGCTCGCCCGCAAGACCGACTTTCGGTAGCCAAAGGCCTTAAATTGTAATGTACTGTGTTTGTTTTGGTTCAAATGGGCAAGAGTTATGTTTTTGTCAATGTATACATATATCATACATCATGTGAGGTAAATCTCACAAAAGATCATCTATTAGAGCTGCAATATAGGTACAAATGGTATACAGTAAACTAATCATTATGACTTCTTACTCTATGTTTCACTTTGATCCTGCTTTAAGTTGCAAACTGTATTTAACACTGTTAGTGTCTGCATTTGACTGGCATTTTAGTCCTTTACTCCATAGACTACAAGTAACATTCTTACGCATGTGTTCCGCCACTGAAGAATATAGTATCAATTCCATTTCTGCCTATCTCGGTTTTGTAAGAAACAGTTTCTATAATATCCTAGATGGTAGCTTAAAGGCCTTCAAACACATTCTGCTTTACTCTCAACCTGCTTAAATTGGTCACCTGTTTTCAAGACAATGCTAGAAACAGGCTATGGAGTAAAGGGTTATAGGCAGTTTTCTTTACATCTTGCTTATTCCTGCTATTCTATTCAGACATGTACTCATTGTATGTGTACATGTACAGGCACTTTTGTTGTACAATTTGTTGCCATTTGCATATGGAGTTGAATGAATGATAAAAGTGCCTGATAAATTATTCCACACGAATGTATCACCTATACTATATTAGCCTATTTCTGGTTTTGAAAACAGTGATCACTTAAAGCATGTTGAAAGTAAAGCAGAATGTGCCTTAAGGTGCATTCTGCTTTACTTTCAGTCTGCCATAAGCTACCATCTGCTAGGATATAGAAATGTTTCTTACGGTACATGTTCATGATTATATAAATTGGAACTATTAAATCTGTCATGTTTGCAAACCTTGTTACAGGGTTACAGATAAGGCGCGTATTGGGGTATTTACCCAATTAAAATTGTGGGAAAAGCAATTGTTTTTCGCAATAAGGAGTAACAACAAGAGGACCTAAAGGTCCTGATATCGCTCACCTGTTGTACTGAAGCCTGATAGCTTTACCTTTCTGTTTCACCCATTTTAATCTAAATCCATTCAAATTTGTAGCATAGCATGTAAACAATTTTGGAATACAATCTCATCATTCTAGTATAGTAGAGTACATCAAGGGCAGATAACTAGAACCTAAACAATATTGAAATGAACCTTTTCTAGCATTTCAAGGTATATCAAGGGCAGATAACTACAATGATTAGATTTCAACAATAATTGCATTCCTTAGATAACTCTTGACCTATTTGTCCGAGTTCAACCATAATCGAACTCATTCGAACTCTTATGGTAATATACCATATGAGCAAGTTTGAGAAAGATTGGATAAATATTGTGGCCTCTAGAGTGTAAACACTAAAATTGTTGACGACGCACGACGGATGACGCACGACGGACATTCAAGGATTGCAAAAGCTCACCCTGAGCTAGCTCAGGTGAGCTAAAAAGTCTGGGCCTTACGGTTTCAGAGAAGAAGATTTTTAAAGGTTTTCCTATATAAGTCTATGTAAAACTGATATGCCCAGGGCGGGTTCATTTTTGACACAGGGGTCATGATTTGAACAATTTTGGTAGAGGACCATAAGGCAAAGCTAGATGCCAAATATAAAAGGTCTGGGCCTTACGGTTTCAGAGAAGAAGATTTTTAAAGGTTTTCCTATATAAGTCTATGTAAAACTGATGATGTAAGTACGGAAATTGACCACACCCTCTGGCGGCCATGTTTTTTGACGGATCAAAATTCTTTGCACAATTTTGAAAGTATATTAATTGAGAAACATTTTGGTGAAAACCAAATTGAAATCGGACCAGTCGTTCTTTAGAAGAAGATTTTTTAAGATATTGTGCATGGTTGCCATCGCAACAAGACGGATTGCCCCACCCACTTTTATTTAACAATTTTTAAAGCTCACAACTACAGTATGTATTTGACCAAGTTTGGTTAAAATTGGGCCATTTGTTTCAGAGAAGAAGTTGTTTGAAACAAATTGTGAACGGACGACACTGACACCGACAGACGGCAAACGATCACAATAGATCACCTTGAGCACTTTGTGCTCAGGTGAGCTAAAAACTGTAGTTGCAAGAGTGTAAACGCTGTTAGATATGGCATTTTCAGCTATTCAAGGGCAGATAACTCTTGACCTATTGGTCCGATTTCAACCATAATCACACTTATTCTTGAGCTCTTATGGTAATTTACAATCTGAGCAAGTTTGAAAAAGACTGGATAAAAAGTGTGGCCTCTAGAGTGTAAACACCCTTAAATATGGCATTTTCAGCAATTCAAAGGTAGATAACTCTCCACCTATTTGTCTGATTTCAACTATAATAGACCTCATTCAAACTCTTATAGTCATATACAATCTGAGCAAGTTTGAGATAGATTGGATAAAAATTGTGGCCTCGAGAGTGTAAACACTGTTAAATATGACATTTTCAGCAATTCAAAGGTAGATAGCTCCTGACCTATTGGTCCGATTTCAATTATAATCAAAGTCATTCGAACTCTTATGGTAATATACAATCTGAGCAAGTTTGAGAAAGATTGGATAAATATTGTGACCTCTAGAGTGTAAACACCATTAAATTTGGCATTTTCAGCAATTCAAAGGTAAATAACTCTTGACCTATTTGTCCCATTTCAACCATAATCAAATTCATTTGAACTCTTATAGTAATATACAATCTGAGAAAGATTGGATAAAAATTGTGGCCTCTAGAGTGTAAACACCCTTAAATATGGCATTTTCAGCAATTCAAAGGTAGATAACTCCTGACCTATTGGTCCGATTTCAACCATAATCGAACTCATCCTAAGTCTTATTGTAATATACAATCTGAGCAAGTTTGAGAAAGATTGGATAAAAATTGTGGCCTCTAGAGTGTAAACACTACAAGAGCCCCATGGGGCATATTTCGCTCACCTGAGAAAATAGCTGAAAAAATGGCGATAATAATTTAGGTCCAGGACTGACCTAGATATGCAACAGACCCGAACAATTTGAACAAATTATGTAAAGTATATTTAAAAGTGTCACCATACCGAATATAAAAGCTCTGGCCATATTAGTGTCAGAGAAGAAGACGTTTCAAATTTTCACTATATAACTCTATGTAAAACTGTGACCCCAGGGGTGGGGCCAATTTTGACCCCAGGTGCATAATTTGAACAAACTTGATAGAGGACCTGTAGGCGATGGTATGTGCCAAATATCTAAGCTCTGGCCCTTGTAGTTTCAGAAAAGAAGATTTTTTAAGTTTTCATTGAAAAAAATCTATTTTTAGCTCCTGTGACCTAGTTACAGTGGAGAATCTGTTATTCTTTCCCGTTTATGCTTACGCATGCGGAAACGAAACGCAAACGAAACGCAAACGAAACGATAAACGCGTTTTGCGTTTATAAGTGAGTTTTGAGTTTACAAACGCGTTTATAAGCGCATTTTTGCGTTTCATTCGGCATACCTTTGTTTTTATCGAGACCGATCAATTATACGAATGAAAAAAAAACACGAAAGGTATTTAAAGAATTACACTGGGTTTATAGTATCTTCTTATGGCTACATGTATGCTTAGATTAAACTGTAAGTGATTGGAGATACATATCCTATATACACAGTTTGACAGGGTGTATGTATTTCTAATTGGTGATTGCCAGAGGCCTTTCACTGAGATACCTGCTGTGTATAAGTCAGGCTTTACTATCTCCCATATATGGTGATGCTGATGCAGTCACCAATAATTGACATTCCGGTCATGCTAAGTAACTCGGCGTTTGATCTGGATCGAATCATTGATGCAGACAAGAAACTGAGTAACACGGCGTATGATATAGATCCAAGCATTGGTTCAGGTCAAATGATTAGTACATCGGCGTCTGATCTGGCTCAAATCAATGATACTGATTGAAAATCTGCCCTTTTGTAAATTGCATCACTAAAAACAGTTAGTCAATATATTAAGATAAATACTGTTCTTCATCTACGCAAAATGCATTTCTCAATATCGCTCACTTTATTGCGATCTTTGAAAACATTTTCTATGTACATGTAGATGAGACGCCGATAAGTTCGCCATATAATCAAGATCTAAACTGATGTACATTAACGAACGAATAAATATTTTGATAAAATATCAGACAGATTGGATCTCCGTCATAATGCTGAGTGGCTCGGCGTTCCAACGAGATCTTAATTGTTAAATATTTGTTATATTAATTAACTCCGTTTTGATTTTTATGCAAACGGGTTGAATCTGCGCCTGACTGTTTCAATTTTCAATTACTCTGGAGGAGTTACGGGTAAAATTAGTAAAACGTTAGATCTGCATTACATCAGGATCCAAACTGACAGCTTTGATCAAGTCAAATTAGATCTACTTTATATGATAGTTTTACACTAGCAGTTTGGCTGTAGTTGAGACGTCAAATAGCTCAGTTCTCATTTTGACAGTTTGGATCTAGATGAGATGCCGTTTTGGGACTGTAAAGGTAATTTTACTTTGATTATAAAGTATAATAGTAAAGCTGTTGACACAGGCTCGCAGACTTGATTTGCTACCCCTAATTAGGATTATTCTTACTTTTGATAAGCCGAAGTTTTATTACCCCGTATCCGGTTGATGACGCAACGAGCTGTCACACGAGGAGCCCTTGCTGTCGGATCATGTAGTTATACTTTAGTAAAGATAGATAAGAGATTAGAGTGGTAATGTACTAAGTGATTATTGGTGTGATATGTAAATTACCGATGTATTGTACGCTGAAGAGAAATAAATAAATATAATCTTTATTTACATCTCATTAAAACATGTGATTTAATGATTCTTTTGGATATATTTGACCCGACACGGCCAGGTAGGTGTGTAGATGACATTGTGTTATTTTTTTAAGTATATTCATTTGTTGCAAGAATGGACCTAACGGGGTCTACACAGTTTTTATTCCATTTATAGAATTTAGGATACATTAATGAGTGGATTAACCAGAGACTGTATGTCTCTGTATGTCTCTGGATTAACAACATAAATATATGGAACATTCGCGAATTTTAAGGATATATTTATGGAATTTCGCATAAATATGTGTGTGAATAGATATAAGAAAACTTCAAGTGCTCGTGCTTAGTATCAAAAAGTGCATATCCTGATCAGTACGTCTTATAAGCTGCAGATCCATTGGAATGAAACTGCTCATTATTAATCAACTAATGTAGATCCAGACCAGCCTGTGCAACAGACACAATACAGATCAGACTGTGCACAATTTGATCATAGTAGCTCGGCATCTGATCTTGATCCCAATATTAATGCGTAGCAGATGCTCAGTAATTTAACGGTTGATCTGGGTCCAAGCATTTAACAAATATTTCTTTTGGAACAAAAAGCACCACCATATTTTTAAACGAAATACAGATCGTCGAATTTAACGATCTACTGAGATATATCGCTTTACAAAACACAATCCGCACAACTTATAACTAGATATAAGACTTTTTATGGTACAGAATGAGAAAGTACCAATTATTACGTTGTTTAAACATCAAATATAACCTGCGCAGCGATAAATTCACTATTGACTTATAAGTGCGTTTAAACGCACTTACAAACGCACTTATAAGTCAATAGATAAACGCGTTTAGTAAACGCGTTTTAAACGCGTTTCAAACGCGTTTAAAACGCACTAAGTGGGAAAGAATAACAGTTTCTCCACTGTATGCAACCGACCAGAACCATTTGAACAATTTTGGTTAAGGACATCTATGTGCCAAATATGTAAGCTCTGGCCCTTCCAGTTTTTGACAAGAAGATTTTTTAAGATTTCCTTATTTTTTCACTTTGGTTGCCATGGCAACCAGAGTTCTGCATTGTTTTTAATTCTTTGAACAAATTTGAAAGAGCTTGACCCAAGGAACATTTCTGTAAAGTTTGGTTGAATTCTGTCAAGCCGTATAGGAGGAGATGTCATTTGAAGCAATTGTTAACGACGACGGACGACTAACGACGGACGACGACGGACACAGGGCCATCCCAATAGCTCACCTTGAGCCTTTGGCTCAGGTGAGCTAAAAATTGTTGACGCGGCACGACGGACAATCAAGGATTGCAAAAGCTCACCTTGAGCTAGCTCAGGTGAGCTTAAAAGCAAAGAAATATAGCAAAAAGCAAAAAAAAATAAAAATTAATCAGAATACAGATCATACCCAATTACCTGAATTACGAAAATTGCAAATACCCAATAAAAATTGCAAATAACCAATTCTTTAAAATATTACGGAGTACATACCCTACTGCATCAAAACCTTATCTGTAACCCTGCTTGTTTATATTTGATGAACAAAATATACATGAAATTCTTATAGTTGAAGTTGATTAATGTTAATGGAATGTTTGCAACGCAGAGGGTGGTCTATCTTCTGTCATACAATACTAAATTCATCATGTATTAACATAGAGGGAACTAGAATTTGGAACATTAGAATTGTTCATTTGAAGTTTCAGCCATCAAATGGATTAATCCTAGTGCCCTGAAGTATCAGAACCAACCACAATCTCAATATCAACATACACCAACTGGTGAATCTCACTACCGTCCAGTGCACATTAACTACGAAGTTATTACATGTTAGGACATGACAAATTGTATGTAAAACATTTTGTTAAACCTCAATAACAAGAGATCACTTAACCAATCGACCCATAAATACACCTTTTTACATCTTAAATATATTCCTCCACTGAAGAAAATACAGTCAATCAAATATGCATGTTAAAACATAGTTCTCCAACATTTTAACTTTCGCATAGATACTTCAGCGCAAGTGTTTGTGAGTTTGAGTTGTGGAGGCTGGGCTAGCCTACATTATAACATCAAGATATTTGGAAACTGTTGTGTGGTTTACCTGTGACAGTAGTTGGTATACCCAAGGACACATCATTCCTTTCTGATGTCTCTCACTGGCAATACGCATGACCTCTGGAGACACCTGTGGCAGTTCTATCTCCTGACCCTGCACTTTAGTCTTCACCTGCAAAAGATCACACTAGTTTAAAACATATTTAATTCAAGATATTGTATTCACTCACATAAACATACATAAACATTATTTAGGAAATGGCTCAAAACCAAAATGATCTCATCACATTTTTCCTTATTACACCTTTAAGATGTAGCTACTAAATTCTTTCAAGGTAATTCAATGTGTCTTCATAAAGCAAGACATGCTAATTGTTTTCATACTTGTTTCAGATTTGTCATGAATCAGGTACAGTAAACCCCGTCCACAGCAGTCACTCAATAAACAGCATAACATGAAGACAGATTACTGCTTAATGCAGGACAAAAGTAACTCTACAGGTGTTTTCTGCATTACATTTGACCTGCATCAAGCTGTCACTTTAAAGGAAGACTTGACATTATTGAGTGGTAGCTACAGAGATTTCACGGTAATTTGTAAGCATTTTAAAATTCCCCTTCTTTACTGAAAGTATTTGATTGGCAAATACAAAATTCATCAAACAGCTTCCGTCTTTGATGCATGTTGTCTTGTCAGTTTAACATTTTCAGAGAATAATAATTTAATATTGTTTGTTTTCATAACATTTGGTTAGCTGTGATTGGCTGTAATTTTTGTTTCATAACTCCATGAAAAAAATACAAGAGCCGCATGCGGCCCTAAATCGCTCACCTGGTATCCATGATTACGGTCATTAAGGGTGAAACGATTAATCGCGATCTGGATTGAACCGCGATTTTATGCCCTCGATTCGATCTGATTCAATTCGATTTAGGAAATGTCATTTTCGATTCGATTTATATGTAGAAAACTCGCTAAGAACTATCTATCTATCTATCTTTTCATACTGCAACACCATCATATGAGTATTGCGTGCAGCTGCGCTTCTGTGTAATAAAAAAATAGCGAATTAAAATGTACCTCTATTATCTACGGTAAAGTATTAGTTCGAAAGATTAGAGATCCCGCACAGGCTTTTCACCCGTTACGAGTAGGTCTTTGTTTACTTTGCCGGTTTCCTGTGTCATTCTACGCATGCGTGAGCAATTGCTTGCCTCAATCGTGATGTAATTCTTCGTTCACATTACGTATCTCGGTACTGCTTCGACTATTTTAAATAAATTAATAATTCTGTAAACGTTGAATTTTTATTACCTACAACCTAATACGCTCATTACTTTAAAAAATAAAGACGTGCAATTCAGGTAAGAAAATTAAATTATAAAATATTGTGATTTATTTTGATACCGAATATACAGCCCGACATACGTTTCAACACCGGATAATAGGTGTAATTCCCGCGATATGTCAAGTAACACTAAAAGTCCGCTCCAAAAATTTCGAAAGCAAAGGCGACTGACAGCATTGTTAACGAACTTAAACCGGTGAGTGAAAATCAGGAACAGTAATATTCAGATGTATTGATTATCACCATTATCATTTAAGATGAATAACTATCCACTCCTTTACACCATTCTGTACCTTGCTAACAGAGTAGACCGTTACCAGGCAGCTGTAAATGGTTGATGACAATGGTCTACACTGTTTGCGCATAGAAGATCATAACATAGAAAAATTGGTATGGCAATACTGCAAACCATCCACATAATCAATAAGGTGTATTGTTATGATCAAAATCATATAAGTCAGAAATATACATGTATTAACCCTTCCATGCAGTTTTCCAAACTTTAACCCCAACTTTTTGGCCCTGAATGTTCATGTATATTGTTTTTAATATTAAATGTTATTGCAGGATGTCATCTACTTAGAACATTCATTTATTGCAATGTAAAATCGAATCGAATCGAAAATAATTGAATCGTGTTATAAAAAATCGAAATCGAATCGAATCGAATTTTTTTGAATCGTTTCAGCCCTGTCGGTCATGTAAATGGACCAGTAATGATTAAGTTTTCACTTATTCACCTCCACCCACTGGTGGCCATGTTGTTTGAGCTAGGAAGATTATTTGAAGAAAACTGGCAAGGGTAACCCATTAATCATTATTTGTGTAAAATCATTCTTAAATCAGACCAATAGTTTCAGAGAATTTTTTTTGAAAGTTTTTCTATACAGAAATATAAGGAAAACTTGCCCCACCCACTGGCGGCCATGTTTTTTAAGATAACAAAATGATTTTAAGATATCTGGTAGAAGGTCATCAATTAACCATTTGTGTAAAATTATTTTTAATTTGAACCAGTAGTTTCAGAGAAGAAAAATTTTAAAGTTTTTACTATACAGTAACATGCCTCACCCACTGGCGGCCATGTTTTTAAAGATAACAAAATGATTTTAAGAAATCTGGTAGAGGATCATCAATTGACCATTTGTGTAAAATTATTTTTAATTTGGACCAGTAGTTTCAGAGAAGAAGATTTTTAAATTTTTTACTATACAGTAACATAAGGAAAACTTGCCCCACCCACTGGCGGCCATGATTTTTAAGATAACAAAATGATTTTAAGAAATCTGGTAGTAGATCATCAATTGACCATTTGTGTAAAATTATTTTTAATTTGGACCAGTAGTTTCAGAGAAGAAGATTTTTAAAGTTTTTACTATACAGTAACATAAGGAAAACTTGCCCCACCCACTGGCGGCCATGTTTTTTAAGATATCAAAATAATTTTAAGAAATCTGGTAGAGGATCACCCATGGATCATTTGCATCAAATTACTTTTAAATCGGACCAGTAGTTTTTTACAAGAAGATTTTTTAAGTTTTCACTATATAGCCATATAAGGAAAATCTGCCCCATCCACTAGCGGCCATGTTTTTTAAGATAGGAAAATTATTTTTAGAAATCTGATAGAGGGTCACCAATGGCACATTTGGGTAAAATTATTTTCAATTCGGACCAGTTGTTTTTGACAAGAAGATTTGTACCCTACAAGGAACAATCCTATGAAGTTTTGATGAAATTGGCCCAGTGGTTTCCAAGAAGAAGATCTTTGAACAAAAAGTTTGACGACGGACGAACGACGGATACGATCACAATAGCTCACCTTGGCACTTCATGCCAGGTGAGCTAAAAATTCAGGCCACGCCTTGTCAGGACTACTTTCCCCCTTCACAAGCGCTGCATGAAGCAGGATGCCAAATGACATCATTGCAGTCGACATTACTACATAACAACGTCGCGTTTTGGAGGAAAATATATATGGCGGAGGGACTACAACCTACGTTTTAAAAGCGTTAAAAATGAATATTCGCGTCAGATTCTCTATTTAACTAATTTCTTAAATTCAGAAGCGATATTAAATTATAACCTTAAATAAATATTGAGTCTATGTATCATGTAACTCTTTTAGATAAGACGTTCACCTTGTGTTGCTGGAAAGACTGTTCTGGACTAGTTCTCGGTCCACCTGCTCTGGGATCTATATAGCCAGTGTAATCCTACAATAGACAAAGTTATACTATATAGAAAGGTAAAGGTAAAAGGTAAAGGTAAGCTTTATTTAACGTCACATATGGTAAACAATTAACATTAGCTCATGAGCTATTTTTGCGACAAACAAGGTATCCATTAACATGCATACTTACCTGGGCATTACAGTCACCTTCCTAGCACTACCCTTATAATGCCGAGCGTCTGGCAAGGGAGCTACTAGTACCGGTTTTATAATGGTCTTTGGTATGACCCAGCTGGGGATCGAACCCACAACCTCCCGCCTGGAAAGCGGACGCTCTACCAATGAGCTATCGAGGCGGTATTAAGCACTACAAATGACAATGCAATGACATCTAGTATGCCTGCAAACTAGTTGTATACAATAGGAGCGTTTGTTGGGTTTTAACATTGGTAACTAAAGGCAACATTTACTGCTGATGGTAAGCCAATGGTACCAATGTTTTCCCATAGAAATGCCAATGGCAGCCTTATTTGCAGACAAACCAGAGTGTATGTAGGTTTGCCATCATGCACACCCATTCAATTCACAAGAGTTGTCAGAGACACAGGGTTCGAATTTAAGCTCACATACTCGCAAAATGCGAGTGGAATTTGTAAACTCGCAAAAAAAAGCGAGTACGGTTTTTCAGACAGCTAAACACAGTATAGCGTCTGTAAGAATATGCTCGTTTTATTCTGTAACATTTCGAGTGGCGGAAATGGACGAGTAGACAAGCGAATACTTTTCGTAAGCCAATCATAGCTTCTCGGGCAGTTTCAACCTCTTTCTTGTCTGTAAGAATGACGTAATGACGGACTTTCCCAATTCTCATTGGCTAATGAAACGCGCACTTTGCTATTTCGGAGTTCCGATGTGTAAACAATTCTTATCACAGACTACACAAACCGAAACCGTTCTCAAAGACGAGGCCATTTAAAAGACTCACACAAGACGGAGTACAAGTATAATATTCTTATTCTACTGTGACATACTGTTTATTAACCACAGCCCTGAAATATACGACCAGTGAAAAAAACGTTTGTATCGTAGACGGATTGGCGATCTCAACCTGACCAGGGATAATATATGGAAGTCTAGTTATATATTATCCCTGACCTGACCTAATTTTCGAGTAATGAAATCGTTTGCGGTCTGCATAATGCATACAGCATGCATTCTCCCCAATATAATAAAATGTAAGAAAAATACCCCTAAAAGGCTTTGGTATGTACACATAGATATGAATATCCCTTGTCAGCTGTAACCACAAATGTACAACTATGAAATACACGAAGTGTAGGTAGATAGTATTTGATTTCTACACAAGTCTGTGTCGGGTTAAAAGTTAAAACATAATGTTCAGAATGACAGTTTAACTTTCGCGAGTAGTTTTTGCATTTTGCGAGTAAGTTCAAAAGTCACTCGCAAAAAAATGCAAGTGTAATTTTTAGCTAAATTCTAACCCTGAGACAACAAAGCTCCCCGCCAGCACATTTAGAAACTTAAAGACAGAGTCTGAGGTCACGGCTACATGGGTCAAACTTTTTGTGTGCACGGAAAGGCCTTGTCCATATACCAAATATATGAAAGCAATACCAATTATTTTTTTAAAACTTTAACGTGGGCCGTAAGTTCAAGGTCAAGGGGTCAAAATTTTAAGTACATATAAAGGTCTTGTCCATATACATGTGCATTCCAAACATGAAAGCAATACCACAAGAGACACAGGAGTTATAAGCATTTTCCCACATATTTTAAAACCTAAATGCAGTGGCTGAGGTCATGGTCACAGGATTCCAAAATGTCACATGGTCAGAAAGGTGTTGCCCCAAGGCATATGTGGTGCAAATATGAAAGATCCATCTTACCTGTGGTTTATTCGGCATTAATGGTGGTGGGTAAGGGCCATGCACTGTAAGTAAAATACATAACAGTATGTTATAACAGTCGGACACGGCCCCAAGCAAGACAGGGTAAATTGAACATTCTAACATTTTCTCCATTATGATGTTACATTTCAACCAAGCCCTGGGAGATGATTCTAATGAGTGTTCACAAGAAAGAAATTGGTGAAGACACAAGGAATTTAGTATTTAACCCTTTACTCCATAGATACCCCAGCTACTGGGACTAATCCCGCAGCAGATGACAAATAAACTCAGGATCAAGTCAAGTCAATACACCTTTTAATGCATTTAATTTATCTTCTACTGGAGAAAATAGATCCAAATAGACATGGATATGTATCATAAGAAATTTTTTCTACATCTTAGCAGTTCTAAGGCAAATTAAAGCAGGCAGAAAGTAAAGCAGATTCTGGTTTAGTTTCAGCCTGCCTTTTTAGCAGATGGCAACTTAAAGCAGACAGGTTTACTTTTAGCCTGGTTTAAGTGAACACCTGTCTTCAATGCTAGAAACAGACAATGGATTAAAC
This sequence comes from Gari tellinella, assembly GCA_922989275.2. Lineage (NCBI taxonomy): Eukaryota > Metazoa > Mollusca > Bivalvia > Cardiida > Psammobiidae > Gari > Gari tellinella. Next base: position 55,846,878 of record OV277858.1, read on the forward strand.
GGTTAAGCATCCTTAGATAGATTATCTCTAGTAGTAATATAGGCCATTAATAGACCTATTGAATCATCTCAATCTTTTGTGACAGAAGGAGTGTTTAACCCTCATAGAAGCACCTTTTAGTGCATTTTGATTTATATTCCTCCACTGAAGAAAAGAGTTAAAATTTATACAATCATAAACATGTACCAAAAAAAATATTTTCTATATCCTAACAGATGGTAGCTTAAAGCAGACTGAAGGTAAAACAGAATGCACTCACAGGCACATTCTGCTTTACATTCGGCCTGCTTTAAGTGGTCACCTGTCGTCAAAACAAGAAACAGGCCATGGGGTAATGGGTTAAGGGTAACGCTTAATGCCACCTACCATTTATTTGCTGACCTAAACATTTGCCAATTTGAAGGATTGACACTTACTTGCACGAGGTCTGTATCTGAGGAAGCCTTCCTCTGTTCCATTGAAATAATACTGCACACTCTGTTTAAGTTTGTTTACAAGCTCTTGTTTGTTCCCTTTGGAGTTTCTATAAATACAAAATACAGAGAGATATGGCCCTTTCCTAGTTTTGTTTTCTATGTTTAATGTTTCAACCAAATAACTAACTATAACACTGACCAAGTCAGAAAGGGCCCACAAAAGCTGTCAGGAAGAGTAGGGCACTGAGAGAAAACTGCACAAGTTCAGCACACAGTATCAATGAGGCAAAAATTTGAATAAAGTTAACTTAACTCTTTCCTCCCTGAAACTTTAAATGGACAATTCCAGTTTACATTTTAGTCTAGTCCATTTCTGACTTTTAAGGGTTGTTTTTGTCACTGTTTGGCATTATTACAAACAGTGAAGACCCTGATCAGAGGGCTCCTTTCAGAGCCCTCTGATCTGGGTCCCCACTGTTTGCATAGGAGAAGTGTTCTATTCACATGTACACTGTTTCAAAAGGACGCCTATATGCGGGACTAGGGTTCAAAGGGTTTTAATATGTAGTTGTTGACCTGTATAGAAATGCTGACAAGACACTCACTTGAATATGGGTTCTCCTACAACATCAAGGTTACCGACGTCAGGTACACTACGTACATAGTCCACCACAGCACGAATCACATTCTCAGGGCTTTGCTGAAATCATTGAAATGGGCATATACAAACTATGAAGTAATGCGTTTCCACCTCAACCATTGAAATGGGCATATACAAACTATGAAGTAATGCGTTTCCACCTCAACCATTGAAATGGGCATATACAAACTATGAAGTAATGCGTTTCCACCTCAAACATTGAAATGGGCATATACAAACTATGAAGTAATGCGTTTCCACCTCAACCATTGAAATTGGCATATACAAACTATGAAGTAATGCGTTTCCACCTCAACCATTGAAATGGGCATATACAAACTATGAAGTAATGCGTTTCCACCTCATATGCGCCATAGGACGCCTTTACCCTTTCCTCTGCATAAGTACCAAGGGCCCGTTTCATCAACCATCGTAAACCGATCGTAAATTTGCGATTACATAAATATACAATTTTTTCCATTTACGACAAGAATGCGTTTCATGAAACAAAATTTTACGTCCGATTACATAAATATTTGACTTAAATCTATGACAGGGTAGGGGCTCTCGTAAATATATACTATAGCAAAAAGGAACATTTCTGATAGCAACAACAAACCAATATGGCCGCCACCTGTATCTGTCGACTAGAATACTTAAGGCTTGCTGATATGTTATTGAGGCCAGGGTTGAGCAGATGACAATAAATGAGACATAGATCTGATGTCTCGCTTTCATTTAGACAGAAAAGCTATAGAGTTCCTGCTGTATAACGACTTCAAACAAACCGCCCAGAGGATCAAAAACCACCTCGCCTTTCCCAAAGGTAAATATTTTAATGCTATGCTTGAAAAACATGGATCTAAACGTTTAGACGTTGTCACCATCACAATATAATTTACGTGTATCACAGTCAAAACTGTACTTTGATGATTGAGTTGTTCCCCTTTGTTACTTAAATCAAGGTCAATCTACGTCATTTCCGTGAATAAAAACAAGGGCCACCATGGCCCTAAATCGCTCACCTGGTTCACAATGTAAAACTTTACCTATAGTGATATAGATTACAACTGACATGACCCACAATAAACCTCTAAAGTGTTAACAAGAATTAGCATTCACCCTTGACCTAGATATCAATGAGGAAAACATTTTGACCTAGTGTCATGAAAATCGGATGAGATTTGTAGCCTCTATAGTGTTAACAAGGTTCTCCTATGATTTGACCTAGTGACCTAGTTTTTGACCCGACATGACTCATATTCGAACTTGACCTAGATATCAATTAGGCAAAAATTCTGACTAAGTTGCATAAAAATTCAATGAGATTTGTAGCCTCTAGAGTGTTCACAAGGTTTTCCTATGATTTGACCTAGTGACCTAGTTTTTGACTGGACATGACCCATATTTGAACTTGACCTAGATATTTATTAGGCAAACATTTTGACCTAGTGTCATGAGAATCGGATGAGATTTGTAGCCTCTAGAGTGTTAACAAGGTTTTCCTATGATTTGACCTAGTGACCTAGTTTTTGACCCGACATGACTCATATTCGAACTTGACCTAGATATCAATTAGGCAAAAATTCTGAATAAGTTGCATAAAAATTCAATGAGATTTGTAGCCTCTAGAGTGTTCACAACGTTTTCCTATGATTTGACCTAGTGACCTAGTTTTTGACCGGACATGACCCATATTTGAACTTGACCTAGATATTTATTAGGCAAACATTTTGACCTAGTGTCATGAGAATCGGATGAGATTTGTAGCCTCTAGAGTGTTAACAAGGTTTTCCTATGATTTGACCTAGTGACCTAGTTTTTGACCCGACATGACTCATATTCGAACTTGACCTAGATATCAATTAGGCAAACATTCTGACCATGTTGCATAAAAATCTAATGAGATTTGTAGCCTCTAGAGTGTTCACAAGGTTTTTCTATGATTTGACCTAGTGACCTAGTTTTTGACCCGACATGACCCATATTTGAACTTGACCTAGATAATAATTAGGCAAATATTTTGATCAAGTTTCATTAAGATCCAATGAGATTTGTAGCCTCTAGAGTGTTCACAAGGTTTTTCTATGATTTGACCTAGTGACCTAGTTTTTGACCCGACATGACCCACATTCGAACATGACCTAGATTTCATCAAGACAAACATTGTCATCAAGTTTCATGAAGATCGGATGAAATTTGTAACCGCTAGAGTGTTCACAACCAATGGGGCCCTACCGATATACAGAGTTACCCCGCATGGAAAGTGTGATAAGAGTAGCGATCCCTGAATGAGCGGTTGTTTCCGGTTCAATAGTGAAGTACACATAGTATCGAAAATCCTTTATCCTCAAACACGAATTTGAGGAGATCGTCTGCTTGTTAGTGTAGAGCTTATATTATATACAGTAGAACCTGGCTATACATTATTGAAAGCGCAATCTCTCATATATTGTTCAAACATAGAATTAAGACATGCATTTACTTTACCTACAATAAAACTTACAAAAACTTCCATAGATATACCGTTCTATGCATATCATTTATTCATATGTTTATTAAAATTAGTCATCAATCTGCACCTCAATAAATATGTTATACCTCCCAGCAGATGATAGCTTAAAGCAGAATGTACCTTAACCTGCCTTAAGGGGTCACCTATCTTCAAAACTAATACCATCTATTGGGTAAAGGGTTAAACCCCGTTACATGGATGTGTCATAGCACATTCTGGTTGCTGTTAATCAACCATAAACCCTACCCGCTATGAATACCTATCATTAAATTTATTACTTTAGCTGATTAAATAAGGAACAATACCGTAGGAATGATCAATTATGCTAATAGCATGATAAGGGTTAATATTTAAAAAAAAAATACTGCCTACTTTCTTGATAAAAGTTTAGAACATGATATCAATTTTGACTTAAAACATAATATATGAGTGAAACAGTTCTACCCCTGATCAGCCTGTTAGTATATATGCTGCATCTTATCTGGTTCCAAACTTTTTATAAATGATAGTGTTTTAAACCTATTATAATTAGTGAACTGGTAAAAGATCAACATAAATAAAGTTCTAATCTACTAAAACGATGGAATACATGCTTTACTTTCAACATTGAGTTTTCAATAGAGTACACATTTAATGATAGGAGAGGGGTTCTAAAGTATTTATGTTGTTAAAACGGTATGTATTTCCTATTAACCCTTTAAATACGCCTTTGGTTTATGCCTCCATTGAAGGAAAGAGTTCTAATTCAAAGTTTTTATTAGCATGAATGTGCAACATTAAAAACATTGAATATCCTAGCAGATGGTAGCTTAAAGCAAGCTGAAAGTTAAGTAGCATGTACTTTTCAATCTACCTTTAATGGACACCTGTCTTTCCAGGTAGGAACAGGCGATCGGGTAATGGGTTTACCCATTACCTAAACCAATTACCCCACAGCCCGTGTTAAGTATTGAATATAGGTCACCTCTTAAACAGGTTGAAAGTAAAACATAATGCGCCTTAAGGTGCACCCTGCTTTACTTTAATCCTGCTTTAAGGCACCACCCACTACGACATAATATATCACCTATGTTTCATAATTATGACTGCTTAGTGCATGAAGATGATTTAGTTGCTTATGAAGGTGGAATTCATTAAAGGAGTAAAAGGCATAATGATGGGGGTAATGGGTTAAGCTTTTGCACATGAAGGAGTGCATGGTATAGGAGATTAAAATTTATTCCCCACATGAATAACAATGTGGATCCTCTGTATAAAAAAAAATAGTTTGGTGTGTTTTGATTCCAGCCTGTGTACCCAAGACTTAAGCTTCCGTTTTATGGCTTGTCATAGCAGAGATGACTCTTACATGTATGGGACAGCAGCTGCACCCCAGTGGGGGTCAGTATACAATTCGATTTCTAGCTAATTGGTTACTTCCTGTTTTTAGTTGTGATGATGCTTTGCGCTTTATGGCCCCTGGGCAGAAGCCTTGAGAAGTGAAATCCATGTGCGCTATGAGCATGACAGGCTGAACTATTTCTATGAAATTTCTGTCAACTAAAATCTGATGGTATATAATGAACAAACAAAATATACATTTTTGAAGAAACTGTTTACCATTCAACATATTTTAAAAGATCAGTTTAACCCTTTGCCTAATGAATATTCATGTCATTATTAATAACTGAATAATACAAAGTTTATGTTTTAATACCGGTAATGTCTTAATAAATATCCCCTTTTTCACCTGTAATAGGCAGCATTTATAGACCTATAATGTCATTTAAGAACCAGAGAGGACAGTCATTGATTATAGAGACTGTTCCTATATAGTAACCATCTGATCAGGATCTACTATTAATCCATGTTAACGTTGTTTTACCGAGGTGAAAACCCGTGTCTGTTAAGTATGTTAAAAGTCAGCTTCTTTGTTATATAGAAAAAGTATGATCAGTGCTACTTTCGGTTTGCTAAAAACGATGAAATAAATAACCGTCGCATTTAACATTAAACAAAATTAATACATTAAAATACATAGGGATAAACAGGAGCTTGACTGCATATAGATATAGGTATCAAACTAATAAACCGCATTCGATCTATTCTTTTCCGAATCGTTTATGACCGTTATCGACACCGTCTCAATACCGGAAACAACCTTTTCCTTATCAGGGGAGTTAACTCGTGATGAAAATTGGGATAACTCTGTAATGCGGTAGGGCCCCATTGTGAACGGACGGACAGACAGACAGACGACGGACGACGGACATCCAGCGATCCTAAAAGCTCATCGTGCCAGGTGAGCTAAAAAGTCAACATGCCTCAAATTTTCGATTGATTGCGACCAGTAGCCGCCTGTGTTCAATGAAAATGGTATGGATAGTTAGTATTATATCTATTGTTAATGACATTGTGACTACTTACATTCATATTGATACTGATCAGTGAGTTCACAGCAAACAAAACCATGCAAATGAAATGAACACTATTTTGAACCCCCCCCCCCCCCCCACCCACCCAACCGATACTCTTTTAGAATCTGTTCACTTGTTACCAGGGCATGTTGCAGCTTCATGCACGATATAGATCCGTGCGCAAATGCACTGAACTTTCTTTGTTAGACAGCCATCGTTTAAATGAGATGTGTAAACACAGATGACAGGGCTGCCATCTCCCTGGATTTTAGCACATGATAGCTTAAAGCAGGCTGAAAATAAAGCAGCATGCCCCTTGCCACGCATTCTGCTTTACTTTCAAACTGCTACTCATGTTTGAAAAATAGAAATTTGGAAATCTTAGGATTTTTCAAGATCAACTAATGGCAGCCCTGAGATGAGCGAAATCGGGGCCGAACATGACTTTCTTGTATTCATTCCGATGTAGATATAACTTAGATGATAAACACGAGCTAAATCGCTTGTATATAAAATTGAATGCCTGTGTCAGGTCAAGATTCAATTGATTCTGCGATAAAACCGATGTCGAATGAACGGACCAAGCCATAATCATGTTTTAAACGAGCAGCTATCGGGCACTTTTTTACGTTACGGCGCCGTCATAAAATAAACCGGAGGTATATCTTTAGACGGCGTCACTGTGTTTTACCCTGTACGCCGTCGTAAATTTTACGTACGATGTGTTGATATACAATCTTGTTGATGAAACGCAAATAAGCAGAGATCGTAAATGACTTATCGTATCGTATATATACGATAAATATACGATACGATCGCAAATGTTGATGAAACGACCCCCAAATACGAATATCAACTGATACTGTTAAATACAGGTGGCAGCTTAAAGCAAGATAAAAACTAGAGCTTGTTTTTGAGAAAAACACATCATGACACATGTCTCCCCCCGGTACCCCGCCCCCGCACCTATAAGAGGAATAAATTCACCCCCTGGCAACCTCCACCCTGGCACCTATATTAGGAATAAATTCATATGTCAAAATACTGACATTGTAAATTGTAAGCAATTTATTTTCAGATTAAAATTGTGTGTATACTTACTCTGTCATAATTGTTGCAGCCCATATGCCTATCTACATGACCATCCTCACATATAGCTGGTTAATATGTAAAAGTTTGAATGAAAACTCTTACATAGTATAGGAGGAGTTAGCTGCACAAGACTTTTTCGCTATATTCTCTATATAAGGAAAAACTACAAAGGGCCATAACTTCTGTTAAAGTTGTTGCAGCCAAAATTCCAAACCACATGACCATCCTCACATATAGTTGGTTCATGTGTAAAAGTTTTAAGTAAATCCCTCAAATAGTGTAGGAGGAGTTAGCTGCACAAGAATTCTAACAGACAGACAGACGGACAGACAGAAAGCACAACACCAATATGTCTCCCTCCCCTAAAGGGGGGAGACATAATTAAAGGGGGGGAGACATAACTAAGCAGGTACCTAGGTACCGTATATACGCAGCCATAAGTCGACTTTTTCAGACTCCAAAATCACTCTCAGAAACCTTACTCGACTTATGGGGTTGACCCAAGATTTTTCAAGGTTTTTTACATAACAAAAATCCGTTTGAAATCTCTCTACTGATAAAGAAATTTAGAAGCAAAATCTTCCCCCACCCTATTTTACAATCTGTATCTAGATACAAAATAACTTGCATTCATACATCACTCAGTACGGTAATCCAGTTTCAATTTGCCAGCCTCGCGAATGACACTTAATACACTGGCTAGTGTTCATGTGTTAAGCTTTGAGAGATTAACCCATGCGATATTTATAAACAACACCCTGGCTACATGCAGTCACGGGCCGCAGTGTCACCGTGACCACTGATCAGCTGTGTGTACACACGCTGGGCGTTGGTCTAATTTACGTTGTAAACACATCATGTTGAGTAAGCCAAAAGTCGAGATTGATTATAGAGGTGTTGAAGATGTTTCATTGTGTAATTGCTTTAATGATCACGGATTAACATGAGAGCTGTACACAAAGGAAACTGCAGACATACTCTATTCTTAGAGGTACGGAGAGATTAAGTAAAGCTAATTAAGAGGGTACTTCACTGGATTTAATTACAACAGTTTGCAAACATTGTCTGAATAAGTGACAAATGAGTCCTATTACTTATCAACAAGAGCCGCATACGGCCCTAAATCGCTCACCTGAGTTACTATTGTGTTATACTCGATGCATAATGAAGTTTGTCATTGCATGTAGGTGGAATGTTGCATGAAACTGTAACAACTCGGAATTAGGTTTTCCTGTAGAAGTATATATAAAACTGATAAGCCCCGGGGCGGGCCATTTTTTACCCAGGGGTCATGATTTGAACAATCTAGGTAGAGGACCATAAGACAAAGCTAGATGCCAAATATAAAAGGTATGGGCCTTACGGTTTCAGAGAAGAAGATTTTTAAAGGTTTTACTACATAAGTCTTTGTAAAACTTATAAGCCCCGGGGAGGGGCCATTTTTTATCTGGGGGTCATGATTTGAACAATCTTAGTAGAGGACCATAAGGCAAAGCTAGATGCCCAATATAAAAGGTCTGGGCCTTACGGTTTCAGAGAAGAAGATTTTTAAAGATTTTCCTATATAAGTCTATGTAAAACTGATAAGCCCCAGGGCGGGCCATTTTTGACCCTGGGGTCATGATTTGAACAATCTTGGTAAAGGACCATACAGCAAAGCTAGTGCTAAATATACAAGGTCTAGGCCATACAGTTTTAGAGAAGAAGAGTTTTAAAGGATTTCCTATGAAAAACTGATAAGCCCCGGGGTGGGGCCATTTTTGACCCGGGGGTCATTATTTGAACAATCTTGCTAAAGGTTTACAACATGATGCTACATGTGAAATTTGGTTATCCTAGGACTTATAGTTACTGACAAGAAGATGTTTAAAGTTTTGACTTTAGTTGTCAATATTTCGTAAATAGGGAAAATGACCACGCCCTCTGGCGGCCATGTTTTTTGACGGATCAAAATTCTTTGAACAATTTTGAAAGTATATTAATTGAGAAACATTTTGGCGCAAACCAAATTGAAATCGGACCAGTAGTTTTTGAGAAGAAGATATTTTTAGATATTGTGCATGGTTGCCATCGCAACAAGACCGATTGCCCCACCCACTTTTTTTAACAATTTTTGTAGCTAACAATTATAGTATGTATCTGACCAAGTTTGGTTAAAATTGGGCCATTGGTTTCAGAGAAAAAGTTGTTTGAAACAAATTGTGAACAGACGACACCGACGGACGGCAACCGATCACAATAGCTCACCTTGAGCACTTTGTGCTCAGGTGAGCTAAAAAGGACTGAATACAGAGCAGTATTTTAATTCTTTACATAAATTGTGATAGCTTACAAACTTTCTGATCGGCAAAAATGTGCCGTGCCCGTGATGAAAAATTGATTCGACTTATGGACGGGTCAACTTAACAAGAGGCCCTGAAGGCCCTGATATCGCTCACCTCTTGTACTGAAGCTTGATAGCTTTATCTTACTGTTTCATCAGTTTTAATTTAAATCCATTCAAATTTGTAGTATAGCATGTAAACAATTTTGGAATACAACCTCATAATTCTAATATGGTAGAGTACATCAAGGGCAGATAACTAGAGTCTAAACAATACTGAAATGAAGCCTTTTCTAGCATTTCAAAGTATATCAAGGGCAGATAACTAGTGCTACAATTATTAGATTTCAACAATAATTGCACTCCTTTGAGAATTTATAGGTAAATACTTTTGTGTGCAAGTAAAATCAAAATCAATTGAAAACTGTAGTTGCAACAGTGTAAACGCTGTTCGATATGGCATTTTCAGCAATTCAAGGGCAGACAACTCTTGACATATAGGTTCGATTTCAACCATAATCACACTTATTTGAACTCTTATGGTCATATACAATCTGAGCAAGTTTGAAAAAGACAGGATACAAATTGTGGCCTCTAGAGTGTAAACACCCTTAAATATGACATTTTCAGCAATTCAAAGGTAGATAACTCTCAACCTATTGGTCCAATTTCAATCAAAATTGAACTCAATCAAACTCTTATGGTCATATACAATCTGAACAAGTTTGAGATAGATTGGATAAAAATTGTGACCCCTGGAGAGTAAACACCCTTAAAAATGACAATTTCAGCATTTCAAAGGTAGATAACTTTCAACCTATTAGTCTGATTTCAACCAAAATCAAACTCATCTGAACTCTTATGGTTATACACAATCTGAGCATGTTTGAGATAGATTGGATAAAAATTGTGGCCTCTAGAGTGTAAACACCCTTAAATATGACTTTTTCAGCAATTCAAAGGTAGATAACTCTCAACCTATTGATCAGATTTCAACCATAATCGAACTTATCCGAACTCTTATGGTCATATAACATGTATACAATCTGAGCAAGTTTGAGATAGATTTGATAACAAGGGCCACTATGGCCCTAAATCGCTCACCTGGTAACCATGTAACCATGTACACAATAGTGAACGGACGGACGGACGGACAGATAGACGACGGACATCCAGCGATCCTAAAAGCTCACCTTGGCACTACGTGCCAGGTGAGCTAAAAATTGTGGCCTCTAGAGTGTAAACACCCTTAAATATGGCATTTTCAGCAATTCAAAGGTAGATTACTCTTGACCTATTAGTCCGATTTCAACCATAATCGAACTCTTCCGAACTGTTATGGTAGTATACAATCTGAGCAAGTTTGAGAAAGATTGGATAAATATTGTGGCCTCTAGAGTGTAAACACTAAAATTGTTGACGACTAACGCCGGACGCCGGACATTCAAGTATTGCAAAAGCTCACCCTGAGCTAGCTCAGGCGAGCTAAAAAGTCTGAAAATTAAGGTTGAAATAGGGGGGTCGACTTATGGTCCAGGTCTACTTATGGCTGCGAATATACAGTATGGACATACATATCCAGGGGTGTGATTAGCCCGACAGCTGAGGGGCTGAAAATAATTTGGCCGGGGGTTTCGGGGACCGGTAAGGCCCCGAACGGGTTCCAAGGGCAACGCCCTGGTGGGGGTAACAGGGGGGCAAAGCCCCCTTGTAAAAAAAATGGCATTTTCAGCATTTTTGAAGGTTTTTTGTGGGCTCTCCTGTGATTAATTTAAGAGCTCTAAAGGATGATTAAAAAGCAAAATTAGAACTTTTATAAGAACAATTTCATAATTTAACTAGGGTGAGGAATGACTGACTAGATTTTAATCATGAAACAGTAAAGATGCCTGTAGTAACACATTACTGACTACAGGCATGCATCTTCTTTTCTGTTTCATGATTAAATTTCAATCTGATCTTTTCAGTGTCAATGCCATGGAGTCAATAGCTGTTGGCCATCTTGACTATTATAAGTTTGTCTTGTGTCTCAACTCTTAACAACTATACACATTTTGAATGTCTGAAACTGTGCTCATATGAATAACTGTTTGGAAGTGACAAGCAACATTTTCTTGGTTACAATGTTGTCCAATAATTGAAGAAAAACAGCATAGCCATTATTTAAATTTGATGTTATTGAACAGATGATGCAACAGGCTTTGAGCAAACTCTTTTCAAACTAAACAATAAAGCATTTTGCTTTTACCATTAAGACTGCAAGGCCCCCAAAAATGTGTGTTTCTTGTTAGATGATAATAGATCCATGGATGAGTTAGATCCAAGGGTGAAAAATATGGGATGGGATGTAGATAATTATTATTATTGTTAGATCCAAGGGTGACAAATATGGGATGGGATGTAGATTATTATTGTTATTGTCTTATAAAGCTGTATATATAAGATCAAGTTTGTATCATTGAAGTTGACACTTAAAGATTATTATTATTATTACTATTATCATAATTATTATTATTGTCTCATAAAGCCATAAACATGTATATAAGATAGAGTTTGTATCATTGAATTTGACACTTAAAAATTATAACAAATATTTCTCATAAACAATGTTTATAATATACTCTACTTGCAGTGAAGCATTACCATAGAGATTAATACCTACAAGTAGTTTTATTCTTTTACAAGGATACTGTATTGATAATGTGTCATACATGGTCCCTGGTTATAGTAAAGTGTTGAGAGTATATAGGCCTTACTATGATACAGATACTTAAAGCCATTTTCACAGAATACAACCAAAGCTGTACTGTCCAATTCTGTTTCGACACCTGTTTCAAAATTAATATAGACCTTTACGAGTATGTGGATCTATGAGTACGATCCAATGCTTCCCTTCCTTGTGACAATATCATATTGTAAACTTTGGGGAAGGTGGACTGATCCCCCATCTTTTCTAATCCACTTAACAAAAAATTGGCATAGGTTACTCTATATATAAGAACAATTATTAAAATTGTCATAATTATAATGCCAAATGTGTACAGGCCATTTTCAAAAATTTTGACATTTAAAGGCATGACGTGTGAAAGGGTGGGGATAGGCATTTCATTTATCCTAATGAAAATAGCTCCCCCTCTCAGCTCAATAGATTTATTCATAAAGTAAAGCACTCACCTGTCCATGTCCCATAAATGATTTCCAACTAGATTTATAGTTCTTTTATTAAAAATGCATTGTTACATGGATATAGCCATTACTCAACACATGGGTCTATGATTATAATTCAAATCTCCCCTTCCTTATGACATTATTGTGAAGGGGAAGGGGGACAGACACCATTGTCCCTCTTCCCAAAATGTGTTGACATGGGTTACCCTATATACAAAAAGATTTCTTTATTATTATGTGTACAGGCCATTCTAAAGTTTGGGATACTTAATAATGGCATGAAGTATGAGAAGGGTGGGGATAGGTATTGCCTTTATCCTTATGAAAATACCTCCCCTCTCTGCTCAAAAGGTTTATTAAATAAAGCACTCACCTCTGTGTCAAGTCTGTGTCATTAATTATACATGAGTTCTTGATAAATTAGTTCTAACTTGATCTATATATTTTTATGAAACCCATAAAAAAGTCTTCCTATTGCTGACCAAAATCAACAGATTGGTGTCTTCTTCTCCAAAATTTTGCATTGTTTAGATCATGTAGATTGATCTCGCCACTACCATGGTTATTCAATGTTGAATACATTTCAGACATTCATGTATTTTTACTTTCAATTAGGCTATTTGTAATAAAAAATATAGGTGTGCCGTTTTGATCCGGGGTCGTTTTCACCCGAGGGCGTTACGATCTGGTACCGACTTCTCGACTCGCTTGCCGTTGGTCTTAACGAACAAAAAATCAATATCATAATCAAACCCCTTTTAAATTTGTTAACCTTGTTATTTTAGGAAGCTGTCATATTATTGATAGGGGTGTAACGATTCGCCGAAACCTGCATCGCAGTTTATCGCAATACGGAGAAATCGAATCGCAATATATTGCAATATACCGTGTAAGTATGGAACAAACATCTGCCATCGTGTTTACTGTATTAATCTTGTTCAACCAGGCCCTTGATTCGCTACTTGTTTCTTAATAAGAGCGTCTCGTTGAGCGAGATTAAACAGAAACGTAATAGTACTGTTACACCGGCTAGGGATATGGATAAAACACCGGACTGCGTCTACTACGCATTGTTTCGAAAACAATTCCGCGAAACAAAAGTAAGTTTGTCCATTCTTTTACCGTTTTTAAATAAGGCAAAGAAAATCGGTTTTTCTGAATCTGAACCGCGGGGCAATATTATTCAGCTCACACCGCAATATATCGGTACACCGCCGAATCGTTACACCCCTAATTATTGACAATCTATAAACATTGTTCAAACCTCAAAACACAAAAATATTTTGGTCTCGAAAAGCGGTGTTGTCCCGAAGACTGATTTCCGAGTTTTCAATATTGTAACATAGATATCTTAAGAGACTAGATCGGCCACCTAGCGCTGAGCTCCCAATGGTCGACGGTCAGAAAGACGCCATTTTGGTACGTGTATCATACACTTTCCCTCCGGCGACAAAATGTGATTTACTTTCATTTAAGAATGAATTCGTACTACATACATCTTGTAACATATATATGCAACGTAAAATGACAATCAAACGATAATAAGCACAAAATGATGGTAATTCCTATTTAACTAACTAAAATCATCGGTTAATCATAGCAACTATGTAACGCTTCTTAGCAACTTCTGTAGCCAATGACGCACCGTCAACGTAGACGGGATTACTGCGCACAGCATGTAACGTCATAAATCTACCTCAATACGACGTGCACCAGACCATTGGAACATGAATAGCATACACTAACCAAGATGGCTTCTCGATGACCGTCGCTGATTGGCCTGTGGCCGATCTAGGTTATTTTAAGATATCTATGTATTGTAAGAGCACGCGCAGCCACTATTGCGGTAACCAGTTAAATTGATGTGGAACACTCGGACTTTTCCATTACCGACGATTTCCGGGTCAGACTAAAACACGTCCGCGGACGCGACCGACTTTCAGACCTCACCCCCCTTATAGTCGTCAGATTTTCTCAACGAATCTGGACGAATCTCAGAAATGGTCTCGGCGGCAATCCAATCCGCGGATTTCCGCGGAAAAATCACAGGCCTGATATCCACAACAGTCAATATTATGCCATGCACCACTTAGTGTTGGGGTACAAAAAGGCAAATTTATTCTAAGGTAAATCTTTATAGTATGTAAGTTGGATAAATAAAGCATACTGAAAATAAAACACTGTAAAACGGCTCAAATTAGTAGAACAAACAATCTGGCAGTATTGTGTTGACAAATAAAACAGAAAGCTCTAGACTACGTCTGCCTTTAAAGGGGCTTTCTGTTTTACCTTCAGCCAACGTAAAACTATCTGTCTTCAAACACCAAAAACCTAAAGCAACAGCATGAAAGTCAACCTGTTTTAACAAATGCCTGATTTAACCCATTTCACAATAGATACACATTTTTACAGTTTAGGCAGTGGGTGTATTCTACACTGGAGAAAATAGTTCAAATTATACAGTCATGAATATGAGACGAAAGAAATATTTTCTATAGTCTAGCAGATGATAGCTTAAAGCAGGCTGAAACTGTGAAAGTAAAGCAGGATCATTTTAAAATAAGGCTCTACTTTACTTTCAAGCTGCTTTAATTAAATACTAAAAACAGGCTATGGGGTGAAAGGGTTAAATATTAAAAGTTCCCTATCACGACTACATATATCCAGGACCAATGAAGAGTTCCCACAAGAGCCGTATACGGCCCTAAATAGCTCACCTTGAACAGTTGATGTAAATGTAACATATCTTGGAAAGTTGAGAAATTATGACAATATGACTGTGCCAATTGTTGGGTAGATGATGCTGTGTGCCAAATATCTGAGCTCATGGTACTGAGGTGTATGAGAAGAAGATTTTTTAAGGTTTCATTGTAAAAATCTATTTTTACCTCCTGTGACCTAGATATGCAACAGACCGAAACCACTTGAACAAGATATGCAACGGACCGGAAATGTTTGAACAACTTTGAAAGAGAACCATATAAGGATAATTCCTGCCAAGTTTGGTAAAATTCCATCCAATAGTTTAGGAAAAGATGTCGTTTAAAGAAATTGTTGACGACGGACGGACGACGGACACAGGACGATCAAAATAGCTCACCATGGCACTTTGTACCAGGTGAGCTAAAAATTGAAGATCAAAATTCCCTGACTATTCCCTGACCAGTTACATTTTTCACAGACCTTATGCAATTTCTCAGCACAAGTTACAACTAGCAGCAAATATTAACCACATCTTTACAAACATCGTTTTAGCAACAAGAATTGAGAATACTTGTCATTAACAAGCATTGTACTTGTGAAGAGTACACTTGTCCTATGCAAAACGTGAAGATACTGGTCAGTCAGAGCTCCTAAAAGGAGAATCTGCACTGTTTTGTATTTTGTGCAATATATTTCTAAAATCAACCCTAAATAGTCGATAATGGGACTAAATTTGATTTGAAAATAAAATTGTTAATTTAAAGATTCAAGCGGGTGAATCAAGTTTACCATTTCCCTCATAGAAATACCTTTCAGCGCATTTAATTTATTCCTCCACTTTAGAAAATAGTTCCAATTTAATCATACAGGAATATGCATTATAAGAAATAGTTTCCATATTCTAGCAGATGGAAGCTTAAAGCTGATAAAGCAGGCTGAAAATAAAGCAGATTCTGCTTTACTTTCAACCTGCTTTAGCAGTCACCTGTTTTCAAATCTAGAAACAGGCTATGGGGTAAAGGGCTAACAATCACTGCCATACTCTTCAAAAACAGCTTCCATGAAGGTGGGGATATGGAGGTCCTCCCCCAAGAAAATTTTGCAATTCAGGATTGAAAATAGTGATTTTTGATGGTCCAAATTATAAAATTCCCTGACTTTTCCCCCGACTTTTACTGAAACACCAATTTTCTCTGACCAATTTCAAAATTCCCTGACTTTTCCCTGACGTAGAAAATATATCACTTTTCCCGGACATTTCCCCGACTTGTGGGAACCCTGCAACTGATATATCTGTATGACAGCAGAATTAAGTCAAACATAACTGACCAAGGTCAATTTCATCTGTTTCCTGATGAAAAACCATTTTAAAGAAGCTGAATACAATAAAGTTCTAACCTTGATGGTTTTCCCAGCATCCTGAGAGGCCTTCGCTAGTAGATCTTTGGAAAATTCATACAGATCTGCTTCTGTTAAAATGTGATTTCCTGAAGAAAAAATATAATTTCAAATGATTAAAGGGTTACATGAAAGCAGATTGTAAGGCATAGCATTTAAACCATTCCCCCATAAATATGCCCTTATTCCTCCACTGAAGAAAACAGTTCCCTTTTATACAGTCATGAATATGTATCAAATGAAATATTTTCTATATCCTAGCAGATAATAGCTTAAAGCAGGCTGAAAGTAAAACAGAATGTGCCTTAAGGCGCATTCTGCTTTACTTTCAACCTGCTTTAAGTGATCATCTTTCTTTAAAACTAGAAACAGGTTATGGGGTAATGGGTTAAAAGAGCAGATAGTCAAACCTGGGTTAAATGACTGCTAAATGACTCCATAAAAGAGCTTTCTGCATTTCTTTTGTTATTCACAAAGCTGCTACTTGTCCTAAAGACTACAAATGTAAGTAGTTGCTTAATAAGGGTTTGACTGTAATTCTGATTTGTAGACGGTGACTGTGACAGATGGCAAGAAGTAAAGATACCAAAGTAACCAGGCTATAGTTGGATGTTGTGGTTTAATGCCTTTAACCCATTACCCCATAGCCTGTTTCTAGTTTTGAAGACAGATGGCCACTTAAAGCAGGTTGGAAGTAAAGCAGAATGTGCCTTACTTTCAGCATGCTTTAAGCTACCGTTTGTTTAGATATAGAAACTATTTTTTATGGTACAAATTCATGCTGTATAAATTGGGATTAAATTCTTCTGTGGAGGAAAAATTTAAAGGCATAAAAGGCGTATTTATGGGGTAATGGGTTAAGAGATCAAAGTCATATTGAGCATGCTTTCATAGAGCATTCTAGATACAGTCTTCAAGAACCCTCTGTGGGTCTTCTGGTTCTTCATAGTGCTGATACACAGTGGGACTTGAACCAATGCCACTTAACCCTTTCCCCAGAACTTGTTTTCTGTGTTTCAGTACTTGATTGAATTGGGTTTTACAGCACTGCCACACAATACTGGTCATATAGCACCAATGTGTATGTATGTACAGTAGTGAATGCAAGAGTCACTTTTTGGTGGAGTCTTATCACTCTGCCAGTTCAGGCAGTGGGTGTATTGAAGCAGACTGAATGCACAGCATAAAGCTCAAGGGTGATGGATGAGTTGGGTTTTATGGCACTGCGACACAGAATAGATCATATAATACCAATGAATGATGAGGGATGATGAGATAAGGATGGTTTCAGGAAGATGATTTCATTCGTAGAGAAGCAGCGCATAGGATCAAAACCACTGACCTACCCTCCTTTTAGCTCTTGGCAGAGAGATAATCTCGGTGAAATAAACAGAAATATTCCCTATGACAATAAAGCCCCAGAACCATGGCAAGGTAGGGAGGTCTCTGCTTGCTTTCTGTCAGCATCCACACGTCAGGGTGTAGGAAAAGTTTACTTTGGCTTTTTTTACCTGGACATGATAAATACATGAAATGGCATTTCATTTTCTATGAGGAATAGATAAAGGCATCAAAAGGCACTTCTATGAGCAAAAAGGTTCAGCCTAAAACTGAATGAACCACTGTTACCAGACTATTACCACTTGAACGGGCGTCGGGAAAGTGGGTTAGGGTGAAGACTGATTGCTCTATTCCTATGGATGCCAACACAAGTCAGGTAGCTATTCAACTGGTACTATCCACTGCCTTCTCTCCCTCCACCCACCCCTTTCAGTGCTCCAGCTAGGATTTGAATAGGGCAGGGTGCTGCTGAACTTGAGGGCACATGGACGCGGTGGGGTGTGTATGGGAGGGGGTTTACCCCCTTCCATAGGGGGGTATGGGAAAATTTTGAAAATTTAAACCTTAAAGAAGCCTTCTGGTATGTTTTCCGACTAGAAATACTGTAGACTCTTGTGTAGGAGAAATCATAAATAAAAAAAAAAATGTGCGTCTCATAACCCTTTTATGGTACATGTAGGATTTACCACTTGTTCTGTATTTTCATTATTAAGTCAACTATGTCCTTAAGAGGTCTAAAGGGAGGTTCATCTTAGTGGTGAAATGAAGAACTTTCAAAGCATCTGCCATTGATTTAGTTGAAGTACTTTCAAAGCATCTGCCATTGATTTAGTTATTGCTGTGCTGGTGTTTTCAGCGACATCAACCAGTAGCTTTCTGCTGAGTGATTAAGCCAAGGAGGTCTTGTCTATGTTGTTGACTTCATGAGCTTTCACCATGGCCATACTACTTAGGTTTTGTTGATGTTAGAGCCTGTACTGTACTCTTGGCACAGAGAACAGAACATAATATAAGGTTTGATGGTTGGGTGTTGACTAGGGAGGGGTGAAATTTTAATGCCATCAAATTTTCACCCCCTCAACTGAAGTTATTTGCAGGTCAAAGTACCCTAGAGATAGGAGTAAACTCACTATCAAACTTAATCAACTAATTGAAAATTACAAAAATGTACATATATTTGATGTGTATATCAGATGACTAGGTTTGATGGTCTGGTGTTTACTAGGGAGGGGGTGGAAATTAAATGCCATCAAATTTTCACCCCTCTCTCCAACTGAAATTATTTGCAGGGCATAGTACCCTAGGGATAGGAATAAACTCATCACCAAAACTAAACAACTTATTGAAACTTACATATATTTGTTGTGTATATCAAATGTCTAGGTTTTATAGTTTGGTGTTGACGAGGGAGGGGGTGAAATTATAACGGCATAAATTTTTCACCCCTCCAAAATGAAGTTATTTGCAGAGCATAGTATCCTAGGTATAGGTGTAAACTCGCCATCAAAACTACACAACTAATTGTAAATTACATATATTTGATGTGCAGATCAAATGACTAAGTTTGATGGTTAGGTGTTGACTAGGGAGGGAGTGAAATTTTAACACAATCAAATTTTCACCCCCATCTCCAACTGAAATTATTTGCAGGGCATGGTACCCTAGGGATAGGAATAAACTCATCGCCAAAACTAAACAACTTAGAGTTAGACAACTTAAACAACAATAGATGATGTGTAGACATTGGTAAAACTTCAGTCTGAGTTTAGGCCTTTTTCTGGTGCATCCAAAGGCCCCTTAAACGGACACATTCCCAAATAGAAATTGCAAAAATAATTCCCAATTTGTTAAAAATAAATAAAAATACAATTATGAAAAAAAAAAAAAATTTTTAGGGCAGGGCGTCGGCCAACACGGGCAGGGTGCGGCCACAGGTGCCAGACACATGCTTTGCCCCAATATATCACCTCAAAACACAAATAAAGAGAATAAAACCATAAAAACACCCTCTCCTATGACCAAACACCATATTCTGACCTAAAGCTCATTTTAAAAAAAAAAAAAAAAAATTTTATAGTATATACCTTAGAAAGGTGTCCAACTCCCGCGGTAAACCTGCTTCGCGAAACGCACCAACTTCATTCCGAGTCTTGTTGCGCAGTCAATTCTCGGTCAATTGTGAATACAAAGAGATCATCGTACGCGGAAACCCCTATTGTACACCCTAGGATTCCATATAAGATCAATTTCCATTGATAATAAGCCATTCCGATCCTCGGAAGTCGCAAAACATTTAGGTCAAACAAGTCTCTACCGATACACACACAGCACTTTTTACCCCTCAGGTCTTAAATTTACACCTTAAATCTACGACATGCTCTTCATGTCCTCCATATTTCGATCAAGTCATTTAAAAGAGGTTACTTACCATACATGTCAAAGCCGAACTACTCTGCATTATCGCGCAACGGCTGGTGTTTCGAACCGATTCGGCAATTTTCAATCGCCTTGGCCATCTTCTGCCGTGACCCGGAAGTGGAAAACCGTCAACATAGACTGGTACCCAACGCTCCAAGATGCGACACTTAAGGTTGGTAACCAGCGATCTATATTTCACATGTAGCTTGCTTTCGCGGAAAAAATTGACACTATAGAGTCTCATATAATTTAATGAAAAAAAGCTCCAAAACAAATGACAATCGTGACTTGGTACATATTTACTATTAAAAGTTTCATTTGTTGTGTTTTGTTCTGGTTTACTGTTCATTGTTTCTGTTTTTATTTAGTTTTAGCCGTTTACTTCATGTGCGCCTAAAGTTACATTTTAACCCTTATCGTGTCATGAGAAACTTGGCTAATATTTGCAAACACATAGCTTGGATCCAGATCAGACATAACGCGGTGTCTGATTTGGATCTAAAATGTTAGCAACTAATGTTAGTATTTTTCTAAAGTTTACAAAAGATCAAAATTATATTTATTTTTTCAGAAAGATATATTTGCAGCAGAAAGCAGTTCAGCATGATAAGGATCAAGATTTTATAGCATGCTTATCCATAACAAAAACTTAGTCAATAAAGTTAAACTCTGTTATTCATTGTGTTTCATTAAGTAAAGGCTTGCGTTACAAGTTACTTTGACTGTATTTGGTAAATATTACAGGTTCCCGACCTGCCGCGATTTCTTATCGTATGCGTTGGGTACCAGTCTATGTTGACGGTTTTCCACTTCCGGGTCACGGCAGAAGATGGCCAAGTCGATTGAAAATTGCCGAATCGGTTCGAAACACCAGCCGTTGCGCGATAATGCAGAGTAGTTCGGCTTTCGACATGTATGGTAAGTAACCTCTTTTAAATGACTTGATCGAAATATGGAGGACATGAAGAGCATGTCGTAGATTTAAGGTGTAAATTTAAGACCTGAGGGGTAAAAAGTGCTGTGTGTGTATCGGTAGAGACTTGTTTGACCTAAATGTTTTGCGACTTCCGAGGATCGGAATGGCTTATTATCAATGGAAATTGATCTTATATGGAATCCTAGGGTGTACAATAGGGGTTTCCGCGTACGATGATCTCTTTGTATTCACAATTGACCGAGAATTGACTGCGCAACAAGACTCGGAATGAAGTTGGTGCGTTTCGCGAAGCAGGTTTACCGCGGGAGTTGGACACCTTTCTAAGGTATATACTATAAAAAAAAAAAAAAAATTTAAAATGAGCTTTAGGTCAGAATATGGTGTTTGGTCATAGGAGAGGGTGTTTTTATGGTTTTATTCTCTTTATTTGTGTTTTGAGGTGATATATTGGGGAAAAGCATGTGTCTGGCACCTGTGGGTGCGGCGCCCTCCTAAAAAGGCCTAGCTGGAGCACTGCCTTTGATCAGACCACCCAGTGAGCCAACCCACAACTCCTACTTCATAATCCAACACCACTAAGCTGTCAAGTAGTTAGTACTGCTATGAGTGACAGTCATTTTGTGCAGAAGTTGACATAGATTGCAAGTTTTATACTACAGCAATGAAATACCAACAAGTGCACATTTACAGTTGCCCATGCATTTTAATTTATGTCTGAGCTTCTACAAGTGTTTAAATGTTTAAGACTGGTAGTTACTTAAAGCAGGCTACAAGTTAAGAAGCATGCTCCTACAAGAGCTTTTTACTTTACTTGCAGCTAGCTTAACTCTTTGCATGCTGGATAATTTTATCGTCTGCACTCTGCAACATTGTCGAATTTTTTAAATCTCTTTTCAAAACAGGGTTGGATTGTTAAACAATTTGGATCCTGATGAGATGATGCGTTGTGTGGCGTCTCATCAGAATCCAAACTATTTGCAAAGGCAATCACTGTGGCACATAATGCCACATCAACCACTAGCATGGGAACTTAAAGCATCCATCAGTTGTCATGCATAAAATATTTCCCAAGGCTTTTAATCATGGCAGAAGCATGAAATTTCATTTTTATCTGGAAATGCTGAATGCAACCTTCTATGGATGAAAGCGTTAAATCTGTGGTGTACAAATCTTCACCGATTAAATTGCAACAAAGTTCACATACATATATGGATACGATACAAACTTCATTATTTAAGAAATAATAAATTTATACTGGTCAGTGTTTTATCTTGGCAATAAAACACGGGTAGGAGTTAGGACTGCAACGGTTCACTGAATTTCGGTTATTTTCGGTTCGTTTGTCTCGGTTCGAGTTTCGGGTCGGCACCGCAAATGTTCGGTTCGGTGCGCCGATGTATGGTAAATTACACTAGACCGCTAATTTACCAATCAGCGTGCAGTCTGCGTGTATATTTTTGATGGTCAGACGTTCCAAAATGTAAGGTTAAATCACAGTTCTAACCTTTTCTTCTTGCAGTAATTTAAATAGCTCGCTTCTCGTCCGTCTCATTCTTTTCATATCGGCTATTTATAATTCCGGGAAATCCAGCTGCACTTAACGCATGCGCACGATTGATAGCCCGGCTTCAAAGGTACCAAAGTCGAATCAGCATCAGAAAAAGGGTAACCAGTCTATTACTTAGCGACCGCAAATTGCGAATGGCGATGTAAATAATTAAACTGAAATATTAATGACTTTTTCAGTAAAATAATAATATAATTGGAGCTAGGTAGTTCTTCTAGCGCTTATAAATAGAAGGCTGATGAGGCATTTAAGGAAGACCAGCCAGAATGACAAACAAAATAGGCTGAAAGCTTAGTGAGTTACGTAACTTCAATGAAAAACAGGTCGGGACGAACCACGCCTTAAATTCGCTACAATCTGTCCTAAAATGGTAGAAAGAAATGCACATCTTTCTCGTACATATGATAAAATTATAGATGACAGTGATATAGTGATAGCGTTTTCGAAAAAGTGTGGAGATCTATTGTCTGCGTAGACATGTGCCAGTAAATGAGAATTTTTTTCTGGTTGATTTTATCAAGTTCTTATCCTGATACCCGAACCAAAATAACCGAAAACTGAAGGGGTCTACTCAAACCCGAACCGAACCGTGAAGTACCTGAACCGTTGCAGCCCTAGTAGGAGTTGAGATGCATAGTTATCAAATCACAAGGTCCAAGGCCGAGTGATTTAATTACCAGCATCTCAACGACTACCCATGCTTTATTGCACGATAAAACACTGGCATTAATTTATTATTTCAATTTTAACACTTAGATTCTAAATATAATCAGATAAACCACAATTTGCACCGACGTAACATCGCTACATTTCTTGGCGTACGCATTTTCGAAGCCATATGAAGTCACGTTAAGACGTTACAGCGTGTGCGTGTTTTATTGAGAATTCAAACACAGATTTGATCCTTCTTTGTTTATAAATGCTATAGAGACATGCGCGAAGTGTGTTAGAATGTGTTTTAAAGGTTCAGTCTAATAAAATGTGCCTTATATACACACCTAGCAATGCAGCAAACAAACAGAATCTGTTTGGGTTTAAATCTAAAGACTTTGCTATCTCATCCATAACATATTCTTTAGTTTCCAAGGAGCCTTTGTATGTCAGTTTCAGATTTTGACATGAAAAGTATCGAGGTGGGTCAAATATTGCATAAACTGAGTTTTGTCCAAGTATTCCTTGCAATCCATGTTCACGGCAGAAGCCAATCACTTCTTGAGCATGATCATCCATGGACATTGCTACACCTATACCCAGATGACGTAGGGCCAGACGCAGGGCTCCAGCCAGGTACACTGGTGGGTTCCACCACACTTTAGGCGGAGGGGTGCCTTTGTTGTGTATATGTCTCAGTACCATGTTCACTTTTTTCTTCTGGCTGAGTTGTTCTGCATACCATTTGTCCATTTTCTGACTCTCAAGTGCACCATTGAAATATACCACAAGGTCCATGTTGGCAGTTTGGCAAGCTTGCATCAAATTTGACAGAAATGTCAACATCCGGTTCCATTGTCCACCGCATACCCAATCAGAGAAGAACCCCCCGTAGAGCCTGTCGAGACAACTCTCTGCATCCACTATTAGACAAAATCGCCCATTGCTAGGAACCCTGCCACGCCTTTTTGGTACATAGCTTCTAGATATTTTTAGCAAGTCAACTGAAAGGCAGGCACTGGAGCAGTGGGTTTCTAAATACTCTTGCAAATCTGCTATACCCATTGTTAATTGTCTCTACAAGCGCCGATAATTAAAACATATCACAATGTATCCTTAACACCAAATCCCGTTGCGAACTGGTAATTATTTGTCACTGAATTTTCATGCCGAAAAGTCAGTTACACATCAACCATGTGCTCTATGCGAATAGCCTTGGCTGAAAGACGGTCTGTGCGCTTGCGCACGAATCCCGGATTCTATCCCAACATTCCGAGTTCTTCTCGATTTGCTTAGCGAATTTATTCTTAGAATCAGAGGGGATGATTATAGTCAACAAGTGGGCGCGACTGAACACTCGTTCTTGAGGAAAAACTTTCATGAAAAGGTTTGCAAATAGGACGGACTTAGATCGGATTGCGCGTACAAGGAACGTATATTAGATAATCTACGTTCCTGCGCGTACCAAACACGTTGGACCCAAATGATACTCCAAACGGTTTGCATTCAAGTTATTAAACAAAATGCCCACTGTGTTTGTTAAAGGGTTTAAAAGATCCGCACTTAACCTCTTCACTGCCTAATTTACCCCAATAGTCATTCTAGCCAGAGACAGTGTATACCCAGTCTCTGTTCTAGCAAACAATTTTGATCCTGATCAGACGCCGCATTACCGCGTAATGCGGCGTCTGATCAGGATAAAAACTGTTTGACCCTCATTTTAATATTTCCAGAAACGTATATTAGATCTATATACGTTCCTGATATTTCTTAAGTCAAAATGCCTCAGATTTAAATTTGAGAAATAAAAGCAGACGGCAATTTTGTTTAAAAATGATGACGTCACGGCAGTGAGGGAGTTTAGCCGGTGGGGTATAAAACCCCATACCACCGTGCCGACGACAAATTACGGAAATTACCGAGTGGTTTCCTAAGATCATTTTTCGATTTTTTCCCCGATGTTTTTTTTCACATGATACATTTTGATCATATCTAATTGGTGCAGAAATAATTTTGGGCTGTAATAAGTATTTTCCGAGAAAATCCAATTTTTGATTTTTAGGGGGTATAAAACCCCCTTCCAATATATTTTCACAAATGTTCGTTTTATCAGGGATAATTTATAGTAATATATTATCCCTGGTTTAATAATATACAAAATATTAACAAAAAACACTGAATAGACTAACATGGGTGTAAATAAACATAATTCAAACAGCCACGGGCCAAAAAATAGCTTCAGTAAACTTTGTTATGCTTAGAAATTCGATCGTTTGTCAGTGGCACGGGGTGGCTCGGGACGGCACGCGGTTGGCTCGGATTCAATTATATCCTGAAAAATACAAAAATATAAACTATAAAACCCTAAAAAGACCAACATGTTGTTAACATATATAAATAACATATATAAAACACACAGCCGCTGACCGAAAAAACGTTTCTAGAAACTTTTGTTGCTTTATAAAACGAACATTTGTGAAAATATATCGGTAGGGGGTTTTATACCCCCTAAAAATCAAAAATTGGATTCTCTCGGAAAATACTTATTACAGCCCAAAATTATTTCTGCACCAATTAGATATGATCAAAATG
The DNA here is from genome assembly GCA_922989275.2 of Gari tellinella. NCBI lineage: Eukaryota > Metazoa > Mollusca > Bivalvia > Cardiida > Psammobiidae > Gari > Gari tellinella. The sequence continues at coordinate 55,873,035 of OV277858.1, forward strand.
TATCATGTGAAAAAAAAGCATCGGAAAAAATCGAAAAATGAACTTAGGAAACCACTCGGTAATTTCCGTAATTTGTCGTCGGCATGGGCACGGTGGTATGGGGTTTTATACCCCACCAGTTTAGCCACTCGATCGGATATGAGCTCAACAGACGTCGGCCCAATTGAGAGTTTTCCGAGTATGAAAAGTGGCTCAAGTCATTATATGAAACATAATTTCCTAAAATGACAAAATACTCGCGTTTCCTCGAACAGAAGTGATCATGTAGATACATAACTATGTACAGTCAACATCGCAGTTCTAAAGCCATCCTTCAATATTTCTAAGACCTATAGGGACAGTTGTTAATTCGTAAACAGCGTAGACCCAGATCAGCCAGATCAGCTTCGATTTTTTTATCAAAATTTGCAAATCAATTTGTAAGTGGGAAAAAATAATGTAAAAATTATACAGACTGTGTCGGACGATTCACCATGCATGGATTTGAGAAATACGCCTATTTATAAATGCCGTTGCAAACAGAGCAGACCCAGATCAGGCAGCTCCTATAGGCGATACAGTAAAACCCCTCTATTGTGGCCACATAATTGTTATAATTATTAGATGTTTACGACAGGTGACTGCTTAAAGCATGGTGGCAGTAAAACAGAAAGCTCCTTTATGCGCTTTCTGTTGTACTGTCACCTTGCTTTCAGCTATCACCTGTCTTTTACACAATCAATTAGCCTTCGTTTTAGTGGTCGTACTAGAGAGGTTTTACTGTACCTGATCAGGATTTGTAAACTCTGTTTGCTTCACAGAAAATTGTAGCCCAAAATTGTCATTAATTGTTTATATCAATTAAAGTAAGAAAAAACAACATTATTTACTTGATAAATACGCTTACTCATGACTTTACATACACAGATAATAGATCCATATCAGGCAGTTCCCACGAGCTGTTTGGCCAGGGTCTACTGTCTTTGCTTCCAGAATATCACAGCCCTGACCCAAGAATTTACATTACAAGATTGCATTAATACATGTGCAAAAAAAAGACACAATTCACTTGATAAATATGCAGGCTTACTCACGCCTGTAAAGATTTATATCAAGATCAGGCAGAGCTCTATTGGGGTACCTGAACAGCGTCTACTCCGTTGTCTCCACAGAATATTGTAGCCCAAATATGTTGCTACTGGTTACATCAACAAAATAAAACAACAAACAAACACACGTGTAAAGAATTACATGCAGTTAGATTCTACATGTACTTTGCACATGTAGTAGACCCAGATCAGACTGCTCCTGGTGTAGCTGAAGCTAATTGATCAGGGTATACTCTGCTTGCTCCATAAAGTATTGTAGCCCACTGGTTAACCCATTACCTCATAAACACGCCTTTTACGCCTTAAATTTACTCCTCAAATAAAAAAGATTAAATTTATACAGTCAATGATATGCTTCAAAAGAAATATTTTCTATATTCTAGCAGATGGTAGCTTAAAGCAGGTTAAGGCGCATTCTGCTTTACTTTCAACCTGCTTTAAGTGGTCACCTGTCTTCAAAACTAGATACAGGCTATGGGGTAAAGGGTTAAAGCAATGAAAATAAGAATACCAAACACATAAAGGTTTATTTTGATTGTACTCGGTGTCTCATCAGGATCCAAACTGTTTACAACTCTCCATTCAATTGCAACATATTTGCTACAAACCTGAAAAGCGTACCCCGTCCAGAAATATTGTCAATTTAACAAGGTCAGTACTGTAATTGTTATAGAGATCTGGGGCCTGTCTTACTTAACGTCGTACGACAAATGTCGTCGTAAGTCAGTTTCTAAAATTCTCATTTATTATTTATTTCTCCATCTAATCCTGTCTTGTCACATCTCTTTGGAATCGTCTTGAAAAGACGATTCCAAAAAGATGTAAAAAACAGGTTTAGATGGAGAAATCAGAAATTAGGCGTATTTTAAAGTTTTGACTTACGACCGTTTTTATCGTACGACGTTTCGTAAGACAGGCCCCAGAATGAGACACCATTTCTTTACTCTACTCGGACTGAAACTTTCCTAAATACTCTTATCATAATCACCTTTACAAAAGTACATGTATCAACAAGTACCACATACTGTGCTAATTTGTGTGAAATAAACATATCCTGATAAGGCTGATCTTATCACCCAGCATCACCCGCTCTGTGTGTGTGGGTGTGGGGTGGTGGTGGGGGTGGTGGTGATTAATGAAGACAAATAATCTAGGCAATTACCCGGTATTTGAATTCTGGAATTACCCATTTGAAGCTTCATGGTTCAATCAGTTATTAATAAAAGTCGCTCATTTTAAATGCGGAACTTTAAGAAACCTTGACCTTATTTAACCCATTACCCCGTAGCCTGTTTCTAGTATTGAAGACAGGTGTCCACTTAAAGCAGGTTGAAAGTAAAGCAGAATGCGCATTAAGGTGCATTCGGCTTTACTTTCAGTCTGCTTCAAGCTACCATCTGCTACAATATGGCAAATATTTCTTAAGGTACAATGTAAATGTTTATGATTGTATCAACTGGAACTATTTCATTCAGTGGGGGATACATTAAATGCGATTAAAGGCGCTTCTATGTGCAAATGGTTGACGCATTAAGTTTGTCCGTTGCATAGGCCTACACAAGCTACAAACCTTATCAAAGAGACATACCGTACAGTTAGGGGGTTTACGGACGTTTCGCTACACGGCGTTTCGCTACCCCGGACGTTTCGCTACAGTCGTTTCGCCACCTACCAGTAAGTCGTTTCGCTACCCAATTTTTTTTTAAATGATCTTAACCTATATTTGAATTTTCTATGTTCAAATTAGATATGGCGATATATTATTAAGCGAAAATGTGTATTAGAAACTTATATTTGAATGAATAATTGAAAAAAAGATCGATTTATTGACAAAGATCGTGTAAGTTACTAAAATAGATGCTGCTATACTTGTGCCATGGTATAAATATAATACAGTGCTAGCTAGCGTATTTCCTAAGGGCTCATAATTATACAAATAGATTGGATCCACACCAGACGCCGTGTTACGCGGCCTCTCGTCGGGATCTCAAGTGGCTATTATATAGAAATTAATAATAGTTATTAGTAAATTATTTATACATTTTTTATGGCGAAATATATGCGAACAGTCCTTACGCATATATACAACTTAAGTTATGCGAGTAGATCCTTAGAAAGCAAGGTATAGAGCGACGAGAAATGAATGTGGTGATAGAGTAAGTAGCAACTGATTGGACCCATGCTAGACGCCGAGTTCCACGAACGCTGATCTAATATGTCTGCATAAGCCTTACAGTCTGCATTAATTCTAGTAAAAAGAGGTTTACATATGAATCAATCAATATTTAAGTTCGATCATGATGTTTAAAGAAGTGTCAAGCAGTTTGAAACCTGGTCAGATGCCGAGTTACACAATCATGACACCTTTAATTAAGGGGGGTTAATTTATTCCTTAAAGTAAATTTCATTCTAAAGTTAGGAAATCATCAGGAATGCAATCAGTTCCATTGCTGGTGCTGTTTTAATCGATCGTTGACTCGGCACGTGCCAGTATACAATAAAACCTTTGTTCGACGCTCACTCAATGATAATGTACGGTGATCTTCAAATACAATGTATATCTGCTTAAAGCAGGACAAAAGTATTGCATACACTCTCACATGAGTTTTCTACGCTACATTTGTCATGCATTAAGCAGAACATTTCTATACGCATGCCAATTTATTATGCGGTGCTTATTTTAACACAGATGTAACGGTTTCAGCACGTGTCTTATTATGACACTGCAGAGGAGTCTGATCAGGATGCAAACAATTCGCAAATAACCTTTCTATCCGATCTAAGGCAGCGAAGGGGTTAATTTATAAAGAAATGAGTGTCAACAGTGTGTAACCTAAGCAGAGTTGCACACTAAGTACAAAGATATTTATTCCTTGAAGTAAAATTGCATGTAAATTATAAAGTTCAAATAATAAGGAATTCGATTGCTGGTGCTTTTCTAATTGACTTGGCACGTGCCGATATACAGTAGTTTAAAGCCTATGTTGGGCGGCCTCTCAATGATAGTTTACTGTGATGTTCAAATACAATGTATATGCTTAATGCATGGCAAAAATATTTCCTTAACTCTTAAGGAGTTCTACGTTACTTTTGTCATGCGTTTAGCAGTACCTTTCTATGCGCATGTTCATTATTACATATTCAATTACTTTCACGCGCATGCATTAAATAAACATACACATTTTTAACTCTATAATTCAACTCTTTTTCTCCTTTTATTCAATTTTATTTTGGAAAATAATCATCAAATGATACTAATTTTTCTTTACTTATGGTTTAAATTGATTCTCTGAGTTTTAATTACTATCATGGAGGTACCAGTTTCAGTGCACTTAACGTTCAAACTGATCATGGTGATAACAAATCATAAAAGTCTATGGAACTATTATTCCTACCTTTGTAATCATTTGTCTAGGTTAATTCCCTGTAAAAATATTTCCAAAATATTCTATATTTAGCGCAATCGCCACCGTTTCAATGACGTAGTCATTTTGTGCTGAGAACATTTTGTTGTACCTATTTCAGTGAGGGTTGGTTTTATCGAAGTACAGACTGTATCAAAAGTATGTGATCAATAAAAATATTGTAAGAATCATTCCTGTAATGTTTCCCACCTATATAAATATTAAAGATTAGGATTTTCTCCCTTTTGAATATATAATTTGGTTCCTTGTCTATACTGCCTCTCTCCCATTTGAATAAGAAAAACAACAACAGTACATTTTCAGTCATTCCTTTATGAATTATGTTGGTCTCTGTTCCAATTCAGTTCGGCAAGGAGTGGTCACATAATTTTGACAAGTATACCCTGTAGGCTATTTTCGTCATTTTTATTTCTTCAAAAGAGTCGCTTAAATAACGTAAATCAAATCACAATATCAAGCCATTCAAAAAATAATTTACCGAAAAACAGTTTCTGTATATAAGGAGAGCATACTTTTGTAAGTGTACTGTACATGAAACAAAATAGACGGGACCACTTATTTCATGTGATTTTGGTGTAGAAGATAACAAAAAATGCATACCACTACAAAATTATGAAAATCAATTGGAAAAAGTGTTATTTTGGAACATGTGTTTTCGGAGTATAACAGGTAGGAACAGGCGATCGGGTAATGGGTTTACCCATTACCTAAACCCATTACACCACAGCCCGTGTTAGGTATTGAATATAGGTCACCACTTAAAGCAGGTTGAAAGTAAAACATAATGCGCCTTAAGGTGCACCCTGCTTTACTTTAATCCTGCTTTAAGGTACCACCCACTACGACATAAAATATCACCTATGTTTCATAATTATGACTGCTTAGTGCATGAAGAGGATTTATTTGCTTATGAAGGTGGAATTCATTAAAGGAGTAAAAGGCATAATGATGGGGGTAATGGGTTAAGCTTTTGCACATGAAGGAGTACATGGTATAGGAGATTAAAATGTATTCCCCACATGAATAACAATGTGGATCCTATATAAAAAAATAGTTTGGTGTGATTTGATTCCAGCCTGTGTACCCAAGACTTAAGCTTCCGTTTTATGGCTTTGGGGCATTATGTATATATGACTATGGGACAGCAGCTGCACCCCAATGGGGGGGGGGGGGGTCAGTATACAATTCGATTTCTAGCTAATTGGTTACTTCCTGTTGTTAGTTGTGATGATGCTTTGCGCTTTATGGCCCCTGGGCAGAAGCCTTGAGAGGTGAAATCCATGTGCGCTATGAGCATGACAGGCTGAACTATTTCTATGAAATTTCTGTCAACTAAAATCTGCTGGTATATAATGAACAAACAAAGTATACATTTTTGAAGAAACTGTTTACCATTCAACATATTTTAAAAGATCAGTTTAACCCTTTGCCTAATGAATATTCATGTCATTATTAATAACTGAATAATACAAAGTTTATGTTTAATACCGGTAATGGCTTAATAAATATCCCCTTTTTCACCTGTAATAAGCAGCATTTATAGACCTATAATGTCATTTAAGAACCAGAGGACAGTCATTGATTATAGAGACTGTTCCTATATAGTAACCATCTGTTAAGGATCTACTTACGTAGTAACTATTAAACTATGCACAACTACTGGTGTAAAGAAGGAAGATAAGAAGTAATGTGCCACTTTGTCTTATGAGCAACAAAGATTTATGTCACACTGATGTTTTTGCAGATTAAGACCAATACTGTTTACAAGCTAACAGATAAGAGCTTGACCTGATGGCTCCTATAACTAAAAGAGCTCTTTGAACAGGGTCTATTATGTTTTCAAAGGTGTGAAAAACATTCCTATGAAGTAAAGAAAGGATTAACACTAAGCGCGACTCAACAGAGTTCATGTCGACTTTTGCCAAACAATTTGGATCCAGGTAAGATGCACGGTATCACATTCCAGCGGTATAAACAGTATAGAATACGTTACCACACTGGTAAGACGTAACGTCGCCGACTGCTGTTCTACGTTCCCACTGCTGTAAAATCTACGCTATAGCTGTGGAACAAAAATGGCTGCGCCCTTGATAAACAACGAGGTAAGGACAATGAAACGTTGTTTTTCAGAGTCTTTCTTTATAATATCAAAAAAGGAGTAGTTGCACGGAATATCCCGGTTATATGTGCATGCTCCGGCGTTGTGTTCTCGTTGGATACTCGCTTAGTTAAGACGTTTAACTCGATAAAGTTGCGACAGATACCGGATTTCTTGAACATTTACGTGTGAAGAACTCCGAAAAAGCGTCGTAAAGCTGGTGTATTAGAGATTCTGCAATATTATCCAAACCAAAACACTCCCTGATGGACAGTATTGATAAATTGATATAAAAATGTCCCCTTTACGTGAATATAAAAACTTTTTAGGTTATTTTTCAAATACAACGTTCATCCATGCCGAACACGATACAACGTTCAGACTGCAGGGTAAAAAATGCATCGAGCTAATACTATACGTATACGCGACTGTGCTCTCACTTACAAGACAGTTGAAGACATACCTTCAGTAGTGTGTACCTATAGACCTTTGTAGCGTATATTTTTAGACAACCTCCCGGGTAACACTTGACAATGAACTTATAATCGTGGAATTAGGGCATGCATACAAGTGTTTTAAAGCGATCTTGCGAGGCAACTTGCATAACATATCACTCATACTTAAAAGCAGGCCCGGCAAAGTATGTCTATGTAATTAATACCTGCTCTGTTAGTTGGTTTACCCTTTCGGCGCCGTAGTCGCATAAAGTAGACTTTGCAAATAGTTCGGATCCAGATTAGACGCCGCGCAACGCGGCGTCTGATCAGGATCCAAACTGTTTGATACTTTTATCGATATTTCGTAAGTCATAAAACCTTAAATCTAACTTTGAAACGTTCTTGCAGAGAACAGTACTAAAGCAGACGACAATAAAGCGGTGAAGGGGTAAATATCTCCCGAATAATTTGGCGCCGAAAGGGTTAATGATTTTTTATTCTGAAACACCACTCTTTCCTGATGACATGTTGTTTTAGGTGTACCTATAGACCTTTGTAGCGTATATTTAAGAACGCTTTGATTCTGAAATCTACATGGCTATATGCGTATACGCTCGTATTTAGCAAATAATCAAATATGGATTGGTGTGGTCTATTCTACGTATGCATTCGCTTTGTCGGAGGCACCGACAGATGCACTCGAAAAAGGCATTTTGTTCATAAAGGCGCGGAACCAGATTGGGGAGGTGGGGCATTTGGAAATGGAAATTTACTGTTCAAAATACTGTACTTCCGATATCTCGGGGGCTCTCTTCTTAATCCTCGCATGTTAAATAATTATCTTATGTGGACAAAAGTCCATTTTTGCACAGCAAACATAAAGGAAAAATGCCCTTTTGAAATCTATGGCTATGTTTTGAAAACATTACAGCTGTACCGTGTGCACATTATTGAACTTTCAGGGATGTTGTAACAAGACATTTTGGTCTATAGTATATTCTACATACTGTTTTGTCACCTGCTGTAGGCAGAGGTGACACTAAGGAATCACTTGTCCGCCGTCCGTCCGTCCGACACGTCTGTCTGTCCACCCGTCTCTCTGTCCGTCCCGCTTTTTGCGTCCCGCTTCATAACACCTGTTCTACTGAAGCTTTTAAGATGAAACTTCATTTATAGATAGAGCCTGACAAGTGGAAGTGTACTGCACAAGGTTCATAACTCTTGCATCAATATTGTGAGATTTATTCTCCTTTTCAACATTTCCGTTTCTTGCAGATTTCTTCTGTTTTACTAAAGAATTTGAAATGAAATTTCTCTTATCGAAAGAGAATGCTCAGCTGATGCTTGCTGGCAGGTGACACAGGTATTCCGATGAACTCATCAATTTTATTCCTTGTCTTATTCATAATGCAAATTCACAGTGTGTATTTCAGTGAATCTCCAAGTCTACTAGGATTTTTCATGCTTTTCGACATTACAATTTGGACTTAGAAAAAGAATTTTAGCCGCGCTCACTTGAACCCAACATGACATTTCCTCTCTACTATTCCTGTGTGGTAACTTTCGCGTATAACGCGAATGGATGAATATGCAAATTCATGCACACACAAAATAATTACTTTAATGCCAACTAGGAATTGAGGCATACCGCGAAATTGAGTTCACGTAAGATTGCTTGGTTGTGAAAAATTGCGACATTTATTACACACTCTAAACTTACCGTGTATAAATTAGTAGATACATTGTCAAAATATGTTGTGTATTGTTGTGCAAGAACGTTTCAAAGTTAGATTGAAGGTTTTATGACTTACGAAATATCAATAAAAGTATCAAACAGTTTGGATCCTGATCAGACGCCGCGTTGCGCGGCGTCTAATCTGGATCCGAACTATTTGCAAAGTCTACTTTATGCGACTACGGCTCCGAAAGGGTTAACCAACTAACAGAGCAGGTATTAATTACATAGACATACTTTGCCGGGCCTGCTTTAAGTATGAGTGATATGTTATGCAAGTTGCCTCGCAAGACCGCTTTAAAACACTTGTATGCATGCCCTAATTCCACGATTATAAGTTCATTGTCAAGTGTTACCCGGGAGGTTGTCTAAAAATATACGCTACAAAGGTCTATAGGTACACACTACTGAAGGTATGTCTTCAACTGTCTTGTAAGTGAGAGCACAGTCGCGTATACGTATAGTATTAGCTCGATGCATTTTTTACCCTGCAGTCTGAACGTTGTATCGTGTTCGGCATGGATGAACGTTGTATTTGAAAAATAACCTAAAAAGTTTTTATATTCACGTAAAGGGGACATTTTTATATCAATTTATCAATACTGTCCATCAGGGAGTGTTTTGGTTTGGATAATATTGCAGAATCTCTAATACACCAGCTTTACGACGCTTTTTCGGAGTTCTTCACACGTAAATGTTCAAGAAATCCGGTATCTGTCGCAACTTTATCGAGTTAAACGTCTTAACTAAGCGAGTATCCAACGAGAACACAACGCCGGAGCATGCACATATAACCGGGATATTCCGTGCAACTACTCCTTTTTTGATATTATAAAGAAAGACTCTGAAAAACAACGTTTCATTGTCCTTACCTCGTTGTTTATCAAGGGCGCAGCCATTTTTGTTCCACAGCTATAGCGTAGATTTTACAGCAGTGGGAACGTAGAACAGCAGTCGGCGACGTTACGTCTTACCAGTGTGGTTACAAAAATTGACAATTGTTTCAAATATTAATCCATGTTAACGTTCTTTTACCGAAGTGAAAACCCGTGTCTGTTAAGTATGTTAAAAGTCGGCGTCTTTGTTATATAGAAAAAGTATGATCAGTGCTACTTTCGGTTTGCTAAAAACGATGAAATAAATAACCGTCGCATTTGACATTAAACACAATTAATACATTAAAATACATAGGGATAAACGAGAGATTGACTGCATATAGATATAGGTATCAAACTAATAAACCGCATTCGATCTATTCTTTTCCGAATCGTTTATGACCGTTATCGACACCGTCTCAATGATGCGTTAACTAAACCGGAAACAACCTTTTCCTTATCAGGGGAGTTAACTCGTGATGAAAATTGGGATAACTCTGTAATGCGGTAGGGCCCCATTGCTATGCTTTGTTTTTTCATAGTCAATAAATTATCCGTTTGCATCAAATTTTGGATTTTTTTGGACAAAGATGACAGGAAAAGTTTACTTTGCCGATAGCAAAAAGTGATAACGTATTTTAGCTCTTCAGAAAGAAGATAGAGTTGTCGCAGTTAAGTGCACCGAAATAGGTACCTCACTGAAACAGGTACACTGGCGATACAGTTTCAATAATTTTCACGCGCGTTCATTAAATATAGGATCTACATACACTTTTTTAACTCTGAAATTTAACTCGTTTTCGCCTTTAATTCAATTTTATTTTGGTAAATTATCATCAAATGATATTAAGTTTTCTTTATTTATGGTTTAAATTGATTCTCCGAGTTTAAAATACTACAGAATCATTAATTTTCCCCTATTTTAAATATTGGGTGGCGAAACGTCCGGGGTAGCGAAACGTCCGGGGTAGCGAAACGACTTTAGGTTGGGTAGCGAAACGACTGTAGCGAAACGTCCGGGGTAGCGAAACGTCTGGTAACCCAGTTAGGGCATACGCGCCCAAATGAAATTTCCGTAGGATCTCTATGAACATTTCAGCATAGGTTCTTCAAACACACCTAAGTACCATGGTAAAAAGAAAAACATAGGTTATAATGTTCTGAAATATATAATGTAGCCATTCTCGGCAAAGAGTCGGCATGCATTATTTTGGCTTTCTGAAATGATGTAAATTCTAACACACTTCTCTCATTTCTCTATATACAACTCAACTCAAAATCTTATAAACAAAAAGGAACGGAGCTGTGTTTGAATTCTCAATAAGCTGTAACGTCTTAACGTGACGTCATATGGCTTCGAAAATGCGTACGCCAAGAAATGTAGCGCCGTTGCATTGGTGCAAATTATGGTAAAGCTGGTTAAATATAAGTGTTAGAATCGAAATAATAAATTGATACCAGTGTTTTATCGTGCAATAAAACACGGGTAGTCGTTGAGATGCTGGTAATTAAATCACTCGGCCTTCGGTCTCGTGATTTAATTACTACGCATCTCAACAACTGCCCGTATTTTATTGCCACGATAAAACACTGGTATAATAAAATTATTTCTTAAGTAATACTTGGCACAAACAAACATTAAAACGTGATGCTTACTTAAAGCAATGCTTTATTTTAGCTATGGTATACATGGTCTCTGCTAAAAGTATAATGCAAAATGTATAGTTTGTTGCCTGAAATATATGCATTTTTCTTAATTGTTTTTGGCCCAAATTCAAGGAAAACACTCACTCACTCAAAATCTATTACAATTGTCTGCAATCATGTAGATCTATAATCATTTTTTTAATGGTTGTATATCTAATTTCATTTATTTATGTAAATATCTTTAGATTTATTATATATTATATATTTTATATTATATATTTGTCTAGATGACGTAACACCCAATCCGGATACAGATTTCTTCAGCCACTACGTTGTCCGTCCTGAACTTATGAACATTGTCCCAGCGTAATACTCAGCCAGTAAAGTGGAAACAAATCTTGTGTATACAATCGCAAAAAAATGGCGGCTGAGATGACATTTCAGCCAGGAACTGGCGTTGCGCCAGCGACTTTAGTGGAGTTAACAGTTGGTTGCAGGTGACTTAACATACTGAAAAGATTAAAGCAGTCTTATCATAAATAGATGGTATATGTATGGAACATATTTATGTTTATATTGAGTCGTGTTTTACGATGCATATCCACAGAAAATAACTTCAATCGCCGATGCTATGGAAAAAGTTGAAATATTGTTACATTTATTTACAGCCATTTAGCCACTAGCTTTATCTATTGTTGAGTTTATAATTATGAAAATATCGTGTCTGTTTTGTTTACAATGTGTCTGTTAACAAAAGTGCATACATAATCGAGTACTTTTTGGAAAGCTGAAGTGTATATGAATATTTGGAAATAGCAATATTTCGCAACCAGTGCTCTAAGATCTATATTTAGAAAGAAAAAAATATAAAGATAAAAGATATAAACATTTGTGGGAAAAGCTTCAGTTGAAAGTGATAAGTAAGTGAACACATTTACAGTTGTGAAAATACAAAATTTGGAATGGCTGAGCAAATGAATGAGTCATTTGCTCCGGGCTCAGGAGTTAACCCAGTATCATTGTTAGAAATATCAGTGGCCTGTCGGTGAGTTAAACAGTTAGTGTTTGAAGCTTGGTATTGAGTTCATTGCATTTAACCCATTACCCTATAGACTGTTTATAGTTTTGAAGACATGTTAGTGAGGTTACCCCTAAAAGCAGGTTGAAAGTAAAGCAGAATGCACCTAAGGTGCACTCTGCTTTACTTTCTATCTACTTTAAGATATGCTGCTACCATCTGCTAGGATAAAGAAAATATTTTATTTCTCATGATACATAATCAATTCATGACTGTGTAAAGTTGAACTATTTTCTTTGGAGGAGGAATTTATTATAAATAAAAGACGAACTTATAGAGTAATGGGTCAGAGACGGATGATGGACAATTCGTCACCATGCAGATTCGTCACCAAAGCAATATAGTACAAAAGGGGTAGTCAATTCGTCACCAAAGGAAATATAGTACAAAATTTTTATATACTGCTTCAGGAACGTAGATTAGAGGGATTTGAGTCTCGCGGAATCTCGCAAAATAACGTGTTACCCGATATCTTACTCGTATGCGTGTAGCGGTTAAGCTTTTGTGTTGTATTAGTGTTTTAGCTAATGCGGAATGGCGGGGCGGCACGCCCTTTTGATCCGCCCTTCTGCCCTTATTCCGGTGTAAGGATCCGCCCTAGTGCCCCTATTCTGTGCCCCTATCCATTTGATATAGACCGCCCCGCTGCCCGGAGCGATACCACTTACTGTCGCTAATCCCATTATTGCCAATCAGTGCAATGCGACACGCGCGTGTCATAGACAATCAACAATTATAGTGTGTAATCGACCGATACACATATGTACCTGGTATGGTACCCCGCATAGCGAGAGTGTACGACTGAAGCCGGATTAAATCGAAACGCATGTTGGCCTCGTTGAAAAACAGAATATACGACACCCTTTTCCCTAAATTTAAACATTCATATGATTATTATCCATTATGAAGAATGAAAAAAAAATCACAGATTAAAACGCAAATGCGAGCCGGATCTTGGAAAAATATGCTCGATACAGGGCCAATAAAGAATGCTCGACAAACGAACATTTTAGGTGAATATAGATCTAAAACCGAAATTAATTTTCTTAGAAGGAAGTACTTTCCATACAAATCTTTATTAATATTCACGTACCAGAAACGAACAGTCTTCCAAATTTCGGAAATGGAAAATTCAAACGCGCACCGTGCTTCGAACTTTTACACAAGTTGTCTTTACTCGTTTTATTGGCTATAAGAAAGGTAATTCCCCGCATCTTTTTTTTAAACATCCAATGAATGTAGACGTTATATACACCCATTTAGAAAGACAGTGTTGAATCTATTGATGATTGACGTGAAATTAACAAAGTACATCTTACAGGTGTATATTTCGCTGGAGTTTCGGGAAATAAGTTATGACCGAGAGAGGTTTGGTTGGTTTGATAACGTCCGTTTCTGCCATCAAATACTACATACGCGCGAGAATCGAACAATGGGATATTTCTATTTCTAAAAGTATCGGTTCTGTGCTGTTGTTTTTATTTTGGTAAGTTCATATTGAATGATCTATTTGAAACAGAACATCAGCGTGACAACACATATCTAAGTAGATCCTGTTTAATTTTTCCCGTGATGCAGTCTAATTAATTGTATTCTGTTTTATGACAGGTGGTTGCTTAGGGAAGGCTGAATTTTATTAATAGGAAAATCCTTAAGACACCCACTTGCCTGGATACAGCAAAAATCCAATGCCAATAATTATTGTACTTTATAGTAGATCTATTTGTTTGTGTGCATGTTTAACTGTGTGCGATATTAGAAAAATCTCAAAATAATTTTAAATCAGACAAACAGGTAATACACCCTATACAAAGGACTTACCCAGGGCACTCTGATCTGGGTCTATACTATTTGCATAAAGGTAAAGACACTCCATAACCTAGTTTCTTGCTCTCTTTTTTTAAAGAATTAAGTAAGAGAATTGATATTTTCTAGTATTTATCGTTTTGGGGCTTTTACACCCCTGTTTTACAAAATACATTGTTGCAAAAGAATGGAATACTAGTTTAAATGCCAACCTCAATCAACAGCTGTAATGGGAAATCATCAGGTGCTGGAGTAAAATTTAGTTGTGTAACTTTAAATATTAATAATGTGTGATTTAAAGAAAAAAAATCTTGATCTGTTAATATTCTATTTGCAAACATTGGCTGATTTCATCCATTTTCCACAATACTTGTATGCATCTGTATAATGTACATGTATAGCTAAAATCCATACATGTGCATACATGTTTATTATATATCTCTGTATAGCAAAATTGCACTATTTCATCATTTAAAGTCCAAAAAATGTCCGCCGCAGCGCAGGAGGGGACGCCCCTCCCAATTGTTCTATTGCCACATGTATAACCTTTATCTTTACAGACTTATATGCTGAATACATTAAAAGTGCTTATGGACCTATAAGACTTCGAATATGATGAAAAGACACCTAGAAATGTTAACAATCCCCTCGCCGAAATTGCTGGTCCGCACTTTTTTTGCACCCTGCCCTTTTTTGGTGCCCCCCCCTGCACCTTTTTGGTGCCCCCCTGCCCTTTTTGAGAGTCTGGCTAAAACACTAGTTGTATTGTAGAACAGTATAAACTTCTAACTCGAGCTAAATTGGATTTATAGTCAAAACGCCCCCAAGTCAAAACGCCCCCATTTTGGTCAAAACGCCCCCATAGCCTGGTCAAAACGCCCCCATTTTTTTTTCAAAACGCCCCCATTTTTATTTTATTTTTATTTCCATAATTTAACTATATTTCCATCATTAATAGGTTGAATAAGAGAACTTTGAACATTTAAGGTACTTCAATCGTCGGTCGTTTCACTATATATAGCTACTGCATGTCTGCCAGCAAGCCAGATAAGATATCGTTTGTGTACGTGTCAATCAAATCGCCTGTGGACTTTATGGTTCACTGCTCTTTGTTTGTTTACCTGTACACGAAGTAATCACACCTTCGTGATCTGTAGCAGCTGATTGATTTTGGATTGTAAAAATTACGGAAACAGCTGACAGCTTATTTTTATTTACATAAAGATTTCCAAGCTTTTTATTCTTTGAGGATCTTTAAGTTTAAGATTCTTTGTTTTATGATTAATTGAAGGATTTACTATTCATCCCTGAATCTTTAAATGGACAATTCCAGTTTATAATTAAATTAATTCCATTTATAATTATGGTGTTTTTGCTCAATTATACAAACTTCGCTTACAAATGATCAGGCTCTTCACTGTTTGTATAATCAAGACAATTGTACTCTTGAAATGTTTGTTTTGTTCATGGCGAGCATACTCTGATCTGGGTCTTTATTCTTTGAATAGGACAAATTTACTCTTGATAAATACACTCATCGCTATTGCTCAATTTATTAAGCCTCTGATCAGGGTCTTCACCTTTGCATAGGACAAATGTACTCTTGATAAGTACACTCGTCGTTAGTATTAACTATGTTTAGCCTCTGATCAGGGTCTCCACTGTTTGCATAGGACAAGAGTATACTCGTCGCTGGGGCTCATTATAAGGTTTCGTTTCTTTGTAATGTTATACTCTCACTCAAATGGACCCTTTCGCACACACCAAACACATAATTTAACAACAGAACAGAACAGAACATAATTTTATTTCAACTTGTACATAAACGTACCTCGTTGATACATACATTCTATATAATAGAATAACGGTCACCTAACATGCAACATTTCACATTCATCCAAACAGAGCAAATATCAAACAATGAAAATACAATTAAGTAGCTTAAACATGTAATGCAATGACTACATATATTTTTTAAGATAATCTTTATCGATATTTCATTAACAAATACGTGTACAAAATACAAACTCTTGTTTTTTTTTTATTACCAATCAAGTAGAACGTTTGAAATGAGTTTAATCTGTATTTCCGACTAACGAGGTGCGTCTACTAAGAGCAAACTTAATAAATTTGGTAAGGTTGTTAAGTGATATTCATCTTCAATATCTCGCTTCCCACACACATCACAATATCTTTCATACCTCGGTAGACTATTTCTACCATATCTTCCAGTTTCTATTTTAAGAGGATGAGAAGACAGCCTTAATTTGGTAAGATAAAATCGTAGATTTTTAGGTAATATATCCAAATATGGTTCAATTTCAAAATTTGATTTAAAATGTTTGTATGAAAATAAGACACCACTAGTAGCAATGTTTTCATTCCAAGATTGAATAAAACAATCTATAAATGAAAAGATTTTGCATTAACATTCCTTGGGTTTTGCCAAACATATGCAAATCCATAATCCTCTAGCAACGATTTAACATTTGTAACCCAATTCTTTTTACCACTTTTGCAGTCTTCTAATAACATATTATATACAGTAGATAAAATAATATTTTCACTTGTAATAATTTTAAACCAATATTTTAATATTCTAGTATAGCGATTTATATACAGAGGACAACACAACATGCATTTCCATCTACGTTTATTGCAGTAAATACACCTCAATCAATTTTAATACAATAAATTTCAAATCCATTTTTCGGCGACCGTCTATGGCCGACAAACGGAATCACCTGAAAGAGAAGTGAAAAAAACGCAAGTATTAAAAATTATATAAAATCGAACAAAAATCGATCAAAAATTCATACAATTCATACTGATACATTATATATATATATATATATACATAATTTTTGTTATACAAATATATATAAATATTTTACATATTATATATATGGAGAAAAAAATGGGGGCGTTTTGAGTCTTTTGACCAATTATGGGGGCGTTTTGACCAATTTGGGGGCATTTTGACTTGGGGGCGTTTTGACCTGCAACCGCTAAATTGGGGGTAAATTACACGCAGCATTTACAGATAAAACATAAAATGGTGGTGTGAGGTATATATTTTTATTTTTTAATATGTTTGAAGTACATTTTTGTCCCTGCGAAGTTGGTCATATTTGCAAAAAATCCCTCGTTTTTGTTCGATTTAGTAGTTATAGGTACTTTTATTCAAGTTGTGGTGACCAAACTGCAGGCTCGATTGAAAAGATCACATAGTGTACTGATATAGAAAAGAATAAAGGGTGGCATGAACTATTTGCATTCATCGTGTACTGTGTTTAAAAGAAGTTGTTGTCTTTGCAAAATGCCCATAATCATGCTGATTCAGTGTTTACAAAATGGCGACATTTCCCGGTCCGCCTGATCGGTAATTTGTTATTATACACGAAGAGTAGCTTATTTCGTGTTAAATTGATGTTGCTATTGAGATAATTACAAATTTTGTCTGCAATCATGTAGATCGATAATCATTTATTTTATGGTTGTATATCTAATCTGTGTAAATATGTTTAGCAGAATTTGAAAAATGAGCTGCGATGCCGCACAGAAGGAAAGGTGTGAAGCGTCCTATAGAACGTGTTAGAAAAAATATTGATGAGAAACGTTAATTACTTAATAATTTCACTGATAACTAACCAGGTTAATATTAAACAAACAAACAACAAGAGAAGACCAATTATAATAATTACCGTATATTCGCAGCCATCTGTCGAGTTATGCAGGCTTAAATATCGCAGCATAAGTTCCCGCGAATGCTATCCTAATCTCCTATTCTGTATCAATATACAAAATAAATTGTAATCGTAACTTTAAACAGAAATCCAGATTCACAGAAATTCAATTTCAAGCCTGGTGAATTGACACTTAAACACAGGTCAGTGTTAATCTTTGGGAGATTAAACGACCAGAAATAACCTACACATCTCGCGGCTATCTAGAGCAGCTACATGTAACATGTGTGTGTACTAACTGTTGACGTTTGCGCGTTTAAATTAGATTGTGAACACATTCATCTGGACAAATCCTGTACAGTGACATAACCGCCTAGCCGGTGTTAGGTATTCAAGTCTAGAGGTGTTGAAGATGATTCATTGTATAATTGTTTTAATTACGGATTAATTAACTTGGGAGCTGTACACAAAGGGAACAGTCCGAACTATAGAAATTGATTATTTATGTACGTCTCTGGAGGTATGGAGAGATTCGGTATTTTAAGCTATTTAATGTCTATTTTGAGGATTGCTTCCCTCGATTTAATAACACTTGTTTTACTTGGACACGCCGTACGGAACTGCACGCATTAATTACTGAAATGAGCTTATCAGTCATCTAAAAATGTAGCGGCAAGAGGCTTACCTACCCAAAACGGCAACACCCACCTATTATCTACCGCGGCGAAAGGGAAGACAGAGATAAATCGATAAACTACCCGATTAGAAAGGAAGTAACCAGTCCCTATCTAATCTACGTTCCTGACTGCTTTAATGAGTATAATTGTTCACACATAGGTGTTATTATTACCTTTTTTGTAGTGTTAATATACATAGAACATACTTTATTCAACTTGTACACAATCAGGTACCTCGTTAAATAACATACAATCATACAATACAAAACATACATGATCAATGTGGTAACAGTACAGGCCCGGAGCCAGAAATTTCTGAGTGGGGGGGGGCACACTTGGGGAGGGTATGGGAGGGGTGTAACCCCTCCCATAGGGGGGGTACGGGGGGCCTCCCCGGATTTTTTTTAAAATTAACATTAAAATGGTGCATGCTGAGGGCATTCTAGAATGATGTAAACATCCCTATGAAACACCCAAAAAAGTGGTTTCATAAGACAGAAAGAAGATTCAAACGTAATCTTGAGAAGAAAAAAATTGATTCTTAGAAAACTATAAGTAAGGGTTGGACATGTTTTTAAATTAATACCAAAAAGATACATTCTGGGGGGCATTCTAAGAAGAAAGTTTACATCAATAGAATGATGTAAGTATCAAAACAACTCAAAAGTGGTATTATAAGACAGAAAGAAGTAATCAGGAGCCTGAGGAGGGAAACATTCCATTCTCAGAAAACAGTTACTATTACTTTCAACCATGATCATGCAAAGATTTTCACCACTCAAAATAGAATAGAATTCTGCTCCAACAAACTTAAAATTAATAACTCTCCTGCCAAGTGTACTTGTCACAAGTATACTGTTAGCATATTCCAACAGAAATCAGACATCGATAATTTGGGTGAGACGTTAAAATGAATCAAGTCATTCCCCACTGAATTATCAAATGTATAACTCCAATTCCACTACAGACCACCTTTTAAACGACAAATGACAAAGCCTGCTTCAAACGGTACATATAGTATACACCTTTCAGGGACAGGGATACACCAGATAACATTCCGACGTTGGCCCAACGATGATCACTTCGTTGGGCCAACGTTGGCAAATGACGTTGGCCCAATGTAGTTTTGCTCGTTGTGTACATGCCAACGTCGTGCCAATATGCCAACCATTACCCAACGTTGGGCCAACTTCGCTCTGATATCTGGGACTATATTATATAGTGTAAACTGTACCTGTCAGGGAGAATGCCGTAACTCACCATGGGGAAGTTGATGAGTTGTGACAACACGTAAACTCAATGTGCAGTTCATCAAAACAATGTTATATACATGTACCAAATTTCAGCTTCTTATGTCAAAACATGTATGAGAAAGGTGCGGAAAAAACTGGACAAACACCACCATGCCTGTCGCACGATCGTATAATGACAAAAAGTGCTGACACTAGTCAGTCTCGGTAAATCTGGATGTACACTATTTGTTTAGAGCACATTTTTCAGTCACTGGACCGTGGTAAACTGTTAGCACATTCAAACTTAGCTTATTCTCATTTGAAGCACAAAACGGACAATTCCAGTGGTTAATGAAATTATACTTCATTGCCATAATTTACTATGATTAAAGGTTTTGCTTATTACAATACGAGCGTATTGGAGCACAATTGACACTCAATGTGTGCAGTTCATCAAAACAATTTGTAAACCAAATTTCAGCTTTAAAACTCAAGCATACATGTATCATAAAGGTACTGCGAACAAACCTCGATGGACATTACCATACCATTCAAACAACCTGTATAGTGACAAACAGTGCAGACCCTGATCAGAGGGATCATTTATGAGCACTCTGATATGGGTCTACTCTGTAGATCGCAAGTTTTCTACTAGCACGCTGTTAGCATTTTCAAACATAACTCATTATCCTTTGAAACATCAAATGGACAGCTTCAATGTTTGATTAGATAATAAGTCGTGCCCATTTTTACTATTGAATTGAAGGTTCTGTTCTTACTATATACCACAAAATGACAGTCCACCTTGAATGACTCTCCATAGAAATATCAAATGGCAAATTCCATTTTCCAATTTAAGCAAGTCCATTTTTATACGCCCACCTCTAAAGGTGGTCGTATATTGGCATAGCCTTGTCCGTCCGTCCGTTTGTTTGTCAACATTTTTTTGTCCGGAGTTTTTCTTTCAGATATTAATGACACCTCACACAAAAGTTCTATGCATAAAAATCTGAAGTTGAGTCAAGTTTGAGGTCCATTCGATTTGTCGTTATAGAGTTACATGTATATGCCCTTGATATATTCAAATGTGCTATAAAAACCTTGTCCGCAGTTTTCTCGGAAAACTATTTGAAGAGTTATATGCCCTTGATATACTCAAATGTGCTATAAAAAGCTTGTCCGCAGTTTTCTATTTGAAGGATCTAAAGCTGAGTGAAATTTAAGGTTCGTTTGATTTGTCGTAACATAGTTATCTGCTCTTGATGTACTCAGATCTGCTTGAAAGGCTAATTTAACAGTTTTTACCACTAAAGCAACTACAGTTTTGAATGGATTTTAATTATATCTGCCCATAGTATAGTTATACATGTATAGAAGTATAAGTTTATGAGAGTGTTTGATTATAATTGAAATTGGATCATTGTACCAATAGCTATCTACCCTCGGTGTGCTCAGATATGCTAGAAAAGGCTTTTTTCAGTATTGCTTATTCTCTAGTGTCTACAAATTGGAATAGATTTTGTCCGCTCTCTAAGTCGAGTAATTTTTGTCCAATCTTCACCAAACTTGCTGAAAATATGTATTAGTATAAAATCTAGGCCAAGTTTGATAATTACCCAAATCGCATAAAGCATGTTGGAGTTATTGCCCTTGAATTATTAAAAAATGGCTGTTTCAGCCTTGTCCGCTCTCTAACTCAAGTAATTTTTATCCAATCTTCACCAAACTTGCTGAAAATGTGTATTAGTATAAAATCTAGGCCAAGTTTGATAATTACCGAAATCGCATAAAGCATGTTGGAGTTATTGCCCTTGAATTATTAAAAAATGGCTGTTTCAGCCTTGTCCGCTCTCTTAAATCAAACATTTTATTTTTGATCTTTACAAATCTTAATGAAAATGTGAATTGGTATAAAATCTAGGCCAAGTTCGATAATTACCAAAATCGCATAAGGCATGTATGAGTTATTGCCCTTGAATTATTAAAAAATGGCTGTTTCAGCCTTGTCCGCTCTCTAACTTGAGTAGTTTTTATCCAATCTTCACCAAACCTTATGAAAGTTTCTATTGTTATAAAATCTAGGCCAGGTTTGATAATTACCCAAATCGCATAAGGTATGTTGGAGTTATACCCCTTAAATGATTAAAAAATGGCTGTTTCAGCCTTATCCACTTTCTAACACAAACACTTTGTATTGGATATTTATCAAACCTACTGAAAATGTTTATATAATCTAGGTCAAGTTCGATAATTACCCAAATCGCCTATGGCACATCAGAGTTATTGCCCTTCAATTATTAAAAGATAGCTGTTTAAGCCTTGTCCGCTCCCTTACTGAAACAACAGTTTCTATCTGATCTTCACTAAACTTGCTGAAAATGTTTATTGGTATGAAATCTAAGCCAAGTTCGATAACTACTCAAATCGCATAAGGCAATTAAGAGTTATTGTCCTTGAATTATACAAAAATGACTGTTTCAGCCTTGTCCGCTCTCTTTACTCAAACATTTTATTTTGGATCTTTACAAAACTTGCTGAAAATGTTTATTAGTATAAAATCTGCAGTTTTATCTTGTGCCTTTCTCCTCCAGACTCTTTTTGTAGGGCCCTTTCTGACTGGTCAGTATTCTAGTTCTTTGCTAGTATTATGGTATTATATACCATTCGCGGTGCTCTCGTTTACTTTGGTGAAGGCGGTTTTTTTTGCAATTTCTTACAAAATGTCAAACAGTGCAGACTCTGAGCTTTTATTAGCCCTCTGGTTTTGGTCTACACTGTTTGTACAGAACAGGGTTTTCAAGTCACTACTACGCTGATAACATATTCAAATACAAAATGACAAAAAATTGCAAAGCCTGGCCAGACGGCTCATTTACGAATCCTCTGTGACGAGTTCTTGTCACTTTATAACACACTGTAATTAAATTACAGTATAATCAAACTTACATGTACCATTCTCCCTTTAAACATCAAATGGATAATTCCAGTTTCCACTATAAAAATTTGTTTTGACACTATATTATATAAATTGACAAACAGTGTAGACGCTTATCGAGAGCTCTTGTATGAGCCATCTGATCTGGGTGTACACTTTATCACAAGTTTACCAGTCACTAGTGCACTCATAACCATTTAGCATCTGCAAATTTAACCCATTCGCTCTCAAATATCAAATTACGACAAGTTCATTTTTTTACTTTATAAAAGGTGGTTTCATTACAAAATGACAAACAGTGCAGACCAAAGCTCCCCCGGGGAAATTTTATTCCTAGATGGTCTTAGGTACGTTATGAGGGCGGTTTGTGCCTTCGACTCAAAATAACATAAATTATTTAATCTAGGATAATAATTTTCGACTGTATGTTTTCAAGTCGTTAATCTCAAACCTATACAGTATACACCTACCCATTCGGATTTATGTATCTCTTATAACACGGGATTCCGAGGACATGCTTCATTCGGAAACCTTTTATTCAATTATGGTCTCTGGTGCGTTCTGAGGGTGTTCGTTCTGAGGGTGTTTCACGCATGCAAAACGGGTAAGATACTAAATAAAAATCAAGGTTATTTTAGCAATACATGGATTGGCAAAAATAATAGGGTGCCCCCCCTGTTTCTATGGGCCTGAATAAACATTCCCTCTGGTCTGGGTCTACACTGTTTGCAAAGGACAAAACTGAAACGCGTAACGGATAAGTCCAATTGTTTTGACCTATATTAGTTGTTTAACCTTTTACCCCATACCCTGTTTCTAGTTTGAAAGAGAAGAAACACTTAAAGCAAAGCAAGTTGAAAGTAAAGCAGAATGCAGCCTAATGGGGGCATTCTGCTTTACTTTCAGCCTGCTTTAATAGAAATAGTAAATTATATGTGTAAAAAGGTGTATTTATGGGGTAATTGATTAATCAACATCCCATAAATATGCCTTTGATTTATTCCTCCACTGAAGAAATTATGGTCACCTGTCAACTAGACAGTGGTGACAGTAACTGTGCGTGATCTATAGTTTTCCTTATATAAGAGCTTTCATTTCCATAGTAACCACATTTTGTGTGCCAGGATAGGGATCTGTTAAAACAATGATCCAATTCGCATAAACGCTTGCTAGGTAGATATAGTTGTGACACCCAAAGCGTTTATCAGACATGATTAAGTGTATTGGCCACACTACCAAACGTGTGCCGCCAGCCCCACTGAGTAAAAGGACCCCCGTAGTTGCCAGACGTGTGATTATCTAAGGGGCTTAATAAGGGGCACACGCCAACAGTTAAATTAATCAGAAGTAAAAACAAATACATGTATGAAAGGAAGTTAAAAAAAATCGGCTCAGAATTGCAAGATAGTCTGTAGACATATGTGACCACACTGATGCCAGGAATATAAATAAATTCACCTGGAAGACTGAATAAAAAGGCTTTAATCACTGGCCATAGTCGCATCTTCGTCAATATTTGTCATTATTTTCGCTGTTTATACACGTTATACAAAAAAGTGAATCGACAGATCGGTTTATTATTCATTTAAATGATACTATGCAAAAGCTGCTTAAAAATCGACCAACAATAGCTAAGATATTCCATGTCAAACCGACCGCCAAATGTACTGGGGATAGTGTCTACGATTCGGGGGCATATAGTTTTTGTCATGTCTGTTGGTCTGTCCGTCCGTCCGTCCGTCTGTCCGCGCCACTAAAGTGGGTTAGAGGGCCAGATAACGGTAAACATAACAAAAGAAGACAATAGAGTTCATTCCGTAACAATACACTAAGGGGCTGTGGCCCGTTATTCGAACAAAAGAAAATAACAAAAGAAAAGGCCCTCTAACCCAATTCGGTGGCACGTCTCCGTCCGTCCGTCTGTCTGTGTCAAAAACCTTAACCTTGGCTATAACTCTCGCATTTTTTAACCTGGGCCTTTTATACTTGCCATGTGTCTTCCCTGTATCAAGACCTTTCGAACCATACAAAACATTTTGACTTGTGACCTTGACCTTGGCATTTGACCTACTTTTGTGAAAATCTTTAAATGGCTATATTATTTGCACCAGTCGGCCCAGGGCTTTCATATTCTGTATGTATATTTCTTGTGTCAAGACCTTTCCAACCATACCAACATCTTTGACCATGTGACCTTGACCTCGACCTTTGACCTATTTAATCAAACTTTAACCAAAACCTTAATCTTGGCCATAACTTTTGCATTTTTGAACCTGGGCGTTTTATACTTGGCATGTGTATTCCTCATGGCAAGACCTTTCCAATCATAAAAAACTTTTTGACCTTGTGACCTTGACCTTGACATTTGACCAACTTTTGTAAAAATCTTTAAATGGCTATTACATTTGCACCAGTTGGCCCAGGACTTTCATATTTTGTATGTATATTTCTTGTGTCAAGACCTTTCCATTCATGCAAACATTTTGACCTTGTGACCTTTGACCTTGACATTTGACCTACTTTTGTTAAAATCTTTAAATGGCTATAACATTTGCACCAGTTTGCCCAGGGCTTTCATATTTTGTATGTACATTTCTTGTGTCAAGACCTTATCAACCATACCAACATCTTTGACCATGTGACCTTGACCTCAACCTTTGACCTATTTAATCAAACTTTAACCAAAAATCTTAACTATAACTTTTGCATTTTTGCACCTGGGCCTTTTATACTTGGCATGTCATGTGATGTGTTTTCCCTGTGGCAAGACCTTTCTAACCATACAAAACATTTTGACCTTGTGACCTTGACATTTTACCTATTTTTGTTGAAATCTTTAAATGGCTATAACATTTGCACCAGTAGGCCTACCACTTTCATATTTTGTTTATGTTTCTTGTGACAAGACCTTTTTTTGCACTTGTGACCTTGACCTTTGACCTTCTTTTGTATAAATCTTTATACGCCTATAACATTAGAACCAGTAGGCCTAGACCTTCCATACTTTGTATGGTTCTTGTGTTAAGACTTCTCCAACCATGGCAATGCTTCATTTACCCTACGACCATGACTTTTGACATACTTTTGCAAATAAGCATTACATTACAGAACATGACGCTGCCTGGGGGCATTTGTGTTTCACAAACACATTGCTTTTCATCTGATCTTCACCAAACTTTCTAAAAATGTTTGTTGACATAAAATGGAGACAAATTTGGATAATCAGCGGCGCCAATTTATGCTAGGCCCTTTGGATTAATGGCTCTTGAATTCCTCAAAATGGAGCCTTACGACAGTTTCAGCTCTTTAACTCGTACATTTTACACTTGACAGTCCGGATTCCCCTCCCTGTATCATCGGGGGCATTCGTGTAACTGGGACACGCTCTTGTCTTCTCTGAGACCGGTTTCATTGAACATTGTTGTCAATTAATCTTTGGTTGATGCTGCTTCAATGTATGTGTGTGTGTGGGGTGGGGGGGGGGGGGGGGGGGGGGGGGGGGGTTGTATCGATCTACCTGTATTGCTAGCACATAAGGCTCTGCAATATTTTACAAAACAATGTTGTTGCCTATATATGCGATAAAACCAAAAATCTTTTCTAAACTACTGGTCGATTTGCATCAAAAGTTACTGTCAGTCCTTGTGTAATTTCTTCGTCTATTTTCATAACAAGTCTGATTAGGCTCCACAATGTTTTAAATAGAGATACTTTTGAGAGAAAAAGATCTTCAAGCTCCGAAACTACGGTTCGAGTAGAAACATATACCGTATAGCTGGTATTTTCTACGGGGTAGAAATTTCTGTCATTCTGCAGTTTAATCATCGGATCGCTGAAAAAAAATCGGCAAAATAAAATTACCATACTATTTTATCACGTACAGGTCTGGCCATATTAGTTTCAGAGAAGAAGACGTTTGAAAATTTCACTATATAACTCTATGTAAAACTGTGCCCCCCCCCCGGGCGAGGCCAATTTTGACCCCAGGGACATACATGTAATTTGAACAAACTTGACAGAGGATTTGTTGATGATGATATGTGCCAAATATCTACTAGGCTCTTGCCCTTGTAGTTACAGACAAGAATATTTTTTAAGATTTCCTTATTTTTAGCTCGCCTGTTCGTAGAACAGCAGAGCTAATGTCATACCCCCGGCGTGAGTGAGCGTGAGCGTGATCGTGAGCGTGGCCAAGGTTAAAGTTAATACTTGTGCTAGGGTTATGAAATTTTGTATGGAGGTTTATTTGGGGTTAAACATTGATGTTATGAAGTTGAAACTTAAAAATAATTTTAATTTATTTCAAATTTTAACATGTTTTGGACTTAGGTTTTTCGACTACAAATTACCAGGTTAAAGTTTTTTGGACGGGTTGATTTAAAGTTTAATACTTGTACAAGAGTGCTGAAATTTTGTATGGAGGTTCATTTGGTGTCAAACATTGATGTAATAAGTTGGAATTTAATAATAATTTAATTTATTTCAATTTTTAACATGTTTTAGACTTAGTTTATCCCAGGTTAAAGTTTTTTGGACGGGTTGTTTTAAAGCTTAATATTTGTGCTATGGTGCTGAAATTTTGTATGAAGGTACATTTGGGGTTAAACATTGATGTTATGAAGTTGAAACTTAAAAATAATTTTAATTTATTTCAATTTTAAACATGTTTTGGACTTAGATTTTTTGCTGCAAAACCCCAGGTTAAAGTTTTTTGGACGGGTTGTTATAAAGTTTAATACTTGTACAAGAGTGCTGAAATTTTGTATGGAGGTTCATTTGGTGTCAAACATTGATGTTATAAGTTGGAATTTAAAAATGTTATAATTTATTTCAATTTTTAGCATGTTTTGGACTAAGGTAATCCCAGGTTAAAGTTTTTTGGACGGGTTGTTTTAAAGCTTAATATTTGTGCTAGGATGCTGAAATTTTGTATGGAGGTTCAATTGGGAACAAACATTGATGTTATAAAGTTGAAATTTAAAAATGATTTAATTTATTTCAATTTTTTACATGTTTTGAACTTAGTTGTTTTTACCTCAAATCACCAGGTTAAAGTTTTTTGGACGGGTTGTTTTTTATTAATCTTTCAAAACTGAAAATCGATTTGTTTTCGATACAAGGTGTTTTTAGAATTAAATTTTAAACGGGCGAGCATCAGGTGGCTTTGACACCCATTTCTGGTTTCACTTTGGTTGCCATGGCACCCAGAGTTCTACATTGTTTTTAATTCTTTGAATAAATTTCAAAGAGCTTGACCCAAGGAACATTCCTGTAAAGTATAATTGAATTCTGTCAAGCGGTATAGGAGATGATGTCATTTAAAGCAATTGTTAACGACGACGCACGACGCACGACAGACACAGGGCCATCCCAATAGCTCACCTTGAGCCTTTGGCTCAGGTGAGCTAACAATGCCTTACCTTTTGACATATTTGATGCCCATCAAAATCCGTCTGGGTTTAATAAAACATAGAGCAAAATATAACCTCTCAATGGTGACCCTTAACGCCTGTGTACTGTGAGGGACAGCGCCTGAAGTCTAACATTAGCTCGATGTCCCTAAATGTACACATCTGATGGACTATGAAGATGTGTGTATTGTTTATACACGCTGACTATTATTGCAATACTTCGTACTTCTCGAAATGTGGCCCTAGCTTCACATTTTATATTCGTCTATCCTCAGTACAGTAATATTTTTGGAAATGCTATCCCCGGTACAGTAATATACTATCCCCAGTACAACGTCCTATCGGTTTGACGTCAACTATCTCAGCTATTGTCGGTCTAATTTTAAGCAGATTTTGCACAATTATTTTGAATTGAAAAATAAATCGAACTGTCAATTCACCTTTTTAGCTCGCCTGTTCGTAGAACAGCAGAGCTAATGTCATACCCCCGGCGTGAGTGAGCGTGAGCGTGAGTGTGGTCAGGTTAAAGTTTTTTGGACGGGTTGTTTTAAAGCTTAATATTTGTGCTAGGGTTATGAAATTTTGTATTGAGGTTCATTTGGGGTTAAACATTGATGTTATGAAGTTGAAACTTAAAAATAATTTTAATTTATTTCAAATTTTAACATGTTTTGGACTTAGGTTTTTCGACTACAAATTACCAGGTTAAAGTTTTTTGGACGGGTTGATTTAAAGTTTAATACTTGTACAAGAGTGCTGAAATTTTGTATGGAGGTTCATTTGGTGTCAAACATTGATGTAATAAGTTGGAATTTAATAATAATTTAATTTATTTCAATTTTTAACATGTTTTGGACTTAGTTTATCCCAGGTTAAAGTTTTTTGGACGGGTTGTTTTAAAGCTTAATATTTGTGCTATGGTGCTGAAATTTTGTATGAAGGTACATTTGGGGTTAAACATTGATGTTATGAAGTTGAAACTTAAAAATAATTTTAATTTATTTCAATTTTAAACATGTTTTGGACTTAGATTTTTTGCTGCAAAACCCCAGGTTAAAGTTTTTTGGACGGGTTGTTATAAAGTTTAATACTTGTACAAGAGTGCTGAAATTTTGTATGGAGGTTCATTTGGTGTCAAACATTGATGTTATAAGTTGGAATTTAAAAATGTTATAATTTATTTCAATTTTTAGCATGTTTTGGACTAAGGTAATCCCAGGTTAAAGTTTTTTGGACGGGTTGTTTTAAAGCTTAATATTTGTGCTAGGATGCTGAAATTTTGTATGGAGGTTCAATTGGGAACAAACATTGATGTTATAAAGTTGAAATTTAAAAATGATTTAATTTATTTCAATTTTTTACATGTTTTGAACTTAGTTGTTTTTACCTCAAATCACCAGGTTAAAGTTTTTTGGACGGGTTGTTTTTTATTAATCTTTCAAAACTGAAAATCGATTTGTTTTCGATACAAGGTGTTTTTAGAATTAAATTTTAAACGGGCGAGCATCAGGTGGCTTTGACACCCATTTCTGGTTTCACTTTGGTTGCCATGGCACCCAGAGTTCTACATTGTTTTTAATTCTTTGAATAAATTTCAAAGAGCTTGACCCAAGGAACATTCCTGTAAAGTATAATTGAATTCTGTCAAGCGGTATAGGAGATGATGTCATTTAAAGCAATTGTTAACGACGACGCACGACGCACGACAGACACAGGGCCATCCCAATAGCTCACCTTGAGCCTTTGGCTCAGGTGAGCTAACAATGCCTTACCTTTTGACATATTTGATGCCCATCAAAATCCGTCTGGGTTTAATAAAACATAGAGCAAAATATAACCTCTCAATGGTGACCCTTAACGCCTGTGTACTGTGAGGGACAGCGCCTGAAGTCTAACATTAGCTCGATGTCCCTAAATGTACACATCTGATGGACTATGAAGATGTGTGTATTGTTTATACACGCTGACTATTATTGCAATACTTCGTACTTCTCGAAATGTGGCCCTAGCTTCACATTTTATATTCGTCTATCCTCAGTACAGTAATATTTTTGGAAATGCTATCCCCGGTACAGTAATATACTATCCCCAGTACAACGTCCTATCGGTTTGACGTCAACTATCTCAGCTATTGTCGGTCTAATTTTAAGCAGATTTTGCACAATTATTTTGAATTGAAAAATAAATCGAACTGTCAATTCACTTTTTAGCTCGCCTGTTCGTAGAACAGCAGAGCTAATGTCATACCCCCGGCGTGCGTGAGCGTGAGTGTGGTCAGGTTAAAGTTTTTTGGACGGGTTGTTTTAAAGCTTAATATTTGTGCTAGGGTTATGAAATTTTGTATGGAGGTTCATTTGGGGTTAAACATTGATGTTATGAAGTTGAAACTTAAAAATAATTTTAATTTATTTCAAATTTTAACATGTTTTGGACTTAGGTTTTTCGACTACAAATTACCAGGTTAAAGTTTTTTGGACGGTTTGATTTAAAGTTTAATACTTGTACAAGAGTGCTGAAATTTTGTATGGAGGTTCATTTGGTGTCAAACATTGATGTTATAAGTTGGAATTTAAAAATGTTATAATTTATTTCAATTTTTAGCATGTTTTGGACTAAGGTAATCCCAGGTTTAAGTTTTTTGGACGGGTTGTTTTAAAGCTTAATATTTGTGCTAGGATGCTGAAATTTTGTATGGAGGTTCAATTGGGAACAAACATTGATGTTATAAAGTTGAAATTTAAAAATGATTTAATTTATTTCAATTTTTTACATGTTTTGAACTTAGTTGTTTTTACCTCAAATCACCAGGTTAAAGTTTTTTGGACGGGTTGTTTTTTATTAATCTTTCAAAACTGAAAATCGATTTGTTTTCGATACAAGATGTTTTTAGAATTAAATTTTAAACGGGCGAGCATCAGGTGGCTTTGACACCCATTTCTGGTTTCACTTTGGTTGCCATGGCACCCAGAGTTCTACATTGTTTTTAATTCTTTGAATAAATTTCAAAGAGCTTGACCCAAGGAACATTCCTGTAAAGTTTAATTGAAATCTGTCAAGCGGTATAGGAGATGATGTCATTTAAAGCAATTGTTAACGACGACGCACGACGGACACAGGGCCATCCCAATAGCTCACCTTGAGCCTTTGGCTCAGGTGAGCTAACAATGCCTTACCTTTTGACATATTTGATGCCCAACAAAATCCGTCTGGGTTTAATAAAACATAGAGCAAAATATAACCTCTCAATGGTGACCCTTAACGCCTGTGTACTGTGAGGGACAGCGCCTGAAGTCTAACATTAGCTCGATGTCCCTAAATGTACACATCTGATGGACTATGAAGATGTGTGTATTGCTTATACACGCTGACTATTATTGCAATACTTCGTACTTCTCGAAAAGTGGCCCTAGCTTCACATTTTATATTCGTCTATCCTCAGTACAGTAATATTTTTGGAAATGCTATCCCCGGTACAGTAATATACTATCCCCAGTACAACGTCCTATCGGTTTGACGTCAACTATCTCAGCTATTGTCGGTCTAATTTTAAGCAGATTTTGCACAATTATTTTGAATTGAAAAATAAATCGAACTGTCGATTCACTTTTTAGCTCGCCTGTTTGTAGAACAGCAGAGCTAATGTCATACCCCCGGCGTGAGTGAGCGTGAGCGTGAGTGTGGTCAGGTTAAAGTTTTTTGGACGGGTTGTTTTAAAGCTTAATATTTGTGCTAGGGTTATGAAATTTTGTATGGAGGTTCATTTGGGGTTAAACATTGATGTTATGATGTTGGAATTTAAAAATAATTTTAAAATATGTCAATTTTCGACATGTTTTGGACTTAGGTTTTTCCACTACAAATCACCAGGTTAAAGTTTTTTGGACGGGTTGTTTTAAAGTTTAATACTTGTGCAAGGGTGCTGAAATTTTGTATGGAGGTTCATTAGGGGTTAAATATTGATGTTATGAAGTTGGAATTTAAAAATGATTTTAATTTATGTCAATATTTGACATGTTTTGGACTTATGTTTTTCGACTACAAATCACAAGGATAAAGTTTTTTGGACGGGTTGTTTTAAAGTTTAATACTTGGGCTAGGGGGCTGACATTTTGTATGGAGGTTCATTTGGGGTTATACATTGATGTTATGATGTTGGAATTTAAAAACTATTTTAATTTATGTCAATTTTCGACATGTCTTGGACTTAGGTTTTTTTACTACAAATTTCCAGGTTAAAGTTTTTTGGACGGGTTGTTATAAAGTTTAATACTTGTGCTAGGGTGCTGAAATTTTATATGAAGCTTCGTTTGGGGTCAAACATTGATGTTATGATGTTGGAATTAAAAAACAATTTTAATATTTGACAGTATTTAACCAGTTTTAGACTTAGCTTTTTTACTGCAATCACCAGGTTAAAGTTTTTTGGACGGGTTGTTTTAAAGTTAAATACTTGTGCTAGGGTGCTGAAATTTTGTGTGAAGCTATATTCTGGATCAAACATTGATGTTATGAAGTTGGAATTTAAAAACAATTTAAATATTTGTCAATTTATAACATGTTTTGGACTTAGCTTTTTTACTGCAATCACCAGGTTAAAGTTTTTTGGACGGGTTGTTTTAAGGTTTAATACTTGTGCTAGAGTGCTGAAATTCTGTATGAAGCTTCATTTGGGAACAAACATTGAGGCTATGAAGCTGGAATTAAAAATGATTTTAATTTATTTCAATTTTTGATATGTTTTGGACTTAGTTGTTTTGACCTCAAATCACCAAGTTAAAGTTTTTTGGACGGACTGTTTTAAAGTTTTATATGACTAGATTAAGACTCATTCAGGGCTCTCGCTAGGCCAAAAAATTAGGGAGAAGTGACTTCTCTCTGAGCTGAAAATAGGGAGAAGTGCAGAGACTTAAGGGAGAAGTTGCATTATCAGCCAAATGAATGGGATCACACCCTATTTACAATATTAGAGTGAACCAGTGATAACAGTACCTAAAGCAGCAGGTCTTTCAGTCAGCAATGATTTTAACATACTTGTTGCTTTAATTACTAAAAATCAAAGCAATATTGAGATAAAGTTAAAAGAAAACATCTATATACAGTCACATTTTTTCAGATTTAATGCAAACAACTCATATAAAAACCCAAAGCACATAAATTCAAAGTACTGTACTACTGTAGTACATAGTGTTGAGATAGTGTTGAACTAGATGCAAATTTCACATCCCCATCACTGGCCCATGCTGCATAGTCACTTCTCTAAGCAATGTGGTTGGTGTCTCTAATAAATTCAGAGCAAGTCCTTTAGCCTTACTGATCTTTCCCTCAAACAGCATTTGCATATTGGCATCAAGATGTTGAGCTGAAAAATATAAATGTATCTATAAAAACCCAGTGAGTTTAGAAACATCTGAAAGTTAAATCATGACATCAATGCATTTCTTGTCTTGTAAAATTTTAAAAACGAATAATTAGGTGTACAACCGTATTCAACTGTCTCTTTTAATTTAAACCAAGCTGCAATTTGTTCTCCCTCCCTCTTTAAATAATTGAAGTTCTTATCTTGTATTCGATATATACAAGCTGCATGTCTTGTGTGATCAGTGATTTTGCAGTAACTTTGTAAACGTAAGCATTGTTTTAATTTCACAAGGGCTTGATCTTCTTCGTGACTCTGGGGCATTTCCTTGTGCTGTGTGCCGGACTGGAGTTGGGGTGAACTCCATCAAATGTTCCCAATGCATGCTGTGGGTACACAAGAAATGCTGTGGCATCAAAGGCAGAATTGCTGACGACCCGGACTATGTGTGCCCCAGGTGTCGAGATATGACACGTCCTATTGATGGTAGACCAGTCACCCAAGTTGTCGTGGATGGTGTTCAACTCGAGGTGGAAGCCAGTTTCTGCTATCTAGGAGATACGCTGTGTGCAGGGGGAGGATGTGAGCTCGCCATCATCACCAGATGCGGTACGGCCTGGGGAAGGTTCAAGAAACTCCTGCCCCTTCTTACATCTAGGCATGTGTCCCTCAAGGCTCGTGGGAGAGTTTTTGATGCTTGTGTGCGCTCTGCGCTACTACATGGAAGTAAAACCTGGGCACCGTCTGCCTCAGATTTGCAGCGTCTACGTCGGAATGACAGAGCCATGGTCCGTTGGATTTGTGGTGTCAAGTCCCAAGACGACATCACTACAGATGCACTGTATGCAATGCTGGGGATTCAGGATGTGACAACGGCCCTACGCACAAGGCGCCTGAGATGGTTCGGACATGTATCCCGTGCACAGTCTTGTATCAACTCAATGATGGGTATGGAAGTGCCAGGATCCAGAGGGTGAGGGAGGCCAAAGAAGACTTGGTTGGAATGTGTCGAGGCTGACATAAGG
The DNA here is from genome assembly GCA_922989275.2 of Gari tellinella. NCBI lineage: Eukaryota > Metazoa > Mollusca > Bivalvia > Cardiida > Psammobiidae > Gari > Gari tellinella. The sequence goes on from OV277858.1 coordinate 55,907,546, forward strand.
ACATGCAGCCACGACGGCATTGATCCGCAAAATAGAGAAGCCTGGAGGTTAGGTGTGGGAAAATCTAGCCGCCTGCTGCCTACCCCTGTAGGGACACCCGCAGCAGTTGAAAAATAAACTCAGGATTTAGTTTAGTAGTAGTAGTAACAATTATTGCGTTATACTTAATGGTTGTTTATATAGTAATTAATGCTACATACCTTCTCAAACATCGAGCCGACTACATAAGGCAGGGCACGACAAATTTTATTAAAAGCTGGTTGCCCTCAGGGCAACCAGAATTATTTTTTGGTTGCCCTGATTTTTTCCGCACAAAATGATGAATGAATGAATGGTGTTTTACGGCCCATCGACACAAAAAGGTCATTTAGAGCCGACCGCACAAAATGATGTCCCAAATTATCAGTGTAAAGCGAACCCTTCATTCACTGACTGCATTAACCCATAATTTTCACCATAACCAGTTTCTAGTTTTGCAGACAGGTGACCACTTAAAGCAGGTTATAAGTAAAGTGTTCTGCTTTGGAGCCGAATGGCGATAGTCAAGTTTTATACAATGTAATATTTATATATCTATAAATTTATACATTTTGATAAATAAATGACTTGCTTGATCAAATACCATTGATAAGCCACAGCTGTAAGTAAGTTTTATTGTTGTTGTTGTTGTTAATTTTTGTTCTAAAATGAGCAGTTTTACATTCCATCCAGCCTATTTGAATTTTTTTAAAAAGGGTAGATCTAGATTCTAATTCATCCTGTGGTTTTGGGTTTTTTAAATTATGAAAGTTCCTGGCTTGCAATCAGTTTGGATCGAGATGAGACGCCTGGATCCAAACTGTATGACACTCTGATATTTTATGGAAGAAAATTCATAAAAATAATAACAGAGAAACTCAGAATAGTTGCAGACGACAAAATTGTGCAGACGACCATTGCATACCTTCTTCTTCCGCATATGTCATAAATTATAAAATAGGTGTGGTTAGTTCGTCAGTAGAAAGTTTTGACAACCAAATTTCTACCGCGAAAACTGATTGCAAATCAATTTTACGCGCATACTTTGTTGCAATATTTAACTTAACATACATTTACACAAAAAGTATCCTACAATAGAAGAATTTATATGATAAATCTTAATGGATGCGCTGGAGAATGTCTTTTTTACTCACAAATACACGTACCCGTCAAAGCAAAAAGAACGGCGCCCTTCCATTTTGTAACTTAAGGTTCGTAAGCGTGGTTATTCAAAGGATTGTGTGGCGGAAATCAATTAATAAAATGATAAAATGTTAATTTCTGTTAAGCATTCATCTAAAATGTTTGTCCTGAACTATCGACCGTATCGAAATAATCTTATTGTTCGCGCACGGAATTATACAACATAATTCCTTGGTTCGCTCGTGACCGCTTAATTGTCGTTGACACACGTCTTCGATTCGGGGTTATTTTTCTGTTTTTAAAATGGAAAATAATAATCTGTATTTCATTTTACGGGGAAAGAAATGTCCGACTCCTGAGTTTACTTAGCTCATTGTCCGGGACTGTCAATCACTTTTTTTGGATAACCAATTAAACAAACACAATGTGTTAACCCACTCAGCAGGCGTGGTCAAACTTCAACCCAACTTTAATATCACGGCAAAAACCGTGCCCTGCCTCCAAATTATACTGTCATTTCCTCACGACGTATTTCCCCCTTGTTGAACCCCGCCATATAAACCCTTTGATCTATTTGTGTTTATTTCAATGTCAATAACGTCAACGTCATGATTCCAAATGTGCGGACCCCGAAATGTGTTGTGTACTAGTTAGCAGACATTTTTTGAGTGATGGGCTATAAAACTACTTCTAGTTCTACTGTGGAATATATTTCAACTTTGATCACACGGTAAAACAGCGACATATTTACTTGTACCGCATTGAATTATATTAGCGTACTTCATTTTTTACCGTTTTCTGTATCGTTCGTAGCTTGTTGTAAACGTAGACAAAAACGGGTGTGACAGTCTATGCTTTACTGTACACATTACGTTCACGCAACATCTTCCCTTTCGTTTGCGTAAATTTGCAAGTGTACCCGACTGTAACCGCCGATTCGTCTACACAATATTTTCTGCCATGACAACCTGGAAGCGTGGTGTTTATTTGACCGTGAAGTGCTAATTGGGGTGTCTAATCAGCGATTATCAAGACCTGTGTCACCAGCACTACTATACAAACACTGATAAGTGTCCACGGGGGTCTTTGTCCCTTCAATTTAACAATTAGCCTTGATCTAGTTGACCAAATTCGTTACGCTCTATCGAAATTCAAGATTTTATAACGTAGAGATTTTCTGAAAATGGAATTACCCGGGCTACTCAAATTGGAATTTAGGGGGTGCCCGCCGGGCTTCAGTTTGAAAAATAAGGGTGCCCAAGCCTAAAATGTGGTTGCCCGCCGGGCTCCGGGCACAGGATTTGTCGTGCCCTGCATAAGGGTGTGATCCCTTCACTGATTGCCTCCACAGGTTTATTTAGTGCCAGTCATTATCACTTCGAATGCTTCTAAAGATATGCATCAATGATTGTATCCTGGTTGTAAACTTCGCCCTGATTGGCTGGTGGATGTTTTAAGCGCTTTCATTGGTTAAGAGGTAACATCCTCCAACTGACATACATAGTGGTGTGTATCGAAGCGTGTTTATCCCACCCTGCTGTGTAAACAAACGCCGACAGCGATAGGGGTACAGATTTATTGTCGATCTTTGTTAGTTCCAGGCTAATTGGCCTTGTTTATTCGGCGAAGTGAATTTCGCCCTCACTTCCGGAGAAGGCGAGATGAGGACAATTAAGGCGACTTAATCGCCCAAGTCGCTCCCTAGCGAGAGCCCTGTCATTATTCATTTAATAATCTTTCTAAACTGAAAATTGATTTGTTTTGGATACAAGATGTTTTTAGACTTAAATTTCAAGCAGGCGAGCGTCAGGTGGCTTTGACACCCATTTCTGGTTTGTATAACGTGTATAAACAGCGAAAATAATGACAAATGTTGACGAAGATGCGACTATGGTCAGTGATTAAAGCTTTTTATTCAGTCTTCCAGGTGAATTTATTTATATTCCTGGCATCAGTGTGGTCACATATGTCTACAGACTATCTTGCAATTCATGTTTACTTTATTTGTAAGAAGATTTTAGAGATAAACGTAATAAAAGTGCCCACCTCGCTACTTTCACTTTCAATTCCTAATCACTTCGGTGTCTATATCCTATGTACATGTACGTTTATTCACAGTGAGCACTGTGCACTCTACTTGTACTTTAATTATATATTTTATATGATACAAATTTTTAACAATGTTATTGTAAAGTTTAACATTCTAGTGTAAGAGAATGAACTGTGCAATTGTAATTAATGCGGATAAATACAACAATTAATAAATTCAAAGTTGTGACATATAGTTTCTGACTCATGAATTTGGCAATAAAGATACATACAAACACACATTCCTTAACCCTTTCCCATATAAGCACAATTAGTACATTCGCGTTATTCTTCCGCAACACAAAATAGTTACAATACATACAGTCATGAACATATAGCATAGGATATGGTGGCTTAAGAGCGTTATGTAGATCTAATTGACACTTACATTTTGTTTGGATCCCGATATATACGGACAATTTTTGGTCTGACAGTTAGGAGCCCGATATACGGGAAATGTAATTATTATGGCTATATTTATGCTATTAGGGGCAATTTGGTAATATTTTACCAAATAGTTTGGATCCACATATGATCTGGTTCCAAAATGCTTGTCAAGCAGAAGAAATGAAATGCAAGCATAAACTATAGATGACATTTTATTCCCATCCTTTTAAGCGTCGTTTGGAAATAAATTCATATACATTGTATATGTATAAATACAATTTTACTTTCTACCCTAATGGAGACAAGTAGGGCCAAGGTATTGCATTAACAATATTTCTGCATTACTTTTATGCTTATATCTGTATAATTTTTCCCTGCATTAACATGCTACCTTTCATTTATTGGTATAATCCTTTATATATAGTATTGTTTTAACGGATTGATGGGATTAAGTATTAAATTAATTTCTTACTTTCTCATCATTTTTAAACTATTTATATAACTACTTTAATCGGTGATATTTGAAGCCTGAATCAAAGAATACCTGTTATCAGTATCCAGTTTCAAAGTGACTGACACGTGACTGACTGACACATGTATGTTCACTGACCATGACATTCCTTTGTATGTGTGCCTATGATATTTACATTAATTGGGTTGTTGTTTTTACAGTTAATATCAATACAGTTATAACAGGTCGGGTAATTACCAATCAATATTTCACACCAGATTAACAACAATGTACATGTAATTAAAGTAATCTGCCTTTGGCGGTATAATATAACAACTTTTACGTTTGACTCTATACTGTTTCCTACTGTATTAATTGTAGCTTTAGATCATTTTTTGCATTCATTTTAAATAACACATTCGAATATTATAAAAAAAAAAACACTCAATAAATACATGTCAATTTCCGTTTTATGATTCCTTAAACAGGTGGCTAGATTAAAAAACCTTCATGTCTGTGGACACAATAGAGATGATTTATCTCGCATTTCCATTTTTATTTAAGATTAGTTTAATAAAACCAGGGTCAGCGAACATACTCACGTATTTGTTTTTTTTGACAGGTGGTTTTGTAACAATCCACATTTCTCAAGTGCAAGAACCTAAACACATATTTACATTGAAAATTCTACCTATTATTAGTGTTTTAGACAGCTGGCTGCTTAGATATAATGGCAGTAATAAAGAAGGTCATATAGGAGATTTGTGATCTTAAGTTTCATCTTCCTTTAAAAAGCCACCTGTCTTATGTTCAAGCAATGAACCTTAAACACATCTTAAACATTGAAAATTCTACATATGGCAGAATAAGGATTTTCTAATAGGAGCTTTCTGTTTAACTTTCAGCATACTTTAACCAGCAACCTTTCTTAAGTGCAAGCAATGAACCTAAAACACATCTTATACACTAAAAACTCTTGTTCATGTTAGTGACCATGTTTTAGACAGGTGGCTGCTTAAGTCAGTAATAAAGGAAACTCAGTTAGGAGATTTCTGCTTATCTTTCCTCTTACTTTAATCAGCCACCTGTATTCATTGCAAGTACTGAACATAAACCACATATCATACAATGAACATTCTACATATAGCAGTAATAACTTCCATCTTACTTTAACCAGCCACCTTTCTTAAGTGCAAGCAATGAACATAAATAAAACTCATCTTAAAGGGGCTCGCAACCGGATTTAGCATTAAAAATAGTAATTTGTAAATATATGTCAAATGCTTATATAAATGGCCCATTATATAAATGGCCCATTATGGGTAAGATTTAGTTAGGATAATAAATTCTATTAAAAAATGCATTTCAAAAAACAAAAAAGAAAAAGCTCTGGTGGGATTCGAACCCGTGACCCTCCATGCGGAGACAAACATGAAAAATGAGGAAACACCTTTATCCCCTCAGCTACCAGCGCTCTCTATATATATGGTAGCGAATTAACATACTTCACTGGTAGCGATTGATGGTACTTTATTCGGCTCGGGTTTATGTCTGATCCCGTGAAGAGAAGCAACAACAACTATACCGTAACGTTAGCTAACGCTATAGAAAAACGATGGAAATATCTTAAAAAAAACCTAAGATTCGGTGACGATTCTTGAGACCTTTTTTCGACTGATCATATTTTTTTAATGTCAGAAGCCAAATAATGCCACAAATTTGCTTTTATTTGAGTATTTTATTTTATTTTGACAAGTACACCATCCGGTTGCGAGTCCCTTTAAATTATATATTGAAATTGCTTAAAGTAAGGCATAATGGCAGTAATAAAGGGTACTCTTATAGGCGCTTTCTGCTTAACTTTCATCTTACTTTAACCTTTTTAAACATCAAGCAGTGAAATTAAAATCAAGCAGTGAAATAAAAAAAAATCTTATACATTGTAATTCTACATATTGGTGTTTTAGACAGGTGGCTGCTTAAGGCAAGATTGCATTAATAAGGGAACACATATTTTTTCGAAAAATTTCTGCATCTAGATTCATCTTTTATACTTATAGTAATTTATATATTACAATTGTAAATGCTAGAATATACATATGGGCTTATCGATACTTGTCAATTTCAACAATATAACTTATACAATTAACAGAAAAATAATCCTGATCATATATATACCAGGTAAGAAAAAACCCTGTACAATGGTGACGAATCGTCTTTAACCATTACTATATATCGCTTTGGTGACGAATTTGCATGGTGACGAATCGTCTGTAATTCTCCGAGACCATACATACATGTATGTATGGTCTCTGAGTCTGAATGGGTTTTAAAAAGTATGAGCCAAGTCTTCATACAGCAAGGTAACAGCATGGCTTAATTATACCCCCACAAACAGAGTTTGAGAGGGGTATACTGGAATCAGCCTGTCGGTCGGTCGGCCGTCGGTCGGTCGGTCGTCCGGCGGTCGGTCGGTTGGCCGTCGGTCTGTCTGCAAAATCTTGTACTTTCAACTCCTCCTTCAGTTTTAACCCGATTCATGTTACTCAGGTATAGTAGATGTGCAAGACACACATTTTAGGTCTCTATGACCTTGACCTTGACCTTTGGCCTTGAAATTGGTCTTGAAATTTGCAGGTAAAATCTTGTACTTTGAACTCCTCCTTCACTTTCAATCCGATTCACTTGATACTTGGCCTACATGTTACTCAGGAGTAGTAGATGTGCAAGACTCACATTTCAAATCTCTGTGACCTTGACCTTTGGCCTTAAAATTGGCAGGCAAAATCTTGTACGGCGAACTCCTCCTTCAGTTTCAACCTGATTTACTTGATACTTGCCATAAGTGTTACTCAGGAGTTGCAGAGTGTCATATACCATGTTTAAGTCAGTTTGACTTTGACTTACACCTTTGACCTTACTGTAAAACCTTATTGAAAACGTTTGCAGAGTGTGACAGAGTGCTGTATAGTGGGGGTATTTATCACCTTTAGTGATAGCCGTTCTAGTTTAACAAGGAGCATTCTTTGTTCTACCATTGTTAAAAAATTAAATGGTTTTAGACAACACACTGAATTATACACTCACGGAATTGCAACCTCGCACTATATCGCAAATCTTGTGCGGCGCAAATGAGACTTCGCGAGACTTGATAAGATAATGGGTATCGGTAGTCAATATGATTAATGTCTGTTTCGAAGCATTGTTCACAGGTTTATATTTCCGTGAATTGATAGGAATGTCCACCAAGTTGTTTAAATCCACTAAAATGTCAATAAATACACTCGATTCGGTAAATTTTCACCCCAGAAATGACGGACTACGAGACAAAAAGTGAAGATGTTGTCACGTGACACATAATCTCGCAAAATTCAACCATCCCGAGGGCTCAGATGCTCGCCCATTCAACTTCGCTGAGTTGCGATTTCGTCTTGTATAATTCCGTGGACAGCAGTTGGGAGCTGTGATACGCAGGAGTTGACCATGAAGGCCAACAGGTTGTCTAATTAATACTTAACAATGATAGAACATAGATTATTTCGATTCTAACATGACCAGCTTTAATAAAAAATAAATGCATAACCCCATTAGAATGTTTCACCCTTATTTTCTTTGCGGATGCAGTTTTCTGATCGAATTTCTTCCCCCATGAAATATGGCTTTAACATCCCCAGAGCAAACTTATGTACAACAGAGAATTTCACATTCACAATTGTATTTTATTTTTATCAGCCCGCCTTCTGACACAGAAAACATTAGCCGGTAATTGCCGCGGTTACATCACTTCATGATTCTAAGTTAAAAATAGTATTTGGTGGATTTGATAAAAGTATCTTTTACAATATTGCTCTGTATTAAGTTATTAACCAACTTGAGAAAAAAACCAAACAAACAAATTCCAAAATTTAATTTAAAACATTTTCCATTTACATGGTTATATAGCATAGATCTAATACTTCCTGCATGGCAGTAACAGTGCATTGAAATATCGAAGTCCGTACACTTCTGTGTTTTGAACCTTGCATGACTTTTTAACACATTGAAGTTTGGAACAAGCGACAAGTTTACTCATCCTATACAAACTTTTAACGAGTAAAGAGTACAACTGTCTTATGCAAACAGTGAATACCCAGATCAGAGGGTTCCCAAAGGAGCTCTCTGATCAGAATCTGCCCTGCTTGCCATTTTGCAATACCGTTATACATGTATTGCAGAAACAACCCTAAATTTATGATAAATAGACTAGACTTAATTGGAAACTGGAATTTTCCATTAACCCTTTACCCCATAGCCTGTTTCTAGTTTATAAGATAGTTGACCACTTAAAGCAGGTTGCAAGTAAAGCAGAATGAGCCTTAAGGCACACTCTGCTTTACTTTCAGCCTGCTTTATTAGGCTACCATGATGGCATCTGCTGGAATATAGAACCTATTTTTTCATGGTACATAGTTATTTATGGCTGTTTAAAGTGGAAAATATTTCTTAAGTCAAGGATCAAATTAAAGGTGTAAAAAGATGTATTTATGGGGTAATGGGTTAATGGTTTTAGTGGTGAATTAGTTAATTCATACCTCCTGATAATGCAATTGTTTCAAATATTTGTGCTTAAATTCCACCAAACTGTGTGTTGTTTCTATGCACTAGAATATTTTTATACGCCCGTCATCGACGGTCGTATTATGGTATACCCAGCACTGTCCGTCCGTATGTCAGTCCGTTAACTTTTCTTGTTAGCGCTCTCTCACCTTCATTTATTTACCGATTTTGATTAAACTTCCTACAAAAATTCCATACCACAATAGCTCGGACGAGTTCGCGTTTCAGACGTTGGCGGCTATTTTTATTTTTAACAGAGTTATGCACCTTTATTGTCAAAAATGGGCATTTTAAAAAAAAAACAGAACTTTTTTATTTTTTATTCAATTGATTTCAAATTTGATATGGTGATACACTGAATGAAGTTACTTAACATATATTACGGGTTTTTGGTTTGACTCCGTATTTTCAGAGTTATGCCCCTTCACATAATTTTTTTAACAATATATTGTTTCCTGATCATAATTTTACTTACATTTTGTCTATTGTAACCAAATTTCATATTTAGCTTTCTCATCATGCAGGGAAGGCACCTGAGAATTTTGGTTCCTGTTAAAAAAAAATTCTATGAGTTATGCCCCTTTACATACTTAAAATTTAAAATAAGCCACACTTATGCCGTTAACTTTTCTTCTTAGCGCCCTCTCACCTTCATTTATTGACCGATTTTGATTAAACTTCCTACAAATATTCCATACCACAATAGCTCAGACGAGTTTGCGTTTCAGACGTTGGCGACTATTTTTAGCAGAGTTATGCCCCTTTATTGTAAAAAATGGGCATTTTTTAAAAAAAAAACCAGAACTTTTTTATCTTTTATTCAATTGATTTCAAATTTGATACGGTGATACAATGAATGAAGTGACTTAATATATATTACGGGTTTTTGGTTTGACTCCGTATTTTAGAGTTATGCCCCTTCACACAATTTTTTTAACAATATATTGTTTCCTGATTATAATTTTACTTACATTTTGTCTATTGTAACCAAATTTCATATTTAGCTTTCTCATCATACAGGGAAGGCACCTGTGAGTATTTTGGTTCCTGTTAAATTTCAAATGTTGGCAACTATTTTTAGCAGAGTTATGCCCCCTTTATTGTCAAAATTCCGTGATATATCCAAAGTATGTAAATACGCCCAAAGAGCATTTGTTTATGAGAAAACATTTGGTAGAAAAACTATCGTGATAGTATTGCAATAGTTTCTTGACTATCGCAATACTATCGGGATAGTACTTGAGCTATCGCAATACTACAGCATAGTCTTTTTGAGATCAATAGTCGGGCCTACACTCCGGGCGACTTTTTCCAGTCGGCCTGAGTCCGGACGACTTTGACAGCCGCTGGCCATGACCGCACTGCGGTGCTCTTGTTGATTATTGTTGTAGTTCTTAAATTGGGACATATTTCCTATTTTGGTTTAAGATATTATGCATCCAATATAATCACATTTAGAAACTTGTTACCATGAAATTTATAATTATATGACAGTTTTAACCATTTCCCTCATAGAAGGGCTTAATAAAAAAAAATATCAAAGAAATGTCTGTCATGTTTTTACCATGTCCTTACTAGATCTAATAAAGACCCCCCTGTACCCATTTCTGACAGTTGGGTGCTTAAAGCAGACTAAAAGTAAATTAGAAAGCTCCTTATAATCAGTCTGCTTCAAGCTGCCAGCTGTCATAAAAACAGAAAAAACTATGTGGTAAAGAGTATTTGTATTTTTTAAAGTTGTGAAAATAATATATTAATACTATTGATCTGGAATATTGTAAAAATTATTGTGTAATATTACATGTATATTGAATTCTAAGAATGCTATATTTCATTTAATAATGATTTATTGATTTCAGGAATTTGATTGATGCAGATGTATTCTCTAAGTCAGACCCAAGTAAGTTTCTTTTTAGTTTGTGTCTTTTTAACCCATTGAACCCCGATGATGTACATTGATGATTGTATATACATATCCTTAACAAACAGTGTATCTGTGAAGGATATGCTGGCCCTATGCAGTGTTTACTATACCTAGATCAGAGAGCTCCTGCAGGAGTCCTATGATCAGAGTTTGCACTGTTTCTCATTTTACAATTTGTTGTAGAAACAATCCTAAATACCTGTAGTAATACATGTAGACTTGTTTGGAAAGTGGAATTGTCCATTTGAAGTTTCAGAGGTCAATGAGTTAACCCATTACACATTTTTACGCCTCTAGTTTATTCATCCATTGAGGAAAATAATTCCAATTTACACAATTATGAATATATAACATAAGAAATAGTTTCTATATTCTAGCAGATTTTTTTATTAAAACAGTCCGAAAGTAAAGCAGAATGTGCCCTAAGGCGCATTCTGCTTTACTTTCAACCTGCTTTAATTAGTACCTTGTTTTCAAAACTAGAAACAGGCTATAGGGTAATGGGTTAACAACTAATTAGTAAGAATAAGTTATTTTTAGTCACTCATAAGGAAATGACTCAGTCTCGGATCTAAACTGTTTTCTAAAAGCATTAATATACACTTTAAGCATAGAAATGAGCCGTGTCACGAGAAAACTTGACTTATTGCATAGCATACTGTGTACAGATCAAGGCAAACATCCTCGTCAAAGACACATCGGCTGGTCTTGATCTACACTGTTTGACACCAAAATGCATTTAAAGCATTTTATGTAGCTGTATTATAATAATTCATATATAGACGGTATTTGGAAGTGTAGACCAAACTTGGATACAGAGCCTCAGGGGTGACAAGAGTGCTTTGTCTTTACAATGTTGCAATGCAATAAGGCTGGTTTTGTCATGGCACGGCTCAAATGTATTGGTGAAAAGATGTTCAGTTTGCAACTGACCACAGGACTGAATACAAGTTGGATTAACTGAACAAATCCAATGTTTTCTGGCTCATTTCAGAACCAAATCCTATGGTGTCACACTACTCATTAGAATCGTCTTGAAGAGATGATTCAAATGAGTAGTAACAACATAGGGTTTAACTCAAAAATAAAGATTTTAGTGTTTGAAATACTCCTCTTTATCTGGAGCTCTGTGACCATATCAATGAGCATGAGTGTAGATTTGTAAGTATTGTATGTTTGTGTTTGTCTCTTTCAGTGGTGGTTATGTTCACTATTGATGCTGTTTGTGTTTGTCTCTTTCAGTGGTGGTTATGTTCACTATTGATGCTGGCAATAGACAGTGGAGAGAGGTAATCAATTCATTTTACTCTTTTATTAACCATTTACTTCATAGATGCACCTTTTTACACATTTGATTTATAATTCTGCAACTGAAGAAAATAGTTCCATTTTAAATCAGTAATGAATGTGCAACCTAAAAACTATTTCCTATAATAATAACCCAGCAGATTGTAGTTTAAAGCAGGCTGGAAGTAAAGCAGTTTGTACCTTAAGGTGCATTATGCTTTACTTTCACCTTGCTTTAAGTGGTCTGCCTCCAAAACTAGAAACAGGCTGTGGATTAAACATCAGTGTTGTTTGCAGCATTATATCAAACTTTGAATTTAGCTCCCATGTTAAGTTTGAGTTAGCTCTAGTCTTTTGCTAAAACAAGTACAAGCAATTTGCAAAGCAAGGACAGGCACGACATTTAATTCCGCTGAATTCCTGTGATGTTTGAGATGTATATTAAAAGTTTTACTTTAATTTCATTACAGTTTGGTCGGACAGAGGTTATCTGGAATAACTTGAACCCTGACTTTGTCAAGAAGTTTGTTATGCACTACTACTTTGAACAAAGCCAGAAACTCAAATTTGAAGTGTAAGTATTTCATTCAGTCATTGTTTTACAGTCAAATATGTGTTCAGCCACCATCTTCAAAATGAGATGTATTATCAGCCTATAAGTGAGGTGATAGCACTGGCACCAGAGTCGTGGACTTATAATATATATCGGTAGTGGTATAGATAAAGTAAACACATACACATACACATAAAAAGTCCATGACTCTGGTGCCAGTGATCTATATCTAAAAGATTTTTCCCCACCGATTAGCAATGTCTATGTTATTGCATTGACATTTTTAAAAAAATAATAAAAAAAAAATCAAAATAAAAAAAAAATCTATATGGGTTGACTGTTGGCATCTACCTGTCTTCTATCTATTATTATAAGACCATGGTGTGTAACCAATTCTACACCGTGTCACTTCAACCACATGAATTACCTACTAAAATGCATTCAATTGAAACCAAATATTTTGCAGTCCATAGATAAGATATTTTTCTATCCAAAATACATTTCTTTGATGGTTGATTTGAATACGCAACTACAAAAATCAAGATTGAAGCCGGTATTTTACCAAACAGGGATTTCCTCCACCCCCTAGCTTCCGGTTGACCTCGGGTCAAGTTAAAGCGTTTGTAAGCGCAAATTTCATTGGCTGAATAATTCACGCGAGAGTATTCCCGTACAGTAGACAATACGTTATTCTTTCCCGCTTAAACGCAAACAAAACGCAAACGCATGTCACTAAAATGTATTGAATGACAGCTTTTTACTATTTTTTAGTATTAATTTTAATCTCAATGGCAAACAATTTGGAGCCTAGTCAGACGCCTGGTTACCTGGTGTCTGATCAGCCTCCAAATGGTTTGCAAATGAAATAATAGTATTAGTATAAACGCGTTTATTTGGAAAGAATAACGTTTTCTGTACTTGACGTCATTCGCGCGAGCGTCTTCCCGCGCTTCTGTCAAACTGAATAAACTACTGATTACAGCGTCACATTGTGCACAATTGTGCTGAACTTATATTAATGCAAGACTTTAATAACTGCATGATTAACAATTTCAACCAAAAATCATGAGAACGATATATATTTACACATCTTTCCGGTATATACATTCTTTTTTCAATCAGCCAATCAAATCGCTCGTCGCAAACTTTACTTTCATTTCGTCTAAACCGGAAGCTAGGGGGTGGAGGAAATCCCTGTTTGGTAAAATACCGGCTTCAATCTTGATTCTTGTAGTTACGTATTCAAATCAACCGTCGAAGAAGTGTATTTTGGATAGAAAAATATCTTATCTATGGATTGCAAAAGATTTGGTTTGGATTGAATGCGTTTTAGATAGTTATTCTTGTGGTTGAAGTGACACGGTGTAGAATTGGTTACATACCATGGTCTTATAATAGTATAATATATAAGCAGACCGGTAGAAGCTCATCGTGATAGATCTATAAAAAAAAAAAAAAAATTGTTTTTTTTTTGTTATTCCAATCCCATACGATAGACATTGCTAACGTTTGGGGGAACATCTTATAGATCAAGAATCTATATCTAATAGATCTTATAGTAAAAAATAGCAGACCGGTAGGTAGAGGCATATCTAGAGTCAACTCACATTTTTATTTTTATTTCAATTCCCATACAAAAGACGTTGCTAACAGAACGGAAAAAAGGTTCTACATCCAGATTCTAGTAGATAGAGACTATAGAGCGTACACATCAAGATTTCCGCCTTCATATATAGTATACATTACTTACCGGTAGATACAGTTCTAACCACTGACACCACATTCATAGACTTATTATGTCTCTGTGTGTATATATATTCTTCTCTGTATGTATAAGAAATAAAACTGCATCTAAATGTAAATTCACACATATTATAAGTCCATGACTCTGGTGCCAGTGGGTGATAGCACCTTAACCCATTCCCCCCATAAATACGCCTTTTTACGCCTTTAATTTATTACTATATTGAAGAAAATAGGTCCACTATTATACAGTTATGAATATGTTTTATAAGAAATATTTTTTATATTTAAGCAGATTATAACTTAAAGCAGGCTGAAACGAAAAGCAGAATGCACCTTAAGGCGCATTCTGCTTTACTTTCAACCTCCTTTAAATGGTCACCTATTTTCAAAACTAGAAGCAGGGGTAATAGGTTAAAGCTATCAGCATTGCTTTTGTTAGCTCACCTGAGCTAAAGGATCAAGGTCATTTTGGTGAGTTATTGGGATGGCCCTGTGTCCGGAGTCATCCGTCGTGCGTCGTCGTTAACAATTGCTTCAAATGACATCTCCTCCTATACCGCTTGACAGAATTCAACCAAACTTTACAGAAATGTTCCTTGGGTCAAATTCTTTCCAATTTTTTCAAAGAATTGAAAACAATGCAGAACTCTGGTTGCCATGGCAACCAAAGTGAAAAAAATAAGGAAATCTTAAAAAATCTTCTTGTCAAAAACTGCAAGGGCCAGAGCTTAGATATTTGGCACATAGCATCATCTACAGGTCCTCTATCAAGTTTGTTCAAACTATGCCCCTGGGGTCAAAATTGGCCTCGCCCCGGGGGTCACAGTTTTTCAAATTTTCAAATGTCTTCTTCTCTGAAACCAATGTGGCCAGAGCTTTGATATTTGGCATGGTGACACTTCTAGATGTCCTTTACCAAAATTGAACAAATGGTTTTGGTCCGTTGCATAACTAGGTCACAGGAGCTAAAAATAGATTGTTTCAATGAAAACTTAAAAAATCTTCTTGTCTGAAACTACAAGGGCAAGAGCTTAGATATTTGGCACATAGAATCGCCTACAGGTCCTCTATCAAGTTTGTTCAAATTATAACCCTGGGGTCAAAATTGGCCCCGCCCCGGGGGTCACAGTTTTACATAGAGTTATATAGTGAAATTTTCAACCGTCTTCTTCTCTGAAACTAATATGGCCTGAGCTTTGATATTTGGCATGGTGACATTTCTAGATGTCCTTTACCAAAATTGTATAAATGGTTCTGGTCCGTTACATAACTAGGTCACAGGAGCTAAAAATAGATTTTTTTCAATGAAAACATTTCAAACGTCTTCTTCTCTGACTCTAATATGGCCAGAGCTTTTATGTTCTGTATTGTGACACTTTTAAATATACTTTACATATTTGTTCAAATTGTTCCGGTCTGTTGCAAATCTAGGTCAGTTCTGGACATAAATCAATATCTCCATTTTTTCAGCTATTCTCAGGTGAGCGAATTATGCCTCATGGGGCTCTTGTATTGTATTACACAGCACATATTAAAAGAAACAGGCATGTTTTAACTATTTTATAATTATTGCTTGGGAAACAGTTTTGATCCAGATAAGATGCTAAAAAAGTAAGTAACTGGGAATCTTACCAGTATCCTCTTATAAATATAAATGAATTGTTCTGTCCAAATGTCCTTAGATCTAAATTTAGGGCCGACTTGTTAAGCATTAAAGCAGAAGCCTTTGTGGCACTAAAAGATATTAACAATGTAAACTTTTGGTGAGTCTACCCTTCTCTCACTGATTATTTGTATACAAAACTCAGCCCACAATGAACAACTTGGATCTTAACTATTACATTTGCTGATTAAATAAGGAAATAACTGCCCTGGAAGGAGTGCAGACACGTTTAAGATTCAATAAAAAAAATACTGCAGACATTGATCAAACAATTCCTGAAGGAGCTGTGTGATCATGAGAGGACATTTATGACTTCCCAGCATGTTTATACCCCCTCAAACGAAGTTTGGAGGGGTAGACTGGAGTCACCATGTCCATCCGTTCGTTCGGCTTGTCCGGAGCATAACTTCTAAAGTATAAGAGCTATTGACTTCAAACTTCATATATAGATAGAACTCATGGTCCAGGAGTGCAGTGCGCAAGAACCGTTACTCTGTCATCAGTATTTTTGGAGTTATTGCCCTTTGTTATTTTTAGCTCACCTGAGCACAAAGTGCTCAAGGTGAGCTTTTGTGGTCAGTCAATGTCCGGCGTCGTGCGTTGTGCGTCAACAATTTCTTCAAACATCTTCTTCTCCAAAACCACTTGCCTGATTGCAACCAAACTTCACAGGAATGTTCCTTGGGTCAAGCTCTTTCAAATTTGTTCAAAGAATTTGAAACCATGCAGAACTCTGGTTGCTATGGCAACCAAAGTGAAAAAATAAGGAAATCTTAAAAAATCTTCTTGTCACAAACCACAAGAGCCAGAGCTTAGATATTTGGCACATGTCATAACCTATAGGTCCTCTATCAAATTTGTTCAAATTTTGCCCCTGGGGACAAAATTGGCCCCGCCCTGGGGGTCAACGTTTTACATAGAGTTATATAGTGAAATGTTCAAACATCTTTTTCTCTTAAACCAATATGTCCAGAGCTTTGATATTTAGCATGGTATTACTTCTAGAGGTATTTGACTTATATTGTTGAATTGGTTCCGGTCCGTTGCATATCTGGGTCACCGGAGCTAAAAATAGATTTTTTTCCATGAGAACTTAAAAGATCTTCTTGTCTGAAACCATAGTACACTGAGCTTAGATATTTTGCACATAGCATCGTCGAGAGATCCTCTATCAAACTTGTTCAAATTTTGTCCCTAGGGTCAAAATTGGCCCCGCCCCGGGGGATCACAGTTTTGCATAGAGTTATATAGTGAAATGTTCAAACATCTTTTTCTCTGGAACCAATATGACCAGAGCTTTGATATTTGGCATGGTATAACTTCTAGAAGTCCTTCACACATATTGTTGAATTGGTTTGGTTATGGTCTGTTGCATATCTGGGTCACCAGAGCTAAAAATAGATTTGTTCAATGAAAACTTCAAAAATCTTCTTTTCTGAAACCATAGTACACTGAGTTTAGATATTTTGTACATAGCATTGTCTACAGACACTCTATCAAATTTGTTAAAAATTTGTCCCTGGGGTCAAAATTGGCCCCGCCCTGGAGGTCACCGTTTTACATAGAGTTACATAAGGAAATGTTCAAACATCTTTTACTCAGAAACCAATATGGTCAGAGCTTTGATATTTGGCATGATGTAACTTTTAGTGGTCCTTCACATATATTGATGAATTGGTTCTGGTCTGTTGCATATCTGGGTCACCGGAGCTAAAAATAGATTTTTTCAGTGAAAAAATCTTCTTGTCTGAAACCATAGTACACTGAGTTTAGATATTTTGCACATATCATCGTTACAGGTCCTCTATCTTAGTTGTTCAAATTTTGCCCCTGGGGTCGAAATTGGCCCCGCCCTGGGGGTCACCTTTTACAAATCTTCTTTTCTGAAATCACGTGACCCATCCTAGTGTCACCATGGTCAGGTGAGCGATCAAGGGCCATTCTGGCCCTCTTGTTATCAAATTTAGGCTTGTCCGGAGCATAACTTTCAAAGTATTAGAGCTATTGACTTCAAACTTGATATACAGATAGATCTCATTGACTAGGAGTGCAGTGCACAAGAACAATAACTCTGTCATCAGTATTTTTGGAGTTATTTCCCTTTGTTGTTATATTTTTACCCAATTTAGGCTTGTCCGGAGCATAACTTACAAAGTATAAGAGCTATTGACTTCAAACTTCATATACAGATAGATCTCATTGACTAGGAGTGCAGTGCGCAAAAACCATAACTCTATCATCAGTATTTTTGGAGTTATTGCCCTTTGTTGTTATATTTTTACCCAATTTAGGCTTGTCCAGAGCATAACTTTAAAAATATAAGAGCTATTGACTTCAAACTTCATATATAGATAGATCTCATTGACTAGGAGTGCAGTGCGCAAGAACCGTTACTCTGTCATCAGTATTTTTGGAGTTATTGCCCTATGTTGTTCCATTTTTGATCGGTGATAGCGGAGCGTAGCGTAGCGTTTTCGCGGATTCATGTATATGGAATGTGCCAAGCTACACGTTTCATACGGCAAATCTGACTACAGCCAAATCTAACAAGAAAATAGTGCTTGGTTTTAGAAGTGATCTACGCTTTGATAGCACTACATTGGTTGAAGTAAGTTGTATCTCTTCTAATTAATTTAATATGAGATTTTTCAATGTTTTCCGGAAGGTCAGAATATGTCTTTTACTTTATTTTTAAGAAAATGTTAAATAGTATTCATTCGCGAAAATCGCTGATGTCCGTTTTACGAAGCATACTCGGTCCTGTCCGTATAGCCAATAGTTTCGACCGACGAGTATAACGGGGAAAGCCGAGCAGCTGTTCGTATTTCATTGTGAAAATCGCTGATGTCCGTTTTACGAAGCATATTCGGTCCTGTCCGTATAGCCAATAGTTTTGATCGACAAGCATACGGGGAAAGCCGAGCAGTTATAACGGGAAATGTCTAGTCTGGTTTCCGGTACTGTAGGATTATGTGCGTGTTAACCGGGAACCAGAACGAGATTTTACGTGGGTATTTTGCTGAAGTGGAGATAAACCTTAGCAGAAAGAAAAACACGAAGAGGAGATTTGCAAATTGTTATTTGCTTCAGAGAGTTTGTCGACGGAATTACTTCAAAGTAAGTACGTAGATATTGGTCGTGTTCGAATCATCGAGTTTGTTGACAACGAAAAGTGGGTGGAGCAAATGCGCGAAGATTTACTGATGACAACGATTTTGGCCCGACTCGAATAGAAATTGTGGTCAACGAAAACTTATTTGTGTTTTCTTCTGACATATCAGAGTTATTTAAAAGAGATGATCACCGTACTCGTACAGTCAGCCAGGGATACGGAAAGCTGTATTTATTGTGCGTAATGTACAGTAGTCTTAGTAGAGAAGAATAAACGCAAACACAATGCACTAAACTATCTTTTTAATCTGGTTGGCAAACAGATTGGAGCCTAATCAGACTCCAGGTTATCCGGCGTCTGTTCTGGCTCCAACCTGTTTGCAATGGACATAACAGTTTTTAGCATAAACACGTTTATTGAGAATGAATAACATATCAGTAAAATTAGCGCAGCTGTCTTTTGCTGCACGAGGATCATGCTGAATATCTCAAGTTTGAAAGTGTGCGACTATATAGATCAGATGTAACCTTGCTTACCTTTTTACCATTATTAACTTTTCTGTTCTAAAAATAACTTTGACAGGTCAGAAACATCGAACAATACTTCCGGACGAATGGAAATGAATAAAACACCCGTTAAAAACAGTCGTAATGCCCCCAATTTTTATAAAGGCAGTGGCTAGACGTCCGGAACCGGACGGCTAGCCAACCGTCACAGGACGGGCTAGACATCCGGTTCCGGACGGCTAGCCTACCCTGTGAGGGTAGGCTAGACGTCCGGAATAAATTTCTTTCAGGAAATATACTGCTTTATACGTGGGTTAGTGCCTGGGTATATTTGAAACAAGTTGAAACAAAACTAAATGCATTTAATTTTCCATAAAACAACAGAGAGCATGAACAAATCACATGCATATAAAGGAATTAAATTGCCTTCACTTAAGACCGACGTTCACATCTGACTTTGTCGCTATTAGATTAGGTCGCAGGACATTTTTGTTGATTTTATTGTAATTTATGCATGTAAATATCATACTGAATGTTAAAATTAGAGATTGAAGTTAAATGCCGAAAGTATTTCAAATGGATGGACTATGATATCAATACGTTGATTATCGCCATATCTAATTATCGCAGCCGGTATCTCCATGTCCATGTCGCTAGCAGCAAACTGTGAATGCATCGGAAATAACAAAGCCATGCAAAAAAAATCCATTGTTAAGCATCGGCATATAGTGGCATTTGGAGTAAAAGTATGAGTAATACATGTATTTATGAAGGTCATTATACTTCGAAAAAAGGAAGACCTTTCCATTACCATAGTTCGCTGTGAAATTCTAAGTTGGAGATATTTCTCTGACATTAAAGAAAACAATTAAAAAAGGGAAACATTCTGACGTGGACATCATGTACATTTTTTCGAACGTGTCAGTTTAGCGAAACGTACAGGTATTCAATCATCAAGTAAAAATGCCTGCGAGAGTGCGGTTTTCCTACTAAGGTGGGGACAAAATACGGCAACAACAACAATGGCGGATGCGAACGTAGCTCATAGTGACGGTAAATTAATTCCTTAAAGTGTGACTTGTTTCTGTTCTCGCCGATTTTCTGAAGTTCAAAATTGTATTTAAGGTTGTTTGCCATATATATCCAGGCACTAACTCACGTAAATTATGCAGTATATCAGGGGTGTAAAAATCTTTCAAAAGCTACTCACCCTGTAGGACTAGTAGCTATTGAAATCCACTCGCCCTTCTGCAACTTTTGCTCGTCCGTGAATTTTCATATATAATTCATTATGTACTAAAACTTTCACAATTTTCTTATTCGTTTATTTAAATTTGAAAATATCAACATATAGAAACATACTGTTTAACTGTTTCAATTCTTGTGGGTCTTGTCATCGTTTCGACATCCCTGTTAATGCCGCTATTTTACTCCGAAGAACGACTGAAGATAGTTTTGTTAGTTTGTTTACATTTTGACAAGTAGCGGGAACTAACGGTGCTTCCGGTTTTTTCGGCATGTAAAATTTTGACTCGTTCAAATTAGGTACGAAATCGTCGAAGCTTTATATTAAGAAATGTTCGCAGTTTGACGGATGATTGAACAATAAAACACGTTATAACACTGTTATTCGTACTTTAATTTTATAATTCGAATAAATATTTGAACCACCCCTCGATACTTTCAACACAAATAAAACCTTTTTGGGCCAAAACTTTCGTACTTTGAAGGCCGAATAATGTAAAGAAGAAACAAGCAGTTGCCCGTGAATCGGAATGCCTCTAACTTCGTCGTCGATAATAGTGAAATGTACAACATTGTAGAAAATGTGTCGTTGATGTTGACACACGCGGAGAACTTCAGCCGTTTTAATTTGCACTCTAATTACACTGCGCAAAGTTATTAGTTAGAAATATACCAGACCAAAAGATCCACTCGCCCTTAAGGTCGAGTATATATTTGAAAGCACTCGCCCGACTTCAAAACCTACTCGCATTGGCGAGCGGGCGAGTGGAATTTGACACCCCATGTATATGTACTGACGAAAATCTATTCCGGACGTCTAGCCTACCCTCACAGGGCAGGCTAGCCCTCCGGAACCGGACGGCTAGCCACTTCCTTTTATAAACCCATATAATGCCATGCGATCTGGATCCATTCGATTAATTGAGGTCTTCATGTTTGTTAGCTCACCTGAGCTAGCTCAGGGTGAGCTTTTGCAATCCTTGAATGTCCGGCGTCCGTCGTTCGTCGTCCGTCGTCAACAATTTTGGTGTTTACACTCTAGAGGCCACAATTTTTATCCAATCTTTCTGTAACTTACTCAGATTGTATATTACCATAAGAGTTCGGATGAGTTCGATTATGGTTGATATTGGACATATAGGTCAAGAGTCATCCACCTTTGAGTTGCTGTAAATGCAATATTTAACAGTGTTTACACTCTAGAGGCCACAGTTTTTATCCAATCTTTCTGTAACTTACTCAGATTGTATATTACCATAAGAGTTCGGATGAGTTTGATTATGGATGATATTGGACATATAGGTCAAGAGTTATCCACCTTTAAATTGCTGAAAATGCAATATTTAACAGTGTTTACACTCTAGAGGCCACAATTTTAATTCAATCTTTCCCAATCTTGCTCAGATTGTATATACCCGCAAGAGTTCGGATAAGTTTAATTATTGTTGGAATTGGATTGATAGGTCAAGAGTTATCTACCTTTAAATTGCTGAAAATGCCATATTTAAGGTTGTTTACACTCTAGAGGCCACAATTTTAATCCAATCTTTCTCAAACTTCATCAGATGATATATGACTATAAGAGTTCAAATGAGTTTGATTAGGGTTGCAATCGGACCTGTAGGTCAAGAGTTATTTACCTTTGAATTGCTGAAAATGCCATATTTAAGGGTGTTTACACTCTAGAGGCCACAATTTTAATCCAATCTTTCTTAAACTTGCTCAGATGGTATATAACCATAAGAGTTCGGATGAGTAAGGTTATGGTTGGAATCTGATTTATAGGTCAAGAGTTATCTACCTTTGAATTGCTGAAAATGCCATATTTAACAGTGTTTGCACTCTAGAGGCCACAATTTTCAATGCATTTTAATTATAATTGCACACAATGTATATAGCTATAAGTTCTCGAGGGAGTGCAATTATTGTTGAAATCTGATCAATGTGACAAGAGTTATCTGCCCTTGATTTACTTTGAAATGCTAGAAAAGGCTTCATTTCAGTATTATTTAGGCTCTTGTTATCTGCCTTTGATGTACTCTACTATACATACTAGAATGGGTCATATTGCAATGTTGTGTACATGCTATACTACAAATTTGAATGGATTTAGAATAAAACAGGTGAAATTCAAAGGTAAAGCTATCAGGCTTCATTATAAAAGGTGAGCGATATCAGGGCCTTCAGGCCCTCTTGTTTTATCTAGTGACACAAATCACATGGTATAAACGTGGTCACGTGACTAAATCATTGCTCGATTTTAGGGTTTGTTAACATTTTGTCAACGGAAAACATCAAGTTAGTGGTGATTCGAATAGAACTTGTTGACAACTATTCCAACTAACGCGAGTGTTTACACCCCAGAGGCCACACATTTTCTCCAATCTTTCTCAAACTTGCTCAGGTTGTATATTACCATAAGAATTTAGATGAGTTTAATTATGGTTGTAATCAGATCAATAGGTCAAGAGTTATCTACCTTTAAATTGCTGAAAATGATATAGTTAACAGTGTTTTCACTCCAGAGGCCACAATATCTACTCAAGCTTTCTTAAACTTGCTCAGATTGTATATGACCATACAAGCTCAAATAAAGGTGATTATGGTCGAAATCGGACAAATAGGTCAAGAGTTATCTACCTTTGAATTGCTGAAAATGCCGTATCTAACATCATTTACACTGTTTCAACTACAGTTTTGAACAGATTTTGATTATACTTGCACACAATGTATATAGCTATAGGTTCTCAAAGGAGTGCAATTATTGTTTAAAACTTATCATTGTGACAATAGTTATCTGCCCTTGATATACTTTGAAATGCTAAAAAAGGCTTCATTTCAGTATTGTTTAGTGTCTAGTTATCAGCCCTTGATGTACTCTACTATACTAGAATTATGAGGTTGTATTCCAAAATGGTTTACATGCTATACTGCAAATTTGAATAGATCAAGATGAAAACGGGTGAAACAGAAAGGTAAAGCTATCAGGCTTCAGTACAAAAGGTGAGCGATATCAGGGCCTTCAGGCCCTCTTGTTCTATATTTAGAATCAATGTAATATAAATGGAATCTGTCTCAACCTTACTCACCATAATAAAATAGCTGTCTTGTCCAACCATAATTGATTGTTTATCAAGGTGGCTTGCCTAAGGACTGCCTTTGGAGACCTCTGATCTGGAGCAACACTGTTTGCATAGTCATGTGTACCTTCAGAGGTGCACTGTTTGTAAACGACGAGTAAACAAATACTCATTACTAGTCCTGATTGGATGTAAATGAGTGTCTATCCATTTTTAGCTCACCTGGCACAAAGTGCCAAGGTGAGCTATTTTGATCGTGCTGTGTCCGTCGTCGTTCGTCCGTCGTCAACAATTTCTTTAAATGACATCTCCTCCTAAACTACTGGATGGATTTAACCAAACTTGGCAGAAATGATCCTTATATGGTCCTCTTTGAAAATTGTTCAAATGTTTCAGTACGTTGCATATCTAGGTCACAGGAGCTAAAAATAGATCGTTTCAATAAAAACTTAAAAATCTTCTTCTCTGAAACCACAGTACCCTGAGCTTAGATATTTGGCACAAAGCATCATCTATAGGTCCTCTATCAAGATTGTTCAAATTATGTCCCTGGGGTCAAAAATGGCCCCGCCCCGGGGGTCACAAATTTACTTAGAGTTATATAGTGAAATCTTCAAAACTCTTCTTCTCTAAAACTGATATAGCTAGAGCTTTGATATTTGGCATGGTGTAACTTCTAGAGGTACTTTACCAATATTGTTCAAATGGTTCAGGTCCGTTTCATATCTAGGTCACAGGAGCTAAAAATAGATTTTTTCAATTAAAACTTAAAAAAATCTTCTTCTCTGAAACCACAGTACCCTGAGCTTAGATATTTTGCACAAAGCATCATCAACAGGTCCTCTATTAAGATTGTTCAAATTAAGTCCCTGGGGTAAAAAATGACCCCGCCCCGGGGGTCATAAATTTACATAGAGTTATATAGTGAAATTTTCAAACCTCTTCTTCTCTGAAAGTAATGTGGCTAGAGCTTTGATATTTGGCATGGTGTAACTTTTAGAGGTACTGTACCAATATTGTTCAAATGATTCTGGTCCGTTGCATATCTAGGTCACATGAGCTAAAAATAGATTTTTTCAATAAAAACTTAAAACATCTTCTTCTCTGAAACCACAGTACCCTGAGCTTAGATATTTTGTACAAAGCATCATCTAGAGGTCCTCTATTAAGATTGTTCAAATTATGTCCCTGGGGTCAAAAATGATCCCGCCCCGGGGGTCATAAATTTACAAAGAGTTATATAGTGAAATTTTCAAACCTCTTCTTCTCTGAAAGTAATGTGGCTAGAGCTTTGATATTTGGCATAGCGTAACTTTTAGAGGTACTTTACCAATACTGTTCAAATGGTTCAGGTATGTTGCATATCTAGGTCACAGGAGCTAAAAATAGACTTTTTCAATAAAAACTTAAAAAATCTTCTTCTCTGAAACCACAGTACCCTGAGCTTAGCTATTTTGCACAAAGCATCATCTTCAGGTCCTCTACCAAGATTGTTCAAATTATGTCCCTAGGGTAAAAAATGACCCGCCCCGGGGTCACAAATTTACATAGAGTTATATAGTGAAATCTTCAAACCTCTTCGTCTCTGAAACAAATATGGCTAGAGCTTTGATATTTGGCATGGTGTAACTTCTAGAGGTACTTTACCAATATTGTTCAAATGTTTCCGGTCCATTGCATAACTAGGTCACAGTAGCTAAATATAGATCTTTTCAATACTTAAAAAAATCTTCTCTGAAACCACAGTACCCTGAGCTTAGCTATTTGGCACTCAGCATCATCCAATCAGCAAATGGCACAATCATATTGTCATAATTTCTCAACTTTCCAAGATATGTTACAATTACATCAATGGCTCCAGGTGAGCGATTTAGGGCCGTATACGGCTCTTGTTCCTAATTGGTTGATATTGCTTTGGTTAGCTCTGATTAGCTGTAACTTTTGTTTCATAACCCCATGAAAAAAATAATTCAGGCCACGCCTTGTCAGGACTACTTTCTCTTAGTCCAACAGTTACTGCTCTCCAAGAGCGCTGCATGAAGCAGGACGCCAAATGACGTCATTGACTTTACTACAAAACAATGTCGCGTTTTGGCGGAAAATATATATGGCGGAGGGACTACAACCTACGTTTTAAAGTGTTAAATAATGAACACTCGTGTCAGATTCTCTATTTAACCCTCTTAAATTCAGTAGTGATATTAAATTATGAGGAATAATTAGGAACATTTATTGTATTCATGGAGGTATGAAAAAAAACCTGGACATACTTTTGTATGAAACCGCTTCGCTTTCAATATATTTAAAAGAAGAATTTCAAGAAAACTCAGAACTATACTCAGCAATAATAGAAACTTTACATTGGATTCTAATGTGTATATTTCTGTCTACAAACACAATTTTTCAGAAGGCTTAAAGACATACTCGCCTATATTAAAAATGTTGAAAAATAAACTTCTTAAATACCTTGATTACTATATATTTTCTGATTTGCAATACATTTATTATCATAAAAATGAATTTTGAAAAGTTCTCATTGGTAAATTATGTAAAATATAGTCCTTTCCGTACAGGCACTGTTTCAAGATTGAAAAAACTGTCCCGAGTAGCAGTTCTTGTAGAAATTATGTTTATGTTTTTATCAGCAGCATTGTAAATGCTTTAAGTAACTAAAACTTTATTTAATGCTGTTGTATTCACATTCACTCATATATTTACCAATTTAAGCAAATATTGGATGAATATTTCTCATTTTTAGGTCAACAGAGACCCAATTTGGCTATTGGGGGAGGTATATTTTCTGCATAAAATCTAAGGGGGTAGGGTTAGAAATTTGACCATATTTCATAAATGAACAACGCGACACCTAGGTTTCTTTACACCATTTGATAAGAAATGCTTTAACATAGATGCCTAGAAAGTTTAAAGAATTTTCATTGGACTTTTTTTTACATAATTGATGTTTTTGTGAGACATTGGCAAGAAAAAATGTCTTATTTTTCCGGTTTTCAGCATTCATTTTAGCCCAAAAGCTCATTAAAAACACAAGAAAGAGCTTTAAAAAGTTTATTTCACACTTGCTTGTGATGAGTGAATGCTAGAAACTTAAAAAGTGTACTAGAAATATGTTTTTGTGTAGTAATATAAGTGCATTTGTCCCTTATGACGTTTTCTGCTCTGACAATGAGCAAATGCGGCAAACGTCACACTTTTCAAAGCCAGCTAGAGCTGAAAAAAGCATTGCAACCCCCAATTTTTATTTTAGCAATTTGCTTATATATACCTTAATTCAACTTGTAGAACTTTTCATGAGATTCTGTTGAATTTTTCAAATACGCAAGTATCCCTTTAAGTTAGTGTTCTTCGAAACTTTGGATCAATGTCTGCAATTTCTCTACAATGGTGATGAACAAAAATCCAAAAGCAACGTCGTTATTTGACGTCAAAATGCAAAGGGGTCGATTTTAAAATTATCAGAGATGTGAACGTGTACGCAAGATGTGTTTTATTCATTTTACTGTTTCATTTTAAGTGATCGACTTTTTTTGCATAAAGACAGTTTAGTCAGCGTGCATGCCCACGTCACGCCTAATGCAAGCAACACTCTGTCCCTAATGTACTGTCTAATGACGTCATCTGGGATGCCATGCCATTTTTGTAATCGACCATTTCTGAGGTCATTGGTCGTGTCAATCTGGTATTTGTTCAGCACCCATCGTCAACTTTACCCTATACATGTTCTATTGGTTTCAAATCTGGTGATACCACAGACCATGCCATATGACATTGACGTTATTCTGGGCTTGTGCATAAGTTAAGATCTGCCCTGTATACGGTCTACTGGGACGGATAGGACGTAAGAGTGTGGTCGTCTCTATGTGACATCAACGATCTCGGAGTCCGACGATCCCAGACACAACCCGTAGCTCTCAGTCTGTAACGAGTAGTTAGGATATGAATTGTCTATCTTATGCGTCCAAAATGACGCGCAACATCAGTTACTGACGCAACCACAGTAAGCATGCCAAATGGCCTGATATCTGTGATTTTCATAAAACTGTGGCATCTCATTTTTGAAACGCAGGTGTTTACAAGTTTGTTTTTTCGGTGTTTGGCTAAAGTCTGCATGTGTCGTGCTGCATTAAATAAACTTTCAAAAAACCTGACTAGGTCAACTCGCCGTCAGTGTTAAATACTGGAAGTGGAAAGCTTGCTACGTCGTGCACAGTACAAATTAGCGAGAGTGTGGCTCTTTATGGTCTTTATCGATAACTCCATTGTGAAATGTGCGTATATTTTATGACACCTCATTAAAATATCGCTTAACCCATTAACTCATAAGCTATTAACAATTATTAGTGCTCATCTCAATATATGCTAGTTGATTAAAGTGTGTCAAAATGAGTTAGTATGAGGCTATTGCGCAATGAGTCAAAATGAGTCAGTATGGCTTAATGGGTTAAACCGGCTCTAAAGTATGTAAAGTTTCTATTTTTGTTAAGTAAAGTAAATTAAATGAAAACAAGATTTGTTTGTAAAACGCTATGTCCCCTTATGTGACAGGTCTCTTAAAAACCGTGACCTTTGTCTGACATTACCCAACTTGTACTCAATTTCAAAAGCCTTCTCAGTTGAGTACACATGCAGGTACATGTAATCAACAAATTACGGAATAAAGATAATAGATCTATCTTAAAATATTCTCATCATTCATGAAAGAATTAAATGCAATTCAACTGCCTTTTAAAGATGGAATTTGACACTGGCTACATTTCAAATTCTTTACCCCTGTGAATCGAGCAGTAGATCCATCTCGGTGCAAAATGTACCTTCTGCTTAATCATTTGATGTATACTCCTCTGTAACCAGGACTAAACAATACTTATTGATGGAACAAAAATTGTTGACAACTTACAGCACAGTGAAACAATTAAAAGCAGAAAACATATTTAAATGCTCTCTGCTTTACTTTCATCTTTCTTTAAGTGACCACCTGCCTTATACAATAAATGATTACTGTAGCCTCAGTTGTGGCTACAGAGTGGTTTACTGAATTGCAAAACCTCATCCTTGGCAACTCTCAAGACCTTCACTCTTTGATTTATATTGGTTGTTTATTGTAAAAACTTACACATATTTTTTAACTATTTCAACAGGGGCAATGGTAACATGGTATGGATGGATCCCATGGATGAGTTAGATTGTATGGCACCACAGCACTAAATGGGTCATTTAGCAGTAAGCACCGATGGATGATGAGGGATGAAGAGATGAAGATGATTTCAGGACAGCTGATTTCATCTAATCTCATTGATTGTGATGAAGGGCATGCTAACATCACACTAACATGGTACCAGACCTTTCAAGGGGAATTCAACAGCCATACAATAAGGTAAATTATTGCTTCTTTCATTAAAAAAATACATAAATTTAGAAAAAGTTAAAACTTATACACCAGTCAGCTGAGGTTAGCCTTTGTTAGCTCACCTGAGCTAGCTCAGGGTGAGCTTTTGCAATCCTTGAATGTCCGGCGTCCGTCATCCATCGTGCTTCGTCCGTCATCAACAATTTTAGTGTTTACACTCTAGAGGCCACAATATTTATCCAATCTTTCTCAAACTTGCTCAGATGGTATATTGCCATAAGAGTTCGAACTCATCGGATGAGTTCGGTTATGGTTGAAATCGGACAAATAGATCATGAGTTATCTACCTTTGAACTGCTGAAAATGCCATATTTAACAGTGTTTACACTCTAAAGGCCACAGTTTTGATCAAATCTTTCGTAAACTTGCCCAGATTGTATATGACCATAAGAGTTCGGATGAGTTCGATTTTGGTTGAAATCGGACAAATAGACCAAGAGTTAAAGACCTTTGAATTGCTGAAAATGCAATATTTAACAGTGTTTACACTCTAGAGGCCACAGTATTTATCCAATCTTTCTAAAACTTGCCCATATTGTACATGACCATAAGAGTTCAGATGAGTTCGATTTTGGTTGAAATCCGATGAATAGATCAAGAGTTATCTACCTTTGAATTGCTGAAAATGCCATATTTAACGATGTTTACATTCTAGAGTTCACAATTTTTATCCAATCTATCTCAAATTTTCTCAGATTGTAGATGACTATAAGAGTTCAGATGAGTTTGATTATGGTTGAAATCAGACGTATAGGACGAGAGTTATCTACCTTTGAATTGCTGAAAATGCCATATTTAACGATGTTTACACTCTAGAGGCCACAAATTTTATCCAATCTTTCTCAAACGTACTCAGATTGTATAATACCATAAGAATTCAGATGAGTTCAATTATTGTTGTAATCGGATCAATAGGTCAATAGTTATCTACCTTTGAATTGCTGAAAATGATATATTTGTGTTTATGCTCTAGAGGCCACAATATTTATCCAAGCTCTCTCAAACTTGCCCAGATTGTATATGACCATAGAAGTTCGAAAAAGGGTGATTATGGTTGGAATCAGACAAATAGATCAAGAGATATTTACCTTTGAATTGCTGACAATGCCATATTTTACAGCGTTTACACTCTTGCAACTACAGTTTTCAATGGATTTTGATTATACTTGTACACAAAGGATGTAGCTATACGTTCTCGAAGGAGTGCAATTATTGTTGAAATGTAATCATTGTGGCAATAGTTTTTTTGGTTTTTTTTCTTCAGGCCTGTCAGTAAGGACCTCATTTATTGTCCCCGTCATAGGTGCGTCGGGGTCGGGGAGCCATCCACCGACACACCTTACAAATACATATAATAACATTGTGGCTGACAAAGCTCCAAAAGTTACACTTTCATACAAAAGAAAAAAAAGTATTTGAATTTGAAGCCAGGTATACTAATAAGTTTTCTTTGTGATTTTGAAACAGAAAATCATTTTGCAATGAATAGATTATGCTTATTACTAGTGTTGTTTTATCCATATACACCCACATCTTCGTACATACTAACACTTACGTTTATGTGCAGACATTTTGAAAATAGAAAAAAACAAACAAAAAAACCCAATCTATTGTGGCAATAGTTACCTGCCCTTGATATACTTTGAAATGCTAGAAAAAGGCTTCATTTCAGTATTGTTTAGGCTCTAGTTATCTGCCTTTGATGTACTCTACTATACTACAGTAGGTTGACAAACTTGATTGGATTTAGAATAAAACGGGTGAAATTCAAAGGTAAAGCTATCAGGCTTCATTACAAATGGTGAGCGATATCAGGGCCTTCAGGCCCTCTTGTTGAAATTGCAACATGGTGAAAAAACATGCTACTCATCTGGAACAGTTTTGATACAGATAAGGCACCACTTATGCGAGACCTGATCTCGATCTACTCTGTTTGACACTCAGATTCTTATTCTGTTAGGTAAAATAGATTTTTAATTTATCATACAATACTGAGCATGTAGCTATTTTATATTACTATGTGTAAAAGATAAGACATGTTAAGGGCTGTACCTTCATGTACTTGAACCAGATACAAACTACCTTGGCACACAGTGTAGACCCACATGCAAAATATGAAGTATCTATCAAATGTAGTTGCAAAGTCGTGGCCTGTGTCAAGTTCATCCTATTTGACCTTTAGATGACATCTACATGGCCTTGACATTTGTCTGTTTAACCAAAGTTGTACTGTTCTCAAGAGATTCTTAAGTGCACATGCCAAAATGAAGTCTCTATCACATGTAGTCACAAAGTTATGGACTTATGGCCAATGTTACATTTTGCCTATTTGGCCTTTAAAAGCTGAGTCTCCTTAAAATGCAAAATATTTTCGTATGTTATGTTATAATTTAGAGAGCCTACAAAGTACAGTATATAGTAAATAATTGAAAGAAAACATTTAAAAGACAAATTAAAGGCAATGTGTTTGGGTCTTTAGATTGAAAAATAATAAGACAGTAATGTGTACAGTCCTGACAC
This sequence comes from Gari tellinella, assembly GCA_922989275.2. Classification (NCBI taxonomy): domain Eukaryota; kingdom Metazoa; phylum Mollusca; class Bivalvia; order Cardiida; family Psammobiidae; genus Gari; species Gari tellinella. The sequence goes on from OV277858.1 coordinate 55,939,290, forward strand.
TAACAGTATAATTATTTTCATTTCAGTCCATGAAATCTGATATATAATTACGAGTCAGGGCTCCACATAAGTTGGAGTAATGAGACCAAATGCAGCTTTTCTTCATGTCAGCACCAAGGCCTATGGTGTTACCCTTCATTAGAATTGTCTTGAAAACAGGATTCTAATAAGTAGTCGCACCACTGGGTTTAATGTAGACATAAAGAATTTTACTTTTCAGTTATCTGAAACCCTGTATGAGTAGAACTTTGTCAACATTAATTTATCATCATTCTATTTTAGAACTTTAACTCCATTGATTGAATACATATACCAGACATGCTGAAAAATTCATGGGAAAGTACAAATAAGCCAAAACCATGTCTTATTGATCACATGTTTCCATAAAGCCAAATAAAACTTAACATTGCCTCCAAAATTCAGCTTACGCTTTATAAAGAATAGTTGAAGAAACTTCAACATAATCTCCTGCTTTTGCACAAGTAACTTTGCTAAAACAGGAACTTGTGAGAGACCACTGGTGTCACTGTGTGGAATAAAATCTGCTATTTGGTCAATATGTTAAGTGGTACAAAAATTATAAAAGAAAAAAACAACACAAAAGTCCTGAGATGTTTCAGGCCTGTAGAAAGCCTTATGCATATGATAACAATCAATTATGTTTGTACTATCTATTGCAGAATCATCATAGCCTGTGTGGTGTTTCATAACCAGTGCAATTTTTGGAATGTTTCCCTGCCTGAAGTGGTAAACAATGTAGGACAAGCAGTAAACATGACATCCAGCAGTGTCCTATCCAAGATGGACTTTCATAAACAGAGTCAGAGACTATGATGCAAATTAAAACTGACTTTTTTCAAGGAAGAACAACATAATTATGTGCTGAATTTGAGTAATAAATATATGAACTGATTAGAGCGATGGATACGTTCAATTGGATGGAAATTTCATGTCAGCACCAAATCCTATGGTGTAGTTTAACTTATCTTTAGAATTGTCTCTTTGAACCAATTCTAATGAATAGTCACACCATATGGTTTAATGCAGACATAAAGATTTAAGTTCTTGAAGTACTTCCCTTATGCGGAGCCCTGTATCCATGTTATTTATTTGAAAGAAAATTATGCTGTGAATTTTAACAAATGATTTTAATATAGTTTCTCAAAAGCTGTTATTATGTATATATGAAATTGAAACGTACGGTTTACAACTTTATAGTGTTCACTGTTGTTGGTATTTTTAACTGCTGTGTATTATCAGAACTGATGAAATAGAAAAAAAAGCAAATTAAATATAAATTAAATATTTTTCCTGTTGTGTTTATAGATAATTCCTAAAATCTTGATACAGTATAAGTGCGAGTAAATAAAATCAGAATTGAAAGCCCGAGATAACCTTAATTTTAACAAGATCATGTTTTATACGCCCACCTCTAAAGGTGGTTGTATATTTGCGCGGCCCTGTCTGTTCTTTCGTCCGTTCGTTTGCTCGTTCGTCAACATTTTGTTTGTCCGGAGTTTTCTGGGAAAACATTTGGAGGGATATTAATGAAACTTCACATAAATGTTATATGCATCAAGATCTAAAGCTGAGTCGAATTTTAGGTTCATTTGAATTTTTGTTACAGAATTATCTGCCCTTGGTGCACTCAAATATGCTATAAAAAGCTTGTCCGGAGGTTTCTGGGAAAACTATTGGAGGGATATTAATGAAACTTCTCACATGTGTTATGTGCATCAATATCAAAAGCTGAGTCAAGTTTGAGGTGCATTCAACTTTTCTTTACAGAGAAATTTGCCCTTGATGTACTCAAATATGCTATAAAGAGCTTGTCCAGAGTTTTTCTTGGAAAACTATTTCAAGGATATTAATGAAGAAAGATTTTATGCATCAAGATCTGAAGCTGAGTAAAGTTTGAGATTTATTTGATATTTTATTACAGAGTTGTCTGCCCATGGTGTACTCAAATACGTTATAAAAGGCTTATTTGACAGTGTTAACACACTTAGCAACTACAGTTTTGAATGGATTTTGATAATGTTTGCCCATAGTATAATTATAGAAGTATAAGTTCATGAAAGGGTTAATTATTATTGAAATCGGATCATTTTGCCAAGAGTTATCTTCCCTTGGTGTACTCAGATATGCTAGAAAATTCTCTATTTAAGTATTGTTTATGCTCTCAGAGCTCTAAGTGTCTACAAATTAGAATGAAATTTGATAAAACTATATATTTCTTTGCCAGTGGGAGTATAATGTACCGTTTGCGGTGCTCTCGTTCTTTTTGTATGCGACATTTCACTCTCTGATGCTTATTTTGAATCTCGATGCCAACAATTGTTTCATTTACAGTAAAGCACATCTATTACAACCACTACATGAGGTCCAATTGTTGGTTTACAGGACAACTTGTCAAGTGGCTGCATTATGCAAGATTATTTAGATAAAAGTAAAGCAGAAAGCTCCTTAGGTGCTTTCTGATTACTTTCACATTGCCTTTTGCTTTACTTTTATCTTGCTTTGAACTACCTCATGTGCACCACTGACATCTCATTACAATTAATTAAATTACTTATACTGCAACATAATGCAAGTTTTGACCACACAGCATAAATGTATTTCGATTTCATTTTTATGCCCTGCACGACTTAGTCGGGGGCATATCGTTTTTGGTCTGTCTGTTTGTCTGTACACAACTTTTACCTTGGTCGTAATTTTTGAACAACATGGAATAGGGACTTTATATTTGGCGTGTGTACTCACCTCATGAAGCTCTTGAGGTCAGTACAACTTGGGTCATGTCTGGCAAAGGTCAAGGTCATTTAGAGGTAAAATCGGGTGAAAAGGGAGATAACCCATCCTATATTATTTCAAGTAAATAGGAAGGGAGATAACTCATCCTAGCTGGCCATAACTCTTTGATCATGTGATCATTTCTTAATTTAGAAATAAGTCCTCAATATGCCATTTGACAAACCTTGTTATGACTAGGACGTCATCATGACGTCATGATGACATCAATATGACTATAATTTTTACTATAAAATAAAATGAAGTTGAAAATTGATTTTCAATTCTGATTTTTTTTCTACCATCAATATTTTTCGGCTCTAAATGACCATTGGTGTCGATGGGCCATAAAACAATAATCAATCGATCAAAATCAATATGACGTCATGATCTTGTTCAGTATCAAAAGGCAAATTATTCCAAACAAAACGGGCCACACTGAGACTTGTCATTCCTGAGTTATCGCCCTTGTTATATTTACTTAGCACATGGCTTGGAGCTCTCGGCCAATCAGAGGCCTCAAAAACCTGTGAATATATCGTTTATTTTACAAAACCATGAAATAACTAACACACTGTTCACTTATTCCAAGCTTCCGTCATATCTGACGTCACAACCCTAGATCGGAGGGGAACTGCACTCGCTTGATGACGTCATATTATGTACAGTGAGACCTAACCTTTAAAGGCAATTAATAATGAATTGTGCTTACATATAGAGCTTCAATAAGCGTTATTTATGTTGGTGTTAAAGCATGCTTAATTTCTCAAACTGCACATTGAAATAACCTTTCAATTTAAGTAAAGTATTACAAATAAAATGACTTTTTCGTCTAAAACAAAAAGTAGAAACGTAGGGTCTTCTTGTTTTGCTCGAGCCCAAGCCAGTGCTAAATAGGTTAGACCATGGTTGCGCGCGAATAAACGACATAGTTCTCGGGGGCGTAGCCCCCTCGAACTATATCGTTTATTCGCTTGCAACCATGGTCTAACCTATACATAAATTTTGTAAAATTGAAATATCTTAAAACTATACAAGGTAATAACTTCAAACCTTGCATTCTTGTTAAGTATCAAAATGAGAACTAGTTACAACAAGACAGGTTACTGTTTATTTGAAACTTCCAATACTTGTTAAGTATCAAATGGGCAACTAATTACAACAAGGCCGGCAAAGATAGTGTACTTGTTTATACTTACTGATTGCTTTAAGTGCACTTAATAGGTGTAAAATCTTCAATACGGTTCAATTAAACTAGATCATTTCACTAATCGCGGATCTCTCAGTGCTTTCAGCACTTTGATTATCTAATTTAGGCTTGTTTAGAGCATAACTTCCAAAGTATATGAACTATTGACTTCAAACTTCATATACATCTCATTTACCAGGAGTGCAATGCATAAAAACCTTTACTCTGTCATCCATATTTTTTCGATTTATTGCCCTTTGTTGTTATATTTTTATCAATTTTTGGAGTTGTTGCCCTTTGTTATTTTTTTCCAAGTTAAGTAGCACTTAAGTGCACACATCAACCTTATCCAGAAACATTTACCTCTTGTGACAAGACCCCACTGGGGGTATGAATCACCATTTGTGATAGGTCTTTTTGTATTGTAAAACTAGATTTATGGTCACTCCATGGTTACAAACACTAAAGATTCCTCCCTTGTTATAATACATATTTAGGATATTATCAGCCTTTCAGTTAACCTTTAATACCTACATCAATTCTCAGAATAGAATGAAGTTATATCATTAGGGTGTAAAACTGTTTGGATCTAGATGTGACGCTGAATTATTGGCATCTCACCTTGATCCTGACTGCTTGCAACAGCTATCACTGATTGGCCTATAGCATGCTAAAGACATGGTTTATGGTGTTATAAAAACATGATGAATTATTCACTGGAAAGCTGTTTAAAATATAGAGTTAATATTGTATTAAAATTAACCCTTTACCAAATAGCCTGTTTCTAGTTTTGAAGACATGTATCCACTAAAAGCAGGTTGAGAGTAAAGCAGAATGCACCTTGAGGTGCATTCTGCTTTACTTTCATCCTGCTTAAAGCTACAATCTGTTAGGATATAGAATATTTTTATTATAGTGCATATTCATGACTGTATAAAGTTAAACTTCTTTTCTTCAGTGGAGAAATAAATTTGAGGCATTAAAAGGCGTAACTATTGAGTTATGAGCTAAAAGCAACCTCTCAGTAGAACATTATTGTGCAATCTTAAATACAGATAGTTGCTAAATGCAGAATCAAACTAATGCGGGAAAGCTCCTGTCTCTATGTTACTTCAATTTGTGATTGCTTTATATAACCCATTACCCAATGGCCTGTTTCTAATTTTGAAGACAGGTGGCTACTTAAAGCAGGTTGAAAGTAAAGCAAAATGCGCCTTAAGGCGCATTCTGCTTTACTTTCAGCCTGCTGTAAGCTACCATCTGCTAGAACATAGAAAATACTTCTTTTGATACATATTCATGACTGAAAAAATTGGAACTAATTTTTTTCAGTGGAGGAATAATTAAAGACATAAAAAGGCGTTTTTATGGGGGAAGGGTTAAACCTTAATTACAATATTCTTCTCATTTTCAGATACGACATTGATTCCCCATCTGCAGATCTGAGTAAACATGTAAGTCAAGCTACAGAGAAGGAAGTAACAATCTGATGCATGTGGACAAATGTTGTACAGTAAAACTTTTCAATTACGACCACTTAATTGTGTTAATTTTTAGCTCACCTGAGCACAAAGTACTCAAGGTGAGCTATTGTGATCGGTTGCTGTCCGTCGTACGTCGGTGTCGGTGTCCGTGTCGTCTGATCACAATTTGTTTCAAATAACTTCTTCTCTAAAACCAATGGCTCAATTTTAACCAAACTTGGTCAGATACTTACTGTGAGCTTCAAAAATTGTTCAAAAAAGTGGGTGGGGCAATCGGTCTTGTTGCCATGGCAACCCCACACAATATCTAAAAAAATCTTTCAAAAAAACGACTGGTCTGATTTCAATTTAGTTTTCACCAAAATGTTTCTCAATTAATATACTTTCAAAATTGTTGAAAGAATTTGATCCGTCAAAAAACATGGCCGCCAGAGGGCGTGGTCATTTTCCGTCTTTACGTAATATTGACAACTAGAGTCAAAACTTAAAACATCTTCTTGTCAATAACTATAAGTCCTAGGACAACCAAATTTCACATGTAGCATCATGTTGTGAACCTTTAGTAAGATTGTTCAAATAATGACCCCGGGTCAAAAATGGCCTTGCCCGGGGCTTATCAGTTTTTAGCTCACCTGGCACGTAGTGCCAAGGTGAGCTATTTTGATTGTGCTGTGTCCGTCGTCGTTCGTCGTCAACAATTTCTTCAAACGACTTCTCCTCCTAGACTACTGGATGGATTTTCACCAAACATGGCAGGAATGATCCTTGTATGGTCCTCTTTCAAAGTTGTTCAAACATTTCCGGTCCATTGCATATCTAGGTCACAGGAGCTAAAAATAGATTTTTTTAATGAAAACTTAAAAAATCTTCTTGTCTGAAACCACTGTACCCTGAGCTAAGATATTTGGCACAAAGCATCATCTTTAGGTCCTCTATCAAGATTGTTCAAATTATGTCCCTGGGGTAAAAAATGACCCCGCCCCGGGGGTCGTAATTTTACATATAGTTATATAGTGAAATTTTCAAACATCTTTTTCTCTGAAACTAATATGGCCAGAGCTTTAATATTTGACATGGTGACAATTCTAGAAGCCTCGAACCAATAATGTAAATATGGTTCCGGTCTGTTGCATATATAGGTCACAGGAGCTAAAAATAGATTTTTTCAAATAAAACTAAAAAAATCTTCTTGTCTGAAACCTCAGTACCCTGAGTTTAGATATTTGGCATAAAGCATCATCTTTAGGTCCTTTATCAAAATTGTTCAAATTATGTCCCTGGGGTCAAAAATGACCCAGCCCCTGGGGTCATTATTTTACATAGAGTTATATAGTGAAATTTTCAAACATCTTTTTCTCTGAAACTAATTTGGCCAGAGCTTTGATATTTGGCATGGTGACATTTCTTGAAGCCCTTAACCTATATTGATTATATGGTTCCGGTCCGTTGCATATCTAGGTCACAGGAGCTAAAAATAGATTTTTTCAATGAAAACTCAAAAAAATCTTCTTGTCTGAAACCACCGTACCCTGAGCTTAGATATTTGGCACAAAGCATCTTCTTTAGGTCCTTTTTCAATGTTTTTCAAATTATGACCCTGGGGTCAAAACTGCCAAGGCCCTAGGGGTTGCAGTTTTACATAGAGTTATATAGTGAAATCTTCTTCTGAAACTATTATAGCCAGACCTTTGATATTTAGCATAGTGACACTTTTTGAGGTTTTTTTACCAATATTGTTGAAATGGTTCGGGTCTGTTGCATATCTGGGTCATGTTAGCTAAAAATAGATTTTTTTTCAATGAAAAGTCTTCCTGTCTGAAACCATCCATGTACAAATTATTTGACAGAACACTTAATTTTCAAGTTCATCAGCAAGATTTTTGAAATTATGTCTCTGGGGTAAAAAATGTTTTCACCCCAGGGGTCATGTGACCCTTGTGTTTGTTTTTCCAGGTGAGCGATATTTAGGCCCGCCCCGGGGCCTCTTGTTCATAGGAAAACCTTTAAAACTCTTCTTCTCTAAAACTGTATGGCCTAGACCTTTATATTTGGCATGTAGCTTTGTCTTATGGACCTCTACTAAGAGTGTTCAAAACATGACCCCAGGGTCAAAAATGGCCCCGCCCCGGGGCTTATCAGTTTTACATAGACTTATATAGGAAAACCTTTAAAAATCTTCTTCTGAAACCGTAAGACCCAGACCTTTTATATTTGGCATGTAGCTTTGCCTTATGGTCCTCTACCAATATTGTTCAAATCATGATCCCAGGGTAAAAAATGGCCCCACCTAGGGGCTTATCAGTTTTACATAGACTTATATAGGAATAAACCTTTAAAACTCTTCTTCTCTGAAACCCTAAGACCCAGATCTTTTATATTTGGCATCTGGCTTTGCCTTATGGTCCTCTACCAAGATTGTTCAAACCATGACCTCCGGGTCAAAAATGGCCTGCCCCGGGGCTTATCAGTTTTACATAGACTTATATAGGAATAAACCTTTAAAACTCTTCTTCTCTGAAACCCTAAGACCCAGACCTTTTACATTTGGCATCTAGCTTTGCCTTATGGTCCTCTACTAAGATTGTTCAAATCATGATCCCCGGATCAAAAATGGCCCCGCCCCGGGACTTATAAGTTTTACAAAGACTTATGTAGTGAAACCTTTAAAAATCTTCTTCTCTGAAACCGTAAGGCCCATACCTTTTATATTTGGCATCTAGCTTTGCCTTATGGTCCTCTACCAAGATTGTTCAAATCCTGACCCCAGGGTAAAAAATGGCCCCGCCCGGGGCTTAACAGTTTTACATAGACTTCTACAGGAAAACCTAATTCTGAGTTGTTTGAGTTTCATGCAACAGTCCACATACATGCAATGACAAACTTCATTATGCATAGAGTATAACACAATAGTTTCTCAGGTGAGCGATTTAGGGCCGCATGCGGCTCTTGTTAGATGTTTAAAGCAGATGGCAGCTTGAAGTATTTTGAAAGTAAAACAGAAAACTCCTTTCGGAGTTTTCTTCTTTACTTTTATCTTGCTTAAAGCTGTCACAGTCTATCTTTCATACAATCAATTTCTCTTCTTTAAAGTGGTCATAATAGAGGAGTTTTACTGTAGTTTCGTAATGTTAGATTGTAGATTGCAGAGTTTGATACACTTACTGATGTAGACAGTATACGGTAGCATTTTGTCCACACTTTGTATTGCTTCCTTATAAACTTATATACCTTTGAAAACCTACACTGACAATGTTGTCTGTCTTTTGATACTGTAATACAAAGTAATGAATGTAATAACAATATGATAGAGTTGACAGTTTATTATTTTGTTTGCCTGATTTTATTTTCAAGATTTTCAAACATATATACATATGATTAATTAAAGATGAATATCATTAGTAAGGGAGAATTACAAAACGTTCTCTATACAGTAAAACCCCTCTATAATGACCACTAAATTATGTCAATTATTTTGCATTTAACCCATAACCCCAAAAATACGCCTTTTTACGCCTTTCACTTATTCCTTTACTTAAAAAAATATTTTCAATTTATACAGTAATGAATATGTACCATAAGAAATATATTCTATATCCTAGCAAATGGTAGTTTAAAGTAGGATGAAAGTAAAGCTGAATGGCCCATTCTGCTTTACTCTCAACCTGCTGTAATGGTCACTTGTCTTCAATACTAGAAAAAGGCTATGGGGTAATTGGTTAAGAGAGGTGGCTGCTTAGAACAAGGTGAAAGTAAAACAGAAAGCTCCTTGAGTGTTTTCAACATTTTTTCTTCTTTTATGTCTACCCCCAAGCCATATTGGAGGCAATTCTAATGAGTTTGGAAGTAGAAAACAATTCTACCCCAAATCATATGACATGACTAGTTATAAGAGTGGCCTCTTGGAGATGATTCTAATGAGTCATCACACCAAAGGATTTGGAGGACTAACTGTAATACTCCCCAATACTTTAGCCTTGATATATTTGTTATTTCAGGATTTTCTTGGTCGTATGGAATGCACTCTGGGAGAGGTGGTGTCTTCAGGTTCAAGATTCACAAGAAAGCTCACGTAAGATTGAATTTAATAAACAAATCCATGGGTGAAAGTTTTCCGTATTGTGACGGAATTCCGTATTTTCGAAATTGCCGGGGGTCATTTTCCCAGAACGTGTAAATCCGTTGAGAAATGGGGGGGGTGTGTGTTAGAGGTCGTCGTTGTCGATTATGATTCTAAAATCAAACTCGAAGGTTGTTTCAAGAGCTGTCAAATTGATCACGGTGCCAGTGTTATCGTTCGTCGTACTTTACGGTGTCGACAAAATCCGAGTGATCCAAATCAATTGCACTGGTTTCCGAATTTTGACGCTACACGGACGCATACAGCGTTGGAAACACGGAAACCAGTCTCTCCTTTTACGACAATTTTTCCGGACACAAATATTTCCCTGTATTGGGTGTTTGAAGGATTTCAATAAAATGACAATCTTCCAAAATTACAAGGTTAGCAGATTTAACGGGGTTATTTGTGATTTTGATATTGTTGCCGATAATTTTCCGTAGCGGTACGAAAGACTTCATTTATCGCCGCGACATTCGATGGTTGTTTTCGTCGGAGTCTTACTGGGCGCTCATTGTTTTATGAATCATGCCGATAATCAGCAGCTAAGGAGGCACGCAACAGTTTCATAGGGAAATGTTCGAATTGGCCCTGGTCAAATTTCTTAATATAAGGCTATTGGTAAGTTTTAAAGTATTTTTGATTATTTTAGGGGAGAATACATTAATATTATCACTTTGTGGCATGATTTGAATAAAATGCGCACTAAGATGATGACTTTTTGTAGTCGGATGGGTATAAGATTGGGGCAGTCTGGAAATCAGTGGTTCGTTCTAAATAAACTGGGAATCAGCATCATTTTACTGGTGGGTGCAGACACATGAAAATTGTGCGAAATCGACCAGGAATTGCTATTGTTTGGGCCAAAGATCCTAAAAGCAACAGGTTCAGTGAGTCTGAAAATACTTTTCACTAAGTGCCAACCCTAGGCGAACACTTTCGAATTTTTCGGAGAATATGTGGGTTTTGAGGCTTTTTTGTCATGGGTTTTCGCGACCATAACAAACTTTAAATTTGGCCACAGAGGAATCTGAACGTGTGCTTATGGGGATGGTTTATGCTGTTTTGTTATGCCTAGAGATGTATTTACTGATATAGGACTGAGTTTTGATTCTGGTTTGTGCGTGAACGTCAGGAGGAGATAAATATAGATGTCAAGGAGACCACCGGTGCCGAGATTTCAGAAAAAAACGTTGTGTGCCTCCTAAAAAATATATCACGCGGAACGCATCGTGTTTTATCGTTGGTGCACCAAACTGCAATTAGTTCATTTTGTCACCAGTTTTCGCCAATTTTATTTACCGGCGTATCTGTCAAATGCAGCTTACAAGTTAACTTTTATTTAACGCAAACTAAATAAAATGAAAAGATTGAACAGGAAATTCGGTTTAAATCCGATTTAATGATAAAACAAGTAGCTTACTGAAGTATTTATGTCACCTTTTTACACACAGCATCATGGAGAAATCACATTCTCCATGCTTCTCCATGACAGCATACTGTATTGGGCTATAGAACAGTTTGTCTCCATGGCTATAAAGTATAAAATATATTTTAATAACATTCTTTCCATTAAAATAATTGATAGAAGCCATTAAATTCATTAAAAAGAAATATTTATCTTATTTTGATTAACTAATAAATTTTAGTCTAGCATCACAGCTTTCGAAACAGCTTAGAAATACATCAAAATGCATGAAATTGAATCATTAAAATCTTTTTTTTTCTTCAGGGAGGCCTCCTGTACCACCAGCTATGGGAGTGCTTCCTTCTCCCATCCATCCCCATCATAGTCTACTGCTTTGAATTAATAAATTTTGTACATTTAAATCTCTGAAAGCAAGTTGAACATGAAACCCACACACGTATCATGTTTAGAAATTGTTTATCAATCAGATAGAAATTTAATCCATTGAGTGAACATCAGACGTTATATTTTCACAAGTGGCGAAGCCACGAGTGAAAATATAACAGTCTGATGTTCATGAAATGGATTAAATTCGATCTTATACTGAAAAAATACAATTATTCTATTTATTTATGCTTTTAAGCCACTTTTTAAACGAAATTGTTCGACAATTGTGAAAGCGAAAGTACATGATTTACCCCGTGTTGAGCCCCAAGTTTACATCGAACACATTAACGAAACAGTTTCCCGTACGATGACGTCACTTATTTATTGATTTGACGTCATCCGAATTACGTCGTTGCTCCCGATTTTGGATTCGTGTTCTTCCGTTGAGTGGTTCGCGACAAATCGGACTGCCGGAATTTAATGATAAGACACGATTGACTACGATTTTTGGGGAGCCCTACGGGGAAAACGGCGATCGGTGATAATCCACTGCAGTGGATTACCAAGTGATAATCCACTGCTATTTTCCGGTAATCCACCGAAAAGCATAAATAAATGTGAGATATTCAGATTATATAATTATATTATGTTTAAATCATGCACAGTAAAGCAATAAGCATGATTTTCTCGTCGTGTGAAGTTGAAAGATTGATAGCTATTCTAGAACGGTCACGTGAGAGCACTGCGTGAGAGTCGCACGTGGCACCATTGCAAAGGGATTATAACTGCCTCGGGCGGAACGCGATCAGAGGTATGCATAATTGTCTCCTGCTGAGAGGCCCCATCTACCCCACGCTTTAATTAACATACTGATAAGAATAGTTTTACGACCTTTTAGCAAGTTTGATAATAGCACTGTTGCGCAAGTGGGGATTTTTAAAGCGCTGGCGAGAATTTAAGGCGCTGGGGCAATTGAGGTTCAGAAATTAAGGCGCTGGGGTACCCCAGCGCTTAAATGGCCTGGGGAAAACCCTGAAAGAGTGTCAGATGAAAAGAGAAGAAATGTGGCGCAAATATATCTTCTGTTTATACTGAATCATTCACAATAGAGGCCTAGAGGTCTAGTTAAACAAATTAACCTATTTCAAAATACATTCTGGTATTTCCCAACATCACATTCTTTAGCAAACTGTAGATGAATATGCAATGATTGTTGTCAAACTGTTGGACCCAGATGAGCTACCAAATCCATTTGCATCTCATCCAGGTCCAAACTGTTTTAAACTTTGAAGGAATGTGCTTTATAAACAAGTATAGATAAATTGACTCTAGATAATCCTGTAATTACAGTAGATGATAACTTGTGCTGACAGAATAATTCAAGTGTGTAGCAGGCTAAAGGTTATTTACCTGTGTGTGCGTAAACAAGGAAGGTTATTTCAACACTAGGAGGGTTTACCCCTTCCCTCCACATAAAGCAAGACCAAATCAATATCCATTGATGGTGTTGAATATAAGTGGCTGCTGAAAGCAAGGTGAAAGTAAAGCAGAAAGCTCCTACTGGAGTTTTCTGCTTTACTTTCACCTTACTTTCAGCAGTCATTTAATTTAAACACAGAACTTTGGATATACAGTTAAACCTCTATGTATCGAACTCAAATAAATCAAATACCCCGTTGTGTCGAAGTTTTCTTGAAGTCCCGATCTTTTCCACTATATATTCCTTGTAAAAACACATCCATGAATCGAAGTTATGTGTATCGAATTCCCCGTTGTATCGAAGTTTTTTCCAAGTCCTTTTCATATAAATCCAACATAAAATACCACAGATGTATCGAACATCAATTACCTGTCAACTAACGTGGATCAACGGATTACATGACTTGCTAGACTGACGCTAATTTTTCACACCTTCGCGTGTCATTTAATTGTTTCACAGTTTTCGTTAATGATATTGACAACGCCGCCATATTTAAAGGCTTGATGACACCAATTTAATCAATTGAGTAAATAAACCGCAAGGGCTGTTTTGGACCGACAATTAACGAAACAAGCCAAACTTTGTGAGAAGTTTAATAATGCTGATAAACCAGTGGTCGGCGTTCTATTAACAGAGCCACAACATGGCAGATGCGCTCCGATCATGGTCTGTCAGGTGAAAGACTCGGTAACCAATCCGTGGGGATAGCTGGGCAGACCCATCTCACAACGAACGAGAAAATCCTTTTTATTTAATCAAATGTTTATTTCAATTTAGAAGCTTTAAATTGATTGACAGTCACACTGTAGCACGATTTTCGGCATTTCCGCCGTAGTTTCGCATCTTGGTGTAATTGACAGCATCTAAGTTGAAAGTAAGATACATGTAGTTTCTTTTTCTATGTTTTAATGCGTATAACTGTGCATTTTCCTACCTGTGTACACATGTATTGTATTTTGTTATTTATGCCGTTGTTTTTATAAATGATAAAGAACACGTCGGATTTATGTTTTATTTCAATATGCCAAAAAGTACACATAGACGAGAAAACATTACACACCGGGAACGATAGTTCTTATAGATCTTATATGCATTGAAATTCAATACTCAAATCACAACCCATTTATGATTCGAAGCCCCGAAGTTTCGAAGTTTTTTTCACAGTCCCTTGAAGTTCGATATATCGAGGTTTAACTGTATGTGTTTCACTGATTTGCACATTTAAGGTTACAGCTTGACATATTCAGACCTTTCCATGCATGCAAAAAGTTTGACCCAGTGACCTTGAACTTTGTGTCCGTGTTTAGGGTTCAAAATCTGTGTTAAGGTTACGAAAAATGCTTATTACTCCTATGTCCCTTGAGGTATTGCTTTCATATTTGGTATGCATGTGTACATGGACAAGACCTTTCCATGCACCCAATAAGTGTGACCTTGACCTCAGACGCTGCCTTTAAGCGAGTTTAAAAATGTGCTGCCAGCGAGCTTGGTTATCTGTCTGACAACCCTTGTCTCAATTTGCTGTGCGATTGAAGTACAGTGAAACTTCGATATCTCGAACTCAATTAACTCGAACTATCAGACTAACACATATACTGCATTATTTTATGCTCGGTTATGTCGAACATACAAATATTTCTAAGTTAAAACTTGGCTAAGCCACATAAGCCACGTTTTAACTTGGAAAAAATACGGGTATGTTCGATTTAACCGAGTTCGAGATATCGAAGTTCAACTGTATGTATGTATCGATTTTTTGTTTCATTTCAGTGGTAAAAACATAAAGAAGGGGAACATTATTAGTAAGTTTTAGTTTTTGTTTTTAGCTCACCTGGCACGTAGTGCCAAGGTGAGCTATTTTGATCGTCCACTGTCTGTCGTCGTTTGTTCGTTCGTCCGTCCGTCCGTCCGGGCTTACAGGAGCTACCTTATGGGGTCCGTTTCGGTCATTAACCTGGCCAGTTAGTGATTGTGGGGTTGAAAGAGAGTATTGTGGGGTTCAAAATCACGCATGTGGGGTTAGTTTTAGGGTTAGGGTTTCTATAGCAAAAAACCCAACAACAACCGTCTCCTAAGAACGTCCGTCCGTCCGTTCGTCGTCAACAATTTCTTTAAACGACATCTCCGACGAAACTAAAGGATAGATTTTTACCAAACTTGGCCTGAATGATCCTTATATGGTCCTCTTTCAAAGTTGTTCAAATATTTCCGGTCCGTTGCATATCTAGGTCACAGGAGCTAAAAATAGATTTTTTCAATGAAAACTTAAAAAATCTTCTTGTCTGAAACCACCTTACCCTGAGCTTAGATATTTGGCACAAAGAATCATCTTCAGGTCCTCTATTAAGATTGTTCAAATTATGTCCCTGGGGTAAAAAATGACTCCGCCCCGGGGTCGTAAATTTACATAGAGTTATATAGTGAAATCTTTAAATATCTTTTTCTCTGAAACTAATATGGCCAGAGCTTTGATATTTGGCATGATGATTCTTCTAGAAGCCCTTAACCAATATTGTAAATATGGTTCTGCTCCGTTGCATATCTAGGTCACAGGAGTTAAAAATAGATTTTTTCAATGAAATCTTAAAAAATCTTCTTGTCTGAAACCACAATACCCTGAGCTGAGATATTTGGCACAAAGCATCGTCTGTTCAAATTATGTCCCTGGGGTAAAAAATGACCACGCCCTGGGGGTTGTAATTTTACATAGAGTTATGTAGTGAAATCTTCAAACATCTTTACCTCTGAAACTAATATGGTCAGAGCTTTGATATTTGGCATGATGCCACTTGTAGAAGCCCTTAACCAATATTGTAAATATGGTTCCGGTCCGTTGCATATCTAGGTCACAGGGGCTAAAAATAGATTTTTTCAATGAAAATTATGTCTCTTGGGTGAAAAGTGATCCCATACCAGGGGTTATGTGACCCTTGTGTTGGTTTTTCCAGGTGAGCGATATTTAGGCCCACATGGGCCTCTTGTTGATGAATTATGTTGTAGATGATAAAGACACCTAATTATTTGGAAGTGGCAGTTTTAAATACATTGTTCATATGTATTGTCTTGATATTGTGATGTTATGTGAGAAAAATAAGCCTCTTCATTGCATTATTAGATCTTAGTTGTTTAAAATAATGTTTGCTTTTATTCTCAATGTTTGAAACTATAGTTGAACCTTAATAATTTTGAAGTCATGTCTTAAAGTGGAACAGACACAATTTTTAGCTCACTTTGAAATAAACTCTTAAGGTGGTTCGACAGCGGGCGGCCCGCATCTCGAGTTCCGGAAATGCTGATGACTTTCACCTGATCTTTTCGGCACGTGCTTATAGTAGAAAATTTAGATAAAGAAAAGTTTGGTCTGCTTCAGTGTCTTCTCTGTTAGCGCAGTTGGTACGGTGATTGACTTGCAATCCAAAGGTTCTAGGTTCGATTCCCACTCACTTCAAAACTTTTTTTTAAAATAAATTGTCCGATTTTATTGACTAGTCAATCCATAACGCAGTGATCAAAGGACAGGCTATGTTTAGTCTCGTCAGTAATAATGAATAATATCAGATGCAAGTATAGTCAAGTGACAACTAAACTTTGTGAGGATTTATAGCCTATATTACAGATGGCAGTTTAACACAGGACAAAAGTAATGCTAAAAGATAGATCCTAAAGGAGCTTCTATGCATTACTTTTGTTCTGCATTAAGCAGTCGATCTGCAGGCTACCGTATTCAGTGGTCCCTTATAACAGGTTTGACTTAGGATATTATTTAGAGCTGACGGCATTTTAAAGTTGAACTCAATTACTTATTTTTCAGTCAGTGCAGAAGAACTTAGCAGTTGTAAGGTAAGAAATTGAACAATTTTACATGTTAATGTGTTACTCTATAGATAAAATGCCTTTAATTTATTCCTCCACTGAAGTAAATAGTTCAAATTTATACAGTCTTGAATATGTATTATAAGAAGTATTTTCTACATACTAGCAGATGGTAACTTAAAGCATTCAGAAAATAAAGCCTTCAGGCACATGCTGCTTTCCTTTCAGCACTGATGGACATGGTCTAGGGGTAAAATTCTTGATTAGGATGCCAGGGGTCATGAGGTCGATCCCCTGCCGTATCAATTCCTTTGGATGAGATTTTACAAAATTTAGGTCTGATATATCAGTGTTTTACACCGGGCATCTAAAAGAACCAGAGAATTCTGTTGATAATAAGAGTAAGGCAGCGTGCCTGTGTTTTCTGTATCGGATCCCCTCCCTCTCGGAGTATCCAATTAACTCATAGATGGCAGAAACTAACAAACAAACCAATTACTTTCAGCCTGCTTTTTCATCTATCTTCAATACAAGAACCAGACTATCGAGTAAAGAGTTAATCTATAACCATTCTGACATATAGACAATCGTGTCCTGATTTAGGCAGTGGTCTGTGTTAAAGATATCCTTATTCTTCAGTGTTCGATATTTACATTCCAGTTGAATTTTGCAACACAACAATGAACAGATTGGCTTGAATGTATTGGTTGTATTTGATTTCATTTGCTCTTGTGTTTGGTTTTGTCTTCAGGAACAAGTGGTTATGCAGTTTTGTGCCCACAAGTTAGACAAGAAGGATTTCTTTGGCAAATCAGATCCCTTCCTCACCTTCCACAGAGCCAACGAAGATGGCAGGTAATTACACTCAGTTATTATAATTTAGATAAACTAATTGAAACAGTACCATTATGGTTAAATATTATTATAATGCATTACAGCATGGCCTGGTTAACCCATTAGCCTGTTTCTAATTTTGAAAACAGGTTACTACTTAAAGCAGGTTGAAAGTAAAGTAGAATGTGCCTTGAGGCGTGTTCTGCTTTACTTTCAGCCTGCTTTAAGCAAAAACTCGCCAGAGTATAGAAATAATTTATTATGGCCCATATTCTTGACAGTATGAATTTGAACCATTTTTCCTCATTGAATAGGTGTAAAAAGGCGTATTTATGGGATAATGGGTTAAACTAAACTGGATGATGATGATGATGACAGAAAAATCTTTGAAACAGATCATTATGCTAGTACATATAAATCCATATTTTGTCATTTTTCTCTGACCACAGTACGAAATTTTAACTTACTTTTGACGGTTTTGACTCTCACTGGTCATAAATTCTCCAGTCATGATGTTTGCAGTGACAGAAAAAAAACGTCCATAGGATATTAAATTTTGTGCTGTGTTCAGAGGAAAATGACATTAAAAAAAACACCAGAAAAATGTTTTTTCCCCCCACTTAAACACCTTTGAGGACTTTTTCTTGCTGTAGTAGGAACAAAAAGCAAGTGTTCAATAGACATACAGTTTGGTTCCTGATCAAATGCAAGAAATAAGAATCTTTCTATTGACACTCAGCATGTCATTTACTCTGGATTACTCTATATTTCAGTTTTACAGTTGTACACAGAACAGAAGTCATCAAGAACACACTGAATCCAACATGGAAGCCCATGACGCTATCAGTGAGGACCCTATGCAATGGAGACTATGATAGGTCAGTAGTATGAAGATATTTGTTTTCCACTATGTCTACCTTTACTCCATAGATACACATTTATACACATTTAATGATTTCTCCACAGAAAAAAATAATTCCACTTTATACAGTTATGTATATGTCACATAGAAATATTTCCTATATCCTAGCAGATGGTAGCTTAACCCTTTGAACCGTAGTCCCGCATATAGGCATCTTTTTCAAACAGTGTACATGTGAATAGTACACTTGTCCTGTGCAAACAGTGAAGACCCAGAGCAGAGGGCACTGAAAGGAGCCCTCTGATCAGCGTATTCACTGTTTGTCGTAATGCCAAACATTGACAAAAACAACCCTTAAAAGTCAGAAATGGACTAGACTAAATTGGAAACTGGAATTGTCCCTTTAAAGTTTCAGGGAGGAAAGGGTAAAAGCAGGCTGAAAGTAAAGCAGAATTCACCATAAGGCGCATTCTGTTTTACTTTCGCCCTGCTTTAAGTACTTACCTGTCTTCAAAATGAAGAAACAGGCTATGGGATAAACAAGGTTCATACAGAAAACCCAGATCCAAATTTAAGGACTTTTTAAGGACTAAAAGTCAATTTTTAAGGCCGAAAATATTCGGCAAACATACCTGTCAAAAGCTGATGTTAGGCATATGTTCTTACATTGATCCACTATCATTCTTTAAGGGTTAGGATCTTCTCCTCTAGCTTCTTGTTAAGCTTTTCAGAAACATTTTTTTTGTCTCTGGCTTTTTGTCTGAGGGAGTTAAAGTGCAAACTGTATGACAAATTGCTTTCCTTATCAGACTGTACTCTTCAGCTAATTTAGTGAAAGTGTTAATGTCAATGTTTGCCTGTTTGCACTGTTGTCAAAGTTCTTCTATTTCCTGTTACAGCTAATAGTCTTATTTTCTTTTACTCACCCCTGCTATTCACGGTGGGTGGGGTATGCCAACATTTCACAATAACTCCTGATCTATAGCTCCATTTGGCATATTATTTGCAGTTTCACGTGTTAAAGCATGCATAGATTTAGCGTTCTCTTTATTCTTATCCCTCCAGAAAATGGAATTAATGATTGTTTGTAAAACACACATTTTGCATGTGCACTGCGAGTGTGACCTCGCCGATTTTACACAGATCAATATCTTTAAAGCAAAATTTACATCACCCTTTGAATAAGCACTCCTTATCCTCCCTCAGACAATGGTTGTCATTCATTAGTTTTACATTAAAAGTGTACTTTCCTGGCATTTTTCACACCACTGTTTATTTTGAGCTACGCCATTTGCATTCAGTTCAGTCCCGCAGTAAATACAAAGCGGCTCACTGATTGGCTTATTTTACACTTCCTGGAAAACCCCCATTGTTACTATGGACGCGAATAAGCAGTGCCTGTGAACTTATTAATGTTGGGGAATGAAGTTTCTTGATATTTCATTGACTTGTTATTTGAAATAAAAACTTTTTGTTCTATTTAAACAAATTAAGGCCTGTTGTTACAAATTTAAGGACTTGTTATGGTCTTTTTATGGCCAGAATTAATTTAGAGTCTTTTTAAGGCCAACCTCTCATTTTTAAGGACTTTTTAAGACTGTGTGAACCTTGATAAAGCGTTAAAAAATAGAAATGTTGTGTTTTCAGTGTTGTTATTTGTTTTGCCGAGACAAATAGGAGTGAAAGCCACACTTAGGTATTGCTAAACCATTAGCAATAGCACAATATTCAACATTTCGCTTCTCCTTTGAGGTCTTGTTTATTTTTGCACATCTGTAAATTTATGACTGCAGGGAGCTAGGTTTCTAGAGCCTTTCAAACTGTTGTTTAAGACTGTTGTTTGAACTTTTCAGATCAATTAAGGTGGACTGTCATGACTGGGATGCAGATGGAGGGTAAGTACAAAACTGTACAATTATTTCTGAAATACATGTACAGTCAAACTTGCTGATGCGACCACGTCTATTAAGCGACCTTTGTGGTAAGCGGCCGGTTTGAATCCCGCCCGATCGATTTTACTATATAAATTGAGTGTATTCAACGGTTTTTGTCTAACCCGACCAGCAACCGCTGTTTTTCCATCCCAAATAAGAAATTTCGTTTCATTAAACGACCACCTCGGAATGAAAAGGTCATAAGTGATCAATTATATCCAAACATTTGACATCTTTTCACACTTATCTGCAATTAAAATCGGTGTTTCTCAATTTCATGAAAGGTGTGAAAAGGTACGCAAACAAAATTGGAAAACTTCGACAAACTCAGTTAAACAAGGAACTCAAGTAAATTGTTTTGAAAATGATTGCCGCTAGGAATATTCTAATAGGAATCTAAAGGTTTGACATGGATTATTACTTTGATTCCGTAGACCCTGTGCTGTTTTTATGGCAACATCCTTTCAACGCTGGTTCAACAGCCATTTTTAGCTCACTGAGCTGAAGGCTCAAGGTGAGCTGTTGTGAGCGCCCGTCGTCCGTCGTCTGTCTGTCCGTCCGTTCAAATTTACTTCAAGCGACATCTCCTCTGAAACCAAGAGTTTGAGGAAAAAACTAAATTGCTCACGGTGTTCCTTGGATGCTTCTCTACAGAAATTGTTAAAATGAAACTTTAAAGTGGACTACTTATTGAAATTTATTAAAAAATGCGAAAAACTTTAAACAATCTTCTTGGCAAAAGTACTAGGCCCTAAGCTTTGATATTTTTACAGAAGAATCTCCTGGTGGATCTCTCTAAAGTTTTATTCAAATGAAATCCCTAGGGTCACACTTGACCCCACCCTGCACAGTTTTAGTGCTGCTTTAGGCAGGTCTCATGGATTTTTGATTCATGCAGAACTGTATTTACCTGAGTTACCCTTAATATACTACAGGCAAATAGCCAATATTTGCTAACAGTTTGGATCCAGGATCAGATGCAACATAGTGCTGCACCTAATCTGGATCCAAACTATTTGCCACTCATTTACCAACATAACATTTTCTAAAAACAAATTGTACATTTTTCACATACAGTAGGTTTTAAGCAGACATCATTTCAGTCTGGTAAGGGTTTAGCCAGCTGCCTAGATGCTCTCCACAACTATTGCATAATATTTGACCTCAGTGAATGACCAACAGAACTGGTGGTGTCAGCTGAACATGTTGTCTGCTAAAGTTTAGAAATGGTTCAGTCTGCTTCATACTTAGAGAAACAGGATCTGGAAGTGATCCACTGACAGTTATGTAATTATGTCTTATGCCATATTTATACATATGGTTAATAATGGTTTTATTAGAGTTATCATGTTGATTATGTTTATAATCAAAGTTTATTTCCCCGAAATACAACAGCTCTGTCTCGGACTGCAAATCTGTGTGTAACAAGTTGCAGGTCCTCGTAGTAGCAATAGAATTTGCGATCCCGTAATGAGCCTCATCATATGTTGTCATGTGACCAAAATTAACCAATCACAGTTAGTTCGTACTAAAGCTGGATGCTGCAGTAGGTGGTATCTTTGTGTGCAGTCAGTTCTTTGTGTGCAGCTAGTCAAGACAGTATTATCAATTAATCCTTTTATTACCGAAATTTCTACATACGGAATTACCGTTACGATAAAACTATTTTATCAGTGTTGGACAATTACCTGGATTTATTTGTTTCTATAAGAAAGTGAATTAAGTTGCTTACTATTACTTACAAGGATCTGTTGTAGAACTAGATCTACATTTCCTTTGTTCACGGAAGAGCTCAGTCGGTCAGCTCTTTTTCTCACTATAAAGATCGCTGCAGTGACTATTTAGGCCCGTGTTTACAAGTGACATAGTTTTTAAACTTTTACCTCAATTAGATCTAGTTTCATAATGCCACGGGTTCCTCGAAAGTCTCAAAGAACTCGCGGATACAGTTCTAATAATGAACAAACTCTCGAAAGTTCGAGGCGTAACAGTAGCGTAGAAGACGCGGGGGTTGTGCGGAATAGCGATGAATGGGATTTATCAACGCAGTGGCTATCTTTACGACGAGTCGTATAGATAACCGAGATTCTATTTTACGTCAAAAATAATTTCCGAAAGGCTTTAACGCTACAGCGTTGTGACAGCTCTATAATGAAAACTTTGAAAACAATGGCAACGCCCCTCTGGTTCTAGACCTCGGGATGAAGCACCTTCGGGCGGAAGTGACGAATCCAGTAGGAATCACGCGGCCCCGGAATCACGTGATCAGTACTCGGGACGAATCGCCTCTTAGCGGAAGTAAACAACAATGGCGACTAAACATCACGGAACTGCTGTCAACGATGAAATTGAAATTGATTGCTAAATCGTGTGCAGCTCTGCAACAAAGAGTCAACACACTGTAGATAAAAGACAAGCAAATAACTAGCGATCGGATTATGACATTGTCAAAAAAACGATAATAAACCCGATAATTAGAATTCGAGTTCCCGTCACATAGACAATACGTGTATCGTTATGGGCATGAATTGGATAAACATTCAACAACCTGTATCAACTGCAGCCATACCCCCCTGTTCGAAATATACACAGATCAGAGAGGCTAGATGGTGGATGTCGAAGATGAGGTTACAGTTATTAGCAACTCAAGCCAGAGTTTCAAAAGATATGTACCTTTATTTGTCAGTCTATCTATTTATACTGTCTGCATGGTGTAGGCAGCTTAAATTTGTAAAATATAATGAAACTACGTAGCCGCGTTAAAAAATCTGTGCATAGTTTTCAAGTCTGAAAGATCATGTACATAGAAGTTGAAATATAATATATCCCAAGCATCTATAGGACAGTTATCTAGTGGTAACAGTGTGAGAAAAATATGCAAACAGACTTGGACTCAAACCCGGGAACCCTCGCTTAGCGATTGCTCTCCCTTCTGATCTATACAGACCACTAACACAAATCTCTCACCAAGTCCATCGAACTATAAACTCTCCTTAGCTACACAAACTCTTTCTACACAAAAACTAACAAGAGTTCTACTATTATATTTGTGCAATCTGAGAGTTACATATATATAACTATCCTACGGGTCATTTACATTTGGAGCTAAACGTGATGTGGTTGGAGAGGCTTGAAGCCACACAGAGACTCGAACCCAGGACCCCTCGCTTACAGGGCGAGTTCTCTCCTATTAGATCTGTCCGGACGCTTACACAAATCTCTCACCATTTTACTATGAACTCAGCCCTGCTACATCTTGACAAAGGTGTTTTTTTTAGAGATACTCTTGCTGTGATTCTAATGAACAAACCTCTCTCATGCACATAAGGCGAAATTGTACTTCAAGTGACTGAACCACTGATTGTTTCCTTAGGCAAGTATTTCTTGCTCAGTGGAAAGGCGAAACTTGCACTACAGCAGAACTAATAATTGAGTTAGTTATAATTAGGAAATGAAGTAGAATAGTTTGTTGCTGCATTGTACCAAATTTATATCTCCAAACAGTTGTCGTCTGCTGTTCAGTGGTGCTCGTGCCGACTAATTCAAGCGACCAATCCTCTCCTAGGCAAGCATTACTTGCCCGATTAGGAAGACAGGATTGCGCTTCAGGTGACTGATTCTCTCCTAGGCAAGCATTTCTTGCCCAATAGGAAGGCAGAGTCACACTTTATTAAGAATTACAGTTACTCTGCGATGTGCTCGAGTACTAGTGCACATGACTCATTTACTTGCCCTTGGCCAGGACATACAGAGTGATTTCTTTCTTGCAGTCATCAAAGCACGGGTATCATGGCTTCAGCTCACGGGGCTACTGTTTAAATTGAAAATGTTTTGTTTTTGCCAGACGGTACAGGTTTATTCTGCTCCCAGCTTAGCCAAACCAAAGCCATAAATGTACCAATTCTGATGGTACTTATTTTCTTGACGACAGTCAAATTCTTATATTAGCAAATTAAGCGCCATTACATTTGTCGTGTATTTTTTTTCAGAGGATGTACTCACAATTTTGTTGACTGGCAAGTTCCTAACAGATAATGATGGTGCAGCAGCTGCATAACCACAGTAACCAACAAGAAGTCATTTACACACTACTGGTCATCTACCAACCATCACGAAGGCATGTACTATGCACACAGGATTATGTCCACCGACCAATGTCTATTGTCTTTGTCAGAGCTCAAAAGATATTGATGGTACAGTGTACGACAAGAACTTATAGTGCATTCACAGTTACACACAGGTGGTGATGAAGAAACCAACTATCATGTGTTACAGAGTAAAAGAAATGAAAGTAAAAGACAAAATAAACATTCCGAATCAATGGTAGTAAAACTGTTCATAGGATCTGTCATCCAAGACATTGCTTCAATTAATCCAAATTCAGCACACAATATCAAGTGTTTACATAATTACAACTATGTCATTTAGTGTATTTGAAATTAGATGGACATGTAGTTTTACTAAGTTTTGAAAATGTGCTTAGTTGATTACAGCACTAACACACATTAGGTTCCATATTATCATGGCACTTGATTTGGTGTTTTTAACATCTAAATTTGTTTGTGAAGTTGGGGCCCAACATCTACGTGGTATTACTTTATGTAACTCGATATTTGCTAAATGGGTACATTTCCTCATAAATTTTTTTTTTTTGTGCGAATCGGCCACATCACATGCAAATTTATATGTGCATTAGTTATATATAAGTATATCAGCAAGGTTTAAAGCATACAAACACCTATTGGCTGTATGATATAATCTCAAGATATTCTTATGTACTTTGTTGCTTGCTGTCAAAATACCTTATAAGATTTATATACATAGAAAAGGCAATACAAATCCCTTTTGAATCCAAATGTCAATCCATGGATCGTTTAAATATGATTTTGAATGGTATACATTGTATAGGAAAGTGCAAACTAATTCATGTACTTCTCAAACACGGCTACCAATCGCAGCTCAGATTTTGAAAAGTATATGCATTGACTGAGAAAAGGTGTTTTTGACAAATATACAAATGTTTCATTAGAAGCCATATATACAACTGCTTTCTACTTTGATTTTCTTTTTAGAATAGGAGAACTGACTACCCGTATTGAAAATACTTTTGACACACTCACAGCCTGTCATTTAACATGTGCAGATATATCTGTAACAACTCAATATGCTAAAAATCTTTTTATACAATTCAAGGACTGATCAATTTCATACAGAAACAACTGTGGATTTACATAGAATAAGACAAACACTATCCAGTCAAATCATCATGTAAATACATGTGGATTCGAAACTTTTATAAGGCTTTACCAACAGAGCCATTCTTTAATACAAGTTACTATATGCCTGTAACTAGAAGTTATTTAATTCAGTGCCTAAAATACATTTTACAGCCTATAGGCTATGCTCCATGCAAATACAATGGCCACTTTTTCCGTATCGGGGCTACAACATCTGCGGCATCAGCACGCATCGAGAATCATTTTGATAAAACTGTTATGATGGTCTTCAGTTTGCTATACACTTTACATTCGAACACCACAGATGGTGTTAAAAGATGTTCAATGCAGATTGGCCACATGTTCTGCAACACAGGACTAACAAATACAGACTATATTATCTGTTTATATCTAGCTATCAGTTATCCACTTATAATCAAGACATGTGCCTCTTTTTATGCCCCCAGAATCTACGATTCGGGGGCATATAGTTTTTGTCATGTCTGTTGGTTCGTCCGTCCGTCTGTCCGTCTGTCCGCGCCACTAAAGTGAGTTAAAGGGCCAGATAACGGTAAACATAACAAAAGAAGACAATAGAGTTCATTCCGTAACAATACACTAAGGGGCCGTGGCCCGTTATTCGAACAAAAGAAAATAACAAAAGAAAAGGCCCTTTAACCCAATTCGGTGGCACGTCCGTCCGTCTGTCCGTCTGTCTGTGCCAAAAACCTTAACCTTGGCTATAACTCTTGCATTTTTGTACCTGGACCTTTTATACTTGGCATGTGTCTGTATCAAGACCTTTCCATCCATACAAACCTTTTTGACCTTGTGACCTTGACCTTGACATTTGACCTACTTTTGTAAAAATCTTTAAATGGCTATAACATTTGCACCAGTAGGCCCAGGGCTTTGATATTTTGTATGTATATTTCTTTTGTCAAGACCTTTCCAACCATACCAACATATTTGACCATGTGACCTTGACCTTGACCTTTGACCTATTTAATCAAACTTTAACCAAAAACCTTAACCTTGGCTATAACTTTTGCATTTTTTAAACCTGGGCCTTTTATACTTGGCATGTGTATTCCTCATGGCAAGACCTTTCCAACCATATAAAACTTTTTGACCTTGTGACCTTGACCTTGACATTTGACCTACTTTTGTAAAAATCTTTAAATGGGTATAACATTTGCACCAGTAGGCCCAGGGCTTTCATATTTTGTATGTATATTTCTTTTGTCAAGACCTTTTCAACCATACCAACATCTTTGACCATGTGACCTTGACCTTTGACCTATTTAATCAAACTTTAACCAAAAACCTTAACCTTGGCTATAACTTTTGCATTTTTAAACCTGGGCCTTTTATACTTGGCATGTGTATTCCTCATGGCAAGACCTTTCCAACCATATAAAACTTTTTGACCTTGTGACATTGACCTTGAAATTTGACCTACTTTTGTAAAAATCTTTAAATGGCTATAACATTTGCACCAGTAGGCCCAGGGCTTTCATATTTTGTATGTATATTTCTTGTGTCAAGACCTTTCCAACCATACCAACATCTTTGAACATGCGACCTTGACCTTGACCTTTGACCTATTTAATCAAACTTTAACCAAAAACCTTAACCTTGGCTATAACTTTTGCATTTTTGCACCTGGGCATTTTATACTTGGCATGTGTATTCCTCATGGCAAGACCTTTCCAACCATACAAAACTTCTTGACCTTGACCTTGACATTTGACCTTCTTTTGTAAAAATCTTTAAATTGCTATAACATTTGCACCAGTTAGCATAGGGCTTTAATATTTTGTATGTATATGTTTTGTGTCAAGACCTTTCCTACCATACCAATATCTTTGACCATGTGCCCTTGACCTTCACCTTTGACCTATTTAATCAAACTTTAACCAAAAACATTAACATTGGCTATAACTTTTGCATTTTTGAACCTGGGCCTTTTATACTTGGCATGTGTATTCTTCATGGCAAGACCTTTCCAACCATACAAAACTTTTTGACCTTGTGACCTTGACATTTGACCTACTTTTGTTGAAATCTTTAAATGGCTATAACATTTGCACCAGTAGGCCTACGGCTTTCATATTTTGTTTATATATTTCTTGTGTCAAGACCTTTCCAACCATACCTACGTTTTTGCCCTTGTGACCTTGACCTTTGACCTTTATTTGTATAAATCTTTATACGCCTATAACATTTGAACCAGTAGGCCTAGAGCTTCCATACTTTATATGTTTCTTGTGTTAAGACTTCTCCAACCATGCCAATGTTTCATTTACCCTACGACCATGACTTTTGACCTACTTTTGCAAATAAGCATTACATTACAGAACATGATGCTGGCTGGGGGCATTTGTGTTTCACAAACACATTGCTTTTCATCTGATCATCACCAAACTTTCTGAAAATGTTTGTTGACATAAAATGGAGACCAATTTGGATAACCAGCGGCACCAATTTATGCTAGGCCCTTTGGAGTAATGGCCCTTGAAGTCCTCAAAATGGCGCTCCTTTACAGTTTCAGCTCTCTAACTTTTACGTTTAATAGTCTGGATTCCCCTCCCTGTATCATCGGGGGCATTCGTGTAACTGGGACACGCTCTTGTTTGATCTGCAGACCTGTGGCCAATGTAGCATTGGATACTCTGTATTTAACATTAAGATGTTTTCAGGTACTATTTGGTTAAAGGCATGTCATACCATAGCAAAAGACGTGATAGGGGATATTGAATTAATTTCTCTCCCATTCTTGGGGTTTATGCAGCTGTATACATTTTATCATGGTATTTCTACCATTTCATTCTCTCCCAAGCATGGGACAGTTGCTGTCTATTGGCCCGGCAGTGTTCTGGGGTGCTCGTGCTATGATTCAAGTGACCCATCCTCTCCTAGGCAAGCATTTCTTGGCCCGATTAGGAACGTCAGGATGCACTTCAGGTGTCCGATTCTCTCCTAGGCAAGCATTTCTTGACCCGAATAGGAAGAATCACACTTAGTTAATGACCCATCCTCTCCTAGGCAAGCATTTCTTGACCCGATTAGGAACGTCAGGATGCACTTCAGGTGTCCGATTCTCTCCTAGGCAAGCATTTCTTGACCCGAATAGGAAGAATCACACTTAGTTAAGACTTTACAGTTACTCTGCGATGTGCTCAGGTAATATCCGACATGACTCATATGAGCAAGCATTACTTGCCCTTCAGCCTGCACATACAGATTTATTTCGTTCTTACATTCGTCATAGCACGGGAATCAGAGTTCAGTGTTGGGATTTTAGACAGCAAACGTTTTATACTTATATCATGCCAACTTATTTCTGTTGCATGAACCCTAAAGGCAAATTAATAATAATTAGTTTATATTAAATGATAAAACTAAAAACTGGTGTT
Organism: Gari tellinella; assembly: GCA_922989275.2. Lineage (NCBI taxonomy): Eukaryota > Metazoa > Mollusca > Bivalvia > Cardiida > Psammobiidae > Gari > Gari tellinella. Next base: position 55,968,223 of record OV277858.1, read on the forward strand.
GTGTTGTATTTTGGGTAAATAAATGAATGTCTTGTCATTTTTTCTTGTCCAGGAGATAATATCCAATTCAACTCACACCCCCATAAATACTGATGTTTGTTAACCCATTACCCCATAAATATGCATTTTTAGGCCTTTAATTTATTCCTCCACTGAAGAAAATAATTCCACTTTATACAGTCATGAAAATGTAAGATAAGATAATAAGTTTCTATATCCTAGTAGATGGTAGCTTAAAGCAGTTTGAAAGTAAAGCAGACTGTGCCTTAAGGCGCATTCTGCTTTACTTTCAACCTGTTTTAGGTGGCCACCTATTTTGAAAACTAGAAACAGGCTATGGGGTAATTGGTAAAATGAAATTGCATATTTAGAAAGAGCCTAATGAGAGGAAGTGCCATTTGCAAAGGCCATAACTCTGACATCATTGTTTTTTTGGAGTAATTTCCCTTTGTGATATTTTCTTGTCCGGAAGACAACTCCAGTTCTACTGATGCTATTGTAATGAAATTTTATGTATGGATAGAAACTGATGAGAGAAAATGCCATGCACAAGGGCAGCAATATTTTGTTTTTCCCCTTTGTCATATTTTATTATCAGGAAAATAACTCTGCTGACGCTAGTGAAATAAATATCATTTACCGGTAATGGAAATAGCTTGATAAGAGGATGTGTCATGGATAAGGGTCATAAGCTTGGCAACAAAATTCCCTTTTGTCATGTTTTCTTGTTTCAAATTATGCCCCTGGGGTCAAAATTGGCCCTGCCCCGGGGGTCACAGTTTTACATAGAGTTATATAGTGAAATTTTCAAACGTCTTCTTCTCTCAAACTAATATGGCCAGAGCTTTTATATTTGGCATGGTGACACTTCTAGATGTCCTATACCAAAATAGTTCAAATGGTTCTGGTCGGCTGTATAACTAGGTCAGAGGAGCTAAAAATAGATTTTTTTCAATGAAAACTTAAAAAAAAATGTCTTGTCTGAAACTACAAGGACCAGAGCTTAGATATTTGGCACATAGCATTGCCTACAGGTCCTCTATCAAGTTTGTTCAAATTATGCTCATGGGGTCAAAATTGGCCTCTACACTAATATGGCCAGAGCTTTTATATTCTGTATGGTGACACTTTTAAATATCCTTTACATATTTTGTTCAAATTGTTCTGGTCTGTTGCATATCTAGGTTAGTCCTGGACATGAATCATTATCTCCATTTTTTCAGCTATTCTCAGGTGAGCGAAATATGCCCCATGGGGCTCTTGTTTTTTAAGAATCACCCATACATCACGTATACGAAACATGTGACTTTCTCTTGAGGGTGTGTCGGAAATCCCTTTTTTATTGGTTGGTAAATTTAGACTTCGACTCTTGTAAACAAAGAACCCGTATTCCCGCCTTTTACGTCCGGGATATACCGAATAATAAAGAGTGAACAAAAATAGAAGTTAGCCCAAGTTTGTTATCTTTAGCGCATGCTCCGTCTCCCATTTTTTAGGGAATACACGCTAGAACGGATTTCTGAAAATCTTTAAATAGTAAAAAAGATCATATTTCTCAAGAATCATGTCAATTTCTCGGGGAATGAATGAACATGGTAAATTGAAATAGCGAAGCGAATATCATCGTTTTTATGGTGCCATCGATAAATTTGTACATATATCGGCGTATTTATGCAATTTCAGATAAAAAAAATTGATTGCTGTTATAATGTAAAAAGGGTAAGTTCAACTGTATGGATTATATCAAGTTATTCAATTCAGATTAAGGACCAAAATGATAACAAACCAAATCAATCGTATTGTATCCACCGACCGTTTTATTCAGCGACCACTTTTGAGCTGTCCCTTGGGGGATCGTTTAATACAAGTTTGACTGTAGTTCATATATACAATGTAACATAGTATTATGGACACCAGAACTTGCCAAAACTGACTCTCCTGTCAAAAATGACATTTCTAAATTTGAAAAGAAAATGCTGACAATTTTTAGCAAGTGCATGTAAAATTTCAGTATTGCATATGCACAGTAAAGCCTCTGAAACCAAACCTTTCAGACCAAGTTTGGTTTAGAGAGATTTCCAGATTAGTGTGGTTTAAAAGCCATTTAAAAGAGGTTGAATTTTCAGTCTTTCTACCAAATATAGAAATTATTCATGAAAGAAATTCATCAGGATAGCATATATTCAATTAAAAAGTTATTTTCTAATCGCATATCCAAATAAGTAAATTTATGACTAAATAAATTTTTAAATAAGTTTAAACTCATTTGGATATGGAATTAGAAAATAATTTTGTAATAGAAATTATTTCAAATTTTGTTTTTAAAAAGGTAATATAGATCTATATACATTTGTATATATTAAAGTAATGTATTTGTATTGTTTATCTTCAGACATGATTTCATTGGTAACTTTACAACCACTCTTCGTGAGCTGACTAGAGGACCCAGTAATACAAACGTATATGAGGTGAGCTTATATAATGGTAGAGAATGAGAGCAATAAACAGGGCTCCAGACAAGGGGAGCATTTAAAAAATAAATCTTTTTCTTCTTAATTAATCCTTATGATGTCCACTACTCATTAGAATTGTCTCTTCAAGACAATTCTGATGAGTAGTTACACCAAAGGATTTGGTACTGAAATAAGTGAGAAAATGTTGCATTTGTTCAGTTAACTCCCTCTTATCTGGAGCCCTGTAAAACCCCTCTATTGCGATCACTGAAGAGTAGATATTAAGGAGAATATGTTTGGCGTTTAGGCATTTGAACTCAAAATATTGATCAAAGTGTCAAACAGTGGATGTTGATTTGAAGCCAATTGAATCTACACCTTTCGTAACATACTTATCTTAACCAATTTTCTTAAAGAAATGCTTTTTCATGCCTTTTCCTATTTTCTCATAAAATTACTTTATCATGCTTCTACCCTAAAGGGAGAGACTTCTGCTTTACTTAAAGACTGCTTTAAGCTGTCAGCTTAAGTGATAGTCAACAAGCTATGAGAAAAAGTGTTATAGTGAGAAGCTCTATGTTTTATATACGCCCACCTCTAGAGGTGGTCGTATATTGGCGTGGCCCTGTCCGTCCGTCCGTTCGTTCGTCCGTCAACATTTTCTTTGTCCGGAGTTTTTCTGGAAAACAATTACAGGGATATTAATGAAACTTCACACAAATGTTATATGCATCAAGATCTAAAGCTGAGTAGAGATTAAGGTTCATTCGAATTTTTGTTACAGAGTTATCTGCCCTTGATGTACTCATATGCTATAAAAAGCTTGTCCGGAGTTTTCTTGGAAAACTATTGAAGGAATATTAATGAAACTTCACACAAATGTTATATGCATCAATATCTAAAGCTGAGTTGAGTTTAAGATTCATTCGAATTTTCGTTGCAGAGTATTCTGCCCTTGATGTACTCAAATATGCTTTAAAAAGCTTGTCCAGAGTTTTCTGGGGAAGTTACTTTAATGAATTAAACTTCACACAAATGTTATATGCATCAAGATCTAAAGCTGAGTCGAGTTTGAGGTTCATTCGAATTTTCATTACAGAGTTATCTGCCCTTGATGTACTCAAATATGCTATAAAAAGTTTGTCCAGAGTTGTCTCGGAAAACTATTTGAAGGATATTAATGAAACTTCACAGAAAGGTTATATGCATCTCAAGATCTGAAGCTGAGTTAAGTTTGAGATTTATTTGATATTTCGTTACAGAGTTATCTGCCCTATGCTATAAAAGGCTTATTTGACAGTGTTAACACACTTAGCAACTACAGTTTTGAATGGATTTTGATTATGTTTGCCCACAGTATAGTTATAGAAGTATAAGTTCATGAAAGGGTTGATTATTATTGAAACCGGATCATTGTGTCGAGTTATCTGCCCTTGGTGTACTCAGATATGCTAGAAAAGGCTTTATTTCAGTATTGTTATGCTTTCAGAGCTCTAAGTGTCTACAAGTTAGAATAAATTTTTATAAAAATATATATTTCTTTGCCAGTGGGCGTATAATGTACCGCTTGCCGTGCTCTCCTTGTAATATAATATTTAGACATCTGTGAAGGTATTTTAGAGTATCATGTTATCTCCCTTGGCTTGAAGATGTAAATCGACCACCATTGACCATGTATGATTGATGTGTTATCTGATGGGTATTTATCAGAGCTCCAGATATATAAAGGGGAGTATTTCAAAAACCAAAATCTTTATTTTGTTGCTAAAATGAGTGAGAAAATGTTTGATTTGTTCAGTTTTCTCCCTCTTATCTGGAGCCCTTTATTTATTGCTGTATTTCTGAAGTAAACATATCATATCTATGTGTTTCTACAGTGTATCAGCTTGAAGAAGAAACAAAAGAAAGGGAATAAGTACAAGAACTCGGGAACAGTGGAGTTGATGAACATCAGAATAGAGAAAGTCTATACCTTCCTGGACTACGTTAGAGGAGGGTAAGTGATACTAATTACCGTAAAAATCCTAAAAACTGGGACACCATGTACATCTATCATCTGAAATAATACATTACTAAAAAATACTACAGTGGAACCTGTGAAAACCGGACCCTGAGTAAACCGGAATACTTTGGATATCGGACGGTTCGTCCGGTCCGGAATTTCCCCTTCTTTGTCCTTTGTAAAAATAACCTGTATACACGGGACCCTCTGGAAACAGAATACCGGACGGATCACCGCCATAAATTGCTTTATTTCAGCTCATTTTGACCTCTGTAAACCGGACTGTCAATCCTGCTGAAAGGAAACAAAATTTCCTGGCTTCACACTGAGCGTGTCATAGACTCTGGGTATCGCGTCGCCATTGTTTTACAACACCCTGTGTGTACTGCACTATTAGTCGGGATTAATAACACATCTAGGTGTCAACTTTATATCTATTCACAATAGAAATGGTCCAGTGTAAACTGAAAACAAATTTATGACCGCGGAATCATCATACATTGTAAATGATCTGCTCCCACATAACATAGACTTACAAATTAGCGCTTATTCAATTGCGAATGTTTGCATACTTATTAACAGTAATTATAATTATGCCCCCACACCATCGGTGGTGGGGGGGGCTATATAGGAATCACGTTGTTCGTTCGTCCTTCCATATGTCCGTCGGTCTGTCCGTCGGTCCGTCACGTTTTTCCGGGACATTTGCCTTTTTCTTGAAAACTGTTTATGATACTATCTTCAAACTTGGTATACATTATCAATGTTAATTGGAGACACTCATTAACAGGTTTCGTAATTCTTGCACCAAATTTGACAGAATTATGCCCCTTTTTAACTTGATTTTTTTGTCTCTAAATTGAGAAATTTTTCTTTGAACATGCCATTTTTAGCTCGCCTGTTCGTAGAACAGCAGAGCTAATGTCATACCCCCGGCGTGGGCGTGAGCGTGGCCAAGGTTAAAGTTTTTTGGACGGGTTGTTTTAAAGCTTATTATTTGTGCTAGGTTGCTGAAATTTTGTATGGAGGTTCATTTGGGGTTAAACATTGATGTTATGAAATTGGAATTTAAAAATAATTTAAATTAATGTCAATTTTTAACATGTTTTGGACTTAGGTTTTTCAACTACAAATCACCAGGTTAAAGTTTTTTGGACAGGTTGTTTTAAAGCTTAATATTTGTGCTAGGGTGCTGAAATTTTGTATTGAGGTTCATTAGGGGTTAAACATTGATGTTATGAAGTTGGAATTTAAAAATAATTTTAATATTTGTCAATTTTCAACATGTTTTGGACTTAGGTTTTTCGACTACAAATCACCAGGTTAAAGTTTTTTGGACGGGTTGTTTTAAAGCTTAATATTTGTGCTAAGTGCTGAAATTTCGTATGGAGGTTCATTAGGGGTTAAACATTGATGTTATGAAATTGGAATTTAAAAATAATTTAAATTTTGTCAATATTTGACATAGCAGTTTTGCTACAAAACACCAGGTTAAAGTTTTTTGGATGGGTTGTTTTAAAGTTTAATAATTTTGCTAGGGTGCTGAAATTTTTTATGGAGGTTCATTAGGGGTCAGACATTGATGGTATGAAGTTGAAATTTAAAAATAATTTTAATATTTGTCAATTTTTTACACGTTTTGGACTTAATTGTTTTGACTACAAATCACCAGGTTTCAAGTTTGGACGGGTTGTTTTAAAGTTTAATATAACTAGACTAAGACTCACCATTCATTTAATAATCTTTCTTAACTGAAAATTGATTTGCTTTCGATACAAGATGTTTTTTAGACTTATACTTTAAACAGGCGAGCATCAGGTGGCTTTGACACCCATTTCTGGTCTTGAAAACTATTCATGATATTGTCTTTAAACTTATTACACATTATAAGAGTTGTATTGTGATACTTTTCATTAAGTTTGACAACTCTTGCACAAAATTTGACAGAATTATGCCCCTTTTTAACTTGAATTTTTTTTGTTCCTTAATATGCATTTATTCTTTGGACATGTCATTTCCTTGGAAACTATTTATGACATTGTCTTCAAACTTGGTACACATTAATTTATAAGTGTGATGTTTGTAGACTCTACTTGAAGTTACATAACTCTTGCCAACAAATGACAGAATTATGTCCCTTTTTAGCTCGCCTGTACGTAGTACATGACAAGCTATTGCAATACCCCCCGTGTAGTCGTAGTCGTAGTCGTCGTCGTCGTCGGCGGCGTCGTCGTGAACGGCGTAAACAATTTTAAGAAAATGTCTATAACTTCTATGTAGGTTTTGAAAAATGCCTTTAACTTCTATATCCATTAAGGTATTGCTTCCATAGTCGGTATGTGTGTGTATATAGACATGACCTGTCCATGCACAGAAAAATTTAGACCCCTGTGACGTTGACCTTGAACTTAGGGCCTGCGTTTAGGTTTCGAATTCTGTGTTTTGGTTTCGAAAAATGCCTTTAACTTCTATGTCCCTTGAGGTATTGCTTCAATAGTTGGTATGTGTGTGTATATGGACAAGACCTTTCCATGCACAGAAAATGTTTGACCCCTGTGACCTTGACCTTGAACTTAGGGCCTGCGTTTAGGTTTCGAAATCTGTGTTTAAGTTTAGAAAAATGCCTTTAACTTCTATTTCCCTTGAGGTATTGCTTTCATAGTTGGTATGTATGTGTATATGGGCAAGACCTTTACATGCAAAGAAATATTTAGACCCGTGTGACCTTGAACTTTGGGCCTGTGTTTAGGTTTCGAAATCTGTGTTTAGGTTTAGAAAAATGACTTTAACTTCTATGTCCTTTGAGGTATTGCTTTTATAGTTGGTATGTGTGTGTATATGGACAAGACCTTTCCATGCACAGAAAATTATTGACCCCTGTGACCTTGACCTTGAACTTAGGGCCTGCGTTTAGGTTTCGAAATCTGCGTTTAAGTTTCGAAAAATGCCTTTAACTTCTATGTCCCTTGAGGTATTCCTTCCATATTTGGTATGTGTGTGTATATGGACAAGACCTTTCCATGCACAGAAAAATTTAGACTCCTGTGACCTTGACCTTGAACTTAGGGCCTGCGTTTCGGTTTCGAAATCTGCATTTAGGTTTCGAAAAATGCCTTTAACTTCTATGTCCCTTGAGGTATTGCTTTCATAGTTGGTATGTATGTGTATATTGACAAGACCTTTACATGCACAGAAAAATTTAGACCCCTGTGACCTTGACCTTGAACTTAGGGCCTGTGTTTAGGTTTAGAAAAATGCCTTTAACTTCTATTCCCCTTGAGGTATTGCTTCAATAGTTGGTATGTGTGTGTATATGGACAAGACCTTTCCATGCACAGAAAATGTTTGACCCCTGTGACCTTGACCTTGAACTTAGGGCCTGCGTTTAGGTTTCGAAATCTGTGTTTAAGTTTAGAAAAATGCCTTTAACTTCTATTTCCCTTGAGGTATTGCTTTCATAGTTGGTATGTATGTGTATATGGGCAAGACCTTTACATGCAAAGAAAAATTTAGACCCGTGTGACCTTGAACTTAGGGCCTGTGTTTAGGTTTCGAAATCTGTGTTTAGGTTTAGAAAAATGACTTTAACTTCTATGTCCTTTGAGGTATTGCTTTTATAGTTGGTATGTGTGTGTATATGGACAAGACCTTTCCATGCACAGAAAATTATTGACCCCTGTGACCTTGACCTTGAACTTAGGGCCTGCGTTTAGGTTTCGAAATCTGCGTTTAAGTTTCGAAAAATGCCTTTAACTTCTATGTCCCTTGAGGTATTCCTTCCATATTTGGTATGTGTGTGTATATGGACAAGACCTTTCCATGCACAGAAAAATTTAGACTCCTGTGACCTTGACCTTGAACTTAGGGCCTGCGTTTCGGTTTCGAAATCTGCATTTAGGTTTCGAAAAATGCCTTTAACTTCTATGTCCCTTGAGGTATTGCTTTCATAGTTGGTATGTATGTGTATATTGACAAGACCTTTACATGCACAGAAAAATTTAGACCCCTGTGACCTTGACCTTGAACTTAGGGCCTGTGTTTAGGTTTAGAAAAATGCCTTTAACTTCTATTCCCCTTGAGGTATTGCTTCAATAGTTGGTATGTGTGTGTATATGGACAAGACCTTTCCATGCACAGAAAATGTTTGACCCCTGTGACCTTGACCTTGAACTTAGGGCCTGCGTTTAGGTTTCGAAATCTGTGTTTAAGTTTAGAAAAATGCCTTTAACTTCTATTTCCCTTGAGGTATTGCTTTCATAGTTGGTATGTATGTGTATATGGGCAAGACCTTTACATGCAAAGAAAAATTTAGACCCGTGTGACCTTGAACTTAGGGCCTGTGTTTAGGTTTCGAAATCTGTGTTTAGGTTTAGAAAAATGACTTTAACTTCTATGTCCTTTGAGGTATTGCTTTTATAGTTGGTATGTGTGTGTATATGGACAAGACCTTTCCATGCACAGAAAATTATTGACCCCTGTGACCTTGACCTTGAACTTAGGGCCTGCGTTTAGGTTTCGAAATCTGCGTTTAAGTTTCGAAAAATGCCTTTAACTTCTATGTCCCTTGAGGTATTCCTTCCATATTTGGTATGTGTGTGTATATGGACAAGACCTTTCCATGCACAGAAAAATTTAGACTCCTGTGACCTTGACCTTGAACTTAGGGCCTGCGTTTCGGTTTCGAAATCTGCATTTAGGTTTCGAAAAATGCCTTTAACTTCTATGTCCCTTGAGGTATTGCTTTCATAGTTGATATGTATGTGTATATTGACAAGACCTTTACATGCACAGAAAAATTTAGACCCCTGTGACCTTGACCTTGAACTTAGGGCCTGTGTTTAGGTTTAGAAAAATGCCTTTAACTTCTATGTCCTTTGAGGTATTGCTTTCGTAGTTGGTATGTGTGTGTATATAGACAAGACCTTTCCATGCACAGATAAATTTGGACCCTTGTGACCTTGAACTTAGGGCCTGTGTTTAGGTTTTGAAAAATGCCTTTTACTTCTATGTCCCTTGAGGTATTGCTTTCATAGTTGGTTTATGTGTGTATATGGACAAGACCTTTCCAGGCACTGCAAAATTTAGACCCCTGTGACCTTGACTTTGAACTTAGGGCCAATGTTTAGTTTTCGAAATCTGTGTTTTGGTTTTTCAAAATTTTTATTTCTCCTATGTCCATTGAAATATTCCTTTCATATTCAGTTTGTATGTGTATATGGACAACATCTTTCCTTGCATGCAAAATGTTTGAGCCCTCTGACCTTGACCTTGAACTAAGGACCCGCGTTTAGGTTTCAAAGTCTGCGTTTAGGTTTCTCAAAATATCCATTGAGATATTTCTTTCATATTTGGCATGCATGTGTAGATGGACCCCATCTTTCTATGCATGCAAAAAAATTAGCCCAGTGTCCTTGACCTTGAACTAAGGTCGCGAAAGGTTTTAGGTATGGAAATCTGCGTTTAGGTTTCAAAAATGCTTATAATTCCTATGTCCCTTGAGGTGTTATTTTCATATTTGATTTGCCAGTGTATATGGACAAGACCTTTCCATGCAGGCAAAAAGGTTGACCTCTGTGACCTTGAGTGTGCTTTTAAGTTTCTAAAGGTGCTGGTGGCGAGCTTTGTTGTCTCTCTGACAACTCTTGTTAACTTGAAATTTTATTTAATTTTCTTGGAACATACCATTTTCTTGAAAACTATTCATGATATTGTCTTCAAACATGGTCCACATTATTAGTGTTGTATAGTGAGACTTTTCTTGAAGTGTGACAACTCTTGCATAAAATTTGACAGAATTATGCCCCTTTTCAACTTGAAATTTAGTTACTTAATATGCATGTTTTATTCTTTCTACATGTCATTGTGCTGTTTGTGACAGGTCAGTTTGCAGTGGGGGTCTCAATCACCTTTAGTGATAGCTCTAGTTAAACCTGTTGCGGCACTTTCATTATTAATTACAACTCTTTATTAGACTAGATCTATAAAACATCTCTGTTTCCATCACGGGGGACTTACATCGGTTTAAGTCCTCCGTGGTTTCCATAGTTTCGTAGTTTGACGATTTTAACTATTTGAGAAATTCTGAAGTTTTCATTCTGAGTGTAAGGGTCATTTCTGAAAAGGCTTTGATTACCTTTGCAAACAGTTTGGATTCTAGTGAGATGCCGCGAAACGCAAAGTCTCATCAGAATCCAAACTGTTTGTCACTCAGAGATAAATAAATTTTCAACAATTCTAATTTTGGAACAAGCAGACGACAGTAACGCGACATCTCATCAGGATCCAAGCTGTTTGTCACCCAGGCCTGCAAAAGTTGTTAAATCTAGATGTAGATCTATACATTTTATAAGTAAAAACCTAAAGACGAGAGTCAAAACAGTTCGAATCCAGATCAGATGCCGCGAAACGCGGCGTCTGATCTGAAACTAAACTGTTTGCAAAAAAACCCAGTTAAGTCGCGACCAGCAGGCAACGAGTAAAAGTTAAGGGTGTTATGACAACGAAGGAGATTTATAGAAGTTTTACGGTTTTGAATCCTGTGTTTATCGATTTTGTTACATATGTAACCTTCTTTGTTTTCCTCTAGATCGCTACTTTGGTAAAATAAAAATTAATTATCTCTAAATCGTTATTTATTGTGTCTATTCATACTCGAATTCAAATTAACCCTTTCCCCCATAGAAGCGACTTTTAGCGTATTTAATTTAATCCTCCGCTGAAGAAAATAGTTCCAGTTTATACCCTCATGAACAATTACCATTACAAATATTTTATATAGCCTAGCATATTTTAGCTTAAAGCAGGCTGAAAGTAAAGTAGAATGTGCCTTAAGGCACATTCTGCTTTACTTTCAACCTGTTTTAAGTGGTCACCTGTCCTCAAAACGAGAAATAGGCTATAAGGTAAAGGGTTAACACCTTCACTGCCGGAGACTTGTTTTCTTCTTCGAAATATAAGTTTTTAGCTCACCTGAGCCAATGGCTCAAGGTGAGCTATTGGGATGGCCCTGTGTCCGGCGTCCGTCGTCGTGCGTCGTGCGTATGTGCGTTGTGCGTATGTGCGTCGTCGTTAACAATTGCTTCAAATGACATCTCCTCCTATACCGCTTGCCAGAATTCAACCAAACTTTACAGAAATGTTCCTTGGGTCAAGCTCTTTCAAAATTGTTCAAAGAATTAAAAACAATGCAGAACTCTGGTTGCCATGGCAACCAAAGTGAAAAAATAAGGAAATCTTAAAAAATCTTCTTGTCAAAAACTGGAAGGGCCTAGATATTTGGCACATAGCATCATCTACAGATCCTCTATCAAGTTTGTTCAAATTATGCCCCTTGGGTCAAAATTGGCCCCGCCCCGGGGGTCACAGATTTACATAGAGTTATATAGTGAAATTTTCAAACGTCTTCTTCTCTGAAACTAATGTGGCCAGAGCATTGATATTTGGCATGGTGACACTTCTAGATGTCCTATACGAAAATTGTTCAAATGGTTCTGGTCGGTTGCATAACTAGGTCACAGGAGCTAAAAATAGATTTTTTTCATTGAAAACTTAAAAAATCTTCTTGTCTGAAACTACAAGGGCCAGAGCTTAGATATTTGGCACATACCATCGCCTACAGGTCCTCTATCTAGTTTGTTCAAATTATGCCCCTTGGGTCGAAATTGGCTCCGCCCCTGGGGTCACAGTTTTACATAGAGTTATATAGTGAAATTTTCAAACGTCTTCTTCTCTGAAACTAATATGGCCAGAGCTTTGATATTTAATATGGTGACACTTCTAGATGTCCTATACCAAAATTGTTTAAATGGTTCTGGTCGGTTGCATAACTAGGTCACAGGAGCTAAAAATAGATTTTTTCCAATGAAAACTTAAAAAATCTTCTTTTCTGAAACTACAAGGGCCAGAGCTTAGATATTTGGCACAAACCATCGCCTACAGGTCCTCTATCAAGTTTGTTCAAATTATGCACCTGGGGTCGAAATTGCCCCCGCCCCTGGGGTCACAGTTTTACATAGAGTTATATAGAGAAAATTTCAAACATCTTCTTCTCTGACACTAATATGGCCAGAGCTTTTATATTCGGTATGGTGACACTTTTAAATATACTTTACATAATTTGTTCAAATTGTTCTGGTCTGTTGCATATCTAGGTCAGTCCTGGACCTAAATTATTATCGCCATTTTTTCAGCTATTTTCTCAGGTGAGCGAAATATGCCCCATGGGGCTCTTGTTTCTTAAAGACTTCAAGCATTCTGGATCATGACCAGACGCCGAATTTCTTGGTTTCTTATCAGAATCTAAACTACATGTACATTTGCATGTCCTTAGTCAGTGAAAGAGTTAAGAAATCAATGTTCATTACATTTGGTCTAAATTTTGTTTATTCGCACATGCGTTCAATGATTGTCACGTGGTGATCATGTGATTGTGAGTTTTTCAAAACGACGGTGTAAACTTTAAAAATGGATTCCAAAACAAAACACCGATGGAAATGAAAGATAACACGTTACACATGTCCGTATTTTATTTATTCGTTTAATACAATAAATCAAGAAACACTTTGTTTTCCCGTGAGGCAAATAAACAATTCAACAATACATAGATATAAGAATAAAGTAATGTGTATTGAACAGTGCATGTGGAACATGAGTACATGTACATATTACACTTAAATAAACCTGACTAAACCGGACACCTGAAAACCGGACGATCGAGTCAGTCCGGAGGCCGTCTGGTTTTCTCAGGTTCTACTGTAATAAAATAAAGTTTTCCTAAGGAAAGAGGGCAGTTTTATGACAGTAAACAGCGCAGGAGCTGTTCGATTAAATTTTAGGTTAACACTTTCAACTTGAAATTCTGCTATATAGGAAAAAAAAGAAGCATTTCAGTGAGAAATATTTTTTCCTTCAAATGGCATTTCTTTGATGTAAAAGAGTAATTTGAGATATTTTATTAATATATACTCTTCCTTTGGTGGTCAGATAGGGGAATTTATTACAGACTATGTGGGGGAAAGTCATTACTTTTCAATGATGGAAACAGGGCTCCAGATAAGGGAAGTATTTCAAAAAATTAAAATCTTTATTCTGCATTAAACCCCATGTCTCTGAGACGATTCTAATGAGTAATAACACCATAGAATTTGGTGCTGACATAAAAGTGAAATTGTTGGATTTGTTCAGTTTATCCCCTCTTATCTGGAACCCTGAGCAGGAAATGGGAACAAATTTCGGCCACCCATATGCCTAAATTTTAATGATCACTATTTTGTGTTTTCAGTACCCAGCTAAACTGTACCATTGCCATAGACTTCACAGCATCAAACGGTGATCCCAAGTCTCCTGCCTCTCTACACTACATCAGTCCATACAAACCAAGTCCCTATGCCAATGCCCTTAGTGCTGTAGGAAACATCATCAAGGATTATGATTCGTAAGTACTTCTCTAGTATAACAGTCATATTTGTGTTAAGTGATGTCTCAAATAAAGATGAATGGTAGTTTTATATGTAAATGGCAGCTTAATGCAGGACAAGAGTAAAACAGAAAGCTGATCAGAAAGCTTTTCTCTCTTTCTCCATTAAGCCCAGGATAGTTCAGTGGGTAGAGCATTTGGGAGCTAGTCATTTCGTAACCGAGTCATTTCGTAGCCGAATTTTTGGTCATTTCGTAGCCCCGCAAAACCTAAAAGTAATTTCGTAGCCGATTTTTTGGTCATTTCGTAGCTGACAAACAAGTTGAATTAGTCATTTCGTTACCACCAAAAATTAAAAAATGAATGGCCTCAAAGAAGGCATAAGTCATTTCGTAGCCTCGGAAAATTGTTAAAGTCATTTCGTAGCCGAATATTTTTTTCTTTATTTTTTTAATAATGTTTTTGTGCAGTTTTCTGACATTATTTCAACAAAAATGTACAAATATGCAAAGTTAAAAAATATTTGTTAAGAGAGTTTGGGGTCCGAAATAATTATAACCTTGATTAATAGAGTTGAATGTTTTTTAAAACAGGAATATTATTACTTGACTTTAATTCAATTAAATGGTCCATTTGTTAACAATGAACATGTATAATTGGTCGTTAATCGCTCAATGTAGGTGAAGCGTGTCAAACATTAACTTGTATGTTGTTTTAACAGTTTACACATCGGATAAACACTCATACCAAGGCAATTATCGCCTCCCGCACATGCCGGAAATGTGGAATTTTTTTTTCACTTTTAATTTCACAAATGACAAGAAAAATGACTTTGTAATCAATAATCACTGTTTATTTGTTATAACAATCAATAATCACATATAAGTTCAACTGTTGACTGCATAAATACAAAATGACGGTTAAATAGTGGTGCAGCAGAACACACCCTAGACAAATATGAGATTGATGTTCGTCAAAGATTTGAATGTTGATGACAACGCTTAAAGCTGGCTAAAAGTAAAGCAGGCTTTTGTCTCAGAGCAGTCTGCTCATCTTTCAGCCTGGGTTAAGCTATCATCTTTTAGTAAATGGGAAATACAAAATTGAACAGAACCGTTTCAAAACAGTGTACACATCAGCATAAAGTGTGAAGCTGCAAACTATTTAAGCAGAGTGCAAGTAAACCAGTATTCTCATGTTTCAGTCTACTTTAAGCTTTCATCTGCTAGTATGCATAACATACGAAATAGACCACATATTATTATGCACAAGCATATCACAAAGATTGAACACATATATGTTCAGCTTCATACTCTTAAAACAGAGAGAGTCAAGAATCAAGATTCAATAGTTTAATGTTAATTAAACAAATAATGTTTCTCGTTACATACATAATATAAACACACATTACAACATGAAAATATATTATTAGAATCTGAAAGTAAATCATAGTGTTATCATCTGCTAGTAGAGTGCATGTAATTTGGAAGTACAAAATAAAACACATTTCTTTATGTACACACATAACAGTACACACATAAGCACAAAGATTGAACATCAGAGTATTTTACTTTATTTTCAGATTGCCGTAAGCAAATTACATAGCAGTAAACCCAATAGCACAAAGATTAAACACACATATTTGCAGCGTGAATCTATTCAAGCAGGCTGAAAGTAAAGCAGAATGTTACCATCAAAGCATTTTGCTTCATTTCCAGGTTGCTTTAAGCTGTCATCTACTAGTGCACATTAAATATAAAACGGGACACTTTATTTACAAACACACATTAGCACCAAGAGTTCCTAGCCTAAAAAATAGCAGAACGTTCACTATTTGCTATGCATAATATATTCATAATTTTTAACAAGCTAGACCTAACTTAAATGATAAATGTAAACTTATGAATATGCTTATGCTATTTTATGCCGAATAAAGATCTGTATCTGATAAGAGTGAACGGTTTTCTATTTTAGGCATTACACACCAAATTATAGCTATTTAATATTAATACATAAAAGCATTTTATTACAGATGACCTGCATCAAATAAATCTTAGAAACGAATGTCTACATCAAAAAATGAAGAATTACTGAATCTAAGTAAACTTATTTTATTTATATTTCAAAGAAACTACAAAGTTCACTTATTTTATAATAAATTTTATAAAAAATTAAAAACAATCGTATTAATTTGTTTGCATCAGGTTATTCTTTCAAACCAATCAAATACATCTATATCATAAACCACACCCAATATCTAATTTTTATTGTTCGAAGTCTACAGGTTATTGTTCTCAAAACATTCAACCAATGAAATAAATCTTCTTCATAAGCCACACCCACTACCAATTTTTAAATGTTCGAAGTCTACAAGTTGATATCTCACACCTTTCAACCAATCAAATAAATCTTCTTCATAAGCCACACCCAATACCTACTCCTACAGCGATTGGATTTGTCACGGTCCATTTCACTTATCTCGCTAAATTAGACTAAAGCATCTTATTCATATTTACTTTTGTACCTGTAATTCAATTAAGCAATCACCTTGCTTTAAGCTGCCATCTGTCTTAAATACCAATAAAAAAATGTTTGACCTGTTTTTCAACTAAAGTGCATATGAAGGCAACGTTATGTACAAGCGGCTGCTCAAGAATGAATTTAATGCACAACTAGTTCAATCTTTTATTCCTACGTATTCTAAATAGCCAGTTCAATTAGGCAGATCACTGCTTAAAGCAAAATAAAAGTAAATCAGCAATCATTTATTTACTTTAAACTCAACTCTTATTCATATATACTTTTGGACCTGTATTTCAACTAAGGTGCGTACAGTGGAGAAAACGTTATTCTTTCCCAATAAACGTGTTTACGCTTAAACTATTGTTTCCATTCCAAACAGTTTGGAGCCAGATAAGACGCTGGGTAATCAGGCATCTGACCAGACTCCAAACTGTTTGCCACTCTGAAACAAATGAAAAGTCAGAACTTTCAAAAAGCTGTCCGTTCTACATTTTAGTGATTTGTGTTTGCGTTTCGTTTGCATTTTAACGGGAAAGAATAACGTTTTCTCCACTGTATCAATGTAACGTTATGTACAATTGGCTGCTCAAGATGGAATTTTCTGCATAACTATTTCAATCTTTTAAGTGAAAAGAAATATGATGAAAATATAACTATGTTAAAATATAGCACAAACCTTATTTCTAGAACCAGCAGAGTGGTAAAGGTAGCAAAATATATCCTGTTATTTCGTGTTATTTTAAGGACCTTAATTTATTAATTTTAATGTTTCGAGATACATTTATACCGGAACTTGATCAGATGACGTTAAGATCACCGATTAAAGGCAAGTATATATGGTATATTCTTTTTGCTGTTTATGACATGAATACCAAGTAAAATATAATTGACAAGAAAAGTTCTTCACTAGATTTGTAGCCAAACCAGACATCAATTAAAGGTATGGACAATGTACTTCTTCGTAAGTGTGAGTATGTGATATAGTGATCGATTAACGATAGATAAAACATCCAACTGTAAAGCAATCCCAAAAGGTAATACAAAACTTCTATTGAAAAATTAAAGGTGTGGACAATATACCTCTTCGTGATATAATTAAGAAATAATCTATGTTCTACCGTTGTGAAACTGTATTTTACAACGGTCGGTCGTTGTGGTGCGCAGGAATTGACCACTCAGGCCTTCGGCCTTCGTGGTCAATTCCTGCGCACCACAACGACCGACCGTTGTAAAATACAGTTTCACAACGGTAGAACATAGATTATTTCGATTCTAACATGACCAGATGTAAGGAAATTCATTAGAAAGGAAATCAAATGTTCCATACTTATTTCCTCAGCGGATGAAGTTTTTCGACCGAATAACTTTTTCCGCGGCATTACAAGAATCTAACACCCATAAGCAAATTTACATTTACCGATCTATAATCTGGCATAGAACAAACATTACATCAAACAAGACAGAAGAATGAGAAAATTACTGTAACGTTACTGGTTAAAAGTATATGGTCTTTACGGGCTATATGAATAACGAAAGAAATTTAAAAAACATAACGTATGAACGCACGTGGTCACGTCATGTCATATAACCGTGGGAGGAGCGGGGTATGGAAGAGCGTGGTATACCGTCTCAGGTATACCACGATATACCTGTTCTTTGTTTATAGAGACGAATTCACGTGTCATGTTAGAATGATCGATTAACGATAAATTAAACATCCAACTGTAAACCAATTTGTGTCGGTGTTGGGTTTCATCTTAAAACACGCGTAACATATAATGACATATAATGAGCGATTAATGATCAATTATACACCTTTTATATATCTATTTATGTCGGATGTTGGTTCCAATTTTAAAGAATAGAACACTCATATGAATTTAATTGCATAGAGATACGTAATATTATTTCTATTTAAAACAATATTCAACAACTTGATTATAATTCTATTATTCAAGATTTATAATCAATTCGGCCCCCATTACACTCTTTACATAATTTCTTAACTTTGCATGTTTGCACATTTTTGTTGAAATAAGTTCAGGAAACTACACAAAAAAATTATAAAAAAAACAAAGAAAAAATATTCGGCTACGAAATGACTTTAACAATTTTCCGAGGCTACGAAATGACTAATGCCTTCTTTGGGGCTATTCATTTTTTTTCAAAAAGTCGAGCTATTGTCGTCGCCCTGTCATCTGCATCTGCGTCTGCGTCAGCGTCTGCGTCGGTTAAGTTTTTTGCTTAAGGTTTTTGTAAGAGTCCATTTCTCAATAACTATCAAAGGTATCCATTTGAAACTTGGAACAGTTGTTCAGTATTAAAAGGACAACTCATTACATCAAGGCAGGTAACCCTGGGATTTGTCATTTCAGAGTTATTGCCCTTGTTTTATTTACTTAAAAATTATAAATTAACATATCTCAATAACTATCAGGGGTATCCATTTGAAACTTTGAATAGTTGTTAAGTATCAAAAGAGCAACTCGTTACAACAGGGCAGGTAACCCTGGGATTTGTCATTTCAGAGTTATTGCCCCTGTCTTATTTACTTAAAAATTATAAATTATTATATCTCAATAACTATCAAAGGTATCCATTTGAAACTTTGAATACTTGTTTAGTATCATAAGGGCAACTCATTACAACAAGGCAGGTAACCCTGAGATTTGTCATTTCAGAGTTATTGCCCATGTTTTATTTACTTAAAAATTGTAAATTAACATATCTAAATAACTATGAAAGATATTAACTTGAAACTTTAAATATTATACCTGTTAAGTATCAAAAGGACAAGTCATTACAACAAGGTAGGTTACTCTGTGATTTGTGATTCCAGAGTAATTGCCCTTGATTTATTTACTTAAAACTTGTAAATTGAAATATCTTAATAACTGTCAAAGGTTTTAACTTGAATCTTTAAATACTTGTGTTATAACAAAAGGGCAACTCATTCAAACAAGAAAGGTGACCGGGGATGTGCCATTCCAGAGTTATAGCCCTTGTTTTTATTTACATAAAACTTGTAAATTGAAATTTCTCAATAATTACCATAGGTATTAACTTGAAACTTTGAATACTTGTTCAGTTTCAAAAGGGCATCACCTTTCAACACAGCAGATAACCATGGGATTTGTCATTGCAGAGTTATTGCCCTTGTTTGACTAAGAATTTGTATATGAAATTATTCAGTAACCGTAGAAAGTTATTAATTTCAAACTTCAAATATATTTGAATACTTGTTCAGTTTCAAAAGGGCAACGCATTACAACAAGGCAGGTAAAGCAGGCAAAAATATTGTCCTTCTTTTGACTTATAGTTTACTTTAAGTGGAATGTAGACTGTCCAAGTATGTTTAAGTTGTTGTTGCTTACAAACTTCTATGATCAATAGGGCATTAAACACCCATACACATTCTTTAAGTTTGAAAAATATAGCCGTCTCAAGTATATGAAAGTCGAGCGTCCAGCACCCGTTTGCGGTGCTATCGTTTAATTTTTGGTGGTTACGAAATGACTAATTCAACTTTTTTGTCGGCTACGAAATGACCAAAAAATCAGCTACGAAATGACTTTTAGGTTATGCGCGGCTACGAAATGACCAAAAATTCGGCTACGAAATGACTTATTTTACCGGTTACAAAATGACTCGGTTACGAAATGACTATAACTCGAGCATTTGGTCGCCCATTTATACATGGGTTTTCCTTGGCTTCTCCAGATTCACAGTTTACTCCCACAGAGATGACCACATAGGCCACCGTTCAAGTTATTGAGAATGATAATATGTCAGAACTTAACTATGATTGATGCAAAATAAATACTTATAACCCTACAGTTTAACCTTTAATGTATTTCAGGGATCAGCTGTTCCCAGCTCTGGGATTTGGTGCTAGACTTCCACCTAATGGTGTTGTGTCACATGAATTTGCCTTGGTAAGATATATTGTTATACACCATACTGTTATCAGCTTATCTATGTTTCTACTTGGTAACACAGATACTCATTCTTAACCCTTTACTCCATAGCCTGTTTCTAGTATTGAAGACAGGTGATCACTTAAAGCAGGTTGAAAGTAAAAGGCACATTCTGCTTTACTTTCAACCTACTTTAAGCTACCATCTGCTAGAATGTAGAAAATATTTCTTACGACACATATTCATGACTGTATACTTTGGAACTTTTTTCTTGGGAGTAAATAAAAATTGAATGCATAAATATGTGTATCTATTGAGTAAAGGGTTAAGTTTACAAATAGTGATCCCCATTTCATTTACAACAAACATAAAGAAAAAGAAAAATTCCTCCAGTAATTATCTCCATAAAAATCCCTTGTTATGCCTCTAATTATTCGTCCACAGTGGAAAATAGTTTTCATTTGTTTAGTAATGAATATATACATGTATACCATAAGAAGTATTTTCTATATCCCAGCAGATAATAGAAACCCAGTTTAAAAGTGAAGAAGAATGTGCAGGTTAAAACTAAAGCAGATGCACTGTAACGCACATTCTGCTCTCTTTCAATCTGCTTTGGTGCTTTAGTGGTCACCTGTGGTTAAAACTAGAAACAGGCTATGAGGTAACAGGGTGAGGCAGGTGTTTAAATTTGTAAGGAAGTAAAGTGAGCTTTCTGCTTTACTTACATACTGCTTTAAGCTTCCAACAATGTTTTACATCATCAGTGAGTCTTCTTTTGTGTAGTAGCAACATTAGTTACAACTGTATAATTTTCTGACCGTCTCATTTCAGAATGGCAACCCCCAGAACCCATACTGCCAGGGTATAGAGGGAGTATTAGAGTCTTACCACAAGGCCATACAGTCAGTACAGCTGTATGGACCCACCAACTTTGCTCCTGTCGTAAACCATGTAGCCAAGTGAGCACTCTCTTGATAACCTTTGGGTTAACTTGTGCATGCTATATGTGTAATTATCAGAGTTAATGTATTTGTATTTCAGAAAATATCATTAGAGTGTCAAACAGTTTGGATTCAGATGAGCCACAGAGTAACTTGTCGAGCCTCTTTCACTGCTTTTTGATGTCAGTACATCTTGCTCTGCTGAGTTTTAGTGTTCTGTATTAAGCTGCCAACTGTCTTAAAAATGCTTCTCATGTATCTTCTATTGACTGATCATTGAATTCTTGGAGTCTTGTACCCCTGCCTAACTTTGGGCATATTGTTTTTGCCCCGTCTGTTTGTTTGTCTGTGTGTCAGTCTTTGCCATAAGTTTTTCAGAACACTTGCCCGAAGTGGACAAAAATTGCTTATTTCACTGTAACATTTCAAATACTGATCCAAATATCACTTCTCCGAATCAGAAGTCACTTGCCCTGGGCTTCGGGCAAGTGGGTGGGCAAAGACTAGTCTGTGCACAATTTTAACCTTGGTCATAACTTTACAACTACATGTGATAGAGACTTCATATTTGGCATGAAAACTTATCTCAAAAAGCTCTTGAGCTCAGTCCAACTTGGTTCATGTCTGAGTCAAGGTCAAGGTCATTTAGATATTATTTAGATGTCAAAAAGGCTGACTTTAACCAAAGCCATAACCTTTGAACTATGTACATGTGATTGAAACTTTATATTTGGAAATTGGCCCAAGTGTCCTCATTACAAGCTGGGTCATGCCAGAGTCCGACAAAATAAAAAGTCAATCAATGGTCATGGGCACATAGTGTTTCACAAACACATCTGGTTTCTTCTATATTTAAGGATAGACTGGTCGGAAATCTCAGAAATATGCTCCAAAAAATGTAAGAGGCATTTTTGGGGAAAAGTTGACAGGCCACCTTTTTGTCATAATTAAAGTGTGCTGAATCCATTTAGGGTGCCTGTCACCCTCTCCGGTGCCTTGAAAGCCCCAAAATGGAAAAAACAAAATGGCCGCCAAAACGCTATTTTTCGCTATTATATCCGGTCTTTTTGGGATCAAATATACCTAATACATCTGCTTATCCTAACCTATATCGTTTACCACAACATCTCTTTACAAGAATGTTCCTGGAGTGATTCTTCTTTAAAAAATTTATAACATGAAGATGTCTGGTTTCCATGGCAACCATAGTAAAAAAAGAGATCTTTAAAAATAAAATCTAAAAAGATCTTGTAAAACAAATCACATTGCCAAAGCTAAGATATTTTATTGATATATGACAGACCCCTGTTTAACCATAATTAAAGTGATTTGAATTCAGTTTGTTGCCTGTCCCCCTTTCCAATGAAGTTTAAGGCCAAACATGGGTTAAAAAAAAAAAAAAATGGCCACCAAAAAGCTAATTTTCGTTATTCTATGCAGTCTTTCTGGGATCAAATATACTACAATACAATTTCCTCTCCTAAACCACAAGGCTGATTACAACCAACTGTACAAGACTTCTTTTGCGTGAATCTTTTTAAAAATGATTTCATGTATACCTTTTGTTGCCATGGTAACCAAAGTTAAAATCAGGTTGGTTTAAATTTCTCGAAATTTGCTAACTTTGGGCTATTTGGGCTACTTGGACATCACTGAGAGAGAGAAGCGGACATAGAGGTACCCGGTCGATACCCAACTATTGTTCAATGGAGTCCATGGTTCGTTTGTATGCCCAGTACATGTATAAATCACTTACACAGTGTACATAGGTACAAAATAACCATAGCGAAATTGGCGGATAAGGAGCATTTTTGCATTTAAAGTAAGTTGAGTACTCTTAAATTACTATCTTATATGTTACAGTTGGAAACTGTTTTCTTTCCTGTTTAAACGGAAGTAAATGCTTTCGCAGTTCAATAAATGTTAGAAATAACTCCTTTTGGAAACTTTTTACTTTGTATTAAAATTTTAGTGGCAAATATTTTGGAGATTGATAAAACTGGTGTCTAATCTGGTCTCAATTTGTTTACCATGGACATCATTGTTTTGGCACAAACATGGTTTTAAAGAATACAGTTGTAACTACTGTAGTTACTCTTGGTTAGTTATAACTGACATACTGCATTCAAAATATCATATACAGTTCTTATTCATAGTGGTAGTTGTCGTTTTCCTTGGATTTGTATTTTGATGTGGACACTGGACAGTATACGGGATATTCTGCACAATTTTGCACTGTTAAATCATAAGGTTAGTATAGTAATTACAGGAAACTTGGTTATTGGTGTGGGTATTTGTGTAAATATCATTAAGATGGAAATCCATTGATATTCACTCTACTCTAATGTCTAGAAATGTGAACGCTTCACATATAATGATAGTGCATCACTTGTTGTGACTGACTCTGAAGAATGGGACTCGAGAAACAGTCGAGATTGACACTGTCTTGTTTAACGAGTCAATGTGTTCCATATTGTACTTTTTATCAGATAAAACTTTAGCATATGTTAATTGAAAATTTATATTTACAAAGCTTTGCAGCATTCCATGATGCTCTGCAAAAACATTTTATAAGGAAGAAGTATGTCAATCACTTCGAGTTAAAGCGTGCACGACTGGAATGGTTTCCAGGACAGTTAGGTCATACAACATAGTGTGAGCAGGAATATTATAATCGTTTCTGTGACCCCGGCTCTCTCGACCAGAGTTTGGTATAATACATTGAATGGAAGTGAGACAGTAGAAGAATCAAAACATTAGTGTATCTGACCAGAACAACTATTTTGTCAACATTGCTTGTAAGAAAAGAGTAAAATAATCCGTTGATATCCTCCTCTTGTCAAGCTTGGATACTTACGTGTCTACATCAGGCTTGTTTGATTCGGCCTTTGACTTTTTGCTCATCAGGGAACCCACCAGCCACAACTGTGACTT
This sequence comes from Gari tellinella, assembly GCA_922989275.2. Classification (NCBI taxonomy): domain Eukaryota; kingdom Metazoa; phylum Mollusca; class Bivalvia; order Cardiida; family Psammobiidae; genus Gari; species Gari tellinella. Next base: position 55,992,411 of record OV277858.1, read on the forward strand.
GGTCATGTTGATCAAGCTCTGTAGCCTGTTCAGAGAGAGAGCTCCTGACAAGTCTTGTAACCGGGAATTGCCCAAATCAACTTGCAGGGATACCTTATAACAGCAAATAACACACCAACTGGGTCTGGTGCCCTTGGCACTTCTCTAAACATGCCTCAGATTTGATTGACATCCTATAATACCTGCCATGTTTATTAAACCACCAATAAGATCTTCAAATGTAGACATTTCTGTGTCTTCACAATGTCAATCAGAAAGGCTTTCCCATCAATAATAATGAAGACAGTAGTTCAGCTGTTGCCTACATTCGTGAACACATTGTTTCTGCTGTTACAATCTGATATAGAATGGCTGAATATCCTAGCAAGCGCTATCAGCAAAAACATTTGCTTATGGTTCATCCAAGTCCACTGTATGATAGACCGGTCAGCATTTGATACGGTATGTTTGCTGTCTCTAGAACATAATCCTTTCTGTATCAAATAGAGATGAAAATATCAGTGGTTTGTTCTTCTACAACGGTATTGGAATCTGACATTCCGGTCCTTACATAGCAAAAGGCTTTCCTCAACAAATGCGTTGCGTTACCTTTGTCCTTTGCATTTAGGAATGCATTGTCATTTTATGGCTACGTCCTTTGTTACAATGATTGGCTAATCTGCATACTCTTCAATGGCAAGCATATTGAATCATATCATATACGACATAAGTTCTGACACCAGTTCGTCTTCGATATTTTGTGTCTGCTTTCTGAAGAATCAACAAGTATTGGATAAGTGAATTGGGTTTATCATCTCATCAACAGTTTTTCAGCTATAAAGAGATAGTGTCTTCGTGAGACAGATACATGTATAGTGCAGCAAAACCATGATATCAGTCCATAGATACATGCCATACTACCGTAATCCGTCACACTATAAACTTATATCGGGCAAACCAGTAGTGCTAGTTCAACATTTCACCTACATCGAGAGAATATTGGACATGATTTCAGAAACTTAACTGCAGCTGGAAAAATAACTCTCTTCTGATCATACAAGAGGTATACAGTCGTCCCAGTTTTTGTGAATAGGTTTTAAGAGCCGGCATGGGGCTCATAATCATGACATCACATATTGATTTGTTTGTCAAAATTCAAGCGGCACACTTCTCTTGTAATTTGCTATGTGGATCTAATATCATACGATTAAACTCACTTTCTTAAGGCAGTTGTGGTCTTTGTGATACAAATAATTCCTTCTCACCATTCTTCTTTCTGTTCAGCAAACCATGGCTTTTGTCTAGATCAACTTGATTAAATTAACACTTTGAGCTAATTGCTACAAGTTTCCATTTTAGAAATTCATGAAACACATCTCTTGGAAGCTGGTGCATTTTATTCAATTATCCATCAAGCATTATTTGTGTGATCAAAAGGCTTTAACAAGGACCATACTGACTCTATATAGTTCAGCTGTGTCATTCGAATTTAACATAAGAGCCGCTGGTAGGGTACTATTTTGATACCAGGTCTATGATCTTAACAAACCTGATAGAGGTCTACTACGTTATTCTTTACAAAACAAATCTAGTATGTGTCTGCTTATGTTTTTGACAATGTATTAAAAAAAACTTTTTCATTAGTAATGTTTGACCATACGGCAAATTTTTTACAAACTTTGAAGAATTTTACAGTGCTTTCTTTCTACAACAACACCCGTCGTAAATAAATTAATGCTGTTTATGCAACTGTGGCAATCATTGTTGTAAAGAGGGTATAATTGTAATGAGGGTAGTTGTAGAGAGGGAGCACTGTACTTGGTGATGATTTACACTAGATATCAAAGCTTTGTGCCTAGTGGTTTTTTACACGAGGTTCTTACATGGACAAAAATAACTTACAAGAACGATAGGGCAATGTTATTTTTTATCACGGAGATATGCTTTTTAAAAAGATTGATAGATGTCTTCTAGGCCGTACTATACACAAAATGTCTAAGCTCTGCGTTGTACGTTTTTTTATAAACACTGAACGGTTTGTGATGACAGGGGCCAGTCATCAGCCTAGGCGATGATTTAAACAAACAAGATAAAGGTCTACTGTGTTATGCTAATATACAAGCTTGGGCTTTGTGGTTTTTGACAATTTTTTTTTTCCTTTAGAGGATAAGTCTATGCAAAACTGTTGACCCTGGTTCGGGGCCAATTTATTAATTTTGTAGCATATTGAAATACCGTTTTGAGTGTATTGTTACACCCCTAAAATTTAGATCCAGTTATAAACTTGATAGACGTCTACTAAGTAATAGTAAGTATCCATCAATTTTCTAAGCTTTGAGACTTGTGTGTATGTGTGGAGATGGGCGGTTACAAGAAGAGTAATTCTTGGTTTTTAGGTTTCTCATTTTCATTACCTTGGTTGCCATGGCAACTAATATTTTGTAATAGGAGATACACCCCATGAACATTTTTGTGAAGTTTTGCTTTAATAAACCATGAGGTTAAGGAAAAGCATATGTATTAGGAATATTAATTTTAATCCAAGAAGAACTGGATATAATAACGAAAATCCTGATTTTTCACTTTTGTTGCCATGAAAACAGAAAGTCTGCATGAAATCATTTTTAAAGAGATTGACACAAAACATAGTATTGTACAGTTGGTTCTTATCAGCCATGTGGTTGAGAGGAAAATGTATTAGATGTTTTTAATCCAAGAAAGACTGCATAGAATAACGAAAATTTAGCATTTTGGTGGCTATTTTGTGTTGTAGTTTTGTTTACCAATGTTTGGCCTCCAACTTCATTGGAGAGGGGGACAGACAACAAACTGGATTCACATCACTTTAATCTTTTATCTTTTTTTAAAGATTTCTCAATTTTTTACTTTGGTTGCCATGGCAACCAGACATCTTCATGTTATCAATTTTTTTTATGGAGAATCAACCCAGAAACTTTCCTGTAAAGATTTGTTGTTATAAACGATATAGGTTAGGATAAGCAGATTTAGTAGGTATATTTGATCCCAAAAAGACCGGATATAATAGCGAAAAATAGCGTTTTGGCGGCCATGTTGTTTTTTGCCATTTTTGGGCTTTCAAGACATCGGAGAGGGTGACAGGCACCCTAAATGGATTCAGCACACTTTAATTATGATAAAAAGGTGGCCTGTCAACTTTTCCCCAAAAATGCCTCCAGAAGTTTGATTTCCCCAAAATCCGACTAGTCTATGATGTGTTTGTAAGCTTTACTTGATGCTTTTTGGTTGTTGAGTGCTATGAATATTCATAAATTTGGTGTATTGTAGATTTGCTGCGGCCAAAAAGAATGGTGATGAGTATTTCATCCTGCTGATAATTACTGACGGCATTATAACAGACATGCCCCAGACATGTGAGGCCATTGTCAATGTGAGTACTGCAAAGATTATACACAGTTTAACTCCCTCAAGTTTAACATGTCCATATTTCAAAGTTAAAATGGGACTAAACCACATTTTAAGTTTGAAATAAGGATATGTTCAATTTGAGCGAGATAGAAATAACGAAATTTAACTGTAGTATTACGGGAAAATTTGAGTTAAGAGAGTTCGTGATATCGATGTTGGACTGTATAACAACCACTAAAATGAATCACATGGAAGGTGAAATAACTGGTTGAAGCCTAAGCACAATAAAAGTTACGCAAAAAGCTCTAGCAGAAATAAGGCTTCTTTTGAGTACAATTCTTTTTCCTCGTAACAATGCTTGAAGCAGGCTGAAAGTAAAGTAAAAATGTTCTAAAGGTTATTTCTACTTTACTTTTTGCCTGCTTTAAGCAGCCATTTCTTAGGATGCAGGAAGTTTCCTATTGGATCATACATGTATATCAGGACAGGGATTAAAGGTTACAAGGCATTTCTAAAAGGAATTGATAAAGGTGTGAATAGGCATTTCTGTAAGGAGTAGGTAAAAGCATGAAAGATGTTTTTATGAGGAATGTATAAAGATATGTCATAATGAGTATGATGACTATTTATGAGTAAAAGGCATTGCTTTTTAGGAAAATACCAAATACTGTTTCTGTCATCTAGTCAATGATGTGCACAAACTAATGTTGAACAACTAACTACTATTAACTGCTATTCTCCTGTTAACCCATTACCCCATAGTCTATTTCTAGAATTGATGATAGGTGACCATTTAAAGCAGATTGAAAGTAAAGCAGAATGTGCCTTAAGGCACATTCTGCTTTACTTTCAACCTGCTTTAAGCTTTTATCTGCTAAAACATAGAAAATAGTTCTTATGATTTTAATTTGTGACAGTATAAATTGGAACTTTTTTCTTCAGTTGAGATTTAATTAAAGGCGTAAAAAGGCATATTTATGGGGTAATGGATTAAAGGGTTAGACATTTCAGGAACCAATGCCAGTTTCAAACAATCTGAGGCCAGATCAATAACACATCTTTAGCAGTACAGCACTTTTCTGTATCAGTTTGTGAATAATGGAATAATTTAAATGACATAATTAAATAATTGATTTCCGATCTTGATAAAAATTTGCAAGTTTTGCAATGTTATATGAAACTGAAATATTTTGATATACGATACATTAGGTCTGTATGTTGCTGATCTAAACTGACGAGTTTGTTATTTTGAGGTATAGTTGATAATAAAATGTTGCCATACATTTGTTGGTTGCTGTAATGATCACTTGTTTGTTTACAGGCAGCCTCCTTGCCCATGTCTATAATCATTATTGGAGTTGGAGATGCAGATTTCGATGGTGAGTTGAATTTGATGAATGATATTCAATATACTGGTACTATCTTGTGGTAGTGACCTCATAAAAGAAATATGAATTGCGAGTTTAATAGAAGGTTTTCAGCTTAATGCTTAATGTACTCACTAAGTTTAAACATATTTTATTGTTGAAATGTAGCAACACTATGTTTTAATTTTGAATCATCAGATTTTTTATTAACGTGCAGGGATGAGAGCATCATCCACAACAGTGGAATAAATATGTGTTTTTACTTTAAACCTTAACCCCATATCCTGTTATGAGTTTTAGGGACAGGTTATCACTTAAACAGGATGCACTGGGTCCAACTAGGTATTATCAAAATGTTTTGCTAAGAAAACTTATATGGGTACTATAATAGATTTGTATTCCTACGAAGTCAGTGTATATACTGGGAAATATTTTGCTACGAAAACAAAGTTGCCCTCGTAGGAATACAATTCTTATTATAATACCTATATGAGTTGTAGCAAAAATTTGATGATAATACCTAGTTGGCCCTGAGCGGGTTGCCATTTTGCAGTAAATTATGAGATACAACTCTTAAATAGTACAAAATGGATTATACAGTCGAACTTCGATATCTCTAACTCCCTTAATTCGAGCTTTCCAATTTGTCGACCCATGAATTGCATTATTTCATTCTCGGTTAAGTCAAATATACCCGTATTTCAAAGTTAAAAAATGGCTAAGCCACGTTTTAACTTTGAAATACGGGTATGTTCGACCTAACCGAGTTCGAGATATCGAAGTTCAACTGTACATTATTGGAAACAGAAATAGTCCGTTTGAAATTTCAGGGGTGAATCAGTTAAGAGAAGTGTATTATTTGTTCATATTATTGTTCTGTTGTAGCAATGGAAGTATTAGATGGAGATGATGTGAGGCTGTCGTCCAGAGGGAAATATGCAGAAAGAGATATTGTTCAAGTATGTTCATTTACTCAACTTAATGAAAGAAAGTTGATTGTTGTTTGTAAACAGAGAAACAAACTGAGCATGACTGAAATTCTCTATCTGGTTAATTAGTTGATCTAATTCCTTGAGGTCATATCACTAATGCTTAGAGGAGGGATTTGTGTACAGTAAAGTGCTTTGTGAGTTCTCAGTTTCTTAGTTGGGCCTAGAGTAAAGCATTGGTTCACTGTGCCACAAACTATGTTGTGTTTGCAATGTGTCACAATAAGACAGGGCTCTAGATAAGGGTGTGTAAACCACTTATTTCCAACGTTTTTCTCGTTTATGTCTCCACCAAAGCCTATGGTGTGACCACTCATACGAAACATCACACCATAGGGTTTGGTGGAGGCATAAAGATTTGTTTTAATTTGAAATACGCACCTTAACTGGAGTTCTGATAAGATGAAAATTTAATTTGAAATAGGCACCTTAACTGGAGTTCTGATAAGATGAAAATTTAATTTGAAATACGCACCTTAACTGGAGTTCTGATAAGATGAATGAATGTTTGTTTGAGTGGTTGTAAAACCAAGAATACCTATAGTTCAAAGTTATAAGACAATCATAATCACACTTTTGTATGAGAAATGATTTTAAATGTTATTTCTTATTTTTCTCCTAGTTTGTTCCGTACAAGGACTTTATGGGTCGGCAGGGTGAGGACCCTGCTACAGTTCAGGCCAGACTTGCCAAGGAAGTGTTAGAAGAGATCCCTGACCAGTTCTTATCATACATGAAGTCTCGTGGTATCAAGCCTAAACCACCACTACAGAGGCAGCTGACTATTTCATCCATGACTTCACTTCCAGCATCTGAACAGTAGCAAACAAACAGACAGACGTGATATCATGTATAGTGTAACCTATTACAGTGATGGACTTGGGGCAGAGAAAGGTTTTAACTCTTTCATACCCATAAGCACCTAAGAGCACTGGTACCTGTTCCTCCATGTTGCATTGGAAGCCCCTATCTGGTCTTCATGTTTGCATCAGTGACAAGCTCATTGAAGATGTTAAAAGACAGGTTGTTGCTTAATGCAATATGAAAGTTAAGCAGAAGCAGGAGAAAGGAGCTTACTGCTTTACTTTTATCTTGCTTTAAGCCACCACCTGTTCTAAACATAAAAAAGTATGCATTTGAATGGTGGTAATGCAATTGAATGTACTTTATTTGCTGTATCAGTAGAAGATAGGGGGTTTACATTGGTGGCTATGATAGATAGGATTGAGAGAAAGAGAGCGACTGACAAAGATTGGTGGTCCATCATAGGAGCACAGGACTATGATAGGGGGTTTACATTGGTGGCTATGATAGATAGGATTGAGAGAAAGAGAGCGACTGACAAAGATTGGTGGTCCATCATAGGAGCACAGGACTATAGGACAAACTTACAACACACAGCTACAGTATGTGTTATGTATTTATGTATGTTGATATTAAACTATGTGAATTGTAAATATACATATGTATCATTAACTATATGTAAATCCATGCCTAAATTGTGACATGATTTACTGTCAAGTCTGTGTTAAGAGACATAAGATATAATATCTATGGATACATTTTAATTGCAGAAAGCTTTAATCCCTAACCCCATAGCCTGTTTCTTTGTTTTGAAGAAAGGTGAGCACTTAAAGCAGGTTGAAAGTAAAGCAGAATGCACCTTAATGTGCATTCTGCTTTACTTTCAGTCTGCTTTAAGCTTCCATCTGCTAGGATATAGAAATTATTTCATATGTTGCACAATTGTGACTGTATAAAATAGACTACTTTCTTCAGTTGAGGAAATTTTAAATGCATAAAAAGGTGTATCTATGGAGTAAAGGGTAAAGTAGAACAGAATATTGCAGAAATTTGGTAAGGGTTCAACATTAAGCAGTCACTTGTCTTAAGAGATATGAATGTACATACCATTTGGAGAAGTGACTGCTGAAAACGAGGGATTAGTTTTCACGCCCGGTCGTGGCTTCTATCAGTGTGCTGCAGAATGGAGGACATTTTGTAACATCAATGGGTAATGCATGAGATAGTGATAGCAGTAAGGCATTCTGTAACACGTATGGGTAACAAATAGGTAGTGATGTAGTAGGAATTTATGCATCTTGTAACACCAGTTGGTGGCACATAAGGTAGTGAATGTATGAATTCAAGCATAATATTTGATCCTTTGGAATTGAATGATGTGTTATGTATAAATTCTTTGTTAGTGGTGGGTTAAGGACAGTGTGTTTTAACTTATATCCTCTATCTGTCATGTTGAAGTTCATTTTGTGGTGTGCTAACAAAAAATAGATATGCAGGTATAATGGATGCTAGAAATACAACTTACATGTGTTTGGTTTCTACCAATACATACTTTCAAACTGTAAGCAACCCCTCATTTGGAAATAAAATTGGCAGTCTCTATAAACATCTCGGTTAAAATGTAAGACAAAAGTTCAACAGAAAGCTCCTATTGGAACAGAAACCCAAAGGTAGCATGATGATTTTCCATTTAACATAGTTACTGAAAGGCAAGCTTGTATACCGTAATTGTTTCCCATGATAAAGGGAATAGAAATGATTATGTTGTTATTCAATTATCAAATTTTATATCATTCAAGAACTTATATTACAACAATTTTAAGAGTTGTGCTGTTACAATGATGCAATTGTCATGTAGGGTAATCTCATGAATGTTATTGGATGAAGATAAAATGGAGATTCTCCTTGTTGTATTTTACATGAAGACAGAGCTCCAGGGTCCAAGGTTATAAAGCGTTTGAGCTGAGTCTGAGTGTGTTCTCAAGCATTTGATAGTTCAGATTTGAGCCTAGGCTCAAATCTGACCAATCAAATGCTAGAGAAAGACTTAAGACTCAACTGAAAAGCTTTATAACCTTGAACCCTGATAACAGCAAGTAGACTTAATATTTCAAGTATTTTCTTTTTTCACCTTCATTAAACCCTGTGTTGTGACAACTCATAAGAATAATTATATATTGACGGTATCAGATAAGGGGAATATCTTAAAAAACTAAAATCTTTATGCTTGCTCAAAACCCTATGGTGTGACTACTCATGCGAATCGTAGAGATGGTTTTTCATGAGTTGTCACACCAAAGGGTTTAGTGCAGACATGAATGGGAAAATGTTGGAAAACTTTTTTATTCTCTCTGGAGCCCTGTATTTATGATGTCATATCATAGGGTATGGGGATAAAGATTTTAGCATTTAAAATACACAGCCTATCTGGGACTCTGCAAAATTAATCTTGTAACTATGTACATTTATAGCTATTGTCAGTGAATATGAGAGAGTTGTGAGGCCTCTGTGATAGTTTAACTGATACTGCTGCAGCTGGTATCACAGACATTCATTAGTTAGTGTTAACCTTTTCCCACATAGCTTGTATCAGTATTTAACACAGATGGTTGCTTAAAGCAGGCTGACAGAAAAGCAGAATGCTCCTTATGGAGCATTCTGCTTTACTTTCAACCTGCTTTAAGTTGTCACCTGTCTTCAATACTAAAAACAGGCTATGGAGTAAAGAGGGAATGGAGCATTTTACAATTTGTACATATCAGCCAACTCCCTCAGTCCACATGTTTTACATGTTTGTGAAATACTTCTGACTTCAACCATTCCCACTGTCATTCCTGACATTTTACTACCCCCCTCCATTCTCAGATACCCGCCTTCATTATAACATTAATTTAATCCTTTTAATCAGCCTAATGATAATGCTCTGGGACCACTACCATTCTTGCAAATATACATTTATACTTCACATAATAAAGTATAGGGAGCTTCATTTAGTTCTCTATCTTCAGCAATGGTTGGTATTGTTAAGGTTGAGATGGAAATGAGAACAACTTACATTCAAATTAATTTAACTAATTTGCCCTTGAAAGTTTTTGGCTTAAAACTTGTATGAATTGCCTCCCATTGGTGGAAATGTATTCCAATTCCAAAGCTATATGAAGTGTCATTCATTTTGACACTATATAGGCATGTTTGAAATTATCTTTTTAAAGGATATGGATGGTACATTCTGTGTCTGTCTCTTTGAAATGGATGGCTAGGCGCTGTAGCCGTATTTGTATGTTTCTGGAATAGACTGTATCATTTAAATTTGTCAAGTAAGTATTTAAAGGTTAAGATACTAAGATACATTTATTTTTCTGTTGATAGACACTTATTTGAGAATTTTTTGCTAAAGGCATGTGCTTTCCCCCCAATGAAGGACAAAAGTAATCAGGCCTGAAAGTAATACAGTTCTGTTGATCCATATATGTGTGTGGTGCCACCACAAGCCTTGAATTCTTTAAGAAGTTGTCTATGCTATATTTACAAATTGTTTCTGTTTTGCTTTCACCAAAGTTGATGTGATACGGTTAACCTTCATTATACTGAATTGTCAATTAGATTCTCCCGTTCTCTGATAAATAACCAGTTTATATTATTGGTCCCTGATGGGATTTTCCTATCATAATTTAACTCTTTACTCCATAGATACACATTTTGTTTACACATTTAATTTATTCCTCCAACGAAAAAATTGTTCCAATTTATAGTCATGAATAAACATGATAAGAAATACTTTTCACATTCTAGCAGATGGTAGCTTAAAGCAGGCTGAAAGTAAAGCAGAATGTGCCTTAAGGCACATTCTGCTTTACTTTAAATCTGCTTTAAGTGGTCACCTATCTTAAAAACTAAAACAGGCTAAGGGTTAAAGGGTTAAAAAGATATATACATGTAATAAAAACAGTGTGGATTTAGATCAGAGAGCTCCATTAGGAGCCACCTGATCTGGGCCTACTCTGTTTGCAAAAGATGTCTATACTTGATCACCATAATGTTATCCTAAATGCTTTGCAGTGTTGTATTGGACTTGCCTACCTCAGTATGAATGAAAAGTTGATAACGTTTTCTTGTGTTTCTACTTTCACTTGTCTGACTTTGTCAAATCGACTGTTCAGCGTAAAACATGACCTTGCCAGTCTTCAAGAAATTACAATATTATGTGCCATATGTCTGATTACACTTACAATGTGGGACATTTTGTTCAACCATGTACATACTCTTTGTGATCAAATCTCTGTGTGTGAGGGTTTTCTGTGTTATTGCTCTTTCTTAAATCTTTTATTTAGCACAAAATCAAAGCAGACAACTTAATGGTGACTTGTGGAAGCTGCTGCTGATTTTCGTTATGAAATTTTGTATTTATATAATCTGATATAATAGGGTATTTTAGATATGAAGGAAAGATCCTTGGATTAAATTATACATGTACATAGCTTTATAGATTTGTCAATGGTTCAGTTTATTGATGTATCCGTGATACAGAAAAGACATCGGAAAATTATTCATATTTTATTAAAGGACATAATTATGTAAAGCTCTAATTAAATGGTACATTGATGATAGTCTAACTTGTTAGCTCACCTGAGCCAAAGGCTCAAGGTGAGCTATTGGGATGGCCCTGTGTCCGTCGTCGTGCGTCGTCCGTCGTCGTTAACAATTGCTTCAAATGACATCTCCTCCTATACCGCTTGACAGAATTCAACCAAACTTTACAGGAATGTTCCTTGGGTCAAGCTCTTTCAAATTTGTTCAAAGAATTAAAAACAATGCAGAACTCTGGTTGCCATGGCAACCAAAGTGAAAAAATAAGGAAATCTTAAAAAATCTTCTTGTCAAAAACTGCAAGGGCCAGAGCTTAGATATTTGGCACATAGCATCATCTACAGGTCCTCTATCAAGTTTGTTCAAATTATGCCCCTTGGGTCAAAATTGGCTCCGCCCCGGGGGACACAGTTTTACATAGAGTTATATAGTGAAATTTTCAAACGACTTCTTCTCTGAAACCAATGTGGCCAGAGCTTTGATATTTGGCATGGTCACACTTCTAGATGTCCTTTACCAAAATTGTTCAAATGGTTCTGGTCCGTTGCATAACTAGGTCACATGAGCTAAAAATAGATATTTTCAATGAAAACTTAAAAAATCTTCTTGTCTGAGACTACAAGGGCCAGAGCTTAGATACTTGGCACATAGAATCGCCTACAGGTCCTCTATCAAGTTTGTTCAAATTATGCCCCTGGGGTCAAAATTGGCCCTGCCCCTGGGGTCACAGTTTTACAAAGAGTTATATAGTGAAATTTTCAAACGTCTTCTTCTCTGAAACTAAAATGGCCAGAGCTTTGATATTTGGCATGGTGACACTTCTAGATGCCCTAAACCAAAATTGTACAAATGGTTCTGGTCCGTTGCATAACTAGGTCACAGGAGCTAAAAATAGAGTTTTTTCAATGAAAACTTTAAAAAATCTTCTTGTCTGAAACTACAAGGGCCAGAGCTTAGACATATGGCACATATCATCGACTACAGGTCCTCTATTAAGTTTGTTCAAATTATGCCCCTAGGGTCAAAATTGGCCCCGCCCCGGGGTCACAGTTTTACATAGAGTTAAATAGAGAAAATTTCAAACGTCCTCTTCTCTGACCAAAGCTTTTATATTCTGTATGGTGACACTTTTAAATATACTTTGCATATTTTGTTCAAATTGTTCCGGTCTGTTGCATATCTAGGTCAGTCATGGACATAAATCAATATCTCCATTTTTCCAGTTATTCTCAGGTGAGCGAATGTGCCCCATGGGGCTCTTGTTTTAAATAACTACTTAAAATGAGATTGTGTTGTGCAGTAATATGTCTGCATGTCAACCTAGACCCCTTATAAGGAGTGTAGGCATCCTTTACTAAGTGTACCTTTGAATAGTACACTTGTCCTATACAAACAGTGTAGACCCTGATCAGAGGGCTGATCTAGGTCTGCACTGTTTGTAATTTTGAAATACATGTTTTTGGTAAAAAATAACCCTTTAGTCAAAAATAGACTTATCTTAAATACAAACTGGAACTATCCATTTGAAGTTTCAGGGAGGAATGAGTTACACAGTAATCTGTCTTTAATGATTTCCATGGATCTTTAAGAGAGGTCAATTAGCACAAGTTCAACTGTATAGCCAAAATGGGTTGAATATTGAGATTATGTATGTAGTGATCAACCTTTACTCAAGCATTATGTTAGTGTATTCTTTATTTATTCATACATGTATATGTTTTATTAACTGGTATTCCTACCTGTATCTATATAATAGCTGGTTGCATTCGGACATTAATTCTGAAGGTGTTAGCAAATGATATAGAACCAGAACAAACCCCACTTAACATGCAACCTTATCTGAAATCCAAACTGTTTGACTTTTTGGTTCTTATTCTGTTGATAGCAATGTCAATGTCTGTATTAATTTTTTAAGCCATGCAGATAGCATTAGAATAAATGAGCATTAGTCAAACTTCAACTAGGAAACAGATTAATGAAGAAGCATGATGATCTGAAAGACTGGCAATTTGCTTAATGCAGGACATAAGTAATGCAGAAAGCTCCTATAGGAGCTTTCTGCATTACTTCTGCCCTGCATTAAACTACTACTTGTCTTAAAGTCTACCAATGTATTGTCTTTCCATTGTCAGAGTGGCAAATATAAGTTTGACTTCACTAATTATATAGATGTACTTTGTCTTTCGTGTTATGTTATACATGTAACCAGATTCTGATACTTTTATACCAGTACCATTTCATATCTTTGTAATTATATTTTATCCTGCAGAGCACAACTTCACTGATATTTGATGATAGTGTGGATTCAGATCAGATGCAGTGGATTCAGATCAGATGCAGCTGAAGTCAGCATCTGATTTGCAGGGTCCAAATTATTTGATAACGGATTAAGATTTAAACTAGACTATTGAAAGTTAAAAGACATAATTTGAAGAATATGACGAATATAAAGCTGTCCACATACTACCAGAAGAAGGGTTATTATTCAGAGCTCAATGGTTATTTAATTGTTTCTAAAGTATATTATATGGTAAAAGACACTCAAATACGATCACTAAATAAGATAAACAAATGTAGTGTTTTGTGTTTGAAACAGATGGCTACTTAAGCAAGATGAAAATAAAGCCAAAAGTTCATGTAGGAACTTTCTGCTTTACTTTTATCTTGCTTTAACCCATAGCCTCTTTCTAAAATTGAAGACAGGTGATCACTTAAAGCAGGTTAAAAGTACTATTCACCCTGCTTCAAGCTACCATCTGCTAGAATATAGAAAATGTTTTTTATTTTACATGTTTATGACTGCATAAACTGGAACAATTTTTTTTTCAGTGTAGGAATAGATTAAATTCGCTAAAAGGAGCTTCTATTGGGAAAAGGGTTAAGCTGTCACCTGTCTTTAATACTGTCAATTAGTTGTCGCTGCAGTGCTTGTTGTAGAAGGGGTTTTGCTGTAATCCACTATTACTGTGTTTCTGTTACATGTATTTTACCTATGTATAAAGTTTATATACTATTTTATTTACTTGATGATCTAACAATTTTACCACTTTATAATAAACATTAAACATTATGTACAATACAGTCTGTGTTAGGTTGACATTCATAAATGAGTTTGTAGTCTTACATTAAATCTGATCAAGATATATTAATTTACAATTGACAATTCCTGTTTCCAATTAAGTCTAGTTCTTTTTAGCTCACCTGAGCTAGCTCAGGGTAGGCTTTTGCAATCCTTGAATGTCCGGTGTCCGTCGTGCGTCGTCCATCGTGCGTCGTCAACAATTTTAGTGTTTACACTCTAGAGGCCACACTATTTATCCAATCTTTCTCAACCTTGCTCAGATGGTATATTGCCATAAGAGTTCGAATGAGTTCGATTATGGTTGAAATCGGACCAAAGGTCAATAGTTATTTACCTTTGAATTGCTGAAAATGCCATATTTAACACTGTTTACACTCTAGAGGCCACAATATTTATTAAATCTTTCCTAAACTTAAAAAGATTGTATATGACCATAAGAGTTCGGATGAGTTCGATTATGGTTGAAATCAGACAAATAGATCTAGAGATATCTATCTTTGAACTGCTGAAAATGCCATATTAAACGGTGTTTACTCTGTAAAGGCCACAATTTTTATCCAACCTATCTCAAACTTACTCAGATTGTATATGACTATAAGAGTTCAGATGAGTTTGATTATGATTGAAATCAGACTAATAGGTCGAGAGTTATCTACCTTTGAATTGCTGAAAATGCCATATTTTAGGGTGTTTACACTCTTGAGGCCATAAATTTTATCCAATCTTTCTCAAACTTGCTCAGATTGTATATTACCATAAGACCTTGGATGAGTTTGATTATGGTTGTAATCAGATTAATATATTAAGAGTTATCTATCTTGAGTTGCTGAAAATGATATATTTTACAGTGTTTACACTCTAGAGGCCAAATATGTATCCAAACTTTCTCAACTTGCCCAGATTGTATATGATCATAAAGAGTTCGAAAAAGAGTGATTATGTTTGAAATCAGACCAAGAGTTATCTACCTTTGAATTGCTGAAAATGCCATATTTTACGGCGTTTACACTCTTGCAACTACAGTTTTGAATGGATTTTGATTATACTTTATACTTGCACACAAAGTATATAGCTATACCTTCTCGAAGGAGTGCAATTATTGTTGAAATCTTATCATTGTGGCAAGAGTTATCTGCCCTTGATATACTTTGAAATGCTAGAAAAGGCTTCATTTCAGTATTGACTTGGCTCTAGTTATCTGCCCTTGATGTACTCTACTATATTTGAATATTGAGGTTGTATTTAAAAAGTGTTTACAATCTATACTACAAATTGAATGGATTTAGATGAAAGCTGGTGAAACAGAAATATAAAGCTATCAGGCTTCAGTACAACCGGTGAGCGATATCAGGGCTTTCAGGCCCTCTTGTTAGCTCACCTGAGCCAAAGGCTCAAGGTGAGCTATTGGGATGGCCCTGTGTCCAGCGTCCGTCGTTGTTAACAATTGCTTCAAATGACATCTCCTCCTATACCACTTGACAGAATTCAACCAAACTTTACAGAAATGTTCCTTGGGTCAAGCTCTGTCAAATTTGTTCAAAGAATTAAAAATAATGCAGAACTCTGGTTGCCATGGCAACCAAAGAGAAAAAATAAGGAAATCTTAAAAAATCTTCTTGTCAAAAACTGCAAGGGCCAGAGCTTAGATATTTGGCACATAGCATCATCTACAGGTCCTCTATCAAGTTTGTTCAAATTATGCCCCTGGGGTCAAAATTGGCCCCGCCCCGGGGGTCACAGTTTTACATAGAGTTATATAGTGAAATTTTCAAACGTCTTCTTCTCTGAAACCAATGTGGCCAGAGCTTTGATATTTGGCATGGTGACACTTCTAGATGTCCTATACCAAAATTGTTCAAATGGTTCTGGTCCGTTTCATTATTAGGTCATAGGAGCTAAAAATAGATTTTTTCAATGAAAACTTAAAAAATCTTCTTGTCTGAAACTACAAGGGCCAGAGCTTAGATATTTGGCAAATAGCATCGCCTACAGGTCCTCTATCAAGTTAGATCAAATTATGCCCCTGGGGTCAAAATTGGCCCCGCCCCGGGGGTCACAGTTTTACATAGAGTTATATAGAGAATTTTTCAAACGTCTTCTTCTCTGAAACCAATATGGCCAGAGCTTTGATATTTGGCATGGTGACACTCCTAGATGTCCTTTACCAAAATTGTACAAATGGTTCTGGTCTGTTGCATAACTAGGTCACAGCAGCTAAAAATAGATTTTTTTCAATGAAAACTTAAAAAATCTTCTTTTCTAAAACTACAAGGGCCAGAGCTTAGACATATGGCACATATCATCGACTACAGGTCCTCTATTAAGTTTGTTCAAATTATGCCCCTAGGGTCAAAATTCGCCCTGCCCGGGGGATCACAGTTTTACATAGAGTTATATAGAGAAAATTTCAAAAGTCCTCTTCTCTGACTCTAATATGGCCAGAGCTTTTATATTCTGTATGTTGACACTTTTGAATATACTTTACATATTTTGTTTAAATTGTTCCGGTCTGTTGCATATCTAGGTCAGTCCTGGACATAAATCAATATCTCCGTTTTTCCAGCTATTCTCAGGTGAGCGAATATGCCCCGTGGGGCTCTTGTTGTCTATTAGGGAATTTGTTTAGCAACAATGTTCAAACATTTGAAGCAAACATTAAAAAGTTGAAGAGTTAATGCAGGTTGCAGCGAAACAGCACATTTCTTGTATCAGCCCCTTCACTGCCTACCCAAGAGTACAATGGTTATTATCCCCTGCCGAAAGGCAGAGGGATACTGTTTTAGGTATGTCCGTCCGTCCGACGTCCGTCCGCGCCACCGAAATGGGTTAGAGGTCCTTTTCTGGCCAGATGACGGTAAACATAACAAAAGAAGACAATAGAGTTCATTCCGTAACAATAGAATAAGGGGCCATGGCCCGTTACTCAAACAAAAGAAAATAACAAAAGAAAAGGCCCTCTAACCCACTTCGGGCGCACGTCCGTGCGTGCGTCCGTCACATTTTCCGTCCGCAACTGTATCTCCGAAACCGATAAACAGATTTGGATGAAACTTGGTATACTTATTTGTCATCATAGGAGCACCGTGGGAAATCAATTTTTTTTCAGAAAATTTTAGGAATTTATGAGTTATCTGCCCTTTTTGTGTTAAAAATGCCATATTTAACAGTTTTTACACTCTAGCAACTACAGTATTCAACATATTTTGTTTATACTTGCACACAATGTCTATAAGTACAAGTTCTTGCAGGTGTGCAATTATTGTAAAAAAAAAAAGGAAACTTGTGACAAGAGTTATCTGCCCTTGATGTACTTAGAAATGCTAGAAAATGCTTTATTTTGGTATTGTTTACATACTAGAGCCTATAAATATGCATGGATTTTGAAAAAACTTTCTTGAATATCTGCCCTTGATAAGTAAAAAAAGCCATATTTAACTGTTTTTACTCTCTTGCAACTACAATTATGAATGGATTTAAATGATACTTGCACACGATGTCTATAAGTAAAAGTTCTTGAAGGTGTGCAATTATTGTCAAAAAAGGATACTTGTGGCAAGAGTTATCTGCCCTTGATGTACTTTGAAATGCTAGAAAATGTTTTATTTTAATATTGTTTACATCCTAGTATCTATAAATATGCATGGATTTTGATAAAAAAAATTCTTAAACTATGTATGGCTATTAGTTTTCAAATAATTGTTATCATTTTTGAAAACGGAGAAACTAGTCAACAGTTATCTGCCCTTGATGAGTAAAAAAAACCATATTTAACAGTTTTTACCATCTAGAAACTACAGTCTTTAATGGATTTTGATTTAACTTACACATGATGTATATAAATATAAAGGTTGCAATTATTGTCAAAATAGGATACTTTGTGGAAAGAGTTATCTGCCCTTTAAGTACTTAGTAATGCTCAACATGGCTTTATTGTTTACATGCTATTGTGTACAAATGTGAATGGATTTTGAAAAAAAAATTAAATCATATATGGCTATATTATTTATAGAATGAGTTCAATTATTGTCAAAAATGAGCAAATTAGTCAAGAATACTCTGCCCTTGATGAGTTGAAAATTTGTTTACACTCTAGTAAATTCTACAGTTCTGATTTTTTTTTAATAATACTTGCACACAATTATAAGTTCTTGAAAGTGTTTAATTACTGTTGAATTTGAATCAAGAGGTTACCTGCCCCTGTCATACTTAGATTTATAATGCTACAGACGGCTTTATTGTTTGTATTGTTTAGGCTTTAAAATGTACAAAATTGAATGGATTTTATAAAACTTTGTAAAAAGCTTTTGAATGTTGATCTTTAAAGACAGGTGATCACCATTTGCCCCTTCCTCCCACAATAAAGTTTGCCACTTTCTTCTGTACAATCGCTGCGGCAGGGGATATCAGCTCTAAGGTGCTTGTTAGCAAACAGTAATTTGGTTCCAATCAGGATCCATGCAAACAGTGTGGCTCCTGATCAGATGCTGAGTAACATGGAGTCTGATCAGTAACCAAACTGTTGACACTTATTACAATATTACTCAAATTGATTTACCTCTACCTTGACTTTGGGAAATAAAAACAAACCACTTGTTTTTTAAGCAGATGATGTCATAATGAAAGAGAAGGGGTTCCGCACACACTATACCATGACATAAAACTTTGCTCAACATTTTAGAATACAGTAAAACCTCTCTATTACGACCACCAAAAAGAAAGCTAATTGATTGTATAAAAGACAAGTGACAGCTTAAAGCAAGATGACACTAAAACAGAAAGCTCCTATAGGAGCTTTCTATTTTATTGTCACCTTGCTTTAAGCAGTCACCTGCAGTAAACACCTAATAATTAACACAATTTAGCAGTCGTAATAGAGAGGATTTTCTGTACCTGGTTCTGCTATATTTTACCTTCACTGTCTTGCATATACTCAACTTTAAGTTAATGTTTCAATGCAAATGTTGCTCCCTTATACTAATATTGATATCTGTGTAGAATTTTATACCTACTCTTACTGGCCTGTTAAGCCTTTTTATATTGGGTACCAGCATATTCTAAATATTAAAAATGTTTTTAAAAAATAATAATGTGTTTTTATAGTGTGACCACTCACTGTGCTTGTCCATCTCTAAATATTGTGGATGAAGGTTGATAAAATTTAGTATGGATGTTTCTTGCATGGTTCCCTACAAAAGTTGTTCAAAATCAAGTGGAACCATGTAGAATTCTGGTTGCCATGGCAACAAAAACGACAAGGAGCATACAGCTTAGATATTTGGCTAGTACTTAACCTTTATTCAGTTTGTAAAGGTCATAACCCTGTTGTCGAAATTGGGCATTCCTAACAAAGGTCATTGGACTTATAAGGGGACTTTTATAAAATATTATTTTTAAAAAACTACAAGGCCCAGAGTTTTATGTTCTTTTTATGTCCCCCTTCCCCTGCCTACATTAGTGGGGGCATATTGTTTTTGTCCTGTCTGTTTAGGTGTTTGTCTGTCCACTACTTTAACCTTGGCCATAACTTTCTAAGGGACCGAATATGATAAGATCTTGGATGAGTTCGAGTATGGTTGAAATCGGACCAATGGATCAAGAGTTATCTGCCTTAGATATTTTGAAAATGCCATTGTGAACTGTGTTACCCCTCTATCTGCAACAGCATTGAATGGATTTTGATCTTATTTGCACACAACCTTTGTTACCATAAGCTCTTGGACGACTTTTGTTGAAATCTGACCATTGGGTCAAGAGATACTTGCCCTGGATGTACTCAAATATTCTAGAAATTAATCTTTTCAGTATTGTTTACACATCAATGTCTACACATTTGAATGGAGTTTGGTAAAACATGGAGGCGTGAGCACTGTTGCATATTTCAGTATTACTCATGAACAGACTCAATTAAACCGAGTCTGCAATTTACAGTATTTGCTTTGTTTTCTGTGCTTTCAAAGGATCTCCCCTTATTCAGATTTATATAATTCACAACAGCAGATGTTAAGTGCTTGTGTGGCGGCTGTAAAAAGTCGCCCCGTACTTCATTCTCAGTGTTGTTGTACTTTCTGGTCCTTTGGAATAATTGATTTCAGCGCATTTACAGTTGAAGTTGAATTCCGCTTAAGCTGGTGCTAGGGGGCGTGAGCACTGTGGCATATTTCAGTATTGCTCATGAACAGACTCAATTAAACCGAGTCTGCAATTTTCAGTATTTGCTTTGTTTTCTGTGCTTTCAAAGGACCTCCCCTTATTCAGATTTTTATGCCCCCGGCATCTATAGATGCGGAGGCATATAGTAATCGTCCTGTCCGTCCGTCCGTAACAGGTTAAGTAGATTTTACCGTTTCGTCTAGCATCAACACCGCTTACTCAAATGCTTGGATACTTATACAGTTGTTGCCTTGGACCATTCACTATCCACCAATATCACACAACCTTGATTTTTACCTTGACCGTGACCTAATTTAGACTTAGAATATTATGAAGGGTGGTATTTCTTGGTTAACTAGATTTTACCGTTTCGTCTAGCATCAGCATAACTTACTACAATGCTTTGATACTTATACAGTTGTTGCCTTGGATCACTACCAATCCACCCATATTTCCCAACCTTGATTTTGACCTTGACCTAATTTGGACAGAATATATTGTCAAGGATGCCACCGGGGGCATACGTGTTTATTGAACGCGCATTCTTGTTATAAACTTCATTTGGCTTAAAGCTTTTGGACTAATGTTATTGTCCCTTGATGTGCTGAAGATGCCCTATCAGTTAAACAATGTTTATTCTCTGAACAACTCCAGTTAACAGTGTTTACACTCTAGCAGCGTCAGTGTTTAATGAATTTTGACATCTTGATTTTAGTATTATTTAGCCTCACTCAATAGAGATTTAGATTACCCTTGTTCTGATTATAAGTAACACCATCATGTTCAATAAACACAGGTGAGCGATATCAGGGCCGGCAATATCCTCTTCTTACAATATGACTGTACAGTTCATCTCAAAACAGTGGGGTGTTATCCTTCCATGTGCAAAAAATATATGTTGCACATTCATTTTCATATCTCGTTCTTATTTAAACTGTTCGGCATACCTGCTATCATAAAATCGTTCACGGTCCACAATCCCGATCGATCCTGTTTCCCTTCCAAGTCTTTTTGCGTTTTATTTAAATTCAAATCAGATAGATAGTCCTGAATTTTATCTGATTGGACCGAAGTGGTGAATATAAGCGTCCTTTACAAACAGTGTACCCATGGATATTACACTTGACTTTTGCATACGACTCATGAAAGGAGCCATTTGATCAGCATATTTTTGCAATTCATAAATATGATTATACTTAATTTTAAACTTGAATTGTCCTTTTCAAGTTTCAAGGGCGATGGCAATGAGCTTATGAGCATCACTACTATCATTTTCAATTTATCAAAGTGGATTTTGTTTCGATATCGTCAGTTAAAACAAACAACATGTTTTTGCTTAAAACCCAACTTCCTTTTCTGATCAAAGTCCGCCTTGGGTTTTATCTGAATTAACTTCCAACGCTCTAAACTTAGTAAACCGCTAAACAAGTTAGTGTAGCATTTACTTAACCCGTTACCTTAGATAAAATCCTTTTTTTCACCTTTTATGTATTCCTCCAATACAGAAAACGTTCGATCCAGATCTGAATCATGTTGTAAATACAAATGTACGTGTATCCATTTAGTCTATATTGGCGTCAAAGAGATTGACATTTTAACCCATTTATACCCAGTGGATTCTTCCATGTTTATACATGTATATTGGATTAGTCCTTTTTTATCAAAGGAATGCCTGGTCAAATTTTTCATTTTCATTTTGTTTTATATTGAAATTCCTATCAGCAAACAGTGTAATGCGGCGTCTGATCAGAGTCTACACTGTTTGCCTATGTCCCATATATGGGATCGTGGGCACAAATGGGATAATTATTAACCCCAAATCCCATGGCCTAATTCTAGTTTTAAGCCGGGTGACACCTAAAGCATGTTTATAGTAGAGAAAAATGCGCATTTCAATGTTCTGCTGTACTTTCAGCTACCAACTGCTAGGATATAGAAACTATTTCTTATGATGCATATTTATGACTGTATAAAGTTGAATTCTTTTCTTCAGTGGAGGAATATATTGAAGACACATTTATGGGTTAAAGGGGTAGCGACGGATCGAAGTATTGCAGACGGCTGAAAACAGTCTGGATCCTGATCAGACTCCGATTCATCTTTTGCTTGACCAAGAGCCAAACTGTGTATGTGTGGACACGTCGACAATAATAGAGCAGACGATTTTAGTTGCCACTCTCGGCTCTATTTCATCGATTGATGTTTTCTCTCCAGGTGGTAAAGTCATTAGTACATTTACATGTATAAAGTTTGGATCCACATTTGACGCCGGATAACTCGGCGTCTTAACTAAATATTTTAACAGAATTACAGACAACAATATCTAAAACCAGACGAGTATAATATGGCTGTGAAATATTTCCTTTGGAAACACTTTAGATCCAGATGAGACACCGCATCACGCGACGTCTCATCAGGATTCAAACTGTTTGACAGGTTAACCCTGTTTTATAATAAAGTAAATTTGAAGAAAAAACCCAACTGATTTAGAACAGTAGCAGACGACAACAATTGTTGCAGACAAAAACCATACGAGCATGCATAGAGTTAAATTTAAATAACCTTAACCCCATATTGTATCAGTCATGGTTTCGCTGTTATTTGCAATTTATTGTTTGGACTCAGATCAGACGACGAATTATTCGGCGTTTAGTCAGGATCAAAACAATCATCAACAACCCAGCTAACCTGTAAAATAGCTGAAAATGAATCAATTTTGTGTAAGAAACACTTTTGACATAGACAATGTATTATATGGCAGTTGAAGTGTTAACCTGCTTTGAAATTGTCGTTTACAAAATCACGATTTATGACTTTTTGAATTGGAAAAAAACCCTCATTGAGACGCATGTCAAACAGTTTGGATGTCGACCAGACACCACGTAACGCGGCGTCTGATCGGGATCAAAACTGTTTGTAAATACCAGTCAATGTCTCGATCAGCAAACAAAAGGTTAAGAGAGAAAATGTCGCCTTAACCATTTCACTATCGTGATATCGCCTGCTTTTAATAGTCTTTCAAAGTTATGTCAAAGGTATTTCAGAAGAAATGTCGTTAAGAGTGTCCAACAGTTAATATCCAGATCAGACACGGAGTTACTCGGAATCTGATCTAGAGCCAGACTGTTTGCAAATGTCAGTGCACGCGGACTAATGTAGGGGAGGGGTTTAATTTCAACAGCGTTATTAGAGTGAAGCAAAATGTTACACAAAGATCTAAAGTTTATTGCGCTATGTAGAAACATAATATTTACGGCTATGATATGTGGCAACCGGGTGGATATATTGGGATCTATTGGATTTAAACATCTTTATTTGGTAAATAAACATAATTAAATAGTTAACGCCTCTATTATGACCACTAAATCAGGTTTAGTTTAAGGCAGATTTAGTTTAAGGCAGATTACTTCTTAAAGAAAGATGGAAATAAAGCAGAAAGCTCCTATCGGAGCTGTCTGCTTTTCTTCCAGCTTGCTTTTAAGCTGGCATCTATCTTTAAAACCATTAGTATAGCTTATTTCCAGTGGTCATAATGTGGGAGGGGTGTATTTGCGCTTTAAAAATACTGTACGCTATATTCTAGCAGATAGTTGCTTAAAGCAGGCTGAAAGTAAAGCTGAATGCGCCTTGATTCGCATTCTGCTTAATTTTCAACTTGTTCAACCTGCTTTAAGTGGTCACATCTCCAAAACTAGAAACAGGCTATTGGGTAAAGGGTTTACGCCTTAACGGTAACATGAAAAATGGCATTTTTACATGATGTAGTTTTATTTTAATCTGAGTTTTAAACAGTTAGTAACCTGATAGCTTAGTTAGTGTAAACATATTTTATTTCAATTATATACATGAAATGGGGTTGGGCCACAAGTTCTACCAACTTAGAGACGGCCCTTCCCCTACAGTTTAACAAATACAAATTATTTTAGAGAACGGGCATTAGTGAGCCAGAGAGAGAAAAATAAAGAAAGAGAGAGAGGGGGAGGGAGGGAGGGAGGGTGAGCCTGATCAGACACCGAGCTTCTTGGCGGTTGATCTGACAACAGACACACAATCTATGAGTAAAACCTTTTGGTGGGAGAAATTTGTATTCATATCTTGACAAATCGTGAAGACCCAGATCATCCATAACGTTATAAACGCGTGCGTTCTAATTCATGTTTATCCACATTGTCACTGAGAGAAGCTCCTCTATCATGTCGCGGCACAACCATATAGACCTATGTGACGGTAACCTTTTAAATCGTCCACAAAAGTAGACATCAAACAGAGTAGACCCTGGTGAGACACCGCTAACGCAGTGTCTCATCAGGGTCTACACTGTATACTTTTTCATATGAAATAATATGATGTATGGATTAACACTGTAGTGTTTTAAGACCACCCTTGTACATGTACCTTGTATATCTACATGTACATGTATAATGAAATATTTCAGAAAGCACTATATAGGTTAGAGTTGGTTGCCATTTCCAGTCATAAATGGGCCGCGTAACTCTTTTCACTGCTTATTAATAGGAAATTCACTCGTACTGAAAACAGTTTGGACACAGATCAGGCGCCGAATAACTCTGATAAACATCCACATTATTTGATAGCACCAATGTCTCTTTAGTCAAAATAACAAAATTCTAAAGTTGAAAAGAAAATGCAGAAGACACTCTTTGAGCAGATTATAATGTACATGTAGCAGTGAATGAGTTTCCATCTGATCTGAACATGCAACGCTTGTACATACTACATGTATCATTCTACAGTACAGTGTTCCCTTCCTACAACGGCCCTCGCAACAACGACTCCCTCCTTACAACGACCCTTGTCACAGTTCCCTAAACAGGAGAATAATGCCCAACCTATTCACAGCTGCAATGTCGTCTGCTTAAAATGGTCGTCTGCTGTTTTTCTCGAAGTTACATAATTGACATTTTGACGACAAAAAATTAATAACGAGTGATAAACAGCTTGAATCCAGACCAAACGCCGCGTTACGCGGCGTCTGATCTGGATTCAAGCTGTTTGCAAATTTTCTTCCCTAAAACGACTTCCTCTGAACAACGCACACACCTTTTATCTCCCGTGAGGTGTCGTTGTAGAGAGGGAGCGCTGTAAAACAATGTGTACCTATGGCGAGTAGCATAATGTACATAAGTATTGGGACAGACATGCCTGAGCAAACAGTGTAGACCCTGATCAGACTGTTCCTGAAGGAGCAGAATCTATATAATAGATAGAAACTCGTATGTACTGTGTAGTAAAGATATTGGAGATGAATACCACTATCGTTTTTAGCTCACCTGAGCCTTCGGCTCAGGATGAGCTATTGTGACCGCTCTTCGTCCGTCGTCCGTCCACATTTTCAAACAACATCTCCTCAGAAACCACTGACCCGATTTCAGACGCATCAGTGACAAGGGGGAACGAAATGTTGTTCAAAGTTTTTGGCTAGAGTTATTCCCCTTGATTTGGGACCAGATTTTCTAACATGACCGTATAGACAACTTTTAATGCATAAGAAAATCTTTAAAAATCTTCTTCTCAGAAACTGCTAGGCCAAGACCTTTGATATTTAGTATGTATCATGACCTAATGATCTTCTACCAAGATTGTTCAAATTTTGACCCTGGGGCCAAAAATGGCCCCGCCCTAGATCTAAACCTACGAGTTTGACGTATGTGCTTTCGCTCTTAGCCTGAAATACAAGCTATTACACATGTATTTTTATTTTATAATTTATATAACATGTTTAGCTATGTTCTGAGATAAATAAACTATACTGTACTGTGCAGCAGGTTGATCAGGGTCTACACTGTTTGTCTTTTATTTTTCAACTTTTGGACACATTACTATGTAATAAAAGTAATTTGTTAAATGTTTATTATACGTAATTACAGCAGTAACACAGTGTCTCAATTTTTAGGATTTTAGGACTTGTTCTATGCAAACAGTGTAGACCCAGTGTTACTTTGCAAAATATCGTAAAATTCAACCCGAAATGTCAAAATAAATCAGACTTAATTAGAAAGGGAATTCGTCCATTTGAAGTTTCAGGGGTTTATTGACTAACCCGACATCAAATCGGGACAAGAGGTCGCTTTAAAGTCTCATTCGATACAGGACAAACAATTACAAACCTTCAATCAGTTTTCATTTGTCTTTGGGGTTTTCAATCAACCAATATATCATTGTTTGAAAACAATATTGTCTAGATTGATTGAACCAAACATATACTTTATTTGAATGGATTAGTACATATCTTACAGCGAGGTATTCAGCTTCAGATTTGGATCCAAGCAGTTTAACTCTCGCATCAACGATTCTTCAACCAAATGTTATTTCTTTCTTCTTTTTTTTTGAATACGATCGAATTAAAAATTGTCATTGACATCATGGAGGCGAAGATGAGTGTGAAACGGATGTTTAAAAATAGCAATTCTGGAAATCCCAGTCACGTTCTCCGTCTTGAGTGATATTTAAGAAGTGTTGGTTTAGTTTTCGATAGTGGGTAATAGTGACTGCACCTCTTGGCCACATGCGGTTTTCAGCAGGTTTCTGCAGGCTTTAATCGGCTTACTGATTGTAAATATTTGCTGTATGTGGTATATTATGATAGCCTTAAAATGTATATGTATTTTGAAACCTCTTTATTCGTTCAAATATGCGGATACAGTCGAAACTCGAGAATTCGAACTCGCGCTAGTTAAAACGTGACTGGCTTAGCCAAGTTTTAATTTTAAAATACTGGTATGTTCGACTTAAATGAGACCGAGTTATCTAAATTAGACTTATGAAATACTGGTATGTTCGACTTAAATGAGACCGAGTTATCTAAATTAGACTTATGAAATACTGGTATGTTCGACTTAAATGAGACCGAGTTATCTAAATTAGACTTATGAAATACTGGTATGTTCGACTTAAATGAGACCGAGTTATCTAAATTAGACTTATGAAATACTGGTATGTTCGACTTAAATGAGACCGAGTTATCTAAATTAGACTTATGAAATACTGGTATGTTCGACTTAAATGAGACCGAGTTATCTAAATTAGACTTATGAAATACTGGTATGTTCGACTTAAATGAGACCGAGTTATCTAAATTAGACTTATGAAATACTGGTATGTTCGACTTAAATGAGACCGAGTTATCTAAATTAGACTTATGAAATACTGGTATGTTCGACTTAAATGAGACCGAGTTATCTAAATTAGACTTATGCAATACTGGTAAGGTCGATCTAAGAGAGTTCAAAATATCGATTTTCTGTTATATTTTTAGTCAAATAGACAGTTTTTATTGAGTTCTAGGGATTCGTGTTTTTTTTCTTCAGAAAAATAGAAGTAAAAGAAACCGGGCAGACCCTGATCAGAGGGCTCCTTAATTTCATTGCCATCATTTTGCTTTATGCCTGGATATTGCAATGAACCCTCCGTGTACGCTTGCGGGAATATTCCATTTTAAATATATAGAAGTTTGATTTGGACACCTGTCTGTGTTTTTCCATACAGCAGAGCATTCCATATGAAATAACAAACGGGCTTAAATGGATTAAAATTAAAGTTCAGCTTTATTGAAAGAATTCATTATGCTGGTAAACATATTTTGAATATCACTTTCTTCTTAACACAGCACGGAATTTTAACTTGAATTTGACGATCTGGACTCTCACTGTGTGCATTTAGGCAGTTCTGATATATCTCCAGTGAGAGACGGACTCGTCAAATGTAAGTTAAAATGTCGTGCTGTGTTTACAGAAAGTGATATACATCTATTATAAAACTAATGTCTTATCATATTGGCTTATGGAAGCCCCAATATAAATGTCACACAGTATGCATCCAGAGTCAGACACAGATTGTCAAATCATCTAATCAGTATAAAAAGTTTGCGAACGTCAACGTATATACGGGTCAATCCAGGAAGAGGGGTTGAACTAAACGATGCCCCGCATTAGGGCTGCGGGGTCAATCCAGGAAAGGGGGTGCTCCACATAAGGGCTGAGAACGTCAGCGTATACGGGTAAATCCTGGAAAGGGGTTTGAAATAAACGATGCCCGACATTAGGGCTGCGGGGTCAATCCTGGAAAGGGGGTTGAAATAAACGATGCTTCACATTAGGGTTGCCAACGCCAGCGTATACGGGTCAATCCAGGAAAGGGGTTTGATATAAACGATGTCCCATATTAGGGCTGCGGGGTTAATCCTGGAAAGGGGGTTGAAATAAACGATGCTCCACATTAGGGCTGCGGGGTAAATCCAGCAAAGAGGTTTGAAATAAACGATATTCCACATAAGGGCTGCGGGGTCAATCCAGGAACTGGGTTTGAAATACACGCTGCTCCACATAAGGGCTGCGGGGTCAATCCAAAAAAAGAATTGAAATAAACGATGCTCCACATTAGGGTTGCGAACGTCGGGTCATTCCAGGAAAGGGGATTGAAATAAACGATGCTCCACATTAGGGCTGCGAACGTCAGCGTATACGGGTCAATCCAGGAAAGGGGATTGAAATAAACGATGTCCCACATTAGTGATGCGGGGTCAATCCAGGAAAAGGGATTGAAATAACGATGCTCCACATAAGGGCTGCGAACGTCAGTGTATACGGGTCATTCCAGGAAAGGGGATTGAAATAAACGATGCTCCACATAAGGGCTGCGAACGTCAGTGTATGCGGGTCATTCCAGGAAAGGGGATTGAAATAAACGATGCTCCACATTAGGGCTGCGAACATCAGTGTATACGGGTCATTCCAGGAAAGGGGATTGAAATAAACGATGCTCCACATAAGGGCTGCGAATGTCAGTGTATACGGGTCATTCCAGGAAAGGGGATTGAAATAAACGATGTTCCACATTAGGGCTGCGAACGTCAGTGTATACTGGTCATTCCAGGATAGGGGGTTGAAATAAACGATGTTCCAAATTAGAGCTGCGGGGGCAATCCAGGAAACGGTTTGAAATGAACGTTGCTCCACATAAGGGCTGCGAACGTCAGCGTATACGGGTCAATCCAGGAAAGGGGGTTGAAATAAACGATGCCCCACATTAGGGATGTGGGGTCAATCCAGGAAAGGGGATTGAAATAAATGATGCTCAACATTAGGGTTGTGGACTCAACCCAGGAAAGGGGTATGAAATAAACGATGCTCCCATTAGGGCTGCGGGGTCAATCCAGGAAAGGGGGTTGAAATAAACGATGCTCCACATTAGGGCTGCGAAGGTCATTGTATACGGGTCAATCCAGGAAAGGGGATTGAAATAAACGATGCTCCACATTAGGGCTGCGGGGTCAATCCAGGAAAGGGATTGAAATAAACGATGCTCTACATTAGGGCTGCAAGGTCAATCCAGGAAAGGGGTCTGAAATAAAAGATGCCCAACATTAGGGCTGCGGGGTCAATCCAGGAAAGGGGTCTGAAATAAACGATGCTCCACATTAGGGCTGGGGTGTCTATCCAGGAAAGGGGTTTGAAATAAACGATGCTCCACATTAGGGCTGCGAACGTCAGTGTATACGGGTCAATCTAGGAAAGGGGTTTGAAAAAAAACGATGCTCCACATTAGGGCTGCGGGGCCAATCCAGGAAAGGGGTTTGAAATAAACGATGCTCCACATTAGGGCTGCGAACGTCAGTGTGTACGGGTCAATCCAGGAAAAGGGTTTGAAATAAACGATGATCAACATTAGGGCTGCGGAGTCAATCCAGGAAAGGGATTTGAAAAAAAACGATATTCCAGATTAGGGCTGCGGGGTCAATTCAGAAAAGGGGTTTGAAATAAACGATGCTCCACATTAGGGCTGCGGGGTCAATCTACGAAAGGGATTTGAAATAAAAGATGCCCCCGATTAGTGCTTCTGGGTCAATCCAGGAAAGGGGTTTGAAATAAACGATGCTCCACATTAGGGCTGCGGGGTCAATCCAGGAAAGGGGTTTGAAATAAACGAGGCTCCACATTAGGGCTGCGAACGTCAGCGTATACGGGTCAATCCAGGAAAGGGGATTGAAATAAACGATGCTCCACATTAGGGCTGCGAACGTCAGCGTATACGGGTCAATCAAGGAAAGGAGATTGAAATAAACGAAGCTCCACATTAGGGCTGCGAACGTCAGCGTATACGGGACAATCCATAAAAGGGGTTTGAAATAAACGATGCCCCAAATTAGGGCTGCGGGCTCAATCCAGGAAAGGGATTTGAAATAAACGATGCTTCACATTAGGGCTGCGGGGTCAATTCAGGAAAGGGATTTGAAATAAACGATGCTCCACATTAGGGCTGCGAACGTCAGTGTATACGGGTCATTCCAGGAAAGGGGATTGAAATAAACGATGCTCCACATAAGGGCTGCGAACGTCAGTGTATGCGGGTCATTCCAGGAAAGGGGATTGAAATAAACGATGCTCCACATTAGGGCTGCGAACATCAGTGTATACGGGTCATTCCAGGAAAGGGGATTGAAATAAACGATGCTCCACATAAGGGCTGCGAATGTCAGTGTATACGGGTCATTCCAGGAAAGGGGATTGAAATAAACGATGTTCCACATTAGGGCTGCGAACGTCAGTGTATACGGGTCATTCCAGGATAGGGGGTTGAAATAAACGATGTTCCAAATTAGAGCTGCGGGGGCAATCCAGGAAACGGTTTGAAATGAACGTTGCTCCACAGAAGGGCTGCGAACGTCAGCGTATACGGGTCAATCCAGGAAAGGGGGTTGAAATAAACGATGCCCCACATTAGGGATGTGGGGTCAATCCAGGAAAGGGGATTGAAATAAATGATGCTCAACATTAGGGTTGTGGACTCAACCCAGGAAAGGGGTATGAAATAAACGATGCTCCCATTAGGGCTGCGGGGTCAATCCAGGAAAGGGGGTTGAAATAAACGATGCTCCACATTAGGGCTGCGAAGGTCATTGTATACGGGTCAATCCAGGAAAGGGGATTGAAATAAACGATGCTCCACATTAGGGCTGCGGGGTCAATCCAGGAAAGGGATTGAAATAAACGATGCTCTACATTAGGGCTGCAAGGTCAATCCAGGAAAGGGGTCTGAAATAAAAGATGCCCAACATTAGGGCTGCGGGGTCAATCCAGGAAAGGGGTCTGAAATAAACGATGCTCCACATTAGGGCTGGGGTGTCTATCCAGGAAAGGGGTTTGAAATAAACGATGCTCCACATTAGGGCTGCGAACGTCAGTGTATACGGGTCAATCTAGGAAAGGGGTTTGAAAAAAAACGATGCTCCACATTAGGGCTGCGGGGCCAATCCAGGAAAGGGGTTTGAAATAAATGATGCTCCACATTAGGGCTGCGAACGTCAGTGTGTACGGGTCAATCCAGGAAAAGGGTTTGAAATAAACGATGATCAACATTAGGGCTGCGGAGTCAATCCAGGAAAGGGATTTGAAAAAAAACGATATTCCAGATTAGGGCTGCGGGGTCAATTCAGAAAAGGGGTTTGAAATAAACGATGCTCCACATTAGGGCTGCGGGGTCAATCTACGAAAGGGATTTGAAATAAAAGATGCCCCAGATTAGTGCTTCTGGGTCAATCCAGGAAAGGGGTTTGAAATAAACGATGCTCCACATTAGGGCTGCGGGGTCAATCCAGGAAAGGGGTTTGAAATAAACGAGGCTCCACATTAGGGCTGCGAACGTCAGCGTATACGGGTCAATCCAGGAAAGGGGATTGAAATAAACGATGCTCCACATTAGGGCTGGGTTGTCTATCCAGGAAAGGGGTTTGAAATAAACGATGATCAACATTAGGGCTGCGGAGTCAATCCAGGAAAGGGATTTGAAAAAAACGATATTCCAGATTAGGGCTGCGGGGTCAATTCAGAAAAGGGGTTTGAAATAAAAGATGCCCAAGATTAGTGCTTCTGGGTCAATCCAGGAAAGGGGTTTGAAATAAACGATGCTCCACATTAGGGCTGCGGGGTCAATCCAGGAAAGGGGTTTGAAATAAACGAGGCTCCACATTAGGGCTGCGAACGTCAGCGTATACGGGTCAATCCAGGAAAGGGGATTGAAATAAACGATGCTCCACATTAGGGCTGCGAACGTCAGCGTATACGGGTCAATCCAGGAAAGGAGATTGAAATAAACGAAGCTCCACATTAGGGCTGCGAACGTCAGCGTATACGGGACAATCCATAAAAGGGGTTTGAAATAAACGATGCCCCAAATTAGGGCTGCGGGCTCAATCCAGGAAAGGGATTTGAAATAAACGATGCTTCACATTAGGGCTGCAGGGTAAATTCAGGAAAGGGATTTGAAATAAACGATGCTCCACATTAGGGCTGCGAACGTCAGCGTATACGGGTCAATCCAGGAAAGGAGATTGAAATAAACGATGCTCCACATTAGGGCTGCGAATGTCAGCGTATACGGGACAATCCATAAAAGGGGTTTGAAATAAACGATGCCCCACATTAGGGACGCGGGCTCAATCCAGGAAAGGGATTTGAAATAAACGATGCTTCACATTAGGACTGCGGGGTCAATTCAGGAAAGGGTTTTGAAATAAACGATGCTCCACATTAGGGTTGCGGGGTCAATCCAGGAAAGGGGTTTGAAATAAACGATGATCCACATTAGGGCTGCTGAGTCAATCCAGGAAAAGGATTTGAAATAAACGATGCTCCACAATAGGACTGCGGGGTCAATACAGGAAAGGGGTTTGAAATAAAAGATGCTCCACATTAGGGCTGCGAACGTCAGTGTATACGGGTCAATCCAGGAAAGGGGATTGAAATAAACGATGCTCCAGATTAGGCTGCAGGGTCCTTCGAGGAAAGGGGTTTGAAATAAGTGATGCTCCACATTAGGGCTGCGGGGTCAATCCAGGAAACGGGTTTGAAATAAACGATGCTCCACATTAGGGCTGCGGGGTCAATCCAGGAAAGGGGTCTGAAATAAACGATGCTCCACATTAGGGCTGCGGGGTCAATCCAGGAAAGGGGTTTGAAATAAACGATGCTCCACATTAGGGCTGCGAACGTCAGTGTATACAGGTCAATCCAGGAAAGGTGTTTGAAATAAACGATGCTCCACATTAGGGCTGCGAAAGTCAGTGTATACAGGTCAATCCAGGAAAGGGATTGAAATAAACGATGCTCCACATTAGGGCTGCGGGGTCAATCCAGGAAAGGGATTTCAAATAAACGATGCTCCACATTAGGGCTGCGAACGTCAGTGTATACGGGTCAATCCAGGAAAGGGATTGAAATAAACGATGCTTCACATTAGGGCTGCGTGGTCAATCCAGGAAAGGGGTTTGAAATAAACGATGCCCCACATTAGGGCTGC
Organism: Gari tellinella; assembly: GCA_922989275.2. Classification (NCBI taxonomy): domain Eukaryota; kingdom Metazoa; phylum Mollusca; class Bivalvia; order Cardiida; family Psammobiidae; genus Gari; species Gari tellinella. The sequence goes on from OV277858.1 coordinate 56,026,070, forward strand.
GGGCTCAATCAAGGAAAGGGATTTGAAATAAACGATGCTCCACATTAGGGCTGCGAACGTCAGTGTTTACGGGTCGATCCTGGAAAGGGGTTTGAAATAAGCTACGCTGCACATTTGGGCTGCGGGGTCAATCAAGGAAAGGGATTTGAAATAAACGATGCTCCACATTAGGGCTGCGAACGTCAGTGTATACGGGTCGATCCTGGAAAGGGGTTTGAAATAAACTATGCTGCACATTAGGGCTGCGGGGTCAATCAAGGGAAGGGATTTGAAATAAACGATGCTCCACATTAGGGCTGCGAACGTCAGCGTATACGGGTCATTCCTGGAAAGGGGTTTGATATAAACAATGCTCCACATTAGGGCTGCGGGGTCAATCCAGGAAAGGTGTTTGAAATAAACGATGTTCCACATTAGGGCTCCGAACGTCAGTGAATACGGGTCAATCCAGGAAAGGGATTTAAAATAAACGATGCTCCACATTAGGTCTGCGGGGTCTATCCAGGAAAGGGGTTTGAAATAAACGATGCTCCTCATTAGGGTTGCAGGGTCAATCCAGGAAAGGGGTTTGGAATTAAACGATGCTCCACATTAGGGCTGCGAACGTCAGTGTATACGGGTCAATCCTGGAAAGGGGTTTGAAATAAACGATGCTCCTCATTAGGGCTGCGTGGTCAATCCAGGAAAGGGGTTTGAAATAAACGATGCTCCAGATTAGGGCTGCGGGGTCAATCCAGGAAAGGGGTTTGAAATAAATGATGCTCCACATTAGGGCTGCGGGTTCAATCCAGGAAAGGGGGTTGAAATAAACGATGCTCCACATTAGGACTGCGGGGTCAAATCGAGGAAATGGGTTTAAACGTATAGTTGCGATATCGAAACTTGTCTAGTGTCTAGAGGTACAGTAATGCAGCTATCTAATGTGTAGCTCTAGGTTGGTAGTCAGAGAATATTGCGTGCGTACTTTTCAGCTAAAACAACCATGTATGAAGCAGTTTGCAAAAATACACTGTCGGTCTTGACCTGACCCTACTATATATTAATAACTGCAATCAGTATATATTTTCTGAAATTCTGCTTTTACAGAGTTTTAGAAAATACCCAGTGAAAGTAAAACTAGTCATGATTGAAATATCGACTCGTGCTCAAAACGAATCACAAGCAGTATACAGAGCTTCCGGTTGTCTAGGACAGGAAAGGAAGAGAAACTACTGAAACGAGTATTTTACCCCTTCACTGCAATTAGAAATCGCCTGCTTAAGTAATGTCGCATACTGGTGTGTCTAAAATTATACTTTAAGTATTTAGATTCAAGATACATCAATATGAATATCTAACAGTTTGGATCCTGATCAGACGCCAACATGCTCGGCGTTCGATCAGGATTCAGACTGTTCAATATCAACGCGCTCAATCAAAGGCATCGAAGTGGTTACACATTGAACCTAGCGACAAGTATACTCCTCATTAACAAACAGTGTACTTGTGAATAGTACATTTGTCTTATACAAACATTGTAGGTCCTGATCAGAGGGCTCCTGCAGGATCCCTCTGATCAGGGTCTGCACTGTTTGTATTTTTGAAATACATGTATATTGTTAAAATCCACCATAAATAGTCAAAGATGAACTAGGCTTCAATGGATGTTGGAGTTGTCGATTAAAGTTTCAGGGATGAACGAGTTCAACCCAGAATCATTTGTGTTATGTACATGTACATAATTATAACTCATTCATCCCGACACATTTAATTGACAATTCCAGTTTCCAATTGGGTAAAAACCATTTATGACTATTTAGGGTTGTATTTTGCAATATATTGCAAAATGACAAAACAGTGAAAATCCTGATTAGAGGACACCTCTGATCTTGGTATACACTATTTGCTAGAACAAATGTACCCTCAAGAGGTAATGAGGTTCACTATTTGTTCGGGACGAGTATACTCGTCGCTAGGATTCAGTGTGATTATAATTACGAAACCCACTCCTGCCAATTTCATAATCCGAATGTGACATGACCAATTCACAATGGGACAATGAACAGACAATTGTTGATATAGTCGAAACAATTCAAATAACCAACAGTCTTTCACGTTTCAGTTAAACTAAAGTCACTACAATGGGATATAGAAAGTGCAAGTGATTGAAAAAAGTGTCGATTTAATATAATTTGAAAGTCAAACGTTGAAGCTTATTCAGGTGCAGTGCTCCCTGTCTACAACAACAACTAATTGGAGACCAAGTGTGTGTGTGTTGTTGTTCGAAGGGAGTTGTTATAGGGAGGGACATTGGCTTACATTTACAAACAGCTTGAATCCAGATCAGACGTTCTGGATACACATACATTTACAGGTTCACTTACATAATCAATTTGTATCATGACCAGGCGCCAAGTTTCTATAATCCATTTACTGTTCTCTAAAGGGCAATTCTCTTTTCCAGTGGTACGTCATACACCCTTCATTCGGCATCCCTCAGTTTGAAAACAAACCCGAAATTTACATGCGAATTTTCTAAAATAGGACCGAGAGTATGCGTATGACATAAAATACCCGGATGACTGGAAAAGAGAATAGGATCTTGATAGTGAAATGGCAATTTAGGACATGCTTTGTGACCTTGATAGGTATTTATATTATACAAACAATAGGCTAATGACTAATCCTGTATTTTTACAAGTGCCTAGCTGTTGTCTGTGTCATAGTTTGGCGTGCTAACAACTGCACTTAAATTAAGTCTAGTGGATATTGGCAAACAGTGCATACCCTCATGAGACTACGCGTAACACGCGTATATGTACATTGAACTCTTCCAGCAAGCATAAAGGAAGAGTTCATTGCAATATCTAGGTGTTTTTAACCCATTTGCGCCCAGTGGATTCTTCCATATTTTATATTGGATAAGTCCATTTTTTATCAAAGGGACGCATGGTCAAAATTTTCATTTTCATTTGGTTTATATTGAAATTTATATCAGCAAACAGTGTAGACTCTGATTAGACTCCGCATGATGCAGCGTCTGATCAGATTCTACACTGTTTGCCTATATCCCATATATTGGATCGTGGGCACACATGGGTTAAGTTTTTATGGGTTACGCTATATAAGGTTACAATATCGTCCAATTTATGCATAACGTTCACAAAAATATGCATGATCAAACATTGTAGACTCGAGTGTAACGCTGCTGTTGGTTTTTCATATGAAATAACGTTCTCTATATATACTATAATTGTACAGACACTGCATTGTATTTAGATCACTCTTGTATATCTATAATGAAACCTTCCAGTCAGCACATAGGGATAGTTCATTGCAATATCCAGGCATAAATAGGTTAAAACTTGCGTTAAACGACCGCTAAAAAGACTCTAACATCGGAATAAAAAAGATGATAAATACTACAAGATGATAAAACAAATTTCTCTTTTTAAATCTCTTTTTTAACCCTTTACCCTACAGTCTCTTTACAGTTTTGATGAAAGGTGACCAATAAAACTGGTTGTAAGTAAAGTATAAAATGCGCGTTCAGGCGCATTCTTCTTTACTTTCAGTCTGCTTATCAACTTCTAGTATAAAGAATATAGAAATCTATTTCTTGTGGCTCAAATTCATGACTTTATACATAGGAACTATTTTCTTAAGTTAGTTAGTTTAAGTATTTATTATTATTATTATTTTCTTTTCTTAAGTAAAGGAACAAATTAATGGTGTTAAAATGCATATCTATGGGGTACACAGGGGCGGAACTCTGTCACACAATAACTGGAAACGTGACGACGCTCGGTCACAACTGCACGACGATTAACATTCACGCGCGGTGATTGTACTTTCATTTTTGCAAATGCAGTAGCTCAAGTCTGTCTGAAAGGCATTTTGTTCAATTAAAATTGATGAAATGTTTGCAATATTGTTTTAGAATAAATATATGATACAAGTGACAAGTTTAAAGGGATTTAGAGCTATGTTTAATAAAGAATGGCCTGCTAAAGTCATCGTTTATCTCAGAAATGTCTGTTTAACGTGTCTTAGCTACAATAACTCAGCAAATATTCTTTGGAAATAAAAAAAATAGTTTTAGATAGTTCATTCATGCAAATAACTCATAAATCAGCGAGTTAACCGGTATTTGCTTTAACCAATAACGAGAAAATGAGCATCTAGTGGACAGCCAGTGAATGCTGCGTATGTAACGCACACCGTAGACGACGTTTTTCCTTGTGTAACGCCTGCATGTCGACTCTGTTTCAGACACGGGACGATCATGAAAATCAGTTTAGTTGAGGACGAAACACTGTGAACATACTACAGGATATAAATCTCATTAGATCTGCAAGAAACTTAGTCAAAACGTTTGTCTCATTATTTTCTAGGTTAATTTTGAATGTGGGTATGTGCGGTCAAATAGAAGATCATTTGGCCAAATAATTTAAAAAACCTTGTGAACACTCTAGAGGCAACACATATCATTGGATTTTAATGCAATTTGGTTAAAATGTATGTCTTATTAATATCTAGGTCAAGTTTGAATAAGGGTGTTTTCGGATTAAACACTAGGCCACTAGGTCAAATTATCGAAAATCTGTGTTAACACTATATAGAGGCTACAAATCTCATTATATCTATATGAAACTTAGTCAAAATGTTTGCAGTAATGATTTCTAGATCAAGTTTGAGTTTGGGTCATGGTGGTTAAAAAACTAGGTCGCTATGTTAAATCATAGAAAAAACCTTGTCAACACTCTAGAGGCTACAAATCTCAAAATAAATTTCATGAAACTTGGTCAAAATGTGTGACATATTAATATCAATGTGACATTTTAATGTGGGTTACCTCCAATTAAAAACTAGGGCACTTGGTCAAATCAAAGAAAACTCTTTCTAACACTCTAGAGACTATAAATCTCATTCGATTTTCATGAAACTTGCTAAAAATGTTTGCCTTGTTGATTTCTAGATCAAGCTTAAATGTTGGTAATGTCAGATCAAAAACTACGTCACTAGATCAAATCATAGAAAAACCTTGTAAACAACATAGAGGCTGCAAATCTCATTAGATCTGAATAAACATTGGTCAAAACATTTGTCATTTTAGTTTCTAGGTCATGTTTAAATGTGGGCTATGTCGGGTTAAGAACTAGGTCACTAGGTCAAATCATGGAAATACATTGTTAACACTCTAGAAGCTACATTTTCATTTGATCTTGATGAAACTTGATCAAAATGTTTGCCTCATTGAAATCTAGGCCACGCTAAAATGTGGGTAATGTTTGGTTAAAATCTAGGTCACTATAGGTCAAGTTTACATGGTGTACCAGGGGAACAATATAGGACCATCGTGGCCTTTGTTATTGTTATTGTTTACAAACAATTTGAGCTAACCCTAACTTGACGTTTGATCACCTCGATGCCTCTTTGAAATCGCCCTAAGCATAAGGTGCATCAAAGAATTCGTCCTGAAAAAAGGCAAGAAGCGTCGTCGCGTATCCATTACATTGAGAATGGTGTCGTCCCGGTGTTTGTTACAGCGTCGTCCTGCAAGCGTGACATTTTACTTTTGAAACTACTGCTTATTTACGCCATACCACTGATCGAAATTATAAACAAATTCAAACTTAATAGTGTTTATACATAATTTGATTAATTAAATATCATGTCGCTATTTTAGCAGTTCACTGTTGAAGGTCAAAGTATAAAATGCACTATAATAAGAAATGTCGTAGTCAGTTTGGCATTTGTAGCTACAATGAGCCCTTTTTAACTCCGTTACCGTTTATGCTGACATTCATTAAACCTCAATGAATATGAATATACTTATTTCAAGTAATAATGTGGAATAAATAAGTGCTGCAAACTATCTTAACGGTTCCTTCCACGTCCATAAATTGTTTTCCAACTCGTTACCTAAATCGACATGCAGGCGTGACTGAGCGTCGTCCCGTTTCCCACTTCTGTGTGACAGAGTTCCTCCCCTGTGGGGTAATGGGTTAGTCATTCAGTAAACTGACGTCGCGTCACAAGTGTAACATTTATTTTGACGTCGTTCGATGTTAAATGACCCGATAACGTCGATGCTATCTGGACGTTGAACAATTCCCTCTCAAAATTGAAGTTCTTTTCTGATTTGCAAAGTTGTGTGATGGTCATCTTCGGATATGTTGAAAGAATTTCTTGTAAAATTCGTATCAAGCAGAAATAGAACGGATGTTGTTGGTTCTTTGTTTTTGTTTTGTTTGTTAACGTCCGTTTCTGCCATCTATGGGCTAATTGGAAGCCCCAGAGAGAGGGGAGAGGATACAGAGAACACGGACGCGATGTCCTACTCTTATTGTCGAAAGAGTTATCTGGTTCTTTTAGATGCGAAGTGTAAAGCACTCAGACATCGGACCTCGGTTTATAAAGTCTCATCCGAAGGTCTTGGTCCGGCAGAAGATCGAACTCACAACCCTGGTACTAATGCAACATGCTGTTTGATTAATTTGTACTTGAATGGTGGATCTAAAGGCATAGCCCTTGGCCGAAAGCTTCGGTTTGGTCATACTGAATGCTGCATTATTTAACTAAATGTCGTTTTTTTCTGCGATTCATGCGCGGATCCCGAGGGAGGAGGAGGGGATTCCGGCGGTCCGTAGTGATTTTTGTACAGTAAATATACCGCCCCAAATGTTGGAACCCCTCTCTCCCCCCCCCCCCCCCACTTCTGAGATTGGTTGTCATCAACATTTTGGCCCCTCTTCCTGAGAGGAATCTAATTGATACCATGCGCGGATCCAGACTATTTTTAAGGGGGGATTTCTGATGACCTTTTTGTTAGCAACGTTAATCGATGAGTTTTGGTTTTTGTACTTAATTAAAGGGTTTGTGACAAATTCAGAGGGGCCCGGCCGATCTCGGGTGGGGGTGAGGCTATCATTGAAAATGTTAATTTTACTGTACAAAAAAACAGTTGTATTTGGTATCTCAACCGTTTGAAACATTCTCCTGTCACTATATCGACTGCTGTGGACTTGCCGTCTGCAAAATTTGTCAATTTAATAGTTATGTCGTTTTTTTTTAAACTACAGAATCCTAAAGACGACGGTCAAGCAGTTTGGATCCAGATCAGACACCGCGTTATGCGACCTTAGATATGGAAATAAATTGTTTGCACTAAAACCAGTCAGTTAGAGACAGACTATGGGTCAACCCTTTCACTCTCAATGACGTCACAAGGCACATTTGCAAACAGTTTGGATCCTGATCAGACGCCGCGAAACGCGGTGTCTGATCAGAATCAAAACTGTTTGACACTCCTATCGATATGCTGTGAGTCATACTACATTGAATCCTACACTGGAACTACCTTTCAAACAACAAAATTGAAGCAGACGACAATGAAACGGTGAAGGAGGTAAAACCTCACGATTAGTTTGGCATTGAAAGAGTTAAGATGATTTGATGTTTTCGTGAATTTAAAAGTCGCTCTGCGTGGCGTTAATGTACGTTCCTTTAATCCATAATCCATTTATCGTCTGTTTTCTTAAAATTTAGATTTTGAAATGTTGATTGTAAAAATATCGTTATAAATATCAAACAGTTTCGACGCTAATGAGATGTATGGTTAGTTTTTTTGGTTACTCTGCATCTGATCTAAATCCAACCTGTTTGCAAATGGTAGTGCTTGTGCGCTTGGCAATGGCAAAGTTTTACCCCTATATTGCCATAACGGCATCAGCTTTAAACAAATGGCATCTGCTTTCATTTCTAAAATTTAATTTTTAGGAATTTTTAATTAATAAAGTGAAATGGGTGTCAAACAGTTTGGATCCTGATTAGACGCCTCATCAAGCGGCGTCTTATCATGATCTAAGCTGTTTACAAATACTCATTTACTCAGGGTAAGGCATTGAAGGGGTTTAATTTATTAAGGTTCATGTATAGTGTTTTTGGTGCATTTTTGAAAGGTGACATTTTGGTCATTTATGGAGCAATGTTGCATAATTTCATATCAAAATGTTCGTATTGAAATGAACAAGCTTATGAGATAGCTTACAATTTGAAAGGAAAACTGTGTATCTTGATTTTGAACAATATGTTTGGATTTGCACCAAAATGTGAAGCAAATTTTCTGTACTGAAATTCAAAAAATCCTTCCTCTATATTGAAGAATATGCTTTACATGAGGTAGTAGGACCAAAATTCTGACGAAATCCACTCAAATAACAACAGAAGAAGTCATGGAATATTTGACAATTTTCTAGGACAACACTATTTTGCAATGGGGGACTACTTATTTTTTCCAAAGTATGGTGGGCAACACGAGCCTCTGTCAAACATTATTACATGTATAAATATGCAGGCTGTATTATTTTTTCATCCTTTTGTAACTGAATTATACCTTGAGAATACATTGAGAATCGTTGTTGGGCTCTCGCGGGAGGATCTGCTTCTTTATAACCCCATCCTCTTCCTAGAATTCTTCTATAACTGTGTTTAACGCATGTTGCAAGATACATACATGATTATAATGACTTCATTGCGTATAACGATTACACAATTGCTATTCAAATCTCAGGTCTCTTTATGCGTCTAAGCTTGCCAACGTGTTCCTTACTTTGCACGTGCGCAGATACAGGTGTTTCACTGTAAACAGCGCTACATTCATTACCGCGAAGACAAGAGAATCTCTCGCCACGGTCCGCTCGCCTCAATGCGCAAAAAGGAGGAGTGACCGTGGAGAACGATATGTTTGAGAGAGACATAATGGGTGGTGGCAGCGCTATGGTCTGGTTTGGGAAAATTGGAACTCTGGAAATTGACTTGGTTATTATTCAATAAAATGCCAATGCTCAGCGTTACATCAATGTTTTAAATAGCACCGTGATTCGATTCATGCAAAAGAAAGGAAGGACCTGGCATTTTCAGCTTGACAATACATGTATAAAGCATCACACGGCGCGTATCACCACACAATTTCTTGCTGAAATACATTACCGTTCTGCCTTGGCCTGTTTTATCGTCGGACATGAGCACCATAGAACACATATCGGATGTATTTGATAACAAGGTCGGGTCAAATCATCAAATTTATACCATAATGACCTCCAAGTGCATTTTGGTTGGAATGGCAACGTATTTGAAACGTTACGTAAAATCAATGAGGGGACGTATTCTGCAATGTATCCGTAAAATGGAGGGAACAGTGGTTACTAGTGCTTTTTTAAACATCATTTTAAATGCGCATCAAGTAAATGTTTGTTTCCAGATGCTGTGTGGTCATTCTAATTATTAAGAATATTCCATTTCGACCCCTCTCAACTGAATTATTCATTAAACAGTATGCAATATTTGATTCTAATCCAATGAAGTACACAAACACATGACTATGACATTGAAGCTTCGATTACAAAAATAATTCACCCGGCATATAAATGTATCAACAAAATTTATTATTTTTAATTCTATATAAACTGTAGTGAGATCCGGTTGTTTATAATTCTCTGTGAAAAGTGTTGTAAACTTAATGATGTTTTTTTAATTCGAAAAATATTTTTAAGGTAAAATCTTTCTATATGTATATCCTCCATTTCTTAAAATAATTTTCAACATTGTATCATATCACCACGGCTTCATCGATGACCAAGCAATTTTTGAAAACCAATCTTTCGGTACATGTAAGGTTGACAATCCAGGAGACGCTTATTGGTAGGCTTACATAATTTTTAACACTTCTTTTAAGAATATATACCATAATACATGATAATAGTGTTTCCATATTGACCTGACGAGTGCTTTGTACAAAAATATGAAATAGCTTTTCGAAATGTAATCATACATTCTGATTATTAAGGATAATACACTGTTGGATTTGTTATCTTTTTCAGCTATATGACTACTTACTTTTTAATCCTAATATTACCCCTAAATCCCCCTTTTCACTAGCAGACTCAATGTCCGCAAAGTTCAAAGTATACTTGTAATATTGGTTGTCTCCTCGAAAGTGTATGGTTCTGTAATTTTTCACATTAAAACGCAACAGCCACTTTGACTATGTGTAAGGCATCTAAGTCGTGCTGGATAATATCAATTTTAATGTCTTTGCTGTATAGTTTGGTACCATAAGCGAATAATTTCACAATACTACGTATAACTGCAGGGGTAGGGGGTCATCTATTATAAACATATGAATAATATGGGTCCCAGGACACTTCCCTGGGGTACCCCACTTAAAATGTCTTTCCGCGAAAAAGACCAGGGTCCTTTCACAGATACATATTGCCTACGTCCAGTAAAAAGTCACGTTCCCATGACAAAACTGGCCCTCTGATACCGAATACTGAAACTTTGCGATAAAACGTTAATGTACTACGCTCTCAAAAGCTTTGACAAAATCTAAATATACAATATATTTTCCCAAATTCTATCACCCTCAATGTAATGTGACTAATCATCTATGTATTCCATTAACTGTAAAACGCAGGATCCCCTAGAACGAAAACCAAATTGAGCATCAGATAAACTAATATATGATTGTTTCTGACTAAATTTTCAAATATCTGTGCCCTTATGATTGTTTTTAAATTCTTACAACTACTGAAGTAAGGCTGTCAGGGTGGTAGTTGCATAATTATACTCATGAACTATTACAGTATTTTAATGTGTGTGTATGTGTGAAATGCAGAAGCAGAATATACGGGAAAAAAGTAGTAAGGACAAAAAAGAATTGTGTGTCTCTGCCCAACGAAATCGTCGGTTGTGTCCCTACTAGGACACCATAGAAAGCCTTGTCCAAATCGTGCAATAGTATATACAGTGGAGAATCTGTTATTCTTTCCCGTTTAAACGCAAACGTACGCAAACGCAAAGCACTAAAACGTAGAAAATAACAACTTTTGGACAATTCTGATATTTCATGTTTATCGTGGTGGCAAACAGTTTGGAGCCTGATCAGACGCCGGGTTACCCGGCGTCTGATCTGGCTCCAAACTGTTTGCACTGCAAATAATAGTTTTAGCGTAAACGCGTTTATTGGGAAAGAATAACACATTCTCCACTGTACATGAGCATTTACCCCTGTACCTGCCAAAGGCTTGAATAGTTTCACAACAATGTAAGCTTTTATATAATAGAGATCGCAATGCAAAGTGAAATATTAATCAACATTACAATAGCCGGAAAGATGTGGAATACTTGAATGGGTGTAAAAAGGTGATTTAAAGGGACAAACTCTTGATTTTCCTGAAACAAAGGTCAGCTGTACAGGGATGAAATTACTTTCGCGACAAGTAATCCGCTGAAGAATCGTGACATACGGAGAAATTTGTGATCGAAAGTAATGCGCAATGCACTTATTTTATTGTTTATGTATCAAACAACAATAGTGTACTGAAATATAAGTTGAAAATATGGATATTAAAAAATGAGAAAATGCGGATTAATCGGAAAAGTCGACAAATGACATATTTCGGTGACCTTGATATAATTGAACGGATATATTGTCTAACTGCAGTGATTCGGGTGAGTGACATTCCATCAATCATATTGCTTGTTCTTTTCTCTGTCCGCACGTATATAACAATTGTCAATCGGTTTTGTACATTTTGAGTAAATGGACTTTAAATGTTAGCAAACTTCTACAAATTTGTAAAATGCAAATGGCTGCCCTTGAATCAAGCATGGGGTATTCTAAGGGCCAATTACAAGGTTTTTTTCTGACTTTTGTAAGACATTCTGTGTAGGAGTACCCAGTATGTAATGGGTTCTTTGTATGTATTCTACCAGATTTCCGAAAATACGTGCCATTAAGTGATTTGATATATTCTGCTGAAGAGGCTATTTTCACTCCAAGTTCGTTACTTTTGGATCTTCTGACATCACAAGTACACTTAAATTAATGAAAATTTAGGCATGCTCCTTTTCATTGACTAATTATTTATGCTGTGTGAAAATATTTTTAGCCAATGTGGTAAAGTTATTGAGTATTGCAACTTTTCAAATTTGGGTATTTTTTTCTCGTACATGGACGTTACATGAACCTTAAGTTTACAACTCACTGCTGATAAATAAGCTGAGATCAGTCATACAGAACAGTTTTCTATGGTTTTGTGCAGTAGGGCAAAATGACGTTGTCAGTACTATTTTTATGTATTATAACATATTCGCCCATAGCATGGAAGAAATACATGAGTAATATATCTCTTCCATGCTATGTGCGCATATGCGATAATAACTGCAAACAGTTTGGATCTAGATGAGACGTCGAGTAACTCGGCGACTCATCTTGATAAAAAATTGTTTGACAATCTCGTGATATTTCCCACTATAAAGGAAACTAGATCTACATAATTATACTCTAAGTCTGATCAGGATCCAAACCGTTTGACACTCATGTTTAAATTACACCAATCATTAAGTCTTAATATAACTTTGAGACAAGATTGCTGACAACAATATTGAAGCAGACGACAATATGGCGGTGAATTGGGTAAAAACCTCACGATGAATTTGCCAAAGGCGACTATAGCGGACTTGGCAAGCGTCTTCTAAAAAGACGCCGCGTAATAAGTCTGACTGTGAAACATTAGAGTGCAGGCGACGATGGCATATCCCGTTGAAACGGAACGAAACGCACTAAAATATTCAAAATTGCAACTTCTTGTAAAAGCCTTGAGTCTTTTATAATCTGACTTACGACAATATTTTTCGTACGAATTTTTATGAAACGGGCCCTTAATCAGATGTCGGGTTTCTGTTTGCAATATGTAAATATTAGATAGCAGTTTGAGTGACATTCAAATTGTCAACACGAGAAGCAGAATGTCAACCCGGATGATGACTTTCTTGTTTTCGAGGGTTGACAATTTGAATGTCACGCACATTGCCATCTAATATTTATTTCATTACACCGAGATTATCAACCCTGGCGTTGGAATCGTCTTATTTGTGATTTATAAAATAAGAAGCAAATCGCTTTTACTAGTGACAGAAAGAAAACTAAGAAACATTAGAGTTACTTGCCCCTATGTGACATTCCAAAGAATGTCACATAGCAAAAGAATGTCGCATAGCCCAGACAGCAATGTCATATAGTGACAGAGATCAAGAGACATAAGAGTTACCTGTTACTTTGAGACATTCAAAAGAATGTCGCATAGCTCAGACAGCAATGTCATTAAGTGACAGCGAAGTTTTTGGATAATGTAAAACTATTCAAAATGTTACATTGTGGTCTATGGAAAATTAACATTGTAACTCAAAGCGAGGTGTAATACTAGAAATTATTGTTTTAACATAACTTTAGGCGTTTATTGGGAAAGAATAACGTCTTCTCTACTGTATGTATAGTAACTACTAGTAAAACTACTACAGTAACAGTGAAGCGCTCTTCACTCATTAAACCCATTTGCCTCATAGAAACACCGTTTAGCGCATTTTAATTATTCCTTCATTGAAGAAAATAGTTCTAATTCATACAGTCATGAAAATGTACCAGAAGAAATGTATTCTTCTTCGTAGTAGATTATAGTATAAAGCAGGATGGGAGTAAAGCAGAATGCGCCTTAAGGAGCATTCTGCATTACTTTCAATCTGCTTTAAATGGTCATCTGTCTTCAAAACTAGAACCAGGCTATGACGTAAAGTGTTAAAGGGCTTTACGTTTTATTTGCACTTGTTTATTTCAAAAGCCAAGTTTATAGTGCTACATCATGTGTGCTTAAAATATAAAACCTGCCCGGTGTTTGTAAATCCATCGATAACAATCAAACATATGTACACAGTTCAATGGCGTAGTATTTAGATCTCCAAATATCCGACAAAAATAATGCCGAAACTCCGAAAACACATCCATGTTCAGTAAAATCCCTCTATTGCGATTGAAGCAAAAGGTTACTTAAAGCGACTCGCAACCAGATGGTGCATTAAAAATAGTAATTTGTAAATATGTGTCAAACGCTTATGTAAATGGTAAAGAATTAGTTTAGGATAAGAAATTCTGTTTAAAAAAATGTATTTCAATAAAAAAAAATATTGGTCTCTGGTGGGATTCGAACCCGGGGCCCTGGCATTGGCGGACAGAAGGCAAAATAGGGGAAACCGCTTAGACCAATGGACCACGGAACTATCCGTTTATCTCGGATCGATTTAACGTATTTCAATGTGTAGCGGTCGAAAGTGCATACAACTTCGTAATTCGGCTCGTGTTTATGTCTGAGCCCGTGTAGAGAAGCAACAACAACAACTATACCGTCTACTAGTCGGTATAGAAAAACGATGGAAAATATCTAAAAATCTAAGATTCGGTGACGATTCTTGAGACTTTTTTTGGACTGATCATATTTTTTTAATGTCAGAAGCCAAATAATGCCACAAATTTGCTTTTATTTGAGTATTTTATTTTATTTTGACAAGTACACCATCCGGTTGCGAGTCCCTTTAAAGCATTATGAAAGTATAAAGCAGAAATCTCATGTAAACAGCTTTACTTTCACTTTAGTTTAAGAGCTGTTACCATTCTTTAAAGCCGTAAATTAATCTTATTTATGTATTCCAAATAGAACGTTTCTGTTGTAGCTGCATTACTTTTGTCGATCAATACACCTCTATCTTTTCTAACGACTAGTCATGCATCTTCTTTGAAGTGTCGCTAAACACAGGGTTGACTGTACAGTAAAACCTCTCCATTACGACCACCAAAATTGCGTAAATTGGTGATTGCTAAAAGCAAGGTGACAGTAAAACAGACAAATCCTTAAGGAGCTTTCTGTTTTACTTTCACCTTGCATTAAGCTGTCACCTGTCTTTAATACAATCAATTAGCCTTCTTTTTAGTGGTCGTACTAGAGAGGCTGACTGTATATCTAAACTTCAAGTTTTTGTTTGAATTGTTGTATTGACCATTTTACCGCAAAGGTTTATCGTCTGTCTTAACCCCCGTCAATGCCAATTATATCGTCTGCTTTTAAAGTGTTGCTTAAACACTTTTCTGCTTATCGCGACTTCTCTGATTTTTTCAAATGCGGCGTCTGATTTGGATCCAAACTGTTTGGCACCCGTCCTTAGTAATATACTTAAAAATTGTATAAATCTAAATTTAACAAATTTTGCAGGCGACAATATCAAAGCAGACGATATCACAGCAGGATAAGAGTTCAACTATTATTATTATTGAAATAGTATTTACCAAATGTAGATATTATCGATAAGGTTTGACCTGTCGGTTGTTGAATATTCCGCCTTTTTCCGTAAGCTATCTTTATCTTCCGGAAACAACAAAACAGTGTATTGTAAATAAACCATTCAAGGATGACGCGAATTTGATTATATTATCTGATAAAGATATCTACAGTCGGTAATGGCTCAGTGGTTATGTGTCTGCGCTACCAACGTAAGGGTTATAGGTTCGATACCCGATAGAGTTAATTTTGTAATATTTCTTAATGTGTCTTTTTTATAAATTTTTTATGGTAGACACATACAAACCATGATATTCATGCAATTGTATAAAATAAAGTTCAGTGAACTTGCCTTAGGAAACTTGGATAGAGATGTGCGTATACAGTGGAGAAAATGTTATTCTATCCCGTTTAAACACAAGCGAAACGCAAGCGCAAAACAATAAATCATAGAGCGTGACAATTTTCGACAATTTTTGCTATTCATGTTAATCTGTGTGGCAAACAGTTTGGAGCCTGATCAGACGCCGGGTTACCAGTCGTCTGATCTGGCTCCCAACTGTTTGCTATGGAAATATAGTTTTGCGTAAACGCGTTTATTGGAAAAGAAAAACGTTTTTTCCACTGTACATGTAGCAACATTACGTTATGCAAAGCTCTCTCTGGCAAAAAGCACTCTTTGTTACTTCTGTATTTAGTCAATGACACTATCCACTAAGCTATTGCGACAGTGGTGTTAGATCATCGACTGAAGTATACTACCTGAAATTTTCATTGATCTATAAATAAAGTATACGGAAACTTCCGATGGTGCCAACGAAAGTTGACGGAAAGTGATGGACCGACAGGTCAAACCTTATTGATAATACCAACTGGGGATTTTCCGGGCGACATATTCTCTAGTCGTCAATTAAATCATGTAAATAGCGCGTGGCTGTGCTAACGGTTACTAATGGACTGCATGTTCATCCTAAATCTGACTATATACAGTAGAATTCCTCTGTGATGACCACTAAATTGTGTTTGTTATTAGGTATTTACGACAAGTGACTGCTAAAGGCAAGGTAACAGTAAAACAGAAAGCTCCTTTAGGAGCTTTCTGTTTTACTGTCATCTTCCTTTAAGCTGTCACCTGTCTGTAACAAGCCAATTAGCCTTGGTTTTAATGGTCGTAATACAGAGATTTTACTGTATATTTCACTTTAGGAATAAAAAACATGCAGTTAAGTTCATGTAATCGTGTAATGTGAACTGAGAGAAATAAAGAGACTTTGGAATAAGGAGGAGTGTCACATTGTCTGTGATTGGGGAGGTAATGTTTAATGCTTTAACCCTTTCACTGGCATGATGTGTCATCTGCTTAAAAATAAATTGCCATTTGCTGCTCGAAGATAGAATTGAGGTTAATTGGCAAAAGTAGTATGATTATCGCAATGAGCGTCAGACAGTTTGGTTACACCATTGTTGTTTATGCTTTATTTTGCCAAAATATCAAACATTGCAGACCCTGATCCGAAGACTCCTTTAGGAGCCCTCTAATCTAGAATACGCAGTTTTGCATAGGACATGTGTAATCTTTACAGGTACACTGTTCGTTAAGGACGAGTATACTCGTCGCTAGGGCTGATGAATAGGAAATGAGAGTTCTGCGCCACCCGCCCCTCACTATATAACCTATATAAATCCCTCAATCAGTGAGGGACGACCAGCGGCCTTAACCGTCTAATTATAGATGTTGGAATCCAAAATGATCTACCTTAGCTATTAATAACCTGGTCATGATAATGCAGATATTCATTCGCTTTACCGTTATTGATTTAAAGTTTAGTGTGTCATCTTAATTATATGATGGTTTCTAGTATAAAACAATGTAATCAATTCTGCACCACCCGTCCCTCACTAAATAAAGTATATCATACCTTATCTATAAATAGACGTATCATGATATTGCAGATATTCATTTGCTGTACAGTTATTGGTTAAAAGTTTAGCGTATCACCTTAATTATATGATTGTTTCTGGTATAAAAACCATATAATCAACATGATTGAAATTAATAGTATTTGCCAAAATAATTCTTAACAGATACTTATATTATCAAGTTTTAAACAGAGGTGGGTGATGTATCTTATATAAGTTGCCGTCTGTTACATTTCTCATCAGTCTAGAACCATGGATTGGAAGGAGCACTTACAAGATATTTATTTTGATCTCAGTAACCCCAGCAGTTATGGGGGCCCAAGGAAAATATACAGATATTTGAAAAAGGGAGGAAAATATAACGTTGGCCTCCACGCAATTCGTCAGTGGTTGCAAAATGTTGACGCCTACAGTCTGCAGCGATATCTACGGCACAAGTTTAAGACAAGGAGAGTTATTTCACAGGGTATTGATGCGCTATGGGATGTTGACTTGGCAGATGTGTCTAACCTAATGAAAGAAAATGACGGAATGCGTTATTTATTCGTGGCCATTGACGTGTTCAGCCGCTATATGTGTGTGGTACCTTTGAAGAACAAGAAACATGATTCCATAATTCAAGGATTCAAAGACATTTTAAAACAGGGTCGCAAACCTAAAGAAGTGAGATCAGATCCAGGAAGTGAATGGAAAAACAGATGGGTGAAATCATTTCTAAAGAAAGAAAACATTCATCACTATGTTACACATAATATTACACATGCCAATTATTCTGAAAGGGTTATTCGCACACTGAAAGGGTTGATGTATAGATACTTTACGCATGAGCGGACATATCATTACCTCGACGTTTTGGAAGAGTTTGTGAACAACTATAACAGCAGACCCCATAGTGCATTAGAGGGAAGATCCCCAAGAGAAATCACAAAACAAAATGAGGCTATGATGTGGAAACATTTATATGTTGATTCTCTGAAACCTATTCCTGTAACTAAAGGAAAGAAAAGGTCAAAACCATTCAAATTTAAAATTGGTGACTTTGTGAGAATATCTTCCAACCGACGTACATTTCAAAGAGACTATGAGGTAAAGTGGACTGAGGAAGTGTTCATCATTAAAAGTCGCTACCTGCGACAGGGCATCTCTGTTTACAAACTTGAAGATTATGATGGTGATCCCATCAAGGGAACATTTTATAACAGCGAGATTCAAAAAGTTCATAAAAACAGAGATGATCTTTTCAAAGTGGATAAAATTTTGAAGCGTCGAACACGCAATGGGGTACGTGAGGCTTTCGTGAAATGGCTTGGGTACCCTCGAAAATTCAATAGTTGGATTAAGGAGAAAGACATGGAGAACTTGTAGTATAAATACAGAAAAATAACTGCATAACCGTCATTTCAAAAGCTGCTGTCACCAGAGGAACTTCAAAAGAAGAAAATGTTAAACAAATGTCCTCTATGTACAAGGGCATATACTTGGACGCATTATTTAAAAAGACATTTAAAAACAAAACACCCTGAAAAAACATGCCAAATGGAGAAGGGACAACATCAGCAAGATATGTCTCTGACATAACAGCAACTGGAAGATATGGCTCTTAAGAAGCAGCAGCAAGAAATGACTCATAAGCAGCAGCAAGAAATGACTCTTAAGCAGCATCAGCATGAAATCAAGCAGCAGCAGCAAGAAATGACTCTTAAGCAGCAGCAGCAGCAGGAAATGGCATTTAAGCAGCAGCAGGAATTCAAGCAGCAGCAGCAGCAGCAGGAAATGCCATTTAAGCAGCAGCAGCAGGAATTCAAGCAGCAGCAGCAAGAAGTGGCTCTTAAGCAGCAGCAGCAGCAGCAAAATTTCAGTTTTCAACACCCCTTTACATGTATTATATCCGGACCTACCTCTTGTGGTGAGTAATATTATTAAAGTTGATTTTATAAACTAGTGATAATAATTCTCTTAATTCTCATACTAAAAATATTCCCTCACTCAGAATATACCTATCTGTAAATTCATAAGGTATGATTTGTTTTTTTACTTTATTGTAAATGTCAGGGTTTTTGTCTTTCCTCACTTTGTAAGTATATAATTTCACTTTTGAACAGATAATTCCTGTGTGAAAAACAAAAGCTACATACGTCTGGTATAACAGTAATGATAATAAATAATATCAAAGTAGACTACTTAGTTATTTGTGATTAAATTCAGTGACAATTGAATGTATCTATGACTGTAACTTACAAATTGTTTTTAATTGCAGGTAAAACCTACTTTATGAAAGAGTTGCTACAGAGGGCTGGTGACAAAATACGACCATATCCAGAAAGAATTATATGGTTGTACAAACGATGGCAACCATTATATGATGAGGTCAAGGAGACTGTACTTCCTAGAGTGGAAATTATCAAAGGAGTACCTATGAATCTGGACCAAGACTCATTTTTAAACCCGGCCATCAGAAACCTAATTGTGTTGGATGACATGGCGACAGAGGTATCTAAAGATCCTCGAATTACAGACCTCTTTACAGAAGGGAGCCATCACAGAAACCTGTCTGTTATTGCTTTGAATCAAAACTTGTATTTTAACAAAAGTCCAACACAGAGACGGAATTGTCACTATTTAATTTTGTTCAACAATCCTGTGGACAAGCAGTCAATTATGACACTAGCTCGACAAATGTATCCGCATAACCGCAACGCACTTTTGAATTGTTTTGAAGAAGCAGTAAGTCAGCCCTATGGGAGTCTTCTCATTGATCTAAAACCCACAACACCTGAACATTTGCGCATGCGCACAGATATTTTCAATATAAAAGAGAATGGTAAATCTGATCAACTTCAGTTTGCTGATAGCCATCCATCTGTACAGACACGTTTGGAAGAAAAGCGTATGAACACGCAGTTGTTAACTGCAAACACACCACAAGAAGGAGAAATACAAAATATTAACATGCCATCCTGTGATGATTGTGGTGTGGTCTTTGAAAACAGTCATGATCTTCAGAATCATGTGAAACGATGGTGCCCTGAACAAAAGAATTTGAAGCGTCATCCATCTGAGACAGAATATCCACCTGCTAAACGATTCAAAACCAATGAAATGGATTTGGATGAAAGTGAAGATCCTGTGAACAATGGAGATCGTGAAGCGGAAGTATATAGTGATTTAGCAGAGAAGGTGAAAACTTTGAATGAAACAAAATGGCAACAAAAAGTAGAAAGATATGAATCGAAAGGGATGAACACTGTCGAAGCAAAGGAGAAGGCTAACACAAAGTTCCTTGAGGAGGAATTGAAGACATTTATAGCCAAATATGGAATGCTTATTTCATATATCATGAAACTGAGGGGAGGCTACCTACATTCCAAAATTATGAACCGAATTGAAAAGTCCATAGACAGAAACATGGGGGAGGAAAGAGCCATACGATTGGCTCTGCGACAATAAAGACACAACTTTGAGGAATATCTTGAAAGTAGAATGGAAGATGAAGAAGGTAGCGACGTTTCAGAGGCGGATAGTGAAAATTCAGATAATGACAGTGACAATGATGATACAAATGGAGATTCGGAAGAAGAGAATGAATCAGACTGACTTGAAGCAATCCGAAAGTGGAAATAATAGACTACATTGCTAATTATGACGTGTGTTCTTAATAGTTTATATGTCTTACATGCCAATTGTAACCTTAGTTTAATATATACATGCATACTGTACCACTAGTTTGTAGCTGCTATATAATTAGGAAAATAAAATATAAAACATTCCAAGTGTGTTTGCTTTTGTTTTGTAGCGCCTTTTTATAAAATGGTAATAAAACATCTACCGTTCTGTATAGAGAAAGTAGGATTAAGGAATGATGAAGACACAACTTAAATATGACCAGTTTTGGATCTAGAGTGTGCAGAACAAACAATTTACTACTGTGTGATTTACAACTAGTGCACTGTTTAATACTCTAAATAAAGGGTTTCAGGCTGACCTGCTACTCTTTGGACCAACAAATAATTAACATCTTTTCAATACATGTATTTATTTATTTTCTTATGAATAGTATTTACATAATATAATTATTTACATAAATGAATGTTACATGTCATATACAAAAGACATACCATTATCCAAATGTACATTCAAAACACTTATACCATATCAAAACTTTTTGTTTAATGGACTCACAGCATTTACAACTTGAGTATAAATATATGGAATGGTTCATTTTTTTGGTATTTTGTAATGGCCATATGCAAAACTGTCTATGCCATTAAAATAACGCTTGTCGTCGTACGGCGACAAGCTTACTTTATTCACTCTTATACTGTACAACTGGTGATCAAAACTTCGAATCAGATTCATCTGGTTACGCATTGAGCTCTGTGTTTTTAAACAGTTCAGATACATTTCATGCTTCAACTGTTTGTCAACTACACATTTCTTAATGCCTTTTGCCTTTTTTTATTCTTCTCCACCAAACTTGAGACTGTACAGTTTTGGTCTGAGGCCCACAAACTGCTCAATGATTTTCCCGCCACATTCCTCCTTCATTTTTCCCAAAGCTTTTGAATCTGTGCTGCTAAATAGAGGACTGGTCCTATCAAAATTGCTTGTGTCGAATAAATCTTGGTTTTCAAGCATATCCTGATACCAGTTTTCTGTTTCTATTTCATAAAAAAGGGAGTCTGTGTCAGTGAAAAGAAGTTGAGCTTTCTCTCCATATTTTGATTTTATAAAGTCATAATGGAATTGGTACATGAAAATCTTTGACACATCTAGGATGCAAAATCCTGCATAAATAGGACGATTCAAAACAATGTTGATCTTTTTCATGTTCACTGCAACAAAGTCTTCATTAAATTTTTTAAAAGACTGGAAGTTAGGCTTAGCACTGACTTTTCTAAGACGTTTCGGGGTGTTGACGAGTTCTACATGAACGCGTTTCCGCATGTTTTCTATTAGTTTGCCAAATATAGAATTATTGAATAATTTAAATAGATCCTTTTCAAAACTATTTGCAGCCTGTTTCCTTTTCTCCGTATTGAAAGTAATGTATGGTTTGAGCCAGCAAGACTGCGTAAAACTTATGGCTCTGTGGAGTTTTGTCAGCTGCAGACCTTTGGACAAGTAGTATTTCAGATTACGATATTGGACAACGTAATGGGATTTAGGAAGAAGGCTGGGAACTAATTTAGTTGCCGACTTTGTCTTTATTTCTAGATTTTTCTTCAGATTTTTACTATGATCTGACAGAATATCGTCTGTGAGTGTTAGGGAAGTAGGTGCAAGGGGATAATCATTGTGTAAATCATGCAAGTCAGATGGGTAGTCCAGGTCACAATCAAGTATATATCCTTTATCAGAATCATCTGCCACAGAAGAAATGTCAAGCTGTTCAAGTTCTTGCTCATTCAGCCAGACAAAGTCTTTTTCGGGGAGGGGTTCACTCATTGCAGTCCCATAGAGATTGTTCATATCCAAGTAGGTCAACCATGTGCTTGGGTTGGAGGGGTCATAACTGTCAACGTCTGGATTATTAGCTTGAGCAATTGTTTTTGAAATCATGCATATTCCCCCTCTTACACTGTTTTCAATCATGTTCACCATGTTGATATCGTCTAACAACTGTAAACGAACACCGGTCATTTTCAACATGGCCTCCCATGAAAATCCAGGTGCTGTATAGTAGTGACAGCAGTCTAACTGGTAATTGTCTAAACAAACTTCTCTAAAGTGCTCAAAAACATCAGCCAAAAGCACCACGTCAGTTAAAATATAGAGGTCATGATATTGTCCAAAAGTGGTCATGTCAAACGTTCTCCACACAAGTTGTGCATGTTCATAATCCTCTTGAGATATTTCTGACTCATTTAGGTCATTGTAAAACTGGTATTTCGGAGGGAGACATGGCTCATTAAATGTGTCAGGGGATGATACATAACTGTAACAGTAAACCCCTTGCGTAGCAATAGTTCTTGGTGTGATTGGTTCGGAAAGTGTTTTGCCAGATTTGGGAATTGTTGTATACCTTCTTTTGCCAAGTTTGACACTAATGTATCTAAGGAGGCGTTTAAAAATTGGAGGGAGTCGATGAATCTGAGATTTCCCAACGAAAAAGACAAATACTTTTCCATATTGTTGGGAATGCATGAAATGGATTTATTTTTATATTTTCCTGCATACTCCATTAACAGATGCATGTCATACCCCCGTAAATTATGAAACACAACAGGGATGTAAAAATTGCGCGTTTTACACCGTTTCCCCTGTCGAAACTGAAACTGTAAATTGCAGTGATTGTGAGCCGCATCCCTATACTCCCCGCTTAAATGATCGTGATCCCTAACCCTATCTTCCCCAAGATCTGCATGGCAAATATGGCAAGTGACGGCTTTTTGAAAGGTATTTTCTTGCAGTGGTGTTAATGTCATTGGTTTAACTTGACTTAGGATCTCACATATATTTTCCTCTTCCTGGAGCAAAGAGTCAAAGAATGTGTCAACTACATTGGGTGCTCGGTATATGCGAGCCGGTTTGGATAATTCATCGTTTGAACATTTAACCAGATAGGAAAACCCACAAGGCTCATGTTTTTGAAAACGGGTAGTAGAAGACAGGGTAGGGTCTGGGCTACACGACTGGATGGGTTTGATAAAACTTTCAAAGTCAGCGTAGATCACAAATGGTACTTTCAACTGCTTTTGAATATGGTTAAAATAGACCCATTGCTGATCTTCATTTTTTGGAAAGCTCAGTTTCTGAGGACCGTGTGGTAAACAATAGGGGATATGCTCCTCTAGCAAGTCTTTAGTAGTAAAACCATGCATGCAGTAATTGCAATAAAACGTCTCTCCGTTGTGCGATGTCCTACCTCCTAACAAGCGACTCAGATTTCTTATGAGGCAAAAGTGTCTTTGCTCACCCTTAGAAAACAAGAGAAGATTGACGTGTTTTGACATGTTTCTAAAACTGGTTATCTGCAAAGGATACACAGCATCACCCTCCAAACCAAACACATTAACAGACATATCATTTTGTTTTTCAAATTTAGGTACTTGAGCAAGAGGCAGGGGAAACTCAAGGTCATTTGTATTCAAATCCGATTCATACTGTGCATAGTTGCTGACACGATCTGGATGATCAGTCCTGGCAACATGATGCAATGATGCCAGCACGGACCATAAAAAGCATTTCTGGTCAGCATTTTTGATATTGAGGACAGCTTTTTTCTTTTGGACTTTTGTTGGTAACGGTACATAGCTACTACCCTCCAGAGGACTGAAGTCAACTGTACTTAGTTCTATTTTTATGATTTTGTCAATAGACCATCCACTCCCATCTCGTTCGAAGTTCTGAAAGGAATTGTGAAGATGTTGAAAAGCTTCCGCGATTTGATTTTCAATCTGAGCCAGGTTTGTGCAGGTTAATGTGATGGAGCGGAATACAGGCTCTGCATAGACAGCTTCATTATTTTCATTATACTTAACAAATTTTACAAAACGTGTCATGAACCATTTAATACCTTTGACTACTTTCATTCGTTCTGTGAGAATCTGCTCAATGTTTTGTTCATTATCTTTAAAAAACTGAAGCACGTCAAACAAGTTACCAGCCGATGGCTCCAATATGTCAAGTTGTGCCGTTTCACTTAAGGCACTTTTACCTCCTCCTTGTTGCTGTTGGCGATTTTGCCAGTTTTCTCTTCTATTAACACAGCTGTCACAGACATCCGTTCGTTTTCCATAAAACCGCTCTGGGAGTGGACGATGACACCAGCGACACTCCCTACCTTCTTTCCCACAATCTTCGCAGAACAATTTACCAGGTTTCAGGGGCCTTTGTTTGGAACACCAGTTGCACGGTTTATCTGCAGCCGGAGGTTGGTGTGTTCTCTTTTTAAAGGCTGGCTGCTCGGTTGGTTGGTCTGATTTCCGTTTCCTTGGAATGTTAGATAAAGTTTGGTGCGACGCTTTATTGGTCACTGTTTCTATAGAACTTTCTTCTGGGGGAATATTTTCAGTGTGCATGCGAATATGTCTTTTTAGATTGTCTGTTCGTTTGAATTGTTGATGACAGTATTGGCACTGAACAGTCGTCTCTGCATGCAAAGTTCTGATGTGTCGAAGAAGGTGTCATTTCTGTTTGAATTGCTTCCCACACCACTTGCATACTTGCTTGTGTTATCTCTTCTCCCATTAGCGTGATTCGCCGTAGATTCAATTCCGTATCCTGGTTGAATGATAAATTGTTTTGTTTGGCCCATTCCTCCAAATTTGCTACAGTGTCAATTTGATACATTTCGTTTCGATCCATTTTCGTTTATCTGAAATGAAATTAAATATTTTCCTTTTAAGGGGTTATTTTCTCCGTCATCTTTAAACCATGTATTTATAAAGAATGGTATGACTTTATCATACAAGAGCCGCATGCGACCCTAAATCGCTCACCTGGTACCCATGTTACGGTCATGGTAATGGACCAGTAATAATTAAATTTCCTCTATAAGCCATCACCTGTAAATTAACCCCACCCACAGGCAACTATGTTGTTTGAACAATGAAGATTATTTGAAGAAAACTGGCAAAGGGTCAACCAACATTACTATTCTTAAATCAGACCAATAGTTTCAGAGAAAAAGATTTTGAAGATTTTCTATACAGAAATATAAGGAAAACTTGCCCCACCCACTGGGGGCCATGCTTTTTAAGATGACAAAATTATTTTTGGAAATCTGGTAGAGAGTCATCAATGAATCATTTGTGTAAAATTATTTTCAATTTGGACCAGTAGTTTCACAGAAGAAGATTTTTAAAGTTTTTACTATACAGTATATCATAAGGAAAAAGTGCTCCACCCACTGGCGGCCATGTTTTTTAAGATATCAAAATCTTTTTAAGAAATCTAGTAGAGGGTCACCCGAGGATCATTTATGTGAAATTATTTTCAATTTGAATAAGCAGTTTCACAGAAGAAGATTTTTAAAGTTTTTACTATACAGTATCATAAGGAAAACGTCCCCCACCCACTGACCGCCATGTTTTTTTAGATATCAAAATTATTTTAAGAAATCTCGTAGAGGGTCACCCCTGAATCATTTGTGTGAAATTACTTTCAAATCGGACCAGTGGTTTCAGACAAGAAGAGTTTTAAAGTTTTCACTATATAGCCATATAAGGAAAATCTGACCCACCCACTAGCGACCATGTTTTTTAAGATAGGAAAATTATTTTTTAAATCTGATAGAGGGTCACCAATGGCACATTTGGGTAAAATTATTTTCAATTCGGACCAGTTGTTTTTGACGAGAAGATTTTTGAAGTTTTTTCAATTGGTTGCCATGGTAACCACAATTTCAATTGGATCGCCTATATTTGAAGAAATCTGAGAGAGTACCCTACAAGGAACAATCCTGTGAAGTTTTGAAGAAATTGGCCTAGTGGTTTCCAAGAAGAAGATCTTTAAAGAAAAAGTTTGACGACGGACTGACGGACGGACGGACTAACGACGACGGACACAGGGCGATCACAATAGCTCACCTTAGCACTTCGTGCCAGGTGAGCTAACAAATAACACCCGACTATTTTGGGTCGTCCATACATGATTGAAAATCTCATTTAAAAACAACTAGTCTAATCAATGAGCCCCTGTGATGGCGTGCTCATTTTGTGACAGGTGTCGTCCTCAGGGTCTCATTAAAATAGTGAATATACTGGGAGGAAAATGAGTTTTGATTTTTTTTATAATAAAATCATATTGAGTCACATAAATGAATTAAAATCACCAAATCATGTATTGGTAAATATCATTTTGAAATATTTTCTGACCTCAAATCAAGCTGTAGGCTTATATTGCTTCAATTTTTAACTTTACAAAATACTCCAGCGGAGGTTGATTTTAACGATGTTTATATAACGCCTCTGCACACACACAGCAAACCATAACATCTCTGGTACACATCAGGTTAAACCACTAAACTTAAAAGTCACAGAAAGTGTGTTATATTGGGGGAATGAAATTTTTTCAACAGATTGGTGAATGTTATGCATTCTGAATGTAACGGTAGACTTATATTTAAGAGTAATACCATGGAGGAATTATACCGGTATAATTCCTCCATGGTAATACCTAACGTTTTGAGAAATTTCAAGCCTAATAGAATCAGTTTAGAAATACATAGATAAAAGAACAAAATATCTCCACCCATGAATAACTCTTAACGCAGTGTACTGTAAGGGATATGGTCAGGTAAAAAAAAGCTCCATATTATCTCACTGTACACATATGGACTTAACAGACAACATAATTCACATTTATTCATTCAAGTATCTACTGAAATTATTATATCACTTTTTACTAATTCTTACACCAGTAGGGTTTTATCTAACCACAAATGATGAGCATACATTTTATTTCTTAACAGCAAGTACTGAAATTAATTAATAATAGAGCTACATACCTTTGATACTAAGTTCAAACCAGCAAGAAACACTCGATAATAATTTCTCTTTTGTATAATGTAAACCATGTACACAGATCTGAACTCTTCAATAGATAGAACTAAACTGCTTTCAAATCGAGCGCCTAGGTTAATTAAAACTGTAGATTGATACACTGCGCATGGGTAATATAAGAGCAAGACTGAACTTGCTTTGACAAGTCCTAACACATTACTTAACGATAGGTATGATAGGTGGCTATATTTAAGCCACATCTGGATTTTCCATGCCTAAAAATAGATATCGCAAAAGCTAAGATGATAAATGCTTCAAACAGTATACATATATTCATAACCGTAGAGTAAATGCTTACATTTAAGTGATACCTGTTTCACCGACGGGTTTCTATCGTTAAAGTCCCATTGTGTTTTCAGACCTTTTCATAATGTCTGAAATACAATAACGGTTAATAATAATGTTTGAACATTCTAATGGGCCAAACTGATCTATGAAATGATGAAGACGGACCTAAATCACCAAAAAGGGCGATTTAAAATCATAACAAACCGAAAATAGAGCGTCTGCCATAAACCTTACCACACGGCTTAGTATCACGTGATACAGCCGGAGTCAACATCACCATGTGCAACCGCAATTACCTTCGACGGTCGATCCATCAGTCAGTTAGACTATCACACTTTTTTGTCCGCTCTCTAACTCGAATATCTTTTATCCGATCTTCCACAAACTTGCTGAAAATGTTCATTGATATAAAATCAAGGTTTAGTTTGATTACTACTAAAATCGCATAAGGTGTTTTTGAGTTATTGCCTGTTAATTTATAAAAAAATGACTGTTTCAGTCATTTTTGCACTCTAAAACAAACAGTTTTTATCGGATATTCACCAAACATGCTGAAACTATTTATTCATATAAAATTCAGGTCTAGTTTGATTATTACTAAAATCGCATGTGGCATACCTAAGTTTTTGCCCTTTATGTATTAAAAAATGACTGTTTTCAGCAAGGTTTGCTCTCTAACACAAATACGTTTTATTGGATCTTCACCAAATTTGCTGAAAATATTTATTGATATAATATCAAGGTTTAGTATGATTACTACTAAAAGCGCATAAGGTATATCTAAGTTATTGCCTGTTTATTAATGAAAAATGACGGTTTCACTCACTTTTTGCACTCTAACACATACAGTTTTTATCGGATATTCATTAAACTTGCTGAAAATGTTTAAGTATATAAAATTTAGGTTTAGTTTGATTATTACAAAAATCGCATGTGGCATATCTGAGTTTTTGCCCTTTATGTATTAAAAAATGACTGTTTCAGCATTTTTCAGCAATAACTCAGACATGCCTTATGTGATTTTGCTAGTTATTGAACCTGACCTAGATTCAATACTAATAAACATTTGTAGCAAGTTTGGTGAAGATCCAAAAAGAAATGTTTGAGTTAGAGAGCGGACAAGGCTGAAACAGTCATTTTCAGCAAGCTCATGGTATACATTCTCTATAGTTTATTTGACCGTTTACCCACAGTGAAAGATATGTACACGTTGTTATTGAATCTCATAGTGTTTAACCCTGTGCCTACTTTACGGAGTTTACAAACTATTTGAATCTAAAAAGACGCCGCGTAACGTGGCGTCTCATCTGGATCCAAACTATTTGACACTCGTCTTAAGTTTGGTTTAATTAAAACAATGCATAAATCTAAACTGAACACATTTTGCAGACGACAATGTCGAAGCAGACGTCTGTGCAGCAGAATAAGGGTTATCCAGATGTTCCAGCTAAACATGTAAGCGAGAGTAATCTGAACCAATCTAACATTTTCTCACTCATTTCAGCACCGAATGCTATGGTGTTACTACTGATTAAACCGTCTATTCGAGACACTTTTAATGAGTATGACACCATTGGGTTTAAAAGCAGAAATAAAGATTTAAGTTTTCGAAATACTTCCGTTATCTGGAGCCCTGTATTTACAGAGTTGTCCTTCTTTCCATTCACAAGGGAGGCTTTTTAATTGGTGCTAGCACAACAATATTATAAATAAAATTTAAAAAGCGAATTGCTTAGATAAAACCGGTTTTTGTGAAAGAATCACGTCCCACGTAGTTCAAATGGGACCCCAAACAACCGTTTTATGCAGGTTTCTCAAAAGCACAATGCGGCTTTAAGCGTATGCATTAAAAGCTTTATGTTGTCTGCTGTATTAGCTTTACACCTGCGCGTATGATCACAAACTTTCCATTGCCATATCATAACCACGTAAGGTTTACATATTTCTGTACTGTAAAGAGAGGTTACCCCATTTTATGTTAAGCGTCACACACTAGCAAACACTTTAGATAGCGTTTAACCCCTCCAGGTATGTCATATAATTACTCAAAAGGACAGTTGAGGTCGCCTGTCGAACAGCGTGTCGTCTGCTACACTTTCTACCGCTTTATGCAAATCAATATTATCTGCACTGTCATGCCCAGGTTATTAATAGCTAAGGTAGATCATTTTGGATTCCCACATCTATAATTAGACGGTTAAGGTCGCGGGTCGTCCCTCACTGATTGAGGGATTTATATAGGTTATATAGTGAGGGACGGGTGGCGCAGAACTCTCATTTCCTAAACACGTTAAACCGTTCTTGATCAATTCATTAAAATCACAGGTACTTGACACATACTTTATTATCTATTAACACCCCCCCCCCTTAAAAAAAAAATTCACATAAAACTTTTTGATGCAAATTTTCGTTATAATTCACGTACTGTGGCGTTATTTGACGGAATTTGATGAAATAAAAAGTAGATATTGATAAATTAATCCTTTCCCGAGGATACCACAAGAGAATATCGGCGATCGAGTCTATTTTAGCATCAGTTTAAGTGGATAGTAAAGACTAGGTGTCGAATTGCGCTGTTTAAGGGGGGGGGGGGGGGGGGGGGGGGTTAATAGATAATAAAGTATGTGTCAAGTACCTGTGATTAAAATACAAGAGTCGGGTGAGCAAAGATTTTACTTTGTATAGTGGTAAACATGCACGTGGCAGAATTTTCGGTGTTTTCCGAACTTAACTTTGCACTTACTTCATAAGCGCGTGATTTGTAGCCAGTTTTAGATCACGTGATAATAATACATGTAGTATTATGTGGGTTATTGCCATCCGTCTTTGTCCGCCGTCCGTCGTCAAGGCTTCCATTTCTCCAGATTTTTAAGAAATATTCGGATTTCTATCCAAGCAGATAGTAGCTTAAAGCAGGCTGAAATTATCTTTCAACCTGCTTTAAATCGCATCGTGTCTTCGTGAAGTACTGACACTGTGCAAGTACTTCCTGATGTCTTCAAAACTAAAAACAGACTATGGGGTAAAGGGATAAAGGTACAATTTGTAAAATCGCGCTTTTGGAACATTTGGAGATCTTAGTATTGTTCATGATCAACTTTACTTATGGCAGCCCTGGATCATGTGTTAACTTTTACGAGGGGCATTTGAAGTTCTGATAATTGAACGATAAGTTTACATTGGTTGGTCTGGTTTTATTAAAGTGCACATTTTCTGTTAGATACAATTTTTCTCTAGTGAAAACAAAACATAAAATTATTTTCGGAGAGTTTAATATTCACCTATATGCCAGTATACATGTAGGTGTATTACTCATTGGATTGTCAACATAAGGAGTATTTGCACGTGAAAGGGATAGCATTAATGTTAATATGTTCTATAATTTTGATCTGATTTGTTTTGTTCCTGCAGTTTAAATGTACATGAATATGCCGTGTCCCAAATACTCCCAAAATAACCATTTTACCGGAAATACGCCATTTAAGGGGTTATTGCATTTTACTGTTTGACGTTTTACATGGGAATATTCAACATGTAACCATTTTGTACATTTATATGTTGTCATTATTCACACTTAGCACGAATCTCAAATAAAAACAAACAGCATTTCGTATACAAAAAATAATTATATAACTTCTTAATTTAGAATTAGAAGAATAAATCAAACTATTATAGCACGGAGTATTGACCTTTTAATGACACGTATAAGGGTATCACGTTACCCCAGCCATTTTCTAAAAACAAGGGAAGAACAAACGATTTTGCTGCCAAAACGAAAATTTACTGAAAATACTTTTATAACCTATTCAAATCTAGAAAACTTAACTTGTTTAGAGTAGCTGATAGTCAAAATAGTTTTAAATTTTAATGTCTAGAATTATGTAGACATAGTATATGTGGTTAAATGGTCTTTTAGTTGGGTTGTATATATAAACTGTTTTTCAATAATTACTCATCGTGTTTTTAAAATAACTATATGTTATTCACCAATACTGTTAAACATATTTCAAATAATATCAAATTTATTTTAACCAGAACGATCAATACTTGAAAAAATGCGCTCTGAAATATACATGTTTCCAATACAACGCACTTACCTCGCACATTCAATACCTAAAACCATGAGTAGTAATATGTGAGGCTTTTGTGAGAGTGTCTGCAGCCCTGCAGCCCTGCAGCTGTCACGTGACTGATGACGTCACAATGGGATGACCTCACGAGAGGTCAAGGTCATTGACCTAGAGGGGCTCCACCCTAGAACAATAGAGCCGACCATCCCACATTCCGTAGATGACGTCACAATGGGATGACCTCACGAGGGGTCACGGTCATTGTCTTAGAGGGGCTCCACCCTAGAACAAGAGGTCACCCTACCCATCCCTAGATCAATAAAGGTCACCCAACCCAGCCCGCATTCCATAGAGGTTACCGTATGGCTGCTGCCGTAGAGAGAGACCACCCCACATTCCATAGAGGCAACCTCTCGGTCCGCGCTATACTCGGTAGTACCAAAATGTGCAAACAGTTTGGATACTGATACCCCCTACGAGTTTCCAATATCCTTCTCGTTTAATCCCATAATATTTTCGGTTTTGTCAAGCTGAAATCAAGTCGCGTGCCTCTACTTTAAAGCTCGATCGATTTTCTACAGGGCGAGTATTGTCCTTTTCTGTCAAGGTGTCAATGACCTGTACGGATACAATTACAGGACCGGCCCAACCGAGTGAAACGCGACACTTTTGCCCACGCGACCGGATAACCTCGGCCACGCTTAAAACTTAATACAGTTCTGCCATTCGTCTGGATCCAAACTGTTTGACACTCATTATTTTTTTTTACTTCGAAATCTGTTAAAACTTAAATAAATTGTAGATTCACTTTTAACACATTAACCCTTACGTCACCATTCGGGACTTGACCGATATTTGCAGTCTGTTTGGATCCAGATCGTTACACCTGATTTGGATCCAAAATGTTTGACACTCATTTGCGTTTTATTAAAACTGAATTTGACAGAAATTACACTTTCGTCAGAAATTAAACTTTCGTACCAGAAGAAAGAGTTAAATCGTGGTACAATTTGTCGCTCATTTAACGAATAAGGGTCTGTTAAGCTCGACCGCACTACATGTTTATCAATCGGTGTCAATTACAGTACTCCCTCTCTACAACGGCCTTCCAAACAACTTCATTGACACTCATCATTTGTTTTTTGGTTTTTTTTTTTGTTTTTTTTTTTTTAAACTTAATTTGTCAGACATTACACTTTTATAGCAGACGTAAAAGAGTTCAATAATGGTACAAGTTTTCACTCATTTAGCAATAATGGTCTTTCAATACAATTATAAGCCTGAACGCACACGACTTTCGTCTCAATCGGTGTCTGTTACACTATAGGCGTTCAGCGAGGAGAGATTAAATATCAACTGTTGCTCAAGATATGCCTATCTTTTATACCCATTTTATATTAATGAATGAACTCGTGATGACTCATAGAGAGAATGAGGCTGTCCAAAAGGTGCGGTCATTCTTTTGTTTAAATATAATAGAGCCTATTAAAATCATATATCCAGTAGCCGACACGTCATTTCTAGCTCCGACTTGGCCGCGCCGAAATCTTAACACTGGATCCACATCAAATCCGAACTCTACGTTAAAGCTAAACTATTTATCTGATTATATTTCTATTAAAGGGGAAAACCAACAAACTTCAAACGAGTTCAATACGCATTTTTGGAATCGGGTAAAAGCTATAAGGGTATGTCAATACAATGTAAAGCTTCAATGCACACCCCTTT
The DNA here is from genome assembly GCA_922989275.2 of Gari tellinella. Lineage (NCBI taxonomy): Eukaryota > Metazoa > Mollusca > Bivalvia > Cardiida > Psammobiidae > Gari > Gari tellinella. The sequence goes on from OV277858.1 coordinate 56,059,733, forward strand.
TGTCAATAGGGTGTCTATTACAGTACTCCCTCTCTACAACTGCCCTTCCCAACATCGATTCCTTTCTTAAAATTCCTAGCCCTGCTACAAACGAGTATGTCTAACCCACTACCTCATTATCGACCGCTTAAAATTGTCGTGTGCTTTTTTCTCCTTATATTATGTATAATAAAGAAATGCAATGACGAACGACACTACATATAAGGGTCTCTGTAACCCTGAGCGTGCTAAGCTCGACTCGGATAACAATTGCAAACAGTTTAGATTCAGATCAGGTCTGTTAATTATAAATCGGGTAAGCTTTTAGGGAAAATGTCTTCAGACCATAGGGTCATGTTACATTGTATGTAACACCAATGTTATGTATTCTATAGCAGACGATATTTAGGGTGGTCATTTTAGTTTAAGTAATGTCAATACAGCATGTAGCAGGTGAAACTAGTGTGGCGAAGTTTCGTCAAGCAGACGATATAAAAATTTCGGCTTGCACCGTCTGTCTCTCTGTCTCTGGTTCTATCCGTCTGTCTGACTCTCTCTGTCTGTCTCTCTCTCTCTCTGTCTGTCTGTCTCTCTATCTTTCTCTCTATCTCTCTATCTTTCTCTCTATCTCTGTCCTTTTCGCTCTATCGCTAAAAAATAAATTTTAATAGGGGATAACTATGTTATAGATCTACAGCAGACGACATGTACTTGATCATAAGGAATATAGCATTTTAGCAGATGGCTTAAAACTTCTCTGTCTCTCTGTCAGTCTCTGTCAGTCTCTGTCTCTCTCTCTCTCCATTTGTCTCTCTCTTACTTTCTCTTTTCTCTTTCTCTGTATGTCTCTCTCTATCTCTCTGTATGTTCATCTTTCTTTCTTTCTCTGTCTGTTTGTATATCTATCTATCTCTCTCTCTCTCTCTCTCTCTCTCTCTCTCTCTCTCTGTCTATCTCCCCTCTTTCTCTATCACTAAAACTATACTAACTTTAATGGGAAATATCTATGTTATAGATCTTTAGCTGACGGCATTGACCATATAACATTAAAGGTTATACGGGTTAATATAGCATTCAATTCTAGCAGATGACTTCAAATCTCTCTGTCTGTCTCTCTCTCGCTCTCCTTGTTTTCTGTCTGTCTCTCTCTCTCTCACACTCTATGTCTCTGTGTTTGTCTGTATGTCTGTTTGTCTGTCTTACTCTATTTCTCTCTCTGCGTTTGCCTGTCTGTCTGTTTGACTGTCTGTCTGTCTATGTCTCTCTCTCACTGTTTATAGGTAGATGACAAAGGAAAAACGATCGTAACTTATTTTGATAGGTCATTTTATTCGCCCCGCTCAATGTAGTACGTCGGGGATTAGGACGGTCCCGCCGAACGCACTTTACACTCGTTGTTATTATTATTTAATTAGTCTATGTTATACATTGTCCGCCGTTCTTTCCGATGGAATAACCGTTCGTCAAGGTTCTCGGGGTTGATTTCTTCTTCTTTGTCAAAACCGAATTTTGCGTATTCGAAGCTCAGTGTCTACGCGGGGTTGGAGAGTGTTCGCGGTATTTAAGGCGTCATCGCTACCCAATATCTCTAGGGCAGTACACTTATCGTCGATGCCCGAAAAAGCGGCAGCCAGAAGTCGCCTGGGATTTTCTTGGGAACATTTCACTACAGTTCCGTACCACTTGTATAGCATCACGCGCAGTAGGTTTTGAAAATCGCGAGAATATTTCTCTCTCAAACGATCTATTTGAGATTGTTCATAACCCAACTCAATCGCGAAGAACTGCCAGTTAACTCCGAGTGCTTCGGAATACCGTAGCTGCTCGTCGTCCGTTAAAGTATTGTTACTTAGGCTGTTATCCATGCTGCTGGCAAAGTCAAACTGTTACCGTTGACGCGTCTCTGCGTATAGAGTTTGCGACGTCATTTAGAAGGATCCACGCGATTGGTTAGGACCCAACGTGTGGGATGGGTACTATGACTCATCGCCACGTGGAGGCGTGATACCCCATATTGATGACTCATTTGAAGTTCAACTTCGTCGTATTTTCAGTGATTACACGAAAATTCTAAATATATTCGAAACGGGTCGTTGACAGTAGCAACACGATTTTTGATGAAGAAATCGCTCCCCGCAGACGGAACAAAATGTATGTCCGCAGGAACTGAGCGCGACCGAAAGCGTGTTTTCCATACAAATGTGACAGATAGTACCCTCGTCGCCGCTGACCCGAGCTTCGTTTCCAGCTTTCTCGGTGTCGACCCTGGATCCTTGATTGAACTGAATCTGCCTGTCTGAGCCACTTCCTACATTCGACAGAAGAACGTCGACGATATTTCTTTCCTCCGCGAGTATAAAGGAATTCACTAGAGATTGAAAGGCGTCGGGTCCCCTCTTCGGTACGATACTTAATAAGCGTCTGGTTTTAGATCTCGCGCGGACTTCGCATTCGATTTCCTCTCTCATACCCAGTGTCAAGATATTTTGTTCGACTAGAGCGTCGACGATGCGGGAGACTTGTTCTGACGTTAAAGACTCGACGATGGTCGTCCAGCTTTTTCTAATGGCATTTCTGTGAACTTGTTCCATGACCGTCTAGAGTTCGATATGAAATAGAGCTGTTAGTGACGCGTATATAATCGTCTTCGCTCGAATATCTCTTCTTATTTTACTGATCCGTCTTTGATAGCTTTTCGACGGTTACGCCCCTTTTTAGTGAGGCGCCATTTGCGGTTTGGGATCCCGGGAGGCGGTGGGATTCTCCTCGTCATTCGCGTTCCGAAACGAATACCGATGCGTTTCGGCGTTTTATTCGTCCTCCTCGACATCGCTGTCCTCCTCGCCGCTGTCTTCTTCTTCTTCTCCGCTGGTGTCGTCATCATTGACGTCATCCTCTTTCTGTTCCACGATCTCTTCGAAATGATGTTTATATTTCTTTAAACTCAACCGGATGGCTTTCTTTAAATCCGTGTCTCGTTCCAGATATTTCTCTATAGTATTCATAATTTTGTCATGGAGATAGCCGTTTTGCAATTGAAAGAAAAAAGTAAGCAAGACGGCATATTTCAACAGAAAAGCGCGCACGTCTTCTCCTCGTACAGCTCGATTGGCTTTTGCGGCAGCCATTTTCGCAGACAGTCCTTGCTTTTCGTATTTGACCACTTTTCTCCGTCTTTCGTCATCGTTATGCTCCCTCGCGTACCGCGCTAGTTTCTTGTAAACCGCATTTTCTTCGTCCGGGTGGTCGGATTGCTCGTGACCTTCTTCAAAGTCAAATTTCATCCTTTTGCGGGGTGGTTCTTCAGATCGATCTTCGCGTTCCGGACACCGATGTTTTACGTGTTGTTGTAGGTCGTGGCCGCGTTCAAAAACCACGCCGCAATCGTCGCAAGAAAGCATGGTATTAAGTTCCTTTTGATGACTCGGCAACTGTATACTCGGAGTGACTTCTCTCGAATGATCGGAAACCTCTGGAACGAACGAATTTATTACTACCGAGGGTGCGTCCGCGTCGGGAAATACGCGCGAGGTTTCCGTTTTCGGAACGTAGGTTTGGTCGGTAAGCGTGGGGTGGGGTCTCGGATCATCCGGCCATACGACATCGGGTAGTAGTCTCCTATGTTCCGGTGTCGTTGGCTTCAGGTCGAGAAAGAAGAAATGGTACGGTTGTTTCGTCGCTTTGGCGAACAGTTTCGTAAACTTTTCGGCGTTTCCGGGATACATTTGTCTCGCTAGGGTCAACGTACACTGGCTGTCTACCGGATTGTTATATAAAACCATATACTGCGTATTCCTCTTTTGCGTCGGATCTTTCGCGCCATAAAGGTTCTGATTGATCGAGATCACCGATAACGATCTATGATGACTCCCCTCAGTAAAGAGTCCCGTGATGCGCTTATCTTTCCCCGCTTCCGAGTGAATGTCGTCTAATATCAACAAATTATTGACGCTGGGATCGAAGAAATCGTCATCATCTAAGTCAGTGGGAATGCCTCGTATAAATTCCACTTTGGGTACGATCGTGGTCTTAATGACGTCATACAAAGGTTGCCACCTTTTGTAGAGGTACACGATTCTCTGGATACCGGGCTGAATTCTAGCGGCATGCTTCTGCAGTAAGGTCTTGACAAAGGTCGTCTTTCCGCAAGCTGAAAAGGAGAAAACCCGATGAAATAACCGCTGCCAATAATTGGTTCTGGAACCAAAATGACTCCTAACTCATATCGTTCTGGAATTAAAATACCTTATAAAAATTTAGATAATTACCCGTTGGGCCGGAAATCATCATGGTGAATGGGTGCAGCAGAATAGTAGGCTCCGATTTATCCTGACTTCCTTCCGATGATGGCGGGCGAAGAGAAAGAGCTCTGGGAGGAGAAAGCGCTCTCTGAGAAGAAGGAATCGATTGATTGGCTTCATTATGCCTTTGCCTCCGATGTCGTAACATATTGTCTCTTCTGGAAAAATGTTGATGGCAATCCGGACATTCCATCGTGCGTACGCGTCGGCTGCTCGACACGAAATGCCAGCTATGAGGTTAACGCGGATCCGATATAGTCTTCACCTTATTACGACGATCTTTGACGTCTCGCCGATAATCCGACTTTTACCCTGGGGTCTGTCCCGCCGATTACGGACGGCCTTTCTCTTTTTTAATAAACCTCGACCTTGTAGCGTGCGTTTAGCCACAGTGGCATCCGGGATGCGTTTGACGCGAAGTTTAGGCGTAACGAATATATCGATCTCTGGACGGTCGGCCGTTCGCTTCCGTCGAGTTTTATCCGCCTTTGGACGTTTAGCGGACGTCTTCCGAACCATTTCAAATATATCGAACTCCGGACGTTTAGCGGATGTCTTCCGTCGAGTTTTATCCGCCTTCGGACGTTTAGCGGACATCTTCCGAACCATTTCAAATATATCGATCCCTGGACGATTAGAGAATGTCTTCCGCTTGGTTACCTTTATACGTTTGGTCGGTGTTTTTGTTTCAAATATATCCGCGTAGCCTGCCATGTTGACTCCGCGCTCGCCAAACTGCGAATGAGTGGGTGGTGGTCGAAAGCTCCTTGACATAGGATATTGGTCTAGGGCGCGGTAACCAAAGGTTGTTGGGTTACTCCTCCGCAGATCTCCTTTCGTTTCGTATAGCGTCACGGAGATATTGAAGTCTTAGTAGTCTAGGGATAAGGGTGTGCCATATCAACAATAATCGTTTCTTGCGAGTCAAGGACACCCGCTCGCTCGTCAAAGTCCTGAGTAAACCTCTGTGACGTCTGAAATAGGTAAAGTCTACCTCCAAAACGGGTATTTGACCGTCCACGATTTGTTTAGTTATTATCTGCAGACATCGCATCTGTCCGGGGGTTATGGCTCGGATCATCATGCGTCTATAATGAGCCGTCTCCCTTCCCAGTGCGAGTAGATAATGTATTCTAAGAAAGATACTAGACCGTTCCATCTTCCGTCAGTTGGAACACTATCGTATCGACATGGTTGCTTACTCTCTTATAGGACGAGGTACTGTCATGCCAATAGGAATGGCGTGTTTGGAAACGATGATTACAGTTGTAAACAACTTGGAAAGACCAGGAAGTGGAGGCGGTGGAAGAGGTGTGAGAAGGTGTGAGGAGGAGGTGGGAGGAGATATGTGTATGGGAGGAGGAGGAGGAGAAGCAGGGAGGAATGTGTATGGGAGGAGGAGGGAGGAGGAGGAGGGAGGGAGGAATGTGTATGGGAGGAGGATGGAGGAGGATGGAGGAGGAGGAGGGAGGAATGTTTATGGGAGGAGGAGGAGGACTGAGGAATGTGTATGGGAGGAGGAGGGAGGAATATTTATGGGAGGAGGAGGAGGAGGAGGATTGAGGAATGTGTATGGGAGGAGGAGGGAGGAGGAGGAGGGAATGTGTATTGGAGGAGGAGGAGGAGGAGGGAGGAATGTGTATGGGAGGAGGAGGAGGAGGAAGGAATGTGTATGGGAGGAGGAGGAGGAGGGAGGAGAGATGTGTATGGGAGGAGGAGGAGGGAGGAATGTCTATGGGAGGAGGGAGGAATGTCTATGGGAGGAGGAGGAGGAGGAGGGAGGAATGTCTATGGGAGGAGGAGGAGGAGGAGGGAGGAATGTCTATGGGAGGAGGAGGAGGCGGGAGGAATGTCTATGGGAGGAGGAGGAGGGAGGAATATCTATGGGAGGAGGAGGAGGAGGGTGAAATGTGTATGGGAGGGGGAATGTTTATGGGAGGAGGAGGAGGAGGAGGATTGGACAAATTAAGTTTAAAAAACAAAACAAATGATGAGTGTCAGAATACATAGCATTGGTGTTACATATCTGGATCCAAACAGACTGCAAATATCGGTCAAGTCCCGAATGGTGACGTAAGGGTTAATGTGTTAAAAGTGAATCTACAATTTATTTAAGTTTTAACAGATTTCGAAGTAAAATAAAATAATGAGTGTCAAACAGTTTGGATCCAGACGAATGGCAGAACTGTATTAAGTTTTAAGCGTGGCCGAGGTTATCCGGTCGCGTGGGCAAAAGTATCGCGTTTCACTCGGTTGGGCCGGTCCTGTAATTGTATCCGTACAGGTCATTGACACCTTGACAGAAAAGGACAATACTCGCCCTGTAGAAAATCGATCGAGCTTTAAAGTAGGGGCACGCGACTTGATTTCGGCTTGACAAAACCGAAATTATTATGGGATTAAACGAGAAGGATATTGGAAACTCGTAGGGGTTATCAGTATCCAAACTGTTTGCACATTTTGGTACTACCGAGTATAGCGCGGACCGAGAGGTTGCCTCTATGGAATGTGGGATGGTCGACGTAATTGATCTAGGTTATTGATCGCACCCGTCATAGGATATACTCCCTATTGTGACGTCTCGGGTGACGTGACGGCAGCAGCCTCTATGGAACGCGGGATGGGTGGGGTGACCTCTATTGATCTAGGGATGGGTAGGGTGACCTCTATTGTTGTAGGGTGGTGCTCCTCTAGGTCAATGACCTTGACCTCTCGTGAGGTCATCCCATTGTGACGTCATCAGTCACGTGACAGCTGCAGGGCTGCAGGGCTGCAGACACTCTCCCAAAAGCCTCACATATTACTACTACCATGTCTTGTTTGAATACCAATAAAGCAGAACACTCAAATTTATAATAAGAAATTTACTACGAGTGTCTCGCTGAAAGTTTGTCTTCCAGCAAATGTTCACTTTTATAAAATCAGACCAACAAATGTAAAGTTATCGCTCAATCATCAGAACGTTTCAAATGACCCTCGTACACTTTAAATAAACTTAATATGTTTTAAATCTGAAGTTAAATGTTTACGTAAATGATAAGTTTAAGACGTCAAAAGTCCATGTTACAGCACAAATCTAATATGGTTGCCATGGAGGTCATCTTAAAAATCCGTTTTAAATGTAAGACTCAAATTCTGCAGGTTTTATTGTATTGAAACCTGAAGAGTTGATCAGTGCATTACCATGATCAAACATTATTTTCTAGTTGATCAAAAATAAAAATGAAAAAAAAAATGGCCACAAGGGTCTAAATCTTGAAATCTTTAGAATGACGGAAATAGCCAATTATCTAAAAAGATTTGATCTATCGGCGTCTGATCAGGATTTAAACTGTTTGATACTAAATTTTATGTTTCTTTTAAGTCAAAATACCTAAAATTTAAATTTGAGAAATAAAAGCAGGCGACATTTGGTTCATGGCAGTGAATGGGTTAAACGTAGTGTTGGCGTTGTTGTATGTCTCATTTTGAAGTAAAGTTGAAGGTTTTTAGAGTCAAAGATCCAGGTAACAAACATTGAAATATATTTATACAATAATGGGAATAATGGAAATAGTCAATTGTCAAAAATGGTATAGGTCGTTTGCAGTTAAAAAAAACACGATAATTTTCAAATATCTCCATAACAAGACAACGGAGACAAATGGAATTTTGCATAGATTTATGATATACCTATACCAACTCTGACAAAAAAGAACAATTTATTTCTCTTCTTATAAAAAAGTTTTATTCATAAATTCTATATAAAGTTTACACTTCTAAGGGACACTTTTCCGAAGGGTGATTTCAAGTTATTCAACAGCCTTTCTTTCACGACCCGGTAACGCCTCACCGTTAAAGCCATCGCATACCATAGCAGTTTACAACTAACCGAACGAGGCCCTGACTTGGGTACGTTAAACGTATTAACCGACCATACTGTTATTTGAGAACATGTTAGACCCTAATCGGACACCGGAGCCATTTCGTATATGAATAGGATCCGAACCATGTGCCTATCAAACGAAAGTTTTATCAACAAAACACAAAAATAACTAAATGTGATAAATAGCAGAAGAGACATGTTCATACCAGACGATCTACACCAACTTACCATTATCAAATTTTCAACAGAATGTTTCCAGAGCAGTTCGAAAACCTTTATTATTTTATCGTTTAAAGGAAACGTAACGTAAACGTACTGCAATACAACTCGAACACTGATACATATTAAGCTCCAGATAAGGGGAATATTTCCAAAACTAAAATCTTTATTTCTGAATTAAGCCCTATGAAGCGACTACTCATTAGAACCGTCTCTCTTCGAGACGATTCTAATGAGTAGTTACACCATAGGATTTGGTGCTTAAATCCGCATTGTGCTTTTGGGAAACCTGCATAAAACGGTTGCTTGGGATCCCATTAGAACTACATGGGACGTGATTCTTTCACAAAAAGCGGCTTTACCTAAGAAATTCGCTTTTTATTTATGTTTTTAATTTATGGGTGTTAACACCCATTAATTTGACCTTGTGAACGGAAAGAAGGACAACTCTGTAAATACAGGGCTCCAGATAATGGGAGTATTTCGAAAACTAAAACCTTTATTTCTGCTTTAAAACCAATGGTGTCATTACTCATTAGAATCGTCTCCAAGAGACAATTCTAATGAGTAGTAACACCATATCATTCGGTGCTGAAATGAGTGATAAACTGTTGAATTTGTTCAGTTTACTTCGGATTAGCTAGAGCACAGGAATGAAGTGGTTAACCCTTATTCTGCTGCACAGACGTCTGCTTTGAAATTGTCATGTGCAAAATTTGTTTAGTTTAGATTTATTCATAGTTTTAATTAAAAGAACCTTAAGACGATTGTCAAACAGTTTGTATCCAGATAAGACGCCGAGTTACGCGGCGTCTGTTCGAGATTCAAACAGTCAAACAACTAGGTCTGACGTGTCAAAGGTCAGCCGAGTCCATTTTTTAGGTAACACAGCATTCCGCATGTTCTCGGACCATATTTTAAACAGCCGAGTTTCGTATATGAGGTGAAATAATGAAGGCGGAATTATTGTGAGAAGTTTAGCGCAGTAGGCAAAGGTTAGCGTGGGTTCGAATCCCACGTCGACCTTACACTTTTTTTTTTATATAAATCTTGCATGAATAGTAAAGCATTATATTCTATTCCATACTGTATAATATAAGCTGACATTTATGAACACGTTCGCCAGTGTTGGAGAAGGGTTGCTTTGTTTCAGTTCGAGTCCGATATTAGTCATATTTTAAACAATTAATCGATGATAAAATACATACATGTACATGTATATACACATAGGCTTCTATAATATTGAAATGTAATGAGTTACAGGCATGATCTGTTTACTGGGCTCCAGATAAGGGGGAATAGACACAAGTTTTCCAACATTTTCCTCATGTCTGCACTTAACCTTATGGTTTGATTGCATGTACTAATTAGAATGGTCTCTTCGAGAAGCTTTTGATTAGTAGTCACACTATGGGGTTTGAAGGAGACATGAAGATTTTACTTTTTGAAATACTCTCCTTGTCTGGAGCCTTAATTACGGTGAAACACATAGGAATCGACCACTCATTAAGGACTATTAAAGTGGTCTTTTTAGACAGGCTGCGGCTGAATGTAGAACAAAAGTAATGGAGACTGCCTTATGCATTATTCCCCCATTATGCTGTCGCCTGCCTTAAAGGCCAACAATGACTTATGTATAGAGATGTTTCACCGTATAATCATCTACATAGATCTACATTACAATGAAAGTATATGATGGTTGAAATGTAATTGGAAATAAAGTAATTATAGAATCCTTAACATATTTTAGCAAAAAAAAAGTTTTAGGTTGATGCGAGTTTCGAACCCACGCCAAATAAAATTTCCCCGATCATATACTCGATTATGGGCCTACGACCTATCCAGTACGCTATGTTTCTGATAACTAATCCGCTCATTGTTTATACCTATAACTCAACCTTGTTTTTTAAAAGAATGAGACGAGGATATCCGAAATGCTGATCTCCCTTAAAAATGGACTCGGCGACCCCGTGACACGTCAGACCTAGTTGCTTGACTATACTTTCGGTTTGTTATGGTTTTAAACTGCCACTTTTGATGAATTAGGTCTGTCTTTAACATTTCATAGATCAGTTTGGCCCACAAGAAGGTTGAAACATTATTATTAACCGTTATTGTATTTCGGACATTAAAAAAGGGTCTGAAAGCACAATGGGACTTTAAATGGGTGAGAAAATGTTGGACTAGTTCAATTTTCTCTCTCTTATCTGGAGCTCTGTAATTATGTAGAAATGTTAGAGCTTCGGTTTGAAAAGTAATTGCAATTCTCTTTATTCCCTGGTGAAGAGCTCATGGATTTAGGCATAGTAAAAATGTAATGGATTATGGGGCCTCACAATTAATTTTGTACAACTAAACAACCAATATCAGCACGGGATTCACCTTTCAGACAGAAGCAACTTGCACGGGATTTTACCTGGGGATATTCTCCAATATAAACAAACGTGATCAAGGTAATAGCCAATAACACCCCACGTAATTGACCATTTTCAGCGACACAAGATTTATATAAAACAAAGAAGAAAAGTTTTTAGTCAGACTATCAAACATTCTGAATTTCCTTGTCAGAGTTGGTATAAGCACATCATAAGTGTATGCAAAATTTAATTTAAAAGCGTCCATTAGTTTTAAATTATCTAAGATTTATCGTGGTTTTTTGAACAGCAAACGACCTATATTGGTCTTTTATATAAATACATGTTTTAGAAAAATTAGATGGAATGCTCATTTGGACGCAATTGGCAAGGTCATGGGGTCAAAGGTCAAGGTAATGGACACATCGAACTACTTAAATTGCCAGCGTCAACGGTTATAAAGCGTTTGAGTTGAGTCGGAGATCGTTCTCTAGCATTAGAATTTGAGACGGTTATCTCAAATCTGGTAGACTTTTTAGACGGTCTCAAGTTTCCATGAAATCACGTGAGTGTTAAGGTCATTGTGATTCTTGTCTGTTTGGGATTTTCTTTAATTAAAAGCACAGAATCTGAAATTCAAATATAATACCAGAATACAATACTAGAGCAGACGATATATAGTACAGCCGGAGTAGGGTTACCGAACGACTGTATACAAGAACATATAGGATGTCCGCTGCAAACAGGCTGGAACCAGATCAGATACGTCTGGACAAACGTTAAAGGGGACATACTATGTTTTCTAACAGGCACAACAACATTTCTAGTTTGCATTGCGTTTCGTTGTACTTGCGACATAATAGGAAAAAGGTAATGTAGCACGTCATCCGTGGTAGTTTTGTTTAAAGTTAAACTGGCCTTATGTTCCACTTGGATATAGTTTTAGATGTGAAACTATGGAGGAGCCGTTTAAAATGTCTATTACAATGTGGCATGAGTACATGTAAAACTGGAATATCAAAAATACCAACAACGCCCCCATATGAATTCAATTAACTCTTGAATGCTGGGTAATGTTTTCGTCTGCAGCAATTGTCGTCTGCAACTGTTCTAAAATATACTTTTCTAAATTTCTTTTCAAAACAGAATTAGAGTGTCAAACAGTATGGATCCTACGCGGCGTCTCATCAGGAGCCAAACTGTTTGCATATTTTATCGTGGAAACGCTAGCATTGCAAGAAATCATTACGAACCCTAATCGTTGTCTGCAAAGTCTGTCGCCTGAAACCATGTTCCCAAATAATATATCTGCATTTTCGTTAAAAAATCAAGCAGGTCAAACCGTTCGGATATATATGAAAAACCGGATTACTTTGCGTCCTCATCTTGGTCTAAACTGCAACACTTAAATTTCTATCACAAATTTGACCGCGGGATGCAAAAGTTTAAATAAATTTAGAACGTCTATCTAATTTCCAAAGGTGCGTTGGGGATGACGGTGGGTGGGGATTGATAGAAGCGTTCATAGGCGTTATTGGGCGTAAATAACATTACAAAAACCTATTATTGATACAGTTCGGAAACATTTTAAAAGACGTCGCGTGGGGATGTAAAAAGAGTGGCAACCGGATTTGCCATAAAATATAATTTGTAAATGTACTTCAACCGCTTATATAAACACGTAAATATTAGTTTAGGATAAGATATTCTTATTTAAAAATGCATTTCAATGAAAAAAATTATTAAACTCGGGTGGGATTCGAACCCATTATACAGTGACGGAAAATAAAAAAAACTGAGTCAGACGTCTTAACTGATGGGCCAGCGCACTATTCATTTGCAAATACACCATTTAATGTCCTGTCTCTTTAAAAGTAAACAGCTTGGATACAGATTAGACGCCGCGTAACTCGGCGTCTTAGCCGTGTCCAAACTGTTTCCACTTTGAACCTTCTTTGAAACGAAATCATTGTGAGAAAATGATAGTTTGATCAGTAGCAGACGACAACGTCACAACTATAGCATTCAAAGACAGTACAGACTAGTGGCGTTGCAAACAAATCTTCTATTACTGAGTAGTACAGTCAAACCTGTATTAAGCGACCACTGACTGACGATGCACGATGCTCTTTAAGGACAGGTTACAGCTTAATGCAGGGCAAAAGTCATGCAGAAGGCTCCCATAGGAGCTGTCACCTGTCGTGAAAACAAACATACATATTGTCTTTTTAGTGGTCGTTTAACACTGGGTTGGCTGTACAAGTAACTAACTTGCTAAGTTTTGGTATTTTTATTTCCAACTAAGTGTTCGGGAATGTGAAACTAATGTAAATTGACCGTATAATAATTATGATACAGCTCTACCGTAAACCTTTGTTATGATTGTAGATAGGGATCACAAAGTGTTAAACTCGTACATTTGTATTTAGCGATCGTTCAGTGAGGAGATTTTGAAAGATGATTTGTTGACAGTCGAGACTCAATAACTCGAAACCTTTTAAAGTCGAATTAACCCAGATTTCTTCAGTTAAAACTTAATAGTCCTGACTCGCATAAGTTTCAGTGAAAATTCGGTAGTGTAAACTCTCTTAAGGGTGTATCAATGTCATGAATTTAAGAAATTTTCAAAGTATATGAAAACACTTTATGATGGTTTTGTATTAAAGAGCTATTTAAAGTCCCATTGTGTTTTCAGACCTTTTCTCAATGCCTGAAATACGATAACGGTTAATAATAATGTTTGAACATTCTTATGGGCCAAACTGATCTATGAAATGATGAAGACGGACCTAAATCACCAAAAAGGGCGATTTAAAATCATAACAAACCGAAAATAGAACGTCTGACATAAACATTTCCACACGGCTTAGTATCAGGTGATACAGCCGAATACACCTTCACTGGGGGCAACCGTATACCTACCTCCGCCCGTCTATCCATCAGTCAGTTAGACTATCACACTTTTTTGTCCGCTCTCTAACTCAACTAATTTTTATCCGATCTTCCACAAACTTGCTGAAAATGTTCATTGATATAAAATCAAGGTTCAGTTTGATTACTCCTAAAATCGCATAAGGTATTTTTGAGTTATTGCCTGTTAATTAATAAAAAATGACCTTTTCAGTCATTTTTGCACTCTAAAACAAACAGCTTTTATCGGATATCCACTAAACATGCTGGAAATATTTATTCATATAAAATTTAGGTCTAGTTTGATTATTACTAAAATCGCATGTGGCATATCTGAGTTTTTGCCCTTTATGTATTAAAACATGACTGTTTTCAGCAAATTTGCTCTCTAACACTAATACGTTTTATTGGATCTTCACCAAACTTGCTGAAAATGTTTATTGATATAAAATCAAGGTTTAGTTTTATTACTACTAAAATCGCATAAGGTATATCTGAGTTATTGCCTGTTTATTAATAAAAAATGACTGTTTCAGTCACTTTTGCACTCTAACACATACAGTTTTTATCGGATATTCACTAAACTTGCTGAAATGTTTATTTATATAAAATCAATGTTTGGTTTGAATACTACTAAAATCGCAAAAGGCATGTCTGAGATTTTGACCTTTAAGTATTAAAAATTAATGTTTCAGCATTTTTTGCTGTCTAACACATACAATTTTTATCAGATTTTTGTCTTGACCTAGATTTAATACCAATACACATTGTCAGCAAGTTTGGTGAAGATCCAATAAAAAGTGTTTGTGTTAGAGAGCAGAAAAGGCTGAAACAGTCATTTTTTTAATTATTCAAGGGCAATAACTCAGACATGCCTCATGCGATTTTGCTAGTTATTGAACTTGACCTAGATTCTATACTAATAAACATTTGTAGCAAGTTTGGTGAAGATCCAAAAAGAAGTGTTTGAGTTAGAGAGCGGACAAGGCTGAAACAGCATTTTCAGCAAGCCCAAGGTAAAGATTCTCCCTAAAAATTTTAAACGTTCACCCCCAGTGAATGATATTTACACATTTTGAACCCTGTGCCTACTGGCCGTAACTTTACGGAGTTTACAAACTCTTTGAATCTAGAAAGACGCCGCGTCACGCGGCGTCTCATCTGGATCAAAACTGTTTGACACTCGTCTTAAGGTTTGTTTCATTAAAACAAAGAATAAATCTAAACTGAACAAATTTTGCAGACGACAATGTCAAAGCAGACGCCTGTGCAGCAGAATAAGGGTTAACCGGTTCATTTCCAGCGCTCCAGGTAAACGGGAGTAATATGAACTAATCCAACATTTTCTCACTCATTTCAACACCGAATGCTATGGTGTTACTACTGATTAAACCGTCTCTTCGAGACACTTTTAATGAGTATGACATCATTGGGTTTAAAAGCAGAATTTTTTTTTAGTTTTCGAAATACTTCCGTTATCTGGAGCCATGTATTTACAGAGTTGTCTTTCTTTCCATTCACAAGGGAGGCTCTTTAATTTGTGCTGCACAAAAAAATAAAAATTAAAATTAAATAGCGAATTTCTTAGATAAAGCCGGTATTTGTGAAAGAATCACGTCCAATGTAGTTCAAATGGGACTTCAAACAACCGTTTTATGCAGGTTTCTCAAAACACAATGCGGCTTTAAAATGAATGAAAAAATAGAAAAAGTGTATATTTTGGTGAACAACAGTTGGCTCCATGGCCATGTAAATTTACCCCACCCACTTTCTCCTTTTCAAACAGTCCACTTCAATAAAATCCATTTTAAATGAAAACAAATATGATAATTTGGTTTTGTGTTATTTATTTCCTATCTATGGTAGTATTTCTTCATACAAAACCTAATTTAAGAAAAAACAGGCATCAAATGTGAAATTTATAAAGCTCTAAATATATTCGATATGGCACTTTTTTGTAAATTTTGTAAGGAGAGATAACTCTTTTTACTTTAATAACTCAAAATTTTCAACACTGACCTTCAATTTCTTTTCATATTTTGAGCTGCCTTAGCATTGGCTTTTATTTGGTAGAATATAAGAAAAAGTTAAATACTAGAACTATTTCATTTTCAAACTTTTTTACTTTTTTTTCATAAAATAAAAAATCTAATAAAATCATGCCCTATAAAAAGCATATTTTTGATATTCGAGGATCCATATTGTTCAAACCTAGTGCCTGATTTGTCTAAATTTGGTTTCTATATGTGAAAATACCACCATAGACATGAAATAAATAATGAAAACCCAAATTACCATGTTTGTTTTGTTTTGAAATAGATTGTACTGAAGCTTGTACTCTGAATGGGTAAAATTTGAGAGAAAAAGTCCAAATTTGACATACCTTTTTCAAATCGCTGTAGCTAAAAAAAAAGGACACCACCATATATTTTTTCATTCATCATAAATAGCTCTTCCAAAAAAAAACAATGATAGAAAAAAAGTTTGATACTTTGAAAAAAAATCGCTTATGGGTTAGATACACCCTTAAGCGAGATTTCTTTAGTTAAAAATCGACAAATTGGATTCACCTAAACCGAACATACCATTATTTCTAAAGTCGAAACGACCGCCCTTTAGTTTGAAATACGGGCAGGTTTGACTTACTTATTGGAAGCCCCCTTCAGGGGGCTTCCTCAGTGTTTAGGTTGAATGTAGCCATTTTCTTGGAATAAACTTCTGCCTATTGCGAAACGGTGAAAATGATTGGCTCAATATTGTACAATCCAGTCAAAAAAGCATCGTCTGCGCATGCCTGAAACTAGGTTGCATACATTTTCGCAGCAACCAATTTTAACGAAAATCAAATATTGTGGTTAGGAATAAAAAACGTACCGGAACTTATCACTTCGATAAGGAATAAAACTCATACCTTCACTACATAAGATGTTAAATACTTGTGTGGCGGCCGTATAGTCGCTAACAACTACTAAAGTAACGCTAATTGATTGTATGATTGACAATAGGCAGCTTCAAGCAAGGTGAAAGAAAAATTGAAACCTTTTACTGGAGTTCTCTGTTTACTTTCACCTTGTCTTATAAGCAGCATTGTGTTAAACAACGAACTGTCTAAAACAGCAGTTATACTGGTGTCTCCTATTCTTGCGGGGCTAAGCCAAGAATATATGTATAAAGCACATAAATTGTTATTAATAATTCTTCTTTGTGGCTCAATAAAAGCAATAAAAATAAAATCGTATCTAGGTCATTTCTACGTTTGAATACCCTGCATAATCTAAATCAGTCAAACGATTCCCCATATTCTCGGGCCTTCTGATTGGTTGTCAAGGTTTTTAGCTCACCTGAGCTAGCTCAGGATGAGCTTTTGCAATTCTTGAATGTCCGGCGTCCGTCGTGCGGTGTGCGTCGTCCGTCGTGCGGCTTTAACAATTTTAGTGTTTACACTCTAGAGGCCACAATATTTATCAAATCTTTCCAAAACTTGCTCAGATTGTATATAACCATAAGAGTTCGGATGAGTTTGATTATGGTTGAAATCTGAAAAATAGGTCAAGAGTTATCTACCTTTGAATTGCTGAAAATTCTATATTTTACAGTGGGTACACTCTAGAGGCCACAATATTAATCCAATCTATCTCAAACTTGCTCAGATTGTATATTACCATAAGAATTCGGATGAGTTATATTATGGTTGAAATCGGGCCAATAGGTCAAGATTTATCTACCTTTGAATTGCTGAAAATGCCATATTTAACAGTGTTTACACTCTAGAGGCCACAATATTTATCCAATCTTTCTCAAACTTGCTCACATTGTATATGACTATAAGAGTTCAGATGAGTTTGAATATGGTTGCAATCGAAATAATAGGTCGAGAGTAATCTACCTTTTAATTGCTGAAAGTGCCATATTTAACAGTGTTAACTCTCTAGAGGCCACAATATTTATCCAATCTTTCTCAAACATGCTCAGATTGTATATGACTATAAGAGTTCATATAGGACCTTTCCACATTGAAATGTAAATGTAAATGTAAAAAGTAATATGTAATAAAATTGGGGGTGGTCTCACAATATATATAAAAAAAATATATTGTGAAGCGCTCCTAACTTCATACTAATACATTTGGCCGTGCATGAAATGAAAACAGTGTATGATCAGATCAGCTGCGGCGTATGTGACGCGGCGTCCGATCAGGGTCTGCACCGTTTGCCATTGATCAGAACACATCCAAGTTTATTATCAGGGTATATAAATCGTGGGAATAGTCTTATGTGGCGATGGCGGCTGGTTTTGGTCTACACTCTTTGCATGTCAATAAGTCTAGTTTTGTCACGACCTAAAAATCCATTTTAGTGCACCTGACACGAAGTGCCAAGCTCAGCTCCAAAAGCCAAATGAACAATGGAAGTTCTGCAAATGGTTTTCCATTTTCGCATTACTACAGCGACCCCTCTCTACAACAACACCCAATGGGAGACACAAATGGAGTGCGTTGATCGGAGGGAGTCGTTATAGGGAGGGAAATTGTCTTACATTTGTTGACAGCTTGAATACAAATCAGAGGCAGGGTAAGGCGGCATCTGATCTGAATGCAAGCTGTGTGTCCCCAGTCATTCAGTTTTTTTTCAGTCAAAATGTCCATTATGTAACTTAGAGGAAAAAAGAAGACGACAATTGTAAGCAGACGATATTGCAGCAGTAAAAGCGTTACACATAATTGACCTGTTTAGGGAACTGCGGCAATGGTCGTTGTGAGGAGGGAGTCGTTGTTATTAGGGCCGTTGTAGGGAAGGATCACTGTACTTACATGTACACATGTACACGACAATGAAAGTTTACTTGCTGTAAGCGATTGGTTAACCATACAGGTATGATAAGCTGGTACGCACGGGATTTTCGTGTCGTTATGTCTACTAAACCCCACAATGCGTTGTAGCTTGATTTTACCTGCCCCAAACCAAAAATGATTTATGCACACAGTCTCTCTAGACCAGCCTCAGTGAATCGACAAAATTGGGTCTTCTTCATTGATTTCCAACAGATTAAATCGGCCTTCATTTATTTACAAAACACAGGCCCTATCCTAATGTCAGGCAGCGCATGTTTTTCGAACATGCCACTGTTTTCGCTAGAAGCACCTATGTCCCGGTAACAACTTATAGACGATGTGAAAGCGAACGAAGGAAGGGGAGAAAACTGAACCGGATTATATGCCGGAACAGGGTCTGTGTTGAACAAGCTTTTGCGAACGTAAAACAATACATGACTTTTAGCTCAGTTTTGAGGAACAGGAGGATGCTGCTTCCAATCAGTGTAAAATTGACCGCATGCTTGACAAAACGAAGGAAAGCACTAAATGTTATCCATTAAACCAATAAAAAGCACATGCCCTTGGGCTTTATATTACAATTAAAATAATATTGAGAAAGCCCCTCAGAAATGAAGCAAATACATAGTACATTTAAGTTTACAATTACATTTAAGTTTAATGAGGAAAGGTCCATTAATAGTACGATTATAGTTGAAATCGGCCAATAAGTCAAGAGAAATCTACCTTTGAATTGCTGAAAATGCCATATTTAAGGGGTTTACACTCTAGAGGCCACATTTTTTATCCAAACTTGCTCAGATTGTATATGACCATAAGAGATGGAATAAGTGCAATTATGGTTGAAATCGGACTAATATGTCAAGAGTTATCTGCCCTTGAATTGCTGAAAGTGTCATATCTAACAGCGTTTACACTCTTGCAACTACAGTTTTCAATGGATTTTGATTATACTTGCACACAAAGTATATAGCAATGTAGCAGTTTGGCATCCTTTAGCATGGCAAACTGGCCTTTTAAGATAATAGGCTATAAGCAAGCTAAAGATTATTGTGTACCGAAACGTCTCATGATATCGCATGCTTTTTAGTTGCATTTTATGGCAAAATGTAAGTTAGACTAGTTCTATGTTTTTTACTTGTTAGAAAGTGAACTTTAGTAATAGAAATTGGCAGATCAGTCCAGTTTAGTAGATAGTCACATGGGTCTAGCTGCCTATATAATGAGACACTGACCACTGCTCTGTCTCTTACGTTCAACCGGTCATTGGCTGGTAACTAACTAAGAGCATTTACGATTGTCAATCTTAGGAACTGAATAGGGCATTAACCTGTAACCTCCGGGCGTAAGTCTGGACAACCCAACGGCTGATATCCTGCTCTACAGAAATAAATAACATGTAACTCGGGATTCTAATGTTGTAAATAGTTAGACTTTATGTTTAAATAAAAGTAATAAATTGATTTCTGAGTTTTAGTTATATTCCCCGTCCCTCCAGGCTATACCCAGAGTACGGACTTGAGGAGTGTAGCGCTCCTGGGTGGGATCCAGACTGCTGGGTCCCCTCGTCCTGCAACATCTATAAGTTCTCAAAGATGTGCAATTATTGTTGAAATCTAATAATTGTGGCAATAGTTATCTGCCCTTGATATACTTTGAAATGCTAGAAAAGGCTTCATTTCAGTATTGTTTATGCTCTTAAGTTACCTGCCATTGATGTACTCTACTATACTAGAATTATGAGGTTGTATTCCAAAATTGTTTACATGCTATCGTACAAATTTGAATGGATTTAAATAAAACGGGTGAAACAGAAAGGTAAAGCTATCAGGCTTCATTACAACAGGTGAGCAATATCAGGGCCTTCAGGCCCTCTTGTTTGCTATGGAGGGGGTAAACTCTTTCAGTTCAGATAAGTATTTTTAGAGTCACTAAAAATCTATCATATGGAAAATGTCTGCATATGTGGCATCATTTGTGTTTGTTTATTGAGATTTGAACTATGCACAAGTATTAAACAAATGACAATGTGCAGCAGGTTTTACATGTGAAATTTCGAAAATAGAGAATTCAAATCTAATTGATGATTTATGGGTCCATGCAACATTTTCCAACAGAAATTTATCGGAGGAAAAAAGCTGATATATTTCTGGATGTCAGGAATGCCCATTTCATCTGATTAAGTTAGGCACGAGATTATTAGATACCCTGAGAATACGAGAATTGACGTTAACGCAATTTACTGGTCGCTATATATAGAGAGGTTCATTTTGCATAAAATATCTTCTCAAATATACTATCTCAAGTATACCTTTCACCTATATTTTACTCTTTTCCCCAACCCAACATAGTTTTGTTTCCTACCATATATACGTGTCACTTCATTAAAACTGCTCGGCTTCCCTGGCTTCTTTTTAGCTCACCTGAGCTAGCTCAGGGTGAGCTTTTGCAATCCTTGAATGTCTGGCGTCCGTCGTTCGTCGTCAACAATGTTGGTGTTTACACTCTAGAGGCCACAATTTTTATCCAATCTTTCTATAACTTACTCAGATTGTATATTACCATAAGAGTTCAGATGAGTTCGATTATGGTTGATATTGGACATATAGGTCAAGAATTATCTACCTTTAAATTGCTGAAAATGCCATATTTTAGGTTGTTTACACTCTAGAGGACACACTTTTCATCCAATCTTTCTCAAACTTCATCAGATGGTATATGACTAGAAGAGTTCAGATGAGTTGGATTATGGTTGCAATCAAACCGATAGGTCAAGAGTTATCTACCTTTAAATTGCTCAAAATGCCATATTTAAGATTGTTTACACTCTAGAGGCCACAATTGTAATCCAATCTTTCTCAATCTTCATCAGATGGTATATGACTAGAAGAATTCACATGAGTTTGATTATGGTTGCAATCAGACCTGTAGGTCAAGAGTTATCTACCTTTGAATTGCTGAAAATGCCATATTTAAGGGTGTTTACACTCTAGAGGCCACAATTTTAATCCAATCTTTCTCAAACTTTATCAGATGGTATATGATTATAAGAGTTCAGATGAGTTTGATTATGGTTGCAATCAGATTTGTAGGTCAAGAGTTATCGACCTTTGAATTGCTGAAAATGCCATATTTAACAGTGTTTGCACTCTATAGGCCACAATTTTCAATGGATTTTAATTATAATTGCACACAATGTATATAGCTATAAGTTCTCGAGGGAGTTGAATTATTGTTGAAATCTGATCATTGTGGCAAGAGTTATCTGCCCTTGATATACTTTGAAATGCTAGAAAAGGCTTCGTTTCAGTATTATTTGGGCTCTAGTTATCTGCCTTTGATGTACTCCACTATACATACTAGCAATGGTGTGTACATGCTATACTACAAATTTGAATGGATTTAGAATAAAACAGGTGAAATTCAAAGGTAAAGTTATCAGGCTTCATTATAAAAGGTGAGCGATATCAGGGCCTTCATGCCCTCTTGTTTAAAGAAGCCAACTTGTTGTTTTATTAACCAAAGGATGCCACACACGAATAGTTTACTCATTTTAATTTTAGTTTTGCATAGTTTATACATTTGTACAGCAGCGAAAACATTTATTCCCTATTTAAGCAAATTTAAACACAAACGCAATGTAAGTATACATGTTAGTAATGACATTTCAAGATACAGTACTCCCTCCCTACAACGGCCCTCCCAACAACGATTCCTTCCTTATAACAACGCTTGCCGCTTTCCCACCAAACAAAATAAATATGTCCAACGACTGCAATGTTGTCTGCCTAAAGTTGTCGTCTGCTGGTTTTCTCAAAGTTACATAATGAACATTTTGACAGAAAAAAACCTTAATAACGAGTGATAAACAACTTGAATCCAGATCAGACGACGCGTAACGCGGTGTTTGATCTGGATTCAAGCTGTTTGCAAATGTAAGCCAATTTCCCTCCCTATAACGACTGCCTCCGAACAACGCATCCAGTTTTGGTCTCCAATTCGGTGTCGTTGTAGAGAGGGAGCGCTGTATCTGATTGGCAAACTGTTTGGAGCCTGATCAGACGATGTGACACTTGGCGTCTGGTCTAGCTCCAAACTGTTCGTAATCGTTCTTTGAGTAAAACAGTCTTTGGTGGGAAAAGCATTACAATATACATGTAGTTAAACCTCTCTATTATACGACCACTAAAACGAAGGCTAATTAATTGTTCTAAAGACAGGTGACAGCTTAAAGCAAGGTGACAGTAACACAAAAAGCTCCCGAAAGAGCTTTTTGTTTTACTGTCACCTTGCTTTAAGCAGTCAGTCACCTTCAACACGTAATTATCTTATAATTTAGTGGTCGCAATAGAGAGGTTTTACTGTAAATGTGTTGTGGTTTAATGGTGTTACCACATTCTACAATAAGTTTATTGTGGTTTGACGACATTTTAGCACAATGGACCCTAGCGACGAATAATGACGCATCCTTAACTAACAGTGCATGTGTGAAACGTTCATTTGTCCTTTGAAAACAGTGTAGACCCAGGTCAGATGACTCCTTTATTATTAGGATCTGTACTGTTTGTCAATTTGAAATGAATAGTAAAAACAACCATATCATTAATGATTAAATTTCACTTTATTGGATATTGTAATTGTCGCATTTAAGTTTCCAGAGTTATCGGGGAGACTAGGTAGTGAGTGACTTTGGATACAGAAGAACTAACTCTACGTGGACCCGTTTCATAAAACTTCGTACGTCAAAAACGGTCGTAGGTCAACACTTTAAAATACTTTAAATTTCTGATTTCTCCATCTAATCCTGTCTTGTGATATCTCTTTGGCAACGTCTTGAAAAAGACGATACCAAACAAAGAGATGACACAAGACAGGATTAGATGGAGAAATAAATGATAATTGAGACTTTTATAATCTGACTTACGACCGTTTTTGTCGTATACGAAGCTATATGAACGGGCCCCTGGTGCCTTTACCATATCACCGTCATAGGTGACTAAAGTGTCCACTTATAGAAAACAAGTTGGCATGCTGGCCAAACGTCGATCACGGCGCCTCTGATGAGAATCCAAACTGTTTCACACTCATATCGATATTTCTTCGGTCAAACTGCTTCAAGTCTTACTTTGAAATAATAGTTTAGGCAACTAAACAATCCTAGCATTATCTCCATACAATGTGCAAAGACATTATTATTTCTATATAAACGAATTTTTTTTGCCAATTATAGTCACCAAGCAAATTTTTATATATTTGTACTAAATAAAGGCCAGAAAACGCTTTTTAGACGTTGTTTTTACGCACCTTTTAGCGAACAACCAAAAAAAAGCAAAAAAAAACGTTGATCGGTGGTCCCCCCCCCCCCCCCCCCCCAATGTTGAGTGGCCAATACCGGTATATAGGAGAAGTGTGTTCCTGTCGTATTGGTGTCACTGTAAAATTAAATTACAAGACATATTAAAATAATTATAGAGATACATGTTTCTATAGTAAAGTTTGTTGTTGCTATGGTAACATAATTTCATTTTTTGTTCGTGATGAGGTTTTCGATTTGGCTAATGCTATCTCATATTTTTGCATTTCAAATTTATTAAAATACATATTCGAATGATGATGTGTAGTGCGCAATCATTGATAAAAATGTGATAGTAGAAGTGTACATTATATTAAAATTGTTGCTATGGCAACATGGTCTTTATTTTCAAGAATATATTTAATATATGATTTCATTTATCCATCACAAGCATCCAACTGTGATATTTTGGTGAATTCTAAAATTGAACCGATTTCACCCCTTAGTGAACCTATATTCAGTAAGGAGTCGTTGTATTGGTTACCATAGCAACACATGTTACTGTTAATATGATAATATGTCATGGATGTGTCATGTTTCGTAAATATCATGTTGTATTGGTGTCGCTGTAAAATTAAATTACAACACAACATTTTTAAAAAAATATATAGAGTCAGGTTTTTCTAGAGTATGTTTTGCTGGTTGCTATGGCAACATTATCTTCGTTTTTTTTAGATTTTCAACTGGGCTAATGCTATATCATATTGTTGTATTTTAAGGTTCTCAAAATACATGTTCCAATAACGATATGCTCAATAATTGATGCTAGACGTGACTTTAGATGAGTATATCAAAATGGTTGCTATGGCAACATTATCTGTATTATCTTTCATTATCCATCACTAGCATCCAACTGTGATATTTTTGGTAACATCTGAAACGGGACCAGTTTCACCCCTTAGTGAACTTAAATCTGAAATTGAGCCGATTTTACCCCTTTATGAACCTATAAGCATTAGGAAGCCGTTGCATTGGTTACCACAGTAACCGTATGTTACACTTTTTAGAATAATGTGTCACGGATTTGTCATGTTTCATACAGTTCCTGTCGTGTCAGTGTCACTGTAAGATCAAATTACAACAAGACATATTCAGGGAATTATAAAGAGAGACATGTTTTTCTAGACTAAATTTTGCTGGTTGCTATGGTAACAGTATCTTTATTTTCTCGTTAATGTTGAGGTTTTGAACTTGGCTAATGCTATATCATATCTCTGTATTTTAAAGTTGATAAAATAATGTTCCAGTGATAATATGCTCAATAATTGATGAAAAACGTAATGTTAGATGAGCAAATGAAAATGGTTGCTATGGCAACATGATCTTTATTATCGAGCAAAAAAAGTTGTTTTCTTTCATTATCCATCACCAGCATCAAACTGTGATATTTTTGGTGAAATCTGAAATGGGGCCAATTTCAGCCCTTAGTGAACACAGTCCTTTGGTTAAATAGTGTGTGCTTAAGGCATGTGACTATTTAAACCTAGGTGATAGTTTAAACAGAAAGATCATTGAGGAGCTCTCTGTTTCACTATCACCTTGTTTTATGCTGGCACCTGTCTTTTATACAACCAATTAGCTTTCGTTTTAGTGGTCGTAATATAGAGGTTTTACTATATCACAATTTCACTGTTCATATAAAGCATCGGTTCTAAAATTACCAAAATCGTGATGGTTTGTGAAATAAAACCGGTTTAACAATGTAATATATCGTTGCAGTAAGTCATATATCAGGACACATAACGGGAACATGCTGGTACGCTAATTGATACATCCATCTCGGGCTTCATTAACCCTTTACGCGCCAGATATCATCGTCTATCTCATCCACTGCTGTTAAATAAGCCAACTTTTACCCCTTTACTGTCATTACAGTGGAGAAAACATTAGTATTTCCCGTTTAAACGAACCGAAAACGTATAATGTTCAATAAAATGTAGAAAATGACAATGTGTTGACAATTCTGACCATCTATTTTAATCTGGATGGCAAACAGTTTGGGGCCTGATCAGACGCCGGGTCACCGGCGTCTGATCAGGCTCCAATTTGTTTGCAGTGGAAATAATAGTTTAATCGTAAACGCGTTTTTTGGGGGGGGGGGGGGGGGGAATAACGTATTTTCCACTGTATATCATATGCTAAAAAATGTGACATAAACTATCTTAAACTGTGCATAAACTATTATGTCTAAATCAGAGTTTAACCCTTTCACTCTCAATGACGCTTTAAAGCGTGAATGCACACAGTTTGGGTCCTGACCAGACGCCGCGTAATACGGCGTCTGATCAGGACCCAAACTGTTTGACACTCTTATCGATATGTATTACGTCATTCAACTCTAAATCTAGCTTTGAAGCGTGTCTTGCAGACAGCAATAATGCAGCACACGACAATAATGCGATGAAGGGGTAAAACTATCCCGACTAATTTGATCATGAAAGGGTTAAGCAGTTTGGTGGAAGAAATATCGACACGGGTGTCAAAATACTTTTCAGCTTGTGGTGACAATCGACCTGTTTGGCACTTGTATCAAAATCTCTTCCGCCAGAATTTCCAAAAAATAGATTTGGGCATAAAATTGCAGACGACACATTTTAGCAGACGATATTTTATCTGTGAAAGTGTTAACTCAAACAGTTAAATTTGGTGGTAAAATGGTAAATACATACAATGTTCATAGCTATATAATATAATCTTGACATATGCCTTGCAATGGAACAATTCTATAGATCTGGAACAGGAAATACACATAAAAACAAAAGTTAAGTATGTAGTTGAGCCTTTTAATGATGTTGCAATGAACTCTTGCTATGTGCTTGCTGGAATATTTCATTATGGATAAATAACACTGCAAGTGATTGTCCATACAGATATCATTTTATATGAAATAGCATACAATGCAGACCCTGATGAGACGTCGAAAATTGCTCCGTCTCATCAGCTAGGGTCTCCTATGTTTGCTTATGTCTACTTTTGTGGACGAAAAGCATTCATGGTTTAATCCTTTCCCTCATAGAAACGCCTTTTAGCACATTTAGTTTATTCCTCCGCTGAAGAAATTAGTTCCAATTTTTACACTCATAAAAATGTATGATATGAAATATTTTCTAAAGCCTAGCAGATGATAGCTTAAAACAGGCTGAAAGTAAAGCTGAATGCGCCTGAAGGCGCATTCTGCTTTACTTTCAACCTGCTTTAAGTGGTAACCTGTTTTCAAATCTAGAAACAGGCTATGGGTTAAAGGGTACGTCAAGACAGTTCCTCTATTATCATCATTTAACCTTACCGTTCTGTTTTAACGGATTTATACATCCTTTGCAAACAGTGCAGACCCTGATCAAAGGATATCTAAAGGAGTCGTCTCACCAGGATCTATACTGTTGGCCAAAATATCAAAAATGTTTTGGGACAAACTCCTCAAGAGTCAATGTAAGAGTCAATGTAAGCTGGTCATTATTTCGAAGATGGAAGAGCCCATCTGAAAATGTAGCATTGTAAGGATTTAAAGAGGCACTTCATCTTCATACAATTAGGATCATTTGTTATAAAAAGTCATATCGTGGAGCATGGGGTCCTGTTATTTAACATCAGTAGCAGTGGTAAATCACGGACTAACGTCTGTTGCAAACAATTGAGAGCCATATTAGATGTCGAGGAACTCCAGATAAGTTTTCAACTATTTCGCCTTCATGTCTGCACTAAACCCTAAAGTGTGTCTCTTCGAGGCGATTCTAATGACTAGTCACACCATAGGGTTTGATGCAAACATAAAGATTTTAGTTTTTAAAATACTCATCTTATATTGAGCCCTGGAACTCCGCCTCTGATCAGGCTCCAGATTGTTTCACTCTCGTATCAAAATAAATGGTCAACTTATTAATATCATGGAAATTAAATCTTTGACGATAAAAGTATGAAAACTCTTTTTTTGTCTTTCAGAGCTTACCTGACAGTTCGATGCATGGATAGTGAGGTTGTAGCGGAGATGAGAAGAGATTTGATCCTTGGTCTTCAGGATGACCTGTACGTGTCCGATGTTGGGATTGTTGATGGTCTTATTGAGGAGGGATACCTGTCATCTAACGACTGGCAGGCAATCCATGGTGTCCACAGACATAAGAAGAAGGTCAAGATTCTCATCAACTGTCTATCTAGATCATCGTGTCCGGCCAACGCTTTCATGTGTTTGTTGGAAAAATTGAAGAGAAGCCATGAACATTTAGTTCCGGTTGTAGCACGTATCCTTGGGCGAGTTGGAAAGGTAGCTAATACCCCGACACATCGTCAAGAAGCTGTGGAGCATGGGGATATTGTAAATTACAACTACGTTACTTCTTTGAATGATCAAATGCCTAATGATCATGGTATTAAGGAGGAGACTTTGAATAATACTAATAAGAGTTTAGGAACTAGTGGCAGATGTCCCTTTTCAGAAACAGGTAACGGGCAAAATGGACGAACGCCAGTTGTGACGGAGAGTTCCTGGCAGTCGTACATACACATTGACAACAGTCGTTTTCAGGTCATACAGAAAAACAAGCAGTTAGCCGATTCGCTTCAAAAACCATCACATACGAATGAAATCGTTAGCAAGAATGTTTATACTGCTGACAGATGTAACAGAAACATAGAAGAAAACATAGACATTCACCAGAGAAATGGGGAGGAACATTCGTACTATGGGTTAGACGAGATTGATTCCGTAGATTTCTGTACGACTGATGTCGGTTTGTTGGATTCGGACAATAGTAGATTTATGGCGAAATGCAAAAGAGTTATACCAAATATCGTTGAGGTACAATCAGATAGTGGAAATGGTATACCACAAGTGAATGGGAACAACTGTACCTCGCAGAACCCTAGACGAGACATCAGTGAAATAATGTGTTGGGTTTCACAACCGAAACAGAGCAGAACGGGAGAAGAAAATAGTTGCCAAAGTGTTAGAGAAAGTATTCGGAAGATTAGCTGTCGTTATTCCGTTACAAATTCACCAGAGATAAACACAAAAAGTGCTGCGTGTGAGGCAAACACCGACTATACCAAGGCAATAGTAAATGTAGATGACAAAGTATTAGGAGATATTGATAATTGTCAAAACTGCACCAACCTTAGAAGAAATACTTGCAAAACACCGAGGAATTACGGTTGGAATGTGATTCGCAAAAGTGATAGAAACTGTCGGAGAAATAGCACGTATTCCAACAAAGCAATGTTTGAATTGTTAATATCTTCTAGTGATACTGATAGTGAAATAAACACTGAAGTGTTGACTTCTGAGCTAGATGACGAGGAGCTAGGATTGCTAGGTGTTATTGAAGGTGGGGATATATCTGATGTGGTAGATGTCTGTATTCAGTCAGGGGTGTTAAGTTCAGACGATTACAATCTAATTCATGGCACACCCTCGAAAAGAAGAAAATCAGCGATTTTAACGAGACTTCTATCTGAAAATGCCGGAAAAGGTGCTGACTTTCCCAAAAGCTTGAAACAAATAAATAACAGTTGTGTACAAAAGCATGGCGGTGAAATTGATGAGTGTGATGGGGCTGTTGCATGTGACGAGGAAACTGGCAACATTGCCTTGTTAAGGGTATTGCATAGTTTACCACCTGCTGGACAAAGAGTAATTAAGGATCTAGACGTCGTGTTTGACAAATTTAACACCATGTTGAATAACGGAGTGCTCCAAGTGGACGAATTACCAGAGAACCCAAACGTTCAATGTATTGTACATTTCCTAAAAGCATGCGATTATTTGTATCAGTCTAAATACGAACTGGCCAAGAAACACATAAAGGCTACAGACGTTCTCCTGCCCAAAACGGATTACCCGATTCAGTTAAGAAGTGAATTTTTCACCGCCAAAACTTGGCTCTGTCTAAGAACTGACAAACTTGGTAAAATGCTACGATTATTGGAGGAAAACGAGCAAAACATTAAAAGTTTTCCAGATCACTGGCCAAACACAGCCAAAGGGTGGTTCTATTTTGACTTTTGCCGTTGCTATGAGGCCATGTTGAGACGGGCATTATTTAATGGAAAATACAATAAGCACAGCAAGACTGGGGAATGGTATCGGCAGCGGGCAATCGAGTCTGCTAAAAGAGCCATGGATTATTTCAGAGTATCAGACTCCTCTGACGGCCCTATCGGCTCTGGATTCGCCTGGTGTAAACTGGCCGACTTACATTTACTGACATACTCCAATACACCAGTTACTAAAATCAACATTTCGGGACAAGATCTGGTTAAGGCGGAAACCGCTATTGAAGAGGTTGAAAAATTACCGGGGGGCATTCCTGACGTGTTAAATTCGTGTTTTCTGTTGTCCAAATGTCGTCATATGATACGAGCCGGGAATCTGTCCAGTGCGTGCGAAACAGCCATAGAAGGCGAGGCATTAAGTGAGCGCTTACAGATACCACTTGACATGAAGGAGTGTGAATTTCTCTTGGATTACATTGGTCACTCAATGGTGAATCGCTGCAATAAAATAAGGCATCTTGATTTATTTCAATACAGCAAACCCAGTGCAAACCGAACCCTTCCAGATCGAGCTATAACTTCGGTTAGAAAGTTTTCAAGTTAAGAAATGTTAAGCAGCCATTTAACTCATTCACCCATGAAACTTCAAATCGACAATTCCAGTTACCCATAAAGTCTAGTAAAATTTTCATTATTTCAAGCTTTTCTTTACAATATATTCCAAACTGACAAACATGGCAGCTCCTGATCACATGGCTTAGAAATATATATAAAACCCCTCTTATCTGGGTCTACCCTGTTTGAATAGGACAAATGTGGTCTCCACATAGATCTATGCACTGTTTATAAATTACGAGTGTGTATTTCCATTGCTAGGGTTGAATGTAATAAAAGAAAATGAATTTAAGACTGACTTAACCTAATGCAGAATAACTGCAATGCTGAAAGTTCATTCAGCGGCAGATTTGAGCAGATGAGTCTGAGATCGATCACAAGCGTTTAATTGGTCAACACGTTTGGTTGGATTAAGCTTTAGATTTGTCAGTGCTTGAAAACGATATCAGCTTTATAAGCATAGGGTCGGTAGTCCAGAAATAAACATGGACAGTTTGTTATTATTATCCAGTCACAATCATACCTACTTAACCCTTTCCCGGTAAAAGCGCCTTTAAGCGCATTTAATTCATTCCTCCACTGAAGAAAATAGCTCCTTTTTTTAAAGTCATGAAAATTAACCATGAGAAATATGTTCTGAATTCTATCAGATTATAGCTTAAAGCAGGCTGAAAGTAATGCAGAATGTGACTTAAGGCGCGTTCTGCTTTACTTTAAACCTGCTTTAAGTTGTCAGCTTTCTTCAACAACTAGGAACAGGCTATACCGGCGGGGGATCGAACTCACAATCCCAGGTACCGCAGCCACATTGGGGGCCTCATGGAAGATTGGTCTTTACCAAATGAGATCTCTCGTTAAATAAAGTCTTTATTATTATTATTATTAATAATGTGCTGCACTGGTACAACTTCCGCCGGCGATCAGGATCTAACTGGTTACAACTGCAATTTAGGTAATGTCGACAAGTTTATGATTAAACTGTATCTTTCCCTTATCATCTCTTAACTGCTAAAACTTCAAATGAGCAGTTTCCAACCAAGTCTAGTCGATGTTATACTACTTATGGTAGGGTATTTCATTGCCTTTTGAATGATTTTCAAACTGACATTGCAGACAGACAATGCTTAAGCACGTTTCAATTTTGAAATACGGATACGTTCGACTTAAGCGAGATTTTGAAATTCTACAACAACATTATATAGCATGTATCGGTTGTGTATAATAAATGTAACATCATCTTTAACGTATGGTGCACACAATTACATGTACACTGTGCAATAGCCAGAATTTGCAAAGAAAGTTTTGATTAATATAAGACAACTATGAGCGCATCTAAATTCCGACCAGGTGACAACTCATATCGATCGACGTTTTGTTTTCAACACATACTCCATCAAAACGTGACAACACTACGGTGGCACTAAGGTGACATCTCGTGTCCAAAAATTAAATTTGTTTTCCCCCCTGAGTCTAAAATTTTTTTTTGGACACGGGAAAACAAAACTTTTGTTTCCCCGACTTTTTTTTTTTTTTGGACACGGGAAAACAAAATCTGTTTCTTGTGCACACAAGATAATTCAGCCAATCATAGATGCGGATTATCGATACAGCGCTATTTTAATGAAGAACTTCGCTATAATGAGATACTTACGCTTTTGAGTGAATCGCATGGAATAAACATTAGTTTACGTCATTTGCATCGCATTCTGAGGAGCTTAGATGTATGCCGGAGAAGATACAGTGACATGCCAGCCATTCTGGATTTCATTCACGCCGAGGTACAAACCTCTGGGCGAACCCATGGTTATCGCATGATGAGACAGCGCTGCATGGCAAATGGGATACATGTAAGGACTCAGGATGTTGCCACCATTCTTCGTGTTTATGACCCTGTTGGTAAGTTTATTCCAGACAGCAAATATACTATCTGGGTTCTAGAAATTTAGGAACGCAAATACTTAGGTCAACGTACACTCTGGTCCCCCAATCTCAACATTTTGTTGTTTATATATTTTAGACTGTTTGCAGGAAAGCAAATTAGAAACATCAGTAACAAAAATCCATAACCCATCAACCTAGTCCACCAGTATAGTGGTCACTGACAGTGTACCTGTGAAGCGTACGGTTACTGGACGTTTTACTACCCTGTTGCGTTCGCGCCTGTCAGTTCGCTACGCAGGGTGTTTTTACCCTGGACGTTTCGCTACCCGTACATTTTCGCTACCTCCAATGTTTTATTACCGAACTAAATATAAGTTTTTTTAATGACTTATCGTAGTTTATTTACCCATAGTAGGCTACTTTAAATTCAGCGTAATATACGAGCATTTAAAATGATTAAATTAAAAAGTTTAATGACGTGAAAGTTGCATTTGAAAATGAAAATAGCATGGAAATAGCAAAATTGTTAGTTGGGATCAATAACCCCTTGTTCCGTAAATAAAAACCTCTTATATACGTAGAGCTAGCATCGGTTTGAACCCAGATAAGTAAATAAAAATCTCTGATTGGGACGCGTGGCGTCTGCGCATATATTTCGTCAAATTGTTATTATTTCTGTCGGTATGTAGGATCCAGATTATTAACTTTAATCATTTTTATGGTGATTTCATTGGTTTGGGTCCAGATTAAGGAATAAAAATGACTTATGTGAACGCGTGGAGACTGCAAATATTTCGTCAAAAATGAAATGACTTCTTTCCGTTAGTTTTGGTCCAGAGTAATAAAAAAATCACTTTTAAATATGATTCCATTTGTTTGGATCCAGATTAATAAATATAAATATCTTATGTGGACGCGTGGTGTAAAATATTTTGTCAAAATTTGTTTTAATTTCTGTCCGTTATTATTAATCCAGATAAGTCAAACAAAACCTCTTCAGTTTCTTTACGTTAGTTCCGATCCAGATCATTAAATAAAAATCCATTACGTCGTGGGAGCACGGCGACTCTATAATAGTAAATAAGAGGTGTGAAAAATAAAACTGGGTAGCGAAAAAGTCGAAGTAGCGAAAAGACCAGCCGCGAAAGCCACAAGGTAGCGAACATGAAGTAGCTTTCATAGATTAAACCAATCGGAAGCCCCTCTTTCCACCACGTGACGGTACAAGAGAAATCAATTGTGAAAAAACGATCCCAGAAGGCCATATTTTTCTCATATTGGACTCGGATCCAGAAAATCCATATCATTTTCGTATTGGACTGGACAACTTTTCCGACACTCTGTAAAGAGTTACTTCCCTTGGCATTTGACCATTGTCTGCTATAGGTCGTTTGCAGCTAAAAAAAACACGATAATTTTCAAATATCTCCAAAACAAGAAAACGGAGACAAATGGAATTTTGCATAGATTTATGATATACTTATACCAACTCTGACAAAAAAGAAATATTTTTTTCTCTTCGTAATAAAAAAGTTTTATTCATAACTTCTATATAAAGTTTACACTTCTAAGGGACAGTTTTCCGAAGGGTGATTTCAAGTTATTCAACAGCCTATCTTTCACGACCCGGCAACGCCTCACCGTTAAGCCATCGCATACCATAGCAGTTTACAACTAACCGAACGAGGCCCTGACTGGGGTACGTTAAACGTATTAACCGACCATACTGTCATTGATGTTAGATCCTAATCGGACACCGGAGCCATTTCGTATCCTAATCGGACACCGGAACCATTTCGTATCTGAATAGTATCCGAACCATGTGCCACTCATACGAAAGCGAAAGTTT
The DNA here is from genome assembly GCA_922989275.2 of Gari tellinella. Lineage (NCBI taxonomy): Eukaryota > Metazoa > Mollusca > Bivalvia > Cardiida > Psammobiidae > Gari > Gari tellinella. Next base: position 56,093,878 of record OV277858.1, read on the forward strand.
TATCAACAAAACGCAAAATAACTAAATGCGATAAATAGCAGAAGAGACATGTTCATACCAGACGATCTACACCAACTTACCATTATCAAATTTTCAACAGAATGTTTCCAGATCAGTTCGAAAACCTTTATTATTTTATTAAGGAAACGTAATGTAAACGTAAGTGCAATACAACTCGAACATTAATACATATTAAGCTCCAGATAAGGGGAGTATTTGCAAAACTAAATCTTTATTTCTGAATTAAGCCCTATGATGCGACTTCTCATTAGAACGTCTTTCTTCGAGTAATAACACTATAGGATTTGGTGCTGAACTGGGTGAGAAAATGTTGGACTTGTTCAAGTTTCTTTCTCTTATCTGGAGCTCTGTAATTATGTAGAACTATTAGAGCTTCGGTTTGAAAAGTAATTGCAATTCTCTTTATTCCTGGTGAAGAGTTCGTGGATTTAGGCATAGTAAAAATGTAATGGATTATGGGGCCTCACAATTAATTTTGTACAACTAAACAACCAATATAAGCACGGGATTCACCTTTCAGACAGAAGCAACTTGCACGGGATTTTACCTGGGGATATTCTCCAATATAAACAAACATGATCAAGGTAATAGCCAATAACACCCCACGTAATTGACCATTTTCAGCGACACAACATTTATATAAAACAAAGAAGAAAAGTTTTTAGTTAGACTTTCAAAAATTCTGAATTTCCTTGTCAGAGTTGGTATAGACACATCATAAGTGTATGCAAAATTCAATTTAAATACGTCCATTAGTTTTTAAATTATCTAAGATTTATCGTGTTGTTTTGAACTGCAAACGACCTATACAGTGTTCCATCTCTACAACGACACCCAATTGGAGACATATATTGTGTGCGTTGCTCTGAGCGAGTCCTTATAGGGAGGGAAAATAAGACTTGGCTTACATTTGCAATATTTATATAATTTAATAACTTAACGATAAACAAAATGCTGTAGACGTTTTGGCGCGTTAACGTTCAAACGTCATATACGGTAAATAGCGTTTTGACGTTTTTTTTCTAACTCATGAATATATTTTTTGTTTATTCGATTGTAGGTTTTAAAATGCATACGGTAATGTATGCCTTATCGGACAAAAATTCTAAACATTAGTAAGTTTTATAATGATAACAAACAAAAGAAAAAATAGAAAAATGCTTTTGAGGAATAAAATTAGGTGTTTATTCACTATTAAAGGGAGGTAATTCATAAAGTTAGATATATTATGATTTGAAACAAAAACGGCCCTTTGTTAGACTTCTTACACATTTAACGTGTTTAAAAAGATTATCTTGCTGGAGTAAATTATTAGAAAATAGATCTAGAACAGAAAATTATTCAAAATGATACGTGTGTAGACGATTATAGATTTGAAGTAGATCTACTGGTGTGAGTATGAGGCCTAGTGAGTATAGCATTTAGGAGCTGTTTCTAAGAGAGTTACCTCCACTCAAAGTCATGCGTGTAAATGCTTGAATTAAAAAGTAGTCGCCTCGGTAAGATTGTAGTGATAATGTACTCTTATGTGATCTACACAATTGTTTATTTTTAATTGCAAATTAGAAAAACGGCTAATGCCTTTGGAGCGGAAAGTGGGGGTATTACATATAGGTTATATAAAGTAAAGATTAAATGCTTCAAATCAAAGGAAGTCGATAAGATAAATTCGTTATGCCGTGCTTAGTGTGCTCCTCCTCGTCCCATATTAATTTTTAATGGCACTGTATATTCCATATTAGGCACACTAAGCACGGCATAACTAATATTGTCTCTCGTAACTTTATTATTCTATCAAAACCTCAAGTTATTTGTAACTTTCCGAAAAACGGCAGTCGACAAATTTAAGCAGATGGTATTGCAGCCATGAAAACAGTTATACATAAAAAGTATTGTCCTGTTAAGTAATTTAACAGCGTAGAGTACAATACTGAATTCAATTTGGATTCGAACCAAGCAGTCATAATCCATATTGGACTCGGCTATCGCCTCGTCCAAATATGGTTATGACTGCTGTGTATACTCGTCCAATAGAATTCAGTATTGTTCTCAACACTGTTAAATAACCTCATATTATAATACAAGGTCAAATTTGATATGTAGATCTAGATCTACTAACTTTCAGCCAGAATTGTTTTGCATGAAGTAATTTTGAAAATATCACGAGGATGGTATCCAAAGCATTGATTCATTACTTTAGAATACTACCGTATATAGAGAGATGCAGTCTATCGCACAATTTTTTTTTTTTTTTTTTTTTTTTTTTTTTTTAACACTTTATTTTCTCCGTTATAGGTGCTGGCAGGTCGGAGAGCCATCCTGTTCAGCACCGTACAATATGCAATTTCACAATTTCACATATTCAATACATAATTAATATGACACGGTTGTACTTGTTATTGTTAATCATGAAGTAATAAAGTGTTACGTTTTTGGGGTTTTTTTTAAAGAAAAAAAAGGAGAGTGATAAAAAAAGATAAGTGACATGCCTCGAGAATGTTTTTGAAAAATTGTCTAACTTACCCTTCTCATGTCCTATATTATAGTTATCGTTCTGTCTGCACTTGCCATCTGTCACATTTAGTATAATATTGGTTAATAACGTATTGTTTGAGATATTAGCGAATAATTATTTTAAGCAGACCTTATTTGAAAACAGTGTGGACCCCATCAGCTAGCTCCACAAGGAATTATCTGATCAGAGTCCTCATTGTTTTCAGAAAGGGTCATTTGCCTTATGGGCATAAGAAGGGTTAAGCGTATATAGATGTGATTGTATTTAAGTAATTGCCATGTAAACTCCTCTCACTATTTCCCACTTATTTTCAAATTTTTCTATGCTCATTTTATTTTCTGAACTCAGTTTATTTGCTTCTATGTTGCGTTCCAAATGTTTTTAACAGCGTTAATGAAATTTCTTGTATTATATATGTATTGCTTTATATATAGATTAAGTAGATTTATTTTCTCACATTTTTCACCAAAAATTACAGACGTTTCCGTTAACTGAATGTTAACATTAATTGTGTTAAGTATTGTTTCGACTTGTTTTAGAAAGATTTGTGTTTTATCACAGTGGAAGAATAAATGCGAAAGTGTTTCGGGGTGTATGTTACAGAGTGGACAAAGAGCATTGTCTCGTAACTTGAGTGTTGCGAGATATTTGTTCACCGGTAAGAGTCTATGCAATATTCGTACTTGTAGCCACTGTAAGTTACTATCTTGTGTTATATTAAATGGTATACTGTAGAATAATTTCCACTGTGTTGGTGTAAAGTCGTATAATGAGTTCCATTTTGCTTAACTTGTAGGTTCAGCGTTATTAACATTTAAGATATCGTAAAATACTCTACTACCGGACTTTGTTTTTAAAACTCGATCATACAGATGTGGTACGAATGGGAGTTGTAGCTCGTTTTCTGATTCGTTACAACAGAACGTATTTAAATATGTTGCTACTATTTTAGATACTCCTATAAAGTGAAGGTAATTACATTTTATCTTGTAAATTGATTCAAATTCTTCTAAACTCATTACCTTTTTATTAATGTATAGGTCATTTACAATTTTTATTCCCTGTTCATACCATGACTTTAGAAAGATGCTTTTGTCCCCAAGTTGAATACTAGAATTATAAAACAGTGGGCATTTAAGACATTCTTCTTTATTATTTACTGGTAATGCTTTTATATAGGAGGTATAGGATTTCAGAACATCTTTCCAAAATTTATTATTTGTTTTTGACATAGTTATTTCTGGATAGTGATGTCCGCTGTTTATCAGTTTTTCAATATTTAAAAAATGTTTTGTTAAAGATGTCCACGTTGCGTCGGTATTATATAGTCGTCTAATCCATGTACATTTTAATCCTTTGATAAAGTTACATGTATTTATCATTCTCAAGCCTCCCTCCGAATAGTCTTTTATAATAACACTATTTTTAATTTTTGCTGGGCCATGCCAAAGATAATTGAAGAACATGGAATTTAATGTTTTTAGTGTTGTTTCTTTTGGGTCCGGTAGTGCAATAAACAAATGATTAAATAGTGGCAAAAATAATGTTTTAATGACTGTAATTTTACCTATAGGTGTAATATATCTTCTATTCCAAAATTTAATCATTTGTTTTAAAGAATTAATTTTTTCCTCATAATTTAAAGTATCCATTTTGTCCAAATCTACATGAAATCTAACACCAAGTAGTTTAAAGTCGCATTTACCCCACACTAGTTTAAATTTTGTGTTTATCGCTTCTGTACTGTATTTTTTGGAGCCAAACCAAATTACATGTGTTTTGTCGAAGTTCACATTCAATCCGGATATTCTTGCAAATATGCTGAGCTCATATAATGTTTCATGTAACGATTGAGCAGAGCCATCTAGTATTATTGATGTGTCATCCGCAAACTGAGATAATAAGTGTTTTGTACCATTAATGGACAGGCCGTTTATCTTTTTATTTGTCTTAATTTTCTGTGTTAAGATTTCTGTGCAAAGAATGAAAATATAAGATGAGAGAGGGTCTCCCTGTCTGCAGCCTCTTCCTACGTTGAAGAAGTCTGACAAAAAACCATTTTGAACAACGCATGATTGTATATTATTATAAAATACTGATATCCAATGTTTAAAGGAGTCACCAAATTTAAAAAGGTCTAATACTTTGTGAATAAATTTCCATGACAGGGAATCGAAAGCTTTCTCAAAATCGATAAGTAATAGAAGTCCAGGAATGTTCTTTTCTTCAGCGTATTGCATTATATCATATACAAGTCTAACATTTTCTCCAATATATCTATTTTTTAAAAATCCAGTTTGTTCTACACTTATTATATCGGGTAAAACTGTTTTCAATCTGTTTGCTATTGAGCCAGATGCTATCTTATATACTGTGTTGAGAAGTGTTATAGGTCTCCAGTTTTTTAAGAATTGTCGAGGTTTGTTTTCTTTTGGTATGCATGTGATTATTCCCTGACGTTGAGTAATTGAAAGAAGTCCCTTATCGAAAGATGTGTTTAAAGATTTTACAACAAATTCCCCTAGGTCTTTCCAAAATATTTTAAAGAAGTTTGCCGTAAAACCATCGCTTCCTGGACTTTTATCATTTTTCATATTCTTTAAAGTGTTACTGGCTTCCTCATATGTAATATAACCGTCAAGGTTTTTTATTTGGTTATCTGATAATTTATTTATATTGTTTTGTATTCCAGTATTAAGGTGAAAATCTACATCAGTTTCATCTCTATTAGAGTAGAGATTCTTATAAAATTGTTGCGTTTCAAATAGAATTTGTTCTTGATTTGTTAAGGTTGATCCGTTCGTTGTTTCTAATTTGTTTATTGTTTTATTTATATAATTATGTTTTTCAAGACTGCAAAAGAATTTTGTAGGTTTTTCACCACAGTCTATCCACTTAGCTTTTGACCTAATTGCATGTCCTTTAAGTTTGATTTCCCTTAATTCTAATAATTCTCGCCTGTAGCTTTGTAAAGTGTGTATATTATCCTCCGTAAGATTTTCTTCGGTCTGTTTTATTTTTTGTATTAAAGAATTTTCTTGTTTTTGTGTCAATTTTTTCTTATAAGATCCATATGATATTGATTCTCCACGGATTTCCATTAATAAAGTTTCTAGAAATAAATCATCTGGTATTGTAAACTGTAATTCTCGTCCATTTATGTCATTTATGTTATCTAAATTGTATACTGGAAGAGAGTATTGTTGTTTTACATTTTTTATCTTTTCTTTGATTTGCAGTACATAATTTAAGTCTAATAAAAGTGAGTCATTATGTTTCCATAACCCTTTTCCGTGTTTAATATCTGAAAATAACAATTCCAACTGCACTATTGAATGGTCCGAGTTTATACTTGGTTCTATTTGACAAGATTTAGAAAATTGAACTAAGTCTTCTGTAAGTAGAAAGAAATCTAAGCTTGCTTGCTGAAATGGTTTTGTACGTCTCCAAGTAAATCTTTTTGTGTCTGGGTGAAGGTCACGGTATACATCAATTAATTGTCTGTCTTGCATATTTTCAATGATGACATCTCTGGATTTTTTATTATTTAAGTTCTTGTAGTTTTGATAGTCTACTGAAGGGTCAATAACACAGTTAAAATCGCCACATAAGATATAAGACTCGTTTCCAAACTCATCTATTTTGTCAAAAATGTTCTTAAAAAACGAAGGATTATCCTTATTAGGCCCGTATAGACTAACAAGTGTGAATTTATAGTCGTCAAAAGCTAGATCTAAAATGACAAAATTTCCTTCTTGGTCACAGTACTTTTTCCGTACATGTACGTTGAGATCTTTGCTTAAAAGTATTGCTACGCCCCTTGAATTGGAAGAAAAACAGCTAAGATAGATATCCCCGTTCCATTGAGAGTAAATGAGTTTTTCTTGTTCTTTTGTGAAATGGGTGTCTTGAAGGCAATAAATGTGATATTTTTTGTCCTTAAGATGTTTAAATAAATCTCTTCTCTTCTTATTACAGTGGAGTCCACGGCAATTTAAAGATAATATTTTAAGATCGTGCATTAGATGTGAGATAGTTCAAACTAGAGTATAATAACAAACAGTAAATAAATCTAGAGGCATGTCTCTTATTTAAGTAGCGTTGAGAAAAGTTCATCTCTAAAGAAAAGCAAAGTGGTTTCATACCGGTTTTCCTGGTTTAACCCATTACTCCACAGATACGCATGTTTGCGTTTTAATTCGTTAATCCAAATAAGAAAAATTTATTTTACTCTATACAGTATTGAGTATGTACCATGACCAATAAGTTTCTAAATTCTAGCGGATAATACCTTAAAGCAGACTGCAAGAGGAGCAGAAAGTGCTTTAATGCGCTTTCTGCTTCACTTCCAACTCGCATTAGGTGGTCTCCAATAGTTAAAACTAGACACGGACTATGGAGTAATGGGTTGAGGTAGGAAAGTAATTTCATGTCAAGATCGGTTCTTTCCGAGAAACAATGTGCTTATGTACACTTATTTTTTAGTGTAGTAAAGCGAAATAAATTGAAGCTGATGTACACTATTTAAGTAGTAGCAGGACTTGAACAACCAGTGGTTAAACTGATAATATGTACAACATATCAAACAGTTTGCACATGTAAGTTAAAAGCCTAACTGACATTCTGTATAACTTAACATGTATGAAATCATTCATCCCAGGCCCTGAACTACCAGTAGGAACTTTTAGTGGTCAAGCAGGTAAAGCCCATTTTAGACTTTGTATGGTTATTTGCTACTAAATGTTATAAGATATTGTGTAATGCGGGCAATGCAGGCCCAAATCAAAAGTTTCATATAGAATTTCCTTGGTCTGGTTCTGCACTGTTTTCATTGAACATTACTACTAAGACCACCAAAATATTAGGCCAACTGATTATATAAAAGACATACAGCATAGATAGATAGATAGATAGATTTATTTCGGTAAAAAGTGTACATAACATGGCAAAGCATAATTAAAGCATCCTACAGCAATGTGAAAGTAAAACAGAAAGCTCCAAAAGGAGCTTTCTGTTTCACTTTCATCCGTATTATTGGAATCTAATAAGAATAATGCATATGGTATGTTCAGCCAAACAAATAACGGAAAAGACAAGGAAAAGGTCCCCATTATGATCACACTTTAACAACTTCAGTCCATTGCGGGCCGAAAGCAGTACAGACAGCTCGGAACGGGACCCTTCACACTGCTTCCCCTCCGCACTAAGCAACTGCCTATTTGCACTCTCCATACTTTGCTATAGAGAACCTGAACACTGCGTAGAGATTCCGCAGTGACGTGACAGAGGAAGTAAGTTGCGGATCGAAACCAATACAGAAAGCACATACATGAGCTTTCTGCATTGTTCCCACCCGCTTCAGACTACGATTTGTTCAACTGACATCCAATGCATTGTTATAGGGTGGTCGACATGGAGAGGCTCTGTTGTACAATAGTACAGGCGACTTCAATCATCACCAAGAATACTTCATGAATTGTCCCTGGTCAGTCGCCACTACGGCGAGATAGCAAGAGATCAGTGACGAAACTGTTCGATGGTGTCATGAACTCAGTATGCAAACATACGGAAATAAAATCAAAACTCGACAACTCCAACTCACCCAATTCGATCTAACAGTATTCCATAGTTAAATTTCGATAACTTAATCTCGACCAAGTCGATCACACTAGTACTTCAAAGCAGTCAAAATGTGATTTTGACTAAGTCATTTCCAACTTCGAAACAAGTGCGCGCCCGACACAAGGCGAGTCCGAACTACCGAGTTTCGACTGTAACATAAGTATTTCATATATCATAAGCACACCAAAATCCTATTCATAACGGACTAAAAAACAGATTTTGTAATGACCATATGCAGAATAACCAGCCACGGGTTGGAAACAATGCAAAATACAGGAGCGTCATGCTCTGCTCCCATTCCGCATCAATGTACTGTGTGAATTGGCTAATAATAAAGTGTATCCGTCATGCATCGGCTCTAATGTGCTGCAATACACACGGTCTTTCATCATGTCTACGGACAGAGTTGTCCCCGATCAGTCAGTCTACAGCCGAACAGCTATGCAATCGTTAGATAACATCGTTAGTTTTGTTATTGCGTAGAGAAATTACATCGTTTAACCCCTTCATGATCAAATTATTCGGGAGCGTTTTTACCCCTTCACCGCTCCATTGTCGTCTGCTTCATTATTGTTGACTGCAAGACACGCTTCAAAGTTAGACCATAGGCTGTATGACTAAATGATTATCGATTAGAGTGTAAAAACAGTTTGGATCCTGATCAGACGCCGCGATACGCGGCGTCTGGTCAGGACACAAACCGTTTGCAGAGCGCACGTTAATTATCGATTAGAGTGTAAAACAGTTTGGATCCTGATCAAACGCCGCTTTACGCGGCGTCTGGTCAGGACACAAGCCGTTTGCAAAGCGCACGTTACAGCGTGATTGAGAGTGAAAGGGTTAAGTGACATGCCAGTGCTGTCCCAAATCGGCCGTTACTTCGACGAGGCACGGCCGATCTGCGACATCACTATACTTATTAATATAACACAGAAAGTTGTACATACACTTCATTAAACATCGATGTGAACGACTGGAAATTGTGTTGTCCCAGATCGCCCGCAATTCTGATGTGGTATGGTAGCACCGACACATCACTTATCTATTCGAATATATTTAATTTAGCATCAGTTTAAGTGGATAGTTAAGACTAGGTGTCGAATTGCGCTGTTTACCTTGTATCTATAATAGAAGTATAGTAAAAAAAAAAAAAAATTTAAAAAGGGGGGGGGGGGGGGGGGGGGTAATAGATAATAAAGTATGTGTCAATTACGGTAAGAATTCCAGGGCTGCCATTTCTCCGGATTTTTCCCAACTCTTTGGATTTTTTTCTTGTACATGGTAGCTTAAAGCAGGCTGAAAGTAAAGCAGAATGCGCCGTCAACAAAATTAGAACCAGGCGTTTGGGTAAAGGTATGAATTGTAAAATTTCAACTAAAAATGCAGATTAGGAAATCTTAGGATTTTTCATGTCAACTTATGGCAGTCCTGGAATTCTGTTTTAATTATACTGTGTTTTCTTATCCCCCACCCCCTAAAGATTAAATAAAATTTGAATTTTCACAATTTTCTTCCGACTAGCGAGCTACAAAATGTCATTATTTTCCTCGAAATTGATTTGTACATGTAGATTTATCTATATGCACTTTGCTGTGTAATGGATTTCCCGAAAACTTAAAAGTCACGCCATGGGCGGAGCTGACCGAAATATAAACACATGCGCAATGCTTGCTAACGTCTAAATCCAAGTCTCGAACACTTCATAATTAAATTGCCAAATCTCGTTAAATCCCGTTGACTTAATAATTAAACCGAGCGAAAATTTGAATTTTGTGGCTTGCTGATTGGCTGAAAAAATAGGCCAAACACTAAGATATGGATATAAACCGCCGCGATATAACAATGCCAAATATCTTACTAGATTTTAATTGGTGTGGTGTCGCTGAACTCCTAGATGTTCTTGGCCGCTCTTGCAATCATGGCGGGCACAAACTACCTGTAGTATATTCTGATTGGCTGATTATCTTGAGGGAACAAGATACTATCTTGTTCCCTCAAGATAATCCGCATCTATAATTGGATGAATTATCTTGTGCGCACAAGATAGCAATTTTGATAGCAATGTGCATGCTCCGGCGGTGTGTTCTCGTTGGATACTCGCTTAGTTAAGACGTTTAACTCGATAAAGTTGCGACAGATACCGGATTTCTTGAACATTTACGTGTGAACTCCGAAAAAGCTTCGTAAAGCTGGTGTATTAGAGATTCTGCAATATTATCCAAACCAAAACACTCCCTGATGGACAGTATTGATAAATTGATATAAAGATGTCCCCTTTACGTGAATATAAAAACTTTATAGGTTATTTTTCAAATACAACGTTCCTCCATGCCGGACACGATACAACGTTCAGACTGCAGGGTAAAAAATGCATCGAGCTAATACTATACGTATACGCAACTGTGCTCTCACTTACAAGACAGTTGAAGACATACCTTCAGTAGACCTTTGTAGCGTATATTTTTAGACAACCTCCCGGGTAACACTTGACAATGAACTTATAATCGTGGAATTAGGGCATGCATACAAGTGTTTTAAAGTGATCTTGCGAGGCAACTTGCATAACATATCACTCATACTTAAAAGCAGGCCCGGCAAAGTATGTCTATGTAATTAATACCTGCTCTGTTCGTTGGTTAACCCTTTCGGCGCCGTAGTCGCATAAAGTAGACTTTGCAAAGAGTTCGGATCCAGATTAGACGCCGCGCAACGCGGCGTCTGATCAGGATCCAAACTGTTTGATACTTTTATCGATATTTCGTAAGTCATAAAACCTTAAATCTAACTTTGAAACGTTCTTGCAGAGAACAGTACTAAAGCAGACGACAATAAAGCGGCGAAGGGGTAAATATCTCCCGAATAATTTGGCGCCGAAAGGGTTAATGATTATTTATACTGAAACACCACTCTTTCCTGATGACTCGTTGTTTTACTTTTCAGAACATGCGATCGTTTATATGCGAAGAGTGTGGGAAGAAGCTGTCGTCACCCAGCTCACTGTCGCGGCACCGACAGTGCCACCAAGAGAAGACACTCAAGTGTGCAGTGTGTGAGAGAAAGTTTAATTTGAAGGCATCACTGAAGCAGCATCTTATAACCCATTCATCAAAAGCTGAGAATACTTGCGCCAAATGTGGCAAACAATTCAAACATCGCCAGTCATTACAACACCGTATGAAAGGGCACTCGGGCAATACACAAAGAGTTCAGCGTCCATCCAAGAAACAAAGATGCCAGAACTGTGGCAGAGAGTTCTTACACATTCGGAAACATACCGTCGTCTGTAAAGAAGGGAGACAGAGAAAATTCACGTGTACGATCTAAGGGAGAAAGTTCCTTGAGCAGCGGTACCTTAAGGAACACGTCCGCTGTGTTCATTCTTTCGAGGAGCGCTACCAATGCTCCATTTGTAACGACAGGTTTCCTTACAGAGCCTCGTTGCTCAACCATAAACGGCGCCGGCATTGAGCAATGTAGTTCTGTAGTATAACTTGCCTTCGCAGCTGACTGATTTGGACTGATAAGTGATAAGCCATGTTTTGTGCAATTAACGATCACATAGACAAGAACCCTACTCAGTATTTTAATTTAGAGGTTGGTATAGAAATAATTTACTGCAACTTTATATGCACAAAACCAGTTGATAGTGCGATACAGTGTGATGTATTCAGCTCGAAATCCTTTTGGAGGAAATAACCGATCTGACGAGCGCCTTGGTGCGAGTCTGATCGGTTATTTCCTCCAAAAAACGTCGAGAGCTGAATAAAAAACGCCATGTAGCGCACTTATTATATGCATTGAATACACACCAAAAACATAGAAATAATTGTTTAAATCACTATACATGTATATATAGAAACATTACTTATTTGAGGCAAAATAAGAATTATTGTATACCACAAAGATTAACACAGAATGTGTACATGTACGTAAATGACGTCACGCTAATCGAAAACAAGGTTGGAGTAAAATACAAAGAAAACTACAATGTGGATAATGCAGACTCTTATTGTACTGTGCATACACGCGGAAACGCTTGTTTTTATATGCCTTCGTATGATATCGAGCGTTTCCGCATGTATATGCACAGTTAAATACAAGGGTCTGTATCAGCCACCTTGTATCAGCCGCTTTTTATTTTACTCTCACGTCGCTTTCGATTTAGCGTGACGTCATTTACGCGCATGTACAGGTGCCGCGTTATTCTTTGTGGCAAACATAAATTCTTATTCTGCTTCAAATAACTAATAAATTTTGGATATAAAATGATTTAAACAACTATTTAGTCGATTTTGATTTGCATTCAAGGCATAAAATAAACACATCACCAGTTGACAGTGCGCTACAGTGTGTTGCATTCAGCTCTCGACGCAAAAGCGCTCGTCAGATCGGCTATTTCCGGCAAAAACCTCTCGGGCCGAATACATCACTCTGTATCGCACTGTCAACTGGTAATGTGTACATGTCGTAAGAAGACGTATAATAAATTAAGATATCTCTTTAGCCATCCCTAAACTAAAATACAGACTAATCCAGACAGTTTTGCATATATCACTGAATTAACATCTGTTTTGTTTTTTTGTTCTGACCTGTTCTGTTTTTGTTGATTTAATGGCCATTGTTCTCACTACTTTATTTAATAGAAAAACTTCGAAACCGACATACCGAGGATTGAATGCAAAACGGTTTAAAGTACACATGAACCTCACTTGTACTTAGTACAGTCTTGCATGTAACCCACGAGATATGGCCTTCGTAGTGATATTTTGACCCCTTAAGGTAGTTTCCCCTGATTCGACAGTGTAGAGCCAGATGAGTCACAACGTTATAAGTGCTGGATTAATCAGACTCTTCATTGTCAAATAATCATATAACCACCATTACTGTTTTATTTGTAGCAAACTAATACAGCTGTTGAATGATTTAAGCATAGATCATTTGGATCGAATCGGAATCTAAGGAACTGTCCTAATGACCAGATAAATGTGGCGCGGCCTGTGTTTCATTTTTGAAGTTATACCGTTAAATATATGAATGAATATTGTGAAGTTGCTGGAGACAACATGTTGACATTGTACATGATATTGAAATAGCTTCCAAGGACATCAGTAGAATAAACAGTGGAAAAGACGTTATTCTTTCATGTTTAAACGCAAACGAAACACAAACGCACTGCACTAACATTTAGAAAATAACACTTTTTTGACAATTCTTACTATTCATGTTAATCTGAGTGGCCAAATGATTTGGAACCCGATCAGACGTCCGGTTACAAGGGGTCTGATCTGACTCCAAACTTTTGTAATGGAAACATAATTATTTTAGCGTAAACACGTTATTGGAAAGAATAATGTCTTCTCCACTGTAAGAGTTAAGGAATAGTTTTTTTTATTTTTCCTCTTTGTGCTGATCTCAAAGTAATATATGATTACGTAAATGATTCTTGTTTGTTTCATAATAAGAGTTTCTATATTTTGAATAAATAAAAGAATGAACGTGTAGTTTAGATTTATTACTGTAACAAAGTTACAAGCACATTTCTTATGGTTACAGAATGATACGAGCGTTGATTATCGAAAACTAGACCAATAAGTATGAGATACGAAAATTGTGGAAGACCTGTTTAGACATAACTATTAAATACCTTATGTGTCGGAAGTCCATCACAATCGCATAAAGTAGACTTTGCAAAGATGATGTCAAGCCGACAATGGGTAATTACAATTTGCAGGTGACAGCAGGTGACAAAACAGTATGTAGAATATAGACCAAAATGTCTTGTAACAACATCCCTGAAAGTTCAATAATGTGCACACGGTACAGATGTAATGTTTTCAAAACATAGTCATAGATTTTGCTGTGCAAAAAATGGACATTTGTCCACATTAGATAATTATATAAATTTACGACAGGTTAAAGAGCATTTAACAAATGACCCAACAGGCAATAGGCCACATTCTTTTGCGTACTACCGTTATAAAAGTCCTATAAAATACTCGTTTTTCACCCGATTTTTACATTTAATGTCTTAAAAGAAAGTAAAAATCTGTATCTTTAAACGATGTAAAATCTTGATTTCATAGTATTTTGAAACAGAAAAATCGCAAACGAGAATGAAGCGCCATTTCTGAATGTGGAAGCATCAACGAAAATCGATTGACAATTTCAACTAATTAAACGTGTTAAGTGACATAAGTGCCGACGAGTTTGTGTAAGTAGCTAATTGTTTTGTTTGTAACATGTTATGTGAAATCTTTGATGTAATTCTTTACATAATTGGTGCTATTCTATCGCTATCGTATCTATGGTGAATTGTAAAAGTTAACCAATGAAAATGAATTCTCAAGCTTAATGCAACGGAGAATAGGAATCATTTTGAAAGAGTGGGACACATTAAAATAGATGATTTTCATATCATATTTGGGTGACTAATATATAATCACCGCATAAAAGTTGTTATTTTTTAAAAGAGTGGGATGTTTTCATCACAAGAAAACATTTTTCAGTGAAAATACCACAAAATCTAATGATCTGTAATTAATTTGAGACAACACATAACAGATCTAAAAATGTCTGCAATGCTCGAAAATTGAAAAAAAAGAGTTCTAAATTCAAAACATGAAAAAACTAGGAACAGTCCATTCAATCTGCACCAAAATTTTAAATAAGAAGCACCAATACGTTCTTATTACAAACAAGGGCCACTATGGCCCTAAATCGCTCACCTGGTACACCATGGCAAACTTGACCTTTAGTGACCTAAATTATGACTGGACATGTATGTGTACCCACAATCAACCTCTAGAGTGTAAACAAGATTTTCCAATGATTTGACCTAGTGACCTAGTTTTTGAACGGACATGACCCATATTCAAACTTGACCTAGATATCAATGCGACAAACATTCTGACCAAATTTCACCAAGATCCAATTAGATTTGTAGCCTCTAGAGTGTTAACAAGGTTTTTCTATGATTGACCTAGTGACCTAGTTTTTGACCAGACATGACCCATATTCAAACTTGACCTAGATATCAATAAAACCAACATTCTGACCAAGTTTCATCAAGATCTAATGAGATTTGTAGGCGCTAGCGTGTTCACAAGGTTTTTCTATGATTTGACCTAGTGACCTAGTTTTTAATCGGACATGACCCACATTCAAACTTGACCTAGATATCAATAAGGCAAACATTCTGACCAAGTTTCATTAAGATCCATTGAGATTTGTAGCCTCTAGAGTGTTAACAAGGTTTTTCTATGATTTGACCTAGTGACCTAGTTTTTGACCGGACATGACCCACATTCAAACTAGACCTAGATTTCAATAAGGCAAACATTCTGACCAAGTTTCATTAAGATCAACTGAGATTTGTAGCCTCTAGAGTGTTAACAAGATTTTTCTATGATTTGACCTAGTGATCTAGTTTTTGACCGGACATGACCCACTTTCGAACTTGACCTAGATATCAATAAGCCAAACGTTCTGACCAAGTTTCATAAAGATCCATTGAGATTTGTAGTCTCTAGAGTGTTAACAAGGTTTTTCTATGATTTGACCTAGTGACCTAGTTTTTGACAGGACATGACCCACTTTCGAACTTGACCTAGATTTCATCAAGACAAACATTGTCATGAAGTTTCATGAAGATAAGATGAAATTTGTAGGCGCTAGAGTGTTAACGAACAATTGTGGACGGACAGACGACGGACGACGGACGACGGACATTCAGCGATCCTAAAAGCTCACCTTGGCACTTCGTGCCAGGTGAGCTAAAAAATCATTCTAAAGTGAAAATCACTAATGGCATTCAGTTCTATAAAATGGGCGTTACACACCATACAAATTAAAGCATTCCTTACAACACACACAAAAAACCCCGAAAAATCGTCGTTTTCACGCGTTAAATTCATCAAGAAAGACACAACCAATCCTCACCAAATTTCGAAATAAGAAGCATCAGTATCTATTTAAGTATGTGTCAAAACTTCAATAAAAAGTGACAGCAGCAAATACCTTTCTATAAAATAGGCCGACATATCTAAACAGAGAAATCCGCCATTTTGTTCCGCTCGCTGCATACAACGGTTTTCTGACCGTAATATTCCTTCTTTTATTTAACCGCTGAAAACAGCGCGTATACTTATATAAACGACACAGTTGAAGAAAAGGGTATTCACTGATTCCGATAGCAGAATTTTTTAAATATTTAATGTCACTAAACACGTTTGATTAACTGAAATTATCAATCGATTTTAGCTGATATTTCCACATTCAGTCTCGTTTCCGGGCGGCGCGCTGATTGGCCGAACAGGAGGCACCATACTTTGTACTCCACCTGGATTTCCGATCCGGTCGTTCTCACGAATGAAGAACGACCGGATCGGAAACTATCTATTTACTCATGCATTTTCCCAATAATGCCGTCGTCGATTCGCCGATCGATACCTGTCCGCCGACTCGCGGTTAATCGATCGATAAAACAGCTGAATCGCGCTCGCTCGCGTGGGACGGTTACCTATTGTTAATTAAAACTCCATTGAAACTTTATTTTTCACCCGATTTCCGAAATATAGGGCTTAAACGAGAGCGAAGATATTCACCTTTTATTTGTGAAAATATGAATGTTCTGTATTGAGCGAGTGTTTGTTTACGACAGGTTAAAGAGCATTTAACAAATGACCCAACAGGCAATAGACCACATTCTTTTGCGTACTACCGTTATAAAAGTCCTATAAAATACTCGTTTTTCACCCGATTTTTACATTTAATGTCTCAAAAGAAAGTAAAAATCTGTATTTAAACGGTGTAAAAATCTTGATTTCATATTATTTTGAAACAGAGAAATCGCAAAGGAAGATAACCACTTTTAGTGTTTGACCTACTCTTTCAGCCAATCAGAAAGCCACAAAATTCAAATCTTCGCTCGGTTTAATTATTCAGTCTTAGGGATTTTACGAGATTTGGCAATTTAATTATGAAGTGTTCGAGACTTGGATTTAGACGTTAGCAAGCATTGCGCATGTGTTAATATCAGGCCTACCATTCCTCCGGATTTTTCCTAAATCTCCGGATTTTTCATAATTTCTCCGGATCTCCGGATTTTTTCCGAAATCTCCGGATTTTTTCAAAAATCTCCCAGAAAAAAATCCTAATCCCCGATTCAGTGCGCCAGACAGCACCTTCTCGGTCTTTCAAATATGAGAAAAGCAATAAAGGTATTCCGAATGCTATTTGTATTGGTACTAATCGGGTCATTGACTGGATTAGCAGCTTGTTCACAGCCAATCAAACAAGTAATTACCACCTGTGGTTCCGATTCGACTGCGGGCTGAGAAGTAACGATACGGCATGCATTTTATTTATGACACGTCTGGTTCTGCATGTTTGTGTACACTTTATTTATGACACGATAGGTTCACGCATAGCGATAAAGTGATGGTGTAGTGCAGGTAAACAGCGAGATTGCCGATATCGTAAAGAAGCTATACACGGGAGCAAAATTGCTATACCCAAGAGAAAAAATGCAGCCAAATGAAATCGGCTTTGAATGTTTCAAAAAAAATTATTATTTTATTTTGAAAATTACGACAGGGTGTCATGGAATTAAGGCAGGACGTGACTCCCTGCTAAAAGTGTCTAGCCATGAGTATATTTATATGAATATCATTAACTTACTAGTCATAGTGGCCTGAAATGTGCAAAATCAGATGTAAGACATTGTTACTATAACTTTTCTAATCCTTAACCAAACAGTACAGGTACTTATCACAGAACACAGTTGTCTGACCGGGGTCTATACTGCTAAAAGGAGTAAATATTTGCAACTATGGAGAATACAGTTGAGTTGCCCCTAGCAGTATTTATGATGTTTTGTTATTATTTTTTTTTCTTTTTTTATAGTTTTTTTACAGAGTTTATTGCAATAAAGTTTATACATAGATGATGGGTGCAATGGTGTGATATACATTTGAAAAGATGGTTTTAAACACAAAAGCGCACAAATAAAGATTTTCGATTAAAAAGCGCGCTTTTGGGAATCGAAACTTCAAAGGCACGATTTTTGAAAATCGCGCTTTAAAATCAAAATTTGGGAAAATCTTAGGATTTTTTTTTTGAAATTATGGTAGGCCTGTAATATTTCGGCCCCGCCAAATTTCGGTCAGCTCCGCCCATGGCGTGACTTTTAAGCTTTATGGGAAATCCATTACACAGCAAAGTGCTTATGTAGATATATAATATTTTATACATGCACAATTCAATTTCGAGGAAAATAATGACATTTTGTAGCTCGCTGGTCGGAAGAAACTTGTGAAAATCATTCAAATTTTATTTTGTGTTTGGCCTACTTTTTCAGCCAATCAGCAAGCCACAAAATTCAAATTTTCGCTCGGTTTAATTATTAAGTCAACGGGATTTAACGAGATTTGGCAATTTAATTATGAAGTGTTCGAGACTTGGATTTAGACGTTAGCAAGCATTACGTATGTGTTAATATTTCGGTCAGCTCCGCCCATGGCGTGACTTTTAAGCTTTACAGGAAATCCAGTACACAGCAAAGTGCATATAGATATATCTACATGTACAATTCAATTTCGAGGAAAATAATGACATTTTGTAGCTCGCTAGTCGGAAAAAATTGTGAAAATCATTCAAATTTTATTTAATGTTTAGGAGGGGGGAATAAGAAAATGAAAACACAATATAATAATTAAAACGGAATTCTTACCGTAATTAAAACAAGGGTCACTATGGCCCTAAATCGCTCACCTGGTAACCATGTAACCATGTAACCATGTACACCGTGTGACCTAGTTTTTGACCGGGCATGACCCTCATTTTAACATATTTACATTCACCCTGTAAAGTCTTTATGTAATCCTATTAAAAATTTGCGGTACATCTGCCGATGAACCTACACTTCGGAACTGGTTTTATCCAGTTCGGATTTCGCCCGTGTTATTCGTGGACTTCTTCAAATAGACTGCATCGGGCACTTAACACTAACCTCTAATTGGTCGACGGTCATATGACACTAGCGGAGTGATACAGACCCATAGGTCGTTGCCATCGCGTTGCTATGTGTGTAAATGGGTTAAGAAAACAACCGCGACCTGTATTTTTAGAATGTGCTTGGGCAATAGATATTCAAGTTGCACTGTTATTTGTTTGCCTTGTAAGTCTTTTCCATTCACAGAGAGAAAGTTTACTGGAAAAAATCCTGAATTTTTAATACAGTTAGAGTACATGTAGTTGGGACTACTTTCTCACCATATTTAGAAACTGGAATGGCTATTACATCGACATTACATCTATCAAACCTCTTTGACCGGTATATGATAAATTCTTATACAGAAAAACAAATCTGGCCAATAAACACATTAAATTGATAAAACAGAAAATATAAATATAAATATAAGGAATAAACAACATCTCTTTGCCGCTCATGACGGTATGACTACATTAGCTTCGGGGGGTAAATTTATCGAAAACGCCCTTTGGGCGTTTACACAATTTACCCCCTGCGAAGCTTATGTAGTCATACCGTCATGAACGTCAAAATATGTTGTTTATTCCTATATTGACATTGATTTAAATGAGACAAACATTTTGTTCAAGTTTCATGAAGATTCAATGAATTTTGTAGTCTCTAGAGTGTTAACGAGGTTTTTCGATGATTTGACCTAGTGACCTAGTTTTTGACAAGACATAAGCCACATTTTAAGTTGACCTAGATTTCATTGAGGCAAACATTTTGATGAAGTTTCTCATGAAGATCCAATGAAATTTGTAGTCTCTAGAGTGTTAACGAGGTTTTTCGAAGATTTGACCTAGTGACCTAGTTTTTGACCTGACATGACCCACATTCGAACTTGGCCTAGATTTCATTGAGGCAATCATATTGATGAAGTTTCATGAAGATCCAATGAAATTTGTAGCCTCTAGAGTGATAACAAGGTTTTTCGATATTTTGACCTAGTGACCTAGTTTTTGACCGGACATGACCCACATTCGAACTTGACCTAGATTTCATTAAGGCAAACATTTTTATGAAGTTTCATGAAGATCCAATGAAATGTGTAGTCTCTAGAGTGTTAACAAGGTATTTCGAAGATTTGACCTAGTGACCTAGTTTTTGACCGGACATGACCCACATTCGAACTTGGCCTAGATTTTATTGAGGCAATCATATTGATGAAGTTTCATGAAGATCCAATGAAATGTGTAGCCTCTAGAGTGTTAACAAGGTTTTTCGATAATTTGACCTAGTGACCTAGTTTTTGACCGGACATGACCCACATTCGAACTTGACCTAGATTTCATTGAGGCAAACATTGTGACCAAGTTTCATCAAGATCCAATGAGATTTGAACCTGCTAGAGTGTTAACGAACAATTGTGGACGGACGGACGGACAGACAGACAGACGACGGACATCCAGCGATCCTAAAAGCTCACCTTGGCACTACGTGCCAGGTGAGCTAAAAACCAACATCTACAAACCATTGTCAATTGCGGCGAAAACACTAAAGACAGGCGTCTGCATAATGCAAGATCAAAATAATGCAGAAAGCTTATTTATGAGTTTTCTGCATTATTTCAGGGCTCCAGATAAGAGGGAGTAAACTTCACAAATCCAACATTTTCTCGCTTATTTTAGCATCAAATCCTATGGTGTTAGATCTACTACTCATTAGAATCGTATGAGTAGTCACACCGTAGGGTTTTAAGCAGAAATAAAGATTTTAGTTTTTGAAATACCCCCTTATCTGGAGCCCTGTTAAGCATTTAGACGTCAATAACTATTCTTTTTCCATTGTTTTTTAAGATTACCATTTTCTTATAAAAGCTTTCTGCATTAATGTATGCTGAATTAATTAGCGCAACCTGTATGAGATATTTCAAATATGTGTTCTGTTACACTTTAGACGTCAATAACTATCATTTTCCCGTCGGTTTTGAAGATACGCAACTTTGGTACATGAATTGTCATGCGCGATGTTGCTTCGACACGTAATGAAACACACATATATCAGGCTGTGTAAACATCTGTCGGCGGAGAAACATATGGTAATGAAGTGAAGTGACGTCATATGGGGGGACTAGGTAAAAAACAGGCGATTATACAGGCGTCATTGAAATAAAGAACAACTACCCAGGCGGAACACAGGCGCCATTAGAACGGGCCGTGTCTTACCTGGATGATATGGGTGATGGTGTGTAACCCAAAATAGACTAGCAAAACATAGCAATCGTGCATTACACAACTTGTTTATTGTTTTTAATCAACTTGAATTATCTGTCAAAGAAAAATGTAAATTATTTGATACTCATGTAGGTTCAACACTCAATTATAGCTCAGCTGTATGGGGTTACCATGAAAGTAAGGATATAGAATTGATACATTGCAAGTTTTTAAGGAAACTATTATGTGTAAAAAAGTCTACAAATCTTGTTGGTTTAAACGGAGAATCAGGAAGGTATCCTATGTTAATACAAAGAAAACTTACAATGGTAAAATACTGGTTAAAAATGTTAACGTCAAATAACCCATTTGTAAAACCGTTATACGATATGTTGAGAACTGACGCAGATAATGATATATCATATCACAATACAAATTGGGCTTTTCAAATCAAAACGATATACTTTCGGAAATCGGAATGAGTGACATTTGGCGATGTCAAAATGACTTTATGTTTAATCCGCCTATTTATCATATGATAAAACAGCGCATTCTCGATATTTATATGCAAAGTTGGTATACAAGTGTTAATAACTCTAGACGACTTGCGTCTTATTGCATGTACAAACATAGTTTTAACATAGAAACATATCTTAACTGTATAAGTGTCAATAAATATAGAATCGCATTTACCAAATTTAGACTTTCGTCACATCAACTAAGTGTTGAAACTGGCAGACACAATAATATTGCCATAAAAGATAGAAAATGTAAACACTGTAATTTAAACGTCATTGAAGACGAATATCATTTCTTACTTGTTTGCCCGAAATACAGAAATCTACGAGTCAAGTACTTTAAACCGTATTATTGTCACTGGCCAACGCTGAATAAATTTATATCGCTTATGTCAACAGAATCGGTAACGACTCTCACAAATTTGTCAAAATTTATATATTTTGCTTCAATTCTAAGGTCAGAATCTGACTGATCTTTAACAATTATGTTTGATCAGTCGAACTTCGATATCTCGAAGTCAGTTCATTCGGTTCCCAGTATTTGTATAGATACAATTTGTCCTTGCTTGGGTCGAGCAGATCCTTACTTCAGAGTTGAAACGTGACTTGTGCACGTTTTGGCCTTGAAGTACGACCATGTTTGACTTATGCGAGTTCGGCATTTCGAAGTTTGACTGTATGTATAAACTCAGTTTGGTTCGTAAATATTGTAAACGATGTTCCATATTTTCTTTCTCTGTAAATGCTTATGAAAGAATTATTTATGGTTGTTTCACATAATGTATGTGGTTTACATATATTTAAATTTGTCATATAAATCTGTTTTTTCACAATACTGCTATATACATGTACGGCTATATATGTGCTTTGTGCAACTTTATGCCGAATAAAGATTATGTTATGTTATGTTATGTAACACAGGATTTGCAGGTTTTAATCTGGTAATCACTGTTTATTATATACAATTAAGAAAGATTAGTTACAAATTTACGAGATTTTGTTTATGGCAACGAACCATTTGAATCAAGATTTTTTTGTAATTGAATTTAAAAAATAACCAAAGAATTAAGATATGATTGATCAAAAAATGAGTTGAAATCAATCATATGTGGGCGGGTCAAACACTAAAATGGTTAGAGTTTATTTCAACGCTTCTTAAAGCCTGTCTCACACAGAACACACGGCTTATACGGTTGGTCACCCGTGTAAACCGTACATACAACCGAACCAACCGTGGCATTATCCGAGTTACACTCGGGCCATTCGAGTGTATCCGTGAAAGCCGTGTATGATTTTTAAAACTTTTAAAAAACTGGCACGGGTGCCATGTCCGTGTATGATCGTATTAGCGATCGTACCAGACCGTGCGAGACCGTACGAGACCGTATATACAACCGCACATGAAGTCCACTCCCACGAGTGAGCTCAACCGTGTCAATATCGTATATAAATCGTATGGAGCATAACTCGAACAAAGGTCGGTGGGACCGTATGTAAACCCTGTAAGTGTCCAGTTAATCCAGTAAAAGTCGTGTTTAATCGTACTAGGCCGTAACAGACCGTACTTGGAACCGTACAACAATCGTATGGAAATCGTGACAAACCTTGCTTGACCGAGTATATCCGTGCTTTGTTCGTACAAACTCATGCTACATTCGTACCAGTCAACCCGTGTATAACCGAGTATACCGTATTGGAACCGTGTGCCCAACCGTGTTCTGTGGGAGACAGGCTTAATAATTAAGAAGCCAAATTCGGTCGCAGGCTCCCTCATTTGTTGGCTTCTTAATCATTAAGAATCATTGAAATAAGCTCTAACTATTACGTAAAACATGTCACACGGGGTGGAAGATGTCAACATCAGTTATGTATGTTCATGTACCATCAAGGTCACGTGAAAAAGGGTGCATTTCCATATACATGTACAGCTGATATCATAGGCGGGTCTATCTCGTGCTTAACCCACTATTCCATAATACATTTTAGTTAACACATTCAACCCTAGCGACGGGTATACTCGTCATTTACAAACAGTGTACATGTGAGGATTACACTGGTCCTATGCAAACAGTGTAGACTGATCAGAGAGCTCCTTAAGGAGCCCTCTGATCAAGGTCTAGATCTACATTGTTTGTAATTTTGAAATATATTGTTAAAATCAACCCCAAATAGTCATATAATAGACGATACTTAATTGGAAATTGTCCATCAAAAGTTTCAGGGATGAATGAGTTAACGCATTTAAATAATTCTCCCACTGATGAAAATGGTTCCATTTTATACAGTAATGAGCGTGCAACGTTAGAAATAATATTTCCTATCTCCCAGACACATTCTACTTTACTTTCAACCTGTTTTAACCACAGGTACTAGACACATACTTTATTATCTATGACCCCCCCTTTAAAACTATACTTCTTTTATCTATAAAAAAAAATTAAAAAAAGGGGGGGGGTGGTGTTAAAGCGACTCGCAACCGGATGGTGTACTTGTCAAAATAAAATAAAATACTCAAATAAAAGCAAATTTGTGGCATTATTTGGCTTCTGACATTAAAAAAATATGATCAGTCCAAAAAAAGTCTCAAGAATCGTCACCGAATCTTAGATTTTTAGATATTTTCCATCGTTTTTCTATACCGACTAGTAGACGGTATAGTTGTTGCTGTTGCTTCTCTACACGGGCTCAGACATAAACACGAGCCGAATTACGAAGTTGTATGCACTTTCGACCGCAACACATTAAAATACGTTAAATCGATCCGAGATAAACGGATAGTTCCGTGGTCCATTGGTCTAAGCGGTTTCCCCTAATTTGCCTTCTGTTCGCCAATGCCGGGCCATGGGTTCGAATCCCACCAGAGACCAATATTTTTTTTTATTGAAATTCATTTTTTTTAAACAGAATTTCTTATCCTAAACTAATTCTTTACCATTTATATAAGCGTTTGACACATATTTACAAATTACTATTTTTAATGCACCATCTGGTTGCGAGTCGCTTTAATAGATAATAAAGTATGTGTCAAGTACCTGTGGTTTTAAGTGGTCACCTGTTTTCAAAACTAGAAAGAGGCTATCAGATTTTGGGTTAAGTAGAAACTACTAACAAGAGCCCCATGGGGCATTATCGCTCACCTGAGAATAACTGACAAAATGGAGATAAATATTTATGTCCAGGAAGGGGTCATTTTTTACCCGAGGGGCATAATTTGAACAATCTTGTAAGAGAACCTGTAGATGATTATATGTGTCAAATATCTAAGATCAGGGTAGTAGGGTTTTAGACAAGAAGATTTTGTAAGTTTCCATTGGAAAAAAAAATCTATTTTTAGCTCCTGTGACCTACATATGCAACAGACTGAAACCAGTTGAACAAAATAGGTAAAGGATATCCAGAAGTGTCACCATGCTGAATATCAAAGCTCTGGCCATATTAGTTTCAGAGAAGAAGACGTTTGAAAATTTCACTATATAACTCTATGTAAAACTGTGACCCCCCGGGGTGGGCCTATTTTGACCCCAGGGGCATAATTTGAACAAACTTGATAGAGGACCTGTAGGCGATGCTATGTGTCAAATATCTAACATTTATAATGGCCCTTGTAGTTGCAGAGAAGACGATTTTTAAAGTTTTCATTGAAAAAATCTATTTTTAGCTCCAGTGACCTACATATGCAACCTACCAGAACCATTTGAACAATTTGGTATAGGACATCTAGAAATGTCACCATGCCAAATATCAAAGCTCTGGCCATATTACTTTCAGAGAAGAACACACTTGATAGAGGACCTGTAGGTGATGCTATGTGCCAAATATCTAAGCTCTGGCCTTTGTAGTTTCAGAGAAGAAGATTTTTTAAGTTTTCATTGAAAAAATGTATTTTTAGCTCCTGTGACCTAGTTATGCAACCGACCAGAACCATTTGAACAATTTTGGTATAGGTCACCATGCCAAATATCAAAGCTCTGGCCATATTAGTTTCAGAGAAGAAGACGTTTGAAAATGTCACTATATAACTCTATGTAAAACTGTGACCCCCGGGGCAGGGCCAATTTTGACCCCAGGGGCATAATTTGAACAAACTTGATAGAGGACCTGTAGATGATGCTATGTGACAAATATCTAAGCTCTGACCATTGCAATTTTTGACAAGAAGATTTTTTAAGATTTCCTTATTTTTTCACTTTGGTTGCCATGGCAACCAGAGTTCTGCATTGTTTTTAATTCTTTGAACAAATTTGAAAGAGCTTGACCCAAGGAACATTTCTGTAAGGTTTGGTTGAATTCTGTCAAGCGGTATAGGAGAAGATGTCATTTAAAGCAATTGTTAACGACGACGCACAACGCACGACGGACGACGGACACAGGGCCATCCCAATAGCTCACCTTGAGCCTTTGGCTCAGGTGAGCTAAAAACTAAGAAGACTCTATTCTAAACCTTTAACAGTGTACGCGAATGGGGAAAATATAATTACCTTTGAAATAAAAGTTTTAGCTGTAGCTTTAGCTCAAATCTGACCAATCAAAAGCTTGAGAATGACCTCAGACTCAACTCAAACTTTTTATAACCTTGGGGCCAGGTTACATGCCTCTGAATAGGACAGAATTCAAGACAAACAAAACACATTATATTTATTTTAATATCCTAGAACAAAAATCAACATACAGGTATAAAAACACTCATCCTTTAACACTTTTATGCAGCGACTCAGTTTTCTTAACCTTGACAAAGTGTTTTTCTGGGTATCCAGGTGAAATGCTGAGTAACTCGGCATCTGATCAGGATCCAAACACTTTGCTACCAAGATCTAGAAACTGTAAATATTGAGAGGAAAAATTAAATTAAGATTACAATATGAATAATAATATTGGGACAGTGGTACATACTCTCTAAGACTATCATGTAATCAATAACTTATTTAATATCAATCACATCGGAAACAATCAGGTAGAGTATTTGTACCCCCTTTCAAAAAGCAGTGGTATTTTGTCCACCCTGGTAAAAGTGAGGGGAGGGTATTTGTCTGAAGGGTATTTTGTCCTAGACTTGTTCACACAAGCACATGGCACATTAACTCTTTCAACCCTGAACATTTCAATGAACACGTTTCCAATATAATCTAGCCAATTTTTACTATCTTTCCTCTTTTTTTTTTTTTTTTTTACAATTAATTGCAAAATTGCAAGCAGTGCAGACCCAGATCAAGGGCTGTCACAGGAGTCCTCTGATTTGAGTCTACACTGTTGGCATAGGACTGTTGCGCTTTTGAATGCACTACCCCTGTGTGAAAGGAGCGCTATATAAATCTGGTATAATAATAATAATAATAGGACAAGACTGTCTGTAAAGGATGAGTATACTTGTTATGGCTCAAAATAGTTTGGGATGATATTTTTACTTCTGTTTGCCTCATTAAAACTTTATTTCATTTTAGCTTTCTCATCAAACAGGGGCGACACCGTTTGATTTTTGTTCTGGTCTGATGATTTTTATTGCAGTTGTGCCCTTTTACATAATCAGAAAGCTAAATATGAAATTTGGTCACAATATGACATAAAGAACTAAAGTTATTATCTGGAAACAAGTTGTTTTTAGGGGGGAATGTTCTAAGTATATGTATGTAAAGGGGTTTAACTGCAAAAAATATTTTAGACAGGATCCAAATTCAATAGGTGAACACTAAATATGATACTTTGTTACAATATGTTGAATGAAACTAAATTTAAAGTCCAGAACACGGAATTATACAAAACGGAATAGCAACTTAGCGAAGTTGAATAGGCGAGCATCTGAGCTCTCGCGGCGGTTGAATTTTGCGAGATTATGTGTCACGTGACAACTTCACTTTTTTGCCTCGTTGTCCGCAATTTCTGGGGTGAAAATTTACCGACTCGAGTGTTTTTATTGACATTTTATAGGATTTAAACGACTTGGTGGACATTCCTATCAATTATCGGGAATATAAACCCGTGAACAATGATTCGAATCAGACATTTATCATATTGACTACCGATAGACATTCTCTTATCAAGTCTCGTGAGTCTCGTATGCGCCGCACGAGATTTGCTATATAGCGCGAGGTTTCAATTCCGTCTGTGTCCAGAAGCAACCTTTTTTTTTTCTCTAAAATTCTAAGTATATAAAGGGGCATAACTGTGATAATAACCAAACCGGAACTAGAATCAATATATGTCTTACTTGCATGATGAGAAAGCTAACTAACATTAACCCATTACCCCATAGTCTGTTTCTAGTATTGAACATAGTTGACCACTTAAAGCAGTGTAGTGGACACCGGGTCAGCTAGTACCCGATCGACTGTGCCGATAGCCAGTAAAGTCCCAAGGTCAAGGCCACGTGTCATTCGGGAGCTTAGAGCAGTCCAGAGTCACTTCTGACGATACCCTCTGGTTGTACGGACGTGCTCATGAACACCCAGCTCTACGCTGAACATCTAGGGTATGTTGACTTAGTAAAGAATAGTATTGAACTGTGCAGAAATACTATAGCAGGGTGAAAGTAAAGCAGAATGTGCCTTAAGGTTGGTACTGCTAGGGTATAGAAAATATTTCTTATTATACCCCCACAAACAGAGTTTGAGGGTGGTATACTGGAATCAGCCTGTCGGTCGGTCGGTTGGTTGGCCGTCGGTCGGTCGGTTGGTTGGCCGTCGGTCTGTCTGCAAAATCTTGTACTTTCAACTCCTCCTTCACTTTTAACCCGATTCATTTGATACTTGGCATAAATGTTACTCGGGTATAGTAGATGTGCAAGACACAAATTTTAGGTCCTCTATGACCTTGACCTTTCGGCGGTCCGACCGCAAAATCTTGTACTTTCAACTCCTCCTTCACTTTTAACCCGATTCATTTGATACTTGGCATAAATGTTACTCGGGTATGGTATAGCAGATGTGCAAGACACAAATTTTAGGTCTCTATGACCTTGACCTTGACCTTTCGGCGGTCCGACCGCAAAATCCGGCGGTCGTCGGTCTGTCTGCAAAATCTTGTACTTTCAACTCCTCCTTCACTTTTAACCCGATTCATACGATACTTGGCATAAATGTTACTCGGGTATAGTAGATGTGCAAGACACAAATTTTAGGTCTCTATGACCTTGACCTTTCGGTGGTCTGTCTGCAAAATCTTGTACTTTCAACTCCTCCTTCACTTTTAACCAGATTCATTTGATACTTGGCATAAATGTTACTCGGGTATAGTAGATGTGCAAGACACAAATTTTAGGTCTCTATGACCTTGACCTTGACCTTTCGGCGGTCCGACCGCAAAATCTTGTACTTTCAACTTCTCCTTCACTTTTAACCCGATTCATTTGATACTTGGCATAAATGTTACTCGGGTATAGTAGATGTGCAAGACACAAATTTTAGGTCTCTATGACCTTGACCTTTTGGCGGTCCGACCGCAAAATCTTGTACTTTCAACTCCTCCTTCACTTTTAACCCGATTCATTTGATACTTGGCATAAATGTTACTCGGGTATAGTAGATGTGCAAGACACAAAATTTTAGGTCTCTATGACCTTGACCTATGGCCTCGAAATTGGTCTTGAAATTTGCAGGTAAAATCTTGTACTTTGAACTCCTCCTTCACTTTCAACCCGATTCACTTGATACTTGGCATAAATGTTACTCAGGAGTAGTAGATGTGCAAGACACAAATTTCAGGTCTCTTTGACCTTCAACTTGACCTTTGGCCTTGAAAATGTTGCTCAGGTATAGTAGATGTGCAAGACACAAATTTTAGGTCTCTATGACCTTGACCTTTGGCCTTGAAATTGGTCTTGAAATTTGCAGGTCAAATCTTGACCTTGGGCTTTGAAATTGGTTTTGAAATTCTGCAAAATCTTGTACTTTCAACCTGATTCAATTGATACTTGGCATAAATGTTACTCAGGTGTAGTAGATGTTCAAGACATAACTTTCAGGTCTCTGTGACCTTGACCTTAATATCTGGCCTTGAAATGGGAAAAATACCCAGTGTCATTCTGCAAAATTGGACCAGCGCGAACATTTTCATTTAATATTATGCCTTG
This sequence comes from Gari tellinella, assembly GCA_922989275.2. Lineage (NCBI taxonomy): Eukaryota > Metazoa > Mollusca > Bivalvia > Cardiida > Psammobiidae > Gari > Gari tellinella. The sequence goes on from OV277858.1 coordinate 56,123,801, forward strand.
AAATGGAAAAAAACTCATTCTGCAATCTCGGACAAGGGCGACAAATAAAAGTTTCTTTCAAAGGTAAGTTTTTCTTTATTCTGTAGTAATTTAGCTAAACCACCCTTTACATATAGATACATGTATCTAAGTTAACATGGCACCTTCAAACCATTTCTAATCTTGACATCTTGATTTCAGGTTCTCACAAATAAACAAAAAAACAACATATTTAACGAATTTAAGTGTTGGTTATTAATTAGCAAATTTAGATGTCATTGTATGGTTTCATATAGTAAATGTTCATTAGAACTGGTTAGAATAGGCTTGGGTCCTCGTCCCGGTGCCGAACATTGTGCACTTAATAAACACTATTACTCACACATCCAGCTTTTATGTAATCATCTGCATGCTTTTGTCCTTGATTCTTCTTTGTAGTTCCATAATGCAAGAGCTTTAACATGTTTGGCTTCAAGTGGTGTTTTGTATGCAATCAATTGTGTTGTGTTCTTCCACTTTGAGCAACATACATTATTAAGTGCCCAATGACAGAAAGCCATTGTATAAATAATTACTTTGCAATTCTTGATCAATTTCTTTCCAAGAACTTCCAAAAAAAATACAAATATGAAATAAATCTGAAGAAAAAAACTACCAAATCTGAAAAATTAAAATAATGTATACTTTCGGCTTGAAAAAATTAGACTATATTGTAAATATATTAGTTTATTTACAACACAGTGGCAAAACTATTTCACTATTGTGTGGTGGTTGGTGTGATTGTTTGCTTTGTTGCTTCACTTATATATATTTGAGAAAACGTTATTCTTTCACAATACACACGTTTACGCTCAAACAATTATTCCATTTAAACAATTTGAAGCCAGAATGCAAGAATAACGTTTTCTCCACTGTAGAGTCTATACTTATAGAATCTATACCTTAACTATCACTTTATTCTCCTTTGCAAGGTGGCTTGACCATGTTTCCTTAGAATTGAATGCTAATCTTAGAAAAGATGTCTTATGGCAAAGATTCTGTTCAAGTTGGCAATATATTTTAAAATAATACGATTGAAAAGAAATTCTTTAAATATTAACTAATGAACACTTTCATTCAACCAATTTCAAAATATTAATTCATTATTCACCAATTCTAAATAATTAATGGTCAACTTATCTGCCGCATGTTGCATAACAGACCCACACAAGTAGCATGAAAAATAATCTATTTTCAGGTTCTGTCTAAAACGAATACTATCAGAGAGAATATCAAAAAGGTCAAAGACGCTGGCCTACAGCTAACAGGAGTTGGATATAAAATAATGAAAGAGAAGACAATAAATGAGGAAAAACAAGCAATGCTGAGTGACCTGACAGATGTTGTAATAGATTCAGCAGACAAAATACTGACTGAAGCAGACAAACTGGAAACTCAACTCAAAGATCAAGCAACCAGGATTGAAAATTTGAAGAAAGATATGGCAAAATGTAAGAGGAGTTACAAAGAGGCTATATTAGAGAAGGATACTTTTGAAGGACAGGCCAAGAAATTGAAGACAGAGACAGATACACTTATGCAGCAATGCAATAAATTAACCCAGGAGAAAGAACAGATCAAGAATGAACTTGATACCAGTCAGAGAAGCCTCCAAGCCTTAGATTTTTCTTTAGATATGTCTGATTCACCACTCATGACCAGCACTCAAGATGAATCTAAATAGACAGTTGGCCTTCTTGGAAAAAAATCATTCCAAAATTTCCAAATACATGTAGTTACTTTTTGTTAATTACCAAATTTACATTACATGTATATAAAGGATACTTTTTGTGTAGTTGATCCACAGGTACTTGATACGTATTAAAAAAAATCTTTACTAGACCTCTATTATCGTTTGTAGAGAGACAAGTTATACAACAGGAATCAAACAGGTATTCTGAACTGTCAACTTAAACCAACATTCTCTTGTGGTGCCCTCTGGACATGATTAATTGTTCAATACTTACTTTTTATTTGATCTAATTCCATCAAATAACGGCAAAACACGTGAATTAAGGACGGAATTGTGCATAAAAGTTGACCATGTCGTTTATGATATCCATACCAAACTACGTAAATATAGGGGTAATCTAGTTGGTTTGCACAGTTAACGGCCTTTACGGCCGGAACTTTAAACTGTGCAAACCATCTACATTACTCCTATATTTACGCACTTTGGTATGGACGTCGGAATTGACATGGCCAACCAACCTTTATGCACAATTTCATCATAAATTCACTTAGTTTGCCATTATTTGATGGAATTGGATGAAATAAAAAGTATTGATAAATTAATCATTTCCCAAGGGCACCACAAAAGAATATAGGTGATCTGGTCAATTTTACCTGAGGTTTAAGTTGACAGTTAAGACTACCTGTTTGATTCCCGTTGTATATCTTGTCTCTATATATATGGTAATAGAGGTCTAGCAAAAAATGAAAAAAAAAATGTTTCAAGTACCTGTGGGTTGATTAGTGCATTGCAGTCTTCTGCTGTTGTACAGTGATGTAATACTTCACAGCTTTTATATAAACCTGTATTTGTCTTGCGTATCAGTGCATTGCCACTGTTTGTTTTGTTCTTTACTGTTAGTAACTTGTATTATCCTGTCACGTGCCTATTTTCCTGACGGATAAAGGGGTGACAGATAAACTTTGCTTTATTATGCTAGTTGGTCACATGACTGATGTTATTATGTCAGTTGGTCACATGACCTGTAGCCGGAACTATTTTTTCCCACCCAGACGCTTATTTTTCCCGCTGTTCGGAAAGGTATTCTAAAACTTTTTCAACAGAATCCGACGTGTAACGACGTCTATTCGAACTATTCGATGCAATCAAAGCGTTATAGAGTACACGCCACCAGTCGCTTGCTGAGATACTTCTAAAATTGTCCACCTTTTAGATTTCCTAAGTGAAAAACACTAGATTTTTAAAGGTTCTTTTATTTCTTTTCAACGTAACTAGGATGTGACGTCATCTATATATTAGTGGGCTTTCCTACAGTAACATAGTTCTTTAGTGAGAATCTTGTCTAGACCGAAAAATGATTCTAGCTTTGAAAAAAACATTCTCTATTTATTTTACTATTGTGACAAGGATAAATAGAATATTTGGTGACTAGCTTTGAATGAGAAATGTTATCTGCCTCGGCTTCTGAAAATATCAGGTTCACCTGCGGCCCACCAGATATATTCATCGCCTTGCCAGATAACATTTCTCATTCATAGCTAGTCGCCAAATTTTCTCTATAGCCAAGCCCTCACCTGATTAGCACAGCTTCCAATATTTTATTACATTCATTTGATACACAGATTGCTAGCTTTTTGGATTCATTTAATATACAGATTCCGTACTGTTTTCTGATTAATATTTAACGTTGAGATCATTGGTTCCTTTACTCCGTAGTTTGTTTTTAGTATTGAATGCAGATGTATGCTTAAAGCATGCTGAAAGTAAAGTACAATGATCCTTTAGGAGCTTTCTTTCAGCTTCCATCTGCTACAATATAGTGCTTCAGTTGTTACAAATCAAGAGCAATGTCACATAATTTCAATAAGAATTATTAGAAATTAAATGATACTTACTTTATTTCTGTAGGTTATCATGTAATATAATGTTGTAATTTGTAAGCTTAACCCTTCACTTGATATATACAGCTTGCAATATTCTTTTGATGAGCTGAATAGATTGCATAGCTCTAGCCAGAGCCATGTGATGTTGATATATACTGCTTCATATGCAAACACAGAAGGTCAGTTCACTTAATTTCTGTACAAGTTACTTGATATGATTCTTCTCTGCCTGCACTATTTCCAAAAACACTGTTTGATTATTTATGTTTGCTTTTAAAAACAATGAAACAAATATTACATTCTTAGGGATATATCTTTAGCCAAGCGTTAAGCTTTTTGTGCAGTATGACTAAACACCATAATCAACTTGATTACATGAAATCAACTTTAAAGACCGGAAACAACTCATATTTCTAAAACTGGATGGAATTATACCAAAAAATATTATTGCATAGTTTAAATACTAAAAATAGACTACATGACAAAATTTCGTGGAAAAATACTAAATTTTAGATGAGTTATGACCAATATTTCATGTTCAAAGTCTGTTGATTTTTCTGAGCTGCTCGTTGACAAATTCAACACTGTAAATTGGTCATTGAAATTTTATCCTGTAGTCTATTTTTAGTATTTAAATCTATCAATATTTTGTTTTTGGTAAAATTCCAACCAGTTTGATTTAGTTTTCGGGTAATCAAGTTGATTACAGTGTTTAGTCATACCGCTTTTTGTGAAGATTATTTGTTTAATTAAAGAAATAAAACATTTCAGATCCTACTGTTCGCTGGTGAAATAAGCAGAAGATAGACACATAGACATAGACAAAATCATACACAACAAGAGGCATTACTTGAAAAAAGCCAGGTAATTCTCATTCTTACATTTTAAAAGCGAAGTATGCAGACTAGATGTGGACTGTGGAGTTTGTCTCATATGAGTATTAAATGTTGACTTATGATATCAACATTTGTTTTTGTTTTCATGGAATAAAATTTAGAGAGAAATATTAGAAACTGAAATTTTTGATATAGTATATTGGGTGTTGGATTTTTGGTGTTAACTCTTGGTGCCTGCTGTTCTTTTTGTGTTGAGAATCCTACTCAATTCTTATTTTCGTGTTTCCGCTTTATTTTGCAGATAAACATGCCTCAAAAAGGAAGGAAAAGATGTCATAGGACAGTCTGTGAAGCACAGAGACAAACACAGAGACAAAGGAGACAAACACAAATACAAACAATAACTAGTAGGATACAAGAAATAACTGAAACCGTCAGTAGTGAGCAAAGAGATTGTGAAGCGCACAGACAAACACAGAGACAAACAGTGACTGATAGGACAGCAGAATTAATTGAAACTGTCAGTAGTGAGCAAAAAGACTGTGATACACAGAGACAAAGGATGACTGCAAGGACAGCAGATTTAGAATTAATTGAAACTGGTAGTAGTGAGCAAAAAGACTTTGATACACAGAGACAAAGGATGACTGCTAGGACAGCATATTTAGAATTAATTGAAACTGGCAGTAGTGAGCAAAAAGACTTTGATACACAGAGACAAAGGATGACTGCAAGGATAGCAGATTTAGAATTAATTGAAACTGGCAGTAGTGAGCAAAAATACTTTGATACACAGAGACAAAGGATGACTGCTAGGACAGCATATTTAGAATTAATTGAAACTGGTAGTAGTGAGCAAAAAGACTGTGATACTCAGAGACAAAGGATGACTGCAAGGACAGCAGATTTAGAATTAATTGAAACTGGTAGTAGTGAGCAAAAATACTTTGATACACAGAGACAAAGGATGACTGCTAGGACAGCATATTTAGAATTAATTGAAACTGGCAGTAGTGAGCAAAAATACTTTGATACACAGAGACAAAGGATGACTGCTAGGACAGCATATTTAGAATTAATTGAAACTGGCAGTAGTGAGCAAAAAGACTTTGATACACAGAGACAAAGGATGACTGCTAGGACAGCAGATTTAGAATTTATTGAAACTGGCAGTAGTGAGCAAAAAGACTGTGATACACAGATACAAAGGATGACTGCTAGGACAGCAGAATTAATTGAAACTGTCAGTAGTGAGCAAAAAGACTGTGATACACAGAGACAAAGGACGACTGCAAGGACAGCAGATTTAGAATTAATTGAAACTGGTAGTAGTGAGCAAAAAGACTTTGATACACAGAGACAAAGGATGACTGCTAGGACAGCATATTTAGAATTAATTGAAACTAGCAGTAGTGAGCAAAAAGACTTTGATACACAGAGACAAAGGATGACTGCGAGGACAGCAGATTTAGAATTAATTGAAACTGGCAGTAGTGAGCAAAAAGACTTTGATACACAGAGACAAAGGATGACTGCTAGGACAGCATATTTAGAATTAATTGAAACTGGTAGTAGTGAGCAAAAAGACTGTGATACACAGAGACAAAGGATGACTGCAAGGACAGCAGATTTAGAATTAATTGAAACTGGTAGTAGTGAGCAAAAATACTTTGATACACAGAGACAAAGGATGACTGCTAGGACAGCCTATTTAGAATTAATTGAAACTGGCAGTAGTGAGCAAAAAGACTTTGATACACAGAGACAAAGGATGACTGCTAGGACAGCAGATTTAGAATTTATTGAAACTGGCAGTAGTGAGCAAAAAGACTGTGATACACAGATACAAAGGATGACTGCTAGGACAGCAGATTTAGAATTAATTGAAACTGGTAGTAGTGAGCAAAAAGACTGTGATACACAGATACAAAGGATGACTGCTAGGACAGCAGATTTAGAACTAATTGAAACTGGTAGTAGTGAGCAAAAAGACTGTGATACACAGATACAAAGGATGACTGCAAGGACAGCAGATTTAGAATTAATTGAAACTGGTAGTAGTGAGCAAAAAGACTTTGATACACAGAGACAAAGGATGACTGCTAGGACAGCATATTTAGAATTAATTGAAACTGGCAGTAGTGAGCAAAAAGACTTTGATACACAGAGACAAAGGATGACTGCTAGGACAGCAGATTTAGAATTTATTGAAACTGGCAGTAGTGAGCAAAAAGACTGTGATACACAGATACAAAGGATGACTGCTAGGACAGCAGATTTAGAATTAATTGAAACTGGCAGTGGTGAGCAAAAAGACTTTGATACACAGATACAAAGGATGACTGCTAGGACAGCAGATTTAGAATTAATTGAAACTGGCAGTGGTGAGCAAAAAGACTTTGATACACAGATACAAAGGATGACTGCAAGGACAGCAGAATTATTTGAAAATGTCAGTAGTGAACAGAGACATACTATGGCAGCAGAATTCACTAAAACTGTACGAAGTGAGCAAACAGACCAAGTGTCATTATTTCATGGTGATGCTGAACATCAGAAAACGCAACAGACAGTTACTGTCAGTGAAAATATAAAATATGAACAAGAACAAAAAACAGATGAAACATGTGTTAATTCTAAATTATCAGCCAGTGAGATAGTCCAGAAATACTTAAAATCACAAAAATCTTTAGAAAAATGTAAAACTGACATGTTATCAGGCTCTCAAGACAAGATAGTAGCTGAACTACAGAAAGACAACGATTTTAGACACTCCACAAAGATGGAGCAGTTACAGAGGAAAAGAAAGGAAAACGACAGATTTAAAAAGGAAATGAAAAGAAGAAATGAATCTGAAGATGAAATAAAAAAAAAGATTAGAAAAAGACAGAGAATCAAAAAGAGAAAAACGTAAATTAACTGCAGAAAGACTCTGGAGAAATGAACGTGAAAGAGAAGCTAAGAGACAAAAGCGAGAAAACAGTGCAGAAAAAGTACGCGAAAGAGAAGCTCAGAGACATAAGCGCAAAAGCAGTGCAGAAAGACTGAAGAGAAATGAACGTGAAAGAAAAGCTATGAGACAAAAGCTTGAAAGCAGTGCAGAAAGACTCAAGAGAAATGAACGTGAAAGAGACGCTAAGAGACAAAAGCGTGAATGCAGTGCAGAAAGACTCAAGAGAAATGAATGTGAAAGAAAAGCTAAGAGACAAAAGCGTGAAAGCAGTGCAGAAAGACTCAAGAGAAATGAATGTGAAAGAAAAGCTAAGAGACAAAAGCGTGACAGCAGTGCAGAAAGACTCAAGAGAAATGAACGTGAAAGAGAAACCCAGACACAAAAACGCAAAAGCAGTGCAGAAAGACTCAAGAGAAATGAACGTGAAAGAGAAACCCAGACACAAAAGCGTGACAGCAGTGCAGAAAGACTCAAGAGAAATGAACGTGAAAGAGAAACCCAGACACAAAAACGCAAAAGCAGTGCAGAAAGACTCAAGAGAAATGAACGTGAAAGAAAAGCTAAGAGACAAAAGCGTGAAAATAGTGCAGAAAAAGTACGCGAAAGAGAAGCTCAGAGACATAAGCGCAAAAGTAGTGCAGAAAGACTCAAGAGAAATGAACGTGAAAGAAAAGCTAAGAGACAAAAGCGTGAAAATAGTGCAGAAAAAGTACGCGAAAGAGAAGCTCAGAGACATAAGCGCAAAAGTAGTGCAGAAAGACTCAAGAGAAATGAACGTGATACTTGATACTTGGCATAAATGTTACTCGGGTATAGTAGATGTGCAAGACACAAATTTTAGGTCCTCTATGACCTTGACCTTTCGGCGGTCCGACCGCAAAATCTTGTACTTTCAACTCCTCCTTCACTTTTAACCCGATTCATTTGATACTTGGCATAAATGTTACTCGGGTATGGTATAGCAGATGTGCAAGACACAAATTTTAGGTCTCTATGACCTTGACCTTGACCTTTCGGCGGTCCGACCGCAAAATCCGGCGGTCGTCGGTCTGTCTGCAAAATCTTGTACTTTCAACTCCTCCTTCACTTTTAACCCGATTCATACGATACTTGGCATAAATGTTACTCGGGTATAGTAGATGTGCAAGACACAAATTTTAGGTCTCTATGACCTTGACCTTTCGGCGGTCTGTCTGCAAAATCTTGTACTTTCAACTCCTCCTTCACTTTTAACCAGATTCATTTGATACTTGGCATAAATGTTACTCGGGTATAGTAGATGTGCAAGACACAAATTTTAGGTCTCTATGACCTTGACCTTGACCTTTCGGCGGTCCGACCGCAAAATCTTGTACTTTCAACTTCTCCTTCACTTTTAACCCGATTCATTTGATACTTGGCATAAATGTTACTCGGGTATAGTAGATGTGCAAGACACAAATTTTAGGTCTCTATGACCTTGACCTTTTGGCGGTCCGACCGCAAAATCTTGTACTTTCAACTCCTCCTTCACTTTTAACCCGATTCATTTGATACTTGGCATAAATGTTACTCGGGTATAGTAGATGTGCAAGACACAAAATTTTAGGTCTCTATGACCTTGACCTATGGCCTCGAAATTGGTCTTGAAATTTGCAGGTAAAATCTTGTACTTTGAACTCCTCCTTCACTTTCAACCCGATTCACTTGATACTTGGCATAAATGTTACTCAGGAGTAGTAGATGTGCAAGACACAAATTTCAGGTCTCTTTGACCTTCAACTTGACCTTTGGCCTTGAAAATGTTGCTCAGGTATAGTAGATGTGCAAGACACAAATTTTAGGTCTCTATGACCTTGACCTTTGGCCTTGAAATTGGTCTTGAAATTTGCAGGTCAAATCTTGACCTTGGGCTTTGAAATTGGTTTTGAAATTCTGCAAAATCTTGTACTTTCAACCTGATTCAATTGATACTTGGCATAAATGTTACTCAGGTGTAGTAGATGTTCAAGACATAACTTTCAGGTCTCTGTGACCTTGACCTTAATATCTGGCCTTGAAATGGGAAAAATACCCAGTGTCATTCTGCAAAATTGGACCAGCGCGAACATTTTCATTTAATATTATGCCTTGAAATGGAAAAAAACTCATTCTGCAATCTCGGACAAGGGCGACAAATAAAAGTTTCTTTCAAAGGTAAGTTTTTCTTTATTCTGTAGTAATTTAGCTAAACCACCCTTTACATATAGATACATGTATCTAAGTTAACATGGCACCTTCAAACCATTTCTAATCTTGACATCTTGATTTCAGGTTCTCACAAATAAACAAAAAAACAACATATTTAACGAATTTAAGTGTTGGTTATTAATTAGCAAATTTAGATGTCATTGTATGGTTTCATATAGTAAATGTTCATTAGAACTGGTTAGAATAGGCTTGGGTCCTCGTCCCGGTGCCGGACATTGTGCACTTAATAAACACTATTACTCACACATCCAGCTTTTATGTAATCATCTGCATGCTTTTGTCCTTGATTCTTCTTTGTAGTTCCATAATGCAAGAGCTTTAACATGTTTGGCTTCAAGTGGTGTTTTGTATGCAATCAATTGTGTTGTGTTCTTCCACTTTGAGCAACATACATTATTAAGTGCCCAATGACAGAAAGCCATTGTATAAATAATTACTTTGCAATTCTTGATCAATTTCTTTCCAAGAACTTCCAAAAAAAATACAAATATGAAATAAATCTGAAGAAAAAAACTACCAAATCTGAAAAATTAAAATAATGTATACTTTCGGCTTGAAAAAATTAGACTATATTGTAAATATATTAGTTTATTTACAACACAGTGGCAAAACTATTTCACTATTGTGTGGTGGTTGGTGTGATTGTTTGCTTTGTTGCTTCACTTATATATATTTGAGAAAACGTTATTCTTTCACAATACACACGTTTACGCTCAAACAATTATTCCATTTAAACAATTTGAAGCCAGAATGCAAGAATAACGTTTTCTCCACTGTAGAGTCTATACTTATAGAATCTATACCTTAACTATCACTTTATTCTCCTTTGCAAGGTGGCTTGACCATGTTTCCTTAGAATTGAATGCTAATCTTAGAAAAGATGTCTTATGGCAAAGATTCTGTTCAAGTTGGCAATATATTTTAAAATAATACGATTGAAAAGAAATTCTTTAAATATTAACTAATGAACACTTTCATTCAACCAATTTCAAAATATTAATTCATTATTCACCAATTCTAAATAATTAATGGTCAACTTATCTGCCGCATGTTGCATAACAGACCCACACAAGTAGCATGAAAAATAATCTATTTTCAGGTTCTGTCTAAAACGAATACTATCAGAGAGAATATCAAAAAGGTCAAAGACGCTGGCCTACAGCTAACAGGAGTTGGATATAAAATAATGAAAGAGAAGACAATAAATGAGGAAAAACAAGCAATGCTGAGTGACCTGACAGATGTTGTAATAGATTCAGCAGACAAAATACTGACTGAAGCAGACAAACTGGAAACTCAACTCAAAGATCAAGCAACCAGGATTGAAAATTTGAAGAAAGATATGGCAAAATGTAAGAGGAGTTACAAAGAGGCTATATTAGAGAAGGATACTTTTGAAGGACAGGCCAAGAAATTGAAGACAGAGACAGATACACTTATGCAGCAATGCAATAAATTAACCAAGGAGAAAGAACAGATCAAGAATGAACTTGATACCAGTCAGAGAAGCCTCCAAGCCTTAGATTTTTCTTTAGATATGTCTGATTCACCACTCATGACCAGCACTCAAGATGAATCTAAATAGACAGTTGGCCTTCTTGGAAAAAAATCATTCCAAAATTTCCAAATACATGTAGTTACTTTTTGTTAATTACCAAATTTACATTACATGTATATAAAGGATACTTTTTGTGTAGTTGATCCACAGGTACTTGATACGTATTAAAAAAAATCTTTACTAGACCTCTATTATCGTTTGTAGAGAGACAAGTTATACAACAGGAATCAAACAGGTATTCTGAACTGTCAACTTAAACCAACATTCTCTTGTGGTGCCCTCTGGACATGATTAATTGTTCAATACTTACTTTTTATTTGATCTAATTCCATCAAATAACGGCAAAACACGTGAATTAAGGACGGAATTGTGCATAAAAGTTGACCATGTCGTTTATGATATCCATACCAAACTACGTAAATATAGGGGTAATCTAGTTGGTTTGCACAGTTAACGGCCTTTACGGCCGGAACTTTAAACTGTGCAAACCATCTACATTACTCCTATATTTACGCACTTTGGTATGGACGTCGGAATTGACATGGCCAACCAACCTTTATGCACAATTTCATCATAAATTCACTTAGTTTGCCATTATTTGATGGAATTGGATGAAATAAAAAGTATTGATAAATTAATCATTTCCCAAGGGCACCACAAAAGAATATAGGTGATCTGGTCAATTTTACCTGAGGTTTAAGTTGACAGTTAAGACTACCTGTTTGATTCCCGTTGTATATCTTGTCTCTATATATATGGTAATAGAGGTCTAGCAAAAAATGAAAAAAAAAATGTTTCAAGTACCTGTGGGTTGATTAGTGCATTGCAGTCTTCTGCTGTTGTACAGTGATGTAATACTTCACAGCTTTTATATAAACCTGTATTTGTCTTGCGTATCAGTGCATTGCCACTGTTTGTTTTGTTCTTTACTGTTAGTAACTTGTATTATCCTGTCACGTGCCTATTTTCCTGACGGATAAAGGGGTGACAGATAAACTTTGCTTTATTATGCTAGTTGGTCACATGACTGATGTTATTATGTCAGTTGGTCACATGACCTGTAGCCGGAACTATTTTTTCCCACCCAGACGCTTATTTTTCCCGCTGTTCGGAAAGGTATTCTAAAACTTTTTCAACAGAATCCGACGTGTAACGACGTCTATTCGAACTATTCGATGCAATCAAAGCGTTATAGAGTACACGCCACCAGTCGCTTGCTGAGATACTTCTAAAATTGTCCACCTTTTAGATTTCCTAAGTGAAAAACACTAGATTTTTAAAGGTTCTTTTATTTCTTTTCAACGTAACTAGGATGTGACGTCATCTATATATTAGTGGGCTTTCCTACAGTAACATAGTTCTTTAGTGAGAATCTTGTCTAGACCGAAAAATGATTCTAGCTTTGAAAAAAACATTCTCTATTTATTTTACTATTGTGACAAGGATAAATAGAATATTTGGTGACTAGCTTTGAATGAGAAATGTTATCTGCCTCGGCTTCTGAAAATATCAGGTTCACCTGCGGCCCACCAGATATATTCATCGCCTTGCCAGATAACATTTCTCATTCATAGCTAGTCGCCAAATTTTCTCTATAGCCAAGCCCTCACCTGATTAGCACAGCTTCCAATATTTTATTACATTCATTTGATACACAGATTGCTAGCTTTTTGGATTCATTTAATATACAGATTCCGTACTGTTTTCTGATTAATATTTAACGTTGAGATCATTGGTTCCTTTACTCCGTAGTTTGTTTTTAGTATTGAATGCAGATGTATGCTTAAAGCATGCTGAAAGTAAAGTACAATGATCCTTTAGGAGCTTTCTTTCAGCTTCCATCTGCTACAATATAGTGCTTCAGTTGTTACAAATCAAGAGCAATGTCACATAATTTCAATAAGAATTATTAGAAATTAAATGATACTTACTTTATTTCTGTAGGTTATCATGTAATATAATGTTGTAATTTGTAAGCTTAACCCTTCACTTGATATATACAGCTTGCAATATTCTTTTGATGAGCTGAATAGATTGCATAGCTCTAGCCAGAGCCATGTGATGTTGATATATACTGCTTCATATGCAAACACAGAAGGTCAGTTCACTTAATTTCTGTACAAGTTACTTGATATGATTCTTCTCTGCCTGCACTATTTCCAAAAACACTGTTTGATTATTTATGTTTGCTTTTAAAAACAATGAAACAAATATTACATTCTTAGGGATATATCTTTAGCCAAGCGTTAAGCTTTTTGTGCAGTATGACTAAACACCATAATCAACTTGATTACATGAAATCAACTTTAAAGACCGGAAACAACTCATATTTCTAAAACTGGATGGAATTATACCAAAAAATATTATTGCATAGTTTAAATACTAAAAATAGACTACATGACAAAATTTCGTGGAAAAATACTAAATTTTAGATGAGTTATGACCAATATTTCATGTTCAAAGTCTGTTGATTTTTCTGAGCTGCTCGTTGACAAATTCAACACTGTAAATTGGTCATTGAAATTTTATCCTGTAGTCTATTTTTAGTATTTAAATCTATCAATATTTTGTTTTTGGTAAAATTCCAACCAGTTTGATTTAGTTTTCGGGTAATCAAGTTGATTACAGTGTTTAGTCATACCGCTTTTTGTGAAGATTATTTGTTTAATTAAAGAAATAAAACATTTCAGATCCTACTGTTCGCTGGTGAAATAAGCAGAAGATAGACACATAGACATAGACAAAATCATACACAACAAGAGGCATTACTTGAAAAAAGCCAGGTAATTCTCATTCTTACATTTTAAAAGCGAAGTATGCAGACTAGATGTGGACTGTGGAGTTTGTCTCATATGAGTATTAAATGTTGACTTATGATATCAACATTTGTTTTTGTTTTCATGGAATAAAATTTAGAGAGAAATATTAGAAACTGAAATTTTTGATATAGTATATTGGGTGTTGGATTTTTGGTGTTAACTCTTGGTGCCTGCTGTTCTTTTTGTGTTGAGAATCCTACTCAATTCTTATTTTCGTGTTTCCGCTTTATTTTGCAGATAAACATGCCTCAAAAAGGAAGGAAAAGATGTCATAGGACAGTCTGTGAAGCACAGAGACAAACACAGAGACAAAGGAGACAAACACAAATACAAACAATAACTAGTAGGATACAAGAAATAACTGAAACCGTCAGTAGTGAGCAAAGAGATTGTGAAGCGCACAGACAAACACAGAGACAAACAGTGACTGATAGGACAGCAGAATTAATTGAAACTGTCAGTAGTGAGCAAAAAGACTGTGATACACAGAGACAAAGGATGACTGCAAGGACAGCAGATTTAGAATTAATTGAAACTGGTAGTAGTGAGCAAAAAGACTTTGATACACAGAGACAAAGGATGACTGCTAGGACAGCATATTTAGAATTAATTGAAACTGGCAGTAGTGAGCAAAAAGACTTTGATACACAGAGACAAAGGATGACTGCAAGGATAGCAGATTTAGAATTAATTGAAACTGGCAGTAGTGAGCAAAAATACTTTGATACACAGAGACAAAGGATGACTGCTAGGACAGCATATTTAGAATTAATTGAAACTGGTAGTAGTGAGCAAAAAGACTGTGATACTCAGAGACAAAGGATGACTGCAAGGACAGCAGATTTAGAATTAATTGAAACTGGTAGTAGTGAGCAAAAATACTTTGATACACAGAGACAAAGGATGACTGCTAGGACAGCATATTTAGAATTAATTGAAACTGGCAGTAGTGAGCAAAAATACTTTGATACACAGAGACAAAGGATGACTGCTAGGACAGCATATTTAGAATTAATTGAAACTGGCAGTAGTGAGCAAAAAGACTTTGATACACAGAGACAAAGGATGACTGCTAGGACAGCAGATTTAGAATTTATTGAAACTGGCAGTAGTGAGCAAAAAGACTGTGATACACAGATACAAAGGATGACTGCTAGGACAGCAGAATTAATTGAAACAGTCAGTAGTGAGCAAAAAGACTGTGATACACAGAGACAAAGGACGACTGCAAGGACAGCAGATTTAGAATTAATTGAAACTGGTAGTAGTGAGCAAAAAGACTTTGATACACAGAGACAAAGGATGACTGCTAGGACAGCATATTTAGAATTAATTGAAACTAGCAGTAGTGAGCAAAAAGACTTTGATACACAGAGACAAAGGATGACTGCGAGGACAGCAGATTTAGAATTAATTGAAACTGGCAGTAGTGAGCAAAAAGACTTTGATACACAGAGACAAAGGATGACTGCTAGGACAGCATATTTAGAATTAATTGAAACTGGTAGTAGTGAGCAAAAAGACTGTGATACACAGAGACAAAGGATGACTGCAAGGACAGCAGATTTAGAATTAATTGAAACTGGTAGTAGTGAGCAAAAATACTTTGATACACAGAGACAAAGGATGACTGCTAGGACAGCCTATTTAGAATTAATTGAAACTGGCAGTAGTGAGCAAAAAGACTTTGATACACAGAGACAAAGGATGACTGCTAGGACAGCAGATTTAGAATTTATTGAAACTGGCAGTAGTGAGCAAAAAGACTGTGATACACAGATACAAAGGATGACTGCTAGGACAGCAGATTTAGAATTAATTGAAACTGGTAGTAGTGAGCAAAAAGACTGTGATACACAGATACAAAGGATGACTGCTAGGACAGCAGATTTAGAACTAATTGAAACTGGTAGTAGTGAGCAAAAAGACTGTGATACACAGATACAAAGGATGACTGCAAGGACAGCAGATTTAGAATTAATTGAAACTGGTAGTAGTGAGCAAAAAGACTTTGATACACAGAGACAAAGGATGACTGCTAGGACAGCATATTTAGAATTAATTGAAACTGGCAGTAGTGAGCAAAAAGACTTTGATACACAGAGACAAAGGATGACTGCTAGGACAGCAGATTTAGAATTTATTGAAACTGGCAGTAGTGAGCAAAAAGACTGTGATACACAGATACAAAGGATGACTGCTAGGACAGCAGATTTAGAATTAATTGAAACTGGCAGTGGTGAGCAAAAAGACTTTGATACACAGATACAAAGGATGACTGCTAGGACAGCAGATTTAGAATTAATTGAAACTGGCAGTGGTGAGCAAAAAGACTTTGATACACAGATACAAAGGATGACTGCAAGGACAGCAGAATTATTTGAAAATGTCAGTAGTGAACAGAGACATACTATGGCAGCAGAATTCACTAAAACTGTACGAAGTGAGCAAACAGACCAAGTGTCATTATTTCATGGTGATGCTGAACATCAGAAAACGCAACAGACAGTTACTGTCAGTGAAAATATAAAATATGAACAAGAACAAAAAACAGATGAAACATGTGTTAATTCTAAATTATCAGCCAGTGAGATAGTCCAGAAATACTTAAAATCACAAAAATCTTTAGAAAAATGTAAAACTGACATGTTATCAGGCTCTCAAGACAAGATAGTAGCTGAACTACAGAAAGACAACGATTTTAGACACTCCACAAAGATGGAGCAGTTACAGAGGAAAAGAAAGGAAAACGACAGATTTAAAAAGGAAATGAAAAGAAGAAATGAATCTGAAGATGAAATAAAAAAAAAGATTAGAAAAAGACAGAGAATCAAAAAGAGAAAAACGTAAATTAACTGCAGAAAGACTCTGGAGAAATGAACGTGAAAGAGAAGCTAAGAGACAAAAGCGAGAAAACAGTGCAGAAAAAGTACGCGAAAGAGAAGCTCAGAGACATAAGCGCAAAAGCAGTGCAGAAAGACTGAAGAGAAATGAACGTGAAAGAAAAGCTATGAGACAAAAGCTTGAAAGCAGTGCAGAAAGACTCAAGAGAAATGAACGTGAAAGAGAAGCTAAGAGACAAAAGCGTGAATGCAGTGCAGAAAGACTCAAGAGAAATGAATGTGAAAGAAAAGCTAAGAGACAAAAGCGTGAAAGCAGTGCAGAAAGACTCAAGAGAACTGAATGTGAAAGAAAAGCTAAGAGACAAAAGCGTGACAGCAGTGCAGAAAGACTCAAGAGAAATGAACGTGAAAGAGAAACCCAGACACAAAAACGCAAAAGCAGTGCAGAAAGACTCAAGAGAAATGAACGTGAAAGAGAAACCCAGACACAAAAGCGTGACAGCAGTGCAGAAAGACTCAAGAGAAATGAACGTGAAAGAGAAACCCAGACACAAAAACGCAAAAGCAGTGCAGAAAGACTCAAGAGAAATGAACGTGAAAGAGAAACCCAGACACAAAAACGCAAAAGCAGTGCAGAAAGACTCAAGAGAAATGAACGTGAAAGAGAAACCCAGACACAAAAACGCAAAAGCAGTGCAGAAAGACTCAAGAGAAATGAACGTGAAAGAGAAACCCAGACACAAAAACGCAAAAGCAGTGCAGAAAGACTCAAGAGAAATGAACGTGAAAGAGAAACCCAGACACAAAAACGCAAAAGCAGTGCAGAAAGACTCAAGAGAAATGAACGTGAAAGAGAAACCCAGACACAAAAACGCAAAAGCAGTGCAGAAAGACTCAAGAGAAATGAACGTGAAAGAAAAGCTAAGAGACAAAAGCGTGAAAATAGTGCAGAAAAAGTACGCGAAAGAGAAGCTCAGAGACATAAGCGCAAAAGTAGTGCAGAAAGACTCAAGAGAAATGAACGTGAAAGAAAAGCTAAGAGACAAAAGCGTGAAAATAGTGCAGAAAAAGTACGCGAAAGAGAAGCTCAGAGACATAAGCGCAAAAGTAGTGCAGAAAGACTCAAGAGAAATGAACGTGAAAGTAAAGCTAAGAGACAAAAGCGTGAAAGCAGTGAAGAAAGACTCAAGAGAAATGAACATGAAAGAAAAGCTTTGAGACAAAAGCGTGAAAGCAGTGCAGAAAGACTCAAGAGAAATGAAAGTGAAAGAAAAGCTAAGAGACAAAAGCGTGACAGCAGTGCAGAAAGACTCAAGAGAAATGAACGTGAAAGAGAAACCCAGAGACAAAAACGCAAAAGCAATGCTGAAAGACTGAAGAGAAATCTAAGAGAAAAGAAACAGAAACAGTTCGGGCGTCAAACCAGCACTTGCTCACTTAAGGCCATTGCAGATTTTAAAATGACAATTCAAAATGGACCTTTCTATATCTGTACTGTTTGTCATCGCCTTCTTTACAGAGGGTCAGTAAAACAATTCCATATCAGTGAATATAAAGATATAAATACATATTCCACAAGCAAAACTGCTTTTGATGGATATGAATACATTTGCCTGAGCTGTCATAAATGTATTACGGCTAAGAAAATGCCACTATTGGCTGTTGCTAATGGACTGCAGCTAGATGATATACCAAGTCAGTTGGACATATTAAATTCTTTGGAGTGTGTATTTATAGCCAGGAGAATACCGTTTGGGATACCACCTGAGTGATAGTGACCTTGACTTTTGACCTTCATTATTGAAAAACTTTGTCCTATACTATATCATCTTGAATTACCAAACATGGTCTGGGGATACATTTGGTAATTCAGAGTGTTGCATAACACTTTAACCTCAATTTGACCTTGACCTCTCACATTAATAACTGAAAAATCTTGGTCAAAGCATAACTTTTATAAATACCATATCATGTAGGATTACCAATTTTCCAGATAGGGAACTATAAAATAGCATTATTACATGTATATATAAACTGCTCTTTTCTAATATTCCAACCTCTTAGGGCCTTTTTCAAAGAAAATCACGTCAAAACACATGTCACATTTACATGTATTCAGCCATAAAATCAAAGAGAATAATGTTTACAACATTGTTTGTTATTGCCACTATATATTAATGCATTGTATAACAGATAGAAAACAGCATATCAAGACAGCTGATTTAATAATTGCTTAGTTATAACATCTTTTCAAATTGTTCTACAGTTAACCCATTGACCCCATGTGAGGTGTCTACCTATTCTATACAGTGTACCTGTGAAGAGCACATATAGGTAGAGCCTTCTAATATCAAAATCTGCACTGTTAGTCATTTTACAATATGTTGAGGGAAAAAACACCACCTAAATATTCAACAAGAGCACCACAAGTGGGTGCCAATGCTCTTCTGTTTTGCTATCCTTGTTATGGCCGATGTTAAATTCTCCCTAAATGACCTTGATCTTTGTCAGACATGACCAAAGATGTGCTGATCTCAAGAGCTTCTTAAGGTGAGTACACATACCAAATATAAGGTCTGTATCACATGTAGTTCTAAAGTTATGGCCAATGTTAAGATTCCGACAACGCAAACAACTCAGACGCCAGAGTGATGACAATAACTTTGAAACAGACAAGCTAAAAATGGACTAGACTTGGATCTAATTGAAAATTGGAATTGTCCATTTGAAATGTTTGCATTTATGAGACAACAAAGAAACTGTTTGCAATGATCTCAAGTTGTCTCTTTCCATGAATTAACTAGAACGGCTATCACTAAAGGTGATAAATACCCCCACTATGCAGCACTCTGTCACACTCTGCAGACGTTTGATGAGGTTTGACAATGGCAGGGTGCTGCCACCATCATAAAAACTTGGAAAATTTATGGCAAGTATCAAGTATATCAGGTTGAAAGTGAAGGAGTTCGCTGTACAAGATTTTGCCTGCCAATTTCAAGGTCAAAGGTCAAGGTCACAGAGATTATAAATGTGTGTCTTGCACATCTACTACTCCTGAGTAACATTTATGGAAAGTATCAAGTGAATAAGAGTAAAAGTGAAGGAGGAGTTCAAAGTACAAGATTTTGCCTGCCAATTTCAAGACCAATTTAAATGACAAAGGTCAAGGTCACAGAGACCTGAAATTTGTGTCTTGCACATCTACTACACCTGCGTAACATTTATGCCAAGTATCAAATGAATCGGGTTGAAACTGAAGGAGGAGTTGAAAGTACAAGATTTTGCCTGCCAATTTCAAGACCAAATTTAAGGCCAAAGGTCAAGGTCACAGAGACCTGAAATTTGTGTCTTGCACATCTAGTACACCTGAGTAACATTTATTACAAGTATCAAATGAATCGGGTTGAAACTGAAAGAGGAGTTGAAAGTACAAGATTTTGCCTACCAATTTCAAGACCAATTTCAAGGCCAAAGGTCAAGGTCAAGGTCACAGAGACCTGAAAATTGTGTCTTGCACATCTACTACACCTGAGTAACATCTATGCCAAGTATCAAATGAATCGGGTTGAAACTGAAGGAGGAGTTGAAAGTACAAGATTTTGCCTGCCAATTTCAAGACCAAAGGACTTAGTTCACTAAGGGGTGAAATTGGCCTAGAAATTCATAAATTCATAAATTATCCAAGTTGTTAATCTTTTTGAATATCCTACTGAAGTTGGTTGGAATTACATCGAACTTACTGGAAAACGTTTTATTTTGTGTTAAAACCCTATATAGCATAGTCCTCTGGTCAATAGGACCATCCCTTCTCATCGTGAGTTTCGTCAATTTCACCCAGAAAATTACATTGATACTGAATTTAAGATATGAGCACAGTCGTCGACAGTCAAGAAATTTCAGCAGTTCATTTCTTATGTAATGAGGATTTAATAGCTTGAAAATCAAGATTGTCGACAACTGTGCTCATATTTAAAACAAGAAAACACCGTAAATCTGGTGGTGGAATTTGAACCCAACGCTACGCTATTAACCTATGTCAAACCAGCAGATGTGTGTGCCATGGATAAGCCATGTTTCATACATTTCCTGTAGTATTGGTGTCACTGTAAATTACAACAAGACATATTAAAATAATTATATAGAGATACATGTTTCTATAGTAAAGTTTGTTGTTGCTATGGTAATATAATTTCATTTTTCGTTCGTGATGAGGTTTCCTATTTGGCTATAATGCTATCTCATATTTTTGAATTTCAAAGTTATCAAAATACACATTTGAATGATAAGGTGCGCAATAATTGATAAAAATGTGATTGTAGAAGAGTACATGTATATTAAACTTGTTGCTATGGCAACATGATCTTTATTTTCAAGAATTTATTTAATATTTGCTTTCATTTATCCACCACCAGCATCCAACTGTGATATTTTGGTGAAATCTAAAATTGGACCGATTTCACCCCTTAGTGCACCTATATTCAGTGAGAAGTCTTTGTATTGGTTACCATAGCAACACATGTTACTCTTAATATGATAATCTGTCATGGATGTGTCACGTTTTGTACATATCATGTTGTATTGGTGTCACTGTAAAATCAAATTACAACACACCATGTTTAAAAAAGATATATAGAGTCGGGTTTTTCAAGAGTAAATTTTGCTGGTTGCTATGGCAACAGTATCTTTATTATTTTGAGATTTTCAATTGGGCTTAAGCTATATCATATTGTTGTATTTTAAGGTTGTCAAAATACATGTTTCAATAACGATACGCTCAATAATTGATGATAGACGCGACTTTAAATGAGTATATTAAAATGGTTGCTACGGCAACATAATCTGTTTCATTGAGCCAAAAAATGTTATTTTCCTTCATTATCCACCACTAGCATCCAACTTTTATATTTTTGGTAAAATCTGAAACGGGACCAGTTTCACCCCTAAGTGAACTTAAATCTGAAATTGAGCCGATTTTACCACTATAAATAAGGAATTATATAGAGAAACATGTTTTTCTAGACTAAATTTTGCTGGTTGCTATGGTAACAGTATCTTTATTTTTCCGTTAATGTTGAGGTTTTCAACTTGGCTAATGCTATATCATATCTTTGTATTTTAAAGTTGATAAAATAATGTTCCAGTGATAATATGCTCAATAATTGATGAAAAAAGTAACTTTAGATGAGCAAATGAAAATGGTTGCTATGGCAACATGATCTTTATTATCGAGCAAATAAAAAATTGTTTTCCTTCATTATCCACCACCAGCATCAAAGTCTGATATTTTTGGTGAAATCTGAAATGGGGCCAATTTCACCCCTTAGTGAACTTAGTCCTTTAAGGCCAAAGGTCAAGGTCACAGAGACCTGAAATTTGTGTCTTGCACATCTAGTACACCTGAGTAACATTTATTCCAAGTATCAAATGAATCGGGTTGAAACTGAAAGAGGAGTTGAAAGTACAAGATTTTGCCTACCAATTTCAAGGTCAAAGGTCAAGGTCAAGGTCACAGAGACCTGAAATTTGTGTCTTGCACATCTACTACACCTGAGTAACATCTATGCTAAGTATCAAATTAATCGGGTTGAAACTGAAGGAGGAGTTGAAAGTACAAGATTTTACAGATAGACCGACCGACCGACCAACGGCCAACCGACCGACCAACGGCCAACCGACCGACAGGCTGATTCCAGTATACCCCCCTCAAACTCTGTTTGTGGGGGTATAAATATCTACAAAACAAGATTTGTTTGTGAAACACAATGGCAAAGGTTAAACAGACAAACTAACAGACAGACCAAATCATATGCTCTCCTCATCCCCATTCTACTGTCTTGGGGCATAAAGTGCTATCAACCAAAATACAGTTCAATTTTGATACCTCAAACTCGCTTAAATCGAACATATCCATATTTTAAAATTAAAATGTGGCTGAGCCACATTTTAACTTTGAACTAAGGATATGTTCGAGTTCGACTTAAGGGATTTCAAAATAATGACAAGCTACTACGGTAGCAGCACAAGTATTTTTTTACTTAAAAGAGTTCGAGATATCCAAGTTTGACTGTATTACATCAAATAGAGAAGACACTTTGTGCGACATTAATATAAAAGCCATACAAACACAAGCACAAGAACATGCATCAGAACAATTGCCCAAGTCAGTATTCTCTTTTTCCAGTCAACCGGGTATTTTATGCCTTACGCATACTCTCGGTCCTACTTGGAGAAAACAAGCTTATGTAGATTTCGGGTTTGTTTTCTCTGAGTGCGCGTGCTCGCTAAGAGCAACTTCACGTGGAACTATGGTTCGAACCTATACTCAGGCAAAATGACGACTAGTGCATGTGCACTAAGGTCAGCAAAGGAACACTGTTTGTCGAACCAATGAAAACTGAGGTTCACTGGTCAAATGATGTCACTATAGTCGAACCATCGGTGTTCAGTTGGAACTGTAGTCACTATAGACGACTATAGACCGGACTATAGTTCCACGTGATTTCGCTCTAAGTGTAAACAAACTGAGGGATGCCAAATGAAGAGGGTATGACGTAGCACTGGAAAAGAGAATGTAAGAACATTACTCCATTTACAGTATATTAAGATCTCTGTTGAGCAATCATCAAGAAATGAATACTGGAAAGTGAAAACATTTAAGGCAGATGGCTGCTTAATGTAGGACAAAATGAATGCAGAGCATTCTGTATTACTTTAGTCCTGCAATAAGTTGCAGTCTGTTTCAACCCATTACCCCATAGACTGTTTCCAGTGTGCAAGACAGAATGATTACTTAAAGCTGGATGAAAGTAAAGCAGAATGCTCCTTAACCCATTACCCCATAAATATGCCTTTAATTTATTCCTCTACTAAAGGAAAAAAAATTTCAATTGATACTATATTACAAATAGGAATCGTAAGAAATGTTTCTGTATTCTAGCAGATAATAGCTTAAAGCAGGCTGAAAGTAAAGCAGAATGCGCCTTAAGGCGCATTCTGCTTTACTTTCAACCTGCTTTAAGTAGTCACCTGTTTTCACAACTAGAAACAGGCTATGGGGCAATGGGTTAAGGAGTATTCTAGTTAACTTTCAACCTGCTTTGAGCTACCATCTGCTAGGATATAGGAGCTTTTTTACGGTACATATTTGTGGAGGAATAAATCAAAGTGGTAAAAAGTCATATTCATCAGGTAATGGGTTACAGACAATGACAGGTATCCATAGGATAGCTCTTGGTTATTTAATGCAATTCAAATATAGAACAAGAGTATAGTGCATTGCAAACAATGAAGGCCTAGATCTGCCACTGCACTGATATTGATTGTATTATGACTATTATCACAATGAGCGTGCCATGTGCCAATGCCAGTTGAGTAGTTGAATGCTGCAAATAACTGATTAGATACATAGCTATAAGTACTGCCAACAATAGTTGGTAGTGTAATGAAAGCAATTGAAGGCACTATATGTAAAATTGACATAACATCAGAGGTAATCTCTTTGCATGCTGGGTAAAAACATCTTTTAACTGCAACAATATTGTCATCTGTCACTATTCTAACGAGAGCACCGCAAGTGGTACATTATACGACCACTGGCAAAGAAATATATGGTTTTATCAAATTTTATTCTAATTTGAAGACACTTAGAGCTCTGAGAGCATAAACAATACTGAAATAAAGCCTTTTCTAGCATAGCTGAGTACACCAAGGGCAGATAACTCGACACAATGATCCAATTTCAATAATAATCAACCCTTTCATGAACTTAATTATGCTTCTATAATTATACTGTGGGCAAACATAATCAAAATCCATTCAAAACTGTAGTTGCTAAGTGTGTTAACACTGTCAAATATTTGAGAACACCAAGGGCAGATAACTCTGGAAGCAAATATCAAATTAATCTCAAACTTAACTCGGCTTCAGATCTTGCTGCATTTAACCTTTCTGTGAAGTTTCATTAATATTCTTCAAATAGTTTTCGAAGAAAACTCTGGACAAGCTTTTTATAGCACATTTGAGTACATCAAGGGCAGATGACTCTGTAACAAAAATTTGAATAAACCTAAAACTCAACTTAGCTTTAGATCTTGATGCATTTAACATTTGTGTGAGATTTTATTAATATCCCTCCAATTGTTTTCCCAGAAAACTCTGGACAAGCTTTTTATAGCAAATTTGAGTACTTCAAGGGCAGATTACTCTGTAACGAAAATTCGAATGAACCTCAAACTCGACTCAGTTTTAGATTTTGATGCATTTAACATTTGTGTGAAGTTTCATGAATATCCCAATAGTTTTCTCCAGAAAACTCTGGACAAGCTTTTTATAGCATATTTTAGTACATCCAGGGCAGATAACTCTGTAACGAAAATTCTAATGAACCTCAAACTAGACTCAGCTTTAGATCTTGATGCATTTAACAATTATTTTAAGTTTCATTAATATCCCTCCAATAGTTTCCCGGAAAAACTTTTTAAGTTTCATTAATATCCCTCCAATAGTTTCCCGGAAAAACTCCAGACAAACAAAATGTTGACGGACAAACGAACGGACGTTCTCACAGTTGGACATTTGTTGGGTATATTTTTTGTTTAAAAGTATCCAACAGTACACTAATATACCCAACAATAACAATAGGGCAATCACGGAATGAATGGAATCTATTGTTCTCCCTACCCAACAAAGGACCTTTCGTGCGCTCGGACAGGGCCACGCCAATATACGACCACCTCTAGAGGTGGGCGTAAAAAATAGAACGTTCAAAATTTCTTTTCCACTCAGGGTCAAAGTCAAACAGTTTAAATCGTGATGAGACCCAGTGTTATGTAGTGTTTCATCAGGATCCAAACTATTTACAAAGGTAATCAGAATTTTGCTGGAAGACAACTAGCAAACAGAGTTAAACTCATGGCATAACATCAAAATTGTAGTAGTGTCTTAAAACAATGTCTAAAAATTGACCGAACTGTTTGCAAAGGTAATCATGATTATGCAAAGTGTTAAACTTTTCATTCCTTAACTGTCTTCTGTTTAACCCATTACTCCATGAATTTGCCTTTTGAGGCCTTCACTATATTCCTCTTCTGAAGAAAATAACTCCACTTTATACAGTAATAAATATGCAGTTTTTATGCACCATCAAAAATATTTTCTATATCCTAGTAGATGGTAGTTTAAGCAGGCTGACAGTAAAGTAGAGTGCACCTTAAGGTGAATTCTGCTTTACTTTCAACCTGCTGCTAGTGGTCACCTATCTTCAAAACTAAAAATAGGCTATTGGATACTGAATTGGCCCGACAAGTCATCTTTGGACACACCAATCAACTACTTAGATGTCCTGCTCATCATCTTCAATACTCTAAATAGGCTATGGGGTAATGGGTCAAAATAAGTGTTGTTCATTTTACTAAGTATCTGATAAGGATCCAAACTGTTTTTCAGCTGCTAATGTAGTGGGACTTAGAAGTGATGGTTTAACTCTTTGATAATCACTGAAGTAACTTGCAAACAGTGAAGATCTACAATGCACATTTATATATCCTATATATAACAATTTTATTACAATTAGGCTTGAGTGACAAAGATAAATAAGATAAAGAGTACAAAATTGCTATCTATAATATGCCAAATACTGTGGTTGGTCACTAACAGTAACTACAACTGCCACTGAGGATGACTATTATTACCTCCCACAATTACTATACTGGAAAGTACTGGTAAGTAAATCTGGGGCACGTCTTACAAAACGTCATACAACAAATACACTAAATATTGCCGTAAGACAGATTATAAAATTCTCAATTATTACTTATTTCTCCATCTAATACTGTCATGTGACATATCTTTGGAATTGTCTTGAAAAGACCATTCCAAAGAGATATCACAAGACAGGATTAGACAGAGAAATCAGTAATTATTTTTTTATTTACCACCGTTTTTGTAGTACGACGTTTCGTAAGACAGGCCCCAGGGCTCCAGATAAGGAGAGTCTTTCAAAAACTAAAATTTTAATTTCTGCATGAAACCCTATGGTGTCACTACTCAATAAAATCATCTCTTCAAGAATGATTAGTAACAGAAAAGGATGTTGGTGCTGAATAGGGTGAGAAAATATTCGATTTGTTCAGATTACTCAGTCTATTGCAGCCCTGAAGTTTCATAATAGCAATGTTTAAGATAAGCGAGAGTAAATCAATTATTTTCAATGTTTTCTACTTTATACCTCAAATAAACAAAATGATTAGCTACTCATTTTAAAAGTTGCTTTGTGATCATATTTGATGAGAAGTCACAACATAGGTTTTGATGGGGAGAGAAGGGTGTTAGTTTTTGAAATAATCTCTTGTCTGGAGCTCTTAGTAACATTGCTAACAAATAATTAACAGAAACACCATTTAGAATAATCATATGACAGTGACAAAAGTTATGGGATAACAGGCTTAACAAGAGGGCCTGAAGGCCCTGATATCGCTCACCTGTTGTACTGAAGCCTGATAGCTTTACCTTTCTGTTTCACCCGTTTTAATCTAAATCCATCAAATTTGTAGTATAGCATGTAAACAATTTTGGAATACAACCTCATAATTCTAGTATAGTAGAGTACATTAAGGGTAGATAACTAGAGCCTAAACAATACTGAAATGAAGCCTTTTCTTATTATTCTAGCATTTCAAAGTATATCAAGGAAAGATAACTATTGCCACAATGATTAGATTTCAGCAATAATTGCACTCCTTCGGAAACTTATAGTTATATACTTTGTGTGCAAGTATAATCAAAATCCATTGAAAGCTGTAGTTGCAAGAGTGTAAACGCTGTTAGAAATGGCATTTTCAGCAATTCAAGAGCAGACAACTCTAGACCTATTGGTCCGATTTTCAACCATAATCACACTTATTCGAAGTCTTATAGTTATATACAATCTAAGCAAGTTTGAAAAAGACTAGATAAAAATTGTGCCCGCTAGAGTGTAAACTCCGTTTAATATGGCATTTTCAGCAATTCAAAGGTAGATAACTCTTGATATGTTAGTCCGATTTCAACCATAATCGATCTCATTTGAACTCTTACAGTCATATACAATCTGAGCAAAAATGAGAAAGATTGGATAAAAATTGTCACCCCTAGAGTGTAAACACTGTTAAATGTGGCAGGTAGATAACTCTTGATCTATTGATCCGATTTTGACCATAATTGAACTCATGTAAACTCTTATGGTCATATACAATCTAGGTAAGTTTGAGAAAGATTGGATAAAAATTGTGGCCTCTAGAGTGTAAACACTGCTTAATATGGCATTTTCAGCAATTCAAAGGTAGATAACTCCTGACCTGTTAGTCCGATTTCAACCATAGTCAAACTCATCCGAACTCTTATGGTAATATACAATCTGAGCAAGTTTGAGAAAGATTGGATAAATATTGAAGCCTCTAGAGTGTAAACACTTAAATTGTTGAAGCCAGACGACGCACACCGCACGACGGACTACGGACATTCAAGGATTGCAAAAGCTCACCCTGAGCTAGCTCAGGTGAGCTAAAAATTGATAAGTAATTGAGAAGTTTTTAAAAACATCATGGGTATAGCTCCAAACATTATGTTGTGGGCAGTAAAGCAGTCTATTGAGCATAATTGAATTTTAATTAACCCTAGATTAAAATAAGTTTGGTTTCCAACATGAAAACATTACCAGTATGGGATCTGAATCAATGGCTATTTGTATGTATTCAGACAAAAAATAAACCACATGAGGATGTTTAATGCAGGTTGAAAGTAAAGCAGAAAGCTCCCAAAGGAGATTTCTGCTTTACATTCTGTCTGCTTTAAGCAACCACTGTTTTAAATACTGAAAACCAGTATAAAGGAAAGAATTTTTTCTTCTGTTCTTCATTTCTTATTCTCCTTTTTTCTTTATATATATTTTTTTAATATAGGTACCCTGTGCTGTGTGTCAAAAGGATTTGCCTGCAATCTGGATTATATCTGTCAGAATGAAAATCCCATATAGTTCACACCAAGCTGAGGAAATAAAGCAAAGCTATAACCCTTTACCCCATAGCCTGTTTCTAGTTTTAAAATAGGTTATCACTTAAAGCATGTTGAGAGTAAAACAGAATGCGCCTTAAGATGCATTCTACTTTACTTTTGGCCTGCCTTAAGCTATCATTAACTAGCATAGAAACTAGAAGACTGTAATTGTGTGTGTTTCAGGGGTGGTGGTCGTGGTGGCATGTACTACAGAGGTATGGGTCCTAGGCCAATGAGAGGGAGAGGAATTCCAATGCCAATGTACAGAATGCCTCAGGTCAGTGCTGTAATAAACTTAGACAAGCTATGACTGTTTCTTCTTTCCTTTTTGTTGTGGCTGGGATTTTCTCTGTTCTTTACCAGTAGTTTCCTCATCCTGAGCCAAGCTAATACAATCCAAACAGCTGGACGGTCCTTGTTTAGAGAGTCCACCAATCACATACAACTTTCCTTGAAACACTATACTGGCACACGAGCAATGAGACATTGCCATATCCTTGGGCCGGAACCACTGGTTAGCTTCAGGGTCATACACCTCTACCAGCTCCAGTGGCTTTCCATCATTACCTGAAAAGTACAGCCAAAACTACATACTTTGAACTCGCTTCAGTCAAAACTCTATACTTAGAACTGGCTTAAGTCAAACTTACATGTACATGTATTTCAAAAGTTGAATTTTGATAACTCAATCTCGCTTAAGTCAAACATACCCGTATTTCAAAATTAACAAGAGCGTGTCCCAGTTACACGAATGCCCCCGATGATACAGGGAGGGGAATCCAGACTATCAAAACGTAAAAGTTAGAGAGCTGAAACTGTAGTGGAGCGCCATTTTGAGGACTTCAAGGGCCATTACTCCAAAGGGCCTAGCATAAATTGGTGCCGCTGGTTATCCAAATTGGTCTCCATATTATGTCAACAAACATTTTCAGAAAGTTTGGTGATGATCAGATGAAAAGCAATGTGTTTGTGAAACACAAATGCCCCCAGCCAGCATCATGTTCTGTAATGTAATGCTTATTTGCAAAAGTAGGTCAAAAGTCATGGTCGTAGGGTAAATGAAACATTGGCATGGTTGGAGAAGTCTTAACACAAGAAACATATAAAGTATGGAAGCTCTAGGCCTACTGGTTCAAATGTTATAGGCGTACAAAGATTTATACAAATAAAGGTCAAGGTCACAAGGGCAAAAACGTAGGTATGGTTGGAAAGGTCTTGACACAAGAAATATATCAACAAAATATGAAAGCCGTAGGCCTGCTGGTGCAAATGTTATAGCCATTTAAAGATTTCAACAAAAGTAGGTCAAATGTCAAAAAGTTGTGTATGGTTAGAAAGGGAAAACACATGTCAAGTATAAAAGGCCAAGGTGCAAAAATGCAAAAGTTATATCCAAGGTTAAGGTTTTTGGTTAAAGTTTGATTAAATAGGTCAAAGATCGAGGTCAAGGTCACATGGTCAAAGATGTTGGTATGGTTAGAAAGGTCTTGACACAAGAAATATACATACAAAATATTAAAGCCCTGGGCCAACTGGTTCAAATGTTATAGCCATTTAAAGATTTTTACAAAAGTAGGTCAAATGTCAAGGTCACAAGGTCAAAAAGTTTTGTATGGTTGGAAAGGTCTTGCCATGAAGAATACACATGCCAAGTATAAAAGGCCCAGGTTCAAAAATGCAAAAGTTATAGCCAATGTTAAGGTTTTTGGTTAAAGTTTGATTAAATAGGTCAAAGGTGAAGGTCAAGGTCATATGGTCAAAGATATTGGTATGGTAGGAAAGGTCTTGACACAAAACATATACATACAAAATATTAAAGCCCTATGCTAACTGGTGCAAATGTTATAGCAATTTAAAGATTTTTACAAAAGAAGGTCAAATGTCAAGGTCAAGGTCAAAAAGTTTTGTATGGTTGGAAAGGTCTTGCCATGAGGAATACACATGCCAAGTATAAAATGCCCAGGTGCAAAAATGCAAAAGTTATAGCCAAGGTTAAGGTTTTTGGTTAAAGTTTGATTAAATAGGTCAAAGGTAAAGGTGAAGGTCGCAAGGTCAAAGATGTTGGTATGGTTGGAAAGGTCTTGACACAAGAAATATACATACAAAATATGAAAGCCCTGGGCCAACTGGTGCAAATGTTAAAGCCATTTAAAGATTTTTACAAAAGTAGGTCAAATGTCAAGGTCAAGGTCACAAGGTCAAAAAGTTTTATATGATTGGCAAGGTCTTGCCATGAGGAATACACATGACAAGTATAAAAGGCCGAGGTTCAAAAATGCAAAAGTTATAGCCAAGGTTAAGGTTTTTGGTTAAAGTTTGATTAAATAGGTCAACGGTGAAGGTCAAGGTCACATGGTCAAAGATGTTGGTATGGTTGGAAAGGTCTTGACACAAGAAATATACATACAAAATATGAAAGCCCTGGGCCAACTGGTGCAAATGTTATAACCATTTTAAGATTTTTACAAAAGTAGGTCAAATGTCAAGGTCAAGGTCAAAAGTTTTGTATGGTTGGAAAGGTCTTGATACAGGGAAGACACATGCCAAGTATAAAAGGCCTAGGTACAAAAATGCAAGAGTTATAGCCAAGGTTAAGGTTTTTGGCACAGACAGACGGACGGACGAACCAACAGACATGACAAAAACTATATGCCCCCGAATGGTAGATTCTGGGGGCATAAAAACATGGCTAAGCCACATTTTAACTTTGAAAATTTGTATGTTTGACTAAAGCAATTTCGAGTTAGCGAGTTTATATAGACATTAAGGATGCAACAATTAAGCGATTGTATGATTCAATTTGATTTTAAATTATTGGCTTACGTTAAGTTAATTTTGATTTCATAATTCAAGCTAAACAAAAGGATTATGTGACCCTAAATTGCTCACATGGATCCTGTGACCTAGATATGGACAGGAAAAATTTCAACTATATTAGTAAAGGGCAAATTACTCCCAGCTATGAGTACTTCATTGAAAAGATCTATTTTAAGCTCAAAAGCCATTGATATGCAACAGGCTGTACCTAACTTTGAAAGAGAATTATATATGGATCGTTCCTGCCAAGTTTAGTAAAAGTCATTTTAAGAAATTGTAAACGATTGACGGACATAATGGACAATTGACACAGGTCGATCAAAATAGCTACCTTTGGACCTAACTACTCACCTAATCCACCTGCACATACAATCTTCCCATCAATTGTTCCTATGGCAAAATCACCTCTCCTAGTTGGCAAGTCTTTTCTAATATGCCAATCCTCTACAAAGTGAAAACAACTGGTGAACAACAGGCTGACTCGTGCACGGCTCCATTTAAGGGGAGTATTTGAAAAAATAAAATCTTTATATTTGCACCAAAACCTATGGTATGATAACTCATTAAAATCGTCTAAGAAAGAGTATTCACACCATAGGGTTTAGTGTAGAAATGGAGGGATAATCTTGGAATTGGTCAGTTTACTCCTGTTTGTCTAGAGCCCTAGTCATGATAACTTTACTAACAGCCTAATACAGGCATGTCCAATTATTACTAATTATGGAGACCCTATAGAGTAAAACCTCTCTATCACTACCACTAAATAAGTTTTAAAAAAAGATGAAAATAAAACAGAAATTTTCTTTAAAAGCTTTCAGTTTTACTTTGATATTGCTTCAAGCAGTGACATGCCTTAAGCACAATTGAACATAGGTGAATTTCAGTTTGGTAATGAAGTAAACGATTAAATGGGGAAAGAAAAGTGTTTTTTTTGACAGTTCACCACAGTCTGCCCAATACCTGTTTCTAAGTTGAACACCTCACAAGCGTTGGAGAAGCCTTGGTTTCCCGGCTGTATCAGCCCACCTAGACTGACGATGTATTTATCTGTACATGCATACATAGCAAACACACGTTTGGATGGAATATCAGGCAGTTTTCTCCACTTCTCCTCTGTAAAGTCATACACTTCAAGAGCTAGACAAGGCAGTTTTCCTGTGCGTCCACCTAGAAGAAACAAAATTTTACCATTCAGTCCATATATACACCTTTCAATTTATTTCTCTGCTGAAGACAACAGTTCCACTTTATACAGGCATAACCAGGGCCACTATGACCCTAGATCCCTTATCTGGTACACCATGTAAAACTTGACCTATAGTGACCTAGATTTTTACCTGACATGACCAACATTTAATTATGGCCTATATTTCAATGAGGCAACCATTTTGAGCAAGTTTCATTAAGATCAAATGAGATTTGAAGCTTCTAGAGTGTTAGCAATCTATTTTTATGATTTGACATTGTGACCTTGTTTTTTATTTGACCTTGTGACCTAGTTTTTGATCTGAAATAACACACATTCACCCAACCTGACCTAGATATCAATGAGGCAAACATTTTGATCAAGATTCATTAAGATCAAATGAGATGTGTGGCCTTTAGAGTATCAAGAAGATATTTCTGATTTGATATAGTGACCTAGTTTTTGACAGCTGGTGACCAATATTCAAAACTGACCCAAAATTTATCCAGGTCAATATTAAAACTAATTCATTTAAAGATAAAGTGCAAAATGTGGTCTCTAGAGGTTTTTCTATGATTTTACCTAGTGATCTAGTTTCTAAACTAACATGGCCTACATTTAGAGCAATCTGGGGCCAATCAAAGCTAGCGAGTACATAGAAGGGAACTCTACTGTCTTCCCCTATGGAAACTGTGGAAAATTGCAAAGGTGTTCAGTGCGACTTGTGTGAAAGTTGGTACCATGCAGACTGCCAAAACGTAAATGAATCGCTCTACGATCGATTTGGTGATTCCAGTACTAGCATTGCTGTTTAGAAATGCACAAAATGTGAAAACATAAATGTCACAAATGGATCCACACCCCCGTTAGACTCATTAGACTCAGAAAACCCCTATGCTTGCCTCAACAGTCCAGATATAAAGCAGAGCCATCGCAAGATGGCACGCTCGACTATTCCAGTTTTTTTTCGTTATTGGAAATTTGATAATAATAATAAATTCGAATAGTCGAGCTAAAAATGTATCATTTTCGATGGCTACAACATCCACTCCTAAAAAAGTTCCCGCCACACTGAAACCAAGCAGACGTAACAAAAACAATATAAAAAGATCTCTCAAAGTACAAGAAATAAACTGCAGGTCAATTGTTGATAAGAAACTAGATTTTAGCAATCTTGTCACCTCGACTAAACCTGATGTGGTGATAGGCACAGAGTCCTGGCTGAAACCCAAACACTACACAAGCGAAGTATTTGACCCTGACCTTGGTTATAACATTTACCGCCGTGACAGAATTGGAAAGGTGGGAGGTGGAATCTTCATAGCTGTCAATAACAGCCCAAGAAATGCCAGATATTCAATCAACACAATGTGAAGATCTCTGGATTAAACTAGATCTTGTCGGAAATAAGTCCTTGGCAATAGGAGCCTATTATAGACCTCATGAAAATGATCGAGACAGCATATATGCATTTAATGAGTCCCTTGAAAAGGTCACTAAAAAGCACTTGAACATATGGGTTGCAGGGGATTTAAATCTTCCAAAAATGGACTGGGATAAAGCATGCCCTGTTACAGATTGTAAACACCCATCCCTCTACAGAGAAATAGCAAACATATTCACAGATGCAAATCTTACCCAGATGGTAAATCTTCCAACCAGAGAAAACAACATTTTAGATCTCTTCCTGACCACAAATCCCACCCTTGTACCACCAAGAAATGATTAGAGAGAACAAATATGAATCACTCAATACTCAGGAGTTATGGGATCACTTCTCAAATTGTCTAAATGATCCGACAGAAAAACACATCCCCATAAAAAGATCATCAATTAGAAATCACCTCCCTCAGGAAACGCAATAGGGCATTTAGCAAAGTGAATAAGACACACAAACCTTCAGATCGGAAAAAATTCCTTGACCTAAAACATCTTGTCAAGAAAAAGATAAAGGAGTCTTATAACCACTATTTCTATTTTGAGGATACTGACTCATCTCAGACCAGGAAACCAAACACCAAAAAGCTATTTTCACTTATTAAACATTCCAGACAAGACTCAACAACATTACCACCACTAAAAGCTGAAAATAAGTTCTCCTATGAAGACAAAGACAAAGCCACAGCTCTAAACAATCAATTTAAATCAGTTTTCAGCCCAAAATCTCCATTAAAGCAATCGTCTCTGTGCCAAATGAAACTTGACAATATCTCCAGCTCAACAGAAAATAATGGTCAACACATCCCGGACATGTCAGAGATACTGGTAGATGGTAAAGGAATTACCAAACTCATACAAAACCTAAATCCTCACAAAGCTTGTGGTCCAGACAACATCAGGCCATATTACTGAAAAACCTAGCAGAGGAACTGTCACCTATCCTAAAACACATCTTCCAAAAGTCAATAGATAATGGCACCCTACCTTCTCAGTGGAAAAATGCAAACATACCACCAATCTTCAAAAAGGGTGACAGATCAAATCCAGAAAATTACAGACCCATTTCACTAACCTGCGTACTTTGTAAAGTACTTGAACATGTTGTCTCCTCTGCAATTGTCAAACACTTTACTAAAAATGACCTACTCTATCATCTCCAACACGGTTTCAGAGAGAAAAGATCATGCTCTACACAACTTATTATGCTTGTAAACGATATCAGTACATAACAAAACACAAGTTCAGAATTTCAGATCTAATTGTAGTTATTTTGTCTTTTCTCGATTTGTAGGTACATTTATGTTATTTCATGTAAAGCGCTTTTGAACGCACAACCACTGTGTGAAAAGAGTGCTATATAAATCTGGTATAATAATAATAATAAGTCGACCTAATTCTGCTATACTTCAGTAAGGTGTTTGACAAGGTTAGCCATGAAAAAGTCATCTTTAAATTACACTCATATGGAATAAGAGGTCAAACACTCAAATGGATCAAAAACTTTTTGGACAACCAATCTCAGTCTGTGGGATTGAATGGCACTGCATCAGATGCTGTCCCAGTCTCATCCGGGGTCCCTCAGGGGTCTGTGCTTGGTCCTCTCCTCTTTTTAGCCTATATCAATGACCTGCCCACCAACATCAAATCCAAGGTACGCCTATTTGCTGATGATACAACTATTTACCTGTCCCTGTCTTCACCAAAGCAGTCATCAATCCTGCAAAACGACTTACTCTTGCTCGAAAAATGGGAACAGGAATGGGATATGCATTGCAACCCCTCTAAATGCCAGGTTGTCCATATAACCAAAAGAAAACAACCTATCCCCGCCAAGTACTATTTACATGGCTCATTGTTACAGTCTGTAGATTCAGCAAAGTACTTTGGGGTTGACATCTCACATAACCTATCCTGGGACGACCACATAAATAGAGTCACAAAAAAAGCAAATTAAACCCTAGGATTTCTTCGCAGAAACATTAAGATATGTTCAGAACCCCTGAGGGCAAATGCTTACAAAACACTAGTTAGACCCCAACTTGAATACGCCTCTAAAGTATGGTCCCCTCACACACAGACCCAAATTGACCAAATAGAGACAGTACAACGAAGACCGGCACGCTCAATAAAACATGATTACGGCCAGAAATCTAGTGTAACCAACATGCTACATTCCCTGAACCTACGACGACTAGATCTCCGTCGCATTGACACTAGACTCTCTCTCATGTATAAAATCACGTATAATCTTGTGGCCATACCTATTGAAGGTTTTCTTATTCCAATCTCATGACAATCAAGACTTTCTCACCATCTCTCTTACAGACTGATCTCAACCAAAACAGATTACTACAAGTATTCCTACTTCCCCAGAACTGTCTGCCACTGGAACAAACTGCCACCAGATATTGTGTCTCTACCAAACAAAGACCAGTTCAATGCTGCTATATCCAGCATTGAACATTTCTCAGTCAATCTCACCATAGACAACCAACTAAAGAAATCTTTTACTTTTATCCTTCTAACTTTGTTTCACAGTTTTTATTCTTTTCTCTTTTACTTTCACATTAT
The DNA here is from genome assembly GCA_922989275.2 of Gari tellinella. Classification (NCBI taxonomy): domain Eukaryota; kingdom Metazoa; phylum Mollusca; class Bivalvia; order Cardiida; family Psammobiidae; genus Gari; species Gari tellinella. Next base: position 56,160,677 of record OV277858.1, read on the forward strand.
TAACACTCTTCACAGCTTGACGTGCGACATGTGTACGTCCTCGCAAGGGGTTTCACATTAACGGAAGATAGATAGATAGATTTATACTTGACCTATCCTAGCATGGTAGCTAGAAGCAGTCTCAAATTAAAGCAGAATGGGCCTTAAGGCTCATTCTGCTTTACTTTCAACCTGCTTTAAGTGGTCATCTATCTTTAAAACTAGAAAAATGCTATGGGGTAATGGGTGAAGTGATGATCTGTCTTTAAAGTGTTAAAAGTATTAGTAACACTTTACGCCATTGCCTGTTTCTAGTCTTGTTCAGTACTTGTTTTTAAACGGGTAAAGTTTTACTGCAAGTTTGTGTTACTATTAAGTGTTTTATAACGAATGAAGGTTGTCGAAGTTACACGAAAACACAGTGAATCATTACCCATCTATTACCTTAACATCACAAATAACTAAAGGTTCTGAGTGATGAGACTTCACCGTACCTATCACATACAACTTCTCTCCTATCAGAAAAGAAAAGGCGGCATATCGAGGAGTAGGCATGGGTGTTAGAGCCTTCCACTTGTTTGCCTCTACATCTATACTACGGAAACAATCACTCGGGCTTGTGTCTTTGCTCATCCCACCAATACATAACACCCTGTCATCTGAAAAAATCAAACATGTAGCGTCTCAAAAAGAGTCTTTGGACAGTGCATATAGTGCAGATATGAAATGTAGTAATGAACCTTTCCATGATTATTGAGGTAAATCTATTGAAAACTACACAAGGTACAACTGGATACTATTTGTGCACAGTGCTTAAAAAGAATTGTTTCATAAATGATAAACATGTGCAAGGTTTCAATGATAAAGCTTATTACAATTACATGCTGGGTCCGGGTTTCAAATCCCACCAGGACTAAAAGTATTTTTTCATTGAAATGCTTTTTTTTAAACAGAATTTCTTATCCTAAACTAACATTTCCTTGTTTATATAAGCTTTGACATACATTTACAAATTACTTTTTCTTATGCTTAATTTGGTTGCCAGTCTTTTTTAATGGTCACCTGTCCTCAAAACTAGAAACAGGCTAAAGAGTAAAAGGTTGATGAAAGATGAAGAAGGATCCAACATTAAGCTGACACTTGTCAAGACCAACAATGGTACATTTTGAGTGTTACTATAGAAAGGATAAACCCATTTATGTCTATTGTCTGAGTAGACATTTACAAATAGTGTAGACTCTGATGAGATGCTGTATAACATAGCACTTCATCTGGGTCTTCACTGTTTGCAATTTCATAGGAAATGATCTGCTGTTTGGGCAAACGCTACAGTGTCTGTATATCACTCTTACTGGTATATCTATAATGAAATCTTCCAGCATAAACATAGGGAGATTTCAGTGCAAAGTCCAGCTATACATTAGTTAATCCTTTACTCCATAGCCAGTTTTTTAGTTTTGAAGACAGGAGACCACTTAAAGCAGGTTGAAAATAAAGCATTCTGCTTTATTTTCAACCTGCTTTAAGGTACTATCTGCTAGGATATTGTTATGATGCATATTCATGACTATTTAGTGAAACTATTTTATTCAATGGTGTAAAAGGCATAAAAGTTTGTATCTATCAGACTATGGAGTAACGGGTTTACTTAACATCATCAGTATTGGATCCAGTGAGAAAATTCAGATATTGGTTACTTCTCCTACCCTGTACAACAGAGGAGACGCCTAGCAGTTCAACCACTAGACTGCCAAGTTGCGTCCATTTGCCTGCTTTAATATCGTACATCTCTACTGCATCCATTGGCTGCTGCATTGGGCCTACACCACCAACTGCTATTATTTTGTCACCAACGATCCCTGAAACATCATTAAAACTTTGCAAGAAAATGATCCATAGAGTAATATATACAGGTGGATATACTATACTTAGACAGGGTTCCAGATAAGAGGAAGTAAACTTCAAACAATTTCTCCTTCATGTCTGCCCTAAACACTAAGGTGTGTCTAGTGTCTACTCATTAGAATCATTTCTGTGAGACATTTCCAATGAGTACCAGGTAGTCATACCATAGGGGTTTGAGCTAACTAAACATAAAGATTTTAGCTTTTAATTACTCCCCTTATCTGGATGCCAACCAAGCTCTTAATTCAAAGAGTAGTCACAACATAGGGTTTGGTTGAAATATAAAAGAAACCTGTAACATGTTACTTAGCAATGTTTACTTTATCTAGAGCCCTGAGTATCAAGGTCCCCATGGACATACATGTAGTCTTATTCATTCATTTTTATATTGCCAAGTCCCAGTACCGGTAGCTTACTGTGTTCCTTTTTTTTCTACACTGACAACTTATCCTACAATAAACTGCCTCACCTCATTGACTCCTAAAACTTCTAATGGGGCGTTTAATGGGCCATTTCCATTTCGGACCGTTTCCAATAAAGTCTAGTCCAGCTTTTACTATTTAGTGGTTTTTTACAACTTTTTGCAAAATGAAAAATAATGCAGACCCTGGTCAGGGCGTTCATTTAGAAGCCCTCTGCCAGCTCTGATCTGGGTATACACTACTCGTCAATAGCCTAGTAGAAGTTAATGGGTTCCCCAATATTCTATTTTCAGTGATTAGGACAGGTGGCTGCAAAGACAAGTGACATTTTAAAGCATGATGAAAGTAAAGTAAAAACGAGAAACCGCCAAGGTCGGTATGGCCGGATTGTCTGCACTTTTGCTTTGTATATATATATATGATTTAAAAAAATAGATGATGTATTATAGGCTTTTAAAAAACAATTTTATTTCTTCAAACAAACTGCAAAACAAGTAATGCCATTTACCTGATGACATGCAAAATCTGCAGAAAACAGTATGTGGGTGAAACAAAACTACCAGTCAGTCGGCGCATGAACCTCCACAGATCTGACTGGAAGACACAAAGGTTCAACAGATCACCAGTCGCTGAACATTTCTGTCAAGACCAGCACACCTTCAACGACATTGACCTTTGTGTCATCGAGTCGGACTCACTATGGTCTGACAAGGAAAGGAAGACTCGGGAAACATATTGGATCCGTAGGCTCAACACATTGCAGCCATTTGGTATCAATAAAGGAGATTAGTATGTCTATTCACATAATAACTTCATTCAATACCTGACAGTATACTTGTTTTCGAGCGTTCAACAATCACAGAGAGTCATTGATTATTTCGGGTGTTGAGTGACCTGAATTCATTGATGAGGGATGGTGGGATGGGATGGTGATGATTTCGGGTATTGAATAACCTGAGGTCGTCGCCGTCTCCTCTCATCATCCCTCATCTATCATTGGCGCTTTGTGATCTATTCTGTGTTGAGTGTTCAGCAATCACAGAGAGTCATTGATGAGGGGTGATGAGATGGTGATGATTTTGGGTATTGAATGACCTGAAATCGTTGATGGGGGACAATGGGACGGGATGGTGATGATTTCGTGTATTGAATGACCTGAGGTCGTCATCGTCTCGTCTCATTGTCCCTCATCTATCATCGGCGTTATATGACCTATTTTGTGTCAAAGTGCCGCCCAACTCATCCATCCATCATTCAATACCTGAAAGTATTTTTTAAAGGAGTCAACTTGTTTTCAAGCGCTCAGCAATCACAGAGTCATTGTGTACAACGACATTTTATGAAAGCGGCTGACTTGTTTTAAAACCAAAACAAGGTCACTGCATTATTGCATATCCCCTGATGAAGACGTAACTGTCGAAAGCGCTTGGGAAACATTTGCAGGATTTAGCAAATATTTATTTCGCACTGTATGAATAAGTTTCTTTCTCTACTATATACATAGAGGATCTAACATGAGTGCTCATTAATTATCATTTTTAATAAACGAGTTGACTAAAACAATATGATGCGAGCCTTGGCGAGCGTTATATTTGTTTTAGTCAACGAGTTTATTAAGAATGATAAATAATGAGCACGAATGTTAGATCCTATTTATCACATAAACATTTTAAAACCCTTTTAAGTGAACTGAATCCGTAGTTTTTTGTCTCTCCGCCATATGTATTTTCCGCCAAAACTTGACGTTGTTTACAGTAACGCCATGGCAAATGACGTCATTTGGAGCCCAGCGCCATGCAGCGCTCGTGGACGAACAGGTAGGGCCGGAGCCCAAATATTGATATTTCACTATAGTTTATTGAATGGCTTTATAACACTCCCAGAGTCGGTTTTATGTGATAAAAATCTTTAATCCTATTCTTTGTATCAATTAATTTTGATCCAGTGCTTTGGAAGGACGTTAGTAGATGTCACACTTTATTTCTCTACTCTCTCTCTCTCTCTATATATATATATATAGAACCTTTTTTACTTAATTTACTCGTTCTGAGTTTCTTTCTTTTAAATATATATATATATATATAATTATATATGAATTAAAAAATAGATGATGTATTATAGGCTTTAAAAACACAATTTTATTTCTTCAAACAATGCGCGACGCGTTTCACTATAATTCATCAGGCGCTATACTATTGTTTATGACGTCATGACGTTGTTGTCATGATATCGACGTCGTCACTTCCTGTTGACGTACATCTAAGGTAAATAACTGCGTTTTATTAAAGGGAGATAATTATTGAGAATTAAGAATAGGTTTAAATTTAGCTATGAAATATTCTTCTTTTGCTAGCCTAGCTGAAACACTATTTGTCTTTAATTTAAAAAAAGGAAACATTTCATAATTTAAGTTTTTCAAATGACATCTCCTCCTATACCGCTTGACAGAATTCAACCAAACTTTACAGAAATGTTCCTTGGGTCAAGCTCTTTCAAATTTGTTCAAAGAATTAAAAACAATGCAGAACTCTGGTTGCCATGGCAACCAAAGTGAAAAAATAAGGAAATCTTAAAAAATCTTCTTGTCAAAAACTGGAAGGGCCAGAGCTTACATATTTGGCACATAGCATCATCTACTGGTCCTCTATCAAGTTTGTTCAAATGATGCCCCTGGGGTCAAAATTGGCCCCGCCCCGGGGGTCACAGATTTACAAAGAGTTATATAGTGAAATTTTCAAACGTCTTCTACTCTGAAACTAATGTAGCCAGAGCATTGATATTTGGCATGGTGACACTTCTAGATGTCCTATACCAAAATTGTTCAAATGGTTCTGGTCGGTTGCATAACTAGGTCACAGGAGCTAAAAATAGATTTTTTTCATTGAAAACTTAAAAAATCTTCTTGTCTGAAACTACAAAGGCCAGAGCTTAGATATTTGGCACATAGAATCGCCTACAGGTCCTCTATCTAGTTTGTTCAAATTATGCCCCTGGGGTCGAAATTGGCCCCGCCCAGGGGGTCACAGTTTTACATAGAGTTATATAGTGAAATTTTCAAATGTCTTCTTCTCTGAAACTAATATGGCCAGAGCTTTGATATTTGGCATGGTGACACTTCTCGATGTCCTATACCAAAATTGTTCAAATGGTTCTGGTCGGTTGCATAACTAGGTCACAGGAGCTAAAAATAGATTTTTTTCAATTATAACTTAAAAAAATCTTCTTTTCTGAAACTACAAGGGCCAGAGCTTAGATATTTGGCACATATCATCGCCTACAGGTCCTCTATCAAGTTTGTTCAAATTATGCACCTGGGGTCAAAATTGGCCCGCCCCTGGGGTCACAGTTTTACATAGAGTTATATATAGAAAATTTCAAACGTCTTCTTCTCTGACACTAATATGGCCAGAGCTTTTATATTCGGTATGGTGACACTTTTAAATATACTTTACATAATTTGTTCAAATTGTTCCGGTCTGTTGCATATCTAGGTCAGTCCTTGACCTAATTTATTATCTCCATTTTTTCAGCTATTTTCTCAGGTGAGCGAAATATGCCCCATGGGGCTCTTGTATATATATATATATATAGTTACCCATGGCATGTGATGATGACCTCACTACAGCTGTATATGCCAAATTTGGTTGCTGTAGGACTTAAATTTGACTAAAACGGACACTAACAAAAAGGTAAACCAAGACGCAAACAAAAAGGTTAACCAAGAATTCTCTAAGTCATTGGACCTTGAAATCTAGGTCACAGTGACCTAGTTACCCATGGCATGTGGTGATGACCTCACTACAACTGTACATGCCAAATTTGGTTGCTGTAGGACTTAAATTTGACTAAAACTGACACTAACAAAAAGGTAAACCAAGACGCAAACGAAAAGGTTAACCAAGAATTCTCTAAGTCATTGGACCGTGAAATCTAGGTCACAGTGACCATGTTACCCACAGCATGTGATGATGACCTCACTATAAGTGTACATGCCAAATTTGGTTGCTGTAGGACTTAAGCTTTGGCTAAAACTGACACTAACAAAAAGGTCAACCAAAGTGAGGACGGACGGACGGATGGCATTCGCCAATCTATAGACCGCATTTTCAATCCGGCCAATGAGGTTTTCGCTTTTAATGCATAATTCTCAAAGCATTAAACTGCTCTTACCCATTACCCCCTAGCCTATTTCTAGTATTGAAGATAGGAGACCACTTAAAGCAGGTTGAAAGTAACATTCCTTCGCCGAAGAAAGTAGTTCCAATTTATACAGACATGATACACAATAAACCATACACAATATTTTTTATATCCTAGCAGATGGTAGCTTAAAGCAGGATAAAAGTAAAGAACACATCTATTTTAGCTCCTGTGACCTAGGTATGCAACAGACCAGAACCATTTCAACAATATTATTAAGGGACATCAAGACATGTCACCATGTCAAACATCAAAACTCTGGCCATATTAGTTTCAGAGAAGAAGATGTTTGAAAAGTTCACTATATAACTCTATGTTAAACTGTGACCGCCAGGGCGGCGCTATTTTTTACTCCAGGGGCATAATTTGAACAAACTTGATAGAGGACCTATCAGCTTTACTTTCGTCCTACTTTAAGTGATCATCCATTCTTTCAACCTGCTTTAAGTGGTCACCTGTCTTTCAACCTGCTTTAAGTGGTCACCTGTCCTTCAACCTGCTTTAAGTGGTCATCTGTCTTCAAAACTAGAAACACATTATGGGGTAATGAACACAGTTGGACATAGGTAATTTGATTTTTCAGATGCTGTCATCAGGTGGAGGCTGTAAACTCGCTGCAGCTACACGTTGCAAGTCTGCCTGGAAACAGTTTAGAGAGCTGCTACCTATCCTAACGAACAACTACCTGCCAACAGTTACAAGAGGACGCGTCTACTCATCATGTGTCAGAAGTGTGCTAATGTATGGCTCCGAAACTTGGCTTGTCTCTGCTAGCACACTAAATATATTGCAGTGTAACAACAAAGCAATGATCAGATGGATCTGTTTGGTGAAGCCTGAGTAAAGCATTCCTTTTGAATCCCTCCTCGCCCAAGTCAACTTGGAAAGCCTCACGGTCATCTGGCAGAAGAGCAGATTGCGTTGGCCATTGCACATTGAGCACAGCACTGGCTGGATTGCTAAAGTCAGACAGTTGAATGTACCAACAGAGATGACCACTGGCAGACTCAAATTGTCCTGGGAGGACGTTGTTAAACGTGACAGAAAAACCCTTGGTATGGATCCCGTCAATTCTCATCACAGACAGGAATGGAGAGGAAGATTCAGATCGAGACTGGACAGTCAGGCCCCCACCCTCAGCAGAGGATTAACTGTGGCCTGATCAACAAACAATAGCCCCATGGGGCATATTTCGCTCACCTGAGAATAGCTGAAAAAATGGAGATAATGATTTATGTCCAGGACTGACCTAGATATGCAACAGACCAGAACCATTTGAAAAAAATATGTAAAGGATCGTTAAAAGTGTCACGATACCGAATATAAAAGCTCTGGTCATATAAGTGTCAGAGAAGAAGACGTTTGAAATTTTCTCTTTATAATTCTAAGTAAAACTGTGACTCCCAGGGCCGGGCAAATTTTGGCCCCAGGGGCATAATTTGAGCAAACTTGATAGAGGACCTGTAGACGATACTATGTGCCAAACATCTAAGCTCTGGCCCTTGTAGTTTCAGACAAGAAGATTTTTTATGTTTTCATTGAAAAAAATCTATTTTTAGCTCCTGTGACCTAGTTATGCAACAGACCAGAACCATTCGAATAATTTTGGTAAAGGACATCTAGAAGTGTCACCATGCCAAATAACAAAGCTCTGGCCATATTAGTTTCAGAGAAGAAGACGTTTGAAAATTTCACTATATAACTCTATGTAAAACTGTGACCCCGTGGGCCGGACCAATTTTGACCCCAGGGGCATCATTTGAACAAACTTCATAGAGCACCTGTAGGCAATGCTATATGCCAAATATCTAAGCTCTGGCCCTTGTAGTTTCAGACAAGAAGATTTTTTAAGTGTTCATTGAAAAAAATCTATTTTTAGCTCCTGTGACCTAGTTATGCAACCGACCAGAATCATTTGAACAATTTTGGTATAGGACATCTAGAAGTGTCACCATGCCAAATATCAATGCTCTGGCTACATTAGTTTCAGAGAAGAAGACGTTTGAAAATTTCACTATATAACTCTTTGTAAATCTGTGACCCCCGGGGCGGGGCCAATTTTTAGCTCCTGTGACCTAGTTATGCAACCTACCAGAACCATTTGAACAATTTTGGTATAGGACATCTAGAAGTGTCACCATGCCAAATATCAAAGCTCTGGCCATATTAGTTTTAGAGAAGAAGACATTTGAAAATTTCACTATATAACTCTATGTAAAACTGTGACCCCGGGGCGGAGCAAATTTTGACCCCAGGGGTATAATTTGAACAAACTTGATAGAGGACCTGTAGATGATTCTATGTGCCCAATATCTAAGCCCTGGCCCATGCAGATTTTGACAAGAAGATTTTTTAAGATTTCCTTATTTTTTCACTCTTGTTGCCATGGCAACCAGAGTTCTGCATTGTTTTCAATTCTTTGAACAAATTTGAAAGAGCTTGACCCAAGGAACATTTCTGTAAAGTTTGGTTGAAATATGTCAAGTGGTATAGGAGGAGTTGTTATTGGAAGCAATTGTTAACGACGACGAACATTGCACAACGCACAACAGAGGGCCATCCCAATAGCTCACCTTGAGCCTTTGGCTCAGCCATCAGGTGAGCTAAACAAGAGATCCAGAGGGTCACATTTCGCTCACCTGAGGACACTGTACCATAGAATCTGACTGGGCAAGTCAACATTTTGATATAGCTATGACCCAGGTGCCATAATTTGATCTTGGTAGAGGACCACAATGCGAAGCTACATGTCAGATATTAATGATCTGGGCCTTACGGTTTAAGAGAAGAAGATTTTTAAAGGTTTTCCTATAACAAGAGGCCCATGCGGGCCTAAATATCGCTCACCTGGAAAAACCAACACAAGGGTCACATAACCCCTGGTATGGGATCACTTTTCACCCGACAGACATAATTTTCATTGAAACAAGAGGGCCAGAATGGCCCTTGATCGCTCACCTGACAATGGTGACACTAGGATGGGTCACATGATTTCAGAAAAGAAGATTTGTAAAAGGTGACCCCCAGGGCGTGGCCAATTTTGACCCCAGGGGCAAAATTTGAACAACTAAGATAGAGAACCTGTAAACGATGATATGTGCAAAATATCTTAACTCAGTGTACTATGGTTTCAGACAAGAAGATTTTTGAAGTTTTCATTGAAAAAATCTATTTTTAGCTCCGGTGACCCAGATATGCAACAGACCAGAACCAATTCATCCATATATGTGAAGGACCTCTAAAAGTTACATCATGCCAAATATCAAAGCTCTGGTCATATTGGTTCGAGAGAAAAAGATGTTTGAACATTTCACTATATAACTCTATGTAAAACTGTGATCCCCGGGGCGGGGCCAATTTTGACCCCAGGGACAAAATTTGAACAACTTTGATAGAGGATCTGTTGACGATGCTATGTGCAAAATATCTAAGCTAAGTGTACTACGGTTTCAGACAAGAAGATTTTTTAAGTTCTCATGGAAAAAAAATCTGTTTTTAGCTTCGGTGACCCAGATATGCAACGGACCGGAACCGATTCAACAACATAAGTCAAATACCTCTAGAAGTAATACCCACAGGTAATGGTACCGACCAATTTTTTTTTTTGATTTTTTTTTTTTGCCTAAAATTAGATCTGGATATATATATATATATAGCTAAAGAGCGGAGAAAAAAAAAAGTTGATTTTTTTTTTTGGTATATATTATATACACCAAAAAAAAAAAAAAAAAATCAAATTTTTTTTTCTTCTCCGCTCTTTAGCTATAGATCTAGATCTATATATTATATATCCAGATCTAATTTTATGCAAAAAAAGAAAAAATCAAAAAAAAAAAAAAATCGGTCGGTACCATTACCTGTGGTAATACCATGCTAAATATCAAAGCTCTGGACATATTGGTTTCAGAGAAAAAGATGTTTGAACATTTCACTATATAACTCTATGTAAAACGCTGACCCCCGGGGCGGGGCCAATTTTGACCCCAGGGGCAAAATTTGAACAAGTTTGATACCTATAGGTAATGCTATGTGCAAAATATCTAAGCTCTGGCTCTTGTGGTTTGTGACAAGAAGATTTTTTAAGATTTTCTTATTTTTTCACTTTGGTTGCCATAGCAACCAGAGTTCTGCATGGTTTCAAATTCTTTGAACAACTTTGAAAGAGCTTGACCCAAGGAACATTCCTGTGAAGTTTGGTTGCAATCAAGCAAGTGGTTTTGGAGAAGAAGATGTTTGAAGAAATTGTTGACGCACAACGCACGACGCACAACGCACGACGACGGACATTGACTGACCACAAAAGCTCACCTTGAGCACTTTGTGCTCAGGTGAGCTAAAAATCTATTTTTAGCTCCTATGACCTAGATATGCAACGGACTAGAACCATATTTACAATATTAGATAAGGGCTTCTACAAGTGTCATCATGCCAAATATCAAAGCTCTGACCATATTAATTTCAGAGGTAAAGATGTTTGAAGATTTCACTACATAACTCTATGTAAAATTACAACCCCCAGGGCGTGGTCATTTTTTACCCCAGGGATATAATTTGAACAATCTTGATAGAGGACTTGAAGACGATGCTTTGTGCCAAATATCTAAGCTCAGGGTACTGTGGTTTCAGACAAATAAGATTTAAGATTTCATTGAAAAAAACTATTTTTAGCTCCTGTGACCTAGATATGCAACTGACCAGAACCATATTTACAATATTGGTTAAGGGCTTCTAGAAGAATCATCATGCCAAATATCAAAGCTCTGGCCATATTAGTTTCAGAGAAAAAGATATTTAAAGATTTCACTATATAACTCTATGTAAATTTACGACCCCCGGGGCGTGGTCATTTTTTACCCCAGGGATATAATTTGAACAATCTTGATAGAGGACCTAAAGATGATGATTTGTGCCAAATATCTAAGCTCAGGGTACTGTGGTTTCAGACAAGAAGATTTTTTAAGATTTCATTGAAAAAATCTATTTTTAGCTCCTGTGACCTAGATATGCAACTGGCCATAACCATATTTACAATATAGGGTTAATACACCTTTTTTCGTGCATTAACGTCTGAAGAAGCCCGCGGGCTGTATTTGAAGCCCGAGGCTTTAGCCGAGGGCTCCAAGACAGCACAAGGGCTTCTGCAGATGTTAATGCACGAAAAACAGGTGTATTGACACTATTCTTGCATAAAAATATGTCTATTTCCCCTTCTTTTTGGATTTCACCTAACTCTGTTCTCTAATACAAGCACACCTAGCGAGGTCAAGTTTGTTTACAAAATGTTCATGTGTTTTATATATCCGCCGCCTAGAAACAGGGCCACATGCACCGGATTTATCAATGTCGGCCATTTTTAAAAGCGACTCGATTCGCATGTGTAATTTACGCTTGGCTTCTACCAATTAGTTCTACCAATTAACGGCCGCCGTCATCTTGCTGTCGTAAACAGACATCATGTTGTTCTTCGTCTGTTAATTCAAGGACTTAAAAATGTTACAATATGTCTGGACATGAGGAGAAATTGTGTAGTTGGATGTTGGAATAACGTTGAATGAGTTGGTTTGGTACATTATGTGAGAAGTAGCATACAGACCGGTTAGGTTCGACGCAACACAGAACGTCAGAGGTTTTCTCTTGACCAATGCTATGGAAATACAGGTACACCGATTTACAATTTAGCATGTTTAGGGTAGGACTTTATTTATAATGCTATATTTATTAATAAATATCAGACACATGAATGGATTCCCATTAAAACACCAGTAGTCGATTGCAGTTCCATAATGTAGTCTAGCGGGATCTAGAGTAGTCTATTTCTATTTCTATTTATTACTTCTACTCAATCAATTCTGATGATTATGAGAAGGGGCACTTTTTAGATGCACCATTGAGACTGTACCTGTCGAACACAGGTACAGAGGAGATAACGTTATTCTTTCCCGTTTTTAAACGCAAAGAAATGCAAACGCAGTGCACTAAAATGGAGACAATGACATCTTTTTTATACTTCGGACTGTTTATTTTATTCTGAGTAGCAAACAGTTTGGAGCCTGATCAGACACCGGGTTACTCGGCGTCTGACTTGGCTTCAAACCTACGTCTGATCTGGCTCCAAACTGTTTGCAATGGAAACAATAGTTTAAGAGAATAATGTTTTTTCCACTGTTATCTTAGTAGAAAACTCAACAAGTCCCTACATCTCAGTCGTTAGAGTGCTAGAATATTACGTCAGAGACCCTGGCTCCAAGGTTATAAAGATTTGAGTTGAGTCTGAAATCGTCCTAAAGCGTTTGATTGGTCAGATTTTAGTTTTTGATGAGCAAAAACTCAAATTTGACTAATCAATGTCTAAAAACCATATTAGACTCAACTTAAAAGCTTTATAACCTTTTAACTTTCTATACGTCTAACTTTTACCATTTTTATAATACAGTTGTCTAGGAATTTGAAATAATTTTAAAAATTTGTTTTGATAATTTTGTAAGCCATTTAAATATTAGGAGCGTACTAAGGGTCAGTTACTGAAATAGCTGGAACGGAATTTGGGTTGACATGCTATTTTATTAATATTGACGTTATAGATTCTAAATGAGTGTGTCTGTTAGATTTACTTCAGAGACATACAAACACACATGTTTGTATGTCTCTGATTTACTTGTAGGTTTTAAATAAAGATTTGAATTTGAATTGTCTCATTCAATCAATGCCTTCACTAAAGAATAAAAAATAATTCTGAATAAGATGATAAAGCTGTCTATATGTTTAAACTGTTATTATTTATTTTCATACATCTTTGTTGTTTCAGATTCTATCACCAGATGTCACCATCAGCCTTGGATGTTGGTCTTAATCTTGAGAAGTCTGCAATATTAACCCCTGAGTCATCCTTTCTCCTTGACTGTGAACAGAATGTGTTTGGTGCTTACTGAACAGAGAACAGTGACAATAACTAGAATGAACCAGATTTAACAAAACAAAGTGTAATTCATGATGAATTTACAAAATGTATGTTTACACAGTCATCACCCGGCTGATTTCAAAATAACAGGAACAGTCTTAGTTTAATGAGGAACAGCTAACCCAAGACATCTATTACATGTACATAATTTGATTGCACATTAACCTATCACTCAATCAATATGCAGTTTTACCCCTCTTATTTATTTCTCCACTGAGCAAAATAGTTCCACACTATGGAATCATGAATCATAGAATGTATGCACTATAAGGAGCCTAAAGCATTTTGAAAGTAAAGCAGAATATACCATTAGGTTCTTTCTACTTTACTTTCAACATGCTGTAATAAAAAACCTGGGTAAGGGGTAATGGGTTAAACAGACATAGTCTGAAAGATCAAATTACTACAGAGCTACAGGTAAAAGGCATGATTTTTATCTTATTTTCAAATATTCTTAATGTCTATTTTTTCATTTTTAATTCCATTTCTAAAAAATAATTATTTTCTAAATGCATTACTTTGGCTACTCAAACTTCTTAGAACATATCTTACCAAGTTCATTTATTATCTTGAGCTATGTAATTTCTTAAGAACTTGAAATATGTGTATAAAACCAGCATTTCAAATAAAATATATTTCAATAAGCACAATATTTGCATAGATATAAATCATAACAAGAACTTTTGTCTATATATTTGAGATCCATTTCCATTTTTTTTTATTAATATCAGTCATTTTCTTCCATATCACAGCTTCCTTTATTCTAATTGCACATCAACTGTATATCTTGCAAGTATTGTGCTTCACTACAAACAGTGTACTTACAAAGAATGCACTTGTCTTCTACCTCAGTGTAAACTTTGAACAGAACATTCCCTAAAGGAGCCCTCTGATCAAGGTCGCCACACGAAGAATAATGTTCAATGCATCGGTGTACATGTTTACTTTAAACAGAACGCAATTAAACAAGATGGACAAAATTTTATTTTGATTTTAAATGTACATTTAAAGTTTCAGTGGTTATTGAATGAGAGGTTTCGCCTAACTGTGGACAACGTATGCAAATAGTCGCTGTCATGGACATTTTACTGAAATGAACTATCTGGTCGTAGACCAATCGGAGTGTCAGATGGCCGATTTTGTCAATTTCAAATTTGATTGATTTGGGTTTACGGCCGCAAACTGTGACACAAAGTTTATCATAATATTGTGTCAACTTCATGTCATCTGTGATAGCAAGTCGCTGCCGTCGAAAGTTCGGCATTTTAAAAATATGTACATGTATGTGCACAATGACGGTACAATGTATACATAACTCGTATACGAAAAATGGGATTTAAGTTGTTTTTATCGCTTTTATTAATGAGTTAACTGCAAGTTTTAATAATAAATCAAAATTTGCTTTGCCTAGTGTGTTTACTTATATGGTGTGTTCTGCTTTGTATTCATCCTAGAGTGGAGAAAACGTTAGTCTTTCCCGTTTAAACGTAAACGAAACGCAAACGCAAAACACTTAAATGTAGAAAAGGACAACGTTGTGACAATTCTGACCTTTAAATTTTTTTCAGAGTGGAAAACAGTTTGAAGCCTGATCAGACGCCGGCTTAACCGGCGTCTGATATGGCTCCAAACTGTTTGCAAAGGAAATAATAGTTTTTAGCGTAAACGCGTTTATTGGGAAAGAATAACGTTTTCTCCACTGTACATGTACCTAATAATGTCACCTGTCAACAGAATTATTTAGTTGTACAAGTTTGGTTGTACTGTATACTATGGAGAAGACGTTATTTTTCCCCAATAAATTCGTTAATGCTAAAACTATATTTGACTATAGTTTTCCATTGTAAACAGTTTGGAAACAGATCAGACGCCGGATAACTAAGCGTCTGATCAGGCTCCTAACTATTTTGGACGTAATTGCCAAAAAGTAAATGTCATTTTCTACCTGTAAATACACTGTGTTTGCGTTTTGCTTGCGTTTAAACGGGGGAAAAATGTCTTCTTCACTGTCTATTTCTTGAAATAGATTTAGAAACTAATCGGACATCTCTGGCTAGGCGTAATGCTATGTTTCATCGGTGTTGGCTTTTATCACATAGTAATGAGTTCAAAAGGTGCAAACTGAATGGGAAACTGTTTAGATCCCGACCAGAATGCTCCCTCGGGAGTCTCCACCATTTGTTAGCTATTGTCTGTCCAAATATTTAGGGTTATTACAGTAAAACCCTTTCGCATTTCGCCTTAATGAACGTTATGTGTATTTGGCGCATGGTAATTAATTGTATTTTCAATTACAATGCATTCACCAGCATCTTTGCACTGACAGTGTAGGCTGAAGTTTGGCCAGATCGCTGTTCGAACCGTCATTGTTATTGTTTATACTGGGCCCCGGAACAATCATAACTATAGCGGGCATTAACGGCGCGTGTGCACGTGAATCGCCTTGTTAATACACGTTAAAGTCCTCGTTAATGCACCCCCTAGGAACGGCTTTTTATGCAAGAATATTGGTTAAGGGTTTCTAGAAGAATCATCATACCAAATATCAAAGCTCTGGCCATATTAGTTTCAGAGAAAAAGATATTTAAAGATTTCACTATATAACTCTATGTAAATTTACGACCCCCGGGGCGGGGTCATTTTTGACCCCAGGGACATAATTTGAACAATCTTGATAGAGGACCTGAAGACAATTCTTTGTGCCAAATATCTAAGCTCAGGGTACTGTGGTTTCAGACAAGAAGATTTTTTAAGTTTTCATTGAAAAAATCTATTTTTAGCTCCTGTGACCTAGATATGCAACGGACCGGAAATATTTGAACATCTTTGAAAGAGGACCATATAAGGATCATTCAGGCCAAGTTTTGTAAAAATCTATTCAGTAGTTTCGGAGGAGATGTCGTTTAAAGAAATTGTTGACGACGAACGAACAAACGGACGAATGGACGGACGAACGACGACGGATGACGGACAGAGGACGATCAAAATAGCTCACCTTGGCACTACGTGCCAGGTGAGCTAAAAACTGATAAGCCCCTGGGGGGGCCAATTTTGGCCTGGGGGTCATAATTTGAACACACTTGGTAGAGAACCACAAGGCAAAGCTATATGTCAAATATTAAGAATCTGGGCCTTACAATTTCAGAGTAGAAGATTTTTAAAGGTTTTCCTATATAAGTCTACAGGGTCATCCCCAGAAAAATTGGAAGGCGCTGGGGCAGGGGGAGGGTGCAGGAGGGGGTGTTACCCCCTTTTGTATTTCGAAAAAAAATTAAGTTTTAATGTATAAATGGTGTTCCCTGAGCCACTTTAAGCATTATTTCAATGGTGTACTAAAGATAAACAGCCAACTAAAACTTTTGTTTTTATTAATCAATTAAATTTCTTTGTGACAAGAACTTGCTAGAATCTATACAGGCGCGTAGCTACCTGTACGCAAAAAACGCATCTGCGTACACATTGTCCTAAAAAATCAAAGATTAATGGCAGGAAGACAACCTGTCAAAAAACTATTATCCTAGATTAAACAATTCATGTTATATTGAGTCAAATTATTACATATATTCATGTTGTTATTTTACCTGTTTTGAATGCGGGAAACGCCTTCAGACGCACCAGAGACAACCTAGAAATAAAAAGTTTCCCGGGGCAGGATGCCCCCGGAAACCCCTAGTAAGAGTGCGTACACTGATGGGAGGGACCGATGATGGGTAGACATTAGGGATTAAAGGCTGGAAGACAAGCTATAATATTAGAAAGGAAAAACTTTATCCTAGAACTAATAATTTGTTGAGTCAAATTTTACATAGATTTATCATAGTATTTTACCTGTTTTGAATGCGAGAAACGCCCACAGTATTCACCAGCGACCATCTAGAAAAGATTTCCCGGTGGAGCATGGCCTCGGACCCCCTCCCTCCACCCCTCCCCCAATATGAGTGTGTGCACTGGTAGGAGGTAGAGATAAATGGCCGGAAGATATCCCTGCATTTTTTTATCTTAGATAAAAACAATTTCATTTTGCATCGAATTTTGTGGGCGGGGCGTTTCATTTGCTGTGAATGCTCGCAAGTTGACTACGGAAATTCACGATGCTCTATTGGAAACGTTGTTTGATATTGATCGTAACTAACCGCCGAATTCCGAGACTCTCCGAGCATAAATTATGAAGACAAAAAGTCGCGAGTATGTGTCTGCATGAATGAATAATGACGGTCGTAAATCGTGGTGTCTGCGAATCGAAATAGTGCATAGGTTCTCCATAACGATGATAGCTTGCTTGCTTTATTCGTTTTTAACGTCTCACCCGAGTTATCGTTATCTGTTAAGACTAAACTATTGCAGGGAGCGTATTTTTTTTTAATAAGTCTATGGCACCCGGTTTTCCCAGGCGGTCACCCATCCACGTACTAACCGGGCTCGACGTTGCTTAACTTCGGTGATTGGACGAGAACCGGTGTTTTCAACGTGATATGGCCGTGGACAAAACGATGATATGCGAGATATTCAGATTATATAGATTATGTTTAAATCATGCGCAGTAAAACAATAAGTTGAATGATTGACAGCTATTTAAGAACGCTCACGTGAGAGTCACACGTGACACCATTGCAAGGGGATTATAATCCCAGCCTCGGGCGGAACGCGATCAGAGGTATGCATAATTGTCTCCTGCTGAGAGGCACCATCTTCCCCACGCTTTAATTAGCAAACTGATAAGGATAGTTTTATGACCTTTTAGCGAGTTTGATAATAGCACTGTTTCGCAAGTGGAGAATTTAAGGCGCTGGGGCAATTGAGGTCCAGAAATTAAGGCGCTGGGGTACCCCAGCGCTTAAACGGCCTGAGGAAAACCCTGGTCTATGTAAAACTGATAGGCCCCGGGGCGGGGCCAAATTTGATCAACGGTTCATAATTTGAACAATCTTGGTAGAGTACCATAGGGCAAAGCTACATGTCAAATATAAATGATCTTGGCATTACGGCTTCAGAGAAGAAGATTTTTAAAGGTTTTCCTATGAAAAACTAATAGGCCTGAGGGCGTGTCAATTTTTGGCCCGGGGGTCATAATTTGAACAATCTTGGTAGAGGACCACAAGGCAAAGCTATATCTCAAATATTAAAGATCTAGGCCATACAGTTTAAGAGAAGAAGATTTTTAAAGGTTTTCCTATATAAGTCTATGTAAAACTGATAAGCCCCGGGGCGGGGCCAATTTTGACCCAGGGGTTATAATTTGAACAACTTTGGTAGAGGACTTTAAGGCAAAGCTACATGTCAAATATAAATGATCTAGGCCTTACAGTTTCAGAAGAAGATTTTTAAAGGTTTTCCTATGAAAAACTGATAAGCCCGAGGGCGGGGCCATTTTTGGCCCGGGGTCATGATTTAAACAATCTTGGTAGAGGACCACAAGGCAAAGCTATATGTCAAATATTAAGAATCTGGGCCATACAGTTTCAGAGAAGATTTTTAAAGGTTTTCCTATATAAGTCTATGTAAAACTGATAAGCCCCGGGGTGGGGTCAATTTTGACCCGGGGGTCATAATTTGAACAATCTTGGTAGAGGACCATAAGGCAAAGCTAGATGTCAAATATTTATGATCTAGGCAATACAGTTTCTGAGGAGAAGAATTTTAAAGGTTTTCCTAAGAAAAACTGATAAGCCCCAGGGTGGGGCCATTTTTGGCCCCAGGGTCAAACTTTGAACAAACTTGGTAGAAGATCATTAGGTAATGATACATACCAAATATCAAAGGTCTGGGTCTTTTCGTTTCTGAGAAGAAGATTTTTTAAGATTTTCTTATGCATTAAAAGTTGTCTATAGGGTCATGTTAGAAAATCTGGTCCCACAGCAAGGGGAATAACTCTAGCCAAAATCTTTGAACAACATTTCGTTCCCCCTTGTCACTGATGCTTCTGACAAAGTTTGGTTGAAATCGGTTCAGTGGTTTCTGAGGAGATGTTGTTTGAAAATGTGAACGGACGACGGACGGAATGGTATCACAATAGCTCATCCTGAGCCTTTGGCTCAGGTGAGCTAAAAAACAGATAGTGAGCGAGAGTGAGTGAGATAATGGCTATGGAGGAAAGGGATAAGCAGCAAGGAATAGTCCTTGACCCTTACAGTAATAACATGTTCCCCTTGACTATTGCAGTGATAGAAAGTTCACCTTGACCTTAACAGAAACAATTTCACTTTGACCTTTACAGAAATTAGCAGTGATAAGAAGTTCAATCAAGTGATACTAACCTACAGCAGGAGCGGCTCTCTTGGTTGGCATATTTTGCAATGTGCTCCACTTCTTCTTCACTGTATCAAACATTTCAAAACTGTCCACTGGTTGACCCCTCTGATCACATCCTCCCACTACGTATATATTGTTTTTGTGTATCACTGGACTGGAGAACACTCGAGGATACATCATCTTCCGTAATGAGTCCGTCTTGAACATACTCGTACTTATAGCTGTTGCCATGTTTCTAAAATCAACAGAAACTAACCCTTTACTCCATATAAACACCCTTTAATGCCTTTATTTTATTCCTCCACTAAACAAAATAGTTCAATTTTATGCAGTCATGATTGTTCACAATAACAAATATTTTGTTACTTTGTATTCCATAGCAGATGGTAGCTAAAAGCAGGCTGGAAGTAGAGCAGAATGCTCCTTAATCCCTAACTCATGTAGATAGCTGATCACTTAAAGCCGGTTGAAACTTTTCGAAGTAAGGCAGAATGCTCTTTAAGGCATATTCCTCACTACTTTCAGCCTGCTTTAAGCTGCCATCTGCTAGAATATAGAAAGTATTTGTTATGATACATATTCATGACTGTATAAACTGGAACATTTTTTTGCAGTGAATAACAAGAGGCCCATGCGGGCCTAAATATTGCTCACCTGGAAAAACCAACACAAGGGTCACATGACCCCTGGGGTTAGATAATTTTTTACCCCCAAGACATAATTTCAAAAATCTTGCTGATGAACTTGAAAATTAAGTGTTCTGTCAAATATTTTGTAAATGGATGGTTTCAGACAGGAAGACTTTTCATTGAAAAAAATCTATTTTTAGCTAATGTGACCCAGATATGCAACAGACCCGAACCATTTCAGCAATATTGGTAAAAAACATCAAAAAGTGACACTATGCTGAATATCAAAGCTCTGGCCATAATAGTTTCAGAGAAGAAGATTTCACTATAAAACTCTATGTAAAACTGCAACCCCTAGGGCCTTGGCAGTTTTGACCCCAGGGACATACTTTGAACAACATTAAAAGAGGACCTAAAGATGATGATTTGTGCCAAATATCTTAGCTCCTGTGACCTAGATATGCAACGGACCTAAACCATATATTCAATAATGGTTCAGAGCTTCTAGAAGTGTTACAATGCCAAATATTAAAGCTCTGGCCATATTAGTTTCAGAGAAAAAGATGTTTGAAGATTTCACTATATAACTCTATGTAAAATTACGACCCCCGGGGCGGGGTCATTTTTGACCCCAGGGACATAATTTGAACAAACTTGATAGAGGACCTGCGCCCGTATTCTGAAACACTCTTAGATAACTTTTACTCTAAGTAAATCAATATTCTCTTAGTTTTCGGCAATTTACTCTAAGTATTTGATGATATACTCTTAGAAAGTGAAAAAAACTAAGAAAATTCTAAACTCGACATTTTTAACTAAGTATAACGATATACTCTTAGAAAATCAATATAGTCTTAGTTTTCGGCCATTTCAACTAAGTATTTGGGGATTCCCTCTTAGAAAGATGAAAAAAACTAAGAAAATTCTCAACTCGCCAAATTTACTATAGAATTTTCTCAAAACTTTAGAAAACTGTGACCCTCTCTTAACTTTTTAGAATTTTCTAGGATTAGAACACGAACGTTTATTAAGCAGTAATAACAGGTAGAATAGATAATTTATTGAATAAAAATCGTTTATAGACCTATAGATACGTTGTGCGGATGTTTTTGAGCCGACGTTTATGTTTGAGTGGCTTCGTGAAATTGGGTCAAAGTCTGGGAGGGGTAACGTCATTACAAAGGACTGTAATTACTGTTTAAGACATTATTACATACGGTCTTCATCGCAAAAACGTGGAAAAGATCGATATCTATTCAAATTCTATATTTTTAGTAATAAATGACCACTGTATGTACCAAAACTAGCTTAAATACATAATTAGGTTCACAATTATAATTAACTAACAAGCCAAATTTCAACGAAGTCGCCGTAGCTCAAACGATAGCGAGTCGTACTTGCATGTTGGGGATAGCCGGTTCGAGCCACACAGGGTACAATCTTTTTTATCTTAACAACCCCGTTCTTTTTTTTCTTTTTTTTTAAAAAAAATCATCATTATTTCCATAGATTCGTTTCTTTAAATACAAATATTTAATCGGAAATGTTTGAACAACTTTGAAAGAGGACCATACAAGGATCATTCCAGCCAAGTTTGGTGAAAATCCATCCAGTAGTCTAGGAGGAGAAGTCGTTTGAAGAAATTGTTGACGACGAACGACGGACGACAATGGACACAGCACAATCAAAATAGCTCACCTTGGCACTACGTGCCAGGTGAGCTAAAAACCAGGGCCCGTATTCCATCGCTAAAACGTGGAAAAGATCGATATCTATTCAAATTCTATATTTTTAGTAATAAATGACCACCGAATGTACCAAAACTAGCGTAAATACATAATTAGGTTCACAATTATAATTAACTAACAAGCCAAATTTCAACGAAGTCGCCGTAGCTCAATTGATAGCGAGTCTTACTTGCATGTCGGGGGTAACCGGTTCGAGCCACACAGGGTACGATTTTTTTTCTTAACAACCCCTTTCTTTTTAAAAAAAAAAAAAAAATCATCATTATTTCCATAGATTCGTTTCTTTAAATATAAATAACTGCTTAATTCTTTCAATGCCAAACTTTCGTAATAGTTTACTTCTTCACCGTTTCATTGTCGTCTGCTTCAATTTTGTTGTCTGCAATATCGTTTCAAAGTAAATTGTAAGGCAGTATGACTAAAAAGAATTCAATACGAGTGCCAAATAGTTTGGATCCTGATCAGACGCCGCGTAATCAAGGTCCAAACTGATTGCAAACGTGCTTTTAGGCGCCATTGAGAGTGAAAGGGTTAAAGCATGCTAAAATTGAAGTAAAAGTCTCCAATTAGAAATGTCCCGTCTTATTGTCAGCCTGCTAGTTCTAGAAATGACTTTCATGTTTCTACTATTTCTTGATATTTGAAAAGCATTAAGAAAAGTGTCCTGCAGATTGATGTTTAACCATTGTCATGCAGAATTGTCATCTGCTGCAAACACATCATCTGCAGAAAACAACATAATCAATTTGATACTTTCAAAACTTAAAAACAGTAAAATATGACTGGCAAACAAGTTGGGATCATATCAGACGCCGCATAACGCGGTGTCTGATCTGGATCTTTACTGTATACAAACTGTTAACACATTTTATCCAAGTCGCGCTTAGCATAATAAGAGGGTTTCTTTTAAAGCAGGCTGCCAATAAGAAGGAAACCTCTAATTGGAGACTTTTACATCAATTCTAGCATGCTTTAACCCTTTTACTCTGGCGCATAAATGCGCGTTTGCAAACAGATTGGATCTATTATCAGGATCCAAACTATTTGGCACTCATATTGAATTCTTTTCAGTCATACAATTAACTTTAAAAAGATACTACAGACAACAGAATTGAAGCAGACGACAATGAAACTGTGAGAATTAGACTCACTCTCGCCTAAAGGAACGTTTGCAAACATTTTGCACCTTGATCAGACGCCGCGTTTCGCGAAACGCGGCGTCTGATCAGGATCCAAACTGTTTGACACTCGTATTGAATTCTTTTCAGTTATACTTCCTTACATTTAAGGCTTTGAAACGATATTGCAGGCAACAAAATTGAAGCAGACGACAAGAAAATTTAAAGGAGTAAACTATCACAAAAGTTTGGCAGTGGAAGGATAAAGCAGTTATTTGTATTTAAAGAAATGAATCTATGGAACTAGTGATGATAATTAAAAATAAAGAAGGGGGTTGTTAAGAAAAAGAAGATCGTACCCTGTGTGGCTCGAACCGGCTACCCTCGTCATGCCAGGCAGAGTCGCTATCGATTGAGCTACGGCGACTTCGTTGAAATTGGGCTTGTTAGTTAATTATAATTGTGAACCTAATTATGTATTTACGCTTATGTATAAACACTTTTTATTCAATTAATTATCTATTCTACTTATTCTGGGACAATGCTTGCTGCTTTATAAACGGGAGAAGAAAACGAACCCGCAAACTACACCGCAAATAAACAGTCACACATGTTAGTATGCGAGAAGAGTGACGTCATTTTAGTCGGGGAAGTCCCTGACAACCGCCATATTTTACTCGTAGTTTTTTTTTCACTAACTAAATACTTAAGTATTTTCTTAGAGTAAAAGTTAGAGAAAAATAATCTTAGTTGAAAATGTTAGAGTTTAGAAAATTCTTAGTTAAATACTAAGAATGTTTCAGAATACGGCCCCTGAAGACAATGCTTTGTGTCAAATATCTAAGCTCAGGGTACTGTGGTACAAGAAGATTTTTTAAGTTTTCATTGAAAAAATCTATTTTTAGCTCCTGTGACCTAGATATGCAATGGACCGGAAATGTTTGAACAACTTTGAAAGAGGACCATACAAGGATCATTCCAGCCAAGTTTGGTGAAAATCCATCCAGTAGTCTAGGAGGAGAAGTCGTTTGAAGAAATTGTTGACGACGAACGACGGACGACAATGGACACAGCACAATCAAAATAGCTCACCTTGGCACTATGTGCCAGGTGAGCTAAAAACCAGGGCCCGTATTCTGAAACACTCTTAGATAATTTTTACTCTAAGTAAATCAATATTCTCTTAGTTTTCGGCAATTTGCTCTAAGTATTTGATGATATACTCTTAGAAAGTGAAAAAAACTAAGAAAATTCTAAACTCGACAGATTTCACTAAGTATAACGATATACTCTTAGAAAATCAATATAGTCTTAGTTTTCGGCCATTTCAACTAAGTATTTGGGGATTCCCTCTTAGAAAGATGAAAAAAACTAAGAAAATTCTCAACTCGCCAAATTTACTATAGAATTTTCTCAAAACTTTAGAAAACTGTGACCCTCTCTTAACTTTTTAGAATTTTCTAGGATTAGAACACGAACGTTTATTAAGCAGTAATAACAGGAAGAATAGATAATTTATTGAATAAAAATCGTTTATAGACCTATAGATACGTTGTGCGGATGTTTTTGAGCCGACGTTTATGTTTGAGTGGCTTCGTGAAATTGGGTCAAAGTCTGGGAGGGGTAACGTCATTACAAAGGACTGTAATTACTGTTTAAGACATTATTACATACGGTCTTCATCGCGAAAACGTGGAAAAGATCGATATCTATTCAAATTCTATATTTTTAGTAATAAATGACCACCGAATGTACCAAAACTAGCGTAAATACATAATTAGGTTCACAATTATAATTAACTAACAAGCCAAATTTCAACGAAGTCGCCGTAGCTCAATTGATAGCGAGTCTTACTTGCATGTCGGGGGTAACCGGTTCGAGCCACACAGGGTACGATTTTTTTTCTTAACAACCCCTTTCTTTTAAAAAAAAAAAAAAAAAATCATCATTATTTCCATAGATTCGTTTCTTTAAATATAAATAACTGCTTAATTCTTTCAATGCCAAACTTTCGTAATAGTTTACTTCTTCACCGTTTCATTGTCGTCTGCTTCAATTTTGTTGTCTGCAATATCGTTTCAAAGTAAATTGTAAGGCAGTATGACTAAAAAGAATTCAATACGAGTGCCAAATAGTTTGGATCCTGATCAGACGCCGCGTAATCAAGGTCCAAACTGATTGCAAACGTGCTTTTAGGCGCCATTGAGAGTGAAAGGGTTAAAGCATGCTAAAATTGAAGTAAAAGTCTCCAATTAGAAATGTCCCGTCTTATTGTCAGCCTGCTAGTTCTAGAAATGACTTTCATGTTTTTACTATTTCTTGATATTTGAAAAGCATTAAGAAAAGTGTCCTGCAGATTGATGTTTAACCATTGTCATGCAGAATTGTCATCTGCTGCAAACACATCATCTGCAGAAAACAACATAATCAATTTGATACTTTCAAAACTTAAAAACAGTAAAATATGACTGGCAAACAAGTTGGGATCATATCAGACGCCGCATAACGCGATGTCTGATCTGGATCTTTACTGTATACAAACTGTTAACACATTTTATCCAAGTCGCGCTTAGCATAATAAGAGGGTTTCTTTTAAAGCAGGCTGCCAATAAGAAGGAAACCTCTAATTGGAGACTTTTACATCAATTCTAGCATGCTTTAACCCTTTTACTCTGGCGCATAAATGCGCGTTTGCAAACAGATTGGATCTATTATCAGGATCCAAACTATTTGGCACTCATATTGAATTCTTTTCAGTCATACAATTAACTTTAAAAAGATACTACAGACAACAGAATTGAAGCAGACGACAATGAAACTGTGAGAATTAGACTCACTCTCGCCTAAAGGAACGTTTGCAAACATTTTGCACCTTGATCAGACGCCGCGTTTCGCGAAACGCGGCGTCTGATCAGGATCCAAACTGTTTGACACTCGTATTGAATTCTTTTCAGTTATACTTCCTTACATTTAAGGCTTTGAAACGATATTGCAGGCAACAAAATTGAAGCAGACGACAAGAAAATTTAAAGGAGTAAACTATCACAAAAGTTTGGCAGTGGAAGGATAAAGCAGTTATTTGTATTTAAAGAAATGAATCTATGGAACTAGTGATGATAATTAAAAATAAAGAAGGGGGTTGTTAAGAAAAAGAAGATCGTACCCTGTGTGGCTCGAACCGGCTACCCTCGTCATGCCAGGCAGAGTCGCTATCGATTGAGCTACGGCGACTTCGTTGAAATTTGGCTTGTTAGTTAATTATAATTGTGAACCTAATTATGAATTTACGCTTATGTATAAACACTTTTTATTCAATTAATTATCTATTCTACTTATTCTGGGACAATGCTTGCTGCTTTATAAACGGGAGAAGAAAACGAACCCGCAAACTACACCGCAAATAAACAGTCACACATGTTAGTATGCGAGAGTGACGTCATTTTAGTCGGGGGAAGTCCCTGACAACGGCCATATTTTACTCTTAGTTTTTTTTTCACTAACTAAATACTTCAGTATTTTCTTAGAGTAAAAGTTAGCGAAAAATAATCTTAGTTGAAAATGTTAGAGTTTAGAAATTTCTTAGTAAAATACTTAGAATGTTTCAGAATACGGCCCCAGAGCCATTGCAAGATGGCACGCTCGACTATTCCAGGTATTTTTCGTTATTGGAAATTTGATAAGGGTATATAAATATATTGGATAAGCATGATTGATGGTAGTCATTTGAACACATGACTGTAAATGGCTTTTGCAGACGATTATGGAAGAATTTGGTATGCATGATAATTTATGTGTAGTATTAGACCCATATTGATTGTATTGACGAAAAGCAAACTTTCTTCTTCTTGTTCAAATGTAAAACATTAACTGAAACCAGAGCTACCTGCCTTGGTTGGGTGAAACAGTGGTTGCAGAGTAGCAGAATTTTTAATTTCTAAGTATAAAATTTCTAATTTAATATATTAGGGAAATTTCTAAGTCCATCAAGGGCCATAACTCACACTAAATGCAAACTAGAATTACCTGCCTTGATTGACTGCACTAATGGCAAGGTTGTGGTGAAGTTATAATGCGATACAAGCAGCAGTTGCAGAGATATAAGCTTATTTGTAGGTTGCACAAAAAACCTTAACCAAAATATCTAAGTCCATCAAGGGCCACAACTCACACTAAATGCAAACTTGAGTTACCTGCCTTGATTGACTGCACTAGTGGCAAGGTTGTGGTGAAGTTATAATCCCATACAAGCAGCAGTTGCAGAGATATAAGCTTATTTCTAGGTTGCACAAAAAACCTTAACCAAAATTTCAAAGTCCATCAAGGGCCATAAATCACACAAAATCCAAACCAGAGTTACCAGCCATGGTGTGCTGCAGTAGTGGGGAGGCTGTGGTGAAGTTATAATGCAATATGAGTATTGGTTGTAGAAATACAAGCTTATTTGTAGGTTGCATAAAAAACCTTAACCAGTGCAACGCCGACGCCAATGGCGGCTGTAATAGCCCTCCATATTCTTCGAATAGTCGAGCTAAATATGGCACAACAAGAGGGGTTGCTTTGTCTGTAGGACAAATATGATGCCCCCGCCAGCAAAAAAACAAGGACCAACATGGCCCTAAATCGCTCACCTGGTACACCATGTAAAACATGACCTATAGTGACCTAGATTACGACTGGACATGACCCACAATCAACCTTTAGAGTGTTAACAAGATTTCTATGATTTGACCTAGTTTCTGACCAGACACAATCCACATTTGATTTTGACCTAGATTTGATGTAGGCAAACATTCTGGCAATATTTCATTCAGATCTAATGAGATTTGTAGCCTCTAGAGGGTTAACAATGTTTTTCTTTGATTTGACCTAGTGACCTAAATTTTGATCCGACATAACCCTTATTCAAACTCGACCTAGATATCAATTAGGCAAACATGCTGACCAAGTTTCATTAAAATCCAATGAGATTGTGTTTAAGTTTTTCTATGATTTGACCTAGTGACCTAGTTTTTGACCGGACATGACCCATATTCGAACTTGACCTAGATATGAACGAGGCAAACATTTTGACCACGTTTCATGAAGATAAGGTGAGATTTGTACCCTATAGAGTGTAAACAAGGTTTTCCTATGATTTGACCTAGTGACCTAGTTTTTGACCCGACATGACCCATATTCAAACTTGACCTAGATATCAATTAGGCAAACATTCTGACTAGAATGCATTAAATTCCAATGAGATTTGTAGCCTCTAGTGTTAACAAGGTTTTTCTATGATTTGACCTAGTGACCTAGTTTTTGACCAAGCATGACCTATATTCGAACTTGATCTAGATATGAATGAGTCCGTCATTTTTACTTCGTTTCATTAAGATCCAATAAGATTTGTAGCCTCTAGAGTGTTTACAAGATTTTTCTATGATTTGACCTAGTTTTGACCCGACATGACCCACATTCGAACTTGACCTAGATTTCATCAAGACAAACATTGTCATCAAGTTTCTTGAAGATCGGATGAAATTTGTAGCCGCTAGAGTGTTAACGAACCAATTGTGAACGGACGACCGGACGACGGACATCCAGCGATCCTAAAAGCTCACCTTGGCACTTCGTGCCAGGTGAGCTAAAAATGACTAAATTCAACTGGTTATAATTTTGTGAAAAATTAAAGCAGATCAAAATCCTGTGCATATAGGTACAAAACAAACACTCTGCCAAATTATAAGGTTGTAGCTTGTAGGAGGAGTTAGTCTGACAAAGTTATATGTACTGTATATGTGGGACATATGAACGAACTGACAGGGGTAAAACAATATGCACTACTGGATAAAAACGAATAATATGGTTTTAACTCTTTCACTGCCAATGGCACCAAAAGGCGAATTTGCAAATAATTTGGATCCTGATCAGTTGCCGCGTAACCGAAGAAATGTTGATACTAGTGTTAAACAGTTTGGATCCTGATCAGATGACGATTACATAGTGTCTGAATGGGATCCAAACTGTTTTCAAAGTCACCTTTTGGCGCTGTTGACAGAGAAAGAGTCAAACTACATGTATATAAACAAGGGCCACTATGGCCCTATATCGCTCACCTGGTACCCCATGTTAAAGTTGTCCAAAAGCGACCTAGATTTTGACCCGACATGACCAACTTTCAACAGTGGCCTCATTTCAATGAGGCAAAGATTTTGAGCAAGTTTCAAGATCAAATGAGAAATTTAGCTTTTAGAGTGTTAACAATGTATTTTCATGATTTGACCTAGTGGCCTAGTTTTTTAACCTACATAACCAACATTCCAGCATGAAGATCTAATGAGATTTGTAGCCTCTAGAGTGTTAACAAAATGTTTCTATGATTGGACCTAGTGACCTAGTTTTTGACCGGACATGACCCACATTCCAACATGACCTAGCTATTAATTAGGCAAACATTTTGACTAAGTTTCATGAAGATCAAATGAGATTTGTAGCCTCTAGAGTGTTAACAAGATTATTTTTTTATTTGACCTAGTGACCTAGTTTTTGACCCATCATGACCCACATTCAAACTTGACCTAGATATTAATTAGGCAAAAATTTTGACCACGTTTCATGAAGATCAAATATGATTTGTAGCCTCTAGAGTGTTAACAAGATTTTTCAATGATTTGACCTAGTGACCTAGTTTTTGACCCAACATGACCCACATTTGAACTTGACCTAGATATCAATAAGGCCAACATTTTGACCAAGTTTCATGAAGATCAAATGAGATTTGTAGCCTCTAGAGTGTTAACAAGATTTTTCTATGATTTGACCTAGTGACCTAGTTTTTGACCCAACATGACCCTCATTCAAACTTAACCTTGATTTTATCAAGACAAACATTGTCATCAAGTTTCATGAAGATCAAATGAAATTTGTAGCCGCTAGAGTGTTAACGAACAATTGTGAACGGACGGACGACGGACATGGGACGATCAAAAGTGTTTAAAGTTTTTCACTTTTTTTAATAAATTTCAATAAGTAGTCCACATTTGAATTTCATTTTAACAATTTCTGTAGAGAAGCATCCAAGGAACACCGTGAGCAAGCTAGTTTTTCCCTCAAACTCTCGGTTCAGAGGAGATGTTGCTTGAAATAAATTTGAACGGACGGACGGACTGATGGACAGACGGACGACGGGCGATCACAACAGCTCACCTTGAGCCTTCGGCTCAGGTGTGCTAAAAATAACAAAGGGCAATAACTCCAAAAATATTGATGACAGAGTTATGGTTCTTGCACACTGCACTCCTGGTCAATGAGATCTATCTGTATATGAAGTTTGAAGCCAATAGCTCTTATACTTTAGAAGTTATGCTACGGACAAGCCGGCCGGACGGACATGGTGACTCCAGTATACCCCCCCCCCCCCCAAACTTCGTTTGAGGGGGTATAAAAACCTGACTAAGTACCGTGTACATGTACATCAAAAGTACCAGACAACATGCTTGGGTAGAAATGACGTCACCAAATAATTGTAATTCGCGATTGCGAATATGCAAAGATGGCAGCTTCCTATTTAATTAGTGAAGTCTCACCTGGATAGTTTATTTTCAATTTTTTACGCTTATATGCATCCAAACGACAACAGGATTTTGACATATGTTGTTTGTAAGAAAAAATCTACAATATAAGATGACTCTACCAGAGTTGTCCATTTCCCTTAAACACAACAATTACAATCTGATAAAAGAATATGATAGACCAAAAGAGATTTAATAGCCGATATTCTTATGCAAATTGCATGTTTGAGAATATTAAGTGAAGTTTTAAATTTAAATGCTGATAATTTCTTCTTCTTATTATTATTATTAATACAGTACTTCTCTCCATCAAGATTGATGATTATGAGAAGGGCCACTTTTTGGATAGAGGATATCGGCACGACGGTCGTGCGGATAAGGGTTTTTATCGGCACGACCGCCGTGCGGATTAGAAAGCTTATTCGCACGACGGTGGTTCTTTATATATTAGTCGTGCGGATTAGAAAGCTTATTCGAAAGACTGTCATTCCTATACTATATTGTCCTTAGCTTTACGAAGTTCGTGCTATAAGTTTTGACAAACAGACACTCCTGAGCTTAACACATGCAACCCTATCGACGACTTTACTCGTTATTCAAAATAGTGTAGGCCTACATGTGAACAGTACAATAGGCTAGTCCTACACATATGCATAATATGTAGACCCTGATCAGAGGGATCCGAACAGAGATTGACTCACTTTATGATTGGAAACGTGAACTGTTTATTGAAATGTAAATAACTTACAATAACAAATATACAAACTTTTTGAACAGTATAGTTTTTTTGCTTTCAATAGAATAAATTATGTTATTTTAAGTCTTTTTTTACATTAATTTCTGTTTGTATTATACGTGTTTGGAATGCGCGCAACGCCCTCAGAACGCACCAAAGACCATCTAGAAAAAAAATCCGAAGGGACCATTTGTGATGTCTTAAATTTGAATTCTAAATCAGAGTGCAGTCAAAAGCAAATGGCGTTAATGCGGTAAATATATCAATGTAAACAAAAATATTGGCGATGAAAGGGTTTATAATACAAGCTTAATTTATCTTTATATTCAAATCAAATCAAATAAATTTTATTTTGAGTCGGCAAGACATATAACAATGAACATAAGCTGCAAAGCTTTTTAACCGACTAACAAACAATAAAACAAGCAATAAAACAAAGGTAAAACAGCTGCTAGGAGAAAGGACATATTAAAAGGATCACAGTGAATTTCTATTTTGGCTTTTTGAACAAGAGCCGCATGCGGCCCTAAATCGCTCACCTGAGGACTATTGTGTTATATATTACTCAATGCAAAATGAAGTTTGTCATTGCATGTATGTGGACTGTTGCATGAAGAAGTAATTCGGAATCTGTTTGTCATTATTACTATTTGAGCAAAAGGGGAAAATATGGCAATGATATAAATAGTGCTAATAAAGGGTCACTTTAACAATATTCATTCAAAATATTATTGAATTCTGACAATGGTTTCAGAGAAGCAATTGTTTTTAAAAAAAAATCCATTATAAGTCTATGTAAAACTGATAAGCCCCGGGGAAGGGGTATTTTTGACAATGGGGACATGATTTGAACAATTTTGGTAGAGGCAATTTATTAAAGTCTTAGCTAGATGCCAAATATAAAAGATCTGGGCCTTACGGTTTCAGAGAAGAAGATTTTTAAAGGTTTTCCTATATAAGTCTATGTAAAACTGATAAGCCCTGGGGTGGGTCCATTTTTGACATGGGGTCATGATTTGAACAATTTTGGTAGAGGACAGTAAGGCAAAGCTAGATGCCAAATATAAAAGGTCTGGACCTCATGGTTTCAGAGAAGAAGATTTTTAAAGGTTTTCCTATGTAAGTCTATGTAAAATTGATAAGCCCCGGGGCGGGTCCATTTTAAACACAGGGGTCATGATTTGAACAATTTTGATAGAGGACCATAAGGCAAAGCTAGATGCCAAATTTAAAAGAGAAGAAGATTTTTAAAGGTTTTCCTATATAAGTCTATGTAAAACTGATGATGTAAGTACGGAAATTGACCACACCCTCTGGCGGCCATGTTTTTTGACGGATCAAAATTCTTTGAACGATTTTGAAAGTATATTAATTGAGAAACATTTTGGTGAAAACTAAATTGAAATCTGACCAGTCGTTCTTGAGAAGAAGATTTTTTAAGATATTGTGCATGGTTGCCATGGCAACAAGACCGATTGCCCCAGCCACTTTTTTTAACAATTATTAAAGCTCACAACTACAGTATATTGGGCCATTGGTTTCAGAGAAGAAGTTATTGTGAAACAAATTGTGAACAGACGACACGGACACAGACACCGACGTACGGCGACCGATCACAATAGCTCACCTTGAGCTTTGTGCTCAGGTGAGCTAATAAAAGCTTGAGACTGATTGAAGCTGAAGCAGAATGCCCTTTAAGGAACATTCTGCTTTATCCCCAACTCATCCCAAGTGGAGACCTTCTCAATATTTACCATTTAATAGTAATGATTTACATATTTACCTAGATTCAGACAGAGCTCAAAACCTGAGGCCAAATGAGACGTAACACCTGAAACATGATGCAATGTAAATTATTGTTATCTCTCTTGGATTATACGCTGTACTTTGATTTGTATCTAGCCTACATATTTTCTACCTAGAACATATATACAACATGAAAATTATATGACACTATGAGATGACTTTTCTGCTGGTATTGCACTAACCGGGAAAAGTTGATAGACTAGTATGGTAAATCAGAGTTTCTGATATAAATAACACTTAAGGTACTTCGCATATGCGCGTAGTTTCCATACGATTGTTATGAAACTTTTCATGAAGAATGATAATAGCCTAAGAAACAATGTGGGTAAATATAGGCAAAATTTATCGTGTGGTTTGTCTTTAAGGTCTTTTTTCTGACAAAAACCTAGAATTTTGATGATTTTATTTTTCTTAAAAATGAATAAAGCTAATGACTATAATTCTCGCCCAATAAGTAGTCCACAACATTCATTACAAGAAAAGCTAAAAACATTTTGAATAAAGGTGTTCAGAAAGATGTTATCAGCTATTTAAATTTTGCAAAATGCTTAAAAATTGAATTACAAAAAACTGACTCATTCAATGTATATTTGTTTTCATTTTATTCAAATATATGGTTGATGAACTAGTCAGTCTGAAAAAATTAGAAAATATTACAGTCAGGATTTGTTGTTATAACATATTTTCTTATTAAAATGTGGGATATTTGTTGTTTAGATACAGTTACCTACCTTAGAATTAAAACTTTGTCATTAAAATGCATTATTATTTATTCATGGACTTGCATACAAGGTTTATTATATTGTTTGCACATAATTATAATGGGCAATATCGATCTTGAAAAGGTTAGCGTATTGATAAGCTTCACTGTGTGGCTTTATAGTTCGATCAAATCGTTTACATGTATACCGATTTAATTGACTTGTAAGTCATTAAACTAAAACGTACAGGTAAGTTGACATATACTTGGACCGTAAACATCACTAGTACTAATCAACGAAGACTAAACATAACATGTCTCTTGATTACTGCGTTATGGATTGACAAGTCAATAAATCGGACACTTAAAAAAAATATTTGGATCGGATGGGTCTCGAACCTATGACCTTTGGATTGCTAGTCAACCACTATAGTCAACCACTATACTAACTGCGCTATGAAGGATTATACTAATTCGTATCAACATTTCCTTTATATAAATTTTCTAGTATAAACACGTACGAAAAAAGTCTGTGTCGTCTTGACGCATATCCGCTCGCCCGCAAGACCGACTTCCGGTAGCGAAAGGCCTTAAATAAAGACACTGTTGAAATATTAAATTATAAAGGATTAGTGGGCTGGCCAGCAGCATAGTCAAGGCAGAGTTAGCACACATAAGCACAAGTAAAATTTGGAGCGAAACCAAAAGCAAAACGAAGACTGTCAGACTACAAAAGTACAAAAATACAAGAGCCCCATGGGGCATATTTCGCTCACCTGAGAATAGCTGTACATCAAAATGGAGATAATGATTTATGTCCAGGACAGGGTCATTTTTAACCCGAGGGGCATAATTTGAACAATCTTGATAGAGGACCTGTAGATGATGCTATGTTCCAAATATCTAAGATCAGGGTACTAGGGTTCTAGACAAGAAGATTTTGTTAAGTTTCCATTGAAAAAAATCTATTTTTAGCTCCTGTGACCTACACATGCAACAGACTGGAACCATTTGAACAAAATAAATAAAGGACATCTAGAAGTAACACCATGCCGAATATCAAAGCTCTGGCCATATTAGCTTCAGAAAAGAAGACGTTTGAAAACTGTGACCCCCGGGGTGGGGCCAATTTTGACCCCAGGGGCATAATTTGTACAAACTGGATAGAGGACCTGTAGATGATATGCACCCGGCCAGAACCAATTGAACATTATTGGTATAAGACATCTAGAATTTTGAATTTCACCTGTTTTATTCTGAATCCATTCAAGTTTGTTGACCTACTGTAGTATAGTAGAGTACATCAAAGGCAGATAACTAAAGCCTAAACAATACTGAAAGGAAGCCTTTTTCTAGCATTTCAAAGTATATCAAGGACAGGTAACTATTGCCACAATGATTACATTTCAACAATAATTGCACTCCTCCCAGAACGTATAGCTACATCCTTTGTGTACAAGTATAATCAAAATCCATTGAAAACTGTAGTTGCAAGAGTGTAAACGCTGTAAAATATGGCATTTTCATCAATTCAAAGGTAGATATCTCTTGATCTATTTGTCCGATTCCAACCATAATCACCCTTTTTCGAACTCTTATGGTCATATACAATCTGGGCAAGTTTGAGAGAGCTTGGATAAATATTGTGGCCTCTAGAGCGTAAACATCGTTAAATATATCATTTTCAGCAATTCAAAGGTAGATAACTTTTGACCTATAAGTCTGATTACAGCCATATTGTTGTTGTTGTTGTTGTAGTTTCCTCCGTTGTAGTCGGAGCACCCAGGACTTGGTAAGTCCTGGTAAATATAGTGTTCTCACGAATAAAGTTCAGAAATAAAACAAATAAGTTCAAAGAGCCTTATGCCAAGGCTTACGGGTCCTTGTATTAGCAGCCAGAAATCACATGTTAATATTAGTTTCACACACGTCTGCGCATAACTATTGCACTACGAATTATAGCTGAAAACTAATATTGCATGCACATGTATAGTCTATTCTTAAGGCTCACAAAAGAAAACATCCGTTCAGCAGGTATGGCAAAAAAACACCTGGAACTAAGTGAAAGTCCAACTTGACTTCTTAAGGCTATTAGAGTTCAAAAATAAAACAAATAAGTTCAAAGAGCCTTGTGCCAAGGCTTACATGTCCATGTAATGGCGGCCAGAAATCACATGTTAATGCTAGCTTCACACACGTCTGTGTCAAATGCACTACGAATTATAGCTGAAAACTAACACCGCATGCTAACATGTATAGTCTATTCTTAGGGCTCACAAAAAACATGTCCGTTCAGCAGGTATGGCGAGAAGAAACCTGGAACTTAGTGGAAGTCTGTCTTAACTTCTTAAATATTGCAAAAGTCTTGTCTATTCTTAGGGCTCACAGAAAAAAAAATGTCCGTTCAGCAGGAATGGAGTGAAAGTACCTGGAGGCCTGGAGCTCAGAGGAAGTCTAACTTTAATCTTAGAAAAACATGTCCGTTCAGCAGGAATGGCACGAAAATACCTGGAGGCGTGGAGCTCAGAGGAAGTCTAACTTAATCTTCTAAAATCTGTAAAAATTTCGAGATAAAGGGATAGTCTATTCGATAAAATGAGGATATGTAAGAATCATGGAGACTAGTAAGTCTATCTGGATGCGTTTAGCCTTTAGTGTAGTGAAACCATAGAGTTTCAGGCAAAAATCGTGAGGCCTTGCGGGTCCGTGTAATGGCGGCACAAATGGAAGAATTCACATGTAGAAGTCCGCAATTTGCCGGTTTGTTGCAGGTTGCCACAGAAAAACTGTTGCTTCTTTCACCAGAAAGAGCTTCACACAAGTAAAGAGTCTGTTCAGAACTTTGCACTGCGTGTTGAACTGCACATGTGTAGTCTATTCTGGGAGCTCACAAAGACACGTCCGCTCAGCTCGACATCCAGCACCATCCCCAAAATCAAAGTCATCTGAACTCTTATAGTCATTTACAATCTGAGCAGGTTTGAGATAGATTGAATAAAATTTGTGGCCTCTAGAGTGTAAACACTGTTAAATATGGCATTTTCAGCAATTCAAAGGTAGATAACTCTTGATCTATTTGTCCGATTTCAACCAAAATCGAACTCATTCGAACTCTTATGGTCATATACAATCTGGGCAAGTTTTAGAAAGATTGGATAAATACTGTGGCCTCTAGAGTGTAAACACTGTTAAATATGGCTTTTTCAGCAGTTCAAAGGTAGATAACTCATGACCTATTTGTCTGATTTCAACCATAATCGAACTCATCTGAAGTCTTATGGCAATATACCATCAGAGCAAGTTTGAGAAAGATTGGATAAATATTGTGGCCTCTAGAGTGTAAACACTAAAATTGTTGACGCCGGACGCGGACATTCAAGGATTGCAAAAGCTCACCCTGAGCTAGCTCAGGTGAGCTAAAAAGCAATGTTTCAAATTGCACAACAAGTTACAAAGGGACAAAAGGCAGGTTGTGTAGAAAGATGCTGATCTTGGCCCATCTAAGGACCTAAAAACTGCATTATATTCCATGAAGCTCTTATGCTAACTTTCTGCATTAGACACTCATCTGTTTCTACTCGCTGGGGGCTCAATACAGTATTGACCAGGGGCGTAGCTAGACCAAATAGGAAGTGTACGCAGCCCTATACTAGGGGGGTCCGGGGGCATGCTCCCCCGGGAAAATTTCATTCCTAGATGGTCTCTGGTGCGTTCTGAGGGCGTTTCCCGCATTCAAAACAGGTGATAAAAGAACATAAATCTATGCAAAAATTGAATAAAAAAATAAACGACATTGACGACAAAATCATCAGGAACGTAGGCCTATATAGATCTAATGTACGTTCCTTAAATCATGGATGTTCATTTCAAACCGACAATCAGTAACATTCAGATCTGCAACAGAACCATTTGCATTTACGATCCATTTTGATAACATGATAACGCAGGCCCTTAGGAACTGCGATTGAGGGGACACACGTCGACGTCAGGGGCAAAGCTAATTCAAATGGTGAACGTACTCTTACTGGGAATGCGGAATGCTCCTCCGGAAAAAAATATGGGCTTTGGTGAATTCTGAGGACTTTTCAAGCAATCAAATTGAGTTAAACAGGAAAATACCAACATCATTTTAAATCTATATGTAAAATTCGACTCCCAATAACATAATTCTTACCCCCTCTGATTGGTTTACACACTCTTACTCTAGAGGGGTCCGGGGGCATGCTCCCCCGGAAAATTTTTAATCCTAGATGGTCTGTGGTGCGTTCTGAGGGCGTTTCCCGCATTCAAAGACTATGTAAAAATTTGACTAAAAATAACAAATTATTGATTCTAGGATAATGTTTTTTTTCTGACAGCTTGTCTTCCAGCCTTTGATCTCTACCCCCTGCCCCCCTACGATTTTTATTGCATTTTTGGACTTTTCAATTTTTCTTTTTTTTAGGACAATGTGTACGCAGTTGCGTTTTTTGCGTACAGGTAGCTACGCGCCTGTTGACTATATTATTTCAAAATAGACTTTGCCCATATATCAAAGTTATAGTAGTGCATTCTATGATTATGTTTATATTTCAATTTGCCTTTATTTATCTTCTATGTTGTTTCTATGTTGGAGTCTATGCTCCCTTTATACTACTAAATTGACACCAATATGCATGTACATATATATTGCATCGATGTTCTATGTCAAATGTTAACATTTTGTATATATATTCATGTGTGATATTGTAATCTTCAACATTGGAGGAAATCTTTCTCACAATAAAATGAATAACAACAAATACATAAGCTGAAGACAAGCACATGCAGACTGAGGATAATATGTACACATAAAGCAAACAAGAGCCCCATGGGGCATATTTCGCTCACCTGAGAATAACTGACAAAATGGAGAAAAAGATTTATGTCCAGGACAGAGTCATTTTTTACTCGATGGGCATAATTTGAACAATCTTGGTAGAGGACCTGTAGATGATGCTATGTGCCAAATATCTAAGATCAGGGTACAAGGGTTTTAGACAAAAAGATTTTTTTAAGTTTCCATTGATTTTTTTTTTTTTTAGCTCCTGTGACCTACTTATGCAACAGACTGGAACCATTTGAACAAAATACGTAAAGGACATCTAGAAGTGTCACCATGATGAATATCAAAGCTCTGGCCGTATTAGTTTCAGAGAAGAAAACGTTTGAAAATTTCACTATATAACTCTATGTAAAACTGTGACCCACGGGGCGGGGCCAATTTTGACCCTAGGGACATAATTTGAACAAACTTGATAGAGGACCTGTAGATGATGCTATGTGCCAAATATCTAAGCTCTGGCCCTTGTAGTTTCAGACAAGAAGATTTTTTAAGTTTTCATTGAAAAAAACACTATTTTTAGCTCCTGTGACCTACTTATGCAACCGACCAGAACCATTTGAAGAAAATATGTAAAGGACATCTAGAAGTGTCACCATGATGAATATCAAAGCTCTGGCCATATTAGTTTCAGAGAAGAAGACGTTTAAAAATTTCACTATATAACTCTATGTAAAACTGTGACCCCCGGGGCGGGGCCAATTTTGACCCCAGGGACATAATTTGAACAAACTTGATAGAGGACCAGTAGATGATGCTATGTGCCAAATATCTAAGCTCTGGCCCTTGTAGTTTCAGACAAGAAGATTTTTAAAGTTTTCATTGAAAAAATCTATTTTTAGCTCCTGTGACCTACTTATGCAACCGACCGGAACCATTTGAACAAAATATGTAAAGGACATCTAGAAGTGTCACCATGCTGAGTATCAATGCTCTAGCCATATTAGTTTCAGAGAAGAAAACGTTTGAAAATTTCACTATATAACTCTATGTAAAACTGTGACCCCCGGGGCGGGGCCAATTTTGACCCTAGGGACATAATTTGAACAAACTTGATAAAGGACCTATAGATGATGCTGTGTGCCAAATATCTAAGCTCTGGCTCCTGCAGTTTCTGACAAGAAGATTTTTAAAGATTTCCTTATTTTTTCACTTTGGTTGCCATGGCAACCAGAGTTCTGCATTGTTTTTAATTCTTTGAACAAATTTGAAAGAGCTTGACCCAAGGAACATTTCTGCAAAGTTTGGTTGAAATCTGTCAAGCGGTATATGAGGAGATGTCATTTGAAGCAATTGTTAACGACGACGCACGACGACGGACACAGGGCCATCCCAATAGCTCACCTTGAGCCTATGGCTCAGGTGAGCTAATAACAAAACAACAGAAGCAAGCAAGAACAGTGTGTCATGCATCTCCAGTTCTGTGGGCGTAGTGGACGTTGAGCATTTGCACTCTTTTCCGTTCCAGTGAGCCATAAAACTTTTGAATTGGCTGAAATTACTTGTTTTTCTGAAACTTTCTGGGAGAGTGTTCCACAGAACTGGAGCTGCATGCCTAAAACTGCTACTACCATACTTTGCTGATGTGACTTGTGGAATCTGGAGCAAATTTGTATACCTGAAATGGTAACGAGATTCACGTTTAGTAATAAGATCATTTAAAACAGGTGAGGCAAGGTTATTTAGAATTTTAAAAGTTTCAATTGCCATAAGTCTAATTCTTCGAATATGTAAGCTTGGTAAATTTGCTTTCTCGAGCAGTTGGTCATAGGAACTATTGTAGTCATCGTACACAAAGCGGAGAGCTCTTTCCTGTATTTTTTCAATTTTGTTAGAATTACATTTAGAACAGAAATGCCAAGTAAGAGGACAAAAGCTGAAGTTTGATACAATAAAGGAATGAAAGATTGTTAACCTACTTAATTTACAGAGTTTTTTCCCAATTCTCCTTAAAATGTTCAATTGTTGAGCTGCCTTGCTGCAGATGCTACTTATATGAGTTTGAAAAGAAAGGTTAGAATCCAAATTTACACCAAGTAGTTTGACCACATCGTCACATATAATAATTGCTTCCTTTGTAACAAAGGAAGGATTCCTAGAGCATGTTTTCTTGCCAATGGCTATGGCCTGAAACTTGTCTGGATTGGCTTGCATGCAGTTAAATGCAAACCAGTCAATAAGTATGTTGCTTTCTTCTCGCAAGACCTTGACTAGCTCGTCATAATTTGGTGAGCAAAAAGATAGAGTATTGCCATCTGCATAGTTATAAAGAGTACTCTGATGAATAAAGATGTCGTTTAGGAAGATATTAAAAAGGAGAGGCCCGAGTATGGATC
Source organism: Gari tellinella (assembly GCA_922989275.2). NCBI lineage: Eukaryota > Metazoa > Mollusca > Bivalvia > Cardiida > Psammobiidae > Gari > Gari tellinella. The sequence goes on from OV277858.1 coordinate 56,201,874, forward strand.
CCTGAGGCACACCCTTCATAATATTTGCCCAAGAACTAACTGAGTTTGTTGCTTTCTGTTTGATAAATAGGATGTCATAAGGTTGGTTGAGTTGTTGGATAAGCCATAACATTTTAGTTTACATAATAATATATCATGAGGGAGGCAGTCAAAGGCTTTCGAGAGATCCATTAGGACAGCAGCAACATACTGGTTTGCATCCAATGCAGACTTCCAATCCTCGAAAAGTCTCAGGAGCGTTGTTTGGCAGCCATGACCTTTTCTAAAAGCACACAAAAAATTACGAAAAATATTGTCGAAGTATACAGAAAGCTGTTCAGCTAACACTTTTTCAAAGATTTTTGAAGGAGCTGGCAGAATGCTGACAGGTCTGTAGTTAGATTTTTCAAGAGGATCATTTTTCTTAAATACAGTTAATACTGGGGGTGACCTGAGCTTGTTTTAGTCGCTCTGGGAATATACCAGTATCTATAGAGTTGTTAATAAGTTTTGTATATAAAGGGACCAGTGACGGTGAACCCAGTTTAAGTAATTTAATAGAAATTTTGTCAATACCAGTAGCTTTTTTCACATTAAACTTGTTAAGAATTTTTGAGACTGTTGAATCTTCCACATGTGAAAAATTAAAAGAATCTGGAGAGATGTTTTGTCCTAGAATTTTAGTTATGCTAGGGTGATTACTTTCATCGAATATAAAATCTTTGCCAATGTCCTTTGCAACATTTACATAGAATGTATTAAAAATGTCAGCTACTTCACTTTTATCAGATAGAGTTTTATTGTTTTCGTTTAATATGATTTTGCTCTGGTTACATTTTGATTTGTTAGACATGTAAGGTTTAATAGTTACCCAGAAATCTTTAGATTTACAGCCACCGGTACACCTTTCTTGAAAGAAATTGTTTATTGACTTGTGCTTGAGCTTATTTACTAGATTCCTATTTTTTCTATATTGTTCCCAGGATTTGGAGGTTTTGCTTTTTGAATACTTATTTAAAGACATTTTCTTTCGGTAAATTGCTTTCCGCAGCTCCTTATTCATATATGGTAGCTGAACAGGCTTTCTGTATGCTTGTTTAAAAGGGGCATGTTTATTCATAATGCTTAGTACATCATTTTCAAAAGTATTGTAAACGGAGTCAAGATTTTCCAAATTACAGGAATAGTTACAACAATCCTAAATTTCTAAGATCTTCTTGATAAGAATCAATATTGAAATTTTTAAAGCTTCTATAAGAACTTTTTTGTTTTTCATTTCCTGGGACAGAATTGTTTATAACTGTACTTATCATGTTATGACAGTCACTTATGCCTGTTGAAAAATTCAAAGTTCGGATGCATAATTGCTTGCTATTTGTCAGAAAAACATCCAGAAGGGATGGAAAGCAGCCCTTTCTGAAGCAGGTAGGGCTATTTATAATATTAGTCAAGTTAAAAATGTCCATGATGTCTACTAGGGTTTTACCTTTGGTTTCGCACAAGAGAAGCATTAATACATTTGTCTAAAGTTCTGCTTAAATTGTCAGAAAAAGATTTGTTGTTCATACTTGGAGGTCTATAGATACAGAACAAGAGGGCCTGAAGGCCCTGATATCGCTCACCTGTTGTACTGAAGCCTGATAGCTTTACCTTTCTGTTTCACCCGTTTTCATCTAAATCCATTCAAATTTGTAGTATAGCATGTAAACAATTTTGGAATACAACCTCATAATTCTAGTATAGTAGAGTACATCAAGGACAGATAACTAAAGCTTAAACAATACTGAAATGAAGCCTTTTCTAGCATTTCAAAGTATATCAAGGGCAGATAACTATTGCCACAATGATTCGATTTCAACAATAATGGCACTCCTTCGAGAATGTATAGCTATAAACTTTGTGTACAAGTATAATCAAAATCCATTGAAAACTGTAGTTGCAAGAGTGTAAACGCTGTAAAATATGGCATTTTCGGCAATTCAAAGGTAGATAACTCTTGATCTATTGGTCCGATTTCAACCATAATCACCCTTTTTCTAAATCTTATGGTCATATACAATCTCGGCAAGTTTGAGAAAGCTTGGATAAATATTGTGGCCTCTAGAGTGTAAAATACATCATTTTCAGCAATTCAAAGGTAGATAACTCTTGACCTATAGATCTGATTACAACCATAATCCAACTCATTCGAAGTCTTATGGAAATATACAATCTTAGCAAGTTTGAGAAAGATTTGAAAAAATGTGTGGCCTCTAGAGTGTAAACACCCTTAAATATGGCATTTTCAGCAATTCAAAGGTAGATAACTCTCGACCTATTTGTCTCATTTCAACCATAATCAAACACAATTGAACTCTTATAGTCATATACAATCTGAGCAAGTTTGAGATAGATTGGATAAAAATTGTGGCCTCTAGAGTGTAAACACGTTAAATATGGCATTTTCAGCAGTTCAAAGGTAGATAACTCTTTATCTAATTGTCCGATTTCAACCATAATCAAACTTGTCCGAACTCTTATGGTCATATATAATCTGAGCAAGTTTTAGAAAGATTCGATAAAAATTGTGAACTCTAGAGGGTAAACACTGTTAAATATGGCATTTTCAGCAATTCAAAGGTAGGTAACTCTTGACCTATTTGTCCGATTTCAACCATAATCAAACTCATTTGAACTCTTATGGCAATATACCATCTGAGTAAGTTTAAGAAAGATTGGATAAATATTGCCGCCTCTAGAGTGTAAACACTAAAATTGTTGACGACGCACACCGGACATTCAAGGATTGCAAAAGCTCACCCTGAGCTAGCTCAGGTGAGCTAAAAAGTACCATTTGGATTTATTTAGATTAACCGCATATATAATATTTTCGAGATTGTCCGTTTCAAGATCTTTGCGTCTTCTGGAAGGAATGTCACTTCTTATATAAGCTGCTACACCTCCACCATGTATATCTCTGTCTCTAAGTTCCAATTTGAACCCTGGAACTTCAAAAATTGCACTACGGTAAGAACTGTCTATTTTAGTTTCTGAGATATACAATAGGTCTACAAGTTTATCATTCAATACTTCGAAAAGTTCAGTAAATTTAGATTTTAGACTGTTTATGTTTAGATGGGCACTTTCTACAATTCCCAGGGACTGTACCCCGCCGGTCACTATATCCTGACACCCACGAATCAGTCGTAATGCTTACCCAAAATCCTCAGCGCCAAGGAGAAGCCATAACTACCAATTTTCAAATATTTGGTTTGACCCGGCCGGGGATTGAACTGCAAGTGGATGCTCTACCACCGTACCACCTAGCTATACAGGTGGTCTTTGTTTGTATTCTCTTTTCCAGTGTGACGTCATACCCCCTTTGTTTACACTTAGCGAGCACGCGCACTCGGGGACAACAAACCCGAAATCTACATAAGTTTGTGCAGCAGGGCGTTTAATCTCATTCTTTTTTACTCATCATTATCTGAATAGGTCCTATGAATACTACGAAGGTCTTACATAAGTTGCAAAAGCGTGATTTTACCGAAAATTAGAATTAATTTTTTCTCCGAATAAGACCGTCGCCATCCGAATGAAGGACCGAGAGTATGCATATGACATTAAATACCCGGATGACTGGAAAAGAGAATACATATGTTATTTTGCTAAAATCGATTTCAATAGTTTGTATTTGCCCTAAACAATCAAAGAAAAAACGAGCCACTCTGCTATACCACAGTTGGAATCTTGGTGGCGTTGATGACTCAATCTGCGGTGTGGACTGGAAGGGCGAGGCTAGCGAAGGCCGAATTGATTCATAATGATTTTATGCAGATCAACCAAACTTAAAAGAGGGTACAAAACACAAATCACATCTAGATCAAGCCTGTACCTTTTTGTGTTTTTAGACACGGCAGAAACGAGATATTCACAGTGCAATAATGCGTGTCGGCAGTTGATGGTGTTGCTTGGTAGGAAAACAGGAAGTTGGATATAAGGGAGGTAATCGTGACTTGCTGCCTAGAAAGGACATGTATAAACGGGACTAGGTAAAAGACAGGCGCGTGGCAGGCACAATTCGGAATAAAACATTGATCAGAGGTGTTTTTTGTCTACTTTCGTTTTCGATCGGTTCATTCTCCAAATTTTGGTTCAATGTAACGGCTACAAACAAAATTGTTTTGCAAATCAATATACACGGACTTAAGGTATGATCAATTCCATGTGGAATAACGAAGCCCTATTTTTAGAAAAACACTTAATGACTTTTATAGAGGAAGAAATATGTGCACGATGCATCGTTTGTCTTACCTTTCGTGGCCATTTCCTGTCTTTGGATGCTTCTCGGAAGTTTCTTTGGCTCTTTTTTCAATACATCGCAAAACTGTGAGGGAGCCAGAGATTACAGGGCGTGTTTATATCAAGACCTTTTTTTTTAAAATATATAATATATATCGGACGAAAATTATGGATTAAATTCAAGTTTTTGAAACGGGACGTAGTATATATTTCGCGATCGCCTGCTCTCGTTTATCGACTATTTCATTTGGCCATCGCTCTTTAACTCGCCATAAAATTTGTCGATTTCGAAAATAAACACTTGCATTTTTACAACTGAAAGAAAAATATCTAAGCTTTCCTTTAAGACCATTTCTTTGAAAATCGGTGGAAAATTGAGGGTTTTATGAAAGGTTTTGTAACGGGGCGTGATATATTTATGCCCGAGTGCTTGCTCCCTTTTATCGGCAAATTCATTTGGAAACCACTCTTTAACTCGCCATAAAACGGATCAATTTTAAAAAATAAAATCTGTTATTTTTACAAGTGAAAGATAAATATCTTAGCCTTCTTTTAAGACCATTATAATGAAAATCGGGTGAAAATTAAGGATTTTATGTAACTTAAACTAACAGTAGGTAACCATTCAACACGATAAAAAACGCGATAGCCCGCTATCGGCGTACCGGTGCAGTTGAATTATCGATCGATTAAGCGTTATCGCACATACAGGTAACGGACGACACCATTTTCGGGAAAATGCAGATTTGAGTATAAGTTACTTCTCCATTTGTCCTTTCTCCATGCAGAGACCAATATTTTTTTTTATTGAAATACATTTTTTTTAAACAGAATTTCTTATCCTAAACTAATTCTTTACCATTTATATAAGCGTTTGACACATATTTACAAATTACTATTTTTAATGCACCATCTGGTTGCGAGTCGCTTTAAAAAATAACCCAAGAATTAAAATATGATTTATCAGGAAATGTGTTTAAATCAATTTCGAACCTTTCCTATAGAAATATTTAAGTAAGAGGTGAGATTGTTAAAGGCACAATACTAATGACAATCATGTTTAAAATGCGCAATTTCTTATATATATACACTTTCTATGTATTAAAACTAAGTGAAATCGACTGTAAGATGCATGACATATATCCCCCCTTCGTTAAGAATCATGCATAAATGTGCCGAATTCTTATCGTGGTGGTTCACAAAATAAGCCGGTTTGTTTACAAACAGACTTCGGTCGTTTTCCGGAAGAGGTCACATGATCGAACGAGGCGAAGATAAACATGTACCGGTATACATGTTCGGTGAATGACGTCAACAGGGGTTGGCCTAAAACACGAAATGGAAATATTTTGGCGAAATGGGCGAAATGGAAATTTTGATGGCGAAATGGAAATTTATTTTTCGGAAATCAGATATAAAAGCATAGAATTCAGTTTTAATTCAAATTGTATTGTTTCTGTTTATATAGATACTAGTTTTAGACAGGTGGCAGTAATTTTAAACCGATTTTTCACACTTGAGAGTAGATATATCTCTATATATGAGGAATATTTCCATTTCGCCGTGGCGAAATGGAAATCTATGTTTTGGAAATCAGTTATATTAGTATATAACAAAATTATAAATCAAGATTGATTGTTTCAGTATATATTGAAACTAGTTTTAAAACAGGTTGCAATGACAAAAACCCGATTTTTAATACTTGAGGGTAGAATTAGCTCTATATATGAAGAATATTTCCATTCCGCCATGGCGAAATGGAAATTCATTTTTCGGAAATCAGATATATAAGCATAGAATTAAGTTTTAATTTAAATTTTATTGTTTCTGTATATATAGATACTAGTTTAAGACAGGTGGCAGTAATTCAAAACCGATTTTTAATTCTCGAGAGTAGATATGTCTCTATATATGAAGAATATTTCCATTCCGCCATGGCGAAATGGAATTTTATTTTTAGGAAATCGGTTATACTAGTATAAAGAAACTATTATTAAGACATGTGGCAGTGATTGAAAACAGATTTTTCATACTTGAGAGTAGATAAATCTCTATATACGAAGAATATTTTCATTCCGCCATGGACATTTATTTTAAGGAAATCAGTTATTATAGCATAGAATAAAGTTTTACATCAAGATTTATTGTTTCAGTATACATAGAATATAAATAGAAGCTAGTTTTAAGATAGGCGGAAGAGAATTACTTTTTTCTTTTCATTGCGTAAAGAATATTTACCGGCTTTGCGCAATGGAAAGGAAAACGGTAGGTATTGAATTGAATCGAGAAAAAGCTATCTCTAAGTCAAAATCTCTGATGTCTATTAACCAGACGAATTTAAAATAGGAACCATATCATATGGGTCTACACTGTTTGCCAAAGACATGTGTACTCGTCAAAGTTGCATTGTTTGTAAAGGAAGAAAGTTTTTCAAACTGAAACAATTTATAGTTGCATGAAAATGAAAGCGATCAGTTACTATATACATTGTACATGTATATATAATAAGTAATGTCTGCGTTATGCCGGAAACTACCGGGAAAAGCTGTATTTATGATTAAGGAACGACGTCGACAACCTAACAACGACGTCATGACGTCACAAAATATTATATTGCGCATTATCGCGTCGCGCAATGTTTAAGAAAAAAAGGCTAATACATCTTCTTTTTTTTAATCATATATACTAAAGGAATTTAGAAACGCAACTCGAACTTTGGATATATATATATTGCATTTGTTTATATAGTTTGGTTATAAAAGTTATATATCATTTTCAACGTTAAACATTTATCAACATTTTGCATCCTAAGAAATTTTGCATACTTAAAAAGTGTGATGGAGAGATGACGTTGAGCAAGTCGCGCCAGTGTAAAGTCCTAACGATATGGTCAATATCTGATATGACCCTCATGTGCCGCCATGGCAGCGCGGATAAGCCTATGCAGAGAGTAGATGAGTCCTTTAATTTGACAAATTGGGATGATTTCCTACTCCTCTTGCAACGCACGGCTCAATTTGCCATGCGTCGTCGGTGTTGGATGACGTCTCAAAACACGCCCGTGCAAGACGTTCCATAGATGTTCAATGAACAACACACTCCTCCATCGATGTATGAACATCAACTCTAGACGATGTACCTGCAGCCAATTCATACGACGTTGACTTCGAGGCCTTGTTAACGGCAATCTTACGTATGGTTTTCTTGCTCTGATTCCGCCGATCCGAAGCCTGTTTGACACAATTCGTGCGCATGGTCTGGTGTTATTAGGACCTCTAAAATTTCTGGCGGTTTCTTCGGGTGTCTGGAACCTGTGACGTAAGTGTGTCAGCCTTATAAAAACGTAATCACGACGTGACGTTACTCGGGGAAGGCCAGGTCGAAGACGGTCGTTCGTTGTACCAATGGTACGCAGACGATCATACAGCCTGGAAATAGTACTTTTTTGCACAGTAAGATGATTTACAACGTTACTCTGAGAACTTCCGTTCATCAGCATTCGAACGGCTGCTTAACGTTGATCATTGCGTAAGCGCGGCATTGCCATCTTTGATCAGATTAGATTTTTTTCTTTTAAAATTTACTAACTTGGTAACTTGTATCTCGGTGGTAAACGCGTTTATTGGAAAATTATACCGTCTTCTCCAACGTATTCATGGATCCAGACAATTTTAATCAGTAGCTACAACACATTATCTAGAGCTACATGTATATATACATTATTAAATCACATTGCAAAACGAACGGTGTTTAACCCCCTAACTGCGAGTATGTCACAGGCATATAATAAATTTCTCGGTGTCTTGGTTTTCTGAAAGCTGCATGTAAAGTTTAGTTACACGCAGTGAAGGGGTTAATATCATATATATGTACATGCTATCACATTTATACAGTAAGGTTGCATGAGGTAATATTTTACTATATTATTATACATAATAAATAGAAATATTAATGTTCGCCTCTCATGTTTCATGCGAAGTTTGATTTTAGATATAAAGTAAAGCCTCTCTATTATGATCAATGAAACGAATGCCAATTGATTATACGTACATATATAAAATACAAGTGACAGCTGAAAGCAAGGTAACGATAAAACAGAAATTTCATAAAGGAGCTTTATCTTTTATCTTTTATTGTATCTTGCTTTACGCAGTCACCTGTCGTAAACACCTAACAGTTAAAACAATTAAGTGGCCATAATAGAGAGGTATTAACTGCACACGTATTATTATTATTATTATTATTATACCCGATTTATATAGCGCTCTTTTCACACAGGAGTTGTGCGTTCAAAAGCGCTTCACATGAAATTATATAAATGTACCTACAAAGCGAGAAAGACAAATAACTACATTCACAATAAAAATGATACAATATTGAGATGCATGGAAACATGGAATTTCTTCCAATATTATTACCAAGATTATAAAATTGTTATAGTAAGTTTGTAAGATCATTTTTAAAATGAGTCAAATAATTAAAAGATCAATGGCATGATTAAAAACAGAGTGGTGTTTTGTTTGTTTGTTTGTTTGTTTGTTTCAGTGTAGAGCCGGAGAGTAGTTCACAAGTCGTAAAACGTATGTTTAAAACAATACTCTCCGTGTTGTTTGGTTGAATTTGTTTGTTTGTTTGTTTGTTTCAGTGTAGAGCCGGAGAGTAGTTCACAAGTCGTAAAACGAATGTTTAAAACAATACTCTCCATGTTGTTTGGTTGAATTTGTTTGTTTGTTTGTTTGTTTCAGTGTAGAGCCGGAGAGTAGTTCACAAGTCGTAAAACGAATGTTTAAAACAATACTCTCCGTGTTGTTTGGTTGAATTTGTTTGTTTGTTTCAGTGTAGAGCCGGAGAGCAGTTCACAAGTCGTAAAACGAATGTTTAAAACAATACTCTCCGTGTTGTTTGGTTGAATTTGTTTGTTTGTTTCAGTGTAGAGCCGGAGAGCAGTTCACAAGTCGTAAAACGAATGTTTAAAACAATACTCTCCGTGTTGTTTGGTTGAGTATTGTACAATCCATGGCCGTGGTACACCCTTAGTTCATAAACATAAAGCTGTCCAAGAATTACACCATAGACCCCTAGCCAAATGGTTTCAAAGCGATTGGGCAATCCCTACCAGCAAGATCTACCAGACAGGCACAAGGTCAATGGTACAACTCCAGAACTGCCATTATACCCACAGCATCCACAGCAAGAACACAACCCAGAGGTAGCAGTCATTGATTACCTACTTTCTTCTAATAACAGATATTAAAGAAGTGAGTTTTCAAACGTTTTTTGAAGGCTGCAATTGAGCTAGCATCTCTGATGTCTGATGGTAGAGTGTTCCAGAGCTTTGGAGCTGCATGCATGAAACTTCTCTCTCCAAACTTCACCAAACGACTTCTCGGCACAACCAGCGATACTGATTTACTCGCAGACCGCAACTCTCTTCGAGGTCTATACACGTCCAGCATACTAACAATGTACCTTGGAGAATCATTGCACATGGCTTTGTATGTGAGTGTCAGAGTTTTGAATTCAACTCTGTGTTGAACTGGAAGCCAGTGAAGCTCCTTCAAGACTGGAGTGATGTGATTGTACCGAGGAGTCCTGGTAATGATGCGGGCTGCTGTATTTTGCACACGCTGTAGTTTTCGTAGTGAGTTTTGGGGAATCCCATATAGCAGTGAGTTGCAGTAGTCAATTTTTGATGTGACCAGAGAATTGACCAAAGTCTTTGTTGCTTCTGGAGAAAGGTACTGTCTAATATGACCTATTTGCCGCAGCTGTGCGTAGCTAGACCTGCACACAGCGTTGATGTGCTGTGTCATATCCATTTGGGAATCAAATCTAGCACCAAGGTTGTTCACCCATAATGACGGTTTGATTTTAGAGTTTCCCACTTGAACATGAAAATCTCCGGGAACGTTAACCTTTTTTGAGTGAAACAGTATGACCTCAGTTTTGTCAGTGTTCAGCTTCAACATATTCTGGTGCATCCATGAGACTATGTCTTTTAGACATCCTTCGACTTTTGAAAGGGCTTCTTGGTGACTAGATGTGTCTTTAGGCTTAAATGGCAAGTATAACTGTGAATCATCTGCATAGAAATGATGATCCAGATCATGATTTCTGCAAATTGAGCCGACAGGTTTTGTGTACAAGATGTAGTTTTTGGGTCCCAAGACTGAACCCTGTGGCACACTATATTTCATTTGAACTGGGGCAAATAATTCTCCATCTACTGCGACTGTTTGGTAACGGTCATTCAGGTATGAGGTCATCCACTTTAGTGGGTTTCCAATGATTTTGAAGTCTTTTTCAAGGCGATTGAGTAATGTTTCATGATCAATTGTGTCGAATGCAGCTGATAGGTCAAGCATCACCAGAATTGTGATTTCATTCTTATCAAGATATTGCAAGATGTCATTTTGAACTTTAACTAAGTGGTTCTAATTTTTTATTGTATCTAACTCGGTTATGTCGAACATTCCCGGAGTTCAAATTTAAAACGTGGCTTAACTTTGAACTACGGGTATGTTCGACTTAATCGAACATGAAATAATTCAATTAATGTGCTAAAAGATATTTTTGTTTTATTTTCTTACTGCGTTAAGCATTCCCCTATCACAGTGAGTTGAATGCACTCGAACTTTGAAATATCGAACTCGGTTATGTCGAACATACCCGTAATTCAAAGTTAAAACGTGGATTAACTTTGAACTACGGGTATGTACTACTTAACCGAACATGAACTTATGTAATTCATGTATTGACACATATTTTAGTTCGAGTTCAGCGAGTTCGAGATATCGACGTTCGATTGTATTTACACTGAATGTTTTAAAATTTTCTATTGGCACACAAGTCGTCGTTTTGATGAAGGTGTTCTAGATCTTTCTGCGCGTTTTCGTTTGGTTTCAAATCCTACCAATAAATTTCCATTTCGCCATGACGGAATGAAAACATCTTCATATATAGAGCTATATCTACTGTCAAATATGAAAAACCGATTTTAAATCACTCCCACCCGTCTTCAAACTAGTTTCTATATATTATGAAATAGTAATTTTGATTTAAAAAGTTAATTGATTCTTATATAACTGATTTCTTACAAAATAAATTTACATTTCGCCATGGCGGAATGGAAATATTCTTCATAATATAGAGCTAAATTTACTCTCATGTATGAAAAATCGATTATAATCGTTCCAACCCGTCTAAAAAATAGTATCTATATATACTGAAATAAAAAAAAAGATTTTAAACTTTATTCTATGTTCATATAACGGATTTCATAAAAATAAATTTCCATTTCGCCATATTCTTCATATATAGAGATATATCTACACTCGAGAATTAAGAATCGGTTTTAAATCACTGCCACCTGTCTTAAAAATAGTTTCTAATTATACGGAAACAATAAATTTTGAATTAAAACTTTATTCTATGCTTACATATTGGTTTTCCTTAATCGAAATGGAAATATTCTCATATATAGTATTAGAGATATATCTACCCTTAAGTATGCGAAATCGATTTTAAATGACTGCTACCTGTCTTAAAACTAGTTTCTATATATACATAAACAATAAATTTTGATTTTGATCTTTATTCTATGCTCACATAATGGTTTTCCTTAATATAAATTTCCATTTCGCCATGGCGAAATGGAAATATTCTCATATATAGAGATATATCTACCCTCAAGTATGCGAAATCGATTTTAAATGACTGCAACCTGTCTTAAAACTAGTTTCTATATATACATAAACAAAAAATTTGATTTTGATCTTTATTCTATGCTAATATATCGGATTTCCGAAAAATAAATTTCCATTTCGCCACCAAAATTTCCATTTCGTCCATTTCGCCAAAATATTTCCATTTCGTGTTTTAGGCCTACCGCGTCATCAGTATGTGTGTGGTTAACGTGTTTGACAGTTACAGAGGGCGAAATTCGACTCCAGAGAAGTGTTTACATCCTGACCGAACAAAGACTGGCGGTCAGACACGAGTTGTAATAGGCGAACATGTCGATCGATGGAGAATGTAGCCATGAGGGTGTGTGTCAGAATCACAAGATAGAAAGACGTGGAATGGACACTTCAAGCAAATTACGGCTTACGCCATACATGTATGTAACAGATTCTGTCGCCGTGTTGAATTGGTAAGATGCAAATCTCACAACTCGATTATTATTGCTACAGATTGAACTCTGGGCTGGGTCACAATATCAGGGTGTAAAGTATTCCAGTGAGCAGTGGTACGGAGAAATAATGACTTGAATGAGTATACACAGACAGTATAATTGCAAACAGTTGTGGTGATTACCTATATTCGGCCCGAATCCGGATAATAGTACCCGGCCCATATAGGTTACGTGAGGAGCCGGAGAGCAGCAAGTGCTTCTGTGCACAACCCTGGTGGCCACGAGTGAGAGTAGACGTAACAGAAACTGTGAGTCAAAAAGCCTAATAATATTGTATTTGGGTATTTACAACAATGGTGTCAGAAGTTTTCAAAAGGACCGACGCAATATTCATTTTTCGTAAGCTCTAGCTTGAATTTAAATTGTTCAGCGAGAAACCATTTTTTGCCACGAGGCGTGGAATAACATGAATAAGGTAAAGGCAATTACAAGTCGGGATATTGTTTTCGAAACATATTCTGATCAATTGCTATTGAATTAAAGGCAATTACAAGTCGGGATTTGTTGTCATAAAGCAAATTCTGATAAAATTGCTAGAAATTATGTTAAACGGCAATCTGTATTTGTATTGTCCTTTCTTTTTTCATGAGAGGGAGAAAGTGAGCATGGAATACAAATTGACAGTTGTTTCAGTTTTGCTGAACTGGTCTCAAGTTTAGGTTTAATAGGGCGACTCTATGGTTTCTGTTGGTGTCTGACAGGCTAGGCAGCAGATTGTTACAGTCTGCTGTATCATCTGATATCTCTTTGTAGCAAGTTATTTCCTTGAATTTCCAAGCCGCACATGTGAACTTAGTTGCAATATCATGACTGTTTTGTATAGACCTTGGTCTAGAATTAGAGTTATGGTACCGCAGCAAATGTAAACTTTGCTCAATCATGAATGCACATGCTAGCTGTCTGTTGTTAGGGACTGAGACTGAGTGAACAGACTCTCTCCTAAGGGAGTCTAGTCTAGCCTTTCTAGATGAATGCGGGTCAAAACGGCCCAAAACCAAAACGGCCCAGGGTCAAAACGGCCCAGATCCAAAACGGCCCGGGTCAAAACGGCCCAGGTCAAAACGGCCCAACTCGGAAATGTATTATTATACTGTATTATGATTATTATATGAGTATTGAAAATAACATAATAAAATAAAATAATAATACTATAAGTTATCATAAATTACATGTTTCAACTAGTTATCCGTGATTCTCATACATAGGACCATTCATATTCGCATATAGCCTACATGTATTAATACTAATCACTTCATATAATAATAATGAAAAAGTGACACGTGCACAGTGCCACAAAAAAAACCCATATAGCGTCGATGGATGATGAGGGATGATGAGATGAAATGATAATGATTTCAGGAGTATGATTTCAGCTAATCTAATTCGTTGCAAAGCAGCGCATGACCGGATCAAAACCACAGACATACATTCCTGTTAGTTCTTGGCAGGGGGATAATCCCGGTCTTATAAACAGAAACAATTCCCTATATGACAATTAAGCCAAAGAAATGCGGCAAAGTAGGAAGGTGAGTAATTGTAAGGGTTATTTGTCAACAGGTAGGATACTGATCAGACGCTGTGTATGTCGGTTTCTGATCACAACACAAAGTGTTTGATACTCATTACTTTGGTCAATATACTTAAAATCGAACTTTGAAAAATAAAAACAGATGGCATTTTTGTAAATAGTCTGCTATGCGACGATACTTTCCATGTTAATTTAAAGAAATACTTTGGATAATGGTCGGAAACAAGATCTATATGTTAAGTTAATCCCTTTTACTACAAATTTGTCATCTGCTTTAAACAAGTATCTGCTTCAATTTCTTTAGTTTCTTTTAAGTGTTTTGAAATCAGATTTTTTTTCGATCTTGATCAGAACCTGATTCACAGGTCTGATGAGAATCAAAACTGTTGGCGAATTCCCAGTGTACCTGAGGTAAGGCAGCGAGGTGTTAATGTAACAAACTGTCACTTGCTGATCCAAGAGCAACGATTAACACCTTTAATGCAATCAAACAATTACAGTAGTCACTTGTCACTAGCGGCACACTTTTGATACACACTTTGCACGCTTAAGCAGAATCGATGTCTGCATTTATTTCTCAAGTTTCTGTTACTTGTTTTGAAATTTGGCTTTAAAATGAATACCCTTATGTTAATACAATATAAAGTTACTCGTTTGACTTTCATCCAAACAAAGCCGGATTTGCAAACAGTTTTAATCCAGCTTAAGTTAAACAAAATATATGATAGTTTACACATATGTAGATCAATATTTATGTACATGTAAAACGCCTTTTAAAGTATCCTGTAACCTGCCTTAACCACCCGATAACTAATACAGTTTTGTGGTCAAGCCTGTAATTTGCAGAACTTTTATAACCATTACAAACAGTTTGGATCAAGATGAAACGCCACCTCATTATGCAGCTCACCGGGATTTAGTTCTTACTTTCATGCGTAAACCTATCTATCTGGTAGATATTATATTCCCTTTCATTATATTTTTGTACACATCGTTTTCTCTATCAATTAACTAAAATTTTACCAATAATATAAGCGATTATGTAACATCCGAATGCGGGTCAAAACGGCCCAAAACGACCAACTTTTGGGCCGTTTTGACCCGGGCCGTTATAGATCTGGGCCGTTTTGACCCGTCACCTTCTAGATGGTTTACTTAGCATTCAGACTCGGAGTGTATTATGTACTCCGAGGTGCAGATGAGCATTTGGTGTTTTGGCAAGGTATGCAGGACAGACAGGACGTCATGTCTGTATGAGAGCCCCATGCACTGCCGGAAGTCACACAAATGTATTGTACGCTGTAAGAGTAAACTTGAAAGGGGTCTTGTGCAAAATGAAGGGCTGCATGTATTTGGCTACAATTGTGCTGGTGTTAAAGATTTCAGGTTGTAATATAAGGAAAGGGATGGTTGTGCCCGGTGGTGAATTTGACAAGAGAGTCTGTTCAAATTGAGTTGACAGATCTGGCATCACCGCCGTTAAGTAATGGTAAGCCAGACACGGTCTCGGACAGTGTCTAGGTACTGTAGATAGTTGCTTCCTTAGCAAACAAGCAGCCTTTGGTTACTGGTTAGAGAAGACTTGACTAAGACAGCCTTAATAGCATAGTAGGGGCTGTTGGGGATGTTCAGTGGAGCTTTGGAGAAGACTGAAGTCGACGTAGACAGCCTTTATAGCAGAGTAAGGGCTGTTGAGGATGTTCAGTGGAGCTTTGGATTTGGTGGAGCTCTTGCTTCAGATGTTAGAGCTCCTGAGGTTAAGATAGAGAAGCTATACATGGACAAGTCATGTAATCTTTCCTGTTGTGGAGACCATTCATTGTGTGTTCTGACCACTTAAACTAGAAATGGTGGGTTGGGTTTCTTAGAGTCACAGACAGCTGGGTGAGATTGTCGGGGGACAATCCTGATTGGTATTGGAATCAGAATTGCAATATGTATACGTTTAGGTATAGGTTGTCATGGTCACTCGTATTAAAGACAACAGTTGTCTCCGTCACTCTATAGGCAATTATAATGTAGTTCTGATGGTCAATTACCTGGTTTGTTGCGATCATGTTATTGTGGTATTGACATCGTCACTCCCAAGGTCAAATAGTTACAATAGTCATGTAGGAACGCAACTGAATAGTTGTCTGTTGGCTGGTATGTGAAAGTCCAAAGTAATTTGGGGTCCTTCCTGGATGCTATGAATGTTAGGTAGAGGAGTTGTGCTCAGACTATTGATAGACAGGGCGAATAAGTCTTTTCCTTTGGCCATGGAATGAGAGACAGTGCTGTCTTGGGAATCAATAGAGGTTACCTACCGTGGTCGTTCACGGGTTAGTCTTGGGGAATTTAATCATACCGGGTTAGTGAAAGTGGCAAGCCGGAGGATGCAAGAATGGTTGACACATATGGTAAGTTTTTGGTAAGGTAACTAGTATTGTAGGCTGTTGATTAAGAAAGACAGCTTCAGCAGTGGAGGAAGTAACAGGATTTAGACAGCTCAGCAAGTCATCCTGGTACTTTGGTTGACTCTAGGTCAACTGTTGTATTTACTCCGTAGTCAGGGGGTAGATATGGACTACAGGGAGCTCCCTTGGCAGCTCGATAGGACAGCCAAGGAACTGGGTCTGGGACGCATAATGGAACTTGCAGACAGTCAGGAGCACCATTGCAGACAGTCAGGAGCACCAGATACCAGGCAGACCTGAGGTAGGTTACTTGAAAATGTCCGATACCAGGGAGTCCTTTGAGGTCCAGATGGAGCGGTAAGTCCAGGTTCTCAGTGACCCGGATACATAACCCACCATGGAGGAGGTGAAGAGATCCTTATCATAGGGGGATCTTGGATGCCTAAGCAGAAGCTGCTGGAAAGAGGGGTCGATGTCACCGTTGGAGTCCACAGTAAGAGATCCTTATCATAGGGGGATCTTAGACACCTTAGCAGAAGCTGCTGGCCTGAGATGCAGCAATAGGGTTCAAGGATGGTAAGGGGGCTATTTATCCAGCATGGCCAGTTGCAGGATACCAAGTACCAGCCAGAAGGTAGCCCAGGACCATATCCAATTGAATAAGGTGGGGAGGAATGTGGTGATTACCTATATTCGGCCCGAATCCGGATAATAGTACCCGGCCCATATAGGTTACGTGAGGAGCCGGAGAGCAGCAAGTGCTTCTGTGCACAACCCTGGTGGCCACGAGTGAGAGTAGACGTAACAGAAACTGTGAGTCAAAAAGCCTAATAATATTGTATTTGGGTATTTACAACACAGTGTTGACCCAAATCAGAGATCGAGTATGTACAGTATCTCAGCTTTTAGATCAACAAGTGCCATACACGCATGCTTATTTGTAACACGGAATTTCGTGTTTGGAAAGCCCACTAAAGAAGTGATAAACCCATACACTGTTTGAAATTCTTCCTAAATTTTCTATCTATTGGTATAAAATCTTTAGAGGTACGTCAAACTCGGAGCACAGTCAGTCACATTCCCTCTAGTCCACTCTATATACAGTTAGAGACAGCAAGCTATTTTTAGACTTCAGACGCTGTCCTCACATAAGGACGACACCCGTCAAAAGTTAGCTTGTCGTCACAGGGGTTCATTGATGAGACTACATTCCCTCATAATTAGGCCTCGAATGTAACCAGTACATACATTTAAAAATGATTTTTTTATCAAGAAACATACCTGTTGCCATGTTGGCAGTCATGCACTCTACCACGTCGCCATAAAAGCGTCCTTGTACAGCAAGGCCGTACAAGTGATGATAAACCTACACACTGTGTATATATTTGGGTATGAGAAGGACTGGGGGTCGAACTGGGAGCATATAGATCTATACTCACAGAAACCACATTTGGCGCCCAATGTAATCAGGTGCTCTTATAAAAAAAAAAACGCGCCGACCGGAACCAGGGTTGAAAGGTTTGCAGTCATCATTCATTCACTCTACCACGTCTCCATAAAAGTGCGCTTGTACAGCAAGGCAGTACAAGTGATGATAAACCTACACACTTTGACTATACTTCTTTAGAATTTATTTTGGTCAGAACTGAAAAATGGTGGGCCAAATTGACCCATTACATTTTCAACAGGGGTG
Organism: Gari tellinella; assembly: GCA_922989275.2. NCBI lineage: Eukaryota > Metazoa > Mollusca > Bivalvia > Cardiida > Psammobiidae > Gari > Gari tellinella. Next base: position 56,219,945 of record OV277858.1, read on the forward strand.
TCATTTTGGATTTTAGGGGGTCAATGGCGCAAGGGCCTTCTCTAGTCTAAACATTGACATCATCATCCAGTTTAGTTTAACCAGGCCATTGATTAACTTTCTTATGTTATGATGGTCATTACCTTATAATATTAAGTGGAAGTAGTTTCTTCAGTGTAGAAGAGATTGAAAGGGCAGTATGGCATATTTATGGAGTAATGGATTAATAAAACGTACCCTTTGACCCCTTTCTAATAATCTTTGTTTTCAATATTCACACAAGAAGATTCTACTCAATACAAATATCAATAATATAAGCAAACAAAGAAGACCCTGATTTACATAACCAGCTCTTGCAGGATTTAGCTATTCTGGGTCTACTCTGTTTGCAAACATATATTTTACAGACTGTTGATCAAGTGGCTTGGTAGATCGACAGTTACAGTATTTGCATATGAGGGTTTCAGTCCGGTTTTGGCCACTACTGTTATTTTTCATTATGTTACATTTGAGACCCAAAGTAAAATTTCTCACAAGTTGTGACGTACGTAGTATGTTATGGTTAATATTTGTATGATTTCTTTCAGAATGTTTGGCAGACATTCTGTGAGAATTTTGGGAGGAAATCTGAAATGGCGAGGAGATTCATGGTGCAGAGATTTGACATTCTCTTGATTGTATGGTCCAATATTAGCTCGGTAAGTCACCCACTGTATGTCTAGGTCAGCTGGAATTTAAATCCGGTCGAGCTACAAATTTTTATCCATTAACCCCCAACCCCTCTAAAGGAAGGCATATAGTAGTGGCACTGTCTGTATATCTGTCTATTCCACACTGTGTCTGCTCTGTAACTCCTTCATGCATTTGTGGATTTTGAAGAAGCTTGGTAAACATGTTCACCACAGTAAGATGAATCGTAATTATAACATGAGTTCCTATCTTAACCCATTACCCCATGGCCTGTTTCTAATATTGAAGATAGATTACCACTTAAAGCAGGTTGAAAATAAAGCAGAATGCACCTTAAAGTGCTTTCTACTTTACATTAAGCCTGCTTTAAGCTAGCATCTACTAGAATATAGAAAATATGTTTTATGATACATAATCCTTACTGTATAAATTAAAAAAATATATATTTACCAAGTTAAAGTCTACTTTCAGTCCGAATGGCCGCTCAGTCGACTGTACATATAAATTAGAACTATTTTCTTCAGTGTGGAAATAAATTAGAGGCGTAAAAAGGCATACTTATCGGGTAATTGGTTAAATGTCAAAGTCACAATCTAGTGCCAAAGGTCAAAAAGAGGAACATTTGGTTAAGTCCAGACTCTAAATCTATCATACACAGGTGGAATCTGAAATAGCTGGTACAAATTTTTTTTCTGGAGACTGCACAAGATCAAGATCTGTAGGTCAAAGGTCATAGTCTGGGATAATTTCAATTGTGTGATTTATTTTATTTTCTGCACTTCAACTGCCATCATACATGAAGATTTTGCGTTAATTTATTGTAGCACAAAATTAATTAATGTTCTTGTAGAGAAAAACAATGTACCTTGCACAAGACTCAGGTCTCTTGGCTCAAAGGTCATGCATGACCACAGTCCAAGAATAAAGGTAAAGAAAGGGAACATTTGTTGTGTTCAGGTTTTAACTACATCATGCATGAATAAAATTTAAAATATCGACTTTGCACTCAACAAGACAATGTGAACTACGTGTATTTCAGACTAAGGTCTGTAATTTAAATGCCAAGGTCACAACCTGGGGTCAAATGTAAAAAAGGGGAACATTTCAACTTGAGTAATGTGAGAAGAATTAGAGTCAAATCGGCAACATCAATCCATTTATAACTTTGGAACTAGTACTATAATTATGTGATAGATACTTCATATTTGGCATGTGTACTCCAATCAAGAAACCCCTAAACTCAGCCGATTGCCCCTAAAATCTTGTTAGATTAAGGTCAATTTCATGTAGAGGTCATTGTCACATCAGGAGGCAAAGTCTTTCAGTAAAAAAACCCCCAAAAAACACCACAGTACATATGATAAATGGACTCCATTAATTTTATTTTTTTTATTTCTAGTTTTGTTATGATAGACTTGCAGAGAAATTATAGAATTTAATATTACTATCATGTTTTACTTGCAGTTATTTTGACAGGCAAACCTTTCCAAAGCCACAAACTGTCTTGACAGACCCATCAAAAGTGCTTACATCAACTCTCATCGCAGGAAAACGACAGCTTACAAACCTGTTGCTTGACATTTCATCTTTGAATCACTTTCCAGGTTAGTTTGAAGAATGTCTCTGGTTATAAATGTGATAATAAAGAGTTTTGTATGAAACCATTGTATTTGAGTACCATCCAGAATTCAAACCTGGCATGTCTATTTTTAACTAGCAGGTCCAAATTCAGGCAAAGTTTATGTTATCACCCAGTTGTTGGCTTCCCCATCCTTAGTTAGCAGCAGTTTGAAGAATGTGTTCACAACTTCTAAAAACTATCCTCTTTGACAACACAGCATTCGTACCTGTAGCGTACAAACCATGAAACAGGACATTTCAACACATGTAAAATATATGACCCATGTGACTTGACCTTAACCTCTGATTTAAAGTTTTAGAATTTGCATTAAAGTTATGGAAAATGATCACAGCTGCTGTACATTTTGACCAAGAGCTTTCATACTTGCAGCCCACATACCGTTGAACAAGAGCTTTCATTCCCTGTGGAAAAATATGTCCCCTGTGATCTTGACCTTTATTTCAGCCTGTGTGTTTAAAGTTCGAAATGTGCAATTTAGGATTGAAAAGCGCTAAAAACTGCTATACATTTTGATCTAAAACTTTCCTACTTTCAGCGCACGTACCTAAATAAGCCCAATGGCCTTGACCTTCAGCTTAGGTCCCTGGTTAAGTTTTCGAAATCTGTGTTTAGGTTTCGAAAAAGGCTAATAATACCTATGCCTTTGAGGTGTTACTTTCATTATACCCCCACAAACAGAGTTTGAGGGGGGTATACTGGAATCAGCCTGTCGGTCGGTTGGTTGGCCATCGGTCTGTCTGCAAAATCTTGTACTTTCAACTCCTCCTTCACTTTTAACCCGATTCATTTGATACTTGGCATAAATGTTACTCAGGTATAGTAGATGTGCAAGACACAAATTTTAGGTCTCTATGACCTTGACCTTTGGCCTTGAAATAGTCGGTCTGTCTGCAAAATCTTGTACTTTCAACTCCTCCTTCACTTTTAACCCGATTCATTTGATACTTGGCATAAATGTTACTCAGGTATAGTAGATGTGCAAGACACAAATTTTAGGTCTCTATGACCTTGACCTTTGGCCTTGAAATTGGTCTTGAAATTTGCAGGTAAAATCTTGTACTTTGAACTCCTCCTTCACTTTCAACCCAATTCACTTGATACTTGGCATACATTTTACTCAGGAGTAGTAGATGTGCAAGACACAAATTTCAGGTCTCTGTGACCTTGACCTTGACCTTTGGCCTTGAAATTGGTTTTGAAATTGGTAGGCAAAATCTTGTACTTTCAACTCCTCTTTCAGTTTCAACCCGATTCATTTGATACTTGGCATAAATATTACTCAGGTGTACTAGATGTGCAAGACACAAATTTCAGGTCTCTGTGACCTTGACCTTTGTCATTTAAATTGGTCTTGAAATTGGCAGGCAAAATCTTGTACTTTCAACTCCTCCTTCACTTTCAACCTGATTCACTTGATACTTTGCATAAATGTTACTCAGGAGTAGTAGATGTGCAAGACACACATTTCAAATCTCTGTGACCTTGACCTTTGGCCTTGAAATTGGTCTTGAAATTGGCAGGCAAAATCTTGTACGGCAAACTCCTTCACTTTCAACCTGATTTACTTGATACTTGCCATAAATTTTCCAAGTTTTTATGATGGTGGCAGCACCCTGCCATTGTCAAACCTCATTGAAAACGTCTGCAGAGTGCTGCATAGTGGGGGTATTTATCACCTTTAGTGACAGCCGTTCTAGTATTTGGTTTGCATGTGGATTTTCCATGCAGGCAAAAAGGTTGACCTCTGTGACCTTGAGTGTGTTTTAAGTTTCAAAATAAGCCTATGGCGAGCTTTGTTGTTTCTCTGACAACTCTTGATAGAAATGCTTATAACTCATGTGACGTCTCTTGAGGTATTTGCTTTCATATTTGGCATGCACAAGTATATAGCCAATACCTTTCCATGTACACAAAAGTTAACCCTTTCTTTACCTTGACCGTAAGCTGAGGGTCTGCATTTAGGTTTTGAAATCTTCTGTTATTTAGAAATAAAATACTGTTTAAACTTAATCTGCAGTTAGGGTTCCAAAAAATGCTTACAGCTCCTCTGTTCCTTGAGGTTTTAGTTTGCCTGTATGAAGTACAAGGCAAGCTTTTACTGTACCCCCGGTGTAGTCAGTGCTGTAGTCATTGTCGGTGGCGTCGTGAATAGCATATACAGTTTTAAGAAAATGTCTATAACTTATGTCCCTTTAGGTATTGATTTTATAGTTGATAAGATATGTGTGTGTATATGGACAAACATTTCCATGCCAAAATAAAATTTGAGCCCCATGACCTTGACCTTTTGACTAGCGTTTAGGTTTTGAAACCTGTTTTTTTGGTTTTGAAAATGTCATGACTCATATGTCCTTTTTAGCTTTTGCAATCCTTGAATATCCGGCGTCCGTCGTCAACAATTTTAGTGTTTACACTCTAGAAACCACAATATTTATCCAATCTTTCTCAAACTTGCCATAAGAGTTCGGACGAGTTCGATTATGGTTGAAATCTTACAAATAGGTCATGAGTTATCTACCTTTGAACTGCTGAAAATCACATATTTAACGGTGTTTACACTCTAGAGGCCACAGTATTTATCCAATCTTTCTCAAACTTGCCAAGATGGTATATGACCATAAGAGTTCATACGAGTTTGATTTTGGTTGAAATTGGACAAATAGATCAAAAGTTATTTACCTTTGAATTGCTGAAAATGCCATATTTAACGGTGTTTACACTCTAGAGGCCACAATTTTAATCCAATCTATCTCAAACCTGCTCAGATTGTAAATGACTATAAGAGTTCAGGTGAGTTTGACTATGGTTGAAAGCAGACTTATAGGTCGAGAGTTATCCACCTTTGAATTGCTGAAAATGCCATATTTAACGATGTTTACACTCTAGAAGTCACAAATGTTATCCAATCTTTCTCAAACTTACTCAGATTGTATATTACTATAAGACTTCGTATGAGTTCAATTATGGTTGTAATCGGATCAATAGGTCAAAAGTTATCTACCTTTGAATTGCTGAAAATGATATATTTAACAGTGTTTACGCTCTAGAGGCCACAATATTTATCCAAGCTCTCTCAAACTTGCCCATATTGTATATGGCCATAGAGGTTCATATGAGGTTGATTATGGTTGGAATCAGACAAATAGATCAAGAGATATCTACCTTTGAATTGCTGAACATGCCATATTTTACAGCGTTTACACTCTTGCAACTACAGTTTTCAATGGATTTTGATTATACTTGTACACAAAGGATGTAGCTATATGTTCTGGAAGGAGTGCAATTATTGTCGAAATGTAATCATTGTGGCAATAGTTACCTGCCCTTGATATACTTTGAAATGCTAGAAAAATGCTTCATTTCAGTATTGTTTAGGCTCTAGTTATCTGCTTTTGATGTACTCTTCTATACTACAGTAGGTCGACAAACTTGAATGGATTTAGAATAAAACTGAAGAAATTCAAAGGTAAAGCTATCAGGCTTCATTACAAATGGTGAGCGATATCAGGGCCTTCAGGCCCTCTTGTAATTGTTTTTATCTAATGTTTGATTTTATATTTGCAGAGCAATTGTCAGGAAAATGTCCTTTATATCAATAAAGACCAGATAGTAACAAGAAAGGGGTCATACTAAATCCACAAAGGACACTAGTCACAGGTAGGTGTTTTCAAGTGCATCTGGTAAAAAGACAATGAATGGTATGATACACTCTGTCATTCCAGGATGTATTTATACACCCAGATGTGTATCTCTAGCTGGTGAGATATTATGAAGAATATCCAGGATAAGCTTTCTCAATGTTTGAAGTTAAAGGGTCAAGGTCAAAGTTACAAGTTACCTTAAAATGATATGTGCTATCCTGAGATATACTCTCACGCTAAATTCGATATCCCTTGCTTATGTTCTTAAAGGGAATTTTCTTTTTTCAATTACTTTCTATAATTTAAGTCAAAGGTCATGGTTACATTGACCTTAAAATGATATGCAACATTTCACAACCCCAAGATGTTTTCTCACACCAAAATTTGTATCCCTAGTTGATAATGTTATGCGAAAAATTCTTTTGACAATTGCTTTCTATAATTGAAGTCAAAGGTCAAGGTCACAGTGACATTAAAATGATATGCAACCAAGATGTACTCTCACACCAAATTTGGTATCTCTAGCTGATGTGGTATAAGAACATTTGAAATCATGCCTGCAGCCAGTGGAACATACCCATATTTCAAACTAAAAACAAGTTATCAACATTTAACAGAGGAAATACGGATATGGTTTGACTTAAGCAAGTTCAAACTGTCAAGTTTAAATTTAACTGTCCATGAAATATGCTCTGGACAAATGGGACACGGTCACACATACAGATACAGTTCATTCACTTAAAGAGGCTCGCAACCGGATTTAGCATTAAACATGGTAATTTGTAAATATATGTCAAATGATTATATAAATGGGTAAGATTTAGTTTACGATAATAAATTCTGTTAAAAAATGCATTTCCAAAAAAAAAAAGAAGAAGCTCTGGTGGGATTCGAACCCGTGACCCTCCATTGCGGAGACAAACAAGAAAAATGAGGCCGCGCCTTTATCGCCTTGACCACAGACTCTCTCTATATATACGGTAGCGAATTAACGTACTTCACTGTTAGCGCTTAATGCTGCATTGTTCGGCTCCGGTTTATGTCAGAGCCCGTGTAGAGAAACAACAACAACTATACCGTTAGCTAACGCTATGGAAAAAACGATGGAAAATATCTAAAAAAAAACTAAGATTCGGTGACGATTCTTGAGACTTTTTTTGGACTGATCATATTTTTTTAATGTCAGACGCCAAATAATGCCACAAATTTGCTTTTATTTGAGTATTTTATTTTATTTTGACAAGTACACCATCCGGTTGCGAGTCGCTTTAAGGCATCCAAAGCTAAGCCATAAGGGTATAAACATTAGAATTGTATAAAGTTGTATGTTGAACTTGCTTGTTATGTTGCATGTCAAGGGTATTTACTGATTCCACTTATTTATGTGATGCCAGTTATGATGCCTCCAATACCTTTAGTCATTCTATTTATCATTAAAGATTTGGGCCATCCTCTGACCACACTTGTTCATACTATAAAGTTTGTCAAAAACATTTGGTGATTTTTCAATTACCCATTACTCCATAAATATGCCTTTAATTTGTTCCTCCACTAAAGAAAATAGTTTCACTTTATAAAGTCATCAAAGTGCACTATAAGAAATAATTTCTATATCCTAGCAGATGGTAGCTTAAAGCAGTCTGAAAATAAAGTAGAGTGCTTCTCAAAGAGGCTTGCAACCAGATTTAGCATTAAAAATAGTAAATTGTAAAAATATGTCAAACGCTTATATAAGCGGGTAAGTAAGAGGTGTTTTTAGACTGATCATATTTTTCTAATGCCAGATGCACGATAATGCTACACATTTGGTTTTATTTGAGTATTTTATTTCATTTTTGCAAATACACCATCTGGTTGCGAGTCGCTTTAACCCTTTCCCCAATAGAAGCGCCGTTTAGCGGATATGATTTATTCATCCGCTGAAGAAAATAGTTCCAATTTAATCAGTAATGAATATGTATTATAGGGAATATTTTCTATATTATAGCACATGATAGCTTAAAGCAGGCTGAAAGTAAAGCAGAATGCGCCCTAAGGCGCATTCTGCTTTACTTTCAACCTGCTTTAAGTAGTCACCTATCTGAAGTACTAGAAATAGGCTATCAGGTAAAGGGTTAAGGCACATTCTGGTTCACGTATGGTCTCATTCTGTCTTCAAAAATTAGAAACATATTATGGAGTAAAGGGTTAAAGTGTCAGAGGAACATCATAGGTAATACTAAAAAGTTAAAATGAAAGGGATACATGAATGAGCAATTAAATCAAGGTTGTATTCATACATTTTTATCTCAGTTTTTTTATTGGTAAATCAATTACAAATTCCCAAATACACATGTAAGACTCTGACTAGTCACTACATATAATTGTCCATATCAATCTCTGGGACACAGCACATTCTTTTTAATCACTTTGGAGAGTTTTTCGTTTTTGGCAGCAAACGTCAGAGCATCTTTTTCTGGAAAACAAAATAAGCAAAACAGTTTAAGTTCATTTTAATGAAACTTTCAGTTTGATTCAAGGTAAAGTGGATATCAGAAAACACACTCTCTTAATTCATTCAACCTTTCAGCTTCACATTGACAATGTCGTTTCCCAATTAAGTCTAGTCCAGTTTATACTATTAAAGGTTGTTTTGACACTGTATTGCCAAATGACAAACAGTGCAGATCCTGATCAGTGTGTCCATCTAGAAACCCTCTGTTCTGTGTGTACATTGTTTGCATTGGACAAGTGCACTCTTCACATGTACACTGTGTATAAAAGATAGTATGTTCGTCACCACAGCTCAATGATTGTCATGTGATATCAAGTTTTGTTGAAATCTATCAAGCAGTATAGGGGGAGATGTCATTTGAACCAATTGTTAACGATGACGCACTACTGATTCCGACTTACTGCCCGCACTGGGCCATCAGAATAGCTCACTTTGAGCCTTTGGCTCAGGTGAGCTAACGAGAGCACCACATGTGGGTGCCAAAGCTCACCTGTTTTGTTATCCTAATAGATTTAAAAGGAACAAAGATATATTCTTATTGCCTTTGTCAGTCTTGACTATTTGTCCGTCTGTCTACTGTGGGGCTCTAAATGACCTTGACCTTTGACATCACCAAAGTTTTACTGAGCTCAAGAGCTACTTGCGTTGAGTACAAACACAAGCTACTTGCGTTGAGTACACATGCAAGATGTAAAGTCTCAATGCAGTACCAAAGTTATTGCCGATGTTAAATTTAACATATTTGACCTCTAAATGACCTTCACCTTTGTCTGCCATGACCAAAGTTGTACTGAGCTCAAGCGCTTGATGGGTTGAGTAGACATGCCAAATTTGAAGTCTGTAACACATGTTGTTTGAGAGTTATGGAAAATGTCAATTTGACCTGTAAATGACCTTGACCTTTGGCTAACACGACCTAAGTTGTACTGAGCTCAAAAGCTTTTTGAGTTAAGTGCACATTCCAAATGTAAAGTTTATCACATGCAGTTATAAAGTTATTGCCAATGTTATTAAATTCAACCTATTTGACCTCTAAATGACCTTCACCTCTGTCTGCCATGACCAAAGGTGAGAACACATACAAAGTATAAAATCTGTATCACATTAAATTTTAAAAATATGGCCAATGTTAAGATTAAGGACGAGGACAACACGGACAATTACAACACAGACACCGCGGAGTGGTGACAATAGCTCTTAGTTTCTTTGAAACAGACGAGCTAAAACTGTATAAGTAAATTATTTTGCTTTTGTAGAAAAATTGATGAAAACAGTATCAAGTTATATAGCAACTGAATTGATTATATCCTATTCTGTTTCAGGTTCAAGTTCAAGATTCAGCCAAAACTCCAGAGAAAATTCACCCATATAACTACAGAAGAAACCATATTGGGAAAGTGGTTTTGATGTGAACAATACTACATGTACTTTAATCTTTTGGCGGCTGAGAGATTGCTTAAATCTGTTGATGACGTTAAAATTTCAATTTATCAAATACACACTTTTTTCTTAGAGACACTTGGACAACTGCTATTTTCAGATGCAAGAAATTCAATTGAAGAACCAGTATAATAGTAATAACATGATGCAGTTGCCTAATACATAATACAAATAATGCACAAGGCTCCTACAGGAGCTTTCTCCATTCTTTCTATGCTGCATTAAACAAAGTTTACCTTCAGAGAGCTGCATGACATCCAAGGAGTCGTGTCCTCTGTACATTGCTCTTTTCGTTTTCACAGGTCATGAGGTGGGTTCTTAAAGATCTGTCCTCACCGCCTACGAAATAAAAAATGTCTTCAAAAACAGTTTTTATGTGCAATAGATATGGAAATTCTGAAATGTGTAGAATATATATAAAATTACGGCTCACGATAAAAGGGAGTTAACTCAATATTCACCATGTCTCTGTTTTGAGACTTTTCTAATGAGCATTCATATATCATAGACTTACATATAAAGCAATTCAAAGAGGACAGTACTTAGTATTGCATGTATACACTCAAACTGCATGACGGATATAATTAAACTTTAGATGGAGATTTATAGAAATTATAGTCCAACTTCTATATCTCAAACTAGCTTACCTTGAACTAACCGATATTTCTATACACCAATACAAAAACTACATTACTTCATGCTCGGTTAAGTCGAGCAGACCGGTGTTTGAAAGTTAAAACCTGGATAAGCCACGTTTTAACTTTGAAATACGGGTATGTTTGACATAACCGAGTTCGAGAATCGAGATATTGAAGTTTGACTGTACATGTATTTGAAATCAGCAATTGCACACACAGAACTACTTTCAAAAACTTTTTAAAAATATTGTTCAACTGATAATTGAAGTTACATGTATATACATGAAATATAAAATGTGTATCTTGAAATGTTTATCTTGGTTCTATTATCCGCTAAATTTCCATAGAACTTGCTTAACGCTTACCTCCCTGAAACTTTAAATGGACAATTCCATTTTCCATTTAATTCTAGTCCATTTCTGACATTTGAGGGTTGTTTTTGTCCATATTTGGCATTATAACAAACAGTGAAGACCCTGATCAGAGGGCTCCATGGAGCCCTCTGATCTGGGTCTTCATTGTTTGCATAGGACAAGTGTACTGTTCACATGTACACTGTTAGTAAAGGACGCCAATATGCGGGACAAGGGTTCAAAGGATTAAACCTTTCATCCGCATAAGTGCCATAAGAATGCTTTTACCTACTCCTCTTTACAAGCACCAAAAATAATAATTATACATTGGTGGGTTAAATTCAGTTGTCAGCTTGATTATTATCATTATCCATGTCCCTCTTGTTTAGTTTGTTGCTCTGATGGCCTCATTTAGCCCTAATCAGAGTTCCAGATAAGTGGAATATTTCAAAAGTTTAAATCTTTATTTTTGCATTTAAACCTATGGTGTTATTACTTGTTAGAATCGTCTTTTCAAGACAATTCTAATGAGTACCACTACCAGTAGTCACACCATAGAATTTGATGCTGAAATGAGTGAGAAAATGTTGCATTAGTTTTACTTTCTCTTATCTGGAGCAGTGGAGCCCTGTCTAATTCTGCAAAACTGGGATTAGATATTAAATGAGAGATGTCATAATGGTGTTATTAAAATTGTGCTCAATATAGGGCAACAAATACCTTCAAGTTTCAACAAGGCAGTCTGGTGTTTAATCCATGGTGGTCAGGCAACTGCTGTTGATTTGATATCATACATGGGGGATATTCTTAGTTGCTATGGGTAGCCTCTGGAACTGAACTATTATAGTTTTGGTCTGCACTGAAAAATATAAATTATATAAGAACACTTAATCTAAATAGTGATACACATTATGACAGTGCTTCATAACAACTTAACTTATACATTTCATACTTTTAGATCATTTAACCCTTCATCCAATGTCTGTTTCTACTTTTTTACGCACAGGCAACCACTTAAAGTTAAAGCAGACACACTCTGCTTTACTTTCATCTTGCTTTAAGCTGCCATCTGCTAGGATATAGATCAGATTTCAAACTCTGTACCACTGAGCTAAGCAGTCGGTTTTGTCTTTCTAATTTATTTCTTTCTTATCAATAATTCTCTCCGTCAAGATTAATGCTTATGAGAAGGGCCACATATGAGCACGGAGTACTTAGACCGGTCTTAGTACTCCGTGTTATGAGGTACACCAGGGACTGTGCCCGACCGGTCACTTTATCCTGGCACCGACAAACTAGTCGTAATGCTAACCCAAAAACTTGAGCGCCAAAGAGGGCAGCCATTACAACCCATTTTTAGCTCACCTGAGCCAAAGGCTCAAGGTGAGCTATTGGGATGGCCCTGTGTCCGTCGTGCGTATGTGCGTGGTCGTTAACAATTGCTTCAAATGACATCTCCTCCTATACCCCTTGAGTCCTTGACAGAATTCAACCAAACTTTACAGAAATGTTCCTTGGGTCAAGCTCTTTCAAATTTGTTCAAGGAATTAAAAACAATGCAGAACTCTGGTTTCGATGGCAACCAAATTGAAAAAATAAGGAAATCTTAAAAAATCTTCTTGTCAAAAACTGCAAGGGCCAGAGCTTAGATATTTAGCACATAGCATCATCTACAGGTCTTCTATCAAGTTTGTTCAAATTATGGCCCAGGGGTCAAAATTGGCCCCGCCCCGGGGGTCACAGTTTTACATAGAGTTATATAGTGAAATTTTCAAACATCTTCTGCTCTGAAACCAATGTGGCCAGAGCTTTGATATTTGACATGGAGACACTTCTAGATGTCCTTTACCAAAGTTGTTCAAATAGTTGTGGTCGGTTGCATAACTAGGTCACAGGAGCTAAAAATAGATTTTTTCAATGAAAACTTAAAAAATCTTCTTGTCTGAAACTACAAGGGCCAAAGCTTAGATATTTGGCACATAGAATCGCCTACAGGTTCTCTATCAAGTTTGCTCAAAATATGCCCCTGGGGTCAAAATTGGCCCGGCCCCGGGGGTCACGGTTTTACATAGTGAAATTTTCATACGTCTTCTTCTCTGAGCTAATATGGCCAGAGCTTTGATATTTGGCATAGTGACACTTCTAGATGTCCTATACCGAAATTGTACATATGGTTCTGGTCCGTTGCATAACTAGGTCACAGGAGCTAAAAATAGATTTTTTCAGTAAAAACTTAAAAAATCTTCTCGTCTAAAACTACAAGGGCCAGAGCTTAGATATATGGCTGATATCATTGCCTACAGGTCCTCTATTAAGTTTGTTCAAATTATGCCCCTAGGGTCAAAATTGGCCCCGCCCCGGGGGTCACTGTTTTACATAGAGTTATATAGTGACATTTTCAAACATCTTCTTCTCTGAAACTATTATGGCCAGAGCTTTTATATTCTGTATGGTGACACTTTTAAATATACTTTACATATTTTGTTCAAATTGTTCCGGTCTGTTGCATATCTAGGTCAGTCCTGGACATAAATCAATATCTCCATTTTTCCAATTATTCTCAGGTGAGCGAATATGCCCCATGGGGCTCTTGTTAAGTTTTTGGCTTGACCGAGTCGGGGATTGTACCAGCAACCCAAACTGCAAGCCGAGGCTCTACCACTGACTGACTGACCTATGCAGGCGGTCGATATGGCTCTACTGTATGCAGAAATGACATTTGATTTGTGTGATAGTATCATACTGTTTGCAGAGATAAAATAACACATAGAAATAGATTCTATTAAATGAATGCCTCTGATATAGGAATGATTTCTTCATAGTCATAACTAATGACTACTGACTACAGCCACTGTGTTAAAGTGTGTTTGAATCTTTATTAAGCTTTAAAAGAAAAACACAGGACTTAAGAAAACGAATACATTTGACATAGGTATGAAGAAGTGTTTAGGTGTTATTTACGTTGATAAACTGTCCAGTCAAGTACCACTAACTTATGATAATTATTAGGGTGTTTACGGTAGGTGACTGCTTAAAGCGAGGTGACAGTGAAACAGAAAGCTCATACAGGAGCTTACTGTTTCACTGTCACCTTGATTTAAGCTGCCATCTCTCTATAGTACATTCAATTAGCCTTCGTTTTAGTGGTCGTAATAGCGAGGTTTTACTGAAATACACAGATAACATCTGCAGACTGTTTTTTAATGACAATATACTCCTCGCTAGGGTTGTAAGTGTAAGTGTTGATCATACATGTACCACAGGTGCCAGACGCATGCTTTGTCCCAATATGACACCTCAAAACACAAAGGGCATAAACTTTTCTATGACCAAACACCATATTCTGACCAAAAGCTGGGTTTTTTGAAGATTTTTTTTTTTATATATATAGTTTATACCTTAGATATACTCGTATACTATAAAAAAAAAAGTTTGGCACCTCTGACATGTACATGCGACCGGGTCAAATCTTTTTCAACAATATGCAAAAGAAAAAGTGAAAAAGTTATATATACAGCTAGAGAAGTGATAGCAAATAACTGCAATATACACGTAGCAGCTTCGACCTATGATATTATTCATTTCTGTCTGTGTGTCATGGTTAGGGTATTCTCATTTATTTTTAGGCGAGAACAATAACTGTCAAAATTATTCGAGCCCTGAAAATGTACACAGCATCTGAGTTCCATGTCACCTTGGCAGGCACTGGTTAGATTATGTAGTGACCAGTAGGCAGCATTAAACTATGAACAAAATAGCAGGCGCTGGTTAGATTATATATAGTGGTCAGCGGGCCGTGACAAACCACGCTGGTATTACAAGGCAATAATGATTGACTTTCGTTCTGCAATCTGATGCAGAAAAATTGTTTTAAGAAAAAGATGAAAGCATTCGTTACACACTGTTTATGTTTTATAAACGTGTGTATCCGGGACTCGGGACATGAACCCTGCTTTCATGAGTCCCATTTTTTGAAAAGAAAAATTTAAGCCAAAAGTATTTCCCTTACCTAGTAAAACTGTTCAAAAAAAATCCACATCAGTATTTAGAAAATCCAATCAATTTTTAAACCAATAAAAGGTAAAGAAGTGTACCTAGCACAAAATGACCTGTAATTAATTAATTTATTTATTTCTGTAATTATTTATTTATTTTTGTATATTATTTGTTTGTGTGTTTGTTGATTGATTGATTGATTGATTGAATGATTGAATGATTGATTGATTTACTTATTTATATATTTATTTACTTATTGATATTTATTGATTGATTGATTGATTTGTTTTTGTTTTTTATTTATTTAATTATTTAATGTAGAATGTCCTGGTGTTTAGAGATTATGTGCACGTGTGTCATCAGCCTTAGCGTAATAATTATAGTTATTAGTTAGAAGTATTAGAGGTAAAGCAGATTAAAGATGACGCGTGTCTGCTGCCCGTGCCAGAATGTACGGTTCACTGAGCAAATTATCGGTCGGAAACAGAATTACTAACTACAAAAACCGCACTCGAATTCACTACTCACGGTTGAAATATTTGCAGGTCCATTGACACAACTGTAATGAAACCAGCTTTCACATCTAGAGCACTCTACCATGTTTTCTACGCATTCCGGTAAATTACAGATACAGTAGTTATCAATAGAAACGTCACGCATCTTTTTTGTCGTCTTAAACTTATTTTTTTATTTGTTAAAGGGAATTCCTGCATTGCATTGTTCTCAAAACAGTTTAACAGATGTGTCCTAAACAAATACCAGTTATTCAAACTAACCTTCTGCTGTAAATGCAGCGCCGCGAATTCTTATTAGGCCGGAAGTGTGACGTCATCATCCGGGTAGCAAAGGCGCTTGTACACAACCGGGTCAAATTTAGACTGCATATGAAAGTTCAATTTCCAGACACTCGCTACACGTAATAAACATTTAGAGTTATATTGGAAAATGTGTTATTCTGAATAATTTTACAAAGGGACATTAAAACAATAAGGTACGTGGTCAATTTTGGTATTAATTTTTTGAATATATACTTTTCTTCAAAGTTTCACTAAAATTCCAAGTTTTTTTTAGCATTTGTTTTCGGCTATTAGCTGCCCGCATCTAATACCTAACCGGCACCGCTTTTAGCGATGACGTAAGCAAACCGCACGCGCTGTATTAAGCGTTTTTGTGAGGCTTCCGGACATGTAGGAAGGGTCCGTTGTATGAGAATGGAGGAGCATTTAAAAAAAAAAAAAACTGAAATGATGTTATTTTTTATGCCCCCACAGCTAGGCTTTGGGAGCATATAGTAATCGCACCGTGTGTGTGTGGTGTCACTGGTGTGTGTACAAAAACTTGTCCGGAGCATATCTCATTACCAGCTAAGGATTCCAAATTTGGTGTGTGAGTACATCTTGGGATGGCGGAGTGTCATGTACCACTTTTAGGTCACTGTGACCTTGACATTTGACCTCGATTAAAAAAGCTTGTCCGGAGCATATCTCCTATACCATACCAGCTAGGGATTCCAAATTTGGTGTGTAAGTACATCTTGGGATGGTGGAGTGTCGCATACCACTTTCAGGTCAATGTGACCTTGACCTTTGA
This sequence comes from Gari tellinella, assembly GCA_922989275.2. NCBI lineage: Eukaryota > Metazoa > Mollusca > Bivalvia > Cardiida > Psammobiidae > Gari > Gari tellinella. The sequence continues at coordinate 56,236,408 of OV277858.1, forward strand.
CCTCGATTTAATAAAAAAGTTTGTCCGGAGCATATCTCCAGGCCTATACCTGACCAGGTAGGGATTCCAAATTTGGTGCGTGAGTACACCTTGGGATGGCGGATTGTTGTGTACCACTTTTAGGTCAATGTGACCTTGACCTTGGACTCAATTTAACATTTATAGCTTGTCCGGAGCATATCGCCTATTCATTACCAGCTAGGGATTCCAAATTTGGTGTGTGATTACATCTTGGGATGGCGGAGTGTCGTGTACCTCTTTCAGGTCAATATGACTTTGACCTTGGACCTCGATTTAACAAAAAGCTTGTCTCCTATACCTTACCAGCTAGGGATTCCAAATTTGGTTTTGAGTACATCTTGGGATGGGGGAGTGTACCACTTTCATGTCAATGTGACCTTGACCTTTGACCTCGATTTAAGAAAAAGTTTGTCTGGAGCATATCTCCTATACCCTAATAGCTAGGGATTCCAAATTTGGTACATCTTGGGATGGCAAAGTGTTGCGTACCACTTTTAGTTCACTGTGACCTTGACCTTTGACCTCGATTTAATAAAAGCTTGTCTGGAGCATATCTATGGTGTACCAAAGGGGTCTAAAGTAAAGATGCTGCCCGGGCAGTATGTAGATACCGCCCGGGCAGCATGATGCTGCTCGGGCAGCAGTTATTTTTAGCATTTGCGGTTATCCAATCAAAACGCTAGTTCCTTTCTGTAGCTTTTGCCATTTACCCAAAACCACAAACCACAAACTACTGACTTTAGAACAACTTTTAAGCGATATTTGAATGACACAGCCCCCTTAATCACGACTAGGGTTGTTTAAGTATGCGTGGATCCTGATCTTCCAACAAAATAGATGGATATTGAGGGGTTAAAAATAACAGGATTTCTTAAATAATTATATTGATTTAAAGGGACTCGCAACCGGATGGTGTACTTGTCAAAATAAAATAAAATACTCCAATAAAAGCAAATTTGTGGCATTATTTGGCTTCTGACATTAAAAAATTATGATCAGTCCAAAAAAAGTCTCAAGAATCGTCACCAAAGCTTTTTTTTTTTTAGATATTTTCCATCGTTTTTTTATAGCGTCAGCTGACGGTATAGTTGTTGTTGTTGCTTTTCTACACGGACTCAGACATAAACACGAGCCGAATAATGTATATCAATCGCTATCAGTGAAGTACGTTAATTCGCTAGCCTACTATATACTTCGGATAGAGAGCGCCAGTAGCCGCGTGGATAAAGGTGCTTCCTTTTTTGTCATGTTTGTCTCCGCATGGATGGTCACGTGTTCGAATCCCACCAGAGCTTCTTTTTTTTTTAAATGCGTTTTTTAACAGAATTTATTATCCTAAACTAAATCTTACCCATTTATAAGCATTTGACATATATTTGCAAATTACTATTTTTAATGCTAAATCCGGTTGAGAGCCCCTTTAACATCAAGTCCGGCCGCGGACACGTTTAACCTTGCTTGGAGTTGTATAGAAAATGTTTTTTTGGTTTTTGGTAGAATAGACTATCAGCATCAATGATCCGATGTATGACCGCCGGTCATCCTTGAAGATATTCAAGATGGCGTCCAAGATGGCCGCCGGCTATATCTGTTAATTGTTAGGTTAGATTTAATAAGCTTTAACAGATTTTTCAGCAAATTATTGCTCAATTTTATCTTTTGTGACATAATTAAAATTCTAAAATAATCTATAATTCAGAATGGTTTCCAAAATGACCGACACAGTACCATTTTTATGTAAAACAAAATGCAAAGTATGTGCGTTTATGATTTGCTCCAGTTTTTTCCCGTCGTGATAATATAATTGTTCATAATTAATAATAAAGCATGACAAGATTAAGTTGGCGATTAATTCATTCATAAATGAATTATAAGAGACTGTCACCAGAATAGAGTATGCATAAAACCATACAGCTTACGTTTACATTGAGGCAGTTCATGCATAACGATGTAAAATTCAATAAATATTTCAGATTAACAGAAAAGTAATTAGTCAAGTCAAAACTCAAATACATGTATTATCAATTAGTTCATAGAACCCAATTACCTACCTTTAATATATAAATTTCACTGTATTTTTAAGCAAAGAATACTGAAATTTTTGTACAAAAATAAAGTTCTGTGTTTCCTTTACTGTGATATTTGTCACCACATGTCACCTTTCTTGTTAAATAGTTCAATTACATGTGAGCTTCTTAGGAACAGGAAAATAAATTGGTAGAATGGATACAAATTATTCTCATGGGATGCAAGCCTCCTGAGGATGTGGTGGCACCTGTTTGAAACAAGATAACTGTGTACGGTATCTTTCAGTATAAAACTATGTTCATTATTCCTTTTCCTCAAGCCTTTTAACATGTATTCTGTGAGTTTCTAAGCTGGTACTGCTGCTGAAAAGAATCGTCATATCGTTGAAACATTGCTGAATGAGTACATGGCTACACAGACATTTGGCTTAACCATAGATTAGAATAAGAAAGAATGACATCACACATATAATTTAAAATATAAAAATGTCATATCTTTACTCCTGAATTACCATAGTAAACAGAACTTTGGTACAGTTACTGTCAAATTCAGTCACTACAAAAGTGGTCATCTTGTATAATAAGTGCAAAACTCGTGACATGATGATATATTGCAAGGCCGCTGGCCTATAAGGGGTGATGGCCGAGATGATTAAAGCAGCTTCGGAATATAGGGGGTTTGAGATGTGAAGACGACTGACTGATGCGATTTTCAGTACAGTAATTGTGTGATATCTGAGGACAGGCAGGCAAATTACATCCTTAAACAAGAGCTGTCGGTGAAAAGCAAAGCTCGCCTAATTAAACCTTTCTTAAATAGGTAACTATCAAAAGAAAAGTGTAACAGTACATTGATATTCAAGCCACAGGGAACCTCCATTCAAAATATCAACTTCCTAATGCAAATATGTCATGTAGTATAAGTGCATTCCAACACTTACTCCTTAACTAACTTTGAAATTTCAGTCCCAAAACTCTAAGTCCACAAAAGGTGTAATTTTGACTAAATTTGAACTTTTTAAAAAAAAAATAACTACGCAACTTCAATGTTCAACCCAAGGGCACGTCCATTCCAAATATCAGCTTCCTAATACAAATATTTCATGTAGTATTAGTGCATTATAACTCTTACCCCAAAACTTTAACCATGAGAAATCAGCCGAAAAACCTAAGTCCTCAACAGGTAAAATTTTGACTAAATTTTAACTTTTTTTTAAAGTTTAACTACGTAACATCAGTGTTCAACCCACAGGGCACCTCCATTCCAAATATCAGCTTCCTAATACAAATATTTCATGTAGTATTAGTGCATAACAACACTTACCCCAAAACTTTAACCATGAGAAATCAGCCGAAAAACCTAAGTCCACAAAAGGTGAAATTTTGACTAAATTTAAACTTTTTTTTAATTTTACCTACACAACATCAATGTTCAACCCATAGGGCACCTCCAATCCAAATATCAGCTTCCTAATGCAAATATTTCATGATGTATTAGTGCATAACAACACTTACCCCAAAACTTTAACCATGAAAAACCAACGCCGACGCCGGGGTGATTCCATAAGCCCCCCCCCCCCCCCTTCTCCGAATAGGCGAGCTAACAATAAAAAGGTGAATAAGAAGCTCGCATGAGCGACACTTATCATGTGTTAAAGCTCAAGGACCAGACAATACAGTTGATGAACCGATTAAAAAGATACCTCTGTGCGTGAGATTATCAACATTGATGCATGTAGTTTGGCGTTGTTAAAGGTAGAGGTACTATTGATTCGTTTTTCACAGAGTACCATCTATAACACAAGTAAAAGGTCGAAATCATTCCTCTGCATGTAGCCTTTGTTGATCTGGAGAAAGCCTTTAGATTCAATACCAAGAATGAGCTTTTGGTTTGAGGAATGCAATTTACATGTCAAACAGAGTTTAAAAACCGCTGACATGAAGCGGGCAGTACTACGAGAAGTTTTTGTTTATGGTTTGCATTAGGTATTTGATCTCAACCCTCTGCTGTACCAGTGCTTGATGTTCTGCTTTACTAGTGTATGAGTCTCTGTCACAAGAGTCCAGTAAAGGTGTTCCGTTGGCGCTTCTGTACACAATTGACCTTTCTGTGATCACAATTCACTGACAGGGTAACCCAAAAAGCTGGATGGAAGGATGTTATCAAACCAAGTTGACTGAGAGTTAACACGAAGAATACTTGGCTCATGGTCTCAGAGTCGTCATTGACTTGGTCTTCTTCGAGACTTTAGGGAATGTTCGTGTGCTGACTGTCAGATTGGAGAAAATTAAATTGCAGTAATTATGTGACATTAATACGAAAGCCCGGTGGTGACATTCTAATTTCCTACTTCATAGTTCCGAGTTCCGAGTTCTAACTTCCAACTTCCGACTTCCAAGTTCCACGTTTTGATTTCCAAATTCCAAGTTCCAAGTTCCGACTTCCAAGTTCTAAGTTCCGACTTCCAAGTTCCACGTTTCTACTTCTTAACTGTTAGTTAATGTTTGAGAGTTATATCCGTTCTCGTGACGTCATATTTCTGCGCCGTTTACTTTACACGTGTGTACTGTATATTTCATGTCTATGTAAACGTTAGACAGGTGCGCTAGTGTGTTAATTGTCTGATTTAAAGGGACTCGCAACCGGATGGTGTACTTGTCAAAATAAAATAAAATACTCAAATAAAAGCAAATTTGTGGCATTATTTGGCTTCTGACATTAAAAAAATATGATCAGTCCAAATAAAGTCTCAAGAATCATCATCGAATCTTAGATTTTAAGATATTTTCCATCGTTTTTCTATACCGACTAGTAGACGGTATAGTTGTTGTTGTTGCTTCTCTACACGGGCTCAGACATAAACACGAGCCGAATTACGAAGTTGTATGCACTTTCGATCGCTACACATTGAAATACGTTAAATCGATCCGAGATAAACGGATAGTTCCGTGGTCCATTGGTCTAAGCGCTTTCCTCTATTTTGCCTTCTGTCCGCCAATACCGGGCCCCGGGTTCGAATCCCACCAGAGACCAATATTTTTTTTTATTGAAATACATTTTTTTAAACAGAATTTCTTATCCTAAACTAATTCTTTACCATTTATATAAGCGTTTGACACATATTTACAAATTACTATTTTTAATGCACCATCTGGTTGCGAGTCGCTTTAAATACGGCATCTGAGTCTACACTGTTCGAATTCTGTTTACGACGATATCTTTAAAAATAAAAAGAAGATAACTTATGTTTATATGGTTGTCCTTCTTCTCCCTTCGTATCAATTAACTATGTTTCAAGTCTATATGTATTGACTTTGTTATTTGTGTAAATATAGATCATTGTGTTCAAAGATACAGTCTGATTTATGTTAAACAGCCATTCTGTTAATACGCATAGATTTATAACGATATGACTGCTAAATGCCAAAGTAAAACAGAAAGCTCCTTTACGTCTAGTAGGATGCTGGTTTTAACTTTGTTCTGCATTAAACTTCCTTCAGTGTTTGTTTATCATTCACACGTAGACTGACCATCGATATCCATTACGTCATAGTGTATACATATGCTGAGAATGAAACTCGGAAGTTGGAAGTCGGAACTTGGAAGTCGGAACTTGGAACATGGAACTTGGAACATGGAACTTGGAACATGGAACTTGGAAGTCGGAACATGGAACTTGGAAATAGGAACTTGGAAGTTGGAACATGGAACTTGGAAGTCGGAAGATGGAATTTATAATATACAATAGCTATTAGTAAATTATCTTGGAAGTAAGAAGTAAGAAGTTGGAAGATGGAAGTTGGAAGTAGGAATATGGAACTTGGAAGTCGGAACATGGAACTTGGAAGTCTGAAGATGGAATCTATAATATACAATAGCTATATAGTAAATTATCTTGGAAGTAAGAAGTAAGAAGTTGGAAGATGGAAGTTGGAAGTAGGAATATGGAATGTCACCACGGGGCTTTCGTACATTAATTGTAGAATTACAAGCAGTGCAGACTTTTATGTCCATGACGTCAGGACTAAAATCGTCTTTTTGATGGAAGACCAGTTACTCAGTTCGGTGTCGATGGGGCTACGTTTGACGTCTAGAACAGCTTCTGTAACATGTTGTTTGCTAGAAGAGGGTTCGAGCTTGTCAGAATCACAGGAAAGGAAGTTTCAAAGAAAGGCCTAGCACAATTATATCCTTTGAGACTCGTAAAATAGTGTTCAACACCTGTTTGTTAATTTTGTCATTTAATATGGAGGCTATTCATTAATGTCGTCTGTCCAAGACTTGCAGACAGTTTGCAGAGATTGAGTCTGTGATCAGTTGGATCTGTGGCGTTAAACATGACGAGGAGGTCACACAGATACAAGTAATGAGAACTAAACGTTTGGGATGTTATGGACAGGTGGAGTGTACCACTTCATGCATCAACTCAATAACGAGGAGGGCCAATCTGCGCTTTAGATTTAGTAGGAGATCACAATCGCCATGGTCAGACTATGGAAGAGATTACCAGGTCCTGCGTGTCCTTTGGTGTCAGAGGAGCATATAAATCAGGTATGTGGACATTCTAGCCACATTCAGCCTAACCCAGTTGCTAGGACACCCACGGCAGTTGAGAAATAAACGCAGGATCATGTCAAGTACAACTAACTTAATTGCAAGCTATGTTAGAAACCTGGCATGACCTTTTGTTTTTAATTATCATTTACAGTGTGCAATTTTATTCCCTACTAATAAGAATATTCATTTATATAATAGTATAATATGCATGTGCTTATTTATAAACGTACTGTATATCGACACCAATATGTTTATTAACTTCTTTACATAGGTTGCTGTGTGCGACATACTCATTTTCAAATTTACAATACATGCAGAAACAGTAATAGCATCCAATATCTATTACATCCCACATAATAATACTTTTTGAAAAATGAACAAAACAAAAACGCTGACTTTGGCAGCCATTCTGATTGCCATTTTGAAAACGAATCATATAATTCATGTTCAAAACACAAAATAACATCAATGGTAACTCAAACTTAAATTAATCTCAACTTTTGAAATTTTCTGCAGAATGCGGTGATTAAGATAGATCGATATAAGACTAATCTTTCAAAAACAGTTATTTCATAATTCTAATTAATTCTTAAAAAAACACTCATTTGTCTTAAAAAGAGGCTAAAAAGAATGGTATGCTTGGTGGATAGATTATATACTCACTTTTTACATTTATTTTACATTAAGTAAATTTTAAAGCTCCATATCTTTTGAAGTACTTCATCAACTCAAGTTTCGTTTGAGATTTTTAGGGCTCATACGTTCACCAATGTATTCCAGTAAAACATTCATGTAACGAAAATGAAACACACAAGGTTCATTCTTATTTCAAATCAAAGGGAGGTAATTTGATATTTGAAGACTTTCTAGTCTTGATGACGCCGTGAATATTGTGATGAATGAAAGTCTAATGTGATTTTATTTTCTTTAAGCAAAAGTTCTAGAGGCCGAATATGAGCACCATTGTATCTTTTCTATGGAGAACGTTTATAATCAAAAATACTGTTTTCCGGAAAGAGTTATCGACCTTTTTATTTTCAATAAAATGTGCCAGTTATTTAGCAACGATCATAAGTTTATGTATGAGGCGCTGATAATTAAGAATACCATGGGTGAAAGTTTTCCGTATTGTGACGGAATTCCGTGGGGGGGGGGGGGGGGGGGGGGGGGGGTAGAGAATGTCTTTGCCGAGTAAGATTGAAAAAACAAAATCGAAGGTGATTTCGAGAGCTGTCAAATTAGTTGAAATTACGGTGTCAATGTTTGCCAATGTTATCGTTCGGCCCTATCGTTCGTCGTACTATAACGGTGACGGCTAAATCCGAGTGACCCAAAACAAATTGGACTGGTTGCCGAATTAGGTTGCTACACGCACGCGGACAGCGTTAAAAACACGGAAACCAATCTCTGACCAAAACATTTCCGTAATTGAGGGGTTGGGCCACCAAAACGGCTCTCCTATATAACTTATATAAAATGTGTCATTTCCAAGGTCCAAAAAATACAATTTTTATTCCAACCACAGGTGCCACCCTATATTTCCCACAAAGATACACCCTTGCACAAGTGAAAAATGCAGAGAAAACAGGGGGTCATGTGGCATATAAGAAAATTCTCCTGGCTTCAGTGACATGACTGGTGTTTTGCTACATTTTGAAATAGGCACCGTCTAAAACAGGGACATGTCACTTCAGCTCACATAATTTCTCCAAAAACCCATCTATCCTGACAGAAAGTCTTTGTATCTATTCTCTAGCATCCATGTATTACATAAAAGGCTCAAAACAGTACATATTTCTTGACAAAAAGCTATTCTGAGGCAAAAAGTTTGGCACTATTTCTTTGCCGGACTTCTTTCGACTACACCATGAAGCACTTCCGGTCTGTTTGGTGGCCCTATACCTTGATTTCAATAATATGACAGGCTTGCTTAAAAAAAAGAGGTAAGCAAATTTATGAGGGGGCTGTTTGTGATTTTGATCTTGTTGCCGATAATTTTCCGTAGCGGTACGAAAAATCTAAAATCTCTTTCTTCGGAGTCTTACTAGGCGCTCATTGTTTTATTAATCATCCGATTACCAGACGCTAAACTATATCACGCGGAACGCTTCGTGTTTTATCGTTGGTGCATCAAAATGCAATTAGCTCATTTTGTCACCAGTTTTCGCGAATTTAAAATACCGGCGTATCTGTCAAATGCAGCTGAATGGTTAACTTTAAAGAAACGCGAATTATACGAAATTAGGAGATTGAATAGGAAATTCGGCTGAAAATCCGATTTTATTGAAAAACAAGTAGCTTACTCAGTTACTGAAGTATTAATGTCACCTTTTTTAATTTTTCACATTACATATTATTGGACTGTTAAACAATCCGTTTTTCTATGACTATAAAGTATTGAAAAGGTATTTTAATAGAATTCTTATCATTAAAGTAATTGATAGTAACCATTTAATTTATTAAGTAAAGAAATATTTATCTGATTTGGGTAACCCAAGATTAAAATTTAGTTTAGCATCACAGCTTTGAAACAGTTTAGAAAAATCAAAATGTATAAAATTGAACCACTAAAATCATTTTTAGGGAGGCGTCTTGTTCCATCAACTATGGGAAGGCTTCCCTCTCCCATCATAGCCTACTGCTTTAACTTTTGTGCCACTTAATTAGTTTTAACTTTCTGAAAGCAAATTGAACATGAAAATGAGAGCTAAAATAAACTCACACACAGATCACGGTTAGAAATCGTTTATCAAGAAACCATTTATCAATCAAATAAAGTAGACATGGCACAGAGGTAAGTTATTTACTTTATGAGTAAATCCGTTGAGCAGAGAGAGGGAGGTATTTTCATTAGGATAAGTGAAATGCCTATCCCCAGGTAACCCCTCTCAAATGTCATGCCTTTAAATGTACAAAACTTTAGAATGGCCTGTACACATAATAATGAAAAACTATTTCTTAAATATATTTATAGGGTAACCCAAGTCCCATGCCATTTTTAAAAAAATCATTTTATGAGGCGGGGGTATGTGGTCAGCCCCTGCCCCTTCATATATATAATCCTGCACCTATGCACTGGTCTGTATAAATGAAATATAGGTGTCAAAACAGGATCAGACAGGACTGGGTGTTTTCTGTGACAATGGCTTTTAGTATATGTACGATAGTTTAACTATATTCAACTGAAAAGTACTGACAACAATGATTTATTTGAATACTCTAAACTGTTAACTGAAAGCAATGACCAGTTATGAATTATATGTACATCTATCCTGTACGAACAGTGTAGACTAAGATCAGAATGTTCCCATCAGAACCTTCTGAACCGGATATGTACAGTATCCTTGCAAAAGCTTATACAACCAGAGTCAGTTTTTATGGTAATGCTTGACTGGAAATAGAGTATGTTCTAAATGTTTTGTATTGGATCTAGTAATACATGTCATAATTTTTAAGTGTCAGTGATACAAAATCTTATACATACAGCTTTATAAAACAGTATAATGATAGAAAACCTAAATACCATCTCATATTTTTCTCCCTTGGATCTAACTCATACATGGACTTAAACTAGAACCATATTTTTGTGGCCTTATAATGATAATTGTAAAAGCAAAGTGCTTATCATTTACTTTGGAGTATAACAGTTTGCTGAAAGCAATTTCCATCTTTTGTTAAATAAAATCAAAATTAAGATTTATTTTTCAATCCTTGGAAAATATTAATGCTTATGACCAAGAAAATTATTTTTATATTTTTCCATTGCTTGTCATTTTCAAACAATTTTCCAACAGTTTCAGACCTTCAAAATGCTTAAAACCCAGGAGCTTTTTTTGGACGCCATTTTGAATAAAGCATTATTATCATTTCCATTTTGAACTTAAATAATGTAAACGTTATGAAAGTGAACTATAATCTGCTGAAAAAATCCTTCAAATGCATTGAATCAAACCCAACAGCTAGCCATTTTACATCGTTATGCATGAACTACCTCAATGTAAACTTAAGCTGTATGGTTTTATGCATACTCTATTCTCTATTTATGAATGATTTAATTGCCAACTTGATCTTTTCACGCTTTATTTATTAATTATGAACAATTACATTATCACGACGGGAAAAAACTGGAGCAAATCGTAGCCTTGTAAAGTGTCATTTTCATTTTATTTTACATAAAAATGGTACTTAGTCGGCCATTTTCGACGCCATTTTGAATGATAGATTATTTTTATTTCTTTTAAGAACTTTAATAATGTCATCAAAAATGAAATTGAACTATAAGTTGCTGAAAATTCCGTTATAGCTTATTGAATTAAACCTAACAGTTAGCCAGATACATGCTGGCGGCCATCTTGAAAATCTGGAAAGATGCTCAAGGATGACCGGCGGTCATACATCGGATCCTTGATGCTGAGGGTCTATTCTACCAAAAACCACAAAAACATTTTCTATACAACTCCAAACAAGGTTAAGCTAAAATATCCTTATCTGCTACCAGACTGTGAGGAGATGAGATGTTTGCTACAAACAGTTTGGATTAGCACGTTAATGTGTCATTTCCTGACAGCGAACATTCATTTTATCCCTCAAGAACGCTGAATATAATATTACAATAATATCAATCTTGTATAATCAGGGCTGCCATAAGTTGACATAAAAAATCCTAAGATTTCCAAATTTGCATTTTTAAATGCTATTTTACGAATCGTACTTTTACCCCGTAGCCTTTGTCTTGTTTTGTGACATGCGACTACTTAAAGCAGGCTGTAAGTAAAGCAAACTGCGCCTTAAGGCGCATCTTGCTTTACTTTCAGCCTGCTTTAAGCTACCATTTAGTAGAAAAAAATCCGAAGATTTAGGAAAAATCCGGAGAAATGACAGCCCTGTATAATGATAATTAATTAATACAAGTTTTGATAAGACAAAAATCGAACTGATATTGTCGATATAATAAGACAAAGTATTTAAAACCTTACCTTCGTAGCAGATTTTATATGTTCACATCTCGACCAAAATCACTAGAACTTTTTATTAATGTTTTCCCAAGCAGCACACACTAAATCATTTATCATTTTGACAGCCTTGATAAGTAGCAGTATGCTACGATTATTGTTTAATTTGATCCGAAATATAGATTCCTACATGTATTAACAAAGGGTGCATATTCAGATCAAACACCAAGTAATTAAAATTTGCATCCCACCTGGAATTAGACTTTTTGACAGCAAATAAGAAATCACGAGTACACGTGTCACTTACAAACAGTGTACATGTGAAGTGTACACTTGTACTATGCAAGCAGCAGCCCCCTAACGTCTACACTGTTTTCACTTTGCAACATGTCTACTCTATTGTCAAAAAGGGACTAGACTTAATTGGAACTTGGAATTGTGTCTACAAATGGTTTATGGTTGAGTGAGTTAACATGTCAAATGTCATGCTTGAATCAGGGAGTAACTAACACAGGAGGGGATTTACACCTGTCCATTGATAGTATTGTCTGACCCACTGTTAGAACATCTTGTTTTGATTATTTATGTAAACCCCTATCATGCCAAGCGCGACTTTGACAACATTTGCAAACGGTTGGGATTCAGATCAGACAAAACATATCTGTAAAACCTCTTATTTACTATCTGATTAACCCATTACCCCATATTTGTTTTAAGTTTCGAAGACAGGTGACCACTTAAAACAGATTGAAAGTAAGGCAGAATACACCTTAAGATGCATTCTGCTTTACTGTCAGCCTGCTTTAAGCTACAATCTGCTAGAAAATATTTCTAAGGTTGCCTACACATGTCAGTATTAATTGAAACTAATTTCTTTGGTGAAAGACTAAATTAGAGGCGTAAAAAGGCGTATTTATGGGGGAACTGGTTAATGACCACAACATTTGCTTAATAAGTAATTATATAACTTATCAAAACATATTTACTCTCCTCGTGCTATGCGCGACTTGGCTCACATTTGCAAACTGTTTCGATCCAAATCAGACGCGTCAACAAATTCAAATAGTTAGCGTGTTTCCAAGTAATGACCTCCCTATTTATATATGTATTTATTTAATATTTGTATAATGTTAATGCTGTCCATGGTAAAGTGAACCTTATACAATTATGATAAATAAAAGTTTGAAAGTTTGATTCTTTTTGTAAACCACTATCATGCTAAGCGCGACTTTGACAACTTTTGCAAACGGTTTGGATTCAGATCAGACAAAACAAATATGTAACACCTCTTATTTTCTATCTGATTAGTCCATTTACCCATAGCCTGCTTTAAGTTTTGAAGACCACTAAAAACAGCCAGTCATTAACCATTTGAACCATAGTCACGCATATCAAGTATTTGGCGAACAGTGTACCTTTTGAAGAGTACACTTGTCATATGCAAACATTGAATATGTAAGCGAATCCCTATAATCAGGCTCTTGCGTGAGATATAGCAATACATTTACAAATATCAACTGTGAAACTGTTTCTATCGAACTCTTTGCATAACTGCTTCTGTTCTAAAGTTTGATTTGTCACAATTTCATTTTAGATTCAAGATTCAAGATTCAAGATTTCTTTATTCAGTAATGTAAACACATAGTGTTTCTTATTACATCAACATACTCATGATAATAAATTCATAGTCACATGTCAGGAACTTCCTAACAATCTTTATTTGCATTAACATATGTACAATAAATACTGAACTCGGAAAAAAGAGGTTAAACTCAAAACGGTTAAATCCATTCACCCTCTATAGATTACGTATATAGATACTTTAAACAGTATTTGAAATTGACAATCGTTTTTTAAATGCTTCAGATAAAAACTTACCCAAATTGAAAAGATCTTTAGTATTTTCATTTTGCATCAGTGAAATAAATTTATAAACGCTAAGTCTATTATAAAAGAATGGTTTGATAAACTTCCGACGTATATCATCATATACCGGACAAACAAGTACAAAATGATATTCGTCTTCTAAGTCGTGCTTATCACAATGCAAACATAACCTTAGATTACGTTCGGTTCTAGATTGAGAATAACGACCAGTTTCGATTCTTAAGGTATGTGACGATAATCTTAATCGCGATACTGGTGTTCTCAATTTTTAGCTCACCTGAGCTAGCTCAGGGTGAGCTTTTGCAATCCTTGATTGTCCGACGTCCGTCGTCCGTCGTGCGTTGTCCGGCGTCAACAATTTTAGTGTTTACAAATTTTATCCAACCTTTCTTAAACTTGCTCAGATGGTATATTGCCATAAGATCTCGGATGAGTTCGATTATGGTTGAAATCGGACAAATAGGTCATGAGTTATCTACCTTTGAACTGCTGAAAATGCATATTTAACGGTGTTTACACTCTAGAGGCCACAGTATTTATCCAATCTTTCTCAAACTTGTCCAGATTGTATATGACCATAAGAGTTCGAAAGAGTTCGATTTTGGTTGAAATCGGATAAATAGACCAAGAGTTATCTACCTTTGAATTGCTGAAAATGCCATATTTAACGGTGTTTACACTCTAGAGGCCACAGTATTTATCCAATCTTTCTAAAACTTGCTCAGATTGTATATGACCATAAGAGTTCGGATGAGTTTGATTCTGGTTGAAATCAGACAAATAGATCAAGAGTTATCTACCTTTGAACTGCTGAAAATGCCATATTTAATAGTGTTTACATTATAGAGTTCACAATTTTTATCCAATCTATCTCAAACTTGATCAGATTGTATATGACTATAAGGATACAGATGAGTTTGATTATGTTTGAAATCAGATTTATAGGTTGAGAGTTATCTACCTTTGAATTGCTGAAAATGCCATATTTAACGATGTTTACACTCTAGAGGCCACAAATTTTATCCAATCTTTCTCAAACTTACTCAGATTGTATATTACCATAAGAATTCAGATGAGATCAATTATGGTTGTAATCGGATCAATAGGTCAAGAGTTATCTACCTTTGAATTGCTGAAAATGATATATTTAACAGTGTTTACGCTCTTGAGACCACACTATTTATCCAAGCTCTCTCAAACTTGCCCAGATTGTATATGACCATAAGAGTTCGAAACTGGGTGATTATGGTCGGAATCGGACAAATAGATCAAGAGATATCTACCTTTGAATCGCTGAAAATGCCATATTTTACAGCGTTTACACTCTTACAACTACAGTTTTCAATGGATTTTGATTATACTTGTACACAAAGGATGTAGCTATACATTCTCGAAGGAGTGCAATTATTGTTGAAATGTAATCATTGTGGCAATAGTTACCTGCCCTTGATGTACTTTGAAATGCTAGAAAAAGGCTTCATTTCAGTAGTTTAGGCTCTAGTTATCTACCTTTGATGTACTCTACTATGCTAGAGCAGGTCGACAAAACTTGAATGGATTTAGAATAAAAAGGGTGAAATTCAAAGGTAAAGCTATCAGGCTTCATTACAAATGGTGAGCGATATCAGGGCCTTCAGGCCCTCTTGTTTAGGTAGTTTGTCCAAATATTCCTCGTGTTCAAATATTGTTTTATAGTTTTTATATATATATATATATACAAAGACTGACTGTTGCTTAACGATACATGCCATTGTTGTTTAAAGACGTCTACAAGACGTTCTTTAAACAATATATGGAAATTTTTAAAATTAATTTCGTTCGGAGTTTGCCAAACATGAGAAAATCCGTATTCATCCAACAAATGTTTTATATTGCTGACCCAGTTTTTAATACCCATGCTTCTATCGTATACTAAACTATTATACAGATGTTGTATAAATATATTGTCAGAATTGACTATCTTACCCCAATACGTTATCATTCTAACATACCTGTTGATATAAAGGGGGTAACGCCCTAACTCTCCATACACTGCCATATTACATGTAGAAGTTTGAACGTTTAATAAAGATTTACAAAATTTAAGATGTATTCTCTCTATCTCTTTGGATTTAGTAAACCCCCAAACT
Organism: Gari tellinella; assembly: GCA_922989275.2. NCBI lineage: Eukaryota > Metazoa > Mollusca > Bivalvia > Cardiida > Psammobiidae > Gari > Gari tellinella. The sequence continues at coordinate 56,251,982 of OV277858.1, forward strand.
TCACAAGCGTAATTTAACGTGCTTCCGACAAAAGCATCGAATAGTTGACATAGTGTTTTAGGTTTAAAGTTAAAATCTTTTGTCTTATTCAATAAAGTATTCAATTCCTTAAGACCTTTACCAGCTAATGTCTCTTGGTTAAGTGCAAAACTTCCAGTATAGTTCAAAACTGTTCCTAGGTAATTAAAATTGTCAACTACTTCTAAACATTTGTCTTCATACGTCCATTTTTCATTTGCAAAAACCCGTCCCCTTTTTCTGAAAACAACGACTTTTTTTTCTCTATATTAACCTGCAAACCCCATTCGTCACAGTATACTTTCAAAAGATCAAGTCTATGCTGTAAATCTTGTGGATTATGTCCAATAACTACCATATCATCTGCAAAAAGCATAAGTATAAATGTTCTATCGTCAATAGTTAGACCACTGTTTATATCATCCTGTAAAAACCATTCTAGGTCCTCTAAAAATAGAGAAAATAATATCGGAGAGATTATCTCCCCTTGTTTCAATCCAATTGCACATTCGAAGAACTCCGAATATCCCCTACATCCTTTTACACAAGCCAGCTTTACCTTTGTGTACATGTCCTTAATTATTCTGAGCGTTTTACCCATTATTCCCAGTTTATAAAGTTTCAGCCAAAGCCCATTACGATAGACGCTATCAAAAGCCTTTCGAAAATCAACAAAGGCACATGCAAGCCTTCCATTGTTATTCAAAATCTTTTGTATAAGTGCGTGAATTACAAAAATTGCATCGGTGGTCGATGAGCCTCTTTTAAATCCAAACTGTGCATCGCTAATAATATTATTACGTTCAGACCACTCAGTAATTCTTTTATTCAAAATACCTGTACATTGTTTAGAAAGGCAACTCACTAAAGTTATCCCGCGATAGTTATTCACATCACTTACATCATTTTTCTTATGTATCGGGGTTATAACTCCTTCAGACCACCTATCAGGGAAAAATCCCGAGTTTAATATACCGTTAAAAATGTCTACAAGGTGAGACGATAAAATGTCACATGATTCAATGCTATATTCATTTATCAAATTATCTATACCAAAAGCTTTGTTTGTCTTCAAACGTTTAATTACAGTTATAACCTCACTGTGTGATATGGGTTGATCCAATTCATGAAATATTATATCATCAGAGTTAAAATCATGGTTAAAGACAAAGCTTTCAGCATCCTCATTAAATGGTGAAAGTAACTGGCTTTCTAAATTAGAAAAATAATCATAAAATTGCTCAGTACTAATTGAACTGCTTACTGTCGATTTCTTTTTTGAAAAATGACGCCAGAAATTTCTTGGCTGAGAATGCCTTAGCTTCTCAATTTCTTTCATTTTATTTAATTCAAATTTTCGCTTTTTCCTTTTAACCAATGAGTAATACTCTGATTTAAGGCAACACATTTCCCGTCTGTTTTCATCAGACTTATAACTGTTGAAGGCAAACAAAGCTTTACTGTATTTAGACTTAGCCAATTTACACTCAGAGTCGAACCAAACTGCCTTTTTACGGGGCACATTTTCCCTGTCACATACGTAACTTTTATGAAATAAAGGCTCCGCTACACTATTTAAGGCATCGGTGAAATCAGTTATGCATGAATTCATCTCATCACGTTCATTAAATACACAGTTGTGGGTTAGTCTATTAAATAAGGGTAATTGAGCAAATATACCTCTTCTAAACTCATATCTTAACTCATCGTTCCATCTTATACTTGTTTGAGTATAAGGCTGCTTACGGTGTTGTGGTAAGTTATTACAAACAATATTAAATGATAATGGTGCATGATCTGACCATTCATAAAATGGTTGAATATTAAAGTTATACACAGAGCTAAAATCCTTTTCAGGAAGAAGAAGGTAATCAATAACACTAGATCCCATTTGATTAGCAAATGTATATGATCCAATCAAATGGTCGCTATGAAGTCTACCATCACTGTGTATACCCGCACACAGGATATTGGTACCAGCGAGTCGAGAGTTGTTAGCAGATCGCTCTGCAGTGCAGGTATGTTTTCATGATTTTCTAGAACAATATGTCTAGGATCAATATGTAGAATAATACTATATTAAAGCGAGATGTTTCTGGAACATGCTGATGTCATAACATTTCAGTTTTACCGAGAGAAACTCTCGTAAGACGTATAAACAAGCTGCCTGGTACCGGTAAATAACAACGGTTGCTGACAAAATAGCATTGTAATTTGTTTTAAATAATTGCATAAGAGATCTATTCATGTTATACGAGTAATTTATGCTATATTGATTGACATTAGTAGTATACGGGTCACTTTGGATCCAAACAAAGATTACGTAATATGACGTGATTGGCGGCCATCTTGACCTACTTTCGGTGGCGTGGTTAATATTTTTAGTAACAAGGATGGAGCTCATTTGCATATAAGGATGTCATGAGTTTTCGCGGAGGTAGAGGGGCCATGTTGGATGTTCGCGCCATAGTGGATGTGAGAACGGCCATGTTGGATGTTCGTGCCATAGTGGATGTTCGCGGAGGTAGAGCGTCCATGTTGGATGTTTGCGCCATATTGGATTTAAGCGGAGGTAGAGCAGTCATGTTAGATCAGGGGTCTACACGGTACACCCAGCTGACTTGTATACCGCAGACATTGAACCTCCCTACCGCACTAGACTAATGATAATATACTACCACTATTAACACAACTACTTCTAATACAAATACTTTAAATAACAACTAAATTAATCAATAAGGTGTCTCGTCTACCATGTCTACTCCTTGACGTCCCATGCTCAAATGACTGAGATGATCTCAGTGCGCATGGATATGGAGAGTGTATGTTATTTTTAGAATGACATCATTTCTAGAATAACACCTGTTCAAATACCAAACCTCTCATTGTTGACTTAAGACACAATGGAAAGCACACACTCTTCAGACAAAGTCAACAAACCTTAAACACTATTGATTTAGGAAACAATGAAAAGTTCACGAAGTGACAGACCCTATTCAGACAGAGTCAACAAACGCTGTGCACTGTTGATTTAAGACACAATGCATAGTCAATATTGTATACCCAGTATTTAGTCAGAGTCAACAAACCCTTAACACCTGGCCCTCCACAGGTACAGACATGATTGAATAGTCTAAATAGAGCCAATTATAGGTGACATAACCCATGTACTTTACCTAACGCCGTTTACCCACAGGCCTCACAATTTAACTAAAACATTCCTTAGCTTTTATACTCTATAATCACCTTATACTAATGTTCAAACTGACCACGTATAGCCTATCTATATCCTCTCCCAAAACCAATGTATTAACACATTACTTTATAGTTACTCGCATATGTGTTTAATGCAGGCTGAAAGTAAAGCAGAACGCTCCCAATGGCTGCAATTGGCAGTCAGTCCGTATGTTAGCATTTTATCCACTATGACCAATAGCCATCCATAACAGATTAATACTCCGGCTAAATGTTCTCACATAGAGCAGTCTGCTTAAAAATTGACGTCTGCCTAATACTTTCTTTTAAATTTAATCCTTTTTACCCCATATCGCTTAACATGACGTCTGCTTGCATTTTTTTTTCAAAAAGCCATTTTCATCTGTTTCTCCCTTTCTGTCTGTCTGTTCGTCCGTCTGTCTGTCTCTGTCTCTCTCTTTCTATGTCTCTCTCAGTCACTCTCTCTTTCTCTAACTTTCTCTCTCTTTCTCTCTTTCTCTCACATCATCTCTCTCTGTATCTCTGTCTCCCTCTCTCTCCCTACCTCACACTCTGTCTGTCTCTCTCTTTCTCCCCCCCTCTCTCTCTGTCTCTCTCCCTCTCCCTCTCACTCTCTCACTCACTCTCTCCCTGTCTCTCACTCTCTCTCTTTCTCTCAGCCATTATCTCTCTCTCGCTTAGCCCTTTACCACTAGAAATGCATTTGAATTCAAAACGTCAACCGCTGAAGATATTAAGTAATAAATTCTGCTCAGAGCCTGCACTGTTTGTCATTTTGCAATAAACTGTAAATAAACCCACCAAACAACCATAAACAGTCAAAACTGAACTAGACGTAATTGGAAACTGGAATGGTCCGATTACAGGTTTAACCCATTACCCCATAGACTGTTTCTAGTATTGAAGACAGGTGACTGCTTAAAGCAGGTTGAATGTAAAGCAGAATGCGCCTTCCCCCTGTAAAGGATAGAAAAGGATTATTCTCTTGTGCAAACACACCTGGCTAGGACAGATGAAATTATTTACCAATCTGACCACTAATCGTATATTTTTTTTACTTTGTGCAAATAAACTGCAGACGCAATGCACACAGGTATAAACCCCAATTACATTCTAGGTCCATTCTTGTATCTTGATTCCATTAATAATTAGTTAATTAATTACCTTAATATACTCTTGTATAATGTACTCACATAACGCTATCTGCTTAAAAGTTAACGCCTGCATTATACTTTCTCAGTCTTCTAAAATCAACCCTTTTTACCCCATATAGCTTAACATGCCGTCTGCTTGCATTTATTTAAAAAAAACCATTTCCCTCTGTTCCTACCTGGCTGTTTGTCTGTGTCTGTCTGTCTGTCTGTCTGTCTCTCTCTCTCTCAGTACTGACACTGTGTTGTCTGCTTTAAAGATGTAGTCTGCTGGAATCAGACCAGGCGTTAAAATGAAATTGCTGTACTTTTTCTGTGTGAAATTGCCTTTGCATTTTAGACAGACAGTGTGGATCCCGATCAAATGACGAGAATAGACCTCAAATTTTAGTGATACTACCATTTCTACTATTACTACTATTGCATTGAAACCACCTCTAATTTGTTTTGGTAAAATAAATACCTTGTTTCATTGACGTCTTTCGTGAAAATGCCCGAGAAAACCCCTGTACTTTTCTTTAATGCGCAGGTGTAGGACCAGACATGTTCGGACAAGTAGAAAAAAAAATCCTAAACAGTTTGGACCTGGGTCAATTATCTAGGTAATTCGGCAAATTTCAGTATAAGACACCGTATCTATAAACATTATTGATTTTCGATACAGACTGTGTGATCAACAGATAGAATGGTTTCATGGAGATGAACGCCTTTAGGCATTTATTGACATACTCAAAAAATTGATAACGCTGTACTAAATGGACACTTCATATGGCTTAATATTGCCGTCTGCACTTCTACTACTACTACTACTACTATTCCTTCTCCTACTACAACTATAGTTATTATTATCATTAACAACAATAATGACAACAACAACTACTATTATACCAATTCTGCTGCTACTACTATTTCTTTTATTATCATTATTAAATACTACTACCACTACAACAACAACGACAACAACAACGCTACTAATGCTACTACAACTACTAACAACAACAACACTACTGCTAGTAATAACTAAATAAAACCAACTACTACTACTACTACTACTACTACTACTTCAACTTATATAACCTCTATTACTACTACTAACTACTACTACTACTACTTCTACTACTACTCCTCCTACTACTACTATAGTTATCATTATCATTAACAACAACAACAACGACAACGACAACAACAACAACAACAACAACGACAGGACAACATAATAGCAGGTATGACTACTATTACTACTGATGCCGCTACTACTACTTCTTTTATAATCATTATTATCATTTAATTACTAATTTTTCTACTACCAATAATCTCGGTTTAAATGAGATGCTGCACATAGAAATAATAAGACGTGTCACCCTTACTCTTTACTGTAGTACATTTAGTTTCACATCCCTTACACCCTAGACGTGTCTAGGACGAAAGGCAAGTTACTCACGCGCTGGCCACGGGAAGGCATGTACATTCAGAGCATCCCCCACCCCACTCCTATTTTTTATACTGTTGTCGAAGTCTATTCAGATGTTCTCGGTTTAAAATGTAGAACGCAATGCAGTTTTTTTATCCGACGAAAATGTCACGGGTTTTAACTCATCGTCCAGTAATTGGAACTTCAAGTATTGCTGCCAAGATGTTCTTGCCCTGACGTATCGTTTATCTATAAAGCGCTCTGACACATATTTCTTATTATGTCCTCGTGTCTCCACATTTCTCAGCAATGGATATTTGAGTCCGTTGATATAGCTGTCATCCAAAAAGTCACCGCACATATACAATCTATCCGATCTTGTGTTAGAGTCACATTCGTTTGCAATTTCCGCCAAAGCGCATTCTCATTCCCCTTTTAGGTGTTGTATCCATGGTGATGGATTGATCATTTTACGTTCAGCCAGATTCGGGCTACACTGCGGATATTCTTCTTTAGCTTCTTCTATCAGTTCACGAACAGGGCTTAGGACTAGTTCACGCAAAATGCATTTAGCACGGGTTGTGTGACCGGCGGGGCACTGTTGATGATCTACGATTCCTTCATCCAGTTTACGTTTCTGGGGAATACGAGGAGGACCCCACACTATTGGGTCTTCGTCATCGCTATCTTCTCCATAGCTTCGTTTAGACTCTCCAGAGGAAGCGATTGAAAGGGTGTCCAGTTCTATAGCTGAGGTTTCTGACTGGTTAGAAAAGATGTCCGTTTTTAGTCGCTGATGTTCCGGTGTAGTAGCTTTTAAATCCACCAGTAAATAACCGTAAATCTTCTGTACTGCTTCTTCGAATGGTTTCATGAATCTAGCGCTATTGTTGGGGTAAATTCGTCTAGCTAAAGTAGACACTTGTCGGTCTATAGGATTATTGAAAAGCACCATATACTGTGTATTCAGAGCGATGTCTCGACACGCTTTACCCTGAGGAAACAGGTTCTGTGTCAAGTAAATCACTGACAGATTCCTGTGATGACTGCCTTTGGTAAACAAATCTGCTATTCGCTGGTCGCATTTAGCCTCCGTCATCAAGTCGTCCAATGCTATTAATACGCGTTGTGAACCATCAATAAAGTCATGGTCCTCCAACCTGTCTGTGATGCCTTTGATGAATTCGATATGTGGTAAGGTTCGCTGCAGGTCACTGTAAAGGGGTTGCCACTGTCCATAACAGTATAAAATCCTTTCTGAAGAAGGTTGGATCAAGGTGGAGGTCAGAAGTTGTCGAGTCCAAAATGATTTTCCGCTACTGCTGGGTCCCGTGACCATCATGGTAATTGGGTGTTGAAGTGTAACGGTCGTATTCCTTTGGTCGAGTAGTTCATGTCGGTTTTGCTGCCATTGAAGTTCTTGTTCACATTGTAGCTGTTGAGAACCCATCTGTTGACCGCCATGTTTATCTTTCACGTGTCTCTTCATACTATCAAGCCATTCATATGAGTTGCCGCAAATCTTACACTGATGCATCTTTCTTAAATTGTCTGTAGTTTTAGAGTTTTCTATAATTCTTCCTAGCTGTTGTTACCTTTTGCCTTCTTACGTTCTTCTGTACATGCCTGCTCTTATGTTATCCTGGCGTCGTTGTTGTTGTTATTGTTGTCGTTGTTGTTGTCGTTGTTGTTGTAGTGGTAGTAGTATTTAATAATGATAATAAAAGAAATAGTAGAAGCAGCAGAATTAGTGTAATAGTAGTTGTTGTTGTCGTTATTGTTGTTAATGATAATAATAACTATAGTTGTAGTAGGAGAAGGAATAGTAGTAGTAGTAGTAGTAGAAGTGCAGACGGCAATATTAAGCCATATGAAGTGTCCATTTAGTACAACGTTATCGATTTTTTTGAGTATGTCAATAAATACCTAATGGCATTTAACTCCATGACAACCATTATATCTGTTGATCACACAGTCTGATATAGATACGGTGTCTTATACTGAAATTTGCCGAATTACCTAGATAATTGACCCTGGTCAAAACTGTTTAAAGTTTTTTTTCTACTTGTCCGAACATGTCTGGTCCTACATCTGCGCATTAAAGGAAAGTACAGGGGTCTTCTCGGGCATTTTCACGAAAGAAGTCAATGAGTACACATGGTAAAACAAGGTATTTAGTTTACCAAAACAAATTAGATGTGGTTTCAATGTAATACTGATAATATGAGTAGTAGTAGAAGTAGCGGTAGTAGTAGTAGTAGTAGTAGTAGTAGCAGTAGCAGTAGTAGTAGTAGTTGTAGTAGTAGTAAATGTTGTAGTATCAGTAGTAGTAGCAGCAGCAGTAGAAGTTGTAATTAAACAGTTGTCTTTCACTAACATTTGACGACTTAACTCGTCATGTGATCGGGATCCAAATTGTTGACATTAGTACACGCCTATGTTCAATTAATATGACCTATGCTTTTAACATGCATGGTTAAGCAGGGATCATTATATAGTGAAAGGGGTAAATATAGCCGTTTTACCCTTTACCCCTGGTTAAAGCATTGACGACAGTAATTAGTTAATTAAGGTGCATTTGGAATCCATCTGGCTTGCTAAACACGAGTTAACTGTTAAAGAGAGGTGGGTGTTACAGCACTCTTCACCAATAAGAAATGTAATAAAGCTCATAAAGGAGTGTTCTCTATTAGTTTACACTGCATTAAGCAGTCAACTGTATAAATAGACAGGTTGTTTTCTAAAGGTTATCTGAGAGAGAGAGACAGAGAAACAGAGAGAGACAGAGACAGAGACATACAGACAGAGAGACAGACAGAGACAGAGAGAGGGACAGACAGGTAGGAACAGAGGGAAATGTTTTTTTAAAAAATAAATGCGAGCAGACGGCATGTTAAGAGATATGGGGTAAAACGGGTTGATTTTAGAAGACTGAGAAAGTATAATGCAGGCGTTAACTTTTAAGCAGACAGTGCTATGTAAGTACATTAAACAAGAGTATATTAAGGTAATTAATTAACTAATTATTAATGGAATCAGGATACAAGAATGGACATAGAATAGACTTTGTATAACTTGCAACATTGCGTCTGCAGTTTATTTGCACAAAGTAAACAAAATACGATTAGCGGCCAGTTCAGTAAATAATCTCACCTGTGCTGGTCAGGTTTGTTTGCATAAGAGAATAATCCTTTTCTAGCCTTTACAGGGGGAAGGCGCATTCTGCTTTACATTCAACCTGCTTTAAGCAGCAACCTGTCTTCAATACTAGAAACAGTCTATGGGGTAATGGGTTAAACCTGTAATCGGACCACTCCAGTTTCCAATTACGTCTAGTTCAGTTTTGGTGGGTTTATTTACAGTTCATTGAAAAATGACAAACAGTGCAGACTCTGAGCAGAATTTATAACTTAATATCTACAGCGGTTGACGTTTTGAATTAAAAAATATTTGCACTAAAATGCATCTCTAGTGGTAAAGGGCTAAGCGAGAGAGAGATAATGGCTGAGAGAAAGAGAGACAGTGAGAGACAGGGAGAGAGTGAGAGGGAGAGGGAGAGAGACAGAGAGAGGGGGGAGAAAAAGAGAGAGAGAGACAGAGTGTGAGGTAGGGAGAGAGAGGGAGACAGAGATACAGAGAGAGATGGAGAGAGAGATTGTGTGAGAGAAAGAGAAAGAGAGAGAAAGTGAGAGAAAGAGAGAGTGACTGAGAGAGACATAGAAAGAGAGAGACAGAGACAGACAGACGGACGAACAGACAGACAGAAAGGGAGAAACAGATGAAAATGGCTTTTTGAAAAAAAATGCAAGCAGACGTCATGTTAAGCGATATGGGGTAAAAAAGGATTAAATTTAAAATAAAGTATTAGGCAGACGTCAATTTTTAAGCAGACTGCTCTATGTGAGAACATTTAGCCGGAGTATTAATCTGTTATGGATGGCTATTGGTCATAGTGGATAAAATGCTAACATACGGACTGACTGCCAATTACAGCCATTGGGAGCGTTCTGCTTTACTTTCAGCCTGCATTAAACACATATGCAAGTAACTATAAAGTAATGTGTTAATAAATAGGTTTTGGGAGAGGATATAGATAGACTATACGTGGTCAGTTTGAACATTAGTATAAGGTGATTATAGAGTATAAAAGCTAAGGAATGTTTTAGTTAAATTTTGAGGCCTGTGGGTAAACGGCGTTAGGTAAAGTACATGGGTTATGTCACCTATAATTGGCTCTATTTAGACTATTCAATCATGTCTGTACTTGTGGAGGGCCAGGTGTTAAGGGTTTGTTGACTCTGACTAAATACTGGGTATACAATATTGACTATGCATTGTGTCTTAAATCAACAGTGCACAGCGTTTGTTGACTCTGTCTGAATAGGGTCTGTCACTTCGTGAACTTTTCATTGTGTCCTAAATCAATAGTGTTTAAGGTTTGTTGACTTTGTCTGAAGAGTGTGTGCTTTCCATTGTGTCTTAAGTCAACAATGAGAGGTTTGGTATTTGAACAGGTGTTATTCTAGAAATGATGTCATTCTAAAAATAGCATACACTCTCCATATCCATGCGCACTGAGATCATCTCAGTCATTTGAGCATGGGACGTCAATGAGTAGACATGGTAGACGAGACACCTTATTGATTAATTTAGTTGTGTTTAAAGTATTTGTATTAGAAGTAGTTGTGTTAATAGTGGTAGTATATTATCATTAGTCTAGTGCTGTAGGGAGGTTCAATGTCTGCGGTATACAAGTCAGCTGGGTGTACTGTGTAGACCCCTGATCTAACATGACTGCTCTACCTCCGCTTAAATCCAATATGGCGCGAACATCCAACATGGACGCTCTACCTCGGCGAACATCCACTATGGCGCGAACATCCAACATGGCCGCTCTTCCTCCGTGAACATCCACTATGGCGCGAACATCCAACATGGCCGCTCTCACATCCACTATGGCGCGAACATCCAACATGGCCGCTCTACCTCCGCGAAAACCCATGACATCCTTATATGCAAATGAGCTCCATCATTGTTACTAAAAATAGTAACCACGCCACCGAAAGTAGGTCAAGATGGACGCCAATTACGTCATATTACGTAATCTTTGTTTGGATCCAAAGTGACCCATATACTACTGACATTTATGAAATTTTTACTATTGTTTTTTACGTATGTGCTTTAAAAACCCGAAATGAAATTTGGTTAGGTGACCGGCAACTTGCTACGCTAGTGAGCGGCATATTGCTAAATCCTTTCAATCCAGTATACGGCAACTTGCTTAAATCTACATCGAAATCGACGGCTGTTTGATTTGTACAAGCATATATTCTGTACATTGTCATTTATTTTTGTACAGATTATGGACCTGTACAAATGTTTGTACTGTAAGGAACAAATACCCACGTTCCGGGAGGTAATATCCCACTTGACAGAGATGCATGGCTATCAGGAATTAAAATACCTTCGCCAGCGTTGTTTTTTCTGAAAAAGTGTGCAACTTCAAAATTATACCTGAACAATGAAGAGGGGAGGGGAGAGTTATGTCTTTAATAGACGAAACGCAAAAAAGTATCTATCTTAGCGATCCTTTGCACCCAAAGACTCTCCATTGAAAAAAATGTGCAATTTTGCATATAATGAAGAACATGAGAATGTTTGTTGCAAGACACCGAATTGCCTGTTGTAGAGGAATCTCGGGAGTATAAAGAATTTATATCCCTGATCCGAAGCGTCATCGACGAAATGAAACAGACTGGCAAACTTGAGGATTATATAGCATTCAATCGGCTGGTCTCTGAAGGCAAATTTCGCCTTAACAACATAGCATATTTGCTTTTCATAGATGTTGTTCGCTGGTTCGACTTAGAAAAGTCGACATCCTTTATGAGATACTCTGGTGAAATTAAACTGTTTTGGCGAACAGTTCGTAGGTTATTCCATGGTAGCTTAAAGTAGACTGAACGTAGCTCAAAATGCGTCCTACCGAAGCGCATTCTGCTTTACTTTAAACTTGCCTTAAGTACTCATCCGTCTGCAAAATTAAAACATGCCATGGAGTAATTGAAGGGGTTAAAAAGAGATACCTACGGTGGCACTAAGGTGACATCCCGTGTCCAAAAATTAAGTTTGTTTTCCCGAGTCCAAAATTATTTTTTTGGACACGGGAAAACAAAAAAAATTGTTTCCCCGACTTTATGTTTTTTTTTTGGACACGGGAAAACAAAATTGCTATCTTGTGCGCACAAGATAGTTCAGCCAATCGTAAAGCCCGTATTTAACTACCCTCCACAATATGGCTCCAAAGCTCACGTGACGCTACTAAGACCTTTGACGTATCAGGATAGATCTGTACAGAATATGATGTCATGTTGCTTAAAAACCCTACAAAGAGCTAAAGCGAAATTCATCTAAATCCAGAGTGAAAATTAGATACAAAAAAATCTGTTAGAAACTGAGTCTATATAGATCTACATGTAGAAGTTAAAACGCCGTTTATTGTGGCACGACGGTAACCAGACTAAGCAAAGCATGCGATACGTTCACAATCATGACATCACATAATCGTACAGTTATATGACGTCATAATGATGACGCTATCGGAATGTAGAACTTTCAAACGGTCGTATACAACTCAAACTCAACTCAACTCAATTTTATTGGCAATCGGCAACATAAAAGCGCCATTGGCCATGTACAATAGATCAATTAACGTGAAATATGACCATGACATTTACATAAACACAACTCAACTTAACAACTCAATTTTACAAGTACAAAACATTCAACTGAAAATATTATAACTTGTATATACACTATTATAGTATATTATTGATATTATCAATCTGCAGCTACATTCTTTCGTATATTCATTGCAACCTTGATATATTTTGCTACGTTTAATTGAACTTTTTTGTTCTTTGAAGAAAGCAATTTTATGAACTTATTTAGAGAGGACCATGAAATATGTTTTAAAATTTCAACTCTTTCTTGTTTATATTTTTGACATATTAATAAAAAGTGATATTCTGATTCAATAGCATTTTGATTACAAAAGATACAGACTCTATTTCTACGATCAATATTAGTATATCTTCCAGCTTCTATAGCCAAGTTATGCGAGGAAATACGAAATCTTGTAAGATGCATGCGTAAAGAATTGTTAGTTATATTTTGTAGATAAGATTCCATTTCAAATGATTCCTTGAACATTACATAGTATTTCAGTTTTGGTGAGTTTGTTATTGATGTTCGCCATTCCTGGATAAAATTGTCCCTTATTCTCCTCTGTATAGCAGGAAAGTAATTGGCAGTAGTATCCAAGTTATCCCAAATAAACGTGTAACCCAAACTATCCAATTTTCTTTTTATATGACTACCCCAACTCTTATTGTTTCCCATCAAAGTTATACAATGCTCTCTATAGATATTATAAACAGTACTCATATTATCACCATATTTCTTGATTTTCAACCAGTATTTTAACGATCTTTCTATGCATATAACAGAAAGCGGAAATCTACCTAATTCTCCCAGAACTGCATAATTTACAGACTGAGATCGTACACCAAGTATGATTTTACAAAATTTTATATGAAGTTTATCTATCTCCTTGAAATTGTATATACCCCAAACCTCAGATGCATACGTAATGATAGGAACAACCATCCTGTCAAAAAGTAGAAGTTTGGTACGTACATCTAATTCTATTTTCCGAAATAAATATAAAAGACTATACATTGCTTTCGTGGCCTGGTCTTTTAATGCTTTAAAAGCATAGACTAGATTTCCAGTTTTCATAAATTTTACACCCAAATAACAAAAATTATCAACAACTTCTATTTTCTCGTTGTTTATGAACCACTCAAAATTTAATGCTGATCGTCTTTTTTCAAAAACACAAATCTTTGTTTTCGCTACATTTATTTTAAGACCCCATTTAGTCGAATACAAATATAAACTATCAAGTTGTGCCTGCAGGCTATTTTTATCTGTCGTGAAGACTGCGATATCATCTGCAAAAAGAAGTAAATATATAGAAAGCTGTGTGAGATCCTTTTCAGTCAATTTATTAAGATCTAGATTATCGCTTACATCGTTCACAAAAAGAATGAATAGGATCGGTGAGAGTGGCTCCCCTTGTTTCAACCCAACCGTTATATTGAACAGAGCGGATAAATCTTCATAATCAGACACTTTCACGCATGCTGACACATCTTTGTAAATAGATTTAAGCATACTTAAAAATTTACAGCTAATACCTGTTTGCACAAGTTTAATCCAAAGAGCGTCTCTTATGATTGTATCAAAACATGTTTCATAATCAATAAAAGCACAATACAATTTACTATTACTAGACAGTATTTTTTGGATAATACAATGTAATATAAAAACACAATCAACAGTACCCCTATTATCTCTGAAACCGAATTGCGAACAGTTCAGTAACTGCTCATTTTCACACCATTTATTCAATCTATTTCTAAGACACAAAGAGAAAATTTTTGCCAGAGAGCTTATCAAGGTAATACCTCTGTACTTATTTGGATTTTCCTTATCACCCTTCTTGAACAAAGGTATAATAATACCGGTCGTCCAAGATGAAGGATAATTTCCACTATTAAATATTTTATTGAAAATAGGTACTAGAAATGGTGATATAAAATCTCTTGCATCAATAAAGAAATCGGCAGCAATGTTGTCGATACCAGGGCTTTTATTCCTCTTTAAGGATGCAATAGTTTTGTTAATTTCGTCACAATCAAACAATTTATCAAGCTGTTCAATGTTTATATCTGTATCAGGTAATGGTAACGTTTCATCATATATATACTGTGCATCAACTCCATTAGATAATTTGGCAAAGTGATTCTTAAAGGTTTCAGAATCTATTAAATTTTCTTTGTTTTTATTATTTTTATACTTATTTATGAATTTCCAAAATTTACTAGGATTTTTCATACTCATGTCACTTAATTTTATTTTTTCTTTTCTAAAATAATTATTTTTATTTCTTCTTTTTACATAAACGTAATTATTCCTACTTTCCATAAACTTACGTAAATTAAAGTTACATTTATTACCCTTATACAGTCTTTTACACTTATAAAATTCCGATTTAGCTTGCCTGCATTCATCATTGAACCAGGGAACCTTACAGACACAAACATCAACGGTTCCCCCAACAGGCGGTCGCCCAGAGCAGCACGATGGTATTACAGAAAGCTGATATAAGAGCTCTCTGCAACACCATCGCACCCAACAACGCAACAGTTCGTCGTTAGATCCCTCTTTCAACCCTAGTCCACTCTGTGTACAGTTAGAGACAGCGAGCTAATTTTAGACTTCAGGCGATGTCCTCACAGTACTCCGGCATTATTAAAGGGCTGTTTCAAGCCACTAATAACAGTCTCCCCCCCCCCAACACAGCTGAATACTTGGAGATAAGATTAGGGTATGCTAATTATCACAGCAGGGTACTAATTGATAGATGTTGACCAATCTAGGGGATTATGATAGCTCTGCAATTAACCCTTATGCTGTTGATCGCGAGTTGATTGTTATTTGCCAACAGTTTGGATCCATTATAAGATGCTGCATAATGTCGCATCTGATCTGTATCAAAACTGTTTCCCAGCTACAGAGCACATGCCCTGGGACAAAACTGAGTGATCATTCACCTCTAAAACTTTTTAATAACAATTCTAGTTACTCGTAAAGTCTAGCTTGTCCATTTTGACTACCGGTATATATAAAAAGCAAATGATATTAAATCATTCTGATAAGTAAAGTGGCCAACAGTCAAGTCCCTTATCAGAAACCATGCTTATAGCAATTTCTGCTTTTTTGGCATTTGCTAAAGATTTAACCCTTAACTTGCTCTATGTGGTCACATATTGTTAGCCCATTACCCCATAAATACGTCTTTTTACGTATATATTATATTCATCCATTGAAGAAAATAAATCCATTTTATTCAGTAGATAAATTTGCAAAATAAGAAAAAAATCCTATATCCTAGCAGATTGTAGCTTAAAGCAGGCTGAAAGTCAAACACAGTCTGCTCTACTTTCAACCTGCTTTAAATGGTCACCTGTGCTCTTAACAAGGGTTAATCTTCTGCAAAAAACTTGTTTACATATAACTTATAAGACAGTTTTAGTTTTAGAGATTTAGTCTATATCTGGTTTAAGTCCAGTGAGTATCATCTTTGTGTACAGCGTGTACTTACAGCCATGTAAACAGCATAAAAACAACCTCTGCTGGAGTATTTTGAAAAGTTTAAAATTAGATGAGTGGTAACATGAAGCTTGATTTGAGGTCAGAAATTGTTTTCAAAATGACTTTTAGAAAAAAATGTGTGAATTTAACTAGTAGATGTGACTCAATCTGTGATTTTAAAGAATGAGGCAAAACTTAATTTCCTCCCTGTTGTTCGGCTATTGCCATGAGACACTGAGGACGGCACCCGTCAAAAGTTAGCTTGTCGTCACAGGGGTTCATTGATGAGACTATTTCAACCCACACAAGTGTCCAGAATTCAGAGGTATAACTGTAATATCTATCAAGACACGTACGTTCGAGCCCCAAATAAGACGACAGGCCACTTTTTATGCAAAGTACTCACCACCTGCGGTAGCACCATATTTTTTAACTCATTCAACCCTAGCGACGAATGTACTCAGCATTTACAAACAGTGTCCCTGGGAGGATTACACTTGACCCCCATGCAAACAGTGTGGACCCTGATCAGAGGGCTCCTGTATGAGCCCTCTGATCAGGGCCTGCATTGTTAGTCATTTTACAATATATTGTTAAATGTCGGTGCATAACAAAAAAAAGAGTCGGGGAAACAAAAGTTGTTTTGTTTTCCCGTGTCCAAAAAAAAAAAAGTTGGGGAAACAAAAGTTTGTTTTCCCGTGTCCAAAAAAAAAAAAAGTCGGGGAAACAAAGGTTTGTTTTCCCGTGTCCAAAAAACCCCAAAGAAGTCGGGGAAACAAAAGTTTGTTTTCCCCGTGTCCAAAAAAAAAAAAAAAAAGTCGGGGAAACAAAATTATTTTGTTTTCCCGTGTCCAAAAAAAAAAAAAATCGGGAAAACAAAAGTGTCCAAAAAAAATTTTTGGACTCGGGGGAAAACAAACTGAATTTTTGGACACGGGATGTCACCTTAGTGCCACCGTAGATACCAACCGCGTAGAGCTATCCAAAAACTGTCCTCTAAAGTTATTGTACACTTACTGTTATTGTTCATTATTACAGGCGCGCTGTCCGTGCAGAGCAACATGTGTGTGTAGAGCCTTATATTTCATAAAACTTATATGTCACAATTGTGACGTATACATTTTGTGACATATAAGGCTCTACGAATAGAACCTTATATGTCACAAAACGTATACGTCACAATTACGTATACGTGCGAATTCATCACAATTAGGGTTGCGACAGCCACGTATATGTCACAACGTGACTTTTGATAGGATTGACATTAGAACCGATATGTCATAAACATTGCGAATTTGTCACAAAGTGACTTTTTGATAGGGTTGCATTAGAAACGTATAAATGTTTGTTTATCATAGTGTCACCCTAGCGAAGTAGGACCAGTCACATTTTGTGACGTATACGTTTTGTGACATATAAGGTTCTAACAAATCGTATATGTCACAGCGTGACTTTTTGATAAGGTTGCATTAGAAACGTATAACTGCTTGTTTATTATAGTGTCACCCCTAGCAAAGTAGGGTTGTCAAATTTGTGACGTATACGTTTTGTGACATATAAGGCTCTAACAAAAACAATTTTTTTAAACGTACATGTATATATATATATGTCACAACGTGACTTTTTGATAGGGTTGACAGTAGAAAACTAGAAACGTATAAAAGTTTGTCTATTATAGTGTCACCCTAGCGAAGTATTCAAGGCATTCTAAATGTTTTAATTAAAGACTGTTTTTTTTACCCATTTTAGTTACTGGTAAATGCACCATTACTTCAATATAAGGCTGGTAGTGTCACGTTTTAGCTAAGTTTGTCCATGTGAAGTGCATTGTAAACGCCATGGGTCCTCGGCCGGTTCATTTTTGGTATAACATCGGCTCGGGTTCGATCGCCACCTTAAGGGAAGTATTGGTTAACTCAAACAATTGTAGTTACCAATAATTTGAAAGAACTTACGAATGATACCTAAAACATGTCTCCCCATCATGTTGAATATAACAATAAACTTCATATTGATAAACATTCTGGCAAAGTTTAATATAAAAATTACAAATTCGCATGTATCGTGTGACATATACGCTTCTACGGTCAATCCTATCAAAAAGTCACGTTGTGACATATACGTTTTTGTTAGAGCCTTATATGTCACAAAACGTATACGTCATAAATGTGACTGGCCATACTTCGTGCGGGGTGACACTATAATAAACAAACATTTATACGTTTCTAATGTCAACCCCATCAAAATGTCACCTTGTGACAAATTCCTAATGCCAACCCTATCAAAAAGTCACGTTGTGACATATACGTGGCTGTCGCAACCCTATTGTGATGAATTCGCACGTATACGTCACAATTGTGACTTTTTTGACATATAAGACTCTACATGTGTGCTAAATATCAAGTTTAACTCTTTCATTCGAATAAACGTAACTCTAAGTGCTCATTGGATAACATTTGCAAACTGTTTGGACCAAGACAAGACGCCGCTTTAAGTCCTTTGATGCTACCCGTTGTTCTCAATAGGCGTGAAAATACAGGCAAATCAGGAGTACAGTGTGCTTAGCAGATGTTACTAATCTCAAGTTGTCTAGAGAGGCCCTGACATACTCACACCCAATAGTTATTTCAATGGGTTTTTAACCAAACTAACAAATTTAAGGTACGGGCCTCACATGAAACACTTCAATGAATGTATCCCTAGAAAAGTTAACACTAACTGCACAACATCCACAGGGTTGCATGCTTTTAAACCTGGTTTGGTGTTACCACCGAAAGTATGTCAGGAAATGTCTTTAACGCGACTTCTGATCTATATTCAAACTGGTTGGCACTGACATTGAAAAAAGGATTTAGTGTCTGTCTCTACGCACACGACATTATTGAATCAGACAACAATTTAGCAAGAATAAAGCAAGTGTAACACGACCGCGGCAGTTTTTATAGAAAACGACTCTGGGTTAAAGACATTTCCTCAGTCCATTGATGGACTCCCCCCATTGCTCTCACTCTGTGTGAAAATACAGGTAACACAGTAGTTAAGTGTGCAAAGTCAATGTCAGTAATCTCGAGTTGTCTAGAGAGGCCCTCACATACTCACACTCAGGGTTTCTTTCAATGGGTTTTACTAATCAAACTAACAAACTTAAGGTACGGCCCTCACATGAAACGCTTGGATTAGTATATCCCTGGACAAGATAGCAGTAAGGACAAAACTCGCATATAGCTGCATGATTGTATACCTTGTTTGGTGTCACCACCGAAAAAAGACCAGGAAATGTATTTAAATTGAATACCGCACACTTTAAAGCGGGCAGCTTACTCTGATTGCACTGTGGTAAATGACACCGCATAACCCAGTAAACATACTGCACGATATGTTCGTGCAAAATGGAAAAACACAGATGGAAATCATAGACATTTTATGCTATAAAACCATGAAAAACATACATGCACTGCAGAGCGACCAGCTAATTCTCTCGACTCGCTGGTACCAATATCCTGTGTACGGGTATACACAGTGACCATTAGCTATTCGAATTGAAGATGATTTACACAAATCAAGCAGTTTAAGCCCGTGACTGTTACATGTAGAATCCATAGACGCACGATCAATCGGCGTATCTGGAGTGTATTCGTCACAATCAATGAATTCTACCTCTCTGTCACAAACAATATAATCTTTTCGACTACCGTTACCTACCCGTGCATTCCAATCCCCGCATAACAACACCCTCCCGTTTCGTTATCAAGCTTTCAAAAGAAAAAATCGCCATTACATCACGAAACATCTGACAATGTTTACACGAAGCCGTTTTTACAAAAACGTGTCAAATACGCAATTTTTACACATCCTGACATCTAGTCGGGCGTTAAAACTTGAGAAAAGTATGTACTATTCTTTCGATAGCAGCTAGTGCAAACACAATAGCTGTGAAATTTAACAAAATACTCACGTTGAAAGTACTGAAACTGTATGGTTTATTGAAAATACTTAGTTTAAACATATTTTATTTCCAAAGTAGTTTACAAACTCTCATTCTTCACTTAACATAGAAATAAATGAAAAAAGCGTTAGGTCACAAGTTATAACAACATTGAATAAGAATCTTCCCCCAGTAAAGAAAAGTTTCATATGCTAGATGGTAGTAGACAATTTAGTATTTTTAAGATATGGAAATAGTTTAAGAAAGTAAGCAGCAAACGATTGTGATATTGGTAAGTACCCATTTATATTGAAAAGACTACATGGTGATCTGAATGATTATAGCGACTATACTGTATGAATTTTAGCGATGTTACGGTAACGATTTCAGACGACTTTGGGATCGTTTTTACGTCCTAAACGCTCCTTTGTAACTTTAACAAAATTAAAATAATCTCTTCTCAACCCTTTGCCAGACAATGCCTCCCTTTGACAATTTGCTTTTTCAGAAAAAAACGAGTGACAAAATTGAAGCGGTGTGGACAATTATACCAAGTTGCTAAACATGTTGAATCTTACTCAACTGATCACTTGTCCTACAAGAATTACTAACACACTCAGTCTTTATTAGATCATGTTCTTTTTAGCTAACGCGAAAAAATATCGCAGTCTGGCACACTTCCTTCGAATATAAGCGATCATTTACCAACTTACTGAACTAGGAAAGTAACAAAAGGAAAATTTCATGATCATAACACAGTCAAAGTAATTTTATTGCCAAATTGAAACAAAAAGATTGGGAAAAAATGTTTATAATTGAACCCATACAGGAAACTTGGATAATTTTTAAAGAAATATTTTTGTCAGTCCTGAATGAAGTAGCTACACTTAAAGAAGTCCGTTTAAAACAATGCACAGAACCTTGGATGTACTCCAACATCATTTAAGACCTGATAAAAATAGAGATAAATAAATATATGTAAAAATGTAAGAAATATGGTGACCAAATGTTTTACAAACAATTCTGCTTTTCTCGTAAAACTGTACAAAAGGCTATCAAAAAGGCAAAAGCTACCTATATCCGTGACCAACTGGAAGATAATACTGTAAAGACAATCACAATCTTTTTAGACCCATTTAAAGTCATTTATCAAAATCCATGTAACTTTTTTGATAATTAGTTCTATTGTACATAACACAGTACCAAAATTCATGAAAAGTGATCAAGTAAAACCCTTTTTTTTAAAAACCCAATAGGTCTGACGTTTGTAATTATAGGCCAGTCAGTATAATAGCGATTACATGTATATCTAAAATTCTTGAGCGTGCAGTTTACAGCCATCTGGAGCATTTCTTTGTTAAGAATGGTATATTGTACATGTACGAGCATCAGAGTGGGTTCAAAGGGAACTACTCTACCGACTCCTGTCTCATCCATCTGACAGATCATATCCGTACACAGACGTCAAAGGGTATGTTTACGGGTATGATAATGCTTGACACCGTGGACCATGAAATCATGTGTCGAAAGCTCCAAGAGATGCCATTGGGTGTAGAGTCGGTGGATTGGTTCCGCTCATACTTGTCTCGCAGGACTCAGTCTGTTCATGTAAATGGCCCAAAGTCTGATTTAAGTTCGGGGTTGTGTACGGTGTGCCTCATATGTAGTATTCTCGGGCCACTTATGTTTTTAGCATGCGTTAATACTATGAGTACCAGCATAACCTTAAATTGATTATTGTTGCAGACAACAATGCGATATCATTTTCCCACAAATATCCATTTTACATCAGTCGTGTTTTATGACGAGAACTAGAAAACTGTAGCAAATGGTTAATCGATAAGCAACTCTCGTTACATCTCGAAAAAACAGAATGTATTTTGTTTGGATCTCGAATAAATTTGAATAATATCAAAACAAAATTCCGTTGAATCTAACAGTCATGAAATCAAATCTATAAGTACAGTTAAATATCTGGGCTCATATTTAGATACACGCATGTAAGGAACATCCATTGTAAATAATATTATCAAGGAAGTAAACTCTAGAATTAAATATTTATATCGCCAGCAAGATTGTTTTTACAAATCTCTTAGAAAGACACTATCCTTTAATGCCATATAAATTACGCATCCTTCTCGTGGTTCTGCGGTCTAAAATCCTGAAAAAACAAACACAAACTACAGGTTGCACAAAAAAGTGTGTTTCATTCATATTTAATATTGTAGAATATCTCTTCGTGTGGCAAATCTTAGATTTTAAATTTGAAATATAGATGTAAACAATTACGACTAAGTCATGTATATAAAAAATTTAACAACCAAACCACAAGCATGTATGAAAACTTTACTAAAATGAAGGTGATCCAATGTTATGCAATTAAATATATTGTAAAAGATGATTGTCATGGTCCCCAGTTTATACTTTTACTTTTACTTCCAAATCGTTTCACTATAATGCACATATGCTTAATTTAACCTATGTGACAGCTTGGGTCCTGTTGGAAATAAGGTTTGTTCCTTATTGGCACAACCTTACGGGCAATCATGTGCACCATTTCTTTTCAAAAATCTCCATCATATACTAATTATATATTGGCGTAAAATAACAACTGAACTAGTCTATGTGTGATGTTTTCTTCTACATGTGATATCTATTTTGTACAGTGAATTCAGTATTTGAAACTTTTTACAATATGTTTATCTATTATCATATGTTTTCATAAACATGTGCACAAATAAAATTATTATTTTATTGTTATTATCACAAAGTAGACCGAGAACAGAGCTGCTACTAACCATTTTACGGCACTGGTTTGTCGCAACTGGCAATCCAACCCGCTACCTTCCAACCCCAAAGCTCATGCCAACATTATGTTTATGTATGCACACGCACTGAAGTCTTTGATTAAGATTATCTATAGTTTACCCTGTCCTCCCTCAAACCGCAAATGGATAATTCTAATTTTCAATTTAGTCTAGTCCATTTTTTTTTTACTTTTTAGGGTTGATTTTTACATTATAGGTCAAAGAAACAAACAGTGAAGACCCTGATCAGAGGGCTCCTTTGACACCACATCAATGTATTCAACGCGAAATACGCTTGAAATCCAACTTTTAAAAGTAAGATCCGAAAATTTTGGAAAAAATCCATATGTCCGAAGATTTCTGAAAAACCGAAAAATGACAGTCCTTGGAAATTATAATACATTATGCAGAATTGGTGAAATCATATTTAGCGAATCGGAGTAAGTCATTCACATTCTAGAAAATTGGGTCGAAAATCTTCATTTGCATGCACACACAATGGTAGTAGATGTTTGCACGTACATATACGTATCACTCTGATAAACTTTTAAGAAGAAATCATAACAATTTACGAAATCGTGTATAGCAAGTCGCTATATGTCATACAAAATTCAGGGGAATCTAGTCTCTATATGTCATACAAACACATTGGTGGATAGTCGCTATAAATGATAGTACATGATTGCAATATATGATACAGTCTACATGTAGAAAGTTTGCATAAATTTATAATCAAATGGCGATTTAAAATAAACAAAAGGATGTTGCTTTGTTTAGCAGTCTATTTAGATACCATACAGTACAGTCCTGTAATATATGCGATTTTAACAAAGGACATTTTCAAAGAACTGTTCCCAAATTTGAGAGGGAAATCGACACTCTGTGTTGATTTTCAATCAGAGCACTATTTCCTCTCTACGTACACACTTGCAAGTGTACTACGATAAAGTATACATGTATAAATTACATTATTACTTGCGTTGGCTCGAACTGGTTCGAAGAAAATATAAAAAAAATAACAGGTTTAGTGGAGGCTTGAACAAATGTCAACATTCGTGGTTAAATCTAGTCGCTATATCCGATAATCATACAGTTCGTTTATACACTGTGCTCCAGCTAGAAATATATCATAATCAGTTTTAAAATACGTTTTTATCAAGTTTTAACCAAATTATAGTATCAAAATGGGACTTTAAAATTTCTATTCCTTTAGAGCAATGTCAGAGTGTCAAACAGTTTTGGTCCTGATAAGACGCCATGTTACGCGGCGTCCCATCAGGATCCGAATGGTTCACACAGATAATAATTATTCCGCCGCTAGAAGGCAAAGAGCTAAAACTTTCTTCGGCAATGTGTTAAGACAGATTTCTGAATGCCGTTTATCTACTTTAAAAATATTGTCTTCTCTTATTTCATAATCTAAAATTAGGTACATTGACTGAAGTACGATAGTAAATTGATTTCAAACTGTTTTATCCTGGTCAGTAAACTTAGATAAATGACTTAAAGCAGGTTCAAAGTTTAGTAGTCGAACTTCGATATCTCGAACTCGCTTACCTCGAACTATCCTATATTTCGATACATGAAGTACAATTACTTCATTCTCGGTTTAGTCAACATACCCGTGTTTCAAAGTCAAACGTGGCTAAGCCACGTTTTAACTTTAAAATACGAGTATGTTCTACATAATCGAGTTCGAGATATCGAAGTTCGACTGTATTGAATGCGCCTTGAGATGCATTCGATGCTTAATTTCCAGCCTGCATTTAGTGGCCATCTGTTTTCACAGGGAGGAAAGAGCTTTTAGACTTAGTGGTTATGGTGCTATGATCAATAGTTGCCATCATTCTAAACGCAAATCAGAAACCGATGTATTGGGTGTTCGATCTTGATCCACACTGTATTCATATGTTTTGTAGATGGTTTGAAACACTTTAATGTTGTACATTATGCTGTGATATCCATGTGTTTGGAACTGGTGGTTATGTGTTATGATTTAACATTTACATATGGTGTAGGTTCAAATCAAATGCTCTAGAGTCACTAGATGTTTTATCTGGATCCGCACTGTTTGCAAATGTAATCGTGCTGTGCTCATTTGTCACATTTATTTCTTATCGTCTGATTTAATTTATCAATACGCGTGATGAGCATAATATAATGTAGTGTATATCTTATATAAATTGTGGTGTATTTTTTTTACAATCTCCATGTGATTCACATGTGCAAACATATTAGATTAAGATTTGAGGCCAAGTTACTGGGGTTTTGATCTGGAGCTATGCTGTAATGGAATGTTATGATACATGTATTAAAGTTGCGTTGATTTCTCTGAGGGTTAATAGTAAAGATACATCAATAAAAGTGTCAACCAGTCGTTATCAAGATCATGCACCTACTTTTTATCCTTGACTGACCTTGATCCAAACTGTTTGCAATTAGAACTAAAATCCGTAATGTGATTTGTGCCTACAGTGCTTAAATTTAGTAAATAAATACATAATTATGACCCTTGGTGAATCACAAATACAAGTGGTTGCTGTAAGCAGAAACAAATATTTCATGCTACTTCAGTTAGTTGTCGCCTTTGGACGGGTATATATGCTTCATTTACAAAGAGTGTACTAGTGATAATCACATTAATGTTGTACTGTGCAAACAATGACGACCAAGTGACCCTATGTCTGTGTCTGTGACGTTTTTTGAAAAGTAGGGTAACAAGACAAAAATATCCATAAATTCAGTTATATGAGGTCAAAATTCTTTTAACTCTGTAAAATGATGTAGAATCGGATACTAAATGAAATGGTGTATAGTTTTTGCGGATTCGTTTCGATAGGTGTTACCCATCGAAAACCTTAAAAAAAACTATGTGTCACGTGATAATGGAGGAAGGTTGTTTTGATTGAGCGCGATAAGAAATAGATATAAATCAGTGTTTAAAGTAACTTTTGAGTTATCTCTGTAACTGTGATTTTGGTGGAATCTGTAGAGATAGTGTTTATTGTTATGCCAGTGGTGATACATGGATAAACGGAGTAAAACCAGAAAGAGTAAAAGGAAAAAGAGTTCGGAATAGGACAATGACTCATATTATAAGGCGGGACGATTCACAAATTCGCCCGACGGGGCAAAAGTAAGTGACATTTTGAGCCAGGCTAATCAGATTCTATTTTGTGATGATGATGATAGTGAGCAAGAGGTGACTCTATTTAGTTTATTTGGTGACGTGAGAGACGATGAACCCGATAGTTGCAGTGTTGACATTTGTAACCCCACCCACTTACCTACACTACAAGAATCGTCAAATATGGCAACTGGTAACAGCTCCGACATGAAAGGCAATCCATCAAATCCATCGAATGCATAACTAATGTTATGTTTAAAACAGATTCAGGGTCAAATCAGCAATGTGGACACGAGAATGGGAAATATGGAAAAACGGCTGCAATCTCTAGAGACTTTAGAGAAAAAAGTTGACAACTTTGATCGAGAGATCAAGAAGCTGTATTCGTTTATTCAGGACAACGAGAAGAAATCGAGTGAAAGGATAAACAGGGTAGAGGATAAAGTTGAAGCTGTTGACTTTTCTCTCGGCATGGTGAATGATAAGGTTCTTCAACTGGAAAAAGAAAGGGACAGTTTAAAGGATGATGTGGTTTATTTGCAGTTCCAGTCAATGAGAAGCAATCTCATATTTGTAAACATCCCAGAGGCCCGCCCGGGGGAGATAGAAGACTGTGAGCAAACCTTAAAGTGTTTCATTAAGGAAAAGATGAGGGTAGCAACGGATCTTGTGGAGAAGCTGTCATTTGACAGAGTGCACAGAATTGGATCCAAATCAGGTGGGAGATGTCGCAAAATAGTGGCTAAGTTCAGAGACTTCAAGGAGAGAGAGTTTGTAAGAAAACAGTGGAAGGCACTCGAAGGTACTTTTGTGTAATGCTTTGTAAACAGTGATCGTTGGGACCTATATCGTCTTATACTATGGTGTCGTGATAGGCAGATTCTAAAAGTGAATTTGGACTGTTTCTGCTGAGTAATTAACGGTTGTTTTATATCAGGTATTGACTATAATATTAGCTACCTAGCCGAAATACCTGACCGGCTTTGTTAAAATGGACTTATACGCCAACGATTACGAGCCTACATATCACGAGCTATCACCATTGACGTCCGATAACAGTACAATTGAACTATCGGGCCGATGTTTACAGCAGACATCATCTTCAGTAGATGTGAGTTCTATTGAACTATCGGACCAGAGTATGCAGCAGACGTCATCTTCGGTAGATGTGGCTTCGATGATCCAACGGCTTCAGTCAGCTTCACAGGGTATGCGAGTTGATAGTGCGTTCAATGCGCAAGTGAGTCGGCTAACAGAAGTCCAACTGCAGCAGCTTTCTGCTCTATACAGGGAGTTTCCATGTACTCGTTTCATTGGTATGTTAAAACGCGCTTATGCAGAATGTGACGTGCAGTTAGATTGTATCAGGTCTGACCTATTTGACTTAGTAAAACGAAAAGATGGGTGTCCCTATAAGTCAAGCGAACTAAAAAAGCGCATACAAACTCGAAATGGTGAGCAACTAGTGGATAAGCTCTGCCGAGATATTCATACGCTGCTTTCTGTGTTAAACGGGGATGATTTTCTCACCGGTGAAATGAGAGATATAGTCCGCACAAAGAGGGCTACAAGATCAGTATCAACACCCTCGACTGAAGAAACATATTCGCCGGCAAGATCACGTGTACAGTTTAATGAAGTGGTTTTGTTGCAAGAAACTGTTTCGGGGTTAAAAGCAGACATTTTAAGCTTGAAACAGAGATTTAACGCAAATGATGTAGCACGATCAGAACAGATCAAAATCTTAACAGACAACACATTTACTCTTAAAAATGACTTTAATAGCTTAAAGAAGTGTGTATTACAGAATGTGAATGAAATTAACTTGTGTGTGCAAAGAATTGAATCAGATCAAGTTTCAGGCGTTGTTAGTCTTAAAAACAAGGTGAAAGTTTTGAGCGATAGCATTCGATCAGTTGAGGACAATTTGGATTTTGCAGTGCAAAATTTATCTGACTCATTGTCCTCTAAGAAAGGATCTAAGAAGGTCTCAAAATCTGGTGTTGACAAAATGAATGGCAAGCAGTGTGGACCTGCCCCTAGTACTATTTCAAAGCCACGCTCAGAGCATGCCAAATTGCCTGATCACAATGTAGACCCAAAGAGTTCATATGTTGTTGAGGTAGATTCCCCTCTTAAGGATGGTGTAACTGAAATTGCTCAACCGGAAGTTCAAAAACAAACTTCCGGTCAGACAGTTTCAAGCACACAAGTGCCCACCAAATCATGTGTTATTGATGTAGATTCTCCTCTAAAGGACGGTGTTGCTGAAACTGCCCAACCGGAAGTTCAAAAACAAATTTCCGGTCCGGCGGTGTCAAGCACACAAGTACCCAGTCAAACGGAAACTATGGAACCAGAGTGTACCCAAAAGGTAAATAGTGTGCAAAATGATGCTACTCGAAAAGCACAGCCTCCTCCATCCCAATCGGATCTTGATCAGTGCACTCCAAAATTGTATTCAAAAGTTGTGTCCGAAAAGGTACCCAAAAGAGGTGATGGAAACATATCCAGACAGAACCCAATAACGACCCGCCCTTCCTCTGGGCCAAAACCCGTGCCACAAAATGTGCCCCGCCAAACACCTATGTATTCCTCTAATATCCCTACAAGAATTGCTTATAATCAAAGTCGGCAAAACAAGAGCAATGATTTTGCATTCTTGAATTGGGGCATTTCTGGGGATATAGCTGGCAGCCATGACAATGATGGTGATGATGACAATGATTTTTGTACATTTGTTCGGAAGCGTTTAAAGACGTTTTATATAGGCGGGTTTAAGAGATCAATCACAGCGGAAAAAATATCACGCTACGTCTCGAAAAGGGGGCTGCGAGTTGACAAAGCTATCGTCATACGAAATAGAACATTTGATTCAGCGTGCGTGAAATTAACCGTTGAAGATGACGAACGGGTTTCATGTTTAGAAAACACCCTTTTCTGGCCTCGCGGAGTCGCGTGCAGACCGTGGGTAACAAATCGGTACAGTGACCGTGTAAGATCACGTGACAATAGGAAAACGTTCGATAAGTTATACCATCGATCTGATATCGATGACTATAATCCATATTTGTACTTAGACTCTGATGATGAATAATTTGAATTTGATGTCTTGGAACGCTACGGGAATTTTTTCTAGTAGCTCATACTTGTGTGAGACCTTAACAGAGAAAAACATAGATGTTTGTGGTTTATCTGAGCACTGGCTTCGTGAAGTGGATTTACATTTTTTCGACAGTATTGACAATAGTTACAGTTATCACGCTGTGTGTGATCGTGATTTGAGTTTGTCTAGGTGTTTAAATGTACGCAAAGGAGGCGTGGCTTTATTGTGGCACAAGAAACATAACTCTAGGATTATTCCGTTAGACATTGATAATGACCGTATTATAGGAATTCAGTTTGAATGCACACAAGACTGTTTTGTTTATATACTGCAAGTATATTTGCCGAGTTCTAATCACTCAATGGGTACATATATTGAACACGTGGAAAATCTGTCAGAGCTGATTTATTTGTACTCGGTTAAAGGGCAGGTTATTGTTATGGGTGATATGAATGCCCATCTTAATTCTACATGTATACAAAAGCCACTGACTGAACGGTCGTTGTATTTCAAAGATTGTAGGAAAAAATGCCAGAGGAAAAAATGCCATAGGTAAATATGCCATAGGAAAAAATGCCAGAGGTAAAAATGCCATTAGAAAACGGAAAATATGCCATAAGTAAAAATGCCAGAGGAAAAAATGCCATAGGTCCCTATATATTTTTTAATAATTATGTATTTTAATATGATTTATAAGGTTATAAGTACTTATCAAACAACATATTGAGGGTAATAATGAAGTGGTCTTGTAGATTTAACACAAAATGGGTAAATTTATTTATTGAAATTAATATTTATATTTAGAAGAGAGTGTCTAGAAATTTTTTATAATATATATATTTGGTTAAATTATATTGTAGAGTATATAATATTTTAATATGAATTCATGCTAAACTATCAATGTCAGATCATGATCATGATCCAAACTATAAAACACGTTTTTTGATCATGTCACATAGCCAGCCAGCAAGTTATGATCAGATTATACCAGACTGCAGGTGTTAATCCCCACTTAATTATGACACTTAACACATAACTCATTCAACCATGAAACTCGTAATGGACAGTTCATAGAGTAGACTATGCTTGGCATTGTTATTAAAGAGATAATGAAAAATTCAGCAAAGCTACTTTGAACATAATCAGGTTCTACACTGATTGCATTTTTTTCTTGCCTATTCATTTCATACACCCTGAAAACAGTGTATTCTATGCTTGGCATTGTTATAATAAAGAAATAACTGAATAGTCTTATTATTCAATAAATGATGAAAAAGTCAACAAAGTGTTTTCGACAAGATCAGGTTCTACACTGATTGCAATTTTATTTTCCTATTTATTTCATACACTCATATGCCTGTTTGTGACTGTCAGTAAATTTCTTCTCTATTTCTGAAAACAGTGTAGATTCTAGACTTATGTTCAGCATTGTTTTTAAATAAATAAATGTGTGTTTGTCACTTTTCAGTAAGGAAATGTGATGGCACATTCAATTTTATTCTAAAGAGCTAACTGATTTTTGAAATGATAAAAAAAACACGTATTCGTGCCAAACAGTTTGGATCCTGATCCGACACTGACAGTCTACTATGAGCATGTCTTTTTCAAATGGATGATCCATACACTTAATACCAATTAGTTCCATTTTTATGTTCTTTTATCAAACTTTTTTTTAAAGTTTCACTCAATTATCAAAATAAAATATCAATATGTTGCTTCAAAAGTTCTTATAACTTGATAAAAAATATTATAATACAATAAATTTCATATTTTATTTATAAACCTATGGCATTTTTTCCTCTGGCATTTTTACCTATGGCATATTTTCCGTTTTCTTATGGCATTTTTACCTCTGGCATTTTTTCCTATGGCATTTTTACCTCTGGCATTTTTTCCACACACCATTTCAAACGTATGATAGATGCTCACGGAATGTTTTCGGTTCAAACGCTTAATATTTGCGGGGGTGCTAAATCGTCCTACGTTTCATATAACGGTAAACACGAGTCATTAATAGATCACATTCTGTTACCCAAAGAAAGTGAAAAGTTGATAAACTCCTGTGATATTGCCGATGATAATTCGCTCAATGTGTCGACCCATAGACCTGTTCGTTGTAGTCTCAGGGTCCAATATTGCTCAGACAGTGGTATGAGTAGCGTTGAACCGAGACTTAAATGGGAAAAAGCCTCATCTGATACGTTAAATATGTACACAACTTTTCTAAATAGTGACACAATTTTGAGCGAATTAAGAAGAAGTGATATAACATCTACAGACGCGATAGAGCACTGTTACCTTACTTTAGTTGACCGCCTGCTTTGTGCGTCTGATATGTTTATTCCTAAAGCTCGTTTCCGTCGCCATCTAAAGCCATATTGGACGAACGAACTTACGGAAAGACATAAAGATGTTGAAATATGTCGGCGTGTGTGGGTAGACAATGGCAGACCAAGGGGTTCGAACTTTGACACATTTTCTGCATATAAACGTGCTAAAGCTTTATTTAGGAAAGTTCATAGGCGAACTGTGGAATATCACTTAATCTCTTTAAATCGAGAAATTGACGAGTCTTCTGAACTGGATTCAAGAACATTTTGGAAACTTTTTAATGGGAGAAAAAAATCGAGTCACAGTTTTGCAGGGGGCCAACTTATATTTGACGGTGAAATTGTAAAAATCAGCAGGGATATTGCCAATAACTGGGGACATTATTTTAAAGTGCTCTATAGTCCTGATGAAAATCATAAGTATGATAACGTATTTTTCAACGAAATTACTGAAAAAATGCAAAGATTGAGGAACTCATTATTTAACGAACATTTGTCGTCAGCAAATAATAATGAAGTTTCGGAATCTATAATAGACACTCTTTTGAATGACTGTAAGAAGTCAAAGGCAGCCGGAAATGACAAACTTGTTTACGAGCACTTAATGTATGGTGGCACGATAATCCGAACAGTCATAAGTAGGCTTTTTGATGCCATGCTCAGATTTTCTTACATACCGTTAGGCATGAAAAAGGGTCTCATAATAACATTATATAAAGGAGGTAATAAGCCTAAATTTGACCCATATAGTTACAGGGCAATTACGTTAAGTTCAGTTGTTGTACGTTTGTTTGAAAGTGTTCTACTGCATAAAATAAATGTAGCTAAACCACTGAAATTTAGTCACCTACAGGGTGGTTTTCAGAAGAATCTTGGCTGCTTGATGACATCATTTTCACTAAAAGAATGTATTTACATGTCTCAGGAGTTCGGATCTAAACTATATGTTTGTTTTTTAGACGCAAAGCAAGCATTTGACAGAGTTTGGCACGATGGTCTTTTTAGTAAGTTGTATGACATTGGTATTGATCCAACAATATATAAGGCATTTTTAAGTATGTATACAGGACTGCAAAGCCGGGTTAAATTTCGTGGCTTCCTGTCTGACTGGTTCCCTGTATTACGCGGGACCAGACAGGGTGGTGTTAGTAGCCCGAAACTTTATCTTTTGTATATTGACGGGTTAATACGTGAACTTGAAGAATCGGGACTTGGGTTTTGTCTATTTGATAGAAGTTTTGCAAGCCCCACTGTAGCAGATGATATGTGCTTGATCTCCCTATCTAAAACTGCTATGGATCAAATGCTAGATATTTGCTTCAGATATTCTTGTCGTTGGAGGTATGAATATAATGCAAAAAAATGTGCGGTAGTGATTTTTAATGAACCTAAAACAGTGCATCAGATAACCAATCGTATTTGGAAATTAGGGCCTGAAACAATTGAAGAGACTGATTGTTATACGCATTTAGGAATACGGCTTGGTAAGACGTTAGATAGTGAATCATGTTGTGAAGATGCAATTAACAAACTGCGAGGTACTTTCTTCAGCTTGATTGGTTGTGGTCTGCACAAACATGGTCTCCATCCTTTAACTTCTCTTAAGGTGTATAAATCTGTAGTTCTTCCCAAGGCACTTTATGGCTGTGAATTGTGGAATAATGTTTCTAAGACACAAATGCGTAATTTAGAACGATGTCATACTATGTGCATTCGGTACATTCAAGGTCTTCCACGCCTTACAAAAACGGCTATTGCTCTCAGTATGATTGGGTGTAGAAGTTTAGAAAGTGAGATAGACTATCGAAAGTTAATATTCTTTGGACAGTTATGCATGCTAGATACTTGCTATTTGATTAAGCACATATTTTTACATAGGCTTACTCAATATAATGATACGCCATTCAGAAAAAGAGTTTTTTTCCCTGATATGTATAGACTTCTAGGCAAATACAAATTGCTTCATATATACAATAGGTACTTAGATGCTGGTGTGTTTCCATCTAAATCTCGTTGGAAAAGTCAGGTCAGTCGCGTCGTAAATGTACATGACTCAAACTCGCGACGTCAGCGTATGATTGACGAACAATGCTTTACGTCGTATCTACAAAATTGTCAAAATGTGCTTTATCCGTCACCGCTATGGCTGCTTGCTAAACAATGCCCAAATCTTTTAAATGAATGTCAAAGTAGCATTATGTTGTTAGGTAAGATGTACTCTCACACGTATCTTCAAAACTGTACTAAATGCAATGCTATTTATTCTAATTTTGCCTCACATATGGTATTTGACTGTAGAGAGAATGAGAATTTGAGGCAAGGTTTATGGAAGAGTATACTTTGTGCACACGGACCCCAAGTGTACATCTCACTGATCAACCAGAACGAGTATGGTCAGATAACCCATTTATGCTATGGCCTTTGTCAATTTATTGACAATGATCTAGAAAGGGAAAAATGCTTAAAGCTTGTGGCAAGAACGTTTCATAGAATGATAAAATGACACATGGCCATTTTTATATTGACTATATTACAGTGTAAAATGAGTGAAACAGTCAGCCTTGTATTGAGCGACAGCACTGTGGTTTAACACAGAGACTTCAAAGACATATAAATGATTATTTAATGTGCATTTAGAATAATGCAGAAGGCACTTATATGAGCTTTCTGCCCTGTTTTAAATACTGCACCCGAGTCTTCTATTGTACTGGTGGGTAATGCAAGATTGACTGCTATAATAACATTATCTAGTTAAGAACAGTTGTGTGCAGATACAGTGTTGACATACATGTATCTCAATATTTTGGTAAAACTTTTATGTGGTATCTTAGTGTTACTTCGTAATTTCGAATGTAATAAAACTCTTGGTTATGCTACTTAAGATAATTAACGTTTCTAGTTATTCGTGTAGCTAGAGCATTTATTATCTTCAGTGCATACGTTGATTCTTTTTATATATATGCTACATGTATGCATATGCATAATGTTGTCTTTTGCTTCTTTATCAGTGCTTTATTTGGTTGGGTGTTCTAGTTTTCGTTTCGCTAGAACACTTAACTTGTTTAGTACAGACTTTACTTATATAACAAAGATGATGATAATAATGGTAATAACAACAATATTACATATAGTGTTGTTATTGTTGTTGTTGTTGTTATTGTTGTTGTATTTTGCACCTTAACATCTAGTCTAAATTTCGTTTCTTTAGAGAGATTAATTTGGGGTGCATATTAATATTTAATCATATTTATGATATCTACATTTAGTGATGTAAATAGATACTTTACTGTTCCTGTTATTACTTGGTGATGGTATATAATATTGGTTTTGTTCTATATTTGTATTATGACTATGTATTGCTCTTCATGTTTGGAGGTAAATAAATAAATTATAATTAATTATTCACATTCTAGAAAATTGGGTCGAAAATCTTCATTTGCATGCACACACAATGGTAGTAGATGTTTGCACGTACATATACGTATCACTCTGATAAACTTTTAAGAAGAAATCATAACAATTTACGAAATCGTGTATAGCAAGTCGCTATATGTCATACAAAATTCAGGGGAATCTAGTCTCTATATGTCATACAAACACATTGGTGGATAGTCGCTATAAATGATAGTACATGATTGCAATATATGATACAGTCTACATGTAGAAAGTTTGCATAAATTTATAATCAAATGGCGATTTAAAATAAACAAAAGGATGTTGCTTTGTTTAGCAGTCTATTTAGATACCATACAGTACAGTCCTGTAATATATGCGATTTTAACAAAGGACATTTTCAAAGAACTGTTCCCAAATTTGAGAGGGAAATCGACACTCTGTGTTGATTTTCAATCAGAGCACTATTTCCTCTCTACGTACACACTTGCAAGTGTACTACGATAAAGTATACATGTATAAATTACATTATTACTTGCGTTGGCTCGAACTGGTTCGAAGAAAATATAAAAAAAATAACAGGTTTAGTGGAGGCTTGAACAAATGTCAACATTCGTGGTTAAATCTAGTCGCTATATCCGATAATCATACAGTTCGTTTATACACTGTGCTCCAGCTAGAAATATATCATAATCAGTTTTAAAATACGTTTTTATCAAGTTTTAACCAAATTATAGTATCAAAATGGGACTTTAAAATTTCTATTCCTTTAGAGCAATGTCAGAGTGTCAAACAGTTTTGGTCCTGATAAGACGCCATGTTACGCGGCGTCCCATCAGGATCCGAATGGTTCACACAGATAATAATTATTCCGCCGCTAGAAGGCAAAGAGCTAAAACTTTCTTCGGCAATGTGTTAAGACAGATTTCTGAATGCCGTTTATCTACTTTAAAAATATTGTCTTCTCTTATTTCATAATCTAAAATTAGGTACATTGACTGAAGTACGATAGTAAATTGATTTCAAACTGTTTTATCCTGGTCAGTAAACTTAGATAAATGACTTAAAGCAGGTTCAAAGTTTAGTAGTCGAACTTCGATATCTCGAACTCGCTTACCTCGAACTATCCTATATTTCGATACATGAAGTACAATTACTTCATTCTCGGTTTAGTCAACATACCCGTGTTTCAAAGTCATACGTGGCTAAGCCACGTTTTAACTTTAAAATACGAGTATGTTCTACATAATCGAGTTCGAGATATCGAAGTTCGACTGTATTGAATGCGCCTTGAGATGCATTCGATGCTTAATTTCCAGCCTGCATTTAGTGGCCATCTGTTTTCACAGGGAGGAAAGAGCTTTTAGACTTAGTGGTTATGGTGCTATGATCAATAGTTGCCATCATTCTAAACGCAAATCAGAAACCGATGTATTGGGTGTTCGATCTTGATCCACACTGTATTCATATGTTTTGTAGATGGTTTGAAACACTTTAATGTTGTACATTATGCTGTGATATCCATGTGTTTGGAACTGGAGGTTATGTGTTATGATTTAACATTTACATATGGTGTAGGTTCAAATCAAATGCTCTAGAGTCACTAGATGTTTTATCTGGATCCGCACTGTTTGCAAATGTAATCGTGCTGTGCTCATTTGTCACATTTATTTCTTATCGTCTGATTTAATTTATCAATACGCGTGATGAGCATGATATAATGTAGTGTATATCTTATATAAATTGTGGTGTATTTTTTTTACAATCTCCATGTGATTCACATGTGCAAACATATTAGATTAAGATTTGAGGCCAAGTTACTGGGGTTTTGATCTGGAACTATGCTGTAATGGAATGTTATGATACATGTATTAAAGTTGCGTTGATTTCTCTGAGGGTTAATAGTAAAGATACATCAATAAAAGTGTCAACCAGTCGTTATCAAGATCATGCACCTACTTTTTATCCTTGACTGACCTTGATCCAAACTGTTTGCAATTAGAACTAAAATCCGTAATGTGATTTGTGCCTACAGTGCTTAAATTTAGTAAATAAATACATAATTATGACCCTTGGTGAATCACAAATACAAGTGGTTGCTGTAAGCAGAAACAAATATTTCATGCTACTTCAGTTAGTTGTCGCCTTTGGACGGGTATATATGCTTCATTTACAAAGAGTGTACTAGTGATAATCACATTAATGTTGTACTGTGCAAACAATGACGACCAAGTGACCCTATGTCTGTGTCTGTGACGTTTTTTGAAAAGTAGGGTAACAAGACAAAAATATCCATAAATTCAGTTATATGAGGTCAAAATTCTTTTAACTCTGTAAAATGATGTAGAATCGGATACTAAATGAAATGGTGTATAGTTTTTGCGGATTCGTTTCGATAGGTGTTACCCATCGAAAACCTTAAAAAAAACTATGTGTCACGTGATAATGGAGGAAGGTTGTTTTGATTGAGCGCGATAAGAAATAGATATAAATCAGTGTTTAAAGTAACTTTTGAGTTATCTCTGTAACTGTGATTTTGGTGGAATCTGTAGAGATAGTGTTTATTGTTATGCCAGTGGTGATACATGGATAAACGGAGTAAAACCAGAAAGAGTAAAAGGAAAAAGAGTTCGGAATAGGACAATGACTCATATTATAAGGCGGGACGATTCACAAATTCGCCCGACGGGGCAAAAGTAAGTGACATTTTGAGCCAGGCTAATCAGATTCTATTTTGTGATGATGATGATAGTGAGCAAGAGGTGACTCTATTTAGTTTATTTGGTGACGTGAGAGACGATGAACCCGATAGTTGCAGTGTTGACATTTGTAACCCCACCCACTTACCTACACTACAAGAATCGTCAAATATGGCAACTGGTAACAGCTCCGACATGAAAGGCAATCCATCAAATCCATCGAATGCATAACTAATGTTATGTTTAAAACAGATTCAGGGTCAAATCAGCAATGTGGACACGAGAATGGGAAATATGGAAAAACGGCTGCAATCTCTAGAGACTTTAGAGAAAAAAGTTGACAACTTTGATCGAGAGATCAAGAAGCTGTATTCGTTTATTCAGGACAACGAGAAGAAATCGAGTGAAAGGATAAACAGGGTAGAGGATAAAGTTGAAGCTGTTGACTTTTCTCTCGGCATGGTGAATGATAAGGTTCTTCAACTGGAAAAAGAAAGGGACAGTTTAAAGGATGATGTGGTTTATTTGCAGTTCCAGTCAATGAGAAGCAATCTCATATTTGTAAACATCCCAGAGGCCCGCCCGGGGGAGATAGAAGACTGTGAGCAAACCTTAAAGTGTTTCATTAAGGAAAAGATGAGGGTAGCAACGGATCTTGTGGAGAAGCTGTCATTTGACAGAGTGCACAGAATTGGATCCAAATCAGGTGGGAGATGTCGCAAAATAGTGGCTAAGTTCAGAGACTTCAAGGAGAGAGAGTTTGTAAGAAAACAGTGGAAGGCACTCGAAGGTACACAGTTCCAGGTACATGAACAGTTTCCTGCAGAAATAGTAGAAAAAAGGAGAAAACTTTTCCCCAAAATGAAGGCGGCAAGACATGAAGGAAAGAAAGCATGGGTATCGTTTGATACTTTGTATATAGACGGAAAGCCAGTGCGCGATTAGGGATACGAAGGGGGTGAATTGAGTGTTATATCGTGGAATGTCCATGGACTAACGAGAGACAAGAGAGATGATGTAAACTTTGTAAATTTGTTATCACAGCATGATATAATATTTTTATATGAAACTTGGTCAAACAAAAATACTGATATTAACCTGTCTGGATTTACTTCTCATAATTTCTATCGAAAATTTCAGCACCGTAACGCTAAAAGGGCAAGTGGGGGGATTGCTTTATATTATAAAGATTCTTTAAAAGACGGTATTACTGTAGAAATAAACCATTATGACACTATTATTTGGATAAAGCTTGATAAGAATTTCTTTCATTTAGAAAATGATGTATATATTTGTGGTGCTTATATTTGAGGTGATAATTCTCCAGCATACAATATTGTAAATGTTGATTTGTTTGAAATTATTGAAAATGATATTAACCATTATGATAATCTTGGTTGTGTATATGTATGTGGTGATTTAAACTCAAGGGTAGGTATTAGGGATGACTTTGTTGTGTTTGATAGATGTACTGATTTTATTGATTGTATAGATTATGTTCCCGATGAACCCATACCTCGGGCCTCATCAGACCGCACCTGTAATTCTCACGGGATAAAGCTTCTTGATATATGTAAATCCTCGTGCTTGCGGATTGTTAACGGTAGATTGGGCGACGACTATGATATAGGAACGTATACCTTTGTATCTCTGCACGGGGCTTCCGTGATCGATTATCTTCTTACAAAAGAAGAATATTTTTCAAGTATTGTTAATTTTTCTGTCGATTCAGTCAATGAATGGAGTGATCACAGTCCGCTGTGTTACTCTATTCATTGTAATTCTGTACCGACAGAAGAAAATTTACAAAATGACGTAAGGTATAAATGGAAGAGTAACTGCAAAGATGAATTTCGATCTAATTTGATAGGGAAATTGCCATTTCTGAATAATTTAACTAATAACATTGAACCATGTGACCGTACATCTATAAATAGCTTAGTCAATAACTTTACAAGCGCTTTACGAGATGTTGCGGATCCATTATTTGTTAAACACATAACAAAAGGTAAAAAGTATTCATTTTCAGATACGTCGATTGTTGCAGGTGCGGATTGGTTTGATAATGAATGTATTCACTTTAAAAATGTTTATTTAGAAGCTCTTCGTGTCTTCAACTGTTGTAAATCGCAAATAAATAGAGAAGAATTGTGTGAAAGTAAAAAGAAGTATAAAGATATTTGCCGTAAAAAGAAGAGAAATTTCGAAAATAAAAAACTAATTGATATTGAAAATTTACGAAAATGCAAACCTAAAGAATTTTGGAGGTACTTTAAGAATAATAGTAATCAGCAGGAAAGCTCGATATCGTTAGATGAGTTTTATGAATACTTTTCTACTTTAGGCGATGATATTTTTCAATGTAAAAATGATGAAGCTGAGGCATTTTGTGATACTCATGATTTTAATGATAAGTCTTGCTGCTTTGAAGAACTTGACGCGCCAATCAGTTGTGAAGAAATTTTAAAGGCAGTTAAAAAACTTAAGGCTGGTAAAGCTCCTGGGCGTGATTTCCTTTTAAATGAATATTTTATTGGAAGTGTCGACATATTAGTATCCCATTTATGTGATATTTTTAATGCTATCCTTAATTCAGGTTTCTTCCCGGAAAGCTGGATGGAGGGTGTCATTATACCTGTACATAAGAAAGGTAGTAAGAGTTGCGCGAATAATTATAGAGGCATTACTTTAGTCAGCTGTATGTCAAAACTATTTACCACTATTAGCCCGGGGCATAAGTCGAAAAATACTTCACTTCATGATGCAAGCAAACCACTTTGCAGGTTTACTAACACGATCATTGTCTACCGAAAAAAGCCGTTAGCCACTTAAATATCCCTGGCAGATTCAAGATGGCGGCCATTTTCAAAATGGCCGCCATTTCCATGTTGTATAAGTTATGTCGTAATGGTTATTTTAACAGCAGTTCAAAAATTCACATAAAAACAACAAGTATGAGATGTATAATGTGAATCATCAATTGTGGATTATTAAATACTGCTAATTATTCAAAATGGCCGCCAAAAATTCAAAATGGCGGCCATTTTCACTATTTTCAATTGTATTTTAACTACATGTAAATTTGAAGGATTATAAAACAATTTTCCGCGACCGTGTGTAATCTTTTATGTTCTTATGCTACTATTTAAAGTTATCAAAGTCTATACATTTGTTTTATGCATTATTTCCAATACGATTTCCACGTCCAAATTACCTAATAACATGATTTCGCATGATTTCATTTTCATTTTTATCTAAATAAGTCTTGTCGGACTTTTGGGACATGGTATTTTTTTAGGAAAGTTGACAGACCACCGTTTTGCCATAATTAAGGTGTGCTGAGTCTATTTCTGTTGTCTGGTGCCTTCTCACATGAAGTTGAAAGCCAAAATATGGTAAACAAAAACAATAAAATGGCCTCCAAAACACTTATTTTCGTTAGTTTATCAGATCTTTCGGGGATCAAACACACTTATTACATCTGCTTCTCCGAAACCACATGACTGATTACAACGAAACTTAACATGAATATTCTTTGGACCAATCTCAATCAACATATTGATTCCTTAAAGAACTCTGATTGCCATGACGACAACAGTAAAAAACTGTACAATTTAAAAAAAAACACACACACACAATGCCCAGAACGTAGAAGTATAGTTATACCTAGCAGACGTCAGTCAAGTTTGTTTATTACATATTCCTTCATCTAAATTGCTGTGGTGTAAAATACAATGAAAACTATATTGCAATATATTGCAATACGGAGAAACTGTATTGCAATATAAGTAGATTGACCCTGCGCGGGGATTAATTGCGCGGGGATTAATAGCCTTACTCAGACGTATCGTATATAGGAAAAATATTTTTAAAAAGTCACAAAGCCCAAATTTACATATTTGATGTGAAGTATAACGTTGCAGACCTCAACCCAATTGTTAAAAGCATTATAGCCCTGCAATAATAAATCACCCGCCCATGTGTCAATCTTATCAAAAACAGCCTCGGTTTTTAGTGTAGAGTATCGCCTTGACGACCTCTATCAACTTTGTTAAAATCATAGCCCTTGTTTTAGAATTTGGTATCTATAGTTTTATGGTTTTACATATACTTGTATTTGAATACCTAAAAGTAATTCATGTCAAGACCTTACAGCTTTGATGTCTCCCTACATAGTCCCCTTTTACAACGATTCCTTCCTTACAACAATGATTACAACTGTTGCCCATAACAATTCCGTCTAACAAACAACATATTTGTCTCCCGCTGAGTATTGTTGCAGAGAGTCAGCGCCTCAGCGGTGCAGATTTCTTTCAAGTATGTTTTAATAGTAGCTGTCATGTCAACATATTACTGATGAAAAAGCTTCTTTAAAAACAAAAAGAAACAAGAAGAGTCCTTACTATAATGTGACACATCCTATAAGTATATTTTGTCCAGATTGAAGTAGAATACCTCTATCAGGTTAGTTAAAATCAAAGCCCTAGTACATGTATAAGAATTGTCCCCGTCCAGAGGTTTTTGTGTAAAAATCCATGACACTGGTGAGCTAAATAGGATACTCAAAAAGGAAAACTATATGTGAATGAAATTCACCATCTATCAACAGAAGTGTTAGATGAATGTTTAAAATGGAAACGTTGTAGCGATGATATCTAAGCATTGATTCAACCAGGTTGATCCTCAAGAGCCAAGAATTGCTAAATAAACAGAAGAATAGGGAGGTGGAATTATTGGTAACACTAAGACCACAACATCCTTAATGAGGCAATTCTTAACCTTAGCAATAGACCAAACCTACAAACAGGCGAATGCAATGATGAAAGGTAACGGGTGCGATTTGCATCACAAAGGACCGTCAGCTCTAAGACGCTGAATTATGGCAGGACCCTAGGTCAGTCGATTAGGTACAGAATACGATGAAAAATCTAATCGTCAAACACGTCTATGGTAGCGCGAATCACCATGAGCAAGCAAAGAGTGCGCTTACATCACTGCTTTAGAATGTGACATGGTTGACATCAACCATCAATGAGATCGTCAATCTTTTCCAAGAAGACTTAGATCTCAGTGCTATTATTTTAACAACCTATTTAGTTGTAAAGTTAATAGAGGTCTTCTAGGCGAAACACTCTACACTAAAAATTGAAGCCATTGGCTATAATGTTTAGATAAGAATTGTTTAAAAGTTTCCTTTTTTAAATCTATGTGAAGTTAGTGACCTATTGGTGGGATCATTTAATACCCCCGGACTACAATGCTTTTAACAAATTGTGTAGAGGTCTACTTTGCGTTGCTTTACATCAAATATTTGAGCTTCGGTTTTGTGATTTTTGTGAAGCATGATTTCCTATATGCGATGAGTCTATGTAAAGCTGTCGACCCCAAAACAGTGCCAATTTACATACGAGGGTCATTCGAAATGTTTTTTACTTGGGCTTTGTCTTAGAACATACTTGTATAATTATCATGTGTGATATATCGTTGAAAAGAACATTGTTTTGCGGAAAAGGCGATGCATTATTCATCGAAAACAACACTTCTCTTCGTTGTGGGAAAAAGGCATCAATGTTTGACAGTCATAGGCAGACAAAGTATTTGCTACAGAATTTAATCATAATTTTATATCATGTGATTTAGAAAAAGTGGCATACCGCTTTTAAATTTCGCACAAGCTTATTCGAATTTTACTTATGTTTTAGGCCAACAACACTTAATATTGAATAGTGTGAAAATTGAGATGTGTTTTACCTACTTTTATTGTAAGATTAAAGCATACATTAAAACGTATAATAGTTATAATACCACAATATAACTTGCTTTATTAATGTAAAATTCAAAACAAACTAAAATATTTTACCTTTCGCTATAACTAAGTTGTTAATTTAACAACTATATACTGTATATATGAATATAGTTTTCATCGACAAACCACACTAAATTTAATAACTCTGTTACGAAACTTTCGCATAATATCAGACCAACACCAATATTTACACATTAAAGTATAAAACTATTTGTCCCTTCGATGCATCACAATAGTAATTACAAATTCTATGGAATGTTTGTAGTGATAAATTGTCATATCCGCAATAAATTGACCTTTAAAATGATGTATTATAGACAAAACTTGTAAATGTAAATTTCAAGAAAATTTCAAAGTAACACAAAGTTTGAAGGACCCTCGTTTATTGCTATATATTGCAATAGTTTCTCCATGTTGCAATATATTGCAATATGGCTTTCAGCGTATTGTTATTCCATTAACAATTTAGATGCAGGAATATGATATGAATAAACTTGAGATCTGCTAGGTAATACAATATTTCAAATATCTAACCTCTGTGTCTTGTATTTTTACAATAACATATTTCAAAGATTTCCCCAGTCTTTCACCTTGGTTGCCATGGCAATCAGAGGTTTTTTATTGAATCGATTATTTGAAAGAAATTACCCAATAGAATATTCCTATAAAATATGGTTGTAATCAGCAATGTGGCTTACGAAAAGTAATTACTATGTGTAGTTGATCCCGGAAAGATCAGAAATGATAACAAAAATAAGTGTTATGGCGGCCATTTTTGTTTTTACCATTTTTGAGCTCCTCGTGGTCCAAGAGAGTGAAAGACAATAGAAATGGATTAAGCATACATACATTATGGCAAAAGGAGGTATGTCAACATTTCCCCAACATTTCTATAGGAATGTTATTTCCCCAAAAGCCGACAAGTCTATTCTAGATTAAAAAGCAATGTTACAAAATGAAGAATCTTCAGTGTTATTAGGTATTTTGAACGTTGAAATTATATCGGAAATAATACATAAAACAAATGTATAGACTTTACTATCTTTACAAGGTATTAGAACAGAAAAGTAAACACACAATCCGTGCAAATGAAGTTGGATGATCCTTCAGAAATACATGTGCTCTTTTTACAATGAAAAATTAGTGAATATGGCCGCCATTTTGAATTCTTGGCGGCCATCTTGAATAATTAGCAATATTCCGCGATCAACAATTGATGATTCATATTTGACATCACATTAGTGTTAGTTTTGCGTGACTTTTATGATTTACATTAGACTTGCAATAACGACATAATTTATACAAAATGGAAATGGCAGCCATTTTGAAAATGGCCGCCATTTTGAATCTGCCAGGGAAATTGAAGTGGCTAACGGGTTTTTTAGGATTAGATATGTCTAAACACTAATTGTGGAAAGTCCCTTGCTTGCATCATAATTTGAAGTATTTTGGCAAAATATTGACCTTATGCCCCGGGCTATATACTGAACAATAGAATTGAATCCTTTTGTGTACAGAACAATAACATTTCCGACGCTCAGTTTGGTTTTAAAAAGGGGCACTCAACTGTTGATGCGATGT
Organism: Gari tellinella; assembly: GCA_922989275.2. Taxonomy (NCBI): domain Eukaryota; kingdom Metazoa; phylum Mollusca; class Bivalvia; order Cardiida; family Psammobiidae; genus Gari; species Gari tellinella. The sequence continues at coordinate 56,296,773 of OV277858.1, forward strand.
TTATACTTACTTCTATTGTACAGAAATATCTAAATGAAAACAAAAGATTGTATGTGTGTTTTGTAGACCTAAAGAAATGTTTTGATAGCATTAATAGAAATGCACTTTGGTATAAACTTTACAGGACAGGTATTCAAGGGAAATTACTGTGTATTCTTAGGGACATGTACCAGAAAGTTAAGTCGTGCGTAAAACACTGCAATAGTTATTCTGATTATTTTGAATATGCAGTCGGATTAAGACAAGGGGAGGTAATATCTCCTGTCTTAGTTTCTTTATTCATGGACGACTTAGAGTTGTTTCTTCAAGATGACATTAATTCAGGTTTATTGATCGATGATATTGTATTGATTGTATTGCTATTTGCGGATGATATGGCACTTTTAGCTAATAGTGTTGAAGAACTACAGAATTATCTAGATTTATTATACAATTATTGTACTACCTGGGGCTTGGAGGTAAATACAGAGAAAACAAAAATTATGGTGTTCAGAAAAAGGGGTAAACCACGAAGAAATGAAACCTGGACTTACAATGGCAAATTAATTGATTTGGTTGATGATTTTAATTACTTGGGTACTATATTCAATTACACCGGTAACTTTTCCAAAAATCAAGAACATTTAATTGGGAAATCTTTGAAAGCACTAAATGTATTATTATATAATTGCAAAAAAGTTAAGCTAAAGCCCAAAATTCTGTGCCAGTTGTTTGATTCCTTCGTTGGTTCTATTTTAGGATATAGCTCGGAAATATGGGGTTTTGGAAAATCAAAGGAAATAGAGAGAATTCACTTGAAATTCTGTAAGAGATTACTCGGTGTAAGGTTAAACACGAGCTCAAATGCTGTATACGGTGAACTGGGTCGTTATCATTTATATGTATCTCGCTATGTTAGTATTATTAAGTATTGGCTAAAATTAGCTAATAATAACGATAATATTATAATTAAATCTTTGTATCAACAAGGACTCATTGACTGTGAAGCAGGGCAAAAAAATTGGTTTGCGAGTGTTAAAAATCTTTTGAACAATTACGGTTTTGGATTTGCATTTTATAATGCAGATCAGTTGAATATCAAGACATTTCCTTATATTTTTAAACAGAGAGTTATAGATAGTTTTATGCAGCAGTGGCATGTTTCAGTCAATAATAGTCCTGTTCTAGACACTTACAGATATTTGAAAAGTAGTATTGATTATGAAGCTTATTTGGATATTTTACCTTATTCATTTGCTAGAATTAGATTATCTTCTCATTCTCTTAGAATTCAAACTGGCAGATTTGCACAGAATAGATTAAATCGTAACGAACGAATCTGTTTATTTTGCAATTCTGGGGATATAGAGGATGAATTCCATTTTATATGCGTCTGTCCTCGTTTTGTTGACTTGAGAGTGAAATATCTAAATAAATACTTTTTTCAAAGACCTTCAATGTTCAAATTTATTGAATTGATGAAATCAACAAATAAGCATGTTTTGTATAATTTAGTTATGTATATAAGAGATGCTCTTAGATTAAGACATTCTTACAATGAAAACTAACTGATGTATTCATCCTCGTATTGTCACGTGATGTTATATGTTTGTGAATATTTATATGTGACTAAGATGATGTACTTTGTACAAATCTGAATAAAATTATGTTCTGTTCTGTTCTGATAACTTTTATCTTATCGGTTATTGCTGGCCAACAGACATAATCCGTGCTCTACCGTGACACAATAGCATATATCGCCATAGCGTTTTCTCCGCGGGATACCAGTTTCGGAGGTATATTGTTCCCACAATCCATATATGAAGGACGAGTTGTGTTACATCATATTGCACTATATGCTCTGTCTAGGTACTTGACAGTTACAGATAGATAAGAGATCTGACTTCATATGACTTAATTTGAAAAAGAATAATTAAAAGTATAAAAAGTCCTGTGAAAACAGTGTAGACTGAGATCAGAAGGCTTCTAACGGAACAGACTGACCAGGGTCAGCACTGTTTGTTATTTCGCAAAAATTGCAGAAAACATCCCTTATAATCATAACTGTACTTGTAAGCGGTGATTGGAAACTGGCATTGTTAATTAAAATTTTCATGGGTGAATAAGTTAATTTCAAAATTGAGAAAAGCGTTTTACTCTTATCATGCTGAATCATTCAGTCTGCTAAAAATATACTGTCTGTGAAAAAGAGCAATTCGGTTTTCATGTTTTAAAACAGTAGAAAAGTTGGAATATATGAGTGACAAAGAGCTAGGATTCAGTTACGCGGCGTCTGATATGGATCCAAACTGTTTACAAATGTTCGTCATGTCGCGCGTAGCCTGTTAAGGGTTAAAGCCAATTCAAGCATGGCACATTATTTCGTGTTTGATATGGATCCACACGGGTGCATAACCAACGTTTAAACTTAAAATTGATTTAACCTCGGGTTAGGAACTGCCGATTGCATTAAACAGCGTTTTTAGCATTTATTTAACTTGGCCATCTGATCTGGGACTAGACTGTTTGAACAATTATCAAGGGTTGCTGGGTTAAAGAAGAAGAAGAACGTTTATTTGACTTCAACTATACAGTTTCTCGTCATATACAAAACATACATATTTACAAAATAATATAATACAAGGTCATGTACTTGGCGCCTAAGATTAGCCCGAACCGCTTGGTATAGCTAAACAGCGAAAGAAAGGTTCCTCCCGCGGAAGGAAGATTTTCCTACAATAGGAAGATTTTATTTATCCATGTATACACATGAACGAATAAAATAATGTAATTACTTCCAATATTATATGAACATTCGATATCAAAATAATAAAATCAGATGGTAAAGGGAATATACCGGAATGGATGTATAGCCGGAAATTCCAGTACCATAGATATAGCTGTTTTCATAAGCAAATGGGAGGTTTTCATTAAAAGGGAGATTTTGTTTGTATTTATAGTGTCATCTTCTGCATTTATTATGTATACAATGTTAAAGGTCTTCATACTCTCGGCCTCGAAAGGAAGAATTTTCTACAAAATAAAGATTTTTTTTCTCCATGTGTACATACAATGTATATGAATAATTCTTTTTTATTTTGATTGAAATTATGTTTTGAATTGATATATATAACAACGCTACTATTAGATGTTAAAGGGAAGAAGCACAACCGGAAGCTACATACTCATATAAACGCTCTAGACCTACGCGAAAGGAAGATTTTCAGTCTTTCAAAAGGATTTTGTTTTAATTGTTTATACTTCCATGGTGATTTATACAGGTTTATAGCGTTGATAATCCCCGTAGCAAAAGGAAAATACATGTATTCAAATTCCCAATATAGATATAGTGATAGTTTTACTGTAATTTGCTTATTTCTGACTCTCCTCAAATTGATATCTGCTAAATGACTGTTTAAAATGATGAAATAAAATCTTCCTTTTGAAGGAAAATTTTCCTTTTGTAGGGAAATCTTCCTTCCGTGGAAGGAACGTTACATCATTGTCTGACTTTTACCGAACATGACATCTGCTTAATTTCGTTTTTGTCTCTCATCCTTACTCAGTTTAACTTTTTGGATGCTGGGTAATTTTTTCGTTTGCAACAATTGTCGTATGCTTATGCTTAAAAATCAGATCTTTTAAAATATCTTTCAATTCAGGGTCAGAATGGCAAACAGTTCAGATCCTGATGAGATGCCGCGTTTCGCGGCGTCTCACCTGGATCCAAACTGTTTGCAAAGATGATCAGTGTGGCAGAATTATCCGCCGCTAATATGGTACATGTAAGAGTTAAATTTCAAGTTTTCTATATCTGAAGTTAAATACTAGTTTAACATAGAAATTAAAACTATTCAAATTCTATCGACTCTACATGTATATGTTACAGTCTACGTTTTACTTTTAACCTGCTTTAAGTGGGGACCTCTATTCAACTGGTACAGTGAAACGCGGGCTTTTAATTAATTAATACAAATACAAAACAACCCTCAATAGTCAGAACCGGACTAGACTGAATTGAAAACTGGAGTTATCCATCTTACGTTTCAGGGGTTAGTTAAATGATGACACTCTTCAGGTCATCGATTTCCCTTTTTTACATTTGATATCATCAAGCTGTAAACCTGTCAAAATGATGTTTTATTCAATATTATTTCCAGCCATAATAAAATAAAATCTTTCTTTCGTAGGCAAAGTCTGCTTTTAATATACAGTCAAACCTGCGAACAACAGCCACCTGAGGGAACTTGCAAAACTGGCTGCTGTTCACAGGTGGCTGTTGTTCGGAGGTTTGCAAGATGGCCAAGTTTTCAACAAAGATTTTTTTTTATATAAAAGGGATTATACAAGTACACGTTTTATTGATATTTTCTGATCAACTTACTGTGGTCCATGAGTTAGAAATAAAATAACTGGTCTTGCAGTTTTTTCCCTTTTCAAAAATGTGTTTACATATCAGGTTTTCCAAACATCTTTATATACTATATAGTAAATGGATTTCAATTATTCCTTTATTGAAAATATCAACACAGTAGTGTTTTCTGCTTACATGGCTGAACTTTTAAAGGTAAGTGACTTGATAATGTCTCAATTTCCTATTTGTCAAAATGACATACATGAAGACACAAAATCACTGAGAACTAAATTAAGTAAATGCAATTACATATTTAATCTGGATTTGGTGATTATAAACAATTGCCCTATCATATGAAACGATGGACACCTTCAACATAATTGGGACAAGATATGAACCAAAAAACCCAATTTCTTTGAAATTTGTTAATCCTAATTAATTCCGTTAGAAGCCTTCTGATCGTGGTCTTCACTGTTTTCACAGGACATTTTATTCCTTTGGTTAATTTTTTTTCATATAAAGTCATATTTCCCATCTACCCGTAACTGCCAAGTACCTAGACAGAAAATATAGTACAATATGATGTAACACAACTCGTCCTGCATATTATATATGGATTGTGGGAACAATATACCCCCGCTGAGAAAACGCTATGCCTTTGGCGCTATCTGCTGAATTTTCTCAGGGTCACAGGCTGTATGCGTATCCCGGTAAAGCACGGATTTTGTCTGGTTGTCAGCAATAACCGAGTAGATAGATGTTTATCATAGACATAGGCATGGGTCTTCACTGTTTGCACAGTGCAACATTAATGTACTTTTCACTAGTACAGTTGTAAATGAAGCAAACATACCCGTCAAAATGCGACAACTAACTGAAGTAGCACGAATATTTGTATCTGCTTACAGCAACAACTTGTATGTGAGATTCACGAAAGCTCATAATTATTTATTTATTTATTTAATAAATTTAAGCATTTAATGAATTTTCAACATTTCCTTTAAACAGCTAACAGTGTAGGTCAAAGTCACATTACGGATTTTAGTTCTATTTGCAAACAGTTTGGATCAAGATCGGTCAAGGATAAAAAGTAGGTGCATGATTTTGACAACGACTGGTTGGCACTTTTATTGATGTTTCTTTACTAAAAACCATAAAAGAGCTCAACGCAAATTTGATATCATAACATTTCGAAACAGCATGACCCCAGATAAAAAATCCCAGAAACTTAGCCTCTAATCGAAATCCAAACTGTTTGCACATGCGAATCTCAGGGAGATTGTAAAACGAAACAACACCACAATTTATAAGATATACACTACATTATGCACATCACACGGTATCAATTAAATCATAATAAGACAGAAATATATGTGACAGATGTGCACATTACGATTACATTTGCAAACAGTGTGGATCCAGATCAAACACATAGTGACTCTGCATTTGACTTGAACTTACAGCATTTGCAAATGTTAAATTATAATGCATTACCACCACTTCCAAGCACATGGATATTACAGCATAATGTAAAACACAACAATGTTTCAAACCATTTAAACAACATATGCAAATAGTGTGGATCAAGATCGAACACATCGAACAGTACCTCGGCATCTAAAGCAGAAAAACGGCATTCAGCAACCTGTCTTAACTCATTGCCGAAGAAAGTTTCAACTATTTGCATACTTGCGGCGGAATCATGATTATCTGAGCGAACCATTTGGATCCTGATAAGACGCCGCGTAACGCTGCGTCTTATCAGGAACCAAACTGTTTGTCACCCTGACCTTGCTCTAAAAAGAAAATCTAAAAAAAAAATCTAATTTTAGATCAGAAGCAGACGAAATTGTTGCAGACGAATAACTTACCCAGCATGTCAAGATTTAAATAGAAACAGTTTCGGAGTTGATATTTGTTAATGTATTGCTATATGACACGCAATGCAGAGCCTGATTATAGGGAACCGTGTATATTCAATATTCAATAGGACAAGTGTACTATTCAAAAATACGCTGTTAGTCAAATACTTGATATGCGTGACTATTGTTCAAATGGTTAATAAATGGGTTGAATTGCAAAAACTATGCTAATTCACATCTACACGAACATCACTGTTAAAAATACTTTAAATTAATTTAGCTCAAGCAAAATACGCGTTTCAACTATTCCGTTTGGAGGCAGATAAGGCAACGGGTGACTTTGCTTGCGTCATATCAGAATCATGGCCAAACCATATACAAATTTGCCCATACATTTATTTCAATGTGAGGTTGACACAGATTGGCTTTTGATGAAAAATAACACCGCCAAAATGTCATACGAAACGCCGTAGGATAAATACGACAGAGGTAAAATGCTAAAGGAAAATTGCCATAATAGAATGGGAAAAAATAACAGAGGAAATAATATTAATAAATCTTTAATAACCTTTATCGTGCTAAAATTGTCGTGTGTGTCAATTACATCGTCTTCGAGAAAAATCAATGTCAGTTTTTATGCCTTTGTAAACTGCAGAAACGGTGAATTTGTGTGACAAACAGTTTGGATCCAGATCAGATGCGTCTGATTTGGGTCGAAACAGTTTGCAAGTGTTAGCCAAGTCGCGCATAGCACGAGGAGAGTAAATATGTTTTGATAAGTTATATAATTATTTATTAAACAAATGTTGTGGTCATTAACCAGTTCCCCCATAAATACGCCTTTTTACGACTCTAATTTAGTCTTTCACCAAAGAAATTAGTTTCAATTTATACTGACATGTGTAGGCAACCTTAGAAATATTTTCTAGCAGATTGTAGCTTAAAGCAGGCTGACAGTAAAGCAGAATGCATCTTAAGGTGTATTCCGCCTTACTTTCAACCCGTTTTAAGTGGTCACCTGTCTTCAAAACTTAAAACAAGCTATGGGGTAATGGGTTAATCAGATAGTAAATAAGAGGTTTTACAGATATGTTTTGTCTGATCTGAATCCCAACCGTTTGCAAATGTTGTCAAAGTCGCGCTTGGCATGATAGGTGTTTACATAAATAATCAAAACAAGATGTTCTAACAGTGGGTCAGACAACCCTATCAATGGACAGGTGTTAACCCCCTCCTGTGTTAGTTACTCCCTGATTCAAGCATGACATTTGACATGTTAACTCACTCAACCATAAAACATTTGTAGACACGATTCCAAGTTCCAATTTAGTCTAGTCCCTTTTTTGACTTTAGAGTAGACATGTTGCAAAGTGAAAATAGTGTAGACGTTAGGGGGCTGCTGCTTGCATAGGACAAGTGTACACTTCACATGTACACTGTTTGTTAGTGACACGTGTACTCGTGGTTTCTTATTTGCTGTCAATTCCAGGTGGGATGCAAACTTAAGTTACTTGGTGTTTGATCTGAATATACACCCTTTGTTAATACATGCAGGAATCTATATTTCGGATCAAATTGAACGATACCCGTGGCATACTGCTACTTATCAAAGTGTGACTGGTAAAAATAAATGTTTTAGTGTTTGGTGCTTGGAATAACATGTATAAAAATATAGTATTTTGGTCGAGATGTGAAAATAAATGGAATTTGTGATAAAAAGTACTTCTGAGGCTGCTGATAACGTTAGAATCGACGGGACACGGATACACACAATCTGCTTCGAAGGTAATCATATCGACATTGTCTGTTCGATTTTTGTGCTATCAAAACTTGTATTAATTAATTATCATTATACCAGATTAATATTTTTTTTAATATATATATCTTGATGGATAAAATGGTTTTCGCTGTCAGGAAATGACACATTTATACGTGCTGATCCCAACTGTTTGTAGCAAACATCTCATCTCCTCATGTATATGAAATTAATATAATTATTTAAGAAATCCAGTTATTTTTAACTCCTCAATATCCATCTATTTTGTTGGTAGACCAGGATCCACGCATACTTAAACAACACTAGTCGTGATAAAGGGGGCTGTGTCATTAAAATATCGCTTAAAAGTTGTTCTAAAGTCAGTAGTTTGTGGTTTTGGGTAAATGGCAAAAGCTACAGAAAGGAACGAGCGTTTTGATTGGATAACCGCAAATGCTATAAATAACTGCTGCCCGGGCAGAGTAACGCTGCCCGAGCAGCATAATGCTGCCCGGGCAGTATCTACATACTGCCGGAGCAGCATCTAGATACTGCCCGGGCAGCATATATACTGCCCGGGCAGTATCTAGATACTGCCCGTGCAGCATCTATACTTTAGACCCCTTTGGTACATCATACATATCTCCTATACCTTACCAGCTACGGATACGCAACTTGGTTTGTTGATTCATCTTGGGATGACGGAGTGTTGCATAGCATTTTAGGTCACTCAGACATTGACCATTGACCTCAATTTTACACAAGAAGGCCCTCATATCGCTCACCTTTTATAATGAAGCCTGATAGCTTTACCTTTGAATTTCACCTGTTTAATTCTAAATCCATTCAAATTTGTAGGATAGCATGTACTCAACATTGCAATATGACCCATTCTAGTATGTATAGTAGAGTACATCAAAGGCAGATAACTAGAGCCTAAATAATACTGAAATGAAGCCTTTTCTAGCATTTCAAAGTAAATCAAGGGCAGATATCATAACTCTTGCCACAATGATCAGATTTCAACAATAACTGCACTCCCTCGAGAACATATAGCTATATACATTGTGTGCAATTATAATTAAAATCCATTGAAAATAGTGGCCTCTAGAGTGCAAACACTGTTAAATATGGCATTTTCAGCAATTCAAAGTGTAACGTGTACCGGGCCGACGGTTATCCCTGTCGGTCACCCATCCAGGTACTGACCGCACAGGACGTTGCTTAACTTCGCAACCGAGACAAACGCTTAGACAATCTGGCTATAAAAGCCGACTTCCACAGTCAGACTGTAGAAGTGTTTATATGCCGTCCATTTCCGTCACATTTCTCCCCCTTTTCTCTTGACTTCGCCCTGAAGTCACCCTGCTCACATGGCAGTCCTAAGGGCAGAGACAATGCGACATGGATCCGGGGATGATGGTGATGTCATCCCATATCCCACCGCTGCCACCAAATTTGTAACGTGTACCGGGCCGACGGTTATCCCTGTCGGTCACCCATCCAGGTACTGACCGCACAGGACGTTGCTTAACTTCGCAACCGAGACAAACGCTTAGACAATCTGGCTATAAAAGCCGACTTCCACAGTCAGACTGTAGAAGTGTTTATATGCCGTCCATTTCCGTCACAAAAGGTAGATAAATCTTGACCTATAAATCCGATTCCAACCATAACATTACTCATCCGAATTCTTATGGTTATATACAATCTGAACAAGTTTAAGAAAGATTGGATTAAAATTGTGGCCATTAGAGTGTAAACACCCTTAAATATGGCATTTTCAGCAATTCAAAGGTAAATAACTCTTGACCTACAGGTCCGATTGCAACCCAAATCAAACTCATCTGAACTCTTATAGTCATATACCATCTGATGAAGTTTGAGAAAGATTGGATTAAAAGTGTGGCCTCTAGAGTGTAAACAACCTTAAATATGGCATTTTCAGCAATTTAAAGGTAGATAACTCTTGACCTATTAATCCAATTCATTCCAACCATAATTGAACTTATCCGAACTCTAGCGGTTATATACAATCTGAGCAAGATTGGGAAAGATTGAATTAAAATTGTAGCCTCTAGAGTGTAAACACTGTTAAATATTGCATTTCAGCAATTCAAAGGTGGATAACTCTTGACCTATATGTCCAATATCAACCATAATCGAACTCATTTGAATTCTCATCGTAATATACAATCTGAGTAAGTTACAGAAAGATTGGATAAAAATTGTGGCCTCTAGAGTGTAAACACCAAAATTGTTGACGACGGACATTCAAGGATTGCAAAAGCTCACCCTGAGCTGTTTTAATGTTTGTTTGTCCCAATTATTACTTTACATCATTTTAGAAAGGCAAAATAACGCATGCAGACTCTTTGCCGAGAATGGCTACATCATACATTACAAATACCCATAGACAAAAAAATACCATTATAACCGATGGTTTTCTTTTTGCCATTGTACTAAGATATGTTTGAAGAACCTATGCTGAAATTTTCATAGAGATCCATCGGAGATTTCATTTGGTCTAAAATCAAACAATAAAGAAAACTTGATACAAACTTTGAAAACACAACTTCGAACTACAAACTTCAACTTAACAACATCTTACTTTTCTTTTCTTGAAATCCAAGTCAAATGTGGTTGATAGAGCTTTATATCCTGGACTATGACATCTTATTTGTCTTGTATTGAGTTGCAGACGAGTAGATAGCTGGCTTACTGTTTTTTTTAGTGTCTGTGAAATTTTGTTCTTTTATTGACTAGCTACTTTTATGTCACCCACCACTCTTTGTTAATAGTGCTTGAGTACGTGTGAAATATTGATGTAGGTACTGGTTAGCGAGGTTCATATCAACCACCTAACTATATTAGTCGAAGACAGGAAAATTGTTGGCCTGTTGCACTGGCACCAGAGTCATGGACTTATTGTTTCTGTGTGTTTACTGTATGTATGACAAGATAGAGTCTACACATCTAGATTTTCCTCCTTCGTCTAATAGACATTACAGACTGGTAGAGACATAGATCTACAAACAGTTAATAAAAACACACAAAAACACCTTATAATAGATAGTCTACAGACAGGTACGGTAGAAGAGGCATAGGGTCTATAGATCAATATACTTTCTATCCCATAAAGATCTATACCGGTAGAAGTATATATACAGTAAACACAATAGAAATAATAAGTCCATGACGTTGGTGCCAGTGGCCTGCTGCCTTTTCTTTAACGTACATATGTGTAATTTTGTTCTTTTAATGGGTAGCGACTTTAATGTCTTTTCTCGCTTTGGAGGTACATTTATGTAATTTCATGTGAAGCGCTTTTGAACGCACAATCCCTGTGTGTTGTAAAGAGCGCTATATAAATCTGGTATAATAAATAAATAAAATTGAATACTACATAATAATACCGTTGTATACATGTAGCCGGAATGTTTGGATGTTCATGTAACCCACCATACTTTATTTTATTTCTTAAAAATGAAGTAAAACACTGGTGATCTGTAAGGTTTAAATTATTGTCATAGTAAAGTAATGTTCTATTTCAATACAGTATATTTGAGACTTTGATATTATCCTTTAACCCCTTTCCCCATAATTAGCTTGTTATCAGTATTGAAGGCAGCTAGATTGCTGCTTAAACGAAGCTTAAAGTAAAACAGGAGCATTCTGCTTTACTTTCAACTACTTGACGCTATATATAGGACTACTTGAAGCTATGTGTTTTGTTTTAAATGTTGTTTTTAATACTGCAGATCAATAAGACATCTGTTTCCGACCTGTATCCATTATGGTATTGTATACACGTTTGATGTGTTTTGCTGTCCTGTTTTCTTGGTTTATCATAGTCTTGTTGACTTATTTCTTTAAATTACAACTTATACAATTTCTGAATAGTATTGCGTTGTAATACTGTAATATAAATTTAATTCACGTATACGGCATTGACATTTGTTTTGGTTTGTTTTCTATTCTTCATTTTCACTAATATGTTTCAATATTACTTCAGGCCTTTCGCTCACGGAAGTCGGTCTTGCGGGCGAGCGGATATGCGTCTTGACGACATAGACTTTTTTCGTACGTGCTTATACTAGAAAATTTATATAAAGAAAATGTTCATAGGATTGGGTATAATCCTTCATAGCGCAGTCAGTATAGTGATTGACTAGCAATCTAAAGGTCATAGGTTCGAGACCAATCCGATTCAAAAAATTTTTTTAAGTGTCCGATTTTTAAGCCGGTGCTAGGGGGCGTGAGCACTGTTGCATATTTCAGTATTGCTCATGAACAGACTCAATTAAACCGAGTCTGCGATTTTCAGTATTTGCTTTGTTTTCTGTGCTTTCAAAGGATCTCCCCTTATTTAGATTTTTATTGACTTGTCAATCAATAACTGTAATCAAGGGACATGTTATGTTTAGTCTTCGTTGATTAGAACTAGTGATGTTTACGGTCCAATTATATGTCCACTTACCTGTACGTTTTAGTTTAATGACTTACAAGTCAATTAAATCGGTATACATGTACACGATTTGATCGAAATATAAAGCCACACATTGAAGTTTATCAATACGCTAACCCTTTCAAGATCGATATTGCCAATTATAATTATGTTAAAACAATATAACAAACCTTGTATGCAAGTCCATGAATAAATAATAATGCATTTTAATGACAAAGTTTTAATTCTAAGGTAGGTAACTGTATCTAAACAACAAATATCCCACATTTTAATAAGAAAATATGTTATTACAACAAATCCTGACTGTAATATTTTCTAATTTTTTCAGAATGACTAGTTCATCAACCATATATTTGAATAAAATGAAAACAAATATACATTGAATGAGTCAGTTTTTTGTAATTCAATTTTTTAGCATTTTGCAAAATTTAAATAGCTGATAACATCTTTCTGAACACCTTTATTCAAAATGTTTTTAGCTTTTCTTGTAATGACTGTTGTGGACTACTTATTGGGCGAGACTTATATTCATTAGCTTTATTCATTTTTGAGAAAAATAAAATCATCAAAATTCCAGGTTTTTGTCAGAAAAAGAGACCACACGATAAATTTTGCTTATATTTACACACATTGTTTCTTAGGCTATTATCATTCTTCATGAAAAGTTTCACAACACCTTGTATGGAAACTAAGCGCACATGCGAAGTACCTTAAGTAACACATGTAAAGATCAAAAAGTGGTATACCGTAACCAAGCATAATCATTTTTTCTGATTAGACACTAAAAATAAGTGGGCCGATTTGATCCGGTCCGATTTGGTTTTGGGCCGTTTTGACTCGGGGTCCGATTTGGTTTTTGGCCGATTTGACCCGTTACCGTCGAACACAATGTTAAAAGCATCTGTGTAATAAACACATGCAGCTAAACATAGAAACCTTGATATTGACAAGGTGAGAAACAGCATATAGAAATAAAAAGATCTATAGTCGAATGTGTGTGGCATTGATACTTTCCTAATCTGTGGAAATGACGTCATCAACATCACAACTATTTTTGGACTGATAAACCACGGACTTATATAAGTCCGTGGATAAACAACTAAAACGGGAAGTTTCGATAGTGTTGTTAATTTCAGTAGGATGGTTTTAACGAGCGAGGTTTAATTTAAATTTGATGTGTGATTCTCGCAATAAATTATGTTCCTTTGGAGATAACCAGAAACAAAAGCTAGACCACTTGTGCACTATAAATTCTCAAATAGATTCAGAGGTCAGTCAGAATATTCGCACGTGTTTGACAATAACATCCGGGTCAACCTATGGGTAACCGACGAAGAAAAATCTATTCAATGTACATACAGATCTAAAGCTGTGAAATTTATCTTGAATTTTATTTACTTATATTTACCATAGAAGCTTCGCTTCGCTCAGTATTAAGGTCAAGGTAGGCTCTGTCAGTATGTTATAGTTTTTTTTCTTGAAACTTGAACACTTTTTAATGATTTTGATTTTTTTTTTTTTTAAAGTAAATCATAATTTTTACAACTTAACAATAAAAAAGTAACAACGGACAGTACTAACTTGTCTGTTGAATTGTGATAACTTTTTGTGAATTATTGTTATTTTACCTGTTTCTTTCGAATTTTCTGCGCTTAAAATCTTCTGTATTCGGATATCCTCTGTAGTTTTCGGACATCCTCGGTAGCCTGCTCGTGACGGAATTCTAAGTTTTGCTTAGGTGGCGAATTGACAAGAAAGTGGCGAATTGACAAGAAGCAAGGATATTTATGGTAAAGTATTCTAGGTCAAAATTAGGTCAAGGTCAAGTAGAGAATTGTAGCGAGTCGTGTTGACGCTCTAGATGAAATGGTAAAAATCTAGTTTACTAAGAAATAGTCAATTTAAAATATCCCTAGTACAAATAAGGTCATTTGACAATTTACTTTACTTTAAAAGAATACATGTAGAATATAAAACCCAATGTCAAGGTCAAATTGAGGTTGGGTGATATGTGTTGATTGGGAATGGCAAAAAGCAACAACTGTATAAGTATCCAAGCCTTCAAGTAAGTGGTGTTGATGCTAGAAGAAACAGTAACAAGAGGCCCATGGGCCATATTTCGCTCACCTGAGAATATATAGCTGACAAAACGGAGAAAGATTTGTCTCGGGGCGGGGTCATTTTTTACCCCTAAGGGGCATAATTTGAAAATCTTGATAAACGACCCGTAGATGATACTATATACCAAATATCTAAGCTGTGTGTACTACTACTAGGGTTTCAGACAAGAAGATTTGTTAAGTTTTCATATAAAAATCTATTTCTAGCTCCTGTGACCTAGATGTGCAACAGACCAGAACCATTTCAAGAATATTGATACAGGACATCCAGAAGTGTCACCATATTAAATATCAAAGCTCTGGCCATATTAGTATCAGAGAAGAAAATTTCACTATTTTGGCTCAAAACTCTATCTGTGACCCCCGGGTGGGGCTATTTTTTACCCGAGGGGCATAATTTGAACAATCTTGACAAGTTGACAGAGAACCTGTAGATGATGCTATGTGCCACATATCTAAGCTCTGTGAATAAGGATTTCAGACAAGAAGATTTTTTAAGTGTTCATTGAAAACAATCTATTTTTAGCTCCTGTGACCTAGATATGCAACCGACCAAAACCATTTCAACAATTTTGGTAAAGGACATCTAGAAGTGTCACCATCAAAATATCATCAGCTCATGAATTTCAAACTGTTTGCAGCAATTGTCACACATTTGACTGAAGCAGGCAGAACTTTGACTCTCTCAAATATTGCCTGCATTTATATTTTTGCAGTACAGAACAGAACTATACGCATTATATTTGCACAATGAATCATTTGGACATTCAGTCCATGGGGATTTGATGAGGTGTGCATAGTGTTTTAACCAGTAAATGCATTATTTACAAACAGCGTACCTGTGAAGAATTTTTTAATTTACATATACATGTAGTATAAACTCAGACAGGAGGCATCCTTTTTGAGCCCTCTAATAATGATCTGCAGTTATTGTTCGTTTGGCAATGGGTTAAAAAAAGATTATTAGCCAATACAATAGTTCAGATACAGATGTTCCTATGCACATAATGTAAACTCAGACAGGAGTGCGGGTCCTTTAGGAGCCCTTTGATCAGGATCTGCAGTGCACTGTTTTTTTTTTGCAAAAACATTATTAGTCCTTATAATAGTTCAGATATAGATGTTCATAATCATAAATGAGTTATATTTGTAAATATTCAGCAGTAGAGGTGTTATGCGGTCACCTGTCTAACCAGAATGGGTAATCAAAGATTACGAAGCTTACCCCCTGCAAGGAACAAATTTCAACGTAAAACCTTAAACAAGAGCCCCATGGGGCATATTTCGCTCACATGAGAATAGCTGAAAAATGGAGATAATGATTTATGTCCAGGACTGACCTAGATATGCAACAGACCAGAACAATTTGAACAAAATATATAAAGGATATTTAAAAGTGTCACCATACAGAATATAAAAGCTCTGGCCATATTAGTGTAGAGGCCAATTTTGTCCCCAGGGGCATAATTTGAACAAACTTGATAGAGGACCTGTAGGCAATGCTATGTGCCAAATATCTAAGCTCTGGTCCTTGTAGTTTCAGACAAGAATATTTTTTCATTGAAAATAATCTATTTTTAGCTCCTCTGACCTAGTTATACAGCCGACCAGAACCATTTGAACTATTTTGGTATAGGACATCTAGAAGTGTCACCATTCCAAATTAGTTTGAGAGAAGAAGACGTTTGCAAATTTCACTATATAACTCTGTAAAACTGTGACCCCCGGGGCAGGGCCAATTTTGACCACAGGGGCATAATTTGAAACAAGAAAACATGACAAAAGGGAATTTTGTTGCCAAGCTTATGACCCTTATCAATGACACATCCTCTTATCAAGCTATTTCCATTACCGGTAAATGATATTTATTTCACTAGCGTCAGCAGAACTGGAGTTATTTTCCTGATAATAAAATATGACAAAGGGGAAAAACAAAATATTGCTGCCCTTGTGCATGGCATTTTCTCTCATCAGTTCCTTTCCATACATAAAATTTCATTACAATAGCATCAGTAGAACTGGAGTTGTCTTACGGACAAAAAAATATCACAAAGGGAAATTACTCCAAAAAAACAATGATGTCAGAGTTATGGCCTTTGTAAATGGCACTTCCTCTCATTAGGCTCTTTCTAAATATGCAATTTCATTTTACCAATGTTTTGAAAATAGGTGGCCACCTAAAACAGGTTGAAAGTAAAGCAGAATGCGCCTTAAGGCAGTCTGCTTTACTTTCAAACTGCTTTAAGGTACTTCGCAGGTGCGCTTAGTTTCCATACAAGGTGTTATGAAACTTTTCATGAAGAATGATAATAGCCTAAGAAACAATGTGTGAAAATATAGGCAAAATTTATCGATTGGTTTGTCTTTAAGGTATCTTTTTCTGACAAAAACCTGGAATTTTGATGATTTTATTTTTCTCAAAAATAAATAAAGCTAATGACTATAAATCTCGCCCAATAAGTAGTCCACAACATTCATTACTAGAAAAGCTAAAAAACATTTTGAATAAAGGTGTTCAGAAAGATGTTATCAACTTATCAGCTATTTAAATTTTGCAAAATGCTAAAAAATTGAATTACAAAAAACTGACTCATTCAATGTATATTTGTTTTCGTTTTATTCAAATATATGGTTGATGAAAAAGTTAGTCTGAAAAAATTAGAAAATATTACAGTCAGGATTTGTTGTAATGACAGATTTTCTTATTAAAATGTGGGATATTTGAAGTTGAGACACAGTTGCCTACCTTAAAATTAAAATTCTGTCATTAAAATGCATTATTATTTATTCATGGACTTGCATACAAGGTTAATTATATTTTTTAAACATAATAATAATGGGCAATATCGATCTTGAAAAGGTTGACGTATAGATAAGCTTCAATATGTGGCTTTATATAGTTCGATCAAATCGTATACATGTATACCGATTTAATTGACTTGTAAGACACTAAACTGAAACGTACATGTAAGTAGGCATATAATTGGACCGTATATAACATCACTAATTCTAATCAACGAAGACTAGAAAATAACATGTCCCTTGATCACTGCGTTATAGATTGACAAGTCAATAAATCGGACACTTAAAAAAATACCTTTGCATTGCTACATGTAGTCAACCACTATACTGACTGCGCTATGAAGGATTATACTAAATCGTATCAACGTTTCCTTTATATAAATGTTCTAGTATAAGCACATATGGAAAAAGATCAAGTCGTCAAGACGCATATCCGCTCGCCCGCAAGACCGACTTCCGTATGCGAAAGGCCTTAAGCTACCATCTACTAGGAAATAGAAACTTATTATCTTATCTTACATTTTCATGACTGTATAAAGTGGAATTATTTTCTTCAGTGGGGGAATAAATTAAAGGCCTAAAATGCATATTTATGGGGTAATGGGTTAACAAACATCAGTATTTATGGGGGGGTGGGTTGAATTGGATATTATCTCCTGAACAAGAAAAAATGACAAGACATTCAGATAACTCTAATAAAACCATTATTAATCATATGTATAAATATGGCACAAGACATAATTACATAACTGTCAGTGGATCACTTCCAGATCCTGTTTCTCTAAGTATGAAGCAGACTGAACCATTTCTAAACTTTAGCAGACAACATGCCAGTTCTGTTAGTCAGTCACTGAGGTCAAATATTATGCAATAGTTGGGGAGAAAGGTAGCATCTAGCAGCTGCTGGGGCTAACCCTTAGCAGACTGAAATGATGTCTGCTTAAAACCTACTGTATGTGAAAAATGTACAAAAAAACCAATTTAGAAAATGTAAAGTTGGTAAATGAGTGGCAAATAGTTTGGATCCAGATTAGATGCAGCATTATGTTGCATCTGATCTGGATCCAAACTGTTTGCAAATATTGGCTATTTGCCTGTAGTATATTAAGGGTAACTCAGGTAAATACAGTTCTGCATAAATCAAAAATACCATGAGACCTGCCTAGAGCAGCACTAAAACTGTGCAGGGTGGGGTCAAGTGTGACCCTAGGGATTTCATTTGAACAAAACTTTAGAGGGATCCACCAGGAGATACTACTGTAAATTTATCAAAGCTAAGGGTCTAGTACCTTTGACAAGAAAAGGAGATGTCGCTTGAAGTAAATTTGAACGGACGGACGACGGCTCAGGTGAGCTAAAAATGACCCTAGAGGTCAAGGTCAAAAGTCAAGGTCAGCAAACTGTGGTGCATCGTGGTCTACTTATTGAGGCGCAGCAGTATATGAAGTTTCGTGACCGAAGGTGCAGTCATTTGCTCAGAACAGACTTTAATGCAAAACCTTAACGTTGACCCTAAACGTAAAGGTCAAAGGTTAAGGCCACCAAACTGCGGTGCATCATGGTCTACTCATTGAGGCGCATCAGCATATAAAGTTTGGTGACTGTAGGTGCAGTCTTTTGCTCAGAGCAGACTTAAACGCAAAACCTTAACGTTGACCATAGAGGTCAAGGTCACCAAACTGTGGTGCATCATGGTTTACTTATTTAGGCACATCAGCATATGAAGCTTGGTGACCAAAGGTGCAGTTGTTTGCTCAGTTTATGATATCCAAGTCCTGGACACTGACACCTGGGGTATAGCATTAGAGGGCTTTGGAGCCCTCTGATCTACCAGGTCTTCACCGTTTGCACAGGACAAGTGTACTATTCATGTGTACACTGTTGAAAAGAATGCATATATACATGACTAGGGTTCAAGGGGTTAAATTGTTGCAATGTGTTTGTAGAAATAACACAAATCACTACATACATTATAAAAACACTTTTATTGAGAAAATAGTACAAGACGAGCAGAAAAAAAGCAGACATCAGATTCAAAATATATCACAGAGATGAAAACAGTGCTACATTCCAAAACAAAAATCCTGTAGAAATAGATATCTTGCAGCAACGAAAACCAACAGTGAAACTAAGTTATCAATCCATTACTCCACAGTAAAGCATTTTTTATGCCTTAAAATTATTGATCCACTGAAGAAAATAGTGCCAATTAATACTCTCATGAATATGCATAATAAATCATATTTTGTAGATTCTAGCAGATAGTAGCTAAAAGCAGGCTGAAAGTAAAGCAGAATGCACCTTAAAGTGCATTCTGCTTTACTTTCAACATGCTTTAAGTGGTCACCTGTCTTCAATACTAGAAATGGGCTATGGAGTAAAGGGTTAATTACTGAACCAAAACCAACGCCTTTGCCATACCCTTCTATGTATTTGTAAATGGCCAAAGGCAATAATTTTCCAACTTGCCAATAAACTGAACTGAACTGAACCAAAACCAAAACACAACACCGGTATATATCTTTGAATGCTATGTAAATTTTTCCGTATGCAAATATTGTCGTCTGCTACCGTTCTAAAAAAGAGTTGAAACAAGGGTCTGTCTAAAGACCCCAAACCTCCGCAAACCACTTTTAAAAACAAGTTTTCCATATTCTAGCCGATAGTAGCTTAAAGCAGGCTGAAAATAAAAGCAGAATGTGCCTTAAGGTGCATTTTGCTTTACTTTCAACCTGGTTTAAGAGGATACCTGGCTTCCAAACCAGGAACAGGCTATTGGATAAGGGGTTAATATCTAGAATGAATTGTATATAGCTATCTTAAGTTTTGTATGAGTTGCTCCCCTTGAAATGAAAAACATAGTCACTTAGATATAATTTTAACATTTTCATCTGACATTATTTTAAGCCCCGATCTCACTGTCCCGGTGCTGGCCCCGGTACGTCCCGGTTGAGATAGCCGGTGAACCGGGGTGGACCGGGATGAGCCGGGGCGTTTTTTATAAAAAAAAAATTGCAATCTCACATTCCCGGTGGAGCACCGGTTATGAAGCCGAATCTCCCCGGTACTTCCCGGTGAGGCCCGGCGTAGTTACGGTGAAGGGCCGGTCTATTCCCGGTATAACCTCGGTCGTCGCCGGTGGTATCCCGGTGACCACCGGTGTCGTCTCGATCAACCCCCGTTGTTCACCGGTGACGTGCCGGCGTTACGTGAATTAGTATAAATTCTCTTTTGTCTCTCGGGGTATATGAGATGAAATACAAACGAAATGCAATAAAATAGAACATAATAATGTTGTAGACGGTTCAATCTTCATTTTAATATGAGTTTCAAACAGTTTGCCCGGCGTCTGATCTGGTTACATACTGTTTGTAGTGGACATAAAGACTTAAGCCTGAAGACATCTATTTATAAAGAAAAACTTTCGTTTTTATATATTAAATTTACCCTATACAATAGAGAGTACGATATTATTTCCTATTTAAACACAGACGAAACGCAAACGCTAAAAACAAAATGTAGAATTCTGCATTTTTATAAAAAAAAAATCAAATTTATCCTCACAAACACCCCGGTTGTTCACGGTAGAGACCCGGAGCTGCTCCGGATGTGCCGATAAAGATCCGGCGTTGCCCCAGATCGAGCCGGTCGTCCCCGGCGCCACCAAGGTTGTACTCCCGGTGACTGCCGGTTTGCTAAACCGAGACCCCAAACCGGGACAGTGAGATCGTGGCTTTAGCTTAAATTCGCCATTAATAAGCTTTACTTGATTAGATATTAAGGAATTAAAGTAGTTTGGGTTCTTTTTGGAGTGGTTTGGGCAGGTTTGGGGTTTTTAGACGGACCAAAAAAACAATGTGCACATATTTACTAGGTAATGGGGCATTCTTGCATGCTTTATAATTCTGACAAGTGGTTGTTGTGAAATAAGACACCAATATTTGACACGGCTGCTGTCACGTCCACAGAAAATAAAAATTCTAGTCTGGCTTTCACTCCTGTCTCGTGGCGATACAAAAACAGCGGTTAATTTTAATCCAATCTTGCAAGCTTTCATGGTTCAAATACATAGCAGCTGGTTTTAAAATTCTTTAGAAGCCACCTGTCAAGTATTGGAAAAGTTTTCCTGTGGCTCTTTTGTTAAGACATTATCACATTAAAAGGTAATCATTGGAAGCATAGGTAAAGGCATATAAAGATTCTTCTAGGGGGGGTGAAGGCTTCAACAAAATAAAATCACAACAACCAATTCTGCTAAAAACTATAAAAGAAGACTTAAAGAGCAATGCTTAATTCTATTCACAACTCAAAATAACAATTGACACCTGTAAATAACCAACATTACATATACATGTATCATGAAACTAAAAGGACTTATAAAGTGTCCTTTAGCCCATTACCCCATAGCCTGTTTCTAGTATTGAAGATAGGAGATCACTTAAAGCAGGTTGAAAGTAAAGCAGAATGTGCAAGGCGCATTCTGCTCTACTTTCAGCCTGCTTTAACCCTTTCCCTTATAGAAGCGACTTTTATTCATCCGCTGAAGAAAATAGTTCAAATATAAACCGTAATGAATATGTGTCATATTTAATACTTTCCTTATTCTAGCTGGTAAAAGCTTAAAGCAGGCTGAAAGTAAAGCAGAATGCGCCATATGGCGCATTCTGCTTTACTTTCAACCTGCTTTAAGTAGTCACCTATTTTCAAAACTATAAACAGGCTATGGGGTAATGGGTTAAGCTACCATCTAATTGCATATTAAATATTGAAATGGTTCATGACTGTATAAATTTGAACTATTTTCTTCAGTGGAGGAAATAATCAAAGGCGCAAAAAAACATATTTATGGGGTAATAGGTTACATTCAACAAAATTAAGCTATTACAAAAACTCAGTTTAATCCTTGATTTCAGTATTTAACCTTTCATCTACTAGTCAAAACTTGACTAGATTTTGCAAACAATTTGAATTCAGGTCAGGCGCCACGAAACACAACGTATGATCAAGATCCAAGCTGTGTGCATTTCATGTTTAGATTTATTAACTCTTTCAACACCATGGACCTGTTTAAAACATACTCATTACATTTGCAAACAGTGTAGAAACAGATCAGAGGGCTCCTATAGGAGCCCTCTGATCTTGGTCTACACTGTCTGCTTATTTAGAACAGTATTTATTAAACAACCCAGAATTCAAAGTAGACTGGTTCATGTTTGGGTAACTAAAAAGACCCACAAGGGAACCTTATAACCAACAAGAGCTACTCAGTATTGAAAGAGTTAAGCTTACAAGTATGGTTTTCATATTAGATTTTTAAAAAAAATTGCAGATGACACCTGTGAAGCAGATGATAATGCAGCAGACAAAGAGGGCTAATACAGTTGTCTGGTCTGGGTCTTCACTGTTTTCAAAAACTCATCACACGCTAATGGCAGAGGAAGAGTTAATTTCTGTCATGGCACATCAATTGTTCAACAATAATGTAAAAGGATTTATTGTTATAAAACAGAAAGGGTAAACAGTTATAAAGACAAAACAAAATAAAATTTCATTACGCCACATGGATTTTTTTTAAAAACTAAAATGTTTGTCAAAATAGGAGAGAATTTTATGTGACAGAATATGTAAAAGTGAACAAAGAATCAAGTCATAGTTCTATATCAAACAAGAGGATAATGATTTGGTTAAAACAATCACAAATTTGTATCAGACATCTGAAAATGACGGTAATGCTTGCCAATTAGGTCTGTGATTTCCTGATTGATATATCGATGAATTTTAACTGAACACGAACATTATAGTAAAGTATTGCATTAAGTGAGCAACTTTGAAGAAAAAGTGCGACCTACATGTATAAAGATACTGGTAGGTGACAGCTTTCATTTTGTCCTACATTAATTTGCTTACTTTATGAAGGTTACTCAACCGTCTTCTTTTGAGTGATCACTTAAGACAAGTTTAACAATGCTTGTAAACAAAAAAACAAACAAAACAAGAGGGCCTGAAGGCCCTGATATCGCTCACCATTTGTAATGAAGCCTGATAGCTTTATCTTTGAATTTCTAAATCCATTCAAGTTTGTCGACCTACTGTAGTATAGTAGAGTACATCAAAGGCAGATAACTAGAGCCAATTAAGCCTTTTTCTAGCATTTCAAAGTATATCAAGGGCAGGTAACTATTGCCACAATGATTACATTTCAACAATAATTGCACTCCTTCGAGAATGTATAGCTACATCCTTTGTGTACAAGTATAATCAAAATCCATTGAAAACTGTAGTTGCAAGAGTGTAAACGCTGTAAAATATGGCATTTTCAGCAATTCAAAGGTAGATATCTCTTGATCTATTTGTCTGATTCCAACCATAATCACCCTTTTTCCAACTCTTATGGTCATATACAATATGGGCAAGTTTGAGAGAGCTTGGATAAATATTGTGGCCTCTAGAGCGTAAACACTGTTAAATATATCATTTTCAGCAATTCAAAGGTAGATAACTCTTGACCTATTGATCCGATTACAACCAAAATTGAACTCATCCGAAGTATTATGGTAATATACAATCTGAGTAAGTTTGAGAAAGATTGGATAAAATTTGTGGCCTCTAGAGTGTAATCATCGTTAAATATGGCATTTTCAGCAATTCAAAGGTATATAACTCTCGACCTAAAAGTCTGCTTTCAACCATAATCAAACTCATCTGAACTCTTATAGTAATATACAATCTGAGCAAGTTTAAGAAAGATTTGATAAAAATTGTGAACTCTAGAGTGTAAACACCGTTAAAAAATGGCATTTTCAGCAATTCAAAGGTAGATTACTCTTGATCTATTTGTCCGATTTCAACCAAAATCAAACTCATCCGAACTCTTATGGTAATATACAATCTGAGCAAGTTTAAGAAAGATTTGATAAAAATTGTGAACTCTAGAGTGTAAACACCGTTAAAAATGGCATTTTCAGCAATTCAAAGGTAGATTACTCTTGATCTATTTGTCAGATTTCAACCAAAATCAAACTCATCTGAACTCTTATGGTCATATACAATCTGGGCAGGTTTTAGAAAGATTGGATAAATACTGTGGCCTCTAGAGGGTAAACACCGTTAAATATGGCATTTTCAGCAATTCAAAGGTAGATAACTCTTGATCTATTTGTCCGATTTCAACCAAAATCAAACTCTTACGAACTCTTATAGTAATATACAATCTGAGCAAGTTTAAGAAAGATTTGATAAAAATTGTGAACTCTAGAGTGTAAACACCGTTAAAAATGGCATTTTCAGCAATTCAAAGGTAGATTACTCTTGATCTATTTGTCCGATTTCAACCAAAATCAAACTCATCTGAACTCTTATGGTCATATACAATCTGGGCAGGTTTTAGAAAGATTGGATAAATACTGTGACCTCTAGAGTGTAAACACCGTTAAATATGGCATTTTCAGCAATTCAAAGGTAGATAACTCTTGATCTATTTGTCCGATTTCAACCAAAATCGAACTCTTCCGAACTCTTATGGTCATATACAATCTGGGCAGGTTTTAGAAAGATTGGATAAATACTGTGGCCTCTAGAGTGTAAACACTGTTAAATATGGCATTTTCAGCAGTTCAAAGGTAGATAACTCATGACCTATTTGTCCGATTTCAACCATAATCGAACTCATCCGAACTCTTATGGCAATATACCATCTGAGCAAGTTTGAGAAAGATTGGATAAAAATTGTGGTCCATAGAGTGTAAACACTAAAATTGTTGACGCCGCACGACGGACGCCGCACAATCAAGGATTGCAATAGCTCACCCTGAGCTAGCTCAGATGAGCTAAAAAGCAGTTAAAAATATAGAAATGTAAACAAAAGTTGCATTGAAATACTGTTGAAAGTAAATAAACCTGTTCAAAACTTTTGATCATCAAGATATGTGAAAAATAATAAAATACATGTAGGTTCTGTCATTTGAACCGGATGTAGTCACCTAATAGATTTTGTATTGCACTAAAGAAGTCCTAAGCTAATAAATGAGGTATCATAGTCTAGCAGTATCATGCTCAGGGCTCCAGATAATTTTTCTTCTAATCAGAACAGTACTGATCAATTTTGAAAACAATCAGTCCCCAGATTTTTTAATCAGTACACATGGATTTTCAATTCATCGGCAGATCGCGGGTTACATGACCAACTTTAGAAGAAAGGAGAAACAATGCCTCAGTAATAATGCTATACACAATTTCAAATAACCTAATAGTTGTAGACCATTAGGCATTACATCTCTATCCATCAAGAAATCTCAACTTTGTCATACCTTTCTCTACTAGGACACAGTATCACTCAAACTTATTCTTTCCACGTACTATCATACTTTGGAATAATCCACACAGCATTAAGGCCAGTGACAGTCTCACAAGCTTCATTGCCACCAGCCTCATATCTCACAACCCTAACTGCATAAGTTGGTTTTAAACTTTTTAACCTGATTAAAAACTTTTTTAACCTCTGTTTATAATTTACCTTTTAGCTCTGCATTGTTTATCATTATGTTTTACTTTTTTAACACTGTCCCCGACCTCCTTGTCATTGTCAGAAATTGACATTAGGGAGTAATAAAGTAGAAGTAGAAGATACATGTATGTAAATTACGATTTTCAAGTAGCAATGCCAAAGGATTTTTAAAAAAAATCAAAAAAATCTGGGATATTTTGTGGTTAATGGGTAGATCTTGACCTAAACATGTATAAAAGAAACAAACAATGATGTTAAAGTACAACACTTTAACATAAAAGGAAAAAATAAAATGACACAATTTGTGCCTCAGGAATCGCTTTTTTCATTACTCTGTAGTATATGTCCTAATAAATGTCGCATTTAACTTTTTATCCCGTCAGGTTTAAAGTATTGAAAACTTCAAGAGGCCTTGTGGTAAACTTATTTCCAGTTGTTTCAATCATTGGGAATGCTATTTCTTGTGGTTTGATCCCGATGTCGCTGAAAATAAAGAGTGTTTAAGCGCGAAAAAAAAATATGCGTATTGTTGGTTTGGAAGCCATTGAGTCATGCATATAAATGATATGCATGACGGCCACGCCCCTTTCGGCGTTTGGCATTGCTATTTCAAGAATCTTACATTTTAGCCCCTTATGCGGAGTTTTTCTCCGCCGATGAAACAATGTTCGAGTTTATAAAATCGTTCAACAAACTACCACAAGTTTCATTAGGTGTTAGTTCCTTTTAAATCAGATAGCTGACAACCTACTGTTTTCAACTTTCTATCGTTTTTCTGACACTTCCATTCTAAGATTTTGACGTTTTGTTGCGAGGTTTTCAACCAAAACACTTTTCGGAAAACTTTGATTTTATCGTCCATATATCAATGAAGATATAGATGTATATATGAGTGTGCAGTAACATCCCTTTTCTAACGGTGCGCAAGTAAAAAATACGATGAAACGAAGCTACATTATGAGACCGCAAATCAAAAAAATTTGACTATGTCGCGGTTGAATATTTGCAAATCTCGGTATGACAAAAACTCGGCTTTTGAATTGATACACGCGTCCCCGAGAATTTCTCGCGTACACAGTACTTCAATATTTTGAAATTAACGGGTACATGGTCAAAACGTTCGCGTATTTCACTGAGTAAGCGGGCTTATCTGGAGCCCTGAATTGCTGTAAAAACAAGAGTGTGTCCCAGTTACACGAATGCCCCCGATGATACAGGGAGGGGAATCCAGACTATCAAATGTAAAATGTACGAGTTAGAGAGCAGAAACTGTCGTGGAGCGCCATAAAAGCGCCATTTTGAGGAATTCATGGGCCATTACTCCAAAGAGCCTAGCATAAATTGGCGCCGCTGGTTATCCAACTTGGTCTCCATTTTATGTCAACAAACATTTTCAGAAAGTTTGGTGAAGATCAGATGAAAAGCAATGTGTTTGTGAAACACAAATGCCCCCAGCCAGCGTCATGTTCTGTAATGTAATGGTATGTTAAAGCAGGCTGTAAGTAAAGCAGATTGTGACTTCTGCTTTACTTTCAATCTGCTTTAAGTGGTTACCTATCTTCAAAACTATTATCAGGCTACGAAACGGTAAAATCTACTTAATCTTGTTACGGACGGACGGACAGGAGGATTACTATATGCCTTGGCATCTATCGATGCCGAGGGCATAAAATATATGCAGACCATCATCAGAAGGATCCTTTAAGAGCACTCTGATCTGGATCTACACTGTTTGCATATGACAAGTGTACTTTTCATAGATACACTGTTTGTGAAGGACCAGTATACTCATCACTTGGGCGCTCTGAGTTAATACAAAATTTACTGAAGTTAAACTATTATGGATTCTGATTAACAAAAACATGCTTAAATGTCTGGTGTAAAAACTTGAACGTCAACAGTGATCAACTAATATCAAGAATATTTACAAAGTTATAAAGTTGTATCTATAAACCATTCTTATATACATGAAACTAAATATTCCTAAAAAAGGAAACTTTTCAAAACTTTAACAGCAAGTGAAACAGCTTTAACAGCAAGTGGGGTTAAAATGAATCTTTGAGGATGACAAATGTAGACCCAGATCAGCTACTGCGGTGAAAACCTAGCAATTCTGTTAATCTGAGCTTCAGAAAAGGCAAATTTAAATATTAACTACAGGGCTCTAGATAAAGGTAGTATTTTGAAAATTAATATAATGTAATGCCTGCTCAAAGCCCTATGGTTATCAATATATAGAGCCAAATTAATCAAATATTAAGGCCATAGAATTATGTTCACCTTGATGACATGCCTTACTTTTTTGTTGGCTGATCTGGATCTTACTGCATTGTCAGAAAACCCTTCTTTCATGGTAGGACTCATACATACTTGTGTTAACCAATTACTCCATAGCCTGTTTCAAGTTTTGAAACAGGTGACCACTTAAAGCAGGATGGATGTAAAGCAGAATGTGTCTTAAGGTGCATTCTGCTTACCTTTCAGCCTGCTATAGCTACCATCAGCTAGCATAGGCAAAACCGTTCCTATGGTCCATATTCATGACTGCATAAAGTTGACTGTTTTCTGAAGCAGAGGAATAACTTCAACGGCACTATATCTATGGAGTAATGGGTTAAGCAACTATTCAGTGGTCATCATTGTTTTGTCTGAATCAGTTTAGATCTTAATCAGCATCTTTAAAAATAGAGTCTGATAATATTTTTGCAAAAAAGGAATTAAAATTAAGGATACATCATGAATATACAAGAGATGTAACTTATTGTGATTTTATACGAAAAATAATTTCTGTAAAGTAACTTTTAAGAAAAGCTAAGGAGCACATTTACCAATACAATACAAGATTGAAGAAAGAAATGTGTGCTTATATTTGAATAACATTCAAAATCCATGTTTCAAGCAAAATGACCATAGAACATTGAAAACAGTGGAGACACAGATCAGCCAACACAGTTGGAAAGAGGTATCAGATTTGGAGCTACTCTGCCAATAATAGGCATCCACAGCACATGTATAATAGTCACTATCACCCGTTTTCCCTTAGTCTGTTTCTAGTTTTGGAGACAGGTGACCACTTAAAGCAGGTTGAAAGTAAAATAGAATGTGCCTTCAGCCTGCTTTAAGCTACTATCTGCATGATTATGGACTTTTTTTCTTATGGTAAATGTTCATGATTGTATAAAGTGAACTATTTTCTTCTGAGGATGAACTAATTAAAGGCATTAACGAGGTGTATTTATGGGGAAAGGAATAACTGAGCTGATACTGATCAGACAATGCATTTCCACATCTTCGTTAGGTCTGAAGGTCACTTTTCTTGACTTATAATTATTGTGAAAATACAATAAATAATTTAGCACCAATTAGATCTATTCCTGACTATGAACACATAATAACAGAAAATGTTCAATTAAAAAAGAATGCTGCTCTATTTGTGAATATTAGTAAAATAAAATGCAAAGTTGGCAAATACAGATTAATTCTCTACACTCCCTCAAGAATTTTAAGTCCACTCCTAAACTGAAGTGCTGAAACATTTGTTTGACATACCATGCGTTCAGTCATTCAGAAATACCACTGAGCTCTCTAAAAGACAGGTCACTGTTCAATGCAGGACCAAGTTAACTAGAAAGCTCTTAAACCAAAACCCCATACCACGCATTTTTATGCCTTTAATTTATTCCTCAACTGAAGAAAATAGTTCCAATTTATGTAGTTATGAATTTGATCCATAATAGTTTATATATATATCCTTGTTGATGGTAACTTAAAGCAGGTTGAAAGTAAAGCAGTGTGTGCCTTAAGATGCATTCTGCTTTACTTTCAACTGGCTTTAAGTAGTTACTTATTTTCAAATCTAGAAAGAGCCTATGGGGTAAAGGGTTAAAGGAGGTTTCTGCTTTTCTTGAATGAAGGAATGAATGAATGACTTTATTTACCGAGGGTAGCCCATTTAGTCTAATGACTAATCCTCCATGAGGCCCTCCATTAAAGTATTACATACATACATTTTCTACAGTTTTAACCCTTATCCTGCTAGATCTATAATATCGACTCCTTTGAAAATGTCGTTTACAAATTTCGTAACAATCAGATTTATGCAATTTTTAATTATAGAAAACCAAAAACGAGTGTCAAACAGTTTGTATCAAGATGAAACGCTGCCTGACTGAGCGTCTTATCTGGATCTTAACCGTTTGCAGATTATTGTAAAAATCGGGATTAGCAGGTAAAGGGTTAAATATGTACAGACGAAAGCAGCTCAATAGCAGATTAAAGAAACATATACTTTTAAAATACTAAAGTATTATAAACCCTACATGACGCAGTGAGAGATTTCCACAGCAGAAGAATCATCAAGATATCACAAGATATTCCAGGGTAGGCTAGAAACCCCTGAAAACAGCAAAAGCGAAATATATCTAGACCCAGAAAGAAAATTAAATACTCAGTCTAAATCTATTACAAACTGAGTTCGAGTCTATAATTATATAGAAGTTAAAACGCCATTTATCGTGGCACTACGGGAACCAGACTAAGCCAAGCATGCGACATATTGTACACAATTATGACATCACATAATCGTAGTTATATGACGTCATAATGATGACGCTATGGAATGTAGAAATTTCCCACGGTCGTATGTAGAAATAGTTTAAAATACAGTAACACATTTGAAAACCGGACACAAACACCAGCGGTTCCCCGACAGTCTTTTGTCTTGCATTAAGCTGACGCCTATATGAAAGACTTCTAATTGATCATGTTTTTGATTTACCTCTGAACACACATTTTGCTGTATTTGTTATTAACACGTTGTCCCCTGATACATCTAATGGATAACTCCAGTTTGCAATAAAGGCTGGTCCATTTTTGACTACTTAGGGTTGTTTCTTGTAATGAATTGCAAAATGCCAAACAGTGAAGTCCCTGCAGGAGCCCTCTGATCAGGGACTTCACTGTTTGTATAGGACAAGCATACTCTTCACAGGTACACATTAGGTAAATGACGCATATTTGCCTCACTAGGGCTCAATGAGTTAAATGACTGTCTATTTGACAAACTGTCAATACATATTGTATTGTATTACATGTACTTTTGTATATAATTATTTGTTGGCAACAACTGTCATCTGCTACTGTTCTAAAAATAAACATTTCCAACTTTCTTTGCAAAGCAGGGTCATAGTGTCAGACAGTTTGGATCCAGGGGCCCGTTTCATAAAACTTCGTAGGACAAAAAAGGTTGTAAGTCAAAACTTTAAAATGCATTTAATTTCCAAATACTCCATCTTATTCTGTCTTGTGACATCTCTTTGGAATCGTCTTTTTTAAGATTCCAAAGAGATGTCACAAGACAGGATTAGACGGAGAAATAAATAATAAATGACACTTATCTTGACTTACGACAACAGTTGCCGTACAAAGTTTTATGAATTGGGCCCCAGGGTCATAGTGTCAGACAGTTTGGATCCTGAATAGTTGACAGGTCATCTCATCAGGATTCAAACTCTTTGCATAGGTTATCATGGTTTCACGACTATAGTGTGCAAAGATTTAAATATCTGTTGGAAATTGGTGTCACAATTAGTGGGTTAATGAATGAATAAAAATGTCATGGTATATTTGTAGATAAACAACAGGTATATGGATAACTGAGATATGCCTCTCCAAATTTTCCATTTCTAAGAACCAATGGAAACTTCAGCATCCAAGTGACAGGTGAGCTAAAAACTTCACACAGTGTTTATATATGTCAAGCTATTAAAGCAAGATTAGTGTGAGTCATGACAGTTCTTTAACAACAAGAGTTGTCAGAGAGACAACAAAGCTCGCCACCGGCACCTTTAGAAACTTAAAAGCACACTCAAGGTCACAGAGGTCAACCTTTTTGCCTGCATGGAAAGGTCTTGTCCATATACACTGGCAAATCAAATATGAAAATAACACCTCAAGGGACATAGGAATTATAAGCATTTTTGAAACCTAAACACTGATTTCGAAACCTAAAACCTTTCGCGACCTTAGTTCAAGGTCAAGTACACTGGGCTAATTTGTTTGCATGCATGGAAAGGTCGTGTCCATATACACATATATGCCAAATATGAAAGAAATATCTCAGTGGATATATGAGTTAAAGAAATTTTGAGAAACCTAAGCGCAGACTTTGAAACCTAAACGCGGGTCCTAAGTTCAAGGTCAAGGTCAGAGGGCTCAAACATTTTGCATGCAAGGAAAGATCTTGTCCATATACACATGCAAACTGAATATGAAAGGAATATTTCAATGGACATAGGAGTAATAAAATTTTTGAGAAACCAAAACACAGATTTCGAAACTAAACATGGGCCCCAAGTTCAAAGTCAAGGTCACAGGGGTCTAAATTTTGCTGTGCCTGGAAAGGTCTTGTCCATATACACACATAAACCAACTATGAAAGCAATACCTCAAGGGACATAGAAGTAAAAGGCATTTTTCAAAACCTAAACACAGGCCCTAAGTTCAAGGTCAAGGTCACAAGGGTCCAAATTTATCTGTGCATGGAAAGGTCATGTCCATATACACACACATACCAACTATGAAATCAATACCTCAAAGGATAAAGAAGTTAAATGCATTTTTCGAAACTTAAACGCAGATTTCGAAACCTAAACACAGGCTCTTAGTTCAAGGTCAAGGTCACACAGGTCTAAATGTTTCTGTGCATCGAAAGGTCATGTTCATATACACATACATACCAACTATGAAAGCAATAACGCAAAGGACAGAGAAGTTAAAGGCATTTTTCAACCATAAACACACATTTCGAAACCTAAACACAGGCCCTAAGTTCAAGGTCAAGGTCACACGGGTCTAAATTTTTCTTTGCATGTAAAAGTCTTGCCCATATACACATACATACCAACTATAAAAGCAATACCTCAAGGGACATAGAAGTTAAAGGCATTTTTCGAAACCTAAACGCAGATTTGGAAACCTAAACGCAGGCCCTAAGTTCAAGGTCAAGGTCACAGGAGTCTAAATTTTTATGAGCATTGAAAGGTCTTGTCTATATACACACACATACCGACTATGGAAGCAATACCTTAATGGATATAGAAGTTAAAGGCATTTTTCAAAACCTAAATGCAAATTTCGAAACCTAAACGCAGGCCCTAAGTTCAAGGTCAAGGTCACAGGGGTCTAAATTTTTCTAAGCATTGAAAGGTCTTGTCCATATACACACACATACCAACTATGGAAGCAATACCTCAAGGGACATAGAAGTTAAAGGCATTTTTCGAAACCTAAACGCAGATTTCGAAACCTAAACGCAGGCCTTAAGTTCAAGGTCAAGGTCACAGGGGTCTAAATTTTTCTGAGCTTGGAAAGGTCTTGTCTACATACACACACATACCGACTATGGAAGCAATACCTTAAGGGATATAGAAGTTAAAGGCATTTTTCAAAACCTAAACGCAGATTTCGAAACCTAAACACAGGCCATAAGTTCAAGGTCAAGGTCACAGGGGTCAACATTTTTCAGTGTATGTAAAGGTCTTGTCCATATACACATACATACCAACTATGAAAGCAATACCTCAAGGGACATAGAAGTTAAAGGCATTTTTCGAAACTTAAACACAGATTTCGAAACCTAAACGCAGGCCCTAAGTTCAAGGTCAAGGTCACAGGGGTAAAAACATTTCTGTGCATGGAAAGGTCTTGTCCATATACACACACATACCAACTATTGAAGCAATACCTCAAGGGACATAGAAGTTAAAGGCATTTTTCGAAACCTAAACGCAGATTTCGAAACCTAAAAGCAGGCCCTAAGTTCAAGGTCAAGGTCACAGGAGTCTAAATTTTTTTGAGCATTGAAAGGTCTTGTCTATATACACACACATACCGACTATGGAAGCAATACCTTAATGGATATAGAAGTTAAAGGCATTTTTCAAAACCTAAATGCAAATTTCGAAACCTAAACGCAGGCCCTAAGTTCAAGGTCAAGGTCACAGGGGTCTAAATTTTTCTGTGCATGTTAAGGTCTTGTCCATATACACACACATACCAACTATTGAAGCAATGCCTCAAGGGACATAGAAGTTAAAGGCATTTTTCGAAACCTAAACGCAGATTTCGAAACCTAAACGCAGGCCCTAAGTTCAAGGTCAAGGGGTCAAAAAATTTCTGTGCATGGAAAGGTCTTGTCCATATACACACACATACTAACTATGGAAGCAATACCTTAAGGGACATAGAAGTTTAAAGGCATTTTTCGAAACCTAAACGCAGATTTCGAAACCTAAACGCAGGCCCTAAGTTCAAGGTCAAGGTCACAGGTGTCAAAACTGTTCTGTGCATGGAAAGGTCTTGTCCATATACACACACATACCAACTATTGAAGCAATACCTCAAGGGACATAGAAGTTATAGACATTTTCTTAAAATTGTTTACGCCGTTCACGACGACGACGACGACGACACCGGGGGTATTGCAATAGCTCGTCATGTACTACGTACAGGCGAGCTAAAAAAGGACATTGTCCTTAACAATCAATATTTAATTCATATTGTACAAACTTCTCTCGTTAGCAAACTTGGATCTTGTTTTTTAAAAAGCACACCATGGTTATCTAATGCAGAAAGCTTAAGGAGCTTTCTTCATTACTTTTGTCTTGCTTTAAAGAATCATGTGTCATTATACAGATCAACAATGAGAATAAATGTTCATGTCACTCAAGAGAGGTTTAACTGTAATACTTTCCTAGCTAATAATCTGTATACAGATACTCTTAAGGTTGAGGTCCCCTAATGAGATCAGACCAAAATCAGTACTCTACGTACAGAGATTGGGCATTTTCGTCAACAGTTGACAAGAATGACTGATCGTTTTCTGTATAGTATAGATATTGACCAACATTGGCCCCATCTCATTAGGGGTCTTCAACCTTAAGTACTAACAGGTACCTTCCTGTACCTTATAAAGTTAAACCTCGATAATTCGCTTAAGTCAAACTTACCTGTACCCTTAAGTTAAAAGATGGCAAAGTCACATTTTAAAAGTTAACTGCAAAGTATGGGGAAGTTCAACTGATGCAACTTTTAAGTTAGCAAAATTCAGCTGAAAAAATACATGCAAGTTTAACCTTTAGAAGTGAGTTTGAGCTATCAAGATTCTACTGTACTTTATAAGCATTACACAAAATATCCAATAGCTCTCTATGAGTACATGATTACTATGCTCATTCACTGGTGATGATGATTTAACAGTCAAATCTTAGCTATTTATGACAACTCAAAAATAGATTTGTTTAATTCTTTCAACACTAAATAACCGTTGTGGATAATTTTAGTTACCAAAACATGGACAAGTCTATTTGGAATTTTGGGTTGTTTAGATAAATAAATACTGCTCTAAATTAAGGCGTCTTAAGGCGCAATTTCCTTTACTTTCAGTCTGCTTTAAGCTACAATCTGTTAGACTAAAGAAAATAATTCCTATGATACATATTCATAACTGTATAAAATGGAACTATATTCTTCAGTGGAAGAATAAATTAAATGTGTTAAAATCCATTTCTATGGAGTGATTGGATAAGCTACAATCTTTCTAACACACTCAACAAATCTTCTTATGAGTTGGCTGAAACAGCAGTGTTTACTGTAACAACATGATCAATGCATGAACTTTTTTGCAATACCAATAAACAAGGGCCACTATGGCCCTAAATCGCTCACCTGGTACACCATGGCAAACTTGACATATAGTGACCTAGATTATGACTGGACATGTATACCCACAATCAACCTCTAGAGTGTAAACAAGATTTTCCAATGATTTGACCTAGTGACCTAGTTTTTGACCGGACATGACCCATATTCAAACTTGACCTAGATATCAATGCGACAAACATTCTGACCAAATTTCACTG
This sequence comes from Gari tellinella, assembly GCA_922989275.2. Lineage (NCBI taxonomy): Eukaryota > Metazoa > Mollusca > Bivalvia > Cardiida > Psammobiidae > Gari > Gari tellinella. Next base: position 56,332,537 of record OV277858.1, read on the forward strand.
AGATCCAAAGAGATTTGTAGCCTCTAGAGTGTTAATAAGGTTTTTCTATGATTTGACCTAGTGACCTAGTTTTTGACTAAACATGACCCACATTCGAACTTGACCTAGATATCAATGAGACAAACATTCTGACCAAGTTTCATCAAGATCCAATGAGATTTGTAGCCTCAAGAGTGTTCACAAGGTTTTTCTATGATTTGAGCTAGTGACCTAGTTTTTGACCAAACATGACCCATATTCAAACTTGACCTAGATATCAATGAGACAAACATTCTGACCAAATTTCGTCAAGATCCAATGAGATTTGTAGCCTCTAGAGTGTTCACAAGGATTTTCTATGATTTGACCTAGTGACCTAGTTTTTGACCGGCCATGACCCACATTCAAACTTGACCTAGATTTCATCAAGACAAACATTTTGACTAAGTTTCATGAAAACCTATTGAAATGTGTAGTCTCTAGAGTGTTAACAAGGTTTTTCTATGATTTGACCTAGTGACCTAGTTTTTGACCGGACATGACCCACATTCAAACTTGACCTACATCTTATCATGACAAACATTTTAATTAAGTTTCATGAAGATACAATGAAATTTGTGGCCGTTAGAGTGCTAAGTTTCATGAAAACCTATTGAAATGTGTAGCCTCTAGAGTGTTAACAAGGTTTTTCTCTGATTTGACCTAGTGACGTAGTTTTTGACCAGACATGACCCACATTAGAACTTGACCTAGATTTTATCAAGACAAACATTGTCATCAACTTTCATGAAGATACAATGACATTTGTGGCCGCTAGAGTGTTAACAAGGTTTTTCTATGATTTGACCTAGTGACCTAGTTTTTGACCGGACATGACCCACATTCGAACTTGACCTAGATTTCATCAAGACAAACATTGTCATCAACTTTCATGAAGATCCAATGAAATTTGTGGCCGCTAGAGTGTTAACGAGCAATTGTGAACGGACGACAGACGACGGACGATGGACATCCAGCGATCCTAATAGCTCACCTAGGCATTTCGTGCCAGGTTAGCTAAAAACAGGATATCAATTCATAATGCTACAGAATATTGTAATCTACCCACAAACGTTATAGATAATTTGAGAATACATACATGTACAATATAGTTTTCTAAGTATATGAGAAAAACAATGTATCACTGGGTTAAATGTAAAATGTGAAATGTAAATGGATTTGTAATTCACAATCAACTGTAGCCCTAGATAAGGGAAGGATTAAAGTACATATGTACAGTAAAACCTCTCTATTAAGACCACTAAAAAGAATGCTAATTAACTGTATAAAAGACAGGTGACAGCTTAAAGCAAGGTAACAGTAAAACAGAAATCTCCTGATGGAACCTTTCTGTTTTACTGTGACTTTGCTTCAAGCAGTCACCTGTTGTAAACACCTAATCATTACTGTCACTTTGCTTTAAGCAGTCACCTGTGGTAAACACCAAATGATTTACACAATTTAGTGGTCGTAATAGAGAGGTTTTATTGTACTCTTTTCTCCATCAAACCGTACACTAAACACATACATGTACTTAAACTGTTACTCTATGAATACACCATTGTAGTGACTTTACCACTCTAATTATAATCTGCACTATGGAAAGCATAGTCACCTAGTAAGTCCTGGCTCTAAGGTTATAAAGCTTTTGAGCTGAGTCTGGAGAAGTTCTCAAGCATTTGATTGGTCAGATTGGAGCCTAGACTCAAATCTGACCAATCAAATGCTTGAGAACGATATCAGACTCAGCTGAAAAGCTTTATAACCTTGGCCCCTGAACATAAAACACAGAAGGCATTACCAGTATCTTTCCTGATGCATCATAGCATGGCTTTGAGTGGACGTAAATCCTTCTTACAAACAACAACAACAGTAGCTTTACAAATGGTAGCTTCAAGCAGGCTTTAGGAGCATTTTGTTTGACTTTCAGCCTGCTTTAAGTGGTCACCTGTCGTCAAAACCAGAAACAGTCTATGGAGTAAACGGTTAAATACATGTATGTCTCTACCAAACACAAAATTCCTTAATTCACCACAAAAATCCTAACTTGTGAAAACACATTAGAATCGTTTCTTGGAGAATATTCTAACAAGTGATCACACATCAGAACTCCAGATAAGGGGAGTATTTCAAAGAGTAAAATTTATATTTCTGCATTAAACCCTATGGTAATGAGTAGTAACACTATAGGATTTGATGCTGAAATGAGTGAGAAAATGTTGGATTTGTTCAGTTTACTCTCTCTTATCTGGAGCTTTGTAACATACAGAGTGAAGGAGAAGAACGGGAGAACACATTTGGTAAATCCCATTTATCTAGAGCCATGGCCTACCAACAACACAGTTTAACAACCAAATCTAAAACCCTACAAATATTAACAGTAACATATATACCCATTATATATTTACCTATTACTCCATATATACACCTTTACATGCTTCTAATTATTCATACATCATGAAAAGTAGTCCCCAGCTGGGAAGTTCTGAACATGAAATATAAAAGTCAATTCCTATACGGTTCCAGATGGTAGCTTAAAGCAGGCTGAAAGTAAAGCAAAAAGCTCCTTAAGAAGCATTCAATTGTACTTTCAACCTGCTTTAAGTGGTCACCTGTCTTCAAAATTAGAAACATGCTCTGAAGTAAAGGGTTAACAAGAGGCCCATGCGGGCCTAAATATTGCTCACCTGGAAAAACCAACACAAGGGTCACATAACACCTGGGGTGAGATCATTTTTTACCCCAGAGACATAATTTCAAAAATCTTGCTGATGAACTTGACAATAAAGTGTTCTGTCAAATATTTTGTACATGGATGGTTTCTTCATTGAAAAATTTTTATTTTTAGCTAATGTGACCCAGATATGCAACAGACCCGAACCATTTCAGCAATATTGGTAAAAAAAAACATCAAAAAGTGTCACTATGCTAAATATCAAAGCTCTGGCCATAATAGTTTCAGAGAAGAAGATTTCACTATATAACACTATGTAAAACTGCAACCCCTAGGGCCTTGGCAGTTTTGACCCCAGGGACATAATTTGAAAGAGAACCTGAAGATGATGCTTTGTGCCAAATATCTAAGCTCAGGGTACTGTGGTTCCAGACAAGAAGATTTTTTTGAGTTTTCATTGAAGAAATCTATTTTTAGCTCCTGTGACCTAGATATGCACAGACCGGAACCATATAATCAATATTGGTTAAGGGCTTCCAGAAGTGTCACCATGCCAAATATCAAAGCTCTGGCCATAATAGTTCCAGATAAATACAATGTCATGTTTGAAGATTTCACTATATAACTCTATGTAAAATTATGACCCCCGGGGCGGGGTCATTTTTGACCCCAGGGACATAATTTGAACAATCTTGATAGAAGACCTGAAGACAATGCTTTGTGCCAAATATCTAAGCTCAGGGTACTGTGGTTTCGGACAAGAAGATTTTTTAAGTTTTAATTGGAAAAAATCTATTTTTAGCTCCTGTGACCTAGATATGCAACATACCGGAACCATATTTACAATATTGGCTAAGGGCTTCTAGAAGTGTCACCATGCCAAATATTAAAGCTCTAGCCATATTAGTTTGAGAGAAAAAGATGTTTGAAGATTTCACTATATAACTCTATGTAAAATTACGACCCCCGGGGCGGGGTCATTTTTGACCCCAGGGACATAATTTGAATAATCTTGATAGAGGACCTGAAGACAATGCTTTGTGCCACATATCTAAGCTCAGGGTACTGTGGTTTCAGACAAGAAGATTTTTTAAGTTTTCATTGAAATAATCTATTTTTAGCTCCTGTGACCTAGATATGTAACGGACCAGAAATGTTTGAACAACTTTGAAAGAGGACCATATAAGGATAATTCCTGCCAAGTTTGGTAAAAATCCATCCAGTGGTTTCAGAGGAGATGTTGTTCAAAGAAATTGTTGACGACGAACGACGGACACAGGACAATCAAAATAGCTCACCTTGGCACTACGTGCCAGGTGAGCTAAAAAACGAATCTCAAAACCCTACCAATATCATCTATAACATATATACTCCTTATATATTAAACAGCTGGTGCATTCACTACCCACAATTAGTTTCATCAACATGATGAAATAAAGTATGCATCTGGTCATAGCCCCAGACAAGAGAAGTATTCATACACAATTTGTTGTGACTCAATAAAATCGTCTCCTCAAGACAACTTTTAATGAGTAGTCACAACATTAATGGCCAAGGCATATTGATAGGAGAAAATGATGGGGTTTGTAATTTACCGCCTCTTATCTATGGAGTATCAAAAATACTAAAACCTTACATCAATGCTGTTTCTTCAAAACTCACAATATAGGCTTTAATCAAGATAGAAGGTTTACATTAATTACTCTCTTATCTGGAGCTTTGGCTGGTACAAAATCATGTATGAAGTGCACTTTGATGTTGAAGACCTTATTTATGAACAGTAAAGGCTGTGTTTAAGCAACAACTCAATCATAAGGCCTAGTGATCTCCAAAGGCAATTTATTGCTTAACCAAATACCCAATAAATACCCCTTTTATTTATTCCTCTAATGAAGAAAATGATTCCAACTTATAGAGTCATGAATATGCACCACAAGTAATAGTTTCAAATCATAACAGATTTAAAGCAATCTGAAATTAAACCAGAATGTGCTTAAGGCACATTCTATTTTACATCATCCTGCTTTAAATGGTCCCCTGTAATGAAAACCAGAAACAGGCTATGGGGTAAAGGGTTAATGCAGGGCACAAGACAATGTTTGTCCTGCACTAAGCTGTTGCCTTTATTACCTGTCAATTAATCATGTTTTAAGTGGCTGCTTAACACAGGTTTTACTGTAAGTTCTCTCATCTTAACAGTAATGTCACAAGAAAAAGAAGTTTCAGAAATGGTAAACAATATACACATAGATCAGTCTCCTTATTTCCAGGGAGGCATCTTATCAGGACCTACACTCTTTGGCATTCATCAGTTCACTGCATCTTGTCTTCTATCACTGAAAACAGTGCACACCCTGACAATACAACTGATTTCTCTCAAATAACAATGTTTTCAATGTCTGAAATCCATTCTTCTTGCTAATCTGCTCATTAAAATTTGCTCGTCATGTTTTGTTTTAACCCCCGCAACCACCCCCACATCCTCCTCCACAACCACCACCACAGCCACCACCACCGCCACACCCACCTCCCCCTCCACAACCGCCACACCCACCACAGCCTCCGCAACCTCCACCACCATCTCCACCCCCACATCCACCACAACCACCGCCGTCCCCTCCAGCAGCATCTGCCCCACCACTTCCATCGCCAGGACCTTCCAACCCTGCCTCATAATCACCAAAGTCTGCAACATTGTCACCACCATCTGTACCACCACCACCACACATAGCACAGGCATGCATCCCATAATGCTCTCTGATGTAAAAGTTGGATGGAGTACTGTAGAGAAGCCCTGCTGCGACAATGAAGGCCATGTCATCTGAGGGTATTGTCGTCACAGCCCTGGTCCCTCTCGCAGTAGTAGAAGGCTTCACCTGCTGGCCCTCTTTCCAGCCCTTTGGTCTTGGAACAACCAAGACATGCAACAGAGACACAGCAAAAGCCAGGGCTATGTTTTCAGCCACCTCATTGCTTGTAGTATCAATCTCTATCACTCCTTTCATCAAATCTATTTTTGCAGAATCTGCCTGGAAAGAGTAGTTCTTTACCAGGTATCCCATGTTCACATTCTGTGCCCTGCCTGTTGACATTTTGTAGAAGGTTATTGACAAATAGCCAGGGCTGCCAGGTACTCCTTTCTTTCCTTTTGCTTGTCTTGAACCTGTAATATTCATAATACAGTCAAAACTTGAATACTTCAAACTGACATTAGTTCAAACATACCCATATTTCAAAGTTAAAATGTGGCTAAGTCACGCTTTAACTTTGAAATACTGGTATGTTCAACTTTAGCAAGATTGACATATAGAAATTCAACTTAAGAAATACTGGTAAGATCAATTTAAGCGATTTCAAAGTATTGGGTTTTGACTGTACTGACTAGAAATACCCAAGCCCTTTCTACAATAGCTTGTTTCAACTCATTCAACCCTGAAACTTCAAATGGATAATTCAAGCTTCCATTCAAGTATAGTCCATTTTTACAGAATAATGGTTGATTTAATCAGGAGCACTCTGATCAGGGTCTACATGGTAAGCATAAGTCAAGTGTTCTCTTCAAATTTACACTATTTGTAAACAAGAGCCCCATGGGGCATATTTCGCTCACCTGAGAATAACTGACAAAATGGAGATAATGATTTATGTCCAGGAAGGGGGCATTTTTTACCCGAGGGGCATAATTTGAACAATCTTGTAAGAGGACCTGTAGATGATGCTATGTGCCAAATATCTAAGATCAGGGTAGTAGGGTTTTAGACAAGAAGATTTTTGTAACTTTCCATTGGAAAAAAAATCTATTTTTAGCTCCTGTGACTTACATATGCAACAGACTAAAACCAGTTGAACAAAAATAGGTAAAGGATATTTAGAAGTGTCACCATGCTGAATATCAAAGCTCTGGCCATATTAGTTTCAGAGGAGAAGACGTTTGAAAATTTCACTATATAACTCTATGTAAAACTGTGACCCACGGGGCTGGCCAATTTTGACCCCAGGGCATAATTTGAACAAACTTGATAGAGGACCTGTAGGCGATGCTATGTGTCAAATATCTAAGCTATGGCCCTTGTAGTTTCAGAGAAGAAGATTTTTTAAGTTTTCATTGAAAAAAATCTATTTTTAGCTCCTGTGACCTAGTTATGCAACCGACCAGAACCATTTGAACAATTTTGGTATAGGACATCTAGAAGTGTCACCATGCCAAATATCAAAGCTCTTGCCATATTAGTTTCAGAGAAGAAGACGTTTGAACATTTCACTATATAACTCTATGTAAAACTGTGACCCCCGGGGCGGGGTCAATTTTGACCCCCAGGGGTATAATTTGAACAAACTTGATAGAGGACCTTTAGATGATGCTATGTGCCAAATATCTAAGCTCTGACCATTGCAGTTTTTGACAAGAAGATTTTTTAAGATTTCCTTATTTTTTCACTTTGGTTGCCATGACAACCAGAGTTCTGCATTGTTTTTAATTCTTTGAACAAATTTGAAAGAGCTTGACCCAAGGAACATTTCTGTAAAGTTTGGTTGAATTCTGCCAAGAAGTATAGGAGAAGAAGTAATTTGAAGCAATTGTTAACGACGACGGACGACGCACAACGCACGACGCCGGACACAGGGCCATCCCAATAGCTCACCTTGAGCCTTTGGCTCAGGTGAGCTAATGACAAGTATATTAGTCACTAACGGTGAATGCATTAATGTTTATGTATGACTGGGGGTTGCTTAAGGTAGGCTGAGAAAACAGCAGAACACTCCATTCATTCATAGTGTATTATAAGCACATCTACATAATGCATCTAACCTCATGGTATTAATAGTTTAAACAACCATTTCAATTACATGTAAATAGCATTAACTTGCAATCCAACCACTACATGTAAGTACAGCTGCACAACATGTTTTGGAGACAAGAATCTTTCATGGCCTCATTTGTCCTTAAAGAGTCACTTGTCTAACTTTTTAGTTTCAAATAGAACCCACAAAGTCTGTAATATACTTTTAATCCTTTACACCATAGCATGTTACTAGTATTGAAGATATGGGACAACTTAAAGAAGGTTGAAAGAAAAACAGCTTGTACCTTTAAGCACATTTTGTTTAACTTTCAGCCTGCTTTAAAAACAATCTGCTAGGACTTAGAAAATATTTCTTATGTAACATAATTATGCACTACTGTATAAAGTGAAACTATTTTCTTCAGAGGGGAATTAAATCAAAGGTGTAAAAAGGTGTTTATCTGGGGTACTTGGTTAAGGGTACTCAACCTCAGACTTAACCCATTACTCCATAGCCTGTTTCTAGTTTTCAAGACTAGTGACCACTTAAAGCAGGTTCAACCTGCATTAAGCTATCTGTTAGGATATAGAATATATTTTATGGTGCATATTGGTGACTGTATAAAATGGATTTTTTCTTGAGGGTAGGAATGTATTAAAGGTGTTTTAATGCTTTTCTATGGGTTAGTTGGTTAACTGATCTTCCCCAAAGTTCAAAGTTTCAGAGTGTTTACCTGTTACTCCAGCCACACCCTTCTTGAACCCTATCCACTTGCCCTTTACCACGCCCCAATCACCATTATGGTTCTTGAGCAACACAGCTCGTTCTCCTTGACGAGGGTTCAAGGTCAGTTGATGCTTGGATACCTAAATAAATTAAACCAGATTTACAATAACATTCCAACAGGAAAAGTTTGAAAGTATTAAAGAGACCCATTCCTCCACAAAAATGGCTTTGGATGCCTCTACCTCACACCCTGTCGACTTATCAGGCAGCTCTTTGTGAGCTACTACTAATTAAGTGCAAGGCCATTCCCGGGCGTTGATTGTTACACTTTCAAACCGAAAGTGGGTCAAAACACCAACACCTATGTGCATAAAAGTGTAATGCACTAATTTATCATGCAACTAACACAGATTTAAGATGCACACGAACACCATTGACTGTTTGGTATACTTTATGTGCATCGGAACACACAACGTTGGATATTATGTTTGGTTATAGTCACCATAGACTGAGCCATAGTTCCAAGTGAAGTTGCTCTCAGTGGTTTATCAACACAGGTTTGACTGTTTATCTTTCCATATTAACCCATTTTATATGGGATACACTTTTAGGTGTACCTCTAGGCAAACAGTTTTGATCTCAAGTCAGGCCCCACATTGTGGGGCCTGATCTGAGATCAAAACTGTTTGTAGCAAAGTCAATATTCTATCAGAAACTGCTAAAATCTTTTGCAAATATTTGACTTATACCCGCTGCAGACGACATTTTAAAATGGCCGCCAAATATTACCCAGTATACAATGGGTTAAAGAACTTGTATGTTTACCTGTGTTGGTAGTGGCAGTTGATCCGAGGCAATCAGGTGACCTATGGCAGCCATTTTGTCATGGTAGAACACCTGCACTACAGATGTCATCAATGGTTGACTGTGTAAAGTTCTCGCTGTAAACTCAATCCTACCAGCATGGTTCTTCAGCCTAAAATAAAACAAGAAACCGAGAAAATAAGCATCCTTATGAATGGATATTTTAGCAAAACTTTATTGAAGCTCGACTGCAAATTAGAACTACCGGTACAATAATACTGGTTTTGTTACAAATCAACTTTTGTCTGATGCCACAAATTTTGAAATATGCCATAATGGTATGAAGTGTCGATACCTAATCAAGTCATATGTTGTGACTACTCTTGAGCAACATTTCAGAGTATTTTTAATGAATTTAGAGAACATAGTGTCTAGTGAAGACATACCACAGACTGCTCAACCTATTTCTCCACAAATATACCTAAGACTATTCCTACACTATAGTAAAGGATGTCCCTAGTAGCTATGCAGTTCTGGAAATAAATCATAGCTATCATTTAAAGTATTTTTCTAAAAATATGCTTCAAACTGGTTAAACGTGAGGTGATATGTTCCTTTATGAGCATTCTGCTTTACTTTCAATCTGCTTTAAGTGATTACCTGTCTTCAATCTAGAAACTGGCTATAAAGTAAAGGGTTAAAGAAATATGAAAGTAAAGGAGAATGTTCCTCTAGGGGGAGGGTGTTAATCTTGCTTAAACTAAAGCTGTTACCTGTATTGTTGAACACCTTCAATGAATATTCATTTGCAACCCTTATGCAGTGGGAAGGATTAACTTATGACTGTATAAAGTGGAACTATTTTTTTAAGTGCATGAATAAATTAAAGGCATAGTAAGTTGTTTTTATTGAGCAATAGGTAATTATAGGTTATGGCTCAGCTGCTCATACCTGTGTGATGCCACTTGACATTTGTTATCTTTTCCTGGTGGAAGTGTCTCTAGGTTGACAGGACCCCACAGCTGCTGAATATTCTCCGGAACAACTGCATTTGTATAATGACCCTTCTCCAAGAACAGTATGGCCATTCCTTTGGTAGGCGGTGAAAATGATCCACTAACATCCAGGCTCCAGTCTTTACTTAATTTCAACTTTGCCTTGTAGTTACCACCATTTGCATTAGATTCAATTTGTGACATGAGGTCGTACAAGGTTTGCCCCAGACTGTCTTTACTTCCACAGCAGGAGAATCCCGACTGTTTTATGAGCTCAAAGTTTATGTTATTAACTGATCGTGTGCTTAATTGGTAGGACTCAGAAACAGCGTGAAATGGTACCTCTGTACTGCCAACTGTCTGAGGTGGTCTTCCTTGTTTAAACCATCTTCGAACTTCCTTTGAGCCGGCACATGCAGTGGCTACAATGTTAAGCTTCTTGTAATCATCTCCAGTTGCATAATTTGGCAGATTGAGTACCATAGAATCCATCCTTATAGTTGAAGTTTTTGTAGCCACAGCCCATGTGTCCATATCAGTCATCTTGTACAGCACTCCGCCTGGAGGAGGACCGCGGTACATTGCTCCAAATAAGGAAAACTGTTCATTGAATGTGTTTGTCCAATGCTTCCTTGTTTCCAGATCAGCATTGAACAGTTTGGATCCCTCACTTCTATCTGTGACATTGTCATCATGGTTAAACAGATTACCAATGATAGCCATCATGTCTTTCTTGTAAAGCCAAGGGTTTAACTGATGGGAGTGCCACATGAGGTCAATGTCATAGCAAGGGACGATGAATTCTCCAGGAAGCTTTGTCTTCAGATACAGGAACTTCTTGTACCTCTGAAGAGATTCTTTCAGGAATTTATGGTCCCGAAAATGAGGCAATGATACCTGATAGTAGAAAGCCTTCTGTCTGGCTGCTGCATCAATGATGTTGTATGTAATTTTGGACTCAAGGCCTTTCAGTTTTGCAGAATCAAAAGGAGACTTGTAGTCCAGATTAAATGGTTCATAGTCACTGCCGTATTTTTGTTTCCAGTAGTCTTGTGACTTTCTCAGGGCATTTTTATAGTCATTTGGAGTGCGTAAGGTGTGGTTGACCACTGTGTTAACAATTGCCATACAGTCCTTTGAATATGCTCTTGGAGACAACATATGACAATGCCACACCCATTCTATGTCCAGTGGGGCTGCTAAACATTCTTTGGAGTGATCTGCAGCAAGGGGGAGCCAGTACTTCTCATATCTGTACAGTGCTTGCTGCAGTAACTCGGGATTCTTAAACTCTGTAACCCTATCCACCGCTGCCAGGAAATTGATTTGGTTAGCGGCTTGTTCCTCCAGATCTAAGCTCAGCTTGAGCTTCTTAGCCTCTTTCTGAGCCATACTTAGTAGGTTTCACATCTATCTGAAGAACAAAACAGACATTCTTATGGCACCTGACAGGGCTCCAGTTAAGGAAGTATTTCAAAAGCTCAAATACTTATGCCTCCACCAAACTCTATGCTTTAGCAATTATTCCAGAGTCACATCATAGGGTTTGGTTTAAGCATAAAAGATGAAATGCCGGAAATAAGTGGTTTTACTGGTTTACACACGCTTATCTGGAGCCCATTGATCTCACAGACATGGCACCTTTGGTCATCTATTGTCCAAAGGGGCAACTGTCCAAGGAGCAATTGTCCTAGAGGGCAATTGCCTGTACCCAAACTTCTTCCTTTTTCTCCATCACATAAGCGACTAGGAACACCATGCCCCATGCTTATAAAACATTGAAGTTGAGTCTGAGATTGTTCTGAAGCTTTTGATTGGTCAGATTTGAGTATTCTGCTCAAATCTGACTAAACAATAAATAACTTGAGAAAGCTCTCAGACTCAACTCAAAATGTTTTATAAGAATAGAGCCTGTAATTTGTCTTTACAAAATGCACTCAAATGATGATTCGCTGATTTCTACCTTTTACCCCATAGCCTGTTTCTAGTTTTGATGACAGATAACCAATTAAACCATTACTGATCTATAGATATGGATTTTAATGCAAACAATTTATTCCCCCACTGAATAGTCCAGGACAGATACGGTTTTACCTAAAACAAATTGCAAAAGAAATAAAACTATTTCCATTATGTAGATATTAGACAAATAAGGCTTATGTAAAAAAAATCGCCATAAAAATCCTGTGCGGTTTACGAAATATTCACGAAAATATATGTCCATCTAGTTTAAAATTCTGCTGGCTGACATGAGCCACCATACCTGCGTTTTTGTCCCCGGATGTTAAGCACCTAAAGATGTCAGATAAGATGCAGGCACTCGGCATTTTCCAGTGATTTCCACAGTTTAATTAAAAGGTAAGTAAATTAAATAAAGAATGAAATTTACCAGACAATGTTTAATTCCACCTTATTCTAAGTGCATATAGCCAGATTATAAGCATCTGCGGTATGAACAACCGAATGCGTGAGGTTTACAAACTATTAATGAGGTCATAATAATATTACTATTGATGACGTCATAATTTTATACTATAGTATTTGTATGTCCAGAACGCCTTCTATAAACCAAGATGCTGTTACTTGCATGTGATTTTAGAATACAAAACATGTTGATTGCATTTTAAATTATGGACTTCCTTTACTGTATTTGCTTGTTGTTGGTAAAAATAAAATAATTAAATAGTGAGGGTGCCAACTCTCAAAAGACCCTTAATTAACAATTATTTGCAAGTGGAGATGCAGAAAATTTCTAATGGTATATTTGAATAGTATAGACCTTCCCGAGTTTGGAAAGGCCGGATGCCAAGGCTAAAAGTGGTCAGGGACATTTTTACAAGGGCGATTATTCTGACCTTCAATTATTCAATTTTCGCCAGAGTTGTATTGCATTTTAACACTACTTGTATATTTCCTTTACCACTTTAGCTAGGGACACTAAATTTGTTGTGTGAGTACTTCTTGGGATGGCGGAGTGTCACGTACTAAATTTAGGTGACTGTGACCTTGACCTTGACCTTTGACCTCAATTTTTTAAAAAGCTTGTCCGGAGCATATCTTCTGTACCGTATTAGCTAGGAATAGTTAATTTGGTATGTAAGATCATCATGAGAAGGTGGAGTGTCGCATACTACTTTAAGGTCACTTTTACCTTGACCTTTGACCTTTGACCTCAATTGTAAAATGTGTGTATGCTTGTATATATGTAACTTATTTTGTCCTGAGTATAGTTCTATTACCACATCAGCTAGGAATAACACATTTGTTGTGTGAATACACTATGGGATTGCAGAGTGTCGTGTACTACTTTTAGTTTACTGTGACCTTGACCTTGACCTTTGACCTTAATTCTTTTTAAAAAGCTTGTCTGGAGCATATCTTGTGTACCGTATTAGCAAGGAATAGCAAATTTGGTGTGTTAATACATAATGAGATGGCCGGGTGTTGAGTACTACTTTAAGGTCACTGTGACTTTGACCTTGACCTTTGACCTCAATTCCAAAATGTGTGTATGTGCATATGTATGTAACTCATTTTTTCCGGAGTATATTACCTTTACCACGAAACTTCACACACATATTCACAGAAATCAGCCCTTTGAAAATGCCATCGTAAATATAAACAAGAATATCGTTCCCAACGATGGAAGCTCCCCACAAAGAAAAAGCCCAAGGTAAAGCATGTTTAGTAGGTGAACACAGTAACAAGGGCCACTATGGCCCTAAATCGCTCACCTGGTACACCATGGCAAACTTGACCTATAGTGACCTAGATTATGACTGGACATGACCAACAATCAACCTTTAGAGTGTAAACAAGATGTTCCTATGATTTGACCTAGTGACCTAGTTTTTGACCGGACATGACCCATATTCAAACCTGACCTAGATATCAATGTGACAAACATTCTGACCAAGTTTCATCAAGATCCAATGATATGTGTAGCCTCTAGAGTGTTAACAAGATTTTTCTATGATTTAACCTAGTGACCTAGTTTTTGACCGGACATGACCCATATTCAAACTTGACCTATATATAAATGAGACAAACATTCTGACCAAGTTTCATCAAGATCCAATGAGATTTGTAGCCTCTATAGTGTTAACAAGATTTTTCTATGATTTGACCTAGTGACCTAGTTTTTGACCTGACATGACCCATCTTCAAACTTGACCTAGATATCAATGAGACAAACATTCAAACTAGGTTTCATCAATATCCAATGAGATGTGTAGCCTCTAGAGTGTTAACAAGATCTTTCTATGATTTGACCTAGTGACCTAGTTTTTGACCGGACATGACCCACATTCGAACTTGACCTAGATATCAATATTACAAACATTCTGACCAAATTTCATCAAGATCCTATTAGAGTTGTAGCCTCTAGAGTGTTAACAAGGTTTTTCTATGATTTGACCTAGTGACCTAGTTTTTGACCCAACATGACCCACATTCGAACTTGGCCTAGATTTCTACTAGACAAACATTGTGATCAAGTTTCATGAAGATCCAATAAGATTTGTAGCCGGTAGAGTGTTAACGAACAATTGTGAACAGACGGACGGACAGACGACGGACATCCAGCGATCCTAAAAGCTCACCTTGGCACTTCGTGCCAGGTGAGCTAACAAGTTTCATCAACTTACGATGTAACATTCAGGACATATGCTTCGGACAAAAATGAATTAATTATGAACAAGAGGGCCATGGCCCTAAATTCGCTCACCTGAGGACATTGAAGTTTGTACCTAAGTTGACTGGGCAAGACAACATTTTAATATAACTATAAATGGAGTTATCTTCCAGACAAGAAAACATGACAAAAGTGTATTTTGTTGCCAAGCTTATGACCCTTATCCATGACACATCCTCTTATCAAGCTATTTCCATTTCCAATAAATGATAATTATTTCACTAGCGTCAGCAGAACTGGAATTATTTTCCTGACAATAAAATATGACAAAGGGGAAAAACTAAATATTGCTGCCCTTGTGCATGGCATTTTCTCTCATCAGTTTCTTTCCATACATAAAATTTCATTACAATAGCATCAGTAGAACTGAAGTTGTCTTCTTGACAAGAAAATATCACAAAGGGAAATAACTAAAAAAACAATGATGTCAGAGTTATGGCCTTTGCAAATGGCACTTCCTCTCATCAGGCTCTTTTCAAATAGGCAATTTCATTTTACCCATTACCCCATAGCATGTTTCTAATTTTGAAAATAGGTGGCCACCTAAAGCAGGTTGAAAGTAAAGCAGAATGTGACTTAACCCTTAGCCTGCCACTCACGACTATAGCTTTATATGCAAACAGCTTGGATCCGGATTAGACGCCGAGTAACTCGGCGTCTCATCCGGATCCAAGCTGTTTGACACTCGGACAACATTTTCAGCAATTTTGAGCAACTTTGAAGCACTTTGAAACTTGAAGCAGACGAGAAATATAGCAGACGACAATTTATTTGGCGGGCTAAGGGTTAATGCACACTTTGCTTTACTTTTGCATCTTACATTTTCATGACTGTTTAAAGTGGAATTATTGAAAAGACATACAGATAACTCTGACAAAACCAATATTAAACATATGTATAAATATGGCATAAGACATAATTACATAACTGTCAGTGGATCACTTCCAGATCCTGTTTCTCTAAGTATGAATCAGACTGAACCATATCTAAACTTTAGCAGACAACATGTTCAGCTGATCATGACCAGTTCTGCGATACTCACTACCAGTTCAGAGTTGCATAATATTTGACCTCAGTGGCTAGAACTCTTGGGCTTACCCTTACAAGACTGAAATGATGTCTGCTTAAAACCTACTGTATGTGAAAAGTGTACAAAAAAACAATTTAGAAAATGTTAAGTTGGTAAATGAGTGGCAAATAGGTTGGATCCAGATTAGATGTAGCATTATGATTATGTTGCATCTGATCTGGATCCAAAATGTTTGCAAATATTGGCTATTTGCCCATAGTATATTAAGGGTAACTCAGGTAAATACAGTTCTGCCTTTATCAAAAATACTGTAAAACCTGCCTAGAGCAGCACTTAAACTGTGCAGGGTGGTGTCAAATGTGACTCTAGGGATTTCATTTTAACAAACTATAGAGGGATCCACCAGGAGATTCTACTGTACAAATATCAAAGCTTAGGGCCTAGTAGTTTTGGGCAAGAAGATTTTTTAAAGATTTTTGCTTTTTTGCTTTTTCAAGCAGAGTTTGTGCTTTTTTTCCTTTTTTTTGAACAACTTCTGTAGAGAAGCATCCAAGGAACATCATGAGCAGTTTGAACTCTCCCTACAATCGGCGGGTTTCAGAGGAGATGTCGTTTGAAGTAAAAGTGAACGGACAGACGGACGGACGGACGTGCCACCGAAATGGGTTAGAGGGCCTTTTCTTTTGTTATTTTCTTTTGTTTGAATAACGGGCCACGGCCCCTTATTCTATTGTTACGGAATGAACTCTATTGTCTTCTTTTGTTATGTTTACCGTTATCTGGCCAGAAAAGGCCCTCTAACCCATTTCGGTTGTGCGGACAGACGGACAGACGTACTACGGACGGTGAGCGGTCACAATAGCTCACCTTGAGCCTTTGGCTCAGGTGAGCTAAAAAGGGAGGCAATTCAATATTTGGAGATGACAGGGTTATAATTCTTGTGTACTACACTTCTTTTTGTCATCCGCTAACACAGTATCAAGTTTCAAGTTACAGTGCGGCAGAAAATTTGATTTTTTAAAAAATTTATGTAGAAAAAGGGAGATAATTCAATATTGGGAGATGGCAGAGTTATGGTTCTTGAGTACAGCACTCTTTCTGTCATCTCGTATCACTGTATCAAGTTTCATCAACTTACAATGCAATGCTCAGGAGATATGCTCCAGAACAAATTTGATTTTTTTTAAATAGAAAAGGGAAGATAATTAAATATTGGGAGATAATAGAGTCATGGTTCTTGTGTACTGCACCTCCTTATGTCATCACCTATCACTGTATCAAGTTCCATTAACTTACGGTGTAGCAGTCAAGAGATATACTCCGGACAAAAAAAAAAAATGTATTTTTAGAAAAAGGGAGATAATTCAATATTGGGAGATGAAATAGTTACCGTTCTTGTGTACTGCACTTCCTTTAGTCATCCTCTATCACTGTTACAAGTTTCATCAACTTTCAGTGTAACGGTCCAGAGATATGCTCCGGACAAAATTGATTTTTTTTATGAGAAAAAGGGAGATAATTCAAAATTGGGAAATGAGAGAGTTACGTTTCTTGTGTACTGCACCTCCTCCTGTCATTCTCTATCACTGTATCAAGTTTCATCAACCTACGGTGTACCGTTCAAGAGATATGCTCCGGACAAAAAAGTGTGACGGACGGACGGAAACACGGACGGACGGACAAAGCGGCGACTATATGCCCCCCAAAGGGGAGCATAATAAACTGAGCGAGGGTATTCGCATCGTCTGCGATGTCTCGTTTGTTTGAGCAGGCTCCCCTTTGTTTAAGTTGAATATATAAATTGCCAAATATCATATAAACATTTTAATAGATCTACACAGAACCGTCATATATAATTTTAGTGTATCGTAACGCCAGTTGAATCATTCCTCACATTAACTATTCCAAGTTTGTATGATTAAATTCAACTGCATTTCATTAGGTTTTTTGCCGTTTTCGTATTATTTTCAAAATATGTTCACGCAGATGGACTTTGTGTATTCAGCGAGTTGGTTAGAAGGCAAATCAGCAGCATATGTATCAGCGTAGTTGAGTATTAGTTATCTTTTCAAAATTTGACGTCAGCTAAAAGTTATCACTATTGATATCTAGCTACATAATTATTGTTAATATCATTCATACGTACATGTATCTTATAGCCATGTCGCTCACATGTAACATGTAGGCTAGCTAGTGTACCTTTCTTTTTACTATGGTGTTCAATCTGAATCGAATGACATTAAATTTTCGTCTGACTGACGACTAACTGACGTATGTTAATGAATATTTTGTGGTGTTTATTTTTATTTTACAGTAGTTCAGTAATATCGCAACTAGTGTGTATGGTGTGAATTACAATGTGAAAGTGTCCAGTTTGATGGAAATGTGCCACTCTGCCGGTCGGGCATTGGGTAATTTCTACGCTCCCAATTCCATCATAATGGCTTGAATGTTTTGTCATATATTTTATAGCCACTGGTCGTCTCCTTCAATATCTACATGAGCATAACCAACCCGGTTGTCACATATATCGTCATCGCAAGCACATGCGTCAGTTGGCTGAAAATTTCTTTTTGGCATTTGCATCGCCTCGATTAGCAATAGCTTTTGCATGCGCATCTTTTGAAACCAATTATTGCAGAATGTATTTTATCATTTTAATCAGAACAAGGTGATTATTTCCAACGGTGCCCCAACTAGCGTTAACTGGGGATGGTAGTTTGAGGTATTGCTTGGTGGCTGAAATCCAGATAAAAGACTGGTACATTTGTAGTTATTTCTCTTCGTAAATGTTCATTCAGTGCATCAGATGTCGGCGGGGGTTTCGCACTTAAAAAAAAAACTTTCTTTGAGAACAGGTCACCTGACACTGTCGATGTTTTCTTCTAACATGTCGCTGTATAAGCAGACACTGCCTGTGTCACAGCTTATGTTGTAGTATTGATATGTCTACTGGTTACTCTCCAACTTCTCCATGTCCTTCAAGCAATGACACTATTCGTGACAATGGTGCTCCAACGTTTCTTCCCCCATTCCATAAAATGCACTATTAGAGTCACAACCCTCAACGCATGTATGACCGGCAAACATTTGAAAATGTTTCTCCAAGGTCTGATGCTTTTGTCGTGCATATGAATAAAACGTTTTATTTGGCGTCTGAATATTTGATCCAATGCTATTCTTTGACAAATTTCTGCCTATTCGGAATCGACAGAACAACATTTGTAACGTGGAGCTCTCTCACGACGAAATCTATATGTAGAAACATTCTAGAGTTTGCCTCCTCATGGTCAGACCGTAGTTCTTCTACACTTTCACAAGTGTTTCTCAGTACTTTTACTGCTTTATCTGTGTCTTTGAAACCGCCACTGAAAAATACGATTATTTCATCTGGTAATTAATTTTCATACTGATCAGTCAATTCGAAAATCAAAAAATTCAAAACGAAATCCGTCTTGATATATTTTGGATCTTGTTTACAGGATTTAAAAGTAACTTTGTTATTTGCCTTGACATGGGCGTTTTCGTTGTCTGATTTCTTATTTCCTGCATCTCTGCATGCCCGTGCCTCGTCCTTTCTCCGGACTTCATAGATTTTTCATACTGGTAGTTATCCCCAACCAGAGCTGTGTATTTGAGTGCCACGCCTACAACTACTGATGCAACTTTCTTAGAAACATCACCAAATGTTTTACAATCAGACCTTTTGGTGCATATCATCCTAAGCAACATCAAGTCAATGACTAAAAGCCCTGGGTGTTCTTTTTTGTCAAGCTGCTTTATTTCCACCTTTCCTTCAAACCTAGACAATGTTGCGGATCTGTAGTTTTCTTCATGTTACCATCTAGATTGAATGGTGCCAAAGGAACGGGGTCAGCTCATATGAAACTACATGTAGAAGTTTTTTCCGGTTACAGTCAGCTCACTGAATAGTTAACTATGTTAAGGAATTTTATCTTCTATATTTTCTTGATCTTCATTGGTTTGTTCATTTAAGAGAATGTCTTGTTGTTTGGTTTGGCATTGGAGCCATGCAATCAATACGAAAAGTTTCGTCGAACACCTCAGCGGTCTGCAAGTGTCCTGGGCCCGAGGTTATAAAACTTAAAACGAACTCTGTGCTCAAAACTCAATTTTGATTACATTTTCTAGTTTTTTCAAAACATGATTGAACTTATTTATGTAACATATTTGGGTATGCTTTTACAATAGAAGTATGGTATGCAAATACTAGTTATAGACATTTGTTTGTTGAAGTGTTATGAGCTAAGAAAAATTCTGAGTTTTGAGCACAGAGTTCATTTTAAGTTTTGTAACCTCGGGGCCAGATCTACGGGACAGTCAAATCATTTACTCTGGCCCCAGTGATTCATAGGCCCTTTCTCCGTTAGGGTAAGTGTATAGGTATACCTTTATTTGGTTATGATATACTCATTGGACCTGCATCCAGAATTGCTTGAAAGTAATATTGGGTTGGCCACTTCCAATTACGTTTCAACGTGGCTCAGACACAGAAGGGAACAATTGGCTATAATAAGACTCCGCACTGGACACAACAGGCTTTACTCACATATGTTTACCAAGATCATGATGTTTACCAAGATCATAGATGAAGATAGCCCCAT
Source organism: Gari tellinella (assembly GCA_922989275.2). Lineage (NCBI taxonomy): Eukaryota > Metazoa > Mollusca > Bivalvia > Cardiida > Psammobiidae > Gari > Gari tellinella. The sequence goes on from OV277858.1 coordinate 56,352,887, forward strand.
CCCCCTTGTGTACTTGTGGCCTTGAAAAGCAAACGACTTGGCATATACTGCAGAGGTGCATACATCTGGACAAGAAAGTCGAAATTAGCTGTGCATATTGGCCTTACTTTGGTTAAAGAAGACAGAAGATCTAGATTGTAAGGATACTCTTGACACTTAGTGATATCTACTCTGACTGCTTGTCTGTCTATCTGTCTGACCGAGTGCATGTCTGCCCACCATACTCTCTTTATTTTTTTTCAGCATTCTGATGTGACAACAGCCGTGGAATCTTCATATGGACAACCAACAACATTCATCGGTGAAGACACAGACTTAGCTCCAAGGAGGGATGCCATTACTACCAATTTTTGAAGTTTTGACTTTGTCCGGATTGAACCTGCGACCTCCAAAATTGCAAGCGGACACTCTGCCACTGAGCTATGCAGCCAGTCCTTTTGTATGAATGCGGGTCAAAACGACCCCCAACCAAAACAGCCTTTATTCATAACGGCCCCATATCATTGGGAACTGGTCATTTCGTACCCTCGCCTTTTCGTACCCTATTTTTTTGGTCGATTTACGTACCCAAATTTTTGGTCCATTCGTACCCTTTCAAATCCACTAGTCAATTCGTACCCACGAAATATTTGTACTTTTTTTAGTTCACCTGAGCCGAAGGCTCAAGGTGAGCTATTGTGACTGCTCACCGTCCGTCGTACATCTGTCCATTCACATTTACTTCAAACCTGAGCCGATTAGGCTCAAGGTGAGCTATTGTGACCGCTCACCGTCCGTCATACGTCTGTCCATTCACATTTACTTATGATGTTCCTTGGATGCTTCTCTACAGAAATTTGTTTAAATGAAATGAAACAAGAGCCCAATGGGGCATAATTCGCTCACCTGAGAATAGCTGAAACAAGAGCCCCATGGGGCATATGTCGCTCACCTGAGAATAGCTGTACATCAAAATGGAGATAATGATTTATGTCCAGGACGGGGTCATTTTTTACCCGAGGGGCATAATTTGAACAATCTTGATAGAGGACCTGTAGATGATGCTATGTTCCAAATATCTAAGATCATGGTACTAGGGTTCTAGACAAGAAGACTTTTTTTAAGTTTCCATTGAAAAAATCTATTTTTAGCTCCTGTGACCTACAGACTGGAACCATTTGAACCAAATAGATAAAGGACATCTAGAAGTAACACCATGCCGAATATCAAAGCTCTGGCTATATTAGCTTCAGAAAAGAAGACGTTTGAAAACTGTGACTCCCGGGGTGGGGCTAATTTTGACCCCAGAGGCATAATTTGTACAAACTTGATAGAGGACCTGTAGATGATATGAAATCGACCAGAACCATTTGAACCTTATTGGTATAGGACATCTAAAGTGTCACCATGCCAGATATCAAAGCTCTGGCCATATTAGTTTCAGAGGAGAAGACGTTTGAAAATTTCACTATATAACTCTATGTAAAACTGTGACCCCCCCCCCCCGGGCGGGGCCAATTTTGACCCCAGGGGCATAGTTTGTACAAACTTGATAGAGGACCTGTAGATGATGCTATGTGACAAATGTCTAAGATCTGGCCCTTGTAGTTTCAGACAAGAAGATTTTTTAAGATTTCCTTATTTTTTCACTTGGTTGCCATGGCAACCAGAGTTCTACATTGTTTTTAATTCTTTGAACAATTTTGAAAGAACTTGACCCATTTAGGAACATTCGTGTAAAGTTTGGTTGAACTCTTTTCAGCTGTATATGAGGAGATGTCATTTGAAGCAATTGTTAAAGACAACAATGACTGTATAAAGTGAAATTATTTTCTTCTGTGGAAGAATAAATTAAAGACATAAATAGGAATATGTATGGGTTAATAGGTTAATAAATATCATTATTTACATTTTCTAAATATAAGAAACTATATGTAAATGAGTGGCAAATAGTTTGGATCCAGATTAGATGCAGCATTATGTGGCATCTGACCTGGATCCATACTGTTTATGGCCAAGAATTAATCGTGGACTGATAGACAGAAAGATAAACAAGCAAACAAAATACAAACAAACAAACAGACAGACCAAAAGCAATATGCCTCGAACTAAGTTGTACTTGAGCATAAAATAGCAGACATCATCATTTCTCTTATGTATCTCAGTGACCTGAGTTCAGAGCTAGCTATGGGTCAATTATGCAATAACAGACAGTCCCTCAGAGAAATTGCTATTATCATGCTGAACTGTTGTCTGCTCCAAATGTTTGTATGTAAAATTATTTCAAATATGTAAAAAATAATAACTTATATTTTCTAAATATAAGAAAATATGTAAATGAGTGGCAAATAGTTTAGATCCAGATTAGATGCAGCATTATGTGGCATCTGACCTGGATCCAAACTGTTTGCAAAAATGTTGCATTTTGTATAAGGGTAGCTTCTTAGCCTGGAAGATACAATGGGTCTGTGTAAAAACGGATCATTAGAGAGTTTTTACTGTCAGACCTGCATCAAATTGCACTGATATGACAAGGGTTGAGTCAAATTTGACCCTAGGGTTTTGATTTTTTACAATTTTGAAAGTGATTTAGTAGAAGATACTATTCATGCAATAGTGAATAGGTGTGGGAACAGTGTTTTTTTACAAAAAACTTGTTTAAAGTTTTTCACTTTTTTTAATAAATTTCAATTAGTAGTCCACATTTTAATTTTATTTTAACAATTTCTGTAGATAAGCATCCAAGGAACACCGTGAGCATGTTAGTTTTTCCCTCAAACTCGCGGTTTCAGAGGAGATGTCGCTTGAAGTAAATTTGAACGGACGGACAGACGGACGACAAACGGTGGGCATCACAACAGCTCACCTTGAGCCTTCGGCTCAGGTGAGCTAAAAATGGAGATATTGATTTATGTCCAGGACTGACCTAGATATGCAAGACACCGGAACAATTTGAACAAAATATGTAAAGTATATTTAAAAGTGTCACCATACAGAATATAAAAGCTCTGGCCATATTAGAGTCAGAGAAGAAGACGTTTGAAATTTTCTCTATATAACTCTATGTACAAGAGCCGCATACGGCCCTAAATCGCTCACCTGAGGAACTATTGTGTTATAATCGATGCATAATGAAGTTTGTCATTGCATGTATGTGGACTGTTGCATGAAACTGAAACAAGAGCCGCATGCCGCCCTAAATCCCTCACCTGAGGAACTATTGTTTAATACTCAATGCAAAATGAAGCCAAGGACGGGCAATTTTTTACCCTGAGGTCATGATTTGAAAATTCTTGGTAGATGACCATAAGGCAAAGCTAGATGCCAAATGTAAAAGGTCTGGGCCTTACGGTTTCAGAGAAGAAGATTTTTAAAGGTTTTACTATATAAGTCTATGTAAAACTGATAAGCCCTGGGGCGGGGCCATTTTTGACCCAGGGATCATGATTAGAACAATCTTGGTAGAGGACCAGAAGGCAAAACTACATGCCAAATATAAACAGTCTAGGCCATACAGTTTCAGAGAAGAAGAGTTTTAAAGGTTTTCCTATATAACTCTATGTAAAACTGACAAGAGCCGCATGCGGCCCTAAATCCCTCACCTGGTACCCACGGTTACGGTCATGGTAATGAACCAGTAATGGTAAAGTTTTCACTATAAGCCATAATTGGTAAATTCATCCTCACCACCTGGCGGCCATGTTTGAGCTAGGAAGATTATTTGAAGAAAACTGGCAAAGGGTCACCCATGAATCATTATTTGTGTGAAAATATTCTTAAATCAGACCAATAGTTTCAGAGAAAAAGATTTTTAAAGTTTTTTTATACAGAAATATAAGGAAACCTTGCCCCACCCACTGGTGGCCATAATTGATTTTAAAGATTACAAAATGATTTTTAAGAAATCATAAATGGATCATATGTGTAAAATTATTTTATATTTGGACCAGTAGTTTCACAGAAGAAGATTTTTAAAGTTTTTAATTACTATACAGTAACATAAGGAAAATGTGCCCCACCCACTTGCGGCCATGTTTTTTTAGATATCAAAATTATTTTAAGAAATCTGGTAGAGGGTCACCCATGGATCATTTGTGTGAAATTACTTTCAAATCGGACCAGCGGTTTCAGACAAGAAGATTTTTAAAGTTTTCACTATATATATAGCCATATTCATAAGGAAAATCTGCCCCACCCACTAGCGGCCATGTATTTTAAAATAGGAAAATTATTTTAAGAAATCTGATAGAGGGTCACCAATGGCACATTTTTGTGAAATTATTTTCAATTTGGACCAGTAGTTTCACAGAAGAAGATTTTTAAAGTTTTTACTATACAGTAACATAAGGAAAATGTGCCCCACCGACTTGCGGCCATGTTTTTTTAGATATCAAAATTATTTTACGAAAATCTGGTAGAGGGTCACCCATGGATCATTTGTGTGAAATTTCTTTCAAATCGGACCAGCGGTTTCAGACAAGAAGATTTTTAAAGTTTTCACTATATAGCCATAAGGAAAATCTGCCCCACCCACTAGCGGCCATGTTTTTTAAAATAGGAAAATTATTTTAAGAAATCTGATAGAGGGTCACCAATGGCACATTTATGTGAAATTATTTTCAATTTGGACCAGTAGTTTCACAGAAGAAGATTTTTAAAGTTTTTACTATAGAGTAAGTTATAAGGAAAATGTGCCCCACCCACTTGCGGCCATGTTTTTTATATCAAAATTATTTTACGAAAATCTGGTAGAGGGTCACCCATGGATCATTTGTGTGAAATTTCTTTCAAATCGGACCAGCGGTTTCAGACAAGAAGATTTTTAAAGTTTTCACTATATTATAGCCATATAAGAAAAATCTGCCTCACCCACTAGCGGCCATGTTCTTTAAGATAGGAACATTATTTTAAGAAATCTGATAGAGGGTCACCAATGGCACATTTGGGTTAATTATTTTCAATTCGGACCTGTAGATTTTGACAAGAAGATTTTTAAAGTTTTTTCAATTGGTTGCCATGTCAACCACAATTTCAATTGGATGACCTATATTTGAAGAAATCTGTGAGAGTACCCTACAAGGAACAATCCTAAGAAGTTTTGAAGAAATTGGCCCAGTGGTTTCCAAGAAGAAGATCTTTAAAGAAAAAGTTTGACGACAGACGACGACGGACACAGGGCGATCACAATAGCTCACCTTGGCACTTCGTGCCAGGTGAGCTTAGTCTAAATAAGCCCTGGGGCTGGGCCATTTTTGACCCGTGGTCATGATTTGAACAATCTTGGTAGAGGACTACAAGGCAAAGCTACATGCCAAATATAAAAGATCTGGGCCTTACGGTTTCAGAGAAGAAGATTTTTAAAGGTTTTACTATATAACTCTATGTAAAACTGATAAGCCCTTGGGCAGGGCCATTTTTGACCCAGGGATCATGATTTGAACAATCTTGGTAGAGGACCAAAAGGCAAAACTACATGCCAAATATAAACCGTCTAGGCAATACAGATTCAGAGAAGAAGAGTTTTAAAGGTTTTCCTATATAACTCTATGTAAAACTGATAAGCCCTGGGGCTGGGCCATTTTTGACCCGGGGGTCATGATTTGAACAATCTATGTAGAGGACTACAATGCAAAGCTACATGCCAAATATAAAAGGTCTGGGCCTTACGGTTTCAGAGAAGAAGATTTTTAAAGGTTTTACTATATAACTCTATGTAAAGCTTATAAGCCCTGGGGCGGGGCCATTTTTGACCCGGGGGTCATGATTTGAACAATCTTGGTAGAGGACCAGAAGGCAAAGCTACATGCCAAATATAAAAGGTCTAGGCCATACAGTTTCAGAGAAGATGAGTTTTAAAGGTTTTCCTATATAACTCTATGTAAAACTGATAAGCCCTGGAGCGGGGCCATTTTTGACCCGGGGGTCATTATTTGAACAATCTTGGTAAAGGTTTACAACATGATGCTACATATGAAATTTGGTTGTCCTAGGACTTATGGTTATTGACAAGAAGATTTTTAAAGTTTTGACTTTGGTTGTCAATATCAAGTAAATACGGAAAATGACCACACCCTCTGGCGGCCATGTTTTTTGACGGATCAAAATTCTTTTAACAACTTTGAAAGTATATTGATTGAGAAACATTTTGGTGAAAACCAAATGTAAATCGGAGCAGTTGTTCTTGAGAAGAAGATTTTTTAAGATATCGTGCATGGTTGCCATGGCAACAAGATCGATGGCCCCATCCACTTTTTTTGAACAATTTTTGAAGCTCACAACTACTGTATGTATCTGACCAAGTTTGGTTAAAATTGGGCTATTGGTTTCAGAGAAGAAGTTATTTGAAACAAATTGTGAACAGACGACACCAACACGGACACCGACACCAACACCGACGTACGGCGACCGATCACAATAGCTCACCTTGAGCACTTTGTTCTCAACTTCTCAGGTGAGCTAACAACTCGGAATTAGGTTTTCCTGTAGAAGTCTATGTTAAACTGATAAGCCCCAGGTGGGTCCATTTTTGACCCTGGGGTCATGATTTGAACAATATTGGTAGAGGACCATAAGGCAAAGCTAGATGCCAAATATAAAAGGTATGGGCCTTACGGTTTCAGAGAAGAAGAGTCATGATTTGAACAATATTGGTAGAGGACCATAAGGCAAAGCTAGATGCCAAATATAAAAGGTATGGGCCTTACGGTTTCAGAGAAGAAGAGTTTTAAAGGTTTTATTACATAAGTCTTTTTAAAACTTATAAGCCCCTGGGCAGGGCCATTTTTGATCAGGGGTTCATGAATTGAACAATCTTGGTAGAGGACCATAAGGCAAAGCTAGATGCCAAATATAAAAGGTCTGGGTCTTACGGTTTCAGAGAAGAAGATTTTTAAAGGTTTATTCCGATATAAGTCTATGTAAAACTGATAAGCCCCGGGGCTGGGCCATTTTTGACCCGGGGGTCATGATTTGAACAATCCTGGTAGAGGACCATAAGGCAAAGCTACATGCCAAATATAAAAGGTCTGGGCTTTACGGTTTCAGAGAAGAAGATTTTTAAAGGTTTTCCTATAATAAGTCTATGTTAAATTGATAAGCCCCGGGGCTGGGCCATTTTTGACCCTGGGGTCATGATTTGAACACTCTTAGTAGAGGTCCATTAGGCAAAGCTACATGCCAAATATAAAAGGTCTAGGCCATACAGTTTCAGAGAAGATGAGTTTTAAAGGTTTTCCTATGAAAAACTGATAAGCCCCGGGCGGGCCATTTTTGACCCGGGGGTCATTATTTGAACAAGCTTGCTAAAGGTTCACAACATGATGCTACATGTGAAATTTGGTTGTCCTAGGACTTATACATGTAGTTATTGACAAGAAGATGTTTAAAGTTTTGACTTTAGTTGTCAATATTACGTAAATACCGAAAATGACCACGCCCTCTGGCGGCCATGTTTTTTTACGGATCAAAATTCTTTGAACAATTTTGAAAGTATATTAATTGAGAAACATTTTGGTGAAAACCAATTTGAAATCGGACCAGTCGTTTTTGAGAAGAAGATTTTTTTAGATATCGTGCATGATTGCCATGGCAACAAGACTGATTGCCCCACCCACTTTTTTTGAACAATTTTTGAAGCTCACAACTACAGTATGTATCTGACCAAGTTTGGTTAAAATAGGGCCATTGGTTTCAGAGAAGAAGTTATTTGAAACAAATTGTGAACAGACGACACGGACACCGACGGACGGCAACCGATCACAATAGCTCACCGTGAGCACTTTGTGCTCAGGTGAGCTAAAAACTGTGACCCCCCGGGGCGGGGCCAATTTTAAACCCAGGGGCATAATTTGAACAAACTTGATAGAGGACCTGTAGGCGATTCTTGTCGAACCTGCCTTAGTGACTGTCTGTTTTAAGAGACTACCTGTCATATGTGACCTTACTTGAGGCTCCCTGAACAGTTTTTACTATATATTGACCCTGAATTAAGAGACTACCTGTCTTATGTGACATGTGACCATGAAATGTGACTCCCTTCGGCAATTATCACCCTGTATTTAAAGACTTTAAGGTATTGTTTTAACACTTTCTAGCACAAGGTCAAACATTTATGGTTCAACAATTAATTATTTGAGGTGTGACATTAACACATTTGAGTGTTTAATGGTCATTGTAGGAAATAAATTTAGTTGAAATGGGTTTATATACTAGTGGTAGAGCTCTATGATCTTGTTAAATGTGTGTAAACTGCAAATACATGTATGTAGGTCATTCCTCAAAAATTGGTAAATTTGAGATGGATGGTTTGCTATGATTTAAAGGGAAAAAGTAATTTGACAATTGGGAAATATGTTTATTTTGATTGGGAACGGGTCCGATATTTGATTTCTTCTGATTGGGAAGGGTCCGGTCACCAAATTGGGAAGGGTCCGCCTCCAATTGGGAACGGGTCCGTTCCCCGGTACCGTTCAAAGAAGGAAAAAAATCGCTGTTGACTACAAAATTTTCAAAATAATTTTGCTTATGAAAGCGCTTGCTTAACATGTATCTACCATGCCTACGAACTGTCTTTGACTTATAAAGAGTAATGTCCGTGCTGATTGTTCACTAGAAAAAATAATTTTTACATTTTATGAATTGCCAATCACCTGAAAATGTCATTACCGCAACGATGTAAAATTGGAGCTCGTTTTATCTAAATATTTAGTTAAAAAGTGTTTTTCGTTCAAAATGTGTGTAAATTATGAATATGAATAACATACTTCTATTTCTTTTCGTAAGGCATCTTGCAAAATCTTAATTTTTCTCTTAAGATGATGAAAACAGCCAATTTTTAAGATTTTGATGTATAGACGTTGTCTCCAAAGTGTTGCAACATTTCTTTAATTAGCTAAAATCACGCCTTATACTACCTTTAGGACTACTTTATCAGAAAAGTATACAATTGAAACATTTCCATTGCTCAACTTTTGAAAAATGTCAAAAAATGAATGAAAAACGTTTCGGTAATGACGTTTCGGTAATGACGTTGCGGTAATGACAACAAAAACTAAAGCCAAATGGTATTGATTTTATTTAAAAATATTGTTCATTTTGTTTTTGGATGCAAGTTTAAGTCGTATTTTCTCAAAATAGTTGTTCAGATACCAACATAATTAAGGGTTATGTCATTACCGTAACACAGGCCGTTAATTTTTCATAATTTCAAGCATTTACCCAGTATATGGTTCAATTAGTTAATGCATTTAAGCATCATGTACACACAGAGTATACAAGAAGGTCTATTAGTCCGGCAGAGAAAGGAGGATTTTGAGGTCTACCTAGAAATTGCGTCCTAAGTTTTTTTTCTTGAGGCCTAAAAAAAAAATATGTGTGTTTCTGGTTTCACCCTCTCAAAATTTTAGGGTAGGTCGGTAGGAAAATTTTTTTATTTTTTAAAAAGTTTTTATACAGGGTATATATGCGGATTTTTTTTACAATCAAAGGATGGGTTTATATGACAAATAATGACCTTGCTCTTGTTGTATTCAACATTGAAAGTGTCTGAAATGATTTATCTTGATTTGCAAGTTTAAATTGTAAGGTATTTCATAATATAATTATGTGAAAAAGTTCTTGTTTCAATCTGAAAACCGATTGCATCAAATAAATATTTTATTTTCAAAAAATGTGTGTTTGCTTTTTATACAGGGCTTTTTTTCCTTCTGTAACAGCAGGCGCCGAATAACGGCCCCCTTCCCACCAAAAAACTTTCCCCTAAAAAAAATTTAATTTTATTTTTTTTTTAATTTTTCTTTAAAAACTTTAGGGTCGGGGGTAAAAGATAGGGTCGGTCGGGAAACCGGAAACACACATCTTTTTTTTTAGGCCTGATTGATATTGATAGTTCAAAGCATTGTCATTCAGAATTGACCGGGTGCCACCTTGTCACCCTTGAGCATTTTGATATATTTCCGGTTTACCCCACCCACTATTTTTTAATAATTTCCACGAAATTGGGCCTTTTATGCTATACCCCGGCATCGAATACGGGGTAAGTTCCTTGAAAGTTTAAGTATTATATCAATGAAAATTAAACCATAGATACATCTTAATGTGAGTAGCATGTTGCAATACAGTTTGATACCCTTGACCTTTGCCCATGACCTCTGTGACATTTGTAAATTATTTTGCGTTTAATAGGTCAATTTTGGACTAAGTACTTCAATTAGGGTCACGTGTATGTGCACTTCAACGAGTAAAACGAGTTACAATAGTAAATTACTTACATTGACCTTTAACCTTGACCTCTGTGACCTAGATGTTTTTTTCTTTTTTGGTCAGTGTTGAATTAAGTACCAGCAGCTAGGGTCACGTAACTGTACATGTTTTTGTTCCTCAAAATATTTCATTCTTAGCATATAGGCTAAAGTTGTTGCATACACTTACCCATCAGCTTAGTTGCTGATGATGGTAGTTTGATGACAGACAGTGGCTTAGCCTTTATATTTGCTGATGCCTTGAAAGAGTGTAGTATATAGTGAAATGCTGCCTTAAAGTTCCGATTCAGGTAATGTTAACTAACAATGGCATGTGTGGCATGACTTACCTGAAACAAATGGATCGAGGCTCTCCGAAGAGCAGTGCTCAGAATATTTTTGAAAACTAATATTTGATGAGGCATGGACGAGGTATATAAAAGTAAAAATGTCATATGTTTATTAAAATCCCCTTTATGGACATGTTACCGATTGTGTAATTAAGATTATGATAAAACAGAAATACTCATGGCCTTTAGACATTCATATGTACAATCAGCTGCAAGCAAACTTTGATATCATGGTGGCTCACAGGGATGATCCTGAAACTGACTTTGATGGACACAAGGGAGACGGAAAATAGAAAACAATGCAAAGGACACGGAAGGCACGGTAAGACAATAGGACCATGATGGCCATAAAATCTCTCACCTGAATTGAATCTGTTAGTTTTATCTTTAAGTTTCATCAAAAATCAAAATCTTCCTTGCTTAACCTGTGAACGTTTGGAAAAATATATATTCGAATTTGTAGACACTAGAGCGCAAACGTTGTTAAAGTCTTGCCTTTTTTAGCCTAAGGTACGTCGTTGACACCAAAAATGGCTTTCACACGACGGGGAGAGTACGCATGGCAAAATTATTCCAAATTTCTGAGCTTCATGCGGAAGCTAGAAAGTGAGTCCGCGTTCACAACAGAGTCACCCAATTCGTTCCACTCTTTCTGTTTATTTGACATTGGAAATGGGAAGCTGTCGATTTATCTAATATACGTTCCTGGTATATCGGAGTAGAGAATTAAAAATCGGGTCGTGTGTCTGGAAACTATTTTTAGCGCTATTTTCACTATCTAACTACACTCAATATGTCAATCAACCCCCTGGTGTGTGTTACGAAACGAACAAAAAACATGCATTCTTTAACAAACGCTGACTTAATTTTGCTTGCGCACAACTGTGCTTACATCAAAATACGCGGAATGCGCTGGAATTCAAGGTGATTATCATATATAGTTTGATTGTAACTTCGTTTTACCGACAGCTTGTTCAAACTTTCAGCAGCATATGAAAGCATCTATACATACATGCATGTATACTTCCGTGGTTTAAAGATGCCGAGGATTCGTTTTGATGTTCGGTGATATTAAAACGAGGGGAAACAATACTTCATTAAGGATATATTTGTTACTTTTTCCATGAATTCGGACACACTCTAAAATAATTTATTATGTATTCAGACAGCAAAAAAAATACAGTATAATTGTTATTTGTGTCCGAACTGTTCGAGTAAAAACTGTAGGAATTTCCTCCAAGTTTATTTTCCTAGAGTAGTACCAGGCCTACTGAATTGTATTACAAATCATGGGGTTCTGGACTGTGGATACCCAATCGAATTGGAAACCATGGGGTTGTGGTCAATGTAATACCCAATGCTTTTTTCAAAAACCCAATTCATTTACATCCATGGAGTAATACCCAATTCCAAGACAAAGCTTATCTACAAATCTGATGCTCCTCCGGGAAAATATTTTTTCGGAGATGGTCTCTGGTGCGTGCTGAGGGCATTTTGGGCAATCATTTTGCGCAATCAAAGCAAGTAAAATATCAAATGAATCCATGTGAAATTCGAATGAAAAAATAAAAATTGTTTCATCTAGGATAAAAAAAAATTGCGGGATCATCCGATGTCTTTTGGCCATTAATCTCTATCTCTAACCCTTGCACTTAGTGCACCCACCCACATTTGAGGGGGTGGGTCGGGGGACGGATGCTCCCCCGGAAATTTCTATTCCTAGATGGTCTCTGGTGCGTTCTGAGGGCGTTTCCCACATTCAAAACAGGTAAAATACTAACATAAATCTAGATCTATGTCAGGCCTACCATAATTTAAAAAAAAAAATCCCAAGATTTCCCCAAATTTTGATTTTAAAGCGCGATTTTCAAAATCGCGCCTTTGAAGGCGCGATTCCAAAAAGCGCGCTTTTTAATCGAAAATCTTTATTTGTGCGCTTTTGTGTTTAAAACCATCTTTTCAAAATATATCACACCATTGCAACCATCATCTATATATTAAAAATATACACACAAAGAATAGCAGTATAAACTTTATTGCAATAAACTTTGTAAAAAAAACTATAATAAAAGATTAATAACGAAACATCATAAATACTGCTATGGGCAACTCAACTGTATTCTCCATAGTTGCAAATATTTACTCTTTTTAGCAGTATAGACCTCGGTCAGACAACTGTGTTCAGTAATAAGGAACTGTACTGTTTGGTTAAGGATTAGAAAAGTTATAGTATCAATGCCTTACATCTGATTTTGCACATTTCAGTCCACTATGACTAGTAAGTTAATAATATTCATATATATAGTAATATAGCCTACTCATGACTAGACACTTTTAGCAGGGCATCACGTCCTGCTTTAATTCCATGACAACCTGCCGTAATTTTCAAAATGGACTAAAAAAATAATTGAAAAAGTCAAAATCAATTTCATTTGGCTGCATTTTTTCTCTTGGGTATAGCAATTCTGCTCATGTGTATAGCTTCTTTACGATATCGGCAATCTCGCTGTTTACCTGCACTACACCATAACTTTATCGCTATACGTGAACCTGTCGTGTCATAAAATGAAGTGTGTACACCACACTATCATGGAGAAATCACCATGACACTAAGCAACATGCAGAACCAGACGTGTCATAAATAAAGTGCCTGCCGTATCAAATTCTCAGCCCGCAGTCGAATCGGCAAGCTGCTAATCCAGTCAATGACCCGATTAGTACCAATAAAAATAGCATTCGGAATAATTTTATTGCTTTTCTCTTATCCGCGAAGTCCGAGAAGGTGCCGTCTGGCGCACTGAATCGGGTATTAAGATTTTTTGGGAAGATTTTTGAAAAAATCCGGAGATCCGGAGAAATTGTAAAAAATCTGGAGATTTAGGAAAAATCCGGAGGAATGGTAGGCCTGCTATGTAAAAATTGACTAAAAAAACCACCCAAATTATTAGTTCTAGGATATCTTTATCCTGTCAACTTACCTTCAGCATTTAATCTCTAATCCCTATCCTAACATCGGTCCCTCCCATGATGTACGCACTCTTACTAGGGGGGTCCGGGGGCATGCTGCCCCGGGAAAAAAATTCTAGGTTTTCTCTGGTGCGCCTGAAGGGGTTTCTCGCATTCAAAGTACCAACATGAATCTATGTAAAAATTTGACTCAATATAACATGAATTGTTTAATCTAGGATAATAATTTTTTGACAGGTTGTCTTCCGGCCAGTAATCTCTAACCCTCTACCCTCCCCCATCCAACTTTAATTGCATTTTTGGACTTTTTAATTTTTCAATTTTTGAGGACTTTGCGTTTTTTGCGTACAGGTAGCTACGCGCCTATTTATTTACATTAATTGTGGTGTTTAACATATCTTACATGTGTCAACAGCACCAGTCAGTAGTGCGTGATTCCTGCAATTAACGAACATAAATATCGCGAGTATACTCTATGCAGAGTGATGCGATTAATGAAGATGATGAAATGATAGAAGTGGCAGCGACCAAAGAACTACGGTTTGACAGACCGGCTGAATGTAAACAAAATTGTTGCATCTGACCGTAACTCCACGGGCCGAATGGCTATAATCCCTTGTCACTGACAGCGGCTTGCAAAGAAAATACAACTGTCCATTACGAATAAATCAAGAATTTCCAATAGTAACTTAACCCACCTTTTGTCTGTAATGATTTCGTGTTTGTGCTCACTCTTTCCAAATCGTTTAGATAATACATCAGAGATTTCGACCAAGCCCTTGTAATTACATTTTGCAATTTTCATTGAACGGAGCATGCGCATTAACCCACATACCTTGGGGTTTGTGACGTCATAACAACCATTTAAAGTGGAAATTCCCGGAAAGGAAAATTCTACTTTCGTTATCGAGCTTACCGAGTCTGTAACGTGATTATGGGTTGTTGAACAGGTGACAGGTGTGTCTAACAGTTAGGGTTTTGATCAGGCATCGTGAACCTATGTTATTAAAGTGGTGCTGAGATAATATTTTAGCTATCTGTGCAATTAACCCTTATCCTGTTGGGATGTCGTCTGCTTTGAAATTATTGTCTGCAAAATTTGTTAAATTTAGATATTTTTTCAGGCAAAGAAACCTTAAGACGAGTCTCAAACAGTTTGGTTGCAAATTTAAATAGACACCGCGTTATGCGGCGTCTGATCTGGATCCAAACTTTTTGCAAAAATCAGTATATAGTCGTGATCAGCAGAGGCAAAGATTAAACACGTACACAGCATTCGAATAATTGCTTTATTATTTGCAACCCAAGTTATCGTCTGCTAGATATTGTCGCCAGTGTGGAAATCGTTATTCTTAACCAAATAAACGAGTTTATGCTAAAAACCGTGATTATAGAATCATGGAGAAAGGACAAATGGAGAAGTATCCGGCCTGCTCGCGATTTATCGTGTCGTTCAATCAGCGGCGCTCGCTGGCGGCTAGAAAACAACGTTTTTCCGAAAGTTTGGTGTTAATAGAAATGCTTTTAATGTTATCTTTTCGTTATAAATTTTAATACAGATGTTTTATTAGACCATGATCTCACGACTAGTACAGAATTTGAGGCGATAGCTTATAATTTGTTTGTTTAGTGAGTTTGTGAAAATGAGAGAGAAAACGTACAGTACTGTATTTTCCGTTTTTCCTACGAAAGTTTGGTGTTAATAGTAATGCTTTTAATGCTATCTTTTCGTTATAAATTTTAATACAGATGTTTTATTAAACCATGATCTCACGACTAGTACAAAATTTGAGGCGATAGCTTATAAATTGTTAGTTAAGTGAGGTTTTGAAAATGAGAGAAAAACGTATTTTTTCGTTTACCTACGAAGTTTGGTGTTAATATAAATGCTTTTAATGTCATCTTATCGTTATAAATTTTAATACAGATGTTTTATTAGACCATTATCTTACGCGTAGTACAAAATTTGAGGCGATAGCTTATAAATTGATAGTTTTGTGAGGTTTTGAAAACGAGAGAAAAACGTATTTTTTCGTTTACCTACGAAGTTTGTGTGTGTCTATATTTCTCTGCCACTGTCTGTATTTATGTCTCTGTTTCTCTTTGTGACTGTCTCTCTGTCTGTCTGTTTTTCTCTTATCTCTGTCTGTCAGTCTCTCGCTTCTTCTTTTCTGTCTCCATCTTTCTGTATGAATGTCTGTCTGTCTCTCTGATGATCCTCATGCGGAGAAAAGGTAAAGTGTGTCATAAAGAGCTTAATTTGAAAAAGGGGTAAACTATATTTCAAGAGACATACTCTATGAATCCGACATTTTTGCAGCCTGGTCTGGATTACAACTGTTTGCAATTGCAATAGTCATCATGTTACTGGTATTCAGTAATGAGAGGGTTAATCCAGTCATCAACCAAACCAGGTGCATTGATGTTGGGTTTTTTTTGTTGTTTTTTTTAATTCAATTCTATTATCTTTATTTTTTGTGATTTGTATAATATATAAACATCATGCGGTTACAGAAGTCAAAAACACATGTTCAAGTTACACGCACGGGTAGCATTGATCTTTTTCATTAAAGTGGCAACCCGCTGGTGTCCATCTTCATAGATAATCGGCATGTTCAAGAAGCATGGACTTCATGCTGGGACAGTTTTATGACGCTGATAATTGTCCTGCTAATTTGGTGCGGGTTCTGTATACGGTTACGTAATGTGTCACATTCCTTTGTGATGTGTAATATGGTAGACATTTTGTAAGTAAATAAAGCTAAGGACGAGTGTCAAACATTCTGGATCCAGATCAGACGCCGTGTTACGCGGCATCTGATCTTGATCCAAGTTGTTTGCAAAAAAAAAAGTAAAGTTGCGATCAGCAGGCAAATAGTTAAGCAGTCAGTAAAATAGATTGCTTAAGGCATTGGCTGCTTTATAATTTACTCCGTTATATAAGACATAAGTAAAGCAGAAAGAAACGGAGATCTCATGTTATCATGTTTGCAATTAATTTCTGAAGATAATGCAAACTGTTACCTCTTTCATAGAAATGGGACGGATAATATGTATATTTTAGTCTGGCTGTAAAACTAACCCTAAATTCATTTTTTTGAAGTAATATGTTAATAATTCTAATTTTCCTTTCAATAATAATAATGATCACATACGACATAATAATACAGTTACAACTTTGGCCGTTTTGGATTTTGGTCGTTTGACGCGCACTCCTTTCAAAAGTCTCATTACATACAAAATGGATTTTTATTTTTGCTTCCAAGGAAATATTTCCTCCATGTAGAACATTGTAACAATGCATGAACACATTTTTAGAAGTTTAGAAGTTTGCTTAAGTTTTTATACGGAAGGAATTCTTTTCTTACGCGAGTTGGTCTAGTCATATCATTAGCCAGCAACCTTTGTAGGTCATCATTACTTTTTTCGCTTCAAGAAAAACCCTGGTATTTTAACAACCGAAAGATAAGTGTCACGGCTTTATATCAAGACCTTTTTTTTTTAAATATATAATATATATCGGACGAAAATTATGGATTAAATTCAAGTTTTTGAAACGGGACGTAGTATATATTTCGCGATCGCCTGCTCTCGTTTATCGACTATTTCATTTGGCCATCGCTCTTTAACTCGCCATAAAATTTGTCGATTTCGAAACTAAACACTTGCAATTTTTACAACTGAAAGAAAAATATCTAAGCTTTCCTTTAAGACCATTTCTTTGAAAATCGGTGGAAAATTGAGGGTTTTATGAAAGGTTTTGTAACGGGGCGTGATATATTTATGCCCGAGTGCTTGCTCCCTTTTATCGGCAAATTCATTTGGAAACCACTCTTTAACTCGCCATAAAACGGATCAATTTTAAAAAATAAAATCTGTTATTTTTACAAGTGAAAGATAAATATCTTAGCCTTCTTTTAAGACCATTATAATGAAAATCGGGTGAAAATTAAGGATTTTATGTAACTTAAACTAACAGTAGGTAACCATTTAACACGATAAAAAACGCGATAGCCCGCTATCGGCGTACCGGTGCAGTTGAATTATCGATCGATTAAGCGTTATCGCACATACAGGTAACGGACGACACCATTTTCGGGAAAATGCAGATTTGAGTATACGTTACTTCTCCATTTGTCCTTTCTCCATGATAGAATCTACCCATTACCAAGTGTACATTAACCATTTACCCAATAGCCTCTTTCTATATATACTCAGCCAAAAGAGAAAGTACCCATCGTATATTTCTATCTATATACTAGGAACTAAAATATTTTCTGACTATTCTTTTTATCTGGATTGAAGAACAATTCCTTAGTGACGTTCTGTGAAAAATTGTAGTCGACACGATATTTTTTTTATTGTAAAATATTGAGCGAAATGACACAGGGGTCGATTTCAAAAATGACACTTAGTAGAGGGACTGACCCCATGAATCCAAATTTTTTTTAACCCATCCGGTATAAAATTTCTGTTGATACCAGGGAATAGTATATATACATACATGATACTTGAGGGTGGATGCCAGATTCAGAAGTGGTGCAAATTTTTTCTACAGCAATTTTTGTTACCCCACCCACTCAAATTTAATGCTAAATACCGACATTGCTGATTGTTAAATCTTTTGACAAGGTTGTTATGTAAACATGTTTATTGTTTGAACTGTGTTGTTTATTGGGTATTTGAATGCTTTAAAATGTTTTAAAATGCAAAATTTTAGTATTTAGAAAGTTTAGAATGTCATAGAATGCCATACAATGTCTTAGAATGTGAAGGAATGTTCAAGAATAAACAGAAATGAAGACTTGTAGAATATTCTAGAAGTCTGTATTTGGTAATTTTATAAGTAAACATAGTGTCACATGGTCTTGTTTTGTCACCTAGAAAACCCAGGATTGTTCCATACCTTTCTAGACTTATGTCAAGTAGTATGTATATAAGGTTAAAAATAAAATGTTTTATATCGGATCTTTCTACAACTATTAGAATACTAAAAGTGTAGATTAGATTATTAAAAGTGTGGACATTTAAAATAAAATGTGTAACGCTTTAGTTTATGCTAAAAGGATAGGAACAGGATTATAAAGGACTTTCAAAAAGCAGGTATCTACATGTTTTTTTTTTCACTTGCCATTTTGAAAAAAAATGAGTTTATGGTTGTTTCTTTTGCGACGACTAGTAAAATGTTACATAAAAATTTATTAGCTTATTTGTTTTACAAAGCTAGTTTGTTTTTCAAAGAAAAATAAACGAGTTAATGTCGTCAGTTCGAAGTTGTCATGCCATTGTTGTTGTTGTCGTTGATGTCCAAACTCTTAACATTGGGCATAACTTCTTCAATTTTTCATCTACAACCTTCATTTTTGGTATGCATGTTCATCTTGACAAAGACCTATCCGGACATATCAAAGCAATTTACCAAGTGACCTTGACCGTAACATGTGACCTAATTATACTGTAATTTTCACTGATCACCAAAACAGACGAGCTTTGTCACCCGACTCACCCGCATGTGTTGGTCTTGTTAACTCGGACACATGACTAATGATCTCTCTTTTATACTTTCAGGTAGAATCACAATCTTAATAGAATGCTTCTAAGTATATGTATATTGACATTGAAAAATGGAAGAAAGTCCAGTAAAACTTAGACGGTCACCAATTAAACGCAGACTTAGCCATGATAAGGATAAATGTGTTATATGTGAGATTGGGACAGGTGAGGCAACAAGAAAAGCTACTGAAAAAGGCATTTCCACATTTGTGAATGCTTTAAAAAGCCACATTGAAGTTGGAGCTAGTAACACTGATAAATATATAGACTCCATAGTTGAGTATGATTCTGACAGGGAACTTAGACAGCGGGAAACACATGGTGAAATTTACTGGCATAAAAGCTGCTATTCTTCGTTTACAAGTAAAGAACATTTAACAAGGCAAAGAAGTCATCATGCATCACATGAAGGAACACCTGGGCCCTCAAGTTCTGCAACTGAAGGTCCAACAAGTTCCAAAATCCAAAGACGTTGTTTTAACTGGAAAGAGTTATGCTTCTTTTGTGAACAGAAATCATATAAAAAAGACAGAACATTAATAAATGTGGCAACATTTGAATTTTGTTCAAATCTTGAGAAGAGAGCTAATGAAAAGGGTGATATGGTAATGAACCATAAAGTAGGAGACTACAGCAAACTGATAGCTAATGAAGCTAAGTATCATAAAGGGTGTTACTGTAAATACATTAAGAAAACTGAAAGTGCACGATTTATCAAAAAGTGTGAAAATGTGTACACTACCGCACTTGGGAGTCTTGTCAATACTGTCATGCCTCACATAAAAGCAGGAAAGGCTTTCTTGTTGACTGATTTGATTCAGCAATATCTTTAACTTTAGGTTATATCAGCAATGATTCTGTATCATGATAAAGCATGTTTTATAAATATCTACATGTTTTATCAAGATTTTGAGGGGACAATATTCTGTGTATGCTATTATTCATTAAATTTTGTTAAATCTGACGTCAAGAGTTATAGCCCTTGTTAAAAAAATCTGCACCACTTTCGGATCCGGCATCCACCATCAATCAAAGCCTCATGGTCTATACTATTCGAAAATATCATCAGAAATTTTATACCAGATGGGTTAAAAAAGAATCCATTTTAAGGCTCTTTTCATAGGCTGGCCCCTCTACTACTTTCTTTGATAAGACTGGGTTCACAAACAAGAAAGGTTTAATTTCATTTTGAATATGGTATAAGCACCCAAAATAGGCTGTAAGTATTGAATTTGGAGTCATAATCTCATGAATCCACCATTTTGTCCAATGCATGTCATGAATCGGCGGCGAACGTTGTTGACGTAACGCTGTAATAATGACGCAGGAAACTTTTTCAATTTAACTTGTAACGCTGGTTGATAGTCAGAAGGCCGACCCTACCTAAGGCCGACCTTAATTTATATAGTAGACCCACAGTCACAAGGCCGACCTCATCTTTATATAGCAAACAAAGGTTTCACACCTATTTTACTGGTATGTCAGGCGCGTGGTGACAATTATCGATAGACGCATAATTATTGTTCATACCCAGATCACAATCGCTTTATATTTGATGCAAATGAGTTTGCAGAATTTCATTACCGTATTTAACCCTTTCCCTTATAGAAGCGACTTTTAGCACATTCATTTTATTCATCCGCTGAAGAAAATAGTTCCAAATTATACCGTAATGAATATGTGTCATATTAAATACTTTCCTATTCTAGCAGTTAATATCTTAAAGCAGGCTGAAAGTAAAGCAGAATGCGCCTTAGGGCGCATTCTGCTTTACTTTCAACCTGCTTTAAGTAGTCACATATCTTCAATACTAGAACAATGCTATCAGGTAAAGGGTTAAATGGGCAATTAACTTAGACCCAGGTCAGTTGTTGCTGTAGGCCCTATATATCAGATCAAAATTATGCTAAATAACTTGGTCAGGTAAATGGTCTGGATCCACAATGCTGGCGAATGATATACAAGTGGCGAACAACACTCTTTTGGTTAATAGGTAGCTTATCATAATTATCATGAACATTTAAAAATTATTTAAAGTCTGTATCCAGACATTCACAAGACTCCAATTACTTTGTATCCGATTGATCTGGATTCACACTGCGCGTGTTACTCATTTGGCGATCAACACTCTAACGGTGAATAGGAAAGCAACACTTATACAAGTGTCAAGCGCAGTATTTAACCAGACCAGACGCCCATGTTATCGGAGTCTGATCTGGATCCAAACTGTGTGCAAATTAAATTGAAATCCTATGATGTAGATGATCAATTTTATCAAAACTATTATTATATCAGTCGACATAAAATTACTCTTATTCTTAGCATTATTGTCTCTAACCGAAGAAACAGAAATTTCGGTGTCTAAAGCGAAAGAAATGATATATTACCAGTGTTTGTGAAACCTAAACACAGAAGAAATGATATATTACCAGTGTTTGTGTCACTATATATGTATTAAGAGCAATTCTCTGTAACCATCAACCAGGTTATATAGGGGGATCGGCACGCATAGTCACCGATTTGCATAAAACTTACACCATCTGTACCTCTCTACATGCAATGAAAAAAAATACCCCGAAATTTTTTTTCCGGTATCCGGTTGCCATGGCAACGCAGAAACAAGATTTTGGCCAAAAACCAGTGTTTTTGGTGAGTAAAATATGACAAATTCACAGACTTTTTGAGAGAAAACTGTACATATTTCAGATAAAATGACATTTGTATGTTGAAGTATGACACATTGACAATTAAATAACATTGTAGGATTCAACTCAACATTACATCCAATTGGTACGCACGTGCGAGCTTAAGGGGCTAATATGCTGAAAGTAAGAAATCATAATTTTGGCATATTTTAAGGACTGGTAGAATATCTATGCATCCATGCTGAACTTGAATATGATCACTAATAACAAGTAGCACATGTGTTGTTTACTTTCTGTGAAGAAAACCTTTGGGATTCAGGTTGCTAAGGGGGTAACCATGGCAACGAAACTATCAACTTTTTAATGTTGTAACTTCCTATGTAACTGAGCAGGATTGCTTAAAAGGTACCAAGACCACTCTTAAATTGCTATAGCCGTATATTTAAGTGTTGTAAAATGAAAGTAAAAGACAACACATGCAGATATTAGTTGGTTACTATGGTAACGCCTGCCATAAGAACATTATTTACTGAAAATATGTGTCAAATTCAATACTTTTGGAATGCAAAATACAGCAAACTATCCAAACCATTACACACTTACTTAAAATAGTTTCTTTATCAGGTTTGCAAGTGAGCATTGTCTCATACACATTCATTGTTAAGATGAAAACGGCCTTTGGTTGCCTTAGTAACCGCTCAACGCAGTTGCTAAATAAGAGCATTGTATTGAAAATGTGAGTAAAATTCAAGCTTTTTTAAGGAAAAATACAGAAACATATCCAAACCACGGTACTCTAGTTTCATCATCAGATTAGCTAGTTACCAGTGTTGTATAATTATCACTTTAAACATGAAAATGACATTTGGTAACCATAGCAACCACTCACAATGTATGCTAAATAACAGCTTTGTATCGAAAATATGTGTAGAATTTCAGTGTTTTTTTAAGTTCAGTACAGCAACTTAACTTAACAATGGTACTTTAGTGTCATTATCATGTTTGTAAGTTAAATTTGTCAAATAATATTCACTTTTGACAGAAAAATAACAATTGGTTACCATAGCAACAACTCACAACATTATGCTATATATGAGCATTATATTGAAATTATGAGTCAATTTCAAGTTTTTGTTAATGCAATATACCGCAATCTAATAGAACTATTGTACTTTTAGTTCATTATCAAATTGTTATATAAATATTCACTTTTAATACGAAAATAACATTTAGTTACCTTAGGAACCATTTACAAAATATTCTAAATAAAGAGTTATATTGAAAATGTAGTATAATTTGAGCGTTCTTGAAGGCAAAGTACAGGAACCTTTTAGAACCTTCGTACTTTAGTTTTATTATAAGGTTTGAAAGTAAATATTGTCATATAACCACTCATTTTTGTACATTAAGAAAGAATTTTGCTACCATAGCAACCACTCATAATTTATGTTTTATTAGAGCAAAATATTGAATATGTGTGTCAAAATTTAGCTTTTATAGGCACAGTACAGAAACTTATTACAACTTTTGTACTTTAAGTTCATTATCAGGTTTGCAATTCAATATTTGCATACAAATACTCTGTTTTTGCTTGAAAATAACATTTGATTACCTTAGCAACCGCACATAATTTATGCTTAAAAGAGCATTATATTGAATATATGTGTCAAAGTCGAGCCTTTTTAGGTAAATTATAGCAACCATTGTACTGAAAGTTCATTATCAGGTTTGAAAGTTACCATTGACATACAGATATCAACTTTTATAATGAAATTATTTGTTACCATAGCAACCACTCACAATTTATGCTAAATAAGAGCATTATATTGTTTATGTATGTATCAAATTCGACCTTTTTAGGTAAAGTACAGCAACTTACTACAACCATTGCATTTGAAGCACATTATCAGTTTTGCAAGAAAACATTTTCATACAAATATTCCCTTTAAGCATGAAAATAACCTTTGGCTACCATATAGCAACACTTCACATAATATTATGCTAAATAAGATCATTATATTGAATATATATATGTCAAAATTGAGTGATTTAGGCAAAGTACAGCAACGTATTACAACCGTTGCACTTTAGGTTAACTATCAGGTTCCCAACTTGCTTTTTAGCATGAATAATATAGTTGGTTACCTTAGCAACCACTCATAATATATGCAAATAAGAGCATTGTATTACAAATATGTGTCAAATTCAAACATTTTAGAGCAAAGTACAGCAGCTTTTTAGAATCATGGTACTTTAGTTTCAATATCAGGTTTGCAAGATAACATTGTCATACTGACATTCATTTTTAACATGAATATAGCATTTGGTTGCCTTAGTGACCACTCACAATATTATATGCCAAATAAGAGCAGTTTATCAAAAATGTTATGGTCCTCTACACTTTTCAACAATGTACTCACATCACAAATTCGGTACCCCTAGCTGATGTGTTATAGGAAATATCCTCTGGACTAGCATTTTCTATTTTTGGCTCATCTGAGCAGAGCTTAGGGTGAGCCATTATGATCACATTTTGTCCGGCTTCCATCAGTCTGTCCACAATTTCTTGTAAACACTTTAGAGACCACATTTTGGGGTCAATTTCCATCGACCATGGGTTATGTGGGGTAATGTACATGGTTTATGTTTGGTAAAAAAGGAGGCCACTAGGTAAAATAGTAGCAAGACACTGTGAACACTCTAGAGGCCACATTTTAGGACCAATACTCATCACACTTGCTAAAACTGTTGTTTTCGACAAAATCTAGAAAAAACTTTGAACAGGGATTATGTCATGTCAAAAAGTAGATTATTTGGTCAAATTATTGTGCACATCTTAAAAGCTACAGTTTGAGATCAATCTTGATTAAACTTATCCAAATGATGTACTTGACAAAAAAATGGATCTTGTTTGAATAAGTATGGGGTATGTGGGGTCAAAAAGTAGGTCACTGGGTCAAGTCATATACAAACCTTTTGAACACTCTACAGGTTACAGTTTCAAAATAATCTCCACCAATTTTGCACTGATTGTTGTTCTTGACAAAATCTTAGTCAAGTTTGAGTACGGTTTATGTCCTGTCAAAACATAGGTCATTAGTAAAATTATAGTAAAACATTGTGAAGACTAGAGGTCACAATGTTTGGGTCAGTGTTTATCGAACTTGATCCAAACGTTGTTCTTTACAAAATCAAGGTCAAGTTCAAAACTTGCATGTCGGATCAAAAAATAGGTCACTATGTACAATCATTGATTTTGTAGCACCCACAAGAAAAATTATCATGTTCAATATAATCAAGTGAGCGAAATTAGGGCCATCATGATCCTCTTGTTCTATAATGAGATCAAAGGTCCAGGTTACAGTGACTAAACTTTACCCTCATTCCAAAGATATAATCGCAACTTCTCTACACAAAACATGATTTCGATACATATTTTCAATAAAATGCTCTTACTTAGCATATGAAAGGTTGCTAAGGATACCAAATGCTCGTATCAAAAAGACATGTTTATTTGACAATGTTAACTTGAAAACCTAATATTGAAACTAAAGTACCATGGTTTTAACAAGTTGCTGTACTATGCCTTAAAAAGCCCGAAGTTAACACATATTATCAATATTATAATATCAATATTATGCTGCTATTTAGATTGATAAATTGTGAGTGGTTGGTAAGGTAACCAGCTGCTATTTCAATTCTAAATGTAACATGTACTTTTCCATTACATAGTTAACTTGCAAC
Source organism: Gari tellinella (assembly GCA_922989275.2). NCBI lineage: Eukaryota > Metazoa > Mollusca > Bivalvia > Cardiida > Psammobiidae > Gari > Gari tellinella. The sequence goes on from OV277858.1 coordinate 56,378,363, forward strand.
CAGAAAGTAATTTCAGGTACAATAGTTGTAATAGGTTGCAGTATGTTTCCTTAAAAACTCAAATTTGACACATTTACGTGGTTGCTAAGGTAACCAAATGTTATTTTTGTGTGAAATTTGAAAGGTTATATTACAATGTTAACTTGCAGCAAACCTGATAACGAAACTAAACTACTCAAACTCTAATAAACTGCTTTCCTTTGCCTTCGAAACAGCTCAAATTTGACACACATATTCAATAATTTGCTCTTATATAACATAAATTGTTAGTGGTTGCTATGGTAGCAAAATTCTTTTTATGTGTACAAAAATGAGCGGTTATATGACAATATTTACTTTCAAACCTTATAATAAAACTAAAGTACAAAGGTTCCAAAAGGTACCTGTACTTTGCCTTCAAGAACGCTCGAATTATACTACATTTTCAATATAATTCTTTACTTAGCATATTTTGTGAATGGTTGCTAAGGTAACTAAATGTTATTTTCCTATTAAAAGTGAATATTTATATGACAAAATTAACTTGTTAATTTGATAATGTACTAAAATTACAATAGTTCTATGCGGTATATTGCATTAACAAAAACTTGAAATTGACTCATAATTTCAATACAATGCTCATATATAGCATAATTTTGTGAGTTGTTGCTATGGTAACCAATTGTTATTTTTCTGTCAAAAGTGAATATTATTTGACAAATTTAACTTACAAACATGATAATGACACTAAAGTACCATTGTTAAGTTAAGTTGCTGTACTTAACCTAAAAAAACCCTGATATTCGTCCATATTTCCGATACAAAGCTGTTATTTAGCATACATTGTGAGTGGTTGCTATGGTTACCAAATGTCATTTTCATGTTTAAAGTGATAATTATACAACACTGGTAACTAGCTAATCTGATGATGAAACTAGAGTACCGTGGTTTGGATATGTTTCTGTATTTTTCCTTAAAAAAGCTTGAATTTTACTCACATTTTCAATACAATGCTCTTATTTAGCAACTGCGTTGAGCGGTTACTAAGGCAACCAAAGGCCGTTTTCATCTTAACAATGAATGTGTATGAGACAATGCTCACTTGCAAACCTGATAAAGAAACTATTTTAAGTAAGTGTGTAATGGTTTGGATAGTTTGCTGTATTTTGCATTCCAAAAGTATTGAATTTGACACATATTTTCAGTAAATAACGTTCTTATGGCAGGCGTTACCATAGTAACCAACTAATATCTGCATGTGTTGTCTTTAACTTTCATTTTACAACACTTAAATATACGGCTATAGCAATTTAAGAGTGGTCTTGGTACCTTTTAAGCAATCCTGCTCAGTTACATAGGAAGTTACAACATTAAAAAGTTGATAGTTTCGTTGCCATGGTTACCCCCTTAACAACCTGAATCCCAAAGGTTTTCTTCGCAGAAAGTAAACAACACATGTGCTACTTGTTATTAGTGATCATATTCAAGTTCAGCATGGATGCATAGATATTCTACCAGCCCTTAAAATATGCCAAAATCATGATTTCTTACTTTCAGCATATTAGTCCCTTAAGCTCGCACGTGCGTACCAATCGGATGTAATGTTGAGTTGAATCCTACAATGTTATTTAATTGTCAATGTGTCATACTTCAACATACAAATGTCATTTTATCTGAAATATGTACAGTTTTCTCTCAAAAAGTCTGTGAATTTGTCATATTTTACTCACCCAAAACACTGGTTTTTGGCCAAAATCTTATTTCCGCGTTGCCATGGCAACCGGATACCGGAAATAAATTTTCGGGGTATTTTTTTTCATTTCATGTAGAGAGGTACAGATGGTGTAGGTTTCATGCAAATCGGTGACTATGCGTGCCGCAATGTGGTTGATGGTTACAGAGAATTGCTATTAATTAAATGATTCACTCTCCGATTGCTCAAAGCGCAGCGTCTTAATGACGGCTAGGTCATGTGACTCATAATGGCGGCCGTCTAATTATCGAAAATAGAATCGTCTATAGGGAAAGAAAATAAAACAGAATTCGACGTTTTTTTTAAATTGTTAATATTCTCTACCTTTAACACACCAAGAAGCAATACATATATATTCAAAACGCACACACATTTGACACAACTCACATTTATATGTATTTATATTACAGTGTACACTGACGAGAAACATATTTAGCTACATTTAACATAAATCATAGAATGACAAGAAACATATTTAGCTACATTTAACATAAAAGTACCTGAACAGGGCTGCCAACTCTCCCTAATATTATAATTGTTTAGATTTTTTTAAAAATTTATCCATACCTTTATTTAATTAAATCAAAATCTCCTGAATGTATAGAAAAATGTTTTTATTTTGCGTGCATTGTTGTTAGAAGAGACTTATGGTAGCCCTGTCGTACATATGTACAATACACAAGTCTGAAGATATATAGCATTAGCATAAAAAACAACATGTAAATAAATACTAATTTCTTTTAATTTTAAATTGATAAATTAGTAAAGGTTTTTCACTAATTATAATTAGCACATATGACAATTTGCACTATAATACATATATACACATGTGTGAATGGGTTTAATGGTGTTAAAATGCATATCTATGGAGTAAAGGGTTAAAGACTGATAGACCATCTTTTGAGTGGTTGGTTATACATATTGGATTATTGTCTTGTAAATCTTTGCCATATTTTTAATCAATGAAAATTATTTTTGTAATAAACTACAGGAACTCGAGTTAATTGTTGTTGTTATTTTCTGGGGATGGAAGTGGGTGGGGGACCATTGAGTGCACATGAAAGTGGCAATAATTCAGTAGAGATTAATTGCCCGTAGTAAATTCATTCTTCTTCCGAGCAGTGTTTGAGACAGGTTGTTTCTTAAAGTAGACTGAGAGTAAAGCAGACATCTCTATTATTTGAACAACGTTTGTAGAATACCACCGGAGGAATATTTATGCCAAATTTCATGACCTTCCATGGAATGGTTACAGAGGAGATGGGGTTTGAAAGAAATTGGATCAACAAGAAAAACAGACAGACGATGGAAGGCTAGCGATCATAATAGGCGTATAGTAGGTAGGCTTGAATTTTGGGCTCTTTTAGAGGATCCAAGATTTCTGTTAGGGGTCAGCACAACATGACCAGAAGGTTCAATACACAGACAGGATCCAAACGAAATCACTGGAGTGGATGGGTCGAAATGAAATGAACATACATTTTCATGTACACTGTACAGCCATACTGCAGGGATCTGGTCATATTTTATACAGTTTACAGTTAACACATTCAACCCTAGCGAATAGTGTCATTGACAAACAGTGTACATGTGGATAGTACACGTGTCCTATGCAAACAGTGAATACCCTGGCCAGCCTTCTATTCAGGGTCTGCACTGTTTGTTATTTGCAATATATGTGATGTGTATTGTTAGACTCAACCCTTAATAGTCAATAATGGACTAGACCTGATTAGAAATTGGAATTGTCCATTAAAATGTTCAAGGATAAATGGGTTAACTCATAGATAACTAGATATGTGCTTATTGTTTGATATCAGTGGTGATAACACGTATTATCTTTATTTATTAGTATTCCCTATGTCACCTTCACTTATATGTTATCTATTGAAAGATACATTTCATTACCGCCGTATCTACAATGGTAAGAAGTAATTCTCTCCCATTTAACCGGCATTCGAAACGCAAACGCATTGCAATGAAGTGTAAAGATAGCACCTTTGGGACATTTCTGACCATTCGTTTTAATTTAAAAGACACACAGTTTGGGGCCTGACCAGACGCCATGTTACCCGGTGTCTGATCTGTCTCCAGCTGTTTGCAATGGAAATAAACGTTTAAGCGTAAACGAGTGTATTGGGAACATAATAACGTACTCTCCACTGTACAATTCATATGTTAAAACAACTGATCTACATTTTGAAGACGACAGAGTTACTTGTAAAGTTTCAGATTTGGTAAAACAATCAAAGCATGGACTTCATGTTCAACCCTTACGTGTTAAAAAGTACTCCGTGGATTCAAATTGTGTTTAGTTACCACTTTAATACATTACATTGAAATAACTGCTCCTCTTCGACAAACTGACAATGTTTACTCAACAGTGTATCCGTTTAAAGCGGTTTGAAAAGTACAATTACTAGATGGATTAAGTCTCTAATGAAAAAGTCAGGAAAAGACATTGAACCGTTCGGTGTCACAAGTTCACAGCTGTAGAGCCGCTTCTACTTCAACGGCAAGTGTAATGTGACAGTTCAATTCAATGGCATTTTAATGAATATATTGTATGCGTGACAAAATTGAAAGTGGCTGACGAAAACTACACAACGTAAGTATTCCTTTGCTTTAAGCGGTGACTATAAGTACTACAGTGTTCCCTCTCCACAACAAAACCCAATGGAAGACAAATATTGTGTGTGTTGTACGTAGGGAGTTGTTATAAGGAGAGGAAATTAATAACCTGAAAGTGCTGAGCACGAATTGACTTACATTTGCAAACTTCTTGAATTCAGACAAGACTCCGCGTAACGCATTGTCTGGATTCAAACTGTTTGCCACTCTTCATTATGTTGTCGGTTCTTTTTCTGTCAAAACGTCCAAATGTAACTCTGAGAAATAAAACAGCAGATGAAAATTTTAAGCAGAAGATATTGCAGCAGTAAAAGGTTTAGATATAAACAGCGGCAAACACTGTTGTAAGGAGGAAATCGCTTTTCGGAGGGCCATTGTAGGGAGGAACCACTAGTTCCCAACGGTAGGGTTTAAGTTTCCGAATTCGTGTCTCCTGGTCTTATATTGATGTAATTGTGATAACGTCTTCCGCACTGCATATATCGTAAGAGATTAGCCATTACAATAAAATATATGTTACAGGGATTAAGTGTAATCAGGGAATACGTGAAATCCCTGAAAATCAGGGATTTCACGAAAACCCTAAATCTCCCAGGGAAAAGGCGTAATTTTGAAGATTTTCGTTGATTTTTAGCTCACCTGAGCTAGCTCAGGGTGAGCTTTTGCAATCATTGAATATCCGGCGTCCGTCGTACGGTGTGCGTCGTCCGTCGTCAACAATTTTAGTGTTTACACTCTAGAGGGCACACTATTTATCCAATCTTTCGTAAACTTGCTCACATTGTATATTATCATAAGAGTTCGGATGAGTTCGATTACTGTTGAAATCTGATAAATAGATCAAGAGTTATCTACCTTTGAATTGCTGAAAATGCCATATTTAACAGTGTTTACACTCAAGAGGCCACACTATTTATCCTATCTTTCTCAAACTTGCTCAGATTGTACATTACTATAAGAGTTCTTATGAGTTTGATTATAGTTGAAATCGAATTAATAGGTCAAGTGTTATCTACCTTTGAATTGCTGAAAATGCCATTTTTAAAAGTGTTTACACTCTAGAGGCCACAATATTTATCCAATCTTTCTCAAACTTGCTCAGATTGTATATTACTATAAGAGTTTGGATGGGTTAGATTATGCTTGAAATCAGACCAATAGTTCAAGAGATATCTGCCATTGAATTGCTGAAAATGCCATATCTAACAGCGTTTACATTCTTGCAACAACAGTTTTAAATGGATTTTGATTATACTTGCACACAAAGTATATAGCTATAAGTTCTAGAAGGAGTGCAGTTATTGTTGAAATCTTATCATTGTGGCAATAGTTATCTGCCCTTGATAAACTTTGAAATGCTAGAAAAGGCTTCATTTCAGTATTTATTTGGGCTCTGTCTACCTGTGTTAAGTGGCCACTAAATGATAAGGTATGACTATCCCCCAAAGAAAAGTAATATAAACGGTATATGGGTTGATATATCTTGGATTCCACGGGTCGTACATAAATGCAGATGTTTCGCTAGCCGCTCTTTGCGTAACAAAGCATCATTACTTCGAGGGAAATTTGATTTACATTTGCCTACATGTAATATAAAATACAATACATATGGTTTAGATCCAGATCTCTCTTAAATATTAGATAAAGGTGTGATAAACCAAGTCAGTTATGATTGCGACAAGGTGATATACAATACAATACATTTTATTGGCATTGAGTACAATGTTGCTACTTCTAGCCATCCAGTGTCACTGGAGTGAACATGTAAATTACACATACAAATTATTATAGTTTATCAGAGAAGCATAAATAATTTAACGAGTAATAGGTAGTCAATACTCAATAGTAGATCTAATTAGTTTTACTGTTAATTTAGTCTTATAATAAACTTATAAGTATTAAAAGGATTATTTGAAAGCTCTTTGGTTACTTACTGTTGAGTTAAACCAACACAGAAAGCTACTGCCATAGCCTTCTGTTTCGCTTCGACTCCACCACAAGTATTTGTCTGTTTTAGAGATTACTAATACCATGGAGAAAATTTTCTCCATGATAATACACATGTTATTTTGCGTCATGCAATAAACGCTTAGTTCAATTTTGAGTGTTTCAAAAGTCCGATATATCAGTAACATAAATTCAACATCCCATATAACAAGTATCGAAACTATCGCTGTAAAGAGGATCGACTGCAGATGATCTATGCATGTATGTAAGAATGTACTGCCGCCGACATCCGATGAAAATGTATCAACAGTGTTGATAAATTTTCATTGGACGTCGGCTTAAGGTGCGTTCACATTGCCGATCTGAGTACCTCGATCGCCCCGACTTGCGAATTTTCCCGACCGAGTTCGAGCATAATGCTGGTCGCGGGTCCTACTCGACGGCATTTCGATCGTTACTCGATCATATACGATCTATACCAGACCATCACAAGACCCTTGTCGATCACTGTTCGACCTCTACACGACCACTTCCCGACCTCTTCTCGATCACCTAGACTGATTCCCGATCTGTACGCGATGAACACGATCATCTTGATCTCTACCCGATCTCAAGCCGATCCCTATTCAATCAGTACACGATCGCGACTCGATGGTACCGATATAAGTAGATACTGACAGAAATAAGTACGTTTTGTGTACAATACCCAATTCATCAAGGGCCATCATTACGACACTTCGACTGGACGTTGGCTTGAGAAAGCAATTCTGCTGACTACCATTATAGCCGAATATAAGCAAATGGAACATATTGCTAAGTAGTTCAAAGTCAATTGGTGATTTTCTCATTTTTGTGGAGCCATTAATTACAAGAATGTACATGTATGCATGTAACACCCAACGTACTCGTTGTTCTATCACTACAAAATGCTACTTTTATGCTCCCGAAGCTGGATGTGACTCTCACGCCGTACCCCGTTTCTTCAGGGTATATTTTCTATACAACATACGTTATGGATGCTAATTGTAATAAGTGAGTGCATTGTTGGATTGCAAATTGTCACTTTCAGGTCACTGTGACCTTGACCTTTAGTCTTGTTTATAGAAAACATCTTGCCTGGGTCATATATTCTATACAACATCATTTAGAGTTGTCAAATGTGATGTGTGAGTACATCTTGGAATATCATAAAAGTTTGAGAACAAGGTGATCTCTTTCTTTGACCTCACTTTTATGAACTAGGGATACCAGTGTTAGTGTATGTGTACATCATCGGATAACAGAGTACTGTGCACTATGTGCCTTTGACCTTCAAATTTGACACCAATTATAGAAAAAAGCTTTTCAAGAGCATATCTACTACCGGTATTACACTTCAGATTAACCAAACTTTGGGTGTGAGTACATCTGTAGATAGTGGAGTTTCGCATGATCTATTTTCTAACTTTGCAAATATTTTGTCGATAACAACATTGACCCGCAAATGTGGCCTCGAGAGAGTTCATAAGCTAAATTTTTGATCTGACATGACCTATCTTCAAACGTGACCTAGAGTTTATGAAGAACACCATTTTGATGAAGTTTGAAGAAGATTCACTTATAAGTGTGGCCTGCAATCTCGTCGCGTGAGTCTTACAACGTTCTATGTCCATTTTGTAAACAAATAGAGTTATATATACCGTTGGAAAGCTATTTTCAAGAGCTATCTCCTGGTGCAAATCATATGTTTATCCGAGCTTTCAATTTGAAGTTATCGCCAGTATTATAATGTTCTATCTCCATTTTTAATGTTTTGTTTAGTCTTACAATGATCTATGTCCAATTTATCCAATCATTGTTTTCCAATTGGATCACGTGACAGAAATTTCTAAAATGGCTGCGACCTTCATGGTTTTTGGCGTACAGTGTAATAGGCGAAATACCCATGTATCTTTAACTGCATGTGTAGTTCAAAGTAAAGTGATTAATTTAAAACAGATAGCTGCTTAAAACAATATGAAAGTAAAACTGAATACCCCTTTAAAGAAGTCCCACAAAGCCAAGTCGCACAAGGGAGACTTTATAAACCGAGGTCGCATTTACGGATGTTAACAGCAACAACAAACCAAACCCAATGCTTAAGAAGTATTCTGTTTTGTCTGCTTGTCAGCGAAGTGTATTTAAACTCTATAAACTCGGTATTTCTTGGCCGAGGGGATAGTTTCATCAAAATAAGCAAAAATATACCCTATGGGGAGTATTTAGAATGGACATAGAACATTGTAATAATGTTATTGTTCATGCAATTGTCTAAAACTGTATTGTTAATAATGTTCTATCTCCACAAAATGGACATAGAACATTGTAATAATGAGTGAATTAGAAGGTAGAGTTTGAGAAATGATCTATCTCAAACCGAAAGTAAGATATATCTCAAACACCATGCTTACAATCCTCATAAAACTATAAATGGAACCCTTCGCATTCACAATTAATCAGGTAAAGTCGAAAGAATTTTCAAAATCAATAAAAAATATGCTGTTAATTGGTCCAGAACTCGATTTTCTCAAAACAACCCTCATGTGAGATCGAACGTTGTAAGACTAACACAATGATGTGTTCACAAGAAATTGTGGACGTAAGTACGTACCCACGAGGCGATTATAGTAGTTGCCCTTAGCTTTGTTTAGGTGAGCTAAAGGGATTATTAATGGATTTTGATAACACTTTCATTTTAATGGGGTGATTTTTATTACTATCAGGATCTGTTAAATGAGAGGTGTGCTCTTCTTTTAAGTATACACTGGTACATTGTGAAATGCATCACAATTGAAAGAGAAACTCTTTAAGGTTTGACAGGAAGACTATCAGCAGCAGCACTTAAGGTGAGAGTGTTTCGGGTAGGGTGTCAGCGACCTGCTCTTGTGCTTCGTTATTTCCGGTGTTTGCGCATTCTCAACAAGAGCACAGCAAGCCGGCGTCCAATCAGTTTTAAAATAAGGCATAGTAAAACATTTTCAAGTTAAAGTGAACAAAAAAGGGTCATAACTGGGAAAATATGCGTCACATTCAAAATCCATTATATTATGTCAAATGCCGTACTTTCTTGTATCACCATATTAGTGAATCTGAATGGAAATAAACTTGCCTTTTCTACTTAATGCCTATTTTGTCAATAAAGGGGGTATAACTCTGCTAAAAATTTAAAACAAAAAATTCTAAACACTATTTTGTTTGAGCTTTTGTTGTATGGTATAATTGTAGCAGGGGTAATTAAAATCGGTCAATAAATAAAGGTAATAGAGCAATAGCAAGAACAGGTTAAGAAACGATAAAAGGGGCATAATTCTGAGGAAAGGTCACATGGACACCCGTAATATATATCCTATCCTTTTACAGATTTTACAACCATATCAAATCTGAAATGAGTTGAACAGGTAGATAAAGAATGCTTGTCTTTCTACACAAATGCCCATATTTGACTGGAAAATGGGCATAGCCCTTGAGTGTCTGGGGTAATCTTGCTGGTTATCGAACTTGAGCAAGACATTATGGTTCTATACATGCTGACAAAGTTTCAAAATGGTTAGAATACATTTTCTTGAGTTACAGAACGGACAAGCAAAACAATGTCACGGACGGACAGACGGACGGGCGGACAATGCCATTAAATAATACGCCCGTCTGAAGACGATGGTATAAAAAGGGTTACAGTGTCAGAGCAGTTTCTCCTTCTATAGTTTGGTGATTGTTTAAAATGTTAGAAACCGACGACTATTCCGCCCCACTTGTGAACAACAAACAGATTGTGCTTGCGTAAATAGGAATAGTAACCTCGAGTTGAGGTCGAGAGAGCTCGTGTAGAGGTCGACAACACTCGTGTAGAAATCGAGACCACATCGAGTGCGATCGAGAACATATCGCGTGTGGTCGTCTATTCCATGCGGTGATGGAGCCAATGAAATCGAGCACGGTCGGGTTTAGATCGTGTTGAGTCGAGTTGATCGGGTACAGATCGTGTAGAGGTCGACACAGAAATGTAACAAGATTTGTTCTCGATCAACTCGATTGCGCACAAGAGTTAACCCGAGCGCTACTAGACCGATTTCAGACCATGTCCAGACCGTCAGCCTTCTCGATCGCTACACGGATATTTGGAACTTGTTCCAAATTTCCGAGTAGTAAGGCCGACCGAACTCGATCAATGCAGACCGCTCCCAATCGACCAGGACTCCCTAGCAGACCGACCAGGACCCCTAAGCAGACCAAGTACGACTGCGTGATCGAGTTTGATCGAGGTGTCAGATCGGCAATGTGAACGCACCTTAAAACAATTACGAATGTGCTGGTTGCAGCTGTCACGTGTTATGTCTAGTATCACGTGATATGGCCCCCGGAAACTATACCAATAAGTCTACTACAGTTATGACTTTCTATACCGACACTCGATACTAAGGATGTCTACCCATAGAAAATGATTTAGAACGGCCAACAACTAGTACATTATATTTAAGTTTCGGTCAACCCGCATTCAGCGTTTATTTAACAAAATACCCTTTATAAGCATTTGACACAGGTGGCCGCAGCCCCGAGCAGGTGCAATGCACACATCTCTCATGAGATCTATGCATTATTTCCACTCCGCGCATAGCAGTCAACTACTCAACTGTATTATTAATCTTGCTAGCTTATACGTTTAGTGGTTGCTAAACATGGGCGTGACAGTTTCAGGACAATTAAACATATATAATAAATTGTACATATTCTAGGATATCGCTGCAACGAGGGGCGACTGTATATCATACCTGTAGCGCGTTCAAGTACCGTATCCGCGAACAGCAACGTTAACCGATTAAATTCATTTGGTCGCCATTTTGTTTTCCTTGTTGGCGATGGCTAACTACCTCTGAGGCCGTTTGTGCCGTTCGCAATCGATAACGTGCAAACGGTCTTTTTAGTTAAATTGTTACCGTTTTCTGATGCAATCGATACGGTACTTGAACGCGCTACTGTAGTACAAATTATATGTTCCGTTTGATTACGCTCACGTGATATAGTGTCATTGGTTGACAGTATATGAATATGCAGACAGGTTTCCCGCCAATTGTCACGTGCTGCCATATGGGCGTTTTACTATAAAGTTACTATGTGTTTAGTATCACGTGACTTGGTCACGAAAAAGGCTTCGAAATACAGTTGAATAATAAATACAAAAGACTCAAGCATGAAACGAAACACTAACAATACACCCACCTCTCAATCAGAACACACACACAGTCATACCATAAAACACACACACACACAGTCATACCATAAAACACACACACACGCATGCACGCACGCACGCACGCACGCACGCACGCACATACACACACACACTACCATTCCTTCATCTACACACTAAATAGAAAACAACACGCAAGACAAACATAAAGCAAAGTAAACATAGGAGCCCGCCTTGTAACGGTCAGTAGCAATCAATAATTAATTATAAATTAATTATTAATAACCACTGGGGGTCAAACCTGGGTTTAGGGGCGCCCAACCTCACTCTTATCTCCTATATTCACCTATAAAGACGAACGGTGTACATAAAATATAAACCCTGTTCCACAACCTTACAATCAAAAAGACCGCCAACACAGTAAGTAAATACATGTAAAAACATCGAACAAAAATTCTATGACAAGAAGATTATTAGTTACACGGGAAAAAATTAAACATTCAAGCCCGTGTTAAAAATAACCCATTATGGCAACGGTCAAAGTGTACTCAAGCGAAACGTCCGTAGTCACGAGTAACTGTAAGACATGGATGGGTTCAGGGTACGACAGAGAGGGAGAGAAAAAAAGCACGAAAATCCGACATAACTCTCCCGGTTAAGGACGGCTTTAGAGAAACATCATCATGTAGTGCTAAGTCCTGTCTGGCGTCGCACAACCAAAGAGGAAAGCATAGTTATCAATTGTAGATTGATCGATAACCAAACATGAAGTGCGCAGCAATATAGTTGGATCATAGTCTTTTTTGAGGAAAGATCTAATACGTTTCACAAACAGGTTTTGAAAATGCATATGTCCAAGAATCTTACGAAGTCTGTAAATTACATCACCATAAAACTCCGGATGTGAAATACCTTGCCACAGAAAAGACTTTAAGTTACATTTATACTTGTTAATGAGAGGAAGATTCCTATAAAAGAATTTAGAAAATGTTTTACGAAGTTTATGAAATCTGTACCCCTGTTTAAGAAGCTTTTCAGTAATTGTTTTATTACGAATGTGGAAGTCCTCAGCAGAGGTACAGGCCCTAGCAAAACGAATAAGTTGTGAAATATAAACCCCGTAAGATGTTGAACGGGGAACGTCGCCATCTATAGATGAGGATAATCTACAATACTAAAGTCAAAATCATCTCGTTTATCGTAAATCATGGAAGAAACAATTCCGTTATTTATTAAAAAGATCCAAATCTAAAAATGGTGCCGACAAATTTGACTCGTTTGTTTTATTAAGGCGTAGTTCTTTTGGGTAAATAAAAGGAAACAACGTATCAACAATGTTTTAACTGGCAAACAATAACATATTTACAATGATTACCGTCAAACCTGCATCAAACGTTTATCAAACGTTTATCTTACTCACTGTAAGACTTCGATATAGGTGACTGCTTAGATCGGAGCGGATGCAATGCATCAACACTCCAAGAGGGAGATTTATACTTTACTTCTGACCCGTGCAAAGCAGTCCTCTGTCTTAATTAACATTCGTTGATTGGTCGCTTGACACAGGTGTGGCTGCTACAAATACATAGGGCACATATATGTATCAACAAGTCTAGTTCGGCCTATATATACTGAGCAAAAATAGAAACGTCCCACCCTATTACAGGGAAAATTTCTTGAAAGTTATAAGGTTGATGGATGTAAAACCTATACAGAAAATAAAGTTTATTCATTTTTGAATCCATATCAGTTGACCTAATATTGCTGAGATAAAAACTTTTCAAGTGATGTAATAAAGAAGTTTGTAGGGGTCAAAATAGAAAATCTGAATAACTGTTTGTTTTTTAAAAAATGTTTAGCTCATTACTGAATTCTCCTAAAAAGTCCTAAGATTAATATCGTGTACGGCCACCGTTCGCACCAATATACGCTCCATTTCTACGGCATAACGTAACGTTTAATGAGAACGTCAGACATTCGCTCTTGCTGTGTGAGGTCCGTGTCTATTATTGAATGCTGAATCTTAAATGTAATCAATTTGCGTAGTCTACCATCTGCATTGCTAAGTGTGAATCGAGATTCGTCAGTAAAAAGAACTTGTTACCAGTCAGTTTGCCTCCAATTCAAATGACGTCGTGCCGACAGATAACTTATCACCATGGTGACGCGTCGTCCAAATTTGACCGGAATATGGGCGTCATGGTCTGATTGGTTTAGCGTTGAGTTGCACGCGATTACAAAGGTCTGTGATGACTCACCGTGTTCACTAGCCGTTCCGGTGGCTGAAAAATGACGTAGACGTAAGTGCGTTAACGTGCATTAGTGGTCAGTTCTGACGGAGCAAAAAAGGGTGATCAAGGCGAAAACGATTGCGAACAATCCCAGCCTGATTGCACCGGGTCGCAAGCCTCTGTTTGGTCTTTCGACAGCAGCCGAACCAGCGGGCGACGTCAATGGCCGTGGTTATCTGATTTCTTTCAACTTCAGACGAGCGTGGCATGATGCAAGGATTGATTTCATTTTTTTCATTAGCATGTGTCGTGTGTATTGTACGACGGTGACATAATTACTTTATTGAAACGTGTGTGTGTGTGTGTGTGTGTGTGTGTGTATGTGTGTGTGTGTGTGTTATGGTATGACTGTGTTGTTTTGTGAAAACTTTACACAATTGTAACTCCAACTAACCAGTATCCTACAAGTATATTCACTTGATGTATAACTTAAATAACGTCAGAGATATGTCTGTTCAAAACGTGGGACGTTTCTATTTTTGCTGAGTATACGAGGGGTGTTCCAAAAATAATGTCACTTTCATCGGTGCTCATAAAGCGGAAGTGCTTTTGTTCATTTTAATTTGTTCTGCCCTTCAAAATACTCTCCGCCAGCCAGAACACACCTTTTTAGCTGGTCAATCCATTTTTTGAAGCATTGTTCATACTCTTCAATGGGGACACCCATCAGACACTGATAAACAGCAGATCTAAGGGCATTTCTCGAATTGTATCTCCTTCCAGATAAATGATATTTAAGTTTTGGAAAGAGAAAATAGTCGCAGGGGACCAAGTCTGGCGAATACGGAGGGTGCGGAAGGACGGTAACATTCTCTGACTCCAAAAAGTCAGTCACAATACGTGCCTTGTGAGCGGGTGCATTATCATGCAAAAGTCGGACATACTTAAGTTCTGTTTTGGGGCTGCGACTTTTGTAGTAGTGCTTCAATTTTCCCAGAACAACGTTTTTATAATACTTGCCTGTGACCGTTCTGCCTTTTGGCACCGGGATTTGAATAGCTGGACCCTTATTAGTGAAAAAAAATAGCAGACAAAACTTTCTTTACCGTTCGTATTCGTTTGGCAATACTTGGGCGTCTGGCATTTTTAGTGGCCCATATTCGGTTGGAAACCTTCCGCTTTGGTTCAAAATAATACACCCAGGTCTTATCACCAGTGAGAATATTATCAAAAGCCTTTTTACTATATTTTGGGTACATTTTGAGGAGTTTTTTGGCCATTGTTACACGCGTCTTCTTTTGCTCATCCGTTAACAAATGGGGTATCCATCTTGCATTTATCTTTCTAACATTTAGGTGTTTCTTCAAAATTGCTAAAGACAAGTTTGTCATTCGAGCCAATTGTATTACGATGAATCGAGCATCAGTTTTGAGGATATTTCGGATTTTTTCTATGTTAACTTTGGTCGTAGTTGTTGCAGGACGACCTGGGCGATCAGCATCTTTCAGTTGCTGCTGCCCAGCACTAAATTTAGCTACCCACCTACAAACAGTCCTGTGAGACATTTGGCCCTCACACACCTCGCGGTGAATATCTACAGCCTTTATGCCGAGTAATGATCTACCTTTTATATAGGCCCTAATTTCAAGAACATTTTCAGCTCGTTTTCCTGTCATTTTGTGTATAGTCTAACGAATAGGCTATGAAACGATGTACACTGTACCGAGGCCAGTGAACGTGTGGACGAGATATTTACCTGTGTCACGAGCCAGTGATCACTCAATCGACACGAGGTGGTTTTGTGCATAAATTGCACGATTTCCGCAAAATAAAGCACAGATGACATTATTTATGGAACATACCCTCGTACAATGTAGGTACTATGTATAACCGTCGCTGTACATAGGACTTACTGTTATAGTTACTGTGTTAAACAATACCGTTACACGATGTAAAGATAATGACATTCTAGGCATGACAACTGCTGCATATGAAATTGAAATGCAAAAACTGAGACTAGGGTCTTCGTTGACAAGCAATGTATATATGTATTTAGCAATATTTTTAACAACAGTTGATGATTTTGACAACATAAGTGATTCAAATTTAATCATGTTGGGCCATCTGCAGTAATAAGGTTTCATAAACTTAAGTCTAAGATCTCTATAGAATGGACAGACAAGTAAGAAATGATATTCATTCTCGACTACGTTCATATAACACAATGTACAGAGTCTATTTTCTCTAGGCGTATAGCGTCCAGTTTCTATTGCTAGGTTATGGGATGAGACACGAAATCTAGTGTAAGCTATTCTATATTTATTTTCAGTTATAAAGTTAAGGTACGGTTCCTGTGTGAAATTATGTTTACAAAGACTGTACGACGATAATCTTTGAGAGTTGTTAATGTCAGAATACCAAGTTTGATGAAAGGTGTCTAAAAGTCTTTGCTTTATGGAATTGATAGGAATTTCTATTTCAGATTGGTTTAACCATATTCCCCAAGACCATATGACTTAAGAATGTCTTTGACTTGTGTAGCCCAGTTTTTTCCGTTATAATTATTTGATTGATTAGCGGCATTTCTGCGCATGTGATAAATAGTTTTTACTAATGAATTGTCTGGTAATTTTAATATTTTTGTCCAGTATTTAATTAGTCGTATTTTACGCATTACTTTGAGAGGTACTCTGCCTAATTCTCCATACAAAGCTGATAAATTTGTACATTTTTTCAGGGATATATCTATGTCAACCATCAATTAAAATGGCGGATGCGAACGTCGCTCTTCAGGTACTCATGAAAGGTACATTAATTCCTTCAAATATGATTTGTTTGCGTTCTCATTGATGGTTTTGAAATTTAAATAGATTTATAGTTGTTTCCCGTATATATCCAGGCATTAATCCACGTAAAAAGCAGTATAGGTCGTTTGCAGTTCAAAAAAACACGATAAATCTTAGATAATTTTAAAACTAGTGGACGTATTTAGTTGAAATTTTGCATACAATTATGATATACCTATACCAACTCTGACAAGGAAATTCAGAATTTTTGATAGTCTAACTAAAAACTTTTCTTCTTTGTTTTATATAAATTTTGTGTCGCTGAAAATGTTCAATTTCGTGGGGTGTTATTGGCTATTACCTTGATCACCTTTGATTATATTGGAGAATATCCCCAGGTAAAATCCCGTGCAAGTTGCTTCTGTCTGAAATGTGAATCCCGTGCTGATATTGGTTGTTTAGTTGTACAAAATTAATTGTGAGGCCCCATAATCCATTACATTTTTATTATGCCTAAATCCACGAACTCTTCACCAGGAATAAAGAGAATTGCAATTACTTTTTAAAACCGAAGCTCTACCATTTCTACATAATTACAGAGCTCCAGATAAGAGAGAAAATTGAACCAGTCCAACATTTTTTCACCCATTTAAGCACCAAATCCTATGGTGTGACTACTCATTAGAATCGTCTAGAAAAGACGGTTCACATGAGTAGTCATACCATAGGGCTTAACTCAGAAATAAAGATTTTAATTTCGTAAATACTCCCCTTATCTGGAGCTTAATGTGTACATGTATCAATGTTAAGAGTTGTTTTGTGGAACGTTTACGTTACGTTTCCTTTAAACGATAAAATAATAAAGGTTTTCGAACTGCTCTGGAAACATTCTGTTGAAAATTTGATAAAGGTAAGTTGTGTAGATGGTCTGGATAGGAACATGTCTCTTCTGCTATTTATCACATTTAGTTATTTTGCGTTTTGTTGATAAAATTTTCGTATGATATGGCTCCGGCGTCCGATTAGGATCTAATAACAGTATGGTCGGTTAATACGTTTAACGTACCCCAGTCAGGGCCTCGTTCGGTTAGTTGTAAACTGCTATGGTATGCGATGGCTTAACGGGTCGCGAAAGATAGGCTGTTGAATAACTTGAAATCACCCTTCGGAAAAGTGTCCCTTAGAAGTGTAAACTGTATATAGAAGTTATGAATAAAACTTTTTTATTACGAAGAGAAAAAAGATGTTCTTTTTTGTCAGAGTTGGTATAGGTATATCATAAATCTATGCAAAATTCCATTTGTCTCCGTTGTCTTGTTATGGAGATATTTGAAAGTTATCGTGGTTTTTTGAACTGCAAACGACCTATATATGCTCTGAAGAAAATCTATTCCGGGCGGCTAGCCCACCCTCATAGTGTATGATAGACGTCCGGAACCAGACGACTAGCATACACTGTGAGGGTGGGCTAGCCGTCCGGTTCCGGACGCCTAGCCACTGCCTAAAGTAATGGATCTTACCTCGTTTAGTTCATTAAGTTCAAATGCAAGTACCACGCTATAAAATATGTTGTTAACAATATTAACTAGACATATGTCTTGGTCTTTAATTGTCCTGATTTAAATGCACACTGTAGATGTCTTGGTCTTTAATTGTCCTGACTTAAATGCACACTGTTCACTTATTTTTATTCACCTGTACCAGAAACTTTGTATGAACGTTCATTAGACCATGACACTTCAAGAAAGCATGATTTTTAAAACCAATAAATATGTCATTATAGTACAAATCTATTAATTTGATTAAACAAGAGGGTCTGAAGGCCCGATAACGCTCACCTGTTGTACTGATACTACTGAAGCTTGATAGCTTTACCTTTCTGTTTCACCCGTTTTAATCTAAATCCATTCAGATTTGTCGTATAGCATGTAAACAAATTTGGAATACAACCTCATAATTCTAGTATAGTAGAGTACATCAAGGGCAGATAACTAGAGTCTAAACAATACTGAAATGAAACCTTTTTTAGCATTTCAAAGTATATCAAGGGCAAATAACTATTGTCACAATTATTTGATTTCAACAATAAGTGCACTCCTTT
The DNA here is from genome assembly GCA_922989275.2 of Gari tellinella. Lineage (NCBI taxonomy): Eukaryota > Metazoa > Mollusca > Bivalvia > Cardiida > Psammobiidae > Gari > Gari tellinella. The sequence continues at coordinate 56,396,994 of OV277858.1, forward strand.
GAGAACTTCTAGGTATATACTTTGTGTGCAAGTAAAATTAAAATCCATTGAAAACTGTATTTGCAAGAGTGCAAACGCTGATAGACCTGGCATTTTTAGCAATTCATGACAGACAACTCTAGACCTATTGGTCCGATTTCAACCATAATAATCACAATTATTTGAACTCTTATGGTTATATACAACCTGAGCAAGTTTGCGATAGATTGGATAACAAGTGTGGCCTCTAGAGAGTAAACAGCCTTAAATATGGCATTTTCAGCAATTCAAAGGTAGATAACTCTCAACCTATTGGTCCGATTTCAACCATAATCAAACTCATCCAAAGTCTTAAAGTAATATACAATCTGGGCAAGTCTGAGAAAGATTGGATAAATAATGTGGCCTCTAGAGTGTAAACACTGTTAAATATGGCATTTTCAGCAATTCAAAGGTAGATAACTCTTGACCTATTGGTCCGATTTCAACCATAATCAAACTCATCCGAACTCTTATGGCAATATACAATCTGAGCAAGTTTGAGAAAGATTGGATAAATATTGTGGCCTCTAGAGTGTAAAAACTAAAATTATTGACGACGGACGACGGATGCCGGACATTCAAGTATTGCAAAAGCTCACCCTGAGCTAGCTCAGGTGAGCTTAAAAGGGGACATTTCATCAATTCCCTAAAACGCCCAGTGATTACGCGTTATCCCTAAAAAGTTCAGGGATTACGCGTAACCCCTGTAACATAGACATGTATTGTTAACATTAATTTTTACTTTTACATTGTATTTATATTGTTACAGTGGAGAACACGTTATTCTTTCCCAATAAACGCATGCAACTGTTTTTCAGAGAAAATCCCTACGTGTTTTCAACAATGAGGCCATATGATGATTCGAAAAGAATAAGAAACTCGCTTGATACACCAAGTGGTAGTTTAGCAATGTCACCGACCAAGACCAAAGGGGCACATGGCTTCACGAGCTATACAGAGAGCTTTAGTACCAGTGAAAACCGTTTATACACGGAGACATATGGGGGAAGCAGCTCTTTATGGACTTCAACAGACACTACCGACTTCGATCGTTCACAATTAACAAGAAACAACAGTGGCAGACCAACAATAGTGCTGTTCGTACTTGGGTTTTTTGTTAGCTTAACTCTAGTATTTTACTCGTCCCATTTAATAACGGAGAAAAAAGACGACAACACAGAAATAATTGTAGCTAACACAATTCGAGTTTTTACGTCAGCTCTTGTATATTTGTCGTTTATATCTATGGTAATGTTTATCTGCATGGCAAGGGAGAGAACTGAAGAACTATTCACAACAGAAAGCGGATGCAGAGTTATCGTATTTTTTGTCCAATCAATTTTATGTAGTTCAGGACTTGTCACCAAAATAATACTTCTCGCAGACAACTCGGAATCGTACGACTATAGCATAGTTCAGAATATACAGCTGTATGGTGTTTTGTGTATATTTTGTGCAATGCAGACGTTGTTTATCTGGTATTATAGAGAGTGGAAATGTTTGAACTGGAAACTGAAGGTTCCGCTTGGCATTCTAGTGTCCACAAATCTAAGTATTGGCATAGGTGTGTCATTCCGTTTTGCAGACAGGTCAGGCTACTCCGTCATCCAAAACAATACAACTGGTACAGAACAGTCAGACAATGCCACACTGATGCTGTGTGGTGAGATCAGCTTTCCTAAAGAGGCTGCTGTTGACCGTCTTTATTCTATTTTAGTGTTTGGGTTTTGTATTCTCTCTACACAAATGCTAGGTGAAATATGGGACGTTTGGACAACCAACAGTTCGGATCAACCCCCAATAATGTCATACAGTCGTGTACGTAACGCACGGGGTAACAGGGGAATCTCCGTAGAACTTGTGTCCAAAAATTTGGTCACCAGGTTGACCAAGGCGCTTGTACTGACTCTAAATTTCGTATGTAAGCACGTTTTGAAATGGGGCGTTGTGCTGTATCTAGGCATACTTGTTTTCCATATTGTCTCCACAGACAGAACACTTATGTTAGTAGACCACAGCTGTATAGACTGCAAGCTGTCAGTGAGTACAACAAAGCTAGAAGACATCTATTCGTATGTCCGCTCGGTGTTCTATTACTTATTCGGTACTATAACCATTATAGGTATTATACTATCCAGGAGAAAGACAACTACAAACGCGGCTTATTCTTCTGACGATATTTTATTGCTAGTGTCAGGGGGTGGCCAGCTGATTGTTGTTATGTTTCAACTAACGGACGTTTTCGTTGGCATTGCCGCTAAAGACGACGAAGACTTGAGCAGTAAGCTGTGGTATCTTTTCAAAGCTGTGTTCCACATAGTAAGTATATTCTGCCAGACTTATATACTTCTTAAGTATTCTGGCTGTGCCAACATGCTTGATCCATCATCTATTAGGGACTTCTATATTCGCATGTTGGTTGCCTTCCTGATGATATCAAACGCGGACAGGTGGATACGAATTTTGTTGTTTTCCCCATCCATAACTGAGTATATAGACACAATTGGCAGTGACGATGATACCTTCGGAAAGGCTGTGTGGTGTCAGATGTCTAAGATACTCATCCCCATGGACGCTTTCTACAGACTACTCTCAACTCTAATGTGCTACGACATAGTTCGACTATCTCAAAATGGATGAAGCTCCACCTGAAATTTTCATTTTAACGTCATGACAGACATGATCTCATTGACTTAAAAAAAGTGGTCTGCTTTTATTTCTCAAATTCAAACTTGAGTTAAATTGACTAAATTAGTACCGTCATCAGTGTAAAGACGGTCAACAGCCATGAGCTATGATCGGATGAGCTAGAAATAAATAAAAGTGTTTCTCTTTCATGTGAATTTTAACCCTTTTATTTTATATAAATGCCTTTAATCATTTTCTCCTTGAATATTTATACGAGACTCAGGCTCCTATGAATTCTTAAAGTGGCACTAACGGCCTTCCGTACAACAGATTTATTCCAGCTCTATTATGTTAAAAAATCAAGTTACTATCTTGAATTTTCAAGTTGACATCTTGAAAATTCAAGATAAGTTTCTTGAAAATTCAAGTTATTATCTTGAAAATTCAACATATTATCTTGCAAATTCAACATAACATCTTGAATTTTCAAGTTAATATCTTAGTATGTTGAATTTTCAAGAAACTTATCTTGAATTTTTAAGATAGTTACTTGAATTTTTAATATAGTATCTTGATTTTTCAAGTTACTATCTTGAATTTTCAAGTTACTATCTTGAATTTTCAAGATACTATCTTGAATTTTCAAGATAATTACTTGGATTTTCAAGATACAAAAATAAAAAAGATTCTTAAAGTGGCACTATCCGGCTTCCGTACACTTATGGTATGTCTTATTGCAAAGAACTGAGAATGAGATGCTAAAAAATGTCTTGGCATTGTACATTGCGTGAATCCTGATGCAGTAATTATTCTGTTTCTATTGCATACATTTCGAAGGGGCAATTTTCAAAGAGCAAATTTGACAAATTTTTGAAGTCAAACCTTTCTGATTTTTGTCAAATTATTACTTATATGTCAAATATTATTAATTAGAACCCCAACTGTATGCCCTGGATATCGAACACATGTAATCTTACAAGAAAAAAAGACTTGCATCGGAAAAAATGTAAATAATCGGCAGTCATATTTGAAAGGTGCAATTATCATGTTGTTTTTTAAATACAAATTTGTAATAATCAGCATTACTGTTGGTTTTTTATTGAATGGTACACCATTTTGTATTCTAGGGGGTAGTAGTAGTAGTTTATTTCTTCCTCCATACATGGAGATCTATAACATATATATGTTACAGTCAATCTGTGTAATCAGTCATTACGCGTAATGACTAAAATTTTCAGTCATTACGCGTAATGACTGTTTCACTTAGTCATTTCACGTAATGACTAAAATCTTCAGTCATTACGCGTAATGACTGAAAAAACCCTCTAGTCATTACGCGTAATGACTAAATCGACTTTAACTTTCTGTATAACATTGTTATTATTTGTTATGCAATATTTTTGCACAATATGTGTTATTTATTCATGCTTTTCAGGAATTGACAGGAAAAATTAAGTTATTATAAGAAAAGCATGAATCAACATTATTTATAGCTCATTATTACATTGTATTGATTGAAAATAAAAACAAAGCGATTTTTTAAACAATTGTTTATTCATAATCTATTCATAATCATATTCATAATCATATTCATGTTTTAACATATCTATCCCATTACTCCATATCCCATTTCTAGGTTTAAAGCTGGTTTAAAGTAAAACGGAATGCTCCTTAAATTTAGGTGCATTTTACTTCATTTTAAACCTGTTTTAAGTTATAATCTGCTAGAATAAAGAAAATATCTTATTGTTTTTTCATAATCTATTCATAATTATTATGCATTGTAATCAACCCATTACTCCATGCATTGTTTATTTACACAAAGGTTACCACTCAATCTGGTTAAAAGTAAAACTGATTGCCTTTATCTGTAACACTGTTTTAAGTCACCAACAATTATATATTTTATAAGTATTTCATTTTTATTCTAATATTTCACACCTATATGACATCATATTTAACCCACTACTCCATAGGATGTTTACATAGTTGAACATAAAGCTGGTTGAATGTAAAACTGATTGCCTTGATGTGCACTTTGCTTTACTTTAAACTACCAGGCTTTCGGAATAATTGTATTGTCTAGTCATACGGTATTAATAATCATAGTACCAAATACTTAACCCTTTACTCCATGGCTTGTTGATACTTAAAACTGGTTAAAAGTAAACAGGTTACCTTGATGAACATTCTGCTTTACTTAAAACAGTGTTAAGCTATTATCTGTTAGGATATTAGAAATTTGTCATTTTTTATTGATAATTATATGACATCATACTTAACCCATTACTCCATAGCCTGTTTCTATAGTTGAATACAGGTCACCACTTAAAGCAGGTTGAAAGTAAAACGGAATGCCTTTGTGAGAATTCTGCTTTACATTAAGTCTGCTTTAACCCATTACCCCATAAATACGCCTTTTTATGTCTCTAATGTGTTCATACACTAAAGAAAATAGTTCCATTTGATACTGTCATGAGTATCTACCATAAAAAAATTCTTTATCCTTGCAGATTATAGCTTAAAGTAGGTTGGAAGTAAAGCAGAATATGCCACGAGGCACGTTCTGCTTTACTTTCAACCTGCTTTAAGTAGTCACCTATCTTCAATACTAGAATCCGTCTATGGGGAAATGTGTTTAGCTACCATACTACCAGGCTATCGGGTTCATTGTTTATTAGTTTTCTATTCATAACCATATTTCATTATGCTTAACCCTTTCCCCATAGCCTGTTTGTAGGTCTGACAGGTTACCACTTAAAGTTGGTTGAAAGTAAAACGTAATGCCTTGATGAGCAGTCTGCTTTACCATAAAGCTGCTTTAAGCAACCAATTAACAGACAGGTATCGGGAATAGTTCATTGTTACATCATTATCTATTAATAACCATACTTTTATTTTAATCCATTTCCCAGTAGCCCGTTTAAAAGTCTTTTTTTTTTTTTTTTTTTTTCAATAATTTTATTCACATATATTACATCCATACATATTTTTACATTTCAACATCATGTAGTATAAGTAGAAAATACAAATACAACGAAATTTTCATGAAGAATCGTCAGAAACTAAATAATATTTCTAATATACAATTTTTCTATCGAATGTAAATATGAAAACATACATTTTTATTGAAAAAAAAAATGAAAATGGAATAAAAAAAATACAGAAAGAAACATGCATTTTTGCTAGGTTATTTTTAATACAGTACGTTTTATGTCTAAATGTAGTTTAATATAAGATATTGTACAATTGCCCATGTAGAAGCTATATTTTCTGTATTACTACATACTTGTTTTATATCCAATGCTAGTTTCAATGAGTTATTTAACCCGGTTATTGACGGAACGATTTTCTTTGTTTTACATAAAAATATATATCGTTTTATTTCTAAAAACAAAATGTCAAGTTTGAAGTCATTTTGATCGGTTCCCAAAAGTACATATAAACTATTTATTTTGAGGTGCGGGTTATATTTTACTAACCTATCTGAAATATGTGTTATTATTGGTTTCACTTTACAACATTCCCAAAACAAATGAACAATAGTTTCTTCATGATTATGACAGAAAGTGCATAAATTAGTATCTTTGATTTTCATTTTAAATAATAATGTATTAGTAGGTAATATTCTATGTATAATTCTAGTTTGTAACCATTGCAAATAAGTATCTTTAGTACATTTAAATACATAGCTATACATATTCTTCCAATTTATAAGACTATTTTTGTATATTGACACCCATTTGGATTGACTAGTAGGGGTATCATCGTTATTAGCAAGTACATTATATACAAATTTATTGTCACATTTTCCGGTTAAAATGGGGTACATATAACAATTAATGGTTGGGTATTGAAATTCTAAAAGTGAATCTTTTTTCGGAGTAAATCCTGATCTAGTCATAAAAGACTTAACTGAATTTATTAAGCCATAATAATGAAGGAAATTAATCTTTTTTCCACTCACTTCTTCTAAGTATTTTAAATCTACAAAATTACCATCTTTATCTAGAATGTCGTTTACATATCGTATCCCTCTATCGTAAAGTGTTGGTATATATACAGCTTTTTTATTTATGAGAAAATTATCATTATAGAATAATGGCATATTATATATGTCTTGTATATCTCCAACACTACTCTTTTTAATATAAAGCATATATGCTTCTAAGACATCGACCCAAAATTTATTCTTTAACTTGTTTAATATTAATTTGCAGAACATACTTCCGGAATTCAGTAGCTTTGTCATGTTTATCAGGTTTTGCAATAGATTATAACATTTACTATCATTGTGAATAATGAAATTCTTAAACCATTTAATTTTTAAACTTCTTATGTAGCTTTCAATATCGATCATTTTTAACCCTCCTTCTGAATAATCTTTTATTAGAACGTTTCGTTTTATTTTTGCTTTACCGTTCCATATAAATTCATAAAATATATTAGTAAGATTTTTCACGAAGTTCATTGTTGGCGTTGGCAAGCCTATAAACAAATGTGTAAGTATAGGTAAAAGTAAAGCTTTAACAACAGTTATTTTGCCGATAGGAGTCAGTTTCCGCCTTTTCCAATATGAAATGCATTTTTGTATACTCTTTATCTTTTCTTCAAAATTTATTTCGCAGATCACATTTAAATTTACATCAAAATGAATCCCTAGAACTTTAAACTGACTATCACCCCAAGATAGTTTCCATTTCGTTTTTATTGACCTTGTACTGTACTTAAGAGAACCAATCCAAATGACCTTTGTTTTGTCAAAATTGACATATAAACCGGATATAGCTGAAAAATTATTGATAACTTCTAGAACATTATGCAAAGACTTGTCAGAGCCATCTAAAAATAAGGAGGTGTCATCTGCAAATTGAGATATAATATATTCTTCCCCCTTGATTTTTATTCCAGTGATATTTTTACAATTTTTTATTCTTATTGCTAGAATTTCAGCACACAGTATAAAAATGTAAGATGATATTGGGTCCCCTTGTCTGCAGGCTCGCTTAACTTGAAAAAAATTTGATAGGAACCCATTAAGTTGTACACAAACCTCAGTATTATACAGAAATAATCTAATCCACTTTTTGAACATATCGCCAAAGTTAAAGAATGACAAAGTTTTATCAATAAAGTCAAATGACACGGAGTCAAAAGCTTTCTCGAAATCTATTAGCATTAATAAACCTGGTATATTGTTATCTTCACAGTATTTCATAATATCATACAGTAATCTAGTATTTTCACCAATGTATCTACCTTTAACAAATCCAGTCTGATCATGAGACACTAGCGTATTTAAAACAGTTTTAATTCTATTTGCTATACTACCAGATGCTAATTTATACAATACATTTAACAATGTTATTGGTCTCCAATTTTTCAAAAATTGCTTTGGTTTATTGTCCTTGGGAATACATGTAATTGTTCCTAATTTTATATTTTTAGAAAAGGAATCAGCCAAGAACGCATGGTTTAGGGCTTTTACAACGAAATGTCCAAGTTTATTCCAAAATACTTTAAAGAAATTTGATGTAAAGCCATCACTTCCAGGGCTTTTATCATTCTTCATATTTTTTAAAGTATTTGACACTTCTTCAAAGGTTAAGAGACCTTCCAAACAGTTACTCTGATCAGCATTCAACTTATTTACGTTACAGCCATCTAATTCCCTATCTAAGTCATAATTTTTGTTTGTATTTTGTTCGCTGTATAAGGTTTCATAAAAATTACTAGTTTCTTGTAAAATTTCTTCTTGGTCAAATATTAACGAACCATTTTTTTCTATAAACGGAATACTTTTACATGAATTATGATATTTTTCTAAATTACAAAAATAATTTGTGACCTTTTCACCTTGCTCTATCCATTGAGATCTTGACCTAATAAAAGCACCTCTGAGGTTTTTATTTCTTATTTCTGTAAGTTCATTTTGTAACAGGAGTAATCTCTCTTTATTATCTTCATTTAAACTTGATTCAATATTCAGAATTTCGGACAACAACTTTTCCTCAATATTTCTTCTTTGCTTTGCTTTATAGCTGGAATAAGATATGGTTTTTCCACGTATTTCCATTAATAGTGTTTCAATAAACAACTGGTCATTTATTACAAATTGTATATCTGACTTATTCATTGACAATATTTGTTCTCTATCATATACAGGTACGCAGTATTGTAAAATAATTTCATTTATTTTATCATTTATACAGTTAACATAATCAATATCATTTAATAAGTCATTATTAAACTTCCATAAACCTTTTCCATGGCTTTTATCTGAAAAACACAATTCTAATAATATTATTGAGTTTAAAAGTCTAATCACAGTTATTATCCAATCAGTATCAAATACCTGTTTTTATCACTTAATTAATGTATGTGAAATGGTTAAGTGACATCAAACAAACCAATTAAGCTGTTTATGTTGATAACAGTATCTAATGATACAAACTGAAATATTGAAAAATGCATGTACTTTATTTCATAGATTAAGTTTCATATAATTATTTTTACTTTTTGTTTGGCAAATATTCTTAAACAATTGTTTGTTAATAAGTATTAAAATAAATTATGCATAATTAATGCTGTGAATGAAAAATTGCTTATGAATTTATTAAATAAAAGTCATTACACACATTGCCTGAAACTCACATATGGCCTTTAGTCAATCTGTGTAATAATGGCCTCTCAATTTCAGTCATTACGCGTAATGACTGAAGATTTTAGTCATTACGTGAAATGACTAAGTGAAACAGTCATTACGCGTAATGATTGAAAATTTTAGTCATTACGCGTAATGACTGATTACACAGATTGACTGTAACATATACAGGTTACAATGAGAGAAATTTAAACATATATGTGATAAAACCTTTGCTATTCAAGCAGTATTACAATTGAATCAAAATTCAAATTAGATGTGCATATAATTGTATTTCTTTACAATTAATGCAGCTACACAGTAACAGTTCTACTCTGTTCTGACATAGACATTGATATTCAAATAGTATCACTGCCTGTAATATTAGCACATTTACAACGTAGATATACAATGGGGAACACGCCATTCTGTCCCGTTTTAACGAAAACGAAGTATAAATTTAACGCATTAGCCTACAATGTCGAAAATTAACACTTTAACAATCCCGAATATTCATTTTACATGAACGACAACCAGTTGAAAGTCTGATTAGAAACTGGGTTACCAGGCGTCTGAGCAGGCTACAAACTTTTTGCAATTAAAATTTAACGTACACGCGCTTATTGGAAAGAATACCGTCTTCTCCAATGTATAACTATACAAATAATACACCATATATATCACCACTGATCATATCACTTGATAACTGCGTACATCTATAATCTATTCTTATAAATACCAGATTTATAACGTGCGCATAATTAGCAAAATAACAGACGCCCGTGTATACCCTCCTTCAAAGCGAGCGAAGGGGGAGTAATACAGGTATCCATGATTTCACAACAACAACCACAAAACATACATTCATTTATGACAGAGCCTCAGACAAAGGGAGTTAACAAAAGTTTGCAAACATGTACTTGGATGTCTGTAGCTAACCCAATGGGATGACGACCCATCAGAACCTTCACAAAAATAATTCTACTGAGCCGTCACGGCATAAGAACGTTAGTACTTTATGATATTAACCTTTATCTGTAGATCTGCTATAAGGAATGAAACAATATGCACCCATGTATACTCTCCAGCGAAACGAAAAAGGAAATGTAATACAGGTACGCCTGAAAGATTTAAGGATAGGGTACTAAGTAATTCAAAGACCAGGCGCCACAATGTTAACTTTTTCCCCTATAAATCTAAACGCCTTTAAGCGCAGTTAAATTTATTCGTACGCTGTAGAAAATAGTTCCAATTTATAAACAGCCATAAACACATACCAACAGAAAAAGTTTCTGTAACCTAGCAGATAATAGCTTAAAGCAGACTGAGAGTAAAGGGCATTCTGTTTGACCCCAATCGTTTTAAGCGCTACCATATCTTTAAATCTAGACCTAGGACATTGGATAACGGGTTAAGGTAATAGCTTTACCGTTGGAACGCCGAGCTACTCGGATCTGTGTCTTACAGCAACATAACAAACAAGACACTGTTATTTTGTGAGATAACCCAATTGGACTACTGCAATTAATTTCTTTCTTTCTACAAAAAGTACAGTAACACCTCATAAAACCGGAAGTTGACGTTGGAGTACGTTAAGAATAACTACTATGACTAGGTCAAAACGAGGCAGAACGCAAATACAGAAGCGCTCCGACTCGCACAGGCTTTTGAAACAAGACCATGGCTCAATTTCCAGCTTAATGAGAATAACTGAAATACTAACATGCTGGCGTTTAATCACGGAGCATACACTTAAGGATTGCCTGCAATCCATAACAGTTACTGTACTTTCCGTTATAAAGTATCATGACTACTGTTTTCAGAATATAGGCACATTGCTCACGGGCAGAGAAGCGCATCAAATAGGTAAACTCTTTTACACCGTTAAACCCAATCACAGCGTTCCACAGCGCTTGGACCGTACTAAAATTCTTCTCACAGAAGCACAGTAGATGCACTATGGCGGTTGCATTTCCTGCATGTCCATAATTGCTGACCAGATATAAATAAGGCTTTACCAGATACTACCTGCCTACATATGTTAATTGTATATGGTGAGTCCCTAGCCAGTTCCCATATTACTGAAATGCCTAAAGTCTTTTACTATGTTAGCCATACTGTCCGCGCTTTCCACGGACGTTCTGCGTGGTTGTAAATAGTCTGTTTCCATGAGTATTTAGATGGAAATTGTCCGTGCTCTATACACGGAATTATACAAAACGGAATAGCAACTCAGCGAAGTTGAATAGGCGAGCATCTGAGCTCTCGCGGCGGTTAAAATTTAGCGAGATTATGTGTCACGTGACAACATCTTCACTTTTTGCCTCGTTGTCCGTATTTCGGGGGTGAAAATTTACCGACTCGGGTGTTTTTATTGACATTTTATAGGATTTAAATGACTTGGTGGACATTCCTATCAATTCACGGGAATATAAACCCGTGAACAATGCTTCGAAACAGACATTTGTATAGGTTAGACCATGGTTGCAAGCGAATAAACGATATAGTTCGAGGGGGCGTAGCCCCCGAGAACTATGTCGTTTATTCGCGCGCAACCGTGGTCTAACCTATTTAGCACTGGCTTGGGCTCGAGGAAAACAAGAAGACCCTACGTTTCTACTTTTTGTTTTAGACGAAAAAGTCATTTTATTTGTAATACTTTACTTAAATTGAAAGGTTATTTCAATGTGCCGTTTGAGACATTAAGCATGTTTTAACACCAACATAAATAACGCTTATTGAAGCTCTATATGTAAGCACAATTCATTATTAATTGCCTTTAAAGTTTAGGTCTCACTGTACATAATATGACGTCATCAAGCGAGTGCAGTTCCCCTCCGATCTAGGGTTGTGACGTCAAATTGCCTTGATATGACGGAATCTTGGAATAAGTGAACAGTGTGTTAGTTATTTCATGGTTTTGTAAAATAAACGATATATTCACAGGTTTTTGAGGCCTCTGATTGGCCGAGAGCTCCAAGCCATGTGCTAAATCAAATTAACTACTGATAGAAATTCTCTTATCAAGTCTCGCGAGTCTCGTATGCGCCGCACGAGATTTGCGATATCGCGCGAGGTTTCAATTCCGTCAGTGTATAATTCTCTGCTCTATATATTGCTCTAACACTTGTTCAATATTATATGTACGTAATAAACGGTAAATGTCTGGTATGAAACCGCGTGACTGTCTGTCCAGGTTGATATAGCGGATGAGACGCTCTTTAAACACTCTCTTTGATAGATAGGTGCATGGTAAGCGGCATAACTGTCCAAAGAAAAGCAATTTTCTCTTGTCAATCATTACTTCTATCGGTGGCACGTCCAACATAACAAGAGCGAGGTTGGTGTGGCAAAATGTTTTGCCAAAGTGGGGTAAGAGGTACACATATGTCTGTTTTTTCCTAGACTTTATTCAATGCTCATAAAAGTTTATAAGTAGGTCTATTAGGTGTATAACTGTATACCTTTAGAAATATACATGGTTTGTCGAGATTTGACTGTTTGACCATTACGGATAGACTACCTTAATTCAGACTTGTTTGACCTAAACTGAAAACGAGTTTACGTGTAAGCTTTAACTTAACCTATTACCCCTTAAATACGTATTTTTACGTCTTTCATTTATACTTCCACTGAAGAAAATAGTTCCAATTAATACAGTTATGAATATGTATCACAAAATATATTTTCTTTATTCTAGCAGATGGTGGCTTAAAGCAGGCTGAAAGTAAAGCAGAATGCGCATTGAGCGCATTCTGCTTTACTTTCAACCTGCTTTAAGTGGTTATCTGTTTTCAAAACTAGAAACAGGCTATAGGATAATGAGTTAAGTGAATTTGAGTTATCGAGATGCAACTGTATGTACATGTACATTTGTACATGTATATAGGCTAATGTCTTATTCTTTATTGTAGACTAACTGCTGGTATCTCGTCGAGTTTCAGACAAAAGAGTCGTGATACAAATCAAGGAATACACTGAGTTATTTTTAGCACGTAATAATTACCATCTGCCACAAACGTCTGTCATAAAATCGACTTTGCAAAATAGTCCGGATCCTGATCAGACGCCGCCTTACTTCATTATAGTTTAACCATTCATATCATGCTAAGCGCGACTTTGACTAATATATGCAAACAACTTGGATCTAGATCAGACGCCGCGCGTATGTTTGCCACTCGATCATGTTAATATTTTCTCGAGTTAAAAAAATATCAAAATTAATATTTTTTTCGCAGACGATATATTTCAAGCAGACGACAATTCAGTATGATAAGAGTTAAAACAAAATATAGCAGATAACATTATAGTTACAGGTAGGCACTGAACTAGCACAGGGTTACTCATACGTATGAATGATATAGTGTACATGTACCCGAGATTAGTTTGAATAATTTACACATACAGTACTCTCTCTATTGAACAACATTCAAACTACATGTATGTCTTCTAAGACAGGAACAACCTAATGCAGGGGAAAAAATAATGCAGAAAGCTCCTGCAGGAACTTTCTGCATTACATTTTTCCTGCATTAAGCAACAACCCACTTTAAACGAGCCAAATGCTGTATTACTGATAGGTTGTTGAAGAAATGAAGCACTGTATCGACTTTGAGAGTTGATAAGCATAGAATGATATCAATACGTCTGTTCATAAACAGGACTTGGCGAGGAAGTCGACAGTTTTTGACTTTGGGGAAATAAAAACCTTACACACATCTACCATTTTGGAAGTGCTCTTCGGTAAACGTCCGTTCTGATTCATTGAATGTAAACGGTAAATGTGACAGCGCACAAATAAGACGAAAGTAAGGCAAGAAACTCACAGAAGATAGTTACTTTCATCTTGTTTTAATCCTCTGCATGATACGGGCGAATTGTGATAATTCACAAACAGTTTTGATCCAGATGAGACGCCGAGTAACTCTTGATCCAAACTATCTGGCACACAAATGCTATTTCTTTTAAAGAATCAATCTTAAAATCATCTTTTAGAATTGTTGCAGACGACAAATTTTGCAGACGACATTTACAGGTAAGCAACATCTTTAACTCTTTGCATGCTGGGTATTTTATCGTCTGCAAAAATGGTCGTCTGCAACTGTTCTAAAAAAAATAATTTCAAAATAGGGTCAGAGTGTCAAACAGTTTGGTTCCTGAGGAGACGCCTCGTTACGCGGCGTCTCATCTGGATCCAAACTGTTTGCAAAGGCAATCACTGTGGGATATATCCGCCGCCAGCATGGTAAGAGTTAACGTTGGAAAAGTCTTACGTTGCGCGACTTTGATTGGAGTACAGTGGAGAAACCGTTATTCTTTCCCGATGAAATGAATCTATAGGCAAACACAATAAAATGGAGAAATTACAGGTGCTTGAAAATATTAATGATTTTTTTTAGTCTGAATTCTTAACAAATTGTAGCCTGATCAAACGCCGGATTACTTGGCATCTGATCGGGCTCCATTCTGTTTGCAATGGAGATAAGTATTTTCTTATTGGTTTAGCATAAACGCGTGTATCGGGAAAGAATTAGGCCTAAAGTTTTCTCCACTGTATGCAAGGCAACTACAAAAACAAGTTACATTAAATGATAAAAATATGGAGGATAACACTAAAACCGTGTATGAAACATTCGACCATGACGAAAGAGATTTACCAGATACCGACGATTACTCGGAGTCAGCGTCCAGTAAAACGTATTTGACAGACATTTCGCTCGAATCAGCAGCCTCTTATACAAGACAGAGCGGTGAAGATGACGTTGATAACAAGCTTCTGGAAGACACTGACGAACTGGCAAAGGCTGGTGGTGATTTCAAATGTCGAAACTTTAACGTCATGGAAGACAGACGTGATAAAGAAAGATTCTGTTTTCGACAAGAGTCAAGTAAAATTCCCAGACATGCCATGTTAAGTGACAAAATATATGAACACCCAGATTCGTCTAAGAACTATTCCAGCAGAACTGAACAAAAGGACGCAAAAGATGTTGACAGGCAAACCGAACTTGACAATGACAACGAAGCTACCAGCGAGTTAATAGACGACCAAGACGTTTGTACCTGGGAAAGAACTCTATTTGATGAGCGGTATGAGAGTCTGGACTGTGACATGTGTTCTGTGCGAGGACACTTCTCGCCAGGGTCATTGTACTGTTTCCACTGTGGAATATACTTGTGTGAGAACTGTCAGAAGTGGCACCGGAAATTGCAGTCTTCCAGGGATCATTTCTGCATGGAAAAAGACGAAATATTAGGACAGAAGCAAGGACAGAGTGTGCAAGTAGCGGTTAAGACGGAAACGAACCCAGGTAGGCAAACGTACATGTTGGGGGGGGGGGGGGGGGGGGGTAAGACAATGGCGAATACGTTCCTTCTTCCCGTTTTAATTCTTTACTGATACTCCATATCCCGTTTCTAGTATTGAAGACTTTCAGTCTTCTTAAAGGACTTTCCTGCTAGAGAAATATTTCTCATGATTACGGAATCCTGTTAGGACCAACACTTTTTCGGTTTTTCGATTTTAGTACCTTTTACGGTACTGTTTGACATCAAAACCGAAGGGAGGCTGAAGTTAGTAGCGTAAACGGAACGGGTTGCCAGTGTCGTAAACGACACTAGTTTCTGGTTGCCAGTGTCGTTTAACAGTTCTAAAACGACACTAGTTAATAGAAACCATTGTCGTAAACGACAAGAGTTTCTGGTTGCCAGTGTCGTTTTAGATTTTTTCCCTCTGTCTAAAACGACACTAGTTTCTGGTTGCCAGTGTCGTTTAACAGTTCTAAAACGACACTAGTTTCTAGAAACCATTGTCGTAAACGACAATAGTTTCTGGTTGCCAGTGTCGTTTTAGATTTTTTCCTCTGTCTAAAACGACACTAGTTTCTGGTTGCCAGTGTCGTTGAACAGTTCTAAAACGACACTAGTTTCTCGAAACCATTGTCGTAAACGACAATAGTTTCTGGTTGCCAGTGTCGTTTTAGATTTTTTTCTTCTGTCTAAAACGACACTAGTTTCTGGTTGCCAGTGTCGTTTAAGAATTCTAAAACGACACTAGTTTCTAGAAGCCTGTGTCGTAAACGACACTAGTTTCTGGTTGCCAGTGTCGTTTAAGAATTTTTTTCCCTCTGTCTTAAACGCTACTAGTTTCTAGAAGCCAGTAGCGTAAACGCTACTAGTTTCTAGAAGCCAGTAGACCCCCCCCCCCCCTGTGTCTCAGTTACGTAAGTAAGGAGGGGGGATGGCCTGGGCCGTTTCTTCACCCCTATGTTTCAGTTAAGTTAGTTAGGGGGGAGGTATGGCCTGGGCCATTTCTTCTCCCCTGTGACTCATGTAAGTAAGTGAGGGGGGAAAGAATGGCCAGCCCAGCCCCCCCCCCCCTGTGTCTCAGTTAAGTTAGTAGGGGGATGAATGGTCTGTGCCATTTCTTCCCCCTGTGTCTCAGTTAAGTTAGTTAGGTTAGGGGGGTGGCCTGGGCCGTTTCTTCTCCCTTGTGTGTCATATAAGTTACTAATTTTACTGAGACACAGGGGCGAAGAAACGCCCAGGCCATTCCTTCCCCCTTACTAACTTTACTGAGACACAGGGGAAAAGAAACGGCCCGGGCCATCCCCCCCCCCCCCCTTACTAACTTAACCGAGACACAAGGTAGAAGAAATGGCCCAGGTCATTCCAAGCCCCCTACTTAAATGAGTCACAAGGGAGAAGAAATGGCCAAGGCCATTCCTCCCCCTAACTAACTTAACTGAAACATAGGGGAGAAGAAACGGCCCAGGCCCCCCGCTCCTTACTAACTTAATTGAGACACAGGGGGGGGGGGGGGTGGGGGGTGGGGGATGGCCCATGCCGTTCCTTCCCCCCTCACTTACTTATATGACACACAGGCCCAGGCCATTCTTTCCCCCCTTACTTACTTATATGGCACAAAGGGGAAAATAAACGACCCGGTCCATTCGACCCCCCCCCCTCACTTACTCGTACAAAACGCAGTGGAGAAGAAATGGCCCAGGACATTCTTCTCCCAGTCCCCCCTTACTAACCTTACTGACACACAGGGGAGAAGAAATGGCCCACGCCTATCTAAACAAAAATTAACTGGGGGGGGGGGGGGGAGAAATAGTCTGGGCCATTTCTTCTCAAATGCGTTTGTTATGAAACTGACTGCCTGGGCCATTTCTTCTCCCCTGATTGTCTTATAAGTTACTGGGAGGGGGAAAGAATGGCCTTGGTCATTTCTTCTCCACTGGGTCTCAGTTAAAGGCACAATCCCGCCCAAATTGATGTTTAAAACGCGCAATTTCTTATATGTGTGCATTTTCTATGTATTAAAACTAAGTGAAATCGGGTGTAAGAAGCCTGACATATGCACCCACTTCGTAATGAACCCTACCTAAAAGTGTCGAATTCTCATCGTGATGGTTTACATTATAAGCGGGTTTGTTTACAAATAAGATTACGGACTGGTTCCGAGAACTTTCGAACGATGGCATAAAGGTCACGTGACTGATTCGGCCGCGACAATGTGTATACATTGCATCAGATTTAGCTGCCAAACTTATAAGAGTTGTCTCTCTTTGATTGAAAAGCGACCGACTTGTCATATAGAATTATGCAAATGAGCTTTACCGAGTATGTCCGTAAACTTTCGTCGCTATCTAAAAATCTAAAACGACACTGGCAACCAGAAACTATTGTCGTTTACGACAATGGTTTCTAGAAACTAGTGTCGTTTTAGAACTGTTAAACGACACTGGCAACCAGAAACTATTGTCGTTTACGACAATGGTTTCTAGAAACTAGTGTCGTTTTAGAACTGTTAAACGACACTGGCAACCAGAAACTAGTGTCGTTTACGACACTGGCAACCAGTTGCGTTTACGCTACTAACTTCAGCCTCCGAACAATTGTTGGCCCTGACAGGATTCCGTACCTGATACATATTCATGACTATAAATTGAACTATTTTGTTCAGTGAATGAATAAATTAAATGTGTCAACATGCTCGTCTATGGAGTAAGAGTTAACGAAACTAATCACAAACGCAATGCAATGGAGAAAACTGCAACATTTGGCAATTTTGACTCATTTAAATATGAGTGACAGACAGTAAGTAGCCTGATCAGGCGCCGAGACTGTCATGACAGTAGCATTCTTTGCTATGGGAGCTTTATGCAATATTTTTATACAGCAGTAACCCATTCGTCCCTGAACCTTTTAATGGATAAATCTTATGTCTAGTCCATATATGACTATTTAGGATTGTTTTCTGCAACATATTGTAAAATTGTAAACAGTGCAGACCCTGATCAGATGGCTTCTTTAGGGTAAACACACTTTACATAGGAAAAGTGTTCTCTTGTACGCTGAAAAAGCTACTCGTCGCCAGGTTCAGTGAGTTAAGAAAACACCTGTCGAACAAATCAAAAGAGATATAAGGGTATAATGAAAGTTTAAACTTCACAGTTTCCGTTATCGAATAGAGCTGGAAGTATTTCAAGTGATTCGTCAAGATATCCTGGTAATGTAAATACAAGCCTGTTACATGAGCGAACTTTGTGATAGATGGATCTTGTTTTTGCTTAACCCATTTAAGCCTAGTGTTCCCCTAAAGTAGGCATTATCAAACAGTGAAGACCCTCATGAGACGCCGTGTTACGCCGCGTCTGATCAGGGTATACACTGTTTGCTATCCACATGAAATATTCTGCTGTATTGAAAAACAGTGTTGCATCTTTAGATCACCCTTGTATATCTATAATGGAATCTTCCAGTAAGCACAAAAGAAGAGTTTATTGTAATATCCAGGCATAAATAGGTCAACCTATCTCCCGCTGAATACCAGGCCCACTATGAATATCTATCAAATGAACTATCAAATTGGCTAATTATAAGATAAGGAAACATTTCCCAAGGAGAGAGTGCAGACATAATTGTGTCAGACAGATCCTGTAAGAAAACAATGCAGACTCTAATCAGACATCTCCTCCATGGTCTGGGTTTGCACTGTTTTCAAAAAGCGTCAATATGTTTGAGCCTATGTTCATTGAGCATTTGTTAGATGTGGTTTATAAGAAAGTGTCATAACTCATGCCTTCATATTGCAAAGCACTTTTCCTGTGTGCTTGCTGCAAGATTTCATTATAGAGAAACAAGGGTGATCTAAAGGCACTACAGTGTTTGTCAATACAGCAGATCATTTCATATGAACTCGCACATAGTGCAGACCGATAAATAAATACGAAAGACTCAAGCAGGAAACGTAAAACAAACAATACACCCACCTCTCAAGCAGAACACACACACACAGTCATACCACAACAAACACACACACACACGCAATACCATTCCTTCATCTACACACTAAATAGAAAACAACACGCAAGACAAACATAAAGCAAAGTGAATATAGGAGCCCGCCTTGGTACGGTCAGTAGCAATCAATAATTAAATATAAATTAATTAATTATTAACAACCACTGGGGGGTTAAACCTGGGTTTAGGGGCGCCCAACCTCGCTCTTATCTCCTATATTCACCTATAAAGACAAACAGTGTACATAAAATAATAATAAAAAAAAACCCTGTTCCAAAACCTTACAATCGAAAAGACCGCCAACACAGTAAGTAAATACATGTAAAACATCTAACAAAAATCTATGACAAGATTATTAGTAACACGGGAAAGAATTTAACATTCAAGCCCGTGCTAAAAATAACCCACTGTGGCAACGGTCAAATTGTACTCAAGCGACTAGTCTGTAGTCACGAGTAACTGTAAGACATGGATGGGTTCAGGGTACGACAGAGAGGGAGGGAAAAAACATACAAAGCACGAAAATCCGACATAACTCTCCCGGTTAAGGACGGCTTTTGAGATACTTCATCATGTAGTGCTAAGCCATGTCTGTCGTCGCACAACCAAAGAGGAAAGCATGATTATCAATTGTAGATTGATCGATAACCAAACGTGAAGTGCGCAGCAATATAGGTGAATATAGGAGATAAGTGTGAGGTTGGGCCCCTAAACCCAGGTTTAACCCCCCAGTGGTTGTTAATGGTTAATTTATAATTAATTATTGATTGCTGCTGACCGTACCAAGGCGGGCTCTTATGTTCACTTTGCTTTATGTTTGTCTTGCGTATTGTTTTCTGTTTGGTGTGTGGGATTGCGTGTGTGTGTGTGTGTTTGTTATGGTATGGCTGTGTGTGTGTTCTGCTTTAGAGGTGGGTGTATTGTTTGTGTTGCGTTTCCTGCTTGAGTCTTCTTTCGTATTTATTGGATCATAATCTTTTTTGAGGAAAAATCTAATACGTTTCACAAACAGGGTTTGAAAATGAATATGTCCAAGAATCTTACGAAGTTTGTAAATAACATCACCATAAAACTCCGGATGTGAAATACCTTGCCTCAGAAAAGACTTTAAGTTACATTTATACTTGTAAATGAGAGGTCGATTTCTATAAAAAGAATTTAGAAAATGTTTTACGAACTTTATGAAATCTGTACCCCTGTTTAAGAAGCTTTTCAGTAATAGTTTTATTACGAATGTGGAAGTCCTCAACAGAGGTACAGGCCCTAGCAAAACGAATACGCTGTGAGATATAAACCCCGTAAGATGTAGAACGGGGAACATCGCCATCTAGATGAGGATAATTTACAATACTAAAATCAAAATCATCTAGACGTCAAATAATGCAGCGTCTAATCAGAGTCTACACTGTTTGCCGATATTTTTCTTATAGTAGACAGTGGGCATCATTACATTTATTCCTGACGGATAAAGGGGTGACAGATTAATAGAATCAAGCACGGCTTTTGGTAAAGACGGGGCATTCTATACCCGAGGTTTGTCTGTTCCCAGTCGGAAACGAACTTTAGCGAGTTTCCGACAGGAACAGACAAACCGAGGGTATAGAATCCCCCGTCTTTACCAAATGCTGTGCTTGATTATTTTTCTCGCTTAAAATTACCGTTAAAACGAGTTAATTAAAGGAATTGTAAAGACCTACTTTTTATCCGAATCACACATTCCATATCCAATAGCAACAAACAGCTGTTTAAAAGTCGCGCTATAACAGCTTGGCTTTAACATTTATTTGTACACACGTTTTAAGAAGAAAACATGTCCCATTTTAGATCAGAACTCAGAAATACAAACGTTTTTATTGAATCCAAGCGATTTTGAATAGTAAAAGTTATCAAAACGTCCAGTTCTTCCTTTATATATGCGTTCTACTTTCAAGCCATAACAACAACCGACGTCAACGACGTCATATAAGAACGTGACCTTACGCCGTATACTCGATCATGTGAAACAATCAACAACAACAACATAAATTATGGTTTAAACATCGGATCATTGAATTGTCGAAAGCCACAGACAACTGTAGAGTCTACTGTAAAATTATCGATTTCATTTCTCTCTATAAACGTAGTTTGTGGTCCATTTAAGTTTTAGGGAATTTCTGTAAGAGTAACGTCCCTTTCCCTTGCTTTTAGCCAATCGGGCGGAAGGATACCGTACCAGACAAGGTTTGCCGCACTGCTATTTATAGTAACAAAATGTGGTCTAGCACCCCTGAAAAGCGAGAAAAACTTTGCTTTATTATGCTAGTTGGTCACATGACCGATGTTATTGTGTCAGTGGTCACATGACCTGTAGCCGGAACTCTTTTTCCCACCGAGACGCTTATTTTTCCCGCTGCATGAGGATCACCAGAGACGCCAGAACACTTCCTACTCGAGTGTGAACTCTACTCTTTCTTTCTTTCTTTCTTTCTTTCTTTATATACTCCATGATCGACACTGCTTTCGCGTATTTTATGGAGGTGCAGGTGAGCATCCGTGCCAAGGATAAAAGTTGGTACTCTGACCATAGAGAAGTGCTTTCCAGGTCCCTGAAGAGATACCTTGGCATACCATCGATAGACATACAAACCTTATTAGGCACTGAACAACACCCGATAATAGACAAAGTTCAGGGGGGAGGCCATACAGAAGGAGTTGGGCGTGTACATCACAGCAACAGGAAGGTTCACGTGTACCGACTCTCCTAAAGCGCAATATTGATCCGTCATCCGCACCATATCAACAAAATACATATGAAAAAAATTACCAGTGAGATATAGGCTACATGAGAGCCTCTACAGCAGAGACAATTGTGACGAAGAGTCTGCGTATTACGGATACGGAGGTATTCTAAAACTCTTTCAACAGAATCCGACGTGTAACGACGTTTATTCGAACTATTCGATGCAACCAAAGCGTTATAGAGTACGCGCCACCAACCGCTTGCTATGATAACTTCTATAATTGTCCACCTTTTAGATTTCCTGAGTAAAACACACTGGCACCAGAGTCATGGATATTTTATGTGTATGTGTTTACTTTATCTATACCTCTACCGATATATATTATAAGTCCATGACTCTGGTACCAGTGACAATATCTAACGATTGGAATGGAATTACAATTTTTAAAAAGAAAAATGTGAGTTGACTCGATGCCGCTATATCGGTCTGCTATCAATAAGTATAATATCAATTAGGTCTAGATTCTAGATCTATATCTAAAAGATTTTTTCCCAACCGATTAGCAATGTCTATGTTATTGGAGTATAAGAAAAATAACAACACCAACACGAATTAAATTATCTTCCAACGTTTCGCCGTTAGGCTTTTTCAAGGAATAAGTATATAATTTGATGACGTAACGATAAACAAATACTGTAGACGTTTTGGCGCGTTAACGTCAAAACGTCATATACAGTAAAACCTCTCTACAACAGTCACCGAAATACACAAAATAGCTATACCAGAAGCAGGCGACTGCCAAAGCAAGGTGAAAGTAAAGCAGAAAGCGAATTACATGTCACCCTCTCAAAACAGTCACCTGCCCCAAACAATCAACACAATCTAGCGGCTGCTAAATAGAGAGGGTTCACTGTATATACATATAGTATACGGAAAAACAGTGACAATATCATAAAGTAGATAGAAAAATATGCAACTAATAAACAATCCTAACATCAAAGTCACATTTATACAAAGTAAAAACTCTCCATTTTTACCACCAAACGAAATCTGGTTCATAAACAGAGCGATATGCGATAGCCGAAAGCAAGGTGAAAGCAAAACAGAAAGCTCCTAAGGGAGCTTTCTGTTTTACCTTCTTCCCGCCCAAAATAGCCACATGCCCCAAAATACCAAATAAATAACGTACATGTAATAAAGTGGTAGTAATAGAGAGTTAATACTGTACATGAAAGTTCAAGCTGATAATTAAGAAACTACTAGATCAGTAAAGATACAAACTATTCCTATAAGTTATATATATAAAAAGAAGAAATAGGAACAAACAGTAGTAACCTATCTACTTAATATCGTATAGCAATTTCGCATTCATACCATTTGGATAGAGTGTGTTGAATTTGTGAATCCAGTAAGTTTCCTTACATAGGCGATCCATCTCATTATTAACAATATCAAAAGGAAGAAAGCTGAAATCATTAACAGAATGCAAAGCTGAATTAAAATGCGAAGCCACATGTGTACCATATCCACGATCCTCATAATTATTTATATCAAATCTATGGCTATTCATACGTTTAGAAACTAGTTGGTTTGTTTGACCGATGTATTGCATGTTACAGCGTTTACATTCAATCAAATATATAACGTTCTTAGATTTACAACATGTGGAAAATCGCATTTTAAAACGCTCCTGTGTACGACTACTTGTAAAAACGTCTGTTTTAATGATATTTTTACAATGGGAACACCTTCGTCTGTCACATGATTGGGAGAGATGATTAGTACATGTACTATCAGTAAAAGTTGAACGAACTAAATAGTCACGTAGATTTTTTGGCCTGTTAAAAGCTAAAATAGGCTTACACGAATGAACATCTTTAACGCTGTCCTTATTGGAGAGCTTTAATAAGTCCCAGTATTTGTTGAGTATTAGACCTATGTTAGGCAGTGAAGGATTATATTCTATAACAAAAGGAATAACGCTCTTATCACGGACCTTTTCAACAGTTTTGAGTGCCTCATTTTGAGTTAATAAAGAAACATTCTCAAGTGCCTTATCAATTATGTTAGCAGGGTAGTTTCTTTCAAGAAAAAACTCTCTTAATTCACAAAGGCTTTTACGGAAAGTAGTGTCATCAGAAATAATTCTTCTGTATCTTTTACCTTGACTATAGGGAATACCATTTTTGCATGATTTAGAATGGCACGAAGAGTATTCAACATACTGGTGAACATTTGTTGATTTCACATATACATCTGTAACAAAGTCTAGATCTTCCGATTTAGTAACTGAAACATCAAGAAAATTTACCTGATTTTTAGAGATGCTGTATGTAAACTTAATCGAAGGATGGAATGAATTGAGAGCATCTATAAACATTTGTAAGCTTTCTAAGGAGTGATCCCATACCATAAATATATCATCCAAAAATCTCAGCCAAATGCAAGGTTTTAGATTTCTAGTATTAAGAAAATCCTGTTCCAGTTTACCCATAAATAATGAGGCATACGCTGGAGCCATAGGGCTACCCATAGCAGTGCCCATTTTCTGCATAAAATTTTCACCATTGAACTGAAAGTGATTATTCTCCAGAACTAGTCGGATTAAGCTGAGAATATTATCAACAGGCAGTTGACGAGAAGCACATATGTCACTAGTATTAAGAAAACACTTACATGCATCAATACCATCCTGGTGTTGAATATTTGTATATAAGGAGGACACGTCTAAAGTCACTAAATATGAATCTGCGTGTTCTAATTTAGCAGATTTGAGCTTAAGAATAAAATCTGAGCTGTCTTTGACATACGATGGAAGAGACTGCATAAGAGGTTTCAAAACATAGTCGACATATTTAGATATATTATCTGTATTAGAATTACATGCTGAAACAATAGGACGACCAGGATAACCCAGAGGTAATCGTTTATTAAATTCTTTGTGAGTTTTTTGTAAAATGTAAAATTTAGGAGTTCTAATAACAGATGGAAATATATTAAGTAAATCAGAAATAATAGGACTCTGTTCACTGATTTTCTCTATGCAATCTCGTATAATCTTAACATCTTCAGACGGGTCATGATTTAATTTCTCATAATAGGTAGTGTCATTAAGTTGACGTTCAATCTCCTCTACGTAGTCACACTTATCCATTATAACAATAGTACCTGATTTATCAGACTTTTTTATAATAATAGAACTGTCACTAGCAATGTCTTTAAGTGAAGCATATTCAGATTTAGAGATATTGCTATAACTTTTACCTTTTGGTTCATTATGTAAGATTTCTTGAGAAATAGCATCCAAGTAGAAGTCCAAGTATACATCTCGACCACTTTGGGGGCGTAAACGACGACTGTGTTTTATTGAAAAACGGATGTTGTTGGCCATTACTGTCGTGGGTTGTTGTTGAGTCTGTGTTTTTTTCAGATTCGAAAAAATACTCCTTAAGTCTCACTCTACGAGTGTATTTAAATAGATCTGCAGCTAGTTTAATTTTATCATGACTTTTAGTTTTAGGACAAAAAGAAAGCCCCTTTCCCAATAAAATAAAGTCGTCATCTGACAAATGTCGACTAGACAGATTTAAAACCGTCTTTTTGCCTCTTGCGATCTGTATAGATCTTTTCTTTGTCTTTTTCCATGCGTTTCTGTTCCTGCATCTAATGAATCTCCTGTTTTTGGTCTTATTTGTAAGTTTTTCAACAGATCCTGGATCGACAGTAGGAAAGTCGTCATTGTTTCCTCCAGATTGTTCTGTGTTCTCGTTATCGCCCCGCTTTTTATAGCCTCTGAGTATAATTTTTTCGAGCCCGGGGCCGGAGCGTTTTTTGCCTGGTTTTTCTGTGCATAGCTGTGTGTTATATGTTGAACACTACATCCATCTATAGCACTTTGTGAAACTGTTTGAGGGCTCATTTGATGGTAGTCGTTATGGTTTGTAGATTTGTCATTTACTTGTGCATTTGATTTACGTTTTCTTTTGTATTTTCTTTTCGACTGATGACGTTGTGGAATTTCTGATCGAGTATGATTTTCCTCATGCAGAGTAGCGTTTTTCTCACTCACTCTTGTTGCAGGCTGATTTTCTTCATGCAGAGTAGCGTTTTTCTCACTCACTCTTGTAGTAGGCTGATTTTTTTCATGCAGAGTAGCGTTTTTCTTACTCACTCTTGTAGTAGCTAGCTTTCGCTGGCATATTGTGTCTTTCATTTCTTTGTCATCCAAACATTGCCCTTTTAAATAATTGATTTTTTTCTTGTGTTTCTCAATCAGTAAATTTTTCGTGTGTTCAGTTGCTTTACAGATATTACTATCGATATCACACATCTGCTGATCAGTGAGAGATGGCCTGATTTTGTCACGGAGTTCCTCCATGTATACAGAAAGATGCCTGGCTTTACTCAAATGGTTTTCTTTTACCATGTCACATGTCAAACAAACAAACCAACTAGTTTCTAAACGTATGAATAGCCATAGATTTGATATAAATAATTATGAGGATCGTGGATATGGTACACATGTGGCTTCGCATTTTAATTCAGCTTTGCATTCTGTTAATGATTTCAGCTTTCTTCCTTTTGATATTGTTAATAATGAGATGGATCGCCTATGTAAGGAAACTTACTGGATTCACAAATTCAACACACTCTATCCAAATGGTATGAATGCGAAATTGCTATACGATATTAAGTAGATAGGTTACTACTGTTTGTTCCTATTTCTTCTTTTTATATATATAACTTATAGGAATAGTTTGTATCTTTACTGATCTAGTAGTTTCTTAATTATCAGCTTGAACTTTCATGTACAGTATTAACTCTCTATTACTACCACTTTATTACATGTACGTTATTTATTTGGTATTTTGGGGCATGTGGCTATTTTGGGCGGGAAGAAGGTAAAACAGAAAGCTCCCTTAGGAGCTTTCTGTTTTGCTTTCACCTTGCTTTCGGCTATCGCATATCGCTCTGTTTATGAACCAGATTTCGTTTGGTGGTAAAAATGGAGAGTTTTTACTTTGTATAAATGTGACTTTGATGTTAGGATTGTTTATTAGTTGCATATTTTTCTATCTACTTTATGATATTGTCACTGTTTTTCCGTATACTATATGTATATACAGTGAACCCTCTCTATTTAGCAGCCGCTAGATTGTGTTGATTGTTTGGGGCAGGTGACTGTTTTGAGAGGGTGACATGTAATTCGCTTTCTGCTTTACTTTCACCTTGCTTTGGCAGTCGCCTGCTTCTGGTATAGCTATTTTGTGTATTTCGGTGACTGTTGTAGAGAGGTTTTACTGTATATGACGTTTTGACGTTAACGCGCCAAAACGTCTACAGTATTTGTTTATCGTTACGTCATCAAATTATATACTTATTCCTTGAAAAAGCCTAACGGCGAAACGTTGGAAAATAATTTAATTCGTGTTGGTGTTGTTATTTTTCTTATATTATTTTTCTTATTTTTCTTATATTTATTTTTCTTATATTATTTTTCTTATATTTAATAAATAACAAATTCGTAGGTGTTCATTACCGTGCATTAGATCACAGTTAGGGGTTGAGATGTGGAGTCATTAGATCACGGGGCCTTTAGGCCGATTGATCTAATTACCCACATCTCAACGACTAACTGTGATCTAATGCACGGTAATGGACACCTACGTATTTGTTATTTTAATTCTAAAGCGACTTTTATTCTAAAATTACTATTTATGTATTATGCATATGGCAAAGGGAACAGCGGATGGAAACGCCGCGCGTGCAGTTCATTATCGTGGCGTAATATACGTTTTCGGTATTCTTTGTCTATATGCCGTATGTTTCGAGTCGTGTTAGAAATTACTATAAGACTGTGGATAAATTTGATTATGGTTGAAATCGGACATATAGGTCACAAGTTATCTACCCTTGAATTGCTGAAAATGTCATATTTAACGTTGTTTACACTCTCGAGGCAACAATTTTTATTCAATCTTTCTCAAACTTTACTTAGATTGTATATTACCATAAGCGTTCAGATGAGTTTGATTATGGATGAAATCGGACCAATAGGTCAGGAGTTATTTACCATTGAATCGCTGAAAATGCCATATTTAACGGTGTTTACACTCTAGAGGCCACACTTTTTATCCATTCATACTCAAACTTGCTAAGATTGTACATGACTATAAGAGTTCAGAGGAGTTCGATTATGGTTGTAATCGAACGAATACGTCAAGAGTTATCTACCCTTGAATTGCTGAAAATGCCATATTTAAGAAATAACAAATTCGTAGGTGTTCATTACCGTGCATTAGATCACAGTTAGGAGTTGAGATGTGGAGTCATTAGATCACGGGGCCTTTAGGCCGAGCGATCTAATTACCCACATCTCAACGACTAACTGTGATCTAATGCACGTTGATGGACACCTACGTATTTGTTATTTTAATTCTTAAGCGACTTTTATTATAAAATTACTATTTATGTATTACGCGTATGGGGCAAATGGAACAGTGGATGGAAACGCCGCGCGTGCAGTTCATTATCGTGGCGTAATATACGTTTTCGGTATTCTTTGTCTATATGCCGTAGGTTTCGAGTCATGTTAGAATTAAGATAGAATAAATTTTAATTCTAACGCAACTTTTATTATAAAATTACTATTTATGTATTACGCGTATGGGACAAATGGAACAGCGGATGGAAACGCCGCACGTGCAGTTCATTACGTGGCGTAATATACGTTTCTTGGTATTCTTTGTCTATATGTCGTATGTTTCGAGTCGTGTTAGAAATTACTATAAGACTGTGGATGAATTTGATTATGGTTGAAATCGGACATATATGTCACAAGTTATCTACCCTTGAATTGCTGAAAATGTCATATTTAACGTTGTTTACACTCTCGAGGCAACACTTTTTATCCAATCTTCCTCAAACTTGCTCAGATTGTATATTACCATAAGAGTTTGGATAGGTTTGATTATGCTTGAAATCGGACAAATAGATCAAGAGTTATCCACCCTTGAATTGCTGAAAATATCATATCTAACAGTGTTTACACTCTTGCAACTACAGTTTTCTATGGATTTTAAATTATACTTGCATATATACTTGTATATAGCTATAAGTTCTCGAAGGAGTGCAATTATTGTTGAAATCTGATAATTGTGGCAAGAGTTATCTGCACTTGATATACTTTAGGTTGTTTGTTGTAATATATTGCAAAATAACAAACGATACAAGCCCTGATCGGAGGGCTCCTTTAGGAGCTATTTTCTATGGGTATATAAGCAGTAATTGCATAGCACAGGTGTTTCGGAGTAACAATGGAGAAAAAAACGCGTTTCTTTCCAAATAAACGTGTTAACGCTCACTCTATTATTACAATTACAAACAATTTGGAGCCAGATTAGACGCCGGGTGGCCCGGCGTCTGACCAGGCTCCAAACTGTTTACCATTAAGATTAAAATTAACATTCAAAATTGTCAGAAAATGGTCCTTTTCTACTATTTATTGCAATGTGTTTCATTTGCGTTGAACCCTTTCACTCTCAATGACGCCTCAAAGCGCGTTTGCAAACAGTTTGGGTCCTGATCAGACGCTGCGTAACGCGGCGTCTCATCAAGACTCACACTGTTTGACACTCTTATCTATATATATTAAGTCATAAAACCTTAAATCTAACTTTGAAACGTGTCTTGCAGACAACAATACTAAAGCAGGCGACAATAAAGCGGTGAATACAGACTTAACCGGTTTTTTGGGTATCGTTTTGTCGAAGTAGAGAGGCCTGACTGTTTGTGGTATATTTGTAAATTTTACCGGGCCAAGTCACGTGGTAAACAGCTAATAGCGTAGTAAGATCTTTCTAGCACCTGACAAATTAGGCATACGTTTGTCATCCAATTTCAATATACCACTGTTACCACCAAAATATAAAGCAATATGTTTCACACATATATTAGTGTTTTCTTCTGACCTGTCGGAGTTATTTTTAGATTGGAACATTCTAAAACTTTAAAAGGGATGAGATTTCTCTAAATCTAGTTAGAGATACGGATAGCTGTAAAATTTTGTGCGTAATGTACAGTAGAGGATATATTATTCTTTCCCGTTTAAACGCAAACGCAATGTACTTAACTGTGGAAAATTTCTTTTAGAATATTTACCATATTTTTAATCTGAGTAGCAAACAGGTTGGAGCCTGATCAGACGCCGGGTTACCCGGCGTCTGATCTGGCTAAAACCTATTTGTAATGGAAAGAATAGTAGTTTTTGTATATAATTGCGATTATTGAGAAAGAATAAGATAGCAGTAAAGTTAGCGCAGCGGTATCGTGCTGCACGAGGATCAAGTAGGAAAGTGTACGATTACATATTCGATGTTACCTTGCTTACCTTTTTAACTCTATTGACTATTCTGTTCTAAAAATGACTCCGACAGTTCAGAAAAATCGGACAATATATATATCACTACAGTTACTCCTCTCTACAGCGAGATTCTCTACAATGACATTATTAGTCTTTTTAATTTGTGGTTCTTGTACTGATGCTGTCAAAACAAATTTTCTACTACAGTCGAACTTAAAATTATGGGATCATGACATGTCATACACGTGAATATTTCTAAAACGGGTAACTGCTTGAGGTGGAGTGAATGATATGTAGTAGGCTATAGTAGCCTTCTAGATCCCTTTACTTGACAGTAAGCAACTTATCAATTCTCCTTGTTAATGAATACATGTATACATATTAATTGCACATTTTCAAAGAGTCAGCCTGCGTCAATAAACTGCTAGTTTTTGGATGGATAAACTTACAAATTGTATTGTGTCGTTTATCTGTAAGTGCTTTAGCTCTAACTATAACATGTAAAATTTTATACCATAGTAAATGTGTTATAAATTATTGTAAACTATTAATGTATTTGAAACCTTTCTGTAGTAAATACATGTTGCGAAGTGACAGCTGGTCTTTCAGGGGTATGAAATCACGTTACTGAAGAAAGTTTTCTGCTATATGTAATTGTTTAATATTTTATGTGCTGTATGTTTACTCTCCATTGATACAATATTGTCATGCTAAGAGACTATCAGTCATGTGTCGTCTTGCTTCTTTTGATTCTCTCAACACTAAGTAACTCTTGCGGGTTATTTGGTTCCCTTGTGTATTTTTTTAGTAACAAAAATTTTGACCAGTCTACTCAGAATTCTGAGAAGTTTATTAAATACTGCTCAAATTGAGCGGCTAGTGTATATCCTGATCAGAGAGCTTCTGTTGCGGCCCTCTTATTTGGGTCTACACTATTTGCAAATGAAATGAGTACATTTATAATAGCTGGTATTGAAAGTGTTTACCAAAAGTATAATCTTTATTGGAATTTGGTACAGATTATCGCTTAGTACGAGATAGAGTAACAAAGGAGAATCCCGACTGTATTGACGGATATGATTGTTATGGAGTTGCTTTGGAAGGTTTGTACTGTATATATTGGTCCGATGTATTTGCACGTGTTTAATTCGGTGAAACATCGATTCGCTGTAAACGGGTAAAATGTTTTTACGATGCCATAGCTTTTCCATGCTATTGTTATTGCTACACATGTGTTCTAGTAATCTAAGATTTAACTGATTGTGTATTTGACCCTAATTGCACAGTAAAATTCTAAGACGCCCTCTCTATACATACAGACTCAAATATACAAACTGAAGTAAGCTGCCACAGTGGTATACGTATTGAAGGTAACTTTTTGAAGCCATTAATATAGTATTATCAGTATCCATTATTAAAATGCAGATTAATTTCAACTTTAATGAGCTTGGATTCTGATAAGACTGAAACAACTGTGCCGTCTTAACAAGATCCAAAATGATTTACACACTCAAACTAAAAAGAAATACAATAAAACATAACTGTAGGATAAATAGAAGTAGCACCAACCTTAAATGTAGAGCAGAAGTAGTAGAGAAATACAAATTACATTTCGTGATATTTTAAGGACCGTAATGTATTTATAGCGAGCTCGCTCGCGAAACTGGCCCGCAGGGCAGGGCCAGTTTCGCGAAAAGCGAAGCATTTATGGTAAGGGGGTTCATTTTCAAGCTAATTTCACTTGTTTTTTACCTGTATGTACATTGAATTGATTTTCAGCTGTCACATTCCGTTCTTCCGGCGGATCTACTTGCTAAAATATTTTTCTTCCGGCGGATCTACTAGCTAAAATATTTTCAAGGACTCGTTCTGTATCTAATTTAAAGATTTTTACTCGTTTACTCTAACAAGTTACTCTTTTTACTTGAAATACAGTTGACCATTGTTGCAATTCAATCTCGACTGTCACCCGGAAGCTGTCTTTCGTATTTATTTACCTCCAAAATGGAGAGTATTCCGATATCGGATGTGGCGGGGTATAAAACCTGCGCTCCATCACCGGACGATCGGAACGCCTTCGTTCTCCAGTCTAACGAAAGGTTCCGTGACCGATATAAGTACTCGTTAGTTATGAGAGATATCTTTCCGTCATAAAAACTGTACGTTTTTTGTCCCGTTAACAACGGAATGTGTTATTTCGTGCTTTCACCATTGTTTCAAAACCAATAAACTCATTAAATATTTACGTTCTATTTACAGATTCCGGATCTTTTCGGTCCTGTGTAGGTTCGACCTCGGTTGTTTCGGCGCAGTTTTACTTTTTTTCTTTATCATGTCAAATTTACATATCAGAAAATTAAACGTTTTTTTTAACATGGATATCGACTTGAATTCTGTTCATGTACAGTGTTAACCCTAATCAGGCTCAAAAAAGTATATTCAAGAGTCACTAAGTGAGAGTAAATTATTGGTAAAAACCTAAAGTATTTATTTATGGTACACTTCTTAGCCAGTGACATCTTTTTTATGTTCAATATTTGGCCATCTTTTATTTTAGTTACTTATACAGATAACTACTTATTTGATTTACATCTTGAACACATGCTATTATATAAATGGCTCCTAAACTTATGCCTGTCCGTCTGTCTGTCACGCTTTGGTTTCCGGACAATAACTTGTTTTCTTATAGAGAAATCATGTCCATTTTTGGTGTATTGGTTGCTTATGACAAGGGGATGCAGTGGATTGCATTTGAGGTCAAATGTCACATGATCAATTATTAAAATAGATTCTGACTGAAATTATTCGGGATAGGGGAATACAGGGGAGACATCTGCTTTTCTCAAAAATGCGTTCCAGTTTTAAATAGATTTCATTTGACATTGGGAGAAAATAAAACAATAGAATTTGCAAATAAATATTTTTATTTCGCTTACACAAAATGCAGTTTACAAAAAACGAAGTAACTATTAGATATCTATATAAGTATATAAGATATGTGCAGCAAACTGGTAGTGAAGGTAATTAAGAGTCAGTAAATGTTTTGGTCACTCTGGTGCATGGCCAAAATTGATTGTTTTCCATCAAGCAGATCACTGTCTATCTTGATAATGTATATCCACTTTTCTAGAGCCATTAAATCTGAAAAAATCAAATGGTATCTCATTAAACTCAAATTTAAGTGTCCAATTTTCTCTATATCTCCCTTCAAAGCAAAGTATTCATACAATCACAGAATTATTGACCGATCAGAGTATATAAGTATGTTAAATTTGACCTTAAAGGCAGTTTTTGCGACTGTTCCACTTGTTTAATCACCTTTATCATATTCTAAAACGCAATGTAAATGTGACCAATACCACATTTTGTCTTAGCTAGTAGACTATGAAGTACATACATCCTCAGTTACACCTGATTGAAATTAATTTTGTCTTTCAAATAAATTCAATTCAGAGTAATATTTCTTGAAATTTACAAGAATGAAGATAAAAACAAGTATGAACATGTACATACATCTAATTCTTAGATCATCTAAATAAAACAAACAACAAAAACAAACACAGACTCACCAAAGAAAATATACCGACAAACTGCCAGTTTATTTCAATGGATAGATCCCCGAATCAAATCACCTTAAATTTCTCCTCTTGTGCCTCTGTCACATCAATGACCTACTTGACTCCGTTAAATTGCAAGTCTGGCTGTTTGCAGATGACTGCCTTCTGTACAGAACAATCCGGAGTCAGGAGGATCATGACGTGCTGCAGAGGGACTTGAGTGGGCTGGAGGCCTGGGCATCGACATAGGGTATGTTTCAATGCCAAGAAGTGCTAACTCATGAGTGTCAATAACAGATCCAGTCATTTCTACACCCTAGACAACCAAATCCTAAAGCAGGTCCAGGAGAACCCTTACCTACGCGTGACAATATCAGAAGACCTGAGATTGGGTTTCAACATTAATAAAATAACCAAAAAGGCTAATTCCACCATAGCCTTTCTGAAATGAATTTGACCCTCATTCAGTAGGAATAGGATTTGGGTAAGTGTCATTCTGTTCAAAGGTTAGTCTAATGGAGCAACCATTAATGGAATGATTCTTGTGCAAACATATTCTTAATTTGCTCCAAATGTACAGCTGCACTTGCTTATTTCATAATACATGTAGCTAAATTATTGTTAAATTTTATTATCTTAAGTAGAAAACATGTATTTACGCATAATCGTATTTATTTGCCAAATTGGTATACTATTTTGTTACAATCTTCATTCTTTGCTTTCTGAAGATGGTTTAGCACATTGGGGACCGTCACAATAGAAGTCTGAACCCCAAAAGAAAAATAAATGTATACAAAGTCTATATATCTAGTTTTTATACATTTGTTTCTTTTGGGGTTCAGACTTCTATTGTGACGGTCCCCTGTGGTTTAGCAGTGCTCGCTTTTAGGCTTTGCCTATTCCATATTAATATAATGTCAGTATTAAATATTTAATATATATTCTAATGTATAATTAGGAATGCCAAAACTTTGACATCTGATATCTTTTCATACTTTTCTCCTACTTATGTAACTGTATTTCCTGGTCTGGTACTATATAGTTATTTACTGTTAGCCATGTACATTAAGTCATATGGTTATTCCTTGTATATGTTTAATGCCACAATATTTTGAATTGAAATTTGAATGGTAACAAATCGAGATCTAATATACATGAGGAATGTGTTGTGTGCTGATCGTATGTACAGTGGAGCCCCGATGTCCGTTTTGGGACTCTTCTGTGAAAATGATCCTCACATAAAAAATGCTTAAATCAACTGTTAATATTCCTTAAATATAATTTAAAGGAAAATGGACAGCTGATTACAACTTGGTTTAAAACAAAAGTTCATGTATTAAAAATGCCAAAATTGAAAAAAAAATCCCCAACAATTTTCAAAATAATGAATTTATAGCATGTTTTAGTTTGGATAACGAACTTTCATGGAGGCCGCCATTTTGTTTACCTGTGTGACATCATTTCTCCCCTGTCGGTATACATGTATATATACAGTAAAGAAGAAAGACAGTTTGTGAAATTAATAGGGTTTAACAGATCAAGTTAATACTAAATATACATGTTTCATGTACGGTTGGTGGATTAGATTATTTCTGTATAATACTGAGGTTTGTGTACAACTTAATGGGTTTCTATCAAATTTTTTTCAAGTTAAACGAGGCTGCAGACAAGGAGACCCAATATCATCTTACATTTTATACTGTGTGCTGAAATTCTAGCAATAAGAATAAGAAATTGTAAAACTATCACTGGAATAAAAATCAAGGGGGAAGAATATATTATATCTCAATTTGCAGATGACACCTCCTTATTTTTAGATGACTCTGACAAGTCTTTGCATAATGTTCTAGAAGTAATCAATAATTTTTCAGCTATATCCGGTTTATATGTCAATTTTGACAAAACAAAGGTCATTTGGATTGGTTCTCTAAAGTACAGTACAAGGTCAATAAAAACGAAATGGAAACTAACTTGGGGTGATAGTCAGTTTAAAGTTCTAGGGATACATTTTGATGTAAGTTTAAATGTGATCTGCGAAATAAATTATGAAGAAAAGATAAAGAGTATACAAAATTGCATTTCATATTGGAAAAGGCGGAAACTGACTCCTATCGGCAAAATAACTGTTGTTAAAGCTTTCCTTTTAACTATTCTCATACATTTGTTTATAGGCTTGCCAACGCCAACAATGAAAAAAATAAATCTGAATAAGGGGAGATCCTTTGAAAGCACAGAAAACAAAGCAAATACTGAAAATTGCAGACTCGGTTTAATTGAGTCTGTTCATGAGCAATACTGAAATATGCAACAGTGATCACGCCCCCTAGCACCGGCTTAAGTGGAATTCAACTTTCAACTGTAAATGCGCTGAAATCTATGATTCCAAAGGACCAGAAAGTATAACAGCACTGATAATGAAGTACGGGGCGACTTTTTACAGCCGCCACACAAGCACTTAACATCTGCTGTTGTGAATTATATAAATCTGAATAAGGGGAGATCCTTTGAAAGCACAGAAAACAAAGCAAATACTGAAAATTGCAGACTCGGTTTAATTGAGTCTGTTCATGAGCAATACTGAAATATGCAACAGTGATCACGCCCCCTAGCACCGGCTTAAGCGGAATTCAACCTTCAACTGTAAATGCGCTGAAATCTATGATTCCAAAGGACCAGAAAGTATAACAACACTGAGAATGAAGTACGGGGCGACTTTTTACAGCCGCCACACAAGCACTTAACATCTGCTGTTGTGAATTATATAAATCTGAATAAGGGGAGATCCTTTGAAAGCACAGAAAACAAAGCAAATACTGAAAATTGCAGACTCGGTTTAATTGAGTCTGTTCATGAGCAATACTAAAATATGCAACAGTGATCACGCCCCCTAGCACCGGCTTAAGCGGAATTCAACTTTCAACTGTAAATGCGCTGAAATCTATGATTCCAAAGGACCAGAAAGTATAACAACACTGAGAATGAAGTACGGGGCGACTTTTTACAGCCGCCACACAAGCACTTAACATCTGCTGTTGTGAATTATATAATTCTGAATAAGGGGAAATCCTTTGAAAGCACAGAAAACAAAGCAAATACTGAAAATTGCAGTGACAAATCTTACTAATATATTTTATGAATTTATATGGAACGGTAAAGCAAAAATAAAACGAAAAGTTCTTATAAAAGATTATTCAGAAGGATGGTTAAAAATGATTGATATTGAAAGCTACATAAGAAGTTTAAAAATTAAATGGTTTAAGAATTTCATAATTCACAATGATCTATTGCAAAACCTGATAAACATGACAAAGCTACTGAATTCCGGAAGTATGTTCTGCAAATTGATATTGAATAAGTTAAAGAATAAATGTTGGGTCGATGTCGTAGAAGCATATATGCTTTATATTAAAAAGAGTAGTGTTGGCGATATACAAGACACATACAATATGCCATTATTCTATAATGATAACTTTCTCATAAATAAAAAAGCTGTATATATACCAACACTTTACGATAGAGGGATACGATATGTAAACGACATTCTAGATAAAGATGGTAATTTTGTAGATTTAAAATACTTAGAAGAAGTGAGTGGAAAAAAGATTAATTTCCTTCATTATTATGGCTTAATAAATGCAGTTAAGTCTTTTATGACTAGAGCAGGATTTACTCCGAAAAAAGATTCACTTTTAGAATTTCAATACCCAACAATTAATTGTTATATGTACCCCATTTTAACCGGAAAATGTGATAATAAGTTTGTATATAATGTACTTGCTAATAACGATGATACCCCTACTAGTCAATCCAAATGGGTGTCAATATACACAAATAGTCTTATAAATTGGAAGAATATTTATAGCTATGTATTTAAATGTACTAAAAATACTTACAAACTAGAATTATACATAGAATATTACCTACTAATACATTATTATTTAAAATGAAAATCAAAGATACTTATTTATGCACTTTCTGTCATAATCATGAAGAAACTATTGTTCATTTGTTTTGGGAATGTTGTAAAGTGAAACCAATAATAACGCATATTTCAGATAGGTTAGTAAAATATAACCCGCACCTCAAAATAAATAGTTTATATGTACTTTTGGGAACCGATCAAAATGACTTCAAACTTGACATTTTGTTTTTAGAAATAAAACGATATATATTTTTATGTAAAACAAAGAAAATCGTTCCGTCAATAACCGGGCTAAATAACTCATTGAAACTATCATGGGATATAAAACAAGCATGTAGTAATACAGAAAATACAGTTTTTACATGGACAATTGTACAATATCTTATATTAAACTACATTTAGGCATAACACTTACTGTAATAAAAATAACCTAGCAAAAATGCATGTTTCTTTCTGTATTTTTTTCTATTCCATTTTCAATTTTTTCCATAAAAATGTATGTTTACATATTTACATTGCTTTTGATGATATATATTTCAATAGTCATTAATTATTCATGAAAATTGCGTTGTATTTGTAATGTTGAAATGTAAAAATATATATTGATGTAATATATGTGAATAAAATTATTGGGGAAAAAAAAGCGGTGAAGGGGTAAAACTCTCCCGAATAATTTGATCATGAAAGGGTTATACGGGAAAGAAGAACGTCTTCTCCATTGTGCATGGTTTGTAAAGGACGAGTTTACTCGTCTCTAGGGTTCAATGTATTGCTAATTAAAGCATGAGAGTTATGCAAAATGTCTTAATCATAATTGTCCAAAACGGAAAAAACATTGAAAATGACAGTTTTCCGGAAATTTTTACGATTTATAATTATTTACATTTATCTGAGTGGCAAACCGTTTGGAACCTAATGAGACGCCGGGTTTGCCAGCCTGGGGGAAATAACTGTTTTTAGCACAGCCGTGTGTACTGGGAAAGAATAACGTCTTCCCAACTGTATAATGCTCATTCCCTAATCAAATTAAACTTCATATAAAGAATTTTCCTTTTTATGATTTACTCCCATGCTTTTTACTCTTTTAATTATTTGTAGTTGTCCACTTTGTAAATACATGTGTATAATTTCATGTGAAGCGCTTGAACTCCTGTGTGAAAATCATAACAGACTGGTTCTCTCAGGATTTCTTCTTGCCCAATCAATTTCAGAAAAGATTAAATCTGGGAACTCGCAAAATGGGAAACTGTCTGATCCCAGAAACTACCGACTAGAGGAAGTGACAGTTGACAGGAAGTCTGTTTGTGGTCCCTGTATGTATGGCGGTGTGCAGGAAGCGGTTTATGGCGTGTGTCTAGAATGTATCGAATACTTATGCAGGTAGGTTTGATTAATAAAGTTCGTAGCCTGCAAGCTGACCCAAAGGGTGCCTACCTATATACGACATAACATGTACTCATTTGTCACTCCTTAGTTATCCCCCCTGAGCCCGTTACCAAATAGCATCAGTTTGGAAATCAGGTAGCCACTCGAAACAGATTGAAAGTAAAACAGAATGCTCCTTAAACGGCATTACTTTCAACCCGCTTTAAGCTCCCATATATGTATGAAAAAGTGCTGAAAATGTCTAAGTATATTTCATTATATCATTTTCATTACTTCCTAGCTCGGAACAATTTTTCTTAGCGTATGAATAATTACTTCATTCGGAAGCTAAACAATGTTTATTTATCTATAATGCGTAGAAAAATCCGGTAGGCTTATGTTGTATACCACTGTAAATGGATTTCAATTATTTTTATGATTGAAAATATCAACACAGAAGTGTTGTCTGCTTACAGTGCTGAACTGTTATAAAGGTAAATGATTTGATAATGTCACAATTTCCTATTTGTCAAAATGCCATACATGTAGAAACAAAATCACTGAGAACTGAATTAGTAATGAAATAACATATTTAATCTGGATTACGTGATTATAAACAAACACCCAATCATATATGCAACAATGGACATCTTCAATATTAATTGGACAAACTATAAACAATTTCCTTGACATTTGTAAAATCCTAATGTGGTTTCTTTCAAACACATTAGTAGGTTGCATATTAGCTGTCATAAACACCTTAGCATTCTTTCCAAATTATGCAAGCAAGTACACCCATAACATTTTATTTATTTCTTTATTTCAGTCTCATCATGGTTCATAATACAAACATAATATACATTTCGTCATAACATTAACCATGCCATTCAAATAAGAATTATAAGAGACTATGTGTTACTTATCGCAACACAATATGTTTCTGAAACTCAAATTTCAAGTATCAGTAATTCAAAGCAACTCCTAGCACTAAAACTAAAACCATGTAAATAGTGCTAATCTCAAATCTAAAACCTGCCATAAAATTTATTTTAAAACCTAATTTTCAAAAAATGCATTAACATGCGTACTTAAGTAATTCTTATAAGAAATCCAGTCTTACCATTGATCAGATCAATGATAACTTGATTAGCAAAATTTACATGGACGAGATAATAATAAGCTATAGGTTTAAACAAAACATGTTGCATTATATACAATCATAAGAATTTCATATTTACATGGAATAAAGATGATCCCTTGTATTTGTTATTGCACACCTTATGTATCATACAAACGATTTGTACGACGTTTTAAAATATTAAAGCAGGATTTGGCTGTAAAACGTACAAGTTGTGGGCTAGAAAACAGCAATTTAAACTTATCACAGTCAGTTTTCGACATAAAACTATCAATAATATTGGTTGCCTTTTCATAGAGCCCAGTTCTTATGTCCTCATATAGTAGACATTCAGTAATCACATGTAATTCTGTTTCAACAGCATTTTGACAAAATGGACAGGTTCTGCACTCTAACGGCAGCCTTTCATACCTGCCAGTTTCTATTCGTAAAGGAGCAACTCCACATCTAAACTTAGCAAAAGCCGATCTGTGTTTAAATGGAAGGATAATTTTAACGTAGTACACAGTTTCAAAGTTTTCTTTAAATAATTTATATGTTCTTAATTTATTACGCCCGGATCCTGTTACTGAAAGTTCCCTATTGATAGCATCTCTTCATTCTTCTTTGTATTTAGCCATATATGTATTAGTCACCTTACAGATGATATCTGATTTTGAAATATAATTACAAACATTTGCAAACTGGCTACAGCCTAACTTATCAAATATGCATTTGGTTCTGTAAGCCCAATTTTTACACACATCTAACCCAAAATGTTGACACACTCTTCAAGAGTTTCAAATAAATACGAAAGAAGACTCAAGCAGGAAACGCAACACAAACAATACACCCATCTCTAAAGCAGAACACACACACAGCCATACCATAACAAGCACACACACACACACACGCAATACCATTCCTTCATCTACACACTAAATAGAAAACAACACGCAAGACAAACATAAAGCTAAGTGAACATAGGAGCCCGCCTTGGTACGGTCAGTAGCAATCAACAATCAATTATAAATTAATTAACTATTAACAGCCACTGGGGGGTTAAACCTGGGTTTAGGGGCGCCCAACCTCACACTTATCTCCTATATTCACCTATAAAGACGAACAGTGTACATAAAATATAAACCCTGTTCCACAACCTTACAATCAAAAAGACCGCCAGCACAGTAAGTAAATACATGTAAAACATCTAACAAAATTCTCTGACAGGATTATTAGTAACACGGGAAAGAATTAAACATTCAAGCCCGTGTTAAAAATAACCCACTATGGCAACGGTCAAATTGTACTCAAGCGAATAGTCTGTAGTCACGAGTAACTGTAAGACATGAGAGGGTTTAGGGTACGACAGAGAGGGAGAGAAAAACCAAAGCACGAAAATCCGACATAACTCTCCCGGTTAAGGACGGCTTTAGAGACTGGATCCCATCCCATATCTAATATGACAGCAGCATTAGGGTGTATTTACCTGTCCCTAGAAAAAACCTCATCGCTCGGTTATGAATGGCATCAATGCATGAGAATGATCTTGTTCCCCATATCGCGGCTCCATAATTTATCACTGGCCATACTAAAGACTCGTATAGTTCGTATAGTTTTGTATAAACATGATATGGAAAACCTCCATTTTGCTTATATTTAGCTATTAATAGCCCAAGTGCCCGGCCCGCTGACTGGGTCACATATTTAGCTGTTACATTTAGATTTATAAATTCATCAATTAGTAAACCAAGATACTCATATTTGTCTACCATGATTAAAGCATCATTTCCAACTGAAAATACAGTGTCTGTTCTCTAATTGAAGGTGGTCTAAAATGAATAACATTGCTTTTCTTATTGTTTATACTCATACCATTATTTGAGCCCCAACGATGTAATTTGTCTAACAGTAACTGCAGATCTTGCTCATTATCTGCTAGTAAAACCACATCGTCTGCATACAGTAAAATACTGAGTTTTTCTCCATTTCCAATGTCAATACCTACTCCAGATGCTTTAACCATGGTAGCAAATTCATCAATAAAACAATGAAAAAGGTTAGGTGAAATACTACAGCCTTGTCTTAATCCAACTGACACATCGAACCAGTCACTATCTATATTATTTACTCTGACACACGATTTCACATTACTATATAAAGATTTAATTGCATCATACAGTTTCCCACTTAACCCCATTTGTTTTAACTTTTGCCATAAAATATCACGATTAATTGAGTCATACGCTTTTCGAAAGTGAATAAATGCTGCAAAAGTAGATTTTTTTCGTTTTATTCTAGTTTCTATGAGTGATGTGAGTGCAGATAAATGATCAATTGTACTGCGTTTACTTCTAAAATCGTTCTGTTCATCATTAAGTTTTGCGTTTGACTCAATCCAGCGCGACATTCTGCTGTTTAGTATATGACAATATAACTTATACATGACCGGGGCCAGAGTAATACCTCTATAGTTTGAAGGGTCACGTCTATCTGCGATTCCCGCCTTAGGTATTGGTGTAATCACGCCTTTACCCCAGTCAGAAGGGATTTTACCGGTGTTGAAACAAGTATTAAAAAATATGTGCAAAAAGGAGACAGCCGTATCATTTTTGAAAATTTCTGCATGCATTGCGTCAAACCCACAGGCTTTTTTCTCATTTTTGCACTAGTAATAGCCTTACGAACTTCATCTACTGAGATACATGAACTAACCTTCTTTAGACATTCATCAGCCTCATTTACATAATTACTATTCAATATTTGTTGATCATCCTGTAACATA
The DNA here is from genome assembly GCA_922989275.2 of Gari tellinella. Classification (NCBI taxonomy): domain Eukaryota; kingdom Metazoa; phylum Mollusca; class Bivalvia; order Cardiida; family Psammobiidae; genus Gari; species Gari tellinella. Next base: position 56,440,425 of record OV277858.1, read on the forward strand.
TTACTTAAGTCTGAACTGTTAACTGGGTTATGAAGTTATGAAAGGTTATGAAAGGGTTATGAAAGCAGATTTCCATTTTATTTATCATTACATATAATACCATCATCTGACATAACCTCCATAGGTATAGACTGCTTTTTACTATATGAGACGCCAATTTTCCCAATAGACTTCCAGAAATCTGTAGCATTATTAGTAAGATTTTCTAAAAGATGCACCTGTGTAATATACCAATATTTCCTTTTTGCCTTTTGTACCTCTCTGTAGAATAATTTGCGATTTGATACATGTAAAGCTCTCATGTTCAATTTCTCAGCCCTAGAGCTACATGAGAGCCATACACGTTCAGATTCACAAACATCATTCCACAAGAAACTAAGTTCCTGAGTCCACCACGGCTTACCGACCCTCCGGCGCTTATTTGACTGTCCGTCTCTCAAAAGAATTTTTTTGCAAGGGAGCTTACTCTTCATCTCGTCTTCAATGACATTACATAAAATTTGGTAAGAGTTATCTATAGCCCCTTGATTACGCACTCCTTGCTCAAGAGAAAAGACACAATCATGTATACTGGTCAAGAAATTCGCATCAGACATGAAATCTTCTGGTATATGATTCACATCGTATTTAGTATAACTATTACATTCAGTCACATTCTGTGTAAGATCTGTACCAGTATACATGCTGTTAACGTTAATTAGCCATGTAAGAACCGAATGGTCGGGACGCCGTAGCGGTTCAGACATACCTGCATTATTAACAAGTTCTGACATACGTAAAACATTAAAATCCGTAAACAAATGTAGGTTATCATGGCTTACTAAACAATAGTCAACTACTGAGCATCCTTGAGGACGAATACATGTAAAATCATTCTTCATATAATTTCTACCATTAAAGTCCCATTGTGTTTTCAGACCTTTTCATAATGTCTGAAATACAATAACGGTTAATAATAATGTTTGAACATTCTAATGGGCCAAACTGATCTATGAAATGATGAAGACGGACCTAAATCACCAAAAAGGGCGATTTAAAATCATAACAAACCGAAAATAGAGCGTCTGCCATTAACCTTACCACACGGCTTAGTATCACGTGATACAGCCGGAGTCAACATCACCGTGTGCAACCGCAATTACCTTCGACGGTCGATCCATCAGTCAGTTAGACTATCACACTTTTTTGTCCGCTCTCTAACTCGAATATCTTTTATCCGATCTTCCACAAACTTGCTGAAAATGTTCATTGATATAAAATCAAGGTTTAGTTTGATTACTACTAAAATCGCATAAGGTGTTTTTGAGTTATTGCCTGTTAATTTATAAACAATGACTGTTTCAGTCATTTTTGCACTCTAAAACAAACAGTTTTTATCGGATATTCACCAAACATGCTGAAAATATTTATTCATATAAAATTCAGGTCTAGTTTGATTATTACTAAAATCGCATGTGGCATACCTACGTTTTTGCCCTTTATGTATTAAAAAATGACTGTTTTCAGCAAGGTTTGCTCTCTAACACAAATACGTTTTATTGGATCTTCACCAAATTTGCTGAAAATATTTATTGATATAATATCAAGGTTTAGTATGATTACTACTAAAAGCGCATAAGGTATATCTAAGTTATTGCCTGTTTATTAATGAAAAATGACGGTTTCAGTCACTTTTTGCACTCTAACACATACAGTTTTTATCGGATATTCATTAAACTTGCTGAAAATGTTTAAGTATATCAAATTTAGGTTTAGTTTGATTATTACAAAAATCGCATGTGGCATATCTGAGTTTTTGCCCTTTATGTATTAAAAAATGACTGTTTCAGCATTTTTTCAGCAAAAACTCAGACATGCCTTATGCGATTTTGCTAGTTATTGAACCTGACCTAGATTCTATACTAATAAACATTTGTAGCAAGTTTGGTGAAGATCCAAAAAGAAATGTTTGAGTTAGAGAGCGGACAAGGCTGAAACAGTCATTTTCAGCAAGCTCAAGGTATACATTCTCTATAGTTTATTTGACCGTTTACCCACAGTGAAAGATATGTACACGTTGTTATTGAATCTCATAGTGTTTAACCCTGTGCCTACTTTACGGAGTTTACAAACTATTTGAATCTAAAAAGACGCCGCGTAACGTGGCGTCTCATCTGGATCCAAACTATTTGACACTCGTCTTAAGGTTTGTTTAATTAAAACAATGCATAAATCTAAACTGAACACATTTTGCAGACGACAATGTCGAAGCAGACGTCTGTGCAGCAGAATAAGGGTTATCCAGATGTTCCAGCTAAACATGTAAGCGAGAGTAATCTGAACCAATCTAACATTTTCTCACTCATTTCAGCACCGAATGCTATGGTGTTACTACTGATTAAACCGTCTATTCGAGACACTTTTAATGAGTATGACACCATTGGGTTTAAAAGCAGAAATAAAGATTTAAGTTTTCGAAATACTTCCGTTATCTGGAGCCCTGTATTTACAGAGTTGTCCTTCTTTCCATTCACAAGGGAGGCTTTTTAATTGGTGCTAGCACAAAAATATTATAAATAAAATTTAAAAAGCGAATTGCTTAGATAAAGCCGGTTTTGTGAAAGAATCACGTCCCACGTAGTTCAAATGGGACCGCAAACAACCGTTTTATGCAGGTTTCTCAAAAGCACAATGCGGCTTTAAGTATACAAAAGTTTGCATTTATTAAAAACTCTATTAAGACATTCCCGAAATCATTACCCGTAAAATCTACAACATCCCGTAAAGGAATATTATCAACGCCTTCTATAAAATCACATTCAGAGCCGCATCTGCTGTTAAAATCTCCACATATACAGACAACACCCTTGTCTTGGTATTCGTGAATACTTGTTAAAAGTGAATCGTAAAATGAAGAAGGATCAATATATCTAATTGACTGTATAGGTGGAAGATAACAAACACACATGTAAAAGACGGACTTATCAACCTTGTGAATTAAACTTAACCAGAGGATACCCTCAGTAGAACTGTCTTCGACATTTATATCAAAAGTCTGCAACAATTGTTTATTAACAAGAAACCCCACGCCCCCAGATCCGGACCAGGCATTCCTGTGTAGAAGTGTTCTATTTTGTCCATGCCACATATAATCGTCTAACTCTATTTGCTCGTTTCCCTTTAAATGCGTTTCAGCTAAGCCGATTATGTCTAAGTTCAGATAGTTTGTACAGTCTGTTCTAAGCTTGAAATTGTCTGATAGACGGTTGGCATTCCAGCCATTCACGTTCCAAAATCCCGCGGATACCTAATACCTCCTATATTGCCCTTGGGAGCTGTAAGAAATATTCCTTCCCTGGGTACGTCCATTATTACTGTGATAATTGTTACGGGTATTTGGTCCGCTCGAGTTCTGTTCACTGTTCCCTGATCTATAATTGTACGAATCCTGGGTTGATCGCGTATTTGAGTCGTTTCTTGGATTGTTGCTCTCTCTATCATTGTCTCTCCTTCTTTCTCCTCTGTTCCACTCACTATCAGCCACAATCCGTGTTCCCAGTACGCGGATATTTTGTCCTCTTTTCACACCCTCAACCAGTGTACGCATGTTTTGAGCTAACATACGCTCCTCTTTCGTTTGGTCGTGATTGATATATACTCGGTTATATTGCCTATGATCCTTTAACACATTTTTGCTGCCATCACCTTACTTTTATCTTCCTTACTCCTGAGTTTGGCTATAACGATTCCTGGCTTACTTTCGATTCTTGAAATGTTCCTAGTTGCAGAATCAACTTGAATTTCTCGTATTTCAAGCCCATCTCTGATGACAGAATTAACCTTCTCTTCGACTTTCTCATTGACCGTCTCTGGTAGGTTGTGCACCACAACTTGTAGTCGAATACTGTCATTTTCAGGTGTTTCGAACTGTCTTTGCTCCTCTAGCTTAGAGCTAAGCTCATTAAGCTCACTGTTAAAGTCCTCTCGTATGGCATTTATCTTTGTATCTAACTCCTTTCTAATCTTAGCTGATTCTGCACTTACTCTTTTGTCCACTAGTTTAGTCACTTTATCCACTATTTTGTCTGTAATCTTCTTCTCGGACTGATCTATCTTTTTCTCTATTAAGTCCACTTTCTTGTTTAGAGCTTCGTACAATGTATGCATATCATCAGACATCTTTTTCAAAAGATATTTGACGTCCACCGTGGCATCCGCGTGAACGTCTGCATTAGTTACAACAACTTCTGCTGCGTTTGTTGGTGAAGCTGTCTGTTTTCTGTTGTTTTTTCTCTTCTTCCTGTTGTTTTGTGGAGATGTTGATACTTCATTTACACGATTTTCACTAACCACATTGTCTGTATGTGAAGCCTTATCAGCCTTTGGCTGCTGTAATAAGCTCCTTTTAGCCTTAACTGGCTGACGGCTTCTGTCATTGTCATCACTTTTCTGCTTCTTGGTTTCCGTCTCAGATATCGCTGATGCTGACAAACTTCTTTTCCTGCCACTAGGTAGAGGTGTTCGTAGAATGGCCGAAAGCTGTTGTGACGACATTACCGAGTTAACATATTCTTCGGCCTCTGTCGTTAAATCGCACACGAATCCTTCGCCAGCCATACCGCAAAGCTGAAATCACGCGTACCTAGCCTCCAAGGGTGAAGTCACCACAAAAGCTGACCACTGTCCACTGTAAATTCCTCGAGTTCAGTGAAGCGTGACGAAGCGACGCCGCAGGGGGTCTTACTCCTTCAAATTATTGCCTCTATACCTCACCCACAGATATTAGCAAGAACGAGAAGAATGTTCAAATTTCTCAAATTCACTGTTTCTAGGAAACCACTTGCCTTTGATTATAGCAATTATGTCCTTACTCTTCCTCCTCCACTAAATATCCGTTAAACAAGCGCTTTACTTTAAATATATTTGCATCCAAGATTCTCCGTGAAAACATAAACATCTATCTCAAGGGACGTAACTGATCTGCTGTTCTGGCTGCTGTTCGGGGTAAAAGGTGTCACAAAAGGCCAATTTTAGTGGCTGTTGGCCAGGGTCCACAGGTGGATGTTATTCACAGGTCAACTAAAGAATGAAATTGGCTGGGAGGAATTCAGACTGGCTGCTGTTGACAGGTGGCTGTTGTTCGGAGGTGACCGTTCACACAGGTTTGACTTGACAATATATTTGCTTTAATTTCTAACATTAAATAAACATTTTGTTAGTTCGCATGTATGTTTAATCCATATTAGAGGTAGATAACACGAATAATGTGTATCCTATAAGGAACAGCCATTACCGATTTACTGAATCTGTGTACATTCGAAAGCAGAACAAATAAGTTCCATTGTCAACAACTTGACAGTTTGGCGCGAAAAATGCCGATTTTTTACGTCATTAGAAGTGACGTCCCTTTAAAGTAGTATTACTATATCGGGGTTTTGTGTCAGAAAGAAACGCATATAGCCGCTGTTTATTATATAAGGTAGATTCTTATGTCAATTTTCTTGCAATTTATCTCATTAATAAAGAAGAATATTAGTCGGGAATCATGGTTTATACTAAGTAGGAAGGCATAGATCGGTTAAGAACAAATTTTGAAAAAGCCCGCCAAATGTTTGCTGTCCTTAGTCCCAAAGATTAATTCGCGAATGAAGACTTGCATATGCCCCGCCTCCCCTTCGAAACTTTTCCACAAGTCCCACCCTGGTGTTTATATGAAATGAACACACTTTTTGTCAATGGAATTGAATGGGGCGATTGTAAATATATCTGTATGACAAACAGCTTACGAGCCTGATTAGCTGTCGGGTTACTCTTTACGCATTTTCATTAGGTTGGCATATTCCCCGGGAAAATGTTATTCCTATATGGTCTCTGGTGCGTTCTGAGGGCGTTTTCAGGATTCCAAACAGGTATAACACAAAGCATATATCTATGTAAAAAAATGACCCCAAATGACCCAAAGTATTTATTCAAGGATAACATTTTTAATATTAACCTACCCTCTCCTATTAGTGTACGCACTCTTACTAGAGAGATCCGGATGAATGCTTCCCTGGGAACATTTTATTGCTAGATGATCTTTGGTGTGTGTTTGAGGGAATTTCGCGTATTTAAAACAGGTAAAACACTAATATAAATCGATGTAATTATTCAACTCAAAATAATAAATTGTTAATAATAAAGGATAATGTTTTTTGACTTTGTCTTCCGGCTATTAGCCTAAAAAACCTACCCCTACCCCATCCGATTAGTGTTCACACTCTATCTAGGGATCCGGGGGGCATGTCCCCCGGATTTTGTTTTATTTTTAGATGGTCTCCGGTACGTTCTGCACATTTAAAACAGATAAAATACTACCATAAATCTATTTAAGAGCAATTCTCTGTAACCATCAACCAGGTTATATAGGGGGGTCGGCACACATAGTCACCGATATGCATGAAACTTACACCATCTGTACCTCTCTACATGAAATGAAAAAAAATACCCCCAAAATTTATTTCCGGTATCCGGTTGCCATGGCAACGCGGAAACAAGATTTTGACCCAAAACCAGTGTTTTTGGTGAGAAAAATATAACAAATTCACAGACTTTTTCAGAGAAAACTGTATATATTTCAGATAAAGTGACATTTGTATGTTGAAGTATGACACATTGACAATTAAATAACATTGTAGGATTCAACTCAACATTACACCCGATTGGTACACACGTGCGAGCTTAAGGGGCTAATATGCTGAAAGTAAGAAATCATGATTTTGGCATATTTTAAGGACTGGTAGAATATCTATGCATCCATGCTGAACTTGAACATGATCACTAATAACAAGTAGCATATGTTTTGTTTACTTTCTGGGAAGAAAACCTTTGGGATTCAGGTTGCTAAGGGGGTAACCATGGCAACGAAACTATCAACTTTTTAATGTTGTAACTTCCTATGTAACTGAGCAGGATTGCTTAAAAGGTACCAAGACCACTCTTAAATTGCTATAACCATATAATTTAGTGTTATAAAATGAAAGTTAAAGACAACAAATGCAGATATTAGTTGGTTACTATGGTAACGCCTGCCGAAAGGACGTTATTTACTGAAATATGTCTCAAAATCAATACTTTTGGAACGCAAAATACAGCAAACTATCCAAGCCATTACACACTTACTTAAAATAGTTTCTTTATCAGGTTTGCAAGTTAGCATTGTCTCATACACATTCATTTTTAAGATGAAAACGGCCTTTGGTTGCCTTAGTAACCGCTCAACGCAGTTGCTTAATAAGAGCATTGTATTGAAAATGTGAGTAAAATTTAAGCTTTTTTATTGAAAAATACAGAAACATATCCAAACCATGGTACTGTAGTTTCATCATAAGATTAGCTAGTAACCAGTGTTGTATAATTATCACTTTAAACATGAAAATGATATTTGGTAACCATAGCAACCACTCACAATGTATGCTAAATAACAGCTTTGTATCGAAAATATGTGTCGAATTTCAGGTTTTTTTTAGATTAAGTACTGCAACTTAACATAACAATGGTACTTTAGTGTCATTATAATGTTTGTAAGTTAAATTTGTCATATAATATTCACTTTTGACAGAAAAATAACAATTGGTTACCATAGCAACAACTCACAGCATTATGCTATATATGAGCATTATATTGAAATTATGAGTCAATTTCAAGTTTTTGTTAATGCAATATACCGCAATCTAATAGAACTATTGTACTTTTAGTTCATTATCAAATTAACAAGTTAATTTTGTCATATACATATTCACTTTTAATACGAAAATAACATTTAGTTACCTTAGCAACCATTCACAAAATATGCTAAGTAAAGAATTATATTGAAAATGTAGTATTATTCGAGCATTCTTGAAGGCAAAGTACAGGAACCTTTTGGAACCTTTGTAAAAAAAACTTATATTGATTAAAAGTGTCAATTTCGCCCCACCCCTGTTCTTACGGGCCTAATAGTTTTAGAGTAAATATAATACGTTTATTGGAAAGAATAACGTCTTATCTACTGTACATAACTCTACATGTACATGTAGCTGGGTTGAGATTATGGTGTAACGGGTTTATAGACTTCACTGGGCTCAGTGAATAGATTGTTTGCTTAGTAAGCCAAAGGCACTAGGTTCGAGTCCCATTTGAGTCACAACTTTTTCACAATGTTACATTTGACTGCTTAAGAATGCAAAACAACACTACTTTATGATTTACTTGTTGTCTTACATTAAACTTAGCTTCGACCTGTCTTGAACAAATGTAATTTCAAATGTATGTCTCCCCCTTATACGAGTATATGGAGAGACATATTGAGGTTGTGCGTTCTGTCCAGTCTGTTGTTGTTTTTGCAGCTAACTCCTACACTACTGGAGGAGGTTGCGAACAGTTTGGACTCAGAAGAAATGCTGAGTTCAAGTTCCACATTTGTGCGCCAAAAAACCGTTATTCTTAATTACGGGAATTTTGCATGGGGATATCCCATGATATGTAATAAAACAGAATGGTACAACTGAAAGTTGGTGTTCTTATAGTACGTCGGTAGTCTTCCTTCCAGTGCTTTAAGCGCTTTGATTTCTGATATTAGCCAGGTCCCATTTACTATTAGTACTGCAAATATCAGACCATTTAAGACAGCCAACTGGTCCTCGCCTGTAAACATAGGTTTCTATATACCAAAATGTTCGTCTAAGTCTGCAGATTATGAATTCGGTTGATGCAGTTGGCAAAGCGGATGGACAACATCGCAATTCAAGATGGCGTCCAAGATGACCGCCGGTTATAGAGAAAATCCCTTACGTCTTAGTTGTGGGTACAATTTTCGAAAAATTGAACTAAATTTGCCTCAAATGTATTGGAAACATATCAAATATGTATTTGGAACAAAGAGTTTATAAATATTGGCATTTAAAATTAAGAAAACTTTTAAAATGGTCGCCAAAAAAGCATATTTTGCGCTTTTCTCATGATAATGAACTTTTAACTAATGAAGAACTACAGATATCTTGTTGATGGCACTGGTTTGTTTATACTAACATGTCTGTCTAAGTCTGTAAATTATGGAACCAGTTGCTGCATTTAACAAAACTTAAATTTAAGTAGGCCATTCATGATTGTTTTCAAGATGGCGCCAATTAGATATATGCACTTCATATATAAGTGGACATTTTCGTATATAGGAAAACCTGAGCTCGTTAATTCAATTTTTGATAGAAATGGTGTACTTATTGAAGCAAGCAAGAAATTTAGCACGAATACTCCTAAGGGTTTATAGTTTTCAAAAACAATGTTAGCTTCTATCGCAATTCAAGATGGCGTCAAAGATGGCCGCCGAAAGTACGAAATATCACTTAGGAGTCAGTTGTGGGTACAATTTGCCATTAAATAAACTAAATTTGCCTCAAATGTATTCGTTGCGCATAAAATATGAATATTGAGCTTGAAATCCATAATAAAAAGCTGTTTTAATCAAGAAATTATTCAAAATTGCCACAAAAGAAGCGTTTTTTGCGGTTTTTTTTCACATAATTATGGTTATTTTACTAATGGAATGCTACATTTTTTGTTGATAACTAAGTAGCTTTTGTGCAAAAATAGTGCACTTGGGGAAGCAAGCATGAAACATAAATATTCACCAAGATGTGCTTACCTCATATCTGTCGTACGCAATTAAATATGGCGGCCAATATCCAAAATGGCTGCCACCGAGGGATATTTCAAGTTAACCAATCCTTAATAAACCATTGTCACCTCAGAAAAATGGCAATTATTTCAAACAAACCATGTCATATGAACTTCCTGATAAACAACGACGTATGTAGAAAAACCAAGATGGTTGCCATTTTCCAAAATGGCCACAAAAGCCTGTTCCAACACGGTAAAAATAAATTTCTGGTACATTTTCTATCATGTTTTCGAAGCAATTCACTGAAACTGAAGTCAAATGTTATTCACTCTTGAACTGCACAATTTGGTACAGGCAAGTCCATTTTTGTAGCATTTGCAGTGCCCAGTGCATTCCTTCTTGTACCCGCAATTTGTCAGCTGTTTGCATATCTTTGCTATTGGTGCCATTGAGGTCCAGTGAACTATCCACATGTTGCTTTGCATTGTCCATTCCCAATTGGCAGCGCTTGCAGTTTCCATTTACGGTTCTAAACATTGTCCCCATGTGCACCCTGCTTGGTAAGCAGCCCGTTTGTTATGTTCATGAAGTGCTGCAAGAAACTTCAGGTCCAGCTACCATCCATCTTATTAACGCATAGGGGTATTCTGTCACACCTACAGACCCTCTTTCTCCTTTGATTGTAGCATTAGTCTGCTCATGGGCCTGGTCAACTGCCATTGCAGAGAAAATTCGCTTCGATTTAAACCCAACAATTTTTCCGTCCTGAAATGCCTGGTACACGTTAGGATGCGCTGCATCTAAGGTAATCATGTCATTCAGATGCACCGGTAGCCAGCATGCATAGTTGACGTTGTTGTTTGAGAAGAAGAAAGGTATCAATGATACTAATGGTAGACGTTGAAATTAGCCCGAAACGACATTATTACTGACAGAATAGTCAGTTCCATTGACAACACATTTAACCAGTAGTTGAACTGTGGACTTTCTTTTATCAGTTTGTTGCACTAAGATTCAAAGTCAAGAGATGGCTGGTTTTCTCCTTCACATCCAATACAATATGAATCTTATGATTCCTTCAGAATTTTGTACATGGCCACAAATGCTGTAACTTGGTGAGTTTTGCTGGTTTTTGTCACACTAGAGGCAGTCAAAAGTGACTATGCCGTTCCTGAGGATGGTACCTCTTCCTCTGCGAGGGCTCCTGTCCATCCGTTTGAATAGAGAAACGATCCAATGGATTTCAGCACAGCCATCTCTATATGCAGGCTGCCAAACATGATGACACACTTGTCATCTCCTTACTCTTTGGGCCAGTTCCATTGAATTTGTTTTGCTACAGCATATATTGGCTGATCTGCGGTGAGGACAGGTGTTTAAGCAGGATTCAGGTATGCGACCGTATCCCTAACCGTAACCATAACATGACGTACGGTAGCCACTGAGTGAGCTGCGTACTGTATCAGAGGTAGCAGTGAGGTAAATACTTACTTCAAATGTAATACCCATTTTCGACGCATTGTGATATGCTGACCATGTGAGATTCATATCTTCGGACAGCATTTGAGTAAGGCATACACTTTCTAGCCATTCGAACTAGCTGTTTAGCTGTTATTGTGCACGCTTACCATCAAGGTTGATAGGAACGTATACCTTGGGATGTTCAGTTTTGCCTTTGATGACTGCAGAGGTAACATTTGTGAAGGAATCTGGAAGCTCCTAGGCACTGGCATGACTTTGTTGTCTCTTATTGTAAGCGGTTCTCATTTTCCACTTCATTGTCAGCAGTTGAGTATACTTGTCCCATGAAACAATGTGCTTGCTGTTGTAGCTGTTGGATTATGGTATATATTATCAATTGCTGCTTTGATGATTATGCCCCTATTTCTGAGAGCAAATGGACAGATGATTCCTTCATTTGCCTATCTTCTGATTACAGCATCGCCCTATTGGGCTGAGATTTCAAGGACTCTGTTGTACGGAATTAATAAAAAGTACATTCTCATGTAGCAATTCTACAAGCGCTCTCCTTAGAGTCTTCGAATAAACAGACGTTCCAATAAAAAATGAAAATGGAATCTCGCGTTCTTTATAATGTCTGAACGTGGAAGCTCCTTCTCTGTGCTTAGAAAGGCAGTTGTATGCAGGAGCTGTGTCATTGCGGAATCTGTTTTACAAACTCCAGGTTGTGATCGCTATTTCACGTCAACTCTAGCATGTATACAAATCATTGAACCTGCCATCAAAAGGAGCACTGGTGTTTTAGCATTGACTTGAGATCCACAGTACAAATGTCCATGCTTAGAGGGTTCAGCCAGACCAACAGATGGTAGGCCTATGACAGAGGTAGAGGCTGGAAATGAAAATATCAATGTCGTAACAGACTTTTGCTAATTTGGGGACAATCTGTGGTCTGGAGGAGGATGTGAGCTTGCAGTAATAACACGCTGTAAGTCGGCCTGGAAAAAGTAAGTTCAGAGAGCACCTCCCCATATTGATAAGCAAGTTTCTGCCATCAGCAACCAGTGGTCGAGTGTACTCAGCCTATGTAAGGAGTGTTATGCTCTACGGATCTGAGACATGGGCTATATCAGCAAATACACTCAGACGTATGCTGCAAAATGACAAAGCCATGATACAATGGATCTGCCTAGTCAAGCCAGAAGAAGATGTCCCTTTTAACTCTTTGTTATCTCAGCTGAACATAAGAGGCATTGTGGGGACTCTCCAATCATTTAGGCTAAAATGGCTTGGCCATGTAGAGAGAAGCCCTAGCTGGATTTCTGAAATCAGATGCATGGACATCCCAACACAGCGGGGTCAAGGCAGACCAACGCTATCATGCGAGGACCTTGTTAATCGTGACGGCGAAAACTTCGTTCCAGACTGGACAGCCAGGCCTCACCCTCGTTAGAAGGACTAATCAATCGCCTGGTTAAACTAAACTGGATGATGGTGATTCTATAACATTTGGGACACTTACTTGTATACTACAATAATTGAACACCACAAATTAGCTGACACTGGACCCCATTCTAAGTTTCACAGGAGTGACGTCACCAGCATGCCCTGGGTCTACGTTGACAGTCACTCTTTTTAAACGTGAGCTGTTTTAAACATCTTATCAATAAAGACTTACATATCTGTTATTACTAACAATTTGTAACAATAAAGATAAAGTTGGTATTATTTGAAGTGATTCTACATTCGGTTCTGAAAGGAGGAATTCTTTTGGTACTGAGGTTATTTTTAGTTGTTTGAGTATACACCAACTTAATTTCTTGACTTTGGGACAGTTTAAAGTCATTTCTGATGTTTGTATCTGAATAAATGCATGTTTTATGCGTATTTCATCATCATTTGAGCAGTGAAAAATGAGAATTCTCGAATGCATACCACTAAACCTATAGATCAATGCAAGGCACATTCTGCTTTACTTTCACCCTGCTTTAAGCGGTAAATAAAATCTTCCAGTGCAATAATGTACGTTTTTAAATATGATTCAAGGATATTAAGAATACTGTGTACTTGAAATGTTGAATTACACCTTTAAAATTAAATGTACATATGAAAATCTGACATTTTGTACATATTTTGACTTCACACGGCAGCCATCTTGAAAAGTGGCCGCCATATTGGATTTTATAGGTAGCTAACGACATTTTTGAATACTATAAACCCTTAGGAGTATTTGTGCCAAATGTCTTGCTTGCTTCACCAAGTAAACCATTTCTATCAAAAATTGAATTAACGAGCTCAGGTTTTTCTATATATGAAAATGTCCACTTATGTATGAAGTATATATATCTAATTGGCGCCATTTTGAAAACAATCATGAATGGCCTACTTTAACCAAAGTTTTGTTAAATGCAGCAACTGGTTCCATAATTTACAGACTTAGACAGACATTTTAGTTTAAAGAAACCAGTGCCATTAACAAAATATATGTAGTTCTTCATTAGTTAAAATTTCATTATCATGAGAAAAGCCCAAAATATGCTTTTTTGGGGGCCATATTGAAAGTTTTCTTGATTTTGAATGCCAATATTTATAAATTCTTTGTTCCAAATACATATTTGATATGTTTTGAATTAATATGATTTTGCGAAAATTGCACACAAAACTAAGACGTAAGCGATTTTCAGTATTACCGGCGGCCATCTTGGACGCCATCTTGAATTGCGATGTTGTCCATCAGCTTTGCCAACTGCATCAACCGGATCCAATAGCTACAGGCTTAGGCGAACATTTTGGTATATAGAAACCTATGTTTACAGGCAAGGACCAGATGACCCCCTAAATATGTGAGATATTGTCTCCCGTTTGCAGCACTATATACATCAATTAGAGATTGGATTACATTAATGTTTGTTTCGTTGTTTCCAATATTTACATTCTCCCCATTCATATTAATTGAAAAAAAGACGTTTAATTCGTATACATGTATATGCAATTGCTCGAGGAGGCGGGACTTGTGGATATTTTAAGCAGAGGAGGTGGGGCTTATGAACCTTTTCGCTGCGAATTAATATTAGAATTCGGACTGCAGACATTTGGCGGAATTTTCAAATGTGCTTCCTAAACCGATATGTGCCTTCTTGGTAGTGGAAACCATGATTATTATCTTAAACTCGTCTTTATTGATAGGGCACATTTCAAGAAAATTGAAATACTTTATAAACAGCATCTGTCTGCATTCATTTATGTTAAAAATAATCAATATAATTATTAATCCTAGTTTAAAAATGTCGTCCTTATAGGAATAAACAACATCGTTTTGACGTTCATGACGGTATGACTATATCTGCTTCGCAGGGGGTAAGTTTCGGGCGTTTACTTAAAACTTACCACCTGAAGCTAATGTAGTCATACCGTCATGAGCGGCAAAAAGATGTTGTTGATGTTCTATTTTCTGTCTTGTCAATTTAATGTGTATATTGATCAGATTTGTTTTTCTGTATATGAATATATCATATACCGGTCAAAGAGGTTTGATAGATGTAATGTCGATGTAATAGCCATTCCAGTTTCTAAATAAGGTGAGAAAGAAGTCCTAACTAAAATGTACTGTAACTGTATTATAAATTCAGGATTTTATCCAGTAAACTTTCTCTCTGTGATTGGAAAAGACTTACAAGACAAACAAATAAACAGTGCAACTTGATCTCTTGCCAAAGCACATTCTCAAAATACATGCCACGGTTGTTTTCTTAACCCATTTACCCACATAGCAACGCGATAGCAACGACCTATATAGGCTTCGTAGTCGATCAACTGGGTCCGAATCACTCCGCTAGCGTCATATGACCGTCGACCAATGGGAGCTTAGGGTTAAGTGCCTGATGTAATCTATTTTAGGAAGTCCACGAATAGCACGGGGGAAATCCGAACTGGCTAGTACCAGTTTCGATTTGTAGGTTCACAGGCAGATGGACTGCATATTTTTTAGTAGGATTACATAAAGACTTTACAGGGTGAATGTAAATATTTCAAAATGACAGGCTGCTTTTATTGGAACTAATTTTCTTGAGTTCGAACAGTAAACAGCTTCAGTAATGCGGCTATAGCTGTTCCTTTCAGGCAGGAACGTATATTCCTAATATACGTTCATGTTTCAGGATACACATTATTCGTGTTAGCAACCTCTAATATATAGTTTAAACTAATAAACTGTTCATTAATTTTAGAAATTACAGCAAATATAATTAAGCGAAATAAGCGACAGAAAATGAACAGCAAATTATTACCGTGAATCATGGAGCTTGCCATTCATTTTCTGTTGTTTATTTAGCTTAAACGTCGAAAACATTAAGTTCATTTCTTTAATATTTCTTTTTATCCAATTTCGTTATAAATGTACTTCACTGTAATCACTGATATTAATGTCTTGTTTTCCCTAGCGCCTGTACCTCTGCCCATTTAGCCGTGAGCTCTCACAAGATTGTAGAATGTAGTGAGATGGAAAAAGGGATCACTGAACAAATAGTCCCTGTCTATGAAGAGGAAAACTACAAAGGTATGCCGCATGGCGTCATAGTTTGTTACAGTGAGAATACGTCTACCTATACAGTATACCCCCGGTAGCTGTTAACGATCGATACTGCAAGCGGATTTTTCTAATTAATTGTCGTGATTGATGATTTTCCCCCCAATTTTATAGCTGGCGGGTGAACATGGTACACATCCCATCAGAATATGCCAATTTACAAAATAATATTTTAATTTTTTACGATTTTATAAGAACATTTAAAAAAATAATCAAACAACGATATCAAAACCATCTTTTTTTGTAACATGATTAAACTTGTCCAAAATACTCTTTATAAACATATCTAGGGATTCCTGTCTCAGATTTTTAAAATACCGCTTCAAACCTTTGTTATGTAACATCAAGGTTTTTTTTACGGTTTAAAGTCGACCACTATTACGTAACGCTTTATAACGGACCACTGGAGCTACTTATACAATTTCTGAGACAGTCGCAATGTTCCCTCGGGGAGATAATACTCTTTCATCTGCTTCAAACCGCACGAAAATCGAACCCCAACTGCGAAAGTTAGGGGTGTTCAAAAATACAGCCTGCTTCAAATTATGTAATGCCGGAAAGTCCAATTAACTGACTGATGTGTCAATTACATGTAGGCTCTCGTGACCGCCCAGTATTCAATAAGATCTTCTTTTTCAACAAATAACATGACCCAGCTTATGATCAACAATTTCGTTTAACTCCGCCCCAAATTAACAAAGCCAATCATATAAAAATAACGATTTTAATACGGTAAAAGTCGTAAATCACCTCTGACAGCTTCGGAATAAACCACCTATCTAGTCACGTAATCTACGCAATTGAGACACCCAACGGGGATTCTGACGCGTGATTTACCGGTAAAGTGACCGAGCCTTGTAGAAAAAACCTTTATCTATCAGGATTTGTAAAAAAGTATAAAACGACTATTTTACCAATCATTTCGTAAAACGCTACCTAGTCCTTAACCAAACTTCTTCCGCTGATTATTTATAAAGTCGAAACTCGTTACTTCGAATTCGCTTAAATCGATATTACCAGTAGTTCATATGTAATATCTACAACTCTGTCTCGCTTAATTCGAACATACCCATATATCAAAGTTAAAACGTGTCTAAGCCACTCTAGTAGAGGGCATCTAGCGTCAAAAATCGAAATAAAGGAAAAAAAATGCACAGAATTGATTTTTGTGTTTTCATATGCTCCAATATGTACCGAATGACAGAAAAAAAGTCTAGGAAAATCAAACGATGCGAAATATGATTTTTGGGGTAAAATGGCTAAAATAATAGGTGAAAGCACGAATTTTTGGGATTTCCAAACTGCCATCGTAGAAATCAATATAACAGCTTGAAATCTACAGGCTAGACAAATATTAATGTCAGCTGTGGAATGGTACTTGTTAAGATAAATAAAATTTTCAAACAACTGATTTTTGGGGTGAAATTGTCAAAATATTAAACCAAAATCACAAATTTGAGGATTTCAAACAGACCCTGACATCTCATAGCAAAGAAAGAAAATGTTGCACAGAGTTGATTTATATGTTATTATTTGCCTAAATATGTACCAAATAACAGACAAAAAGTCTAGGAAAATCAAACGATGCGAAATATGGTTTTGGGGTAAAATGGTTGAAATAATAACTGAAATCGCTAATTTTTGGGATTTCCCTTCTGTGATCGAGGATATCGATATAAAATCTCGAAATCTACAGGCTAGACAATTATTCATGTCAGTTGTTGAATGGTACTTGTTAAGATAAATAAAATTTTCAAAAAAATGATTTTGGGGTGAAATTGTCAAAATATTAAACCAAAATCACAAATTTTGAGGATTTCAAACAGACCCTGACATCTAAAAGCAAGTAAAGGAAATGATGCACAGAGTTGATTTATACGTTATTATCTGCTTAAATATGTACCAAATAACAGACAAAAAGTGTAGGAAAATCAAACAATGCAATCTGTTTTTTGAGTAAAATGGTTGAAATAATAACTGAAATCGCTAATTTTTGGGATTTCCCTTCTGTGATGGAGAATATCGATATAAAAGCTCGAAATCTACAGGCTATACAAATACTCGTGTAAACTGTGGATTGGTACATGTTAAGATAAATAAAATTTTCAAAAAGCTGAGTTTTAGGGTGAAATTGTCAAAATATCAAACAAAAAACACAAATTTTGAGGATTTCAAACAGACCCTGACATCTAAAAGCAAATAAAGGAAATGATGCACAGAGTTGATTTATATGTTATTATTTGCTTAAATATGTACCCAAATAACAGACAAAAAGTCTAGGAAAATAAATGATGCAAAATATGATTTTGGGTAAAATGGTTTAAATAATAACTAAAATCACTCATTTTTGGGATTTCCCTTCTGTGATCGAGGATACCAATATAAAATCTCGAAATCTACAGGCTGCACAAATATTCATGTCTACAGTTGAATGGCCCTAGTTAAGATAAATACAACTTTAATTTTTGACAGATTTTGAGATTGAAATCAAACTAATGGAAAAGATGCACAGAATTGATTTATCAGTAATGATATGTTTCAATATGTACCAAATAACAGACAAATAATGTAGGAAAATCAAAGAATCCGAAATATGATTTTTGGGTAAAATGGTTGAAATATTAACTGAAAAGCTAATTTTTGGGATATCCTTTCTGTGACCATGGATATCACTATAAAAAATCCAAATATCCAGGCTAGACACATATTCATGTCTACTTTAGAATGGTCCTTGTTAGGATAAATAAAGGTTTCAAAATACTGGGATTTTTGGGGTAAAATTATCAAAATATTAAACCAAAATCACCAATTCTTTCTTGTAAAACAATCTAGGAAAATCCAACAAAGCCAAATATAAATTTTGGGGTATACTGATCAAAACAATTAATGTAAATGCATGTTTTTGGAAATTCCACACTACCAGGCCTTAGACAGGAATATAGAAGCTACACATTTACATGTAAGATACATATTACTGTGCACTGTAGCCTTGTACTATTAAGGATGAATTAAGCTTTAAAATGAAAACCCTTATCTTTTCACTTCACTACGGTGACCTTAGATATGAAACCAAACGTTCAAAGTCTATAACTTACACACATACACCATTTTAATGTAGCTTAGTTAAAGTAATGACAAATCAACCGGTAAAACATTTAAACAGACACATGTTTTTAATGTATTGTGACTTTAAATATGATTAAAAAAGCTCCGAATCCATTTAAAAGGCAACAGGCACCATGAAATAAAGCCTATAGCACACTAGTACAAAAAAATTATGATTTCTAAAATTAATAAATTTTGGTGATAAGATATAAGTTAAACGAAAACAGTTTTCACTGAGGATTTTTACAGTGGCATTGGATGTGACCATCGAGGCACTACATTGTATTTGTTAGCATAGTTATATAAGTTTCAATGAAGTAATATACATGTATAACTTATAATAGTTAAACAAAAAGACAATATCTTCAGTATATTGTTAGAGCAATATAACATGAATGTAAAACTTAAAAATATAGTTAAGACAAATATATAAATGGAAACTTTTTATAATTAAGGATAACTACCATTTTGAATTTCATTACTATAGTCAAACAACTAGGTCTGACGTGTCAAAGGGTGGCCGAGTCCATTTATAAGGGAGATCAGCATTTCAGATGTCCCCGTGTCAAGTTTTAAAGGAAAAGGTTTGGTTATCGGTACAAATAAACGAATTAGTTATTGGAAACATAACGTAGTGGATAAGACGTAGGTAGAAGTATATGATCGGATAACATTTTATCAAGCACGGGTTCGAATCTCGCAGCAACCTATGATATTGTTTTGCCAAAACAATATTAAAGATTATATAATTACATTGCATTAAGGTAATGCAGAAAGCCTCCTGAAGAAAGTGACTAAAACTTATATTGATATTCATATTTTATCATCGATTTGTTTTGTGAAAGTATGGCTAATATAGGGCTAGAAATCCATGCACCCCTGCCCCAAATTTGACGAACATGTGTATAAATGGTTAGTATAATCACACAGTATAAAATTAGATAATTCATTTTAGATTAAAAAAAGTTTGAGGTCGACGCGGGATTCGAACCTACGCTTATTAAAATAATTCTATCGCAATACACTCTGTGTACCTATATTTACCTACTGCTCTAAAGTGCTAACAATAATATCGCCTTCATTTGTATCTAATAATTATATTAATCTTGATTGTATAAAAATGGTCGGAGAACATGCGGAATGCTGCTCTCCTTAAAAATGGACTCTGCTGACCTTTGACACGTCAAGCCCAGTTGTTTGACTATATGCCTGTGGATATGACCAGTAAAACTTCAAATGCACAAATAAGTTATATATTCTTTCCAAAACAACAGCTTACTAAAGATGATAAATACAAAGTTTGAAAATAACTTTTTGAGGAAAACATTAAAAAATATACATAAAACAGCAAATTTTTAATTTCTGTATATGGGGGAGGATATGAATTAATAATAAAAACTCCAAATCAATAGGCTTAACACAGTCCTTTTAAATGAGATATGTAACTAGTTTATCCAAAATCACACATAACAATTTATAAATATATAGGGTTTTGGAAAAATACACCCCCTCCACCAATAAAAAAAATCAAAACATAAATGAACGAACAATTTTCTGCCATGTTGGATTTTCTGCGCAAAACTGGTTGGTTCTGATGTTGGTTGGAACCTAATAGACATGAGCTATCCTGTACTTTGAGCTGTAATGATGGAATCTGACAACTGTATGACATATCAGCAAATCATAGTATACGCACATTGGGCATACATCGTACATGTAATTTATGTAATTAATTGATCTAACAGTGCTTGCTATATATATGAAATAACTGATAGTGTATATATCACCAGGTCAATAACATTGAATATTCGTTTTGTTGTATTTATTGTCTACTATCAGTGCACACTCTGATTTGACAAGCGGCATTTTAAATGCTGCCTCTAAGCTAGTACACTGGTTTAATTGTCAAAATGCTGTAATTTAACCCTTATTGTGTGCGATGCGAATATAGGTTGTTACTTAACCCCTAATTGTATGCGGAACAAGAATATATATCATTTGAGGACCCACATCAGAGTGAGTATAGCCTACAGTACAAAGTATAATGTGTCTGACCTGTAAATTTGAAGCTTTTACATTTATATCTAAAGCCATGTTGAGGAAATTCCAAAAATTCAAATTTAAACTAATTTAAGTCGTATTTGGCTTTGTTGGAGTTTCCTTTATTTTGCTGTTATTTAATACATATTGAAACATACGAAAACATATAAATCAATTCTCAATACTTTTCCCTTTATTTGCTTATAAGGCTTTATTTGGAGTTTTCAGGTCAGGAGATCTCTGCTAAAATCTCGAAAATTGGTGTTTTTTTGTTTAATTATTATAACAACTTTACTGCATAAATCAGTTTTTTGACAGTTTATTCATCTTTATCAGTACCATTCCACAGCGCAATTGAATATTTGTTTAACCTGTAGATTTGGAGCTTTTATTTTAATAGCCACCATCACAGTAGTAAAATCCCGAAAAAGCTCATTTACATTTCATTTTTCAACGATTTTACCCCAAAACACCATATTTGGTATTGTATGATTTTCCTAGATGATTTTTCTATTAGTTTGTACATATTAAAGCATATGATAACACATAAATCACTTTTGATTTTGATGGCAGGGATTGTCTACGAAAATCCCCAAAATTGGTGATTTTGGTTTAATATTTTGACAATTTAACCAAAAAAACCAGTTTTTTTTAAAGTTTTATTTATCCTTACTAGTACCATTACACAATAAAAATGATTTTTTGTCTAACCTGCATATTTGGTGTATTTATATTGATATCCACGTTCACAGTAGGGAAATCCCAAAAATTCGCGTTTTCATTTATTATTTCAACAATTTTACCCCAAAATTCATTTTTCAAAGTTTTAGCTATCCTTAATAGTACTGTTTCACAATAGAGATGTATAAGTATATAGCCTGTAAATTTTGAGCTTTTATAATGATAACCAACGACACAGTACTGAAATCCCTAAAATTGGCGTTTTCATTTATTATTTCAACAATTTTGCCTCAAAAAACATATTTCGCATAGTTTGATTTTCCTAGATTTTTCTTCGGTTATTTGGTACATGCCCTACCATATGAAAACACAAAAACTATTTCTGTGCATCTTTTCCTTTATTTGGATGTTTGACACCAGGGAAGCTCTACTAAAATCTCCAAATATTGGGGGTTTGTTTAATATTTTCATGATTTTCACCCAAAAAGAACCATTTTTTGAAAGTTTTATATATCCTAATTAGTACTATTCCACAGTGGATATAACTGCCAGTCTAATTTGTAGATTTGAAGCCTTTATGTTAATACCCAGGGTCACAGTATGGAAATTCCAAAAATTATCATTTTCGTTTATCAATTCAATCATTTTACCCCAAAAAATCATATTTCGCATCGTTTGATTTTCCTAGACTTTTTTTCTGTCATTCGGTACATATTGGAGCATATGAAAACACAAAAATCATTTCTGTGCATTTTTTTTCCCCAAAATTTTTAAATGCCCTCTACTACTCATCAGTAGGCCTAACCAGGCTAAGCCACGTTTTAACTTTGATATATGGATTTATTATACCTCAATTTCATTTACAATGTTAATCTCCCATAGGCCACAGTGCCATAGAAATACTGTCAGACCCAGTGAGAAAAAAATGCTATCTTACAAATACTGTCTCCCGCTACCATTGGTAATCGAACGTCGTAAATGACGTCAAAAATACTGTCGCCCGCTACCATAGACAACGGAATATTCGAAAATTATACTGTACCATGACGTCACGTATTTATTGATTTGACGTCATGAATATTCAGAACAAAGTGTGGTTCGACGTGATGTATTACCTTCTCAGGAGAGGTCTAGAGAATTTAAAACCAAGTGGATTGAGCAGAGTTACAGCAGAATCACAGACATTAATAGAACTTCTCCTCAGTTTAATTTCAGCAATTGCCAGGTTCATTTCCATTAGATCTACCACTGAACATGTTTTCAACAGCGAAAACAGGAACATTGATTTTTTTCCCGTTAATTTATTCACCCCTGAAACTCTTAATAGATCTAGATCATTCCAATTTCAAAATTAGCCTAGACTCAATGTTTGACTACTCACGGTTGATTTTAACAATATATTTCAAAATGACAAACAGTATAGACATTGACCAGAGGGCTGTCCTCTGACCAGGGACTGTTTGCATGGGACAAGTGTAATCCTTACAGGTACACTTGTTTGTAAATGATGAGATTACTCTTCGCTGGGGTCGAATGTGTTAACATTGCAGTCACTGTTAAAATTTAATTTACAGTGATATTATTCAATATTGTGATTATGTGTTGCTCATTACTGCAATTACACCATTAGTGAGTATATATTTGGTTCATACTTTGAATGCGTTATTCGGTATAATAGATTAAATATCACATTCGCCGAGGTTGACAGTATTTTTCCGAAAGTTGACAAGTTTACTGTCACCCTGTCAGACATGTGATATTTATATAATGTTCGAACTACATGTAATGCGAATTCGAATTAACGAGTTTCGACTGTACTGTATAAAATCTACTGCTAATAAAGTCCGGAAAATGTCTCCGAGATAAGAGTGCAGACTCACGTCAAACATATTAGACAAGAAACAATGCATTCTATGATCACCCAGCTCCTTCAAGGGCTGTCTGAGATCTGGATCTATACTGTTTTAAACGTTATTACAAGGAAAATGGTGACTAAATTAGGAAATAGATATGACAACCCAGCTTAACTTTCACCAGAATTATGAAGCAGGCGATACTGAAGTGTATGAAGGGTAAATTTGTTTTTATTTGTTAAAGTTGTATTAGCCTGTTTACCTGTGTTTTCGCCACCCTTAGCTATATTTTTCGCGCATGCGCTTTCTGATGTAACATTTCTTACTTGTTCACGGATCTAATTCTGAACTGAACCTTCAATAACACGAATATATACAAATAAAATTTGTGAAATAAATACAAATGCAAATAACTGTACCGTTTTCGAACGAGGTCATTGCTCTGGATCACCGGTATGCTTTCTTGTCAATTCGCCACCTCTGATTGGTCGTTCGATAATTAGGTCAATGTAGTATGTAATAGTTTGTGTTATGAAATTTGAACATTGTTTAATGATTTTGAAATATTTAATTTTTTAAAAGTAAATAATAACTTTTACAACTTTACAGTAAAAAAGTAACAACGGACATGTAGAGTTAAAATTACCAACATGACCTTTGATTTGAAACTTTTTGTGAATTATTGTTATTTCTTTCGCATTTTCGGCGCTTGAAATCTTCCTTAGTGAAACTGTCCTAGTATTCGGATATCCTCTGTAGTTTTCGGACATCCTCGGTAGCCTGCTCGTGACGGAATTCTAAGTTTTGCTTAGATGGCGAATTGACAAGAAAGTGGCGAAATGACAAGAAGCAAGGATATATATTTATTTTTTAATTTCAGAGTTTTTTGAAAGGGCAACCCCACAAAAAGGAACTACGCATGCTCAAACACTTGACAAGAAAATAAGCCATGTGACATCATTCTCCATACGCATGTTTGAAGATTTACAGTACCCTAGTGTAACAGGGCTCGCCTTCACGTGGGACAGTCGACTTCTTGTCTGTGACAGAAATAATGATAAGCTTAAACTATTCTCTGAAGAGTGCACGCCCCTGTCATCTGTGAATATTGCCGACATTGCAGATGTCGCTGTCATTGACAAAATTACCGCAGTCTGTACACTTCCGGTCAAACAGAAGCTGGCATTTGTAGATTTGAAAAAGGAGGTTAAGTTTTTGAAGTGTGCCGATACTTCAGCGAAATACTGGGGAATAGAGTATTTGAATCACGAGTTATTTGCCCTTACCATTCCAGACAAAGATCGCCCTGCTTGTGTTCACATCTTAGACACTACTGGACATGTGACGTCTATAATCTATCCACAGCATTACCTTACAGATAAGGCAATAACAAAGTATCCCAAATACCTAGCAGTCAGTCCCTCAGGTGGGACAGTCTACGTTACTGACAAGGACAATAGAGTTATCGCCCTTGGACTGGACGGACGCACGGTATTTCAGTATGACACACAGGAAATGAGAAATGCAAGCGGCCTGGTGACTGATGCCCGGAATGTGTATGTTTGTCTGGAGGGCGCTAGTTGCCTAGTGCAGGTGTCCTTAGATGGCAGCGATAGTTCCACAACTCTTGGCCACACCAACAATCTGGAGAGACCATGCTGTGTGGCTATGGACACTAAAATCAAACGACTCGTCATCTCCGAGCTGCATACCAGCATTATACAAGTCTTCCAGACTTAACGTAATACTACCAATGCCGGTCCCACTGATTATTGCAAACAGTTTGGATCCTGACAAGCATGTCCAACCGTTTTCTCGTCAGTAATTGTTTTGACCTGGGTCCAAGCTTATAAAGCGTTTGAGTTGAGTCTGATATCGTTCTCAATCATTTGATTGGTTAGATTTGAGTCTAGGCTTAAATCTGACCAATCAAATGCTTTAGAACGCACTCAGACTCATCTCAAACTTTTTATAAGCGCTGGGCCAGACCTAATTGGAAACTGAATTTCAGAGGTCAATGAGCTAGCATCTCGATCGGTCTGATCCCAAACTGTTAAAAATATACGTCATGCCGTTTTTCTAGAGTCTTTGAGCACTTGTTGTAAGGCAATTTGCATTCTAGGCAAAATATGCAATATGACATCAATACACAATGATACCTGTACTTAACAGGCACTTGGAACGCCTGTGGGCAATTTTTGTGATGGCGACTCCACGTGTATGATAAGTTGATTAATTAAGGGTAGACGGGGTTATTGCATTTTGTCTGGTCGCTGTCTGAACATTGTCTGAATAATTATTATATACCTACCAATGTTCTGCCCGAAATATTTCCGTATTTTATCGAACAAATACACCTTTCCGTATTACCCATGTACCTTGTGTAATGGGAAAATAACGTTTACTGTGTAGTCGGAAGTTCGGAACTACTTTACACACTACAGGGGCATAGAACATAGCTCGAAACATTTCTATCGTTTTTTATTTTATTATTATTATATGAGGTATATAATAAAAGGAACATTACTATACTTTGCATATCTTATGCACCGGATCACTCTCGTTGTGTGTGTAAAGGCTATATCCAACTCGACATTCGGTCTCGTTGGATATAGCCTTTACACACACAACTCGAGTGATCCGGTGCATAAGATATGCAAAGTATAGTAATATTCCGTTTATATCAGTCTAGGGAGCAGAAGTTTAGAGTTGAGATTTTCGGCAGGAATCATGTAATTTCACATATGGACAACGTCGGCTGCCATGCTAGTGTTCAGGCGCTAAAATACATTTTGGACGTTGGATGCAGGAATTTTCTTAACAGATATACACATATCGAGCAGTTGTTATTTCATATACTTATGTTATGCTGGATTAGCATAATGTCTACACTGTGTGTTTAGGATCTTAATAAACAACCAGAAACATTAGCGATGTTTTCATTACAACAAACTCCACCATGATTTTCAATAAGGATCACGAAACACTTTACTACACACTTACATTATATACAGTGGTAAATACGCCATTCCTACCCATTTACGCGTTAATCTATGTGTAAGAAACGCATAGTGAACGGTTAACGAACGGTTAACGCCTAACGATTTTAACGCATTTAAACGCGTCAATAAACGATTATACCACGGAATTATACAATGTATAATTCCGTGATTATACCAATGCAGTCTCGGCTAAGGGGTCCGTCGGCTAAGTGATGACCATTTCACCCGGGCTCTTTAAACGGCTAGGAAACGCGTTTATCGAGACGCTTAAGAAACGCGTAAAGTGGGTAGGAATAGCGTATTTACGACTGTATCAATGTTGCAGCCAAATACATGTATATGAAAAGCTTCTAATTTTTCATCAGTGACGTGAGTCATTATCAGAGACGCTGGGCCTCATGCAATCTTTCTCGTTTAAACGAAACTAAACGCAAGCGAAATGCAATAAAATGTAGAAAATGACAAGTTTTTGAAACTTATATCAACGGTTAGTTTTAATCTGATTAACAAACAGTTTTGGAGCCTGGTCAAATGTGTCTAATCGGGTTCCAAACGTGCTTATTGGGAAAGATTAACGTATTATCCACTACATGTATATGACAGTCACCTGCTATTTAAATTAACCCTTTCATGATCAAATTGATCGTGT
This sequence comes from Gari tellinella, assembly GCA_922989275.2. Lineage (NCBI taxonomy): Eukaryota > Metazoa > Mollusca > Bivalvia > Cardiida > Psammobiidae > Gari > Gari tellinella. Next base: position 56,467,417 of record OV277858.1, read on the forward strand.
AATTTACCCCTTCACCGCCATACTGTCGTCTGCTTCAATATTGTTGTCTGTATTATCGTTTCAAAGTTTGATTTAAGGCAGTATAGCTGATGTAATTTCAAAACAAGTGGCAAACAGCGTGACGCGGCGTCTGATCTGGATCAAAACTGTCAAATGCGCTTTATAACGTCATTGAGAGTGAAAGGGTTAACACTGTAATCACAACTTTTCCCGCCCTTGTAATGATGGATCTACCTCGAAGTTGTCCAGATAAAGAACCACATAAGACATTTCCTACATTCTCCTTTCTGCCTTACCCGTGTTGAACACTGACAATTGGTATGAAGGAAAAGGTTTTCTCCCATTTTAGCCCATGTGGGATAGAGATATTCCCCATGTGGAATCACTCTATTCTCCATACCACGTGACGTCTTTTATTGTTTTCCCATTTACCACACGCGCTGTATGAGGCGGGTAACTAAATGACGTCATTTCTGACGACGTCACTATAAACAACGTAGCGTTTTGGCGGAAAAAATGTGCACAGAAACTGCAATTATTTGCTTATTTAAATAATGCTTTAATAATTTAAATGGGAGAAAAAAATCAACCATTCGTTTTGTTGATGAAGGATAGGAATTCTCTCCCCCTTGGGTCAGAAGCCTCGTCCCTGCATGAACTTTCTGACCCTCGGAGGAGAAAATTCCTATCCTACATCAACACTCATGGTGGATTCTTATATTCTCCCATTTTCGCCCATGTTGGATAGAGATATTTCCCATTGGGAATCTCTTTATCCTCCATACCACGTGACGTCTTGTGATTGTTTGCCCAGCTTTACCACAAGCGCTGCATAACGCGGGTAACTGAATGACGTCATTTCTGACGACGTTACTATAATCAAAGTCATGTTTTGGCGGAAAAAAGTTCACAGAAACTGCAATTATTTAAGAAATGAATTCATTTTTTCGACGTTCAAGTAAACGACAGAAAATTATCGGCAAATTTTCCGATAATTTTCTGTCGTTTATTTCGCTTGAACGCCGAAAAAAATGAGTTCATTTCTTATATTTACAATATATTTGTTAAAAAAAATCATGCAAAAATGGTATTCCCTATAGTCAAGGTAAAAGATACAGAAGAATTATTTCTGATGACACTGCTTTTCGTAAAAGCCTTTGTGAATTAAGAGAGTTTTTTCTTGAAAGAAATTACCCTGCTAACATAATTGATAAGGCACTTGAGAATATTCTTTATTAACTCAACATGAGGCACTCAAAACTGTTGAAAAGGTCCGTGATTAGAGCGTTATTCCTTTTTTTATAGAATATAATCCTTCACTGCCTAACATAGGTCTAATACTCACCAAATACTGGGACTTATTGAAGCTCTCCAATAAGGACAGCGTTAAAGATGTTCATGCGTGTTAGCCTATTTTAGCTTTTAAATAACCGGCCAAAGAAACTACATGACTAGTTCGTTCAACTTTTATTGATAGTACATGTACTAATCATCTCTCCCAATACTGTGACAGACGAAGGTGTTCCCATTGTAAAAACATCATTAAAACCGACATTTTACAAGTAGTCGTCCACAGGAGTGTTTCAAAATGCGAGTTTCCACATGTTGTAAATCTAAGAACGTTATATATATGATTGAATGTAAACGCTGTAACATCCAATACATCGGTCAAACAAACCAACTAGTTTCTAAACGTATGAACAGCCATATATTTGATATCAATAATTATGAGGATCGTGGGTATGGTACAAATGTGGCTTCGCATTTTAATTCAGCTTCGCATTCTGTTAATGATTTCAGCTTTCTTCCTTTTGATATTGTAAATAACGAGATTGATCGCCTATGTAAGGAAACTTACTGGAACACAAACTCAACACACTCTATCCCAATGGTATGAATGCGACATTGCTATACGATATTAAGTAGATAGGGTTACTACTGTTTGTTCCTATTTCTTTTTTTTATATATACAACTTATAGGAATAGTTTGTATCTTTATTGATCTAGTAGTTTCTTAATTATCAACTTGAACTTTCATTTACAGTACTAACTCTCTATTACTACCACTATATTACATGTACGTTATTTATTTGGTGTTTGGGGCATGTGGGTATTTTGGGCGGGAAGAAGGTAAATCAGAAAGCTCCCTTAGAAGCTTTCTGTTTGCTTTCATCTTGCTTTCGGCTATCGCCTGTCGTTCTGTTTATAAATCAGCTTTCGTTTGGGTGGTGAAAATGGAGAGTTTTACTTTGTATAAATGTGACTTTGATGTTAGGATTGTTTATTAGTTGCATATTTTTCTATCTTCTTTATGATAGTGTCACTGTTATTCCGTATACTATGTATATACAGTGAACCCTCTCTATCTAGCAGCCGCTAGATTGTGTTGATTGTTTGGTGTAGGTGACTGTTTTGAGAGGGGTGAAATTTAATTAGCTTTCTGCTTTACTTTCGCCTTGCTTTGGGCAGTCACCTGCTTTTGGTATAGATATTTTGTGTATTTCGGTGACTGTTGTAGAGAGTTTTTACTGTATATAACGTTTTGACGTTAACGTGCCCAAACGTCTACAGCATTTGTTTATCGTTACGTCATTAAATTATATAAATATTAATTCCTTGAAAAAGCCTAACGACGAAACGTTGGAAGATAATTTATAAACTTAAAGTCGTGTTGGAGTAATTTCTAATACATGTATTAAATTAACATTTTGTAAGTACGCATGTATGTTTAATCTATATTAAAGGTTGATAACACGAATAATGTGTACCCTTTAAGGAACAGCCATGACCGAATTACTGAAGCTGTGTACATTCGAAAGCATAAAAAATAAGTTTCATTCTTAGGTAAACAACTTGACAGTTTGGCGCGAAAATTCCGATTTGACGTCATTTGGAGGTGACGTCATTTTTTAAAGTAGGATAAATATATCGAATTTTATTGTCATAAAGAAATACAGACAGCTGTTGTTTATAAGGTATATCAATTTTCCACTGGCACTAGAACAACAAAGTTTTTTTTTATATTTATATATAATCCATTTCTAACCGTAAAAGCTACTGTCATATAGACTTTCATATAGATATTGTGTTACTTAAAAATTATATTATACATGTCTACTGTTTTATAGATCTCGAAGTAGATCCTAAATCTGACACAGTAGAATTTATTGTTTTAAAAAATTCCAATGTAGATCTATATCTAAGCCTATAGGCTACTATCATATAGACTTTTCAAACAGTCATAATATATACATCAAGTGTCACTGAAAATGTGATATATATGTCTTCTGTCAAATAGATATAACTTTAGATCCTCAATCTGACTCACTAGACATTCAATAAAAAAAAAAAAAATTTTTTTTTGGCCTTATTGATTGATAGTAGACTATCGCTACTTAGATAAACATGGTGCGGCAGTCCCAGAGCCATCGAAACCATCCCTCGCATTGATAAGCGTTTTATATCGAAAAATTACGTTGACGCGCAACAGGGGTCGAATAGGCTTGAGCACCATGTTTACTAACTATACGATAGTAGGCTTAGATCTATATACAATATACAATCTTTTTACGTTTCCAGTGTCACCATTATGACCTTAACATACAATAACTATATGATAGTATGTTTATATATATATTTATTTTATTTCCATTGTCAAATTAGACATGTATGCAGTATTTTTATATTTCTATAGTGATATTTAGGACAGTAGGCTTATCTATAGACCTATACAGACTAGATCTAGATCTACTCCACAGATTTTTTTTCTCCAATTCCTTGTATGTCATATTGAGGAGCTGTGAGATCAAAATGTCACTAGACCTTTATATAACTTTTTATATCTATGAAAGTCAATATGATAGTAGCCAATAGGTCTAGATACAGATCTACTAAAAAAAAAATTGTTTTTTGTTCCAGTGCCAGTGCAATTTTCTTGCAATTTAATAAAGAAGAATTTTAGTCGGGAATCATGGTTTCCGCTAATAGGAAGGCATAGATCGGTTAAGAACACATTTTTTAAATCTCCGCCAAATGTTTGCTATTTCAGGTCCAAAGATTAATTCGCGTGTTTGTTTTCATTACTTTTGGTTATCTGTGATTGGCTGTAATTTTCATTTCATAACTCCATGAATGAAAAATAATTCAGACCACGCCTGGTCGGGACTACTTTTAGTCCAACTGCTCTCCACAAGCGCTGCATGAAGCAGGACGCCAAATGACGTCATTGACGACGACGTTACTACAAAACAACGTCGCGTTTTGGCGGAAAATATCTATGGCGGAGGGACTACAGCCTACGTTTTAAAAGTGTTAAATAATGAACACTCGTGTCAGATTCTCTATTTAACTACTTAAGTGAATCTAGTGATATTGATTTATTGTATTCATGGAAGTATGGAAAAAAACCCTGGTCACACTGGGTTTTTTTCATACCTCCATGAATACAATAAATACATGTATTCGAATTATTCCTTAAATGAAAAATGCATATGCCTCGCCTCCTCTTCGAAACTTATCCACAAGTCCCGCCCTCTCGAAAACTTGCGTTTACACGAATTGAACGGCATTTTTTTCAATGGATTTGAGTGGGGCGAATGTACATATTTCGTTATTTATATCATGTTATACTGATTGAAATGGGAGAAAAAAAATCCACTATTCGTTTTGTTGATATAGGATAGGAATTTCAAGTCTCCCCCTCGGGTCAGAAAATTCACGAGGGAGGGGGGGGGAAATTCCTATCCTACATTAACACTCATGGTGGAATTTTATATTCCCTCCCTACAACGACCCTCCCAGCAATTATTCCCTCCCAACAACGATTCCCTCCCTACAACAACGCTTGTCGCTGTTCCCCAAAACAAGACCATTATTTTTTACACTTACACTGCTGCAATATCGCCTGCTTAAAATTGTCGTTTGCTGTTTTTCTCAAAGTAACATATTTAACATTTTGACAAAACAAAAACGTAATGACCAGTGAAAAACAGCTTGAATCCAGACCAGACTGTTTGCAAATGTTAGCCAAGATTCAGTTTTCACTCCCTATAACAACTCCATCCGAACAACAGACACTCGTTGTCTCCCCTTTGGTGTTGTTGTAGAGAGGGAGCAATGTAGTATGTTTGCTTTGTTGTAAATGCAGATGTGATACAGTGGATAAGCAGTTATTCTTACACAATACATGCGTACATATATGCTGAACCAATTACTTCCATTGCAAACAGCTGGAGCCTTGTCAGACACCGGGTAGCCCAGCGTCTGATCATGTTCCAAACTTTTGGAACTCAAAGTTAATTGTCAGCATTTTCGAAACATTTTCTACATTTTATTTAATTTGTTTTGCGTTCGGTTTCGTTTAAACGGGAAAGAATAACGTAAAATAAAATCCCGTTTAAACGAAATGTAACGCAAACGCAATGCAGAAAATGACAGGTTATTGAAAAACTGAGGGGCAAACAATTTGAAGCCAGATCACACGCCGGGTTTTCAATGGTCATTATAGTTGTTTATAAACGAGTTTATTGGGAAAGAACAACGTTTGCATGTAAATTATGCATATATCTTCATATAAAAACATTTTAGCGGTCATAATATTATATAACTAGAATATTGATAATATTATATATTCTGTTATCATTTCAAGAATTCTGTTTGGAGCTCTCGTTTTCGAACTCCGTAAGAACAATTCTATACGTATTTTGAAGAAAAGACTATTTCTCAGAGTTGAACTTATTCACCATTGGACTTGAACCCGATAGTAACGAGTATACATGTACTTGTTCTGTACTAACAGTTTACCTGCGAAAAGTATATTTGTCCTATGTATAAAGTGCAGACCCAGATCAGAGAGTTCATAATGGAGTTTAATCGTATATTCGTAAAATAAAAGCGGAACTTCATTAAAGGTAAAGGTAAAGGTGATAGGTTTATCAAGCCTGAAATTTATATGTCATATTCTACCGACTTTTACAATTACCTCCCTGTTCATCGAGTCATAAGTCGGCCATTTACATACGGCGCTACTAGCAGCCATGACACATTGACTTGTTTCCCTCTCAGGTACCCATTTAAATCACCTGGGTGAAGTGGAGCAATGTAGGGTTACTTTTTTGCTCAGAAAAATTTCAGTGATCCTGACCTCTCGCTTCCTAGTCGAGCGTCCTTACCACTCCGGGACAAGATTTACATTTCAAATTTCATAACAGGAAAACTTAAATATTCCATTAATTCAACAATGACCACTTAACTCTTATCATGCTAGCGGCGGATATATCACACAATGAATACCTTTGCAAACAGTTTTGATCCAGATGGGACGCCGCGTAACGCGGGGTCTCGTCAGGCTCCAAACTGTTTGACACCCTGACCTTAGTTAGAAAATAAATTTAGAAAATTCAGTTTTTAGAAAAGTAGCAGACGACAATTTTTGCCGAAGAAAATGTTTACCCAGCATGCAAAGAGAATTACTATCCGTAACGTACAGTCGGACTCGAGTTTAAAGTGGAGAAAACGTTTAGTACTATCTTCCGTATAAATGAAATGCGAACGCAATTTATTACAATAATCTATAAAGTGACAAATTCTTCAACATATAATGACTCCTGAATTTTCTCTGAGTGGCAAACAGTTTGGAGCCTTATCAGATACTGGAGTATTCGGCGTCTGATCCGGCTCCTAAATGTGTTCAGTGTACAGAATATATTTAAGCATAACGCGTTTATTGGGGGGAAGAAGCGCTGATCAGATTCTAAACTGTCTGTTAGTGCTGATTCGTCATTAGCCATAATGCCTAGAATTTAAGGATGTGAAATTAAAGCAGGTTACTAGATTATCATAGCAATATCATGGTTAAATGTCATGCTGCTACTGTGAAAAATACGTTAGTATTTCCCAATAACAGCATTTATACTAAAATCCTTATGACCATTGCAAACAGTTTGGAGCCAGATAAGACGCCGGGTAACCCGGTGTCTGATCAGGCTCCAAACTGTTTGCTACTCAGATAAAATTAAATCGTCAGAATCTTAGATGTCAATGTCTGTATTTAATTGCACTGCGTCTGCGTTAAGTTTCGTTTAACCCTTTACTACATAGTCTGTTTCTAGTTTTGAAGATAGGGAACCATTAAAAGCAGGTTGAAAGTAAAGCAGAATGCACCTCCATGCGCATTCTGCTTTACTTTCAACCTGCTTTAAGCTACCATCTAGGATAACGAATATACTTCTTATGGTGCATATTCATGTCTGTATAAATTGAAATTTTTTTCTTCATCGGAGGAATAAATTAGAGATGTAAAAAGGCGTATTTATTGAGTAATTGTTTAAAGGGAGAAGAATAACATCCTCTTCGTTGTATCAACATGTGTAACTGTTGATAAGCCATGCAGCATATACCGTAACGGATGTAAAGGCGGACAACGAGCAATAATGAGGATACCCTCAGCAACAATAAGGATACAAACTGACTTTGGAAGGGCATCATAATTGAAGAACAATTAAGCCAATTCAGATTCCATAAGATACTATTGTTATTGATTTGCAATTGTTTGATTTAATCAGTTTCTAGTGCATGCTAACTTTGAATTGAGAATCCTGGTTGAGCTCCGATGCAATGACGTGAGTTTATTGTATATAAGACCGTGTTCAATTTATAATCATTTGTTCATCGTTTGGGCTCGGACAATCATGAAGACTCTGCTGTTGATTGTGGCGGTTCTGTTTCTGGCCGAAACGGGTTCAATCATATCCTGTTTAACCAACCAAGAGTTCATCGACTTGATCGAACCATATGCTGAAGGTATGTTAAGTAAACTAAATATATACAATGGTAAACAGACTAAACATATTTATGTTTTTCTTTCCTCAATTAACGAGTTTGTGTAAAACAATTTTGTTTAATTGCAAACAATTTGTAACCAGATAAGACACCGGGTAAACCCGGCGTCAAGTCAGTCTCAAAACTGTTTGCCACTGAAACGAATATAGCTGTTTACCACTCAAATAAAAATAGCTCGTCAAAATTTTCAAAACATTGGCATCTTGTACATTTTACTGCATTGGGACTGTATTTACTTTCGTTTAAAAGAATATGTCTATCCACTTTTAATATACATAATTATCATGTTTTGACAGTATAATAAAAGATGGATGGATGAGTTGGGTTTACGGCACTGCAACACAATGTAGGTCATATAGCGCCGAAAATAATAATAATGATGATTATGGTGATGATGATGATAATAATAATAATGATAATAACATTGATAGTTGTAATAATGGTAATAATAATAATAATAATAACAATACATGTAATAATAAAAATGATAATAATGATAATAACATTAAAGAATATTATTGTATACCTTACTATAAAAAGTAACAAAATTGCCGTTGAAAACTGCTTGAAGATATACAATAATCAAAGTACTGTAGTACTGCAGGCTCGGACTTTCAGTTTAATGTAAAACAAAGTAATGCAGAAAGCTAATTATGGAGTGTCTGCATTACCATTGCCATGCATAAGCAGAAACCTTCAGCGCTTAAACACCCTAAAGAATTTTGCACTGTGCATGTCTTTTAATGCATCGTCTGCTATGACTACAGTGTACTAGGTGAGTGTTTATTACAAGGGAGTAAAGTAAATACGGTGTTTAAATCGCCACAGGTACAGACTCAGGATCCTGAGTTTAACTCAGTGCTTGTACACGGTTTATCTGATAGTGACGTACCCAGCAACTGAAGCTCCGTTATAGCATATGTAAACCCCGTATGCCAGGATTTGTATGTAGGGGGAGCTAGACTCGCACCAATTTCATACATTAGGATTCGATATAGGCTCTCCGAGCCAAAGAGGTCAAAACATGGCCTAGGCGTGCCTTCTGTCCATAATAGCGAAATGTGAGAAGGCTTGCCTATGTCATCTTTTAACCTCTTAATAATTATTTTTGTTGATATTGTTATTCCCGTTTGACATTATCATTATTTATGATTATTATTATCATGATTATTATCATTATTACTACATGGTACACACGTGTATTATTTTTATATAATTCCCATCCCAGTTGCATTAATTATCAACATGATCATATATTCATATTCAGTCACAGATGTCTACGGCGATGACGACCTAGAAGAGGATTCGGCCGATGTCACAACTCTGCCAGGAAATCCTCATGACGAATTAGACATAGAATTCCTGCTGAAAAAGTTCGGGATATTTCTGCAGGACGAGACCAAAGGTGGGTTCTCTCTATTACCTATGAGACTGAAATCTGCACATACAATGCTGGTATAAATGCATTTCTATTCAACCCCAAGCCTTGTTTACAGCTTTCGTCCGAAAAATGTAGTCTGCAGTAATTCATAAAATAATATTATCTGCAGCCTGTTCTTTTAAAGAAAATATTACCAGAGAATCCAACATTTTGCACCTACTACTCTGCGCCTCATCCTGATCTCAATTGCTTACAGAGGCGTGATAAGCCCGTAAGTTTAGCAGTAACCCTTACTCCATAGTCTGTTTCTAGTTTTGAAGACAGGTGATCACCTGAAAAGAAAGAGGTTGGACTAAAGCAGAAGGCACATTAAGGCACATTCTGCTTTATTTTCAGGCTGCTTAAAGCTTCCATATACATGTACTAGAATTTAGAAACTATTTCAGATGATACATATCCATGACTGTATGGGTTGGAACTACGTGTATTTTCTCCGGAAGAGGAATGCGTTTATTAGTATCTATGGAGTATTGGCTTAAGCAGAATGATTTGATGTTCCCTTTCCGAAAAATCCTTCCGACTTATTTATTTATTGCATTTTGTTTTACTGTGATGAAACCGCTTAAATCATTACGTGTTTCTCATTGTGAATTCAAAGCGCTGCCAACTAAACATTCCATGATTGGCTAGTATTAATTTTTACCGGTATTAAAAATGGCAAACGCAGTATGTAAATAGTTGCAGGATAATATGAGTATGCATTATTTTATGGTGTTAAATCAATGCCATATGGTTTTCTCATTAAAAATGGAATGGCTTATTTGATGTTTTAGGATGTACAGTTGTTGGTCATAAATAAGTTCCCACCCTGGAAATCTGTGGTAAAAACACCATCTCCATTACTTTCCATAAAATTAACATTGTAGAAAGCAATGGAGATGTCATTTTCAACATCTTAAGATTCATTATCACATATCTGTCATTTTACAAAGTTCTGATTTAGCTGAACAGTTTAAAATGTTTAATGATCATTAATGATTTCTCTTTAAAATGATGGCATGTCTTGATTCCATGTGATGTCCAGGTTGCCATGGCAACATTATTAAGAACACTAGTCATAGAGTTTCACTAGTGTTCTAAAGTTGCTTAGCAATCGAATCAAATCAGAAGTAAATAAAATTTCACCTCTCAGTCTGATCGGAAAATAATTAAGCTTTTGGTAGATATATACCTTTAGTGACTTTAAAGTTAATCGACAGGTTACTGTTTACCTTAAACAGCTCAAATACATCCAAACTTATGACAGAATTCCAAGGTGGGAACTTATTTATGGCCAACAGTTGTAGACCTACAGTGGAAAATCAAAGCGCTAAAGGCGCTGGAAGACTGTCGGTGTGAAAAAAGAACACATGCTTCCAGTTGTACCATTCTGATTTATTAAACGTTCTGAGATAATTCCATGCAAATTCCCGTGATGAAGAATAACGTTTTTGGCGCACAAATGTGGAACAATATTCACAAGATTTTTAACAGACAGACAGACAAACAGAAAGCACAACCTCAACATGTCTTGCTATGCTGCAGCTATGTTTATTACAAGACAACAGTAAAGCATAAAGTTTGAGGAGTTTCTACACCAATATTGTTCTTCATAAAGCAGTCCCATAAGACCATGCCTTTTCATTGATTTGTTCATTCGCCCATAACTAGGGTTACAACAGTTTTTGACAATACATATATGGTGAGAAAAATATACAGTCATACCGGGACTCGTACTTCATTGCAACCCTGGTTTACGAGGCGATTGCTCCCCATACTGAGCTACCAGACTGCTTACCCAAATCTCTCACTATTTCACTATAAACTGAAACTAGCTACAAACATCCATATTTTAAAAAAAAATTGTCCTGAATTTTTATTTCAAGAACACTCCGCCAGTTTCTTTTTATTATGTTTGTACACTTATAATTTTGTTGCATATTACATATGTGGGTTGTTTACTTTGTGTACAAAATGTAACATGATGAAAAAGTTGTAACTCAACTGGGACTTGAATCTAGTGCCTTTGGCTTACTATGCCGCACTCTACACACTGAGCTATCAAACCAGCCAGTAAATTCTATCAATCTGTTTCACCATAATCTCAAACAAGCTACATAAAGTCATATGTGCAGTGGATAAAACGTTATTCTTTTCAATAAACGTGTAAAAATTGCTCAAAATTATTATTTCCATTGCAAACAGGTTGGAGACGCTGAGTAACCCGGTGTGTAATTAGACTATAAACTGTTTGCCATTCAGATTTAAATGGATATTCAGGAGTGTCTAAAAGTTGTCAATTAGTGTGTTGCGTGTGCGTTTCTGTAACATTTAAACGGTAAATAATAACACCTTCTTCATTGTAAGTAAAAAAGCAATCGGCACAAATGTCCTGTATTCCTTTCCAATTGCAAGTTCATTCAATTAAAAATCAACAACTAGCAAAACAACAACATTTAACCTATTCTTAGTCAGATCACGATTGGAAAACTTGGTCTGTTACAAACCAGGAGAGTTTTAAGATGAAAGCAATTTCTTCTCGTAAAACACTATACTATTATTATATCTATATAGCATAAAAATTAGTTGTATACCGATTATCGTTAGATGGTCGACAATCAATTATTTTCTTCCGAGTCGCCGATGCTCAATTGAACTTACATCATTCTCTTCCGCGACGTCGTAAATGTTTTTAAATTGTCTGTTTCAAGTATTGATGATTACTGTTGCCTTTCATTAAGCAACAACTTCTCTTCAAATGTAACCTATCATTGAGTGGACGTATTATTTAAATTAGTTCCACGGTGGTTCTGATTCTCAATGATTTAGTGCCTGATCAATTATTACTATAATTACCGTGCAGAGTCTAATGAATCAAAGCTCCTAGTTGAGTTCTGGAAAACAAAACGAAACAACCTTAATAGTTTGTATTCCTAGCTTGCATCCACTGTATATGTAAACCCTTTCTTTTACAGTTCTTCTTTTTACAGCCTTTTACTCTTGTTTATATTATACTTGTGTTTGTCAGAATATAGCTGTTACAACTAATGTTTACTGTTATATTGTATCAGACGTTAAATAAATCTTCTTGAATCTTGTACCCGCTGAGTAAAACATGTACTTGTTGCAAACTGTCAAAACAACAATTTAATGTAATGTATGGAATGTCATAATGACATGTTGTAAATAGTTTTAATCAAGACGATTATTAACCTTGTACACGATACCGCGAATTCGTCTAATCTAAAATTTGTCAAACAGTTTGAATATTGATTAGACGCAGCGTTACGCGAGATCTTGGTTCACACTGCTAACTCTGATGTATAAAAAATGTATTGCCGCGAGTTTAGTATATATCATAATTACACCCATTGCAATCTTTACTGTCTGTAACTAATACTCGATAAGTATTTGATCATTACCGTAAAACAAATGCAGAAGTGTTAATTTGTGTTTAAGAGAGCTGGCTTATACATGATGGAATTAAAAGTTAATGTTTCTACACGAGTGATTTTTATGCATTGTGTTTCGTCATGAAATAGCATGCAGAGTGTCAAACAGTTGATCCAGACATCATCTGGATGCAAACTATTTGCAACAGTAATAATGAATTCGCGGTATCGTGTATAAGGTTAATAATCGTCTTGATTAAAACTATTTACAACAATAATCATTCTTCCAAATTGAGTTAGCCTTCTCCTTGATCAAGTATGAAAGTCGTCTTAGTGGGTTGTAATGCATTTCATATCAACATAGAAAAGCATCCGAATGTAAAGCAGCTGTTCCAGATCTCATCTCGATCTAAAATATTTGCAAAAAAATGTTTTACAAAATAATTACTCTTGAAAATTGGGTTACCGTCTTTAGCTATGTATTGTGCGCACTTTTATCATAAAATCTTTTTTCTGCAATTTGGGGGTGCGTACAATACAGTGGAACAAGACTCTAAAGCCTACCTTGACCAACGGTTAGAGCCCGTAGGCCGATGTGTTAAGATTGCGCAATACGCTGCTGGGCTTTAATTGACACCTCCCATTATAGCCCGGGATTAGGGCTGTTTATTGGAGATGACACGCTAGTGACCCCAATTATAATCAGTTATGATTGTCCGGGTGTAAACTGTTGATGTTATGACACTTGATTGCTTATAAGTTATTAAAATTAGTCTCCGATCTGAGAATGCAAGCCCTCGATTATTTGAAGCTTCTTTCGAGGGAGCATGTTAGTCGCTACGTACAGTATCTAATACAATCAAAATCGGTAAGGCATTTTGAACTGAGAGAGAAATAAAGTAAATAAACAAGTTGTTATTCATAATTATTGCGTGAAATAGCTAAAAAGAAAGTAAACTTAGCTCTGGTTGCATCGTAGAAACGAAGCGTCACTGTATAAACACCCGCCATTTCCGGGCCCGAACTGCGCATAATCGAATTTACTATTTCCGGATTATTCTTTTGATTGGCGGCACTCGATTTTCAGAGCGAAACTTTTTGTAACTTTTTCGCAACATTCGTATTCTACCGTATTTTTTCATATTTCAATAAATGCTAGTGATGAAATAATTCGATACAATAAATATTTAGTATTTTATATATTTTAATCCTAATAAACGCATCTACAAACGTACACAGAACAATGCGGGGTGATTCTAATCAGGAACATATTCCGTTCCTGTTCTAATGTGACGCTAGAAATGAAAATTAAGTATGCCCATAAAAATATGTCTGGTTTCGTTTCCAGCATTTGAAACACAGTCGCAGCTCATTTTTTGGACTTCGAAGGGCGGATTTCACCCCCTGACTATCAGAATACTTGTAATTATCACATATTTAACGTATTTTCTTGGTCCTAAAATATGCCTACGGAACTCTCTTCATTTAAAACAACTGGGTTCAGCAGGAGAAATCGTGCGTACGACGGCTGACCAAAACCTTGGGAAAAGTTTTTTTCCAGACATTTAACCCTGAAAATAAGGGTGCGTGTTATACACGGATGCGTATTTTAAACATATTTTATTTCCATATACATATTGAAATGGGGTCGGATCACAAGTTGTCAAATTGTTAGATTCGACCCTCCCCCTTTGGGTTAGCCCTCTAGCTGCTTGCTATGTAATTGTCGTCTGCAAACTTCGCGTCTTCAACAATTCCATGAGTTGATTTTTTCTATATCTTTATAAATCGCACCCGATTGGTCAAACGGTACGTATCACGATCTGATCTGGATCCAAACTTTTTGCGGCAGTAATCATGAATTCGCTCGTAACGTGCAGTCATTTGGATCCAAACTAAAATTGCACCGAGTGGCAAACAGTTCGTATCACGATCTGATCTGGATCCAAACTGTTTGTAACAATAATCACGAAATCGCCCGCAACGTTCAGAAGATTAATATTCATCTGGATCCAAACTAAAATCGCACCGAGTGCCAAACACTTCGTATCACGATCTGATCTGGGTCCAAACTATTTGCAGCCATTATCATGAATTCGCCCGTAACGTGCAGAAGGAAAATATTCATCTGGATCCGAACTGTTAAATCGCACCGAGTGCCAAACAGTTCATATCACCACCTGAACTGGATCCAAACTATTTGCAGCAATAATCACGAAATCGCCCGTAACATGCAGAAGGTTAACATTCATCTGGATCCAAACTTAAATCGCACCGAGTGGCAAACAGTTCGTATCACGAGCTGATCTGGATCCAAACTGTTTGTAGCAATAATCACGAAATCGCCCGCAACGTTCAGAAGATTAATATTCATCTGGATCCAAACTAAAATAGCACCGAGTGCCAAACACTTCGTATCACGATCTGATCTGGGTCCAAACTATTTGCAGCCATTATCATGAATTCGCCCGTAACGTGCAGAAGGAAAATATTCATCTGGATCCGAACTGTTAAATCGCACCGAGTGTCAAACAGTTCATATCACCACCTGAACTGGATCCAAACTATTTGCAGCAATAATCACGAAATCACCCGTAACATGCAGAAGGTTAATATTCATCTGGATCCAAACTAAAATCGCATCGAGTGCCAAACACATCGCATCTCGATCTGATCTGGGTCCAAACTATTTGCAGCCATTATAATGAATTCGCCCGTAACGTGCAGAAGGATAATATTCATCTGGATCCGAACTGTAAAATCATACCGAGTGTCAAGCAGTTCATATCATGACCTGAACTGGATCCAAACTATTTGCAGCAATAATCACGAAATCGCCCGTAACGTGCAGAAGGTTAATATTCATCTGAATCCAAACTGTAAAATCGCTCCGAGAGTCAATGTACTGAAGCACGGAATTATTCCGTAGCCGATGTAAGCCGCATTCTTAACCCTTTGCCTGCTGGTCGCGACTTTATTGGTATTTTAACACGGGATATACTGTGTAATAGTCCGGCAGCTTAAGTGACAAATACTTCGCTTCGTAATACAAGCATCAAATTTTGCACATATATGCCTCATGACATGCTATCTTGGAAAAGCACGAGATCCAAGTGAAAAAAACAAAATGGCCGCCAATTTTTTAAGATGGCCGCCATTGGAAGTGCTTATACTGTGTTTGAACTAGATTTTGATTGAATAATCCTATTTTGAAGATCTTTACATCAAAATATATGTTTTTGAGGATGAGAAAACCATATTTGAATTTAAAAAATCGAAATTATTGAAAATTATGATGATAAATTATGAATTAAATGAAAAATTACTGTCTCATTGAACTTTTAATGGACAGTTCCGCAGATATCTAAAACTATAATAAATTTGGTGATACAATCATCAAATGTTGCAAATGTATGCTTCATGACATCTTTTTTTAGAAAAGTACGAGATCCAACTGTAAAAACAAAATGGCCACCATTTTTCAGCTATGCATAAGTTCGACTCTGTTTGCTCGTCAATGCCAGACCACCACAAGTATTATGACTGTCTCATGTTTTAACATACATGTATATGTAAACTGAGATTTAAAATAAAGCAATTTGTATTGTATGGTATTGTATAATATGACATGTTCTCTTGGAAAAGCACGAGATCCAAGTGAAAAAACCCAAAATGGCCGTCATTGTTCAAGATGGCCGCTATTCGAAGTGCCTTTACTGTGTTTGAACTAGAATTTGATTGAATAATCATATTTTGAAGATCTGTACATCGAAATATATGTTTTTGAGGATGAGAAAAACCATTTTTGAATTTAGAAAATCAAAGTTATTGAAAGTTATGGTGATATAATATGACTTAAATGAAAGATTACTGTCTCTTCTAAGTTTTAATAAATAGTGCCGCAGATGACTAAAACAATACTTAAGTTGGTGATACAAGCATAACATTTTGCACAGGTATGCTTCATGACCTGCTTATTTGGAAAAGTACGAGATCCAAGTGAAAAAACAAAATGGCCGCCATTTTTCCATATGGCCGCCATTCGGAATGCCTTAATTTTTACTGTGTTTGAAGTAGATTTATCATCTGATACTGCCCGGTCTAGTTACGTTTCCTGGCATCTTGGCTCATTCGATGTTCGAAATGCCAATGCGTACTTGTAGACTAACTGGCTTACTCCTTGTTCAGACGACTTCAATCGTCTCTGAGTGTTGATATGTCCTCGGTAACTCGACCGATTTAACCACTACGTTTGACAATTACATTGGCTTGCTCATGAGGTTGGTCGACTGCTAACCTCAGAACTGCAACTTTTCTCAGCTGTAACTCATTGAGCACCTATAGGTGGATTTGCTCAAAGAAAAAAATTACCTGGGGTGGATGGTTGACAATGTTTTTGCAAAGAAGTAAGAGCTGACAATATTTGAAAAACAAAATAAATTAGCCTCTCTGAAAAATTCTGACCAAAGAGAAAACCACCAATTCAGTTGTCAACACAAGTGTTCTCCGTATCGAAACTGATGACACCGCAAGTGTGTGTTTTGCACAGGTCATCAACATTCAGAGCTTTTTGAATCCCCTGTTCTCAATTATACCCATGTGCCTCCATTCGGGGTAAGCAGAGGCAGCAAGCTGTAACTTGGTGCATGTATATGGCGCATTCTTGTGACACTAAAGGCAAAAAATGCCTCTGCTGTACCAGACAATGCCATTTAACCTCTTCATGAGCGTTTGTTCAACTGAACTGTGGTAGATTCCCAAGTGATGACAAAAAGGCCATCTCTATGTTGGAATCGCCAACAATGACTGCACATTTGTCTTCACCATATAAATCAGGCCAGTGTCACTTGAGTTGTTTTGTAAAAGCTCCCTGGCCAAAGTCATTGCGCTGAACTTTTAATTCATCTATAACAGAATCGCTTCCATGTTGTCATTGAAGTAATGCTCCTATGTAAAATATTCGAATCTGGACGTTTTAAATCTGTACTGAATGAAAACCTGGTTTTAAGAATTTTTAAACAAATATATTGGTAAGATTGGCATGTTTCTCATCGTTACTCATTGTTGTCAATTATAACTGTAAAACTGTAGCCTCTTTACACGTTTAGGATACTAGTATTCAATTCATGAAAGCAGAGCTTATAATCTTTGTTCTTCTTTTCTTTTACCGAACCGCTTATTTTGAGTCGTTTAATAGCCATCATTTTGACATTCTGATTCTATTGAGTCCTTCCAGTCAAACGTTATTCAATTCGGTGTTTGTATTATTAACGTATTCCTATTCATAGATGTTCTACTCTGAAAACATGTGTTTTCAGATTTATATGTGACGAAGCGGTCATCTTGAAAAAAGGCGCTATCAGGCATCTTGAACTTTTCAGGAGGATTACGTGTTCTGTTTGTAAATTGAGATCCTTGCCATCATTTGTACCAATTTTGGTGCTTGTATCTTTAAATGAACGATTCCTGTAGGTATTATAAGTTTACATAAATAACAAAGTATATTTATACAAATAAACGCTAATTTTGAGTCATTTAATGGCCATCATTGGATTTCAATTGACAGCATTAAGTTATCCAAGTTAATTTCATTCATGTTGATGTTTGGACCATTATAATGCTTCTATTTATTCATTTTTATTGACATTATTCTCTCCAAACATGTATTTTCACATTTACATGTATCGAGGCAGCCTTCTTGAATAACGGCGACCATCTTGGAGTTTTCAGGTGAATAACCTATTTGTCTTAAAATATATATGCTGGATATCATTTATGCCAATTTTGGTGCTTGTATCTACAAATAAATGGTACTTATAGGCATTGTAAGATTACTTAATAAAGTAAATTTATAACCAAAAACGCTAATTTTGAGTAATTTAATGGCCGCCATCTTGAGACTATCAGCCATGTTGGATTTTAATGGACAATATTAAGTTATCCAAGTCAAAATTTATTCATTTTAATATTTGGATCAAATCACAATTACATGTAACGAGGCGGCCATCTTGAAAAACGGCGGCCATCTTGGATTTTTTCAGTAGGATAACCTATTTTTCTTAACATGTAGGTGCTGGATATCATTTGTGCCAATTTTGGAGTTTATATCTACAAATAAATGGTAATTATAGGCATTTTAAGATTGCATAATAAAGTATATTTTTAAAAAAAAAACCGCTCATTTTGAGTAATTTGATGGCCGCCATCTTGAAATTATCAGTCCTATTGGATTTCAATGGACCATATAAAGTTATCCAAGTTAAAATCAATTCATTTCTATATTTGGATCATTAGCATACTTCTTTTTTATTAACATTCTACTCTGAAAACATGTGTTTTCACATTTACGTGTAACGGGGCGGCCATCTTGAAAAACGGCGGCCATCTTGGACTTTTCAATAGGATAGCCTATTTTTCTTAAAATATAGTTGCTGGATACCATTTGTGCCAACTTTGGTGCCTGTATCTTCAAAGAAACGGTTCTTATAGGCATTGTAAGATTACATAATAAAGTATATTTTTATCAAAAACGCTTATTTTGAGTCTATTAATGGCCGCCATCTTGAAAATACCAGTCCTATTGGATTTCAATTTATTATATTGAGTTATTTAAGTTAAAATCAATTCATTTTGATGTTTGGATTATTACCATACTTCTATTTATTGACCTTATACACTGAAAGCATGGTTTGCATATTTGACGAGCGGCCATCTTGAAAAACGGCGGCCATCTTGGATTTTTCAGATGGATCTCGTGCTTTTTAAAAAATGTACATCCTTGACATTATTTGTGCCAAAGTTTGTGCTTGTATCACCAAGCGAAGTATTCTGTTCATAAAAGTGACTTAAGCTGCCGGACTATAAGGCAACACTCACTGCTTTATTGAAATAATTAGGTTTTACTACAAAGAAGTTAGCAAAAACTGCAAGAATTTTCTTGAAATATTGCTTTAAAACTTTTATCACGCGCACTATTTTTCACTGTGTAAGCCTACACCCGCTGACACCAGAATTATACTCGCCAACTTGTAATAAGCCCAAGGGCGGATCAGCAACTCCTTTACCGAATCAAATACGCATTCTGCAAACGCAATGCGTGTTTTAGTGGGTTTTTTCAGTAAATAACTTCCAAATTCGTCTAAAAAATAAAAAGTGAGTAAAAGCCCAAATGTAAGTGGTGTTTCTACATGTAGATCCTAACCACTATATTACTCCACTCAATATTGTTTGTGTGTGGATACGCATCTGGCGCATTGATCTGAAATAGTTAAAGCTGTAAGTCTTAAAGAAGCACTACCTTGGAAAGTAGCTTATCCTATTTCAAAAGACAGTCTTAAAATGTTATTTCCAGTCATCATAAAGTATTGGACTCTGATAGGCTGAAACTGCACATGTGACCACTGTGTACGAAACCGTACACATTGATTTAGCCGGATAGTACGGTTCACGCGACTAATTAGATTTTGTTCCCTCGATCGATTCGCGTAATAGACAATCTCTCTTTTTCTGTTTATTAAGCAATTGTTTTCAAAGAAATAAAAAGAAATCTAAATTAAAAACTGTACTGAATCAATCATTATGCGTACATGTGACTCAGACATCGATTATAAGCGAGTTTCTTGCTTTGTTTTCCCTGATTACCCCACCCGCGTCGTCACCATGATAAACAAAAGACTGGAATTGAAATTAACAATGCGAAGTACAACGGCACTTGTCACTGGTTTATAATGAAATTGACACTCAATTAAGATATATTTAGATCAATATGTTTATCGAATACAACCCAAATATACATAAATATATATGCCTAGCCACTGACCTACGTGTTCATTTGTTCGCTCCTGATTATTTCCGTTCAATTGTTATAATTTATCGTTACAGTGTTTCATAAAACTTAAATGTCCTCCTAGACCTATCCGTTCGAAATTTCCTGGTAATGAACATTTAAAAGATGTCCACATTCCAATGTGATGACGTTACCATGTTAGAAACAGTCGAAGATAGGGCCTATCTTTAATTCATTTCAGTCGAACATAACCGTATTTTAAAGTAAAAATGTGGTTTTTAAATCTTGAAATACGGAATATGTTCAACATAAGCGGTTTATAAATTATTGCATTAAACTGTAGGAATGTAGGTAAATTCAACTTATAATGCGAGTTCCAGATATCGAAGTTTAACTGTATAGATTTTTGTACTCTCCAAACCCGCGAATAGTGAACTGATGTAAATTTCAAGTGTCAACTTTTAGGGTAAAACTTTGTCAGATTATGTATGTTTTCTTTCTTGTATTGGATCAAGACTGGAAATAAATTCGTTACACGGCATTCCGGCAGGGTGTACGGGCTTGTATGACGGTTTTGAATTCCGAATTTCCTTCGTCCAAAACCGTCATACAAGCCCGTACACCCTGCCGAAATACCGTTTAACTAATATTATTCTGCCCCAATAATCGCTTTTACGCTTAAAGACTTTTCCTCAGTCCATTGAATGACCACCAGCATATTGTTCTGGAGGTGTCAATGTAACTGGCAAATCACATGCAGTTTACCTGGATTATACTCATGCTCTAGTGATTTTCAATGGTTATTTCTAACCAAACTATCAAATATAAAGGTAGAGTCTCACACAAGACGCTTCAATGGTTCAATATGCACAAGACCCACACTGTAAATCAAGCGGCCGTTTTACGCGTTCATTTTCCTAACACATTACATTCAATGTTTCAACACATGTGTTCAACCCTAACCCTAAATCTGCTGAATTTACAAGAGTGCACACCAAGTGTTCATATTTGTGTTCATAAAGTGAACACCAGCGCTTATGAGTTTGGACCCTAGTGTTCAGGGGATGTAACTCAAGTCCTTTATACTAGATTTGTTCTATTTGTCTGAATTTATTTGATGAAACTTTAGTTTTACGTGAATATCCGGCGCGATTCGATGGGAAACTAAAAAATTTACGCCTCTTTTTGAAAATTTGAACACTTTATTCACGCGCAGCATTCACGATATGTTCTAAAATAATTCGAAAACATTAACTCATTATTCTATGACGTCATAACTATTTAATGACGTCACTATGATGTAATCATAAACAAGTAGCCATTTTTCGTTGAAGAGTCGCAAACGATTGTTTGATTTATGTGGGAATTCGTTCACATTCACTCTTAGGGAACGGAAAACGCAGGAGAACACTGTAGATTTAATATATTTTCTGGCCTTAGATGCCTGTTGCATTATAGCTTTCATCTTTGGCTGGGGAAATGTGTTTATCTACGCAAGCTGCAACCACAAAGTAAGGAAGAAAGCGGGCTTAAATAAGGAGTAAGTTGTTTGTGTGTGTGTCAATGTGTGTGTGCAGGGGGGATCTCGCTAACTCAAGGTATTTGGTAAGTAGATCTAGATAGGTAATTTTGTATTTAGTATATTTCAACTGCACAATTTTCGTATGAATAGTAAATTTTAGCGTGACGTCTCAAACCTACTCAAAGGTTTGACTAAAACCCGAGTCAAGCAGGCTGTTTCATAATGTCAAGCCGAAAGCTGATTTTACCGATGTGACATTACCCGATGTGTGCTATGTTCTTATGCTCTCTGCAACAAATAAATACGAAAGACTCAAGCAGGAAACGTAACACAAACAATACACCCACCTCTCAAGCAGAACACACACACACAGTCATACCACAACAAACACACACACACACACACGCAATACCATTCCTTCATCTACACACTAAATAGAAAACAACACGCAAGACAAACATAAAGCAAAGTGAATATAGGAGCCCGCCTTGGTACGGTCAGTAGCAATCAATAATTAACTATAAATTAATTAACCATTAACAACCACTGGGGGTTAAACCTGGGTTTAGGGGCGCCCAACCTCACACTTATCTCCTATATTCACCTATAAAGACAAACAGTGTACATAAAATATAACTCTGTTTTGGAGAACTGTTAATGGGTGACGGGCCTGAACTGTGAACACCTTATGTTCTACGCGATTCTAACACTGAATGCCTAATGTTCTACGTAGGCATTCATAGCTGAACACATAAGGTTAAAGTAGACATTTAAAATCTGAACACATGATGTTCTGTGTATATTCTGTCTTTTAATACTTGTTCGATGAACATGTTAAACAGTGTGCAATATCTGTTGCATCCATTTTGAACGTGTCCTGCATTAAAAAATTGAACACCAAATGTGTTCATTAGTTGTTCAGTTTAGGATCAATAAGCGTTCAAACATTGAACACTACCATTAAATCTTAAACACTTACTGAACACATGGACGCGTCATGACGCGTGCAATATCTGTTGCAAATAGGCGTTCATTACATGTTCTCTAGTTTACAGTGCATGCTTTGTGCAAGGAAATTGACAGCAAATAATCTGGCAAGGCGTTATGAACAAAAGGTCGTGAGGAGGTGTCTTTAAACTATTGTTTTCAATGCAAACAGTTTGGAGCAAGACAAGACGCCATACCCAGCGTCTGATCAGGCTCAAAACAGCTTGCCACTTAGATTAAAATGAACATTCCAAATCGTCAAAATTTTTATAGACTTCCTTGCAATGGGTGTGCGTTTTGTTTGCGTTTAAACGGGAAATACTAAGGTCATATCCACTGTTCTTTTAGTTGAATGCATACATGTAGATGGTTCTCTCGATAAACTTTGTACTCCTATTCTATTTGCATAACAAGGTATACAATTCGACATGTATAACGTTGACACGAGCTCGTCTTCGAAATATCAACTTATCACACCTATAAAACCAGCTCATACTTGCAATTACAACAATTTATTAAAGAAACGCAATATGATTGAACATGAAACGATAGCGCTAATCACCGGTCAAGGAGCATTGTAGTCCAAACATTCTTACAGAAACTAAAGTGATATGAAACATTTTCAAATTTAAAACTGTCAAATGTTTACTTATCAGTTTACAAGTCATTCATTGGCTGCTGCTACAGGGGACGTTTTTCCTTTTCTTTACCCATCTGCCAATAACATTACTAATTACAAAGATAGCATTTTTCAACATAAACTTTGGACAAGCCACACCTTATGTTTCATTACATATATTTTGTCAACTATCGTTCTTCTAAGTATGTACTTTTAGATTGTGTTGATGAATATGGTGCAGTTGATAAACAGTGAACCCGTTTTTATTCAAGTTAAATCTTTTTCGTTTGAAATTTCTAGAAACGCCGGAGTGTGTGATGATTACCTTGTTAGTATATACATGTAGTATATAAGAACCACCTATGGTTGAGTGCGTGTAGTTTTAAAGTTGCTCGTGGTTTTTTTGTTTCAGGAGTCGGATCCAAGACCACACAACTCTGGTGGCATCACCATCACCATCACCACCACCACCATAAAACATTCTCGTGTCACTGTCACCATGACTCTTGTGGCTGCTGTCTACATCACCGCTTCAATTTCATCTTTAAACACTACACGCTCCATGGTACGTATCTGATTTAAACCATAACTTCAAGAATCATTTTTATGAAGAAATGAGTTCCACTTAATACAGTCATTGATATGGACCATAAGATTTTTTTTATCCCAGAAGATGGTAGCTTAAATCATGCTGAAAGAAGAGCAGCACTCACCTTAGGAAGCACACATTAGGCACCCATTTGTTTTAAAACATGAAAAGAGGCTATGGGGGAATGGGCTAAATCGGGATATTGCAATGAACTCTCCTTATGTGATTTCATCATAATTATAGACATACAAAGGTGATTTAGCCCCTCCACTGCCCTACTCCGAGTCGCTAGCTATTTGCAGTTTGGATCATGATCAGATGCCGCGTATTGCTGCGTCTGATCGTGATAAAAACTGTTTGACATTCATTTCAATATTTCTTAAGTAAAAAATATCTAAGATTAAAATTTGAGAAATTAAAACAGACCACAGTTTCTTTTCAAATTTTGACGTCATGGCAGTGCTTTGGTTAAAACACTGTGAAAAAGTTGTCCAGCATAACATCCTCATGAGTCGCCGCCTACCTTGGAGTCTACATGTTACTCATGGAGCTGAATTCCAGTCGAAACTCGATAGTTCGAACTCGCGTTAGTTCGAACATACCCATATTTCAAAATTAAAACTTACCCACTTTGAAATAAGGGTATGTTTGAATTAAGCGAGATCGAGTTATCGAAATTAAACTTATGAAATACTGGTGATGTCGATTACATCGACTTGGAACTATCGGGTTTCGACTGTATTTTCTGCTACAGCTGCAGCTGCGATTTCATTGTTATCGTGCTTGTACTGAAACAATATCTGCATTTCAAACAGTTTGGGGTCAGATCAAATGTGGGGCTTCCGGCGTCTGATCTGGCTCCAAACAATTTGCCAAGGTTATATCTTTTTAGCGTTTGAGTTGAGTCTAAGTTCATTCTCAAGCATTTGATTGGTCAGATTTGACCCTAGGCTCAAATCTGACCAATTAAAGGCTTGAGAACGATTTCAGACTCAACCCAAACGCTTTATACGCATGGACCCTGGCTCGCCTTGAACAATTTGCCAACGTCGTTTTTCACGTTTTCCAATTTTATTTTTTTACAACGAATTGTATGTTAAGAATATCAAATAAGTAAATGTACTGATTGTTTTCAGCCTGTCTGACCGTGGCCTACCTACCCAGGAACTTTGGATTTGAGCTGACCTTCAAACTCAACCACCATGTGCTGTATCACAAAGAGATTTCTCGTAAGTAGTACAGTAAAAAAATCTTATTACTACCTACAAAGTAGGGTCCAGAGTTAGTGTTTACCACAGGTGACTGCTTAAAGTTAAATGAAAATAAAACAAAAAAACTCCTGTATGAGCATTCTGTTTTACCTTTATCTTGCTTTCAGCTGTCACTGCCCGTTTATAAGTCAATATAATATTTCTTTCATTGGTCGTAATAATGGTTTTACTCTAATAAAGCAGAGAGAGAAATAAGTGGTTGTTGTTGCAATAGTATTATTATCATTAGTAGTAGTAGTAGAAGTTGTAGTAGTAGTAGTAGTAGTAGTAGTAGTAGTAGTGGTAGTGGTAGTGGTAGTGGTGGTGGTGGAGCTGATGGTGGTGGTGGTGGTGGTGGCAGTGGTAGTGGTAGTAGTATTATTATTATTAGTAGTAGTAGTACAGTGGAGAAACTGTTATTCTTTCCCACTTAATGCGTTTTAAACGCGTTTGAAACGCGTTTGAAACGCGTTTTATCTATTAACTTACAAACGCGTTTGTAAGTGCGTTTAAACGCACTTATAAGTTAATAGTCATAATATGGTTTTACATTGCATTTTGGGTGTTTAAACAACGTTAAGAAAGATATTTTCTCATTTTTGCACTTTAAAAGTGCTTTATATATACACAAGTTGTGCGAATTGTGTTTTTTAAAGAGTTTTATCTCATTCGATCGTTAAATTAGACGATCTGTGTTTCGTTTAAAAATATGGTGGTGCTTTTTGTTCCAACCGAAATATTTGTTAATTGCTTGGATTCAGATCAGTTGTTAAATTACTGGGCATCTGATTCGCATCAATGTTTGGATCCAGATCAGATGCCGAGTTACTATGATCAAATTTTGCACATTCTGATTTTTTACAAATATGTTGTTACACTCACACATTTGTACTAAATTCTATACATGGAATTGAAACAGTGTAGACACTGTTAGGTCCATTCTTTTTGGAGTTTATATAATGATAGGTTATAACAAAACTAATCTAAAATTATCATAAAATCATCTAAACGCATACCTGATAAGTTCAGACGTTATTCCAGTGTCGAGTCAACATATTCAAAAGAATCATTAAGTCACATAACATTTAGATGAGCTGTAAATATGAAGGATTTTATCTATCTGTAAAGTATAACTGTACATGGTCAAAAACAGCAATATTATAATTGCCCATCGTGTAACCACGGAATTCTTGTATAATATAATTCTGTGGTGTAACTACCCGACATCTCGTTGCGTCATCAACCGGATATGGGGTAATAAAACTTCGGCTTATCAAAGTAAACATAATCCTAATTAGGGGTGCGAGTCTGTTGGGGGCAATTTTACAATTTATAGTCCGCCACCAAAATTGTCATTTTTATGGTCAGGTTACTTTCACAAGAAATGGCCACACTAGTGTAAATCTATCATATACAGTAGATCTAATTTGACTTTATCAAAGCTGTCAGTTTGGATCCTGATGTATTGCCGATTTAACATTTTACTAATTTTACCCCTAACTCCCCCAAAGTAATTGAAATAGATTCAAACCGTTTGAATAGAAATCAATATGATTTTAATTATTCTAATAAAATTTAACAGTTAAGATCTCGTTGGAACGCCGAGTCACTCAGCATTATGATGGAGAACAAAACTGTCTGGTTTTTTAATCAAAATATTAATTCGTTCTATAACGTACATCAGTTTAGATCTTGATTAGATCATGGAGAAATCACAGACTGCTCCGTGATTAGATGGCGAACTTATCGGCGTCTCATCTACATGTACATAGAAAAATGTTTTCAAAGGTCACATAAAAATTGAGCGATATTGAGAAAATGCGTTTGCGTAGATGAATAACAGTATTTATTTGATCTTGACAAACTGCATACGTTACGCAATTTTCAGACGGGAAGATTTTCAAACAGTATCATTGATTGGAGCCAGATCAGACGCCGAGTTACTAATCATTTGATATGAACCAATGCTTGGATCAATATCATACGCCGAGTTACTCATGTCCTGGTCTACATAAATGATTCCACCCAGTTCAGACGCCGAGTTACTAAGCATGACTAAAATGTCAATTATTGGTGACTGCATCAGCATGACCATATATGGGAGATAGTAAAGCCGGACGTGTACACAGCAGGCATTGTCCGCCCAAGGCCTCTGGCAATCTATACACCCTGTCATACTGTATACACTCACAGTTTTATCTATGCATACATGTACATGTAGGCATAAGAAGGGTACTATAAACCTAGTATAATTATTTAAATACCTTTCGGATTTATTTTAATTCGTATAATTGATCGGTCTCGATAAAAACAAAGGTATGCCGAATGAAACGCAAAAGTCCGCTTATAAACGCGTTTATAAACGCAAAACTCACTTATAAACGCAAAACGCGTTTATCGTTTATCGTTTCGTTTGCGTTTCGTTTGCGTTTCGTTTCCGCATGCGTAAGCATAAACGGGAAAGAATAACAGATTCTCCACTGTAGTATTGTCAGCCAATGCCGATGTTGACGCCAGATATTGTCAGCCAATGCCGATGTTGACGCCAGATGCGGACAAATAGTCAATGAGAATAAAGGGAGTAGTAGTAGTAGTAGTAGTAGTTTTATCAGCCAATGCCGATGTTCACGCCAGATGCGGACAAATAGTCAATGACAATAAAGGGAGTTTCTCAAAGGTAATATTAGCCTCTTACTGCAAGGGGGATATTAGGCCAGACTAAACGTAGATCTACTTTTTTTCATCTAAAGTTATATTTTCTGTTGGCTGATATAGAAAAATATTGAAAACTACTAATAATATGTATTTAGGCTTTGCCTATGGACGGAAAAAAGCAAAATTGTACTAATGAAAACGGAATAGATCTATCGCCAGTGTGTGATCAGCGCTCTTGTATCAGTTCGTTGTGTATTCCAGATCACACTCGAGACTACGCCTCTCGTGACTGAGATCTGGATTACACAACCGACTCGAACTTTTATTATAAACCTAAATTGTTTGGGACAAGATCTCTATGTTGTTACCCAATAATCAAATAGATATATATATAAGCACCCGTGTTATGTATACAATGTTAAAAGTTAAAACTCCTCCGTACAGCTATATTATAATACAATCTGAAACTATTTTTGGAAGTCATATGACCACCAATAATGACGTCATTATTTATATTGATGACGTATTGGTAATCCGTTATTTTTATCGGTTATATTGAGAAGTAGCTTTTTGCAAATAACGTTCATTTTTAGCGTTAAAGGGTATGAATTGAACTGTTTGAAATTTTGTCATTTGTAGGAAATCATTACAAGTGAGTGTTGTGGGTTATTCATTCTTAAAATGGTTTAAAAATATCACCGAAATCGGGAATTCCGAAACGTCAGGCACAACTCTTCGTAAAAGCCGTGACGTCATCATCCAAGATGTCAGCCCCCATGTTTTGTAGTTGCCTAGTTTTGAGGAAATTATTCACGCGCAAATCAAACACTTTTCAAAGTCTGTCAGTGATTGAATAGAATTGGAATACCTTTGATTTTATCATGCATTACTTAAGAACGGAAAAAAGGCAAGCCTTTTTTCCGTATGATACGCTATTTCATTCTGGTATTCATTTCGCTTTTGTTAGCAGACTTTTTCTCAGAATCACTTGATATACCTTTTTCACTAAGGCATTTTATACTTCATAAACGTGTTGTACATCACATGATTTTCTCGCATAACATCAATTAATTAAACGACGTTTCGGACATATTGATGCTTCGTCATCATCGTCCGATAAAGCAGTCGCCGCTGCATCCAAAGGAACAAGCAGGCTATGAATAACGGGTCCAATGACAGCAGGTACAACGGGTCCAGGGCAACACTTTACAGTTTAACCATATGTTTCGACTGCTTATTTGAAAAGTATAATTGATATGCATCAAACATAAAATAGAGGATCACGCAATCGCTCACCTAGAAATACACATGGACGGGTTATTTTCATCCAAAGAGGAATTATTTGTTCAAACATGATAGACGATCTGTGGATGCGGCTTTGTGATTTTAGCTTCGGACAGACGGACGATCGAACGAAGACGCAAAGCGGACAGCTATTTTCTGTCTCTGATAAATTGTACCTAAAACCAAAGGAAAAAAGTGCATGGCCTCAATATCGTACGGCGATAATGTGCACGAGGTTTTCGTGTACAGTCGTCTTTGTATTTTTCGTGTAACATTTATTTTTCTAAAGTTGCTTTTATTCTATATAGTTTGAAAAACTGAGTATAGTTTTTCTTCTTTTTATTTTTCCTTTCAAATTCATTACAATTTATATATTGAAATAAATAAAGTTATTGGTAAATTGTAAAGTCATGTAAAATGTGTTGGTCCACCGTGATTGTTTTGGGATAGTTGTTGTGGTCAACGTATATCGAATTGGTGTCCAATCCGAAAGCGTACAACTGTTAACTCCTTACAATTCATAGGAATCGGCGGGTCAGTAATTATTAAAGCAACAAAAATTAAATAATTGAATTTATATACAGTTTGAATCCAGGCCAAACGCCGCGTAACTGTTTACCACTCATATTTATAGTTTGTTCAATCAGAAAAAAACCCAGACAACAATTCAGCGTGATAAGGGTCAATCCGCCCGTCAGATACAGGCTTGAAGAAATTTTGAGACAGTCCCTTATTATTAAATACTACAGTAAAACCCCACTACTCCACCCACTTGAGGCTTATGAAAGATATATGACAGCTTAAAGTAGGTCGGACGTAAAACTAATAGTTCATTTAGGAGCTTGTTGTTTTATTTCACCTTGCTTTACGCAGTTACCTGCTTATTTAAACAAGAACTATCCACTTTCATTTAATGTTTGTTATACAGAAACTGTTAGTTTAAACATATTTTATTTCCAAATTGTTTTACAGGAAAAGAGGTTGGGCCACAAGTTCTATCAACTAAGAATCGGCCCTTCCCCTACAGTTTTACAAATAATACAAACACTATTGGAGAGGGAGAGAGAGGAGAGGGAAATAGAAAGAAGGAAAGAAATAGAGAAAGAGAAAGGTTGCTTGTTTACAGGTGTCACCACATACTCTTGATAAGAATAATAAATTTAGATAGATGAAAACACAAAGCTTAATTATCCATCAGTGCATGTTAAACTGTCTCTCAAAATGGTCTATTAGTTAATGAATACACTCATATCAATGTAGGGTAAAAGTAATGCAGACAGCTTCTAGAGGGACTTTATGCATTACTTCTATCCCACGTCATTTTCCAGATAAGTAAGGTTCTATGCTTTCGTATTTAGGCTGCACTTTATTTAAAGCCGCATTGTGTTTTTGAGAAACCTGCATAAAACGGTTGTTTGGGGTCCCATTTGAACTACATAGGACGTGATTCTTTCACAAAAAACGGCTTTATCTAAGAAATTCGCTTTTTAAATTTTATTTATAATATTTTAGTGCTGCACAAATTAAAAACCTCCCTTGTGAATGGAAAGAAGGACAACTCTGTAAATACAGGGCTCCAGATAACGGAAGTATTTCGAAAACTAAAATCTTTATATTTCTGCTTTTAAACCCAATGGTGTCATACTCATTAAAAGTGTCTCGAAGAGACGGTTTAATCAGTAGTAACACCATAGCATTCGGTGCCGAAATGAATGAGAAAATGTTAGAATAGTTCAGGTTACTCCCGATTACATGTTTAGCTGGAACATTTGAAAATGACCCTGTTAACCCTTATTCTGCTGCACAGACGTCTGCTTCGACATTGTCGTCTGCAAAATGTGTTCAGTTTAGATTTATGCATTGTTTTAATTAAACAAACATTAAGACGAGTGTCAAATAGTTTGGATCATGATGAGACGCCGCGTTACGCGGCGTCTTTTTAGATTCAAATAGTTTGTAAACTCCGTAAAGTAGGCACAGGGTTAAACACTATGAGATTCAATAACAACGTGTACATATCTCTTTCACCGTGGGTAAACGGTTTAAATAAACTATGGAGAATCTATACCTTGAGCTTGCTGAAAATGACTGTTTCAGCCTTGTCCGCTCTCTAACTCAAACACTTCTTTTTGGATCTTCACCAAACTTGCTACAAATGTTTATTAGTATAGAATCTAGGTCAGGTTCAATAACTAGCAAAATCGCATAAGGCATGTCTGAGTTATTGCTGAAAATGCTGAAACAGTCATTTTTTAATACATAAAGGGCAAAAACTCAGATATGCCACATGCGATTTTTGTAATAATCAAACTAGACCTAAATTTTATATAATTAAACATTTTCAGCAAGTTTAATGAATATGCGATAAAAACTGTATGTGTTAGAGTGCAAAACGTGACTGAAACCGTCATTTTTCATTATTAAACAGGCAATAACTCAGATATACCTTATGCGATTTTAGTAGTTATGAAACTGAACCGTGATTTTATATCAATAAACATTTTCAGCATGTTTGGTGAAGATCCAATAAAACGTATTTGTGTTAGAGAGCAAAACTTGCTGAAAACAGTCATTTTTAGTACATAAAGTGCAAAAACTCAGATATGCTACATGCGATTTTTGTAATAATCAAACTAGACCTAAATTTCATATGAATAAATAGTGTCAGCATGTTTGGTGAATATCCGATAAAAGCTGTTTGTTTTAGAGTGCAAAAATGACTGAAACAGTCATTTTTTATTAATTAACAAGCAATAACTCAAAAATACCTTATGCGATTTTAGTAGTAATCAAACTAAACCTTGATTTTATATCAATGAACATTTGAGCAAGTTTGTGGAAGATCGGATAAAAAATAGTTGAGTTAGAGAGCGGACAAAAAAGTGTGATAGTCTAACTGACTGATGCATAGACGAGCGGAGATAGATAACGGTTGCACACGGTGAAGTTGTATTCGGCTGTATCACGTGATACTAAGCCGTGTGGAAATGTTTATGTCAGACGTTCTATTTTCGGTTTGTTAAGATTTTAAATCGCCCTTTCTGGTGAATTAGGTCCGTCTTCATCATTTCGTAGATCAGTTTGGCCCATAAGAATGTTCAAACATTATTATTAACCGTTATCGTATTTCAGGCATTGAGAAAAGGTCTGAAAACACAATGGGACTTTAACATACACATATATAGATGAGCAACTAGTAGAACATATAAGGGGCAACTTTGTACATTTTGGGATAACAACTTTTGAGATATGTCCCACTTAGACCTTGGAATCGCTTCATAAGGTTTCACACTTCTTTAGTGCTCCAGATAAAAGAGAGTAAATTGAACAAATCTAGCCTTTTCTCGCTCATTTCAGCACGGATTCATATGCTGCCACCATCCATTTGAACCGTCTCGTCGAAACGATTCTAATGAGTAGTAATATTAACGTGTCTAGTGCAGAAATAAAAATGTGGTTTTTAAAATACCCTCCCCATCTGGATTCCGGCTGCATATATGAATATAACTCTTGTCATAGTCAAACTAGGACATATCAATTATATATGTTTCAAAGCTCAAATACAGAAACGAACCAAAATAAAGGGGAAAGAACTGATCAAGTGTTAAAACGTTTGGTTTCTTTTATAAAAGCTTGTACAGCTCCAAAAAATCAGGCAGTTTTGCTCAAAAGTTAGGTTATCACTTCCATAGAGAAGTATACTGCTATAAATCGGATTATACGGGGCTTGTGTTCTGGAGTAGGGTATGTCGTACTTTGATATAATTGGGGCATTTAAAAGAGTAATGATCAACATGTTCAATTTCATTTTCACAAGAGCAGAACCTGTCTTGTTTTAAGTGATTTAGAAAAAGGTGATCATTCAAATATGACCAGATAGTACCCCAGAACTCTCCCTGGCTTTGATCTAGACATTATATTGCTTTTAAAAGAAGAAAATGTAGGGGCCTGCCTGAGAGTTCCAGAGCACTACGGAAGAAGGAATACAAGATTTCTGAAAAATTGAAGTTCTAACTGTTATAATTTCATAATTTTCACGGTTTCTTAAGGGATAATTTGACATTTCACTCACTAGATCTAGTGGGGGAATTATATCACTTATATACTGTGGGACAGTGTCATGTGAGACCTTCTACATAAAAAATAGTTTTTGGTTTTCTTGCCTCTTGAACGAAGACTCCCAGCCACTTTCGGCGTGGAGATTTTCAAGGGAAACTGATCTTGTCAACCCTGTGACGATACGTGCAGCTTCATTCTGCATTTTTTCTAAAGTGTTAGTATGTATATCCCATACAATTGAAGAATATTCAAATATTGGTCGTACATATGACAAATATATTTGATTTAGAGCAAATCTTGATAAAAATGAATTGTACCTTACGCATTATATTGATCACTTTAGAAGCTGACTCTATGATATTAGCTATGTGGTTAGCCAATAATAAGTGACAAATCTCAAGTAGCAGTAGTACATGTAGTAGAAGTAATATGTAGTAGTAGTAGTAAAAGTAGAAGCAGCAGCAGTAGTAGTAGTAGTAGTAGTAGTAGTAGTAGTAGCAGCAGTAGTAGTAGTAGTAGTAGCAGTAGTAGTAATAGTAGAAGTAGTAGTAGTAGTTGTAGTAGTAGTAGTAGTAAGTTGGAGTAGTAGTAGGAATAATAGTAGTGTAGTAGTAGTAGTAGTTGTAATAGCAGTAGTAGTAGTTGAAGTAGTAGTAGTAATAGTAGCAGTAGTAGTAGGAGTAGTAGGAGTAGTAGAAGTAGGAGTAAAAGTAGTAGTAGTAGTAGTAGTAGTAGTAAAAGTAGTAGTAGTAGGAGTAGTTATAGTAGTAGTAGTAGTAATAGTAGGAGTAAGAGTAGTAGTAGTATAAGTAGTAGTAGAAGTAGTTGTTGTTGTTGTTGTAGTAGCAGTATTAGTAGTAGTAAGAGTAGTAGTAGTAGCAGTAGCAGTAGTAGTAGTAGTAGTAGTAGTAGTAGTAGTAGTAGTAGTAGTAGTAGTAGAAGTAGTAGTAGTAGTAGTGATAGTAGTAGTAGTAGTAGTAGTAGTAGTAGTAGTAGTAGTAGTAGTAGTAGCAGTAGTAATGGTAGTAGTAGTAGTAGTTGTAGTAGGAGTAAGAGTAGTAGTAGGAGTAGTAGTAATAGTAGTAGTAGTAGTAGCAGTAGTAATGGTAGTAGTAGTAGTAGTTGTAGTAGGAGTAAGAGTAGTAGTAGTAGTAATGGTAGTAGTAGTAGTAGTAGTAGTAGTAGTAGTAGTAGAAGTAGTAGTAGTAGAAGTAGAAGTAGTAGTAGTAGTAGTAGTAGTAGTAGTAGTTGTAGTAGTAGTAGTAGAAGTAGTAGTAGTAGTAGTAGTTGTAGTAGTAGTAGTAGTAGTAGTTGTAGTATTAGTAGTAGTAGTTGTAACAAATAAAGTAGGTCATAGGCCCTATCATGGACATGTCTTAGGCTACAGTGACAAACATATATCTTTATAATAGGCATTTACAGTGAAGAGGACGTTTTATTCTGCTTAAACAATTGTTTCCATTGCAAACGGTTTGGAGCTTACCGGCACCTGACTAGGCATCGAACTGTTTGACACTCAGAAAAAAAAAGTCGTCAACATTTAGAAAACAAAGTGACTATTTTCTACCTTTCACTCAGTTACAATATAGTTTCTATTGACCCTTTCAACGCCATAGCCCATTAAAGTCTATTTTGCAAACAGTTTGGATCCTGATCAGACTCCGCGTAATACGGGGTCTGATCAAGATACAAGCTGCTTGGCACTCGTATCATTATTTCTTCAATCAAAAATTGAAAGAAATAGAGTAATGTCGGGTAATTTCGAGAGTCGGGCAACTTCGACACATATTTCGTTATCCGTTCGTGTTTGTTTACATTGACCTCGAGAATATGGAACTCTCCCCAGTCATCAGTCAACAAACATGGCTGACCGACATGATATAGAGGATAATTGGTATAAGATAGAAATTTAATCCATTGAGTAAACATCAGACGCTATATTTTCACGAGTGGCGAAGCCACGAGTGAAAATATAACAGCCTGATGTTCACGATTAAATTCGATATCATACTGAAAAAATACAATTATTCTATTCATTTATGCTTTTAAGACACTTTTTAAACGAAATTGTTCGACAATTGTGAAAGCGAAAGTACACGATTTACCCCGTGTTGAGCCCCAAAGTTACATCGAACACATTAACGAAACAGTTTTCCCGTACGATGACGTCACTGATTTATTGATTTGACGTCATCCGAATTACGTCGTTGTTCCCGATTTTGGATTCGTGTTCTTCCGTTGAGAGGTTCGCGACAAATCGGACTGCCGGAATTTAACGATAAGAGACGAATGACTACGATTCTTGGGGAGTCCTACGGGGAAAATTCATAATAAAAGCGCGCGTGGCGACAATCCCACTGCTTAAAGCAGTGAAATTATAAAGTGATAATCCACTGCTATTTCATGGTAATCCACCGAAAAGCATAAATAAAAAGGAACAAACAACGGATTTATTTGATTTTATTTCTAGATATTTCTTGCAAAGTTATTAATCTACAATTTGTTTTATTCAGTAATATAAACGTGTGCTCGACTTTCACAGTGTTCAATGAAGTTCGTCACTGTCCTTTTTCAGAACTTCCATTGGGTGTCGAAATTAGCCGACGATGTCGAATTTGCCCGTCATGAATATGGTTGAAAGCCTATACCAGTACGACATTATTATTGAGTCTAAGATAGTTCATATTACCCAGAATGCAAGTTTAAACTGACCGAACCGTACCAAGGCGGGCTCCTATATTCACTTTGCTTTATGTTTGTCTTGCGCGTTGTTTTCTATTTAGTGTGTAGATGTAGGAATTGTATTGCGTGTGTGTGTGTGTTTGTTGTTGTATGACTGTGTGTGTGTGTGTTCTGCTTGAGAGGTGGGTGTATTGTTTGTGTTACGTTTCCTGCTTGAGTCTTTCGTATTTATTTAAAATCTACTTTCACTTTCGGTTTCATATCACGGCAGTTAAATTCGACATGCCAAAAGTTGTTTAAAAAAGTTTCTTAAAGTGTCGAAACTACCCGACATTGCTCTATGGCCTTAAATTTCATGCGAGAAATTTGAGAAGATGATATTTTGTCTGCGAAAGGGATAAAGCAATGGGGTATTTTAAGTTGATGATCAAATGGTTAACCGGGAATTGATAGCGTTTTCCTTCACTTTAATCATTATTTTAAAATCTTTCAATGCAATGATAGGTGAGATCCGCATAAAAGTCTTGATTGGTCAGATTTTAGCAGAATGCTAAAATCTGACCAATCAAAAGCTTTAAAACGACCTCAGACACATTTTAAACGTTTTGTATGCACAGGGCCTGAATTGCCCAGATACATTTTACTGTACAGTGAAAGAGATATTATTACCAACCACATTGTTCTAAAATAATTATTACTACAGCGTTCCTCTCTACTTTTTCAAACAACTACCATCTATACACAACTGAGCGCAAATGAAATGCAAAAATATGTTGAAAATGAAAGGTTATTGAAAAATGTTGACAATTTCTTAAATCTGAGTGGCAAACAGTTTGAAGTTTAAACAGACACCGGGTTAACCAGCTT
Source organism: Gari tellinella (assembly GCA_922989275.2). Lineage (NCBI taxonomy): Eukaryota > Metazoa > Mollusca > Bivalvia > Cardiida > Psammobiidae > Gari > Gari tellinella. Next base: position 56,504,368 of record OV277858.1, read on the forward strand.
CTGATCTGACTCCAAACTGTTTGCAATACAGTGCTCCCTCCCTACAACGGCCCTCCCAACAACGATTCCCTCCTTACAACAACTGTTGCCGCTCTTCCACCAAACAAAACAATTATGTCCAACCTATTCACAACTGCAATGCCGCCTGCTTAAAATTGTCGTCTGCTGTTTTTCTCAAAGTTACATTATGGACATTTTGACAGAAAAAAGCTTAATGACAAGTGACAAACAGCTTGATACGCGGCGTCTGACCAGGATTCAAGCTGTTTGCAAATGTTTACCAATTTCCCTCCCTATAACGACTCTCTCCGATCAACGCACACATCTTTTGTCCCCCATAGGGTGTTGTCGTAGAGAGGGAGTGCTGTAGTAATAATTATTTTAGAGCAATGGGGTTGACTGGGAAATAACAAAGGTTTTCTCCACATCAACTCTTGGTCCGAGGGTAGAAAGCTTTTGAGTTGAGTCTCCAGCATTTGATTTGTAATATTTGAGATTTGGTCAAATCTGACCAATAAAATAATTGAGAACGATCTCATACTCAACTCAAACTCTTTATAACCTTGGACCCAGGCGTTTTAGTAAAAATTATTCATCGCTCACTATTGGGGGCTATTGCGATTTCATTTTCCAGTGAAGCATCCACCAGGCCTGTGTTTTGGAGTTCCAGGACTGAGGAGATTCGCACGTGTGTGTCTCGAGCTCTATGACATCAACCTGCACACGAAGCACGTGTGCGCACGCCTTGCAGGACACCTAAATCTGGTGGTACGAACTATTTTATTATCCAGGCTCCATGCTTTTGAAACATAGGAAGTGTCTGAGACTTGTTCTTAAGCTAAGCTGTTGATTGGTGCATTCTGTTCGAATCTGACCAATCAACAAAATTGGGGAAGATCTTAGACACATCGCAAACCCTTTTTAAGAATTGACCCAGATCGTCTTTGTAACATTTTTCCCAAAGTATGTTTTCAGGAATTTAGACATGTTAATGCTTAAATCATATATCTATCAGAATTCTGGAAATTTTCTTTTTACAACTGAGAGAAACGTGAAAATGCTTTTGTTAGAAAAAATGCGGAGTATCTTTGTCTCTATGTCTGTCTGAATGTCTGTCTGTTTGTCTGTCTCTCACACACTCTTTTCTTGACACTTTTCATTTTACAGAGTTAACTGTGACATTGGTGCACAGTGTTGTTCTTTCTCGTTTCAACGAAACGCAAACGAAATACAATAACATTCCGATAATGACCAGTGTTTGAATATGTTGACTTTTAACAAAAGCTTAATGGCAACCATTTTGAGAGTCTGATCACACTCCAGAGTGTTGACATTTTATTTGACTCGAAACAGGTTTAAATGGACATCAGTGATATAAGTATTGTTGCGTTTGTTGAGGGAAAATAGCGTATATCTCACTGGAACTAAAAAAAATTCAATCTTAATATTTGTATTAAACCATATGATGTGACTACTCATTCGAATCGTCTGGAGAGACGATTCTACTGAGTGGTCATTCACATCATTAGGTTTGGTGAAGACATTAATTCCTTATCTCATAACCTGTTTCTAGTTTTAAAGATAGATAACGACTTAAAGCAGGTTAAAAGTTAAGCTACAATTCTCTAAACTATAGAAACCATTTCTTATTGTTCATATTCATGACTGTATAAATTGGAACTGCATTCTTCTCTGGAGGAATACATTAAAGGGGTAAAAAGATGTAGAAAATGTTGGAAAACTTTGGTTTATTCCCTTTTATCTCGAGCTTTCAAAACATAGTTCTATGATGTTGTTGTTCTTCTTCACAGTTCCACAAATTCAAAGTTCATCTGAAGCTAGGCTGCTTTAGAATACCAATCCTTGACAAAGACGCTTTCTTGCTGATGGTAAATGACAAGGACTTTCTGAAGATCAAGCCTCTGGGTGATTTGCCACCACGTGACCTCACAAACGTCTTCCGGTTGCTTCAACTTGGACAAGAAAGTCAGTTGTCCGACGAAGATTCCTACGACCTTGGGAAAATCACCTACGAATAATGCCGATAACTCCGGAAACAACCGAATATGAAAATGACTGAAAAGTGTGGTAGTTAACTGTAAAATAAGATGTCCCCATTAGCACTCAAATGAAAACTCAGCTACATTGTCTTAGCCCAAAATCAATGGACCGGTTATTTGCAAATTGGATCCTGATCAGACACCGCTTAACGCGATGTCTAATCAGGATTCAAACTGTTTGCATTCAATTTTTTATTATTTATATTTAGCTCCTTAACTCATTTAGTGCCTACGCGAATAGTTTGGATCAAGATCAGACGCCGCTCAACGTGGTCAGGAACCAAACTGTTTGACACGCATATGATTTTTAAGTAAAATGTTCTAAAATTCGAAACTTTAGAAATATGGTAAAAACATGTCATTTTCATCTAGCAGACGATATTATAGCAGCGAATGTCTTATTATGACGTCATAATGAAGGCGGCGTCCTGTCTGTTTTGAACTTTTGAACACTGGTGACAGGCATTCTTTTGAGGGGTCATAATTATGGATGAAATTATTTTTTATACATTAGCAATGACGTTTCTTTAATCCACTGACCCCTAAAATTCCACATGGGAAATTCCAGTTTCCAATAAACCCCTTTACTGTTTTACCCCGAGTACAATGATTATTTGCAAACAGTTTGGATCCTGATCTGACACCGCGTGACACGGCGTCTGATCAGGATCCAAACTATTCGACACTCATTTCAATACTTCTGAAATCGATACATGTATACCTATCATATTTTAAATTTTGACAAACGACAATTGTTTGAAATTGGTGACGTCGTGGCAGTAAAGGGGTAGGTATGACGCATTTGTAAATATTTAGAATTGAATCATGCAATATGTTGCAAAATGAAGATAGAATATTCCAAAAACGAGTTAAGAAAGTTCAGTAAATGCAATATTGTTTTTATTGCAAAATGATTAACCGTGCAGGCTCTGGGAAAAAAAATGCCCCCCGTGGTGGTTGATCTAGATTCAAGTTGTTTACAATGTCGACTATAGTCATGTATGTCAGAAACATGTTAATATCTCTATGTATAATAATGTACATTTATAAGAAAATTAAAAGTCATATTCAGCATGAACGATTCGGAACAGGAAGTGATACCATTATTCACAATGAAGGTTTTGTTGATAATAAAGCTCTTTTGCATAACAAATCAAAAGTCATTGTTGTATATACGTATTGTTTCCTTATACCCACCCTACCATAAACCGTACTTTGTAGCTGTTTCAGTGTAACTAACCTATCTCCTGCTAATAGTGTATATTGGCAGTACTTACTTACTACTTATACTTACTATTGACAATGTTCCATTAACACTTTTGAAATCAGTGTAGACCCAGATCAGACAGCTTCTTCAGTGGCTGTCTGACCACGGTATGCATTGTAATTTTAAAGAATCTGTCGAAAAGATATCTGCTCTCTCTCTTTCTTTGAAAAAAGCTCCCATAATTTATTGGCCAAGGTAAGACTGGACTCCCTCCCTAAAACTGCCCTCCGAACAACGACCACCTCCTTACAACAGTTTGTGTCGCTGTTCTCTAACATTTTAACTGATTCCATACCGTCTGCTTATAATTGTCGTCTACTGTTTCTTCAAAGTTACGTATTGGAATGTGGTAGAAGAAACATAAAGACGAGTGAAAAACAGTTTGAACTCTGATCAGACACCGCGTTACGCGGCGTCTGATCTAGATTCAAACTGTATGCAAATGTAAGCCAAGTCATGTTTATAAATCTAAGGTGTCAAATTTCTCTTCCTATAACAACTTCCTCTCAACAACAAACACAATATTTGTCTCAGTTGTTTTTGTTCTAGACAGGGAGCACTGTAATTCCGGTGATTTTCAATAGAGTTATAAACATGCAATGCATCTGGATGTTAGGAGAAAGGATCAATGCTCCCTCCCTACAACGGCCCTCCCAACAACGATCCCCTCCTTACAACGGAACAATTATGTCTAAGACTGAACGTCAAAAGTTGGGGGTCACGTAATATTTAACGACGCGTCAACAATCTTTCGCATGTATTTCTGTTAATATTGGAATAAAATTAAAGTATTAACTATTATCATTAGGTCATTGAATTGACCTTCTTTACGATATATTTTTTTCATATATAAAATGAAGAAAAGTAATACGATTAAACAGTAAACTAGAACGACAACGTCAAAATGACGCTCTAAGATGTAACACAAAAGTTCAACACAAGATCGAAAAATATACATAAAATGTTCAATTTACGCGGAAAGTATAGGAAATTTTGCACACCGACGTTAATGATTTACTTGTAAACGATACGTAAATCTCACGTTAAAAGAACGAGTAAACAAAAAACTACATGCGGCCATGATAAAAAGTAAATAGTGTAAGATTCTAAAAAAGTGCCCGTTTTTTACGGCACGATTTCTTTTAAAAATGCAATAAAAATATTTTCCTTTAATAGAATTATTAAATATTTAAAATTTGACATACGTTTAGATTGTTATTTTTAAATATAAAATTTTAAGTATTGTGTCATCTATAAAGTGGTTTAATTATGAACAGTGCAGGGTCTTAAAAATGTCCCGCTTTTCAAAAAAAGTCTAGATCACGACCACTCTAAATTTCTAATTGTAAAATTATTTTATATGCTTTAAAATATTTCATTTCTGGGTGTATTTTTGACATACGTCTAGAATGTATTTTGTATATTATAGCGGATTTTACGATTGAACTTATAATACTTAAATTATTCTACTGGGTTTAGAGTCTTAAATTCTGTCCCCCGTGCGCATTTAAGACGCGACGCCATAAATGTAACGTTCATATTACTTATTTAGTGATAGTGTAGGACTGCCACCGAAAGGTACATTTGAATATTAACAATGTCTCATCTGCCGTCTTCTTTTATTTGGGGCTCGAACGTGTTTCGATCGATATTCAAGATATACCTCAGCCGGACACTTGTATAAGTTGAAAGAGGGGTCGAACGATAAATGTTGTTGCTGTGTATTGCGGTGATAATGCAGAGAGCTCTTATACGAGCTTTCTGTGATACTACCGTGCTGCACTGGGCGACCGCCTGTCGGGGGACCCGTTGTCTTTGTGTCCGGTTTTCGGAGGTGTTGCTGTATTTCTACAAAGGATTGTGGGAAAATTCTACATTCCAATTAGTGTCATCATCATGACGTCATACAATATGATCATCGTGATGTCATGCATGACTTGCTCAGTCTCAGTCCGGTTCCCGTCACGCTACAGTGAAAGTAGAAAATAGGGAACCGACAGTTTTACTTCTATCAGGGGGGATGTGTGTTATTAAAACTTGAAAACCACAAGTGCCAGACGCATGCTCTGTCCCAATATAACACCTCCAAACACAAATATATACATGTACCATATAAAAAATTTTTTTTTTCCAAAAATGAGCTTTAGGTCAGAATATGGTGTTTGGTCATAGAAAAGGGTGTGTTTATGTTTTTTTATTCTCTTTATTTGTATTTGCCAAATTTGGGGTGTTATATAGGGGCAAAACATGCGTCTGGCACCTGTGATAAAAAAAACCACACAACTCTGCATTAAACCGTTTGGTGTCGCAGCTCATTAAAGTCGTCTCTTCGAAACGATTCTGTCCTCTTTCCTGTCGCTGTTAACTGAACTGTTTTATTTGTCATGTTGTTCATAGGCCAGTATACTGGCCTAAACTATATATAGATAAAAGTTCGTTCGTTCATTCGTTCATCTTCATATAAAATAAACTGTGCGCTGCGCGATAAAAGAAAATCTTTAAAACGACGTTAAAAATCCGACCATTGACGTTCAATCTAACGCTTTTACTACTGCAATATAGTTTTGCTATTTATCTGAGTGGCAAACAGTTTGGGGCCTGATCAGACGCCGGATTACCCAGTCTCTGATCAGGCTTCAAACTGTTTGCAAAAGAAATAACAGTTTTAGCGTAAACGTGTTTATTAGGAAAGAATGTTTTCTCCACTGTAGCTGATAATATTACAATGTGCAGCGATTGTTGTTGTGACCTAGTGTCTACTAAACCTACGGATTAAATACAATAGTTCTGTGAAACATTCTATCACTAAACGACTCTGAATATGGTGGAATTGGATAAAGTATGTCAGCCTGCTGTACATTAACGTTTGATTTTGATGTAAATTGTTTTAAGTGAGAGTTAAATTGACGTTCGTCTGCTACAATATAGTCTGCTTCATAGTCGTCGTCTGCAAGCGTTTTAAAATTGGGTTTTAACCACCAATTTAGCTCGTCAATCTTTCTAACACGATGGCCAAACGGCGACAATTACCCGGCGTCTGATCTGTATCCAAACTATTTGCAAATATCGCATTCTCGTAAAATACCAGATTCTCGTAAAATACAAGATTCTCGTAAAATCGCGACTTACAGAAGAAGGGTTAACAAGGGAAGGGTTATTCGCCAGAAGTCCAAGCCTTCTGCACGCTACGGTCGAATTCATGGTTACTGTTGCTAACAGTATGGGTCCAGATAAGACGCCGTGTAAGGCGCCGTCTCATCTGGATCTAAACGGTTTGACATTCTGATTTTTTTTAAAGATATAGGTGATATCAAACTACATGTAAATGAAATATTTCTTTCAAGCGAAGAAATGGATTTATTCAAACTAATAAAACAAATGATAATGGTAAGTTTCGGTGTACTTTTTTGCGATGATTTTCTGAAAATATTTTTGTTGAGTATAGTGACGTCGCGCAAGCTAAGGTGGCACAACGTCAAAAGCGCTTGCCGGGTGGAGAGTGCTAGCTACCTTTGAAACAATTTAAAAGATAAATGCATAACATTATACATCAAACTGTTCATTTTAAATAGGCGTATGCTATGGTATAATTAATTTTTTCGTATAATCGATCAGTAGCGACTAACGAGGAAGAAACTGATGAACTTTTCAGAAAAAACGTCGCGTGAGACGTAACACTTCAACTCGTCTCTCTGTTGTCTCAAGTCGATTACAAAATAACCGTATACGATTTTGATAGGGAAAAGAATGCACGGCGATCTAAATGTGACATCATTTAAAATCCCGGGAGAGGAGAAAGCGTTATTTTTAAAGACGACGTAGGACTAATACATTCTATCTACTGTTACAATTTGTGAGACGTAAGAAAAACGGCGTTTTTCTAACATCAACGCGGCGATGGTAAGCTTTTTAAGCATTTATTTTACTTGGAGAGGCTTTAAATTTAAACCATAAAATTGGGTTTTTCTTTTATTGCCGCAGACGTAAGCATGTTTATTTCGCGTATAAACTTTTTATAAAATCACTGAAAACGTGTGTGGAGGAAAATGTCACACTTTTTAAATTTAAACGGTTTTATTCGTAATGCAAATATTAGCAGTGGTTAAGTGCATGACAGACGTAAATTATTGATTTCAAAATAAAATGACATAATTGGGTTTTTCTCTAGTTTAAGCACTGCGAATTTTAAGTCAATCGAATAACAGGTAATTTTTTAATCGAGGATTATCTGTGTGGAGGAAAATGTCACACCTACTGGTTTTGACGTTAATAACGTCAGGCGCATTTTTAGTATAATTATGTTGTTTCCAGGCGTCTGAGATAGCCGTCTCAACTAAAAGTTTGACTGCGCTAACCGTGTCGTGATCAATGAGGTTCAGAATTCCAACCCGGTCATAACGTTATACAGCGTTCCCTCTCTACAACGACACCCATTGGGAGACAGAACGTGTGTGCGTTGTTCGGAGGGAGTCGTTATAGAGAGGGAAATTGACTTACATTTGCAAACAGCTTGAATCCAGATCAGACGCCGCGTAACGCGGCGTCTGATCTGGATTCAAGCTGTTTGTCACTCGTTATTCAGTTTTTTCTGTCAAAATGCCCGTTATGTAACTTTGAGAAAAACAGCAGATTACAGTTTTAAGCAGACGATATTGCAGTCGTAAATAGGTTGGACATCATTTTCTTGTTTAGGGAACAGCGGCAAGTGTCGTTGTAAGGAGGGAGTCGTTGTTGGGAGGGCCGTAGTAGAGAGGGAGCGCTGTACATGGGAATTATTTACAAGCTGTGACCAATAACTTGTTTCACCAAAGCTTAGTTAAGTTTTTTAAAGCAACCGTTCCCGCAAAAAGCGTCATATATATTTTTGATGAAGTAGAATCTAGACGTGTCAAACGGCACTATTCAGATATCAGACTATATTCATAGGCGAATTCTGAAATCTCTGTCTTAAATCCTTTAAGTCTGATTTTAGCATTGACGATAGGTTACCACTTAAAACAGATTGAAAGTAAAGCCAGATGCGCATTAATGCGCTTTCCGCTTTATTTACATCCTGCTTTAAGCTTCTTTCATATATCCAAGCCCAAATGTCAATAAGAGTTTGATCTGAATCTGAAACTGTTTTTCAAGCATTTGGTAACTCGGTTTTCAAAAGCTCAAATCTGAATAAACAAATACTTGAGAACGATCTCAGACTCAACTCAAACTAAACTCTTTATCACCTTGGACCCAGGTCTAATGCAGCAGTTTTTTCTATCATTCAGATACACATTTAAAGGGACTCGCAACCGGATGGTGTACTTGTCAAAATAAAATAAAATACTCAAATAAAAGCAAATTTGTGGCATTATTTGGCTTCTGACATTAAAAAAATATGATCAGTCCAAAAAAAGTCTCAAGAATCGTCACCGAATCTTAGATTTTTAGATATTTTCCATCGTTTTTCCATACCGACTAGTAGACGGTATAGTTGTTGTTGTTGCTTCTCTACACGGGCTCAGACATAAACACGAGCCGAATTACGAAGTTGTATGCACTTTCGACCGCTACACATTGAAATACGTTAAATCGATCCGAGATAAACGGATAGTTCCGTGGTCCATTGGTCTAAGCGGTTTCACCTATTTTGCCTTCTGTCCGCCAATGCCGGGCCACGGGTTCGAATCCCACCAGAGACCAATAATTTTTTTTTATTGAAATACATTTTTTTAAACAGAATGTCTTATCCTAAACTAATTCTTTACCATTTATATAAGCGTTTGACACATATTTACAAATTACTATTTTTAATGCACCATCTGGTTGCGAGTCGCTTTAACGTGATGCAGAATGTTCAGTTATTTATGTGTTTTACTGTAATAAATCATATGCCGTATGTGTTTACAAACTTTACATTAATTATATGCTGAAAGTAAATTATTGCAGAAACAGTTCTATTTATATACATGAACGTGTAATCTGTCATGCGACTGTACATATTTGACGTAAACCCCCTCATTATTTGACGCAATTTGACGTTACGTCGTTGTGCCACCTTAGCTTGCGCGGCGTCAGTATACTCGTTGTTAGAGTTCATTGTGTTAACTGCATCTATGAGAAATACATGTACATATAAAAATACATTTTAAGACACGTTTACTTAAGTATTGCATTTAAACTATTGATACGCAGCTCTTTTTCAAAGAAGCACAAAATGTTTATAACATAGGTAAATGTTAAATGACTGATTGATTAGATCAATCAATGAATTAAACAGTCAGTGGTAGAAAGCACGTGCTTGAGCGCTCTGCTATATTCAGTACTGCATTATACCCAGGCCCGTAGGAAGCAAAATTGGAGGGGGGGGGGGGGGGGGGGGGGGGGGGAAGGGGGGGCACACACTTCTCCTCTATATTGGCCACTCAAAATTGGGTGGCCAATCAATGATGTAGACAGTCAGAGGTAGAAAGCACGTGCTTGAGCGCTCTGCTATATTCAGTACTGCATTATACCAAGGCCCGTAGGAAGCAAAATTGGATGGGGGCCTTTTTTTAGTACAAATATATGAAAATTTGCTTGGTTACTATAATTGGCAAAATTATTGACCCCCCCCCCCCTTACCCCCATGTTCCTACGGGAAACCTCTCCACCACGACCCCAACGAGAAAGCTATTCGATTGCACAGAAGGCAGGCGAGAGCTTCAAGCAAGCGACGGCGCAACAGAAAGCTCCTAAAAGGTGCCCTCTGCTTCACTGTCACATCGCTCCAAGCAGCCATCCGTCCAAAACAACCAACAGCCCACACAATATAGCGGTCGTAATAGAGAGATGTTACTGTATGTCAAATCACTGCACAACATCTATTTATTGTAGGTTAGGTTACTCTATGCTATTACGAGTATTTCCATATATGGAAATAGTCGGGTATCTTCGGGTATTTTCGGACAGCGGTTTATAAAAAAAAAAAAAAAAGTAATATACCAAGTTAAAGTCTACTTTCAGTCCGAATGACCGCTCAGCCGACTGTACATATACTCCCCTGATCATCGAGCCATCTTGCCTATGAGCACTGCTAACATATGGCGCAGCCAAATGCAGCCGCAGTACCGACTCAGACCCTTCACAGGTACCCATTTTAACCCCTGGGTGGAGAGGAGCAATTCGCGGTACATGTCTTGCTCAAGAACATTCCTGTACATCATCGGGGATGAAGAAAAATCCCCTAGTCAGACCGCTGGTCCGGCGGGGGATCGAACTCACGACCCCTGGTACCGTAGTCCAAGGTGTTAACCATTGGGCCACTACCGCCTGCATACGCGTCTCTAGTAAGATTTCAACAGACTAGAGGACGACTACAGGATTAGAGCGCCACGTTATACTTGAAGGCTAGGTTGTTACGTAGCCCTAATGGAAGAAGAAGAACTTCAACGTATGCACAAAGAAGGGGGAAATAGAGAGAGCTCCTCACAGACAAGTAAGTCCCCAGGGGATCCCGCGATAGAAGCTTTCTCCTTGTTTAAGTCGTATCTCGATGCGCAATTAAAATACTTCAAGCAGACATTCGCTCCAAAGTCAGAAAAAGACAAGCCCCCTGTACAGTTCAAGAAAGAATCAAATAAGATTCAATTTGAATTCAATAAGGACATTTTGCAGGGGCTTGAGAATATAGGAAGATATAGGCATTGTTTGCCCCATGAGATTGAACATTTGTTTGACGATATAGTTAACAAGCTGAAGCGCAGAAACGAATTAGTAGTGTTAGCTGAAACATCCCCTGGGGGCTGGGCAACAGTCTCAGAATACGAGAAACCCTTGCTAGGTTCTGATAGCGAAGATGAGAAAAGAATCAAACAGGCAGAAACTAGGGCCCTTAAAAAGCTTAAATCTAAGCAAAGTAAGCCTCGCCCCAGCAGCACTATCCCTTATAATCCTAATAACCGTTTCTTTGATTTCATGGGGAGATAAATCCAGGGGCCCAGGACAAGCCGGTGCCCCTCTGAAAGAATTCCACAGCTTCCATCCTCTACTTTTCGTCCCACAAGAAGTGCCACGACTTCCAGAGAGGCCGCTATCTGCTTTTCCTGCGGACGTAGAGGTCATTTCAGAAATGAATGTTTTGCCACCAGAGACGCCTACAGACGTCAGTCGGCTCCAGTGTCTTCAGGAGACGTTACAGGCACAGACAGAAGAGAACCTAAATGATAAGTACCTTCATTATTTTGTTAAGGAGGAAAGTCAAGATCAGGACGTTTTAAAACAGCCTTGTCCTGAATCAAAAAATGTTCAAGGCAGACTTAAGAAGCACATTTCATTTTGGAAAGAAATAGGGGCAAATCCTGAGATTTTGGATACTATTGAGAACGGATATAAAATTCCGTTTTTAAAGGCTCCAGAGTCTTCTTTTACTAAAATTAATAAATCGGCTCTTGAACATAATAATTTTGTGGAAAGTACTGTTTTTGAACTTGTTTCTATGGGTTGGGTAAAAGAGGTAAAGGAAGTGCCTTTTGTTGTCATCCCCTTTACGGTAGACGTTAATAAGCCTTATTTTAGATTTAAGAAAAGTTAAACTGCTTGTTTGGAAGGAAATTTTCTCTTTTGAAGATTGGAAAGTAGGCTTAGACTATTTTGAAAAAGGATCCTTCTGCTTTAAGTTCGATTTTTAAAAATAAAGGCTATTACCATATAGACATATTTCACGAACACCAAAAATACTTAGGTTTTCTCTGTCAAGGGGAAAAAACTATGTATTTACTGTGTTACCGTTCGGTTTGAGTTGTGCCCCTTTCGAATTTACGAAATGGTAAAATATTTCAGGAAAAATGCAATAAGGATAGTCATGTTTTTAGACGATGGATGGGGAACAAATTAAAATTACGAATTAACATTAGCAGATTCTGAGTTTGTTAAATCTAGTTTGCTAAAAGCAGGCTTTGTTTTAAACGAAGAAAAGTCTGTTTGGCTGCCAGTGCAATCTCTGGAGTGGATAGGCATTTTCTGGAACAGTATAGAATTCTCAATTAGTATTCCAGACAGGCGTATACAAGATTGTTTACAAACTTTAAACGGCCTTTCTCAGGCTATGCCAATGGTGTCCGCAAGAAAATTAGCTCAGTTTACAGGCAAGATTATTTCTATGTCCCCTGTGTTTGGCAACTTAACTAGACTTATGACTAGATTTCTATACATGGAGTTAGCAAACAGACAATCCTGGGATCGTTGTTATAAAATAGACTTTGCCAGTCAATGTATAGATGAGATTATATTTTGGAGAGATAACTTGGTAAAACGAAACATAAGATTTCTTAAGGAGTATTCACCGATTAGGAAGATTGTATATTCTGACGCGCCACATTTAGCAGCAGGCTCCTATATTGTAAACTGCAAAGACAGTGTTTTCCATTGCATGTGGTCAGATTATGAACAGAACAAAAGTTCTACTTTCAGAGAATTGAAAGCTATTAAATTGGCGTTAAGGGCTTATGGTGACTCTTTATTGTCAGAGTTATGTTGTATGAAAAGGGGCGTGTCTAATAGTTTCTCATAGTTTCTGTTTGTTAGGAAATAAACAGTTTGGGTTTACGTTTCGCCCAGGCAACATGTAATTTGTTTTTAAGAAGAGGGTGGCAACCGCTACCCTATGAAATGCATTTTGGACACTGTTTCTGTGGATGATATCAATATTACAAATTCTACTGAACACTTCGTTATTACATATGCTATTTTGGATTTCTACATTTGTTATAACAATTCATCTTATGTCCAGGACTTTAATAAAACTACTAGAAACTTCGCACGGTTTTCATTTCAACAACTCCAAACCGGAATTCTAATTTAGGGATCAAAACTTCTTCCCTACATATTTCACGTATTCCCTGATTACACTTAATCCCTGTAACATATATTTTATTGTAGTGGCTAACCTCTTACGATATATGCAGTGCGGAAGACGTTATCACAATTACATCAATATAAGACCAGGAGACACGAATTCGGAAACTTAAACCCTACCGTTGGGAGCTAGTGGTTCCTCCCTACAATGGCCCTCCGAAAAGCGATTTCCTCCTTACAACAGTGTTTGCCGCTGTTTATATCTAAACATTTTACTGCTGCAATATCGTCTGCTTAAAGTTTTCATCTGCTGTTTTACTTCTCAGAGTTACATTTGGACTTTTTGACAGAAAAAGAACCGACAACATAATGAAGAGTGGCAAACAGTTTGAATCCAGACAATGCGTTACGCGGAGTCTTTTCTGAATTCAAGAAGTTTGCAAATGTAAGTCAATTCGTGCTCAGCACTTTTAGGTTATTAATTTCCTCTCCCTATAACAACTCCCTACGTACAACACACGCAATAGTTGTCTTCCATTGCGTTTTGTTGTGGAGAGGGAACACTGCAGTACTTATAGTCACTGCTTAAAGAAAAGGAATACTTACGTTGTGTAGTTTTCGTCAGCCACTTTCAGTTTTGTCACGCATACAATATATTCATTAAAATGCCATTTACTTGAACTGTCACATTACACTTGCCGTTGAAGTAGAAGCGGCTCTACAGCTGTGAACTTGTGACACCGAACGGTTCAATGTCTTTTCCTGACTTTTTCATTAGAGACTTAATCCATCTAGTAATTGTACTTTTCAAACCGCTTTAAACGGATACACTGTTGAGTAAACAATTTGTCAGTTTGTCGAAGAGGAGCAGTTATTTCAATGTAATGTATTAAAGTGGTAACTAAACACAATTTGAATCCACAGAGTACTTTTTAACACGTAAGGGTTGAACATGAAGTCCAGGCTTTGATTGTTTTACCAAATCTGAAACTATACAAGTAACTCTGTCGTCATCAGCATATAACAATGATAGAAGATCAGGTATATCGTTTGAGATAAATATTCAATGATCACATTCTTGTCGTAAATACAAAATCAAATCATTAATGAAGAGAGAAAAGATCAGAGGACTGCTAACACATCCTTGTCTTGTTCCTATCGTACATCTGAAGAGTTACGTTAGCCCATTTGTTGTTTTAACACATGATTTCAGATTGCTATACATAAATTGAAATACGTTTAAAAATTTACCTCGTACACCATTTTGATGAAGGACTGACCATAATTTTTGGTGATTGATACAATCAAACGCTTTGGCAAAATCGATAAAAATACAATAAAATCTCCCACGCGATCTAGAAATGTACTTCTGTGCTAGCGCTCTCAATACAAAAATGTTGTCCTCTGTAGAGTATTGTTTTCGAAAACATGCTTGTGACTCATCAATACATGAGTTTTCATCACAAAAATCTTGTAACCTTCTATTCAAAATGAAAACAAATAGTTTGCCAAGTGAATTAATCAATGAAATACCCCTATAATTACCAGGGTCTAATTTATTCCCCTTTTTATGAACTGGCGTTTTAATACTATCGCACCACTCTGGTGGAAACGTTCCAGTGTCAAGAACTTCATTGAAAACTTTAAGGAGAAAGGGTAAGATAGTGTCTAAAGTGCACTTATATATTTCCATACATACACCATCTGGACCAGGGGATTTGTTGGAATGCTGTGACCTTACAGCGTATCTAATTTCTTCCTCTGATATACGGCAATTTAGTGAAGTACTGTCTATACTTTGATTATCATGTTCTACCAAAAACTCATGTTGGGCATTTTCATGTCTACTAATAGGGTTAAGAAGAGTTTTGAAGTAATCAAACCATTGTCTACTAGTGATAGATGTCTGCATGTTACCATTGTTTGATGTTTGGTGTTTTATTGTTTGCCAAAACGCTTTCGGATTGTTTCTAGAGTCAACAAGTTTATTTCGACAATCTCGCTGAAGATGTTGTTTTTGTAATTTGCATGTATGTTTAAAATTATTCTTGGCGATTATATAACGCTCTAAATCTTGCGGATTGTCAGACTTTCTAAATAGTTTTAAGCGATGGTATTTTTCCTTTTTTAAACGTGAACACTCATTATTCCACCAGGTAGGTTGTTTTAAAGGTGCCTTAAAATCCTGATGTATAACAGTCATATTTTGTGCCGCACTTCTAATGATTTCAGTACATTTCCCTAACATATCAATAACTGATTCCTCAGGGTTAATAAATATGTTTTCAAACGAATTGTACAAACGTAGAAAGCTATCCAAAAAACTAGTTTTGTAGAATTCATTCCATTTGATATTTTCATATATGTATTAAACATTTTCGTCATTACTTTCAACATTAACAGTATCACCTGTTTGTGTAGCATAAGTAAACGATAGAGTACATTGTAAAGGAAAATGATCAGAAAAACATTCATCTGCAACAGAAAAGTCAATAACATCATCAAAAATGTCAGTGGATGCTATCATATAGTCCACAATGCTTGAACCATTATTTGCACACCATGTAATTTCTCCTTTCTTGTCGTTAAATAGTCTACCATTGAACATGTGAATATCAAATGTGCAGCAGAGATCAATTAAAGATAACCCAAAGTTATTATGCACTGCATTTACCTTTGAGTTTCTAGGTAAGTCAAACGTATCAGTAGGGTACATGGTATCTTCCCTAAAAACAAAATCAACATTATCGCTTGGAATGTAATCTAGAAAAGTTTTAGTTCTAACATTCAGGTCCCCTGCTAAGAAAATATCAGCATCAGTATAACAACTTTTAACAGTAGCAATTTTTTCACTTGATAGTAATATACCGTCAGGATTAGCTTCTGAGTAAATTGGGGAGTATTGGGGCGATACATAGGTAAAAATCATGATGCTATCTTTTGCACGGCCAACTTTGGTACAATTTAACAATAGAATTACACATTCTTCGATATGTTCATATATTCGCTTAATGATACCATTTTTAATGTATTTGTGTTTTACATAAACTGTAACCCCACCCGAATTTCTCCAAGCATTTTCTGGTTTTTGTCGGACAAAAGCAAAGTGATCATACCCTGTGAAAATATTTTCAAATTCATCTGAATTTTTACCCCGTGTTTCACACATTGCAAATATATCAAATTGAAATGCATATTTTAAGAATATAGAGTCATCTTTGTATTTATCAAAACCACCGATATTCATTGAACATATTGTCAAATTATTGGTACTTCTATTTTCAGCTGAACCGTAAATTTGTTGAGTATCAGGTTCATTAGAAAGGTTTATAAGGCCTTGGCCCGTTTCCTATCTACCCATAGGTACCGGACGCTTAAGCGCCTCGTCATACACATGGGCAACACCGTCAATTACAAGTTTGTCAAAGCGAAGGAATGCACGCTTGTTATTGTCTATGTTCTCTTTTAGAAACGGATATAACAGAGTTCGAACCTTGGAGACTCGTTCTGGAAAGTCCTCCGAGACTCGTACTTTGTCTGCACCGCGTACGCCATTGTTACCAGAATTTGCTTGCACTTTCCGTTGGTCGCGATACGCCTTAAGGACACATTCTTTATCTTTAAAGAACGAGAATTTAACAATTATAGTACGAGGCTCAGTTTGACGTCTGCCGGCTGTAGCAAGTGTTTCTTATGATGCCTATTCATGAATGTATTAAGTGGAACTATTTTCTTTAGTGGACGAATTAATAAAAGACGTAAACAAAATAAATTAAGTAGTGATAGCTAGGTGTAAAAGGAAGAAAGGGAAATAATGCTGATCCTTGTCTTAATATGACAAAATAATGACTTCATATGATAGAATTAAGCACCCATGCATGTGTGTTCGTAGTACATTGTAGTTGATTTATTGATCAGAGGAATGTGTATTTTAATTGTTAATTCTGAGGGAAAGCGAGTGTCCAATATTTACTGATACAATGGGGAAAGATGTTATTTTTTTCCATTGAAACAAACAGTGTGTATATATACTGTTTGCCAGTTTATTGATAAAGTAAATCCTGAATATATAAAAATGGACTGCACTTAAGTAAAAGCTTGAATTGTCCATTTGATGTTTTAGGGGTAAAAGAAATTGAACATGTAGACAATTTGTTTTCATCCAAATTGCAAACACCTTGGAGCCAGATCAGATGCCAATTGACTTTGTGTCTGCTCTGACTCAAATCTGTTTGTATTGGATAATTTTGGTGGGTATTTTAGCATGACTGTGTTTATCATGAAATGATAACATGTTTAAGATGTATTACAGTGTTGTGCTAGATTTGCGTGTGTGTGTGTGTGATAAGTAATTATTGCAATCGATTTTTAACTCATTATCCCGTAACTTGTTTCTAGTTTTGAAGGCATGTGACCAATTAAAGCAGGTAACATAACATAACATAACATAACATAACATATAGTTTATTGTAATAGAAGGCCTCCAGCCCATAATACAAGTATTTGATATATATTCTATCATGTTAAATATTATAATAGCATGTACAAATGGTATTCTTTTCCTACTTGTTACAGCATATGTTAAACATATGTTACGAATGATTCATAGCCTATTGCTACGAGTTTAATCGTACGTGACACGTGCAGTTTTGCTTTTCAGATTAAATATTCTAAATATCTAATATTTTAAAACATTACATAAACATTATTATGTAGTTTATACCGATATCTGGAATAGCTATTTGCAAGTGTCATTTACGATTAAATACTTGAATACCAACAAACTTATCCGGTTATGGAATAAACCATAAATATATTGAATGCATGTAGCTAAACATATACATTGTATCTATGTCTTACAGTTAGCTTTCAAATATTCCTCTCTGACCTCGAATGCTCGAAATATAAATTTTGCAGCAGCATGTATACTGCTATCACTAGAGTCTGACATTATCAAATGAAATGTTCTTATGCAAACTAGTCGTTGCAACCAGCATGTTTTAAAACATTTGATTCTTATATCGTTATATAACTGACAAACTAGGAACATGTGGAATTCATCCTCGACGACATAAATGTTATTATGCCGGCAATATTGACAATGTCTGAAATCCCTGTCGATATTTAGATGCCGGCCTTTCTCAATCATTAAATTATGACCAGAGCACCTGAAGTTGGAAAATCTTCTTTTAACCATATACGGTAGTTCCAATGAAAGGTAACGTTCCGTATTCAGAAGTGTTTTAAAATGTCTGTAGTGTTCTGATTTTGGTGATGAGTTAACACTGGCGAATAGCTTCTGAACTGCACAGTCTTTAAGTCTATTTGTAAATTGTGAAAGGAACAATTTGGTGTCACCAATGTCCTGTGCTACCCAAACAAATCCGAAACCATTTTCAAAAAGTAAATGTTTCACATTTGACGCCCAGGTACGCCTGCCTATTTCGTCCAAACCCTTTAGCATTGTATAACACTGATGAGGATATCTAGAAGCAGGCATTTGTATAAGTTTCGTCCAGTATTTAACACAACGGGACATGTAATTTACGCAAAGCGGACGCCTTCCACATTCGCTAAGAGCAAAGAAATTCGAAACTGATTGATTCAGACCACAGACGCGTTTACAAAAGTTTGCATGGATTCTCTCTGTACATTCGGAATACTGGTGACCCCAAATTTCAGATGAATAGCACAGGATTGGCGATACCATAGAGTCAAATAACTTGAATGCTTCAGTGGCTGGGAAGTAGCCGAAATACTTCTGGAACTTGAAAATGTTTGCTATTGCCTTGGATGCCTGTTTAGATAAGGTCTCCTTGGTCATTGTCCAGCATAATTTAGGCGTAAAGAAAGCACCCAAGTACTTATAGAATGGCACTACTTCTAGTTGAGAGTCTTTAAAGTACCATCTTTCATAGTTCCGTAGGTATCCACCATTACGGAATACCATGATTTTTTATTTGTCTAGGTTTAACTTCATACCCATGTCGTCACAGATCATTTCGATGTTTCGTATTTGTCTTTGTAAATTAACACGAGTATCAGCAAAACTTGACACATCGTCGGCAAACATAAATGCTAGTAGTTTACCAGTTTCTTCTGTCACATATATTCCATCATTAGAATGCCCTTTTAGGTACAATATTAAATCGTTAATAAAGAGGGAAAATATATTCGGTGAAGATACACAGCCTTGTTTTGTTCCGATATCACACTTGAAAAATGGTGTAGTACCACCAGAAACCTTAACACACGATTTCAATTTTTCATACATAGACTGGAATATCGACAAAAACTTTCCATTAATACCATTTCGTCTGAAACATTGCCATAGCTTTATATGTGAACAACTATCAAATGCTTTTAGAAAGTCTATGTAGAAAACATAAAATCTACCACGTTTGCGTGAAATATATTTCTGAATGACTGATTGTAGATTAAAAATATTGTCTATTGTGGAATAACTCTTTCTAAATCCAGCTTGGGATTCGTCAATAACGTTGTTGTGTTCACACCACATAGTCAATCTTTTATTCAGAATGTTTATAAATATCTTGCTGATACTGTTAGTTAAAGATATTGCCCTATAGTTATTTGGATCAGTTCTAGGGCCTTTTTTATGTATAGGTGATATAACAGTTTCACTCCACTCAGCCGGGAAATTACCACAATTATACACAGAGTTAAACAAAATGACCAAATACGGCAAAATGATATCAACAGTGCATTTAAACATTTCGATACATGTGCCATCTAATCCCGCTGAACAGTTTCCTCTGAGTGATGTGATACTGCTATGTATCTCCTCCCCTGTAATTGGTGCATTTAAACATTCAGAATTAAATTCAATTCTATGATTTTCTACCAAGGGTCTATTAACTGTTTCGTCGTCTCCATGATTATCAGGAGTTGAAAACAATTGTTTAAAGTAGTTGAACCACTGCTCACTTGATATAAGATTAGATTCTTGGGGTTGTTTTGTTCTGGCTGCTTTTATTTATAAGTAAGCAAAATGCACTTTAGGCGCATTCTGCTTTACTTTCAGCCTGCTTAAACCCCTTCACTGCCATGACATAATCAATTTAAGCAATTATCGTCTGATTTCATTTCTCAAATTTAAATTGTAAGTATTTTGACTTTAGAGATATTGAAGTGAGTGGCAAACAGTTTGGATGCTGTTCACATGTCACATTACACAGCATATGAACAGGATCCACCCTGTTTACAAATAATAATAAATGTCATTGGGGTAAGGCAGTGAAGGGGTTAAGCTACCATCTCCTAGGATATTTTTAATCCAACCAATATGGCTAAACCCAAACGTGAAGGTCGGAGGCAATTCTGTTCTATTTAAGAACTACACAGAAAAAAAAAATTGTAGTTGCAGATTTAATAGATGGAGAAGGCAGATTTAAGAAAATCGAGGAAATAAGCAACCATCTTAATATAAACACGAATTTTATTCAGTTTAATGGTCTAATACAAGCAATCAATAAATATAGAAATAAACTGAATATCGAAACATATGTAAATATATTAATACTACCTTTTTGCCCAAAAAGCATAAAAATCCTAACTCAAAATGAAAAAGGTTGCCAAGCAATGTACCAAATCTTGCTAAATACTAATACAGTTCCAACAGCTGAAATAAAATGGCAAAGAGAAGGGATTACTCCTGGAGATTTTAAATGGAAAAACATATATACAAATCTACATAAACTTACAAAAGATACACATCTAAAATGGTTCCAATACAGGATTAATCACAGAAGTTTAGCTACAAACGCATATTTGACAAAAATTGGCATTAAAAACGATGAAAACTGCAGTTTCTGTAACGTACATAAGGAAACATTAAACCACCTTTTTTATGGATGTGATTTAGTCAAAACATTTTGGGAAGAAATCAGAGCATAGTTTAATTCAAAGTGTCCACAGCATAATTTCCCAAATCTTACAGAACAGAACAGAACAGATCAAATCTTTATTTTCATCTCAGGTATGGTTACATACAGCATGAGGTAAAGTATATAAACAAGATGAATATAAACAATGGTACCTAGCATGGCTTATTCAGAGTCTGAGTATTTTAGTATTTAGTGACGAACAATGTAGAGTCAGACCCTATACAAAGAATGATCGTTTATGGTCTGATTCTACAATATTCGTCTTGCGGTTGGTAAAACCGATAGTTGGTGAATGATGGTGGGGGGTCTAAATATTATTAAATGAAATAGATACATTTCGGAGTACAGTGTTCATATAAGATTTTATGCAGTCGATGAAGACCCGGATCAGTGTGTTCACAATTGAACTCGCTGGTCAAGGTCTACACCGTTTGTCGTTTTGCAATTCATCGACCATGAGTAATCCAAGATATAACAACACACAATAAAAAGAATTATGAAGATTTAAACTTTCCTGACTCCATATGTTGGATATTCAGAGAGGGAAAAGTGAATGTTATGGTTATCAGTTTAATATTATGATTTTCTTATATATATAGATCTACATAAAACAATTTTTAGTGTCGAAAAGTAGATTTACTCGTGCAAAAAGTTTAAATTCAGACAAACTCCAGTTACTCCACATGGGCTTATCTAGGATCCAGACTTTTCGCGTGTCAGGTCCAGTTTAATACTAACTTTTATATATAACATTGCGTTAACCCATTGCCCCATAAATACGCCTTTTTACACCTTTAATCTATTCCTAGTTTTACTTTTCACAGTCAATGATATGTTTCATAAGAAATTTTTTATTTATTTTCTATCAGATGGTATCATAAAGCAGGATGAAAGTAAAACAGAATGCACCTTAAGGCGCATTCACCTTCATCTTCGACCCGCTTTAAGTAGTCACCTACAGTACCGTGCAAAAAGTATTCGTTAAAATGGCGTCGTGACGTCACGATAATTAAGCTTGCGCGATTTTCCTCCCCTTTCATATTGAGATAAAAATAACAAAACATGTAAAATTTTAGATTTATAAATAGTTTGATTCCTTGAAAATGGTATGACGTAAGAGTGGTTGTAATATACACGTCATTTATGTTTGTTTTGTTGTTGGATCAAAATAGGATGGAAAGGATCAGAATTGAGAAGTGACATGGAAAAACGTAGCCGTAAATATGTTTTTAAATGGATTTCGAATCGCAGAAACCTAACGATGATTATAGAGACCTTAAAGTACAGTATTCTCTTTTTGGAACGAATTCAAGACAACTGAATCGATTGAAAATCTTCCTATATCACGGAGACCTCGCGTGGGGGGTGAAAATGAGTGTCTGACAGTTGAGCGGACCGTGGAGACCAACCGCAGAGATTCGATGACAGATATAACCTGTAAGTTTAAACGGTATTAGAGAAAAATCTTCGAAGATTATCTTTGGCCTATTGTAGCAAGACATTTCCCGACCATTTTAAATTTATTTCAGGATTATAACGTCCCGGTGCATTGTGAGGGTATGCTCTCGGTTTACAAGGTTCAAAATAATACAAAAACAATTTCTTGACCAGCACAATCACCTGATCTGAACATTATTGAAATTATCAAGCTGTATATTAAGAGAAATCTGTCGTGCAGAGTGAATTTCATAAATAGCAATCAGGATTTGTACGATGAAAATTTTCGTATCGGGACTGAAATCCCACCGACCTATGTTCAAAACCTTTCCATGTCTATTTCCCGTAGGATAATGCAGGTTATAACATTCAAAGGACATGTGACTTAGTATTTAGGTAAGAGAAATCAAGTTTATGTGTTCGTTTCTGTTAGAGTTTCTGTTATAAAAGCTTTGAAACACCCACTAATTATCCCGACCAAATCCAATATGGCCGCCATTTAACGAATACTTTTTGCACGGTACTGTATATTCACTACTAGAAACCGGCTATGGGGTAATGGGTTGAACAAAGTGGAAAATGTACAGTGTTTTTAATGAACGGGCAGTAGAATCTACTATGCTAGATCTACTTCACAACAAACTGATTTCTGATGTGGCTGGGTGCATCAAGTATAATACGTAAATTAATAATCGATTAAACATTTGATAAACAACATCAACATATGTGCCACCGGATATAATCTTTTCATTTTAGGGTTGTCGAGTCGAGATAACGTGTGTATACATGTATGCGCATTGTAGGATCAACGTATTGCTAATAAAAATGTTTTGATACAATCATAAGAGACCCTCTTTGGATTAAACTTGTGCAAACAGGTATTAGCTGTAAATTTTTAAGTATACTTAAATCTATTTACAAAGATGTGTCAGCATGCGTGAAAGTGTCTGATTATGAAGATTTATCCGCTCTGTTCAATATAACGGTTGGATTGAAACAAGGGGAGCCACTCTCACCGATCCTATTCATTCTTTTTGTGAACGATGTAAGCGATAATCTAGATCTTAATAAATTGACTGAAAAGGATCTCACACAGCTTTCTATATATTTACTTCTTTTTGCAGATGATATCGCAGTCTTCACGACAGATAAAAATAGCCTGCAGGCACAACTTGATAGTTTATATTTGTATTCGACTAAATGGGGTCTTAAAATAAATGTAGCGAAAACAAAGATTTGTGTTTTTGAAAAAAGACGATCAGCATTAAATTTTGAGTGGTTCATAAACAACGAGAAAATTAATTTTTGTTATATTGGTCTAAAATTTATGAAAACTGGTAATCTAGTCTATGCTTTTAAAGCATTAAAAGATCAGGCCACGAAAGCGATGTATAGTCTTTTATATTTATTTCGGAAAATAGAATTAGATGTACGTACCAAACTTCTACTTTTTGACAGGATGGTTGTTCCTATCATTACGTATGCATCTGAGGTTTGGGGTATATACAATTTCAAGGAGATAGATAAACTTAATTAATTAATTTATAGTTGGTTATTGATTGCTACTGACCGTACCAAGGCGGGCTCCTATATTCACTTTGCTTTATGTTTGTCTTGCGTGTTGTTTTCTATTTAGTGTGTAGATGAGGGAATGGTATTGCGTGTGTGTGTGTGTGTGTGTGTGTGTGTGTGTTGTGGTGTGACTGTGTGTGTGTGTGTTCTACTTGATAGGTGGGTGTATTGTTTGTGTTACGTTTCCTGCTTGAGTCTTTCGTATTTATTCATATAAAATTTTGTAAAATCATACTTGGTGTACGATCTCAGTCTGTAAATTATGCAGTTCTGGGAGAATTAGGTAGATTTCCGCTTTCTGTTATATGCATAGAAATATCGTTAAAATACTGGTTGAAAATCAATAAATATGGTGATAATATGAGTACTGTTTATAATATCTATAGAGAGCATTGTATAACTTTGATGGGAAACAATAAGAGTTGGGGTAGTCAGATAAAAAGAAAATTGGATAGTTTGGGTTACACGTTTATTTGGGATAACTTGGATACTACTGCCAATTACTTTCCTGCTATACATAGGAGAATAAGGGACAATTTTATCCAGGAATGGCGAACATCAATAACAAACTCACCAAAACTGAAATACTATGTAATGTTCAAGGAATCATTTGAAATGGAATCTTACCTACAAAATATAACTAACAATTCTTTACGCATGCATCTTACAAGATTTCGTATTTCCTCGCATAACTTGGCTATAGAAGCTGGAAGATATACTAATATTGATCGTAGAAATAGAGTCTGTATCTTTTGTAATCAAAATGCTATTGAATCAGAATATCACTTTTTATTAATATGTCAAAAATATAAACAAGAAAGAGTTGAAATTTTAAAACATATTTCATGGTCCTCTCTAAATAAGTTCATAAAATTGCTTTCTTCAAAGAACAAAAAAGTTCAATTAAACGTAGCAAAATATATCAAGGTTGCAATGAATATACGAAATAATGTAGTTGCAGATTGATAATATCAATAATATACTATAATAGTGTATATACAAGTTATAATATTTTCAGTTGAATGTTTTGTACTTGTAAAATTGAGTTGTTAAGTTGAGTTGTGTTTATGTAAATGTCATGGTCATATTTCACGTTAATTGATCTATTGTACATGGCCAATGGCGCTTTTATGTTGCCGATTGCCAATAAAATTGAGTTGAGTTGAGTTGAGTTGCTATATGATGCAATACGTCATCAATATACATTATGACGTATTACATGACGTAATATTGTAGGTGGTCACATGCCTACTATTCGTGGGATGTTTTACAACTCAACATTCCAATTCGCATCATAAAATGATATTGTGACGTCACAGTTAGTCAGTGACGTCATTGCCTTCTGTTTAGACTTGTTTTATGTTTGCTAGTACTTTGAGTAAGTTATATAGCTCATAAATACTCAAGTTCGATTAGATTTATCCATTTAATTTAAAAATAATTACCTAGTTTGGACCCATACCAGACATAGATTAAATTATTTTTCCTGGCCTTGAAACTTCATCTTGACAAATCCAGTTTCCAATCAAGTCTAGTCCACTTTATTGCTAGATCAAGATCTATTAAGTACAGGGCTTCCATAAGTTGATCTTGATAAATCTTAAAATTTCCAGTTTTTTCTATTTTTCAAGCATGATTAGATCTACTTGAAGCAGGTTGAAAGTAAAGCAGACTGTTCCTTTAGGCACATTCTGCTTTACCTTCAGACCACTTTAAGCTACGTTCTGCTAGGGTAATTTTAAGTCCAAATGATTTCGGAAAAATGGTAGCCCTGTTAGTAGTTATCTTTCATCTTTTCAGAACTTCATACATTATAAAAAGACAAACGGTGCAGAACCTGATCAGAGAACTCCGTTAGGAGTCCTGTGGTCTGGGTCTTCACTGTTTATATAGGACAAGTGTACACTTAACATGTACACTTTTCAAATGCTAAGATACGTTTTTCTTACAATATTGGTCTTTACCAAATGAGTTCTCTCGTTAAGTAAAGTCTTAATTATTATTATTATTATTATTATACAAGACATATGCGTAGTCTATCGATGATGCTTAGCGTACAACCTTCTTAATCAACACGGAAGCAAACTGACTAAATAAATGAAGATTTGGAAAGGATGTGAGATTGAGAATACGTTGAAATGGGACCGGCGTATGTGCTATCAGTGGGGCAATGATTTCTCTTTCACGCGAAAAGTGATCGCAAGCAAATAAATAGTGATTTTCGTCGCCAATTTGGTTTTTATTACACAGTCTACATAGTCTGTCAGTCATAGCTGTTCCATTCCAACGGCCTGTTTCTATTGGGAAATAATGGTTAGCAGTGCGAATCTTAAAAATAGACATTGCTTGTGAAAATGGGAGAATTTTCAGATATTTTTCGAATTCTAAGTTATGTTTAATTGTTTTGTAAAATTTGCCTTTGTTTGATAGGGACATGGTATCATTCCAGCGCTGGATATTCTGATCTAGCAAGGATAGTTTGACTTTTCTATTAATTGATTTTGTTGTTATAATATCTTGTGATAGCCAGTAATGAGAGTTACCTGTGTTATCAAGAATATTTTTTATTTTCGTAATCCATTTAAAATTATAATTCCTGTCATGTATCATATGTTTGTATATATGTACAGACACACTATTCGGACTTGTCAGTGTAAAACATGTGGATGATATATTCAATTGGATAATTTTGGTGGCAAAAAAGTATATTTACAATAGTAGATTAAATAACAACAATCCCCACATGCATGCATTTGTTAAAACTTTGGAAATGTATTTTGAAACAGATAAACATGTTGCTTTTAGTAATACTGAATGGGACTGTTTTAATAAAAAATGGTCCGAATATAAGCATATTTTCGATACATAAGCCTTCAGGAGCATCCTGTGTTAAGTTTTTAGCATTGGGATATGATAAAGAGTTACCATTGAGGTTGCTTGGAGTGAAGCGAATGCGCACTAAAACACATTCTGCTTCGATCTCAGCCAGTTTTCAACCTCTGTATCAAGCCCGATTTGTTTAGAAACGTTACGGACAAGTAAAGGTAGATAACTTTCAGAAATGGAAGGTACATACACTTTAGATCATCAAGTTATCTCCCTTGGTTTTGTTTGTAATTGCATGTATTTCTATTATATTGATGTAGGTTTGATGTAGCCTCTTCTTTACCTGCAGCTAGCTTTAAGCTTAAAAACTCTAGATATTAAAACAGATTACCTCTAAAAAGCGAGTTGATGGTGAAGCAGATTACGCCTTGAGGCGCGTTCTGTTTCACTTTCAACCGGCTTTAAACTTCAGCCAATCTCCTAGGATATAGAAAATGGTGCACATTCATGGCAGTATAAAGTGGAACTATTTTATTCAGTTGAGGAGTAACTTGAAGGCGTGTAGGTATTTGTGGAGTAATGGGTTAAATATGAATGTTGGTTGTGTGAAACCAAACATATAATATTAATATTGTAGAGAAGTAAGATATTTGAGTACTGTCCTAATTATTGTCTAAGTTATTGTCCTAACACCCACAGGGCTGCCATAAGTTGACATGAAAAATCCTAAGATTTCCAAATTTGCATTTTTCAAGTGTGATTTTACGAATCGTTCCTTTACCCCAAAGCCTGTTTCTAGTTTTGTTGACATGTGACTACTTAAAACAGACTGGAAGTAAAGCAGCATGCGCCTTAAGGCGCATTCTGCTTTACTTTCAGCCTGCTTTAAGCTACCATGTACTAGAAAATTATCCGAAGATTTAGGAAAAATCCGGAGAAATGGCAGCCTTGTACCTAATCAACTTATTCTTAGATAGGAGGAAGTTAACTGACAAATCCAACATTTTCTCCTTCATGTCAGCTCCAAATCCATTGTAGTAAATATTCTCTGGAATTGTCTTGCAAAGACAGAGTAGTCACTCATGGGCTCTAATGCAAACATAAAGATTTAAGTTTTTCAAGTACTCTCCTTATCTGGAGGCCTGCTCACGCTTTATTTGTACAATTGTTTTGTAAGTGGAATGAACAGAAATCAATACTTCAAAGTATTATATTGTTTTGTATTTATGTTTAATGTATAAAGAAGATTTTAATTTTTGGAAATGTAATCAAGTGTTTTTACCCTTTGGACCCTAGTCATGCATAGACACATCCTTTGCAAACTGTACCTGTAAAAATTAGACTTATGATAGTTCTATGCAAATAGTGAATACCAATATCAGAGGGCCCCTTAAGAGCCCTCTGATCAGGGTCTGCACTGTTTGACATCTGCAAAACATTGACCAAAAATATTCCCAACACAAATAGTAAAAATGGACTAGATTAAATTAAAAACTGGAACTGTCCATTTGAAGTTTCAGGGAGAAAAGGGTTTAGTAGTTACTTGGCCCTACAGATTAGACTCACAGGTTGGATGGTGGATGTGGAAGCCTGATTGTTGATAATTAAAGTTTATCATGTGAGAGATTAAAGCATGAAATCATTGATGCCTTCTTGTCTTACACTTTTCCTGTAGAGTTAACCCTTTACCTCAAAGCCTATTTTCTAGTTTTGAGGACAGGTGACCACTTAAAGCAGCCTGCTTTAAGCTAACATCTGATAGGATTTAAAAAAAATGGTTATGGCTCCTTTTCAAGACTGTATAAATTGGAACTATTTTCTTCAGTGGATGCATAAATCAAATGTGCTAAAAGGCGCTTCTATGAGGGAAAGGTTTAATAGCCCAGCCGTAACAAAGAAGTGGACCAAGTCATTTCCTCCGCTAAAGCACATTTGGGGGCTCTTTCTGCACTCGCATCTGGAAATTTACTGAAATCTTTAAAAACAAAATAGGTTGCCCATATGAAGAGTAATATAAATATGCCGATTTTTGGCATGTCAAGTCAAAGGTCAAGGTAACAGGTCAAATGAATTCACAACCTTACACTTGGCCATAACTTTTGTATTACAACCAAAACACAAAGTTTATACATGCTTTATAGTTATGTTGCTCATATGAAGAGGAATATGAATTTGCAGATTGTGTGAATGTTGGGTCAAAGGTCAAGTAATTGAAATTGCAATAACCTTTGACCCTTAAGTGATAAGAACTTTATATTTGGTATACATATTGCACCATTTACTAGAATTTGTATTATACATGCATATTTTTCTCATGTTGAGTCAAAAGGGAAAAGTCCTAAGGTCAAGTTTTTTTGCCTCCAGAATCTACAATGCGGGGGCATATAGTTTTTGTCCTGTCTGTTTTTTTGTTGGTTTGTTTGTCCGCCTGTCCGTCCGTCCGTCTGGCTGTGTCAAAAACCTTAACCTTGGCTATAACTCTTACATTTTTGCACCTGGGCCTTTTATACTTTGCATGCGTCTTCCCTGTGTAGAAACCTTTCCAACCAGACAAACCTTTGTGACTTGGACCTACTTTTGTAAAAATCTTTAAATGGCTATAACATTTGCACTGGTAGACCTAGTGCTTTCATATTTTGTATGTATATATCTTGTGTCAAGACCTTTCCAACCATAC
Organism: Gari tellinella; assembly: GCA_922989275.2. NCBI lineage: Eukaryota > Metazoa > Mollusca > Bivalvia > Cardiida > Psammobiidae > Gari > Gari tellinella. The sequence goes on from OV277858.1 coordinate 56,533,924, forward strand.
CAATTGACAATGTGACCTTGACCTTAGGCCTATTTAATCAAAATGTAACCAAAAACCTTAACCTTGGCTATAAATTGTGCATTTTGGCACCTGTGCCTTTCAAATTGTGCATGTGTCTTCCTTGTGTCAAGACCTTTCCAACCATATAAACCTTTTTGACCTTGACCTTTGACCTTCTTTTGTAAAAATCTTTAAATGGCTATAACATTTGCACTAGTAGACCTAGGGCTTTCCTATTTAGTATGTATATTTCTTGTGTCAAGACCTTATCAACCATACCAACGTTTTAGACAATGTGACCTTGACCTTTGACCTATTTAATCAACATTAAACAAAATACCTTAACCTTGGCTATAAATTGTGCATTTTGGCACCTCGGCTTTTTATACTTGGCATGTGTCTTCCCTGTGTCGACACATTTCCAACCATACAAACCTTGTGACCTTGACCTTTGACCTTCTTATGTAAAAATCTTTAAATGACTATAACATTTGCACCAGTAGGCCTAGGGCTTTCATATTTTGTATGTATATTTCTTGTGCAAAGACCTTTCCTACCATACCAACGTTTTTGACGATGTGACCTTGACCTTTGGCATATTTATTTAAACTTTAACCCAAACCTCAGCCTTGGCTATAAATTGTGCATTTTTGCACCTTGGCCTTTTATACTTGGCGTGTGTCTTCCCTGTGTGAAGACCTTTCCAAACATACAAACCTTTTTGACATTGTTACCACGATCTTGACCTTCGACCTACTTTTGTAAGATATCTTTAAATGGCTATTACATTTGCAGCAGTAGGCCTAGGGCTTTCATATTTTGTATGTACATTTCTTGTGTCAAGAACTTTCCAACCATTCCAAAGTCTTTAGCTCATCTGAGCTAGCTCCGGGTCAGCTTTTGCAATCTTGAATGTCCGTCGTCAACAATTTTAGTGTTTACACTCTAGAGGCTTCAATATTTAAGTGTTTATTACCATAAGAGTTTGAATGAGTTCGAATATAGCTATAAGTTCTCGAAGGAGTGCACTTGTTGGAATCTAATCATTGTGGCAATAGTTATCTGCCCTTGATATACCTTGAAATGCTAGAAAAGGCTTCCTTTCAGTATTGTTTAGGCTCCAGTTATCTGCCCTTGATGTACTATACTGTACTAGAATTATGATGTTGTATTCCAAAATTGTTTACATGCTATACTACAAACTTGAATGGATTTAGATTAAATGGTGAAATAGAAAGGTAAAGCTATGAGGCTTCATTACAACAGAAGAGCAATATCAGGGCATTCAGGCCTTCTTTGTTACCATTTTTTAACCTTGATCTTTGACCTATTTAATCAAACTTTAACCAAAAACCTTAACATTGGCTATAACTCTTGCATTTTTGCACCTGGGCCTTTGAGTCTTCTATCTATGGGCCTTACGGTACATTGACATCTAGGGCACTTGTATTCTGGCTCCTCCGTCAGACGCTTGAGGTCACTACATTTCTTGTGCCCCCAGTGTCTGTGTTCTTTTATCTATGGGTAGTGCGGTATCTTAACATCTAGTATACTTGTATTCTGGCTCTTCCGTCAGACCCTTGAGTTCACTATATTGCTTGTGCACTCAGTGTTTGCAGTAGATGCTGTTGATGCCTACACCGGTGCGGCAGGACTGCCATATGTCCGGATTTTCCTAAGTATTTGGATTGTTATCCTTGCAGATCGTAGCTTAAAACAGGCATAAAGTAAAGCCGAATGCGCCTTAAGGTGCATTCTGCTTTACTTTCAACCTGTTTTGAGCAGGCGTGTTCTTCAAAACAAGAAACAGACTAAGAGGTAAAGGTACGATTAGTAAAATTGCGTCTGAAAAATTGAAAATTTGAAATCTTAGGATTTTTATGATCAACTTATGGCAGCCCTGTTGCGGTGAGGCAGAACCTCTGCCCCCGAATTGCAGAACCATGACGATATTTAAATTCAGATATAATGTATCTCGATTCTGCCTTAAACTACCATCTGCTAGGATATAGAAAGGACAGTACCTATATACAGCTATAGTATCCCTAGATTTTGCAAATGTAGTTTTTAATTGTTCAAATTCATTTCTGTATAAAGTTGGAACTATTTTGTTTAGCAGAGAATAAATTAAAGGCGTATTTATGGAGTAACGGGTTAAGATTCAAAATTTCTTAATTCAGTAACATTCATTTTAACACATCAATAATCGTGATAATATAATCGCAGTCACAGGATTCAACCCTTTCACTACCTTTACGACGTCATAACCCGTCTAAACACCGTCACTGCCATACTATCGTCTGCTTCAATTTTCAGTCTGCTTTAATTTTTAAAAGTTGAACATATACGGTTTCTACTTAAGAAACTTTGATATGAGTATCAAACAGTTTTGATGAGTAGCGCCGCGCCTGATCAGGATCTAAATTGTTTGCAAATGTCAGTGTTGTCGGCTTTGATAGTGAAAGGGTTTAAGTTGCATGCCGGGGAAAATATTCCACTTGAACACCTGTCGCGACTGAACATTAAGGTAAGTTTGAGAAGAAATCGTGATTAGCTATAGTCTTCGTGAGATATGGCAGACACGGGGACTAGTTCAGTGTTCAATGTGTCCTCATTTATTGACAATGACTGTTACCAGAGCTGCCATAAGTTGACATGAAAAATCCTAAGATATCCAAATTTACATTTTTCAAGTGCGAATTTACGAATCGTACCTTTACCCCATCGCATGTTTCTAGTTTTGTTGACATGTGGCTGCTTAAAGCAGACTGGAAGTAAAGCAGAATGCGCCTTAAGACGCATTCTGTTTTACTTTCAGTCTGCTTTAAGTTATCATGAACTAGAAAAAAATCCGAAGATTTAGGAAAAAACCGGAGAAGGTCAACATATCGATCATCATCACCATCAACAGCAAAGTCATCTATATTGAAAGAACTTCTACCGTCCCCAACATCATCATCATCACCGCGGTGTTGATGTTGTTGCTGATGATGACAATGACGGTTATACTGATAATCGTCCCCGCCATCATCCACACCAACATCATCAACATGTGTATTGTTAACAATATCATTATCAACAAATATAAACTCATCGCCATTATAACTGTGATTTTTAGTATGTTTATTTTCATAATTATGATGGCGATGTCGCTGCTGATGCTGGCGGTGATGATGGTTATCCCCATCATCATCCCCAGCATCGCTCTCAGCAACATCAATTTCACCACAGACATGGGGTCAATTACTTAGCAAAGTAATTAATTAAATTACCAATTAGTTGGATAAAATACAATTAAATTACCAATTAAATTACTCTGTTTTTCCAAGAGTAATGATTAAATTAAATTACTTTACCCCTCAATTAAATTAAATTAACAATTACTTTTCACCGTAACACTACATGATGCAAGTTTATTAGTTCTTTGCAAACAATATAGACCCAGATCGGAGGATTTTGAAGGTGCCCTCTGATAAGAGTCTGCTCTATGTACTATTTAGCACAATCCTATGCATTGGAAAATGTCACTGCCAATCACAACTATGTAGAATTATTAAACCAGTGTGGAAACAGATCAGACTTATTTTGAAGCTGATCAGCATCGAAGCTGTTTATGCCGGGCTAAGATTTGTTATGAAATTGTCAAAATTTAAGTGTTTAGTTTTCAAAGCAGATGACACATCATGACAGGACCACAAACAAGGGGGTATAAAATAAATATTTCCAACATTTTCCATTTATGTTTACCAAACCCAATGGTGAAACTATGCATCAGAATCATCTCAATGAAACAATTCCAATGCAAATTCCTATGCACCATAGAGTTTTGAGCAGGCATACAGATTTTAGTCTTCAAAATATTCCCCTAATCTGGATCCCTGACACTATCAGCAGATGACAACATTAACACTTAATGAATCACTTGGATTGCCCAGTTCCCAATGTGTGAAAAATAGCTTTGTGTATTATAAGAATGCTAATGTCACCTTTCTTAAACAGCTTAACCCAATGCACCTTAAGTGAATGTTGACAGCAAAGTTGTTGTCTTTGTCTTTAAGAAAACACTTCTATTTCTGTCTAATACTCTCAAATATATAAAATGAAGTTTAAACTGTTGGGATCTTTGTGTGACTTGATCTGTTTCAAGTGAAATGAATTCATAGTATATTTCCAAAGTCTATTTGGTCAATGAGCAACTCCAGTAAGGGTTAAGCAATTCGATTTTGCAAATTGAGAATTGAGAATAATTAAGAGCTAGCTAAACATATTGGGTATTGCCTCATGGTGCATGTATTGTTGCAGCTAATAAGGATTTATGTCCATCCATGATGAAGCTACATTATCAACATGCATGTATTTTAACACCTTTTTAACAAATCATGTTTTATTGACCTGATAATTAAAACCAGAGACAGTGTATTACACTGTCTCTGTTAAAACTGTTTAAGCATTAGCACATTTGTATCATTTTTACTTGTAGGTTATTGACAGGTTATTGACAAAAAAGAGAGGATCCAAATAAGCTTTTAATCTAACCCTTTTCATTATTATATGTGTTTCAATCATGTCAGTTTGTAAATATTATGGAATTAAATGTTTTAATTAAGACGAGGTCAATCTTAAAATCTAATATGAACATGCTTAGAAAATGTATAAAAAGGCTTATCTTTTTTTCATTATGAGTTCAGAATGTTATTGTTCCAAATCATGTACATATTTTGCAGCGTTAATTGAAAAGTAATTGAAATTCAATTAACAATTAACCACTTTTTTCAAAAGTAATGATTAAATTACAATTAAAGTAATTGAAATGTTGCTCAATTAACAATTACCTCCAATTACTTCACTTTTGTTAATTAATTATTAATTAATTAAATTATCAATTTTAATTACCCCATGTCTGTTTCACCACCATCCATACATAGTAGACGAAACAACATTGTCATTGTTATACTGATGATGTTGTCGATGCCTCCGCGGTTGTCCACGATGCTGATGACGATTATCATCATCAGCAGCATCATCAACACTCGCAGCAGCATCAACACCATGTTGCATAGAATTATCATTGTCAAAAGCAAAGTTATCATCAGTATAAACATCAACATAATCAAGACCATCACCATGATGTTGCCGGTGTACCCGCGGTCGCCGACGGTGACCATGATGATTATCATCATCATAATCATCACCATCAGCACCCGTGGCAGCACCCGTGGCAGCACCAACATCTTCATAAATATCATTATTATCATCTAAACCTATACGATAGTCATAATTGTAACCATTACTAGGATGTTGATGGTATTGCCGTCGATGATGATGATGATGATGATGGCGGTCATGATAATGATCATCATAATCATGGCCACCAACATCACCATCTCCACCAAGCTAATTATAAATTGAATCATTATCATTAACATTAATAAAATCATCATCAGTATAATCATCATCATCATTAACCCCTCCATCATCATTATTATAACCAAAATTATGCTGCGCAGCAAACTGTTCCGCTTCATCATTTTGTCCCTGCCTAATATCATTACTTAAATTTGAGAAGTATTCATAGAATTCATCCAAAGATATGTCGTTAACAGATTTTTTATTATTCTTTTTGAAAAAACGCCAAAACTCTTTAGGCTTCGAAAAACGTAGCTTTTCAATTTCACTCAAGAGTTTTTGCTTATGTTGGGCCTCCTGATATAAAAGTTTTGCCTCATTACATTCTCTGTAAAACCATTCCTTATTTCGATTAGAAGATATTTCGATAAAACTGTGATAATTCTTTTGTCGAATCACTTTACAAAATAAAGGATCTGCCACCTGTCTTACAATATCGGTGAAATCATTTACAACATTATTAATGGAATCTTTATTATCAATGCAAATATTATCTGTTAAATTGTTGAATTTCTGTAAATTGGCAATGATACCACTTCTAAAATCACCCCTGTACTCGTTTTTCCACACATATCTTACATCATCTTTAACAATCGGCTTTACAGTACTAATATTACTAATTAAGGAAAAAGATTTAGGCGCATGGTCACTCCATTCATTAAAAGGGTGTACATTAAAATCATTAATACATGAAACATTTTGCTCACTTGTTAATAAATAGTCTATTACTGAAGCCCCATTCATTGAGGCAAAGGTGTATGATCCGCGATCAAGATCGTTAGCTAAACGCCCGTTAACAATGCGAAATCCCGTGGACTTGCACATGTAAAGTAACTTCAAGCCGAATGGATTACAACAGCTGTCTAGAGAGGCCCTCGAGAGGGACGAGTCTGGTATATAATCTGCAAAGTCTATCTCTTCATTAAAATTATCGAAAACTATAAAATCATCTCTTAATCCAATTCGGCTGTTAAAGTCACCTACCAAGTACAAAGATCCAAGGCTAGCATAGTCATCAATATCATTTTGCAATAATTCAAACAAATCAGCAGGTATAATATTATATAACAAGGAGAATCTTCTCTCCATAGATAAACACCACATATAAATACATCGTTATCAAAGTTGAAATAATCTTTATCTAGCTTTAGCCATATCAATGTGTCATGGTGATTACGTATAATCTTAATACCGTCTTTTAGACTTTCTCTGTATAACACTGCCACTCCACCACTGGCCCTTCTTGCCTTTCTATGTCTATATTTCCTGTAGATATTATGCGATATAAACCCCGATAAGTCTAAATCACTTTCAGCAGTAAACCAAGTTTCGTACATAAATATTTTGTCAATATATTCACGAGTTCGTCCGAGTCTTTTTCGCGTCACTAAGCCCATTAACATTCCATGATATTACACTAACATCACCCTCACTGCGCCCCTATTTATTATTATCCCGCACAGGTTTACCGTCTATGTATAGGGTGTCATATGACAGCCAGGCTCGTTGTTTGTTGTTCTTGGCCTCTTTCAGTTGAGGTAGTAGCTTTCTTCTTTTGTCCACGACTTCTTTCGGGAATTGTTCATGAATGTAAAAGTCTGTACCTTCAAGGGTCTTCCACTGCTTCCTGATCATTTCCCGATCCTTTAATAATGTAAATTTGGCGACGATCTTCCTACACCTGTTCCCAACTCTCTGTCCCATTCTATGCACACGTTCAATGGAAAGCTGATCAACTAAGCCCTGTGCTATTTTCATTTCCTTGGCTAGAAAACTTCTTATATTCTTCTCACAATCTTCAATTTCACCTCTCGGTGCCTCTGGAATGTTCGCAAAGATAAGAATTGTGCATTGATTGCGACTGGAGATAGACAACTTCGTCTTTTAATGCTTCTCTTTCCCTCTCCAACTCCACCACTTTGTCACTCACCAATCCCACTGAAAAATCTACGCTTTCTATCTTCTCCTCTGCTCTTTCTAATCTTTCCTCCGTTTTCTTGCTCGCATCCTGCATGAAAGTCCACATTTTGGCAAAGTCTTTCTCCAAGGATTTAACTTTTTCTTCTAAAGAGTCCATTTTCTCCAGTTTCTTTTCAACATGGCCGATTGTGTCGTTCATTTTCTGCAAATATGCCATAATATCGGCATTTGTATGTGACTGGGATGACTGTGCTGACTGCGATGACTGTGCTGACTGCTCCATGTTCAATGAGTGGGTGGGGGTAGATGTAATTGAGGCAGTCAATGAACTCGAATGCTTATCATCATCCTGGTATTAACTCTGATTAAATAGGTCTGTAAGTGTCAACACCGTATCGTCTTCCAGATCATATAATATAGAGTTCGTCTCATACAATAGACTACTTACACAAACTTCGTCCTTCGGTGAGTCCGTGTATCTTCCCGCCTTACACACACTGTCATTGTTCTCACTGTTATCACTTTTCTTCCTTTTATTCACCCTTTTTCCTTTATTTCGACCCATAACTATCAACACAAGTGTCTCCAAATACCTTTAGATCACAGTTTCTTAGATCACATTTAACTTTTATACTATAAATCTTGCTTTTATTTAATAGATTTGCAGAGCTACGATTTTTCACAACACAACAATATCACGTTACCCTTTCGCTCACCTTGACATACCTCCATTCAAAATGTGCAGCCCCATGAGATACACATGCATGCCATTTATGAAGCTATTATTTCTACTGACTGTCTTATTTCACATTCAAATAACTCAACTGTATTCACTGTGTTGCGTTGCCGGAAACACTTATATAAATAATATATGCATGCTATTAAATACCAGCCTATGTAAAAACGTTTTTTTAAAAAAAACTTTTTTTTTCAAATCATGTTGAATCAAATTTACAGATGCCGGTTTTCGACATGATTTGTAAAAAAAAAGTTTTTTTTCAAATCATGTCGACTGTGAAAACATGATTTGAAAAAATTGACATGATTTGTTAAAAATTTTCAAATTAGATTTTTTTTCAAATCATGCCGCTACATTGCTTACCTATTTACCATTATAGTAGACCCGATAAGAGAAACAATCGTTCAAATTGTGAACTTGTGGATATCCCTGTGTTCCGTCTATGGCGAAGTTAACGTTTTCTCATAGTCCAATAATTTTTTCACCGTTATCTGTAAAGTTGCTTGTTCCATGTCAACCTAGGAATCCTCTCAGCAAGTCAATTTTCCTTCCAACTCATGAGTTGAAGTCATCCAATAACAGTATGCCATCATGTATTCTGATATAATTCAGAACAGCCTGAAGTACACTGTAGAAGTTGTCCTATACCTTTTCTCTGTCTGTTGGTGTATCATCATATTTCAATCATTATCATTCAGTTTCTGACTCTATTTATCATATACAATCCGCTTTGATTTGGATGACACGTTTAGTAACTAGGCTTATCACGAGGAGTCAAACCTTGTTACTCACTGGAAACATTTTAACTACAACTAACAAATATAAAGTGTTTTCAAATTTTGGACCAAAGACGAAAATTAGCAGACAATAATTTTGTTTGCAGTAGAGTATTAAACAGCCTTTCGACACAGTAAGCTGATAGTATGTTTCTTTTGTAATGGTCAACATTAGTTTTCATCAGTTTTAGTCATACCATAAGAAACAATTCGAATAGTATATTATAGTTTAGGTTTGCGCGGCCATCTTGGACGTTATCTAGTATATTTTGGTCTCGGTAGATGGTTTAAATATTCTTTATACACGTTAAACGACTAACATGTCCTTTTTTGTAATATTCAAAGTCTATTTTCACCACTTTTAGTCAAACCATGAGAAAACAGTTGTTCTAAAGTATGTTAGTTATGTTTTAGGTTTAAGAAGTGGTGGTTATTTTGGCCAGCATTTGGAATAACTTGTCTCCAATAAAAATGATCAAACAGTTACTATACGCATTAAATGAATACTATATCTCTTTTTTTAAATTCTATGTTGTTGATGCCATCTTTTTTTTCTTTCTTATCATAAATTCTCTCGATCAAGAAAGATGCTTATGAGATGGGCAATTATAAGGTGCATTACGAACTGAACCCGGCAGGTCACTTTATCCTGATACCGACGAACCAGTCGTTATGTTAACCCGAACTCCTGAGCGCCAAGAAGGGAAGCCTTTACAACCAATTTTTAATGTCTGGTTTGACTCGGCGGGGAATTGAAACCGTGTTCTCCCGAGCTGTAAGCGCAAGCTCTACCACTGTGTTATGCAGCCGGATAGTATAGCTTGGACGCCATCTAAAATTTGTTTAAAGTAAAAGGATTAACACAAATAAATATACCTCAATGTTGTTATGTTCAAAGTCAATTGTCATCATTTTAGTCAAGCCATAAGGAACCAATTGTAATAGTCTGTACGCTAGTGGTATTTTAGGTTAATTGTGTGGCGGTCATCTTGGACGCCATTTTTTTTTGTATTTTGTTCGCAGTAGAAGGAATGAAGAGATTTTATACACATGAAATTAATAATTTATCCCTTTTATAATGTTTTAGTCTATTGTCATCACTTTAAGTCAAATCATCAGAAGAAATGTTTAGTAGTTCCTGATATTTTATAGCTGTGGCGGCCATCGTGGACGCCATCTTGAATACTTTGATGGGAGAAGAAAGGTTAAACGGTCTTGATCAACGCTTAGGAAAAAACATGTTTCTTTTGGCAAGGGTCAAAGTCCATTGTCCTTTCTTTTAGCCAGATCATTAGAAAATACATTTAGTTGAAATAGTATGTTCGCTACAAAAATGAGTTAGCATCATATTTCGAGAACACAATATCATGCTAACTCATTTTTTCCTCGTAGTATCAGACCTTAGAACCAGCTCCCTTATAACATCAAAGCCAGTGACAGCCTCTTCGGCTGCACTGCTAGTCTCTGCTCTTCCAAACCCTAATCACTTAAAACCTGTTTTTAACTGTTTTTAACTTTTCTGTTTACTGCACTGTTTTTGCCGGTTGGTGACTATAATAGTCGCTTTTATTATCATTCTGTTTGCACTGTCCCCGACCTCCTTGAAATTATCAGCAATTGATAGTAGGGAGTAGCCACGTAGAAGTAGAAGTAGACATTTTCTGTCTGTGACGGCCATCTTGGTCGCCATCTTGACAATTGGGTTCGTAGTATGGGAATAAGACTGTCTCAATACACTTTTAGTGAACAACATATGCCATTTGTACTGTCCAAAGTGCGCTGTCATCTTTTATAGTCAAATCATAAACACAAATTTAGTAGAAAGAGTTTTCGTGATATTTTATATTTGTAGCGGCGATCTTGGACACCGTTTTTAACATCTTGTTCGAAGTATAAGATTTAAACAGCCTTTATACACATTAAGTGAATATAATGACTATCTTAAAATGAAAATTTCAGGTTGAATTACTATCACTCTCAGTAACACTATCAAAAAAATTTGTAAGTTTGTGATTAGTATGTGCGTGATATTTTAACGCATCTGACGGCCATCTTGGACTCCATTTTGAAAGTTTTGGTCGCAGGAGAATAGTTAAATGGTCAATATTTTTATGACGGGAATAATATGACATTTTTTAATGTTCAAAGTTCACTGTCCTCACTGTTAGTCGAACCATAAGAAAACAATTGAAATATATAGTATGTAAGTGATATTTCATGTTTGTGGCGACCATCTTGGAAGCCATTTTGAATAGAATTTAGAATTAGAATAGAATATTTATTATGCAATAACTCTAACATGAGCCATGAGCATAGCAACAATAAACACATATCAGGTAAAACGGTATGACAAGATGGCGATTGGCAGAATACTTTTGGACTACGTATGTAGTATTTCAAGAATGAACCAATTTCTCGAGGTTCAAAATATAATTTATTATCGTAATCTTTTTTTGATACGGGAGATACAGGCTCATACACCTATGGCCTTTTGCCGACGGTAAATGTGCATGTATAAAATCATACTTTGCCAGAACACCATATACATGTATATCAGTTTCGAAAATAGCAATGTTGGCCCAGAGATAACACGTTTCATAATATAAAAAACATGTACACACATTTCGGTATTTAGAAAATTTTTTTACAGAGGGATACCAGATCGTGTCAGATTTAAGCATGCTATTGTGCTTCAGTTGTAGTACTATAATATATGGCTCTTAGCAATAGATCTACATATTGAAATTTTTTTTAACAGCCGCCATCATGGAATTAAAAATGGCTGCCATGCAAGCATAGTAAAAGTTGACCAAAGTTTGTAAAACCCAATAGCATATATTTTGCACCTGAAAATCAGAACTCTATGTGCATTCTTAGCAGAGATACGTATCAAAACATTAAATATAGGATCCGCCATTTTGAATTCCAAAGTAGACGCCTTCCCCGGCTCAGATTTTAGGCAACCCATCCATTTCATATATTTGACACCCCAATGAATCACTGTGCAAAGTTTAAAAATGTATTCACAATTTGAACGATTTTCCAAAACATGTGTATCTTAACAGGCTTCTTTTATAAAAGAAATAACTGGGACATTTCAGAAAATATGATAATACTTGGTTTTGTTCTGCCATGTACACAGACATCATCAAAGTAATAGTCAACCATGTCCTCGTTTATCTTGCCAACTTTGGCGAAACAACATTCACAGTGTATAAACGAACTGTATGAATAACCGCATTTGCGACTAGATTGTAACGATTCTGTTGATTCAGTGCGACACGCGGAACTATACGGTAGGGTTTTCCCTCTATTTTTATTGTTTTCTAAGTAGATCACTTAGAAAAGCAAACGTACATTACATTATGCATTGATTTAAGATATGATCTTGGCTGTCATTGTTTCAAAAGAAACTATCTCCATTACATCATCAAACATCTGGCAATGTTTACACGAAGCCGTGTTTACAAACGTGTCAAATACGCAATTTTTACACATTCTGACATCTAGTCGGGCGTTAAAACTTGAGAAAAGTATGTACTATTCTTTCGAAAGCAGTGCAAACACAATAGCTGTGAAATTTAACAAAATACTCACGCTGAAAGTACTGCACAGATGAAACTGAAACTGTATGGTTTATTGAATAGACTGCATGGTGATCTGAATGTTTATAGCGACTATACTGTATGAATTTTAGCGATGTTACGGTAACGATTTTAGACGACTGTCTGATCGTTTTTACGTCAAAAACGCTCCTTTGTTATATAACAAAATTAAAAGAATCTCTTCTCAACCCTTTACCAGACAATGCCTCCCTTGACAATTTGCTTTTTCAGAAAAAAACAGAGTGACAAAATTGGAGCGGTGTGGATTGAAATATATCTCTTTAGGCCCATTTAAAGTCATTAGGATATAGCAATTACAGTAAATCATCACTAAATATTGTTCTTAAGATAAAAGATCGTCTTTGTTTCAGAACAAACTCCCGACAGCTCAAAATTGTTTCAATGCAGCGTATTTACACATTTTTTTTTATTTTTTAATAAAAGTAGAAACCCTGAGTCTAAATCGTTTAAACTCCAAGCAGTTCTTGAAAATTTTGTTTACAAATAATTGTATAATTTGAATTTCTAAAAAATACAGGATTGGACGAAATACCGGCACGATTTCTGAAGGATTCAGCATCCTTTATCAAATCCATGTAACTGAAAAGTGATCAAGTCAAACCCCTTTTTTTAAAAAAAACCAATAGGTCTGACGTTTGTAATTATAGGCCAGTCAGTATAATAGCGATTGTATCTAACATTCTTGAGCGTGCAGTTTACAGCCACCTGGAGCCTATCTTTGTTAAGAATGGTATATTGAACATGTACGAGCATCAGAGTGGGTTCAAAGGGAACTACTCTACCGACTCCTGTCTCATCCATCTGACAGATCATATCCGTACACAGACCTCAAAGGGTATGTTTACGGGTAATGCTTCACACTGTGGACCATGAAATCATGTGTCGAAAGCTCCGAGAGATACCATTGGGTGTGGAGTCGGTGGATTGGTTCCGCTCAAACTTGTCTCGCAGGACTCAGTGTGTTCATGTAAATGGCCCAAAGTCTGATTTAAGTTCGGGGTTGTGTGCGGTGTGCCTCAATGTAGATTCTCGGGTCACTTATGTTTTTTAGCATGCGTTAATACTATGGAACAAGCATAAGCTTAAATTGCTTATTGTTGCAGACAACAATGCGGTATTATTCTCCCAGAATTATCCATTTTACATCAGTCGTGTTTTAGGACGAGAACTAGAAAACTGTAGCATATGGTTAATCGATAACAAACTCTCGTTACATCTCGAAAAGGTTTGGATCTCGAATAAAGTTGAATAATATAAACAAAATTCCGTTGAGTCTAACGGTCATGAAATCAAATCTATAAGTACAGTTAAATATCTGGGCTCATATTTAGATACAGGCATGTCAGGAACATCCATTGTGAATAATATGATCAAGGGAGTAAACTCTAGAATTAAATATTTATATCGCCAGCAAGATTGTCTTTACAAATCTCTTAGAAAGACACTATTCTTTAATACAATGCCATATAAATTACAATTCCTTCTCGTGGTTCTGCGGTCTAAACTCCTGAAAAAAACACAAACTACAGGTTGCACAAAAAAGTGTGTTTCGTTCATAATTAACATTGTAGAATATCTCTTCGTGTGGCTGATCTTAGATTTTAAATTTGAAATACAGATGTAAACAATTACGACTACGTCATGTATATAAAAGATTTAACAACCAAGCCACAAGTAATTTTGAAAACTTTACTAAAATGAAAGTGATCCAATGTTATGAAATTAAATATATTGTAAAAGATGATTGTCATGGTCCCCAGTTTATACTTTTACTTTTACTTCCAAATCGTTTTACTATAATGCACATATGTGACAGCTTGGGCCATGTTGGAAATAAGTTTTGTTCTTTATGGGCAATCCTGTGCACCATTTCTTTTCCAAAATCTCCATCATATACTAATTATATTTTGGCGTTAAATAACAACTGAACTAGTCTATTTGTGATATTTTCTTCTACATGTGATATCTATTTTGTACGGTGAATTCAGTCTTTCAAATTTTTTACAATATGTTTATTTATTATCATATGTTTTCATAAACATGTGCACAAATAAAATTATTATTTTATTGTTATTATTACAACGTAGACCGAAAACAGAGCTGCTACTAACCATTTAACGGCACTGGTTTGTCGCAACTGGCAATCCAGCCCGCTACCTTCCAACCCCCAAGCTCATGCCGACATTATGTAACTGTTTATATATGCACACGCAATGAAGTCCTTGATTCAGTTTATCTATAGTTTACCCTTTCCTCCCTCAAACCGCAAATGGACAATTCTAATTTTCAATTGAGTCTAGTCCATTTTTATTTTTTTTAGAGTTGATTTTTACATTATAGGTCAAAGAGACAAACAGTGAAGACCCTGATCAGAGGACTCCTTTGACACCCACATCAATATATGCAACGCGAAATACGCTTGAGATCCACATTTTAAAAGTAAGATCCGACGATTTTGGAAAAAATCCATATGTCCGAAGATTTCTGAAAAATCCGGAAAATGACAGTCCTTAGAAATTATAATACATTATGCAGAATTGGTGAAATCAAATTGAGCGAGTCGCAATAAGTCACTCACATTCTAGAAAATTGGGTCGAAAATCTTCATTTGCATGCACACACTATAAATGGTAGTTTGCACGTATATATACGTACACTCTGATACAACTTTAAGAAGAAATCATAACAATACATCAAGCAGAATTTACGAAATCGTGTATAGCAAGTCGCTATATGTCATACAAATTTCAGGGGAATCTAGTCTCTATGTGTCATACAAACACATTGGTGGATAGTCGCTATAAATGATAGTACATACTTGCAATATATGATACAGTCTACATGTAGACATGTTTGCATAAATTTATAATCAAATGGCGATTTAAAATAAACAAAAGGATGTTGCTTTGTTTAGCAGTCTATTTAGATACCATACAGTACAGTCTTGTAATATATGCGATTTTAACAAAGGACATTTTCAAAGAACTGTTCCCAAATTTGAGAGGGAAATCGACACTCTGTGTTGATTTTCAATTAGAACACTATTTCCCCTCTACGTACACACTTGCACGTGTACTACGATATAGTATACATGTATACATTACATTATTACTTGCGTTGGCTCGAACAAATTAACAGGTTTAGTCGGGGCCTGTGAACAAATGTCAACATTCGTGGTTAAATATAGTCGCTATATCCGATAATCGTACAGTTCGTTTATACACTGTGACATTTGTTAAGAACAAAGAAAGAGCCATTTTAGTAAATCAACCAGAGTTCTGAGTTTTTTTGTCAAAGTCGGTATAGTCATATCAGTATTGACCCTTCCTCTGCAAGGCTTTACAAGACTGACATATGCAAACAGTTTGGATCCTGATCAGACACCACGTCTGATCAGGATCCAGACTGTTTGTCAGTAATGATAGTGTTTTTTAAAGGCAAACTGCTTAAAATTCTAAACTTTAGAAATTAAAGCAGACGACAAGTTTGCAAATCAGACGATAGCATGGCAGTGAATATACAGTAAAACCGCTGTATTACAACCACTAAAACAAGAGCAATTGATTGTATGAAAGACAGATGACAGCTTCAAACAAGGTACATGTACACGTAAAACAGAAAGCTCCTGTATGAGGTTTCTGTTTTACGTTCACCATGTTTGAAGCAGTCACCTGCCTTAAACATCTGATCAATGACACGATTTAGTGGTCGTATTAGGAAGTCATTACGGGTTATGACGTCTACTTCCAATACTGACCTCGTCCTGCTATCAAATATTACCTTATCTTTCCCTTTAAAAGCTGACCGCTTATAACGTACATGGTCCACTCGATTCTGATCACTGGCTGATATAGGTATGTGATTAGCTAAAGTTTAAGTTAAACATATGCTGACATAAATGTGTAACAATTTTAGTCTATTATCCTATAGCCTATTTCTAGCTCTGTAGGCAGGTGACCACTAAAAGCAGGTTGATAGTTAAGCAGAATGCGCCCTAAGGTACAATCTCCTTAATTTTCAGCCTGTCTTAAACTATCGTCTAGTGGGATGTAGTATATTTCGTATGGTGCAAATTCATGACTGTATAAAGTAGAATCTTATTCAGTGGAGGAATACTTTAAAGGCGAAAAAGGCATATTTTAAGGTAATGGGTTACGAGTTATGCATGATTTAGTATTGATGCCGTTAAGGCAGGTATGGTATAATATATTATTCTTCTTCCAGCTGGGATTGGACAGGCATATTCAAACTGTTAGCATCCATATCTGACACCGAGTACGTTATTGTCTGATCAGGATTCAATCTGTTTGACACTCATAATTATATTTTATGTTATGGAAATGAAATGAAATTATTCATTTGAAATAAACAGTAAAACCTCTCTATTACGACCACTTCAACGAAGACTACTTGCTGGAATAAAGACAGGTGGCAGCTTAAAGCAAGGTGACAATATAACAGAAAGCTCCTAAATGAGCTTAGCTTTCTGTTTTACTGTCACCTTTCTTTAAGCAGTCCCCTGTCGTAAACACCTAATTATTATCACAAATGTGTGGTCGTAACAGAGAGATTTTATTGTACATGATATTTCAGAGCGGCAATACTGTGATGAACATTGGTTTTTTTACACTGGTAACGATTTATTGTTTGGTTTTATTGACCTGTCAAAATTTGAATATTCCTACCTAACTGAAAGGATATATAGTTAGCTTCGGTATCATAGTCGATTCTCTCCATTTTAATTTACGGAAAGAATTTAAGGATAGTATGCATTTTGTGTCGAATTTTAATCAATAATCGAGTTAGAGTAATCGGTAGCGTGTAAGGGTACTTGTAAAAGGGTATAAGGTTGTTCGATCACCGTTAGGTTTGATTTCTTTTTAATTACAATTAATTCTTAATGTTTAATCTTATATTTTTCAAACAACTATTTTACTTGAATTGATTAACATAGAGATCTATAATGCAAAATGTGTCATAGATAACCTAAGGGTTACGCTTTGTAAACAGTTACTATTGAACTTTTTTAATAAATGTAAAATGTTACCTTATGTGATCTTTCATTGCTAGATAAAAATTGCATTCACTACTTTATTACTAATATTTTCAATGGACTATAAATGAAGACTCCAAAATGGCAAACAGTGTATCCCTGATCAGAGGGATCCTTAAGAAACCCTCTATTCAAATGGTCTTCACTGTTTGCATGAGACACCTATACAGGTACACATTTTGTAATGCCTCGCTCACATTTGCTGCGGCTGCCGTACGGCGGCCGCACGGCTTATTATTTCTACGGCAAGTAGCAATTCCACGGCCGCAGCAGAATTCCTACGACAGCCGTGTGTTGCGCTCACATTGCTGCGGCTGCCGCACGGCGAGTTATTTTTTTTTTTTAGTTTAAAAACCTGCGGCCACCGAACGGCCGCCGTACGGTCGCCGTGCAGTCGCCGTACGGCCACCGTACGACAGCCGTGGAAGTCCTACCAGATGCTCTGCAATCAAAATGCTGCTCCTGCTACATAACTTGGTTATGCTGTACATGTTCACACTACTCATATCAGTCCAGCTACACCGTGAGCTCAAAGGACACATTTGGACAGCTTTTATGAACATCTAAATCCATTTTTAGATAATACACATGTTTTACATGTATAAACAAATGTACAACTGCACAAGAGGAAAAGTGACAATTGACAATTGAGAGCAAATGTGAGCGCATTTTAAATGACGAGTGTACTCATCGTTAGGATTCAATGTGTTTGCAATAAGTTTATTTTAAGATTGCGCCATATAAGTTCTATGAATCCATGGGACTCAGATCAGATCCAAAGGGATTTTCAATCCGTTCTTGTTCCACTTTATGCAGACTCGTATACACCAACAAAAAAGAAAAAAAGGTTTCCGCTGGGTATCGAACTCATGGCCATACTCAGTAAAAAAAACTATTCTACTGTCTCGACCATAAAGACATATAGGTTTCAAAATCTTATTCTAAATTCAATTCAATTCAATTCAATTTCTTTATTGCATTAAACATACATCGTATACTTATAGCAAGCATGGTAAATAACACAACACAATATGAACTCTGACTTAGCTGTAAAACGTAGCGGAAACAATCGATATCAACCGAAGCTATATATAGCGTGTTCAGTCAGCGTATAATTATTAAAATCTTGACAGGTTAAAAAAAACTTAACAATACCTCTTGTAATGAGCCTAAATTGTGTTACTCTCTATTGACAATAATGTGTTTAAAATGTTGAAAATATATTTAAAATTATTAGTCTAGATCTATTATTTGAAACAATTGACAATAATGTGTTTAAAACATTGACAATATATTTAAGATTATTAGATCTATTATTTAAAATCATCGACAACAGTGTGTTTAAAACATTGACAATATTTTTAAAATTATTAGTCTAGATCTATTATTTGAAATTATTGACAATAATGTGTTTAAAACATTGACAATATATTTAAGATTATTAAATCTACTATCTAAAATTATTGAAAATAATATGTTTAAAACATTGACAATATTTAAGAAAAATATTAGATCTATTATTTAAATTATTGACAATAATGTGTTGAAAAACATTGTGTAGAATTAAGCTTGAATTTACAATATTAAGTTCCAAAGCTCCAGAAGAGGTGAGTTTTTCAAATACTACATTATGCCCCCGCCATTACCATGTGTGGTAACTACTCAATTAAATAAGAGGAACTATTGAAAATAATCGTTGTACTTACATTTACATGGAACCTTTTAAACTAGTCAAAATAGTCAAAATAATGGACACCTTTTAAGGACTTTTGTGAACCTTTCAATGGAATACGAGGAGGAGAAGTTAGGATCTTAAACTGTTACTGTAGCAGGTTTGCATACTATTTGAAATAATGGTACAGTGCTCCCTCTCTACAACTACACCCAAATTGGGGACACATCATGTGTGTGTAGTTTGGAGGCAGTCGTTATAGGGAGGGAAGCTTAAGACGTGGCTTGTATTTGCAAACAGCTTGAATCTGAATCAGACGTCGCGTTACGCGGTGTCTGATTTGGATTCAAACTGTTTGTCACTCGTCATTATGTTTATTCTATCAAAAGGTCCACTTATATGTAACAATGATAAAAAAAACAAGCAGAAGATATTGCAGCAATAGATCTAAATGCGAAAGACATAACTGTCCTATTTAGGGAACTGCGACAAGAGTCGTTGTAAGGAGGGAGTCGTTGTTGGGAGGGTCATTGTAAGGAGGGAACACTGTAGATTGGCCGTTTACTCAATATATACATTTTACTCATTTGATTCATTCGTCCAAAAAATTCCATTTTATACAGTAATGAATGTGCAACATAAAAAATATTTCCTAGATCTTAGAAGATGTCAGCTTAAAGCAGACTGAAAGTTAAGCAGAATTAGCATTTTGTTTTACTTTCAATCTGCTTTAAGTGGTCACCCGTCTTCAAAGCTATTAATAGGCAGTGGAGTAAGAGTTGAAACATAAAAGTATATTTGACGATTTTCAGCAGTAATTGTAGGTAATTTTAAGAATTTGCAAATTCACAAGTTGATTCTTCTATATCAGCATTGTACAATAATTTCAGAAACACAACGATGCAGTCGATTGCTATTCTCTCAGTTTTTCTCTTCGGATCATGCTTCTGGTAGGTGTTGGTTTCATTATTGTACATTCTAACATGGCATGTTAATTCGTCTCTATGCACCAAGAACGAATGGAGCATGCTTTTATTTTAATGGCATTTATGTGGCATTGCCTACTTAGGCTTAAGATCCACACAGAACCGAAACTCACTTGCATGGCAAATAGAAGACAAATACGTAATGTATGTTTGTTAATGGGCATTTATTTTGAAAAGAGTTAAACTTAATTCAATGTAATAGAAAGTAAATATCTAATTTCCATAGCTGGGCGACACAACAACCGCGCCAAGCAAAATAACAACATGGTAACATGAACGTAAAATATCAAGAACATGACATGAAACAAGAAAGAAGAGGATGATGGGAGGTGGTGGTTGTAACGAAAATTAGGTCGACATCCTTAGACTTTCCGATATAAAGCAACAAAGGCTATGTTGCTCTGTGATTTGTTTAAAAGCGGTGACCTTGCGTCCCATTGGTCATACCTCCCTGCACCCTCTCTCTCTCTCTCTCCCCTCTCTCTCTATTTCCCCCCTCTCTCTCTCTTTCTCCCCTCTCTCTCTATTTCCCTCTCTCTCTCTCTCTCTTTCTCTTTCTCTCTCTCTCTCTCTCTCTCTCTCTCTCTCTCTCTCTCTCTCTCTCTCTTTGCAGAATCATGATTATGATATTGACCGGCAATAACCGAAATGGTGACAAATTACACATAAATCCTTTTATGTTGGCATAAAATTTCTTTATATGCGTAATAGCGTAAATATGATGTAGTTTTATGATGTATGCTCTATAAGCAGCCTATATAGAGATATGTTAGAATCATTGATTATCATACAATTATTGACTAGTGATAGGCCAGTATTAGGTTTCTACGGACCTTTACAATGATATTGACCGAGGACTGCGCCCTCAATCAATATCATTTTTACAGATCCTTAAACACTTAACCCATTCACTCCTGAAATTTTTTCATTTAACAATGCCAATTTTAAAATAAGTATAGTCTATTTTGGACTATTTAGGGTTAATCTTAACAATATATTTCAAAATGACAAACAGTGTAGACCTTAATCAGAGGGCTATGTTTGCTAAGGACCAGTGTAATCCTCACAGGTGAACTGTTTGTAAATGACGAATATACTCGTCGCTAGGGTTGAATTGCAAAGTATGTTTATTGCTACATAATATGCCCTTTGTTAGTCATTATCAATTTTTGCGTGTCAATTTTGCCTTTCGCGGGCCAGCGTTTACACCATCTTGACCATTCAAATGAACGCCTTTAAGCAGAGTAATAACAGTGGTTGACCGTTGGTAAACGCGCTACGGAATTGCAATACAAACTAGTTTTGCAATAATATCATGGCAGTAATGGTTTTTATTGCAATTCCGGTTGCAACATTGCCTCGTATGCCACGTTGTGTCGTTCTGACACACTTCAAATTAACCATTGGGACATGCGGCAGATAGTCCGAGTCCAGGCTGTCCGTTTTATCGTGATGTTACAGTGGAGAAAACGTTATTCTTTCCCAATAAACGCGTTTAAGCTAAAACTATTATTCCTTTTGCAAACAGTTTGGAGCCAGATCAGACACCGGGTAACCCGGCGTCTGATCAGGCTCCAAACTGTTTGCCATCAATATAAACATGAATTATCAGAATTTTCAAAAAGTTGAACTTTTCTACGTTTTAGTGTTTTGCGTTTGCGTTTCGTTTAAACGGGAAAGAATAACGTTTTCTCCACTGTATCCGTATATATTTTCAGCATCGATCTTAAACCGTATAATGAAACCGCCTTACTTATGTTTGTGGGCGAGGACATGAATGGGGACGGTATGATCACAAGACTTGAGCTCGAACAGATATTTTACAAATATGATACAAATGGTAAGATCGTTACAAGAATACTGAGAGTAAGGCTTTAATCCCAGGGCTACCATAAGTTGACATGAAATATCCTAAGATTTCTACATTTGCATTTCTCAAGTGCGATTTTACGAATCATACCTTTACCCCATTGCCGTTTTAGCTCACCTGAGCCGAAGGCTCAATGTGAGCTGTTGTGATCGCCCGCCGTCCGTCCGTCCGTCTGTCCGTCCGTTCAAATTTTCTTCAAGCGACATCTCCTCTGAAACCAATAATTTGACGGTAATTTCAACTTGCTCAGGGTGTTTCTTGGATGCTTCTATACAGAAATTGTCAAAATGAACTTCAAAAGTGGACTACTTATTGAAATTTATTAAAAAAAAAGCAAAAAACTTTAAACAATCTTCTTGTTAAAAACTGTTAGGCCCACAGCTTTGATTTTTTTTATAGTATCTCCTGGTGATTCTCTCTCAAAATTGTACATATCAAAGCCAAAACTGACCATAGGGATTCACCATAGGGATTTTTTCATTGCCGCTTTATTCAGGTTTTACTGTTTTACTGGCTTAAGAAGGGTTCAAGCACCCTTATACTGAATCACCTATATTTGCAAACAGTTTGGATCCAGGTCAGATGCTACATTATGCTGCATCTAATCTGGCTCCAAACTATTTGACATTTATTTACATAGTTTTTTTTAATTTAGAAAATGTAAAGTATGATTTGCTTTACAAAATTCACATACAATATATATAGCAGACATCAATTCAGCATTATAAGAGCTAAGTTCCCAGCTATAATTTTGCTACTGGCAAAATTGCATAACTGACCTCAGGTCAGCTGCTGTACAGCAACAGAATTGGTGGTGTCTGCTGAATATGTTGTCTGCTAAAGTTTAGAAATGGTTCAGTCTGCTTCATACTTAGAGAAAGAGGATCTGGAAGTGATCCACTGACAGTTATGTAATTATGTCTTATGCCATATTTATACATATGGTTAATAATGGTTTTATTAGAGGTATCTGAATGTCTTGTCATTTTTTCTTGTCCAGGAGGTAACTCCAATTCAACAAATACTGATGTGTGTTAACCCATTACCCCATAAATAGAGAATATTTGGTGACTAGCTTTGAATGAGAAATGTTATCTGGCAAGGCGGATGAATATATCAGGTGAGCCGCAGGCGAACCTGATATTTTCAGAAGCCGAGCCAGATAACATTTCTCATTCAAAGATAGGAACCAAATATTCTATTTATCCTTGTCACAATAGTAAAATAAATAGAGAATGCTTTTTTTTAAAGCTAGAGTCGGTTTTGGTCCAGATTAGATTCTCACTAAAGAACTATGTTATTCTAGGAAAGCGCGCTATTATATAGATGACGTCAGTGACGTCACATCCTAGTTACGTTGAAAAGAAATAAAAGAACCTTTAAAAATCTAGTGTTTTTTACTCAGGAAATCTAAAAGGTGGACACTTATAGAAGTATGTGGCGCGTACTCTATAACGCTTTGATTGCATCGAATTGTTCGAATAAACGTCGTTACACGTCGGGATTCTGTTGAAAGAGTTTTAGAATACCTTTCCTAACAGCGGGAAAAATAAGCGTCTCGGTGAAAAAAGTAGTTCCGGCTACAGGTCATGCGATCACTTGACATAATAACATCGGTCATGTGACCACATAGCATAATAAAGCAAAGTTTATCTGTCACCCCTTTATCCGTCAGGAAAACAGGCACGTGACAGGATAAATATGCATTTTTAGGCCTTTAATTTATTCCTCCACTGAAGAAAATAATTCCACTTTATACAGTCATGAAAATGTAAGATAAGAAATAAGTTTCTATATCCTAGTAGATTGTAGCTGAAAGCAGTTTGAAAGTAAATCAGAGTGTGCATTAAGACGCATTCTGCTTTACTTTCAACCTGCTTTAGGTGGCCACCTATTTTCAAAACTAGAAACAGGCTATGGGGTTATGGGTAAAATGAAATTGCATATTTGGAAAGAGCCGAATGAAAGGAAGTGCCATTTGCAAAGGCCATAACTCTGACATCATTTTTTTGTGGAATTATTTCCCTTTGTGATATTTTCTTGTCCGGAAGACAACTCCAGTTCTACTGATGCTATTGTAATGAAATTTTATGTATGGAAAGAAACTGATAAGAGAAAATGCCATGCACAAGGGCAGCAATATTTTGTTTTTCCCCTTTGTCATATTTTATTGTCAGAAAAATAACTCCAGTTCTTCCGACACTAGGGAAATAAATATCATTTATTTACCGGTAATGGAAATAGCTTGATAAGAGGATGTGTCATGGATAAGGGTCATAAGCTTGGCAACAAAGTTCCCTTTTGTCATGTTTTCTTGTCTGGAAGATAACTCCATTTATAGTTATATTAAAATGTTGTCTTGCCCAGTCAACTTAGTTACACACTACAATGTCCTCAGGTGAGCTTATTAAGGGCCATGACCCTCTTGTTCTTGTTTTGTTGACTTGCGACCACTTAAAGCAGGCTGTAAGTAAGGCCTTTAAGCTACCATGTACTGGGAAAAAATCCGGAGAATTAGGAAAAATCCGGAGAAATGGCAGCCCTGTAATCCCTAGATATGTGCGGCCTCATTCGTAACGTCAAACAGAGGAAAAGAAAAATTGTTTTCCCAATATACGCGTTTGTTTTTAAACTTTTATGTCCACTGCAAACAGCGTCGAGTCTGATTAGACAAGTAACTTGAAGTCTGACCAGGCGCCAAACTGTTTGCCATTAAGAGAATAATAAATCGTTGATGTATTTTTTCAATAAACTTTAATTTTATACATTATACATTGCATCGATAATCAGATTGGTTTCAACTAGAAAATAACGTAGTTTCTCTGTATGACATTACTTTAATTTGAATTAATTCTTGCCCAGCGTCGTTTACTTAACTCTTACTACGCTGAGCATGTTTAAGGCAATCTAGCTGCCACCAGTGTTCAACAGTACCACGGGACATTATTTTGTTGTGCTTCTATTGAGGTTAGGTAGAGGCGCAGAAAGTTATTTCTTTGGAAGAAAGGGTACAAATGACATGATAACACAATGCTTTCTGTATCAAGATTATATAAAAAAGACTGAAAAACAGATGTGGCCTTGAAACTTTTTTTTGTAACCGAATGTCAGACACCTACATGCATATAAACACCTATGTACTAGTTTAGGAAAACAATTTATTTTGAAATACATTTGAAAGGAGAACTGTTAGACAAATTAGTCTGAACTTTAACTCATTCAGCCCCGAAACTTCAAACGGACTATTCCACTTTCCAATTTAGTCTAGTCTAATTTTGACCATTTAAGGGTTTTGTTTTGTCACTGTATTACAACATGACAAACAGTGAAGATTCAGATTAGAGGTTTCTTTTGGCGCATCCCAGTGATCTGGATCTACACTGTCTTTATAGGACAAGTATACTTTTCAAAAGAACACTGTCAGTAAAGGACGAGTATAGTCGTTGAAAGGACTAAAAAGGTTAATGATCATTCTAATCTACTCACAGGCTGTCGGAAGTGTAAAGTTTGAAGTGTCAAGTGTGACGTTTGAAGTGTGAAGTTTGAGGTTGGCGTTTGCACTATGAGTGCTATATAAGAGATTAACAGCATACAAAGTAAAACCTCTCTATTTCGACCATTAAAAAGAAGGCTAGTTTATTGGAAACAAGATTTAAAAAAAAAAGAAGATAGAGTCTATTCCGTCGCAGGTTAAGGTTTTTGGGGCACAGCATTCATAATATAAACTTAACATATCTATTTTGTTTTATTTTATAAACAGAATTTCCCACATGCTAAATTTAGAAATGACGACATAGTAACAGTAATAATTTAGACTACATTTGCAATGGTTAAATCTCAAAGAAACCCCAACAGAACACCAGTCTATGTCATTTCGGCCTATTGGCCAGTGAGAGTACTGCATTTCAAGAAAAACGTATTTTAACGAGATTTCTGATTATTCCTGATTTCAAAGCGTTGGGGTCTAAAAAGAAAACAGACCCGTCTCCGACGGCTTAAATACAGGTGAAATCTTACAGCAATGTGATAGGAATACAGGAAGCTCCTGAAGCTGTCACCTGTCATAAACAAATAATCATTAACACAATTTAGTGATAGTAATTACGATGTTTATTGTATTTAAGAAGTTTTAAGTCTGAGGTCTGGTGCCCGTTTCATAAAACTT
The DNA here is from genome assembly GCA_922989275.2 of Gari tellinella. NCBI lineage: Eukaryota > Metazoa > Mollusca > Bivalvia > Cardiida > Psammobiidae > Gari > Gari tellinella. The sequence goes on from OV277858.1 coordinate 56,560,137, forward strand.
CGTACGACAAAAAAATTAATGTTGTCGTAAGTCAGATTATAAAAGTCTTAATTATTATTTATTTTCCCGTCTAATCCTGTATTGTGACACCTCTTTTGGAGTCGTCTTCAAAAGACGATTCCAAAGAGATGTCACAAGACAGGATAAGATAGAGAAATCAGAAATTAAATGGTTTTTTTAAAGTTTTGACTTACGATCGTTTTTGTCGTACGAAGTTTTATGAAACGGGCCCCTGAAGTGTGATGTAATGGGAAATGTCACCACCGGTCTTTCGTAGTAAATAGCAGGATTGTTGTTTCAGACAATGGTATGGAGAGTCGCCATGAGTACACAGAGTTTGTGTGCGCCACCACCCCTGCCCTTTACAACCTGTCTCACTACCTGTACGACGAGTATGATGCCGACGGTGATCATCATCTTATCAAATCTGACTATGACGCACTCTTCGCCAAGATGAACCCAGATAGTAAGTCATCAAATGGTGTAACCACATTCAAGCATGTCTGAAGCGACCAGATTTTGTAGAAGCTATTACTGCCTAACCCTTTATCCCATTAAGTGAAGCTATCTTATAACTAAGTGGTCTGATTCATTTATTAGAGACGGGGTAAACAATGTTTGATATATTCAGTAGAGACGGGCAATACATTTGTCTGATTCATTCATCAGAGACGGGCACTACATTATCTGATATATTCACTAGAGACGGGGAATGCATTGTCTGATATACTCGTTAGAGAAGGACAATACATGTCTGATTCTTTCATTAGAGACGGTCCAGGGCTTGAACTTTAGATTTTTTCCCACTTGCATTTTTTTGCAAGTGCCCATATTTTCTACTTGCAAAACCAGGTTCCAACTTGCTTTTTCAATACGATTATCTACAAATTGACGTTTCACATCATTTTGATCAAAATTATAAGATAAAGTTCATAAACATTACTTTGTTGAACTTTCATTCTGTATCTCATTCTGTGCTAGATTACTCATGTAAATAAAGTTTCAAAAATAATAACTAGTGTGTGTCTTTTTGTGTATAAACTGTACAGTTACTTACTATTCTTAACTCTAAATAACTCTTTATTTGCAGTCCATCCCATATAGTCAATTTTCATTCAAAACAGCAAGGTTCGCAGATTAATTAATTATTAAACACAGACTATAGCTGAAACTTTGTAACTGGGTCGTTTTGTCAAGGGGGCGAAAGGCTTGTGTTATACTTTCAGAGTTCGATGTTTATGGATGATTTTTTTTATCTTTGGTGAAGACAGTCAGCAGACAGTTCACTATATTTCGAAAACGCTTTCACTATAGTCCATAATATTATGTTCGAGAAAGATGCGCATTTCTTTCTACCATTTTAGGACAGATTTTAGCGGGTGCTGGTGAATTCGCCTAGAGACGAACTCGCCTACAATTAGATATATAGTAACCTAAATGGTGAATTCGCCTATAAAACAATTATATATTATAGTGATTGTATTTCACACCTTGTAGTACAGGTATATCTACCTTTTATAAGTAGATAAAATGAAAATATTTGTAGAGGATCAACTTATCTTGTTGTTTTCTTATCCAGATTTTTTTTAACAAAACGAAAGATCAGTGTAGCCCCTAATCACTACACCCATATTTGACAACCTGTTTGAAAGGGGATGATGCCAACGTAGAATACATCATTTATCATATTGAAAGTAAAAATGCCGCTTGCACTACATAAAAATTATTCTAACACCTGCATATGATGATCAGGGGCTACACTCATCATCCGATCTTAGTAAATACACGGTCTACTCCGTGGTAAATACTACCTGAAAACAAGTTTTATTATGTTTATTGATACCTTACAATAGGTGCGAAATACAATCACTATATAATTGCCTTCTAGACGAATTCACCATTTAGGTTACTATATATCTAATTGTAGGCGAGTTCGTTTCTAGGCGAATTCACCATAAACCATTTTAGCGACGCCGTGGTTCGTCCCATTTTCGCACAAAGCAATAAAACCCAATTACTTCGTGAGTTTCGTAACTTGGTTTGGGCTAGCTTTCAGTCTGTTTTCGGTTGTTCTTCCTTAAATGTCTCGTCAGCCTTCCGTTTATAAACCCTAGAAGGACGAGTCGACTGGAAAACGTTGTAAATTAGTTTAATTTACATCAACATTCGCAGTTTGCGGTCACTAGCTAATAGACTGGTTCCCCTTTTTCTAATGCTGATTCGGCATTGGTACGTATGAAGCCGGGCTATCAATCATGCGCATGCGTTAAGCGCTGGGTTTCCCGAAGTTATAAATAGCCGAGATATGAAAAGAACAAGATGGGCGAACAGCGATAATTATTTAAATTACTGCAAGATTAGAAGGGTTAGACAGTATTCGTCTTTACCATTATAACCTTACATTTTGGAAAGTCTGAACATGAAAATATACACTCGCAATTTTTTTCAAGTGCTGAAATTTTCAGCTCGCATTTTCAAAATTCCACTCGCATTTTGCGAGTTCGCAAGAGCGAAGTTCGAGCCCTGCCGGTCAAATACATTGTCTGATATATTCATTAGAGACGGGGGATACATTGTCTGATTCATTCATTAGAGACGGGCAATACATTGTCTGATATAATCATTAGAGAGGGCAATACATTGTCTGATTTAATTTATTAGAGACAGGCAATAAAATGACTGATATATCCTTTAAAGACGGGCAATGCAATGTCTTATATATTCAATAGAGATGGGCAATACAATGTCTGATATATTCATTAAAGACGGGTAATACATTGTCTGATATATTCATTAGAGACGGGAAATACATTTTCTGATTTATTCGTCAGAGACGGGCAATACATTGTCTGATATATTCGTATAGAGACGGGCAATACGTTGTCTGATATATTCAATAGAGACGGGTAATACGTTGGCTGATATATTCAATAGAGACAGGCAATACATTGTCTGATATATTCAATAGAAACGGGTAATACGTTGTCTGATATATTCACTAAATACGGGGAATACATTGTCTGATATATTCTATAGAGACGGGAAATACATTGTCTGATTCATTCCTCAGAGACGGGCAATACGTTGTCAGATATATTCATATAGAGACCGGCAATACGTTGTCTGATATATTCAATAGAGACGGGCAATACGTTGTCTGATATATTCAATAGATACGGGGAATACAATGTCTGATATATTCAATAGAGACGGGCAATACGTTGTCTGATATATTCAATAGAGACGGGGAATACGTTGTCTGATATATTCAATAGAGACGGAAAATACAGTGTCTGATTAATTAGTTAGAGACGGGCAATACGTTGTCTTATATATTCCTACAGAGACGGGCAATACGTTGTATGGTTTATTCAATAGAGACGGGGAATACATAGTCTGATTCATTCATTAGAGACGGGGAATACATTGTCTGATATATTCATTCGTGACGGGTAATACATCGTCTGATTCATTCATTCAAGACGGGGAATACGTTGTCTGATATATTCATATAAAGACGGGCAATACGTTGTCTGATATATTCAATAGAGACGGGCAATACGTTGTCTGATATATTCAATAGAAACGGGGGATACAATGTCTGATATATTCAATAGAGACGGAAAATACATTGTCTGATTCATTCGTCAGAGACGGGTAATACGTTGTCTGATACATTCCTATAGAGACGGGCAATACGTTGTTTGATATATTCATTAGAGACGGGTAATACATAGTCTGATTCATTCATTAGAGACGGGGAATACATTGTCTAATATATTCATTAGAGACGGGTAATACATAGTCTGATTCATTCATAAGAGACGGGGAATACATTGTCTAATATATTCAATAGAGACGGGTAATACATAGTCTGATTCATTCATTAGAGACGGGGAATACATTGTCTAATATATTCAATAGAGACGGGTAATACATAGTCTGATTCATTCATAAGAGACGGGGAATACATTGTCTAATATATTCAATAGAGACGGGTAATACATAGTCTGATTCATTCATAAGAGACGGGGAATACATTGTCTAATATATTCAATAGAGACGGGTAATACATAGTCTGATTCATTCATTAGAGACGGGTAATACATTGTCTAATATATTCAATAGAGACGGGTAATACATAGTCTGATTCATTCATAAGAGACGGGGAATACATTGTCTGATATATTCATTAGAGACGGGTAATACATAGTCTGATTCATTCATTAGAGACGGGGAATACATTGTCTGATATCTTCATTAGAGACGGGGAATACATAGTCTGATTCATTCATTAGAGACGGGGAATACGTTGTCTGATATATTCATATAGAGACGGGCTATACGTTGTCTGATATATTCAATAGAGACGGGCAATACGTTGTCTGATATATTCAATAGAGACGGGAAATACATTGTCTGATTCATTCGTCAGAGACGGGCAATACGTTGTCTGATATATTCATATATAGACGGGCAAATACGTTGTCTTATATATTTAATAGAGACGGCAATACGTTGTCTGATATATTCATTAGAGACGGGGAATACATTATCTGATATATTCAATAGAAGCGAGAAATACATTGTCTGATTCATTCGTCAGAGACGGGCAATACGTTGTCTGATACATTCCTATAGAGACGGACAATACGTTGTCTGATATATTCATTAGAGACGGGTAATACATAGTCTGATTCATTCATTAGAGACGGGGAATACATTGTCTGATATATTCATTAGAGACGGGAAATACATTGTCTGATATATTCATTAGAGACGGGGAATACATTGTCTGATTCATTCATTAGAGACGCGGAATACATTGTCTGACATATTCATTAGACACGGGAAATACACTGTCTGATATATTCAATAGAGACGGACAATACGTTGTCTGATATATTCAATAGAGACGGGCAGTACGTAGTCTTATATATTTAATAGAGACGGGCAATACGTTGTCTGATATATTCAATAGAAACGGGCAATACATTGTCTGATATATTCAATAGAGACCGGCAATACGTTGTCTAATATATTCACTAGAGACGGGTAATACATAGTCTGATTCATTCATTAGAGACGAGGAATACATTGTCTGATATATTCATTAGAGACGGGAAATACATTGTCTGATATATTCATTAGAGACGGGGAATACATTGTCTGATTCATTCATTAGAGACGCGGAATACATTGTCTGACATATTCCTTAGAGACGGGAAATACATTGTCTGATATATCCAATAGAGACAGACAATACGTTGTCTGATATATTCAATAGAGACGGGCAATACGTAGTCTTATATATTTAATAGAGACGGGCAATACGTTGTCTGATATATTCAATAGAAACGGGCAATACATTGTCTGATATATTCAATAGAGACGGGCAATACATTGTCTAATATATTCACTACAGACGGGGAATTTATTGTCTGATATATTCGTTAGAGACGGGAAATACATTGTCTCATTCATTTAACAGAGACGGGAAATACGTTGTCTAATATATTCACTAGAGACGGGCAATACATTGTCTGATATATTCTTTAGAGACGGGGAATACATTGTCTGATATATTCATTAGAGACGGGTAATACATTGTCTGATATATTCACTAGTGACGGGAAATACATTGGCTTAAATATTCACTAGAAACGGGTTATACATTGTCTGATATATTCATTAGAGACAGGGAATATATTGTCTGATATATTCGTTAGACACGGGCAATACATAGTCTGATTCATTAATTAGAGACGGGCAATACGTTGTCTGATATATTCATTAGAGACGGGAAATACGTTGGCTGATATATTCACTAGAGACGGGAAATACATTGGCTGATATATTAATGAGAGACGGGCAATTGCATTTTGTTTCCTTAAATCCAATTGTTCGTTTTACCAATATCGTCATAAGTGGGCTTAGTAGACACATTTAAGATCACTCTGCTTTACTTTCAGCCTATTTTAAGCTTCTATCTGTTTTAATATAGGACATATTCTATTACATATTTATTTAATTATTATAGTGCATTCTCCTAACTGTATAAAGAGAAACTAATTTACTTCAGTGGAAGAATAAATTAAAGGTGTAAAATGGGTTTGTATGGGGTAATGGGTTAATACATACCAACATTAAAGCAGCAGACTCCAATATTATCTGTCTGCTTTACTTTTGCCCTTCATTAATTTCTTTTCTGCCTCAAAAGTCGCACGTTTATCGAATCTTAACCAAGTTTACAGAACAAATTTAGTTGTGATATAAAGAGTTTTAAACAAAATTATATCTATCTGTAACATTATGCCTCAAAGGTCGCATGTTTATCGAAATTTAGCCAAGTTTACAGAACAATTTACTTGTGATATAAAGTGTTTAAACATAATTATATCTATTTGTAACATTATGCCTCAAAGGTCGCACGTTTATCGAATTTTAAATGGCCGATTAAGCTAAGTTTACAGAACAATTTAGTTGTGATATAAAGTGTCTAAACAGAATTATATCTATTTGTAACATTATTTTTATTTCGTTAACCCTTTGGCTGCCGATCACGAGTTGACTAGTTTCTGAATACAGTCTAACAAATGTTTAGTACATGCAACGCGGCGTCTGAACAATAAACATAACTGGATGTGACCTTTATTGAAGAGCGTTGCAGTAAATCAACTCCAATCTATATTTCAGATAATGGCGGCATTGACCAGCAAGAATTCATCGACTTCTGGACTGCAGTAAGAATTTTTACCATACTTTTCAGAATCTAAGCGTCAGAAAAATCTATCCAGAGAAAAGAGAGACACATAGAGACAAAGAGTCAGAGCGAAACAGAGAAAACCAGAGACAGACATACAGATAGACAAACAGACAGAGAGGCATGGAGAGATAGAGGGAGATAGATTGACCTAGCGAGAGACAGAGAGGGAAGGACAGCGGGAAGAGAGCGAGCGAGAGACAGACTGACAGAGAGACAAGCAGAGAGAGGGGACGGGAGACACACAGCCAAAGACAAGCATACATGAAGACAGAGAAACATAGAGAGAGACAGACATGGAACAAACAGAGAGAGAGAGAGAGAACGAGAGAGAGAGAGAACAGGAGAGAGAGAGAACGAGAGAGAGAGAGAAAGAGAGAGAGAGAGAAAGAGAGAGATAGAGAAAGGCAACAAAATACGACATTAACGGAATAATTTTCAAACTATCAACAAAAACGTAACACACACACTTCTAAACTTTCGGCATAAAATGGTTAAGCTTATAGTAAGAGAGTTCCATTAGTAAGAGCTCCCGAGTTTTAGAAGCGTGTGAAAGTTCTTATTTCTCAACGAAAACGCGATAATTTACTAGAGCAATAATGTCCGTAGCAGACAGTTTATAGTCTGATCAGAGGCCAATTAACTTGGTGTCTAATTAGGTTCCAAGCTTTTTGTCATGTAGATTATTAATTATCAACACTACTCTCAAACACGTCATTTCTATAAATTAAAGACTTAAAATGCGTCTTATTTGCCATTTCAGGTTTTCACTAAGTATGAAAATGTCGGAACCCACTCTCAGGCACACCAGCACGGCCACTCGGCATGCCACTAATCTTCGTAATGTACATTGTTACTTCGAACAATAAAATTATGACTTAAAACATGTTTTTGTTTGTTTTAATTGAAACTATACATGACTCTCACTCGATTTTACCATACTTCTAGAGTTGCCTTTCAGTATTTCGACCTCGCACAACAGGGTTCCCATGGGTCAGGGAAAAGTCACCCTGACTTTCTTCAAGATCAGAGAAAAATCAGAGAAGTTTTAAATACCGATAGGTCAGAGAAAATTATAGTGCCAGTAAATTCAATTGAAATTCACGGAATTTTTCTAGTTAAAGGCCTAAAATAATCCCTGTTTTCAGTCCTAAATTTCACAGCTTTCTTGGGCGAGAATCCGCACCCCACCATCAACACCACTAAATCACACATTTCACCCGGATCGTCACGCGTGATTGATTACGCACTGGCCATAACGGTAAAATCAAATCAAATAAATCTTATTTTGAGTCGGCAAGACATATAACAATGAACATAAGCTGCAAAGCTTTTTAACCGACTAAGCTGCAAAGCTTTTTAACCGACTAACAAACAATTGTAAGCAATAAAACGAAGGTAAAACAGCTGCTAGGAGAAAGGACATATTAAAAGGATCACAGAGAATTTCTATTTTTGGCTTTTTGAATAAAAGCTTGAGACTGATTGAAGCTAAAGCATCATGCTCCTTAAGGAGCATTCTGCTTTATCCCCAACTCATCCCAAGTGGAGACCTGCTCAATATTTACCATTTAATAGTAGTGATTTACATATTTACCAAGATTCAGACAGAGCTCAGAACCTGAGGCCGGATGAGAGCAGAGCAAAAAGTGCATAAGGGCTCTCACTGAATTGCGCTACATCCGCCCCCAGGATCAACCATATTAAACCAAAGAACATATATATCAAAATTAATTATTTATATCATACCAGACATACAAATCAAAGTTTAAACCGAGTTTAATTCTTAATTCTGGCTGGAGTTAAACAGAATGCTCCATAAGGCCCATTCTGTCATACTCCCGCTAACTATCAGTATTTAAATTTAAGCTTAGTATCTGCGAAGTTTACTCTAGGGGCTGGCTGAAAGAGAACCAGAAGACTCCTGAGGGAGCATTCTGGTCTCCCTTCGGCCCACCATCAGTGACTGCCTGTTGGACTGGTTAAAGGGAGGTAACACCTGAAACATGATGCAATGTAAATTATTGTTATCTCCCTTGGATTATACGCTGCACTTTGATTTGTATCTAGCCTACATATTTTCTACCTAGAACATATATACAACATGAGAATTATATGACACTATGAGATGACTTTTCTGCTGGTATTGCACTAACCGGGAAAAGTTGATAGACTAGTATGGTAAATCAGAGTTTCTGATATAAATAACAATACTTAAATAAAGACACTGTTGAAATTTTAAATTATAAAGGATTAGTGGGCTGGCCAGCAGCATAGTCAAGGCAGAGTTAGCACACATAAGCACAAGTACGGTCTCGTGAATGTAGAAATACCAGTTAGACTAGTTAACATCGCATGAAAATGTACAGTGATACATTACTTATTCAATGCCAAAAGGAAAAAAAAATGATTGCAGAAAAAGCAGTGACCCAGACTCAGAAAACTTAACTAGTAAGCAATGTAGACATACTGAACTCTAGCATAAGTGGCGCCATTTCTAAGGCAAACAGTGTTTTGTATGATGCCCGATTCGAGGCCGAAACCGACGCTGATTTATCGGACCAGGAGTTACCATCTAGTTCTAAACAACAGACAGTCATCCAAAGACAAAGACTTAAAAGACTTACGTGATCAGATGTCCCTAGTGTTGTCGACATTTACTGAGATAAAAACCAGCCAGGATAGTATGCGCAAGGCATTAGACTCAACACTCGACAAAATGAGAAACGAATTCTTGGCTACCATAGTCGGAAAGCTCGGTAATCTGCGGGACGAAATAAGCCTTGATATCAGCAAAGAAAGTGGTAGAATTGACCATTTGCTGACAGCTCTGTAGAAACCGAAATTGCAATAAAAACAGGTTTTGCAAATCCTGTTTTGTTTGCAATTCTGGTTGACAGTTCAACCAGATTTGCAATAACCGGAATTGCAATAAAATTTTGAAATCGCTCTAAAAAGTTTAACTCCATTAGTTGATCATACATACTGATATTTTTGTGGGTTTTTTGTGTTTTGGGATCCTCCGACGAAATTTAATGCCTGCGTCGGCGTCGGTAAAAAAGTGTTTTCAACAAAATATGACCCAGTACTTAATGAAACTCTTAAATAAGAGTGAAATCGTGAATGGAGTTATTGCAACTCCGGTTAACATGATAGAAACGAACTTAATTGCAATAAAAAAATCTGACACTGTTTTATTGCAAATCCTGTTTTGATTGGTATTCCGGTTGACAGTTCAAGCAGTTTTGCTACAACCGGAATCGCAATTGAAAGTTTGAAATCGCTCTAAAACGTTTTACTCCATTAGATGACCATACATAATTGATTTTTTTTCAAACAGAATTGCAATAAAAACAAGATTTGCAATAAAACAGTGTCAGAGGTTTATTTATTGCAATTTAGTTTGTTTCTATCATGTTTACCGGAGTTGCAATAACCCCATTCAGGATTAATTCTTATCTTAAACTACATTTTGTTAAGTACTGTGTCATATTTTGTCGAAAGTTTCGGGAAAAAAAAGCCAACAACACTTTTTATCAGCGCCGACGAATAAATTTCGTCGGAGGATCTAAAAAACACAATAAATAAATAAACAAAATCAATTATGTACGATCATTTAAATTTTGAAATCGCTCAAAAACACTTTACTCCAATAGATGATCATACATACTTGATATTTTTGTGTTTTTTGGTGTTTGCGATCCTCCGACGAAATTTAATGTATTCGTCATGCTGACACAAAAAAATCAGAAATTGCTATAAACTGCAATTTGTTAAGACATAGAAACTATTTCTTATGGAACTACTTCATGCCTGTTTAAATTCGAACTACATTGTTCTGCGGAGGAATAACTTTAGGGCATAAAAAGGCAACTTAATGGGGTAATGGGTTTACGCATTCAACCCTAGCGACGAGAATACTCGTCATAAGCAGACAGTTTACTATTGAAGAGGACACTTGTCCTATATAGATGCAAACAATGTAGACGCTGATCACTAGTGATCAGAGGGCTCCTACAGGAGCCCTCTAATCAAGGTCTAGACTGTTTGTCATTAGGCAATATATTGTCAAAAATCAACCCATATTAGTCAAAATAGACTAGATTTAATTGTAAACTTGAATTGTCCATTAAAAGCGTCAGGGGTGAATGTGTTAATCAGTTGTTTCCTTGTGCCAAAACCAAACTTATATATTTCAAATTGGTTATTTCTCGAATACCCCGTTCCCATATAGCCTGCTTGCAGTATTGAAGACAGACGTTTGGTTTAAGCATGCTAAAGGTAATAAGCAATATATCCCCTTTAAAGGCCTAAAGAGCATCGGACTTCATTTTCAACGCAATTTAAACTACCATCTGCCAGAAAATATGATTTTTTTTAGTATGGTGCATATTCATTACTGTATCAATTGGAACTATTTTGTTCAATGGAGGAATTAATAGAATACCCAATTAAAAGGCACATCTATGGAGTAAAGGGTTTACAGGGCCTAACAGACTAAAGGCCGGCAACTGTTACCCCTTTCCTGTATAGGCTGCAAAAACATTTAAGTAGCAGGTAGCTACTTAAAATAGGATAAGAGCAAGAAAAAGCTACTGTATGAGTTTTCGGTTTAACTTCCACCCTGCCGTAAACTGTCATCTTTCAGGAAATAGTAAAAGTAGCTAATAATGTTTTATCCTGAAAAAGTATTTTGTAGGGGGGAGGGGGGGGGGGGGGGGTACAGTAAAATGGTGTATGTGACAGACAGATGTAACCCATCATGCCATAAATACATCTACAGTGATCCCTCTCTACAAACTCCCTTCCAACAACGACTGCCTACTTAACTTACAACGACCCGTGTCGCAGTTCCCTTATCAAGACAATACTTTCATTGCTGTAATAATCGTATGCTTAAAAGTGGTCGTCTGCTGTTTTCTCAAAGTTACATATAAGTGGACATTTTGATATAATAAATATAATGACGAGTGAATAACAGCTTGAATCCAGATCAGACGCCGCGTAACGCGGCGGCTGACCTGGATTCAAGCAGTTTGCAATTTTAAGCCAAGTCTTAATCCCCCTCCTATAACGAATTCCACCGAACAACACACAAGACATGTCTCCCATTAGGTGTCGTTGCAGAGAAAGAACACTGTATCTATTTTTCAAATAAAACTTCACTCATAAATATGCACAATAATATTTTCTATATCTTAACAGATGGTTATAAGCTTAAATCAGATTGAAAATAAAGCAGAATACTCCTTAAGTTTCAGTCTGTATTAAGCGGTCACCTGTCTTCAAAACTAGAAACAGACCATGGGATTATAGGTTAATTGTCCAACTCTGTACAGGACAAGCAAGGCCTTCTTAATATGCAAGGTGTGCGACTCCAGTGTGAATAATCATGGTTTACTTATCCCTTTATCTATTTTTAATAGGTGACTACCTAAATCAGTTTGAAAGTAAAGCAGAATGTTCCTTAAGGTGCATCTGCTTTTCTTTCAGTCTCCTGTAAGCAACCACTTGTTAGTATTGAGAAGATATTGCGTATGATACTATGTGCCAAATATCTAGCTCTGGCCCTTACTGTTTTTGACAAGAAATAAATACGAAAGACTCAAGCAGGAAACGTAACACAAACAATACACCCACCTCTCAAGCAGAACACACACACACAGTCATACCACAACAAACACACACACACACACACACACACGCAATACCATTCCTTCATCTACACACTAAATAGAAAACAACACGCAAGACAAACATAAAGCAAAGTGAACATAGGAGCCCGCCTTGGTACGGTCAGTAGCAATCAACAACCAACTATAAATTAATTAATTATTAACAACCACTGGGGGTTAAACCTGGGTTTAGGGGTGCCCAACCTCACACTTATCTCCTATATTCACCTATAAAGACAAACAGTGTACATAAAATATAAACCCTGTTCCACAACCTCACAATCAAAAAGACCGCCAGCACAGTAAGTAAATACATGTAAAACATTTAGCAAAAATTCTATGACAAGATCATTAGTAACATGGGAAAGAATTAAACGTTCAAGCCCGTGTTAAAAATAACCCACTATGGCAACGGTCAAATTGTACTCAAGCGACTAGTCTGTAGTTACGAGTAACTGTAAGACATGGAATGGTCCAGGGTACGACAGAGAGGGAGAGAAAAAACAAAGCACGAAAATCCGACATAACTCTCCCGGTTAAGGACGGCTTTGAAGATACATCATCATGTAGTGCTAAGCCCTGTCTGTCGTCGCACAACCAAAGAGGAAAGCATAGTTATCAATTGTAGATTGATCGATAACCAAACGTGAAGTGCGCAGCAATATAGTTGGATCATAATCTTTTTTGAGGAAAAATCGAATACGTTTCACAAATAGGTTTTGAAAATGTATATGTCCAAGAATCTTACGAAGTCTGTAAATCACATCACCATAAAACTCCGGATGTGAAATACCTTGCCGCAGAAAAGACTTTAAGTTACATTTATACTTGTTAATGAGAGGAAGATTTCTATAAAAGAATTTAGAAAATGTTTTACGAAGTTTATGAAATCTGTACCCCTGTTTAAGAAGCTTTTCAGTAATAGTTTTATTACGAATGTGGAAGTCCTCAACAGAGGTACAGGCCCTAGCAAAGCGAATAAGTTGTGAAATATAAACCCCGTAAGATGTGGAACGGGGAACATCGCCATCTAGATGAGGATAATTTACAATACTAAAATCAAAATCATCTCGTTTATCGTAAATCTTAGAAGAAACAACTCCGTTATTTATAAAAAGATCCAAATCTAAAAATGGTGCCGACAAATTTGACTCGTTTGTTTTATTAAGGCGTAGTTCTTTTGGGTAAATAAAAGGAAACAACGTATCAAAAAATGGGTTGTCTATATTAAAAATATCATCTAGATAGCGCGATGTATTGTTAAAGGCTTCGATCATATCTGCCTGTGTATCAGGTTTTAGACTAAGCATAAAGTCCCTCTCATAACAGTACAAAAATAGGTCTGCGACAAGGGGCGCACAGTTTGTACCCATAGGAATACCAATCACTTGGCGGTATATGGTACTCCCAAAACGTACATAAATATTATCCAGAAGAAATGTTAGTGATTCACAGACATCGGTGCAAGTCCACATAGTGTAATGCTTAACCGTGTCATTTGTAAAAAATGCACGATCAGTATTACACGCCAGAAATAGCTTCCTTTCTCTGGCAAAAGTCTTTCCAATAAGTTGTATAAGTTTAGCTTTTATTAGATTATGAGGTAAGGTAGTATATAGTGTTGAAAAGTCATAAGTACTTATATTGCAAGCTTGGTATTTTCTATATTCAAGCTTCGCCAAAATTTCATTAGAGTTTTTGATAGACCAAAACAGATAAAGTGACGTCTGATCGGGATCGAAAATTGCTGCCATAGATTTGATTATAACCTCATTTCAATTCATCTATCACCGGACCTGTATTACTCATCCATTTTCGTTTCGGCGGAGTGTAAACACGGGTGCGTGTTGTTTCGGTCCTCATAGTAGAGCTCCAGTGAAGGTGAATACATATAATACTATATACTTTATGTCGTGACTATTCTTTAACATTTTCTCGTGAAGAAGATTCTGAAGTTACATCAAGAAATGATGGAAATTTTGATTAACTCTCCCTTTTCTGGATCTCTGTTATTGGTATCTGCTGAGGCACACATTTCAAATGTAAATAATATAGGCATGTATTATAGGTGCTTATAATCGTAATTGTATATCCTAACTGATATACATGTAAATATTTTGTACATGCTACCGTGTGATCAGGCTAACATGTATGTGCATTACTTGTATAGATAATTGTATCCAATCGTGATATGCAAACATTTATACTGTGGAATAGCATGGTTTATGTTACATGTATGTTTAACCCGTTTACATTGTTATATGTATATATGTTAAAGATCTCCATGTATGGAGGAATGAATAAACTACTACTACTACATAAGTATTTATATTGCAAGCTTGGTATTTTCTATATTCAAGCTTCGCCAAAATTTCATTAGAGTTCTTGATAGACCAAAACAGATTAAGTCCAGAACTTTCGTAAGTCTTATCACAATACCTTTGAACATGTTCTTTGATTTTAATTAAAGACGATGTTAAAAGTTTGGAAAGCTTAGTAGTAGTACATGCACTTAAATTAGCAATAAAACGAGACTTATAAGGTGTTTTGTGGAGTTTTTGTATCCAGTACATTGTAGGAAGTTTGTGACATGTAATGTTGACATCAGCTTTTAATTGTTTACATGTATCAAGATGATCAGATACTACATTACGCTCCGTTAAATTGGTAGATATATAGGAATTGGTATTCACAAGTTCCTGGTTTAAAGCATCAACATAATGTAATCGTCATACAATTATCACATTATTGGATGCTTTGTCGGCAGGAACGAGTACATACCTGGAATGAAAGTCTTGTATGCCCTTCTTTAAGTGACGAATGTTAAATTTAGGTTTAGGTGGTAAAAGATGGTTATAGGATAAATAGAACGAAATCCGGATATCGATAATATCAAAAATTAATTCTTTCCATTTTGAAAGAGCGTCATTCTCAGCATGTTCTCTTCGGCACCAGTTGGTACTATAATTATTCAAAGCTTCCGAAATATGATTACGGCAAGTATCGAAATCAATTAAGGCAGGTAATCTAAATTTAGGTCCCTTACTCAAAAGCGCTCTGATGCGTTTATCTTTAATGATATCAAAATTGCCTGTTATTATATGACCCACTGGGGCGTAACAGCATTTAGAAGAGGTACAATCTCATGTAGCTGGTGTATTTTCGAGAATTTTAAGATCAGAAACAATTTTATTGTAGTTAAAAATTAACCCTCTTACAGATTTATTATACTTATAGCAAATAATAGGTGGTTCAAGATTTTTGAAATAATTTGGAACAGCATTCATCACATTTTTGTTTCGGAGAATACTTTGTAAATCTATAAAATCAATACCTTTATTTATAAAAGGGACCTTAATGAAAAATCTTTTGTGATCGTTTAAAGAATCAATATGCGGTCTGAGAACACGCTGAGTATAACTTTGTATTAAACCTGCAGTATAATACAGAGGATATGTGCGTAAAATTATATTATCAGCCTTGTCGTCAATATCTCTCAAAAACGTCAATGACAACGAAGAAAGCCGAGAAAGCATTTTATGTTTACCAGAATGTAACAGCAGATTATGCAAATATTGAATAGAAATCGACTGACGTGATTTACGTTTAATATTACCATTTATACGAATATCATGCGATCTAGATTTACGGTTTCGTTTAGAATAAATCGAAAAAATATCAATTGAAGGTTCTTTAGAAATATTGCCAGATTGGTATATATTATCATTCAAGCCTAAAGGAAAGGGTGTCTGTAAATTTTTAATCCATTTTAATTCCGTTATAAATCTAGCCTTACATTTGAAACTATTAGTAGCATTTTGATCATACGTAATATGTTCGACAGGTTGAATTGAAATAAAATCTAATCCATGTCCAGATTTCCGAAAATGTTGATACAGAAAGTTCCTCAGTTTTTTGTTTCTACAAGTACAAAGATGTTCATTAAACCTAGTTTTGAGGGGACGACCGGTTTGCCCAACATACTGGATACCACAACCTGGTGCTTTTCAAGTTAACACGTATATAACATGATTAGTTCGTCAGTTGATGTCTGAATCTATGACAACACTAAATAATCTACCAGTTTTATTTTATAATTTCCTTATTTTTATACTTTTGTTGCCATAGCAACCAGAGTTCTGCATTGTTTCAAATTCTTTGAACTACTTTGAAAGACCTTGACCCATGGAACATTCCGGTGAAGTTTGGTCGCAATCAAGCAAGTGGTTAAGCAGAGGAAGATGTTTAAAGAAATTGTTGACACACGACGTACGACGCCGGACAAAGACCGACCACAAAAGCTCACCCTTGGGCTTTTTGTGCTCAGGTGAGCTAAATAAAAACAACAAGTTTTGGGTCCCTTAGAGGGTAAGTGGCATATATTTGAACCTTGGTATCTTAAAACTCATTTAAGTCAACATTTCTTGTGTTTACCCCAATGAAACATTAATTTAAACTTGATTTAGAATCATAAAATATCAGCATGTCAAAGTTCAAACTTAGCACATTTGAACTTTGAAATATAGATATGTTCGACTTAAACGTTTGAGTTAGAGCTAGTATGAAAATTTGAGTAGTATTCCTTTTAGTGTTTAACCCTTGACCCCTTAGCCTGTTGCTACTGTTGAGAAGACGTTCTTTCCCAATTAATGCGGTTATGCAAAAACTATCATTTTCATTGCAAACAGTTTGGAGCCAGATCGGACTCCGGGTAACCAGGCGTCTGATCAGGCCCAAAACTTTTTTACCATTCAGATTAACATAGGCAGTATTATCTAAAAGTTGTTATTTTCTTTGTTAAATTGGGATGCATATGTTTCGTTTGCGTTTAAATGGGAAAGAATAACGTTTTCTCCACTGACGTTTTATAGAGGCTCGCAACCAGATTTAGCATTAAAATAGTAATTTGAAAATATATGTCAAGTGCTTATATAAACGGGTAATAATAAGTTATGGATAAGAAATTCTATTTGAAAAATGCATTTCAATAAAAAAAAAATATATATTGAGTTCTGGTGGGATTCGAAGCCGGCATGTGGGGAAAATGAGTCAACCCCTTAGCACATTGGACCCAGGGATATTAATATCTTTGGGATCGATTTAACGTACTTCAGTTTGTAGCGATGGAGAGTACATAGATCGGCTCGGGTTTATGTCTGAGCCTGTGATCAATTTCTAAAAGCGATGGAAAATATTTAATGCTAGATGCACCATACGGCTACATATTTATTTTTATTTATTTTTTTATTTTATTTTTGCAAATACACAATCTCGTTTAAGTTATGTGTGAAAATTCAGTGATAACTGATATCTGTCCTATGCTTACTTGATTTTGGTCTGGAAAAAAACCCACCCACAATAGTATGATTCTTTGTGACGGCTTTATGAATTGGTAGGGTATTTGAAGTATTGGATCATGAGGAAATTATAACTATTAAGTGTGTCAGAACATTTATTATGAAAGTGTATATCAACTTGAAAATCCTATTGAGTAGCTTCTGTTACGGACACAAATGTTACTCTGCCACAAATGTTACTCTGCCATAAATGTTATAATCTGAAAATTTTATTTGATAATAATGCTAGGCCACATGTGTTACAACCTGCCACAAATGTGGCCACATTTGTGGCAGGTTTGTAACATGCGTGGCTTATTTATTTTTTACCAACATTTTCAAATTGTAACAGTTGTGGCAGGTTTGTAACGTTTGTGTCCGGAGTTACATTTGTGGCTGCAACGAACGTCCTTATAGCACTAATATGTTCTCAAAAATCTTTAGATTCTCCTTATTAGATCACTTGAATACGAATGAATGTATGCATGTTTGTATTATTATGAATAAATAATTATACACATTGGTACATTTAGTTTTACTATTTCTACAGTATCAGGCCAGTGTTCTGATGATGATATCCTAATACATATTCCAACGGACATTGGTAACTGCAGTTGTGTCATCCAATATGTTTCACTATCTGCAATTTTGCCTCCAAATGACAATTTCTTTTTCAAAAATGTCTTTTACCTTTTCTGAACACAGTTAACACCATACTGTGTTCAGAAATTGTAAAACTTAGTTTCGAAAAAATGTCATTTGAGGCAAAATCGTAGAGAGACACATACAGTTATAAACGGGAACTATACTAATCAAAGCACCCTAACGCAATACCTAGAACAATTATATCATTTCATACTTATCATTTTTAAGTCCGAATTTCATTTTGTGAAGATATTTCAATGGAAAATTCCAGAGAAAACAATATTGATAAACGGCAAAATGATATTTTCGAAGTGAGATCGAAGCTTTAAAGTGTAGCGGTTCAATGTTATGGCCAGTGTTAGAGCTTTCCTCAAGCCCTACTTATTTAACTACGCCGATATTCAAGATACGAGTCCAGACAACAACTTTTATGTTTCTTTGAAATAGTAACGCTATTAAATAGTTAAATTAGATATTAGGTCTTACGTCTTAGATCTTACGTCTTAGATATTAGGTCTTAGGTATTAGGTCTTACGTCTTAGGTCTTACGTCTTAGATCTTACGTATTAGGTCTTACGTATTAGGTCTTAGATATAACGTATTAGGTATTACGTATTAGGTCTTACGTATTAGGTCTTACGTATTAGATCTTACGTATTAGGTATTACGTATTATGTCTTACGTATTAGGTCTTAGATCTAACGTATTAGGTATTACGTATTATGTCTTACGTATTAGGTCTTAGATATAACGTATTAGGTATTACGTATTAGGTCTTACGTATTAGGTCTTACGTATTAGATCTTACGTATTAGGTATTACGTATTATGTCTTACGTATTAGGTCTTAGATCTAACGTATTAGGTATTACGTATTATGTCTTACGTATTAGTTCTTAGATCTTACGTATTAGGTATTATGTATTATTATAGCTATAAGCTGACCAGTAGGATTAGCTTGTATTCATACGCTTATTATAAAAAAATAAACAACTTTGCACTATTTCTGTCATTGGATAAAACTGTGGTCTCTAGAGTGTAAACACTAAAACTGTTGTCAACGGATATCCAAGTACATGTATCACAAAAGCTCTATCTGAGCTTTGCTCAGGCGAGATAAAAATGCCTGCACACTCTCTTACTTTGTCAATGTTAAGAGTTATACACTTATTAAATTTAGCCTATTAGTTTTGCAATATTTCACAGACCTAGTTACTGTAATGTTTGACCACCATTTGTCCACTCTGTGTTTAAGACAGGGTATGCATACAGTCAGATGAAAATTAACCAGAAAGCTCCCTTCTGTTTTCCTCTCATCTTGTTTTAAGCTGCCACCTGTATTAGTGTTTTTAACTCCCTCCACCCTTAGAAGTGCCTTTTAGTGCCTTTAATTTATTCCACCACTGAAAAATAGTTTCAATTTAATTTAATTTATGCACTTATAAACATGTACCAAAATAAATATTTTCTATACCCTATCAGATGGTAGCTTAACCCGTTACCCCATAAATACGTTTTTACGCCTCTAATTTATCCCTCCACTGAAGAAAATAGTTCCAATTTGTACAGTTGTGAATAATGAACATTAGAAATAATTTCTACATTCTAGCAGCTGGCAGCTTAGAGCAGGCTAAAAGTAAAGCAGAATGCGACTTCATGCGCATTCTGCTTTACTATCAACCTGCTTTAAGTGGTCACCTGTCTTCAAAACAAGAAACAGGCTATGGGGTAATGGGTTAAAACAGGCTGAATGTAAAGCGGACTTCGCCTTAAGGGGGTAGGTGCACCTTTGGAAAGTAATTATTAAATTCTTCAAACTTTGCATACAGACAGTAAAATTAGTTTCTATGACAAAACTGGTGAAAAAAGTGGGGGTACCGGACCATTCTTTTTCACAATTTGAGATTTTTCAAGGCTACCCCCCTAAAATTGAAGCGTCACAAAAACTCCTACTTTTTTGTACTACGGGTTTTAAAACTTTATTTAAACAATCTATTTGTACAAAATGTATCCTAATTTATATTACCATAGTAAGAATAAACCCTGAAAATAAAGTTTTTTCAAGATCCACAATAAAAATGTTTGATTTCACCGGAAAGGAGTAAAGTTTACCCCACCCACTTTGTTATAATGGGAGAAAAAGGCACAGTGAAACTTGCCCTACAAATTGTAGCAAACTAAATACCAAATTTTTTATTTGTTGATTTTAGCCTTGCAAACATAAAGTTTTAGTGAAATAGCAAATAAAAATACAGGGCCCCGGATCTTTAAAAAAAGATATAGATCATTTTATTAAAAAAAATCCATTTTTTCACTTTTTGGTGTATTTTTACCAAAAATATTTTTTTAAAAAAATATCATTTGATCTATTGAATTATCTATGATTTATACTAAAACTGTACTACCATGAAAATTTCATGCTTATATTCTGAGAAATTGAAATGAAATCGGATGTTACAAAATGCAACCTACCTATGAAAACGGTGTATGCTGTAAACTACGAATAGGACATAAAACTTAAAAAGTCCCGTCCCGAACGAAAATCCAATTTTTTCCCGGGAAAATAGTATTTTATGACTGTATGCATTCACCAAAAATGAGTTCTTAACATTTTTCGGAAAATGAGTTCGTAAAATATTTCGGAAATTTCATAATGCTCAAAAAGACAGGCCGACATCCTTAAGACACATTCTGCTTTACTTTAAACCTGCTTTAAGTGCTGATCTAGCTGTCCACAAAACTAGAAAGAGGTTATTGCATGGGTAATAGTCTAGTTGCTTATGTCCATTTTTTGGCCAAATCGTTACAGAGTGGATTAAAGCACCAAACTTCTCACATGTATAGTATGACACCTATAGAATCAAATGACAAATAGGTGCCCGGGCTAGGTGACCTACTTTTTGAAAAATTCAAAAAGGCGGCCAACGTATACAAACTTTATAGGGCTCCATTTCAGCAGTAGGAACTGCAATATAATGTGATGTTTTGGAGCAGATTAATAGAAAATATACATAAACTGTATAGTACCTGTGTGATAAATTTACATTTGGTCCGTCTTTTCTATGGAAACAGTGCAGCTCGCGAAAAATTATTCAGAATGTGATAAAAAGTGGCCCATTTTTAAGCAAGGAGCGATAAATCTGAATGATTCTGAAAATTGCATGTTTTATCACATAAATATTATAAGAAAAACGTAGATATAAAACAATAACTTATTTGCTACAAATTATTAAAGAAAAAACATTTGTTTGATAGATTACGGAATTTAGGTTATGTCCCACTGAGGCCACCATACCATGTTTTTTCTGATTTGAGCGCCTGATAATCATGCCACAATACGTCTGTTTGTTTCTATTTTTGAAATTATGGCTGATAAATAGCCAATAGTACGTTTAACTAAAATGAGAATTAATAATGTAATTACATAGTATAGAAAAAAGTAATTGTCATGTGTTTTCACGACTTGCTGCAAACGCAGCAGCTTGTAACATTCCATCAGCATTTTCCTATGGAATAAAATTGCGGAAATGCACAATAACCAATTGGATGAAACGTATACTGCCTATATAATGTAAATATTATATTATAAAAAAGTAAAATATGCATTTTTCATTACACCTCTCCAAGTTCATTTTGTAAACTTCAGAAGCCCCCCAAGAGACCTTCCTACTTTGCCGCAGTTCTTGGGCTTAATTGTCAAAGGGAATCTTTTCTGTTTATTAGGCCGAGATTATTCCCTCTGCCCAGATCTAAAAGGAAGGCAGGTCGGTGGTTTTGATCTCATGTGCTGCTTAGCAACAAATGAGATTAGCCAAAATCATCTTCCTGAAATCATCATCATCTCATCTCATCATCCTTCATTACTCATCGGCGCTATATGACCTATTTTGTGTCGCAGTGCCGTAAAACCCAACTCATCCATCCATCAGAAGCCCATTCGTGCCAAAACGATTAGTAATTAAGATCATATTATTGAGTTGAAACTGTTTGTCTTATCAAAATCTAAAATTTTGCATTACTTTGATTAAGTAATGGTCATATTTCTTATTAGTTTAGTTTGTTATATCAAGAACAAAAATCAAGTATTGGTTCCTGCACTATGGACTAGGACAACAGTGTTGTTTGTGGGATGGGTAATGGTGAATTGCCATGCCCTACTGAATGCTTGAGAGCCTAAAGACATTTACTCTTTACTTTAGCCAAATACGCTCAGTGGAACTGGACAGATTGACATTGCGAAACTGTCTACGTGATGATGTTTGGGGGTCTGCATATCGACTATTGCGATTGCCATTTGGAGGGTTGTCGGTAGCTGTGCGACGAATATGGATGGACAAGCATTTGTATTTGCTTTGTATTCTGTGCTTTCAAAGGATCTCCCCTTATTCAGATTTATATAATTCACAACAGCAGATGTGAAGTGCTTGTGTGGCGGCTGTGAAAAGTCGCCCCGTACTTCATTCTCAGTGTTGTTATACTTTCTGGTCCTTTGGAATCATTGATTTCAGCGCATTTACAGTTGAAAGTTGAATTCCGCTTAAGTCGGTGCTAGGGGGCGTGAGCACTGTTGCATATTTCAGTATTGCTCATGAACAGACTCAATTAAACCGAATCTGCAATTTTCAGTATTTGCTCTGTTTTCTGTGCTTTCAAAGGATCTCGCCTTATTCAGATTTAGCAAAAGCTGATGTGGCAACGCCTGGAATAGCCGGTCCCTTAATTTCTGCTACTCATTTGACTATTTCATTAAAAAAATTGAAGCATGATATGCTTACAAAGTGATAGTTTTATTATTAGCTAAATTAAAACAGGAATAATTCCAAATTATGAATGATCGAGCAGATGACGGAATATGTGTTGCCTGGAAGAACAACATGACAGGAAAGTGTTCTACATTCAAATACTAGGACCTCATACTACGTTTAGAGATGTCGGTTCTCCTTTTTGTACGTGCACATTGTGAATTAAACTGCACACTTTATATAAGCATTTTAGAACAGCTCGTTCCATATTCTCCCTTATTCTTTACCACACCAACCATACACACTGGTTACAAGTTCATACAAGAATTGTGAAATCACTATCTGATACCAGCAACAATGTTATCCATAAATACTGGGTATTTCCAAAAATAAATCACAAGTTTTCTGCCAAACCGCTTCATTGGGCAAATGAGCAGAACAATCAAGGTGACATTGAACTGACAGAGAATCTGGATGCACATAAAGGCTGGATGATATCTTGGCCTGAAATGTTAAAATTCTAAATGAATTTCAGAAAAATAACCTTGATAAAAAACAATTTTGTAGTCATGACCATTAGATCCTCGAAACAAGAGACTTTCAAAAGGTAGGTCAATAATGTGTGTAAACAAGCAAACAGTATGAAATCTCCATTTCTAGAAGAGTCACATGAGCGTGTGATTCGTTCTGAAATGTCATACGCATGGCAAAAAGAAATGCTTTATGTACAATTTAGACAGTGATGCAAGAATATGTGCAACAAGTGGTAATAGACAGGACCCAACCAATTCAGATTCCAATAAAGAACAACAAAATACCACTTTTTGAAATACCAATCACTGATGGAAAATCAAAAGTGAAACAATACAATGATGCACTAAAAAGCAATAATATTCTTTTTAGTCAACTTTTCACAGTTTCCCAAGTACGTGAATATGATGTGACCCAGAGGTTCGATATAGTTATACAGTAGACTTATGCATGCAAATACTAGTTATACATGTATATGAATCGTTTGCTTAGATTTTATAAACTCAGGCCCAGAATAACTTCTTTCCCAATAGAAATCAACCTTGGTACCAACTTTGTTCTCAGCATGAAAGACTGAGACGTCCGACCTGCAAGTCGGAACCATTGGAGAGCCTAGAACCAAATAATAAACAGGAACTACCACATGTTGGATACGAGATAGTACAGTCAAAATGCTTTCATACCTGATGGACAAACAGACAGTTTCAAAGCTGCTAAAGGGTTGATGTTGTTTGTGACCCATAAACAGTGATACATATAGTCTCAAAGGGGCAATCCGAGGAAAAGAGGGGAAGGGCACAAGAAAGGACGTTTCACATCAGACAAGACCACCAGTGCATTTCTACATATTTCATTAGAATTTAAATATCTAAAGAAGAGCTTTGGATCTCTTGACTGGAGATCAGGCTGCCAATGAATACCAAGGAAACAAAGCTGTTTACATCACTGCATGCCAATCTGTTGTTGACAAAGGCTGTAGTACACCAATGCCGCCCCCATGGCCACGAGGAAGCAGATACAAGAATAAGTATTCATGTCCAAGACATCGTGGAAGACATTGGAATCATGTTCTCATGTAATGGCACCATTTTCTGTTGCTTTGCAGAATCCATTTATAAATACCATTTTAAGTGCAGAGTGAAGAATATAAGTGCATCGAAAGATTCACTTGAATATTTTATGAGCATACATCACAACTTTTCAAAGTCAATGCCCTATGACAGGGACTGTTTTCTCAGGGTAAAAAGTTAAAACTATGCAGGACCTATCACCTCTATTACAAAATGCCAATAGAAGCTTCTGCCAAACCATTATTTGGTTCTTAAGTATATAGTCAGCCAGATTATCTCGTTTCAAGACGCCTTTGGTTGGACCAAATTAAATGACAATTGACCACTTCCCTGGAGAACACTCACAAAAAAAGCAGAAAGCTTCAGAGAACTTAAACGGGCTATAAGGCAATGCCACCATGCTCTAGAAAGTATGTATGCTAAAATACTCAATTGATGTTTAAGTGTATGCACAGGAAAGTATGAATTATTCTTATCACAAAATGCATGTAGCTTATGTTTTGCAAAACTGACATACTAGTACAACTGTTATACAATCGAACCTTGAAAACTCGAAACTGTCTTTAGTCGACATACCCATATTTCAAAGTTAAATGTATCGTAGTCTCCTTCTAACTTTTAGACACAGACATGTTTGACTTAAGCATGAATGCATTATCGATTTTCAACTGAAAGAGTACGAGAACATTCAACTTAAATCAGTTCTAGCACGCAGTAAATACACGTGATATCGAGGTTCGATTGTATTTTAATTAGAAAGAAAGACTGATATTTTATAATAATGTTGAACATGTTGAATAAATTGATTGTGATTATGTATTCAATTTACCATCAGAACCATCTAATTCGGGTAAATAATAACAATATACATTTGTGAACTGTCAGTAAATGCCTTAGACGATTTATGTTCTATTCTGTTCTATTCAGATTAAAGAAATTAAGTTATTATATAGAAAATAAACAATTTAATGATATAAATGGGTTCAACTATATCACAGTACAGCCTTTCTGTCCAGTTTACATATTTATAGACAATTTTAATCAGGAAAACTTACCAAATAAGGGCGTTTTTTAAAACTAATTATTTTATGGTGGCCATTTTGGACGCCATTTTGGATTTTGGCCGAAATAGGGCAGCCAGCTCGGGCACCCCCAATTATTATGATTATATACTGGAAATGCAACCCATATACAAAGTTTTATGCTTTAATCCACCAAGTAACGATTTTCACCCTAAGCAACTAGACTATAAAGGATTAAAAGCATCAATAAAATTATAGTCACTGGTAGTGTAGAGAAAAGGGAACATCACCAATTGTATTGGTGTAGTGTATGAAAGGGATGCATGAATAGTTAATTAAAGCAATATATTTTCACATCAGTTTATTATAGTACTGTTGATAAAAGATTTAATCACATGTATTACACCAAACACACAAAAGTCTATTGTAATCCAGTCGGAGATTGTACAAATTCCAAAGAAATTCCCATGGTATGCTCTCTGAAAAATATGAAAACATAGAATATGGTCATTATCATTATATAACTTCTTTGGCTTCAAAGTGAATGTGAACCAATGTTCAAGTTAACTCTTTCAACACTAAGTAGTTATTGGGTTCCCTTGTGGATCATTTGAGTTACCAAAAACATGAGCCATTCTACTTGGAATTTTGGGTAGTTTAATAAATACTAAACAATTTAGACCCTGATCATAGGGCTCCTTTAGGGGCCTTATGATCAGGGTCTACACTGTTTGAAAATTTAATGAGTAATTTCAAAATGTAATGAGTATATTCCAAATAGGTCAATGGTGTTGAAAGAGTTACATATTTGATGCCAGGGTGAACCCTCACTTAAATTGTAAAGAAAGCAGTTATTTTAAATAAAAGCAGAGCTCCAGATAATGAGAGTATTTCAGAAACTAAAATCTTTATTTCAAAACAATGTTGGGACGAATGACAAGGTAACAAAACGACCAGATCTACCAAAATGGTCATTTGTCCAAGGTCAAACACAGTTCAAGGAATCAAGAACATCACAGAAAACTTAATATAGCTCTGAAATAAATTTTAATGGTTATGTTTTTCTGAAGTACTTTTCTGAGGGGTCGATTGCATTCAATTTTGATTTTCGTCGCATTTATAAGCTGTTGAAGTTGTTTACGTCTGAAATTTTCTGAAGGGTTGCATGGGGGTTATGATGCAAAGCAGACTTGGGCATTAGTTAATATTAACGTGGGTTCGGAGTCGGTAGATGAATGGATGCTTATCATGTACATATACTTTGTAACATGAATTTATGCTAGATAAAAAAAATTCATGATTCTTGAAAAATATGGTAGAATTTTGAAAAAAAAGAAGTTTGGGTTCGTCTCTATCATAATACGACACTGGTATTGTTTTGAGTTATGCCATCGGTTTCTTTGGACATTTTTATTATATTTCACATCATCTTACTGGTCTGGGGCGAAGGACGTTGTCCCCACAACCCTTTGAACATCAGAACCGACAATTTTCTAGTTTTCCACGAACCATGGCCTTAAACCTTTATAAAATAACGTTTCGTTGACCTACACCTTTGAAATTTAGCACATATGTAGCCTATGCAGTAAAATTAATGAATCCAACGATCATAATTGTTAACAAGTTAACCTTGTTCAACCATTTCGGTTATAATTCCACTCAATAAGCCTCACTCACCTGCATTGTGTTCTTTATTTTGGTCGGAAATACCAATATACCGTATATATATATATATCGCTGTTCAGTTCAAAATGGACGCTAGCTGAATTCGCGCCTTATCTTGCCGCGTTTCTGAACACCTAATACATAATACCTAAGACGTAATAGCTAAGACCTAATACCTGACACCTAAGATGTAATAACTAAGACCTAATACCTAAGATCTAAGACATTAGAGCTAAGACAAAATGTCCCCAATGAGCTTCCGTAGATAGGAGCTTTATTATTGCATTGCTAAGCTACATTATAGTCATACTGTTAGTATGAGTATAATGTCACTTACTAATGTGCCATGCTTGTTATTTTAAAGTGTTTATATTATGTCCAGTGTTTCATTTACAGCCACATGCCACATTATTGAGTAGAGTTCTTAGTGTGCTTAATTTTATGTATTTTCAGGATGTTGAATCTTTGAATCGTTGATTGACTATTTGTCTTGGACGATACTTGTGTTCATGGTGTTTATGAACATGACAGTGTGCCTGTGGTACAGATAAACTTGCTAGTGGTGTGTGCTGTATATGGTATTGTGTTTGCTGGTAAATGAAGTATATTAACGTGAAAGAGAAACAGAGTTGTTCAGAATTTTATACGCCTCACAACGGTCTGACCCTAAACCCAAATGAAGTCCCATTCTTATTAGAATGCTAAAACCCAAGAGGGTAACAATGGCGCCCAACGTGTATTTGTGAGATAAAATTGACATTTGAAGAGGCTTCAAGGCGTTATACAGAGTATTTTGTGACTTTTGAAACTGGTGTTTATATATTGAAGTTTGAGTATAGTGACTTTTGATATGTAAATTTATGTAAGCAGTGCTGTCATAGTGATTTGTGACATTTAATTTGAGTATCAGCAGTGACTTGCCTGAAGGTCATAGAATTATAGTGATCATTAGACTTTATAACTACTGTAGTGAAATGCGCTTCTGCCCCAGACAGAGGCTGGAAACAAATACATTCTTGTTGTTTCAGACTACTTTACGAAGTGGACTGAAAGTTTCGCCATGCCAAACATGGAAACAAAAACAATAGCAAATCTTCTGGTCAAAGAAGTCATCTCAAGGTTCGGTATGCCCAACACCATACATTCTGACCAAGGCAGCCAGTTTGAAAGTAAACTGTTTTCAGAGATGTGTGAAATGCTTCAGATCAACAAGACGAGAACGACCCCATACCATCCACAGTATGATGCTATGGTAGAGCGTTTCAACAAAACCCTGACGACAATGCTCAGCATGTTTGTTGATAGAGATCATAAGAACTGGGACGAGCAGTTGCCATACGTCATGATGGCGTACAGGTCTACTGAACACGAGACAACTGCCATGACCCCAAACGTTCTTATGCATGGAAGAGAAACGTCAACTCCGTTGGACATAGCATTTGAGATGCCTCCATGCATAAAGGCTATACCTTCAAACCAGTGGGTTTGGGAGCTGAAAGAAAATCTTGAAACAGCTCATCACCTTGTCCGAGAATTTACAGGTCAATCTATGCTGAGACAGAAGAAATATCATGATACTAAGTTATCATATGAACAGATTGAAAAGGGAGATCCAGTATATGTCTACTTTCCTGTAAAACGTGTAGGGTGTTCATCAAAGTCACCTCATACTGGCGTGGTCCGTACAAGGTCATTGACAAGCTATCTGACGTCTTGTACAAGGTTGATTGTGGGAGAGCAGAATCAACACAAGTTGTTCATGTTGACAGACTTAGAAAGGTTAGGAAGCAGGTCCTAACTGGAGATGAGACGTCTGTTACGACATTTGAAACAACAGATGGTATTGAGGGGTACCAAAGCAAAAATAATTTGCCAGAAAAAGAGAACTCCAGTGCAGAGCAGGTAGTGGATTTTTCGAGGTTTGGTCGTGCTAGGAAAAGGCCGACCTGGTTAGAAGATTACAGTGTGTAATAGATACACACGTTTCAGAACACTTTCATTAGTGTGAACAGTAGACAGAGGTCAGTAACTCTTATGACAGAGTTTTAGTGCATAAATATGTTTTGTATATAGATATGTTTGATGTGCTATTGACATTTTGTATTGTCTGACAAGTAGTCAAGTTGTTTTATCATTTCACAGATGTTTTAGTTTAGTTTTATCAAGCGGGACGCTTGAACCCGGAGGCGTGGGTAATGTAGTGAAATGCGCTTCCGCGAAGTCTGTTTCGGCGGTATGGCGTTGTTCTCGCTAATAGATAATGTCAAACAGGGAGTGAAGAGTATCACTTTTAAAATTGTTCTTTATAGCCGATATGTTTGATTGTGTATATAGATTTGCGTTCGTTTTCTATTATAATTTAGTTCTTGGTTGATTACTTATTAATTCCGATCACAATCGAGCATATAAAGATGAAAACGCATCGAGATTACTTCGGTACAAAACACAACTGCACGGACATTTCGTTAGGAAGAACGAACAGACACAAACGTTCCGTATAGCCAATGGGTATATAAGAGCGTGCATTCCAGTAGATTAGTTAATTGGCTCGGGAGAGCGAATGGTAACATCGTTCTCCAACTAGAAGCAGTCTAAAGGCTTTTATTACTAGCTTATTGCTACAGAGCTGGCACTTTGCTCGAGAAGCTTCTGCCGAGGTTCTATCCCGGGTTCTCACGAACATTGCTCTGCTTTGCTTCGAGAGAGGGTTTAGAACCAGTGTGGAACTAAGTGAGCGGGTCGCAGTTCTAAGCTATAAGCCTGTGTATGAAACAGTGGTTTGAAGCTGTTTCAGACCGGTTCCAGAACGTGTTTGGAACCTGTTGAATTAGGTAGTTTCAAAAGAGGTTTGAAACCGTCGGCCTAAGCCTGGGTGCTTCGGTATAGCTTTGTGTTTGAAACACAAACCGGAGTAGTTCGGGCTAAGGTATATTAACTGTCTCATACTTGGTGTGGGACAGGGTTTAGGTTAATAGTGTGTAGACTGTTAGGGTTCAGACTAGTGTTTGAACAGGTTTAGGTCCGAGCAAGTTCAGGCTAGGTCCCGGTGTGAGACCGTGCATAGTGTTTAGTGTATATATAGTTTGGGTTGTGTTTTGTACTGAAGCAGTTGTTTTATATGTATGTTAAATTGGTGATTAGGCTTGATTTTGTTGTTTGAAACCAATCATTGTGAATCATTTGTAAGGGGTATATTCCGCCCAATTATTAGGTTGTTTTAGTGTGATACAATCACGAAGCAGGTAGCTTGAGGCAAATTAGATAGAGACAGTGTTTTTCAGCCTGGGCTGCAGACGTTCAGCTCGAACACGTTACACTACAAGTTGTATTATCATTAGAGTGTGTTAAGTTTCCCCTTTATAGTATTTTCACATCTAAATTCACATTTTGCATTGATATTTTGTGCACAGGTATATACAGTTTACACTATTTGGAGACTGTTTTGACTTTTGCATGGAATCATAGAATTTTCATCAATCTGTTTCTAAAGGACATTCATGTATTTGTTTTCCTATATGCTTTGTATTTTTGTGACATTGTTATAGCATTTTCTTGTGCAAATTTACAGGTACAGTGTTATAGTGGCCAGTGCCATGGTATTACAGTTCAAGTTGTAACAGTCACAGTAACATTCATTCAAGCACAGAATTGCAGAATTCAATGGTTTTTGTGAGTATGATTGAGATTGTTATATAGAGATCTTGCAGTTGAGTAATTTTGTTTTCAGTTAAATTGAATTTCTTTAGAATCTTGTCATTGTACAGTAATTCCCATTTGATTCTTTATATTGACAACAGCTGCAATTTCTTTGTATTTCATATTGTGTGATATTGTACTGTAAGATAGAAAATTCACTTGCATGTTTAATTAACTGGTGAAGGATTCAGTTTCAAATAACAATTGCAGAAATCATTCCATATTTACTAATATTTTCAGCCTGATCATCATTAAGAGCTACCATCTTGAATTTTCTAAATTGAACTAGTATTTAAAGTCGTAAAAAGCGTAATTTTCTTAATTGAATTGAATTTGTCTTTAAGGCGTTATTTTCTAAATTGAATTGAATTAGTCTTTGAAGGCGTAAACCGTGTAATTTTCTAAATTGAATTGAATTAGTCTTTAAAGGCGTAAAAAGGCGTTATAAACAGATTAGTATAAATATAAGAAGAATAGTTACAAGTTACCAGTTCATGCCATATTAAATCCATCAAATTTATATCAAAAGGGAGCATTTCAATTTTCAAAGTTTGTAATTTAAGTGTATTTATTTCATAACATTAGGTATATTCTTAAATTTGGTATTTAGTGATTATTTTTACATGTGGTTACCACCTTCTTGACAGTGTAAATCACTATTCTGAAAATTTCAACCATTTGACTTCAACTTTGACTGCTTTTGTGACAGTTCTCAGTTTAATTCGTTGATTATTGACATTTCAAGACAGATTCATGTAGTTTTGGTCCAGATTATTTCTCATTGAGGTTATTTATTCTGTAGTGTGTAGTTTGAGTTAAATTTGCATTTAATTAGTAGATAACTAGCTCATATTTAGTAGTTTTACAGGAATTGAGTTTATTGTACTGTTGATACATGAAATAACCCCGTCCTATAAAAACTTGGAAAATTCTCGACAAAGCATTCACGCTTGTATTTTGCGGAAAAAACTTATCGAAAGCATTCGGTTGTTTAGCTACTATAGCGTGTTACTATATATAGCCACTATAGGTTATTTGAAAGGAGTTGGACAATTCATTTGAAATTCATAAATATTTACATCATTCTGTTAAAATAAGAGTTATTTCCCTTGAATTTACTTAAAGCTCATTAATATTGATATCAATTTGTTAAAATAAAAGTTGTCTACCTTGACTAAGTAATCTTATGACTGCATTTTAGCAGATTCATAGAACAAAGGCATATTAACTTTAAAATATTTAGTAATACTAAAATCATATTTACTCTACAGAATTTAGTAAACTTTGCAGAAAAGTAATTGTTTATTCTTTCAGTAGTATTTAAATTAAAAATAAGTTTGTCCTATATTTGGTCCAATAGTCCCCATAGTTACATATATTTTCTTACAGGTTATATTGTACATGAAATTTTAGATTTAGATTTAGTGTGAAAGTTATTTACAGGTAAAAAACACACATTTTTGTGATAAATACTCTACTATAAGATAGTTTGATAGTAAGTCTGTCTAAGCACAGCATCAACATGGCTGAGGCTAAAAGGAAAGTTGATGTTGACATGATGGATGAAAACATTAAATTTGACATGTTGGAGGAAGGGAAATCACCAAGCCATGTGCAGAAAGTCACCAAGAAGGAACTGAAAGTGTTAGAGGCATTTAGGTTATTAGATATCCAGCCAAAAGTAGATACCGAGGCAGATCTTCTTAACATAGCCACAGTTTTTGGCAAGCCGATAGAAACAACAGATGTACATACCATGCCTACATTCAAGGAGAGTACACCTATTCCACCTATTTCCCCTTCCACAGGAGCCAAACCTAAGAAACTGCATCAATAACTTGAAAAGGAGCTTAGCATGTTTATAGAGAAAGGTACAATTATTATTAGATTAATTGTCAATTTGTGAAGCAATTTTGACTTTTAGCTTATTGTTTAGTTGTCAGGTTGATACTGCATCAATAACTTGAAAAGGAGCTTAGCATGTTTATATTCACTTAGTGTTACACCAGTTCAGGTATTTGAAAGAGTTTGGTAATTTAGTATTACTAGAGTAGTATAGCAGTTGTGAGTACTTTGTAGAATGTAATATAGTTATCTATTGCTTATTGTGGTAGTAGTGAAGTTGATGGTCTGTAGTTAAATTATTTGTATAGTCACTAGTTCCATGTGGATAATAGCCGCTTTAGGAAACTTTATTGGAAGATGTATTTTCATGTTTTTCCTAGATACATTTAGGAAAAAGTTCAGTTTGTAGCTGGATATAAGATCTAGTATTGAATTGGTAATGAGTTGTAGTTATGTTGTGACTGCAAGATAGATTTTGTGTAGTTATGTTGTGACTGCAAAATTGATGTTGTGTAGATATGTTGTGACTATGGAAGTTGATATAATTATGTTGTGACTACTGACTGTTGAATGTAGTGTTTTGAATATGACTTGTAAATGACGGGACGTCATTTCAGAAAGTAGAAAAGTGTGTAACCAGGTGTAAAAATCAATATTTAGTTAACGCGAGTGATTCCTTTTCGCTAATTTCCTTTTCGCATCATTTCTGTCGATTCGGGTCATTGATTTATAAACTCTTCATTATCACGTGAAATCTCCCGGCAAATTTCAGTGACATTTCACTTTGGCTTCTGAATTCATCGGAGAAAGACCTTTTAAATAAAGTTTACATTTATTAAAGAAGATTAGGCGTGAACCAGATAGTTTACTGGGTAATGGCATGTATTGGTTCTTGTATTTCTATCGTTTCTTCTATTTTATTTCGGGAGCTGTAATTAATGTAATGTATATTCGCATTTACGAGATGGTAGCTCGGCGTTCTATTTTAACCGCTATATTCTTATAATATTCACACCATACTTTGAATGGCACGTCTTAACTTTTTCAGTAACACGAGCAGCTTGCACGCACGGAGTGAGAGACATGTGAGAGAACATTTAGTTCCACAAACTGGTAAGAGTTGTTTCTGTGAAAGACTGTACTGTATAACTTTGTTATTTGGTATACCATGTTTGGTTTAGAATGGTAATTTGTGCAAGGCGTTCTGATAAAGGCTAGACACATGTGATAGGAGCTTTATTATTGCATTGTTAAGCTACATTATAGTCATACTGTTAGTATGAGTATAATGTCACTTACTAATGTGCCATGCTTGTTATTTTAAAGTGTTTATTTTATGTCCAGTGTTTCATTTACAGCCACATGCCACATTATTGAGTAGAGTTCTTAGTGTGCTTTATAATGTATTTTCAGGATGTTGAATCTTTGAATCGTTGATTGAGTTGATTGACTATTTGTCTTGGACGATACTGGTGTTCATGGTGTTTATGAACATGACAGTGTGCCTGTGGTACAGATAGACTTGCTAGTGGTGTGTGATGTATATGGTATTGTGTTTGCTGGTAAATGAAGTATATTACGTGAAAGAGAAACAGAGTTGTTCAGAATTTTATACGCCTCACAACGGTCTGACCCTAACCCCAAATGAAGTTCCATTCTTATTAGAATGCTAAAACCCAAGAGGGTAACACTTGCAGTATGTTTTAAGCTATCATCTGCTTAGATGCAGAAAATATTTATTATGATACATATTCATGTTGATAGTACAGGTTGAAAATATTTTCTTCAGTGGATGAATAAATAAGAGGCGTATTATATGGGGTAATGGGTTGACCATTTTATCCATAGCCTGTTTCTAATATTAAAGATAGTTGACTCTCGTGACTTAAATGCATGTTTATAGTAATGCAGAATGTACCTTCAGGTGCACTCTGATTTACTTCCGAAGATTAAAAATAATGCATGATGAACCTTGGTATCTCAAACTCATTTAAGTCAAAAATACTTGTGTTTACCCCAATGAAACATTAATTTGAACCACTTAGCCTGTTGCTACTGTGGAGAAGACGTTATACTTTCCCAATTAATGTGTTTATGCAAAAACTATTATTTTCATTGCAAACTGTTTTGAGCCAGATTGGACTCTGGGTAACCCGGCGTCTGATCAGGCGCCAAACTGTTTGCCACTCAGATGAACATATATAGGCAGTATTATCTAAAAGTTGTCATTTTCTTTGTTTAATTGCGATGCATTTGTGTTTTGTTTGCAGGAAAGAATAACGTTTTCTCCACTGCAGTATTAAGAGACAAGACCACTTAAAGCAGGATGAAAGTAAAGCAGAATGCCCCATAATGCACGCTCTGCTTTACTTGCAGCATGCTTTAAGCTACCATCAGGTGCACTCTGATTTACTTCCGGCCTGCTTTAAGCTACCATCTGCTAGAATATAGAAATATTCATACTAGAAAAAACTCCATAACTGTATAAAATGAACCTCTTTTTTTCACTGGAGGTTTAAATAACAGGCACAACGTGTCCTAGTATTTATGGAGTAATGGGTTGAAAAGTGACATACAGCAAAGCATACATATTGTTTTAAAGACACTTTATTCATTCTTATTCCATTTATTGAAGAGCCATCTCTGTCCCTCTTCATTAGAAAGGTCAATGTTACAATCAGTGTCAATAATTATTGGCAATTGCTGTGGACACTGGGGAATGTACTGAATACACTTTGATCTAGATCTGCTTTATTTGCTCTAGCAGAATGTTTTTCTGTGACCACTCAACTGTCAACACGTCTATTTGGCAGAATCTTCACCCTGAAAAATACAAATAACAGGCATTATAAAAATAATGAAAACTTTGACGAGTGTTTACATGGTCATTCAACAATATACTTTAGGATTTTCCAAGTGTACGAGTAACGGATAGCTAAAAATAAATAATAAATATTGATAAAACACTTACAAGTAGTTCAGGAAATATTTAAAATATAACACATTGCAAACTTATCCTGGTCATAGCATAAAGCTGATCTTGATTGGGATCAAAAGTATGAAATTTAGTTTTCTGATTGAATGCTTGCTATTATTTCAAGCACACGCCTCTTTGATCATCTAACAACAGATGCCGTCCGCGGCATAGTTGTGAAACAACAAAGTTTACCTATCACCGAATTATACACAGGTGGACTGAATATTGCCCTGAACTGTATAGCTATAGAGCCACAGTAGATCCAGAAGTTCTGAACGTCCCGCCAGCGACCACCATAGACAGTCATCCTATCCTTCGCGAAGAGGGTCACAATAAGGCTGTACAATATTAACGCCCACCTAACACATTTAAAGCGGTACAGAATCTGTTTGACAGAGCAACAAGTGCAGTGTACTTCAATAGTAGTGTAGGAGAGTGGTCCAGAACGACAGTGGGTATACGGCAAGGATGTTTACTCTCCCAAACCATCTTCAACATCTTCCTAGAGAAAATTATGTCAGACGCTCTAGCAGACTCTGAAGGAACCGTCACCATCAATGGAAGGATAGTAGCGAATCAACGCTTCGATGATGACATAGACGGATTATCTGGGAAGGAAGAGGAGTTAGTCAAGCTAGTGAAACTAGATGAGTAATCGACCAACTATGGCATGCAAATCAGTACAGAGAAGACAAAAGCCATGACCAACAATACCAATGACATCAGCACAGGTATACAGTCAGGGGCGTAGCCAGCGATACGCACTTACGCACGTGCGTAACATCAGTTTGAAAAATGAAAAATCAAACATGGCCAAAAATGGCATAAGAACCGAAGGCTAAGGGGGGTTAGACCTAAAAAGTCTAAAATGAAGGTTTCAAACACACTTCAGAGCTCACCATTTAAGTTCTAATTTCCATTTTTCTCCCCCGGACCCCCTCCAGCATTGAACAATAAACCAAGAACTTACCCAGCAGGCACACAACGTTGTTTCAACGTTGAAACAACGTTGAATTTCCGTCGCAACGTTGATCAACCCTTTTTCACCCTTGGACGACCATGGGTCGGTACCGAATTTATTGCCAACGTTTAATCAACGTTGAAAATGGTCGTGGGAAAAAACAAATCGTTGAAAATGAAAATTCTGATAAATTATATTGCAGTGTTTATGTCTCATCACGTAAACTATGATTAATCGTAAAAAATAAATTCAATTTAAAAATCTACTGCCAAAGTTGAATCAACGTTGAATCAACGTTGAATCAACATTGTCAGATAATGGACTTAGGTAAAAATTATTATTATTTAATAAATAATCATAACAACTTCAACTTAAATATTAATTTGATCTTTCATAGTTTAGAATCAAAAGAACTAAGTTCTAAGTTCTTAATAGTAAGCACTGAATTTTACATTCCAGTTTACAATTAAAACGAATAAAACACAACCTTCCAGAAAGCAAACAAATTCAATGTAATACTGTTTAATAATAATTAAAAATACTCAGCGTACTAATAAATGAAGCAACCATATTTGATAAGCTGTAATCAAACAGCTTCCAACGCCCATGCGTTGTCTACTCTACTATTAGTAGAGTACCGTCTGAGCTCCTAAAACGTAAGTTGAAGGCAGAATTTGAAAATAAAACAATATCTGGAGAAAAAACGCACACAAAAAACGGACAGCCCACTGGAAACGATGTTGTTTTGACGTTGAATCAACGTCATTTCAACGTTGAAACTTCAACCATTATCAACGTTGAATCAACGTTGAGGTTCAACGTCAAACAAACTTTCAAAATCAAATATAAATCGTACGTTGTTTCAACGTTGAAGTTCAACGTTGATCCAACGTTGATTCAACGTTGATGTGCCTGCTGGGTAGTAACTACAAAGTTGGCAGCCTCAAGTCTACGGTGCTACATGTAATCTGCTACATGTACCTCTCGTGCGTCTAAACATTGAGTCAAATAGTTAGCAGAAAAAGATGTTAGTCAGAATATAATGCGCTCCCGGTGCTCCGAAATGCGCTCCTGGTGCTCCAAAATGCGCTCCCAAATGCGCTCCAGGTACTCCCAAATGTGCTCCCAAATGCGTTGCTAAATGCGTTTCTTCTGAATGCGCCTCCGATTGCATTTCAGCTTGTGAATGTTTGTTTCTAGTGTGTCTCAGTAAATTGTATTTGCTACAAAATACAGCGCAGTGTATTTTATCCATCTTTACACGACGAGGGCTAGGGTGTTAATGACAATATACCCTCTGTAATTGATCTATGAAAATGTAGATCCTCTTCCTTTTCAAGATTGTTTCTTTTAGCCAATCAGAATGTACAATCAGTTGCCTTCTATAAAAGGCAATAACCTACAATGACTATTTCATTTGACTTCAGATCGACAAGGTAGAGAGAAGTACCAAATTCTGCAGTACACAGGATCAGTTCATCCTTTTAGCTTGAGAGTGAGTATTTTTCTTAGTCTCGCCTGGCCTTTTCTTAGTCTCGCCTGACTCTCTCATATTTATGTAGGTCACTCTTTTTTTTTATAAAGGTTTGACTACTGGAAAAATTTGACATAATTAAGAGTACAAATATTTGTCACAACTAATCATTTATTCACTTTGATAAAGTTAATTGTTTTGGTTTACACCGATATTTCATTTCATCTTAGTTCTGTGGACAAATAGGTTATCACTCTCTATTTGGGAGTATCAGTGCTTTAGCAGGCATTTGGCAATAGGTCTAGTATGTTTTTCTTAGTCTCGCCTGACTATACCGGATTCGTTCACTTATCAAAGGATTTAAAATTGTTTGAAAGTATTCTTTGCCAAGTGAACTGTTGCTTATAAATCATAAATTTATACATTGTTTGATCTGATTTCAGATAGCAGACATGGCATACCAGTGTGAACGATGTGGGCCAGCTTCTCTAAACTGAGTCAGCTCAAACAACATCAACGCATAGAAAATCATTGGAAGAGGTTTAACTGTGATGTGATTGGAAAGTGGTTTACTAGAAAGGACAATCTCGACCAACACCAAAAGAAGCATCAAAACGAGAATAGTTTACACTGTGATGAATGTGGACAGGTATTCAGTCGTAATTTTACACTGAATAGACATAAAGAACGTATTCACCAAGTTGGTGGAGGAAAAACACGGCCTGCCAGTGATCAAATACAAACAGGGCTGACAAACAGACAGAGAAAAGACGATGACCCCCAACGATTTTACACTATACAGAAACTGAGGGACCAGCGGATGGAAAAGTTTAAAACAACAGCTTCCACCTTTAAAATCAATTTTAAAGATTTGGAAGTGACTGAAGATATTTTGTCTACACTGAAGAGGCTCTTCACGGCAATATTCCAAGACCTCACAAGAGGAGCAAAGTCTTATGATTTTGGTCAGATTAACTGTCCAGACGCCTTCGCTCGATTATCCTATCGTCATTCCATTCGTGAAAATGACAGAACTGACACCAGAACGTTTCATGGCAGAAGTCCAACGTGTTCTCCAATCCAATGAAGACTTTGTGATTGATGAGTCCCTCATCTTTGAGATAACAATTGTGGACATGCTATCTGGAGGGGCAAGAAAACGATGCAAATTTGTGAACATGGACAAGTTTCTCCTGGAGAAAAAGTGTATCATTCGGTTTCAAAATGATGACAACCTATGCTGCGCAAGAGCCATTGGTACGGCTAAGGCACGCATAGATAAGCATCCCAAATGGGAAAACATCAGAAAAGGATATGAGCCCCAGCGATCGCTGACTGTCGCTTTACATACAGCAGCTCAAGTGGACCAAAAGGAATGCAGCATTGAAGACGTCAAGAAATTCCAAGACGTGCTGCCCGGTTACCAGCTCCATGTCGTTTCAAGAGATCATTTCAATGTCATCATCTACAGCGGTCCAGATGCAGAAAAGAAACTTTATTTATACCACCATGATAACCATTTTGATGTCATCACGTCTATGGCTGCATTTTTGACAAAAAAATACTTATGATCACCGCGAAAAACATAAGTGCTATGACATCTGCCAGATGTGCGGTAATATCCATGACTGTAACTCATAACAGGAGTGGATTCATTGCCCTACCTGTAATAGATATTTTAAAGGGGAAAAATGTTTTCAATTGCATGAAAAGAAGTCTGTAAAGGCAACTCTACTTGCAGCAGAATGTATCGTCGTGAGCAATGTGGAGGTACGGTAAACAAAACAAAACGTTCTGTGGCGAGATTTTTTGTGATGTGTGCAGAGGGTTCTTTCCTAAGGAACACCAATGTTACATGCAGTCAGAATGTAACGAAATAGAAGATGGCTCTAAGACTGTTGAAGAAGAACAGATTGAAGAGCAAGAAAATCCAACCATGTTTATATTTTTTTACTTAGAGTGTACGCAAGAGGACGTTGTTCAGTGAGTGTGTAAGTGGATTTAGCCCAAATGAAAATGGAAAGTATGTACATTGCCTTTCCTCAAAATGTGGCGCGCTTGAGCATATTCCAAACCTTTGTGTTGTAAACAAAGTGTGTACTCTGTGCCTGGATAAGGAGGTAACTGATGTCAGTGAATGTGAACACTGTGGTAAAAATGAGATTATATTCAAAGGGGCACATACACTGGATAATTTTTGTGAATGGCTTTTCTCTGAAGACAACTACAAGGCCACAGTGATATGTCACAACTTCCAAGGATACGACTCCTATCCGATTTTACAGTATCTATACAAGAATGCTGTCATTCCGACTATCATTCCAAATGGGGCCAACATCATGTGTCTGAAAGTACCTAGTTGTAAAATCAAAATGATTTACTCTATCAATTTCCTGACATGTTCGGGTTAAATGAGCTTGCCAAAGGGTTCTTTGCCCATCTATACAATAAGAAGGAGAACCAGCATGTCGTACTGACGCAATTACCTGACATTCAATATTATAATCCTGATGCAATGAAGCCTGAATACAGGGCGTCCTTCTTGGAATGGTATCAGGAACACAAAAACACAAGCTTTGATTTCCAGCGTGAACTTCTACTTTACTGCCGTTCAGACGTGAACATTTTAAGACGCTGCTGTCTCAAATTTAGGGATAACTTTATGGACGTTAATAGCATTGATCCCTTTGAAAAGTCTATTACGATTGCCTCTGCCTGTCAGCGAGTCTTTCGATTCAATTACCTGAGGGACCACACCATTGGCGTCATTCCAACACATGGGTATAATCCACAGCAAAAACAATCCACCAAGGCCTTGCAATGGCTCAAGTTCATGTCTCACAACAATGGTCAGAGAATTACACATGCCCGAAATGGAGGCGAAAAACGCATAGGCGATTATCTAGTGGACGGGTACTACGAGACCGTCGGATGGGCAGAAAGTAGTTCTAGAGTTTCACGGAGACTTCTGGCACGGTAACCCACGCAAGTTTGCAAGTAGCGCATGGAATCCAGTATCAAAATTGACTATGGGCGAACTGTACCAACGAACTCTAGATAAGAAACGGGTTCTAGAGGAAAATGGTTATACGTATCATCTTGAAGAAAATCTTGCAATGAAAACATTTATTCGTCATTTAGAACTTGTCGAACCACTTCAGCGACGGAATGCATTTTATGGAGGTAGGACTGAAGCATTCACATTGTTCAAAGAAGCTTCACAGCATGAGTCAATCAACTACTTTGATGTGCCATCACTATATCCTTTTATCAACAAAACTGGAAAAGTGCCTTTAGGACATCCTCATATCATTACTGAGAACTTTAAAGATTTGGATCACTATGAAGGCTTAATTAAGTGCAAGGTCTATACCCCAAAAGGTCTCTTTCTTCCTGTTCTACCCTATAGACAGAATGGGAAGTTACTGTTTACATTATGTCGTACATGTAGTGAAAATGGTCAAAGAGCACCTTGCTCTCATACAGACGTGTAAAGAGCTCTTACGGGGACCTGGGTGATAGACGAAATCAAGAAAGCTCTGGAGAAAGGGTATAAGATGAAGTCCATCTATGAAGTTTGGGATTTTTCTGATGTATCACAATATGACCCTGTGATGAAACCAGGGGGTATGTTCATAGAATACATCAATACGTTTCTAAAACTGAAGCAAGAAGCCAGTGGTTGGCCTTCATGGTGTCAAACTGAAGAACAAAAACATTTCTATATTCAGTCCTATTTTGAAAAGGAGGGCAGATTACTGGATTATAACAACATCAACAAGAACAAAGGCATGCGAGCCCTAGCCAAACTTATGCTGAACTCTTTCTGGGGGAAGTTTGGTCAAAGAGGAAATATGCCCCAGGTGGATACCACTGATGATCCCGCGGTTTACTTTGACAAGCTCACAAGTGATAGTGAGGAAGTAACAACCGTCAATTATGTGTCTCCAGAGGCAGTAGAATTACACTGGAAATTCAAAGATGATTTTGTCGAGCCTTCGGGAAGAACTAATGTGGTCATAGCTGCATATACTACAGCCCAGGCACGTCTGAAGCTGTACAGTTACCTTGAAAAATTGGGTCCCCGTGCATTGTACGCAGATATAGATCAGTTGTGTTCAGTACAAAACCGGTGAGTGGGCACCGCCACTAGGAGACTATTTGGGAGACCTGACAGATGAATGTCCTAATAACCAGATCACAATGTTCGTCACAGGGGGTCCGAAAAACTACGCATATCAATTAGCTCACCCCGATGAAGAAGGGAAGTTGACTCATTGCAAAATTAGAGGCTTTTACGTTGAATTTCAAAAACACATTGTCCCTTAATTTTGATACACTTAAACACATGGTGACCTCTGGTGACAGCGCAATGAAAACCGTGTTAGATCCATTTAAGATTCGTCGGGATAGAGACAATGCCAGGTTACTGACAATGACAGAGGCCAAAAAATACAGACTTGTATTTGACAAGCGTGTCATCAGGGACACACACGTATCCTATCCGTTTGGGTTTTAATTAACTTTTCACTGAACAATGTACATTTTGAATATGAGTACACATGTAATAATAGTAATTGTTTGTAATATATTTAATAGGTAATATAGATTGCTACTTATGTTATACTAATCCACACCATGTAAGGTATTTAGAGGGATAGTCCTCCTCGACCCCCTTTATACCTTTGACGGGGAGAATAAACGAGAACCTTATGGTGTCTCAAAATGAGAAACAATGTTGTCTACTTAACCCAGAGAAACAGAGACATAGAGAGGGAGATATGGAGAGAGCGAGGGAGAGAGAGAGAGAGAGTTTTAACAACATCGACCTTGTTTACATTTTCACGGGTGGTTCACTCTGTCTGTCATATATTCATTCACTGGAGACTGTGACATAGTAGTCGCTTTTGTCATCTGCTTAACGTTTGCTTTTATATACACGAGGCCTCAGATTAATGAACGCAACGCATCAATGGCTCACAGTGTCGTCTGCTAGATGGTCACACCTTAATGATTTTGATTTTTCCCTGCACCTGAAAAAGTCCCTGCACCGGGCAGTGTGACGTCATTTATATAGAAAATTGAAGGATTACGCTGACGTCACACTCCCTAAAGAGGGGTCCCTTACTACTACTGGAGATGAAGTGCTTCAGAAAAATATTGTGTATACAGTAAACCTCGGTTATAACGAACACCTCGGGACCTCAAAAAAGTGTTCGCTATAGCCGAAGTTTGTTATAACCGTATAGCGAACTAGTATGCTATAGGCGAGGTTAGTATAACGAACTGATCGGACTTATAACGAACACCAGACATGTACATGTACATGTGTAAACCTATGCCATAATGCGGTTAAATGAAACATTTTAAATTTGGCAAACAAGAATATTTATGTTTTAACGAAATAGTATTTCAGTAATTTGCAAGTTCGTTTACCTTCAACATGACAGCTCGTACG
Source organism: Gari tellinella (assembly GCA_922989275.2). NCBI lineage: Eukaryota > Metazoa > Mollusca > Bivalvia > Cardiida > Psammobiidae > Gari > Gari tellinella. Next base: position 56,603,996 of record OV277858.1, read on the forward strand.
AAGGTGGTCTTATTTTCATTGTTTATGGGACAAAACTTTAACGACTGGTCGCCATTTGCATTCATGGCTCAGTTTCGTGTCAGGCTAAAATACATTCACTTTGGAAAAACCCTAACTGGCAGGTTACTAAAATACCGAAAACGAGGCTCTAATAGTTCCGCATTACGGGGAAACAAATAACTAATACATGTATTACACTTGACATAACAATAATTTTAATAAATAAATCAACCATTTTACTTGGAGGAACAAACACAGAGATCATTTGTAGACTTATTCAATCCGTTCACTTCCCAGAAATAGGGATATTTGAAGAGCGGGCGTCCTTGAATCACTTGAACAGTGCAGCGTCCACGTTAACGTATGCACCCGATCTGTGTCGCTACGCTTTGGAGACAGTGTTGAGGTTTGATATTCTTCCTTTATTCTGCCGCTCTGCTCTATTATCCCAGATAGCGTACTTGTTGGAATATCAAAATCTTTGCTATTTCCGTTTTTTTTTTTTTTTACCTTTTTCAAATTCAGTCACAATTTCAAACTTAGTTTCAACGGTTAATGCTTTCCGTTTTTTTCTCCATTTTGTTTGTGTAATGAAAGAGTAATTTTTGTGCAAGGGTTTATATTTTACGAAATGTGAAAGAATTCGACTTATGCTCAACGCTTTCTAAACGTGATGTATAATAATTGTCTGTTAATATCACTCACACCTACACGCAAAGCATAAAGACTTTCACTGACAAACATTTTACCTGTGAGGTAATTATCGATCGATAATTACTCGGCGACATACAGTTGAAACACTCCAAATCTACGGTACGCTATAACCGATGATATTTTAATGAAATTTGATCGATCGGGACCGGAAAATGGTGTACGCTATAGCCGAGGTTTCGTTATAACCGAGTACGCTATAACCGTATTATTTTATATAGAACAAAGAAGGGTAGGATTCGGGGATTTTAAAACTGTTCCTTATAACCGAGTGTACGTTATAACCGAGTTCGTTATAAGTGAGGTTTACTGTATCATACACTGAGCACATCACAAATGAAGAAGTATGCAGCAGGATAAGGTAGGTAGGACAGCGCATTTTTTCAAATGGGAATAAATACTAAATGTCATACACCATTGAAAGGGTATTTTCAATTGCAGATCAATGAACTTCAAATGAAAACTCTATCATCTAATCATCGGTTATCAAGTTATGACATTTTGAAGTTACCACTGTTACGAAAGTGGTGTTGCCAAATAATTGATCTGTGTCACCCTACCGTTTAAGGACAATAACTTTTGTTTTAAAGGGCCGATCACGATCATTTTTTGGTCAACTGGTTGCTTATGAGAAGGGAATACTTTTTATTTCATTTTAGGTTGGTATGTCGAATGTCAAGTGATCTGTTACTAAAAATAAATTTTTGGCTTCGTTTCTGTTTCAGATCAATAACTTTTGTTCTGATGAGCCGATCACAATCATTTTTGACGAATGGGTTGCTAATGATAATAGGATGCTAACGATTGTATTTTAATTAGGTAGGTCAAAGGTCACGTGATCTGTTACTAAAAATAGATTGTTGGCTTCGCTTTGGTTTCCGGACAATAACTTTTGTTCTAGTGGGCCGATCATCGTCGGATAATTTTTTTGAGGATTTTAGAATATTCATGAACGTTAATTGGCTGCACCTAGAATTGATTAAGAGCTTGGAGAATTAGTTTACCAATTCTATAAAATGAGTTTAAGAACTTTTGTGAATCTAGACTAATGATTCTAAAACCATCAAATTTCTAGAATTTTTGCAGAATATTCATGAACATTAAATAGCCGCTTCTAGAATTCTTCATGGTATACTTCTAAAAAAAGGCAATACCTTACCACATGGGTAAGTGATCTAGCTGATTGTAATGCAATTATTTAAGAGATAAGAATGGGATTTCATAAAAAGGACCACCGTGGCTCTAAATCGCTCACCTGGAACAGCGTGTAAAACTTGACATATAGTGAGTGACTGACCTAGATTACGAATGGACATGACCCACACTCAAACTTTATACCCCCATTCCACTAGACGGCGCTCGATGGCGATCTCCGCGCTCCGACAGGCGATCTAACGGCATTAACGATCCGATTGCGATCCGATTACGCTCCGATGGCGATCCGTTAGCGATCTATAAGATCCGATAGCGACTTCATGGTCATTGGTCGTCATCCAATTCATAAAAAACAATGCGCTCTTGTATGATCAGATTAAGCTCCATAGACGCTCCGTTAGCGCTCAAAGGCGACCAAAATGCGATCAACTGCACTCCATTGGCGCTCCGATGACAACTACTGCGATCTATTGCGCTCAAAAGAGATCCGATAGCGATGTCGGCGACCGATGGAGATCCATTACCGCTCTGTTAGCGCTCTACTTGATCTGATTAGGGAGATATTCTATGAAGACATGTGGCGCTCTGCCGCGCTCATTCGCTTTAGATTCGCTAGCAGATAATTAGACAAATAGTCATAAAAAAGCTGATTTCTTTTTGACATGTGTCCACTAAATGCAGTAGCATAGTAATACAGACGATTATTATAAGAGCTTTCTGCATTATGTTCGTACTGCCACAAGTCTTTAGAAATCTGTTTTTTCCCCATTTAATAGTTACTACAGATGTTCTAACGCACATCAAAATCAAAGTTGAACGCCATTATATTAATTCACTTTTCTGTTACATCATTGTATGGGTGTATGACAGTTTGGATCCGGATGAGACGTCGAGCACATCATGCAATTTGGATCTAATGATAGAAAATACTATCGGGTATTTTTAAAATGCAAAGACTCGCTATCAGATCGCCACGGAGCGCGAAGTATCTACTGATTTGCTTTGTTGCATGATGGTGGCGCTCTAAGGTGGTCCGATAGCGCTCTAGTTACGATCTTGGCGATCAAGTAGCGCTCCAGTTGCGATTGATTCGATCAATTAGCGATCTGATGGCGTTCTGATCGGAGCGCCATGTATCTTTGTGCAGGGGAGTAAACCGACGGCGACATTGGCGCTCATTGAGATCAGATAGCGAGTTAGCGACTCATTTGCGCTCTGGTAGCGCTCCTGACGATCTATGCGCTCTGTATGGCTACCTGCGGCGCTCTCACAGAGCGCCGTAGATCGCCGTCTAGTGGAATGGGGGCATTAGAGTGTTAACAAGATTTTGTATTTGATCTAGCGACCTAGTTTCTGACCAGACACAATCCACATTTAGTTGACCTAGATTGGATGTAGGCACACATTCTGACAATATTGCATTCAGATCTTATCAGATTTGTAGCCACTAGAGGGTTAAAACGTTTTTCTTTGATTTGACCTTGAGACCTAGTTTTTGACCTGAGATAACCCACATTCGAACTTGACCTAGAATTTTCAAGGCAAACATTGTCATGAAGTTTCATGAAGATTGGATGAGATTTGAAGCAGCTAGAGTGTTCACGAACTAATGGTGAACGGACGGACAGGCGACGAACATCCCGCCACCCTAAAAGCTCAACTTGGCACTTCGTGCCAGATAGGCTAAAACACAAATTTTGATGAAATATAATTTTCTTTAATCAATATATTAGCAAGTAATGGAAATTTCAATTACATTTATTAGCAACTGTATTTTATTAACTAATTGTCCAATACAGTTCTATTAATTATATGTATACCACTTTTCGAAGAAGATTAACCTTTGTTTGAACACAGGTGACCACTTAAAGCAGGTTGAAAGTAGAGCAAATTTGTACTTCACTTTCAGCCTGCTTCAATCTACCATCTGCTAGGATTTAATAAATAATATATTTTGTTTGGTACAGAAAGTCAGAGTAATATATACCTGCTTAAATAGGTGACCACTTGAAGAAGATTGAAAGTAGAGCAGAACATGCTTAAAGCCTGCTTTAAGCAAAATTTAATATCTGCTAGGATAAAGAATATGTTTTGTATAGTAATGGAACTATTTTCTTCAGTGTAGGAGCAAAATAAGGGCGTAAAAGTTTCATTTATGGAGTAATGTGTTAAATACAAAAAGAAAAAATATTTAAACACTAACAGCTGTTTCCATCTTATTAGCATTAAATGTTCATATCTGTACACAAAGAATATTATCTGACTGTTTTGTTATTTATTATAAGACCCCAAATTAAAAAAAAAATCTTTTTTTTTTTAGTTCAGATGCGCCTAGAATATGTGCCGTGTTGTGAAAGTGTGTTGTCGCACCTACCCCTTCACTACCATGTTCAACATTCAAATAGAATATTTTTAAATGCATTTGTTTCGCTCTTTACTGGTATATATCAAGTCTTATGCGTGAAGTTTGAAAAGTGCTGGCACAAGTCAGCGACTATGTATACCACGATCATTGCACATTTGTAAAACGTGTTGGATCCAGATTATACACACAGTCACTAGCCGTCCTGTCTGGATCCACACTGCTGACAAAAGTTCTGATTATCAAAGTTCTCCATGGAGGGATAGATGCATCTGTACTTTTCTTTATAATCATACATGTATATGGTAAATCCACTTTTGTTCGCCTTTGATCCACAACGGACTGGTTCATGCACCCCCAGACCCTCCACTCCGCCCTACAAGATCTACTAGAAACCACGATCAGCGTTTCGCTCAGCTACCTTGGGATATGCCTGCATACCGCTACAGCTTCTTTCCTGACTCCGTCATACTCTAGAACAACCTGTCCCAACACGCCGTGAGCCAGCCATCACTTGAAGGCTTCAAGACTGCGGTTGCGGGCATCCGCTCCCTCCGGCCGTAGACATCGATGGCCGTTTTTATTTTTAACCTACTGTAAATAGAGAACTTTTTAAAAATCAACCTTCAGCTGCGCATGTACAAAGTTTTAACCACATCGCGAGTATGCTCTGGACAGGGCCCTGCGATTACGAGAGATGATGATGATGATGATACAGTGACACCTACCTATAATGACCACTTATATTACTGTTGATCATTACGTGCTTAAGATTGGGGATTGCCTTAGAGCGGGGTGGGGTGAAACAGAGGACCCCTTAGGGAATCTCTGGTATTTTAGGCTGTCATCTGTCTCTCATAGTGTTGTTTACTGTGGTGGTCGCAGTAGGAGATTTAACTGTATGGTTGTATGCCTGCCCTAAAGAGCTGTCATTAGTTGACCATGAAAAATCTTTAACCCCTAACCCCATTGTATACATATTTTCCAGTTAGGATGAAACTTAAAGGAGGTTGAAAGTAAAGCAGAATGTATCTTTAGGCGCATTCTGCTTTACTTTCAGCATGCTTTAAGCTACCATCAGGTAGGATAAAACTTCGCATATAAGGGGAAATTGGGAGCTCTGGCACTGTGCGAATGTTTTAAGTGTGTGTAGATCTATTTCATACATTTGTATATATCACTGTTTATATGTGACATATTTTCTATTCATTGTTATCGTGACATTGAATGGTGGTAAAAAGAAAACACGTGTTTTTTTTTGTTTCTTTACAAATCATTGTGTATTGTCCGAAAACTAGGGTTATCCGAAATAGTGTTCAATTCGCCGCCACGTGGCAATTTCGTCTCAGGCGTAATCACACCCCTGCTTTGGTTGCACCGCGGCAAAAAGGGGCAAAAGATATCAAACAGGTAAATGGCTCAAAACATTCATAAATGTTCATAAAATATGGACAATATGTTGCATTTAGTTGCAAAAAAGTAAATTGTGAATTATTGAAGCTTAAAAATGGGCTATATTTAACTCTTTAAATTCATTTTTTACAAATAATTTTTTTAGTCTCAGAAAAGGAGTTGTTGGCAGACATCTTGAAGAACAGATTCTGATGACGTTTTACACAAAATAACCCTTTATTTTTTAAATATTTTGCAAATGTAAGAGGGGTTTTCCCGTGTCTCGTTTCCAACCCGCCATTTTGCTCTGCCGAAACGCTCAGGTATCACATTCGATGATCGAAAAAACGCGCTCAGCGCCGTCATACAGAATTGAAACTCATTTTATCCAATGATTAAAAGTTTGTTTTATTCGTTCAAGTCTAAATATTAACACCTTTCATATTAAACAAGTGCAACACGAACAGATGAAAATGCGGGTTTATATAGGTGACACAGTACGGGAGCCTCGATAAGGAATCTCACTGACGTACCTAGATAAGGGAAGCCATTGGACCATTGCTGACAATCGTAAAAAAGCGGAAGCTGAGATAGTGCGGTCACGATTTAAGATCTTCAGGACTCTCAAAGACCATTCTACAATGCACAGTACGCGGAGGATGAAGAAGAGATCGACAGAGAAAACTTTGGGAAGACAACATTGCAGATTGGACAGGCATGCATGGATGTGATGCAAAAGGTGCGGAAAGCAGAAAACAGAACGAAATGGAAGGAGCTGGTTTCCTGGTTTCATCTGTAATGCCCCCAACGGTCCTCCAGACTACGGGATAGGTGAGGTGAGGACTTTACCTAAATTACACCAATGTTCAACTCACAGGAAATATCAACTTCATGGTACAAATGTTTTGTTCAAAATTTGCGAATCTCAACACTTGTGTCAAAACCTAAACCATTTAGTATAAAGTCGACACTCATATCTATAGTTCTTAAGTCATACTATCTTTAATGTTACTTCGAACAATAATATTGAAGCAGACATTTATATAACGGTTAAGGGGTAAAGCCCTCACGATTAATTTGGCTCTGAAAGAGGTTATCTACTTGCAACGTTTGCCATTAATATACTCGTAAAGGAATATTGGAAAAATAAAGCGTACATTCTATGAAAATTCAGACGCCCAAACACCGGATGTCTCTGAAAACCTGTCTTTTGTTATCGGCCCAAAACGTTGGTTCTAATTGCTCATAAAGTGTTCAATTACAGTGGACAGGACACTATTGTCTCGCTAATTAACGCTTTTATAAAACTATTGCTTTCATAGCTTATCAGATCCTAGATAACTCGGCGTCTGATCTAGCCCTAAGATGTTTACTTCTCAGATTTATATAAATTGTCGACATTTTCAAAAACTTTCTCTGTCTTGAAGAGATCGGTTGTCAGATACTTTACTGTATTTGGTATCTGTCATCTTGATAGAAAGCTATTTAGGACAGCAAAGCTTAGCACGAATAATTCCCATTTAGACTTCTGACAAATACCACCTTGACACCATCAGAAAGTTTGTATCATTGGTTTTTACAATAACATTAGGCATTCCAAAGTCAACGTTCTCACGATAAATAATTACAGTGGAGAATCTGTTATTCTTTCCCGTTTAAACGCAAACGTACGAAAACGCAAAGTACTAAAACGTAGAAAAGAACAACGTTTGGACAATTCTGATAATTCTTGTTTATCTTGGTGGCAAACAGTTTGGAGCCTGATCAGACGCCGGGTTACCACTGCAAATAATAGTTTTAGCGTAAACGCGTTTATTGGGAAAGAATAACAGATTCTCCACTGTACATGTACTGTAAACCATTTCATAGAATGTTATATATTTTTTTTATATATTTTGTCAACAACTTCCATGTTGTGAGTAGTTCATTATATACCTTGACACCATCAGAAACTTAATATCATTGATTTACAATACAGCACTCCATCTCTACAACGACCCTCCCAACAACGACTCCCTCCTTACAACGACCATTGTCTCAGTTCCCTAAGACGGACAATTATGTCTTACGCTTTAAATGCTGCAATGTCGTCTGCTTAAAATTGCCGTCTGCTTTTTTTAAATACATATAAATGGACATTTTGATAGAAAAAATATAATTTTGAGTGAGAAACAGCTTAAATCCAGATCAGACGCCGCGTAACGCGGCGTCTGATCTGGATTCAAGCTGTTTGCAAATGTAAGCCAAGTCTTGATTTTCCCTCTCTATAACGACTCCCTCCGAACAACACACACAATATGTGTCTCCCACTGGATGTCGTTGTAGAGAGGGAGCACTGTACATGAACTGTAAACCATTTCATAGAATGTTATATATTCTGTCAAAAACTTCCATGTTGTGAGTAGTTTATTATATACCGGGTAATAAGAGTAATATTGACTTGGTGAGGATTCGTCGCAGAGAACAGTGCTATAGTACAGCGGAGAAGACGTTATTATTTCCCGTTTAAACGAAACTAAACGCAAACGCTTTCTAAGAAAAATGCAGATATATCTTAGTGGTAACAGGTTAGAGCCAGATCATACGACTAGTTACCCATTGTCTAAACAGCTGTTAATGGAACCAATTGTTTTAATTTAAATGCCTTTTAAATCATTTTACCCTAGCGATCACTATACTCGTCTCTTACAAAACAATATACCAGACCAGGGTCTGCACTGTTTGTCATTTTGAAATAAATTAAAAAAGGCAATCCTAAATAGTCGAAAACGGAAGAAACTTTATTGGAAATTGGAACTATTCATTTGAAGTTGTAAGGATGTATGAGTAAATAGGAAGAATAATGCATTCTCCGTTGTATAACTATGATCTCTCTTCCTCCGTGAACTCTAGCAATACTTTTCGTTAAAATATTTGTTTAGTTTCGGAGTATTTAAAAGATATTACAAGTATAATTGTGCCATACAGTAATGTTGTATGTTCAAATTGTGATGTCGTATAGTGTCATTGTGCCGGTAGCAAATAGTTAAATGTATTTTAACAGTGTGAATTTTAAAACATTATGTACCGCAGTACTCTGAGTTATTAGATATTTACTTAATGTACGTCAAAACACGTATTTGTACTGATTTCAATTTCAAACGATCTAGAGCTAGACCAGGTAACAAGTAAATTGACGTCTATCATGTATAACATTCTTTGTGACATACTTGTAGATTGAAATAAAACGTCAATTGTTTTTTTATACGCCCGTCTTCAGACGGGACGTATTATGTCCGCTCTCTAACTCAAACAAATTAAGTCCTATCCTTTTGAAACTTGGTCAGAATGTGTATGACCATAATATCTCGGTCAAGTTCGATAACCAGCAAGATTGCTTATGACATTCAAGAGTTATGCCCCTTTTTCGTCAAAAAACGGACATTTAGTTTGTCCGCTCTCTAACTCAAACAAATTTAGTCCAATCCTTTTGAAACTTGGTCAGCATGTGTATGGCTAAAATATCTCATCTAAGTTCGATAACCAGCAAGATTGCCCCAGACATTCAAGAGTTATGTCCTTTTTTGTCAAAAACGGGCATTTTTTAGTTCGTCCGCTCTCTTACTCAAACAAATTTATTCAAATCCTTTTGAAACTTGGTCAGCATGTGTATGACCATAATATCTTGGTCAAGTTCAATAACCAGCAAGATTGCCTTAGACATTCAAGAGTTATGCCCCTTTTTTGTCAAAAACGGGCATTTTTTAGTTTGTCCGCTCTCTAACTCAAACAAATTTATTCCAATCCTTTTGAAACTTTATCAGCATGTGTATGACCATAATCACAGGGGGCCAACTAGGTATTACGTTGGAGTGTTTGTTTACGACAACATGTATTGGGCTGGCTACAACAACATGTATACAAACAACATTGAAGTACTAAGAAAAAATTGAATTATTCAGGGCTTTAGCCCCTAAAGTGCTGAAAAATCCCAAAGGGTAAGTGTAAATATATTATTAAACATGCACTTATATAGGTGACATGATCATTTAGGCCTGTTAAAAGACGATACAATACATTGCTGTGATTTAACATGTGCCAGATAGCTTTTGCTCATGCATAAATGCATTTGTGGCTTACATTTTGTATTTTAAAATAAAACATTGAAGAAATAATCTATGCATGTTGAAGAAATAGCTTTTCACTATTGACTAGATCCATTTAATACTTCCATGATGCTTATATTCTACCGTAAAACACTTTTTTGTAAACGTTGTGTATGTCTACGTGTTGTACAGAAGCTGTATCAGAAGTTCAGATGTATAGGTTACGCTACAAAAGCATGTATTGGGTTGGCTACAAAGTCTCTTGTTTGATTTCAGGACATCGAACATGCTGTGTGTTCCTATTGCCGGACCCCTTTAAGAAGTTCAAGGGAGGCGGTCTATCACTGCTCTACGGTACACCAGGATGAAAAGGTCTCATTCACGTGGGAGACAACTAAGTAGAAGACAGTGTCAAATACAAACACCGGATTTTCAACGTAACCGGCAACGATATCGGAGAAAAAGCAAACTGTTAACTTTGATCCTGACACCGGCAAACTAAAGTTTCAATTTATTCCTCCATTGAAGAAAAACATACTAATCTATACAGCCATATGTATGTAATGTACCATAAGATATTTTCCTGGTTAATGGTAGCTTAAAGCAGGCTGAAAGCAAAGCAGCAAACGACTAAAGGTGCATTCTGCTTTACTTTCAATCTGCTTTAAGTGGCCATCTGTCTTTAAAATAAGGAACACGCTATGGGGGAAAATGGTTTCCAGAACATAATGGCTTAAACGGAGATATCTTGCAGTCGCTGCATCATTTTAAAAAATGTCGAGACATATTATTTTTATAAATAAAAGAAAAAGTCGGCAAAATATAAGTACACTTAACGAATCCTCTAACTGTGCACTTATATATGGTATCATATCTCCGGCGCTAATGGCCAGATCTTGTTAAAACTTTGCAGAAATCAAGAAAACATATTTTTGATGGTAATGTATTTACTTTATTTAATACAAAACAAAAAATATATAAATTTGAACGAAAAATATGAGTGAGTAAAAAAAGTTTGTTTCTCAAAAAGAGAGAGAGGACGTATACAGAAAACTCAAGTGCGATTCCCTACTCATATTCTCTGGTTATTTCAGATATCCAGTGTAAAGAACTGTTTTAAATACATTGTGCTTCGGTTTTTATAAAGTCTTATCTGAAGGAATTGGTCAGGCAGGGGGTCGATTGCACGACCCCTTGTTTCGTAGTCGAGCGCGTTACTCCTCGACCGCGTCCGACTGTGAGTGTAACAAAAAGTCATTAAAACAGTATTTATTGTCAATTTAGTCAATCAAACAGTGTTTATTCGGTAACGCATTTGCCCAGCATCGTTTATAACAGCCTGGCGTCATGTATTGTTGTGTTTTATTAACCTGTCAAAATTTAAATAATTATACGCTGGCTGAACACGCTATATATAGCTTCGGTCCATATCGATTGATTCCGCTACGTTTTACGGGTAGGTCAGGGTTGGAACATAAAGTTCATATAAACAATAAGATGTCGATACCTATATGTGATTGTGGTCGAGACAGTACAGTAGTCTACTAAGTACATGCATGGTCATGAGTTCGATACCCAGCGAGGGCTTTTATATAATTTATTTTTATTATGATTATTTTCATTATTTTGTGTACATGTATACACTGTTTGCCATTATTTTGTTGTCATACATTGACTAGAATTAATTGGAAACTGGAGTAGTCCATTAAAAGTTTGAGTGACAAATGGGTTAAGGCATTTTATCTAGCAGTGAGAGACCACATCGGGTAACATTTACATACATTAACTTTCAATAGTTATCAAAATGTAACGGTTAGGTTATCTATGGCACATTTTACATTATATTAGATCAATTCAAGTAAACTAACTGTTTGAAAAAAAATGTAATAAAAATAAAATAAAACCTAACGGGGATCGAACCCACAACCTTCTGTCCTTTTACAAGTACCCTAACACGCTACCAATTGCACAAATTCGATTATTGATTTACATTCGACACAGAATGCACAACATCCTTACATTTCTTCCGTAAATCATTACGGAAAGTATCGACTTTATATCGAAGCTAACTATATCCTTTCAGTGACGTATGAATATTCAAATTTTGACAGGTCAATAAAACAAAACAATATCAACGTTACGCATAGTTGAATGGTAATTCAACGTCGCTCGGTCAAAATATTCGTCCAACAACATGTTTTCTGAATGTGCGGCTTGATAGTGAATGCACGAGAAAAGTTTCGAAACAATTTCCAACCAGTTCACGATTTTCTCGTGCAAATTGAGTATTTTGTCGTTTCATGGTTCACTGGGTCTTCCTACACATTTTCTAAAATTTGATAACGATTTGGCAGTCCGTCAATAGCCAACACGCAAAAAATGTGTAGAAATTCTTATAAATAAAAGATATATAACAAAAAGAAAAGTGCACAGTTAGAAGATTCGTCAAGTGGTATGTCTTGTAAAGATTTATGATAGAAAACCGATACATGTACTACGCATTCTTTTTTACGGTATATACGAGTATTCAAGTATTAAAGCACTCGGAAAACTTTATTTTGAAAAAGATTTTGATTTTTTCAATTTGAACCATGCAAAGAGAAACTGTGACTCATGAATCTGAGTATAATAACATTTCAGATCAGCTGCCAGTATTCAACATTTGAGGTCAATCATTGTCTACACTTTTTGACAAATGGTAAAAGGCTTACATACTGTTAAACACCGACCTCTAAATTGAAACTAAACTGTTACCTTGACCTAGAGTACAGTAAAGTATCTCTATTACGTCCACGATATTGTGTGCATTGTTAGATGTTTACGATAGGTGATTTCTTATATATATATAGCAAGGTGACAGTAAAACAGAAAGCTCCTAAAAGAGTTTTTTTGTTTTAGTACTACCTTGCTCTAGGTTAATTGTCACCTGTCTTTTTACAATCAATTAGCCTTTGTTTTAATGGTTGTGTTAGAGAGTTTTTACTGTATATATAAGATGATAGGCATATTTTCTGTAAGACAAATATGATGCGTCCCTCCCCCAATTTTACTTTAAGTTCACATGCACATCTACTGTATATGTGCAAACACTCTGTCAAGTTATAGGGTTGTAGCTTGAAAAGTGTAGGAGAAGTTAGCTAGACAAAGTATGTACTATATGTGGGACAAACGAACGGACGGACGGACAGGGGTAAAAAAGTATGCCCCGACTGATCGTCGCGGGGCATACAAACAGGCAGACGCAAACAATGAAGTTTTGTTATTTGGATCAACAACTGTACATTATTGTTTCCAATGGTCAACACTTGGCAGTATTAACGTTAATCATTAAGTGACATTCCACATACTGTTACGTTTGTGCCAATCTTCGGTGTGTATTAGTCATGTATTATCCCATTAGGCTATATACAGATTTTAAATATGATGGTTTTCCAACAACGATGTTCAATTGTGAACTCTGTTCTACAGATAAAAACGTAGAAGCTGCATCATCCGTTGATGGGCATTAAGATACCAAAAGTACCAGATTAGATGATCCCTCTGTCACAACCTCCTCTTCAATCAGGCACGTAAGAAGGAAAATGGGATTGGGGTGGGGGCACACTATTCATTGGGCATCATTTGGGGCACATTCTTTATTCAGCGGCGGAACAATCGATTGTTTGCCTTTTGAAACACTGACGTTTATTTCGTTTTTTGTTTTTGTTGTGCGCTATAATTTGTGCGTTTTGTGGCATTTAACTAGATTCATCTACATGTATAGACCAAATAAAAAGGATTTTGCCTGGTTACCATTAATTACAAAATTATTGGAGGCGGGGGCACGACAACCCCCTCCCCCACCCCCACGTTTCCTACGGGCCTGTCCATAAGGTAAATGTCCAAATATTCCATTTCAGCTGGTTATGTAGTAAAAGAAAACTTCGTGAGCATACCAATACACCCTCTGTTAGAAACGTATACACACAGATGCATCTTCGTAGCAATACATACACATATTATGCTGATTGCTGAACGGGTTAAAAAAACCGGTAAGATCAGATATAATCAATCACAAAGTGACAATTGGAACCACAAACTGCATATGATGGGGCTTGATTCTATAAACAGTGTGTCACTTCTTATAATTTACGAACAAAAGGACGATTAATGATATTTAACACTGTTGACATTTGACAGAACATGTAAAATATGTTTACTGTCGTAGCCAGTCCAATACATGTTGTCGTAGACAAACGCTCCAACGTAATACCTAGTTGGCCCCCTGTGATAATGTCTCGGTCAAGTTTGATAACCAGCAAGTTTCCCATAGACATTCAAGAGTTGTGCCCCTTTTTTGTCAAAAACGGGCATTTTTCAGTTTGTCCGCTCTCTATTTTAAACGAATTTATTCCAATCCTTTTGAAACTTGGTCAGCATGTGATTTACAATAATGTCACGGTCAAGTTCCCTAACCAGCACGATTGCCGTAGACATTCAAGAGTTATACACCTGTTTTCGTCAAAAAACGGGCATTTTTAGCTCGCCTATTCGGAGAATGTGGGGGCTTATGGAATCACCCCGGCGTCGGCGTCGGTGTCGGCGTCGGCGTCGGCGTCGGCGTTGGTTTTTCATGGTTAAAGTTTTGGGGTAAGTGTTGTTATGCACTAATACATCATGAAATATTTGCATTAGGAAGCTGATATTTGGATTGGAGATGCCCTGTGGGTTGAACATTGATGTTGTGTAGTTAAAATTTAAAAAAAAGTTTAAATTTAGTGAAAATTTCATCTTTTGTGGACTTAGGTTTTTCGGCTGATTTCTCATGGTTAAAGTTTTGGGGTAAGTGTTGTTATGCACTAATACTACATGAAATATTTGTATTAGGAAGCTGATATTTGGGATGGAGGTGCTCTGTGGGTTGAACATTAATGTTGTGTAGTTAAAATTAAAACAAAAGTTTAAATTTAGCCAAAAGTTCACCTTTTGTGGACTTAGGTTTTTCGGCTGATTTCTCATGGTGAAAGTTTTGGGGTAAGTGTTGTGATGCTCTAATACTACTTGAAATAATTGTATTAAGAAGCTGATATTGGGAATCAAGGTGCCCTGTGGGTTGAAAATTGATGTTACGTAGCTAAAATTTAAAAAAAGTTTAAATTTAGTCAATATTTCACCTGTTGAGGACTTAGGTTTTTCGGCTGATTTCTCATGGTTAAAGTTTTGGGGTAAGAGTTGTAATGCACTAATACTACATGAAATATTTGTATTAGGAAGCTGATATTTGGAATGGAGGTCCCCTAGGGTTGAACATTGAAGTTGCGTAGTTATTTTTTTTTTTAAAGTTTAAATTTAGTCAAAATTACACCTTTTGTGGACTAAGAGTTTTGGGACTGAAATTTCAAAGTTAGTTAAGGAGTAAGTGTTGGAATGCACTTATACTACATGACATATTTGCATTAGGAAGTTGATATTTTGAATGGAGGTTCCCTGTGGCTTGAATATCAATGTACTGATACACTTTTCTTTTGATAGTTACCTATTTAAGAAAGGTTTAATTAGGCGAGCTTTGCTGTTCTCCGACAGCTCTTTTAGTTTGTAGGCTCTCTAACTCAGACAAATTTATTTCAATCCTTTTGAAACTTTGTCAGCATGTGTATGACCATAATGTCTCGGTCAAGTTTGATAACCAGCAAGATTGCCCTAGACATTTAAGAGTTATGCCCCTTTTATCGTCAAAAACAGGCATTTTTTAGTTTGTCCGCTCTCTTACTCAAACAAATTTATTCCAATCCTTTTGAAACTTGGTCAGCATATGACTTCTAACTTTTAGAGTTCTTCCCTTTTTTCCACTTTACCTTGATAGGGGTTTAGTATGACTACATTCTAAGATTGATTTGACGGGCGTATAATGTGCCCGGCTTGCGGTGCTCTTGTCTGGTAATTGTAATTGTCAGTTTTACTTTATAGTCTTGGTTTTGTCTTGTCGTGTGTTTAAGTATACCTTCGTTTTAACGGAACAAAATTATGTTTTACCAATAGTATAAGTTTAATTTAGCAAAACACTTATTCTAACACACTGTTCTACTAGCATTTTACTGTAAGTTTATACTACCCGCCAATGATGCTTTTTTCGAACAACAAGTCATAACTGTATAAAGAAAGCAAAACCCTAAAATACTGCATGCAATTATTTGAGAATTTTTTGTTTCCTATTACATTTGGGAGACTTTTATGTGCTGGAATAATATTTTGTGCATTTGACTAAATGTAAACCCGTCAATTATGTGCCTTTAAGAATTACGAACTGTGAAACGAGATCTGACAGTTGACGTTTTATTGTCTGTGTTTACAACTATTAAATTTGCTAAAGTTGCAATATTTCACAGCGAAAAGTATAGGTTGCGTATAACAATGGCTGCAACAGTAGACGTGGCATTATTCTTTCCTATTAAACACTTTTATGCGAAAAACCTTATATTCGCTGCAAAAAAAAAAATGGAAACCAGATCAGACGCCAGGTAACCCGGCGTCTGATTTGACTCCAAGCTGTTTGCCACTCAAATTATAAGGAGTAGTCTTTTTTCTTTACTGTCTTTCTCTCACTAACATGGCACGGCGTTTGCGTTTTGTTTACATGGGATAACGTATTCTCAACTGTAAGACTGACACTTTCAAAACGACATGTGTAATGTAGATTTCAATATGTGCAGAAGGTTCAATGGCCAGTTAAAACGGAAACCTTTAATTAAATGTTTTGGAAGAAAATTCGGTGAAGCAAATGAAATATCTCACATCGGAGTATCTGTTTAGATTTGGTATTTTTGGCTAAGCTTACTAATTGCTCGTAATGATCTCGTACTACGGCAACTAAAATAACATAGCTCTGTAAAATAGGCAAAACATTAAAGCAGCGCACAAGTAAAGTCATAATCTCCTTTTCGCAGGGCTGCCATTTCTCCGGATTTTTCCTAAATCTTAGGATTTTTTTCTCGAACATGATAGCTTAAAACAGGCTGAAAGAAAAGCAGAATGAACCATAAGGCGCATTCTGCTTTACTTCCAGTCTGTTTTAAGTAGTCACGTGTCAACAAAACTAGAAACATGCTAAGGGGTAAAGATACGATTTGTAAATCCGCGCTTGAAAAATGCAAATTTGGAAATCTTAGGATTTTTCATGTAAACTTATGGCAGCCCTGTTTTGTTTTCCACATGAACAAGAATACTACACACGCTTTGAAATAAAATGTAGAAAATACATTTTTTTTAAAGTTAAGGATTTATCTAATATTTAATCGCAGAGGTTAACATATTGGAGCCAGATCAGACGCCGGGTAACCCAGCGTCTGATCTTACCCTAAACATCTTTCAATGAAAATACTTGTTTTAGCATAAACGCGTTATCAGAAACTGTGCGAAAAAGTTTGCAAAATTAAAGAAAATACATAAATAAAACCAAATGTGTATCATTATCGTGCATCTGGCATTAGAAAAATATAATCAGTCTAAAAACACCCTCGATAAAAGTCCACAAATCTTAATTATTTAGATATTTTCCATAGTTTTATCCTATAATTATTCTATAGCATCGAAAGACGCAACAGAAATTGATCACGGGTCGGACATAAATCCGGTCCGAATTATGAACTCCCTTCACAATAAAGTACGTTAAATCTATCCCAGAGACATAAATAGTCAGGCCGGTCGAGTGGTCTAAGTGGTTGTCTTATTTCGCTTCCTGTCCCCGCATGCCGGATCCCGGGTTCGAATCCCAACAGAGCTCAATACTATTTTTATTTATTGAAATGCATTTTTTAAAAAGAATGTCTTATCCTAAACTAATTTTGACCCGTTTATATAAGCGTTTGACATGTATTTCCAAATTACTTTTTTAATGCTAAATCTGCATGGTTGCGAGCCATTTTAAATTGAAAACATCTGAAAAAGCGTGTTAAACTGCAGATCGAGACCATGCAGATGACGATTCACATGGGGTTTAATCTTGTTCCAATCTTTGGCAAACACTAGACATATCAACTCAGGGTAGAGACAAATTACAAAGCATGTTGAAGGCGCTTTTACGCATCACGAAAATCTCTATTGTAAAAATGTCAGATGTACGAAGCCTAATAACACTAATCACTAATCTGTAAATTTGTCTCCATGCATGTCTGTTTACCCCTCATCCGGACCTTGCAAAAACTTCCGTTTTGAGACTTTTGGGGTCCATTGGACCCCACTGTGCATTTTTGTTATTTTTCTAAATCAAGATGGGCATTTGAAACATAACTGATGCCGTATTATAAATTGATGTGTTTATGCTATATGGTGGTAATAAACCGAAACAATGCTCTCACTGTTACCATTGCAACCAGCGACCATAGTAACACGAAAAAGTAAGTTGTTTGCTCTAAAATCGAATTTTATCGAATAACTTGTGCAGAAAATGTACAGATTGGGAAATGTGGACATATTTAGGACTAGATATACATTTTGTTACATTAATGGTGTATCTTGTACAAAACTATGTTAATATTTGGAAGAAAATGACAAAAATATGGTTGGGGTCCAGTGGATCCCAAATAATATTTATGCATATTATCATGGGTTACTATACAACTGTTAACCACGACTGACTTAAAAACATTATTAGTGGAACATATGTAACCAAAACAGCGTCCCAGCTGAACAATATCTTCAATTTCCTGCGATCATTATCTATTACATTAATTTTTATTCATGAATGAAATAACAAGAAATTGTATCATACATTAGGTTAAGCCACTGCTGAACAAGTGTTTGCCATACATCCTAAACGGAGCATGTTTGTCTAATGTATGTTTTTCTTCCCCTGTAGCTATATATCTGAATCTGATAGACTGAAAATTGGCAATAAATCATTGAAATAGACGTCTTAAATAACGACCGACCAGACCTCGTTGGCCAACGATCAATAGGGCCAAGGTCAAAGGTCAAGGTCACCAATCTTGGCCCATGACTGCTATTGAAACTTCCAGAAAGGACCAGAACCAAGAATAATACAGTTTACTTATTTGAATCTTGAAATCATTTCGATAATTTGAGGTCGGATAGAATTGTATTCGTTCCATACAGTGTGATTCCCTTGAATCGCGGTTTGTGCTCCGGGGTTATGATATCCAAGGGAAGTAACTCAACCACAAGATCATAAAATATATATTTTGATATGTACAATTGAGGAACAGTATTGTCGGGGCTATCTAGTATTCAATAAATGCCATTATTGTAGTTGTAAACAACAAGGAACGGGTTTGAAATGGCCTGAAATACATTTTACCTACCTTTAGAATTCTGGGGTCAGGAACAATGTCTGAAAACGTCATAGGCGTCATTAGGCAGATTGCTTTTTTCTAGCAAAAAAAAAAGCCGCTGGGGTCCAATAGACCCCAAAGGTCCGGATGAGGTTTAAAGTATAAATGGTATTAACCCCTTCACTGCCGTGACGTCATCAATTAAAAACAATGGTCTTCTGCCTTTATTTATAAAATTAAATATTCAGTTATTTTGACTTACAAAATATTTAAAATGAGCGTAAAACAGTTTGTATCCTGATCAGACGCCGCGTTACGCGGCGTCTGATCAGGATCCAAACTGTTTTTTCAAATTACTAGTGTACTCGGGATAAGGCAATGAAGGGGTTAAAAATTGAACACAATTAATTGGGTGTTGAATACGACTAAAATAGTTTCTGTCCCAGGTACAAACACCGATGTGGAGAATGCAGAATTCTTTCCCAATATACGAGCTAATGCTAAAATATCTTATTTATTTTAGTATTAGTCAGTGTTTGATTTAAAGCGTTTTAACGGATAAGAAGCCAAAATGGGAATTGGGGAATCGACCGAATGTACTTTCTTCACAGCAATTCTCTGCTCCAAACAGTTTGCCATTCAGATAAAAAACTGTGGGACATGTTCGTACATTTTATTGGATTTCGTTTGCGTTTAAACGGGAAAATAACGAAATTTCCTTTGTATGTGATAAACAATCGCAGTTCTATAAAAATCAGTAATAGAATAAACCTAGTAAACACCATCCTAGAAACATTTAACTCTTTCAAAACAAGATTACCGTGTGCTAAGATATCGTTGTCGTTTATTAATGGCTGTTAGTTTTCAATTTTGAATTTGAATTATATACCTCTCAATCTTTAAATGGATGAATGAGTTTGGTTTTACGACACAGCTACACAAAATTGGTAATATTAAGCCGATGAATGATGAAGGAAGATGAGATGAGATGATGATGATTTCGGGAAGATGATTTTGGCTTATATCATTCGTTGCCAAGCAGCGCATGGGACCAAAACCACCGATCAGCCTTCCTTTAGTTCTTGGCAGAAGGGATAATTTCGGTCTAATAAACATAAAGATTCCCTATGACAATTACGCCTCAGAAATGCGACAAAGTAGGAAGACCTGTGGCCAATCTTTAAAGTCCCATTGTGTTTTCAGACCTTTTCTTAATGCCTGAAATACAATAACGGTTAATAATAATGTTTGAACATTCTTATGGGCCAAACTGATCTATGAAATGATGAAGACGGACCTAAATCACCAAAAAGGGCGATTTAAAATCATAACAAACCGAAAATAGAACGTCTGTCATAAACATTACCACACGGCTTAGTATCACGTGATACAGCCGGAATCAACTTCACTGGGGGCAACCGTATCTACCTCCGCCCGTCCATCCATCAGTCAGTTAGACTATCACACTTTTTTGTCCGCTCTCTCACTCAACTATTTTTTATCCGATCTTCCACAAACTTCCTGAAAATGTTCATTGATATACAATCAAGGTTTAGTTTGATTACTACTAAAATCGCATAAGGTATATTCACCAAACATGCTGAAAATTTTTATTCATATAAAATTTAGGTCTAGTTTGATTATTACTAAAATCGCATGTGGCATATCTGAGTTTTTGCCCTTTATGTATTAAAAATGACTGTTTTCAGCACGTTTTGCTCTCTAACACAAATACGTTTTATTGGATCTTCACCAAACTTGCTGAAAATGTTTATTGATATAAAATCAAGGTTTAGTTTGATTACTACTAAAATCGCATAAGGTATATCTGAGTTATTGCCTGTTTATTAATAAAAAATGACGGTTTCAGTCACTTTTGCACTCTAACACATACAGTTTTTATCGGATATTCACTAAACTTGCTGAAATTTTTTAATTATATAAAATTTAGGTCTAGTTTGATTATTACAAAAATCGCATGTGGCATATCTGAGTTTTTGCCCTTTATGTATTAAAAAATGACTGGTACAGCAGTTTTCGCTTTCTAACACATACAATTTTTGTCAGATATTCACCACACTTGTTGAAAATGTTTAATAATATTTAATCTAGGTCAATCATCTTAACTACCAAAATCGCACAAGGCATGTTGGAGTTATTGCCCTTGAATGACTAAAATTTTGCTATGTTATCCTTATTTTTGCCCTGTCCACTCTGTAAAAGGACCAGTTTTTATTCTATTTTTAGCCAAATACTTGGTCAATGGTTACATTTGCTTCATCTTAGCCGTGTTGGTAATAAGTTAAGTAATAAATGACCACTCCATTTCTCCTTTACCTCTTGGAGGATTTTCATTCAACTGTATTCGATATTTTCCTTGACCTAGATTTAATACCAATACACGTTGTCAGCAAGTTTGGTGAAGATCCAATAAAAAGTGTTTGTGTTAGAGAGCAGAAAATGCTGAAACAGTAATTTTTTTAAAAAAAATTCAAGGGCAATAACTCAGACATGCCTTATGCGATTTTGCTAGTTATTGAACCTGACCTAGATTCTATACTAATAAACATTTGTAGCAAGATGGGTGAAGATCAAAAAAGAAGTGTTTGAGTTAGAGAGTGGACACTGCTGAAACAGTCATTTTCAGCAAGCTCAAGGTATAGACAACTTCTACGATGAGCTTGATGCTTTGATTGGGCAAATGCCAGCAACTGAATACCTCTTTTTGCTAGGTGACTTCAACGCCAGGGTTGGCACATCTCATGAAGACTGGCCCTCCTGCATCGGTCACAATGGAGTGGGCAAAATCAACGAAAACGGACAAAGGCTATTGGAGCTTTGCTGTAGCAGACAACTCTGTGTTACAGGGCATGGTACACCAAAACGGCTCTCCTATATAACTTATATAAAATGCGTCATTTCCAAGGTCCAAAAAATACAATTTTTATTCCAACCACAGGTGCTACCCTATATTTCCCACAAAGATTCACCCTTGCACAAGTGAAAAATGCAGAGAAAACAGGGGGTCATGTGGCATATAAGAAACATCTCTTGGCTTCAGTGACATGACTGGTGTTTTGCTACATTTTGAAATAGGCACCGGCTAAAACAGGGACATGTCACCTCAGCTCACATAATTTCTCCAAAAACCCATCTATTATGACAGAAAGTCTTTTTATCTATGCTCTAACACCCATGTATTAAATAAAAAGCTCAAAATAGTAAACATTTCTTGACAAAAAGCTATTCTGAGGCAAAAAGTTTGGCACTATTTCTTTGCCGGACTTCTTTTGACTACACCATGAAGCACTTCCGGTCTATTTGGTGGCCCTATACCTAAGAGAGACATTTTTTCCTCTAATTTGCCTACATTCACTCTTATATCCTAGCTATAGGTATTAAGAAACAACACACAAGCTGACAGATGTCAAGTTCCACCACATTTAATATTTTAGACTGTTTTTGAAAAAAAAGTCAAGCCACAACATTGGCAGAATTTCAGCCTTTTGCATTAAATTCAACGCGACTACTAAATCTTTGTTTTCGCAACATCTAGACATATTCGAACACCTTAAATTGATCTGAAAGTGTGCGGATAACCCTTTTTTAAATAAAAACAGCCTTTTCCTGTAGGAAAAATATTGAAACAGCAAAAATCACCCTTGACGTCTGTCCATGGCAGTAGTTGTTCTCAACGAAAAAAATGCATTTCTGGCAATTTTCACCCCAAACAGGCTTTTTTTTCTGCTAAAAGAGCTTTAAAACAAAGATGACAGCTCTGAATAGCATTGAATACATGCATTTGCAGTGAACAAATAATGAAAAAATATGTTTAGGACAGGTTTTAAGGAAAAGTGACAACCCATTGGTCATGGACCTGGGTCGCCAATGACAAGGGCGGGCCATCACTGACCCCCTTTTTTTCTCAGAAAAAACAAGAAATCAACATATTGTAGACCAAAACCTGCAAACCTAGTGACATCCAGCTTAAACATACCTTCAAAGTGTTCACTAGACCAGTATGGGACTTTTCAACAGCATTTATGCGAAAAAGTGTACATCGGCCGCATGCTCAATCCGCGGCCGACACAATTTCAAGCAAAAAAACACTTTTCTAGCCAAAATAATTACCTGATGTAGTCTAAAACACTTTTTCAACAATCATGTATTCATAAAATCACCCAAATAGCACTCTATTATCAAAACAAACTGTGACGTCATTTTCCGGGAATATCTCTCTTAGGGCATGGTACACCAAAACGGCTCTCCTATATTACTTATATAAAATGCGTCATTTCCAAGGTCCAAAAAATACAATTTTTATTCCAACCACAGGTGCTACCCTATATTTCCCACAAAGATACACCCTTGCACAAGTGAAAAATGCAGAGAAAACAGGGGGTCATGTGGCATATAAGAAAAATCTCTTGGCTTCAGTGACATGACTGGTGTTTTGCTACATTTTGAAAAAGGCACCGGCTAAAACAGGGACATGTCACTTCAGCTCACATAATTTCTCCAAAAACCCATCTATTATGACAGAAAGTCTTTGTATCTACTCTCTAACACCCATGTATTAAATAAAAAGCTCAAAATAGTAAACATTTCTTGACAAAAAGCTATTCTGAGGCAAAAAGTTTGGCACTATTTCTTTGCCGGACTTCTTTCGACTACACCATGAAGCACTTCCGGTCTATTTGGTGGCCCTATACCTACAAACACCTTCTTTCAGACCAAACACATGCACAGAGTCTCCTGGATGCATCCCCGTTCTCATCATTGGCACCAACTCGATCTCATCATCACAAAGCGAGACAAGCTGCAAAATGTCAACATCACTCGAAGCTATCACAGCGCTGACTGTGACACTGACCACTCTCTAGTCATCAGCAAAGTCATTCTGAACCAACGGCAGCTGCATCATGCGAAACCAAAGGGCCTGCCAAAGATCAATACAGCTCGCACTCAGGATGCTGAGAGAACCAGAAATTTTGTCTCCTCCTGCAGTGCGCTCCCTCATGCTGATGCAAACACGGACGCAAAAGCTAGATGGTCGTATCTAAGCTCCCACATCCACACCTGCGCTATCGATGCCTTTGGAAAGAGAGAACGCAAGAACAAAGACTGGTTTGAGGATAACCTTCAAACGATGGAACCGCTTTCTGAGGCAAAACGACAAGCTCTTATAAAGTGGAAACAGAACCCAATCCAGCAGAACCTCAGTCATCTGCGCAAAGCCAGAGCTGAAAGTCAGAAGATGGCCAGGCAGTGTGCCATACATACTGGATTGAATTGTCTGAATCTATTGAAAAAGCATCATCTACAGGCAACATTCGAGCCATGTATGATGGTATCAAACAGGCAACAGGTCCAGCCACAAAGAAGACAGCCCCTCTTAAATCAAAGGAGGGTCATCTCATCACTGACCGAAACAAGCAGATGGAACGGTGGGTGGAACACTACCTTGAGCTGTACTCAACAGAGAACAGAGTCTCTGAGGAAGCATTGAATAGTATCCCCAAATACCAAACACTGAGCGACCTTGACGCTGAGCCAACAATGGCAGATCTAGAGAAAGCTATCAACGCACTAGAGAGCGGCAAGGCACCAGGAAATGATGCTATTCCACCGGAAGTCATCAAGGAAGGAAAGCAGGGATTACTTCCACATCTACATGAACTCCTCTGCTTGTGTTGGAAGGAGGGTGAAGTGCCACAGGACATGAGGGATGCCAGGATAGTCACGCTGTACAAGAATAAGGGAGACCGCAGCGACTGCAACAACTACCGGGGAAATTCACTTCTTAGTATTGTTGGCAAGGTTTTTGCACGTGTCATACTCGCTAGACTGCAGGTCCTTGCCGAACGCGTGTACCCTGAGGCACAATGTGGTTTCAGGTCCGGGCGCTCTACTGTGGACACGATCTTCTCTGTGCGCCAACTACAAGAAAAATGCAGAGAGCAGCTTCAACCTTTATATTTAGCCTTTGTCGATCTTACCAAGGCATTCGACCTTGTGAGTCGCAGTGGACTGTTTAGCTTACTGGAACGGATTGGATGCCCACCGAAGCTGCTCAGCCTTATCAGGTCATACCACACAGATATGAAGGGGACTGTTAGCTACGATGGGGAAACATCAGAGTCCTTTGGCATTCGTAGTGGTGTCAAGCAAGGATGTGTCCTCGCCCCTACACTCTTCGGCATCTTCTTCTCACTTCTCCTTTACTATGCCTTCAACTCTTCCTCCGATGGCGTTTACCTTCACACTAGACATGGCGGCAAGCTGTTCAACTTAGCTCGACTGCGCGCAAAAACAAAGGTTACCCGTGTCCTGCTCAGGGAGATGCTGTTTGCGGACGATGCCGCTCTCGCAAGCCACACACATGATGGTCTCCAACGCCTTATGGACCGCTTCTCCAATGCATGCAAGGAATTTGCACTAACAGTCAGCATCAAGAAGACGGAAATACTGGCACAGGACGCCCCAGTTCCTGCAGAAATCACCATCAATGAATCCCTTCTAGAGAATGTCAGCAGCTTCAAATACCTAGGATCCCTCATCTCGGAAAATCTATCTCTCGATGCGGAGATCAACGCCCGAATAGGAAAGGCTTCAGGTGTGATGTCTAAGCTCACAAAGAGGGTGTGGGAAAACAACAATCTGACACTCAACACAAAGCTCAGAGTTTACCAAGCATGTGTCCTAAGCACCCTCTTGTACGGCAGTGAATCATGGACAACATACACAATACAGGAGGCGAAGCTCAACGCATACCACATGCGATGTCTCCGACGAATCCTTGGTATAACTTGGAAGGACAAAATTCCCAACAGCAACATTCTCAGCAAGGCACGGTCAACTACAGTATTTGCCATGCTTACTCAGAGACGGTTACGCTGGCTTGGCCATGTTCGCCGCATGGATAAAGGAAGACTCCCAAAGGACATTTTATATGGTCAATTGGAAGAAGGAACACGCCCGGTAGGCCGGCCCCATCTCCGGTTTTCAGATGCATGTAAGCGCGACCTTAAGTCTGCTCACATCAATGTCGAACACTGGGAAGACATAGCACAGAATCGCGCGGCCTGGAGGCACACAGTTAGGTCTGGTATAAGGAGAGTAGAGGATGAAAGAATTGTAGAGCAGACACAGAAGAGGCTCAGAAGGAAAGCATCAAGTTCATCAAATACAGCGAGTAGCTCGGACTACATCTGCGATGGCTGTAGTAGGAAATGCAGCTCTAGGATAGGCCTTTTCAGTCATCGTAGAAGCTGCTCCAGCACAAGTACCGCAAGTTCCTCCTGGCGCAAGCCATCGTCTTCTTAGACGCACGGAGGCCGACGAACTGGTCGTAACTTTACGGAATTTACAAACTGTTTGAATCTAGAAAGACGCCGCGTTATCCAGACTGTTTGACACTCGTCTTAAGGTTTGTTTAATTAAAACAATGCATAAATCTAAACTGAACAAATTTTGCAGACGACAATGTCAAAGCAGACGTCTGTGCAGCAGAATAATGGTTAACAGGGTAGTTCTCAGTGCTCCAGCTACACACATGTAACCGGGAGTAATCTGAACTAATCTAACATTTTCTCACTCATTTCAGCACCGAATGCTATGGTGTTACTACTGATAAAACCGTCTCTTCGAGACACCTTTAATGAGTATGACACCATTAGGTTTAAAAGCAGAAATAAAGATTTTAGTTTTCGAAATACTTCCGTTATCTGGAGCCCTGTATTTACAGAGTTGCTCTTCTTTCCATTCACAAGGGAGGCTTTTTAATTTGTGCAGCACAAGAATATTATAAATAAAATTTAAAAAGCGAATTTCTTAGATAAAGCCGGATTTTGTGAAAGAATCACGTCCCACGTAGTTCAAATGGGACCCCAAACAACCGTTTTATGCAGGTTTCTCAAAAACACAATGCGGCTTTAAATGGAGCGTTCCATTTCCCAGTTAACACTAGTCCATTTTAATTCCCTAGTTATGTTTAACAAAATATTGCACACTGAGAAATAGTGCAGACCTGGATATGAGTTCCTGCATTACGAGCCCGGTAAAAACGTGTGCTGCACAAGCTCATAACTGTTCTACTGTCTATGCAAATAATCAGTGAAACGTCTCATGTGAGGCTCGTCATTTATATATGATGTTTTAGTTGGGAAAACCCCTTCAGTATGAACTGTCTTGCACACATGTACCCTGATTTTACAGGTACTTTCACGCCTATTGAGAACAATAGGGAGTGTAATACAAAGGACCGAGGAAATGTCTTTATTACATGTACTCCTTAAAGATCGCTTGTGTATTAAATCGAAATAAACCGTAAAAGAGAGTTTGGATAGTGGTTGTTAGCACACACAATGTGCTAACAATGCATCTCAACAATGCATCGACCGAGTTTGATCCTGGTTCGTGACAGAACATGAGAGGGTGCATTTGATGCAAAATACTGTATCATCCGCGCTATGCAAAATGATTTGTATGAACATGTTTCATAATCGATATAAAACAAACAGATGTTTTACGGGAAGAAAAGTGTGAAGAATTCGTAGATCCCAACAGGTCCTTAAAAAAGGGGTACGGAATGTCACACTGCTATTGTGTGACATATCCGTACGTAATGTTCTAACATAGGTCAGATGAGCGGAGTAATTCGTACGAGTTCCTCACACGTGTGAAGCATTCGAAGTGTGACATATACGGCTCAGTAAACATCTGGATCTCTTATCAGTAACCTTCGACCCTCTAGAGATAGGAACATTATATTTGATATATATAATGATATATATTGCCCTAATTAATAGAAATCTGAATACGTATACTTTCAGAACTTATCAAAGGTCAAGGTGACAAAGGTTAAAAGGTCAATATTTTTTGCAACTCTTAACATTTACTACAATAAGTTTTGAACTAAAAGTAATTAATACACACACAATAAAAGGCACATTGTCAGCCATTACTAGGTCAGTCAAATAAATGGGGGGGAGGGTACAGTGTTTAACGAACAAATTTTGTTGTCATATTGCAATACATGGAACTTGACAAAAGCAACCAAAAATAGTCAAAAATGAACAAGACTTAACATAAACGTTTAGAGATTGGTCAGAAAATATTGTTATATGTGTGTAAGGTGTGTAAGTGTATGGCTGCCCGACCCCGACTTCGACCCCGACATACCTATGACGGGGACAATACTGACAAGGCCTGACTATTTTTTAAATAAATTGGGAAACTGGAAGTGTCCATTTGAGGTCAAAGGGGGGACAGGTTGTTTATCCTCAAACATTTAATTTAACTGTACTTCCATTCTCAACATTGCCGATACTAAAATGCCCCATTAAGATTCTATTCCTGGAACCAATTTCCTGCTAGGAATTGTTTTCATTGAAGTGTTTAAGCTTCGTCTAAGCTGGATAGTAAGCTTAACCCCTTCTCTACATGACCCCAAGTACACTAGTTATTTGAAACCGCGTGGACCCTGTTCAGACGTCTTGTAGTGCGTGTCTGTTCAGGATGTAAATTGTTTGACATTTATTTCAATATCTCATAAGTTTAAAAACCTAAAATTTGAATTTGACTAATAAAAGCAGCGCTAAATGTTTAAATTGATGACGCCATGGCAGTGAAGGAGTTAATCCCTTTCAATACTCAACCTAATAGTGTTTGCATAAAACACCACGTCAACCGTTTCTGAATGAGATTAAATATACAACGTACGAGATAAAAATGTAAATAAATCAATGACAAAAAGTTAATATCCTGATTAAATTTGTTTCTGGTCATGGACCCGAAGTGTTAGCACTTCCATAGGAGTCCTATTTTTCTGTAAAATGGATATCAGGGTTCCAGATAAGGGAGAGTAACCTGAACAAATCCAGCATTTTCCCACTTATTTCATCACCAAATCCTATGGTGTTACTACTCATTAGAATCGTCTCGAAGAGACGATTCTAATGAGCAGTGACACCATAGGGTTTAATGCAGAAATAAAGATTTTAATTTTTGAAATACTCCCCTTATCTGGAACCCTGGGGACTCTTTCGTAAAGTGTTTTTATCTACAAATTAAAGTAGAAAGTAGGCAATCTGATTATAATGAAAAGACGTTATGCTTGCTCGTTTTTGGTCTTTTATGTCGGAAGAGACTTAAGATTAAAGTTTAAATCCAATATAAAAAGATGGGTTCTGAAAAGAATGACTACTTCTATTAGTTATCTTACTATAATTGCAGGGCTACCATTTCTCCGGATTTTTCCTAAATCTCCGGATTTTTTTTCACTACATGGTTTCTTAAAGCAGGCTGAAAGTAAAGCAGAATGCGCCCTTAGGCGCATTCTGCTTTACTTACAGCCTGCTTTAAGTAGTCGCATGCCAAAAAAAAACAAGAAAAAGGCTATATGGTAAAGGTACCATTCGTAAAATCGCACTTGAAAAATGCAAATTTGGAAATCTTAGGATTTTTCATGTCAACTTATGGCAGCCCTGTAATTGACAAACAGTTTGGTGCGTGATCAGACAACCTGTGACCCGACGTCGGAATAAGCTCCGAACTGTTTGCAAAGGAAATGTTTCTTTTAACACTAACTCGTTTATTCGGAAAGAATAACGTATCTCCACTGAAAAAACTTCCGGTACAATAATTTGGTCTATACGATCTAAGTCCTCCATGAAGCTTAAAGGACCAAGCTTCTGATGAAGAACAAATCCTATTGTCTAACCTTTGTCCTGCCATGTAAAACTCGGCAACATTTGGGGTCTGCAACAACTATTAAAAAGAGTTTAAAGACGTTTTCTTGCAGGACATATATTCAGAGTGTCAAAAAATGTGTCTCAAAATGAGTCGCCAAGTAACTCGGCGTCTCATTTGGATTCTGTTTGCAACATTTATCACAAGATTATCATATAAGCGTGGAGAAGGCTTATCTGCTTCTTCAACTGTCGTCTCCAAATATCGTCCAACCAAGTTTAATGGTTGTTTTTGCAGTAATATATCAATCAGTTTAGACCCTGATCAGACGACGTGCTAGAGCAACTTGGTATCTGATCTAGATCTAAACTGTTTACAACTGTCAGTCAAGTCGCGGCCGTCAATGGAAGATTGAAATACAGTGTTCCCTCTCTTCAACGGCCCTCTCAACAGCGATTCCCTCCTTACAACGACCATTGTCGCAGTTCCCCCAAACAGGACAACCGTGTCAAACGACTTAACTGCTGAAATATCATCTGCTTCAAATTGCCGTTACAAATTAGACATTTTGACAGAGAAAAACATAATGACGAGTGACAAACAGCTTGAATCCAGATCAGACGCCGCGTTACGCGGCGTCTGGTCTGGATTCAAGCTGTTTGCAAATGAAAACCAATTTCCCTCCCTATAACGACTCCCTCCGAACAACGTACACAATTTATGTCTCCCATCAGGTGTCGTTGTAGAGAGGAGTGCTGTATGGTAAAGGTGATAATCTTAGCATGCTAGCGGCGAATATGTGCCACAGTGATTACCTTTGTAAACAATTTGGATCGAAATGAGTCGCCGCGTTATGCAGTGTCTCATTAGGACCCACACTGTTTGAGACACTGACCCTTTATTAAGGGGATGTTTAGTTCTATTTTCAGAACACAATTACTGCAGACGAAAGTAATTACTCAGCACGCAAAGTGATTACTCGATGCCAATGAGGAAAGCAGATAATGAAATACTGTTGCACTACGAAAACCGAACCCTTCTAGACTTTGCAAAATGTTCGATTTAGGAAGAAAGTTAAAAAACGAAAGTAAAATTGAAATTAGAGATGGCCTCCGACCGTCGATAAAACCGGTTAAAAACAGATCGTATATAAAATGACAAAATTGAATGGACTTGGTTATATTTGCAACACAAGAAAATTAATTATGAATGTATCCTTTATTTTCTAAATCCGAATATTCATTGAAGGAGCTGCATTTCTAGATGTTGGGTTTTCTCTGCTGCCAAGTAACATAAATAACTTATCCACAATGCAACATAAAGATGGCCGCCTCCATATACATACAACGCACATGCATAGAAACAGAGTGGACATAGACACACACGCCCAATGCAATGTGATGTATTTGATCGTTCATTTGCTCCACCGTTCCAATATCTCACTGGGTCTTTTTATGGACAAAATGTTAACCAATCACCTTTGTGATTACGTGATATCTAAATATAGAAAGGATCGTCCATTGTTACGTTTAAGGGTAGCTTGTATTTTCAGAATTGGATATATTAAGAACCTTTTTTGCAAAGTCAGAAAATAATGGATGGATGAGAAATGCTAATAATAAATGAGATGACAATGAAAAAATTAAAGCTTTTTCTTTGTTAAAGATTATTTTTCAAATGTCTTATACTCCTTTTTCTGCGTTCCGCTTTTTCAATAAATAGCACATTTATGCAGAGTGAGTCATGTCTTAATCTCAAGGTACACTTACAGCTAAAGTATCCGAATGTAGGAGAGGGTATAAAAGACGTCACAGTTAGGATAAAGACCGAGTAATACCAAGCAAACATGGACAGATGGCGGCCTTTTATCTAATTAACTGCATGGTTTATTATATACTTTTAGCTTAAATGCACCGCAACGACAGCATAATTTGCAAATCATGTTGATTGTAGACAAAGTCTACACTATAACACTGACGTTCAACCTTTCAACTGAGCTTACAACCTGGGCAAAAACAGTTTGGATACTAAACTGTTTGTATATTCTAGTAATATTGCGACTACATATAGCAGCGTACGTCGTAAAGGTTATCAATAAAGTGTTCAAGGACATCAGCAAAAACAATACTTTCTGATAAACAGTTTATGAAATATAATCAGTGATTCATAAAGTTGGATGCACAAGAGACTTCAAATTACACACAGTCTCATAAGGATCAAAATTGTTTGTCTTTCTTTCCAGAATTCGTTCTGTGAGTTTTATATTCAGTCTAATTTGAAGCGACAGACAGTGTGTCACAAATGTATTGGCTTTAAACTGAAATACAATAGAACCTCTCTATTACGACCACTAAAAAGAAGGCGTATTGTCTGTATAAAAGACAGGTGACCGCTTAAAGCAATGTGAAAGTGAAACAGAAAGCTCCTGTAGGAGCTTTCTGTTTCACTTTCACATTGCTTTAAGTAGTCACCTGTCTTAAACGACTCATATATGACACACTTTAGTGGTCGTAATAGAGAGGTTCTACTGTAGTATACAAGAAAGAGAAGTCGTAGGCAATAGCTGAAGTTGAAATTAAAACTGCAGGATTGGACATATAGTTGTAGTTTGCCTCCTCTACAGGTTTTAAAATGACAACGACAGCTTTTTAACCCTTTACCCAATAGAAGCGTCTTTTAGCGTATTTACATTTTTTCTTCCACTAAAAAAATAGTTCCCATCTATACAGTCATACTGTAAATATGTATTATCAGAAATAGTTTCTATATTCCAGTAGATAGTAGTTTAAAGTAGGCTGAAAGTAAAGCAGAATGCGCCTTAAAGAGGCTCGCAACCGGATTTAGCATTAAAAATGGTAATTTGTAAATATATGTCAAATGATTATATAAATGGGTAAGATTTAGTTTAGGATAATAAATTCTGTTAAAAAATGCATTTCGAAAAAAAAAAGGGAAGAAGCTCTGGTGGGATTCGAACCCGTGACCCTCCATTGCGGAGACAAACAAGAAAAATGAGGACGCGCCTTTACCGCCTCGACCACGGACGCTCTCTATGTATACGGTAGCGAATTAATGTACTTCACTGTTAGCGCTTAATACTGCATTATTCAGCTCCGGTTTATGTCAGAGCCCGTGTAGAGAAGCAACAACAACAACTATACCGTTAGCTAACGCTATAGAAAAACGATGGAAAATATCTAAAAAAACTAAGATTCGGTGACGATTCTTGAGACTTTTTTGGACTGATCATATTTTTTAAATGTCAGACGCCAAATAATGCCACAAATTTGAATTTATTTGAGTATTTTATTTTATTTTGACAAGTACACCATCCGGTTTCGAGTCGCTTTAAGGCGCATTCTGCTTTACTTTCAACCTGCTTCAAGAGGTCACATATTTCACTACCAGAAACAGCCTATAGGGTAAAGGGTTAAAGCAAATATGACATACCATCAATAATCTCTCATTACATGCTTATTCATTTTCTTAATAGAATCACTTTTTGCGCATTGAAAATAGTCCTCCACTTTAGAAAATAGCTCCAATTTAGACAGCCAAAACATGTATCATAAAGAAATATTTTCTATGTCCTATCAGATGGTAGCATAAAGCAGATTTAACTAAAACTACGATGCGGATTAAGGAACATTTTGTTTTAATTTCAACCTGCTTTAAGCTAACAATTGTTTTCGAAATTAGAAACAGACTATGGGGTAAAGGGTTAAACAAATGATCATAGACCTTGAAAATATTATCAAAAAAGCAAAGCTGGGTTTTTTCACTTGTTCAAATTTGTCATTTGTGGGTTCATCCCAGAGTGACGATTCAATTGTTACCAGCTAAGCAGAGTGAATTATAGTGCATTGTAATTAGACATTATTGTTTTATTATGTGAACTTCTAACATCTATTATTTTCTTATCACGATCGCTGCGTGTATATTAATTATCTGACATTTAGAGCAAAATGCACGAGCAGGAATAAAACCAAATAATGATCATTTTCGTTTAGATTAGAACATATTGCCTTATAAATCAGAAACAGATAAGATTTAAACTGAAGTTGTTGTAGGTCTGCTGGTGGAGTTTTAAGAAGTCTTGTGTCAAATTTTAAATTCTGCTCAAAATCTTAAACATTAAATCGCTAAGTATTATCGTTTGCTTTTATCATTTCACCTCTATCATATCTTTTGTTTTAACTAATATAATAACTAGTATTTCATAGATTAACTCATTATCCCCTGAAACTTCCAATGGACAATTCCTGTTTGCAATAAAAGCTGATCCTTTTTTTAATATAAAGGTTTTTTTTAATAAAGAAAATACAGAATGACAAACAGTGAAGATCCTGATCAGAGGCTTCCTGCAGGAGCCCGCTGGTCAGGAACTTCACTGTTTGCACAGGTTCACCTTTGGTAAAGGACGCATTTATGCCGCCACTAGAGCTCAAATAGTTAAACCAATTTTACTGAAGAATTATCGACAGAAGTGTTGTGTTATTGTTGTGTCTCAGAAGGATTTCCCTCCGCTCAAATCGAAGTTATGATGTATCATCCTATTCCTGATCAACATTGGCTCGTTGTTATTGGGACGTCTCGCCACGAGTGTCAACCAAGGTTTGTGCTTATAAAGCGTTCGAGTTGAGTCTGAGATCGTTCTCATGATTCTGAGGGTGGTGCAGCGTCTGGTTAGGATCTCAATTGATTCCACATTCAACATTAGTGGTCTTTTATGTCGGAAGAGACTTAAAATTAAAGTTTAAACTAACTAAAAAGGTTTTTACAATGTTTTTGTGATAAATAGAATCTAACTTCCATTCTCTTTTCTTACCATTTTCAATAACATTGACTTAAAAATAAATAAGACGCTCACCAAGTCTCGTATTTATATTATTTTAGTCAACTCGTTTATTGAAAATGATAACTTATGAACACTCATTTAAGATTCTCTAGTTAGTGAGAAAGAATAACTCGCTTCCCAATGTAACAGATTTAATTGAGATCTGTTTTTTTTTAATTCAATGATGTTACTAATTTAACATGAACTATTTTTCTGCACGCTACGAGCGATTTGTGTTAGAGCACCATGCGTGACCTTATCACAAATAAAATATCACATATTTTTATTAACTAACTGTGTCTAAAAGGTAGGGGAAATAAGATTTGCCATTCGAATAGAAAACTTCTGATCTCCTACGTTTCGGTTGTTAAAGCCAAAGTGTTTACGAGGAAGTACGAATTAAAACAGTAACGTTAAGAAAAAAACTATTTTAAAAACAGTGTAATTTCGATATAACAGAAACAAAACATATGAGCAAAACCCCACATTTAAAGCCAATTTTTTCAGAAGAAAATCTTTTCACATTTTAAATGATAAATAATTATAAATATAGGTTTAAAGGGCACTTGCTAAACACTGAATGGTTTTATAAGTTACAGTTTTCATGTGACCTAATATGGAATATACACTGCCAGTAAATTCCATATGGGACTCGAGCTCCAGTAAATTCCATATGGGACGAGAGCGGAGCTCGAGTCCCATATGGAATTTACTGGCAGTGTATATTCCATATTAGGTCACCTGAACACTGTGTAACGTTTTTATCCTACCGACTACCTTTTATTCTTGACAAAATAGATTAAAGGCGGTCACTGTAATATAATATAAAAACATGACGTCATCAATCATTATCTTAACATTAGTGCGTGACGTAATGTTTACCGCCCCAAAACTGTATACATCTTAAAGCCGCATTGTGCTTTTGAGAAACCTGCATAAAACGGTTGTTTGGGGTCCCATTTGAACTACGTGGGACGTGATTCTTTCACAAAAAACGGTTTTATCTAAGCAATTCGCTTTTTAAATTTTATTTATAATATTTTGGTGCTGCACCAATTAAAAAGCCTCCCTTGTGAATGGAAAGAAGGACAACTCTGTAAATACAGGACTCTAGATAACGGAAGTATTTCGAAAACTTAAATCTTCATTTCTGCTTTTAAACCCAATGGTGTCATACTCATTAAAAGTGTCTCGAAGAGACGGTTTAATCAGTAGTAACACCATAGCATTCGGTGCTGATTTCAGTGAGAAAATGTTAGATTGGTTCAGATTACTCTCGTTTACATGTTTAACCCTTCGGGTCGGTAATAATAACTTGGCCAGAAGAGTTCTTTACATCTTTATTAATATCTACATATCGGAAAGTCACGTCAGTACCACTGGATGGCGAAGCCAACGAGAACAACACTCTCGCAAGTAATACAACGTTCTGAAATATGAAATAAACAAATATTCAAACAGTTGCCCTGAGAACAACGGTTCCCTATATAAACATGATTTCAAGACATACAATTATACTTATGTTTACCTGTCTTACTAGTGGCTCCATTTAAATAGCATGGGTACATGTAGATATCTTAGTTAAATTAAACAATGCTTAAAGCATTAACAAAAACCTAAATAAAACAATGGTACAGTGGCACAATACATTTACAACTCACCAAAATATCTGGTATTATGAACCTCGCTCTAATCCGTTCTCTCTGGTGCAGGTGCAGGTGAATTCTGTAATAATGAACTTTATTAACATGCTGTTTGTAAAGTGTATAAACGAGTTATCATCTATGACAGTCGAAAGTAATTTTGAACATAGAATAGAAATGGCGCGAATAAACCGAAAGTACGTCTCTTCTAATTTCAGCCTAAATATCGATAAAAACCAATACACCCGAGGAAATAACTAGCCAATGATAACATCTAACATCTTCCCTACCTATATCTGTGATTTGATCCTAATACTAAATGAATTAAATAAAGTAAATAAGTTTAAATGATCCTTTCTGGTCAGTGACAACTTTTGGAATGATCAATTTAGAATGACATGACAGGTTTATGGTGAATTCGCCTAGAGACGAACTCGCCTACAATTAGATACATAGTAACCCAAATGGTGAATTCGTCTACAAAGCAATTATATAGTGATTGTATTTCACACTTATTGTAAGGTGTCTTTAACATAATAAAACTTGTTTTCAGGTAGAGTTTACTAAGATCGGATGATAGGTGTAGCCCCTGATCATCATATGCAGGTGCATGGAGAAAGGACACGTCCTTTCTCCATGGCAGGTGTTAATAATGTGGATCTAGGTGCAAGCAGCATTTTTACTTTCAATATGATAAATGATGTATTCTACGTTGGCGTCATCCCCTTTCAAACACGTTACAGGTTGTCAAATCTGGGTGAAGTGATTAGGGGCTACACTGATCTTTCGGGTTTAAAAAAAAATGGATAAGGAAACAAGATTAGTTGATCCTCTACAAACATTTTTATTTCATCTACCTGTAAACGGTAAATTCTTACACTGTACTACAAGGTGTGAAATACAATCAGTATATACTTGCTTTCTAGGCGAATTCACCATTTAGGTTACTATATATCTAATTGTAGGCGAGTTCGTCTCTAGGCGAATTCACCAGCACCCGAATGACAACCGGAACTATCTATCTAAAACCTGAGCCGAATATCATAACCCGAAAAGACCGCAAATTGCACCGAGTTACACATATTTAGCTGGAGCATCTGGATAATCCTTATTCTGCTGCACAGACGTCTGATTCGACATTGTCGTCTGCAAAATGTGTCCAGTTTAGATTTATGCATTGTTTTAATTAAAAAAAAAACTTAAGACGAGTGTCAAATAGTTTGGATCTAGATGAGACGCCACGTTACGCGGCGTCTTTTTAGATTCAAATAGTTTGTAAACTCCGTAAAGTAGGCACAGGGTTAAACACTATGAGATTCAATAACAACGTGTACATATCTTTCACTGTGGGTAACGGTCAAATAAACTATAGAGAATGTATACCTTGAGCTTGCTGAAAATGACTGTTTCAGCCTTGTCCGCTCTCTAACTCAAACATTTCTTTTGGATCTTCACCAAACTTGCTACAAATGTTTATTAGTATAGAATCTAGGTCAGGTTCAATAACTAGCAAAATCGCATAAGGCATGTCTGAGTTATTGCTGAAAAATGCTGAAACAGTCATTTTTTAATACATAAAGGGCAAAATCTCAGATATGCCACATGCGATTTTTGTAATAATCAAACTTAACCTAAATTGTATATACTTAAACATTTTCAGCAAGTTTAATGAATATCCGATAAAAACTGTACGTGTTAGAGTGCAAAAAGTGACTGAAACCGTCATTTTTCATTAATATACAGACAATAACTCAGATATATCTTATACGCTTTTAGTAGTAATCAAACTAAACCTTGATATTATATCAATAAATATTTTCAGCAAATTTGGTGAAGATCCAATAAAACGTATTTGTGTTAGAGAGTAAACCTTGCTGAAAACAGTCATTTTATAATACATAAAGGGCAAAAACTTAGGTATGCCACATGCGATTTTAGTAATAATCAAACTAGACCTGAATTTTGTATGAATAAATATTTTCAGCATGTTTGGTGAATATCCGATAAAAACTGTTTGTTTTAGAGTGCAAAAATGACTGAAACAGTACCATTTTTTATAAATTAACAGGCAATAACTCAAAAACACCTTATGCGATTTTAGTAGTAATCAAACTAATAAATACGAAAGAAGACTCAAGCAGGAAACGCAACACAAACAATACACCCATCTCTAAAGCAGAACACACACACATCCATACCATAACAAACACACACACACATACACACAACCACACACACACACACACACATGCAATACCATTCCTTCATCTACACACTAAATAGAAAACAACACGCAAGACAAACATAAAGCTAAGTGAATATAGGAGCCCGCCTTGGTACGGTCAGTAGCAATCAATAATCAATTATAAATTAATTAACTATTAACAACCATTGGGGGGTTAAACCTGGGTTTAGGGGCGCCCAACCTCACACTTATCTCCTATATTCACCTATAAAGACGAACAGTGTACATAAAATATAAACCCTGTTCCACAACCTTACAATCAAAAAGACCGCCAGCACAGTAAGTAAATACATGTAAAACATCTAACAAAATTCTCTGACAGGATTATTAGTAACACGGGAAAGAATTAAACATTCAAGCCCGTGTTAAAAATAACCCACTATGGCAACGGTCAAATTGTACTCAAGCGAATAGTCTGTAGTCACGAGTAACTGTAAGACATGGGAGGGTTTAGGGTACGACAGAGAGGGAGAGAAAAACCAAAGCACGAAAATCCGACATAACTCTCCCGGTTAAGGACGGCTTTAGAGATACATCATCATGTAGTGCTAAGCCCTGTCTGTCGTCGCACAACCAAAGAGGAAAGCATAGTTATCAATTGCGTGACTTGATAAAACCTTGATTTTATATCAATGAACATTTTCAGCAAGTTTGTGGAAGATCGGATAAAAATATTCGAGTTAGAGAGCGGACAAAAAAGAGTGATAGTCTAACTGACTGATGGATCGACCGTCGAAGGTAATTGCGGTTGCACACGGTGATGTTGACTCCGGCTGTATCACGTGATACTAAGCCGTGTGCACAGGTAAGTTTTATGGCAGACGCTCTATTTTCGGTTTGTTATGATTTTAAATCGCCCTTTTTGGTGATTTAGGTCCGTCTTCATCATTTCATAGATCAGTTTGGCCCATTAGAATGTTCAAACATTATTATTAACCGTTATTGTATTTCAGACATTAAGAAAAGGTCTTTAAAAAATGGGACTTTAATCAGCAACCGTTTTTATAATGACTTGTTTATTATATACAGTGGAGTGATGCTATTCTTTCCCGTTTAAACGCAAACGAAACGCAAACGCATCGTAATAAATTTACAAAATAACAACTTTTTGACATTTCTGGCTATTCATTTTAATACAAGTGGCAAACAGTTTGGAGCCTGATCAGACCCCGGGTCACCCGGCGTCTGATCTTGCTCCAAACTGTTTGCAATTGATTTTTTGTTTAAGCGTAAACGCGTTTATTGGGAAAGATTAACGTTTTCTCCACTGTACCTGGTACGAATATGTGAATTGTTTGAATGTTTACATAAGCGCGGCCGTTATAGAAACCAAATGACGTCATCTTCATGGAACGTTGGCCATTTTGAACGTTACATTGCTAACGTTTTCACGTGCATAAGATCCGGGCCAATATTATTAGGTTGCTGAAAGCAGTGGATGGAAAATACACGGCTTTCACGTGACGCCATTTCACCAATCGGATAGCTAGAAACTTGTAGGAGGTAGGATAATATAAGTTACACAGTTTTCAGGCGACCTAATAGGGAATATACTCTGCCAGTAAATTCCATATGGGACGAGAGCGTAAGGTCGCCTGAACACTGTGTAACGTTTTGATCCTACCGACTACCTTTTATTCTTGACGAAATAGATTAAAGGCGGTCACTGTCATATAATATGAAAACATGACGTCATCAATCATTATCTAAACATTTGTGCGTTACGTCATGTTTACCGCCCAAATACTGTTTACATCTTAATCAGCAACCGTTTAATGACTTGTTTATTGTATACAGTGGAGAAAATGTTATTCTTTCCCGTTTAAACGCAAACGAAACGCAAATGCATCATGATAAAATGTACAAAATAACAATTTTTTGACAACTCTGACTATTCATTTTTGTACAACTGGCAAGCAGTTGGGAGCCTGATCAGACGCCGGGTCAACTGGCGTATGATCTGGCTCCAAATTGTTTAAAATGGAAATATTAGTTATAGCGTAAACGCGTTTATTGGGAAATAAATAGAGGATATTGTATGAGTGTTCATTATTTATCATTTTTAATAAACGAGTTGACTAAAATAATATGACGCGAGCCTTGGAGAGCGTCATATTCATTTTAGTCAACGAGTTTATTAAAAATGATAAATAATGAACACGAATGTGATATTCTATTTATCACATTACAAGTTCAAGCACCTATTAAATTGATTTGAAGCCGTAGTTTATAGACCCTCCGCTATATAGATTTTCCGCCAAACGTGACGTTGTTTACGTTAACGTCATAGTAAATGACGTCATTTGGCACCCCGCTACATGCAGCGCTTATGGACGAACAAGTTAGACCGGAGCCAAAAAACGATATTCCACTAGTGGATTACGATATTTATACAATCGCTTTATGCAACTCCCAGACCGCAAATTATGTGATAATAACGTTTTCTCCACTGTACCTGGTTCAAAATCTACGAATATGTAAAATATTTTAATGTTTACATAAGCGCGGCCGTTATAGAAACCAACTAACGTCATCTTCATCGAACTTGGTCATTTTGAACGTTACGTTGCTAACGTTTTTACGTGCATAAGATCTGTTGCCCCCCGGACCAATATTAGGTTTCTGAAAGCACTGGATGGAAAATACACTGCTTTCACGTGACGCCATTTCACCAATCGGATAGCTAGAAACTTGTAGGAGGTAGGATAAATGTATTTTTACAATTTTTACTGGATATGAAAGGTGAGTGCAAAATTTAGAAACACAGATTGTTTCAGACTGCATTGCTATGCCGTCCTGTTTCTATTTCTTGATATGACATTTGTTAAATTTTATATAGAACAGTAGCATGGTTAATGCGAAATTCTCCGGTCAGCCGGATATGTTTTAAATTATTGTTTTGCATTTTTGTAGATGATAGTTTTTAATAGTTATTTTATATGTTACTTAAAAGTTACTGTAATTGTATTTGTGTTTTATTATTCTTTGAAAACCTTAACAATATTGAGTACATTTTGCAAACCCATCTA
The DNA here is from genome assembly GCA_922989275.2 of Gari tellinella. Taxonomy (NCBI): domain Eukaryota; kingdom Metazoa; phylum Mollusca; class Bivalvia; order Cardiida; family Psammobiidae; genus Gari; species Gari tellinella. Next base: position 56,645,413 of record OV277858.1, read on the forward strand.
CCGCACAATCCGCTGAATATGTTTTTAAAAGAAAAATTATGGTCAATTTCTTCGGTTAATGTCCATGCTTTGTATTACATACTATTTACATTCGCCTCATTCAAATCCATTGAAAACAATGACGTTTAATTCGTATATACGCAATTTCTCAGGTTGGGCAGGGGGGCTTATGGATCTGCTCTTCGCAAATCATTTTGTTGCGTTGCTTCAGTAATGCAATTATGGTTGTTCTTGTCAGGGTACACATTATTCGTGTTAACAACCTCTAAAAAGGATTAAGAATACTTACATACTAATAAAATGTTCGTTTAATATTAGAAATTACAGCAAGTATAATGTAAATATAAGAAAGGATTAATTTTTTCCTGCATTTGGGTGAAATAAAGGACAGAAAATGATCGGCAAATTTGCCGATCATTTTCTGTCGTTTATTTCGATTAAACGCCGAAAACAAACCAGTTCATTTCTTAATTAATTGATTGTTGTAAAAGAAAGAAATAATAAATTCATGCCAGTGTTTTATCGTGCATTCGACCACTGGTAGGAGTTTAGATGCGTAGTAATTTAATCACCAATCATCTCAACGACTACCAGTGTTCGAATGCACGATAAAACACTGGCATGAATTTATTATTTCGATTCTTACACATAATTTAACCTTAATTTGCACCGAAGCAACGGCGCTACATTTCTTGGCATACGCATTTTCGAAGCCATATGACGTCACGATAGAACATTACAGCGCGTGAGTGTTTTATTGAGAATTCAAACACAGATATGTCCCTTCTTTGTTTATATGGGGGCCGCGAAGTGTGTTAGAATACTTATTTCTTTATGCAAAGGTCGTGACTTTTAATTATTGCATATATGTCCGATCTAGACAACGACTGATACGAAATAATTCAGTTTGAACAATGACCAGACGTCGAGGTAATCGGGATCTTTTCAGGATCAAACCTGTTTGCGAAGTCGATCCTAGTTGTGTGTGACGGTGAGTGGGTTAGGTGATCATTCAATAGCATATCTATTGGAAGTCTTTTAAAATACAGATGCTGCTTAATGCAGAACAATATTTTTATGATGCACTGAGCAACTACATGCCTTTAAAGATCTCATGTTACCTCAATTAATGGTCACTTAACGCAAAGTTGATTGTGGCTCGCTTTCGGGAATAAAACCAGTTGGCAACTTGAACAGGAATTGAAAGTGATACAGATAGCTACTAAGCAGCTTTCTGCTTTACTTCTATCCAGGTATAAACATACACCACTTATCTATCAAAGTCAAGTTTAACCTCTGTAAAGAGGTGGTAGTTATAAACAGTGGGAAAACGTTATTCTTTCCCGTTTCAACGGAAAGGAAACGCAAAGACGTCGCGCACGATATTCCTACTACATGTAATACAGGGATCGCTCTCTTTAATATACTTTTTCCTTTCACAATATAAGTTATTCTTCAAATGTTATTCTTGTGGGAAGTCGCTTTGCACCATGACGGATATGATGTAAATGTCACCTTGTCTTGAATGCAGAAGACCGCATTTTGAAACGTGGTTAGATTTTCATTTTTGGGGGGATTTTTTATCGATTTTTTTAAACTATTAATTATAAACTTTTTTGGTAAATTTCACGGTTCGTGGAGCTGCCATATATTTTACTTATCAATGAATATGAAAAGATATATATTAAGCGAAAAAATATACAATATTGTTAATCTTAAAGAATATGAATTAACGTAAATTTTACACAAAAACGGTAAAGAAAATAAGAAATAAAGGATTGATAGAAACTTCGCTTCCAGTGGCACAGTGTGGCCGCGATACGTTTGACGTGACGCGCGATGTTCGTACACATTTTAAAACGACGCTTACTGTATCAGTATAAAAATCAATAAAAAAGTCAATTTTAGCTCGATATGATTGATATATGCATCAAATTAATCAGCAGAAAGTAAACAATAACATCACACCATTTATCTAATTCTAATTATTTTGAAAGTTTTTGAAAAATTAAGTTAAAATGTAATTTCTACAAAAAATTGGCGTGTCACACGTAAAAAAAATACATTCCCCTGAAGTTTTACAGGCGTATATTTCATATGTTTTACATCCAAATGCCTTCCAAATCTGGCGGAACAATGTTTATGTCAACATGTATCAATGAATTAGTTTTGGTTAAATTCAAAATGCATTTCCGCTTCCGGTCGAAAAAACAAGTTGAGTACAGAAACTGTCACACTTTGAAGAAACTCCACGGTGCAGATACAAAAACACAGATTATTATAAAAAATATCAACGAAGTAAGAACACATTCTCTACCATATAAAAGTTCATTTGATGCTGATTGTAATTGCACATGAAGATATTGATGAAACGTTGAATAGTTTACTTGATTGATATTTTATTAAGGTTGAAACAATGTCACACATGGCATTTTTCAGTGTTTTTTTACGTGTATCTGTTTTAATGTCATTTTAAAGTAAATCTACACAAAAATGTAGCGCAAGAAATATTTTTATCAAACGGTTCATTACCTAAGCTTTTAAATGATATAATTGTCTTTGCCGTGCGTCAAACAGTCTTAGTTTTATAAGTGTTTTAAAAAAGTTGAATTTTTGTCACACTTAGACGTCGCGCACGATATTCGTACAAACGTCCAGATCGACGTCCAAATCTGACATTTATATCGGGTTTTTGAGTAGCCTTTCAATTGTACATTGCGATACATGGTCAGAGATACAATTTCAAATATAGCTATAATATATCTCTTTACTATGACACTGATTAGCTACAAATAATGAGACATACGGTAAACATTTTGTCTCTTTAAACCAAAAAACAATCGCACGATTTCTAGCGACCCTTCACATTGTCTAGCTACAAAGAATGTACTGCTGAATGTGTTCTCTTAATGTTATGGTTCTCCTTTTTTGGTTTAAAGTACATGTACCTCTGGCACAAACCTGTTTTACAGATAGTAGAGCTAGCGCTGTTAGAACTATGAGAGCTAAACGTCTGGTAATTATTTTGCTCTGTCTCTATCGAAGGAGTTTCCCTAACTGTTCCCATAAGTTAAATATTTTCTGAAGACTAAAATTATTTGGAAATGTTGCACTTTTAGTTCTTAATGTTCTCAAATAGTGCCAAAACGGCTTATTTAGTGCGCAACTCTCTGTAAATTTAGTTTGGCATCGCTTTACACGGGTTTAACTGTAGATTCCCTTAATGTAAACAGGCATGTCGTGATGTCATGATCATACGTCATAAATACGGATGACGAACACTCATGACGCCTCGGTAAACACAGCAGATTCTGACCACCCATTGCATCTCGCAAGGGGAATTTAATCATTTGAAGTCCTCTGAAAAAAGACCATCGCTTAATTATTTACCGATTATTCTGAAAGCAGACTTTTCAGTTCAAACGTTCGTCTGCTTCAAACTGGTCAAAACTAATTAGTTATTAATCAGAAGTTTTAAACCGAGTGAGAAAGGTAATTGAGCTAGATCAAACGCAGGGTGTCTGCCAATCTAGTATGACAAAAGTTGGCTATTTCCATTTTCTATCACAGAGGTAAGCAGATTATAAAATGTTAATTTGATCTTCATTGACTGTACATATATAGCCATACTGATTCTTTTCAGACCAAAATAAGTATGACACTGTCTGCAATTCTAATTGATCTTTCCCCACATATCGCGAAATGCGAAAATCCAAGTGCCAATTTCTTCACATTAACAAATGTTTTCGCATTTCGATAATTAGTTTCCATATAAAATAACTGTTTAAAATGCGGAACGTTCTTTAAGGTCTCTTTTCTTTATTAAATTTTATATTATTACGTCGACGTCATATTACACAAATTTGTACGAACATACAGTTCATTATTTACGGAAGAAGATGATGTATCATACTGATTTCTTTTATAAAGTATGCGTCATGTGTGTCTGTTTTCCGTTATCTTAATGTTTCCATAAAATGTGAGAAAAGCGACTTCTTAAGAAAAACTGAGGCTTTTTTAACCCTTTGCCTGCTGGTCGCGACTTTACTGATTTTTGCAAACAGTTTGGATCCAGATCAGACGCCGCGTCACGCGGCGTCTGGTCTGATTCCAAACTGTTTGACACGCGGCTTAAGGTTTATGTATGAATCTAGATTTAGATGTTTTTGCAGACGACAATTTCGAAGCAGACGATATTACCGCAGGATAAGGGTTAATAACTCATATTTTGTTAGCGCTTACCCTGCCTGTGATCTCGGTTGAAAACTCCTTTACTAGATCTAATAATTAAAAAAAAAATTAAGCAGACGAAAGATTGAACAGAAAAGTCTGTTTTCAGGATAATTGGTAAATAATTAATCGGTTGGCTTTTTTCAGAGAATGCTGATTAAAGTCCACCTGCGAGATGCAATGCGTTGTTCGAATCTGCATTGTTTGGAAATCTGAATATTTGTATTCATACATTGTCGTCGAATAGGAGCATTCAATCATACAGATCAAATAGTGAAACAGACTAAAATGAGTGTTCGTCATCTATGGAAGAGTATCACTGCAAATATTCCATTATGCTTGATGTTTTGTTCCTCATTGTAAAATACATGCTACCTTGCTTCATTCTTTCTCCACATATTCCATTATGCTTGATGCTTTGTTCCTCATTGTAAAATACATGCTACCTTGCTTCATTCTTTCTCCACATATTCCATTATGCTTGCATGCATGATGCTTTGTTCCTCATTGTAAAATACATGCTACCTTGCTTCATTCTTTCTCCACATATTCCATTATGCTTGATGCTTTGTTCCTCATTGTAAAATACATGCTACCTTGCTTCATTCTTTCTCCACATATTCCATTATGCTTGATGCTTTGTTCCTCATTGTAAAATACATGCTACCTTGCTTCATTCTTTCTCCACATATTCCATTATGCTTGATGCTTTGTTCCTCATTGTAAAATACATGCTATCATGCTTCATTCTTTCTCCACATATTCCATTATGCTTGATGCTTTGTTCCTCATTGTAAAATACATGCTACCTTGCTTCATTCTTTCTCCACATATTCCATTATGCTTGATGCTGTGTTTCTCATTGTAAAATACATGCTATCATGCTTCATGCTTTATTCACAATGTTTGGTGCTTCATTCCTTATTCTACTTTGCAGTTCCATCATGACTTCAACAATTCCACTTCTCATTGTGTTTTATGCGGTATGCTTGATGCTTGGTGGTTTATTGTAAATTTCACTCTATCTTGCATTATGCTTTGTTCATAATGTTTGGTGCTAAGTGCTTATTTAACTTTGCACTTCTATCATTACTTCAATAATTCAATATCACTTTGTGCTTTGTGCATCATGCTAACTGCTTTGTGTGTCGTGAATAATGGTTTTTGACATTTCAAATCTCCTTCTATCCATGACTATAACGTGGAAGTACTTCCTTTAGTGAAGGGAAAAAATTAAATGCTTAAAATGACGTATTTATGGAGTAATGGGTTATGGTACATAACTGAAGAGAACTGATAGGAGACATAAAGTAATTGTATGAGATTTTGGATTAACTTTAGTCCTGCTTTAAGGTGCCATTTTTCAGGAAGTTGTAAAAGTATGTAATGGTACTTTATCTGGAAAAGTAGTTCTGAGGCGGAATAAATAGGTAATGGTGTATATGACAGAAAGGTGTTACCATAATGCCATAAATACACCTTTACTTTATTCTACCACTGAAAACTTAAGATTCATAAATACCCCCCCCCCCCCCAACCACCACCACAACCACCAAAGATCTTCCCCAGCATTTTATTTTAGGCATTATTAGGAACCCTCTAATCTGGATTTACACTGCTTACATATGACAAGTATACTCTTCAACAGATACACTGTTATGTGGCACTTGATTATAGTGGGCCTGTTACATTTTATTGCAATGTGTAAAACAATGAAGACCTTTATTAGGGGCCCATTGACTTGGGTCTTCACTGTTTGCATAGGAGAAATGTACTCTTCACAGGTACATATTTTGTTAATGATGTAAATATGTGATTGTATATTTCAATGAGTGTTAATTTATTGCAATATGACAAACAGTGAATATCCTGATCAGAGTGGCCTTAAAGGAGGCTTTGATCTGGATCTACTCTGTATGCAATTGACAAGTGTACTCCAAACAGCTACACGTTTGTTAATGATGTAAGTACGTGGCACTAGGTTGCAATGAGGTTGTAACAATTTATTGTCACCTGATAAACAATGAAGACCCTCATCAGAGGACCCCTATAAGGAGCCCTCTGATCTGGGTCTACATTGTTTGCACAGGACAAGAGTACTCTTCACAGGTACACTGTTGGTTAATGATAAATATATGTTGTGGTAGGTTTCAATGAGTTTATTTAAAAAAAATTGCAACATGAAAGAAAACGAAGAGCCTAATCAGAGGGTCACCTCATTGAAACCTACCACAACATATATTTATCATTAACCAACAGTGTACCTGTGAAGAGTACTCTTGTCCTGTGCAAACAGTGTAGACCCAGATCAGAGGGCTCCTATTTGGAGCCCTCTGATCTGGATCAACACTGTTTGCATAGGCTAAAATAAACTTTAGTAGAAATCTCCTACAGGATATATTTCTTATCCAATTTCATCTTGCTTTTATATTTACTCCAATTATCCATATGCCTAATCATCTATATTAACCCTTTACTCAATAGAGTGTTTTCATTACTGAAGGAGCATTCTGCTATACTTTCAGTCTGTTTTAAGCCACCATCTGCTAGGATATGGAAACTATTTCTTATGGTGAATATTTATTTTTTGCTGACTGCACAAAGAGGAACTATTTTATTGAGTGGGGAAAAATTAAAGGCATTAAAATAGGTATCTTTGGAGTGAAGGTTTAAAGTGTGTTTAAGTTTAACCCATTACTCCATATATACACATTTTTACATCTTTAACTTTTTGTTTCCAGTGAATAAAAGAGTCATAATTTAAACAACCATGACTATGTTTATTAAGAAATATTTTCTGTATTTCAACAGATGGTATCTTAAAGCAGGCCGATAGAAAAGCAGAATGCCCATTAAGGCCCATTTTGCTTTACTTTCAACCTGCTATATAAGATGTCTACTGTCTTCAAAACTAAAACAGGCTAAAGAGTAAAGAGTTTGAAAGCAGATGATTGATTAACCTATTACCCCATGAATACACCTTTATACATCTTTTATTTATTCTTCCACTTCTATATCAGAGCAGGTGGTAGCTCAGAGCAGACTGAAATTAAAGAAGAATGCTCCTAAATGAGCATTCTGCTGTACTTTCTGGCTGCTTTAAGTTTACGCAAATATCTGTCTTCAGTTCAAATTCTGCAAGTCGGGGCAATACTTCAAGGATTGGGGAAATACTTCCTAGGAAATTTACACCCCTGGTGGGGAACAGTTCCTGTTAACTGATATGCACAATTTAAGAACTATTTTCTATCAACTAGCAGCTTTAAAGCAGGTTGAATTTTAGTAAAGCAGAATGCTCATGAAGTTGCATTCTGCTTTACTTTCAACCTTCTTGGTGGTCACATGTCTTCAAAACTAGAAACAGGCAATGTGGTAAATGGTTAATTCAAAGATAGAAAAATTCCACATGACAGACTCTTTGTATCCCTTCTTAGTTATATGCATAAAGGCACAAATTACTGTTTTTGATATACATGTATATATGCAAGACATATAACTCCTGTTTGATTATCCATAGTATACAGGGCTCCAAATAAGAGGGAAAAAACAATATAAATCCAACAGATTCTCCATCAAGACAGCTCAAAATCCTATGGTGTTACTATACTTATTAGAATCCTCTCAAAGAGATTATCCTAATAAGTACTGTAGTGACACCAATGGGTTTAATACTGAAATAAAGATTTTAGTTTTTCAAATACTCCCCTTATCTGGAGCCCTGGGGTATATTTGAATGAACACAACAAACATCAAGAATTGATTGTTATCTATGTACAATTAAAAACAAACAAACTATATTTTCAAGTTGATACTTTTATTTTCTTTCTCCCATCTACCAAAAGCAGAATAGTTTTACAGTCAATCTGTTATTAAGCACCTATTAACTTATGCAATATTATGGTCTGGTGGTTGCTTAATGAAGATTAAAAATAATGCATGAAAAATATATGGCTTTCTGCATTATTATTTTACCTGCATTAAGCAGTCACTTGTCTTTAGATGTCTCCTTGCTCTGGAATTGAGTGCTTGCTTAGAACATGACTGACAAAAACTACAAACCACATGGAATAGCTCACAGTACAGCCATTTCTTTTTAACTCTTTACTCCATAGACAGGTAAACACTTAAAGCAGATTATTTTATTCTTTTGATACATACTCATGACTGTATAAATTGGAATTATTTTCTTCAGTGGAGGAATAGATTAAATGTGTCTGTGTATCTATGGAGTAAATGGTTAAAAACAGTTATGGTCCCTTAGGGGTAAAAGAATTAGAGTCAAACCACAGTGTCTCAAACTAGCTAAAGTTGAAAGTACTTGTTTTTCCACCAATGAAACTACTTAATTTGAAAAAGCTTCAACATATCCGTATTTCAACATTAAAAATTTAGTCATTTTTGAACTTTGAAATACAGATATATTCCACTAAAGTGGGACCAAGATGTCAAAGATTGACTGTAGTACAGTCAAACTTCGATATCTGGATCTAACTTAGTGGAACATAGTGTATTGTTCCTTTTAGTGTTTAATACTTAATCATGTTTCTAATATTGAAGATAGGTGACCACTTAAAAGCTCATTGAAAGTGAAAAAAAAAGACCTTAAGGTGCATTATTATTTACTTTTTGCCCGCTATAAGCTACCATCAATAAGAATATATAAATGTTTCTATTGAAACTATTCCATGACTGTTTAAATTTTGAAACTTTTTTCAACGGAGGAATGAATTACAAGCAATTGCATAACAATATCTATGGAGTAATGGGTTAAAAGCAATAATGCAGCAATTGACTATTTTCAATGGAGGAATAAATAACATGCACATATATGGAGTAATAGGTTAAAAGTGACAGGCAGTAAAGTGTTCATATTGAAGACACATATTCATTCTTATTCCATTTATTTAAAAGAACCCTCTGAGTCTGATCCTCTCATTAGTTTAAACATATTAAGGTCAATGATTTTATGTTTTGGGTGTGGAATTTCTTGGTAAATGAATTGAGAATCCTTGGATCCAGATTTGCTACATCAGAAATTTCTCCTGAAATCACTCAAAACATTAGTCTCATCAATGAACCCCTGTGACGACAAGCTAACTTTTGACGGGTGCCATCCTCAGTCCTCGGTCTAAAATAGCTCGCTGTCTCTTACTGTACACAGAGTGGACTATCAAAACATAAACTTGGCAGCATGTTCACCCTGAAAAGACAAATATACACAAATTATACATAATGATAAATGAAAACTTCGATCACGGTCTACACAGTGATTCAAAACAACATAATTTATTAAATTCCAAGTGTACCAGTGACAGGTAGCTAAATATTGATAAAACACTAGTAATGTTCATGAGACAAATAAGTTTACTACAGATAGGCCTAGTTAAATAAAGGTTAATGAAAAGACTAAATACCCGCTCCAAACACAATTACAAACTTAAATTAACACATCAGGGTCTGCACTGTTTGTCATTTTGAAACATAAAAAGTTAAAATCAACCCAAAATAGTCAAAAATGGACTAGACTTTTTTTTTTATTTGGAATTGTCCATTAAAAGTTTCAGGGGTGAATGAGTTAATCAGAGCTCAAGATCAGGTGGAGTATTTCAAAAACTAAAACGTTTAATCTGCATTAAACCCTATAATGTCACTACTCATTAGAACCGTCTCGACGTCACGATTCTAATGAGTAAGGGCATCATCGGATTTGGTGCTAAAACGAGTGAGAACATGACGAGGGAATGTTGAAGTTGTTGAGTTAACTCCATCTTCCTTAAACAACGTTACCCGGGGGGGGGGGGGGGGGGCTTTTGCCGAATGTGTCGTCCGCTTCAATCAAATTTACATTACAATCTAGTCTGGGTCTATTGTAAGACATCATCTGGTGAAGCGTCGTGGTGTAGTTCTGTCTGACAAAGTCATTTTCATTATTTCTATAACTTCAAACCATCAATGCTGTGCATTGTCTGCCATTTTGAAATTCTAGTACCCTGCTTTGTATACGTAACTAAAAAATTGCCCCGGCTTCACTGTATTCTTGATTTGTAAATTCTACACTTGTAAGTGCGTACTTCGATAATGCTTACTGCTTAGTGCTAGATGCAGTTTTGGTTGTTGGCGATACTGCAATGTTTCAATGAGCAACGAAGCATGAGTCACAAGGAATAAAGCAATGTGGAATATTTGAAGTCATGATGGAACTGCAAAGTAGAATAAGGAATGAAGCACCAAACATTTTGAATAAAGCATGAAGCATGATAGCATGTATTTTACAATGAGGAACAAAGCATCAAGCATAATGGAATATTTGCAGTGATACTCTTCCATAGTCATCCGTGTTTATGACGTATGATTATGACATCACGACTTGCCTGTTTAGTGTTAACTACGGAAGCCGGATAGTGCCACTTTTACAATTTTAAAAAAAAAAAATTATCTTGAAAATTCAAGTTATTATCTTGAAAATTCAACATAGTATCTTGAAAATTCAACATACGTCATAAATACGGATGACGAACACTCATGACGCCTCGGTAAACACAGCAGATTCTGACCACCCATTGCATCTCGCAAGGGGAATTTAATCATTTGAAGTCCTCTGAAAAAAGACCATCGCTTAATTATTTACCGATTATTCTGAAAGCAGACTTTTCAGTTCAAACGTTCGTCTGCTTCAAACTGGTCAAAACTATTTAGTTATTAATCAGAAGTTTTAAACCGAGTGAGAAAGGTAATTGAGCTAGATCAAACGCAGGGTGTCTGCCAATCTAGTATGACAAAAGTTGGCTATTTCCATTTTCTATCACAGAGGTAAGCAGATTATAAAATGTTAATTTGATCTTCATTGACTGTACATATATAGCCATACTGATTCTTTTCAGACCAAAATAAGTATGACACTGTCTGCAATTCTAATTGATCTTTCCCCACATATCGCGAAATGCGAAAATCCAAGTGCCAATTTCTTCACATTAACAAATGTTTTCGCATTTCGATAATTAGTTTCCATATAAAATAACTGTTTAAAATGCGGAACGTTCTTTAAGGTCTCTTTTCTTTATTAAATTTTATATTATTACGTCGACGTCATATTACACAAATTTGTACGAACATACAGTTCATTATTTACGGAAGAAGATGATGTATCATACTGATTTCTTTTATAAAGTATGCGTCATGTGTGTCTGTTTTCCGTTATCTTAATGTTTCCATAAAATGTGAGAAAAGCGACTTCTTAAGAAAAACTGAGGCTGTTTTAACCCTTTGCCTGCTGGTCGCGACTTTACTGATTTTTGCAAACAGTTTGGATCCAGATCAGACGCCGCGTCACGCGGCGTCTGGTCTGATTCCAAACTGTTTGACACGCGGCTTAAGGTTTATGTATGAATCTAGATTTAGATGTTTTTGCAGACGACAATTTCGAAGCAGACGATATTACCGCAGGATAAGGGTTAATAACTCATATTTTGTTAGCGCTTACCCTGCCTGTGATCTCGGTTGAAAACTCCTTTACTAGATCTAATAATTAAAAAAAAAATTAAGCAGACGAAAGATTGAACAGAAAAGTCTGTTTTCAGGATAATTGGTAAATAATTAATCGGTTGGCTTTTTTCAGAGAATGCTGATTAAAGTCCACCTGCGAGATGCAATGCGTTGTTCGAATCTGCATTGTTTGGAAATCTGAATATTTGTATTCATACATTGTCGTCGAATAGGAGCATTCAATCATACAGATCAAATAGTGAAACAGACTAAAATGAGTGTTCGTCATCTATGGAAGAGTATCACTGCAAATATTCCATTATGCTTGATGTTTTGTTCCTCATTGTAAAATACATGCTACCTTGCTTCATTCTTTCTCCACATATTCCATTATGCTTGATGCTTTGTTCCTCATTGTAAAATACATGCTACCTTGCTTCATTCTTTCTCCACATATTCCATTATGCTTGCATGCATGATGCTTTGTTCCTCATTGTAAAATACATGCTACCTTGCTTCATTCTTTCTCCACATATTCCATTATGCTTGATGCTTTGTTCCTCATTGTAAAATACATGCTACCTTGCTTCATTCTTTCTTATTCTACTTTGCAGTTCCATCATGACTTCAACAATTCCACTTCTCATTGTGTTTTATGCGGTATGCTTGATGCTTGGTGGTTTATTGTAAATTTCACTCTATCTTGCATTATGCTTTGTTCATAATGTTTGGTGCTAAGTGCTTATTTAACTTTGCACTTCTATCATTACTTCAATAATTCAATATCACTTTGTGCTTTGTGCATCATGCTAACTGCTTTGTGTGTCGTGAATAATGGTTTTTGACATTTCAAATCTCCTTCTATCCATGACTATAACGTGGAAGTACTTCCTTTAGTGAAGGGAAAAAATTAAATGCTTAAAATGACGTATTTATGGAGTAATGGGTTATGGTACATAACTGAAGAGAACTGATAGGAGACATAAAGTAATTGTATGAGATTTTGGATTAACTTTAGTCCTGCTTTAAGGTGCCATTTTTCAGGAAGTTGTAAAAGTATGTAATGGTACTTTATCTGGAAAAGTAGTTCTGAGGCGGAATAAATAGGTAATGGTGTATATGACAGAAAGGTGTTACCATAATGCCATAAATACACCTTTACTTTATTCTACCACTGAAAACTTAAGATTCATAAATACCCCCCCCCCCCAACCACCACCACAACCACCAAAGATCTTCCCCAGCATTTTATTTTAGGCATTATTAGGAACCCTCTAATCTGGATTTACACTGCTTACATATGACAAGTATACTCTTCAACAGATACACTGTTATGTGGCACTTGATTATAGTGGGCCTGTTACATTTTATTGCAATGTGTAAAACAATGAAGACCTTTATTAGGGGCCCATTGACTTGGGTCTTCACTGTTTGCATAGGAGAAATGTACTCTTCACAGGTACATATTTTGTTAATGATGTAAATATGTGATTGTATATTTCAATGAGTGTTAATTTATTGCAATATGACAAACAGTGAATATCCTGATCAGAGTGGCCTTAAAGGAGGCTTTGATCTGGATCTACTCTGTATGCAATTGACAAGTGTACTCCAAACAGCTACACGTTTGTTAATGATGTAAGTACGTGGCACTAGGTTGCAATGAGGTTGTAACAATTTATTGTCACCTGATAAACAATGAAGACCCTCATCAGAGGACCCCTATAAGGAGCCCTCTGATCTGGGTCTACATTGTTTGCACAGGACAAGAGTACTCTTCACAGGTACACTGTTGGTTAATGATAAATATATGTTGTGGTAGGTTTCAATGAGTTTATTTAAAAACAATTGCAACATGAAAGAAAACGAAGAGCCTAATCAGAGGGTCACCTCATTGAAACCTACCACAACATATATTTATCATTAACCAACAGTGTACCTGTGAAGAGTACTCTTGTCCTGTGCAAACAGTGTAGACCCAGATCAGAGGGCTCCTATTTGGAGCCCTCTGATCTGGATCAACACTGTTTGCATAGGCTAAAATAAACTTTAGTAGAAATCTCCTACAGGATATATTTCTTATCCAATTTCATCTTGCTTTTATATTTACTCCAATTATCCATATGCCTAATCATCTATATTAACCCTTTACTCAATAGAGTGTTTTCATTACTGAAGGAGCATTCTGCTATACTTTCAGTCTGTTTTAAGCCACCATCTGCTAGGATATGGAAACTATTTCTTATGGTGAATATTTATTTTTTGCTGACTGCACAAAGAGGAACTATTTTATTGAGTGGGGAAAAATTAAAGGCATTAAAATAGGTATCTTTGGAGTGAAGGTTTAAAGTGTGTTTAAGTTTAACCCATTACTCCATATATACACATTTTTACATCTTTAACTTTTTGTTTCCAGTGAATAAAAGAGTCATAATTTAAACAACCATGACTATGTTTATTAAGAAATATTTTCTGTATTTCAACAGATGGTATCTTAAAGCAGGCCGATAGAAAAGCAGAATGCCCATTAAGGCCCATTTTGCTTTACTTTCAACCTGCTATATAAGATGTCTACTGTCTTCAAAACTAAAACAGGCTAAAGAGTAAAGAGTTTGAAAGCAGATGATTGATTAACCTATTACCCCATGAATACACCTTTATACATCTTTTATTTATTCTTCCACTTCTATATCAGAGCAGGTGGTAGCTCAGAGCAGACTGAAATTAAAGAAGAATGCTCCTAAATGAGCATTCTGCTGTACTTTCTGGCTGCTTTAAGTTTACGCAAATATCTGTCTTCAGTTCAAATTCTGCAAGTCGGGGCAATACTTCAAGGATTGGGGAAATACTTCCTAGGAAATTTACACCCCTGGTGGGGAACATTTCCTGTTAACTGATATGCACAATTTAAGAACTATTTTCTATCAACTAGCAGCTTTAAAGCAGGTTGAATTTTAGTAAAGCAGAATGCTCATGAAGTTGCATTCTGCTTTACTTTCAACCTTCTTGGTGGTCACATGTCTTCAAAACTAGAAACAGGCAATGTGGTAAATGGTTAATTCAAAGATAGAAAAATTCCACATGACAGACTCTTTGTATCCCTTCTTAGTTATATGCATAAAGGCACAAATTACTGTTTTTGATATACATGTATATATGCAAGACATATAACTCCTGTTTGATTATCCATAGTATACAGGGCTCCAAATAAGAGGGAAAAAACAATATAAATCCAACAGATTCTCCATCAAGACAGCTCAAAATCCTATGGTGTTACTATACTTATTAGAATCCTCTCAAAGAGATTATCCTAATAAGTACTGTAGTGACACCAATGGGTTTAATACTGAAATAAAGATTTTAGTTTTTCAAATACTCCCCTTATCTGGAGCCCTGGGGTATATTTGAATGAACACAACAAACATCAAGAATTGATTGTTATCTATGTACAATTAAAAACAAACAAACTATATTTTCAAGTTGATACTTTTATTTTCTTTCTCCCATCTACCAAAAGCAGAATAGTTTTACAGTCAATCTGTTATTAAGCACCTATTAACTTATGCAATATTATGGTCTGGTGGTTGCTTAATGAAGATTAAAAATAATGCATGAAAAATATATGGCTTTCTGCATTATTATTTTACCTGCATTAAGCA
The DNA here is from genome assembly GCA_922989275.2 of Gari tellinella. Classification (NCBI taxonomy): domain Eukaryota; kingdom Metazoa; phylum Mollusca; class Bivalvia; order Cardiida; family Psammobiidae; genus Gari; species Gari tellinella. The sequence continues at coordinate 56,660,784 of OV277858.1, forward strand.
GTCACTTGTCTTTAGATGTCTCCTTGCTCTGGAATTGAGTGCTTGCTTAGAACATGACTGACAAAAACTACAAACCACATGGAATAGCTCACAGTACAGCCATTTCTTTTTAACTCTTTACTCCATAGACAGGTAAACACTTAAAGCAGATTATTTTATTCTTTTGATACATACTCATGACTGTATAAATTGGAATTATTTTCTTCAGTGGAGGAATAGATTAAATGTGTCTGTGTATCTATGGAGTAAATGGTTAAAAACAGTTATGGTCCCTTAGGGGTAAAAGAATTAGAGTCAAACCACAGTGTCTCAAACTAGCTAAAGTTGAAAGTACTTGTTTTTCCACCAATGAAACTACTTAATTTGAAAAAGCTTCAACATATCCGTATTTCAACATTAAAAATTTAGTCATTTTTGAACTTTGAAATACAGATATATTCCACTAAAGTGGGACCAAGATGTCAAAGATTGACTGTAGTACAGTCAAACTTCGATATCTGGATCTAACTTAGTGGAACATAGTGTATTGTTCCTTTTAGTGTTTAATACTTAATCATGTTTCTAATATTGAAGATAGGTGACCACTTAAAAGCTCATTGAAAGTGAAAAAAAAAAGACCTTAAGGTGCATTATTATTTACTTTTTGCCCGCTATAAGCTACCATCAATAAGAATATATAAATGTTTCTATTGAAACTATTCCATGACTGTTTAAATTTTGAAACTTTTTTCAACGGAGGAATGAATTACAAGCAATTGCATAACAATATCTATGGAGTAATGGGTTAAAAGCAATAATGCAGCAATTGACTATTTTCAATGGAGGAATAAATAACATGCACATATATGGAGTAATAGGTTAAAAGTGACAGGCAGTAAAGTGTTCATATTGAAGACACATATTCATTCTTATTCCATTTATTTAAAAGAACCCTCTGAGTCTGATCCTCTCATTAGTTTAAACATATTAAGGTCAATGATTTTATGTTTTGGGTGTGGAATTTCTTGGTAAATGAATTGAGAATCCTTGGATCCAGATTTGCTACATCAGAAATTTCTCCTGAAATCACTCAAAACATTAGTCTCATCAATGAACCCCTGTGACGACAAGCTAACTTTTGACGGGTGCCATCCTCAGTCCTCGGTCTAAAATAGCTCGCTGTCTCTTACTGTACACAGAGTGGACTATCAAAACATAAACTTGGCAGCATGTTCACCCTGAAAAGACAAATATACACAAATTATACATAATGATAAATGAAAACTTCGATCACGGTCTACACAGTGATTCAAAACAACATAATTTATTAAATTCCAAGTGTACCAGTGACAGGTAGCTAAATATTGATAAAACACTAGTAATGTTCATGAGACAAATAAGTTTACTACAGATAGGCCTAGTTAAATAAAGGTTAATGAAAAGACTAAATACCCGCTCCAAACACAATTACAAACTTAAATTAACACATCAGGGTCTGCACTGTTTGTCATTTTGAAACATAAAAAGTTAAAATCAACCCAAAATAGTCAAAAATGGACTAGACTTTTTTTTTTATTTGGAATTGTCCATTAAAAGTTTCAGGGGTGAATGAGTTAATCAGAGCTCAAGATCAGGTGGAGTATTTCAAAAACTAAAACGTTTAATCTGCATTAAACCCTATAATGTCACTACTCATTAGAACCGTCTCGACGTCACGATTCTAATGAGTAAGGGCATCATCGGATTTGGTGCTAAAACGAGTGAGAACATGACGAGGGAATGTTGAAGTTGTTGAGTTAACTCCATCTTCCTTAAACAACGTTACCCGGGGGGGGGGGGGGGGGCTTTTGCCGAATGTGTCGTCCGCTTCAATCAAATTTACATTACAATCTAGTCTGGGTCTATTGTAAGACATCATCTGGTGAAGCGTCGTGGTGTAGTTCTGTCTGACAAAGTCATTTTCATTATTTCTATAACTTCAAACCATCAATGCTGTGCATTGTCTGCCATTTTGAAATTCTAGTACCCTGCTTTGTATACGTAACTAAAAAATTGCCCCGGCTTCACTGTATTCTTGATTTGTAAATTCTACACTTGTAAGTGCGTACTTCGATAATGCTTACTGCTTAGTGCTAGATGCAGTTTTGGTTGTTGGCGATACTGCAATGTTTCAATGAGCAACGAAGCATGAGTCACAAGGAATAAAGCAATGTGGAATATTTGAAGTCATGATGGAACTGCAAAGTAGAATAAGGAATGAAGCACCAAACATTTTGAATAAAGCATGAAGCATGATAGCATGTATTTTACAATGAGGAACAAAGCATCAAGCATAATGGAATATTTGCAGTGATACTCTTCCATAGTCATCCGTGTTTATGACGTATGATTATGACATCACGACTTGCCTGTTTAGTGTTAACTACGGAAGCCGGATAGTGCCACTTTTACAATTTTTAAAAAAAAAAATTATCTTGAAAATTCAAGTTATTATCTTGAAAATTCAACATAGTATCTTGAAAATTCAACATACGTCATAAATACGGATGACGAACACTCATGACGCCTCGGTAAACACAGCAGATTCTGACCACCCATTGCATCTCGCAAGGGGAATTTAATCATTTGAAGTCCTCTGAAAAAAGACCATCGCTTAATTATTTACCGATTATTCTGAAAGCAGACTTTTCAGTTCAAACGTTCGTCTGCTTCAAACTGGTCAAAACTAATTAGTTATTAATCAGAAGTTTTAAACCGAGTGAGAAAGGTAATTGAGCTAGATCAAACGCAGGGTGTCTGCCAATCTAGTATGACAAAAGTTGGCTATTTCCATTTTCTATCACAGAGGTAAGCAGATTATAAAATGTTAATTTGATCTTCATTGACTGTACATATATAGCCATACTGATTCTTTTCAGACCAAAATAAGTATGACACTGTCTGCAATTCTAATTGATCTTTCCCCACATATCGCGAAATGCGAAAATCCAAGTGCCAATTTCTTCACATTAACAAATGTTTTCGCATTTCGATAATTAGTTTCCATATAAAATAACTGTTTAAAATGCGGAACGTTCTTTAAGGTCTCTTTTCTTTATTAAATTTTATATTATTACGTCGACGTCATATTACACAAATTTGTACGAACATACAGTTCATTATTTACGGAAGAAGATGATGTATCATACTGATTTCTTTTATAAAGTATGCGTCATGTGTGTCTGTTTTCCGTTATCTTAATGTTTCCATAAAATGTGAGAAAAGCGACTTCTTAAGAAAAACTGAGGCTGTTTTAACCCTTTGCCTGCTGGTCGCGACTTTACTGATTTTTGCAAACAGTTTGGATCCAGATCAGACGCCGCGTCACGCGGCGTCTGGTCTGATTCCAAACTGTTTGACACGCGGCTTAAGGTTTATGTATGAATCTAGATTTAGATGTTTTTGCAGACGACAATTTCGAAGCAGACGATATTACCGCAGGATAAGGGTTAATAACTCATATTTTGTTAGCGCTTACCCTGCCTGTGATCTCGGTTGAAAACTCCTTTACTAGATCTAATAATTAAAAAAAAAATTAAGCAGACGAAAGATTGAACAGAAAAGTCTGTTTTCAGGATAATTGGTAAATAATTAATCGGTTGGCTTTTTTCAGAGAATGCTGATTAAAGTCCACCTGCGAGATGCAATGCGTTGTTCGAATCTGCATTGTTTGGAAATCTGAATATTTGTATTCATACATTGTCGTCGAATAGGAGCATTCAATCATACAGATCAAATAGTGAAACAGACTAAAATGAGTGTTCGTCATCTATGGAAGAGTATCACTGCAAATATTCCATTATGCTTGATGTTTTGTTCCTCATTGTAAAATACATGCTACCTTGCTTCATTCTTTCTCCACATATTCCATTATGCTTGATGCTTTGTTCCTCATTGTAAAATACATGCTACCTTGCTTCATTCTTTCTCCACATATTCCATTATGCTTGCATGCATGATGCTTTGTTCCTCATTGTAAAATACATGCTACCTTGCTTCATTCTTTCTCCACATATTCCATTATGCTTGATGCTTTGTTCCTCATTGTAAAATACATGCTACCTTGCTTCATTCTTTCTTATTCTACTTTGCAGTTCCATCATGACTTCAACAATTCCACTTCTCATTGTGTTTTATGCGGTATGCTTGATGCTTGGTGGTTTATTGTAAATTTCACTCTATCTTGCATTATGCTTTGTTCATAATGTTTGGTGCTAAGTGCTTATTTAACTTTGCACTTCTATCATTACTTCAATAATTCAATATCACTTTGTGCTTTGTGCATCATGCTAACTGCTTTGTGTGTCGTGAATAATGGTTTTTGACATTTCAAATCTCCTTCTATCCATGACTATAACGTGGAAGTACTTCCTTTAGTGAAGGGAAAAAATTAAATGCTTAAAATGACGTATTTATGGAGTAATGGGTTATGGTACATAACTGAAGAGAACTGATAGGAGACATAAAGTAATTGTATGAGATTTTGGATTAACTTTAGTCCTGCTTTAAGGTGCCATTTTTCAGGAAGTTGTAAAAGTATGTAATGGTACTTTATCTGGAAAAGTAGTTCTGAGGCGGAATAAATAGGTAATGGTGTATATGACAGAAAGGTGTTACCATAATGCCATAAATACACCTTTACTTTATTCTACCACTGAAAACTTAAGATTCATAAATACCCCCCCCAACCACCACCACAACCACCAAAGATCTTCCCCAGCATTTTATTTTAGGCATTATTAGGAACCCTCTAATCTGGATTTACACTGCTTACATATGACAAGTATACTCTTCAACAGATACACTGTTATGTGGCACTTGATTATAGTGGGCCTGTTACATTTTATTGCAATGTGTAAAACAATGAAGACCTTTATTAGGGGCCCATTGACTTGGGTCTTCACTGTTTGCATAGGAGAAATGTACTCTTCACAGGTACATATTTTGTTAATGATGTAAATATGTGATTGTATATTTCAATGAGTGTTAATTTATTGCAATATGACAAACAGTGAATATCCTGATCAGAGTGGCCTTAAAGGAGGCTTTGATCTGGATCTACTCTGTATGCAATTGACAAGTGTACTCCAAACAGCTACACGTTTGTTAATGATGTAAGTACGTGGCACTAGGTTGCAATGAGGTTGTAACAATTTATTGTCACCTGATAAACAATGAAGACCCTCATCAGAGGACCCCTATAAGGAGCCCTCTGATCTGGGTCTACATTGTTTGCACAGGACAAGAGTACTCTTCACAGGTACACTGTTGGTTAATGATAAATATATGTTGTGGTAGGTTTCAATGAGTTTATTTAAAAACAATTGCAACATGAAAGAAAACGAAGAGCCTAATCAGAGGGTCACCTCATTGAAACCTACCACAACATATATTTATCATTAACCAACAGTGTACCTGTGAAGAGTACTCTTGTCCTGTGCAAACAGTGTAGACCCAGATCAGAGGGCTCCAAATAGGAGCCCTCTGATCTGGATCAACACTGTTTGCATAGGCTAAAATAAACTTTAGTAGAAATCTCCTACAGGATATATTTCTTATCCAATTTCATCTTGCTTTTATATTTACTCCAATTATCCATATGCCTAATCATCTATATTAACCCTTTACTCAATAGAGTGTTTTCATTACTGAAGGAGCATTCTGCTATACTTTCAGTCTGTTTTAAGCCACCATCTGCTAGGATATGGAAACTATTTCTTATGGTGAATATTTATTTTTTGCTGACTGCACAAAGAGGAACTATTTTATTGAGTGGGGAAAAATTAAAGGCATTAAAATAGGTATCTTTGGAGTGAAGGTTTAAAGTGTGTTTAAGTTTAACCCATTACTCCATATATACACATTTTTACATCTTTAACTTTTTGTTTCCAGTGAATAAAAGAGTCATAATTTAAACAACCATGACTATGTTTATTAAGAAATATTTTCTGTATTTCAACAGATGGTATCTTAAAGCAGGCCGATAGAAAAGCAGAATGCCCATTAAGGCCCATTTTGCTTTACTTTCAACCTGCTATATAAGATGTCTACTGTCTTCAAAACTAAAACAGGCTAAAGAGTAAAGAGTTTGAAAGCAGATGATTGATTAACCTATTACCCCATGAATACACCTTTATACATCTTTTATTTATTCTTCCACTTCTATATCAGAGCAGGTGGTAGCTCAGAGCAGACTGAAATTAAAGAAGAATGCTCCTAAATGAGCATTCTGCTGTACTTTCTGGCTGCTTTAAGTTTACGCAAATATCTGTCTTCAGTTCAAATTCTGCAAGTCGGGGCAATACTTCAAGGATTGGGGAAATACTTCCTAGGAAATTTACACCCCTGGTGGGGAACATTTCCTGTTAACTGATATGCACAATTTAAGAACTATTTTCTATCAACTAGCAGCTTTAAAGCAGGTTGAATTTTAGTAAAGCAGAATGCTCATGAAGTTGCATTCTGCTTTACTTTCAACCTTCTTGGTGGTCACATGTCTTCAAAACTAGAAACAGGCAATGTGGTAAATGGTTAATTCAAAGATAGAAAAATTCCACATGACAGACTCTTTGTATCCCTTCTTAGTTATATGCATAAAGGCACAAATTACTGTTTTTGATATACATGTATATATGCAAGACATATAACTCCTGTTTGATTATCCATAGTATACAGGGCTCCAAATAAGAGGGAAAAAACAATATAAATCCAACAGATTCTCCATCAAGACAGCTCAAAATCCTATGGTGTTACTATACTTATTAGAATCCTCTCAAAGAGATTATCCTAATAAGTACTGTAGTGACACCAATGGGTTTAATACTGAAATAAAGATTTTAGTTTTTCAAATACTCCCCTTATCTGGAGCCCTGGGGTATATTTGAATGAACACAACAAACATCAAGAATTGATTGTTATCTATGTACAATTAAAAACAAACAAACTATATTTTCAAGTTGATACTTTTATTTTCTTTCTCCCATCTACCAAAAGCAGAATAGTTTTACAGTCAATCTGTTATTAAGCACCTATTAACTTATGCAATATTATGGTCTGGTGGTTGCTTAATGAAGATTAAAAATAATGCATGAAAAATATATGGCTTTCTGCATTATTATTTTACCTGCATTAAGCAGTCACTTGTCTTTAGATGTCTCCTTGCTCTGGAATTGAGTGCTTGCTTAGAACATGACTGACAAAAACTACAAACCACATGGAATAGCTCACAGTACAGCCATTTCTTTTTAACTCTTTACTCCATAGACAGGTAAACACTTAAAGCAGATTATTTTATTCTTTTGATACATACTCATGACTGTATAAATTGGAATTATTTTCTTCAGTGGAGGAATAGATTAAATGTGTCTGTGTATCTATGGAGTAAATGGTTAAAAACAGTTATGGTCCCTTAGGGGTAAAAGAATTAGAGTCAAACCACAGTGTCTCAAACTAGCTAAAGTTGAAAGTACTTGTTTTTCCACCAATGAAACTACTTAATTTGAAAAAGCTTCAACATATCCGTATTTCAACATTAAAAATTTAGTCATTTTTGAACTTTGAAATACAGATATATTCCACTAAAGTGGGACCAAGATGTCAAAGATTGACTGTAGTACAGTCAAACTTCGATATCTGGATCTAACTTAGTGGAACATAGTGTATTGTTCCTTTTAGTGTTTAATACTTAATCATGTTTCTAATATTGAAGATAGGTGACCACTTAAAAGCTCATTGAAAGTGAAAAAAAAAAGACCTTAAGGTGCATTATTATTTACTTTTTGCCCGCTATAAGCTACCATCAATAAGAATATATAAATGTTTCTATTGAAACTATTCCATGACTGTTTAAATTTTGAAACTTTTTTCAACGGAGGAATGAATTACAAGCAATTGCATAACAATATCTATGGAGTAATGGGTTAAAAGCAATAATGCAGCAATTGACTATTTTCAATGGAGGAATAAATAACATGCACATATATGGAGTAATAGGTTAAAAGTGACAGGCAGTAAAGTGTTCATATTGAAGACACATATTCATTCTTATTCCATTTATTTAAAAGAACCCTCTGAGTCTGATCCTCTCATTAGTTTAAACATATTAAGGTCAATGATTTTATGTTTTGGGTGTGGAATTTCTTGGTAAATGAATTGAGAATCCTTGGATCCAGATTTGCTACATCAGAAATTTCTCCTGAAATCACTCAAAACATTAGTCTCATCAATGAACCCCTGTGACGACAAGCTAACTTTTGACGGGTGCCATCCTCAGTCCTCGGTCTAAAATAGCTCGCTGTCTCTTACTGTACACAGAGTGGACTATCAAAACATAAACTTGGCAGCATGTTCACCCTGAAAAGACAAATATACACAAATTATACATAATGATAAATGAAAACTTCGATCACGGTCTACACAGTGATTCAAAACAACATAATTTATTAAATTCCAAGTGTACCAGTGACAGGTAGCTAAATATTGATAAAACACTAGTAATGTTCATGAGACAAATAAGTTTACTACAGATAGGCCTAGTTAAATAAAGGTTAATGAAAAGACTAAATACCCGCTCCAAACACAATTACAAACTTAAATTAACACATCAGGGTCTGCACTGTTTGTCATTTTGAAACATAAAAAGTTAAAATCAACCCAAAATAGTCAAAAATGGACTAGACTTTTTTTTTTATTTGGAATTGTCCATTAAAAGTTTCAGGGGTGAATGAGTTAATCAGAGCTCAAGATCAGGTGGAGTATTTCAAAAACTAAAACGTTTAATCTGCATTAAACCCTATAATGTCACTACTCATTAGAACCGTCTCGACGTCACGATTCTAATGAGTAAGGGCATCATCGGATTTGGTGCTAAAACGAGTGAGAACATGACGAGGGAATGTTGAAGTTGTTGAGTTAACTCCATCTTCCTTAAACAACGTTACCCGGGGGGGGGGGGGGGCTTTTGCCGAATGTGTCGTCCGCTTCAATCAAATTTACATTACAATCTAGTCTGGGTCTATTGTAAGACATCATCTGGTGAAGCGTCGTGGTGTAGTTCTGTCTGACAAAGTCATTTTCATTATTTCTATAACTTCAAACCATCAATGCTGTGCATTGTCTGCCATTTTGAAATTCTAGTACCCTGCTTTGTATACGTAACTAAAAAATTGCCCCGGCTTCACTGTATTCTTGATTTGTAAATTCTACACTTGTAAGTGCGTACTTCGATAATGCTTACTGCTTAGTGCTAGATGCAGTTTTGGTTGTTGGCGATACTGCAATGTTTCAATGAGCAACGAAGCATGAGTCACAAGGAATAAAGCAATGTGGAATATTTGAAGTCATGATGGAACTGCAAAGTAGAATAAGGAATGAAGCACCAAACATTTTGAATAAAGCATGAAGCATGATAGCATGTATTTTACAATGAGGAACAAAGCATCAAGCATAATGGAATATTTGCAGTGATACTCTTCCATAGTCATCCGTGTTTATGACGTATGATTATGACATCACGACTTGCCTGTTTAGTGTTAACTACGGAAGCCGGATAGTGCCACTTTTACAATTTTTAAAAAAAAAAATTATCTTGAAAATTCAAGTTATTATCTTGAAAATTCAACATAGTATCTTGAAAATTCAACATAGTATTTTGAATTTTCAACATACTAACTTGAAAATTCAAGATACTATCTTAAAAATTTAACATACTATCTTGAAAATTCAAGATAATATCTTGAATTTTCAAGTTAGTTTGTTGAAAATTCAAGATAATATCTTGAATTTTCAAGATAATAACTTGAAAATTCAACATAGTATTTTGAATTTTCAACATACTAACTTGAAAATTCAAGCTACTATCTTAAAAAATTCAACATACTATCTTGAAAATTCAAGATAATATCTTGAATTTTCAAGTTAGTATGTTGAAAATTCAAGATAATATCTTGAATTTTCAAGATAGTATGTTGAATTTTCAAGATAGTATCTTGAATATTCAAGATAATATCTTGAATTTTCAAGATAATATCTTGAATTTTCAAGTTAGTATGTTGAAAATTCAAGATATTATCTTGAATTTTCAAGATAGTATGTTGAATTTTCAAGATACTTATCTTGAATATTCAAGATAATATCTTGAATTTTCAAGATAATAACTTGAATTTTCAAGATAATAGAGCTGGAATAAATCTGTTGTACGGAAGGTTGATAGTGCCACTTTAAGAATTCATAGTAGGCTTAGTATCGAATAAATATTCAAGGGAAAAGTATTAAAGGCATTTTAAAGGTCAAAGGGTTAAACTCCAGATCAAAGAGAAATAGTTGCATTTATTTCTAGCTAATCTGATCACAGCTTTGTGCATCTTGCATCTTTCGTAAACAGTTTAGTTCACCTTAGTTTATGCTCCGGGTGAGCTTTTATGATGACCTTTTGTCCAGCGTCTGTCTTTCTAATCAAATTTTACGTAGCTCACATCCTGCACATAACACTTTAACGCAAAACCTTAACGTTGAACCTAGAGGTAAAGGCCAACTGTCATCAAATGCGGTGCATCATGGTCTACTCATACAGGCGAATCAGCCAGAACAAACTCTAAGTTATGAATAGACTTTTATGCAAAACCTTAACATTAACCCCAGAGGTCAAGGTCAAAGGTCAATGTCACTCAACTACGGTTTACAATGCTGTACTGATTACGGCGCATTTATGGTTCAAGTTGGTTCAAGTTTCATAGACCTAGCCCTTATAGTTTATGATAGTTTATGATATCCAGTCCGGACGCTGACGCCGGGGTATAGCATATAAGCCCCCTCACTTCGTGAAAGAGAGCTTAAAAGCATCACTAAACTGGGAGATTTGGTAGAAATTAGCTCAGTAATTTCTGGAAAGGTTTTCAAAGATTTTTTAAAGTTTTAATTGGTTGGTTGCCATGACAACCACGATTATTCACGTAATACCATAAACATTAGGAATTTGCATAAGACTAATATATAAGTATCATTCAGGTAAATTTTGGTGAAAATCTATCACGGGGTTTCACAGAGAAGACTGCTAAAACAAGAGGGCCATGTTGGACCTTAAATCGCCCACCTTTAGGCTAAAAAATTCTACAAGCTTCAGAGAAAACAAGTGAACCCTAGGGCAGGGCTAATTTTGACCCAGGTGTATAATTTGAACAAACCTGGTAGAGGACAACTACATACCGTTATGCTACATACCAGTTACCAATTAGCAATGCCCTAGGTCTTGTGGTTATAGAGAAGAACACTTTAAAAAGTTGCCATGTCAACCACAGTTTTGAGTGGATTCAATTTCTTTGAATACTTTTTGTAAGGATCAAGTTTCATAAAAGCTGGTCAACTGGTTTTCAGCTAAGAATTCGTTTACAGAAAGTGGTTGATGGACGGACAGACAGACGGACGTCGGACGAAATGCGATCACAATAACTCACACGGAATATAAGCTCAGGTGAGCTAAGAATATTGACGAAAGATGCACGATGCACACAGGACATTCCAGGGATCACAAAACCTCAACATGAGCTGTAATCAGCTGAGTTAGAAATAAATTAAACTTTTTCTCTTTAATCTGTATTTTAACCCTTTGACCTTATATAAACGCCTTTTATAATTTCCTCTTTGTGTATTTTTACGAGACTCCGCCTTCTATGAATTCTTAAAGTGATACTATCCACCTTCCATACAACAGATTTATCCCATCTCTATTATGTTGAAAATTCAAGTTACTATCTTGAATTTTCAAGATAGTATATGTTGAATTTTCAAGATAAGTATCTTGAAAATTCAAGTTATTATCTTGAAAATTCAAGATATTATCTTGAATATTCAAGATACTATCTTGAAAATTCAACATACTATCTTGAAAATTCAAGATAATATCTTGAATTTTCAACATACTAACTTGAAAATTCAAGATAGTATGTTGAATTTTCAAGATAGTATCTTGAAAATTCAAGTTATTATCTTGAAAATTGAAGATATTATCTTGAATATTCAAGATAGTATCTTGAATTTTCAAGTTAGTATCTTGAAAATTCAAGAAAGTATCTTGAATTTTCAAGATAGTATCTTGAATTTTCAATATAATAACTTGAATTTTCAAGATAAAAAAAGTGTAAAAGTGGCACTATCCGGCTTCCGTAGTTAACATATAAGGGGAATGTACAAATAAACGCGTGTAAAGCGACACCAACAGGGCTGCCATAACTTGTCATCAAAACTAGAAACAGGCGATGGGGTGAAGCAACGATTCGTAAAATCGCACATGAAGAAATCCTAAGATTTCCAAATTTGATTTTTTCAAGTGCGATTTTACGAATCGTTGCTTTACCCCATCACCTGTTTCTAGTTTAGTTGACACGTGGCTGCTTAAAGCAGGCTGGAAGTAAAGCAGAATGCGCCTTAAGACGCATTCTGCTTTACTTTCAGCCTGCTTTAAGCTACCATGTACTAGAAAAAATCCGAATATGTAGGAAAAATCCGGAGATATGGCAGCCCTGCACCAAACCAAATTTAACAGAGCTTTATGCACCAACTTATCCATTTTGACACTGTTTGAGAACAATGAGAATATTAAGTACATACACACCTGTTAAGGCTTTGGCCTGCCCTAGAGGATTTTTTTAAGTGATAAGGTGAAACTACTTCGATAGAGACAACTCAGATCATTGGACTGACGTTTAACCAGCGCTATCTGTAAACTATATTTGTTCCGGGTTCACTTTTTAAAAAAAACACAACAGAGGACATACCTTTAAGTGAACACATTCACAAGGACATGCTTTGTAGCCTGACGATGGGGAGTCTCGCTAGAAATCAAGCGATTGTTTTCGGTTTTAAAGAGCCAAAATTAAATATACCATGCGCTTCATTATTTGTAAAATGTGTGACATATCAATGCTAAAGAAAAGAGGGTAACTAGATCTACATTTGAAGTTCCATATATCATCTTGTAACCAACTAGCTCAGCGGTATTTTATCTGAACTGTTTACAGTTTATTAATATTAAACGGGGTTAACAGTTTAACGAGGGTGGGGTCGCCGGGCGTGAGACAATGATAACACAAGCCTGGTTCTCTGTCATACGTCTAATTACACCTCTGTTACACATCAAATCACATCACAGGAGTGACGCCAAAAAAATCATGACAACAAATATGCACTCATAAGGGTTAGCATCCAGTTTATCAAACCAAACGCTCCAGTACCAACTACACACCAACCTCACTCACTCCATTGTGTCCTAATAATGTGCTGCAATAATGAAAATATCTGGCAAACACCTATTCGAGGAACAATCTTCAAACCTTCCGAAACTAGTTTGTCAAATCACGGGTAAAGCAGAGACCTTCACCCATTGAGAACAACCAATGAACTGCCTATATAATGCAAGCGCTACTTTTCAATGACGTCTCTCAATCCAAAACTAAATAGAAATTAAAAGCTGGAATGTAGCAAATATTAATGAAATGGGACAAATGATAGCGGAATGACAAAGTTAGACCTGGTCACATACTTTTAATATAACATATGTTACTCTATATACAATTCAAACGCAAAACCCCGCTTTAGACGTCAATTAGACGTTACAAACGTTAGTTCGCCCATTGTGCGCGACGTCAAATGCAACGTATTTTTTTATTATAGAAATTGACAGATTCATGTCAATTTATATTGTGATCTGAGTGGCGAACAGTTTGAAATCTGATATGGTTCTAAAGTGTTTCGAATAGAAATAATTGTTTTAGCATAAATAAACGCGTATATATTGGATAAGAATAACGATTTCTCCACTGTAACATTTCTTAAGAGACATAGAGTGGAACTTACAGGCATTGGCATACGACTGAAAAGTACTAATGTTGTATCAAGGTTACCGTTATTTATGTCTTCGAGCTGATTTAATATTTATAAACTCTTTGAAGTAGCTCTGGAAAGCAACCTATAATGACCACGATATAACTAACCCTTTAACTGGCATAGCGTTACTAATTTTAAAACTATCACAACTTACTTTTAATTCTCAAATTTAAATTGCAGGTATTTTTACTAAAAGAGATTGAAATGCATGGTAAACAGTTTGGATCACGATCAGATTCCATGTAATGCGGTGTCTGATTATGATACAAAGTTCCAAATGGTTTACAAATATCCGTTAAATATGGGGTAATGCAGGGAATGTCTTAATAGGCAAAACCTGCGCAATAATTTACAAGCTACGAGTGTTTTGTATCAGTTAATCATGCAAACAATATTTTACCAATTTACTGCCATATTGACGTTTGCTTAAACAATTTTGTCGTCTGCTTTTTCATCTAAAATTATTTCTTTGGAAATTAACGAAAGTTATATTGTAATGAGTGTCAAACAGGTTGTATCCTGATCAGACGCTGCGTTTTCGCGGCGTCTGTTCAGAATCAAAGCTTTTTAATTAACTATTCTACTCATTTAAGGTATTGAAGGGGTTAAAATAATAATGTGTAGGTTGTTCCTAAGTCAAGCTCCTTCTATGGTATTTTCAAATATTACTTGTACTCTTGCATTACTGTGTACTTCTAGCGCAATGAACTCGTTGCTATAATTGAAAGTAGTTTAGGCCAGATCAATCGCATGGTGAGTCATATTATTTTTATAGTAGTTTTTGCATACACAATAATAATGTCGTCTGCAGAAAGATGTTTAGGTTTTATACTGCCATTGCTTTAACCCTCCACTGCCATTATGACGTAATCGCCTGTATAATACAGACGCTGTTATGATACTGTCTTATATATTTCGTCTGCTTTTATTTATGATAGTTCCAACTTAGAACAGTTCAGTAATTCTTTAGAAATGCACTGTGAATCTTTTTGCCAAGGATTTCATATTAACCGATTAAGGTTAAAAGTCATAAATTACAACTTGTAATTTGTTAGTTTTAAGTTTATTGCTATGCCAGTTTTGTTGTAGAATAAACACTAATCATGTTGAATTATTGTCTGCTATAGTCAAACAACTAGGTTAGGCGTGTCACGGGGTCGCCGAGTCCATTTATAAGGGAGATCAGGATTTCGGATATCCTCGTGGCAATTTTTAAATGAAAAGTTTTAGTTATTTGTACAAACAATAAATTATTTAGTTATCGGAAACATAGCGCAGTGGATAAGACGTAGGACTAAAAGGAAGCAGGATCGAGAAACATTTTATCAAGCGCGGGTTCGAGTCTTGCATCAACCTAAAATATGTTTTGGCTCAAACAATATTAAGGATTCTATAATTACATTGCATTAAAGAAATGCGGAAAGCCCCCTGAAGAAAACAGCTAAAACTTGTATTGATATTTGTATTTTATCATCCCTTTGTTTTTAAACATATGGCTAATATAAGACTCGAACTCAAACTAATGCTCCCCTTCCCCAACATTGAAGAACATGTACATAAATAGTCAGTATAATACAGTATGGAATAAGATAATGTTTTACTATTCATTCTAGATTAAAAAAAAAGATTCAGGTTGACGCGGGATTCGAACCCACGCTGAACAAAAATACTGTTATCACAATGCATTCTGCGTACCTACACTCTACCTACTGCGCTAAACTGCTGACAACAATTCCGCCTTCATTTGTATAAAACATACTAAACTCGACTGTTTAAAAATGGTCCGAGAACATGCGGAATGCTGTTATCCCTAAAAAATGGACTCGGTTGACCTTTGACACGTCAGACCTAGTTGTTTGACTATACAATTATCGTCGCGAAAAAACACAAACATCATGCGTTTGAAGTAAATAAACAATTGAATATAAGTGCGAAACAGTTTTGAACCAGATAAGGCGCCGTGTAATGGATATGGGACCCGTTTTACTAAACTACTTGCGTAAGTCAAAATTGTTTTACTCTTATTTTTCGATCATAAACGTTTGCAAACAGCAAATAGCCAGATCAGAGGACGCGCTAGAAGCCCGTCCTCTGATCTGGCTATTTGCTGTTTGTAGCAAGTGATAATAAAAAATATAAATTAAAATTTAAAATTTTGACTGACGCAAAATTTTTGCGTAAGTAGTTTAGTAAAACGGGCCCCTGGATCACAGCTGCTTGCAAAATCGTGCTTAGCATGTTCTCAGTGTTGTTATGCTTTCTGGTCCTTTGGAATCATTGATTTCAGCGCATTTACGGTTGGGGGTTGAATTCCGCTTAAGCCGGTGCTAGGGGGCGTGGGCACTGTTGCACATTTCAGTGATGCTAATGAACAGACTCAATTAAACCGAGTCTGCAATTTTCGGTGTTTGCTTTGTTTTCTGTGCTTTCAAAGGATCTCCTCTTATTCAGATTTAAGGGGAAAGGCATATTCTTACAAACTCTACGATTCTGTCTGAGGTTGACAATTTTTTAACTTCCTGAGTTAATTTGTAGTTCAAGAAGTATTGATTAGTCATAGTACAGTGGAGAAAGCGATAGTCTTTACACTTGAAACGCTAACCATAAACACAATGTTGACAAGGTTTGACAAACTCTACGATTCTGTCTGAGGTTGACACTCTTTTAACTACTGACGTTTATTTGTAGGTAAATGTGAAACCAGTTTAAGTCCATAATTATTGATAATTCTACAGTGTTTCCTCTTTATTACGTCACCCAATTGGAGATCATAAATGTGTGCGTTATTCGGAGGGAGTCGATATAGGGAGAGAAATTGGTTTATATTTGCAAACAGCTTGAATCCAGATCAGACGCCGCGTATCGCGGCGTCTGGTTTGGATTCAAGCTGTTTATCATTCGTCATTTTTTTTTCTGTCAAAATGTTCAATATGTAACTTTGAGAAAAACAGCAGACGACAACTTTAAGCATACGCTATTACAACAGTAAAAGCGTTAGACATCATTGTCCTGTTTAGGGAACTGCAGTAAGCGTCGTTATTATGAGGGAATCGTTGTTCAGATGGCCGTTGTAGAGAGGGGGTACTGTATTTACAGTGGATAAAGCGATATTCGTTCCTCTCGAAACCAAGCTTAACACAAATGCAATGCAACAACATGTAGAAAATGACAGGTTATTGAAGAATATTGACGATTAAGAAATGTGAGCGGCAAATAGTTTGGAGCCTGATCAGATTCCGGGATAACCGCCGTCTGGTCTTGTTACAAACTTTTTGCAATAATACAATTCTTCTATAAACGCGCTTAATTGAAATAAGAACTGTTTCTCCACTGTACCTTATATGACCCCAAGAGGTTTGAATAACAATCCTCAAACGCCTCTGCATGGCGCTTGACTTTCATTTCATTTCACTTTTCAAAGTCTAGTATCGTACTAAAAAGGGCTCACGCAAACATTGCCGACAATTATGCGTCTCATCAGGGTCTACACATTTTGCTAATATGAATGTTATTTCAGCAATCTGTAACAATATAACTTAGTCTTTTCCACACCCCTATAGATGATAATGAAGATGTCCATACTGAACGTCAATCGGATTCAACAAAGTATTGATACAGGTAAATGGGTTTAATGGACGAAAATAATATTTACCGAATGAGATACCAAACACAGCTTTCTTGATACAATTGTCACAGTATAAAACACACGTAATTTATGACTAGTCCCCGAACAATGTTTGACAATTGATACAACATTAACTTAAGTGAATAAGACGACTAAGTGAACACACGTTATTTGATGAAATATCACATGTTTATTCGAGACAGTTAAATATGTTTTAATCCAAAGAGAAAGTCCCGCTTTCACGAGAACAAACGTAAACGACCAAATAACTGTTCGAGTAAAACGATCGGGTCTCACTTAAAAATCCAAAATAGAACATACTAATCGATTCATTCCAGAAAATGACATTTAAGGTAATATGTTTACCCCATTCACTGCATTATTGTTGTCTGCAAGACACGTTTCAAAGTTAGATTTAAGGTTGTATTAGTTAATTAATATCGATAAGAGTGTCAAACAGTTAAAGTCCAGATCAGACGCCGCGTCACGCGGCGTCTGATCAGGACCAAAACTGTTTGCAAACGCGCTTTATTTAGCGTCACTGAGAGTGAAAGGGTTAAATTACTGAGTTAAAAGGGAAGAATAATGTGTTCTTCACTGTACAGATCAACACACACTTCAGAAACGATATTTAAACTGATCTTTATTCATCCTGTACGATATTTCAATAGTATCGGAAATTTAATGATGCTAGTCGAACACAATGACTAAAATGTTATACAAATAAGAATTGAGTACATTTGAATATGATAGGAACCTATGTATGAACAGTAGAAAAGACGTTTCCCCCGAATATTAAAGTTTATGGTAAAACAGTTACCAGTATTTCTTTAACAACAATTTGGAGCCAGATCAGAGGCCGGAAACCCGGCATCTGACCAGGTTCAAAATTGTTTGCCACTCAAATTGAAATTAGTTACGGTTTAAAAGGGAATTAATAGCGTATTTTACATTGTATGCCATGTATCAATATTACATGTATTCAATGGATTTGTATTGAGCGACGACTCAAAATCACGCATGCTTAATCTTATAGACATATGATTGCTTAATTTAGGATACATACTTTCACGATAAATACCTCGTATAATACTGATAGGACATAAATGCGCCGACAACAAAGTCTAGTTAGTAGTGATCTATTAAGCCATTGATGTCTAGTGTCGCATATATGTAAATACTAACAATATACCTGTACCTGCAAGCAATGTAGACCAGAGGCTCCTGAAAAAAACCTTTAATCAGGATCTATATTTTGAGTACTTTTCTTATATATTGTAAAAAGCAACTCAATGTTGTAAACAATGAATTCGACTTAAGTGGAAACTGGAAATCTATATGATGTTTAACGGGAGAATGAGCTAACAGTGGTTAGAATTTCGATGGGCAATTCAGCAAGTTTCATTAATGGTAAATATTCTGTCTGATGTCGTGTTGTCAATTATAGAAGCTAGAAACAATGCCCTGAGCACTATGAGTCTGGAAATGATTTTATTGGTGATCTTGATGATCCAAAGACACAATGAACTCGTTCTATGATTAATTCATAGTCTTATATTAACATTCGCTCTGTATATCTATACGGAAAAGGTGAGGTTCAATTTTCAATGAACCCTCACTTCAGATCTGGTTCTCACTAGTTTTAAAAATCTTCCATACGGCGGAGAGATACCGACCAAGTTAGGATCTACTTTTAGATTATCCGTTTGGGTATCTCGAAGTCCCTATTTAAAGTCGAAGACAGTTCAATTAAAATCAAATTGTGATAAAAAATTAAATGCTTCTTTTAAGGGAGATTATCATATTACGCTCCGTCATTAAAGCTGTACGCTTTCTCTCCCTTGAAAATCCAGGAGAGTGACTTTCTACTTATAGATTCGACAAGTTATCTTCTAGCTACGGTTTGAAATTGTTCACCAGAATTCAATAGGAAAGTCGCTCGAACATAAAGCAAAACAATGCATTCACACTTTCTAAATTTGGAACGTCATGTTCCGTTCTGACATATTTAAACTTGCCTATGTGTATCGGCCGAAAGTGTTCTAATTAACATATGCCTGGATAGCGGTGTGTGTACACGCTGTGTAGTCGCATTTCAGCGTTGCTATTCGCGTTGCTAGTGTGAAAAGCGTGTATAAAAACCAGCGCCACCTAATTATTTTAAATATGCTTTGATAACGGATATTCAGATTGAAATTTTTGTTTTAGTTTCTTACGGGCGTTCTTACGAGCACAGCGATAAAGTTTACTGGGTAAAACCCTGAACTTATAATGCAAATACAGTACGTGTAGTAAGGACTACTTTCACACCATATTTAGAAACTGGAATGGCTATTACATCGATATTACATCTATCAAACCTATTTGGCCGGTATATGATCTATATGAAAACAAATCTGGTCAAACTACACATTAAATGGACAATACAGAAAATATAAATATAAGGAATAAACAACATTGTTTTGCCGCTCACGAAGGTATGAATACATTAGCTTCGGGGTAAGTTTATCGTAAACGCCCTTCGGGCGTTTACGAAACTTACCCCCAGCGAAGCTCGTGTATTCATACTGCCATGAACGGCAAAAAGATGCTGTTTATTCCTTTAATAAATGACCAGCATACGTAACTCTAGAGGGGTTCCATACCAAGATATTTATAAAATTGAAAAACAGTACAGACCCTGATCAGAGAGTTTCTAGTGCATTCTGATATGGATCTGCATTGTTTGATAAGGATGGACATGGCCGGATTCAGCACTGACCGTAGTTATCTTGTTAAGTAAACTGCACATTATATATCATTTAATGCTGACTGTCGCAGATAGTTAAGATCCTGATGAACACAGCTAGAGTAACACCCCGGTTACACAGACGGTCGGGCTTAAATCGGTACCCAATCGGTCTAATTATTTGCTGTTTTGATCGGTTGTCATACGTGATTTAATTTCAGGCTTTCTGTGTAACCGGGTATCACCCCGGTTATGCCCCGGTCACACAGACGGTTGGGCTTAAATCGGTACCCAATCGGTCGAATTATTTGCTGTTTTAATCGGTTGTCATAAGTGATTTAATTTCAGGCTTTCTGTGTGGCCGGGTATCGGTGATAAACAATTGTTCAATCGGTGAAACGCCATACCGCCTCCGATTGGCCACCGATTGGCAACTCATGAACTCCTATGGGCCACCGATTAAAAGCGCCCAACAACCTATCAATAATCGACGAATACCGATAAAACACCGATGAAATGCTGGCGGCAACCGATTGATCACCAACTGATCACCGATTTAACTGCCCGGGGTGTTACACAGAGCCATCGGTGATAGATCGGTTGTTTTTTCCGCCAAACTAGGGAGGGGACCGATGAAAACCTATTTACTACCGACATCACCTATTGGCCACCTGTTTTCCACCTATCAAAAGCTATTAGGTAAAGATGAGTTTCGTCGGTGAAAAATAACCGATTGACAACCTGTCTACTACCGATATCACCGACGAGTCACCGATAAACCACCGATTCACCACCGATGAATTGATGCTTACCAACGATGAAAAAGATGAGAATTAAAACGCGGGATCTGGTCGGTTTTCATCGGTTGTTAATGGCAGTTAAATCGGTGATCAATTGGTGATCAATCGGTTGCCGCCAGCATTTCATCGGTGTTTTATCGGTATTCATCGATTATTGAACGGTTGTTGGGCGCTTTTAATCGGTGGCCCATTGGAGTTCATGAGTCGCCAATCGGTGGCCAATCGGTGGCCAATCGGAGGCGGGGTGGCGTTTGACCGATGAACAAATATTCATCACCGATACCCGGTTACACAGAAAGCCTGAAAGCATTTTTTAATTATTCAAGGGCAATTACCCAGACATGCCTTATGCGATTTTGCTAGTTATTGAACCTGACCTAGATTCTATACTAATAAACATTTGTAGCAAGTTTGGTGAAGATCCAAAAAGAAGTGTTTGAGTTAGAGAGCGGACAAGGCTGAAACAGTCATTTTCAGCAAGCTCAAGGTATAGATTCTCCGTAGTTTGTTTCAATCGTTTACCCACCGTGAATAAAATATACACGTTGTTATTGGATCTCATAGTGTTTAACCCTGTGCCTACTGGTTGTAACTTTACGGAGTTTACAAACTATTTGAATCTAAAAAGACGCCGCGTAACGCGGCGTCTCATCTGGATCCAAATTGTTTGACACTCGTCTTAAGGTTTGTTTAATTTAAAAAAACAATGCATAAATCTAAACTGAACACATTTTGCAGACGACAATGTCAAAGCAGACGTCTGTGCAGCAGAATAAGGGTTAACAGGGTCATTTTCAGTGCTCCAGCTATAGATGTAAGCGAGAGTAATCTGAACTAATCTAACATTTTCTCACTCATTTCAGCACCGAATGCTATGGTGTTACTACTGATTAAACCGTCTCTTCGAGACAATTTTAATGAGTATGACAACATTGGGTTAAAAGCAGAAATAAAGATTTTAGTTTTCGAAATACTTCCGTTATCTGGAGCCCTGTATTTATAGAGTTGTCCTTCTTTCCATTCACAAGGGAGGCTTTTTAAGAGCAATTCTCTGTAACCATCAACCAGGCTATATAGGGGGGTCGGCACGCATAGTCACCGATTTGCATAAAACTTACACCATCTGTACCTACATGAAATGAAAAAAAAATACCCCGAAAATTTATTTCCGGTATCCGGTTGCCATGGCAACGCGGAAATAAGATTTTGGCCCAAAACCAGTGTTTTTGGTGAGTAAAATATGACAAATTCACAGACTTTTTCAGAGAAAACTGTACATATTTCAGATAAAATGACTATCTTGAAGTATGACACATTGACAATTAAATAACATTGTAGGATTCAACTCAACATTACACCCGATTGGTACGCACGTGCGAGCTTAAGGGGCTAATATGCTGAAAGTAAGAAATCATGATATTGGCATATATATAACCATGGCAACGAAACTATCAACTTTTTAATGTTGTAACTTCCTATGTAACTTAGCAGGATTGCTTAAAAGGTACCAAGACCACTCTTAAATTGCTATAACCATATATTTTAGTGTTATAAAATGAAAGTAAAAGACTACACTTTTAGACCACATTTTAGGGTCAATCCTGCTCAGTTACATAGGAAGTTAATACATTAAAAAGTTGAGTGTTTCGTTGCCATGGTTACCCCCTTAGCAACCTGAATCCCAAAGGTTTTCTTCCCAGAAAGTAAACAACACATGTGCTACTAGTTATTAGTGATCATATTCAAGTTCAGCATGGATGCATAGATATTCGAGTTATAGTCATTTCGTAACCGAGTCATTTCGTAACCGGTAAAATAAGTCATTTCGTAGCCGAATTTTTGGTCATTTCGTAACCGCGCAAAACCTAAAAGTCATTTCGTAGCCGATTTTTTGGTCATTTCGTAACCGACAAAAAAGTTGAATTAGTCATTTCGTAACCACCAAAAATTAAAAAATGGATGGCCCAAAGAAGGCATAAGTCATTTCGTAGCCTCGGAAAATTGTTAAAGTCATTTCGTAGCCGAATATTTTTTTCTTTGTTTTTTTTTATAATTTTTTTGTGCAGTTTCCTGAACTTATTTCAACAAAAATGTGCAAACATGAAAAGTTAAGAAATTATGTAAAGAGTGTTGTCGGGAATTGCACGTAACGTCATTTGGCGTTACCGCAAATGGCTCGTGCGGCACGTTGACGTTGATGTCATTGGTTGTTGTTGTTGTTACTTGATTGATATTTTCAGTGTAAATAAAAGGACGAACCTGAACACAACGTCGTTGTATACATTCTATTATCTTTTCGAAATTGCAACACTTAGATACCGCGACAGTACTCCTTATTACCGACAGAAAAGAAAGAATACCCATCAGAGTGCTGATAGTTCCGTCCATAGCAACCCCCCTTAGTAACAGACTACAGCACACAGCGTCACAGTTACCGTACCTACAGGGACTCAGACTAGCACATCCGGTAACTGGTGATCAAACATTTACTATATCGATGTTGATAGGAGCCGACCACTACTGGGACGTTATAGAGGATCGAATCATACGCGGAAATGGACCCACCGCCGTGAAATCTAAGATTGGATATCTACTGTCGGGCCCAGTGAACGCTGACGGTAAAACGAACTCAACAGATTACATATTTAACGTTATCGCGTCGCACTCGGGATCCGACGCAGCCATCGAACGTTTCTGGTCGCTCGAAAGCATGGGAATCTCCTCAGACACAGAAGAACAGACGAAATCTGAATATCTGACAAAATATCAACAAACGTCAATAGAGCTCACAGACGGCAAATACACAGCGTCGCTACCATGGAAAGCTGACCACGAAGCACTGCCGTCAAATTACGAAATTACTAGAAAAAGGACTGAGAGTACTGTACGCAGACTGAGCAGAGAGCCAGATATGCTACAGAAATACGGTAAAATCATAAAGGATCAAGAACATCGCGGTTTTATAGAAAAAGTTGACGAATCTGCGCCAACTTCCGGTGTTGTGCATTACATACCCCACCACCCCGTGAAGAAAGAATCATCCACGACGCCCATACGTATCGTGTACGACTGTAGTTGTAGGCAGTCATCTGAACACGCCAGCCTCAACGACTGCTTAGAATCAACACCACCTATTCTCAACGAATTGACATCCATATTGATGAGGTTTCGCATTCACAAGTACGCAGTTACAACGGACATCGAAAAAGCGTTTCTTCACATAGCGTTAAACGACAACGATAGGGACGCGACTCGTTTTTTGTGGCTGAGTGACCCTAGTGACCCAGACTCACCACTATGTACTTACCGTTTCAAAGCCGTTTTATTTGGTGCGACGTGTTCACCATTCATTCTAAATGCCACTATTCTCAAACACTTAGAATTAAATAAGTCAGACGAGGCAGCCGAGACAATAGAGAGAGACTTATACGTTGACAACGTACTGTCAAGTTTTCATAACCAATCAAATTTGACAAACTATTTTCGCAATTCACGCGACTTAATGAAACGTGCAGGTATGAATTTAAGATCGTGGTCGTCTAACAGTCCAGTTTTGAGAGACATGGCCGCAAAAGAAAACGTTCTCGACAGTGACGAAATAATAAAGATACTGGGCATGCGCTGGAAACCGGAAGACGATAACCTAACCTTCGCGTATCGCGATATACCGGAACTGGATATCGTTACCAAAAGAGACATACTGACGTATTCATCGCGCATATACGATCCGTTAGGCTTACTTAGTCCTGTGACAGTGAGAGCTAAACTGCTGCTACAGCAGCTCTGGAAAGGGAAGTACGAGTGGGACATGCCGTTACCGACGGAAGTACAAGACGCATGGAATGAACTCGCGAAAGACTTGAACGCAGTTACGCGTACAACATTGTCAAGACAATTCATATCGGATAGTGAACAGACTCAGACTGATTCCGAAACAGACATTTTACATTTATTTGTTGACGCCAGCATCAAATCTTACGGCGCGGCAGTATATATCGCTAGCAATAGGGAATCTAGGCTAGTAATTGCGAAGAATCGCGTCGCCCCGTTGAAATCGCTGACTCTACCTCAACTTGAATTAATGGCTGCTGTAATAGGTGCGCGATTAATCAAACACGTGCAACAATCGCTAGGAATCTCGGTAATTGTCTGCTGGTCTGACAGTCAGATAGTTTTATATTGGTTGTCGACAGAAAAACAACTGAAACGGTTCGTGCGTAACCGAGTGCAAGAGATACAGACGCTTACGAAGTCAGCTCCATGGCGCTATTGCCCAACGCACGATAATCCTGCTGACCTACTTACCCGTGGGATTCCAGCTGACAAGTGCAAGGACAACACCCTGTGGAAAACAGGACCGTCATGGATAACACGTCAATCTGACTGGCCAGTCTGGACGCCTGGCGACACGAGGAAGCAGATCAACGAAGAATTGAATGAAAAAGTGTTAAAAAAAACTGTACAGAACTTAAGCAATCAAGTATAGTGACCAGTTTACACTGTAAACCGAGTGAAAACGTTCACGAAGTGATCGACATAGACAGATTCAGCAATTACGCAAAACTGTTGCGCGTAACCGCGTACGTGATTAGATTCATTGAAAACTGCAAGAATCCGCGCGAAAAACTAACTGACGCGTTAACTATCGCAGAGTTAAAAGTAGCAGAACGGAAGTGGCTGAAATCTTGTCAAGAGAACGCGTTTACAGACGAACTGGTAAGTTTGAAATCGGAAACAGAGTGCAGATTACCGCTTGTGAAACAGCTACGCTTGTTCGTGGACAATAACGGTCTCATTCGTTGCGGCGGACGAATACATAACGCGCATCTGTCCGAATACGCCATATTCCCTTACCTGTTACCAAGGACACACCCGTTGACGCGCCTCATCGTTGTAGAGGCACATGAAAAACAACTTCATACCGGAGTAAATGGAACTATGACTCATATTAGACAAAACTTCTGGATCCCAGCTATAAGACAATGTGTTAGGTCAGTACTCCGGAAATGTGTTATCTGTAAACGGGTCCAGGGCAAACCGTACAAGGCTCCGGACCCTCCGCCACTACCCAAAGTTAGAGTAGAAGAATCTCCACCCTTTACTGTTACAGGAGTCGACTACACCGGCGCACTCATCGTTAAAGACCGCGCCGGACGTGAGACAAAAGTCTACATCTGTTTGTTTACTTGCAGGCCCGGATCCAGAAATTTCTGAGTGGGGGGCACACTTGGGGAGGGTATGGGAGGGGTGGAACCCCTCCCATAAGGGGGGTACGGGGGACCTCCCCCTGAAAAAATTTGAAATTAACATCAAAATGGTGCATGCTGAGGGCATTCTAGAATTATGTAAACATCCCTATGAAACACCAAAAAAAAAGTGGTTTCATAAGTCAGAAAGAAGATTTAAACGTAAACTTGAGAAGAAGAAAAATCGATTCTCAGACAACTATAATTTAGGGTCGGACATTTTTTTAATTAACACCAAAAAGATACATTCTGGGGGCATTCTAAGAAAAAAATTTACATCAATAGAATGATGTAAATATCCAAACACCACAAAAGTGGTATTATAAGACAGAAAGAAGTTACAATCGTCATAAAGAGGGAAAAAACCCGGAACTTTTTTTAAATTAACATTAAAATGGTGCATTCTGGTTGCATTTGAGAACAATCTTCTAAGAAAGTTTACTTTAAAAGAATGATATAAATATCCTTTATGAAATCCCAAAATGGTGTCATAAGACAGAAAGAATATGCATGCAAATTTTTAACGATACTTGACAAAATCAGCACTGCAAACAGTAAATAATACAGCGAATTTTTTTGAAATTAACAATAAAATGGTGCATTCTGGTGGCATTCTGAGCACATTCCTAGAAGAAAGCTTACTTAAAAAAAAATGGTTTAAATATCCTTAATAAAACCCTAAAAGTGGTTTCAAAAGACGGAAAGAAGATGAACATTTTTAACGATACTTGACAAAACCAGCACTGAAAACAGTACATAATACAGTTCTTTTTTTTATTAAATTAACCTTAAAACGGTGAATTCTGGTGGCATCTGAGAACATTCATAGAAGAAAGTTTACTTCAAAAGAACGATTTAAATATCCTTTATGAAATGCCAAAAGTGGTTTCATAAGACAGAAAGAAGATGCAACTTTTCTTAACGATACTTGACAAAACCAGCGCTGAAAACAGTACATAATATGGTGAAAGTTTTTGAAATTAACAATAAAATGGTGCATTCTGGTGGCATTCTGAGAATATTCTCAGAAGAAAGTTTACTTCAAATGAATGATGTAAATATCCTTTATGAAACCCCAAAAGTGGTTCAGAGATAATGATACTACATGTTTAATATTCATAGTATAAACTGTCCCTGTCATTGGGCATAGCTCATGGGGAAGTTAATAAAATTGCGACAACGTGTACACTCAATGCGCAGTTCATCGGCCCTTGATGTACTCGATTATACTAAAATATATGTTGTATTCCAATATTGTTTACAAATTGGGATGGGTTTAGATTAAGCTTTTTAACTTCGATTT
Organism: Gari tellinella; assembly: GCA_922989275.2. Lineage (NCBI taxonomy): Eukaryota > Metazoa > Mollusca > Bivalvia > Cardiida > Psammobiidae > Gari > Gari tellinella. Next base: position 56,688,382 of record OV277858.1, read on the forward strand.
TGGGTGAAACTCAAAGGTATACCTATCAGGCTTCATTACAACAGGTGAGCGGTATCAATGCCTTCAATGCCCTCTTATTTACGATTAAATTCAAGGTTCTACTTTTACAATATATCACAAAATGACATAGTGCACATTGAAACTAACTCTCCCCACAAACATTACATTGACAATTCCAATTAAGACTCGTCCACGTTTTACTTTATTTAAGGTTGTTTTATACAATTTATTACAAAACGTCAACAATGCAGAACCTGACCTGGATATTCGCTGTTTGTACAGAACAAGTTTTCCAGTCACTACTTAACTTTTAACATATTCAATTTATTACAAAATTACACACAGTGCAGGCCCCAGAAGCTCTTTATGCACTGTTTCAGTGCAGATCGGGATAAGAGGGTTCATTTACAAACCCTCTGGTCTGGGTCAGCATTGCTCGTACAGGACAAGAGTTCTGGTCACTAGTACACTGCAGTTTACTTACAGTTAATTCAAACTTAAATCATTCTCCCTTAACCCTTTGAAACCTAGTCCCGCATTTAGGCGTCCTTTTCAAACAGTATACATGTGAAAAGTGCACTTGTCCTATGCAAACAGTGAACACCCAGATCAGAGGGCTCCTTATGGAGCCCTCTGATTTGGGTATTTACTGTTTGTCATATCGCAAAACATTGACAAAAACAACCCTTAAAGGTCAGAAATGGACTATACTTAAATGGAAACTGGGATTGTCCATTTGAAGTTTCAGGGAGGAAAGAGTTAAAACATCAAATGAACAATTCCAGTGACACTAAGAAACGATTTTTACAATACTTTATATAATGACAGACAGTGTAGACCCTGATCGAGGACTTCTGAAGGATTAACCCATACATACGCCTCTAATTTATTCATCCACTGAAAAAATTATTTCTTATTTAGACAGTCACGAATATTTACCGTAAGAAATACATTTTGTATTTATAGCCTAGTATAATTGTAGATGGTAACTTAAAGTAGGCTGGAAATAAAGCAGAATGTGCCTGAATGCACATTCTGCTTTACTTTTCAATCTGCTTTAAGTAGTCACCTGTCAACTAAAGGCAGGCTATGGGGTAAACTGTTAAGAAACTGTCTTTTCTCATCTTTCTGTAACCAGTGTAAACGATGCGATGGTCGCAGTTTTGGAATGAATCTATTCTTCCCAACTTGCTTTTCATGGTGACAGTAACAGTGCGTGATCTGTATTTTTCCTTATAAGAACTTAACCAGACTTTCATTTCCATAGTAACCAAACTCCTGCTGCCAGGGTCTAATAGGGAACATGATGCACCTGTTAACTGTGATCCGAATCACTAAAACGCTTATTAGGTTGAAATAGCTGTAAAACAAAGCGCTTAGAAAACATGATTAAACCAGTGTAAGGGTGTATTGTTTCCACTACCAAACATGTGCCCCAGGGCTATAATGTTATCTAAATAAAGAAGGCACCCGCAGTGTCAAGACGGTAAAATGTAGGGGCCAAATAAGGGGCACACGCCAATACAGTAGAACCGTAGAGCTTAGTGGTGTCTCAGAAGTTAAAAAGAGAAGGGGAGTTAAAAAAAAAAAAAGTCGGCTCAGCTGGGGGGGCACGTGCCCCCTGTGCCCCCCCGGTAAATCCGGAACTGTACCTGTGCGTGTACGCGGGCCGTACATTTAGAAATAGTTCAAAACTTATCGACAGATTCATTTATTCAAGCTTTCAGACGATTCGCGAGCCGGAGATCTGTTCCTAAAATCATTATATCGGACAATGCAACTACGTTTGTGGGCGCTGCAGAAAGTCTAAGAAACTTGTTCGAATGGAGGTTCATACCAAAACGTGCACCATGGTATGGCGGATTCTGGGAAAGACTCATTGGACTTACAAAAAACGCGCTGAAGAAGATCCTCGGTAGAGCCTTCGTTTCCATAGAAACATTACAAACTGTTGTGACAGAAATCGAAGCTGTCCTAAACGATAGACCAATAACATATGTATCATCAAGCTTTGATGATATGGAGCCGTTAACTCCGTCACATTTGCTATACGGACGTAAGCTGACGTCACTTCCGCAACACGACGTCGACACAGATAGGGCAATGACATCAGTCACAAGTGATCGATCCACACTTATCCGTAGGGCGAATTATCAGGCCAACCTAATCGAACATTTCTGGCGACGTTGGACTACAGAGTATTTAACCGCTCTTCGTGAGCACCATGGAACCACCGGTTCAAATGAGACACAAATTCGAGTCGGAGACGTAGTACAAATCCACGACGAGGGACCAAGGCTGAGATGGAAAATCGCAGTCATCAATGATTTGATCTATGGCAACGACGGTCTTGTTCGAGCCGCCCAGATCAAGACTTTGAATGGTCTAACTACAAGACCTGTAGTGAAACTTTACCCACTAGAAACAGTATAATATGCAAGCAGCTAACTTTAGCATTCACGTATTAAAGCATTCACGTATTAATTATAATTATCTCTTTATGTCTGCATCAACGTCAACGTGCGTATAGCAAATGTTACACATTTTTCATATCTTTCATAATTTAATTTAATCATTTTGAGGCCCCGAGAATGTCGGGAATTGCACGTAACGTCATTTGGCGTTACCGCAAATGGCTCGTGCGGCACGTTGACGTTGACGTCATTGGTTGTTGTTGTTTTTACTTGATTGATATTTTCAGTGTAAATAAAAGGACGAACCTGAACACAACGTCGTTGTATACATTCTACTATCTTTTCGAAAAGTGTAATTGGGGCCGAATGTATTATATACCTCGATTAATAGAATTAAAATCAAGTTGTTGAATATTGTTTTAAATAGAAATAATATTACGTGTCTCTATGCAATTAAATTCATATGAGTGTTCTATTCTTTAAAATTGGAACCGACATCCGACATAAATAGATAAATAAAAGGTGTATAATTGATCATTAATCGCTCATTATATGTTACGCGTGTTTTAAGATGAGACACAACACCGACACAAATTGGTTTACAGTTGGATGTTTAATTTATCGTTAATCGATCATTATATCACGAAGAGGTATATTGTCCACACCTTTAATTTTTCAATGGAAGTTTTGTCTCACCTTTTGGGATTGCTTTACAGTTGGATGTTTAATTTATCGTTAATCGATCATTATATCACGTGCAGAAAATTCCATCTTGAGCAGCCAATTGTACATAACGTTACATTGATACAGTGGAGAAAACGTTATTCTTTCCCGTTAAAATGCAAACGAAACGCAAACACAAATCACTAAAATGTAGAACGGACAGCTTTTTGAAAGTTCTGACTTCATTTGTTTCAGAGTGGCAAACAGTTTGGAGCCTTGTCAGACGCCTGATTACCCAGCGTCTTATCTGGCTCCAAACTGTTTGGAATGGAAAAAATAGTTTAAGCGTAAACACGTTTATTGGGAAAGAATAACGTTTTCTCCATTGTATGCACCTTAGTTGAAATACAGGTCCAAAAGTATATATGAATAAGAGTTGAGTTTAAAGTAAATAAATGGTTGCTGATTTACTTTTATTTTGCTTTAAGCAGTGATCTGCCTAATTGAACTGGCTATTTATAATACGTAGGAATATAAGATTGAACTAGTTGTGCATTAAATTCATTCTTGAGCAGCCGCTTGTACATAACGTTGCCTTCATATGCACTTTAGTTGAAAAACAGGTCAAACATTTTTTTATTGGTATTTAAGACAGATGGCAGCTTAAAGCAAGGTGATTGCTTAATTGAATTACAGGTACAAGGGTAAATATGAATAAGATGCTTTAGTTTAATTTAGCGAGATAAGTGAAATGGACCGTGACAAATCCAATCGCTGTAGGAGTAGGTATTGGGTGTGGCTTATGAAGAAGATTGGTTGAAAGGTGTGAGATATCAACTTGTAGACTTGGAACATTTAAAAATTAGAAAATTTATTTTCAAATTTAAATTTTATGAAAGAAGTTATCTTACCAAATTACGTTTACGTTTAGGATTTACCTTGAGTATGTTCGTTTCGGACTCGCCAGACGCTTGGATTTAATAATAATAAATCCAAGCGTCTTTGTGACCCTGCATAGTGACCACGTGACCATATTGCACGGTGTCACCTAAGAATAATCCCCAGGTAAGTAAATCAGTTTTACTTAAGTGAGGAGAATCACCACCATAAAATATAACATCATGCAAATGGGATGGAGGTGGGATAATTATAATTTGGTAAGATAACTTCTTTCATAAAATTTAAATTTGAAAATAAATTTTCTAATTTTATTTCATTCAGTTATCTTACCAAATTACGTTTACGTTTAGGATTGATTTCAAAGCAGTACCTACCTTGATCTGGTGGTGCCATGATGTTTTCTCTCCTAGACACTTCCAATCCTTTGTGCACAGAAAATAAAGCACTGTTACATATGAATCCCTCCTGTACAAACTACATGTAAAGTACACCTTCTGATAAAACACATGTTAAAAGTCTTTACACCCTCGACTCGCTAAAAGTTTCAATGTTTATCCTTCAAAACATTGCAGTTTAGATCTCTCAAATAAGATCTCACAAATGTGGTCTCTGATGACCAATCTGCAGAATTCATAATTGACTGTATAGAAGCTCCTTTAAAAAGAGCTAGAGATGGACCTAGTGCTCTGGTGGTATGAGCTCTAACTTTCAATTTTGAGTCATTCAAGCACATTCTCAAAGTCTGAACAATCCAATGTGAAATTGTTTGAGCTGAAACTGGCCTATGAGGCTCATTCAGCCCTAGAAATACCTTTGTTTCATCTGATCCATCTGCACATCTTCGAAACCTTTCTGTTGCTTTCAAATAATAATGTATACATCTCTTTGGGTCCAACTTCTTGTTTTCCGGAAATTCCAGAATAAACACCGTTGCTTTACGATGAGACTGTCTGTCTTGTTTAGCCACACCATGGCGAATGAAAGTAATGCCTTTACTTTGTATATTTACAGAATCCTGACCTAGTCTGAATGACTGAAGATCACTGCATCTCCTGAAAGAAGTAATTGCAATCATAAACACAGTTTTCAGAGTGACTAATTTCAATGATGCTTTATTCAAGGGTTCAAATGGTCTCCTATGTAAAGCATCCAGAACTTTAAGTAAGTCCCATTCTGGAACTAGTTTAACCTGTGGAGGTCTTGAATTGAACACTCCTTTCAACATTTGAATAACATAAGGATGTTGGCCTACCTTGTGACCATCAATACATGGCAGAACTGCAGAGAGCATTGACATGTAACCATTAATAGTACTGTATTGAAGACCCTTATCATACAAATATGAAATGAAATCTGCAACCTGTATTACAGATGCACAATAGGGATCAAGTTCCCTTGAACTACACCAGCTACCATAGAGTTTGAATTTATTGGAATATTCTTTCTGTGTTCCCTTGCGCCATGTTGCCAAGAGTAATTTTCTAGACTTTTGAGAAAACCCAATTTCTTGGAAACGTCTGCTGACAGTAGCCATGCCGTTAGATTGAACATTTCCGGATTTGGATGACATATTTGTGTTTTGGGTTGTGTTAACAAATCCTGAATGATGGGGAGTCTTATGGGAATTGCAATTGCTAAGTCTAGTAGATCTGGATACCAATGTCTCCTCTGCCACAGTGGGGCAATGAGAATTATCTGACAACTGTATTTGCGAATGTGATTCAGAACTTTTGGAATCAGACATATTGGAGGATAGGCATAGGCAAACATGTTCTCCCATGTAATGCTCAAGGCATCTATCGCACATATGCTTGACTGCTTGGATGCCAAGAGCAAAACACCGGAGTCTGATTGTTCATTTGGGATGCAAAGAGATCCATCATTGGAGTTCCCCACTTTTGAAATATTGACAGAACTATTCTTTTGCATAGAGTCCACTCTGTGTGTTGTACCTTGTGGCGACTCAATTGATCTGCCAAGCAGTTGTGAACTGCTTTCAACCCTATATTGTTTTGAATAGCAAACTGCCAAAGATTCCAAGTCTCTATGCAAAGACTGCTCAACTTCGTGCCCCCTTGCTTGTTTATGTATTTTACCACTGTTGTATTGTCTGATCTTACCAGTACCATCTTCCCCTGAAGTTTTGTCCTGAAATACTTTAAGCTTAAATGAACTGCTTTCAATTCCAAAAGATTTATATGCAGTTTTGACTGTTCCTTTGTCCAAGTCCCTTGCACATAACTGTTCTCCACATACCCTCCGTACATGATTTTTGAAGCATCTGTTGTGAGTGTCACTTCTACCACTAATTGGTGAAGTGATCGGCCTTTCATGATGTTGGCTGAATTTTGCCACCACTTCAAATGAGCTTTTAGATGTTGAGTAAATGGAATTTCCATGTTCAAAGGATGTTTTGAGGGTTTCCAAACACTCAACAGATGCAACTGAATGGGTCTCATGTACATGCGAGCATTTGGAATCAGTTCTATGCAAGATGCTATCAAACCTAGTAGTCTTAGAAAATCCCACGCTTTTGTCTGACCATTTATCAATGCTTGAACAGCCAGAAGTATCTTTTCCTGCCGTTCTGCCGTTGGATGTACTAATGATTGAGAGAGATTGAACCAGGTCCCTATGTAAACAAAACTTTGTTGAGGAATCAGACTTGACTTTTCTAGATTCACAATAAATCCTACTTTGATAAGTAGATTGAGTGTTTGATTGAGATTCTGTAGTAAAATGGACCTTAATTGGTTCAGGCTCAGCCAATCGTCTAGGTAAACTGCCAGGCGTATATTCATTGTTCGCAGATATGCTGCTACTACTGACACGATTTTTGTGAAAACGCGAGGTGCGACCGTTGGACCAAAACACATGACTTTCCATTGATAACATTGGCCTTGAAAACAGAACCTCAGATATTTCCTGTGAGCTGGGAATATTGGTATATGTAGATAAGCATCGCTCAGATCTATTGAGACTGCCCAATCGTTTGGTCTCACCAAATTTCAGACTTTTGTTAAAGTGTCCATTTTGAAGTGTTTTTTGCATAGAAACTGATTGAGAGGCTTCAAGTTTATCACCGGTTTCATTTGGCCATTTTTCTTTGGGACCAAAAACAAGGTACTGTTGAAACCTTGATGAATTTGATCTACAGACACTCTTTCTATAGCATCTTTTGCCAAAAGAGAATGAACTTCTTCTGCAATAATATTTTTTTGTGAAGTTTGTGTTGATAATGCCTGAAAAAGGTGGTTTCTGAAGAAACTCTAGTTTGTAACCTTCTCTTATTACTGGTAGAACCCACTGATCTGAGGTTATTTCTTCCTAAGCCGACAGGAAATATTTGAGGCGACCCCCTACTGGAACATTTGGTAAAAGACATAAAGTTTTGCTTACCAAGTCATTGTTTCTTGGGAATCCGAAAGGACTGCAGAGCTGATGAATCCTTCTCCTTCTTTGAGAAATCAGCAGAGTTGAAATTGGGCCTGTAACTTGGCTTTGACTGTTGCTCCCGTGCATATCTATTAGATCTCCCACGGCCTCTTAAGCTGTTGTAATCCATCCTGGACTGTTTGTATTGAGTTTTATCCTGAGACTGATTCTGGTATTTCCTTTTCAGGTTCTTTTTCTCAAAAAATTCTGGTACCAGATCACACAGCTGGTCCGTCTGTTCTTTTCTGCTCTTGAGCCTTTCTTGCAAACCTGACCCAAAAACACCATCACCTGTCAACGGTAGAAAGGAGACTTTGGAGTGGACATCCTTAAGGGTATTCAAGCCAGTATCTGCTACAGCAGCTTTGCGGCGAATCATGTGGTGAAAAGCACCCGCTCGACCTGCTTGATCTAAGGTCTTGTTGGACATGTCATACAGATCCCGAACATTTTGTATCGCTCTGTCTATATTGGCATCTTTTTCTTGTAATGTGTTTAAAAGAGAGCCTAGTCCCTGCTGTAAATAAGCTACTGCAATGATATTCATTCTTGCTGCTAGTTGACCTTGATATCCAAGGGTTTCATTAGTCTTTAAGGGCTGTGAACTGAGTTGCCTACTCTTGCCCCATGGTTTAAAAGCCTTTTGACCATGCCTTTTGACCAGCATAGGCTCTAATAGGTCATCTAATCCAGGTACCTTGAACATTGGTAGTGAGTTTTCATGGATGGGAAAACAGGCTTTGTACTCATCCTTATATGCGGAGAGACGATCAGGTGCTTGAGCCCTCCATGATTTATTCAGTACTTTAATCTGAGAATCGGCTAGAGTGATGCCATTCTCTGACGTGACATCTCTAGATACATGGTCTTCTCCAAACAAACTCCCCAATGTTTTGGGAGCCTCTTGAGTAGTGTATTGTTTAAATTTGTCCCTGACATGCATACCAGACTGCACTGACAAAACAGACTCATTGGAATGGCTATCCTCTGAACCAAACAATGCACCAACTTCTTTCCTATTAGGGTGTAATGACAAAGTATCCTCCTGTACTATGTCTGGGTCTATGCCATTGTTCAAACTCAACAAGGGTATGCTCTTCCCAAGTTGCCACGTCAGCTCTCGGCGAGGTTTTACCACCACCCGTATGCTTAACGGTTTTTATGCTGTCTAAAGTCTGCATAATCTGACCAAGGCTCGCATTCAGCGAGTTTTCCATAACCGTCATGCGGTTATCTAAGTCCTTCATGTTTAGACGCGATTTTTTAGTGTCACTAGTTTTCGCGGCCACGTTCTTCTCCGAGAACTGCTCATTGTCGCTCGCGTTGGACAAAACTTCAGTCACCAACTTCTGAGCCATCACTGTAACTACAGTTATAATATAACTAAGGCGAAAATTACGTCTGATTCGACGAACGCTAAAAGTAAAACTGATTTACTTACCTGGGGATTATTCTTAGGTGACACCGTGCAATATGGTCACGTGGTCACTATGCAGGGTCACAAAGACGCTTGGATTTATTATTATTAAATCCAAGCGTCTGGCGAGTCCGAAACGAACGTACTCAATGTAAATTCTAAACGTAAACGTAATTTGGTAAGATAACTGAATGAAATAAAATTAGTAGTGGGTGTGGCTTATGAAGAAGATTTATTTGATTGGTTGAATGTTTTGAGAACAATAACCTGTATAATTCGAATAATAAAAATTAGATATTGGGTGTGGTTTATGATATAGATGTATTTGATTGGTTTGAAAGAATAGCCTGATGCTAACGAATTAATACGATTGTTTTTATTTTTTTTATAAAATAAGTGAACTTTGTAATATAAATAAGTTTACTTAGATTCAGTAATTCTTCATTTTTTGATGTAGACATTCGTTTCTAAGATTTATTTGATGCAGGCAATCTGTAATAAAATGCTTTTATGTATTAATATTAAATAGCTATAATTTGGTGTGAAATGCCTAAAATAGAAAACCGTTCACTCTTATCAGATACAGATCTTTATTCGGCATAAAATAGCATATGCATAAGCATATTCATAAAAAGTTTACATGTATCATTTACAGCTAGGTCTAGCTTGTTAAAAATTATGAATATATTATGCATAGCAAATAGTGAACGTTCTGCTATTTGTTGCTATGTTCGGAACCAATTCCCGTTTTTGAAAATGTTTATCCCAAGATATTTATCAACACATAGTTTCTTTTCTACCAGCTACAGTAAAACCTCTCCAATACGGCCACCTGTCATTATTTCAATCAAATATTAACTCTTTGAACTCTAGTCACGCATATATGCGTCATTTGCAAACAGTGTATCCGTGATAAGTACACGTGTCCTATGCACCTTAAGGAGCCACCTGATCAGGGTCTACATTGTTTGTTCTTTTGAAATATACTGTGAAAGTCAACCCTAAAATGTCAAAAATTTACTAGACTGAATTGAAAATTGCACCACTGTATTTAACCGTCATTTTGTATTTATGCTGTCAACAGTTGAACTTATATGTGCTTATTGATTGTAATAACATAAAAACAGTGATTATTGATTACAAAGTCATTTTTCTTGTCATTTGTGAAATTAAAGGGGGAAAAAATTCCACATTTCCGGCACGTGCGGGAGGCGATAATTGCCTTGGTATGAATGTTTATCCGATTTGTAAACTGTTAAAACAACATACAAGTTAATGTTTGACACGCTTCACATACATTGAGCGATTAACGACCAATTATACATGTTCATTGTTAACAAATGGACCATTTAATTGAATTAAAGACAAGTAATAATATTCCTGTTTTAAAAAACATTCAACAACTTGATTACAATTCTATTAATCAAGGTTATAATTATTTCGGACCCCAAACTCTCTTAACATATATATTTTAATATTTATTTCGTTAAAATAATGTCAGAAAACTGCACAAAAACATTATAAAAAAAATAAAGAAAAACATATTCGGCTACGAAATGACTTTAACATTTTTCCGAGGCTACGAAATGACTTATGCCTTCTTTGAGGCCATTTCTTTTTTTATTTTTGGTGGTTACGAAATGACTAATTCAACTTTTTTGTCGGCTACGAAATGACCAAAACATCGGTTACGAAATGACTTTTAGGTTTTGCGCGGTTACGAAATGACCAAAAATTCGGCTACCAAATGACTTATTTTACCGGTTACGAAATGACTCGGTTACGAAATGACCAGTCCTTAAAATATGCCAAAATCATGATTTCTTACTTTCAGCATATTAGCCCCTTAGCTCGCACGTGCGTACCAATCGGGTGTAATGTTGAGTTGAATCCTACAATGTTATTTAATTGTCAATGTGTCATACTTCAAGATACAAATATCATTTTATCTGAAATATGTACAGTTCTCCCTGAAAAAGTCTGTGAATTTGTCATATTTTACTCACCAAAAACACTGGTTTTTGGCCAAAATCTTGTTTCCGCGTTGCCATGGCAACCGGATACCGGAAATAAATTTTCAGGGTATTTTTTTTTCATTTCATGTAGAGAGGTAGAGATGATGTAAGTTTCATGCAAATCGGTGACTATGCGTGCCGCAATGTGGTTGATGGTTACAGAGAATTGCTATTAATTTGTGCAGCACCAAAATATTATAAATAAAATTTAAAAAGCGAATTTCTTAGATAAAACCGGTTTTTGTGAAAGAATCACGTCCCACGTAGTTCAAATGGGACCCCAAACAACCGTTTTATGCAGGTTTTCTCAAAAACACAATGCGGCTTTAACCTTCTGCACGCTAGGTAAATGTCAGGGCTGCTATTTCTCCGGATTTTTCCTAAATCTTCGGATTTTTCCCCAGTACATGGTAGCTTAAAGCAGGCTGCTTTACTTTCAACCTGCTTTAAGCATCACGTGTCTAAAAAACTAAAAGCAGAATATGGGTAAATTCGGAAGATCGCGCTTGAAAAATTGAACATTTTGAAATCTTAGGATTTTTTTTTCAATTTATGGCAGCCCTGAATTGTCGACTGCAGAATTGGCCGTCTTTAATAATTCTCAAAGCCGATTGTAAGGAATTTTCTTTCTTTTAGGAAGTATCACCACAGAGTGTCATACTGTTTGGATTCAGATAAGACACCGAGTTACTCGGTGTCTTATATGGATCCAAACTGTTTGCTCGTCCGCAGACTGAAGAAGGTAAATTTTAGGTTATTATCATGATAATTGCTATAAGGACATGACACTATGAAAGCGTCGGGGTGAATCAGAATACTCTCTTCATTTTATCTTAATCCTTACCAGCAGATCGCGACTCGACTGGTATTTGCAAACAGTTTCGATCCTGAGCAGGCGCAACGTGGCGTCTAATCCGGATCCGAACTATTTATCACTCGTCAACTTTACTCATTTTTAAAATACATAAGTATTTACTAAACAAAGCGGAAGATAATTTCAAATCAGACGACATATACGTATTATGGACCATAATAAGCGTAAAGAATGTTAGTCATCCAACCATATTGTTTACCATGCCCATAAAACATTCGTAAATATAATTTATACTAGTTGGCTTCTGAGCGTTAATTCAGATTACTCATTGTGCTTTCACGGGGTTTAATCATTAAAATAGAATGATCCACGTGAATATTTTTTCAAACATAATTAAACATTTATGAGTAAGATGTATTTCACATTAGCGCCAGTCAGTTTCAAATCCGAAACAGATCGGATTCAGAACAACTCTTGCAGAATTATTTAGCATTTGGTCTAGATGCAACTATTTGTAAATGCCCTATTTTAAGTTTTGATCTGGATTCAAAGTCAGACTTTTACCACTTTATTTATCATTTATTACATTTATAATATCCTTAACTTATATATATATATTAAACTCAGATCAGGGTTTCCATTGTTTTACAGCTGGACCGAGTATATACGTCAGGTAATAATAAAGATTCAGGGAAATGTTAGGCCGAAAACGACCTCCGAAATTGATCGAAACGACCTTCCCCTAAAATTAAATCGAAATGACCTAGGCCGAAACGAACCGTTACCATTCGTACACAAAAGAAAAGTGAAAGTAGATTCAATTAATTTTATGATCTTCTTATTTACATCAGAGTGTTACGTTTATTCACTAGAAAGTTATTTTTCAATAGCTTCACTCTTACTTCTAATACAGTTTTCAATTTTAATAGATGTCTAGTGTCTAAGCGATATTACTGAGTGTTGCTTTTTTATGCGGATGAAAACTGTGTCAAAGTTTTGGAAACTCGCAACTTATTACAGATGGTTCCTAAGATTGAAACCATCAATAATCACTTTCGTATTCACATGAATTAATGAAAAGGTACTTTATGTTCCACTTAAATAAACCAAAAGAAACTCTTTGTTTAAATCATATTACACTTGATTAAACAAAAATGTACGTTATATTCTACATGAATAACGTCATCACCAAAAATGAATTTTGCAAGCGATTGCAAGGAGACAGCTTTCACGTAGTTGTCTCTCAGATAACGTTTTGATACAGAGTTAAGAGTTGTGTCGAATATTTATGTTTTTACAACATAGTTTTAACAAATACGTTTAAGAATAGTAAATTTATTCGACGTCTCTTTACAATTACGACCTTGAATTAATGAATGCCTTTATTTCTTTTCAAACCAAAGTTTTGTAAGAAAAACGACCATGTCAAATTGATTTGAGCGTAAACCGTTTATTATGTCCCTACCGAAACACATTACGTGCAAAACATATACGAGAGAAAAGGTACAGTAAACCCTCTATTTATCGATCACTGAACTTTGTTATTTATTAGATATTTAAGACTGGTAACTGTTTAAAATATTGTGAAAGTAAAACGGAAACCTCCTGCAGGAGCTTTATGATTTCCGCTCGCCATGTTTAAGCAGCCATTTGTTTTGCATAAGATCAATAAGCTTTCGTTAAGGTTGCCGCAATAATTGAAGTTTACTGTGTTTTGTCTTAATAGTTTCAGGCCTGTCTAACTCCTAGATCGCCGATACATCACCATAGAAAATTACTAGTTTGGTATGGCAATCATTGCTAGACTTACTCTTTCCCTAGAATTCAGGGTTGTGGCGATATGTATGGCTCGTTCACTTGTCAGTTACAGATGAAACCCATCATTAACTCCTTCATTGCCATGTCGTCATCTATTTTAAGAAGTGTCGTCTGCTTTTACTTCTCAACCTTAAAATTTAAGTATTTTGACCAAAGAAATATTGACATGAGTGTCACACATTTTGGGTCCTAATCAGACGCAGCGTACCGAGGTATTAGGACTCAAAATGTTTGCAAATAACCTTTGTATTCTCGAGACAAGGCAGTGAAAAGGTTAACTCCTTCACTGTCATAGCAAATGCAGAGACATATTGGAAACAATTCGGACCCAGATTAGAAGACGAGTTATTCGGCGTCTGTGAAGTGTCTAACATCATTTGACACTTATGTCAATATATCTTGAAACAGAAAACTTTGAATATCTTAATTTGAAACAAAAAATATTTATAAAAACGACAATTGTTAACAGACGATCGTAATGTGACAGTAAAAATGGTAAACTGTTTTAGGATTAATCTGGAGAAGACTCCTAATGAAAGTGCCTGTAATTACGCTCATGCCAAAGGAACTGTCTGCAAATGATTGGTTTTTCAGAAGCAGATAAGTCAGTTTTTGATATATTCTAACAAGGTTTGTTAAAAGTTTTAAATATGTAAATTGAAAACGGCAAAGGGTTTTTCCCTTCAATGTTCATGTAACCAGTGTAAACATTACCATAATACACAGTATAGCAAGTGTACATGTTTCTCTGCACAATACACAGGTATAGCACTGTTTACCTATACGTGGCTATTCAAGGTTGCGCGATTCACGCATGTGTAACTTCTTTGCACAGAGCTCCTCTCAACTATCCCTCTCACTTCTGGTCAGTCTATTGGAGAAGCAACATCTCTTATCTTATCTTCCATGTGTTGTATTTATAACGCATGTGAGAAGCGTATCTGCTTGGTAAGTTCCTCCCAACGCGTACCATAGGGCGTTAGGACATTTAGGACTAATATACTATTCGCGTGGATTGAACTAACACCTTTAATTCTTTCTCATATTCATACTGCTCTTCATATCATTCCAGGCCATTTGAACCCTTAATAAAGAATCTACGAACAACCATTGTTAGTACTTGTAGACACCTGTAGGGCGTTCAAGTACCGTATCAGCGAACAGTAACGTTAACCGATGCAAACAACCCATATAGTACGACATCTAACGTTCACCGATACTCTTCAATAATAACTCATTGCGCCCCAATGTTTATTAAATTTTCAAGGGTACGAACGATTTATGTGCGAATCTAAATAAGCAAAAGTGCACTAATCAAATGAAATGCATCAATTTTACCGCATACAAAAATAAGATTTAGCTGCTCAGATGTAAGCTACTTTGTTTGATACATTAAATATCGGAAAATGTTGGTTTATTGATGAGAAATTAAGTCGGGACTGTTCGCTGGTTTTATTAAATTCATTTGGTAGCCATTTTGTTTTCCTCGTTTGGGACGGCGAACTACCTCTGAGGCCGTTCGTGTCGTTCGCAATCGGTAACAGCGTAACGGTTGTTAAAGGTGAATTGTTACCGTTTTCCGTTGCAATCGATTGCATCGATACGGTACTTGAACGCGCTACTGTTACACGCATAGTCATGATCTCATATGGCCAAAGTAATATTGTCTACACATAATTTTATCCCATTTGATTGCCTCGATATGACTGTCAGAAATAATCTATGTGTAGAGTTTAAAGCCTCTAAAACATACAGTGGAACCCCTCTATTACGACCACTAAATTGTGTTAATTATAATGTGTTTACGACAGGTGACTGCTTAAAGCAAGGTGACAGTAAAACAGAAAACTGCTATGGGAGCTTTCTGTTTTACTGTCACCTTGCTTTAAGCCTCTTCATTTTAGTGGTCGTAATAGAGGGGTTGTACTGTAATGTATGTGTATATTGCAGTTGATTTATGTAGAAACAGTGTGAAGATAACACACATCGTACGTTTTCTTTTTGTTCTTTGTGTAGGACTGCTATTACTCTCTCTCTACAGACTCGTTAACAGTGGGGAACTCGCTTTACTGTGGGGCACCGGTTGTCCTACGTGGGTAGACCTAGCTGAGGGCTGAAGTAAGAAGCGATCCAAATTCCGGTATAAACTATCTTTAATTTAGTTAGACGAATGTCAGGTCAAAAGTAACATAAATAAGCAAATCAACAATAAACAAATAATGTACATAGACTTAGAAAGAGGTAGCTTTGCATAATTATGGTAATACGCCTCAATAACAACTTTTACTTATACGAACTCCGACAATGGAAGATATTCTGTAAGAATCGTTCTCCTTAACTATAAATCGAGCAGACATTAACAAGGCTTCAACTTACCGAATTAAAAGATAAAATCATTTTAATGTGGAAAGCCGAAGACAAGTAAATATTACAATCGCGTAGATTATTTAGAGATGAACAGTTCAAATCAACAAGACAATGTTCGAACAACTTACAGGATAAATCCCAGAATAGATTTCCAATTTGCTCCGTCCAATCTCTTTTCCAGTCATCCGGGTATTTTTTACCTAACGCATACTCTCGGTCATTTCTTTTTTCACCTTACGCATACTCTCGGTCCTTTCATTCGGATGACGTCGGATCCTATCGTAGAAAACCCGCGTCATTAGAAACGTTGAAATCGGACCAAGAGAAATGTCCAAAAGCTGCGGTTGCGCATCTGGCACGTGATGTCTCACAAACGGCACGAACCATAACAACATCGGTACTTATTACGGAGACTTTTATTCAGTTTTCGAAATAGATCGACCGGTTTTAGCTTTGGATTCGTGGCATTTATCATACCTACCCAGGCCGACCCAGAACTGAGATATTCTAGTATGCTCCTACATCTCTATTAATTTCTATCTAGATGTATGCATACTCAACAAAATTTCTAATCGGTCACCTTATATTTCATTCAGAAACAGCAATATGAAGATATAATTAACCATGTTATTGTGTTACAATACCAATGTAATCAATTTGGAAACAGATTATCACAATTTGTCGGCTATAACCTTTCTGTCTAAGCTTAAACAACAACTTCTTCGGAGGGACCCCATATTTTGAAAGTCACAAGAGTTCTAAGGCCCAATGTTAGTAATGAGTATTGCCCGTGTCAGCTGCAATAACAGTTTCGTATTGACTTCTCATAGACGAGAAGAATTCAGCAAAAGTATTGATGACCTAACTTTCTCACACATCGACGACGTCACGCTCCAGTGCGTCAATGTTTCGAAACTGAGGTAAGGGACAAGCACGTTTCTTGAGAATGTGGCAAACGTGCCCTGTAGGGTTTAACTCATCTGTATCATCGAGCCCAAGCTGTCTGATGATAACTTCATCTTCAAGGGGGCGTCACCAGTGACTGCCAACATCTAGCAGCCGATTACGTACCGTCTTGGGTGTGACGTTACGGCCGAGTTGACCCTTAAATTGTCTTGCCGTCCATGTAACAGAAAGAAATCTGTCTCTCGGGTGTGTCAATACAATGTATCGGTCTTAGGGATATCGTAATCCGCCATTTTGGTTTCCTGGGGCGGTCTGCCATACTTCCGGTGACGTCAAATTTCCGCGTTATACAGCCTAAATGGTCGAAAGTTTCCGGTTAAAAGTTCTAGTCACATGTAAATGGACAGAACCATTTCCTAATATGGAATACATTGAAATTAGTCTTGTTTTGTTTCCACTTCCGGAATTCCTCGGTGGTTAAATCTTATTTGCAGGGAGGATACAACGACGTGCGACATTCCGACGGCTCTGCCCTTCTCTCCGTGTATCATTCTTGCTATGTTAGGTGTTTTTCGGGATAGGCAGTCATTTGAGATTATACTCGTGTAATATTGGGGGCAGATTCTTTCTTCCATACTTTACACGTGCAAATTAGGCTAAACAAGCAACGTCGTTGTTCTGACGTTCACGAAGTAGGAAAACGTGTATAAATCCAAAAATAAGTAGCGCTAAGACCCTATCATATTGTGAGTAAAATATCATAAATGTGAACTTAGTATTTAAAGACATATGTAGCTTTAAAAAGTGACCGATTAGAAATTTTGTTAAGTATAGTTTATGTCGAAATAATGACGAGACTCTAATAAAGATTTAAAACTACATCCTGTCATGCATCATTACGGCTATTCTTGTCTGAGACGGTACCATGGGTACGGATTTGATACGGTAAATTGTTAAACAAAACTTGTGTCTACTGTAGGTATATTTGGTATTCAATGTGAATAAAAAAACATTTCTCTTTTTACCGTAACCGTGATTATTTGGGAGTCCTGCATGATAAGCGAAAAAAGTACGATAGACTCGTCCCGGTAAGGGTCGCCCTGCCCTTGAAGAAGTTCTAAAGGTTTTCTTATAGATCTATATGATAGAACTAGCACTATCTCTACACCCCCCTCCCCCCAAAAAAAATTTTTTTGGGAGCCTGACACCTATGGTGCTCACTGACAGCTGTGGGTGTTGGAAAATTTTATAATGAAGTTAATTGATACAGTGGAAAACCCGTTATTCTTTCCCAATAAACGTGTTTACGCTAAATCTATTATTTCCATTGCAAACAGTTTGGAGCCAGATCAGACGCCGGGTAACCCAGCGTCTGATCAGGCTCCAAGCTGTTTGTCACCAAGATAACCATGAATTATCAGAATTGTCCCAAAGTTGTACTTTTCTTCCTTTTAGTGCTTTGCATTTGTGTTTCGTTTGCGTTTAAACGGGAAATAATAACGTTTTCTCCACTGTAAGTGATGATAACCTATCAAGAAATCCCTATTACCTGTCCTAATTTAGTAAAAACACCAATACCTATATCATTGATTCTCATAATCAGAACCCTCCATATAATTTTCCTTAGTCAACTAATTTTTCACTTTGAAATGCTGGTAATGTCTTAATGGTTGTTTCTCTGTCTGGCCAAATTGAAAATGGTTTAAGTCAAGAGTCAAAAGGAGAATGCATGAGTCATATTACAAGAAAACTATTATTTAAAGACCTTGACAAAATTCAAATTAAAAAATCAAGACCATGCAGCCAGTAATTGTGAATGCCCAATCTGGCCATGACACCTTAACTGTTTCAGTCTGTTAGTCACTTTTATCCACAGAGATTGATCAGTCTTTCCCTGTAACAACACCATTCAAATTTTATTTCAATGTCTGTTAAAACTAAATATGCAAAGCTTTCTAAGTAATATTATACATGATTATTCATTGAATATCTATATTATCAAGGAATATGAAATATGACACACTTTGACAGATATGTACAGTCAATCTTGATTTAATAGTTGACCACTCACTGAAGTAGAGATGTCTGATTGTTTCATCAAGTTATTGCAAGATAAAAAAAAAGAAAACAATATTATTCTCACACCCCTATTTTGAAAACACGCCTATGGGTAACCTACTGAATGGATGCCTAATATAAGTACAGTCAGTCTTATATTGAAATCAACCTATTGGTCACCTACTGAATGGATTCCTCATATAAGTCTGACTGTTGAATATTGTAAATTGTGCAAAATAAAATCAACATACTGTCATAAAATGATACATTACATGTTTATGGGTCCAGGATCTATTTCATAGGAATGTGCTACTGATCTAAGTGGTCAGAAAATTCCAAGTAAATGTTGATGTTATGCCTTTTTAATGTTCATGTACATGTAAAATGATTTACAAAATGGTATGTATAAATACATGTACATGAATTATACTAGCAATTCATAGTTAATTTTCTGATCATTTTCATATCATTTATTTTCCATGAATGCAGAAAAAAAAATCATGATATTTACAATATTTCTTGAAATTTCAAAATTAAAAAATAAATAGTAATTTGCAATGGTAAATTCTAATAGTTTTAGTGTATTTGTAAAAACTTGATTTTACACTCCTATATTAAATCATCACTAATTGAAATAGCAGAAATATTTTAGAATACAGGTGACTGCTTAAATCAGGGTTATCATAATTTAGACAGCAACCATCTGTACTTAAGATTGCATAGTGATCTTCTATTGATTACTGTATTGATGAATGATTGACTACATATTACTAATTGAAGTAAACAAAATAATTAATTAATGCAGGTGCTATAAGGCAGCAGCTCATATAGGGATTTTCTTCATTCTTCAAGTTTATCCTGCATTCAACACCCATCTGTGTTTAATATTGCCTTGTGATATTCTATAAAGTGACTATAATGATTGACTATGTTTATATTAAGCTGGTCAGTTCAGAACCTCCTTGTGTATCCAGAACATTGAACAGTCTCAATTTCAAATTACAGGGAATGCAACATGGTTGCAAGCTCAACAAGTCTGGAAAAATACAAATAGATGTAGTTGTACTGTGTTATCAATTACAAATTGCCAAGTGGCTGTAGTCATGGTACATGAATCTACAGTCAACCCTGTAATAAGTGACATCTATAAAGAAAACATATGGTAAACAAAAATACAGGTGGTTCTTTAAAAGCTGGGTGAGATTTATGCAGAAAACTCCTGTATAGATTTAATAAATGCATTATTGCCAGCTTACATTCAGCAACCATGCACCTGCCTTTTGAGATTGGCATGTGAGGTCAAGTAGTAGTGGCTACAAAATTGACTAAATGTAAAAAATATCCTCAGTTTTTAAGATCATATTTGACTATTTATGCTTCATTACCAAAATACATGTACATTTATTTTACAAATGGACATACACTGTGCAGATCAGACCCAGATTCAGAGGGCTCTTCTAGGTCTGTACTGTTCAGTAGGACAATATAGTCTTCACAAGTACAATACATATTTTTAAATAATGTGTATAATAATAAAGGACCCCAATTAAAGGCTCTATAGATTAATTGTTGCTAGTTTATTACTGATAAAATTGAGACATGCATGGATATGATAAAAAACATCTGCAAGCAAACAAAGTGATCATCTTCTCACTTGAAAAACCTTTATTTCAATTGGATGTACATCAATAGTCAGTACCTGACATACCCATTCAGCTAAAAATGAATTGCTTAGCAAATTTAAAACTATCTCACAAAAACAAAGAAAATGAGTTCAAACTATTTCTCTTACTTATTTATTACATAAATACTTGTAGATCAAAATCAGGAAACACTAGTGTCAGTTGGAAATATTTGGCAATCTTCATAATTTTCAAGATATTTGTATTTGGGACAGGGTTATCCACTTCTTAATCTTATCTGGCTATAAAATCACAACGGGCAGTTGAAAGTATCCCCCCTTTTATCATAGCAACACATGGATGGTGTGGTTCCTATGTTGACATCAGACTTAAGGATCACAGATATAGACTGTTCTCTTGTATGTAGCCTAGCTCAAAATAGTCTGTACATTACCAACCAGACTTGAATAAGCTGTTACATAATGCTTCCAAGCTTCTATAATTCTTCAAATTTTCTTTTGTAAAGACACCTGAAATGGTTCAGTGAAATGTATAGTAATCATTGAAAATACAAGTAGATATTAACAAATAAGTGTAGCTTGTAGGAAGCCCTGTAGTTATCCCTGTCTACTTGCAAAGCAGAAAAAAAATAAAAATGCAAATATTTCTATAATCTTTAATATTTTTCTGTGTGTATGTATTTATTCTTACACTTTAAGCATATATTTAAAGGGAAAATGAAAGAAGTTAAATGTCTTACTTCTTCAATTTCAGAAATATCCCCATATAAACATTCTTCTTCAATTTCAGAAATATCCCCATATAAACATTCTAGATCTGTTTATAGTGTAATAAATATTAGATTTACTGTCATATTGATAAATATATTGTTGCTCTACTCCGATGGTAGTCTGTGATAAATTTTATGTATAAAATGAATCTAAAAGTCATATTTTAATCATGTAGATCTAGATCTAGAAATCTAGTAGATCTAGATATGTAATCTACAACTGTCACTAAATCAGTACCCATTTCAAATGAGATGCTGTACATGCTATGCATGATTAGCATAAAGATATTCTCATTTTTATCAGGGATAAATTATACTAAAGTATAGATTATCCCTGTTTTAATTTGACAAACAAAATTGAATTAGAATCTCTCTATATATTATAATTGGTTGTAAATAATCAGTGTAAATCTAGATCTACATATTAATAATAGAATAATAAAGGACAACAATCAACAAAGGTTTCAACGGAAATGCCGAGAGATTTTACTTTTTTAAATCAAAGAACATGACTTGAACTACAAAGCAGATACTTCCCCCCCCCCCCTCTCTCTCTCTCTCTCTCTCTCTCATTAAGTGGATTTTGGTGGATTCGGGTGGAATTAGGTGTATCGTTACTCTATAAAAAATCATATGTCAGCACAAGAGTTTCCTAAGTTTTTATTCAGAATAAGGAGTAAATTCAACGTACACGGCATTGTAATCATTCATACGTAAATATCTCCCATATCACAACTATTACGTTGGATCTAATTGACAACCAACTGTTGCCGTGTTGGGAGTCAAAGTGTGATAGGACAAAGCATTAATTCTATTTTTCGGTAAAATCGCGCTTTTGCAACTTATGTAAGACCTTCGTAGTATTCACAGGGCCTATCCTCCTTTTTATTTTATTTTTTTCCACATAGTAACGCGTAAAAAAGAAAGAGATTATACGTTCCACTGCACTAGCTTATGTAGATTTCGGGTTTGTTGTCCCCGAGTGCGCGTGCTCGCTAAGTGTAAACAAACTGAGGGATGCCGAATGAAGGGTGTATGACGTAGGTCTGGAAAAGAGAATGTTACTGTGCGTCTGCGCGTTTGGAAATACTGTTTGATTTCCACTCGCACAAACTCCAGCAAATGAACATGTTCCATTACACAAAAGCAATCGAGTAACTAATTTATAACAATCAAATGAATTGATTTAACTTATTATTTTTAATCTGCAAACCCTAAAAATAATTAAACTACAAATTTGTAAATAAAACACGATACATTTTAACTATCTAAGCATAAAATAAGAAGAAATAGAATTACACCAACCGGAAGTAAGAAGCGATCCAAATTCCGGTATAAACTATCTTTAATTTAGTTAGACGAATGTCAGGTCAAAAGTAACCCCGATCACTTTTGCCTGGCTAACATACCGGACCGTTGGATCACGTGACATTTGGAGGCGTAACCTATTTCTGACCAATCAGGGACCGGCCCTGTCAGTGGACCCTTCCCCGTAACATGTCAAGCCCTTTAATTATGTCAATAAGATCGATATATCTATAAAGCTGTCAGCGGTGAATTTCAAGAAGGATAAAGGAGATACCTATGGCTTTGGCAGATAGTAAAAACATCAAGGTGATGCGATTAAGACTGAGCCCGTAGCAACAGACTTTATAATTGTGACACAGTATCTATGAAATCTAGCCTTAAGCCTTCCTAGGTAACCAAATGTTAAGTTTATAATCAGGCTGCATAGATACAGTTTGACTTATATGATAAATTGACATAATTGTAACCCTCAAGGATCCAGAGTTTGATTAGAGAAATACTTCAACTCTTTCCATAGGTTGTTCCCAGATCAATCCTTAACCAACAATTCAAACAATACAGTATTTTCTGTTAAAAATGAAATCTCTCATGCTATTTAAAGTTTAGCTGTATAACAATCCCCTCTGGCTTCAAAAAGTTTAGCTCCCGCTTAACAAGATATCTATATGTAAATTCCAATAAGAGGTTAAATTGTAAAATTTAAATTACATGAGAAATAGCAAGAGTATTGCCTGTCTATAAAATTATTCATTACTATTACATAAGTGATAATAATAACCGGGTTTCTTTTTCATTTTCCAACATATATACAAGAATTAATATCAATAACATAAGACAAGTTTTATATCAAGTCACATATTGTTCTTAAAGGCTGTTACATATGTGTGCCTTTAAATATAAAAGTTCCATATCACATTCATATATTCAAGTCAAATGACCACTTGTAGACACTGTGATCAGTGCTGTTTATATAGTTATATAGTGTTTTGGCTGTCTTCTGGTTGTGGCGTTCACTTGAAGATATTGGATAGTTCATAACATGGCTGTGTTCTTGTAGTGGTATTCACTTGAAGATATATACAGTTTATAAATTTGGCTTCCTTCTGGTAGTGGTATTCACTTGAAGATATTATAAAGTTCATATAATTATGAAAGCTAATGACTATAGCTGTTTATATACACATATATACATAAGTAATCTGCTGAAGACATCTTTTCAATAAGGATATTGTCCATCTCAGCATACAGATATGCCTAACCACTGTTCCACCCCAGTTACAACCATACAATGTGAGCAACCAATTGACTAAATAACTATTGTCAGGAATTATAAATATAATTCAGTTAAAGTATCACCAATTTAAGTGATATGCTACTATGAAGAGTTAATTACATTAATATTAACTTCTGGCTATTAATCTATAGTGTTTAATCAACATAAAACTGGTAAACTCTATACAATATCTGTTATTAACTAACATTCTGCTGCTGTCATGTACCTACATAGGAAGCTGTTGCATTAAGTCATAACTTTGCTTTACTTAATTTTCTTTACTTTATGAAGGAGTTTGCTTTACTTTATATTTTGCTTTTACATATAAAGCAGTGATTTTACTTTATTAAGTTTCCTTTAAGTTTTCTACTTTATAAAGCAGTTTGCTTTACTTTATGAATTCATTTGCTTTAACTTATAAAGCAGTTTGCTTTACCTTATGAATTTCTCCAGTTCGGAATGGTTATGTACCTGGTTTGACTCGACACAACTAACATCAACGGGTAAACAGTAGTTATGATGAGCAACCCAGAGTTGCAAAACAAAGTTATCAAACTTGTTGTTGATAATTTTCCTGAATTTGAAGGCAGTCAAAATTCCAAGTTTGATTTTAGTTGGGGGTGTTAGAGCACAAGCATTATTTTGTACTGTGACCTTAAATCCAATCCATTCCACTATGAGGTATGGAAAAGGGGAGACATTTAATCCTTTAATGGAGATTGGTGCAGGGGAATTGAAAGTACAATGCTTTAAGCACGTTGGCAAATCTATAATTTTACACATAGCAGAAGCTGTTGGGTTGGTAACCTCCAGAATTAAAGCAGGCTTTTTAAGTTTGGATAATTGTTGCATTATAAAGTAAACAAATGCTAACAGAGCACGCACCAGGAGGATGTATGTGTTGTAGTTTGGCAAGTTTTCATGTATTTGGGATAATACCGACTGTTGAGTTGGGGTAGTTGGTGCTTGAGTGTATGAAAATGACGGTAATGTAGGCAGTGCAGAATAGTGCTTGAGTTGAGTGCTAACTGTCATCAGCATAGTAAGCGACTTAACTTTACGACACAAGATAAAAATGAAGATAAAGCACACTACTGATATGCAAATAGCAGCAATTGAGAAAATAAACTGAAATGAGAATGTGTTATCAGTGAAATAGGAATCTAGCATTGGTTCTGTCATTGAGTTATAGACCAATTTGTCTTCTTTTGCAGCTTGAACCATTTTATCTAGATTTAGGTGTTCTAATTTATCATTAGCTACATATTTGGAAAATTCATGAGAATACAACTGAAATGGCTTGAATGAAACATTCAAGGGTTTATTGAATGTGGAATTTGGTAGAATGGAGTCTACCGAGTTTTCTCCAAAGAACTTTTGGAGTAAAATGAGATTAACTGGATGTGTTACTGTAACCTGCGAGTCATATTTGTGGCAGCCAGTAAAACGCGGTGGCATAATGTGCATATTTGAAACCAGACTGCAATTACATGGCATATTAATAATACAAAATTGACAACCGACAGACTTAGTTAAACCTAACGAGCATTTTAACTGAGCTGTAGTTTCATTTATTAAAAGCACATGTGTAGCATTAAGTTGTCTAACAGTAGGTTTGATTGCATCCATTTGAAATCTGAAATTACATGATGAGTGTATGGCGCGCTTATCTGCATGAAAAAGCGATAATGCACAGCTTTCAACATTAAATGGAGACATGGCTAGATTGAAATGACAATGGGTAAATTTGTGATCTATGCTGCATTGCTGCAATGCCTCGGCAGTTAATGCTGTGTATAAACCTTTATCACTGTTAACAGCCAAGTAAGACGGTAGACCTTTAATAGAAGTGGCATGAGTACTGGAACTATTGATTGGTACAGGGAATGACAGTATTTTGAATACTTTTAAGGGTTGGTCTTTGGTAGTTATTGGGAACCTAACTGTTATAAGGACTTTTGTGTTAGATTTATGCATGAAAAACTCAGCCTGTTTGTAATAAAAGGATGGGTGTGAGTGCATCAGTTTAAACATAGGTCTATGCTGAGCAATACTATCAGCTACATGAACCAAAACTGTTTGCAAGTGACTTCTATCAATAATGATTGATGGCAGCTTGCCATTAAGAAGAATGGTAAAACCTTCTGAAAGTTGCTGATATTCAAACCTAAGATTGAGATGCAGTTGCATTTGATCCATTAGACTTGATATGAGAGCTATCTGCATATCCTCTAAAGTACTGAGATTTTGTGAAAATTGATTTTCTATCTGTGTTAAGGCATTATGGTTATCTACAATTGCTTTAAAGGCATTATCCATACGTTCATTTGATGTTTTCATGTATGATGCTAGTAAATCTGTTTGGTGATTGAATTTGTCTGTGAATTCCATAGTGACTCTTTGAATATCATTAACATGTGCAGCAACGCGTCTTAGATCTGAAGAAGTTGCCGTACCAAATAGACCTTTAGAAATTTGACCTATGAAGGGTAAAAGGGATCGCCTAGATCTACGTGGTGATTTTGACCGAGAGCTGTCATGCAGCATAGACAGAATTTCTGTAGTGGTTTCCTTAATGATGTTTGCAGTCTCTTTATGCATGGACCTGAAGTTGTCCAGAATAGACTTAAATCTAGGGCAGTCACATGTTGTAACTACAGGGGACAGGGCATCAGTAGGCATAGTGTCAATGACAAATGTGTGAGTCCAATACTCAGATGAGCTGTATAGAGCTGGAAGCTCTTCGAACACCGTCCCGTAATTGATTTGATGTAGTAGCTCTTTACTGTTGGCCAAACAGAATAGTCCAATGAAAATACCCACGGTGATCAATGATGGGCCTAAAATGAAAGGGAGAAGACTCTGTCAGGGGCAGGAAAAAAAATGTTTTGTTTAGTTTATACATAAGGAATATGGTTTCAAAACTGAATTGGAGCAGAAGTTCATGACGCTTCTTTTCCTAGCACTATATACCGCCATTGACCCGTTTACCGTGGACATCCTATTACCGGTGACTTCCGAGTATTCCGCATAGCGCCGCTACGCGCATGTGTAAAATCGTAACTTCCGTTTATCTTTCGGCTGCTGCTCAAGACTAATGTGTATAAAGCAAAAAAAACTTTCCTAAAGGGAAAGTGTGCATTTTTTTATTAATTACGCAAGATAAATCATTTTCTCCCCATATAAAACCATTTAACCTATTTGTATAATGTGACATATTCCATTGCCCCCACTGTGAAAAAATGTGACGGAAAATATTACAACTTTTCAGTTAAAAATTATGTTAACAGATAGCCTTTCTTAATAATGTTTGATAGAAGTTCAAGCCGATACCTGAAAATTATTCCGGATGTCATTTTACCTGATCACCGATAATAGGACGAGTAACCAAAACAAACATGGCGGCGCACTCGCTACAGTTGACTATGATTATTTATGTCAAATTATGGGTGTATTTATATATTAAAGCTGAAAATCATAAAGAAATGTTTACTTTATATGTTTAATATATTTTTTAGTTAAAAACCTTATTAATTAATGAGAAATAGTCAGACGAATCCTTAGATCACCGGTAATTGGGTGAACCAGGATAAACAATAATTATTTTACAATAATTATTAAGGTTAGTTAAGAAAACCTATCCATATGTAAAAAGAGTTTCAGAATGTTTTGATTAGGATCATTTTAGACTATGGGTGTTTTAATGGAATGGAGCTCTTTTATATTCGGAACATTACATTATTGTGTGTACTATACAGCATACACATAATTTGCTTATTACAGCAAAACTTATATACAAGGCGCCTTAAGTACAATCATAATACACATATGAATTGCACATATCATACTCATTACAGAGTAAAATTCCAGTTCACTTATTCTATGAACCCAATTAAAATGAAAATCCCAACTGCATTAGTGCATTACAGTGTAACATACACTAGCTATGATTGAATAAAACCAATTTATTCCCATGCAGTTGAATGGTAAGGTACAGACTGTCTTCATTACAGAACTGTATGTAAACATGGATGTAAGGAATGTATATTTGTATTATCTCCCCTTACAAAAGAACATAACATGAACAATTCCTCTAGGCCTAACCTAGTACAAGGAATTAAAATATGCACAGAAAATTTACAATTATACTTCTTACTAGAAGTAAATAATGCCAATGTGTGGTGCATTAATGAAAGTATTTCCTCTTTTGAGCTCTGTTAAGGGGTCTTCCTTTTAGCTCCTGTTCTGGTATGTGATTGCCTATACTGATGCATAAATTTTGGATCAATGTCACTCTCAAAAACCCAGCTGGTTGAGCCATCTGCCCATTTAACTTTGTACATTTCAAATTGATAGGTTTGATCATCCTTTTTTTTTTTAGGTTTTGACTTTGTACCTAAGGCTTTAGGAGGATGTTTCTCTTTATCTTTGGAGCTGTTGTCCTTAACAGATGTGTTGTCAAACTCTGTGACAGGTTCTGCTTGAACTGGCTTGGAAACATATGGTTTAAGGTTTAAGTAATTGTGAAAGTTTGGAAGAATTTTGTTATCAGAGCATTGCTTTATTCTGTACGTATAATTCTGCCCGTACTCACAAATTTCAAAGGGACCTACATATGTTGGCGACAACTTTTTTGATAAGCCTATTTTTGTTTTGTGATTTTTCAGAAGAACCTTATCATCCAATCTAAAATAAGGAATTTCAGCGTTTTTATCATGATAAGCCTTTTGCTCTTGTTTAGCAGCTGTTTGGTTTTCTTTTGAGATTTTTAAGGCTGTGTCAGTTGTGTTCTTTAAATCTTGAATGTACTCTTGTACAGGTTTAGAAAGATTGTCCTTAGGAATAAGGCTGCAGTCAATAGGTAGGCGTAAAGATCGCCCAAACAGAAGATTGTAAGGTGCATATCCTGTAGACGAATTTACAGAATTCCTTAAACCGAGAAGTATACCTGGCAAGAATTTTGACCATTGTTCCTGTTTGTCAGAACAGCAAGCACGCAAAGATTTTGCTATTGTGGTATTCATTACCTCTACTCTGCCATTGCACTGAGGGTGATAAGCCGTTGTTTTGTGCCGTGTAATTTTGAAAAATTCACACAATGCTTGCACAATTGCGGACAAAAAATTTGCGCCCCTGTCTGAAAGGAGAATTAATGGACTTCCAAAACGACAAATGATTTCTCTGAAAAGAATGTTTACTATTGTGACTGCATCCTGTGTGACCATAAGAAAACCTTCTATCCATCCTGTACATGAATCAACTACTAGCAGAATGTACTTATAACCTTCGGGTGTTGGAGTAAGGGGGCCCAATATATCAATATGCACTCTAGAGAATGGCTCAGATACGGGTAAAGGTACAAGAGGAGCTTTCTTCTGGTTCTGGTTATATTGGCGTGTAGACTTTTGGCACGGGTCACATGATCTTACATGGAGTTCAATATCTCGATACATATTTGGCCAATAGTATTTCAGACGAATAGCAGAATACGTCTTGTCAAATCCAAAATGAGACCCACCGTGGCCCTCATGATAAGAGAAGAATAATGTCTTCTCTAAGTTCGGACAGTACTGCTACTTGCTTTAGATGGCGCATATCTCTAGGTGCATGTTTTGATCTAATGGGGAGGAAATGGTAAAGGGTGTTATGCTGAATGACATATTGTTCTGCTACAGCTGCCAATTTTCGAGCTGCAAGTGGATCTTCGGGCAAGGTGTTATTGACCAAATAGTCTAGGATGGGACGAAGATCTGGACATTGCCATTGAAGATGCTCGACTGACACAATAGGCTGTTTTTCTATCTCAGGAGTGTTCTGCGGAACAATTATGGGGTCCTCCTGTTCTAAATTGATTTTGTTGACAGTTTGTTCAGACTGATCAGTATCTGGAGAAGGGTACTGAATAGTGACCATAAAGAGAGTTGCACTGTTTGGCTCTGACTCTGTTGCATTAACAGTATAGTCTTCCTGAGCTTCTACAGCAGCAATGATCTCATCATCATCATCATCATCTTCAGCCTTTCCCATCGGACTGACTGGATCCTAATCATTATATGAACGCCTTGAGAGACAATCTGCATTTTGATTCTTTATACCGGCGCGATGAGATATTTTGAACTGATATGGCTGCAGGAGAAGTGACCATCGAGCTAGTCTACCTGTGGCTAGCTTAACACTTTGTAACCATTTTAGGGAAACGTGATCAGTGAAAACTTCAAATTGATTATTTGCTAGGTATGTGTGATAGTGTTTAATGGCTTCAACTAAGGCAAGACCTTCACTTTCTGTAACTGACCATTTGAATTCTGTACCCCTTAAGCTTCTTCCCCCATAAGCAATAACATGCTCAAGGCCATCTTTTCCTATCTGTGATAGATTGTAACCAATTGCATGGCCCGAAGCATCTGTGGCAAGCCTGAATGGGCTATTGAGGTCAGGGAAAGCTAGTATAGGTGCAGAAGTAAGTTTATCCTTTAACAAATTAAAGGCAGAATCACACTCTGGGGTCCATTTTAGACGAACTGACTTTTTGAGCAGCTGATTTAAGGGAAAGGTTATTTGAGAATAATCCTGTATGTTCTGCGGTAAAAGTTGCAGAGACCCAAAAAGCTACGCACATCTTTCCTTGCTTTTGGCCTAGGAAATTCTTTAACTGCTTTAACTTTTTCAGGATTTGCTTGTATACCCTGTTCAGACAAAACATGTCCCAAGTATTCAACTTTAGCTGCCGCAAACTGGCATTTTTGTGGACTTAACGTAAGGTTCGCATTCCTTAGACGGTCAAAAATTGCGGACGAGTGGGTTAAATGCATATCGAACGTCGGACTGTGACAAAGGATATCATCTATGAAAACCAATGCATACTTGAAGTTGATGCCCTGAAGAACTTTAGAAATGCACATTTGAAAAGCCATCGGTCCGTTGATTATTCCATATGGTATGCGCGTAAATTGATATGCATTATCGTGCGTTACAAATGTGGTTTTGTGAGCAGTTTCTGGATCCAAAGGAATCTGCCAGAATCCGGATTTCAAGTCCATTACACTGATTTTTTTTTATTTATTTGTGCCTACACTGTCTAAAGCATCCTGCAAATCAGGTATTGGGAAATTGATTGGTTGAGTTTTTGCATTAAGTCCCCTAAAATCAACTGCAAAGCGAAAAGTTGAATCTTTTTTCTTGATCATCACTATAGGCGCACCCCATGGGGAGTCGCTCTCTTTGATAATACCGTCCTTAAGCATTTGTTCTACTTCTACATCAATGTTTTGTTTAGCATTAGGTGTAGTGCGGTACGGACGCTGACGATGAGGGGGTGGTTACCAGTTTCTATTCTGTGAGAATGAACATTTGTACAACCTATGTCTGAGCTACTTGTTGCAAAAACATCTTTGTTTTGTCCTAGAAATATCATCAATTTCCTTTTTTCTGTTTCTGATAGGTTACAGTGATCAAAAGTTAAACCTAATTGTTTAGTAAAAGAAATGAACTCTTCCTCTGAAATAGGAGGTTCCGTCTCAACAGTTTGAACTTCAGGCATGTCTGAATCATTGCAGTCATAAACACTATCTACAGGAAAAAGTTTTCCGATT
Source organism: Gari tellinella (assembly GCA_922989275.2). Taxonomy (NCBI): domain Eukaryota; kingdom Metazoa; phylum Mollusca; class Bivalvia; order Cardiida; family Psammobiidae; genus Gari; species Gari tellinella. The sequence continues at coordinate 56,719,774 of OV277858.1, forward strand.
ATTTGTGATGACCTGATAGTAGCAGGAGTTGGCATAGGATTTAGAATTTGAACGAAAGACCTTCGGCTTTTTACATAATTCAGTGATTTTGCACCTGCTATTAAATGTTTGCTGTTTAGGTTAGTTGTCGGCTCTATCAAAACTGTTGTTTTAAGTGGTACTTTTGATAACCTTACTGGTACTAGAGTTGATTGGAAAGCAGGAATAGTAACATCAGAAACAGCTCTAGCAAGACCTATACTGAATTTTGAGGGGGGTACAGTCAAAAATGCAACTAATGGTTTGCCTTCTTCAGATTTTAGAATATTGTTTGCATAGTCAATGGTGCACTTTTTGTCTTTTAAAAAGTCAACACCAAGAATCAGTGGTGTGTGAAGTCTATCAAAGACATGAAAAGTTTGTTCTAATGTGCTATCTGCAATGGTAACCGGCAGAACTATCCTACCATAAATAGTTAGGCGCTCACCGCCTACACCGACTGCTCTGACAAAGTTAGACGGCTGAAGTGTAGGTGAAAACTTCTGTGTAGAAGCGATTTTGTGTAGCAGGGATTTCGAAATGCATGATATACTTGCGCCCGTATCAACTAAAGCTTTTGCAGAAAAGTTCTGAATTTTAATCTGAATTAAACTAGATGAAAGGTCTGTTTGAAAGTCTATATGAGCCAATTGTTCAGCATCGGTTGCGCAAGTATCAGTATCCGGCCTGACTGAAGGAATCCCTGGACCTTCAGATGGTGACAAATCCTATCTGCCACATGCGCTAGTTGCATGGGCGAGATTGCATTTGGCGCATCTGTCCTGGCAATTAGGACAATCCCGTCGAAAGTGCTCAAAACCTTTACATGCATGGCAGGCATTTCGAGATGACCTATGACTGTCTTGATTGTGAGACTGTTGGTGTTGTTGATGGGGTTGTGCCATGGGACGGGAATGAAACTGATTGTGAGGTTGGTGTTGTTGACCGGTCGGTAGGTGCCATGGGACGGGGATGAAACTGATTGTGAGGTGTGAAATTTGAGATGCAGTTGCAATTGATCCATTAGACTTGATATGAGAGCTATCTGCATATCCTCTAAAGTACTGAGATTTTGTGAAAATTGATTTTCTATCTGTGTTAAGGCATTATGGTTATCTACAATTGCTTTAAAGGCATTATCCATACGTTCATTTGATGTTTTCATGTATGATGCTAGTAAATCTGTTTGGTGATTGAATTTGTCTGTGAATTCCATAGCGGAATACGCCGTGTCAAATCCAAAATGATCTTACAAACTTACTATAACAATTTTATAATCTTGGTAATAATATTGGAAGAAATTCCATGTTTCCATGCATCTCAATATTGTATCATTTTTATTGTGAATGTAGTTATTTGTCTTTCTCGCTTTGTAGGTACATTTATATAATATCATGTGAAGCGCTTTTGAACGCACATCTCCTGTGTGAAAAGAGCGCTATATAAATCGGGTATAATAATAATAATAAAGCCTTAGGTACAAAGTCAAAACCCAAAAAGAAAAAGGATGATCAAACCTATCAATTTGAAATGTACAAAGTTAAATGGGCAGATGGCTCAACCAGCTGGGTTTTTGAGAGTGACATTGATCCAAAATTTATGCATCAGTATAGGCAATCACATACCAGAACAGGAGCTAAAAGGAAGACCCCTTAACAGAGCTCAAAAGAGGAAATACTTTCATTAATGCACCACACATTGGCATTATTTACTTCTAGTAAGAAGTATAATTGTAAATTTTCTGTGCATATTTTAATTCCTTGTACTAGGTTAGGCCTAGAGGAATTGTTCATGTTATGTTCTTTTGTAAGGGGAGATAATACAAATATAAATTCCTTACATCCATGTTTACATACAGTTCTGTAATGAAGACAGTCTGTACCTTACCATTCAACTGCATGGGAATAAATTGGTTTTATTCAATCATAGCTAGTGTAGGTTACACTGTAATGCACTAATGCAGTTGGGATTTTCATTTTAATTGGGTTCATAGAATAAGTGAACTGGAATTTTACTCTGTAATGAGTATGATATGTGCAATTCATATGTGTATTATGATTGTACTTAAGGCGCCTTGTATATAAGTTTTGCTGTAATAAGCAAATTATGTGTATGCTGTATAGTACACACAATAATGTAATGTTCCGAATATAAAAGAGCTCCATTCCATTAAAACACCCATAGTCTAAAATGATCCTAATCAAAACATTCTGAAACTTTTTTTACATATGGATAGGTTTTCTTAACTAACCATAATAATTATTGTAAAATAATTATTGTTTATATAGTGCTAGGAAAAGAAGCGTCATGAAATTCTGCTCCAATTCAGTTTTGAAACCATATTCCTTATGTATAAACTAAACAAAACATTTTTTTTTCCTGCCCCTGACAGAGTCTTCTCCCTTTCATTTTAGGCCCATCATTGATCACCATGGGTATTTTCATTGGACTATTCTGTTTGGCCAACAGTAAAGAGCTACTACATCAAATCAATTACGGGACGGTGTTCGAAGAGCTTCCAGCTCTATACAGCTCATCTGAGTATTGGACTCACACATTTGTCATTGACACTATGCCTACTGATGCCCTGTCCCCTGTAGTTACAACATGTGACTGCCCTAGATTTAAGTCTATTCTGGACAACTTCAGGTCCATGCATAAAGAGACTGCAAACATCATTAAGGAAACCACTACAGAAATTCTGTCTATGCTGCATGACAGCTCTCGGTCAAAATCACCACGTAGATCTAGGCGATCCCTTTTACCCTTCATAGGTCACATTTCTAAAGGTCTATTTGGTACGGCAACTTCTTCAGATCTAAGACGCGTTGCTGCACATGTTAATGATATTCAAAGAGTCACTATGGAATTCACAGACAAATTCAATCACCAAACAGATTTACTAGCATCATACATGAAAACATCAAATGAACGTATGGATAATGCCTTTAAAGCAATTGTAGATAACCATAATGCCTTAACACAGATAGAAAATCAATTTTCACAAAATCTCAGTACTTTAGAGGATATGCAGATAGCTCTCATATCAAGTCTAATGGATCAATTGCAACTGCATCTCAAATTTCACACCTCACAATCAGTTTCATCCCCGTCCCATGGCACCTACCGACCGGTCAACAACACCAACCTCACAATCAGTTTCATTCCCGTCCCATGGCACAACCCCATCAACAGCACCAACAGTCTCACAATCAAGACATTCATAGGTCATCTCGAAATGCCTGCCATGCATGTAAAGGTTTTGAGCACTTTCGACGGGATTGTCCTAATCGCCAGGACAGATGCGCCAATTGCAATCTCGCCCATGCAACTAGCGCATGTGGCAGATAGGATTTGTCGCCATCTAAAGGTCCAGGGACTCCTTCAGTCAGGCCGGATACTGATACTTGCGCAACCGATGCTGAACAATTGGCTCATATAGACTTTCAAACAGACCTTTCATCTAGTTTAATTCAGATTAAAATTCAGAACTTTTCTGCAAAAGCTTTAGTTGATACGGGCGCAAGTATATCATGCATTTCGAAATCCCTGCTACACAAAATCGCTTCTACACAGAAGTTTTCACCTACACTTCAGCCGTCTAACTTTGTCAGAGCAGTCGGTGTAGGCGGTGAGCGCCTAACTATTTATGGTAGGATAGTTCTGCCGGTTACCATTGCAGATAGCACATTAGAACAAACTTTTCATGTCTTTGATAGACTTCACACACCACTGATTCTTGGTGTTGACTTTTTAAAAGACAAAAAGTGCACCATTGACTACGCAAACAATATTCTAAAATCTGAAGAAGGCAAACCATTAGTTGCATTTTTGACTGTACCCCCCTCAAAATTCAGTATAGGTCTTGCTAGAGCTGTTTCTGATGTTACTATTCCAATCAACTCTAGTACCAGTAAGGTTATCAAAAGTACCACTTAAAACAACAGTTTTGATAGAGCCGACAACTAACCTAAACAGCAAACATTTAATAGCAGGTGCAAAATCACTGAATTATGTAAAAATCCGAAGGTCTTTCGTTCAAATTCTAAATCCTATGCCAACTCCTGCTACTATCAGGTCATCACAAATAATCGGAAAACTTTTTCCTGTAGATAGTGTTTATGACTGCAATGATTCAGACATGCCTGAAGTTCAAACTGTTGAGACGGAACCTCCTATTTCAGAGGAAGAGTTCATTTCTTTTACTAAACAATTAGGTTTAACTTTTGATCACTGTAACCTATCAGAAACAGAAAAAAGGAAATTGATGATATTTCTAGGACAAAACAAAGATGTTTTTGCAACAAGTAGCTCAGACATAGGTTGTACAAATGTTCATTCTCACAGAATAGAAACTGGTAACCACCCCCTCATCGTCAGCGTCCGTACCGCACTACACCTAATGCTAAACAAAACATTGATGTAGAAGTAGAACAAATGCTTAAGGACGGTATTATCAAAGAGAGCGACTCCCCATGGTGTGCGCCTATAGTGATGATCAAGAAAAAAGATTCAACTTTTCGCTTTGCAGTTGATTTTATGGGACTTAATGCAAAAACTCAACCAATCAATTTCCCAATACCTGATTTGCAGGATGCTTTAGACAGTGTAGGCACAAATAAATCAATTTTTTTCAGTGTAAACAGTGGGGAACTCGCTTTACTGTGGGACACCGGTTGTCCTACGTGGGTAGACCTAGCTGAGGGCTGAAGTAAGAAGCGATCCAAATTCCGGTATAAACTATCTTTAATTTAGTTAGACGAATGTCAGGTCAAAAGTAACATAAATAAGCAAATCAACAATAAACAAATAATGTACATAGACTTAGAAAGAGGTAGATTTGCATAATTATGGTAATACGCATCAATAACAACTTTTACTTATAAGAACTCCGACAATGGAAGATATTCTGTAAGAATCGTTCTCCTTAACTATAAATCGAGCAGACATTAACAAGGCTTCAACTTACCGAATTAAAAGATAAAATCATTTTAATGTGGCAAGCCGAAGACAAGTAAATATTACAATCGCGTAGATTATTTAGAGATGAACAGTTCAAATCAACAAGACAATGTTCGAACAATGAACATGAACTGAAAATGAATAATTAAAATTAAACTTAAATAATGTCGTACGTGAATTAATTAAGTAGATCTATAATGCAATGCTATTCAGAAATTGTGTAAATTGCCATTTCACTAAATGAGTCAACGAGGCTATAGTAAAACAAAAAACACACGACAACAAAAACACATCAAACGTGTATACACTATCATTTTGGATACAGGTTGGAAACAGATCTATAAGTTAAGTTTACCTGAGCTCTTAAGGTGTCACATGCAGTCGTCGTCTGCTTTTATTTCTCAATTTTTATTTTGTGTTTTACCATCAGAAAAAAAGTTTTGATCCTAGTCAGAACCGTATTACGTGTCTCATTAGAATCAAAACTGTTGGCAAATAACGACGTGTGAAGACCGTGAAGTGATAACTGATTAACTGTCACAACAACATGTCAAACATCAATTAACACCTTTACTGCAAACTAACAATTAATGTAGTGGCTGCAATAACACTTTTGGCGACACATTGGGCACTTTCGCACATAGCTGATGTATGTATTATTTAATATTAGTGCCTCCATATATCTTATTGATCTACAGTATTAAAAGCAACTGACAAAGCTTAAAACAAAGCACAGCGTCTAATCAGGATCCAAACTGTGTTCGTATATTTTTGATAAGCGACGATAATTTCAAATATATCTGGATACTGCATTCCATATCTGATCAAAATCCAAACAATTTGACACTCTTATCAATATTTCTCTGTCCAAACTTAAAAAACTGAAGCAATAAATCAAGTTCAGTCAATAAGGACATGTCCGCTATACCTACAATATTGGGCCGATTTGACCCGCCATTAGTGGGCCGATTTGACCCGGCTAATTTTTGGGCCGATTTGACCCGGTCCGATATGACCCAGACCGATTTGGTTTTGGGCCGATTTGACCCGGATTCCATGTTACTGTGCGTCTGCGCGTTTGGACATACTGTTTGATTTCCACTCGCACAAACTCCAGCAAATGAACATGTTCCATTACACAAAAGCAATCGAGTAACTAATTTATAACAATCAAATGAATTGATTTAACTTATTATTTTTAATCTGCAAACCCTAAAAATAATTAAACTACAAAGTTGTAAATAAAACACGATACATTTTAACCATCTAAGCATAAAATAAGAAGAAATAGAATTACACCAACCAGAAGTAAGAAGCGATCCAAATTCCGGTATAAACTATCTTTAATTTAGTTTATGTTTATGACTCGTTGTTGCAAACGTAAAAGTTTTCATTTTCTTAATTAATAGGAATACTTAACTATATTATCTAATTTATGTACATGTATATTTAAATAACTGTTAGACGGTCGGTGAATGAAACCTGGAGAGAAATTAAACACAGGGAGATTGCAAATCATTCACACGACAACTCTCTCCACGATCTATTTACGGAATAGCTGACTTTTGATAAAACTCGTGAGTAAGTTACTTCAGACCACTGCGGTCTGTTGGGATGGGAAACGGTTATTAAAACTTCTAGACGAAGGGTTCAGCTGCTGCAGACCGACGATACAGCATAGAGGTTCAATGACAAGCTGGAACATTGTTGTTATAGGACTGTAGTCTCAACCAAGGTTTAAGATAATAGACGAAAATAGCGCTTATCAATCTGCTCAAAACCAGCCTTAAGCATCGCCGAGTAATCTGGTCATACGAGTCGACATCAGCCTGCATCAACGCTGATCAATAATGCTCATCATACAGCTCAGCATTAGTTCACCATACTGTAGTCCAGCAGAAGAAACACTGAGCATAAAAAGCTTCGTATAAGACATTTTTCGCTGCCGCTGATTGCGAGTAGCGAGTAACGGTACATGACTAGTTTGAGAGGGGTATCTCAAATCATTCGGACCTAATTCCTTTTCCTCTTGAAATTATCGTCTATTTTCTTGTCGTCTACTTATTTTCTAGTAACAAGTGACTTGTTTTCATCATTTATGCACTCATATATAAAGTTTTGCCACGAATATTAGACATCAAAGTAGATCAAGTCTTTATGATTTGGTGGAGTGTGTATACTATAGACTATTTAACCCCTGACTTCATAGCCTGTTTCTAGTATTGAATAAAAAAAGTAAAACAGGTAAAGTGGAGTTTATAAAGTCTGCTATTATGTATTCATACTCTGCCGACTTTTACATTTACCTCCCTGATCATCGAATCACAAGTCGGCCATTAACAGACGGCGCTACAAGCAGCCATGACACATTGACTTATTTCCCTCTCAGGTACCCATAAGGCTGGCCTCTAATAGTAAATTGAAAGTAAAGCAGAATGCGCCTTCATGCGCATTATGCTTACTTTCAGTCTGATTTAATCTATTATCTGCTAAAAAAGAACTATGTTTTATGATACATATTCACATATATACTGCATGAATTGACCTATTTTCTTCAGTGGAGGAGTTAATTAAATTCGTATAAAACTCGTATCTATGGAGTAACGGGCAAGCCTGCCTAATACAGGTGAAATTTTGATTACTGTTGAAAACATTTTGGATCCTGACGAAAACTCTTGACAATGTAGGGGCTCGTCCGGAAGATATTTCTGAGGAGGTTTATACGGTTGGAACTTATAGGGGTTGAACACTAGTTTCATGATGGATCAAGGCTGGTAAACTGAAATGCTTGAGTGGCTCTGAGCTCATGACATATGTTGAGAAGAAACAACGGGACTTTCTCGATAGAGAAGAGCGTACACTTAACGAATCTTCTAAGTGTGCACTTATATATCGTATAATATCTCCGGCGCTAATGACTAGATCGTGTTAAAACTTTGCAGAAATCAAGCAGACATGTTTCTAATGGTAATATGTTTACTTGATTTAATGCAAAACAAAAAATATATAAATTTGAACGAAAAAAATGAGTAAGTAAACAACGTTGGTTTCTCAAAGGGAGAGGGGACGTATAAAGAAATCTCAGGTGCTATTTCTTATTCTTATTCGCTGGTTATTTCAGAAACCCAGTTTAAAGCACTGATCTTACATTTGGCTTCGGTTTTTATAAAGTCTTATCCGAAGGAATTTGTCGGACCGGGGATCGATCTCACGACCCCTCGTATCGTAGTCGAGCGCGTTACTCCTCGACCACGTCCGATGGTAAGTGTAACAAAAATTCATTAAAACAGTATTTTATTGTCAATTTAGACAGATAAACCATGTTAAATCAGTAATGCCTTTGTCCAACGTCGTTTATAACACGTCGACGTCATATCGACATATCGTTGTTTCTGTTGATGGGCAGAAACGGCCGAGATAGACAAAATATTTGAAGAGCTGATTGTCTTGTTAGTGTGGGAACAGTTTATCAAAGCATGTTCGCCTGAGTTACCATTGTTTGTTAAAGAAAGGATACCGAGCTCCAGGGAAGGGGCTGTGCTATTGGCTGAACAATACATTGAGACTCATGGTGGGTCAATAGCGTCTAACAAGACATCAAGAAAAAGCGACTCAGCACCTAATAAGCAACAGCCGAGAGTCAGACCTAATATAGCACCGAACACAGTGCCAAGGCCTGATGCTCAGAAGAAGGTTTGTTTCATATGCAGGAATGAAGGCTGACTGAAGACAGATTACAAACCCAAGAAATATCAGCGGAGTTCCAGTTTGTTGCCAAGACCATGAAAGTAAGGGGCAGGCGGATGGTCGACAGTCTCAGAGAGGTTGGAAGTTCGAAGAATGGTCTTACAACAAAGATTCGGATGGAAACAAGATTTCAGCTATGTGCATGTCTGTTTCCATGAACTAACGCCATATAGTATACCTTACCTACGTACGCTCCTTCTTTATCTTTGTACAAGCTACCGGTCACTATTATACGATAGTGCCCGCTAATAGTGACCGCTAAGAAATGTTGACGTCATATGATGCTGAGCACTACTGAGGAACCGCTCGTTGCTTACTTGTTTACTTTTAGTGTCTCACCCGAATTAATCTATAAAGACTTGCGCCATGTTGGGGGAGCTTTAGGGCCACTTATGTCTCTCTAAATTTATTATAATTTTTTAAAAATTTACAACGGAATAAACTTAATTTTTTGCAATTTCGTAAAATATAATATTTTCGGTTTTTAACAGACAGCGTACATGTTTTTACTTTCAAATAATAAGAATAGAATAAAAAATACAATGTTTGATTAAAATAAATCAATAATGCTAAATTTGAGTTAAAGGGAGGTAAAAAAACCAGCATATTTTCTTGTCTGAGGGCTTCCCAGAATTTTGAACAGTTTCAGATAACGAGTTTAATTTCAAAATTGTGTAGCGGGAGTTACTTGGGTGTGTACAGGTATCTGGTGTATAATCAATAAGTCCTAAACCGGGTGGCTCGGTACTCAAGTGGTTAGAGTGCTAGCACGGTAAGCCAGATAGCCCTACCCAGGGTTCGAGTCCCGGTCGGGCCACGATTTTTTCACTCAGTCCTGTTCACTATTTATTAACCACTATCTAGATCTAATGTTAGATACGGTAGTATTTAACTCACTATACCCACATACAAATGTTTTTCAATAGATCTATTGAACAGCCGCTTCTGGTTCAGTACTGGTAGTTAAAAGCAGCACCGATAGTTAAAAGCAGTACTGGTAGTTAAGGGTGTATCAATGTCATGAATTTAAAAGATTTTCAAAGTATATGAAAACACTTTATGATGGTTTTGTATTGAAGAGCTATTTAGGGCCATGTAAAATTTACCCCACCAACTTTCTCTTATTTTGTCCTTTTCAAACTGCCCGCTTCAATAAAATCCATTTTGAATGAAAACAAATATGATAATTTGGTTTTGTGTTATTTATTTCCTATCTATGGTAGTAATAAATAATGAAAACCCAAATTACCATGTTTGTTTTGTTTTGAAATAGATTTTACTGAAGCTTGTACTCTGAATGGGTAAAATTTGAGAGAAAAAGTCCAAATTTGACATACCTTTTTCAAATCGATGTAGCTCAAAAAAAGGACACCACCATATATTATTTTTTTCCATTTTCTCATTCATCATAAATAGCTCTTCCAAAAAAACAATGATAGAAAAAAAGTTTGATACTTTGAAAAAATCGCTTATGGGTTGGATACACCCTTAAAAGCAGTGCGTAATTAGCCTAAGAAGATAAAAAAAAAAGTCAAACCATGCTGTGATTATTATGAGTAGATCTAACTGTTGTTGTTTTCTGTTAGAATTAAATCAAGATCTACATTTGATTGTTTTAACTGTAATGAATTGTTCTATGAGCATGTTGAATAAAATTGCAGTAGTTAAGTTACCGATTTTGTTGATGTTGACGATACAATATTTCGTATACACGTATGGTGCGCCGATCCCTTTCATAAACAAGATCTACTTGTCTTTATTAATTTTCAAACAAAACTTAACTCAAAACTCTTTAAATATTTTTAGAAAAATTAAATATTATTTACTTTTGATATAATTGTTCTATTAGAAGTTGTTTTGTCATTTTTTATAGCATTATCTCCAAAATTCATTAAGAAAGGTGAAAATATCTAGAATCTAGTAAGAGTGAATTAAAGGGAGGTAATAGCGGAACGTCATTAGATACTGCTGAAAACAGTTTTGATCCAAATCAGATGTGCGGTATACTATAAGAAATAGTACAGCCCACTTCGGGCTTCCTTGCATTATAGTGACCTCCCAGTCAGCCCCAAAATAGTTTACGGCCCTCATTTTGGGGCTGACTGGTCGGTCACTATAATGCAAGAAGGCCTTCAGCGGGCTGTACTATTTCTTATATAAAAGAGTGCATACAAGACGGCAAACTTCAGCTGGCCAACGGAGAGTCGATGCCAACCATTGCTGTTGGATGTACCGTAGATACGCTGGAGGGGGGGGGAGAAACTTGAAGTTACAGAAAGGCTTTGCAGAGACCAAAGAGGTGGACGTTTTAAGAGATACCGGCTGTGAGTAAGCCGCAGTTTGGAAATACATGTACTTGGTCGAGAATAGTCAAATGCTGGACAAGAGATATGTGATGATCACTATCGATGGCCAGGCCAAGATAGTACCAGCAGCTTTGATATAGGTTGATACATCATTTTACAAGGGAAGCATAGAAGCAATGGTATTGAGCTCAGTCATCTGAGATTTAGTTGTGGGAATGTAGATAGATGGAGTATTAGACCCAAGGTGGAATGAACAGAGTAAGTCCGTAAGACATGGTCAAACTAGTGTGGCTGCAGCGATTGTCACACTGGCTCAAGCTGCTAAAGAGATGTAACCTATAAAGGCGTTGAACGTTCCTAGTCAATCGTTAGATGAGGTTGACGTTGCTGTGCTTCAAAAGGTTCAGAAAGACGATGAGTCTTTGAAAAACTATTGTCATATGCTGAGAGTTCGTGCAAGCTAGAGACCAAAGGTGGTAATAAGTACCACTGCACAGTGTAGAAAGATGTTTTGTAAAGAGTGTTCGAGAAAGGCAAAGGACAGGGCTCAACCAAGACGAAACAAATAGTTGTCCTAACGCAATTAAGAAAGCGTGTGATGAGCTTGGCTCATGAGTTTATTGCTGGTGGACATTTTTCAGCGACGAAAACCATCGACAGAATTACTACAAATTTCCACTGGCCGGACATAACCAGTGATGTAACGAGATTTTGAAGATCGTGTGATTTTTGCCAGAAGACCATAAATAACGGACGGGTCACAAAGGTGCCCCTTGGTGAAATGCCCATCATAGATACACCGTTCCACAGAGTAGCGGTAAATTTGAAATGTACCATTACACCAGTATCTGAAAAGGAAACAGATACATTTTGACAGTTGTAGGCAATGCAACAAGATTCCTGATGATGTAGCATTGCCTAGGATAGAGACAGAAAGAGTAGCTAAGGCGTTGCTCGACATATTTTTAACGTTTTGGATTTCTAACCGAAATTTTGAGCGACAAAGGCAGTCAGTTTACGTACGAACTCATGGTAGAAGTCTGCCGACTCTTCTCCCTGAAGCAATTCTTCACTACCCCATAGAACCCAAAATGTAATGGGCTGTGTGAGAGGATGAACGGAGTTCTGAAAAGCATGCCGAAGAAAATGTGTCAGGAACTGCCAAAAGACTGAGACAGATATTTATCTGCTGTTCTATTTGCATATAGAGAAGTGCCACAGGCATCGACTGGGTTTGCGCCGTTCGAACTATTGTATGGACGCACAGTACGAGGCCCCATGCACAAACCAAAGAGCTTTGGACAGAGAAAGAAACGTCTGAATTCATGTACACATATAAAATTGTGCTTGATCATCAATACAGACTGGAAGTTACCTGCCAAATTGCCAGAGACATCATGGCAGAAGCATAGGTTGCAAAAAAGCATCATTATGATAAGGCAGCAAAATAGAAACATCGAGAAGGGAGACAAGGTTCTGTTGTTATTATAAACAAGATCATGTTGCAGTGGAGAGGACCGTTCGATGTGGTCGAGAAAGTACACAGGATGGACTTTAGGGTGAAAGTTGGTGATCAAATTGGCAAATTTCACATCAATCTGTTGAAAAAGAACGACAAGACAGCGTTATAGCAGGGATGACGCTAATAGAGGTCTAAAACAGTGAAGACTATGGCGTTATCGACGATAAAAAATTGCTAATCTTAGCTTGATTGAAAAACGATGAGACATACAAATATGTCAAGTTCTCAAACAGTTTGTCGTCTAATCGACGTGATCGACTGAGATGACAGGTACCACGACGCTGGCGAGTACAATATTGAATTGACGTCAAAGACCCCAGAACGGGTTCGTCAGTACCTCTATACAATATGCTTAACGTGGTGAAATTGTGAGGTTGGGCGCCCCTAAACCCAGGTTTAACCCCCCAGTGGTTGTTAATAATTAATTAATTTATAGTTGGTTATTGATTGCTACTGACCGTACCAAGGCGGGCTCCTATGTTCACTTTGCTTTATGTTTGTTTTGCGTGTTGTTTTCTATTTAGTGTGTAGATGAGGGAATGGTATTGCGTGTGTGTGTGTGTGTGTGTTTGTTGTGGTATGACTGTGTGTGTGTGTTCTGCTTGAGAGGTGGGTGTATTGTTTGTGTTACGTTTCCTGCTTGAGTCTTTCGTATTTATTTGAAGACGAGGTTCAGAAAATGCTCAAAGTAGAGGTGATCGAACCAGCATTATCTGATAACAATTCGCCTTTTGTGATGATAAAAAAGAAAGATGGGTCCAACAGAAGCTGTATCGACTTCAAAGTATGATTACAAAGTTTGATACAGAGCCCATGGGAAATGTAGAAGACATCATGTCCAAGTTGAAGGAAGACAAGTACTTCACAAAGATAGACCTGAGTAAAGGCTACTTGCAAATACCGGTTGAAGACTACCAATTCAAGAAAATACCGTTAGACATTGTCAAATAAATACGAAAGACTCAAGCAGAAAACGCAACGCAAACAATACACCCATCTCTCAAGCAGAACACACACACAGTCATACCATAACGAACACACACACACACACACACACACACACACAAACACACACACACACACACACACTTACACACCCACACCCACACCCACATACCATTCCTTCATCTACACACTAAATAGAAATTAACACGCAAGACAAACATAAAGCAAAGTGAATATAGGAGCCCGCCTTGGTACGGTCAGTAGCAATTAATAATTAATTATAAAGTAATTATCAATAACCACTGGGGGTTAAACCTGGGTTTAGGGGACCCAACCTCACTCTTATCTCCCATATTCACCTATAAAGACGAACAGTGTACATAAAATATAAAACGTACAACCAAAAAGACCGCCAACACAGTAAGTAAATACATGTAAAACATCTAACAAAACTTCTATGACAAGAAGATTACTAGTAACACGGGAAAGAATTAAACATTCAAGCCCGTGTTAAAAATAACCCACTATGGCAACGGTCAAATTGTACTCAAGCGACTAGTCTGTAGTCACGAGTAACTGTAAGAAATTGATGGGTTCAGGGTACGACAGAGAGGGAGAGAAAAAACAAAAGCACAACATAACTCTCCCGGTTAAGGACGGCTTTAGAGACAGTACTAAGCCATGTCTGTCGTCGCACATAGTTATCAATTGTAGATTGATCGATAACCAAACGTGAAGTGCGCAGCAATATAGTTGGATCATAATCTGTTTTGAGGAACGATCTAATACGTTTCACAAGTAGGTTTTGTAAATGCATATGTCCACGAATCTTACGAAGTCTGTAAATTACATCACCATAAAACTCCGGATGCGAAATACCTTGCCGCAGAAAAGACTTTAATTTAACATTTATACTTGTTAATGAGAGGAAGATTTCTATAAAAGAATTTAGAAAATGTTTTACGAAGTTTATGAAATCTGTACCCCTGTTTAAGAAGCTTTTCAGTAATTGTTTTATTACGAATGTGGAAGTTCTCAACAGAGGTACAGACCCTAGCAAAACGAATAAGTTGTGATATATCAACCTCGTAAGATGTAGAACGGGGAACATCGCCATCTAGATGAGGAACATTTACAATACTAAAATCAAAATCATCTCGTTTATCGTAAATCTTAGAAGAAACAATTCCGTTATTTGTTAAAAGATCTATATCTGAAAATGGTGCCGACAAATTTGACTCGTTTGTTTTATTAAGGCGTAGTTCTTTTGGGTAAATAAAAGGAAACAACGTATCAAACAATTGGTTGTCTATAATAAATATATAATCTAGATAACGCGATGTATTGTTAAAGGCTTCGATCATATATGCCTGTGTATCAGATTTTAGACTTAGCATAAAGTCCCTCTCATAACAGTACAAAAATAGGTCTGCAACAAGAGGCGCGCAGTTTGTACCCACAGGGATACCAATCACTTGGCGGTATACGGTACTCCCAAAACGTACATAAATATTATCCAGTCTGAAGAAATGATAGTGCTTTACAGACATCGGTGCAAGTCCACATAGTGAAATGCTTAACCGTGTCATTTGTAAAAAATGCACGATCAGTATTACACGCCAGAAATAGTTTTCTTTCTCAATTCGGGTAGCACATTCAAAAGAATGATGAGAAAGTTGTTGCGCAATAGCAAACATGTGGACAACTATGTTGACGACATCCTTGGTCAACCAAGCAGTTATGGGTACAACATCTGACCATGCTGCGGGGTGTTTTTTCAGCCGAACTAGACAGGCTGGTCTGACTCTCAAACCATTAAAGTGTTTGATTGGGTTTGAGAACATATCATTTATGTGTCATGTAGTTGGAAATGGGATTATACATATGGAAGAAGAGAAGCTGGAAAAGATCAAGAAGGCTGAACAACTCAGATCAAAAAGCAAGTTCGTGCTTTCTTAGAGTTAGCTGGATACTACAGAAAGTTCATATCGGCGTCTGCAGATGTAGCGGCTTCACTGACGGAATCGCACAAACAACGTGGTATAGATGGCAGAACACAAGCAAGCTTTTAAAACCTTGAAAGACATGCTTTCAAGGTCACCAATTTTGCGGCTGCCAGACTTCACAAAGCCTTTTATTCTCCAAACCGATGTTTCTGATAGCGGGGATGGAGCAGCATTGCTACAACAGTTTGAAGGTGGTATATGTATACAGTTTCTTGCTAGCATACATAGGGATTTGTCCTGGTTGGTAAAGTCATGTAAACCTCGCTTGACGGCTCGGTGAACGTGCTTTACCTAAGTAAATGACAACGATTATGATGATGATCACACTCATAGTAAAATATTGTAATAATAATCATATAGATAATGACAAAATCTAATAAAAAGATACACAACAAAATATATTTTTTAAAAACTAATAACAATAATCAAATGTACACCCTTACTAGACGATCGCAGGAGTACACGTTTTTAGTCATTCCTGCTTCCGAACATAATAAAAGTCCAGTGAAACATGTGTTGGTCAACCACTTGGAAGATGCACGGGAAATACACATTAGTCTGACGCATCAAAGACGCAGCTCAAAGGTCCGCCCTGATCCGTACCAAACAATCATACCCAAGTGATCGTCCGACAAAAACTCAAATGTGCTGTTTACAAACATTGACAAACAATGATTCTGTGAATTTAATTGTTTATGTTTGTGTAATTTATATTGAATTGTATCAAGTGTTACGTATTGAAAATCTGTGTAAAGGGGTACAGTTGTCTTAAGTACGTGATGCACCTTAAAGTTGTCTTATTGATACATGTAGCTACTGTGTGACCTGGGGACATTCGCACATGCCCTGTAGTTTAAGTTGTTTATGTGATAGAAAGTACAAATAAAGCAACTGTTGTTTCTAATTTCAAATTGTTTGTTTTGCCACTGAGAATATTAGATATTGTAAACGATACTACATAACCCCAAACAGATCTCTTTTCTCTTGCCTGACAGTGTTTGTAGCCTGATACAGCAACAGTTACTGTTTCTTCAAGTGAAGTACAGTGGAGAAGAAATTGTTCTTTCCCGATTAAACAACCCAAAACGCAAACGAAATTCGATATGAATACAACTTGTTGACTATTGTCGTACTAATTTAACTCATTTGTGCCTGGCTATTGCAATAAGCTCTCCATATGTGTTTGCTGGAAGATTTCATTTTAGATATACAATTAGTGATCTTAGGACACTGCAAATCTTTCAATACAGCAGAACATTTTATATTGAATAACAAACAGTGCAGACCCTGATAAGACGCCCCGTAACGCGGCTTCTCATCACGATATACAGTGTTTGCCATTTCCCCCTTGAATAGACACTGGGCTAAAATGGTTTAATATGAGTGACAACCAGTTTGATGTAGTCTGCACTGTAGTTGATTGGTTTTATAGTAACTAACAGGCCCTATGACTGAAATGTCTTTAACAACAAAATGATTTTTTTGGAAGATGTGTTCGTCTGAGCCATGTTGACAAAATGTTTTTCTATTTTGCTGCTGATTTATACACAGAGTTATAGCTACCAATCTTTTCCAACCAATTTACGTACTGTATAATTGGATTTACTCGTCGTATAAACTCGTACTTTGTGCACTTAATTATAATATATATATATAGGCTTTGCCTATGGACGAAAAAAAGCAAAATTGTACAAATGAAAACGGAATAGTTCTATCACCAGTGTGTGATCAGCGCTATTGTATCAGTTGGTTGTGTATTCCAGATCACACCCGAGGATATGACTCTCGTGTGATCTGGATAACACAACAAACTCGAACTTTTATTATATACCAAACTTGTTTGGGACAAGATCTATATGCTGTTAAACCAAAAAATCAAAATGATCTATAAGCACCCGTGTATACATGTTAAAACTCCGTCATTCACCTATAATGCAATCTGAAACTATTTTTGGAAGTCATATGACCATCAATAATTACGTCAATATTTATATTGATGACGTAAGTAGCCTTTTGCAAATAACGTTCATTTAAGCGTTTAATGGTATGAATTGAGTTTTATGCTTTATCCTTTGGAGGAAATCATTATAAGTGAGTGTTTTGGGTTATTCATGCTTATATTGAAATGTTTATCCACGCTTGGTTTCAACGTTATTTAAAATAGCACCGAAACCTGGAATTCCGAAACGTCACGCACAACGCTTCTTTATAAAAAATAGATCGTAAAAGCCGTGACGTCATCATTCCAAGATGTCAGCCCCCATGTTTTGTGGTTGCCTAGTTTTGAAGAAGTTATTCATTCGCAAATCAAACATTTTGTTCAAAGTCTGTCAGGGATTGAATTGAATTGGAATACCTTTTGCTTTTTAATATGAAATAAGCACAGCTTACAAGCGAGCACAGCTGTAAAAAATGAAGTTAAATTTTGCTATTGTAAATGTTGGGAACTGACTTGTTTTGTAAGTTGTATGCTTACTTTAATATACAAGATCTAGGAAAATTTAATAATCTGGCAGTGCTGTGTTGACCCTGCACTATAAGATCAACAATTGACGGTAATCAGTGTTTCAGTGGTAGAGTGTCCGCTTGCAGTGCAGGAGACCGCGGGTTCAATTCCCGGCCAAGTCAATCCAAAGAACAAAATCGGAAGTAATGCCTTGATTCCAACATTGGCAATCAGGATTTCAGGTTTGCTTTACCTCTGGTTCGACAGTGTCAGGATAAACTGACCGGCTGGGTACAGTCCGGGGCCAGGTCGCTGGTGCATTTCATAGATGCCCCTTCTCATAATCATCAGCGTGGATAGAGAGAAACAATAATAAGATACGATAAGATAATTAATTGTAGTTAATTAGTCGAAATTGAGGCTGAATCCTAAAGCGTTCACGAATGTCACTAATTATAAGTGAGTTCCAGTCTTTTACAACGTTTTTTAAGGACCCATTCCCAATTAAAAACAAGTTTTTCCTCAAAATGAGCATTTTACGACCCAACTTCTCCCCCCCCCCCCAAATAAGGTATTTTACGCAATTTTAGGGCAAATTTTCCCCAATTGAATGGGTACCAACCCATTCCCAAAGTGGTAAAAAAAAACACTGACTTTGTACAAAAACTTAGTTGGAACGAGCAAAAGGTTGTCTTGCAGTGATGTAGATAGTGTTAAACACCAGCTACTGATTGTGATACTCATGCTATTGCTGGTTTTAAAGTTTTTAAGGATGTTGTTATTGGGTTTGATTCTATGCACGCTTGTTTAACCCATTACCCCATTACATTAAAAGGTTTCTTTTTTTAAGACAGCTGGCCACTAAAAGCAGATTGAAAATAAAGCAGAAGACTTTACTTTCAGTCTGACTCTGCTTTACGCTACCAAATTTAAAAAATGGTTCTTAGAGTACATAGATTCATGGCTGCATAAAGTGAAACAATTTTGAATTTTCTTCAGTGGAGACATAAGTAAAAAAGGTATATCTAAGTAGGATTGGGTTAATTCTCAGTCGGGTGTTTTCTTCACCGCTGGTACCTATTCAGTTGGGAAAAAATGCCCTAAAACGTCGTAATATTTTGGGGGAAATTTTAGCCGTAAATGCTCATTTTGGGAAAAATTGCTGCCGTAAAATGCTATTTTTTGGAGAGAAAAATCTTGGTTTCAATGACGAACAGCCCACACTTCACCACCACCACCAAAAAACGCGGATTCTTGTGTAAGGTATGACCTGCACCAACCCGTCAACCACCTTGTAAAGGACAATTTTGTATTTGAGGGTCACACATTTTGCAAAAAAAATTAGATCAGGGCCCGTTTTCTGAAACTCTTAGATAACTTTTACTTTAAGTAAATCAATATTCTCTTAGTTTTCGGCAATTTACTCTAAGTATTTGATGATATACTCTTAGAAAGTGAAAAAAACTAAGAAAATTCTAAACTCGACATTTTTAACTAAGTATAACGATATACTCTTAGAAAATCAATATAGTCTTAGTTTTCGGCCATTTCAACTAAGTATTTAGGGATTCCCTCTTAGAAAGATGAAAAAAACTAAGAAAATTCTCAACTCGCCAAATTTACTATAGAATTTTCTCAAAACTTGAGAAAACTGTGACCCTCTCTTAACTTTTTAGAATTTTCTAAGATGAGTACACGAACGTTTATTAAACAGCAATAACAGGTAGAATAGATAATTTATTGAATAAAAATCGTTTATAGACCTATAGATACGTTTAGCGGATGTTTTTGAGCCGACGTTTGTGTTTGAATGGCTTCGTGAAATTGGGTCAAAGTCGGGGTGGGGTAACGTCATTACAAAGGACTGAGATTACTGTTTAAGACATTATTACATACCGTCTTCATCGCGAAAACGTGGAAAAGATCGATATCTATTCAAATTCTATATTTGTAGTAATAAATGACCACTGTATGTACCAAAACTAGCGTAAATACATAATTAGGTTCACAATTATAATTAACTAACAAGCCAAATTTCAATGAAGTCGCCGTAGCTCAATCGATAGCGAGTCTACCTGGCATGTCGGGGGTAGCCGATTCGAGCCGCACAGGGTACGATCTTTTATTTTCTTAACAACCCCCCCCCTTTTTTTTTTTTAAAAAAACAACTTATCATTATTTCCATAGATTCGTTTCTTTAAATACAAATAACTGCTTAATTCTTTCAATGCCAAACTTTCGTAATAGTTTACTTCCTCACCGTTTCATTGTCGTCTGCTTCAATTTTGTTGTCTGCAATATCGTTTCAAAGTAAATTGTAAGGCAGTATGACTGAAAATAATTCAATACGAGTGCCAAACAGTTTGGATCCTGATCAGACGCCGTGTTACGCGGCGTCTGATCAAGGTCAAAACTGTTTGCAAACGTGCTTTAAGGCGCCATTGAGAGTGAAAGGGTTAAAGCATGCTAAAATGGAAGTAAAATTCTCCAATTAGAAAGTTTCATTCTTATTGTCAGCCTGCTAGTTCTAGAAATGACTTTCATGTTTCTACTATTTCTTGATATTTGAAAAGTATTAAGAAAAGTGTCCTGCAGATTGATGTTTAACCCTTGTCATGCAGAATTGTCATCTGCTGCAAACACATCGTCTGCAGAAAACAACATAATCAATTTGATACTTTCCAAACTTAAGAACAGTAAACTATGACTGGCAACCAAGTTAGGATCATATCAGACGCCGCATAACGCGGCGTCTGATCTGGATCTTTACTGTATACAAACTGTTAACAAATGTTATCCAAGTCGCGCTTAGCATAATAAGTGGGTTTCTTTTAAAGCAAGCTGACAATAAGAAGGAAACCTCTATTTGGAGACTTTACATCAATTCTAGCATGCTGTAACCCTTTCACTCTTAATGGCGCCTAAATGCGCGTTTGCAAACAGTTTGGATATATGATCAGGATCCAAACTATTTGGCACTCGTATTGAATTCTTTTCAGTCATACTGCCTTACAATTAACTTTAAAAAGATACTGCAGACAACAAAATTGAAGCAGACGACAATGAAACTGTGAGAATTAGACTCACTCTCGCCTAAAGGAACGTTTGCAAACGTTTGTCAGGATCCAAACTGTTTGGCACACGTATTGAATTTTTTTCCAGTCATACTGCCTTACATTTAACTTTGAAACGATATCGCAGGCAACAAAATTGATGCAGACGACAAGAAAATTTAAAGGAGTAAACTATCACAAAAGTTTGGCAGTGGAAGGATAAAGCAGTTATTTGTATTTAAAGAAATAAATCTATGGAACTAGTGATGATAATTAAAAAAAAAAAAGGTTGTTAAGAAAAAAAAAGACTGTACCCTGTGTGGCTCGAACCGGCTACCCCCGACATGCCAGGCAGACTTGCAACCTATTGCGCCACGGCAAATTTGTTGGAATTTGGCTTGTTAGTTAAGGGTGTATCCAACCCATAAGCGATATTTTCAAAGTATTGAACTTTTTTTCTATCATTGTTTTTTTGTAAGAGCTATTTATGATGAATGAAAAAATGAAAAAAAATATATATGGTGGTGTCCTTTTTTTTGCGCTACAGCGATTTGAAAAAGGTATGTCAAATTTGGGATTTGTTTTCAAATTTTACCCATTCAGAGTACAAGCTTCAGTAAAATCTATTTCAAAACAAAACAAAAGTGGTAATTTGGGTTTTCTTTCTTTATTTCATGTATATGGTGGTATTTTCACATATATAAACCAAATTTAGACAAAACAGGCACCAGGTTTGAACAATATGGATCCTTGAATATCAAAAATATGCTTTATATAGGGCATGATTTTATTAGATTTTTTATTTTATGAAAAAAAGTAAAAAAGTTTGAAAATGAAATAGTTCTAGTATTAAACTTTTTCTTATATTCTACCAGATGAAAGCCCATGCTAAGGCAGTTCAAATATGAAAAGAAATTGAAAGGTCAGTGTTGAAAATTTTGAGTTATTAAAGTAAAAAGAGTTATCTCCCCTTACAAAATTTACAAAAAAGTACCATATCGATGATATTTAGAGCTTTATAAATTTCACATTTGGTGCCTTTTTTTTCTTAAATTAGTTTTTGTATGAAGAAATACTACCATAGATAGGAAATAAATAACACAAAACCAAATTATCATATTTGTTTTCATTTAAAATGGATTTTATTGAAGCGGGCTGTTTGAAAAGGACAAAATAAGAGGAAGTGGGTGGGGAAAATTTTACATGGCCGTACAGCCAACTGTTGTTCACCATAATGTACACTTTTTCTATTTTTTCATTCATCTTAAATAGCTCTTCAATACAAAACCATCATATAGTGTTTTCATATACTTTGAAAATTTCCCAAAGGCATGACATTGATACACCCTTAACTATAATTGTGAACCTAATTATGTATTTACGCTTATGTATAAACAATTTTTATTCAATGAATTATCTATTCTACTTATTCTGGGACAATGCTTGCTGCTTTATAAACGGGAGAAGAAAACAAACCCACAAACTACACCGCAAATAAACAGTCACACATGTTAGTATGCGAGAAGAGTGACGTCATTTCAGTCGGGAAAGTCCCTGACAACGGCCATAATTTACTCTTAGTTTTTTTTTTCGCTAAGAAAATAATTAAGTATTTTCTTAGAGTAAAAGTTAGAGAAAAATAATCTTAGTTGAAAATGTTAGAGTTTAGAAAATTCTTAGTTAAATACTAAGAATGTTTCAGAATACGGCCCCAGGCCTATTTTTGAAAGAAAATAGCAAAAGTAGTTTCCAATTTTGTCGAGCCAAGTTTTTATTACCCAGAGTAGTTCTGAGCTGTTTTAACAACATATTTGCAAAATAGCAAACAGTGTAGACCCTGATCTGAGAGTTGTTTTAAGAGCCCTCTAACCTAGGTCTACACTCCCCCAGGATAGCTAAACATTAATTCTTTGAAAGTTCTATTCGCATATCCAATGAATTTAATTACCATGACAGTTTCTGTCCTCCATTGGAGAACCTTCAGGCTTCCATAGACTTTGAACCCCATCTACAGGTCTTTGTTTACGACAGGAAAACTGACCAGTAGTAAATATGTTATGTGACGTCATTCTCCCTCTAAGAGGTTTCAAATGACTAAGAGGTTTCAAATAGCCAGATTTATACATGTATACACTATTTGTATAAATGATCAGTATAGTGCACTAGGGTTGAATGAGTTAACACCAAACTATGTCTCCTGTAGAGAGGTGACTGTATATTTCAGGATTGGATTAATATCTCTGAATATGCATTGCAAGTTGACAAACCACTGCAGACCCACATCAGAGGAAATCTAGCTGTAGCAGCCATTTTCTTCTTCTTAAATTAGGGTTTGATAAGAGTTAACACTTTTGAACAGAACTTAAAATAGCTTTTATCTGCAAACAATTTGTTTTAGGAAAAACTTGTTGATGTCAGAGTAAAAAATGGTTTTTGGTGCTTATATACTGCAATAAAACAAAATCGCAGGATCAATAGAAAATATATTATGAGTCCGAAACGACCGAGGTCGAACCTACACAGGGACGAAATGACCCGGACTCTATAAATAGAACATCAATGTTTCATGTTTATCGGTTTTAAACCCAATGGTTAAAGGAAGAAAAAGTGTATAATTTTAAAGACGGAACGATATCTTTCTTAATTATTGAATCAATTCGTCCACGGTGACCGTAAATAATATGTGAGTGTGTTTCGTTCACGGATAAATTACTCCATGGCGTTGTGATCGTCCGATCACAGTAATGTGTCGCGGGTTTTATACCCTCCCACCAAGGCTGAATACTCTCTAGCTTTTGGAGGTACACCGGAAGTACACGAATTTCGTCACTCAATACTGTCTGGTCTTTCACAAGTAAAAACTGTACAGTGTCAGGCTAACCAATCCTTGAAAATAATGAAGCAAGTAGATCCGCCGGAAGGCACGGAATTTGACACCTTGAAATCAATTCAACGTATGTACAGACCCGAGCAAAACAATTGAAATTCAACTGGAACTTTTATTCCTTAACATAGAGCTCACACTTCGTGCTCGCTATTAAATCTAAGGTTGCTACAAACATTGCAATACGAAAATTTAGAAAGTGAAAGGTTGTCGAAAAATGATCTTTTAACCTAAGTGGAAAACAGGTTTTAGCTTGATCAGATTCTCCGACTTGCCGGTGTCTGATCTGGCTTAAAACTATTTAAATGTACGTACAACGATGTAATTCTTTCCCGTTTTAACGCAAACTAAACGCAAACTCATTGCAGTAAAATAAGACGCCGGGTTACCCGGCGTCTTATCTTGCTCTGAACTGCTTGCAACGGAAATAATAGTTTGAGCAGAACGCGTTATTGGGAAATAATAACGTTTCTCCACACGCGTGTTTAATGAGAAAGTATAACGTGTTCCCAATTGTAATAAAGCTTGTAGATATAATAATCAAAAGTCAAATGTTTATAAGGTTTATTCAAATCGAAAACATAATTACCAGATTTGAATTTTTTTCCAGATGACACGATGGTAGCTGAAATAAGATCAGATATCTTATGTTCCCTTGTGTGTTGAAAACCTAAATATCAGGAAAATATTTGTCATTTTTTCCTCTTGCTTTGCCAACAAATATGTAAGGCAAAGGAAAAAAAATATTATCACATAGATGTGGGAAGGTAACCTAGTTATGCCCGGGAATTGCAGTGAAATCTCCCTATGCGTGTGATGTAAAATTTCATTTCTGATAGACAAGGGTGTTCACTACCTTACCCCGAGTACAATAGTTATTTGCAAACAGTTTGGATCCCGATCAAACGCCGCGTAACGCGCCGTCTGATCAGGATCCAAACTGTTTGACACTCGTTTCAATATTTCTTAAGTCAAAATACCTAAAAATTGATCTTTACAAATAGAAGCAGACGATAATTGTTTAAATTTGATGACGTCATGGCAGTGAAGGGGTTACAAATGTAAGCCGCTGCAGTGTCTGTCGATACAGCAGTAATTTCATATGAAATAGCAAACAGTGCAAACCCTGTTGAGGTACCGCGTTACGTGGCGTCTCAGCAGTGTCTACAATGTTTTCTTATGTCTACCTTTGTGCACAATAGGCATTATTATGGCTGTTCGCTCCCAGGTAATCCGTTTTTTACTCAAAACTAGATGTCTATTATGACGAGCTTGGATCAAGATCAAGATCTATTTAGAAAATAGTATATGTATACCTAAAAGCCTTACCGTATTGTTAACATTCCCATGCCGTTCCTAATTTGACTATTTGTTGCAAACAGTTTAGATCCAAATCTAACGCCGCGTAACGCGGCGCTGGAGCTTAACTATTTTACCCTCGCCATTCAAGTTCTTTAATTGTTAATGCACAAATTCTGATTTGACAAATCGTTTTCAAAAGACACTTTCAAAACAGACGATATTACGACAGAATAAGGGTTAAAAAACCAAAACAATCACATATCTCACAACCGATGAGTTCAAATACTGTTATTTTTCGACCGGAAATCGTTTAACAATAATTGTTAAAACATATTTGAAACAAATTTCGAAGATGTAAATAGGTCTACTCTCAAAGGTGACATTTCATTAAACAAGGTTCAATGTTCGTACTTAACATTTGTTTTCCAGTATCCCTAATGACTATAAACATGTTTGTACATGTTTTTTCTGTGACCCCTTACATAGTTCTAGTTATTAATTACAAAAAATTACATGAATTGCTTTGCAACTTACTTTACCTTTCCAGCTAAAATACAAACTGTGTTGAAACCTTTTCGCACTCAATTACGCTTATAAGCGCGTTTGCATACAGTTTGGATCCTGATCAGAATCGAAACCGTTTGACACTCGTTTTGAAATATCTTCAGTCATGCCGCCTTATTGTTTAACTTGCAAACGACATTGCAGACAACACAATTGAAGCTGACGACAATGAAACGGTAAAGAGGTAAACATCTCACGAAAAAGTTTTCAGTCAGTAATCGATTACTTTAAGAATCAAGCTATTGATCGGATAATTGGGAGTTGGGGTGCTGATCAGATGCAGAATAACAAAGGTCAAACTAGTTATAACAAATGATGTAATTTGTGTTAACCCTTTCACTGCTTGATTTCAAAATGGGGTTTTCTGTTTTCTTCATAATAAGCAGTTTATGTTAAATAGCATGAAGGTTTACTAAATAGTTAATAATGCAAAATTTAATAAGAAGCAAAACAGATCTTGATCAGAGGGTATATTCAGCATTGAGTCTTCACGATTTGCAACTGAGACATAAAATCGTTTCAAGCTAGCTAAGGGCGAAGAGGTCAGTTTTATAAACTGAAGGACCCCATTTAACAGCTATTTAAGCTAAATAAAAGAATAAGTAAAACAAAATAATCCTATATGAACCTTTGACTTTTCTTATGTCATACTTTAGATAAATTAACATGTATGTGTTAAAGTCCCGTGATTTTTTTCGAGTCATTCTTTAGCAGATTGCTTACATTTAAACTATAATTATATGTAAGGGACTCCAATTGTCTGGGTATCCTGCACTTATTTTAATTATAAAAGCAAACACTTTACTACTTTAAGAATAGTTTTTATTGTAAAACAAACTAAATAGAATTAAAAAATGGCATTAACGTGCGAGTTAATGTTTTATTATTTATGTTCAGAGTGTTCTAAAACCTTAAGGAAGATATTTATGAAATTACCATGGGTTCTAACCCCTTCACTGCCATGACGTCATCAGTTTCAACCAATTGTCGTCTGCTTTTATTTCTAAGATACAAAATTTAGGTATTTTGACTTCAGAAATATTAAAATGAGTGTCACCCACTTTGGATCTGAACAGATGCTACGTTACGTAGCGTCTGATCAAGTTCCAAACTGTTTGCAGATAACTATTGGACTCGGGGTTAGACAGTGATAAGGTTTAATACTTTCAGTTTAAGCCTTTACCTCATAATCTATTTCTAGTTTTGAAGACAAGTGAACACTTAAAGCATGTAGAAAGTAAATCAGATTATTATACCTCACTCGATTTATCTTCTATATAGCCTAATGTGACGTCAGAAGGTGAAAATCCGTAATGTTACCTGGCTAACATCACCAAACGGCCCGCATAACATCACCAATCGGCCCGCATGTCCACAGGGCTGCCATAACTCCGGATTTTCCGAAATAATTTATCCCAGCAGATGACAACTTCAAACAGGCTGAAAGTAAAGCAGAATGTGCCTTTAGTCGCATTCCGTTTTACTTTCAACCTGCTTTATGTAATCACACTTGAAAAATAGAAAATTTTGAAATCTTTCATGAGATTTTTCATGATCAATTTATGGAGGCCCTGTATTCGAACCGGGTTTTAGTACGCCTGAGCAGTTCAGAAAAAAGGAAGAATCAAAACGCTTCTAGTGAAGTAACGGCAATGAACTGGAAAAGTGAGTCGATTCAAATTTGAAAAGTTATACAATCGAAATCAAATGGACCATACTTTACGCTTCATCTCATGCGATAAGATTTCAAAACAATCGACTGCAAAGTGTCACCAGTTTTCGCGTTGCTAATCAAGGTCGTTCATTATTTTGGAGAAGTTTCTTTTCTAACTTCTTAGATTCAAACTCTTCATCTTGTTAATATTTATGTCGAAATTTGCTACTAAATCTGACATTCTGCTTTGTCTATTAGCCTACCTATCTGTCAACTTGTTGCTAGAGTGCCGTATTGCTAAAAATAGAAAACAGAATTGGAGACGATTGTAGATTGGCCTATAACAGCGTAGATATATAAGAATACAAATAACGAATGGATATGTGTTTGTAAACTTTTTGTTGGCAATATTTATTCAGAATTAAGGTTTGTTGCTTGCAATTTGATATTATTTTTTTTAAAAAAAAAAACGCGTCAATATAAACGTTATATACAACTGAAATCGTTACGGAGTAATCTCTGTCCCCGTAGTGTAACGGTTAGATCGTCGGCTCTGCCCACAGCGGTCCGAGTTCGATTCCCGATCGGACCAAAAAAAATTTTTTTTTAAATAAATTTGTTCTTTATTGTGGATACCAAATGGTTAGCAAATCTAGTTATTGTGTTTATTTCGTCTAAAAATAACTTATCCGCTATTTGTTTAGAGTAATAAAAATAAAATAGTACATGTATTCGAGATCGTTGTTCTGTATTGAAAACAGTGGTAATTAGATCTATATTTTTGTTCGGTATAATAAAATAAATATCACATCTCACAGAGGGTGAGAGAACGGATTGGTCATCCCTCGACAAGTAAATGTCAACCTCGGGTGACCAATCCGTTCCCTCACCCTCTGTGAGATGTGATATTTATATAATGCTCCTTCAGGCTGCTGCTTTAAACTCTCTGCTAGGATATATAAAACATTATTGTCCGGAGGATTAAGGCCGGTTTTTGGTCGAATCGTGCATTTTTTGATACACCTATCGAATTTGGCAAACACTTACTTTGAGCTATTACGCTTTATTTAAAAACGGGACCCCAGTCAGATTTGACCCATGGTGACTGTGGCGGACATTTTAAAAATGGCCGCCATTTAAGTTTCAAATCCATGTAGCTCGTTTGATAATGTCGACATCTTTACCTCTGTTTTCAGGATCATTTGTTCAGATATAATCACGAATCTGTATTTTGAAGAAAAAAATGAAATGATTGCCATTATATCTAAAATAATTATTAATAATGCAATCATTTTACTTGAAAATAAGTAAAAAAAAAATCAAATACATCCTCTCAAAGTAGATAAAATTGGAAAACAGAGTTGACGAATTTCATGAAATTTGGCACACACTTGCATTGACCTATTATGGTTTATTTAAGAATTAGACCCCGGTCAGATTTGATCAATGGCGACTGTAGCGGCCATTTGAAAAATAGCCGCCATTTCAATTTCTCATGATAATAGGGATACTAAGTAAATGTTGGTAGCTATACCTATATGTTCAGGGTCAATAAATTAAAATATGAAAACAAAACTGTATTTTGAGGAAGAAAGGTCAAAATGGCTGCCGATTTACGTACAAATTACTAAAATGGCAGCCATTTTGTGTAAAATAAACTAAATATTGATAAATAATCAAATATTTTGTTTCCAAATTGAAATATGTAAGTATTCACATTATTTACATTATGAATTTGATGAAAACACACTATTTGTCCTAATGTGATTTATTCAGAAGTTAGCCTTAATCAGATTTTACCTATGGAAGCTAAGGCGGCAATATAAAAAATGGCCATCATTTCAATTTTCAAATCCATGTAGCTCGTTTAATGATAGCGGTAGAAAGTAAATGTTGACATCTACATGTTGTATACCTATGTTTTCATGGTCAAGGAATTCAAATATAATTACAAGTCTATATTTGGATGAAGAAAAATCAAAAGTGCAGCCAATTCACGTAAACTACTAAAACGGCAACCATTTTACGTAAAAATAACTTTTTAAATAAGTAATAAAAGAAATTGTTTCAAAATAGAAATATAGAATTTTAGAGTTTGTGTATGAAGCAAAGTAAACAACAATTACACTGTGTATGCGTTTAATGTCATACCGCGCAGAAGTGTGGGCCATATAATGTTACTTTTGTCCATCCGTATGTACGTACAAAATAATGTAAACGTCCATCCACGTGCCTTCCAATCTGCAAACTTAGGCCTTATTGGATTCGCACAGAACAGTAGTAGCCAAGCTGTACCATGCATGAAACCTGGTTTCCATGGCAATAAAATAAAATATTTTAGTAAGAACAAAGTATCACTAGTCTTAGATATTTGGCATTATCATTATCTTCTAGACAAACAAACTTGTCAAAATCATAGCATATAAGTCTTATGACACCAGATCGTGAGGAAAGAGACTTTATAAAAACCATGGTCTAATGTATCAGTGCTTTTTAACTGCTTTACATTAGGCATATGAAAGAACCAGAAAACTCTGTCTATAATAAGAGTAGGACATCGCGCCCGGGTTTTTTGTATACACTGTCCTCTCCCTAAGATGTCTTATTAGCCCATATAACGCAGAAATAGACGTTAACAACCAAATCAAACTCACCAGATCTTGGGAATAATAAGTGAATGCTGTATAACAGTTAGTCGCTACGACTTAAATCTATTTTACCGACTTTACGTTCCTGGAAGTACTTGTTCTATGTTTTAAAGATAACATCATGGGGAGCATAACAAATTGAGTAGCAATAAATAAAGAGACACTAAACATACAATTGAGAAGATATTACTATTTCCCAATGAAAACGCGTTTTTGTTAAAAAAAATTCCTATGTAAAAAGTTTGAATCCAGATCAGACGCCGGGTAACCCGGCGTCTGATCAGGATCGATTCTGTTTGCAACCCAGATAGAAATAAATCTTGAGAAATGTCTCGAAAAACCTGCTATTTTCTGCATTTGATTAAATTGCGTTTAGTTTCATTTAAACGGGAAATAACAACGTCTTTCTCCCCTGTTGCTTGTCTATGAAGTACAGCGCTCCCTCTCTATAACGACACTCAACGGGAGACAGCAATTTGTGTGTGTTGTTCGGAGGGAGTCGTTATAGGGAGGGACGTTTGCAAACAGCTTGAATCCAGATCACACGGCGTAACACGGCGTCTTATCTAGATTCAAGCTGTTTGTCACTCGTTAATACGGTTTTTTCTGTCAAAATGTCCATAATGTAACTTTGAGAAAGCAGCAGACGACAATTGTAAGCAGACGACATTGCATTCGTGAATAGGTTGGACATAATTTACCTGTATAGGGAATTGCGACAAGAGCCGTTGTAAGGAGGGAGTCGTTGTTGGGAGGGCCGTTGTAGATAGGGAACACTGTATATAGCATCGCGATCTGTTAAAACGGCTGCCCGCTTACTTCATAAGAAAAGGTCAATATACGTAAGCAGAAGGAGGATTAAGTACGAGTCAGACTAATTGGGAGAGACAATACGACATTCATCATCTATTATATAGTAGCTTGAAGCGTCCTGGGAAACCAGGAATTGTAGATATATAGTGGATAACACGGTATGTGTTCCTGTTTGAACGAAGCGCAACAATAGTTAAACATGTAAAACATTGCAGCTGAGAAATAAACTGAGAAATAAAGTGGATTTTTTCAATCTTAGTGGCGAACAAGTAGGGAGCGAATCAGACTCAAAACAAGTTGACACGCTGAAATAAGGAATCATTGTCAAAGTATCATACTTTGTAGTAAACTGGCTGAATTGATCTGCAACAATTACGATGCAGGCAACGTGGCAAGGGCTAGGCTTAAATGACTTATTTTACAATTTTAAATGCAAATTGGCTTAACCCTTTACCCCATTGCCTGTTTCATTTATTGAAGATAGGTGGCCGTTTAAAGCAGGTTGAAAGGAAAGCAGAATGCGCCTTATGGCGCATTCTGCATAATTGTAAGCCTGCTTTAAGTTGCCATCTGCTAGGTTATAGAAAATGTTTCTTATGTTACATAAATCAGAACTTTTTTCTTCAGTGGAGGAATCAATAATAGGATGTGTTAAAAGACGCTTCTATGGAGGAAAGGGTTAAACAGTACGAGTGTAGTGTAGAAGACGTTATTTGGTCCAAATAAACCCTGTCATGTAATAGTTATGATGTAATTGCAAACTGTTTGAAGAAATTTCAGACGCCGCGTCAAGTGTATATCATTTATAAGACGCCCAGATGGGATTGGGTGCTTAAAGTAGAAGGAAGTACAGTGGAGAAGACATTATTCTCTACTGATTAAACGCAAAAGAAACGCAAACGCATTTCAATAAAATGTTGAAAAAGGAAAAGTTTGAAACTATCCTGAATGTTCATTTAAATCCGAATGGCAAACTGTTTAGAGCCTGATCAGACGGCGGGTAACACGGCGTCTGATCTAGTGCGAAACTGTTTGCAATGGAAATAATAGATTTAGCGTAAACGCGATTATTCGGGAAGAATAATGTCTTCTCCGCTGTAATACGTGGAATAACTCTAAAATGATATGTCTGCCTTACGACATGTGTGTCTGAAGCAATAACCTAAAAGATCGGAAACGGCCTATTGGCAGAGTTAACCCTTCAGTGCCATAGGCGACTTCAGTCGACTTTGCAAGCAGTTTTGATTCTGATCAACCGCCGGGATGCGTTGTCTGATTGAGGATCTAAACACTCATTTTGATATTACACCAGTCATTTTGCCCAAGTATAGCTTTGAAACAATATTCCAGACAGCAGTATTAGGTGCTATGGCTAAAGTAGACGTCCCAATTAGACATAGAACCCTTTACCACATACTCATTCAAACGTATTTAGTTTATTGCTCCGCTGAAAAAAATAGTTTAGCTTTATACAGTCATGAATATGCACCATAAGAAATAGTTCACGTATCCTAGCAGATGGTAGCTTAAAACAGGCTGAAAACAAAGCAGAATGTTCCCTTAGGAGCATTCTGCTTTCCTTTCAGCCTGCATTAAGCATCCATACTCCGATACTGTAACATGTACGCATATGGAGGTTAGACTCAATTTAGTACGTTTATAATAATTATTATCCGGATTTCCAGCTCATTGTTTCTTTAGTATTGTCCGTTGACCTATGAGCAGGTTCAAAACTGTAATAATTGAACCTTCAACATGTTCAAACAAAACATCGTTTACATTTTATTGCACAATGTCTAAAATCTAAACATAGTTTCATTTGACCACGTTACTGTTGATCATTTCTGTAAGTTATATTTATGGCTCATGGATATTCTTACGTCATTGAAAGGATATACATTGTATTAAGCTTCGGTGTAAAATTCGATACTTTCCGTTTTGATTTACGGAAATAAATTTAAGGATACTGCGCATTCTGTGTCGAAATTAAATAAACAATCGAGTTACGTGTAAGTGTACTTGTAAAAGTGTAAAAGTTTGTAGGTTCGATCCCCGTTAGTTTTTATTTCTTTTTTATTACAATTATTCTTTATGTTTTATTTCAAACAATTATTTATATATAATGTAACATGTGTCATAGAAAACCAAAAATTAAAGCTTTGTAAACTATTGAAGCTTTTAAATGTATGAAAAATATACGACGTGGTCTTTCGCTGCTAGATAACAATTGCAGTAACTCATTTATCACTGACACTTTTAATGCACTTTTCCACTTTCCAAATAATTCAAATCAATGTATGGCAACTGCAGAATGACAAACAGTGCATCCCTAGAAAGATAGATAGATAGATAGATTTATTTCAACATAAAATGTACAATGACATGGCAATCTGTTATTAAAAATAATACACAGTAAACAATAAGCAACAATATGTATGATTTAATACAGCCATGTCACTCAACATTATATGCCAAGGATAACACAAAAAAGAGTAAGAATTACTCTTATTTCCATTGTGGTCCTTAAGATATAGCATTGTATGACATAGGAAGGTATCACAATCAGATTCAAAATCACAGCATGCTACTGAAATGTAAGACTAGATAAAGTTAAAGTTTAAATTATATTTAAAAGAATTAAAGATGAAAATTTAATATACAAACTTATATTTCTATCACAGAATAATTAAATAGCACATGCTG
The DNA here is from genome assembly GCA_922989275.2 of Gari tellinella. Classification (NCBI taxonomy): domain Eukaryota; kingdom Metazoa; phylum Mollusca; class Bivalvia; order Cardiida; family Psammobiidae; genus Gari; species Gari tellinella. The sequence goes on from OV277858.1 coordinate 56,753,347, forward strand.
TATTAAAATACCTGTATGTATAGTTACAACTCAAATAAAAGTTTAAGAGTTTTGCCTTGAAACAGTTAGACCTACTAAAACACATTTTCTATTTTTAAACATTAAATGAAAACAACTATAATTACCATGTTAATAATGCATAAAGAAGCATAGTAAAGATCAAATTGATGATAAAAAATGTTCTTTAACCTTAGATTGAAAAGAAGAAATAGAAGTTGCATCTCTCCCACATCTTGTGGCAAACTGTTCCATAGACAACACCCACTGTAAGCAAGTGACTTCATGCCAAAACCTTTGACCTTTGGAATAGCAAATCTTTTACTATCTGACATGGAGTAAACTGACTTATCAGATGCGGTGACTACCTGATCAGAGGGTTCCTCTTGGTATTCACTGTTTGCATGGGACAAGTGTTTAGACAAGTACACTCTTTGTAAATTGCGAGTATATTCGTCGCTAGGATTTGATATCGTAGCAATACTTTTATCTTAAAGTTACCCATTTAAAGTTCTATAGGACATAAATCAGACCCAAAGGGATTTTCAATCAATTCTGCTTCTCCTGATTGTAGACACGTATAACCCCATACCACTAGCCCCTAAAAACAACCAAATAAACCCAACAAAACAAAACAAAAACAAAAAACCTCTAGTAGTAGAGGGCGTCTACGTAGAACAGTGAAATCCTTATATAACCTATATAACCCAGACCGGAGGGAATTTTCGAATCTAAGATGGCGGCCCTTCCGGTGCCCTGCTGCGTAGTGAGCGACCCTTCCGGTGCCCCGCGACAATCTTTTTTTTTTTCAGGCAAAATACCAAAGATGTATGAAATTCCGATGGTCTCAGAGGCATATGCAGTCGCGGAAAGGGCAAAATCCCAAATCATTAGAGAAGAAAGCGAGCTCATAGCTCTTCTCCGTGTTAGACTGAAAAGTCACATCCCAGTTTAAAAGCTTGAGTGGCTCAACACGCCAACAAGACTAGGTTATAGCAGTGACATCGCCAATATGGTGTGGACACAGATGACGGGACGCATACAACAGGACCGTCTGATTTCATCGATAGATACTAATCAATATAGTCTTATTTAAAGTCTACCAAAAGACTTGTCTATTAACAATTAAGAGATGAAAGTATAAGACTGTGTACCAAATACAAGCCTTTTGAACAGTAAATAGATCAAAGTATAAAACTCTGTACTAGCTAATGTAAGAATACGCATTCTTCGTGTAGCAATGTCTATTCAATCTCCATGAGTAAATGGATATAAAACACAACCGATTTCTGTTCTGATATGATTAACCTTCCCCCCCCCCCCCCCCCCCCCCCCCGACGAGTGACAGAGAGAGAGTGAGAGACAGAGACAGAGAGACAGAGACAGAGAGAGAAAGAGAGACAGGGAGAGACAGAGAGAGGCAGAGAGAAAGAGAGATACAGAGACAGACATATAGAGAAAGAGATATATATAGATAGTCGGTAGTTTAAACTGAAGTCTACGGGCGTGTTCGATTATCAGTTCCAGAACTGTTTGGAACGATTCCATGGAATTAGTAAATCGAATAAAAACGGAATTGAACCCTTGCAAATATGGTAGTCTGGTTATTACAACTTTGCTGGCGAAGCGTTGGTAAATTGTGCCGGGAACCATGATGATACGTCACAATTCTGCTCACACCACCTATTTGAACAGAACTGATAGAACAGTTCTGGAATTGAATTCCGGACCGTTCGATTTTGATTCCGTCAATCTCGTCAATTCCGGACTGATAAACGAACACGCCCTTAATCTCAAGAGCACCAACTTTTTTGAAAGGTACAATGTACACCGGCTTGTCGGCTGCTAATAACATCAGGTGAATACCACTCTTATCTTGAGTATCGAATTACACAAATTTGAGGACTGAAAAGAAAAAACCCTTTTATTAATTGAAATTAACAAATATAAAAGAAATTGTATCTAAAGTTCATTCACGACCTGGCGCTTTAGAAATTATAGATACATGTACGAGTAAGAATGAATGGCGTTAATATACAAAAAAAACCGTTTGAATAGACCTTTGTATCATAAGGGTAAACAGCTAGGTTGCATGTTTTCATGTAAATCATGAACTGAGAGTAATAAAGGAAATTTTGATTTTGCCGTCGTGACCAGCCCTGCGTTCATTAGGGCGAACCTCTTGCCGGTGGCGTTTTGCTCGGTGACAGCTACTAATGAACGCTAAGTTCGCCACAAAACGTTTCGTATACTCTCTGTGAAGGAGATTTACCCATTTCAAGGGGTGCTAGTGTATTCGCCCTATAGGCAATTCGCCGAATGATATAGATCTATAGTAACCTGAATGGTGAATCCGCCTAGAAAGAAATTATATAGCGATTGTAATTCGCACTTTAAGTTATTTTACAGGTAGATCTAACAGTAATATACAAAAAACAAGATCAGCTTTCCTTGTGGTGTTGTTATCCAGATATTTTCAACTGAAATGAAAGATCAGTGTAGCCCCTAATCACTGAACACAACCTGTTTGATACAGGTTGGTGTTAAAAAGAATACAAGAAATTACATCATATCATACTGAAAGTAAAATATGAGTAGTATTTCATATAGATCTACCGGTACATGTAAGGTGATCGGCGTCTAGTAAATATTGGGTTACATTATTAATGAAAGGCCTGGGAGGACAGATAGGGCTGGATGATTAGAGGTTTGTTATATCTGAAATGATGGAACAATAGAGTATTTTTCTTCAAGTATTTGAATCCTTTTTATATGACGAAGCTACTGTCAGGCTTGGCTGATCCATGAACAGACAGCAAATGATCTATTCGGTTATGCCAAAACGTCAAGGTGACCTTGACATTTAGAACTCCATATGTATACACTTTACAGAAGAGCATAATGTGCATAACAAAACTGGTTAGTTTTGGTTCAAATAAAATTTATTGAAATAATACGAACTAAACAGAAAAATAGAGATAGTAAGTACCTATTTTATCAAGAAGCACTTAACTCGAAACAAATCTGGAATGAAATGAATGGCAACCAAAACAAATATTTAACAGCCCCTACATTACAGCCAACTAAAGGATTGAAACACTGCATTTAGCAATGTGAAAGTGAAATACATTGCTTTGAGAAGCCACTTGCTAGAAATTAATTCAATTTCCGCATGGGGGATTTACAGCGAACAAAAAACGCGATTATCACCTCCAAAAACGGCCGTCTGGGACCCCCTATCTCGATGTATCGCGCACCATTCTTCCATATATGGGCCGATTTTGTCCAAATTTTCAGAAAAGGTGTAAAATTGAATGCCCGAAATAAACATACCCCGTTTGTATGCCACAATGCAGGTTAAAGGTCATAAAGTTAGTTCAAAGACGGCGTTTTCAAATTTTTGCGCCTAAATTCGGGCTCCGTGAAATAAGAGCCTAGGGCAAGATATATGCTTGTTTACCACTAACTCGTGTTTTTATTGTACATTGATGTCTATTCTTGAGGGAAACGCCAAAAAATGCGAGTTAAAACGTTTCTATAGTGAAATTTGACGGGATTTTACAAGGTCGCTACATGCGTGAAATTTACCTCATTTTTAGCCCTTTTCACCCCAGCAACGAGTCAAACAGCTATTTTAAAGGCGTAAAATGGGTAATTTATGTAAAATACCACAGACAGAGTGGTATAACAAATAAATATTGGGAGAAAAGAGTGTTTTCATAATTTATAAATCTAAAATTGGAGCTTATTCACACTTTTTTAGCATTTTATTTGCTTTTTGGCCCTGTATTTGCACTAAAAAGCAGTTGTACTGCAAATGTGAGGAAAAGGTGGATAGAACTGAAGGGATTAATAGGAATATAACAACACAATAAAAGTCATGTTTTCATTTCTTATTTCACACACACTCGTGGATATTTCAGATATATTGGAGAATTTTCTGTGCATATGGCTGTTAAATTTCATTAAAAACAATCTCAAGGAAGCTTTTGTCAACATTTTTTATATATATATATAGCCAGCGCTGGGATTCGAACCCAGACCTCCCTCCATTATAGAGGACGTTCTAACTAATTAAACTACACTGGCGTTAGGGGAGACATTAGCAAACTTGAGAAAGACTTATTTTGAAAAATTTAATGGCACAAAGTTTACACCATACTTCTTCCCATCAGCTTTTTGTAAGGACTTTGGACCTTCTGGCATTGGATTTGTTTTATTATTGCAATAAAACAAATGTAAGGCCGGGTAGCTTTAGAAGAAGTGCAGGCAGGCTCTCAGGAAGTGTTGAAATTGTCAAGTATTTCCAAAATGTCACATTATACTGATTTTTCACACTTTTTTTCACAGCTTTTTCACTATTTTTCACTTTGCTTTTTTTTAAGAATATGTCCAAAAGTACACTTCCTGGTTATGGATCTTGGTCTAAACACTGTGTTGAAATTGTCAACTATTTCAAAATTGTCACATCAGACTGAATTGTCAACTGCTTTCAACTTCCATCTGCTAGGATATAGGAAATATTGCACATAATATAATATAACTGTATAAATGTAACTATTTTCTCCAGTGGAGGAACAAAGTAAATGTGTAAATAGGCGTATCGATGGAGTAAAGCACAACCTTTATTCAAATACTTCAATAATAAATAATTAAATATACCTTTTGGCCAGCTGCATTACCTTTGTCCTGTATTATTCTACTAATTTAGCCATAGCCTGAACCATAAAATACTGCTACTTAATACACTTCTGAGTGACCGGTTAAAACAGAATTGGCTGTTTAAGGCAGCATTTTCCAAACATTTCATGGCTTGTCAATGTTTTTTCTTGTATATGTCCTATATACAGTTTCTGACTGTGGAAATAAATTAAATACTTCAATGAAAAGACATTTGGGCCATCTGCTTTACCTTTGTCCTGTAATAAACTATAACCTGCATCAAAGACTGCTATTTGTACGGTTTTCAGTAGTCGCTTAACACAATATTGACTGTTTATTGCAGAAATTTCAAACATTTTCAATGCATTTAATAGTTCACCTTGCAGAATCTGTCCAATTTACACCTTTTGGGTTTGGAATTAAATGAAACACTTCAGTGAAAAGACATTTTGGCCATCTGCTTTACTTTTGTCCTGTATTTAGCTATAACCTGTATCAAACACTGCTTTATTTGCAGATTTTCAAACATTTTTATAGGATTTAATAAGGATTTCTTGCAGAATATATACACTTTCTGGGTATTAAATTTGAGTTATAATCACTGATCAGATCAAAATTTATAGAAGTTTTTCTGTTTTGACAGCTTTCATCCTGCTCTCTAAGCTGTCACATGCATTATATACACAATCAGTGGGTCTTCAGCTGCATGCATTAAACATCAAGAGAGTTGAATGATGTGTATGGTGTGTGACTGTTCTTCTGTCGCACCAGACATAGATTGAAGCATCCATTCTTTTATTTGAACAAGTAGATTGCAGCTTTGCGAAACTGTAAACCCACACGCTGTGGCAGAAATGCAACCTAGGCTCTGTCTTGATAGCCGCCACTGATTGTATACAAACATAAGAGCCGCGGTTTTATGAAAACTATGCTTATCATAGGGGGGGGGGGGGGGGTCTTCTGATGCACCAGTACATGGCAAAGAGTTATTGCTGTGGCCGTCTTCTGTATTTATTTGACAATAATGTTGCAAAAGGCTGTTAAACTTCATTTAAAACAATCTCAAGGAAGCTTTTGTCAATATATAGCCGGTGCTGGGAATCGAACCCAGACCTCCCTCCGGGACAAAGTTATGCCTACACATACTCTAGATGTTTTCCAATGTTTATTTCTAATCCAACTAAAGTCGTGCCTCACATTAGACGCTTTTAGAAAGGTAATTGCGTGACTAATTGTTATCACCGAAAGTTAGTCATGAAATGTCTTTAAGGGTAATCCCCCTTAGGTTTTGATTTGTGTGGCCTTTCTGGCCATATTTGATTTTACATTTTCTATTTCTATTTATTACTTCTACGCCATCAATTCTGATGATTATGAGAAGGGTCACTTTTTAGGTGCACCATTGGGACTGTACCCGGCCAATCACTTTATCCTGACACAGACGAACCAGTCGTAATGCTTAACCGAAATCCTGAGCGCCAAGGAGGGAAGCTATTACTACCAATTTTAAATTTTTTGGTTTGACCCGACCAGGGATTGAACCCGCAACCTCCAGCACTGCAAGCGGACGCTCTACCACTGAGCCATAAAGCATGTGTGTTTAAACCTGCAATATTCAACCAGACATATGTGATTTTTTATACAGTATTTGTGGAAGCTAGGTTGGGGACAGAGAGGGTGCTGAGGCTTCTATAGGAGTCATCCAGACTGCTTTTGTCCTGCAGTATGGGGCAGCCTGTTTTTGACAATCAATCATTGAGTTCTTTTAAATTGTGTGGTAACTGGGGTAGGTTTGACCATGACATGTCAATTATGTTTTTAATTGAACTGTGCTTGTTCCTTTAATTTATTGTAATTTATGCAGTCCGACCTGTGCTTAGCGAACAGGAAAGGTGATATTTCAGCCGTGTGAAGTTGTTATAGCAGCCTGATGCCGGGCAAAAGTGGTGCAGACGACTAAGGCGTCTTCTTCACTGTTTTTTGCTCTGCATTAAGCGGCAACCTATTGCTAACAATCACTGCGTCTCTTTCGGTGGTCGCTTTGCCCAGTTCTATCTGTATCTCTCCTTTTGGTTTTTAGTGATGTGCTTATGTAACAGCCTCTTACAGTGATGTACATATTGTAAGGTTCTGGTTTTAGGTTGACAAACACGATTGTTGTTTGTCAGTATTCACATTTATAACGTCAGCCTATGTAGCTGTATTCAAGTGTCATTTCATAATTATAATTCCCAATTGTAATAGTTACGATATAATCTACCTCCAGATTGTGTCAGCTCCCGCAGCATCTTTTATTCAGCCTGTATTTGTATTTGTTATGGTTCATTATTGTGAGAGGAAAGTGCTTGGAGGCCATCTTGGTTTATACTGAAGTGATGCATTGTGGGTTGTTAGTCTTGGTTACTACATAGTACAGTAGCGGCAAGACTTCAATCCACAATAGCTCTTTGAAAAGTAATTTATTCCATATTTTAGCTATGAGCGTCCCTTCTAAGTATATTCCCCCTCATGTTTATAACATTCTTGTATTTTTAGAAAGGGATATTGGTACTGTTTTAGTCATTTTTAGGTCCGCGCAGTGCCAGCGTCTTTGCATACCATATAAGGAGTGCACACTTGGTGTGAGTTATGGTCATTTCGTACCCACGCCTTTTCGTACCCTATTTTTTTGGTCATTTCGTACCCATATTTTTGGTCATTTCGTACCCTTTCAAATTCACTAGTCATTTCGTACCCATATTTTTGGTCATTTCGTACCCTCTAAAAAAAAATTTTTATTACATATATTTCATTATTTTTACGCAAAATTTAATAAGATATATGTTAGATCGGGTAATATGTTTGCTCAGAAATGAAAAAAAAAATTATTCTGCTGGTTTTATAATTATTTGAACAGTTATCAAATCCAGTAGTAACTTCGAATCCATATGTTTGGTCATTTCGTACCCACCCCATAAAAGCACGATTGAAGAACAACTTCTACCAAATGTGAAACGTATTTAATGAATGAAAAAAAGAATTAACAAAACAAGAATCTATAAATACATGATATTTAATAGACTTTTGAGAGCTATAAAGACATGCACAATACAGAAAAAAAACTCTCTTTTACGACCACAAAAATACGACGGCTAATTGGTTTTATTAAAGACAGGTAACAATTTATAGCTGTTTGACAGTCATGTCCAAGAATGCATGCCATATTTACAGGATTGACGTTCTTGCTCACTTTAGTATATCAGACGTAAACCATTATCTCCCTTGGTCCACGAGATCAATTATCGATTTGTTAGACAGACTATCGGGAATCGCTTGATCATCTTAGCCTTGATAAGAAATCACGAATGCTTCGTTATCATTCGGCTGCCTCCGGAACACTGGTTCCGGACTCGTTCTTATTCTCAGCGGGACCTCTGAAAAGCCATTTGTGTTTATCTGCTGATTAAATTGCTACTAAATATTCGCGTTCTACATCAATTATACCCTGACCAGCATTATCGATCGAATCTTTCACTAGTATATTACTCGTACATCCACACTTAACAAACGATAGTATGAATTATGTTCAGACTAAGTAATTTGTCTAAACGTCAATTTGCAAACTGTTAACCAATCGGATCAAAACTAATTGATAGCTAAAATGGTAAAAAACAAAATTAAAATTAAATTAAAACATACATTTTTCGAATTTCTTTTTAAGGAGTGATTTTCACATATAAGATTAATATGATGGAAATGCGTAAATATGTTTCGAATAAGATATATTTGTATGAAAAACACAGAAAAATGATACATGTATTTTCTATTCTATTGCAAACAGTTTGGATCAAGATCAGACCCCCAACAATTATGTGTCGGAAATTACTCTGAAAACAATTTTGATTTGAGTGTTTTGTGTGAAAAACTTTGAAACTGAATGCAATTCTATAGGAAACAATGTCGTATTCATTTAGACTATCTATGTCGGATCATGATCCAAACTATTTGACACGGATTGATCTGGGTAACTTGTGTCAGAGTTCAAGTTTCTGCTCCGGGATAGTAAAAAGGCCCCGGCAAAACTAAAGGCGCGAGTCACTGCTCCTTAACCCTTAATTATCGTGCTAAGCGGGACTTGGCTTATATTTGCAAACAATCTGGATTCAGATCAGATAAGATGCCGCGTTACATAGCGTCTGATCTTGATCTAAGCTGTTTGTCACTCGAAAAGTACTTTTTCTTTAGATTTAAAAAGATCAAAATTAGTTATTATATTTCGCAGACATTATATTTGAAGCAAACGACAAATCAGCAGGATAAGGGTTAAGTTATGACACTTTGTTTCATTAACTCATTCAACCATAAAATTGTTAACTGACATGTTAATTTCCAATTAGGTCTAGTCCATTCTTTACTTTTTAGGGTTGTGTTAAAAATATTGCAAAATGGCAAACAGTGTATGCCCTGTTCAAATGACTAATGCTAGCATACGACAAGTGTACATTTAGAAATTCAAATTCAAACATAAGTACGCTGTTTGTTAGTGACAATGGGTTAATACTTTGTTATTGTTTTCTGATTGCTGAGTGCCGGCTAAATTCTGATCAGATCAGTTACTTGCTGTTTGATCTGGATATACATTGTTTGCTTCTGTAATTCAAGTGGAAGAAAAGTCTAAAAGAGATGAGGGCAAATGTCTTTTTGCATCTGCCAATTTCACTTATAGAATGTTGTGTGTTTCACCTGCGTCTGCATTATTGGCTATGATACATGCATACAGTTGTCCCAAAAAGTGTTTCCGCTATTACAGAACTACCTACTGGCAATGTATCCCTTTAATATGCAAATACAACAAAGTGTTCATAAAAATGTGTAGGTATGTATAGGTTCAACTTTAAGCATCTATACCCCTTTACCCAATTGCCTATTTCTAGTAATGAAAATAAAGGACCACTTAAAGCAGGTTGAAAGTAATTCAGAAGGCGCCTTAAGGCGATTTCTGCTTTACTTTCAGCCTGGTTTAAGCTACCATCTGCTAATATGTAGACATTATATCTTATGGCGCATGTTTAAAACTGTTTACATAGGAACTATTTTGTTCAACGGAGGAATAAATTAAATACGCTAAAAGTCGCTTCTATGTGGGAAGGGATACTTTGTGTTTCTATCTCATGTAATAAAGATATTTGAATGATCTTTTAGCCTTAATTTTGTTTTAATCAACAACAAAGTACTTAACGACCACTCATTGTTGACTGCAAGATATGAATTGTTTCCGATGGAAATAATAGCTTTAACGCGTTTATTTGGAAAGAATAACGCCTTCTCCTCATTCTTGTATTTACTCCATCCTACAAAAGGGAAATAGGCAAACAGTGTAGACTCTGATCAGACGCCGCATTATAGGAATTTCAATATCAAGCAAAACGAAAATGAAAATTTAAACCAGGCACCCCTGTTTGCTACTCAGATTAAAACCATAGTTAACCTTTGTAAAAGTAATTTTCCCCAGTTTAGTGCATTGCGTTTAAACGGAAAAGAATAATGTATCCTCTACTGTATATTGCCACGGAGTAATTAGAGCTCTAATTACTCCGTGACATTACGCACAAAAATTCCAGCTATCCGTATCTCTAACTGGATGTAGAGAAAACTCATCCCTTTTAAAGTTTTAGAATGTTCCAATCTAAAAATAACTCCGACAGGTCAGAGGAAAATTCTAATACTATGCGTTTGTGTTACGTTTTCGTGAAAGGTGGTGGGGTGGGGAGGGGGAATAACACGCAACGGGCATCTGGATGTTATAGGCGAATTCGTGAGAGGTTACACTCAATTTCTGCGCCAACGGAAAGCATCTCGCCAGTTAATGTTTATTTGAAGTATAATATAGGTGTTCGGGATTCAAAGGTTCCACTATAATCAGTCGAACACAACTCTATTGCTATAAATAGTAAAACCTCTCTATTACGACCACTAAAAGAAGGCTAATTGAGTGTTTAAAGACAGGTGACAGTTTAAGAAAGCTCCTCGTTTTACTGTCACCTTGCTTTAAGCATTATTCGAACACCTAAGCATCTTCTAGTCAATTTCAAATTGTTATGTGAATAAAAGTTATTTTTTACATGAATACTGGATATACTGGGCGTTTTCAACTTAAAATAAGATGGGTAAGTTGTTGCAACTCAAATCGGTTCTCTAACAATGTAAACAAAGCATGGTGGCCCACTTACTTCATTCTCAGTGGGACTGGGACCCCAACCTAAATTCGAACAGTAGGTTTGACACCACGAAATATTTACTATTTATAGTCCAGGGTAGGTGTTTGTTCATATAATGTCAGAAAAACATAAAACAAGAATCTAAAGCCTCATAAAAAGTAAAAGTCAACTTTTTTCATATAATTTACAGTAGTTTAGACATAAACTATCAATCGTTAATGGCTACAGGCAGGGCAGCAGAAGGGACCTCCCCTTGTAAGTACCCTGGCAGAGCTGCACACTTTAAAGTGCACACAGCCATCCAGAAGAAATTTCTAAAAGTTGTTAAATAGATTTTTCTAAATATTTAAGTAAACTCGAACCTGTCAAAATATTTTTTGTATTATTTATTTCTTGTTACTTCTTATATGAAACACTGTTTAGAATATAAAAAAGTGAAAAATATTGATAAGGACCCTAGTTTGAGATTTGATCAGATTTAGTGGTCTGAACCCTAAATATAATTTGTCCGGACCACTAGGAATGGGGTAAATGTAAAAGTTATGCAGCCGACACACCACTAGTCATTTTTGTTCGCAGAAAATGTAGTCTAAGGCATATTTATGCATTGGGAAATTTGGGATTAGGTGTAAATGCAATATTTATAGTCAGTGAAGTTCAACAAATGCCATTTTACCTGTTTACTGATAATTCTTACCGATCTTGTATCCTTGACGTTCCAGTACCGGTGTTGCTGTCAAAATGTCACGCGCGGTTATGCAAAACTGTTAGTAACCATAGATATCACGTAAAATGATTTAGGTGTTCGATTTTTGGTTGTGTTCGAATAATGGTGGCAAAGGGATATCAATGTAAACAAAACTATTGGCGCTGAAAGGGTTTATAATTAATACAAGCTTAATTTATATTTATATTGTAATTAAAATGTATTGATGTACCCTTTCCAGTTTTTGTCTCATATGTTGTACAACATAAAATGAAACCCTTAAGTCGGAATATCAGCCAGTAACAATTGAACAGAAAGTTATTGTTCAGTTTCGATAGGGTATGTAAGGATTGTTGGAGACATTTTTATTAAGGTACTTTTATAAAAAAAAATTGTTTTGTTTAAAGTCCAGTTTAGTGAGTAGCATTTAAATAATCACATAAACCACACAAGTAATAATCAGCGGTCACTCGGTAATACACATGCGTACATTTGAACATTGCTGAGATTAACTCATCGAACCCTAGCGACGAATATATTCGTCATTTACAAATAGTATTGCCCTATATGCAACAACTGACTGTAAATACAGATTGGAGGGCCCCAAAAGATTAAAGATTCCCCTGATCAGGGTCTGTACTGTTTGTTACTAGTACAATAAATTATGCCATACTGCTAATAATAAAAACGTAAATACAGTGCCAATTAGGAATAACATCACAGTAATAATAAATACATCCATGAATTCGGGAAAATTTTGTTGTACTCGAACCCCAATCAACATGGGGGATGCAATAATGCAGACGTAACTGTTGAAAGTACTCGGGGTGGGGGTTGTATCAATAAGCAAAACCTCATTTCGCACTGTACCAATAAGTTTCTTTCTCTACTTTATAAACTGTGTTACCCTTATTCTATGCATCACACTTTTTTCATCCAGTAGATCTACCTCGGAAGGACGTCAATAGATGTCACTGTATAGTTTTGTACTTTTTTACATTTTTATAAATACTTAGATAATGATAGATACTTTCCTGCATATTTAATTTAGATTTTATATTTGATTTTAAGTAGGGTCCATTTACAATGACAGTCTGAGGGTTGCTGTTAGTTTACGAGAGAAGCCAAAATTGGATCTCTCGATGAAAACCGTATTATAGATCTAGATCTATTTCCTAAAACAAACAAGGCTTACATTTTCGTTTTAACAACATCAGAAAAGTTGTGTTTGTGAAACACTATGGTCCCTTATGTGACCACCATGGCCTTCAAATAACCTTGACCTTGTCTGACAGGAAGCTCTCAAGAGCTGAGCTGAAGTTAAGTCATGTCAAGTGACTTAACTTCAACGGAGCTCAATAGCTTCCATTTATTTGACTTTTAAATGACATTGACCTTTGCCGGACATAATCCATGTTGTACTAAGCTCCAGACCCTTCTGCGTTCAGTACACATGCTAAATAATGTAGTTCAAACGTTGTGACCAAGGTTAACGTTGTAGACAGAGACAAACAGACACACAGACAGAGCAAAAACCGGTAGTCCCTCGAATAAGTTATAATATGAGTTGGATGCATGGAAATGAGAATCTATATATATTACAGTTCTCCCTCTCTACAACAACACCCAATGAGAGACAAATATTATGTGCGTTGTTCGGGGGGGTTGTTAAAGGGAGGGAAAATAAAGATTTGGATTACATTTACCAACAGCTTAAATCCGGATCAGACGCTATGTTATGCGGGCCCGATCAGGATGCAGGCTTTTTGTTCCTCGTCATTATATTTCTTCTGTTAAAATGTCCACTACTACGTAACTTTGAGAAAAACAGCAGACGACAATCTCAAGCAGACGATATTGCAGCTGTGAAAGAGTTAGACATGAAAACATCTTGTTTCGGGAACAGCTGCAATCGTCGTTGTAAGTAAGGAATCGTTGTTCAGAGTGCCGTAGTAGGGAGGAAGCACTGTATATATATCATTCAAGTAGATTATCTAATAAATACTTGATTTCCTATTAACCCATTCATATCCCTTGAAACTTTAAATGGACTATTCCAATTTCAAAATAAGTGTAGCCCATTTTTGACTATTTAGGGTTCATTTTAACAATATATTTCAAAATGACAAACAATGCAGACCCGATCAGAGGGTTCCTTACGGAGCCCTCTGATCAGGGTCTACACTGTTTGCATATGACAAGTGTAATACTCACAGGTACACTGTTTGTAAATGACGAGTATACTCGTCGCTAGGGTTGAATATCAATATTTTTTCTCAATCTCGCGAAAAGGAGAAAGAAGGGGATCTAGATCTACAAATGTTATGTAGATAAGCCATTATATTACCGTATTGTCGTGCGGATAAGGAATAGTATCGGCACGACGGTCGTGCGGATAAGAGTTCTTATCAGCACGACAGTCGTGCGAATAAGAACTGTTATCCGCACAGATAGTGTCTATCGGCACGATGGTCGTGCGGATAACAGTTCTTATAATTCACCAACGGAAAGCATCCTGCCAGTTCGGGATTCAAAGGTTCCACTGGAATCAGTCTCGAACACAACTCTATTGCTATAAATAGTAAAACCTCTCTATTACGACCACTAAAAGAAGGCTAATTGAGTGTTTAAAAGACAGGTGACAGTTTAAGAAAGCTCCTCGTTTTACTGTCACCTTGCTTTAAGCAATCAAACTATTGTAAAACACTAATAATTAACATAATTAAGTGGTCGTATTAGAGACGTTTTATTATTACTCAGAACAAACATACATGTATTTCAAAACTAAAGCTTTAAAAGAAGTATGTATGTTTGATTTAAGCAAGCTTTGAGAATCGAAGGCAGAAATAAAGCAGACCATTTTGGGAATGTACTAGTTGGAAGTGGAAGAATCCGACGACCATATGTCGGACTTCTATCCATTGATGCACTATCCCCTTAAAGGAATGGTGCAAAGGAAAAAACTGAGTGACTTACAGGTATAACCAAGCACTCAAAGAGTGACTTACAGACATAGCCATGCACTCAAAGAAGCCGAGTGACTTACAGACATAGTCAGGCACTCGATTGCTGCTCTTGTAAAAGAGCAGCAAACGCACAGTCTAATTCACCCCGTCGGTGCAAGACCATACAAATACAAATGACACCAAAGGCGTCAGTGATTACCCTTACGGGAATCTATTCAAAGAACGCAAGTATTGCACTTTTCAATGAAATTGGCAGAAGGGAAATTTATGACATCTTAAATAAAACATTTCTAACATTCAGCAAGTTAAAATAAATTCTGAAAGTAATACAAAAAGCTTTTAAATTCACATGGTTACGTGGAAATATATCATAATAATTAATTCTTCATTCAATCTTATACTAGCTGTGCTATCTGAATTAATTTTAATGAAAATTATAAAACGTACATCAGTCGTTTTGTACTCCGTATCGCCACTGGTCCTAGATTAGCATATGAATAAAAGGTGTTAGGATCCCAGCACCCAGCTCATACATGTACCACTATTCTACCTAAGTGCTGATAGCTCAGTCGGTAGTGTGGTTGACTAACAATCAAAAGGTCATAGGTTCGAGTCTCATTCGAATCAAAAGTTTTTTTTCCTTTTTTCTTTTTTTTTTTTTTTTTTAAAGAAGTCCAATTGTATTGACTTGTGGGTAAATAACGCAGATAAAGGACATGTTTAGTCTTTGTTGGTTAGAATCATTGTTCGCTATATAGCTTGTCGAATTACGTTTTGGTTTATGACTGACACACACCATTGTCTGGATGCAATGTCGTCTGCTTAAAATTGTCGTCTGCTTAAAATTGTCATCTGCTGTTTTTCTCAAAGTTACGTAATGGACATTTTGACATAAAAAAACTTATTAATGAGTGACAAACAGCTTGATTCAAGATTAGACGCCGCGTTACGCGGCGTCTGATCTGGAATCAATCGGTTTGCAAAGTTCCCTCCGATAACGACTCACTCCAAACAACGCCCATAATTTGTGTCTCCTGTTGGGTGTATCCCCTAGTTCCTCTTGTCCGTATAATTGTGCACCTTGAAGGGAAGAAGCATGTCCTAGACATGCACTGTAGATCGTAAGACCAAATCATGCATTGGTTATGTTCCGTACTGCAATCACGCTATTGCAGTCCTCAGTCATTGTGCACAAACTGGCACACTCTGCAACATTCCGTGCTGGTACCTCAAACCTTATGACACTACTATAACAGAGCTGGTTAACAAACGACTCGTCTAAGATGTTACCATTGTTCAATAATCCTAATAATCTTTCAAATGTGTATAAGTCTTGATACCAAAGAACAGGAGCTTCGTATGGCTGTTTTAGAGATGGAGCACTGTATTTTAAACAGGATTGTTGTTGCTAACTACATCACTTAAGTTAACGTACGTGTCTTCACTATAGCTTGTATTAAATGTACATATGGATTCGAAGTTACTACTGGATTTGATAACTGTTCAAATAATTATGAAACCAGCAGAATAAGATTTTTTTTTTCGTTTCTGAGCAGACAGATTACCCGATCTAACATAATTATATCTTATTAAATTTTGCGTAAAAATTATGAAATATATGTAATAAAAAGATTTTTTTTCGAGGGTACGAAATAACCAAAAATATGGGTACGAAATGACTAGTGAATTTGAAAGGGTACGAAATGACCAAAAATGTGGGTACGAAATGACCAAAAAAATAGGGTACGAAAAGGCGAGGGTACGAAATGACCAGTTCCCCTTGGTGTGCACCCCATATAAGGAGTGCACACTTTGGTGCGGTTTTTGTGCAACAGATTTTCGGTGCGATTTTAATGTTAAATCGCACCAGAAATTTGGTGCACACCACGTGACCAATTTTCTGTATAAATACCCCGGGTTGCAGACGAATCGAGGACTCTCGAGATAGAATTTCAAAGGTGCGGCACCATATTGCCTTACTCTTTTAGAATAGAATTAGTTAGAAATAGAAGTCTAGTGACTTGAGATTTATTATTATTGAGGAGGATATAAATAAAGCATCACATAAAATTTGATTAAGCCTTACTTTTACTTTATTTGCCGCACGAAAGAGAGTCCATTTTAGTTAATATTTATTTGAGAGAAAGAGCGAGAAGAAAGGGGTGATCTTGAATCACGCTACCAATTTGGATCCAGATCAGACCCCTGAATTGACGTGTACTACCGCTCGGCATGTGACATTTGTGGTTGGCAGCTGGGTGGGATCTTTGATTATTATCTTAGATCCAGTGATCGACACCTCGTCTTGATTAGAGAATGGCGGATTCAGAGTCAGAGCCAGAGACAGAAGTATTCTTCAGAGACGTTCAGGCTACAGTCCACCGAGACGCTTCAGAGACCGATTCAGCTCAACAGCAACAGCAAATTAACATGAGATCTAGATTGAAGAGAGGACACAGTCCACTAAAGTACACAGACGTTGATGAAGAGGTGGTGGCACACCAAATCTACAGAAGATCCAACAGAAGTTACACATCAGTAGACAATGTAGACACAGATGAAGAGGGCTCAGTCCACCAAATTAAATCAAAGGTTACAGGCCACCAAATCAACAAAAGAAGATCCAACAGGGAGTACAGCTCAGTAAACAATGTAGACAAAGATGATGAGGGATCAGTCCACCAAATTACATCGAAGGTTACAGGCCACCAACTCAACAATAGATCCAACAGAGGATATAGTCCAGTAAACAATGTAGACACAGGTGAAGAGGGGGAAGTCCACCAAATCTCATCGAAGGTTACAGGCCACCAAATCAACAAAAGAAGATCCGACAGAGGATACAGTCCAGTAAACAACGTAGACACAGATGAGGAGGGAGCAGTCCACCAAATCTCACCAAAGGTTACAGGCCACCAAATCAACAAAAGAAGATTTAACAGAGAATACAGTTCATTCTAACACGACTCGAAACCTACGGCACATATGCAAAGAATACTGAGAAACGTATATTACGTCGCGATAATGAACTGCACGCGCGGCGTTTCCATCCGCTATTCCATTTGCCCCATACGCGTAATACATAAAAAGTAATTTTACTATTGAAGTCGCGTTAGAATAAAAATTTGTTAAGTCTTAATTCAAACACGTCTCGAAACCTATGTAATAGAGACAAAGAATAGCGAGAAACATATATAACGCCGCGATAATGAAATACACGCGCGGCGTTTCCATCCGCTGTTCCATTTGCCCCATACGCGTAATACATAAATAGTATTTTTATAATAAAAGTCACGTTAGAAATAAAATAACAAATTCGTAGGTGTTCATTACCGTGCATTAGATCACAGTTAGTCGTTAAGATGTGGGTAATTAGATCACTCGGCCTAAAGGCCTCGTGATCTAATGACTCCACATCTCAACTCCTAACTGTGATCTAATGCACGGTAATGAACACCTACGAATTTGTTATTTCTTAAGTAGACAATGTAGGCACAGATGAAGAGGGATCAGTCCACCAAATTTCATCGAAGGTTACAGGCCACCAAATCAACAAAAAAAGATCCAACAGAGGATACAGTTCAGTTTATAATGTAGATACAGATGAGGAGGAAGCAGTCCACCAAATCACACCAAAGGTTACAGGCCACCAAATCAACAAAAGAAGGTCCAGAAAAGAAAACATTTCAGTAAACAATATAGCCACAGATGAAGATGAGATAGACCACCAAATCATGTCAAAGGTTACAGGCCACAAAATCAACAAGAGACTTATTAGAGACTTTGAAGCAGAAGATACACTTGACCATGGCACTCTAAGACGAGAATCTTTTATAGAAAAGGCGTTGGCGAAGATGGTAAAGATGCAAACTCAGATGACTAAAGTCTTAAAGAATGTGTCAGATGTATTAGTAAATGCGCTTGGTTCCAAACAACAAAGACACTCTGATGTAGAGGCACACGGCTATAATAACAATTGCAGAGACGGGCAGAACAGAGAAGAGCAGGAACAGCCTTCAACGCTCATCGAGAAAAGAAGATTCTATCCTGATTTTGATGACAGAGATGAGGGTTGGGTGCAGCAACGTCATAACAGAAGAACAGCTAGCAACCGGGACCAGCATCGTTACCATAGCAACGTAAAAATTCCATCATTTACAGGGAAAGAAGAATGGCCAGTATGGATCAACAGGTTTGAAGCGATAGCAGAGAGGCAGAATTGGACTGAGGAGGAGAGACTTGATCAACTACTGCCAAAACTTGAAGGGATTGCGGCAGAGTTTGTGTACACACAATTAAAGAAAGATGTCCTAAGGGACTACAATGAGCTGATCAACGAGATCAACTGTCGTTTTCGGGTCATTGAGACACCAAAGAACTTTGCAGTCAAGTTTAGCAAGAGAGATCAAAGACCAAGGGAAACAGTAGAGGAGTACGCTGCTGAGCTGAAACGGCTCTATGATAAAGCATACAAGGAAAGAGACCACAGAACGAGAAGAGAAGACCTGGTGAGGAGGTTTTTCGATGGACTACATGATGAAGATCTTAGCTGGGAAGTCGAGTACATCAAAGAACCCAGTGACATAGATGAAGCTGTGTACCATGTTGTGACATGTATTCAGACTAGAAAGCGACATGATAGTGGGAATAGGAGAAAGAATGGTGTACACAGACTGCAAAAACACGAGAGCGAAGACCATGAGAACTGGGCCGAACATGCATATCGCATTCAAGCGAAACCAGAGAGGAAAGAGGCAGGTTCTAAGGAAAATTCACAGGTCATGGGCAATGGCCAAACCAAGCCAGCTGAGATCAGAAAAGGTGATCCTACAAATCAGACTGAGGCTGGAGTCCTGCAACAAATACTGAATATGCTGACCGAACTAACCCAGATTCAGCAACAAAATAAGAGACCTGAGAACAATTACATGGGGAGTAGAAGAAGCATAGTATGTTACGCATGCAATGGAGAAAACCATATCGCAAGATATTGTCCCTTTAAGGACCAAGGTAGGGACCATGGCAGATATCCAGTGAATGACAGACAGAAAGCCGAAATCCATGAACCAGTGTATAACACCATTCAACCAGGACCGAAAAATGATGTTCGTTCCATGAGGGAAGAATACCGTTGCACAGTTCCAAGATACGGAGAAGTAGTCACAGATGGGTTGTTTGACAGATTTGGGACAGAGGACTCTGAAGACATGCAGTACAGAGAAGAACCGAGGGGAAATTGCAGAGAGACTTACCTGTTACGAGACCAGTATGCTGACAATCTTGAGACCAGAATGCAGAGAGTCCACCAAGTTGCACAAGAGCACCTCCCAGCAGTGACAAGTCGACACAAGGCCATGCATGGTGAACAGATTTTAATCAACAGATGTAGAGTTGGCGGTGCTGTGCAGGGGACAGATGAAACCCGCAGACTTGGGATGGCACCAAGGCACAAGAGGTTGAACGATGGATCCGAGGTGGTGAAGAAGAAGATTACAGATATTAGCTGCATAGGTCGAGAGAAGATGGTTCATCACAACAGGTGGAAACCAGATGAGGGTACTGGCCTGCCAGAATGGGCCAAGACAGCAAAGAGAAAGACCAAAGATTAAGTTATTAGGATAAGGATTGTACATTATTAAGTTAATTAGAGGTAGTATGAGAATGTTAATTAGCAGAAATTGTTTCCTGCTTTTATAGGTGAATTAAATATTTCTATTTACTTGGTTACTGCCAAGTTTTAATGTTTATTATGTAAAGAGAAGAGAGGTCACTATGTGTATTTAAAGATGTCCATATTGACCACTTTTAATTAAACTTTTAGCTTAAAGTATAAGTAATTAGATTTAATAGGGAGTATCTTCTTATGACAGTACCAGTTAGACGTTTGGATCCCTGATTAGCAGTATACATAGACAGAGTACCTGTAATAGTGATGACAGGTTTATAGAAGATGACGTCATTATAAGACGTGAAGTAACGTGATGTGCCAACCAGCATGCACTATAGCGAGGTCTAACGGCTTAAGGAGATGAACACTGACGGATTACCAAGGGAATGCGCATGTCTAACCTGAGATACAGCTGATGGGCAGCTGTTGCATTTTATTTTCCTTATTTTTATTTTTGTGTCACAGAGAGATGAAAGGATGAGTGTCAAAGGTCTGACTGACAAGAGGCCTACTCGGGAGTTGCTTTAGTGTACCGGAATACGAGGGCCAGGGCCCGTTAGATGATTTTCCTGACAAGCGTTATTAGCAAGCAGAGATGATGGGTTAAGTTGCGCAAGTAGGGTCGTCAGTAGGAGCCAATTGACGGAACATTTCGTGCAGTGGAAAGAATCAAGAGTGCATGACTGGTGGAAGAAGAGGATCAGGGATCTGCAACTGGACTAAGAGGAGCAGTGGAATTGGGGAAATTTGGATGTCGCCTGACAGAGACGATGAAGCTGATGATGGATCTCAATGGACTGATAGAGCGGATCTGCAAGGCAGTGTGGAGCAAGGAGCCGTCCAGAGATTAACAGAGCTGGCACAGACTATCAACGCAAGTGTGATGCAGGGATGCAGACAACGTCATCCGGGTCACATTGGTACCAGCAAGATGCAATGCAGGTTAGGCTGAGGTCAAGTTCTGGCGGACAAGTAATAGAGACCGGGTCCAGTCCTATAGAAGAAAATAAGCCAAATCTATTGAGAATACTGTATTTTATATTTGTGTAACCTAAGTCAGCATTCCAAAGAGCAAATGTTTAATTGTAATTGTTTTAAAAGTTTTGTATTTTCAGTAAGTAAGTAATCTAAACAATAGTCATTATCCAAGTTTGACAGCCTAGAGTAGGTTGTCTGACTTTGATGATGACCGCTTGAAGAGATCTTTGTGTAATGTAGGTTTAAAAAGGAAATAGCTTGGACTTTGAGATTCTTTTATTTCACACATGTTAGGTGTCCAGGTTCTTTCTTTTATCTTGCTCTGGAGTGCTGAAAGTAGAAAGCAAAAGCTCTTATTTGATGTTAGATGTTGGTGTTAGATTTGATCCTAATTAAATTTGGGAATAAATCTATTACCATACGTTTTTTCTTTAAGATTTGTAAATTGCATTGTTAAGTAAAGTGAATCAAAATCTAATAGCAATGATATTGGGTTTTAATCTAGTAAGGGCTTTTACAGAATTTTATCATCAGCTTAAAAGAAATTTCATAAATTAGACGTTTCCAACGTGGAAAAATACTTGCATTTTAGCAAGGCATTTGATGCTCGTGTAATAATCTTTCAGTGTTATAGTGTGGGTAGTGTACCCAATAAAGAAAGATTATTGTAATATTTAAGGTATAAGTGCAAGTATTTTAGGTAATTTTATTTGTCATTCTCATTGTTCGAGGTCAAAGGGGCACTCATTGAGCTCCCCTTTGCTGTCGGTCAATGCGAATGCATTGAATGAAAGTAAGAAAGTACTTGAGACTAAATTGATGTGGTTTAAAGTTGTCTAATTGTAAGTGTTCTCATTGTTCGAGTTCAGAGGGTGCTCAGATTGGCTCCTTTTTTATGTCGGTCAATGAGAATGCGTTCTATGAAAGTGAGAAGTTATTTCATGCTAGGTAGAAAGCTTTTTGTTTGCATATACATGTGATATTAACAGTTTCAGTATGTATTGATGCTTAATGTTAGCAGGAGCTTAACATATTTGAGAGGGGGGTAATGTAAGGTTCTGGTTTTAGGTTGACAAACACGATTGTTGTTTGTCAGTATTCACATTTATAACGTCAGCCTATGTAGCTGTATTCAAGTGTCATTTCATAATTATAATTCCCAATTGTAATAGTTACGATATAATCTACCTCCAGATTGTGTCAGCTCCCGCAGCATCTTTTATTCAGCCTGTATTTGTATTTGTTATGGTTCATTATTGTGAGAGGAAAGTGCTTGGAGGCCATCTTGGTTTATACTGAAGTGATGCATTGTGGGTTGTTAGTCTTGGTTACTACATAGTACAGTAGCGGCAAGACTTCAATCCACAATAGCTCTTTGAAAAGTAATTTATTCCATATTTTAGCTATGAGCGTCCCTTCTAAGTATATTCCCCCTCATGTTTATAACATTCTTGTATTTTTAGAAAGGGATATTGGTACTGTTTTAGTCATTTTTAGGTCCGCGCAGTGCCAGCGTCTTTGCATACCATATAAGGAGTGCACACTTGGTGTGAGTTATGGTCATTTCGTACCCACGCCTTTTCGTACCCTATTTTTTTGGTCATTTCGTACCCATATTTTTGGTCATTTCGTACCCTTTCAAATTCACTAGTCATTTCGTACCCATATTTTTGGTCATTTCGTACCCTCTAAAAAAAAATTTTTATTACATATATTTCATTATTTTTACGCAAAATTTAATAAGATATATGTTAGATCGGGTAATATGTTTGCTCAGAAATGAAAAAAAAAAATTATTCTGCTGGTTTTATAATTATTTGAACAGTTATCAAATCCAGTAGTAACTTCGAATCCATATGTTTGGTCATTTCGTACCCACCCCATAAAAGCACGATTGAAGAACAACTTCTACCAAATGTGAAACGTATTTAATGAATGAAAAAAAGAATTAACAAAACAAGAATCTATAAATACATGATATTTAATAGACTTTTGAGAGCTATAAAGACATGCACAATACAGAAAAAAAACTCTCTTTTACGACCACAAAAATACGACGGCTAATTGGTTTTATTAAAGACAGGTAACAATTTATAGCTGTTTGACAGTCATGTCCAAGAATGCATGCCATATTTACAGGATTGACGTTCTTGCTCACTTTAGTATATCAGACGTAAACCATTATCTCCCTTGGTCCACGAGATCAATTATCGATTTGTTAGGCAGACTATCGGGAATCGCTTGATCATCTTAGCCTTGATAAGAAATCACGAATGCTTCGTTATCATTCGGCTGCCTCCGGAACACTGGTTCCGGACTCGTTCTTATTCTCAGCGGGACCTCTGAAAAGCCATTTGTGTTTATCTGCTGATTAAATTGCTACTAAATATTCGCGTTCTACATCAATTATACCCTGACCAGCATTATCGATCGAATCTTTCACTAGTATATTACTCGTACATCCACACTTAACAAACGATAGTATGAATTATGTTCAGACTAAGTAATTTGTCTAAACGTCAATTTGCAAACTGTTAACCAATCGGATCAAAACTAATTGATAGCTAAAATGGTAAAAAACAAAATTAAAATTAAATTAAAACATACATTTTTCGAATTTCTTTTTAAGGAGTGATTTTCACATATAAGATTAATATGATGGAAATGCGTAAATATGTTTCGAATAAGATATATTTGTATGAAAAACACAGAAAAATGATACATGTATTTTCTATTCTATTGCAAACAGTTTGGATCAAGATCAGACCCCCAACAATTATGTGTCGGAAATTACTCTGAAAACAATTTTGATTTGAGTGTTTTGTGTGAAAAACTTTGAAACTGAATGCAATTCTATAGGAAACAATGTCGTATTCATTTAGACTATCTATGTCGGATCATGATCCAAACTATTTGACACGGATTGATCTGGGTAACTTGTGTCAAAGTTCAAGTTTCTGCTCCGGGATAGTAAAAAGGCCCCGGCAAAACTAAAGGCGCGAGTCACTGCTCCTTAACCCTTAATTATCGTGCTAAGCGGGACTTGGCTTATATTTGCAAACAATCTGGATTCAGATCAGATAAGATGCCGCGTTACATAGCGTCTGATCTTGATCTAAGCTGTTTGTCACTCGAAAAGTACTTTTTCTTTAGATTTAAAAAGATCAAAATTAGTTATTATATTTCGCAGACATTATATTTGAAGCAAACGACAAATCAGCAGGATAAGGGTTAAGTTATGACACTTTGTTTCATTAACTCATTCAACCATAAAATTGTTAACTGACATGTTAATTTCCAATTAGGTCTAGTCCATTCTTTACTTTTTAGGGTTGTGTTAAAAATATTGCAAAATGGCAAACAGTGTATGCCCTGTTCAAATGACTAATGCTAGCATACGACAAGTGTACATTTAGAAATTCAAATTCAAACATAAGTACGCTGTTTGTTAGTGACAATGGGTTAATACTTTGTTATTGTTTTCTGATTGCTGAGTGCCGGCTAAATTCTGATCAGATCAGTTACTTGCTGTTTGATCTGGATATACATTGTTTGCTTCTGTAATTCAAGTGGAAGAAAAGTCTAAAAGAGATGAGGGCAAATGTCTTTTTGCATCTGCCAATTTCACTTATAGAATGTTGTGTGTTTCACCTGCGTCTGCATTATTGGCTATGATACATGCATACAGTTGTCCCAAAAAGTGTTTCCGCTATTACAGAACTACCTACTGGCAATGTATCCCTTTAATATGCAAATACAACAAAGTGTTCATAAAAATGTGTAGGTATGTATAGGTTCAACTTTAAGCATCTATACCCCTTTACCCAATTGCCTATTTCTAGTAATGAAAATAAAGGACCACTTAAAGCAGGTTGAAAGTAATTCAGAAGGCGCCTTAAGGCGATTTCTGCTTTACTTTCAGCCTGGTTTAAGCTACCATCTGCTAATATGTAGACATTATATCTTATGGCGCATGTTTAAAACTGTTTACATAGGAACTATTTTGTTCAACGGAGGAATAAATTAAATACGCTAAAAGTCGCTTCTATGTGGGAAAGGGATACTTTGTGTTTCTATCTCATGTAATAAAGATATTTGAATGATCTTTTAGCCTTAATTTTGTTTTAATCAACAACAAAGTACTTAACGACCACTCATTGTTGACTGCAAGATATGAATTGTTTCCGATGGAAATAATAGCTTTAACGCGTTTATTTGGAAAGAATAACGCCTTCTCCTCATTCTTGTATTTACTCCATCCTACAAAAGGGAAATAGGCAAACAGTGTAGACTCTGATCAGACGCCGCATTATAGGAATTTCAATATCAAGCAAAACGAAAATGAAAATTTAAACCAGGCACCCCTGTTTGCTACTCAGATTAAAACCATAGTTAACCTTTGTAAAAGTAATTTTCCCCAGTTTAGTGCATTGCGTTTAAACGGAAAAGAATAATGTATCCTCTACTGTATATTGCCACGGAGTAATTAGAGCTCTAATTACTCCGTGACATTACGCACAAAAATTCCAGCTATCCGTATCTCTAACTGGATGTAGAGAAAACTCATCCCTTTTAAAGTTTTAGAATGTTCCAATCTAAAAATAACTCCGACAGGTCAGAGGAAAATTCTAATACTATGCGTTTGTGTTACGTTTTCGTGAAAGGTGGTGGGGTGGGGAGGGGGAATAACACGCAACGGGCATCTGGATGTTATAGGCGAATTCGTGAGAGGTTACACTCAATTTCTGCGCCAACGGAAAGCATCTCGCCAGTTAATGTTTATTTGAAGTATAATATAGGTGTTCGGGATTCAAAGGTTCCACTATAATCAGTCGAACACAACTCTATTGCTATAAATAGTAAAACCTCTCTATTACGACCACTAAAAGAAGGCTAATTGAGTGTTTAAAGACAGGTGACAGTTTAAGAAAGCTCCTCGTTTTACTGTCACCTTGCTTTAAGCATTATTCGAACACCTAAGCATCTTCTAGTCAATTTCAAATTGTTATGTGAATAAAAGTTATTTTTTACATGAATACTGGATATACTGGGCGTTTTCAACTTAAAATAAGATGGGTAAGTTGTTGCAACTCAAATCGGTTCTCTAACAATGTAAACAAAGCATGGTGGCCCACTTACTTCATTCTCAGTGGGACTGGGACCCCAACCTAAATTCGAACAGTAGGTTTGACACCACGAAATATTTACTATTTATAGTCCAGGGTAGGTGTTTGTTCATATAATGTCAGAAAAACATAAAACAAGAATCTAAAGCCTCATAAAAAGTAAAAGTCAACTTTTTTCATATAATTTACAGTAGTTTAGACATAAACTATCAATCGTTAATGGCTACAGGCAGGGCAGCAGAAGGGACCTCCCCTTGTAAGTACCCTGGCAGAGCTGCACACTTTAAAGTGCACACAGCCATCCAGAAGAAATTTCTAAAAGTTGTTAAATAGATTTTTCTAAATATTTAAGTAAACTCGAACCTGTCAAAATATTTTTTGTATTATTTATTTCTTGTTACTTCTTATATGAAACACTGTTTAGAATATAAAAAAGTGAAAAATATTGATAAGGACCCTAGTTTGAGATTTGATCAGATTTAGTGGTCTGAACCCTAAATATAATTTGTCCGGACCACTAGGAATGGGGTAAATGTAAAAGTTATGCAGCCGACACACCACTAGTCATTTTTGTTCGCAGAAAATGTAGTCTAAGGCATATTTATGCATTGGGAAATTTGGGATTAGGTGTAAATGCAATATTTATAGTCAGTGAAGTTCAACAAATGCCATTTTACCTGTTTACTGATAATTCTTACCGATCTTGTATCCTTGACGTTCCAGTACCGGTGTTGCTGTCAAAATGTCACGCGCGGTTATGCAAAACTGTTAGTAACCATAGATATCACGTAAAATGATTTAGGTGTTCGATTTTTGGTTGTGTTCGAATAATGGTGGCAAAGGGATATCAATGTAAACAAAACTATTGGCGCTGAAAGGGTTTATAATTAATACAAGCTTAATTTATATTTATATTGTAATTAAAATGTATTGATGTACCCTTTCCAGTTTTTGTCTCATATGTTGTACAACATAAAATGAAACCCTTAAGTCGGAATATCAGCCAGTAACAATTGAACAGAAAGTTATTGTTCAGTTTCGATAGGGTATGTAAGGATTGTTGGAGACATTTTTATTAAGGTACTTTTATAAAAAAAAATTGTTTTGTTTAAAGTCCAGTTTAGTGAGTAGCATTTAAATAATCACATAAACCACACAAGTAATAATCAGCGGTCACTCGGTAATACACATGCGTACATTTGAACATTGCTGAGATTAACTCATCGAACCCTAGCGACGAATATATTCGTCATTTACAAATAGTATTGCCCTATATGCAACAACTGACTGTAAATACAGATTGGAGGGCCCCAAAAGATTAAAGATTCCCCTGATCAGGGTCTGTACTGTTTGTTACTAGTACAATAAATTATGCCATACTGCTAATAATAAAAACGTAAATACAGTGCCAATTAGGAATAACATCACAGTAATAATAAATACATCCATGAATTCGGGAAAATTTTGTTGTACTCGAACCCCAATCAACATGGGGGATGCAATAATGCAGACGTAACTGTTGAAAGTACTCGGGGTGGGGGTTGTATCAATAAGCAAAACCTCATTTCGCACTGTACCAATAAGTTTCTTTCTCTACTTTATAAACTGTGTTACCCTTATTCTATGCATCACACTTTTTTCATCCAGTAGATCTACCTCGGAAGGACGTCAATAGATGTCACTGTATAGTTTTGTACTTTTTTACATTTTTATAAATACTTAGATAATGATAGATACTTTCCTGCATATTTAATTTAGATTTTATATTTGATTTTAAGTAGGGTCCATTTACAATGACAGTCTGAGGGTTGCTGTTAGTTTACGAGAGAAGCCAAAATTGGATCTCTCGATGAAAACCGTATTATAGATCTAGATCTATTTCCTAAAACAAACAAGGCTTACATTTTCGTTTTAACAACATCAGAAAAGTTGTGTTTGTGAAACACTATGGTCCCTTATGTGACCACCATGGCCTTCAAATAACCTTGACCTTGTCTGACAGGAAGCTCTCAAGAGCTGAGCTGAAGTTAAGTCATGTCAAGTGACTTAACTTCAACGGAGCTCAATAGCTTCCATTTATTTGACTTTTAAATGACATTGACCTTTGCCGGACATAATCCATGTTGTACTAAGCTCCAGACCCTTCTGCGTTCAGTACACATGCTAAATAATGTAGTTCAAACGTTGTGACCAAGGTTAACGTTGTAGACAGAGACAAACAGACACACAGACAGAGCAAAAACCGGTAGTCCCTCGAATAAGTTATAATATGAGTTGGATGCATGGAAATGAGAATCTATATATATTACAGTTCTCCCTCTCTACAACAACACCCAATGAGAGACAAATATTATGTGCGTTGTTCGGGGGGGTTGTTAAAGGGAGGGAAAATAAAGATTTGGATTACATTTACCAACAGCTTAAATCCGGATCAGACGCTATGTTATGCGGGCCCGATCAGGATGCAGGCTTTTTGTTCCTCGTCATTATATTTCTTCTGTTAAAATGTCCACTACTACGTAACTTTGAGAAAAACAGCAGACGACAATCTCAAGCAGACGATATTGCAGCTGTGAAAGAGTTAGACATGAAAACATCTTGTTTCGGGAACAGCTGCAATCGTCGTTGTAAGTAAGGAATCGTTGTTCAGAGTGCCGTAGTAGGGAGGAAGCACTGTATATATATCATTCAAGTAGATTATCTAATAAATACTTGATTTCCTATTAACCCATTCATATCCCTTGAAACTTTAAATGGACTATTCCAATTTCAAAATAAGTGTAGCCCATTTTTGACTATTTAGGGTTCATTTTAACAATATATTTCAAAATGACAAACAATGCAGACCCGATCAGAGGGTTCCTTACGGAGCCCTCTGATCAGGGTCTACACTGTTTGCATATGACAAGTGTAATACTCACAGGTACACTGTTTGTAAATGACGAGTATACTCGTCGCTAGGGTTGAATATCAATATTTTTTCTCAATCTCGCGAAAAGGAGAAAGAAGGGGATCTAGATCTACAAATGTTATGTAGATAAGCCATTATATTACCGTATTGTCGTGCGGATAAGGAATAGTATCGGCACGACGGTCGTGCGGATAAGAGTTCTTATCAGCACGACAGTCGTGCGAATAAGAACTGTTATCCGCACAGATAGTGTCTATCGGCACGATGGTCGTGCGGATAACAGTTCTTATAATTCACCAACGGAAAGCATCCTGCCAGTTCGGGATTCAAAGGTTCCACTGGAATCAGTCTCGAACACAACTCTATTGCTATAAATAGTAAAACCTCTCTATTACGACCACTAAAAGAAGGCTAATTGAGTGTTTAAAAGACAGGTGACAGTTTAAGAAAGCTCCTCGTTTTACTGTCACCTTGCTTTAAGCAATCAAACTATTGTAAAACACTAATAATTAACATAATTAAGTGGTCGTATTAGAGACGTTTTATTATTACTCAGAACAAACATACATGTATTTCAAAACTAAAGCTTTAAAAGAAGTATGTATGTTTGATTTAAGCAAGCTTTGAGAATCGAAGGCAGAAATAAAGCAGACCATTTTGGGAATGTACTAGTTGGAAGTGGAAGAATCCGACGACCATATGTCGGACTTCTATCCATTGATGCACTATCCCCTTAAAGGAATGGTGCAAAGGAAAAAACTGAGTGACTTACAGGTATAACCAAGCACTCAAAGAGTGACTTACAGACATAGCCATGCACTCAAAGAAGCCGAGTGACTTACAGACATAGTCAGGCACTCGATTGCTGCTCTTGTAAAAGAGCAGCAAACGCACAGTCTAATTCACCCCGTCGGTGCAAGACCATACAAATACAAATGACACCAAAGGCGTCAGTGATTACCCTTACGGGAATCTATTCAAAGAACGCAAGTATTGCACTTTTCAATGAAATTGGCAGAAGGGAAATTTATGACATCTTAAATAAAACATTTCTAACATTCAGCAAGTTAAAATAAATTCTGAAAGTAATACAAAAAGCTTTTAAATTCACATGGTTACGTGGAAATATATCATAATAATTAATTCTTCATTCAATCTTATACTAGCTGTGCTATCTGAATTAATTTTAATGAAAATTATAAAACGTACATCAGTCGTTTTGTACTCCGTATCGCCACTGGTCCTAGATTAGCATATGAATAAAAGGTGTTAGGATCCCAGCACCCAGCTCATACATGTACCACTATTCTACCTAAGTGCTGATAGCTCAGTCGGTAGTGTGGTTGACTAACAATCAAAAGGTCATAGGTTCGAGTCTCATTCGAATCAAAAGTTTTTTTTCCTTTTTTCTTTTTTTTTTTTTTTTTTAAAGAAGTCCAATTGTATTGACTTGTGGGTAAATAACACAGATAAAGGACATGTTTAGTCTTTGTTGGTTAGAATCATTGTTCGCTATATAGCTTGTCGAATTACGTTTTGGTTTATGACTGACACACACCATTGTCTGGATGCAATGTCGTCTGCTTAAAATTGTCGTCTGCTTAAAATTGTCATCTGCTGTTTTTCTCAAAGTTACGTAATGGACATTTTGACATAAAAAAACTTATTAATGAGTGACAAACAGCTTGATTCAAGATTAGACGCCGCGTTACGCGGCGTCTGATCTGGAATCAATCGGTTTGCAAAGTTCCCTCCGATAACGACTCACTCCAAACAACGCCCATAATTTGTGTCTCCTGTTGGGTGTATCCCCTAGTTCCTCTTGTCCGTATAATTGTGCACCTTGAAGGGAAGAAGCATGTCCTAGACATGCACTGTAGATCGTAAGACCAAATCATGCATTGGTTATGTTCCGTACTGCAATCACGCTATTGCAGTCCTCAGTCATTGTGCACAAACTGGCACACTCTGCAACATTCCGTGCTGGTACCTCAAACCTTATGACACTACTATAACAGAGCTGGTTAACAAACGACTCGTCTAAGATGTTACCATTGTTCAATAATCCTAATAATCTTTCAAATGTGTATAAGTCTTGATACCAAAGAACAGGAGCTTCGTATGGCTGTTTTAGAGATGGAGCACTGTATTTTAAACAGGATTGTTGTTGCTAACTACATCACTTAAGTTAACGTTGGTGTCTTCACTATAGCTTGTATTAAATGTACATATGGATTCGAAGTTACTACTGGATTTGATAACTGTTCAAATAATTATGAAACCAGCAGAATAAGATTTTTTTTTTCGTTTCTGAGCAGACAGATTACCCGATCTAACATAATTATATCTTATTAAATTTTGCGTAAAAATTATGAAATATATGTAATAAAAAGATTTTTTTTCGAGGGTACGAAATAACCAAAAATATGGGTACGAAATGACTAGTGAATTTGAAAGGGTACGAAATGACCAAAAATGTGGGTACGAAATGACCAAAAAAATAGGGTACGAAAAGGCGAGGGTACGAAATGACCAGTTCCCCTTGGTGTGCACCCCATATAAGGAGTGCACACTTTGGTGCGGTTTTTGTGCAACAGATTTTCGGTGCGATTTTAATGTTAAATCGCACCAGAAATTTGGTGCACACCACGTGACCAATTTTCTGTATAAATACCCCGGGTTGCAGACGAATCGAGGACTCTCGAGATAGAATTTCAAAGGTGCGGCACCATATTGCCTTACTCTTTTAGAATAGAATTAGTTAGAAATAGAAGTCTAGTGACTTGAGATTTATTATTATTGAGGAGGATATAAATAAAGCATCACATAAAATTTGATTAAGCCTTACTTTTACTTTATTTGCCGCACGAAAGAGAGTCCATTTTAGTTAATATTTATTTGAGAGAAAGAGCGAGAAGAAAGGGGTGATCTTGAATCACGCTACCAATTTGGATCCAGATCAGACCCCTGAATTGACGTGTACTACCGCTCGGCATGTGACATTTGTGGTTGGCAGCTGGGTGGGATCTTTGATTATTATCTTAGATCCAGTGATCGACACCTCGTCTTGATTAGAGAATGGCGGATTCAGAGTCAGAGCCAGAGACAGAAGTATTCTTCAGAGACGTTCAGGCTACAGTCCACCGAGACGCTTCAGAGACCGATTCAGCTCAACAGCAACAGCAAATTAACATGAGATCTAGATTGAAGAGAGGACACAGTCCACTAAAGTACACAGACGTTGATGAAGAGGTGGTGGCACACCAAATCTACAGAAGATCCAACAGAAGTTACACATCAGTAGACAATGTAGACACAGATGAAGAGGGCTCAGTCCACCAAATTAAATCAAAGGTTACAGGCCACCAAATCAACAAAAGAAGATCCAACAGGGAGTACAGCTCAGTAAACAATGTAGACAAAGATGATGAGGGATCAGTCCACCAAATTACATCGAAGGTTACAGGCCACCAACTCAACAATAGATCCAACAGAGGATATAGTCCAGTAAACAATGTAGACACAGGTGAAGAGGGGGAAGTCCACCAAATCTCATCGAAGGTTACAGGCCACCAAATCAACAAAAGAAGATCCGACAGAGGATACAGTCCAGTAAACAACGTAGACACAGATGAGGAGGGAGCAGTCCACCAAATCTCACCAAAGGTTACAGGCCACCAAATCAACAAAAGAAGATTTAACAGAGAATACAGTTCAGTAGACAATGTAGGCACAGATGAAGAGGGATCAGTCCACCAAATTTCATCGAAGGTTACAGGCCACCAAATCAACAAAAAAAGATCCAACAGAGGATACAGTTCAGTTTATAATGTAGATACAGATGAGGAGGAAGCAGTCCACCAAATCACACCAAAGGTTACAGGCCACCAAATCAACAAAAGAAGGTCCAGAAAAGAAAACATTTCAGTAAACAATATAGCCACAGATGAAGATGAGATAGACCACCAAATCATGTCAAAGGTTACAGGCCACAAAATCAACAAGAGACTTATTAGAGACTTTGAAGCAGAAGATACACTTGACCATGGCACTCTAAGACGAGAATCTTTTATAGAAAAGGCGGTGGCGAAGATGGTAAAGATGCAAACTCAGATGACTAAAGTCTTAAAGAATGTGTCAGATGTATTAGTAAATGCGCTTGGTTCCAAACAACAAAGACACTCTGATGTAGAGGCACACGGCTATAATAACAATTGCAGAGACGGGCAGAACAGAGAAGAGCAGGAACAGCCTTCAACGCTCATCGAGAAAAGAAGATTCTATCCTGATTTTGATGACAGAGATGAGGGTTGGGTGCAGCAACGTCATAACAGAAGAACAGCTAGCAACCGGGACCAGCATCGTTACCATAGCAACGTAAAAATTCCATCATTTACAGGGAAAGAAGAATGGCCAGTATGGATCAACAGGTTTGAAGCGATAGCAGAGAGGCAGAATTGGACTGAGGAGGAGAGACTTGATCAACTACTGCCAAAACTTGAAGGGATTGCGGCAGAGTTTGTGTACACACAATTAAAGAAAGATGTCCTAAGGGACTACAATGAGCTGATCAACGAGATCAACTGTCGTTTTCGGGTCATTGAGACACCAAAGAACTTTGCAGTCAAGTTTAGCAAGAGAGATCAAAGACCAAGGGAAACAGTAGAGGAGTACGCTGCTGAGCTGAAACGGCTCTATGATAAAGCATACAAGGAAAGAGACCACAGAACGAGAAGAGAAGACCTGGTGAGGAGGTTTTTCGATGGACTACATGATGAAGATCTTAGCTGGGAAGTCGAGTACATCAAAGAACCCAGTGACATAGATGAAGCTGTGTACCATGTTGTGACATGTATTCAGACTAGAAAGCGACATGATAGTGGGAATAGGAGAAAGAATGGTGTACACAGACTGCAAAAACACGAGAGCGAAGACCATGAGAACTGGGCCGAACATGCATATCGCATTCAAGCGAAACCAGAGAGGAAAGAGGCAGGTTCTAAGGAAAATTCACAGGTCATGGGCAATGGCCAAACCAAGCCAGCTGAGATCAGAAAAGGTGATCCTACAAATCAGACTGAGGCTGGAGTCCTGCAACAAATACTGAATATGCTGACCGAACTAACCCAGATTCAGCAACAAAATAAGAGACCTGAGAACAATTACATGGGGAGTAGAAGAAGCATAGTATGTTACGCATGCAATGGAGAAAACCATATCGCAAGATATTGTCCCTTTAAGGACCAAGGTAGGGACCATGGCAGATATCCAGTGAATGACAGACAGAAAGCCGAAATCCATGAACCAGTGTATAACACCATTCAACCAGGACCGAAAAATGATGTTCGTTCCATGAGGGAAGAATACCGTTGCACAGTTCCAAGATACGGAGAAGTAGTCACAGATGGGTTGTTTGACAGATTTGGGACAGAGGACTCTGAAGACATGCAGTACAGAGAAGAACCGAGGGGAAATTGCAGAGAGACTTACCTGTTACGAGACCAGTATGCTGACAATCTTGAGACCAGAATGCAGAGAGTCCACCAAGTTGCACAAGAGCACCTCCCAGCAGTGACAAGTCGACACAAGGCCATGCATGGTGAACAGATTTTAATCAACAGATGTAGAGTTGGCGGTGCTGTGCAGGGGACAGATGAAACCCGCAGACTTGGGATGGCACCAAGGCACAAGAGGTTGAACGATGGATCCGAGGTGGTGAAGAAGAAGATTACAGATATTAGCTGCATAGGTCGAGAGAAGATGGTTCATCACAACAGGTGGAAACCAGATGAGGGTACTGGCCTGCCAGAATGGGCCAAGACAGCAAAGAGAAAGACCAAAGATTAAGTTATTAGGATAAGGATTGTACATTATTAAGTTAATTAGAGGTAGTATGAGAATGTTAATTAGCAGAAATTGTTTCCTGCTTTTATAGGTGAATTAAATATTTCTATTTACTTGGTTACTGCCAAGTTTTAATGTTTATTATGTAAAGAGAAGAGAGGTCACTATGTGTATTTAAAGATGTCCATATTGACCACTTTTAATTAAACTTTTAGCTTAAAGTATAAGTAATTAGATTTAATAGGGAGTATCTTCTTATGACAGTACCAGTTAGACGTTTGGATCCCTGATTAGCAGTATACATAGACAGAGTACCTGTAATAGTGATGACAGGTTTATAGAAGATGACGTCATTATAAGACGTGAAGTAACGTGATGTGCCAACCAGCATGCACTATAGCGAGGTCTAACGGCTTAAGGAGATGAACACTGACGGATTACCAAGGGAATGCGCATGTCTAACCTGAGATACAGCTGATGGGCAGCTGTTGCATTTTATTTTCCTTATTTTTATTTTTGTGTCACAGAGAGATGAAAGGATGAGTGTCAAAGGTCTGACTGACAAGAGGCCTACTCGGGAGTTGCTTTAGTGTACCGGAATACGAGGGCCAGGGCCCGTTAGATGATTTTCCTGACAAGCGTTATTAGCAAGCAGAGATGATGGGTTAAGTTGCGCAAGTAGGGTCGTCAGTAGGAGCCAATTGACGGAACATTTCGTGCAGTGGAAAGAATCAAGAGTGCATGACTGGTGGAAGAAGAGGATCAGGGATCTGCAACTGGACTAAGAGGAGCAGTGGAATTGGGGAAATTTGGATGTCGCCTGACAGAGACGATGAAGCTGATGATGGATCTCAATGGACTGATAGAGCGGATCTGCAAGGCAGTGTGGAGCAAGGAGCCGTCCAGAGATTAACAGAGCTGGCACAGACTATCAACGCAAGTGTGATGCAGGGATGCAGACAACGTCATCCGGGTCACATTGGTACCAGCAAGATGCAATGCAGGTTAGGCTGAGGTCAAGTTCTGGCGGACAAGTAATAGAGACCGGGTCCAGTCCTATAGAAGAAAATAAGCCAAATCTATTGAGAATACTGTATTTTATATTTGTGTAACCTAAGTCAGCATTCCAAAGAGCAAATGTTTAATTGTAATTGTTTTAAAAGTTTTGTATTTTCAGTAAGTAAGTAATCTAAACAATAGTCATTATCCAAGTTTGACAGCCTAGAGTGGGTTGTCTGACTTTGATGATGACCGCTTGAAGAGATCTTTGTGTAATGTAGGTTTAAAAAGGAAATAGCTTGGACTTTGAGATTCTTTTATTTCACACATGTTAGGTGTCCAGGTTCTTTCTTTTATCTTGCTCTGGAGTGCTGAAAGTAGAAAGCAAAAGCTCTTATTTGATGTTAGATGTTGGTGTTAGATTTGATCCTAATTAAATTTGGGAATAAATCTATTACCATACGTTTTTTCTTTAAGATTTGTAAATTGCATTGTTAAGTAAAGTGAATCAAAATCTAATAGCAATGATATTGGGTTTTAATCTAGTAAGGGCTTTTACAGAATTTTATCATCAGCTTAAAAGAAATTTCATAAATTAGACGTTTCCAACGTGGAAAAATACTTGCATTTTAGCAAGGCATTTGATGCTCGTGTAATAATCTTTCAGTGTTATAGTGTGGGTAGTGTACCCAATAAAGAAAGATTATTGTAATATTTAAGGTATAAGTGCAAGTATTTTAGGTAATTTTATTTGTCATTCTCATTGTTCGAGGTCAAAGGGGCACTCATTGAGCTCCCCTTTGCTGTCGGTCAATGCGAATGCATTGAATGAAAGTAAGAAAGTACTTGAGACTAAATTGATGTGGTTTAAAGTTGTCTAATTGTAAGTGTTCTCATTGTTCGAGTTCAGAGGGTGCTCAGATTGGCTCCTTTTTTATGTCGGTCAATGAGAATGCGTTCTATGAAAGTGAGAAGTTATTTCATGCTAGGTAGAAAGCTTTTTGTTTGCATATACATGTGATATTAACAGTTTCAGTATGTATTGATGCTTAATGTTAGCAGGAGCTTAACATATTTGAGAGGGGGGTAATGTAAGGTTCTGGTTTTAGGTTGACAAACACGATTGTTGTTTGTCAGTATTCACATTTATAACGTCAGCCTATGTAGCTGTATTCAAGTGTCATTTCATAATTATAATTCCCAATTGTAATAGTTACGATATAATCTACCTCCAGATTGTGTCAGCTCCCGCAGCATCTTTTATTCAGCCTGTATTTGTATTTGTTATGGTTCATTATTGTGAGAGGAAAGTGCTTGGAGGCCATCTTGGTTTATACTGAAGTGATGCATTGTGGGTTGTTAGTCTTGGTTACTACATAGTACAGTAGCGGCAAGACTTCAATCCACAATAGCTCTTTGAAAAGTAATTTATTCCATATTTTAGCTATGAGCGTCCCTTCTAAGTATATTCCCCCTCATGTTTATAACATTCTTGTATTTTTAGAAAGGGATATTGGTACTGTTTTAGTCATTTTTAGGTCCGCGCAGTGCCAGCGTCTTTGCATACCATATAAGGAGTGCACACTTGGTGTGAGTTATGGTCATTTCGTACCCACGCCTTTTCGTACCCTATTTTTTTGGTCATTTCGTACCCATATTTTTGGTCATTTCGTACCCTTTCAAATTCACTAGTCATTTCGTACCCATATTTTTGGTCATTTCGTACCCTCTAAAAAAAATTTTTTATTACATATATTTCATTATTTTTAAGCAAAATTTAATAAGATATATGTTAGATCGGGTAATATGTTTGCTCAGAAATGAAAAAAAAAAATTATTCTGCTGGTTTTATAATTATTTGAACAGTTATCAAATCCAGTAGTAACTTCGAATCCATATGTTTGGTCATTTCGTACCCACCCCATAAAAGCACGATTGAAGAACAACTTCTACCAAATGTGAAACGTATTTAATGAATGAAAAAAAGAATTAACAAAACAAGAATCTATAAATACATGATATTTAATAGACTTTTGAGAGCTATAAAGACATGCACAATACAGAAAAAAAACTCTCTTTTACGACCACAAAAATACGACGGCTAATTGGTTTTATTAAAGACAGGTAACAATTTATAGCTGTTTGACAGTCATGTCCAAGAATGCATGCCATATTTACAGGATTGACGTTCTTGCTCACTTTAGTATATCAGACGTAAACCATTATCTCCCTTGGTCCACGAGATCAATTATCGATTTGTTAGGCAGACTATCGGGAATCGCTTGATCATCTTAGCCTTGATAAGAAATCACGAATGCTTCGTTATCATTCGGCTGCCTCCGGAACACTGGTTCCGGACTCGTTCTTATTCTCAGCGGGACCTCTGAAAAGCCATTTGTGTTTATCTGCTGATTAAATTGCTACTAAATATTCGCGTTCTACATCAATTATACTCTGACCAGCATTATCGATCGAATCTTTCACTAGTATATTACTCGTACATCCACACTTAACAAACGATAGTATGAATTATGTTCAGACTAAGTAATTTGTCTAAACGTCAATTTGCAAACTGTTAACCAATCGGATCAAAACTAATTGATAGCTAAAATGGTAAAAAACAAAATTAAAATTAAATTAAAACATACATTTTTCGAATTTCTTTTTAAGGAGTGATTTTCACATATAAGATTAATATGATGGAAATGCGTAAATATGTTTCGAATAAGATATATTTGTATGAAAAACACAGAAAAATGATACATGTATTTTCTATTCTATTGCAAACAGTTTGGATCAAGATCAGACCCCCAACAATTATGTGTCGGAAATTACTCTGAAAACAATTTTGATTTGAGTGTTTTGTGTGAAAAACTTTGAAACTGAATGCAATTCTATAGGAAACAATGTCGTATTCATTTAGACTATCTATGTCGGATCATGATCCAAACTATTTGACACGGATTGATCTGGGTAACTTGTGTCAAAGTTCAAGTTTCTGCTCCGGGATAGTAAAAAGGCCCCGGCAAAACTAAAGGCGCGAGTCACTGCTCCTTAACCCTTAATTATCGTGCTAAGCGGGACTTGGCTTATATTTGCAAACAATCTGGATTCAGATCAGATAAGATGCCGCGTTACATAGCGTCTGATCTTGATCTAAGCTGTTTGTCACTCGAAAAGTACTTTTTCTTTAGATTTAAAAAGATCAAAATTAGTTATTATATTTCGCAGACATTATATTTGAAGCAAACGACAAATCAGCAGGATAAGGGTTAAGTTATGACACTTTGTTTCATTAACTCATTCAACCATAAAATTGTTAACTGACATGTTAATTTCCAATTAGGTCTAGTCCATTCTTTACTTTTTAGGGTTGTGTTAAAAATATTGCAAAATGGCAAACAGTGTATGCCCTGTTCAAATGACTAATGCTAGCATACGACAAGTGTACATTTAGAAATTCAAATTCAAACATAAGTACGCTGTTTGTTAGTGACAATGGGTTAATACTTTGTTATTGTTTTCTGATTGCTGAGTGCCGGCTAAATTCTGATCAGATCAGTTACTTGCTGTTTGATCTGGATATACATTGTTTGCTTCTGTAATTCAAGTGGAAGAAAAGTCTAAAAGAGATGAGGGCAAATGTCTTTTTGCATCTGCCAATTTCACTTATAGAATGTTGTGTGTTTCACCTGCGTCTGCATTATTGGCTATGATACATGCATACAGTTGTCCCAAAAAGTGTTTCCGCTATTACAGAACTACCTACTGGCAATGTATCCCTTTAATATGCAAATACAACAAAGTGTTCATAAAAATGTGTAGGTATGTATAGGTTCAACTTTAAGCATCTATACCCCTTTACCCAATTGCCTATTTCTAGTAATGAAAATAAAGGACCACTTAAAGCAGGTTGAAAGTAATTCAGAAGGCGCCTTAAGGCGATTTCTGCTTTACTTTCAGCCTGGTTTAAGCTACCATCTGCTAATATGTAGACATTATATCTTATGGCGCATGTTTAAAACTGTTTACATAGGAACTATTTTGTTCAGCGGAGGAATAAATTAAATACGCTAAAAGTCGCTTCTATGTGGGAAAGGGATACTTTGTGTTTCTATCTCATGTAATAAAGATATTTGAATGATCTTTTAGCCTTAATTTTGTTTTAATCAACAACAAAGTACTTAACGACCACTCATTGTTGACTGCAAGATATGAATTGTTTCCGATGGAAATAATAGCTTTAACGCGTTTATTTGGAAAGAATAACGCCTTCTCCTCATTCTTGTATTTACTCCATCCTACAAAAGGGAAATAGGCAAACAGTGTAGACTCTGATCAGACGCCGCATTATAGGAATTTCAATATCAAGCAAAACGAAAATGAAAATTTAAACCAGGCACCCCTGTTTGCTACTCAGATTAAAACCATAGTTAACCTTTGTAAAAGTAATTTTCCCCAGTTTAGTGCATTGCGTTTAAACGGAAAAGAATAATGTATCCTCTACTGTATATTGCCACGGAGTAATTAGAGCTCTAATTACTCCGTGACATTACGCACAAAAATTCCAGCTATCCGTATCTCTAACTGGATGTAGAGAAAACTCATCCCTTTTAAAGTTTTAGAATGTTCCAATCTAAAAATAACTCCGACAGGTCAGAAGAAAATTCTAATACTATGCGTTTGTGTTACGTTTTCGTGAAAGGTGGTGGGGTGGGGAGGGGGAATAACACGCAACGGGCATCTGGATGTTATAGGCGAATTCGTGAGAGGTTACACTCAATTTCTGCGCCAACGGAAAGCATCTCGCCAGTTAATGTTTATTTGAAGTATAATATAGGTGTTCGGAATTCAAAGGTTCCACTATAATCAGTCGAACACAACTCTATTGCTATAAATAGTAAAACCTCTCTATTACGACCACTAAAAGAAGGCTAATTGAGTGTTTAAAGACAGGTGACAGTTTAAGAAAGCTCCTCGTTTTACTGTCACCTTGCTTTAAGCATTATTCGAACACCTAAGCATCTTCTAGTCAATTTCAAATTGTTATGTGAATAAAAGTTATTTTTTACATGAATACTGGATATACTGGGCGTTTTCAACTTAAAATAAGATGGGTAAGTTGTTGCAACTCAAATCGGTTCTCTAACAATGTAAACAAAGCATGGTGGCCCACTTACTTCATTCTCAGTGGGACTGGGACCCCAACCTAAATTCGAACAGTAGGTTTGACACCACGAAATATTTACTATTTATAGTCCAGGGTAGGTGTTTGTTCATATAATGTCAGAAAAACATAAAACAAGAATCTAAAGCCTCATAAAAAGTAAAAGTCAACTTTTTTCATATAATTTACAGTAGTTTAGACATAAACTATCAATCGTTAATGGCTACAGGCAGGGCAGCAGAAGGGACCTCCCCTTGTAAGTACCCTGGCAGAGCTGCACACTTTAAAGTGCACACAGCCATCCAGAAGAAATTTCTAAAAGTTGTTAAATAGATTTTTCTAAATATTTAAGTAAACTCGAACCTGTCAAAATATTTTTTGTATTATTTATTTCTTGTTACTTCTTATATGAAACACTGTTTAGAATATAAAAAAGTGAAAAATATTGATAAGGACCCTAGTTTGAGATTTGATCAGATTTAGTGGTCTGAACCCTAAATATAATTTGTCCGGACCACTAGGAATGGGGTAAATGTAAAAGTTATGCAGCCGACACACCACTAGTCATTTTTGTTCGCAGAAAATGTAGTCTAAGGCATATTTATGCATTGGGAAATTTGGGATTAGGTGTAAATGCAATATTTATAGTCAGTGAAGTTCAACAAATGCCATTTTACCTGTTTACTGATAATTCTTACCGATCTTGTATTCTTGACGTTCCAGTACCGGTGTTGCTGTCAAAATGTCACGCGCGGTTATGCAAAACTGTTAGTAACCATAGATATCACGTAAAATGATTTAGGTGTTCGATTTTTGGTTGTGTTCGAATAATGGTGGCAAAGGGATATCAATGTAAACAAAACTATTGGCGCTGAAAGGGTTTATAATTAATACAAGCTTTAATTTATATTTATATTGTAATTAAAATGTATTGATGTACCCTTTCCAGTTTTTGTCTCATATGTTGTACAACATAAAATGAAACCCTTAAGTCGGAATATCAGCCAGTAACAATTGAACAGAAAGTTATTGTTCAGTTTCGATAGGGTATGTAAGGATTGTTGGAGACATTTTTATTAAGGTACTTTTATAAAATAAAATTGTTTTGTTTAAAGTCCAGTTTAGTGAGTAGCATTTAAATAATCACATAAACCACACAAGTAATAATTAGCGGTCACTCGGTAATACACATGCGTACATTTGAACATTGCTGAGATTAACTCATCGAACCCTAGCGACGAATATATTCGTCATTTACAAATAGTATTGCCCTATATGCAACAACTGACTGTAAATACAGATTGGAGGGCCCCAAAAGATTAAAGATTCCCCTGATCAGGGTCTGTACTGTTTGTTACTAGTACAATAAATTATGCCATACTGCTAATAATAAAAACGTAAATACAGTGCCAATTAGGAAT
The DNA here is from genome assembly GCA_922989275.2 of Gari tellinella. Taxonomy (NCBI): domain Eukaryota; kingdom Metazoa; phylum Mollusca; class Bivalvia; order Cardiida; family Psammobiidae; genus Gari; species Gari tellinella. The sequence continues at coordinate 56,795,989 of OV277858.1, forward strand.
AACATCACAGTAATAATAAATACATCCATGAATTCGGGAAAATTTTGTTGTACTCGAACCCCAATCAACATGGGGGATGCAATAATGCAGACGTAACTGTTGAAAGTACTCGGGGTGGGGGTTGTATCAATAAGCAAAACCTCATTTCGCACTGTACCAATAAGTTTCTTTCTCTACTTTATAAACTGTGTTACCCTTATTCTATGCATCACACTTTTTTCATCCAGTAGATCTACCTCGGAAGGACGTCAATAGATGTCACTGTATAGTTTTGTACTTTTTTACATTTTGATAAATACTTAGATAATGATAGATACTTTCCTGCATATTTAATTTAGATTTTATATTTGATTTTAAGTAGGGTCCATTTACAATGACAGTCTGAGGGTTGCTGTTAGTTTACGAGAGAAGCCAAAATTGGATCTCTCGATGAAAACCGTATTATAGATCTAGATCTATTTCCTAAAACAAACAAGGCTTACATTTTCGTTTTAACAACATCAGAAAAGTTGTGTTTGTGAAACACTATGGTCCCTTATGTGACCACCATGGCCTTCAAATAACCTTGACCTTGTCTGACAGGAAGCTCTCAAGAGCTGAGCTGAAGTTAAGTCATGTCAAGTGACTTAACTTCAACGGAGCTCAATAGCTTCCATTTATTTGACTTTTAAATGACATTGACCTTTGCCGGACATAATCCATGTTGTACTAAGCTCCAGACCCTTCTGCGTTCAGTACACATGCTAAATAATGTAGTTCAAACGTTGTGACCAAGGTTAACGTTGTAGACAGAGACAAACAGACACACAGACAGAGCAAAAACCGGTAGTCCCTCGAATAAGTTATAATATGAGTTGGATGCATGGAAATGAGAATCTATATATATTACAGTTCTCCCTCTCTACAACAACACCCAATGAGAGACAAATATTATGTGCGTTGTTCGGGGGGGGTTGTTAAAGGGAGGGAAAATTAAGATTTGGATTACATTTACCAACAGCTTAAATCCGGATCAGACGCTATGTTATGCGGGCCCGATCAGGATGCAGGCTTTTTGTTCCTCGTCATTATATTTCTTCTGTTAAAATGTCCACTACTACGTAACTTTGAGAAAAACAGCAGACGACAATCTCAAGCAGACGATATTGCAGCTGTGAAAGAGTTAGACATGAAAACATCTTGTTTCGGGAACAGCTGCAATCGTCGTTGTAAGTAAGGAATCGTTGTTCAGAGTGCCGTTGTAGGGAGGAAGCACTGTATATATATCATTCAAGTAGATTATCTAATAAATACTTGATTTCCTATTAACCCATTCATATCCCTTGAAGCTTTAAATGGACTATTCCAATTTCAAAATAAGTGTAGCCCATTTTTGACTATTTAGGGTTCATTTTAACAATATATTTCAAAATGACAAACAATGCAGACCCGATCAGAGGGTTCCTTACGGAGCCCTCTGATCAGGGTCTACACTGTTTGCATATGACAAGTGTAATACTCACAGGTACACTGTTTGTAAATGACGAGTATACTCGTCGCTAGGGTTGAATATCAATATTTTTTCTCAATCTCGCGAAAAGGAGAAAGAAGGGGATCTAGATCTACAAATGTTATGTAGATAAGCCATTATATTACCGTATTGTCGTGCGGATAAGGAATAGTATCGGCACGACGGTCGTGCGGATAAGAGTTCTTATCGGCACGACAGTCGTGCGAATAAGAACTGTTATCCGCACAGATAGTGTCTATCGGCACGACGGTCGTGCGGATAACAGTTCTTATAATTCGCCAACGGAAAGCATCCTGCCAGTTCGGGATTCAAAGGTTCCACTGGAATCAGTCTCGAACACAACTCTATTGCTATAAATAGTAAAACCTCTCTATTACGACCACTAAAAGAAGGCTAATTGAGTGTTTAAAAGACAGGTGACAGTTTAAGAAAGCTCCTCGTTTTACTGTCACCTTGCTTTAAGCAATCAAACTATTGTAAAACACTAATAATTAACATAATTAAGTGGTCGTAATAGAGAGGTTTTATTATTACTCAGAACAAACATACATGTATTTCAAAACTAAAGCTTTAAAAGAAGTATGTATGTTTGATTTAAGCAAGCTTTGAGAATCGAAGGCAGAAATAAAGCAGACCATTTTGGGAATGTACTAGTTGGAAGTGGAAGAATCCGACGACCATATGTCGGACTTCTATCCATTGATGCACTATCCCCTTAAAGGAATGGTGCAAAGGAAAAAACTGAGTGACTTACGGGTATAACCAAGCACTCAAAGAGTGACTTACAGACATAGCCAAGCACTCAAAGAAGCCGAGTGACTTACAGACATAGTCAGGCACTCGATTGCTGCTCTTGTAAAAGAGCAGCAAACGCACAGTCTAATTCACCCCGTCGGTGCAAGACCATACAAATACAAATGACACCAAAGGCGTCAGTGATTACCCTTACGGGAATCTATTCAAAGAACGCAAGTATTGCACTTTTCAATGAAATTGGCAGAAGGGAAATTTATGACATCTTAAATAAAACATTTCTAACATTCAGCAAGTTAAAATAAATTCTGAAAGTAATACAAAAAGCTTTTAAATTCACATGGTTACGTTGAAATATATCATAATAATTAATTCTTCATTCAATCTTATACTAGCTGTGCTATCTGAATTAATTTTAATGAAAATTATAAAACGTACATCAGCCGTTTTGTACTCCGTATCGCCACTGGTCCTAGATTAGCATATGAATAAAAGGTGTTAGGATCCCAGCACCCAGCTCATACATGTACCACTATTCTACCTAAGTGCTGATAGCTCAGTCGGTAGTGTGGTTGACTAACAATCAAAAGGTCATAGGTTCGAGTCTCATTCGAATCAAAAGTTTTTTTTCCTTTTTTCTTTTTTTTTTTTTTTTTTTAAAGAAGTCCAATTGTATTGACTTGTGGGTAAATAACGCAGATAAAGGACATGTTTAGTCTTTGTTGGTTAGAATCATTGTTCGCTATATAGCTTGTCGAATTACGTTTTGGTTTATGACTGACACACACCATTGTCTGGATGCAATGTCGTCTGCTTAAAATTGTCGTCTGCTTAAAATTGTCATCTGCTGTTTTTCTCAAAGTTACGTAATGGACATTTTGACATAAAAAAAAACTTATTAATGAGTGACAAACAGCTTGATTCAAGATTAGACGCCGCGTTACGCGGCGTCTGATCTGGAATCAATCGGTTTGCAAAGTTCCCTCCGATAACGACTCACTCCAAACAACGCCCATAATTTGTGTCTCCTGTTGGGTGTATCCCCTAGTTCCTCTTGTCCGTATAATTGTGCACCTTGAAGTGAAGAAGCATGTCCTAGACATGCACTGTAGATCGTAAGACCAAATCATGCATTGGTTATGTTCCGTACTGCAATCACGCTATTGCAGTCCTCAGTCATTGTGCACAAACTGGCACACTCTGCAACATTCCGTGCTGGTACCTCAAACCTTATGACACTACTATAACAGAGCTGGTTAACAAACGACTCGTCTAAGATGTTACCATTGTTCAATAATCCTAATAATCTTTCAAATGTGTATAAGTCTTGATACCAAAGAACAGGAGCTTCGTATGGCTGTTTTAGAGATGGAGCACTGTATTTTAAACAGGATTGTTGTTGCTAACTACATCACTTAAGTTAACGTACGTGTCTTCACTATAGCTTGTATTAAATGTACATATGGATTCGAAGTTACTACTGGATTTGATAACTGTTCAAATAATTATGAAACCAGCAGAATAAGATTTTTTTTTTCGTTTCTGAGCAGACAGATTACCCGATCTAACATAATTATATCTTATTAAATTTTGCGTAAAAATTATGAAATATATGTAATAAAAAGATTTTTTTTCGAGGGTACGAAATAACCAAAAATATGGGTACGAAATGACTAGTGAATTTGAAAGGGTACGAAATGACCAAAAATGTGGGTACGAAATGACCAAAAAAATAGGGTACGAAAAGGCGAGGGTACGAAATGACCAGTTCCCCTTGGTGTGCACCCCATATAAGGAGTGCACACTTTGGTGCGGTTTTTGTGCAACAGATTTTCGGTGCGATTTTAATGTTATATCGCACCAGAAATTTGGTGCACACCACGTGACCAATTTTCTGTATAAATACCCCGGGTTGCAGACGAATCGAGGACTCTCGAGATAGAATTTCAAAGGTGCGGCACCATATTGCCTTACTCTTTTAGAATAGAATTAGTTAGAAAAAGAAATCTAGTGACTTGAGATTTATTATTATTGAGGAGGATATAAATAAAGCATCACATAAAATTTGATTAAGCCTTACTTTTACTTATTTGCCGCACGAAAAAGAGTCCATTTTAGTTAATATTTATTTGAGAGAAAGAGCGAGAAGAAAGGGGTGATCTTGAATCACGCTACCAATTTGGATCCAGATCAGACCCCTGAATTGACGTGTACTACCGCTCGGCATGTGACATTTGTGGTTGGCAGCTGGGTGGGATCTTTGATTATTATCTTAGATCCAGTGATCGACACCTCGTCTTGATTAGAGAATGGCGGATTCAGAGTCAGAGCCAGAGACAGAAGTATTCTTCAGAGACGTTCAGGCTACAGTCCACCGAGACGCTTCAGAGATCGATTCAGCTCAACAGCAACAGCAAATTAACATGAGATCTAGATTGAAGAGGGGACACAGTCCACTAAAGTACACAGACGTTGATGAAGAGGTGGTGGCACACCAAATCTACAGAAGATCCAACAGAAGTTACACATCAGTAGACAATGTAGACACAGATGAAGAGGGCTCAGTCCACCAAATTAAATCAAAGGTTACAGGCCACCAAATCAACAAAAGAAGATCCAACAGGGAGTACAGCTCAGTAAACAATGTAGACAAAGATGATGAGGGATCAGTCCACCAAATTACATCGAAGGTTACAGGCCACCAACTCAACAATAGATCCAACAGAGGATATAGTCCAGTAAACAATGTAGACACAGGTGAAGAGGGGGAAGTCCACCAAATCTCATCGAAGGTTACAGGCCACCAAATCAACAAAAGAAGATCCGACAGAGGATACAGTCCAGTAAACAACGTAGACACAGATGAGGAGGGAGCAGTCCACCAAATCTCACCAAAGGTTACAGGCCACCAAATCAACAAAAGAAGATTTAACAGAGAATACAGTTCAGTAGACAATGTAGGCACAGATGAAGAGGGATCAGTCCACCAAATTTCATCGAAGGTTACAGGCCACCAAATCAACAAAAAAAGATCCAACAGAGGATACAGTTCAGTTTATAATGTAGATACAGATGAGGAGGAAGCAGTCCACCAAATCACACCAAAGGTTACAGGCCACCAAATCAACAAAAGAAGGTCCAGAAAAGAAAACATTTCAGTAAACAATATAGCCACAGATGAAGATGAGATAGACCACCAAATCATGTCAAAGGTTACAGGCCACAAAATCAACAAGAGACTTATTAGAGACTTTGAAGCAGAAGATACACTTGACCATGGCACTCTAAGACGAGAATCTTTTATAGAAAAGGCGGTGGCGAAGATGGTAAAGATGCAAACTCAGATGACTAAAGTCTTAAAGAATGTGTCAGATGTATTAGTAAATGCGCTTGGTTCCAAACAACAAAGACACTCTGATGTAGAGGCACACGGCTATAATAACAATTGCAGAGACGGGCAGAACAGAGAAGAGCAGGAACAGCCTTCAACGCTCATCGAGAAAAGAAGATTCTATCCTGATTTTGATGACAGAGATGAGGGTTGGGTGCAGCAACGTCATAACAGAAGAACAGCTAGCAACCGGGACCAGCATCGTTACCATAGCAACGTAAAAATTCCATCATTTACAGGGAAAGAAGAATGGCCAGTATGGATCAACAGGTTTGAAGCGATAGCAGAGAGGCAGAATTGGACTGAGGGGGAGAGACTTGATCAACTACTGCCAAAACTTGAAGGGATTGCGGCAGAGTTTGTGTACACACAATTAAAGAAAGATGTCCTAAGGGACTACAATGAGCTGATCAACGAGATCAACTGTCGTTTTCGGGTCATTGAGACACCAAAGAACTTTGCAGTCAAGTTTAGCAAGAGAGATCAAAGACCAAGGGAAACAGTAGAGGAGTACGCTGCTGAGCTGAAACGGCTCTATGATAAAGCATACAAGGAAAGAGACCACAGAACGAGAAGAGAAGACCTGGTGAGGAGGTTTTTCGATGGACTACATGATGAAGATCTTAGCTGGGAAGTCGAGTACATCAAAGAACCCAGTGACATAGATGAAGCTGTGTATCATGTTGTGACATGTATTCAGACTAGAAAGCGACATGATAGTGGGAATAGGAGAAAGAATGGTGTACACAGACTGCAAAAACACGAGAGCGAAGACCATGAGAACTGGGCCGAACATGCATATCGCATTCAAGCGAAACCAGAGAGGAAAGAGGCAGGTTCTAAGGAAAATTCACAGGTCATGGGCAATGGCCAAACCAAGCCAGCTGAGATCAGAAAAGGTGATCCTACAAATCAGACTGAGGCTGGAGTCCTGCAACAAATACTGAATATGCTGACCGAACTAACCCAGATTCAGCAACAAAATAAGAGACCTGAGAACAATTACATGCGGAGTAGAAGAAGCATAGTATGTTACGCATGCAATGGAGAAAACCATATCGCAAGATATTGTCCCTTTAAGGACCAAGGTAGGGACCATGGCAGATATCCAGTGAATGACAGACAGAAAGCCGAAATCCATGAACCAGTGTATAACACCATTCAACCAGGACCGAAAAATGATGTTCGTTCCATGAGGGAAGAATACCGTTGCACAGTTCCAAGATACGGAGAAGTAGTCACAGATGAGTTGTTTGACAGATTTGGGACAGAGGACTCTGAAGACATGCAGTACAGAGAAGAACCGAGGGGAAATTGCAGAGAGACTTACCTGTTACGAGACCAGTATGCTGACAATCTTGAGACCAGAATGCAGAGAGTCCACCAAGTTGCCCAAGAGCACCTCCCAGCAGTGACAAGTCGACACAAGGCCATGCATGGTGAACAGATTTTAATCAACAGATGTAGAGTTGGCGGTGCTGTGCAGGGGACAGATGAAACCCGCAGACTTGGGATGGCACCAAGGCACAAGAGGTTGAACGATGGATCCGAGGTGGTGAAGAAGAAGATTACAGATATTAGCTGCATAGGTCGAGAGAAGATGGTTCATCACAACAGGTGGAAACCAGATGAGGGTACTGGCCTGCCAGAATGGGCCAAGACAGCAAAGGGAAAGACCAAAGATTAAGTTATTAGGATAAGGATTGTACATTATTAAGTTAATTAGAGGTAGTATGAGAATGTTAATTAGCAGAAATTGTTTCCTGCTTTTATAGGTGAATTAAATATTTCTATTTACTTGGTTACTGCCAAGTTTTAATGTTTATTATGTAAAGAGAAGAGAGGTCACTATGTGTATTTAAAGATGTCCATATTGACCACTTTTAATTAAACTTTTAGCTTAAAGTATAAGTAATTAGATTTAATAGGGAGTATCTTCTTATGACAGTACCAGTTAGACGTTTGGATCCCTGATTAGCAGTATACATAGACAGAGTACCTGTAATAGTGATGACAGGTTTATAGAAGATGACGTCATTATAAGACGTGAAGTAACGTGATGTGCCAACCAGCATGCACTATAGCGAGGTCTAACGGCTTAAGGAGATGAACACTGACGGATTACCAAGGGAATGCGCATGTCTAACCTGAGATACAGCTGATGGGCAGCTGTTGCATTTTATTTTCCTTATTTTTATTTTTGTGTCACAGAGAGATGAAAGGATGAGTGTCAAAGGTCTGACTGACAAGAGGCCTACTCGGGAGTTGCTTTAGTGTACCGGAATACGAGGGCCAGGGCCCGTTAGATGATTATCCTGACAAGCGTTATTAGCAAGCAGAGATGATGGGTTAAGTTGCGCAAGTAGGGTCGTCAGTAGGAGCCAATTGACGGAACATTTCGTGCAGTGGAAAGAATCAAGAGTGCATGACTGGTGGAAGAAGAGGATCAGGGATCTGCAACTGGACTAAGAGGAGCAGTGGAATTGGGGAAATTTGGATGTCGCCTGACAGAGACGATGAAGCTGATGATGGATCTCAATGGACTGATAGAGCGGATCTGCAAGGCAGTGTGGAGCAAGGAGCCGTCCAGAGATTAACAGAGCTGGCACAGACTATCAACGCAAGTGTGATGCAGGGATGCAGACAACGTCATCCGGGTCACATTGGTACCAGCAAGATGCAATGCAGGTTAGGCTGAGGTCAAGTTCTGGCGGACAAGTAATAGAAACCGGGTCCAGTCCTATAGAAGAAAATAAGCCAAATCTATTGAGAATACTGTATTTTATATTTGTGTAACCTAAGTCAGCATTCCAAAGAGCAAATGTTTAATTGTAATTGTTTTAAAAGTTTTGTATTTTCAGTAAGTAAGTAATCTAAACAATAGTCATTATCCAAGTTTGACAGCCTAGAGTAGGTTGTCTGACTTTGATGATGACCGCTTGAAGAGATCTTTGTGTAATGTAGGTTTAAAAAGGAAATAGCTTGGACTTTGAGATTCTTTTATTTCACACATGTTAGGTGTCCAGGTTCTTTCTTTTATCTTGCTCTGGAGTGCTGAAAGTAGAAAGCAAAAGCTCTTATTTGATGTTAGATGTTGGTGTTAGATTTGATCCTAATTAAATTTGGGAATAAATCTATTACCATACGTTTTTTCTTTAAGATTTGTAAATTGCATTGTTAAGTAAAGTGAATCAAAATCTAATAGCAATGATATTGGGTTTTAATCTAGTAAGGGCTTTTACAGAATTTTATCATCAGCTTAAAAGAAATTTCATAAATTAGACGTTTCCAACGTGGAAAAATACTTGCATTTTAGCAAGGCATTTGATGCTCGTGTAATAATCTTTCAGTGTTATAGTGTGGGTAGTGTACCCAATAAAGAAAGATTATTGTAATATTTAAGGTATAAGTGCAAGTATTTTAGGTCATTTTATTTGTCATTCTCATTGTTCGAGGTCAAAGGGGCACTCATTGAGCTCCCCTTTGCTGTCGGTCAATGCGAATGCATTGAATGAAAGTAAGAAAGTACTTGAGACTAAATTGATGTGGTTTAAAGTTGTCTAATTGTAAGTGTTCTCATTGTTCGAGTTCAGAGGGTGCTCAGATTGGCTCCTTTTTTATGTCGGTCAATGAGAATGCGTTCTATGAAAGTGAGAAGTTATTTCATGCTAGGTAGAAAGCTTTTTGTTTGCATATACATGTGATATTAACAGTTTCAGTATGTATTGATGCTTAATGTTAGCAGGAGCTTAACATATTTGAGAGGGGGGTAATGTAAGGTTCTGGTTTTAGGTTGACAAACACGATTGTTGTTTGTCAGTATTCACATTTATAACGTCAGCCTATGTAGCTGTATTCAAGTGTCATTTCATAATTATAATTCCCAATTGTAATAGTTACGATATAATCTACCTCCAGATTGTGTCAGCTCCCGCAGCATCTTTTATTCAGCCTGTATTTGTATTTGTTATGGTTCATTATTGTGAGAGGAAAGTGCTTGGAGGCCATCTTGGTTTATACTGAAGTGATGCATTGTGGGTTGTTAGTCTTGGTTACTACATAGTACAGTAGCGGCAAGACTTCAATCCACAATAGCTCTTTGAAAAGTAATTTATTCCATATTTTAGCTATGAGCGTCCCTTCTAAGTATATTCCCCCTCATGTTTATAACATTCTTGTATTTTTAGAAAGGGATATTGGTACTGTTTTAGTCATTTTTAGGTCCGCGCAGTGCCAGCGTCTTTGCATACCATATAAGGAGTGCACACTTGGTGTGCACCCCATATAAGGAGTGCACACTTTGGTGCGGTTTTTGTGCAACAGATTTTCGGTGCGATTTTAATGTTAAATCGCACCAGAAATTTGGTGCACACCACGTGACCAATTTTCTGTATAAATACCCCGGGTTGCAGACGAATCGAGGACTCTCGAGATAGAATTTCAAAGGTGCGGCACCATATTGCCTTACTCTTTTAGAATAGAATTAGTTAGAAATAGAAGTCTAGTGACTTGAGATTTATTATTATTGAGGAGGATATAAATAAAGCATCACATAAAATTTGATTAAGCCTTACTTTTACTTTATTTGCCGCACGAAAGAGAGTCCATTTTAGTTAATATTTATTTGAGAGAAAGAGCGAGAAGAAAGGGGTGATCTTGAATCACGCTACCAATTTGGATCCAGATCAGACCCCTGAATTGACGTGTACTACCGCTCGGCACGTGACAATATCACTTCTGTGGGTTGTTGTTGTGTGTTTTGTTCTATTGAACTAACCTCAATATTAGATTGGTAAATATACTGAGCAAACAGTGCAAAGGCAAATGCAAGCTTTATTTAACTTTGCATATGGTAAACAATCAACATAAGCTCTGTATAGTTTTTATTGCAACAAACAAGGTATCCATTAACATGCATACTTACCTGGCCATTACATTCACCTTCCTAGCACTACCCTTACAATGTCGAGCGTCAGGCAAGGGAGTTACTAGTACCGTTTTTATAATGGTTTTTTGGTATGACCCGGCGGGGGATCAAACCCACAACCTCTCGCCTCGAAAGCGGACACTCTACCACTGAGCTATCGATGCGATTACTGCAGAGTCTAATGAACCAAAGCTCCTTAAGTTCTGGAGAACAAAACAAATGAAAACACCCTAAATAGTTTGTATACCTAGCTTGCATCCACCGTATATGTAAACCCTTTCTTTAACAGTCCTTTTTTCTACAGCCTTTTTACTCTTGTTTATTTTATACTTGTGTGTTTGTGCTAAACAATCAACATAAGCTCTGTAGAGGTTTTTATTGGGACAAAGAAGGTATCCATTAACATGCATACTGACCTTAGGGCTTTACAGTCACATTCCTAGCTCTTAAAATGGTGATTGTGAAACAAGGGAGCTACTAGTACAGTTTTGATGATGCTCTTAGGTATGATCATGCTGCGGATCCAACCCATAACCTCCTGCCTCGAAAGCTACTGTTTACTTTTTCGTACTGTTATATTGTATCCAACCTGAAATAAATCATCTTGTAGCTTGTAGAACTTTAGGTCTCTGGACGTGCAACGAAACTGTGCAGAGACATAGATCTACGATCTACCATATGAAACAAGACTGAAGAAACTGAAATTACCATAACTCAACTTTAGAAGACAGCGAGGAGACATGATCCAGGTGTTCAAAATCTTAACAGGAAAAGACAAGATTGATCATGAAAAGCTGCTGCCATTGTCTCAAACAACAAGAACAAGGGGTCACAAACTGAAGCTGGGGAAACAACACGGAAGACTTAACATCCGAAAGCATTCCTTCTGCCTGAGGGTGGTAAACGACTGGAACTCCTTACCTGACTGGGTGATTGGTTCAAGTAACCTGAATCAGTTTAAGAGTAATCTTGATCTATTCTGGAAGGACCGACAGTATGTCACCCGTCCCATGCATGCACAGAGTATTTTAAGGAGAAGACCAGAGCGGGAGTCACAGGCGACAGCCTTTTTCCTGTAGAAGAGGTATCAAGGTATTTAATCAGGATTTTACTTTTATCTTCAGCTTCAACAACGGGAAAACTATGTAGACTAATTTTCATGTAAATATCACCATGCATATATAATATCGTCACTTGATTTGGATCCTGATGAAATACCGAGTTTATTTTGTGTCTATTTTGGAAGAATTTTATACACTGAAGGGTGATATTATAGATGTTACACTTAAATTTTTTGCTGACGACACCAAGTTGTGCTCTATATATGAAAATCCTGATGACGAGGAGAAGTTACAAAGTAGTATTTTTGACGCATGCACCTGGGCCAAAAAATGGCAAATGACCTTCAATACCAATAAATGTAAATCTATGCACGCAAGTGAATACTTTATGAAATCCACAGATGATAGTGTAGTCAAAATAAATCAAATAACTCAGGAAAAAGATTTAGGAGAAGAATTTGATTGTAAGCTAAAATTTGATAAACACATATACCTAAAGATTTTGGGACTCATTGCTAAAACATTCACTTGCATAACAGGAGATATGTTACTCCATTTATATAAGGCATTAGTTAGACCTAATCTGGAGTATGCCTCAACTGTATGGTCGCCACACTATAAAAAATACAGGATTGCTATAGAAAATGTCCAACGTCGTGCGACAAGAATACTAAGGAACTTAGAAGGTTATAGTTACAGTGAGAGATTAAGGCATCTTGGCATTCCAACCCTGGAGTACAGGAGGGATAGAGCTGATCTGATACAGACGTATAAACTTTTGAATGGTTTAGATGTAACGTCTGTAGACCTAATTAAATTAAAAGGTGACACCAATACAAGAGGTAACAAATTTAAACTCTGTAAACCTAGAGCAAGAACTGAGCAAAAAAGGGGTGTTTTCAGCCATAGAGTAATAGACAAATGGAACTCCCTACCTGACAATGTAGTAGAGGCACCCACACTAAACTCATTTAAGTCTAGGCTAAACAGTCACTGGGGGTCACCTATAAGTTCAATGCCAAGTGCTATTACCCATATGTGTGAACAAAATTGTGACAATGATAAGTGACAGAGATTGTGATATGAATTTTTAACAAGTTGTGTAAATAGAAGCTGTACAGATTAATATATGAGTGTATACGTAATATTGTACAGATATAAATTATTGAAAAGCCAGATAGGAACCGGAAGTCCAGAAACAACTGTAAATTAATAAGTCTTCCAATAACATGAAATAATATAAAAATGGGCCCAAGAAGCAGTTATGCTTATGCGACACTTGTGTTGCATCAGGCCTCTAGACTACATGAACTACATTAACATGAAACAACAATGCCTTGGGGCGAAACAGCAGTGTCTAGTTTGGGGGCGAAACAACCAGGGAGGAAAAGGTTTAAAGATGCGAAATGTCTCGTCACCGCTGTAACGTCTTTCTACCATTCAGATTCAGAAAACCACATTCTATCAAAGTTTTAAAATAAAAAATTGAAAACCTATCAAGTAAATGGAATTAATTTTACATGTTATTTTGCTTGATCTACAATATAGAGCACCTTTCAACCCTATCCGATTAATAGGTTACACCCGAATTGTTGTGCACCTCATTTCTCGACCAATTCAGTGCGCTTTTACGTTCCTCTTCACCTTCATTATCAGGAATACCATCTAGACTTAGTGGCTTCGTCTAAATACCACTATGAATACCGATTTATCAACAATTTCTACGTTCTTTATCAGAAATAGACAACAATTACAGTTCAACTGGGGTAAAAACTCACTTGGTCGCCATTTTTGTTCGCCTAGCAAACGCTCGGCGAGCCATGTCAATTATACGTTCGGCGAACTAACAAAACGCCCGCTCAGAACCTATCGTTCAATAGCGCTAACTCAAGAGTTTAGCAAAACGCCACGTGGCGCTTGCGCTAATGAACGCACCCCTGGTCTCCGGACAGGGTTAAAGAAGGAAAGTAGATCCTCCATGGTGTCGATTTTGGTCATGACGCTTTAAACTCCCAATCATATATGAGTGCTTATGCCCTAACCATATCATTATAATTAACCCGTGTTGAGTCATATGCTATATTCATTACCCTATTATCTTAAATACAAAAGACAGGCTGCACCCTGATAACGTGTTGGAGCATGTTTGCTGCAGCCGTGAGTCATAATATTATCATTGATATAAAAAGGGTGAAATCAATACCGTTTAATACCAACAGCAGACGATTTCTATTGAAGTTAAAATCGGATGCGTTGAACCCTGAAAAGGACAAATAATACAGTATTGAGAGTCACATAGATCAAATTTCAAAACAATTAGTAGCCCCTATTCAACTTGGCTATAGTTATTGATTTAGTCGGGATAGAGTTTATCATCAAATAGGGATTGGCATCATGGCCCTTGAAATAGAATAGAATGCGATATAACGGTGACAAGATACGGGTATAATCTCTCCCTTATTGAGGTCACTGTCCTGACCTTGACCCCAGAGTGGAATGTGAGAGGAATCTTAAGGATACGTAATGATGGGCTGTCTGACTAATTTCAAAACCCGTCCTCTCGGGCACCGGAAGGGTCGCGGGGCACCGGAAGGGTCGCTCACTACGCCGCAGGGCACCGGAAGGGCCGCCATCTTGGATTCGAAAATTCCCTCCGGTCTGGGTTATATAGGTTATATAAGGATTTCACTGGTCTACGTAGACGCCCTCTACTACTGACACATTATGCGGCATCTGATAGGCACTGTTTGCCTACAACTAATTTATTGGACGCTATGCACAAATGGAATAACCAGGCACAATTAATTCAAGTTAGTTAATCTAAGTTGTAAATAGTTGATTTTCTTGCAAAGCTTGATGTAGGAAATTGGCAATGAACACAAATGAATGCAGGAAGAATGCAGTCATTAAATAATTAAACGACTGCGGCTTGAATCACTATTTCTTTTTCTCTCTCGAGATTTGTTTTTGTTATCGGAAAAGCAATGATAATGTAGTTATTAAGGAAATAAACAAGTTTTTCTAATTTTCTTCTGATGATAAAGTTCGTTTTAAAAGATGACAAACCAGGAAATTACGTAATGTTTAAGAAAGAGAAATAAGAATATACATTTTTCAGGATATTTTTTTTAAAGTTGGTGCAAATTTTCGTGACCGGACAATTGATACTAAAAGCAAGTGCAATTTGAAAACAAGAGTGCAGCGAAAGGTATTACATGCAATACACCCGGGGGCCCGTTTTACAAAAAAACTTACGCACAATTTTTGTGTAAGTCATACTCGTTCAACTCTTATTTTTAGATCATAAACGTTTGCAAACAGCAAATAGCCATATCAGAGGACGCGCTAAAGCGCGTCCTATGATCTGGCTATTTGCTGTTTGTAGCAAGTGATAATACAAAATATATATTAAAATTTTGACTAACGCAAAAATTTGCGTAAGTATTTTTAGTAAAACGGGCCCCAGTATCAGAAAGATGCGAACAACCAAATTCCACCTCTTGTCATAAATGCAACAAGCATTGCTATATAATCAGCGTGACCCTGGTCTACACTGTTTTTCAATGTCCTCAGTAGATACTCAATTTAAATGAGTAAACCATTCACACTCAGCACAGTCATTGTTTTTGCAAACAGTCTGGATCCTGATAAGACGCCGCGTAAAGTGGCGTCTAATCAGAATCCAGACTATTTGACACGCATTTCAATCTCACATTAAAATATGAGAAATAAGAGTGGACGGCAATTTGTTTTAAAATTGAAGTCGTCATGTCAGTGAAGGAATTTAACCTTTTCACCCTCAATGACGCTTTAAATCGCGTTTGCAAACAGTTTTGGTCCTGATCAGACGCCACGTAACGCGCCGTCTGATCAGGATCCAAATTATTGGACACTCTTATTGACAGCGAGAATGGCGTCAAACAATTACGTTTATCTCAAAAGACGTTTAAGATATCACCTGTTGGCCATTTAGGTAAGCCTTGCATTAAATGATGGTATTTGGTTGCTAAGTTCTAATTGGATGTGCTATGAATGCTATAAAATCAAACTGAGATTTGTTTTCGTATTTTCCCCATGTTTGGGACTTACATTTTTAATGAAATTGTCAGATTTTAAGCTTGTGGGTTTTTTCAATTATGGACAAAGTAATACAGCTGTGGTCAAGGATCTCGACATGCGTAATCGCTTTGATAAGTACGCTCTGCCATTTATTGTTTAACGTATATGTAATTTTTGGGCTAAGAACTTAAACTATAGTAATGCGATTTCACATGATAATGCGCATGTTCGTACGTATACATGATATGCGCAATATGTTGCAATGCAGTCTGCAGTCTGGTGACATTGACTTTTGCCGTTTGACCCCAAAATAGATGCAATATTAAATTTTCTGTTACTTTAGTTTCGAATAAGTACAATCTCTATAGACGAACAAAACTAAAATTAAAGGTGTATCGTCAAAATGTGTCGACTTTAGAGCAAAGCGGATATATATATATTATATGAGACATTTAGATCCGCGGAATACTTGTTTTATACTGTGGAGCCTAACTACTCAGTGAGTAGACGCAGTAACTGCTGAAATTGTATGATTACAGTTGGGTTTTATGTTGTGTTAATATGGAAGGGTATTATATAAGCTATACAGAACTGCAAAAAAGTGTTGTTTATCAATTGTCATTCATGATATGACACCTTTTGTTAAAGCAAGGTGAACGCAAAACAGAATGTTCCTTCAGGAGCCTTCTGTTTTACTTTCACCTACTTTTAAGCTGTGACCAGTATTTCGTACACTCATAGAGCCTTTTCTTTACTGGTCGTAACAACAACAACAACAATTTTTATTTCTCAGATCATTATCATGAAATATGAAAAAGGAAAATCTGTGACAATATTAATGAGGACAAATTATTTTCTCCCATCCAAGGTCGGATAGCAAATGAGGTTTCAGAAAAGGGTTGTGTTATTTAATATTGCTTACTCGATTCCGACCTAGATGGGCCAAAGAGCTCCGTATTATTTAGCTGCACAAACAGCAAACGTAGCACTAGTAAAAGGAAAAGGTAAATGCTAAATTTCGGTCATGAAATGAAATTAGGAATAGAATAGTAATTTCTACAAAAACCAATTTCGAGGGAGGAAAGTGTTTACATAATAATCATATTAGAGCAGTGGCTGCACCTTAGACTGCTTCCAGATAATAGTTAAAGTGAAAATGATTTATTATTGCTATTGTTACTATTATTATTATTGATCAAATAATGGCGTTCAGCGTACTATTTGTTAGACGATGTGAGACCAGGCAAGTTTCTGCATTGAACATCTACTGAAATGGTTGCACATCGTCTAGCAAATAATATGCCGGGGTCAACATTAGTTTTGATTGTTGTTTTCTTTAATAATTGGTTTCTATTTGAGTTTACATAACAATATAGTCTGGTAGCAGATAAGGATATTTTAGCTTAACCTTGCTTTGAGTTGTATAGAAAATGTTTTTGTGGTTTTTGGTAGAATAGACCCTCAGCATCAAGGATCCGATGTATGACCGCCGGTCATCCTTGAGCGTTTCCAGATATTCAAGATGGCGTCCAAGATGGCCGCCAGCATGTATCTGGCTAACTGTTAGGTTTGATTCAATAAGCTATAACGGAATTTTCAGCAAATTATAGTTCAATTTCATCTTTGATGACATAATTAAAGTTCAAAATAGAAACAAAAATAATCTATAATTCAAAATGGCGTCCAAAATGGCCGACAAAGACCATTTTTATGTGAAATGAAATGAAAATGACACTTTACAAGGCTACGATTTGCTCCAGTTTTTCCCGTCGTGATAATATAATTGTTCATGATCAAGTTGGCAATTAACTCATTCATAAATGAATTATCAGAGACTGTCACCAGAATACAGTATGTATAAAAAACATATAGCTTAAGTTTACATTGAGTTAGTCCATGCATACCGATGTAAAATGACAAGCTGTTGGGTTTGATTTAAATTTTTCAGCAGAATATAGTTCACTTTCATAACGTTTGACATTATTTAAGTTCAAAATAGAAGTAATAATAATAATGCTTTATTCAAATTGGCGTCCAAAATGGCCGACAAAGTATTAAGGTGACGTCCAAGGTGGTTGCGAGAATAAAAATGAAACTGCTGTCAATTTAGATTAGGTAATTGTCAACTGTAAACAAGATTAAAAGTAGTTCAATACTTCTTCGATGTTTAAAAAAGCAAACAGAGAAAAGTATACTGTTAATTTCAAAATGGCGTCAAAAATGGCCGACAAAATATGCAAAACAGATGCTTGTCCTTTCAATATTATATAATAAGCAAAAAACCCCAGAAAGTAACCACTTTTGTATTCTTAATTATCAGCGTCTCATACATAAACTTATCATTGTGGCTAAATAACTGGCACATTGTATTGAAAATGAAAAGGTCGATAACTCTTTCCGGAAAACAGCATTTATTATTATAAACTTTCTCCATAGACGAGATACAATGGTGCTCATATTCAGCCGCTAGAACATTTGCTTAGAGAAAATAAAATCACATTAGACTTTCATTCATCGCAATATTCACGGCGTTATCAAGACTAGAAAGTCTTCAAATATCAAATTACCTCCCTTTGATTTGAAATAAGAATATACCTTGTGTGTTTGATTTTCGTTACATGTGTCGTTTAATATAAATGTTTTACTGGAATACATTGGTGAACGTATGAGCCCTAAAAATCTAAAACAAAACTTGAGTTGATGAAGTACTTCAAAAGATATGGAGCCTGAACATTTACTTAATGTAAAATAAATGTAAAAAGTGAGTATATAATCTATCCACCAAGCATACCATCATTTTAGCCTCTTTTTAAGACAAATGAGTGTTTTTAAGAATTACTTAGAATTATGAAATAACTGTTTTCAAAATTTGAGGTTAATTTAGTTTGAGTCACCATTGATGTTTGTGTTTTGAACATGAATTATATGTTTCGTTTTCTAAATGGCAATCAGAATGGCTGCCAAAGTCAGCGTTTTGGTTTTGTTTGTTTTTCAAGAAGTAATATTATGTGAGATGTAATATAAATTGGATACTATTCCTGTTTCTGCATGTATTGTGAATTTGAAAATGAGTATGTCGCACACAGCAACCTACTATGTAAAGGAGTTAATAAACATATTGGTTTCGATATACAGTACGTTTATAAATTAGCACTTGCATATTGTACTATTATATAAATGAATATTCTTATTAGTAGGGAATAAAATTGCACACTATAAATGATATTTAGAAACAAAAGGTCATGTCAGGTTTCTAACATAGCTTGCAATTAAGTTAGTTGTACTTGACATGATCCTGCGTTTATTTCTCAACTGCTGTGGATGTCCTAGCAACTCAGGTAGGCTGAATGTGGCTAGAATGTCCTCAAACCTGATTTATATGCTCCTCTGACACGCAGGACCTGGTCATCTCTTCCATAGTCTAACCATGGCGAGTGTGATCTCTTACTAAGTCTAAAGCGCAGAATGGTCCTCCTCGTTATTGAGTTGATGCATGAAGTGGCACACTCCACCTGTCCAAAACATCCCAAACCTTTAGTTCTCATTACTTGTATCTGTGGGACCTCCTCGTCCTGTTTAACGCCACAGATCCAACTGTCACAGGCTCAATTTCTGCAAACTGTCTGCAAGTCTTCGGCAGACGACATTAATGAATAACCTCCATATTAAATGAAAAAATAACAAACAGGTCTAGCACAATTATATCCTTTGAGACGCGTATAATTGTGCTAGGCCTTTCTTTGAAATGTCCTGTGATTATGACAAGCTCGAATCCTCTTCTAGCAAACACCATGTTACAGAAGCTATTCTAGACACCAAACGTAGCCCCATCGACACCTAACTGAGTAACTGGTCTTCCATCAAAAAGACAAGTTTAGTCCTGACGTCATGGGCATACAAAGTCTACACTGCTTGTAATTTTACAATTAATGTCACATAACTACTGTAATTGAATGTTCTCCAATCTGACAGTCAGCACAGCAACATTCCATACAGTCTCGAAGAAGACCAAGCCAATGACTACTCTGAGATCATGAGCCAAGAATTCTTCGTGTTTACTCTCAATCAACTCGGTTTGATAACATCCTTCCATCCACCTTTTTGGGTTACCCTGTCAGTGAATTTGTGATCACAGAATATTGTGTACAGAAGCGCCAATGGAACACCTTTGCTAGACTCTTATGACAGAGCATCATACACTAGTAAAGCAGAACATCAAGCACTGGTACAGCAGAGGGTTGAGATCAAATACCTAATACAAACCATACACAAAAACTTCACGTAGTACTGCCCGCTTCATGTAAGTGGTTTTCAAACTCTGTTTGACATGCAAATCGCATTCCTCAAACCAAAAGCTCATTCTTGGTATTGAATCTAAAGGCTTTCTCCTGATCAACCAAGGCCACATGCAGAGGTTTGATTTCGACCTTTTATTTGTGTTATAGATGGTACACGGTGAAGAACGAATCAATAGTATCTCTACCCTTAACAACGCAAAACTACATGCATCAATGTTGATAATCTCACGCACAAAGGTATCTTTTTAATCGGTTCATCAACTTTATTGTCTGGTCCTTGAGCTTTACCACATGATAAGTGTCGCTCATACGAGATTGTTATTGACTTTTTTATTGTTTATTGTTTGAGGATGTAATTTGCCTCCCTGTCCTCAGAGATCACACAATTACTGAAAATCGCATCAGTCAGTCGTCTTCAAATTTCAAACCCCTTGTTCTCCGAAGCTGCTTTAATCATCTCGGTTATCACTCCTGATAGGCCAGCGGCCTTGCAGTATATCATCATGTCAAGAGTTATGCACTTCTTATACAAGATGACCACTTTTGTAGTGACTGACTTTGACAGTAACTGTACCAAAGTTCTGTTTACTTTGGTAATTCAGGAGTAAAGATGTGCAACTTTTTATATTTGAAATTATATGTGTGATGTCATTCTTTCTTATTCTAATCTATGGTTAAGCCAAAAGACTGTTCAGTCAAGTGTCTGTCTAGCCATGTACTCATTCAGCAATATTTCAAAGATATGATGATTCTTTGCAGCAGCAGTACTTGCTTAGAAACTCACAGAATACATGTTAAAAGGCTTGATGAAAAGGAATACTGAACAAAGTTTTATACTGAAAGATACTGTACACAGTTATCTGGTTTCAAAGAGGTGCCACCACATTTTCAGGAGACTTGCATCCCAAGAAGAATTATTGGTATCCATTCTACCAATTTATTTCCCTTTTCCTAAGAAGCTCACATGTAATTGAACTATTTAACAAGAAAGGTGACATGTGGTGACAAATGTCGCAGTAATGCAAACACAGAACTTTACTTTTGTACGATAATTTCAGCATTCTTTGCTTACAAAACAGTGAAATTTATATATTAAAGGAAGGTAATTGCGTTCTATGAACTAATTTATAATAATTGAGTTTTGACTTGACTATTTACTTTTCTGATCTGAAATATTTATTTCATTTTACATCGTTATGCCAGAACTATCTCAATGTACACTTAAGCTGTATGGTTTTTATGTATACTCTATTCTGGTGACAGTCTCTTATAATTCATTTATGAATGAATTAATCGCGATCTTTTCACGCTTTATTATTAATTATGAACAATTATATTATCACGACGGGGAAAAAATTGGAGCAAATCGTAGCCTTGTAAAGCAACGCACATACTTTGCATTTTATTCTACATAAAAAAGTACATTGTCGGCCATTTTGGACGCCATTTTGAATTATAGATTATTTATTTCTATTTTGAACTTTAATTATGTCACAAAAGATAAAATTGAGCAATAATTTGCTGAAAAATCTGTTAAAGCTTATTGAATCAAACCTAACAGTTAGCCAGATATATGCCGGCGGCCATCTTGGACGCCATCTTGAATATCTTAAAATGCTCAAGGATGACCGGCGGTCATACATCGGATCCTTGATGCTGAGGGTCTATTCTACCAAAAACCACAAAAACATTTTCTATACAACTCCAAGCAAGGTTAAACGTGTCCGCGGCCGGACTAATACAGTTCAACATAATAGACACACGTGCTTATAATGGCTCATTATATATATACTCCAAAAAAGGAAAGAGGCAGCGACACATACAGTCAAACCCGAGAAGAGCGGCCACGCTAAAAAGTGACGATCTGGTTGTCTTGTAGATAGGTGGCAGCCTAGTGCAGGACAGAAACACTGCAGCCAGATTCTTTCTGCAGCGCCTCTGTCCTACTCCAGAACTGACCGCCCAAGACAGGTCCGACTGTATCGTCACCACCGAAAATAATATGGAAGTTTCACATGTATTTACAATTCCCTGCATGTATACATAGACAACATAATTACAGAAATGTATATATATTCAAGGTTATAGACTTTAACGTCTTCACTGCCAGATTTTAAACTGGTGAAAAAAATTGTCAATTGACAGATTAATATCATTTTTTTAACATATAACTGGGTATTAAATGTAAATAAATGAAGGGCACAATTTATGTAACGAGATTGGAACCTGGTCAGACGCCTCGTGGCTCGGCGACTGGTCTGGATCCAAGCTGCTTGCAATTACCATTAAAGACAATTAAGGCGCACGCAGCGAAAGAGCTAAACTATACCCCAATTATTAGTGAGGCATGTGTGTTTCCGGATGATCCTAATAAAATGAATGTAGATGCCATCTCGGGCACCAACCACAGTAACGGTGACGAAAACAACAATGACAATAATAACGCACCGCCATTATTATCATTATTATCACAATCATCAACACAATGTTTAAACTATGTAACCAAATTGATCTCTCTAACGAAACGAAGTTTAGATAAGATCTTAGGTACGAATCTCAGTCACAACGACAATAACAATCATACTAGCTAACAGCTAGTATAGTTTTTATTATCGTCATCATTTTCACCGATCATCAACATTATTATGCATAACATATCCTTGTTTATCATTATCATCAGCAATGATTAATTACTACTACCACCAAATTGCTTTCACTTTATATAGAACAGCAATATTCATAATTAAGAAATGAATTGATTTTTTTCGGTGTTCAAGCCAAATGAACGACAGAAAATTATCGGCAAATACATGAATCGCGTTAGCGATTCATGGTAAATTTGCCGATAATTTTCTGTCGTTCATTTGGCTTGAACACCGAAAAAATCTGTTCATTTCTTATATTTACATTATTTTATCTTTATATTTGTTATGAAAAAAATTCAAACTTTCAGTTATTAAAGGAGAAATTGGGTTTAAATGAGAAATGTACGTCGAAGAAATAAACTTAAATGAACAGCGTTTAACGAAGTTAACTCCACCCCCTGTAGCCAAATAACATAGCTAGATCTGTACTGCGCGGATAATATAGTTCTCAAATTCACTTCAGGTTTTTACTAGGAAAAAATACTTTTAAGTACATCCAAGTACGTTTTCTTATCCTCAATCGGGTTTTTAATTCATGCAACGGTGCAAGCAATCGTCAAGTGTGAACGCTAATACCGTATTCTTAACGGGCGCGGCCCATAGAGAAATCCGAAGCTGAGAGGCACCATACGGGGTATTTATGGTTTTGGAGCCAAATCTCGGAGCCTCAGTTGGAACCGGCCAGGAGCTGAGGATTACTAGTGGTTTGTGATTTTTTTCTATCATTAGCGCTATTTACCAGTAATTTCAGTGATTATTCTGTAAAGTTTCTCTTCTTCTTCTTCTTCTTCCCATTAAGTGCAGGGCCCCTCTGGAGCATCGACGCACTGTGCACATGTTTCGCTGAAGTTGTCGGGGGAGTATGTGTTAGTATATATGTCTCTGCTAGCCACTGACCTACGTGTTAATTTGTTCGTTCCTGATTATTACCGTTCATTTGTTATAATTAATCGTTACAGTGTTTCATAAAACGTAATTGTCCTCCGAGAACCATCCGTTCAAAATACCCTGGTAATGAACATTTTAAGGATGTTCACATTCCAATGTGATGACGTAACCATGTTAGGTACAGTCGATCATCGATATGGTCTATCTTGATTTTATTTCAGTCGAGCATATCCGTAATCCAGAGTCAAATGGTGGCTCTGCCACCTTTAAAACTTGAAATATGGAAATGTTCGACATAATGCGGTTTAGAAA
Organism: Gari tellinella; assembly: GCA_922989275.2. NCBI lineage: Eukaryota > Metazoa > Mollusca > Bivalvia > Cardiida > Psammobiidae > Gari > Gari tellinella. The sequence goes on from OV277858.1 coordinate 56,819,833, forward strand.
TTATTGCATTAAACTGTAGGAATGCAGATAAATTCTACTTATGCAAGTTTCTGATGTCGTCGAAGTTGTATTGTACTGAACCATCGAATAGCGCGTGAGTTTTAAATGTACTTATCAATGTCAATTTCAAGTGTCAACTTTAGGGTCAAGACAGTAAAACTTTGTCAGATTATGCATGTTTTCTTTCTTGTATTGGATCAAGACTCAGGAAATACGGAATCCAAAACCGTCATACAAGCCCGTACACCCTGCCGAAATACCGTGTAACTAATAGTGTGTAGGTTTATCATGACTTGAACGGCCTTACTGTACAAGTGCGCTTTTATGGCGACGTGGTAGAGTGCATGACTGCGACGTGGTAGAGTGCATGACCCGGGTCGGCGCGGGTGTTTCTTTATAAAGAACACCAGGTTACATTGGGCGTCAAGACATTGTTTGCGGGGGGTATAAAAATCGTAGCAGACGAACAAAGTTTCGGAGCGCTTCCTACTGCATTTTTTTCACAATGAGTGTAAATAATTTATATCAATATGAATATAATATCTATATATATTGGTATTTAGTGTTTAAAAAAAATATTGGGAAATAAACTAGATTCAATCTATGTCAAATACAACGTGTAGTGAAGATTAATGCGCAGCGAGTTAACCCTAAGCTCCGCCTCCTAAGGTTGAGTGTCTATAAAAAATGAACGCTGATTTTTACAATGGAAAGAGATAAGGCGAATATAAATATTAAGATATGACAAACATTGTTTGGTAATGTAGATATTAAAATGTCAATTTTTATTGTAGGAAAAGGTTTGTACAGAGCGAAAGCAAATCTGAAAGTCTATGGATAAGGCTTTCAGTTGTGCTTCTGTGCTGCACCAACTGGTCATTAAATACTTTAATTTAGACGTAGTTTATTGGACCGTTATAGTACAAGTCGCACTGCAGATGTGTACATGTACATTGTAAATGCCTAGTTTAAATGGCAGACATAATCTTTACAATTGAAACGACAATTGTTTGATTGACAGCTAGCCCATACTGCAAACCCTTTGATAAGCGACCATAGAAGATGCATTTAAGTTTTCAAATCAGCAAGGAGCTCTATGTAGGTCGACAGCAACGCAGAAATCCAATCTGTATAGTCTTCTACATTACTTTCGTCACTATTTAGAGTTTTATATCTCAAGAAATCCCTGAAGGATCTCATAGAAGTGGTCGTCGAACGCAGGTTCGAGTGCACCCGGGAGAGAGATCTAGAACGCGTGCATTATAATTTGGCAGACTCGGGCTAAGATAATCAGTGTATTTGATGAGTTGGATGACATAAGCTCCTTGTATTTGAACATATTCGGGTTGAAGAAATAGTAAGGTTTAATATTGTTCTTACGAATTTCTTCGAAATGGTCGCAGACTAATAGATAACGAAATTCATCATTGATACAATTTCTATTGCAGAGAGTGCATTTTCGGTCCATGTAGTCGACCGAGCTTCAAAGGTAGTCTGTGGTTTGCTGTGCGGAATTTAACAAGGAAAACGGCATGGTGTTTGTTAAGGTAAATAAATAGTTTTCAGTTTTTACATCATTTTTTAGGGATAGATAGATTAATCCTTTTGAGGAGTTTTTAACAGAGGCGTGCAATTTTTGTTGAAATTGATCATTTTTTGGTAATTTGTCTAAATTAGGTGTGTTGAAATTATGTTGTGTGAGCCAGTTATCTGGTTTACCAATTTCAGTGAGTATTCCTTTCATAGCGTCCGTCCACTTTGAAGGAAATTTCGCTCATTGAGCAATATATTATGAATTTGTTTATTTGTTGACAAAAATGATATAATTCTGCATTTAATTGTAATTTCTATTGGGTAACGTCCAAGCTTTGCATACACCATATAGTTTGGGGTGCTTTTTTAGCATGTAGAATTCTCTTTAGGAAAGAGAGATGTATTCTTTCAAGTATGTGCAGGTTTCCATAGCCCCAGACTTCGCAGGCATATGTCATTATTTGGAGAATTGTGTGATCAAAGAGCTAGAGCTGGAAGTCGATGGGAATATGAAGATTATTCAGGCGTGCGTATAGAAAGTGCATTGCTTTTTGGGCCTGTTGAACAATGTGTTTAAATGTTCCTACAAAACTACATGTCCTTGAGAATATAACAGCTAAGTACTTGAAATGGTCAACTGTTTCAATCAAAGAGTCATTATCTTAAAATTAATTGTCTTTTTGGTTGAACCGAATACCATTACCTTTGTTTTACTAACATTTACCTTCAACTTCCAGATTTTGCAATATTCTGTAAACTTGTTTAGACAGTTTTGCATAGTATCTGCATTGTCAGAGATAATCACTGTACCATCAGCATACAAAAGTATGAATAATTTTAAGAATTTTGCAGTTTGGTCTTAGGAAGCCATATTGACACCAATACCTCCTCCGTCATTTTGTGATAAGAACTATTCAAGGTCATTTCAGTAAATGGAGAAAATGGCAGGGTACAAGTTATCTCTCTGACGAACACCGATTTCGTTGCTGAAGAATGCAGAATGTTCACTGTTTAAAGAGACACGTGACTTAATATTAGCATACACGTTTTTAATAACTTTAAAGAAATTTCAAATTATGCCATTTTTGACAAGTTTAGTTAAGAGGCCGACTCTACAGACCGAGTCAAAGCTTTTGAGAAATTTATGAAGGTCGTAAATATTTTCTTTTTATTATGTCTAAGCAACTCAACGATAGGGCTTAATCTAAAAATGTGGTCAGCAGCTGAATAGGATTTTCTGAAACCTGCTTGATTATCTTTTAATACAGTGCTCCTTCTCTACAACGACACCCATAGGAAGACAAAACTTGTGTGCGTTGTTCGGACGGAGTCGTTATAGGGAGGGAAATTGGCTTACATTTGCAAACTGCTTGAGCCCAGACCAGACACCGCGTAACGCAGCGTCTGATCTGGATTCAAGCTGTTTTTCACTCATCATTATATTCATATATCAAAATGTTCACGTATATGTAAAACAGCAGACGAAAATTTTAAGTAGACGATTATTTCAGAAATAAAAGCGCTAGACATAAGTGTTCAGTTTAGGGACCAGCGGCAAGGGTCGTTGTAAGGAGGGAGTCGTTGTTGGGAGAGCCGTTGTAGAGATGGAACGCTGTATTGCATTGTTTTCTAGAAAATATGTTAGTCTAGTGCTTAGTATGGCTGTAAAGAGCTTTCCTAGACAGCTTAGCAAAGTTATAGGCCTAAACTTACTGGGATCCTGAGGGTCTCCTTTATTTTTGTAGATTGTTAACCATTGGTTAGGAGTAATACAAGTTTCCATGACCTTATTGAATAGTAAATGATATGTTGGAATCATTTGAGGCCATCTTATTTAATATTGATTATGGAATTCATACAGTTCTAATCAATATTTACTCTTAAGTTAAGTGTATTTTGTATATCTGGCAGTTTATCCATGTCTATATTTTGTGTAAAAGTATCTGCTTTGTTAGATTTCAACTCAAACCTTTGTTGTGGTATAGGGGATTCTTCAGAAGGAGGAGTATGTACGTGTGTGCACATATCAAAGCTTAACAGAGCATGACCGTCTCCATCTATTTCGTCAACTTCATTTATATTAAATTCAGCCAGTAATTGGTAACCATTTATCGTGCACATTACATAGTCTATAACAGAAGTGTTTCTAAATGCCGTAGCCCCGATGCCTTTATCTTTGCCAAATCTTCCGTTCAAAATAACGGAATTACTATCTTTACATATTTCTATAAGCTTATAACCATGATTATTCTTTTTTGTCGCAGTAGACACGATGAATGGGTTGTTCGAGAACAGCCTTTTGGTCGCAAAATATCTCAGTTTCCCGATCAAGATCGAATACTGTGACATGAAGGTATCACCCTCTGTGTAATCTTGTAGATAAGATTTTTGGTCATTCATATCGCCAGCTAAAATTGTTATCATATTTAGAGCATAAATCTATTTTTTCTTGTTCGAGCACGCAAAATTGATCTTCATAAAAAAATCTAGATTGACTAGGTGTTATATATGTAATTCCAAACACTACGTCGTCAGTGAGTTGTGTCCCCTGTTTTTTTCATCTTTAGCCGTAAAACGTAATCTGATTCTGATTCTATTACTTCTACAGTTTTTCTCTGTTACAAATATAATTCTACAGAAGAAGAAAGTTTATCATTTATAAATGCGCCTATTCCGCCAGATTTTCTGTAATACTTTTGCTTTCTAGGTTTATTTACATAAGAGTAACCGTCAAATTTAATGGAATCGTGCATATCAATATGTGATTCTGTAATAAAAAAAAATTGTACTTGGATATTGTGTCACAAAACTCAGGAACTTTTATCTGTTTTAACTTTTTAAGACCACATACGTTAGGAGTCCTAAGGTCAGTTTTTCTGTACTGTGGTTACTTTTCGCTCCCAAATTTTGAATGTCAGAGGCATGTTTAGAGTTTAAAGAGTGGTTTTCATGATGATTTATTGTAACTTAACTTATTTCTATCAGCACTGTTAGCACTGTTCTCATCAGAACAAGTTTCACTTGAGTTTACATTCCTCCCACTGTCCTATGCTGTTGGGGCTGATTTGGCAGCCCGATCACCAGGTGGATGTTGCTGATAGCTTTGGTTGACGAGAGAAGGTTCATCTACTGCTGCTGCTAAAGATCTGCAGGTCAATCAATGGTATTATACTGATGTATTGGGGTTTGTGATGGCGGACGCGTGACTATCACTTCCGGGTTTTCGGCGTACACCGAAGAGTCCTCAGCTTCATCCTCATCCACGCCTTGGTTGAAAATGTCTGATAATTCAGCGTTCGGCTTTGGTCTGATGGCGTCGGTGCCCACTAATTATGTCATACCAATCAGGAAATTCATCCTTGACTACCCGTCTATTCACTATGAGCTTTACTGGATAAACCATATTGGCAGGAATATTTCGATTGTTCTGGCGTGCCTGTTTGTAGTCGGAAAGCCACGATTGGTGCTGAATGATGTGCCACGCAGCTGACGGGCATGTTCAAGGATCAGCTCAACATTTGAATAGTCGCTGAGACAGGCGATGATTGGACGTGAACCCTGTGATTGTCTACCAAGCCTGTGTACACGTTGAAATGTGATATTAGCTGAATCTAGATGCAAAACTGTTTCAGGGTTCTCATTTAGAGTTTCCTTGATACCACGAAAGATCAGGTTATTACGTCTAGAATGAGCTTCGAGATCAATACTTTTGTATTCTAGCAGCTTTATACGACGTGTATTCTCGCCAATGTGTACAGAAAGGTTTTACTGTATATTGGTGACACGGTTGGTTTCCTTTCTGTTAGTCGGGTAACGCGTCATTTGGTCTGAATCCAAACTGTTTTAAATGGCAGTTAAGATTTCCATGGCAGTGTTTAGAGGTTAAAACCCAATCTTACACGACACACGTTTAGTCACAATACACAACAAAGGAAGCTCATCGGTGATTAAAAGTCTAAGCTCATCACTACAATGATATCGACTGTTGACACTTTCTAGCTTACTATAAGCTGACACCTGTATTTCTCAAATACATTCAGCTTACTATTAACTTGGGTGTATGGGTGGAACGGCTGGTTTCCTATCTGTTGGTCGGGTTAAACGTCATCTGGTCTGAATTCAAAACTGTTTGTAATTGACAGTGAAGACTTACATGGCAGTGCGAAAGGGTTAAACACTCACATCCAATCTCAAGACAACAAATACGCTGATGCACTAAATGACAAAAAAGAAAAACGACAGATACAGCCTCATATACTTACTATAAAACTGAATTACATCATGGTCAGAAATTTGAATTTCAATTGGTTTTAACCCTTTCTCTCTCAATGACGTCATAAAGCGCGCTTTTGCAAACTTTTTTTTTTATCCTACCCCCCCCCCCCCCCCCCCTCCCCCCAAAAAAGCGTAAGGCGGCGTCTTATCAGGATCAAAACTCTTTTTGCCACTTGTTTTGAAATAACTTCATTTATACTGTCTTAGATCTAACTTTGAAACGATAGAGCAGACACCAATATTGAAGCAAACAACAATGAAACGGTGAAGGAGTAAAATCCTCACTATAAATTTGATCATGCAAGGATTCAATGCTCTCAACTAAATTCACAAGTTTGTTCATCACAACGCAATCGATAAAGTGTGAATTTAATACTTTCTCCTGCTAAATGTTCATTTATAAAACTTCGACCACTAAGAATATTCATCATCTGATTTCTCATAGAAAATAATGCAGACACGTGCGATTCATAAGACCCTTTAAGAATTTAGACACTGATTAGACAGCTCATTAAGGAGTTGCCTGACCAGTGTGTTCACTGTGTTAAAATTGCCAATAAATGCAAATGAGCAGTAGAGCAGTTAAAACAAAAGTATTTGAGCTGTGGTATCACAAAACCAGCCTTATTGCATTGCAACGTTGAACAGACAAGACACCGTTGTCATCACAGCTTGGTCTACACTGCAAAATACCATTTATATTACAGCTATATAAAATGCTTTAGATAAAATGCTGTAGATATACGATATCGTATGTGGGTGTCAAACAGAATAGATCAAGACCAGCCACCCTGTCGTTGACGCGGCGGCTGGCATTATTGTGTGCTGTTTCTCATGGCACGGCTCATTTGTGTCCGCAAACAGTGTGGTGTGAAGTCAGGTAGGACGTCGAGTAACTTTGAGTCTGACAAGGGTACAATGTTCTGTTCTTCTGTTATAACTTAGGATATTTAGCGTCAAATCGTTGACCACTCATTTCAATAAAGTTGTGAATAATAGCACGACAACGCTATACAATACAACGTACAAACTGCAAGTCAAATGTTTGCATGACAACAGCTTTTCCCTTCACTGCCATAACGTCATCAATTTCAAACAATCGTCGTCTGCCTTTATTTCGAAAATTTAATGTTTAGGTATTTTGACATAAGAAATAATGATATGAGTGGCAAACAGTTTTGAATCATGATCTGACGCAGGATCAAAACTGTTTGCAAATAATCATTGTACATGGGTAAGGCAGAAAAGGGGTTAAACTATAACTCGCGTGTGTAGCATCACTTAACTGTTTTCTGCGGACAACTTTACGATAATTGACTTCAAATACCATATTTCACTCAAAGATAATTTCTATTTGTCTGCAGAAATAAGAAATAACTCATAAATAATGTCTTTTTTAAGCCTTCAGTGAAGATAACACTAGTTACACAGTAAAACCTCTCTCTAAATATCCAACATTCAAAAGACGGCCATATTTGGAGTCTGTTGCAAGTAGAGTACAAAATGCATCCATGGATGCTTAAACAGGAATAGTTGTTAAGCAGAAATTTTCAAAGAAGATTTCTGGTTTATTTTCGCCGTACTTTAAGCTACACATGTTGAACTACAATAAGTATAACTGAGTGATCGTTTACTGGGATGTAGACATCACGCACATGCTTCCAGTAAAAACCGCGCAGAAGATGAGATTTGCCCCATTGAAAGTGTTTATGATAAAACTGTTATTTCTATTGCAAAGAGTCAGATCAGACGCCGAGTAAACCGGCGTCTTCCCAAGCTCCAAACTGTTTGCCATTCAGATATAAATGAATCGCTAGAAATTCCTAAAAAAGACAGTTATTTCCGACACTTTACTGCAATGTATTTGCGTTTCGTTTGTTTTTAAACAGGAAACAATAACGTCTGCATCACTGTACTTATCTGCAAAACTGCTAAAGCTTGTAGTAAATTATGCTATTTTTCCCTTTTCAACTTATGAGAATTTGGCGTGCTGCATGTTTTCGAATCCACACTCTTGAAGGATATCAGCTGTACAGCGTAGAAGACGTTATCTTTTTTCCGTTTGGAGGAAACAAAATGGAAACACGATACAATTAAAATATAGAACCTGACAGCTTATTCACTATTACGGAGATGTTATTCCTATCTGACTGTCAAACAGTTTCGATCAAGCCCATACGTCGGGTTATCCAGCGTCTGATCTGGTTCCAACGTGTTTGCAGGGGGAATACAAAGTTAAGCAGCAACGTGTTTTTAAGAATACTGTCTTTTCCACTGTATCTATGAGGGTTTGCCAGACCTCAAATCTGCGGGTACGAGTATGATGTGCATATATTGTGCGTAAGTGTCGTTCAAACAAGAGATAATTACGTGTTCTTATCTGCAAGTTGCATATATTACAATTAACTAGACAATACTGTTCCTAGTGGGGTTATCTTAACCCTTCGCCTGTAAGCCGCGACTTTACAAGAATTTGCAAGCAGTCAGGACTCAGACTCTCCAACTGATGTTTATTAAACTAGTTTGGTCCTGATGCTCAGATTTTAAAAGCTAAAATGGCATTTTAATTAAATTTCAGAAACGGATGTAGACGAGAAATGTTAGGCAGACGTTATTGTAGTAGATGAAGGAGTAATGTTTGTTTCTTTTTATAGATAGTCGATTTCACTGCAAAGCTTGATGTAGGAAAATCGCTTTGAATATGATTAAAGGCAGGAAGAGTGTATCCATTAATTAACCTCTTCGCTGCCTTACCTCGAGTACAATAGGTCTTTGCAAACAGTTTGGATCCTGATCAGACGCCGCATTACGCGGCATCTGACCAGGATCCAAACTGTTTGACACTTATTTCAATATCAATTGAATCAAAAACCTAAAATATAACTTTGAGAAGTAAGAGCAGACGACAATTGATTAAAATGGATGACGTCATGACAGTCAGGAAGTTTATTGAAGGCTGCATCTTCAATGATTATTTCTTGCTCTCTTCCAATACAAGGTCTGTTTTTTGCGATCGGAAAGCAATGGTAATGTAGCAGTAAGTAAATTTACTAGTTTGTTTTTCAAAATCGTCCAGGGATCTAGGTCTACACTGTTTACATATACATGTACTCTTTACAGGTACGCAGTTTGTGAATGACGAGAATATTCGTCGTTAGATTAAATAGTAACATTGAATTAATTTATATATTGCTGGTTACATTTATTACAATTTACTGGGAAATATTGATCTTGACTCAATCGCCCTTGAACATTTTAATTGACAATTCTATTTTCCAATTGAGACTAGCTCATTCTTGACGATAAAGGTTTGATTCTTAGTTCTAACAATATATTTCAAAATGAAAAACGGTGGTACGTTGGTGGCCAGAGGTCTCCTACAAGAGTCCTTTGACCAGGGTCTACACTGTTTTCATAAGACAGGTATACTCATCACTGGAATACTGCTTGTTAAAGACGAGTATACTCGTCGCTAGGGTTAAAGTCGACTGATCTCCAAATCATGATATAATTGTTAGCACTGAAAATAAATGAAGGCAGGAAGAAGGCATCCATTAATTAATTGAACGGCTGCAGTTTGAATAATTATTTCTTGTTCTCTCTCAAGCTCTGTTTTTGTGCTCGGAAGGAATCATTATCTAGAATCTTGGAGAAGTGAATTAGTTCTCTAATTATTTCTGATGATGAAGTTTGTTTTAACAACGATTGAAAATGCAAATGCATAGCACATGCATAATCTTAATAGAAAAGAATTACGAGATACCTTTTTAACCCATTTAACTCTATGCACGAGTATACGCGTCTATTTCAAACGGTGTACATGTGAAAAGTACAATTGTCCTATGCAAGCAGTATAAATCCTGATCAGAGGATGATTGCAAGGTCTACTCTATTGGCATTCTTTTTCAGTTTCACTTATTTGCCACTACGTCGTCCATTTTTAAATAGTTGTAGTCTGCTATATTTCGCAAATATAAAGTTTAGGTATGTTGACTATTGAAATGAATGTCACACAGTTTATATCTTGATCAGATCCAAACTGTTTGCAAACAACAGTTTACTATAGTACTCAAGGTAAGACAGTGAATGATCCAATCCTATATAATAATGTTGTTGACTGCAGTTAACCTATGCAAATACTGTGATGATTTGTCCGAGAAACCTATAATGCACCATTCTAGTTGCAAAGTAAGTGCTGTCTGATGTTGACTACTTATTGTTATTTTTACAATATATGTCAACATGCCAAACAGTGCAAACCCTAATAAGAAAGCTGCATAAGGAGCCCTCTAATATGGTACAGCGTTCAATCTCTACAACGACACCCAATGGGAGACCAGCATTATGTGCGTTGTTCGGAGGGAGTCGTTATACGGAGGGAAATTGACTTAAGGGGGTAGGTGCACCTTGGTAAAGTAAATACCAAATTCTTCAAACTTTGCATACTGATAGTAAAATTAGTTTCTATGACAAAACTGGTGAAAAAAGTGGCGGTACCGGACCTTTCTTTTTCACAATTTGAGATATTTCAAGGCTACCCCCCTAAAATTGAAGCTTCATAAAAACTCCTACTTTTTTGTACTACGGTTTTTCAATCTTTATTTAAACAATCTATTTGTACCAAAAGTATCCTAATTTATATTACCATAGTAAGAATAAACCCTGAAAATAATGTTTTTTCAAGATCCAAAATAAAAATATTTGATTTCACCAGAAAGGAGTAAAATTTACCCCACCCACTTTTTTATAATGGAGAATAAGGCACTGTGAAAATTGCCCTACAAATTGTAGCAAACTAAATACCAAATTTTTTATTTGTTGTTTTTAGCCTTGCAAACAAAAAGTTTTGGTGAAATAGCAAATAAAAACACAGGGTCCCGTATCTTTTAAAAAAGATATAGATCATTTTATCTAAAAAATCCATTTTTTCTCATTTTTTCAATTTTTTGTGTACTTTTACCAAAAAAAATTTTTTTTCCAAAAAAATTCATTTTATCTATTGAGTTATCTATAATTTATACTAAAACTGTACTACCATGACAATTTCATGCTTATATTCTGAGAAATTGAAATGAAATCGGATGTAACAAAATACAACCTACCTATGAAAACAGTGTATGCTGTTAACTACGAATAGGACATAAATCTTAAAAAGTCCCTTCCGGAACGAAAATCCAATTTTTTCCCGGGAAAATAGTGTTTTATTACTGTATGCATTCACCAAAAATGAGTTCTTACCATTTTTTTGAAAACGAGTTCGTAAATTTTTTCGGAAATTTCATAATGCTCAAAAAGACAGGCCGACATCCTGATCTGGATTCAAGCTGTTTGTCACTCGTCATTAAGTTTCTTTTTGTCAAAATGGTTATTATGTTACTTTTAGAAAAACAGCAGACGATAATTTTAAGCAGACGTTACTGTAGCAGTGAAATGGTTAGAAATAATGTGTCTTGTTTTGGGAACCAGCGACAATGGTCGGTGTTAGGAGGGAATCGTTGTTGGGAGGGCCGCTGTAGAGAGGGAGCGCCGTACTATTTACAGGTACGCTGTTTGTAAAGGACGCATATACACGTCACCAGGATTCATATGTTTACAATGTACAGGTATACTTCTATATAAGCGTGAAGTGTGAATGTTGCGATATTTGGTCAATTCACGCACCCCTTAAATTTTGTATGGACAATTCCATTTTCAAATGAAGTATAGTGTATTTTTCATTAATAAGCTTGGGTAGTTAAGGTAGTTTTTATTTTATTTCAAAATTACAAATAAAACATATCTTAATCAGAGGGCTCCTTAATAATCTGAATCTGCACTGTTTGCATATGACACGTGTACTCTTCACAGGTATAATACTTATCAAAGACGATTGTACTTGTTGCTAGGGTGGAACTAATCCTATTCTTTATGTTACCAAACGATACTGTACAACATAAAACTATTATTGATTTTACCCATCTAGAAGATCTAATTCAATTTCGAGGTGATTTACATGTTTCTGCTTGTTATTCTTATTTCGAACTGTCATGCAAAGCCGCGAGTGGTTTATATCACGAAGAAAAAGAAAAATCCTGAAAATTGCTGCAAGGTTTAAACCTGCTATTTTTTCTTAACCACGAGTTAAAAAAGACTGACTCTAGCCGCGCTATGAAAATACAAAACTAATCCCTCACGGGTTATGAAACAAAGCTGTTTTAACCCTTTCATCATCAAATTTCATTGTTAGTTTCCCCCCTTTACCGCCATATTGTCGCCTACTTCACTATTATTTCTGCAAAATCGTTTCAAAGTTAAAATTAAGACAGTATGACTGAAAAAAGTCAAAAAAAAAGTTAAACTGTTTGCAAAAGCGCTTTATGGCGTCATTGAGAGTGAAAGGTTTAATAGCTCTCCTGAACGACCCTATTATTATTAAGTCTGCCAAAGCATTTCGATTGCAAAACATTTTTAAAATGACAAGTTTTTATTTTCTTCATTTTTGTACGGAGATCGAGGTTTATTTGGTATAACGACGCGTTCACATTGGAGAATTGTTTCCTGATAATACGCATTTGTGCTAGAACAACATTTTCCATTCCAATTAGTCTGCAGCACGACCAGACGCCGGATAAGTTGGAATTTAATCAGGATTGAAACTGTTTGCCACCCAGATTAAAAATATTTGTCATAAACCTGTCATTTTGTACACTTTATTGCACTACGGTTGATTACGTTTAAACTGAAAAGAAGAAGGTCTGATCCACTGCAACTTTTCAATGCTATTCGTCTTGTAAAGTGCTCCTTTAATACAACGGCCCTGCAAACAACGCGTCTCTCTTTACAACCATGTTGACTGCTGTTCCCCAAACAAGACAATTATGCCTTACGCGTTCACTGCTGCATCTTCGTCTGCTTAAAGTTGTCGTTTGCCTGTTTGTCTCAAAGTTACGTGCGGTAGTGGACATTTTGACAGAAACTGATTGTAAATGTTTGTAAAACTGTTTGTTCAAAGGGCATTAATTTTCCCTCCCAATAACAAGTCCCTCCTATCAACACAATTGTCTCCAATTGGGCGTTGTTGTAGAGAGGGAGCACTGTAGGAGCACATTTGTCTCGGAACACATTTGTCTCACGAAGTGAGACCGATGTGCTTGTAAACATTCATATTTGGGCCAAATTGGAAATGAGACAAATGTGTTCGACACACAAAGAAAAGGACACTCAAAGCACATTTGTCTCACATTCTATCATAAATACTTACTGAACATTTAGCACATCTTTAAGAGCCAGGCAGCACTGGTGATGCAGAAACAATCAATGGTGTTAGAGAGAAGCATCGGCTCAAAGAAATCAGGAAAACGGCACAAAGTCTGTTCCAACACAACTGTCACCGTTACACATACAAACACTAATGGTTATAAATTGCTTAAGTGATCCCTAGTGGTTGACTGCAACTGTCGTATTAACATAACATAATAGTTGGCCCATTGCACTGCCATTTTAGCTCATCAGAGCACAAAGTGCTCAAGCCGAGCTTTTGTGATACCTACTATGTACGTCGTCTGTCATCTGTCTGTCCTTCAACAATTGCAAACAACTTCACAGGATAGCCAAACATCATCAGAAGCATCAGTAGGGTGGGGAATTAAATTTTTTTAAATAAATGGACGAGATAATTTGTCTGGTTGACATGGCACCGTGCACGATATCTAGAAATATTGTCTTTACTGGTCCAATACCAAGTGTTTTCAAGCAATATACTTTAAAAATTGTTCAAAAGTTTAGATCCGTTTAAAAACATGGCCCAGAGGGCGTGTTTATTTCCGTGTTCGGTACTAATGAATTAAAAATTTGGGACCCTATAGAAGTTGTATTTTGGTGGCGATTTATTCAGTATTATATCTTTGATAACATTTATGTCATACATGAATACACATGTAGGCTATGTAGTGTCATAAAGTAGGCAAGTAATTCAAATTTCAGAATAAGCCTTTGACCACTCCATGGGCAATATTTTCAGCCCAGTTGTCTTGAAACTTACTTAGAACAATCACCTACACAAAAGCTATGCAATGTATGAATATGGTTTACATAAGATTCAAAAGTAGGATGGTAGGTCAAAACATAGAAAAAACTCCTACGTATTTAACCGCACAATCTTAAACCTTTCTCAAAATGACTACGTTGATGAAATATCTAGGCATTGTAATAATATGGATTAGATGGAGTCAAAGAGTGGGCAAGTAATAGGTCAAACTGTATGAACAACTTTAGAGTTCTCTAGGGTGGTCCGCACTTTCTGTCTTAAATAAGTTAAATTTCATTTCTCTGGTGAGCGCCTCAGGGACTCATGATCCTTTGTGATTTTTACTTGGTTTTGACGTGTTCAGTAAAAATTGATTTAAATGTACCCATTTTATACTATATCAAATTTACCAGATAATCATGTTTTCATGTTTCTCAATACGATAACATAATATTCTGCCTGTTTTGTCTATCTTTCTCCTCCGCCCGTTTGCCACAGCATTGCCCCAACATTTTAGGAACACAACTCATGAACTCAATAACGAGAGTGTGTTGGAGTATAATAAAGACAAGGGTCAGTTTTCAAAACGTGTTAACTGGGAAATATCGCACTTTGTATGATAGAGGTTGCATGAAGAAACAGTTTTACAATGTATTTTTATTCATAAACAACGTGTATTCTTTTTACCTATTTGGACCCTAAAACTTATACTCTCATTTTTGTATCAAATCAAAATATTTACCAAAATTTGAACAAACGAAACATTACTAAGTACATACATTGTGTAAAAGCACCAAACGTAATTTATGTAGGATTCATTAAAATAAAGGTAATAATTATGCCCGTCCGTATATCACATGGCTACCAGTTATAATTGTTCTGTGTTTTCTGTATTTATCAATAGCGTTTTACGTTACTCTAGGTCAATCAGAAACGTCAAAAATCTCCCTGCCTCTGCATAACAATTATATATTAACAGAAAGAATATTCTTGTTCTGCATATCACACATTTACAAACTCATTGATAACAACCGACATGGGGTAAAACGACGGATCTCAATTCTAATATCTTGGGAAAATATTAGACAAATGTGCTTGTATTTCATAAAAAAGACGTGAGACAAATGTGATTTGTTGTCCCTTAGATATTTTAGTTGGAACACATTTGTCACACAAATGCATTTTTTCGGTAAGACATTTGCGGTCCCATGTGTCAAATGTGTTCCGAGACAAATGTGCGCCTACAGAGCACTGTATAAGCAAGCCCCAGTTCTGACATGACCTTTCATCTCTGAGACTTCAAATGAACAATCCAAGTTTCCAATCAAGTCCTGTCTATTTTTTGACTGTTTAGAATTTTCTGTTTAATTATTCATTGTATTTGTTTAAAAGCATATTAAAGTGAAAAATTGTGCATACCCTGATCAGAGTTTTTTATAAGAGTCTACCTTATTTGCATAGGACAGATGTACTCTTCACATTTAACCCGTTTTAAAATACGTGGCACTAGGGGCCAATGAGTAAAAGAGACTTGTTATCAAAACGTTCCATCCACTCAGTCATTCATATATGTAAATAGTGTGCTAAATAACTGCATGTTAAAAAAAGACCCAACTGTAATGTAAGAAGACTATCGAATTGAGCATTTGCATGCTTAATTGTCATGAAACATTAACTTTCTACAGCTTCGTTATAAATGAGTTTTAGGTAATTGAATCATTGAATTGGAGATCTTTTTACAGTAATGAATATTGGATTCAATTTGCCGTATTGGTCTAAGCATGCCTTAACAAAAATGCAAGGAACCCAGAAACACTGATGTCCAATTGGGTAAATAAACGATAAGAAGTTTGTGATGATATTAGAAATTTCTCGAGAAACATTTATTTTGGACTTTGAAACTGCTTGCACGTTGACGATAGAGATAGTTTTGAATAAACGCTACGTTTAAAAGCAGTGACCGCTCTAGATCTAGTGGTGAAACCTTTAGTGAAAAACTCGACAAAACATGCAAAACAGTTTGGCCTTAGACCAATTGCTATATAACGTGGTGTTTGACCAGGAATCAAATTGTTTGATACTGACGTAAAAAATATAATTTACTATAAACTTTAGAGATAAAAATGGAAAAACTGTTATTCTTTTCTGTGTAAAAGGAACGAAACACAATGGCATAAATTGTGGAAAATAATAGCTTAAAACCAGTAGGCGATGCATTTAACTCTTTGATGAAAGCAGATTGATGCCTGATAAGGCGTTGGGACATCCGGCGTCTGATTAAGCACCGCATCTATGTAATGTTAAATTGGTTTTTTCATGGTTAAGAAAGAATGAGGTATTTCCCACTGTATATGCATAATTTACAAGATCGCCACACTCCATTACAAATTATACGAACACGCTGTTACAAATGTAGCTCATGCACTTTATAGCAAAGTAGTGCTAATGTTTTTTCCCGTTAATGGTGATTGGCTTGATCTCTTTCTCTTTGTAGGTCGATTCTGAACAATCTTTTTTCTTCTTCACCATTGCAGTCAGATAAGGTGAATCGGACTAAAACATTCTCACACTTATAACGTTGGAGGCGGCTGAGTAATTTAACCCTTCTTCAACTTAGAACATACATTGACGTTTGTTTTAAAATAATGTTGACCAAAATGTAACAGTTCCTAAAGAAGCTGTCTGATCTGGGGTTTCATCCCACTTTTATAGGATCTGTTGGAAAAATCTGTTACAGCTAATGTTAACTATTATATTTTATCCGACGTTAAATAAATCTTCTCGTAATCTATTACAGTGCTCCCTCCCTTCAACGGCCCTCCAAAAACGATACCGTCCCTACAAAAAGCTTGCCGCACTTCCCCAAAACATTACAACTACAATCGGATTTTTACCCTTGAGCTGTGACCTTAAGGACGAGTCCACCCGTTGAGGTAAAACATGTCACTAGCCATGAATTTGTTCAGGAGTTACCTACCTTTCATGATTTTTATAAGGATATAGTGCTTCAGAGTCAAAAGTTAGATCCATAATCGAGTTATAGTAGTTGGTAGCGTGTAAAGGTACTTGCAAAATAATAAAAGGCTGCCAGTGGGTTCGATTCCAATAAGGATTTATTTATTTTATATTATAGTTATTTTAAAATTTTATTGCACTAGTTTTCAAACAATTACGTATTTGAATTGTTCAACATAGATGCAAAATGTGTCATGGAAACGTTGAAACTTGTGAACTATTGAACATTTTAAATGTTTGTAAAATGTTACCCGGTGTACCCAGTCTCTCACTTCTAGTAAACAATTGCATTAACTCCTTTATGACTTCAATTTTAATGGGAAATTCCAGTTTCCAATTAAGTCTAGTAGTCAATGTAGGTTAATTAAAAAATGACAAACAGCGTTTCCCTGATCAGAGCGCTCCATAAGAAGCCCTCTGGTCTTGGTATTCACTATTTACTAGGGAGGGGGGTAGAGGGGGGGGGGGCAAGTGACGTTCACTCTTTCTAAATGACGAATATACTCTTTGTTAGGTAGCTTAGGCATACATTTAAGGTTACTCGATTGAAGTTATATGGGGTTCGGAGTTGAGTCAAATGGATTTTAATCGCTTCTGCTTCTGCTTCTTGCAGACTCGTATGCGTTTTCCATACTTTCCCTTACTATGGATTTTTCGAATATTGACGCGGTGGTTTTGTCTGTCGCAGCATCTTTAGTTTGAACAATGGGCTTTCAAAGGATCTCCCCTTATACAGATTTATATAATTCACAACAGCAGATGTTAAGTGCTTGTGTGGCGGCTGTAAAAAGTCGCCCCGTACTTCATTCTCAGTGTTGTTATTCTTTCTGGTCCTTTGGAATCATTGATTTCAGCGCATTTAAAGTTGAAAGTTGAATTCCGCTTAAGCCGGTGCTAGGGGGCGTGAGCACTGTTGCATATTTCAGTATTGCTTATGAATAGACTCAATTAAACCGAGTCTGCAATTTTCGGTATTTGCTTTGCTTTCTGTGCTTTCAAAGGATCTCCCCATATACAGATTTCTACATAGATGCATGGAGGACTAACACCAGTCCTCCGTGATAGATGTTACAAGATATTGAATAATATATATATTATTTAAATACTAAACATTTACTAGAATATTTTCCTTGTAGTTAGCGTCATGTCTAGTACAAAAATACCTTTCCCAACCAAAAAAGAGCCTCCACTGGGTATCGAACTCATGGCCTTACCCATTGAAACACTACTCTACTGTCTCGACCACGATGATATATAGGTTTCAATTTCTTATTTTAAATATCAAGGTAAGGTTTGAACCCCAACTTACCAATAACATGGAATGATAGCAACTTCTATAAATATAAAAGCTCAGTCACGGTTCTATACACAACTCCATCTATCCATGTATGTCAAACATATTCACGATTGCAATGTTGTCAGCTTAAAAATGTCGTCTGCTATTTTCTCAAAATTACACAATGGTTATTTTGACAGACAAAACTTAATGACGATTGATAAACAGCTTGAATCCAGTTCAGCCGTCGCGTTACGCGGCTTCTGACCTGGATTCAATCTGTTTGCCAATGTAAGTCAAATCCCCCTTATAACGACTCCCTCCGAACAACGCACATATATTTTGTCTCCAATTTGGTGTCGTTGTAGAGAGGGAGTAATGTTCCTTAAGTTGTCTTACATGATTCTGCATTCTTTTCTACGGAAGTATTATTAGTTCAGATGTTATTATATGTGCATTGGGAGCTGAGTAGATTACATGAATATTCAGGAAGGGACGATTAAAAAGATTTTGAACTGTTCTGTAAAACAACTGTGAAACAGTGAAGTTCAAGACCTTTGCATTCTGAAGTATCTAAGACTTAGTAATATATGTTATACTTCAGCGTTTTATAAAATATATTTTTATTGTATTTCCGATGATTGATTATTACGTCAATAATTGGTATAAAACCCCATTTAAGCTATATGTAAACATTTATAACATAACAGATGGCACAATAAACACCCGTTGTTTATTTTTCGAATATAACTAGTGGTAGAATAACTATGGAATTTGTTTTTCAATTTTTGAACAGTAAATACTTAATCTGCCTGATACTTTATTATTAATTATAAAAACTCGGCAAAGCCTCGTTGAAACCGTTTTCTAAAATCCTTGTTTTCTAAATCCCAAAAGTTATGTATACTCCTGTAATATCCTATATTTGATTTCAAAGCGTTATTCTGTAATATGTTTTCTACAGTGTACTAAGAAATATGATGTCATTCTTGTAGACACAAACGTAACGCAGTTAATGTAAACAATGACCGTTTTTTAAATATAGACGATTTATTTTTTAATTAAATGTAGCCATATCAGACGCCAGATAACCCGGCGTCTAATCAGGCTACAAGCTGTTTGCCACTCAGTTGAAAACCAATCCTCAGAATATATTTTCAAACTGTTGTCAGTGTTTTACAGCTTATTAGTATTGTATTTGGTTTTCGTTAAGTTTCATGAACACGTATTGTCCGCTGTATATTAGATAACCTGGTGCCAAGTGAGCCATGCCACGAATAAACCTGTCTTATTGCATTTCAAACAGTGTAAATAAAGACCAGCCACTGCGTCTTTGACGCGACGACTGGCCTTGCTCTACACTGTTTGACACACACACACATCTTAAGCTAATATTTATGTAGCTGTATTGTATACGGTATTTCGCAGTTCAGACCAAACTCTTATACAGAACCTTGGTGTTTGCAATCAGGTTGGTTTAGTCATGGCACGGTTCAAGTGGGTTTCTTTTAAATTCATCCTTGCTACATGTAATTCGAACACGTTTGGTGGGAAATTACAGACTTTTATACCTTGCACAGCGCATTGCTCATTTCAAAGTGGCGTGCGTGCCACCAGTCAATGGTTCTTACCAGACGCCCCGTGCGATAATTGCCTACAAATACCACATTTCACTCCAACAAAGCGATTATTTGTCTGCAGAAAAGAGATTAATTTTAAACTATATCCCATTAAGGCCTATATTTTAGAAAACATTAGTTCTACAGTAAACCCCACGCTCAGTAACCTTTTTTCCACTTATAGATAGACAGTATACAAATACAGTTAATACTGTGTTTAGCCACCATTCACTGAAGCAACACGGAAATGCTTTAAGACAGATGAATGCTTAATGCAGGATACAGCTATGCAGAAAGATTCGTTGTGGTTGTTTCTAGTAAATATTTACGTTCGCTTAAAGCCATGCAATGATGCTTTATCCAATTCCTCGCATCTTGGTCAATATCAGCTCTTTTTTGTCGGGACGTCAACAGATTCTATCAGAACTGTCCACACCATGTTTACGTTTAACATGTAGCATTCACCTGTGTCAAAAACTATGAATACAGATAAAATTGACTGTATCTTACTGTAAACCATAGCTTTTATTCTTACCTTTAACCTTTTCATGATCAACTTTATCGTGAAGTTTTTATCCGGCCCTTCACCGACATATCGTCGTCTGCTTCAATATTATTGTCTGCAATATCGTTTCAAAGTAAGATTTTATTTAAAAACAGTAAAACTGGCGAAATTTCGAAACAAGTGGCAAACAGTTTTGACCCTGATCAGACGCCGCGTAACGCGGCGTCTGATCATGATCACAATTGTTTGCAAATGCGCTTTGCGACGTCATTGGGAGTGAAATGGTTAAACTCACTGACAAATTGTTTGAAATAGATATTATTGTTTTGGCTCAACCAAGCGTATGGGGGAAAATAACACCTTCTCTTCTGTACCTCTTTAGATATGAATCTGGCACTTGATATGACTGGGTTCAAAACTGCCTGCATTCGATATAACTGTTTTAACCATTTCACTGTCTATGTTGCCAACTACTGAGTAATCTAATTACCTTTATTCAAACGACTAATTGTGATCAAATGCACGATAATTCACAGATCCAACATGTCATTTCAATTTAAACATGCTTTTTTTTAATAAAGATTTTTCCCCCGCAGATTACGCCAAACCGGAAGCGTTGTCTGTGGCTACGCAATGTTGATTGTTGGTTAAACCCCCATTCCACTAAACGGCGAGCTATGGCGCTCTGTGAGAGCAGGTTGCCATACAGAACGCCTAGATCGCAAGGAGCGCTACCTGAGCGCAAAAGGATCGCAATCTAATCTCCATGAGCGCCAAGGTCGCCGTCGGTTTACTTCCCTGCACAAAGATCCGTGGCGCTCTGACCAGAACGCAATCAGATCACTAATTGATCGCCTACGTCGCCATCGGAGCTCTACTGGATCGCCAAGATCGTAACTGGAGCGCTATTCGGATCACATTTGATCCAACAAAGCAAATCAGTAAATACTTTGCGCTCCGTGGCAATCTGACAGTGATTCTCTGCATTTTAAAATACCCGATAGTATTTTCTATCAATAGATCTAAATTGCATAATTCAACTTGCCGTCTCATCCGGATCCAAACTGTTATACACCCTTACAATAATGAAACCGAAAAGTGTGTTAATATAAGACTTGTTACAGTACAAACGTAATGCAGAAAGCTTTAGGAATTGTCTACATTACTATGCTACTTCATTAAGTGGACACATGTCAAAATGAGAGCAGCTATATGTTTTGCTATGTGCCTAAACATCCGCTGCCGAATCTCAAACGAATGAGCGCGGCAGTGCGCCACACGTCTTCATGGGATATTTCCCTAGTAAGATCAAGTAGAGCGCTAAAAGAGCGGTAATGGATCACCATCGGTCGCAAACATTATCGTGTCTCTTTTGAGCGCCATAGATCGCAGTGGTGGCCATCGGAGCGCAAATAGAACGCAGTGGACCGCATCTTGTCGCCTTAAAGCGCCAACGGAGCGCAATCTGATCATTCAAGGTTGCAACATTTTTTATGAATTGGTCGGCGACCAATGGCCATAAAGTTGCTATCGGATCTTAAAGATCGCTCATGGATCGCCATCGAAGCGTTATCTAATCGCAATCGGATCGTTAATGCCGTTAGATCGCCTCATCCTGAGGCGACCTTTTGCGCTCTGTCGGAGCGCGGAGATCGCCATTGAGCGCCATCTAGTAGAATGGGGGTATAACAGTTACTTAACACGACTTTCACCCCTGGTATTTTACAAGTAAAGGTCAACAGTGCTTTATCTTTCATAATAATGCACACAGCGATACCACTTGCATCATGTCTTGACATATTCATGCCAGAGTCATCGTGTTAAAATTAAAACAAAACAGGTGATGAAAAGTTTACTTAGTAGATCTACTTAGTTAACCCTTTTACATCCAATGACCCCAAAAAAGCGCTATTGCTAACAGCGTCACGCGGCGTCTAATCAGTATCGAAACGATTTATCATTCTTTTTGAAATTTCGGCTAATAAAAATAATTATAATCTTAGCTAGTTAGAACATATTTAGTGAAAATTTAATGGCTTAGTAGGAGGTCAATTGCTTACGCTCGTTCCGCCCCTTCTTAACGATTAAGATTTAATTTAATATGTTCTAACTATAACTTAGGTCAGTGTTGGACTAAGTACCAGCACTGCGTCAAAGTATTTAATTATTAGCGTATAGGCTTGGTGGCATACACTTCTTCATCAGCTTAATTGCTGATGATGGTAGTTTGATGGCAGACAGTGGCTTAGCCTATATATTTGCTGATGCATTGAAAGAGTGAAGTGTATAGTGAATTGCAGTCTTAAAGTTCCGATTCAGGTTATGTTATCTAACAATGGGAGATGTGACATGGCTTACCTGAAAGAAATGGAGGCTCTCCGAAGAGCAGTGCTCAGAGTATTTTTGAAAACTAATATTTGTTGCAGAAAGCAGAAATACTCATAGACTTTAGACATTCACATGTACAATCAGCTGCAGGCAAACTTTGATACTATGTAGGTTCGGAGGGATGATCCTGAAACTGACTTTGAGGGGCACAAGGTAGACGGAAAATAGAAAGCAACGAAAAGGACATAGAAGGCATGGTAAGGACAGCTCATAGATTGGACAAACAAGATACCAGAGAACGAATCACCGTGACCAAAAGAATCGGATGGTTGGTTAAATCAGGGCGATTGATACATTGAAATCCACTCAATAGCCTTGGAAAGTTTTTCAAGTTAGCAGTCATGAGGTTGATATTCTGTCAACTGAATTGACACCTTTTCCAACAGCACTGTTTGGTGATTATAATGATATGACAGTAACGAAAATTAATGAAGCAACTCAGATAAGTTCCAGAAAAGAGTTTCGGACACAAAAAAGGACCAGTAGACAGTCACCATAGACGTATGGATATTGTTAGTATGGGTTTATGGCATACCCAACAAAAGACTCTTTGCAGAACTACATCGCCAACACTTACGTCGGAGAAGGTCAACAATGTCCATCTATATTATACAGCACCGAAATTTCTACATGTGAACGAGAACAAAAGGTTAAAATCGATTACTATCAAATGCAGTCTAACAGCACATTACCAAAAACAGTGTATCTTACTTTCACTGAAAAATCAGTTAACGAAACTGATAATCTTTTACATTCTAGATGCTGATACTTTTTTACACACAAATTTACAAGCTAGTATAATAGGTAAATATAAAACACAAGCTAAAACAATCCGAGGTATTATGTCAGAAAGAAAACATTTGAAAACAACACATTAAAAGTGTGTAGAGGATATTCTCATGCACAAGAAATAATATGAATCCTAAACTGTCAGTCATATAATAAAACAAGAAGGGCGAATAAAATGTTAATCAAATCTTTTATTGATATTGATATGACATTGGACAAACATATGGAAATTGTTTAGGACATTCTTCCTGCACATAGCCTCTCGGGATGTAACACAATTGAAGACAGCTTTGGAATCGGAACGGGAACTGCTGCAAGGAAAGAATTGTGGCCCAACTGTGTGTTTTCACTTATCGATTGACATGATTTTTTCTATTGAAACTTACAGTTCACAAGCGATAGTATTTCCGCGAGTTCATATCTGAAACATGCGTTCAAGTATAGACCCACAGCTTAGCGATCGAGCATCAACAAAACTTTGCTGCCTTGATTTAGGCATTTATTAGAGAAAACAATCAACATGATCTTGACCCATCAGGGTTTGGCTTGAGGAAGGAAAAAACGGATTACATTTCACAGCCAGCGACATGGACCGAAAATTTTCATATCGCTAGAGTTTATTTTTAAGCTGAGCAATGGGTGACTGCCAAGGTAGCATGCCATATAGAACTTAAATATTGATATATAAAAGCATGGATGAATGAGTTGGGTTTAGCTATAGGCAGCGGGCATTATCTCGGTCAAATAAACAGAAACAATTCTATAACAGTTAAGCCCCAGAACTTGTGACCAAATACCGTGGGTTAAAATAGAACCAGTCAAGAAACAACTGAAATTCTGACTTTTGAACATTTAAATAATTTAAGCATTTTAATGAGTATCAGTCAGTCAATAATAAGTATCATTCTGGTTAGGTCAAACCATTTAAAAATAGAGTCTGTAAATAATAGAAACTGTATGTATGATTGTTGATTTTTTGACTTTTTTTTGCTTAACAAAGTTTCCGTCACTATTTTGGCCGCCATCTTGAATATACGGAAACGCTCAATGATAAAAAGATGTCATCCGTAACATTTCAATAATAAGAAGTATCATTTCAATAACGAATATTATAATGGTGAGATCAAATCAATTAATAAAAAGAAATTATGAATGCTGATGTATTGATAATTTTGTTTAAAGCATTTCGGTAGCCCCAAACTATAAATGCCAGAGTTTAGAGTAGTTTTTAACGCATTTGGGTAGCCATTTTAGCCGCCATTTTGATTAAACGGAAATTCTGAAGGGTGACACAATGTCACCCGTAACATTTTAATACATGAATTGTCATTTCAATAATAACTCTCATTATCATGAGGTCAAATCAGTTAAAAAAAAGAAACAATTAATGCAGCGTTTTGGACTATTTTTGTTAAAAAACATTCCAGTAGCCAGTTTGGCCGCAATCTTGAATGCTGAAGGGTGACAAGATGTCATCCGTAACAGTTCAATAATATGTATCATCATTTCAGTAATATCTATCATTATGGTGGGGTCAAATCAGTTCAGAATACTAAATCATGAATGCTGAATATTAGAGTAGTTGGTTTCAACGCATTTAGGTACCCACTTTAGCCGCTATTTTGAAAATACCGAAATGCTAAAGAGTGACAAGATGTCAATCGTAACATTTTAAAAACATGAAACGTCTTTAGAATGGTAACTGTCAGTATGGTGAGGTCAAATCAGTTAAGAAAAAGGAAAAATGAATGCTGATTTTTAGACTTATTTGTTCAAAAGCCTTTCGACAGCCATTTTGGCCGCCATTTTAAATATACAAAATGCTTAAGGGTGACAAAGTGGCATCCAGTGGTTTTTCAATAAGTAACATATGCTGAAGTAGAATCAGTCGAGAAAAAAAACCTAGGACGGCATTTCCAGGTCCAGTCAGTCCTCTGTCGGACTATGAATTTTAAACGATATTGCAAACAACATTATTGAAGCAGACGACAATAAAACGGTGACGGGGTAAAATATCATGATTGATTTAGCAGCGAAAGAGTAAAACAGAAGACTGACATTTTACTTTGAACTGTACCGGTGTATGGTGATGTTTCTTGACAGAAAATGGCAAAGCTAAATAACTGGAGCTGTAGGTTGTTAAACAGACAAAAGTTCAGAGATCAGCCCTGCGTTCATTAGAGCGAACCTCTCGCCACGAGCCTTTTGCTCGGGGAGAGATACTAATGAACGCTACGTTCGCCTCGAGACTAGTTCAAGGGGTATTAGTGTATTCGTCTAATGAACAATTTGACGAATTGTGAATTCGCATAGAAAGCAATTTTATATAGCGAATGTATTTCGCACTTAAAGTTATATTACGTGCAGGAAGATCTACCAGAAATATACCAAAGTGAAGATCAATCTTTCTTGTTGTGTTCTTGCAATGAAATATTAGTGTAGCCCCCAATAAAACACACACATTTGACAACCTGTTTTATTATACTGCAAAGTAAATTCCTTACTTTTCATTGGTCACCGAGCCGTAGACCTGACACGAAGTACCCTGTGAGCTGACAGGGTACTTGGAAATGCAGCTGTTTTCATTGGCTGACAGGTCCCTGAGTCTTGCTTTGCAAAAAATAAGATGGCCGATTTCTCGACAGGATTGAGTGCATTCAATCGTGCAGCCTCCGTTTTAAGTCCATTTCGGCTAAGAACCAATCGGTGTTTGGATCTTTCAACAGTGGCATTATTTCTGGGAAAGTTTGACGTCGAAGTATGCCGAGTATGCCCATTTTCTTATGGGTAGCAACCACCAGACGTGACGACATGACGTCATTTACGCTCAACGGTATCTGCTTTGGCGCGATTTTGTTATAGTTTATTATGAGCGGCACAAGGTAGACGGAAAATAGAAAGCAACGAAAAGGACATAGAAGGCATGGTAAGGACAGCTCATAGATTGGACAAACAAGATACCAGAGAACGAATCACCGTGACCAAAAGAATCGGATGGTTGGTTAAATCAGGGCGATTGATACATTGAAATCCACTCAATAGCCTTAACGGCTCGGGCAACATGATTTACCTCAGCCGGGAAGAAGTCCTCATGTACACTGTGAAGAAACTGTATAACTAATATGATACTGGTTGGTGCAAAGATTGTTTAAATCAATCGGTAAATAACTGATTATATGTCCCATTAGCGGCTTTTTAGGGAACCAAAGTGAGCAATTTCATTTACAAACTCTACCTGTAGAAAGTACATTTGTCCTAAGCTAAGAGTGTAGATCCAAATCAAAGGATCCCCCAAGAGTTGTGCGATTGTTTGTTTGGGTATATATTTAAACAAGAGGGTCATTGACTCTATATCGCCCAGAACACAATGTTACCAGAGCTTTAGTCCGGCAGAGAAATGAGGATTTGGAGGTCCACCTAGAAATGGCGTCCTAAGTTTTTTTCTTGATTGATTTTGATAGTTCAAAGCAGTGTCATTCAGAATTGACTGGGTGCCACCTTGGCACCTTTGAGCATTTTGATATATTTCTGGTTTACCCCACCCACCGTTTTTTACTAATTTCCACGAAATTGGGCCTTTTATACTATACCCCGGCATCGAATACCGGGTAAATTCCTTGAAAGTTTAAGTATTATATCAATGAAACTTAAATCATAGATACGCCTTAATGTGAGTAGCATGTTGCATTGCAGTTTGATAACCTTGACCTTTGCCCTTGACCTCTGTGACATTTGAAAATTGTTTTGCGTTTTATAGGTCAATTTTGGACTAAGTACTTCAATTACGTTCACATAAATTCACATGTATGTGCACTTCAACGAGTAAAACTAGTTACACAAGTAAATTACTAACATTGACCTTTAACCTTGACCTCTGTGACCTAGATATTTTTTCTTTTTGGTCAGTGTTGGACTAAGTACCAGCAGCTAGGGTCACGTAACTGTACATGCTTGTGTGCGTCAAAATATTTCATTCTTAGCATATAGTTTTGGTGGTATACACTTACTCAACAGCTTAGTTGCTGATGATGGTAGTTTGATGGCAGACAGTGGCTTAGCCTTTATATTTGCTGATGCCTTGAAAGAGTGTAGTATATAGTGAAATGCTGCCTTAAAGTTCTGATTCAGGTCATGTTAACTAACAATGGCAGATGTGGCATGGCTTACCTGAAAGAAAGGGAGGCTCTCCGAAGAGCGGTGCTCAGAATATTTTTGAAAATTAAGATTTGATGAGGCATGGACGAGGTATATAAAAGTGAATATGTCATATGTTCATTGAAATCCCCTTTATGTGCCATGGCATGGGCATGTGGCCAATTGCATAATTAAGATTATGATTAAGCAGAAATACTCACAGGCTTTAGAATTCACATGTACAATCAGTTGCAAGCAAACTTTGATATCATTGTGACTCACAGGGATGATCCTGAAACTGACTTTGAGGGGCAAAAAGGAGACGGAAAATAGAAAACAACGCAAAGGACACGGAAGGCACGGTAAGACAAGAGGACCATGATGGCCATAAAATCTCTCACCTGAATTGAATCGGGTAGTTTTATCTTAAAGTTTCATCAATAATCAAAATCTTCCTAAAACTTAAAGACTTACTTAACTTGTGAACGTTCGAAAAAAAATATATATTCAAATTTGTAGACACTAGAGCGCAAACGTGGTTAAAGTCTTGCCTTTTCGAGCCTATCTGGGTGTATCAAGGATGAATAACTCTTGACAAAGGGGTTCTATTACACCCAAACTTTAACTTATGGAAGAACTTACAGTAGTATGCACTGTGAGCAAGTCAGTTTAAAGTGCATTTAAAAATTGTAGTTGCTAGATTGATAAAGAAATTGATAAAGATAGCGTTTTCAACAGTGTTACTGAAGAAATGGAATCAGATGATGTGCATAACAGCTAGAAACCAGGCTAGGGACTGTTAATAGAATTGGACAAACAAGATATCAGAGAAGAAATCACCGTGACCAAAAGAATGTGATGGTAGGTCAAATCATGTGAAATCTACTCAATAATCTTCGTAAGTCTTCAAGCTAGCAGCCATGAGGTTGATATCGGAGATGTTCTGTCCCATGAATTGACAACAGCACTGTTTGGTGATCATATTGATATGACAGTTACAAAATTTGATAAAGCAATTCAAAAAAATCCAGATAGGAGTTTTTGACACAAAAATGGGACCAGTAGACAGTCACCATAGACGGATCGATATTATTAAGGTTTTATGACATACCCCACAAAAGGCTCTGTGCAGAACATTTAAGTTGGAGGAAAACAATGTTGACCTATATATACAGCACTTACATTTCTATAAGTGTACGAGAGCAACAGGTTAAAATCGATTACTATCAGTTGCATGCTAACAGCATATTACCAAAAACAGTTTATCTTACAGTCACTGAAAACAACAGTTAATGAAGCTGATAATCTCTTACATTCTAGATGCTGAGACTTTTCAAATTGAGCACACACAAATTAACAAGCAAGTGATAATAGGTAAAAATGAAACACAAGCTTAAACAAGCCGATGTATTATGTCAGAGAGAAAAACATTTGAAAGCAACATATGAAGAGATAGACAACATGATTATGTAGTAGGTATTCTCATGCATAAGAAATTATTCGAATCCTAAGCTGTCAGTCATATTATAAAACTGTCAAATCAAAGGGCGAATAAAATGTTAATCGAATCTATTATTGATATTGCATGTGGCAAACATATGGACATTGCTGAGGACATTCTTCCTGCACATACCCTCTCGGGATGTAACACAGTTGCAGACAGCTTTGGAATAGGAACGTGAACTGCTGCAAGGAAATAATTGTGGTCCAACTGTGTGTTTTAACTTATCGGTTGACTTGATTTTTCTATTGAAACTTACATTTCACAAGCAATAGTATTTCCCCGAGTTCATATCTGAAACACGCGTCCAAGTATGAACCACACAGCTTAGCGATGAAACATCAGCAAAACTCTGCTTCCTTGATTTAGGCATTTTTTAGAGGAAACAATCTACCTGAAATTGACCCAACAGGGTTTGGCTGGAGGAAGGATAAACAGATACCATCTTCACAGCCAGCGACTTGGACCGGAAACCTTGTCATAACGCTATAGTTAATTTGTAAACAGAGCAATGTGTGGCTGTCAACGTACGCTCGTAGCATGCCATGTAGAACGTAAATATTGATATGTAAAAGCATGCATGGACGAGTTGGGTTTAGGGTACTGCAACACAGAATAGATCATATAGCGCCGATAACAGATGAGATGAGAGGTGATTAGATGAGATGATGATGATTTCAGAAAGATGATTTCGACTAGTCTCATTCGTTGCATTCGATTCAGCGCATGGGAACAAAATCAGCGACTTGCCTTCCTTTTAGTTATTGGCAGCGGGCATTATCTCGGTCAAATACACAGAAATAGTCCTATGACAATTAAGCCCCAGAACCCCGATCAGGTAGGAAGTCTCTTGGGTTAAATGTAAAATCGCTCTTGTGAACAAACAAATACCAGGTGCTTAAAAAGAACCAGTCAAGAAACAGCTGTTTATTTTGACTTTTGACTTTTTAAATATTTTAAGCATTTCTATCGCAATGTTGGCCGCTTTCTTGATTACGAAAATGCTCGATGGTAAAAAGATGCCCCCCAAAGTATTTCAATAATGAGTATCATTCGTCAATAATAAGTATCATTCTGGTAAGGTCAAACCATTTAAAAATAAGAAATAATGATTGTTGTTGTTTTGACATATTTTGATTTAAAGCATTTCGGTCAACGCTTTGGTCGCCATCTCGAACATATGGAAATACTCAAGGGTGACAAGATGGCATCCACGTACAGTTCCATAAGAAGTATCATGTTTTCAATAATAAGCATCACCATCTTAAATATATAGAAATACTCAAGGATGAAAAGATGTTACCCATTACATTTCATCAATAAGTATCACAAATCTTATAGTAAGTATGATTACGTTGATATCGAGTCAGTTATGAATATAAAATGTATGATTGTTGATTTTTCGACATTATTTGCTAAACAAAATTTTCATCACCGCCATCTTAAATATCTGGAAACGCTCAATGATAAAAAGATGTCACCCGTAACATTTCAATAATTAGTTTGATTATTTCAATAACGAATATCATAATGGTGAGATCAAATCAATTAATAAAGAGAAATTATGAATGCTGATGTATTGATAATTTTGTTTAAAGCATTTCGGTAGCATAAACTATGAATGCCAGAGTTTAGAGTAGTTTTTAACGCATTTGGGTAGCCATTTTAGCCGCCATTTTGATTAAACGGAAATTCTGAAGGGTGACACAATGTCACCCGTAACATTTTAATACATGAATTGTCATTTCAATAATAACTCTCATTATCATGAGGTCAAATCAGTTAAAAAAAAAGAAACAATTAATGCAGCGTTTTGGACTATTTTTGTTAAAAAGCATTCCAGTAGCCAGTTTGGCCGCAATCTTGAATGCTGAAGGGTGACAAGATGTCATCCGTAACAGTTCAATAATATGTATCATCATTTCAGTAATATCTATCATTATGGTGGGGTCAAATCAGTTCAGAATACTAAATCATGAATGCTGAATATTAGAGTAGTTGGTTTCAACGCATTTAGGTACCCACTTTAGCCGCTATTTTGAAAATACCGAAATGCTAAAGAGTGACAAGATGTCAATCGTAATATTTTGAAAACATTAAACGTATGCTGAAGTAGAAATTATGAATGCTGATGTGTTGACCATTTTGTTTTTAAGCATTTAGGTAGCCATTTTAGCCGCTATTTTGAATACACAGATGTGCTCAAAGGTGACAAGATGTCATCCGTAACAGTTCAATTATATGTATCATCATTTCAGTAAAATCTTTCATGATGGTGGAGTCAAATAAATTTAGAAAACCAAACTATGAATGCTGAAGTTTAGAGTAGATTTTAACGCATTTGGATAGCCATATAAGCAGCCATTTGAATAAACGGAAATGCTGAAGGGTGACAAGATGTCACTCGTAACATTTTTAAAACATAAATTGTCCATGTAAATAATAACTCTCATTATGGTGAGGTCAAATCAGTTAAAAAAGAGAAATAATGAATGCTGCCTTTTGGACTATTGTTTCGGTAGCCATTTTGGCCGCCATCTTGAATATACAGAAATGCTCAAGGGTGACAGGATGTCATCCGTAACAGTTCAATAATATCTATCATTTTGGTGGGATCAAATCAGTTAAGAAAACCAAACCATGAATGCTGAAGTTTAGCGTAGTTTGTTTCAACACATATATGTAGCCATTTTAGCCGCCATTTTGAATATACTGAAATGCCAAAGAGTGACAAGATGTCAACCGTAATATTTTGAAAACATTAAACGTCTTTTGAATAATAACTATCATTATGGTGAGGTCAAATCAATTAAATAAAGGAAAAATGAATGCTGATTTGTATGCTATTTTGTTTAAAAGCCTTTCGGCAGCCATTTTGGCCGCCATCTTGAATATACGAAAATGCTCAAGGGTGACAAAGTGGTACCCGGTGGTTTTTCAATAAGTAACATATGCTGAATCAGTCGAGAAAAAAACTTAGGACGGCATTTCCAGGTCAAGTCAACCC
Organism: Gari tellinella; assembly: GCA_922989275.2. Taxonomy (NCBI): domain Eukaryota; kingdom Metazoa; phylum Mollusca; class Bivalvia; order Cardiida; family Psammobiidae; genus Gari; species Gari tellinella. The sequence goes on from OV277858.1 coordinate 56,851,880, forward strand.
TCTGCCGGACTATTTAGTGAAATATTGACAACATTAGTTTTTCAGCAGAAAACATTTTAAGCTCAGATAAAACACTGCATAATAGTATCTGACAATTATCCATACCGTTGGCAAACCGTGTCAAATTTTAAGGTAAAATTGTCCGCTAAACTTCATTTTTGAGAAATTCAAGTAGACGAAAGTAATTCTAAAGTAATCGACATGACAGCAGTGAAAGGGTTAAAAGCGAATGCTGAAGAAGTACAGGCTCCGAGGTTATAAAACTTAAAACGAACTAGATGTGCTCAAAACTCAGTTTCGATAACAGGCTCTAGTGTTTACCAAACATTTGATTTGTGTAACCTCATTTGGATACATAATTACAGTATAATTATGTATGAAAATACTGGTTTTAAAATAAAATGTTTGCAGAAGTTTTATGAGAAGAATAAAATTCTGAGTTCTATTCTTAACCCTTATCCTGCGGTGATGTCGTCTGCTTCGAAATTGTCGTCTGCAAAATTTGTTAAATATAGATGTATACATTTTATAAGTAAAGAAACTTAAAGAAGAGTGTCAAACAGTTTGGATCCAGATCAGACGCCGCGTAACGCGGCGTCTGATCTGGATCTAAAGTGTTTGCAAAAATCAATAAAGTCGCGACCAGCAGGCAAAGGGATAATATAAAGCGTCAATTAACAGACACACTGGCTGCTTTATAATGACATTTGGCAGCTTTATGCAGAGCATAGACATGCAGAAAGATTTGAGAGCGTTCTGCATCTCTCAAGGGTCCTATATTTAAAATCTGAATTTGTTACAGTGCAGCCTCTCTACAACGGCCCTCTGAACAATGATTCCCTACTTACAGTGGATGTGGGGATAACACTCACCTAGGGCCGTATTCTGAAACATTCTAAGTACTTTGTTTAGGAATTTTCTAACTCTTACATTTAACTAAGAAAAACTATTGTCTAATTTCTCTTAGAAAATACTATATATTTACTTAAGAGACAAAAACTTAGAGTAAAATATGGCTGTTGTCATAGATTTCCCCGACTAAAATGACGTCACTCTTCTCGCACACTAACGGGTTGTAGTTTTTGGGTTTGTTTTCTTCTCATTTGTAAATTCTAAATAGTTGTTGATAGTTCTAGAAATGACTTTTATGTTTCTACTCTTTCTAGGTACGACAGACCATTTTTTCGTCTGAAAATAAATACTAAGTGTCATACACCATTGGAAAGGTATTTTCAATTGCAGATCAATGCACTTCAAATTAAAACTCTGTCATGATTGGTTATCAAGTTATGACGTTTTGAAGTTACCATGGTTACGGAAGTAGTGTTGCCAAATTATTGATCTGTGTCACGCTACGGTTCAAAGTCCCATTGTGTTTTCAGATCTTTTCTTAATGCCTGAAATACAATAACGGTTAATAATAATGTTTGAACTTTCTTATGCGCCAAACTGATCTATGAAATGATGAAGACGGACCTAAATCACCAAAAAAGGGCGATTTAAAATCATAACAAACCGAAAATAGAACGTCTGACATAAACATTACCACACGGCTTAGTCTCACGTGATACAGACGAAATCAACTTCACTGGGTGCAAACACTAGTCAGTTAGACTATCACACTTTTTTGTCCGCTCTCTCACTCAACTATTTTTTATCCGATCTTCCACAAACTTGCTGAAAATGTTTATTGATATAAAATCAAGGTTTAGTTTGATTACTACTAAAATCGCATAAGGTATATCTAATTAATAAAAAATGACTGTTTCAGTCATGTATGCACTCTAAAACAAATAGCTTTTATCGGATATTCACCAAACATGCTGAAAATATTTATTCATATAAAATTTAGGTTTGGTTTGATTATTACTAAAATCGCATGTGGCATATCTGAGTTTTTGCCCTTTATGTATTAAAAATGACTGTTTTCAGCAAGTTTTGCTCTCTAACACAAATACGTTTTATTGGATCGTCACCAAACTTGCTGAAAATGTGTATTGATATTAAATCAAGGTTTAGTTTGATTACTACTAAAATCGCATAAGGTATATCTAAGTTATTGCATGTTTATTAATAAAAAATGACTGTTTCAGTCACTTTTTCACTCTAACACACACAGTTTTTATCGGATATTCGACAAACTTGCTGAAAATGTTTAATTATATAAAATTTAGGTCTAGTTTGATTATAACAAAAATCGCATGTGGCATATCTGAGTTTTTGCCCTTTATGTAATAGAAATGACTGTTTTCAGGAAGTTTTGCTCTCTAAAACAAAAACTTTTTTTGGAATCTTCACCAAACTTGCTGAAAGTTTTCATTAATATAAAATCAAGGTTAAGTTTGAATCCTACTAAAATCGCATAAGGCATGTTGGAGTAATAGCCCCTTAATTATTTAAAAAAAATTGCTGTGTCAGCCTTTTTTTCTCTCTAACACAAAGAGTTTTCATCGGATCTTCACCAAACTTGCTGAAATTCTTTATTTATATAAAATCTAGGTCCAGTGTGATTATTACTAAAATCTCATAGGGATTATCTTAGTTATTGCCCTTTATGTATTAAAAAGGACTGTTTCACCATTTTTTGCTCTCTAACACAAATACTTATTTTTATTGATTTTCACCAAACTTGCTGAAAATGTTTATTTATATAAAATCAAGGTTTGGTTTGATTATTACTAAAATCGCATGTGGCATGTCTGAGTTTTTGCCCTTTAAGTATTAAAAATTAATAGTTCAGCATTGTTTTGCTTTCTAACACATACAGTTTTCATCAAATATTCACCAAACTTGTTGAAAATGTTTATTAATATTAAATCTAGGTCAATCATCTTAACTACCAAAATCGCAGAAGGCATGTTGGAGTTATTGCCCTTGAATGACTAAAATTGACAACTTCAGGCTTGTCAGCTTTCTGACTCAAACAGTTTTAATTGGATCTTCACCAAATTTGCTGAATATAATATTTGTATAAAATCTTGGTCCAGTTCTATAAATACCCAAATCGCCGAAGGCATGTTGGAGTTATGTTTCTTTAAATTTTAAAATTTTGCTATTTTAACCTTATTTTTGCCCTGTCCACTCTGTAAAAGGACCAGTTTTTATTCTATTTTTAGCCAAATATTTGGTCAATGGTTGCATGTGCTTCATCTTAGCCGTGTTGATAATAAGTTAAGTAATAAATGACCACTCCATTTCTCCTTTACCTCTTGAAGGATTTTCATTCAACTGTATTCGATTTTTTTCCTTGACTTAGATTTAATACCAATACACGTTGTCAGCAAGTTTGGTAAAGATCCAATAAAAAGTGTTTGTGTTAGAGAGCAGAAAATGCTGAAACAGTCATTTTTTAATTATTCAAGGGCAATAACTCAGACATGCCTTATGCGATTTTGCTAGTTATTTAACCTGACCTAGATTCTATACTAATTAACATTTGGAGCAAGTTTGGTGAAGATCCAAAAAGAAGTGTTTGAGTTAGAGAGCGGACAAGGCTGAAACAGTCATTTTCAGCAAGCTCAATGTATAGATTCTCCGTAGTTTTTTTTAATCGTTTACCCACCGTGAATAATAGGTAGTGTTTAACCCTGTGCCTACTGGTCGTTACTTTACGGAGTTTACAAACTATTTGAATCTAAAAAGACGCCGCGTAACATCTGGATCCAAACTGTTTGACACTCGTCTTAAGGTTTGTTTAATTAAAACAATGCATAAATCTAAACTGAACAAATTTTGCAGACTACAATGTCAAAGCAAACGTCTGTGCAGCAGTATAAGGGTTAACAGGGTCATTTTCAGTGTTCCAGCTATACATGTAAGTGGGAGTAATCTGAACTAATCTAATATTTTCTCACTCATTTCAGCACCGAATGCTATGGTGTTACTACTGATTAAACCGTCTCTTCGAGACAATTTTAATGAGTATGACACCATTGGGTTTAAAAGCAGAAATAAAGATTTTAGTTTTCGAAATACTTTTTTATCTGGAGCCCTGTATTTACAGAGTTGTCCTTCTTTCCATTCACAATGGAGGCTTTTTAATTTGTGCAGCACCAAAATATTATAAATAAAATTTAAAAAGCGAATTTCTTAGATAAAGCCGGTTTTTGTGAAAGAATCACGTCCCACGTAGTTCAAATGGGACCCCAAACAACCGTTTTCTGCAGGTTTCTCAAAAACACAATGCGGCTTTAAGAACAATAACTTTTGTTCTAATAAGCCGATCACGATACTTTTTGGTGACCCGGTTTCTTATGAGGAGGGAATACTTATTATTTCATTTTAGGTTGGTATGTCGAATGTCACGTGATCTGTTATTGATTTTTCGCTTCGTTTCTGTCTCATGACAATAACTTTTGTTCTGATGAGCCGATCAAGATCATTTTCGGTGAACTGATTGCTTATGAGAAGGGGATACTTAGAATTGTATTTTGGGTAGGTAGGTCAAAGGTAACGTGATATGTTACTAAAAATAGACTTTAGCTTCGCTTTGGTTTTAGGTCAATAACTGTTGTTTTGATGAGCAGAACTCAATCAAATTTGGTGAACTGGTTAATCCACAGGGACCCGACACGATTGATCTTTGACAGAAAAAGTTGTCAGAAGGTATATATAGAGTCTCTATATATACCTTCTGACAATTGTTTTCTCTCAACAATCAATCGTGTCGGGTCCCTGTTGGTTAATCATGGTAATGGGATGTTTGAGATGTCATTTTAGGTTGGTAGGTCGAAGGTCACGTGACCTGTTACTAAAAATAGATTGTTTGGCTGTGACCGTTTTGCATCTCGATACGAGATTTTAAGGCCTATTTCTGGCTCTGCGGGGAGTCAATTGGAGTGTAAATTGTGGAAGCTGTCAATTGGTTTGTATATTGTGGTAGGGTCCACATATGCTGGATATGCAGTTGTTTTATCATATTACCCACAGGTACAATTATGGTCTAGGGTACTAGACCATGGTAGTACCTTAGTACTACCGTACTACTTCTGTGAAAAGTGTGCAAGGATTTTAGAATATTCATGAACGTTAAATGGCCGCATCTAGAATTGATTAAGAGCTTGAAGAATTAGTTTACCAATTCTATAAAAGGAGTTTCTTGAATCTTTTGTTAATCTAGACTAATTATTCTAAAACCATCAACTTTCTAGAATGTTTGCAGAATATTCGTGAACGTAAAATAGCCGCTTCAAGAATTCTTCATGGTTTAATTCTAAAATAAGTCAATACCCTCCCACATGGGTAGATATTGGTACAAATAGATGAGGGATCTAGCTGATTGTAATGCAATTATTTAAGAGATAATAATTGGAATTCATAACAAGGGCCACAATGGCCCTAAATCGCTCACCTGGTACACCATGTAAAACTTGACATATAGTGAGTGACTGTGACCTAGATTACGACTAGACATGATCTACACTCAACCTTTGGAGTGTTAACAAGATTTTTTAATTTGACATAGCGACCTAGTTTTTGACCAGACTTAAAGAGGCTCGCAACCAGATTTTAACATTAAAAATAGCAATTTGTAAATATGATTTATGTAAAATGCTTATTTAAATGGGTAAGAATTAGCTTAGGATAAGAAAATCTGTTGAAAAAATGCATTTAAAAATAAAAGAGGCTCTGGTGGGATTCGAACCCGTGACCCTCCATGCGGGGACAGACACGCAAAAAATGGAAACCATTTAGCCCACTCGACCACGGGCTTTTCAATTTTTTTGGAAACGATTTAACGTACTTCAGTTTGTAGCGATGGATAGTACACAATTCGGCTCGGGTTTATGTCTGAGCCCATGTTCAATTTTTGTTGCATCTTTCGACGCAACGAATAAAACGATGGAAAATATCTAAAAAAAAAATGAAGATTTTAAGACTTTTCTTAAGGATGTTTTTAAACTGATCATATTTTTCTTATGACAGATGCACGATAATGCTACACATTTGGTTTTATTTGAGCATTTTCTTTTATTTTTGCAAATACACCATCCGGTTGCGAATCTCTTTAATCGACATTTGATGTTGACCTAGATTTGATGTAGGCAAACGTTCTGACAATATTTCATTCAGATCTAATCAGATTTGTAGCCACTAGAGGATTAACACTGTTTTCCTTGATTTGATCTTGAGACCTAGTTTTTGACCTGACATGACCCACATTCAAAGTTGGTCATTAAGTTTCATGAAGATCGGATGAAATTTGAAGCCGCTAGAGTGTTCACGATCCACTGGTGAACGGACAGACAGACGACGTACACCCAGCCATCCTAAAAGCTCACATTGGCACTTCGTGCCAGGTGAGCTAAAACACAAACGTTTGATGAAATATAATTTTCTTTATCGATATATTATCAAGTAATTGAATTTTCCGTTACATTTATTAGCAACTGTATTTTATCAACTAATTGTCCAATACAGTCCTATAAATTATAGGTATACCATTTTTTTGCAGAAGATTAACCTATGTTTGAACACAGGTGACCACTTAAAGCAGATTGAAAGTACAGCAAATTTCTGCTTCACTTTAAGCCTGCTTTAATCTACCATTTACCATCTGCTAGGATTTGATAAACAATTTAGTTTGAATGGTACAAATATTCAGAGTAATATATACCTGCTTAAAAAGGTGACCACTTAAAGAAGGTTAAAAGTAGAGCAGAACATGCTTTACTGTTAGCCTGCATTAAGCAAATATCTGCTAGGATAAAGAATATGTTTTGTATAGTAATGGAACTATTTTCTTCAGTGTGTGAATAAAATAAGGATTTATGGAGCAATGTATTAAATACAGAAGGAAAAATTAGTTAAACTGGCACAGCTGTTTCCATCTTCTTAGTACTAAAAATTAATGTTCATATCTGCACGAAGAATATTATCTCACTGTTCTGTTATGTATTATGAGACCCCAAATAAAAAAATAGTAAAATAAAACAAATACCATCAATTTTCAATCTACATGTTTAACCATTACCCTGTAGTAATATCGTTTGCTTTAAATTGTTGTCTGCAAACAATATCGAAATATGATTTGTACTTATTTTAATTGAGAAGTGTAAAAAGTGTTTGGATACAGATCAGACGCGAAATTATGCAGCGTCTGATCTAGATCCAAAATGTTTTTCAATAACAGCCAAGTCGCGATCAGCATGATAATGTTAACTGCAACATCTATCAGCATCCCCTAAATCTGTCTACATCTATCAACTAGTACCCTACTGTGGTAATTGGTTCACTGATTTATTGATTGAATGACTGTTTCATTCATTCACTCATTCATTCGGTCATTCATTCTGTTATTCTATCATCTTTTTCACTGTTTGCTAATTTGTTTGTGTGTTCACTCATTTTGCATTGACATTACATTCAACCGTTTAGCTAATCGTATTTCACCGCTCTCGTAGTTTTTTTTAGTTCAGATGCGCCTAGAATATGTGCCGTGTTGTGAAAGTGTGTTGTCGCACCTACCCTTCCACTAGTCATTGCACAATTGTAACACGTGATGGATCCAGATTATACGCCCAGTCACTAGCCGTTCTGTCTGGGTCCACACTGCTTACGAAATTCCTGGTTATCAAAGTGTTCCATGGAGGGGTAGATGCATCTGTACTTCTCTTTTATATGTTATAGATTCATACATGTATACTTATGTGGTAATTACAGTGAAACCTACCTATAATGACCACTTATATAAAACATGTTGATCATTACGTGCTTAAGATTGGTGGTTGCCTTCGAGCGGGGTGGGGTGAAACAGAGGACCCCTTAGGGAATCTCATCTGTCTTTCATAGTGTCGTTTACTGTGGTGTTCGCAGTAGGAGTTTTAACTGTATGGTTGTATGCCTGCACTGAAGGGCTGTCATAAGAAGATCATGAAAAATCTTTAACCCTTTACCACATTGTACACATGTTTTCCCGTTATGATGACACGTGAACACTTAAAGCAGGTTGAAATTAAAGCAGAATGCACCTTAAGCCGCATTCTGCTTTACTTTCAGCATGCTTTAAGCTACCATCATGTAGGATAAAAATACGAATATTTTGGGGGAAATGGCAGCTCTGGCGCTGTGTGAATGTTTAAAGTGTTTGTAAATTTATTTCATACATTTGTATATATCAATGTTAATATGTGACATATTTTCTATTTAATGCTATTGTAATTTTCACCATGAAATTGAATGGTGGCAAAATAAAAACAAACAAAACCCTGAAAAAAAGTTTGATTCTGACGACACGTGTTGTTTTTTGGTTTCTTAACAAATCATAGTGCATTGTCCGAAAACTAGGTTTATCCGAAATAGTGTTCAATTCACCGCTACGTGGCAATTACCTCTCAGGCGTAATTACAACCCCTGCTTTGGATGCACCGCGGCAAAAAGGGGCAAAAGATATCAAACAAGTAAATGGCTCAAAACATTCATAAATTTTCATAAAATATGGACAATATGTTGCATTTAGTTGCAAAAGGGTAAATTGTGAGTTATTGAAACTTAAAAATGGGCTATATTTAAATCTTTAAATTCATATTTTACAAATATTTTTTTTTTAGTCTGAGTAAAGGAATTGTTGCCAGACATCTTGAAAAACAGATTCTGATGAAGTTTTACACAAAATAACTCTGTATTTTGGAAATATTTTGCGAAAAATGTATGAGGGGTTTTGCTCTGCCGAAACGCTCAGGTATCACATTCGACGATCGAAAAAACGCCATCAGCGCCGTCATACGGAATTAAAACTAGTTCTATCAAATGATTAAAAGTTTGTTTTATTCGTTCAAGTCTAAATATAAGCACCTTTCATTAAAAACAAGTGCAAAACGAACAGGTGAAAATGCGGGTTTATATAGGTGACACAGTAGGGGAGCCTCGATATGGAATCTCGTTGACGTACCTACTCTTTCTTGATATTTGAAAAGCTCTATGAAAAATGTCATGCTTTCAAAACTTAAGAAGAGTAAAATATGACTGACAAACAAGTTTGTATCTAGATCAGACGCCGCGTTACGCAGCATCTGATATGGATCTATGCAAACTATTCGCAAAAATTAACCAATTCGCGCTTAGCATAATAAGTGGGTTTTTTTAAAGCAAGCTGACTGAAGAAACCTTGTTATTTGAGATTTGTATTTGTATTTCAGCATGCTTTAACCCTTTCATTCCAAATGGCACCTAAATGTGCGCTTGTAAACAGTTTAGGCTCTGAACAGACGCTGCCTTACGCTGCGTCTGATCAGGATCTAAACCGTTTGGCACTCGTATTGAACTTTTGTCAGTCATATTGCCTTAGAATTAGCTTTGAAACGATATTGCAGACAACAAAATTGAAACAGACGACAATGATACGGTGAAGGAGTAAACTCTCACGAAAAGCTTGGCAGTGAAAGGATTAAGCAGTTATTTGTATTTACAGAAACGAATAATTATTCTTTTAAAAAAAAAGTCGTTAAGAAAAATTAAGATTGTACCTGTGTGTTGTTCTGAACGGCTACCCACGACATGCTAGTCAGACTCGCTCCCTATTGAGCCTAGGTGGCTTCGTTGATACTTGATATTTTCCACGTTTTTTGCAATGAAGACCTTAGGTAATAATGGCTTAAACAGTACCCTTAGTCCTTTGTAATGACGTGACCCACCCCGAATTTGACCCTGGTCGCCATGTTTGTTTGATGTAGTTTAGTAAGTAAGTCACCTCAAGAAGTCGGTATGCTTACTTATACAAGAGGGCCATGGCCCACAAGTCGCTCACCTGAGGACATTGCAACTAAGCTGATTGGGCAAGACAATAGTGTAATATATATAGCTATAAAAAGATTTTTAAAGGTTTTCCTATATAAGTCTATCTAAAACTGATAAGCCCCGGGGCGGGACCAAATTTAAATCAAGGGGTCATAATTTGAACAATCTTGGTAGAGGACCATAAGGCAAAGCTACATGTCAAATATAAATGATTTGTGCCTTACAGTTTCAGAGAAGATTTTTTTTAAAGGTTTTCTTATGTAAAACTTAAAAGCCCCAGGGCGGGGCCAATTTTGCCCAGGGGTCATAATTTGAACAATCTAGATATAGGGCATCAAGGCAAAGCTACATTGTAATATTTAAGGTCAAGGCCTTACAGTTTCAGAGAAAAAAATATTTTTAAAGGTTTTCCTATATAATTTACTGATAAGCCCCAGGGCGGGGCCATTTTTTACCCGGGGGTCATAATTTTTACAATCTTGGTAGAGTACCATAAGGCAAAGCTACATGTCAAATATTAATGATGGGTCGTAATTTTAACAACCTTGGCAGAGGACCATAAGCTAAAGCTACATGTCAAATATGAATGATCTGGGCCTTACAGTTTCAGAGAAGCACTGATGTTTGAAAAATTCACTATATAACTCTATGTTAAACTGGGACCCCCGGGGCGGGGCCAATTTTAACCCCAGGGGCGTAATTTGAACAATCTTGATAGAGGACCTGTAGATGATGCTATGTGCCAAATATCTAAGCTCTGGGCCACATAGATTTTGACAAGAAGATTGTTTAAGATTTCCTTTTTCTTTCACTTTGATTGCCATGGCAACCAGAGTTCTACAGTGTTTTTATTTCTTTGTACCAATTTGAAAGAGCTTGACCAAAGGAACATTCCTGTAAAGTTTTGTTGAAATCTGTAAAATGGTACAGGAGAAGATGTCATTTGAAGCTATTGGTAACTTTTTATTTGATTTTACCGAATTGGCCACGCCCTCTGGCGGCCATGTTTTTTTGACGGATCAAAATTCCTTGAACAACTTTGAAAGTCTATTCATTGAGAAACATTTTGGTGAAAACCAAATTAAAATCGGCCCAGTAATTTCGTCGGAGAAGATTTTTCTAGATTTTGTGCACGGTTGCCATGGCAACAAGAAAAAGTACCCCATCCACAAATTTTTAACAACTTTTCGTCCCCCCACCCTACTGATGCTTATGATGAAGTTTGGTTGACTTTGGGTCAATGGCTTAAGAGGAGAAGTTGTTTGAAAATGTGGATGGACGACGGACGCCGGACGGTGGACAACGGACGAAGAGCGACCCTAATAGCTCATCCTGAGCCGTTGGCTCAGGTGAGCTAAAAAGGGGGTTTGACTTGATCACTTTTCATGAATTTTGGTACTGTGTTATGTACAATAGAACTATTTATCAAACAAGAGGCCCAGAGGGCCACATTTCGCTCACCTGAGGACATTGTACCATAGAAGCTGACTGGGCAAGACAACATTTTGATATAGCTATAAGCCATGTATCAAAATTTGATCTCGGTAGAGGACTACAATGCGAAGCTACATGTCAGATATTAATGATCTGGGCCTTACAGTTTAAGAGAAGAAGAACTTTAAAGGTTTTCCTATATAAGTCTATGTAAAACTAATAAGCCCCGGGGCGGGCTAAATTTGATCCAGGGGTCATAATTTGAAAAATCTTGGTAGAGGACCATGTCAAATATAAAAGATCTGGGCCTTACAGATTCAGAGAAGAAGGTATTTAAAGATTTTCCTATGAAAAAATAATAAGCCCAAGGGCGGGGCCATTTTTGGCCCGGGGGTCATAATTTGAAAATTCTTGGTAGAGGACCACAAGGCAAAGCTATATGTCAAATTTTAAAGATCTGGGCCTTACAGTTTCAGAGAAGAAGATTTTTAAAGGTTTTCCTATACAAGTCTATGTAAAACTGATAAGCCCCGGGGCAGTGCCAATTTTGACCCGTGGGTCATAATTTGAACACTCTTGGTAGAGGACTATATGGCAAAGCTACATGTCAAATATAAATGATCTAGGCCTTACAGTTTCAGAGAAGATTTTTAAACGTTTTCCTAGGAAAAACTGATAAGCCCAAGGGCGGGACAATTTTTGCCCGGGGTCATAATTTGAACAATCTTGGTAGAGAACCACAAGGCAAAGCTATATGTCAAATATAAAAGATCTGGGCCTTACAGTTTCAGAGACGAATATTTTAAAAAGTTTTCCTATATAAGTCTATGTAAAACTGATTAGCCCTGTGGTGGGGCCAATTTTGACCCGGTGGTCATAATTTGAACAATCTTGGTAGAGGACCATAAGGCAAAGCTACATGTCAAATATTAATGATCTAGGCCATATAGTTTCAGAGAAGAAGATTTTTGAAATATTTCCTAAGAAAAACTGATAAGCCCCAGGGCGGGGCCATTTTGGCCCGAGGGTCAAAATTTAAACAATATTGGTAGAAGATCATTAGGTAATGATACATACCAAATATCAAAGGTCTTGGCCTAGCGGTTTCTGAGAAGAAGATTTTTTAAGATTTTCTTATGCATTAAAAGTTATCCATACGGTCATGTTAGAAAATCTGGTCCCACGGCAAGGGGAATACCTCTAGCCAAAAACTTTGAACAAGATTTCGTTCCCCCTTGTCACTGATGCTTCTGACAAAGTTTGGTTGAAATCGGGTCAGTGGTTTCTGAGGAGATGCTGTTTGAAAATGTGGACGGACGACGGACGCAAGACGCCGGACGACGGACGCCGGACAAATTGCGGTCACAATAGCTCATCCTGAGCCTTTGGCTCAGGTGAGCTAAAAACGCTTGCCGAAAACCTATCGTTCAAAAGGGCAAACTCAAGAGTTTCGCAAAACGCCCCGAAGCGCTCGTCTTAATGAACGCGACCCAGATTTTCAACGTGTTTACATCAGGACATTTAAGAAATGTTTTCATAAATTGTGCGTGTCGAACAACCGATCGAATGCTGTGCGCGCAGTGCATTGTCGCGGATTAGAGAACGTTGTCCGCGATTCTTAGTTTATTTGACGTATAGTCCAGTCAATATATACTTTAACCTCAAACTAATTGCAATAGAAATGGTTTTGTAAAAAAAATTAATAATGTTAAAGTAATAACATACTAAGAGTCTAGAAAAATCTATATAGCCGAAATTGGTTAAAAAGGCAATTCAAAAATGGTAAATTTCCTTTAAATTATATGGCATAAAGTTTCCACCATACAGTGCTGTATTTACGCAAGCGTCTGGATGATCATGACGAGTATCCCGTGTTTGTCATACGCATATAAATGGAAATGGGATAGAACCATGAGCTTAGGTAAGATTTTATTGTTTTTATATTCAAATTGATATGATAATAACTGTCAAAATACAAGCTAACATGGTCACAAGAAGATGATGGTTGTTAAAATTAGATGTCGTGGGTTTCCGCAGATGATAAACAACTCATTGGAATTGGAATTTTAAAGGATGTTCTAAGTATTTTGTTAGAACGCTTATTTGTTAAAGTAAAAGTGCAACTTAATGCAGGACGAACGTAGAACAGAAAACATATACGGGAGCTTTAACTCTCACTTATACTTTACGTTGACTATCTATAACGCCGTTAACACCAAATACTCGCTTTAATTCATGCTATCAAAGGTGATTGTAAGTTATTGTACAAATTTATCACATACACATATAGACGGATGTCGTGTTACGCTTATTACGTATGCGATGTGTGTACTAGCTTTCATCATTTTCTTTCTCTCAAGAAGTATCAAAACTGACATAAAGTTATTAGTGTCTGTTCTAATGGGTTGTATTATTTTTATTGCATTAGCACCTATATATATGGTTATTGTTGCGAGTCTCAATAACTTCTACCCACTTTCTCCCCTCACCGCTAGAGGTCATTAGATTTAACCCTTTCATGATCAAATTTATCGAGAGGTTTTTACTCCTTTACCGCCATTTTGTTGTCTGCATATTGTTTCAAATTAGATTTAAGGCAGTATCACTGACGTTATCGTAAAGCAAATGGCAAACAGTTTTAATCCCGATCAAGATGAAAACTGTTTGCAAATGCCTATTATGACGTCAGTGGGAGTGAAATGGTTAGTTTGCGAACAGACGATATTATGGCACAGCGTGTGTTAAACAGGTTATGCCGGGATGAGGATGGTGAAAGGGTCAATTTTAGTACATGGAACCCACATTGAAGATATTTTGGCAAGAAATAACAACGATATAAAAACAGTTTAGATCCTTTAATTCAGGGTTCGAGATAAGAGGGAGCATTGAGATCAAATCCAACATTTTCTCACTTATACTGCATCAAATCCTATGGTGTTACTACTCATTAGAATCGTCTCTTCGAGACGATTCTAATAAGTAGTGACACCATAGGGTTTAATGCAGAAAAAAAGATTTTAGTTTTTGAAATACTTCCCTTATCTGGATCCTTGCTTTATTGTTGCAGAGTCATGTCATTAGATTAAACAATGGTATGTCCCGGTCGTTTGGTTCATAAGGTACAGTGATATTGTTATGTATTTGTCTGAAATCATTTCAAGCAGTGTTTTTGAGACATATTCGTGTACGGGAGCATATTAACTACACACAGTGGAGAACACGCTGCTATGTCCCCGTCTAAACGAAACGAGCGCAAACAAAATAAAATAAAATACGGTATAAAAATAACGGCGGTGTACTCCAGTGGTAACACGTTTGAATACGGTACTAGGGGTCGTGAGTTCGATCCCCAACCGGACCAACGGCCTGACTAGGGGATTGTTTTATGAATCTCCGATGATGTACAGGAATGTTCTTGAGCAAGACAAGTACCGCGAATTGCTCCTCTCCACCCAGGGGTTAAATGGGTACTGAGCCGGTACTGCGGCTGCTTACGCGCAATATGTAAGCAGTGCTCAATATTGTAGGCAAGATGGCTCAGAGGAGTAAATTTACAGTTGGCTGAGTGGTCATTTGGACTAAAAGTGGACTATAACTTGGTATATTATCTTTTTTATTCGGCGGAGCTGTCTGGTTTCTATTTAGCCACACTTTCTATTTGGCCACTTATTTCAACCAATTATATTTGATCAGAAATTTAGAATTGAGAGCACCTGTTGAATCTGAATAGTCTGCTTGGATAGTAGCCAGGGCTCCAGATAAGGGAATTATTTCAAAACTTAAAATCTTTATTTGTGCATTAAACCCTGTGGTGTCACTATACATTTGAATTGTCTCTTCGAGACAATCAAAATGAGAGGTAACACCATAGGGTTTGGTGCTGAAAGGAGTGAATAAATGTGATTTGTTTAGTTTACTCCCTCTTATCTGGAGCCCTGTAGGCTGGTCTATGTCCAATTACAGTTTTCCCAGATATGGACTGTGAGTGTAAAATTTAGAGACACAGACCAGACTGTTTACTACACTGGGCTGATGCAATTATGATTCTATTTTTTAAGATGACATCTGAAATCTTTTTATAGATATACAGAGGAAGCTAGGTGTTTTGTAATTGTTTACTACCAATTTGTTTTAATTGTTAACTATTTGTACACATTTACCATACATTAAAAGCAATATTATATATAAATGGCCTCAAGTGTATGGAGGGGAATATCCGCCTTTTATTTTCAACTTTGCTATTTTCATTTTCTAATTCTTATTATTATTTTTAACTTTCTATTTTGATTTTCTAATTCTTATTATTATTTTTAACTTTCTATTTTGATTTTCTTATTCTTATTATTATTTTAAACTTTCAATTTTGATTTTCTAATTCTTATTATTATTTCAAGCTTGCTTTTCTCATTTACTTATTCTAATTCTTATTGTAACATTTCAATTACTATTTCGAAACTTCAATTTATATTTTTATCTTTTTATTTTTATTTTATTGTTCTAAAAATATTAATAAAATATCTATGTTATGACTGTATTCTGTTTATTATTCATTTAAGAATTAAAAAATACTATTTCAATATTCTAATTGATAAATTGGAAAACAATAATAAGAAGAGAAATTAATCCATGGTAAGTTGCAAATGTACAACTACAAGTTAACAATAAGAATAGAAAGTTAAGAATGTTTGAAGCCGGGAACCAGTAAATCAATTAAGACGCTAGGGGGCAGTCTGAAAAACGACTGATCCCTGAACTCAATCACGATTTCTTAAATGGCGGACAAGGCACACCTTCCGATGGTTTGAAGTTGTAGAAATAATGAAAATGACTCTGTCAGACAGAACTACAGCACGACGCTTCACCAGATGATGTCTACAGAAATTGCCGTGGAGGTAAAGTGAAATATCGTTGCTTATTTTCCCTTACAATAGCCCCAGACTAGATTCTAATGTAAATTTGATCGAAGCGGACGACACATCCAGTAAAAGCTGCACCCCTCTGGTAACGTTGTTTAAGGAAGAGGGAGTTAACTCAACAAATTCAATACTCCCTCGTCATTTTTTCTCACGTTTTAGCACCAAATTCGATGATGCCACTACTCATTAGAATCGTCACGTCGAGACGATTCTAATGAGTAGTGACCTTATAGGGTTTAATGCAGATTAAAGGTTTTAGTTTTAGCCCATTTGACTATTTAGGGTTGATTTTAATAATATATTTCAAAATGACAAACAGTGTAGACCCTGATCATAGGGCTCCTCAAGAAGCCCTCTGATCAGGGTCTACACTGTTTGCATACAACAAGTGTAATCCTCACAGGTACCATTTTGTAAATGACGAGTGTAATCCCCGCTAGGGTTGAATGTAAGTTTGTTATAGTGATTGGAGCGGGTATCAGCCTTTATTTAATTTTAACTATCTGTAGTACACTTATTTGTTTCCTGAACTTTACAAGTGTTTTTATCAATAGTTAGCTACCTGTCACTGGTACACTTGGCATTTCATAAATTATGTTGTTTTGAATCACTGTGTAGACCTTGATCAAAGTTTTCGTTTATCATTATGTATAATTTGTGTATATTTGTCTTTTCAGAGTGAACATTCAGTCAAGTGCATGTATATGAAATGAGTGATCTCAAACGAAAAATCTGATGGAGCAAATCTGGATCCAAGGATTCTCAAATCATTTACCAAGAAATTCCACACCCATTACATAAGATGACATTGATCATGGCAACATTGACCTTAATGAGAGGATCAGAGGGGGCTCTTAAATAAATAGAATAAGAATGGATGTATGTCTTCAATATGAACACTTTGCTGCCTGTCACTTTTAACCCATTACTCCATAGATACACATTGTAATGCCTGTTCTCCATTGAGAAAAAAGTCAAAATTTATACAGTATTGAAATTGTTTCAATAGAAACATTTATATATTCTAACAGATGGTAGCTTAAAGCAGGCCTGAAGTAAATAATATAATGCACAGTAAGGTACATTTTGCTTTACTTTCAATGCACTTTTAAGTAGTCACCTATCTTCAATATTAGAAACAGGACAAGGCGTTTAACACTAAAAGGAGTACTACATGTACACTATGTCCAGTAAAGAAAGGTCGAGATATCAACGTTTGACTGTACTACAGTCAAACTTTGATATCTTGATCTCACTTTACTGGAACATATCAGTATTTTAAAGTTCAAATATGCCTAAAAATTTTGAAATAGGGATATGTTTTGACTTTTTAATCAATTTCAAATTAAGAAGTTTCATTGGTGGAAAAACAAGTACTTTCCACCTTAGCTAGTTTGAGATACTGTGGTTTGACTCTTTAATTCATTTACCCCCTAAGGGACCATACACTTTTTATTTACTCCATAGATACACATTTAATTTATTCCTCTACTGAAGAAAAGAATTCAAATTTATAGTCATATAAGTATGTATCCAAAGAAATAAATAATCTGCTTTATGTGTTTACCTGTCTATGGAGTAAAGTGTTAAAAAGAAAGGGCTGTACTATGAGCCATTCCATGTGATTTGTTTTTGTCAGTCATGTTCTAAGCAAGCACTCATTTTCAGAGCAAGCAGACCTCTAAAGACAAGTGACTGCTTAATGCATGAAAAATAATAATGCAGAAAGCCATAGATTTTTCATGCATTATTTGTTATCTTCATTAAGCAACCACCACACCATAATATTGCCTAAGTTAAGGAGTGCTTAATAACACATTGACTGTAATCAATAGCAATTCTGCTTTGGGTAGATGAGAGAAAGAAAATAAAAGTATCAACTTGAAAATATTTTGTTTGTTTTTAATTGTACATAGATAAAAAACAAATTCTTGCTGTTTGTTTTGTTCATTCAAATAAACCACAGAGCTCCAGATGAGGGGAGTATTTAAAAAACAAAAATCTTTATTTCAGTAGCAAACCCATTGGTGTCACTACAGTACTGGTTAGGATCATCTCTTTGAGAGGATTCCTATAAGTATAGCAACACCATAGGATTTGGAGCTGTCTTGAAGGAGAATCTGCTGGATTTGTATAGTTTACTCCCTCTTATTTGGAGCCCTGTATACCATGGATTATCAAACAGGATATGTCTTGCATATATACATGTACAGGTATATCAAATACAAGAGGGCCTGAAGGCCCTGATATCGCTCACCTTTTGTACTGAACCCTGATAGCTTTACCTTTCTGGTCACCCGTTTTCATCTAAATCTATTCAAATTTGCAGTATAGCATGTAAACCATTTTGGAATACAACCTCATAATTCTAGTATAGTAGAGAACATCAAGGACTGATAACTAGACCCTAAACAATACTGAAATGAAGCCTTTTCTAGCATTTCAAAGTATATCAAGGGCAGATAACTATTGTAACAATGATAAGTTTTTAAGAATAATTGCACTCCTTTGAGAACCTATAGCTATATACATTGTGTGCATGTATAATCAAAATCCATTCAAAACTGTAGTTGCAAGAGTGTTAACACTGTAAAATATGGCATTTTCAGCAATTCAAAGGTAGATAACTCTTGACCAATTAGTCCAATTTCAACCATAATCACCCTTTTTTGAACTCATATGGTCACATACAATCTGAGCTAGTTTACGAAAGCTTGAGTAAATATTGTGGCCTCTAGAGTGTAAACACTGCTAAATATATCATTTTCAGCAATTCAAAGGTAGATAACTCTTGACCTATTGATCTGACTACAACCATAATTGAACTCACTTGAAGTCTTATGGTAATATACAATCTGAGCGAGTTTGAGAAAGATTGGATAAAATGTGTGGCCTCTAGAGTGTAAACACCCTTAAATGTGGCATTTTCAGCAATTCAAAGGTAGATACCTCTCGACCCATTGATCTGATTACAACCATAATCAAACACATTTGATCTCTGATAGTCATATACAATCTGAGATAGTTTGAGATAGATTGGATAAATATTGTGGACTCTAGAGTGTAAACACTGTTAAATATGGCATTATCAGCAGCTCAAAGGTAGATAACTCTTGATCTATTTGTCCGATTTCAACCATAATCGAACTCATCTGAACTCTTATGCTCATATACAATCTGGGCAAGTTTTAGAAAGATTGGAGAAATATTGTGGCCTCTAGAGTGTAAACACCCTTAAATATGGCATTTTCAGCAATTCAAAGGTAGATAACTCTTGACCTATTTGTCCAATTTCAACCAAAAGCAAACTTATCCGAACTCTTATGGCAATATACCATCTGAGCAAGTTTGAGAAAGATTGGATAAATATTGTGGTCTCTAGAGAACAAACACCAAAATTGTTGACGACGGACGCCGGACATTCAAGTATTGCAAAAGCTCACCCTGAGCTAGCTCAGGTGAGCTAACAATAATGTGTGCTTTTAGGCTTTATGCATATGAAGAAGGGGTATACAGAGTCTGTCAAGTGGATTTTTTCTATCTTGAATTAATCATTTACCACATTGCCTGTGTCTAGTTTTGAAGACATGTGACCGCTTAAAGGAGGTTGAAAGTAAAGCAGAATGCAACTTCAGGAGCATTCTGCTTTACTTTCAACCTGCTTTAAAGCTAAAATCTGCTTGGATATAAAAAATAGTTCCTTAATTGTGCATACCAGTTAATTAACAGGAAATGTTCCCAACCAGGGGTCCAATTTTCTTAGGAAATGTTTCCCCAATCCTTGAAATATAATGCCCGACTTGCAGAATTTGAACTGAAGACAGATATTTGCTTAAAGCAGTCAGAAAGTACAGCAGAATGCTCATTTAGGAGCATTCTACTTTACTTTCAGTCTTCTCTGAGCAACCATCTGCTATGATATAGAAGTGGAAGAATAAATAAAAGGTGTATTCATGGGGTAATAGGTTAAGCAATCATCTGCATAACTCTTTACTCTATAGCCTGTTTTAGTTTTAAAGACAGGTGAAATCTTAATACATGTATACTAAGGCGAAAAAGAAACGCAGGGTACATAAAATATTCAATTTTTTTTTATTACTTGGCCTAAATTTATGAAAATCGTTAGATTTAATGTCTTGGCTAATGTCCACAATTTCCGGTGGATAAAATTACGCAATCTCGTTAAAGTTCGACGTACGCGAGGACGGTGTGAACATGAAAAATACTCGTGTAAAAATTTGATGACGAGATATTCAATTGTCAAAATCAGCCAATAGTGTACGTTTGAAGTTGACACATTGATTTACGGTTTTAAAAACTCCTTTCAACATCTTCAAAGTATGGTACGCTTAATCAAAGTTCGGAGGGGCACGCTATTGCACCACTATTGGTACGTCGAGGCTAACCACAGGCTGTTACTCAGTTCAATGTGCATTTCTCGACTATAGAACGTCTTGTCAGACACCTGCGAGAGACGGAAAGCCTTGCAGACCGACCGCGAGCGGGACGTCCGTACGTCACGTTAGGACAGGACTATCTACTCAGCCCACCTACGCAATCGCCACCGTACTGCCATTTTAACAACTGATAACACGTTAGGCAATCATAGTCAACATATCCATGTCGACACTTTACGGAACTGGTTACGCGTCAACGGTCTGCGAGCCTGACGTCTTTACAATGGTTTGCCACTTGTCGCTCAGCGTCCCGCACGCTGTAGCGGTGGTTAGCGGCACCTTCGCCCAACAACTTTCCACTGATGTAGTGGAGACAGGTTCTTTGTCAATATGTTCAATAATGATAAGTTTTCAACATAAAATAATCGTTCTGAATACTCGATTAAATGATACCATTTAAAACTACCTTGCAAAGTTACCCTGCGTTTCTTTTTCGTCTTAGTATATATACATGTAGCAGGTTGAAAATAAAGTAAAATGGGCCTTAATGGGCATTCTGCTTATCTATCGGCCTGCTTTAAGATACCATCTACTAAAATACAGAAAATATTTCTTAAAAAACATATTCATGGTTGTTTAAATTATGACTATTTTATTCACTGGAGAAAAAAATAAAACGTAAAAATGTGTATATATGGAGTAATTAAGAAACGAATTGATTTTTTTCGGTGTTCAAGCCAAATGAACGACAGAAAATTATCGGCAAATACCATGATGGTAAATTTGCCGATAGTTTCGTTCATTTGGCTTGAACACCGAAAAAAATCAATTCATTTCTTATATTTACAATATATTTGCTGTAATTTTTAACATTAAATAAACATTTTGTCAGTACGCATGTATGTTTAATCCATATTAGAGGTCGATAACACGAATAATGTGTACCCTATAAGGAACAGCCATGACCGATTTACTGAATCTGTGTACATTCGAAAGCAGAAAAAATAAGTTCCATTGTCAACAACTTGACAGTTTGGCGCGAAAAATGCTGATTTATGACGTCGTTAGAAGTGACGTAATTTTAAAGTAGGATAAATATATCGTGGTGTTATTGTCATAAAGAAACGCAGATATAGGCCGCTGTTTATAAGGTAGATTCTTATATCAATTGTCTTGCAATTTATCTCATTTATGAAGAAAAGTATTAGTCGGGAATCATGGTTTCCACTAGAAGGAAGGCATAGATCGGTTAAGAACAAATTTTGAAAAAATCCGCCAAATGTTTGCTGCCCCAGGTTCCATAGATTAATTCGCGAATGAAAACTGCATATGCCCCGCCTCCTCTCGAAACTTTTCCACAAACCCCGCCCTCTCGAAAATCGGTGTTTATTTGAAATGAACACACTTTTTGTCAATGGAATTGAATGGGGCGATTGTAAATATTGGGTTATAACACACTTAAACCTTCACTCCAAAGAGTCTTATTTTAATGCCTTCAATTTTTTTACCGCTCAATAAAATAGTTCCACTTTGTGCAGTCATTAAAAAATAAATATTCACCATAAGAAATATTTTCCATATCCTAGCAGATGGTGGCTTAAAACAGACTGAAAGTATTAGTATAGCAGAATGCTCCTCCAGCAATGAAAACGCTCTATTGAGTAAAGGGTTAATATAGATGATTGACGCATATGGATAATTGGAGTAAATATTAAAGCAAGCTGAAATGTGATAAGAAATATATCCTGTAGGAGATTTCTACTAACATTCATTTTAGCCTATGCAAAAATGTTTATCATTAACCAACAGTGTACACGTGAATAGTACACTTGTCCTTTGCAAACAGTGTAGACCCAGATCAGAGGGCTCCAAAGAGGGGTCCTCTGATGAGGGTCTTCATTGCTTATCAGGTTACAACAAATTGTAACAACCTCATTGCAACCTAGTGCCACATATTTACATCACTAACAAAGTGTGTAACTGTGAGGAGTACAATTGTCCATTGCATACAGAATAGATCCAGATAAAAGCCTCTTATAGGGACACTCTGATCAGGATATTCACATTGAAATAAATTAACAAACTCATTGAAATATACAATCACATATTTACACTGTTAACAAAATATGTACCTGTGAAAAGTACATTTGTCCTATGCAAACAGTGTAGACCCAAGTAAAAGGGCCCCTAATAAAGGCTCTCTAATCAAGGTCTTCATTGTTTATCACATTGCAATACAATGTAACAGACTCACTGAAATCTAGTGCCACATAACAGTGTATCTGTGAATAGTATACTTGTCCTATGCAAACAGTGTATACCCAGATTAGAGAGTTTTTAATAATGCCTTAAATAAAATGATAGGGAAGATCTTTGGTGGTGGTGGTTGTGGGGGGGGGGGGGGGGGTATTTATGAATATAAAATTTCAGTGGTAGAATAAAGTAAAGGTGTATTTATGGCATTATGGTTACACCTTTCTGTCATATACACCATTACCTATTCCGCCTCAGAACTACTTATTATTATAAAAGTACCATTACATTCTTTTATAACTTCCTGATAAAATGGCACCTCAAAGCAGGACTAAAGTTAATCCAAAACCTCATACAACAACTTTATGTCTTCTTGTCAATTCTCTTCAGTTATGTACCATAACCCATTACTCCATAAATATGTCATTTTATGCCTTTAATTTATTCCTCCATTAAAGAAAGGACTTCCACTTTATAGTCATGAATATATAAGACGTATTTTCTATTTCCAAGCTGATGGTAGCTTAAAGCAGGCTAATGGTGCATTCTGCTTTACTTTCGACCTGCTTTAAGTGGTAATTTGTCTCCAAGCAGGCTTTGGGGTAATGGGTTAAACATGGAAAGCAACCTATGAGAGAAAGGGTTAACAGTAGTTGTTGCAGGTCTTTAACCTGTTAGGTCCTGTTACCCCTCTACTCTACAGACATATACCTTTTTTGAGTATTTAATTGATTCCTCCACTGAAGAAAGTACATGTAGTTTCAATTTATACAGTTTTGAATGTGCACAATCAGCAACATATTTTAGTACATGGTAACTTAAAGCAGCCTTAAAATAAAGCATAATGCCCTTTATGGCACATTCTGCTTTCCTATTACCCTGCTTTAAGTGGCCATGTGCCTTTAAAAACTAGAAACAGGCCATTGAGTAAAAAGGGTTATATCATATTTTCTCTTTAACCCATTACTCTATTTCTAACCACTTAACCCTTAACTCCATAGCCCATTTCTAGTTATCAAGACAGGTGACCTCATCAAGCAGGTTGAAAGGACTCTAGTAACCACATATTCATATAAACTGGAAATATAATCTTCAGAAGAGGAATAAATTGAATGTGCTTAAAGATGTTTCTATTGAGGAACTCTGAAAGGGTTTAATCAGGTTTTAAGTAAAACAGAATGCACTACGATAGTTGAATACATCAAGGGCAGACAACTATTGACACAATGACCTGATTTGAACAATGATTGCACCTTTTCAAGAACTTGTATACATTTTTTTGCAAGTACATCAAATGCATTCAAAACTTAAGATGCTAGAGTGTATATGACTTCAAATATGGCTTTTACAATGCATCAAGGGTAGATAATTCTTGACCCATTCAACCCACTTAAAAATAATCAAACTCATTGGAGACCTTATAGCCATACATCACTTTACAAAGCTTTATCAAAATATTTTCAAAGTTGTTGACAATAGAGCATAAACAATACTGAAGTGAGAGACATCCCAGACTATGCAAACACCCTCGCTCAGTTCTATTTATAGTCAATGACCTTTTAAAAGGGAATATGTCTGTGAATAATGAATATGTGTGTGAAGTTTCGTTGAAAAGGAAGTACACTCGGGACAAAATGAGTTGGATACATTCAAACATACACACATTTTACCATTGAGGTCAGAGGTCAAGGTCACAGTGACCTTAAGGTGAAACGCGACACTCCGCCATCCCATGATGTACTCACACATCATTTTTGCAATTCCTAGCTGATATGGTACAGAAGATATACTCGAGACAAGCATTTGAAAATAAGAGGGCCAGAATGGCCCTTGATCGCTGACCATGGTGACACTAAGCTGGGTCAAGTGATTTCAAACTAGAAGATTTTTAAAGCTTTCATTGAAATATTCTATTTTTAACTACGGTGACCCAGATATGTAACAGGCCGGAACTAAATCAACAATGTATGTGAAGGACCTCTGGAAGTTACACAATGCCAAATATCAAAGCTCTGGCCGTATTTGTTTCAGAGAAAAAGATATTTTAACATTTCACTATATAACTCTATACAAAACAGTGACCTTGGGGCGGGGTCAATTTTGACCTCAAGGACAAAATTTGAAAAACTTTCATAGAGGACCTTTGTGCTCAGGTGAGCTAAAAAATTGAGGTCAAAGGTCAAGGTCACAGTGACCTAAAACGGATAAAAGTAGTATGCGACACTCCGCCATCCCCTGTGACATAGATACATTGCATGTAATGGACCAGAACTATTTCAACAATCTTATCTATAGGACAGCTAGAAGTGTCACCATGCCAAATATCAAAGCTCTAACTATATCGGTTTTAGAGGATTTGAAAATTTCACAATATAGCTTTATGTAAAACTGAGACCTCCGAAGCATAACTTGGACCAGTCCTGTCGATGATGCTATGTGTCAAATATCTAAGCTTTGAAGCCTATAGTGTTTGGCAAGGAGATTTTTTTTAAAGATTTCCTTTTTTTTTCACTTGGTTGATGGCAACCAGAGTTCTACATTGTTTTAAATTCTTTGAACAAAATTGAAAGAGGTTGCTCAGGTGAGTTTAAAATGACAAGGGCCACTATGGCCCTAAATCGC
Organism: Gari tellinella; assembly: GCA_922989275.2. NCBI lineage: Eukaryota > Metazoa > Mollusca > Bivalvia > Cardiida > Psammobiidae > Gari > Gari tellinella. The sequence goes on from OV277858.1 coordinate 56,877,237, forward strand.
TCACCTGGTAACCATGTAACCATGTTCACCGTGTGACCTAGCTTTTGACTGGGCATGACCCTCATTCTAACTTGACCTGGATTTCAATGAGACAAACATTTTGTTCAAGTTTCATGAAGATTCAATGAAATTTGTAGTCTCTAGAGTGTTAACAAGGTTTTTGAAGATTTGACCTAGTGACCTAGTTTTTGACCGGACATAACCTACATTCGAACTTGACCTAGATTTTATTGAGGCAATCATATTGATGAAGTTTCATGAAGATCCAATGAAATTTGTAGTCTCTAGAGTGTTAACAAGGTTTTTCGATAATTTGACCTAGTGACCTAGTTTTTAACTGGACATGACCCACATTCGAACTTAACCTAGATTTCAATGAGGCAAACATTGTGACCAAGTTTCATCAAGATCTAATGAGATTTGAACCTGCTAGAGTGTTAACAAACAATTGTGGACGGACGGACGGACAGACAACGGACATCCAGCGATCCTAAAAGCTCACCTTGGCACTACGTGCCAGGTGAGCTAAAAAGCTTTGACATAGCAGAAGTAATCTGCCAGAAACGGGTACATTAAGGAAAAGAGTTATGAACTTTCTGCAAGACAGTTCCACTGGTCAATTTCTTTCCATATACATGTATACATATATAAAAATATATATATATATATGAAATTTCATTTGAAAAGCTTCAGTAAAACATTAGTTACAGTAAAAATAAATGTAGAAGAAAACATGGAAAAAAGAGAATCACTCTCTCAGTATTGATGGAAGAATTATGAACTGTGTGCAAGAAACGTCTGCTTGCCAAACTCTTTCCATACATGAAAATTCATCTTAATAGCTTCAGTAAATAAGATGTGTTTGTGAAACACTATGCCGTCCATCAGTCAAATAATTTCTAATATTATTATGACCTTTTGACCACTGCATGTGAACTTGACCTTTGACCCAACCTGTATGAAACATACATATTAAATCATAATAAGAGCAACATGTATACCACATATGAAGTCTTAGTCACCTGACCGTCAAAAATATTGCCATTTGAAAGATTTGACTTTGACCTTTGACCACACCTCTCTAATATGTACATTTTCATACTCCTTTAAATGAGAGCAACACGTACAGTGGAGAATACGTTATTCTTTCCTGTGTAAACGCAAACGAAACACAAATGCATTGCAATAAAACGTAGAAAAAGACAATTTCCCAACAATTCATGTTAATCTGAATGGCAAACAGTTTGGAGCTTGATTAGAAGCCCGGTAACCCGGCGTCTGATCTAGCTCCAATGGTTTGCAATAGAAATAATAGATTTAGCGTAAACGCATTTACAGGGAAAAAATAAGGCTTCCTCCGATGTATACAAAATACAAAGTCCAGATAAGCTGAAGTTCACAGGTTACTATTAAAACAAGAGAGCCTGAAGGCCCTGATATCGCTCACCTGCTGTACTAAGCCTGAAAGCTTTACCTTTCTGTTTCACCCGTTTTATCTAAATCCATTCAAATTTGTAGCATATAATTTTGGAATACAACCTTATAATTATAGTATAGTAGAGAACATCAAGGGCAGGTAACTTAAGAGCCTAAACAATTATCAATACTGAAATGAAGCCTTTTCTAGCATTTCAAAGTATATCAAGGGCAGATACTTATTGCCACACTGATTAGATTTCAACAATAATTGCACTCCTACGAGAAGTTATAGCTATATATTTTTGTGCAAGTATAATCAAAATCTGATGAAAACTGTAGTTGCAAGAGTATAAACGCTGTTAGATATGGCAATGTCAGGGCAGATAACTCTTGACCTATTGGGCGGATTTCAACCATATTTCACTTATTCGAACTCTAATGGTCATATACAATCCAATTAAGTTTGAGAAAGATTGGATAAAAATTGTGGCCTCTAGAGTGTAAACACCGTTAAATATTTCAGCAATTTCAAAGGTAGATAACTCTTGACCTATTAGCCTGATTTCAACAATAATCACACTCATATGAACTCTTATAGTCATATACAATCTGAGCAAGTTTGAGAAAGATTGGATAAAAATTGTGGCCTCTAGCGTTCGAACACTGTTAAATATGGCATTTTCACCAATTCAAAGATAGATAACTCTTTAACCTATTGGCCTGATTTCAACCATAATCTAACTCATCCCAACTCTTATGGTAATATATAATCTGGGTAAGTTTGAGAAAGATTGAATAAATATTGTGGCCTCTATAGTGTAAACACTTGTTAAATATGGCTTTTCAGCAATTCAAAGGTAGATAACTCTTGACCTATTAGTCTGATTTCAACCATAATCAAACTCATTCTTACTCTTATAGTAATTATACAATGTGAGCAAGTTTGAGAACGATAAGATAAATATTGTGGTCTCTAGAGTGTAAACAATGTTAAATATGGCATTTTCAGCAATTCAAAGGTAGAAAACTCTTGACCTATTACAACCATAATCAAACTCATTCCAACTGTTATGGTAATATACAATGTACTCATTCGAACTGTTATGGTAATATACAATGTGAGCAAGTTTGAAAAAGATTGGATAAATATTGTGGCCTCCAGAGTGTAAACACTAAAATTGTTGACGACGCACGACAGACATTCAAGGATTGCAAAAGCTCACCCTGAGCTAGCTCAGGTGAGCTAAAAATTGACCTTTGGATCTATGTGACCTTGACCTAGGAACCAATGTGCTCTACATATCCATACACCTCTTCTGCTCTTCATATGGGCAACATTCATACATATTACCATGTATTAACTTTGCAATACATTGTAGTTATATTCAAACTGTAATAGTTATATTTAAACTTGACGTAGATTTTGTTAAGATGTTCATTCTGACAAAGTTTGATAAAGATTGGACCAAAAAGTGTGGCCTTAAAGTGTGTTCATAAGTAAAAAGTCCATGGACACACATAAGCAGACACAGCATGATTATAAAAGCTCAATGTTCACTATTATTCTATGAACAAACAGTGCAGATCTAGTGATTGTTCTTTGGAGTAAAAATTCACAACTTGATCAACAGTACGTATTTCATTATAAGTGTTTATGCTAGTAACTTCATATTTAGTCGTTTCTGGGTCCAACAGATGTACATGTATAGTGCCTTAAGGCTTTGTATATTGGAAGTTGACATGTCTCTTTGAATTTGTGAATGATGGCAAGATCTCCAATTCAGAATCCTCCTCCAGAATCAACTCAATACTGTGCACAACAGGACACATGGAATTATAGCTTTCTGATCAATCATGGCATCCATCATACTAGGGTTGAACTGTCTTGAAGAGCAAACACCTGAGCAGGTCCATCATAAGATTGTCTGAGTTGTCTCCTTGGTTAACTTTAGTTTATTTTCAAAACACATCAGGCTGCAAAAGTTTCCAAGGTATGAGTTGAATGACTTTGTGCAATACATTACTCATCCCAAAGTTATCTGCAACACTCCAAAAAGTGAATCCTTGGTTACTTAAATACCACAACTTGGCTAAGATATTTCACTATAGGTTGATTGACCATACAATAAGCTCCAGCAGTCTGAAACAGACAAAATGTACATAAATGTCTATGGCCAAGTTCAAGGTGAGATTTAGAAAAAAAACAGAACTGTGTTTAATAAACATTTATGCCCCCAATGTCTTATTATAAGTAATGCTATAAGTAAATTTTACAATTGAAGTTAGAGGTCAATGCCAAGGTCTGAGTGGCCTGAAAATGTTACACGTCACTCCGCCATTCAAAGATGTATCTACACACCACTTTTGGCAGTCCTACCTGAAGAAATATAGGATATACGTTCTGGACACGGTTTACATGGATTGACAAAACAGAGTGCCATCAAAGCAAGCTTTGAAGGCATACTGTAACAATTTGTAACATGGTGTTTAAATTATGCAGCCAGATGGGTACTCGACGTGACGCACTTAAGTGGTATAAGTGCTCTTGACGAAATTGTAAAATCTAGTTAACCTGTTACAGACAGTTGGACAGGACAATCACTGACATGCCTGCGCATCTACAGATGTCAGTGGCATAAAAACAACAAAACAGTCATGCTGTCCATTGTTGGGTGTCAAATGTAACCGGATGTTCTTATAAAGAAACAGACCCACAATCGAACCCAGGTGGCACAGATTCACAGTCATGCTATGTACTCTACCACATCACCATAAAAGGGTGCTTGTACAGCAAGGCTTTACCAGTGATGATACACCTACAAACTGTGATATATTAACCTACACAAACAATAAAGTACCAAGTGATACATGTCATGGGTCATAATAGGACACACCTCTCCCCCCTTTGGACCCATGGGGAGTCTTAACTGCCCCAACAACATTAGTATTAACCCCCCCCCCCCCCCCCCACCCCCAACCATATAACCATATAATCAGACCGGCTGTGTGGCTCAGTAGTAGAGCGTCCACTTGCAGTGTGGGTTCAATCCTGGACCAGGTCAAACCAAAAGCTTGAAAATTGGTAGTAATGGATTCCCTCCAAGGCGCTCAGGATTTTAGGTTAGCATTACAACTAGTTTGTGGGTGTCAGGATACGGCCGGGTACAGTCCCATGGGTGCACCCAAAATGTGCTCTTTCTCATATTTATCAGTGTTGATGGAGAGAAGTAATTTGTAAATATGCTATCTTTAGGAAACTTGGCGGCACCTGTCATAAAACTAGCATGCCGTCACAGGACCATTCACATGGGGTTCATTGTTAATGAGAGTAATCCCCATTAATTAGCCTACCCTTATCATGACTAACTGGCCATCGGTTTTGAATCCGGGTCAAATCAGACCAAAGACCAAATTGGCCCGGGTCAAATCAGCCTATAAGTATGCCGATTCAAATCGGTCTGATTTTATAGATATAGCGGCCATGTCATTAACACTGTCACAATTTGATTTATTGGTTCAGATTTTGAAGTTTGGATAGAGAAAATATTGATAACAGTGTCAAATTGTTTGGATCCTGATCAGATATGAAATGCGGTTGAACTATCCAGATATACTTGAAATTAGAATCGCATAGCAAAAAAATTACAAACACAGTTTGGATCCTAAATGATGTCAGTTGCTTTTTCTACAGGGTCCAATAAGATTTTTTAGAGGCACTATATTATCAAAAATTAGATCCACTTTATACAGACGAGAATATATATCAAAGCTTTTTACTATATCCTAGCAGATAATAGCTTAAAGCAGACTGAAAGTAAAGCAGAATGTGCTTCAAGCGCATTCTGCTTTATTTTTAACATGCTTTAACCCTTTGAACGCTAGTCCCGCATATAGGCGTCATTTCAAACAGTGTACATGTGAATAATACACTTGTCCTGTGCAAACAGTGAAGACCCAGATCAGAGGGCTCCGAAAGCCAGAAATGGACTAGACAAAAATCGAAACTGGAATTGTCCATTTAAAGTTTCAGGGAGGAAAGAGTTAAGTGATAACTTATATTAAATACTAGAAACACTTTCAAACAGGCTATAGGGTAATGGGTTAAGGAATAAGGAAGCCGGAGTGGTCTTTCTTATGGGGTGTTGTAGTTGGTCAAAGTTCTCTCTTTTTTTCTCCCTTTTAACTATATGCAGACTTAATTGGCTGTACTTTTTCTAAACTTTACTTTTTCGCTTTAAATCTTTTCTTTTCTTAATGCGCGCCGTTAAATTAAAGTCAATGATGACTGCTTAACATATCCTGTAGAAGTAGAAGGAACAAATCAGAACTTTGTATATATATCTGTCTTTAGCACATGGCTTGGAGCTCTCGGCCAATCAGATGCCTCAAAAACCTGTGAATATATCGTTTATTTCAACAAACCATGGAATAATTAACAAACTGTTCACTTATTCCTCGCTTCCGTCATCTCAAGGCAATTTGACGTCACAATTCTAAAAACAGCTGAGGTCAGAGGTGAACTGCACACGCTTCATGACGTTATATTATGTACAGTGAGACCTAGACTTTAAAGACAATTACTAATGAATTGTGCTTACATATAGAGCTCCAATAAGCGTTATTTATGTTGGTGTCTAAGCATGCTTAATGTCTCAAACTTATCATTTGAAATAACCTTTCAATTTTAGTAAAATATTACAAACAAAATGAATTTTTCGTCTAAAACAGAAATCAGAAACGAATGGTTTTCTTGTTTTCCTCGAGCCCAAGCCAGTGCTAAATAGGTTAGACCATGGTTGCGCGCGAATAAACGACATAGTTCTCGGGGGCTACGCCCCCTCGAACTATATCGTTTATTCGCTTGCAACTATGGTCTAACCTATACTTATCCTCATCATGCTCACAGAGTAATATTACTCCGTGTCATGCTGAATAAGTTTTTGACTGCTCCATTTCTTGGCTCTTATATATTTAATTTTAATCAATTCGCTCAGTACTCGATGACATTTTGAACTAGATGGTAACACGAATGAATAAGCACGTCGTTCTTAATTCGTGATGGTAAACAGCTTGGAGACGCCGACTTACTGAATGGGTGGGCAGTATCTAGGTAAGTAGTGTGACAGTCGTATGGGATTTTTCCATGGATCCCAATGTTCCTGCTTCGACAGGTTAATACAAAAAGGGGCCGATTCAATGACCCGGTCTGATTTGGTTTTGGGCCGATTTGACTCTGGGTCCGATTTGGTTTTGGGCCGATTTGACCCGTTACTTCGATTTGTGACCATTTCACGGTCACATTTCAACTTACGTGGCTGAAATTTTCAGAATAAATAGTAGGATGATATTTAAAAAGATTGGCCAATTCACATTTTGGTGTTTCAGTCGAGTCTTCCAATAAGAGAACAACATATTGGAGAGGGATATATTTTTCCGCGAGCACGGCGTTCATTTTGTTACTTTTCCCATCGTTTAATGGGTTTGATTTCATATCATGTTATATAGCGTGTATATACGTATGGTGACTCAAAATCAACACCTGTTAAGTGCCGGAAAAGAACTAATAAAGAGAAAATACGCATTTACTTACCCTCGTTCAATCGCTGCTTTGTTTACCGGATGTAGATAGACTGGGGAGCAGTTATTATTCAATGTAGTTGTTTCGCTTTCAAGAGTTATCGTTCTTCGAGCTGGCTTCATTTTTTTTTGCGCAAGAATTAGCGAATTGAAACAGCAATATTTAAACGAAAATCAGCAAATTGAAAAATAAGAATGGAAATTATTTTCAAAGAACAAAGCTACAATTTGAAAATTATAATAATAATTTAAGAATATTAAATTAAATCTAACAAGACAAAAATAGAAATTAAAATGTTTAAATAAGAATCTAAAGTAAACAATGATACGAAGGAAAATTAAAACGATAATAAGAAGTTGCGAATTAAAACTAAAATGTTAAAAGTACAATACAAAGTTTAAAATCAAAACAAGAATTGTAAAATGGTAATAAGAAAGAAGGAATTAAAAGGCGGATATTCCCCTCCATACAAGTGAGTTAGACACAATCGTGTGGTTTCATAATTATTTACAAGAGTGAAGTACAGCAGACGGTTGAATCTGTAGATTTGTGTATGCTATAGTTTGTTTCAAGAAACTCTATGAATGAAGTTTGATATATAGAACAATAGATTAATGTGAGGATCTCCTACCAGTAGCTAGGATATGAGTTAAATTATTGTTTTGTTTTGCATTTCTGTACATGATAGTTTTGCATTTTAAATAAAAGTTACAGTTTCAATTGTATACTTTTATTTTTTGCTTTTCAATTTCATTCAATTTTGCACACCCATCTATATAGCCTTAGTTCAACCACTCATTCCGCCGAATATCTTTTTTAAAGATATTTCTTGTCATTACTATGCAGAAAGGTAGACGATTCATTTTGCTTTATGTGGTATGCATTTTGGAAACTGATCAGACGCCATGTTACCCACTTCATTTTTGTTGTCTGCAATGTCGTTTCAAAGTTAAAAAATGTAGTATGACTGAAGAAATTTCAAAACGCGTGTTTGCAAACAGTTTTGTTCCAGATCAGACTCCTCGTTTCAGCGTTATTGAGAGTGAAAGGGTTAAAATTAGAATTTCGAAATTTCTATTCAAACCAGGGTCAGAATGTTTCCAGTTTGGATCCAAACTGTTTGCACAGATATTCATGATTCCGCCGCTAGCATACAAAGAGTTAAAGACATCACATGACCAAGCTTGGGTGGTAACACCTACCCCCATAGATAGTTTGAGTCAAAGCATGGAGAGCATGCACTAACGATGGTAGCGTCTAGGCAAAGAATCATTCAGGCGTCTCATGTGAGGCCCGCACCTAATATTTGATAGATTGGTTAGTAAAACCCATTGAAAAACCTATTGAGATCTATTACGTAAGGGCCTCTATTCAAAGCTTCAGATAGCTGAACCGTTACCTCCACAATTTTGTCATGATCTACCTGTATTTTGGCACCTAGTGAATATAATGGGGGGTGAATCAATGAATGGACTGGCTTGATGTCTTTAATGAACAGTGATGATGACGTAACTATTTCCTAAGATACGACTTTTATACGCAAATCTTTATGCCCATTGCAAACACGTTGGAGTCGGGTAAGAAGCCGAGTAACCTAGTGTCTCATCACATCCTAACATGTAACTATCCGCCCTTCAGATAGTTTTCAAAATATTCTCATCTTCTCCGTTTTATTGCTTTGTATTTTGGTTTTATTTGTCTTCTCCATTGTAACAAGCAGAGAGGGACATCTTTTGCACTAACCCAAATAACATGTACATGTTAACAATGGCAAACACAAACTTTCTCTATTCCAATATATCGACCTTAATTGACCTTTATAAAAGAAACTTGAGTCCATATAAATGTCAGATTTTGTGATAAAGTCAAAGATGTTATGGTTGATTGCATGTGTTAAAATGTGACGTGTTTTTTACGTATATTTCTTTGATAATGGTTCATAGAATTCAAAATATTTGAATAGAACAATTATTTGATTTAATAGTATCTTAATTTCCTATTTGGAATATGGTTATCTAAATTGCAAACAGTGGGTGTACCAGATCTGACTTCTGGTAGTCTTATCAGACCCTAAATTGAATGGAACATTGCTTAAATAAATCAACATTTCTAAAACACAATAGTTTGTATTACCTTTTATTGGATTATATTTGCGTTTACAATGTGCATAGTTTTGTAACGCTTCTCTGTTATCTGGGTTTACGGTTCAGTCAACTGTCCTGATATGTCATGTACATGCACTCAATTAAAAAGGAAACTGTGCACTTTTTAATTTTGATTATTTTAATATCTAGAAGAAGTATCGTATTAAACTTTGGCAAGCTTAGACACACATCTAGGCTAGAGAACCCTTTGTTGTTTTACCTGCTGTAGGCAGAGGTGACACTTAGGGATCACTTTTCCGGCGTCTGTCTGTCCGCGCTAACATTTTGGATTAATGGGACTAGGTGACATAACACAGAACAAAAGAAAACAATAGAGCTGTTCATTCCGTTAGTCCATGTTGGGTTTATGTGGTTTCTTAATGTGTCTTTTCATACCTTTTTCACAATGGGAAAGTCACATAAACCTGAAATGTTAGAACGTCCGTCCGTCTGTCCGTCCGTCACGCTTTTTGAGTCCGGCCTCATAACTCCGGTTCTACTGAAGCTTTTAAGATGAAACTTCATTTATGGAAAGAGCTTGACATGTGAATGCGTATTACGCAAGGGTCATAACTCTGGTATCAATATTTTGAGAGTTATTCCCCCTTTCAACATTTTCTTTTCATGCAGATTTATTCTGTTTTACTAAATATCTTGAAATGAAATTTCTTTTATGGAAGGAGATTGATGAGTGAAATTGTCTTGCCTAAGGTTAATAACTCTTGGAGCAATACTGTGAGAGTTATTCCCCTTTTCATTATTTTCTATTTTCAGCATATAACTTCTGTTCTACTCATGCTTTCCAGATAAGATTTCATTTACTTAAATAATTTGATGAGTGGAAGTGTCTTGCACCAATACCATGAGATATATTCCCCTTTTCTACACTTCTATTTGCAGTAGCTTATTTCTGCTGTAAAGCCCCGATCTCACTGTCCCGGTGCTGGCCCCGGTACGTCCCGGTGGAGATAGCCGGTGAACCGGGGTGGATCAGGATGAGCCGGGACGTTTTTTATGAAAAAATAAATTGCGATCTCACATTCCCGGTGTCTCCCCCGGTGGAGCACCGGTTTTGAAGCCGGATCTCACCGGACCTTCCCGATGAGTTCCCGGTTTGGTCCGGCGTAGTTCCGGTGCAGGGCCGGTCTGTTTCCGGTTAATCCCGGTATAACACGGTGTAACCCCGGCTGTCGCCGGTCGTATCCCGGTGACCACCGGTGTCGTCCCGATCAACCCCGGTTGTTTACCGGTGACGTGCCAGCGTTACCCGGTGTTCGCCGGAAAGGACATAAACCGGGGCGGACGTGAATTAGTATAAATTCTCTATTGTCTCTCGGGGTATATGAGATGAAATACAAACGAAATGCAATAAAAATAGAACATAATAATGTTGTAGACTGTTCAAACTTCATGTTAATGTGAGTTTCAAACAGTTTGCCCGGCGTCTGATCTGGTTACATAGTGTTTGTAGTGGACATAAAGACTTTAGCCTGAAGCCATTTATTTAAAAGAAAAAACTTTCGTTTTTATATATTAGATTTACCCTATACAATAGAGATGACGATATAATTTCCTATTAAACACCGACGAAACGCAAACGCTAAAAAAACAAAATGTAGAAATCTGCATTTTTAAAAACAAAAATCAAATTTATCCTCGCAAACACCCCGGTTGTTCACGGTAGAGACCCGGAGCTGCCCCGGATGTGCTGGTAAAGATCCGGCGTTGCCCCGGCATACCCCGGCGTTGCTCCGGCATTCCCCCGATGAAGCCGGTTCTGGTTTCTGTCCCGGTGACTCCCAATGACCCCCGGTTGTATTAAACATTTTAAAGCATCCGGGTATGTTAGCCGATGGCAGCCGGTGGAAGCCGATCGACCCCGCATAGAGCCGGTCGTTCCCGGCGCCGCCAATGTTGTACTCCCGGTGACTGCCGGTTTGCTAAGCCGGGAATCACCGGGGACCCAAACCGGGACAGTGAGATCGTGGCTTAACGAAGGTTGTCACCCTTGTTCGACTGATGATGGCTGGCAGGTGACATAGTATTACGTGTTCCGAGGAACCCACCTATTTTGGAACATATCTTGACAGCGAGTGAACAATTACAGAAATCAAGGTGCACAGTTTCTTTTGGAATTGAGTATAGTTTAAGAACCTCCATGCCCCTCTTTTAGGTCCAAAGTAGCGGACTTGTGACACAGTGGTCTCTAGTTTAAGCCCAAACTTTACCAATAACATTTACTGAGGGTCCTTATGGTGAGACCTTATCCTCTTCACTGCCTTACTTCGAGAACAATAGTTATTTGCAAACAGTTTGGACCCTAACAAAACGCTGGGAGCATCCCGACCATAGTATGCCGATGTTGATCGTCGCCACAAAGGACGGAACTGTAATCTTTATTACCTTCAAACACAAAACGTCGGTTCATATTGTTGGCGAAGGGGCATCTGTGGTCCAGTGGTAAAGTCACGGTGACTTACATCACTGAGCTCCTCACCGTTGTGAGTTCGAATCCCATTAGGGTCATTCGTATTTTCCCTGTTGGGAAGTCTTCCAGCTGACTTGCGGAAGGTCGGTGATTCTACCCAGTTGCCGATCTGTACCTGGAACAGTGCATAAAGAGCTTCTGGGGTCTTCCTCCATCTGTAATAAGCTGGACGTCGCGATAGGACTGAAATACTGTTACAAGCGACGTAAAATCATAACAAATCAAACAAATTGTAAGCGAAATATATCACACAGTCGTCCATGGAATGCAAAATGTTCATACATTAACAATATAATTATATGACAATGATATTTTGCTACTTGACGTCTCAAGATAAACGTTGTTTTCCGTTTAAGGCAAATGGGTGCTTGCAAATACATACAGTGCTACCTCCCTACAACGGCCCTCCCAACAGCGATTTCCTCTAAACAACAACGCTTTTCGTTATAGCTTAGGGGATTTTTCTGTTTCACGTTCTGCCAAAATTAGCTATAAAGTGAAATACAGTGAATTTGATAGGACTTTGGATCTCTTAACATCGGAAAGATTAATCGGCGTAAAGGTATGTCTACTAAAACTTTTGTTGAAACGGGTCCGAGCGGTTTACACACCAAATATGGCGGAGCTCCAATCGTTTTCTTGCAAGAGAAAAGCTCGTTTGGTCAGTGAAAACCGCTCATAAATGAATAGCTTAAACATATTGAACAGTATGAAGCATTGTCAAATGTTATTGATTCCACACACTTGACCGGTCTCCAAATGGGTAAATGGGATGTGGAGAATATATGTTGACAATTTAGATAACAAAGTGTCCCTTATAGCGGTAGACGTTCGCTTAAGGGGGAAACAAATCCAAGTCTTTAACATAACCCCTAAACGTCTTGATGGTGAAGACACTACAAGTATCAGAATTAAAAACAGTCCCCGCTCTGTTAAAGATGGTGTTATTCCCAGGCCTTTGACTCTTAAAGGAATAGAGGTTATCTCACAAAACAGGGACAATTATGGGTAAAAAGGCGTTTGACCAATTGTAAAACCGGTGATCGATTTTTTATTGTAAAAAACTTCGACCCTTAGGGATCCACTACCCCGTTTCATGTATTTTGGTAAATTTGCTGGCCTTGTTATTCATAGAGGCAACGATACTGTCGATCGTAAGCATGACTAAGATTGCAAAAATGTCTAGAGAAAGGGCATCTCATACGGGACTGTCCAAATGACTGGAAATGCATTGACTGTTTACAATCTGGTCATAAGAAGGGTCAAAGTAACTTGATAGATAACACCGATGCAATGCATTCCGAACAACCCCCAGTAAGGCAAACTACATCCACTGCAAGTCAAGACTAGGACATGCACGAGCAAATTTAAACTTCGCGTGAAACAGACACTGACTATACACCTCATCAAAACAAAAAAAGTCCCAAAAAGAAGTGCAAATCGTCGTACGGTCAGCAAAGAATCAAGACATTCTGAGTATCAAACGACAACAAACATATTAACGGCATACACCAGCAATTCGTGAGACACCTAGTGGCTTTTAACGAAGGACGATAAATCAAGCATCTTTACTCAACGAAATCGTGCATATCGGTTACCTCCCGTAGATACTTTCGGTTTCAAACAATCTCCATTAATTGCGAAATAAAGACGTTAAATGTATGAAAGTGTACTTGATAAATGAAAGTACGTGAATCTTGGTAAATGCTTTATCTAATAAGGCTATAGTAAATAACCCAAAACTTAAATCAAATTGAATATGAGCGTGAACCAGAGATCACATAGAAATTTAGGCCATTGGTATATGTATGAAAGTGCCTATAGTTTCAAAAGAAGCCTTATAACGTATGCTTTGTTTACCATTGTCTTATTATTCACACCTATAGCTTTTATTGTGAGAAGTTTCATCAATTTATTTCGGGCAGATTTTGAGTGAGTGAGTGTTTTCATTGAATTGGAGCCGAAAACAATTTAGAAAAATGCATATATATCGGGCAAAAAACCATACTCTTTGCATCATACTTTCAGTGAGCATCACTTTTTAAACTGTTTTAATGTTTGTGTGTGCCAATTATTACTTTAAATCATTTCAGAAAGGCAAAATAACGCATGCCGACTCTTTGCCGAGAATGGCTACATCATATATTTCAAAAACCCATAGACAAAAAAATACCATTATAACCTATGTTTTTCTTTTTGCCATTGTACTTAGATATGTTTGAAAAACCTATGCTGAAATTTTCATAGAGATCCATCGGAGATTTCATTTGGTAGCGCGTGTCCTTAAAGCAGTCGGCAGATTGAGGCCGCTCTCCGCCTACCCCAGCCGTAATACCTCCCGCAGAGCTATTTAAAAAGTGTCCTCTTACGTTTGATACCGGACAATTTTTTCTGTTACCGGACCCTTTTACTTTCTGTTATATACTTTTAAAGGGCGTGGTGCACGTAGTGAGCATGTTGTCACCTGGGATGTGTTTTTTTATTCAAAATCATAATCATGATTAGCAATCATGATTGTGATTCGGTCGTTTTTTTAATCGAATCAGAATCATGTTCTGTAATCACGCTAATCAGAAATAATCGAGCCCAATGCTCGATTAAATTGTAATCATAATGGCACTTGTCGATTCATCCAGCTATTTCATTAACACCTGGCAAAAGAATTAAACAGTCTTTCGACACTCATCATGCTTTATAACTTTAATTTATTTAAAATTAACTTTGAGCAATAACTTAACCCCTTTGAATAAACACACTCACTGCTTTTTGCAATCAGTTTCTTGAATAAAGTTCGTGGCGTCTGATCAGGTCTCAAACTGTTTGGCACATCTTACATTATAACATAAGTCGAAATTTACCCAAAAGTTATATTTTCGAAATAAATTTGTATTTGAATTAACTGGTCCGTTGCCTTATCCCAAGTACAAGGGTCATTTGTCAACAGTTTGGATACTAATCAGACGCTAGCCTGTGTATACAGGCTTCTGATCATGATACAAGCAGTTTGATATCATAATCATTGTCTAATCACGCTGTTTTTTCAGCGGAGCTGTCTATTATCTATTTAGACACATATTTCTATTTACACAAACATTTGAACCAATCATATTTGATCAGAAATTTAGAATTAAGAGCACCTGTTGAAACTGAATTGTCTGATTGGATAGTAGCCAGGGCTCCAGATAAGAGAATTATTCCAAAATTTAAAAACTTTTTGTGTGCATTAAACCCTATGGTGTCCAACTCATTTGAATTGTCTCTTCGAGACGATAAAAATGAGTGGTAACACCATAGGGTTTGGTGCTGAAATGAGTGAGAACATGTTAGATTTGTTCAATTTACTCCCTTCTTATCTGGATCCCTGAAACTAGCCTGGCTGGTTTATGCACTGATGTGAGTGTAAAATTAGAGACACAGGCAGTGTGTAATACTGAGCTAATGACATCATGTTTTCTATTTTAAGATATGCTAGCAGATGGACAGTGGTAGCTAGGTGTTTTGTTTAATAATGGTTTACTTCCAACTTATTTTAATTGTTAACTATTTGTACAAATTGATAGCAATATAATAAATGACCTCAAGTGAGTTAAACACAATTGTGTTGTTTCATCATTTATTTACAAGAGTGAGGTGTTATAGAACTTGTACAGCAATGCAGACTGTTCTGTAGTTTATCTAGTTATAGTGTGTTTCAAGAAACTCCCCATGAATGAAGTTTGATATATAGAACAATATTGTTTAATCTGAGGATCTCCTCCTACCAGTAGCTAGGATATGGGTTATATTATTGTTTTGCATTTCTGTACATTTATAGTTTTTTAGTCAGAGTTATGCTATATCCTTGAATGTGTATTTTTTGCTTTTCAATCCAAGATATTACAATTCTTTGAAAACCTCCAATTTCATACAATTTTGCATGAATTCCACCACCCATTCCGCTGAATATCTTTTTTAAAGATATTTCTTGTTTATCACTTAAATCATGATTCTGATTATAAGTTGAATCATAATCATGAATACGTAAATAAAACACCCCCTGTTTAACTCTTGCATTTCCCGGAAATTGACAAGATAACCCTTGTAATGCTAAGTACAGTACCGCTTGGCTAACATTAGCAAAACAGTTTGGATCCCGAGAGGACGCCGCGTTACGCGGCGCGTTATCTGGATCAAAATTGTTCGGCACTCATATTCTATTTTTATTCAACTTGGAAATCATAAGAAAGATTTTGAGTTTCTCTAAAGAATATATATTAGAAGCAGAGGGCAATTCAGCATGATAAGGGATAACTTAGCGTTGAAAAAGTGTGAATCAACATCAAACACACAGTGACTCAGCGTTTTAAATGGATCCAAGCTGATCCCGAAACTTTGCTTAAAATTGATAATAACTTCAGACGGCATTTCAAAGAAGACGACAATATGACCATGAAAGGGTGAACAACGCACTGTATGTTTGTGCCTCTTTGGGGGAGGGGATCTATGGTCCTTGGTTTGATTATGTAGGGACGGATAAGGGATTATATCGGGCTAAAATGATAAGGTTCAAATAGTTATTGACCTTAAGGCTAAATGCTTAAAAATAAAATGTCGCTCATACTGATAAATAGAGAATCTACAGGAAAAACAGCGCTTACCTTACTAGCTGAGTACTTATTCTGAGCGTAGACAAACAAATATGTAGCTATTTTACGGCATGACCCAGCACACAGGATGCGCGGTATGCTCGTGCAAGTTATAAAAAGGACCAATGAAAAATATAGTTGGTTTACGTGTATTTCAACATTTTAGAAGTGGTTAGAATAGTTTGCTACATTAAATTGACAAAATCACTATTGACTCGGTGTAAGATATTTATTACAAATCTTTGTATAAGTCAGATACAGTTACTCATTCGCTGTAAAGGTGTCCTGTAACAATCGCTGAGAAGACTGTTTCGCTCGGACATACTGCAAGTATGTCATCGGCTTCGCCTCGGACATTTTGTTGTTCATCCTTGCGAAAAAATCTTCTCACAGTTGTAACAGGACACTTTGAAAACGAAACTCGTACAGTATCTATTACATATTGAACATATATGAAACTATTGAAGCCGAAATATTGATAACAAGAAAAAATCACGTACATTCGTATAGCGAATCGTCTGCTGAAGACTGATATGCATTGTAAAAAAATGCTTACTCACAATGCAGACATGTATATTGTTAAACGGACACAGAGACTGAAAACGATACTTTTAAGTTGCAGCAATATAATTGCAGCATATTTTAATATACATGTAGATGATAGAAATATTGATACCTTTGCGTTACGAAAGCATGCACGCCTGACAGAAAAATGTACACTTTCGTATTGCTTTGGAAGCTTGAACAATTAAAATAAATGTAAACTATAACTATATTCCATAAACTAAAATGTATGCTTGTATGTATAGATGCGTAATTATTTGCATGTACATATGTAAAATGTATGCATATGCGAATGTATTTGTATTAATGCTGGCATGTCCACACCGTTTTGTGTTTTTACGCATGCATACGTACTTGTATCAATGGGTATGGAAGCATGTAATGGCATTTATTTACAGTATGTTCATTTGGTAATACATGTACTAGTATTCGTACTGGTTCTTACTGCCTTAAAATTATTTAAGCAAAATGTTTGCGACATCCTTGTTTTTCCCTCTTAATCTCGATAACTACCAGCCTTACGAGGATTATATGTTGCAAAAGACATAATCCATGCTTGCCTAGGGTAAATTGTTGTGTTACAAATGCATGCACATACGATGCCTTTGTGTATGCATATGTGTTTTAATGCATATGTATTACTTTCCAACTGTATGTGTACAGGCATGTCCTCACTTTTTTATGTGTTTACCTGTCAGCCTTACACAGATTATATGTCTGCAAATGACATATTTCCACACTTGCCTCTGGTAAATAATTATGCTGTAAATGTATACACATACAAGTGCGTATGTTTATGTGTACGTGTTTATTTATGCATAATGTATGTATATGCATGTATAGATACGCGTTGATGTGCGAGTGCATATGCATACAACTGTGTAAGTGTATTAGTGTATGTTCTATATGAATCTAATGAGTATATATGTGCATTATGTATTTCTGATATTATTAGCTTGTTTGCCTTGCGAGAATTGTACGCCTGCAAGCGGTATACTTTAATGCTAGCCAAGCAAGAAACTAAAGCAAAATATAAACATAAAACAGTTTGGTACCACATTGCTCCATTTCTTTACTTGGCGAAGTATACTATATTAAAACATGTAATATAAAGTCTCAATACAACTTGCAGAACGTTGTCATTGCTTACAGTACTTCTACGACATGTTAACAAGATAAACCTTTATGTATAAGCCATGTCTTATCATTTCCATATAATATCTCGTATTGTTATACCTCACTCGAATTATCTACCATATGGCTTATATGACGTCAGAAGGTAAAACTCCGTAATGTTACATGGCTAACATCATCAAACGGCCCGCATAACATCATCATTTCTCCGTTTTCCCCCTGAAATCTTCGGATTTTTATCCATGCAGATGGTAGCATAAAGCAGGTTAAAATTTAAGCAGAATGCACCTTAGGGTGCATTCTGCTAAACTTTCAACCTTCCTTAAGTAATCACGCCTGAAACATAGAAAATTTGGAAATCTTAGGATTTTTCAAGATCTACTTATGGCAGCCCTGTATTCGACCCGGGTTTCAGTACACCTCAGTTCAGAAAAAGAAAGAATCAAAAACGCTTCTAGTGAAGTAACGGCAATGAACGAGAAAAGTGAGTCGATTCAAATTTGAAAAGTTATACAATCGAAATCAAATTGACCAAACTTTACGCTTCATCTCATGAGATAATATTTCAAAACAATCGACTGCAAAGTGTCACCAGTTTTCGCGTTGCTAATCAAGGTCGTTCATTATTTTGAAACAGTTTCTTTTCTCACTCCTAAGATTCAAACTCTGCAACCTGTAAAATGTTTATGTCGAAATTTGCTACTAATAAATACGAAAGAAGACTCAAGCAGGAAACGCAACACAAACAATACACCCATCTCTAAAGCAGAACACACACACAGCCTCTGAAATTCTGCTTTGTTTATAAGCCTACCTATAGTATCTGTCAACTTGTTGCTACAGGTTACTCGACTGAACCGTATTGCTTTAGTAGAAAATAGAATTGGAGACGATTGCAGAATGGTCTATAACAGCGTAAAACTAAATGAGAATACAAATAACGAATGGATACGTGTTTGTAAACTTTTTGTTGGCAATATTTATTCAGAATAAAGGTTTGTTGCTTGTTATTTGATTTTTTTTTAAAACGCGTCAATATACAAACTTTATATACAACTTAAATCGACTTCAAAAGATCTGTGTCCGTGGTGTAGCGGGAAGATGGTCGAATCTGCCCACGGCGGTCCGAGTTCGAATCCAGTTCGACCCAAACTTATTTTTTCAAATAAAATTGTTATTTTTTGTAAAAGATTTGGGGGTTTTTGCGTCTAAAACTTTACTTCTCCGTCATTTGATTTTAGTAATGAAAATAAAATAGTTTCGATACATGTATTCGCGATCGTTGTTCTGTATTGAAACAGTGGTAATTAGATCTATATTTTTGTTCGGTATAAGAAAATAAATATCACATCTCACAGAGGCTAACGTCTCGGTTGACATTACTTGCTTCGGGTGACCAATCCGTTCTCTCACCCTCTGTGAAATGTGATATTTATATAATTTCCATGGACTAAGAGATGCACAAAAACGTGCCCGATTCCAACAAATGGCTATTTCTACAAAACGTTGATATAACGCCCCTTCAAGAGACGCACTTTACTGATGATCTTAATTCCACCCTTAATCATGAATTTAGCAATTGGGTCCTATTTCGTTCCCATGGGGAAACAAATAGTAGAGGTTGCTCTATTTTAATACATAAAAAGTTAATCTTTGAAACTTTAGATAAAGTCCTTGATGCAAATGGAAGATATACATTTTGTTATAATGTCTATTCTATACTGATTATATACGCTCCAATCGATAGACAGTTGCAAAGTCATTTCCTGGACAACGTTTCAGATGTTCTATCGGATCAATCGCAAGAGGTACAAAAAATTAACGCTGGCGATATTCAAGAAAAAGATGACAGAATCTCTACATCCGATATTAAGCTAAACAAGAATATCGTTCCCAACGATTGATGCTCCCCACAAAGAAAAAGCCTAAGGTATAGCATGTCTAGTAGATGAACACACTATCAAATTTCATCAAGTTCAGGAGATATGCTTCAGACAAAAATATTTTTTTTTATGAAAAAAGGGAGGCAATTCAATATTTGGAGATGACAGAGTTATAATTATTGTGAACTACACTTCTTTTTGTCATGTTCTAACACATTATCAAGTTTCATAAAGTTACAGTGCGGTAGAAAATTTGATTTTTTTAGATTTTCATGTTGAAAAAGGAAGATAATTCAATATTGGGAAATGGCAGAGTTATTGTACTTAAGTACAGCAATCACTCTTTCATTCCGTATCACTATATCAAGTTTCATCAAAGTACAATGCAATACTCAGGAGATATGCTCAAGACAAAATTTGATTTTTTTTAAATAGAAAAGGGGAGATAATTGAATATTGGGAGATGACAGAGTCATGGTTCTTGTGTACTGCACCTCCTTTTGTCATCATCTATCACTGTATCAAGTTCCATAACTTACGGTGTAGCAGTCAAGAGATAAACTCCGGACAAAATTGTTTTTTATTTTTAGAAAAAGGGAGATAATTCAATATTGGGAGATGAGAGAGTTAAGGTTCTTATGTACTGCATTTCCTTCTATCATTCTCTATCACTGTAAAAAGTTTCATCAAATAACGGTGTAACAGTCCAGAGATATGCTCCGGACAAAATTGATATTTTATGAGAAAAAGGGAGATAATTCAAAATTGGGAGATGAGAGAGTTACGGTTCTTGTGTACTGCACCACCTTCTGTCATTCTCTATCACTGTATCATGTTTCATCAACCAACGGTGTACCGTTAAGGAGATATGCTCCTGACAAAAAAGTGTGACGGACGGACGGACGGACAGACAGACGGACAGAGCGGCGACTATATGACCCCCCTCAAGGGGAGCATTAAAATGATAAACTTAAAGCTATAATCAAATAACAAAATTGACGGATATACATGTATGGAGCGATTGTAATCAAACAAATCAGTATACCTGGCGCAGAAAAAATGAAACAGAAAAAACCCGAACTTATTTTTTCCTTATCGAAAACAATGTAAAACCTTTAGTGCTTTCATGCAATAATACAAAGAACTCATCATCAGGCAGTCTCAATTAGAATTAAAATTCCATTTCAAAGAGGTATAGGTTTTTGAAAATTGAATAACTCGCACCTCGATGATGAAATGTATTGCCTCAATACCGTAAAAATAATTAATGACTGCAAGTCACTAGATATTGAAAGTGATACTATAAAATGGTAAATATGTAAGTATGAACTAAAACAATATTCTATTAATAAGTATTCAAAGTCAAAATCAAGGACGCACCATAATAGATCAAACTACCTTGAAACGCGACTCAAAAAGTTAGATACTCAATTTCCTGATATAAATAGCAACGATACTAATATAGAAATAGAAACAAAAATAAAACATATCGATGAAACAAAAGCAATAATTGTACGAATAATATCTCGGATACATTTCCTCAAACACGGTGAACGGAATAGTAAATGCTTACAAAATCTTGAAAATCTCGACAAAATAGAAAAAAATATCAGCTCTTTATTCGTTAATAATAAACAAATAACTGTAAAAAACATGCCATCCTTATAGAAGGTGTTAATTTTTACAAATCTCTTTACCAATCCGAAATAGATTCGACAAAAATTGTCTATATCTTAACAGTTCACACTTACATTATTATTATTATTATTATTATACCAGATTTATATAGCGCTCTTTTCACACAGGGATTGTGCGTTCAAAAGCGCTTTACATGAAATAACACTTATGTACCTATAAATCGTGAAAAGACAAAATAACTACAATTAGATCTGAAATAAAACATGAATAAACATATAAAAGACAGTCCCCCAAAACGGCGATCACATTACCCCCATCAATCAGCAATGAACCGACCGGCTAAGTATTGCCGACTGATATAAATAATGGCAGAGCGCCCAATGCAGGCCATCGACAAAACACAAATAACTATAATTAGATCTAAAATAAATAAGAATAAACATACAAAAGACAGCCCCCAAAACGGCAATCACACTACCCCCATCAATCAGCAATGAACCAACCGGCTAAAGATTGCCGACCAATAGAAATAATAGCAGAGCGCCCAATGCAGGCCATCTAATGTAACATAACTAGGAATAATAGCATGCGACCATAACGTCGCATGCTATTCGATAAACGAATCGATTCTTTGGGAAGGACCTAATTCACTTGATTGATGCTCTGATGCTATTTATAACATGAAAGTTAATAAAAGTCCTGGCTTGGACGGACTCACTGCAGAACTTTATATATAATTTTTTTTTGGGACAATCTTGTTTCCCTATTGGTGAAATCCGCAAATGATTGTTTTGAAAATGGAGAATTGTCTTGATAGAATCAAAGTATTATACCATTTATACATAAAAGGTGACCCGGAAAATATTGAAAATTGACGCCGTATTTCTCTCTTAAACATCGCTTATAAGATCATTGCAAGAGTCCTAGCGCTTCCAAAAATAATCAGTCTTGAACAACAAGGCTTTATTTAAAAATATATAAATAGGTTACAACATACGGCTAATACAGGATATAATTGATTACACCGAACAATTAAATATAGAAGGGGCATTACTCGTTTTAGATTTTAAGAAAGCATTCGATACAGTAGAATGGATATTTATGCTTGAAGTGTTTAAAAATTTGGTTTCCAAGATAGTTTTATATTATGGGTAAAAGCTCTTTTCACAAATATAAGTTCATTAATTGTCAACAATGGCTGGCTCTTATTATTATTATCTTATATTTATAATTGTAGCAGAAATACTAGCGACAAACATTCGAAACTGCAGTCATTTAAATGGCATATGTATAAAAAAAAAAAAAAAAAAAAAAAAAAAAAAAGATAATGCAAATATACACCTAAAAATTACCCAATTAGCCGACGACGCAACTATGTTTGTAAAAAACGAAAATGAAATTCCAACAGTTTTAGAATTGGATAGATGAATTTGGAACATATTCTGGTCTAAAATTAAATAAAGACAAATTAAATGCCATTTGGATATTATCTTTAAAAGATAACAAAACAGAAACATCAATATTTGGTATTTCATTTAAATCTTATGTAAAAGCATTGGGGTATACTTCAGTAATAATTACATTGAATCTGAAACTCTGAACTGGACAAATAAACTAAAATCCTGTTAACATATAATAAATAAATGTTACGGGAGAAAATTAACCTTTTATGGAAAAGCTACTATCATTAAAACTCTGATTTTACAAAATTATCCATTTAATGCAAACAATATTTACCCCCAAAGAAGTTATTAACAAACTAAAAAGATTAGTATACACAGTCCTATGATCAAACGAAAGAGAAAAAATAAACGAAACACATTAATAGGAGGTAAGCTTAATGGAGGACTTGAAATGATTGATGCGGATAATTATTGTAAGACGCTTAAGATAAAATGGATAAAAGCTCTTCAAAATAACGAATTAGCTAATTGGAATATTATACCTAAACTCATGTTTGACTTATATGGTAATAACTTGTTATTATTTAAAATTCAATACTATCTCATCCGAAAGTAGAACATGAACGATCGTCTTTTTAATAAAGTGTAATTGCTACATTATTCATCGAGTCAAAAAATACACAGAATGTAACATTACTCAATACATTTTATGATACAAGAAAACAAGTAATCTCGGTAAATCGATTTATAAAATCTAAAGGAAAATGTCTTATATTTAATAATTGGATTAAATTTACCATTAATGACCTTTTAACAAATAATAAAATAAGTGAAATGAATATTCGTGACAAATTGGTTATTGAAAGAAACTGGTTAACTGATTTTCATAAAATAATAAAGCTTTACCTGGTGCAGGGAAATAATCTCTCAAACAGAAAGCTTCAATCAAATCAAGTGTTAAGACATCGAATGAAATTATTATGGGAAATACAACTTGCAAAAACTATCAACCAGAGACACAAGAAAATTATACATTAAAAAATATTTGACCCGCCATATACTCATAAATTCTAGGAGAGAATATTCAAGAAACCTATTAATTGGAACTCGGTCTACTATATAATTAATAAAGTATCACTGGTAATAGAGTTAAACAGTAAGATGAAACTTATCCATAGGATTGATCCCACGAACGAAAATTTCTTCGCATGGAAAATCAAAGATAACCAATTCTGTGTATTTTGTAACGACATAGAAACTTTAGATCACTTACTTATAAAATGTGCAGCATATACCGAAGACTTCTGGAAATATGATTAAGGATATTTTCCATTAAACTTTTTTTTTTTTTTTTTTTTTTTTTTCAGTTCAATATTTTATTATCTCCGTGAATATGTGTATGTGGGTCGGAGATCCATCCCACTCTACACCTTACAATACATGTTAAATATTTTATTCTCTATTATATTGAACATAATTTTTGTGTGAATACAGTCGTAACTCGATACTTCGAACTCGTGTTACTTCGAAAATACCTATATTTCAAAGCCAAAACGTGGCTAAGTCACGTTTTAACTTTGAAATACGGGTATCTTCGACTTAGGCGAAATCGATTTAGACGAAATACTGGTAAGCCGATTTAAATCGAGTTCCAAGTATCGAGTTTCCACTGTATATAATAAAAAAAAAAGGAAAAAGAAAAAAATGTGCTGAAAATAACATGAAAGATATGAAGACATGCCACTATTTTGTATCAAGAGCGTTTCAAGCGTTATTGATTTGTTTAGTTTTTATGCAAGTAGATTTACAGTTTTCGAAGTATTTCCCATTTGACGTCAAAGTCATCCTCTGTATTATTTTGTATTGCTATTTGACTATTTGTATCTATTTTTTGTCCCAGGAACCTTTTAAAGGAGTCAATACACATATTGCAATTATATTGTCTTGCAGTATATATATACTGTTTTATGTATAGATATAATAAATTTAACTTTTCACATTGCCCTCCAAATAGAATGGAAACTTCATTTAAGTGTATATTTACATTGACATTATTTAGGATTCGTTCAACTAGTTTTAAGAAGTAGTATGTTTTTCGCATTTATAAAATAGATGAAGAATTGTCTCTGGTAGTTTGTTACAAAAACTACAGAGATTATTGTCACGTAACTTTAGAGTAAACAAGTATGTGTTTATTGGTAGTAGTCTATGGAGTATTCTCACTTGTAGCCATTGTAAGTTACTATCTCGTGTTGTGTGAAAAGGTAAACTATAAAGTAGACTCCATTGACATTTTGTAAAAGTATAGTGTAGGTTCCACTTTTCCTTGCTTGTAGGTTCAGCATTATTTAAATTTAGGATGTCATAGAAAACTCTACTACCAGACTTACTATTAAAGACGCGTTCGAAAAGGTGTGGTATAAATGGATGTTGGACGTCATTTTCCGGGCCAGTGCTACTGTAAGTGTTTACATATTTTGATACTAATTTTGTTACTCCAATGAAGAATAAGCTATTCACTTTTATATTGTACACTTGTTCAAATTCGTTTAAAGTAAGTATTTTATTATTTTTGTAAAGATCGTTCACATATCGTATTCCCTTTTCATGATTTTAAAAAGATAGATTTACCTCCAATTTGTATATGAGGGTTATAAAAGAGTGGACATCTGAGACAGTGTTCTTTCTCTATAACCGGTAGTGCCTTTAAGTAGGATGTATACGCTCTTAAAACGTCTTTCCAAAATATATTATTTGTTTTGTGTGATACTGTTTCCGTATAGTGCTGACCGCTATTTATTAGCTTTTCAATATTTAAAAAGTGACTTGTTAACGTAGTCCAGGAGGCATCTGTTTGATATAGCCTTCTGATCCATGTACATTTCAAACCTTTAATAAAGTTGTGTGTGTTTATCATTCTTAGGCCGTCTTCTGTATAGTCTTTGATAATTACACTTTTTTTAATTTGTGCATGCCCTTTCCAAAGGTAGTTATAAAATAATTCATTTAAGATTTTTTAAAATGCTCTCATTTGGATCCGGTAATGCAATAAATAGATGGTTGAATAGGGGTAAGAAAAGTGTTTTAATAACTGTTATTTTTCCAATTGGAGTAATGAATCTTCTGTTCCAAAATTGTATCATTTGTTTAAGAGATTGGACTTTTTCATTATAGTTTAACTTAATCATTTTGTCCAAATCAACATTGAATTTAACACCAAGTAGCTTAAACTCTTGATTGCCCCACACTAGTTTGAACTTTGTCTTAATTGATTCTGAACTGTATTTTTTAGAACCAAACCAAATAACATGTGTTTTATCGAAATTTACTTTAAGTCCTGAGATTCTTGCAAAATCACTTAGTTCATTCAGTGTTTGGTTGAGGGATATATCAGTTCCATCCAATATGATTGAGGTGTCGTCCGCAAACTGGGACAGTATATGTTTGGTGCCGTTTATTGTCAGGCCTTTTATATGCTTGTTTGCTTTTAGTTTCTGGGTTAAAATTTCTGTACAGAGGATAAATATATAAGGCGATAGCGGGTCTCCCTGTCTGCAGCCCCTTTCAAAATTAAAAAAGTCAGACAAAAAACCGTTTTGTATTACACTTGAATTAATATCATGATAAAACACGGATATCCATTTTTTAAAAGAGTCTCCAAAATTAAAAATATCTAAAAGCTTTTGGATAAATTTCCATGAAATGGAATCAAAAGCCTTTTCAAAATCAATAAGTAGCATCAGTCCGGGGATATCATTTTCCTCTGCATATTGCATAACATCGTAAATAAGTCTTATGTTTTCTCCAATATATCTGTTTTTCAAAAAACCAGTTTGCTCCTTACTTATGATAGTTGGTAGAATATTTTTAAGTCTGTTTGCTATGGATCCTGATGCTATTTTGTAAATCGTGTTAAGAAGTGTGATTGGTCGCCAGTTTTTCAGAAATTGGCGGGGTTTATTTTCTTTCGGTATACATGTAATGATTCCTTGACGTTGACTTATTGACAGTATACCCTTATCAAATGCAGAATTTATTGACCTAACAACTAGATAACCCAAGTCTTTCCAAAACATTTTTAAAAAATTGGTTGTAAAACCATCACTACCTGGACTTTTGTCATTTTTCATATGTTTAAGGGTATAACTAGCCTCTTGATAAGAGATATGGCCCTCAAGATTTTCCGCTTGACTTTTTGTGATTTTATTTACATTTACATTAAGGTTTAGATCAAATTCGTCTTTATCCTGATTTGAGTATAGTTTTTTATAAAATTGTTGCGTTTCGCATAGAATATCCTTTTGGTTTGTAATTGTACTTCCGTTTGTTGTCTCCAATTTATTTATTGTTTTGTTGATGTAGTTATGTTTTTCAAGACCACAAAAGAATTGTGTAGGTTTTTCGCCATATTCTATCCATTTTGCCTTAGACCTGATTATATGACCCTTAAGTTTAAATTCTCTTAATTCTGAAAGGTTTTGTCTACAGTTTTTTAAGTTTTGTGAATTTTCTTCTGTAAGGTTTTCTTCGATATCTTTGATTTTCTTTAATAGGTCAGTTTCTTGTTTATTTAACGATTTTGTTTTGTAAGAGCCATAAGATATAGATTCCCCCCTGATTTCCATCAGAAGCGTTTCTAAGAAAAGATCGTCTGATATCGTAAACTGTAGGTCGCTACAATGTATTTTATCGATGTTCTCTAAATCGTACACAGGAATGCAGTATTGGGATTTTACACGTTTAATCTTATCTTGAATTTGATGGACATATTCTAAATCATTTAATAAAGAATCGTTATGTTTCCATAATCCTTTACCGTGATCGATGTTTGCAAATACCATATGCATTTGAACAATAGAGTGATCGGAGTTGAGGCTAGGTTCTATTTCACATGATTTTGAAAACTGTACCAAGTCTTCTGTTACAAGGAAAAAGTCTAAACGTGCCTGTTGGAGTGGATGCGTACGTCGCCAGGTATATCTTTTCCTGTCTGGATAGAGGTCTCTGTATATATCTACTAACTGTCTATATTGTATATTTTCAATTATAAGATTTCTTGCGTTTTTGTTATTTATTGTTTTGTAGTTTTGGTAATCCATTGCAGGATCTAAAACACAGTTAAAATCTCCACATAATATATAGGAATCATTTCCAAATTCGTCAACTATTTCGAAAACATTTTTAAAGAAACCTGGATTATCCCGGTTTGGCCCATATAGGCTAACCAATGTACATTTAAAATCATCAAAATCCAGGTCTAAGATTACGAAATTGATTTCTTGATCGCACACGCTTCTGTTAACAGTTAAACTTGGTATAAGTCACAACATAAGAAATCCTAAATATCTCGTCATCGGCTACAAAACTGTTTTAAAAGAATATTTAGATGTAATTTTTATTCTTAGTCAAATATGTTTTTCATTATACAAAACGTTTATAAGTGAAAGGCGGCGAACAAATATAAACATGTTCAAAAATGTATATGATGACTTGAAAGTACCAGGCGAATATTTTAACGGTAAAAAAGAAAAACAATACCTATTTTTTAAATTTCTTAAACTTGCAACATTTGTCGAACGATAATTAGATATATTACATACGTATATATGCATGTGTATATATTTATATACATGTTACACCTGTAACAGACGTGTGTATACATGTGTGTAAATATATATACTTCTATAAAAGTAACATCCTACATAACTTGGAACTTCGTATCCAACCTAGTTATAACTATGGTGTATAGATATCTACTATACTGTTATATTTCCTTTCAGGTTGTTATAACTCCTAATAACAAATCATATCCACAGTGAAGACAATGTGTTTTTGTTAAATTAGAATTTTTCCGATTATATACTATTGTAAAGTATGAACCTTGTATGCAATGTTAAAGTGAATAAACGGACCATCGTACTTATGTTAAAAAAAAAAAAAAAAAAAAAGCAACACATGCCGTCCTTCCCAAAAACTAGAAAAGTATGTCCAACCTATTCACGATTGCAAAGTCGCCTTTTTTAAATTAACGTATGCTGTTTTACTCAGAGTTACATAATGGACATTTTGACAGAAAACAACTTAATGACGAGTGACAAACAGCTTGGATCCAGATCAGAAGCCGTGTTTGCATGTACATGTCCATCTCTCTTCGAACAACACGCGCACACACGCGCGCGCGCGCGCACACACACACACACACACACTCTCTCTCTCTCTCTCTCTCTCTCTCTTTATCTCTCATTGGGTGTTGTTTTCGAGAGGGAACACTGTACTTTTGATATACCAGAAAGTCAGTGAATGCCTTTTTTGTGTAATGTAAGTTAGCTTTACATTTTAATTGTCTTATCCCGAATCCCGTTTATTCAAGAACTGTTAATACTTTTCAACCAGGTCAGCCACCGTGTTAACCCATAGATGCCTGGCTATTGTAAATAACTATGTGTGCTTGCTGGAGAATCTCAAAATCTTAATGCTGATTTACAGATCATTACATTGTTTGTCCATACAGAAGATCATGTCAGGGCTGCCATTTCTCCGGATTTTCCTAAATCTTCGGATTTTTCTGAAACATTGTAGCTTAAAGCAGGCTGAAAGTAAAGCAGAATGCGCCTTAAGGCGCATTTTGCTTTATTTCCAGTCTGCTTTAAGTAGTCACATGTCAACAAAACTAGAAACAGGATATGTGGTAAAGGTACGATTCGTAAAATCGCACTTGAAAAATGCATATTTGAACATCTTAGGATTTTTCATGCCAACTTATGGAAGCCCTGTCATGTCATATAGAATTGCAAACAGTTGATACCCTGGTGATACGCCAGTTCTCATCAAGGTCTGCATTGTTTGCTGTTGTCTTTTCTTGTGGATTACCAGATGTGATGAGCTAATGTGGTCTAAACTGGCTAATGCATTTCGGAATGATTTTAAACAGCCTAGGCACTGGTCAGACTTCTGATCAGGACCGAAATTAATTGCAAAGTCGACTTTAATCGGTGAAGGGATTAAGCGGGAGAATGTTAAATTCGTTGTTAGGTATCGTCACTTGATGTTCAGTTTAGTGAACAGTACCAAATTACAGTGGGGAAAACGTCAAACATCCCCGCTTAAATGCATATTAACCCAGTGCAATAACATGTATAAAATAGCAAGGTTTAGAAAATGTTTACGCTTAATCTAGACAAAAATCAGTTAAGGGCCTGCTCAGACGCCGGGTAACCCGGCATTTGATTAGGCCCTTAACTGTTTACAACTGAAACATTTACCGTTTATACGCAAACGAAACGCATTGCAATTAACGTAGAAAATGACGTTTTGACAATACTGACCAAGTGACCATTCATGTTTTATCTAAGTGGTAAACAGCTTCAAGCCTGATCAGACGCCGGGTTATTCGGAATCTGATCTGACTCCAAACTGTTTGTACTGGAAACAATTGTTTTCGCGTAAACGCGTTATTTGGGAACTAATAACGTCTTCTCCTTTGTAGTTAATAAATATACCGGGAAAGATTAGCGCCTTTCCACTGTAAATGATACTTTTTGAAAAAGTTAAATCTCTTTTTTACGACCAAAAAAAAAAGTTCCTTTAGGAGATTTATGTTACTGTTACTTTCATTTAAGCTGTCACTTGTCTTTTATAACATCAATTAGCCTTCGTTTTAGTTGTTATAATAGAGAGGTTACACTGTACAGTTTTCCTATTCTATCATCGATAGAGGTGATCGTTGTGACGATGCTGCAACCTGCGGTAATAGAACAAATGCTTACATGAAATGTACTTTCTGAAATGATAACTACTTGCGCTATATAACAAAAAGTTCACCGCAAAGTTAGAATAATACAGAATCTGAAAGACTTGCTGGGCGTATATCAACACGTATTCCTTTTTTTCCGATATCAACTTGTTTACGATTATATAAAAACGTATTCCGTGACTGGGAACGTTGGTTACGAGCAGGACAACTGACACAAGGATAAACATTCTGGTAATATGGAACTGAGCCTTTGAAAGAACATTGAGGTGAGCCACGTCGTTCCGTCTGTCTTTGATACGAACATGCCGTGTTTGGAATCGTTTAATCGATATTATCACTATCACATTTAGGAAAAATATAATCGCAAACGGTATCACAAAGGAGATGAATGTGTCGGTATATATGAATATCGATAATATCTTAAACATGAACGGTTTGTAGCCGATTGTGCAGTTCTCTCCCTTGACCTCTGCCGTAAAGAATGTGTGGCTGTAAATAAGTACGGCAAACGCTGTCACTGTGGCTGTGGCGATTCTCGCCCGTTTTCGTGTACACCATTCAGAGACGTGCAGGGAGTGGCAAACCACGATGTATCTGGAATGGAAAAGTTAACAACAATGATAAACGATAATTATTGTGAAGTGTACCAACCCTGAAGCCCATATCCTGTTTCCAGTTTCGCAGACAGGCGACTAATTAAAATAGGTTTAAAGAAAGTAAACGTGTCGTTTTAGAAATACCTGTATTTATTAAATTGAATGTCAAGGCCACAGTGTATATTTTCTATATGTAAAGTGTTTTGAAGATCTCCTATTGTGCTGACTCAAAAATTAAAAACAAATAATAGGATTTTAGCTACATGTACATACGGATTATATGTTCACCTTATAAACGCGCTGAATTGAATTCAAGTTTCGGACAGGCGGAGTCAAGATAAAGGTCACTTTTCAAGGTCATAGTTCTGTGTTCAGTACAGTAACCCTTCCAGCGTCAAATATAGTGTCTGTTTCACCCTGGTATTGCCATATCATCTACTTTAAAGGTTGCCTTTACTTTAATTTCAAAGCAAGATTTAAAGCACTTTCTATGGCGGTGAAAGAAATAGCTAAGATTTCTTCCCTAAAATACAAAGCATTCAAGTATTGTTTTCATTGATCGAAAATAGAGACAGTTTTCAAGTATATTACCCCTTACATTATACAAATGGCACTGGGTTTATAATTCCAAATACACTGACTAACTGTGCAAGTGGCTTTCAATTTATAAAGCAGAGCATAACCACATTGGGAAATACAAGTGCAGTTTAGAATACGCTACGGTTTCCCGATTTAAACACAAACGGAACGCAAACGTATTGCAATAAACCTATTGACAATCTGATATTCCATGTTTATCTTAGGGGCAAATAGTTTGAAGCCTGATCAGACGCCGGACTACCTGGCGTCTGATCAGGCTCGAAACTATTTGTAATAGAAGTAATTGCTTACCATAACACATTTATTGGGAAGATAACGTCTTCTCTACTGTATGCGGGACCCCTATCAGTCTTAGCAGAATAGCACAATAAACCACATTGGTTGGCCAACTAAACAGGAATGGTTCCGAAGAAAAAAGGCAGTTCGTTGCTTAACGGCAAAAAATAAAACAAGCAGAAGGCTCCCAATAGGTTATTGCGGTCCTATTTGTACTTGACAACCAATATTGACCTAGTCTAAGTACTATTGAGAAGACGTTATTCTTTCCCAATAAACGTGTTCATGTTGAAAACCTTCAGTCCATTGAGAAATATTTACATTCGCCCATTCAATATAATGGAACAAAGTCTAGTTTATTACGTATAAATGCATTTTTTCTAGGGGCAGGACTTGTTGATTTCCTCGTAGTGGAGGCGGGGCTTATAGAGCTACTCTCTGCGAATCATGTTGTGGCATTCCCTGAGTATATGACAGTAATGGCTGTTCCTTTCAGGGTACACATTATTCGTGTTAACAACCTCTCATATGGAATAAACATAAATGCATACTAATAACTGTTCGATTTATACTAGACATTACAGCAAAAATAATGTAAATATAACAGTTGGTCACTAAGATAATAACAAATCATCAAAATTTAAACTATCATTTTTGCATTTTACTGCATTGCATTTATGTTACGCTTCGTTTAACCCTTTACCCCATAGGTTTTTTCTAGTTTTGAAAAATGGTGACTACTTAAAGCAGGTTGAAAGGAAAGCAAAATGCGCCCTAAGGCGCATTCTGCTTTACTTTCAGCCTGCTTTAAGTTACCACCTGCTAGAAATTTAGAAAATATTTCTTCTAATACATATTTGTGACTGTATAGATTGGAACTATTTTCTTTCGCGGAGGATTAAATGGAATGTGCTAAAAGGCGCTTCTATAAGGTAAAGGGTTAAACGGGAGAAAACAAACTCTATTCCACTGTATGGTGCTAGCAAACAAACAGTTTTTAGAATTACTACCAACAAATAGTTCTAAATGAAAATACCGCAGAGACGCTAATAGTAGGTAGGACAGAGCATTTTTTTCAAATGGGAGTAAATACTAAGTGTCATACACCATTGGAACGGTATTTTCAATTGCAGATCAATACACTTTAAATGAATACTCTATAATGACGTTTTGAAGTTACCATGGTTACGAAAGTGGTGTTGCCAAATAATTGATCTGTGTCACCCTACAGTTTAAGGACAATAACTTTTGTTTTAATTGGTCGATCACGATCAGTTTTGGTTAACTGGTTGCTTATGAGATGGGGATGCTAAAATTTGTATTTTGGGTTGGTAGGTCAAAGATCACGTGATATGTTACTAAAAATAGATTTTGACTTCACTTTGATTTCAGGACAATAACTTTTGTTCTGATGAGCAGAACCCAATCAAATTTAGTGAACTGGTTACTCATTGTAATGGGATGCTTGAGATGTCATTTGGGTTGATAGGTCGAAGGTCACGTGACCTGTTACTAAAAATATATTTTTAGCTGTGACCGTTTTGCATCTAGATACGAGCAAATGAGACAATCTTTTAAGGCCTATTTCTGGCTCTGCGTGGAGTCAGTTGGAGTATTAATGTGGTAGCTGTCAATTGGAGTGTTTATTGTGGTAGAGTCTCCACATGCTGGATACGCAGTTGTTTTATCATATTACCCACAGGTACAATTATGGCCTAGGGTACTACACCATGGTAGTACCGTAGTACTACTTCTGTGAAAAGTGTGCAAGGATTTTAGAATATTCATGAACGTTAAATGGCCGCATCTAGAATTAATTAAGAGCTTGAATAATTAGTTTACCAATTCTATAAAAGGTGTTCAAGAACTTTTGTTAATCTAGACTAATTATTCTAAAACTATCAAATTTCTAAAATGTTTGCAGAATATCCGTGAACGTTAAATAGCCGCTTCAATAATTCTCATGGTTTAATTCTAAAATAAGTCAATACCCTCCCACATGGGTAGATATTATTACAAATAGATAAGGGATCTAGCTGGTTGTAATGCAATTATAAGAGATAAGAATTGGATTTCATAACAAGGACTACAATGGCCCTAAATCGCTCACCTGGTACACCATGTAAAATGTGCCTTATAGTGAGTGACTGTGACCTAGATTACGACTAGACATGATCTACACTCAACCTTTGGAATGTAAACAAGATGTTTTTAATTTGACATAGCGACCTAGTTTTTGACTTAACTTAAAGAGGCTACATGTAGCAACCAGATTTAGCATTAAAAATAGTAATTTGTAAATATATGTCAAATGCTTATTTAAATGGGTAAGAATTAGTTTAGGATAAGAAAATCTGTTGAAAAAATGCATTTAAAAAATAAATAAAAAAAGGTTCTGGTGGGATTCGAACCCGTGACTCTCCATGCGGGGACAGACACGCAGAAAAGGAAACAATTTAGCCCACTCGACCACGGGCTGTTCATACCTTTGGAAACGAAACGATTTAACGTACTTCAGTGTGTAGCGATGGAAATCACACAATTCGGCTCGGGTTTATGTCTGAGCCCGTGTTCAATTTCTGTTGCGTCTTTCGACGTAACGGAAAAAACGATGGAAAATATCTAAAAAATGCAGGTTTGAAGACTTTTCATTAGGATGTTTTTAGACTGATCATGTTTTGCTAATGCCAGATGCACGATAATGCTACACATTTGGTTTTATTTGAGCATTTTATATTATTTTTGCAAATACACCATCCGTATGCGAGTCACTTTACTGGACATTTGATGTTCACCTAGAGTTGATGTAGGCAAACATTCTGACAATATTTCATTTAGATCTAATAGATATGTAAAAATAGTCAACAAACAACACGTAATTTCAACTTATTTCATCTTTTTTTATTTTTTTTTATTTAGATCTAATCAGATATGTAGCCACTAGAGGGTTAACACTGTTTTTCTTGATTTGATCTTGCTACCTAGTTTTTTACCTAAAACGAGACACATTAAAATTTGGCCTAGATTTCTTCAAGGCAAACCTTGTCATTAAGTTTCATTAAGATCGGACGAAATTTACCAATGGTAAACGGACGGACAAACAACGTTCATCCAGCCAACCTAAAAACTCACTTTAGCACTTCGTTCCAGGTGAACTAAAACACAAATTTCCATTACATTTGTTAGCAACTGTATTTTATCAACTAATTGTCCAATTCAGTCCTATGAATTATACGTATACCATTTTTAGAGAAGATTAACCTTTGTTTGAACACAGGTGGCCACTTAAAGCAGGTTGAAAGTACAGCACATTTCTGCTTCAGTTTCAGCCTGCTTTAATCTACCATCTGCTAGGATTTAATAAACATTCTAACATGACACGTGAATTCGTCTCTATAAACAAAGAACAGGTCTATCGTGGTATACCTGAGACGGTATACCACGCTCTTCCCTACCCCGCTCCTCCCACGGTTATATGACATGACGTGACCACGTGCGTTCATACGTTATGTTTTTTAAATTTCTTTCGTTATTCATATAGCCCGTAAAGACCATATACTTTTAACCAGTAACGTTACAGTAATTTTCTCATTCTTCTGTCTTGTTTGATGTAATGTTTGTTCTATGCCAGATTATGGATCGGTAATTGTAAATTTGCTTATCAGGGAGGGTAACCGATCTACTCGCTGTCACCCATCCAAGATGGCGGCACCCATGTAAACAGGTGAGTTTTCGCTGATTTTAACTTTTAATGACCCCTTTTTACACTGAATTAGTTTCACAAACCTGCTCTACAAAATTCTGTGCCTATTGGTACTAATTATACCAAGGAATTCTTACCCGTTTGTTCAAACACTCGGTCATGCGATTTGAATCGGCCGAGAAACGGTGAAATTTTCGGTGACAGCATGGGGGACGTTTTCGAAAAATCCTCTCGTTCGTCGCTTAGCCACCTATTCTACCAACTTTTTCCGACTTGACAGCAATAAAAATGTATTTAAAGCAAGTAAAACAGAGCACGGCAATGTTTGAGGCCGCTATTACTCCCACTCGTCCATTCTTGTGAAATGACAGCAAGTGGACACCTGACAGCACGTAGAGGGTCCCTTCGGAGTGTGAGCGAGGATTTATTAGCTTCCTGATTGTATCTCTAAACCCTTCAAATAGCCCTTAAATAGAGTTTTCTTGTGGAGATGATTGTTTGGAGGGATCATTTAGTAGGTATAACAATGCCAAACATTTTTGAAAACTACCCTTATTTGTACAAATGTTCAAGAGTTTTATATACACGATTACACCAAATTTGTTTAACCCAATGACATTGACTTTAACCAGCAGTCCAGTGTAAAAAAAATCTGTTCTGTACTGTTCTTAAAAATCTGCTGATATCTGTTCTTCAGGTCTGAAAATTGCTCCTACTTTCTGTATACCTCAAGGCATTGCTTTCATGATACAATGTGCATATGTATTTGCACAAGACATTTCCATGCCTTAAATCTTATAAACTTAAAACCAATTAGCAGTTACTAGATGAACTAAAGATTTCTATTTCAAGATCTGTGTTGAAAGTGTAGAAGTATGAGTCATAACGTCTGCATGCCTTGAGGTAGTACTCTAATGGTTAGTATGCAAGTGTGTATGGATGAAACTAATAAACCAAAATGTTTTGAATATGGCTTCAAATTGTGATATGCATGAACCTGTAAACATTGCCTTTCTTTCGACGCAAACACATTGAATCCAGTGACATTGACCGTCAATTTATGGCTTTTACAGATTACTTACAGTAAACCCTCTAAACCCCCGAACATACTTTGTTGAAGTGTAGTGATCCTGTCGGACAGGTGGTAACTCAATACAGGTAAAACACACCCAAACACTCACAGAGAGTGTCTTAAATCTGTCTTTTAGCAACCGCCTGTCGTATAGGATCATTTTATTGCCAAAATAAATGTCCGATTTAGAGAGTTTGAACTGTAATGGTAATGTTCCTGAGCAATTTAGCTTTTCTACTCTTTCCACGACTCTTTTTTGTTCATTTCAGCGCACAAACATATCAACTATGACACGAGCGAAGAGAACCATTGGACGCTACACTCGTCGGAGTTCGATTTGGCATGGTCAGATAGCAACACATACAGGCCGTTCCTCAACAGCTTCATCGGCACGTGGCTCTTCAACAGCTTCTTCGGCACGTGGCTCCTCAACAGCATCAGCGACACGTGGCTTCTCAACAGCTTGTTCATAGATGATAT
Organism: Gari tellinella; assembly: GCA_922989275.2. Lineage (NCBI taxonomy): Eukaryota > Metazoa > Mollusca > Bivalvia > Cardiida > Psammobiidae > Gari > Gari tellinella. The sequence goes on from OV277858.1 coordinate 56,914,593, forward strand.
GAATTTCTATTTTGAAGTGATATGAATGGATACAGTGTGACTATGAGATAGACAGATGGTGCTATAATCGACACATTTTAGTGTTCCAGTACTCAAACTCTCAGTGTATGTCTAGTGTTATTAGTACAAAATTGACCAAATGTAAATAAAAAGCTTTACAGGGATAAGTAGAAGTAGTTTATATATTCTTGTTATCAATGAATATTTTCCCAACCCGAAGGCATGACGGACTACGTAAAAGTTGATAAAATGAAAAGTCAGAAACAACCACATTTTTTAATGTGTAATTATAGGGTGTTTTGTCAGGTGGCCATTAAATGCAGAATGTCAGTACTGCCGAATGCTCCTCTAGGAAATTTATGCAATATAAGCATGTACCATTTAGTACTTATTCGTAAATAATACGTCAAAACTCATTTAAATAAAAATTTGGTTCTCTGAGGTTTCATTGGCAGTTATTTTGGGAGTGTCTTGATAGGTAGCTATGCTTCAATTATAGTTGCATTTCAATGTCGTTGTCAAATGGCTTAAAAGCGGTGACCGCTTTGAAATCTTATTATATTTTTGAAATCAATTTACTTCTCATCATCTCGGGATAAAGGTCGATGGCAGTAACTCATTTTTTATGCTTTAAGTTCTTTCAGATGCAGGGATGGTGTTTCAAATTAGTTTCAGTGCAGGGACTCCCCTGTCTGTGTAAGACTCTTAGTCATACTTTTAGCCAAATGCTTATTTTTGGAGCCATTTTGAAAAGGTATAGCCACAATTGGTGAATGTGGCTCCAATATCTCCAAAAAATGCCTCCTAAGATGACTTTTCTTGAAATATTTTTGAGCTATCACTTAAGACAAACTGGATTTTGAACAGCAACTTATTCTATTTTGGAGCCTTTTACTTAGGAAACCCAGCTCAGGGGAGACCCTTTGTGACTTGGAGTATAAAGACACTAGACATTAAATAAATCACAGTTGCACTAAACAACAAAGTCATGTATGTTAAGAAAATACTGATTTATTTTAAAACATAACAATATTGATTTCAAATGATTTTTATCACAGTGTTGCACAACTCCAATCGGTTGCTTATCCTAAGCAAACAATTATTGTCACGCAAAAGGTATCACAATTAATCAAGGGTTAATCATGTAGAGAAATATAAAATACTGCCTTGTATATAATTATCACATGAAACAAAACTTATCCAAAAATAAACGAACACAAACATACCAAAAACACAAACAATTCAGTCTAAAATATGAAATTATGAGTATTGCAAAATATTAATCTCAAATAACTTTACAATGATCACAGGGACCCGACTCGATTTATTTTCAAAAACAATATGACAAAATATATAGAGAGACAATGGATACAACAGATTTTCAGTTTATTCTAGTGTAGTCCTACCTCAACAAAACTGGTCATATCGTGAATGATAATTGGTGAAACAGCACCGTTTTTGCATTTCTTTCTAGCTAACATTATACCCTTCCATAAAACATAACACAAAACCAACTGTGATCATGCATTTTCAACAGTAACTGCGTCTACCAACTGAAATGGCAGATTTTCTGGAAACTGGACAGGTGTTTGCAACCTGGCATAATAACAATGGTTACTACTGTATGTTTGCTTAGACGGCATTATCGAGCATACAGTCATATAGTTCCATAGATACACACTTTTGACACCGATCCCTCTCAAATCATTAAAACCAACAAGAAATTCATCGACAGAAAAGTGTTTCGTATGGAGAAGGAATACGGCGGACAGTTACGTAACATAGAGCATCGCCTCTATATGAAACACTTAACTGTCGAAGAAACCTGCGAATTTCTTGCTTGTTACAGTGATTCGAGGGGGAGCAGATCTGATCGATGTCAAAAGTGTGTATCTATGGAACTATGTGACTGTCATGCTCGATTATGCCGTCTAAACAAACGTACAGTAGCAACCAATGCTTTATTGGAATGTTGCAAACACCTGTCCAGTTGTCAGAAAATCTGCCATTTTGAACAGTTGGTAGACGCAGTGCAGTTACTGTAACAAATGCACGATCACAGTTGGTTTCGTGTTATGTTTATGGATGCTTTATGGATGGGTATAATGTTAGCTAGACAGCAATGTAAAAACAGTGTTGTTTCATCGATAATTATTATCCACGATATGACAAATTTTGTTGAGGTAGGCTAGAATAAACTGACAATCAGTTGCACCCCATGTCTCTATTCATACCTTTCGTCATATTTTTTTTTAAAAATCAATCGAGTCGGGTACCTACATATATGACAATGATTGCATATAATCTAATACTTTTGATTGACAACTTGAAAGAACCATCTGTAGTGGACTGAAGTGGTTCAGTAGAGATGTTTCACGACATACCAACTATGCCAAACCACAACGTCTGCGATGACGATAAAAATTACTATTATGAGCGTAAGATTTGCCACAGGTACATCGGTGAGGTTTCTCTCCATTGTGAATTGCCATGTGGTCTTGAAGATCACGCCGGCATCTGAACTGTTTGCCACATATGGGGCAGTAGATTGAAGTCTCTCTGTGGCATCTTGCTACATGTTGTTTCAGATCAGCTCCTGTGGCGAATGATGATGTTCACGATTCGCACCGATGCCTTCGTTCTTCCCCATGGCAAACACATCTGGAAACATATGAAAAGAAACTTCATTCTGAAGCAGTTTTACTGAATTCATGAAAAGAGCATATAGTAACACCTTGTATTGCTGTTATCAGACAACATGCAAGAAACTGATGGAGGTATACTTGTCACTTTTCTCTAATAACTCTACTGGAATGAGCATGACTGTAATATTTGCATCTTCAAAACAAATTTAGAGGGTCAAAGTACAGCGATGCTTACTGGACATAAGAACGGATTGATAGCAAGTCCAAAGATAAGAACCCATTTTAATAACATTGTAAGGCTACATCCATGTCCTACTATTACTTTGGATCCTCTGATTTTATGGGTAAGAGGAAGACAACTACCAATATTATAAATTAGGAGGGCTATCCTATGAAAAAGGCACCATTGGAAAACATTAAACAAACCTGTGTCGGATCAATTTTGATTGATCCTGGAAACTCTTTCCACAACAGCGATATGGTGCTAAATTTTCATGCTTTATCCGCATGTGCCGCCGTAAGTTTTTTCTGGCTAGATATGTCTTCCCACAGGTGTCGCACAGATGCATCCTTTATTTAATTGATTCTCCAATATTCTGCAACAAAAAATACTGTTTCATTTATTGGATTTAAAGACATTCAAGAACAGGTTTGACTTTCGTATGTTTCGTTTTCTACTGAAACTTACACAATTGTTGGCGATCATCATTTATTTTCATTAGTACATATTAAGAAGTGGAAAAATTAAGATCACCATCATGATGCAATTGTTCAAATGGTTCATTTTCAGGCATAGGATAAACATCTACAAGTGTTTGAAGATCTGTCGTTGTAGGCCAATCAAGAGACGAACTAAAGTTCATGTTCTCCCACTTTGCCATTCAAATATACCTGTGTTCGTGCCAAAATGTACCAGCAAAACCACAATATTGACCACTTTTGGCGAATTTCAAGCACCTCAACACTAGAGGATATTCAGTATGTGTGGGCTATTTCCTAGACAACGTTTATTTGCGACTGAGCCGCAATTCTACATCTCCGTCCAGAGGAGGCCTCTGAAGGGACCCTCTACGTGCTGTCAGGTGTCCACTTGCTGTCATTTCACAAGAATGGACGAGTGGGAGTAATAGCGGCCACAGACATTACCGTGCCCTGTTTGTACTTGCCTTAAATACATTTTTATTGCTGTAAAGGTGGAAAAGGTTAGTAGAATAGGTGGCTAAGCGACGAACGAGAGGATTTTTCGAAACACCCCCCATGCTGTCACCGAAAATTTCATCGTTTCTCGACCGATTCAAATCGCATGACCGAGTGTTTTAACAAACGGGTAAGAATTCCTTGGTATAATTAGTACCAATAGGCACAGAATTTTGTAGAGCAGGTTTGTGAAACTAATTCAGTGTAAAAAGGGGTCATTAAAAGTTAAAATCAGCGAAAACTCACCTGTTTACATGGGTGCCGCCATCTTGGATGGGTGACAGCGAGTAGATCGGTTACCCTCCCTGCTTATGGGTGTTAGATTCTTGTAATGCCGCGGAAAAAGTTATTCGGTCGAAAAACTTCATCCGTTGAGGAAATAAGTATGGAACATTTGATTTCCTTTCTAATGAATTTCCTTACATCTGGTCATGTTAGAATCGAAATAATCTATGTTCTACCGTTGTGAAACTGTATTTTACAACGGTTGGGAGTTGTGGTGCGCAGGAATTGACCACGAAGGCGGTAGAACATAGATTATTTCTTAAATATATTTTGAATGATACAAATATTCAGAGTAATATACACCTGCTTAAAAAGGTGACCATTTAAAGATGGTTGAAAGTAGAGCAGAACATGCTTTACTTTTAATCTGCTTTAAGCAAATATCTGCTAGGATAAAGAATATGTTTTGTATAGTAATGGAACTATTTTCTTCAGTGTGGGCGTAAATGTTTTATTTATGGAGCAATGTATTAAATACAAAAGGGAAAAAAAAGTTAAACTGTCACAGCTGTTTCCGTCTTCTTAGCACTGCACGAAGAAGTTTGTCTCACTGTTCTGTTATGTATTAAGAGACCCAAAATTAAAAAATAGTAAAATAAAACCAATAACATCAATTTTCAATCTACATGTCCAACCATTACCCTGCAAACATTATCTAAATATGATTTGTACTTATTTTAATTGAGAAAGTCTTAGATACAAGTATAAAACAGTTTGGATACAGATTAGACGCAAAATTATGCAGCGTCTGATCTGGATCCAAAATGTTTTTAAAAAGGCCAGTAAAGTCGCAATTAGCATGATGAGGTTAACTGCAACATCTACCAGCATCCCCCAAATCTGTCTACATCTATCAATTAGTACCCTACTGTGATAATTGGTTTGCAACAAACATACTCTGATACGGGTGAGCTTCGGTTGATTGACTGATTTATTGATTGAATGACTGTCTCATTCATTCACTCATTTATTCGGTTATTCATTCTGTTATTCTATCATGTTTTTCATTGTTTGCTAATTTGTTTGTGTGTTCACTCATTTTGCATCGACATTACATTCAACCGTTTAGCTAATCGTTTTTCACCGCTCTCGTTTGTTTTTTTTTAGTTCAGATGCGCTTAGAATATGTGCCGTGATGTGAAAGTGTGTTGTCGCACCTACCCCTCCACTACCGTGTTAACAATCAAATAGAATATTATTAAATACATTTTTATCACTCTCTCTCTCTGTATATCAAGTCTTATGCGTAAATATTGAAAAGTGCTGGCGACCATGTATACCACAATCATTGCATATTTGTAAAACGTGTTGGATCCAGATTATACGCCCAGTCACTAGCCATCCTGTCTAGATCCACACTGCTTACAAAAGTCCTGGTTATCAAAGTTCTCCATAGAGGGATATCTGATGCATCTGTACTTTTCTTTATCATCATACATGCATATATGGTAAATACAGTGAAACCTACCTATAATGACCACTTATATATAACTGTTGATCATTTAGTGCTTAAAATTGGTGATTGCTTTAGAACGGGGTGGGGTGAAACAGAGGACCCCTTAGGGAATCTCTGGTATTTTAAGGCTGTCATCTGTCTTTCATAGTGTCGTTTACTGTGGTGGTTGCAGTAGAAATTGTAATTGTATAGTTGTAAGCCTGCACTGAAGAGCTGTCATTAGTTGATCATGAAACATCTTTAACCCTTTATCCCATTGTATACATGTTTTCCTGTTTGGATGACACATGAACACTTAAAGCAGATTGAAAGTAAAGCAGAATGTACCTTTAGGTGCATTCTGCTTTACTTTCAGCATGCTTTAAGCTACCATCAGGTAGGATAAAAGTCCGCATATTAGGGGGAAATGGCAGCTCTTATAAGAAAAGAGGTTGATTCTGACGTGTTTTTTTTAGTTTCTTTACAAATCATAGTGTATTGTCCGAAAACGAGGATTATCCGAAATTGTGTTCAATTCACAGCCACATGTGGAAATTTCCTCAGGCGTAATTACACCCCCTGCTTTGTATGCGCCGCGGCATTTTTCGCCAAAAGATATCAAACAAGTACATGTAAATGGCTCAAAACATTAATAAATGTTTATAAAATATGGACAATATGTTGCATTTAGTTGCAAAAGAGTAAATTGTGAATTATTGAAGCTTAAAAAGGGGCTATATTTAACTCTTTAAATTCATTTTTTACAAAAACAATTTTTTAGTCTGAGAAAAGGACTTGATGGCAGACATCTTGAAGAACAGATTCTGATGACGTTTTACACAAAATAACTCTCTAGTTTGGAAATATTTTGCGAAAAATGTAAGAGGGGTTTTCCCGTGTCTCGTTTCCAACCCGACATTTTGCTCTGCCGAAACGCTCAGGTATCACATTCGACGATCGAAAAAACGCGCTCAGCGCCGTCATACAGAATGGAAACTCATCTTATCCAATGATTAAAAGTTTGTTTTATTCGTTCAAGTCTAAATTTTAGCACCTTTCATTTAAATCAAGTGCAACACGAACAGATGAAAATGCGGGTTTATATAGGTGACACAGTACGGGAGCCTCGATAAGGAATCTCGCTGACGTACCTACTATTAGTTGAAATGCCACGTAAAGTTTTGTGACGTATGGGTGACTTAAGATAACGCCAGTCAGACTAAATCGAAATATTCTTTACGTCTTTTTTGTTATAAAGACGTAAATAGGAATATTGTTTGCAAAGTGGCTTATTGGAGCCTATATCCCGGTACCACCATTATTCGAACAACTAAGCGTCTTCGAGTCAATTACAAATTTCCATGTGAATAAAAGTTATTTCTTACATAGATACTGGATACACTGGTTATTTTCAACTTATAATACGATAGGTAAGTTATTGCAACTAAAATCGGTTCTCTAAATATGTAAACAAAGCATAGTGGCCCGCTTACCTCATTCTCAGTGGGATGCCAACCTAAATTCGAACAGCAGGTTTGACACCACAAAAAGTCTATTATATGTAGTCCAGGGTAAGTGTTTGTTCATGAAATGTCAGACGAAACATAAAACAAGAGTCTGTAACCTCATAAAAAGTAAAATCAACTTGTTTAACATGTAATTTACAGTAGTTTAGACATAAAGTAGCAATTGTTAATGGCTACAGACAGGGCATTAGAAGGGATCTCCATCTTGATGTGAAATGCATCTAAAACAAAGAAGAAATTTCTTACAGTTGTTGAACATATTTTTCTAAAAAAACACTAGTGTACTGGAACCTGTAAGATTAACCAATATTTTGTTTATTCCCTGTTACTTCTTATATGAAACACAATTAGGAAATAAAAAAAAGGAAAAAAGTGACCCCTAGTTTGAGATTTGATCAAATTGAGTGGTCTGAACCCTAAATATAATTTATCCGGACCATTAGGAATGAGGTAATATAAAAGTTTTTGCAGCCGATACACCACTGGTCATTTTTGTTGACAAAAAAGGTAGTTTGTGGCATAATTATGCATTGGGAAATTTGGGATTAGATGTAAATGTAATATTTATACTCAGACAAGTTCAACAAATGCCCTTTTACCTGTTTACTGATCTTTTATGCCGATTTTGAGTTCTTGACATTTCTACCGGTGTTACTGTCAAAATGTCACGCGCGGTTATGCAAATTTGTTTGTAACCATAGATGTCACGCGAAATGATTCATGTGTTCGATTTTTGGTTGTGTTCGAATAACGGTTGTAAAGGGATGTTGTTAAAAGGAAAAGAAAGAGTAATGCATCTTTTTCACGACCACTACATTATGTTAAATATTAGGTGTTGAAGGAAAGTTTTTCCTAAAAAAGGTTAAATTATACCAGAAAGCTCATTTAGGAGCTCCCTGTTTTATAATTTACAATAGATAAAATCTTTGTTGAAACGCGATGCTACAATATATCGTTATAAAATGTTGAAGGTATGACGTCATAACGTCGTTCTTGTGATATAATAATGCTTTCCTGCTGTGTAATAACGTCCAAAGACAATTTTATCGGAATGATTTTAGGATGAAACAAAATATGAAAACGGCGTGCCCCGGTAAGCGCTTCATGTGTTGCCAAGGAGACGAATTTATAAATAACCCTCGTATGTTCAACATTGTCGAAAAAAAACTTTAATTATTTTTAAATAGAATGCTTTTTGTGAGAAATGCATTGAAATTCAATTACAGACACTTTTTTTCGAAATTCTTTAGAATGTTCTTCCGTGATGATTAAAAGTGGGTCGAGGTTTAAGTGAAAAGAAAAACCAAAAAGAAAAACCTAACACTAATGTTACTTCAGAGAGCTAATACTTTTTATCACTAAAAGGTTACCCTTGCATTTACTGAAAAGTGTAAAGAAACGCATGGTGATTGTTTAACCCGTTTGTTTCTGCAATATTGATTGCTTAACCGTTACCCTATAGTAACAATGTTTAAGACATGACTGTGTTTTCTTAAAGCCGGCAAACGTCAAGATGAAAACTTCTTTACGAGCTTTCTGTTTTACTTTCAGTCTGTTTTTTTCAACCACCTGTCAGGATTCAGAAAGAAGTTTTTTTATCGTTAAAGCCACTATATTACTCCCACATAAACAGAATCAAACATTTTTCTTACATGAAATTTATGTCACTATCGTAAGCGTTCCATATAAAAAGAAGTAATACGTGGTGATATTTGAAGCAATATTGCTAACGAACAGTGAAATTTGTGGAAACAAGTAATCAAGTTTGTTTATTTTTGAATAGCGACGAAAATTTACGGACATACTCGGTAAAGCTCATTTGCATAATTCTATACAACAAGTCGAGTGCTTTACAACCAAAGAGAGACAACTCCTTTAAGTTTGGCCGTTAAACTGATGCAATGTTTACACATTGTCGCGGCCGAATCAATCACGTGACCTTTATGCGATCGATCGAGAGTTCTCGGAACCAGCCCGTAATCTTATTTGTAAACAAACCCGCTTATAATGTAAACCACCACGATAAGAATTCGACACATTTAGGTAGGATTCTTTACGAAGTGGGTGCATATGTCAGGCTTCTTACACTCGATTTCACTTAGTTTTAATACATAGAAAATGCACACATATAAGAAATTGCGCGTTTTAAACACCAATTTGAGCGGGATTGTGCCTTTAACTAAACACAATACAAACATGAAAGTATATTATTATGATGAATACGTAAGGCATAAAAAGGCGCTTTGATGGGAAAAATATATACTACAAACACCGTTAAGGAATTCTTAGAAAACAATGTAACAAAAGCACACCAAAACAAACCGTTATCCTACTTTTATTAATTCAATTAGAAACATTTCATGGCTAGCTACAAATATTTCCGTTTGTTTGATTTCACTTATAGTCTTGATGTACGTAGTACTGTGTCAAGATCTTTAAAACCAGACGAAAGTCGGAAGTCGCATGCGATGCTTTTTTTTTGAAAATTATCATCTTCTATACGTGACATTTGCGGCTATCGTAATATTTACGTTAAAACAATGTGGCATTAAAAGGAACTGAATTTCAAATTATGACAACTCGCAGCTTGATTATGTATGTAGCATAAAAAGAGGGACTGCTCTGTAGACATTAATTTTGCGAAACAAAACTTTGACCCCTAGGTTACTTTACACAGTAGCTAGAGAATAAGTGATATCAAACTGAAGGAAAAAGTTTGTTCAAGCCGTGTGATTTATCTTTTTAACAGGTGTAGAATAGAATAGAATCTTTATTATGCAATAACTCTAACATGAGCCATGAGCATAGCAACAATAAACACATATCAGGTAAAACGGTTTGGCAAGATGGCGTTTGGCAGAATACTTTTGGACTACGTATGTAGTTTTTCAAGAATGAACCAATATCTCGAGGTTCAAAATATGATTTATTATCGTAATCTGTTTTGGATACGGGAGAGACAGGCCCATACACCTATGGCCTTTTGCCGACGGTAAATGTGCATGTATCAAATCATACTTTGCCAGAACAACATATACATGTATATCAGTTTCGAAAATAAAGTTTTCATAAAAACCCGTTTCAAGAAGATTTCTGCAAAATATGCTTAACGGGGGCGTTTTTAAATTTCACTTGAGATTGTATTCGGGTATAATGTATAGTTTTTTAAAGTTTGGTATAGCAATATTTATCATATTACTGTACAGTACAGCACAACACAACAAATAACATAATAGAGAAGTGTTTCACAGTACAGCGCAGTAAAATACATGTATAGTAAACTATAGCACCGTATATCAAAGTGTGTTAGTCGGCAATGCATAGAAATTCTTTCGCTGATAGTAAGACGGAAATTACTGGCTATTACTGGCTTATAAAGTCGCTGCTTGTTATCGCCTGATAATACTTTTCGCTTGCTTTTACTTATAAAAAATGGATCTTGTTTCGTTTTGGACTGACGAAACATTGATATTGAGTGTCAAATAGTTAAGATCCTGATCAGACGCCGCGTAAATGTCAGTGTTTTCGGCCTAAAATTTTATGTTTATTATTCGTAATGTGGAAAAATGAAAACAAAAACAGTTTAAACTAAATTAGGCAGACCATCAGTCTTATAAAATAGTTATATTCAACCCACTGGTTAGTAGTAACACGCTCACACTCACTCACTCACTCATGTCGAGCCGTCTGCTTCCGCCGACGTCCTCCGGTAGACATGGACCTCCAAACTGCCTTGTTAAGCATACATTCTGCCATTTTCTCTTATTACTAGTTCTTGTGTCTTTCAAAACACAGTCTACGTAGGTCTTTCTTTGCCCACCCCTACTATGAGTTCCCTGTCTTGGCTGCTATAATACAAGATGGCTAGTTGGAAGTTCTAGATGTCTGTGGCAGTGTTCGGCAAACGTCAATCTTCTGAGCCTTATTTTCTCTGAGAGTTTTGGGAAGTTTCCATATAGCTCCTTGTTTGTTAGACGAGCTCTCTAGCTGATCTGATGGACCAGGCGCAGCATCTTGGTATATGTGCCATCTATGCTTGTCGTTAGTTTAAGCGGTTGTGGTCCATGCCTCACAGCCGTAGATGAGAACTGATTAAACTGTAGCCAGGAATAGTTAACGGTCTAGATTAGAGGCTCATACTGTCCTCATCTGACTGAGCACTCTCCAAGCTATTGCCTTACATATCTTGAAGTCTTTGTCAGAGGATTCGACCCAGGAACCTAGATACTTGAAGTCTTTAGTTTGTTACAGAGCTACGCCGCTGATGGTTGTTAATGGATGATCAGAATTAGTATTGAATGTCCGGTATTTCCTTTTCTTTGGGTTGAGCCGTAGTGCTACTCTCGCACATTCCATTTCAACTGTTATACATAAAGGGGGACCGTTTTACTAAACAACTTACGCAAAGATTTTGCGAAAGTCAAAATCGTTTAACTGTTATTTTCCGATCTGGCTATTTGCTGTTTGTAGCAAGTGATAATAAAAATATAAATTAAAATTTAAAATTTTGACTTACGCAAATATTTTGCGTAAGTAGTTTAGTAAAACGGACCCCAGGGTGTTTAATTAGGCGACTGACATCCATCAACAAATACATGTATTGTTTTCGGCCACGTTTGGTCTTTAAATCTAGCTTTCAAGTACCATTTAAACAACCTTTGACTTTTCAAAACTTAGTTAACGTTCCCAGGAGAGTTTACGATCTGTAATTATTTCTGATATTGTTTGAGACACAAGCCTTATAGTTGTCGTGGTAATTACCTGCTCTATTTATAACCATTCTTTATCATCACAACAGCTGTAACAGATGTAAATGATGGTAGTTAACCCTTTCACTAATACTGTGACGTCATCACCCGTCTAATTCACTCTCATAACCCAGGGCTCCAGAGAAAAGGTAGTAAACTGAGCAAATCAAAGACTGTCTCACTCATTTTAGCACCAAACCTTATGGTATGATTACTCATTAGAATCGTCTCGAAGAGACGATTCTATTGAGTAGTGATACCATAGGGTTTCACGGAAAAAATAAAGATTTTAGTCTTTGATATAACTCCCCTTAACTGGAGCATCGATAACATCGTCTGCTTGCAAACATCTACTTTATCAGTTATAAAGTTTCCTCACAGGGTACATGAGGATTTCTTCCCGGCTGAGGAAAATCATGATTTTACCAGCCGGGAAGAATCCTCATGTACTCTGTGAGGAAACTGTATAACGAATTTATTATACTGCAAAGTTTTCATTGTTCAAATTAAATATTTCGGAATTTGTCGTGCAGAGCGCTCAAAGTAAACAGTAACAAAATCGCGTCAAAACATATGAGGTTAAACGTTAGTGACGTCATATGTTTATGACGTTGTTATTCAAAAGAGAAATAGCCAAACTCGTACATAGACGGTTGCATCAAACTGAAAAATGTGACTATTGAAAGATCCCACCCCGATTAGCTCTTATCCGAAATGGACTTTAAACGGAGGATGCACGATTGAGTGCACCCAGTCCTGTCGAGCAGTCGGCCGTCTTGTTTTCCGCAAAGACTGAAGAGCCTGTCAGCCAATGAAACAGCTGCATTTCTATGTACCCTGTCAGCTCACAGCGTACTTCGTGTCAGGTCTACGGCTCGTTGACCAATGAAAAGTAAGGAATTTACTTTGCAGTATAATAATAATTTTAATGGTTTTGAATTTAGACAGTATGACTTAAAATGCATGAAAATGAGTGTCAAACAATTTTGATCCTGATCAGGTGTGGTATTTGGGGTCCATCTTACGAAACGGCGTACTACAAAAACTGTCGTTAAGTCAAAACTTTAAAATACATCTAATTTCTGGTTCTCCATCTTATCCTGTCTTTTGACATATCTTTTAAATAGTCACAGGATAAGGTTGAGAAATAAATGATAATTGAAAATATTAGAATCTGACTTACGACCGGTATTGTCGTACGACATTTAGTAAGATGGGTATCAGGATCCTAATTTTTTATATCTGAATATAATAAACAGGGCTGCCATTTCTCCGGATTTTCTAAGTATTCGGATTTTTATCCTAGTATATCGTAGCTTAAAAAGGCTGAAAGTAAAGCAAAATGCGCCTTAAGGCGCATTCTGCTTTACTTTCAACCTGTTTTTAAGCAGTCATGTGTCTTCAAAATAAGAAACAGGATATGGGGTAAAGGTACGATTAGTAAAATTGCGTCTGAAAAAATTGAAAATTTGAAATCTTAGGATTTTTATGATCAACTTATGGCAGCCCTGAATAAAAGAGCTCGGCAGAAAGGGTTAATCAAATCATATCTATTTAGTCAAATCTGCATCAATAGTATACACTTGTAAATGCATCTCTTAGGACAAAGAATTGCTTTATAGATATATCTCACTGACCCCTGAACTTCAAACTAGCATCCCAGCTTTCAATTCAGCATAGTCGATGTTTTATTAATAAAAACTTTGTAGAAACTGTTTGCACAGGACATATGTCCTCTTCACAGGACGTGTATATATGTAACTATGAATCGATTTATATTACGTGGTTGTTAAAGACTTTTCCTCAGTCCATTGATAGACTAGCCCCCATTGTCTCGATAGTGTGAGAATTTAACTGTCAAAGCATGCATCACAAGCTATACCAATCTCAGTTTACCTGGTAAGGCCCAGATTATACTCATGCTCTAGTGATTTTCAATGGTTATTTCTAACCAAACTATCAAATATAAAGGTCGGGTCTCACATGAGAAGCTCCAATGGTTCTTTGCTACCTACATGTCCAAAATACCCATGCTTTTTGCAAGGATATTTTCTGGCGTTATGATCGAAAGGTCGTCAGAAGATGTCTTTAAACGCATGCTAATTTTTTAATTGACCAATTTTATAACAGTAAAATCGCTAAATACCGAAACATGTTGGACCGAGAGAACGATTGGTTTAGAGAGGTGTCTGCTTTACATTCAGTTAAGAAAACGTTGGTCAACAATACCCATAAAACGGTGTGTTAGCCGCAAACGAATACAACCGATCGCTAACAACTATCTAAGATTATGTGCGCCCAACAAAAGCAAAAAAAGCGACTTAATGTGCAGACGACTTACCCTTCAATTGTTTAATTTTGCAATACTTTGTGTATCAAAAAAGCAACTTACATATAAAAAAAAAACTCGCTTCAAACTTAAAGTAAAATCGATGCATTTCTTTTAAATAATGCATTTCTGCGTGTTTGATTCGGTTCATATGTAATTCGTTCGTGCCTAATGAAAGCATATTAAATACACTGTAATAATGTTATTGTCCGAGCATATCAATCTATATCTACATAATTTTGTTAGTGCAAGTTCAGTTAAAGCTCTATTCGCGACCAACTGTTATTGGCTAACATTTGCTTAATTAGACGCATAACTGGGTTAGGGAGGTTTAGTAGAAACTCAACAGAAATGGAAATTAACTTGTTTAAAATATGCAAAAGATCAATGCATGACAACTGTACTTTTATCTTCAATTAAATCATTCTGAAGAAATTTCGATGAAAAAATAAACTAAACATTATACAAATAAAACGAACACACTGAATAAAGCTGTTTGCCTTATTTTGGTCTTTACACACAGCCTTTGGTCTGATCAAACCAAAGGTTACCCGGAGTCATATCTGGCCCCACAGTCTTTTTTGTAATGGAAATATTATATTTTAGCATAACGCGTTTAATGGGAATGAAAATCGTCTTCCTTATTGTTCATATACTTAGGCATTGGATTCACCATTAAACACCATACAACTATAAAAAAAAAAAAAAAAAAAAAAAAAAAGCAAATAAAAAACACAGGGTCCCGGATCTTTTAAAAAAAATACAGACCATTTTATAAAAAAAATCCATTTTTTCTCATTTTTTCACTTTGTGGTCTTTTTTTAATGAAAAATAACATGAAAAAAATTTCACTCAAACAGACGATTTTAATGAGTAGTGGTACACAATTAGGGTTTAATTCAGAAATAAAGATTTTAGAATTTGAGACTCTCCCCTTATCTTGGGCCTGGAGTGTCAAACAATGTGGATCCTGATGAGTCCCAAAGTGTATGCAAATAGAGAAGATTGCACAGTTTGTAGTGATATAATTGATTTGTATTTTCTTATTAAACTTAACTACAGCAAAGTCCTCTCATAAAATTCCTCTGGATATATTGTTTTAATGATATTTTAAGTATCATTTTCAATCATGAAATAGACTGGGAGGGGGCATAGTCATAGACAAGGAAAGTGATTACAAGACCCGGGTAATAAAGGAGTCAATACATATTCGAGTCAACAAGGACGTCATGAATCGAGACGAGGGGGCCTACCAGCTCTCGAGGGTTTACGACCAGGTTTTCGCCACATCCACGGAAAGTGGCGAAAATCGTCGAGCATGACGAAAGCGTGCAGTTTGGCACTTCTGATGATGTCTCCAGTGAGAGACGAAACCGTCAATGTAAGTGAAATTTTAGTGCTGTGTTTAGAAGAAAATGATACTTAAAATATGGATTTACCAGCATAATGAACTCATTCAAAGATTTGTTTTAATGATGCCTAACACATATGTTAGCTTTTTCAGGAGCTACCTTTTTACGATTTATCTTACTTTGAATTTCGAACGATTTAGAATCTAACTAGAAGCCGAATCTGACTCCAAACCGTTTTCAATTTGCACTAGGTCCATTTGTAGGAAAAGAGCACGTAACCCTATACATGAGTACTGTTATGTCATAACATTGACAACAAAAATCACCGAATACAGTCGGAGATGCATTATTCTCTCTTAATTAGCGCCTTAATGCTAAAATCTATTATGTTCATTGTAAACAATTTGTAGGAAGATCAGACACCGGGTAAAAAACTGTTTGCCACTCAGATAAAATTGAAACGTCAATATTTTTTAAAGCCTTTCATTCTCTTCTGGATTTTATTTCCGTTTAACCCATTCCACCATAAATACGCCATGTTACACCTTTTCGTATTCTTCCACTGGGGAAAATAATTGAAATTGATCCAATCATGATCTATGATAAATATTTTCTGTATCCTTACAACAGTTACTTTTAGCTTAAAGCAGGTTAAAACATAAGCAGAATGCGCCTAAAGGCAAATTCTGCTTTTCTTTCAAATTACTTTTACTTTCACCCAACCTTTAAAAACCAGAAACAGGCTATGGGGCAATGGTGTTTACAAACGGAAAAGAACAACAACGCTTCCCAAATGCACACGACTTACCTATCAATCATGATGAGCACCACATACCAGACGGACAGAAAGCTGCACACATAAGTAACGTATATCATTGCGTGGCACCAGACCGGATTATGGCCATACCTTATCCCAATCCGGCCGGCCGATAACCAGGTGAGGAACAGAGACACCAAAAACCCCGTGTCTGACAGACTGAGGGCCGCGATATACACACTGGACGAATAATTCCCCAGGCTTGTGAACACGAACACCTTAAATGACAGCATGTTGGTGAAAATTCCAAATAGGCAAATGACAGGCACTCCGTATGTGTACAAACTTCTTGTAAACGTTTCAAACGAATCGTGATCAGTCCCATTGGTAATGTTAGCAGTCACGTTCATTGTAAATAGGTTTGATTTACAACTCAGACTCTTCAGCGGTGACTCGTCAATGTAGTTTATTTGTGCAGAATAAGACATGACAGTGCCAAGGTCCTGTTGACCACTGTTGTTGTAAAAGTCCTGGTTTTAGTCCGTTCACTGCCAAAGGCCACTGAAATCGAGTTTGCAAACAGTTAGAAATCTGATCAGGGGCCCGTTTCATAAGACTTTCGTACGAAAAAAAGCGTTCGTAAGTCAGAACTTTGAAATACATTTTATTTCTGATTTCTCTATCTAATTCTGTTAGGTGACATCGTAAGACGATTCCAAAGAGATATCACAAGACAGAATAGATTGAGAACTAAATAATAATTAAAACTTTTATAATCTGACTAACGACACCATTTTGTCGAACGAAGCTTTATAAAACGGACCCGAGGCCGCGTATCGCATCTCTGGTCAGGATTCAAACTATTTAGTTTAAACATATTATTATTTCTCTATAGATCATTACATTTAAACTGTTTGTCACTCGAACTATGGTGTCCTCGGACAAATTGCTCTAATCGCTTCACTTCAGAATAGTTATTTGAACTGTAGTGTATGCAACGTGGAAATAGATTAAGCAGACGATAAAGTTCGGCAAAAGAAAGTTATACATTAAGTATATGTAACATGGACGAGTGTCGCTTTATATTCCATTTTACACAGTTATGAATATCCTCCGTAGATACTATTTGCTTTATCTTACATGTAGCAGATGGTAGCTTAAAGTAGGCTGAAAGTAAAGAACAATGCATCTTTAGGGGCATTCTATTTTACTTTCAATCTGATCTAAGTATCAACTGACATCAAAACATCTGCATTAAATTTGCCTGAATTAAGCTGCCAAATGTCCAAATCACTACTAATGTAACTATTTTTCAATTTAACGATTAATTCCAGTTTAATTGCAATAGTCCACGAAAACAGTCTAGAGCACAATAACTGTCCGCTATGACACGTCCATACGCATAAAGTATTATTTCAATTGCAAACTGTTTAGAGTCAGTTCAGACACCGGGTAACTCGGCGTCTGATCAGGCTCTAAACTGTTTGCAACTCATGTTAAAATAAATTGTTATAAATTGCCAACTAATGTAATATTCTTCATTTTATTACTTTTCGTTTGTATTGTAGCGGGAAAGAATAACATGTTCTCCGCTGAACTATACCTCTTAATCCCATTGCGATCACTGCTTGAAATAAGATGCTTTCATAATATATATCCGCGTTCTGAAGCTTTATTGAGCATGTGTCGATTTCCCAATGAACGTTCTGTGGAAACAGCCAATATTACCGAGAGTATCAGAACATGGTGATTTGTGTCATCTCAGTGAAAGAAAAGAACTGCGAGAGTATAGTCATTATCTCTTCAGCTGCTACGTGGCGTCTGCTGATAAATGACCGTCTGCTTTTATTCTTCGGAGTAAACATTAACCAATTACCCAATAAATATACATTTTGAAGCCTTCAATTTATACCTCATGTAGAGCAAATAGTTCCACTTTATACAGTCACGAGTATTTCCCGTTAGAAATATGTTGTATATCCTTGCAGGTGGTAGCTTAAAGCATGCTGAAACTAAAACAGAATGCGACTACAGGCGTGTTCTTGTTTACTTTCAATCTGCTTTGAGTGGCCACGTGTCTACAAAACAAGACACAAGTTGTTTGGTAAATGAAAGTCGCCTATCTCGAATGTATGCTAACTGGTTTTTGTGTGTTATATAATTTAATTTAGAGTTTGTCTATACTGTCAAAATCACTGATAATAGTGACAAAAGTAAAATCCATTTCAAATGAAAACGAACATGGTAATTTTTTTTCACTATTAATGCATGTCTTTAGAAGAGTTTACACATAAAGAAACTAATTCATGACCAAAGAGGCAAAATACTAAAAAACATGAATCTCTGAATATCAACATCATGTTTGTATGGGTAATGCTATTTTGAAAAAAATATATATGTTGAAAAAATGAGAAAAAAAAATTTCCTAGTATTCAAGTTTTCTTCTATTCTACCAGTTGAAGCCAATACCAGGGTAATTCAAAATATAAAAAGAAATTGATAAGAAATTTGAGTTGTTAAATAAAAAGAAGGTATCTCTCTTTATAAATTTTACAAAATAGCACTATATTGAAGATGTTCAAGGCTTCAAACTTTTCACACTTGGTGCCTGTTTTGTTTTTTAATCAATTTTTCGATGAGGATATACTACCTAAGATATAGAATAGATAATGCAAAACTAAATTATTTTATTTGTTTACTGTGTTCTTTGTTTTTTGGGTTCTTTGAATAGGACAAAATAAGAAATAACAAAAATCAAAAATCCTAATCTGACACACCTTTCAGAAATTACCGTAACAACATATACATTTTTGTTTATTTTCCATTCCCATTCAGCGTAAGTAGCTTTCCAAAACAAAACTTTGATATAGTGTTTTTAAATACATATGCAAACAGTGCAGACCTTGGTCACAATGCTGTTGCATGAGCCCTTTCATCAGAGTCTGTCCATTTGCAATTTATTTATTGAAATGCAACTCTAAATGTTTTAAAAAAGACTACACAAAAATGAAAACCTGGAATTATCAATTTGAAGTCTCAGGGGTGAATGATTAAAGGATGCACCAAACACATAAGCTGAATTTTCGAAGTACATGTATCTAACATTTTGGTTTGGAAGAGTTGTTTATGAAAAATGAAATGATAGTAATAATACAAACCAAATCATATGCTGGTATAAATTTTAGCATTACTGTCACTTAAAAAAGGTTTGTCAAATTAGTTCTCTTTCAAATGTTGTTCGATTCAAAGTACAAGCTTCACTAAAATATATTTCAAATGAAAACAAACATGGTAATTTTGTTTTTTCGTTATATATTTATCACATGTCTGTATATTATTTTTCACATAAATAGTCCGGTCGCGGACACGTTTAACCTTGCTTGGAGTTGTATAGAAAATGTTTTTGTGGTTTTTGGTAGAATAGACCCTCAGCATCAAGGATCCGATGTATGACCGCCGGTCATCCTTGAGCATTTTAAGATATTCAAGATGGCGTCCAAGATGGCCGCCGGCATATATCTGGCTAACTGTTAGGTTTGATTCAATAAGCTTTAACAGATTTTTCAGCAAATTATTGCTCAATTTTATCTTTTGTGACATAATTAAAGTTCAAAATAGAAATAAAAATAATCTATAATTCAAAATGGCGTCCAAAATGGCCGACAAAGTACTTTTTTATGTAAAATAAAATGCAAAGTATGTGCGTTACTTTACAAGGCTACGATTGCTCCAGTTTTTCCCCGTCGTGATAATATAATTGTTCATAATTAATAATAAAGCATGACAAGATCAAGTTGGCGATTAATTCATTCATAAAAGAATTATAAGAGACTGTCACCAGAATAGAGTATACATAAAAACCATACGGCTTAAGTATACATTGAGATAGTTCGTGCATATCGATGTTAAATGCAATAAATATTTCAGATTAACAGAAAAGTAATTAGTCAAGTAAAAACTCAAATATTATCAATTAGTTCATAGAACCCAATTACCTACCTTAAATATATAAATTTCACTGTTTTTTAAGCAAAGAATGCTGAAATTATCGTACAAAAATAAAGTTCTGTGTTTGCATTACTATGATATTTGTCATCACATGTCACCTTTCTTGTTAAATACATGTAGTTCAATTACATGTGAGCTTCTTAGGAACAGGGAAATAAATTGGTAGAATGGATACCAATAATTCTTCTTGGGATGCAAGTCACCTGAGGATGTGGTGGCACCTATTTGAACCAGATAACTGTGTACGGTATCTTTCAGTATAAAACTATGTTCAGTATTCCTTTTCATCAAGCCTTTTAACATGTATTCTGTGAGTTTCTAAGCTAGTACTGCTGCTGCAAAGAATCATCATATCTTTGAAATATTGCTGAATGAGTACATGGCTACACAGACACATGACTGAACAGTCTTTTGGCTTAACCATATATTAGAATAAGAAAGAATGACATCACACATATAATTTCAAATATAAAAAATTGCATATCTTTACTACTGAATTACAAAAGTAAACAGAACTTTGGTACAGTTACTGTCAAAATCAGTCACTACAAAAGAGGTCATCTTGTATAAGAAGTGCATAACTCTTGTCATGATGATATACTGCAAGGCCGCTGGCCTATCAGGAGTGATAGCCGATATGATTTAAGCAGCTTCGGAGTACAAGGGGTTTGAGATTTGAAGACGACTGACTGATGCGATTTTCAGTAATTGTGTGATATCTGAGGACAGGGATGCAAATTACATCCTCAAACAATAAAAAAGTGAATAACAAGCTCGCATGAGCGACACTTATCATGTGGTAAAGCTCAAGGACCAGACAATAAAGTTGATGAACCGATTAAAAAGATACCTCTGTGCGTGAGATTATCAACATTGATGCATGTAGTTTGGCGTTGTTAAGGGTAGATGTACTATTGATTCAGTCGTGAACGGACTCGTAGCTATCGACATGCCTTCTTACCTCCACCGTCAAGGAGTAACTACAAGAGGCCACGGTCTACGATTCATCCAGCCCTTCTTCAGGATCACTGCAATGTTGAAGTCATTCTTCCCCACCTCAGCTGAGATCTGGAGAGACCTTCCAGCCAGCCTTGTGACAGCACCCAACTTGGAGACCTTCAAGTCTGGGATCGTGGCTGTCCATTTGTAAATATACCAGCTGTTTTTATCCTGATTTTAATCTTCGGTACCCTCCGTCACCCATGTATATAAATGTGCGAAAATGCTTAGCTTTCATAGAGCGGCCCTGCACATCAACAGAGGAAGAAGAAGAAGAAGATTCGTTCTTCACCGTGTACCATCTGTAGCACAAGTAAAAGGTCGAAATCAAACCTCTGCATGTGGCCTTTGTTGATCTGGAGAAAGCCTTTAGATTCAGTACCAAGAATGAGCTTTTGGTTTGAGGAATGCGATTTGCATGTCAAACAGAGTTTGAAAACCGCTTACATGCAGCGGGCAGTACTACGAAAGGTTTTTTGTATGGTTTGCATTAGGTATTTGATATCAACCCTCTGCTGTACCAGTGCTTGATGTTCTGCTTTACTAGTGTATGAGGCTCTGTCATAAGAGTCTAGCAAAGGTGTTCCGTTGGCGCTTCTGTACACAATTTTCTGTGATCACAAATTCACTGACAGGGTAACCCAAAAAGCTGGATGGAAGGATGTTATCAAACCGAGTTGACTGAGAGTTAACATGAAGAATACTTGGCTCATGATCTCAGAGTGGTCATTGGCTTGGTCTTCTTCGAGACTGTAGGGAATGTTCCTGTGCTGACTGTCAGATTGGAGAAAATTCAATTGCAGTAGTTATGTGACATTAATTGTAACATTACAAGCAGTGTAGACTTTGTATGCCCATGACGTCAGGACTAAACTTGTCTTTTTGAAGGAAGACCAGTTACTCAGTTAATGTCGATGAGGCTACGTTTGGTGTATAGAATAGCTTCTGTAACAAGGTTTTTGCTAGAAGAGGATTCGAGCTGTGATCAGTTGGATCTGTGGCGTTAAACAGGACGAGGAGGTCCCACAGATACAAGTAATGAGAACTAAACGTTTGGGATGTTATGGACAGGTGGAGTGTGCCACTTCATGCATCAAATCAATAACGAAGAGGACCATTCAGCGCTTTAGACTTAGTAAGAGATCACAATCAATCGCCATGGTTAGACTTTGGAAGAGATGACCAGGTCCTGCGTGTCAGAGGAGCATATAAATAAGGTTTGAGGACATTCTAGCCACATTCAGCCTACCCGAGTTGCTAGGACATCCACAGCAGTTGAGAAATAAACGCAAGATCATGTCAAGTACAACTAACTTAATTGCAAGCTATGTTAGAAACCTGACATGACCTTTGTTTCTAAGTATCAATTACAGTGTGCAATTTTATTCCCTACTAATATGAATATTAATTTATATAATAGTACAATATGCATGTGCTAATTTATAAACGTACTGTATATCGACACCAATATGTTTATTAACTCCTTTACATAGGTTGCTGTGTGCGATATACTCATTTTCAAATTCACAATACATGCAGAAACAGGGATAGTATCCAATTTATATTACATCTCACATAATATTACTTCTTGAAAAACAAACAAAACAAAAACGCTGACTTTGGCAGCCATTCTGATTGCCATTTAGAAAACGAATCATATAATTCCTGTTCAAAACACAAACATCAATGGTGACTCAAACTTAAATTAACCTCAAATTTAGATTTTTTCTGCAGAAGGCGATGATTAAGATAGATGAACATAAGACTAATCTTTCAAAAACAGTTATTTCATAATTCTTATTAATTCTTAAAAACACTCATTTGTCTTAAAAAGAGGCTTAAAAGAATGGTATGCTTGGTGGATAGATTATATACTCACTTTTTACATTTATTTTACATTAAGTAAATTTTCAGGCTCCATATCTTTTGAAGCACTTCATCAACTCAAGTTTTGTTTGAGATTTTTAGGGCTCATACGTTCACCAATGTATTCCAGTAAAACATTTATATTAAACGACACATGTAACGAAAATGAAATAAACAAGGTATATTCTTATTTCAAATCAAAGGGAGGTAATTTGATATTTGAAGACTTTCTAGTCTTGATAACGCCGTGAATATTGCGATGAATGAAAGTCTGATGTAATTTTATTTTCTTTAAGCAAATGTTCTAGCGGCTGAATATGAGCATCATTGTATCTCCTCTATGGAGAACGTTTATAATAAAAAATGCTCTTTTCCGGAAAGAGTTATCGACCTTTTCATTTTCAATACAATGTGCCAGTTATTTAGCCACAATGATAAGTTTATGTATGAGACGTTGATAATTAAGAATACAAAAGTGGGTAATTTCTGTTTTTTTTGCTTATTATATAATATTGAAGAGATAAGCATCTGTTTTGCATATTTTTTCGGCCATTTTGACGCCATTTTGAAATTAACAGTATACTTTTCTCTGTTTGTATTTTTAAACATCGAAGAAGTATTGAACTACTTTTAATCTTGTTTACAGTTGACAATTACCTAATCAAAACTGACAGCAGTTTCATTTTTATTCCCGCAACCATCTTGGACGTCACCTTAATACTTTGTCGGCCATTTTTGTCGCCATTTTGAATAAAGCATTATTATTATTACTTCCAAACGTCAAACGTTATGAAAGTGAACTATAATCTGCTGAAAAATTTAAATCAAACCCAACAGCTAGTCATTTTACATCGTTATGCATGGACTAACTCAATGTAAACTTAAGCTGTATGTTTTTTATGCATACCGTATTCTGGTGACAGTCTCTGATAATTCATTTATGAATGAGTTAATTGCCAACTTGATCATTTCACGCTTTATTTATTAATTATGAACAATTATATTATCACGACGGAAAAAACTTGAGCAAATCGTAGCCTTGTAAAGTGTCATTTTCATTTTATTTCACATAAAAATGGTCTTTGTCGGCCATTTTGGACGCCATTTAAAATTAGAGATTATTTTATTTCTGTTTAGAACTTAAATTATGTCATCAAAGATGAAATTGAACTATAATTTGCTGAAAATTCCGTTAAAGCTTATTGAATCAAACCTAACAAGTAGCCAGATACATGCTGGCGGCCATCTTGGACGCCATCTTGAATATCTGGAAACGCTCAAGGATGACCGGCGGTCATACATCGGATCCTTGATGCTGAGGGTCTATTCTACCAAAAACCACAAAAACATTTTCTATACAACTTCAAGCAAGGTTAAGCTAAAATATCCTTATCTGCTACCAGACTAAAAGGAACTAAATATAGAAAAACAGACACAGGTTTCAACAATATGATTTTTATGGGTCATAACGTTTTTGGATTTTTTAATATTTTGAAAAATAGTTAATAACTTTGAAAACTCATATTTCAAGTAAGTATTCTACATGTTTATATATTTTACAGATTAAAGTCCAACTTAGGCAATTCAAAATATGACAAGAATTGATAGGTAAGTGTTGAAAGTATTTAGTAATTTAAGAACAAAATGTTATCTCCCTTTACAAAGTTTACAAAATAGTACTATACTGGTGATATTTAGAGCTTCATGTTTTTCAAAATTGGTGTTTGTTTTGTCTAAATTTAGCTTCTTTATGAGAAAAACTGCTATATACATGTACATAGCATAAATTACGCAAAATCAAGTTACCATGTTTGTTTTCATTTAAAATAGATTTTACTGAAGCATGCCCCTTGAATAGCACAAATTAAGAAAAGTCCCTACCTGACACATCTTTAATGTGATTTATTTTCCCTGCATAGTAAATAACTCTTAAAAAAAACCACATTATATACTTATTTTTAATGCTTTGAGAATTTCACAATTTCATGAGTTCAAACACTTATATAACCCTTATGCACTTATATAACTCTTATCGTGCTTAGCGCGACTTGGCTAATATTTGCAAACAGCTTGGATACAGATCGGACGCCGCGTCACGCGGTGTCCGGTCTGAATCCAAGCTGTTTGCCACTCATATTTTTCTAAATTCAAAATCAAAATTGATTAGTATGTGTTTCGCAGACGATACATTTTGAGCAGACGATAATTCAGCATACCAAGGGTAAACGATAACTAATAACCTCTTCTGCAATGTATCCCATGAACAACAAACTACCATCTCTAACAAGAAATATCTTTAAAAAAGATATTCGGCGGAATGAGTGGTTGAACTAAGGCTATATAGATGAAATTGGGTGTGCCAAATTAAATGAAATTGAGGTTTTCTAAGAATTGTAATATCTTGGATTGAAAAGCAAAAAACATTGAAACAGCAACTTTTATTTAAAATGCAAAACTATCATGTACAGAAATGCAAAACAGAACAATAATTTAACTCATATCCTAGCTACTGGTAGGAGATCCTCACATTAATCTATTGTTCTATATATCAAACTTCATTCATAGAGTTTCTTGAAACAAACTATAGCATACACAAATGTACAGATACAACAGTCTGCTGAACTTCGACTGCCACTCTTGTAAATAATGATGAAACAACACGATTGTGTTTAACTCACTTGAGGCCATTAATTTTATATATAATATTGCTTTAAATGTATGGTAAATGTGTACAAATAGTTAACAATTCAAACAAATTGGTAGTAAACAATAACAAAACACCTAGCTTCCTCTGTATATCTATAAAAAGATTTCAGATGTCATATCTTAAAATAGAAGTATAATTGCATCATCCCAGTGGTAGTAAACAGTGCAGTCTGTATCTCTAAATTTTACACTCACAGTCCACATCTGGTAAAACTGTAATTGGACATAGACCAGCCTACAGGGCTCCAGATAAGAGGGAGTAAACTAAACAAATCACATTTTTTCACTCCTTTCAGCACCAAACCCTATGGTGTTACCACTCATTTTTTTTGTCTCGAAGAGACAATTCAAATGTATAGTGACACCACAGGGTTTAATGCACAAATAACGATTTTAAGTTTTGAAATAATTCCCTTATCTGGAGCCCTGGCTACTATCCAATCAGACTATTCAGTTTCAACAGGTGCTCTTAATTCTAAATTTCTGATCAAATATAATTGGTTGAAATGTGTGGCCAAATAGAAAGTGTGACTAAATAGAAACCAGTCAGCTCCGCCGAAAAACGAACAAACTCCTTGGTTAATTTGTTTTTATCTAGTTGCCACTAACCATTCGCCAATGAATCATACAGAGCCCAAATCATACAGTGGGAGAAGACGCGTCTTCCCCATTTGAACGAAATAAATGCAAAGGCAATTTTTGTGGAAAATATTTTCGAACTGTTTAAATTTACCAGCAAAATTTATGATAATACTTACATTAAAAATAAAAGTAGATTCACAACGCGTTTTGGGAAAAGATAACACACCAATCGCTATAGCAATCGGCATAAGGATTTTAGCAACAGCGCGTTTATGGTGGAACCAATATTCTCCACCACAGCTGCTATATGCCGGTTTGCAAAATTGTTGTCTTTCATTTATTGAAGCGTGTTTTTATACGGCTGCAAATGGACCCCCGATAGCCGCCCTATACTTAAGCATACCACGGTTAACTTTGTTATTACCTTGAATCCAAATGAGAAGCCGAACTATTCTAAAGTGTAAGACACGCTGAAGCAGATAATTCAACCCATATAATCGTTACAGTCTCTTCTTCTTCTTCTACTTCCAGTTCGTGGTCGATGTTGCCAATTGATGGTAAGGGTTTGCACCGACGCTTGTGACTGGGATGGCTGGTGAGCATAAGATCCAGTGACTTGTCTCTCCGCGTAGGGAAGTCAACCAGTTGCTCCAGGCTGTTGTCGGCAATCATATCAAGGAAGGTCCTACTAACATGTCTCGGGTATTGAGATGACTCTATGCTCAGGTTGTCCCACTTTATGTCCCCTCCGAGATAAATATAGAGTTTTTGTTTTTCTGCTTTATGGGGCCTTCACATACACGATATTTTCTTACGATTCCTTACGGATCGCCAACTCGTAGTCAATCGTAAGCATCCTCAAATGATCCGTTAGTGTCCGTAAATAACTCGCAAGGATACGTAAGGATTCGTGGAAGAAAATGCTCATATTTTTGTGTCAAAAATTTTCTTACGATTTTCCGCGGAGATATTCTTCCGTAAATCAATCGTAACGATCCATTAAGTATCGTAAACCGGTTATAACAACACGTAATCCTCCGTAAACAGCTCGCAAGGATCCGTAAACAGACCGCAATGATCCGTAAACCGACCGTAACGTGTTTGTAGTCATCCGTGGTATTATCGTGGAGGTTTTCCGTCCAAACAGGCATAATCTTGCCAAAAAGACCACAAAAATCTAAGTGAATTATTTCAGTCATATCGATGTTCTATCACTTCATGCCAGTTGTCGAATGATGACACATTTGAAATTGAATACTTTTTGGTACTGAAAAGGTCAAACACGTCAGTGCTCTTAGGTAAATCGTAACAACTCATAAAGGTGCGTTCACATACACGGATGTTTCTTACGAGTCCTTACGGATCTCCAAACCGTAGTCAATCGCAAACGTCCTGAAATAACTCGTTAACATCCGCAAACACATCGCAGACGTCCGTAAACAATCCGTTACCATCCGCAAAACTCGACGACATCCGTAAGCCTCCGTAAGACGAAACTCTTTTTTTTTGACATGTCAAAAACTTTTTTACGATAGACTACGATAGACTACGGATGGACTTCTCCGTAAACAAAACGTAAATAATCCGTTACAATCCGCAACTTAATCGCAAATCGAACGTAACAACACGTAACCCTAAAATTTGCAAACAGTTTATATCCAGATTAAACCGCACGTGGCGACAACTCACATCAGGACCTACTCAAATTGAGACTATAATCTTATATTTTGAGAAATTTTTGAAGAAAAAAATAATATTATAACAGTAATTTGCAATAATTGTTGCAGGCGGTAATATTACGTATTGTTTACGATAAAGCCCCTTCACTGTCATCACGTAACGAGCTTTGAACAATTCGTCTACGTTTATTTCTCAAATTTTAATTTTAGGTTTTTTTATTTAAGGAGTATAAAATTGAGTGTCAAGCAGTTTGGAACCTGACCAGGTGTCGCGTCACGCGATGCCAAATCTGGATCCAAACCTTTTGCAAGTATCATTGTACTCGGGCTATGGCGGTGAAGGGGCAAGTACAGTCAAACTTATATTGAGTGACCCTTTAACTGAAAGAGCGTGCAAGTAGAGAAAACCAAGTGCGACTGCTATAGAACGCGGAGTTTTGTCGTAAACATATCGTAAAAACTCGTAAGATACCGTAAACAACTCGTAACACATCTTAATTCACTCTTAAAAGTGGCATATATCGTAAGAAACCGTAAACTTTTACGGATGTGTGCCAATGTGTGCCATCCGTAAGAAAATCGTAGAAATTCCGTGTATGTGAATGCCCCATTAGTGCAGATATTTCGTCTACTGATTTTGATAAATAATGATCGTCAGTTTTATTTGGTGGTCTGTAGTATGCAGCTACACATATTTTCTTTTTACCAATACACATACTGCCACTGATGAGTTCTACCATACTACTTTTTTTTAATGTCCTGAAGGAGAAGCTGGCGTTTGGCTGCGATCATCACTCCACCATGTGGGTTTTCTGGTCGATCTCGTCGGTGTTTTTCGTAGCCCAATTCATGTGGAAGTAGTTCACTCGAAGATACCTCCAGGGGCCCGTTTCATAAAACTTCGTACGACAAAAACGTTCGTAAGTCAAAACTTTAAAATACATTTAATTTCTGATTTCTATATCTAATTCTGTCTTGTGACATCTCTTTGGAATCGTCTTTTCAAGACGACTCCAAAGAGATGTCACAAGACAGGATTAGCTGGAGAAATAAATAATAATTGAGACTTTTATAATCTGACTTACGACAACTTTTGTCGTACGAAGTTTTATGAAACGGTTCCCTGGGCATCTAACCAAGTATCAGTGCCTATAATCACATCTGGATCACAATCTGATATGAATGCCTCAAGTAGTTTTCCTTTTTTACGCAAACTTTGGAAGATACATTGTGCATAATTTTATGACAACTAACATTCTGAAGATGTTAATTTCACCCAATAAACGCGTTGTTACTAAAACATTTAGTCCATTGCAAACAGTTTGGAGCCAGATCAGACGCCGGGAAACATGCAATCTGATACGACTTTAAATTGTTTGCTAATCAGACTTTTATAAATCATCATTTTTATCATTAAAACCTGTGTTATTACATGCATTTGCAATATAGTTGCTTTTTTAAACCAGTTATCCCGTAAATATGCCATTTTACGCCTATGTTTATTCCTCCACCGAAAAGAATAGTTAAATTAGGGCTGCTATGATAATATTCTATTAGACAAATTTTTTATATCCTAGCAGATAGTAAATTAAAGCAGGCTGAAATTATTTAGAGAATTCGCCTTAAGATGCGCTCTGCTTTACTTTCAACCTGCTTGAGGTTTCTTCAATACTAGAAACAGGCTAAGGTGTAATGGGTTAAATTAAGGAAAGAACCCTTCTCCACCGTACAAAGCGTGGTGAAAGTTAAACGTTAACCTGTATATATCGAACACCTGTTCTCGTATATACAGATCATCATGCTCATTCTTGAAGACGTCGAGTTTCATAATTTCTGCAATGAAGCAGACGTTATTACTTCCCGTAAAAACGATATTAAATGGAATTAAATACACGTTTATTGGGAAATGATAACGATTTTTCCACTATACCGTAATGGCATGTCCTTGCTTCAGAAGATGTGTTTCAAAGAAGAATGCGTCTATTTACAATATGATTAGATTAAGATAATCAAATCAGTAAGCCATTAAACTAAACAAGATCTAAGGCAGCGGTGCCGCTACTTAAGAAACCGGTTCGTGTAATCACTTGTTTAAATACGACTATGAAAGCAATTGAAGCACTTTGTAGAAAAATATACAAGTTTATGGTATCAAGTTAAATCACGGATCTTTTATTACAATTAAACCTCTATTACGACCAAAACGGGACGGCTATTTGATTCTTAGAAAAAGCAGATGACAACTTAAAGGGAGGTGATAGAACAACCGAAAGCTCTAAAAGGAGAGTTTGATTACTGTCACATTTCTTTAAGCAATCACTTGTCGTAAACACCTATTAATCAACTTAATTTAGTGACTGTAATATAGAGGTTTTACTGATGTTCTATATTGCTTTATTTTAATTGCTGCCGTATGATCCTTAATTAGTTTCAAGCAAACTTATGGTGAACAAATGTGCTTAATCATACGGGCATGTGGCTAAAAAACGTGTCCATGTAACTATAAAACCAAGTCTAATAATCATTACAAGACACGTTGATTTGTTTATAACATATCTGCGTGGAATAATGAACACACCATTTCAATGGCTTGAAATTACCACTACGTTCCAATGTTGTATGCAATTGAAAACTAATTTTGCTGCAGTTTCTGATCATTCAGCGGCAAATATTAGTTTTTTTCCATTTAAACGAAAGGCAAACGTAATGCAATAAAATATAGAGTTTTGTTTAAAAGTTGACAATTCATATTCTCATTCTAATCTTGATTATATCTACAATCGTTAAAATAAGTTCCTTATGGCTGTATTTTATAGAAAGACAACAGCGTGAAAAGCAGAAAACTACATCAAACACATTTTTAACAACCTGCCATAATAACCACGTGCCCTTAACCGCAAACGCACTAATGCAAAAGAAAAAACCCACATCACTGCATTATCCCGAGTACAATGAATACTTGCAAACAGTTTGGATCCTGATTAGACGCCGCGTAACGCGGCATCTGATCAGGATCTAAACTGTTTGACAATCAATTTCATATTTTCTCAGTCAAAATACCTAAATTTTATAATTTTTAAAATAAAACCAGACGACAATTTTTTACAGCTGATGACGTCATGACAGTTAAGTAGGTACCAAATGTTCCATACAAACTTAACCACTACTTCTGAAACAAATGACTAGTGTATGTCGATGTTCAGTGATCTTTTTGAAATCATTAAGAAAAAAGCATTAAAGAAAATGTGTAGACTCTAGCTAGAGGGGTCATTTAGAGGCCCTCTGATCAAGGTGTATACTGTTTTCAAAGTACTTGTATAGTATTTTCCAGCATGGAATGGGTTAACCCTTTCAGCCCTATCCACGAGTATACTCTTCACTCACAAACAAGGTATATGTGAATGATACGTTTGTACTATGCAAAAACATGAAATACCCAGATCAGATGGCCGATCGGGGTCAGCACTGTTTGTCAGTTTGCATTTATTATTGAAAACAACACTTAGTTAGTCAGAAATTGACTTTATTTGAGACCAGAACTGTCCATTTGAAGTTTCTGGGGATAAATGATTTAATAGAAGGATTTTACTGCAACATGGCTTATCTATGTGTCCGTCCTTATTTTGAAGAAGTAATCAACACTTTCGTACCAGAAATAGACCACATTCTCCCATTTAATTGGCACGCTCACGAAAATAATTATCATATTTATAACATAAGCTGACTTTCACAAGACATTTTCCCAATCCTTACTTGTACGCAATTACTACTTAGTGCACAACCCTTTGGAATCCCCTGATGTAAACTATTACAGTGCAGACAACTTTTTATTATTTATTTCTCGTTTAACCCATTACTCCATAAACCATTTCTAGTATTGAAAATAAGTGACCACTTAACGCAGATTGAAAGTCAATCAGAATGTGCCTGAAGTCACATTTTGCTTGACTTTCAACCTGCTTTAAGCTATAACCTGCTAGGATGTAGAAAATATATCCTTTGATGTGTGTTTACGACTGTATAAAAGTGAATTATTTTCTTCAGTGAAGGAATAAATTATAGACGTAAAAAGTCGTATTTATGGGGTAATGGGTTTAACGCAAACGAAAAAGACGAATACAATACACTGAACTGTGGAAATAGCTACAATATGAAGAATACTGTTCTGAGTTTGATAACCGATTATCTCACCACATAAAAACCATGTTCCTGTATATATGTTTATATGTTGTTGATTTGGGCCGGTGGCCATATATCAAATAAACATTGTCAATGTCATTGTTGAAATAGCAATGTTTGATGCTTGCAAGTGACAATATAGTTTTGGAAAAGAGAAACGTCTTTTCTACAGTGCACCAACATTACTTAGCGCATATGCCTTGATATACTAGAATGTAGAAAATCATCCTACAAAGTGCACCCTAAGTGACGGCTGTTAACAGCTTGGACCATGATCAGATGCGGAAAAAACTTGATGTCTAGTCATGGTTCGAATTTGCTTAATTCGTATTTGGAAAAAAAACACTCAATCACAACATGTTAAGACGAAATAGGTTAAGTCGAATTCATTATGGCAAGACAAGCTGAAAATAAGAATAAATCAACCACACGAACTACTGGCCCGTTCAATAAAACGATTTTTACGACACAAAATAATGTCTTAAATGATAACCACATGTTAGATGACCCATTGACGCTGTTAAATGCAGAATACAACGCAATACTATTTTTTCGGTCCCATAGAAGTGTCCTTTACTGCATTTTATTTATTCATCCACCGAAAAAAAAACAGTTCAAATTTATAAAGTCGTGAACCTGTACCATAACAAGAGGGCCATAATGGCCCTTGATCGCTCACCTGACCATGGTGACACTAAGCTGGGTCAATGAATGTCATGCAAACACGAAGAATTTTGAAGTTTTCATTGAAAGTATCTATTTTTAGCTCTGGTGATCCAGATATGCAACAGACCGGAACCAATTCAACATTATATGTAAAGGACCTCTGGAAGTTACACCATGCCCAAATATCAAAGCTCTGGCCACATTGGTTTCTGAGTTAAAGATGTTTAAAATTGCACTATATAACTCTATGTAAAACGGTGACCCCCGGGGCGGGACAAATTTTGACCCCAGGGGCAAAATTTGAACAATTTTGATAGAGGACCTGTAGACGATGCTATGTGTAAAATATCTAAGCTCAGTGTGTTATGTTTTCAGACAAGAATATTTTTGAAGTTTTCATTGAAAAAATCTATTTTAGCTCCGGTGACCCAGATATGCAACATACAGGAACCAATTCAACAATATAAGTCAAATACCTCTAGAAGTTACACCATGCCAAATATCAAAGCTCTGGTCATATTGCTTTCAGAGAAAAAGATGTTTGAACATTTCACAATATAACTCTTTGTAAAACGGTGACCACCGGGGCGGAACCAATTTTGACCCAAGGGGCAAAATTTGAACATCTTTGATAAAGGACCTGTAGACGATGCTATGTGTAAAATATCTAAGCTCAGTGTGTTATGGTTTCAGACAAGAAGGTTTTTGAAGTTTTCATTGAAAAAAAATCTATTTTTAGCTCCGGTGACCCAGATATGCAACAGACCGGAACCAATTCAACAATATAAGTCAAATACCTCTAGAAGTTACACCATGCCAAATATCAAAGCTCTGGTCATATTGGTTTCAGAGAATAAGATGTTGGAACATTTCACTATATAAATAAATACGAAAGACTCAAGCAGGAAACGTAACACAAACAATACACCCACCTCTCAAGCAGAACACACACACACAGTAATACCACATCAAACACACACACACACGCAATACCATTCCTTCATCTACACACTAAATAGAAAACAACACGCAAGACAAACATAAAGCAAAGT
Source organism: Gari tellinella (assembly GCA_922989275.2). Lineage (NCBI taxonomy): Eukaryota > Metazoa > Mollusca > Bivalvia > Cardiida > Psammobiidae > Gari > Gari tellinella. The sequence continues at coordinate 56,948,604 of OV277858.1, forward strand.
GAATATAGGAGCCCGCCTTGGTACGGTCAGTAGCAATCAATAATTAACTATAAATTAATTAATCACTGGGGGGTTAAACCTGGGTTTAGGGGCGCCCAACCTCACACTTATCTCCTATGTTCACCTATAAAGACAAACAGTGTACATAAAATATAAACCCTGTTCCACAACCTCACAATCAAAAAGACCGCCAGCTCAGTAAGTAAATACATGTAAAACATTTAGCAAAAATTCTATGACAAGATCATTAGTAACATGGGAAAGAATTAAACATTCAAGCCCGTGTTAAAAATAACCCACTATGGCAACGGTCAAATTGTACTCAAGCGACTAGTCTGTAGTTACGAGTAACTGTAAGACATGGAAGGGTAAAGGGTACGACAGAGAGGGAGAGAAAAAACAAAGCACGAACATCCGACATAACTCTCCCGGTTAAGGACGGCTTTAAAGATACATCATCATGTAGTGCTAAGCCCTGTCTGTCGTCGCACAACCAAAGAGGAAAGCATAGTTATCAATTGTAGATTGATCGATAACCAAACGTGAAGTGCGCAGCAATATAGTTGGATCATAATCTTCTTTGAGGAAAAATCTAATACGTTTCACAAATAGGTTTTGAACATGTATATGTCCAAGAATCTTACGAAGTCTGTAAATCACATCACCATAAAACTCCGGATGTGAAATACCTTGCCGCAGAAAAGACTTTAAGTTACATTTATACTTGTTAATGAGAGGAAGATTTCTATAAAAGAATTTAGAAAATGTTTTACGAAGTTTATGAAATCTGTACCCCTGTTTAAGAAGCTTTTCAGTAATACATGTAGTTTTATTACAACTGTGGAAGTCCTCAACAGAGGTACAGGCCCTAGCAAAGCGAATAAGTTGTGAAATATAAACCCCGTAAGATGTGGAACGGGGAACATCGCCATCTAGATGAGGATAATTTACAATACTAAAATCAAAATCATCTCGTTTATCGTAAATCTTAGAAGAAACAATTCCGTTATTTATAAAAAGATCCAAATCTAAAAATGGTGCCGACAAATTTGACTCGTTTGTTTTATTAAGGCGTAGTTCTTTTGGGTAAAACTCTATGTAAAACGGTGACCCCCGGGGCGGGACCAATTTTGACCCCAGGGGCAAAATTTGAACAATTTTGATAGAGGACCTGTAGATGATGCTATGTATAAAATATCTAAGCTCAGTGTGTTATGGTTTCAGACAAGAAGATTTTTGAAGTTTTCATTGAAAAAATTTATTTTTAGCTCCGGTGACCCAGATATGCAACAGACCGGAACCAATTCAACAATATAAGTCAAATACCTCTAGAAGTTACACCATGCCAAATATCAAAGCTCTGGTCATATTGGTTTCAGAGAAAAAGATGTTTGAACATTTCACTATATAACTCTATGTAAAACGGTGACCCCCGGGGCAGGACAAATTTTGACCCCAGGGGCAAAATTTGAACATTGATAGAGGACCTGTTGATGATGATATGTGTAAAATATCTAAGCTCAGTGTGTTATGGTTTCAGACAAGAAGATTTTTGAAGTTTTCATTGAAAAAATCTATTTTTAGCTCCGGTGACCCAGATATGCAACAGACAGGAACCAATTCAACAATATATGTCAAATACATCTAGAAGTTACACCATGCCAAATATCAAAGCTCTGGTCATATTGGTTTCAGAGAATAAGATGTTTGAACATTTTACTATATAACGTTATGTAAAACGGTGACACTCGGAGCGGGGCCAATTTTGACCCCAGGGGCAGAATTTGAACAACTTTGGTAGAGGACCTGTATATGATGTTATGTGCCTGTAACAGGAGTCTACAAGTACTAATAAATACGAAAGACTCAAGCAGGAAACGTAACACAAACAATACAACCACCCTTCAAGCAGAACACACACACACAGTCATACCACAACAAACACACACACACACACACACACACACACACACACACACACACACACACACACGCAATACCATTCCTTCATCTACACACTAAATAGAAAACAACACGCAAGACAAACATAAAGCAAAGTGAATATAGGAGCCCGCCTTGGTACGGTCAGTAGCAATCAATAACCAACTATAAATTAATTAATCATTAACAACCTGGGTTTAGGGGCGCCCAACCTCACACTTATCTCCTATATTCACCTATAAAGACAAACAGTGTACATAAAATATAAACCCTGTTCCACAACCTCACAATCAAAAAGACCGCCAGCACAGTAAGTAAATACATGTAAAACATTTAGCAAAAATTCTATGACAAGAACATTAGTAACATGGGAAAGAATAAAACATTCAAGCCCGTGTTAAAAATAACCCACTAATGGCAACGGTCAAATTGTACTCAAGCGACTAGTCTGTAGTTACGAGTAACTGTAAGACATGGAAGGGTCTAGGGTACGACAGAGAAGGAGAGAAAAACAAAGCACGAAAATCCGACATAACTCCCCCGGTTAAGGACGGCTTTAAAGATACATCATCATGTAGTGCTAAGCCCTGTCTGTCGTCGCACAACCAAAGAGGAAAGCATAGTTATCAATTGTAGATTGATCGATAACCAAACGTGAAGTGCGCATAATCTTTGATCTTTAAACAATGATTGTTCGTAGATTCTTTATTAAGGGTTCAAATGGCCTGGAATGATATGAAGAGCAGTATGAATATGAGAAAGAATTAAAGGTGTTAGTTCAATCCACGCGAATAGTTTATTAGTCCTAAATGCCCTAAAGCCCTATGGTGCGCGTTGGGAGGAACTTACCAAGTAGATCCGCTTCTCACATGCGTTATAAATACAACACATGGAAGAGATAAAAGATGTTGCTTCTCCAATAGACTGACCAGAAGTAAGAGGGATAGTTGAGAGGAGCTCTGTGCAAAGAAGTTACGCATGCGTGAATCGCTCACTCACACTCAATCAACCTTGAATAGCCACGTATAGGTAAACAGTGCTATACCTGTGTATTGTGCAGAGAAACATGTACACTTGCTATACTGTGTATTATGGTAATGTTTACACTGGTTACATGCCAACTATCTAATCTCTGGCCCTTGTGGTTTCAGACAAGAAGATTTTTTCAGATTTCCTAATTTTTTCACTTTGGTTGCCATGGCAACCAGAGTTCTGCATTCTTTCAAATTCTTTGAACAAATTTGAAAGAGCTTAACCCAATGAACATTCCTGTGAAGTTTGGTTGCAATCAGGCCAGTGGTTTTGAAGAAGAAGATGTTTGAAGAAATTGTTGACGCACAACGCACGACGCACGACGACGGACGCCGGACAAAGACCGACCACAAAATAGATTTCAAAATCGTCTTCAGAGAACTGATTAATCCAACCCGCCCATCCGCCTGCCAGTCCAACCACATGTCAGTATTACCTCCCGCCATCCAACATGACCTTACGCTGTCCTCCAAACCTTACAAACAACACCATAACTGCCATTTTGCCTGCACATTTAGGTGTAGATCCAGGGTTTTCGGTTAGGGGGAGGTGCGTAGAATTTCGAAAAAAAGACATCCTTAAACAAAGAAGAAACAAGATGCTTTTGTGAAACAACGCAATGTCCGGCTTTCCGCCCTTGACATTGACCTTGACCTTCACATGTCTCCATTCAAACTGTGCAGCTCCATGAGATGCACGTGCATGCCAATATTTAAGTAATTATATATACTGGCTTAGAAGTTATGACATTCACCTATATATTTGACCTTTAAGGATGACCTTGACATTGACATGCCTCCATTCAAAATGTGCAGCCCTATGAGATACACATGCATGCCATTTATGAAGCTATTATTTCTACTGACTGTCTTATTTCACATTCAAATAACTCAACTGTATTCACTGTGTTGGTTTGCCGGAAACACTTATAGAAATACTTAATATATGCATGCTATTAAATACCAGCCTATGTAAAAACTTTTTTTTAAATCATGTTGAATCAAATTATGTTTTTTTTTCAAATCATGTCGACTGTGAAAACATGATTTGAAAAAATTGACATGATTTGATAAAAAAAAATTCAAATTAGAATTTTTTTCAAATCTTGCCGCTACAACAGTGTTACAATTAACAGCACCTCAGGAAGAGCATTCCAGGAGTTTGTTGAGTGGCGAAGAAAACTGTTCATAGTCCCTTTGTAGTTCTATTGACTCTTCACTTTTCTTTTGTTGTGACCCCGAGTTATTGAATCCTTCAAGCGAAGGTCGTCAAACATTTCCATTATTTTGAATAACTCGATCATATCCGCACTTTCTCTTCTATACATCAAAGTGGGTGGCCCAATTTTTTTTAATCTGTCTTCGTATGAAGCTTCAGAGCTTTGGAAATACATGATGCTCTTCATTGCACTTTTCAGTTGCTGTTATATCCTCTTTCATCCACGGTGACTATATGACTGACGCATATTACAATAAAGGTTTGATAAGTGTTTTGTATAACATCAGAAAATGATTTTCAATTTGTCTTTAAATATCACGCCAATATCTTTCCATTATCAACATGTTCTATATCTATACGACTGTTTTCAGAATTCGGTGTGTAGTTGCATTTTTTATTATTGCGTCCCAGGTGAATAGACTTACACTTTGCTGCATTCAAATTTAAATGCAACATTTTCGAGCACATTGATAATTTGTCTAAGCCCTCTTGTAATGATTCACAGTCACTAGCCTTGTCAATCGGGGTTTTGATCTTCGTGTCATTTGCAAATAGTTTCACCCTGGACCTCACAACATCCGATCAGTCATTGATAAAGATCAAAAGTAGTATTGGCCCAAGAACTGAACTTTGAGGGATACCGCCCTGTACATTCGTTTTATCCGATTTAACATTTCCAATCCTTACTGCCTGAAATCTAGGGATTCACTAGTCACCCAGGGCTGCTTTTTCACTGTATACCCTGCTTTAGTTTAAACAATATTTTATTCAGAAGAAAAAGATTGGACAACAGTCAAAGCCTATGTGAGTCCTCTCCAAATATACCCTGCTTTAGAGACTGAATACACATTTCAACAGCATTTAGTATGTTTTCCCTAAAACACTCACACATTTCACTGATTTCCCCCTCTTTTGTCCACTCACGTATCTGCAAAAAAGATCTTCATTCTTGAAAGTTACCCTTCTGGTACATGTATCGGTGTGTAGTGTTGTTTTTTTCTTCGGTGTAGCAATTCAATACAAACTTTAACATCGAGTGATCACTCATTCCTAAGGGATACATATACTTAATATTGCCAATCATTCATTCTTCGTTTGTAAGCACTAGGTCTAGTAAACTTGGCTAATTACCATCTCTGAATCTAGTGGTTTCTGTGATATGCTGTGTTAAGGAACAATCATTTACACATTCAATAAAGAGTGTTGAAATACTGTATCCTGGTCTTCTTTCATTCTGTAACCAGTCAATGTCTCTATATTTGAAATCCAAGGTTATTAGAATATGAGTATCACAATGATTCCTATAAACTAGAAGATGGTTGCTTATTCACGCAGATTGAAAGTAAAGCAGAATGTGCAGTAATGCGCATTCCACCATAAATTCAAACATTCACAAGTTGTCATCTGTTTCCAAACCTAGAAACAGTCTATGGGGTAAAGCACAGGTACTTGAAATATTTTCTATTTGCTTTGACTAAATCATATAAAAGAGAAAAGGTATACAACTGGAATCGAACAGATAGTCGGTCAAAATCGACTAGATTACTGAAGTTCGCATGCGGTGCCCATGTATGGACGTCAGAAACGACATGATCTAATTTATGAACATTCCTGTTTTAAAGCCACGTATTGTGACCTTATTTGACGAAATTTCATCAAATAAAAAGGAGAATAAGTTATTGCACGAGGGTAACACAAGCTAATTTCAGTAATCTAGTCGATTTTAGCAGCAGTTCAAGTTTAAACTTCTTGTTCGAGTATCATTGTATTGCATTTTCTTATATACGGTACAGTAAAATAATAAATTAAATGTGTCAAGTAACTGCGGGGTAAAGGGTTAAACACTTATACCTGCTAGTTATAGTTACACCTAATACATGTCCCCCATCGAGTTGCCACACATTTGGGACAGACGCTATTCTTTCAAAATAAACGCGTTTGTACTGAAACAATCACTGCATTTTAACCCCTTCACTACCTTACTCCGAGTACAGTAGTTATTTGCAAACAGTTTGGATCCTGATCAGACGCCGCGTAACACGGCGTCTGATCAAGATCCAAACTGTTTGCCACTCGTTTCAATATTTATTAAGTCAAAATACCTAAAAATGTTGTTTAGAAATAGAAGCAGACGACAACATTTAATGTTTAAATTTGATGATGTCATGGCAGTGAAGGGGTTAAAGATTTGGAGCCTGAGCAGACGCCAGATAGTTCTTCCTTAGTTCATTGCATTTGATTTCGTTTTCTTTAACTCGTTCACTTCCAACGTTTTATCATCTGATTTAGCCTTCCAACCGCCAATATATATCGTCTTAAGGGTTGTTTTGAAATGTCGATACCAGTGTCAAACAGTTTGGACTCTGATTAGACGCCGAGTTATCAAATCTGGTTTCAAACTGTGAAAACAATTGCTTTGACACACGCGCGTTACTAAGTTAGTTGTTCTTTTCACTGTATAAAACATATGCGATTGAATCTGAAAATTGAACCATTCCGGACTTAGCACAAAGTTCGGTTAAGAGATGGTTCAGGTTGACAGAAGCTTACCAGTCATTCAAAATAAATTAATCTGACAATTGGTCAACCTTAAACAGGACAAAAATTAATGCAAAAAGCTCCTTTGTTAGCTTTCTGCATTACCCTGGTCAACGAAGTCTAATTAATTGTATAAACGGCAGGTGACAGCCTAAAGCAATGTGACAGTAAAACAGAAAGCTCCTAAATGAGCTTTCTGTTTTAGTGTCACCTTGCTTTTAGCTGTCACCTGTCGTAAACACCTATTATTTAACACGATGTTGTGGTCGTAATAGAGAGGATTTACGGTAGTGCACTTATAGGCCTTACGCATTCACCCCTCGAAATACTCACATTACAAACAGATGATTTGAAATTTGGTAGACATGATAATAAGCCGTATGAAAAAGAGTAATTCCATTTCGTGACAGACAGTCAAATGCAGACTGGTTTCACTTTATTATGATATGTCGACTGTCATGTGCACAGAGAACATAGGACTCGATTAAAGCCGCATTGTGTTTTTGAGAAACCTGCATAAAACGGTTGTTTGGGGTCCCATTTGAACTACGTGGGAAACAAAAACCGGCTTTATCTAAGAAGTTCGCTTTTTAAATTTTATTTATAATATTTTTGTGCTGCACAAATTAAAAAGCCTCCCTTGTGAATGGAAAAAAGGACAACTCTGTAAATACAGGGCTCCAGATAACGGAAGTATTTCGAAAACTAAAATCTTTATTTCTGCTTTTAACCCCAATGGTGTCATACTCATTAAAATTGTCTCGAAGAGACAGTTAATCAGTAGTAACACCATAGCATTCGGTGCTGAAATGAGATAGTTGAGTTAGAGAGCGGACAAAAAAGTGTGATAGTCTAACTGACTGATGGATGGACGGGCGGAGGTAGATACTGTTGCACCCAGTGAAGTTGATTTCGGCTGTATCACGTGATACTAAGCCGTGTGGAAATGTTTATGTCAGACGTTCTATTTTCGGTTTGTTATGATTTTAAATTGCCCATTTTGGTGATTTAGGTCCGTCTTCATCATTTCATAGATCAGTTTGGCCGATAAGAATGTTAAAACATTATTATTATATACGTAACCAGGGAAGGAAACTAGCCGGTACCAACTACTCCATGTACGAGCAGTACCCACCTGAAATCGCACAGAGGCGGAAGAGCTTACTACCAAAACTCAAAGAAGCTCGAAGGCAGGGAAAATCAGCATGGCTGAGTTATGATACTCTATATATTGATGGAAGGCCAGTGCGTGATCAGGGAATGAACAGTTAGGGATGCGTAGGGGCTGAGCTGAAAGTTTTGTCATGGAACATTCATGGGCTAGGCAGTGATAAGTTGAGCGATTGTGACTTACTACGTGTATTAGAGCAGTATGATATTATATTTCTTTTTGAGACATGGGCAAACAAATCGTCAAAGATTAACATTAAAGGTTACAAGAGTTTCAATTTTCCTAGACAGTTTCAGAATCGACGGGCGAGACGTTGTAGTGGCGGTACAGTTGTTTTCATAAAAGAATCATTGGTTAAGGGTGTTACAGTTGCTAAAAACCATTTGGACACGGTGATATGGTTGAAATTAGATAAGCAGTTTTTTAATTTTGAAAATGATGTTTATTTAGCAGGAATTTATATTTGGGTTGAGAATTCACCAGCTTATGATGTACATGACATTGATTTGTTTCAACTTATACAGAATGACATTAACTGTTACGAGTCCGAAGGTAGTGTACTGCTGTGTGGTGACTGGAATGCACGTGTTGGCAATGGATCTCGACCTGACTACATTGTTTGCGATTCCAACTCTGATATTATTGATTATGATGACTATACCCCTGATGTACCGTTATCTCGTGTTTCCATGGATAAAGGTTGCAATTCGCACGGGCTAAAGTTGTTAGACTTATGCAAGTCTAGCGGCTTTAGGCTTGCGAATGGCAGGCTGTTTAAAGATAATTCGATAGGTGATTACACTTATACTAGCATAAACGGTAGCAGTGTTATTGATTACTTATTGTTACGGAATAGTGATTTCGGTATCTTGTGTAATTTTGAAATAGGTAAATTTAATGAATGGTCTGACCATGCGCCTGTGTGTTTTGGGTTAAGGTGTAATACGGCGCTAAACAATGAATGTGTTGGAAAGGGAAATGTGTTTAATTTTGTTAAATGGGACCCGGATTTGAAAGACGACTTTAGGCGTCGACTTATTGCACAGTTACCTGTATTAAATAGAATTACTGATGACATGGTGTTAAATGGCAAAGAGAGTGTTAATAAAGGCATTAATGACTTTACACAGATATTAAATGAAGTAGCTAGTCCATTGTTTTTAAAACGCATGTATAAATCTCGATCGAATAGTTATATAAAGTCCTTTATTAAAAAGGCAGACTGGTTTGATAGTGAATGTTTAGAAGCTAAGCGTATTTATCAACAGTATTTGCATGTTTTTGATAAATGTAAGAATGATGCAAACAGAATATCAATGTTGGATAAGAAAAAGATATACAAGAACTTGATTAAAAAAAAGAAAAGACGTTTTGAGCTTAATAAAATGACAGAGGTCGAAAGATTGAGACATAGAAAGCCGAGGGACTTTTGGCGGCATTTTAGTAAGCGAAATGATGAAAGCAGTGCACGGGACATATCGCTAGATGAATTTTTTGAATACTTTTCAAAACTAAATGATGATTTGCCAAATCCACATGATAGTGATTCAGAAGATTTCTTTGTGAATAATGATTTTGATTCACAAAATGTGTCTTTTGAGGAGCTTGATTCTCCGATTACACAATCTGAAATTGAAGCTGTTGTTAGAAAATTGAAAAGGAACAAGGCATATGCCGGTGATCAACTTATTAACGAGTATTTTTTGGAATCTTTTGATATTCTGTCTGCTCATTTAGTTGACATATTTAATTGTATATTTGAATCGGGTGTTTTCCCAGAGAAATGGTGTGAGGGTATTATTGTACCGTTATTTAAGAAGGGTGATAAAAGTAACGTTAATAACTACAGGGGCATTTCGTTGGTGAGCTGTTTCTCAAAGATTTTCACAGGCGTTTTAAACAATCGCATTTCATCTTGGGCTGAAAACAATGATATTCTGACAGACGCCCAATTTGGGTTTAGAAAGGGCCGCTCAACAACAGACGCTATATTTGTGTTGAATGCAACAATTCAAAAAATATTGCGTAATAAGGGGAAATTATTTTGCGCCTTTGTTGATTTGAAAAAGGCATTTGACAGTGTGTATCACCATGGTCTTTGGCTGAAATTGTTTAGGGTAGGTATTAAGGGTAAAATGTTACGGATCATTAAAGAAATGTATTCAATAGTTAAAATGTGTATTAAGCATTGTGATGATTATTCATCCTTCTACGAATGTGCGATTGGTTTAAAGCAAGGGGAGGTAATATCACCGATAATGTTTGCTCTTTATCTTAATGACCTTGAGCTGTTTCTTTCAGACAGAATAAGTAGCGGACTGACTCTTGATCAAATAAACCTTATTTTGCTTTTATTTGCGGATGATATGGTGATATTGGGGTCTGATCCAAGCGAATTGCAGAATAGTTTAGATAATTTGGAAAGGTATTGTGACAGATGGGGGTTAGAGGTAAATGTGAAGAAAACAAAGATAATGGTTTTCAGAAATAGGGGCAGAGTACCGATGGAATATGTTTGGAAATATAAAGGTCAAACAATAGAAATTGTAGATGATTTTACTTATTTAGGCGTTGTTTTTAGTTATACTGGCACATTTAACAGTTATATAAGTACATTAACAGGTAAGGGATTAAAAGCCCTTAATGCATTGGTTGTAAACGTTAAAAAGTATTGCTTTAAACCAAAGACTTTTTGTCAGCTTTTCGATGCCTTCGTAGGATCCATCTTGAATTACTCATGTGAAGTGTGGGGCTGCACAAAAAGTAAACAATTGGAGAATCTGCATTTAAAATTTTGTAAGAGATTATTAGGTGTTAGAGCTTCTACACGTAACATGTGTATTTACGGTGAGTTAGGTAGGTTTCCATTGTATACCAATAGGTATAGCAGAGTAATTAAGTACTGGTGCAAACTTGTTCTAAGTGAAAATATTATTCTTCAAACATTGTTGAGTGAAATGGGTGATGATCTTAACAAGGGTAAAACCAACTGGTTAAGTGATGTTAAAAAACTTTTAGATGATTATGGTTTTTCCTATGTTTGGCTGAATCAATATACGGTGGATTTAAATAAGTTTCATGTTGTTTTTAAAGCCAGAGTAGTGGACGTATTTAAACAGTCTTGGTGTGCTTCTATCCAAGAGTCTAACGTTTTATATACATACAAATTTTTCAAAGAAACTTTTGAACACGAACATTATCTTACTGTTTTACCAAAGAAGTACATGTATATTTTAGCTAAGTTGAGATTATCATCCCATAATTTAAGAATTGAATCCGGGCGTTACGGTGCAGGTAGAACTGAAAGAGAGGAAAGGTATTGTGTGTTTTGTTACAAGCATGACATAGAAGACGAGTTTCATTTTGTTTTAGTATGTACTCTGTATACTGACTTAAGAAAAAAATATCTAAAACGTTATTTTTACCAAAACCCAAGTGCTTATAAGTATGTAGAGTTGATGAAATCAAATAGTTCCAAAACCTTACTAAATCTATCAAGGTATATCTATGAAGCTTTCGATATGAGGAAAGCTGCACTGAACTACCTTGATTGATTTGTATACGAGTCAGTGTTTTATTATCTAATCATTTACCAAAAATGATCATTTAATATCTTCTTTTTTTTTCATGAAAATAGCAGTTCAACCTCAAATTCTAAATTTTCGAAAATAAATCTACTATCATTTGAAATACTTTTTTTTTATTATTATTATTATTATTATATGCATGTTTGTTTGGCCACTTTGGCCATCTGTAAATATGTTAACGTGTATGTTAATATGTTAAGAGTAACGAGGAATTTGTTAATTCAAGTTACTGATTGAATAAAGAATTATTATTATTATTATTATTATTATTATTAACCGTTATTGTATTTCAGGCATTAAGAAAAGGTCTGAAAACACAATGGGACTTTAAGGATTGACTGACGTGTTTTTGCAGTTTAAGGGATTATAAACGCATGAGCTTGGCTAGGTCAGTGACAATTTCGTAAACGCACGAAACGCATTAACGATAAACTTAACCAGCAAATATCAATCAATTGCAAACACACGTCGTTAGCTGCTTATATTTATATTTTTATATTTTTCCTTGTTCATTACAAAGTGAATCTTGACCAGATGGTTTTATATGCATTCATTATATACCCGCCAACTATGTTTCATAGATGTAATATCCAATGTAATAGCCATTCCAGTCTCTAAATATGGTATGAAAAGTAGGCCCAACAAATATTTATTCTTTCACCTGGTAAACTGTCTCTGTGTGCCTATAGAACACTTATATATAATACATTAAAAATAACAATTCAACCTGAATATCTATCATTTCAGCATATTTCTAAAATTTAGGTCGCGGAACTTTGCAAAACCTCATTACACACAGTAAATGCGATTACAAATTTCATAGAATGTTTACGGTACGAACATTAAACTGTTTAACCTTAGTCGACACTTGATAGATCTATTTCGAAGCAGTACACGTTATTTCTTCGAGGATATACACAAGAGTTTCTTACTAGATCTAGTAGGTTTCAATACCATTTTTTTTACTGTATCCAAGCAAACTACTTCGGACTAACACGAAGTCGGCCAAGCGGCTTCTCGTCGGTGTTTATGAATTTTATGACTGTTTAACACATATGTACGTGTAAATCAGAAGTTCCTGCGGCCGTGTACATAATCAACAGATTCGTACTTTCGTAGTTTATGGAGCGACTTTTTTCTGTACGATTGGTAAAATACTCTTAGATGGGTCGAGAGCACAATATTTAAAACTTACACAAATTCAAAACAAACGATTTCAACGTAATATCCGACATTCGTATTTCCAGAAATTCGTCTATAAATATAAATCGCCTTTATTTATAAACCCAGTGTCAAAGTGACTTTTAAAGTAACGTGAAAATCTAATTTTGTTTGAATATTTTTTCTTTCGTAATGATTTAATTGAATTTCGGCCGACTTTATAACGGGGTTGTCGATTCACGTGAATAATCTGAAAGTAGATTCTAAATCCAAAACCGGTCAGTATCTCTGCGGTGGAGACTTCGCCCTCTTTCTAAATGACTGGAACCAGTTTCGGTTTGTAGGTTCTGAATATTAAACTTCATATTTTTTATTACAGAGTGAATGTAAATATTTTATCTTGAACCATAATAATGTTACACCTACCAGGGCTCATGATAAGAGAGAGTAAATTGAACAAACCTAATTTTTTTACGCTCATATTAGCACTGAGTTCTATGGTGTAAACACTTATATTATAAGTATTGTCTTAAAAATACTGTTCTAATGAGTATAACCCCATAGCGTTTAACGCAGCAATAAAAAGTTTCTGAAACACTCCCCTTGTATAACATAACATAACATAACATACGTTTATTGTAATGTAAGGCCTCCGGCCCAGAATACAAATGGCTGATAAGTATAAATGACATAATAATAAACATGTAAACATGTGTTGCGTGAACATTCGTATGCAAAAAATGTATGATCTTCGCAGTTCAGGGTCCCAGATAAAATGTGTATTTCCAGGCTAAGTATTAACCACAACGTATTTAGCGATGAGTATACTCTTCATTTACCAACGGTAAACATATGACTAAAGGCACAGTGGTAACATGGTATGCAACAATGCAGACCCAGATTTGGGTGATTCCTATAGGAGCCCCGATCAGTGTCTGCACGTCTGTCATTTGAAAAATTGTTTTGTGATTGGAAGTAGCCTCTCTGTGTTGTTACTTATCACTAGAATCGTCTCTTGAAGAGCCCTTTCGCCTCGTGAAGACGATTCCGTTGATATGCAACACATGAACATATAGAGAAAAGTGATTAAATCTGGAGCCCTGTTGTTATCAATATTGATTACTAATCATATTACATACAATAGTGTTGTTTAATAAGTATATAAGTCGAGCTTCGGAATCTCGAACTCGCATAAGTCGACCTTGCTTTATATCTGCTGTTTAATTTCTTTTGTTTCAATATCACATTTAAATCTAGCATGTCCGTGTTCCAAAGCCAAAACATGGTTAGCCACGTTTTAGCCTTGAAACACGCACATGATCGACTTGTACGAGTTCAAGATATCAAAGTTACACTACTTAAAACATATTCCAATATCTATAAAGTAACTTAACGCAACACAATATATGTGTTGTCCGTTTTCCTGTATTTACACTTACTATAAGCGTCTCTGTTGATAACACATACTGATTTACTCATTGAGCAATCACAGAGTCTCTCAGTTTAAATGCTCTTGTAATAAAATAAGCGATTGAGAGTGTATCTCTTTCACTAGCATCAGTCATAATGTCATAAAACAACATTAAGTTCACTGTCCTTTGCAACCATGTAGGTTTGAAATACTCTTTACGTAAATCACTGTACGCTGGGCAGACTAGAAACATGTGAAATTCGTTCTCAACGACGTTGATCTGATTACTACGACACAAAGGGCAATATCTATATTCTCTATCTATGTTTAAGTGTCTACCTTTTTCTATCATAAGCCCATGTCCTGAGCATCTAAAATTTGAGATATTTCGTTTCATTGTATATGGCATTTCTATAAACAAGTATCGTTCTGGTCCTAGTAGTGTTTTAAAATGCTTATAATGGTGACCTTTAGCAGAATTGTCAATATCAGATTGAATTCTCTGAATTGAGCAATCTTTTAGTCTTGTACCAAAGATCTTCAAAAATGCTTTCGCATCGCCAGCGTCTTGTGAGATCCAAGCGAAACAGAAGCCATTTTCAAAGAGTAGATGTTTCACAAACGTTGCCCATGTTTTTCGCCCAGTTTCATCGATTCTTTTAAGCATAATATAGCATTGTCTTGGGTATCTGCTATTTTCCATATGTAACAATTTAGTCCAATATCGTATACAGCTGCACATGTAAGTCACATATATCGGATAACGACCACATTCACTTAGAGCAAAGTTCTGTTCTGTTCTGTTCTACTGTTCTGTTTAAAAAACCACATATCCTTTTACAAAAGTTGTTGTGAACCCGTTCAATGCTCTCTGAGTACTGATATCCCCATATTTCTGACGCATAACACAAAATACACTGTAAATCCAAGTGTTAAAAACTAGAACACGTATTGAACGCAATAATGCAACAGATATTGAACGCGTCCAAACGCGTCATTGTGTTCAATTGCTGTTCTGATATTTAACGCTAGGTGTTCAACATAGTGTTCAAATATTAACGCATCCCGTTCAAAATTGTTCAAATTGAACACCATGTGTTCAAAATTGAACGCATTTTGATGTTCTATTTATAAACGTGTGACGCGTTCAAAATCGATGCAACAGATATTGAACATGTAGAACGTGTTCAAAGGAATTGTGTTAAGTTTTAGAACATTTTTTGAACACACATATGTTTAAATTTGAACACCCTGGCATTCTCGTTTGAACACATGCTACTTCAAGTTTGAACGATTGGTGTTCAATCATTTAGAACACTATTTGAACAAACGTGTTTAAATTTGAACATCCTGACATTCGCATTTTGAACACATGTTTGCAAACGTTTGAACAGATATTGTTAAAGTATTGAATGTGCAATTTAAAGCAACTTTTAAGCTTGAAAGTGCCTGCCTTCTACTTCCGATGACGTTTCCTTAATGCAGATTAAATAGTTCCCTGCCTTTCAGCATACGGCCGTAAGAAACTAATTTGGAAAAAGAGTAGTTGTTTTATTGACCTTTATTTAACATCTTTATTTTTCACAACTTAGAGTAGATCTCTTTACAAAGTTGATATTGTACATTTTTATCATCGACACAATTTAATAATGACTTCCTTAAAGTGTGTGCACTGCAGATTTTATTAGCAGGCTAAGCGCTTCTATAGCGTTTGAGTTAAGTCTAGGTTTGCTCAAACCTGACCAATCAAAGGCTTGAGAACAATTTCAGACTCAACTCAAACGCTTTATAAGCAAGGACCCTGAAATTTTTCAATTTTCAGAAGATTTCAACTTCAAGATATTGTAAAATGTACACGCATAAGGGACTCATACGTTTTCACTGGGAATTGGTGTGATTCTAAAGTTAACACTGAAAATGCCCATACGTATTGCACATTTCAATTAAAAGTCATGACACTTTTTCAGTCACTCTTGTAACATGTCAAAATATTGAATGCATCAGCACCACATGTATACGTGCATTGGCGACACCCAGTGACACACTGATTTAGAAATTCTCTTCAGTTTATATGGTTTTCAGCTTAATTAATTGTTGTGTTCCTTTGACAGTTTTTCGAATACAGGTCTGATAGTTTCCAGAAAGAATTTTAACTTTTTGGAGGACTCCTTGGCAAATCTTTCCTCCATTACCAACTGTTGTAGTAGAACAAGGAACATGGTATATGCCTTGAGGTAGTCTAGATCAAATATGTAGTACACAGCCACCAGCTGCAACATTTTCACCATTGATCATTTTCCGTAACACTTTATAGTCACCTCATCGCGCAGTAATGAAAGCTGCTGTTTGGCGTGCTTCGTCGTTGAATATTACCGAGGCTGGTGGCGATCCTTCCTAAGTCTTCAACATTTTGGAGATCTCGTCCACAAGGATAACCTACAGTAAAAAGGCTGGATCAGACCAAACATTTTATTCTCTGTTGCTTGATTTTTGCTTTAACCGATTAGCTTTTACTGTATTATGTAGAAAATGTTCTCTTTTTTTCAAAAAGAATTAAGACAAATTTGAACATGTAATTTTATGCTTCGTTCTTAAAAATAATTTGTTTCCTGTAACCTGACTGCCCTTGCGTTTCTACCTCTGACCTGATTTTTGTGTGTGCTAAATTCATAAATGCACACCAAGCAAGATATGTGTGTGAAACACAATGCCTGCTGATGTGACCACTTCAAAATGACATTGACCTTTGCCTGACAAGACTAAGGTTGTACCGAGCTCAAGAATTTCTACAGGGGAGTACACATGTCAATCATGAAACCTCTATCACATGTAGTTTTAAATACCTAAGGTTAAATTTAGCATATTGTGTAATTTATATGACCTCTAAATGGCCTAGACCTTTTTCTGACATGACCAAAGTTGATTTCAGTTCGAATGCCAAATATTAAGTATCTATCACATGTACATGTAGTTTCAAAGTTATGACGAAGCTTAAATTTGTCATATTTGATCTCTTAATGACATTGAAAGTTGTCAAGGATATCCACTGACCCTATATATGTTGACCATCTTGTAGGAGCCATTCTTAGACCTCATCTGTGAAACATTTGTGTTTAAACTTAACATGTTTGAGAATATAGTACTTACATTGTGAACCATAACAGCTTAGTTCCTCAGATGTGATGATGCTGCCCCTGCCAATACCTGTCATACTTTGTCTCACTTTCGATGTACCCATATGCTTCCGTTGCTGTTGGATCAATAGTATGTGATTCCTGCACAAATGGATAATAATAATTATAATAAATTTAATAATAATAATATAGCTGATAAAGTCATTATTTAACGAGAGAGCTAATTTGATAAAGATAAATCTTCAATGAGGCCCTCAACACATATACAAGTACATTTCATATAAAACATGAAATTAACAACAAAACAATACTGACTAGTTTGAGCAATTTTCAAGAAAAATAGTATATTAAATATTATTAACCATTTGAAATAGTAAACCTATTAATTGAATTTTTGTCCTATGTAAACAGTGAAGACCAAGATCACAGGACAACTAATTCAGTCATCTGATCAGGGTCTGCATCGTCTGTCATTTTACAATATATTTACAAAAGATAGCCCCTTAATACATCTAGTAAAAGATGGCCTAGACTAAATTGGAAACTGTAATTGTCCATTTGAAGTTTCAAGGGGGACGTCACAGTATCATTCTTTGACGCCAATTTGAATGTAAAATTTCTTATGGTCTTCTCTTAGGTAATATGTGGGTTATAAAGCTCATCTAGGTCTATGACAAAAGGGCATACATGTCATTGTGAATTTATGACATAATAATCTACCTTCAAGAGTCAAGGAGATAAACACATGAAAACATAACAAAAAAGGTATGACCTGATATATCATTTGAAAACAGTTTGAAGCCCATTTTGACGCTGCGTAACTCGGCGTCTGAATATGCTCCATACGGTGTAACTGCCAAGCCACAACGCCAAGTTCTACCAGACAAAGCTGGGTCATGTGGGTGATTACAAAACTTTGATGGGTTTTCTTAAAAAAAGTCTGCTTATTATTTGTTGTTTTCAAGGCTTTATCTGCAACCATTGTAATGTATTACCTTGAGATCAGCTGCTATAAACTAACTTATATAACCTAGTAATAATGTATACCTGTTCATCTTCTTCAAATGCGTCTGGTCCGAGTGGCTTCACTATAAGCAATGGCAAGCTTGTGCCAGATTCTCCAAATTTTCTGTCGCCCTATTAACACTTGTTTTGCCCAATGGTTATCTTGAATTCATAAGGTAACTGAAAAGATGATAATGAAAATGTATAAATAAGAGGTTGCATGTTAGGTACGTGGTAAACCTGATTGTTTGGATTTTTTATTTAGATCTGGATCAGCCTTTAAAAATATTTTATAGATCAGACAGAGCAGCCTTTTTAAGTTCCTGTTTTACGTTTTGATCCTGGTTTTCAAGCAACGGACTGGTAGTGGTAGACGTTACAGTTGTGTTTATAGATGTTTCTGGAATATGTTGTGCTTTGCTTGTAAATGCAGTATGTATAACGCGTTCTGGTGGTGAAGGGCTTGCTCGTCACTATTTAAGGGAATGGGCATTTCATCATGTTCAACAGTGCATTGGTTATTTCAGTGGGTGGGGTAAATGTCATGTTTACATTCATGTTCAGACTGATTAAAACAACTAACATGTATTTACATAGAATTAATATAATATATAGATCTATGTACAAGCGACGAGTAGATCTATTTACAAAAGAAAAGATTGCATTTACCTCTAAATAGACTCAAACAATGAATAAATCCAACAATGCAGCTAGGCGTCCGAGAATTAGACTTCAATGGCGGGCCCAAGATTGAGAAATGACGTCACGTATAGCGTGGAACTCTGGGATAATAAATATCTCAGTAGTTCTATTTTTAGCTCCACGCGCTCGCCGCGTAAGCACACACATGTGTTCAACGGGCGTGCTGATTTTGAACGTTTGCGTTCAACAGGAGTACCGATTTTAGATACACTCTTAATAAAAGCCATATCAGAATTTATTTTGCATTTCAAATATGCATTTTAAAATTCGAAACACAACAGAGCAGCTAAAACACCCAAACCGAGCAAAATTTGTGCACGGACAAACTTCTTTTGAACGGATTATAATTTTTGAACGCCTATCGAACACCCAATCCTGACCAATAGACAGTCGTGGATAACATTTTGAACGGACATGTGTTCATAATTAAACACATGTGCGTTCAAAATCAATAAAATTGAACGCGTTTTTACGCGTCGGCGTCCTTTTATTTTACAGTGTAGGTAACACCATTGAGTCAAATAACTTAAATGCCTCCTTGTAATGGAAATATCCGAAGTAGTTGTTGTGTCGAAAAATGTTACATACAGCTTTACTAGCTTGTTTAGCTAGTGTTTCTTTAGTCATAGACCAGCAGAGTTTGGGGGTAAAATATGCCCCAAGATATTTGTAATAAGGGACGACCTCGAGTTGGGTTCTCTGATAAAAAACATTTTTCATAGCTACGCAGAGGTCCACCATTTCGAAAAACAATCACTTTGGATTTGTCCGTATTTATTCTCATACCAGATGCATCGCAAAAGTTTTCAATGTGCTGTATTTGTCGCTGAAGATTAACTGTTGTGTCTGCAAAACCGGAAACGTCGTCAGCAAACATTAACGTATAAAGCTTACCAGTTACGTCCGTTACGTAGATACCATTTGTAGAGTTTGCTTTAAGGTAGTTAATCAGATCGTTCATGAATAGAGAAAATATTATCGGTGAAGACACACAACCCTGTTTCGTTCCGATTTCACAGCTGAAGAACTCTGTTAGACCACCTTTAACCTTGACACAAGATTTAAGCTGGCTGTACATCGATTGGAAAATAGATAAGTATTTTCCTCGAATTCCGTTTCGTTCCATACATTGCCAAAGTTTTATGTGCAAGCAACTGTCGAAAGCTTTTAAAAAGTCTACATAAAAGACATAGAATCTTCCACCTTTTCATGTAATATATTTTTGTATTAAACTCTGTAGGTTAAAGATATTGTCAATTGTAGAGTAACCTTGTCTAAAGCCCGCTTGTGATTCGTCAATTACATCATTTATATCACACCATGTAGTTAACCGTTTACTCAAAATGTTCACAAATATTTTGCTCAAACTTGTTGACAATGTTATAGCTCTATAATTGTTACAGTCGTGTTTTGAGCCCTTTTTATGTATCGGTGTGATTATATTTTGAGTCCATTCTGTGGGAAAATTACCACTGTTGAAAGCACTATTAAATAGGTCGGTTAAATACGGTGCCACAATATGTATGGTACTTTTGTACATTTCCATGCTAATACCGTCTATACCCGATGCACAATTGCCGCGTAGCGTATGTACGCTGTTGATAACTTTCGCTTGTGTTATTTGCTCGTTTAAGCTTTCAGCGTTTATCTCCCTTCTCAATGGTTCTAATTTAGAGTTATCTTGTACATTTTGTATGTTATTGGCAGAAAATAGTTGTTCAAAATATCTAAACCATTGGTCACCGGATAATGTATTGGTGTCAATATTATGTTGATTCTGAGCCCGTTTGATTTGGTCCCAGAACATATTTGGGTTGCTTCGAGTTACTATAAGATCGTTGCGTCGTTTATGCTGTAGCTCACGTTTGTTTTGTCTACACAAGTTTTTAAAGGCATTTCTATTTTGAATGTACAGCATTAGATCTCCATGATAATGAGTTGTTCTGAATTTGCGTAAGCTATTAAACTTAATCGTGAGCAATTTTCATCCCACCAGTCTGGCTGTCTTATCCTGTGTGCACGATCACTTGAATAAGAACGACTTTTCTTCATACATTGTCCAGCTTGTTCATAAATCGACGTGAATGTATCTAGCGTTGTTAATGAATTATTGTCTCTCGCACTTTGTGTAAAAGCCGTGTATAAGTTTTGAAATGTCTCAACGAATGTGCCTCGCAGGTATTCATCCCATTTGTAGTGAAATAAGTCTCTCAATGGTTCATTAACAGACGCAGTTTCAGGGTCTTTAAACTTAAATGTACATAATAAGGGAAAATGATCGGAAACGTCTAAGTCGCCCACTTCGAAATGTGTAACGTTCTCAAGCAACGCGGTAGATGCCATAATGTAATCGACCACACTTTTACCGTTGTTTGATGTACATGTTATTTCACCGTTTTTGTCGTTTGCTAGACGTCCATTCATTATGTGTATATCATGTGTACAGCAAAGTTCTATTAGTGCTCGTCCGTGTTTGTTAATAACAGTATCTTTATTTAGTTTAGGTATGTCGAAACTATCTGCAGGATAATTGCATTCCCCAAATATGAAATCGACATCATCATTCACTATGTAGTCTTGTAGCCCACCTATTCTGGCATTAAGGTCACCGGCGATTATATAATGTGCTGATGGAAACTCTGATAGAATATATAGCACTTTATCATTTAGAATATCGATACCATTTTCACTGTTTTCATATATAACGGATCTTTCCGGTGAGACGTATGTGAACAGCATTATGATGTCTTGTCCTAGATAGCTTAACGTGCTCGGAAAATTTAACGCAACACAGTCCTCAAATTGATCAAATATACGGGTTACATGTTTCGATAACCAGTCTTTGATGAAAACAGACACGCCCCCTGATCCTCTCTTGTTTTTGGACTTCCTCGCTTTATGATAAGGTGTATAACCCTTCAAAAATCTGTTATAGTCTTCGTTGTGTATTTGCCAAGTTTCGTAAAGACCAATAATATCAAATGTTCCACAATAATTGGTGAATAGGGTATTATTACATATTTACACAGTCCTTAGCATATGCTAATGTCTGAATAAAAGTTAAATGAGCTTGAGTATTCTGGGCTTTGATTCTGTCCTATCTTGTAATCAGTACTGGCTTCTTTTGAACAGGATCAAATTCGTATAAGCTGCCATCAACTACGAGTTTGTCGAATTTAAAGAAGGCCCGTTTACCATGCCCAATACACTCTTGCAGAAAGGGATAAAGCCCAGTGCGAGCATTTACAACATTCGGTTGAAGAATTTCGGATATTCTACCGTCGACAGGGCCCGCTCGAAATGATTTCAGTACATAATCACGCTGTTTCAAGTTGGTAAATTTCGCCAGAATAGTGCGTTGTGACTTCCCGGGCAGTCTATATACCTGGCCAAATTCAAAAGCGTCGCCGTTTAAGCCGAGAGTATCTGTTAAGTAGGAACGAACTTTGTCTGTTGTTTGCTCAGCTGATTCATTTGCCTCACATTGAATTCCATGTATTTTGAGATTATTCTTTCTGAATTGGGAGTCCAGATTATCGTGTCTTTGTTCGCTCTTGTTCAGTTGTTCTTTACACAACGTAGCTCGCTTGACAGTTCGTCAACAGTTTTGGATAATTTCTCATTCTGTTCTTTTATTTGTTTATTTTCTTTTTTTATTTCGTTTACTGATTGTTCGAGTGCATCAAACTTACTATTTTTTTTTCTTACTTCAGACCGTATTTCTAACAAAACTGATGTCATATTAATATCACTGGTTGTGTCATTTTCTGATTCAGAGTCTGTTTCATATCGGTAATCTCTTCTGTCGTCATTTGTAACAGTGTTTTGTGATGCATGATAAGGGTTATGTGATGCTTGAGGGTTTAACCATCATGCTATTGAGGGTTGTCCTATGGTATGGTCTTGTGTACCATCGTTCTGCGATGGTGGGATTGAATCGCCGATATGTGCGAGGATATCAGTTCGAGCCCCGACTGAGCTAGCAATGGGAGTCGCTGTGGACCCACGACCTCTATGTCGACCGGATGTTGCCGATCGGCTGGCAGACTGCTTTCGACTCGTGCGATCTCGGAGCTCGGGGCCAGGGCCTGGATTCATTTCAATACACTGGGTAACGAGTAATAGGAATAGTACTATTCTTATACATAACGATATGTGTATGGCACTCGGCGTTGCATGTGTACCCGTATGTGTACCCGTATGTATTTTACATTTTAGAGGCTGTGAAAATGACCCGACCCGGGCTCTCCATAGTTGAATTGTTATCCCCAGGGTAGGAATAGTCTTTACTGTTCGTAATTACCACTTATTGTTACTGCTGTATAGTAGATATAACTGTTCTTGTAACTGTGACTGGTTCTGAACTCTTAACTGTTCTTTACACTGTTGTTACTCTAATAAATGTAGATAGGGTCAACCATGCGTGACGAACCGATAGCAAATGGATAGGTGAGCACATCGCACTTCTTAATTTGCAATATACATTGTCCTTTTCTAGCAAGTTAAGGGTGTATCAATGTCATACGCCAATTTTTCAAAGTATTTAACTTTTTTTCTAACATTGTTTTTTTGGAAGAGCTGTTTATGATGAATGAAAAAAAGAAAAAAAAATACATGGTGGTGTCCTCGTTTTTGAGCTACAGCGATTTGAAAAAGGTATGTCAAATTTGGACTTTTTTTTTCTTCAAATTTTACCCTTTCAGGGTACAAGCTTCAGTAAAATTTATTTCGAAACAAAACAAACATGATAATTTGGGTTTCCAATATTAATTCTTGTCTATGGTGGCATTTTCACATATAGAAACCAAATTTAGACAAAACAGGCACCAGGTTTGAACAATATCGATCCTTGAATATCAAACATATACTTTGTATAGGGCATGATTTTATTAGATTTTTTATTTTATGAAAAAAAGTAAAAAAAGTTTGAAAATGAAATAGTTCTAGTATTTAACTTTTTCTTATATTCTACCAGATGAAAGCCCATACTAAGGCAGTTCAAAATATGAAAAGAAATTGAAAGGTCAGTGTTGAAAATTTTGAGTTATTAAAGTAAAAAGAGTTATCTCCCCTTACAAAATTTACAAAAAAGTACCATATCGATGATATTTAGAGCTTTATAAATTTCACATTTGGTGACTTTTTTTTCTTAAATTAGTTTTTGTATGAAGAAATACTACCATAGATAGGAAATAAATAACACAAACCCAAATTATCATATTTGTTTTCATTTAAAATGGATTTTATTGAAGCGGGCTGTTTGAAAAGGACAAAATAAGAGGAAGTGGGTGGGGTAAATTTTACATGGCCGTAGAGCCAACTTTTGTTCACCAAAATGTACACTTTTTCTATTTTTTCATTCATCTTAAATAGCTCTTCAATACAAAACCATCATAGAGTGTTTTCATATACTTTGAAAATTTCCCAAAGTCATGACATTGATGCACCCTTAAAGGTATCTTCAAACTAATTTGCAACAAAGGAAATAACTTCAAATGTCAATAAAATGTTTATCTTGAAGATTTGCGATTAGGTTTCTTCAGCATTTGTAGAAAAAATGTTCTGCTCACCATTTATCCAAAATTTATTCCATTATACACTTTCAAACTTTATAGTATCTATGATATTTCAATAGAGAAATGTTATGCTCCATGTTTATACCGGAATTGGAGCCCTGCAACTGTACATGTACAAAAACAATAGAAATCAATATATCTTGGACCACAATGTTACTCCAACAATGATGATGCTAGTACATCAATTCTTTGAGAATAAACGCTTTCATGCTAATAGTCTTATATCCATTGCAAACAGTTTTGAGTCAGATCAGACGCCCGATAATCTAGCGTCTGATCAAGCCCCAAACTGTTGGCCAATTCAACTTAAAACTAATCGCCAGAGTTCTAACACCAGTGTTATTTTCTACCTTTTAATGCAATGCGTCTGTGTTTAGTTTCGTTTCGAAATGTCAGATCAGTATTTTCTTTAATGTACTTACAGTAATCAGTATCGGATTCTAACAGTTTGTACTACTTTTTAGACAAATAAAGTATATGTTTCAGTGGCCCTTTTTAGGTGCATCTTTATCGTTTTAAGAGCTCATGACGACATCACATTGTGCAATAACTCCTGCCATCGCTGACCAAAACAATCCAAACTGTGCTGCAAACAGGCAATTTATTTACTATATTTTATATAGCATAACGATTTGAATCAATTTCTTTACGGACATTCATTTCAATATGAAATACGTTATAAACACTTTTAAAATGAATGTTTTACAATATTGTAGTGATATACATCTGCTACCATGCTTCACATGGTTTAAAGTGGTCAGAAAAATAGATGACAACCTCGTATATGGTATACTCTACTTGTGCCAAGATGGCCACTGAATACCACACAGAATTGCGACAAAGACCTTCATTTTAATCAAATAATGAGTGAAACCCTACTGTTGTATTTTATATATTCACATAGGAGAGGTGATGAACCAACGATATTCAGTTATATAGGATTATCGCATTTTTATTTCTTCCCAACATATTGTTTTTGTGCTTTCCGTCTGTCTGTTCGTCTGTCCGTAAGTCTTTCTGTCTGTCTTGCTTGAGCTTCCGGCCAATAACATTTGTTCTATGTGGCCAATCATTTCCATTTTAGTGTACTGGTTACTTAGGACGAGGGATGCATGGGACTGCATTTTAGGTCAGTATGTCAAAAGTCAAAGATCAGCTGACCTCAAATGTATTAAAAGCAAATTTTTGCTTGGCTTTGATTATCGCACTTGTGTCATATTTAATTTCTGGTTTACTGGTTGCTGATGACAAGTAGATGGATAATAGTGCAGTTGATGGCGGAAGATCAAAGGTCACATGAAGTTCACTCCATTTTAAATTTAAGGGTTGATTTAACATTATAGCATAACAAAATGGCAATCAGTCAAGACCATGATCAGATGGCTCCCGTTGCAGGAACAACACCTTTTTCACGGAACAAGTTCACAGGTACTCATTTGGTAAATGACGAATAAACTCGTCGCTAGGATTGAATATGGTGAGTGAGTCCGGAAGTCGGTGAGGTGATTACACTGCATTCTCCTACAATTAGTAGGATATCAACTCTTTCTTCGCCAAAAAGTACCGTCATTTACAGCCAATATATAATCTGAAATTAACCCCTTCACTGCCTTACCCCGAGTACAATAGTTATTTTCAAACAGTTTCGATCCTGTGTAACGCGGCGTCTGATAAGGACCAAATCTGTTTGACACTCATTTCAATATTTCTTATATCAAAATAGCAAAATTTGAAATTTAAGAAAAAAAAGCAGACGACAATTGTTTAATATTGATGACGCCACGGCAGTGAAGGGGTTAAAAGATGTCTGTACTACGTTATATAAAGTAGTTGGCAGAAATATCGATACGGATGTCAAACAGTTTTGATCCTGATCAGACAACGAATTCCGCGAAACTCGGTATCTGCTCTGATCAAAACTATTTGCAAAGTCAACTTAATATTTATATGTTAACAGTATGTATTCTCAGCTCTGACTGTATTTATTTAAAATTAGATACTGTATAAACTAAGTCGCATATATAGCGATGAAAGGTTTAAAAGACTGTCGATTCCTATTTTTATGAGACCGCTGAGCACCTAATTCACCTAATTTCTATGATTAACTTTGAAAGTTTCTAATGAAATTAATTCTAGCAAACGATGCTGTCGTCTTTCAATACTTTTTATTTTCCTTATAAAGTCCCCAATGTGCTTTACTGAACGCCTACTCACCTTCATGTCATTTTTTCCGCCACAATGTTTCGAGAGATATGTCGCATGCATAATTGGACCTATTTTGTCAAAATAATCATGCTTTCATACAGTGGAGAAGACGTTATTCTACTCCGATTAAACGCTTATGAAAGGCAAACGCGTTGCAATAACATGAAGAAAATAACAAGTTTTTGGCAATTCTGACTATTTATCTTAATCCAAGTTGCAAACGGGTTTTTCGGCGTCTGATCTGGCTCCAAACTTCTCCACTGTACATGAATGGTCTGCTAAACATTACTGTATTCCTTCATATCTCCCAACCAGCAAACTTAATATCTAACAGTCTCGATCTTATTATTTATGACAGGGTTGTGGTCACAAACATATGTTTAACCATTTCCGAATAGCATATTCTGAAGATAGATTACCATTCGAAGCAGTTTGAAGGTAAAACACAATGCGATCTGTGGTGCATTCGGCTTTACTTTCAGTCTGCTAATGTGTTGAAGTTTTTTTTTGCAGTGGATGAATGAATTCAAGGCGTAAAAAAAGGCGTAGTTCTGGTGTAATAGGCTAACGTGTGTAGGGAGGTTTGTGTTCATGAAATAGTTAATCCTTAAATTAACAACATATTTCAGCAGCTTACCCCTTACGTAGATAAATACTGATATAAAATATGCATTGATTCTGGTCTATAAATGGAAAGCAACGTCTATTTTTACAACATTAACACGCACAAACTATTATTGCATTTCGACTTGCCTTTACACTTCGATACTTGAAACTTAATCTGGACTATGCCTGTTTCGAATTAAGTCGGGTCAATTTTGACTGTTAAGTAATGTTTTACAATGGATTGCAAACTTACACTCATGTCTGCATTGAAAGCCAGATGGCCGTTTAACATTGTTTGTAGAAAAAACCAATATTATAATAAATTATGATATTACTGTGCAAGGTTATTAATCCCTTAACTGTGTTAACCAGAGTACAATATTGTGTATTAAAGGGAGGTAATCAGATATAACTCATATGTATGCAGTAAACCACTCTTATACAGTCCATTCCCTAATCAGTCGGATACGGCAGCAGCGCCTAGCTAAGACACACAATGCATAACAACAGACTGGTAGCTAAACAACTCAAAAGAATGATAAAGTATTATACATCAAATGGTGTCAATAACATCTTTTTTTTTCTTTTTCTTTTTTTTCAGTTCAATATTTTATTATCTCTGTGAAAAGGTGTATGTGGGTCGGAGATCCATCCCACTCTACACCTTACAATACATGTGAACTATTTTAGTCTATAATATATCGAACATATTTTTGTGTATATACAGTCGAAACTCACTACTTTCTGTTGAGCTTACATATATTTCAAGCGAAAACGTGGCATATTCACGTTTTAACTTTGAAATACGGGTATGTTCGACTTAGGCGAAATCGATTTAGGGGAAAGGTCGATTTATTTGAGTTCTAAGTCTCGAGTTTCCACTGTATATAATAATAAAAAAAACAGGAAAAAGAAAAAAAAACAAATGTGCTGAAAATAACATGAAAGATATAAAGACATACCTCTTTTTTTTATTCCAAGAGTGTTTCAAGTGTTAAGAGTTTGAATATCTTTTATACAAGTAGACTAAACAGTTTTCGAACTATTTCCCATTTGTCTTCAAAGTCATTCTCTGTATTATTTTGTATTGCTAATAGGGTATTTGTATCTATTTTGTGTCCCAAGAATCTTTTAAAGGAGTCAATACACAGTGCCTCACTAAGTGGCAACCCAAGACAATGTATGAGGGAATCAGACAGGCAACTGGCCTAGCTGTCAAGAAATCAGCACCGCTTAAGTCTAAAGATGGGGAAACTATCACCGACAGAAGCAAGCAGATGGAAAGATGGGTAGAGCACTATCTCGACTTATACTCAACTGAGAACCAAGTATCTCAAAAGGCTATAGAGAATATCCCAACCTTCGATGTCCTAGAACATCTGGATGCAGAACCAACTATGACAGAAATAGAAAAGGCTATCAAAGCACTCAAAGCTGGAAAAGCACCAGGAAGTGATGCAATCCCCCCCCCCCCCCCAGAAGTCCTGAAGCAGGGAAAAGACGCATTATTGCCACACTTGCACGAACTCCTCTGCTTATGTTGGAAGGAAGGCGAAGTCCCTCACGACATGCGGGATGCAAAGATTGTCACACTATATAAGAACAAGGGAGATCGCAGCGATTGCAATAACTACCGCGGCATCTCCGTCCTCAGCATAGTTGGCAAAGTGTTTGCCAAGGTTGCACTCTCCAGACTCCAAGTGCTTGCCGAACGAGTTTATCCCGAATCTCAATGTGGCTTCAGAGCAGGCAGGTCAACAACTGACATGATATTCTCAGTCCGCCAACTCCAAGAAAAATGCAGGGAACAACGTCAACCCCTATATTTGGCCTTTGTTGACTTGACCAAAGCCTTTGACCTCGTTAGTCGTAGTGGTCTCTTCACACTCTTGGAAAAGATAGGCTGTCCTCCAAAGCTTCTCAGTATCATCAAATCCTACCATACTGACATGAAAGGAACAGTCAGCTTCGACGGAGATACATCAAAGCCCTTCAAGATCCTCAGTGGCGTTAAGCAAGGATATGAGCTTGCACCAAACACTCTTTGGCATCTTCTTCTCGCTCCTGCTCTCTTACGCATTCAAGTCTTCAGTTGATGGCGTCTACATCCACACCAGACATGATGGAAAGCTGTACAATTTAGCACGCTTACGAGCCAAGACCAAGGTCGTCCGTGTACTTCTCAGAGAGATGCTCTTTGCAGACGATGCTGCCTTAGCAAGTCACACCCATGAAGGTCTCCAACGTCTGCTAGACCGCTTCTCCAATGCATGCAATGAATTTGCTCTAACCATTAGCATCAAGAAGACTGAAGTCATGGCTCAGGATGCTCCAATACCTCCATCAATAAGCGTCAATGAATCCACACTGGCTGTTGTGAACAACTTTAGATACCTGGGATCCAACATCTCTGACAAGCTATCTCTCGATTCTGAGATCAATGCACGTATCGGCAAAGCTGCAACAGTCATGTCCAAGTTGAAAAAGATAGTATGGGAAAACAAGAATCTGGCCCTTAGCACTAAGATGAAGGTCAATCATGCATGTGTAATCAGTACTCTCCTTTATGGAAGTGAGACATGGACCACTTACACACGACAAGAAACCAAGCTGAATGCATTCCATATGAGATGTCTACGAAGACTGCTGAACATAACATGGCAGGACAAAATTACTAATACTGATGTCCTCAGCAAAGCTGCCACAACAACATTCCAAGCAATGCTCACTGAAAGGCGTCTTCGATGGCTCGGACATGTGCACCGCATGGACAAGGGACGCATTCCCAAAGACTTGTTATATGGCCAACTTGAAGCTGGAACTCGACCAACCGGCCGCCCATTTCTACGTTTAAAAGACGCCTGCAAGAGGGACCTTAAGTCTGTCCAGATAAATGTTGACAGCTGGGAAAGACTTGCTTCAGTCCGCAACCAATGGCGGCACATTATAAAAAGCGGAGTAAAGAAGTCAGAAGAGAAACGATCGGAAAAGAGGGACCTCAAGAGGATAAGCCGGAAGGCATCATATGCCAGAGATGACACAATATTTATCTGCGTGGATTGTACAAGGGACTGTCACTCAAGGATAGGTCTTCACAGCCACCACAGACACTGTTCCAAAACATCAAATGAGCGCAATCCATCGTCTACAGAGACGGACGGAGGCCGATGATGGATGATTGTCTGGCAGTATATATATTGTTGTGAATAACAATTTAGCGCTGATGTGCACGTGGCGCGGTAACGACGTTAAAGTCTATCTGTGACGTCACATTGTTTATATATGTATGTATGATTGATTGAAGGAAGAAGAACGTTAGATTACATTTAGTTGAAGACACAACGCGTTTAGTATTTATATAACCCACTTTTACGATATTGGTGCCGTGACACAGAAAAGAGAAGAAACAGTGAAGAAGATATTACGATATTGGCAAAAAGTAGAGAAAAGATGTCGAAGACAAGTTTACAAAAGTTATACGCTATACGAGCTGGCATTCGAGCCACACTTTCTATGTTTATTACAATCGCCGAGGAATCGCAGGAGCAGCAAAAGATCACGAAGTTTTGTATTGCTCTAGAGAAACTAGAAACGAAGACGAAGAAACATTTGGAAATTAACGAGAAAATACTGTCAGCAACTGATACGGAACAAATTGAAGAGGAGATGGTGACTACAGAAACGGAGATGTTTAAATTGAAAGTGAAATTACAGGGACTCAGAGATTTTCAACGTGAATTAGATGACAATAGTGCAAACATTAATCGTAACGCTCAGAACAACATGGTCAGGAGGGAAAATACCGCAGACGGAAGTCAAAGTGAGGAAAGCGGATGTGAGGATTGTAATTCTAGGAGGAAAAGTGTTACGGCGATTCATCAAAAGGAGATAAACAGTGAACCTATGCCTACGACTACTGGACCACAGAACATAACGGGTAATGTGACACTTACTTTTAAGTCTGCAAACTATCATAGACTGCCTAAATTAACTCTCCCAACATTTGATGGTAATATTCAAACTTGGCAAACATTTTGGGACTCGTTCGAGTCGACAGTGCACTACAATTCCATTTTAACAGATGTGCAGAAATTGTCTTACCTGTAAAGCCAAATAGAAGGAGAAGCAGCACGTACAATAGACGGCTTTGCACTTACCAATACAAATTACACACAGGCAATTGATTTGTTAAAGGAAAGATATGGACATAAACATAAACATAAAATAATCCATATGACTATGCAGTCATTAATCCAACTGCCCGCACCAAAAAATACTCTTCACAGTATTAGAAAATTCTACGACGACATGGAGACGAAGATACGCGCGCTCGAATCCCTAGGTAAGCCGCAGGAGAATTATGGTGATGTTCTAGTGCCGATTGTGCTTAACAAACTACCTGGTTAAATCAGAGAACAACTAGCAAGACAAGAATGGTGACGACAACTGTTTTTTGAGTGATTTACGATGTGCAATATTTAAAGAAATACATATTAAAGAAGCCGGTGCGTCAAACCGACCGGAAGTTGAATCATATGGTTCTGCAGCATCGTTGTTTGCTGGTGCAAAGGAATCAAGCGTGACAGAGTCTACACATACAGATTCTCAGCAGACAAGATATACAGATTCTAATCAGGCTAACAGAGACGCAACTGTACTGTACACATCAGCACGCCAGTCACGATCTGGTGTTTTATTAAAGACAGCCATCACGGATGTGTGCTATAAGGAAAGTTAAAGTTCCGCAGCAGTTCTATTTGATGAAGGTGCTCAGAGAAGTTTCATAACAGAGACATTAGCGAATGAACTTAAATTACTAAGGGAAAGTAAAGAAACCATCAGTTTGTCTGCTTTCGGAGGAAGTAGTACAAAAGTACAAAGCATAGATTCATCAATAGTTCATGTAGTGACGGAACAACAACAGAAAATACCCATCCGTGTACTAATTGTGCCGAAAATAGCTACACCAATTGACATTAGCCATAGAGCATATATTGATCAACTGCCATATTTACAGGGATTGAAGTTGGCACATCCAATATCAGACAACACTGAGTTCCCAATATCGTTGTTAATCGGCACAGACTTTTATTGGGACTTCATAGAAGATGAAGCTTTTCGGGGTTGTGGTCCCACAGCTGTTAAGTCAAAGCTTGGTTTCCTGCTTTCCGGACCATTTAACAGCATCGCCCCGTTACGACATGACGTTCAGCATATTCTCAACGTCATGACGTCATTTCCTCGTCATAGAGCTGACACCGACCATGGAACTTTATTATCAGATCGCAAAGACATTTAAAAGCGGGGGAGGAATCAGTTACACTTGACATACCGGTTTGGGACTGGTTGGAAAACAGGATATATCACAGCATAGTTTATCTAATGTTAGGATACGTGCACTTTTTCATATTTGAGTAATGTAACTTTTTGCGGCCCCCAGAATGTTGTGAATAACAATTTAGCGCTGATGTGTACGTGGCGCGGTAACGACGTTAACGTCTATCTGTGACGTCACATTGTTTATATATGTATGTATGATTGATTGAAGGAAGAGGAACGTTAGATTACAATTAGTTGAAGACACAACACGTTTAGTATTTATATAACCCACTATTACGATATATATAAACGGAATATCACCACAGTGTGTGATCCGGGGTCTTGTATCAGTTCTCGTCGGTTGTGTAATCCAGATCTCACGAGAGGCGTAGCCTCGAGTTATATATGGATTACACAACCGACGAGAACTGATACATGTACAAGACCACGGTCACACACTGTAGTGATATTCCTTTTATTATATACCTAAACTGTTCGGGACTAGATCTAGATCTATATGTTGTTCAGTCGAATAATCAAATATACGCATACATGTAGGCCCCTTATTTGTTAAAGATGAACATTAACTATTCAAAGTTGATTAACGCTTAGTTTCATATTTTTAAATATAGCATCGGACCTGGAATTCCAAAACGTCACGCGCAACGCTTCTTTATAAATACATCGTGTACAACGTGTGTGCATAAAAGCAGTGACTTCAGCATTGTGTAGCACATATGCCATCTGATACGGACCATCTGATACGGAAAAATTTTGGTGGGTCTGTATTCGCTTGTTTTTTGAACAGGTATATAATAAACTGTTTTATATATAAATATAATATATTTAACTTTTGACATCAAATCTTTAACATACTTTTGTGAAGTTTTAAGTCTAAAAAAGAAGTATTCCCCCTCTAGTTTGAAACAGAATCAAAGCAAGAATACATTCAAATTTTGATTGATGGTCTGCCATTCCAACAATTTGTGAATAATGATATCTCATCAACATCCTCAGGTGCTTGCATTTGCAATTGATTTAAAAAATAATTTATTTTGACCCTTACTCACCTTTGTTGATCTAGAGCTATATAAATCTAATTCTCATCAAATTGTGTACAGAAATAACTGTATTTACCAATGCTGGTGTGTAACTGTGTATATACATCATGAAATAGCGAAGTGTCTCATACAATGTTCATGTAACTTTGAACACTTCAAGGTCAAATTGTCCCTTGTCTTGACCTCTAACCTTGATAGTTGAAAACCTTGTCATGAGAATAACTCCTATAGTACATCATCTAGGATAACCAAAGCTGATGTGTATATACATCATGAAATAGCGGCGTGTCACATACAACTTTCATAACACTTGGACCATGGACTTGATTATTGAAATAATTTGTCCGGAGCATAGCTCCTATACTGTTCCATCTACGTTACCAAACCTATTTTGTGGGTATATCTCAGTACCACTTTCAGATCATTTTGAACGAGACATTCGTATACTTCATCCTCTAGGATGAATTAAATATGATGTGTGAATACATATTGAGATTGCCGTGTGCAACTCTAAGGTCAATTTGCCCTTGACCTTTGGCGCTGATTATTGAAAAACCTGTTCCGGAGCATAAGTCCTATACTGTATAATTTTCTATTTGGGAAGCTGGCAAAAGAAAAAAAAAGAGACTTCCATTTTAGCAATGTTTGAAGAAGCAGTTTCCTAAAATAAAGGAAAGCAGGATGAGATGTCTTTCCAAAGTATAGTTTAGTAACAAACATGTAGAACTTAACAGAGAGCTCCTATGGTAGCCCACTGAATTTGACGACCTGTACTCTTTTCAAAGGACAACAGCACTCTTCACGTGTACACTGTTTGTAAATGACGCTTATACCCGTCACAACGGTTCAGTGGATTGATACTTTGTAATGTTTAGAAAAACGAAAGGGCGTGTACTCTTCATACTAAACAAGGGTCACTATGGCCCTATATCGCTCACCTGGTACACCATGTTAAACTTGACCTATGGTGACCTGGATTTTGACCCGACATGACCAACATTCAACCGTTGTTTAGATTCCAATGAGGCAAACATTTTGAACAAGCTTCATCAAGATCCAGTAAGAAATGTAGCTTCCAGAGTGTTTATGAT
The DNA here is from genome assembly GCA_922989275.2 of Gari tellinella. Classification (NCBI taxonomy): domain Eukaryota; kingdom Metazoa; phylum Mollusca; class Bivalvia; order Cardiida; family Psammobiidae; genus Gari; species Gari tellinella. The sequence continues at coordinate 56,983,362 of OV277858.1, forward strand.
GTATTTTCGTGATTGAACCTAGTGATCAAGTGTTTCACTCGACAAAACACATAACCAACATTCACACATGACTTAGATATTAATAAGGCAAACATTTTGACAAAGTTTCATGAAGTTCTAATCAGAGTTATTGCCTCTAGAGTGTTTACAAGGTTTTTTTGCGATTCGATCTATTCGATCTAGTTTGTCTTTACATGACTCACATTTAAATTTGATATTGAAATCAGTAAGGCAAATATTTTGACCAAGTTTCATGAATGTACATAATCCACATTCCTAATTGGCATAGATATTAAAAAGGCAAACATTTTGAAGATGTTTGTAAAAGATCAAATGAGATTTGTAGCGTCTAGAGTGTTTACAAGTTTTTTCTATGATTTGAACTTGTGACCTAGTTTTTGTCCGGACATAATCCACATTCAAACTTGACCTACAAGTCAAACATTGTCATCAAGTTTCATGAAGATTGAACGAAATTTGTACCCGCTAGAGTGTTGACGAAGTAACCGCGCTTAAGTTTTTACCGGGATAGTCAGTAAAATCGATCGGGGATTATCTTTCTTGTTGCCACGATAATGATATGCGATAGGTGTCGCCTGCAATAGGCAAATATGTCTTTAAATCGCATATTTTACTCCTTCTAAGACGGAGTACACTGTCCATATCCCCGTCATATAACAATGGTTCTGTAGTCGAGACAGTTTTATTTGCCTTCTTTACACGGATTCGAGTCCCGACAGAGCTCGTTATCATTATTTTGAAGAAAAAAACTATTGTTAACATATATAGAGTTGTTTTGTTTGCAGCTGTTATGTTTCGTGATTGCATGATGGTTCATTCTAGGCTTTAAGTTAAAACTTGACGAATTTTCATTTAGTCGCCATCCATTTGTTTGTTTATAATATACTTTATATGAATGTTTGACCATTATAAAACGCTTCATTTTTTCCTCATGGAATATTTAGGGGCACTTAATGTTATAAAATAAACTGTATACTCTATTTTATTGGCGCCTGCCATCTATTTAAAAAACGTATTTAAGGTCAACTCTAATTTTAAGAATAACTTATTTGAGTGACAAGCAGTTTATGGTCAAAACTTTTTGCAATTGGAATGTTTTGTTTTAGCACAAACACGTCAAGTTAATAGAAAAGACTAACACTATAACTGTTACTGTTAAAAAAAAAGGATAACATTGACACAGAAATATTCTACAAAATATATTCCTGTTGAACTTTCTCTCACTCTTCTAAAACATTTCACTCTCAATGACGCCAAAAAGAGCATTTGCAAATAGTATGGATCCTGATCATACACCGCGTAACGAGGCGTCTGATCAGGATCAAAACTGTTTTACCATCGTATCTGAATTTTGTTAGTCATACTGCCCTCATATTAACTTTGAAATTATATTGCAAATAGACAATAGTGAAGCAAACGACAACATAGCGGTGAAGGGGTAAACAAGCTCAATAATTTGGCAGTGAAAGAGTTAAACCATTACTCAATAGATACGCCTTAATTCATTCCCCGAAAAGAAGAATATAGTTCCAATTGATACAAATGGTACATATGTATTGTAAGAATGTTTTTATATCATAGCAGAAGGTAGCTTAAAGCAGGCTGGAGGTAAGCATTCTGATGCACTTTCAAGCTGCTCTAAATGATCACATGTCTTCAAAACTGAAAATAGATTATGTAGTAAAGGGTTCAACACCTGTTTGTGAAACGTATTAGCTCTTTCCTCAAAAACGATTATGATCCAACTAGATTGCTGCGCACTTTACGTTTGGTTAACGATCAATCTACAATTAATAACTATGCTTTCCTCTTTGGTTGTACGACAACAGACAGGGCTAAGCACTACATGATGATTTATCTCTAAAGCCGTCCGTAACCGGGAGAGTTATGTCTGATTTCCCTGCCTTATTTTCTCTCTCTCTCTCTGTCGTACCCTGAACCCATCCATGTCTTACAGTTACTCGTGATTACGGACTAGTCGATTGAGTACAATTTGACCTTTGCCATAGTGGGCTATATTTAGCACGGGCTTGAATGTTTAATTCTTTCCCGTGTTACTAATAATCTTCTTGTCATAGAGTTTTTGTTAGATGTTTTACATGTATTTACTTACTGTGTTGGCGGTCTTTTTGGTTGTAAGGTTGTGGAACAGGTTTTATATTTTAGGTACACTGTTCGTCTTTATAGGTGAATAAAGGAGATAAGAGTGAGGTTGGGCGCCTTAACCTAGGTTAAACCCCCAGTGGTTGTTGATAATTAATTTATAATTAATTATTAATTGCTACTGACCGTACCAAGGCGGGCTCCTATATTCATTTTGCTTTAAATTTGTCTGGCGTGTTGGTTTCTATTTAGTGTGTAGATGAAGGAATAGTATTGCGTGTGTGTATGTGTGTGTGTTTGTTATGGTATGGCTGTGTGTGTGTGCTCTGCTTGAGAGGTGGGTGTATTGTTTGTGTTGCGTTTCCTGCTTGAGTCTTTCGTATTTATTTTAAGATATCGCCTACATTCAAAATCCTTCAACAAGTCTTGTTTTAGAAGGTCGAGATAGTGGTACTGGTTTGTATTTTATTGACATATTTGTAAAACGTTTGTATATGAAACAGACACCGATAATTTTATAGCTAGCTGCCAATATGCACGCTTTTGTCTGAACCTGAAAACGAAGAAAATGCAGATTCCTGTCCTCCAGACTTCCATAAAGACAAACAATTAATTCCAAACTACAATGTTACCCATTGTACTAAGGGCAACAATTCTTGCATATTCGCTAGCAATGATTCTTGAAACAACACACAAGGTGCACATGTTTTATTTTACACAAAACAATTTTATTTTTCCAAGAGCTGAAGTCGCTTGCACACATTTTGGAGCATGAGCAGACACAAAAACGCGAGTTTTCGAGGAAATAATATCGCCCCTCTCCCATGCTATTTATTTAAACTACAACTACTAAAAATCTTACATGTTGTTACTTAACGGGTTTCAGTATTTGCTTTGTTTTCTGTGCTTTCAAAGGATCTCCCCTTATTCAGATTTGTTATTGAAACTCTACAAAATGCAGCGTCTGGTCTTAGTAGGTACTGTTTGCTAACAGGAATGCCTATTTCAAAATAAAAAAAATGAAAAATTAGATTGGTAAAACTTTTAAGGCAAAATGGACTCACCCAACATGTAAGCACGGACGAACCAACTTTCACATACATTTCCATGGTTAAACAAAATGATATTGATCCTGTGCAAAGTGGTATTTCGCTTCTACCGCTTTGATAATGTCCTGATTTTTAGCTTCTGGTTAATTAATTCAATAACATTCAACTATAAAAAAAAACTTTCATGGTCAAATTCATCGTATGGATTTTACCTCTTCACCGCCATATTGTCGTCTGCTTCAATTTTTTTTTTGTAATTTCGGTTGCATTGTAACCCATTTATTTTCCCCGTCATTGATTTAATGGGGATGAGGGACCATCCACCATCACACCTTACATTAATGTACTTACATATTAACATATGATTACATATTATTAACGGCAATAATTACTATTCCCGTTAATAGGTAGTATGTACATGTAGCATGTTCTTCATTTTCTGTTTTTTTTGTAGTTTTTTATTGTAAGAAGAATTTGTATCTATTTAATTCAGCTGCATGTCATTCCTTTTCGACAATAGTATTGGTCAAGCCTCAAAAGAAATATTATGACAACACTAAGAGAGTATAGGTAGTAGTAGAAATCGACCTTATAATTAGCGAAAATAGGGTTTCAATTAATAATTGAGATATATGAGTAGCTAATGTATTACCTATGTATTCAGTAACTATATCCAATATCTGACCTAAACTCGTGTACATATAACCTCTCATATATGCCTAAAGTCAAACCTGCATCATTCGTTCATTAGGTTAGATCACACGAAGGTGTAATAAATCTTGCTAAATAAATACACATTTTTACGCTTTTAAATTTATTTCTCAACTAAACAAGATAGTTCCAATTTATACAGTCATGAAGTTGTATCATAAGAAACAGTTTCTATATTCTAGCTGGTAGTAGCTTAAAGCAGACCGAAAGTAAAGCAGAATGCACCTAAAGGGGCATTTATGCTTCCCTTTCCATCCGCTACAAGTGACCAGGTTAACACAAGTTTGACTGAACATTGTCTACATTGCAAAACATGCTAGGTTGTACAGGCAGGTAATCCATATTAAGTCCCCCTACCCCGTCCTCCACAGGTAATAGTATAAATCAGCCATATCTAATTGTGTTTATTAAACAGATGGAATCAAATCAGAATGCTTTATAGGAGCCCTTTGCCTTACTTTCATCCCATTCATTGGCATCTGTACTCAAAACTGTACATTGGCAAACCTAGTTAGGGCGCATATCTGGAGGAGCAGTTAAAGACTTTTCCTGAGTCTATTGATGGACTACCCCCAATTGCCTGGATAGATGTGAATTTAACTGTCAAAGCATGCAGCACATGCTATACCAATCTCAGTTTGCCTGGTGAGGCCCTGATTATACTCTATTGGTTTTCAATGGTTATTTCTAACCAAACTATCAAATAGAAAGGTTGGGTCTCACATGAGAAGCTTCAATGGTTCTTTGCTACCGACATGTCTACAAGACCCATTTTGCAAGGAAATAGTCTGGCAAGGTGGATCGAAAGGCCGTCAGGAGATGTCTTTAAATGCGTTTCTGTGTGCATCTGTTAGATTCTGTAGAGGAGATGTCTAATAGAGTATTAAAAAGGAAAAGTTTTTTAACTCAAGTCTGTTAGCCTGAAAATTTCACAAATGCCATTATTGGTATTTCTTATCATTAGATTAAATATTGGACCAAGTGGCGTATATACATATCCTGTGCATTCAGTATACCTATCATTATTCAGGGCACACTGTTCCCATGCAAACAGAGTTATACAGTTTCTTCACAGTGTACATGAGGATTTCTTCCCGGCTGAGGTAAATCATGTTGCCCGAGCCGTATAACGAATTTTTTATATTACAAAGGTTTCACTGTTTAAACGAAATACTTCGGAATTTGTCCTGTACAGTGCTCGTAGTAAACTATAACAAAATTGCGCCAAGGCAGATAACGTTGAGCGTAATTACGTCATGTTTCTGACGCTGTTATTCATAGGAAAAATGGACATACTCATAGACTTCGGAGTGAAACTTTCCCAGAAGTATTGCGACTGTTGAAAGATCCAAACATCGATTAGTTCTGAGCCGAAATGTACTTAGAGCGGAGGATGCACGATTGAATGTACTCAATCCTAATGAGCAGTCGGCTATCTTGTTTTCTGCAAAGCAAGACTCCAAGGACCTGTCCGCCAATGAAAACAGTTGCATTTCTAAGTACAATTCCCACATTTTCTTACTCATTACAGCACCAAACCCCATGATAATACCACTCACTACTCAAGGAGACGATTGGAGTGAGCAGCGTCACCATAGGGCTAACTTCCCCCCTTATCGAGATTCCCCCGTCCATCTCAAGCAATATACTATGAATAACTAACAGCTAATAAATAGTCAAACATACCATTTACTACATTTGTACCTTAATTGTACCTCCAGAGATAAAAGGGTTAAATGTGTCAAATACTGAGGTTTGACCAACACCATTTGTTGATATGAATGCTTTCAATTAGTTTTACTTACATAGGATAAAGCAAAAATTGGAAAGGACATTCGCGCAAATCAACTGTTTCGCTTCTGTCTTTAAAACATAGAAAAAGGAAAATGTTGAAAATCAAATTTTAAACAACAAAGGAGGCAAATGACCAGCGTGTCCAGTGGTCCAGTGGTGTATACCAGAGTGTCTGTTCTAAAGTATCATTATCTTTTTAAGAATATTATACTGCAAGTGTACATCTCAAACCATTTTGTCATTTGCTAGTATTTATTTTTAAATAAATAATTTGTAGCAAGAATCCGATGATTTAATCTATATTGAAACCAGAACAGTTGGGGTCCTTTGTTGCTTTGAAAATCATGTTATATATGCATATGTATTTGGAATATCTCCTAATTCTTCAGTCCATTTTTGAAACGATTTAGGGAAAGTTTCGTTTTTTAATATGTGGTTGGAAATGTCTCTGCATTCTTTTTTAATTTGTTTAATGATAGCCAAAGTTATTGGAATAGGTGGATTTAGAGTTTTGGATTGCCTTTTTTCTATCAATGTAATGTCTAACTGCTCTGATAATTCCATTATATTCAAGGAAATTGGTTGTTATATATTCAATTGTGTATTAAACTCTCGTATATGTATACATTTCACCATTTTTATTAGATCTCCAAGAAACACTACCTCTGCCGAGAGCCATCTTTTATAACAAATGCTAGAACTACCGACCTCAATACAAGGATTGTACCATAAATTAACAGAAAAAAGGTTTCGACTTGTTGGTTTTACGTTAAGAGACAATGTATAGTAGCAAAACAGCACATCTTTCAAGAAAGCATTTTCATTTTTATGTAGTATATTTTTTATTATAACCTGATCCAAATTGTATCTTTTTAAGGGATGGACAGATGAATTCTACCATATGACTGAAACTGTTAGTCATATCTGCAAGTCTCCTGATCCATGTTGCTTTAAGGCTATACATGAATGATTTCAAATCTATCATCTTAAGGCCGCCTAATTTATAGTCTTGAATGATCGTATTTCATTTTGTTTTATCAGCCGAGTTGTTCCAAAATTTAAAAAAATAGTGACTGGCTTAATTCAATATTTTCCTGCGAAGGATTTGGAATACCTAATATTAAATGGTTGAGTTTTGCTAGAGCAAGCGTTTTTATTACTATTATTTTCCGAGTGAAGTGGAGATAGAACTCTTTTAGACCAGCACGCAAACAACTTCTTGATTTCTTCAATTTTCGAGTCGTATTTTTTTAATTCTAAATATCAGATAGATTGGTAGAGAATTTGAGGGCTAAAACTGTAAAAATGTTGTTTTTCCATGATAGCTGATACTCTGGGCAGAGAGTTACTTGACTGTTTTTTCTAGAACCAAACAATATTACTTTTGTTTTATTTGTGTTTGATATTTTCCACCTATCTTGATACGTTTTATATTTGGGTTATTTTCTTATTAGTATGGAGATAATTTCAGCGCAAAGAATAAACAGGTAATGCGACAGGGCATCTCCTTGGCGACAGCCTCTTTGAAGTCAGAATTATTGGTATAAAATAAAGCAACCCATCTTCTGATAGATGGATTAAAGTTTAAGAGTTCCAAGATCTTATACATAAAATTCCACGAAACAGTATCAAAAGCTGCTGCAAAATCATTTAGCAATATACCCGGTATGTTATGTTTTTCTGTGTTAAATAAAAAATCATACAGTAATCTAATGTTTGTTGCAATAAGCCGTTCTGGTAGAAACCCTGTTTGGTTCATTATGCTTTCAAATGTATTTTTATGCGGTAGGCTATATATGAAGATGCTTATTTACGAGAAACATTTAGATAAGAAATGGGTCTCCAATTTTTTAAAACAGATTTATCCTTATTACCCTTTGGTAAACATGTGATTACATCTTGCTTCTGAGTTACTGCTAATTCTCCTTTTGTGTATTTAATTGATCTCAGTAAAAATACACCGATATCATTCAAAAACAACTTATAAAACTCTGCAGGAAATCCATCATTACCTGGGCTAGTATTATTGGACATTCTTTTTAGACTATTCAATAGTTTTGACAATGTAAGGTTTCCTTCAATATATTTTTAATTCATTTAATGATAATTTAGGAACCTCTATATTATATAGTATTTCATTCAAAGGTGTATATTCTGTTTCATGGGTTTTGTAAAGGTTTTCGTAATGACTTTTAGTTTCCTTAAGTATTGCTTCCTGTGTGTTTAAATTTTCACCTATTTCTGTTTTCAAAGTATTCATTAGTTTTGACACATAATTTCTATTTTCTAAGTTACAAAAGTATTTTTTGGTTTTTCTCCATCTGAAGAAGGGTTTAAAAAAAAAATTGATCATTAATATTAAATTTCAGTTGTTGTGGGGAAATGTTATTGATGTCATTATGTTCGTTTGTTGTGTATTGTAATTTAGTGTCGTTCATGAATTATTTTATTTCGTTTACATAGCCCGTATCTTTTAGTTGTGAATTATTAAATTTCCAGCAGGAGACACCTTTTTTAAATTTGCCGAATTCCAGAGCCGAAGTAATTATAGACTGGTCAGTCCGATTTCCGGATATAATTCTAGTATCTACAACATCAGTAAAGAATATTTCTGATATAAGAAAGAAATCTAAACGAGCTTTATAAATTGGGTTTCTTTTAAACCATGTATATTCTCTATTTTCTAAATTATTTTCTCTCCAGCAATCAATAAGATTGTATTCTATCATAGTATTTAAAATGTTGTTTCTTGCATTGGGATTGTTTATATTTACATAATTAAATTAGTCAATATCTGGATTAAGTAGCAGATTAAAATCTCCTGCTATTATAAACAGATTATTTTCATATTTCGACATTCTATCCTGAACATCTTGATAAAAGGATGGACTTTCCCTATTTGGGCCATATATGTTAATCAAAGTAACTGGCTTTTCACAATTGTTGCAATTCAGTATCAAAAGATTACCGTTATTAGCACATGGCTTGGAGCTCTCGGCCAATCAGATGCCTCAAAAACCTGTGAATATATCGTTTATTTCAACAAACCATGAAATAACTAACACACTGTTCACTTATTCTTTGCTTCCGTCATATCAAGGAAATTTGACGTCACAATTCTAGCAATCCTCCAAGCCAGCCAACCGGAATACGCCTGTCTAGATTGTTTTTAAAAACAGCTGAGGTCAGAGGTGAACTGCACACGCTTCATGACGTTATATTATGTACAGTGAGACCTGGACTTTAAAGATAATTACCAATGAATTGTGCTTACATATAGAGCTTCAATAAGCGTTATTTATGTTGGTGTTAAAGCATGCTTAATGTCTCAAACTTATCATTGAAATAGCCTTTCAATTTTAGTAAAATATTACAAACAAAATGACTTTTTCGTCTAAAACAAAAAGCAGAAACGAATGGTCTTCTTGTTTTCCTCGAGCCCAAGCCAGTGCTTGAAAATCATGTTATATATGCATATGTATTTGGAATATCTCCTAATTCTTCAGTCCATTTTTGAAACGATTTAGGGAAAGTTTCGTTTTTTAATATGTGGTTGGAAATGTCTCTGCATTCTTTTTTAATTTGTTTAATGATAGCCAAAGTTATTGGAATAGGTGGATTTAGAGTTTTGGATTGCCTTTTTTCTATCAATGTAATGTCTAACTGCTCTGATAATTCCATTATATTCAAGGAAATTGGTTGTTATATATTCAATTGTGTATTAAACTCTCGTATATGTATACATTTCACCATTTTTATTAGATCTCCAAGAAACACTACCTCTGCCGAGAGCCATCTTTTATAACAAATGCTAGAACTACCGACCTCAATACAAGGATTGTACCATAAATTAACAGAAAAAAGGTTTCGACTTGTTGGTTTTACGTTAAGAGACAATGTATAGTAGCAAAACAGCACATCTTTCAAGAAAGCATTTTCATTTTTATGTAGTATATTTTTTATTATAACCTGATCCAAATTGTATCTTTTTAAGGGATGGACAGATGAATTCTACCATATGACTGAAACTGTTAGTCATATCTGCAAGTCTCCTGATCCATGTTGCTTTAAGGCTATACATGAATGATTTCAAATCTATCATCTTAAGGCCGCCTAATTTATAGTCTTGAATGATCGTATTTCATTTTGTTTTATCAGCCGAGTTGTTCCAAAATTTAAAAAAATAGTGACTGGCTTAATTCAATATTTTCCTGCGAAGGATTTGGAATACCTAATATTAAATGGTTGAGTTTTGCTAGAGCAAGCGTTTTTATTACTATTATTTTCCGAGTGAAGTGGAGATAGAACTCTTTTAGACCAGCACGCAAACAACTTCTTGATTTCTTCAATTTTCGAGTCGTATTTTTTTAATTCTAAATATCAGATAGATTGGTAGAGAATTTGAGGGCTAAAACTGTAAAAATGTTGTTTTTCCATGATAGCTGATACTCTGGGCAGAGAGTTACTTGACTGTTTTTTCTAGAACCAAACAATATTACTTTTGTTTTATTTGTGTTTGATATTTTCCACCTATCTTGATACGTTTTATATTTGGGTTATTTTCTTATTAGTATGGAGATAATTTCAGCGCAAAGAATAAACAGGTAATGCGACAGGGCATCTCCTTGGCGACAGCCTCTTTGAAGTCAGAATTATTGGTATAAAATAAAGCAACCCATCTTCTGATAGATGGATTAAAGTTTAAGAGTTCCAAGATCTTATACATAAAATTCCACGAAACAGTATCAAAAGCTGCTGCAAAATCATTTAGCAATATACCCGGTATGTTATGTTTTTCTGTGTTAAATAAAAAATCATACAGTAATCTAATGTTTGTTGCAATAAGCCGTTCTGGTAGAAACCCTGTTTGGTTCATTATGCTTTCAAATGTATTTTTATGCGGTAGGCTATATATGAAGATGCTTATTTACGAGAAACATTTAGATAAGAAATGGGTCTCCAATTTTTTAAAACAGATTTATCCTTATTACCCTTTGGTAAACATGTGATTACATCTTGCTTCTGAGTTACTGCTAATTCTCCTTTTGTGTATTTAATTGATCTCAGTAAAAATACACCGATATCATTCAAAAACAACTTATAAAACTCTGCAGGAAATCCATCATTACCTGGGCTAGTATTATTGGACATTCTTTTTAGACTATTCAATAGTTTTGACAATGTAAGGTTTCCTTCAATATATTTTTAATTCATTTAATGATAATTTAGGAACCTCTATATTATATAGTATTTCATTCAAAGGTGTATATTCTGTTTCATGGGTTTTGTAAAGGTTTTCGTAATGACTTTTAGTTTCCTTAAGTATTGCTTCCTGTGTGTTTAAATTTTCACCTATTTCTGTTTTCAAAGTATTCATTAGTTTTGACACATAATTTCTATTTTCTAAGTTACAAAAGTATTTTTTGGTTTTTCTCCATCTGAAGAAGGGTTTAAAAAAAAATTGATCATTAATATTAAATTTCAGTTGTTGTGGGGAAATGTTATTGATGTCATTATGTTCGTTTGTTGTGTATTGTAATTTAGTGTCGTTCATGAATTATTTTATTTCGTTTACATAGCCCGTATCTTTTAGTTGTGAATTATTAAATTTCCAGCAGGAGACACCTTTTTTAAATTTGCCGAATTCCAGAGCCGAAGTAATTATAGACTGGTCAGTCCGATTTCCGGATATAATTCTAGTATCTACAACATCAGTAAAGAATATTTCTGATATAAGAAAGAAATCTAAACGAGCTTTATAAATTGGGTTTCTTTTAAACCATGTATATTCTCTATTTTCTAAATTATTTTCTCTCCAGCAATCAATAAGATTGTATTCTATCATAGTATTTAAAATGTTGTTTCTTGCATTGGGATTGTTTATATTTACATAATTAAATTAGTCAATATCTGGATTAAGTAGCAGATTAAAATCTCCTGCTATTATAAACAGATTATTTTCATATTTCGACATTCTATCCTGAACATCTTGATAAAAGGATGGACTTTCCCTATTTGGGCCATATATGTTAATCAAAGTAACTGGCTTTTCACAATTGTTGCAATTCAGTATCAAAAGATTACCGTTATTAGCACATGGCTTGGAGCTCTCGGCCAATCAGATGCCTCAAAAACCTGTGAATATATCGTTTATTTCAACAAACCATGAAATAACTAACACACTGTTCACTTATTCTTTGCTTCCGTCATATCAAGGAAATTTGACGTCACAATTCTAGCAATCCTCCAAGCCAGCCAACCGGAATACGCCTGTCTAGATTGTTTTTAAAAACAGCTGAGGTCAGAGGTGAACTGCACACGCTTCATGACGTTATATTATGTACAGTGAGACCTGGACTTTAAAGATAATTACCAATGAATTGTGCTTACATATAGAGCTTCAATAAGCGTTATTTATGTTGGTGTTAAAGCATGCTTAATGTCTCAAACTTATCATTGAAATAGCCTTTCAATTTTAGTAAAATATTACAAACAAAATGACTTTTTCGTCTAAAACAAAAAGCAGAAACGAATGGTCTTCTTGTTTTCCTCGAGCCCAAGCCAGTGCTAAATAGGTTAGACCATGGTTGCGCGCGAATAAACGACATAGTTCTCGGGGGCTACGCTCCCTCGAACTATATCGTTTATTCGCTTGCAACCATGGTCTAACCTATACTAGTCCAGCTCTGAGCAAATACATTTACATCCAAAGGTACTATTTATGAAGGTGGCAACTCCTCTAGATTGGCTGTTATAGTTACTGAAATAACATCCATACCCCCATTTTGATCTGATATATTTTCCTCTTTTGAGGTAAAATGTGTGTCTTGCAGCATGCAAATTGAGTATTTTTTACTTTTCAATAGATTTATAACATCGTTCCTTTTTTCCGTGTCGCCAAGACCTTGTGAATTCATTGAAATTATTGTGATTCTATTTAAGAAATAATAAATTCATACCAGTGTTTATCGTGCAATCGAACACTGATAGGAGTTGAGATGTGTAGTAATTTAATCACGAGGCCTTTAGGCCGAGTGGTTTATTAACAAGCATCTCAACGACTAACCGTGTTCGATTGTTAGATAAAACACTAGTATTAATTTATTATTTCTATTCCAACACATAATTTAACCTTAATTTGCACCGAAGCAACGGCGCTACATTTCTTGGCGTACGCATTTTCGAAGCCATATGACGTCACGTTATAACGTTTTAGCCCGTGAGTGTTCTACTGAAAATTCGAACACTGAGACGGTCCTTCTTCTCTTATATAGGGGTGTGGGCGAGGTGTGTTAGAATACTCATTTAAACTTAAATATGTGAATGTATATTTTATTAAGATCTGTAGGTACCCATATGCCATACTTATATGCATCTGGACCCAGATGCACCTTGTTTTCCACGGGAAATGGCTTGGATCTTGTACTGTATAACATTTTTGTCACCCCCTTTGTCAATACAAGCTGATCTCTCATACACCTCCCCATCATCTGAAAAACTTGGAGCACTTTTGTGCACCTTCTCGGCTGTGTCTGAGAAAAAAGACCACTATATTATATTGATTAAACACAAAAGGATTCTCTTATTAAACAAAACCTCTTGCTGACAGCGGGTAAGTATGAAGACCTAATTTACAAAATTCATGAAAAATCCACAAAAGGAACAGAGAAACAACTCAAACAAGCATACACCCACAGTTTCGATTACAAACTAAAGAGTATAACTCTAATAACTCACATTAAGTGTACAATACCCTGTTTTAGTTTAGCCCATTACACCATATATACACCTTTAATAGTTTCTTCCATTGAAAAATGTAATTCCCAGTTAAGTACAAAATGAGTACCATACACATTTTCTAGTTCAATGTTAACCCATTACTCCTTTCATATATTCCTCCACTGAAGAAAATGGTTTCGATTTATACTGTGAAGAATATAAATCATAGAAAATAGTTTCTATATTCTAGGTCAAAGTAGCTTAAAGCAGGCTGAAAATAAAACAGAATGCAACTTAGTGCGCATTCTGCTTCGCTTTCAACCCGATTTAAGGGATAAATTATCTTCAATACTAGAAACACGCTATGGGGTAATGTATACATAATGTATAATAATTGAAGTATAAATGTATGGCTGAACGTTTGGTCTCCAGGCAAACGGAGTAAACTGGGCAAATTTGTGACTTTCTCACTAACTTCAGCACCAAAACTCACGGTGAAACAACTCATCAGAATCGTCTGTAAAGAGCAGCAACACCAAGGAAAAAGCAATTAATTGAGTTGTTTTAAAAAAAGAAAACTAATCCCTATCTGAGATCCCAGTACATTAGCATCTACTATCTGCTTCAATATTGTTGTCTGCAATATCGTTTCAAAATTAGATTTATGACAGTATAGCTGACGGAACTTCGAAACAAGTGTCAAACAGTTTTGATCCTTATCAGACGCCGCGTAACGTGGCGTCTGGTCAATATTCAAACTGTTTGCAAATGCACATTTTCGCGTCATGGAGCGTGAAAGGGCTAATGATGTTAACCACGATGAACAAACACGATGCCCCAAACTGAATTTGGAAAAGCCCGGCTTATAAACACTTATATAGGAAAATACTATTTTGCTTGCTGTTTGATACATTTCGTTCAGCTACGCATTTATAAGACACCATTGAAAAGAGATAATTACGATACGGAAAGTATTGTCCCTCTTTTGAACTTCAAATGAACAAAACCACTTTCATATTAAAATGTTTTCTTGTCATAAATTACCAAATGACAAATAGTGCATACCCCGATCAGATAGCTCCAACAGTAGCCCTCTTATCTTGGACTACACTATTTGCATGGGACAAGTGTACTCCTAATAGCTGCACTGTTTGCTAATTACGCATATATACTTTCTTATAGTTGATGCGTCCAACGTCTGTACTCTAAAAAAATTAATGTCCAGATAAACAGTTACAAGTCTTTTTGTACATACTATTTGTTTGAAATTAAGTCTAGTCCATTGACAATTTAGGGTGGTTTTCACAATTAATGGAAAAATGACAAACAATGCATATTCTGTTCCTATGACAGGTGTACATTTCCACTGGTACACTGTTAGTAAAGTGCGAGTTTACTCGTCCATAGGGCTTAATCGAACTAAAGTATTTTGCTCCTTAGTGAATTAGTTCAACTGTAAGCCTGCTGTTACGCTATCACTGTCAATGACGCAAATGCGCGTTTGCGAACAGTGTTGACTTAGATCATACCCCGCATAATGCGTCGTCTGATTAGGATCTAAACCTTAAGACATTTGTTTTGAAATTTCGTCAGGCATACTGCTTTAAATTTACGGTGACTTTGTAACGATATAGCAGACACCAATATTGAAGTTGACGACAATATGAATTTGACGATAAAAATGGTTATTCAACTGCCTGTCCTAAAAACTGGTCAAAACCTTGATGGAAATATTTAGTAATTCGCTGTCACTGGCTTTCTCCGTCTGTTCAGTACAAAACTTGCGCAGGAGACACAGTTGATTACTAAATTGCTGAGACATGGATAGAGTAACGGCAGCAGTAAATCTACAAGCTTTGACATTGGGGAAAGTCAGTGCCTTTTTCAGGCTAAATTGTTACTATAAATGAGTCTGAGTGGTTAGTAGGGAAATTAACAACCAATTTCTGAAGTCAGTGAATTGTACCTGACGTCTGCCGTAACAGAATACAAATAGGACGCTATTGCCTCATGTTTTCTACTGATTCGGGGTTAAAAGACGTTGTTCTATCCGAATGAAGGCTTTTTGTGCTTTAAGTGTTGTGCCATTGCAAAAAGGTTTGGAACCTGTTCAAATGCTGGATAACCCGGTGTCTGATAAAGCTGTTTTTCATTCATATGCATTACGTTTAGTTTCGAGTAAACGGACAAATACATGTAACGACTTTAAATTGTTGTTGGTTACCCGGCGTCTTATATGTATCAAAGCTGTTTGTTATTACATAAGTATAAACTCATGCTCTGGTTAACTATTTCTCTATAGTAATCTAGAGCCAAAGATTATGCAGCCTATAGTTTGCAGGGCTGCCATAAATTGATCGTGAAAAAATCAAAAAAATCGTAATGTTCTATTTTTTCAAGCGCGATTGCTTAAATCAGGTTGAAAAAAATCAGAATATGCCTAAGGGTGCATTCTGCAATACTTTCAGACTGCTATAAGCTTCCATCTGCTAGGATAAAAATCCAAAGATTTCGGAAATTCCGCAGCCCTGCAGACGTATCAAGAGATTTTGAACGATCTTTGACTCATTCCAATTTCTAATCAAATCGAGACGGAAGACGTACATGGCTTTTAGCGGACGTAAGTCGTTCTTAGAAACAAAAACAACAACAACACGAACACGTTTTTAATCAAGATAGTATAAACAACATTTCCAGGTTATGTTATAAATTCGAGTTCATAATTAATTGCAGCAAGACTTGTTTTTATCGTTTTGTGAAAGACTCGTTTTATAAATCCAGTAAATAATGAACAATCATGTAAGATCCTATATATCATTTACATTACAAGGCGTCGAACGGTTGTAAATCCTTCTAAGAAACAACAATAACACAAAGACGTTATGTACATCATTTCCGATCACTTAGATTTGGGCGGACATAACTCCCCACAAACAACAACATCAATAGGAAGACGTTAATTAAATAATATAAATAACACAGCTTTAAGAGGACGTTAATTCTCCTTAGAAACAACCAACATAATAAAAAACCGCACAATTTGTTTATTTGGTTGTGTTATAATTTAACGTCGTTTGACAGTTCAGTCATATCGCAACGTCCAGCTTATTAAAGGTTGAGGAAGACCTAAGAAGTCATTTATGCATTGTTTCAGGCACGAATCGGAAACTGAGTCGAAACGCCGATCTTCCGCAAGCGAACTGGAAGGCTTCCCCACAACTGGCTTGCAGAAAGTCGGTGGTTCTACCAAGTTGCCGATTTGTGCCTGAAACAATGAACACGCGCGAACACGTTTTCCTTTCGCAATACATGCACACGGTATGTGCTAAAAGTGGTGACAATTGCAACCAGCTTCGAGCCATATCATACAAATAGGTCCCGGACTGTCTATCAACTTGTTCTATGTCTAAACAAACCAAGTGCATGTTTTCAAAAGAAAATACCCCGATTTCTACATATCTTTACGCTGCGTTTATACTGGAAAATGATAAGATATTCACATATGACCTAATTTCACTGCCTGTATGACTTGCTGCAATAAGACTGTATATAACAAGCTGAGATTTGTCATGAATAAACTGTATGACCAGCTGAGATCTCTGTCTTCGTTACGAAACTAGTTCGGGGTGTTAAGAGATTAAATAAGTGAATCTCTAAAACGACGGCAACGAACACTTTGCAACATACTCGTTATTACATAACAGATTATTCTGACGAGTTTCAAACCATTTGGGCCGTTGTCAGACACGGTCCTAATGGGTTGATTAGCATTTTTTGTATAGACTTAGGTCCCATTTTCTATTTACAATGATAAAATGTCTATGAAACACCTTGAAGTGCAATCGTTCTGGAAACTAATAATGATCTTGCTGACAGCTCTTGTATTGAAATGAAGCAGGACATGTACAAAACTTTGTCGTGTGAGACCAAGTGTCCTACATTGTCTCAGTTATCTCTGGTGTTTCAAATTGTGCGCCCAGTATTCGTTTGTAGTTAATGGCTGTAAAGAAAACTCATTGATATTTCAATATTTAATAACAATGGTATACCTCTGAACATACAAATATATTAAAACATGTTAAAGCTAAACATCATACAACACTCAATCTGTACCCCTAATTATGTCGTTTAGACACTGTCACTAATAGTCTGTAATCCACACAGGATAATGCCACTGAGGCTTAAATTTCCACACAGGAAAAACACCACACAGGTAGTCTATTACAAATGCAACTAAGGCGTATTAATGTCTATGCCACACAGGCTGGGTACTGATAATGTAAGTGTCTATATCTGAATATATATGCCACACGGGCTATGTCACATAACGATCCACACTCGTTTTACCATATTATGTTTCTGTAGACACCTATCAATAGTCTTTATTATTTCCAAAACTCTCTCACACACCACGGTATATGTCATCACACAAGTAAGTTATGTGTAGACAAATACAAAGCATATACTATGCTAGTCATATATAAATTCAACTTCACATAATAACTACTCAATATTCAATGTATTATATGAAAATATGGATTATAACATCAGTCACTGTGTTTTATAACACACCCTAAAAGTTTGTTCCTAGCTCCCGGACTAAGTCCTAAGTGATAATTTTATTACTCTGGCTCCTGGACTAACCACTCTCAATGCTCCGGTATATGGAAATAGTTAAAATAAATATGTCACCATGGTAGGGTCTGTCACTATATAAAGTTCATATGGGATATTCACGCCAAAATACTGCCAAGTAAGTACGCCTTAAGTGTATGTTGCTGTCCCCAACTATGCTTTTAAAACGGGACTTCTATGGGTAAAGGATGGTAGGCTAAAGCTCATACAGGGTATGAAATGGCAACTTTCTCAACCCAAAAACCATACAGGGAATCGCCTCTTCAATCTACAACTAAAAGAGGGCTACTAATTACCGTGTAAAACTAACAACAAATAGCATGCAAAATAACATATATCTTCCCAACTCTACTGTACTAACGGCCACATTCCAACATGGTGGAGAACACTTCTGATCACTTCAAGTATTTAATATGTTCTGCACTATGTACATGGAAATTCTTTCACACCTGAGATAACTAAAGTCAATCATGCATAACGTGGACAGCCAATTTTCTATAGGTATACACACAAACAACAAATGACCACTTCTCACAGTATAGTCTCACTCTGTTACATACAGTGGAACCCTGTTACAACTAAAAATACTTGACCACATCCCCCTACTCATGATGAAAATTCCAAATTTTCTCTCTATATACAACTATATGAAAACTAAAATAACTACCTACGCTGGTAACTGCTTATGCTAATCAACTGATTAACCTAATCTGCTAAGGAAGTCTGCACCAACGTTTTCAGACCCCTTTATAGCAACTACTCTGAATCTGAATGGCTGCAAATACAATGCCCATCTCATAATCCGAGTATTAGTCAACTTTGTCTGATTCAGATAAGCAAGGGGAGCATGGTCTGTTTCTAGGATAAACTCAGCTCCATACAAATACTGCTGAAATTTCTGGACACCCAAGACCAAAGCTAAACCCTCATTTTCCATGCTCTCTTGGCAAAAGTTTCCGGCTGGCAAAATGCTATTGGGAACTTTATCCCAGCTGTGCCTTGCATCAACACCGCTCCAATATCACTGTCAGATGCATCTGTTCGCAAAACGAACTGTTTCTGAATGTCAGGAAGACACAAGATAGGGGATTGGGTGACATGTCTTATTAAAGTTCTAAATGCCATTTCTGCACCATTGGACCATCTTACCTTATTTGGTGCACCCTTCTTTGTCATGTCAGTTAGGATAGCAGCAATGTGCTGAAATGTGGAATGAACTTCCTGTAATATCCTACCAGACCTAGGAATGAACGAATCTGTTTCTTGTTAGTTGGCCTTTTGCACTGTTGGATTGTTTTTACCTTTTCAGGGTTTGGTTTAATTTTACCTTGACCTACCAGATGTCCAACAAAGCAAATACTTGGGTAACCAACGAAACACTTCGATGGTCTTGCTCGCAAATTAGCTGCTCTCAGTCTCTCAAAAATCTCTCGCAAACTTTGGATATGACCGGTCCAGTATGATCAATAATGTCATCTTCAAAGTTGGCAACACTCTCCATACCTTTTAGGAGCTTTCTCATCATTTTACAGAATGTTTGTCCAGAATTTACAAGACCAAAAGGCATGCCCTTGGAAGCAAATAAACCTTCTGAACATATAAAAGCTGTATAGGGCGTTTAATTTGCCAGTAGCCCTTTGCAAGGTATATTTTCGAAAGGTAATTGGCTTCTGACAGTCGAGCAAAGATTTCATCTTGATTTGCCATAGGGTCAGATTCAAACACTGTTACCGAATTGAACTTCCTGTAATCAATACAGACCCTATTGGACCCGTCGGACTTCTTCACTTTAACTACGGGAGATGCATAAGGCGATTCTGTTGGTTCTATGATACCCATCCTAAGCATTTGTTCAATATCTGACTTGAAAGAAAGAGTCTCTCAATGCATACGGCATAGGGTAAGGCCTGGATCTAGCAGGTGTGGTAGAAGTTAACTTGATATCATGTTCTATCAGGTTTGTGTTACCAGGGATATTTTTACATTACGCACAATACGCACGTGCGTATAAAAAATTCTCAAAAAAAAACAACAAAAAAAACAAGAAAAAAAAACTTGACCGCTATGCTAGTCGCTAGTCGCCATGCTTCTCTTTACTGAAACTAAATCGTAAACGACCATTCAAACATTTGTTTATCATTGTGCGTATTGTATACATGTATCTACTACTAGAATCTATATCTATTCAGATCAATTAGATAAGTGTCAAGACTTAGTCCCACAGGGGGCCAACGGAGTATCACGAGGGTTCGCACAGAAGTCCCGTATACAGAGTATAGAGAATATGTATACTTTATCAAATTAAGTACATTGTAAATGTATATGATTCCAACTGAAGTCGTCATTGAAATTATATAGGAGGCTTCTGTGCGAAACGGGTCGTTGTTATACTTCGATGGCCCCCAGTGAGTCCGGGTCCACAAAATAGCAACAGGAAAAGCGTGAAAACATAGACCTGTGTGCCTAATAATTGTAGCATGGCTACTGGCTACACGTACAGGTCCGTAGGAACAGGGGGCATGACCCACCCCTAATAATTTTGCCAATATTAGTAAAAAGACCTAGATCGTTACATAGCTTTCTGTGAGTATTTTACCTGTTTTGAAAGTTAGAAACGCCCTCAGAACGCACCAGAGACCCTCTAAGAAAAAAATCCCGCGGGAGCATACCCCGATTCCCACTACTGTATAGTAAGAATGCGCGCACTAATATGAGTAAGTAAGGATATGGGTAGGTTTTTATAATTTTTAACTGGAAAACATCATGTTGAACAAGATATTATCCTAGATTAAAGGGTAATTCATGTTATTTTCAGTCGAATTTTGACAGATATTTATATCACTAATAAACATACATGTTTTGAACCGTCCTCAGAACGCACCAGAGACCATCTAGGAATAAAAATTTCCGGCCGTGAGAGCATGATCCCGCGCCCCTCTAGTAAGAGTACATACACTAATCGTAGTGGGTACGGTGGTAGAGTAGAGGGGTTAGAGATGAATGATTGGAAGGCAATCTGTCAAAAAGTATGTTAAAAAAGTCGTAGATAAAATATTAGATGTCATTTTGAGATGCATTTTTTTGCATATATTTATGTTTGTATTATACCTATTTGGAATGCGAGATACGCATTCAGAACGCACCAGAAACCATCCAGGAATAAAATAAACCAGGGTAGAATGTCTCCGGACCCACCTAGTAAGAGTGTACACAAATTGATCTTCCACAAATACGCCGAATAACCAAGACAGGTGTCTCTGTTGCAATTCCTCTAAAAAAGATGGCCCTTAATTCTAATGATAAAACAGATGGCGCAGGAGTGAGTACAAACACAGATTTCAACGATGACGACTAGCCCGACCTTTAACATGTGAAGCTCCCTTATGCCTCGCTCACATTTGCTGCGGCTGCCGTACGGCGGCCGCACGGCTTGTTGTTTCTACGGCGAGTAGCAATTCCCCGGCCGCCGCAGAATTCCTACGGCCGCCGTGTGTTGCGCTCACATTTGCTGCGGCTGCCGTACGGCGGCCGCACGGCTTGTTGTTTCTACGGCGAGTAGCAATTCCCCGGCCGCCGCAGAATTCCTACGGCCGCCGTGTGTTGCGCTCACATTTGCTGCGGCTGCCGCACGGCGAGTTTCTAATTTTTTAGGTTAAAAAACCTGCGGCCACCGTGCGGCCACCGTACGGCAGCCGTGGAAGCTCCACCAGATTTTCTGCAATCAAAATGCTGCTACTGCTACATAACTTTGTTTTGCTACATGTTCACGCAACTCATATCAGTCCAACTACACCGTGAACTCAATGGACACATTAGGACAGCACTTAAGAACATCTAAACCCATTTTTAATAATACACATGTTTTACATGTATGAAAAAACGTACAAATGCACAATAAGAAAAGTGACAATTGAGTTCCGGCGGCCGTACGGCCACCGTACGGCAGCCGTAGAACCACTCTGCGGCGAGTGTTTTCTACGGCCGCCGTAGGAATTAAAAAATGTTATAACTCCGCGTTATAATTCTACTGCGACCTCTACGGCCTGTGAAATATGGGTATACGCCGTGCGGCTGCCGTACGGCCGCCGTAGGATTTCTACGGCGGCCGTAGGAAACTACCGATTTTCCGATTCTGCGGCCGCCGTACGGCCGCCGTAGGGCAAATGTGAGCGCACTATTAACAAAACCTGCAGACATAAGGACCCCCACTAAGGCGTAAGTCTGTAATACAGACCAGTTAGGGCGCTAAACTCTTCATCACCATTCTGCTGAATCTGCAAATGTTCCTGAAGCAAATCTGACTTCCCTTGGAGCAAGTCAAGGTTCTCTTGGACTATCCTTCTTAGATATAGGGAGCCTAGTCATCTAAGGCAGATTACCTATGTCTGACACATTTAAATCTAGAACTATATATAATGGTCTAGCAAAGTTAGAGGCCTTTGAAAAAGAAGATTTTTTAACCTTGCAAATTCGGTTATTTATACATGTAAAAGTTCACTGTTCCTTAAGGCACATTCTGCTTTACTCTAAGTCCGCTTCAAGCTACATTCTGCTAGGGCAAAAATCTTAATAAGGGGAGATCCTTTGAAATCACAGAAAACAAACAAATACTGAAAATTGCAGACTCGGTTTAATTGAGTCTGTTCATGAGCAATACTGAAATATGCAACAGTGCCCACGCCCCCTAGCACCGGCTTAAGCGGAATAGTCCAAAGATTTCGGAAAAAATCCGGAGAATGGTAACCCTGTTAGTGGTTATCTTTTATCTTTTCTTAATACATTATAAAATGACAAACGGTGCAGGCCCTGATCAGAGGCCTATGGTCTGGGTATTTACTATTTACACAGGACAAGTGTACACTTAACATGTACACTTTTCAAATGCTAAGATACGTTATGCTTACAATATTGGTCTTTACCAAATGAGTTATCTCGTTAAATAAAGTCTTAATTATTATTATTATTATTATTATTATTATCATTATTATTATTATTATTATACAAGACCTATGCGTATGTATCGATGATGCTTAGAAGGTTGTACACCTTCTTAATCAACACGGAAACAAACTGACTAAATAAATTAATTAAGGTTTGGAAAGGATGTGAGATTGTAAAAACGTTGAAATGGGACTGGCGTGTGTGCTATCAGTGGGGCAATTATTTCTCTTTCACACGAGAAGTGATCGCAAGCAAATACCATTTGATTTTGAAAGTTGTGTTGACGTTGAACCTCATTATCATGGTTGAAGTTTCAACGTTGAAATGACGTTGATTCAACGTCAAAACAACATTGTTTCGAGTGGGCTGTCCGTTTTTGTGTGCGTTGTTTTCTCCAGATATTGTTTTATTTTCAAATGCTCCCTTCAACTTAGGTTTTAGTAGCTCTACTCTACTAATAGTAGAGTAGACAACGCATGGGCGTTGGAAGATATTTGATTACAGCTTGAAATCAGGTTGATCAACGTTCCGACGGAAAATCAACGTTGATTCAACGTTGAAACAACGTTGTGTGCCTGCTGGGTAAATAGTGATTTTCGTCACCAATTTGGTTTTATTACACAGTCTACATAGTCTGTCAGTCATAGCCGTTCTATTCCAACGGCCTCTTTCTATTGGGAAATAATCGTTAGCAGTGCGAATCTTAAAAATAAACATTGCTTGTGAAAATGGGAGAATTTTCAGATATTTTTCAAATTCTAAGTTATGTTTAATCGTTTTGTAAAATTTGCCTTTGTTTGATAGGGACATGGTATCATTCCAGCGCTGGATATTCTGATCTAGCAAGGATAGTTTGACTTTTCTATTAATTGATTTTGTTGTTATAATATCTTGTGATAGCCAGAAATAAGAGTTACCTATGTTATCAAGAATATTTTTTATTTTCGTAATCCATTTAAAATTATAGTTATTGTCATGTATCATATGTTTGTATATTTTTTTGTATATTTTTCTTCTTTGCTTAGTAGTAATCGACTCTAGTAACCAATCATTCTTGTATAGATAGTGACCGAGAGCGGATATCTTCCTAATCCGCCATAAAGCATATAACTTGGAGTGCTTTTTCTAGAGTATGTCAGTTTCCTAAGAAATTCTCTGTGTATTTTTTCTAGATTATCAAAATTTTCGTAGCCCCATATCTCGCATGCATAGGTAAGTATTGGGATAATCGTGTGATCAAACAATTTTAGTGTTAAGTCTAGCGTAATATCTAAGTTAGTGGATCTGATGTATAATAGGTTCATCGCTTTCTTAGCTTGTTCTAAATTATGTTTTCTAGTTTTAGCAAACGAGCCATTGCTGGAGAAGATAACCCCTAGATATATATATTTTTGTTGTATTTCAATTTCGTTTTCTCCTAGGAAGAACGTATGATTGCTGCTTTTGGAGCCAAATATAACAATTTTTGTTTTGTTTACGTTGACTTTAAGTTTCCATAGATCACAATAGTTGTTAAACTCATTTAGGCATGTTTGGAAATCTTTTTATCGTCTGAGATCACAATGGTATCGTCGGCGTAGAGTAATACTAGTAGCTTCAGCCAATTAAACGCCATTCTAGGATCTTTTAAGTGGACTCCTTTGCAATTATTAATGGACATGTGTGACTCCAGGTCATTCAGGAAGAGAGAAAATAATATAGGGGAAATATTTTCCCCTTGTCTAACACCGGTTTGGCAGGGGAAGAATGCTGATG
Source organism: Gari tellinella (assembly GCA_922989275.2). Lineage (NCBI taxonomy): Eukaryota > Metazoa > Mollusca > Bivalvia > Cardiida > Psammobiidae > Gari > Gari tellinella. Next base: position 57,008,090 of record OV277858.1, read on the forward strand.
TGATGCCATTGCTGAAGATGCATGATTTAATATTTTGGTACATATTATATATTACATTGTATACCTTTCCATTTATAGAACTTGCAAGTAATTTATACCAAAGGCCGTGTCTCCAAACCTTGTCAAAAGCCTGTGAAAAGTCTATGAAGGCACATAATAGCTTCATTTTGCTATGGCGGAGAGTTTCTAAACAAGAGTAGTCTTTCCTAAAGCCAGATTGAGTTTCGTTTAGTATGGAGTTGTCGTTAATGTATTTTGTAAGGCGGTTATGGATGTGAATAACTTTCCGAAGCAGCTGAGGATAGTGATTAGCCTATAATTACCGGGGTCCATATGATCACCTTTATTTTTGTATATTGCGTATATAGTGCCCTCTAACCATGAGTTTGGAAGGTGTCCTACATCTAATATCATATTAAACAGTTTAAGGTATACCGGCAAAAGAATGTCTTTGGTTGTTTTCATATATTCGTTTAGAATTTGGTCACCAGGACTAGGAGTCTTTGAATTTTTCAGCCTATTTATATTAGTGAGTATTTCAGATTCAGTTACGGGCTCATTTAAGTCGTGTAGCGTATAACAGTACATGTTGTTTGCAAGATTTGTCATATGTATATTTTTTGGATCGATTTTATTCATATCTTTGTTTATATTTTTGAAATGCTCGTATAAAATTTCATTTGAGGGTGTTTTAGTTTGATTTTTGGGGTTTATACTGCGGATATATTTCAAGTACTCTTTTGGGTTGTTTGAATGCAGTTTACGTAGTTTTTCTGCTTTGTTATGCTTAAATTCATCATGATAATAATTAATTGTACGTTTGTATTCCTTACTGGCATATTTTAAGCGTAATTTGTTATTATCGGATTTGTCCAAAGAGTACTGTTTTTTTGCGTCACGGTAGTTTGTTCTAGCATTGTGACATTTAGATCCAAACCATTTTGAACTGTACGTCTGGTGAAATGTAGTTTTTTGGGGCAAATAAATACGAAAGACTCAAGCAGGAAACGCAACACAAACAATACACCCACCTCTCAAGCAGAACACACACACAGTCATACCATAACAAACAAACACGCACACACACGCACACTCCCATTCCTTCATCTACACACTAAATAGAAAACAACACGCAAGACAAACATAAAGCAAAGTGAACATAGGAGCCCGCCTTGGTACGGTCAGTAGCAATCAATAATTAATTATAAATTAATCAATAACTTCCAATGGGAGGTTAAACCTGGGTTTAGGGGCGCCCAACCTCACACTTATCTCCTATATTCACCTATAAAGACGAACAGTGTACATAAAATATAAACCCTGTTCCACAACCTCACAATCAAAAAAACCGCCAGCACAGTAAGTAAATACATGTAAAACATTGAACACAAATTCTATGACAAGTTCATTAGTAACATGGGAAAGAATAAAACATTCAAGCCCGTGTTAAAAATAACCCACTATGGCAACGGTCAAATTGTACTCAAGCGACTAGTCTGTAGTTACGAGTAACTGTAAGACATGGAAGGGTCCAGGGTACGACAGAGAGGGAGAGAAAAAACAAAGCACGAAAATCCGATATAACTCTCCCGGTTAAGGACGGCCCTGTCTGTCGTCGCACAACCAAAGAGGAAAGCATAGTTATCAATTGTAGATTGATCGATAACCAAACGTGAAGTGCGCAGCAATATAGTTGGATCAAAATCTTTTTTTAGGAAAAATCTAATACGTTTCACAAATAAGTTTTGAAAATGTATATGTCCAAGAATCTTACGAAGTCTGTAAATCACATCACCATAAAACTCCGGATGTGAAACACCTTGCCGCAGAAAAGACTTTAAGTTACATTTATACTTGTTAATGAGAGGAAGATTTCTATAAAAGAATTTAGAAAATGTTTTACGAAGTTTATGAAATCTGTACCCCTGTTTAGAAGCTTTCAGTAATAGTTATATTACAACTGTGGAAGTCCTCAACAGAGGTACAGGCCCTAGCAAAGCGAATAAGTTGTGAAATATAAACCCCGTAAGATGTGGAACGGGGAACATCGCCATCTAGATGAGGATAATTTACAATACTAAAATCAAAATCATCTCGTTTATCGTAAATCTTAGAAGAAACAATTCCGTTATTCATAAAAAGATCCAAATCTAAAAATGGTGCCGACAAATTTGACTCGTTTGTTTTATTAAGGCGTAGTTCTTTTGGGTAAATAAAAGGAAACAACGTATCAAAAAATGGGTTGTCTATATTAAAAATATCATCTAGATAGCGCGATGTATTGTTAAAGGCTTCGGTCATATCTGCCTGTGTATCAGGTTTTAGACTAAGCATAAAGTCCCTCTCATAACAGTACAAAAATAGGTCTGCGACAAGGGGCCCATAGGAACTTGGCGGTATATGGTACTCCCAAAACGTACATAAATATTATCCAGAAGAAATGATAGTGATTCACAGACATCGGTGCAAGTTCACATAGTGTAATACTTAACCGTGTTATTTGTAAAAAAATGCACGATCAGCATTACACGCCAGAAATAGCTTCCTTTCAGTTGCATGGGCTGAACTTTGCAAAAGATCAGTAACTTTACTTGTCACAATATCAATAGTATGGGCAGAGGGTGGGGCAGTTTGGCAAATATCTATAATTTCTTGTAGGCGTTTCTCGTTAATATTGTTAACAAATGCAGAACGTTCAGCATGGTTCAATTTTGGACGACCATCGCCGTGTACCTGTGCGCGATCTTCTTTGAGTTTACAACAACTGTCAAATCGTAAGCTAACATTCAATATTGCATGTCCGTCAGAGTATATAGCGTCAGTCTCTATCACATCAAAATTGGTTATTAATGATAAACATTCGGCAGAAGCGATCGTATAATCGATTACGGAGTTATTTCTAAATGTAAAGTTGCCGATTGAACAGTCCTTGCCAATTCGTCCGTTCAGTATAAAAAGAGTATTACTACGGCAAATATAAATTAGAGTCAGACCATTTGCGTTAGTTTTCGTGTCTTTCGAGGATCTTTGGATAGGGTTTAAGTATTTGCGATTTGTTCAAGTCAGTGGGGGCTCCGTTTTCTGTATCGAACATCTCGTTAAGAAAACTGTCTGGTTCAATGAAGTCATTTAGTAACGCCGTTCTTGCATTCATGTCTCCTGTTAACACCAGATATTTATAACTTTGACTATAACTACCAATTTCTCTTTCAAGTTTAAAAAATTCTTCATCGTTTAAGAATCTGGATTTGTCCGGTGACACATATAATACGCCTAACATCATGTCTTCATCAAGTTTTGTGATTGTTTTACTAATTTTAAGCCATAAAATATATTCGTTTGGGGAGCTAAAATGTTAAACGTATGACGTCAATTTTTTTTAATGAAAACACCGATTCCGCCCGACTTCCTCAATACAGTTTGTTTTCTGTGGTTAGCTAAGTATTTATAATCTGGAAATTCTATAATGTCATTTTTTTCTGTATGAGTCTCTGTTAAGCAAATAATGTCATTACTAAGTATTCAATCTGAAATTTCAGGGGAAATGAGTCTACGTTTGAGACCACTGACATTTAAGGTGGCTATTTTAAGGTCCAATACATGTGTACTATTTACAGTCTTGTCGCAATCACTAGATACCCCCTTGGATGTTACATGTTAGGCTGGTCTTCTTTGGATACGGGTCGCCATGGCCACAGGGGCGGAACGCGGTCACGCGGTAAGCGAAATGTAGACTACATCGCGTAACAAATATTGGACGATTTATGCTCGTTTAAGATGCTGACTAAACCTGAAATTTTCATTAAACATTGTGTAATCGGTATTTTTACTATCCAATAAAGAAATATTGCAAAGACTCATTGAGTATTGGAAAAAAGAAGGAAGAAGATATGTATTTCAACGACTTATCGGGATCAGCGATGCCTTTATGATCCTGAAATTGTAATAATTCATTGTTTTAATGTGTCAAAAAGACAAATAGTTTAGCTTTTAGCGTAATTTAGAGAAACCTGTGTTTGATTGAAACAATTTTCGATGAGCAGAAATACTTTTCGATCTTTCCAAACACTTTTTTTTAACTGAAGCGATGCTTGTCTAACATTAAAGCTGTAAAAACGAACGATGAAAACCCTTCCTGCCATTCGCTTAATTGTCACGCATTTTTGGACGAGTTAAATGTCTATGTCACATTTTGTGGACTACAATGTCACGAACATTGGACGACCATAATGCAGTCTTTATTATTGTTAAATTACTTCCTTAAGGTCTTTAAGGTTACACTGCGGATTAACTGCTGTTTCCATTGCTTTGCCTTGTATTGTGGTGAGAGCAGGTTTCTTGATTATGCGTTTAAAACGTATTTGGTCCAAGCGACGTATCTACGTCCTTCGGATGAGACTTTATAACCCGAAGTCAGATTTATCAGTGCTTTACGCGGGGCTTCCAAAATAACCAGATAACTCTGTCGACAATAAGAGTACGGTACCGTGCCTGGATTTCCTGTATCTACGCCTTCTCTCTGGGACGTACAATGCGCCCATTGGTAGTAACGGACATTAACAAACAAACAAACTTTTGTTGGTCAGATTTGCACTACACATACAAAAATAACAAATCAAGGGCCCAAGCCCTTCAAATTTGACAAAGCTGCTTTAGACCGTCGTCCAGCTCAGCTCATTAGTTTTAAAAGCACAGACCCCATGCGTTTCCGAACCAAGTCAATGGATTTTAATCTTGATCCAAACTACGTTTATCTGCTGCGATTGACCACAAATTATGTACTGATACAGTTATATTTTGATTAGCTTTCAAAATGTCCGGTTCGTGCGATTTACAGATTTTCCTGTCAATCCCCTGTGTCTTTTAAAGTCTACCTATAAATCGTATAGAGTGCAAAAGAGACGAACTAACTGTCCAGAATTCCTTGAATTCAGCAGTGAACTTCATGATATGAAATTTTTAATATCGTTGTATTTGACAACGCCCCAAAAGAATTGACTTGCTATATATCTGATCAATATCCATATCACCACTATCTACCTGTTCAAGTGATGATGTTCATTCTTCGATTCGGCCTTTGTCTAAAACGGATTGCGTATTATATGCGTAACAGATGGCAGTAACTCTCAGTCTTTGGACAATGCTTTTCAGCCATTCACCTGGTACAGTAACAGGTATATGCACGGAGTGATCTAAACTCTCTCGCTCACGTCGTGTGAGAGGAATGGGAGTTCAGTCCATGACTAAGCGTGGTAGGCTTAGCCAATGTCTGAACCCTTGACCAACATCGGCGGGTGAGGCCCTAAAGAGCTCCGGACTTGAAGAATTGCCTGAACCAAGGACATGTCTTTGTCGTTTATTTCCTCATACCACTTAGGAGCCAGCACTCGGAACATAGTTTGTCATCGCTGGACCTTAACCCGACTTCGAAATTTTCAACTTTGGGAACCATCGTAAGATGTCAGAAGTAGCCATTCTAGATATCACCGGATTATTCTAAGCCGGTTGAAGGGACGTCTAGGTAATAATGGCTAGTCATCTGCTCGCAGAAATAAAACAGCTTGTGGGACGTTAATCCTTAGCAGCAGCAACAACAACAGGTGATCTAAAATGTCAATGTCACTGCAGCACCTGGCTCCCTCATTATCGGACTGTACAGGTATACTTCTGTAAAATCGGCACCCTAAGTATCAAAAGTAGTACAATGTATAATATTTATGAAATGTCTGTTGAGTCTATTATTTCTTTAATCGAAGGCACAGTTAGGGCATTTTCATCAAGTTCGTTAAAGAGCTATTTAAGGACACTTTTGTTGGTGTAATTTATTATTGTTTTATGTATATGTCTTTCTGTTATCTTTCTATTTAGTATTTGATGTTATCAAGTATTTTTGTAGATATTGATTCTGTCGAGATCACACGTTACATCTTTTTTCTTAATTTTGAATAGCCTCGTCTTTATTGTGCAGCCCCAGTTGTATCCACAGTGACTGCTAGTCTACGTTGTGGGTGCGATATAATATGATGTATTATAACATCTATCGGCTCACAAAAGCGTTTGTAACAGTAGAAACATGGGTTGTCTCTATCATGAAAAGTACAAAATAGTCGTCCAAAAAGCGTGACGGTAAAAGGTGAACCGTCCACAAATGCGTTACGTTGTAGTCTACAAAGCGTTACATATGCTTCGACATGGGGTGTTTAGAAAATTTGGAATAACGATATCAAAATGGCAAATATAAACTTCATTTGAATTGTGCACTTATGCGCATAGTAAATGCATGAATTCAGATGACATTGGAGTCCGATGTAATAGATATATTCCATACAAAAAGAAAGTATTCACCGTTTTGTGATTTGTTTTACTTTTTTTCACCGATTCGAATATAACTATCACAACCACATCAGGAGCTGACCTCCCTAGATATTCTTGCACTATTTATACTGACATCCAAAACAATTTAGAAGCCAAAGAAAGAGTATGTTACAATTTTGAAGCGTTTTCCACTGACCGGGTCATCACTGGAGCTAGTTCGTCTTCAAAAGCGTGACAATAATCGTTCAATATTTGTGACGCGATGTAGTCTACAATTTGCTTACCGTGTGACCGCGTTCCGCCCCTGTGATGGCTGAAACTGTGATGAATGGTTCTGCAGATTATTGTTTATGAAAGGGTTTCTGCTAACTGGAGTATTTACTCTGCTTCTGTGGGAGGAGCCCTTTGAGCGTACGGGGGACCGGACTCTTCGTTCAATTATTGCAGGGCTGACGATGCGCGTTCGAGTCTGCGTGTTGCTAGGGGCCACAGGTACTTGGTCTTGGTTTTCACGGTGTCTGTTGAATGTAGGAGTTTTCCCTTGCTGGTTTATGGCGGCTGACAGTTTTATGGCGGATAACTTCTCAGCATCAGCCTAAATATTATCTGGCATTGTGTTAGATCTACTGTCTTTATTTGACGTGCTGCCACTGTAGTCTTTAGGTTTACGCGTTTGCACGGGAATCCCGGGTAAGCTCAAGTGGTCAGACGGCCATTTTCCCCACAAACTCTATTTGTCAATGAATGAATTGTCAGCTAGCCTGTACAAAGCCAGGTCATATTAAATATGTGTTAAGTTGTCATGTCTTGTTAGTCCTTAGCAGAGTGGCATACACGTTAGTGTGTGTTGCTCTGTTTCTTAGCCCGGAGTCATTGAAATAAAGTTAAAATGAAACGATTTCCCCTCTCTGAAGGAGGATTAATGGGACCTACCAAGTCTACTGCAACCCTGTCAAATGGATTTTCTATGAGGGGCATATCACCTACCGGTACCTTCTGTACTTTTCCTTTAGGGAATGTTTTCTGACACATGTCGCACGAACGACAGTACCTTTTAACGTCGGCTAAGACTCCAGGCCACCAAAACTGAGTCAAGATTTTGTCAGTGGTTTTCCTTTTTTTTTCTTTTTGGAACTACCTACTGGAAGTCCGTTTATTTAGATATAATAACAATCATAAAAACATAACATATACAAAGGAAACATTTACAAAGCATGTATGTTTATAACTACAAAAAACAACATGCATATAAGTATATACTGAAATATTTAGATCCGTTTAAATGGTTTAAATCTTATCTCTCACTGATTTGTTGAACTTTTGAATTGTTGGATGTTTCAATTTCTTCTCGGAATAATATTTTTCTAAAGTTAATAAATCGTAGTATAAAATGTTCATCATATTCACTGTATTTGTCCTTCTTTCACTTTTCATGTAACTTTTGTAGATAGCATACATAACGTTCCCTATAATAATATTTATTTCTTGATAGCCTTTGTAATGTATTTTATATCCGACTATGAGTTCATACATAGTAATCTTTTTATTAATGCCTATTTTAAAAAATAAGTTGTGTATATTGACCCAAAAGGTATCTAAATACGGACAAGATATGAAAAAATGTTTCAATTGCATTACAATGTTTGCAGAATGGCGTTTGAATTAGTTTCCACGTGAAAAGGTTTTCATTAGTGGGAACTATTTTATGAATAAGCTTGAATTTAAGTTCTTTTATTCTGTTATCGATATAAACATTATTAATTGTGTGGTAGACTTCATGCCACTGGACTTTTCTATTCAGTTTTTCGTCCAAGAACTTGTGGATATATGGAGGTTCAAATTTGTTTGCAACAAAATTTCTCTTTATGTTTTTGTTATTTAATTTAGTGATATTACAGTTTTTACCGAAAACCGAGTTTCTGTTAATATTAACTTGCGTTTTTATGGATTCTTCTAATTTCAAAATGGTTTTCCAGGCCCTCGGAATTGCTGCTTTTAATCTGGTAAATTCAGAGATCCAGTTACTTTTATTTGTGAGTCTGTTTATTAAACTTTCATTAATTTCACCATTATTATGTATGACGTCATTTATGAATATAATTTCAGAGTCAATCCATGAGTTGAAGAGTAAGCATTTACCTTTTAATTTTATGAATTGATTTCCCCATAATACCTGGGTTCTAATATTATATAATGATTTTGGCATTGATTTTGGTCCCGAATTATTCAGGTTAATAAAGATGTTAACAATATCTTTATAGAAAACTGGTAAGTTATATCTTACAGATGGGAGTGATTTAATGGCATCAATATTCATTTTCAGTATCAATAGTTTATCTCCGTATTGATTTAAAAAGAATTTTGGAATGACCTTCCAGTTTGCTTCTTCAACTGAACTAAGTGTTTTTAGCCATTTAAGTTTCAATGTTTTTGAGTAAATCTCTATGTCGGGGATCTCAAGTCCGCCGTCATCTTTATTTCCTATTAAGGTGTTTCGTTTGATTTTTTCACTTTTATTACCGCACAAAAAGGAGAAGAACATAGAATTTATTTGTTTTAAAACATTTTTTGGCATTGGTAGAGTTTGTATAAGAAAAGCAAATTTCGGCAGAAGCAAAGAAATAATGATAGTTATCTTTCCATAAAACGTAAGTTTTCTTTGATTCCAGCTATTTATTAATTTTTGACATGTCTCAATTTTTTCTCGCCAGTTAATATCTATCAATACACTCTTTTGATTTTCCCCTGTCAACCATTCTGACTTAACCAGGTCCCTCCGTACCACTACACTGGAACATCCAGTATCACGCAACACGTTCACCTTTACATTGTTCAAATAACCCTCTGTGACTGGCATGTTCTCATAAACGGGTTTCTTTCTAACACATGAACCAGATACAAGATGTGACTCTTGGTTTCTATCAAGGACTAAAGGTTTTTCTGGGGGCTGGGTACTTTCCTGTACAAAATAACCTATATTTCCTTTTTAACATCATTTGCACCTGTATTGTATCACCTACCACCTCTATTTGGACCACCTCTATAACCGCCTCTACCAACAAAGTTACTCCTATTCATGTAACGCCCCCTTCTAACGACAGAACCCTGACCATTTGTTTCCGACATCCCTATCTTACTATCGTATGACTCTACTTTGGTCTCCATGGTACCTACTTATGCAGACCCCCGACCTGACCCTGAAAACTTTTGGGGACATTCTCTAGCTAAGTGTGCACTGGACCTGCATATATAACACTGTCTATTTTTATCAGGTTTGTCTTGAGACCAATTAGGCTTTTGCTCAACACTGTATGTATGTGTTGGTCTAGATTGTGTGGTAGGCCTACTCTGAGAAGTTACTGACCCATGTACTGATCTGCGAACGTTGCCATTTCAGCAACAGTCTAGATTGTGTGGTAGGCCTACTAGGCTATCAGCTGGCTAAGTAAATTTTTCGTCCCCCTCACCCCGAAAGGTAGAAAATTTCCACATATACCATGATGTAGTATGCATATGGGCAACCCCATTTATGGTGGATGACAAGCTTGAAAGTGGTGCAGATTTTTTTATTTGGCGTTTCCATGGCAACCGCTCAGTTTTACACTGTGTTTCAGGAAAACCTCTGTAGTTTGGTCAATTTGTGTAATAGAAGAATGAAAATAGTACAGTGATGAAGCTTCGACATTGAGCTTTAATAAAATGAGAGTTTGTGTAAATTATCTCATTTGCATACTTATGAATATTAATTGGAATATTAAAATACTCATAAAAATAGGGAAAATAATATCAAAATCATACTTTCAACTAAACATTAAACACACTCAAAGGACACAAAAGGTGCCAATTTGGCTTAAAAACATATCTGAACATTCCTTGAAAGAATGAGCTAGGTTTGATTAAACACTTGCAACTTTATATGCCCCAAATTCCGTTTCTATGACAACCGTCTATTTCTGACACAATAAACATGGCAATTCCTCAAACTTGCCCCATCCTCCAGAAAATCCTCTGTAACTTTGTTACTTTTGGTGATATAAGTATGAAAATTGTACAGTTATAGAGCTTAGAAGTTGGCCTTTAATTGAATGAACTTTTTATATAAATTATCTCATTTGCATAAAAATCCTTAAAAATGCAGGGAAAAATATTAAAATCATACTGAGTACGTAAATTTTGAACTGACTCGAAGGACACAAACAGAGCCAATCCTAATTATGATATATCAGAGAATATTTCTAGAATAATTGAGTCGGTTGGCGGGTCATAACCCTTTGATCACACGTGCCACGAGTTCCGTTCCCATGACAACAGGTCCGTACAGATTCATTATTGATTCAGGAAAGCCACTGTATCTTTGGCGTTATTTGTGCAAAAAGAATGAAAATAAATTTTCAATAGAGCCTAAACATTTGCTTTTAATTTGATGAAAACTGATGCACTTTATCTAATTTGCATACTGATGAATATTAATGAGACAATAAGAAAAACAGAGATAATTTATGCACATGTATCAAAACCATATTTCGAACTAATCCTCAATCTGGCTAGGGGAGAAGAACATGTTGTAAATTGAATACTAGTATTAAAGGGCATGCATAGAATGAATGAGCTGGTTTTGTGCCAAAATTACCTACCTTATCTGGTTTAGCTCACCTGAGCAAAAGGCTCAAGATGAGCTGTTTGTGTGTTGGCCTTGTGTTCGGCGTTGTGCGTCGTCCGTCGTCGTTAACACTTGTTTCAATTGACAATCTCCTCCAAATAGCACTTGACAGATTTCACCCAAACTTTACTGAAATGTTTCTTGGATAAAGCTTTTCAAAAGATAAAAACGATGCAGAATTTTGGTTGCCATGGCAACCGAATTAAAAATCAAAAGCAAATCTTGAAAACAATTTTTAACAATAACTACAAGGGTCAGAGCTTAGATATTTAACACATAGCAGCAGCTATAGGTTCTCTATCAAGTTTATTCAAATTATTCCCCTTTGGTCAAAACTGGCCCTACCCCGGGGGTCACAGTTTTAAAAGGAATTATACAGTTAGAATTTGACCAGATTGTCCTCTGAAGCTTATGTAACCAAAGCTTTGATATTTGGCAAATAGTATTTGACATGTAGCGAACATGCTAAGGTAGTGAAAATCCAGGCTGCCAAAGGTCCTGAAATCTTTAAAAGCCTTTCAAAATAGGTGAAAATGTTGTCTGAGTGACAAAAAAACTTGGATCTGGGTATGATGCAAAGCAACTCGGTGTCTTATGCAGATCCAAGCTGTTTGCAAATGTCACCACAGTAGCCTTTTGAAAGTTAAGGATTAATGAGTGATTGCATTGGTGGATGAGTTGGGGTTAACAGTACTGCGATACAAAAAAGGTCATATAGCGATGAGGAATGATAAAATGAGATGCTGATGATTTCAGGAAGAAGATTTTGGCTTATCCCATTGGTCCGAAGCAGAGCATGGGATCAAAACAACCGATGACATATCAGTTCAGATTTCGATCTGAACACGTTCAGTCAGAAGTACTTAAAAAGATCACATATACGCCGATTAGTCTACATATTGAAAGCCTGTACATCATTTGGAGTTGATGCCAAATCGGAAATCTTTGCAGTTTTACACATTGAAGCAAAATACACCGATATTTCATTTCAGATAAGACTATTCTGAAATTAGCTCATAGTTACATGTGATATATATCTTAACACTCAAACCGGCAAGAAACGGAGAAGCTCAACTTGATTATATGCCAGTCTGAAAAAGACAAGGCCTTGAGAAAGGCTACGTCTCAAGGGATAGATACCTTCCTTGGTGCTTTACTTTCTAGAAGGAGGACTCGTGATATAGAATTCGCTGAGACCATAGACAGATATGTTAAAAGGATGTCTGAAGATGAGTACAAATAGAAAGAATCTTTCGAGGATATTCACTGGCATAAGGATAATGGGTGTTATTCAATATACACTACGTAGTAAAACAAACATTGCAAGATCACACATTGACCCTGACACTGATAGTGATGAGAAACGAGGTCGTTCTATATATGAAATTCAGAGGAAGTTTTTTAACTGGAAAGAAATGTGTTTATTTTGTGAGAAAAAGTCTTATAAAAGAGACAAGAATCCCACAAATGTGGCAATATTTGAATTTTGTTCCATATTGGAGAAGAAACACAGGAAAAGAATGACACAGAAAATAGCTTTAGGATTAGTGACTACAGCAAGCTCATTGCAAATGAAGCCAAATATCACAAATGCCATCATAGCAAGTATATCAAGCAAGAAAATGGTACAAAAGATTTATCTGAAGCAGGAAATGTTTGTGATGCGGTCTTTGAAAGCTTGTTGATGGAAATAACAGCATAACAAGAGGCGCATGGGCCATATTTCGGCCAATTGAGAAAAGCTGAAGAATGAAGAGAATGATTTATGTCCGGTACGGGTCATTTTTATCCCCCAGAAGCATGTTTTGAATAATCTTGATAGAAAACCAGCAGATGATGATATATATGCCAAATATCTAAGCTCTGTGTACTAGGACTTCGGAATAGAAGCATTTTTAAGTTTTCATTGGAACAATCAATTTTTGTTCCTGTGACCTAGATATGCATCAGACCAAAATCATTCCTTTAATATTTTTAAAGGCCATCTAGAAGTGTCACCGCGCCAAATATCAAAGCTCTGGTCACATTTGTTTGAGAGAAGAAAATGTTTTAAAATGTCACTAAATAACGTACTCTATGTAAAACTGTGACTCCCGGATGGACCATTTTTGATCCAAGAGACATAATTTGAACAATCTTGACATAAAACCTGTAATTGATACTATATGCCTAATATCTAAACTCTAGGTACTAGGGTTTCAGATCAGACAGTTTTTTGAAGTTTTCATTGCAATATCTATTTTAGCTCATGTGACCTAGTTATTCAATAGACCCATACCATTTCAACAATATTGGTAAAGGACATTTAGCAATGTCATCCATGCCAAATATCAAATCTTTTGGCTACATTAGCTTCAGAGGACAAGCTGTTCAAAATCTAACTGTATATTTCTTTGTAAAATTTTGACCCCAGGGGAATACCGGTAATTTGAATAAACTTGATAGAGAACCTATAGCTGCTGCTATGTGTCAAATAGCTAAGCTCTGACCCTTGTAGTTTTTGTTAAGAATTGTTTTTAAGATTTCTTTATGATTTTTACTTTAGTTGCAATGGCAACCAACATTCTGCAATCGTTTTTATCTTTTTAAAAGCTTTGAATGAACTTTATCCAAGAAACATTTCGGTAAAGTTTGGGTGAAATCTGTCAAGTGCTATTGGAGGAGATGTCAATTGAAGCAAGTGTTAACGACGACGGACGACGCACAACGCCGAACACAAGGTCATCACAACAGGTCATCTTGAGCCTTTTGCTCAGGTGAGCTAAACCAGATATGGCAGATAATTTTGGCACAAAACCAGCTCATTCATTCTATGCATGCCCTTTAATACTAGTATTCAATTTACAACATGTTCTTCTTGTGACCCCTGGGCCAGATTGAGGATTAGTTCGAAATATGGTTTTGATACATGTGCATAAATTATCTCTGTTTTTCTTATTATCTCATTAATATTCATCAGTATGCAAATTAGATAAAGTGCATCAGTTTTCATCAAATTAAAAGCAAATGTTTAGGCTCTATTGAAAATTTATTTTCATTCTTTTTGCACAAATAACGCCAAAGATACAGTGGCTTTCCTGAATCAATATTGAATCTGTGTGGACCTGTTGTCATGGGAACGGAACTCGTGGCACGTGTGATCAAAGGGTTATGGCCCGCCAACCGACTCAATTATTCTAGAAATATTCTCTGATATATCATAATTAGGATTGGCTCTGTTTGTGTCCTTCGAGTCAGTTCAAAATTTACGTACTCAGTATGATTTTGATAATTTTCCCCTGCATTTTTAAGGATTTTAATAATCTCAATAATATTCATAATTATGCAAATGAGATAATTTACATAAAAAGTTCATTCAATTAAAGGCCAACTTCTAAGCTCTATAACTGTACAATTATCATACTTATATCACCAAAAGTAACAAAGTTACAGAGGATTTTCTGGAGGATGGGGCAAGTTTGAGGAATTGCCATGTTTTCTGTGTCAGAAATGGACGGTTGTCATAGAAACGGACTTTGGGGAATATAAAATAGCCAGTGTTTAATCAAACCTAGCTCATTCTTTCAAGGAATGTTCAGATATGTTTTTTAAGCCAAATTGGCACCTTTTGTGTCCTTTGAGTGTGTTTAATGTTTAGTTGAAAGTATGATTTTGATATTATTTTCCCTATTTTTATGAGTATTTTAATATTCCAATTAATATTCATAAGTATGCAAATGAGATAATTTACACAAACTCTCATTTTATTAAAGCTCAATGTCTAAGCTTCATCACTGTACTATTTTCATTCTTCTATTACACAAATTGACCAAACTACAGTGGTTTTCCTGAAACACAGTGTAAAACTGAGCGGTTGCCATGGAAACGCCAAATAAAAAAATCTGCACCACCTTCAGGCTTGTCATCCACCCTAAATTAGGTCGCCTATGTGTACACTACATCATGATATAAGTAGATTTTTTCTACCTTTCGGGGTGACGTAGCTCCTTAAATAGAGCTCTTTTTCAACTTGGCTGATAGCCTATACTCTGAGAAATTACTGACCCATGAGCCTCAATGTACTGAACTGCGAACGTTGCCATTTCAGCAACAGTCTTAACCACCCTTTCCTTAGAAAGACTTGTAAACTTTTGATAGATGACTGTATAAACTGCTCTCTAAGAATTTGGTCTTTAAAACCATCAAATGTGTGAGCAACTTTTGCTAGATCCATCCATCTGTTAACATACTCATCCATTCTCACTACAAATTGCTGAGCAGTTTCATCCACCTCCATCTTACAGTTTCTGAACTTCAACCGAAACCCTTCCTCAGTCAGGTGAAACCTTTTAAGCAGCGACTCTTTTAGTACATCATATAAAAGGGAATCGTCAGCTGACAATCTTGAATAAACATCAAGAGCTTTGCCCTGTAACAGTGCACTAAGATGTGTAGCCCACTCCTTAGGCCAAGCAGCATTCTCAGCGAATCTCTCAAAGCGCTTCAAATAAGCATCAATACTGTCTTTGTTTTCAACAAAATGAGGGAGCTTTGGAATTTTGCTTTAACCTCTGGTTTGGCAACCTTTGTAAGTGAACTAAATTTAAGCTTTTCCATTTCTAACGCTAACTCTTTCTCTTTCTGGGCATGCTCTATTGCAAAACGTTGCATATTTCTCTGTTCTAACCTTTCCTCTCTCTCTTTCTTCTCTTCTTTCTCACTCTCTTCACGAACAAAGCTTAACAATTCTGCTCCAGTCAACTCCATTTCTTTCCCAATGGCAACAAACTTATCCATTGTAATATGCCAATGTGTAAACAAATATATATTACAGAAGTATACCAAGGAGTCTCTTTAAAAGAAAACTAATAACAACTGGTTACAGCCTGGATCGTCAATTCAATTAATGAAAAAACGTATTTGTCACAATTATCTCTGGTGTTTCAAATTGTGCGCCCAGTATTCGTTTGTACTTAATGGCTGTAAAGAAAACTCATTGATATTTTAATATTTAATAACAATGGTATACCTCTGAACATGCAAAAATATTAGAACATGTTAAAGCTAAACATCATACAACACTCAATGTTAACCGCTAATTATGTCGTTTAGACACTGTCACTAATAGTCTGTAATCCACACAGGATAATGCCACTTAGGCTTAAATTTCCACACACGAAAAACACCACACAGGTAGTCTATTACAAATGCAACTAAGGCGTATTAATGTCTATGCCACACAGGCTGGGTACTGATAATGTAAGTGTCTATATCTGAATATATATGCCACACGGGCTATGTCACATAACGATCAACACTCGTTTTACCATAATATGTTTCTGTAAACACCTATCAATAGTCTTTATTATTTCCAAAACTCTCTCACACACCACGGTATATAAAACCGACCAAACATTGACCATATCAATTTGGTCATATTATTAAAACAAAAGGGAGTTAAAACCAAAGTATATGTCATCACACAAGTAAATCTGAATAAGGAGAGATCCTTTGAAAGCACAGAAAACAAAGCAAATACTGAAAATTGCAGACTCGGTTTAATTGAGTCTGTTCATGAGCAATACTGAAATATGCAACAATGCTCACGCCCCCTAGCACCGGCTTAAGCCTGCAGTAAAGCGGAATTCAACTTTCAGCTGTAAATGCGCTGAAATCAATGATTCCAAAGGACCAGAAAGTATAACAACACTGAGAATGAAGTACGGGGCGACTTTTTACAGCCGCCACACAAGCACTTGTATGTTTCAAATACAAGTAAGTTACGTGTAGACAAATACAAAACATATACTATGCTAGTCATATATAAATTCAGCTTCACATAATAACTACTCAATATTCAATGTATTATATGAAAATATGGATTATAACATCAGTCACTGTGTTTTATAACACACCCTAAAAGTTTGTTCCTAGCTCCTGGACTAAGTCCTAAGTGCTATAATGTTATTACTCTGGCTCCTGGACTAACCACTCTCAATGCTCCGGTACTATTATATGGAAATAGTTAAAATAAATATGTCACCATGGTAAGGTCTGTCACTATATAAAATTCATATATAATACTGCCAAGTAAGTACGCCTTAAGTGTATGTTGCTGTCCCCAAATAGGCCTTTAAAACGGGACTTCTATGGGTAAAGAATGGTAGGCTAAAGCTCATGCAGGGTATGAAATGGTAACTTTCTCAACCCAAAAACCATACAGGGAATCGCCTCTTCAATCTACAAATAAAAGAGGGCTACTAACTACCGTGTAAAACAAACAACAAATAGCATGCAAAATCCACGCGAAATACAGAAATACAGCATAACTAACTACGTTGTGTATGGTCGGGACGGGAGGAAAGGACATTTACATATATCTTCCAAACTCTACTGTACTAACGGCCACATTCCAACATGTTGGAGAATACTTCTGATCACTTCAAGTATTTAATATGTTCTGCACTATGTACATGAAAATTCTTTCACACCTGAGATAACCAAAGTCAATCATGCATAACGTTAGTGGACAGTCAATTTTCTGTAGGTATACACACAAACAACCAATGACCCTGTTTCAACTAAAATACTTGACATACATAATTATAGAGCGAGTTGAGCCCTTTTTACGAAACCATCCGTGAGTGTAACTGTAAGTCTTTGTTCTGAATCTGTATGTTAATTCAATCATTCAACTGTTTTCACTGTAGATTGAAACATACATAATTATATCTCCTTAGTACACCATCGCCAGCATGGAAATATTACTAAAAACGGACAAGAACACGATATATGGGATCATAATGTGGAATTGTACGTTTGAAATATGCATGTAAACAATAATTAAGCACCGGCTTAATTTTACACTACCCGGCTCTGCCTCACTCTACCTGACTCTATATTAAGACGTATGTTTTATTATGGTTTGTTTAAAATTTCTGAGTTCATTTTACAACGTAGGGTGGGTGTTGGGTTGTCTTAGTATGTTTATATTATCAAATTCTGAATTATTATAATGTAGAATTAAGACCAATTTGCAGAAAAATGCTTCAATGTAGATTTTGATTCCTCGAAACGATGATTTTCTCGAAAATTTGTTTCATTTTCAAGGTAAATTTAACCCTTAACATATATTGACAACAAGTGAACACATGCCAGTTTTGACAGGAACGGTCTTAACAACATCCATTTCCTTTTATTTGATCAAAGTTAAGCAAGTAATAGGTGAATTAAAGCAAGTTTTAGGCAGACCTGGTGGAATTTTAGCCGTGATTTTTTCTAACACTCCTACCCTATTTAAATCACTATAAGTCACTGAATTATGCGTCTCATATGTTCAACATAGTGTCTTTTTAATGACAACTACCTGAATAGCAAAGTCTCATTTAATGCGTGTATTGATGTACTTCATTAAAAGGCTCTATGAAAAGGCAAACAGTACTGATAGTATCCAAGGTAAAAAGGGAACTTATTCCATACATCAATGGAGTTCAACAGGGGTGCCTACTCTCCACTTCTTCATTTAACATTTTCCTGAAAGAAATTATGAATGAAACCCTTAAAGAAAATCCTGGAAGTATCGGAGGACAAAACTTCACTTTTCTAAGATTTGCTGATTATATCGATGGCTTGGCGGGTGGTGAACGTCCTTCCTTGTTTGAAAAGCTTTATGGCGCCTCAACGAAATTCGGAATGAAATTCAGTGCAGACAAAACAAAGATACTGACAAACAATAATAACACTATAACTACAGACATTAAAGTCCGTGACCAGACACTTAGAACATTACAAAATTTTAACTACCTAGGTGCTAAATTATCAGTGACAGAAATTCTAACAAGGTAGGCACATACAGCAGCAGCACTCACAAGACTAAAGTCTATTTGGAAATACATCACGTTCAGAACATAACACAAGATCAGACTTATATGCGTGCACTTCGTGTACATTAATATATTCTCCTTTCGAGTGATAATCAGTAATGTGTCAGCAGAAATTAACTAGAGGAATCGCTGAATCGCCGTCCGACATGAGCTTTCAAATCAGTTATATTGCTAATCAAACCGACTTGTTATGGTCATGACTAACTTAGTTTGAATAGCTTAGAAAGTGAAGGTCAAATATTGAAAAAAGGTAATCAATTAAATACGAGAATTCAATTCAGACAGTTTCATCAATTCAATCTACAATGTATACACAATTTGCATGTATTATTCTGTAAGATGATATTTAGATTTGGCATGATATAAGTAATGCAACTACACGCAGTATATGAATAGAGAGCTGTTTCACTTGTCGTCGGCGCTTTTCTTCAATTTTAATCATGTATTTTGACTTACGAACTATTGAAATAAATGTCAAACAGTTTTAATTCTGATCAGACGTTGCGTTACACGGCATCTGATCAGGATCCCAACCGTTTGCAAATAACGATTGCACTTGGGGTTAGGCAGTTGAGGGGTTAACATTTGAAATTAACTTTCAAACATTGTGCTCCAAACATGACACATTTAGATTTGCAAACATTTTGGATCGAAATCAAACGTCGCATATTGCGGATCCAAACTGTTTCGGAGCAAACGGAGTTATGAAAATGAAAGTGTTAGACGGATTATATTATGACGTCATAATGTACTACTTGAGCATTCTTAATCATTGGCAGACGCTGAGAACAAATAAAAATGAAAAATCGTGCAGACGGAAACTACATAACTTAGTTACTACAGTCAAAAGGAGGTTATACTTACACGTTCAAAACAAAACAAAAGAAAGCTTGAATAGTACAGGTTTTTGAACATGTAAACGGTCGACTTAAATCTGAATGGCAAAACCTCTGTAGCCTGACACGTCGTTGGGTTACCCTGCGTCTGATCAGAATCCAAAATGTTTGCAATGGACATTTTTGTATGAGAACAAACAAACTTTTTGGATAGAAGTCTTCTCCACTGTATAGGTTAATTATCGGTGACTGACCTACCAAAGAAACATATTAGGTTTGTTTTATATATAGCGAGAGAGGGTTAACAGAGTCCCTCTATATACCGCATTGAGCTAATATATTAACCTAAGGGGTCAACATCCACTAATATGTTCACTGACAATGACGCTAAAAGGCGCATTTGCAAAAAGGTTTGGATCCTGACCAAACTATTTGACACGCGTTACGAAATTTCACACTTCCTTAATGCTCACTTGTAACGACATTGCATAAACAATATATAAGAAGACGACAATATGGCGGTAAAGAGGTAAACATATCTCTATAGATTTGGCGACAAAACATTTTATTAGATACCCTTAGACATATTAGCACCTTCACTAACAAGAGTAATACGTAGAAACAGTTTGAATCAGCCGAACCCGATATCTGATTCGGATTCAAACTGTTTGACAGTCGTTTCGAATTTCCTTAAACTCTTGATTTTAAGATATAAATCAGATGTTGATTTTAATTCTAACACACTTCACGCACGCCCCTATATAAACAAAGAAGGGGCGTATCTGTGTTTGAATTAAGAAATAATAAATTCATACCAGTGTTTTATCGTGCAATCGCACTGGTAGGAGTTGAGATGCGTAGTAATTTAATCACGAGGCAATTTAGGCCGAGTGGTTTAATTACAAGCATCTCAACTCCTACCCGTGTTTTATTGCCACGATAAAACACTGACCAGTATGGATTTATTATTTCTTAAACAAGCGTTGTTGTGGAAGTGAAATATTAGACGGTTTATGTCGCCATGGCAATAAAAAGGTTGACACCTTCACTGCTATAGGTTTGTATACTATAGTCTGTTCTGAATCTGTATGTTACTTCAATCATTCAACTGTTTTCACTGTAGATTGAAACATACATAATTATATCTCCTTAGTACACCATCGCCAGCATGGAAATATTACTAAAAACGGACAAGAACACGATATATGGGATCATAATGTGGAATTGTACGTTTGAAATATGCATATAAACAATAATTAAGCACCAGCGTGGTTTAATTTTACACTACCCGGCTCTGCCTCACTCTACCTGACTCTATATTAAGACGTATGTTTTATTATGGTTTGTTTAAAATTTCTGAGTTCATTTTACAACGTAGGGTGGGTGTTGGGTTGTCTTAGTATGTTTATATTATCAAAATCTGAATTATTATAATGTAGAATTAAGACCAATTTGCAGAAAAATGCTTCAATGTAGATTTTGATTCCTCGAAACGATGATTTTCTCGAAAATTTGTTTCATTTTCAAAGTAAATTTGACCCTTAACATATATTGACAACAAGTGAACACATGCCAGTTTTGACAGGAACGGTCTTAACAACATCCATTTCCTTTTATTTGATCAAAGTTAAGCAAGTAATAGGTGAATTAAAGCAAGTTTTAGGCAGACCTGGTGGAATTTTAGCCGTGATTTTTTCTAACACTCCTACCCTATTTAAATCACTATAAGTCACTGAATTATGCGTCTAATATGTTCAACATAGTGTCTTTTTAATGACAACTACCTGAATAGCAAAGTCTCATTTAATGCGTGTATTGATGTACTTCATTAAAAGGCTCTATGAAAAGGCAAACAGTACTGATAGTATCCAAGGTAAAAAGGGAACTTATTCCATACATCAATGGAGTTCAACAGGGGTGCCTACTCTCCACTTCTTCATTTAACATTTTCCTGAAAGAAATTATGAATGAAACCCTTAAAGAAAATCCTGGAAGTATCGGAGGACAAAACTTCACTTTTCTAAGATTTGCTGATTATATCGATGGCTTGGCGGGTGGTGAACGTCCTTCCTTGTTTGAAAAGCTTTATGGCGCCTCAACGAAATTCGGAATGAAATTCAGTGCAGACAAAACAAAGATACTGACAAACAATAATAACACTATAACTACAGACATTAAAGTTTGTGACCAGACACTTAGAACATTACAAAATTTTAACTACCTAGGTGCTAAATTATCAGTGACAGAAATTCTAACAAGGTAGGCACATACAGCAGCAGCACTCACAAGACTAAAGTCTATTTGGAAATACATCACGTTCAGAACATAACACAAGATCAGACTTATATGCGTGCATTGGTTCTGTCAATCTTTAAGCTGGACACTGACAACTGAACTCCATGAGAAAATACAGGCCGTCGAGATGAGATGCTTTCGGACCAGCTTGGGCAACTCGTATATGGAGCACGTTTCCAATGAACAAGTAAGACAATAAGTAGTTAGCCATATAGTAAAGCATTATGTATAGTTAAAATAGGCAAACGGAGGAAGATGAAATTGTACGGCCATGTTACTCGATCAAGTGGCCTTTCAAAGACAACTTTACAAGGAACAGAAGAATGAAAGAGTAGACGAGGAAGGCAGATTAAGGAAATGGATTGAAAACACTGAAGAGTGGACAGAACTGACATTCGAAGAGTCACAACGACTTGCACATGATCAGAACAAAGGGAGAAGGCTGGTGCACAGTGCAGCATTTAGGTGTCCCGGCGGTTCAATCAGGAGCTAAGAGACCAAGACAAGGCAAAGTAAGGTATGCAGTCTAGGGTTTATGATCCCCGTCAACTTACCCAGGAGTCGTAGTACAATGGAAGTAGATCTTACAATTACCAGTTACACAAAAGTTTGGTTTTGAGTAGCCTAAAGCACCTCTTCACGTGATCAATTGTATGATTTTGTATAATACCTGTGAGTTCTGTGATTTGAGAGGTTTTTCTCCCTTTTTGAGGCGGACTATGTTCAACAGAGGAGGCTAGAAGAGCTGGGTGTGCTTGGGTGACATTGGCTTTTTCTCAACGAGAAAGTAGACAGTTTTTACATTCCTCGTTGGATAGGGGAAAAGTTTACTGAAGACTGTACATTGTATATGTTTATGGTACTTAAAAGACTGTTCTTAGTCTGCATATGAGTGAAATATGTGAGAAGTGCTGTGGCTTTAGAATGAGTAAAGTTCATTAGGTTCACACAATACAATACGAATTTAAAGTTAACTATGTCAACCTTCTGCAAAATGATTTATAAGGTAATATAGGGTTAATAACATCTAAATCACAGCTAACTTACAGTAAAATCATAACTGGTCATAAGTGACATTTAATCAATAAGCAGCTAGTCATACACCATTCCAGTTCGTAGAAAGTGTTTTTCGGTTCATTTATCACCAACAGACACTTCGGGTACATTAATATATTCTCCTTTCGAGTGATAATCAGTAATGTGTCAGCAGAAATTAACTAGAGGAATCGCTGAATCGCCGTCCGACATGAGCTTTCAAATCAGTTATATTGCTAATCAAACCGACTTGTTATGGTCATGACTAACTTAGTTTGAATAGCTTAGAAAGTGAAGGTCAAATATTGAAAAAAGGTAATCAATTAAATACGAGAATTCAATTCAGACAGTTTCATCAATTCAATCTACAATGTATACACAATTTGCATGTATTATTCTGTAAGATGATATTTAGATTTGGCATGATATAAGTAATGCAACTACACGCAGTATATGAATAGAGAGCTGTTTCACTTGTCGTCGGCGCTTTTCTTCAATTTTAATCATGTATTTTGACTTACGAACTATTGAAATAAATGTCAAACAGTTTTAATTCTGATCAGACGTTGCGTTACACGGCGTCTGATCAGGATCCCAACCGTTTGCAAATAACGATTGCACTTGGGGTTAGGCAGTTGAGAGGTTAACATTTGAAATTAACTTTCAAACATTGTGCTCCAAACATGACACATTTAGATTTGCAAACATTTTGGATCGAAATCAAACGTCGCATATTGCGGATCCAAACTGTTTCGGAGCAAACGGAGTTATGAAAATGAAAGTGTTAGACGGATTATATTATGACGTCATAATGTACTACTTGAGCATTCTTAATCATTGGCAGACGCTGAGAACAAATACAAATGAAAAATCGTGCAGACGGAAACTACATAACTTAGTTACTACAGTCAAAAGGAGGTTATACTTACACGTTCAAAACAAAACAAAAGAAAGCTTGAATAGTACAGGTTTTTGAACATGTAAACGGTCGACTTAAATCTGAATGGCAAAACCTCTGTAGCCTGACACGTCGTTGGGTTACCCTGCGTCTGATCAGAATCCAAAATGTTTGCAATGGACATTTTTGTATGAGAACAAACAAACTTTTTGGATAGAAGTCTTCTCCACTGTATAGGTTAATTATCGGTGACTGACCTACCAAAGAAACATATTAGGTTTGTTTTATATATAGCGAGAGAGGGTTAACAGAGTCACTCTATATACCGCATTGAGCTAATATATTAACCTAAGGGGTCAACATCCACTAATATGTTCACTGACAATGACGCTAAAAGGCGCATTTGTAAAAAGGTTTGGATCCTGACCAAACTATTTGACACGCGTTACGAAATTCCACACTTCCTTAATGCTCACTTGTAACGACATTGCATAAACAATATATAAGAAGACGACAATATGGCGGTAAAGAGGTAAACATATCTCTATAGATTTGGCGACAAAACATTTTATTAGATATCCTTAGACATATTAGCACCTTCACTAACAAGAGTAATACGTAGAAACAGTTTGAATCAGCCGAACCCGATATCTGATTCGGATTCAAACTGTTTGACAGTCGTTTCGAATTTCCTTAAACTCTTGATTTTAAGATATAAATCAGATGTTGATTTTAATTCTAACACACTTCACGCACGCCCCTATATAAACAAAGAAGGGGCGTATCTGTGTTTGAATTAAGAAATAATAAATTCATACCAGTGTTTTATCGTGCAATCGCACTGGTAGGAGTTGAGATGCGTAGTAATTTAATCACGAGGCATTCAGGCCGAGTGGTTTAATTACAAGCATCTCAACTCCTACCCGTGTTTTATTGCCACGATAAAACACTGACCAGTATGGATTTATTATTTCTTAAACAAGCGTTGTTGTGGAAGTGAAATATTAGACGGTTTATGTCGCCATGGCAATAAAAAGGTTGACACCTTCACTGCTATAGGTTTGTATACTATAGTCTGTTCTGAATCTGTACGTTACTTCAATCATTCAACTGTTTTCACTGTAGATTGAAACATACATAATTATATCTCCTTAGTACACCATCGCCAGCATGGAAATATTACTAAAAACGGACAAGAACACGATATATGGGATCATAATGTGGAATTGTACGTTTGAAATATGCATGTAAACAATAATTAAGCACCAGCGTGGTTTAATTTTACACTACCCGGCTCTGCCTCACTCTACCTGACTCTATATTAAGACGTATGTTTTATTATGGTTTGTTTAAAATTTCTGAGTTCATTTTACAACGTAGGGTGGGTGTTGGGTTGTCTTAGTATGTTTATATTATCAAAATCTGAATTATTATAATGTAGAATTAAGACCAATTTGCAGAAAAATGCTTCAATGTAGATTTTGATTCCTCGAAACGATGATTTTCTCGAAAATTTGTTTCATTTTCAAAGTAAATTTGACCCTTAACATATATTGACAACAAGTGAACACATGCCAGTTTTGACAGGAACGGTCTTAACAACATCCATTTCCTTTTATTTGATCAAAGTTAAGCAAGTAATAGGTGAATTAAAGCAAGTTTTAGGCAGACCTGGTGGAATTTTAGCCGTGATTTTTTCTAACACTCCTACCCTATTTAAATCACTATAAGTCACTGAATTATGCGTCTAATATGTTCAACATAGTGTCTTTTTAATGACAACTACCTGAATAGCAAAGTCTCATTTAATGCGTGTATTGATGTACTTCATTAAAAGGCTCTATGAAAAGGCAAACAGTACTGATAGTATCCAAGGTAAAAAGGGAACTTATTCCATACATCAATGGAGTTCAACAGGGGTGCCTACTCTCCACTTCTTCATTTAACATTTTCCTGAAAGAAATTATGAATGAAACCCTTAAAGAAAATCCTGGAAGTATCGGAGGACAAAACTTCACTTTTCTAAGATTTGCTGATTATATCGATGGCTTGGCGGGTGGTGAACGTCCTTCCTTGTTTGAAAAGCTTTATGGCGCCTCAACGAAATTCGGAATGAAATTCAGTGCAGACAAAACAAAGATACTGACAAACAATAATAACACTATAACTACAGACATTAAAGTCCGTGACCAGACACTTAGAACATTACAAAATTTTAACTACCTAGGTGCTAAATTATCAGTGACAGAAATTCTAACAAGGTAGGCACATACAGCAGCAGCACTCACAAGACTAAAGTCTATTTGGAAATACATCACGTTCAGAACATAACACAAGATCAGACTTATATGCGTGCATTGGTTCTGTCAATCTTTAAGCTGGACACTGACAACTGAACTCCATGAGAAAATACAGGCCGTCGAGATGAGATGCTTTCGGACCAGCTTGGGCAACTCGTATATGGAGCACGTTTCCAATGAACAAGTAAGACAATAAGTAGTTAGCCATATAGTAAAGCATTATGTATAGTTAAAATAGGCAAACGGAGGAAGATGAAATTGTACGGCCATGTTACTCGATCAAGTGGCCTTTCAAAGACAACTTTACAAGGAACAGAAGAATGAAAGAGTAGACGAGGAAGGCAGATTAAGGAAATGGATTGAAAACACTGAAGAGTGGACAGAACTGACATTCGAAGAGTCACAACGACTTGCACATGATCAGAACAAAGGGAGAAGGCTGGTGCACAGTGCAGCATTTAGGTGTCCCGGCGGTTCAATCAGGAGCTAAGAGACCAAGACAAGGCAAAGTAAGGTATGCAGTCTAGGGTTTATGATCCCCGTCAACTTACCCAGGAGTCGTAGTACAATGGAATAGGGCTGAAACGATTCAAAAAAATTCGATTCGATTCGATTTCGATTTTTTATAACACGATTCGATTGTTTTCGATACGATTCGATTTTACATTGCAATAAATGAATGTACTAAGTAGATGACATCCTGCAATAACAGTTGATATTAAAAACAATATACATGAACATTCAGGGCCAAAAAGTAGGGGTTGAAGTTTGGAAAACTGCATGGAAGGGTTTAATACATGTATATTTCTGACTTATATGATTTTGATCAAAACAATGCACCTTATTTATTATGTGGATGGTTTGCAGTATTGACATACCAATTCTTCTATGTTATTATGATTTTCTATGCGCAAGCAGCAGTGTAGACCATTGTCATCAACCATTTACAGCTGCCTGGTAACGGTCTACTCTGTTAGCAAGGTACAGAAGGGTGTAAAGGAGTGGGTAGTTATTCATCTTAAATGAAGATTGTAATAATCGATACATCTGAATATTACTGTTCCTGAATTTCACTCACCGGTTTAAGTTCGTTAACAATGCTGTCAGTCGCCTTTGCTTTCGATTTTGGAGCGGACTTTGATTGTTACTTGACATATCGCGGGAATTCACCATACATTTTTACACCTATTATCCGGGTGTTGAAACGTATGCCGGGCTGTATATTCGGTATCAAAAATAAATCACAATAGTTTATAATTTAATTTTCTTACCTGAATTGTACGTCTTTATTTTTTAAAGTAATGAGCGTATTAGGTTGAAGGTAATAAAATATCCAACGTTTACAGAATTATTGATTTATTTGAAATAGTCGAAGCAGTACCGAGATACGTAATGTGAACGAAGAATTACATCACAATTGAGGCAAGCAATTGCTCACGCATGCGTAGAATGTCACAGGAAACCGGCAAAGTAAACATAGACGTACTCGTAACGGGTGAAAAGCCTGTGCGGGATCTCTAATCTTTCGAACTAATACTTTACCGTATATAATAGAGGTACATTTTAATTCGCTATTTATTACACAGAAGCGCAGCTGCACGTAATACTCATATGATGGTGTTGCAGTATGAAAAGATAGATAGATAGGGATAGAAGCGAGTTTTCTATAGAAGCGAGTTTTCTACATATAAATCGATTCGAAAATGACATTTCCATAATCGAATTGAATCAGATCGAATCGAGGGCATAAAATCGCGGTTCAATCCAGATCGCGATTAATCGTTTCACCCTTACAATGGAAGTAGATCTTACAATTACCAGTTACACAAAAGTTTGGTTTTGAGTAGCCTAAAGCACCTCTTCACGTGATCAATTGTATGATTTTGTATAATACCTGTGAGTTCTGTGATTTGAGAGGTTTTTCTCCCTTGTTGAGGCGTACTATGTTCAACAGAGGAGGCTAGAAGAGCTGGGTGTGCTTGGGTGACATTGGCTTTTTCTCAACGAGAAAGTAGACAGTTTTTACATTCCTCGTTGGATAGGGGAAAAGTTTACTGAAGACTGTACATTGTATATGTTAATGGTACTTAAAAGACTGTTCTTAGTCTGCATATGAGTGAAATATGTGAGAAGTGCTGTGGCTTTAGAATGAGTAAAGTTCATTAGGTTCACACAATACAATACGAATTTAAAGTTAACTATGTCAACCTTCTGCAAAATGATTTATAAGGTAATATAGGGTTAATAACATCTAAATCACAGCTAACTTACAGTAAAATCATAACTGGTCATAAGTGACATTTAATCAATAAGCAGCTAGTCATACACCATTCCAGTTCGTAGAAAGTGTTTTTCGGTTCATTTATCACCAACAGACACTTCGGGTACATTAATATATTCTCCTTTCGAGTGATAATCAGTAATGTGTCAGCAGAAATTAACTAGAGGAATCGCTGAATCGCCGTCCGACATGAGCTTTCAAATCAGTTATATTGCTAATCAAACCGACTTGTTATGGTCATGACTAACTTAGTTTGAATAGCTTAGAAAGTGAAGGTCAAATATTGAAAAAAGGTAATCAATTAAATACGAGAATTCAATTCAGACAGTTTCATCAATTCAATCTACAATGTATACACAATTTGCATGTATTATTCTGTAAGATGATATTTAGATTTGGCATGATATAAGTAATGCAACTACACGCAGTATATGAATAGAGAGCTGTTTCACTTGTCGTCGGCGCTTTTCTTCAATTTTAATCATGTATTTTGACTTACGAACTATTGAAATAAATGTCAAACAGTTTTAATTCTGATCAGACGTTGCGTTACACGGCATCTGATCAGGATCCCAACCGTTTGCAAATAACGATTGCACTTGGGGTTAGGCAGTTGAGGGGTTAACATTTGAAATTAACTTTCAAACATTGTGCTCCAAACATGACACATTTAGATTTGCCAACATTTTGGATCGAAATCAAACGTCGCATATTGCGGATCCAAACTGTTTCGGAGCAAACGGAGTTATGAAAATGAAAGTGTTAGACGGATTATATTATGACGTCATAATGTACTACTTGAGCATTCTTAATCATTGGCAGACGCTGAGAACAAATAAAAATGAAAAATCGTGCAGACGGAAACTACATAACTTAGTTACTACAGTCAAAAGGAGGTTATACTTACACGTTCAAAACAAAACAAAAGAAAGCTTGAATAGTACAGGTTTTTGAACATGTAAACGGTCGACTTAAATCTGAATGGCAAAACCTCTGTAGCCTGACACGTCGTTGGGTTACCCTGCGTCTGATCAGAATCCAAAATGTTTGCAATGGACATTTTTGTATGAGAACAAACAAACTTTTTGGATAGAAGTCTTCTCCACTGTATAGGTTAATTATCGGTGACTGACCTACCAAAGAAACATATTAGGTTTGTTTTATATATAGCGAGAGAGGGTTAACAGAGTCACTCTATATACCGCATTGAGCTAATATATTAACCTAAGGGGTCAACATCCACTAATATGTTCACTGACAATGACGCTAAAAGGCGCATTTGTAAAAAGGTTTGGATCCTGACCAAACTATTTGACACGCGTTACGAAATTCCACACTTCCTTAATGCTCACTTGTAACGACATTGCATAAACAATATATAAGAAGACGACAATATGGCGGTAAAGAGGTAAACATATCTCTATAGATTTGGCGACAAAACATTTTATTAGATATCCTTAGACATATTAGCACCTTCACTAACAAGAGTAATACGTAGAAACAGTTTGAATCAGCCGAACCCGATATCTGATTCGGATTCAAACTGTTTGACAGTCGTTTCGAATTTCCTTAAACTCTTGATTTTAAGATATAAATCAGATGTTGATTTTAATTCTAACACACTTCACGCACGCCCCTATATCTGTGTTTGAATTAAGAAATAATAAATTCATACCAGTGTTTTATCGTGCAATCGCACTGGTAGGAGTTGAGATGCGTAGTAATTTAATCACGAGGCATTTAGGCCGAGTGGTTTAATTACAAGCATCTCAACTCCTACCCGTGTTTTATTGCCACGATAAAACACTGACCAGTATGGATTTATTATTTCTTAAACAAGCGTTGTTGTGGAAGTGAAATATTAGACGGTTTATGTCGCCATGGCAATAAAAAGGTTGACACCTTCACTGCTATAGGTTTGTATATTAGCTCTACTCTTATACTTGCTACAAATTAAGGTTTGAACCCTTTACCTGATAGGCCATTTCTAGAACTGAAGATAGGTGACTACTTAAAGCAGGTTGAAAGTTAAGGCACATTCTGCTTTACTTTCAACCTGCTTTAAGCTATCATATGCTTGAATATAGAAAGTATTCCCTATAATGTATATTCATGACTGATTAAATTGGAACTATTTTCTTCCGCGGAGGAATAAATCAAATTCGCGAAAAGGTGCTTCTATGGGGGAAAGGGTTAAACGTTACCCTGTGTCTCATGGTGTCTACATTGTGTGTAAATGTCCAATTCGGTTTGAACAAGGCTTCAAAAGGGTTAGTATAAATGCTGAAAGACAAATTAATTAGCAACCACGCTATTTTGTAAACAACAGTACTTTATTTTTCTTGCTTCTGTCAAATAAACAAACAAAACAAAACCATAAACTGTGTCACAGTAAGTGACAATTGTCCAAAAGTGTTGTGTTAACACTGAAATGAAGTTTGTTGATGTAGATGTAGGCTGACCTGTAGATATACTATTTGACGACACTTTGTGCTTTACTGTCAACATGCACTTAGCTCAGAAACAGTCATTAGATTGGTTTTCGTTAACACTTTGGATGCAGATCAGAGGCCTAGTAACTTGGGGACTGGCCATACAAGTTGTATGACACAGATTTAGGGATTTCTTTGGTCAATAAAGCATCAAAATCCATTCGACTTTTGCAAACGATGCTTTAACAGCAAACAACATACATGTATATGTAGAAGCTCCGTGTACTGTTTTCAAGACGTTGTGACATTGACATTATCATTGACCTTTGAACCTTATTAACCTTGTCAGCAGTATAGTCCACATGTTTTGGTCGTCTGAAACAATACGCAGGTACGCTGCGTTTCCAACCAAAGAATTTCCTTATGAATGCCAAACAGTTTGAATTCAGATCAGCTTTCTGAGCTGGATCTAAACTATTTTTCAAATCAATAATTGTCACGTCCTACTTAGCATGAAACGATTGAATAGTTTAAAGATAAATCGATCGGATGAAGAACTTGATGTTTTTGTGTGAACCGACAATTAATCTGTTGCACGCTATTGCAAATAGTTTTGATCCAGATAAAACGTCGAGTAGCTGTTATATATTATGTACATTTTTTTTTCCTGAAAAGAAATTGCTCAATCAACTCAATTAACTCTGAAATTTGCTACAGACAACAAAATCAGCAGACGACAATTTAATAGCGTGCTGAAAATTGAACATTATACTGAGCCAAACGTCCCTATAGATCTAACGATCACTAAGATAAACGTATTACATGTATTTTGTGTTGAAGGCAGGTGGCTGTTTAAGGGAAGGAAAAGGTTAAAAACACCGAAAACTTTCTGATTTTCTTCTATTTTGCTATAAGCTGTAACCTGAATTTCGTACACATTAATAAATACGAAAGACTCAAGCAGGAAACGTAACACAAACAATACACCCACCTCTCAAGCAGAACACACACACAGTCATACCACAACAAACACACACACACACACACACACACACACACACACACACGCAATACCATTCCTTCATCTACACAATAGTAGAAAACAACACGCAAGACAAACATAAAGCAAAGTGAACATAGGAGCCCGCCTTGGTACGGTCAGTAGCAATCAATAATCAACTATAAATTAATTAATTATCAACAACCACTGGGGGGTTAAACCTGGGTTTAGGGGCGCCCAACCTCACACTTATCTCCTGTATTCACCTATAAAGACAAACAGTGTACATAAAATATAAACCCTGTTCCACAACCTCACAATCAAAAAGATCGCCAGCACAGTAAGTAAAATTTTTTAGTAAATACATGTAAAACATTTAACAAAAATTCTATGACAAGATCATTAGTAACATGGGAAAGAATTAAACTTTCAAGCCCGTGTTAAAAAAATAACCCACTATGGCAACGGTCAAATTGTATTCAAGCGACTAGTCTGTACTTACGAGTAACTGTAAGACATGAAAGGGTCCAGGGTACGACAGAGAGGGAGAGAATAAACAAAGCACGAAAATCCGACATAACTCTCCCGGTTAAGGACGGCTTTAAAGATACATCATCATGTAGTGCTAAGCCCTGTCTGTCGTCGCACAACCAAAGAGGAAAGCATAGTTATCAATTGTTGATTGATCGATAACCAAACGTGAAGTGCGCAGCAATATAGTTGGATCATAATCTTTTTTGAGGAAAAATCTAATACGTTTCACAAATAGGTTTTGAAAATGTATATGTCCAAATATCTTAGGAAGTCTGTAAATCACATCACCATAAAACTCCGGATGCGAAATACCTTGCCGCAAAAAGACTTTAAGTTACATTTATACTTGTTAATCAGAGGAAGATTTCTATAAAAGAATTTAGAAAATGTTTTACGAATTTTATGAAATCTGTACCCCTGTTTAAGAAGCTTTTCAGTAATAGTTTTATTACGAATGTGGAAGTCCTCAACAGAGGTACAGGCCCTAGCAAAGCGAATAAATTGTGAAATATAAACCCCGTAAGATGTGGAACGGGGAACATCGCCATCTAGATGAGGATGATTTACAATACTAAAATCAAAATCATCTCGTTTATCGTAAATCTTAGAAGAAACAATTCCGTTATTTATAAAAAGATCCAAATCTAAAAATGGTGCCGACAAATTTGACTCGTTTGTTTTTATTAAGGCGTAGTTCTTTTGGGTAAATAAAAGGAAACAACGTATCAAAAAATGGGTTGTCTATATTAAAAATATCATCTAGATAGCGCGATGTATTGTTAAAGGCTTCGATCATATCTGCCTGTGTATCAGGTTTTAGACTAAGCATAAAGTCCCTCTCATAACAGTACAAAAATAGGTCTGCGACAAGGGGCGCACAGTTTGTACCCATAGGAATACCAATCACTTGGCGGTATATGGTACTCCCAAAACGTACATAAATATTATCCAGAAGAAATGTTAGTGAATCACAGACATCGGTGCAAGTCCACATAGTGTAATGCTTAACCGTGTCATTTGTAAAAAATGCACGATCAGTATTACACGCCAGAAATAGCTTCCTTTCTCTGGCAATAGTCTTTTCAATAAGTTGTATAAGTTTAGCTTTTATAAGATTATGAGGTAAGGTAGTATATAGTGTTGAAAAGTCATACGTACTTATATTGCAAGCTTGGTATTTTCTGTATTCAAGCTTCGCCAAAATGTCACAGATTAAGTCCAGAATTTTCGTCTTATCACAATACCTTTGAACATGTTCTTTGATTTTAATTAAAGACGATGTCAAAAGTTTGGAAAACTTAGTAGTAGTACATGCACTTGAATTAGCAATAAAACGTGACTTATAAGGTGTTTTGTGGAGTTTTGGTATCCAGTACATTGTAGGAAGTTTGTGACATGTAATGTTGACATCAGCTTTTAATTGTTTACATGTATCAAGATGATCAGATACTACATTACGCTCCGTTAAATTGGTAGATATATAGGAATTGGTATTCACAAGTTCCTGGTATAAAGTATCAACATAATGTAATCGTCATACAATTATCACATTATTGGATGCTTTGTCGGCAGGAACGAGTACATACTTATTTTAGTCTTATTTTAGTAGTCATAATTGAGAGGTTTTACTGCACTTGCACAATATATATATATGAGATACCAATTCTTTCAGACGCATAAATCTGTTGTAGCACTTCTTCTAATGCAATTATGCAACATGGTAAACTGCTGGCGAAGTGTAATGGCGGAGACAGTATTGTTCCCCAATTTACAATTGTGCTGAAACAGCATGTCCAGTGCAAACAGTTTGAAACCAATATAGATTCTAACTTCAAATATCTTATACTCAAAATTTCACAAAATGACAATCATTCCCAGAATCTGTCATTTTTTTTCTTTGTTGTGATTCATAGAGTTTTAATTTGGGGTAGTTTCGTTATCACTTGGAAGAAGATATGTCTCCAAAGAACTCAAGTACATATAGGTTAACGCCTTGGAAGCTAGCGGCGAAAGGGTGAATACTTTTGCAAACATTCTGGATCCTGTTGAAACGACGCTATAAACGGCGTCTCAATAGTATCTAAACGTTTTGACACTCAAATCTTTTTTTTTAAAGTTTCTCAATTGTCAACAGTAACAGATGATAGTTGTTGCGTACGATATATTTACTTCGCTGTATAAAGGTTTTAAGTAGGTGGAAGATATTATGTCCCAGTTTACACTGAAATAAATGTAAAAACAATAAGATAGTTGTTCTGTGAAGAATTGTACACACACACACACACACACATACTTACCCGATCTACCATCTGACACGGCACACAAAAAGACAGAGTAATGAGAAAATGACAGCTTACACGGTTTGTTAAAAATGTTTGTGTATATATACAGTAAAACCTCTCTAATACGACCTTTAAAAAGAAGGCTATTTGACTGCAAAAAAATACAGGCGACAGCTTAAAGAAAGGTGACAGTGAAACAGAAAGCTCCTTTTAACAGAAAGCTCCTAAAGGAGCTTTATGTTTCACTGTCACCTTACTTTAAGCAGTCACCTGCTATAAACACCCAATAATAAACCAAATTTAGGGGTCGTAATAGAGAGGTTTTACTGTATATATAGTATTTACCGTTCGCCCTAGTTTGCCAGCCAATGAAAGGGCTCTATTTCAGCGAGAAATTTGTTTGAAAATTATGCAACATAACCTGTTCGCTCCCTACGGTCGCTCCAGGTTATATTGCATAATTTTCAAAAAATGAACTATAACTAATACTTAAGAACTATGTGAAACACATTAGATACTAAAATAGAAATATGTACATTTGAACTATTCAATGCTATTGAAAAAAAAAATGACGTTTAATTCGTACAGACGCTATTTATCTAGGGGCGGGACTTGTGGATACATTTCGCAGAGGATGCGAGGCTTATGACTCATTTCTCCGCGAATCACAGCTTCAGGTATGCGGTTATGGATGTTCCCTTCAGAGTACACATTATTCGTGTTAACAAACCCTTTATGGTTAAAACATACATGCATAACATGTTCATTTAAAATTTGAAATTACAGCAAATAAAATGTAAATAAAAGAATAAACAGATTTTTTTTGGCGTGTAATCGAAATCAACGCCGAAAACGATCAGTTTATTTCTTAAATAAATGCACATGCAATTATCAGAACTTCGTCATCAAACTATTTGGAACCTGGATGTCTGATCTGGCTCGAAGTTGGCTGCAATGGATATCATAGTTTTAGCACATGTTATATTATTATTTTAGAATAAAGTTGTATGCGTTGTTTACCTTTCAACACCTTTATACTATCACACGTATGTCCATTACAAATAGTGATGAGTCAGATCAGATGTCGAATAATCACATATTCTTTCACCTTCAAACCAAAATTAACGCACATGAAGTAACTATTTAGAAAATGACATTTTTTTTTAAAGTCTTTCTGTTGATTTAAGTCTTTATGGCAAATAGTTTAAAGAGATTCAAACCAGATTTAGCATTAAATAGTAATTTGTAAATATATGTCAAACGCTGATATAAACGGTAAAGAATTAATTTAGGATACGAAATTCTGTTTAAAAAAATGAGCTCTGGTGGGATTCGAACCCGGGACCCGGCATGGGCGGACAGAAGGCAAAATAAGGTCACAGCTTAGACCACTAGGTCACGGAACTATTCGTATATCTCGGATCGATTTAATGTATTTCAGTGTGTAGCGATAGAAAGTACATACAACTACATAATTCGGCTCGAGTTTATGTCGGAGCCGTGGTCAATTTCTATAGCGTCTTTCGACGCTATGGATTAAACGATGGAAAATATCTAAAAAACTAAGATTTGAAGACTTTTCTAGAGGGTGTTTTAGACCAAATGCCAAATGCAGTATAATGCTACCTTTTGGTTATATTTGAGTATTTTCTTTTATTTGTGCAAATGCAGCATCTGGTTGCGAGTCGCTTAAAACTGCTTGCAATGGAAATAAAGGAGTCTGTAAGTTGTAAAAAAAACAAACAAACTTTTTGAAAAGAATAACGTCTTCCCTGCTGTTATCAATAGAATACACGTGGGAATAGCGTCTTATTTGTATTCTGTTACGGAATACGTCGGGCACAATTTACTGAATTCAGAAATTGGTTATTAATTTCCCTGATAACTTCAAAGACTCTGTTACATTAACAATCCCCAGGAAAAAGACAATGATTTTACACCGATGTCAAACTTCGAACTTAACTGCTGCTATCACTCTATCAGTTCCTTAGCAATTGAGTAATCGTATGTGTCTCTTGCGCAAGTTTTGTGCTACTAGCCACTTAGAAAATAGAAACAATTTTCTTTTTAAAGAAATTGACTGTACCTCATCTCAACTCTTTTGCTATCCATTTCTCAGCAATTAAGTAACCAATTGTGTCTCATATACAAGTCTTGTGTTGAGCAGATGGAGAGAGCCAATTGCCAAATACTAACCTAATATTCCTTCAATACTGTTATTCCAGTTTTAGAACATTCTGTTGTATAGAACATACTTAAAGTTAAACAAGAAGTTCCTTTAAAGGAGCATTCTGTTTAAGTTTAACCCTCTTTCCAAAGCCCGTTTCTTGATTGATTGTTTAATTGATTGATTGATTGATTGAGTTGGGTTTAACGGCACCCTGACACTTAAATGGTAACATTGCAGAATAAAGATAAAGAGATTTCACGATTATTTGGGAAATGTATAGGTTATTATGCGGTTTCTTCTCCGTGTGTAAGTTTTTTGTGCCTCGAGCGACCGTAGGGAGCGTTCATTTTATGTTGCATACTTTTCAAACACATGAACTATAACTGATTTACCGTTGCCCTTAAATATGACACGTAGTCCGGTGTATGTCCTAGTTAAGTTATCGCTTAATCCAGTTTACCCCTCGCTCCAGTTTGTCAGCATATGAAAAGGCTCTAGTTTGGAGAGCAGTGCTTCCTAATTTCGGAAGCCCGCGAATTAATTCTTTACATATGTCACACATAACACTATAGAAAATCGAACGGGAACCGTTTAGGAATTTCGTTTAGAAACAAAGCCAAGCGTGAAGTCGGCCAAATAGAATTTGAAAATATATTCAATTGAGGACGAATAAGTATTTGTTCAATTAGTTTTATATGTGTACCGTGGGTGTAGTGCTGGAAAGGGGCATGCGTCCAGCACCTTTGATATGACATAAACATTGTATTCGGCAGCCTCAGATCAATCCAGAATCGAGTCGTTTTATACTTTTTTGAAGCCAAGTTATGTAATTGTTTTAAAGTATGTACAAAATTACGAAAACACATTTTACAGGGTGAAATCACCCTAAATCAAGTGCAGTTAGTCTCCTGTTAGTTGACATTGAGCTGATCTGTGATGTTCAGTGTATTATGACATAAATGCAGTTGGCACCGAAGGGGTTGAAGACGGGTGGCTGTTTAACGCAAGCAGGAAACAAACTACTTCTTAAAACTAGTTGAACGAATCCTATATAATGCCAATCCTATTTGGAGGGCAATGTAAAAAGTAAAATTTATTTTATTTATACCTCAAACATAAGATATATACTGCAATACAATACTATTGCAACTGACTCCTTTAAACTATACTTGGGACACAAAATATATAAAAAATAGTCCAATAGCAATACAAAATAATACAGAGGATGACTATGACGTCAAATGGGAAATAGTTCGAAAACTGTTAAGTCTACTTGCATAGAACCAATTACGCTTTCATGTTATTTTCAGCACTTTGTTTTCTTTTACCTGTTTTTTTTTATTATATACAGAGGAAACTCGATACGTGGAGCTCGATTTAATCGGTTTACCAATACATGTAAATCGCCTAAACGTGACTAAGCCACGTATTGGCTTTGAAATATAGGTATGTTCGAACTAACACGAGTTCGAAGTATCGAGTTTCCACTGTATACACATAAAAATATGATATTTATAGAATAAAATATTTACATGTAACATGCATTGTAAGGTGTAGAGTGGGTTGAATCTCCGACTAGTACACTCACATGTATCAATGTAAAGGTTTACTCCAAATTGTGTTGCAATCGGACATCTATGAGAAGATTTATAGAACTTTACTACACTTTGAAAAATCACTGTCAACCCACTTATTAGTGTTTTACTACAGTTTGCAACTTTACTACAAAACGGGTCGCAAGCTAGTGCACCCTTAACACGTACATCGTAAATGACGAGAATGCTCGTAGCCTAGAGTTCAATGAGTAAATGCAGGACAAACGTAATGAAGAAAGGTCAAGTCGTCAAGAGCGTTTTGTATTAATTTAATTACAGGTATGCATTAGCTAGTCGCCTATCTACAGAGTTTTTTTCTATACATTCATGCTTCTTCATTTAATATGACCGATGTAACAGGTTACTGTTACTAATTAATTTAATTCATTTAATGATAATTAAAATACAGCAAATATAATGTCAATATAAGAAATAAACTGACTGTTTCGGTGTTTAAGGCGTACCAAGGCGGGCTCCTATGTTCACTTAGCTTTATGTTTGTCTTGCGTGTTGTTTTCTATTTAGTGTGTAGATGAAGGAATGGTATTGCGTGTGTGTGTGTGTGTGTGTGGTTGTGTGTGTTTGTTATGGTATGGCTGTGTGTGTGTTCTGCTTTAGAGATGGGTGTATTGTTTGTGTTGCGTTTCCTGCTTGAGTCTTCTTTCGTATTTATTTAAGGGAAATAAACGGCAGAAAATGGTCAGCAAATAAATTATGAATCGCTAGCGTGATTCATGGAATTTGCCAATAATTTTCTGTCGTTTGTTTTTCTTAAACGCCGATTACAATCAGTCTATTTCCTAAATGTATTACAGAACTGAGTTATTTGTACCTCTTTTTGTGTACAACGCAGCATCCAGTAACCACCGTCTTCATTTTATATGAAATCAATCTATACTTATGTTAAATGTATTTCATGTATTGTAAAACGCGATTTAATACATACAACTTTGTAAAAACAGACGTTTCATCAAATAAACCTGGTTTAGTTTCAGAACTCTGCTATATCTCAAAATCTGCGTTTAGCGCCGCCTTAGCACGCGATGTCCATAACTGTTCATGACCTACTTTGTTTTTGTCATAACCGTTTATACCTGCTTTATTTCTTCTATCATACCCGGTGCAAAACTGAACAATATGCGATACATGTATATTTTTCCATTTCTTGCTGAAATAGAGCCCTTTCATTGGCTGGCGAACGGTAACTGTTTCCCCTGCGCGAAAAAGATGCGTAGAAGTTTTAAAATCAGGGTCATTGAGAAGTTTTGCGGTACCCACGATTGTCGCATTGTAATAAAACAGTATTAAATAATTGAAATTGATTGTTGTCTGGTGAATGTTTAATACTGTATTTCATGCTTTATTATTATTTATAATAATGCTATAATCATTGAGACGAGTTCGTAATACACATCATCGTTATCCTTCATACATGTACCACAAAACAACACCGGCACGAACATTACAATATGCAAGCGCTTACAGGAAGACGTTGCTCATTCATCAGACGTCTGTCAAATACCACGAATGAACAACAAACACTGGGTTATTAATTCGTGCAAAAACTCAAAATTACTTATACAATTGTTATTTCATTTGTATTTTGGCTCAGATAAGTTCTTTTTGAAATTCTAGTTATAACGAGTATTAGGTAATAAACAATTATTTCATGTGTGCAAGGGGAACAGTCAAAACTATGGGCGCTCGTTATCAGGCATAACATTTCGAACTGTTGCAATCGGCCAATCGGCCTCGGGCAACAGTTCGAAAGTATTCCCTGATACCTCGGGCGCATAGTTTTGACTGTTCCCCAAACACACACGAAATAGCTGTATACTGTCTGCATTGCCTTAAATAATCGAAGAAATATGAGTATCGAACACTTCTTAGCCTGATCAGACGCCATAATCTCAATCAAGATAAGGAACCAAATGGGTTGCAAAGTCGCACGTTGTCGAAAGATTAAATATTCTTTACAATATTTTCCGACGAACGCGATTTTCTTTTCTTTTGCAAAAGGTTCAGACTAAAGGTTCTCTGTGTCTGATCAGAACTTTTTGCAACAACTATTAAGTAGTAGCTTAGACTGTGAAATATAAAGAAATTATTAGTTGATTCTATTGAAGCAGAGTTATTATGGTACTGTTATGACAAGATACCTCAATGTGAATTATGAAAGGAAAATGAAGACATAATCAGAGACACATGTGTGTGTTCTGGTATATCAAACAGACAAGCTTATTCTACTTTATAACCGTCCCCCCCTTAATGATCATATTAAGGAAACCTTAAAATCGGTATCAAAGGTGTTATTCTATATACGCAATAATTAAACCCTTTCACTGCCATTACATGTAAGTCTAACAAAACGGCTAGTTCGCCTGCTTATACCCCGCCAGCTCTTGAATGTTATGCTATTTGGGCTTAAAATCATTGAAATGAGTGTCAAACAGTTGGGATCCTGATCAGATGGCACTTTACACGGCGTATGATCAGAATAGAAAAGGTTTAATGTCTGTATTGTCGGCACTGCCAGTTAAAGGGTTGATTTAAACTATAGTCTTTCATGTTGGCAGGGCTGCCATTTCTCCTGATTTTTCCTAAATCTTCGGATTTTTTTTCTAGAACATGGTAGCTTTAAGCAGGCTGAAAGTAAAATGGCGCATTCTGCTTTACTTCCAGCCTGCTTAAAGTAGTCACGTGCCAACAAAACTAGAAACAGGCTATGGGGTAAAGGAACGGTTCGTAAATTCCTTAGGGTGCATTCTGCTTTACTTTATACCTACTTTTAGCTATCATCTGCTAGTATGTAACTGCTAGAGGAACTATTTTGTTCAGTGTAGGATTTAAACCAAAGACATAAAAAATGCGTATTGATGGTGTAGTTGATTAAAGTAAAGAATGTTTAGAAACGGAACCAACGTTTTTGTCTGATAATTTCGGTAATTATTGATACCGGTTTGGAGGGGTTCCAGTGTCAATACTTTATTCATGTTCGGAATTTCCACGATTTAAGCCGAAACCTGAATGCAACTCAGATGTAGAAATTAACATGTTAAGGTAGCTGTTGACGATCGATACGGCAAGCGGATGTTTCGAATTAATTATCGTGATTGATGATTCCCCCCCCCCCCCCCCCCCCCCCCTCCCATTTTATAGCTATCGGATGAAAATGGTACACATCCCATCAGAATATGCCAATTTATCTCCCCTTATTTAGATTACAAAATATATTTTAATATTTTACGATTTTATAAGAACATTTAAAAAAAATTCAAACAACGATATCAAAGCCATCTTTATTTGTAACATGATTAAAATTGCCCAAAATACTCTTTATAAACATAACTAGGGATCCGTGTCTCAGATTTTTAAAATACCGCTTCAAACCTTTGATATGTAACATCAAATATTTTTTACGGTTTAAAGTCGACCTCTATTACGTAACGCTTTATAACGGACCACTGGAGCTACTTATACAATTTCTGAGACACAGTTGTTACGACCCGTTTTGTAGTAACGTTGCAAATTGTAGTAATTACTACAAAGTGCGTTACTACACTTTGCGTTGAACCCTCACAACCCGTTTTGTAGTAACGTTGCATATTGTAGTAATTACTACAAAGTGAATTGACAGTGATATTTCAAAGTGCAGTAAAGTTCTATAAATCATGTCATAGACGTCCGATTGCAACGAAATTTGCAGTATACCTTCACATTGACACTATACGAGTATACAAGAAATATGACAACGATAGATGGCCTGTTTGAGAAATAATCTTCAAAATTATTTATAAAGGACCTTGCGACCCGTTTTGTAGTAAAGTTGCAAACTGTAGTAAAACACTAAAAAGTGGGTTGACAGTGATATTTCAAAGTGTAGTAAAGTTCTATAAATCATGTCATAGATGTCCGATTGCAACG
Organism: Gari tellinella; assembly: GCA_922989275.2. Taxonomy (NCBI): domain Eukaryota; kingdom Metazoa; phylum Mollusca; class Bivalvia; order Cardiida; family Psammobiidae; genus Gari; species Gari tellinella. Next base: position 57,050,509 of record OV277858.1, read on the forward strand.
CATTTTGGAGTAAATCTTCACATAGATACCATGCAAGTGTACAAGAAGTATGAGAAATATAGACGACTTGTCAGAGAAATTATCTCCAAAAATGATTTATAAAGGACCTTGCGACCCGTTTTGTAGTACAATACTACAAAGTGGGTTGACAGTGATTTTTCAAAGTGTAGTAAAGTTCTATAAATCTTCTCATAGATGTCCGATTGCAACAAAATGTGGAGTGAACCTTTACATTGATACTATGTGAGTGTACTAGAAATATGAAAACGATTGACTGCACGTTTGAGGAGATATTTAATATAATTATTTATAAAGGGCCTCGCGACCCGTTTTGTAGTAACGTTTCAAACTGTAGTAAAATACTCCAAATTCGGTTGACATTGATTTTTCAAAATGTAGTAAAGTTCAATAAATCATGTCATAGATGTCCAATACGAAATTTGGAGCAAACCTTCATATCGAAGCTATGCGAATGTACTAAAAATATGATAAAGATAGACGGCCTGTCAGAGAAACTATCTCTGAAAATGATTTATAAAGGACTTTGCGACCCGTTTTGTAGTAAAGTTGCAAACTGTAGTAATTACTACAAAGTGCGTTACTACACTTTGCGTTGAAACCGCACAACCCGTTTTGTAGTAACGTTACATATAGTAGTAATTACTACAAAGTGAATTGACAGTGATATTTCAAAGTGTATTAAAGTTCAATAAATCATGTCATAGACGTCCGATTGCAACGAAATTTGGAGTATACCTTCACATTGACACTATACGAGTATACAAGAAATATGACAACGATAAATGGCCTGTTTGAGAAATTATCTCCAAAATTATTTATAAAGGACCTTGCGACCCGTTTTGTAGTAAAGTTGCAAACGGAAGTAAAACACTAAAAAGTGGGTTGACAGTGATATTCAAAGTGTAGCAAAGTTCTATAAATCATGTCATAGATGTCCGATTGCAACGCAATTTGGAGTAAATTTTCACATAGATACCATGCAAGTGTACAAGAAGTATGAGAAAGATAAACAACTAGTCAGAGTAATTATCTCCAAAAATGATTTATAAAGGACCTTGTAGTAAAATACTACAAAGTGGGTTGACAGTGATTTTTCAAAGTGTAGTAAAGTTCTATAAATCTTCTCATAGATGTCCGATTACAACAAAATTTGGAGTAAACCTTTACATTGATACTATGTGAGTGTACTAGATATATGCTAACGATTGACTGCACGTTTGAGGAGATATTTAATATAATTATTTATAAAAGGCCTCGCGACCCGTTTTGTAGTAAAGTTTCAAACTGTAGTAAAATACTCCAAATTCGGTTGACATTGATTTTTCTAAGTATAGAAAAGTTTAATAAATCATGTCATAGATGTCCAATTACTACGAAATTTGGAGCAAACCTTCATATTGAAGCTATGCGAATGTACTAAAAATATGATAACGATAGACTTTCTCTGAAAATGATTTATAAAGGACCTTGCGACCCGTTTTGTAGTAAAGTTACAAACTGTAGTATTTAATACAAAGTGCGTTACTACGCTTTGCCTTGAACCCTCACAACCCGTTTTGTAGTAAAGTTGCAGACAACGATAGATGGCCTGTTTGAGAAATTATCTCGAAAATTATTTATAAAGGACCTTGCGACCCGTTTTGTAGTAAAGTTGCAAACGGTAGTAAAACACTAAAAAGTGGGTTGACAGTGTTATTTCAAAGTGTAGAAAAGTTCTATTAATCATGTCATAGTTGTCCGATTGCGACGAAATTTGGAGTAAACCTTTACATTGATACAATGCGAGTGTACAAGAAGTATGATAACGGCAGACTGTCTGTCAAAGAAATAATCTCCACAAATGATTTATAAAGGACCCTGCGACCCGTTTTGTAGCAAAATACTACAAAGTGGGTTGACAGTGATATTTCAAAAAGTAGTAAACCTCTATAAATCATGTCATAGATGTCCGATTGCAACGAAATTTGGAGTAAACCTTTACATAGATACTATGCGAGTGTACAAGAATAATGTGAACGATAGACGGCTTGTCAGAGAAATAATCTCCAAATATGATTTATTAAGGACATTGCGACCCGTTTGTAGTAAAATACTACAAATTGGGTATAGTAAATTTCTATCATATAAAAATCATATCAAAAATATGTTATTGCAACGAACTTTTGAGTAAACCTTCACATTGATACTAGGCGAGTCTGCAAGAAGTATGATAACGATAGACAGCACTTTTGAGGAGAGCAAACGGTAGTAACATACTACCAAGTGGATTCACAGAGATATTTCAAAGTGTTGTTAAGTTCTATAAATCATGTCATACATGTAGATATCCTTTAAGAACGAAATTTGGAGTAAATCTTCACATTTTACTTGATATAATTACGATAGAGGAGATATCTCCAATAATGTCATTATTTACATTGCGACCCGTTTTGCAGTAAAGTCTCAAATTGTAGTAAATAACTTCAAAGTTGGTTGACAGTGAAATTTCAAAGTCTAGTTAAGCTCTTTAAAACATTTCATAGGTGTCCTATTAATGAAATGTAGTGTAAATCTTCATATTATTCACCGGTAAACCGCCACTTCAAGAGAGAAGACAGACCAAAATTCTTCTTCAAGCTGAAAAGTATGAGTGCCTCCCAGATAATCCAATGAAAACAAGACTACAAGGTTTCACCGAAAACAGACTGAAGCGAAGTAGTTTTGTCCACGAGGCTAAGAAGCTAAAGAGGAAACATGGACTCTCCTTAAACATCAGTACAACTCCATTCAGTAACCATGACATCCCAGATCCATTATATTGTGACCTGGTTGCAGTAGACATACACACTGAAGTTCCATATATACAAGAGAAACAAGACGATGACAATACCAAACGCATCCACACGCTTGCAATGATTCATGACCAGTACCCTCCTGAGGCCTGGACCCATGTATATACAGATGGTTCAGCAACCAACGCAATCCATGATGGAGGAGCTGGTATTGTCATCTACCACACAAATGAGACCTAAGAGACAGCATATGCAGCTTCAGGGAAACACTGCACTAACTACAAAGCAGAGACAGATGCACTACAGAATGCAACCAAAATGGTTCAACCCAATGTAGACAGTGGCTCACAAATTGCTTTCTTCACCGATGCACTGTCTGTTCTGGAAGCACTCTCCAACAACAAACAACCACAGTTAGCAAAGTCGCTGCAGCAGCTGAGCAGAGACAACAGAGTTGCACTACAGTGGATTCCTTCCCACTGTGAATACCAGGCAACGATACTGCAGACCAAATGGCAAAACAGGGTGCCCAGACAGACCAGCCAGACAGAAGTGTGCACTACTACTACTACTATTATTATTATTATTATACCCGATTTATATAGCGCTCTTTTCACACAGGAGTTGTGCGTTCAAAAGCGCTTCACATGAAATTATATAAATGTACCTACAAAGCAAGAAAGACAAATAAATACATTCACAATAAAAATGATACAATATTGAGTAGCATGGAAACATGGAAATTCTTTCAATATTATTACCAAGATTGTTATAGTAAGTTTGTAAAATCATTTTTAAAATGAGTCAAATAATTAAAAGATCAATGGCATGATTAAAAACAGAGTGGTTTTTTGTTTGTTTGTTTGTTTGTTTGTTTCAGTGTAGAGCCGGAGAGTAGTTCACAAATCGTGAATCTATGAGAAAGTAGCCATCATCAAGGAACAGTACATGGCCAGACAAGAGAAGGATGATTACCACCGTCTAAGTAGGCCTTGAGACTCAGGTCAGGACACAACAGGCTGAATTGCGCACATGTCTGCATCACCTGCCTGTCCATGTGGTGAAGAAGACCAGACAGCAGAGCATTGTTACGACCCGTTTTGTAGTAACGTTGCAAATTGTAGTAATTACTACAAAGTGCGTTACTACACTTTGCGTTGAACCCTCACAACCCGTTTTGTAGTAACGTTGCATATTGTAGTAATTACTACAAAGTGAATTGACAGTGATATTTCAAAGTGTAGTAAAGTTCTATAAATCATGTCATAGATGTCCGATTGCAACGAAATTTGGAGTCAACATTCAAATTGACACTATACGAGTATACAAGAAATATGACATCGATAGATGGCCTGTTTGATAAATTATCTCCAACGTGATTTATAAAGGACATTGCGACCCGTTTTGTAGTAAAATACTACAAAGTGGGTTGACAGTGATTTTTCAAAGGGTAGTAAAGTTCTATAAATCTTCTCATAGATGTCCGATTGCAACAAAATTTGGAATAATCCTTCACATTGATGCTATGTGAGTGTACTAGAAATATGATTACGATTGACTGCACATTTGAGGAGATATCTCATATAATGATTTATAAAGGAACTCGCGACCGGTTTTGTAGTAAAGTTTCAAATTGTAGTAAAATACTCCAAATTCGGTTGACATTGATTTTTCAAATTGTAGTAAAGTTCTATAAATCATGTCATAGATATTCGATGGCAATGAAATTTAGAGTAAACCTTCACACTGATACTATGCGAGTATACAAGAAATATGATAACGATAGACGGCCTTGGAGATAAATGTCCGATTGCAATGAAATTTAGAGTAAACTTCACATTGATACTATGCGAGTGTACAAGAAATATGATAACGTTAGACGGCCTGTCATAGAAACTGTCTATAAATATGATTTATTGTGGACCTTGCGACCTGTTCGTAGTAAAATACTACTAAATGGGTTGACAGTGATATTTCAAAGTGTAGTAAAGTTTAAAAAAATGGTCGAGTAATTTAGAGCGTTTGCTGTATTTATTTGTTTTCCTTTTTCATCAAAACCAGTACATAAAAATCAACACCTATATCTATACTGCAAAGAGTACACTTTCTAAGATGCCAGTCTATTCTAAACCATCGTCCTGTTTCGATGGGAAGTTTATTGATTTGCCTCATATATGGTAAGTCGGTAAAGTAAAAAGATAAGATTCAATTTATGTTCCGTTTTAAAAATTCTGTAGTTTAAATATTTGGAAGTTTCATTCAATTCTGTATGCCATTTCTGTTAATATAATTAAGACCAGTTTCTTCAAATATTGACTTTATGTTTTCAAGCCATAAATTACGGTAGAAATTATTTCGTTTGAAGAGACTTTGCTCCAGAAACTGATCATCCTCTTTTTGATAGTTATGGATATGGGGAACCTACCAAATTCACCATAAAGCATCACATGCGGGGTACTTTTTTTAACATTTGAGATACGCTTCAGAAAATCAGTGTTTAACTTTTCAATAGTAAACATATTTCCAAATCCCCAAAGTTCACATCCGTATAGCAGTATCGGAAGTACCGTATTATCGAATAGTTTTAGTTGGCATACCATTGAAATGTCGAGATTTCTTTAGGAGTCCAAACATAGCTTTCCGGGCTTGGTCACTAACATGGGCTTTGGCTTTAGAGAAATTTCGATTTTTTGAAAAATCAATTCCTAAATACTTAAGGTGGTTCGCGGGTCTGCGAGTCTGCTTATTCCCTGTCAGACTTCACTGAAACCTTGATTAAATTGAAGTATACCATATGGAGAGTAAAAATTGGTTAACATAAAAAAATACAGCACCGTTTTTTTCTGACAGGACCTTTTATCGAGAAAAGTTCCATTTTCAATAAACAGGAATATTTTCTTTATATAATAAAGAATAAACTCAATAAGTTCTAAACGTTCAAGTAAAATTTACAGACAGTAAAGCGGCGTCTCATCTCGATCCAAACTCGTCTTAAGGTTTGTTTAATTAAAACAATGCATACATCTAAACTGAACAAATTTTGCAGACGTCAATGTCAAAGCAGACGTCTGTGCAGCAGAATAAGGGTTAACCGCTATATTTTCAGTGCTCCAGATACACATGTAAGCGGAAGTAATCTGAACTAATCTAACATTTTCTCACTCATTTCAGCACCGAATGCTATGGTGTTACTACTAATTAAACAAGGGAGGCTTTTTAATTTGTGCCGCACAAAAATATTATAAATAAAATTTAAAAAGCGAATTTCTTAGATAAAAATCGGAATAAGGGGGAGATCCTTTGAAAGCACAGAAAACAGTGCTCACGCCCCCTAGCACCAGCTTAAGCGGAATTCAACTTTCAACTGTAAATGCGCTGAAATCAATGATTCCAAAGGACCAGAAAGTATAACAACACTGAGAATGAAGTACGGGGTGACTTTTTACAGCCGCCACACAAGCATTTAACATCTGCTGTTGTGAATTATATAAATCTGAATAAGGGGGGTTTTGTTTGTGAAAGAATCACGTCCCACGTAGCGTAGTTCAAATGGGACCCCAAACAACCGTTTTATGCAGGTTTCTCAAAAACACAATGCAGCTTTAAATGATATCGGTCAGATGTTGTTTTGCACATCGTTTTCTGGTTGGATTGATATCGTTGTCGGATTGATATCGGCCCGCCATCGAATTTATATGGATCGATTATAAAAATAGATATCAGATTGATATCAAACCGATATAATGTCAGCAGGCAAAGGTTTGTTAAAAAAAACTGATCAAATCCGCCCGATGATCTGATTCATATTTGCTTGTCACCAAGTCCCCTCCCCCCCCCCCCCCCCCCCCGATCAAATGCCGACATATATCCAATTACCTATCTTACAGGTGTGATCGGATTGATATAAATCTAATCATCAGCTATCGGTTTGATATCAAACTCGTATCTATTTTGAATCGATCTGATACATGTTCGATGGTGACAATCCAACAACGATAAAAATCCAACCAGAAAACGATGTGCAAAACGACATCTGACCGATATCATTTGAGATATCGTGCCGATATCGCACCGTATCGGGCCGATATCCATCCGAGATGGGTGCGCTGACTGGGTCAGCATTCCCGGAACTCGAGATTCCGGCCGCCTGCTGTAAAACCACCTTAAATGAATCAACAATAGTACCATTTATTAAAATAAGTCTTTTTATCATAACCATCTCCAAACCATTTAACTTTCACTGTTTGTATGTTAACATTTAACATCCAAGTTTTGCAATACTGAACAAACACATTGGTTGTCTCTTGCAAAGCTTGTTCGTCACCTGCAAAAAGTACTGTATCGTCTGCATAAAGAGCCATAAACATTAGTGATCACTTACATCTATACCTTTAATATAATTATTTGATAAGGAATGCTCTAGGTCATTTAGATGTACGGAAAACAATAGCGGTGACAAATTTTGACCCTGTCTCAGTTCGATATAAGAATTAAAGGAGCAGAATTATCATTATTTTTGGAAACACGTGATCTTACATTATTATACATGTACAAACTTTTGATAACATCCAACACTTTACCATGTATGTTATAAGTTATCAGTTTTGACCATAATGCAATGCGCCATACGGAGTCAAAGGCCTTTTGATATCCAACATATAACCAAACAATTTTTATTTCTACTGCTAAAACATAAAGTACAAAGGAAGCATCAGTGGTGGAATGACCTTTACTGAATCCGAACTGGGTTTGTTTTTTTTATCAATTATGAGTTCCCTTCAATATAATTGGTCAGTCATTTATTAACGATGGCTGTGAAAAGTTTGCCCATACTACTTAGAATCGTAATAGTTATTTGGATCAGTAGCATCGCCTTTTCCTTTAAACATTGGCTTAATCATACCTATAGCCCAAGACAATCCCAGAATAAACGGCAACCATTATAGATTAGATTTTTGTAAACAGCCAGAATTTGCTTTTTTTTAAATATCAGAGCGTTCAAGGATAAAAAAAGTTGTAAAATATACTTGTAAATTTTTTTCTGTAGTTGATTACGCTATTTGCACATATCCCTCACTTAAAGCAGTTACGACTTTGAAATCGGAGAATTGTGCCCTCTATTATCAGATGTACATAGCCCCCTTTTAGTTAAATTAGGTATACTAAAATATGATAGAATTACAGAAAATGAAAACAATTGTTGTTAAGTTAACGAAATATCGGAAGATGAATATTCACATTTTACAAGCGACATCTTTGAAAGATCCTATAAAAGATCAAGAAATTCTGAATACTGTAAAATACCTTAGAAATAATAAAGCATGAGGTATGGATCAAATACGAAATGAATATATGAAATCAACAAATTGTTTCCTACTAATTTATAATTATTTAACTGTGTCCTTGACTCAGGTATGATTAAGCCAATGTTTAAAGGAAAAGGCGATGCTACTGATCCAAATAACTATTACGATTCTAAGTAGTATGGGCAAACTTTTCACAGCCATCGTTAATAAATGACTGACCAATTATATTGAAGGGAACTCATAATTGATAAAAAAAAAACAACCCAGTTCGGATTCAGTAAAGGTCATTCCACCACTGATGCTTCCTTTGTACTTTATGTTTTAGCAGTAGAAATAAAAATTGTTTGGTTATATGTTGGATATCAAAAGGCCTTTGACTCCGTATGGCGCATTGCATTATGGTCAAAACTGATAACTTATAACATACATGGTAAAGTGTTGGATGTTATCAAAAGTTTGTACATGTATAATAATGTAAGATCACGTGTTTCCAAAAATAATGATAATTCTGCTCCTTTAATTCTTATATCGAACTGAGACAGGGTCAAAATTTGTCACCGCTATTGTTTTCCGTACATCTAAATGACCTAGAGCATTCCTTATCAAATAATTATATTAAAGGTATAGATGTAAGTGATCACTAATGTTTATGGCTCTTTATGCAGACGATACAGTACTTTTTGCAGGTGACGAACAAGCTTTGCAAGAGACAACCAATGTGTTTGTTCAGTATTGCAAAACTTGGATGTTAAATGTTAACATACAAACAATGAAAGTTAAATGGTTTGGAGATGGTTATGATAAAAAAGACATATTTTAATAAATGGTACTATTGTTGATTCATTTAAGGTGGTTTTACAGCAGGCGGCCGGAATCTCGAGTTCCGGGAATGCTGACCCAGTCAGCGCACCCATCTCGGATGGATATCGGCCCGATACGGTGCGATATCGGCACGATATCTCAAATGATATCGGTCAGATGTCGTTTTGCACATCGTTTTCTGGTTGGATTTTTATCGTTGTTGGATTGTCACCATCGAACATGTATCAGATCGATTCAAAATAGATACGAGTTTGATATCAAACCGATAGCTGATGATTAGATTTATATCAATCCGATCACACCTGTAAGATAGGTAATTGGATATATGTCGGCATTTGATCGGGGGGGGGGGGGGGGGGAGAGGGGGACTTGGTGACAAGCAAATATGAATCAGATCATCGGGCGGGGGGGGGGGGGGGGGGGGGGGGGGAGGGGACTTGGTGACAAGCAAATATGAATCAGATCATCGGGCGGATTTGATCAGTTTTTTTTAACAAACCTTTGCCTGCTGACATTATATCGGTTTGATATCAATCTGATATCTATTTTTATAATCGATCCATATAAATTCGATGGCGGGCCGATATCAATCCGACAACGATATCAATCCAACCAGAAAACGATGTGCAAAACAACATCTGACCGATATCATTTAAAGCCGCATTGTGTTTTCGAGAAACCTGCATAAAACGGTTGTTTGGGGTCCCATTTGAACTACGCTACGTGGGACGTGATTCTTTCACAAACAAAACCCCCCTTATTCAGATTTATATAATTCACAACAGCAGATGTTAAGTGCTTGTGTGGCGGCTGTAAAAAGTCACCCCGTACTTCATTCTCAGTGTCGTTATACTTACTGGTCCTTTGGAATCATTGATTTCAGCGCATTTACAGTTGAAAGTTGAATTCCGCTTAAGCTGGTGCTAGGGGGCGTGAGCACTGTTTTCTGTGCTTTCAAAGGATCTCCCCCTTATTCCGATTTTTATCTAAGAAATTCGCTTTTTAAATTTTATTTATAATATTTTTGTGCGGCACAAATTAAAAAGCCTCCCTTGTTTAATCAGTAGTAACACCATAGCATTCGGTGCTGAAATGAGTGAGAAAATGTTAGATTAGTTCAGATTACTTCCGCTTACATGTGTATCTGGAGCACTGAAAATATAGCGGTTAACCCTTATTCTGCTGCACAGACGTCTGCTTTGACATTGACGTCTGCAAAATTTGTTCAGTTTAGATGTATGCATTGTTTTAATTAAACAAACCTTAAGACGAGTTTGGATCGAGATGAGACGCCGCTTTACTGTCTGTAAATTTTACTTGAACGTTTAGAACTTATTGAGTTTATTCTTTATTATATAAAGAAAATATTCCTGTTTATTGAAAATGGAACTTTTCTCGATAAAAGGTCCTGTCAGAAAAAAACGGTGCTGTATTTTTTTATGTTAACCAATTTTTACTCTCCATATGGTATACTTCAATTTAATCAAGGTTTCAGTGAAGTCTGACAGGGAATAAGCAGACTCGCAGACCCGCGAACCACCTTAAGTATTTAGGAATTGATTTTTCAAAAAATCGAAATTTCTCTAAAGCCAAAGCCCATGTTAGTGACCAAGCCCGGAAAGCTATGTTTGGACTCCTAAAGAAATCTCGACATTTCAATGGTATGCCAACTAAAACTATTCGATAATACGGTACTTCCGATACTGCTATACGGATGTGAACTTTGGGGATTTGGAAATATGTTTACTATTGAAAAGTTAAACACTGATTTTCTGAAGCGTATCTCAAATGTTAAAAAAAGTACCCCGCATGTGATGCTTTATGGTGAATTTGGTAGGTTCCCCATATCCATAACTATCAAAAAGAGGATGATCAGTTTCTGGAGCAAAGTCTCTTCAAACGAAATAATTTCTACCGTAATTTATGGCTTGAAAACATAAAGTCAATATTTGAAGAAACTGGTCTTAATTATATTAACAGAAATGGCATACAGAATTGAATGAAACTTCCAAATATTTAAACTACAGAATTTTTAAAACGGAACATAAATTGAATCTTATCTTTTTACTTTACCGACTTACCATATATGAGGCAAATCAATAAACTTCCCATCGAAACAGGACGATGGTTTAGAATAGACTGGCATCTTAGAAAGTGTACTCTTTGCAGTATAGATATAGGTGTTGATTTTTATGTACTGGTTTTGATGAAAAAGGAAAACAAATAAATACAGCAAACGCTCTAAATTACTCGACCATTTTTAATGACGGAAATATAACAAGACTTTAAAGAGCATGCAGTTTCCTTGGATCGATGTGACCCTCCGGATTATAAATTATCTAGATTACAAAATTAGCTGAAAATTGAAATATATATTTGTATGCGCGTGTGTGTGTGTGTGTGTGTGTGTGGGGGGGGGGGTTGTAAGTGTTTGAGTGTTAATGAGTGTGTGGTGTGTGGTATGTGTGTGTATGTGTTCTACTTGTACCCTGAATGGTCTGGATCTAAATAGGGCTGATGGTGTCTAGTCAGGGACTTTGCTAAGTTTTGTTTTTCAATTTTAGCACATTCTCTCGCTATATTACCACTGAACAGCCTGACCTTAATGTGTTTTTCTGTACAATTATTGTTACCTCGTGTAATAGTATTCTGAGAGAGTAATAAAACTTGAAAACTTGTAATTTGGAATTGATTGCTTGTCATTATCGATGTCTAACGGGTAGGAACCTGCATTGTCTTAGACATGATGTCCGGACAAAGCTGTGTCTAGTGGAAGCAGCCTATTAAAGCCGATTCCCTTCACAGATATACAAACTATCTACAGGCCTAACTAACTAAAGTTTTTTCATCATAACGTGCATACCACTACAGTGCCCCTCTCTTCAACGACACCCAATGGGAAACACAAATTATGTGTGTTGTTCAGTCGTTATATGGAGAGGAAAAAAAGACTTGGCTAATATTTACAAACAGCTTGAATCCAATTCAGACACCACGTAACGCGGCGTCTGATCTCGATTCAAGCTGTTTGTCACTTGTCATATTATTTGTTCTGTCAAAATGTAACTTTAAGAAAACACAGCAGATAAAAATTTAAAGCAGACGATATTGCAGCCTTGAAAGGGTGAGACATACTTGTCTTGTAAAGACCACTGTGAAAAGGATTGTTGTAAGGATGGAGTCGTTGTTGAGAGGGCAGTTGTAGGGAAGGAGCACTGTATTAAGACTTCAAAAAATAGCTAAAATAAGACTTGTTGAAAAGTTTGAATACATGCAGCTGCTTAAGAAAGGTAAATAAGATAAGTTCATGTACAAATATTCTGCTTCAATAGTATCCTGCTTTAAACAACTGTAGTGGAGACAGTGTTATTCTTTCCAATTAAACGTGTTTGGTTTCTACAACAATTATATCCATTGCAGAAGTTTTGTAAAACACCATTCATTGCAGCAGTTAAGAGTCCAACACTAAAATTAAAGTCACTGAACACATGATTTGGCCTAAAACTATGTCGGAGCTAACAACATAAATATAAGTTAAGAATATTAATTTCAACAAGCACCTTAGAGCTGATATCCCCTGCCGCAGTGATTGTCCAGAAGAAATGGCAAACTTTATTGTGGGAGGAAGGGGCAAATGGTGATCATCTGTCTTTAAAGATCAACATTCAAAAGCTTTTTACAAAGTTTTATAAAATCCATTCAATTTTGTACATTTTAAAGCCTAAACAATACAAAAAATAAAGCCGTTTGTAGCATTATAAATCTAAGTATGACAGGGGCAGGTAACTCTTGATTCAAATTCAACAGTAATTAAACACTTTCAAGAACTTATAATTGTGTGCAAGTATTATTTAAAAAAAATTCAGAACTGTAGAATTTACTAGAGTGTAAACACATTTTCAACTCATCAAGGGCAGAGTATTCTTGACTAATTTGCACATTTTCGATAATAATTGAACTCATTCTATAAATAATAGCCATATATGATTTAATTTTTTTTTCAAAATCCATTCACATTTGTACACAATAGCATGTAACAATAAAGCAGCCATGTTCAGCATTACTAAGTACATAAAGGGCAGATAACTCTTGCCACAAAGTATCCTATTTTGACAATAATTGCTACCCTTATATTTATATACATCATGTGTAAGTTAAATCAAAATCCATTAAAGACTGTAGTTTCTAGATGGTAAAAACTGTTAAATATGGTTTTTTTTACTCATCAAGGGCAGATAACTGTTTACTAGATTCTCCGTTTTCAAAAATTATAACAATTATTTGAAAACTAATAGCCATACATAGTTTAAGAATTTGTTTTATCAAAATTCATGCATATTTATAGATAGTAGGATGTAAACAATTTTAAAATAAAGCATTTTCTATCATTTCAAAGTACATCAAGGGCAGATAACTATTGCCACAAGTATCCTTTTTTGACAATAATTGCACACCTTCAAGAACTTTTACTTATAGACATCGTGTGCAAGTATCATTTAAATCCATTCATAATTGTAGTTGCCAGAGAGTAAAAACAGTTAAATATGGCTTTTTTTACTTATCAAGGGCAGATAACTCATGACTAATTTTTCCGTTTTCAACAATAATCAAATTCGTTCGAAAACTAATAGCCATACATAATTCAAGAAAGTTTTTTCAAAAATCCATGCATATTGATAGGCTCTAGTATGTAAACAATACCAAAATAAAGCATTTTCTAGCATTTCTAAGTACATCAAGGGCAGATAACTCTTGTCACAAGAATCCTTTTTTTACAATAATTGCACACCTGCAAGAACTTGTACTTATAGACAATGTGTGCAAGTATAAACAAAATATGTTGAATACTCTAGTTGCTAGAGTGTAAAAACTGTTAAATATGGCATTTTTAACACAAAAAGGGCAGATAACTCATAAATTCCTAAAATTTTCTGAAAAAAAATTGATTTCCCACGGTGCTCCTATGATGACAAATAAGTATACCAAGTTTAATCCAAATCTGTTTATAGGTTTCGGAGATACAGTTGCGGACGTAAAACGTGACGGACGGACGGACATAATTTTTAACACAAAAAGGGCAGATAACTCATAAATTCCTAAAATTTTCTGAAAAAAATTTGATTTCCCACGGTGCTCCTATGATGACAAATAAGTATACCAAGTTTAATCCAAATCTGTTTATAGGTTTCGGAGATACAGTTGCGGACGGAAAACGTGACGGACGGACGCACGCACGCACGCACGGACAGCCGGACGGACAGACCTAACACAGTATCCCTCTGCCTTTAGGCAGGGGATAACAAAATATGTTGAATACTGTAGTTGCTAGAGTGTAAAAACTGTTAAATATGGCATTTTTAACACAAAAAGGGCAGATAACTCATAAATTCCTAAAATTTTCTGAAAAAATTTTGATTTCCAACGGTGCTCCTATGATGACAAATAAGTATACCAAGTTTAATCCAAATCTGTTTATAGGTTTGGGAGGTACAGTTGCGGACGGAAAACGTGACGGACGCACGGACGGCATTTTTAACACAAAAAGGGCAGATAACTCATGAATTCCTAAAATTTTCTGAAAAAAATTTGATTTCCCACGGTGCTCTTATGATGACAAATAAGTATACCAAGTTTAATCCAAATCTGTTAATAGGTTTCGGAGATACAGTTGCGGACGGAAAACGCACGCACGCACACACGCACGCACGCACGCACGGACAGCCGGACGGACAGACCTAAAACAGTATCCCTCTGCCTTTCGGCAGGGGATAAAAAATACATTTGAACGATACCAATGAGCTGAGCTCGGTTTGGATACGAACCCGTTTGGAGAAAATAAAACAAATTGTTTTCTGGATTTCTTATATGACGAGCTGAGATACAAAAGGCGCCTCACAAGGTTCCAAACTATTTGCCACTCGCATCGTTGGCATTTTAGTCTTTTATTATTATTATTATACAATATTTATATAGCGCTCTTTACACACAGGGGTTGTGCGTTCAAAAGTGCTTCACATGAAATTACATAAATGTACATTCAACGCGAAAAAAGACAAATAGCAACAATTAGATATTAAATAAACATGAATAAACATACAAAAGACAGCCCCCAAAACGGAGAATATAATACTTCTATCAATCAGTAATAAACCTACCGACTGGATTGCAGACCGATAAAGATAAGAATAGAGCACCAAATACAGGCCGCCTAATGCAATAGAACTAGGAAAAGTAGCATGTGATAGTAACTAAAAAAAATATTAGAGACCATATGTTATAAAGTTAAACTTTAAATGGCATGAGAGATTTTATTTTAACAAAAAATAATGTTTTATTTGTATTCTTGGTTAAGTATTGATCTGGAAATAACCTGTGGAAAGAGTGGATGTTATTTTCTTATCAAACTTGTTCCTTTAGGGTTACAATTATGGCAGTTTATCATATAAGTCTAACTGTATCTAGGTAAGCTTATATAAACTTAACATTAGGTCACCTAGGAAGGCTTAAGGCTAACTTTCATGGAATCAGTGTCACGTAATTATAAGGTCGGTTGTCTTAATGACATCACCTTGATGTTTTAACTATCTGTCAAAGCCACAGGTATCTTCCTCATCTTTCTTGGAATTCACCGCTGACAGCTTTATAGATATATCAATCGTATTAATAGTTAAAGGGCTTCGGAATGTCACATGTTCAAACTGTCTGGTATGTTTATGCAGGGAACTTTTGCCCTAACATTTCATCTGACTAAATTAAAGATAAGTTAAACTGGAGTTTGGATCATTTCTCACTAAAGGATTGGTGTACAGTCAGGACTCGATACACTGACATTCGATACAATGGAAAACTCACTTACTGACACGAATTTGGTGGGAACGAACATGCACAGTGTTATTTGATTCCGATATAACGACAAATTCAGATTCCGACACCGACATGAAAAATCTGGGAACCAAACGACATTTTGCTCTATATGTTGATTCGATATAACAACATGCTATATTTGGCTTGAAAACCAGAATTCCCCAGCGCTGTTTTTAGCTAGAGTAGATTATAGTATAAGCGAAAAGGGCAACCTATGTACATGTATGAGTGACCATAGGTCTTTGTGTAACTGAGCGAAGTGTGAAAACATTTCATCCGCAAGCTTTGCAAATTGTTTATCTGTTATAATATACAATTGTGATAAAGTTGACCAAGCATTTGACATGCTAATTGCTGTGAACAATTAAACAGAGAACCAAGAGCAAACTTCAATAACAGATTTTTTCAAACAGTAATAAGCAAAACCTAAGGTAAGGGTAGCTTCATAAAATCTGTATCTGCTTATGAATTACATAGGCAGATATAGCATTTGCACAGCTCACCGACGATAATTAATCAACATTTAGATTTGAATCTGTTTCCAAAATGGTTGAATCGAAACTAAAAACCTTTGAGGCTAAAGTCACAAATACCTCTAGCGTCCCAACTCTACAAAACGCATTTAGAGACTTAACTTCTAAACTTTGCGAAAAACTTGACGCCATGAATGAAAACATGTCGCAGTCTTTAAGACAGGCAATACAATCAAACCAAGTGAACAGTAACATGCCAAATAAACCACCGAATGCCAGTACAGAGACCTTACATATGTTAATCAAACAGTCGGTAACTCCAACATCACACCTTCTGCCGACGTGCAACACAACGCCGACCAAAAATATTTTATCCGCGAGAGTAACGTTCATACGCGTGGCTCTCATGAAAGCTATGCGCACGAGCGTACCTCTAGCGAACGTCATCAATCCAAACTAAACATAACGGAAGGCAATACAAACGTACAAAGCGCTATCACTATTCCAAAATATGCATCTGTAGAACACCAAAGCGAAACTGCAAATTCAAACGCATGCAATTATGCATCAGCTTTGAGCACTCGCATGAACCATAACCCACCAACTAACCTTTTAAACATTAAGTACAACTTACCAGCTACGGACCATGAACCTAAATCTAGCCACAGTGAAGCGCGAGCCGTTGAACGGGAAATTCTTACCATTAATGACTTCCCAATAAAGCTTGCGGTACAGGTAACCGGTTGCAAAGAGTCTAATGGCTCTGGCGAGCGCTTTGCTAGGGACTCGCATAGATTCCGCGGTGTCATACGAAAAAGGGCGGTATCCTACTTTCTGACCGGAATCGCACCCGACAGTGACCAAGAAGGTCTCGAGGCATTTCTCGAAGAAATCGGAGTGGTTTTCAGATCTGCAAAATTTTTGGTCACGCGCAGAGAAGATTGTCGCTCTGCTCAGGTTGTTGTCAGTGAAGACCAGTCGCACATTTTAGAGGACTATAACACCTGACCTGATGGTGTTATTTGCCGCCGTTGGCTCAAACGCTCAGATTACAGAAAACGACGAAACGCCGATTTTAATGACGGCAGAGATGATACCGATGAGGCGATGACGTCTATTGATACCTATATAATGGAATTACGCTTTATGTCTTTGAACGTGACCGGTATCACAACTGCTATACCATACTTACTTCAGGAATTAGAAACGAAACATATTACGATATGCGGTATATCAGAACACTTTTTATTACCCCATAATGCCCATTTAATGAAAAGTATTCACCAAGACTACATAACAAAAGTCGTAACATGCAACTCACCGCGCTGTTTCAATGGTCGAACCTATGGACGCGGTGGCGTAGCCTTTCTTTGGCATAAAGATATTGACGCCTGCGTCGAGGCAGTAGATGTGAACAGTGATAGATTAGTCGCAATTAAATTGAAAGCCGCAGACAAAATTAGATACGTGGTTCAAGTTTATTTGCCCTACTCAAATGAGTCTATCGATAACTTCAAAAATGAGGTTGACCTCCTAAATGACACGCTAAGTTCATTTGAATCTTCTAGCAGAGTAGTTGTGTTAGGCGACTTCAACACTAAACTCGGCGAAGCCAGTTCACATGATACAAGGCGGAATTACATACAAAGAACGTTAGTCAATCACTATTTGCATACTATAACCGGCACAAGCATGTGTTCTGGTTGCCGACATTCCTTCGTTCCAGGTCTTAACTGAAGTCCAAGCTTAATCGACCATGCGGTTGTAGACACTGTTTCTGTCGCGAACGTTAAGGAATGTTTCATTGAGAGTGATTCGCCTTTAAATGTCTCGCGACACCTACCGCCTTTTCTCTATCTTGACGTCGACGCTAACGTAAACATCAACTGGCAATCACCATCGATTGTGAAGAAATGTTTTAATTGGTCCGTAGGCTCGGAACGTTTACGTTACGAAAATGAACTCACCTACCTGTTAAGCGGAGCAGACCTGAATTATGACAATATCAATGAAACGTATAAAACAATTATTAAGTGTATTAACTTTTAAACTGAGAAACACATAAGAAAACGAGCATTTAAGCCGTATCTAAAGCCCTTCTGGTTTCAGAATTGTTTCAGAATTGTTTCAGAATCACATAAACTGCAGGCTAAGAAGCGCGCCATTTGGGTAAAAGCGGGCCGTCCGAAAAATGGATTTGAGGAATATAAAGCCGAGAAACGAAAGTTTCGTTGCCAACTTAGAAAAGCCGCGAGCGATTACGAAAAGGCAGAATACGAAAGGATAGATAAACTTTCCGAGCTTGACCAAAAAGGCTTTTGGAAACTAATAAATTCTATAAAATATAAAGCAAGCGGATCATTCTGCGAAATGAACTTTGACGGCCAAATCGCAAAACACCCATACGATATACTTAAAGGCTGGCAAACGTACTTTTCTACCCTTTACAAATCTTCTGAACATCATAGTTTTGACGAAGAATTCAGAACCAAAATCGAAGGTGAACTTCGTAACCAACTAGTAAGCAATGACACCTTCATCTCGTCAAAACTTGTCACACGAGTCACTAGTGACGAGCTCCAAATAATCTTAAAAACGCTGCCAAATAATAAAAGCCCGTCATTGGACAACGTGACATACGAGCACATTAAGTACGGTGGACACAAACTTATCACGTGTATTGTAAAACTGTTTAATACTATTATCCGGACAGAACGGTTTCCGGATAAAATCAAAGGAAGCGTCACCGTTACCCTTCACAAAGGTCAAGGTAAGGCGAAATCTTCCCCGAACAACTATCGTGCAATATCTCTACTGCCAGTGATATTCAAATTATTCGAGAAATGTATAATGAATCGAATCGAAAACGTCAATTTTCAAGCTAAATTAAACCCGTTACAACACGGCTTCCAGAAAGGCAAATCGTGCAAGCTTGTCTCTTTCATTTACCAAGAATCATCAAACTATTGTTGGGAACGTAATGGCACCACTTATACATGCTTTCTGGATGCTTTAAAGGCCTTCGATATGACGTGGATAAATGGTTTACTATACAAACTAAGTAACCTAGGTATCCACGGCAAACCGTTACGGCTATTTAACGAAATGCTCCATGGAGCCTCTAGCCGGGTCACGTGTCTGAACCATTCACGATAGAACAAGGGTGCCGACAGGGTAGCATATGTTCCCCATTCCTCTATACCGTGTTCATCAATGAACCTTTAAACACGTTGTCGAAATCAAAACACGGTCTTGCAATAGATTCAATAAATGTGTGTGCACCGACTCAGGCGGATGACGTAGTTCTTATGTCGTTATCTGCAGAAGGCCTCCATGCTCTTCTTGACATCTGCAAACGCTATTCGTCTAAATGGAGATATATCTACAATGCCCATAAATGAGCAGTTCTTGTACATAACAGACCTCGCAGATCAAATGTCAAAACCAGTTTTCCATATGATGGATCAACCATTGATGAAGTCAGTGAATATAAACACTAAGGTATTGTACAACATGAATGTCGAAAGTTTCCTGCAAACTGTGACACAATTCGGCAAACTGCGAGAAGTACACTGTTTAGTTTTATAGCATCCGGGCTACACACAAATGGCTTTAATCCAATAACAGGCGCAAAACTATACACGTCAACAGTTCTCCCTCGCTGTTTATTTGGTTGTGAACTATGGTCCGAAATTTCGAACAGCGCCATGAGGCATCTTGAGACAACACACCATTTTTGTCTTAAACGGATACAATGCTTACCTCAACTAACGCGCTCAGACATGGTGAAAGGGCTTCTTGGGTTTTCGTCTATTGAAGCGCATATTGATTTGCAGAAACTGTCTTTTCTTAGTTATTTATGTAGGCTGGCCTCAACAGACATTGCCTTTCGCGTTTTCACCCACAGATTATACCAGTTCAAACACGCTTCCACTATCAGAAAAAGAGGCTTTATTAAGGATATTTCAGGCATATTACGAAAATACGACCTACACTACTACCTTGATCAGTTTGTAGAATGTGGCAATTTTCCGAGTAAATCTAGATGGAAACGTGTTTGAAAACGGTCTGTGTGGCAATTCGAAAGGGATCAGTGGCGAGAAAGACTATCTTCAAATATCGACTTCCAACGTTTTTACAGTGTCCATGCTGATTTAGCCGTGTGATTTGGAGAACGTCCCTCGAAAAGACAGGCTCTTTGAACAATATGCGCTTTATGACAAAACTTCTGTGCAAACCGCTAGGAACCACGGTTCAATGCCCAAAATGCAACTTGACGGTAACTGACGAAGTGTTCCACGTAGTGTTTGACTGTGATCCAACGAGAACCTTCGTCTTCTTTCAGGTATTTGTGCAAAACATTTCGAATTGCATTTCGGGACGGTTTGTATCCATGCTTGGCAGAGTAGACAAGGGCACAGTACTTGTCTATTTTTTTGGACGCATCGACACAAATGTGACTAACATGATAATGCCGGAATTATTCCCTGGCTATTTACAGATCTGCGCAAACTTTCTGAAACGATGCTATTCGTAATACATTATTGACGATATTGACACATAGCCAACGATATTCTTGTGCTTCTGACCCATCATTCTTCTAATGTATGTGCTTTTATTTCGTTTCGAGAAGCCTTCGGCTACCCAGGAGAATGCTGTTTCTTATATAAGCGTATGCATATGAGTTCCCCTTTTTGTTAACCCTTTGAGCCCTAGTCCCGCATATAGGCGTCATTTCAAACAGTGTACATGTGAATAATACACTTATCCTGTGCAAACAGTGAAGACCCAGATCAGAGGGCTCCGAAAGGAGCCCTCTGATCAGGGTCTTCACTGTTTGTCACAATGCCAAACATTCACAAAAAACAACCCTTAAAAGTCAGAAATGGACTAGACTTAGATGGAAACTGGAATTATTCATTGAAAGTTTTAGGGAGGAAAGAGTTAAACTCTTAATATAATAAGAGTGTACAATACATTGGACTCTAAGACTTGTAAAACTGATATGAACACAATTTCTAAAAGATAAGTGAAATGATAATAATAAACATCGATATAACAACAATACAATATTAAGTACATTGATGGCTTGATTGCGGAAGGGCTATGGAGTGTATAAAATGTGTACATCATGTCGTCCTTATGCAATGAAACCAGCATTGTATATATCTTCCCCTTGATTTCAAGGGTGCATTTTGACTAACAGTTTGAATACAATCCAAGTAGACAACTCGGTTTCTGATCGAAATTGCCTACACCACTTTCCCCTCATTTGTAATAATATGTGTTTATGTTTGCTTGTATATAACTTTGTCTGTATGCTGATGTACTTTTCTGTATGCTTGTGTGTTTGTATGCTTATGTACTACTTCGTTTTTATGCCTTGATAATCACCAATAATGGTGGAATAAAAGATGATATATATACATGACCAATAATTAATTCTTGTTACCATTTATTTGTCTACGAGTATAGTGCATGTGTATAAGATTCCAAACATTGACTTTAAATTTACAAAATGAGTGACCAGTTTTTTTTAAATAAAATATGTCTAATATGTGCAATAACATATTCTTTACATACTTTGAAGGGCGAATGATTTCCAGTACCGGTAATGCTTTAATATGTTACTCCCTAGATACGCATGATCCTGTATTTTGGTATTTTTTAATTTTAGAACGGCATCAGACGAAGTTATTATAACGTGTTCGAGCTGAACGTGTGCAGCCTAGGCTAAAAATCACTGTCTCTATACAATTTTCCTCAAGCTACTTGTTTCGTGATTATATCAAACTAAAATAACCTAATGATTGGGCGGAATAAACTCATTATATATGATTCATGATGATTGGTTTCAAACAACAAAATCAAGCCTAATCACCAATTTAACATATACATAAAACAACTGATTCAGTACGAAACACAAGGCAAACTATACACAGCATTAAACACTATAGACGGTCTCACACCGGGACCTAGCATAAACTTGCTCGGCTCTAAACCTGTTCAAACACTAGTCTGAACCCGTGCAATCTCAATACTATAAACCCTACCCTGTCCCACACCAAGCATGAGACATTTAATAAACCTTAGCCCGAACTACTCCGGTCTGTGTTTGAAACACAAAGCAATACCGAAGCACCCATGTTCAAACCCCTGTTGAAACTACCTAAAGCATACAGGTTTCAAACACGTTCTGGAACCGGTATGAAACAGCCTCAAACCACTGTTTCATATACAAGCTTGTATCTTAGAACTTCGACCCGCTCACTCAGTGCCACATTGTTTCTAAACCCTCTCTGGAAGCAAAGCAGAGCAATGCTGGTGAGAACCCCGGATAGAACCTCGGCAGAAGCTTTTCGTGCCAGCTCTGTAGAAACAAGCTAGTACTAAACTCCTTATGACTGCTTCTAGTTGTGGAGCCAATGAATTAATATACTGAAAATATCGTCCTTATATACCCATTAGCTATACGGAACGTTTGTGTCTGCTCGTTCAGCCTATTGAAATGTCCGTGCAGTTGTGTTTTGTATCGAATGCCTTTTTCGACATTATATGTTAAATTAACAAGTAATCAACCAAGAACTTAATTAGAATAGAAAACTTACGCAGATCTATATACATAATCATATACGTCGGCTATAAAGAACACTTTAAAAGTGATACTCTTCACTCCCTGTTTTACACTATCTATTACCAGAAACAAACCCATATAGCCGAAACGGAGGGTTCGCAGAAACACAATTCACTACATTATTACACGTCATGCAAAGAGTTTAAGGCATTACCCTAGTCCATTCATGGATTCTCCAAACATTGTTCTCACTGGGTGTGAAAGTAACTGTAAAGCATGAGAAAAGTGTGCTCAGCAAATGTCAGCAATCTCAAGTTTTCTATAGAAGTCCTGTCATACTCACATTCAAGGTTTTTTCAATGGGTTTTACTAACCAAAATATCAAATATAAGGGGCGGGTCTCACATGAGACACCTCGCCTCAATGATTCAGTCTTTGCCTAGAGACTAGTATAGTAAGTGCATGCTCTACATGCTTTAATCCAAACTTTTATAATGTACTAGGTGTCACCGCCCAAGCTAGGTCAAGTAATGTGTCTTTAAGCTCGTAAGCTCCTAAGAAGATTAGATCAATGTCGGTCAACATCGGCCATGTCCTTGCTGTCAACAATGCAAACTTTTTCAATCGTATTTGTTATTGTTTTAATAAAATGCTACAACTATTAAGAAGGCTATTTATTTATTAATTATTAATTTGTTTGTTATTCCATATTTTTATAGCACTCTTTTCACACAGGAGATGTGCGTTCAACGGCGCTTCACATGAAATAAGATACAAACGGAATATTACTATACTTTGCATATCTTATGCACCGGATCACTCGAGTTGTGTGTGTGTAAAGGCTATATCCAACGAGACCGAAGGTCGAGTTGGATATAGCCTTTACACACACAACGAGAGTGATCCGGTACATAAGATATGCAAAGTATAGTAATGTTCCTTTTATTATATACCTCTTTTAATAAAAATAAAATGAAAATTGATAGAAATGTTTCGAGCGTTACTATAAATAAACGGGATTTCCCATACGTCACACTTCGGGAAATGGCGCGTGAAAGTAAATACTCGCTATTACGACCACTAAAACGAATGCTAATTGATTAAATAATAGAGAGGGGACAGCTTAAAGCAAGGTGACAGTGAAACAGAAAGCTCCTAAAGGAGCTTTCTGTTTCACTGTCACCTTGCTTTAAGCGGTCACCTACCGTAAACACCCTAATACTTAACATAATTTAGTGGTCGTAATAGAGAGGTTTTACTGTAGTTCCGAACTTCCGACTACACAGTAAACGTTCTTTTCCCATTACACAAGCAGGGAGGGTAACCGATCTACTCGCTGTCACCCATCCAAGATGGCGGCACCCTTGTAAACAGGTGAGTTTTCGCTGATTTTAACTTATAATTACCCCTTTTTACACTGAATTAGTTTTACAAACCTGCTCTACAAAAGTCTGCGCCTATTGGTACTAATTATTCCAAGGAATTCTTACCCGTTTGTTCAAACACTCGGTCATGCGATTTGAATCGGCCGAGAATCGGTGAAAATTTTGGTGACAGCATGGGGGGCGTTTTCGCAAAATCCTCTTGTTCGTCGCTAAGCCACCTATTCTTCTAACCTTTTCCATCTTTACAGCAATAAAAATGTATTTAAAGCAAGTACAAACAGGGCACGGCAATGTTTGAGGCCGCTATGCCTCCCACTCGTCCATTCTTGTGAAATGACAACAAATGGACACCTGACAGCATGTAGAGGGTCACTTCGGAGTGTGAGCGAGGATTTATTACTCACAATAGCTTCCTTATTGTACCTCTAAACCATTCAAATAGCCCTTAAATAGAGTTGTCTTGTGGAGATAATTGTTTGGAGGGATCATTTAGTAGGTTTAAGACGAGATATAAGAATGCCAAACATTTTTGAAAACTACCCGTATTTGTACAAATGTTCAAGAGTTTTATATACACGATTACATCAAAATTGTCTAACCCAGTGACATTGACTTTAACCTGCAGTCCTGTATATGCTGAAAAGTGTAAAAAAAATCTGTTCTGTTCTGTTCTTAAAAATCTGCTGATATATGTACTTCAGTTTTGAAAATTGCTCCTACTTTCTGTATACCTCAAGGCATTGCTTTCATATACAATGTGCATATGTATTTGCACAATACATTTCCATGCCTTAAGTCTTATAAACTTTAAACCAATTAGCAGTTACTAGATGAACTAAAGATTCCTATTTCAAGATCTGTGTTGAAAGTGTAGAAGTATGAGTCATAACTTCTGCATGCCTTGAGGTAGTACTTTAATGATTGGTATGCAGGTGTGTATGGATGAAACTAATGAACCAAAATGTTTTGAATATGGCTTCAAATTTTGATATGCATGAAACTGTAAACATTGCCTTTCTTTCGACGCAAACACATTGAATCCAGTGACATTGACCGTCAATTTATGGCTTTTACAGATTACTTACAGTAAAACCTCTAAACCCCCGAACATACTTTGTTGAAGTTTAGTGATCCTGTCGGACAGGTGGTAACTCAATACTCAATACAGATAGAAAACACCAAAACACTCACAGAGAGTGTTAAGTGCTGTCTTAAATCTGTCTTTTAGCAACCGCCTGTCGTATAGGACCATTTTATTGCCAAAAGAAATGTTCGATTTAGTTTGTAGTGGTAATGTTCATGTATAAGTAGAAGTATTTCATATATGCTTTTTATCAATGAATTTATTCCAAACCCGAAGGCATGACGGAATACGTGAAAGTTGATAAAATGAAAAGTCAGAAACAACCACATTTTTTAATGTGTAATTTTAGGGTGTTTTGTCAGGTTGCCATTAAATGCAGAATGTCAGTACTGCCGAATGCTCCTATAGGAAAAGTGTGCAATATAAGCATGCATCATTTAGTACTTATTCGTAAATAATACGTCAAAATTAATTTAAATAAAAATTTGGTTCTCTGAAGTTCCATTGGCAGTTATTTTGGGAGTGTCTTGATAGTTAGCCATGCTTCAATTATAGTTGCATTTCAATGTCGGTGTCAAATGGCATAAAGCCGCGACCGCTTTGAAATCTTGTTATATTTTGAAAATATTTTACTTTACATCATCTCGGGATAAAGGTCGACGGCAGTAACTCAATTTTTATACTTTAAGTTCTTTCAGATGGTGGTGTTTCAAATTAGTTTCAGTGCAGGGACTCGCCTGTCTGTTTAAGACTCTTAGTCATACTTTTCGCCAAATGCTTATTTTTGGAGCCATTTTGAAAAGGTATAGCCACAATTGGTGACTGTGGCTCCAATATCTCCACAAATGACTCCTAAGATGACTTTTCTTGAAATATCTTTGAGCTATCACTTAAGACAAACTGGATTTTTGGCAGCATCTTATTCTATTTTGAAGCCTTTTACTTAGGAAACCCAGCTCAGGGGAGACCCTTTGTGACTTTGAGTACAAAGACACTAGACATTAAATAAATCACAGTTGCATTAAACAACAAAGTCATATATGTTAAGAAAATACTGATTTATTTTAAAAAATAACAATATTGATTTCAAATGATTTTATCACAGTGATGCACAACTCCAATCGGTTGCTTATCCTAAGCAAACAATTATTGTCATGCAAAAGGTATCACTATTAATCAATGGTTAGAGAAATAAAACTACTAAAAATACTGCCTTGTATATAATTATCACATGAAACAAAACTTATTCAAAAATAAACGAACACAAACATACCAAAAGCACATAAAATATGAAATTTTGAGTATTGCAAAATATTAATCTCGAATAACTTTACAATGATCACATGGAACCGACTCGATTTATTTTCAAAAACAATATGACAATATATATAGAGAGACAAGGGATACACTTGATTTTCAGTTTATTCTCGCCCTACCTCAACAAAACTGGTCATATCGTGAATAATAATTGATAATTGATGTAACAACACTGGTTTTGCATTTCTGTCTAGCTAACATTATACCCTTCCATAAAACATCCATAAACGTAACACGAAACCAACTGTGATCTTGCATTTGTTACAGTAACTGCGTCTACCAACTGAAATGGCAAATTTCCGGCAACTGGACAGGTGTTTGCAACTTAGCAATATAACATTGGTTACTACTGACTGTATGTTTGCTTAGATGGCATTATCGAGCATACAGCCACATAGTTCCATAGATACACACTTTTGACACCGATCCCTCTCAAATCATTAAAACCTACAATAAATGCATCGACAGTAAAGTGTTTCGTATGGAGGAGGCATACGGCGGACAGTCACGTTACATAGATGATCGCCTCCATATGAAACACTTAACTGTCGAAGAAACCTGCGAATTTCTTGCTGGTTACAATGATTCGAGGTGGAGCAGATATAATCGATGTCAAAAGTGTGGAACTATGTGACTGTCATGTTCGATAATGCCGTCTAAGCAAACGTACAGTAGCAACCAATGCTTTATTGGAATGTTTCTAACACCTGTCCAGTTGCCAGAAAATCATGCCATTTCAGTTGGTAGACGCAGTTACTGTAACAAATGCAAGATCACAGTTGGTTTCGTGTTATGTTTATGGATGTTTTATGGAAGGGTATACTGTTAGCTAGAAAGCAATGCAAAAACAGTGTTGTTTCATCTATAATTATATCCACGATATGACTAATTTTGTTGAGGTAGGCTAGAATAAACTGACAATCAG
The DNA here is from genome assembly GCA_922989275.2 of Gari tellinella. NCBI lineage: Eukaryota > Metazoa > Mollusca > Bivalvia > Cardiida > Psammobiidae > Gari > Gari tellinella. The sequence goes on from OV277858.1 coordinate 57,078,051, forward strand.
TTGCACCCCTTGTCTCTATTTATACCTTTTGTCATATTTTTTTGAAAATCAATCGAGTCGGGTACCTTTGACAATGATTGCATATAATCTAATACTTTTGATTGACAATTTATGACTTGAAAGAACCAACTGTAGTGGACTGCAGTGGTTCAGTATAGATGTTTCACGACATACCAACTATGCCACATCACAACGTCTGCGATGACGATAAAGATTGCTATTATGAGCGTAAGATTTGCCGCAGGTACATCGGTGAGGTTTCTCTCCATTGGGAATGTCCATGTGATCTTGAAGATCACGCCGGCATCTGAACTGTTTGCCACATATGGGGCAGCAGATTGATGGCTCTCTGTGGCATCTTGCTACATGTTGTTTCAGAGCAGCTCCTGTGGCGAATGATGATGTACATGATTCACACCGATGGCTTCGTTCTTCACCATGGCAAACACATCTGGAAACATATGAAAAGAAACCTCATACTGGAGCAGTTTTACTGAATTCATGAAAAGAGCATATAGTAACACAAAAATACCTTGTAATGCTGTTATCAGACAACATGAAAGAAACTGATGGAGGTATACTTGTCACTTTTCTCTAATAACTCTACAGGAATGAGCATGACTGTAATTCTTGCATCTTCAAAACAAATTTAGAGGGTCAAAGAACAACTATTCTTACTGGACATAAGAATAAAACATGATTGGAATGGACTGATAGCAAGTCCAAAGATAAGAACCCATTTTAACAACACTGTAATTCTCCAATATTCTGCAACAAAAAATACTGTTTCACTTATTGGATTTAAAGACATTCAAGAACAGGTTTGACTTTCGTATGTTTCGTTTTCTACTGAAACTTACATAATTGTTGGCGATCATCATTTATTTCCGTTAGTATATATTAAGAAGAGGAAATATCAAGATCACCATCATGATGCAATTGTTCAAATGGTTCAGTTTCAGGGAAAGGATAATAAATCTACAAGTGTTTGAAGATCTGTCGCTGTGGGCAAATCAAAAGACGAACTACAGTTTATGTTCTCCCACTTTGCCATTTAAATATACCTGTGTTCAAGCCTAAAATGTACCAGCAAAAACCACAATATTGACCACTTTTGGCGAATTTCAAGCACTTCAACACTAAAGGGTATTCAGTAGCCGAAGTGACCCTCTACGTGCTGTCAGGTGTCCATTTGCTGTCATTTCACAAGAATGGACGAGTGGGAGGCATAGCGGCCACAGACATTGCCGTGCCCTGTTTGTACTTGCTTTAAATACATTTTTATTGCTGTAAAGGTGGAAAAGGTTAGTAGAATAGGTGGCTAAGCGAAGAACGAGAGGATTTTTCGAAAACGCCCCCCATGCTGTCACCGAAAATTCCACCGTTTTTCGGCCGATTCAAATCGCATGACCGAGTGTTTGAACAAAAGGGTAAGAATTCCTTGGTATAATTAGTACCAATAGGCGCAGAATTTTGTAGAGCAGATTTGTAAAACTAATTCAGTGTAAAAAGGGGTAATTATAAGTTAAAATCAGCGAAAACTCACCTGTTAACAAGGGTGCCGCCATCTTGGATGGGTGACAGCGAGTAGATCGGTTACCCTCCCTGACAAGGTACATGGGTAATACGGAATTTTCAATCCGTCAAGGTGTATTTGTTCGATAAAATACAGAAATATTTCGGGCAGACGTTGGTAGGTATATAATAAAAATGTATATGTACATGCACGTACAGATGAGGAAAGATAAATAACTACAATAAAGTAAAAACCCTACCTAATGGATTAACATGAAAATTAGCAACGTTAAATAATATTTATGATATCTTACTATAGAACATATATACTTCAATGCTATTATATTTACACAATTGAATTACGCAGTTTGAATAGATAAATGTTCACAAGACAATATAGATATCACAACCGTTTATCTTCCTTACACAAATGCGGTTCCTATGTGGTTTAAACAACCATACAAGCAAATATCAAAGACGATTGAATGACTTCGAGCGATCGCAAGTACATGTATAATCTAATTTGTAATGGTAATTTAAGATATTGGGAATGTACTTGTGTACCTAGCCTGGAGAGAGATATAAATTGCAACGCTAATTATGGACCTGGTACAGGGAAGAAGACGTTATTTGTTTCTCAATAAACGCGTTTACACTAAAACTGTTAATCACTTCTATTGCAAATAGTTTGGAGCCAGATAAGACGCTGGGTGAAACGGAGTCTAATCAGGCGTCAAACTGTGTGTTACTAAGTTTAGAAAGAGTTGTCATTTTCTTTCCTAAATTAATTGTCAATACACCCATTTTAATGCATGGCGTTTGCATTTCGCTTGCGTTTGTAAGCGTCTGATCTGTATCAAAACTGTTTGCATAATTATTATAGTATTATAGAGCATGACAGCAAAAGGGTTACGCTTTAAAACATTGGAAATTTTAAGATTATTACGGAAAAAAAACTTGCTTTTTTTCCGTTCTTAGGTAATGCACGAAAAAAACAAAGGTATTCCCAATTCAACTCAATCCCTGACAGACTTTGAAAAGTGTTTGATTTGCGCGTGCATAACTAAGCAACAATACGAAATAGATAATGATAACAATTATTTGAAAACTAATAGCCATACATAGTTTAAGAATTTGTTTTATCAAAATTCATGCATATTTATAGATAGTAGGATGTAAACAATTTTAAAATAAAGCATTTTCTATCATTTTAAAGTACATCAAGGGCAGATAACTATTGCCACAAGTATCCTTTTTTGACAATAATTGCACACCTTCAAGAACTTTTACTTATAGACATCGTGTGCAAGTATCATTTAAATCCATTCATAATTGTAGTTGCCAGAGAGTAAAAACAGTTAAATATGGCTTTTTTTACTTATCAAGGGCAGATAACTCATGACTAATTTTTCCGTTTTCAACAATAATCAAATTCGTTCGAAAACTAATAGCCATACATAATTCAAGAAAGTTTTTTCAAAAATCCATGCATATTGATAGGCTCTAGTATGTAAACAATACCAAAATAAAGCATTTTCTAGCATTTCTAAGTACATCAAGGGCAGATAACTCTTGTCACAAGAATCCTTTTTTTACAATAATTGCACACCTGCAAGAACTTGTACTTATAGACAATGTGTGCAAGTATAAACAAAATATGTTGAATACTGTAGTTGCTAGAGTGTAAAAACTGTTAAATATGGCATTTTTAACACAAAAAGGGCAGATAACTCATAAATTCCTAAAATTTTCTGAAAAAAAATTGATTTCCCACGGTGCTCCTATGATGACAAATAAGTATACCAAGTTTAATCCAAATCTGTTTATAGGTTTCGGAGATACAGTTGCGGACGGAAAACGTCAATAAGGCACATATCTTTGCAACGGTAATTTAGGGGAAACTACTCACCAACGAAACTAAAAAACTTCGAGCTTCTGTTGAACGGCAACCTGTCGACTATTTTGTACAGCTTGTACATTTTAACACCCCCCCCATTTCTTCGAAAAAGAGAGAGAAAAGGCCCGCGTCATCCAAACACTGGTTAAAAGCAAGCAGGAAGCCGACTTAGAAGCTTTCCGCTTAGCTTTCATCCATTGGACACACGTCAGAGACTGAAACAATAGTCATAATAAGCCACCGTCCAACATCAGTCCGACTGTAGGCATGATAGACAATGAGCATGAATAGCGAGGTCCCAATAACTGCATATCGAAACAAATATTTGTTTGTAAATGTATTTAACTCTTTTGTATTGAACCCTTCCACCACCAAATTATTTTTGAGTTTTGTACCCATACACCGTTATTGTGTCGTCTGCTTCAATACTATTGACTGCAATATCATTTCAAAGTGAGAATTAATAGAATATGACATGAGAAATATCGAGACGGGTGTCAAACAGATTTGATCCTGATCAGACGCCGCGTAACGCGGCGTCTGATCAAGATCAAAACTGTTTGCAAAATCGACTTTAGGCGATTCAGACGGTGAAAGGGTTAAGCTTATGTTCAAGTTAATTATCATGTACATTCGACCACTCTTATTCAAAAAGTAATTCTAAAAAGTGACAGGTATTGTTGAATTGTCTTCAAATTTGTCATTTGCAGAAAAACTCAAAATCAATTAGTATGCTTATCAAACTGGAGAAAAAATTAAATATCAATGCCAAACAACTTGGATCAAGACCATACGCCGCGCCATACGGCGTCTTGTTTTAATCCAATCTGATTGCAAAAGTTTGCCCAGCCGCGCCTAGCATGTTAAGGGTTAGGTGACTACTTGCACGATATATAGGAAGCAAGTAACTGCAAGCAGAACGACTTACTCATAAGTGTACTTGAAATCGCATACACATCATGCATGAACTTTTATCATCATGTGTAGTTCATCACCAGTACTTTTCTCGTGCAATCCGGCCTCACACAAGCAAACAGAGTTGAGCCGATCTTATTTAAACTATACATATGCATGTGATTACTTACGAAAATAAGTCCAGAATGCACGAGAAAAAACTAGTAAAGCAACTAAATGGATAGAACATAGACAAACATGTAGGAAATTTTCACTTACATATATGTGTTAAAGGAAAACAGAAACAACCCATTTTAAACCCTTAGTATGCATGACTGTAAGGTGCCGTCTGTCCACGGGTATACACATATTTTAAAACAAGTCCGCGTTTTTCACGGACACTCATACAGTATAACCCCTGCATTTCGACCCACCAAAAGAAGATCTGTTAATAATGTCAAGGACATGCGACATTCTCAGGCAGGATGGAAGTCAGGCAAAGAGCTCCTCATAGAGCTTTCCGCTTTACTTTCGCCCCGTCAAAGCACTATTCGGGGCCAAAACACTGAATAACTTGACCTCAGTCATTGGTCGCAATATACGTGTCCTAGGATAGTATGAGAAATAGTCAGAATACTGTCCGCTATCCTTGACCTGTACCCATCTACTCACATACCCCAAGATTAGGGTATGAAAACAGACAGACCAGATAGGATATGAACATACTTTCACTCCGTGCTGTACCCAAGTCTATCTCTCCAGCGAAACGAAACCTGGAAGAGATAGCCAGGTACCATTGTTAGAGTGTAATACCAAGTCCGCCTAGGATCCCAATTAGTTCAATCGCTGCCAAAGGCGCAAAAAGGTGACTTTACACACGGATGACCTCACAGACAGTTTGGGTCCCGATCAGACGCCACGTAACGCGGCGTAAGATCAGCGCCCAGACTGCTTGGCATTTTCAGTTAAAACAATATATGGAAAAGTAACCAACATAAAGCGTTCGGACAACAACATCCATGCATCCGATCTTTTGCCGTGGATAGGGTTTAAGCAGACTTTAAAGTTTGGCGTGGAAAAAAGTTAATGTCATTTAAACACACAAATCCTTAAATATCAATCAATAACAATTAATATATTCATGTATATGATAATAGTCGATATTGTGTAGGTTTGCGTTTTTAAACGATCGCCAGTGGTGTAGCATGGACACTGGAGTTTAGTGGCTAGCAAATTAATGCAGGACAAGAACAACGTTGGGAACTCACTCAGGAGCCCCATCACTATCCGAATCCGCACCAAGCAACCAAATAAATCAACTGCCACACAAGAGTCTGAACGTTTGAAAAATACTTTTGTGAAATCGTTTATGAAATCTCTTGGCGCTGACATTTTGATCAACTTCCAAGACACTCGTCATCCAGACGACATCTTGTAAAATTAATGAAATAATGCATAACAGCATGCAGTTCTTTAGCAGACGACATTTTATAAAGACGCTATATTTTACTTAAACAGTATTTAACACAACTTGGGTTATGGGTATAGTGAAGAGGGCGTCTTTCACATTCGCTAGACACGTAATACTCACGTTCATTTTATCCATTGCAGACAGTTTGAAACCTGATCATACACCGACTAAACTCGGCGCCCGAACAAGATAAAAAACGACTGCCGCGCAGACTAAAACAGTATTTTGTATTTTTGAGTGTTTTCAGTTCAAAATCAGTCGTTTTCTAAACATTTATAACCAATTTTTGTCCAAAATAAGTCGACCATGGACAGAACTCCCGCAGGATCCAAAACTATATAAAACATTGAAATAAAGGAAGAAATCAAAAGATCAACCTCATATACATAATAGCCTTCAATACATTATATGCATGCACCTCAAGTAGCCTAATCGTAAGCACTTTAACCGCAATAAGAACCTTTGCAGTTTGGATCATGTTCGGGCGCCGAGGTACCCGGCGTCCGATCAGGGTCCAGACTGCATGGCATTCGTATCGCTATTTTTCTAATTTCTTAAAGTAACATCGGAACAAATGGCCAGACAGTCAAGGAAGACTTTATTGTGTACTTTAAAGGATTGTTAATTATTGTTAAATTCCGAGTGTAAAGGATTAAAACACCTCCATTCTTATATGTATATTCTTACACAAATTTTTAGGAAAATTTTAAGAATGCATAATAGCGCGCTGTGAGTCGATTTCAGTGTACTACAAACAATTTAGGTACAGATTAGTCGCAGATAAAATTGACCAATTTGGACCTAAACTTTTCATTTTTTTATAATCAAGACTATCCATAGGATATACTCTAGCAGACGTCAATTTATGACGAAATTATTTATTTAGCATGCAGTACAATGCTCTAGCGGCAGCATTAAGGAGCATTATATATGGGCCTGAGTGTCCCGGATTGGGTAAGTATTTCATCCTCGTGTCTCTATCTAATCCAAATAGGAGATCACCCATCAGAATCGTCATTAGAATACGATTCAAATGAGTAGTCACATCCGGTTACGGTAACCACTATCGATTTATATAACTTCATGCATGACATTCTCAGGCAGGATGGAAGTCAGGCAAAGAGCTCCTCATAGAGCTTTCCGCTTTACTTTCGCCCCGTCAAAGCACTATTCGGGGCCAAAACACTGAATAACTTGACCTCAGTCATTGGTCGCAATATACGTGTCCTAGGATAGTATGAGAAACAGTCAGAATACTGTCCGCTATCCTTGACCTGTACCCATCTACTCACATACCCCAAGATTAGGGTATGAAAACAGACAGACCAGATAGGATATGAACATACTTTCACTCCGTGCTGTACCCAAGTCTATCTCTCCAGCGAAACGAAACCTGGAAGAGATAGCCAGGTACCATTGTTAGAGTGTAATACCAAGTCCGCCTAGGATCCCAATTAGTTCAATCGCTGCCAAAGGCGCAAAAAGGTGACTTTACACACGGATGACCTCACAGACAGTTTGGGTCCCGATCAGACGCCACGTAACGCGGCGTAAGATCAGCGCCCAGACTGCTTGGCATTTTCAGTTAAAACAATATATGGAAAAGTAACCAACATAAAGCGTTCGGACAACAACATCCATGCATCCGATCTTTTGCCGTGGATAGGGTTTAAGCAGACTTTAAAGTTTGGCGTGGAAAAAAGTTAATGTCATTTAAACACACAAATCCTTAAATATCAATCAATAACAATTAATATATTCATGTATATGATAATAGTCGATATTGTGTAGGTTTGCGTTTTTAAACGATCGCCAGTGGTGTAGCATGGACACTGGAGTTTAGTGGCTAGCAAATTAATGCAGGACAAGAACAACGTTGGGAACTCACTCAGGAGCCCCATCACTATCCGAATCCGCACCAAGCAACCAAATAAATCAACTGCCACACAAGAGTCTGAACGTTTGAAAAATACTTTTGTGAAATCGTTTATGAAATCTCTTGGCGCTGACATTTTGATCAACTTCCAAGACACTCGTCATCCAGACGACATCTTGTAAAATTAATGAAATAATGCATAACAGCATGCAGTTCTTTAGCAGACGACATTTTATAAAGACGCTATATTTTACTTAAACAGTATTTAACACAACTTGGGTTATGGGTATAGTGAAGAGGGCGTCTTTCACATTCGCTAGACACGTAATACTCACGTTCATTTTATCCATTGCAGACAGTTTGAAACCTGATCATACACCGACTAAACTCGGCGCCCGAACAAGATAAAAAACGACTGCCGCGCAGACTAAAACAGTATTTTGTATTTTTGAGTGTTTTCAGTTCAAAATCAGTCGTTTTCTAAACATTTATAACCAATTTTTGTCCAAAATAAGTCGACCATGGACAGAACTCCCGCAGGATCCAAAACTATATAAAACATTGAAATAAAGGAAGAAATCAAAAGATCAACCTCATATACATAATAGCCTTCAATACATTATATGCATGCACCTCAAGTAGCCTAATCGTAAGCACTTTAACCGCAATAAGAACCTTTGCAGTTTGGATCATGTTCGGGCGCCGAGGTACCCGGCGTCCGATCAGGGTCCAGACTGCATGGCATTCGTATCGCTATTTTTCTAATTTCTTAAAGTAACATCGGAACAAATGGCCAGACAGTCAAGGAAGACTTTATTGTGTACTTTAAAGGATTGTTAATTATTGTTAAATTCCGAGTGTAAAGGATTAAAACACCTCCATTCTTATATGTATATTCTTACACAAATTTTTAGGAAAATTTTAAGAATGCATAATAGCGCGCTGTGAGTCGATTTCAGTGTACTACAAACAATTTAGGTACAGATTAGTCGCAGATAAAATTGACCAATTTGGACCTAAACTTTTCATTTTTTTATAATCAAGACTATCCATAGGATATACTCTAGCAGACGTCAATTTATGACGAAATTATTTATTTAGCATGCAGTACAATGCTCTAGCGGCAGCATTAAGGAGCATTATATATGGGCCTGAGTGTCCCGGATTGGGTAAGTATTTCATCCTCGTGTCTCTATCTAATCCAAATAGGAGATCACCCATCAGAATCGTCATTAGAATACGATTCAAATGAGTAGTCACATCCGGTTACGGTAACCACTATCGATTTATATAACTTCATATATAGTTGTGTAGCACTGTACAATAGTTCGTACAAGACAGAAAATAAATCGTAAGCAGACGACAAATTTCGGAACAAGCGGATTAAGATGTAAGCTGTACATGTACAAGAGTGGCCGCTTTTGAACGAAAGCGAGCACGATTGTACATGTAACTCTTTACAAACATATATTCAAAGATAGAGACTTGATGAGGAACCAGTTCATATGAGTATTGGGATATAGAAATTCTAGAATACAAAGCACAAAGTAACTAGACTAATAACATGCGTTTCAATAAGCCGATCACTACTCATGTCGCTAAAAATAGCACATTTGAGGAAATTCCTCAGTGTCACGTGAGTACTGTCAAATATGTGTATAAAACAAACAACTGGCAATGCAGCTGTTAGCAGTGTCTATGCACCATTGCTGAGCTTTGAAATGTCAGAACTAGTGGCTATTTTCACTGGAGAGTCTGTGTACGATTTCTTTGCAAATATCTTGCCATTATTGGTCCAGAAGCTGTTTACTTTATTGGCGCGTTTTAGGCTTTCTAGGCTTTTGATCAAAGTGTGGTTTGACTTAGTCAAGTCTTCTGTAATGAAAATTTTGTCTTTATTGCCTCTTAAATTCTTCTTAGATGAAAAAACTCTTTGCTTAGGGAAATATCTATTGAACTTCACAAGTACTTGTTGTCTGCCGTTACCATTTGGTCTGCCAACTGGGTGACATCTAAGGTGTGTATAAGCGCCACAGGCTTCTGTGAAAGAAATGGATTTGTTTGATCTCAAATTGCGGAGAGTGATACCTGAACAGTATTACTGTACCGATCCGGTAGCGTGTTCAATTTAAGAAATAATCTATGTTCTACCGTTGTGAAACGGTATTTTACAACGGTCGGGAGTTGTGGTGCGCAGGAATTGACCACGAAGGCCGAAGACCTGAGTGGTCAATTCCTGCGCACCACAACGACCGACCGTTGTAAAATACAGTTTCACAACGGTAGAACATAGATTATTTCGATTCTAACATGACCAGATGTAAGGAAGTTCATTAGAAAGGAAATCAAATGTTCCATACTTATTTCCTCAGCGGATGAAGTTTTTCAACCGAATAACTTTTTCCGCGGCATTACAAGAATCTAACACCCATAAGCAAATTTACAATTACCGATCCATAATCTGGCATAGAACAAACATTACATCAAACAAGACAGAAGAATGAGAAAATTACTGTAACGTTACTGGTTAAAAGTATATGGTCTTTACGGGCTATATGAATAACGAAATGTCATATAACCGCGGGAGGAGCGGGGTAGGGAAGAGCGTGGTATACCGTCTCAGGTATACCACGATAGACCTGTTCTTTGTTTATAGAGACGAATTCACGTGTCATGTTAGAATGATCAATTGCCACTGTTTGCTGTTTTTGTTAGCAATTTGTGTAGCGTGCAGAATACACTACAGTAGACAAAACATTTTTCTTTCCAAATAAACCCGGTTACACTTTAACCTTCGTTTTCATTGCAAACAGTTTGGATCAGACGCCGGGTAACCCGGCGTCTGATCAGCCTCCAAACTGTTTGCCACTCAAACTAAAACTGGTAGTCGTAGTTGTCAAAAAGTTGTCATTAGCTCACCTGGCACACCGTCGTCGTCGTCAGTCCGTCCGTCCGTCGTCAAACTTTTGCATTAAACTTTAATTAAAGATCTTCTTCTTGGAAACCGCTTGGCCAATTTCTTCAAAACTTCATAGGATTGTTTCTTGTAGGGTACTCTCTCAGATTTCTTCAAATATAGGTCATCCCATTGAAATTGTTGTTGCCATGGCAACCAAATGAAAAAAACTTTAAAAATCTTCTTGTCAAAAACCACTGGGTACCAGGTGAGTGATTTATGGCCGCATGCGGCTCTTGGTTTCTATATTTCATTGCAATGCGTTTGCGTTTGAACGGAAGAATACCGTTTTCTCAACTGTATTTCAAAGCCAACTTGCAATCAATGGCTGTAGATGGCCTTCGATTTCTTTACTTAACTCATCACTGTATTCGGATGGTAACATACTTGGCAGGAATCGGGTAGTTTAACAACTGCGATTTAGGGTTTATTTTACTTTTAAATCATGCCGTTTGTTGTTTTTCATCGGCTCATAAAAATGACAGTTCGGCTCCCGGTCAAAGACAAATGCCATCTTTGAATATGTAGGGGAAAATCCGTATTTATTTATAAAGGCTTTCTTTTTCCCGTCGCAGACGGGTCTGTTTTGTATTTTGACCTCATCTCTATGAAACAATTTAACCAATCAGGAATGATCAGAAATCCTGGTCAATGATCACGTGCTTGAAATGCAGTACTCTTATCGGCCAATGGCCTAGACTGGCGTTCTGTTATTTTTTCACATCAATCTTGCGAATGTAAACCTGGCAAAACATTGAGATGCAGTCTATGTCATCATTTCTAAATTTAGCGTGGATAAGCTCTAAATTTAACTGTTAAGTCAGAATCTCTCTGGTTAAGTGAATACTGTACAGTGGAGAATGTGTTATTCTTTCCCAATAAACCTGTTTACGCTAAAACTATTATTTGCAGTGCAAACAATTTGGAGCCAGATCAGACGCCGGGTAACCCGGCGTCTGATCAGGCTCCAAACTGTTTGCCACCAAGATAAACATGAAATATCAGAATTGTCCAAAAGTTGTTCTTTTCTACGTTTTAGTTTTTTGCGTTTGCGTACGTTTGCGTTTAAACGGGAAAGAATAACAGATTCTCCACTGTACCCCACACAAAACTTTAACCTGCGACGGAATATCTTTTTTAAAGATATTTCTTGTTTAAACTGACACTGATGAGTATCACTCTGAATTTAATACTTGCTAACTGCCATTTGATTTTTCTGATCAATGCGAGATGAATTTCAAAGTGCAGATTTCATGTTAGATGTCGAAAAAATAGTTAATTTAAACAACTTTTTACAGAGGATACACTTTTTTCTATTGTTTTCCCCATGGATAATTATGAGTAGGGCAGTTATGATATGCACCAGGGACTGTACCTAGGTCACTTTATCTGGACACCGTCAAACCAGTCATAATGCAACCCCCGAAATCTTGAGGGCCAAGGAGGGAAGCCTTAAATGCCAGTTTTTAAAGTATTTGGCTTGACTAGGCAGCTTGGGCCTGCATTAATCTGGCATTTTATTGTGACATTAACCTGTAGCACATTCAGTTACTGTATTGATTGCGACTAATACGTAACAATTTAACTAAAACGGACTGTTTGCACGATATCGATTGTGAACGGCACGAACGGTCTCATAGGTAGTTGGGCAACACGAACAAAAACAACAAAATGGCGACCAAATGAGTTTACAAAATAAGTGAACAGTCCCAAGTTAATTTCTCATCATTAAACCAACATTTTCTGAACAAAGCAGCTTACATCTGAACAGCTAAATCTTATTTTTATATGTACATGGAGGAATTATACCCTAGAGAAGTATCCGGCCGGCTCGCGATTTATCGTGTCGTCCAAAATCGGTCAATCAGCGGCGCTCGCTGGCGGCTAGAAAACAACGTTTTTCCGAAAGGTTTGTGTTAATAGAAATGCTTTTAATGTCATCTTTTCGTTATAAATTTTAATACAGATGTTTTATTAGACAATGATCTTACGCGTAGTACAAAATTTGAGGCGATAGCTTATAAATTGTTAGTTAAGTGGGGTTTTGAAAATGAGAGAAAAACGTATTGTTTCGTTTACCTACGAAGTTTGTGTGTGTCTATATTTCTCTGCCACTGTCTGTTTGCCTCTTGTCTGTCTCTCTGTCTGTCTGTTTTTCTCTTATCTCTGTCTGTCAGTCTCTCGCTTCTTCTTTTCTATCTTCATCTTTCTGTATGAATGTCTGTCTCTCTGTCTCTCTCTCTGATGATCCTCATGCGGAGAAAAGGTAAAATGTGTCATAAAGAGCTTAATTTGAAAAAGGGGTAAACTATATTTCAAGAGACATACTCTATGAATCCGACATTTTTGCAGCCTGGTCTGGATTACAACTGTTTGCAATTGCAATAGTCATCATGTTACTGGTATTCAGTAATGAGAGGGTTAATCCAGTCATCAACCAAACCAAGTGCATTGATGTTGGGGTTTTTTTTTTGTTTTTTTTTTTCAATTCAAATCTATTATCTTTATTTTTTGTGATTTGTATAATATATAGAAATCATGCGGTTACAGAAGTCAAAAACACATGTTCAAGTTACACGCACGGGTAGCATTGATCTTTTTTTTAAAAGTGGAAACCCCCTGGTGTCCAGTTCCCTAACTTGCACTTCATAGATAATCGGCATGTTCAAGAAGCATGGACTTCATGCTGGGAGAGTTTTATGACGCTTATAAATGGCCTGCTAATTGTGTACGGTTACGTAATGTGTCACATTCCTTTGTGATATGTAATATGGTAGACATGTAGTTTACAGATGAATAGCCCTAGTTCATTATTTAACCACATTTACTTGATGATTTTATTCTTAAATAAACGTCTATTATCTTAATTTAATTGATTGATGTGTATTAAGTAAAGTAGCAAGTTTTTTCACACTTTTGTTTTTATCGCTCGAAATTGTCGGCTGCATTTTTTTTTTAAAATTTAGATTTGTACATTTTGTAAGTAAATAAAGCTAAAGACGAGTGTCAAACATTCTGGATAACCCTAAATTCCTTTTTTTTTGAAGTAATATGTTAATAATTCTAATTTTCCTTTCAATAATAATAATGATCACATACGACATAATAATACAGTTACAACTTTGGCCGTTTGATTATGGCCGTTTGACGCGCACTCCTTTCAAATGTCTCTTTACATACAAAATGGATTTTTTTTTGCCTCCAAGGAAATATTTCCTCCATATAGAACATTGTAACAATGCATGAACACTTTTTTAGAAGTTTAGAAGTTTGCTTAAGTTTTTATACGGAAGGAATTCTTTTCTTACGCGAGTTGGTCTAGTCTTTTCATTAGCCAGCAACATTTGTAGGTCATCATTACTTTTTTCGCTTCAAGAAAACCCCTGGTATTTTTACAACCGGCTTTATATCAAGACCTTTTTTTAAAATATATATTATATATATCGGACGAAAATTATGGATTAAATTCAAGTTTTTGAAACGGGACGTTGTATTTATTTCGCGATCGCCTGCTCTCGTTTATCGACTATTTCATTTGGCAATCGCTCTTTAACTCGCCATAAAATTTGTCGATTTCAAAAATAAACACTGGCATTTTCTACAACTGAAAGAAAAATATCTTAGCTGTCCTTGAAGACCATTGTTATGGAAATCGGCCTAAAACTGAGGATTTTATGAAAGGTTTTGTAACAGGGCGTGATATATTTTTGAGCGAGCACTTGCTCCCTTTTATCGGCAAATTCATTTGGTAACCGCTCTATAACTCGCCATAAAAATGATCAATGTAAAAATTAGATTATGTTATTTTCACAAGTGAAAGATAAATATCTTAGCCTTCTTTTAAGATCATTATAATGAAAATCGGGTAAAAATTAAGGATTTTATGTAACTTAAACTAATAGTAGGTAACCATTCAACACGATAAAAAACGCGATAGCCCGCTATCGGCGTACCGGTGCAGTTGAATTATCGATCGATTAAGCGTTATCGCGCATACAGGTATTGGACGACACCATTTTCGGGAAAATGCAGATTTGTGTATATGATTCTTCTCCAGGGTATAATTCCTCCATGATATGTAGTAAAATTGATGCATTTCAGTTGATTAGTACACTTTCGCTTGTGTTATTTCGATACGTACATAAACATGGGAGTGCAATGAGTTATTATTGAAGAGTATTGGTGAACATTAGATGTCGTACTATAAGGGTTGTTTGCATTGGTTAACGTTGCTTTTTCCCAATACGGTACTTGAACGCGCTACTGGCCATAAAATGACATTTTTTGGTGGCGGACCAATTGTAACGAGAGCACCACAACGGGGTACTGGACGCTCGACTTTCGTATACTTGAGACGGCTACATTTTTCAAACTTAAAGAATGTGTATGGGTGTTTAATGCCCTATTGATCATAGAAGTTTGTAAGCAACAACTTAAACATACTTGGACAGTCAACATTCAATTTAAAGTAAACTATAAGTCAAAACAAGGACAATATCTTTGCCTGCTTTACCTGCCTTGTTGTAATGAGTTGCCCTTTTGAAACTAAACAAGTATTCAAATATATTGGAAGTTTGACATAAATAACTTTCTACAGTTACTGTTACTGAATAATTTCATATACAAATTCTTAGTCAAACAATGACAATAAATCTGCAATGACAAATCCCATGGTTATCTGCCTTGTTGAAAGGTGATGCCCTTTTGAAACTGAATAAGTATTCAAAGTTTCAAGTTAATACCTTTCTCTGGTCACCTTTCTTGTTGCCCTTTTGATATAACACAAGTATTTAAAGTTTCAAGTTAATACCTTTGACAGTTATTAAGATATTTCAATTTACAAGCTTTAAGTAAATAAAATAAGGGCAATAACTCTGGAATTACAGCACAGTGGAACTAAAGCAGAAAACATCTTTAAATGCTTTCTGCTTTACTTTCATTTTTCGTTAAGTGACCACCTGCCATAAAACAATAAATAATTACTGTAGCCTCAGTTGTGTCTACAGAGTGGTTTACTGAATTGCCAAACCTCATCATTGGCAACTCTCAAGACCTTCACTCTTTGATTTATGTTGGTTGTTTATTGTGAAAAGTTACACATTTTTTTAAATTATTTCAACAGGGGCAATGGTAACATGGTATGGATGGACCCCATGGATGAGTCAGATTTTATTGCACCAAAACACAAAATGGGTCATATAGCACGGATGGACGAGGAGGAGGAGGAGGAGAGATGATGATGATTTCAGAACAGCTGATATCATATTATCTCATTGATTGTGATGAAGGGCATGGTAACATCACACCACCATGGTACCAGACCTTTCAAGGGGAATTCAACAGCCATAAAATAGGTAAATTATTGCTTCTTTCATTAAGAAATTACATAAAATTAGAAAAAGTTAAAAAAAAAACAAACAAAAAAACACGGTCCACCAGTCAGCTGAGGTTAGCCTTTATTGAAATTGTGACATGGTGAAACAAAACATGCTACTCATCTGGGACTTGCAAACAGTTTTGATACAGATAAGGCAGCACTAATGCGGGGCCTGATCTCAGGGTGTACATTTTTCAGAATTGTTACTCGCCCTGCTGGGTGATAATGACATTTTGCTCATTAGTTTCTGTTGTAAATTATCAGAAATTCTGCTCGCCCTAATAAAATGTTACTCGCCATGGCGAGCGGGCAAGTAGAATTTTACACCCCTGTGTAACAGTCTGTTTGACACTCAGATTCTAATTCTGTTAGGTAAAATAGATTTTTTAAAAATCTATTGATAATAATACTGAGCATGTAGCTATTTTGTGTAGACTCTGACTGTGTAATAGACAAGACATGTTAAGGGTTGTACTTTCAAGTACTTGAACCAGATACAAACTGCCTTGGCAAACAGTGTAGACTCACATGCAAAATATGAAGTATATATCAAATGTAGCTGCAAAGTTGTGGCCTGTGTCAAGTTTATCCTATTTGACCTTTAGATGACAACTACATGGCCTTGACCTTTGTCTGACTTAACCCAAGTTGTACTGTTCTCAAGAGATTATTTAATGCACATGCCAAAATGAAGTCTCTATCACGTGAAGTCACAAAGTTATGGACTTAAGGCCAATGCAAATTCTGCCTATTTGGCCTTTAAAAGCTGAGTCTCCTTAAAATGCAAAATATTTTCGTATATTATGTTATAATTTAAAGAGCCTACAAAGTACAGTATATAGTAAATATTTGAAAGAAAATATTGAAAGACAAGTTAAAGGCAATGTGTGTGGAGCTTTAGATTAAAAAATAAAGCCAGTAATGTGTACAGTTCTGACACTAACAGTATAATTATTTTCAATTCAGTCCATGAAATCTGATTTTTGATTACGAGTCAGTGCTCCACATAAGTTGGAGTTATCAGACCAAATGCAGATTTCCTTCATGTCAGCACCAACGCCTATGGTGTTACCATTCATTAGAGTTGTCTCGAAAACAGGATTCTAATAAGTAGTCACACCACTGGGTTTCGCCCCGTACTTCATTCTCAGTGTTGTTATACTTTCTGGTCCTTTGGAATCATTGATTTCAGCGTATTTACAGTTGACAGTTGAATTCCGCTTAAGCCGGTGCTAGGGGGCGTGAGCACTGTTGCATATTTCAGTATTGCTCATGAACAGACTCAATTAAACCGAGTCTGCGATTTTCAGTATTTGCTTTGTTTTCTGTGCTTTCAAAGGATCTCCCCTTATTCAGATTTTTTTAATGTAGACATAAAGAATTTATTTTCAGTTATCTGAAGCCCTGTATGAGTAGAACTATGTCAACATTAATCTGATTTGGAACTTTAGCTCCATTGATTGAATACATATACCAGACATGCTGAAAAATTCATGGGAATGTACAAATTAGCCAAAACCATGCCTTATTCACATGTTTCCATAAAGCCAAATAATACTTAACCCTTTACCTTATAGAAGCGACTTTTAGCACATTCATTTTATTCATCCGCCAAAGAAAATAGTTCCATTTTATACTGTCATGAATATGTACCTTAAGAAATATTTTCTATATCCTAGCAGATAGTAACTTAAAGCAGGCTGAAAGTAAAGCAGAATGCGCCATAGGGCGCATTCTGCTATACTTTCAACCTGCTTTAATAGGTCACATATCTTAACTACTAGAAACAGGCTATGAGGAAAAGGGTTAACATTGCCTCCAAATTTCAGCTTATGCTTTATAAAGAACAGTTAAAGAACCTTCAACATAACCTCCTGCTTTTGCACAAGTAACTTTGCTAAAGCAAGAAATTGTTTGTGACCACTTGTGTCACTGTGCGGAATAAAACCTGCTATTTGGTCAATATGTTAAGTCGTACAAAAATTATAAAAGAAAACAACAACACAAAAGTCCTGAGATGTTTGAGGCCTGTAGAGTGCCTTATACATAACAATAAACTATTTATGTACTATCTATTGCAGAATCAGCATAGCCTGTATGGTTTGGAATGTTTCCCTGCCTGAAGTGGTAAACCATGTAGGACAAGCATCAACCATGACATTCAGCAGTTTCCTATCCAAGATGGCCTTTCATACAGATAGTCAGAGAATATGATGCAAATTAAAACTGTTTTTTATCAAGAGAGAACAACATAATTATGTGCTGAATTGGAGTTATAAATATATGAACTGATTAGAGCAGTGGATAGGTTAAAATGGATCAAAATTCCATGTCAGTACCAAATCCTATGGTGTATTTTAAATTATCATTAAAATTGTCTCTTTGAACCAATTCTAATGAGTAGTCACACCATATGGTTTAATGCAGACATAAAGATTTAAGTTCTTGAAGTACTCCCCTTATGCGGAGGCCTGTATCCATGTTAATTATTTGAAAGAAAAATTATGTTGTGTAATTTTGACAAAATGATTTTAATAATAGTCTCTCAAAAAGCTGTAATTATATATATATGAAATTGAAACGTAACTTTATAGTGTGTTGCTGGTTTTTTTTACTGCTGTGTTTTATGAGAGCTGATGAAATAGAAAAAAAGCAAATTAAATATACATAATTAAATAGTTTTCCTGATGTGTTTATAGATAATTCCTAAAGTGCCATTAAAAGCAAAATCAGAATTGAAAGCCCAAGAGAACCTTAATTTTAACAAGATCATGTTTTTCTTTTTGTCAATGTGATATTTCACTCTCTGACACTTATTTTGAATCTCGATGCCAACAATTGTTTCATTTACAGTAAAACATATCTGTTACAACCACTATATGAGGTCCAATTGTTGGTGTGCAAGAAAACTTTGTCAAATGACTGCATTGTGCAAGAATATTTAGATAAAAGTAAAGCAGAGAGCCCCTTAGGTGCTTTCTGATTACTTTCACCTTGCTGGTCACCCTTTCCTCCATAGCCAAAAGTGCAAATCTCCTATATCCAACTATGTCAAAAACACTGACTGCTTAAAGTAAGATGAAAGTAACTTTTTGCAGGGAGCTCCTGTCAGAGCTTATTGCTTTACTTTTATCTTGCTTTGAACTACCTCGTGAGTTCAAAACAGTCACTGGGTAGCAGGTACTCATTTGCTATCCTTATACTGAGGTGTAGGTAGAGGTGCTGTAGGCACTTCTGTGGAGGAAAGGGTGAAGCTTTTGTCTGTCTTTAAAATACAGCAAATAGTTAGACCATAAGTGATTGTAATAAGAGCTGTTTTAGTGTTATGGAATGTATCCAAATGAACTGTCTTTTATGGTATTCAAAACAATTTGCAGCACAAGTTAAAGCTAACTGAAAGTAAAACAGAGTTTTTACCTGAGCATTCTGATTTACTTTTGATTTTGCTTTTAGCAATACACTGCATTACACAGTTTAATACAGGGACAAGTGGTTTATGATTTGGGCAGGTGGTATTTGCATCAAAATTAAGAAATGATTATGATGAATTTATATCCGTGTTTTATCTTGATATTAAAACACGTGTAGGAGTTAAGATGCCTATTAATTAAATAACGATGGCGATTTTTGTCACTGGAGTGGACTAGTCTTCTAGTCTCTGATAGTCTGACAATTTGATAGCCTATGATAGGCTACATTTGCACCACTGACATCTCATAACAAGTAATTAAATTAATTAAACTGCAACAGAATGCAAGTTTTGACCACACAGCATTACTGTATTTCGCATCATTTTTATGCCCCGCACGACTTAGTCGGGGTATATTGTTTTTGGTCTGTCTGTCTGTTTGTCTGTACACAACTTTAATCTTGGCCATAACTTTTGAACAACATGGGATAGAGACTATATTTTGTATGTGTATTCACCTCAAGAAGCTCTTGAGGTCAATACAACTTGGGTCATGTCTTGCAAAGGTCAAGGTCATTTAGAGGTAAAATCGGGTGAAAAGGGAGATAACTCATCCTATATTATTTCAAGTGAATAGGAAGGGAGATAACTCATCCTAACTGGCCATAACTCTTTGATCATGTGATCATTTCTTAATTTAGAAATAAGTTTATGATTTTACTTGAAAGCCAAATGAATACATTGCAGTGACAAAAAACTCGGCTGTCGGGGGAATTTGTCACTTTCTGTGACACCATTCTTGTTCGTCATCCTATTTTTAGCTCACCTGAGCCAAAGGCTCAAGGTGAGCTATTGGGATGGCCCTATGTCCGTCGTCGTTAACAATTGCTTCAAATGACATCTCCTCCTATACCGCTTGACAGAATTCAACCAAACTTTACAGAAATGGTCCTTGGGTCAAGCACTTTCAAATTTGTTCAAAGAATTAAAAACAATGCAGAACTCTGGTTGCCATGTCAACCAAAGTGAAAAAATAAGGAAATATTAAAAAATCTTCTTGTCAAAAACTGCAAGGGCCAGAGCTTGGATTTTTGGCACATAGCATCATCTACAAGTCCTCTATCAAGTTTGTTCAAATTATGTCCCTGGGGTCAAAATTGGCCCCGCCCCGGGGGTCACAGTTTTACATAGAGTTATTTAGTGAAATATTCAAACGTCTTCTTCTCTGAAACCAATGTGACCAGAGCTTTGATATTTGGCATGGTGACACTTCTAGATGTCCTTTACCAAAATTGTTCAAATGGTTGTGGTCGGTTGCATAACTAGGTCACAGGAGCTAAAAATAGATGTGTTCAATGAAAACTTAAAAAATCTTCTTGTCTGAAACTACAAGGGCCATAGCTTAGATATTTGGCACATAGAATCGCCTACAGGTCCTCTATCAAGTTTGTTCAAATTATGCCCCAGGGGTCAAAATTGGCCCGGCCCCGGGGGGTCACGGTTTTACATAGAGTTACATGGTGAAATTTTCATACGTATTTTTCGGAGACTAATATGGCCAGAGCTTTGATATTTGGCATAGATGTCCTATACCGAAATTGTACAAATGGTTCTGGTCCGTTGCATAACTAGGTCACAGGAGCTAAAAATAGAATTTTTACAATGAAAGCTTAAAAAATCTTCTTGTCTAAAACTACAAGGGCCAGAGCTTAGATATATGGCACATATCATCGCCTACAGGTCCCCTATTAAGTTTGTTCAAATTATGCCCCTAGGGTCAAAATTGGCCCCGCCCCGGGGGTCACTGTTTTACATAGAGTTATATATAGAAAATTTCAAACGTCTTCTTCTCTGACTCTAATATGGCCAGAGCTTTTATATTCTGTATGGTGACACTTTTAAATATACTTTACATATTTTGTTCAAATTGTTCCAGTCTGTTGCATATCTAGGTCAGTCCTGGACATAAATCAATATTTCCATTTTTCCAATTATTCTCAGGTGAGCGAATATGCACCATGGGGCTCTTGTAATTAGTTCACCCGAGACTTTTCAAGTGAACTATAGTGATCAGTAGATGTCTGTTGTCCGTCAAACATTTGGTTTGGTACACTCTAGCGGCCATAGATTTACCCCTATCAAGATCATATTTGCTCAGGATATTCAACTTGAAGAGTTATTATAGCTCCACTTTGAATATGGGTCGTATGGGATCAAAAAGCAGGTCACTATGTCATATCTTAGATGAAATTTATTAAGACTGTAGGTAAAAGTACCACAATAGTGTCAAAATCAGGAAGCATTACATTTTACTTGTTAGTACAATTTTGCTTTTTTCCGTCCATAGGCAAAGCCTAAATACATATTATTTGCAACTAATGGTAGCCCTGAAATAATTTCCGTATATTCCACACTAAATTAAAAAAAAATCAGCTTTCGTTTGAGTGGTAGCAATGGAGCGTTTTAAATGGTATTTGTGACTTTTATGTTAGGATAGTTTATTAGTTGCATTGTTTTCTGTCTAGTTTATAACAGCTTGATACGCATGCGCGAAAAGTATTGCCGCGACGTTGAAATCTGGAGAATAAATAAAGCATTTTTATGATACTAAGCATATTGCAACTTAATATTATTTGAGTTAAATAGTGTACTACGCGTAGTTTATATAACAGGTTTGGGTAGTTTATTGACGCCGTAAGGAGGCTTATAAGGTGAATTGTAACTGGGTATATGAAGGCACGAACCCCACCTACAGGCTGCTTTGTTGAAGTGGTCAGCTCTGACTATAACTGTAATTGAATATTGTGTTAAAAAGTGCCAATGCGCGTGAACTGTTGTAATTGGGGAGAAAACATATTAAACATATTAAACGCACTTAATCTGATGCAACGCCTGATGCGTCGAGTACCCCTGACAAATGTCAAGCTTTGGTAGACTATGATCAGCCACGGGCTCCCATCCCAGTAACACATATCACTGCTACCGTGACATCACCGTTGTCTCAAAGTAGTTGGCTGGTATGTCCCCTGATGCTGGTGTAGGACACCCTTAAGTTAAAATGCCACACAACAACAGCAAATGCAAGTGCCACCCAACACGCCTATGACGCCAGTTACCCTCATGCAGATGTATCCCGGCTATAATCTCAGTCCGTCGTAAGCCATGATAAGAATGATATGAATATCAATGATCTTGTTGAACATTTCAAACAAATGTATAGAAAAACATTTTTATGTTATTACATTTGAGAATCAGATGCACCGTTTATATAAAGGAAATAAGCAAAACCATATTTCTTCTCTAAAGCGGCACAAAAGTGCTGATCTTGATAGCAACGTAGCTGACTTTTTTTTATAGATGCAAATCAATTTATCTAAGGAATAATTCGAATATCTATTGTATTCATGGAGCTTCACGGTTTCATAAGTGTGACCAGGGTTTTGTTCCATACCTCCATGAACTTCAATAAGTATTCCGAATTATTCCTTATAATTTAATATCACTACTGAATTTAAGATAGACTTTTATAGAGAATCTGACACGAGTGTTCAATATTTAATACCTTTAAAACTTAGGTTGTAGTCCTTCCCCCATATATATTTTCGCCAAAACACGGGATGTTGTTTTGTAGTAACGTCGTCGTCAATGACGTTATTTGGCGTCCTGCTTCATGCAGCGCTTGTGGACGGCAGTTGGACTAAGTAAAAGTAGTCCCGACAAGGGTTATGAAACAAACATTACAGCCAAAAGAAATGAAAACAAACAATATTAAATTATAAGTCAATACTTACTTTCAATTTTAAATAGAATTTTTTATACAGGTAAAGTATCAAGTTATAGTCTACTTTCAGTCCGAATGACCGCTCAGCCGACAGTACATTCACTCCCCTGGTCATTGAGCTATATCGCCTACAATATTGAGCACTGCTAACATATGGCGCGTAGGCAGCCGCAGTACCGGCTCAGAATCTTCACAGGTACCCATTTTAATCCCTTGGTGAAGAGGAGCAATTCGCGGTACATGTCTTGCTCAAGAACATTCCCCTGGTACTGTAGTCAAACGTGTTACCATTGGACTACTACCGCCGACAGGTAATTACCCCGAGTGTTGGTGTAAAGGGATTATTGTCCCTATCCACAAAAAGGCGATAAATCAACGCATTCCAATTAAAGGTAGATAACTCTAACAAATGTTATGTCCAAAATATTTTCATTACTGTTGAGAAACAGAATCAATAGTGTGTGTGGTTCAAATGTTATTTGACATTTTATGACTGTTTTATTAAATATACGTATTTCAAAATAACAAACAATGTAGATCCTGTCAAGTGACCCATTACTTCTGTAAGCTGGTCTGGCCAATGTTTACACTGTTTGCATAGGAAAAGATTATTATCTATATGTACACTGTTTGAAAATGATGCATATGCGCGTTACTACGGATCAAAATGCTAAGACAGGTTGCTGCATTAATCAGTTATCTTTATGAGCCGTCAGATGGTAGGCAACCTATGACAATTTTTACTGAACACAGCAAATCACAACGTGCTTCTGTCAAGAGATGTTTTTTATTATTTTGCTTGGTTGCAGTGTAACATAATCCAATTGGATCTTAACGACTTATAAAATTTTCACATTCACAGATAAATAGCGCCGTAATACTATGCTTATTTTGGAATTGATCGATAATGGTATCAATGTTTTTATTTCCTGCTCGAATTACATGAAAACTGACGATAGCGAAACATCATGTTTTTATGTCAAAACATTGAATAAAACATTTGATTGATACATTTGGGTAGTATTACGTTATTTAAAGTCACCTTATTTAAAACGCTGCTTCCGAAGAAAACAAATTTGTTGCTATGGCGACGGTTATTGTTGATGGAAACAGTCAACTGTTTATGACATTCCTAACGTCATCTGGTGGACATAACACCTGCCTCGATGACAATATACGACACTTTGATTCAAAGAACTCTATCTGAAAGCAAGCATTGACATTAACCACATCGCTACCTTTCCCCGAGTACAATGCCATTGGCAAATAGTGCGGAGCTTGATTGGAAGGCGCGTAACGCGGCATCTGTTTAGGATCCAATATATATGATACTTCTTATGATACCTCTTTATTCAATTCACATATGATTTAAGGTTGAGAAATAAAGCTGACGACAATTCATTTAGAACAGATAACATCATGGCCGTGAATAGATTTAGAACGAGTTATCATTGTCGCCTGTATGAATTGTTTGATTGTTCTATTTGGGTTTAACGGCACTGTGACACAATATTGGTCATATAGCGCCGATGTGTATGTTTGTCATAAATACATTAGTGTGCATATGATGCAGTTTTGTGGATTCCTACCACCATGAACTGTCGGCAGTGGGTGCATTCTATCAAACCTCCACTCCAGTGGGGCGCATAACTTGTCGTCTGCAAAAGTAATCAATATTCATTTATGTGTATGGTTGTTTAGAAAAAATCATCAGTGTATCTCAAGTCTTTGTCAAAATGAGACGTGAAGCTACCAGGCAAATCATCTTGTTTTACTGTCTCAAACACGTATGTACTAAAACAATAATTCCGTTTTAAAAAGTTTGGAACTATTTTAAAGTTACTCTAGTTTAGTTTATTTAGACATTGTCTTTGGGATTAAGTATTTATGGTGTTACCTTGCGAGGAGTTTTGTCATGCTCTGGCTTCAAAACTGTTTCAATTTGATGTCAGTGTTCAGAGCACACAATCGTTTAATTATCTGTAACATTGACCTCTCACACTTTAACACTTTCAGCGCCAAATTAATTTTGAAAGTTTACACCTTCGTCGTTTTTTTTTCATCTGATTCTATTATGTCGTCTGCAAGAACTTTTCAAATTTCGATATAAGGTAAAATTACTAACGAAATGTCAATACGAGTGTCAACCAGTTTGCAATATCAAAATAAGGCGAATTTAGCAGTAAGAGCGTTAAATGATTGGCAATGTTTGCTTTTGACATTATGTTGAAAAGAACAATCGCAAAACTTTTCAGACCCTGTCAGAGGCCCTTTAATCTGGGCGTGTATAGTCTGCATTACACAAGATTCACGAATAAATTGTTAAAGGCCGATTTTATCGACCCGGCAGGGTGGTGTTTCTATGACAACCATTGCATTTCAATTTTGGGGGCAGCGGCACGTTCGTTTTTTATCGGAATTTACCGTTGTCGTCTGCAATTTTTTCTTAACGTTACATGTTAGTGGATATTTTGACTGAAGGAATATAATGACGAGTGACAAACAGCTTTAATCCAGGTCAGACGCCGCGTTACGCGACGTCTAATCTTGATTCAATCGGTTTGCAAATGTAAGCTCAGTCTTAATTTACTCTCCCTATTTCAACACCCTCCAAATAACACATGCAACAGTTGTCTCCCATTGGGTTTTGTTGTAGAGAGGAAGCACTGTATATACCTTTTTCACGAGGATATAGATGCACCCATAAATTGTGTATCTCCATGTTGAAAGTATCGGACAGTAACGATATAATACGGAACTAAACATATCACCCCTAAAATCAAACACAAATAAGTTTATATTTGCCAAAGGTTAGTACCGCCCTGCCAGGTGAAAGCATTCGGCCTAGTTAGTAAAGGGCGTGTATATCTGTCGCTTTGGTTTAACTGGTCAAAGGCGCCTGTTGAATATAAAAATAAAAAATAATTTATCAAACTATCCGTTTCAAACCCGATTGTCATATAATTAAGAAACACATGAGAATATAATTATGTCGCTGTTTCAAATCAAATTGTCATTAGATACATTGCATTGCACTTCCGGTCCACGTCATCAATCATGATAATTTCCACTTTAAGGATTCACACTTCCTATCTTTCTTAGACAGATCTCAATCTTTCAACTCATGTCCGATTTAAATGCAACTATAGTTTCAACACGGTAGCGCAAACTCGCTGAAATCGAACTCACCCGTATTGTAAAGTTAAAAAGCCACATTTTAACTTTGAAATACGAATATTTTCGATAAAATCGAGAGAGAATAATCGAACTTCAACTGACGAAATACGGGGGAGTTCGACTAACGCGAGGTTGAGTAGGTGAGCTTTGACTGTTGTGGTATAATGCATCAAACTCCCGGTTGTACCCAAAAGACAATGTCCTTACATCAATTCATCATGTAAAACATCACTCTTTTGAACAGATCGTTTATACTGTTTACCGTCCAGATGTATTTAGCCCTGTCATCGCTAAATGTTATCATCTGCTTTAATTACTTAATAATAATTTATTAAACCCATAAGAGAAAACCAATGATATCTTACTTTTTCTTCCATGTTCATGGAAGAGCTGTTTATGACAAAAGAAAACAAAATCGTATGTTGGTGTATTTTTGTTTTTTTCATGACGGCCGTTTGGATTTGATTTATTGATTGAGTTGGGTTTTGCGGCACCGCGACACATGAGACGGTCATATGACGCCGAAATTTGTCAGATTAGTTTGTCACATTCAAGGTGCAAGCTTCAGTAAAATATATTTCAAATAAAAAACAAACAATGCAGTTTGTCTTTCATTATTTATTCACTGTCTTGAGCAGTATTTTCACATAAAGAAATCAAACTAAGACACATCCAGCACTAGATTTGATAAATATCTAATACTGAATATCAACAGCATGGTTTTATAGGTATTGCTTTTATAGTTTTAGCTGCTTGAAACATAGTAAATAACGTTGAAAAATAACATATTTCTAATAATTAACTTTTGTACCAGATAAAAGTCGATTCTAAGGCAATTCAAAATACGAAAAAAAGATAAATTAGTTTTGAGAAATAATAGCCGAAAACAAATGCTGAATAAAACTTGGAATTTTAGTGAAACTTTGAAGAAAATTATATATTCAAAAAAAATATTATCCCAAAATTGACCACGTACCTTATTTTTTTAATGTCCCTTTGTAAAATGATTCCTAATAACACATTTTCCAACATAACTCTAAATGTTTATTACGTGTAGCGCGTGTCTGGAAATTGACCTTTCATATGCAGTATAAATTTAACCCGATTGTGTACAAGCGCCTTTGCTACCCGGATGATGAAGCCAAACTTCCGGCATAATAAGAATTCGCGGCGCTGCATTTATAGCCGAAGGTTAGTTTGAATAACTGGTATTTGTTTAAACAATCAAGTTGTTTGATTACTTTACGTGTTGTTTTTTTCAGTTAGAAAACTAGTTTTTCTCCATATTCGTTCAATGTATCTCCCAGTTTCCATTTCAATTGATTTCAAGGGGAGCATGGTCTGTTTCTAGGATAAACTCAGCTCCATACAAATACTGCTGAAATTTCTGGACGACCCAGACCAAAGCTAAACCCTCCTTTTCCATAACGGAGTACCTTTGCTCTCTTGGCAAACGTTTCCGGCTGACAAATGCTATCGGGAACTTTATCCCAGCTGTGTCTTGCATCAACACCGCTCCAATACCACTGTCAGATGCATCGCAAAAAGAACTGTTTCTGAATGTCAGGAAGACACAAGATAGGGGGTTGGGTGACAAGTCTTAAAAAGGTTCTAAATGCCATTTCTGCATCATTGGACCATCTTACCTTATTTGGTGCACCTTTCTTTGTCATGTCAGTTAGGATAGCAGCAATTGTGCTGAAATGTGGAATGAACTTCCTGTAATATCCTACCAGACCTAGGAATGAACGAATCTGTTTCTTGTTAGTTGGCCTTTTGCACTGTTGGATTGTTTTTACCTTTTCAGGGTTTGGTTTAATTTTACCTTGACCTACCACATGTCCAACAAAGCAAATACTTGGGTAACCAAAGAAACACTTTGATGGTCTTGCTCGCATATTAGCAGCTCTCAGTCTCTCAAAAATCTCTCGCAAACTTTGGTATAATCAATAATGTCAACACTCTCCATACCTTTTAGGAGCTTTCTCATCATTTTACAGAATGTTTGTCCAGAATTTACAAGATCAAAAGGCATGCGCTTGAAAGCATATAAACCTTCTGAACATATATAAGCTGTATAGGGCATACACTCATCTTTGAGTTTAATTTGCCAGTAGCCCTTTGCAAGGTCAATTTTCGAAATATTGGCTTCTGACAGTCGAGCAAAGATTTCATCTTGATTTGCCATAGGTTCAGAATCAAACACTGTTACCGAATTTAACTTCCTGTAATCAATACAGACGCTATTGGACCCGTCGGACTTCTTCATTTTAACTACGGGAGATGCATAAGGCGATTCTGTTGGTTCTATGATACGCATCCTAAGCATTTGTTCAATATCTGACTTGAAAGAGTATCTCAATGCATACGGCATAGGGTAAGGCCTGGATCTAACAGGTGTGGTAGAAGTTAACTTGATATCATGTTCTATCAGGTTTGTGTTACCAGGGATATCTGTAAAAATATCACTAAACTCCTCAACCCAGTTACGTATCTGTGCCAATTTCTCTGGACACAATTCTGGATTGATATTCACATCCTTAGCTTCTAATGTCGGTAACTCTATACTTACCGGTTTCCCACTTACCAATTCTCTGTAATCTCTTTCCATGGTATCCGTGTCCTCATCTTCGGGTTTCTCATCTTCAACTACAGCAACGCAAACTACATCAAGCATACCTAACTGTTCATCATTACCACTGCTTTCTAACTCACCTCCTGCTACGTTGTCCTCACCTGTCTTCTCGTCTCCTCTTTCAACATACTTTCTAAGTAGGTTTGCGTGGTACACTTTCTCTTTCCCTTTCACTTTGACCTTATAGTCTAGATTGCTTAACTTCTTAGTTACCTCAAACGGCCCCTGTAGTTGCATCAATAACTTGTTTGCACTAGTAGGCAATAGTACAAGTACCTTAGCTCCAGCTTCTAGAGATTTCTGTTTCTTTCCTACATTTGCATACTTTCTGTACCTCTGACTGTTCTTCTCTAACTCTTCCATTGTTAACTCTAATGTCTCTTCTATTCTATTCCTAAGATCCACAACATACTGATACGTGGTCTTGACTTCACTTTCTGCTATTTCTTTGGTCCAAAGCTCTTTCAAAATTGCAAGTGGACCCCTAACAGTACGACCGAATAGAAGTTCAAATGGGGAAACTCCTAAACTCGCCTGAGGTGCTTCCCTGTAGGCAAATAGTAAAGGTGATATATACCTGTCCCAATGTCTCGGCTGTTCAGAACACATCTTCTTAATCATGCTCTTCAAAGTACCATTGAATTTCTCTACTAAACCATTACAAGATGGGTTGTAAGGGGTAGTGGTTAGTTGACGGATGGAGAGTAACCTACCAACCTCTTTCATTAGATGGGACGTAAACTGTTTCCCCATATCCGACAGAATCTCATTAGGCACACCTACCCTGCTGAAAATGTCTACTAAGGCTTCAGCTACTGTATCTGTTTCAATATTCTTGAGAGCCACAGCCTCAGGGTAACGAGTTGCATAGTCAACTAAAGTTAAAATGAAACGATTTCCCGTCTCTGAAGGAGGATTAATCGGACCTACCAGGTCTACTGCAACCCTGTCAAATGGATTTTCTATGAGGGGCATATCACCTACCGGTACCTTCTGTACTTTTCCTTTAGGGAATGTTTTCTGACACATGTCGCATGAACGACAGTACCTTTTAACGTCGGCTAAGACTCCAGGCCACCAAAACTGAGTCAAGATTTTGTCAGTGGTTTTCCTAATACCCAAGTGGCCTCCCATAATTGAGTCATGAGCTAATTGTAGCACCTTCTCGCGAAGCTTCTGGGGTACACAGAGTTGTTTAAATAATTTACCATTCTCGATATTGTCACTCTGGAAATGTCTGAAGAGTAAGTTCTTGTTTATAACAAAAGAACTCTTAGCACCTGACTTACTTACATGTTCTACCTTGTCTTTTGCTCGCTCTCGAAACTTCTGCAGGCTTGAATCATCTTCTTGTTCAGCCTTCATTTCGTCAATACCTACCTCATCTATACTATCAGCTACCTTGAGCTTTCGTATTTTACCTTCTCGCTCTCTCTGTGCCCGTGTCTGTACTGCATTCAATTGCTCTTTTACCTGCTCATTCTCACCTTATAATCCTTTTTCGCTAAGGGGTCCGGATAAACACATGAAGAGGATAATAGAAATATTACACACCTTTTCGATATGGCAGTAGAGCCCAAACAAGTACAGCAACATAATATTTGTTTCTAGTTTTCCATTTATAGTTAATAAATCTTCTAGATAATACGATGCTAGAATTGAGTTACATACTCGTACTTGGAACATTCCATACGTTTATGAGTTTAATAAATCCTTATACCCCATTTGTTCGTATGTTGTTTTAACTATTACTTCAAAGGTTGACAGGATAGACAAACGTGTTGGCAATGTCCTCTAAATGTATGAAGCATGTATTTCCAGATTACTTGATTTTTGGTTTACCTAATGAATACCTGATATATAGCACATATATACAAAATAGTGTGTATGCATTCTCCATTTATCTTGGAAATAATAATCCGAAGACTTAGACACGAATCCTCAGACACAAGTACTGGCAAAACAATACATTATACTAAGCCTTTAAATAGTTGATTAAAATAAATCCATATGTCAAAATGATAATGTATTTAGCAAAATGAAATTGGCAACATATTATACATGAATGTGATATTGTTTTGTGAATAGAAATATTATAGGAAAAGCTGAACGTATTCACACTTAATGACGCCAAAAAGCGCGTTTGCAAACAGTTTGGATCCAGATCAGATGCCGCGTAACGTGGCATCTGATCAGGATCCAAACTGTTTTACATTCGTATCGATACGTTTTAAGCCATACTACATGTACATTGAATCTTACTTTGAAACGATCTTGCAAACAACAAAATTGAAGCAGACGGTGAAATGTTAAATAACACAAGCAAACAAGATTTGCGAATAGTGAATTAGGCAGTTGGAATACCTCATTAATCACAAGCCAGACTAAATATCTCATTTTCTATGAGAAACAAATGACAATGATTTAATACTTTGCATGCTGGGTAATTATTTGTCTGCAACAAGTGTCGTCTGTTACTGTGCTAAAAGCAGATTATTTTTAAATTTCTATTCGAAACAGCCTGTTTAGAATGTCAAACAGTTCGGATCCTGATATAACGTCGCGTTCCGCGTCGCCTCATCTGGATTCAAACTGCTTGCAAAGGTAATCACTGTAAGGTATACCCGCCCTACCGTGGTAAGAGTTAATGCATGGTTATGCTTTTCCAACAAGAGACCTACGCATGATTTATCACTCATCTTGTGCATTTGTTGAATTATATTATTATGTTATGCTTTTCCAACAGGGAAAATAAGCCTGATTTACTACGTACTTGGTGATAAACACATTCATATATAACTGATTAACCGAGTTCAGTACGCTATCTCACGTGCACTTTACAGTTTACAAATTAATCGTTTACACATTTCTTATGAGTATACGATATATTGCAAATATTGCAAATTGATTCAAATGAGTAGAGACACCATATGAATACACGACTTATCTGAAACAAAGCTAAACGGCGATCTAGTGATATAGTAAAAATACGTTTGTGCTTAACATTTCAAACGAAATTAAACTCAAATGCATAGCAATGGAATGTAGAAAATGTTTATCTTTTGAAAGTTCTATTTTAGATTCTATCTAAGTGGCAAACAGCTAGGAGCCTAGTCAGACTTTGTTTCAATTATTGTCGACAAATATAACTGTTTAGGGACAAACTCATAAATTGGGAAATAAATAACGTCTTCGAACCCGTATCACTTCATGGGCATGGCAGATCAATCACCCCTTAGAATCGCCGTAGAGGACAAATCATGCAAGCATTTTAAACTAAAAGTGCGAGGTGTGATTGACTTCCCCTTCCTAACGACGTACATGTATACTGTAACTATTGTAAATAGTTACTCGCAATCTCATCCGGATCCAAACTATGGGATGCTTAATATCACAGAAAAATTGAAGGAAAAATCAGTACAGGAAATAGAGAAGACACCTTCTCTTTTAATATAAAAGACAACTTGTTTCAAGAGACCAAGAATGTTCTTATCGACAGTTTGCTTTGCAAGGAAAAAGGTTAGTTAATGGGTGGTCCATAATAAATTCTGAACTCCTCAATACTCCCAGAGGGAGATTTAATCTTATCTATCTCATACTTATGTCAAATAGAGGACATATTCTGCATAAAGAGATGAGACAGTGCAATAATAATATTAAATGCAGAAATCATGTGTACTCTATGAACTGAACTAAGCTCGCCACAGTCTAGAATACGTTATCTGTTGCGTTGAAACTAAACTAAATGTACACTGAATCCAATAAAGGTAGTTATCATATAAACGTGCAAAATAGAGAGTTCCGTTAATATCAAACGGTACGCTGTGCATACATTGTATAGGGATACTAATTGTTGATTCACCGAAATACTGTACTTCTATGCCGACTGTAAAAACATTTTGATTAGAGAATTTAGTCTGACAAACTTGGCTCACCACGAGTCATTGAAACATTTTCAAGTGTTCTAAACAATTCTCCCGACCAGTACCGCAAACCAGACTGCAAATCTAGCTACATAGAGCTATATCAGAGTATTAATTTATCAGTGGCTAAGAACAAGTCCAATTCAAACGTTACATCTTAATGACGTCATCTTGCAATAATGACGTAATTATGAAAACAAACAAAAATGTCTAACGATCATTTTAGTCAATAAGAACAATATAAGATTATATAGTAATTTAGGATTTGAATACGGTATCAGATAAATCGTTTCACAGCACATTGATATTGTTTATTTTAGTTTGAAAGGTTTTGGGTTTTTTATCAGATGGATAAATAAACCCGAAAAATGCTTACAGTAAAACTATGACGAATCGTTTTCCTAACAGCTGAGAAAAAAGTGAAAGTAAGATTGTTCGAATGTTTGTGTCAACTTGTGTTTATGCGAAGAATAGAATATTAATTTCGTGTGTTTTCAGCATTGAATTTATTGAACTCGTTGGAACAATTAAATGCTATGTTGCTCGCCTAGGCTCGCAACATACTGTTTTATCCAACGAGTTCAATAAATTCACTACTGAAAACATACTCATTCAATTTCCTCTATTTATTACGGGTACTTGAACTATGTTAACGATGTTTTTAAATCTGTGTGGCAAACAGTTTGAAACCTGATCCGGCGCCGGGATATCTGACTTCAAACGGATTTCAACTGAAATAACAGTGTAAGTATCAGGATCGCAGGATGTCCGTCGTACGTCGTCTGTACGTCCGTCCGTCCACAATTGCTATGTAAATACTCTAGCGGGTACACATTTAATCCGATATTCATGAAACTTGATTACAATGTTATTTTTGAAGAAATATAGGCCAAGTTCGAATGTGGATCATATCGGGTCAAAACAAGTTCACAAGGTCAAATCATAGAAAAACCTTGTAAACACTTTAGAAGCTAGAGCACTCATTGGATCTTCATAAAACTCGATCAAATAGTTTGCGTTATTAATATCTAGCTCAGCTTCGAATGTTGTTCATGTCCGGTTAAATACTAGTTCACTAGGTCAAATCATAGAACAATCGTGTTAAGACTCTAGAGGTTACAAATCTCATTGGATTTTAATGCAACTTGGTTAAAATGTGTGCTTAATTGATATCTAGGTCAATTTTATATATGGGTTATTTTGGGTCAAATACTAGGTCACCCGCAATGAATGTGGGTCTTGTCGGGTTTTCGACTAGGTTACTCGGTCAAATCGAAGAAAAACAGTGTTAACCCTCTAGAGGCTATATATATCAATAGATCTGAATAAAGTAGTAAGAATGTTTGCCTACATAAATCTACGTCAATGTGGATCATATCCGGTAAAAAACTAGGTCAGGAGGTCAAATCATAGAAAAAATATTGTTAACGCTCCAGAGGCTACATGTCTCATTTAATCTTAATGAAACTTGGTCAAACTTTGTCTCATTGACTTTTAGGTTAAGTTTAAATGTAGGTTATATCGATTTAAAAATTAGATCACTCGGTCACTATGTCAAATCATAGAAAAACCTTGATAACACTCCAGAGACCACATTTTGCACTTTATCTGTAAATGAATTAGTTTAAATATTAGCCTGGATGAAAACTAGGTCAAGTTTGAATATGGGTCACCGGCCATCAAAATAATAGGTAACAAGGTCAAATCTTAACAATTTCTTGTTAATACTCTAGAGTAAAAACATCACATTCTGTCTTAATGAATGTTGATCAAAATGTTTGCTTCTTTGACATATAGCTCAGGTTTCAATAATGGTCATGTCGTGTCAAAAACTGGATTACTTGGTCAAATCATAAAAAATACCTCGTTAACATTCCAGAAACTACAAATCTCATACAAATCAAGTTTGTAATATACTGTGAAGAAGAATAGTAAGTCAAAACTGGACTTGATTTGATCAGAAACTTGATTTGTCAATTTGAAGTTTCAGAGAACAAGGAGGTGAAGCGCCTTCAGGTTCCAAACAGTATTTCCAACATGTATCTCCTTAATGTCTACACACCATCATTTGGTTTGTTAAGAAATGACTATTCTCAGACGATTCTAAGGAGTAGTCACACCGTAAAAGTTGGTTGATACATTTAGCACATTCTTTGGAGCTCTCGGCCAATCAGATACCTCCAAAACCGTTGACTATATCGTGTAGTTCAACGCTTTTTTAAAAAGCATGGTCTTACTAACAAACTGTTCATTTAGTCCACGCTTCCGTCATCTGAAGGCAGCTTTTTATGGTGATGTGATTTACAGACTTCGTAAGATTCTTGGACATATGCATTTTCAAAACCTATTTGTGAAACGTATTAGATTTTTCCTCAAAAAAGATTATGACTATATTGCTGCGTACTTCACGTTTGGTTAGGCCTAAAAAAAAAGATGTGTGATTCCGGTTTCCCGACCGACCCTATTTTTTACCCCCGACCCTAAAGTTTTTAAAGGAAAATTAAAAAAAAAAATTAAAAAAAAAAATTAAAAAAAAAAATTTAAATTTTTTTTTTTTTTTAGGGAAAAAGTTTTTTGGGTGAGGATAAAAAGTTACTGGAGGGGAAGGGGCCATTATTCGGCACCCGTTACAGAAGGAAAAAAGGCTTGTGATAAAAGCAAACACACCACATTTTTTATTAAAATATAATAGTAAAATACCGGTATTTAATTGATGCAATGGTTTTCAGATTGAAACAAGAACTATTTCACATAATTATATTATGAAATACCTTACAATTTAAACTTGCAAATCAAGATAAATCATTTCAGACACTTTCAATGTTGAATACAACAAGAGCAAGGTCATTATTTGTCATATAAACCCATCCT
This sequence comes from Gari tellinella, assembly GCA_922989275.2. Taxonomy (NCBI): domain Eukaryota; kingdom Metazoa; phylum Mollusca; class Bivalvia; order Cardiida; family Psammobiidae; genus Gari; species Gari tellinella. The sequence goes on from OV277858.1 coordinate 57,113,833, forward strand.
TTGATTGTAAAAAATTCGCATATATGCCCTATATAAAAACTTTTTAAAAAATAAAAACTTTTTCCTACCGACCTACCCTAAAATTTTGAGAGGGTGAAACCAGAAACACACATATTTTTTTTTTAGGCCTTATCGATCAATCTACAATTGATAACTATGCTTTCCTCTTTGGTTGTGCGACGACAGACAGGGCTTAGCACTACATGATGATGTATCTCTAAAGCCGTCCTTAACCGGGAGAGTTATGTCGGATTTTCGTGCTTTGGTTTTCTCTCTCCCTCTCTGTCGTACCCTAAACCCTCCCATGTCTTACAGTTACTCGTGACTACAGACTATTCGCTTGAGTACAATTTGACCGTTGCCATAGTGGGTTATTTTTAACACGGGCTTGAATGTTTAATTCTTTCCCGTGTTACTAATAATCCTGTCAGAGAATTTTGTTAGATGTTTTACATGTATTTACTTACTGTGCTGGCGGTCTTTTTGATTGTAAGGTTGTGGAACAGGATTTATATTTTATGTACACTGTTCGTCTTTATAGGTGAATATAGGAGATAAGTGGGAGGTTGGGCGCCCCTAAACCCAGGTTTAACCCCCCAGTGGTTGTTAATAATTAATTAATTTATAATTGATTATTGATTGCTACTGACCGTACCAAGGCGGGCTCCTATGTTCACTTAGCTTTATGTTTGTCTTGCGTGTTGTTTTCTATTTAGTGTGTAGATGAAGGAATGGTATTGCGTGTGTGTGTGTGTGTGTGTGTGTGTGTGTTTGTTATGGTATGGCTGTGTGTGTGTTCTGCTTTAGAGATGGGTGTATTGTTTGTGTTGCGTTTCCTGCTTGAGTCTTCTTTCGTATTTATTTGACGTCACATTCAAAGAAATCCTCATAGCGCGCCATCGCAAAAACCTCTTCCTAAACGATAAATACTCGAAAGGTAAGTGCAATAAACACTAGATCAAGGATTTAAACTGCAGATATACAGGAAAGTCACAGTAACGAAAATATATCTAGAATACTCCGTCCCGCTAGACCCAGATATATGCAGTGTTTCAGCTTTAGATTTAAAAACCGGGATTTGCATGTCTATATAGTCTTTAAAAACAGCTGAGCTCAGGGGGTAGAGAGACTGCACACGCTTGATGACGTCATATTTCATTTTTTTAAATGTACAGTGAGAATTTGACTTTAAAGACAACTGCAAATGAAACGTCTGTACTTCAATAAGATATATTTGTGTCAGTTAGTCCATGGTTTTGTTGAACTAAATGATATAGTCAAAGGTTTTTGAGGCATCTGATTTGCCGAGAGCTCCAAGCCATGTGCTAAACCTTATTATTTCCCTATAATTGCAAACGAAACGCAAATGCAGTGCAATTAAATGCATTCATTATAGTTTATTCAATCTTCTCAGCACATACATTTGTGAAATGAGGAATGAACACAGAAATAGTAATAAAAAATATCAAATTATTTTGGTCAAGGCTGTTGGTAATTTGTGTCATACAGATGAAGGCGAGTCATGCAAATTATAAACAAGATATAGCAATAAACAAATAAACATATGATAAATAAATAGATAGATAAATAAATAAGTAAATAAATAAATATGTAAATAAATGATTACATTAACCTAATTAATCAATCAAATAGTTGACCAACCGATCAATCAATCAATAAGTCAACCACTCAACCATTTAATCAATCGATCATTGAATTAACGGATGAATCAACCAATCAGTAAAAAGATTAATTCATTAATTATTTAATTAGCCAACCTATAAATTCATCAGTCAATCCATCAATTGACAATTCAGCAAGGAATCAATTAAATGAACACAGACAGGCAAGGTTATTTAATGAAATAGATAAGGGGAATAATCAATTAGTCAATAAGCTAAAAAAAACAACAAATCAATTAATTGGCTAATTAACCTATCAGTCAATCAATCAATCCTTCAATCAACGCTTCAATTAACCAATCAATTGATTGGAGACAGACATGCAATTTTAAAAAGAAATCTAATTAAGGGTGTATCAATGTCATAAGCCAATTTTTCAAAGTATCAAACTTTTTTTCTAACATTGATTTTTTGGAAGAGCTGTTTATGAAGAATGAAATAATTAGAAAATAAATATATGGTGGTGTCCTTGTTTTTGAGCTACAGCGATTTGAAAAAGGTATGTCAAATTTGGACTTTTTTTCAAATTTTACCCATTCAGGGTACAAGCTTCAGTAAAATTTATTTCGAAACATGATAATTTGGGTTTCCATTATTTATTTCATGTCTATGGTGGTATTTTTACATATAGAAACCAAATTTAGACAAAGCAGGCACCAGGTTTGAACAATATCGATCCTTGAAAATCAAAAATATGCTTTGTATAGGGCATGATTTTATTAGATTTTTTATTTTATGAAAAAAAGGAAAAAAGTTTGAAAATGAAATAGATCTAGTATTCAACTTTTTCTTATATTCTACCAGATGAAAGCCCATGCTAAGGCAGTTCAAAATATGAAAAGAAATTGAAAGGTCAGTGTTGAAAATTTTGAGTTATTAAAGTAAAAAGAGTTATCTCCCTTTACAAAATATCATTTATTTGTAACAATTCTAACATATCACACAATTACATGGAGTTATTTACATTGACTCTCAAATTTTTATATACTGTATTGTTTGGACATATATATTATCCCCTAAAGCATAAGACTAAGCTGCTAGGAACCGCTTTCAACCAGCGTCTCTCGGAGTTATTTGCCCTTGAATGGCCTTGATGCATTGAAAAAGCCATTTTGAACACATATGTTACCCCTCTACCAGCTAGAGTATTGGCTGGTTTTTTTTTATATTTACACAAAAAGTTCATGACTATAAGTTCTTTGATTCTTTATATTATGGTCGAAAATTGACTATTGTGTAAAGGGTTGTCTGCCCTTGACACACTAAAATATACTAAAAAAAGACATTAAATCAATATATGTTACACTGTAATGTCTACAAATTTTAATGGATTTAAGTCAAACTTGGTTTAACTATATCTGGCCACAAGTTCTTGAAAGATATATATTATGGACGATATTGGCCTATTGTTTCAAGAGATATTTGCCCTTTGTAAAATGAAAATTCCGAATTTATGGGTGTATCAAACTCATGAATTTGTAAAATTTTCAAAGTATATGAAAACACTCAACGATGGTTTTTTATTGAAGAACTATTCAAGATGAATGAAAAAAATAGAAAAAGTGTACATTTGGTGTACAACTTTTGGCTCTACGGCCATTTTAAAAGGTGTAAAATTTACCCCACGTTTTCTTATTTTGTCCTTTTCAAACAGCCCGCTTCAATAAAATCCATTTCAAATGAAAACAAACATGATAATTTGGTTTTGTGTCATTTATTTCATGTCTATGGTAGTATTTCTTCATACAAAAACTAATTTAAGAAAAAACAGGCACCAAATGTTAAATTTATATAGCTCTAAATATCATCAATATGGTACTTTTTTGTAAATTTTGCAAAGGGAGATAACTCCTTTTTCTTCAGTAACTCAAAATGTTCAAGATTAACCTATCAATTTCTTTTAATATTTTGAACTGCCTTTGTATGGATTTTCATCTGGTAGAATATAAGAAAAGTTAAATACTAGAAATATTTATTTTTTTACTATTTCTCATAATGTTTTGTTTTAAAAAAATATCATAACCCATAAAAACCATGTTGTTGATTCAGAGATACATATTTTCCAAATCTGGTGCCTATTTGGTTTTGATTTAGTTTCTTTATGTCAAAATACTTCCACAGAAATGAAATACATAATGAAAAACAAAATTACCATGTTTGTTTTTATTTAAAATAGATTTTATTGAAGATTATATACATTTTGTACTTTAAAGGCTCGCAACCAGATTTAGCATTACAAATATATGTCAAATGCTTATATAAACGGGTAAGAATTAGTTTAGGATAATAAAAATTCTGTTTAAACAAGAATATCGTTCCCAACGATGGATGCTGCCACAAAGAAAAAGCTCAAGGTATAGCATGTTTAGTAGGTGAACACAGTATCAAGTTCCATCAACTTTCGATGTAATATTCAGGAGATATGCTTCGGACAAAAATGAATTTATTATGAAAAAGGGAGGCAATTCAATATTTGGAGATGACAGAGTTATACTTATTGTGTACTACACTTCTTTTTGTCATCCTCTAACACAGTATCAAGGTTCACGTTACAGTGTGGCAGAAAAGTTGAATTTTTAAAACATTTATGAAGACAAGAGCCCCATGGGGCATATTCGCTCACCTGAGAATAATTGGAAAAATGGTGATATTGATTTATGTCCAGGACTGACCTAGATATGCAACAGACCGGAACAATTTGAACAAAATATGTAAAGTATATGTAAAAGTGTCACCATACAGAATATAAAAGCTCTGGCCATAATAGTTTCAGAGAAGAAGATGTTTGAAAATTTCACTATATAACTCTATGTAAAACAGTGACCCCCGGGGCGGGGCCAATTTTGACCCTAGGGGCATAATTTGAACAAACTTAATAGAGGACCTATAGGCGATGATATTAGCCATATATCTAAGCTCTGGCCCTTGTAGTTTTAGACAAGAAGATTTTTTAAGTTTTCACTGAAAAAATCTATTTTTAGCTCCTGTGACCTAGTTATGCAACGGACCAGAACCATTTGTACAATTTCGGTATAGGACATCTAGAAGTGTCACTATGCCAAATATCAAAGCTCTGGCCATATTAGTTTCAGAGAAGAAGACGTATGAAAATTTCACTATATAACTCTATGTAAAACCGTGACCCCCGGGGCCGGGCCAATTTTGACTCCAGGGGCATAATTTGAGCAAACTTGATAGAGAACCTGTAGGCGATTCTATGTGCCAAATATCTAAGCTATGGCCCTTGTAGTTTCAGACAAGAAGATTTTTTAAGTTTTCATTGAAAACATCTATTTTTAGCTCCTGTGACCTAGTTATGCAACCGACCACAACCATTTGAACAATTTTGGTAAAGGACATCTAGAAGTGTCTCCATGCCAAATATCAAAGCTCTGGCCACATTGGTTTCAGAGGAGAAGACGTTTGAATATTTCAGTATATAACTCTATGTAAAACTGTGACCCCCCGGGGAGGGGCCAATTTTGACCCCTGGGGCATAATTTGAACAAACTTGATAGAGGACCTGTAGATGATGCTATGTGCCAAATATCATAGCTCTGGCCCTTGCAGTTTTTGACAAGAAGATTTTTTAAGATTTCCTTATTTTTTCAATTTGGTTGCCATGGCAACCAGAGTTCTGCATTGTTTTTAATTCTTTGAACAAATTTGAAAGATCTTGACCCAAGGAACATTTCTGTAAAGTTTGGTTGAATTCTGTCGAGGGGTATAGGAGGAGATGTCATTTGAAGCAATTGTTAACGACGACGCACATACGCACGACGCACATACGCACGACGGACGACGCACGACGACGGACGCCGGACACAGGGCCATCCCAATAGCTCACCTTGAGCCTTTGGCTCAGGTGAGCTAAAAAAGGGAGATAATTCAATATTGGGAGATGGCAGAGTTATGATTCTTGAGTACAGCACTCCCTCTATCATCTCGTATCACTGTATCAAGTTTCATGAACTTACAATGCAATGCTCAGGATATGCGCCAGACAAAATTTGATTTTTTTTAAATAGAAAAGGGGAGATAACTAAATATTGAGAGATGACAGCGTCATGGTTCTTGTGTACTGCACCTCCTTATGTCATCACCTATCACTGTATCAAGTTCCATTAACTTACGGTGTAGCAGTCAAGAGATATACTCCGGACAAAATTGTTTTGTATTTTTAGAAAAAGGGAGATAATTCAATATTGGGAGATGACAGAGTTACGGTTCTTGTGCATTGCACTTCTTATGTCATCCTCTATCAATGTTACAAGTTTCATCAACTTTCGGTGTAACGGTCCAGAGATATGCTCCGGACAAAATTGATTTTTGTTATGAGAAAAAGGGAGATAATTCAAAATTGGTAGACAAGAGAGTTACGGTTCTTGTGTACTGCACCTCCTCCTGTCATTCTCTATCACTGTATCAAGTTTCATCAACCTACGGTGTACCGTTCAAGAGATATGCTCCGGACAATAAAGCGTGTCGGACGGACGGACAGACAGACGGACAGACAAAGCGGCGACTATATGCACCCCCCCCCCCCCCCCTAGAGGGGAGCATAAAAATGCATTGCAGTTAAAAACAAGACTGCGCGTTCAATAAACGCTTATGCCCCCGGTGGCACCCTTGACAATATATTCTGAACATTTTCTAAGTCCCAATTAGGTCAAGGTCTAACTGAGCTTGGGTAATATGGGTCAGTTGGTAATGGTCCATGGAAATAACTGTATAAGTATTGAAGCATTGTAGTAAGTAGTGTTTATGCTATACGAAAGGGTAAAATCTAGTTAACCAAGAAATAGCCTATTCCAAATATTCTAAGTCCAAATTAGGTCAAGGTCATGGTCAAAATCAAGGTTGGGTGATATTGGTGGATAGGGAATGGTCCAAGGCAACAACTGTATAAGTATCAAAGCATTTGAGTAAGGGGTGTTGATGCTAGATGAAACGGTAAAATCTACTTAACCTGTTACGGACTGACAGACAGGACGATTACTATATGCCTCCGCATCTTCAGATGCCGGGGGCATATAAATATTGAGCTCTGGTGGGATTCGAACCCGTGACCTGACATGCGGGGACAGAAAGGCAAAAAAGTCAACCCCCTCAGACCACTCAACCACGGGCTATCAGTCATATCTTTGAGATCGATTTAACATACTTCAGTGTGTAGCGATGGAGAGTACACAATTCGGCTCGGGTTTATGCTGAGCCCGTGATCGATTTCTGTTGCGTCTTTCGACGCAACGGATAAAGCGATAGAATATGAAGATTTGAAGACTTTTCTTAAGGATGTTTATAGACTGATCATATTTTTCTAATGCCAGATGCACGGTAATGCTACACATTTGGTTTTATTTGAGTATTTTCTTTTATTTTTGCAAAAATACACCATCAGTAAAATACAAAAGTCTGTATCAGCCACTTTGTATTTTACTCTGACATCGCTTAAATCTATTTAGTGTGACGTTGTTTACATACATGTACAAGTGAAATTTCATTTATTTATTTTTTACCTCGTAGGAAAAATACTACATGTATATAGAAATTTATACCAATTACTTTATACATTTAATATGAAGAACAGGGCTCCAGATAAGGGGAATATTAAAATCAATATTAATAGATTAAACTCTATGGTGTCACTTCTCATTAGAATCGTCCCTTGGAAACAGTTCTAATGAGTAGTAACATAAAAGGATTTGTTGCTGAATTAACAAGTTAGAAAATGTTGGATTTGTTCAGCTTACTCCCTCTTATCTTGAGCCCTGCAGAAGTTTGTAGATCCCAGATTTAATGCCTGTCAAACTGCATAGATACAGACCAGGCACTGCATCTAAGCCTTTGACACATGTTTGCTTTGGGTCTACACAGTTTGGAATCAAAGCTTTCTAATTAATTTAGAATTCTGATAATTCTAATTCATATATAGACAGAGAGGATAGGAAGGGAAATATTTATATACATTTAAAACCAGTTGTTATGCTAAACCGGAATCCTGAGCGCCAAGACGGGAAGCCACTACTACAATTTATTTAGTTTTTGGTTTGACTCGGTCGGGGATTGAACCTACAACCTGGCGCACTGCAAGCAGACGCTCTTCCACTGAGCTATGAAGGCGTTTTTGAAATAGATCTACTCCCGTTATCTGGAGCTCTCATGTTAATTCCTGATATTAAAGCGACTCGCAACCGGATGGTGTACTTGTCAAAATAAAATAAAATACTCAAATAAAAGCAAATTTGTGGCATTATTTGTCTTCTGACATTAAAAAATTATGATCAGTCCAAAAAAAGTCTCAAGAATCGTCACCGAATCTAATTTTTTTTTTAGATATATTCCATCGTTTTTCAATAGCGTCAGCTGACGGTTTTGCTGTTGTTGTTGCTTCTCTACACGGGCTCTGACATAAACCGGAGCCGAATAATGTAGTATTAAGCGCTACCAGTGAAGTACGTTAATTCGCTACCATATGTATAGAGAGCGTCCGTGGTCGAGGCGGTAAAGGCGTGTCCTCATTTTTCTTGTTTGTCTCCGCAATGGTGGGTCACGGGTTCGAATCCCACCAGAGCTTCTTCTTTTTTTTTTTTGGAAATGCATTTTTTAACAGAATTTATTATCCTAAACTAAATCTTACCCATTTATATAATCATTTGACATATATTTAAAAATTACCATTTTTAATGCTAAATCCGGTTGCGAGCCTCTTTAAAGCAATTACACCATTAAATATCTTCAACCCCTCTAGACTTTAAATAACAATAGCTAGGCCGTTACTCACTGTACATGATTTGTCTAGCTGACTGTGTTTACAATGTTAATTACACACACCAACGCCTAGGTACACAGGTGATTCAGTACACACAGCTCGGAAATGTTGTGTATCTTGGGTCAGGTTTATCTCCCACAGATGGTATCAGAAAACACTGTTTTTAATAATACTTTTATACAAAAAAAAACTTGATAAAGACTAGGCCTGAGTGCCATAGGTCGAGTGATAACATCACACATACCTTGATCATCGCCCCTAATCCGAAGGTGTTAATAGACAAGGTGCGTGCTAACTGCAGGGGCATAGCAATCCACACTGACGACAAGCCGATAATGCTTCTGCCAAAACTCCCCGCTCCACAATTCGTCTCCCTTCACGCAACGTTTCATCTTTTTCTTGCACCGGTATGTTAGGATTAAAATAATTGTCGCTCTCTCACGACACCGTTCCTTGGCACATTGTGAAACCACTTATATTTTCATCAGAAAAATTGCATTGTCATATTGAAAAGACTTAATGTATATTTTTTAAATAGATGTGAATACTTTAAATGCTAAAAAATATAAACAAAAAAGTTTTTTTTTCTACTTCCGTTTTGCGACATTATGTTCTACTTACGGCCATGGTTTGACTAAACCGCCGACCTTCATGACATTGATACACCCATTGAAAGTTAATCTATGTGTTGTACTTTGTATATAGTATTAATGTTATATATACAGGGCCCCAGATAACATGTCCTATTTAGTTAAAATTCATTTTGCATATGCTACATTTGCTATATGATAAAATTTCTACTATTTGAATTCATAAATTTGAAATAAGATTAAGAAAAAAAAAATTGAGTTCCATAAAATTTATTCTATTTATATATTTGGACTCATAAATTGTGAAATAAGATATAAAAAAAAGTTAAGTTCTAAAAAGTGTTGGAAGCGTTGGGGAAAATGTAGGCTTTACTCTTCGGGAGCAAATGCTCCATGTTTCATAATGCTTCTTGAGGATCACAGTATGAGTCGGGATGAATTGTCTTTAGAACATAAACAAGAAATATCTTTAAAAAAGATATTCGGCGGAATGAGTGGTTGAACTAAGGCTATATAGATGAAATTGGGTGTGCAAAATTAAATGAAATTGAGGTTTTCAAAGAATTGTAATATCTTGGATTGAAAAGCAAAAAGAATTGAAACAGCAACTTTTATTTAAAATGCAAAACTATCATGTACAGAAATGCAAAACAGAACAATAATTTAACTCATATCCTAGCTACTGGTAGGAGATCCTCACATTAATCTATTGTTCTATATATCAAACTTCATTCATAGAGTTTCTTGAAACAAACTATAGCATACACAAATGTACAGATACAACAGTCTGCTGAACTTCGACTGCCACTCTTGTAAATAATGATGAAACAACACGATTGTGTTTAACTAGTTTAGTTTAGTTTAAACATATTTTATTTCCAAATTTTTGTACAGGAAAAGGGGTTGGGCCACAAGTTCTACCAACTTAGAATCGGCCCTTCCCCTACAGTTTTACAAATAATACAATCACTTATGGAGAGGGAGAGAGAGAGAGAGAGGAGAGGGAAAGAGAAAGATAGAAAGAGATATAGAAAGAGAGAGTTTGCTTGTTTACAGGTGTCACCACATTATCTTGATAAGAATAATCAACTTAGATAGATAAAAAGCACAAAGCTAAATTATCTATCAGTGCATATTAAACTGTCTCTCAAAAGAATCTCAGAAATGGTCTATTAGTTAATGATTACAATCATATCAATGTAGGGTAAAAGTAATGCAGATAGCTTCTAGAGGGGCTTTATGCATTACTTCTATCCCATGTCATTTTCCAATTAAGTAAGGTTCTATGCTTCTGCATTTAGGCTAAACTTTATTTAACATACACATATATAGATGAGCAACTAGTAAAAGGGGCAACTTTGCACAATTTGGGATAACAACTTTTGAGATACGCCCCACTTAGACATTGGCATCGCTTCATAAGGTTTCACACTGCATTAGTGTTCCAGAAAAGAGGGAGTAAATTGAACAAATCTAGCCTTCTTTTTTCGCTCATTTCAGCACGGATTAATATGCTGCCACCACCCACCAGAATCGTTTCTTCGAGACGATTCTAATGAGTAGTGGTACCATCGCGTCTAGTGCAGAAATAAAAATGTAGTTTTTCAAAATACTCTCCCCATCTGGATCCCCGCTGCATATATGAATTGGACAATATAACTAGTCAAACTAGGACATATTAATTATATATGTATCAAAGCTCAGTTACAGAAACGAACCAAGATAGAGGGGAAATAACTGATCAAGTGTTAAAACGTTTGGTTTCTTTTATAAACGCTTGTACAGCTCCAAAAATCAAGCAGTTTTGCTCAAAAGTTAGGTTATCACTTCCATTGAGAAGTATATTGCTATTAATCGGAGTAAACGGGCTTGTGCTCTGGAGTAGGGTATGTCGTACGTTGATATAATTGGGGCATTTAAAAAAGTAATGGTCAACATTTTCAATTTCATTTTCACATGAGCAGAACCTGTCTTGTTTTAAGTGATTTAGAAAAAGGTGATCATTCAAATTACTACACCTGTTTCTTAATCGTGCATGCAATACTGATAAATGTCTATTACCAACCAGATAGTACCCCGGAACTCTCCCTGGCTTGTGTTTAACTCACTTGAGGCCATTAATTTTATATATAATATTGCTTTAAATGTATGGTAAATGTGTACAAATAGTTAACAATTCAAACAAATTGGTAGTAAACAATTACAAAACACCTAGCTTCCTCTGTATATCTATAAAAAGATTTCAGATGTCATATCTTAATATAGAAGTATAATTGCATCATCCCAGTGGTAGTAAACAGTGCAGTCTGTATCTCTAAATTTTACACTCGCAGTCCACATCTGGTAAAACTGTAATTGGACATAGACCAGCATACAGGGCTCCAGATAAGAGGGAGTAAACTAAACAAATCACATTTTTTCACTCCTTTCAGCACCAAACCCTATGGTGTTACCACTCATTTTTTTTGTCTCGAAGAGACAATTCAAATGTATAGTGACACCACAGGGTTTAATGCAGAAATAACGATTTTAAGTTTTGAAATAATTCCCTTATCTGGAGCCCTGGCTACTATCCAATCAGACTATTCAGTTTCAACAGGTGCTCTTAATTCTAAATTTCTGATCAAATATAATTGGTTGAAATGTGTGGCCAAATAGAAAGTGTGACTAAATAGAAACCAGTCAGCTCCGCCGAAAAAACGTTTAGATTCTAGTTGGGGTCCAGTATGTTTCTGTAATGTGTTTTTTTGTTTGTAATAAGTTAGCCACGATTTGTTGATTTGGAGCGATTTCGGGTTTGTGCGACCGTCTAAGCGGATATTTTGTAAAGTAAACAAGTTTTTTGGCCGATTCCGATACACAATTAGCTAAAAATAATACAAATATGTAACTACTTTATATGTAGTATTATGACGTCACCATTTCGTCAACAAAATTGTGATGACGTAAGTCACCCTACGTAACTTGGTGCCTAAACATACATATGCATGACGTCATCTCTTTTCCTTAACTCAACTCAACTCAACTCAACTCAATTTTATTGGCAATCGGCAACATAAAAGCGCCATTGGCCATGTACAATAGATCAATTAACGTGAAATATGACCATGACATTTACATAAACACAACTCAACTTAACAACTCAATTTTACAAGTACAAAACATTCAACTGAAAATATTATAACTTGTATATACACTATTATAGTATATTATTGATATTATCAATCTGCAACTACATTATTTCGTATATTCATTGCAACCTTGATATATTTTGCTACGTTTAATTGAACTTTTTTGTTCTTTGAAGAAAGCAATTTTATGAACTTATTTAGAGAGGACCATGAAATATGTTTTAAAATTTCAACTCTTTCTTGTTTATATTTTTGACATATTAATAAAAAGTGATATTCTGATTCAATAGCATTTTGATTACAAAAGATACAGACTCTATTTCTACGATCAATATTAGTATATCTTCCAGCTTCTATAGCCAAGTTATGCGAGGAAATACGAAATCTTGTAAGATGCATGCGTAAAGAATTGTTAGTTATATTTTGTAGATAAGATTCCATTTCAAATGATTCCTTGAACATTACATAGTATTTCAGTTTTGGTGAGTTTGTTATTGATGTTCGCCATTCCTGGATAAAATTGTCCCTTATTCTCCTCTGTATAGCAGGAAAGTAATTGGCAGTAGTATCCAAGTTATCCCAAATAAACGTGTAACCCAAACTATCCAATTTTCTTTTTATATGACTACCCCAACTCTTATTGTTTCCCATCAAAGTTATACAATGCTCTCTATAGATATTATAAACAGTACTCATATTATCACCATATTTCTTGATTTTCAACCAGTATTTTAACGATCTTTCTATGCATATAACAGAAAGCGGAAATCTACCTAATTCTCCCAGAACTGCATAATTTACAGACTGAGATCGTACACCAAGTATGATTTTACAAAATTTTATATGAAGTTTATCTATCTCCTTGAAATTGTATATACCCCAAACCTCAGATGCATACGTAATGATAGGAACAACCATCCTGTCAAAAAGTAGAAGTTTGGTACGTACATCTAATTCTATTTTCCGAAATAAATATAAAAGACTATACATTGCTTTCGTGGCCTGGTCTTTTAATGCTTTAAAAGCATAGACTAGATTTCCAGTTTTCATAAATTTTACACCCAAATAACAAAAATTATCAACAACTTCTATTTTCTCGTTGTTTATGAACCACTCAAAATTTAATGCTGATCGTCTTTTTTCAAAAACACAAATCTTTGTTTTCGCTACATTTATTTTAAGACCCCATTTAGTCGAATACAAATATAAACTATCAAGTTGTGCCTGCAGGCTATTTTTATCTGTCGTGAAGACTGCGATATCATCTGCAAAAAGAAGTAAATATATAGAAAGCTGTGTGAGATCCTTTTCAGTCAATTTATTAAGATCTAGATTATCGCTTACATCGTTCACAAAAAGAATGAATAGGATCGGTGAGAGTGGCTCCCCTTGTTTCAACCCAACCGATATATTGAACAGAGCGGATAAGTCTTCATAATCAGACACTTTCACGCATGCTGACACATCTTTGTAAATAGATTTAAGCATACTTAAAAATTTACAGCTAATACCTGTTTGCACAAGTTTAATCCAAAGAGCGTCTCTTATGATTGTATCAAAACATTTTTCATAATCAATAAAAGCACAATACAATTTACTGTTACTAGACAGTATTTTTTGGATAATACAATGTAATATAAAAACACAATCAACAGTACCCCTATTATCTCTGAAACCGAATTGCGAACAGTTCAGTAACTGCTCATTTTCACACCATTTATTCAATCTATTTCTAAGACACAAAGAGAAAATTTTTGCCAGAGAGCTTATCAAGGTAATACCTCTGTAATTATTTGGATTTTCCTTATCACCCTTCTTGAACAAAGGTATAATAATACCGGTCGTCCAAGATGAAGGATAATTTCCACTATTAAATATTTTATTGAAAATAGGTACTAGAAATGGTGATATAAAATCTCTTGCATCAATAAAGAAATCGGCAGCAATGTTGTCGATACCAGGGCTTTTATTCCTCTTTAAGGATGCAATAGTTTTGTTAATTTCGTCACAATCAAACAATTTATCAAGCTGTTCAATGTTTATATCTGTATCAGGTAATGGTAACGTTTCATCATATATATACTGTGCATCAACTCCATTAGATAATTTGGCAAAGTGATTCTTAAAGGTTTCAGAATCTATTAAATTTTCTTTGTTTTTATTATTTTTATATTTATTTATGAATTTCCAAAATTTACTAGGATTTTTCATACTCATGTCACTTAATTTTATTTTTTCTTTTCTAAAATAATTATTTTTATTTCTTCTTTTGACATAAACGTAATTATTCCTACTTTCCATAAACTTACGTAAATTAAAGTTACATTTATTACCCTTATACAGTCTTTTACACTTATAAAATTCCGATTTAGCTTGCCTGCATTCATCATTGAACCAGGGAACCTTCTGTTCTTTTTTATTACAATTTCTCTTCCCGTATGTTTTCTTACCAAAGTTTTCTTTCGTTATATCATAAATTGTATCCGATAACTTTTGAATAATCTGATCTATATTACAATCTTCAATTTCTAACATGTTAACAATATCAACAAACTGCTCTCGTTTATCATTTAAATATTGATTAAAGGATTCTGCCTTGCTCCTATCCCAAACTATTTTCTCCTTAAGAGGCGTTCCTTCTATATTTTCACTTCTCGAATTATTGGAATATTCAAAACTATACGTTATAGGACAGTGATCCGAGTATTCATTCAAATCTAAAATTTCAAAGCTTTTTAACATATTAAAATTATTAACATTTGTTATCAAGTAGTCCACAACACTTGAACCCACATTATTTCTATAAGTAACGTAACAAGTACACTCGCCCTGTGCGAGCCTACCATTTACTATATGCAAATTATGCTGTTTACATAAACATAATAGTTTTCTTCCGAAGTTATTAACAATTTGGTCGCCTGACCGCCTTCCAGGTAACTGTATATCATCTGTTAAAGGTAAATCCACAAACCTATCTAAACCAATATCTTCAATATAATCAGGTTCTAAACCAACTCTACTATTCATATCACCTGTAATAAAAACATACCCTCTATCGCTAAAATTTAAAAAATCATCTGAGATTTTATCGAAGAAATCATATTCGAACAATTCAGAGCTTTCATTTTTATAAACACTAGATCCTTCCGGTGGAATGTAAGTCACACAGAAATATATATCTTTATCATAACTAAAATGCTGTTTCTTTAGTTTAAACCAAATTATACCATTGTAATTTATCTGCACGAGCTCTACTTTATCGGATAAACAGTGTTTAAAATACACGCTTACACCGCCACTATCACGTTTCGCCCTACGATTACATTTCGGTCGCGGACAAACGAATATTAACAACAGCTGAAATAGGAAATGTGGGTGATGGTCGCGGAAGCCTGAGATCGCTCTAATCACTCTAATTGCTCTACTGTTTGTTGTTATTATAATGCTCATGCCCTTATGGGCCAAGCTTTTGAATAAAATTTTGAATCTTGAATCCTTAAGCAAGTGCTCAATCAATCAGTATACATGTACCAACCAATAAATCAATAGACAAATTGATTTATCAATTACTGAATCCATCAACCAACCAATCAATCGATTAGTTAATCAACCGTTCGACTAACCATCGATTTGCTTGGTTTAGAAACTTATAACATGCATTTATCACAATCTACGGTTATCCCTTTCCCCATAGATACACCTTTTATTACAATCAGTATAGTCCTTTCCGGACGAAATCAGTTAAACTTATACAGTCATGAATATGTGACATAAGAACTATTCGTTATATCGTAGCTTTAAGCGGACGGAGAATAAGGCAGAAAGCGCGTATAGGCACATTCTGCTTTATTCTCTCACAGCCTTAAGTGGTCACCTTTTTTCAAAACTACAAAAACGGGGTATAGGTTTATAAAATATCTTTAATGTGAAAAGTAATCGAAAACTTTTCAGTTACTTTTGCAGTTACAGGCAAACTCAAATACATAGGATAAGCAAATCAACAAACAAAAGAAAGACAGACATGACCAAAAAGCAAAGCAAAGCACGAAATAAAAAAAGTCACAGAAAATACACACACACACAAAAACACATACCCAAACAAACGAATAAAAAAAGCCCCCCCCCCCCCCCCCCAAAAAAAAAAGTATAAACAAAAAAAGGGGGAAGAAAAACAGACATTCAAACAACCAAGCAACACGTTCAAACAATTTAGGGATGTTTTATTTCTAGATCTAGTTTTGCTTCTTTTTCTTCTTAGATGATCAAATGGGCGCGTTATTTTACCGAATGGGTTCTGAAAAATATTTTAAAATTATTGCAATAAATTTGTTCAACTTAAAAAGAGTATCTTCATTTATTCTCATTCATTAGGGACCAGAAAACTAAACAGTTTGGATGCTTTAAGTACCTTTCTGGGATGTTGTTGTTGTTGTTGGCGTACCTGTGCTTAACACTCACAGGACAGCTTGGTACAGACATTATTGTCTGTCAAGCTGGAGGATTACGTGCATAGCTGTTTTCAATTACCTCGCCATATAGGCAGCCATGCACCGTCTTCAGAGGATTCTAAATACCCAATAAAGGGTATAGAGCTGCTATTGAATGAGATTAACCATATTGGCGCACTCCACTAAACCAGGCCAGTAACAGAGCTGAACATAGCTTCCCATGAGCAACTCCATTCTGACAAAGTAAAACTTTAAGGGTGCTTGATCTCGCATAATCCCTAAAGATGATTTGAGATCGGTTCTCTCTGCTCAAAAGGATACCAACTTTTTTCTATTGGCCCCATTGGTTTCATTTCTTACCTATTGTGTTAGTGTGAAGCAACTGAACACTGTACAATGTCCAGTGAAACACACAACTAAGGTAAGAACTTCAGCAAAGGGCCGGACCTTTCTGGGATAAGTTCTTTTCTTTCAATGTTGAACTTTTGGCATCTAAGCATAAAATTGTACTCATCCCCTATTTCGGCAGTGTTACAAGCGTTACAAATGCGTTCTGGGCGGTCTATATTTGTCCATCGTAGTTTTTCAACAGAAAGATAATTATTACACATACGAAAATTTATCATTTGTTGTACTATAAATGGTGTTAAGATGTCGAGATACTTTTCATATTTATGTTCTGTTTTTATATATTTGGTATTTTACACATTTAGACGATTCAAGTATTGCACTATGCCAATTTGGATTTCAGCGCATTTACAGTTGAAAGTTGAATTCCGCTTAAGCCGGTGCTAGGGGGCGTGAGCACTGTTGCATATTTCAGTATTGCTCATGAACAGACTCAATTAAACCGAGTCTGCGATTTTCAGTATTTGCTTTGTTTTCTGTGCTTTCAAATGATCACCCCTTATTTAGATTTTTATAATTCACAACAGCAGATGTTAAGTGCTTGTGTGGCGGCTGTAAAAAGTCGCCCCGTACTTCATTCTCAGTGTTGTTATACTTTCTGGTCCTTTGGAATCATTTATTTCAGCGCATTTACAGTTGAAAGTTGAATTCCGCTTAAGCCTGTGCTAGGGGGCGTGAGCACTGTTGCATATTTCAGTATTGCTCATGAACAGACTCAATTAAACCGAGTCTGCGATTTTCAGTATTTGCTTTGTTTTCTGTGCTTTCAAAGGATCACCCCTTATTGAGATTTTCAGAGTAATGATCTTTTAATGACTTTTCTATTTTTTCTAAAAGTTGGGTACTAGATCCTGCAAAATTTTGATTTTCCTAGATATAGCTCATACCACATTCATCAAATAGATTTAACAAAACTTAGCAATTTGTAGGTTCGTTCGTTTTGGACATGGTCAAAATATGCAAATTTATATAGTATTGACGATATTTTACTTGAATTTTTGATAAGGTTATATCATTATCCAATCATTCTCTTCTTGGTGGCTATTTGGGTAGGGTATCATCCAAGATCTTCTGGCATAAAAAATGTTTTAGTTAGCAATCCATAGGTAAATTAAGATTTCGAATTTTTCTATATACACTTAGTACAAAAAGAAACGCACATCGTGGTCAGACGCAGATTAAGATACCCTTTTTTGAAGAAAATTAGAATAGAAAGACCATATCTCAAAATTTATTCAATTCTGCAACAAGTTTAGGTAAAAATGCTCAAAAACATTGTGCTGCATTTTAACCATTTCCCTCTTACTGACGCCCAAAAGCGTTTGCAAACAGTTTGGATCCTGATCAGACGCCGCGTAACGCGGCGTCTGATCAGGATCCAAACTGTTTGACACTCGTAACGATTTGGTTTAAGTCATTCTACATTGAGTTTTACTTTGAAACGATCTTGCAAACAACAAAATTAAAGCAGACGACAATGAAACGGTGAAGGGGTTAAAACCTCACGATTAATTTGGCAGCGAAAGAATTAACTACAGCTTGTTTCAAACACCGCATCGATTAGTACAGGTTGTGGTGCTACCAATTCAATAATGATTTAATAACAATTCACAAATACGTTCCTTCTACATAAAAATAATATTTTAATAAAAAGTGTGCGTTTCCTTTTGCGCTGAGTGTAAGCTAAAAAGACACTTTCTCGCTTGTTCTGAGATGTGCTTTTTTGCACGCTCAAACAATCTGCTTTTGGAGAATAATAGTCCTAGATGTTTAAAACAATCTACTACTTCTATATGAGTTGCATCTATGCTTATAAGAATGTTTCTTCAAAAACGGTCTCCAAAAACCACAACTTTGGTTTTATCATATCTAATTTCCAAGTTTTACAATAACCATTAAATGAATTCATCATAGCTTTTAAGTCATCTTCTATGTTTGCAAGGATTACAGTGCCATCTGCATATAAGATTAACACAAGATTGGTAAACAAGTCGATGTTTTCTTCTGAGATAGTTACACTGGAATTAGTATTGGTCATCAAGAAATGTTCAACATCATTGAGAAACAATGTGAATAGTAAATGATATAGGTTTTCAACTTGTCTCACTCCACTTGCATATGTAAACAAGAGGGCCATGGCCCTTAATTCGCTCATCTGATTTCATTGTGCCTTAGCTTAATAGACAAGACAAAATTTTAATATAGCTGTAAATGGAATTATCTTCCAGACAAAAAAATTATGACAAATTGGAATAACTTAAAAAAATATTGTTGGCAGAGTTATGGCCCTTATCCATGACACTTCTTCTTATCAAGCTACATGTATTTCCATGTTATTATTTATTGCGCATTCTGCTTTACTTTCAACCTGCTTTAAGTTATCATCTACTAAGATATATATACATTTTTATGACTGTATAAAGTGGAATTATTTTCTTTAGAGGAGGAATGAATTAAAGGCGTAAAAAGGCATATGTATGGGGTAATGGGTTAACATCAGTAGAACTGGAGTTATCTCAACGACAAGAAAATATGACACTGGGAAATAACTCAAAAATGACATTTTCTAAAACCAGCCTGATTGTCATTAATCAAATTGTTATGTTCTAAATATTTTGTTAAACTTTTCTTTTAAATGGCTGTAAATAATTTGCAAAAATAGCTCAAAATTGTAATTCGACGATAATTTTGTGGATATGCTTTATTACCTTTATTCTTATTAATAGGTTTAATACATCCAACCAGCCTTGATTCAGGGATTAATCCAGTGTCAAAGATCTTGTTAAATAAAGTTTGATATAGTGGCATCAGTGTATCACTTGAAGCACGTAAATGTTCATTTGAGATTTGATTTAGTCCACTTGCTTTATCTAACTTTAGATTTTTAATTGCTTTTTTAATTTCGTCTATTAATAAAGCACTGTTTAAGTCATTTTCAATGTTCCCCTCTGGAAAACTAGCATTGGCCTGTTCTGTTTCATGTCCATTATTATAATTAATATCTGTAAAGTAGTCAAAAAAGCATATTAATCACAATTATTTTGTTTTTCTTGTTTATTCAGACTGTTTATACAGTTCCAATATTCTTCAGGAGATGTACTCTTCATAGTTCTTATTTTCTTTTATAATCTATGACAGGGTTACTTATTATTTTCTTATAGCTTTTGGACGAGTTCAACATGTTTGTCTTTGTTTCTGCATTTTTTACACGGCTATATATACTTTTACATTTATAGCTGTTTACATTCATTATAAAACCATTTCTTTTTATCATTATTATGTTTTACATTAGTCTTATTTATTTGATTCTGTTTGTAGACTCCAAATATAGCCCTTGCAGAGGTAACTAATGAGTTTGTAATACCATCAACTACTTCATTCTTTTTCTGTTGACAGATAATATCGTCATTTTCGGAAAGTTTTGCTATTGCTTCATCTATTTCTTGCATTTTTATCCTATTTATAAAATCGTCTGATTTTTCCGCTTTCCATTTACGTATTTTCTCTCTTTTATCAGATATTTCCTCTGTATTATTTATATTTTAAATAGAGGTCAGAGAAAAATCGATACAGTAGTGAACA
Organism: Gari tellinella; assembly: GCA_922989275.2. NCBI lineage: Eukaryota > Metazoa > Mollusca > Bivalvia > Cardiida > Psammobiidae > Gari > Gari tellinella. Next base: position 57,134,446 of record OV277858.1, read on the forward strand.
CCGGACAATAATAGGCAAATGTCATTTATAATGAAGTTTTTAAATATATCAAGTGCATCAGGTGAAGAAATGACATAGTCAATAGTTTACGTATCTTTACACGTACGCTTCCTTACTTTATCAAAATACCTTCCATTTAGAATTAATAATTCATTTGATCGGCAAACCTGTGACCAGTTCTTTTAATAACACTCAAAGGTTTCGAAATTAATTTGGTCAAATTCACAACAGTGTGTTTCGAAACAACAACACACGTCACACGATATAATACGGCTAACAAATTCAGGTATGTCAAGTTTTCATTTCAGTCCACAGACTTTAACAAAAGAAAATGAAAGCCCATCACGGCTGTCCTATACATGAGTTGGTTCGGTCATCTGGGAGGCATCCGGATTTTGGCCATCGCCGTCAGGCTCATGTTTCCCATTCGACGAATCATCGATTGGTCTGGTCTCTTGGTAGGCACCAGGCTGAAGACAACCACGTGTACGCCAGCGTCCCCCGTGGGATCGACCCGTAGGTTCCCGATCTGATAGATGGCAACCCTCTGTCGATTTGGACCGGCATAGTGGTACCCTCCATCCGGTCGGTGGTCCGATAGCCAACGTCGGTGGAGCTCCTCTGTGTTCCAAGCTCTGGATCTATCAGTAGGACCTCCTGTTTGGCTGGCTTCCTGTGGAATCTCGACATCCTCAGCTCGAATCCCCCCCCGTCCACAAACAACCGATCGCGCACAAGTAGGACACGTTTTCTGAGGCCTCGATAGTGACGTCCAATCGGGTACAACTCTCGTTGCTTCCGTTCGATCTCTTCGGGTAATTGCTCGTTGATACTGTACTTAGTCCCTTTGAGCATACATGTATCCCGAGCGGCGCACAAGCCCCCTGTCCTTGAAATAGGTTTACTTGGCAACTATAGGCCGAGGTTTGTCACGATCCGGACGGAAGGTCGTTGGTATGCGGTGGACATCCGAAACTGATATTGTTCAGTCCAAGGTACGACTGCAGAAAATCATTCAGTACATGTTTAGTCTCCTCATACACGTTTGGCCATGCTTGTTGGTTTTCATGTCTTCTTCAACATTCATAAATAATAAAGTGTCCCTCATTTCCCTGGGCTATCAAGAAGGTCCGCTTTGATTTCCTTATGGAGGGCACGTATTTCCTCAATGTTATATTTCAGGCGTTTATTTTCAACGAACAGTGACTAGATGCCAGTTTTATGATTGTTACAACTTTTGATTTAGTTTTTATTTCATTCATCAGGGTTAGTTCAACATTCACCCCTTCTACCTTTGTAACTTTTCATCAATTTCGCCCATTTTATCTGTCACTTTACGCACGCATGTTTCAATGCTATCAGGTTTGTCAAGTTTGTTCAGTTTCGTCAAACATCTTTCAAGGTTTTCAACCGTTTTAAACCTGTCTTGCAATTTACTCATGCCCTGCTCAACCTTATCAATAGTTTCAAATTTCATTTGCACACTGTCTTATTTGGTCACTAGACTATCATATTCAGACTTGCTTAATGTTAAGGTGCTGTCACACCTCACCGGATGGGACAAACGGACTTCAAATGGAAAAGAAATGTGTCACAGAAAGATATCCGGTGGCAAAATTTGTCCACAAGGCGCTCAGATTTGGTGCTGGACCGAATAAAACGCATGGTAACCGAACACATACCGAACGAGTAAAGCATAACTAACGGTAACCTAGCGGACATGCCCGTACGCGAAACGGATGAATACCGGATAAAACGAAAGTGCAACGCATGGATAACTGACATAACGTTCTTCGAACGTTCGATAAACGTATATGTTACGGTCACGTAACGGATAAATTGAAAGTTCTCAGTATCGTTTAATTTGAACAACAGTGATGCCACCGAAATTCAAGACTTCGGAGAAGAAAAAAAAACAGGGCCCAGCGAAAGGTCTCTACATGCCCATCTACTTCTTCTATCAAAAGCGACGCCGGAGATGCTGAAAGGACGAGAAACCAAGAAGGCATAGAAGCCCAAGATGAACATGACATAACACAGCCTGAAACTGGAGAGGTTTCCGAAAGCTCAAACAGCCCCTCGTCATCTCCATTCGTCTATAATTGCTCTGCACTCCTGTAATTGTAAATGCAACACATTATAAGTCCCATATCGGTTCCGTTACCATATTTACCAGACTATTAGTTCAAGGAAACATACATAATAATGTGCATAAACTCCATAATACGAACTATTCATATACCAAATGTCATCAATTTATTTTGAACGGTTTCAAAGTTTCGCAGGATCAAGAATTCTGCACAGACGGACATAAAGGCATCAATCGATAGGTGTATAATACGAACAGACAGACATATGGACGAACTTACAACATTTGTCGTATGTGGCTATTTCTTTTGATCTTGTTTTGCATGACTAGCCATATGACAGAAAATTGTATTGCTCTAACTTTGGAAGAAAATGATCTAGAAGCTAGTCCTTACACTTACCATGTTCCTTCTAAGTGCCAGATTAATTTATGTCATCAAAAATGGGCAGGATGATGTTGATCACTAATGTGGATAATTATTATGGTCACAAAAGTATCGATTTATGCACCCAAACAGACAGGCGGAGGGCAGCCCTTTGGCGGAAACACTAGTAGGGGGTTAAATATGGTCAGTAAAATGACTATATCAGAATTTAAATTGCTATAAAGTTATAAAGATAATACAAAAATTATAATTTCCTATTATTTATTAAGAATGAAACCGGTAGATAAAACTATTACTTCTCGCACGACAACAGAGATAGTGTTGTGGGATATTCTCCAAGCGGATCGCATATTTGTATACTTGGACCCAGAGGCGAGATGTCTGAGCGTGATAACTAACTTCATGCCTGGCGCGATGGGGTCGCTGTAAAATGTGAACTGTCTGGTTATCCTAGGACCAGCTCGAGACAAAATCTTATCGAACATTTCAGGATGCATTCTCATGGAATTGATAAAAGACCTCTTGGCTTCTCTCCGCAACTCCAAGACGAGTTGATCGTATAGTCCAAACTCCATGCGCCTTTAAGGGCATAGCCAAGTCCTAGACCACCCTTCTCCTCCTTCTTTTCTGTTCATGAATTAAAGTGTTCAAATTGGCACCTTGCAGATCAGTCTGAGCCTAGATCGAGAGCTGCTGGATACTGCAGCCGAACACGAACACGACACTCCATGATGTATTATTAATATTTCTCAGATTTCCGTAAATGTATCAGCAATGACATGTATGAATATAATGAAAATATTCTACAAGAAAAACACGTTTTATTTTTCCCGATAAGATGTATGCCATCAGTTTGGTCACACGGACCTCCGTTTCCGTCCGTTTAACCTGCGGTTGATTACCGAAACATGTCCGGCTGGTCCGTGAGGTGTCAGGTAATACTCCGGTCCGTGAATCCAGTTCACCGGATATCAACGAATACGAACAGGACACGTACAGGACAATGAACGTATGCATTCCGAACAAAACGTATACAAACGCACATCTACCATATATCTAACGTACATTTTTGTCCGGTGGAATCTTTTTTCTAGTTTTCAACATGTTTAAAACTTTCCATCGGATTGAACGGACATCACCGGACATGGCCGGACAATGAGCGAATATACCGAATAAGAAAGGGACAAGAAACGAATGCGCACGGAGACGAACGGATTGGAAATTTGATTCTCCGTTGGACGTCCGTTCACGCTCTCCGGTAACGTGTGACTGGGCCTTTACATTGTCATCACGATTGGCCGCCAAAATTTTGCCTGTGTCAAGGTCAAGATAGAAAGGTCGCCTTCTAGAGAGGATTCAGAGCCAGGATGTCGAGGTTTTGGGCCGCTTGGTACCTCTCTTACGTGTACCAGATGGTGTCGAAGTGAAGTGGAGTTTTATCACACTTGGGATTCATTGTGACAGTTTAACAGAAGTGTCAGCTTCAGACAGAGGAAAAGTACGTTAAAATCAAACCTATAGATGTGACTCACTGTCAGATATAGTCTACACAAATTAGTGTATTTTTGGCACCAGTTATAAGTGTCTTAAAAGTCAAATATTCAGTGACAATAAGTAAGTATTATGTTCAGTATCAACATGCGCTCGCAATAGATGCATGGAAACAAAGAGAGAAGCACTTGTTTTAAGTCGTTTGCGGTTAAGATTATACCTTAATTAACCTTATAGTGTTGCTACGTGTGCTGCATGTATGGATTAAGAGCGGAATCTTTAATTGCCAAAATCGCCATTTCGTTAGCAGATTCCATTTAGAATTTGACAACTCAGCTGCACTTAGCCCGAGCAGGAAGCAAACGTTTATCTGTATACCAACCTTTATATCATATTATATTGTTTCATATTACAACATAACTTTGAAAAGGTGAGTATTTCTGGCTTAAAAAGCATAATCAAAGGAGTTGGCAAATTGTCTGTAGAAACAAAAGCAGAACCGGCTGATATTTTACTATTTTTTGCACAATAAGGGCCAAACATACTGGCCACGGGATAGTAAACAAAGCCACTCTTCCCTATACACCGAGTACAACACTGGGGTTCGCAAGGGGCTACACAGTAACAGGTATAAGTAATGTAAAACATTTAGATAGATATTGTCTCCAGGTATTGTCGATGATTTTTGAACTGGCACTCATCAGTTTCCGTCAAATTTCGTCGATGAAGTGGGGACTTTCCGTTAACTGTCTAGGTAAAAATCAATAAATACAAATGGACTTGGAAACATATATTGTTTGGTTATATTGACCTGTCAAAGTTTGAATATCCATACGTCACTGAAAGGATATATTTAGCTTCGGTATAAAGTCGATACTTTCCGTTTTGATTTACGGATAGGAACTGAAGGATATTGTGCATTCTGTGTCGAATTCAAATCAATAATCGAGTTAGGGTAGTTGGTAGCGAGTAAGGGTTCATGTAAAAGGATGAAATGTTGTGGGTTCGATCCCCGTTCGGTTTTATTTCTTTTTAATTACAATTATTTTTATTATTTTTTTCAAACAGTTAGTTTACTTGAATTGTTTAACAAAGTAATATATAATACAAAATTTGTCATAGATAACCTAAACGTTACACTTTGTAAACTATTTTTTTTTTAAATGTATGTAAAATGAGACCCGATGTGGTCTCTCAAACCTAGATAAGAAATTTGAGCTTTAACTCATTTATCACTGAAACCTTAAATGGACTATTCCAGGTTGCAATTAATTCTAGTCAATGTATGACAACTAAAAGGCAAACAGTGTATCCCTGATCAAAGGGCTCCTTCAAGAACCCATTGATCTGTGTTTCACTGTTTGTATGGGACAGGTGTATAGGTACACTCTTCGTGAATAATATGTAAATCAGATCCAAAGGGGTTTCAATCCATTCTTCTTCCCCTTCTTGCAGACTCTAATGCACCAAATAATAAAGATAATAATGAAAATATCCTCTGCTGGTTATCGAACTCATGGCGATACATGTACTAAGTTAAACACTACTGTACTGCCTCGATCGACCACGATGACATATAGGTAGTAAAAAACTTGTTCTAAATATGAACTTTATGTTTCAAATCTGGCCTACCCGTAAAACTAGCGGAAATATTCGATATCGACCGAAGCTAAATATAGCGTTTTCAAGCAGAGTATAATTATATTACTTTGGACAGGTTAATTAAACACAACAATACTACGCGTTACAGTTTATTACGGTCGAAATAACCCAGTGGCATGTGCCGCTGACTGTAAAGTAAACATAGGATCTGTCATGAGTCGATGTTTAAGACAAGCTGATCTCAAACGAGTCTATAATTGAAATGTTATTAAGCGAGCCTTGGCGAGCTTGATAACTTTTCTATTCTAGACGAGTTTGAGATCAACTTGTCTTAAACTTCGACGAGTGACAGATTCTTTTTCTCACATTACCAACGATTTAAGCAATTTTTAAAGCAATATAAATTTTTGGGAACCCCGGTGACGTCAAAACGCCGTTGTAAATAGTCACGTTATAGTGACGTCATCAAAGTGATCTCACACATGTTGGAGATAAGGATATTCGTCATCGTTGTTCGCTATAGAAAACAGGGATAGTTATGTAAGAAAGACAGAGGTTGTGGGTTCGAAACTATGTCAGATCTATTTTAAATAACATAGATCGTTCAGGTCTTTTAAAAAAATAAAATAAAACGGATATATTTTCATTGTGAATTTATTATCTCTTCATATAAAATATGTCTGTATTAATTTTGTAATTTGTTTTCAATGTATATTTTCTTCATCCTTTTTTAATTCTTTTATTCACTTTTCATTTTTATCTTATTTGGATATTTGGATTACATTACTTTTACGTCTTTATATAGTTTTGTGTTAGACAAGACTCACTGTACAAAACTCACACAATTAATGATTTTCAGGACAAGCATGCGTCTTCCCGACAAAAGAATTTATAAACAAGAAATATCTTCAAAAAAGATATTCTGTCGAAAGTTAAAGTTTATTTTGGGAGTGAACAATATTCATTATTTAAACTTAATACAGGAATTATACACAAGTTGGCTCAGTGTTAGTCTGATCAATGAACCCCTGTGACGACAAGCTAACTTTTGACGGGTGCCATCCTCAGGGTCTTATGGCAAAAGCCCCAAAACAGGGAGGAATAAGTTTTGCCTCATTCCTTAAAATCACAGATTGAGTCATATTTACTAGTTAAAATCACACTATTATTGCTAAAAGTCATTTTGAAAACAATTCCTGACCTTAAATCAAGCTTCAGATTGCTATTCATCTAATTTTAAACTTTTCAAAATACTCCAGCAGATGTTGTTTACACGCTGTACACAGAGATATACGCACTGGATTTAAACCAGATTTATATCTCTGGATTAAAAGTCAAATTAAGTATTTTTGCATCCTGAATCTATTAGTAGTCTTACTTTTAAAAATAATGACTGACTTTTTGAGAAATTTGGTGCCCAACAAAATCCGTTGGGGTTTAATTAAAAAGAGAATAGAATATATCCTCCCAGTTTTGAGTCTAAATGCCGGTGTACCGTGAGGACAGCGCCTAAAGTCTAACAATAGCTCGCTGTCTCTAACTGTAGTACACAGAGTGGACTAGCCCAGTGATAATTCGTCTGTTCAAATTGGGTTAGCACAGCCTTGAACGTTATAATGGAGGTATATTGTAAATGTTTTGGTGGTCTCTGACCTCTAGGCATTCGGCCAATGAGAGTGCTGCAGTTCAAGCAAGCGGTCATTGACCAAGATTTCTGATCATTACTGATTGGTTAAATCGGTTCAACCAGTAGGTTTAAAGCGATGACATTCCCGTGTTCGACGGGAAAAAAGGCATCGCAAAAATGCATGTATGAAAATCTTCTATGGTAGGGATCTTACACACGACCCTGAAATGGGTAGATTCTAGTGGGTCGATTAAACCACTGAACTATGGTCGCTTGTAACAGATTATGGTGTACACGACTAATTGTTCAGTGGAGAATTCTCCAATATTTTTCCGTAAGATAAAAATAGCTTACGGAAAAGGGCGGAATATGCATAGGGTGCCAGTTCAAATATCATCGACAATATATATATATAAATATGAGGTGTAAATATTTTTTGATACAATACGCACTGTAAATGGACTGTTGACCTTTTTATAGAATTGCAATATGTATAAAACATTAACCCCGACTCGCCCGCACTCGATATAAATTACATGTAGCCGTATTATTAAGGTCATCATCATTATTAGATATATTATTATTAGGTATTAGTATGTTTAATATAATACATATTTTATTCATTAGTTAATGATATATCTATATTCATAACTGTTTAATCATATATTTATATGCGTGTTTCCTTGTTAATAGTATGTATGGGACTGTTCTCATGATTTTGGATGCCGCAAACTGAGAGAGAAACAAATAAAACTGAAACTGAACTGGTTTCATTTTTTTAATTGATAGTTTAGGCAGCATTTTAAAGCAGACGATGTAGTGGCATAGGAGAGGTTAAATCAGATGATAGAATTTGGCATGAAAACATTGAACGATGATTCTAACGTATGAACCGTACTACCAAACTCAGAACTTGAAACAATATTGATCCCTTATTGACCAACGTTTATGAAACGGCGTCTGACCCCCTCCCATCTGTTTGACACTACGGTACTTACTCTTACCACGCAGAAGTGTCGTCTGCTTCAAATACACATGTATCGCCTGCAAAAATAAATCAACATTAGGTCCTAAGCATTTCAAACTGACGAAAGGTTGAATATTGGTGACAAACAGTTTGAATTCATACCAGACGCCGCGTGACGTGGTATCTGATCTTGATTCAGACAGTTTGCAAATGCAACCCAAGCCGCGCTTAGCATGATAAGGGTATCTTCCTGACAGAGATAGCCTGCGAATTTATGTAGAAGGCAAATATATAGATACCACCTACACAGCTGCCCTAAGTCCATTTGTTTACACAAATTATGTGTCTAGCAATATTTCCGTCATCTCTTTTAACTCTTTCGCAGACAAAATATCAACTGCTAAAAAGTTGTCATATACCATATAATGTAGAATTCAATCTCATTAAATTCTGACTGGAGAACTATTGTTTTAAGGGTGTATCAATGTCATGAATTTAAGAAATTTCCAAGTATATGAAGACACTTTATGATGGTTTTGTATTTAAGAGCTATTTAAGATGAATGAAAAAATAGAAAAAGTGTACATTTTGGTGAACAACAGTTGGCTCCATGGCCATGTAAAATTTACCCCACCCACTTTCTCTTATTTTGTCCTTTTCAAACAGCCCGCTTCAATAAAATCCATTTTAAATGAAAACAAATATGATAATTTGGTTTTGTGTTATGTATTTCTTCATACAAAAACTAAATTAAGAAAAAACAGGCACCGAATGTGAAATTTATAAAGCTCTAAATACCATCGATATGGTACTTTTTTGTAAATTTTGTAAGGGGAGATAACTCGTTTTACTTTAATAACTCAAAATTTTCAACACTGACCTTTCAATTTCTTCATATTTTGAACTGCCTTAGCATTGGCTTTCATTTGGTAGAATACAAGAAACAGTTTAATACTAGAACTATTTCATTTTCAAACTTTTTTACTTTTTTTTCATAAAATAAAATATCTAATAAAATCATGCCGTATAAAAAGCACATTTTTGATATTCGAGGATCCATATTGTTTAAACCTAGTGCCTGCTTTGTCTAAATCTGGTTTCTATATGTGAAAATACCACCATAGACATGAAATAAATAATGAAAACCCAAATAACCATGCTTGTTTTGTTTTGAAATAGATTTTACTGAAGCTTGTACTCTGAATGGGTAAACTTTTAGAGAAAAAGTCCAAATTTGACATTCCTTTTTCAAATCGCTGTAGCTAAAAAAAAAAAGGACACCACCATATATTTTGTTTCTCCATTTTTTCATTCTTTATAAATAGCTCTTCTAAAAAAACAATGATTAAAAAAAAGTTTGATACTTTGAAAAAATCGCTTATGGGTTGGATACACCTTTAAGTACCAAAAGGTTTGGATCCTGTTCTAATCTTGATCAAACCTGTTTACAAAATTGATTTATATTGCCTGTGGTGGTGAAAGGGTAAAATCTATTGAAAACATATCAAAATGTCTTTAAAATGTTTCTTGTTACAGATAGTATCAGTAAGTTCCCGACAGATATACAGTAGAACCTCTCTATTTCGACCACTAAATTGTGCTAAATATCACGTATTTAAGGCAGGTGACTGCTTAAAGCAAGGTGACAGTGAAACAGAAAGCTTCTGTTTCACTGTCACCTTGCTTTGAGCTGTCAGCTGCCTTTATGCCATCGGTTAGCCATCGTGTTAGCGGTCGTAATAGAGATGTTCTACTGTAATTGCATTTGGATCATGTGATAGACGTAAACGCGTGTCTGGCAATCACAAACATATCTTATAAGGTCTAAGATCATTGACCACTGGAGCTTCAAAGAACAACTCGTGTTTTTACAATGATTCTTGTCACCTTTTACTTTTAACCAATTTGCACCCAGACGATTCATTAGATTAATCCATATTTAATATAAGGGGTGCTTGGTCAAAAACATTATTTTCGTTTTTTCTTATTAAATTTATATCAGTAAACAGTGTAGACTCTGATCAGACGCCGCATCATGTGGCGTCTAATCATACTCTACATTGTTTGCTTATATTCCAAATAAGGGATCGTCGCTGATTTGTTTAAAAACAGCCAGCGTTTGACGACATTGTACAGGGTTACCTTACGGCGCCTTAAAATAAGACACAAGTGCAGACCCTGATCTGATGGGGCCCTTTGGTCTCTGTTTTAACTGAAAATGGTGTTGGTATACCAGTTTCTCGCTCTGTTGACTAGTGGGCATTTATAATGCATTTTATATAAAATAAAAATATAATTTTACACACCAATAGATAGTTTCTACTTTTCTTGTCTGGCCCAAAGATATTTTGTTTCTAAAAATTATCATTTACCATATGATAGGTTTTTGCAAACATTTTAGTTCTAGACTAGACGCCGCTTCACGTGGGGTCTGATCTGGATACAAACTGTCTGGCACTTGTCTTAAAGCATATTCAATCCCCATATTGCAGAAACATTATTTCTGAATACAAAAACAGACAGCAATGTAAAAGCAGACCTTATTAGGATATGAGAAGGGTTAATTAAAGCGCCTTCTTCCGGAACAAACTGTTCATTGTTTAATAGTCTCCAAAATTCATTACAAAAATGCTCGAAAGCATAATTTTCCGGCGGAAAAATGCACACTGTCCAGCAATGAGTAGACCTTACCTAATTTGCTCTCCAGGTTCCCCAAACCCATTGCTCTCAGCAAATAACATAAAAATCAACACCAACCTATGGTATGCCGGTCGCGACATGCCGATTGCTAAATGCTAATTCCTGCTTTGCCAGTTGCTAAATGCCAAACATCCAAATTGACGGACTTTGAACTGATGAAATGACACTGTGAGATCAAACTACAGCACCAGGCTTCACCAGATGATGTCCTTAGACATTGACGTGGAGGTAAAGTGAAATATTGTTGCTTGTTTTCCCTTACAGTAGATACAGACTATATTCTTATACATGCATAAACATATTAAGCAACTGGCAAGTGGCATATTGGCAATTGGCAAATTAGCATTATAGAATTAGCGAGTGACATATCAGCATTTAGCAAATGGTAAATTAAAAATTGGCAAACAAGCATTTAGCAATTTGCACAATTAGACAAAACAGCAAGCATAGTATTGTATGTTTATTGTTAACACCATCTTGTCGATTAGACGGTGTAACAGTACAAATGTGACTCCCGAAACAACACTCTTCAGTGAAAAGAAATTAGATTATTATTTAGCAACTGGCAAATGGCATGTTGGCAATTGGCCAATTAGCATTATAGAACTAGCAAGTGTCATATTAGCATTTAGCAAATGACAAATTGGCAATTGGTAAATTAAAGTACAAATTTGACCCCTGAAACACCATTCTTCAGTGAAAAAGAAATTAGATTAATAACAAATGTCAATTAGCATTAAGCAGCTGGCAAGTGGCATATTGGCAATTGGCAAATAAGCATTAAAGAACTAGCAAGTTGCATATAAACATTTAGCAAATGGCGAATTAGCAGTTGGCAAACACGCATTAAGCAATTGGCATGTCGCGACCGGTATTCCATACCAACCGACAATTTTACCAAATAAATACGAAAGACTCAAGCAGGAAACGCAACACAAACAATACACCCACCCCTCAAGCAGAACACACATACAGTCATACCATAACAAACACACACACGCGCAATCTCATTCCTTCATCTACACACTAAATAGAAAACAACACGCAAGACAAACATAAAGCAAAGTGAACATAGGAGCCCGCCTTGGTACGGTCAGCAGCAATCAATAATTAATTATAAATCAATCATTAACTACCACTGGGGGGGGTTAAACCTGGGTTTAGGGGCGCCCAACCTCACACTTATCTCCTATATTCACCTATAAAGACGAACAGTGTACATAAAATATAAACCCTGTTCCACAACCTCACAATCAAAAATACCGCCAGCACAGTAAGTAAATACATGTAAAACATTTAACAAAAATTCTATGACAAAATCATTAGTAACATGGGAAAGAATAAAACACTTGCAAAGGTCATGACCTTGGTGGTTTTTTTCTTTAAACATGTCTGACAGTTGGATTATCATGCATAATATTCTTCGATTTTTTTATTTATACTCTGAAACACTTTAAAGCTAGCATATACCCTAGATTAAGGACGCTACTCGGTAGGGGTGTAGACGATATGAGTTGAATATGTGTGCATGGAACTGTAAAGAGGTAACAAAGTATAAATTAGAAACTTCAGAATTTATCGACATATTTATAAGAAATGATATAGTTTTTCTATATGAATCATGGACTCAAAGTTTAAGTGAAATTGATATCCAGGTGCCCGTTTCATAAAACTTCTTACGACAAATGTTGTCGTAAGTCAGATTATAAAAGTCTCAATTATAAATTATTTCTCCATCTAATCCTGTCTTGTGACATCTCTTTGGAATCGTCTTGGAAAGACGATTCCAAAGAGATGTCACAAGACTGGATTTGATAGAGAAATAAGAAATAATATGTATTTTAAAATTTTGACTTACGACAACAGTTGTCGTAAGATGTTTTATGAAACGGACCCCTGGGTTTTAAGTCTTATAACTATTACTGACATTTCCAGCATAGACGAGCGAGACGACACAGTGGTGACATTGACGTTTATATTAAAAATAACATTTCTAAAGGCATTCAATTGTAAGAAATCATTTTTTAACACTTTTTCAGGTTAAAAGAGGACGCATATATTTGTGGTGTTTATATTTGGGGCGAAGATTCACCTATGTATACTTTTGAAAATGTTGACCTACATAGTTTATTAAAAAATGATGTTTTATATTTCGACAATTTAGGATCTACCTATGCTAGGTGATTTTAATGGTCGAGTCGGTCAAAGAAATGATTTTATTAACTTTATTAAAATCGATTTTGATGAATATGTACGGCAAGTATACGGATTATGTCATCCTAACCAACAGAGAGTAGCATTCGATAAAACAAAGATTAGTGAAATAAATATACGAGTTTTTGCAAGGAAACATATGTTGTAAATTTGCTATAGAAAATGTCTTGGTTTTATGATCTAAACAATATCATGTTCAGTTATGGAAAGGTTGACTCTGTAAAAGAATGTAACTTAAAACGACAGATTGAGCTATCAAATGTGACCTTTTTCGAATATATCTAAATATCGTTACTATGGGATCATAATAACTTTTAATTCCGGAAACAACAGTTGTAACCATTTTCAAGCTCAATCTTAAAAGATTAAAACCTGTTTACGTCTGTACGCTAAATACAATTGGTATTGTACTCTTGTTAAGACAATAAACCGTATGAAATAATTTGACTCGGAGATTCGAATGAGGCTCAAAGTGCGTTGTAATGAAAATAGGCCATACTCTATTCTTAATGTATTTCAAAAAGTCGTTCATTTATAATTAAGATGTCGAAAACATAAGTCTGTATATTTCATGCAACTTGGGTCATCTACAGTAGCATTTATTGCAAATTCTAAGCAATTTATGCACATATTTACCAGCAGAATGAGCAATTACTGTCAATGTCGAAACATTTTTAAGTATAAAGTTGCAGATACGCTCATTCCCTTCAAAATCACTGCAGCGATGCATTAATGAGTGTCGGAGACATTCCATAAGACCACTATTGTCCTGCACAAATGGTAATTTCATCGAGAATTTAATGCGTGTTTGTGTCTCACGTTATTTATCTACATGGATGTCGCCTTTTTCCCGGAACAAATGCGTTGGATTTGGGGTCGCCCGAGCGTTAGCGCGCAACCCGGTCGTTTTGCCTACCCAGTGTGGATAAGGCCACGATGAGATGATAGGTAAATGTATTTATATTTGCACAATATGTTCGTCTGTTATTGTTTACTTGTTACTTCATGAACGATATTTTACAGATGTGAACAGTTTGAAAGACATTACCTCCAGTCCATTCATTGATTCTCCCACATTGTTCTCACTAGGCGTTAAAACACACGTAAATCATTAGAATGTTGTGCAAGCAAAGGCTCAGCCATCTGAAGTTTTGTATAGAAGCCCTTACATACTAGATCTCTAGGGAGTTTTCAATGGGTTTTACTAACAAAACTATCAAATATGCGGTGCGGGCCTCACATGAGACGCCTGGCTGATTCTTTGCCAAGACGCTACCCGAGTAAGTGCATGCTCACCATGCTTTGACTTAGAATATCTACGGGGGGTAGATGTTACCACCCAAGCTATGTCAAGTAATGTCTTTAACGTACGGAATTTCAACCACTGGTCTGATCACGCACCGCTTTACTTTCCTTTGTCGTGCAAGACGCCCGATGTTAGTGCTGAAAATCATGACTTCACTTTGTATAAATTGGACGTTGAGGGACCAGATAATTGTCGGAGGAATTTAATCGCTTAATTGCTCGAACTGAATACAGTTACCTCGAACCTTGATAGGACGGACCATTTTTCTGTTAAGGGTGTATCCAACCCATAAGCGATTTTTTCAAAGTATCAAACTTTTTTTCTATCGTTGTTTTTTAGGAAGAGCTATTTATGATGAATGAAAAAATGAAAAAAAATATATATGGTGGTGTCCTTTTTTTTTAGCTACAGCGATTTGAAAAAGGTATGTCATATTTGGACTTTTTCTCTCCAATTGTACCCATTCAGAGTACAAGCTTCAGTGAAATCTATTTTAAAACAAAACAAACATGGTAATTTGGGTTTTCATTATTTATTTCATGTCTATGGTGGCATTTTCACATATAGAAACAAAATTTAGGCAAAGCAGGCACTAGGTTTGAACAATATGGATCCTCGAATATCAAAAATATGCTTTTTATAGCGCATGATTTTATTAGATTTTTTTAGATATTTTATGAAAAAAATTTGAAAATAAAATAGTTCTAGTATTAAACTTTTTCTTATATTCTACCAAATGAAAGCCAATGCTAAGGCAGTTCAAAATATGAAAAGAAATAGAAAGGTCAGTGTTGAAAATTTTGAGTTATTAAAGTAAAAAGAGTTATCTCCCCTTACAAAATTTACAAAAAAGTACCATATCGATGTCATTTAGAGCTTTATATATTACACATTTGGTGCCTATTTTCTCTTAAATTAGTTTTTGTATGAAGAAATACTACCATAGATAGGAAATAAATAACACAAAACCAAATTATCATATTTGTTTTCATTTAAAATGGATTTTATTGAAACGGGCTGTTTGAAAAGGACAAAATAAGAGAAAGTGGGTGGGGTAAATTTTACATGGCCATGGAGCCTACTGTTGTTCACCAAAATGTACACTTTTTTATATTTTTGCATTCATCTTAATTAGCTCTTCAATACAAAACCATCATAAAGTGTTTTCATATACTTTGAAAATTTCTTTAACTCATGACATTGATACACCCTTAATAGTTGTGTAACAGACATAGTTGGCGTTATTGCGATCAGTGGCTGATCCATTGTTTTCTAAAAATGTAAAAGTTAACAAAATTAATAACCGAAAGAAATTCGATTGCTTTGATAATAATTGCTATGCAACAAAATTAGATAATCGTAATGCTATAGTGTGTTTTAAAGCGACTCGCAACCAGATGGTGCATTAAAAATAGTAATTTTTAAATATGTGTCAAACGCTTATATAAATGGTAAAGAATTAGTTTAGGATAAGAAATTCTGTTTAAAAAAATGTATTTCAATAAAAAAAAATATTGGTCTCTGGTGGGATTCGAACCCGGGGCCCCGGCATTGGCGGACAGAAGGCAAAATAGGGGAAACCGCTTAGACCAATGGACCACGGAACTATCCGTTTATCTCGGATCGATTTAACGTATTTCAATGTGTACCTATCGAAAGTGCATACAACTTCGTAATTCGGCTCGTGTTTATGTCTAAGCCCGTGTAGAGAAGCAACAACAACAACTATACCGTCTACTAGTCGGTATAGAAAAACGATGGAAAATATCTAAAAATCTAAGATTCGGTGACGATTCTTGAGACTTTTTTTGGACTGATCATATTTTTTTAATGTCAGAAGCCAAATAATGCCACAAATTTGCTTTTATTTGAGTATTTTATTTTATTTTGACAAGTACACCATCTGGTTGCGAGTCCCTTTAACAGTAACAGATCGTAGGAAAATAGACTGCAATTGTGTGAAAAAGATGTTTTTATGAAGACATGATTATTCGTAAACGGCGTGCTTTAAAAATAAAAAAGACAAAGCAAATAGAAATGTTACGGCATTCTAGGCCTAAAGAGTTTGGTCCATTTTCCGTAAGAAGCCACCGGCTGATAATGATATAAGCATTGAATAATATTTGATTAGTTTAAAGACTTAATGGGAAATAATATACACAACGAAAATGTTCAAGCTGATGCGTTTTGTTCGGAATTTTATTTTAACAATACTAACTATAATTTTGAAGAGTTAAGTACCAGGGTTTATATTTTATGTACACTGTTCGTCTTTATAGGTAAATATAGGAGATAAAAGTGAGGTTGGGCGCCCCTAAACCCAGGTTTAACCCCCAGTGGATGTTAATAATTAATTTATAATTAATTATTGATTGCTACTGACCGTACAAAGGCGGGCTCCTATATTGACTTTGCTTTATGTTTGTCTTGCGTGTTGTTTTCCATTTAGTGTGTAGATGAAGGAATGGTATTGCGTGTGTGTGTGTGTGTGTGTTTGTTGTGGTATGACTGTGTGTGTGTTCTGCTTGAGAGGTGGGTGTATTGTTTGTGTTGCGTTCCTGCTTGAGTCTTTCGTATTTATTTATAACTGTTGATGAAATCCGGGCAGCGATAGATGAATTAAAGCATGGAAAGGCTATGGGCGGTGATTTATTAATGAATTCTTATTTCATATAATCTATTGACATAAATGGTGATCTTTTTAATGCCATATATAACTCTTGGTTTTACCCAGAATCTTGGACTGGGTCTATAGTTTTTCATTTGTTTAAAAAGGGTGCTCGTGACAAGGTTTCAACTTACCGTGGTACTGCTCTGATATGTTGTTTAGCAAAAATATTTACTGGTGTCCTAAATAATAAAATGTCTAAATGGTGTGAGGAAAATAACATTATTTCCGACTCTCAGTATGGCTTTAGACCTGGACGGTCTACGGTTGATGCTGGCTTTATACTTCAAGCACATAAACAGAACACTTTGAATACTAATAATAGATTATATTATGCTTTTATTGATTTAAGGTAGTTCGCGGGTCTGCTTATTCCCTGTCAGTTTTCATTGAAACCTTGATTAAATTAAAATATATCATACGGAGAGTGAAAATCGTTGAAATAAAAAAAATACAGCACCGTTTCTTTCTGACAGGACCTTTAGTCGAGAAAAGTTCCATTTTTAATAAACAGGAATACTTTCCTTATAAAACAACATAATTCAACAGTTTCTATACATTCAAGTAAACTGTACAGAGACTAAAAGATATTGTGCAAACAAAAATAATTCATGAAATATTTTCTGGAAATATCAATGTTTTAAAAAGTCAAATTCTGAAAAAGTCACTAAATTTCAAATAACAAAAAAGCTCCCAGTTTAACATACACTAATTCTAGATAGATATTACTTAATTTTACTAGTCACAAAAATTTAATGAAAATCTACAGTAGACTTTTCATTTTATACATGATATCCAGAAATTCTGACAAATGTTTACACAAATGAATTACCTCCCTTGAGTTCATCTCTAAATGCCGTCAGCTCTAAATAATACCATACGTCAACCCTGTCAAACCTGTCAAAATGGACCATTGAACATGGTTGCCTGTAGATCTTAAAAGACCGGAGACTGCCTAATGCATGACAAAAGTAATGCATAAAAGCTCCTTTCGGATCTATTTTTTAGCATTACGTTTGTCATGTGTTGAGCTGCCATCTGTCATATAGGCTATGAATCCTCACAATGATAAGTTGTCACTCTACTATACTTGCATCTGATATTATTAGTTATTACATTTGTGACTAAACATAGCATGTCCTTTGACCACTGCATTATAGACTGACTAGTAAATAAAATCGGACAATTTATTTCACAAAAAAATCGAATTGAATGGGACTCGAACATAGAATCTTTCGATGGCTGGTTAATCACTCTACCAACTGCGCTTAAGAAGGCACTGAAGTTTATCAAACTTTTCTTTATGTAAATGTTCTACTAAGCACGTGCCGAAATATAATAGGAAAGTCATCAGCATTTTCATAACTCTAGATGCGGGCCGCCCAATGTGGATCAACCTTAAAGCGTGCATTTGTTAGGAAAAAATAGGATAAATAGGAATTGTTTATGGTTTAAATGTATCGATTTGGAGTTAACGGTAAGATATTACGAATTATAAAAGACATGTATACCGACCAGGTTTTTTAAGCTTTTAGAAGACTTAGAGTTATTTCTTCTAGATCCAGATCATGGTGGTATTGACATTGGTGACCTTATGTTAGTTATTTTATCATTTGCTGATGACCAGCTGATCTTTTGCGATTCACCTTTAGATTTACAACGTAAATTAGACAGACTAAAAGAATATTGTGATTGCTAGGGATTCGAAGTTAATTGTCAAAAGACAAAGGTAATGGTATTTCGGAGGGGGGGGGGGGGGGTATAGAAAATGGAAAATGGGTTTACGGTGAAGACAATATTGAAGTTGTTAATGATTTTAATTATTTAGGTACCGTCTATTATACAGGTAAGTTTGCATTAAACCAATAATTTCTATCTGGGAAAGGGTTGCGGGCTCTAAACACATTAATGGTAAACATTAAGGATATTGATTTAAAAACAAGTATAATATGTCTGTCAGTTATTTGCTGTCTTTGTTGGTGCCATCTTAAATTATAATTGTGAAATATGGGGATACACAAAGTCTAAGCTAATTGTATAAGAAAATTGCTGCATCTTTAGAAAAGTACTTCTCCTTTTGGTATATATGGAGAACTAGGTACATAAATCGCTATACTATAATCTAAAGTATTGGTTTAAACTTGTTACAAGTGAAAATAATATTTTATCCACTGCATATAATATGTTATTAGAAGACTGCAAAAGTGGTAAAAAAATTGGGTTACAAACGTTAAATCGTTGCTTGAAGATTATGGATTCGCATATGTCTGGCAAAATCCAATGAATGTTAATCCAAATTCTTTTCATATTGTTTCAAAAGAAAAGCTAGAGACTGCTTTATTCAATCTTGGAATAAGTACATTGCTACAGTGGTGTTTTATTTTCATACAAACATTTTAAATCGAATTTTGAAATTGAACCATATTTGGATATATTACCTAAAAATCAAAGATTTTATTTTACCAAACTAAGGCTTTCTACCTATCCTCGCAAAACTGAAACTGGCAGATATGGTAGAAATAGTAAACCGAGGAATGAAAGATATTGTGAGGTGTGTGAGAAGCGAGATATTGAAGATGTATATCACTTCATAATGGTTTGTGCAAGTTTCACTGATTTAAGGAAACAATATATAAAAAAGTATTCTTTAAATGAGACAAAGTCTCGTAAAATGTTGTCAGTTGATGCAGTCTAGTAACAAAATCATACTTAACAACCTTACAAAGTTCATCAAATTTGCTCTTAAAAGAAGCACTTCGTTAGTCGGAAATACAGATTAAAACCATTTCAATCCTTTTTTTTATTTGGTAATAAATAACAAAATTGTGTATCTTGTACACGTATTTGTTAAAGAAATAATGATCAAGATTATCTTGAAAAAATATAGTTATTGCATTACATATTTAAGCTACTTAATTACCTTTTCATTGTGTAATATTTGCTCTGTTCGGATAAATGTGAATTTTTGAATGTTAGTTGACCGTTAGTCTAGTACACAGAATGTATTTATCAATGAGGTACGTTTATGTATAATTTAAAATAAAATTCTGTTCTGTTCTGTTCTGTTCTATATAGATCAAAACATGTATAAACAGATGCGGATTATTATGATCAGTTCATGTATATATTATATCTGTAAATAAAAAGAAAAGATAAACACGTTGATGTTATAAAAAATTATTTTGTTAGATATTTATATAAATTAACAGTTGACGATGTGATACAGAGCGTTGTATTCAGCTCGATGCGTTATAGGCCGATCTCACGAGCGCCGAGAGCTGAATCCGTCCTCGTTAGCGCACCGCCAACTGGTAATGTGTTCATAATATGCCTTTAATATACATAAACAACAACTAAATAGTTAATTAAATCATTTAATATCCAGAAACATTTGATATTTAATGCTGAACAAGAATGTTTTAATGCAACAAAGAATAAGGCGGAACTTGTTCATGTACGTATACACGACGTCACGCTTATCGAAAACGAGGTTGGAGTAAAAATAACAGTATAAAACAAAGAGTACAGTACATACTTTTGTATCTTACTCTACATATACACTTATAGTATATAGAAATATAGTTTACACACTGTTACCTAGGAACCTACATCTGTCCTATTATAGCAATGTAGACCAAGATTTGGACTACACTTTATTGGAAACTTGTCAATTTTATGGGCGAGTAAGTTATTTCTTTACTGTTTTATCCCAAATACACTTGTTATTTGAAAACAGTTTGAATCCTGACCAGACGTTACGAGACGCGGAGTCTGAGCAGAATTCCAGCTGTTTGAGACCTATTTCAATTATCCTTAAGTCAAAGTACCTATGAGAAAGAAAAGCAGACGATATAATTGTTACAATAGATGACGTCATGGCAGTTAAGGGATTTTATTATATGCCTTCGAGTGATATCGAGCGTTTCCGCGTGTATTTGCAGAGTAAAATACAAGAGTCTGTATCAGCCACCTTGTATCAGCCACTTTGTATTTTACTCTGACGTCGCTTTCGATTTGACGTGACGTCATTTACGTACATGTACGAGTTCCGCGTATTCTTTGTGACATACAAAAAATCTTGTTCTGCTTCAAATAACTAATAAATTTTGGATATAAAATGATTTAAAACGACTATTTAGTTGTTTCTTGTTTGTATTCAAGGCATATATTAAACACATCACCAGTTGGCAGTGCGCAACAGAGTGTTGCATTTTGCTCTCGACGTTTTTGGTGGAAACAACCGATCAGACTCGCGCCGCGGCTATTTCCGCCAAAAACGTCTCGAGCTAAATACATCACTCTGTATCGCACTGTCAACTGGTAATGGGTATATACGAGAATAAATGACATTTCCACATGACAACATTAAATATTATAATTAACCTTACACAAAATGTTTTATTGCTGTTTTCCGTTTGAAGAGAAATAACACATTCAAGCATGATCTACCAAAATACATCTATCACAAAAAGAAATTATCCAACATAATAAAATCAATCACATTATAGGTCGTTTGCAGTTTAAAAAACACGATAAATTGGGGATAATTTAAAAATTAGTAGACGTATTTAACTGAAATTTTGCATACACTTATGGTATGCCTAAACCAACTCACAAAAGAAAACTAAGAATTTTTTATGTACTAAAATATTGTCTTCTTTGTTTTATATAAATTTTGTGTCGCTGAAAATGGTCATTTACGTGGGTTGTTATTGGCTATTATAAATAAACAACGATAAGTGAACCGTAAATGTACTTTGTATTTTTGTATTTTCCATGATTTAGGGGTGTTGGCATTGTTTCAGTCCATCTAACTAAGATATGTATTTAAATGCGACGGTTGATGTTAGTCGTGCGGTTGGCCGAGGTAGTATGGCGTCGGGTATTTCCCTTAGATGAATGAAAGGTAGATCTAAGTGAGTTTGAATCCTGAGAGAGGTTTCTTTTTTTCACAAAAAAAAGAGATTTATACTTAAGTGTAGATGATTATATGGATCGAAAAGGGGGAAATTCATGATTTTTCTCCTGCAAGTTTTTATATAATCATACATGTATGTGGCCACGTTGGATGTGCAGTCGCCACCATGAGTCGAAATACTGGACCTCGCTATAATCAGGATGCAAAATAAATAATCAAACGTGTAGACACAGATTGCATATTAGAGTAAGAAACTGGCTTGCAAATTCCCCTGAACCGGTCTGCCCAGCGCGCGAGGGAGAAACTTAAGATTTGAATGTCATGAGAAATGTATTAGATCTATATTTTTTAAATTAAAATGTAACACATGCACGATTTAAAAAAGTGAGCTTTTTATAAGATAAAAATGATTAAAATAATAATAGTAATACAAATGGAAAGAAATTAACAAACTGTGAAAAGGTAGATCACAAAAAATATCAATTAGAAATATAGCACTCTAAGGTATTTGAACCTGCACCTTACTATAAACGTCTAAGCACAGGCAAATTATCGCCAACCCAACAAACTGCGCTCTTCTATTTTACGATATCATGCACATGTATAGGTATTTAGCATTAGGAAGATTAATTTTGTTACCGATATTCTAAAGGAATGCTGATTCCACTAAAACGTGGTCTGCGCTAAATTTTATGGCTCACTGCTCGTTGTTTACTTATACCTTGACCACCTTTGTTTAAGGGTGTATCAATGTCATGAATTTAAGAAATTTTCAAAGTATATGAAAACACTTTATGATGGTTTTGTATTGTAGAGCTAATTAAGATGAATGAAAAATTAGAAAAATAGTACATTTTGGTGAACAACAGTTGGCTCCATGGCCATGTAAAATTTACCCCACCCACTTTCTCTTATTTTGTCCTTTTCAACCAGCCCGCTTCAATAAAATCCATTTTCAATGAAAACAAATATGATAATTTGGTTTTGTGTTATTTATTTCCTATCTATGGTAGTATTTCTTCATACAAAAACTAATTTAAGAAAAAACAGGCACCAACTGTGAAATTTATAAAGCTCTAAATATCATCGATATAGTACTTTTTTGTAAATTTTGTAAGGGGAGATAACTCTTTTTACTTTAATAACTCAACATTTTCAACACTGACCTTTCAATTTCTTTTCATATTTTGAACTGCCTTAGCATGGGCTTTCATCTGGTAGAATATAAGAAAAAGTTAAATACTAGAACTATTTCATTTTCAATCTTTTTTACTTTTTTTTCATAAAATAAAATAATAAAATCATGCCCTATAAAATGCATATGTTTGATATTCGAGGATCCATATTGTTCAACTTTGTCTAAATTTGGTTTCTATATGTGAAAATACCACCATAGACATGAAATAAATAATGAAAACCCAAATTACTATGTTTATTTTGTTTTGAAATAGATTTTACTGAAGCTTGTACTCTGAATGGGTACAATTGGAGAGAAAAAGTCCAAATTTGACAAACCTTTTTTCAAATCGCTGTAGCTAAAAAAAAAAGGACACCACCATATATTTTTGTTTCCATGTTTTCATTCATCATAAATAGCTCTTCCAAAAAAACAATGATAGAAAAAAAGTTTGATACTTTGAAAAAATCGCTTATGGGTTGGATACACCCTTAAATGGGAGAACATCACGAGGTAAAATCTCGTGAGTGTTGCTTCTGTCTGAAGGTGAATCCCGTGCTGATATTAGATTTTGTAGTTGGGAAAAATCATTTGTGAGACCCGATTTCCTTTTTTCTCTGCTTAAAGCCACTATATTACTCCCACATAAACAGAATCAAACATTTTTCTTACATGAAATTTATGTCACTATCGTAAGCGTTCCATATAAAAAGAAGTAATACGTGGTGATATTTGAAGCAATATTGCTAACGAACAGTGAAATTTGTGGAAACAAGTAATCAAGTTTGTTTATTTTTGAATAGCGACGAAAATTTACGGACATACTCGGTAAAGCTCATTTGCATAATTCTATACAACAAGTCGAGTGCTTTACAACCAAAGAGAGACAACTCCTTTAAGTTTGGCCGTTAAACTGATGCAATGTTTACACATTGTCGCGGCCGAATCAATCACGTGACCTTTATGCGATCGATCGAGAGTTCTCGGAACCAGCCCGTAATCTTATTTGTAAACAAACCCGCTTATAATGTAAACCACCACGATAAGAATTCGACACATTTAGGTAGGATTCTTTACGAAGTGGGTGCATATGTCAGGCTTCTTACACTCGATTTCACTTAGTTTTAATACATAGAAAATGCACACATATAAGAAATTGCGCGTTTTAAACACCAATTTGAGCGGGATTGTGCCTTTAATATATTAATGCTTCGCGAGGAAATAAAAAGAAGTGCATTGTGTTTTTGTTCATTCCTACACTATATGTATCAGTGTTCGAGTTGTATTGTATTACGTTGTCGTTACGTGTCGTTTCCTTTTAACGACCGAATAACGTTTTTCAAACTGCTCTGGAAACTTTCTGTTGAAAACGTGACAATTTTTAGTTAGTGTAGACAACATTTCACGTATATCGTCGTATAAACGATATTGCTGACAACAATATTGAAGCAGACGTCATAGTGGCGTCGGAAGGGTAAATATATCACGATGAATTTGATCACGAAATTGTTAACAGAGTTGAAATCCGCTTACAAAAATCACTCAAACATTTATTTTGGAACTACAAATCAGACAGAAACGTTAATAGGAGCACTTGACGCTTTTATAAGTTCCTAGTCGAGTGAATAAAACATTGAAAGATAACCACCAGAATCCAGAATCTCGACATGGATACATTTTTTTGTAAATGCAATCACATTATTCTGTGTCAAACTCTGAGGAAAAGACATGCCCAAATATACACGGTAAAAACAAAAAAAGGTGATTGAAACATTTCGTTTAGTGTCGCATATCTGATCGTTTCCTTCCGGCAAAAACGTCGAGAGCTAAATACAACACCCTTTAGCGCACTGCCAACTGGTGATGTGTTTTAGATGCATTCAATACACACCAACAACAGCTAAACAAGATGTTTCAATCACTTTATATCGAGAAAAAAAGGTTAATTTGCAGTAGAACATATAAATAGATTTCTCAGTTTGAACATAAAAAGTTGTTCCGGAACGCTTCTTTCGAAAACGAGGTTTGAGTAAAAAACAAACAGTAAGATACAAGGAGGAGTATACAGCTTCTTGTATTTTACTCTGCAGTTACGCGAGGACATGCTCGATATCATAAGAAGGCATCTTATAAATTAATTAATACCAGAAACACTGTTAAACCTTCCTCCAGTAGAAGAGCCTTTGCTGCTTTAACTTATTATCAATCAGTGTTGTTTGATGCTTCTTTTGTGTTTCTCTCAACAGCCAGATAAGCGATTTCCTGTACTTTGACACTCTTGTGCTTAAAGGAGGCCGAATGTGCTCCCACGTTTACCTTTTACCTCTTGAAAGCTATTGCATGTTTTAAAAGTGTTCACAAATAATGGAAACGGGTTAAGCAGAAAATTATACGAGGGACGTTCATTTAATTATGTCACTCTTGTGTTTTTCTCCCCTCTAACTAACACGAGCCCATTGAAATTATGTATGCTTATCATTGAAATATTTGTACTTATTTGTGCTTTTCGGTGGATTACGACGAAATAGCAGTGGATTGTCACTTGATAATTTCACTGCTTTGAGCAGTGGGATTATCGCCACGCGCACTTTTATTATGAATTTTCCCCGTAGGGCTCCCCAAGAATCGTAGTAAATCGTGTCTTATCGTTAAATTCCAGCAGTCCGATTTGTCGCGAACCACTCAACGGAAGAACACGAATCTAAAATCGGGAGCAACGACGTAATTCGGATGACGTCAAATCAATAAATCAGTGACGTCATCGTACGGGAATCTGTTTCGAAAATGTGTTCGATATAAACTTGGGGCTCAACACAGGGTAAATAATACACTTTTGCTTTCACACTTGTCGAACGATTTCGTTTAAAAAGTGGCTTAAAAGCATAGAATAATTGTATTTTTTCAGTATAAGATCGAATTTAATCCATTTCGTGAACATCAGACTTCGACACTCGTGAAAATATAACGTCTGATGTTCACTAAATGGATTAAATTTCTATCTTATACTGAAAAAAACAATTATCCTCTATATACTGTCTAAGAATTTCAGGCAATTTAGAAATTATTGAAATTTTAATTGTGTCCATTCATAGACACTGGCCTTTAAAGTGTATGTAATGCCTCGTTCACATTTAATGCGCCTGCCTGACGGTTGACGAACGGCTTGTTATTTCTACGGCTAGTAGCAATTCTTCGCCCGCCACAGAATTCCTACTGCCGCTGTGTGTTGCGCTTACATTTGCTGCGGCTGCCGCACGGCGAGTTTTTGTATTTTGAGGTTAAAAAACCTGCGGCCACCGTTTGGCCGCAGTACGGTCACCGTACGGCAGCCGTGGAAGCTCCATCAGATGCGCTGCAATCAAAATGCTGCTCCTGCTACATATCTTGGTTTTGCTACATGTTCACACAATTCATATCAGTCCAACTACACCGTGAACTCAAAAAAAACCATTTGGACAGAATTTAAGACATCTAAATCCATTTTTAGATTATACACATGTTTTACATGTATGAAGGAAAGTACAAAAGCGCAATAGTAAAAGTGACAATTGAGTTCCGGCGGCCGCATAGTGGCCGTACGGCGACCGTACGGCAGCCACAGAACCACTCTGCGGCGAGTGTTTTCTACGGCCGCCGTAGAAATTATTTTTTTTATAACCCCACGTTATAATTCTACGACGAGCTCTACGGCCTATAAAATATTGGGATACGCCGTGCAGCGGTCGTACGGCCGCCGTAGAATTTCTACGGCCGCCGCAAGATTTTCTGCGGCCGCCGTACGGCCCCTGTTGAGCAAATGTGAGCGCACTTTAATAAGTGCACTGTGAAATACGGGCTTACGGTACAGGTCGAATAATTTTAATGATGTCGATTTCATAGATATACTTTGAACTTTATATGATAAATGGAAGATTTGAGGTGCCATGAATGACATTTTCCAATCAAAACAAACAATTTAAAGGTTACTAGTTTTACTTAAGGACGGCCTGTATTCCATTTGGCGGGTGCCAAAGTTAAAGCTGTTGCTGTGGGTGATCTACTAAAACAGCACGCAAGACATGAATTCAATTATATAACTGACGGTGTTGGCAAAGTATCCGGTTTAGATCATATGCTTTTGATATGGGAGTGTAAAGATAAAATGTGTTTTGTTTCGTGGACCTCTCATTTTTTTATTGAGAATAATACTACATACTCAAGAAAAACATTGAAAATCCTTGTTAAAAGGCAGACATTTATACAAATTACACATTTCTGATCTGCCTTGAAGTGATTTATAATTATAAGCAATAAATACAATCATTTTATTTCTAGATGATGAGTAAAGAAAGATTTAGATTGATTACTGTAAAATATTAAAATGCGTGGAAAAATGTTTTAAATGCAATTACTCTGATCACACAGTACTTAAATTCAGAAACCAATCAACCGAAAAGTTATGAGCAGGGTTTATGAAGTCATTATACCGAAAAACAAAAGAATTACTATGCCAAACATAAACCTGAAATCCGAAATTAAAGATATGCCTCATTAATAAAACTGTAGATTCCCCCACTTGTATAATGGGACATGATTTGCAGGAAAATAAATACGATACCCCAGCTACACAGCCCGTTTTATGCACCGCAACATGGTTCTTATATTTGATTTTCGTCCCTTTTATACAAGAAAAATAACTTTTTATGCTGAACCATCTATCAATGTCAGTCGGACCGTGCCATTTTACAGTGTTTACGGGGTGTACCTAAAACAGGGCTGCTTTCCCCTTTTTAAATTTTAAATGAAATACTTCACTTATATATTTTTGTCTAAGAGAAATGTACCTAAAGGTTGGATAGACCGAAGTATGCACGAATCTCATATTGCGCCTTTAAGGACCCTGGTGACATAATTGAATGAACGTCCCTCGTAGTGTGTGCTTATATATGCCTGCTTTCCCTTTGTTGTTAGCAGCCAACATATACATGTCCATAATAAAAGCATTGATCTTTCAGTTCTATTAAACTTATATTGATCAAACACAGTCAAAACATTCAGCAGTCTATACCTGTATATGAGTGTCTATTACTATATTGCCTTTGTTATACAACATAAGGCAGCAACCAACAAGTTAAGAAAAACAAACACACTCGTATTTGAAGGTAAATAACTACTTAAAAACCAAGATAGAAAAGTTGAACCCATCAAAGGAACATACTTATGCATCCTGTTTGAAACTGCTATAAGTCTGCATAGAGTTGATATCATTTGAGATGGTAATAAGAGTTTTGCGTTTTGCTTTATTTGATTATGCAATAATACGTCTTTACTCTTATCATGCTGAATTTTCATGTCCTTCTAAATTATCGTCAAGAAAAAAGTTAAAATCAGTTTTTATTCTTTATTAATCAGTAGAATGGTTTAATATGAGTGCCAAACAGTTTGGATCAAAACATGTTCTGTTTGTAAATGTTAGTCAAGTCGCGCTTAGCATTACAAGGGTTAAAGCTGACCCTTCAGAACCATAAATAAAACGTCTGTTTAGTAGACAAATTTAATGTAAAGCTGATAGATATTCTTAGCTGGCGGAGTTTGATACCCTTATGGTTTGGTTTTCTAAAAGAAAATGCCTTTCAGATTGGTTACAGCTAATATAATTCGCAGACGCCAATCACAATTGCAGATGTTTAATCTCATCACAACTTAATGCCAAGTATACTTGTTGTTTGCAAACAGTTTTGATCCAGATCAGATGCCGAATCACGCGGCATCTGTACAGGATCCAAACTGTTTGACACTCAATTTTTTATTTCTTAAGTCAAATTACTAAGATCTGAATTTGAGATAATAACATCAGACGACAATTGTTTAAAGCTGATTACGTCAATGTAAAGAAGTGGTTGAACTGGAAATAATAACATTTTACTATTCTTTGAATTAATGAAGGACGGCAAAGTTGCTGAGTACTTACTGAATTTATGTTTTACATTTTATATCAATATTTTGGAGGAAATTCACGTTTCCGGTCCCCACGATCTTCCTTACCAACAGGTTATCATGCAAGAGAAAACACGCTACCATTTTTGTCTTTCACTGTGAAGCGACCGTGGGGGCTCGGGGCGCTAGCCCCTGATTGTCCTGTTGAAAAGGGTACGCAGAGACCGATTTTAAGGTGACAATCCCGTTTTTTCCAAAATAACCTATTTCTCAATGGCATTCTATATAAACAGTAAAATGTCATTATTTCCCGGACTTTTTGGGGCCGGCAAAGTAAAGGCGCTCAAATATTTGAAATAAGTCCAGGGAGTCGCCCAAGCCTAGTATATACATGTAATATGTATTTTATCTATGAAATTGCGTTACTCCTGATTTTACAACTGACACTCTGTCCATATCGATTTTGATATAGAGGATAATTGTTTTTTCAGTATAAGATAGAAATTTAATCCACGAGTGAAAATATAACAGTCTGATGTTCACGAAATGGATTAAATTCGATCTTATACTGAAAAAATACAATTATTCTATTTATTTATGCTTTTAAGCCACTTTTTAAACGAAATTGTTCGACAATAAGTAATTGATTTACACCGTGTTGAGCCCCAACTTTATATCGAACACATTTTCGAAACAGTTTCCCGTACGATGACGTCACTTATTTATTGATTTGACGTCATCCAAATTACTTCGTTGCTCCCGAGTTTGGATTCGTGCTCTTCCGGTGAGTAGTTCGCGACAAATCGGACTGCCGGAATTTAACGATAAGACACGATTGACTACGATTCTTGAGGAGCCCTACGGGGAAAATTCATTATAAAAGCGATTGGTGATAATCCATTGCAGTGGATTACCAAGTGATAATCCACTGCTATTTCGTGGTATTCCACCGAATAGCATAAATAAAAAGATGTTACTGTTTGAGCTAAAAAAAAATCTCATTTTCAATTAGATTATTTCTTTCAATACAAACTTATTTTGGCAAACGTTTACAGCGATGAGTAATTAATAGCTATGGTTACAGAATATTGGTATAATAGGAAATAGCATAAGTACGTATTTTGCGTTGGAACGTACTTCATTCTCAGTGTTGTTATACTTTCTGGTCCTTTGGAATCATTGATTTCAGCGCATTTACAGTTGGCAGTTGAATTCCGCTTAAGCCGGTGCTAGGGGGCGTGAGCACTGTTGCATATTTCAGTATTGCTCATGAACAGACTCAATTAAACCGAGTCTGCAATTTTCAGTATTTGCTTTGTTTTCTGTGATTTCAAAGGATCTCCCCTTATTAAGATTTTTAGTGCCAACTCAATACCATAAAATATAGAAAATAGTAAGTTGTGAAAAAATAGAGTGACAGAAGGAACTAACTCTTGTTTAAACGTCTACTTAATTATTTATCCGATCTGGATCCAAGCCGTTTATTTTTTATTCTCTTTGGCTTTTGATTAGGATCTTAACTGTTTTATGCTCTTATTGTATCAATCTGCTTTAAACATTACTTTGAAATAATAGCTTGTATTAGGCTACAATTTGAAAGCAGATGTTATGATAGTATCGAAGGTGTTTAAGCTGACAATCAAGTTTGCGTAAAAGTGTTTATAGGCTTCAATATGATACTAACAACCCATATCGCTTTCTGGTGAGGAAACAATTTCATGTACATTTAGAAAATAAAATATCTTCAAACTAAGGGAACAATTTCTCAAGTGATGATGTTTTACCGTGCAAAAGAACATTGACATTTGTTTTCTGACAAATCGAATAATAAAAGAAACATAACAGGATAATACTGCCAGAACATCTTTAGAACCTAGACTCAGGAGATTTGATGTAAATATCAAATTCATAAAAATGTATGTAAGCGCTAAAAAGAAACAGTGGGTCAGTTAACTATATATTAGTTTTTATCAGAAGATCCAGTTATTTGCTAATTAGATATTTTGAAGGCGTGCACTCCTGTATCAAATTGAAATTAATGGCAGTTTAACAAGTCAGTTGCAGTTTATGAACTCAAATAGAATAAATTTACGGTACATACTTTATGCCATAGGTGAGGAACCATTCGTCAAATATGTTCCATAATGATTGCCATTTGGTGATACATCGTTTAAGCCCTTCATTGTCATGACGTCATCCCCTTAAATCATTTGTCGTCTGCTTTTATTTCTTAAATTTAAATTTAAGGTATTTTGGAATCAATTTTTTTAACTTTACGCGGCGTCTAATCAGGATCCAACTATTTGGAAATAATTATTGTGTGTGCTCGGCGGTAGGTATTGCAGTGTTTGATTACCTCAGATACAGTGTTAACTCTCTACAACGGCCTTCCCAACAACGACTCCCTTCTTACAACGACCCTTGTCGCAGTTCCATTTATACAACAATTATGTCAGAAGCTTTTACTGTTGCAATATCTTAAAATTGTGTCTGCTGTTTTTCTTAAAGTTACATATAAGTAGATATTCTGATAGAATACAAATAAGGACGCGTGGCAAACAGCATGAATCCAGATCAGACGCCTCGTAACGCGGCGTCTGATCTGGTTTCGAGCTGTTTGCAAATGTAATCCAAGTCTTAATTCTCCCTCTCTATAACGACAACCTCCTAACAACACACATTATCTGTGTCTCCCATTGGGTGTCGTTGTAGAGAGGGAGCACTGTATTAGTCCGGCAGAGGGCTGACTTGACCTGGAAATGCCGTCCTAAGTTTTTTTCTCGACTGATTCTACTTCAGCATATGTTACTTATTGAAAAACCACCGGGTGCCACTTTGTCACCCATGAGCATTTTCGTATATTCAAGATGGCGGCCAAAATGGCTGCCGAAAGGCTTTTAAACAAAATAGTCAAACATTCAGCATTCATGTTTTCTTTTTTTAACTGATTTAACCTCATCATAATGATAGCTATTGTTCAAAAGACGTTTCATGTAATTAAAATGTTACTGGTGACACCTTGTCACTCTTGAGTATTTCAGTATATTCAAAATGGCAGCTCAAATGGCTACTAAATGCGTTGAAACAAACTACTCTAAACTTCAGCATTCATGGTTTGGTTTTCTTAACTGATTTGAGACCACCATAACGATAGATATTACTATATGATGATACATATTATTGAACTGTTACGGATGACATCTTGTCACCCTTAAGCATTTCTGTATATTCAAGATGGCGGCCAAAATGACTACCGAAATGCTTTTAAACAAAATAGTCCAAAAAGCAGCATTCGTTGTTTCCTTTTTTCTAACTGATTTGACCTCAACATAATGAGAGTTATTATTGAAAGGACAATTCATGTTTTGAAAAGTTTGAAACGGGTAAAATCTTGTTAGCCTTCAGTATTTCCGTTTATTCAAAATGGCGGCTAAAATAGTTATCCAAATGCGTTACAAACTACTCTAAACTTCAGCATTCATATTTTAGATTTCTAAACTAACTTGACCCCACCATCGTGAAAGTCTTTACTGAAATGATGATAAATATTGTTGAACTGTTACGGATGACATCTTGTCAACCTTGAGCATACCAGTATATTCAAAATGGCGGCTAAAATGGTTATTAAAACAACATGATCAACAAATTTAGCATTCTGAATTTCTTTTTGTGAATTGATTTGATCTCACCAATTATGATATTCGCTTTTGGAATGATCATTCTTATTATTGAAATGTTACGGGTGACATCTTTTTATCATTGAGCATTTCCGTATATTCAAGATGGCGGCTAAATAAGTGACTGAAAATTTTGATTAGCCAAAAAAGTCCAAAAATCAAACATTTTTTATTTTCCCCTTACTCGATATCAACGTTATTATACCTACTATTAAAATTATGATACTTATTGATGAAATGTAATGGCTGACATCTTTTCATCCTTGAGTATTTCCGTTTATTTAAGTTGGTGACGCTTATTATTGAAAACATGATACTTGTTATGGAACTATGTGGATGTCATCTTGTCACCCTTGAGCATTTCCATATATTCGAGATGGCGACCAAATCGATGATCGAAATGCTTTTAAGCAAAATAAGTCCAAACAACATCATTCATAGTTTTTTATTCTTAAATGGTTTGACCTTACCAGACTGATACTTATTATTGACAGAATGATACTCATTATTGAAATATTGCAGGTGACATCTTTTCACCTTCGGGCATTTTCGTTTATTCAAGATAGTGGCCAAAGTTGCAATAGATATGCTTAAAATATTTAAAATGTTCAAACGTCAGAATCAACAGTTGTTTCTTGACTGGTTCTTTTTTAGTACATGGTATTTGTTCACAAGAGCGCTTTTACATTTATCCCAAGAGACCTTCCTACCTGATCGTGGTTCTGTAGGAATGTTTCTGTTTATTTGACCGAGATAATGCCCGCTGCCAAGAACTAAAAGGTAGGCAGGTCGGTGGTTTTGATCCCATGCGCTGATTCGCAACGAACGAGACTAGTCAAAATCATCTTTCTGAAATCATCATCATCTCATCTTATCATTTATCGGCGCTATATGACCTATTCTGTGTTGCAGTACCCTAAAACCCAACTTGCAAAGATCCAAAGAACAGAAAAGCGTGGATACTGTGTGTTAGACACTCTAGCCACCTGCTGCCTACCCCAGACCCTGGGACACTCGCAGCAGTTGAACAATAAACTCAGGATCAAGCCAAGTCAAAGTCGCCCATCCATGCTTTTACATATCAATATTTACCTTCTACAGGGCATGCGACATTGACAGTCACACATTGCTAAGTTTAAAAATAAACTCTAGCATTATGACAATGTTTTCGGTCCAAGTCGCTGGCTGTGAAGCTGTTATCCGTTTTTTCCTTCCTCCAGCTACATGTAAACCCAACTGGGTCAAGATCAGGTCGATTGTTTCCTTCTCATAAATCTTCTCTCTGCCTAAATCTAGGCAGTAAAGTGTTTCGTTTCGTCGCTAAGTTGTGTGGTCTATACTTGAATGCGTGTTTCAGATATGATATCGAGGAAATACTAAAGCTTGTATCCAGGAAGAATGTCCTCAATGATAGCCATATGTTTGTCCAATGCAATAGAAAATCAATAATAGATTTGATTAACATTTTATTCGCCCTTCATGTTTTACAATATGACTGACAGCTTAGGATTCGAATAATTTATTGTGCATAAGAATACCTACTACAATGATATTGTCTAGATGCACCGGCTCTTAATCTGTTGTTTATAAATGTTTTCTTTCTGACATAATACCTCGGCTAGATTTAGCTTGTGTTTCATTTTTACCTATTATAACTAGCTTGTTAATTTGAGTGAGTTCAATCTGAAAAGTCTCAGCATCTAGAATGTAAGAGATTATCAGCTTTATTAACTGCTTTTTCAGTGACAATAAGATACACTGTATTTTGGTAATGTGCTGTTAGCATGCAACTGATAGTAATCGATTTTAACCTGTTGTTCTCGTACACTTAGAGACATTTCGGTGCTGTATATATAGGTGGATATTGTTGTTCTCCTGTTGGCGATGTAGTTCTGGACAGAGCATTTTTGTGGGTTTTGTCATAAACCTATAATAACAATATCGATCCGTCTATGGTGACTGTCTACTGGTCCCATTTTTGTGTCAGAAACTCCTATCTGGAATTGTTTTTTTTGAATTGCTTTATCATTTGTGGTTACTGTCATATCATTATGATCACCAAACAGTGTTTTTGGAAAAGGTGTCAATTCAAGTGACAGAACATCTCATATATCAACCGTATGGCTGCTAGCTTGAAGACTTTCCAAGACTATTGAGTAGATTTCATATTATTTGACCATCCGTCACATTATTTTGGTCATGGTGATTTGTTCTCTGGAATCACGTTCTTCCAATTATATTAGCTGTCCCTCGCCTGGTTTCAAGGTGTTATGCACATCATCTGATATCGTTTCTTCAGTAACAATGTTGAAAACGCCATCTTTATCAATTTATACACTCTAGCAACTGCAGTTTTTAAATGCACTTTAAACTGACTTGCCCACAGTGGAATATTACTGTAAGTTCTTCCATTATTTGAAGTTTGGGTACAATATAACCCCTTTGTCAAGAGTTATCCGTCCTTGATGCACTCAGATAGGCTCGAAAAGGCAAGTCTTTAACAATGTTTTCAAATTTGAATATATTTTTTTCCAAACGTTCACATGTTAGGTAAGGCTTTCAGTTTCAGGATGATTTTGATTGTTGATGAAACTAAATGATAAAACTACCAGATTTAATAAATTCAGATGAGAGATTTTATGGTCACTATGGTACTCTTGTCTTAACGTGCCTTCCATGTCCTTTGCGTTGCTTTCTATTGTCCGTCTTCCTTGTGCCCCTCAATGTTAGTTTCAGGATCACTCTTGTGAGCCAACATGATATCCAAGTTTGCTTGCAGCTGATTTTACATGTGAATGTCTAAAGCCTAAGAGTATTTCTGCTTTATAGTAAATCTTAACTATGCAATCGGCCACATGTCCATGGCACATAAAGGGAATTTCAATGAACATGACATGCCATTTTTTATACCTCGTCCATGCCTCATCAAATACTAGTCTTCAAAAATATATTCTGAACACTGCTCTCCGGAGAGCCTCCATTTCTATCAGGTAAGCCATGCCACATCTGCCATAGTTAGTTAACATGACCTGAATCGGTACTTTAAGGCAGCATTGCACTATTCACTACACTTACAAGGAATCAGCAAATATATAGGCTAAGCCACTGTCTGTCATCAAACTAACATCATCCGTAACTAAGCTGATGAGCAAGTGTATGCAACCGAGCCTATATGCTAAGAAAGACATTTTTTGACGCACAAAAGCATGTTAAGTTGCGCGACCCTAGCTGCTGGTAATTAGTCCAACAATGACCTAAACAGAAAAAAATATCAAGGCCACAGAGGTCAAGGTTAAAGGTCAATGTTAGTAACTTACTATTGTAACTAGTATTACTAGGTTAAATGCACATACACGTGAAGTTATCGACCGTAATTGATGTACGTAGTCGAAAATTGGCCTATTAAGCGCAAATCAATTTACAAATGTCACAGAGGTCAAGGGCAAAGGTCAAGGTTAACAAACTGCAATGCAACATGCTACTCTCATTATAGTACATCTATGGTTTAAGTTTAATTGATATAATACTTAAACTTTCAAGGAATTTACCCGATATTCGACGCCAAGGTATAGCATAAAAGGCCCCATTTCGTGGAAATGAGTAAAAAAGGGTTGGTGGGGTAAACCGGGAATATATCAAAATGCTCAAGGGTGCCAAGGTGGCACCCGGCCAATTCTGAATGACAATGCTTTGAACTATCAATATCAATCAAGAAAAAAACTTAGGACGCAATTTCTAGGTGGACCTCCAAATCCTGGTTTCTCTTCCGGACTATATTCAATAAACGACAATTTTGCAGCAGATAGATTGAGCAGCGCGTTTTATTGTACTGCGTTTGTGTTTAGTTATAATGTATTCTCTCACTACAGGCGACTCATATTTTTATCAAAATATCAAGTGCATTCGTGTTAATTTCCAACAGAAAAGGAACATAGTAACATCAAGCTGCTATTGTGGCATAACAAACAGCCAAACCAGTTATTGAAATGTTCTGTAGTTTTTGCTTAAAAATTAAGAAATCAAAATGTTGCCTTGTCCTATCGTTACAGAAATAACAATTCTTCTCATGGCCATCTCATGTGTCGCGGAGTCGTAAAACCCAACTCAATCAAACTCTTAAAGAATCAATTAAAGGTGGTTCGCGGGTCTGCTTATTCCGTGTCAGAAATCTTTGAAATCTTGATTAAATTGAAATATACCATATCAGGGGTGAAAATCGTTAAAATAAAAAAAAATACAGTACCGTTGTTTTCTGACAGGACCTTTTGTCGAGAAAAGCTCCTTTTTTAATAAACGGGAATATTTTCTTTATAAACTAGTATAACTAAATAATTTCTGTACATTCAAGTAAACTGTATAGAGACTATAAGATGCAAACAAAAATATTTCATGACATATTTTCTGGAAATATCAATATTTAAAAAAAAAAAAGTCAAATTCTGAAAAAGTCACTAACTCTCAAATTACAAAAAATCTAGCTGTTTAACATACCCTAATTTTACTCTTATTAGATAGATATAACTTAGTTCTACTTGTTGCAAAATTTTTATGAAAATCTACAGTCGAATTTACATTTTATACATGATTTCCAGAAATTCTGACAAAATGTTCACACAAAATCGGTAACCTCCCTTGAGTTCAACTTTAAAATGCCGTCAGCTCTAAATAATACCATAAGTCAAACCTGTAATAAGGGACCATTGAATACGGTAGCCTGTAGATATTTAAAGGCAGGTGACTGCTTAATGCATAACAAAGGTAATGCATAAAAGCTCCTTTAGGATCTATCTTTTAGCATTACTTCTGTCCTGTGTTTAGCTGCCATCTGTCAAATAGGCTATAAATCTTAACAAAGTTTAGTTGTCACTTGACTATACTTGCATCTGATATTATTCATTATTACGTGACTATACATAGCCTGTCCTTTGATCACTGCGTTATGGATTGAGTAGTCAATAAGATCGGACAATTTATTTTAAAAAAAAAGAAGTTTTGAAGCGAGTGGGAATCGAACCTAGAACCTTTGGATTGCTAGTCAAACACCGTACCAACTGCGCTAACAGAAAAGACACTGAAGCAGATCAAACTTTTCTTTATGTAAATTTTCTACTATAAGCACGTGCCCCAAAGATCAGGTGAAAGTCATCAGCAGGGTAATGGTTTGCGCATGCGTGGAATTGGAGTGTCAGGGATAGTGGCTCGAGTGGTTTGAAATTAATTATCTGATTAATTGAGGAGACAAATTGAATGAAAAGTGTTTCAGTGTGTTGACGAAATCATATGTGATGTAATCTGAAAGTCGATCGTAATTCTGTTCCCCCGATTTTCCATAATCAGTGTTTGAAATTGACAAGTGTAATGACGGCAGTGGACAAATCCATTTCCGGTTCAAATATGGCGGGTAAGAAAGGTAAACAAACACGAGGAAGACCACGGAAATCGAACTCTAAGCGTTCTGAATCAGGTAACATTGATAGAGACAATGTAATTATTTGTTCCAAATGTGAAGCAGTATTTGTGGACGAGGATGATAAACTGTTAGAGTGTGAGAGGTGCGAAAAATGGTACTGTATTGGGTGTGTTTACATGATACCTAACGTTTACTCAATAATGGTGGCGAACATGAATTTGCATTGGTTCTGTGAGGAATGCGAGAAACCTGCACTATCGGCTGTTACAAGTGACAAAGACATTGAAGAAAGGTGTGCAGTATATATGATCACTTTGACTTGTAGAGTTGATGGAATGGAGGATACGCTGAACAGAAAGGCAGACAAGAGTGATGTTGAGGATCTCGTAGAGCGTGTTAATAAACTGGAGAGTGTAGACAGAACTACGGAACCCACGAGTAGCAATGAAACACAAATGGACACAGTGCGAGATACAATAAATGAACTAAGGGAGAGGGAGCTTCGTGTAAAGAACCTTATCAGAACCTTCCAGAATCAGTGGAAAGTGAAATTGAAAAGAGGCATAAGGACGATGATGAGTCGGTCAGGAAGCTGCTGAGTGTGATTGGTGTATGTAATGTTGTAGTTGATTCATGCTCGAGAATAGGAAAAATGGAAGCTAATAAGGTCCGTATCACAAAAGTAATTGTTGACAGTGTGACAAAAAAGAAAGAGATACTCAACAATGCCAATAATTTAAAGGACAATATTGATTACAGTGATGTCTACATTGGCCCTGACCTCACAAGACTGCAAAGAGAAGAGAGGTTTAATTTGTGGAAAGAGCTCCGTGAAAGGAAAGACAGAGGAGAGGCTGATATATTTATCAGGGGGAGAAAAATTGTTCAAGGAAAGGACAGGGCGCTTAGGTTAAGAGGTGGCGCAACCTCAGCAGGTTGGGCACAAGGGGCAAAGTGAAAGGCGGGGGAGTATACATAGTTTTAATCAGCACAGGTTAAGGATTTTGACAAGCAATGTGGATGTAATAACGACTAAAATGGCGGACATTGAACATTACGAGGAGGAGTACACACCTGATGTGATTGCATTTACGGAAATAAAACCGAAGAACTGTAGAGTGCCACTCCAGGAAGCAGAGATAGTCATTGAATATTACCATCCACCTGTACATAACATTGACAGTGAATGCCGAGGTGTTTGTGTATATGTTAAAGCACATCTAGGGGTTGAGGTTTTAAATATGAGTGAGGACACTCAAGTTTTTAAAGAATCAGTATGGGTGAAGGTAAAAGTGGACAGAAATAAATCTGTAGTTATAGGTTGTGTGTATCGGAGCCCTTCAAGTCTGGAATCTCTTCTACGTATAATATCGGATAAAAACTTTCATGACTTGATCATTGTCGGTGACTTTAATTATCCCAACATTGACTGGGAAAATTGTGTTTCGGCGGATGGAGATAATTCAGACAGTGACCAGTTTATAGAGTGTTTGAGAGACTGTTATCTGATACAACATGTGGAAAGACCAACAAGATATCGAGGGGACCAAAGACCATCAGTGCTGGACTTGGTGTTAACAGTTGAAGATAATGTAATCAGTGATTTGCAGTACTTAGCTCCGCTAGGAAACAGCGACCACTGCACTTTAGTTTTTGAGTACAAGTGTAAAAATGAGACTAAGAAGTACAAATATGATAAAGGTGACTATTATGATGGGACGAGGGACCTTCTATCAAATGTGAAATTGAACTCAGAGTTGGGGGATAAAAATACACAAGAAGCATAGAACTGTTTTAGTGAGCATTTGGAAAACGCGATGCGCAGTCATATTCCGACTCATAATAGTGGTAGGAGAAGAAACAAGAAGAGACAGTCTTAAATGGATAAGCAGGGTATGAGAATGGTGAAGGCTAAGCAGCGAGCGTGGAAACACTATACAGAAACCGACGACCCCTATGACTACCAGAACTATTGTACAGCAAGAAACAAGCTTAGGAATTACACAAGAGAGAGACGTCAGCACTTTGAAGAGGCCCTTGCACAGGAAGTGAAGACTAACCCGAATGCTTTCTGGAAGTATACAAAAATCTGAATAAGGGGAGATCCTTTGAAAGCACAGAAAACAAAGCAAATACTGAAAATTGCAGACTCGGTTTAATTGAGTCTGTTCATGAGCAATACTGAAATATACAACAGTGCTCACGCCCCCTAGCACCGGCTTAAGCGGAATTCAACTTTCAACTGTAAATGCACTGAAATCAATGATTCCAAAGGACCAAAGAGTATAACAACACTGAGAATGAAGTACGGGGCGACTTTTTAAAGCCGCCACACAAGCACTTAACATCTGCTGTTGTGAATTATAAAAATCTGAATAAGGGAAGATCCTTTGAAAGCACAGAAAACAAAGCAAATACTGAAAATTGCAGACTCGGTTTAATTGAGTCTGCTCATGAGCAATACTGAAATATGCAACAGTGCTCACGCCCCCTAGCACCGGCTTAAGCCCCCTAGCACCGGCTTAAGTCCAAGCTGAATGTAACGAGCGGAGTGGCAGACTTAAAAGATGAAGATGGTAGTATTCACAACGATGAGAGTGCTAAAGCAGAAACACTAAATGACTTTTTCTGTAGTGTCTTTACGAGGGAAGATGTGGAAAATGTTCCGGAATTGGAAGACAGATCTGGTGGGGAAGAATTGCTGGACTTACATTTCACGGAGGAAACTATCACAAAGTATTTACAAAAACTAAAAATCAGCAAGTCATCAGGCCCAGATGGATTTCACCCAAGAGCGTTGAAAGAGCTAGTAGGTTGCATTTCTACACCCTTAAACATCATCTTCAGAAAGTCTTTGGACTCAGGACATCTTCCGACACAGTGGAAACAATGCCAAGTGACACCCATTTTCAAGAAAGGGGACCGAAGTACACCGGGAAACTGCAGGCCTGTTAGTTTGACGTCAGTCCTTTGTAAGCTTATGGAGAGCATAATTAGAGAAGCAGTAATGAGGCATATGACTAGTCATGACTTCTTCTCTGATGAACAGCATGGTTTTGTACCAGGACGCTTCTGTATGTCGCAGCTGTTAGTGTGCCTGGATGAGTGGTCAGAAGCTCTAGACAGAGGAGAGCCCCTTGACACAGTCTACCTTGATTTTAAGAAGGCTTTTGACACTGTACCACACAAGAGACTGTTGAAAATGGTTGCAACATCAGTGCATGGCTAACCGACTTCCTGGAAAGCCGATCGCAACGGGTACCCGTCAATGGCAACACGTCTAAGTGGTCTGATGTGACAAGCGGAATTCCTCAAGGTAGCGTTCTAGGACCTTTGCTCTTCGTTGTCCTTATAAACGACCTCCCCGATGCAATGAGTTGCGTGACACGTATTTTTGCAGACGACATGAAGATGTATGGGAGATCAGCTACGGATAACGACAGGGCAAGAATATAGGAAGACATTGAGAGGCTGTCAGATTGGTCCGAAAAGTGGCAACTCAAGTTCAATACGAGCAAGTGTAGTGTGATGCACCTAGGGCGGAACAACCCAAACACTCCTACAGCATGAAAGACAACGATGGTCAACTGGGAGAGCTGGAAACCACAGAGAAGGAGAAGGACCTTGGCGTGTTAATCGATAACAAACTGTCTTTCCATCAACATGTCAACAACGCTGTAGGGAAAGCCAACCGAGTGTTAGGGGTCATCAAAAGGACTTTTGTTACAAGGAACAGCACAGTCATCATAAAGTTGTACACAACAATCGTTCGTCCAACACTTGAGTATGGCAACGCACCTCGGATACAGCAGTATGCAGGCCATATCGGTACAGAGACGAGCAACGAAGCTTTGCAACGATATCAAGAATCTCCCCTATGAAGAAAGGCTACAACGTCTAAAATTACCATCCCTGCACTACAGGAGGAAACATGATACAGGTGTCTAAGATTCTAACCGGGAAAGACAGAGTAGACAGTGAGAAGTTGTTGCCAATGTCCAACACAAGCAACACCAGAGGGCATAGGATGAAACTGATGAAAAGACACAGCCGTCTAAACAGAACAGTTTACCTGACTGGGTTGTGTGTGCAAAGGACTTAAACGAATTGAAGACCAAGCTTGATAAGGTCTGGAAAAACGAGCACTATCGAAACAGACCCACGCATACAGTAATGTGTTCAAGAAGATCCGAGCGGGAGTCACAGGCTTAGCCTTTTTCCTGTAGAAGAGGTATCAAGGTATTTCCGGAACTCGAGATGCGGGCCGCCCGCTGTCGAACCACCTTAACAATCTTAGCTAGATTAACATTATCGCTGCCATGACGTCATCAGCTTTAAACAATATTCGTCTACTTTTATTTCTCAAAAGCTAAATTTTAGTTATGTTGACTTAGAAAGTATAAAACGTGAGTGTCAAACAGTTTGGATCCAGATCAGACCCCGTGTTACGCTGCGCGTGGTCAGGATCCAAAATGATTGCAAATAACCATGATTGTAATCTGGGTAACGCAGCGAAGAGGTTAATTTATGATCAACATCGTCTATTATTTTCAAGTCGACACTCATAAGTCAAATCATGTAAAACATTTTCGACATCCTACCATTGTGGACAAATGTATTTTAGTTACCTTTAGTTACCTTTCGTTGATAGCCGTTCGTTGAGTTGAAACTCGTCTAGGCCCTATCAAGATCTTCGGACTTAGCTTGAAATATAATATGACTGTAGCACCTCACAGGATGGTAGTATAATCTGCTAGTAGGGTATTACACCGTAAACTTATTGTCTTTGCGTTTCCAGTCTTAGTTGAGTCTGGACTTAAAGGTATTTATGGTTTCTGCATTCACAGTTTCCGATGACAAGGAATTCCAGTTGTTAGTCACACGTCGACAAAATCTGTTTTGACCAAATCAGCTTTTGGCCCTTTCTTTCTCTAGTTTATACTGATGACCACGGGTATCTGAAGGTCCACTTAGCCTCAAGGTGTGTTCAATGTTAACTTCTTCGTAGTTCCGGATGATCTTGAAGACTTGAAGTTGATCTGTTCTGTCTCTTCTATATGAAAGTGAGGGAAGAGTCGTTCTTCGTAGCTGATATCTTTAAGGCCGGGAACCAGTCTGGTTGCCCGACGTTGAACTTGTTCAATTGCGAGAATGTCCTTTTGGTAAGTAGGTGACCAGATTACGCTGGCGTATTCTAGGTGAGGTCTGACATAAGCCTTGTACAACGGAAAGAAAATATCCTTATCTAGGTATGTAAACGTCCTTTTGATGGTGCCTAGAGCTTGGTTGGCGCGGTTTAATTTCGAGGCAATATGCTCACTGAAGGACAAGTCCCTGTCAAATGTCACTTCCAGATCTTTTTCGTGGTCAATATTCTCTATATCAGAAACTCCCAGTCCATCTCTCATTGACTAGATGTGGTTCTTGTTGCTTTTTCCTAAGTGGAGACATTTACATTTGGCTGCGTTGAACCCTAATAGCCACTTGTCTGACCAAAGTGCTAGGTTATCAAGATCGTCTTGAAGACTCTGAGTGTCGTTGGAGTTACTTATGGTTTTATATATTTTAGTGTCATCTGCGAACAGTTTGACAATATTGGTGACTATCTCAGGAAGATCGTTTATGTAAATGAGGAACAATGTAGGCCACAGCACGTT
The DNA here is from genome assembly GCA_922989275.2 of Gari tellinella. Classification (NCBI taxonomy): domain Eukaryota; kingdom Metazoa; phylum Mollusca; class Bivalvia; order Cardiida; family Psammobiidae; genus Gari; species Gari tellinella. The sequence goes on from OV277858.1 coordinate 57,178,250, forward strand.
ACCTTGGGGGATACCACTCTTCACTGTTGACCAGTTTGATGTTGCTGAACCAATCCTTACTTGTTGTTGTCTGTCTTTAAGAAAAGCTCCAATCCAGCGATGAATGCTGCCTCTGATTCCGTATGCATACACTTTTTGCAATAAACGTTGAAAGGGCACAGTGTCAAACGCCTTGGCGAAATCTAAATATATACAATCCAAGTCCCCGCCCTGTTCCAATATATCGGACCAGTGGTTAACAACTTCCAGGAGCTGAGTTACACATGACTTTTTTGAGCGAAATTCGTGTTGGTGTGGTGCAAATAGGTCGTTTGTTTCCATATGTTTCATGATCTCGTCTCTTATGAAGGACTTTTCACAGAATGACTGTCAGACTAACTGGTCGATAGTTGGAACAGAAATGCTTGTTTCCCTTTTTGAATATTGGTGTCACTTGAGCTTTCCTCCAAACACTAGGTACTGTTCCATTAACAATGAATTATTAAAAAGATCTGCAATAGCAGTACTTAACTCACAAGCACATTCCTTTAGAACTAATGGATGGATAGAGTCAATGCCTGGTGACTTTGCTGTTTTGAGTTTAAGTAACTTGTTCTTAACATCACATGGTAAAATGTCAACAGTATCCAGAACGGTTGAAAAGTTCCTATCTTGAAGTATGGGTATATCAGAGGTATCTTCATCCGTGAATACACTTGAAAAAAAGGAGTTAAGGATATCAGCTTTCTGAACATCAGAGGAGAGTAGTGATCCATCACTAGCTTCCAGGTCACCAATACCACTTTTGGTTTTCAATAGGCTGCGGACATAACTATAGAATGACTTTGGGTCATCTTTAAGGTTGTTTGCCAGTTCTCTCTCAAAATTCAATTTAGCGAGTCTGCAAGCTCTTGTTGCTGTATTACGTTTGTATGAGTAGGTCTGCCAGTTTTGGGTTGTTTTACAGTTGGACAATGCCTTGAAAGCTTTCTTCTTGTTGTCGCAAGCTGTGACAGCTTCTCTGTTTAACCAGGGTTTCTTTTTAGCTCTTTGTGAAGGTTTAATAAGTGGTACATGTTTATCCACACTGTTATGTATTATGGAAGTAAAGTTCATCCAATAACTATCTAGGTCTTGACCTTTTATACTTTGCCAATCTACTTTTGAGAAGTCACTACGCATAGAATGATAGTCGCCCTTGAAGAAACGTGGCCTGGGTTCATCGTCACACTTAGGGTCTGAATAGCACTGTAATCTGAATGCAAGACATGAATGGTCACTAGAACCTAACGGCGGTATATACTCAAGATCGGTAACCATACTTAGTTCGTTAGTAAAAACAAGATCTAACCGCGTTGATGATTGGCCCACTCGATGTCTGGTTGGTTCGGTTACGTGTTGAAAAAGGAAAAGATCCTTTATAGCCTCCAAGAATAGCGAAGAACACTGGTCTATACTTTTAAAGGATTGCTGCAGCTCCGAATTAATCAACCCATAGTTAAAGTCCCCAACAATCAATACATGTGAATGGTTTAACTCTATAGTCTTATTCAGAAGATGATTTAACTTTATGTTGTTCTCCCTTGAGGATGTAGGGCTTCGGTATACATTACCCACTAGCAGGTAATCATTACCCTTGAGTTTAATACTAAGCCAGATAGACTCCTCGAAATCAAAGTTATTCAACAGTTCTACTGATTTCACATTTAAACACGTTTTAAAATAAATAACTACAACACGGCCTTGCGTTGTAGAACGAATATTATCGTATCCTTCAATGTAGAAGTCTTTAGGAGTCAACTTTTTCTTAGTTCTTCTTCGTTTAGGAAGGATTTCATTTAGTATTAACAAATCTGGATCTTTCTTCTCAATTAGCAGCGAAAGTTCATCCTTTTTGTTAAGAAGGCCACTGTCCACATTGCTATATATTACAGTTAAAAAGGATTTGTTCTGTTCCTCTCTATTTACATGATTAAACACATAGTTCCTTCCCTTATTTCCGAAATCCCTTATCGGGAGGTGGTGCTTTGACCACTTTCCCATTCCTGATCACAACTTGTTCACCAGAAGCTATACGATCGTACTTCTCCTGTTGAAGCTGTGTGTACTCACCCCTTTGCTCATGTGTTAGGTCCCTGGCAAGAACAATGTTTTTAAGAACTGGATCGTCAATGTCTTTAATATTCTTCGACTTTAGAAGAAAATGGCGTCTCTGTTCCTTTGAAATAAGTACTACTTTCAGTGGAGGAGAACTAGGTTCAGCCTCCGTGGATCCTGTCTGTGATCTTGTTCTGTTCCTGTTTATCAGTCGGAAGCATGTTTTAATTTGCAGTTTTCCCTTGTCTGGGCAAATCTCGTAGAAAGTGTCTTGAATAGCCTTAGTATCCCATTCCTTGCGTTCGACTGATTCCGTAGCTTTACTCAGTGGGAGGTTAAAAACTATAATGTTCATTGAACGGGTCTTTCTTTCCTCAATCTCCCGAAGCTGATCCTGGACAATACTTTTCACAGAAGCTGCCATGTTCTCACTGACCGACTTAGTGAAAGAGTCTTTTACCTTATTCACTTCCTCTACAACCGTATGCTGCATGGTACTTGTAAGGTCTGATAGTTTGTTCTCAACTTGTTGGAGGCGCGAGTCATTATCGTTTTTCATTTCGAAAAGTGTTTTGTGGATCAACTTTAAGTCAGTTTTATAGATTTACATGTTCTGCATTTCCATTCAAATGCTGCATCGTCCGTACACTTCATCATTTCATTGTACATAGATAGTGTTACTTTGGTACATGTTAAACAAACCCAGTTATTGCAATTGTCACATTTGAGGGCGTGGGTCGTTTCATCTATCTTTGTCTCACAAAAATTACATTTAACTGGCGAATCTTTTGTCTTTGGTGCTCCAGAAGTACTTTTGGGCCGGCTCCCACGAGTGTTGGTCGCCATTTTGAATGTTTACATTGATCAACAAGATGAAAAACTAATATGGCGTCCAGAATTCCCGCCAAATTAATCTTTTATGAATGGACTAAATATATTGTCTGTAATCCTCCACTCGATAGTTATAGTTGTTTATCAGTTTATTAAAATAGCTGTCACTTTCTAGGTACTTACTGTGAGTAGTTTGAGACCCAAACGCTTACGCAAAATCCCGAGCGTGAAAATTTCTAGTCTCCAAGTTTTTAATTTTTGCGGCACATCTTTAATTTAATATAACGCTCCAAAACTCACATCTACTAATACTGTGTACTTTAAATCCACTTTCGTCCAGCTTTGACACTTTGTAATGCTCCAATGACTGAAGTCGTCCTCGAAAATTTCAATGGCCGACCTGGCCCACATGCGGCTCCTAACATCAAGTCGAATAATCGATATCTAGCAGAATTATACTACCATCCACGTTGAGAAGACATTTAGAAACCTTATTCAGAAGAAATTTTGGAAGATAATCCTTTTAAAACAGCAAAATGAATTAATTTGATCTCAAGGTACTTTCCCGGTAAAATTTTGCGACCGCCATCACGCGCGGAGGAACTACTTGATAGTTCTCTTTCACACTCATAGATTTGAAAACAGTTAGAGCCCTGATCAGCGGCGTGTCTAACCAGGGCCTAATCTGTTTAAGGTCTTAGATGGGTAATGCTTGACTGCGCACAGGGGCCCCGACACGATTGCTATTTTTAGAGAAAAAAATCGCGAGAAGGTATATACTTCTGACGGTTTTTTCTCAAGAAGCAATCGTGTCGGGGCCCTGTGAGAAATCGAGCCCTGAGTGGAAAAGTTTGCAAATCGACAAGTGGTCGGTGAGAAAATAAAAGAAAAACATGTTTTAGTGGATCATAACTATTGTGCGGGCGGTGAAATTGTTGAGTCTGCCAATGAAGAGCTAGATTTGCCAGGATCTGCGAGCCAAGCGCCCATAAATGATGAGGGATGCATGATGAGATGACATGACAATGATTACAGGGAGATGATTTCGGCTTATCTCATTTGTTCCAAAGCAGCCTGTTTGGATTAAAACCACCAATCCGCCTTCCTTTTAGCTCTTACAGTGGAGAAAACGCTGTTCTTTCCCAGTAAACGCTTTTACGCTAAAAGTACTATTTGCAGTGCAAACAGTTTGGAGCCTGATCAGACGCCGGGTAAACCCGGCGTCTGATCAGGCTCCTAACTGTTTGCCACTCAGATAACAATGAAAAGTCAGAATGGTCAAAAAATTGTCCTTATCTGCATTTTAGTGTTTTACGTTTGCGTGTAAACACGAAAGAATAATGTTTTATTTATGCTTTTCTGTGGATTATCGGAAAATAGCAGTGGGTTATCACTTGGTAATCCACTGCAGTGGATTATCCCCAATCGCCGTTTTCCCCGTAGGGCTCCCGAAAAATCGTAGTCAATCGTGTCTTATCGTTTAATTCCGGCAGTCCGATTTGTCGCGAACCACTCAACGGAAGAACACGAATCCAAAATCGGGAGCAACGACGTAATTCGGATGACGTCAAATCAATAAATAAGTGACGTCATCGTACGGGAAACTGTTTCGTTAATGTGTTCGATGTAAACTTGGGGCTCAACACGGGGTAAATAATGTAATTTCGCTTTCACAATTGTCGAACAATTTCGTTTAAAAAGTGGCTTAAAAGCATAAATTAATAGAATAATTGTATTTTTTCAGTATAAGATCGAATTTAATCCATTTCGTGAACATCAGACAATATAACGTCTGATGTTCACTCAATGGATTAAATTTCTATCTTACACTGAAAAAAACAATTATCCTCTATTTCTCCACTGTATCAGAGGGGATCATCTCGGTCTAATAAACAGAAAACATTCCCTAGAACCACAACAAAGGTAGAGGAACAGACTGCCTATTAAATACAGGTCTGACTGTAAATCAAACCTGTGGTACATGCTAAAAATGTTTTCCTAAATCAACCCTTTACTCCATTGATACTCATGTTAACACATTTAATTTATTCCTTCACTCTTGAAAGTAAATAGTTTAATTTTATACAGTCTTGAATATGCATAAAAATCCTTTATCTAAGCAGACTGTACATAGTTTAAGCAGACTGGAAGTAAAGCAGAATGAATCCTGCTTTAATTTCAGCCTGCTTTATGCAACCGTGTCTCTTCAATACTTAAAATAAGCTATGGAGTAAAGGGTTAAATATCTATTGCAATTATTGGGTTGCAACATACCAGCCGTTTATTATGAAACTTGGTCATCATTGTCAACTTTTACAGTCAATCTTGTATCACTCTAGTGAATACCCATATTTTGTCTAGTATTGAGCTGTCTGTTTAATGCAGGATAAAACTAATTCAGAATGCTTCAGTAGGAGTTTTCTTCACTATTTCTACCCTGAGTTAATTAGTCTAGTGTCATAATGAAGAGGTATGCAGACTGATTCGCAAGGTTGTTGCTTTATACAAGATTGACTGTATTTTTCACATTTCTTACTGGAGAATATTGTTTATCTTGCAGAAAATAATTTGTAAAACAGACAATAGCTATTAGATTGACTCATAAATTATTTTTTCCGAAATATAAGAGATTGTTTTAATGTATTATGCAAAATATTTAATTGTTCTGCTTGTATTTGTATACAACAATGTCTTATGTATAAATGCATGAATAAATTTTGATCTTTTTATTAATATTTGTAATTTTTTATCCTCGGAAAGAAAAAAGAGGGGTAATCATTTCAGGACGTTTTTTGAAAAGTAGGGTAACAAGACGAAAATATCCATAATTTCAGTTACATGAGGTGAAAAATCTTTTAACTCTAGAAAATGATGTAGAATTGGATACTGAATGAGATGGTGTATACTTTTTGCGGATTCGATACGCATTACCCATCTAAAACCTTAATACCCGTACCGCTGTGTATTCAGTAATTCAATATCAATGCAGACGATATTATTGCAGTAAAGGGTTAGAACAGACACAACATTGGCGGTAAAGGAGCCCTCTGGTTGTGATCCGCACTGTTTGTCATGCACATATAATAATGTTTGATATAGGTACACCAGTTGAAAGACGACGGAAACTTGTATTCTCATTAGGAAATGAAATATTACATTTGTAAAGTTATCAGTGACTCTCCCACACTCACATCGACTTAATGAATTATGTTGCTGCCTTTGCGAAAGCAAGGAACATATTTATTTTATAAGCGCACATGTTATTACGTGTGCGACATTATTTACTATTTGAACTCATCCTTCTTTTGTAAAATTTTTAGCATTTATTTCACCCCATAGTGCTTGGTAGTTTTCCTCTCGACAAAAGATATCGGTTGAAGAAATAGATTTATCTGCCTCTTCGTTCCGAAAATATCATAAGAGAGATGTTACATTGTGAGGAAAGTTTTTCTCGCTTAAACACAGCTTAACGCAAACTCGATCGAATAAATTGTAAACCAATAGCATCGTTAAAAAGTACGACAACATTCAAAACAATTTTCTCAACAGTATGATTCAAAACCAGACACTGAGTTATTAAATGTTTGATTTGGTTCTTAACTGTATGCAGCGCCATAATTACTTGAAGCATAAATGCGCTGGTAAGTAAGTACCGTGTAGAAATATCACATCTATTATGAGATAAAAACTCCAAAACCTGGGTAAAATGTTATAAAGAGTTTGAGTCGCGTCTGAGATCATTCTCAGACATTTGACTGGTAACATTTGAACTTTTGCTAGCAGAAGTTAAATTCTGACTAAACAAATGCTTAAGTACGATTAACTGTCAATATATCATTTGCTTGCAAATAAGTAGTCTGTTATTATTTCTAAACATTGATTGAGTGGCATTTTATACCTATAATCATTAATCAATTGTATGAGTGTGAAATACTTTGAACCCTCATCAGACGCGGCGTTGTGCATATGTTAAGGTTGTCGATCTGGCCAGTGAGGGGATTAAATTCGCCTACACAAGTGTTTGGTTAAGATTGACATAGTTACTAAAATGTGTCATTTCCAATGTATAAAACTCTGTTATGGGCCCGTCACACCATAACGTTCTGGCAAACGTTCTCTGAGCGTTTCAATCGTTCAATTTTCGAGCGTTCTAGAATGAAGATTACACTTCTGGCGTTTGAATAACGTGTACCTAACGTATGACTAGCGTGTTTCTAACGCACGAGAAGCGTGTAACAGCGACCAAGTAAGATACCCCCGAAAACCAGTAGCGTGTGCTAACGTGCCACTGGCGAGCGACGAACGATTTGCCAACGTTAGAAGAGCGTGTTGAGCGTTCGACTAACGTGTGACTAACGTGTGACCAACGAAAGTATAACGTTTTGCTGGCGTGTCATTTTTACGATCGAACGGGTTACAAAACGCTGGAAATTTTGTTATTCTTGTGAGTTTGATCAGTCAGAATCATGCCGCCAAGACGTAAAAAGGGTGGGAAGGTGACTTCTGCTACTAGCGCTGCAGGTAAGAAAAGGCCTCCTTCACTAGCAATGCCTTCTGACGAAGAAGAACACCATGAGGAAGAGCACTTCCGAGAAGTAATAGACCATGTGACACCCCTGAAGACCCTAAAACCCCTGAAACCCCTACCAATGATGACGGTCCGACCATTGCAAAGAGAGGGAAGAAGCAGAGAAAGGATTGTAAGATCGTGGACCGGGCGATAGAGGATAGTCTGGTCGAGTTTTTCAGCCTACTTAGATCCAGATGCCAAATGTCGCAGTGTCACCGCCAGTTTAAGGCCAGGTTCGAGGGGCTCTCGGTAAAAGGTGTACTGCTTTGTCAATCTGCCCCTGACACGTCCAAAGATTTAAGCCAACATTTCCACGTTTCGTTTTCAATCACTCTATTCACGAAAACTTTCCGCTTAAATTTAGGATACGATTTCAATAACTTCTTGGCCATCTTCACACGTGCTGTCTTTTGTTCGTTTTTGAGGATATGGGGTATCCATCGGGTAACTTTACGCGAAAGTCCAAGATTCTTCTTTGGAATCGTACGAGTAGATGCTTCCGAAATGCCGATCCTTCGAGCTATCTCCGTAGACATATATCTTGCACCTGATTGCTAAATTTCTCTAACCTTTGAGGTGTTTTTCGGTGTCACTGTTGTGCGTCTCCTGTCAGATCTAGAGGCATCTCGAATAGAGTCTATGTCACTATTGAATTTCGCAATTCAGTTTCTGACCTATAGGGAACTTCCTTATTCGCATAAACTTGGCATATTTCATTATAGATAGTTTTGGGCTCAACTTTTAATTCATTGCGAGTTTTGAAATAGACCCGTATTTCTGCACTTTTCATTGAGCCTTTTTCTTCCATTTTTAACACTAGTATGTATGACCAGCAATTTTGAATCCAAATTTTATGTAGCTTGTACTTGTCGCATATTCATGGTTTTGATATCAACGTGTAGATAAAGAACTGCACCGTATGAATAGTAAAAAGGCACGATTGTTCCATTTACTGGATCCTCCACAGTAGGTGTTCTCTACGGTAGTCCAAAATCAAATGAACCTTGCTTACAAAACATTTGTTTATATACCCATATACATGGACGTTTGGGAAACGTTCGAATAATAACGCTCGATGGACGCAAACGGACGTTCGTTTGACTTTAGTCACACGCTGCGAACGCTAGGGGACCGTTCAACTGTCGTTGACAGGTCGCCAGTGAGTCGTTCACTGCAAAGCAAACGATTAGTAACAACCAAGCAACGCTAGATTAACGACTGACTAACGATAGCCGAACGCATGCAACGCTCAGTGAACGTTAGTCAAGCGTTCAACGAACGTTCTTAAACGATCTCCAGCGTTTTACACTAAACGTTCGAAGAACGCTGGTCTCAGAGAAAACTTTTGTGCATGTTCAAAACTTTTTTTTCGGACCAGCGCTCTCCGACGATTACCGACGATCACCGACGTTTACTAACGTTTACTAGCGTTCACACAACGCTCTCCTGGCGCTATCCCAGCGACCATGGGCGACTACCAACGTTTCCTCGATCGTCAGAGAACGTTGGCCAGAACGTTATGGTGTGACGGGCCCATTACCTACATCACCTGTTTCTAGTTTGTTGAGACGTGACTACTTAAAGCAGGCTGGAAGTAAAGCAGAATGCGCCTTATGGCGCATTCTGCTTTACTTTCAGCCTGCTTTAAGCTACCATGTTTTAGAAAAATCCGAAGATTTAGGAAACATCTGGAGAAATGGCAGCCCTGATGATATAGCGTACGGTGATAATAGATGAGCATTTGACACATCTTTCAGTACTGATATAGGATTTAACAATCAGATGTATACATTCTGAGAAGAATGATTAGGCTCAGTGTCGACAAGAACATTAAACATTACATTTTCAACACTTACACGCTGGTAAGTGCTTTTTTCCTTGAGAATATTCAATGTGCATGTTATTTCTCTCTAAATACGTTTAGTTTAATTTTAAACATATTCTTTTCCCAACCATACTAGTATACAGGAAACTGAGTGGAGCCAAATGTTATATATGTTGTTCAACGTTTTCCATATCAAACAAATGCTTCTGTATCATAAAATACGTAATGTATTCTTCTTCAAACACAACTTAAGGCAGATAAAGACAATTCCGTCGATTTCAGTTGTTTTTATAAGAGTCTGATCCTACGTCGGATTACTGGGCTTCTAATATTATTTTACATTGTTAGCAATTGTTTTAGTTTTAAAATGTTTATTTTAAAAGCATACTTTGTTTTCAAATATAGCTTAATGGCTATATACATTTATATTTGCAAACAGTGTGGTGCACGTGTCAGCCGTAGAAAACATAACGTTTTATCTGGTTCTTCGGCGCCATATGTCCAGTTTATATGTAGCGGTGCCGTTGAACCCAACTCAATCTATCTTCTCGTGCTAATATGTTTGCAAACGGCTGCAAGGTTTGAAATACAAACGCTTTTGCTTGCAAATATATTGATATACCGTATATCCAAACTCTATATGTAATATTGATTCAAAGATACACTGGAGTTTGCTTAAAGCCAGTATGTAGCTGTCAAGTAGCCAAAATCGCGCATTTCTTAAACCTGAACATACGTAATCTAAACATATAAAAAGAAGTAGTCCGCTATGTATATGGAGGCAACATTGCTTACAAACCCATGAATTTGGTGGAAAGAAGTCGATTTTTAAATCGGTTTGTTGACATCCGATCAACGGCGGAGATTTTCCGAGTTCGTTCGGCTTGCGTCCGGTAAAGATTTTCTTCTGACTTGGCAGAGTTATATTTAGATTGGAACATTCTAAAACTTTAAAAGGGATGAGTATTCCCTACATTCAGCAAGAGACATTGATAGCTGTATTTATTGTGCGCAATATACAGTAGAGACTACATTTTTCTTTCCGGTTTAAACGCAAACGCAATTCACTACACTGTGGAAATTTACTTTTAGAAATTGTAACTATTTTTTTAATCTGAGTAGCAAACAGGTTGGAGTCTGATCAGACGCCGGGTTACGCGGTGTCTGATCTGGCTCCAACCTGTTTGCAATGGTAATAATAGTTTTGTTTACAAATGCGTTTAATTTGAAAGAATAAAATATCAGTAAATTTAGCGCAGCCTTCTCGTGCTGCACGATGATCATACTTATCTCAAGTAGGAATGTGTACGACTATGTATTCGATGTTACCTTCCTTACAGTGGAGAAAATGTTATTCTTTCCCAATAAACGCGCTTACGCTAAAACCATGATTTGAATTGCAAAAAGTTTGGAGCAGATCAGACGCCGGGTAACCCGGCGTCTGATCAGGCACCAAACAGTTTGCAACTCAGACTAACAAGAATGGCCATAATTGTCTAAAGGTTGTGTTTTAATGCGTTTTATTGTGATGCGTTTGCGTTTCGTTTGCGTTTAAACGGGAAAGAATAACGTTTTCTCCACTATTACCTATTTACCATTATTAACTATTCTGTTCTAAAGTAACACAGACAAGTCAGAAAAATCGAATCGATCACGTGACTCTTATTCGACCATGCGGAAATTCTCGGAAGCCGACACGAAAATTTGTTATGTAAACAAAGAGCTTATTTTACCAACCATCTCGATAAGAAATCGGCACATTAAAGAAAGGGGGCATATGGCAGGCATCTGACAACCGTTATCGCTTAGTTTTAATACATAGAAAATGTACATATATAAATTGCGCGTTTTAAACATCCATTTGGGCGACATTCTGCCTTTAACCTATTCGTGTCTGGATATTGCAATACACTCTCCCTATGTGCTTGCTGGAAGATTCCACAGGGCTGCCATAAGTTGACATGAAGAATCCTAAGATTTCCAAACTTGCATTTTTCAAGTGCGATTTTACGAATCGTACCTTTACCCCATCGCCTATTTCTAGTTTTGATGACATTTGGCTGCTTAAAGCAGGCTGGAAGTAAAGCAGAATGCGCATGAAGGCGCATTCTGCTTTACTTTCAGCCTGCTTTAAGCTACCATGTACTAGAAAAAAATCCGAAGATTTAGGAAAAATCCGGAGAAATGACAGCCCTGATTCCAGTACAGATAATCAAGTGTGATTAAGATTGTATTATTTGTCCATTCAAATATCCTTTCATATGAAATAGCAAACAGTGCAAACTCTAGTGAGACGTCGCATATTCCGTCAATACTGTTTGCTCATCTGTATTTTAGTAGACGATTTAAGGCTTCAGATCGATAAATAAAATAGAACATGTCAGTTACAATTTCGATAATTCATTCTCTTCTAATGCCTCGCTCACATTTGCTGCGGCTGCCGTACGGCGGCCGCAAGGCTTGTTGTTTCTACGGCGAGTAGCAATTCCCCGGCCGCCGCAGAATTCCTACGACCGCCGTGTGTTGCGCTCACATTTGCTGCGGCTGCCGCACGGCGAGTTTCTATTTTTTAGGTTAAAAAACCTGCGGCCACCGTACGGCCGCCGTGCGGTCGCCGTACGGCCACCGTACGACAGCCGTGGTAGCTCCACCAGATTCTCTGCAAGCAAAATGCTGCTCCTGCTACATAACTTGGTTTTGATACATGTTCACGCAACTCATATCAGTCCAACTACACCGTGAACTCAATGGACACATTAGGACAGCACTTAAGAACATCTAAACCCATTTTTAATAATACACATGTTTTACATGTATGAACAAAAGTACAAATGCACAATAAGAAAAGTGACAATTGAGTTACGGCGGCCGTACGGCGGCCGTACGGCCACCGTACGGCAGCCGTAGAACCACTCTGCAGCGAGTGTTTTCTACGGCCGCCGTAGGAATTAAAAAATGTTATAACTCCGCGTTATAATTCTACGGCGACCTCTACGGCCTGTGAAATATGGGTATACGCCGTGCGGCCGCCGTGCGGCCGCCGTAGGATTTCTACGGCGGCCGTGGGAAACTACCGATTTTCCGAGTCTGCGGCCGCCGTACGGCCGCCGTAGGGCAAATGTGAGCGCACTATAAGAGACACTAGACTGCAGCATTTGAATACTACAAGTGACAGAGTACAGTTGTTAATGTAAATCCCTTGACATTCCTCTCCTGATTCATAAAATAAAAGGTATCCATATACTGAAAACATAATTTTATAGTATACTGAAACTATTGCATGATAAGCATATGTTAGCACTGAGACTGAGCAATAAAACTGATAAAATCTAAATAGAGGGATAATAAAAGATAATACTTTATGTCCTTATAAATAAGACATTATCCCCGTCTTATTTATTATTTCATCTTTAAATCTATCATGAAGTTTTGTCCTCTTCACCGCCATATTCTTGTCTGCTTCATTAATGCTGTCTGCAATATCGTTTAAACGTACTATTTTGTACAGTGCGATTGACGTAACTTCAAAACGAGTTTTTGCCAGTTTGGATCCTGATCAGATGCCGCGTAACGAGGTACAGCGCTCCCTCTCTACAACGACACCCAATGGGAGATACAAAGTATGTTCGTTGTTCGGAAGGTGTCGTTAAAGGGAGGGAAATGGCTTACATTTGCAAACAGCTTGAATCCAGACCAGACGCCGCGTAACGCGGCGCCTGATCTGGATCCCAACTGTTTGTCATTGGTCATTAAGTCTTTTTTTCTGTCGAAATGTCCATTATGTAACATTTAGAAAAACATATGACAATTTTAAGCAGACGACAATGTAGTCGTGATTAGGTTGTGCATAAGTGTCCTTTTAAGGGAACTGCGGCAAGGGTAGTTGTAAGGAGGGGGTCGTTGTCGGGAGGGCCGTTGTAGAGAGGGGCACTGTATCTGGTCAGGATCCAAACCGTTAGCAAAGGCGCATTGTGGTGTCAATGACAGTGAAAGGGTTAAAGCACGCGGATGTATTTGTAGGGAACGTTCAAACTGCCCTTGTTGATCTACCTTGATGGCTCGGCGCTTTCAAAGCAAACGAAGCGCATTTAAACCGTTCAGAAGACGTTATTATATCCCAATAAACACGTTTATGCTGAAATAATTATTTCAAATTTTAACAGTTTCGAGACATACTAGCTATCAAAGATAAAGAGTCATAAACTGTCTAAAAGCTATCATTGTCTGTATGCCATTGCATTGCGATTGTGTTGGGTTGTGTTTAAACAGGGGAGAATAACGTTTTATATAATAATAACCAGAAATGGGTGTCAAAGCCACCTGATGCTCGCCTGTTTAAAATGTAATTCTAAAAACATATTTTATCATAAACAAATCATTTCAGTTTAGAAAGATTATTAAATGAATGATGAGTCTTAGTCTAGTTATATTTAACTTTAAAATAACCCGTCCCAAAAACTTTAACCTAGTGATTTGAGGTCAAAACAATTAAGTTAAAAACATGTCAAAATTGGAATAAGTTTAAATCATTTTAAGTTCCAAATTAATAGCCATGAAGCTCCATACAAAATTTCAGTACCCCAGCACACATATTCAACATTAAAACAACTCGTCTACAAAAAATCACATATTCAACATTAACACAACCCGTCTAAAAACTTTAAAAATACCTAAGTCCAAAATATGTTAAAAATTGACAAATGTTAAAACATCAATGTTTGACCCCAAATGAAGCTTCATACAAACTTTCAGCAGCCTAGCACAAATATTAAGCTATAAAACGACCCGTTCAAAAACTTTAACCTGGTGTTTTGTAGCAAACACACGCTCACGCCGGAGGTATGACATTAGCTCTGCTATTCTACGAACAGGCGAGCTAACAATGAATGGTGTTATTTGTCAACAGTTTAAAGTCATGTTTGACGGAGAATTTCTCGACTTTGAAATTGGTTTCAAACTGTATGAAAGTGGTAGTTTACACGTCTCTTTGTACCTCCTGTGTTATTTTGCCTGACATTCGCCGACAGTATGCATAAGATTCACATACCGCTAGACTATTGAAAGTGACAGTTTTTAATCTGTCAACATTAGCCTATGGGTGCCCGAAACTTCTGTAATCTATTTTTCTTGGCGTCTTATCTGGATCTTAACAGTTTGAAATTCGTCTTTGAATTTCTTAATTCTAAAATCTGTCTCAATCATAATTCAATAACATTTACAGACGGCAATTTCAAAGCAGGCCATATAACGGCAGGCTAATGGTTACCGGTATGTACTCCAATATTTCAATAGTTCGTCCTTCGAATTCGAAGAAGACCATAACTTCATCTCCGTAAACATCTGTGTTTTAGCAATATTGTGGGTTCGACTATGGCTGACCAATCCAATTCTTGCACTGAACGTTCTACCACACTCTGGACATGACGGGCCTGATGGAACAGCCACTGAAGCTTCTATCGCTTTACGTTGAGCTCTCTTCTGTTTCGCCAAAACGATACGTTCTTCCTCATAGAGTTTTGCTCACTTTTTAAAACTGGAGCGCCAGGAGCTTCTCTCGGTTGCCAGGTCTTCCCAGTTGTCAGGTCCGATTCTAAACAGCAGCTGTTTTGGAATTCAGGTGTCGGCCATTCTTCTGACATGACCAGCCCAGCGAAGTTGACCTAAACGTTACATGGTGTCAACGCTGTACAGATGGGCACGGCCTAGCCTCTCAGTGTCTGGGATATTGTCTTGCCATTTGATGCCTAACAACTTCCGAAGGCACACTGTGTGGAAATGGTTTATCTTCTTGACATGCCTTTAGTAAACCGTCCAAGTCTCAATTGCTTATAGTAGGATAATAAGTACAACTGCTCGGTAGACATTGATCTTTGTCTCAGTTGTAATGACTCTGTGGCTCCAAACAGACTTGTTCAGACGACCAAATGCTGAGCTGGCTTTTGCTATGCGAGAGTTGACTTCGTCATCGATGTCTACATTTCTGGACAGAGTGCTACCAAGGTATATAAAATTCTCCACGGGATTAAGACGTTCGTGTTCACTTCTGGCTCTGCGTAAGATACTTTTGGTGCTGGTTGAAACATGATCGCAGTTTTCTTTGTGCTGATTGTCAACCCAAAGTTGTCACAGGCATCTGATAATCTATTCAGGCTGAGTTGCATGTCAGGCTCTGATGTGGCACTAAGGGCGGATTCATCTGCAAAGAGTAGGTCTCTTAATCTTGTAAAGTGAACCTTAGTCTTTGCCTTCAGGCGTTGCAAATTGAAGATATAGTGAATCTAACACCGCCGTGAGTGTCAGATAAGAATATCCCACCCGAGTTTTGAAGATATTTTTGGAACACGAGGCTTCGCCGAGTGTTCCAAAAATATCTTCAAACGAGGGTGGGATATTCATCTGATAATCAACTGTGGTGTTAGTTAATAGAATCAAGCACGGCTTTTGGTAAAGACGGGGGATTCTATACCCGAGGTTGGTCTGTTCCCAGTCGGAAACGAGCTTTAGCGAGTTTCCGACAGGAAAAGACCAACCGAGGGTATAGAATCCCCCGTATTTACCAAAAGCCGTGCTTGGTTATTTTTCTCGCTTGAAATTCCCCTTAAAACGAATAAATTAAAGGAATTATAAAAACCTACTTCTTTCACGTATCACACATTCCATATCAAATAGCCACAAACAGCTGTTTAAATGTCACGATATTTCAGCTTGGCTTTGACATTTATTTGTACACACGTTTTAAGAAAGAATATGTCCCACTTTAGATCCCAACTCAGAAATACAAACGGTTTGCATTGAATCCAAGCGATTTTACATAGTAAAAGTAATCAAAACGACAATTTCCTTATTTATACGTTCTACTTTCAAGCCATAACAACAACCGAGGTCAATGATGTCACGTAAGAACGTGACCTTACGCGTAAACTCGATCATGTGAAACAATCAACAACAACCACATTAATCACTGTTTAAACATCGTATCCTTGAATTGTCGAAAGCCACAGACTAGTGTAGAGTCTACTGTAATATTCTCAATATAATTTTCTCTATGAACGTAGCTTGAGGTCCATTTTAAGTTTTAGGGTACTTCTGTAAGAGTTACCGCCCTTTCCCTTGCTTTAAAGCAAATTGGGCGGAGGGATACAGTGCCAGACAAGAATCACTGTATGGCTATTTATAGTAACAAAATGTGGTCTAGCACCCCTGAAAAGCGCGAAAGGTTATCTCATACCCCCTAGATTTCGGGATACCTCTGTCCGAAAGGTGAGAAACCACCATCCGTTCGGTATCTAATGCCAATACCAGGATCGCTTTCGGAGAAAGCATTGGCTAGCATAGCAGTAAACGTGACCTTGCATGCCATCGTGAAATTGGCGAACCATTGAAACAAATCTTTGTGGGCAGCCGAATTTCTCTATGAATTTCAATAGGCCAGTCCTGTTAACGGTATCGAATGCTTTTGTGAGGTCTACAAATGTTGTGTAGATGTTCGGGTTTTATTCTTTGCAATTCTCCTGAAGTTGCTTTGCAGCAAAGATCATATCTACTGTTCCACGACCTTGGCGGAAACCGCATTGGCATTTAGGCAGAAGACCATTCTCAAGATGCAATCTACATTCTAGATAGACACTTGAGCACAGTATTTGAAAAATTCAAGAGATAGGTAATTTGTCCTGGTTCTTAAAAAATGTATCTGTTTTCTGAAACAAATGACGTTAAATTAAAGGGTGAACTAAAGAGTGAACATACGTCTCAATGTGAAACTATTTTAGATCTGATCGTTTTAAAGATAAGAGGAGACACTAAAACGTGACAATTTCGAAATGTTAAATCTTATCATTTTACATTCGATATTCTCTCACCACCACAAATCTTGAATAATTCAATAGATAAGTAACGGCGATGCTAGATAATGATAATTTCCTAAGTTATTCCTTTCCTGTTTGTTGAACTCGCAAGTTTCTTCATTTTTACTGGAAACAAAATGTTAAACTGTTCTACACTTAGTGCACTGTAAGAATCAGCTAATGCTAAAACTAGATTATTTTTGCAAAAAATGTTATTCTCTTTCAAGAAATACGACTGTGTGTGAACAATTATTTTTATTGCAAACGTTTTTTAGCCTGACGGGGCGTCGGGTCAGGCTCCAAACTGTTTGCTACTCAGAATACTGGAATATGTCATATTAAGAAAACAGTGTTGACAATATTTTAAATCTTTTTGATAAGAATGAAAATCATGACCAGATTGTGAGTTACATTGTTTCTGATCAGGTCTCAAACTGTTTGCAATGAACAAATCTGTTTAGCAGAAAG
This sequence comes from Gari tellinella, assembly GCA_922989275.2. NCBI lineage: Eukaryota > Metazoa > Mollusca > Bivalvia > Cardiida > Psammobiidae > Gari > Gari tellinella. The sequence continues at coordinate 57,195,864 of OV277858.1, forward strand.
CGATTATTCTTACCTACCATAATCATGTCTAACTGATTGACAAACAGGCACAGTATATACCAGGCCCGTTAGAACAGGGGGGGGGGGGGCATGATGGCAACCCCCACCCCCTAAAATAAACTAAAAATAAACAAAACAAAAAAACGTTGTCAGTGTTTCAAAAGACAAAAAAGTGGATCCGCCGCTGAATGAAGGAGTGTCCAATACAGAGTGCGTACCCCAATCATATTATCCTTCCTACGCGTGCATGTATATGGAATGAGGAAAATCCAATTTGAATCGTCTATAGTTATAATCATTTCGGAGACAAAATGTCGTCTGCTAGAATTCGTCATCTGTAATTTCAGTTTTGATTGACGAAATATTGATACAAGTGGCAACAGTTTGCTGCATCGCGACGTTTGATCAGTGTCCAAACGTACCTTTTGCAATATTGACTTAAGTCGCCTATTGCGCTGGATTGCCAAGTGTTATTATTCAGCCCATGACTTCGCCTTGGATAGTTCAAAATTTTGATACAAATCAGGGGCCTAATTTACGAAATGTCGTACGTCAAATATTGTCGTAAGTAGGATTCTAAATGTTTATTTATCAATTTTTCAAGACAATTCCAAGGAGATATAACAAGACATGATAAGATAGAGAAACCATGAATAATATGTACGACGCTTCCTAAGAATGGCCCCAGACGTAGATGTACCTGGCATCTGATCTAGTTTAATAGGGCTTATTGTTTGGCACATATTTTGATGATTTGGTATGAAACTAAAACACGATTGTTGTACAGACGACAAGTTTACGCAGACTAGAATTTAGTTGAGTACACAGTAAGACGTCATCAACTTAGTTTCAGTGTACGGAAACTAGATAAATGGTATCTGAATTATCTTTGGTCTTGTAGATTTCTTCCTGAAAATTGATTCAACGAAAGTATCAATCAGCAGATAACCATTCTCTCGTCGGCTTGTCGTCGGCTTTGAAATTTGTGTCTGTAACTGTTAAAATTAAAGATAAATTGTTTTCTTCACGGAAGAAATATAAAGACCATGGTTAAACTGTTCAGGTTTAGATAAGACGTCTGATCAGGATCTTAAATATTCGCAAAAGGCAGTCTAGTCGCAATCGTCTAGTAGAGGATTAACAAAGCTGTAAGCCACCGCCGAAACCTTCAATTTGGAAATCAGACAACCTTTTATAAGTTACCAGTCGAGTGAATAAATGCATTGAATGAGGATCATCACAATCCTAATTCTCGCAATAGAAGAATGCAATAACATAACGGTATTCTATGCCAAATTCTTAAGTAGAGAAATGTCCTGGTAGTGCAACTACTAAAACAAAGACATATTGTGATTTAATTAAATATAACATTAAGACCAGTTACATAGTTTACCCTTCCTCCTATATAAGCGCCTTTGATGTTTTTACCTTGTTACAAATGGACGTGATGTTTGATGCTTCTACCGTGTCTCACTAAATAGGAACGACTTCATGTACCTTGACACGCTGATTCTTAAACGAGACTAAAGGAACTTTCTCCTGTACTTTAAGTGCCCATTAAATAATCACCTGTTTCAAACATTATAAACAAGCTATGGTGAAGATTAACGCAGAAAAACTAAATTAGATTATTTAATGGGCACTTAAAGTACAGTGACCTTCTTTCCAAACTCACCCGGAAGGTCGCTGTAGACAGTCTCGACTGTATTAGGTGTTAAGATAAGTATGTTATCCCATTGCTGTAAGCAGTCACTATACACAGTCATTTGTTCATAATAAATTGTTCAACGTAGTAGGCTTTGACAAAAATCGGAATCTTTCAGTTGGCTTTGCTGCTGCAATTATATCAGTAAAGTACACCCAAAACTATCAAAACTCTATACCGGTGTATGACTGTATATTACCAGATGTCCTTTTTGTACTTAATAATACAACAGTAAGCAATCAAAAAGTTAAAAAGGAAGAACAAACATATTTGAAGGTAAATGACTACTAAAACCAAAATTGAAAAGTGAAAGTTTTCAAAAGAAATTGACCATGTTACTGGTCATGAAGTCACCAGTTATAAAAAAATCGCCTGCTTTTGTTTCTCAAATTTAATGTTTAAGTATTTAGACTAAATGAAATATCAAAATGAGTGTCAAACAGTTTGGATCCTGATCAGACGCCGCGATCACAGTGTGTCTGATCGGGATCCAAACTGTTTGCTAATATCAATCCTACTGAGGGGTTGTTCTTTCATCGTGCTAGGAACTATTATAAGTCTGCATAAGTCTGCAGTGACAGACGACAAAATTAGCAGACGACAAGTACAATTTGAGACGTTTATCTCGTCACTGCCTCAGCCGAAGTACAACTGTTATTAAACAGTTTGGTTCTTGATAAGACCCGCGTAACTGTTTGACACTCATTTATATATTTTTTAAGCCAAAGTACATGTACCAAAATTCTGAATTTTAGAAATAAAAGCAGGCTGATGATGTCATTGCACTGAAGGGGTTAAACTGAAAACCGGGGATCGAAACGCGTACTGCAATTGTGTATGTATTACAGTTTATTTCAATATTTTAAATATTTCCATGTTTTTCCAACGCCAAATATACACAATGCTATGCCTGCCTCTACAACTGACACCCTATCCATATTGATTTTAATACAGGTGTTTCAACAGTTACTACAGACTATTTGAAATTAAAATACTCTCTTTTCGAACTATATTATCTTGGACAAAAGATTCTATATATGTTTGTATTTACAACAAAAACTAAATAAAACGCTGTTGTTAAAGGATATTGAAAGAATGTAAAATAACCTTAGTATTTTCCGTTTAAATGAATGTTACGCCGACTCAATACCATAAAATGTAAAAAAAACAAAAAAAAACAATAGCAGTATGTATTTTTTCAATTTTAACAGTTTGCAGACTTATCAAATTTAGATCTTCATTTATAGGCACTTTAACAAACCAGTTGCAGTTTATGAACGCAAATGAAATATATTTACGGTACATATTTTATATTATAGGGTGTGGAATCTTTCGTCAAATAATTGTTTTTTAAAGGTATTGCTGTTTGATTTGATGTATCGTTTAACACATTCACTGCCATAGGGTTTTCAGTTTTAGACGTGTGTCATCTCGTTTGTTGTTGTTTGTTTTCAAATTCCAAATTTAGGTTATTTGACATCAGAAATATTAAAATTAGTGTCAACCCTTTTTGATCCTGGTCAGAATATAGTGGTTCTAGACAAACTTTTATCCGAAAGGTCTTCCCTGATTAATACAGTAAATGTCTCCATATATAGAAAGCATAATGTTATACTAGACTTAGCAATAATATCTACAAATTCTACATAAAAGTAGTAATGCTGGTTCCATAGCGCCAATTAGCCCCGAGGGCGTGATGATGTTGACAGGCTGACCTCGTGGGCCTTGACAGGCTGACCTCGTAATGACCGTATACTGCGGTAAGCGAGTGACTCGGCGTATCATCTGAACTCGTTTTCTTTCATAGAACGACCGGTAGAAATACCAAAGACACCGTAAATTAAGCAGGTGACACTTTACTCCGAAACGTTTAAAATTAAGATATATAGCCCGAGAGAGATAAAAACACAGTTTAACGAATAACCAATAGTATGCAACGTCAAAAAGTCTCGTATGCATCAAGACGGCGGCAAAGACCTAAAAGGCTCGACCTCACTATTCGTTCGTAATGACAAAACTGGATACTTTTTGCGCTGCATATCTGCCTATCTTATAAAACGCCTCAATTGAAAAATACTTCATTTGCAATAGCCTATAAAGAACTATTCTAAAAATAATGCGTTCATTCGCGCTATGTTTTGGGGACACATTTGCAGAACGTTATAAGGCGGCGCTTTACGTAAACACCCGAGCTACAAAAAAGCGCTGAATTGGGTCTTTTCCTAATACGATCGCGTTGAATTAACCCTTTATACGTGTGAAACGAAAATTAGTCTTACGTAGGTAACTCGGCGTTTCACCTGAACTCGTTTTCTTCATAGGACGTCCGGTAGAAATACCAAAGACACCGTAAATTAAGCAGGTGACACTTTACTCCGAAACGTTTAAAATTAAGATATATAGCCCGAGAGAGATAAACACACAGTTTAACGAATAACCAATAGTATGCAACGTCCAACTACCGAATACGTGCACGTACAGTTTATAAAAGTTTAATATAGCCATCACACTGCGAATTCAATTCTGAAAACGAAACCTTTATAAACTGACCACGACGTTTGTTCAGAACATGACCTGAGTATAGCGCGCTCATTAATTTGCACGAACCCTCGTTGCAGAAACCACCTAAGTGCCTAAACACCGTGAAATGTAAAACATACGCCTGTCGCTAGAGAGAGAGAGAGAGAGAGAGAGAGAGAGAGAGAGAGAAAGAAAGTGAAGGATAAAGAGGGGGAGAGAGAGAGGAGGGAGAGAAAGAGAGAGAGAGAGAGAGGGAGAAATGTCTTTAAATTCTGTGATGATACTTGTACATATATACGATATCCAGTTGAACAATCATGAATACCTGTTAGCCACCTGAAATAACCAACTAACACGTGCATTGAATTGAGGCTTACGGTAAATGACCAAGGGCGAGATAGCTCTAGTATGAAATAATGCATGCGTGAAACATTTTGACGGTAAAACTGAATACCATACTGACCTTTAACGGTGTTTTATCCAATTTCCAATAGAAAAGAACACAATAATTCCATTTAATATGAAAAACATTCTCGTAACACCAGGTGAATTAACCTTCAACTAAATGACGTGGCTAAAGTGGACATGGCTAAATCCCGGCTAAATTGCGGGATATACCCTGGACCACCCTAGTACCCACTAGAAATAGCAATTTTAAAACAAATGAATGCTGTTCTCTTCCGTTGGAAGTTAGCTAACGGTTAAGAAACTATAACTGATGTTTCTATTATAAAATATGTACCTGACCTAATGTTTTGAATGTGTGTTAGGATAGTTCTCATGTATTTGTAGAAATGTACAAACTGAGAAAATAAAGAGTATTTGAATTTGAATTTGCTAAACCGGCTTCATTCGTGGTACATAGATAGCACGCTTTGGCGTTAGTTAAACTCATTTACCTGTAGGCATTCGTTTTGACCGTACGGAACACAGAAAATGTATCTTGCCTACGAAATGTGATTATTTATTAGATGAGCCAATATGCAGCGTACAAAGTGTCGATTTTGTCATACGTTCTGCAATAAAACGTCCGGTAGAAATACCAAAGACACCGTAAATTAAGCAGGTGACACTTTACTCCGAAACGTTCGGTATAAAATTAAGATATATAGCCCGAGAGAGATAAACACGCAGTTTAACGAATAACCAATAGTATGCAACGTCAAAAAAGTCTCGTATGTATGTCTTATTAAACATCACATATCGAAACGTCCAATAGCTTATAAAGGACTATTTTGATTTTTGTTTCGTTCAATCGCACTATTTTAGGGCCAAATTATCACGACAGGGAACCAGACTAGTCTACCTATTTATAGAAAATACTAGACCTACCCATTATCATATTCTCACAATTATGAGACGCAAAAGGGCTTACAGTCCAATTCGCGTTGGTTTATTAATGTTCTGTATGTCGCTAGAGGAAATATCAAGAATATTATCGATGGCCTGTTACTCCGCTATAAATGTCACGTTTAAGCGACGCAGTATCTTCATACTGTGAAATAAAACCTGGTAAATTAATTGCGTGAAATACATGTAGAACGAATCTGACCGGTACAGTGTCGTAAAACGTGACCGATTTACGGTTCACGTCGTGTATTTGCATTAAAATGTGACAAAAATCGTGTCGGAAGTGAACATGAGCGTACATATAAAGGGAAAAGATTTTCATTCATATACATTAGCAAACCGAGTGTCAATAAAGGTGCTTACCCTGACCGGAAAACTTGCAGGTAAGTTTGTTTTGCTTCAAGAACTCTATTTATACGTTCTAGATTGGTTTTAAATAACATTTTCTATCAATGATAAAGCTAGGGATATTCTTAGTGTAGTTAATATTGCTAAATGTATGTAATCATGATTTATATTCTGTGTATAGGCAGCTGATTACTTTCGTCCTGATTTAAGCTACACCTTTCTCTCGTAAATCAATTATGCTTAAACACTAAATAAAATGTAAACTCATTATAATACATTGAAAAGTCTCCCTATTTGGTCAAAGTTTTATTTTATTTGGACAAATCGGCATCAATTGCATATATCACGGAGTAAATACGCGTCTTTTGACATTACTATATATTGCCTTTTTGACGAGTTTACACTTTGACGAATCGTCCGTACTTCTTCGCATTTATGTCGGTGTTTAAAAGTTCTCTAGAGTTTATGTTATATTGTTTATATGTCCCGACAGTAAATAAAGCTTTTCTATTGTATTGTAATGAGGTATAGTTGTAAAATTTACGATACTATTATATAAAAGCAATTGAAAAAACAACAATTATAGTAGTCCTAATTGGTGCGGGATATTACCAGTTTGACGAAACCACCATATGCGAGCACCTGTTCCGTTAGGGTACAGTACACTATAAGATAGTCGAATTGGCTCCAGGGGGGCAGTACACAATGAGAAACTTTTCGATTTCCTTAAATTTAGGTGCGGAAAGAATTCTATTGTACTCTTTAAACATTAATCTAAATGTATTATAATGCGGTTAAACAGGGCTATAAGACTCGAACTATATTTCTCTATACAGAATTGGTTGTAATTGATTATTAAGACGATAGATCCGTTTTAAAGGCGTTTCTCTGTATATCGATCGTTTAATACAGCGATTGAAACTCATTTTAAAAAATCTGTAATGTTAAGTTTGTTGGGGAAAAAGAAGAAATATGTGGGGGGTAATTTTTATAACACTTGTGTCTTCTGATACTGTTTATCCTTATCATAATTAAACACTACTACTACTAACTACCCATACTGCTACTATTTCTACTACTACTACCTCCAATACAACCACCACCACCACCACCACCACCATCCACCACGACCACCAGTTTTCCGTGTAGCTGAGAAGTTTCAAAACCTGTTGAAACACTGTTTTCAGTATTTTGACAATTTCAAGATGCGCCTAACAGTGTCAGACTATACAACGTCATGTCAACTTCTTCTACTTCTACTGCTACTGCTGCTACTACTACTACTGCTACTACCACTACTTCTACTACTTTTACTACTTCTGTTGCTAAAGATGATACTGTTTATCCTTATCATAATTAAACACTACTACTACTAACTACCCGTACTGCTACTATTTCTACAACTACTACCTCCAATACAATTGAGGAATCCTGGCAGTAACATTGATATAGACTGAAAAAGAAGGGGTTAAACCATACACAAATATGCTATCTTCGCGTGAACAGACACATCCTTTTGATTACTCCATTTTACCCATTGTATCAACTAAATTAGCCCTTTCATTGAACTCGTTGGAAGTTCGCATCTAAAGGTCAGAATAGACTGGGTAAAATTTTAACAGAAGTCAGAAATCAGCTAATGACAAGTCAAACAGACACGTCATAACAGTGAAGTGAAGATTATTATATTAACAATTGATGTATATTGTAAAAAGTATAATGAAATGATGTATTGTTTTAATAGATCTGATGACTAAACTTGATGAGAAAAATAAAAAATTTGTGAATTAAACCTCTCTCTTTGTATTTTGTCCTATGCCTTATAAATAAGTACATTTTACCCTTTTACTGTATAATTGTAGTCTGCCTACAATGTCATCTGCATTTAATTACTGCAACTACTTCTACTACTACTACGCAAAAATAAATCAATAACCTATGGGAATTTACATGTTAAAAGTGAATCGACAGTGACAAAACAGATTAACCTATGACAAAAATTGATATGGTATTGGTAGAAATTGAACCGGTTGGGACAGAAATTGATTTGGTTTTGACTAAAAAACATGCGTTATGACCAAAACCATTTACACAATGACAACAACATCCAGCGTTTACAATACTAAATAACTCTGGAATCAATAGTTTAGAGTTATTTCCCTATGTCATACTTTGTTATATCTTCTTGTCTGCAAAATGCTGCATACAAATTTATTTTTTCTAAGTCGGTCTTTACCTTTAGTTCTGCATACGTTAGGTGGCTTGACTGAGATTGGGAGACACATACACACTCAAGTAACATTAGGGTTTTCAACCCGCCACAAGTACTGACATGCTTATATTTGAAGCCGGAATACCTCAACACTAGCGCAGTAACGGATGGCAAATCCAATCTTTGTATACAGTTACAGCTGTATGCATGCAAAGTACACAGGCGTCAATACAAGACTAAAATGTAGATAGTGAAATAGTCAATTTGTAACTGTTTGTAGCCTTATTATCACATTACACGAATGCTAATACACTCGCAGATAGTCTGTCTACGCATTAAACCAATTCCGTCACCTTCCGATTGCAAAATAATGACACTAATTATATTTATTAACACATTATTTCATAGCTTCTACCAACTTACTTTAACTCTAGACAGAGACTAGTTGGGCATGTAATGGAACTTTATGAACGATATCTATTTGTAGGGGAGGAGAAGGGAGGAGGAGGGGGGGAGGAGGAGGAGGAGGAGGAGGAGGAGGAGGAGGGAGGAGGACACCCAGCGTTTACAATGCTCAATAGCTGTACGGTTCAGCGTCAAAGTTGTCTAATCTTCTGCGTTTGCTTTTAACCATTTGGTAACACTTTTGTTCTTCTCTATTAATCAATTTTCTTTTCCGCTTGTCTATAACTTCAGTTAGATGCTAATGCCAGTAAAATGAAATTACATAAATAAACAGAGCTTGATGCAATAAGCGTTAGACATAGGACCCTAACTCTGCAATCAATATTTTGTCACAGTGAAATGAAATTAGAGTTATTCCCCTTTGTCATATCTTCTTGTCTTCATATGCAGACAAGAAGATATGACAAAGGGGAATAACTCTAATTTCATTTCACTGTGACAAAATATTGATTGCAGAGTTAGGGTCCTATGTCTAACGCTTTTTGCATCAAGCTCTGTTTATTTATGTAATTTCATTTTACTGGCATTAGCATCTAACTGAAGTTATAGACAAGCGGAAAAGAAAATTGATTAATAGAGAAGAACAAAAGTGTTACCAAATGGTAAAAAGCAAACGCAGAAGATTAGACAACTTTGACGCTGAACCGTACAGCTATTGAGCATTGTAAACGCTGGGTGTCCTCCTCCCTCCTCCTCCTCCTCCTCCTCCTCTCCTCCTCCTCCTCCTCCTCCTCCTCCTCCTCCCCCCCTCCTCCTCCCTTCTCCTCCCCTACAAATAGATATCGTTCTTAAAGTTCCATTACATGCCCAACTAGTCTCTGTCTAGAGTTAAAGTAAGTTGGTAGAAGCTATGAAATAATGTGTTAATAAATATAATTAGTGTCATTATTTTGCAATCGGAAGGTGACGGAATTGGTTTAATGCGTAGACAGACTATCTGCGAGTGTATTAGCATTCGTGTAATGTGATAATAAGGCTACAAACAGTTACAAATTGACTATTTCACTATCTACATTTTAGTCTTGTATTGACGCCTGTGTACTTTACATGCATACAGCTGTAACTGTATACAAAGATTGGATTTGCCATCCGTTACTGCGCTAGTGTTGAGGTATTCCGGCTTCAAATATAAGCATGTCAGTACTTGTGGCGGGTTGAAAACCCTAATCTTACCTGAGTGTGTATGTGTCTCCCAATCTCAGTCAAGCCACCTAACGTATGCAGAACTAAAGGTAAAGACCGACTTAGAAAAAATAAATTTGTATGCAGCATTTTGCAGACAAGAAGATATAACAAAGTATGACATAGGGAAATAACTCTAAACTATTGATTCCAGAGTTATTTAGTATTGTAAACGCTGGATGTTGTTGTCATTGTGTAAATGGTTTTGGTCATAACGCATGTTTTTTAGTCAAAACCAAATCAATTTCTGTCCCAACCGGTTCAATTTCTACCAATACCATATCAATTTTTGTCATAGGTTAATCTGTTTTGTCACTGTCGATTCACTTTTAACATGTAAATTCCCATAGGTTATTGATTTATTTTTGCGTAGTAGTAGTAGAAGTAGTTGCAGTAATTAAATGCAGATGACATTGTAGGCAGACTACAATTATACAGTAAAAGGGTAAAATGTACTTATTTATAAGGCATAGGACAAAATACAAAGAGAGAGGTTTAATTCACAAATTTTTTATTTTTCTCATCAAGTTTAGTCATCAGACCTATTAAAACAATACATCATTTCATTATACTTTTTACAATATACATCAATTGTTAATATAATAATCTTCACTTCACTGTTATGACGTGTCTGTTTGACTTGTCATTAGCTGATTTCTGACTTCTGTTAAAATTTTACCCAGTCTATTCTGACCTTTAGATGCGAACTTCCAACGAGTTCAATGAAAGGGCTAATTTAGTTGATACAATGGGTAAAATGGAGTAATCAAAAGGATGTGTCTGTTCACGCGAAGATAGCATATTTGTGTATGGTTTAACCCCTTCTTTTTCAGTCTATATCAATGTTACTGCCAGGATTCCTCAATTGTATTGGAGGTAGTAGTTGTAGAAATAGTAGCAGTACGGGTAGTTAGTAGTAGTAGTGTTTAATTATGATAAGGATAAACAGTATCATCTTTAGCAACAGAAGTAGTAAAAGTAGTAGAAGTAGTGGTAGTAGCAGTAGTAGTAGTAGCAGCAGTAGCAGTAGAAGTAGAAGAAGTTGACATGACGTTGTATAGTCTGACACTGTTAGGCGCATCTTGAAATTGTCAAAATACTGAAAACAGTGTTTCAACAGGTTTTGAAACTTCTCAGCTACACGGAAAACTGGTGGTGGTGGTGGTGGTGGGTGGTGGTGGGTGGTGGTGGGTGGTGGGTGGTGGTGGTGGTGGTGGTGGATGGTGGTGGTGGTGGTGGTGGTGGTGGTTGTATTGGAGGTAGTAGTAGTAGAAATAGTAGCAGTATGGGTAGTTAGTAGTAGTAGTGTTTAATTATGATAAGGATAAACAGTATCAGAAGACACAAGTGTTATAAAAATTACCCCCCACATATTTCTTCTTTTTCCCCAACAAACTTAACATTACAGATTTTTTAAAATGAGGTTCAATCGCTGTATTAAACGATCGATATACAGAGAAACGCCTTTAAAACGGATCTATCGTCTTAATAATCAATTACAACCAATTCTGTATAGAGAAATATAGTTCGAGTCTTATAGCCCTGTTTAACCGCATTATAATACATTTAGATTAATGTTTAAAGAGTACAATAGAATTCTTTCCGCACCTAAATTTAAGGAAATCGAAAAGTTTCTCATTGTGTACTGCCCCCCCTGGAGCCAATTCGACTATCTTATAGTGTACTGTACCCTAACGGAACAGGTGCTCGCATATGGTGGTTTCGTCAAACTGGTAATATCCCGCACCAATTAGGACTACTATAATTGTTGTTTTTTCAATTGCTTTTATATAATAGTATCGTAAATTTTACAACTATACCTCATTACAATACAATAGAAAAGCTTTATTTACTGTCGGGACATATAAACAATATAACATAAACTCTAGAGAACTTTTAACACCGACATAAATGCGAAGAAGTACGGACGATTCGTCAAAGTGTAAACTCGTCAAAAAGGCAATATATAGTAATGTCAAAAGACGCGTATTTACTCCGTGATATATGCAATTGATGCCGATTTGTCCAAATAAAATAAAACTTTGACCAAATAGGGAGACTTTTCAATATATTATAATGAGTTTACATTTTATTTAGTGTTTAAGCATAATTGATTTACGAGAGAAAGGTGTAGCTTAAATCAGGACGAAAGTAATCAGCTGCCTATACACAGAATATAAATCATGATTACATACATTTAGCAATATTAACTACACTAAGAATATCCCTAGCTTTATCATTGATAGAAAATGTTATTTAAAACCAATCTAGAACGTATAAATAGAGTTCTTGAAGCAAAACAAACTTACCTGCAAGTTTTCCGGTCAGGGTAAGCACCTTTATTGACACTCGGTTTGCTAATGTATATGAATGAAAATCTTTTCCCTTTATATGTACGCTCATGTTCACTTCCGACACGATTTTTGTCACATTTTAATGCAAATACACGACGTGAACCGTAAATCGGTCACGTTTTACGACACTGTACCGGTCAGATTCGTTCTACATGTATTTCACGCAATTAATTTACCAGGTTTTATTTCACAGTATGAAGATACTGCGTCGCTTAAACGTGACATTTATAGCGGAGTAACAGGCCATCGATAATATTCTTGATATTTCCTCTAGCGACATACAGAACATTAATAAACCAACGCGAATTGGACTGTAAGCCCTTTTGCGTCTCATAATTGTGAGAATATGATAATGGGTAGGTCTAGTATTTTCTATAAATAGGTAGACTAGTCTGGTTCCCTGTCGTGATAATTTGGCCCTAAAATAGTGCGATTGAACGAAACAAAAATCAAAATAGTCCTTTATAAGCTATTGGACGTTTCGATATGTGATGTTTAATAAGACATACATACGAGACTTTTTTGACGTTGCATACTATTGGTTATTCGTTAAACTGCGTGTTTATCTCTCTCGGGCTATATATCTTAATTTTATACCGAACGTTTCGGAGTAAAGTGTCACCTGCTTAATTTACGGTGTCTTTGGTATTTCTACCGGACGTTTTATTGCAGAACGTATGACAAAATCGACACTTTGTACGCTGCATATTGGCTCATCTAATAAATAATCACATTTCGTAGGCAAGATACATTTTCTGTGTTCCGTACGGTCAAAACGAATGCCTACAGGTAAATGAGTTTAACTAACGCCAAAGCGTGCTATCTATGTACCACGAATGAAGTCGGTTTAGCGACAGGCGTATGTTTTACATTTCACGGTGTTTAGGCACTTAGGTGGTTTCTGCAACGAGGGTTCGTGCAAATTAATGAGCGCGCTATACTCAGGTCATGTTCTGAACAAACGTCGTGGTCAGTTTATAAAGGTTTCGTTTTCAGAATTGAATTCGCAGTGTGATGGCTATATTAAACTTTTATAAACTGTACGTGCACGTATTCGGTAGTTGGACGTTGCATACTATTGGTTATTCGTTAAACTGTGTGTTTATCTCTCTCGGGCTATATATCTTAATTTTAAACGTTTCGGAGTAAAGTGTCACCTGCTTAATTTACGGTGTCTTTGGTATTTCTACCGGACGTCCTATGAAGAAAACGAGTTCAGGTGAAACGCCGAGTTACCTACGTAAGACTAATTTTCGTTTCACACGTATAAAGGGTTAATTCAACGCGATCGTATTAGGAAAAGACCCAATTCAGCGCTTTTTTGTAGCTCGGGTGTTTACGTTAAGCGCCGCCTTATAACGTTCTGCAAATGTGTCCCCAAAACATAGCGCGAATGAACGCATTATTTTTAGAATAGTTCTTTATAGGCTATTGCAAATGAAGTATTTTTCAATTGAGGCGTTTTATAAGATAGGCAGATATGCAGCGCAAAAAAGTATCCAGTTTTGTCATTACGAACGAATAGTGAGGTCGAGCCTTTTAGGTCTTTGCCGCCGTCTTGATGCATACGAGACTTTTTGACGTTGCATACTATTGGTTATTCGTTAAACTGTGTTTTTATCTCTCTCGGGCTATATATCTTAATTTTAAACGTTTCGGAGTAAAGTGTCACCTGCTTAATTTACGGTGTCTTTGGTATTTCTACCGGACGTTCTATGAAAGAAAACGAGTTCAGATGATACGCCGAGTCACTCGCTTACCGCAGTATACGGTCATTACGAGGTCAGCCTGTCAAGGCCCACGAGGTCAGCCTGTCAACATCATCACGCCCTCGGGGCTAATTGGCGCTATGGAACCAGCATTACTACTCATAAAGAGACATCGTATTAAGCCCTTACCATAGATCAATATAAACACATGATTATTAGTTTGATCAATTATATAATAACTTTAAATAAATAAATACGAGAAATACTTTGATTTTATAAAACTGATGCCGTTAGATATAAATGTTGTGCTTAAGATGAAGCTCACATAATTTCTAAGTTGAATATTTGCGTCATAAAAATTCAAGGAGAGAAAAAGAATTTGAATTATGTAAAATGATTAACTCTGTTGAAACTATATAATACTTCCTTTTCCACTAAACAGCGATCTATGGTGCATCTGTGAGAGCGCTGCAGATCGCCAAACAGAGCGCCTAGATCGCCAGGAGCGCTACCTGAGCGCAAATCGATTGCTATCTGATCTCCATGAGCGCCAAGGTCGTCGTCGGTTTACTCCCCTGAAGAAAGATCCGTGGCGCTCTGGCCAGAACGCCATCAGATCGCTAATTGATCGCCTATGTCGCCATCGGAGCACTACTTGATCGCCAAGATCGTAACTGGCGCGCTATTAGATCACCTTAGAGCGCCACCATGATCTAACAAAGCAAATCAGTAGGTAATTCGCGTTCCGTGGCGATCTGATAGTGATTCTCTGCATTTTAAAATACCCGATAGTATTTTCTATCAATATATCCAAATTGCATGCTGTAATTCGACGTCTCATCCGGATCCAAACTGTTATATACCTAAACAATGATGACACTGAAAAATGTATTGATATAATGGCGTCCAACGCTGATACTGATGTGCGTTAGAACATCTGTAGTAGCTATTAAATGGAAAAACACAGATTTCTAAAGAATTGTGTCAGTACAAACGTAATGTAGAAAACACTTATAGGAATTGTCTGCATAACTATGCTACTGCATTAAGTGGACACATGTCAAAAAGAAAGCAGCTATAGGTATGGCTATTTGCCTTAACATCTGCTGCCGAATCTAAAACGAATGAGCGCGGCAGAGCCACAGGTCTCCATAGGATATCTCCCTGCTCAGATCAAGTAGAGCGCTAAAAGAGCGGTACTGAATCTCCATCGGTCGCCAACATCGCTATCGGATCTCGTTTGAGCGCCATGGATCGCAGTGGTCGCCATCGGGCGCGAATAGAGCGTAGTCGATCGCATCTTAGTCGCCTTTGAGTGCCAACGGAGCGCAATCTGGTCATTCAAGGTCGCGACATTTGTTTTGAAATGGGTGGTGACCAATGACCACGAAGTCGCCATCGGATCTTACAGATCGCTAACAGTTCGCCATCGGAGCGTTATCCGATCGCAATCGGATCGTAAGTGCCGCTAGATCGCCTCCTGAAGCGACTAATGGCGCTCTGTCGGAGCGCGGAGATCGCAATCGAGCGCCGTCTAATGGAATGGGGGTATTACTATCAACTTTCTTACATTTAACCATCACTGCCTGACCCCGCAAACAATAGCAATTTGCAAACAGTATGCCTCCTGTTAGACACTGCGTTACGCAACGTCTGATTAAGATCCAAGCCGTTTGAGACTTTTCAATATTTGTAGGCAAATTACCACCAATTTGAATTAAGTAAAAAACAAGACTGTGCGTTCAATAAACGCTTATACCCCCGGTGGCATCCTTGACAATATATTTTGAATATTTTCTAAGACCAAATTAGGTCAAAGTCAACCTGAGCTTGGTTAATATGGGTCAGTTGGTAATGGTCAAAGGCAATAACTGCATAAGTATTGAATCATTGTAGTAAGTAGTTTTGATGCTAGACGAAACGGTAAAATCTAGTTTACCAAGAAATAGCCTATTCAAAATATTCTAAGTCCAAATTAGGTCAAGGTCAAGTAAATTATCTTAACTGACTGAAAAGGTCAAATTTACTAGTTGAGAAAACTCATTGCATTAAGGTGGTTCGCGGGTCTGCTAATTCCCTGTCAAACTTCAATGAAACCTTGATTAAATTGAATTCTAACACACTTCGCGCACGCCAATATATAAACAAGGAAGGGACGTATCTGTGTTTTAATTCTCAATTAAACATTCACGCACTGTAACGTTCTAACTTGACGTCATATGGCTTCGAAAATTCGTACGCCAAGAAATGTAGTGACGTGACGCGCGATGTTCGTACACATTTTAAAATGACGCTTACTGTATCAGTATAAAAATCAATAAAAAAGTCAATTTTAGCTCGATATGATTGATCTATGCATCAAATTAATCAGCAGAAAGTAAACAATAACATCACACCATTTATCTAATTCTAATTATTTTGAAAGTTTTTGAAAAATTAAGTTAAAATGTAATTTCTACCAAACATTGGCGTGTCACACGTAACAAAAATACATTCCCCTGAAGTTTTACAGGCGTATATCTCATATGTTTTTCATCCAAATGCCTTCCAAATCTGGCGGAACAAAGTGTATGTCAACATTTATCAATGAATTAGTTTTGGTTAAATTCAAAATGCATTTCCGCTTCCGGTCGAAAAAACAAGTCGAGTACAGAAACTGTCACACTTTGAGGAAACTCCACGGTGCAGATACAAAAACACAGATTATTATAGAAAATATCAACGAAGTAAGAACACATTCTCTACCATATAAAAGTTCATTTGATGCTGATTGTAATTGCACATGAAGATATTGATGAAAGGTTGAATAGTTCACTTGATTGATATTTTATTAAGGTTGAAAAAATGTCACACATGGCATTTTTCAGTGTTTTTTTACGTGTATCTGTTTTAATGTCATTTTAAAGTAAATCTACACAAAAATGTAGCGCAAGAAATATTTTTATCAAAAGGTTCATTACCTAAGGTTTTAAATGATATAATTGTCTTTGTCGTGCGTTAAACAGTCTTAGTTTTATAAGTGTTTTAAAAAAGTTGAATTTTTGTCACACTTAGACGTCGCGCACGATATTCGTACAAACGTCCAGATCGACGTCCAAATCTGACATTTATATCGGGTTTTTGAGTAGCCTTTCAATTGTACATTGCGATACATGGTCAGAGATACAATTTCAAATATAGCTATAATATATCTCTTTACTATGACACTGATTAGCTACAAATAATGAGACATACGGTAAAGATTTTGTCTCTTTAAACCAAAAAACAATCGCACGATTTCTAGCGACCCTTCACATTGTCTAGCTACAAAGAATGTACTGCTGAATGTGTTCTCTTAATGTTATGGTTCTCCTTTTTTTGGTGTAAAGTACATGTACCTCTGGCACAAACCTGTTTTACAGATAGTAGAGCTAGCGCTGTTAGAACTATCAGAGCTAAACGTCTGGTAATTATTTTGCTCTGTCTTTATCGAAGGAGTTTCCCTAACTGTTCCCATAACTATTTTCTGAAGACTAAAATTATTTGGAAATTTTGCACTTTATGTTCTTAATGTTCTCAAATAGTGCCCAAACGGCTTATTAAGTGCGCAACTCTCTGTAAATTTAGTTTGGCATCGCTTTACACGGGTTTAACTGTAGATTTCCTTAATGTAAACAGGCATGTCGTGATGTCATGATCATACGTCATAAATACGGATGACGAACACTCATGACGCGTCGACTATAATGAATGCATTTGTAAACACAGCAGATTCTGACCACCCATTGCATCTCGCAGGGGGGATTTAATCATTTGAAGTCCTCTGAAAAAAGACCATCGCTTAATTATTTACCGATTATTCTGAAAGCAGACTTTTCAGTTCAAACGTTCGTCTGCTTCAAACTGGTCAAAACTAATTAGTTATTAATCAGAAGTTTTAAACCGAGTGAGAAAGGTAATTGAGCTAGATCAAACGCAGGGTGTCTGCCAATCTAGTATGACAAAAGTTGGCTATTTCCATTTTCTATCACAGAGGTAAGCAGATTATAAAATGTTAATTTGATCTTCATTGACTGTATTTATATAGCCATACTGATTCTTTTCAGGCCAAAACAAGTATGACACTGTTTGTAATTCTAATTGATCTTTCGCCACATATCGTGAAATTTTTATGCGAAAATCCAAGTGCTGCGAAAATCCAAGTGCCAATTTCTTCACATTAATAAATGTTTTCGCATTTCGATAATAAGTGTCCATATAAAATAACTGTTTAAAATGCGGAACGTTCTTTAAGGTCTCTTTTCTTTATGTAAACAGCATAATTTGCATATAGTAAATGGTAGGCTCGCACAGGGCGAGTGTACTTGTTACGTTACTTATAGAAATAATGTGGGTTCAAGTGTTGTGGACTACTTGATAACAAATGTTAATAATTTTAATATGTTAAAACGCTTTGAAATTTTTGATTTGAATGAATACTCGGATCACTGTCCTATTACGTATAGTTTTGAATATTCCAATAATTCGAGAAGTGAAAATATAGAAGGAACGCCTCTTAAGGGAGAAAATAGTTTGGGATAGGAGCAAGGCAGAATCCTTTAATCAATATTTAAATGATAAACGAGAGCAGTTTGTTGATATTGTTAACATGTTAGAAATTGAAGATTGTAATATAGATCAGATTATTCAAAAGTTATCGGATACAATTTATGATATAACGAAAGAAAACTTTGGTAAGAAAACATACGGGAAGAGAAATTGTAATAAAAAAGAACAGAACGTTCCCTGGTTCAATGATGAATACAGGCAAGCTAAATCGGAATTTTATAAGTGTAAAAGACTGTATAAGGGTAATAAATAATAAACTTTAATTCACGTAAGTTTATGGAAAGTAGGAATAATTACGTTTATGTAAAAAGAAAAAAGAAAAATAATTATTTTAGAAAAGAAAGAAGAAAATTAAGTGACATGAGTATGAAAAATCCTAGTAAATTTTGGAAATTCATAAATAAGTATAAAAATAATAAAAACAAAGAAAATTTAATAGATTCTGAAACCTTTAAGAATCACTTTGCCAAATTATCTAATGGAGTTGATGCACAGTATATATATGATGAAACGTTACCATTACCTGCTACAGATATAAACATTGAACAGCTTGATAAATTGTTAGATTGTGACGAAATTAACAAAACGATTGCATCCTTAAAGAGGAATAAAAGCCCTGGTATCGACAACATTGCTGCCGATTTCTTTATTGATGCAAGAGATTTTATATCACCATTTCTAGTACCTATTTTCAATAAAATATTTAATAGTGGAAATTATCGTTCATCTTGGACGACCGGTATTATTATACCTTTGTTCAAGAAGGGTGATAAGGAAAATCCAAATAATTACAGAGGTATTACCTTGATAAGCTCTCTGGCAAAAAATTTCTCTTTGTGTCTTAGAAATAGATTGAATAAATGGTGTGAAAATGAGCAGTTACTGAACTGTTCGCAATTCGGTTTCAGAGATAATAGGGGTACTGTTGATTGTGTTTTTATATTACATTGTATTATCCAAAAAATACTGTCTAGTAACAGTAAATTGTATTGTGCTTTTATTGATTATGAAAAATGTTTTGATACAATCATAAGAGACGCTCTTTGGATTAAACTTGTGCAAACAGGTATTAGCTGTAATTTTTTATGTATGCTTAAATCTATTTACAAAGATGTGTCAGCATGTGTGAAAGTGTCTGATTATGAAGCTTTATCCGCTCTGTTCAATATAACGGTTGGATTGAAACAAGGGGAGCCACTCTCACCGATCCTATTCATTCTTTTTGTGAACGATGTAAGCGATAATCTAGATCTTAATAAATTGACTGAAAAGGATCTCACACAGCTTTCTATATATTTACTTGTTTTTGCAGATGATATCGCAGTCTTCACGACAGATAAAAATAGCCTGCAGGCACAACTTGATAGTTTATATTTGTATTCGACTAAATGGGGTCTTAAAATAAATGTAGCGAAAACAAAGATTTGTGTTTTTGAAAAAAGACGATCAGCATTCAGCTAACAAGATTTCGTATTTCCTCGCATAACGTGGCTATAGAAGCTGGAAGATATACTAATATTGATCGTAGAAATAGAGTCTGTATCTTTTGTAATCAAAATGCTATTGAATCAGAATATCACTTTTTATTAATATGTCAAAAATATAAACAAGAAAGAGTTGAAATTTTAAAACATATTTCACGGTCCTCTCTAAATAAGTTCATAAAATTGCTTTCTTCAAAGAACAAAAAAGTTCAATTAAACGTAGCAAAATATATCAAGGTTGCAATGAATATACGAAATAATGTAGTTGCAGATTGAAAATATCAATAATATACTATAATAGTGTATATACAAGTTATAATATTTTCAGTTGAATGTTTTGTACTTGTAAAATTGAGTTGTTAAGTTGAGTTGTGTTTATGTAAATGTCATGGTCATATTTCACGTTAATTGATCTATTGTACATGGCCAATGGCGCTTTTATGTTGCCGATTGCCAATAAAATTGAGTTGAGTTGAGTTGTTTATTAAATTTTATATTATTACGTCGACGTCATGTTACACAAATTTGTACGAACATCGCGCGTCACGTCTCTGCCGTTGCTTCGATGCCATCTGTCATATAGGCTATAACTCCTCACAAAATTTAGTTGTCACTTGACTATACTTGCATCTGATATTATTCACTAATTCATTTGTGACTAAACATAACCTGTCCTTTGATCACTGCGTTATGCCCCGGTCACACAGACGGTCGGGCTTGAATCGGTACCCAATCGGTCGAATTAATAAATGTTTTCGCATTTCGATAATAAGTGTCCATATAAAATAACTGTTTAAAATGCGGAACGTTCTTTAAGGTCTCTTTTCTTTATGTAAACAGCATAATTTGCATATAGTAAATGGTAGGCTCGCACAGGGCGAGTGTACTTGTTACGTTACTTATAGAAATAATGTGGGTTCAAGTGTTGTGGACTACTTGATAACAAATGTTAATAATTTTAATATGTTAAAACGCTTTGAAATTTTTGATTTGAATGAAAACTCGGATCACTGTCCTATTACGTATAGTTTTGAATATTCCAATAATTCGAGAAGTGAAAATATAGAAGGAACGCCTCTTAAGGGAGAAAATAGTTTGGGATAGGAGCAAGGCAGAATCCTTTAATCAATATTTAAATGATAAACGAGAGCAGTTTGTTGATATTGTTAACATGTTAGAAATTGAAGATTGTAATATAGATCAGATTATTCAAAAGTTATCGGATACAATTTATGATATAACGAAAGAAAACTTTGGTAAGAAAACATACGGGAAGAGAAATTGTAATAAAAAAGAACAGAACGTTCCCTGGTTCAATGATGAATACAGGCAAGCTAAATCGGAATTTTATAAGTGTAAAAGACTGTATAAGGGTAATAAATAATAAACTTTAATTCACGTAAGTTTATGGAAAGTAGGAATAATTACGTTTATGTAAAAAGAAAAAAGAAAAATAATTATTTTAGAAAAGAAAAAAGAAAATTAAGTGACATGAGTATGAAAAATCCTAGTAAATTTTGGAAATTCATAAATAAGTATAAAAATAATAAAAACAAAGAAAATTTAATAGATTCTGAAACCTTTAAGAATCACTTTGCCAAATTATCTAATGGAGTTGATGCACAGTATATATATGATGAAACGTTACCATTACCTGCTACAGATATAAACATTGAACAGCTTGATAAATTGTTAGATTGTGACGAAATTAACAAAACGATTGCATCCTTAAAGAGGAATAAAAGCCCTGGTATCGACAACATTGCTGCCGATTTCTTTATTGATGCAAGAGATTTTATATCACCATTTCTAGTACCTATTTTCAATAAAATATTTAATAGTGGAAATTATCGTTCATCTTGGACGACCGGTATTATTATACCTTTGTTCAAGAAGGGTGATAAGGAAAATCCAAATAATTACAGAGGTATTACCTTGATAAGCTCTCTGGCAAAAAATTTCTCTTTGTGTCTTAGAAATAGATTGAATAAATGGTGTGAAAATGAGCAGTTACTGAACTGTTCGCAATTCGGTTTCAGAGATAATAGGGGTACTGTTGATTGTGTTTTTATATTACATTGTATTATCCAAAAAATACTGTCTAGTAACAGTAAATTGTATTGTGCTTTTATTGATTATGAAAAATGTTTTGATACAATCATAAGAGACGCTCTTTGGATTAAACTTGTGCAAACAGGTATTAGCTGTAATTTTTTATGTATGCTTAAATCTATTTACAAAGATGTGTCAGCATGTGTGAAAGTGTCTGATTATGAAGCTTTATCCGCTCTGTTCAATATAACGGTTGGATTGAAACAAGGGGAGCCACTCTCACCGATCCTATTCATTCTTTTTGTGAACGATGTAAGCGATAATCTAGATCTTAATAAATTGACTGAAAAGGATCTCACACAGCTTTCTATATATTTACTTGTTTTTGCAGATGATATCGCAGTCTTCACGACAGATAAAAATAGCCTGCAGGCACAACTTGATAGTTTATATTTGTATTCGACTAAATGGGGTCTTAAAATAAATGTAGCGAAAACAAAGATTTGTGTTTTTGAAAAAAGACGATCAGCATTCAGCTAACAAGATTTCGTATTTCCTCGCATAACGTGGCTATAGAAGCTGGAAGATATACTAATATTGATCGTAGAAATAGAGTCTGTATCTTTTGTAATCAAAATGCTATTGAATCAGAATATCACTTTTTATTAATATGTCAAAAATATAAACAAGAAAGAGTTGAAATTTTAAAACATATTTCACGGTCCTCTCTAAATAAGTTCATAAAATTGCTTTCTTCAAAGAACAAAAAAGTTCAATTAAACGTAGCAAAATATATCAAGGTTGCAATGAATATACGAAATAATGTAGTTGCAGATTGAAAATATCAATAATATACTATAATAGTGTATATACAAGTTATAATATTTTCAGTTGAATGTTTTGTACTTGTAAAATTGAGTTGTTAAGTTGAGTTGTGTTTATGTAAATGTCATGGTCATATTTCACGTTAATTGATCTATTGTACATGGCCAATGGCGCTTTTATGTTGCCGATTGCCAATAAAATTGAGTTGAGTTGAGTTGTTTATTAAATTTTATATTATTACGTCGACGTCATGTTACACAAATTTGTACGAACATCGCGCGTCACGTCTCTGCCGTTGCTTCGATGCCATCTGTCATATAGGCTATAACTCCTCACAAAATTTAGTTGTCACTTGACTATACTTGCATCTGATATTATTCACTAATTCATTTGTGACTAAACATAACCTGTCCTTTGATCACTGCGTTATGCCCCGGTCACACAGACGGTCGGGCTTGAATCGGTACCCAATCGGTCGAATTATTTGCTGTTTTGATCGGTTGTCATTATAGGAATAAACAACATCTTTTTGACGTTCATGACGGTATGACTACATTAGCTTCGCAGGGGGTAAGTTTTGTAAACGCCCGAAGGGCGTTTTCAAATAAACTTGCCCCCCGAAGCTAATGTAGTCATACCGTCATGAGCGGCAAAAAGATGTTGTTTATTCCTTATATTTATATTTTTATTTTCTGTCATCCATTTAATGTGTAGTTTGACCAGATTTGTTTTCATGTATATGAATATATCATATACCGGCCAAATGGGTTTGATAGATGTAATATCGATGTAATAGCCATTCCAGTTTCTAAATATGGTGTCAAAAGTAGTCCTAACTACATGTACTGTATTTGCATGATAATTTCAGGGTTTTACGCAGTAAACTTTCTCGCTGTGCTTTAAGAACGCTCGTAAGAAATAAAACAAAAATTTCAATCTGAATATCCATTATCAAAGCATATTTTAAACAATTAGGTGGCGCAAGTTTTTATACACGCTTTACACATAGCAACGCGAATAGCAACGCTGAAATGCGACTACACAGTCAGCGTGTACACACACCCGCGGCTATCCGTGGCATATCCGATACACATAGGCTAGTTTAAATATGTCATAACGGAACATTACGTTACCAATTTAGTAAGTGTGAATGCATTATTTTGCTTTTTCCTATGTAATTTTGGTGAACAAATTGTTTGAAATTGTCAATTTCAAAACGTAATTGGAAGACAACTTGTCTAATCTATAAATAGAAGAACTCGGAGAAGGGAGAGAACGCGTACAGCTTTAATGACGGAGCGTAATATGATAACCTCCCTTAAAAACAGCATTTAACTTTTTTTTATCGCAATTTGATTTTAATTGAACTGTCTGCGACTTTAAATAGGGGTTTCGAGATACCCAAACAGATAATCTAAAAGTAGATCCTAACTTGGTCGGTATCTCTCCGCCGTATGGAAGATTTTCTTCGCGACGGAGACTCCGCCCTCTTTCTAACTGGCTGGAACCGGATTCGATTCGTAGGTTCATCGAGAATTGACCTGCATATTTTTAATACGATTACATAGAGACTTTACATAGTGAATGTAAATATAAGTGATTTAATTTCAGGCTTTCTGTGTGACCGGGTATCGGTGATAAATAATTGTTCAATCGGTGAAACGCCATCCCGCCTCCGATTGGCCACCGATTGGCAACTCATGAACTCATATGGGCCACCGATTAAAGGCGCCCAACAACCTATCAATAATCGACGAAAACCGATAACACACCGATGAAATTCTGGCGGCAACCGATTGATCACCAACTGATCACCGATTGAACTGCCATTAGCAACCGATGAAATCCGACGAGATCCTGCGTTTTAATTCTCATCTTTTTTCATCGGTGGTAAGTATCAGTTCATCGGTGCTTTATCGGTGGTTTATCGGTGACTCGTCGGTGATATCGGTAGTAGACAGATTGTCAATCGGTTATTTGTAAAACATTTTCACCGATCGAGAATTTTAAGCACGTTTAAAAATCCCAATCGGTGATTTTTCGCCGACGAAACTCATCTTTACCCGATAGCGATTGATAGGTGGAAAACAGATGGCCAATAGGTGCTGTCGGTAGTAAATAGCTTGTCATCGGTCCCCTCCCTAGTTTGGCGAAAAAAAACAACCGATCTATCACCGATGGCTCTGTGTGACCGGGGTGTTATGGACTGAATAGTCAATAAAATCTGACAATTTATTTTTAAAAAAGTTTTGTAGCGAATGGGACTCGAACCTAAACCTTTGGATTGATAGCCAATCACTCTACCAACTGCGCTAACAAAGAAGACACTGACTTTTTAAAACTTTTCTTTTATGTAAATGTTCACTATAAACACGTACCGAAAAAGATCATGTGAAAGTCATCAGCATTTCCCGAACTCGAGCTTCGGGCCGCACGCTGTCAAACCACCTTTACTTTCGGTTAGCGTTGAAACTTCGTTAAGCAATAAAATACATCAAATCTGTATAACATGATAAGGTTTTGAGTCTTTACATAAAATATTAACCCTTCCGTAATAAAACATAATTGTAGGTACTGCTATTGAGAATACTCAAATCGTTTGCACCGGTAAAACACTATTCACTCCAAACAAACAGCGTTGGTATTCAGCAAATGTGCGTTATTTGCCAACAGTTGTTTTTTTTTATCAAAACTCGACGTCATGTTACTCAGTAACTCATCTGGCTAAAAACTGGTTACAATATACAAATGTTCATCAATTGTCTGAAGCTTAAATGGGGAATAGTCTACCCCAGGGCCCTTTGAATATTCATCTCATTTGATACTATTTTAGATCCGATAGTTTTAAAGATAAGAAGAGACATTAGAACATGGCAATTTCAAAATGTTAAAACTTTCGTGATTGTCTCGCCACCTAAAAACTTGAATAATTCAAGAGATAGGAAACGACGAAACTAGATAGTGATGATTACCTTAGTTATTCCATTTCTGGTTGTTGAATTTAAAAATGTCTCCAGTTTTACTGACAACTACATGTCTAAATATGCAAATTTTTTGCACTGAACTGATACTAGAATCATAGTAGAGAAAACGTTATCCTTCTCGGGAAATGCAAATATTGTTAAAAGGGTAAACGTTTTTCAAACAGTTCGGAGCTTGGTGAGATGCCGAGTGACTCGGAATCTGATCAGATTATGTTTGCCACTCAAAAATTGAATTGCCAGAAAATTTAATTTCAAAATTGTGATTTTCTGAATTTTCTGTTGTATTGCGTTTAATTACATTTAACTCTTTCATTGCCAATTATTATCGTCTGCTTTAACAATCTTAACACCAAATTATCGTCCGCTGTCATGGTATCGTCTGCAATATTGTGTGAAGTCAGATTTAGAGCATTTTCGACTGAAGCAATATCGATTCGAGTGACAAACAGTTTGGAGCCTGATTAGACGCCGCTTTACCCCTCATTGCGCAATTGGCAGTGAAAGAGTTAAACGTAACAAGAATAATGTATTCTCTACTGTAGCAATACTCATTAACCTTTACATACTGGAAGTGTGTTGGGTATAGTTTCCCCATAAGAACACTTAAATCGCTTGCTGTTGTGTTGTTCTCTCTATTGGCCGTATACCGTACTTTTTCCAACAAACGCAGTTGTCTATATTGAAATTATTTTTTAAAGATATTTATATGGAAACCTTCACCGGTTCAATACACAACAATTGTTGTCACACCCCTTTTGGAGGGATTAATATAAATCATTTGCAATATTTAAGTTTCATTTTCAGCAGATCGTTTACTGCATGTATGTAACTGTCCTTTTGTAAAATACTTCGATTTCCCTAATGGTTTTTACAATTAGAAAAAAGCAATAAGTGCACTTCATATCATATCCACTGCTTCAACAATAAAGGGTTAAACTATATACATTCTAGATATTAAGTGTAAATACCGACTCTTTGTTATATCTTTTTAATCTTGTATCAATTCAATGATCACTTATTTCACTTAATGTTATAAATCATAAAGCGTCTATTTTTGAAGTATGTTTAACAAAATAAAGAAAAGAAACTGTCATTTGCAAAAGAAGAGACTGTCCAACGAGACAGTGGAGACGTTATACTTTAAAAACAAACGCGTTTATGTTGAAACTAGTATGTCCTTTGCAAACAATTTAGAGTAAAATCAGACCCCGGATCACTTCGGAGTCTGATCAGGCTCCAAACTGTTCTCCACTCAACAACATTCTACAAACAAATTGCCATTTTCTTCCTTTAAGTACATTGCGTTTGCGATTGGTTTTGTTTAATCGAGAAAGAATAACGTCGTATTCAGTGTAACACTCAACATATTGTGAATTAGCAGCCGGAATACAGATAACAGCCTAATGTTCAGTATATAGACAAGCATTTATTCTTACTCCTTAACCTCTAATACAAGTAATACAAAGTCAAAAGGGTCTTTAAGCAAGATGCATCTCCTAAGGAGAATGCTGACAGTCAACACTAGAGACGAACATACGAACGGAGTTGTCAACAACGGACAAGACTTTACCAGAAACCGAAATTCTCCATACGATGTTTCAGAGGCGTATGAGTTAACGTTAGTAATATGTGTTTACAGACATTCAAGTTCCTCCAAGCATATTCAACTATAAAGATGTTTGACTGTGTTCGTGTAGACTATGTATGGTGCAAGCTAATGTAACGATTAGCGGTCCATGGTTTATGACTTGGTATTTGTTTAGCATCAGTTTGACTATGCATGGAGATTATCTATAGTGCTAGTTAATGCTACGAATAGCGGTCAATGATTTATACCTCTATTTTTGTTTAGTTATTGTCAACAACAATAAAGCTATTTGATATAGCCGCAAAACTTGCAACATAAGTTCCCATTTATACTATAACAACTGACAAATAGATATCATTTGTCTTGCGAGACAATGAAAATGCACCAGAGCATACTATGTTGGAGAAGGTATTATCCTTTCCTAGAGAATGCATCTATGCTTAAACAATTATTTCCATTGATAAAAACAGTTCGGTATTCACACTGACGCAAACAAGTCTAGTCCATTTCTAATTGTTTTTCGGATCGTTTAATGTATTTCAATATCACAACAGTCCTAGATGAACACTCTGTCCATATTGTGTCTACACTGTTTACATAGGACATGTTTGTACTTCACGTGTGCACTCAATGTAAATGATGAATGTACTCATCGCTAGGGTTTAATTGGGTAAACGCATGATGTGAATGTCTTCTATCTTTGATATTGACAACACTACATGCTTTTTTCACGAGCATGAGTCCGACTACTAACTATCATAAAACGCCCATACAGAAGAAAAGTCACTCCTTGAGAAACCATACTTCTTGAATTGCAAACACTGTTTGGTAATCACCAATATGTCCAATATATTGTTAACTAAAATGTTTTCAAGTGTACACCTTGGCCAGACGCCGAGACTGAATGGACTGCTAGATTTGGTCTACATTGTTTTGTATTGCAATAGGTCTGGTTCTCCCATGGCATAGGTCATTTGTGCCATATAGCTTTCCTTTATGATCAACTGATGAAGCGTTATTTTTACTATTAAAATGAAAGCTCAAACGAACATGCAATGAAACGAAATTGAATTGATATAATAATAATTTGTCTGAATTCTTTTCTGAATGTCAAACAGTTTGAAGTTTTATTAGAGACAACGTTACTGGGTTTTTGAATTGTTTCTAAACTGTTTGCAACTGACCCCGTATTTTGAACACAAAAACGCAACTGTTGAGTAAATCAGCTTTCTACGTCTCGTTTTTCGATTTATTTTTATGTTTGTTTCCTGTCAATAATTAAGTTTTTTTAATATTAGCCATACATGTGCCCTAGAGATAGTCTGCAAAAACCTGACAATAAGGATTGTTTCCAACATTTGATATTCCTTCGGGCAAAATACATCTTTTGTATCATTCAAATGTTCCAGAGAACTCAACAGGGTGTCGCTCCTAATGATCTTACACTAGTAACAATTGAATTCACTGGACAATGATCCAATGTAGCAGACCCCTGTATCGTATTGCCGCTTGGAAAGCGAACGTCCATTCAATGAATTGCAAAAGCCAGACCTGGATCAAGTTCAAAAGTAGGTGACAATTACTTCAACAAATATTGAAAAATGTAAATGAAAGCCTTCGGATCACTGTTAAAACCATTTCTGACATTGCAATCAGTGTAGACTTTCATGATGTAATGATGTAACACAATGAGGATAGTTTTTTATTGTGTTTATAGTAGCGGCTTTGTTTAGAAGTTAATCCTATTAGGTATCAGAGTTCTTTTAATTAAAAAATTCAGTGCTGCCATTTCTGCGGATTTTTCCGAAATCGTCGGTATATTATCTTAGTAGATGGTAGCTTAAAGCAGGCTGAATATAAAGCAGATTGCGCCTTAAGACGCATTCTGCTTTACTTTCAACCTGCTTTAAGTAATCGCGCTTGAAACAAAGAAAATTTAGAAGTCTTAGGATTGTTAATGATCAACTAACGGAAGCTCTGAAAGTTAAAGGTATTAGAGAATCATTAGATAGTTTAAACATATTTTATTCCAATATATACAGAGAAATGGGGTTGGGCCACAAGTTCTCACAATAATCATTAGATAACCTGATGTGGCGATTCCCCAGGCTAATGAACAATTGTGAATTGTTCGATTCTGTATTTGAGACAGGAAATAATAATAGCATGCATTGATAAGAAAGAATTTATCGAAGGGGAGAATACATAATTATGTGCTTAAAATCATCATATTTCATTTCAGATAACATATTACCCCAAAGTATACTGTTAAACAATAAGTATCATTGTTCAAGGGATCATATGAATGACAGAGGACAGCTAACCCACTGTATATGTTAACCCTTTACCCCATAGCCTGTTTCTAGTTTTGAAAATAAGTGACTACTTAAAGCAGGTTGAAAGTAAAGTAGAATGCTCCTTAATACGCATTCTACTTTACTTTCAGCCTGCTTTAAGCTACCACCTGCTAGAATAAGGAAAGTATTCAATATGACACATATTCATTACGGTATAGTTACATTGGAACTATTTTTTTTCAGCGGAGGGTTAAAATGCATGGGTTAAACAGAAAAATATCGTATGGGAGTTTCCTGATTTATGTTCACCCTGATTTTGTCAGCTTAATCACCGACCACTTTTACAGACATGTGACTTCTAAAGGCGTAATGCGTAGTCTGGGTTAGATACATAGGTTATATTGTGCTCCCCGCATTTATCTGCTAGTTACCTTACCTTTAACAACCTCACTGTCGTTACGTAAACAATTTTAAAGAGTTTGCATTTAATAATCAGTCTTGAATTTTATGTATTTTGAATTAATAAATATTGAAATGAGTGTCAAGCAGCCGGGATCCTTGTGAGGATATGAACTGTTTGTAAATAACCATTGTACTGGCGGTAGAACAGGGAAGGGTTAAAGCGAAACTGCAGGAAACACTATAAAACAGACGCTACCATGGCGGTGAAGGGGTAACAATAGACACTGAATATGGCAGTAACACGGGGTTACTGTCGAATTCATGTTTCTTACATGTTTTAGTTTTGTTTTTTTATATAAATTGATGAAAACAGTAGGTTCATTTAGTCAAAAATGGACTTGTCTGGATTGGAAATTGGAATTGTCAATTTGAAGTTTCAAGGGTGAATGAGTTATGAGTATCACCAGAGACACATATTTAATGGGAATACCAGTCGTAATGTACAGCCAAAATTATTTAGAATTATAGAAAATGATATTGAATACTATTTGTTACTGACTGAAAACCCTGATTTAACAGACAGGTTTTTTTTACCCCGGTCAGATGGCTTCTTTAAGAGCCTACTGATACTGACTTTCACTGTTTGCGTAGGACATGTGTATTCTTCACTGTCTGAATAGGACGCGTACAATGTTTCAAAGAGTTAACAAGTATCCTGCTGTGATACCGTCTGCTTTGAAATTGTTGTCTGCAAAATGCGTTAGATTTAGATTATTTTTTCAAGTAAATAAACATAAAGACGCGAGTCAAACAGTTTGGATCCAGATCAGACGCTGCGCTTCTAAATAGTTTATGTTGATTCTAATTAAATCTCATAATTATGGAAAGGTTTCTTATTTAATGTTTATATATTATTTTTATCTCTTTCGCTGCCAAATAAATCGTGACATTTTTACCCCTTCGCCGTTTCATTGTCGTCTTCTTCAATTGTGTTGTTTGTAAGATCGTTTTAAAGTTAGCTCTAATGTAATATGACTTGAAACATATCGATATGAGTGTTAAACAGTTTGGTTCCTGATTAGACGCCGCGTTACGCGACGTCTAATTTGGATCCAAACTGTTTGCAAACGCCTTTTTCGTCGTCATTAAGAGTAAAAGGGTTATATCGAAGTTTTAGTTTGTTTGATGTACGGTAGTTATGCAAGGTTTGGCGTACTTTAAACAATTTTGAATAACTATATGTATACAAATGCACTTTAAGGCTGTAGGCCTGTTAATAAAGTCTGTGACCAGACATGAAGAAGGCAATGCCATTCCCTAGGACATAAGTATTCAGTCGAAAGACGTTGTTTTTCCCTAATTTATTTATCTTGCCATTTTCTAAAACCTATTTTTTTCTACATTTTATTTCATTGGATGAGTGATCGTTCCTTTATACGGGAATTATCAATGCCATTTTCAACTGTACCTCATAGAACTGGCGGTCAGTTTGGGGACATATCTTGAGACAATCATTGCCTGTAAGTGTCTACTGTCAGAAAATTGAATTGCTGTTTTGGAGAACTGACTGCCACAGTCATAGGCATCATGTTCAAACTAATTTACAAAACAAGATCACGATACCTTGACAGAACCTCCAAGATTTACTTACTCTAAGCGAGTAATATACTGCTGCAACCGAGGCCCAATATCATGCTTAAATCTAGCATCAACCGGTCTCCCTCTGTAAACAAAGGTTTCTATATACCAAAATGTTCGTACATGTGTGTAGATTATGAAACTGCTTGTTGCAGTTGTGATATCTGTGATCCAACATCGCTAATCAAGATGGCGTCCAAGATGGCCGCCACATACATGAAATATCACGAACATACTACCTATTGCTATTCTTTTCTGATTATAAAACTAAAAGTGATTCAAATGCACTTTGAACATTATAAAGGAGTCATAGTATTCACGTGATGTGAACAATAACAGTTTAACTTTTCTACAGAGACCAAAAAGTTCAAAATGGCGCCCAAGATGGCCACCATAAACATAGAAATATCACGCACACACTAAGTTTTACAAATATTTTCTTATGGTTTTACTACAAGTGATTACAATGCACATTGAACGTTAAAATAGAGTCATACTATTCACTAAATGTGAATAAAGTCCGTTTAAATATTGTACTATGAACACAATATTCAAATATGGCGTCCAAGATGGCAGCTACAAATTTATGAATATCACGAAAATACTATATTTAATTATAAGTGGTTCATTTATTGTCAACTAAAAAGTGGACAATGCAATTTTGACAGTACAAAAGGGATACCTTATACACTTAATACATATAAAGACAGTTTAACTCCTATTCAGTGAACAAAATGTCCAAGATGGCGACCAAGATGGCCGCCACAAACAGAAAATTCAAGGAACTTACTATTACATTTTTTCACATACAATCATGTAGATTGGTTATCAGTAAGGACAATGAACTTTGGCCCTTACAAAAAGAGACATGTTATTCACTTAATGTGGATAAAGATCGTTTAACCCTTGTACTCAGATTAAAATATTCAAGATGACGTACAAAATGGCTGCCAAAAATATGAAATGTCAAAAAGATACTTGCTAGTACAAAAGTTTTCTTATAGTTTTAATAAAAGTGAAGACAGTCGCCTTCAAATATTACAATAGGAGCTTATTATTCATTTCATGTGTATAAACATTATGTAATCCTCTTACTGCTTTGACCAATACCAAAAGGGACACATTATTCACTTAATGTGGATAAAGACCGTTTTTAAAACCTTTCTACTCCAAACAAAATATTCAACATGGCGTTCAAGATGCCACAAATATAAAACGTTAGGAGCATACTGACTCTAACAAATGATTTCTTATGGTTTGATTAAAAGTGATTACAATTGACTTAAAACATTACAAAATAGACGTATTATTCATTTAATGTGATTAAAATCTCTTTAATTCTTCTGCTGCGAACAAAACATTCAAGATGGCGTCCAAGATGGCCGCCATGCCACAAACTATCACTAACATACAAACTTATAAAATTTCCGATGGAAACCATTACTAAAAGTAATGACAATTGACTTTGAAAATAACGAGAAAAACATTATTATTTTATGTGTGTCAAGACTTTAATACTACATTTATTTTATTACAGCGTTATCAACAGTGATGACAATGGACATTGATTATCACAAACGAGATATAGTATTCACTTTATGTGTATAATAACAGTTTAATGCTTTAACTGGAGGCAAAGTATTCCAGATGGCGTCCAATATGGCCACCACGCCACAAACCTAAACTATCACTAACATATTATTACACTTGTTTTGTCATGGTTTGACGAAATATTATGACAATGAACTTTACATATTACAAAAGAGACTTGCTCAGTTGAAATAAAGAAGGCATGCCCCTTTAATTATTTTCTTGAGTATATAAAAACTACATGGATTAAAACTATCTACTGCGAATAGAATATTCAATATGACCTCCAACATTGCCTCCACAAACCTAAAATATTACCGTTTTAATATTACAATTGTTTTCTTACGGTTTGATTCAAACTGATGCAAATTGACTTTTAACATTACAAAAGAAACATGTTAATTTACTGTATAGATAGATCGTTTTATACATCTACTGCCAACAAAATTATTGTCTGCTATTTACCGTCTTTGGTTCAAAATTATTGTAATGTTACCTGTGAGATTTGATTTGATTTGCTATGATTTTACGTCGCTTTTAACATTATTTCAGTCAAATCGCGACGTCCAGCTAATTAAAGGTTGAGGACGACACCAGAAGCCCTTTATGCACTGTTTCAGGCACAGATCGGAATGTTGCCTGTGGGTAACATGGTTGAGATCCTCATGACATGCTAAGTTACTAAACGTCTCATTCACATCCAAGTTGTTTGCATATATATAGTGTGAGAAACAAGGATAAGGGTTCATACCAGTTTTGTGCACCAACATACATAGTCAAGAAAAAGGTCAAGAACAACTTGTACAGTCCACTTCAGACAGCTCAAAACATGATGGCATACTGCTATTAGGTGACTTCAACGCATGAGTTGGAAGGAACAACAGTAACAGAGCGAGATTCATGGATCGAAATGGAACTGGCAACTTCATAGGTAACTGTGAAATGCTTCTTCGACAAAGTTAGCTGGCCGTCTGGCCGTCCAGCTGAGACCGGGTGATACCAGTGACAGCGTGTTGATGTCTCCAAATTGATAGACCCGACAGTTAAGGACAGCTACGATGACGGCCTGAAAATCAGATTCAGTATTCTTCAGAAGGACACAGTTACCACTCTATTGGCAACTTCAGAAAAGCCATATTTTGAGACAGCTGCTACACCATGGCACACAAAAAGTACAAATGTTTAGTGGATATCTGCAGACACCTGAAAGGCAATAGTTGAGAGAAAACAGTTATAGAATCATTTTCTAGATGCACAGTCACAAATATTATAAGAGGGACCTGTTGCATTTTACACGTCCTCAAATTTAGAAGGAAATTCTTAAAATTCAGCTAGGGAAGAGAAACTTTTAATTGACATGCAGTACTGGTATGTGCAGAGATCACTGCTGAAATTAAACACATGACAATCTACTAAACTACATGTACCAAGAAACTTTAATTGTTCAAAGGCATACTTCAAGACCTGTCAGTAAATTACTTTCCTGCTACAGATGAGGCAACAGAACTCTAACGGTGGGTAAAACAGTTCCAATATATCATTTACAGGTCTAAATCACACATACCTGCAGAAATATCTTAGGTGGATAAGGATCTTGACATTAACGTGGAACCTATCACATAACAAGAGATCCTGTATGCCTATGAATGAGAAGTCCCCTGGAGAGAATGGAGTGTTTGTTAGCTTGCTGAAAGTTGAGTATCTGATAAAACAATTGCTGCTTATTCTTCAAAACATTTTGGGACAAAGTGGATATACAAGATGCCTGGAAGAAAGGAGTCAGAATAACACTGTCCAAGAAGTGTGAATCGAGAAACTGCAACAACTGGAAAAACATTACATTCTTTCTCTCACAAGCTATCTCTTTAGTCGTATCATTTTCAAATGCGTAACTGTGGCGGTTGACAACATATTGCATCTAAAACAGGATGGTTGTAGGAAAGAAATATCATCCATTGACTGCATCTCTTGCACACATCTCAGAAAAGTTATTAAAAAACAGTTGGTTGATATATTATGTAGAACGACGTCGTACTACTATCCAGCAGAAATCATTACTCTCAACAAGACAGAGATATGGTTCCAAGTGCGACTGCGATTAATATAGGTCTGAACGTAAACTCAGAGAAGACACACGTCCTGACGATCAATACCACCATCCAAAGTTACATCGAATAATAACTGCTAGCCTACTTGTCATGCTCAGACCAGTTTGGTGATCAGAATTTTAGGAATCAATGCCAAACTGTAAAAGTACAGGGCATTCTTTTGTATGTAATCGAAAAACAAAAACTTTTTTTCCGAAACAAGACCTGCATTCTGAAGATCTTCTGAACCGACACCATTTCGCATGGGAAAATACTCAAGCTGACCATAATGCCACCAGTTAGAGAAACTTTTCGATTACGAGTTTAGTTATTTAGTGGCCATGTATACCGCATGCAACCCAACTCGTTCCACAAAGTAACCATTTAGTGGACATCAAGGGGGAGAGGTGACAAACTGGCCCAACGAAACCTGGAGGCAGACAGTAGGAAAAAGACCTCAAGACCTCAATAATAGAGAACTCAACCTATCAACAGTCCTTCATGCATTAGCAGATAGATTCAAATAACGATCCATTGAAACGGCCTCAAGTACCAGTAGACGCAGAGAAGATTGTATGGGTGTCATTGATTTTGTCACTTCATATTGTAAAGTGATTTATGTATACTTGTATGGCATGTACCTGTACTACTGGACACTATTTGTTTTTATCGACATAATCAATTATAATGGGCTATTGTCGGTAAGCATCAAGAGCAATACAAGTTACTGTAAGACTGACGGCCATTTTGTCTACCATTTTTGTATTTAAACTTTACACATAGATAACATTGTTACTTATTTTGAACAATTTTTAAAGCACTATCAAAACTGAAGCATATGATAAATTTAGCAGAGGACATGTTTATTTGCGATAGAATGTTTCACATTAAGTGATAAATAGGGTTTTTTGTGATGTTTAAAGTCGAATGTAAGCACTTTTAGTCAAACTATAAGAAGGCAATTGTAATACATAGTGAGTATGTTGGTGATATTTTATATTTGTGCTAACCATTTTGGATGCCATCTTTAACATTTTGTTTAACGTAAAAGGGTTAAACGGTCTTTATTCACATAAATTACATGCTCTTTTCGTAATATTCAAAGTCCATTGTTCTCATTTTTAGCCAACCATACGAAAATAATTATTATACAATTTTCGATATATTTTCTGTTTATGTCGGCCATCTTTGACGCTATCTTGAACATTTTGTTCGTTGTGTAAGAGTAAAACACATGTAGTGAATAACGTATACATTTTTCAATGTTAAAAATATATTGTCATCTATTTTAGTCAAACCATAAGGATTCGAATCAATTGTAATAGTATGTTCATGAATTTTTATGCATGTAGCGGCCATCTTGGACGCCATATTTGAATATTCTATTCGCAATGTAAGGATTAAACCATCTTAATACACAATTAGTGAATAGTATGAACCTTTTGTAATATGCAAAATCATTTGTAATCCATTTTAGTAAAATCTTAAGAAAATAATTGTAATAATTAGTATGTACGTGATATTTTCAAGCTTGTGGCGGCCATCTTTGACGCCATTTTGAATATTTTGTTCCTAGTAGAAGAGTGAAAATGTCAATATTAAGATTTTTTAATAATATGACTCTCTCATAATATTCAAAGAGCATTGTCATTGTTTACAGTCAAACTATAAAGAAACTTATAATTATAATTTTATGATAATTTTATATTTCTAGGGGCCATCTGGGACGCCATAATGGAACATTCTGTTGGTAGTTTAAGATTTAAACGGACTTTATTCACATTAAGTGAACAGTATGACTCTTATGTAATGTTCAGTATGTATTGTCATCCCTTTTAGTAAAACCATACGAAAATAATAGTAAAAGTTAGTGTATTGGTGATATTTTTATGATTATGGTGGCCATCTTGAACGCCATTTTGAACATTTTGGTATCTGTATAAGGGTTTATCGGTATTTATTCACATCACGTGAATACTATGACTCCTTTATAATGTTCAAAGTGCATTTGCATCACTTTTCGCTGAATAATCAGAAAATAATTTCAATAGGTAGTATGTTCGTGATATTTCATGTCTGTGGCGGCCATCTTGGACGCCATCTTGAATAGCGATGTTGGCCCACAGATATCACAACTGCAACAAGCAGTTTCATAATCTACACTCTTGTACGAACATTTTGGTATATAGAAACCTTTGTTTACAGATGGAGACCGGTTAGGTGTCCAAAACGGCCCTCTATTTGCAGCACTAATATGTATTCAGGCGCTGTCGAAAACAGAATGATAGTAAAACAGAAAGCTCCTGCGGGAGCTTTCTACTTTTTCTCCCGCTTCATGTAGTCAACTGCTTTTTACTGCAAAAACAAATGATTCATTTTGTTGAATGATCTTATTATTTTTTGGTATTGTAATAATTTGGCTACGAAATGCCTATGAAGCTTGTACAATATTTATTAGAAAAAATCCTAGGGGATCTAAGAGACTAATACACTTTTGCGATAAAGCCCTTCACTGCCTAACCCAGAGTACAACGGTTGTTTGCAAACAGTTGGGATCCAATACAGACGCCTCGTTACGTGGCGTCTGATCAGGATCCAAACTGTTTTATACTCATTTCAATATTACTAAGTAATGTTATTATAGTCAATTAACGTAAAAGTTGAATTTGTAAAAAAAAAACCAACAACACGCAGACGACAATTGTTTAAAAAAGATGACGTCTCGACAGTGAATTGGTGGGGTTACTTCTTTATATAACGGGGGCGAAGTAGTGATTATTGTTGCCTAGTTTAGAATCAGAAGAGACGCCAAGTGTCTAATCTGAATTCAAAATGTTTGACATTCTGACAAAGTTTTTCTACAACAATAAAAGTGACAACTCAAGCATGAATAGTTGCAGGCGTCATATTTGCAGACGACAATTAAATAATGTGCTAACAGTTTGTAAGATCTTCTACAAACTTTTATTATCGCCGTTGTAATGTATTTTAAACTTTACTCAGCAAACATAGAAACGTCCAACTTTTTGAACGGACATATCTCAGACTTTATTTAACTTATACATCAAATAAATGTTCTTGTGGGATACTGGTTAGTTGGAGTTACACATGTGTAAAAGTTCTACTAAATAATACAGATAAAAACCGTTAACGTAACGGAATAATGATTTTCCCGTTTTGCACGTGCACGGTACACACGTGTTCAATAAAGTAATTCTGTAACCGTCATACAATGCACACGACACATGCTAATAAAAAAATTAAAAAACACCATATGAATTCAATCCGCGTATCATGCTACGCTCGTCTGAAGTTGACAAAAATCAGGCAATAACGTCCATTATCGTCGCCCGCAAGTTTGGTTGCTGCCGAACGATCATACAGAGGCTTGCGACCCGGTACCATCAGACGTGGACTGTTCACGATCGTTTTCACCTTGGTAACCCCGTATTTCTTCCGTCAGAACTGACAGCTACATCACGTTAACGTACTTACTACGTCTTCGTCGTTTACCAGCCACCGTAACGGCTAGATAATATGGTGAGTCATGACACCCCTTAGTAATCGCGGACGATCCATCGCTTAACCAGTCTGAGCATGACGCCCGTATTCCGGTCAAATTCGAACGCGACGTCACCGTGGTGCTAAGTTATACGTGGTCATGACGTCATTTGAATTGGAGGCAAACTGACTGGTACCAGGATGGTAGCAGATGGTAGACTTCGCAAATTGATTACATTTAAGATTCAGCATTCAAGATTTGACACCGACATCACAGCAAGAGTGAATGACTGACGTACTTATTGAACGTTACGTAATGCCGTAGGAAATTTAATGTAGCATGTATTGGTGCAAATGGTGGCCGTACACGATATTAATATTATATAAATATTAGATGGCAGTTTGCGTGACATTCAAATTGTCAACCCGAGAAACAGCATGTCACCCCGAGGCGTAGCCGAGGGTGACATTCTTGTTTTCGAGGGTTGACAATTTGAATGTCACGCAAACTGACATCTAATATTTATTTTATTACACCGAGCTTATCAACCCTGGCTTTGGAATCGTTTTATTCGTCTTTTATAAAAATGTGTTGTGAATACCAATTTAGCGCGGACATGTACATAAGGCGGGAAATGACGTCGCCGTCATACGACGTCACATTGTTTATAATTATATTACAAGAAACAAAGAAGAACGTTATGATAAGTAAATTGAAGAAACAGCGTCTTTACATTGTCTAGGTGGCAAATATCCTCTTCCGAAATGGTGGCAAATCGTTAAGGAATTGACAAAAGGAAGCAACTTGTACAGAAAATGCCAAAAGTTGCTCAGGAGTTACCAATCTTTTTAACGTTCCAATGTATCCAATAGCGATTGGCATGTCAATCCTGACAGTACGTTTTCGGACGGAGTGAAAAAGCAATGTCCTTTAGAGTGACGTCACAAATAGAATATCATAACGAGTGACAGTATATTTTGGATAGATGTAAAAGACATGCAAAATGTTAACTGTAGGTCTATGGGAATTTAACATTGTAACTCAAAGCGAGGTGTAATAATACTGATTATTACACCTCGCTTTGAGTTACAATGTTAAATTCCCATAGACCTACAGTTAACATTTTGCATGTCTTTTACATCTATTCAAAATATACTGTCACTCTTTATGATATTCTTTTTGTGACGTCACTCTAAAGGACATGACTTTTTTACTCCGTCCGAAAACGTACTGTCAGGATTGACATGACAATCGCTATTGGATACATTGGAACGTTTTAAAGAGTGGTAACTTCTAATCAACTTTTGGCATTTTCTGTACAAGTTGCTTCCTTTTGTCCATTCCTTAAAGATTTGCCATCATTTCGGAAGAGGATATTTGCCACCTAGACAATGTAAAGACGCTGTTTCTTCAATTTACTTATAATAACGTTCTTCTTTGTTTACTTGTAATATAATTATAAACAATGTGACGTCGTAAGACGGCGACGTCATTTCCCGCGTTATGTACATGTCCGCGCTAAATTGGTATTCACAACACAATTTATAAAAGACGAATAAAACGATTCCAAAGCCAGGGTTGATAAGCTCGGTGTAATAAAATAAATATTAGATGTCAGTTTGCGTGACATTCAAATTGTCAACACTCGAAAACAAGAATGTCACCCTCGACTACGCCTCGGGGTGACATGCTGTTTCTCGGGTTGACAATTTGAATGTCACGCAAACTGCCATCAAATATTTATATAATATCATTTGGGACTTTTTATGAGAATTCAGTTATCACCTAAACATTAAAAAAAACACATCATTATAAATTTTATTCAGATTTATAATGTTGACCCCTACCAACTTCTTCATTACATCACTCAAACAGTGTTTATCTCAGCGATATGAGGTTAACCGATATGGATTCAAAAATAAATAAACTTCATTTTCTGTGTAGGTTTTACTTTCAAGAAAATGTTCCTGTAATGGGGTTGGACGTTTCTATTTTTGCTCAGTATAGTTATATGTATTCAGTGCCTCCCACTATTACTAATCCTAAATTTGTTTATTTTTTTATGAAAACCAGGTAAAAGCTTATAGTAAGGTTGAAGAAAAATAGAAAGTTCATAGAGGAGCTTTCTGTTTCACGTTCACTTTGCTTTAAGCAGTCCCTATCCTCACTCACTAGCCTAAACA
The DNA here is from genome assembly GCA_922989275.2 of Gari tellinella. NCBI lineage: Eukaryota > Metazoa > Mollusca > Bivalvia > Cardiida > Psammobiidae > Gari > Gari tellinella. Next base: position 57,236,928 of record OV277858.1, read on the forward strand.
CCTAATTAAGTAATTTGATTGTCGTAATAGAAAGGGTTAGCTTTATTCGAAGCCAAGACGAAATCTCATTATAATTTAATTACAAGTGATATTTATGGAATTGTCGTGTGTCTAATTTCTTTCATCTTAACTCAATTTAATACCGTAAAGAGGTTTAGACAACGTTCAGAATTAAAATAAAAGTAGGGTAAATCTGTAATAAAGGATCAATGTAACTCTTTCACTGCCATTGGCCCGAAAAGGCGACTTTTGTTTTTAAGTATAAACTATCAGCAGACAACGTAGTGTTTGATCAGACGTCGCATTATGTTGTTTCTGATTAGAGTCTACACTGCTTGCATTTGTCCCATATATTGGAACGTTGTCACAAAAACGTTAATATGACATTAGAGCGTTTGAGCTGAGTCCGAGAAATGCTCAAACTGACCAATCAAAAGCTTGAGAACGATCTCAGACTCAACTCAAACGCTTTATAACCACGAGACCAAGAAAGGATTTATAGAAAATCGTCAAGAAATTTAGTATTCAGATACAAACTCATCGCAAACAAATGTTCATCGTCTTAAATCGTACTGTAAACTAACCCCTTCACTACCTTACCCATAAGACAGACAATGGCTAGTTGCAAGCAGTTAGGATCCTGATCACACGCGTGTCTCATCAGGACTAATTATGTTTGACACTCATTTAAATAGTTTTAGGTCAATCTTCCTAACGTTTAAATCCGAGAAGTAAATACAGACAATTGTTTAAAATTGATGACCGCATGGTAGTGAAGGGTTTCAATTGTTTTCTTCAAATTTGGACATTATCAAACATTGATTTAGGACGGTACATGTATAAACAAAAGTACGAACATCTTTCAGCTGGTAAAAGGTTGAAATGATTATAGTTTCAATCTCCAAAAGAAGAGAGAAAATCGCAAATTTTGTCAGAAAGTAATTTATTTTCGAATTTATGACTTTCTTAAATTGAGATCTCAATCTTAAATGAACCTTAAAACAACACGACCCCTGTCATGGCGTCATCAATTTTTAACAGCTGCTGTCTGCTTTTTTTCCTCAAATTTAAATCTTAGGTATTTTTTTTACTCAAAATATATTAAAATGAGTGCCAAACAGTTTAGACCCTGATCGGACGCCGCGTTATACGCGGCGTCTGATCATGATTATAATTGAATGCAAATAACTAGTACCGTTCAGATTAAAGGAAGTGTCAGAATATTTAAAGAGGACTGTCATTTTCTACATTTTATTGAATTACGCTTACGTTCAGTTCCGTTTAAATGGAACTGCACGAAACGTGATGTTTTATCTAAAAATTAAGCAACCGAATCCAGGCTAATCTGTGTTAAGCGGCTATTCTTAAGGACGCACTAAACTCTCTTAAGACATACTTAACCTTTTCACGATCAAATTTATCGTGAGGTTTTTACCCCTTCACCACCATATTGTTGTCTGCTTCAATATTGTTGTCTGCATTAGCGTTTCAAAATTAGATTTAAGGCAATATAACTGGCGTACATGTATTTTCAAAACAAGTGACAAACTGTTTTGATCCTCACGAAAGAAATTCATCAGGATAGCTTATGTTAACTTATACAATAATTTTCTACTCGCATATCCAAATAATTTTACTACAATGACAGTTTCGGCACTCCATTGGAGTGCCTTCTTCAGACTGTGAACTTGACCGTTGGTGACGTCATGAGTTTTGTTTACTACTGGTCATTTTTCCCGTAGTAAACAGCGGCCGGTAGATGGGGCTCATTAGATATCCCCCCTCGTCCCTGTTCATGACTTTGTCCTCCTGTACAATGCATAACGATTCTCTTAACCTCCTCAGGGATGTATTATTCTCTTTGTCTATCACTTTTACACCCTCCCAGTCTATAACATGGTTGTGTCTGGCAATATGATTTGTCACTGCACTCGCATGTTCTGTAGACTGGGATGCCTTGTGCTCTGCCCTTGTGAACACTTGTGGACAATTATCCGAGTCTTTTATGTGTTCTTTTATCCTGGTCTCGAGCTTTCTACCTGTCTCACCGATGTATGCCGCATTTCAGTTTTTGCACGGTATGCGATAAACACATCCACATACTTCCTCGGTTTTTGTTTTGTCTTTTGGGTGCACCAGTGCTTTCCTAAGGGTGTTTATGGGCCTCATAGCCACACTTATATCATGTTTACGAAACACCCTCGCCAACGCCTCTGATACATTTTTAACATATGGGATAACCACATTCCCTTTATACTTTTTTTCCTCTCTCCTCCCATTACACTTCCTTTGTTTGTCTCTATTTCTGTTCTCTACCTGATTTTTCACCTTTTTAATGGTCCATTGTGGATAACCACATGCTTTGAGTGCGTCACTTATGTGTTCAATCTCCTTCTTCTGGTCTACTTTTTCTGAAGAGGAGAGTGGATACTTTGATTGTGCGGAAGGAAGATGGAACGGTGAAGTTACTAGTTTATCGAAAACCTACACATACAGACCAATACCTGCAGTTTAATTCGCATCACCCATTAGTGCATAAACTCAGTGTTATTAGGACGCTTATAGACAGGTGTTTTTCGGTTATAACAGAAAAAAGTAGACCAGAAGAAGGAGATTGAACACAAACAAAGGAAGTGTAATGGGAGAAGAGAGGAAAAAAAGTATAAAGGGAATGTGGTTATCCCATATGTTAATAATGTATCAGAGGCGTTGGCGAGGGTGTTTCGTAAACATGATATAAGTGTGGCTATGAGGCCCATAAACACCCTTAGGAAAGCACTGGTGCACCCAAAAGACAAAACAAAAACCGAGGAAGTATGTGGATGTGTTTATCGCATACCGTGCAAAAACTGAAATGCGGCATACATCGGTGAGACAGGTAGAAAGCTCGAGACCAGGATAAAAGAACACATAAAAGACTCGGATAATTGTCCACAAGTGTTCACAAGGGCAGAGCACAAGGCATCCCAGTCTACAGAACATGCGAGTGCAGTGACAAATCATATTGCCAGACACAACCATGTTATAGACTGGGAGGGTGTAAAAGTGATAGACAAAGAGAATAATACATCCCTGAGGAGGTTAAGAGAATCGTTATGCATTGTACAGGAGGACAAAGTCATGAACAGGGACGAGGGGGGATATCTAATGAGCCCCATCTACCGGCCGCTGTTTACTACGGGAAAAATGACCAGTAGTAAACAAAACTCATGACGTCACCAACGGTCAAGTTCACAGTCTGAAGAAGGCACTCCAATGGAGTGCCGAAACTGTCATTGTAAGTAAAAATATTTGGATATGCGAGTAGAAAATTATTGTATATTTTTTTATCCTGATAACGCGGCGTCTGAACAGGATAAAAATTGTATGCAAATGTGCTTTATGGCGTCATTGAGAGTGAAAGGGTTAACCCATTTGTGCCTATTGTTCCATAAAAGGGACATAGGCAAACAGTAAAGACTGACCGGACGCCGAATTATGCGGCGTCTGATTAGAGTCTACACTGTTTTGCTGATTGGATTTTCGATATAAAACAAAACAAAAATAAAAGTTAGACCAGACACCCTTTAGATAAAAAAAATGGACTTATCCAATATATAGGCATCGAAGAACCAATTTGGAACAAATGGGTTTATACAGAACACAAGTACTTTCGTCCTGCCCTAAACTGTCTCTAGTTTAAAGACCGCCGATCTACATTATGTAGAGATGCCGTTTGATACAAATTTGACTGTATGTTTCAATGCAGAAGGGCTGTGAAGATCTCATAAATCTTTGTCAGAAGTACTATTCTTTTACCCTATAGACAGATATTTAAATCGCAAAACCGGCGTTTTCTGAGAAATGTTTCTCTACTAGACGGTCGCTGAACTGAGACACATTCACACTACAAAGAAGCCTAATTTTTGTCCCTTGTCTTGACGTGTATCACCTGCGTTACAGTTCAACTTAACATTTTCCCGTCATTTGAGGTAGTTGTAGCTACATGCCATCCCACGTGACCTTAAGCTTCGGCACGGCGCTGTTTTTCCCTCGATGAAGGTAAGAAATATAGCAATACCTTTCTTACAAGAAATGAAAACCAGGACCGTCTAAGAGGGAAAATAGTAGTCATTTACATGAAAACATGGTAATTTTCAAACTATGTATTGAAGTCCGCGTAATTCGCAAGTCAGATAATTGTAAATGCTTCGGCCCCGTGCATTTTACCAAAAAGACGCTAAAATGGTTTTGAAGCGGCTTCCGTTGCAGATTGTGGACTTAAGATAGAGTATTTCACATTGGCAATATACTGAATTTTGATTTATTTTTTTAACACTCAACAAAAATGCTTCGGTCCGAAAAATGATACGGTCCGGAGAAATTTTGAACCATTTCCGGAAATCGAAGGAATTTCGCATGAAAGCGATGCTATAACTAAATTTACTTTATGTATCGCAATGAATTTACCTTGTAAAAGCAAGCCACATCGTATAATTAATAACGTCTTTATTGCAATTTCAATAATTGTTTTGGACCTTGACTTTTTATGTTCATTCGACTCTTTCGTTCAACCAGACTGCTGGACTTATTTGCAACAGAATCTGAATGTGGTTGCGCCGATTGATTCTCATATTTTCCCATTCGGCAGAATATCGCATTAGCAATATTTTCCGTACGTCATTACAGAAACTATGCCCATGTTATATTCATTTTGAGGGGATGTCAAGTGGTCTGTTCATCTAAACATCTTAAGTCCACAATCTGCAACGAAAATCGCTTCAAAACCATTTTAGGGTCTTTTTGGTAAAACACACAGAACCGAAGCATAAAGTTTTCTGACTTGCGAATTACGCGGACTTCAATAGTTTAAAATTAATGCTGTTTTCAAGAAAAATGACCATCACCGAGGATGAATGTTCACTCTTAAACGGCCCTGGTTTTTATTTCGTGTAGATCCGTGCATCCGTGCATCCGTGCTTTATTAAGAAAGTTATCGCTACATTGTTTAACCTTAAAGACTTTTCCTCAGTCCATTGATAGACATCCCCCATTGTATCGATAGGTGAGAAAAAAGCATGAATCACAAGCTTTCACCGGGAATACCAATCTCAGTTGGTGTGAAATTACAGGTAACTAATCTCAAGTTGTCTAGAGAGGCCCTCACATACTCACACTCAAGGTTTTTTTTAATGGGTTTTACTAACCAAGCTAACAAATTTAAGGTACGGGCCTCACATGAAACGCTTGGGTGAGTATGTCCCTAGACATGAGAGCAGTAAAGGACAAAACTTGCATGTGGCTGCATGCTTTGATAGCTGGCTAGGTGTTACGACCAAAAGGTCGTCAGGAGATGTCTTTAAACAAGGGAAAACAGCGCCGTACCGAAGCATCAGGTCACGTGGGATGGCCACCGTGATAGCAATACATTTTTACAGTCTTAGTTTTAGAGATTAACCCCACTAACAGAAATAGTATTGATACCTTTACCTATTGCCTATAGCAACACCTTTTCATATTTCTACATTGGAGAATAATTTAAACTTTCCCGTTTAAAAGAAACGAAACGTAAACGCCATTCAATTAAATGCAGAAAATGACAGATTATTGAAATTTCTTTTATCTGAGTGGCAAACAATATAGAGTCAGATCAGATCAGATGCCATGATGATTGTGATGGACATTATATAGTTTTAGGATTAACGCGTTTATTTGGAAAGAATAACGTCTCTGCTCCCCTGTGCCATACCCTATTAAATAACAATGGGAAACTTTTCATGAGATTGGCATGTTTGGTATTAACAGTTACAAACAAGCTCAAAGAAAAGCAGAAAGCTGATAGAAAAGCCTGCCTTTGCAACGCGGAAAACAAGCTTTGGGAGAAAGGGTTGAAATTCCATTTTCATTTCATTTACAATCAATAAACTGTAATCTGAATGCAGCTTGCTATTGTTTATGCTCCAAATAACAAAGTTTATTACACCTCGCTTTGAGTTACAATGTTAAATTCCCATAGACCTACAGTTAACATTTTGCATGTCTTTTACATCTATACTAGCACTCTTTATGATATTCTTTTTGTGACGTCATTCTAAAGGACATTACTTTTTTACTACGTCCGAAAACGTACTGTCAGCCTTGACATGCCAATCGCTATTGGATACATTGGAACGTTTTAAAGAGTGGTAACTTATAATCAACTTTTGGCATTTTCCGTACAAGTTGCTTCCTTTTGTCCATTCCTTAACGATTTGCCATAATTTCGGAAGAGGATATTTGGCAACTAGACAATGTAAAGACGCTGTTTCTTCATTTTACTTATCATAACGTTCTTCTTTGTTTACTTGTAATATAATTATAAACAATGTGACGTCGTAAGACGGCGACGTCATTTCCCGCGTTATGTACCGCGCTAAATTGGTGTTCACAACACATTTTATAAAAGACGAATAAAACGATTCCAAAGCCAGGGTTGATAAGCTCGGTGTAATAAAATAAATATTAGATGCCAGTTTGCGTGACATTCAAATTGTCAACCCTCGAAAACAAGAATGTCACCCTCGGCTACGCCTCTGGGTGACATGCTGTTTCTCGGGTTGACAATTTGAATGTCACGCAAACTGCCATCTAATATTTATATAATGTATTTTTTCAGTTTAAAGCTTTCAGTCTGTTTAAATAATGTTATATAGAGTCATTTAAAAAGACACACATCCAACGGCTATAGTTAAAATCATGCTGCATGTACAGTATGAAAATCGTTATTTTCCCCCAATAAACGCGTTCATGAGAAAACCATTAAATCAATTACGAACCGTTTGGAGCAGGCTGATCAGACGCCCGACGACTGATAGGGATCTAGCTTGTTTTCTGCCCAAATGAAAATAATATGTGCAAAATCTTAAAAAGCTGTAATTTTCTACATTTTATAGAAAATTTCGTTTAAAGCCACATTGTTGCTGTCAAATTACCAAAATCGAGCATGAAAATTCTAAAATGGATGGTGATATTTGAGGTAATATTGCTTACAAACCTGTGAAATTCGTAGAAACAAGTTGAGTTTTAGATCCAGTTTGTTTATATTTGAATAACGAGGGAGATACTCGGTAAAAGCTCATTACCATATGATATACACATACACGTCGATGACGCCTTTGCTATTTGCAGTGAGAACTATGAGCGCTTTCAATCAAAGAGAGACAACTCCTCAATAGATGTATAAATAAGATACAATTTTGTCCGCTAAATGTCACACAAATTGATGACGTCACACATAGTATATATGAATCATCGCCGCCCGTATCGATCACGCGGCCTTCCGAAAATACTCGAGACCCAGACCGAATATTTGTTATGTAAACAAATCTCTTATTTTGCTATACATCTTGATAAGAAATCGACACATTTATGTATGAGTCTTAATGACATGGGGGCATTTTTCAGACATGTTAAAGCCGATTTTTATTCACTTTAAATACATTAAAAATGAACACATACTTATAAGGAATTGCGCGTTTTAACCCTTATTTAGGCAGTTATGAGTATTATGCCTTTTAACGGGATAGAAAGCTGTATTTATGAACGTCTCAAGTACATTTTAGCACATAATTCTAGTCATATACAATCGATGGCTAACGTTCAGATATTCGTTTGCTGTGAAATTTACACGAATAAAACAAATATAATATTTACCCAAATCTCGATTAAGTCTACCAAATATGTACTACAAGGTTCCTGTGACCCGTCTTATAAAACGTCGTACGACAATTATTGTCGTAAGTCAGATTGTAGAATTTCAATTATTAATTTATTTCTCCATCTAATCCTGTCTTAGACATCTCTTTGGAATCGTCTTGAAATTAATTTCTAAGTATAAAATTTCTAATGTAATATATAAGGTAATTTCTAAGTCCATCAAGGGCCATAACTCACACTAAATGCAAACTAGAATTACCTGCCTTGATTGACTGCACTAGTGGCAAGGTTGTGGTGAAGTTATAATGCGATACAAGCAGCAGTTGCAGAGATATAAGCTCATTTGTAGGTTGCACAAAAAACCTTAACCAAAATATCTAAGTCCATCACGGGCCACAACTCATACTAAATGCAAACTTGAGTTACCTGCCTTGATTGACTGCACAAGTGGCAAGGTTGTGGTGACGTTATATTCCCATACAAGCAGCAGCTGCAGAGATATAAGCTTATTTCTAGGTTGCACAAAAAACCTTTACCAAAATTTCTAAGTCCAACAAGGGCCATAACTCACACAAATTCCAAACCAGAGTTACCAGCCATGATTTACTGCAGTAGTGGGGAGGCTGTGGTGAAGTAATAATGCAATACAAGTATTGGTTGTAGAAATACAAGCTTATGTGTAGGTTGCACAAAAAACCTTAACCAGTGCAACGCCGACGGCGACGCCGACGGCGACGCCCACGCCAGGGCGACTGTAATAGCACACCATATTCTTCGAATAGTCGAGCTAAAAAACCTTATTCTAAAAACTTAACCGACGCAGACGCTGACGCTGACGCAGACGACAGGGTGACGACAATAGATCGACTTTTCGAAAAGTCGAGCTAAAAAGAGGCATACCCAAGCAAGCATGGTGTTGTTCTTGTTCTGTCCTGAGCAATTATCAATCTGCAGCTGCACATGGTGCTCCCCAAACCCATGATGCTGGAAATGATGGAGAAGCAAGCTGGTTACATAGCTGGCTCATTTCCCTATACATTCTGCCTCATAAAACAGATAAAAGATCTGAGTGCCTGAAAATAAGAAGTTAAACAGACTATGTTTAGGTACACAATGGCATGTATATTAACCATTGCTATATAAGTACACAATTGTACACCTTTAATTTATTCCACCACTAAATAATTGCTATTACCTTTTTACAATCATGAATATATACCATAGGGAATATTTCCTATAATCCTATCAGATCAAACTTTGCTACATCTGCCTGAATGTAAAGCAGAAATGCTTGTAAAGAACCATTTTGGTTTGCTTTCAGACTGCTTTCAATTAAGCAACCATCTGTCTTTAAAACGTGAAACTACCTATGGGGGATAGGGTAAAGAGGAGCTGTTTAATCTGTTTATTTCAATGCATTTATTCATTAAATTACTAGTATTTGCTGCAGTCTATATGACATCAAACATATTTTGTTTATATAAATATATTTGAAAGGCTGTTTGAATAAATATTCAAAGATAACAGAGTCTTGTATTCATATTAAACAAATACAGAGTTAAGATTATGCTGGTGTAACTGCATGACTCTAAAATTGCATAATAATGAATGCCACAATAAGAATTTTTCTCACCAAAAAATCTTTAAATATCTATAATGATACAGGCATAATGGCATAGGTATTTGTGATTCACATAAAAATCACATAAAAATCATTAAAATGCTTAAAATTAACTTAACTTTTAATTATATTAGAAACATGCAATTGGATATATACAAATATCTTACCTGCCCTCTAAGAGTATTTTCCCAAGCACTGACATTTCATCTATGTCTTGAAGAACAGATGCCCCACATGCAGGGCATAGTGTGAGTAGAATATCTGCTAGGCAAAATCAAGTGAGTATTGTTGAACCCCTGGGTAGGAACAGGGTGGCTAACATATGAAAGTTGTAAATAACAATTATTTTAGTAAGGGAGGGCCTATCTTAGAAAGGCATTACTGCCTTGCAAGATAAATCTTTACCTGGTTACTCAGTCAACTTAAAAAAGACCAATGTGGTTTTAAAATAAAAAAAAATGCAAACATTATAGATCAAGATAACCAATCACAAGGTGGTGGTGGTTAGTGTCTATGTTGTCTGCTATTCAACACAAATGACTAGCACATATTCTGTAATATAGATCTAGTTAGTTTAAATCTGATCTAATCAGCCTGAAAACAACCCCCTCTCTCTATCTCTCTATTTCCCTCTCAACACTCTGTATGTCTATTTGTCTGTTTGTCTATCTTTCTCTCTCTCTGTTTGTATGTCTGTTAGTCTGTATATCTGTCTCTCTATTTATTTCAAAAGTTAATATAAATTATCTTTCTCAATTTCTGGTTGGGGTCATTACTGAAACACTTAATCTGGCTGCCTCACACGTTTCCCTGTAGTAGTGTCACTTGGCTTTATCCAGGTGTGCTGTGTACATTTCTAGAAGACCACCCTTTTCTTCTTCGTTCATATTGCCACTATTTGAAAAACTTTATAAGCAAAATTTTTTGGGTGGGTTTGGGTGAATCGATAACACCCTTTAATTGCTGCTTTCTCTCATATCAACATCACGCTCGCACAGATCAACATCTAAAAACGATGCGCCTGTAGCGACATTCTGACTATCTTCATCATCATCATAATTGTAATCATTATCATTGGAAATCAGAATTGCAATTGTTTAACGGTGATTAGATTCATCCGGTTACTGTAGATTTACATTTGAACAATAGTATAATTTATTTGTTCAAGTTCATTTACAAAATCACCATATTGGTCAAGGAGCAAACTATCTGGTATTGAGGACCGTACTGAGGACCGTACCGTCACTTAGGTGACTTAACTGGCTAATTTCTAAAGTTTTGGCGGTTTCAATAACTTCAAGTATTGATTTTCTTGACTTATGCCAACAACATCATAACTAGGACCACGGTGTCGCTCGTGAAATACATTCTACTGTGAAACTTACAAACAGGGGAGGCTTTTTAGATTCCACTCCACAGAATTACGGTATCGATTAGTTTATGCTAGTGATTGAGGTGTATTTCTTTCATTGCATGAAAACCAAACTCATTTTTAATAGATCAACCTGTGAAATTATTTTACTTGGCATATTTCTAAGTATGATCGCTGAAGTAGCTAGTCTTTAAACAAAATCAGCACACACTGGTAATTGACGCCAATTGAAATAAACGTACGAAGTTTTATGAAACGGACCCCTGGTCTTCTTCTTCTTCTTTTACAATAATGACCTCGATCACTAATGATCATTATCGCCATGCGCTAGAGTTAAAAACAGTAAAAAGTAAAAACGTCTAAGGGATCAAGCTATTCGATCGATCCAGCTGAAACCCCTAGACATGGTACAGTGCAATGTACCTAAAATCTTAAGAATTGGATCTAAAATAGCTCTGCTTGCAAAGAAATGTGCAAGAAAGTTAAAAATTTAAAATGGTTAAAATCAGGATAAAAGAAACAGAAGTTGACTATGGATCTCACATCGTTGCAGCCAGTGCTGACTTGAAGCCAAGGATGGAATCAGCACTGACTACATTCGATGGTAGTGCATTCCACTGCACTACAGTATGTGGAAATAATGAATTCTTAAAATTGTCTACTTTGGTGAAGGGTATTTGGTAAGCTAGGTGATGAAAGTGTCTAGACTGCCTTGTGTACTGGTTAATGTTTATGTCAACATGGTTGTAAACCATCTTATGAAAAAGGGTGAGTCTGCAAAGCTGTCTTCAATAGTTCTACATTAGGTCATTTAGGACGATTGTGACTGTGCTCGGGGTCTTGCTGTAATTTTTTGACTTTACGCTTCGACCCCTTTGCCGTTCAATGAAACAAAAATGATACTGTGATCTGCTTCCAAGTGTAAAACCGTTTGGACCCTGGCCATATGCTGAGTAACGTGACGTCTTATCTGAGTCCAAACTGTTTGCAAGGTCGACATTATGCGATTTCGGCGGTGAAAGGTTTAAACGAGCTTAAGTTAATTGTTTTTATGTTTCATTGTTGACAATCGTGCAAGGTCGGCTAACGCGAGCTCGAGTATGAGAAAGTCAACTGCATTGCATTTTTATTATGATCAGGGGCCCGTTTCATAAAACTTCGTACGACAAATGTTGTCGTAAGTCAAAACTTTAAAATACATTTAATTCTTTGTTTCTCAATCTAATCCTGTCTTGTGACTTCGTTTTGGAATCGTCTTGAAAAGACGATTCCAAAAAGATGTCACAAGACAGGATTGGATTGAGAAATAAATAATGATTTAAATTTTTACAATCTGGCTTACGACAACATTTGTCGTACGAAGTTTTATGAAACGGGCCCCTAGGATACTGGCCTTTCATCTTTTCAATGTATCGGTACGTATTTATAAATATAATCTTATCTTTGTCGTCATTGTTTCCTTCATTTCAATATGTCCAACATGAGTTATTTGTGTTTCAGGTGGATGTATTAATTTCTAAATATGGCACTTTAATTACTGTAGATATAGATAAACATCATAATTATAGATAAACCCCTATGCTGCCGTACTACAAGTACAATAGTTATTTACAAACAGTTTGAATTCTGATCATAAATTCTGAACAGGATACAAACTGTTTGACCCTGAATTCAATAGCTTTTAGTCAAAATACCTAAATTTCAAATTATACGACAATTGTTTAAAGTTTATGACATCATGTTTATGAGAAGGTGTTAACTTCATTGGATGTTTGTCATTCAAATATGCAAGTCATCCAGTATTTATAAAGATATTTAGAGAGGGTATAGTATAACCAACTAATCGCATTTTTGCTTAACCCTTTCACTCTCAATGAGGCTTTAAAGCGCGTTTGCAAACAGTTTGGATCCTGATCAGACTGATCAGGATCCAAACTGTTTGGCACTCGTATCGATATGTTTTAAGTCATACTACATTAAATCTTAATTTGAAACGATCTTGCAAACAACCAAATTGAAGCAGACGACAATGAAACGGTGAAGGGGTTAAAAGCTCACGGAACATTTGGGTAGTAAAAGGGTTAAACCTGTATGGCCATGGCAAACAATTTTGAACAAGATCCGACGCCAAGTATCTCGGCGTCTGACCAGACTAAAAAATGATTGCCACCTTGATTTTGACGTCAACATCTTCGTAAACCTGTCATTTTCTACATTTTGGTACATTTCATTAATTTCCTTCTGCGTGTATTTTCATCCAAACGGGAAATAATAACATATACCTCACTTAACGCAAATGCGATCATGGAATCAGAAATGTATACTATTTAGTAGTTTAAAAAGGTCGTCCGTTGACACCCTTTTGCTAAATACATAGATATATCTATATTCTATAAATGACTATCTTATGATTATCACTTTTTCAATACACTGTTCGTATATAGATCTACTCGTATAAATGAACTTTAAATGACACATTATCTATTTTCTATATAATCAACTACATTGTACATATGACATTTTCATTACGGTCATGTTCGTGACTCTTGATTTTAATCAATCAGTAGCTCACTACAGTCAAGCTTGTATTAATATTTACTGGTATCCGTTTTTAATATAATAATAATAATATACGTACATGAATTCTTAAGCAAACGATAAATAGCAGTGAAATGCTTTATACTTAAAATTGTTAACCCATTTATGCCAAGTATAACCGTCTATGCTTATATATTAGATAACTCCATTTTTATGTAAGGGGCGCTGGGTCTAAATTTTCGTTTTGTTTTGCATTGAAATTCATATCAGTAAACAGTGTAGACTCTGACCAGACGCCGCATAATGCGGTATCTGATAAGAGTCTACACTGTTTGACTATGTCCCTTTAATAAGACGCCATGCACAAATTGATTAAGATTATTTCTATTTTCTCTATTGTTCATGTACAATTAACTTTGTTTGGAATGAACACTGAAAACAACTTTAGGCACAACTGATTGCTGAATGCAGAAGAATTCAGATATTAAAGACTATTTGTTGCCACAATAGTGTTACTTGTGCCGTGTGGAGGCCGTAAAACGTCGCCCCGTACATGTAATCAATATTGTTATCATTCCTCCTGCAGGAGCGTGCACTTGTTGTACAACTCGTCTCTTTGGCTTTCTTTCTTGCAACGTATGGTAGGTTTCTTTGTACCGATGGTTAGATGGGCTTCGGTATTGTGAATGGGATTGCGTGTGTGTGTGTGTGTGTTTGTTTGGTATGGTATGACTGTTTAGTGTGTAGATGAGGGAATGGGATTGGCTGTGTGTGTGTGTGTGTGTGTGTGTGTGTGTGTGTGTGTGTGTGTGTGTGTGTGTGTGTGTGTGTGTGTGTGTGTGTGTGTGTGTGTGTGTGTGTGTGTGTGTGTGTGTGTGTGTGTGTGTGTGTGTGTGTGTGTGTGTGTGTGTGTGTGTGTGTGTGTGTGTGTGTGTGTGTGTGTGTGTGTGTGTGTGTGTGTGTGTGTTTGTGTGTTTGTGTGTGTGTGTGTGTGTGTGTGTGTGTGTGTGTGTGTGTGTGTGTGTGTTTGTTATGGTATGACTGTGTGTGTGTTCTGCTTGAGAGGTGGGTGTATTGTTTGTGTTGCGTTTCCTGCTTGAGTCTTTCGTTTTTATTTCTGCAGTACACTCATCCCTGTAGTTAACAAACGCCAGTCATAAAGACTACAAATGCATCTTCACGTTTCTGATCGCTAGATACAAGTATAGCAGTATACAGTAAAATCATTCTAAATTGGACAAGTGTGTGGACAATATAACTTTCCGGTTTAGATGGGTTTTCAGTTTAGAAGGGTTTTAATCAATTACCGCATAGCTTGTTTCTAGTATGGAAGATACATTTGTAGCTGACCACTTAAAGTAGGTTGAAAGTAAAGCAGAATGCGCCTTAATGCGCATTCTGCTTTACTTTCAACCTTCTATAAGCTATCATCTGCTAGACTATAGAAAATATATTGGGTAAAACAACGATGGGTTGGAAACGGGACCAACAAAGTTTTTGTCCGGCTAAGGCCTTACGTAGTCTGAGTTTTCTTGTAGATGAGCGGAAATGCGTCTCGACGATATAGACTTTTTCCGCGCGTGCTTATACTAGACAATTTACATAAAGAAACGATTGATAAGCTTCAGTGTCTTCCTCGACAGCTCAATTGGTAAAGTGATTGACTAGCAATCTAAAGGTACTAGGTTCGAGTCCCACTCAATCAATTTTTTTTAAATGTAGTGTCCGATTTTATTGACTTGCCAGTCCATAACGCAGTGATCAAGGGACAGGTTATGTTTAGTCTTCGTTTGTTAGAATAAGTGATGCTATATACGGTTCAATTATATATCTCCACTTACATGTACTTTTTAGTTTAATGACTTACAAGTCAGTAAAAAACGGTATATAAGATTTAATCTAACTATAAAGCCACACATTGGAGCTTATCAATACGCCGACATTTTCAAGATCGATATTGCCCATTATAATGTTCAAATAATATGATTTGTATGAAAGTCCATGAATAAAGATAATGCATTTTAATGACAGAATTTCAATTTTAAGGTAACTGTATCTCAACTTCAAATTTCCAACATTTTGATTATTACAACAAATCCTGACTGTAATATTTTCTAATTTTTTCTGACCAACTATTTCACCAATCATATATTTGAATAAAATAAAAAAAATATATATATACATTGAATGAGTCAGTTTTTTGTAGTTCATTTTTTTAGCATTTTGCAAAATTAAAATAGCTGATATCATCATTCTGAACACTTTTATTCAAAATGTTTTTAGCTTTTCTGGTTATGAATGTGGTGGACTACTTATTGCGCGAGACCTATAGTCATTAACTTTTTTTATTTTTGAGAAAATTAAATCATTAAATTCCAGATTTTTGTCCAAAAAAAAGAGACCTTAAAGACAAACCAAACGATAAATTTTGCCTATATTTGCACACATTGTTTCTTATGCTATTTTATTTATGCTTTTCGGTGGATTACCACGAAATAGCAGTGGATTATCACTTGGTAATCCACTGCAGTGGATTATCACCAATCGCTTTTATTATGAATTTCCCCCGTAGGGCTTCCCAAGAATCGTAGTCAATCGTGTCTTATCGTTAAATTCCGGCAGTCCGATTTGTCGCGAACTACTCACCGGAAGAGCACGAATTCAAACTCGGGAGCAACGAAGTAATTCGGATGACGTCAAATTATTAAATAAGTGACGTCATCGTACGGGAAACTGTTTCGAAAATGTGTTCGATATAAAGTTGGGGCTCAACACGGGGTAAATCATTTACTTTCGCTTTCTCAATTGTCGAACAATTTCGTTTAAAAAGTGGCTTAAAAGCATAAATAAATAGAATACTTGTATTTTTTCAGTATAAGATCGAATTTAATCCGTTTCGTGAACATCAGACTGTTATATTTTCACTCGTGGCTTCTCCACTCGTGAAAATATAACGTCTGATGTTCACTCAATGGATACTGAAAAAAAACAATTATCCTCTATATCATTCTTCGGGCAAAGTTTCATAACACCTTTCATGGAAACTAAGCTCACCCGCGAGCTACCTTAAGGGATAATTCCGGTATTTAGAGGTTCCGGTTAGGAAGGGTTCCACTGTATTGGCTTTGTTTAACCCATTAACCCTTAATGAGGCGTATATACATGCTTTATAAACAGTGTAAAAGTGAAGGGGCGCGTGTCCTATGCGAACAATGTAGACTCTGATTAGAAATAACATTCAGGAGCCCTTTGAACAGGGATATGTTTGTAATTTTGAGATGTATTGCTGAAATAAATTCTTAATATTTAAAAAGTGGATTTCGGCTTAGATTAAAGCTGCTGATATTGTCAATTTGATGTTTCAGGAAGCAATTGGTTAATCATTAGTACGTTTACAATAGATATACACACATCAAACATGTATCAACAGCTCCGTTTAATTATACCATTCATGTTGTATGTTTTCGTGTTGGGATGTTCAGCTTTACAGAGTGATCTACACTGCTCCAGTGAACATTTAAAGGCAGCTCTAAAGACAGGAAAAACGATTGTGGACGAACTTTCCTCATTAGATATATCAAACAGACGTACCAAGATAAGGCTGGAAAGGTAAGAAAGTAGACATTGATTGAAGAAGTACTGGTATGTCTTTAGACGAACCCATCCACTGCCACGAGCGACTACAGTCGATATGGCAAATAATTTTTATCCTGATCAGACGCCACTTAACGCGACGCCTGATAAGGATTAAAACTGTTTGCCAATCATTCCTTTATGTATTTTGCATTAAGGTGGATCGCTAGCGCCCCCCCCCCCCCCCCACGCATCTCGAGTTCCGGAAGTGCTGATGACTTTCACATGATATATTTTGGCACGTGCTTATAGTAGGAAATTTACATAAAGAAAATTTTGATAAGCGTCAATGTATTCCTCGATAGCTCAATTGGTAGAGTGATTGACAAGCACTCGAAAGGTCCTAGATTCGAGTCCCATTCGATCCAAAACTTTTTTTTATTATTAACTGACCGACTTCCGACTTTATTGACTTGTCAGTTCATAATGCAGTGATCAAAGGACCGGTTATGATTAGTCACAAATATATTAATGAATAATATCATATGTAAGTATACTCAAGGGACGACTTAACCGTGTTAGGATTTATAGAGCTTGACACATAACAAAAGTTATGCCAAAAATTAGATCCTAAATGAGCTTTTATGCATTACTTTTGTCATGCATTAAGCAGTCAGCTGTCTCAGTTTAACGATCTACAGGCTACCATATTAAATGGTCCATTATTAAAGGTTTGACTTAAAGTATTATTTAGAGCTGACGGCATTTTCAAGTTGAACTCAAGGGAGGTACTTCGGTTTGTGTTAAAATTTAAAAAGTCTGCTGTAGATTTTCATTAAATTTTTGTGACTAGAAGAATTAAGTAATATCTATCTAATAAGTTTAAAATTATTGTATGTAATGGGCCTTCACATACACGGATTTTTCTCACGATTCCTTACGGATCACCAACTCGTAGTCAATCGTAAGCATCCGCAAATGATCCGTTAGTGTCCGTAAAAAACTCGCAAGTGTCCGTAAGGATTCGTGGAAGAAGGTGTCCATTTTTTTATGTCAAAAAGTTTCTTACGATTTTCCACGGAGATGTTCTTCAGTAAATCACTCGTAACGATCCGTTAAGTATCGTAAACCGGTTGCAACTACACGTTATTCTCCGTAAACAGCCCGCAAGGATCCGTACCCCCCCCCCCCCCCCCCCCCCGTAACGTGTTCGTAGTCATTCGTGCTATTCTCGTGGAGATTTTCCGTGAAAAAAGGTATACGTTTGCCAGTATACGTGAAATATGTTCACTCACTTCGTGTCAGTTGTCGAATAATGACACATTGGAAATTGAATACTTTTTGGTCCTAAAAAGGTCAAACGCGTCAGTTCTCTTAGGTAAATCGTAACAACTCATGAAGGTGCCTTCACATATACGGATATTTATTACGAGTCCTTACGGATCTTCAAACCGTAGTCAATCGCAAACGTCCGGAAATAACTCGTTAACAACCGTAAACACATCGCAAATGTCCGTAAACGATCCGTTACCATCAGCAAACTCGACGACATCCATAAGCCTCCGTAAGACGACAATCAATTTTTTGACATGTCAAAAACTTTTCGACGATAGACTACGATAGACCACGGATGAACTTCTCCGTAAACAACTCGTAAATAATCCGTTACAATCCGCAACTTATCGTAAATCGAACGTAACAACACGTAACCCTAACATTTGCAAACAGTTTACATCCAGATTAGACCGCGCGTGTCGACACCTCACATCAGGACCTACTCAGATTGAGACTTTAATATATAATAACAGTAACACACGTCAATTGTTGAAGGCACTGTTTACGATTAAGCCCCTTCACTGTCATCACGTAATCACCATATAGCAACGACTCCGGAAATAGGTACCAGGCGAAGCGAGGAAATCAATGTAAATAAACATGTATGAAAAATCGCTGCTCATTTGACTTTCCAAATAGTTTGACATCACAGGAAAAGCACGTATGGATCCACGATATTTTTATTTCACGCATAGTTTAAACTGATGCATATATCACAAGATCGTCGCATTTCAACTGTAAAATGCCTCCCTGGTACCGATGAAAAGTAATCATTACTTCATGTTAGGATCTTATTCACGGAGAAAACGTATAACTACGTTTACGGGGTTGCTGCCGGATACAAATATATGATCATTCCATTTCATGTACCAAATATTGTAATTTTACGTACACTGTATGAGAATTTATCCGAAATTAAAAATGTAGGAGTGTGTACGGCGAATAGTTGTCATTGTGTACGACAATCATTATGGTTTGATATCCTCCATAATTATAATGCTGGCCTGATCACACTATCGAACGCCATTTCGAAATCTTTTAAG
The DNA here is from genome assembly GCA_922989275.2 of Gari tellinella. Taxonomy (NCBI): domain Eukaryota; kingdom Metazoa; phylum Mollusca; class Bivalvia; order Cardiida; family Psammobiidae; genus Gari; species Gari tellinella. The sequence goes on from OV277858.1 coordinate 57,256,084, forward strand.
TTTGCATAGACTTTTGAATTCCATTCGTGACTCTGTTCAAAGATGCAGAGCCCGTCCGTCCTGAAACAGGCTCGGTTATTCCACAGCAGCTGATCGACAATGCATGTAGCTATAATTATGTCCCAGATTATACAGTGACACTCACCAATAACGAAACATGGAGTCCTTGCAAAATAGTTTGTCCTATCCAACATTTGTCTTATTCATATAAAAAAAAATCGTTGTAAATTTATTTGCATATTATGAAAATCTGATTAGAAAGGAAGGTAAAAAACGACATTAAATCTAAAATAGTAGATGTATATTGGGTTTTTTAAACGAATGGCTACAAAACAGAATTGGCTACGAAATAATAAATTCTAAGGTTTCCTTAGAAGTTAACCAGTTCCCTGTTCAATTCATAAAAACACTAATTTATTCCGTGTTTTATATTCATAGAAAACTTAACACATTGTGAATATTTGATAAGTAGACTTTACAATTATGAAACCGTATGGTTTACAAACATCTTGAATTATTTTCAAAAAAAAACATCCTATTACTACGTATCCTGTCTGGATCCTTAACAAACCCAGCATATAATCATTTACAAATTTATGTCCCCCGCTTTAAGCAACTCTGAAACTCTGCCTGTAGGTTTGCTATCAAAAATGCCTTTTCACTTTTTAGTTTCTTGGTGGCTTGCCTGATCTCCTGATCTCCTACTGGTGATCTCATTCTGATGTCCAGTGGCACTTCTGCTGGTGTAAGTTCGGCCTAAGTGGCACTATCGAAATACTCTTACCAACACCTCAGCTTTTAGTCATCGTTGAAGTTGATTTCCCTCTGTTGGTTTCAAGCTGGTGTATCTGTGGAATCGAATAATCTTGTCCGTGCCTTAGTGGATTTTACAATATACTTGCAGCTGCTTCTTCAGTTTCTGTGGCCAGATAGTCTTTGTTGTTCTTTTTCATGCCTTTGCATGTCTCTTTGCACCTTTGTCAAGTGCTACATGGGTGTAATTTAACTATTTCTTCTCGCGTTACTTAGTATATTTAGTTTGTAGAATAGCCCATTTCTTACGTCTTTTTCAACATTTTTTTTTATATCAACTATTCCTTCCTAATTTACTCCAGTCCAAGGAATCCGATGCTTGAAGTTACCAATGTCCATTTCCAGATGGTCATTTATTAAATTCATCGTGTTCTGAAATTCTGCTTGGAAGCTTCTTCTCACCCAATGATCCGTAAACTTTTGCAACATCTAAGTCTTGAGTGTTCTTGTTCTCCTCGTTTAGTTTTCTCCACGTGAGATTCAGCTTGGCTATGATAATAGTATGGTTATTTAACTCATGTCAGCTCTTCTTATAACCTGCCTCGCCATCTTCAATTGGTGATGATGGTGGTCAAACTGGTTATTTGTCTAACCATATGGAGATTTCCAAGTCAATTTGTAAATTTCTTTGTGTCCCAATTACAAGATTGTTTTTATTTCACTGTTCTACCAGTCTCATTGTTACTTCGAATTCAAAGTTCATATTAGCGGTTAATAAGCGAGCAAATTTCACAGATGCGGATCTTGGATTAGAACCGTATATTGTATCACGCAGCAATGGAACTCCGACCTTATACTTTACCATTCAGGACGTCGTACATTTCGTGTCCAAATTCATGTAATTATATAGAGCTATTCGCCGTACACTTCTCGAGCTATTCACCGTACACCCATCAAAACATAAAGACCTATTCGACGTACACCGGCACCTTTCTCTTTCTACTTTAATCAATTTCAAAGCCATGTTCGCTCATGCGCTGTATTCATTGCTTGTACAGACGTTATATACGTAATATGATGCCAACAAATGCTTTAAAGTGTGTATAAGAAGATAAGAAATGTGCTTGAAATAACGTTTTTGTCTTACTTGCTGCTGTTTTTGTTGTACCAACCCGAGAATTATGCAATCAAAAAGGTATCCACACATAGTTTAGGTAGAATCAGGAAGAGCCTTCTAATTGTTGTATCTTTCTATCAGTAAACTAAAAGATTCTAGATTTTTCCTATTTACCACAAATATTGCATTTTATTAACCTGCCCCTGTATAAACGACCGTCTATTTATCGATTTGCTAGTACCTATTTCCGGAGTCGATGCTATACGGTGGTAATGAGCTTTGAACAATTTTCGTCTACGTTTAATTCTCAAATTTGAAGTTTAGGTATTTTGATTTAAGGAGTATAAAATTGATGTCGAGCAGTTTGGATCCTGACCAGATGCCGCGTCACGCGCGCCAGATCTGGATCCAAACCCTTTGCAAGTAATCATTGTACTCGGGCTAAGGCAGTGAAGGGGTAAGTACAGTCAAACTTATATTGAGTGACCTTTAACTGAAAGAGCGTGCAAATAGAGAAAACCGGTGCGACTGCTAAATAACGCGGCAACAATCGTGGAGTTTTGTTTTAAATATATCATAATAACTCGTAAGAAACCGTAAATAGCTCGGAACAACTCGTAACACATCTTAATTCACTCTTAAGAGTGGCATATATCGTAAGAAACCGTAAACTTTTACGGATGAGTGCCATCCGTAAGAAAATCGTAGAAATTCCGTGTATGTTAAGGCCCCATTAAACAGCTAGATTTTTTGTAATTTGAAATTTAGTGACTTTTTCAGAATTTGGCTTTTATTAAACATTGATTCTTTCCAGAAAATATTTTTGTTTGGACAATTGCTTTTAATGTCTGTACAGTTTATTTGAATGTGTAGAAATTATTGAGTTATATTATTTTATAAAGGAAAATAATACTGTTTATTAAAAAAAACTTTTCTCGACAAAAGGTCCAGTCAGAAAAATTGTTCACTCTCCATATAGTATATTTTAATTTAATCAAGGTTGCAATGAATTTGACACGGAATAAGCAGAGCCGCGAACCACCTTAAATCTTAAACTTTGAAACAATAGTTCAGACCACATTATTAAAGAAGAGGTAAGCAGGCGGTTTTATTTGACGATGAGATGGATACAACTGGGCAATGTTTTTTAAGACAGCTCTTACAGATTTTTTCTGCGTTGATTTCGGTCTGTATTAAGCTGAAACCCGTTGAGTGTAACTGCAGCACAAAGGTGTAGATACTGTTTAACCATTTCATCGTCCATAGTTGGGAACTTACTTTGAGATAGTAATGAGTTTAAAACAATTCGATCCCATTCAGTTCAAATTTTATTGGCTTAATATATATACAATTATCATAGCGGTATAACATAATATTATAATTGTGCGCACGACTAGCCTCATAGCTTGTTTCATGTTTTGAAGACAGGTGACCACTTAAAGCAGCTATTTTTGTTTTGAAGACAGGTGACCACTTTAAGCAGCTATTTATTGGATAGAAAAAACTATTTTCTTCAGTTGATGAATAAATTAGAGGCGTAAAAAGGCGAATTTATAGTGTAATGGGTTAAAGTAGTAGACCAGGAAATACCTTTACTTATTCAGGAGGATGCAACATGCCAGATGGTAGTGATTTTTCATTCTGTATAGTAAACAGCACAATATATATTAAATACTAACATTGTATTGTAAATACATTAAATTCTTATATAGAAATCTTCCTCTCATTAACAAGTATAAATGTAACTTAAAGTCTTTTCTGCGGCAAGGTATTTCACATCCGGAGTTTTATAGTGATGTGATTTACAGACTTCGTAAGATTCTTGGACATATACATTTTCAAAACCTATTTGTGAAACGTATTAGATTTTTCCTCAAAAAAGATTATGATCCAACTATATTGCTGCGCACTTCACGTTTGGTTATTGATTGCTACTGACCGTACCAAGGCGGGCTCCTATATTCACTTTGCTTTATGTTTGTCTTGCGTGTTGTTTTCTATTTAGTGTGTAGATGAAGGAATGGTATTGCGTGTGTGTGTGTGTGTGTTTGTTGTGGTATGACTGTGTGTGTGTGTTCTGCTTGAGAGGTGGGTGTATTGTTTGTGTTACGTTTCCTGCTTGATTCTTTCGTATTTATTTTAAACAGCACGAAATAACTAGACATATATTTACTACGTGCACGAAATTTCAGGTTGGTGCTAAACTTTTAACTTATTTTCTTCATATACTTTCACTATTAATACACTTCATATAGACATATTTGCATCGACAAAGATTTTTTGTTTATATCTATGAGTATGTAAATCAGTTTAAATCCTGATAAGACAATATTTACCTGTGAGGGGGTTTAAGCAGGTGAGAATTGGAAATGAAAGGATTAAGGAATGTGAAAACTTCATTCATAAAGTATGATCTTAAATAAAGAATATTCTGGATATAATTGCTGCCTTGTGATGTATGTACTAAATGTAAAAGTCATTTGTGTTTGCTATATTTACCATATATCTTTGTACATGACCAAGGCAATATAAATTGCTGATATGTCAATACAATTGAAACTAAATTTGAAATAGTAATAATGTCATGTTTCTAAAACTCTCAGTCATCTCATTAACTCTTTCACTGCCAAATGTTATCGTGCGCTTTAACCCTTTACCCCATAGCCTGTTTCTAGTTTTGAAAAACAGGTGACCACTTAAAGAAGGTTGAAAGTAAAGCAGAATGTGCCTTAAGGCACATTCTGCTTTACTTTCAGCCTGCTTTAAACTACCATCTGTTAGGCTATATAAAATATTTGTTATGGTAATTGTTCATGAGGGTATAAACTGGAACTATTTTCTTCAGCGGAGGAATAAATTAAATACGCTAAAAGTCGCTTCTATTGGGTAAAGGGTTAAGCATTTTACCTTCAAAATATCTTCTGTATTTATACTGTCGTCTGCAATTTCTAGATTACACAGGGAGCTGAATGCTTTCGTGGCTTTGGAAAACAAATTGCCTGATGGAATTGCTCAACATCCAATATATATCCTACTACGTATGGTGCACCAACTACATACCCTGAAATCTTTCAAAGGCCTGGAAATGGATCGTTTTTATGGTCAGAGTTATTTTCTACTTTTCTTCTAGCCTTTGCCACGGAGATGGCCTAATTAAAATTGTTTAGTCCGTTCAACGCGTTTGTACTGAAATAATTATGTCAATTGAAAATAATTTGGAGCCTGTTCAGAAACCGGACTCCAAACTGTTTGCCATTCAAATGGAAACGAATCGTTCACTGTTTCAAAAAGCTGTTTCTACATTCTGTTGAAGCACGTTTGTGTTTTGCTTCATTTAGCAGAGATTAAGGTTATTCAAATGTAGTATTTTATAACTAGCATTGTCACTCTTCGGCACATATTATAAGCTATGCCCGGTTCTGTTGGGGGGTCTTGTTCCGGTGTCATATGGTATTTGGACTCAATTGTAATTTAACAGTATAGTAGACTAACCCCGGGGTTATATTTCAACCATTGTAGTTTAACCCCCCCCCCCCATCCCCTATTGAGAAATGAAAATATATATGTAAACGTTAATGTTGCAACTGTTTTTAAATTGTAATTCAAAGTTTTACGTGTGACAATGGCCATTGTACATTAATCCCCCCCCCCCTCCTCCCCTCATTATTTTTTTCAGCCCATAATTTTGTATATCCAACTATCAGAAATGAAAAAATATGTGTACACGTCATGTTTCAACTGTTTTTAACCTTGTAATTCAAAGTTTTACGTGTGAAGATTTCTGAGGGGGGGGGGGGGGGATATTGTACAATGGAAAAAATATGGGTACACGATCATGTTGCAACTATTTCAACATTGTAATTCAAAGTTTTACGTGTGAATATTTCTGAGGGGGGGGGTAATTTACAATGGAAAATAGATGTATACACTATCATGTGGCCATTGTAGATTAACTCCACCTCCTTAAAATATTCAGCGCATAATGTTTTAAATCTATCTATCAGAAATGAAAATATAATTATGTGTACACTATCATGTTGCAACTGTTTTTAACATTGTAATTCAATGTTTTACGTGTGAAGATTTCTGAGGGGGGTTAATTTACGATGTAAAATATATGTGTACACGATCACTTTGCAACTGTTTTTTTAACATTGCAATTCAAAGTTTTACGAGTGAAGATTTCTGAGGGTTGGGGGGGGGGGATAATTTACAATGATCATTGTAGATTAAGACCCCATCCTTATTTTTTTTTCAGCGCATAATTTTTTAAATACATGTATAACTATCAGAGATGAAAATATTGTTGTTGGCACCTTCTGTCTCGGAAGACAATGGTTTCTACGCCCTTCTTAGTCTCTTCTGTCTCTTTTCCTCCCACTTTGATTCAGCTTGGCAGATACCAGACTTTACAGAAGATCGCCAGTTTGTGCGAGCAAATGTTGAGGATTCAAGGTCCGCTGGGTTGATATTGTATGCCTTTAGGTCTCGTTTGCAGACATCTTTGTACCTTAGGGTAGGACGACCTGTTGACCGCGTCCCAGTGGCAAGCTGGCCATACAAAATATCTTTAGGGATACGTCCATCGTCAATACGACATACATGGCCCAACCAGCGTAACCGTCTTTGGATCAGGATAGAGAACATGCTTGGAACACCTGCCCGAGACAGGACATCATCATTTGTGACATGATCTCGCCAGGTGATACCAAGCAGTCTTCTGAGACAACGCATGTGAAAGGTGTTTAGCCTGCGTTCTTGGCGGGAGTAAAGTGTCCAAGCTTCGCTGCTGTAGAGTAGGGTACTCAGAACACAGGCTTGGTACACCTTCATTTTTGTGTTGGTTGTCAGCATGTTGTTGTCCCACACCCTTTTCCTCAGACGGGCCAGTGCTGTTGCTGCCTTGCCTATCCGGACGTTCAGCTCTGTGTCCAAGGATAAGTTGTTGGAAATGGTTGAGCCAAGGTATGTGAAGTTTTCAACTACTTCAAGGGTATGGTTGCCGATTGTGATTTGAGGGGAACTACTGACGTCCTGGGACATGGTGGTGGTCTTTTTCATGCTTATGGTTAGGCCAAACTCGGCACTTGCTTCTGCAAAGCAGTTGAAGAGTCTCTGGAGCGCCTCTTCTGTGTGAGCGGTAAGGGCGGCATCGTCTGCAAAGAGCATCTCCCTGATGAGGACCCTTCGCACCTTCGTCTTTGCTTTGAGGCGGGCCAAGTTGAATAGGTTACCATCTGACCTTGTATGGAGAAAAATGCCATCTGCCGACTGTCGGAATGCAAAGCGCAGTAGTAAGGAGAAGAATATTCCGAAGAGAATGGGGGCCAAGACACGCCCTTGCTTTACTCCGCTCTTAATAGGAAATGGGTCCGAGGATGATCCATCATGCTGAACTGTGCCAGTCATGTCTTCATGAAACGACGTGATCATTTTAAGGAGCTTGGGAGGGAATCCTATCCTGTGTAAGAGGGTAAATAGACCTGTTCGGCTGACCAAGTCAAATGCCTTGGTCAAGTCAATGAAGGCAATGTAGAGTGGGCGTCTCTGTTCCCGGCACTTCTCCTGTAATTGTCTGAGGGAGAAAACCATGTTAATCGTCGACCTAGCAGCTCTGAAACCACACTGCGACTCTGGATATACACGCCTGGCTAATAGTTGGAGCCTGCATAATACGACTCTAGCAAACACCTTTCCCACAATGCTGAGGAGGGAGATCCCGCGATAATTGTTGCAGTCACTGCGGTCTCCCTTGTTTTTGTACAGTGTGACAATCTTGGAGTCGCGCATGTCTTGGGGTACAGTGCCTTCCTCCCAGCATTGGAGCAGTAGGTTGTGCAGGTGGTTGAAGAGAGAGCTCTCTTTACCAGCCTTAATGACTTCTGATGGGATTTCATCCTTTCCTGGTGCTTTCCCACTTGCTAGTGAGTCTATGGCCTTACTGAGTTCTTCTCTGGTTGGTGGAGTATCTAGTTCCTCCATGGTAGACAGGGTGATTGAGTTCTCAATGGCTGTGTCAGTGACAATGTTCTCTCTTGAGTACAGTTCCTGGTAATGCTCTGCCCATCTCTCCATTTGCTTGCTGCGATCTGTGATGATTTCTCCCGAGGTGGATTTGGGAGGAGCAACTTTGATGATACTGGGACCAAATACTTTCTTCATGTTTGTGTACATGCCACGGACATCTCCAAGATCTGCGGAGGTTTGGATAGAGCGGCACACGTTCAGCCAGTAGTCATTGTCACACTTCCTCGCAATTCGCTTGGCATTATTTCGTGCTGTTTTGAAAGCGACTAGAGTTTTCATGGAGGGCTGTCTTTTGTGCTCAAGGAGTGCTGCACGCTTTGCAGAGGTGGCAGGCTCCATGTCATTGATTCCAGCCTCAAACCAGTCTTCGTTTTTCCTCTCTCTCCTCCCAAAAGTGCCTGATGCAGCCTCGTAAACAGCATCCCGGATATAGTTCCATCGGACTGTGGTATTGTCTGTTGGGCATTCATCGAGGGCTTCATCAATTACTTTGGCAAAACTTATGCGCAGTTCAGGCGTTGAAGTCTTTGTAGTATTGATGCGAGGGAGGCCCTTTTGCTTGGATCTGTGGATTTGTTTGGGCCGCAGACACACCTTGCTGCTGACCAGAGAGTGGTCGGTGTCGCAATCAGCACTGTGATATGTGCGAGTGACCTGCACACTGTTAAGGAGGGATCTTCTGGTGATGACTAAGTCTAGCTGGTGCCAGTGATGGGATCTGGGATGCCTCCATGACATTCTGCGGTGCGGTCTGGTGTTGAAGAATGTGTTTGTGATGCATAGATCATGGTGGGAACAGAGCTCAAATAGTAGTCACTGTCCATTCTCGTTGAGTTTGCCAGTGCCGAAGTGTCCGATGCAGCGTGGCCAGGAGTTGTGGTCCGAGCAGGAACAAGTCATCCTTCGGAGGGATCTCTCTAATTATTGTTTCGAGCTCATCGTAGAATGCATCCTTATCCTCACTTGAATACCCGAGTGTGGGAGCATAGATGCTGAAGATGCTTGTGGGTCCCGATGAGGTCATGAGTCGCAGGGAGAAAATTCTCGCAGTTCCCCGAGAGGGAGCCTCAATGGAAGACAGAAGAGAGTTGCGAACAGCAAAGCCGACTCCATGAAGTCGTCGATCATCTGGTTCCAATCCTTGCCAGAAGAATGTGAAGTCCTTCTCCTTGAGACTACCACTAGAAGAGAGGCGAGTCTCCTGCAGAGCAGCGATGTCTACGTTAAGCTTCGACAGTTCATGGTCGATGATGGCAGTTTTCCTGGCATCGTCAATTTGTTGGAGGTCGTCAGAAAGGCCAGGACACACAGTTCTGACGTTCCAGGTGGCCAGCCGTAGGGCTGGTGGTTTGAATTTTTTATGTTGTTTGCCTGGTGCATGGTTTACAGTCCGCTTTTCGGTTAATGTCCTTAGCCTCAAGCACCCACTGAAGCAGGCAGACTGTGACGGGTCGACACCTTATTGACGGGGACTGCCCAGTGAGACACGATGATCCCTCCCACCGTCGGAGACAACCCGTAGCGCCCTGAGCTTACGCCACTGTGCTCTAGACTTATAACTCGTAACTGTTGTCTCCCGTGTTGGTTTTGCCGCTGAGGTGGCAGCACTGAAGTGACCTCTTCAGGGCGTAGACCTGGGCATGAAGTGTATGGAGATCCTGGGGTGCCCAGTCATCAGGATCCACCTCTCGGCCTTGATGACATGGTCCTACGGACAGGACAAGCCGATACGGTCGGTGTCAGCTCAGCTGCAGGAGTTGCCGGAAGGTGTCACAATGTTTACCCAACCGCCTTAGGGGCTCCACTCCGGTTTTTCTGTCTGGGTTTACTCCCATAGCCTTTGCTTCTCCCAAAGCGACCACAAGGCAGTGGGGTGGGGTTACCGTACCCTGGTAGAGGGGGCTTTACGGGTACTAGACTCTAGCCAGGAGCCAGCCGGAGGAACTGCTGATAAGGGGTATCCTCATTCTGTCCCCTATATGAAAATATATGTGTACATGATCATGTTGCAACAATGTGTTTTTATTTACATGTGAAGATTTCTGAGGGGGTTAATTTACAATGGAAAATATATGTGTACATGATCAGGTTGCAACTGTTTTTAACAATGTGTTTTTATTTACGTGTGAAGATTTCTAAGGGGGGATAATTTACAATGGCTATTGGACACATTAATCATGCATTACAATGTTAATGAGGGGGAGGGGTAATCTACAATGGCCATTGTAAATCCCCCCCCCACCTCAGAATCCTTCACATGTAAAGCTTTGAAGTAAAATGTTAAAAACAGTTGCAACATGATCGTATACACATATATTTTCATTTCTGAAAGTAAAAATTAAAAAATTTATGCGCTGAAAAAAACATCAGGGGGAGGGGAATTCACTTGATGACACCGGTATGATATTGTCGTTTTTCTTGCTTGGCTCGTTAACTTATAGTGTCACGATTATGCTTCATTTACAAACAGTGCACTAGTACATACGTTTGTACTGTACTGTTATTAAAGTACTTGAGAGCACTGAAGATTGTTTCAAACTGAAATAATGTATAAAACCAGGAAATTACTAAAAGTGACAATTCTGAGAGAACAATATTTCATCTTAAATGCATTTGATAGAAATTATTGAAACTATCTAAAATAAGTTGTCTGTATGTATATTATATATCATACAGAACACCTGAAACATTGAATAATACTCTAAAGAGTCAGAAAACCGGATTTGACCCAAACCCTTTTTGTAATAAATTCATGAAACATGTGAGTATTTATCTTCAAGCATATTTGCAGATTATCTATATATAGAGCCTTTAAATGTCATTAAAAATCTCAAGTCACCTTATGTATCGCAGCATTTCAAAGCAGCATGCCACTTTCCTGGCCCAAAAATTATTCGTACACAAAAATAAAAATAAAGAAGTAGTTATTTTATTAGCATTATATTTACTTCAGAATGTAATGTTTGTTTATTAGAAGTTTATTATTTTAAATCCTCCTTAAAATAGTTCTCAAATTTAATCGATTTTTCGTTTTTAAGGAACAGAAATTATCCTATTACATGATTTAGTGTTGCTTCCATGAGTGGATAAAGACTGAGTTTACGGAGAAAATGGTTAACGCTCGTCAGTTTAAACATTGCCGTCTACAAAATTTACATATATCTAGTTTTTTTTGTAAGGAAACTGACTGTTTACATATTGATCAAATGCTGAATATCTTTTTAAACATGAGTAAATCTGAATTTAGCAGTGGAAGGGTCAAATACCTTTTTGTTTGTCAAAGAAATCTAAAACTCAGTTGTTTGAGATACCACACAATCCTCTCTTCTTTCAACAACAAGGGCATTAACGCTGTATCTATTTCCTACCACATTCAGTGAAAGAGAAATGATTTATGATACATCAAATAATGGCATTTCAACTATTGTCACCGTTGAAACGAAAAGTAATACATACATAAATCTGGTACAATAGCACAAAAAAGAGCATTAGTTTCCTTTCATATATGATATACATTGTAATAGTTTGATGTGTTGTCTTTTCGTCCATCCTTGCTACTTTATAATGGTTTATAATATTCTGATGATTGTGTTTATTCCACACAAGAACCACACAAGACAGATGTTTAAATCTACAGCTCTAACAAATATGCACACAGTTTGTCATCAAGACCAGACATCGCGTTACTTGCGTCTGCTTAGGATTCACACTGTCTGAGAAAACTATGAATGGTTTAGACTTCACCAAAAAGTAGGGATATAGATTTGCCTTTGCCTGTCAGTCAGTCACGAAATTGTATGGCACGCATAACTCTGAAAGTATTTGTACTATTGTCTACTATATTTATAGATATACCAAGCATGCGCCTGTACAATTAGGTATTTTCATCCAACCACAATTTACACTGACTTGGTTATGGGCATTTATTTGTGAAAGTTCGCGTAAGTGTCACCCAAAATGAATATAACGTTTATATACATACTTGAAACTTCATTGATATATAAGTCAGGACATGAAACCGTACCCTTGGTAATTGCATTCAACTACATTTAACATTGACAGAGATATGTTCCTTTCTATTATTAAAATATTGCATTATTTATGCTACCACCAACTGAAAGGAAGTAAGTATTTATCTGCCTTTAACATTCCTAATTATCTGACTTTAATTTTAATCGCATCTATAACATTATTCTGTAAATAGTTTTGTTAATGGCCAATAACAAATATTTTCCAATTGTCAAATCAGAGTTTTACGTTTGAAACTGAAAAAACCAAAGATTGGGGCGTCTGTGTCTTAATTATAGACAACTTTCTAGTTTTAAGGCAAACTACATAACATTCTAAACCGTTAAAATAAAAGCTCGTGAAGGAGTTTTTGTTTCACGTCATGTTAGTGTAGTTTAAGCATCCACGCGGCCAAAACATAGTTGGAAACTACGGAACCCTGTTAGGGTCAACATTTTTTTGTGTTTTTCAATTTTAGTAAAACACCGAAAGAAAATGCGAGATTCGAAAGGTGCAATCTCGACTCTATTTTTCGGTACTGTTTGTCATCAAATTCTATAGTATTCTATTGTAAAATACATGTACGTCGAAAAAAGATGCGAAATTGCGAGATTACAGTCTCGCATCTTTTTTCGGCGTTTACTTGTGTTGTAAAAAAACGTCGAAAAAGATTCAGTTTTGACTAACGACCGTTATTGTCGTACGAAGTTTTATGAAACGGGCCCCTGGTCATCCACCAAGTTCCGCAGTGTCTGAAATATCTAATTATGTGCACAATACATTTTATTTATGCTTTTCGGTGGAATACCTGGAAATAGCAGTGGATCATCACTTGATAATTTCACTGCTTCAAGCGGTGGTATTATCGCAACGCGTGCTTCTATTATGAATTTTCCCTGCAGGGCTCTCCAAGAATCGTAGTCAATCGTGTCTTATCGTAAAATTTCGGCAGTCCGATTTGTCGCAAACCACTCAACTGAAGAACACGAATCCAAGATCGGGAGCAACGACGTAATTCCGATGACGTCAAATCAATAAATTAGTGACGTCATTGTACGGCAATTGTCACTTAATGTGTTTGATATAAATTTGGGGCTCCACACATGTTAAATAATTTAATTTCGATTTCAATTGTCGAACACTTTCGTTTAAAAAGTGGCTTAAAAGCATAAATAAATAGAATAACTGTAATTGTTCAGTGTAAGGTTTAAATTAATCCATTTCGTGAACATCAGACTTTTATATTTGCTCGTGAAAATATAACGTCTGATGTTCACTCAATGGATTAAATTTCGATCTTACACTGAAAAAACACAGTTATCCTCTATATCTTTTGAAATACTGCTAGTTAGATAGAATAGAATATTTAAAAGAATGCAGTTATTATTTTCCAATAAACGCGTTTGTTTTTAATAAAAAGAAGATAATATTTCAACTGAAAATTGTTTCGAACTAGACGAGACACCGGATAATCCGGCTCCAAACTTATTTTTGCCACTCATATGGAAATGGATGGTAAAAAATATATATTTTTGTTATTTTTTATTGTCATTATTTTATTGCATTGTAACTGTTTAGTGTCGTTTTAACGGGAAAGGTACTGAATTTCCCATTGAATCATTATCACCAACAAACGGTTTTAATCTGTTCTATTAACTCTTTCACTGCCGTCTGATCAGAATCCAAACTGTTTGACACTCGTTTCGACATTTCTTCAGTCAAAAGAGCCCTTAATCTGACTTTAAAAATATTGCAGACGATGCTACCAATGCAGACGGTAATTTGGCGGTAAGAGGGTTAAAGCAGGCGCTAAAACTTGGCAGTGAAAGAGGTAATTGCCTATTTTGTTGATGGTGTTATTTCTCCAGGTGAACTGCCATCACAAGATGACTATGATGGAACTATTACAGCGTTACTCAGGCTCCAGGACACCTATCGCCTCAATGTCAAAGATATGGCAAAGGGAATCATTGCTGGAGAACCTTCCCTACGTCTGCCACGTGAGTAATGAAATGATGTCTGAAATGTGCAGCACGACAATTCGGCAAAAAAAATTCAAATGAAAGTCCTGAAAGACGAGAAATAACCTTTCCTTTTCATATAATTGTGTTCACTCATTCAACCCTAGCGACGAATATACTCGTCATTTTCAAACAGTATACATATGAAGATTACACTTCTCCTGTGCAAACGATGTAGATCCTGATCAGAAGTCTCCTAAAGGAGCCCTCTGTGAAAAGTCTGCACTCTTTTTTTTGTAAAAAAAAATTGTTAAATTTAATCATGTACAAATGGGTTAAACTTAAAATTGGAATTGGCAATTTGAAGTCTTTGCGTGATTGTTTTAAATGCATATTGATAGCACAATAAACAAAACAATTGAACATGATTCTTGTAGAATAAAGCCAGTAAATTAACTTATCTTTATTTAACAATTAGCTAAGTTCCCTAAATGCTCATTCTTGATAATATATATTCACAGAATAAAGTTATATACGAAGTTATTTACGAAAGTATTACTGATAATTAACAGTGTATCAAGACGTAACTCTTTCACAATAAATGCGTTAATGCTAAAAAGATTGCTTCCAAAGCACAACTTTGGAGCCAGGTCAGACGCCATGGAACCCGGCGTTTGATCAGGCTCCAAAATGTTTGCCACTGAGATGAATATAATTAGTAAGAATTATCAAAAAGTTGTCCCTTTTCAACAATTCATTGCAATGTCTTTATGTATGCGTTTCGTTTGCGTAAAAACGGGAACACATAACATCTTCTCTACTGTATAGGAAAATTGGGCTACACAGTCATTAACTTAATAGAGCACACCGAAAACGAATGTTACTTGCATGTGGCGATTTGTAATCCCCTGGATAACGAGACTAGATTTAGACTTAATTCTTATCCTGTGGTGATATCGTCTGCTTCAAAATTGTCGTCTGCAAAAAAAGTTGTAATTTAGATTTGTATATTTTTTAAGTAAATAAACCTAAAGACGAGTATCAAACAGTTTGGATCCAGATCAGACGCCGCGCTACATGGCGTCTGATCTGAATCCAAATTGTTTGCAAAATTCAGTCAAATCTCGATCAGCAGGCAAAGGGTTAATGTAGGAATTACGCAAACCATGATTGACAATATAAAGTTCAACTTGACTGATATTGGCTATTAAATGAGATTTAAACGATAGGATATGTGACTCAGCATCTAATCACGACTCATACTGCTTGGGACTCGTATTACTGTTTCTTAGTCTACATACAAAACACATAGTGATTGTGTTAGACGCCGTTTGCCGTCTTGACCATTTCATGATCAAATTATTCGGGAGAAGTTTACCCCTTCAATGCTGTATTGTCTTCTGATTCCGTATTGTTGTCTGCAAGACACGTTTTAAGGTTAGATTTAAGGTTTTTATGACTAAATAAATATTAAAACGAGTGTCAAACAGTTTGGGTCCTGATCAGACGTCGCGATACGAGGCGTCTGATCAGGATCCAAATTGTTTGCAAATGCGCACGTCATTGTGCGTGACAGGGTTAATAAACGTGATGAGGTTAAAGAATTGGTCACGACATCTGAAAATCGAATCTAAATCAGATAAAGAGAGAATGCATTGTATCTTCATTAGACAAGGGTAACGTTTATACGCTAATAAGCCAGTATAATCCGGATTTACGATTCTCTACAATTCTCGTAACCCTTATCATGATCAACCAAACTTTCCAAAGTTTGCAAACCCTTTAGACCCTGATCAGACGCCGTGTGGTGCGGCGTCTGACCACGAAACAACCTGTTTGATACTTGTATTGTCTTCAATTAGAAAACATCAAACAGATTTTGAGATATTCCACAGACGAAAACTTATGAAGCAAACGATATTTAGCAGAAAAAGAGTTCTTTCCCATGTTACTAATGATCTTGTCATAGAATTTTTGTTAAATGTTTTACATGTATTTACTTACTGTGCTGGCGGTCTTTTTGATTGTGAGGTTGTGGAACAGGGTTTATATTTTATGTACACTGTTCGTCTTTATAGGTGCATATAGGAGATAAGTGTGAGGTTGGGCGCCCCTTAACCCAGGTTTAACCCCCCAGTGGTTGTTAATAACTAATTAATTTATAGTTAATTATTGATTGCTACTGACCGTACCAAGGCGGGCTCCTATATTCACTTTGCTTTGTGTTTGTCTTGCGTGTTGTTTTCTATTTAGTGTGTAGATGTAGGAATTGTATTGCGTGTGTGTTTGTTGTGGTATGGCTGTGTGTGTGTGTTCTGCTTGGGAGGTGGGTGTATTGTTTGTGTTACGTTTCCTGCTTGAGTCTTTCGTATTTATTTGATAGGGTTGAAGTGGAGAAGGCGTTATTCTTTCTGAATAAAAGAATTTGTGTTAAAACAGTTATTTCTATTGCAGAGTTTGGTTTGAGGCCAAATCATGTAACTATGTGTCTAGATCTACTCAGGGTCCAAGCTGTTTGCCACTCAGATTAAAATAAATTGCAAACATTCTCAAAAAGTTTTCATTTTCCACATTTTATCACAATACGTAAAAGTGAAAGAAGAGCCATTGACCCATTCACTGCCATGACGTCATCAATTTGAAACAATTGTCGTCTACATTTATTTCTTAAATTTATAGTTTAGGTATTTTAACTTCAGAAATATTGAAATGAGTGTCAAACAACATAGATTCCTATCAGACGTCGCGAAACGCGGTGTCTGATCAGCGTCCAAACTGTTTGCAAATGGCCATTGTACTCTGGGTAATTTAATGAAGGGGGTCCACATCTTGTGCAAAGTGTTTGATTAATATATTAACATTTAGTGAGGGCGCCAACTCTCAAAAGACCCTTAAATAACAATGATTTGCAAGCGGAGATGCAGAAAATTTCTAATGTTATATTTGAATAGTATAGACCTTCCCGAGTTTGGAAAGGCCGGATGCCAAGGCTGAAAGTGGTCAGGGACATTTTTACAAGGGCGATAACTCTGACCTTCAATTATTCAATTTTCGCCACAATTATATTGCATTTTAACACTACTTGTATATTTCCGTTACCACTATAGCTAGGGACACCAACTTTGTTGTGTGAGTACATCTTTGGATGGCAGAGTGTTACGTACTAAATTGAGGTCACTGTGACCTTGACCTTGACCTTTGACCTCACTTTTTAAAAAAAGCTTGTCCGGAGCATATCTTCTGTAACGTATTAGCTAGGAATAGTTAATTTAGTGTGTAAGAACATTATGAGAAGGCGGAGTGTCGCGTACTACTTTAAGGTCACTGTGACATTGACCTTGACCTTTGACCTCACTTGTCAAATGTGTGTATGCTTGTATATATGTAACTCATTTTGTCCTGAGTATATTTCCATTACAACATTAGCTAGGAATAGCAAATTTGTTGTGTGAGTACAGTTTGGGACTGCGGAGTGTTATGTATTACTTTTAGTTTACTGCGACCTTGACCTTGACTTTTGACCTCAATTCTTTTTAAACACCTTGTCTGGAGTATATCTTTTGTACCGTATCAGCAAGGAAAAGCAAATTTGGTGTGTTAATACATAATGAGATGGCGGGGTGTTGAGTACTACTTCAAGTCACTGTGACTTTGACCTTGACCTCAATTCCAAAATGTGTATATGTGCATATGTATGTAACTCATTTTTTTCCGGAGTATATTACCTTTACCACGAAACTTCACACACATATTCACAGAAATCACCCCTTTTAAAATGCCATCGTAAGTATAAATAAACTGAGCGAGGGTATTCGCATCGTCTGCGATGTCTCGTTTGTTTGAGCAGGCTCCCCTTTGTTTAAGTTGAATATATAAAAACATTTTAATAGATCTACATTGAACCGTCATATATAAGTCTAGTGTATCGTAAGCCAGTTGAATCATTCCTCACATTAACTATTCCGAGTTTGTATGATTAAATTCAACTGCATTACGTTAGGATTTTTTGCCGTTTTCGTATTATTTTCAAAATATGGTCACGCAGATGGACATTGTGTATTTAGCGAGTTGGTTAGAAGGCAAATCAGCAGCACATATGTATCAGAGTAGTTGAGTATTAGTTAGGTTTTTTTTCTTCAAAATTTGACGTCTGCTAAAAGTTATCACAATTGATATCTAGCTACATAATTATTGTTAATATCATTCATACATGTATCTTATAGCCATGTCGCTCATATGTCTCATGTAGGCTAGTGTACCTTTCTTTTTACTATATTGTGTTCATCTGAATCGAATGACATTTCATTTTCGTCTGACTGACGCAAACTGACGTACGTTAATGAATATTTTGTGGTGTTTATTTTTATTTTACTGTAGTTCACTAGTGTGTATGGTATGAATTACAATGTGTAAGTGTCCGGTTTGATGGAAATGTGCCACTCTGCCGGTCGGGCATTGGGTAATGTCTATGCTCCCAATTCCATCATAATGACTTGAATGTTTTGTCACATATTGCATAGCCTACTGGTCGTCTCCTTCACTATCTACATAAACACAACCAACCCGGTTGTCACATATATCGTCATCGCCAGCACATGCGTCAGTTGGCTGCAAATTTTCTTTTTGGCATTTGCATCGCCTCGATGAGCAATAGCTTTTGCATGCACATCTTTTGAAACCAATTATTGCAGAATGTATTTTGTCATTGTAATCAAAACCAGGTGATTATTTCCAACGGTGCCCCAACTACATGTAGCGGTAACTGGGAATGATAGTTTGAGGTATTGCTTTGTGGCTGATTTCCAGATAAAAGACTGGTACGTTTGTAGTTATTTGTCTTCGTAAATGTTCGACACTATCGATGTTTTCTTCTAGCATGTCGCTGTATAAACAGACACTGCCTGTGTCGCAGCTTATGTTGCACGTATTGATATGTCTACTGGGTCCTCTCCAACTTCTCCATGTTCTTCAAGCAATAACACTATTCGTGACAATGGTGCTCCAACGTTTCTTCCTCATTCCATAAAATGCACTATTAGAGGCACAAACCTCAACGCATGTATGACCGGCAAACATTTGAAAATGTTTCTCCAAGGTCTGATGCTTTTGTCGTGTATATGAATAAAACGTTTTATTTGGCGTCTGAATATTTGATAATGCTATTCGTTGACAAATTTCTGCCACTTCGGAATCCACAGAACAATATTTGTAACATGGAGCTCTCTCACGACGAAATCTATATGTGGAATCATCCTAGAGTTTGCCTCCTCATGGTCAGACAGTAGTTCTTCTACACTTTCACAAGTGTTTCTCAGTACTTTTGCTGCTTTATCTGTGTCTTTGAAACCGCCGCCGATAAATACAGTCATATCATCTGGTAATTAATTTTCAAACTGATCAGTCAATTCTCTAAAAACGAAATCTGCCTTGATATTGTCGACCTTGTTGACAGGATTTAAAAGTAACTTTGCTATTTGCCTTGATATGGGCGTTTTCGTTGCCTGATTTCTTATTTCCTGTATTTCTACATGCCCGTGCCTCGTCCTTTCTCCGGACTTGATATATTTTTCATACTGGTAGTTATCCCCAACCAGAGCTGTGAATTTGAGTGCCGCGCCTAAAACTACTGATGCAACTTTCTTAGAAACATCACCAAATGTTTTACAATCAGACCTTTTGGTGCATATCATCCTAAGCAACATCAAGTCAATGACTAAAAGCCATGGGTGTTCTTTTTTGTCAAGCTGCTTTAGTTCTACCTTTCCTTCAAACCTAGGCAATGTTGCGGATTTTGTAGTTTTCTTCATGTTACCATTTAGATTGAATGATGCCAAAGGAACGGGGTGAGCTCATATGAAACTAGAAGTTTCTAACGTCGATTTCCCGATTTTTTCCAGGCTACAGTCAGCTCACTGACTATTTTTCTATGTTAACGAATTCAATCTTCTATATTGTCTTGATCTTCATTGGTTTGTTCATTTAAGAGAATTACTTGTTGTTTGGTTTGGCATTGGAGCCATGCAATCAATACGAAAAGTTTCGTCGAACACCTCAGCGGTCTGCTAGTGTCCAGATCTACGGGACAGTCAAATAATTTATTCTGGCCCCTGTGATTCATAAGCTCTTTCTCCGTTAGGGTAAGTGTATAGGTAGACCTTTATTTGGATAGGATATACTCATTGGACCTGCATCCAGAATTGCTTGAAAGTAATATTGGGTTGGCCACTTCCAATTACGTTTTAACGTGGCTCAGACACAGAAGGGAACAAGTGGCTATAATAAGGCCCCGCACTGGACACAACAGGCTTAACTCACATATGTTTACCAAGATGGAGATAGCCCCATCCCCTTGTGTACTTGTTAGTGTTGTATAATCGGTCCGAAAACCATAATCGATTATAAACGATTATTGGTAGACATAATCGATCGATGATCGATTATATAATCGTTTTAACATAAAACTATTTTATATGTAGTCTGAAAAGCTGAATATATGTGATACTCATGTTTGCATTTGTATTTTATTTATCTACATAATTTTGCAAACAATGCACCCATATGAAGCCAAATAAAAAACAAAGCAGAAATTTGATAAAACAGTTAAATTAATGTCCTTTTTTTATTTGCAAATTAATTGAGCTTGCTTTGTACTAATTGTATACCACTTCTTTTACAACCTGTAATTACTATTGCTGTGGCAGTTCATCCGGGTAATCATTGTTTAAATAGTCTCTTGGTTAGGAATCAACTGTTTCATTTATATATTTGGTGCAAGTAAGTAAAACAATTTATAGAAATTATTTCAAGAACAAATATTTAAGAACACAACTTTTTCAGATTAATATTACAGTCAAAGATTAGTTAACCATATTTTAGGATACATAGTGAACACCTGAAAGGCAGATTATTGTTTAATGTGGGTTGGAAGTAATGCAGAACACTCCCATAGAAGTGTTCTGCATTACTTCCAACCTGCATAAAGCTACAACCTGTCTATTATATGCACTATGCTTCTTCACAACTTTATCATAAATAATCGAACATAATCGATTACGGCAAATCATAATCGATTATCTTTGATTATGGCTGTTTTCGATCGATGATCGATTATAATCGATCATCGCTACAACACTAGTACTTGTGGCCTTGAACAGCAAACGACTTGGCATATACTGCAGAGGTGCCCACATCGGAAGCATATGTGGCCAGAGTCGATACCTGTACAGACCAAGCTATATAGACGGATGGAGGAATCTAGGAGGATCCCATCGTTAATGGCAGAATCTGGACTGGCGTTGTAGACGGTGAACGCCAAGTAACATGGTTCAGACAAAAATTCTTGAACAACGTCACTAAACTGTTGATAGTGTAACCACATGTATGTTTGTTTAGAAAATTTATATTTAGTTGCATTCCAAAGAATTTAACCTACTCCATCACATAAGGGTATGTGTCGACGTATCTAAGTGCAGCAGTTTACCATTGCTTTCCATTAAAGATATTTCTAAGATCTTCAAAGGCATCTATTAGAGTTATCACATTCAAATGAATGAAATTTTAATGTTTTTTTTAACCCAGGACGCTATTTATTGTACATATATGTCTAGTATAGTTTTTCAAACGCCTTTATCCTTATACAGGAGTTGGGTTATGTTCTGAGGTACACACTGATCGACATATTTTAATATGTACATGATACGTAATCGTTTCTCTGCGCCATATGGCCATTTGCTGTCTTTCGATGCCATGAAACCAAATCCAATCAATCAATCACGAAGCTGGCACGTTTGGCGTTTAAAAATGCCCCCATTTATTTTTAAACTCATGAAATCAGCCTTTTGGTACAATGATATGTTTCTTTTCGCGCGTATTTTCACATGGCGGAGGTGGATTGGCAGGTTTATAAAATACTAGAAATATGAAGACTCATGGTATTTGTGAATCAACCGCTTCTATATAAAGACTAAACTCAGCTTTGCGACAAGACTTAACAAATTGAAGAATCAGAAGATTAAGTTTTTAGCAGTAATCTACATGTGGCTGGTGGTACATGTTTAATCCACCCGTCAGATGACAATTTGTCTGTAGCATTTTTGGCATAATAGAAATAATGTGTTTCTTGCTTGTTTCTGATGCACGCATTTTAGTTTGCAAAAGTAATGGCTGCCAATGTAGGGATGAGCAAGGGCCTTGTGTTTTATCGTGTTCTGTCTGCGGATATTGCTATTGAAGTTTCTTTTCAAACATGAAGACGGGCTGATCGACTACCATACCTTGTGACTGGCCTTGGTTTATGTTGTTATATGGCTGTACGGAGAACTTCAATTCCTTGCCAAACTATTGAAGAACGGTTAGATGACTCAATGAACTGAGACAACATGTATGGCATGGGTTGTTTGAGTATTTATGCGATACTGGCAAAGTAAACAGTCCATAAAGGACCCATTTCAACACCAAGATTTGTACATGTTTCAATAGCATGTGCCCTTCGCTTATCTGGAGAATTGCCACATGAAAGATTACGCTGGCTGCATGCCCTCGAGGCATGACCATGAACAGCCATATTACAATAAAGATGCTTTAATGACAAATCTGTTGGTACAATATGTTATTTTAACATGAAGTTATGTGACAATAATATATGTCGACACTGTTTTTCATTTTATCAATACCATATAGTGACAATTGATTAGAATTTGATAATTTGACCTATCCAACACCGTCTAAAGGCAATTTTAATGTCAGCAATGAATTTATTAACCACAAATTAGCTAGAAATTATGTGTCACACCTAGTTCCAAGACAAAATTAATTCCGGGTATTTTCAAAATGGCCGACGGCAGACATCTTGGATTTTTAGATGTTTTGATTTACATTTTCCGATGGTTTAATGCCATTCTCATACAAAGGAAAAATTAGCATCATGATTTGAAGAGAAATTCACGTATCATGTCTGCTAATGAGTTTATATACTGGGAAATAAGAAGCTTGAATTCAGTATTCAGGGGCAGATAATCAATACTAATTTTCCGAGTCATCCGGCGGCCGTTTAAATTCAAACAAGTATCATTCTGTAGAGAATACTTGCACCTTTAAAATGATATAGGTCTCATAAATTCCGGCTATTTGGGGACCTAGGGTCCAGTCAGCCCTGAAACTAGTTGGCATGCTTTCCGTTTATAAGAATTAACATTGAACGTTGGTGGGTGGGGTAAGTAAATTGACTGTAGAAAACATTCTGACCACTTTTGAAATTGGCATCCGCATAAAATCTTCATAAAAATGCATTACGAATTCGGCAATATAACTGAAAATTTTCTGCATCACCACTTGCAAAAAAAAATGTCCACTGGCCTGGGCGCCCTTACTAATTCTGCATACTGAGGAAGAATAGTAGTTTATTCATTCCTCCATACATGCTACAGTCGGGCCGGTTTGGTGCCTTTAATTGACAGGTCGTAAGTCACGCCCCCATGACGTCATCACCCACACGTCATCGTCACGCCGTGTCATCGTCTATTTTTAGCAGCCGAGCGTGGGAACGGGGGATCGGTCGCGTCCGCGACGTGGCAAGCCGGAAACGCGCTAGCCCTTTTTTAGAATATAACCTACATTTTTAACCAATCAAACTGCCGTTTGCGCCCCATTAAGTACGGCACTTAATCATTAAGAATTGTGTTGTGTCTCGACGTCGAGTGGTGTCTTGCGCGTGGTATAGATAACTCCGCCTCGTAGCAACTAGTTGTAAAGAATGCCATATTTGGGCGATCTCACAACCAGAATAAGCCAGCTTTGTTTACAATACGTGCGAATTATGTAGTCCTCGGCCAATAAAAATATAGGTTATTTTCATAAATTAGTTAGAAGATATTACGCCCCTTCTTAATCATTAAGATTTCACTTTATATGTTCTAACTATAACATAGAAACGACGCTAACGGGACTTTCGCTCGCCACGTCGACAACGATATCGGTATATACAGAAACGACGCGATATTCCCGCCAAGCGTCGTCGACGGGTATTTATAAATACGGACGCCCCGAGACCCTTTTCACCATGTAACGTCTAGTCGCCTATTCGTGAACACGGAATTTTGGAATAAAATCTCTCTAGCCGACTACTGGTTCTAGCCACAGGGGTCTATAACGCTTTCTTGTTTCTACACACTATATATCCTTGCTTCTAGTCATTTCGCCACTTTCTTGTCAATTCGCCACCTAAGCAAAACTTAGAATTCCGTCACGAGCAGGCTACCGAGGATGTCCGAAAACTACCGAGGATATCCGAATACTAGGACAGTTTCACTAAGGAAGATTTCAAGCGCCGAAAATGCGAAAGAAACAGGTAAAATAGCAATAATTCACAAAAAGTTTCAAATCGAAGGACATGTTGGTAATTTTAACTCTATATGCCCATTGTTACTTTTTTATTGTAAAGTTGTAAAAGTTATGATTTACTTTTAAAAAATCAAATATTTCAAAATCATTAAACAATGTTCAAATTTCATGAAACAAACTATAACATTCTGACACAACCTACATTGTCCTAATTATCCAACGACCAATTAGAGGTGGCGAATTGACAAGAAAGCATTCCGATGATCCAGAGCAATGACCTCGTTCGAAAACGGTACAGTAATTTACATTTGTATTTATTTCACAAGTTTTATTTGTATATATTCGTGTTATTGAAGGTTCAGTTAAGAATTAGATCCGTAAACAAGATGCGCGAAAAATATAGCTAAGGGTGGCGAAAACACAGGTAAACAGGCTATATACTAACAAGGGATGCAACTCTCTGACTGGACATTCGTACACCACAAGTATAAAAAGTCTATAACTCTATCAATTTACATGGTATGCTCATAATTCTTTCGACTATTGAAAGCTAAGACATTTGTCTACTAACTTAATACACTCTTCTAAAACATTCTTATGCATTTCGACAACTCCAAGAACGATTTTCTCCATAGCTGATGGGTTTTTTTTATTCTCGACTGAAGTTCGTTCACCCGGGTCTCACTATATCTCAGCGATAACCTGGTGGTGTACAGTTCAAAACATGGCATGATTCAATAAAACGACCAAATTCTATAACTAACCTGTTCAGTCCTCAGCGTCAAAGTGGTGTTGTCAAATTAGCGATATTTCCGAGTTACTTTTACTTCGTCGAGAAGCTGCCATTTTGCCTGATGTTACAAGTGCGGTGGAACAAATTACCCAAAACCATGAAACCGGTACAAACTACATAACACAGAAAACCCTACATTGGGGGTATTTTACTGCCGCAACCCCACTAGAACGATGCTTGTTGTTATTTGAAGGTAAAATGTGTTCATATAATGCAAAAAATATTAAATTTGTACACTATGATACGTGGATAATTGTTGCGGACGATAGAGTGTAGCGAGCGAAAGGTGAAACGGTTGATTTGATAACTAAGCATAACCGTTTTCTCTGTCTCTGTCTCTCTCTGTCTGTCTGTCTCTGTCTGTCTCTGTCTCTCTGTCTCTCTCTGTCTCTGTATCTGTCTCTCTGTCTGTCTCTCTGTCTCTGTCTGTCTCTCTGTCTCTCTCTCTGCATCTGTCTCTGTCTGTATGTTTGTCTGTCTGTCTGTCTGTCTCTGTCTCTCTCTCTCTCTGTGACAGTCTGCCTCTTCCATTTTATAACGGCGGTAATACATTTGTATATATCGATATCACTATACATCTCTCTCTATGACTGTCTGTCTGTCTCACTTGTTACATAAAAGTTATTGGTCAAAAACTAAGATGACAGCCAGCGTCGTCCGTATACAGTAGCGCCGCTATAAAATGAAAGTAGGAGAAAACATATTTCTTATACACTGTATTCATTTGGCGTAATAGAAGGGTAAAATAGGCAACAAACACGATATTGGGTGTTTGGTATTTTTAATGATCAGATAATGCATCAGGTACAGACAAGTATCGGGTATGGTACAGAAAGTTCAGTGTCTTTGGGCGGGAATGCCCGGTGGTCTCATCGAATAGTCGAGTGGCGCCTCGGAAGGACTCTTCACGACTCGTCCCGTCTTTGGTTGCTGTTTTTCCCTTCGGCGATTCAGTTGAGATTTAGCCAGTTCGATATCTCGAGTGAGGGGTGTCACCCAGGAAATGGTCCTTCGGTCTTGACCCGTTTGTATAGGTTCGACGATGTAGTCTTCTCGACAATTAGGGTGTACTTTGCCTTCAGCCATGTGTCGAAAATGTCGGGATAGGGATACGGGCCATCGGTAGAGTCTTCTATATCCTCGGCTGCTTCCCCTAGTATTTCGTCGTCACCAGAGTCTGCGCTTTCCGTATCGTCACATGGCTCCTCGTCGGTTTCAGGCTCCTCGTCGTTTTCATTGTCCTCGTCTGTCTGCCAAGGTCGTTGAGGCGAAGCGGCTAAGTCCTCTGTTTTCATAGGGCACAATTCTTTGACGTGTGTTTGTTATAGGAATAAACAACATCTTTTTGACGTTCATGACGGTATGACTACATTAGCTTCGCAGGGGGTGAGTTTTGTAAACGCCCGAAGGGCGTTTTCAATAAACTTACCCCCCGAAGCTAATGTAGTCATACCGTCATGAGCGGCAAAAAGTTGTTGTTTATTCCTTATATTTATATTTTTATTTTCTGTCATCCATTTAATGTGTAGTTTGACCAGATTTGTTTTCATGTATATGAATATATCATATACCGGCCAAATGGGTTTGATAGATGTAATATCGATGTAATAGCCATTCCAGTTTCTAAATATGGTGTCAAAAGTAATCCTTACAACATGTACTGTATTTGCATGATAATTTCAGGGTTTTACGCAGTAAACTTTCTCGCTGTGCTTTAAGAACGCTCGTACGAAACTAAAACAAAAATTTCAATCTGAATATCCATTATCAAAGCATATTTTAAACAATTAGGTGGCGCAAGTTTTTATACACGCTTTACACATAGCAACGCGAATAGCAACGCTGAAATGCGACTACACATTCAGCGTGTACACACACACCCGCGGCTATCCGTGGCATATCCAATACACATAGGCTAGTTTCAATATGTCATAACGGAACATTACGTTACCAATGTGAATGCATTATTTTGCTTTATGTTTGAGCGACTTTCCTATGTAATTCTGGTGAACAAATTGTTTGAACTTGTCAATTTCAAACCGTAATTGGAAGACAACTTGTCTAATCTATAAATAGAACACTCGGAGAAGGGAGAGAACGCGTACAGTTTTAATGACGGAGCGTAATATGATAACCTCCCTTAAAAATAGCATTTAATTTTTTTTATTGCAATTTGATTTTAATTGAACTGTCTGCGACTTTAAATAGGGGGTTCGAGATACCCAAACGGCTAATCTAAAAGAAAATCCTAACTTGGTCGGTATCTCTCCGCCGTATGGAAGATTTTCTTCGCGGCGGAGACTCCGCCCTCTTTTTAAATGGCTGGAACCGGATTCGATTCGTAGGTTCATCGAGAATTGACCTGCATATTTTTAATACGATTACATAGAGACTTTACATGGTGAATGTAAATATTACGAAATGAACTGATTTTTTTCGGCGTTCAAGCGAAATGAAAGACAGAAAATTATCGGCAAATACCATGAATCGCGCCGAAATAAATCAGTTCATTTCTTATATTTACAATATATTTGCTATAATTTCTAACATTAAATAAACATTTTGTTATTACGCATGTACGTTTAATCCATATAAGAGTATACCCTACAAGGAACAGCCATCACCGATTTACTTAAGCTGTGTACATTCGAAAGCAGAAAAATAAGTCCCATTGTTTACATTCTAAGTCAACAACTTGACAGTTTGGCGCGAAAAATGCCAATTTTGACGTCATTGGAAGTGATATTATTTTAAAGTAGGATAAATATTTCGGGGTTTTTTTTTCATAAAAACCCCGCAGATAGCCACTGTTTAGATCTATATGTCAATCCTCTTGCAATTTATCTCATTAATAAAGAAGAATATTAGTCGGAAATCATGATTTCCACTAATAGGAAGGCATAGATCGGTTAAGAACACATTTTGAAAAAATCCGCCAAATGTTTGCCGTCCCAAGTTCCAAAGGTTAATTCACGAATGAAAACTGTATATGCCCCGCCTCACCTTTGAAACTTTTCCACAAGTCCCGACCTCTCGAAAAGTGGTGTTTCGGAGCAATTGTCTCCGACCTCTCATCTCCCTCAATGCCTTCAAGAAATTAAAATGTCTATAGACTCAAGAGTGTTCCATCATGATGCGCGAGTCAGACTGATACTGAGGCTGTTGGAATGCCTTTTTTATATCTTACCGATGATGTCACTATCCATGGTTAATCCGGGTTGATTGACATCATTAGATGAGTCATCGTATATGATGGGGGATGACTCACAGGAAAATTCTGATCACGTTAGTCACTCTTTGCCTGCAGAAATAGCACGTGTTGTTACGGAGCACTCGTTCACCGCATGCGGAACACAGCGTATGTCCGCAAGGATTTAAGGCGACCGAAATGTCCAGTTCCATGCAAATGGTACACTTTCCTCAGTCTTCTGTGTGTCCCGCGTCTCCGGTTTCCGTGTCTTCGACTCGGGTAACTTCGCTGCTGCGTCGGTATACGGAAGGGCCTTTAGTTGGGATATTGGACATGAGCGTCGCCGCCAGATGAGCCACGTCACACGCCACGAGCGATTCCGCGAACGTTTGAAAAGCGTAGGGGGTCCTTTTCTGAATCACGGATAACAGCTGTCTGTTTTTTTCCCTAGCAGTCGGTTTACACTCGAGTTCTTCTCTCATTCCCATGGTTAGAATGTTCCGTTCCACGAGAATATCCACGATATTAGATATTTGATCCGACGTGAAAGAGTGAACGAACGTCGTCTAACTCTTTGTGATAGCATTTCTTTGTAAGTCGTCCATGGATGAGTCTCGAAATCGAACTGATAATCCTGTCCCTGGGCCGCCTTGTTTTGTAAGTTATCGAGGAGACTGAAGTTCTTCTATTTATAAATCGTCTGATGTCAGACTAACGCTGTCTATTTATAGATCACGAGCCACCGGAATTGGACACACCCTCTGGTGTCTGTTGGGGCCATTTCGATAGCCAAAGGTTCAGTTGTGATTGTAAGCTCCCTGTACGCTGAGGTGGTGGGGTAGTCGGTTGTCGTACTCGGTTTCGTCTGCGATGTTTAGGCGTTGGACGAAGACTATGTCCCTCGGGTATAGCGTACGTGATGATCGAATCGGACGGTTTTCTTCGAGGGTATCCGCTGCCTTCTATTCTGAGAAACTGACAGGATGGTGATAACCGTTCATGCTCCTGAAAGGGATCGTCGCCCCAGTCCCAGTCGTACACGGTCAAACCGCAAGAATAGCAGCTGACTTTATCGTAAACTCCCGTGTAATAGAATCCATTGCCCGCCAACCGATACTTACTCGGCGTCAATTGTTTCGGCCAAAACTTAAAGGTATCCAACCGATCCCGATAAAACATCATGTCCTTTCGTTCCCACTGATGAGCGTCCGTGACTTCCATTCTCAGCAATGATTGATAGGAGCGGTCGCTGAACCTATGTAAAGCCTATGTTATGAGACGCGCGTCATTTCCGTATAAGGCTAGAGCGTTTCTGGCGGTGCCACGTCGGCGGACAATTTTCCCACGCCCGGTTGCTAAAAATAGACGATGACTCGGCATGACGATGACTCGGCATGACGATGACGTGTTGGGTGATGACGTCATAGGGGCGTGGCTAATGACCTGTCAATTAAGGGCACCAAACCGGCCCGACTGTAGTATACATGGATATCTTTAACATATATATGTTACAGGGATTAGGCCAAATAAAAAATACCTGTGTTTCCTATTACATGCCTAAAAATATAAGGGACGGACGGTCGGAATTTTTTTTTTTTTTTTTTTTTTTTATAAAAACATACACTAATATATGTAGCTTTCTGATGGAGTATTTTTTACATGGACATGCATGAATGTATTATTTTGTGCAAAGCCCTGGGCCATACATAACAAACCTTATAAATATCCATTAAAAATTGATAGGTCCCTTTACCAAAATTATCTTAAAAATCTAAACCGGTATAATTGTTTATAATATCTATATACCAAGACGGCAGAGTAGTGACATATTTGACAGATGGAATGAATGATGTTTTGAAATGTGTTGTATGCATGTTAAATGTGTTATTGATATGTGCCGGCTGCATGTTGAATGTGTTTATGGTTAACTAACTAGCATATCACATCTTCAAGGAAGCTACTTTATGACAGATTTAGAGCGCATTTCACTTCGATAATTGCTAAATCTTATTTAAAAATCAATTTTAAAACACTTAAACGTCTATAAATTAGCTTTGTAAACAATTTAACGGAGAATATATTATATTACATGCTCCTCAAACAACGATTGTCGCAAAAATGACCGACATTTGCCAACACATTTTTCGAAAAGTGAAAAAAAAAGTTAGGGTCGGGGGAAGAAAACTAGGGTCGGTCGGGTTACCGGAAACACAGGTACTTTTTTATTTTGCCTTACGTGTATTCAGAGAATACGTGAAATCACTGAAAATCAGGGATTTCACGAAAACCTTAAATCTCCCAGGGAAAAGGCGTAACGTTGAAGCTTTTCGTTGGTGTTTAAATTAATATTTGGCAGTTACTTTTGGTTAAAGTAATGAATCTTACCTCGTTTAGTTCAATAAGTTCAAAGGCAAGGACCATGCTATGAAACATGTTGTTAACCTTATTTACAAGACAGATGTCTTGGTTTTTTAATTGTCCTGACATAAATGAACACTGTTCTCTTATTTTCATTCACTTGTGCGAGAAACTTTGTATGAACGTTCATTAGACCACGATATTTCATGAAAGCACATTTTAAACCAATAGAAATGTCATGATAGTACAAATATATTAATTTGATGAAAAAATGGACATTTAATCAATTCCCTAGAACACCCAGTGATTACGCGTAATCCCTAAACATTTCATGTATTACGCGTAATCCCTGATTACACGTTATCCCTGTAACATATACATATAACAAAGTGAACGGGCTAAAAACATACATGTGAAATAAACCACTGTGTAAATGTTTGCATATCACAATTGGATACAAGTATCTATACAAGTAATGCACATAAATGTTAGCGATGATCAAATGGTAACATGTACAAAATCTTTACATGTCTATAGGATATACAATTACGATTATACGCACCTATAATCCCCTATATTATTTACAATTGCAATGTTTGCCTCAACGCACCCAGACAAGGCAGAGTTAACCAAAAGTTCAAACATTTCTTGTTGTGACCCGCCTCAGAACCTTCTTGACAAGAAAATTTTAAAGAATAGTCACGACATAAGGAATTAAGTATTATTCACCTTCTCTGGAGCTATGTTATGAGGATCGAAACAACACGCACCCGTGTATACACTCCGCCGAAACAAAATTGAGATACGCGAACTTGAGATAACAATTGCAAATTGTTTGGACCAAGCTGAGACGCCGAAAATCCCGGTGTCTCATCTGGGGCCAAACCGTTATACATTCTGATGATATTTTCTGAAAGAAAATACCTTAACCCTTTATTCCATAGCCTGTTTTAGTAGTGGATATAGGTGACAATTTAAAGCAGGTTGAAAGTAAAGCAGAGTGCGTCTGAAGGCGCATTCTTGTTTACCTCCAACCTGTTTTAATCTACCATCTGCTAGAATATAGAAACATTTCTGATGATACATGTTCATGACTGTATAAATTGGAACTACTTTCCGTAGTTGAGGGATAAAAGAAATGCGTCAGAGAATATCTATTGGAGTACAGGGTTAAAATCAACTCTGAAAATTGTTTCAGACGACAATGTAAACAGCGTGCAGAAGGTTACCCTTTCGTAATCAAATTATTCGGGATAAGTTTACCCCTTCACCGCTTTATTGTCGTCTGCTTCAGTATTGTTGTCTGCAAGACACGTTTCAAAGTTAGATTTAAGGCTGTATGACTGTACGATAAGAGTGTCAAACAGTTTGGGCCCTGATCAGATGCCGCGTTACGTGGCGTCTGATCAGGAGCCAACCCTGTTTGCCAACGCACTTTAAGGCGTCATCGAGGGTTCATCGAGGAGCTAAAACAAAGTATATTATGATACGATCAATCAGTGATACGATCAATTAGTGGATACATGCATATAAATATATAAACAAATTGGTGTTACATATATGGTTAAAACTGTGTCCGTTTTTAGACTGTCGTAGACAGTCTTTAGAGTTCTAAACTGTTTTCTTAGACCAGACTTTCTTAGAGCCTCGACATGTTTAACTTTCTCAGATTACTGGCCAAATGCGTATCCACACACAACCAATATTATGTGGAGCAATAAAGTGGTTAGGATTTACATGTCGAAACACCATCTTTTGGATTTTTACTCAGATTGTGTTTTACTGTCGATTTGGGACATTATTTACTGAAAAAAATAACAGAAACACGAAATGCGTTTCCAACAAGCATAATTGATTAGGGGTCTAATTCTGATGAGTCATATGGCGTAGGCTTACATACATGTAGTTATGTGGTGAAAAATATTGCGCATTATAAAACAGGTTTAAAGCTATATATCGCTTTGTTTCCCACGCACCTTGGATTAAAATTAAAAAGTAGTATGGTTGTATTTGTTTTAAATAATAGATAGATAGCGTTCTAAAATATGACGGCGATTACGTCTGTAGTATCCCGTGGAAATATTCGCAGACAGACCCAGATTAACAGAAGGCATAAAGCATGTTGATTTCACGCTTATTATACAGTGTACCCTCTTTATTACGACCACTAAATTGCGTTAGTTATAGGGCGTTTAAAAGGGTTACTGTTTGAAACAAGGTGGACCCTTTAAAACAACCAGAAATGGGTGTCAAAGACACCTGACGTTCGCCTTCTTGAAATTTAAGTCTAAAAACATCTTGTATCCAAAACAAATCAATTTTCAGTTTAGAAAGATTATTAAATGTATGATGGGTCTTAATCTAGTTATATAAAACTTTAAAACAGCCCGTCCAAAAAGTTTAACCTGGTGATTGAAGTCAAAACAACTAAGTCCAAAACATGTCAAAAATTGAAAAAAATTAAAATCATTTTAGTTCCAACTTCATAGCCTTAATGTTTGTTCCCAAATGAAGCTCCATACAAAATGTCAGCACCCTAGCACAAGTAGTATACCTTAAAACAACCCGTCCAAAAAACTTTAACCTGATGATTGCAGTGAAAAAAATAAGTCCAAAAAATGTTAAAAATTGACAAATACTAAAATTGTTTTTAATTCCAACTTCATAATATCAATGATTGACCCAGAATGAAGCTTCACACAAAATTTCAGCACCCTAGCACAAGTATTTAACTTTAAAACAACCCGTCCAAAAAACATTAACCTAGATTTGTAGCAAAATATGTCAAAAATTGACAAATATTAAAATTGTTTTTAAATTCCAACTTCATAAAATAAATGTTTGTTCCCAAACGAAGCTTCATAGCAAAGGTTATAGAAAGGTTATATGACCAGTATTATCAACAATGGTATTCTTTTCTGGATACATCCTCAAAACTTAAAACTTATAAAAATATTAAGAGTAATCCAGGGTTAGAAAAATATTTAAATTGTGTTAAAATTGAGAAACACTGTGTTGCACTTACTAGACTAAGATTATCCTCCCATAGATTGGCCATTGAATAAGGGCGTTTCAGAAATATTGAAATACAAAATCGTAAGTGCGTTCTGTGTGAAATGAATGTTATAGAAGATGAGTATCATTTTACCTTAGTTTGTCCGTGCTATCGTGATATAAGAAATACTTGTCTTCCTAAATACTATTGCCATTGGCCAACTAAACAAAAATTTATATTATTACTTTCAAACTCTCAAACTGGAATATTGACAAGATTAGCAAAATATGTATATTTATCCAATGAAAGACGTGACAGTTTACTTAAGATTTAGAATCGTAATACTTACCATTACCGAATAAATACAATCCAAGAATTTAGTGTCATTGAACACAGAATGCACAGTTATTATATACCGAGTCTACTTAACACTTTTATCAAAGTAAAACTGTATTTAGTGTAAGACATTACTTATAAAACCACTTTCCAATCTAAGAATTATTTCAATATTTGTTCATTTCAACCTACTATCACTTTATTTTTGTAAATGTTCGATATACAAACAAAATAATGCCTATTGAAAGTAGGTGATACTTATAAACTTTGTGAGAAAGCAAATATGTTGTACTTTATGTGATAAAAACGTAAATTATTATGTATTGCGGCGCCGTATGACCCATATTTTGTCGCAGTGCTGTAAAGCCCAACTTATTATAGTTATCATAAACATAATCATCATCATCATCTGCTTAAGTGCTCTTTTTTCAAAGAAGGTTCCAGCTTCTGGAAAAGACCAAACACAGTTCAAGCCAATAAGCTGATGAATAGTAAAGATAAATCATTAATCTTGAGAGTGTCATTATTCTGCAAGAAAATCATTTATGCCTGTAATTCCTCCTAGTATTCTCGTTCTCCAAAATCCGATTACTTTAATTTTTTGTTGGTTTACGATTTAATGCGATTTATTTTTTGTTTGTTTATTTGTTTGTTTGTTAACGTACGTTTCTGACATCTATGGGTTATTTAGACGCCCCAGAGAGAGGGGAGCAGATACAGAAAAATCCGGACGCAGTGTCCTACCTTAATACTTTTACAGAGTCATCTGTTTCTTTTAGATGACCAGTGTCATGCACCGGTACATCTAACCTCGGATTTTATAATGTCTCATTCGAAAGGCATGGTCCGTCGGGAGATATAACTCACGACCCCTGGCATTGTAATAGAGTGTGTTACCACTGGACCAAGTCCGCCGGTACACGATTTACTTAATATACTAAAATCTAATTATAATTTGTCTTTTGTTTGAATCGTGCACTGATAAGATTTAAAATAAGAAGAAAGCAAACTTTCTTCATTAAATAAGTTCGATAGGCCAAGCGAGTTAATATATTAGTCTAATGTTTGAGCTTAGCCAATGAAATTTCGCTTCACTATCATCTATGGGTTTATTGAATTGTTTGACATGTTAAACAATAAGACACTATTTTCTTGTTTATCATTGACACGTTTTACAAGTAAACTGGCCTTAATTTGTAAAGACAGGGAAAACAAACTTCAAACCGCCCTGATTCATACAATATGAATAGTAGCAATATTACTTAACGAAACTGAAGCGGAAAACAATCAACAACATACATACTTCAGACCCATGAATGTTGATGAAACCAACCATCACATCGAACAGACTCAGCTGGATATGAGGTGGTAAAACGCTGCCGATACTTCTTTATAACAGAGAAGATAGCTTTTCTAGTCTGGATGATTAAAATAAAATATTTCTTAGCTCTGTTGAATTTACCATAAAAAAGAATTAAACATACTTTCTTTAATACCGGTATTTAAAGTGATCAACAACGTGTGTTCTACAATGTTTTAAGTGTTTTTTGTCTTCTAATTTGAAAGTAGGAATACCTCTTCACCCTCACTTACTTCTCTTCAGAAAACTACGATCCTTATTACATGTGTGTTCATTTAAAGACCGCAGGAGTTACAGAATTCTAACATGACCAGTGAATTTCTAACGGACCAGTGAATTTCAAAAGACAACTTATACCAAGAGGATACCATTGGGTGCTACGGTTCCAACGGAGGAAAACACACCCAACAACAACAACAACATGGCCTTTGAGCATTCAAAGCAAAATTCACAGTATCATATGAAAATAAGAGAACCATCATTTAAAGAATTATTCATATTGAGACAAGCATTGTAAGTGGCAGTAATTGGTTGACAGGAAATCACTCAAGTCATTTAACAACAATGAAAACAGAAATGAATAGGAGATACGTTACCACCCTGTCTTACTCCTGTCCCGTATGCAAAAACGAAATGAATGTCTATTACATACTATTTCCCATGAGTATGCTTTTTGAAACACTTACCACCGATTTTTCAGCCCAAAGGTTGTTTGTTTGTTATGCTTTTTGTTTCTATTGCTTTTATGTTGTTTTGTTGTTGTTGTTGATGTTGTTTATACCAAACGCTTCAATGAAGTTATTTAGCCTAGTATATCCAGTAAACGATTTCCCAAACAAAACCTAAAAAAGTGTACATGTCAAACTATAATTATCATAATCACTAATATTACCTTTAATAATCTTATATAATACCAAGATGGACTCTTTACCATAAACATTTTGAAATACTCCTGAGTCATTCAATAGTTTGCATATCATCGGCAACCTCGCATCACTTGCATATTAAATACTCATTTACAATTAAATCAAAAGGCGATGCAGACTTGTTCATCTTAGTGACATAACAGCTTTCTCAATTGCAGCAATGACAAAGATTATGATCAGGACTATATTATTACTGCTTAGATTGTCAGAATTTACGTCTTCAAAATGAAAATTCTCCTCAGAATCTCTTTTTTTTCTTCTTTTTTTTTAAATGCTAATGAAGTGCTCATGAAAACACTACCCTTGATATGCTGACTTTTGCTTCTTTATTCCCTGTGTTTTAATCCGGAAGACGCCACCAGGATTTCAGGTCTGATTCCGAGTTCATGCATATTAATTTTTTAACAACATAGACCTTGATACATCAGTCTGGTCTTGATTGGATTTTAGTGTCTGTGTTCAAGTTCAATCATAGTAATGTTTCAACAATCCAGATTCTTATACATCATGTCATCAGTCTGATTTTGACTGAGCTGACAGAAAGGCATGTTAATAATATTGGATCCAACACACCACACAGTAACTGGACCTAACATATATTTTAAATCATATGAGGTTATGTCTTAGCAGCTGGCCTGATGTATGATTTATATGCATTAGAACTTGTATGACTTTTATGCATTAGAACTACAACGATTAGCCGGCTTTATTTCTTCAACTGGAAAACAGCTAAAGTTGTAGCACGACCTACTCAGAACCAATGTGAATTGAGCTGCTGACATGTCAAACCTGATGCAATGATTGTCTTACCCGATAACTCGATAATTCCGAAAATAAATGGTCCAAGTTTGACCATAATAATAATAATTGAGATAACGGAACAGGTCCGTCTGGTAAAACAAGACAGGTAGATCCCACTCAGTATCATTGCTTTTGTTTAGGAAACATCCATACATTACCTCCCTGGTGAGCATACATTACCATCCTCAGGGGCGTAGCTGCTATTAGGCACAACAGGCCCGGGCCTACAGAATTTTTTAGGCTTTGAAAAAGTAAAGAAAATTAAAAACGCCAAAAAAGGCATAAAAACTGAAGGCTAAAGGGGGTTAGACCTTATTTTCTAAATCCCTCCACACACACTTCAGAGCTCACCATTTCATTTCTAATTTCAATTTTTCTTCTGGGGGGGACCCCCAGATCCCCACTTGTATTTGTCAAATTCAACTTAATGAAATTCAACACTTTAATAACCTCAAAGTCGGCTGCACAAAAGGCATAGAGCAACATGTATCTCTCATGCGTCTAAAAGTAGAATTTATCTAGCAGAAAGAAAGGCTAGTCACACACAATATATATGTCTAATATAAGTGAGCCTTGAATAATCGTGTATGGGTCACGCAGAGCGTAACCAGTGCCCAAAAACACACTTCAGGGCTCACAATTTCAGGTCTTATTATTATTTTTCTCCCGTTGGTAGGACCTCGGACCCCCTGCCAACACTTTTGAATTCAAGTTTTTACAAAACAACGATATACGATGGACAGTCACAATACATAGATGGCCTTCTCCATACGAAAAACTTCTCTGTCAATGAAAACCTGTGAATTTCTTGTTTACTAAATTAGGTTACAATGATTTGAGAGGAAAGTAGATTTGATCAGTTCCAAAAGTGTATATCTATACAACTGTATGACTGTCATGCTCGACATTGCCGCCTATACAAACGTACAGTAGTAGCCAATGTTATATCAGCACAGGACGCATCCGTGTCCTTACGCCAGAAATATGTCTTCCATTTCCATGGATAGACGCAATTACTGTTGTATGATTACATTTGGATTTATAAATGTTTTTATGGAAGGGTTTTATGTTAGCTAGCCAGAAATGCAACAAAAGTCAATTATATTCACGATATGACAAGTTTTGTTTCGGTAGGGCGAGAGTAAACTGAAAATCAGTTGAATCAAGTCTCTTTATTATACGCTTTTGTCACTAACATTTTCAACATCTACTGTGTCGGCTTCTTGTATGCAACACCACGTCCGGGAAACGATTGTCGGCGATGGATCTCACCGTTGATGAGATATTCAATACATGTGCATCAGTCAAATCTAGGAATTCGGAATTAATTTAATGAATTCCTAGATTTGACTGATGCTTTAAAGGTATCTACATGTTCAATCGTAGGTAAACCAGAACTATACACTAGGTAAATAAAGGTATTGTTTTGCGGAAGTTTCGCTATTTTCAATCTCAGCTATCCTAGGGCTTCTGGGGGGCTTTGCCCCCCATAACCCCCTGACCAAGGGGCAACCGCCCCTTGGAACCCCATACGGGCCTACAACTCAAATTTAGCCAGCTACGCCCCTGATCCTGACCCTTTAGTGACAACCGACAGGCTGCTTTCTTGATATGTGGCTAAGCTGAAACGAGCCTAGGGTCCTACGGCTCTATGCATTGGATACAGACTGTCCATAGTCATTATCAACAGCTGCCCCGGCCTTGTTCATGACTATGCATTCCAAATCTGAGTGCCATGCCATTGGCCCAATGTATTCTCTAGGACAAAGACCATATGTAAGACAATCATTAAGAAATAATGACAAATGATACAATAGCATCTAGATATAATAGGTCGAGCCTATAGACACATTCGTATAACAAACAACTTACTATGCTAATGATGAGCGAGTGTCATAAGAAGTGTATTTTTTACCCTTAAACCGTGATTGAGTGATTGTCATAAGAAGTGTATTTTGTACCCTTACACCGTAAGTGTTAATAAACACTTCGGATCTAGTAACCCTCACTGTATATCTTTCATATAAAATAAGATGTTTGTAGTCGCCTGACCGCATGCCTTCATGGTAAGTTTTAGGAACAAGAAGCAACATCTGCACGAACGTCGTGCCGATAGCCTCATGCAAAATTTACATGACCTTCAACACGAAATCAATGACGTCACGTTTATCTCCACAAAAAGTGACGTCACACTTATCGAAAATGGGGTCAGAGAAGCATTGAAATACCACCACATTTAAGCGATCATTGAACGAACGTTTCGACTAAGCATGTAGTATAACTAGAATAAATAGTAGCTAAACAATGTGAATAATCAATTATGCGAAAGAAATTCCAAAATTAGCAATACAGATCTTTATACAAAACGAAAGTAGACCTACCATGCCTACCACGTTGGTCAATAAATCTACTGATTTTGCTAATCTGACATGCAACGATACGCTACAAACTACACAATATCACTTCCTCCTTATGCAAATGAAGTATTCATCTTCCCAAATGTCAATCGCCTGGCGTAGAAATACAGCGAATGCACAAAGAACACGATATTTTTTTTTAAATTATATTTCCTATCTTTAAATTGTATAAACTTCCGGCGCATCATAAATTTATATATTTCGTGAAGTTCACTTCTGCTTATCAAACTAATCAAAGCACTTAAAGGCATAGCAATCGAAGGTCTTGCCCTCGGCCCCTCACAGTAAACGGCAGCTATACGTTATACTATAGCTGCTATTAAATTACAGAAAACAGACCAAAATAGTAAAGCATAGACTATATTCAATTGGAAGATAGAATTGACCATTTGTTGTTACATAAGTCAATGTGTTAAACTTTGCAACGGGCGACAAAACAGTGCTCCCTCTTTACAACAACACCCAACGGGAGACAAATAGTGTGTGTGTTGTTCGGAAGAAGTTGTTATAGGGAGGGAAAATTAATGACCTCAGAATACATTTGCAAACAGTTTGAACGTCACGCGGCGTCTAATCTGGATTCAAACTGTTTGTCACTCGTCTTTATGTTTCTTCTGTCAAAATATCAAAAAGAAAACACACTAGACAATAATGTTAAGCAGTAAAAGCGTTAGACATAATGCTATTGGTTGGGGAACAACAGCAAGTATTGTTGTAAGGAGGGGATCGTCGTTCGGAGAACCGTTGTAGAGAGGGAGCATTGTACTGATTTGCAAAATGTTTGGATCTGGTAAGACGACTGATCAGGATCCAAACTGTTTGACAATCAAATGAATGTTTTTTACGTGAAAAACACAAAACGTTCAAATTGTATAAGTAAAAGCAGACAAAATACGCTAATATGACTGAGATTGTGTTAGAAGGCCATTTCCGTTACTATGACAGTGGAAGGGTTATAAAGGATGACAATACGTGTTAAACAGATTGCTTATTAACCCTATCACTGCCAACATTTTCGTGAGATGTTTACCCCTTCACCGTTTTATTGCCGTCTGCTATATTTTTGTTTTCTGTAATGTCGTTTCAAAGTTAAAAAATAAGGCAGTATAACTGAAGATATTTCAAAATTTCAAAATTTGTCTGAATGGAACTTAATCAGACGCCGGATTATCCCGCGTCTGATATGAATCTTAACTGTTTCAAATGGACGTAATTGTTTTAACATAGACACGTTAAATAGGAAATAATAACGTCTTCTCCACAGCAATTAGATTGTGCTTTTTTACCATTTTCCTGTGTATTGCGACTTGAATGGTATTTTCAAACAGTTTGGATCCAGATCAGACGTCGCGTAACTGTTTAACACTCGCCCTTTGTTCCTAGTTCAACATTTTTTGTCTCAGACGACAATTCCAAAGCATACGATATAACGGCTGAATTAAAGGTTACGCCTCTGTAAACTAAGGGTGAACGAATAAAGGCGGAGAGCACACAACTGGTGAACTTATTTCTTGCTATTTTAGGAGACAAAAGATCAAATCATAATACTTTTGAAAAGCTTTCTAAAATCATACCACTACATTATATATTAATGTCTGATATTAAAGGCAAAACATCTATTATCAATTCCAACAAAGATATCATCTCTTTCACCTCTAAATTTAACCGGTTGCCTAAACCTTATCGCAAATAACCGTCTACTAAAATATATCGTCTGCAGTTTTATGCAAAATTCAGAGCCGTGTCTGAAGAACTGTTGATCAATACGAATGTGTGCGCGGCGTCTGGTCTTAATACCAACTGTTTGCAACCTTGGTTTTTAGTCGGCTATGGCGGTTCAAGGGACAATGTACAGTGGAGAAAAACGTTATTCTTTCCCAATAAATGCGTTTACGCTAAAACTATTATTTCTATTGCAAACAGTTTGGACTACATATGGGTCGGTTTGGAGTCATTGATTGACAGGTCGTAAGCCCCGCCCCATTGTTTTCCGATAAGGTACTCGAACGCTCTATTGTTTAAATTATTTGTTTTTATTCTTAACGTCGGTTCGGTACACAATGGAGAAGCTGTTGACTGGAATCTTAATTATTAAATCGAACGAAATGTTAGCGGACGATGAAACGATTTTAATAGACACGAGAAGTAGTTCCGCAGTTTTTTTTCTAGCGGATTATATTCGAGTCATAATTAAGGTTATTTTTCTAGCCTACGCATATAGAGCGGACGATACTTTTTACGGGACTTTTGGAATAACGTCTCTAGCAGACGGCAGTTTTAAGAAAGGCGTAAGTGTACCGTTCTTTCCTTATAACGCGCTGTCGATCATGAGGCTTCTTTTAAGGTTGGATCTAGATCCAATTCATCTTCTCTTTACTTCTATACCCCGTCGAACGCGCCCCTTTTTAAATATCGAACGTATTAGAGAAAATCGAGCGTAAATCATAGTAAACGCTCTCCATAACGAATTTATTTTCTTAGCGGACGGCTTTTTTCTGTTAGGCAAAGGGTTGTTTATCTTACAGAAGCCAAAGCGTGGAGCTTTCCAAAATGGTCCTTAACCCACAGGCATTCATCGTTTCTTTTAAACGTTATTGACCGT
This sequence comes from Gari tellinella, assembly GCA_922989275.2. Classification (NCBI taxonomy): domain Eukaryota; kingdom Metazoa; phylum Mollusca; class Bivalvia; order Cardiida; family Psammobiidae; genus Gari; species Gari tellinella. The sequence goes on from OV277858.1 coordinate 57,298,066, forward strand.
ATAATTCAGTGTCTTCGTAAAATGTCTTAACGTTATATGTCACATTCCACGCAGTGTGGCACCTGATCTGGAGAACTTATTTATCTTCGGTATCGTCTCGGCGCTTTTGAAATAACTGAACTAGTATGTTGGCCCTGTGCGGTCGGACTAAGGGTGAAAGGCTTTCTGGCGTAACATAGAGATTAGACTATGTACAGTCGCGCTTGTATTAAACGGAATAGAAGCTGAGGAAAACGACTTAACGTAACACACTTTTACATAATTTGAACCCTTTATCCGCGATTTTAATTTGTAATTGAAAAAGATTTGAAGATCGGTATTTTCAGAACGTAGACACGTGGAGAAATGTAACAGAATATAGAATGTAGCAAACATTATTTACAAAGTTTCAAACAAACCATATTTTTTGACAGACTTAGAGTAAATGCATTCAGCCGTGAGCAATACAGTCGCACTTGTATTAAACGAAAGACGAAAAATACCATAATTTTGAGCAAACTTAGGGAAAATGAGATTGACCATATACCGATATTTCTAAGTTAACCACGCGAAATCGACGTATCGTAACACGTATTTACCTACTTTGAACCATTTTTCCGCAACTGTAACTTGTGATTTAAACAGTTTAAAGATCGGTTTTTTTCGAAGGTAAACATGTGGAAAATTGTTGAGGAACGGTAGAGTGTAGCGTCCGTCTGTTCGTTAACTTTTTCGTTGTTAGCGCTCTCTAGCCTTCATTTAATGACCAATTTTGATTTAACTCACCACAAATATTCCTTACCACAATAGCTCTGACGAGTTTGCGTTTCAGACGTTCTGTAGTAAAATATGGATTTTTTTTAAAAAAATAATTCAGAAGTTTTATTGTTTACGTTCAATTTCTTTCAAATATAATAGAGTGATACAGGGAGTGAAGCTACTCTACATATATTACGGATTTTTTATGTGTCTCAATATTTTCAGAGTTACCGCCCTTTACATATTAGCAGCAACAAGCAGCAGCAGCAACAGCAACAAGCAGCAGCAGCAGCAAGCAGCAACAATAACAACACAAGTCCACCACAAGCGGCAACATAATACGCCCGTGACATCTATGTTACGCCAGAACGCCTTTCACCCTTAGTCCTACCGCACAGGGCAAACTTACTAGTTCAGTTATTTCAAAAGCGTCGAGACGATACCGAAGATAAATAAGTTCTCCAGATCAGGTGCCACACTGCGTTGAATATGACATATGACGTTGAGACATTTTACGAAGACACTGAATTATACGGTCAATAACGTTTAAAAGAAACGATGAATGCCTGTGGGTTAAGGACCATTTTGGAAAGCTCCACGCTTCGGCTTCTGTAAGATAAACAACCCTTCGCCTAACAGAAAAAAGCCGTCCGCTAAGAAAATAAATTCGTTATGGAGAGCGTTTACTATGATTTACGCTCGATTTTCTCTAATACGTTCGATATTTAAAAAGGGGCGCGTTCGACGGGGTATAGAAGTAAAGAGAAGATGAATTGGATCTAGATCCAACCTTAAAAGAAGCCTCATGATCGACAGCGTGTTATAAGGAAAGAACGGTACACTTACGCCTTTCTTAAAACTGCCGTCTGCTAGAGACGTTATTCCAAAAGTCCCGTAAAAAGTATCGTCCGCTCTATATGCGTAGGCTAGAAAAATAACCTTAACTATGACTCGAATGTAATCCGCTAGAGAAAAAAACTGCGGAACTACTTCTCAGATCTATTAAAATCGTTTCGTCGTCCGCTAACATTTCGTTCGATTTAATAATTAAGAATCTGGGGCTTGATTTCCAGTCAACAGCTTCTCCATTGTGTACCGAACCGACGTTAAGAATAATCAAAGTACTGTAGTACTACAGGCTCGGACTTTCAGTTTAATGTGGAACAAAGTAATGCACACAGCTAATTATGGAGTTTCTGCATTACCATTGTCATGCATAAAGCAGTAACCTGCAGCGCTTAAAGACCCTAAAGAATTTTGTAATGTGCATGTCTTATAATGCATCTTCTGCTATGACTACTAGGTGAATGTTTATTACAAGGGAGTAAATACTGTGTTTAAATCGCCACAGGTACAGACTCAGGATCCTGAGTTTAACTCAGTGCTGCTACTGCACGGTTTATCTGATAGTGACGTATCCAGCAACTGAAGCTCCATTAGATAGCATATGTAAAACCCGTATGACAGGATTTGTTTGTAGGGGGAGCTAGACTCGCACCAATATTTTTCTTAAGGATTCGATATAGGCTCTCCGAGCCAAAAACCAATAATTTAAACAATAGAGCGTTCGAGTACCTTATCGGAAAACAATGGGGCGGGACCTGTCAATCAATGACTCCAAACCGACCCATTTGTAGTGTTTGGAGCTAGATCAGACGCCGGGTAACCCGGCGTCTGATCTGGCTCCAAACTGTTTGCCACAACGATAAAGATGAATTATCTCAATTGTCCAAAATATGAACTTTTCTGCGTATTAGTGTTTTGCGTTTGCGTTTTGTTTCGTTTAAACGGGAAAGAATAACGTATTCTTCACAGTTACCCAAACTTTATAAGACAAGGAAATGTCTCAATCATCAAACATCTATTTCTGTTTTGAAGATAATTGAAATGTATTATCGTTTATTCTACCAAGCTGCCCATTCGTATTAAAGAGTTTACTTAATTCTAGAAAATATAAGGCTTTTACAATTTATTTCGACCATTCTAAAACATAATAAATTTAGCTTAGCATCCCTAAATATATAAAACCAATATAGTATCTATACATGGGAATTTAATGTATTTAGTTTACTTGCAGAATGGTTCAGAGCAGAGTGCGAGAAAAACAACGAAACTAGTCGAGGAATACGGTTAGTGTTTGGAAAAGACGTTATTCTTTCCCAAAACATCTCATATTAAAATCAAAAGTCAATATTTCAAGAAGGTATATTTTTACATTTAATTGCATTGTTTTTGGTTCAATTTCACATAAACGGGAAAGTATACCAAGTTAGTTTAGCGTCAGTATCAGAACAAATCAAAACAGAACCCGTATTTCATTTATTCTGATTGCAAAATTTTGTTTTTTATCCATATACAAGTTACACAATAATAGTTAAGTTCAAGTAAACACCCGTTCAGTAAATGCAGTAAAACCAATCTATTACGACCACTAAAACGAAGGCTAATTGATTTGTAACAGCCAGGTGACTGCTTAAAGCAAGGTCACAGTAAAACAGACACATCCTTAAGGAGCTTTCTGTTTTACTGTGACTTTGCTTTAAGCAGTCACCTGTTATTCCTTATAATGAGCACAATTTTGCGGTCATAATAGAGAGTTTGTACTGTATATACTCAAATAACATCTTCATGTTTGCGTTTGTTAAACAAACAACTATTAACCCTTTCCCTTATAGAAGCGACTTTTAGCACATTCATTTTATTCATCCGCTGAAGAAAATAGTTCCAAATTATACCGTAATGAATATGTGTCATATTAAATACTTTCCTTAATCTAGCAGTTAATAGCTTAAAACAGGCTGAAAGTAAAGCAGAATGCGCCTTAGGGCGCATTCTGCTTTACTTTCAACCTGCTTTAAGTAGTTACATATCTTCAATACTAGAAACAATGCTATCAGGTAAAGGGTTAAGAGAGAGTAAATGTACTGCAGTGAATAAGAGTTTACCCTAATTATTATTTCTATTGCAAACATTTCAGAGCCAGATCAGACGCCGAGTTACCCGGCGACTGACCAGGCTCCAAACTGTTTGCCACTCAATTTAAATGAGTCTTCAAGTTTTTCAAAAGGTGTCATTTTACCCAATTTACTGCATCTGTTTGGGTTAAAACGGAAAGGATTACTTGTGATTACTAACGTTCATTCTCATCCTAAACTGTATATTTACACAAATGATGTAACAAGCTAATTTATTACATGTATAGTGCTTCACCACAATGCCTACCATCATACAATGTTGCCATTGATTGCCAGAACAGTACAAAAAAGTGAGAAAATCAATTTTGGCGTCTAATTAATAGGGAAGTGTTTACCCCTTCACTGCTATATTGTCGTCTGCTTGAATAGTGTTACCTGTAAGAATTTTCCCAAGTTACATTTCAAGATAGCATGGCTTAAGATTTAGAAATATCGATAGGAGTGTCAAATTGTTTGGATCCTGATCAGACGCCGTGTCACGCGGCGTCTGATCTGGATCCAAACTGTTTGCAAAGTTGACTTTATGCGACCTCGGTGGTACAAAAGTTCAACTGTTATTTTTTTATTTTATCTTTTTGTTGTTGTCTGCTTAGTTTCTCCTTCTGGTAGGGTTCATTGATGGGTGTTTTTTTTTAAAACAAACAAACAAAAACAGGAAAAAAACCAACAACAGTGCATACATTTTTCAGACAGCTCCTTTTGGAACTGCATGAGTATAGTCTGTATTGATTTCTTAAAAGGAAAGTTATATCTCACATGAACATGCAGCCTTTTATGGGGAAACTCAACCCCTTACGAAAAACTACCATTTGAAATATTACTCAACCTTAATGAAATATTTTCATATAGGAAACAGCGCAGACTTATGTCGGTAACGCACATTCCTTGTTTCGCTTTTCTGTAGCTCAGATACATGTATGAGAAAATAAATGAATTCACAGATTTCATGTGTCCATACGTAGCCTAATATTTACATATTTTCTGGCATTTTGAATAAACATCGTTATCAAGTCATAATTCTTTTTTCTCTTTGTTTATCAACCATAGTTTAGCTGCCGTATAGGTACAACGGACAAGATAACATAAATATCAAGATTATTAAATGTTTCCCTGTACATATTTTCGAACGAAATCTGGCTTTATAAATATGTTTTCCTATAGATAAGAATGTTGCAAGGAACTTAAATGTTACAATGCAACAGGCCAAACCAGCTAGACGTATTCCAGAACGTAATACCTTAGACGATAAATACAAGAAACTATGTCGCGGTGAAGCGGACATTTCGCAGGTAAGCTACGTCATAGGTAAAGCTGATAACACGGTATTCTTTCCAAATGAACGCTAAAACTGATAACCCGACATCTGATAAGGTTTAAAGCTGTTTGCCACTCAGACAAAAATAAGTAGTGAATATTTCTGTGATTTTCTACATATATTCGCCATTGTGTTACGTTTCGTTTAAACGAAAAAAAAGTATTCTCCACTTTTCTACAGCCGTATACCAAAATGATATTTTCACTCAAAACACCAATATCTATTGTTATATCAGTTACAGAGGAGAAGACATTAATTTTTCACGTTTAAACGAAGAAACTAAATTCAAACAAAATGCTATAGATATAGCAAAAATGACAGGTTATTGTAAATGTTCGAAAGAGTTGACGATATTTACATTTGAGTGACAAAAAGTTTTGAGCCTGTTCAGACACCGGCCTTCTCGCCATCTTATCTGGCTCCAAACTGTTTGACATGGAAATGGTTGCATTATTTGGAAATTATTATTTTACATTTATTCATCTACAGTCGAAACGTGATACTTCGAACTCGCTTAAATCGATCGTACCAGTATTTCGTTAGCTATAATTTGATCGTGTGATCTCGAGTAAGTCGATCATACCAATATTTCAAAGTTAAAACGTGGCTATGCCACGTTTTAACCTTTAAAAAATGGGTATGTTCGAACTAACGCGACTTCGACGTATCGAGTTTCGACTGTATTTTGTCTTTTATACCTTCAATTTTTTCTAACATAGATGACAATATGCCGAGTAAGCAATCTCATACAGCCTCCTATAAAAGATTAATTCTTCTAACAGAGGCATTTATTAACCCTTTCATGATCAAATTATTCGGGAGATTTTTACCCCTTCACCGCTCTAGTGTCGTCTGCTTCATTTTTGTTGTCTGCAAGACACATTTCAAAGTTAGATTTCAGGTTGTATGACTTAATAAATATCGATAAGAGTGTCAGACAGTTTGCGGCGTCTGATCAGGACCCAAACTGTTTGCAAATGCGCTTTGACGTGATTGATAGTGAAAGGGTTAACACAGACAAAAGCAATATATGTGATACTTAATGGCCCTGTCACACTTTACCGGATAGCTAAGAAACAGTTGATGTCAATTGCAAACAGTTTGGAGCTAGATCAGAACTGATTGTCGAGTACTTTGACGTCTGACCTTCTTTAAAACTATCTGACCTTCAATTCAAAGAATAAGACATGTTTAGAAATGCAAGCAATCAGGCAAAAACTGTATTTAACTTTCAGTGCGCATGTGTTTGTTACAGGAGCCCTTCACATTCAATATTAGCTTACCTGTGAATACAGTGTTCCCTCTCTACAGCGACACCCAATGGGAGCCAAAGATTGTGTGCGTTATTCGGAGGGAGTCGTTATAGGGAGGGAAACTTGCTTATATTTGCGGTGTCTGATATAGATTCAAGCTGTTTGCCACTCTTAATTATGTTTTTTCTATCAAAATGTCCAATATGTAACTTTATGAAATGCAGCAGATGACAATTTTAAGTAGACGATATTTCAGCAATGAAAGCGTTTTTAATAACTGTCGGAACAGCGACAAATCACGTTGATAGGAGACAGTATAATTATGTTGGGAAGGCAGTTGTAGGGTGGGAGCACTGTAGTAAATGTGTCATATAAAAGAAGTATAGCCCTAGATCAGAGGAATTAATGAATATATCTGATCATCGCCTGTACTGCTTGTCGTTTTGTAATACACGTGTATATTGCAGAAAACAACCCTAAATAGTCACAAATCGACTGGACATTATTTGAAACTAAATAAATTGAGGGGTGCATGAGATAGTGAATATTAACCTGTATCATGCTGAATTGTCGTCTGCTTCAAAAATATCATCCGCGATAAAAAATAGTTTTTATGCTTTTATAAACTGAAGAAAAGTTGAATAAGAGTAACAAACAGTTTAGATCCAGATCAGACGCGTTACGCGGCATCTGATCTGGATCTAAATTGTTTGCGAATGTTAGATCATGCTAAGCATGATTAAGGTTAAACGTCTCAACATCATAATTATGTTTCAGACCAGCGCTAAGGCATTATCTTGTCATGTGACGAATCAAAACAGAAACCCTCTGCTAGTGATGCAACCTGCACGACTAGAGGAGTTGAGAATCGAATCTCCAAGTATTACCTTCATGCGAGATCTCGTCTCCAAACGTGAAGTTATGCAGCTTAAGGCTATCGCAAAGAAACAGGTTATTACTGTGACATAAAAGTTCTTTTTTTATTATATCTTGACTCAGTCTGGTCATCTAGAAATGGTATAAAACATAAACCCAATCGTGTCTAGCGTCCCATAAAAGGGACATAGTCTGATCGTAGTCTACACTGTTTGCTGATAGAAATTTCAATATAAAACAATACGAAAATGATAATTAATACCAGACATCCCTTACATAAAATAGACTAATCCAATATATAAGCATGGACGAATCCACTCTGTGCAAATGGGTTAACCCTTTCACTTCCATATTGACGTCATACATATTAAAGGCGTAACTATCGTCTGCTACCAAACTATCATTTGCTTTTATTTCTAAAATTTAGAACTTTGGAAATGTTTGACATAGATTCTCAGTTTGGATCCCGATCAGACGCCGCGTTACACGATCAAAACTGTTTAAAAACGTTCTTGGAAATGGAAGGGTTACTTAATATGTCTTAGAAGTCTAACTTTAATATACAGATAGCTTTCAGTACATGTATCCAGGTACCACCATTATTCGAACACCTAAGCATCTTCGAGTAAATTACAAATTTCTATGTGAATAAAAGTTTATTTTTACATAGATACTGGATACACTGGTTATTTTCAACTTATAATACGATGGGTAAGTTATTGCAACTAAAATCGGTTCTCAAACAATGTAAATAAAGCATAGTGGCTCGCTTACCTCATTCACAGTGGGATGCCAACCTAAATTCGAACAGCAGGTTTGACACCACAAAATGTCTACTATATGTAGTCCAGGGTAAGTGTTTGTTCATGAAATGTCAGACAAAACATAAAACAAGAGTCTGTAACCTCATAAAAAGTAAAACCAACTTGTTTTACCTGTAATTTACGGTAGTTTAGACATAAAGTATCAATTGTTAATGGCTACAGACAGGGCATTAGAAGGGATCTCCATCTTGATGTGAAATGCATCTAAAACAAAGAAGAAATTTCTTAAAGTTGTTGAACATATTTTTAAAAAAAAAACCTAGTGTACTGGAACCTGTAAGATAAACAAATATTTTGTTTATTCCCTGTTACTTCTTATATGAAACACACTTTGGAAATAAAAAAGTGAAAAAAGTCATAAAGACCCCTAGTTTGAGATTTGATCAAATTTAGTGGTCTCAACCCTCAATATAATTTATCCGGACCATTAGGGATGAGGTAAATATAAAAGTTTTGCAGCCGATACACCACTGGTCATTTTTGTTGACAAAAAAAGGTAGTTTGTGGCATACTTATACATTGGGAAATTTGGGATTAGATGTAAATGCAATATTTATACTCAGAGAAGTTCAACAAATGCCCTTTTACCTGTTTACTGATCTTTTTTGCCGATTTTGAGTTCTTGACATTTTTACCGGTGTTACTGTCAAAATGTCACGCGCGATTATGCAAATTTGTTTGTAACCATAGATGTCACGCGAAATGATTCATGTGTTCGATTTTTGGTTGTGTTCGAATAACGGTTGTAAAGGGATACGTTTTCTTTTACTTTCTTCTCCTGACACTGAAAAAAGGAGGTTTCGTCAGGCTCGAGTTGGTGTAATTATGCAGTTCATGCTTTCAACCCTACAGCCCTCTGTGGAATACAATTTTAACAGATTGGGTTCATATCAGGTGCCAAGGAACTCAGCGTCTGATCAGGATCGAAACTGTTTTTCAGTATTTTAACATCAGTTCAGCGTATTAAAATTGCTGCAGGTGACATTTTACGCAGACGAATATTATGCAGGATTTAACGACAAAAGCAAATGGGATTTTTAGAAGATTGAAAAGGGTAAACATTTATGGGATGAAACTGTTGTCTGCTTAAATTAGGAAAATACAATTCCATGTGTAAACCAGAGCACATATTGTGTTTCACGGGTGCGTGACTGATCTTAACTCAACTTTGTCAACTCGGCATCGGATCTGGATGCTAATTAGTTTAAATGTTGTCAGTCGACAGAATAAACAGACGACAATTTCTACCGTGTGGTATCACAGTATGTAAACTCCGGTGTATCCCTACTAGTTCAGCGGATAGATGAAAAATCGTGCACTTTGTGGTAAAAGCATGAAACTTGGCACACATGCATAACGTGACATAAGAAAGAAAAATAGCTATAGTGCCAAGCTCGATTTGACCTCTGACCTCCCTGGCGGCCATTTTTAAAAATGGCCGCCACGGTTGTAATACTGGGTGGCTTTAAAAATACTTCAGGGTCTAAATCAGTGGGATTTCTGCATGTAGTTGCTTGTTTCAGATAGAAATATGCTTTGCAAATCAGATCTAATTACTTTTGGACCAATGGTGCTTTTTAATTTTATACCGGGATCTTTTTATTTTGCCTTTCCTGCATAACAAGCGACAAATAATACCATATCCAAGGTAAGAAGGTGTCATATTTCTAAAGATGCCCAACATAGCGAAAACAACACTTGTTTTATATGTATAGAACACATAATTCAAAACAATTTTAGCTATAGTGCCAACGCGAAAAATTTCATGTGTGGCTATGGCGGCCATTTTCCAAGATGGTCGCCAATTAAATATACCAAACATGTCAAAATGACAATATGTACACAATAATACTTTCAAATATGAAATATTTACCTAAACAATGTGTAGATACCTCACATCGATTAATATGTTAGTAAAATACCCCACATGTTAATTTTATTAGGGTTATTTACCTAGAAAAGGGAGATAATTTTCCTATTTTGCTGTTATTTTGAATCTAGACAAATCAGTTTATGCAAATTTTGTTTTAAAGTTACAAATCTGCCTCAACTTTCAAGTAAAGAAAAATTACAATAACATTTGGAACAGGATTGAAGAGACAATGTCACAAAAGTTCAAACTATCTCCGTTTTAGTAACAACATTACCGTAATTGGCATTGCTTTACACTCTCAAAACTAAAACGAAGAAAAATTCAACAGAGAGAATGAAATATTAGTCAATGTGTGCTTATCTGGCATTTAACATGAATTTGACTGTAAAGGTTCTGCACAAGCAGGTACGTTATTTGTCTAGTTTGAATGACGGAACAATTTATGTATTGATTGGTTTGAAGCAAGCATAATCTAGCCTGTTTAAATAAAGCTAGAGCTGCAAGTCAAAAGGCGACCAGGAATTGTGCCAATGACTACTGGTTGGACCTGTGCGCTCCCATATAGCAAGCATCCTCTACTGGCAATATTAGAGGCATGCAAGAAGGAATAAAGAAAGCAACATGCCCAGCTATCAGGCAGACAACACCTCTTATGAAAAGGTTGGCCTGACCAACAAAACAGATGGAAAGGTGGATGGAAGACACTATACAAAATTGCCATTCCAACCATGGACAATGATATTGTTGTATTGGCTGTATATATCTTTGCAATTTTGGTAACACAAATTGTGACGAACTCTAAAATTGTTGGTTGAATTTTGATCGCAGTTTATGATTTTTTTCAAATGCTTGCCAAAGACAAATGCCTTGAGCTTCCAGTGGTCCGTGCCATAACATGCTGGAAGGGGTAACTGTTTGAGGTTTATGGAATATGTATCCTGATGTAACAATTTCGCAATAGTCATACTTAGGCCAACACTTCTGCAACATCGAGATGGTCATGGCACCCCGTCTATACCATAGGTGGTTCTCTCGGAAAAATTTTTTTGTACCCTTACTCTATTTATATACAAGGTATACAACTCTAAAAATGGCATTGCCAGAAAATTGGAAAAAACATATTTAAACCTAACTAAAACGGGTTTTATTGTTCGTAAAATACACCATATTCATAAAAAAGGTACTAAGGTATAGGTTGTTCAACTTAGAAAGACGAAATTTCAAAAATATTTGTCACGAAGCTCAATTACATGAGCTCATCCCAAGAGTTTACGGGTGTCAACCGCGTAAAGTTGCGTAAACACACGTTATAGGGGATATCACACATAATTTACATTATATTTATAAAATAAAAGTCAAAAATCCAATCACCAACCATCAAACTTTATTCAAACTCATATAAAATGGACATAAGAGAACAACAGATGACGGCCGAATTTGCATTTAGCTATTGACTTCCATTTTGGAAGAAAAAGAGAGTTATGTAAAGAGCGATTTGATTGGCTGGTCGATTGGTTCCCTAATACATTGCACCGAAGGCTAATGACTATCGAAAACGGTAAACAGTCATAACATAACAACATATGTTAGGCACCATAACGACGTTAACTGTTTTTATTTATTCTGTCAGCCGCAGTTGATTGTTTAGCCTCCACAACGAATAGACTGCCCTCCAAAGCTACTCAGCCTCATAAAGTCATTCCACTAGGACACGCAAGGGACCATCAGCTTTGTCTGGGACACATCCGATCCTTTGAACATGCTCCGTGGTGTCAAACATGAGAATGCATGCTCCCTCCAACACTCTTCGGAATCTGTTTTTCTCTGCTCATGTACCATGTATTTGAGTCTTGCTCTGCTTGTGTCTACATCCACACCAGACATGATGATAAACTCTGCAACCTAGATTGCGTCCGTGCTATATCAAAGGCCGCTCGTAACCTGATCAAAGAAGGGTTGTTTGCAGATGATGCTACCCTTGCAAGCCACACGCATGATGTTAACTGCGGCTTATGGACCGTTTTTCAAATACCTGCCTAGAGATTGTTCTGCTAATCAGCATCAAGAAGACTGAAATTATGGTTAAGAATGCCCTATTTCGTCCTGCCTTTCCGTTAGTAATTTGCAATTGGCAAACATAGACAAGGTTATGTGCCTAGGCTCATTCATCTCAGGAAGTATTTCTCTTGGTGCAGAAATCAACGCTCGCATTGGCAAGGACACCAGTGAGATGTCCAAAAGAGTCTGGTAGAACAAAACCCTAAATCTCAACACACAGCAGGCATCTACCAGGCATGTGTCTTAAGCACCCTTATGTTTGCAATACTGAGCTAGATACGTCTGTGCTGGCTTGGCTACATGCATACAATGTACAAAGGCAGACTCCAAAAAGACCTGCTGTATGGTCAACTTGAACCAGAATGAACCTTAGGTACATCGATATATGAGTCAATATTTTTATGTAACAATTCTGATGTCAAGGATGAGATTATTTTTATATTCTCTCTGAGGCTTACATTATAGCACAATGCATGTCCATACTGTGGAAATATGTTACAGAAAGGGCTTAAATGTACCCATGTTGTCGAGGTGTGGCGTATATTTAACACCATAGCAAAACCATTTCCTTGATGTAACATTCCTTTAAACAAGTGCAATGTCATTAAATGAATGAAAACAATTGTATTAGGTGTTTCATCACAATGAATAACATCTAATAGATTTCCTTAATAGTAAATTTTGCAAATTATATCAGATGATTTTATTTTCCAATTATGTACGGTTTGCGCCTAAAATAACTATCATAATTGACATTTTGTTTTCACACTGACAAAACCTTCAGAACTTGAACATGATTCCTCTGATATTCCATACTGTAGTATCATAAATACAATCATTTAGAGCAAAAGTTGCACCAAACTGCCATCTCCTGTGAATTGTATTTGCTAAAAAGAAGATGGTTACATCAAGGAATCTGCAGCTGCAGCAATGTTACATTAAGGAAAATACAAAGATATATCAAACGTCAAAAGTTTGATAAACATGAACAAACTGTAAACAAAACAATTAAACATTTTAGAACTGTTAACACTGCTTAGCCAGTGCTTACTTAGTATCAAAACTTTGGTTGTTTGAAAGTTATTCCATATTATTAGCGACAGGCTGTTACAGTAAAGAAGCAAATATGTTACATTAAGGAAATAAATGACTCTTCTGATACATAAAACTTAAAGAAAGAGTTTGACTGCCAACTGAGTATACATATAGTCTCTTCAAGTATAAATGCTTTACTATTACATTCATTATGGGAACTAAACTATCTATGCAACTATAATTGTATTGTCCCGTTACATCACTGAATTCATATTGTTGCGGCAAGGATTACAATATCATTGTGTACTTGATTTGCCAATTTCTAAATAAAAACGGAAGCATGATATATTCAACAATGAGCAGAATTTCCTATCTAGTTTGCACTTATTTTTAAGGACTTGGGTTTACTGGCGCTTATAAGTAGAAACAAATAGTGTAAATGTGTTACAGAAAATATATAGAGATATTAATTCATTGCTGTAACACAAAGTAACACAAAGTAGGCTCTGAATTAAAGGCTTACAATACAAATATCATGCCATATTTTTAGTTTCTTGTCAAAAATAAATGGAAAAGTTTATTCAATTACTAATCCAACATAAAAATGAAAATATTGAACTGTTTTGCAATTTATTTTCCTTTATGTAACAATGTATTTTTCCTTTATGTAACAATTTATTTTCCTTGATGCAACAGCTAAGGAAAATAGCAAAGTTTTAGGAAAATTTTGAAATGATTTTCATAATAATAACTGTTGAAATAACGCCTACCAACTTCAAAAAATGAATTTTCAAATTCTGTATAAAGTCTTCCTATTTTGTTAATATCTTACAGCTGTTTTCCTTAATGTAGTGGAATACCTCCTTGATGTAACACACGTTTAAAAGGATTTGTCCTAAGTACTCTTTTCAATGTAAAATACCTGTATACTTGAAAGAAATTTTCTTTTATTGATTTTTGGTCACTGGTTTCCTTGAAATAACGGTTTCTGGTCCTTGATGTAACAATCTCACTGTTACATCAAGGATCGTTACATCAAGGATGTATTTCACCTAAATGACCTTCTAACCTCATTAATTTGCATTAAATACTGAAACTATATGACACACCTTATTATACCTCGAATGCATACATTTTGTGTAAAAAGAGAGTAATGACTATTGCAGTCAAAGGCAGAATAATACATCGTTACATCAAGGAAGTGTTCAAAATGTATGGTACCAGCCTCAGCACTAAAATTGTCAGTGATTCCTTATTTCAAATCACGTGCTTAAAACTTCTTTCCGTCATTGTTGCCTCAATGTTCACTCTTCAAAATGGAGATGTTTTGCTATCAATGCCGAAGGAAAGCAACTCTGTACTGAACTATAATTGCAAATTGTTATATCACTGAACAGGATTCCAGGTACAGTGATTAACAATGAAAAAAAGTATTGAAACTGAGGAATTCCCACAATTTTACTGTTTATATGAAGGCAGATATAATTAAAGTTACCTATATTGGCACACTACTGAAATATTTCAGATATTTCACAGAAAGTCTATTGATTGTATAAAAAAAAACTATTTTAGGGACACTGCAAAACTGACTTTTCTTCTGTTTCAATGTCAAATAATTAAAAGATTCTGCATATCTCTTGCTCTTCTTTTGATAAATTGTGAATATAAACACGTTAGTATTAGCTTAAAATGACAATTATCCCTTTTTTCGAGAATGATATTTCTAAAATTTACAAGGACATGATTTTGTTTCATAAAAAAAATATCGACTCATATGCAAAAAAGACCTCAGGTCCGTTTACATGGACATCTAGTCATGGGAGAGCAGAAGATAACTCGTCCAGGGGACAATAGATCAGATCAGTATGGGTAACAAGAGAGCAAAGTAGAGAGACAAAAGAACAGAAGCAACAAAGAGAGACAAAAGAGAGTAGAATGAAATGTATCTGGTTGTGCAAGCTCTTAGACCAACTCGGACTACATCTGTGACAACTGCAGCAGGCAAATGCCATTCCGAGTTTGGAGCTCTGGCCCCAACTCTTCATGGCGCAACTCATCGTCTTCATAGACGGACAGAGGATGATGACGGCAAATGCAGCAAACCATACCTTCAGATGTTGACGAAGCCATAAGCATACTTCAGATATTCATTACCCTGTTCCATGACACTTTGTGTCAATGAAGCTAGAGTTGATTTGTTTGTTTATAAAGGTGGGGATATCAGAAATATACCCCCAAAACATGGAGCATGAGTTCATCATGTATTGAGAGCCATATATAAAGCTGGTTACTGCTTGGGCCAGTTTCTTGTTCCACTCATTTGCTACCACAGCCAAAGGGATGTGAATGGACACAATAGCAAGCAAGATTTCCCGTGAACTCTTGTGTTGTAATTACTCCAAAGGCTGTCGAAAACGCTGCAAGTGTAGAAAGGTGTCACTGAATGGTACTGAACTTTGTAAATATGACAGATGCTGTTAGATGAATTATGAAAGAAATAAGAGTGATCAGCTATTGATAAATTGTTCCATCATTCAAACTAGACAAATAACGTACTTGCTTGTGCATTCAGAACCTTTACAGTCAAATTCATGTTAAATGCCAGATAAACACACATTGACTAATATTTCATTCCCTCTGTTGAATTATTCTTCGTTTTAGTTTTGAGAGTGTAAAGCAATGCCCATTACAGTAATGTTGTTACTAAAAGGGAGATAATTTCAACTTTTGTGACATTGTCTCTTCAACCCTATTCCAAATGTTATTGTTAATGTTCTTTACTTGAAAGATGAGGCAGATTTGTAACTTTAAAACAACATTTGCATAAAATGAGTTGTCTAGATTCAAAATAACAACAAAATAGGAAAATTATCTCCCTTTTCTAGGTAAATAACCCTGATAAAATTAACATGTGGGGTATTTTACCAACATATGACTCGATGTGAGGTATTTACACCTTGTTTAGGTAAATATTTCATATTTGAAAGTTTTTTGTGTACATATTGTCATTTTGACATGTTTGGTATATTTAACTGGCGACCATCTTGGAAAATGGCCGCCATAGCCACACATGAAAGTTTTTGCAATGGCACTATAACTAAAATTGTTTTGAATTATGTATTCTATACATATACAACAAGTGTTGTTTTTGTATGTTGGGCATCTTTAGAAATATGACACCTTCTTATCCTGGATTTGGTGTAATTTGTCGCGTTTTATGTAGGAAAAGCAAAATAAAAAGACCCCGGTGTCATATCAAAATTGGACCCCCATAAAAAATGGACCCGGGGCCAAATTTGATAGCGAAATATGGACCCGCGGGTCCATATTTCGCTATCAAATTTGGACCCCCCCCTGTAAAAAATGGACCCCCCCCCCATGCAAAAATTTATAATGATAAAAAAACATAATATGTATCCTAGACGATGGTAGCTTAACCAAGTATCCAATAAATATGCCTTTTTACGCCCTTAATTTAATTGGACCCCCCCTCCCTTGGCAACACCCAACCATAAGTCATTTGATTTACACATCAATTTTAATTATTTTCCATTATTTGTTTGTTTAAGTAATGTTTTACTCCTTTCCTGAAGTTACTATGCCCTGCAAATTATTTTGGTTGGAGAAGGGGGGGGGGGGTCCAAATTTGATGGCGTAAAAAATGGACCCCCCCCCCCCCTTTTCAACACCCAACCATAAGTCATTTGATTTACACATCAACTTTAATTCTTTTCCATTACTTGTTAAGTTTAAGTGATGTTTTTCTCCTAATCTGAGGTTACTATGTGCTGCAAATTATTTCAATTGGAGAGGGGGGTCCAAATTTGATGGCGTAAAAATTGGACCCCCCTACCATTTCAACACCCAACCATAAGTCATTTAATTTACACATCAATTTTTTACGCCATCAAATTTGTACCCCCCCCCCCCCCCCCCCCCCACTTCTCCAACCAAAATAATTTGCAGGGCATAGTAACTTCAGGAAAGGAGTAAAACATTACTTAAACAAAACAAATAATGGAAAATAATTAAAATTGATGTGTAAATCAAATGACTTATGGTTGGGTGTTGAAATGGTAGGGGGGGGTCCAATTTATACGCCATCAAATTTGGACCCCATCTCCAACTGAAATTATTTGCAGGGCATAGTAACCTCAGATTATGAGAAAAAAATCACTAAAACTTAACAAGTAATGGAAAAGAATTAAAATTGATGTGTAAATCAAATGACTTATGGTTGGGTGTTGAAAAGGGAGGAAGGTCCAATTTTTACGCCATTAAATTTGGACCCCCCTCTCCAATTAAAATAATTTGCAGGGCATAGTAACCTCAGATTAGGAGAAAAACAACACTTAAACTTAACAAGTAATGGAAAAGAATTAAAGTTGATGTGTAAATCAAATGACTTATGGTTGGGTGTTGAAAAGGGGGGGGGGTCCATTTTTTACGCCATCAAATTTGGACCCCCCCCCCCCCCCCCTTCTCCAACCAAAATAATTTGCAGGGCATAGTAACTTCAGGAAAGGAGTAAAACATTACTTAAACAAAACAAATAATGGAAAATAATTCAAATTGATGTGTAAATCAAATGACTTATGGTTGGGTGTTGAAATGGTAGGGGGGTCCAATTTTTACGCCATCAAATTTGGACCCCCCTCTCCAATTGAAATAATTTGCAGGGCATAGTAACCTCAAATTAGGAGAAAAACATCACTTAAACTTAACAAGTAATGGAAAAGAATTAAAGTTGATGTGTAAATCAAATGACTTATGGTTGGGTGTTGAAAAGGGGAGGGGGGGGGTCCATTTTTTACGCCATCAAATTTGGACCCCCCCCCCCCTTCTCCAACCAAAATATTTTGCAGGGCATAGTAACATCAGGAAAGGAGTAAAACATTACTTAAAACAAAACAAATAATGGAAAATAATTAAAATTGATGTGTAAATCAAATGACTTATTGTTGGGTGCTGAAATGGGAGGGAGGGGGGTCCAATTTTTACGCCATCAAATTTGGACCCCCCTCTCCAATTGAAATAATTTGCAGGGCATAGTAACCTCAAATTAGGAGAAAAACATCACTTAAACTTAACAAGTAATGGAAAAGAATTAAAGTTGATGTGTAAATCAAATGACTTATGGTTGGGTGCTGAAATGGGAGGGAGGGGGTCCAATTTTTACGCCATCAAATTTGGACCCCCCTCTCCAATTGAAATAATTTGCAGGGCATAGTAACCTCAAATTAGGAGAAAAACATCACTTAAACATAACAAGTAATGAAAAAGAATTAAAGTTGATGTGTAAATCAAATGACTTATGGTTGGGTGTTGAAAAGGGTGGGGGGGGTCCATTTTTTACGCCATCAAATTTGGACCCCCCCCCCCCCCTTCTCCAACCAAAATAATTTGCAGGGCATAGTAACTTCAGGAAAGGAGTAAAACATTACTTAAACAAAACATATAATGGAAAATAATTAAAATTGATGTGTAAATCAAATGACTTATTGTTGGGTGCTGAAATGGGAGGGAGGGGGGTCCAATTTTTACGCCATCAAAATTGGACCCCCCTCTCCAATTGAAATAATTTGCAGGGCATAGTAACCTCAGATTAGGAGAAAAACATCACTTAAACTTAACAATTAATGGAAAAGAATTCAAGTTGATGTGTAAATCAAATGACTTATGGTTGGGTGTTAAAAAGGGGGGGGGGGTCCATTTTTTACGCCATCAAATTTGGCTCCCCCCCCTTCCTCCAACCAAAATAATTTGCAGGGCATAGTAACTTAAGGAAAGGAGTAAAACATTACTGAAACAAAACAACTAATGGAAAAGAATTAAAGTTGATGTGAAAATCAAATGACTTAAGGTTGGGTGTTGCCAAGCGAGGGGGGGTCCAATTTTGATGCCATCAAATTTGGACCCCCACTCCAACAATTTTTTTTTTTTTTTTTTTATTTAATTTTTTTTATGGGCATAACAACCTCAAGATAGGAGTTATCAATATTTTGCATTAGGGAGAAGCATTACCAACTTTTGGGGGGGGTCCAAAATTTACAGGGGGGGTCCATATTTCGCTATCAAAAATGGACCCGCGGGTCCATTTTTTACGGGGGTCCAAATTTGATCTGACACCGGTATAAAATTAAAAAGCACCATTGGTCCAAAAGTAATTAGATCTGATTTGCAAAGCATATTTATATCTGAAACAAGCAATTACATGCAGAAATCCCACTGATTTAGACCCTGATGTCTTTTTAAAGCCACCCAGTATTACAACCGTGGCGGCCATTTTTAAAAATGGCCGCCAGGGAGGTGAGAGGTCAAATCGAGCTTTGGCACTATAGCTATTTTTCTTTCTTATGCCATGATATGCATGTGTGTCAAGTTTCATGCTTTTATCACAAAGTGCACGATTTTGCCACTTTTTGGCATGAGGCCGCTGGGCTTTACCGGAAGCTGCAATATTTTAAGAATCTATACCTTGCATATAGTAAGCTCTCCCTTTAAAGACATCACATGACCAAGCTTGGGTGGTAACACCTACCCCGTATATAGTTTGAGTCAAAGCATGCAGAGCATGCACTAACGGTGCACTAAAGGGCCTCTATTCAAAGCTGAGCCATTGTCAGAACACTTTTCTCATGCTGTTTACCGGTATATACCTGTATTTTGACACCTACTAAACAATGGGGGGATCAATGAAAGGACTGGCTCAATGTCTTTAAACACATTACTTGACCTAGCTTGGGTGGTGACACCCTAGTCCCGTAGCAAGTTTGAGTTAAAGCATGCAGCATGCTATTTATGTGAGGCCCATACCTTATATTTGACAGTTTGGTTAGTAAAACCCATTAATAAAACCTTTAAGTGTGAGTATGTCAGGGAATCTCTAGACAACTTGAGATTGGTGACATTGACTTTGCGCACTTTACTCCTGCTTTACAGTTACTTTCACGCCTAGTGTAGTGAGAAACATTGGGGGAATCATTGAATGGACTGGGGTAATGTCTTTAACATATTGACCATAGAAACTTAAATGGACAATTCCCTGTTTTCATTTACGTCCAGTCTATTTTTAATAGATCAAACTGTTCGATAATAAGTGTAGCAGTAGCAGGTTTGACCTATTATCCCATAAATACAATTTTTATACCCTTCATTTATAATCTAAATATATACCTTAAAATACAGACAATTGTATAACACAAACGCATTGTTGCTCTTTGTTTTCAGCTGCGTACTTCAGTGGTAATCCCTAACAAACCAACTCCTAATCGAATAAGCAAAGGGTGAGTAGGAAAGGGAGCATTAACCCATTACCCCATAACCTGTTTCTAGTTTTGAAAATAGGTGACCACTTAAATCGGGTTGAAAGTAAGCAGAATTCCCCTTAAGGCGCATTCTGCTTTACTTTCATTCAGCTTTAAGCTACTATCCACTAAATGATAGAAACTGTTTTTTATGATACATATTCAAGGCTGTATCTGCTCTACCTACAGGCCCCTTAGGAAGCAAATTTCGAATAGGGCACAAGTTTATTTGTGTACACACTCTTACTAAAGGGTTTCGAGGCATGCTCCTCCGGGGAAAAATATTCCTACCGTATATACATGTACATGTATATGTTACAGGGATTAAATGTAATCGGGGAATACGCGTAATCCCTGAACTTTTTAGGGATTACGCGTAATCACTGGGCGTTTTAGGGAATTGATGAATTGTCCCTTTTTTCATCAAATTAATAGATTTGTACTATAAAAGCATTTCTATTGGTTTTAAACATCATGCTTTCTTGAAATATCATGGTCTAATGAACGTTCATACAAAGTTTCTTGTACAAGTTAATAAAAATAAGTGAACTGTGTGCATTTAAGTCAAGACAATTAAACACCAATACATCTGTCATGATAATAAGGTTAACAACATATTTTATTAGGGTTTTCGTGAATTTCAGGGATTCCACGTATTCCCTGATTACACTCAATCCCTGTAACATATATATATATATATGTGTGTGTGTGTGGTCTATTGTGAGATCTGAGGGCGTTTCTAGCATTCAAAAAAGGTGTAATACAAACATAAATCTATGTAAAAAATGACTCAAAATGACCCAAAATGTTTAATCTAAGATAACACTTTTTGACAGAGTGTCTTCTAGCTATAAATATCTACCCCTACTCTATCCACTGCCACATGTATTAGTGTACGCGCTCCTATAAGAGTGGATCCGGGGGATGTTGCCCCGTGATATTTTTTATTTCTATTTGGTCTCTGGTGCGTTCTGGGGGCCCCAGTGTCCCCACCCCAACCCCTGTTCATACCTACGGGCATGTAGCGTGTTCAGTAAAGAAATCGATGGCCGTCGATTGCGAGTTGGCTACCGTTCTGGATAAAATGATATTCTTCCGTTCAAATGCAAACGCATTGCAATGAAATATAGATAATGACAAGTTTTTAACAATTCAGACTACCAGTTTTAATCTGAGTGGCAAACAGTTTGGAGCCTGATCAGACGCCGAGTTACCCGGCGTCTGATCTGGCTCCAAACTGTTTGCAATGAAAATAATAGTTTAAGCGTAAACGCGGTTATTTAGAAAAAAATGTTTTCTCTACTGTACTCTGCACGCTGCGCACGGGGCACAAACTGCTAACCTAAACAGCAAACAGTGGTAACTGAACACGCTACAGATCTATGTTTATGTTTTACAGAGCTCATCTTAAAGAAGTTGGCAATCCGCTAGTCAAGAGAATACGACAAAGAATAGCTGCGGCTACTGGTCTAAATCGTAAAGCTTTCGAAGGACTGCAGGTAAAAGCGATATATTTAACCCATTGTTCCATAGATACGCATTTTTACGCATTTAATTTATTCCTCTTCTGGAGAATTATCTCCTATTTATAGTCATGTATGTGTATCATAAGAAATATTTTCTATAGGCTAACAGATGGAAGAACTTACAGCAGGCTGGGCCCGTTTCATAAAACTTCTTACGACAAATGTTGTCGAAAGTCAAAATTTTAAATACATTAAATAGAGGATAATTGTTTTTTTCAGTATAAGATAGAAATTTAATCCATTGAGTGAACATCAGACGTTATATTTTCACGAGTGGCGAAGCCACGAGTGAAAATATAACAGTCTAATGTTCACGAAATGGATTAAATTCGATCTTATACTGAAAAAATGCAATTATTCTATTTATTTATGCTTTTAAGCCACTTTTTAAACGAAATTGTTCGACAATTGAGAAAGCGAAAGTAAATGATTTACCCCGTGTTGAGCCCCAACTTTATATCGAACACATTTTCGAAACAGTTTCCCGTACGATGACGTCACTTATTTATTGATTTGACGTCATCCGAATTACTTCGTTGCTCCCGAGTTTGGATTCGTGCTCTTCCGGTGAGTAGTTCGCGACAAATCGGACTGCCGGAATTTAACGATAAGACACGATTGACTACGATTCTTGGGGAGCCCTACGGGGAAAATTCATAATAAAAGCGATTGGTGATAATCCACTGCAGTGGATTACCAAGTGATAATCCACTGCTATTTCGTGGTAATCCACCGAAAAGCATAAATAAATTTCTTTCTTTTTTGTTTATCTTGTAAAGACGATTCCAAAGAGATGGCACTATACAGGATTAGATGGAGAAATAAATAATAATTGAGACTTATAATCTGACTTACGACAACATTTTTCGTACGAAATTTTATCAAACGAGCCCATGGTTCCTAAACCAGAATGAGCATATAAGTGCATTCTCCTTTAATTTCAACCTGCTTTAAGTGATCATTTGTTTTCTTTCCAAAACTAGAAAACAGGCTATAGTTTAACGGATTAACACATCCATGCTTATTGTCCACGAACAGGTAGACATGACATGTACCAAATAGTGTAAACCTTGCTGAGACGTTGCAAATTGCGGAGCCTTGTCAATGCCTGCACTATTTGCTATTTCATGTGAATTTGTAAGTACGGAAAAGTCTGCAATTTCTTTCTATCACTTTTCTATACAGTAAAACCTCTCTATTGCGACTACTAAAGTGTGCAATTATTAGGTGTTGAGACAGGTGACTGCTCAAAGGAGCTTTCTGTTTGACGTTCACCTTGCTGTAAGTTGTCACTTGTCTTTTATACAATCAGTTATCTTTTTAATGGTCATAATAGAGCGGTTTTGCTGAATTGTATAAGAAAGTGTCCAGCACGGACATAGCGAGATAAGATAGGATAGATATAAGATAAAAATAATTCTTTTATTTACAGTCGGTTTAATTTTTTAGACATTTTAATATATACTTACCTATTTATATAATACATGTACATGCAAATACTGGCCCAATAATCTTTTTTAATGTTTAACGCTTTTACTGCTGCAATATCGTCTGCTTAAATTTGTCGTCTACTGTTTCTCTCAAAGTTACATATTAGTGAACATTTTGATAGAAAATGTATAATTATGAGTGACAAACAGCTTGAATCCAGAACCAGACGCCGCGTTACGCGGCGTCTGGTCTGGATTCAAGCTGTTTGCAAATGTAATATTGTTCCCTTCCTTTAACGAAATCCTCTAACAACTGTCATTGGGTGTGGTTGTAGAGAGGGAGCACTGTATTACCAAATCGAGATTGAACATGTTGACATATATAACGTATACTACTGTTGACCAATCCTTCTAATGCTTTCTTGCCGATCGCAATTTGACTTGTAATTGAAAACAGTTTAGATCCAGACTGTTTGACACTCGTCTTGAACTCTTTGGCTGCCAAAATAATCGTGATATACCCTTCACCGTTTCATAATCGTTTGCTTCATTTTTGTTGTTTGCACGATCGTTTCAAAGTATGATTCAGTGTAGTTTGATTTGACTTGAAACATATCGATATGAGTGTCAAACAGTTTGGATCCTGAATAGACCCCGCGTTACGCGGCTTTTGACCAGGATCCAAACTCTTTTTGGCGTCATTAAGAGTGAAAGAGTTAAGCTACTTAATCACGTTCACTACCATTATGATAAAAATACTCGTCGAACACAGACGCTGCTATATTATCGTCTGCTTATTTTTTCGTCTGCTTTTACTTTTAACTTTTGAAAGTAGGGAACACTGATATGAATCTCGAATAGTTTTGACCCTGATCAGACACCGTGTAAGAATCCAAACTGTAAGTGCTGTCGTGATTGGCAGTTAAGGGATGAAGTTTCCTTCTAACTAAAAGTTAAAAACCTAACATTGAAATAAAGTTATAAAAGGGAAAGTATTTTTGTTCATGTTTGTTATATTCTGTTGTGGAAGGTGTGAGAGATTTGTTTCTTACAGGTTGCAAACTATGGCATAGGTGGATGGTACAGCCCTCACCCCGATTACTTCGAAGTGAGTAAAACTTTAAAGGAAAGAATATAGAGGGACGCTATTCATGCAATTTAACCCTAAATTAAAAAAAGACCCATGAAATAAATAATGATGTAGACGAATTAGTTTCTTCTAAGTGACAACACGTACCCTCTTTTGTATTCTAAATTATCAGCGTCTCATACAAAAACTGTACTTAATGTTTTCTTTATAGAAAGTGGCGGACGACATATAAGTATGGTGGCTAATAACCGGCACATTGTATTAAAAATAAAAGGTATATTTCTTTTTGCTGAAAACAGCATTTTTGCTTAGAGATGTTTACCATAGAAGAGAAACAATGATGCTTTTATTCAGCAGCTAGAACATTTTCTTTAAGAAATCAAATCAAATCACCTCCCTTTGATTTGAAATAAGAATGAATTTTAAGTGTTTCATTTTCGTTACATGTGTCGTTTAATCTGAATGTTTTTATTTGATTACATTGATGAACGTATGAACCTTTAAAATCTCAAACAAAACTGGAGTTGATAAGGTACTTTAAAAGATATGGAGCTTTAAAATATACTTAATGTAAAGTAAATGTACAAAATGGGTACTTTCTTTTTTGGCTGTGATTATATAGTTAGGTATTCTTCATAGTAGAGTTGAGAAGACGTTATTCTTTCCAAGTAAACGTATTATGATAAAAACAATTACATCAATTCAAACAATTTGGAGCCTGGTCAGACGTCGGGAAAGCGTCTGATCCGGTTCCACACGGTTTACAATACACGACAGTTTCTGTTAAAACTCTCATTTTTCAATATAATTATGTTTGCAGCACGTTTGCGGCTGGTTTCGTTTAAACTGAAAAAATAAAGTTGCCCAACTGTATTATCACTGGCATTAAGGTTTCTTCAATTGATTAACTGAATGTCTTTAATTGTACAAACAGTGCATTCAATACATTCAAAGCAGACGATATAACTGCAGAAGAAAGACTAATCATATTACAGTAAAATATGTCTATAACGTGCTAATTGACTGCATAAAAGACAGGTGCCAGTTTAAAGCAAGGTGAACGTAAAACGATCACTTTGCTTTAAGCAGTCACCTACCTCAAACATCTGATAATTAACACAATGTAGTGGTCGTAATAAAGAGGGTTTACTTACTGTACTTGACTTTCTTCAGGTATTTACTATATAATGTACAACCAACTCAATGTAAAACTTAGTACTGTAAAACCTAAAGTGAGCATCTGCACAACGTCAGAAATAGATACAGAACAACAAGAACCCAATGGGCTCTAATGCGCTCACCAGAGTACACAGTTCCCATATTTAACTAGACTTAACACTTAAGGCGATTAATACCCCCGATAGTGCCTTGTCACAATAATCAAATGTGTCATGATAATGTTGATGTGTGTTCTTTATATGAACTAGAGGGTTCAGAAGCCTATTCTACGCTTTGACCTAATGACCTACTTTTTGACCTGACATAGCTCATATTCATACATTACTTAGATTTTATCAAGGTGATCATTCTAAGGAAGTTGTGTGAAATTATGGCTAAAATAAGGCCCCTACAGTGTTTAGAAGCTATTTATACGTTTTGACCTACTGACCTACTTTTTTATCTTATGTAACTCATATTCACACAGTGCCTAGCTGTTGTCAAGATAAGCATTCTAAGCAAGTTTCAAGAAGATTAGGCTTAAAATATAGCAACTTGAGTGACAAAAAGCTTTTTCTGTGATTTGACCTACTGACCTACTTTATGACCCGACATAACCTACATTCATGTACGATCTATATTTTATTTTGGTCACGACACTGACAAAATCTCATAAATACAATTTCTAGAAGGTTCTTCAACTTTACATTCGATATTACCGAACACGGAAAATGACCACGCCCTCTGGCGGCCATGTTTTTTAACGGATCAAAAGTCTTTGAACAACTTTTAAAGTATATCTATTGAGAAGCATTTTGGTGAAAACCAAAATGAAATCGGTCCAGTGGTTTCGGAGAAGAAGATTTGTGTAGATATCGTGCACGGTTGCCATGGCAACAAGAATATTAGCCCCACCCACTTTCTTTGAACAACTTTTGAAGCTCAAACCATAAGTATGTATCTGTAGAAGTTTGGTTACACTGGAGCTATTTGTTTCAGAGAAGAAGTCATTTGCAATTGTTGAGGGACAGACGGACAGACAGACGGACGACAGCAGGGGTATCACAAAAGCTCACCTTGAACACTTCGTGCTCTGGTGAGCTAAAAAGCGTTGAGGGCAGAATTTTAATTGTTACAAGACAATTGCTTACATGGTTTTTATGGCGTTTGTCGTCAGACAACGCCACAGTGCCACGGACAATAAAATAATAATAATATACCAAGTTATAGTCTAATGTGTAAACCATTTCGGGACGGTCAGGTCTTTTTAACAGTCAACCTTGTACTTATGTTACCACTGAAAATACGATATTTCTGTACTATTTATGATTAAAGCCAGCTTGAAGTAAGGCAGATATTGTACAGAAGGGTTCCCTGCATTAAGCAGTATTGGCATGATTTAAGTTCTCAAATTGTTGCCGTTTTGTACAGGTATCTCAGTCAAAGTTGTGTAAATCCGAACAACGCAAAAGAATCCCCATTGCATGTATCACTCCGCGGTACAAAGACACTGATCCTGAAATCAAGGGATATGTTCAGCGTTATTTGAAGTCTTCATTTGTGTAGCCAAGGATTTCTCATATTTTTCCGCTGAAAAACATCGATGCTTACCATTTCGATCGACTTTTCAAAATAATAAGTAATAGTGTCTTACAATCTGTTATTCTATAGTGGTTTACCGTTATTTGAGTTTGTATTGCTATATTATTATTGTCAAACACGAAACGTGCCTAGTGACCTTTGAAATGTCCCCTATCGGAAGCTTATTAATCTCGGTCACGGAGTATAAATAGGCCCCCTTTACCGATGGCTTGAATAACCGAAAGCCATCCAAAAATCAAAAGACATCCGAAAAGCAAAAGGCACTCTAAATTGTTTAATATCAGAAATCATTTGTTTTTTGAGTATTGGTGTTGGTAAACGTAGTTATATAAAACAGAAAAATATATGTTGCTAAATTTGACTATCTAGAAGTGGAAATACAACCAGAATGATCTATATGTTGTCTGAATGATGTATAAAAGCCAATTTGTGTAACTGTTTAAATCAAGTAAATGAACAATAAAAATGGGAATTTACTGACTTAGTGTTACTTAGTGTTGATTTCCAGCTCAGGGTCCTCTATGATGGACTCTTCTTTTTGTGTACTTAGTACTTTTGCTTTAGTTCCGGTTTTTATATTAGCCTTATAGTTGTATTTAATTTCTTGATCGTTCCAATAGTTATCTAGCCTAATTTTGAAAGAGTTGAGTGTTTTTGCATTTACGATTTTCTGTTAAGCTATTCTAAGTAGTTGCTGTTCTTATTCCAAAACTATATTTTCTGATGTCTAACCTTGCTCTCTGGGAGTATAACTGTTTAGGATTTCCCCTTATTGAAGTTCTTATTGTTTGATTTCCTCTTAGTTTTAGACAGTTTCCTACTTCATTATTATAATCCCCCCTTGTCAATTTATATACTTCGATCATGGCTCCACCAGACATGGGGAAATTGAAATTGATAGTTTAATTAATTAATAATTAATTATCAAAAAGTGATGTAAATGGTAATAATTGTTAATTGAGCAATATTTTAATTACTTTAAATTGTAATTTAATCATTACTAAAAAAGTGGGTAATTGTTAATTGAATTGCTATTACTTTTCAATTAACCCTGCACAATATGTACATGATTTGGAACAATAACATTCTGAACTCATATTGAAAACAAGATAAGCCTATTGATACATTTTATAAGCATGTCCATGTTAGTTTTAAAGATTGACTTCATCTTACTTTAAACATTTAATTCCATAAATATTTACAAACTGACATGATTGAAAACACATATACTAATGAAAAAGATTAGATTACAAGCTTATTGGGATCTTCTACATGTTGTCAATAACCTGTCAATAATGCTACAAAGGTGGTAATGCTTAAACAGCTTTAAATCTCAGATCAATAAAACATGATTTGTTAAAAAATGTGTTAAACTTAAAATACATGCATGTTGTTGTTGTAACTTCATCATGGATGGACATAAATCCTTAGTAGCTGCAACAATACATGCACCATATACTATGAGGAAACAATATTTTTTTAGCTAGTTCTTATTCTCAATTTGCAAAATCGAATTGCTTAACCCTTACTGGAGTTGCTCATTGGCCGAATATATTTTGGCAATATACTATGCATTCATTTTATTTGAAAAGTCAGTTTGAATCCAGATCAAGTCACACAAAGATCCCAACAGTTTAAAATTCATTTCATATTTGTCAAAGTATTAGACAGACGTGAAATATTGACTACAGATGACAACTTTGCTTGTCGAAATTTACTAAGGGTGAATTGGGTTTAATGTCATTCATCAAGCCTTACCTGTTGAAAGGTGATAGTTGTATTCTATACACAAAGCTATTTTCACACATTCGGCACTGGACTGGGCAGTTAAAGTGATTCATTAAGTGTTAATGTTGTGATTACTGGACATTTCGTGACCCTGCTGCGTTCGCGCCTGTCAGTTCGCCACCCAGGATGATTTTACCCTGGACGTTTCGCTATCCGTACAATTTTCGCTACCTCCAATTTTTTATTATCGAACTAAAACATATTTTTTTGTTAATGACTTATCTTAGTTTATTTACCCTTAGTACTTTAAATTTAGCGTAATATACGAGCATTTAAAATGATTAAATTAAATCTGAAAGTTGCTGTGGAAAATGACGTTTGCAGTTGTCAATTTTGAAAGGCGCTTCTGAATTTTAAGTTTATGCTATGACGTTTCCTTGTGTGATACAGAACAGCTTCCGCAAAAATCCAATCAGTAAATCATTTTCCGCATTGAGAAGAGTAAATAAATAAAATTCTCTTTTATGGAGATTCCATTGGTTTAGACCAAATTAATAAATATAAATTTCTCATGTTGATGCGTGGCGTCTGCACAAATATTTCGTCAAAATTAAAATTATATCTGTCATTGTTAGTTTGGATCCAGATTAGTATATAAAAATCTTTTCTATTTATGTTCGTTAGTTGGGATCCAGATTAATAAATAACCCCCTTGTTCCGTAAATAAAATTGTAATTATTTCTGTCGGTAAGTTGGATCCAGATAATTAACTTAAATCACTTATATGGTGATTTCATAGGTTTGGATCCAGATTAAGGAATAAAAATGTCTGATGTGAACGGTGGATACTGTGCAAATATTTCGTCAAAATTGAAATGATTTCCGTCTGTTAGTTTTGATCTATATTAATAACAAATCACTTTTAAATATGATGATTCCATTGGTTTGGATCCAGATTAATAAATATAATTCTCTTATGTGGACGCGTTGTGTCTGTGCAAATATTTTGTCAAAATTTGTTTTTATTTCTGTCCGTTAGTATGAATCCAGATTAGTCAATAAAATTTCTTCCATTTCTTTACGTTAGTTCGGATCCAGACAGTAAATAACAATCCATTACGTGGGAGCACGGCGCCTGCATATTAGTAGATAAGAGGTGTGAAAAATAAAACTGGGTAGCGAAAAAGTCTAGGTAGCGAAAAGACCAGCCGCGAAAGCCACAAGGTAGCGAACAGAACAAAAACAGAAACAGAAAATATTTTTATTCAGATTTGTACAACGTACATCATCACAATCACATAGAAATAATCATACAATAAATGAATATCATCACGCGACAATATGAGAAAGTAACTGTTGCATCTTTGAGGATGAATACATCAGTTATTAACGTTAAGGGAATGCTTTATTTTAAGAGCATCTCGTACATATATACTTAAGTTAAACAAAATGTTTTTGTTAGCTGAGTTCAATAGTTCAATAAATTTAAACATTGATGGTCTTTGAAAATAATGTTTTTTTCAGATACTTCACTCTTAAATCAACAAAGCGAGAACAAACGCAAATAAAATGGTACTCGTCTTCTATATCGCCAGAATTGCAACATAAACAAATTCTCTCATTACGAGCTAATCTGTTCCAGGCAAATCTGCCTGTTTGACAAGCTAGGGTAGTGAAAATCCCGGTAGCGAAACGCCCTGAAATCAATGTTGTCATCTGCTGATAGTGTCAGGCATCCAGATAAGGGGAGTATTTTAAAGACTAAAATCTTTATGCCTGTTTAATGATGATGCATAGGAATTCGCATAGGAATTGTTTCGTTGGGTTGATTCTAATTAATAGTCTGACCATTGGGTTTGTTCAAACATATGTAAATAGAAAATGTTGGAAATATTTAGTTTACACCCTCTTAATATGTGTGGCCCTGTCATGATGTGTCACCTGCTTTGAAAACTATACACTTAAATTTCGACAATTTCATAACAACCCTTAGCTAGGCATAAACAGATTCGATCCTGATCAGCTTCAAAATAACTCAAAGTCTGATCTGTTTCCACACTCGTTTTGTAATTCTAAATGGTTGTGATTGGCAGTGACATTTTCCAATGCATAGGAATGTGCTAAATAGTATATAGAGCAGACTCTTATCAGAGGGCACATTCAAAATCCTCCGATCTGGGTCTATATTGTTTGCAAAGAACTAATAAACTTGGATCATGTAGTGTAACGGTGAAAAGTAATTGTTAATTTAATTAATTAATCAGGTAAAGAAATTAATTTAATCATTACTTTTGGAAAAACAGAGTAATTTAATTGGAAATTTAATTGAATTTTATTCAACTACATGTAATTGGTAATTTAATGTATTACTTTGCTAAGTAATTGACCCCATGTCAGGTCTCCACGTGCCTTTCTGTACGACAAAATGGGAAGATTGAGCTTTTTAAGACGCTCTTTATATTAGAGTTCTCTAAAACCGGGTGAGTGTGTGTGTTAACTGTTGATAATTTGTATTTTGTTATGTAAATATCACATGTCACTATGATAAACAGTTTATCTCTCTTTCAATTTAGTTGCTCTTCTATGAACCCCTTCTAGCATGTCTAATTTTGTACGCTGAATTTGCATATTCAATATGTGTTCTGACTAAAATTTTGTATAATGGTGAGACGCTTTCTATATCTATATGGTGGAAATTTCGCCTAATTATTACTCATTGAATTTGCTTTTTTACTTTCTCAGCAATGTGTTTATCAAAGTTTAATTTGTTATCTATCTGTGTCTTTTTTTTTCTTCTGTATTTTCCAGACTAGAGATTAGATCGGCAACCTAGCACTGAGCTCCCATTGGTCGACGGTCAGGGAGACGCCATATTGGTGCGTGTATCATATACTTTCCCTCCGGCGACAAAATATGATTTACTTTCATTTAAGAATGAATTCGTACTACGTACATCTTGTAACATAAATATGCACCGTAAAACGACAATCAAACGATAATAAGCGCAAAATGATGGTAACTTTTATTTAACTGACTAAAATCATCTGTTAATCGTAGCAACTATGGAACGGTTCTTAGCACATGGCTTGGAGCTCTCGGCCAATCAGATGCCTCAAAAACCTGTGAATATATCGTTTATTTGAACAAAACCATGAAATAACTAACACACTGTTCACTTATTCCACGCTTCCGTCATCTCAAGGCAATTTGACGTCACAACCCTAGCAATCCCCCGAGCGAGCCATCGCGAAAACCTTTTGCCTGCACTGTAGGCTTAACGATAAATAATCGAAATAAACACCAGATCAAGGATTTAAACTAAAGCAATACGGTAATTCCACAGTATCAATAATAGATCTAGATCTACCCCATCCCTCTGGACCTATATATATGCATTGTTTCAGCTGTAGATGCAAAAACCGGGATATGCATGTCTAGATTGGCTTTACTAAGCAGCTGAGATCAGAAGGGAACTGCACTCGCTTGATAACGTCATATTATGTACAGTAAGACCTAAACTTTAAAGGCAATTAATAATGAATTGTGCTTACATATAGAGCTTAAATAAGCGTTCTTTATGTTGGCGCTCAAGCATGCTTAATGTCTCAAACTACACATTGAAATAACCTTTCAATTTAAGTAAAATATTACATTTAAAATGACTTTTTCGTCTAAAACAAAAAGCAGAAACGAAGGGTTTTCTTGTTTTCCTCGAGCCCAAGCCAGTGCTAAATAGGTTAGACCATAATTGCGCGCAAATAAACGACATAGTTCTCGGGGGCTACACCCCCTCGAACTATATCGTTTATTCGCGCGCAACCATGGTCTAACCTATACTTAGCAACTTCTGTAGTCAATGACACAACGTCAGCGTAGACGGGATTACCTGCGCACAGCATGTAACGTCATTAATCTAGCGTAATACGACGTGCACCAGACCATTGGAAGATGAATAGCATACACGCACCAAAATGGCTTCTCGATGACCATCGCTGATTGGCCTATAGCCGATTTAGGTTATTTTAAGATATCTATGTGTAAAACCCATTAACTCATAGGAGGAATTTGAGGCTGGATATTTATTTCCAACGTACACACATTAGCACCTTTATGGGAGTAATTTTAGCAGTCATTTATCTGTCCATTGTGATATTTTGTGTAGGTCATTTTGTAGTATTTGATAATATTGAATATTTTTGTGTCGTCTGTAAATAAGTATAATGTTGATTTAGCATTGTCAGGGAGATCGTTTATGTATAAAATGGACATGAGAGGTCCAATCACACAGCCTTGGGGTCTGCCTGAGATGACTTCATGCCAGTTTGATCCTGTTCCATTAATTGTTACGTGTTGTGTCCTCCCTGATAAAACAAAATGTATTGTCCAGTCAACCATATATTTTCAAATTGCATACGATTCTGGCTTGAATTTGGGTCATGTCAGGTCAAAAGCTAGGTCACTAGATCAAAACCTTGTTCACACTCTAGAGGCTACACATTTCAATAGATCTTAATTAAACTTGGTCAAACTATTTGCCCCCAAAAATATAGTTCAAGTTTGAATGTGGGTCATTTCCGGTCAAAACCTAGGGCACAAGGTCAAATCATAGAAAAACCTTGTTAACACTCTAGAGGCTACAAATGGCATTAGATCTTAATGAAACTTAATCAAAATGTTAAACTCAATAAAATCTATGTCAAGTTTGAATGTGAATTATGTCTGATCAAAAACTAGATCATTAGGTCAAATCATGGAAAACCCTTGTTTACACTCTAGAGGCTACAAGTCTCATTGGATCTTAATGAAACTTGGTCAAAATGATTGCCTCATTGAACTCTAGATCAAGATTGAACGTGAATTACGTAGGCTAAAAAGCTAGGTCACTAATTCAAGTTGTACATGGTTAAGGTAATAGTGCATGGCCATATTGAATTCTGGCTATTGTAGCCAACTTTGAGGTCAAATGCTACTCATGCTTTACAGAGATGAATCTCAATCAAAACACACAGTCCGATTCAAAGCAAATGTTTAGTTCTAACACTGACCGAACTATGCCGACAAAAGCTGCCTCGATAATTATGTACAAGCATTAAAACATAGGGATTTTTTGGGCACGTGCACCGCACTGTATAGCAAACAACTCAACAGAAAAACTATGACAAATTGCAACCGGTTCTTCATTGAGATGACAGGAATGTTATTTTCTAGCATTTCTTTCTGAATAGGTGTTTTGAATATATTTACCACGTGTAGTGAAACAAATCCTCCGCCAGTTTGAAGCCAAAACACGACATGTATAGTGAAATGTGGTACGTGTATTTTGGATCTAAAGCTCTGTTCCTTCGATGACCATACACTTTTACTTGCTTTTCTACAAGGAGAGAAATGAGACTACAGCATGCACGTTTCTGATTCCCAGATCAATATTAATTTTGATAAGATTCTCTTTCCTGAAAATATGTTCGCTTTTGTTTACATACAGGCTAAAAGATCACACCGAATCACTCGTAATGGAAGAAATATTATTGCGCTCATAAACTACTTTCGCGAAAAGATCGTATTTTGTTTCGTAAACATGAACGTCATTGTTTTAAATACAATTTTTCTAATTCAAATTCAACTGTTTTGAAGACGAAGTCGCAATATATAGCGTCTTAGATAATTCTGTTGTGATTTTTTTCTTCATTACCGAATAACGCATTTAAAGTACAAACGACAATACTGATCCCGGCTTTGCGCAAAAAGTACACATTCATACCCTATAGATTATATGCGAATTAAACAATTAATTTCCAAGCATAAAATCAGAAACGTATGCTAACATTTGCAAAATCGCACTATGATCTGTCTCAAAACCAATAACATAATACAGGTAAGATCTAATTATATTGGCGTGAGTTAATGATCTTCGTTCGATAATGCATAATGGCCAACTCTAATTGTTGTTTACAAATGGGTTGCCTTCGGCAATCTTGAAAATCCCGTGCAAATTGTGTGCAACCACCAGGTACAAATATCTTATCTACGGTGTGGTGTTTGGGTCCGAGTTAAGATTTTTCGCAAATTTCTCTGGAATATTCATTTGAATTATAATCGATCTTCCTTCCAATGGGGAAAAAGAAATTTTCCCCTGGGGGAAATAAAAGGGGCTATGGTCAAAGCGTACTATAGTCAAAACGGACCATTTTGGGTTGAAGCGTACCACATAAAGGATATGTAGGGGAAAAGTTCAATACGGTATTAAGTGATAATTAATTGATTTTCGCACATATTGTACCTGTAAAATGCGGTTACATAAACATTGATCGTTACATCTACTTATCATAGATGAACACGATGAACAGTTATGGCATGTGCATGCATGTATCTCTTATTGAAGTGAACCGGGTGAATATGCAAGTGTAGTACACAATAGCAATATATATTTACCTTCCAAAATACAATCTGGCAAACAATATAGCACGTGGTTGCTGAAACCTCAGCTGCTCGTCAAAGCACGTCTGGTCTTCACGAAGTCAGTTGGGAAAGAGAGAGAGAATCTCGTTTTGAACTTCCCACGAGATCTTGGTCACGTGGGGTCACGTGGTGTATTTCACTCCAGGATACGTCCGATGTAGCCCTCGGCAATCTCCGGGATCTATACAATGGCTATTGTTCCAGCAACGGAACATATTATAAAGCAATTTCACAACATTCCCCCCCGACTTTAAAAAGGTACTCCTGGTTGGGAATACTTAATTGCCAAAAATGCATTATTTATGCATTACATTACAAAATCACAAAGAGTTTCGATTTCCTATCGACAATGCTAACCAGCAAAAACTCTTATATAAAACCACTCGTAGAGTGATACATTAATAACTAGAACAGAGAACTTGACCAAGGTTCTCACAATATGAGTATCACTTCATATATAGAAGTGAATTGAAGACATAGTCTGTGTCACCAGAGGGCCCCCTGTTCCCAACAAGGAACATGAAACTCTATGGTGAAACAAGACCATACCTCAAAATATATCCATACCTCTTTAAGGTTATGCAAATTACCTTAACTATAGAAGGTGCATATCATAGAAGCCATAGCCCGTTTCCCATAGAATTCCTTGTTCCCGTAAAGGAACAAAAGACTCTATGATCAAACAACACTATTCTTCAATATAAAATCCCTAAGTTACATCCACCAAGGGATCATGTTATACTTATTAGTAATTAACTATATTTTTCTTTGAATATCCGGGTTGTTTCTACACAAAATCCTCTGCTCCTTTGACAAAGAACACGATTTCATGAAGAAGCAACCTTAACCTTAAAAATAATCTTCCACTTAACCTTAAAGTCATACCCCGTCCTAACCCTAATACACTTATATTCTTATTACCCCTAAAAACTGTATAAAAACTGTATAATTTACCCTAAAAATCTTAGTAAGGGGCGACTTTTTACAGCCGCCACACAAGCACTTAACATCTGCTGTTGTGAATTATATAAATCTGAATAAGGGGAGATCCTTTGAAATCACAGAAAACAAAGCAAATACTGAAAATTGCAGACTCGGTTTAATTGAGTCTGTTCATGAGCAATACTGAAATATGCAACAGTGCTCACGCCCCCTAGCACCGGCTTAAGCGGAATTCAACTTTCAACTGTAAATGCGCTGAAATCAATTATTCCAAAGGACCAGAAAGTATAACAACACTGAGAATGAAGTACGGGGCGACTTTTTAC
This sequence comes from Gari tellinella, assembly GCA_922989275.2. NCBI lineage: Eukaryota > Metazoa > Mollusca > Bivalvia > Cardiida > Psammobiidae > Gari > Gari tellinella. Next base: position 57,334,578 of record OV277858.1, read on the forward strand.
AGCCGCCACACAAGCACTTAACATCTGCTGTTGTGAATTATAAAAATTTTAATAAGGGGAGATCCTTTGATTTACCCTAAATGCAATGGGGTTTAAATAAATACGAAAGAAGACTCAAGCAGGAAACGCAACACAAACAATACACCCATCTCTAAAGCAGTACACACACACAGCCATACCATAACAAACACACACACACACACAACCACACACGTACACACACGCAATACCATTCCTTCATCCACACACTAAATAGAAAACAACACGCAAGACAAACATAAAGCTAAGTGAACATAGGAGCCCGCCTTGGTACGGTCAGTAGCAATCAATAATCAATTATAAATTAATTAATTATTAACAACCACTGGGGGGTTAAACCTGGGTTTAGGGGCGCCCAACCTCACACTTATCTCCTATATTCACCTATAAAGACGAACAGTGTACATAAAATATAAACCCTGTTCCACAACCTTACAACCAAAAAGACCGCCAGCACAGTAAGTAAATACATGTAAAACATCCAAAACAATTCTCTGACAGGATTATTAGTAACACGGGAAAGAATTAAACATTCAAGCCCGTGTTAAAAATAACCCACTATGGCAACGGTCAAATTGTACTCAAGCGAATAGTCTGTAGTCACGAGTAAGACATGGGAGGGTAAAGGGTACGACAGAGAGGGAGAGAAAAACCAAAGCACGAAAATCCGACATAACTCTCCCGGTTAAGGACGGCTTTAGAGATACATCATCATGTAGTGCTAAGCCCTGTCTGTCGTCGCACAACCAAAGAGGAAAGTATAGTTATCAATTGTAGATTGATCGATAACCAAACGTGAAGTGCGCAGCAATATAGTTGGATCATAATCTTTTTTGAGGAAAAATCTAATACGTTTCACAAATAGGTTTTGAAAATGCATATGTCCAAGAATCTTACGAAGTCTGTAAATCACATCACCATAAAACTCCGGATGTGAAATACCTTGCCGCAGAAAAGACTTTAAGTTACATTTATACTTGTTAATGAGAGGAAGATTTCTATAAAAGAATTTAGAAAATGTTTTACGAAGTTTATGAAATTTGTACCCCTGTTTAAGAAGCTTTTCAGTAATAGTTTTATTACGAATGTGGAAGTCCTCAACAGAGGTACAAGCCCTAGCAAAACGAATAAGTTGTGAAATATAAACCCCGTAAGATGTAGAACGGGGAACATCGCCATCTAGATGAGGATAGTTTACAATACTAAAATCAAAATCATCTCGTTTATCGTAAATCTTAGAGGAAACAATACCGTTATTTATTAAAAGATCCAAATCTAAAAATGGTGCCGATAAATTTGACTCATTTGTTTTATTAAGGCGTAATTCTTTTGGGTAAATAAAAGGAAACAACGTATCAAAAAATGGGTTGTCTATATTAAAAATATCATCTAGATAGCGCGATGTGTTGTTAAAGGCTTCGATCATATCTGCCTGTGTATCAGGTTTTAGACTTAGCATAAAGTCCCTCTCATAACAGTACAAAAATAGGTCTGCGACAAGGGGCGCACAATTTGTACCCATAGGGATACCAATCACTTGGCGGTATATGGTACTCCCAAAACGTACATAAATATTATCCAGAAGAAATGATAGTGACTTACAGACATCGGTGCAAGTCCACATAGTGTAATGCTTAACCGTGTCATTTGTAAAAAATGCACGATCAGTATTACACGCCAGAAATAGTTTCCTTTCTCTGGCAAACCCCGACCCCCAGACAGGGTGTGCATACGCAACTCCAAACTTCTCATCTCCACACCGAGTCCCACGCTCCCAAAGAGCTAACCCACAAACACTTGATACTACGAGTCGTTGGTTCCAAGTGTCAGGAGTAGCGAGCAAGCACGAGACCCCATGGGGAAATGAGTACATATCAAGACTCAGTGCTTCAGGACCACGAGTCGTAGTCCCAAACCACCCAGCCTTGATACAATTAGACCATACGCACCCCACCTGGAAGTCTTTTGGGACTTACGAGTCGTTAGTCCCAAACCCCTAAATGAATGTCCTATGAATGTATGGTAAGTGTCGTTTTAGAAAAACGATTACTTATAAATATCTTAATTGAATGCTCAAGCCACAGGAATAACCCTGGAGAAAGACCCAGGTTTCTACTGGACACTGACGTCTACTGCTGGCCGGTACAGTTGAAGGGCGTTTTCTTTAGTGGTCCTAAGGACATGGGCCACATCAACTCCACGGTGGGTTGCTACTAGTTCGGCGACATCAAATAGTTGGTTGGGAGCCGAATGTAGTTCCTGTCTCCTGTAGAAGTAGGGGGCGTCAGTCTCCAGCATAATCTGGTGGTCCTGAAGAGCTCTAAGAGCATCCAATTGGTTCCCCGAGAACCCTTTCACACTGCGGTTGAAACTAAATAGACTGTTGGGATAAGCATCCAACCACCAATTCACAATTGTCCTATCCCCATTAAAGGCGTGCACATGAAATTGTTGGTCACGAGACACTTTCTTGTGTAATAGCCGCATACCTCATATGCGTTGTTACCGTCCATCACTCTGCAGTGGATAACTATGACTTTATTCACGCGCACTAAGGGGATTAACTTTTCCATTAAACGGTATTGCGCGCCCCATCCCTCTACACTAACAGAATGATCCAGACCAATCTCTCCAAAAGGCCGTAACTCTTGGTTGATCCAGAAGAACTCCGATCCTGTCAATGGCACTTTGAAGAACACTAGAGGATTTACTGGCCAGTTTTGGGTGAAGCCCAATAGCAATAAAGAGTTCCCGGGGAAAATGGGCAACTTCCTCCAATGTTGGGTACGTGTCTGGATCACAGAACACAGCCACCGATCCAACTAAGGTTACTGGGCGCTCCCTCTCCACGATGCCACATGATATGACATCGTGAACGGGAGCCCCAACTAGCCCTGCGGTCTTACGCAAACGGTCCAAATGAAAATGGCTATCCACAGCCTCCGGAGGTGCGGGTGGAGCACAAAGAACTCTGTCCTGCACCCGCACATCTGAAGGCGATGAAAACTTAAGACGCCATTCCTGCTGATGGTCCGGCTGCAACATTCCAGCAATCACATACAGCACCTTCCAATGGGTGAGAGCAGCCACATGATTTAATAGTAACACTGTCAGATGTTCAGGCATTGGCAGAGATAGATGAGCGCTAACTGCATGCGCGGTTTCTAGTTGCAGGGCAGAGAAAACAGAGTTCTGGAACCTCACTAATATCTCCTGGGTGCTTACTAAGCCCATCAGTAAATGCAACGATGGACCTCCCAATAACCAAATGGCAGCTTTATGAAGAGCGTTGATTCTCTGTTGGGTGACTGCGGGATCCATCGCTGGAAGTTCTGGTCCAAAAATAGGAGGAATATGGCATTTCAATGCATGAATCTTAGGATAAGTGGCCTCAATATGACCACCAGGGATTATGCACTTCTTTGCTGCCTTTTTCTTATAGACTATTGGTACAGTTGGCAGAGAGCACTCACTAGCAGAGCTCTCCTCTTGGCAACGGAGTGTACGAGTCGTACGTTCCGCACCAGAATTCAAAACTCTTACGAGTAACGGGCTGACTTCAACGGAATGAGGTCTACGAGTCGTACGTTCCACACCCGGTGCTGTCACCCTAACAAGTACCGGGCCAACCTCCAAAGGGGGTGTACGAGTCGTACTTTCCCCACCTGGAGTTGCCACTTGTAACCTAGGTAAAGTGGGAGACCGAAGAACACCCGCATCACCAAAAGTACCAAGGGTACCTATAGAGATGCGGGGGAGACTCAGTCCCGAAGATTCAGCGCTTTTAGCAGCCCCGACCATGCTAGAAACGCTGCCTGAACTACCAAAAACACTCAATCCCTTTATTAACTCCTCTGATTGAGTGTTTCCTGTATCCCCAGTAGTACTAGTAGCACCACCAGGGATACTGGACTCACTCAACCCTGCCAACACCAACCTAGAGCTGTCACTTTTAGCATGGTTCACCGGGGTACCTGGAGCTGGACTCAGGCTAATATCTGGATCAAAGCCAATGTCAATGTCTGACTCTGATGATGTTTGTTGTCCTGAAGACGCAACGGTTGCAGGTGCCTGAGATGCTCTGTCATTGTCCACAAAATGGTGGATTTTGATGTCAGTATCATGACGGCGCCAATCCAATTTCCGTCCAGGGTCCAGTTTCCAGCTCTGTTCCGGGCCAGGTTTCAATGGGGATATGTAGCTTACATGGTCAGACAACCATTCTCGGCCGGCGAACTGTACAGTGTCTAAATAAATACGAAAGAAGACTCAAGCAGGAAACGCAACACAAACAATACACCCACCTCTAAAGCAGAACACACACACAGCCATACCATAACAAACACACACACACACACGCACACACTAGCCCACACTAGTTTTCTCCGCCACTCCCGCTGGGACCTGTCTGTGTTCCTTTTGGACTCCTCTAGCTCTGAACTAAGAGCGACCAAGTCTTGAAGAAGTTGTTGAGCCCTAGTACGGTCTAGCATGAGTCCCAGACAGTCAGCCAACTTGTTCACATCTCTCGGGAGGACTCGTCGCCGAATTTGAGAACGGATATCTTCCTCCGTTAAAGGGTGGGACGAGTAGCTTCGTCCCTTGTTTTTCTGGTTCCTGTAAGCCATGCCTGTAACAGATTAGAATGCATTGCTAAATCATTGCTTTTGAGTACATCTTGAACATTTATATTTATCAATGTTGTACGTCTCAGATGCCGTGATATTCACACATGATCCATGGTACCGCTCGTCACAGTAGTCACACTGGATCATGAAGCGACCATCATGGGGTTTCTTGCAAAGGCAATAGGGTGTTTTATCAACATTATCATCAACTGGAATGCCCTCTGGATTTCTCTGAGTCAGGACGATCCAGTCCGGAAGTTTTGTCAGCCGGCAGGGCATCATCCTATCATGATTAACTACAAAAACAGCATTTTTAGTCTTAACTCTGAACAGACAGGCAGTATACTTTTTTACTATTACAGCTGGCCCCTTCCACGGAGAAGACAATTTCCTACTCTTACCCTTTTCCACGGCAGAATCTAAAAGGTATATTACATCACCTTCCTTGTATGGCCTTAAAAGTACCCGTTGGTCATAATCCCTCTTCATACGTCTTGTTGAGGTCTTCAGTGTTGCCCGCGCCATCTCGTGAGCTCTCTGAATATTGTCAACCAAGTCCTTAACATAGAGGTCCGGCTCCTCATACCGGGCATGAACATTAGGGAACATAAGTTGAGCGGGCATATTCACTTCTCTACCTAACATTAGCATGTTGGGGGTATACCCCGTACTTCTATTTACCGATGCACGAATAGCCCCTGCAATTTGTTGGACGTGTACATCCCATTTATCCTGCGTTTTACCCAAAAAACATCGTACCGCATCTAGGAGTGTTCTATTAAAACGTTCGACCTGTCCATTTGCCGATGGTCTATAAGGTGTAGTTCTGGACTTATGTATATGAAGTGCCTTGCACAATGCCTCAAACAACTTGCTCTCGAAATTCCTACTCGAAAAGAAGTTGTCAATGGCGGCTTTTGCTGTAATTTCAGCTTTTTGCGAGGGCAAAGGCACACATCCTACCTATTTTTTGAACTGATCCACCATCATTAAACAATGCTCATTTCCAGATGCGGTACGGGGTAAAGGGCCGATAAAATCAATGTGACACCGTTCAAGTGGCGCTCCCGCCTGGTACTCTCTGAGAGGCACTCTGCCGTAAACTTTATTCTTTTTATTCCTACTGCATTGATCACAAGACAGAACATACGATTGGACATCCCTAGATAAAGAATACCAAAAGAACTTTTCCGGGCACTTGGGTTTTGGCTTGCTTTGGTGAGGAATCAGACAAGGTGTCCAGAGAGCGGAGGGTACGAGTCGTACTTTCCGAATCTGATTGTTTTAAAAGACTTGACGTGGCTGCCAGTGAACAGAGTGTACGAGTCGTACTCTCCGAACCTGGAGTCTTAGGCAACTGTTGGGGTTGGCCTTCTACTTTTTCGGGCTTTGGTGTGCGGCCTCCACATCCTGCCCGCTCCCGTTTTTTTAAGAGCCTTGTTCAGCTGCGCCTTAAGATAATCAACATATCTTCTGCATGTGGACTTAAAGTGGCCTTTTTCATGGCAGAAGTAACATTCAATATCCTCTTTTTTACTGGAGGAGTCGGCTTTAGGCTTTGCTGCAGTTCCTTGAGGTTTGGTGGCTACAGCATTGACAGCAGGCTTTTCCGGCTTTAGGCGAAAGTTCTTTTTGCCATCCACCGCGTCGGAGATATAATGATGATGCCGTATCAAGTCAATAGCATTTTGAAGAGATTTCGGCTTATTGAAACAGGCATGCTTACCTGCCTCTTTATCACTACAGCCCTGACAAAAACGGGATATTGCCATACGACGGGCATGCTTGTCTGGAAGGTCCTTGAATGCTGGGACTGCCAGAGTTTGCACTCTGTCTGCCCAATTTTCCAATGACTCGCCGGATCTCTGAGTTGCCTGCTGAAATTTGGCCAAGCTCGTCTCCGGCAGCTCCATCTCTCCGAAACGACTCTCCAAACGTTTCAGCATCGCCCTGCAGGACAGTTTCTTACCCACCGACACAGTAAAATAATCTAAAGCTTTACCCTCCAGGCACCAATGAAGGTAATCTCTGCTCTCACCCTCAGACCAACCCTTAATCTTTTGAAAACTGTGAAACTTTTTCTTGAAAGACAGAGCTAGGTGAGCTAGATGATATGTTGCGTCGGGACTTGGCTTTAACTTTCTTCGTCTTACGGCTACGTGGTTTCTTGGCGACCTGACCACTGTCGGATGAACACGAGTCGTGATTGGACCGGCCACGAGATCGCCTTCTGTTATCTTCTGAACTAGTTTGCGAGTCGCTGCTAGAGTCAGAAGAAGTAGACCGGTGCTTTTTGTCCGAAGAACGGTGCCTGGAATGGCGGGATGCAGCCTTCTTTTCAGCTTTCCTTTCTTTTCGTTGAGGCGACTTCTTGCTCGATTTACGAGAAACTCTAGAAGATTTGGATGAGTCATCCAAATCCTCCTTGGACTTTGATTTATAAGAATCTTTAGAAGGTTTGAACGAGTCGTCAAAATCTTCCTCAGACTTTGCTAACAATTTTTCCCGTTCCATGTCTTTCAATTTTACCTTCTTGAGTATAGACCTGGTTTTACCCCCCTTACCTACACTCTGGTGATTATTATCATCCAAGTTAACCAAACCATCAAGCTGGGACTGCAACAAAGAGATTGGGCTCAACGGTGTATTAGGAAGAATACTATCCCCTAAACCCAATTCTTGCTTTATTTGCAATGGAGTAGGCTTCCCCTGTTGTGACCCCCCTGTACCTATTGTTGAAGGGTAACCCCCGAACGCTGATTGATAAAAACCAGATGTTCCTTGGTGTGGACCCACAGTGTCCCATGTTCCGGGGTAACCCCCCAAAGCCGATTGAGTATAAACAGACGCAGTCATCTTAGGTCGTGCCCCACCCGCATTCACCGTGCCAACAGTGCGAGTCGACATATTGACAGACGGATTCTGTGAGAGATGAGCCCCATAACCCAATGAGGCAAGACCATGACTTGACACAGCAACATTCCCAACAGTGCGAGTCGACGTATTGGGATACAAGCTAGTAGTCACATGAGTCTGTCTCAGGGTAGAAGGGACTTTACCACCTGAGGAAACCATTGTCTTGCTCACAGCCTGAGTCGTTACCCGAGAATGTACTGATTGAGAGATGGGGGCTGTGGTGTAAGACAGTGTTATGGTATAGGTACTATGTAAGGCTGGGTGGTCCCTATATTGCAACTTTTTTTTTATAGAAGTCGTCCCAGAGGTTGCTACTGAAACGTCTGTTTTCGGAATGGGTGCTACGGTACTGGTCTTATTTACCAAAGAGGGTGAGGGTCTATAACGCATCTCTTTAGAACTTTGCATTTGAGACAGCAATTGTTGTCTCACCCACTCCCTCTGTGAAATATCAGTAATCTAAATAAGGGGAGATCCTTTGAAAGCACAGAAAACAAAGCAAATACTGAAAATTGCAGACTCGGTTTAATTGAGTCTGTTCATGAGCAATACTTAAATATGCAACAGTGCTCACGCCCCCTAGCACCAGCTTAAGCGGAATTCAACTTTCAACTGTAAATGCGCTGAAATCAATGATTCCAAAGGACCAGAAAGTATAACAACACTGAGAATGAAGTACGGGGCGACTTTTTACAGCCGCCACACAAGCACTTAACATCTGCTGTTGTAAATTATATAATCTAAATAAGGGGAGATCCTTTGAAAGCACAGAAAACAAAGCAAATACTGAAAATTGCAGACTCGGTTTAATTGAGTCTGTTCATGAGCAATACTTAAATATGCAACAGTGCTCACGCGCCCTAGCACCAGCTTAAGCGAAATTCAACTTTCAACTGTAAATGCGCTGAAATACCCTACTAGGAGTCCCGTCATCCCCCGAGTGATAATATATTCTGTATGGGTCTGGATTCTTAGTCTTAGGCGTTGTGTTTGTTTGTGACTTCTTGACCTTGTTTGGATTTTGCTTAGAAGTATTTTGTATGCCCTGGACTACATCCGAAGATGGGGTATAATTTACAGACCCCCCTCCCAGGCTACTTGGTAGGGTGGATGACTGAGACCGTACTGTATTATAGGGTGTACTAGATCTAGCCCCCAGGTCCCAGTTAGGCATAGAAACATGTCTGTCCCTAGCCTGACCTAAATTAGAAACGGTTTGTTGTAAATCTGAATAAGGGGAGATCCTTTGAAAGCACAGAAAACAAAGCAAATACTGAAAATTGCAGACTCGGTTTAATTGAGTCTGTTCATGAGCAATACTGAAATATGCCCCCTAGCACCGGCTTAAGCGGAATTCAACTTTCAACTGTAAATGCGCTGAAATCAATGATTGCAAAGGACCAGAAAGTATAACAACACTGAGAATGAAGTAAGGGGCGACTTTTTACAGCCGCCACACAAGCACTTAACATCTGCTGTTGTGAATTATATAAATCTGAATAAGGGGAGATCCTTTGAAAGCACAGAAAACAAAGCAAATACTGAAAATTGCAGACTCGGTTTAATTGAGTCTGTTCATGAGTAATACTGAAATATGCAACAGTGCTCCCGCCACCTAGCACCGGCTTAAGCGGAATTCAACTTTCAACTGTAAATGCGCTGAAATCAATGATTCCAAAGGACCAGAAAGTATAACAACACTGAGAATGAAGTACGGGGCGACTTTTTTACAGTCGCCACACAAGCACTTAACATCAGCTGTTGTGAATTATATAAATCTGAATAAGGGGAGATCCTTTGAAAGCACAGAAAACAAAGCAAATACTGACAATTGCAGACTCGGTTTAATTGAGTCTGTTCATGAGCAATACTGAAATATGCAACAGTGCTCACGCCCCCTAGCACCGGCTTAAGCGGAATTCAACTTTCAACTGTAAATGCGCTGAAATCAATGATTCCAAAGGACCAGAAAGTATAACAACACTGAGAATGAAGTACGGGGCGACAAAGCCGGGAATGTCGAAATTCCCATAGAGGCTGCTGGGTTTTGACTTGGATTTGGGAGGAATTGCTCTTCGTCCCAAGCTGAAGTTTCGCATAAACTTGTGCCAGATATTAATAAATTAGCCAAATTGTTATTGAAATCAATATGCTCTAACATTTGATCCGTTGGTTTACACTTTAGAGCGTGCTCTACATTTAAGGGTGTAATCTCCCCATAAGCAATACGAAAAGACAAAATATTGGTAGCTCTAACTATACCAACACCTGGGATCTTTTGCAGATCAGTGCTATCAGCATAATTGATCAATATCCTTTCCATGATCTTTACTTATAATATATATATATTTCTACTGAAATGACTATTCTGACCCTTGACAATATAAAACTCTCTTACAAATACAAAGCATATAAGTGGAATTACCGTGTCAGGCCAGCTGTACTAGTAAATTCTAACAAAACAAAGCAAATACAGAATGAAAATCAAGCTTTTGTATACCAAGACCACGAGTCGTAGAACTTGGGATAACTAAAGTATGACAACTACTAACTATAAAAATGAACTAACACTCTATTACCACGAATCGTAGTCTTCGAGATTTAGTTTCAATATCAAACTATCGTTAGCAAAGTCCACGAATCGTAGAATTTGTATAACTCAAGTTTGAGACTTGCTACTTTACTTAGGAGTTTAGGACCTACGAGTCGTTGGGTCGTTGGGTCCAGTTTCCCCAAGTTCAGTAACAAGTTCACACGACAAAAAATTGCAACTAACTAATTCACACTATCAAAATGCATATACACACTAAAGTTATTGGTGATCGGTACTCAGATTTCTGGGACCTACGAGTCGTTGGGACCCAAGTTTAGTTGGAGAAAGACAATACTTTATATCAAATATTCAAAACTCTAGTAAACTATCCTACCGGGGATGCACAACAGCCGGTGAGCCTCAGCTCTAATTTAAAGAGAGTTCCAAATAGTTAAACAAAATACTGTCTATTGCTATTCATTAGAGATGACACTTGACTACTGATAATTGCAAAGGCATGCCCCACGCTTCCTATTCAATTTTGCATAAAATGTCCAACCAATACTCAAGTTGCTAATTTGAGCAAAATTAAGACTAAAACCAGGACTCAAAGGAGCCTAAAATAAAAGTATTATGAAATGAATAATATTGAAACGTTTGACAAGCCTCAACAACACCAAATAGTCAATAAATTGCCCAAAACGTGTTTTTTAATTCACACGTGGTCTTCCCCCACCCACCCTGCAAACAGCAATTTACGGATGCGCAAAGTGGATTTGGCTTAAATTCGTTTTAATCCTCGTCGCCAATTGAAGTGAACCGGGTGAATATGCAAGTGTAGTACACAATAGCAATATATATTTACCTTCCAAAATACAATCTGGCAAACAAGATAGCACGTGGTTGCTGAAACCTCAGCTGCTCGTCAAAGCACGTCTGGTCTTCACGAAGTCAGTTGGGAAAGAGAGAGAGAATCTCGTTTTGAACTTCCCACGAGATCTTGGTCACGTGGGGTAACGTGATGTATTTCACTCCCGGATACGTCCGATGTAGCCCTTGGCAATCTCCGGGTTATATACAATGGCTATTGTTCCGGCAACGGAACATATTATAAAGCAATTTCACAACATTACATTAAATATATTGCACCTAGCAAAGAGTACACTCGTCATTTATGTACCTGTAAACATGAAATTGGTCTAATGCAAGCAGTGTAGACCCAGATCAGACGGAGCCTTAATGACCCCCTGACCATGGTCTGCACAGTTAGTCACTTTGCTATGTACATGTACGGATGAATTTTTAAACATAAATAATTATCGTCTGCTTCAAATAGATCGTTTGTGATAAAGCTAACAACTCCTTTATGGGTTTTTTTCTAAAAAAAATAAAGAAACTACTCATGAATGATAACCAGTTTGAATCGAGACCGGACACCGCGTTACGCGTCGTCCGCATCTGGATATGTAAAAATATGTAAACTTGATGTATAAAATTGTTGATTATATATTATAGAGATAGAGAGAGAGAGAGAGAGTAGAGAAATAAAGTGTGACATCTACTAACGTCCTTCCAAAGCACTGGATCAAAATTATTTGATGCAAAGAATAAGAGTAAAGATCTGTATATAGTAGAGAAAGAAACTTATTCATACAGTGCGAAATAAATATTTGCTAAATACTGCAAATGTTTCCCGAGCGCTTTCGACAGTTACGTCTTCATCAGTGTTACTGGCCTGTGTCAAAACTTGATAACTTTTCAGACTTCATACCACGAACTGCTTGAAAAATCGAAAAGCTCTACCGCCATTACCTAGAGAATTCGAGCACTGTAGAAACGTCAACCAAGGTACATGTCAAGTTATACGTGGAATTAGTGACATTTGTTTGTCATTGGGATATTTTTGCGTGTTCTAGTTTTATTTATTTTTAAGTCATATTATAAAATAACTATAAATATTATATGAAATAATGCAATGTAGATCTATTACTGCGAAATCTCGAAAGGTATGACTTAATTACTTAAATTATATATGCTAGTACATACATAAATATATGATCAGTATCGACAATGGAAAATGACAGGTATATAGTTGTGTCATCAGCGAATAGATGTACTTTGAATTGGCGAAGATCATTAATGTAAATGAGAAATAGTAACGGGCCGAGGACATTGCCCTGTGGGACACCTGGTGGAACTGGGATGGTGGAGGACATGTAAATATTTACAGCTATTGCCAGAGACCTGAGATACTGGTCATCTTATGTCATAGTGATGTAGCTTGGTCAGTAATTTTTCGTGATTGACCATATTTAACTTTGTCCGCTTACTAACTCTTATACTTTTCATCCAAGTATCATTACCCTTGAACAACTATAATATGTCAATTTTAGCTTTGTCCTATTTGGGACTCAAGCAGTTTAAAACTGAATTGTAAACACTTTCTGAACATGTTGATATGAATGTGTAAAGTCCTGGCCAATTTTGAATACCGGCTAAATTGAATAAGGCATACTCATTTACAAAAAAGAACAAAACCATTTTAGCCCTGTTTTCTGTGTTACTGAAAACACTTTCATGGGATTTAGCCAGATTTTCGGACAGTGTTTGCAGTAGTTCAGTATTTGCAATGATGGTAAGAAGGTCACGAAAGACCATGTCATATCTTCTTTACCCCTTGAATGATTTTCATTTAACTCTAACTTTTGGCCTTGTTGATACTGTGTGTTGAACTAGAGCAGTTTTCTCATTGTGTCTTACTCCTCCTTTTGTGGAATCCTTTCTGACTTGGTCAGTGCTCTAGTTACATTTGGAATCCACAATGGTTTGTACAGGTACTAGCATGCTGCTGTTATATACATGTAGCATTCATTTGATGTTTTTACTTTGACAATGTTTTACCACCATACTTTTCAAAGGACAATTTTATAAGTCTATTAAGATGCTTATCGCATCTTGATAAAGCGTCGGTAAAGTTGACATATGCAAAGCCGCCATGCAGACAGCTTAATTTCATCATAATATTTAATCAACAAACTAGAACAAGAACTGAATGAATTGGGGAATCACTGCAGATGCAAACTATGATGAGTATTGGTGCTACACAGCCCTGTAAAGTAAGGAAATATTTGTTCTGGAAATTGTGTGCAAATTCATGTCAGACAGATCCTACATTTATAATAAAACATTGTAGAACTTGATCTGACACTTCCTTCAGAATCTGTCTAATCAAGATCTACTCTGTATTCTGAGAGCATCAATATGCGCTTTAGGCAGGTAAAGGATAACACTGGCACCTGCTTTAAGCACAGTTGACATCCACGTTTGATTTCGAACAAAAGTGTTGACCATAACGACCGCTAATAACGCTGCTAATTCGAACATTTGTGCCAAAAGATCAATTGGATGGGTTTGTTCCGACCACTCGATCCACTATTGAATCCGTGCATATAATCAAAGTACTGAAATTACTGATGTGGCGTTTGTCTGTAGGTTTTTGTTCGCCTGAGTTAAGGTAATAGTGCAGTGCATATCAAGATGACCACCAAAACAAGTAGTGGCGGTGCATTTATGGTGAAAACAGCAAAGATATTACTCAACCCATAAAAGTGTCACTCTATACAACTAAAAATTATACCCCTCTTTTCATTTGCATTTATAGAAAACAATAAAAACGTTTTTATAGTGAAAAGAAATTATCTCCAAATTTACAAAATTTTGGGCAATTCCACCAACATCTGCGGCTTACTAATTCCAAAACTATCTATGACATCGTAATTTTCAAACTATTCCCGAGGTGCAAGGAATCCTTATTTTCTCTTTAGAATGTCCATTTGAACACTATATAGTCTGACATTATACCCCCTTTCACCAAGCATTTCAATTCTCCATATTGGCTAACACATGTATTTGAAATAAGCCTTTGAAAAGTATGGTGGTAAAACATTGTCAAGGTAAAAACATCAAATGAATGCTACATGTATATAACAGCAGCATGCTAGTACCTGTACAAACCATTGTGGATTCCAAATGTAACTAGAGCACTGACCAAGTCAGAAAGGATTCCACAAAAGGAGGAGTAAGACACAATGAGAAAACTGCTCTAGTTCAACACACAGTATCAACAAGGCCAAAAGAGTTAAATGAAAATCATTCAAGGGGTAAAGAAGATATGACATGGTCTTTCGTGACCTTCTTACCATCATTGCAAATACTGAACTACTGCAAACACTGTCCGAAAATCTGGCTAAATCCCATGAAAAAAGGGGCGCCCAACCTCACTTATCTCGTATATTCACCTATAAAGACGAACAGTGTACATAAAATATAAACCCTGTTCCACAACCTAACAATCAAAAAGACCGCCAACACAGTAAGTAAATACATGTTAAACATCTAACAAAAATTCTATGACAAGAAGATTATTAGTAACACGGGAAAGAATTAAACAGTCAAGCCCGTGTTAAAAATAACCCAGTAAACAATAAAATTGTGGAAAAAGCAACGGTCAAATTGTACTCAAGCTACTAGTTCGTAGTCACGCGTAACTGTAAGACATGGATGGGTTAAGGGCACGACAGAGAGGGAGAGAAAAAACAAAGCACGAAACTCCGACATAACTCTCTACGTGACGCATGTTAAGGGATGTGGCTATCATTCCCTTATCTGTGCCACTGATTAAGCATTATAGAAAAAGAGTCTATTTTATTTATTTTTTTATTTGTTATACCAGATTTATATAGCGCTCTTTTCACACAGGGCTTGTGAGTTCAAAAGCGCTTTACATGAAATAACATATATGTACCTACAAATCGAGAAAAGACAAAAAAACTACAATTAGATCTGAAATAAAACATAAATAAACATATAAAAGACAGTCCCAAAACGGCGATCACATTACCCCATCAATCAGCAATGAACCGACCGGCTAAGTATTGCCGACTGATATAAATAATGGTAGAGCGCCCAATGCAGGCCATCGACAAAACACAAATAACTATAATTAGATCTAAAATAAACATGAATAAACATACAAAAGACAGCCCCCATACGGCGATCACATTACCCCCATCAATCAGCAATGATCCGACCGGCTAAAGATTTCCGACCAATAGAAATAATAGCAGAGCGCCCAATGCAGGCCGCCTAATGTAACATAACTAGGAAAATAGCATGCGACCATAACTAAAAACTCTATAGAAAATCAATGAAATGATTAAAAATGGTGAAAGCTGTCCAAGAATTATACCACAGAGTCCGCCAGCTGGTTTCAAAAGAGATCAGAGCCGTATCCCTACCATCAAAGATCCACCAGACAGGCATTGGTCGATGGTACAGCCCCAGAACTAAACATTAGACCCATAACATATACAGAATGAACACAGCCCTTGGTAGCAGTCATTTACCCTCTCCACCTCACACCCGCGTGACCTACATGTTCCATGGCTGAAATTACACCCTTAATTTGTAAAACATACAGATAGAAAGCTGTGCTACAATTACATCGCAGACCCCAAGCCAGTCGGTTTCAAAGAGATAAGGGACAATCCTTACCATTAAGATCCACCGAACGGGTAAACGGTTCAATTCCAGAACTCCCATTTAGACCCACAATATCTACAGCAAGAACATAGCCCGGAGGTAGCAGTCATCCATTCCCTAATGTGTTCTAATAATAAATATTAAAGAAATGTGTTTTCAGACGTTTTTTGAAGACTGCAACTGAGCTCGCATCTCTGATGTCTGATGGTAGAGAGCTCCAGAGCTTTGGGGCTGCATGCATGAAACTTCTATCTCCAAACTTCACCAAACGACTTCTCGGTACAACCAGCGATACTGATTTACTTGCAGACCGCAACTCTCTTCGAGGTTTAAACATCAAGCATACTGACAATGTACCTTGACGAATCATTGCACATGGCTTTGTATGTGAGTGTCAGAATTTTGAATTCAATTCTGTGTTGAACTGGAAGCCAGTGAAGCTCCTTCAAGACTGGAGTGATGTGATTGTACCGGGGAGTCCTGGTAATGATGCGGGCTGCTGTATTTTGCACACGCTGTAGTTTTCGTAGTGAGTTTCGAGGAATCCCATATAGCAGTGAGTTGCAGTAGTCAATTTTCGATGTGACCAAAGAGTTGACCAAGGTCTTTGTAGCTTCAGGGGAAAGGTACTGTCTAATATGACCTATATGCCGCAGCTGTGCATAGCTAGACCTGCACACAGCGTTAATGTGCTGTGTCATATCCATTTGGGAATCGAAGCTAGCACCAAGATTCTTCACACACAATGATGGTTTGATTTTAGAGTTTCCCACTTGAACGTGAAAGTTTTCAGGTATGTTAACCTTTTTTGTGTGAAACAATATGACCTCTGTTTTGTCAGTGTTCAGCTTCAACATATTCTGATGCATCCATGAGACAATGTCTTTTAGACATCCTTTTGAGAGGGCTAATTGTTGGCAAGTTGTGTCTTTAGGGTTGAATGACAAGTATAACTGTGAATCATCTGCATAGAAGTGATGATCCAGATGTTGATTTCTGCAAATTGAGCCAACAGGTTTTGTGTACAAGGTGTAGTTCTTCGGCCCCAGGACTGAACCCTGTGGCACTTATATTTCATTTGAACTGGGGCAGATAATTCTCCAACTACTGCGACTGTTTGGTAACGGTCATTAAGGTACGAAGTCATCCACTTTTAGTGGATTTCCAATAATTTTAAAGTCTTTTTCAAGGCGATTGAGTAATGTTTCATGATCAATTGTGTCAAATGCAGCTGATAGGTCAAGCATCACCAGAATTGTGATTTCATTCTTATCAAGATACTGCAGGATGTCATTTTGAACCTTAAGAAGAGCAGTTTCTGTAGAGTGATGCTTACGATATGCTGACTGATGCTGCTCGTGCAGATTGTTTGTGGTCAAATGGGACTCAATGCGTTTGTCTACTACTTTTTTTAATATTTAGAGAGAAATGGCAGATTTGATACTGGCCTGTAATTTTTAAGATCATTTGTATCGAGATCAGGTTTCTTCAAAAGAGGTCTTATATGGGACCTTTTGAATTCTTTTGGAACATACGCAGATTCCAGCGAAGAGTTCACAATTTTTGTCATCGATGGTAGGAGCTCGTCAAGGCATAACTTTAAGAGCCATGTAGGTATTGGGTCGAGTTCACAGGACTTACATGGGGATGCATTTACGATTTCCCTAATTTCTGCTGCTGTAGCAGAGTCAAAACTTTCTAAGGAGCTCATTGAATGCAACGTTTCTGTGACGACCGGGAGGCATGACGTTGATTCAGAGGCAATACCTGTGCGTATTTTTTTATGACAAAGTCGCTGAAATCATGCGCAAGTTGCTTTGAGGAAACGTTTCTTGGCAGTGCAATTTCATTGTTTTGTTCCCAAGAAATGCTTAGTGACTTTGAAAACGAGTCCCGTTTACAGGAGTCTACTTTTTCTGTGTAAAAAGTGACCTTTGATTTTGCTAACAATTTGTTCACTTTGGCACACTGCTCTCGATACAGTTGATGGTCAATAGTGAGTTTGGATAATTTCGACTTTCGTTCCAGCTTACGCCTTAGATGTTTTGCATCATGAAGTTCTTTGGTGTACCATGGACATGATGGCCTGAGAGTTATGGTCTTAGTGCACAATGGTGCATGCTTATCGATCAGTGATGAAAGTTCCTGTGTATGTACACTGACAATTTCGTCAATATCTGTCATTTTCAGAATTTCTTTCATTGAATCTGAGTTGAGAATATCTCTTTTAAAGTTTACCTTTTGAAATAATAAGTCGTCGGATTTCTGACTGAGTTTGAGGATCTCCTCACGGAAAATTACAGAGTTAATTAATGTTATATTTAGTCCAGGAGAATATAAATATTAGAAACGAGATCAACATTGTTGTCTATTCAACCTGTAAGGTACTCCTACAGTAACAGTTAACCACAGTATAACGTAGCCTTGTTACAAGTGGCGGTTGAATCGGAGTACAGTGCATATACATGTACGTTGCACTGTGCACTTTCTCGGACTTCTCACAGCAGCGAGTATATACTTTACCATTTGGAGCTAAACAACATTCCCCGAAAATAGAAAAATGCTGGATTACCGCATGGATTATGTGAATAGATTTAGTACAAATAAGGACCGTGGGCGTTATCAGGATCAGAGAGAGAGATGGTCAATGTCTAACATTTTTTTAGGACCAAGGAAGTTGAATTGTGAACGTCTGTGTCACAACTTGCCAGCTTGTCCCAAAAGAAAAAATCTAAATAAGGGGAGATCCTTTGAAAGCACAGAAAACAAAGCAAATACTGAAAATCGCAGACTCGGTCTAATTGAGTCTGTTCATGAGCAATACTGAAATATGCAACAGTGCTCACGCCCCCTAGCACCGGCTTAGCGGAATTCAACTTTCAACTCTAAATGCGCTGAAATCAATGATTCCAAAGGACCAGAAAGTATAACAACACTGAGAATGAAGTACGGGGCGACTTTTTACAGCCGCCACACAAGCACTTAACATCTGCTGTTGTGAATTATAAAAATCTAAATAAGGGGAGATCCTTTGAAAGCACAGAAAACAAAGCAAATACTGAAAATCGCAGACTCGGTCTAATTGAGTCTGTTCATGAGCAATACTGAAATATGCAACAGTGCTCACGCCCCCTAGCACCGGCTTAGCGGAATTCAACTTTCAACTCTAAATGCGCTGAAATCAATGATTCCAAAGGACCAGAAAGTATAACAACACTGAGAATGAAGTACGGGGCGACTTTTTACAGCCGCCACACAAGCACTTAACATCTGCTGTTGTGAATTATAAAAATCTAAATAAGGGGAGATCCTTTGAAAGCACAGAAAACAAAGCAAATACTGAAAATCGCAGACTCGGTCTAATTGAGTCTGTTCATGAGCAATACTGAAATATGCAACAGTGCTCACGCCCCCTAGCACCGGCTTATCGGAATTCAACTACTTTGCGTTCACAATCATTAATTCAGGCCAAGAAGATGAAACGCAATCGCGCAAGAATGACTTCCATTAGTTGGAAAGGTTGCCTTTCAGTTCTCTGGAAGATTCAGAACTTCTTAGGCTGCCTACAAATCACTCTTTCAATGTGAAACAAATATCACCTAGGATGACAACAAACGCAGCTTCTCAGACAACAGAAGATAGTGACAACTCATGTGCTGAAAAAGCCGCTCATCTACAAAAGCAGCATGGCGATCTTCTAGCCGAATACGACGATCTAAATGCACAATACAAGTCTGTGAGTGGTATGGTTGCCGGTGAGCGCAGAGTTCAAGCCATGCTGCTGCAGAGCGAAAACGAAAAGTCAACTTTAGAATTCGCTATCGCTAGTAAAGTGGCTGATCAAATCGTACAGAGACTTAAAGAACGATGCTCACAGCT
The DNA here is from genome assembly GCA_922989275.2 of Gari tellinella. NCBI lineage: Eukaryota > Metazoa > Mollusca > Bivalvia > Cardiida > Psammobiidae > Gari > Gari tellinella. Next base: position 57,354,114 of record OV277858.1, read on the forward strand.
AAAATCTCAAAATCAGGACTTAATGGAAACAATTAGTGACTATGAGCAACAGTGCCAAGCGTTTCTAAAGACCAGAAACTCATTATACATACCAAAATCAAACTTACTGTACACCGCGCCGAGGAAGACGGCAGAGACGAGGTCGTTAGTTATTATATCAATTTTGGACCTTAATAATACGAATCCAGATTGGACATATTAAAAAATTACATTTCTGCGAGTTTTGTTTATTTCCATTAATGTATAAAGTTGTTGGAAAATTTATCTTGTCATGTCGACAAATCAGCATTATACTATGCTAATTTAGTAAACACTTAGATACTAGTTCTTTGGTTCTATTTATATTCGAAAAGATCCAGGTTACCGCGCATTGTCACATTCACAGGTTAAATATTTAGATATACGATATCATAATTAAATATTTTATAATTGTGTGTAAGCTTTCATAAGTTGCTATCTTCAACAGTCGTATGCTTTGGAAACTGATACATTAAGCCTGTCAGTATAGACGTTTTCCCGCCTATACAATTAGCCGTAATTATGCGTGTACTTATCAAAGAAGGTGTGAAAAACTTGAAATTTGAAACTGATTGACAAATCATTTTAAATAAGTACATTGCTTTGCAATTGGAAATAATATTTCTGCTCAATATCATTTTTATAGAAATGTTATAGAACTGTGCTTTGAACGTATCTGTAATTGGTTAAGTATTCCGCTTCAGTTAATAATTATACGTATTGGCAAATCTTGTTGTTGTAATACTGATTACGTAATGGTAAGTGGTTCCATGGAAGATTTTTAATTGACCCGTGTGTTGGTCAAGTTATATCAGTTTATGGATATTGCAATACGATGGGAATTTGAAGGGAATAGCAGGCCAATATAGTTTACGTTCAGAGTGGTTGATATGTCTGTAAGAATTTGAACTTATTTTAATATGTGTCTTATGATTTTTATCGGTGTACAGGTTTTTGTGGATGTGTCCTTGGACACATCCACAGTGTAGTTAAGAAAAAAAATCAAGACGGGACTGCACAATACATCGAAGCATTTCCACGCACACCTGCTGCTACGACCAAGGTTCCGAATTACCACTAAAAATATAGGGCGATGTAAAATGAGTCTGTGTGTTATTAACTATGGCCTTGCACCTAGTGGACCCGATTTTCATTTGAAATTTAAATCTAAAACGTTCTAACTTAATCAATGGAAAGGATTTCCAGTAGAACATGGAATGTAATGTTTTTCCTTACGCGCAAGAATACACGGCTTATTGATCTCAGTCACTCTTTTCCAGTCATCCGGGTAGTTTATGTCATACGCAACTTCTCGGTCCTACTTAAGAAAATTGTTTTCAAACTGAGGGATGCCGAATGAAGGGTGTATGCCGTTGGACTGGAAAACAGAGTTGCGACTTATGGACCTCAAATTTCTCCTTTATTTTGACTGACAAGGAAGTCAAAACTAATTGCATTCTATTGCTTCGTTAATTTTGTTGCATGACCTTTTGTCTCATTTCGCTCAAATGTGCGATTCGCCCCAATTAAAAAAATCTGAAGAGCAGATGACATCTCCAACACGTGAAGATTTTCACGGAACTTTTTGTCAAAACACTAAACTTTAAAGCGCGCTTTTACGCCTATCATAGCTTTTGTTTTGTATTATTGGAACTGTATATGGATCATTTATAGTCAGATAAGTACACTTTAATTCATGCTTTCTCCGTATATCGAACGTTTTTACTTTTATACCGAAAAGTTCAACACATCGTTTGACCCACCTGGAAATTTGACATATTCTTGTCCGATGTATCATATGTGGTTCTGCATGATTCAAATGTAAACATTTTCTATTGCACACCAAAATGTTCAGGGTCCAGGATCTCTGTTATTCTTTCATTGTTCTGTAGTGTAAATGTCCATCGACAGAATACGAACCACCCATCCCAAACTTTAAAGGTTTCTGGTTGTTTTGAAAAGCTTTGTGAGGGCTATATAACCAAATTCCATGTATAAACGGTGTGGACGTTGTAGAAGGTTTTAAAATAGTCATTCTCAAGGTTGTCAGTTTTTATGTCGCCCTTAACGCCTGTGTGGTTTATTGGAAGAATCCCCTCTAGACCTTGTCACGGAGGGAGGTCTGAGTTCGAATCCCAGCACCCGGCTATGTATCGATAAAAGCTTCCTTCAGATATTTTTAATGAAATTAATTTATTAACAGCCGTTTTTGTATCATGGGCAGTTAAGCCTGGGTGACGTTCTCACTGTCATGGTGCTGGTACCGATAATGATAGCAGGAAGAACCGGGACACTTTTATGAAAAGTGAATTGCATAATTTGCATTCTCATATTCCTGGTGTCTCCTCCCGTGGACCACCGGTTATGAAGCCCAGATCTCCCTGGACTATCCCGGTTAGTTCCATGGTTTGTCCGATGTAATTACGGTGCAGTGCCAGCCTGTTGCAGGTCCCTGGTATAACAATGGTGTAACCATCACAATGACCACCAGTGTCGTCCCGCTTTACCCGGCTGTTAATGTTGACAATGGTGACGTACCCCGTGTTCGCCGGAAAGGACATAAACCGGGGGAACGTACGTAGTGTTGTTCCGATTGTTGTAAAAATCGAAAACTATCGGCCGAACATAAAATCAGCGACAATCGATCACGTTTTTTTCACTTTCGATTATTTTCGGTACTTTGGTTCATCCTTTCCATAACTTGGCCTTAATTGTTTCCGTAATTCGGTCTTGATTCCCGTAATTCATGAATTAGTGCAAGTATTCCAAGGGAAAACTGAGGCTCTCCGTTTCTCGTAAGCAATCATAGACGGTGTCAAAAATGAACTATTTCCCAAACTGGACGAAGTAATATTACGGGTACCAGGGAATACAAAGGACACATAGTCTGAAAGGACGTGCGTCCTCAAGGACGCATCGTCATACTTGCGTGAACATTACAGAACAGTTAATTCTTTAATGTGCAGCAAGTTTGTAACGGCCTATTTGGCTTATGTAGGTGCTAAATTGTTTTCGCAGACGAACATGGTTGCTAAAGACGCTGAATATATTATGATAATTAGGCCAAAATAAAACATTAGAGGAATATAAAAAGTCGGCGCGGGGAACAATGAACTCTTCAAATACTGGCTAATAAAGGTTGTGCGGTCAAGGTTTTAGACCTAGCCTATTTATATAAAAAATAGTGAGTATCGGACTTGACAAGAATCGCCCCAAAATTTGAAAACATTTTGTGCAAAGTATTTGATTATTGTAGCATGTGCGAGCGAAGTTTCTGTGTCTTATACGTCATAGAATAAAACGACGGGGGAGAAGAGTCGCCGTTAGTTGTTATTGGCTTTGATATCGTAAGGCTGATACCGCGTAGGGCTGACTTGAAAGATTGCACTAGTATTTTTTGTGCGAGATTTACGAAATCTATGCGAGAATCGGGCATCATTATATTAAGCTCAATAATATTTTAAGTATCATTTAATAACAAACATAGTTCTATGCATAATAAAAGTAATTTTTATTGCCGATTGTTAAATGCAATATTGAAGTTCAAGATAAGAATTACAAAATTCAGAATTTCACTCAATTTGACTATTTTATTCAAATATGGTTTATTCATTTGGCTATAAAAGCACAAGTGGCATGGTTATTATTTACATCATGATAACATGAAGAAATAAAACTATAGTTTGTTAAAGAAACTAACACATATAGTACGCCTAAGCATCAATGTAAACATTATAAAATATGGTAAAATGGTTACCATAATGACTTACATTATAGTAGCAAACAAACCGATAGTACAATCGATTATCCATCGGTTGAGGGTTTCCGATTAATCGATTGAGATTCTTCGTTCGATTCCCAACGCTAAACTTACGTGGATTAGCATCAATTCTCTTTTGTCTCTCAGGGTAAATGAGACGAAATGCAAACGTAATGCAATAAAGAACATTCATAATGTTGTAGACTGTTGAAATAGCACAGCATTCCCCGGTCCTCGCAAGATCTTACATGAATCGCGTAAAAATTCAAGCCTGTACACCATTCTGATGAAGTGCTCTGGTACATGCATGCAAAACGGGAATGACTATTAAGTCTGTTGATATAAGGTAAAAAAAAAAAAAGTAAAAAGAAACTGTGACTGTGAATCTATACTTAAGGCCTTTCGCTACCGGAAGTCGGTCTTGCGGGCGAGCGGATATGCGTCTGGACGACACAGACTTTTTTCGTACGTGTTTATACTAGAAACTTTATATAAAGGAAATATTGATACGAATTGGTATAATCCTTCATAGCGCAGTTAGTATAGTGGTTAACTATAGTGGTTGACTAGCAATCCAAAGGTCATAGGTTCGAGACCCATCCGATCCAAATATTTTTTTTAAGTGTCCGATTTATTGACTTGTCAATCAATAACGCAGTAATCAAGAGACATGTTATGTTTAGTCTTCGTTGATTAGTACTAGTGATGTTTACGGTCCAAGTATATGTCAACTTACCTGTACGTTTTAGTTTAATGACTTACAAGTCAATTAAATCGGTATACATGTAAACGATTTGATCGAACTATAAAGCCACACAGTGAAGCTTATCAATACGCTAACCTTTTCAAGATCGATATTGCCCATTATAATTATGTTCAAACAATATAATAAACCTTGTATGCAAGTCCATGAATAAATAATAATGCATTTTAATGACAAAGTTTTAATTCTAAGGTAGGTATCTGTATCTAAACAACAAATATCCCACATTTTAATAAGAAAATATGTTATAACAACAAATCCTGACTGTAATATTTTCTAATTTTTTTTAGACTGACTAGTTCATCAACCATATATTTGAATAAAATGAAAACAAATATACATTGAATGAGTCAGTTTTTTCAATTTTTTAGCATTTTGCAAAATTTAAATAGCTGATAACATCTTTCTGAACACCTTTATTCAAAATGTTTTTAGCTTTTCTTGTAATGAATGTTGTGGACTACTTATTGGGCGAGAATTATAGTCATTAGCTTTATTCATTTTTAAGAAAAATAAAATCATCAAAATTCTAGGTTTTTGTCAGAAAAAGACCTTAAAGACAAACCACACGATACATTTTGCCTATATTTACCCACATTGTTTCTTAGGCTATTATCATTCTTCATGAAAATTTTCATAACAATCGTATGGAAACTACGCGCATATGCGAAGTACCTTAAATAAAATCTTTTAAAAAAGAATTTTGATTACCATCCCAGCCCTGCGTTCATTACCACGAACTCTACAGAACCTCTATTTGCCACGTTTCGCTCGCTTAAGTGGGCTCACAGGTTAATGTGCCTACAATATTGCATGCCTTTGTCGTTCTCCATTTGTCACTCCTCCTTTGTGCGCCCTGAGACGAGCGGACCGTGGAGAGGGGTCCTATAGAGTTTGCCGTAATGAACTCACTCAGGGCAGGTATCATGAATCGCAGTATATGGGTACTATAGTATTATTGAAATGAGAAAATAACTGAACCGTATCAAATTGTGTGGAAGCTAAACTGATAGACTTGTTTAGAGTTCTTCACGCCATCTGCAGGAGATAACAAAAAGCTGACAGAATAAAATATCAATTCATAAATTGGGCCTATTTGATGAATAATTCTTTATTATTTTGTTTGTTAACATCTTTTATTGCCACCTATGGGCCAATTGGACGCCCCCGAGAGAGGGAAGCGGATACAGAGAACCCGGGTGCGAGGCCCTTAGCTCTTATTATCGAAAGAGTTCTCTGGTTCTTTTAGATGCCAAGTGTAAAGCACTCATACATCAGACCTCGGTTTATAAAGTCTCATCCGACGAACTTGGTCTGGCGGAGGATCGAACTCACAAACGCTGACGTCGTAAGCGGGTGCTTTACCCCTCGACTACGTCCGCCGGTGAATAATTCTTTAAGTGTAGTTAAGATTAAGTTTAAATTAATATCGAGATTTCACTGTTCTACCTGATACGTATGCTACCCTTTTTAGCTCACCTGCCACTAAGTAAAAATCTTTTTCTGTGAAACTTCTGGTCTGATTTAAGAATAATTTGAAAGAAATTATTTATGGGTGACCCTTTGCCAGTTGCAAACAACTGCACCTACGGTCACCAAACTTCATTTGATGATGGGCCTCAATGAGTAGACCAGGAAGCACTGCATATTGGTGGCATTGACCTTTTGCCTTGACCTCTAGGGTCAACATTAGGGTTTTGTGTTTAAGTTTGTTCTGATCAAAGGACTCCACAAATAGGCATCAATCATCATATGTTGATGCGCCTAAATGAGTAGACCACGATGCACTGCAGTTTGGTGGCTTTGACCTTGACGTCTAGGGTCAACATTAAGGTTTTGCGTTAAATCTGTTCTGAGCAAACAACTGCACCTACGGTCACCAAACTTTATATGCTGATGTACCTCAATGAGTATTCATCGGGGCTATATGACCTGTTTTGTGTCCCAGTGCCGTAAAACCAAACTTATCCCATCCGGAATCTAGGCGGACAAATATGAAAATGCTATCTTTGAACTGACTGAATGAACCATTGACCTGCACTGTGGGTATGGTTGTTTAGGGCATTCAATTTTATATATTTCCTGAAAATTTGAACGAAATCTGTCTATATATCAAATCAATTTGCGTGATACAACCGTGGTATGGACCCGCGTTTAGGTTTCGAAATCTGCGTTTAGGTTTTGAAAAATACATATAACTCCTACATTCATTGAGATATTCCTTTAATATTTGGCATGCATGTGTATATGGACAATACCTTTTCATGCATACAAATATTTTCAGCCCAGTGTCCTTTACCTTGAACTTAGGTCTCGCGTTAAGTTACGAAATCTGTGTTTAAGTTTCGAAAAATGCCTATAGCTCCCATGTCCCACGAGATATTGCTTTCATGTCTTGTATGAATGTGTATATGGACAAGTCTTTACCATGCGCACAAACAGTTTTACTGCAGTGACCTTGACCTTGAAGTTAGGGCCTGCATTTAGGTTTCAAAATCTGTGTTTAGGTTCTCAAAATGCCTATAACTCCTATGTCCATTGAGATATTTCTTTCATATTCGGTATACATATTATGTTGGAAAGTCCTTACCTTGATCTTGAACTTAGGGGCCATGTTTAGGTTTCGTAAAATACATATAATTCCTATGTCCCTTGCGGTATTACTTTCATATTTGGTTTGCATTGTAAATTGACAAGCACACAAAAAAAATTGACCTCTCTGACCTTGACCTTCGAGTCTGCTTTTCAGTTTCTAAATGTGCTGAAGGCAAGTTTTGTTGACTCTCTGACAAATCTTGTTTCTATTCCCGCTATGCGAACGGGCAATCATGGTAACCCTTTATATTAGCTCACCTGGCACGTAGTGCCAAGGTGAGCTATTTTGATCGTCCTGTGTCCATCGTCCGTCCGTCCTTCGTTCGTTGTCTGTTTGTCATCCGTTCGTTGTCAACAATTTCTTTAAACGACATCTTCTCCGAAATTAAAGGATGGATTTTTAACAGAGCTAGGTCTGAATGATCTTTATATGCTCCTCTTTCAAATTGTTCAAACATTTCCGGTACGTTGCGTTTCTAGGTCACATGAGCTAAAAATAGATCGTTTCAATGAAAACTTAAAAAAATCTTCTTGTCAAAAACCACAAGGATCAGAGCTTAGATATTTAGTACATGGCATCATCTATAGGTCCTCTATCAAGATTGTTCAAATTTTTCCCCTGGTATCAAAATTGGCCCCGCCCTGGGGGTCACCGTTTAACATAAGAGTTATATAGTGAAATCTTCAATCTTCTTACAACTAAATCTTCTTCTTCTCTGAAACTAAAGTGGACAGAGCTTTAATATTTGGCATGGTGACACTTTTAGAGGCCCTTTAACAACAGTGTTGAAACTGATTTGGTCTGTTGCATATCTAGGTCACAGGAGCTAAAATAGATTTTTCATTGAAAACTTAAAACATCTTCTTCACAAAAGCCAGAGCTTAGATATTTGGTACATGGCATCATCTATAGGTCTTCTATCAAGATTGTTCAAAATTTACCCCTGGGGTCAAAATTGACCCTGCCCTGGTCTTCATCGTTTTACATACAGTTATATAGTGAAATCTTCAATCCTCTTCTTCTCTGAAACTAATGTGGCCAGAGCTTTTAATAGTTGGCATGGTGACACTTCTAGAGGCCCTTTACCGACAATGTTGATACAGTTCCAGTCCGTTGCACATCTAGGTCACGTAAAAATAGTTTTTTCAATAAAATTTTAAAAAAAGTTTTCTTGTCTAATACCACAATACCCTGGGCTTACATATTTGGCACAACACATCATCGACAGGTGTTCTATCAAGATTGTTCAAATTATGTCCCTTGGGTAAAATAACAATTTTACATTATGATGGTTATATAGTGAAATCTTCAAACATCTTTTTCTCTGAAACTAATATGCCCAATTTGTTTGTATTTGGCCTTGTGACGCTTCTAGTGGTCCTTTACCAATGTTGTTAGCTCACCTGAGCCAAAGGCTCAAGGTGAGCTATTGGGATGGCCCTGTGTCCGGCGTCCGTCATTGTGCGTTGTGCGTCGTCCGTCGTCCGTCGTCGTAAACAATTGCTTCAAATTACATCTCCTCTTATACCGCTTGACAGATTTCAACCAAACTTTACAGAAATGTTCCATGGGTCAAGCTCTTTCAAATTTGTTCAAAGAATAAAAAACAATGCAGAACTCTGGTTGCCATGGCAACCAAAGTGAACAAATAATGAAATCTTTAAAAATCTTCTTGTCAAAAACTGCAAGGGCCAGAGCTTAGATATTTAGCACATAACATCATCTACAGGTCCTCTATCAAGTTTGTTCAAATTATGCCCCTGGGGTCAAAATTGGCCCCGCCCCGGGGTCACAATTTTACATAGAGTTATATAGTGAAATTTTCAAATGTCTTCTTCTCTGAAACTAATATGGCTAGAGCTTTGATATTTGGCATGGTGAGAGTTCTAAATATCCTTTACGTATTTTGTTCAAATTATTTTAATCTGTTGCATATCTAGGTCACAGGAGCTAAAAATAGATTTTTTCAATGAAAACTTTAAAAATCTTCTCATCAAAAACCACAAGGGCTAGAGCTTAGATATTTGGCATATGGCATCGCCTATAGGTCCTCTATCAAGTTTGTTCAAATTATGCCCCTGGGGTCAAAATTGGCCCCGCCCCGGGGGTCACAGTTTTACATTGAGTTACATAGTGAAATTTTCTTCTCCTCTGAAACTGATATGGCCATAGCTTTGATATTCGATATGGTGACACTTCTAGATGTCCTTTACCTACTTTGTTCAAATGGTTCCGGTCTGTTGCATATCTAGGTCACAGGAGCTAAAAATAGATTTTTTTTAATGAAAACTTAAAAAATATTCTCGTCTGCATCTACAAGGGCCAGAGCTTAGATATTTGGCACATATCAACATCTACAGATCCTCTATCAAGATTGTTCAAATTATGCCCCTCGGGTAAAAAATGACCTCGTCCTGGTCCCCTGGACATAAATCATTATGGTGAGCGAAATATGCCCCATGGGGCTCTTGTTGAAATGATTCCGACCAGTTGCATATCTGCGTCACATTAGCCAAAAATAGTTTTTTTTCTCAATGAAAAGTCTTCCTGTCTGAAACCATGTACAAAGTCATGAGCTTAGATATTTGACAGAACACTTGATCAGCAGGTTCATCAGCAAGATATTTTAAATTATGTCATTGGTGTGAAAATGATCCCATCCCAGGGGTTATGTGCCCGTTGTCTGGGTTTTCCTAGGTGAGCAATATTAAGGCCCACATGGGCCTTTTTTTCAAACTTTGAAAGCTTACTGTAAATATTGCCAAGTCACTCTCTCTTTATCAACTACTTTTTTCATCCTTAACAAAGACACATCCACTTCAGTACTTTCAGTGCTTTGATTTTTAAAGTTGTTGCATCAAGTTTACAAAACTACTATATATGTAATTCTTAAATGCGGGGGACGCATTTGTTTTCTAGACCGGAGGGATTTGTAGCACCGATAATCATCATATTTTGCATCTGCAGTGTTTCCCCAATTCATTCAGTTCTTGTTCTAGTCTTCTTCTCGGTAAATAGCTTTTAGCTAATGTTATATATGTTGTGAAAACACCCGACTATAAAATAAAGTTTCTTGTTGATTAAATATTATGATGCAATTTCGTAAGAAGCATAGGTTATGGACCAGATACATAGATACAGGGAGTACTGTAAACAGAGAAACAAAGTAAAAACATTAATGCGTAAAACGGTTGAAACAAAGAGTTGGAAATTGTTAAAGACATTAAGAAAAAACCCAAAAAGTTCTTGCAGTATACAAAAGGGAAGACTAAAACAAGAACAGGAATCTCTGACCTGGTGATGAATATTGATTCTGAAAGTGAAATCCTTACTAGCAACGACAAAGAAAAGGCAAACACATTATCAGAATTCTTCTCAAGTGTATTCACAAAAGAAAACGACACGGATAACCTCCCAAGTCTTAATGAAAATAAAATCAATATTAAAATGAGTAAACTTGTGATAGAGGAAGAAAATGTGAAGAAAGTATTAAGCGAACTCAACATTAGCTACTCCCCAGGTCCAGACGGTTTACATCCCAGATTCCTACATGACTTACTCGATGTGATATCAAAACCAGTAACAATCATATTCAAAACTTCAATTGAAACTGTGACTACTCCAGAGGAATGGTGTGAAGGCTGTATAACTGCAATCTATAAAAAGGGAACAGAAAGTTAGCATCTAATTACAGACCTATCAGCTTAACATGCATTCTCTGCAAACAGCTTGAGACTTTAGTACGTGATCATAGCAACTTATTCTCACCTAAACAGTTTTGTTTCATTTCTGGACGCTCAACGTCACTTCAATTATTACACGTTCTAGAAAACTGGACAAAGATCCTAGACAAAGGCGGGAGTTTGGATTGCATATACGTTGATTTCATGAAAGCATTTGATACTGTTCACCATGGTCGCCTTATATATAAACTTGATCACTTTGGAATATCAGAAAATATAGTGAGCTGGGTCAAGTATTTCCTATGCAATAGAAAACAGTGTGTTAAAGTAATGAGCAGTTTCTTAGACTGGGCCTCTCTAATTAGTGGCATACCGCAAGGATGTGTACTTGGCCCTATCCTTTTTGTCATCTACATTAACAACCTTCCAGATTCCCTAAAATCAGAATGTTACATGTTCGCGGATGACACAAAAATATTTAAAGATGTAGCATCTCTACAAGACCGTGACATTCTGCAACAAGATGATAGAACTCCAACTTTGGTCGCAAAATATGGTTACTTAAATTTCATCCAGGCAAATGCAAAGTTTTAACTGCTGGGAAACCAAATTGTGATTTTTTTTTGTATATGAACTGTGCAACACAAAACTAAAATCAACAACAAAAGAAAAAGACGTTGGGCTTACTATTGACAACCAATTAAATTTCGAAGATAACATTAATGAAAAATCAACAAAGCAAATAGTAGCATGGGCTTTTCTTGGACAATCAAACTTTCTTATTACTTTATAAAGCCTTAGTTCGCCCGTATTTAGAATGTGCAAACTCAACCTGGAACCCACACAAGAAGAAACATATCACAGCCAGAGAGAACGTTCAAAGAAAAGCAACCAGATTATTACCAGGCATGAAAGATCTAACCTATGAACAAAGATTACGTAAACTGAAACTACCAACTCTTGTATACCGTAGGAAAAGAGGAGACATGATCGAAACATTCAAACTACTAACAGGAATATATGACACGGCATTATCCCCATTACTAACTTTTGCTCGCTCTGATAATACAAGGGGACATAGTAACAAGAGGGCCAGAATGCCCTTGATCGCTCACCTGACCATAGTGACACTAAGCTGGGTCAAGGAATTTCAAACAAGAAGATTTTTGAAGTTTTCATTGAAAATATCTAATTTTAGGTCCGGTGACCCAGATATGCAACAGACCGGAACCAATTCAACAATATATGTATAGAACCTCTGGAAGTTACAACATGCCAAATATCAATGCTCTGGCCATATTGGTTTCAGAGAAAAAGATAATTGAACATTTTACTATATAACTCTTTGTGAAACGGTTACCCCCGAGGCGGGGCCAATTTTGAACAACTTTGATAGAGGACCTGTAGACTATGCTATGTGAAAAATATCTAAGCTCAGTGTATTATGGTTTCAGACAAAAAGATTTTTGAAGTTTACATTGAAAAAACTATTTTAGCGCTGGTGACCCAGATATGAAACAGACCGGAATCAATTCAACAATACATGTGAAGGACCTCTGGAAGTTACACCATACCGAATATCAATGATCCGGCCATATTGGTTTCAGAGAAAACGATGGATGAACATTTCACTACATAACTCTTTGTAAAACGGTTACCCCCGGGGCGGGGCCAATTTTGAACCCAGGGTTGAACAATCTTGAATAATCTTGATAGATGACCTATTGATGATGCTATATGCAAAATATCTAAGCTCTGGGCCATGTGGATTTTGACAAGAAGATTTTTTAAGATTTACTTGTTTTTTTCACTTTGGTTGCAATGGCAACCAGAGTTCTGCATTGTTTCAAATTCGTTGAACATCTTTGAAAGAGCTTGACCCAAGGAACATTCCTGTGAAGTTTGATTGCAATCAGACAAGTGGTTTTGAAGGAGAATATGTTTGACGCACGACGCACAACGACGGAGGCCTGACATTGACTGACCACAAAAGCTCACCTTCAGCACTTTGTGCTCAGGTGAGCTAAAAACTGTACCAACAGAGATCAAATAAAGATATCCGACAAATTTTCTTCACTAACAGAACTGTACAAATATGGAATAATTTACTAGAAATAGTGATCTCCTCTAAAATGTACAAATATTAGAAAATAGGCTTGATCAATATTGGAATCATCAAGAAGTAAAATTCAATTTTGAATCAAAATTAACAACCGGAACCGAAACCAAACTAAATAACGAAGATATTCAAGATGTGGAGCTGATACTAGTGGCACCTTAATGCCAGCTCTAAGAAGGGGATCTGTAAGTAAATTATGATGCAATTAAGCTGTCTGCATGGCGGCTTTGCATATGTCAACTTTACCGACGCTTTATCAAGATGCGATAAGCATCTTAATCGGTTTATAAAGTTGTCACCTGCATGGTCAGCGGTGCTCCGGGCAAATTGATATGCAAACTGACATGGCCACGTGACGCGTGTTAAGGGGTGTGGCAATCATTCCCTTATCTGTGCCACTGATTATGCATTATGGAAAAATAGTCTAAGTTTACCTTTTGACATAATAAGTCGTCGGATTTCTGACTAAGTTTAAGGATCTCCTCACCGACAATTACAGAGTTAATTAATGTTATATTTAGTCCAGGACATTATTAAATATTAGAAACGATATCAACACTGTTGTCTATTCAGCCTGTAAGGAACTCCTAAAGTAACAGTTAACCACAGTATTACGTAGCCTTGTTACAGCTGCATTTCTGCCGATATTTCCCAAATCTTCGGATGTTTTACCCTAGCAGATGTTAGTTTAAAGTAGCCTGAAAGTAAAGCACAATGCGCCTTCAGACGCATTCTGCTATTCTTTCAACCTTCTTTCAGTAATCGCGCTTGAAAAATAGAAAGTTTTGAAATCTTAGGATTTTTCATGATCAACTATAATGGCAGCCCTGACTTTATAAGTCTTACTATTTTATGCAGACTGTCTTATATATGAGTATTCAGTAGGAAAGCGAGAACGTGTTATGAAGTTTCAAAAGCCCCGCCCCACCTAAACTCACCCGAAAACTATCTGGATCTGCACATGCTTATATGTTTTGGTTTGTTTCCAGATGTATGATGGTGTTTACTCAGAGGACCAGAGATTAGCAACTGTACTTATCTATGTAAGTGACAGTAAACTTCAGTTCATAAAAAAGATATACTTTGATTAACCCTTTCACTGCCAAGACCACCAACACTGACATTTGCAAATAGTTTGGATCCTGACCAAACGCCGCTTGACGCGGCGTCTGATCAGGATCCAAACTGTTTGACACTTAATATCAATGTTTCTTAAGTCAAAACCGCATAAAATCCAAGTTTTATAAGTAAAAGCAGACTACAGATATAGTGAATCTAACACCACCGTGAGTGTCAGATAAGAATATCCCACCCGAATTTTGAAGATATTTTTTGGAACACGTGTTCCAAAAATATCTTCAAAACTCGGGTGGGATATTCTTCTGACACGCAATTGTGGTGTTAGCTTTTAACTTGCTATACAGTGGCGAGTTGTATTTTAATGCGCTAATGCATGACGACGTCATGACGACGTCAAAACAACGGCAATAACAACAAATCATAAAATAGTTCGGCTTGTCTGTCCGGTCAGATAAGGTTATCTCACACCACCTAGATTTCGGGATACCTCTGTCTGAGAGGTGAGAAATTAGGAGACGATACTTTGGCAGCGACTGTGGTTAGGCGGGCTATTACGTCATAGTGGCAGTGAGGGGGTTAACCCATTCTCTCATGAAGTTTTGTTTTACTTTTATACTTACTAGCTATTGTTTTCAGGTTAAACGAAAACGAAGCGCAAACGCAATACAATAACATGTAGAAAATTACATTTTCTCTAAATGTCGAATTATTTTTTCATTCTGAGAGGCAAATATATTGAAGACTAATCAGACGTTGTTTTACCTGGCGTCTGATCTGGCTCCAAGCTGTCTGCAAAAGAAATACTGTGCATGCAATCGTTTTAGCCTAAGCGCGGTTTGTATAGGTAACTTCTTTACTGTAATTATACCACTTTATGTTTTTGAAAAATAAAAGTAACACAAACAGTACAGACCCTTATCTGAGTACTCCTCTAGGGGCCCTCTTGTTTTTGGTCTACGTTGTTTGCAAGTAAACATACATACTCGTATATTGGTTTCTAGCATAACACATGATAACCTCGCAGGTTGTTGTACGATAACAGCAGACCTTTGTACCAAAATGGCAATGAAGATATACATATATACTGAAGGGATAAAGAAACGTAGGGTAACATTTTTTGCAATGTTTTGCAAACCCGTTGTTAAAAATCAATGACATTCGGTTAACTAACTCTCTGTATCACAGTACACAGGGTCCAATCTCGAAAGTTACAAAAATGGAATTGTGTACCGCTCTCTTCCAAGGATAGCACAAACCACAAAAAGCATGTACAAACAATGTTGTGGCATTAAGTTACACAGCTCTTCATACCATTAGATAGTCTTTATACAGACACATCATTTGCCAATATGTTGCTTTCATTTGGATGGAATTCGACATTGGTACGGCTGACAGAAGTTCAGAGGGGTCAGGGATTTACGATACCTATTCAAGATCAAAGGCAAATACCACCGTATAGCAACGACTCCGGAAAAAGGTACCAGCAAATCGATAAATAGACGGTCGTTTATACAGGGGCATGTTAATAAAATGCAATATTTGTGGTAAATAGGAAGAATCTAGAATTTAATTTCTTTTAGTTAACTGATAGGAAGATACAACAATTAGTAGGCTCTTCCTGATTCTACCTAAACTATGTGTGGATACCTTTTTGATTGCATAATTCGCGGGTTGGTACAACAAAAGACAAAAACGTTCTTATATAACGTCTGTACAAGCAATGAATACAGCGTATGAGCGAACATGGCTTTGAAATTGATTAAAGAAGAAAGATGCCGGTGTACGGCGAATAGGTCTTTATATGTTGATGACTGTACGGCGAAAAGCTCGAGAAGTGTACGGCGAATAGCTCTCTATAAAAACATGAATTTGGACACGAAATGTACGACGTCCTGAATGGTACAGTATAAGGTCGGAGATCCATTGCTGCGTGATACAAGAAACGTTTCTAATCCAAGATCCGCATCTGTGAAATTTGCTCGCTTATAAACCGCTTATATGGACGTTGAATTCGAAATAACAATGAGACTCGTAGAACAGTAAAATGAAAACAATCTTCTTGTAATTGGGACAAAACGAAATTTACAAACTGACTTGGAAATATCCAGATGGTTAGGCAAATAACCAGTTTGACCACCATCATCACCAAGGGAAGATGGCGAGGCAGTTGCAAGATGTAAGGGTAAATTGGAAGAGCTGACATGAGTTAAATAACCATACTATTATCATAGCCAAGCTGAAACTCACGTTGAGAAAACTAAACGAGGAGAACAAGAACACTCACGCCTAAATGTTGCAAAAGTTTACGGAACATTTGGTAAGAAGAAGCTTCAAAGCAGAATTTCAGAACACGATGAACTTAGTAAATGACCATCTGGAAATAGGAATTGGTAACTTCAAGCATCGAATTCCTTGGACTGAGAAAATTAGGAAGGAATAGTTGATATAAGAATAGATGTTGAAAAAGACGTAAGAAAGGGGCTATTCTACAAACTAAATATACTAAGTAACGCGTGAAGAACTAGTTAAATTACACCCATATAGCACTTGACAAAGGTGCAAAGAGACATGTAAAGGCATGAAAAAGAACAACACAGACTATCAGACCACATAAAATGAAGAAGCAGCTGCAAATATATTGTAAAAACCACTAAGGCACGGACAGGATGATTCGATTCCACATATACACCAGATTAAAACCAACAGAGTGAAATCATCTCCAACGATGGCAAAAGCTGAGGTGCTGGTAAGAGTATTTCGATAGTGTACTTAATATGAAGTACCCTGCCACTTAGGCCGAACTTACACCAGCATAAGTGCCACTGGACATCAGCATGAAATCACCAGTAGGAGATCATGAGATCAGACAAGCCACCAAGAAACTAAAGAGTGAAATGACATTTTGGATAGCAAACCTACAGGCAGAGTTTCAGAGTTGCTGAAAGCGGGGGACATAAATTTGTAAATGATTGTATGCTGGGTTTGTTAAGGATCCAGACAGGATACGTAGGAATAGGATGTTTTCTTGAAAATAATTCAAGATGATAGTAAACCATACGGTTTCATATTTATAAAGTTTACTTATCAAATATTCACAATGTCTTAAGTTTTCTATGAATGTAAAACACGAAACAAATTAGTGTTTTTTATGAATTGAAAGGGAACTGGTTAACTTCTTAGAAAACCTTAGAATGTATTATTTCGTAGCCAATACTTTTTTGTAGCCATTCGTTTAAAAAACAATTTACATCTACTATTTAAGATTTAATGTCGTTTTTTACCTTCCTTTGTAATCAGATTTTCATAATATGCAAATAAATTTACAACGATTCATATGAATAAGATATATGTTGGATAGGACACACTATTTTGCAAGATCTCCAGGATTTCGTTATTAGTGAGTGTCACTGTAAAATCTGGGACAAAATTATAGCTACATGTATTGTCGATCAGCTGCTGTGGAATAACCGAGCCTATTTCAGGACGGACAGGTTCTGCATCATTGAACATAGTCACGAATGGAATGCAAAAGTCTATGCAAACTTCATAGATTTCTAAATGGCGTTCGATCAGGCCAGCATTATAGTTATGGAGGATATCAAACCATAATGATTGTCTGCACAGCTCACACACACTTTAAAAATAAGAACATTGGTGACACTATCTACTATCTCATCTGCCATTTTGACTTTGTATAGACAGGCTGCTCGAAGGGACTTCAGTAGACTTTCATAAAATCACTGGGGCCTTAATTTTGCTGATGACAACGCGCTTCTGGTGCTAAATACCATCAATATATCAAAACCAAGACAGACTACCTGGACTCTATCGGGGACCAAATGACTGAACATGAAAATTTTATATCAACAAGACTAAACTAATGAAAATCAATGAAAAGACAGTTCAACCAGTCAACACAACCACAATGCAATTTAAGAGGTGAAGGATGTTGTTTATCGTAGTAACAAGGCCATGAGCAATGGAAAGTCGGATGATAATGTTGATGTAAAGCCAGTTGAGCCTTTGTGGTGGAATATTTAGAAATCCCTTAGCTTTCTTATACTATCAAAATATGGATATTAAATGGCCATACACTGCGGGCATTGTTGTTGGCTTTGAATCATGGAAGTCACAACATCCAAAGAAAGTGCTTTAGAGGGATATTCCCAATCTTCTGGCCTGAACACAACCACAAATGCAGAGCTCGGTCGTTGAACAGAAACAACTCACATTTCCATTGAAATCATGCACAGAAGATGTTTTGACCATACTCTAAGAATGGAAGAGTCAGCTATACCCAGAGTTGGACACCTACTGGTCGACATCTAAGAGGCAGACCTATCAAACCTGACGTTAGTCAATAGAGGAGACGAGGGAAAAGGCTGGAGCTGGGTATAAGTACAGGCATAAGAAAAGGACCGGCTACACTGTCAAACTATGCGAACGACCTAAGGCGCAAATCAACGTGATGAGGATTAGATATATCTTTGTCTGCTTTGATCACGTGGTTATTGCATTGGATATCTGCTTTTGAGGCATATACATGTAATTTCTGATTGTTATTGTCAGTTGTCATCATCCGGTCTTGTTTGCGACACATATCCGGGGTAATCTTAAAACTTGAAGTTAAAACTTATCGTACATAGTTCGTTATTTTGTTCATTCTAATTGTACTTCTGGACTTTTAATTATTCACATCCGCGATTCTATAATAAATTGTGATGATCTCGCAGAATTGGTGAAGCCTTCCAAACACCATTTAAATAAAAATATATATTCCTGAAAAAATAAAACAATGAAATATTTAGCTGAATTATGACCCCGGGGGTTCAACAAAGATGGACCGCCTCCTGGTACCGAAAATATTTTTAATGTGTATGCTAATTGTTTATCATGCAGTTCAGATTTAAGTATTTTTCTTAAATATTTAGATAACATATCAAGTTTACATAGCATACTCTTGTCCTTTAGATTTTCACAATGACAACTATTCGCCGTACACACTCCTAAATTTTTAATTTCGGATAAATTCTCATACAGTGTGTACGTAAAATTACAATATTTGGTACATGAAATGGAATTATCATATATTTGTATCCGGCAGCAACCCCGTAAACGTAGTTGTATGTTTTCTCAGTGAATGAGATCCTAACATGAAGTATTGTTGACTTTTCCTCGGTACCAGGGAGACATTTTACAGTTGAAATGCGACAATCTTGCGATATATGCATCAGTTTGAATTATGAGTGAAATAAAAATATGTTCGTGGATCCATACGTGCTTTTCCTGTAATGTCAAACTATTAGAAAATTCAAATGAGCAGCGATTTTTCATACGTGCTATGTTTATTTACATTGATTTCCTCGCTTCGTCTGGTACCTATTACCGGAGTCGTTGCTATACGGTGAATACAGTCATTTTGATTTCCAAGTTTGCACGATAGAACGTCTTGCTAGACTTCAAAGGCAAACAGGGCGGGTAGTCGGCAGACCTAGGTTTAGGCGTCCGCGCGTTACGTCACAACGTCAGGACAGGTTCTTACGTTACGTGCATTATCGCAACTGTCAGCATACCGCCTCAGAACCTCCCTTTTGACAGAAGTTTTTATTGCCGTCCCGTCCATGCTAAAATGTAAAGAATTGATTGCGAGAAGTTCGTTTGGCGGGTTCGGCGCCCGTACGTTGATTCACCCCTTTCCGCTGCTCGTCGCCATCGTTTGATGGCTTGGATGGAAAATAAGGGCTGTGAAGACAGCGAATAGGGGACACATGCGGTATTGACGAGGGTGACCTTCTATTCCATGCTATCATTCTTAAATCGCTAACCAGATACAAATCGTCCTTTAGCCGTTAGCTTAGTACCAATCATTCTTCATTACTACCCAAAACTTTTGAACATTCTACCCGACATCTTTCCCAGAATCAACTTTAAAGTTTACCGTGCGTTTCTTTATTCCTTCAGTATATAATATATAGAAAATGACGGGTTTTAATATTTTGTTTAATCTGAGTGTCAAATAGTTTTGAGTTATTCGAGTCTGGTCTGATTCCAAACTGCGTTGAATAGAAATGAACGAAGACTATTCCAGATAAGTGCAAACACGTTTAAAGAAAGTAATAATGTTGTCCCCACATGCATCCAAGCGACTTTAAACACAATATTTCGAACGCGACGATCGGTGAGGTCTTTACTACAGTAAAATCCCTCCAACACAACCATTGTTTTTGTCTAATTATTTGGTGTGTATGTCAAGTGACTGCTTAAAGCAAGATGACAATTAAACAAAACGCTCCATTAGGAGCTTTTTGTTTTACTGTCACCTTGCTTTACGATGTCACCTGTATATCATACAATCAAATACCCTTCGTTTTAGTGGTCGTAATTTAGGGAGGTTTTACTGTATTTCGAATGCGAAGGCTGGTGCGGGTCATCACTATTTGTGATAGAATTTAAATTACCGTTCGCCCTAGTTTACCAGCCAATGAAAGGGCGCTATTTCAGCGAGAAATGAAAAAATATATCGCATATTCGTTCAGCGAAGAAATAAGTATAGGTTAGACCATGGTTGCAAGCGAATAAACGATATAGTTCGAGGGGGCGTAGCCCCCGAGAACTATGTCGTTTATTCGCGCGCAACCATGGTCTAACCTATTTAGCACTGGCTTGGGCTCGAGGAAAACAAGAAAACCATTCGTTTCTGATTTCTGTTTTAGACGAAAAAGTCATTTTGTTTGTAATATTTTACTAAAATTGAAAGGTTATTTCAAATGATAAGTTTGAGACATTAAGCATGCTTAAACACCAACATAAATAACGCTTATTGAAGCTCTATATGTAAGCACAATTCATTAGTAATTGTCTTTAAAGTCTAGGTCTCACTGTACATAATATAACGTCATGAAGCGTGTGCAGTTCACCTCTGACCTCAGCTGTTTTTAGAATTGTGACGTCAAATTGCCTTGAGATGACGGAAGCGAGGAATAAGTGAACAGTTTGTTAGTTATTCCATGGTTTGTTGAAATAAACGATATATTCACATGTTTTTGAGGCATCTGATTGGCCGAGAGCTCCAAGCCATGTGCTAAAGCAGGTTATGAACACGGTTATGGACGCCTCGTGCTAAGGCGGAGCTAAGCGCATTATTACGTCATTAGACAGCCATCGCTCAGCTGGGAAATAGACATACTACGTACATGTATGGAAGTTACATAGTACAGTATAACCTATGTTTAACGACCATTATTCAGTGAAGAGGTATGACTATGTTAAAGAACTCTGTAGATAGGTGACTAGTTAATGCATAATCAAATTAATACAGAAGGCTCACAACTGACCTTTGTGTATTACTTTTGTCCTGCATTAAGTCATTGAACCCTATAGGCGAGGAGTACACTCGTCGTTTACAATGTACCAGTTAATGGTAAAAGTGTCATGCGTAAACATTGTAGAACCACATCATAGAGCTTCTATTACAAACAAATGGACTCGACTGAATGAGAAATTGGAATTGTCTATTACAATGTATAAGTGTTGGAGTTGAAAGGGTTAAACAGCCACCTTTAGCACATGGCTTGGAGCTCTCGGCCAATCAGATGCCTAAAAAACATGTGAATATATCGTTTATTTCAACAAACCATGGAATAACTAACAAACTGTTCACTTATTCCTCGCTTCCGTCATCTCAAGGCAATTTGACGTCACAATTCTAAAAACAGCTGAGGTCAGAGGTGAACTGCACACGCTTCATGACGTTATATTATGTACAGTGAGACCTAGACTTTAAAGACAATTACTAATGAATTGTGCTTACATATAGAGCTTCAATAAGCGTTATTTATGTTGGTGTTTAAGCATGCTTAATGTCTCAAACTTATCATTTGAAATAACCTTTCAATTTTAGTAAAATATTACAAACAAAATGACTTTTTCGTCTAAAACAGAAATCAGAAACGAATGGTTTTCTTGTTTTCCTCGAGCCCAAGCCAGTGCTAAATAGGTTTGACCATGGTTGCGCCCGAATAAACGACATAGTTCTCGGGGGCTACGCCCCCTCGAACTATATCGTTTATTCGCTTGCAACCATGGTCTAACCTATACGTATCTTCTTTTGTGAAATCGCTATACAAAGGTTTGACTCTAAAACGTTTCGAAAGCGGCCATCAGAAAAGGAGTGGGTTTATTCTCAATAATATATGAAACTAAGGTGGCTATTCGTCAATGCATTAGAATAGCAATACAGAAAGCTTCCATATGCGTTTCTGCTTGCGTTAAAAAAGCTACTCGTCTTTAACGCCGTCAGAGCCACGGGGCACGGGCATTACTTTTATTAACAGCGCAGTCCAGATCTATGTCATCTAACAGGTGATCTTAAACCGGCTAACTTTTCCTATACAGTTTTCAAGCTAAAACCTTATAATGTGGCAGTGTGTTTGCACATATAGATCTACCATAGATGTGCATGTTCACAGGCTTTTGATTTGCTTTAATTTTTCACAAAATTACAGCAAGCGGATGGGGGGGGCATCATATTTGTCTTAAGACAAAGCCATTCAAGGCTCTAGTTTTAAATTACATTTGGTAGATTAATTTTGTTTCTCAGGTGTAGGTTTCCAAAAATCCGAAGAGCCGCCCACAGAAATAGAGCCCTTTCTATTGGCAGACAAACTGGCGCGATATGTAAATTTTGTTGTACGGTATGAAAACTAGGGTGAACGATAACTGCCATACACCGTCCAACGCGCCATATTCGAGGCAACGGTAAATCAGTTATAGTTCGTTTGTTTGAAATTTATGCAACATAACCTGTTCGCTCCCTACGGTCGCTCCAGGTTATATTGCATATTTTTCAAAAAAGGAACTATAACTAATACAAGTACGCTGCTATATTGGTTTTGTAATTATTCCAGTTGTCTGATGTGCAGGCAGGCGGGGCTACTGTTTTCCCATCAATTGGTGAAAGGCTGGTTCCAAGCGTGGTAAGTTTAGTGAATATATTGGTTCCCCGTTTGTAACATTGGAGAAAACGTTTCTATCCAATGAACGCGTTTGTGATAAATACAAGTTTTTTCATTGTTATCGGTTTGAAGCCAGATCAGACGCCGGGCAGCCCGGTTTAAACTGTTTGCAACTGATTTACATAAAAAAGAATTAAAATGTATTTTTACATTTCATTGCATCGCGTTTGAATTAGTTAAGTTTAACCCTTTCGCTACCATGACGTCACTCTTCACTGCCATGACTTAATCAAGTTAGAACACTTTATTTCTCAAATTGATATTTTATGTATTTTTACTTAAGAAACCTTAAAATGAGTGTTAAACAGTTTGGATTCTGATCAGACGCCGCGTTACGTGGCGTCTGATCAGGATCCAAACTGCTGGCAAATAACTATAGTAGTCGGGGTATGGCAGTGATGGGGTTAAATTGGAAAGAATACTGTCTTCCCCACTCTACAGTCAGACATGCTTTTAGCTGTCATTTAAATAAAATGAAGCTCTTTACCCCTTCACTGCATTACCCCGAGCACTATAGTTTAGTTTGTCTGGGCATGATCCAAACTGCTTGACACTAATTTCAATACTGGGTTGCTACATGTATGATAACATGGTAGTGAATATGGAAATATCAAAGTTGTTTTTATTATGAACACTTTGCATACATTTGACATAGAGCCAATTTCACCCCTTTGTGAACCTAACCCATTACCCCCTAAATACGCGTTTTACGTCTTTAATTGATTCCTCCACTGAAGAAAAAAGTTCAAATTTATACAGTGATCAATATGTTTCAGAAGAAGTATTTTCTTTATTCTAGCAGATCATAGCTTAAAGCAGGCTGAAAGTAAAGCAGAATGCGCATTCTGCTTAACTTTCATCCTGCTTTATTTGGCCACCTATCTTCAAAACTAGAAGGGGTAATGGGCTAAACCAATTAGCTTCTTTTAGATTTACTTCATTGTTTGTGATTTAACAAACATCCTTCTCTCTGTCAGTGTAGACATCCATGATTTATACAAAGTTTGGGATATTTATCTTATATTTAAAAAAAAAAAAAAAAAAAAAAAAAGTTCTAACACTTAACAATATCCATCGTTATTTATCAGGTTCCAAACTGTTTGCAATTGACATCAGCCCGTTGGTTGGGAATGAATAAGATATTTCTCGCTGTAATAACTGCAATAAAACTATATGAAAACCACCAAACCACCGTATAAAATAATTAACGTCTTAAGTTAGAATAAATTTTCTATTCTTTAAATTAAAAGAACATCTTTTCCACTGGTTATCTGATTATTTGAGTAATAGAACCAACGACTTGTTTTACGGTTGACAGTTTCTTTCAGTCGGGATACCCCAAGGCTCTAAGTTAGGACCTTTTTTTTATTAAGTACAAATCATAGACAATTTGGTATCAAAATGCGCAAAATGTATTGGCTACACGATAGTGTATTTTCAATTGTGATTTAACAATTTACAGTTCAAAATTTTGTGTGTGAATGACGATGGTGTGAAAAAGAAACTTTGCAGACTTGTTATGTGTTGTAAGTCAATATGGAAATCACCAGACCTGTTCACAGAAAACCAGATAGAACATATCACCATTGCTAGAAAATGGAGGAGATCACTGGTAGATGTAAGAGTTTTTAGAGGTACTGACATAGTCGTGGCAAAGCTCAGAGTAAAGATAACCAGAATTCAGAAGACTGGCTTTCAAAGACATCCCCGTTTTGACACCTCAAAATAATTCAATGCAGTAGACAAACGCAGAGACGTTGCAATAACTGTTTCAAACAGATTTCAGGCCCTTGGAGATATAGATAATGCTTCTGTGGAGGATAAATGGGAAAGACTGAAGGACTCCCTGAGAATAGCCTGTGAGGAGAACATCGGAAACAAGAGCAGTACATACAAGAGCTGGCTGTCAGAAGGTACTATTGCCAAGATAGAGCAGATAAGGGAAGTAAGACACCGTTTTATACAGGCCAAAACTAGAGCACATAAGCAGAACAGCCAGGCTCAGTATAATACTATACAGAAAAACGTGAAGCAAAATGCTAGACAGGACAAGAGGAATCATGTTGATCAGTTAGCTATAACAGCACGTCTGTCAACAGAAACGACATGAAAACTGTTTATGACATCAGTAGAATGTTGTCAGGAAGGAGCAACGCTAATACTGACAGACCAGCTAAAACCAGTTTTGGTAGTACCTTGACCAAACCAGCGGAGCAGCTCGAAAGATGGAGTGATCACTTCAGCACACTGCTATGTTTTGAACCGCCCCGGGGGTCACAGTTTTACATACATGTACTTATAAAAACATTAAAAGTTTGCAACTTTTACTTTCATACTATCGTCATTCACATACAATATTAGGATCTGCAAACTGTTAAATTACAATTAAAAATACACAATCATGTAACGAATACACTGTTCGCATTTTGATACCAAATGTGTCTATGGGTTGCGCTTATACGTATAAAAAACCATCAAACCAAATGCACAGTTTCTTTATCGTGTCAGTCGGCATCCAAAGCTACAGGAAAAATTAAACAATAGAGCCTTGAAGGCCCTGATATCGCTCACATTTTGTAGTGTAGCCTGGTAGCTTTACCTTTGAGTTTCACCCGTTTTAATCTAAATCCATTCAAATTTGTAGTATAGCATGTAAATAATTTTTGAATACAACCTCATAATTCTAGTATAGTAGAGTACATTAAGGGTAGATAACAAGAGCCTAAACAATACTGAAATTAAGCCTTTTCTAGCATTTCAAAGTATATCCAGGGCAGATAACTATTGCCACAATGATTAGTTTTCAACAATAATTGCACTCCTTCGAGAACTTAGAGCTATATGCAAGTATAATGAAATCCATTGAAAACTGTAGTTGCAAGAGTGTAAACGCTGTTAGATATGGCATTTTCAGCAATTCAAAGGCAGATAATTCTGACCTGTTGGTCCGATATCAACCAGAATCGCACTCATTTGAACTCTCATTTGAACGTTTATGGTCATATACAATCTGAGCAAGTTTAGTTTGAAAAAGACTGGATAAAAACTGTGACCTCTAGAGTGTAACACCGTTAAATACGGAATTATAATATCAGCAATTCAAGGGCAAATAACTCTTGACATATTTTTTAGATTTCAACCATATTTCAACTCATCTGAACTCTTATGCTCATATACAATCTGGGCAAGTTTGAGAAAGATTGGATACATATTGTGGCCTATAGAGTGTAAATATTGTTATATATGGCATTTTCAGCCATTCAAACGATTTCAACAATAATCGAACTCATCCGAACTCTTATGGTAATAAACAATCTGAGCACGTTTGAGAAAGATTGGATAAAAATTGTGGCCTCTATAGTGTAAACACTAAAAATGTTGAGGTCGGAGGACGGACAACGCACGACGAACGCCGGACATTCAAGGATTGAAAAAGCTCACCCTGAGGTAGCTCAGGTGAACTAAAAGCTTTATATAGGAAAGCTTTTAATCAAATATACTATCATATGCACGACCTAAACTTGAATATGCATCAATTGTCTGGAATGGATGCTTAGGATATTGTTCAGATACAAAGTGAAAACTTCAAAATGAGGCGGCGCGTATTGTCACCGATTGACAAGAAATGTGGATTGGAGTCATTATACAATATGAGTAGCAATAAAAATACTCATGAATCAGGTTTGCAATGGTCAAATGTTGCCGAGCAAAGTCTTTATCCTTTTAGAAATAGCAATGATTGACTTATTCCACAATTTCGTACAGAGATATCACACCAGTCCTGTATACCACCTTCAGTAAATCTCTGAAATAGCTCCAATCTGGATCTAAGTAATTTAAATGAGATATACCTCAATAATATGACTTCAACAGCATATATATGTCCGTAGTAAACAGTAGAATGAGAAATATAGGCTCTGTCACTCGTCGATGTTTAAGACAAGCTGATCTCAAACGAGTCTAGAATTAAAATGTTATTAAGCGAGCCTTGGTGAGCTTAATAACTTTTCTGTTCTAGACGAGTTTAGTCTTAAACATCGACGAGTGACATATTTTTTTTCTCGCATAACCAACGATTTTATTTTTAAAGCAATAGGCATTTTTGGAATCCCTGTGATAAAATAACGCCTTTCATAGATAGTGACGTTAGAGTGGCGTCATCATTTATCGCTCACATGTTGGAGACAAGGATATTTGTGATCGTTGTTCGCTATAGAAAACAGGGGTAGTTATGTGAGAAATAGCTGTAACATTGTGACATGTTCACTAAATAAATGACGTTAACGAAAACACATTATATGACTGTTCAGCTGAGAATGAAGATGATTTTAACTGTTTTTAAGTGTATTTATTTCAGAATGGAAGAATAGAGTTATTTCACGCTACGAGGATTTACTCTTATTATTGATATTCTTTTGCATAGGAAAGACGACTTAACGTATGATATAACAAAACAATATTTGCTACAATGAACCAAACACAGATATCTAAGTCCTTGAATTGATATGTTCAATATTTACTTGACATTTTATGAAAGAAAAATGCATAGATAGTTTAGTATGTTTCAATAACTAAGTTTATTTACCCATTTTCCGTTCACCGATCACGACTTCTGCTTCTTCTTACATACGTTCACTTTTTTGTATGTCATTTGTCATATATAACATGTCATTCTATGTATACAGTGTTCCCTCCAAACAACCACTCCCTCCTTACAACGACCCTTGCCGCAGTTTCCTAAATTGAACAATTATGTCTAGCACTTTTACTGCTGCAATATCGTCTGCTTACAATTTGATACAATAAATGACGAGAGAAAACAGATTGAATCCAGATCAGACACCGTGTTACTGATCTGGATTCAAACAGTTTGCAAATGTAGGCCAAGTCTTAATTGTTCCTCTCTATAACGACTACCTCCGTACAACAGACACAATGTGTGTCATTGTAGAGAGGGAGCACTGTGCCACCATTTATATATTCCGTATTAGTAGAACTATATTGATAGGGTAGAGCCGACCCTATTCCATTCATTGATAAATATGGATAGAAATAGATCTATGTTTGAACTTATTTGAAACTTTATCATAGCCATTCATTTTAAACACACACACACACACCAGAGACCTTCCTACCGTGTCGTTGTTTTGCGGCTTAATTGTCATAGGGAATTGTTTCTGTTTATTAGACCGTGATTATCCCCTCTGCCAAGAACTAAAATGAAGGCAGTTTGGTAGTTTTTATCCCATGCGCTGTTAGACTAGCCGATAATAGCGATGATTAATTGTATGTGGCTTAAATTGAACCTTTTTTATAGCCATTTATTTTAAACACAGACACACACACACACACACTGTCTCTACTCATTGCGATTTTAACATGCACGTGTATTGTATCTTGTTCACAGGGAGATGCGGCTTTCTGGTTCAATGTACACCGAAATGGTACAGTCAACCAGAAGACTATTCATGCAGCGTGTCCTATTCTCCTTGGCACTAAGTGGATCGCTAATCAGTGGGTACTTCGCAACAAGAACGAATTCCACGCACCATGTGTCTTACAAAACGATGGATAGTAAATATTTGCTTATATTGAACATGTTTAGAAATCGCTCTTTCCGAATAAGAGCGTTTGTGTTACACTGTTTCTGTTTCTTCCATTTGATGGTCATAATCAACGAGTTGATTATTCTGCAATTAGCAAGCGCATGTTAAACAGAATTTTAAAGATTAAAAACGTTAAAAACAGTTCACTTTTTAAGCCGAGAGTGGTGACACATAAGCTTTAAATGCTTCAGTAGTTTCGCTGCAATATTGCAGTCTGTCTAAGTAGTCTCGTTTGTATTTTCTTTCTTTCGACCGTCGAACAGAAGACATATTAATGAGTGGGCCTAGCTGTTTATCCTGATCAGAGGCCGACTTTTCTAGCGTCTCATCTGGGGTCCGTCTTACGAAACATCGTACGACAAATATTGTCGTAAGTCAGATAATGAAATTCTCAATAATTTTATTTCTCTATCTAATCAGGACTGTATTGTGACATCGCTTTGGAATCGACTTGAAAAGACTATTCTAAAGAGACGTCACAAAACAGAATTAGGAGAAACAAGAAATTAGTTGTATATAAAAGTTTTGACTTACGACCGTTTTTTTCGTACGACGTTTCGTAAGACGGTCCCCAGGATCTGAACTGATTGTCATTGAAGTCGTCATCGGCATTAAAACATTTAACCCTTTCCCCCATAGAAGCGCCTTTTAGCGAATATGATTTATTCCTCCGCTGAAGAAAATAGTTCCAAATTAATCAGTCATGAATATAATATTGTATGGAGTATGTTCTATATTCTAGCATAATTTTTATGATACCTTAAAGCAGGCTGAAAGTAAAGCAGAATATGCGCATTCTGCTTTGCTTTCAACCTGCTTTAAGTATTCACCTATCTTCAATACTATAGAGAGTGCTATCAGGTAAAGGGTTAAGTGAGAGTCCCGATCGGAATGCATTGACCCCTGAAACTTAAAACGACCAGTTCCTGCGAAGTCCATTGTTGACTAAACAAAGTTGGCATTTTGACTATACTTTAGGCAATACTTTCCAAAATACACCAGGTGGAGTCCTTCATCAGATAGTTCCCGTGTAATTCGTCCGGTCCCGGTCTACACCGTAAATACATAGAACGAGTGTACAGTAAAACCTCACTACTACGAACACTAAAACGAAGGATAATTGATTGTATAAAAGTCAGGTGATTGCTTAAAGCAACGTGACGGTAAAACAGAAAGCTCATTCAAGAGTTTTCTGTTTTACTGTCACCTTGCTTTAAGCAGTCATCTGTCGTAAACACAATTTAGTGTTCTGTAACACAATTTAGTGGTCGTAATATCTCTTTTGTTAAAGGACGCATAAGCATCACTATGATTCATTGAGTTAAACGACAGGTGTATAAACGGCAGGTGTCGATTTGTCGTTGGACGAGTTATCGGAAAGGCCGTAATTATTGGAGTAGGCCGGTGGTAGGTGGGCGGGGTCGGGCTCGAGAGTGTACACGGGTGGTGCTGGAAGAACGCCATGGTCAGGCGGATCAGGCCACTGCTGGTTCGGGTTTTCTGTGAATAGAATACGAAACACTGGACATTTAATCTCTTCATTGCTAAGACGACATTTGCTGAAAAATATTATGTTTTTATTTAATTACGTTTTGTTTTAGAGAAGACAACATCTTTACAGTTTAATTTTTTGACCTGCATTGTACATCCTCCCAAAGTCTTATACAAGTTTATTGATTCTTTAGGACAAGAATGTCCGAGAAAACTCCTTCATAACATATCTCTGTCATTTTGACCTGCATTGTTCACCGTCCTTAAATCACACTGGTAAGACGTAACGTCCACGACTACTGTTCTACGTTCTGGCTCCTGTAAACGCAACGCTAAAGCTGTGGAACAAAAATGGCTGCACACATGGTAATCATCGAGGAA
The DNA here is from genome assembly GCA_922989275.2 of Gari tellinella. Classification (NCBI taxonomy): domain Eukaryota; kingdom Metazoa; phylum Mollusca; class Bivalvia; order Cardiida; family Psammobiidae; genus Gari; species Gari tellinella. The sequence continues at coordinate 57,384,625 of OV277858.1, forward strand.
GGACAAGAAAATATTGCGGAGTTTAGACGTTTAACCCGATAAAGTTGCGACAGATACCGGATTTCTTTGTCGGAATAAGTAAATATGACGTTGTTTCTTACATTGGGACATTTGATTGGACAATCCATTTCACGGATTACAGAAATATCTGAAGCGCTTTTGGTAAAACGACACTATATTTCAAAACAGGACAAAAGGTGTATTTTGTCAACAAGAATTAATGAACTAATATAAATTCTTTATATGTCAGATATTTGATTAAAACAGTGCTTACACTTTTTTTGGCGCATGGGACAAATTCTGTTACTTTGAATTTCCCTCCATTCTGCCTTCTATTTATGTAGAATTTTCAAACAAATGTATGCATTATATATGGAAATGATGTTCCGTCAACGCTGCAGACGAAATGTATCCAATTACTTGCGCTTGAACGGAACACACACGTTTCTTCACAAACAGCTGCATGCAAATGTAACATGGGACATTTGATATTTTTCTAAACATTACTAGTAATGACGACTCATTTTAATCGCCTTTTGTATATTTCTAAAATATGAATGCATCATGACATTCAATAATCTTGGACGTTCATGTTGATATATAACACTAGTATTATTCTAAATCTTTACATGCTTTGAAAGGCAAAATGAACGGTCATGTGAGCATATTTCAAAGGGGGCATAAGCTTTTGACGTTACATTTATGTATGTAGACCTCCGAAAAAGCTTCGTCAAGCTGGTGTATTAGACATTGTGCAATGTTATCAGAACCAAAATACTCCCTGATGGACCGTATTGATAAATTAATATAAAAAATGTCCCCTTCAGTGAATAAGAAGAAACTGTAAAGGTTATTTTTCAAATACATTGTTCCTCGATGCCGGACACGATACAACGTTCAGACTGCAGGGTGAAAAATTCATCGAGCTAATAATATACGTTTGCGCGACTGTTTATCTCACGTTACAAGAAAGACCTTTAGTAGTGTGTACCTATAAACCTTTGTGACGTATTGTTTAGACAATATCCCGGGCAACAATTGACAATGAACTTATACTCGTGGACTTTGGGCACGAACTGTATTTTTATCAAGATCAAATTATCCGGTTACGTTTTTGTTATTAGTGTTTTCTTCTGACCTGTCGGAGTTATTTTTAGATTGGAATATTCTAAAACTTTCAAAGGGATGAGTTTTCTCTACATACGGTTAATGATACGGATAACTGTAATGTTTGTGCACAATGTACAGTAGAGGAAACCTTATTCTTTCCCGTTTAAACGCAAACGCAGTGCACTAAACTGTGGAAATTTACTTTAAGAAATTTTAATTATATTTTTAATCTGAGTAGCAAACAGGTTGGAGCCTGATCAGACGCCGGGTAACCCGGCGTCTGATCTGGCTCCAACCTGTTTGCAATGGAAATAATAGTTTTAGTATATAAATGCCTTTGTTGGGAAAGAATAAAATATTATTATTTATTATTATTATACCAGATTTATATAGCGCTCTTTTCACACAGAGGTTGTGCGTTCAAAAGCTCTTTACATGAAATAACATAAATGTACCTACAAATCGAGAAAAGACAAAAAAACTACAATTAGATCTGAATAAAACATGAATCAACATTTACTTGCAGACCGCAACTCTCTTCGAGGTTTATACACGTCAAGCACACTGACAATGTACTTTGGAGAATAATTGCACATGGCTTTGTATGTGAGTGTCAGAATTTTGAATTCAATTCTGTGTTGAACTGGAAGCCAGTGAAGCTCCTTCAAGACTGGAATGATGTGATTTGTACCGGAGCGTCCTGGTAATGATGCGGGCTGCTGTATTTTGCACACGCTGTAGTTTTCGTAGTGAGTTTTGGGGAATCCCATATAGCAGTGAGTTGCAGTAGTCAATTTTCGATGTGACCAAAGAATTGACCAAATTCTTTGTAGCTTCAGGGGAAAGGTACTGTCTAATATGACCTATTTGCCGCAGCTGTGCATAGCTAGACCTGCACACAGCGTTAATGTGCTGTGTCATATCCATTTGGGAATCGAAGTTAGCACCAATATTCTTCACACACAATGATGGTTTGATTTTAGAGCTTCCGACTTGAACGTGAAAGTTTTCAGGTATGTTAACCTTTTTTGTGTGAAACAATATGACCTCTGTTTTGTCAGTGTTCAGCTTCAACATATTCTGATGCATCCATGAGACAATGTCTTTTAGACATCCTTCGACTTTTGAGAGGGCTAATTGTTGGCAAGATGTGTCTTTAGGCTTGAATGACAAGTATAACTGTGAATCATCTGCATAGAAATGATGATCCAGATGATGATTTCTGCAAATTGAGCCAACAGGTTTTGTGTACAAGATGTAGTTTTTCGGCCCCAGGACTGAACCCTGTGGCACACTATACTTCATTTGAACTGGGGCAGATAATTCTCCATCTACTGCGACTGTTTGGTAACGGTCATTAAGGTACGAAGTCATCCACTTTAGAGGGTTTCCAATAATTTTAAAGTCTTTTTCAAGGCGATTGAGTAATGTTTCATGATCAATTGTGTCAAATGCGGCTGATAGGTCACCAGAATTGTGATTTCTGCAGGATGTCATTTTGAACCTTAAGAAGAGCAGTTTCTGTAGAGTGATGCTTACGATATGCTGACTGATGCTGCTGCTCGTGCAGATTGTTTGTGGTCAAATGGGACTCAATGCGTTTGTCTACTACTTTTTCTAATACTTTAGAGAGAAATGGCAGATTTGATACTGGCCTGTAATTTTTAAGATCATATGTATCGAGATCAGGTTTCTTCAAAAGTGGTCTTACATGGGACCTTTTGAATTATTTTGAAACATACGCAGATTCCAGCGAAGAGTTCACAATTTTTGTCAACGATGGTAGGAGCTCGTCAAGGCATAACTTTAAGAGCCATGTAGGTATTGGGTCGAGTTCACAGGACTTACATGGGGATGGCTTGATGATTTCCCCAATTTCTGCTGCTGTAGCAGAGTCAAAACTTTCTAAGGAGCTCATTGAATGCAACGTTTCTGTGATGACTGGGAGGCATGACGTTGGTTCAGAGGCAATACCTGTGCGTATTTTGTCTACTTTATTTATGAAAAAGTCGCTGAAATCATTCGCAAGTTGTTTTGAGGAAACGTTTTTTGGCAGTGCGATTTCACTGTTTGAGCCCAAGAGATGCTTAGTGACTTTGAAAAGACTTTTCGAGTCCCGTTTACAGGAGTCTACTTTGACCTTTGATTTGGCTAACAATTTGTTAACCTGAGCACACTGCTCTCGATACAGTTGACGATCAATAGTGAGTTTGAATAATTTCCACTTTCGTTCCAGCTTACGTCTTAGATGTTTTGCATCATGAAGTTCTTGGGTGTACCATGGACATGATGGCCTGAGAGTTATGGTCTTAGTGCACAATATGGTGCATGCTTATTGATCAGTGATGAAAGTTCCTGTGTATGTACACTGACAATTTCGTCAATATCTGTCATTTTCAGAATTTCTTTCATTGAATCTGAGTTGAGAATATCTCTTTTTAAATGATTCGACATTAAAATTCCTAAGCCTTCGAATTGAAATAGTTTTTCTGATGAGTGGAGGTTTTTCTGCCTTTGCTCTGAAAGACACAGAGAAATGGTCTCTAGAGATTTTGCCACTACTGTCAGATAGTCCAGGGTCAGTGACTTCGATATTTGACACACAGACGTAACGTCAAAAGCTCATAACCCACGGCGTTACACATGACGTTGAAACTTGAAACAGGGTTTATAGGTGAATATAGGAGATAAGTGTGAGGTTGGGCGCCCCTAAACCCAGGTTTAACCCCCCAGTGGTTGTTAATGGTTAATTTATAATTAATTATTGATTGCTGCTGACCGTACCAAGGCGGGCTCCTATGTTCACTTTGCTTTATGTTTGTCTTGCGTATTGTTTTCTGTTTGGTGTGTGGGATTGCGTGTGTGTGTATGTGTGTGTGTGTGTGTATGTGTGTGTGTGTTATGGTATGGCTGTGTGTGTGTTCTGCTTTAGAGATGGGTGTATTGTTTGTGTTGCGTTTCCTGCTTGAGTCTTCTTTCGTATTTATTTCTACTCGATCTACCAGGCTGGTGATAATTATGTACTATTTATCGTGGTTTTTTTCACTTATGACGTAAATATACAAATACTGGTGACATCAATTATGACACCATTTCCCCCATTTAAAATCAATATTGTCTATATTGGTGCGGTTGGTTTTCCCCACGACCCCAGGTACACCTGTCATATTCAATGTGTTTGAGGAGAGGAAAATGAAAAGCTGTCGAGACTTTGAAGGAATAAAAGAGGAACGCAGAGTTTGGTTTGGTGACTGTAAGCAGTAGTACACACAGTAAATGAGTCCAGCTATTTAGAGTATAGAATATGACTAGACTCAGTCACTAGACTCAGGTCAACAGATTTATGAAAATGCGGCGTCTGATCAAGTTAGACATTGTTTACAATTCATGGGTACGCGCCATGTTTTCTGGACCCATGTAGACCAATATCAGTTGCGGCATTTTCAATGTATCTTTGTTTACACTGTTTGCTACGTTTTATAATTTGAAATTCACTCGAAAGTTGGATCTAGAGTTGTAGAGCTAGTCAATATAAACTGTGGTTATTCATATTTTATACACGCGTTCTTTCGGATGTTCTGCTTCTGTAGAGACACGGCGATGTTCATTTCTTTTACAAATATACCAGTTTGTTTCTTTTTCAATTTACACGATAGTTTCTTTTTTATATCTGTAAGTTTCCTTTAAAGGCACAATCCCGCTCAAATTGGTGTTTAAAACGCGGAATTTCTTATATGAGTGAATTTTCTATGTATTCAAACTAAGTGAAATCGGGTGTAAGAAGCCTGACATATGCACCCACTTCATAAAGAATCCTACCTAAATGTGTCGAATTCTTAGAGTGATGGTTTACATTATAAGCGGGTTTGTTTACAAATATCACTACGGGCTGGTTCCGAGAACTTACGAACGATTGCATTAAGGTCACGTGATTGATTCGGCCGCGACATGTGTATACATTGCATCATTTTGTGTAACATTTTGCGGCCAAACTTATTAGAGTTGTCTCTCTTTGATTGAAAAGCACTCGACTTGTTGTATAGAATTATGCAAATGAGCTTTACCGAGTATGTCCGTAAACTTTCGTCGCTATTAAAAAATAAACAAACTTGATTACTTGCTTCCACAAATTTCACTGTTCGTTAGCAATATTGCTTCAAATATCACCCACGTATTACTTCTTTTTATAAGGAACGATTACGATAGTGACATAAATTTCATGTTAGAAAAATGCTCGATTCTGATTATGTGGGAGAAATATAGTGGCTTTAAATATAAACAAACACAAACAAATAAACATAACCCCGAAAAATGTTTAAACATTGTCTTAATAGCCTAATCGAACGTCAAATTTACACATAAACTAGCGTCTTGGACATTTCTTAGGGACAATTTGTTTGGTAAATTACAAAATTAGTAAATTGAAACGTACAATAATCTATATATCAAAATAATCACAAGAAAATGTGTATTTTTCCTATTTTACTATTTTTTGGCTAAAACTCATTATTATTTTAATAAAGCAGCGCCAGTTTTTCGGAATAAGTAAATATGACATCGTTTTATTACTTGGACAATCCATTTTACGGATTACAGAAATATCTGAAGCGCTTTTGGTAAAACGACACTATATTTCAAAACAGGACAAAAGGTGTATTTTGCCAACAAGAATTAATCAACTAATATAAATTCTTTATATGTCAGATAATTGATCAAAAATAGTGTTTACATCTTTTTTCGCGCATTGGACACATTCTCTTACTTCGAATTTCCCTCCAGTCTGTCTTCCATTAATGTAGAAATTTCAAACAAATATGTGCATTATATCTAGAAATGATATTCCGTCAATGCTGCAGGCGAAATGTGTGCAATTTCCCGTTTTTGAACGGAACACACACGTTTGTTCTAACAACTGCGTGCAAATGTAGCATGGGACATTGGATTTTTTACTGATCATTATTAGTAATGACGTCTTATTTTAATCGCCTTTTGTACATTTCTTAAATATGAACGCATCATGGCATTCAGCAATCTTGGACGTTCATTTTGATATACAACACTAGTATTGTTCTGCATCTTAACATGCTTTGAAAGGCGAAATAAACGGTCATGTCAGCATATTTCAAAGGGGGCATGAGCTTTTGACGTTACGTCACAGTCTTCATTTTCTCTTGTGATAACAACATCAAGAGTGTGTCCCTCTACATGAGTGGCTTCTTTGACATGCTGTTCAAACCCAAATGATTCAGTCGTACTGACGAAATTGACAGTGTTCCTATCGTTTGAGATATCAAGATGAAGGTTTAAATACCCTACAATGATGACTTGTTTATCAGTGGTTGCAAATTTCGATAAGAAAAAATGCCATTCCTTATCAAGAAAGACTGTAGTTTTTAGACCGTTTGCAGTGGATTGAGGGGGTCTGTAGACGACTGCTAGACGCACTGTGAAATCTGTGATGCTTAATGTACAGTCAATATGCTCAAAAGTTGAAAAATCATTATCTTTTGTAGAAGAAAGGATTTTGATATCAATTGATGCCTTATATATGAGCCCAACCCAACCCCGGCCTCCACTACAGCGAGGAACATGTTTGATTTTATAGCTGTCAGGAACTAGTTCACCTAAGCATGGTTTATCTGTAGTACTACCAAGCCAAGTCTCAGTGACGGCCATTATATCGATATCATTTGAGATTATATAGTCTTGTATAGCCAAAGCTTTATTTTTTACTGATCTTGGGTTTAAACTGCAGATTTTAATTTGCTTCTGAGGTTTGGTGGACATGGGCTGCTCATACTTTTTGTGTTTTTGCTTTAGGAGGTTCAACTGAGATTTCAAGTTTACTATTTGTTTGACAAGTACTGGAAACAACTTCTATTGACTGTGGAATGCCATCATTTGTATCCCAAATGCGTTTCAGTTTGGATTTACCCCCTTTTGTACCCCTATACTTTGCTAATCCAAATTGCCCAAAGTCAAAAAGACCTAACTCTCTCAATCTAAATAATAAAAGGGGATCAGGTTTTGTATAAGGTGATAATTGACTATCAAGTGAATAAATGTACTTCCCCGTATATCTAATCCGATTTGGTAGGTTTCGCTCATGGTCAGGACTGCCTTGGGGCAAACACATGTTGAATTAAATATCCAATATGTCCAGTACAAATATGATATATTAAATCCACAATATCTTTAAATCTCACTATAAAAATCACTTTTCAATCACACCAATCTTTTAGAAATATATTCATTTACAACACTGTCAAGTTTCAGAAGTTTATATACAGTAATTCCACTTTGAATATTGATAACAGTGAGAGCTGAGAAAAATGCAGCCAGTCACACCCGGCGCATAACAATGCGCAAAAATATCAGTAAAGTTAGCGCAAGGGTCTCGTGCTGCACGAGGATCATGTTATCTCAAGTTGGAAATTGTACGACTATATAGATCCGATGTTACCCTGTTATCTATTTACCATTATGAACTATTCTGTTCTAAAAATAACTCCGACAGGTCAGAAAAATCGAACAATATTTAGTTTCGTAAACACGGCGCTTGGCGATTATAATTATGTAGCCTCTCTATCCCTCTCTGTCCGTTCAGGTTAAAGTTTGTCATAATGGCATTTATCAGGGAGTAATGAGATATTGCTTTCACCTTGATGACAAACAATGTTTACATTTATACACTAATCTGTTTTTGTGTTTTATTAACCTGTCAAAATTTAAATAATTATACGCTGGCTGAACACGTTATAATTAGCTTCGGTCGATACCGATTGTGACGTCCGCTACGTTTTACGGGTAGTCCAGTGTTGAAACATAATGCCCTCCCAACAACAAATCCCTCCTTACAATGGTCCTCCCGACAACAAATCCCTCCTTACAATGGTCCTCCCAACAACAAACCCCTCCTTACAATGACCCTCCCAACAATGAATCCCTCCTTAAAATGGCCCTCCCAACAACAAATCCCTCCTTATAATGGTCCTCCCAACAATGAATCCCTCCTTACAAATGGTCCTCCCAACAATGAATCCCTCCTTACAATGGCCCTCCCAACAACAAATCCCTCCTGACAATGGTCCTCCCGACAACAAATCCCTCCTTACAATGGTCCTCCCAACAATGAATTCCTCCTTACAATGGTCCTCCGTACAACAAATCCCTCCTTACAATGGTCCTCTAAACAATGAATCCCTCCTTACAATGGTCCTCCCGACAACAAATCCCTCCTTACAATGGTCCTCCCAACAACAAATCCCTCCTTACAATGGTCCTCCCAACAACAAATCCCTCCTTACAATGGTCCTCCCAACAATGAATCCCTCCTTACAATGGTCCTCCCAACAACAAATCCCTCCTTACAATGGTCCTACCAACAATAAATCCCTCTATACAATGGTCCTCCCAACAACAAATCCCTCCTTACAAATGGTCCTCCCGACAACAAATCCCTCCTTACAATGGTCTTCCCAACAACAAATCCCTCCTTACAATGGTCCTCCAAACAATATATTTCTCCTTACAATGGCCCTCCCAACAACAAATCCCTCCTGACAATGGTCCTCCCGACAACAAATCCCTCCTTATAATGCTCCTCCCAACAATGAATTCCTCCTTACAATGGTCCTCCGTACAACAAATCTCTCCTTACAATGGTCCTCCAAACAATGAATCCCTCCTTACAATGGTCTTCCCGACAACAAATCCCTCCTTACAATGGTCCTCCCAACAACAAATCCCTCCTTACAATGGTCCTCCCAACAACAAATCCCTCCTTACAATGGTCCTCCCAACAATGAATCCCTCCTTACAATGGTCCTCCCAACAACAAATCCCTCCTTACAATGGTCCTACGAACAATAAATCCCTCTATACAATGGTCCTCCCAACAACAAATCCCTCCTTTCAAATGGTCCTCCCGACAACAAATCCCTCCTTACAATGGTCTTCCCAACAACAAATCCCTCTTTACAATGGTCCTCCCAACAATATATTTCTCCTTACAATGGTCCTCCCAACAACAAATCCCTCCTTACAATGGTTCTCCGTACAACAAATCCCTCCTTACAATGGTCCTCCCAACAATGAATCCCTCCTTACAATGGTCCTCCCAACAACAAATCCCTCCTTACAATGGTCCTCCGTACAACAAATCCCTTCTTACAATTGTCCTCCCTACAACAAATCCCTCCTTACAATTGTCCTCCAAACAACAAATCCCTCCTTACAATGGCTCTCCCAACAATGAATCCCTCCTTACAATGGTCCTCCCAACAATGAATCCCTCCTTACAATGGTCCTCCGTACAACAAATCCCTCCTTATAATGGTCCTCCCAACAATGAATTCCTCCTTACAATGGTCCTCCCAACAATATATTTCTCCTTACAATGGTCCTCCCAACAACAAATCCCTCCTTACAATGGTCCTCCCAACAATGAATCCCTCCTTACAATGGTCCTCCCAACAATGAATCCCTCCTTACAATGGTCCTCCGTACAACAAATCCCTCCTTATAATGGTCCTCCCAACAATGAATTCCTCCTTACAATGGTCCTCCCAACAATATATCCCTCCTTACAATGGTCCTCCCAACAATGAATCCCTCCTTACAATGGTCCTCCCAACAATGAATCCCTCCTTACAATGGTCCTCCGTACAACAAATCCCTCCTTACAATGGTCCTCCCAACAATGAATCCCTCCTTACAATGGTCCTCCCAACAATGATTTTCTCCATACAATGGTCCTCCAAACAACAAATCGCTCCTTACAATGGTCCTCCCAACAATGATTCCCTCCTTACAATGGCCCTCCCAACAATGAATCCCTCCTTACAATGGCCCTCCCAACAACAAATCCCTCCTTACTATGGCGCTCCCAACAATGAATCCTTCCTTACAATGGCCCTCCCAACAATGAATCCCTCCTTACAATGGTCCTCCCAACAACAAATCCCTCCTTACAATGGCCCTCCCAACAATGAATCCTTACTTACAATGGTCCTCCCAACAATGAATCCCTCCTTACCACATCCCTTGTCGCAGTTTCCTAAAACAGGGCAATTATGTCTAACACTTTTACTGCTGCAATATTGATTGCTTAAAATTGTCGTCTTCTGCTTTTCTCAAAGTTACATATAAGTGGACATTATGAATTAATTCAATGACACTTGACATACAGCTGCCATGATGCATCAGCTTTTAAAAAATTGTTGTCCATTTTTTAATTCCTCAAATTTAAGTTTTAAGTATTTAGACTTAAGAGATATTGAAATGAGTGTCAAACAGTTCAGATCCTGATCAAACTCTGCATTATGCGGTGTCGAATCAGGACCCAAATTGTTTGCAAATACAACCATTGTACTCTGGGTAAGGCAGTGAAAGGGGTTAATATAATCCGACTACTTAGTTCAGTATGACTTAAACTTCCTGGTGCTATTTCAGTACACCATGTGCTAAGCTGCTTTTTCATAGTAAAACCCCATATGGCAGTCTTTAATAGAAGTTACATGTCACTTGAGGTTTCTTTACAATTATGCAACTCCTTTTGGAGCTTTCTGCAATAGTTTCATACTTCATTAGCCTGTCTATTGTCTCTATTCTAAAATACATATTCATGATTGTATAGGGTTGAACTACTTTCTGCAGTGGAGAAATGAAGGCGTAAAAACGTATATCCATAAGATGTCCCAATAGCAAAAGTAACAAGAATGCATGTTCAACAAGAATATCGTTCCCAACGATGGATGCTCCCCACAAAGAAAAAGCCCAAGGTATAGCATGTTTAGTAGGTGAACACAGTAACAAGTTTCATCAACTTACGATGTAACATTCAGGAGATATGCTTCGGACAAAAATGAATTTATTATGAACAAGAGCCGTATACGGCCATAAATCGCTCACCTGGAGCCATTGATGTAAAAGTAACATATCTTGGAAAGCTGAGAAATTATGACAATATGGTTGTGCCATTTGCTGATTGGATGATGCTGAGTGTCAAATAGCTAAGCTCAGGGTACTGTGGTTTCAGAGAAGATTTTTTAAGTTTTTATTGAAATAATCTATATTTAGCTCCTGTGACCTAGTTATGCAACGCACCGGAAACATTTGAACAATATTGGTGAAGTACCTCTAGAAGTTACACCATGCCAAATATCAAAGCTCTAGCCATATTGGTTTCAGAGATGAAGAGGTTTGAAGATTTCTCTGTATAACTCAATGTAAATTTGTGATCCCCCCCCCCCACCCTACCGGGCCGGGTTACTTTTTACCCCAGGAACATAAGTTGAACAATCTTGATAGAGGACCTGTAGATGATGCTTTGTGCCAAATAGCTAAGCTCAAGGTTCTGTGGTTTCAGACAACAAGATTTTTTAAGTTTTTATTGAAAAAATCTATTTTTAGGTCTTGTGACCTAGATATGCAACGGACCAAATCCCTTTGAACAATATTGGTAAAGTACATCTAAAAGTTACACCATGCCAAATATCACAGCTCTAGCCACATTAGTTTCAGAGAAGAAGAGGTTTGAAAATTTCACTATATAACTCTATGTAAATTTATTACCCCAGGGCGGGATCATTTTTGACCCCAGGGACATAATTTGAACAATCTTGATAGAGGACCTGTAGATGATGCTTTGCGCAAAATATCTAAGCTCAGGGTACTGTGGTTTCAGAGAAGAAGATTTTTTAAGTTTTAATTGAAAAAATCTATTTTTAGCTTCTGTGACCTAGATATGCAACGGACCAAAAACATTTGAACACTATTGGTAAAGTACCTCTAAAAGTTATACCATGCCAAATATCAAAGCTCTATCTATATTAGTTTCAGAGAAAAAAGAGGTTTGAAGATTTCCTTATATAACTCTATGTAAATTTGTGACCCCCGGTCCGGGGCCATTTTTTACCCAAGGGACATAATTTGAACAACCTTGATAGAGGACCTATAGATGATGCTTTGTGCCAAATATCTAAGCTCAGGGTACTGTGGTTTCAGATTAGACGATTTTTTAAGTTTTTATTGAAACAATCTATTTCTAGCTCCTGTGACCTAAATATTCAACGGATCAAAAATATTTGAACAACTTTCAAAGAGAACCATATAAGGATCATTCCTGCCAAGTTTGGTTAAAATCCATCCAGTACTTTAGGAGGAGATGTCATTTAAAGAAATTGTTGACGACGAACGGACAAACGGACGGACGACGGACACAGTACGATCAAAATAGCTCGCCTTGTCACTTAGAGTTATAATTCTTGTGTACTACACTTCTTTTTGTCATCCGCTAACACAGTATCAAGGTTCAAGTTACAGTGCGGCAGAAAATTTGATTTTTTTAAAAATTTATGTAGAAAAACGTAGATAATTCAATATTGGGAGATGGCAGAGTTATGGTTCTTGAGTACAGCACTCTTTCTGCCATCTCGTATCACTGTATCAAGTTTCATCAACTAACAATGCAATGCTCAGAAGATATGCTCCAGAAAAAAATTGATTTTTTTTAAAATAGAAAAGGGGAGATAGATCTAATTAAATATTGGGAGATGACAGAGTCATGGTTCTCGTGTACTGCACCTCCTTATGTCATCACACTCACTGTATCAAGTTCCATTAATTTACGGTGTAGCAGTCAAGAGATATACTCCGGACAAAATTGTTTTGTATTTTTAGAAAAAGGAAGATAATTCAATATTGGGAGATGACAGAGTTACCGTTCTTGTGTACTGCACTTCCTTTAGTCATCCTCTATCACTGTTACAAGTTTCATCAACTTTCAGTGTAACGGTCCAGAGATATGCTCCGGACAAAATTGATTTTTTATGAGAACAAGGGGACCATGGCCCTTAATTCGCTCACCTGAGGTCATTGTGCCTTAGCTTAATAAGCAAGACAACATTTTAATATAGCTGTAACAATGACAAATTGGAATAACTTAAAAAAATATTGTTGACAGAGTTATGGCCCTTATCCATGACACTTCTTCTTATCAAGCTACATGCATTTACATATGATTATTTATTGCGCATTATGCTTTACTTTCAACCTGCTTTAAGTTATCATCTTCTAAGATATAGATACTATTTCTTATATCTTACATTTTTATGACTGTATAAAGTGGAATTATTTTCTTTAGAGGAGGAATAAATTAAAGGCGTAAAAAGGCATATGTATGGGGTAATGGGTTAACATCAGTAGAACTGGAGTTATCTCAAAGACAAGAAAATATGACACTGGGAAAACACTCAAAAATGACATTGACCTTTGTAGGACATGACCCAAGTTATAAATTGTCTAACTTTAACAAAGTTATGGCTAAGATTAAAGTTGTGGACTGACAGACAAACAAATGGACAAACAGACAAAAAAGCAGACAGACAAAAACAATATGCCCCCAACTGCAGGGGCATATAAATGTAGCAGACAACACCATATGCTGCTGTTACAGTGAACCTCAGCTGACCTGAGTTCAGTTATGTAACTCTGCCAGTAGGAAATGTGGCTGGGGTCTAACTCTTATAATGCTGAATTGCTGTCTGCTATACATATATTGAATGTGAATTATGACCTAGATATTCAACCGACCAGAACCATTTGAACAAAATAGGTAAAGGACATTTAGAAGTGTCACCATGCCAACTATCAAAGCTCTGGCCATATTAGTTTCAGTGGAGAAGACGTTTGAAATGTTCACTATATAACTCTATGTAAAACTGTGACCCCCGGGGCGAGGCCAATTTTGACCCCAGGGGCATATTTTGAACAAACTTGATAGAGGACCTGTAGATAATGCTATGTGCAAAATATCTAAACTCTGGCCCTTGTTGTTTCAGACAAGAAGATTTTTTAAGATTTCCTTTTTTTTCACTTTGGTTGCCATGGCAACCAGAGTTCTACATTGTTTTTATTTGAACAAATTTGAAAGAGCTTGACACAAGTAACATTCCTGTAAAGTTTGGTTGAAATCTGTCAAACGGTATAGGAGGAGATGTCATTTGAATCAATTATTAACGACGACGAACGACGCACGACGACGGACACAGGGCCATCCCAATAGCTCACATTGAGCCTTTGGCTCAGGTGAGCTAAAAAGATATCTTAAAGACAAACCAAACGATAAAGTTTGCATTTAGTTCGCACAGATTGTTTCTTAGACTAGTATTATTCTTCAAGCGAAATTTCATTACACCTTTCATGAAAAGTAAGCTCACGAGCTACCTTAATGCGACACATTTCAAGAGAATTGAAATACTTTATAAACAGCATGCACCTTTCTGCATTTGTGTATGTACAACTAATCGATATATTTATTCTAGTTTAAAAATGACGTCAAATCTGTATCTTCGCACCAAACTGTCAAAATGATTACGTTTAATACCTTAGAATACCTTAGAACTTCTTCTGGTAGAAGGCCTTGGGGGCCTCTATCACCAGCTCTATCGATCTTCTTGGGTCCGGTTGCAATACCCGCCTCATAATTATATCTGACATCCTGATTGCACCAGAATTTATCAAGTCTTGCTTCAAAACACTTCACTGAGCTTGCATGAACAATATTATTAGGTAATGAATTCCAGATGTCAACAACTCTATGACTGAAGCAATACTTTCTGATATCTAGCCGTGGTCTTTGTTTAAACAGTTTCAAATCATTTCCTCTAGTTGTATGGTCTTGTCTCGGTGTTAATAACTGGCTAGTGTCATAGTAGTAGTAATTCTTTAAAAGTTTGTATACTTCAATCATATCCCCTCTGTTCCTTCTATAGCTCAGTGTAGGTAAATTTAAAGTTCTTAGTCTTTCTTCATATTGCATTTCTGATAAACCTGGTACCATTTTGGTTGCTCGTCTCTGTATGTTTTCAATTGTTGTTATGTCTTTCTTTCTATGAGGGCTCCATACTGACTGGGCGTATTCTATATGTGGTCGGACTAATGCTGTGTATAGCTTTTTAAAGATTTGTTTATCCATATATTCAAAAGATCTTCTTACGGCACCCAGGATAGAGTTAGCCTTATTAACTTTTTCTGATATATGATCCTCGAATTTCAGTTTATTGTCAACAATGACCCCAACATCCTTTTCTGCTTCACTAGTATCCATGGGAGGTAAATCTGGTGTTAATCTGTATCTTCCAACTTCTTTCTGTTTGCCGATATTCATGGTCTTACACTTGTCTGGGTGAAACTTAAGGAGCCAATCCTCTGACCACTGACTCATACTAAAGATGTCTTCCTGCAGGAGATCTCTATCGACGTCTGTTGAAATTCCTCTGTAAACTTTTGTGTCATCAGCATACAGATAGATCTGACTATTGTTCTGAATGATATCTGGCAAGTCGTTTATGAATAAAACGAACATTGGGCCTAACACGGATCCTTGAGGGATACCGCTTGTGACAGGCTGCCACTCTGACTCGTTGCCGTTCACTATAACTCTTTGTTTTCTGTTAGATAGGAAGTCACTTGTCCACTTTATATACGTTTCTCCAAATTGGTAAATTTTCAGTTTATGGATTAAATGTCTATGTTTACTGTGGATCTTATTTTGTTGCGTTCGAATAGTTAATAGCTGCAGTAATACGGTCATGGCTGTTCCTTTCAGGATGCACATTTTTGGAAATAAACGACAGAAAATGATAAGAAAATCAACCATGAATTGTTAGCGCGATTCATGGAATTTGCCGATAATTTTGTGTCGTTTGTTTCGCTTAAACGCAGAAAAACCAGTATATTTCTTTAATTAAGGATGTAATTCAACCACAGTGTGTGTATGAAATAAAATAAGTCACCAATCCGTACTATGTTGATCGAAAGAGAGTGTGAACCTACGAGTTTGGCCTAACTACAATGTATGTATTTTGCTCGTACCAAACAGTCTGAAATACTAAATATTATACATGTACATGTACATGTATGTTTATTTCATACCTTATATAACATGATTAGCCATGTTCTGAGAGAAATTACCTCTAAACTTTAAATCAAACGATATCATGGCGGTGCAGACGTTAAAGCAGACGATAAAATTTGGCTACGTTTACTCTAATATTATTTCAACTGCAAACAGATTGAAGCTAGATCTGACGCCGCGGGTTATCCGGCGTCTGAACAGGCTCCAAAATGTTTGCCACTCAGATTAAAATGGATAGTTAGACATTTCAAAAAGTTGTAATTTTCTACATTTTAGTGTATTGCGTTTGCGTTTCATTTGCTTAAACGGGAAGGAATAATGTCTTTTCAAATGTACAAAAGTGTCAAACAGGAAAGAATTGCGTCTTCACCACTGTTTGTACTGAAAGAATAGCTGATACATGGATACGATTAGGGAAGTTGCTCTAAGAGTAATACAGTCCAACTTTGATATTAACGAGCTAGTTAAAGTCTAATTTACCCGGGCTGCCATAAGTTGATCATTAAAAACCCCAAGATTTCCATATATTCTAGTTTTCAAGCGCGATAACTTAAATCAGGTTGAAAGCAGAATAATTTAAGCTATCAACTGCTAAGATAAAAATCAAAAGCTTTTGAAAACTCCGGAGAATTGGAAGCTCTTACTTAGCCTACCCTTCTTCAGCTGAAGTGCATTGTTTTGATCTCACTTTAGTCGATCATATCCGTTATCACAGTATGTTAACTCCTGTGTATCCCTTCCGGAAGCTGCGATCAACGAACCGACAAAATGTCACGAAATAGACCACACTCCAGCGAAACGAGTAAGATTTAGCTTTATTTCACAGCCCTGTGTAAAAACAATAATTGTAAGATATGGTCCAGTACACTTACAAGATAAATTCCTTTCAGTTCACCAACTGTCTTCCGAATCTGAAGCAAGATCTCTCTGAAATAAGCTTCTGGTCACTGCCATTGCCTACCGACTCGCCGTGGAAGAGTGATTTAAAACTGTTCCAGCGACCCCTGAAGTTAATTTCTGCTGACACATTACTATTTAACACTCGCGACTAGAAAAAAATAATGTAACCGAAGTGTCTTTTAATGAAAAATAAACAGAAAACACAACATAATGCGATTTCTACAAACTGGAATGGTGTATGACTAGCTGCTTATTGATTGAATATCACTGTATGGCCAGTTGTGAGTTTACTGTATGTTAGCTGTGATTTATATACTCTTTACCCTATAACCTCAAACGTCTTTTTGGTAGAAGGTTGACATAGTTATTTCAATCTCATATTGTAGTATCACTATGGTGTGACCCAGGTGTACTTTGCCCATTCTTAAGCTTATATAAAGACTATTCGAGTGTCAATCCTGTCCACTGGTCAATATTATCAATCCATTTTCTTTTCTGTCTTCCTAGTATCCTCTTTCCTCCTACTGTTCCTTGTAAAAAAAAAAGACGTTGAAAGGCCACTAGATCGAGTGATATGGCCGTACCATTTCATCTTCCACCGTTTTACTATAAATGAAAGAAAAAACAACATTGTTTACCTATATGGTTAACTACTAATTGTCTGACTTGTTCATTGGAAACGTGCTCCATATACGAGATGCCCAAGATGGTCCGGAAACATCTCATCTCATTTTCTTTTTAAGTTCAGGTGTCAGTGTTCAGCTCTCACACGCTTAAAGAAATATTGACAGAACCAATGCACGCATAAGTCTGATCTTGAGTTTCGTTGTGATCCTGGTGTCTGTCAAAATATGCTTTAGTCTTGTGAGTGCTGCTGCTGTCTGTGTCGACCTTGTTAGAATTTCTGGCTTGAAACCCTCGTCATTGATAATTTAGCACCTAGGTATTTAAATTGGTGTACTCTTCTAAGTGTCTGGTCATGAACTTTAATGCCTGTAGTGATGGTGTTATTATTGTTTGTCATTTTCTTCGTTTCTTTGCGCTGATTTACATTGCGAATTTCGTTGCGGCACCATCAAGCCTTTCAACCAAGGAAGCAAATTTTCTTCATCAACCACCAAGCTATCAAAATCATAAGCAGATCTTAGATTTGTAATGTTACGTCCTCCGATACTTATTGTTCCAGCATGTTCTTCAAGGGCTTCATTCATAAGTTCTTCCAGGAAAATGTTCAATGAAGTAGGGGAAAGTAGGCATCCCTGTCGAACTCCAATTGATGTATAGAACAAGTTCCATATTGTACCTTGGAGAATCACTTTACTGGTTGTCTTTTCATAGAGTTTTGAATGGATTTGATCATTACTCATACAAACATTGAATTAAACTTACTGCTATCTATTTGGTAAGTGTTCATTAAATAGACACTATGATGAACATATTAAATGCATAATTCAGAGACTTATAGGGATTTAAACGGGGTAGGGGTGTAAGCAATACACATGGCTAAAATTCTACACTTTGCCGCACACCCACTCTGCTTAAAACTTGCTGTAATTCACTGTTACTTGCAGGATTTTGATCAAATAAAATGTAATGATGCGTCTGAGGCCGCTCCTTTCAAAACTGGCATATTTGTTCACCTGTAGCCCAATCTATGTATTCTAGGGATCAATTTTCTTGAAAATAAAGCAAACTTAATGTGAAAATTATCGTTTCGAGGAATCAAAATCTACATTGAAGCATTTTCTGCGAATTGGTCTTACTTTTACATTAGATTTATTGATATTATAAACATACTAAGACAACCACCACCTACACCCCACTTCGTATAACGAACGCAGACTTTTTAAACATACCACAATTGCTCGTTACGTCTAAATATAGAGTCTGGTAAAGTGAGAAAAGTCAGGTAGAGTTGAATTCAAGCATGCTGGTGCTTATTTAGTGTAAAAATGCATATTTCAAATATAAAATTCCACATTATAGTCTCAAATATCATGTTTTGGTTCGTTTTCAGTAATATTCCCATGCTGGCGATCCCCAGTTTGGTCGACGTAGAGTCAGTTAGAGTCAGGTGGTGTAGTAAGGGGCTATATGTGTGTGTGTGCGTGTGCGCGTGTGCGTGTGCGTGTGTGTGTGTGTGTGTGTGTGTGTGTGTGTGTGTGTGTGTGCGTGCGTGCGTGCGTGTGTGTGTATTTTCATTAATTCAATACATTCAGTGAAGACAGTTAAAGACAAGGAAGGGATTGAAACAACATACAGATTAAAAACAAAACGTTACATTTAGATTCTCAAGTGGATGTAGTAGTAAAAGGGGTTTCAACTCGCTCTATAATCATAAAAGACACTTGGCATCCAACGACAAAGTATTGGAGAAGTGTAGTAAATGCCCTGCTACATTCCAATACAAGAGCTGTCTGCGAGATAATACTAGTTTCCGGCACGATTGCACATGTGGGTTTTCCATAGACATTTTATCATTGTCAATAGAAAATGGGACCTCAGGCTATACAAAAAGTGCTATTCAAACCAATATACCGTGTCTGACCTAGGTCCAAAAGGTTTGACACTCGTCAGAATAATTTGTTATGTAATGTATAACGAATAAATTGCATGGGTGTTCGTTGCCTTCGTTTTATAGATTCACTAATATAAATACTTAACACCCGACCTTGTTTCGTAACGAAGACAGTGTTCTCAGCTAGTCATACTGTTAATTTATGATAAATCACAGCTAGTTATACAGTCACATTGCAGCTGGTCATACAGCCTGTGAAATTAGGTCAGATTTATTTATGACAAAGTTTTCGTGTAAAATTATTATTTTCATGGTACATTATACATTTTTAGGTAGATATTTAATTCATTTTGCCATTTCAATCATGCGTGGTGCGGAAATACTTCAATGGACGGAATTTACGATACTTCTTTGAAGCACCTGTTGTTTTCACTTGATACGCAGCGACGATCATGTCAAAAAATCAATGTTTATTTATCACAGCATTGTAGGAAGAGGTGTGTTGAATGTTTTAAACTGTATCACAATCGTATATGGTGTATTTTATATTAGCTAGCGTGTTAAATCATTACAAATTTACTCGTCAAAGTGGTCTGCATCCATCCGTCGGTAAACATCTCGCTTCGCTGATCGCAGCTTCCGGAAGGGATACACCGGAGTTTACATACTGTGGTTATTCAACGCTACAACGTGGCGTTTAACCCCTCCATTGCCTTACCCCGAGTACACTAGTAATTTGAAAACAGTTTGGATCCTGATCAGACGCCGCGTAACGCGGCGTCTGATCAGGATACAAACTGTTTTACACTCATTTCAATATTTCATAAGTCATAATAACTAAATATTTAATTTTAGAAATAAAAGCAGACGACAATTATTTAAAATTGATGACGTCATGGCAGTGAAGGGGTTAAACTTTCATTTCCGGATATTTTCGACTAAAGTATCTTCACGGTATCGAAATTCGACTGAAGCATCGTTGTTTTCGCTTCCGTATTACTTACTGGCATATGGCTGAGTTTGTGGATATGACTGATATGGCTGATAAGGAGGTGCGGTGGGTAGAGTTGAACTTCCGGCTGAAGGGTTGACTGACACACCTGCTCGAGCCTTCTTTTTCTTCAGTTGAATACAACAACAAATAAAGGTGACCACCATGATAACAAGAAACACCCCGCCAAGGACACAAGCAATGATCAGGCCAATGTTGTTCCTACAACCAAAAGCAAATAACCATACAAGTATAGTACGATTTATCATGAGCAATTTTAAAATAAAAGTTAACTCCTCACTGTGTGCGTATCTCTTTCTTTCAGTTAGTTTGGCTAGCTGTCTGTCTGGTTGTTTTTGTCTCTCTAATGATGTCTCTCTTTGAGTCTGTATATGTCTCCAAAATTTCGCTCGCTCTCTCTCTCTATGTGTCTCTCTACCTCTACCTCTCTGTATTTCAGTCTCTGTATGTCTGTCTGTCTGTCAGTCTCTCTCTCTGTCTCTGTATCTGTCTCTCTGTATGTCTGTCTGTCTCTCTCTTTCTCTGTCTATGTATGTATGTCTGTTTGTCTGTCTCTCACTGTCTCTGTATCTGTCTCTCTGTATGTCTGTCTATCTGTCTATTTGTATGTCTCTCTCTGTCTCTCTGTCTATCTCGCCTTGTATGTGTCTCTGTCTGTCTGTCTCTCCCTCTCTCTTTTTCTCTCTCCCTCTATCTCTCTTGCTCTGTCTCAGTCTGTCTCGCTCTGTATATCTATCTCTGTTTGTCTATGTCGCTCTTCTCTGTCTCTCTCTGTCTCTGTATCTGTCTCTGTCTGTCTGTATGTCTCTCTCTCTCTCGTTCTCTCTCTCTCTCTCTATATATATATATATATGAATTAAAAAAATAAATGATGTATTATAGGCTTTAAAAACACAATTTTATTTCTTCAAACAATGCGCGACGCGTTTCACTATAATTCATCAGAATTATAGTGAAACGCGTCGCGCATTGTTTGAAGAAATAAAATTGTGTTTTTAAAGCCTATAATACATCATTTATTTTTTTAATTCATATATATACAGCTTTTCCCGGTAGTTTCCGGCATCACGCCGACATTATTTATTATATATATATATATATATCTTTCTTTCTCTCTCTCTTTCTCGCTCGTTCTGTATATCTCCTTCTTTCTCTATAGTTATGAAAGATTTGCATGTTGACGGGCTGAGAGTTAGCAATACTCACGCACAACATTCTTGTTTCCTTCCACGACCACAACAGTCGGTTTCGCAATACTGAACTTCTCTACTATCTTCAGTTCTACAGAATTCCCCTGTCTGTACAGCCCCTGAAAGTGTACATGCAACAAAACACGTGCCATGTAGTTATACAAGAAAAGTATGACCGTTCGTTTGAAAACACTAGACATGTTATACTGCAAAGTAAATTCCTTACTTCTGATTGGGTACCGATCCGTAGACGTAATCCCAAATACCCAATGAGTTGACAGAGTACGTAGAAATGCAGATATTTTCATTTGCTGACAGGTCCTAGGGTTTTGCTTTGCAAAAAATAAGATGACCGACTGCTCGACAGGATTGAGTGCATTCAATCGTGCATCCTCTGCTTTAAGTTCATTTCGGCTTAGAACCAATCAGTGGTTGGATCTTTCAACAGTGGCATTTTTATTGGGAAAGTTTGACGCCGACGTCTACGAGCGTGCCTATCTTTCAAATGAATAACAACCGTCAGAAACATTACATCATTAACGGTCAGCATCATCTGTTTTGGCGCGATTTTGTTACTGTTTCCTATGAGCGCTGTGCACGAAAAATTCCGAAATATTTCGTCGAACAGTGAAAACTTTAGAGGTGGGTGTATTGTTTGTGTTGCGTTTCCTGCTTGAGTATTTCGTATTTATTTGCAGTATGATTAATTCGTTATACAGTGTGAATGAGGAGTTATTCCCGGCTGGTAAAATCATGTATGCCTGATTCTGTAACTACCCTGTCAGCTCACAGGTAGCATGGGTTCACGTCTACTTCTCGTTAGACAATCAGAAAAAAGGAAATTACTTTGCAATATAATAATATTAGTTATACAGTTTAACGGCTCGGGCAACATGATTTACCTCAGCCGGGAATAAATCCTCATGTACACTGTAAAGAAACTGTATAACTAATACTGTAACAAGACAGATATTATGGTGCATGTACATATCGTACAATTTGATATTACGGCCCATACTAAAATACATATAACGCAATGTTTAAGGGTCCATGTTATGGATATACTTAATAAACGTGGAAATATATAACGGTCTATCGTTTGAAACTGAAACTAACAAGGCAAGCTCGTAGGAAGCAACATGGGATTTGGGGCACACACTTCCTCTCTATATTAACCATTCTTCATTTGGCGGGAGGGGGCACCACCGGTCATTTGTCTTTTGACAACTTTTTTTTCTTCTTTTTTTCCTTAAGTACCAATGAAAAAAAATTGCTTGGTTACTTTAATTTGAAAAAAATTCCCCCCCCCCCCCCCCCCTACTTTTCCTATGGGCCTGCAAGACCACCACAAATGGCAACATAATACGCCCGAGACATCAGACAAGAACCAAAATCAATAAGTGTCGTTTCCTATATGATGAGAAAACTAAGTATGAAATTTAGTTTTAATAAGGCAATCAGGCCCCGAGGTTATAAAACTTAAAACTCAGTTTCGATAACAGGCTCTAGATTTTACAAAACCCGTTTTATTTCATTTTTGTAACCTCATTTGGATACATTATTACAGTATTATTAATTTATTATGTATGAAAATACTAGTTATGAAATAAAATGTTTGCCGAAGTGTTATGAGCTGAGAAAAATTCTTTTTTGAGCACAGAGTTCGTTTTAAGTTTTATAACCTCGGGACCTGATCACCGTGTAGAACGCCACTTGTGCGGGTACTGTGATGTCGCGTACGGGGGTACTATGATTATAGAGCGAAAAGAGACACTCGGTGAGTAAAAACGAATATTTTGTCTTTTACAGAACTGCTCGTTGTAAATACTATCTCGCACGATCAATTGCCAGCCAACCACTATCATAACACAGAGTGTCCTGGTTTTTCAAACACTTAAGCACAATATTCGTGGTCACAGCGCTCAGACACAATTAACCTTAATTTTGTCGTTTTTCTTTACTTTTAAAGAGCTGTTTTTAAACATCTGATACGTAATGAAAGACTACGATGTTATACGATACATTCAGGCTGATTTCATTAAAAATGTAAGTCTAATTAAACCGATTATTGTCAGAAAAGCGATGTGTCGCAAGGGGGGGTCAATTCATGTGTCGCACGGGGGAGAGGTGCATGTTTTAGGTAGAGAACTATCATGGTGTCTAGAAGGTCGTCCCTATATTTCTCTATGTTTTTTCTTATGGTTTTATCATAGCGCATGTACTCAATGGCAGTATATTATAGTTATTTATGCTTTTCGGTGGATTACCGGAAAATAGCAGTGGATTATCACTTGGTAATCCACTGCAGTGGATTATCACCAATCGCCGTTTTCCCGTAGGGCTCCCTAAAAATCGTAGTCAATCGTGTCTTATCGTTAAATTCCGGCAGTCCGATTTGTCGCGAACCACTCAGCGGAAGAACACGAATCCTAAATCGGGAGCAACGACGTAATTCGGATGACGTCAAATCAATAAATAAGTGACGTCATCGTACGGGAAACTGTTTCGTTAATGTGTTCGATGTAAACTTGGGGCTCAACACGGGGTAAATCATGTACTTTAGCTTTCACAATTGTCGAACAATTTCGTTTAAAAAGTGGCTTAAAAGCATAAATAAATAGAATAAACTCAATGGATTAAATTTCTATCTTATACTGAAAAAAACAATAATCCTCTATGTTTTAAACCGGAAACCAAAAGTTTAGGATTTGGTGAGTTCGTACCCTTGCCTTGTCGTACCCTATATTTTTGGCCATTTCGAAACCTTTGTTTACCACAACCATCTATGGCATTACTTCCATAACGCATTCCGCCGAATATCTTTTTCAAAGATATTCTTGTTTTAATCGTCCCAACTTAGTGACCGGTATAGGTTAGAGTCAGCAGGTCTAATTGTATAAATGTATAAGTGTCGAAGCATGTGTGATACGTGAATTTCTAAACCTAACTGCATGTAATACCTAAGTAGAAAACTGATGCAGTTTTGTTTTACATTTGTATATAGAAACACTAAACTTGTGAAAGTATGCCTACATATATGAGCAACATTTAAATCGACTTGTTTACACCACAAAACCCCTACAACGTTAGATACAAACTATATACGGAATAAGTTTTGAAGTCTGAAAGCGTTAATCCTAACTTGACAAGTACAGTTTCTTAGTGGTCTGACGTTGCAGGTTGTCCAATGCTGACTAGGTAGTGCAATATCTAAGATTTCATTTATGTGCATTCCTAGTTAACTGATTATAAAAGGTGCGTCATAACACATATGTTTAAATATCCGGCTGAAAATATCCAAACACAAACTGTTATTAAATTGTACATTTGGCTTGTCTTTGGGTTTAACGGCTCTGCAACGCAATTGTGAGAATTATGGTAATATAGCACCAGTGTGCACGAGTGTGTGTGAATGTATTATTGCCACTTTTTGGTTGAGTTTTACCACTCTGCCAGTTCGGCATGTACATGTATTAAGTTAATCGATAAACTTTATAATTGTATAGCCATTTATAGTATTTAATGAACCTAAGAATGTTTGTGTTCATAATGAGAAACGAAACTTACTTAGTGCTGGTGTTTGTTGAACTCAGATAGTTCTTAATTATTTATTATGCTCAACAAGACTTTGATAACGAATTTGATGGCTTGCGATTTAGCGTTTGTCAGTATAAAGTTTGATAAGATCCTGCTGTTTTCGAGGCACCGAATTTGGGTGACATTGATTTTTAAACAGTGCTACACAACTGTAACTGCGAAAACGGACTGTGTTACATATAAAACTATGTGAATTGCCCCTCGAATGGGAAGGATATAGATAGAGGCGGACGTTTTGGCAATATAACACTCTTGCCTAAAACATGCACCTCTCCCCCGTGCTACACATGAATTGACCCCCTTGCGACACATCGCTTTTCTGACAATAATCGGTTTAATTAGACTTAGTTTTTTCATTAAATCAACCTGAATTTCATTACGTATCAAATATTTGAAAACAGCTCTTTAAAAGCGAAGAAAAACGCCAAAACTAAGGTTAATTGTGTCTGAGCGCTGTGACCACGAACATTGTGCTTAAGTGTTTGAAAAACCAGGACACTCTGTGTTATGATAGTGGTTGGCTGGCAATTGATAAATGATTGCCACGTTCCGTGCGAGATAGTATTTACAACTAGCAGTTCTGTAAAAGACAAAATATTCGTTTTTACTCACCGAGTGTCTCTTTTCGCTCTATAATCACAGTACCCCCGTACGCAACATCACAGTACCCGCACAAGTGGCGTTCTACACGGTGCTGATGTAGAGTAATCCGGAAACCAGTTTGAGCTGTAAAATTCTAAGTACATTTTATGTTACGTGGAATAACTGTAATAAAAATCACCAGACCATAACCAAAATAAGTAGGTGTCTTACCTGTATGATGAGAAAGCTTACAAGGTTCACGAAGCCTCCGTTTTGGCCCTGTAAAAATCTCTTTTTTTCCAATTGATGTTTTAGCTATATTTTATCTTTATTTGTCAATTTCAGATATTAATACTTCATATTATACATAAAGCTCAACCCAAATTCAAGTTTTGACAACTTGATAGTTTCTTGTAAATGGACCACGAGGCCAAAAAAAGGCCAAAAAGGCAGATTATTGGTACAATTCAGGGAATAAATCATAGAAATAAACAATGAAGGCACTAATGCGACACAAAGATATTTTAAGTACACAATAAATATGTTAGATGAAGTAACATATGCAACTATTGAAGTGTCGCATGCGTGCCTTCATAATTTATTTTTAGGATTTATACCTAGAATTGTACCAAAAATCTGCTTTTTGTCATTTTTGGCCTCTCGGTTCATTTACAAGAAACTATAAGATTGTCAAAACTTGACTTTGGGTCGTTTGTGTGTATATTGTGGAGTATTAGTATCTGATATTGACAAATAAACTGAAAATAAAGATAAAAATCTTTTTTGGAAAAAATATTTTTTTACAGGGCCAAATCGGAGGCTTCGTGAACCTTGTCCTTTTGGTTAATACCTCATAAAACATAAGTTATTGTCCGGAAACAAGGCTTTTATAAAACACATCTGTTTTAACTGTTTTAGGGGCATAACTCCAATAAAAAATCGTCGGACCAGAACTCAATCAATATGGATATTTCCTGTATAATAAGAAAGCTCAGTATGAAATTTGGTTTCAATATGGCAAACATATGTAAAACTATCATTTGTCTATACATGGTAAAAATAAATTGAAGTTAGTAGTCTTGAAACGAAATTTCTTTTTTAAAACAGTTAAGTATTTAAAGGACAAAACTTCAGAAAAAAAATCCTGAGTTTGACTCCAGTCGGAACATATTTTTCGGATGAGATATTTAACCGAGGTCTCATGTATCAGTGCTATTCACTTTCCGGTTAGCCTAAATTTAGCCGAATCGGACGTGTATCATATGGAGTAACAAAATACTATTGAATTTATATACTCACCAAACTTTCCTAAGAGATGTACACAAAACAAAATGAACGCCGTTGAATTTCTCTTTACCATGTTTCACATAATATTATGGATTGTCAAAAATGAATATTAGTTAGTGTTTGTATTCCATCACAATGTTCTTTCTTAAAGTATCACAACTGCAGTAAATAAAAGGCAATCAAGTTCCTATTAACCTATTTTTCAACGGTTGGGACGTATATAGATTTGACGGATAAAGTGTATTGATCAATCGCGTGACGTACTTTTTTGAAACCATTTGAACTCATCATGACTTTACTAGCGTGACCTTACTATACTGACGAGCAAAAGAAACGCCTCATCTGTATTGAATCCCGAATATTTTAAACAGTAAAGGTTTTTGAACATTTATGGAAATGCCATGAAATAAAACCTCTTTTGTATGCGTTTAAAATGCCTTGATAATCAGTCAACCCATCAAAACCGTCCGTACCGGGTTTTTCCTTGATGACTTTCAAGAACTACGTGTAGTCAGCGTACCAAGGCTCCACACAAGTTACGCAGCAAGTAACGCGGAAAACGTGTCTACTCTTCATGTAGAGCTACAGTCAGTTTCTGGACGTTTCGGGGCTGGGGCTGACGTTGACGTAAACGTCGACAGAAAGCGTACAGCATGTGTTCGATTGGGTTGCAGTCAGGTATGGAAGCCTAAATTGACCCCCAGTTGCCGTGAAGGTGATCAAGCAAGCCAACTTATTTATCGCGACATTTCTTCTTATATCATGACATGAAGACAAAAATTACGACATCATGATAAGATAATTTCCCGTTTTGTTGACACTGTTTTCACTCGCCTGAATTCAACTAGTTTGTAGTCTTTACTGGCGTCCTACATAATTATTGTTCGTATAAATATAGGAAGACATGCTCCATATGCACATAAAATTAAAGGCTTCCTGAGGTACACTAAATTGATAAGACGACTCGAAAATGAAATTGTCGTCATATATTTTTACAATATGCCATATTAGATCATAATGACTAAGAAAACCATATACAGCGGAGAAATATGGAAGCGTATGGAAGCCTGAATTGCAATGCAATAAGGCAGGAACACGAAGTGGTTATTGTGAGATATTGTGAGTGTGCTGTGTACGACACATACGTCCGTTGTCCGTGAACTTTTTCTAGTGAACACTCTAGATTTTCTGAATTTATTTTGTTGTCATAGGTTCTCGCGAGCGTTTAACGTGTATTTTCTGTACATTGCTGTTAAGCGAGTACGTATGTGACGTTGACGTATATAAACGTGTTGCCGTGCAAACGTTACACGCGGTGTTTCAAGATTTGGTATTTACGCGGGCTTCTTTTGACGTTGACACGAACACCAATCTAACAATAGTGGATTTTGTCACGTTTAAGCGTCATCCGAGCTCATCTTGCGAAATTCCGGCTTCAAGCATTCCTAAAAAACGCACCCCTTTTTCGTAATTTAGATGTTGCATTTTAATTAATCCAAATTTTCTAATTTGTTTGTTAATTTCAACTTGTAAGTTAATTAATAAATACATCTTTCCACATTTTGATTGAAAACAGCTCACGACAAAAGCGCAAGGGGCGCACGTGCAAATTGTGCAGCACGCCATCATTGCCGACGCTCGGGTCAAAGCGTGAAAAATAAATTACACATTCACAGACGCGTTATGGCACACTTATAGTATTAAAGGCCAAGTTTGATGTCGAAAATATCAGAAATAAAAAAATTGGCAATTTTTCATTGAGGCGTTTCTTTATCTCGTTAGTATAGCATTTGGAAATACTTTTAATCCAGATCAGGCGCCGCGTGACGTGGTGTCTGATCTGGATCCAAACTGTTTAACACTTATATTTACGTTCCTTAAATTCATAAATTAAAATATCTTATATGGACAAAACATTACAGACAACTATTTCAAAGTAGACGAATTAACGACAGGATATGGGTTAATACTCGCGTATTTATCTGGTTTAATTTGCATCTTAATGCTTTTCCGCAACTGTGACCGTCTCTCCGATTATTTGTTAGAAACGTAGTTTTTATTCATCACAACTTCACTCGAATGAAAAGCAGTCTAATTTGGCTTGTCAATTCAATGGTTAGAATCAGGGCTGCCATTTCTCCGGATTTTTCCTCAAGTCTTCGGATTTTTATTCTAGCAGATGGTAGCTTAAAACAGGCTGAAAGTGAATACTTTCAACCTGTTTTAATCAGTCATATGTCTTCAAAACAAGAAATAGACTATGGGATAAAGGTACGATTAGTAAAATTGCGTCTGAAAAATTGAAAATTTGAAATCTTAGGATTTTTTATGATCAACTTATGGCAGCCCTGTAGAATGGTTTTCATCCATTAAACTCCATCATGTAGATCTGCGTCATTGGCAACTCGTGTTGATACCTCAATATTTATAAACCATCTTGGTTTTTTGTTATTCATTCTAAAGATAAGTAACAAGCATGAGCGATCACAATTTTGAGTTTATTCAAACATGACAGGCTTGTAAGAAAATATGTATGATCTGGATCCAGACCCTATCGATAAGAACCAAACATAAATGCAGTGTTGATCCAACTTCAGATGTAAACAAACTAAAATCAAAGTAAACATGTAAAGCAGGTCGCATTTATAAAACAGACTAACGACTTTTCTGGTATTTGCAAACAGCTTAAAATTCAGACCTGACGCCGAGTAACGCGGCGTCTAATCTGAATCAAAACTTTAGAGCACTTATTATTTTGATTTCTTCAAATTTAAAAATATATAAATCAAATTTTTAATGAATTTACAGTCGACAAATTTCAAAGCAGAAGATATTTCGGCAGGAGATAGGTTAAGGCTTTATGGGTATAACGTTCTCGGTTAATCCTCTATTGCTGGTTATTGAAGGATAAATAATATTTAGGGTTTTCTATAGGACGCATGACATACAGTCAAACGTAAATAACATGACACAACTTTAGTTAAACATTCCTGTATTTTAAAGTTGAAACGTGGCTTACGAGGACCGCGTGTTATTTTTAATACGGACATGTTCGATTTATGCAAGCTCGAGGTAGATCTATCAAGTTCAACCTAAGAAATACTGGTAATTTCTATTATTATATGCCTACATATGATATCGAGCGTTTCCGCGTGTATCTGCATAGTAAAATACAAGAGTTTGTATCAGCCACCTTGTATCAGCCACTTTGTATTTTACTCTGACGTCGCTTTCGATTTAGCGTGACGTCATTTACGTAAATGTATAAGTGCCGCGTTATTCTGTCGGGCATGCAAAAAATATTTTTCTGCTTCAAATAGCTGATAAATTTTGCATATAAAATGATTTAAACAACTGTTTAATTGTTTCTGGCGTGTATTCGAGGCATATAATAAACACATCACCAGTTGGCAGTGCGCTACAGAGTGTTGCATTTAGCTCTCGACGTTTTTGGCGGAAACAACCGATCGGACTCGCGCCAAGGCGCTCGTCAGATCGGCTATTTCCGCCAAAAACGACATCACTCTGTATCGCACTGTCAACTGGTAATGTGTATTTGAAGCGATTTCTAGTTATCGATGTTCTTGTATGCTGATGTTATCTGTGCATGACGTATAACCCGTCTCCTGTCGTTATATCGTCTGCTTTGAAATTGTCGTCTGCAAACATGGTTAAATTATTATTGTTTTGCATATGTTTTACCATGATCAGATGCCGATGTACCCAACGTGTGATCTGGATCCAAACCATATCCACCATATTTGTTTCTAGTCGTATTTGTTTTCTTCCGTTTTCACTGTTTCTCAATAAGAAGGAACACAGGAGCTATATAGATGTCAACAAATCAACTTCAGCCTATACATATGTCCTATTGATTTTACCTTAAAGAGTTATCTCAGGAATTTGTATCTAAAATTTTGAATGCATATCTTTTATGGTTTTGATGTTACGAATGATTATCTATCGACACTAGCCAGGTAGTATGGAAAGAAATAGAGGATAATTGTTTTTTTCAGTATAAGATAGAAATTTAATCCATTGAGTGAACATCAGACGTTATATTTTCACGAGTGGTGAAGCCACGAGTGAAAATATAACAGTCTGATGTTCACGAAATGGATTAAATTCGATCTTATACTGAAAAAATACAATTATTCTATTTATTTATGCTTTTAAGCCACTTTTTAAATCTAGTTTAACAAAAAATACAAAAGAGCAGTTCAATGACAAAACTTGCCTTATTACATATCAACCTTGTTATGTTATGTTGCAATGCTCTGTATCTGACTTTGGTCTATACTGCCACATACCGTATAATATGGTATAGGCATAGCCTGTAAGCAAGCAATCTTCATTCTCTACTTTCTGAAGATGGTAGCCATCTTCAAAAAGTAAAGAATGAAGATTGTAACAAAATAGTATACCAATGATTATAGAATACGATGCGTAAATATACATGTTTTATAGATCTACTTTAGATAATAAGATAGAACAATAGTTCAGCTATTATGAATTAAGCAAGTGCAGCTGTACATTTTGGAGCAGATTCAGAATATGTCTGCGCAAGAGTAATTCCATTAATGGTTGCTCTAACCCAGCGTGGGTCGCCTACGATACCCTCTATATCGAAGGGAAGGCAGTGAAGGGCTAGGGATTCGGGGAGAGTTCTGTAAACGTTTTGTCATGGTATGTAAATGGACTTTCTAAGACAAAGATGGAAAGTAGTGAGTTTGTTGACTGTGTGTTGAAGAATGATATTATTTTTTTGTATGAATCTTGGACTGCTAGTGATAGTAATATTGATCTTTCTGGCTACATATCCCATAACTTTTATAGGCCGTTTCAACATAGACATGCAAAACGTCATAGTGGCGGGGTTGCATTGTATTATAAAGAGTCACTTAAAGAAGGTATAGAGATTATGAAAACACATCATAATACCGCTATTTGGTTAAAACTTGATCATGTATTTTTTTAAATGGAATCTGATGCTTATATTTGTGGTATATATCTTTGGGGTGAAGAGTCACCTGCTTATGATTTTGTAAATATTGATTTTTTTGAATTATTAGAAAATGATATTGATGTATTCAATGATTTAGGGTCTGTGTTTATTTGTGGTGACCTTAACAGTAGAACAGGTATAAAACATGACTTTGTTATTTGTGATAAACATGTTGATTTTATTGATCATTCTGACTATGTTCCGGATGAATACTGTAGTCGGGCCTCTCTTGATAAAAAATGTAACAATTTTGGCACAAAATTATTAGATCTATGTAAATCTACAAAAATGAGAGTTGTTAATGGCAGACTGGGCTATGACTACGGTATTGGATCCTTTACATATGTATCCCATAACGGGGCCTCTGTAATAGATTACATGTATTTACTATCACGGGAATGTAACTTCTCGTGCATATCGAGCTTTCATGTATACCCATTGACAGAGTGGAGTGACCATACACCTTTCCGCTTTTCCCTTAGTTGTAATTATAAAGCCGATGTAGTAAACGAACACTGTGAAACACGGTATAAGTGGAACGACAACCTTAAATCTGCCTTTAGATCAAGTCTGATATCAAATTTACCTGTTTTAAATAACTTGATATTAAACTTTAATTCACATGATTCAGAGTCGATAAATGAAACAGTTGTTGAGTTTTCCAACATTTTAAAGGACACCGCTGACCCGTTATTTGCCCATAGCTCATTTCATGCGGAACAGTGTTCGTTTACCGATACGTCTTTGTACACGACACAGAGTGGTTCGATAACGATTGTCCATACGCTAAACAATGTTATTTGGAGGCACTGGGAGTTTTTAACCAGTTTAAAAGTGATACATTTATATGAATGTAAAACACGTTATAAGCGTCTAGTAAAGAAAAAGAAAAGAAATTTTAAGTTAAAGCAAATCGAACAACTAGAAAGTTTAAATATTTTAAGCCGAAGGCATTTTGGAAACAGTTTAAAAAAAGAATTCAACAGTGGGGTCGTCTATTTCGGTTGATGATTTTTATAATTATTTTTCAAACTTAGAGAATGATATTTATCAATGTAAGAATGCTGAAGCTGAAGATTTTTGTTCCAGGTTTGATTTTAATTCTGTTCAATTTGATGAGGAACTTGACTATCCAGTTACGCATGACGAAGTTTTGAAGGCAGTGAAAAAGTTAAAATCTAATAAAGCCTCTGGAAAGGATTGTCTTTTGAATGAATATTTTATTGAAGGCGTATATATTTTATCTCCTTATATATGTGACATATTCAATGCTATATTAGATTCGGGTTGTTTTCCTGAACAGTGGCGAGAAGGTATAGTGATTCCTTTGTATAAAAAGGGGGATAAAAATGACTGTAATAATTATCGGGGAATCACGCTTCTAAGCTGTATGTCTAAGTTATTTACTACTATTTTAAACCAGAGAATTGTAGCTTATTGTGATAAATTTAATTCTTTATCAGATGCTCAGTTTGGTTTTAGGAAAGGGAGGTCTACAGTGGACGCTACTTTTGCATTGAATACAGTTGTGCAAAATTATCTTAATAATAATCGAAGGTTATGTGTTGCCTATTCAGATAATTTCCTTTATTCAGTTGGAATAAGACAAGGGGAGGTAATTTCGCCAATCCTAGTCTCGTTATTTTTAGGAGATTTGGAGTTATTTTTATAAGAAAACCCAACTTCTGGTTTGTTGATAGACGATATTGTACTCATATTGTTATTGTTTGCAGACGATATTGTCCTGTTTGGTGAGTCTCCCTCAGCCTTACAAGAAAATCTGGATTTATTATTTACTTATTGTCAACAATGGGGTCTCGAAGTGAATAACGCAAAAACAAAAGTCATGGTTTTTAGAAAACGAATTGCTTTGCGTGAAGATGAAAAATGGACTTTACAATGGTTTGCCTATCGAAAAGTAGATACATTCAACTACCTAGGAACTGTATTAAAGTATAACGGTAACTTTGGCGCCAATAATGAGTTCGTTATTGGTAAAGCTTTAAAGGCACTGTATACCTTACTTGTTAATTGTAGTAGAGTGCCTTTAAAGCCAAAAACGCTTTGTCAGTTATTTGACTCGTTTGTGGGTTCCATTTTGAATTACTCGTCGGAAATTTGGGGTTTTACCAAATCAAAAGATATTGAGAGGGTTCACCTTAAGTTTTGCAAACGCATTCTAAAAATTCCAATAAATTCAAGTACCATTGGTGTTTACGGGGAACTATGTCGCTATCCTCTTTTTATTACTCGTTTTTATAATGTTATTAAATATTGGTGCAAGGTAACCCAAACAGACAACATAATATTGAATAGATTGTATAACTTGGCTATGGGAGACTTCGAACAGGGTAAGAAAAATTGGGTTTGGCAGATTAAACATTTGCTTGATATTTATGGTTTTTCTGAGATTTTTAATAATTTGAATCCAGCTGCGGTTAAAACATTCCCGGCTTAATTCAAACAGCGTGTTATTGATTGTTTTGTGCAGGAATGGTATGAGTCAGTACAAAACAGTCCTATTTTGGAAGAGTATAAACTCTTTAAAGCCCTATTCCAAGCCCTTCATAGCAGTCTCCCCCCCCCCCCCCCAAATCACAGCTTGATACTTGGTGATTAGATCGCCCTTGTCAGGGTATGTTTATAACAAACAAATTATCACAGCAGGTTACTAATTGATAGATGAAGACAAATATAGGGGCAAATGATAGCTGTGCATTTAACCCTTAACCCTTTACCTGATAGCATTGTTTCTAGTATTGAAGATATGTGACTTCTTAAAGCAGGTTGAAAGTAAAGCAAAATGTCTGTTGACAGGATTTTCAGAAATTTGAACAGCATGGCTGGTTCTACACTGTGCATCTGGATTTGACATTATAGCAGTAGATCTATTGCCATCTGAAGTTTTATCAAGCTGATGTCGTTTTGATGGATGTGTAGATCTGTGCCATGTCTATCTGTATATCTACTTGAAGGGTCTGTGTTTCTGTGACAAAATGCAGACTGTGATGTTGGATTTGTGGACCTCTGAGTTTCTTTCTGTGGCTGTAAAGTTGTTGATGTGAGATGTAGATTCTCCATTAAATAGGTCATTTGGCTGGTTAGTTTAGTGATCTGACTCGCCATTTCTTTCAAACATGCAAACAAGCAATTATCTCTGTTTTGTGAAGAAAGCTGGGATCATTCTCTGGATATGTATGTTGGGATATTATCCTCTTTGTCTTGTGCAAGTTGAAAGGCTGATCTCGATCCATTAGGTGTGAAAACGCTAAAATCAGGTCTACATTCTGTTCTGACTGCGTTGTTGGTAGAAATTTCTGAAGATTCAACAGTCTTCTGGTTGTTGTGGGTCTTTTCTAAATCAAAAGTTGGGTTGTACTGCTTTTTAACAACGAACGGGTAGCTTTTTGTTGAACAGTCGCTCTCATTTCCGCTAATATCGCCGGAGTGACAAAGTACATCAGCACCGGGACGAATCGGCACAGCATTGGTAACGGCGACGCCATTTTGTGAAACAACCGTGACAATAAACGGTTTCGCCAGAACTAGATCTACCACCTTCTGAATCTGTGGACTCCTCACCCTGTAACAAACTAGCTGAATGCTTTGAACTAGACCTTTGTAAACGCCTTCTACCCATGTTTTAAATAAAATGGACTTCTGAGCAAAATAAACGAAACACGACTCTGACTTTGTTTTTCTCTTCCAAAAAAAATAAATGCCTCGAATCTAGCCCTAATTCTAACGGATTCGCTCAAACACTTCTGACACCAAAAATGAAACGGGCCGATGGTCGATCTCAATGTAAATTCCTCGAATTAAATAATTTAATTTGAGGACAGGTGATCGTTCATTTTTGTCAGGATATCACCTGGGTTTATCTTTGGGAAATTGAAGTACAACAAGTCGAAGTTAATTTAAATCCGACGAGCGAGGTTTATTATTTAGACCAATAATTTTAGCAATTGGTCTAAATGTCTTTCAACTACAAAATATTCTAATTTCACTTATATGAAAATATATCTAGAGCCAGATCCGGACTTCAACTAGATCTAGATCTATTAGATCTAAATCTATTAAGTTTTACCATGTATTCTACAACTCTCGTCAATTGAATTCACAGGCTACACCAACATAGACCCGTCCGGTCTAAAACAGAGTCCGCTCAGAAGTATGTGACTGTGGAACTCAAGGGCCTTATATACCCACTCAGGATCTACCAGCAATCCGCTGGTGCACCAGCGGATTGCTGGCACCAGCGAGCCGCTGGTGCTGGCGTTTGTGTTACCAGGTCCAAGCAACACCAGCAAGAATAGAACGAAATCCGCTGGTGTGCCTAAGCAACACCAGCAAGAAAAGAATGAAAATAAACAACCGAAGAATGACGTCATCAAGTTCGATATCGACGAGAGTTGTTTACAAAAATAGAACGTGGCTTATTCCCATCAGTATTTCAATCTTACATTTGATTGAAGAGATCAGATTAATAATATTAAGACTTTAAATGATTTCCGTCTGTACTCTCTTTAAGGGTTGTAATCTTTACAGTGTACTGAATATTACGAAACACAGGAAATAATGAAATAGTAAATATTGCCACTTAGTTCAAAGTTAAAACGTGATTGGATCCAAAATAAACGACTCCAAGCCAGTTTAAACTTCTCACATCAGTTTTATGGCGAGTACTTAATCTGACCTTTATTTTATTTAAACATGACATAATGTATTATAGAAATTACGAAGACAAAATCGATCACATGTGCTATCCCTCCCACTATTCTAATATGACAAGTAGATTGGGTTTAGATGCTGAGAAGCCTCAAGTGTTACAGTATGATAACAAGTGTTTACTCTCCCGGCAGAGACAAAGAACAACGTATATGTATATCATGTATATTGTATAGGTTTGGATAAGCCTATTGATTCACGTAAAAGTTTGTATTTAAATTGTATGACGATGTATCTTGTGTACAAGTCAAATAAAATTAGTGTTCTGTTCTGTTCTGTTCTAACCTTTTAACAGAATGACACTAACCCAAAGCCTATTCCTACTGAATGAGGGTCAAAACGGCCCACGTCCAAATTGTCCTACATGTATATTCATAACGGCCCGGTTCAAAACGGACCAGTTTGCATAGACGCATGTCATACTCATTTGCAGTTGTGTTTAATAAATAGAGGGTTGGAATAATAGCTCATGTGTACAGCATGTTTTAATATCACTGGCATTTTTCTTCATATTTAAAGCTTCATAATTTAATGAAAACTGCAAATTATATCAAGCTCCATTCCTGTGCTTAGCTGTCACCACAGAACTATGAAAACAGACAGTGCAGCTTTGCGACCGTTAGCATAGTAATAGTAGTAGTAGTAGTAGTAGAAGTACTTTTTACTGCCATTTAATCATGTTTGCTTAATGTACTTATTTTAGATGACTGTTTAATGCAAGGCTGTTATTTACTTGGAAAGCAGGGGCCCGTTTCATAAAACTTCGTACAACAAATGTTGTCGTAAGTCAGATTATAAAATTATCAATTATTATTTATTTCTCCTTCTAATCCTGTCATGTGACATCTTTTTGGAATCGTCTTGAAAGGAAGATTCCAAAGAGATGTCACAAGACAGGATTAGATGGAGAAATCAGAAAATAAGTGTATTTTAAAGTTTTGACTTACGACCTTTTTTGTCGTACGAAGTTATATGAAACGGGCCCGTGGAATATGAGATTATGACATATCTTGCGAGCTGCTTCACTGTGTTGCTTGTATTACACCATCAGCTATATTGTTTGAATTGTCGTAATTTGGTAGCATTACGAAACAATTAGTAAGCTAAGCCAAAATTACCAAATCTAAACAGCTACTCCAAGGTGAGATATTTCATTTGCTTCACCGAATTTTCTTCCAAAACTTTTAATTAAAGGTTTCCGTTTTACTGGCTGTTGAACTGTCTCCACACATTGAAAATCTACATTACACACAAGTCTTTTTAAAAATATTAGTATGACAGTGGCGAAGACGTTAGCACTTCCCATTTTAACGAATCGAAACTCGTTGCCATAATACACGAAAAGTGTTGAGTCCCTCATTATAATCTGAGTAGCAAACATAAGGATTTTCTCATAAAAGTGTCAATTTGGAAAGAATAACGTCGTCTCTACTGTTGCAGCCATTGTTATACGCAATCTATACTATTGCAGCTCTAGCGAATTTAATAGTTGTAAACACAGGCAATAAAAAGTCAATTGTCAGATCACGTTTCACAGTTCGCATTTATTTTAGGCACATAATTGACGGGTATACATTTAGTCAAATGCACAAACTACTATTCCAGCACACAATTTTCTCCGAATTTTTGTAATGGGAAAACAGAAAGTTCACAAATTATTACAGAGTATTGTTTTCTTTATACACTTAATGTTTGTTGTTCAAATAAAGCATCATTCGTGGTGTCAAATAACATTATTAGCTTACAGCAACATGCCATAATAGCAGCATGTTAAATTAGTGCTGCCTTAAACTAACCTATACAATTGGGTTACATAATGTTGCTCCTTTTAAACGAAAATAAACACAAGACAAGAATGATACAATTAAAGTCCCATTGTGTTTTCAGACCTTTTTTAATGTCTGAAATTCAATAACGATTAATAATAATGTATGGGAAAAACTGATCTATGAATGTTGAAGACAGACCTACATTACAAAAAAGGGCGATTTAAAACATAATAAACCGAAAATAGAACTTCTGACATAAACAATACCACACAGCTTAGTTTCACGTGATACGGTCTGGATCAACTTCACTGATTGCAGACGTATCTAAAATATTGCTATAAAATGAGCCACATTTCGACACAACGGTGGAAAGCAACGAAGATAAGTATATACTCAATTCCAACAGAAACTGTGCACTTTGTTTTCTGTAATTATTATTCATTTACTATTTTCCTGAAAGCCTATATATGCATTTGGTCCCAAATTTAGCTCAGTTCACGAAAAATATGGCAGTTATTTCAGATTTTGAGACGCATTCGTTTAAAGTGGATGTTTTAAACGAGAAAAGACGACGTGTTTAAATCAAAGTTGCAAAGTAACTTTGAGAGTCAGAGTGTTCAGTTGGGAATTTTATGTCGGTTACGTAGTAATCTTATGATAATTTTGTCAGTAGCGCATGTGTCCATCTTTGCTCATGATGCAAGCGGTAATGAGACATCGAGTAGACCTTACGTTGCGTCTAATAACGACTTACGGAATGAAACGTTATCTTATCCCTGAGTAAGGGCATTTGCAAGGTCCATAAGGTCTTTTCTCTTAAAGCCCTTCGTACGAGCATCATGGGAACTAAGAATATTATTAGACCTATCAAAAGAAAGACACGAGTCCACTACTGTCGCCTTAAACGGAAACGACGTCATGCTCGCTGCAAACGAGCAGTCCAATGACGTGCTGTCAAGATCTGTCTCACAAAGGGTCCCCTGACCCAGATGGTTGTCCGAGTTTGCCGGAGCCAACACAATACGGTCTGTCAGCTGATACCGTACTGTCTTGCAGAACTAGACGCTGTTTGAAAACGACGTCGAAGTAACATCAACATAACAAATGCGTTTTTAGGTATCTGTGCACTGTCTACGGCGATCTGCCATTCCACTTGTATGTTTAAAACGTTTGAGCAACCGAATGATTGTATTTCTTAGGTATCCTAACGTCCTACTCGCGTTAGTGACGTTGCAGTTATGAACAAGCATGACAAAGTCTCCATTTGCCTATTTTCATTCAATCTCAGCAAGCTCGTTGTGGAGCCATGTGCAGTAAAATGTGTTTGTTTTTCTTTTTTACAAAATGTATAAGGCATACGAAATGCCCTTATGCACGTTTTTGGTGGCATGTGCATTTTCCTTGAGCTGCACGTGCAAAACATGTAAAATAACGTATTTCCCACTAAACTAAAATTTTTGCATAAGTGGTATATTTTGTTAGCAATGGATGGCAAATATACATGAGATTTTTAATCGATACGTCTTCTAGATATTAAAATATTTGAAAGGAAAAGTGCGCAGGTTGGTTGGGGTTTTTTTTTTGGGGGGGGGGGGGGGGGGGGGGGTTGGAATTGAGTATATACGCGTATTTAAGGGCCCATCGTGTGGCCCTACAGTAAACGCCCTGTTCGTTCCTCTGTCCGTCCCTCCGTCCGTCCCTCCGTCAATCAATCAGACTGTCCACTTATTTTTGTCCGCTCTCTAACTCGAATATGTTTTATTTAGTCTTCCACAAACTTCCTGAAAATGTGTATTGGTATAATGTAGGGGCGGTGGTCCAGTGGTACGACGCTTGCCTAGGAGGCGAGAGGTTCCTGGTTCGAGCCCTATTAGGATCACTTTTTTTTCTAAGCAAACAATTACCCCTACATTGCTCTACTTCACCCAGGAGAATGAAATGGGTACCTGTGAGGGAAAGAAGTCAATGTATCATGGCTGCAACTTGTGCCGTATGTAAATGGCCGACTTGTGACTCGATGATCAGGGAGGTAAATGTAAAAGACGGCAGAATACGATATACGCAAATGAAGACTTTATAAATCCACACGTTTACCTTTACCTTTATTTAATGTAGACCATGTTCGATAACAACTCAAATTGTATTAGGCATGTCAGAGTAATTAACCTTGAATTATTAAATGTTGGAGTTATTGCCCTATAGTTATTAAAAAATGACTGTTTCAGCCTTGTCCGCTCTCTAACACAAACAGTTTTTATCGAATCTTCACTAAACTTGCTGAAAATGTTTATTATACTAACACACTTCGCGCACGCCCCTATATAAACAAAGAACTAACTTTCAGTGTTTGAATTTTCAATAGAGCACACACGCGATTAAACGTTCTAACGTGACGTCATATGGCTTCGAAAATGCGTTCGCCAAGAAATGTAGCGCCGTTGCTTCGGTGCAAATTAAGGTTATATTATGTTGGATAAAATCGAAATAATAAATTAATATGTATTTAGACTTTGCCTATGGACGGAAAAAAGCAAAATTATACTAATGAAAACGGAATAGATCTATCACCAGTGTGTGATCAGCGCTCTTGTATCAGTTCGTTGTGTATTCCAGATCACACTCGAGGCTACGCCTCTCGTGACTGAGATCTGGATTACACAACCGACTCGAACTTTTATTATATAGTATACCTAAATTGTTTGGGACAAGATCTATATGTTGTTAAACCAAATAATCAAATAGATCTATAAGCACCCGTGTATACAATGTAAATAGTTAAAACTCCCCCGCACACCTATAATGCAATCTGAAACTATTTTTGGAAGTCATATGACCACCAATAATGACGTCATTATTTATATTGATGGCGTATTGGTAATCCGTTATTTTTATCGGTTCCATTGAGAAGTAGATTTATGTAAATAACGTTCATTTAAGCGTTTAAGGGTATGAATTGAACTGTTTGAAGCTTTGTCCTTTGGAGAAAATCATTTCAAGTGAGTGTTGGGGGTTATTCATGCTTAAAATGGTTTAAAAATAGCACCGAAATCGGGAATTCCGAAACGTCACGCACAACTCTTCGTAAAAGCCGTGACGTCATTATCCAAGATGTCAGCCCCCATGTTTTGTAGTTGCCTAGTTTTGAGGAAATTATTCACGCGCAAATCAAACACTTTTCAAAGTCTGTCAGTGAATGAATAAAATTGGAATACCTTTGATTTTATCATGCATTACTTAAGAACGGGAAAAAAAGCAAGCCTTTTTTCCGTAATACCAGTGTTTTATCTTGCAATTGAACACGGGTAGTCGTTGAGATGCTTGTAATTAAACTACTCAGCCTAAAGGCATCGCGATTAAATTACTACGCAACTCAACTCCTACCAGTGTTCGATTGTACGATTAAACACTGGTATAAATTAATTATTTCTGAAATATAAAATAAGTCATTACTACTAAAATCGCATGAGGCATGTCTGAGTATTTGCCCTGTTTCAGCCTTTTTTGCTCTCTAACACAATCAGTTTTTATCGGATCTTCACCAAACTTGCATTAAATGTTCATTAATATCAAATCTAAGTCCAGGTTAATTGCTACTGAAATCTATTAAGGCATGTCTGAGTGTTTGCCCTTTATGTATTAAAAATGACTGTTTCAGCATTGTTTGGTCTCTAACACAAATACTTTTTATTCGATCTTCACCAAACTTGCTGAAATTATTTATTAATATAAAATCAAGGTTTAGTTTGATTACTTCTAAAATCGCATAAGCTTAATCTGAGATATTGCCCTTTAAATATAAAAAATGACTGTTTCAGCATTTTTGCACTCTTAAAAATACAGTTTTATCGGATATTTATCAAATTTGCTGAAAATATTTATTTATATAAAATCTAGGTCCAGTTTGATAATAATTCATATCGCAGAAGGCATGTCTGAGCTTTTGTCCTTTAAATAACCCATTACCCCATAAATAAGCACTTTTACGCTTTTAAGCTCACATAAGCTATCTCAGAGTGAGCTTTTGCAATCCTTGAATGTCCAGCGTCCGTCGTTCATCATTCGTCGTCCGTCATCAACAATTTTAGTGTTTACACTCTAGAGGTCACAATTTTAATCCAATCTTTTTCAAACTTTGTTAGATTGTATATTACTATAAGAGTTCGGATCAGTTTGATTATGGTTGAAATCAGACCAATAGGTCAAGAGTTATCTACCTTTGAATTGCTGAAAATGCCATATTTAACAGTGTTTACACTTTAAAGGCCGAAGATTTTATCCAATCTTTCTCAAACTTGCTCAGATTTTATATAACTATAAGAGTTCGGATGAGTTTGATTATGGCTGAAATCGGACAAACAGGTCAAATGTTATCTACCTTTGAATTGCTTAAAATGCCATATTTAACGATGTTTACACTCTAGAGGCCACAATTTTTATCCAATTTTCCTTACACTTGCTGAGATTGTATATGACTACAAGAGTTCAGATTGTATTGATAATGGTTGAAATTAACGAATAGGTCAAGAGTTATATACCCTTGAATTGTTGAAAATGCCATATTTAACAATGTTTACAGTATAGAGGCCACAATTTTTATTAAATCTTTCTTAAACTTGCTCAGAGTGTAAATTATTATAATAATTTGTATCAGTTTGATTATGGTTGTAATGGAACCAATAAGTCAAGAGTTATCTATCTTTGATTTGCTGAAAATGCCATATTTAACGGTGTTTACACTCTAGGGGCAACAATTTTTATCCAATATTTCTCAAACTTGCTCAGATTGTATATGACTATAACAGTTCATATGAGTTCAATTATGGTTGAATCGGACATATTGGTCAAGAGTTATCCGCCCTTGAGTTGCTGAAAATGTCATATCTAACAGTGTTTACACTCTTGCAACTACAGTTTTCAATGGATTTTGATTATATACTTGCACACAATGTATATAGCTATAAGTTCTCTAAGGAGTGCAATTATTGTTGAAATCTGATCATTGCGGCAAGAGTTATCTGTCCTTGATATACTTTGAAATGCTAGAAATGGCTTTATTTCAGTATTATTTAGGCTCAAGTTATCTGCCCTTGATGTACTCTACTATACTAGAGTGGTTGTATTTCAATGTTGTTTACATGCTATCCTACAAATTGAATGGATTAAGAATAAAACAGGTAAAATTCAAAGGTAAAGCTATCAGGCTTCAGTACAACAGGTGAGCGATACCAGGGCCTTTAGGCCCTCTTGTAATTTATTCCTCCATTGAAGAAAATAATTCCACTATATACAGTCATAAAAATGTAAGATAATAAATGAATTTCTATATCCTAGGTACTATATCCTAGCTTAAAGCACATTGAAAGTAAAGCAGAGTATGGTACATTCTGCTTTACTTTCAACCTGCTTTAGGTGGCCACCTATTTTCAAAACTAGAAACAGGCTATGGGGTAATGGGTTAAATGAAATTGCATATTTGGAAAGAGCCTAATGAGAGGAAGTGCCAGAGTGCCATAACTCTGACATTATTATTTGTGGAGTTATTTCCCTTTGTGATAATTTCTTGTCCGGAAGATAACTCCAGTTCTACTGATGCTATTGTAATGAAATGTCATATATGGAAATAAACTGATTAGAGAAAATGTCATGCACAAGGACAGTTATTTTCCTTTGTCGAATTAAGAGGCATAATCGTTCATTTATTTTTTTACGCTTCAACACCATCCAATCCGCTTTCCAAAGTAGCCCTGCTCTGATTTTCTTCGCGATGTAGCTTTCCCGTATATCTCTGTTTTTCCCTATTTCAATTATGTGTTTCAGAACCAGTTGCATACAATTCGTTTACTTCGCCATTTTACAGCTCATTTTGCTGGCGATACGCAATCCTAGAATTTTACCGAGGAATATGTTTCGCTGTACAAAGTATCCCTTCGTCTTGTGCTCTCTCCAGCCAATTTTCCACCGATCCAGCAAAAACGCCGTATTTAATCCGCGAAAACGGTGATCGCTATCAAAGCTTACTACTTTCTCGTTCGAATTGGCCGGGTCTCGTCACATTTGCCTGACAAATAAAATACGTACAACTCTTTCAAAAGTTGAGTCGAGGCAAAACACGGCTGT
This sequence comes from Gari tellinella, assembly GCA_922989275.2. NCBI lineage: Eukaryota > Metazoa > Mollusca > Bivalvia > Cardiida > Psammobiidae > Gari > Gari tellinella. The sequence continues at coordinate 57,429,360 of OV277858.1, forward strand.
ACATGGTAGCTTTTATGACGTCAAAGTCTCGTGGTATTACCACACTGCAAAAGATCCAGACAAAATTGATGTTTTATGAGAAAAATGGAGATAATTCTACATTGGAAGATTACAGAGTTATGATTGTTTGTGTATTGCACTTCCTTCTGACATCGTCTATCACCGTATCAAGTTTCATCAACTTACGGTATAACTTTCCAGAGATATGCTCCGGACAAAAAGGTGTGACGGACAGACAGGCGGACGGACATGCAAATGAGTAATATTTTAACGACAACTGCAGACGACAATTGTGAAGCAGATGATAGAGTAACAGACGATCAGTTATAGTATTGGCTAGTGGGTTGACCAGACGCCGAGAAGATCTATACAATGCTCCCTCCCAAAACCGGCCCTCTGAACAACGATTACCTCCTAACATGAACGCTTCCCCAAACGAGACAAAATGTCTAACATTGTCGCTGCTGCAATATCGTCTACTTAAAATTGTTGTCTCAAAGTCACATATTGGACATTTTGACAAGAAAATTTAGATCTATTCACGACTTGCAAACAGCTTGAATCCAGATCTTACGCGGCGTCTGAGCTGGATTCAAGCTGTTTCCAAATGTAAGCCAGTTTCCCTCCCTATAACAACTCCCTCCGAACAAAACATACAATCTGTATCTCCCATTGGGTGTTGTTGTAGAGAGGGAGCACTGTACCAGTCTCTATATTAAAACGGACCCAAACGGTTCAGCTCAATTCATGTATTGTTAATTTGTGTACTTAAAGAGAAATGATATAGACATTGATATAGACAGTGTATATAAAGCATCATGGTGAGACGCCGCGCCATACCCGGGCCCATTATTACATTATCTATGTACAACGTTTGCTATTTCATATGAAATATTTTCTACTGTACGTGCATTGTACAACACTTTATAGACCGATTTTATTGACCTGTCAGGGCGGGGCTATGTACGGAAGCCGGATAGTGCCACTTTTATAAAAAAAAAAAAAAAATTATCTTGAAAATTCAAGTTCTTATCTTGAAAATTCAAGATAGTATCTTGAATTTTCAACATACTATCTTGAATATTCAAGATAATAACTTGAAAATTCAAGATAGTATCTTGAATTTTCAACATACTATCTTGAATATTCAAGATAATAACTTGAAAATTCAAGATAGTATCTTGAATTTTCAACATACTAACTTGAAAATTCAAGATACTATCTTGAAAATTCAAGATAGTAGCTTGAATTTTCAACATACTAACTTGAAAATTCAAGATATTATTTACAATTTTTTATTTTTTTTTTATCTTGAAAATTCAAGTTATTATCTTGAAAATTCAAGATAGTATCTTGAATTTTCAACATACTATCTTGAATATTCAAGATAATAACTTGAAAATTCAAGATAGTATCTTGAATTTTCAACATACTATCTTGAATATTCAAGATAATAACTTGAAAATCCAAGATAGTATCTTGAATTTTCAACATACTAACTTGAATTTTCAAGATACTATCTTGAAAATTCAAGATAGTATCTTGAATTTTCAACATACTATCTTGAATATTCAAGATACTATCTTGAAAATTCAAGATAGTATGTTGAATTTTCAAGTTATTATCTTGAATATTCAAGATAGTATGTTGAAAATTCAAGATACTATCTTGAATTTTCAAGATAATAACTTGAATTTTCAAGATAAAAAAAAATAAAAAATTGTAAATAATATCTTGAATTTTCAAGTTAGTATGTTGAATATTCAAGATACTATCTTGAATTTTCAAGTAAGTATGTTGAAAATTCAAGATACTATCTTGAATTTTCAAGATAGTATCTTGAATATTCAAGATAGTATGTTGAAAATTCAAGATACTATCTTGAATTTTCAAGATAGTATCTTGAATTTTCAAGTTAGTATGTTGAAAATTCAAGATACTATCTTGAATTTTCAAGTTATTATCTTGAATATTCAAGATAGTATGTTGAAAATTCAAGATACTATCTTGAATTTTCAAGATAATAACTTGAATTTTCAAGATAAAAAAAAAATAAAAAATTGTAAATAATATCTTGAATTTTCAAGTTAGTATGTTGAAAATTCAAGATACTATCTTGAATTTTCAGGATAGTATCTTGAATTTTCAAGTTAGTATGTTGAAAATTCAAGATACTATCTTGAATTTTCAAGTTATTATCTTGAATATTCAAGATAGTATGTTGAATATTCAAGATACTATCTTGAATTTTCAAGATAATAACTTGAATTTTCAAGATAAAAAAAAAATAAAAAATTGTAAATAATATCTTGAATTTTCAAGTTAGTATGTTGAAAATTCAAGATACTATCTTGAATTTTCAAGATAGTATCTTGAATTTTCAAGTTAGTATGTTGAAAATTCAAGATAGTATCTTGAATTTTCAAGTTATTATCTTGAATATTCAAGATAGTATGTTGAAAATTCAAGATACTATCTTGAATTTTCAAGATACTATCTTGAATTTTCAAGATAATAACTTGAATTTTCAAGATAATTTTTTTTTTTTTTTTTATAAAAGTGGCACTATCCGGCTTCCGTACATAGCCCCGCCCTGACAGGTCAATAAAATCGGTCTATAAAGTGTTGCACAATGCACGTACAGTAGAAAATATTTCATATGAAATAGCAAACGTTGTACATAGATAATGTAATAATGGGCCCGGGTATGGCGCGGCGTCTCACCATGATGCTTTATATACACTGTCTATATCAATGTCTATATCATTTCTCTTTAAGTACACAAATTAACAATACATGAATTGAGCTGAACCGTTTGGGTCCGTTTTAATATAGAGACTGGTACAGTGCTCCCTCTCTACAACAACACCCAATGGGAGATACAGCTTGTATGTTTTGTTCGGAGGGAGTTGTTATAGGGAGGGAAACTGGCTTACATTTGGAAACAGCTTGAATCCAGCTCAGACGCCGCGTAAGATCTGGATTCAAGCTGTTTGCAAGTCGTGAATAGATCTAAATTTTCTTGTCAAAATGTCCAATATGTGACTTTGAGACAACAATTTTAAGTAGACGATATTGCAGCAGCGACAATGTTAGACATTTTGTCTCGTTTGGGGAAGCGTTCATGTTAGGAGGTAATCGTTGTTCAGAGGGCCGGTTTTGGGAGGGAGCATTGTATAGATCTTCTCGGCGTCTGGTCAACCCACTAGCCAATACTATAACTGATCGTCTGTTACTCTATCATCTGCTTCACAATTGTCGTCTGCAGTTGTCGTTAAAATATTACTCATTTGCATGTCCGTCCGCCTGTCTGTCCGTCACACCTTTTTGTCCGGAGCATATCTCTGGAAAGTTATACCGTAAGTTGATGAAACTTGATACGGTGATAGACGATGTCAGAAGGAAGTGCAATACACAAACAATCATAACTCTGTAATCTTCCATTGTAGAATTATCTCCATTTTTCTCATAAAACATCAATTTTGTCTGGATCTTTTGCAGTGTGGTAATGTCAGAATTTGGAAAAGAGACGTCAATTTCAAAAGCTATGTTTATTTATAAAGCCACACACAGCATGGTACCATCATATATTTCAGACTTGATACCTCCTACTGTTGAAGAATCAAACCCATATCCACTAAGAAAACGAGAAAATAGTAGAATTCCTATTGCTAGAACTTCAGTCTCACAAAAATCATGTATTCCATCCTCCATAGATTTGTGGAATAGCTTAGATCTTGATTTGAGAAACATTGAGTCATACTCTAGTTTCAGACATGTATTATTAAATGACAATAATGTTCCATTATATTATTCACAGGGAAACAGATACTTATCAGTTTTACATGCAAGAATCAGAAACAATTGCAGTATTCTAAATTATGATCTGTGTCATAACCACCTCAGATTGGATCCCTATTGCTCATGTACTGAAGCTATTGAAGATGCAGAACATTTCTTCTTTACCTGTAAGAATTATACACAGTCAAGACTAACTTTATTTCGTTCAATTAGTAAATTTCAACCTCTGAACTTAGATACATTATTATTTGGGAAAAGATATTTAAATGACAAAGAAAATCTCAATATTTTCAGTGCAGTGCATGAATTTATTAGAGGATCTAAAAGGTTTACATGAGTGTCAAGCAGTTTGGATCCTAATCGGGTGCCTCGCTACATGACATCCGATCAGGATCCAAATTGTTTGAAATTATAAGTAATTTACAGAGCTCCAGATAAAGGTAATACTCAAAAAGTTAAATCTTTATTTCTGCATTAGGTCCTGTGGGATCATTGCTCGTTAGAGTCTTCTCTTTGAGACGACTCTGACGAGTCGCATCATGGGATTTGTTGTTGAAATGAGGGAGGAAATGTTGAATTTGTTCAGTTTGCTTTATCTTGTCTGGAGCCCTGGATTTATAGATTTGGCAGTGGGGATTGAAGAAAAGATTTTTTTCTGCAAGCATAAATTTGAGTAAAGGGAGACAATTCATTCATTTAAGTAAACCTTTTTCAGTTACAGTTGTCTCTCTTATACCGGATAAAGGAATGATACCACTTGCATGTATGCTTTATCTATGACTAAATACACATTTATTTGGTCTGAATCATTAAAACCATGATTGTCCCTTGATCGCCATGAATGAATTGAATGTATATCTAGCTATACCCTCTCTCTCTCTCGTTCTCTGACAGTCTGTCTCTTTCCTTCTTCTTTCCTTCTGTAGTCTTTCTCTCCAACAAAATAGTTTAGAAATTTCGTTAGATTTCATCTATATGCCATTGTTCTTGTACTGTATATTTACATTGTAGGGGGAGGGTCGGATCTAATGTTGTTATAACTTGTGACCCAATCCCAATTCCATGTATATTTGAGGGAATAAAAATATGTTTAAACTAAAACAGGAAGAGTAAGTTAATTTCATTGTCCGTGCATAAATGGGTTAAATCAGGAATGTACAGGTATGTATACGTTCCTGGTTAAATTAACGATTATTATGACCGAACTGAGACAGACTTGGGCAAGAGAATGGTTTACCCTTCGTACATAGCGTGACATGTCTTATTTTGTAAACAGTTTGGTTCCAGTTCAGAAGGCTAGTCTCTCGGTACCTAAACCTAGGGGATTTTAACAGCTAAATTTCTTCGGTTAAAGAGACATTAAAATTTTAAATATTTTTGCAGACTAATTTGCCAGAGTTCTACTAGTCTGACTGACCAGTGTTTGCAAACTGGTTGGATCCAGAGTAACATAGCATCTGATGGAACCAACAACTAGACACGCGCATTGTTGTTGTTGTTTAATCATAATTAAAATGCTTTTAAACTCTTAATTGATATAAAAGACAATTTTAAAGCAGACGATATTACGACAGGAGAGAGGGGCTAATGTTAAACCATTACTAGCCAGAGGGGTGAAACCAAAGACTGTCCGATTTTATCAAAACTTTTTATCCCATATTTTATTTCTTAAATAGGTAGATCTTGTATACCAGGATCGTTTTGACCCTATACATATTCGCACCTGATATCATAAGATACCCATAATAATGTACTAGATCTAGTTAAAAGACATAGATCTATAGGTCTAATTAACCCCTTCACTGCCTTACCCCGAGCACAACAGGTTTTTGCAAACAGTTTGGATCCTGATCAGACGCCCCAAAACGCGGCGTCTGATCAGGATTCAAACTGTTTGCAAAAACCTTTAAATATTTCTTCAGTCAAAATAGCAAAAATTAAAATTTAAGAAATAAAAACAGACGACAATTGTTTTAAATTGATGACGTCACGGCAGTGAAGGGGTTAACCCGTCATCTGTTTACTTAAAATAGCCTACAAGTACAACTCTCAATGCACGTAGTCCCAGAATATTTCAAAGAACGACAAACAGTGCAGACCCATTTCAGAGGGATCCTAAAAGAGCCCTCTGAAATGGATCTACACTGTTTACAAAAGAATTATATCCAGTACTTTAAGAGTTTTATTCAAACACTTATAAATAGTGCCTTTTGAACAGTGGCTAGTATCTGCCCTCAGACTTAAAGACATCCAGCCAGTCCTTTCATTGATTCACCCCCCCCCCCCCCCCCATTCTTTAGTTGGTGTCAAAATACAGGTATATACCGGTATACAGCATGAGAAAAGTCTTCAGGCAATGGCTCAGCCTTGAATAGAGGCCCTTACATAATATATATCAATAGGTTTTTCTATGGGTTTTACTAACCAAGCTATCAAATATTAGGTGCGGGCCTCACTTGAGACAGTCCCGGATTTACCGGGGGGGCACAGGGGGCACGTTTTTACACCTTTAATTGATTATTTCACTTAAAGCAGACTGAAAGTAAAGCAAAATGCCCCATTTGGTTGCATTCTGCTTTACTGTCTAAGTATTCAATTTATCTACCAAACAAGAAAACAGGGCATGGGGTAACAGGTAAAAAACGTTAACCCTTTACCTCCTAGCCTGTTTTTATTTTTGAAGACAGGTGACCACTTAAAGCAGGTTGAAAGTAAAGCAGAATGTGCCTTAAGGCACATTCTGCTTTACTTTCAGCCTGCTTTAAGCTAAAATCTGCTAGGCTATATAAAATATTTGTAATGGTCATTGTTCATGAGGGTATAAACTGGAACTGTTTTCTTCAGCGGAGGAATAAATTAAATACGCTAAAAGTCGCTTCTATGGGGGAATGGGTTAATAGATCTATAGGTAAAACATTTCTGAACTTACATTTAATTTGACTTGTTTCGTTATGCGTTTCAGGAGAGAAAGAGTTAAGTTTCAAAATGTAGACCTTACCAAAGGGAATGTTTAGCCAGGTCCTTAGAAACAGGGGGGGGGGGGGGGGGGGGGGCACGGGACCGCCCCGATATTTTTGCCAATATTAGTAGTAAATTAACTTGATCTTTATGTAAGTATTTTACCCATTTTGAATGCGTGAAACACCCTCAGAACGCACCAGAGACCATAAAGGAATAAAAAGTTTTCCGAAGAAAACATTACTTCGGGATTTTCTGTTAAGAGTACATAAACAAATCCGAGTGGGTAAGTGTATAGACTTGGAAACATAAGTCGAACATTATTATCCTAGATTAAATAATTTATGTTATGTTGAGTCGAATACACGAGCCGCCCTTAGAACGTACCTAAGACCATCTAAGAATAAAATTTCCCAGGGGGAGCTTGGGTCTGCACTGTTTGTCATTTTGTAATGAAACCTCGTTTTATAATGTCAAAAAATGGACTTGCCGTAATTTGATATTTGAAAGAGAATGGGTTAAATTTGCAAAACCTGTGATGAAGTGTACACGGTCCAGATCAGATGGCTCATAAAAGAGCTCTCGATCAGCGTCTACACTGTTTGTCATTTTAAATAATATATTCTCAAAACAATTTTTTCATAGTGGAAACTGGAATTATCCATTTGGTGTTTTTAAGGGAGACTGGTATGTTTGAATATATTGCAATTTAATTACAGTGTGTTATATAGTGACAAGAACTCTTGTCCTGTACAAACTATGCATACCAAGATCAGAGGATTCGTAAATGAGCCGTCTGGTCAGACTTCGTATTTTTTTTGTCATGTTGTATCTGAATATGTTATCAGCGTAGTAGTGACTTGAAAACCTTGTTCTGTTCAAACCGTGTAGACCCAAACCAGGGGGCTAATAAAAGCTCAGAGTATGCACTGTTTGACATTTTGTAAGAAATTGTATAAAACAACCTTTACCAAAGTAAACGAGAACACCTCAAATGGTATATAATACGCCCACTAGCAAAGAAATATATATAACTTTATCAAAATCTATTCCAATTTGTAGACACTAGAGCATAAGCAATACATGTACTAAAATAAAGCCTTTTCTAGCATATCTGAGTACACCGAGGGCAGATAACGCTCATGATACAATGATCCAATTTCAATAACAATCAAACACTCTAATAAACTTATACTTCTATGATTATACTGTGGGCAAATATAATCAAAATCCTTTCATAACTGTAGTTGCTTTAGCGGTAAAAACTGTTAAATAAGCCTTTAAAGCAGAGCTGAGTACATCAAGGGCAGATAACTATGCAACGACAAATCAAATGAACCTTTAATTTCACTCAGCTTTAGATAGATCCTTCCAACAGTTTTCCGAGAAAACTCCGGACAAGCTTTTTATAGCATATTTGAGTATATCAAGGGCATTTTACTCTGTAACGACAAATCGAACGGACCTCAAACTAGACTCAGCTTCAGATCTTTATGCATAGAACATGTGTGTGAAGTTTCATTATATCCTAAAGAATGCTTTCGGACAAAACAAATGTTGACGGACGAACGAACGGTGAGGGTCATGCCAATATACAACCACCTTTAGAGATGGCATATAAAAATGGAATTGCTTAAATTGGAAAATGGACTTTGCCATTTGATGTTTCTAGGGAGAGTCATTCAAGGTACACTGTCATTTTGTGGTATATAGTAAGAACAGAACCTTCAATTTAATAGTAAAAATGGGCACGACATATATTTAATCAAACATTGAAACTGCCCATTTGATGTTTCAAAGGAGAATGAGTTATGTTGGAAAATGCTAACAGTGTGCTAGTAGAAAACTTGTGATCTACAGAGTAGACCCATATCAGAGGGCTCTTAAATGATCCCTCTGTTCAGGGTCTGCACTGTTTGTCACTATACAGGCTGTCTGAATGGTATTATGATATCCCTCGAGGTTTGTTCGCAGTACCTTTCTGATACATGCTTTAATTGTACAGCTGTAATTTGGTTTACACATTGTTTTGATGAACTGCACATTGATTGTCATTTTGTGCTCTAATACGCTCGTATTGTAAAAAGCAAAACTTTTAATCATAGTAATTTATGGACATGGCGAATAATTTTATTAACCATTGGCTTTGTCCATTTGGTGCTTCAAATGAGAATAATTTAAGTTTGAATGGGCCAACAGTTTACCACGGTCCAGTGACTGGAAACGTGCTCTGTACAAGCAGTGTAGATCCAGATTTACCGACTACGAGACCCAGACAGACTAGCATCAGCACTTTTTGTCATTATACGATCGTCTGACAGGTTTGATGGTGTACATCCAGGTTTTCAGCACCTTTCTCATACATGTTTTGACATATATGAAGCTGAATTTTGTTATATTCACTTGCACATTGAGTTTACGTGTTGTCACAAGTCATCAACTTCTGTCTTATAATACCACTTTTGGGGTGTTTGGATATTTACATCATTCTGTTGATGTAAACTTTCTTCTTAGAATGCCCCCAGAATGTATCTTTAGAATGCCCCCAGAATGTATCTTTTTGGTGTTAACTTAAAAAAATGTCCAACCCTAAATTACAGTTTTCTGAGAATCGATTTTTCTTTTTCTCAAGTTTACGTATAAATCTTCTTTCTTTCTTATGAAACCACTTTTTTGGGGTGTTTCAGAGGGATGTTAACATCATTCTGGAATGCCCTCAGCATGCACCATTTTGATGTTAATTTTAAAAAAATTCCGGGGGAGGCCCCCCGTACCCCCCCCCCCCTATGGGAGGGGTTGAACCCCTCCCATACCCTCCCCAAGTGTGCCCCCCCCCACTCAGAAATTTCTGGATCCGGGCCTGTGAGACGCCTGAATGATTCTTTGCCTAGACGCTACCACTGTTAGTGCATGCTCTGCATGCTTTGACTCAAACTATATACGGGGATAGGTGTTACCATGTGATATCTTTAAGTTACACATACACACTACCACGAGCACCAATAAGTTCTATTCTATCTATCTATCTCTTTTTACTGCTGCACACCCTCACGGGTAATTTTGAGCAGCTGCGCGTCTGTGTCTGTTAGTAGAAATGAGTGAAAGGAAAAAAGAAAAGTAGAATAACATAGTAAAAAAGTGAGATAATTGTTAGGTTTAAAACGAATAAGGTTAAGAGCAGGTTAAAAAACATCATTGCAGGACTTATGGCTTATGGTGAATGATGGTGCTGATGTCAGCCGACAGCACCACATCCGCTGGGAGTGCGTTCCACTGGACAACAGCTAAGGGAAGAAAAGAATACTTGTAATAGTTGGCTCCAGTGTGTATCTGTTTGAAAGTTAAAGGGTGACAGTGTCGGGAAGCCGGTGTTATACTGTATGTAGACTGGCATTGGAATAGCAACCTAAAACAGACACAGACGTGCATCAGATCGTCTCTGTTCCAACGTTCTCCAGCCCAGCTTACCAAGCATTTCAGTGACACTAGAGTAGCTAGAATAGTCATTTTGGACCCATCTGGCAGCACGTCGTTGCACCATTTCAACCTTTGCTGTATTTACGCGTACTCTAACTGGGGGTGGACTAGAGCTTTATAAGCACATTCTCTAATTTTGGGAGAGGGTGTTCTGATATTCCAAGTGTCCGATTAGCACTGGATGAGATGCGATTGACATGGTCATTCCATGAGAGGTTGCTGGACAGATCCACTCCCAGATACCGGGCACTGCTGACGGCAGAGAGCATTTGTCCGTGTAGTGTATATTTTGTTGGAATGGGACATTTAGCTTTTATTTTTATACAGATTTTGTAAATATAATTCTAATGAAAGAGTAAGATACGTATCTTTTTGTTGTTTAATAGCTGAAAAACAACGTGACATTAACGCACTCTAACTAAATTAACTTTCGGCAATTTATCATTTAGCGATCGAAGATAAGCGGAATATACCGACTGAATTATTACGGTTGCGGAAAAGACCGAACATTGGTTCCGGTATATTTCCCATTCGGCAATAATCTGACTTTGTCCTTCAAAAACATGTAACCGGTCCGAAACATTGCGTTAATGTGTAGACACACACTAGTCAGGTCCCCGAGTGTTTGATATTTTCACAGATCAAAGATATAGGAGACAGGGAACCAGGCTAGACACACCTCCAGTGGTATTGTGTTTTGGAGGTGTGTTGTTGTTCTGAGCTCTGATTGGACTGAGATTCAAGGACAACTTGAAGTTGACTGTATTTTAACTCGTCTAAACATACATAATATCTCAAATAGACAGGGGCGGAACTGCTTTTTATTACAACGAACCGAGTTATATCTTAAACAGCAAAAATCTGAAATGTAACGAATTTTGACAAGAAAGTTTGTACTCGAAGGAAACGATACGCAGTTGGCCGTCAAGGGTAGGCAAGTATTGTACGTGTAAACACAAGATTTTCATTTTGTTTATGAGATGATTATGGTCCTTGTATGTACATGTTTGATTTGAATACAAACATCTGTGAAATGTTAAACCGATTAAGCCTAATCAGACTGTTTCAAGCAAACATTTTCACAATTATTGATTGTAATAAAATACTGTTCATGTACTTTAGAATTTTTGACTGCCAAATGCATTTCTTCATGGTTTAAATTTTTGTGAAATAAATGACAACAGCACGCAAAGAGTATAATTATTTATAGTGTCAAGGATTGGTATATGGACTTGAACAGGACGTGGTCACGCACAACACTGAGCTTGGATTACATTTGGAATTAAGCCAGATGTTTTTAAAAGAAATAGTTGAGTATTTAAGTATAACCCTTTCATATAGGGCACAATATGTGCACCACTGCACAAATAGGTCCATTTTGTTACCCTTCTTCTCTTTGGTAACATTGGCAAAATTGTGCAGTGTCTTTGGTAACATTTTCCCCAACCCAGTCTGAATATGAAAACAGTTTCCCAGTATTCTTGTAAATGATTAGACTGGATCCATGTGATCTGGAGCCAAACTGTACATTATCTAGGAACCATTTGAACCAAGACAGTGTATACCAGAGATTCACAACTCCGATAATTTCCTTCAATGAATCAATCCCAGGTCTTTTTCTGGCCATTTTGGGAAAAACTGCAATGTCTGAATTGGGAAATTTAAGTGCAAATAATAACATACAGTATAACACCAGGGCTTCCCGACACTGTCACCCTTTAACTTTCTGACAGATACACACTGGAACCAACTATTACAAGTATTCTTTTCTTCCCTTAGCTGTTGTCCAGTGGAACGCACTCCCAGCGGATGTGGTGCTGTCGGCTGACTTGAACCATTTCAAGGCTGCCGTCAGCACCATCATTCACCATAAGCCATAAGTCCTGTAATGATGTTTTTAACCTGCTCTTAACCTTATTCGTTTGAAACCTAACAATTATCTCACTTTTTACTATGTTATTCTACTTTTCTTTTTTCCTTTCACTTATTTCTACTAACAGACACAGACGCGCAGCTGCTCAAAATTATCCGTGAGGGTGTGCAGCAGTAAAAAGAGATAGATAGAGATAATTTTGTTTTGGGAATAATTTTTATAATCGATTTCACATATATTGAAGCTAAATGGCCAGAAAAATGACATGTAGTAGTTATTTCCACTTATATTATTAGTTTTATTTGAATTTGATTTATCAGTAACAACCTGTAAAAAAATAAATATATAGAGGATCTTACATGAGTGCTCATTAATTATCATTTTTAATAAACGAGTTGACTAAAACAATATGACGCGAGCCTTAGCGAGCATTATATTTGTTTTAGTCAACGAGTTTATTAAGAATGATAAATAATGAGCACGAATGTTAGATCCTATTTATCACATAAACATTTTTAAACCCTTAAATTAAGTGAACTGAATCCGTAGTTTTTTGTCTCTCCGCCATATGTATTTTCCGCCAAAACTTGACGTTGTTTACAGTAACGCCATGGCAAATGACGTCATTTGGCGTCCAGCGCCATGCAGTGCTTGTCGACGAACAGGTAGGGCCAGAGCCCAATTATTGATATTTCACTATAGTTTATTGAATGGCTTTATAACACTCCCAGAGTCGGTTCTATGTGATAAATATATATATATAGATCTATATATTATTATTTTTTTATTTTGGGATTTTTTTTTTAATTTGGATTTTTTATTACCATTTCCCATTGGAAATGGGTCTGTTACCGGACCTGTGGATACACCAGAAAAAGGCCTGAATCCCCATATAGCAGGTGTCCGATGAGAGCAGTGACGTATGTCGATGCGGTCACATGACCTCAGCCCCTTGTTTGGCAGCGTCGCCATATTGGAAAAAAATGCATATCGACCAGTTGACTTTTAAATATTGACTTTATTGCGTTTTTATACTATATTTTGTGATTTTAATCGAATAAAACCCAAAATATATGAGTTGTGGATTAAACCAGGAACGTGAATTCCTGATTAAACGGAAGATACTTTGCTGGTAATTTATAAGCATTCCCGTGGTTTTTACCATGGGCCAACAGAGCATGTCGTGCCGTAAACGCCTAAAACTTCAGTTTGAACTTTCAAATAAGAATGTGTTTACCATGTATATCAGACTTATGTTAAGTTGTTGCATAAGTTTCGTGTCAAGATGTCTATTCATTTTGCTACAAATTGAATTTTAATTAAACCATCCACTTGTGCTTAGATTGTAAAAAAGACCGATTCAATATTGTCTTGCCGTAAACGCTTAAGTTAAAACTTCAGTTTGAACATTCAAACATGAAAAAGAATGGGTTTTCTATAAAGCTCATACTAAGATTTAGTTGTGGCGTAATTTTCATGTCAATCTGTCCACGCATTTTGCTATAAATTAAATTTTAATGAGAACACCCACTGGTGCTTCGATGGAAGATCGATAATGTTGTCTTGTCGTAAAGGCTTAAACGTCTGTTTGAACATTCAAAGATTAATTAGAATGAGTTATCCATGCAGCTTAGGCTTAGATTTAGTTGTGGTGTAATTTTCATGTCAATCTGTCCACGCATTTTGCTATAAATAAAACTTTAATGAGGCCACCCACTGGTGCTTCCATTGAAGGTCAATGCAATAACGTCTTGCTTTAAACGCTTAAAACTTCAGTTTGAATATTTAAACATTAAAAGAATGGGTTATATTCATGTAGTTCAGATTGAGATTAATTAGTGACATATTTTTTATGTCAATCTGTCCACGCATTTTGCTACTAATTAAAACATAATGGGTCCATTCACACTTTTCTTTTATTAAATCGGCATTTTCCAAACACTAATAAACGTGTATGCGATGTGCGTAGGTGTTAATTGTTGCTCAGACTTTATTCTAATTATTCTTTTGTGTCAAAACTTGATAAAGACGCTTCTTTAAAGAACGTTTGTATTGTTGAATAACTGTAGAAAGTATTAAAGAAGCAAGTGACAATTAATTCCAAATATCGATTTTTTTTCCTGATTGTCGCTAACGCTTATATAAATCTCGAGGACCTGTTCTCGCGAAATCTCGCTCAACGGTCTGATTAGTATAAATCATTGGAGTCGTTTATCTCTGGTAATTATTATTACACTGTCTCTGTTTGAACATAAGTGTTGCAGGTTACTTTGTGCCAATCTGAATATGAAAACAGTTTGCCAGTAGATTTAATCTAACTTGTAAATGAGTGATCTTGGTCCAGTTGATCTGGAACCAAACTATACATGACCTAGGAATAGATCTGGAGCAAAAACCATCTTATATTAGGTAAATTTTATAAATGTTTACAGATTGTTACTTGTTATAATTATATATTGTTAATATTTATGCAATGATACCAAGTTACAGACTTTCATGGTTTTCTGAAATTTAAATGCCCAATATATTGTAGTTATTACACTTATAATCACCAGCATGATACAGCTCAAGGTTCATACCTTTTTAAATGGAACAGGGTGGTGATTTATGGCTTTAATCTTTCTACAACTCTAGCTCACAGCAGGACTTCCTGACTGGACCCTGTGTATGATCACACTGGGTTCCCATATCAGAATGATTTATAGATTCCATTTCAGCCAATGAAAATCCACCAAATAAATTGTCTTTTGCAACTGTATATAAGATGACTTTCATAAAAGCCATCAACTCACTTGTCATTAAGTTTTTTTGATAAATGTTTTTACATGTTGACCACAACATTTGGCATGGAAAAATCAAAGGTGGACTTAGATGGCGAAACTAAGTGTTAATTATGTTGCTTACTGTGTTCTTCAACTTTAATATAGTAGTTAATACTAAACTTAAAGGAATATGAGGAATAGGAATGTATATTAAGTCACATGGAGGTAAGCCTTAATCTTTAATAGATCTATGTAGGTTTGTATAGAATGGCATTAATTATAGACTGCATGACAATTCCTAAGACACTGTACACAGGACAAAACCCCACAGCTAGTTTTAATTATGTATATATACCTAATACACTGTAGGACAAACCCCCACTACTTGCAGTTTTAATTATATGTATAATTTTTTAGCTCACCTGAGCTGTTGCAATCCTTGAATGTCTGGCATCCATTGTCCGTCGTGCGGCGTCAACAATTTTAGTGCTTACACTCTAGAGGTCACAATATTTATCAAAGCTTTCTCAAACTTGCTTGGATTGTATATTACTATAAGAGTTCGGATGAGTTCGATTATGATTGAAATCAGACAAATAGGTCAAGAGTTATCAACCTTTGAATTGCTGAAAATACCATATTTAACAGTGTTTATACACTCTAGAGGCAACAATATTTATCCAAGCTTTCTCAAACTTGCCCAGATTGTATATAACCTTAAGAGTTTGGATGAGTTCAATTATGATTGAAATCAGACAAATAGGTCAAGAGTTATCTACCTTTGAAATGCTGAAAATGCCATATTTTACAGCGTTTACACACTAGAGGCTACAATTTTTATCCAATCAATCTCAATCTTGCTCAGATTGTATATGACTATAACAGTTCACATGAGATTGGTTATGGTTGTAATCAGACTAATAGGTCGAGAGTTTATATCTACCTTTGAATTGCTGAAAATGCCATATTTAAGGGTGAATACACTTTAGAGGCCCCAATTTTTATCCAATCTATCTCAAACTTGCTCAGATTGTATTTTACCATAAGAGTTCAGATGAGTTTAAGATGAATTTAATTATGGTTGAAATTGGAACAATAGGTCAAGAGTTATGTACCTTTGAATTGCTGAAAATGCCATATTTAACAGTGTTAACACTCTAGAGGCCACACTATTTATCCAAGCTTTCTCAAACTTGGCCAGATTGTATATTACCATAAGAGTTCAAAAAAGTGTGATTATGGTTGAAATCGGACAAATAGATCAAGAGTTATCTACCTTTGAATTGCTGAAAATGCCATAGTTTACACTCTTGCAACTACAGTTTTCAATGGATTTTGCTTATACTTGCACACAAAGTATATAGCTATTATTAAGTTCTCAAAGGAGTGCAAATATTGTTGAAATCTAATCATTGTGGCAATATATATTATATTACTACTTACTTAATCCTCTTCGCGCTGGTTAGCGCACAAGGCCGCCACCAGAGCTCGCCAATGAGGCCGGTTCTTTGCCCAAGTCCTTACTTGGCCCCAGCTCCAATTTTCTTTCCTCATCTCCTTCTCAACTGACCTGCGCCAGGTTTCTTTTGGTCGACCTCTTGTTCTTCGTCCAATTGGAGTCCATCGCATTGCAACTCTTGGAATGGCTGTCTCTTCCATTCTGTGGACATGACCAATCCAGCGCCATCTTCTGTGCTTGATCTGTGTCGATATTGGAGTTGTACCTGTTCTAAGATATATATTATATATCTGCCCTTTATATACTTTGAAATACTAGAAAAGGCATCATTTCTGTATTGTTTAGGCTCTAGTTATCTGCCCTTGATGTACTTTACTATATAAGAATAATGAGGTTGTATTCCAAAATAGTTTACCTGTTATACTACAAATTTGAATGGATTTAGAATAAAACAGGTGAAACAGAGAGGTTAAGCTATCAGTCTTCAGTACAACAGGTGAGCGATATCAGGGCCTTCAGGCCCTCTTGTTAATTAATATGGGATAGTAAGCAATTTATGCAGTTTAGACATGTAAATTATTAAGATTACAGTGTATACTTGCATAATTATATAGACTCGAATCACATCAGGATCTTAGAACTTTCTATTTGCTTACAGTTTGGATCAAGATCAAACAATGATAAAGTAGGTGTTTGAGCTTGATACAAACCAGAAGCCTCTTTTACTGATATTACTTACCAGTGTTACCCGAATAGAGCTTAACCCTATACATGTACCCCATAGCCTGTTTTTAGCTCACCTGAGCCGAAGGCTCAGGATGAGATGAGCTATTGTGACCACTCTTCGTCCGTCTGCCGTCGTCCGTCCACATTTTCAAACAACATCTCCTCAGAAATCACTGACCTGATTTCAACCAAACTTTGTCAAAAGCATCAGTGACAAGGGGGAACGAAATCTTGTTCAAAGTTTTTGGCTAGAGTTATTACCTTTGCCGTGAGACCAGATTTTCTAACATGACCGTATGGATAACTTTAAATGCATAAGAAAATCTTAAAAAATCTTCTTCTCAGAAACCGCTAGGCCAAGACCTTGATATTTGGTATGTATCATAACCTAATCATCTTCTACCAATATTGTTCAAATTTTTACCCTGGGGCCAAAAATGGCCCCGCCCTGGGGCTTATCAGTTTTTTAGCTCACCTGAGCCAAATGCTCAAGGTGAGATGTTGTGATCGCTCGCCGTCGGTCTGTCCGCGCCACTAAAGTGGGTTAGAGGGCCACATAACGGTAAACATAACAAAAGAAGACAATGGAGTTCATTCTGTAACAATACACTAAGGGGCCGTGGCCCGTTATTCGAACAAAAGAAAATAACAAAAGAAAAGGCCCTCTAACCCAATTCGGTGGCACGTCCGTCCGTCCGTCTGTCCGTCCGTCCGTTCAAATTTACTTCAAGCGACATCTCCTCTGAAAACGATAATTTGACGGAAATTTCAACTTGGTCAGGGTGTTCCTTGGATGCTTCTCTACAGAAATTGTTAAAATGAACTTGGACTACTTATTGAAATTTATTAAAAAAAGCGAAAAACTTTAAACAATCTTCTTGTCAAAAACTGCTAGGCCCACAGCTTTGATATTATTTTTTAGCTCGCCTGTACGTAGTACATGACGAGCTATTGCAATACCCCCGGTGTAGTCGTCGTCGTTGTTGTCGTGAACGGCGTAAACAATTTTAAGAAAATGTCTATAACTTCTATGTCCCTTGAGGTATTGCTTTCATAGTTGGTATGTGTGTGTATATGGACAAGACCTTTTCATGCACAGAACAATTTTGACCCCTGTGACCTTGACCTTGAACTTAGGGCCTGCGTTTAGGTTTCGAAATCTGCGTTTAGGTTTCGAAAAATGCCTTTAAACTTCTATGTCCCTTGAGGTATTGCTTCCATAGTTGATTTGTGTGTATATGGACAAGACCTTTCCATGCACAGAAAAATTTAGACCCCTGTGACCTTGACCTTGAACTTAGGGCCTGCGTTTAGGTTTCGAAATCTGCGTTTAGGTTTAGAAAAATGCCTTTAAACTTCTATGTCCCTTGAGGTATTGCTTCCATAGTTGGTATGTGTGTGTATATGGACAAGACCTTTCCATGCACAGAAAAATTTATACCCCTGTGACCTTGACCTTGAACTTAGGGCCTGCGTTTAGGTTTCGAAATCTGCATTTAGGTTTTGAAAAATGCCTTTAACTTCTATATCCATTAAGGTATTGCTTCCATAGTTGGTATGTGTGTGTATATAGAGACATGACCTTTCCATGCACAGAAAAATTTAGATCCCCTGTGACCTTGACCTTGAACTTAGGGCCTGCGTTTAGGTTTCGAAATCTGTGTTTAGTTTTCGAAAAATGCCTTTAACTTCTATGTCCCTTGAGGTATTGCTTCAATAGTTGGTATGTGTGTGTATATGGACAAGACCTTTCCATGCACAGAAAAATTTAGACCCCTGTGACCTTGACCTTGAACTTAGGGCCTGCGTTTATGTTTCGAAATCTGTGTTTAGGTTTCGAAAAATGCCTTTAAACTTCTATGTCCCTTGAGGTGTTGCTTCCATAGTTGGTATGTGTGTGTATATGGACAAGACCTTTTCATGCACAGAAAAATTTAGACCCTGTGACCTTGACATTGAACTTAGGGCCTGCGTTTAGGTTTCGAAATCTGTGTTTTGAAAAATGCCTTTAACTTCTATATCCATTAAGGTATTGCTTCCATAGTCGGTATGTGTGTGTATATAGACATGACCTTTCCATGCACAGAAAAAATTAGACCCCTGTGACCTTGACCTTGAACTTAGGGCCTGCGTTTAGGTTTCGAAATCTGTGTTTAGTTTTCAAAAATGCCTTTAACTTCTATGTCCCTTGAGGTATTGCTTCAATAGTTGGTATGTGTGTGTATATGGACAAGACCTTTCCATGCACAGAAAAATTTAGACCCCTGTGACCTTGACCTTGAACTTAGGGCCTGCGTTTAGGTTTCGAAATCTGTGTTTAGGTTTCTAAAAATGCCTTTAAACTTCTATGTCCCTTGAGGTGTTGCTTCCATAGTTGGTATGTGTGTGTATATGGACAAGACCTTTCCATGCACAGAAAAATTTAGACCCTGTGACCTTGACCTTGAACTTAGGGCCTGCCTTTAGGTTTCGAAATCTGTGTTTAGGTTTCGAAAAATGCCTTAAACTTCTATGTCCCTTGAGGTATTGCTTCAATAAGTGGTATGTGTGTGTATATGGACAAGACCTTTCCATGCACAGACATTTTTTGACCCCTGTGACCTTGACCTTGAACTTAGGGCCTGCGTTTAGGTTTCGAAATATGTGTTTAAGTTTAGAAAAATGCCTTTAACTTCTATTTCCCTTGAAGTATTGCTTTCATAGTTGGTATGTATGTGTATATGGGCAAGACCTTTACATGCAAAGAAAAATTTAGACCCGTGTGACCTTGAACTTAGGGCCTGTGTTTAGGTTTCGAAATCTGTGTTTAGGTTTAGAAAAATGCCTTTAACTTCTATGTCCTTTGAGGTATTGCTTTTATAGTTGGTATGTGTGTGTATATGGACAAGACCTTTCCATGCACAGAAAACTTTTTGACCCCTGTGACCTTGACCTTGAACTTATGGCCTGTGTTTAGGTTTCGAAATCTGCGTTTAAGTTTCGAAAAATGCCTTTAACTTCTATGTCCCTTGAGGTATTGCTTTCATAGTTGGTATGTATGTGTATATGGACAAGACCTTTACATGCACAGAAAAATTTAGACCCCTGTGACCTTGACCTTGAACTTAGGGCCTGTGTTTAGGTTTAGAAAAATGCATTTAACTTCTATGTCCTTTGAGGTATTGCTTTCATAGTTGGTATGTATGTGTATATGGACATGACCTTTCGATGCACAGAAACATTTAGACCCCTGTGACCTTGACCTTGAACTAAGAGCCTGTGTTTAGGTTTCGAAATCTGCGTTTTAGTTTCGAAAATCCATTTAACTTCTATATCCTTTGAGGTATTGCTTTCATAGTTGGTATGTGTGTGTATATGGACAAGACCTTTCCATGCACAGATAAATTTGGACCCTTGTGACCTTGAACTTAGGGCCTGTGTTTAGGTTTTGAAAAATGCCTTTTACTTCTATGTCCCTTGAGGTATAGTTGGTTTATGTGTTTATATGGACAAGACCTTTCCAGGCACTGCAAAATTTAAACCCCTGTGACCTTGACTTTGAACTTAGGGCCAATGTTTAGTTTTCGAAATCTGTGTTTTGGTTTTTCAAAATTTTTATTTCTCCTATCTCCATTGAAATATTCCTTTCATATTCAGTTTGCATGTGTATATAGACAACATCTTTCCTTGCATGCAAAATGTTTGAGCCCTCTGACCTTGACCTTGAACTAAGGACCAGCGTTTAGGTTTCAAAGTCTGCGTTTAGGTTTCTCAAAATTTCTTTAACTCATATATCCATTGAGATATTTCTTTCATATTTGGCATGCATGTGTATATGGACACGATCTTTCCATGCATGCAAAAAAATTAGCCCAGTGTCCTTGACCTTGAACTAAGGTCGCGAAAGGTTTCGAAATCTGCGTTTAGGTTTCAAAAATGCTTATAATTCCTATGTCCTTTGAGGTGTTATTTTCATATTTGATTTGCCAGTGTATATGGACAAGACCTTTCCATGCAGGCAAAAAGGTTGACCTCTGTGACCTTGAGTGTGCTTTTAAGTTTCTAAAGGTGCCGGTGGCGAGCTTTGTTGTCTCTCTGACAACTCTTGTTTTAGTATCTACTGGTGATTCTCTCTCAAAATTGTTAATATCAAAGCCAAAACTGACCATAGGGATTTTTTCCTTGCCGGTTTATTCAGGTTTTACTGGGTTGTTTAAGCAGGGTTCAAGCACCCTTATACTAAATCACCTATACATGTATTTGCAAACAGTTTGGATCCAGGTCAGATGCTACATTATGCTGTTTCTAATCTGGCTCCAAACTATTTGCCAGTTACTTACATGGTTTTTTTAATTTAGAAAATCTTAAGTATGATTTGCTTTACAAAATTCACATACAATATGTATAGCAGACATCAATTCAGCATTATAAGATTTAAGTTCCCAGCTAGATTTTGCTACTGGCAAAATTGCATAACTGACCTCATAACTGTTGCTGTACAGCAACAGAACTGGTGGTGTCTGCTGAACATGTTGTCTGCTAAAGTTTAGAAATGGTTCAGTCTGCTTCATACTTAGAGAAACAGGATCTGGAAGTGATCCACTGACAGTTATGTAATTATGTCTTATGCCATATTTATACATATGTTTAATATTGGTTTTATCAGAGTTATCTGTATGACTTGTCATTTTTTCTTGTCCAGGAAATGATCTAATTCAACCCAATCCCTTTAAAAAAAAATTTATACTGATGTTTGTTAACCCACTACCCCATAAATATGCATTTTTAGGCCTTTAATTTATTCCTCCACTGAAGAAAATAATTCCACTTTATACAGTCATGAAAATGTAAGATAAGAAATAAGTTTCTATATCCTAGTAGATGGTAGCTTAAAGCAGTTTGAAAGTAAAGCAGGATGTGCCTTAAGGCGCATTCTGCTTTACTTTCAACCTGCTTTAGGTGGCCACCTATTTTCAAAACTAGAAACAGGCTATGGGGTAATGGGTAAAATGAAATTGCATATTTGGAAAGAGCCTAATGAGAGGAAGTGCCATTTGCAAAGGCCATAACTTTGACATCATTGTTTTTAGCTCACCTGAACCAAAGGCTCAAGTTGAGCTATTGGGATGGCCCTGTGTCCGTCGTGTGTCGTCGTGCGTTGTCCGTCGTCGTAACAATTGATTCAAATGACATCTCCTCCTATACCCCTTGACAGATTACTTTTTTTGCACATAGCATCATCTACAGGTCCTCTTTCAAGTTTGTTCAAATTATGCCCCTGGGCCAAAATTGGCCCCACCCTGGGAGTCACAGTTTTACATTGAGTTATATAGTGAAATTTTCAAACGTCTTCTTCTCTATAACCAATATGGCCAGAGCTTTGATATTCGGCATGGTGACACTTATAGATGTCCTTTACCTATTTTAAGCTCACCTGAGCTAGCTCAGGGTGAGCTTTTGCAATCCTTGAATGTCAGTCGTCCGTCGTCAACAATTTTAGTGTTTACACTCTAGAGGCCACAATATTTATCCAATCTTTCTCAAACTTGCTCAGATGGTATATTGCCATAAGAGCTCGTATGAGTTCGATTATGCTTGAAATCGGACAAATAGGTCATGAGTTATCTACCTTTGAATTGCTGAAAATGCCATATTTAACAGTGTTTACACTCTAGAGGCCACAGTACTTATCCAATCTTTCTAAAAAAAAACTTGTCCAGATTGTATATTACCATAAGAGTTCGAAAGAGTTTAATTTTGGTTGAAATCGGGTAAATAGATCAAGAGTTATCTACCTTTGAATTGCTGAAAATGCCATATTTAACGGTGTTTACACTCTAGAGGCCACAGTATTTATCCAATCTTTCTTAAACTTGCCCAGATTGTATATGACGATAAGAGTTCAGATGAGTTTGATTATGGTTGAAATGAGATATATAGGTCGATAGTTATCTACCTTTGAATTGCTGAAAATTCCATATTTAACGATATTTACACTCTAGAGGCCACAAATTTTATCCAATCTTTCTTAAACTTACTCAGATTGTATATTACCATACGACTTCAGATGAGTTTAATTATGGTTGTAATCGGATCAATAGGTCAAGAGTTATCTACCTTTGAATTGCTGAAAATTATATATTTAACAATATTTACATTCACCCTGTAAAGTCTTTATATAATCCTATTAAAAAATATGCAGTCATCTGCCGATGAACCATCACTTCGAAACTGGTTTTAGCCGGTTCGGATTTCCCCCGTGCTATTCTTGGACTTATTCAAATAGACTACATCGGGCACTTAACACTAAGCTCCCATTGGTGGACGGTCATATGACACTAGCGGAGTGATACAGACCAATAGGTCGTTGCTATGTGTGTAAATGGGTTAAGAAAACAACCGCGACCTGTATTTTTAGAATGTGCCTTGGCAATAGATATTCAAGTTGAACTGTTATTTGTTTGCCTTGTAAGTCTTTTCCATTCACAGAGAGAAAGTTTCCTGGAAAAAATCCTGAATTTTTAATACAGTTACAGTACATGTAGTTGGGACTACTTTCTCACCATATTTAGAAACTGGAATGGCTATTACATCGACATTACATCTATCAAACCTCTTTGACCGGTATATGATAAATTCTTAAACAGAAAAAACAATCTGGCCAATAAACACATTAAATTGACAAGACAGAAAATATAAATATAAATATAAGGAATAAACAACATCTCTTTGCCGCTCATGACAGTATGACTACATTAGCTTCGGGGGGTAAATTTATCGTAAACGCCCTTCGGGCGTTTACGGAATTTACCCCCTGCGAAGTTAATGTAGTCATACCGTCATGAACGTCAAAAATATGTTGTTTATTCCTATAGTGTTTATGCTCTAGAGGCCACAATATTTATCCCAGCGCAGATTGTATATGACCATAAGAGTTCATAAAAGAGTGATTATGGTTGGAATCGGACAAATAGATCAAGAGATATCTACCTTTGAATAGCTGAAAATGGCATATTTTACAGCGTTTACACTCTTGCAACCACAGTTTTCAATGGATTTTGATTATACTTGTACACAAAGGATGTAGCTATACGTTCTCGAAGGAGTGCAATTATTGTTGAAATGTAATCATTGTGGCAATAGTTACCTGCCCTTGATATACTTTGAAATGCTAGAAAATTGTTTAGGCTCTAGTTATTTGCCTTTGATGTACTCTACTATACTACAGTAGGTCAACAAACTTGAAAGGATTTAGAATAAAACGGGTGAAATTCAAAGGTAAAGCTATCGGGCTTCATTACAAATGGTGAGCGATATCAGGGCCTTCAGGCCCTCTTGTTTTCAAATGGTTCCAGTCTGTTGCATATGTAGGTCACAGTAGCTAAAAATAGATTTTTTTAATTGAAACTTATAAAAAAAATATTTTCTAAAACCCTAGTACCCTGATCTTAGATATTTGGCAAAAAGCATCATCTACAGGTCCTCTATCAAGATTGTTCAATTTTAATAATGCTCCTCGGGTAAAAAATGACCCCGCCCTGGACATAAATCATGATCTCAATTTTTCAGCTATTCTCAGGTGAGCGAAATATGCCCCATGGGGCTCTTGTCTTAGGAAAACTTTTAAAAATCTTCTTCTCTGAAACTGCATGTATGGCCTAGATCATTAATATTTTACATGTAGCTTTGCCTTATGGTCCTCTACCAAGATTGTTCAAATTATGACCCCCGGGTCAAAATTGGCCCCGCCCCGGGGCTTATCAATTTTACATACACTTATATAGGAAAACTTTTAAAAATGTTCTTCTCTGAAACTGTAAGGCTCAGATCTTTTATATTTGACATATAGCTTTGCCTTGTGGTCCTCTACCAAGATTGTTCAAATTATGACCCCCAGGCCAAAAATGGCCCCGCCCTTGGGCTTATTAGCTTTTCATAGGAAAACCTTTAAAAAGCATCTTCTCTGAAGCTGTAAGGCCCAGATCATTTATATATGACATGTAGCTTTGCCTTATAGTCCTCTTCCAAGATTGTTCAAATTATGACCCTCGGGTCAAAATTGGCCCTGCCCCGGGGCTTATCAGTTTTACATCTAGACATGTATAGTAAAACCTTTAAAAATCTTCTTCTCTGAAACTGTAAGGCCCAGATCTTTTATATTTGACATATAGCTTTGCCTTGTGATCCTCTACCAAGATTGTTCAAATTATGACCCCCAGGCAAAAATTGGCCCCGCCCTCTGGCTTATCAGTTTGTTTTTTTTAGCTCACCTGAGCCAAAGGCTCAAGGTGAGCTATTGTGTCCGCTCACCGTCCATAGTCCGTCTGTCCGTCTGTCCGTTCACATTTACTTCAAACGACATCTCCTCTGAACCCGCGGATTGTAGGGCGGATTCAAACTGCTCATGATGTTCCTTGGATGCTTCTCTACAGAAGTTGTTTAAATGAAAGAGAAAAAGCAAAAACTCTGCTTCAAAAAGCAAAAAAGCAAAAAACTTTAAAAAATCTTCTCGCTAAAAACTACTAGGCCCTAAGCTTTGATATTTTTACAGTAGAATCTCCTGGTCGATCCCTATATAGTTTGTTAAAATGAAATCCCTAGGGTCACACTTGATGCCACCCTGCGCAGTTTAAGTGCTGCTCTAGGCAGGTTTCACAGTATTTTTGATGAAGCAGAACTGTATTTTACCTGAGTTACTCTTAATATACTAAGGGCAAATAGCCAATATTTGCAAACATTTTGGATCCAGATCAGATGCAACATAATCATAATGCTACATCTAATCTGGATCCAACCTATAATATTTGCCACTCATTTACCAACTTAACATTTTCTAAATTGTTTTTTTGTACACTTTTCACATACAGTAGGTTTTAAGCAGACATCATTTCAGTCTGGTAAGGGTAAGCCCCAGAGCTCTACCCACTGAGGTCAAATATTATGCAACTGTTAGGAAGTATCACAGAACTGGTCATGATCAGCTGAACATGTTGTCTGCTAAAGTTTAGATATGGTTCAGTCTGCTTCATACTTAGAGAAACAGGATCTGGAAGTGATCCACTGACAGTTATGTAATTATGTCTTATGCCATATTTATACATATGTTTAATATTGGTTTTGACAGAGTTATCTGTATGTCTTTTCATTTTTTCTTGTCCAGGATTCAACCCTTTCCCCCCATATACTGACGTTTGTTAACCCATTACCCCATAAATGTGCATTTTTAGGCCTTTGATTTATTCCTCTACTTAAGAAAATAATTCCACTTTAAACAGTCATGAAAATGTAAGATGCGAAAGTAAAGCAAAGTGTGCATTAAGACACATTCTGCTTTACTTTCAACCTGCTTTAGGTGGCCACCTATTTTCAAAACTAGAAACATGCTATGGGGTAATGGGTAAAATGAAATTGCCTATTTGGAAAGAGCCTGATGAGAGGAAGTGCCATTTGCAAAGGCCATAACTCTGACATCATTGTTTTTTGAGTTATTTCCCTTTGTGATATTTTCTTGTCAAGAAGACAACTTCAGTTCTACTGATGCTATTGTAATGAAATTTTATGTATGGAAAGAAACTGATGAGAGAAAATGCCATGCACAAGGGCAGCAATATTTAGTTTTTCCCCTTTGTCATATTTTATTGTCAGGAAAATAATTCCAGTTCTGCTGACGCTAGTGAAATAATTATCATTTATTGGAAATGGAAATAGCTTGATAAGAGGATGTGTCATGGATAAGGGTCATAAGTTTGGCAACAAAATTCACTTTTGTCATGTTTTCTTGTCTGGAAGATAACTCCATTTATAGTTATATTAAAATGTTGTCTTGCCCAGTCAACTTAGGTACAAACTTCAATGTCCTCAGGTGAGCAAATTTAGGGCCATGGCCCTCTTGTCTAGGAAAACCTTTAAAAATCATCTTCTCTGAAGCTGTAAGACCCAGATCATTAATATTTGACATGTAGCTTTGCCTTTTAGCCCTCTACCAACATTGTTCAAATTATGACCCTCGGGTTAAAATTGGCCCTGCCCCGGGGCTTATCAGTTTTACATAGAGGTGTATAGTAAAACCTTTAAAAATCTTCTTCTCTGAAACTGTAAGGCCCAGATCTTTTATATTTGACATATAGCTTTGCCTTGTGGTCCTCTTCCAAGATTTTTCAAATTATGACCCCCGGGCCAAAAATGGCCCCGCCCTTGGGCTTATTAGTTTTTCATAGGAAAACCTTTAAAAATCATCTTCTCTGAAGCTGTAAGGCCCAGATCATTTATATTTGACATGTAGCTTTGCCTTATAGTCCTCTACCAAGATTGTTCAAATTATGACCCCTGGATCAAATTTAGCCCCGCCCCAGGGCTTATCAGTTTTACATAGACTTATATAGGAAAACCTTTAAATTCTTCTTCTCTTAAACTGTAAGGCCCAGATCATTAATATCTGACATGTAGCTTCGCATTGTAGTCCTCTACCGAGATAAAATTTTGATATGACTCATAGCTATATCAAAATGTTGTCTTGCCCAGTCAGCTTCTATGGGACAATGTCCTCAGGTGAGTGAAATGTGGCCCTCTGGGCCTCTTGTTAGTTTTAAAAATAGGTGACTACTTAAAGCAGGTTGAAAGTAAAGCACATTCTGCTTTACTTTCAGCCTGCTTTAAGCTACCACCAGCTAGAATTAGGAAAATTTTCCTTATGATACCTATTCATGACTGTATAAATTGGAACTATTATCTTCAGTGGAGGAATAAACTGAATGTGCTAAAAGGCGCTTCTATGTGGGAAAGGGTTAAAAACACAACATTCCCAAACAATGTATCTAGACTGTTTGCAAATGTTCATCACAGCAAATAATTTCCAGTTTCAAACATGAAAATAACAGCATAATGCTTCACACCATTTAAACAAACAGTGTGGATCAAGATCAAACATATAATGACTCAGGGTTTTCCCCAGGCCATTTAAGCGCTGGGGTACCCCAGCGCCTTAATTTCTGAACCTCAATTGCCCCAGCGCCTTAAATTCTCGCCAGCGCTTAAAATCCGAGACCCCAGCGCCTTAAAAATCCCCACTTGCGAAACAGTGCTATTATCAAACTTGCTAAAAGGTCATAAAACTATTCTTATCAGTATGTTAATTAAAGCGTGGGGTAGATGGGGCCTCTCAGCAGGAGACAATTATGCATACCTCTGATCGCGTTCCGCCCGAGGCAGTTATAATCCCTTTGCAATGGTTTCATGTGTCACATGACCGTTCTAAAATAGCTGTCAATCTTTCAACTTCACACGACGAGAAAATCATGCTTATTGTTTTACTGTGCATGCTTTAAACATAATATATATAATCTGAATATCTCGCATATCATCGTTTTGTCTATATGGCCATATCACGTTGAAAACACCGGTTCTCGTCCGATCACCGAAGTTAAGCAACGTCGAGCCCGGTTAATACTTGGATGGGTGACCGCGGGTGCCGTAGACTTTTTTTAAAAAAAAAAAACGCTCCCCCGCACTAGTTTAGTCTTAACAGATAACGATAACTCGGGTGAGACGTTAAAACGAATAAAGCAAGCAAGCTATCATCGTTATGGAGAACCTATAATGCACTATTTCGATTCGCAGACACCACGAATTACCACCGTCGTTATTCATTCGTGCAGACACATACTCATGACTTTTCTTCTTCATAATTTATGCTCGGAGAGTCTCGGAATTCGGCGGTTAGTTACGATCAATATCAAACAACGATTCCAATAGAGCATCGTGAATTTCCGTACTCAACTTGCGAGCATTCACAGCAGAAGAAACGCCCCGCCCACAAATTTCGATGCAAAATGAAAACAAGATACAAGTACATGTATGCCCTATTTAAGTTCAAATCAAAATCGATTAAATCTAGATTTTAGAGCTATTTCATTTCATTGAAATGTTCTAGGATTGCCCCCCTCCCCATGAAATATCGCTGGAATGGTTTATTTTTTAGCTCATAGCAGTTTGTAGTGATGAAAATGCCACGCCCACAATAGAGACAAATGGTTTCTGTGCCTTATGAAATCAAATGTAATCAAAATTGACCAAGCCTATTTATTCAATTATCACGTAGATCTATTTGTTTGAAATAGGATACATGTAGTTATATATTTTCCCGAAATATCACTGTGTTGGTAACTTCAAAGTTAGCGTGAATGATTTGGTTAGCTTGTCATCTGTTTTCCTTCAATCGTGCACGTACATTTTGTCATCGGTTTTCGCGAATTAACGATAGCAGCATTTTTCAACAGAAATAATATTCCACTTAAAGTTATGTATCCCCAACCAATAAGATAGAAAATATAGCATAAGAAATAACATAGATAATCCGATTTTATGATAAAAGGTGGTTTATTTAAGTATTTTAGTCATGTTGTACATCCGTGATTAAGCAAAGCACATTTTTTCCTAAATTGTGATAAAACTAATCTAGCAGATAGAAATGAAGATATAAAGTCAAATAAATTAACAGGAAATACAAATGACATTCAGGATTACTACTACTACTACTACTAAATCCTGAGTTTATTTTTCAACTGCTGCGGGTGTCCCTACAGGGGTAGGCAGCAGGCGGCTAGAGATTCCCACACCTAACCTCCAGGCTTCTCTATTTTGCGGATCAATGCCGTCGAGGCTGCATGTCCTAATGTCAGCCTCGACACATTCCAACCAAGTCTTCTTTGGCCTCCCTCGCCCTCTGGATCCCGGCACTTCCATACTCATCATCGAGTTGATATATGATTGTGCACGGGATACATGTCCGAACCATCTCAGACGCCTTGTGCGTAGGGCCGTAGTCACTTCCTGAATCCCCAGCATTGCATACAGTGCATCTGTAGTGATGTCGTCTTGGGACTTGACAGCACAGATCCAACGGACCATGGCTCTGTCATTCCGACGTAGACGCTGCAAATCTGAGGCAGATGGTGCCCAGGTTTCACTTCCATGTAGTAGCGAAGAGCGCACACAAGCATCAAAAACTCTCCCACGAGCCTTGAGGGACACATGCCTA
Source organism: Gari tellinella (assembly GCA_922989275.2). Lineage (NCBI taxonomy): Eukaryota > Metazoa > Mollusca > Bivalvia > Cardiida > Psammobiidae > Gari > Gari tellinella. The sequence continues at coordinate 57,459,431 of OV277858.1, forward strand.
GATGAAAGAAGAGGCAGGAGTTTCTTGAACCTTCCCCAGGCCGTACCGCATCTGGTGATGATGGCGAGCTCACATCCTCCTCCTGCACACAGCGTATCACCTAGATAGCAGAAACTGGCTTCCACCTCGAGTTGAACACCATCCACGACAACTTGGGTGACTGGCCTACCATCAATAGGGCGCGCCATATCTCGACACCTGGGGCACACATAGTCCGGGTCGTCAGCAATTCTGCCTTTGATGCCACAGCATTTCTTGTGCACCCACAGCATGCATTGGGAACATTTGATGGAATTCACCCCAACTCCAGTCCGGCACACAGCACAAGGAAATGCCCCCGAGTCACGAAGAAGATCCAGCCCTGGGCCAGATACCATGAGCTTGGTCTTCTTCATGTTGACCCTCAGCCCTTTACCTTCCATACCTGCTTTCCAAGCTGTCAGCTTGGAAATGCACTCCTCAAGTGAGTCTGCAACCACGGCGAGATCATCCGCGTATAGAAGCTCCCAAGGGACGCCGGTACGAAACTCGCGTGAAAGCGCCTCAAGTACAAGGATGAAAAGCAGAGGGCTGAGGACCGAACCCTGATGCACTCCAACTCCGACTCCAAACTCGTTGCTGTACTGCCCGTTGATGCGCACTCGACTTCTGACATCAGTGTACATTCCTTGAATGACACGCACAGCCCACTCGTCAACCCCAAGACTTCTTAATGCCCACCAGAGGACTTTCCTAGGCACTCTGTCAAAGGCCTTCTCAAGGTCCACAAAGGCAAGATATAGTGGCTTGTTGGCTGCAATGTACTTTTCCTGTAGCTGGCGGATGATGAAGATCGCATTAGTGGTGCCACGCCCAGGAACAAAGCCGAACTGCATAGAGTCAATGTCAACCATCCTTCGTACAAAAGTGTCCAGTACCCGCTCCAGTAACTTCATCACTTGGTCCGTTAGCTTGAGGCCACGGTAGTTCCCACGCTCAAGAGCATCACCTTTACCCTTGTACAGGTTAAGGATGTAGCTCTCCTCCCAATCATTGGGTATTACACCACTAGTGAAGACTGCCTCCGTCAGTTGTCTCAGCAACTCAACTCCCTCCTCCCCTGCTGCTTTCAACATCTCGGCAATGATGCCCGAAGGACCTGCAGCTTTCCCATCCTTCATTTTACCGAGAGCCTCACGAATTAAATTCGAAGTAATTGGAGGGGGAGGACCCTCTGTTGGGTTGACTTCTGGAAGAAGGTCACTCTGCCACTCGAACTCAACATTAAGCAGTTTAGAGTAATGCTCCACCCACGCCTTCATCTTCTCCTCGTCACTGAGCGATAGTTCACCTTTGTCATTCTTAACACACTTCTCTCCCACAACATCCTGATTTTGCCTGTCCATTTGCTTTGCAAGCTTGAAGATGGTTCCATCATTTGGAGAGACGTTCATGAACCTGTCCTTTTCAGCCTCTGATTTCGCATGCCAAACAGCATGCTTGGCAATGCGTCTAGCCTCATGGTAAATAGCTTTGGCTGTAGAAACCTCGCTGCTAGGGCCAGTCTTTAATAGGGCTTTGTAGTTCTTGAAACAGGATCGTTTCGTCTTTACCGCATCCTCAACTTTCTCGTCCCACCACCAGGTTTGGCGCTTCCACTGGTGGTTTTTGGAGAGTCCACACACCTCTGTGGCTGTTGTTAAGAGAGGTTGCTTCAGTCTCGCCCACACCTCTTCCGCAGTTCCAGTAGACTCATCATTTGCAGAAGCAGATACTTTTCCTGCGAAGGTTGCATGAAATTCATTCGCCACAGTTTGGTCCCTCAGCTTCCAGGTTCGTATACGTGGGGAGAACTCCTCTGTAGGGATGACCTTCACATTTGTTACTGCTTTTTGAAGACTCTTCTTATAGAGTATGAGGTCTATCTGTGACCTGTGGCTTCCCGAGCAGTAGGTGATAAGGTGACTCTCTCTCTTCAGGAAACAGGTGTTGCCGACAACTAGGTCGTTTGCCAGAGCAAACTCTAACACTCTCTCTCCTTCGGTATTACGAATACCGAATCCTCGCCCACCGTGCACCTCCTCAAAACCACATCCTTCAGCCCCCACATGACCGTTCCAGTCCCCAAGGGGTATGAGGGTCTCAGATGCTGGGATTTTGGTGACCAAACTCTGTAGTTGATCATAGAACTTATCCTTTACAGCTTCCGGTAAGCCACACTGTGGCACATACACAGAGATGAAAGTGAAGACCACCTTGCCAAGAACCAATCTAATGAGGATGATCCTGTCAGAGACCCGCTCGACAGCGAATACCTTGTCCGTCCATTTCTCTGCAAGCAACACACCAGCTCCACCTTGGCCCTTACTGTTGCCACTCCAGAAGAACTTGTAGATAGAATCCTTTCCATGGATTTGGCGAGTCTGGTTGGCTGATGTACTGCCTGCCCATCTGTGCTCCTGCACAGCACATAGATCCACCCCCCTCCTGGTGAGGGTCTCCACAATTTCGCTTCCTCTCCTTATTAGGGTTCCCACATTCCATGTGGCGGCCCTAAACTTGGTCGGGTGCTCGCTTGATTTGCCACAAGGGCCGGACCCCGCCTCCCGCACCCGAGAGTCGGCTAAGCCCAAGATGTTACCGACAGAACTATGTCGCCTGCCGGCACCATCTAGCTGGTTACGTGTCGTTGTACTAGCCATGATTGCTGGAACAAAGGTTTTCCGGACCGCATGTCCTTGCTGACGTCCAACTCTGAATCTTTGCGGCGCCAGAGACTTCCGTCGTTCCCTCACTTGGGCAGTGCGCCTCGCCGTTGTCCCGAATCATGCAGGATCCTCCGTCGAGCCGCGCTGGCCCCAGGCCAAGTAACACCAGTCCATTGATGTCCGCCCTGGAGGCCAAAAACTACTACCCAGATTGTAGCAGTGTGATTTTCTGTCTGGGTTTACTCCCATAGCCTTTCCCCACCCAAAGGGTACCCACAAGACAGCGGAAACAGGAGCAGGAGCAGTACAGTCTACTGTTATACTGTAGCAGGACAACAAATTGCCTGGCCTGACTCAAAAACTGTACAAAAACTTCAAAAAATATCTACATAAAGGAAAACAGTGAAGGACAAGATTTGAGAACTCTTATTTATAAAAGCCCTCTGATATAGTACTGCAATGTTTGCAATTCTCTTCTTCAAATTATCATAAAATCATAATGCTAACATAATTACGTGGCAAGTTGGCAACATATAAAGCAAACACACATATTTTTTAAAAATAATATTTTTTGCTTCAAATTATAATCTAATGCTCATTTATAGATTATAACATCAGAAAGCAAGTAAACCAATGTAGGTAATGTGTCTTTCTATATTTTTCTGTCAAACCCTTTCATCTATAAGAATTAAGATGTATAGTTTTTTGTAAACAAAATAACATATCAGTAATTCTGTACTCCTTGTATCTACCGTTATGATATAGATTCTAGCAAGTTCTTGTCATAAAGAAATTTAAATTGATTAATATAAACAAAGGTTTTAGTAGGCTGATTATCTTTAGGACACCATTGAAATAATGCTTAAAGTGGCTCAGGGAACACCATTTATACATTAAAACTTCAAAAAATTTCGACATACAGAAGGGGGTACCACCCCCTCCCGCGCCCTCCCCCTGCCCCAGCGCCTTCCAGTTTTTCTGGGGAAGACCCTGTGACTCTATGTCTGATCTTAGTCTAGACAGTTTTGCAAATGTTCATTTCAGCACATAATCACCAATTCAAGATATGAAAATAACAGCAAAATTTACAACATAAAAGTACCATTTAAAGGCCTTTCGCTCACGGAAGTCGGTCTTGCGGCGAGCGGATATGCGTCTTTTTCGTACGTGCTTATACTAGAAAGTTTATATAAAGGAAATGTTGATACGATTGAGTATAATCCTTCATAGCGCAGTTAGTATAGTGGTTGACTAGCAATCCAAAGGTCATAGGTTCGAGACCCATCCGATCCAAATATTTTTTTTAAGTGTCCGATTTATTGGCTTGTCAATCCATAACGCAGTAATCAAGAGACATGTTATGTTTAGTCTTCGTTGATTAGAACTAGTGATGTTTACGGTCCAAGTATATGTCCACTTACCTGTACGTTTTAGTTTAATGACTTACAAGTCAATTAAATCGGTATACATGTACACGATTTGATCGAACTATAAAGCCACACATTGAAGCTTATCAATACGCTAACCTTTTCAAGATCGATATTGCCCATTATAATTATGTTAAAACAATATAATAAACCTTGTATGCAAGTCCATGAATAAATAATAATGCATTTTAATGACAAAGTTTTAATTCTAAGGTAGGTAACTGTATCTAAACAACAAATATCCCACATTTTAATAAGAAAATATGTTATTACAACAAATCCTGACTGCAATATTTTCTAATTTTTTCAGACTGACTAGTTCATCAACCATATATTTGAATAAAATGAAAACATATATACATTGAATGAGTCAGTTTTTTGTAATTCAATTTTTTAGCATTTTGCAAAATTTAAATAGCTGATAACATCTTTCTGAAAACCTTTATTCAAAATGTTTTTAGCTGTTCTTGTAATGAATGTTGTGGACTACTTATTGGGCGAGAATTATAGTCATTAGCTTTATTCGTTTTTAAGAAAAATAAAATCATCAAAATTCTAGGTTTTTGTCAGAAAAAGAGACCTTAAAGACAAACCACACGATAAATTTTGCCTATATTTACACACATTGTTTCTTAGGCTATTATCATTCTTCATTAAAAGTTTCATAACAATCGTATGGAAAATATGCGCACATGCGAAGTACCTTAAAGTCTGTCAAAAGGGGTAGTCGTTTCCTCAAAAAGGATTTATATATGTTACAGTCAATCTGTGTGATCAGTTCTTACGTGTAATGACTAAAATTTTCAGTCATTTCACAAAATGACTAGATCGACTTAAGCCTTCTGTATTACATTGTTATCATTGGTTATACAATTATTGGCACAAAATGTGTTATTTATTCATGCTTTTCAGGAGTTGACAGGAAAAGTTATTATAAGAAAAGCATGAATCGACATTAATTATAGCTATTTATTTCATTGTATTGATTGAAAATATAAACAAAGCGATTTTTTTAAACAACTGTTTATTCATAATCTATTCATAATCATGTATCAACATATCTAACCCATTACTCCATATCCCGTTTTAAGGTTTAAAGCTGGTTTAAAGTAAATCAGAATGCTCCTTAAATTTAGGTGCAGTTTACTTCACTTTAAGCCTGTTTAAGTTATAATCTGCTAGAATATAGGAAATATCTTATTATTTTTTCATAATCTACTCATAATTATATTGCATTGTACTTAACCCATTAATCCATGCATTGTTTATTTACACAAAGGTTACCACTCAAAGCAGGTTAAAAGTAAAACTGATTGCCTTGATGTGCAATCTGCTTGCTGCAATTCTTGTTGTCTGCTTTAACCAATTTATCAACACTATGTTGTCTGCTTTAATACTGCAAAAGCAACTCTAGATATTGGACTGTGACTTAAGATATCAACATGAGTGTCAAACAATTCTAAGATCCTGATCCAATGTCAATTTACTGTAGGTCTGATCAGGATATAAACTGTCTACAAAAGCAGACAGTAGTCATCTATGGAAATCTTTTACTTCACGAACTCAACTTTTCACATATTTACCTGTTCTTCACTGAACAGATTTTTGTTCTCCCAATCCAAGGAACCTTTCCGTACATCCTGACAGGTGGTTGCTTAACCCTTTCCCCCCATAGACGCATCTTTTAGCGCATTTAATTTATTCCTACACAGAAGAAAATAGTTTTAATTTAGATATTCAAAAACATGTACCATTAGAAATATGTTCTATATCCTAGCATATGGTAGCTTAAAACAGGCTGAAAGTAAAGCAGAATGTGCCTTAACCCATTACTCTATAAATACGTCTTTTTACACCTTTAATTTATTCATCCACTGTAGAAAATCGTTCAATTTTCTACAGTCATGAATATGCACCAAAAGAAATTATTTCACTCCCTAGCAGGTATTAGCTTAAAGCAGGCTGAAAGTAAAGCAGAATGTGCCTTAAGGCACATTCTACTTTACTTTCAACCTGCTTTAAGTGGTCACCTATCTTAAATAGTAGAAATAGGCTATGGGGTATTGGGTTAAGGCACATACTGCTTTACCTTCAACCTGCTTAAGTGGTCACCTGTCTTGAAACAGGCTATGGGGTAAAGGGTTAACGCAGAAATCTTCAACAGTAGCTTTGTGTTACTTTCACTCTGCTTAATGCAGCAGCGTTTGATACCTAATTCAGTAATTGTTCCATAGTAGTCCTGAATCTGAATCTAATACGTCGTAGAATCCTATAAGGCTAATTTCAACGATGGGTGAGAAGAGACACCATTAGTTAGGAAGTTCTGGAAATAAATCATGGATATTGCATTACAAGTATTTTCTAGATAGAAGCTTCAAACAAATTAGATCCTGATCATATGCAGTTTTACAGTGTCAGATCAGGATCCAAATAACCATAATACTTGAGTTAAGGCGGTGAGTAAAGTAGTTTAACCCTTGCCTTTTCAGCCTCCCCATGTTACCAAAAAACCCTATGCTGTGATTTCTCTTAGTACAAAGAGACAATTCTATTAAACATAGGATTAAACCTTTTACCCCGTAGCCTGCTCCTAGTATAGAACACAGGTGACCACTTAACCCATTACCCCATAGCCTGCTTTTGGAATTGAGGATGGGTGACCATTTAAAGCAGGTTGAAAATAAAGCAGAATGTGCCTTAAGGCACATTCTGCTTTATTTTCAGCCTGCTTAAAGCTACCATCTGCTATATTATACATTTTGCTGACTGTACAAAATGGAATAATTTAACCAATTTCTTCAGTTTAAGACTAACTAAAGGCGTTAAAAGGCATATTTATGGAGTACTGGGTTAAAGTAAGGCACATTGTTCTTAACGTTCAGCCTGCTTTATGCTACCGATTGTAGGAATATAAAAATTAGGGCTGCCATAAGTTGCTCATAAAAATTCCTAAGATTTCCAAATTTTCAAGTGTGATTTTAAGAATCCTACCATTAATTCTTTCGCTGCCAGGCACTAAATTAACACTAACATTATTATGCAAACAGTTTGGATCCATACTAGACCCTGTGTTACACAGCGTCTAGTCTGGATCTAAACTGTTTGACTCCCATATAAATGTTTCTTTTAAAAGTAAAAAACACATCAAATTTCAAATTTTAAAAGGAAGAGCAGAAATCCAAAGATTTGGAAACAAGCCGTAGGGTTGGTCCAGAGAAATTAAGAAAAATCTGAATATTTTGGAAAAATCTGGAGAATGGCAGCCCTGAGAAAATATTTGTTTATGGAATAATAAATTTTATTCATGACTGTATAAAGTGGAATTATTTTCATCAGTGGAGGAGTTAATTAAATGTATAAAAAGACATAGCTATAGAGTAGTTGGTTTTTAGAGAAACACTCCCCTATCTTGAGTTCAGAAGTGATTACACATACTTGGTTGAGTAATAGCCTTTATAAAGTATGATTTCTTGTCTTTTAGGTTGGAATAATGTGGAGGAAAAAATCTCATTCCCTGTGCCAGCAACTGGTCAGAGGAAACAGTTACCATGGAAACCAATATGTGAGATTGAGATCTGATGGTCATCGGCCAGTGTTGGCTATAAGGAGGGAGACTCTCAATGTATGGGAGAGACGAGCCCCACTTGCACCTCGTCAGGTGCAGAAGCTAGCCAGAAGTGGGGTGAAGGTCATTGTGCAACCATCGAACCGCAGAGCTTTCAATATGCAGGTAATGTGGTATTTTTAGGTAAAGTATCAATACAAAATACTATAGCTTGTTTCTAGTTTGTAAGACAAGTGATCACTGAAAGAAGGTTGAAATAAAAGCTTGAGGTACATTCTGTCTTACTTTCAGCCTGCACTAAGCTACCATCTGCAAGGATATAATCTTGTACTCTGGTAGTTTCGAACAGCCTGGTAGTTTCAGACACTTTAAAAATCACACAAAACCGAATATATCCACTTGCTTCAGCTTTCTAGAATCATTATAGGCCTTTTAAAGAAGAAAACACCAGGATTATTTCTGTTTTAAAGAATTTGACTGATTGATCATCAATCATCCTAATTATGGCATTCAAATTGCAATACAAAATTACCATCACATACCTACTATCATGTTTGTCTTGAGAAATTACTTCCACAAATGTTTTTAGCTCACCTGAGCCAAAGGCTATCAAGGTGAGCTATTGTGATGGCCGTGGGTCTGTCGTCCGTCGTCGTGCTTCGTCATTAACAATTGCTTTAAATGACATCTCCTCCTATGCCGCTCAACTGATTTCAACCAAACTTTACAGGAAAGTTCCTTGGGGCAATCTCTTTCAAATTCGTTCAAAGAATTAAAAACAATGCGGAACTCTGCTTGCCATGGCAACCAAAGTGAAAAAATAAGGAAAACTTAAAAAATCTTCTTGTCAAAAACTACAAGGACCAGAGCTTGATTATGTGACACATAGCATCATCTGCAGGTCCTCTATCAAGAATGTCCAAATAATGCCCCCGGGGTCAAAGTTGGCCCACCCAGGGGTCACAGTTTTACATAGAGTTATATAATGAAATTTTCAAAAACATCTTTTTTTCTGAAACTAATATGGCCAGAGCTGTGATATTTAGCATGGAGACCTTTCTAGGTGTCTTTTACCAATATTGTTGAAATGGTTCCGGTCTGTTGCATGTCTAGGTAACAGGAGCTAAAAATACATTTTTTCAGTAAAAAACTTAAAAAATCTTTTTGTCTAAAACCCTAGTATAGAAGGCTTAGATATTTGGCACATAACATCATCTACATTTTTAGCTCACCTGGCACGAAGTGCCAAGGTGAGCTTTTAGGATCGCTGGATGTCCGTCGTCCGTCGTACGTCGTCCGTCCGTCCACAATTGGTTCGTTAACACTCTAGCAGCTACAAATATCATCCAATCTTCATGAAACTTGATCACAATGTTGGTCTAGTAGAAATCTAGGTCAAGTTTGAATGTGGGTCATGTTGGGTCAAAAACTAGGTCACTAGGTCAAATCATTGAAAAACCTTGTTAACACTCTAGAGGCTACACATCTCATTGGATCTTGATGAAACTTGGTCAGAATGTTTGTCTCATTGATATCTAGGTCAAGTTCGAATATGGGTTATGTTTGGTCAAAAACTAGGTCACTAGGTCAAATCATAGAAAAAGCTTGTTAACTCTCTAGAGGCTACAAATCTCATTGGATCTTGATGACACTTGGTCAGCATGTTTGTCTTATTGATATCTAGGTCAAGTTTGAATATGGGTCATGTCCGGTCAAAAACTAGGTCACTAGGTCAAATCATAGAAAAACCTTGTTAACACTCTTGAGGCTTTAAATTTCATCTGATCTTTATGCAACTTGGTCAGAATGTTTGCTTAATTGATACCTAGGTCAAGTTCGAATATGGGTCATTGTCAGTAAAAAACTAGGTCACTAGGTCAAATCATAGGGAAAACTTGTTAACACTCTAGATGCTACAACTCTCATTGGATTTTAATGAATTTTGCTCAACATGTTTGCCTCATTGATATCTAGCTCAGTTAATTTTGAATGATGTCTGGTTGAAAACTAGGTCACTATGTCAAATCAAAGAAAAACAGTGTTAACCTTTTCGAAGTTACAAATCTCACTAGATCTGCATGAAATATTGTCAGAATTTTTGCCTACATCAAATCTAGGTCAAAATCAAATATGGATTGTGTCCTTTCAAAAACTAGGTCAAATCATAGGAAAATGGGAGGTTGATTGTGGGTCATGGCCAGTCATAATCTAGGTCACTATAGGTCAAGTTTGCCATGGTGTACCAGGTGAGCGATTTAGGGCCATAGTGGCCCTTGTCTATAATAAGATTGTTAAAAATTGGCCCAGCCGCGGGTTCACTTTATGCCCCCGGCATCTGTAGATGCGGAGGCATATACTAATTGTCATGTCCTGTCCGTCCGTCCGTCGGTCCGTCCGTAACAGGTTAACTAGATTTTACCGTTTTGTCTATCACCAATACCACTTACTCAAATGCTTAGATACTCATACAGTTGTTACCTTGGACAATTCCCAATCCACCAATATCACCCAACCTGCCTTTTTAATTGTCGTTTGACCGGTTGCAGGTCAAAACGCCCCCAAGTCAAAACGCCCCATAGTCAAATTTGACATATTTCTGTCCGATGTCATTTTGTACACACGACATGACGCACTCCTGCGTGTGTTGCTAAAATGTATCCGTTGAGTGATGAGACAGCCATCATCCTCCAGAGATAAAAACCTTTTTTAGCTCGCCTGTACGTAGTACATGACGAGCTATTGCAATACCCCCGGTGTAGTCGTCGTCGTCGTCGTCGTGAACGGCGTAAACAATTTTAAGAAAATGTCTATAGCTTCTATGTCCCTTGAGGTATTGCTTTCATAGTTGGTATGTGTGTGTATATGGACAAGACCTTTACATGCACAGAAAAATTTAGACCCCTGTGACCTTGACCTTGAACTTAGGGCCTGCGTTTAGGTTTCAAAATCGTTTAGGTTTTGAAAAATGCCTTTAACTTCTATATCCATTAAGGTATTGCTTCCATAGTCGGTATGTGTGTGTATATAGACAAGACCTTTCCATGCTCAGAATAATTTAGACCCTGTGACCTTGACCTTGAACTTAGGGCCTGCGTTTAGGTTTCGAAATCTGCATTTAGGTTTCGAAAAATGCCTTTAACTTCTATGTCCCTTGAGGTATTGCTTCAATAGTTGGTATGTGTGTGTATATGGACAAGACCTTTCCATGCACAGAAAATGTTTGACCCCTGTGACCTTGACCTTGAACTTAGGGCCTGTGTTTAGGTTTCGAAATCTGCGTTTAGGTTTTTAAAAATGCCTTTAACTTCTATATCCCTTAAGGTATTGCTTCCATAGTCGGTATGTGTGTGTATGTAGACAAGACCTTTCCAAGCTCAGAAAAATTTAGACCCCTGTGACCTTGACCTTGAACTTAGGGCCTGCGTTTAGGTTTCGAAATCTGCTTTTAGGTTTCAAAAAACGCCTTTAACTTCTATGTCCCTTGAGGTATTGCTTCCATAGTTGGTATGTGTGTGTATATGGACAAGACCTTTCCATGCTCAGAAAAATTTAGACTCCTGTGACCTTGACCTTGAACTTAGGGCCTGCGTTTAGGTTTCCAAATCTGCGTTTAGGTTTCGAAAAATGCCTTTTACTTCTATGTCCCTTGAGGTATTGCTTTCATAGTTGGTATGTATGTGTATATGGGCAAGACTTTTACATGCAAAGAAAAATTTAGACCCGTGTGACCTTGACCTTGAACTTAGGGCCTGTGTTTAGGTTTCGAAATGTGTGTTTAGGTGTAGAAAAATGCCTTTAACTTCTCTGTCCTTTGAGTTATTGCTTTCATAGTTGGTATGTATGTGTATATGGACATGACCTTTCGATGCACAGAAACATTTAGACCTGTGTGACCTTGACCGTGATCTAAGAGCCTGTGTTTAGGTTTCGAAATCTGCGTTTAGGTTTCGAAAAATGCATTTAACTTCTATATCCTTTGAGGTATTGATTTCATAGTTGGTATGTGTGTGTATATGGACAAGACCTTTCCATGCACAGATAAATTTGGACCCTTGTGACCTTGACCTTGAACTTAGGGCCTGTGTTTAGGTTTTGAAAAATGCCTTTTACTTCTATGTCCCTTGAGGTATTGCTTTCATAGTTGGTTCATGTGTGTATATGGACAAGACCTTTCCAGGCACAGCAAAATTTAGACCCCTGTGACGTTGACTTTGAACTTAGGGCCCATGTCTAGTTTCGAAATCTGTGTTTTGGTTTCTCAAAATTTTTATTACTCCTATGTCCATTGAAATATTCCTTTCATATTCAGTTTGCATGTGTATATGGACAAGATCTTTCCTTGCATGCAAAATGTTTGAGCCCTCTGACCTTGACCTTGAACTTAGGACCCGCGTTCAGGTTTCAAAGTCTGCGTTTAGGTTTCTCAAAATTTCATATATACACTGAGATATTTCTTTCATATTTGGCATGCATGTGTATATGGACACGACCTTTCCATGCATGCAAAAAATTAGCCCAGTGTCCTTGACCTTGAACTAATGTCGCGAAAGGTTTTAGGTTTCGAAATCTGCGTTTAGGTTTCAAAAATGCTTATAATTCCTATGTCCCTTGAGGTGTTATTTTCATATTTGATTTTCCAGTGTATATGGACAAGACCTTTCCATGCAGGCAAAAAGGTTGACCTCTGTGACCTTGAGTGTGCTTTTAAGTTTCTAAAGGTGCCGGTGGCGAGCTTTGTTGTCTCTCTGACAACTCTTGTTTACAATTTAAACTATATTCTCAATCTTATAGACAGTTAGGCTGTCAATGTCAACAATTTTCCTTTATGCATATGTGGTTCTGCATGATTCAAATGTAAACAACATTTCTGTTGCACACCAAACTGTTCAGGGTCCAGGATCTCTGTTAATGTTATTCTTTCATTGTTCTGTAGTGTAAATGTCCATCGACAGAAATTCACAGAATACATACATGTGAACCACCCGTCCCAAAATTTAAAGGTTTCTGGTTGTTTTGAAAAGCTTTGTGATGGCTATATATATATACCAAATCCGTGTATACATGGTGTTGAACGTTTCAAAATAGTCATTCTCAAGGTTATCATTTTTTTTGTCGCCCTTAACGCCTGTGTAGTTTATTTGGAATCTGAAAGAACCCCCTCCAGACCTTGTCACGGAGGGAGGTCTTGGTTCGAATCCCAGTGCACGGCTATATATATGAGTCCCGCTCCAGGAAAACCGGGCTTAATGACAACATTTTCGAATTTGACTTTTTTGCAGAAAAGTAAAATTGAGGCATTTTCATACACAACACTGAAAACCGTATCTCATTAGGACACATACTTTTAATTTTACAGCGGTTTAAATCAAACAGGTATAGAAATAAAAACAACAAGTTTGTGACGTCAAAATAACGTCGCGCATTTGATTAATTTTTATACAACTAGATTTATATGTTTTTTCTTTCTTTCTGAGTGGTCGTTAGATCATTCGGCATAGATCTAACTTCGTTGAATTTGTATTGATTTACATCTACTGTATGAAACATGGTGAAAAAGTTGTGACCCAACTGGGACTCGAACCCAGGACCTCTGGCTTACCATGCCAACGCTCTAACCACTAAGCTACTGAGTCACCCAGAAAAGCCAATCAACCATTTCACCATATTCTCTACCCGGCTACATGTACACTAACACATCTAGATTCTACACATTGCTCACTTTCTATTTATAGATCAACCTCGATTTGCATTAAAGTTAAGCGTGTAGTACACGTTGCAAGTAGATCTAGATTTCTTTCAACATTCATATTGATCGAAATGTAATAAAAGCCCACTGACCTAGTATAGATCTAGGTCTAATCAACAAACTGGTTCATCAAAGTACGAGCAAAATACTCCGCGAAAATCGGAAATGGCGCCATCAATACTTGCATCCCACACTAGCACATTTTGGAAGTTTATGGAAATATATCTAGGAATAAAAGAAAATATATCTTACCTCAAGCTCACTGTCCATCATATCCAACAATCAAATAGAATATGCGTAATCACAAGCCAAAGCAAATAGCTATAGAAATGTAGCGAGTGTAAAACACAACACGGAAGTAGATTTATGTCGATCAGAAATGACGTCAAAAGTTTACAGCTCATTTCTGACGTCATTTAATCGATGTCATTAAGCCCAGTTTTCCTGGAGCGGTGCTCATATGTATCGATAATAGCTTCCTTCAGATATTTTTAATGAAATTAATTTATTAACAGCCATTTTTGGTATCATGGGCTGGTACCGGTAAAGATAGTAGGTAAACCGGGACACTTTTATGAAAAGTGAATTGTATTCTCATATTCCTGGTGTCTCCTCCCGTGGACCACCGGTTATGAAGCCAAGATCTCCCTGGACTATATGTTAGTTCCCGGTTTGTCCGATGTAATTACGGTGCAGTGCCAGCCTGTTGCCGGTTAATCCTGGTATAACAATTAATGGTGTAACCATCACAATGACCACCGGTGTCGTCCCGCTTGGAATTACCCCTGTTTTTCACTGGTGACGTACCATGTGATTGGTGGAAAGAACATAAACGGGGGGAATGTATGTAGTGTTGTTCCGATTGTCGCTAGAAATTGAAAACTATCGGCCGAACATAAAGTCGGCGACAATCGATCACGGTTTTTTCACTCTCGATTATTTTCGGTACTTTTCATCCTTTCCGTAACTTGGCCTTGTTTCTTTAATTCGGTCTTGATTCCCGTTATTCGGTTCATGAATTAGTGCGAGTATTCCAAGGGAAAACCCTCTCCGTTTCTCGTAAGCAATCAATCATAGAGGATGTCAAAAATGAACTATATCCCAAACTGGACGAAGTAATATTACGGGTATGAGAATACAAAGGACACATAGTCTGAAAGGATACAACATGTGCGTCCTTCAGGACGCATCGTCATACTTGCCTGAACATATATTACAGAACAGTTAATACTTTAATGTGCAGCAAGTTTGTAACGGGGCATTTGGCTCACGTAGGTGCTAAATTGTTTTCGCAGACGAACATGGTTGCTAAAGATTTGAATATATTATGATAATTAGGCCAAAATAAAACATTAGAGGAATACAAAAGGTCGGCGCGGGGAACAATGAACTCTTCATATACTGGCTAATAAAGGTTGTGTGGTCAAGGTTTTAGGCCTAGCCTATTTACATCCAAAATGGTGAGTATCGGACTTGACAATTAGAATCGCCCCAAAATTTGAAAGATTTTGTGCAAAGTATTTGATTATTGTATGATGTGCGAGCGAAGTTTCTGTATCTAATACGTCATAGAATAAAATGTTGGGGGAGAAGAGTCGCCGTTAGTTATATTATTGGCTTTGATATCATAAGGCGGATACCGCGTAGGGCTGACTTGAAAGATTGCACTAGTAATTTTTGTGCAAGATTTACGAAATATATGCGAGAATCGGGCATCATAGCTGCAATAATATTTTAAGTATCATAAACATAGTTTAACTATAGTAAACATAGTTTTATGCATAATAAAAGTAATTTTTTTTATTGCTGATTATTAAATGCAAAATGAAGTTCAAGATAAGAATTACAAAATTCAAAATTTCACTCAATTTGACTATTTTATTCAAATATGGTTTATTCATTTGGCTATAAAAGCACAAGTGGCATGGTTATTATTTACATCATGATAACATGAAGAAATAAAACTATAGTTTGTTAAAGAAACTAACACATATAGTGCGCCTAAGCATCAATGTAAACATTATAAAATATGGTAAAATGGTTACCATAATGACTTACATTATAGTAGCAAACAAACCAATTGTACAATCGATTATCCATCGGTTGAGGGTTTCCGATTATTTGATTGTGATTCGATCTCCGTCCAATTCCCAACACTAAACATACGCGGACAGTAGCATCAATTCTCTTTTGTCTCTCAGGGTAAATGAGACGAAATGCAAACGTAATGCAATAAAGAACATTCATAATGTTGTAGACTGTTGAAATAGCACAGAATGTCCATCCTCGCAAGATCTTACACGAATCGCGTAAAAATTCAAGCCTGTACACCATTCTGATGAAGTGCTCGGGTACATGCATGCAAAACAGGAAATGTATTAAATCTGTTGATAAAAGGTTAAAAAAAAAAAAAAAAGTAAAAAGAAACTGTGAATGTGATTATATACTTAAATAAAATCTTTTTAGATGAAAACACGATCAAAAACAGAAATTTGGATGCAATCCCAGCCCTGCGTTCATTACCACGAACTCTACAGAACCTCTTGCCACGTTCGCTCGCTCACAGGTTAACGTGCCTACAACATTGCATGCCTTTGTCATTCTTCATTTGTCACTCCTCCTTTGTGCACCCTGAGACGAGCGGACCGTGGAGAGAGGTCCTGTAGAGTTTGCCGTAATGAACTCAGGGCAGGTATCATGAATCACATGATATGGGTACTATAGTATTATTGAAATGAGAACATAACTGAAGCGTACCAAATTGTGTGGAAGTTAAACTGATAGACTAGCTTGTTTAGAGTTCTTCACGCCATCTGCAGGAGATAACAAAAAGCTGACAGAATAAAATATCAATTCATAAATTGGACCTATTTGATTAATATAATTATTTATTTATTTTGTATTTTAACGTCTGTTTCTGCCATCTATGGGCTAATTGGACGCCCCAGAGAGAGGGAAGCGGATACAGAGAACATAGGCACGAGGCCCTACTCTTCTTATCGAAAGAGTTCTCTGGTTCTTTTAGATGCCAAGTGTAAAGCACTCATACATCGGACCTCGGTTTATAAAGTCTCATCCGAAGGATTTGGTCCGGCGGGGGATCAAACTCACAACCCCTGACTTCGTAAGCAGGTGCTTTACCCCCTCCACTACCTCCACCGGTGAATAATTGATTTAAGTGTAGTTAAGATTAAGTTTAAATTAATATCGAGATTCACTGTTCTACCTGGTGCGTATGCTACCCTTTTTAGCTCACCTGGCACGTAGTGCCAAGGTGAGCTTTTAGGATCGCTGGATGTCCGTCGTCCGTCGTCTGTCCGTCCGTCGGTCCGTTCACAATTCGTTAACACTCTAGCAGGTTCAAATCTTCATTGATCTGGATCTTGATGAAACTTGGTCACAATGTTTGCCTAAATGAAATCTAGGTCAAGTTCGAATGTGGGTCATGTCTGGTCAAAAACTAGGTCACTAGGTCAAATTATAGAAAAACCTTGTTAACACTCTAGAGGCTACAAATTTCATTGGATCTTCATGAAACTTCATCAATATAATTGCTTAATAAAATCTAGGCCAAGTTCGAATGTGGGTCATGTCAAGTCAAAAACTAGGTCACTAGGTCAAATCTTCGAAAAACCTTGTTAACACTCTAGAGACTACAACTTTCATTGGATCTTCATGAAACTTCATCAATATAATTGCCTCAATAAAATCTAGGCCAAGTGCGAATGTGGGTCATGTCCGGTCAAAAACTAGGTCACTAGGTCAAATTATCGAAAAACCTTGTTAACACTCTAGAGGCTACAAATTTCATTGGATCTTCATAAAACTTTTATCAATATGATTGCCTCAATGAAATCTAGGCCAAGTTTGAATGTGGGTCATGTCTGGTCAAAAACTAGGTCACTAGGTCAAATCTTCGAAAAACCTTGTTAACTCTCTAGAGACAACAACTTTCAATGGATCTTCATGAAACTTCATCAAAATGTTTGCCTCAATGAAATCTAGGTCAAGTTAAAATGTGGGTCATGTCCGGTCAAAAACTAGGTCACTAGGTCGAATCATAGAAAAACCTTATTAACACTCTAGAGACTACAAATTTCATTTGATCTTCATTAAACTTGATGAAAAGGTTTGCCTCAATGAAATATAGGTCAAGTTCAAATGATGCTTATGTCTTGTCAAAAACTAGGTCACTAGGTCAAATCATCGAAAAACCTCGTTAACACTCTAGAGACTACAAAATTCATTGAATATTCATGAAACTTGAACAAAATGTTTGTCTCATTGAAATCGAGGTCAAGTTAGAATGAGGGTCATGCCCGGTCAAAAACTAGGTCACACGGTGTACATGGTTACATGGTTACCAGGTGAGCGATTTAGGGCCATAGTGGCCCTTGTTAGCTCACCTGGCACGAAGTGCCAAGGTGAGCTATTGTGATCGCCCTGTGTCCGTTGTCCGTCGTCGTCCGTCAGTCCGTCGTCAAACTTTTTCTTTAACGATCTTCTTCTTGGAAACCACTGGGTAAATTTCATTAAAACTTCATAGGATTGTTCCTTGTAGGGTACTCTCTCAGATTTCTTCAAATATAGGTCATCCAATTGAAATTGTGGTTGTCATGGCAACCAATTGAAAAAACTTTAAAAATCTTCTTGTCAAAAACTGCTGGTCCGAATTGAAAATAATTTTACCCAAATGTGCCTTTGGTGACCCTCTATCAGATTTCTAAAAATAATTCTGCTATCTTAAAAAACATGGCCACCAGTGGGTGGGGCAGATTTTCCTTATAAGGCTATATAGTGAAAACTTTAAAAATCTTCTTGTCTGAAACCACTGGTCAGACTTGAAAGTAATTTCACACAAATGATCCATGGGTGACCCTCTAGCAGATTTCTTAAAATAATTTTGATATCTAAAAAAACATGGCAGCCAGTGGGTGGGGCAGATTTTCCTTATGTTACTGTATAGTAAAAGCTTTAAAAATCTTCTTCTGTGACACTACTGATCCAAATTAAAAATAATTTTACACAAACAATCCATTTATGACTCTCTACCAAATTTCTTAAAATCAATTTGTTATCTTTAAAATCATGGCGGCCAGTGGGTGGGGCAAGTTTTCCTTATATTTCTGTATAGAAAATCTTTAAAAATCTTTTTCTCTGAAACTATTGGTCTTATTTAAGAATATTTTTACACAAATAATGATTCATGGGTGACCCTTTGCCAGTTTTCTTCAAATAATCTTCCTAGCTCAAACATGGCCGCCAGTGGGTGGGGTGAATTTACCGATAATGGCTTATAGTGAAAACTTAACCATTACTAGTTCATTACCATGACTGTAACCATGGCTACTAGGTGAGCGATTTAGGGCCGCATGCGGCTCTTGTTAGCTCACCTGGCACCAAGTAAAAATCTTTTTCTGTGAAACATCTGGTCTGATTTAAGAATGATTTGAAAGAAATTATTTGTGGGTGACCCTTTGCCAGTTTTCTTAAAAAATCTTCCTATTTCAAACAATGGCGGCGCCATTGGGTGGCGGTGAATTTACCTATGATTAGACTGATAGTGAAAACTGGTGAAGACCGATTACTGGTCCAAATTGAAAATAATTTTATACAAATGATCCATAATAGTGATGGTGACCCACTACCAGATTTCTTAAAATAATTTTGCTAGCTTAAAAACATGACTGTGGTCAGTGGCTTTTTAAGGTTTTCCTGATATGGCTGAACAAAAGCTAAATACAAATCTTCTTTTCCCAAACCACTTGCCCAATTTGACGTCACCATGACCGTAACCTAGGGTACCAGGTGAGCGATTTAGGGCCGCATGCGTTTCTTAGTGTTACCATAGTGATGGAAAAACACCCATTTCAAACCGTTCCTTAAAAGTATCACTTACTTTCGGATAACTATACTCTTCGGACACTATATTAATACATGGTATTAATATCATGGTCACTCGTTAAGTTACGAAATCTGTGTTTAAGTTTCGAAAAATGCTTATAGCTCCCATGTCCCACGAGATATTACATTCATATCTTGTATGAATGTGTATATGGACAAATCCTTACCATGCGCACAAACAGTTTTACCCCAGTGACATTGACCTTGAAGTTGGGGCCTGCATTTAGGTTTCAAAATCTGTGTTTAGGTTTCTCAAAATGCCTATGACTCCTATGTCCATTGAGATATTCCTCTCATATTCCCCGTGTAGAACGCCACCTGCGTGGGTCCTGTGATGTGGTGTACGCGGGGTCTGTGACTGTACAGGGAAAAACGAAAGTCTGTGAGTAAAAACGAATATTTTGTCTTTTAAAGAACTGCTAGATGTAAATACGTACTATATCGCACGGAACACATCAATCATTTGTCAATTGCCAGCTAACCAATTTTATAACACAGAGTGTCCTGGTGTTTCAAACACTTAAGCACAAAGTTCGTGGTCACAGCGCTCAGACACAATCAGCCTTAGTTTTTGCGTTTTTCTTTGCTTTCAAAGATCTGTTTTCAAATGTTTGATACGCAATGAAAGACTGCGATGTTATACGACACATTCAGGCTGATTTCATTGAAAAATTAAGTCTAATTAGGCTAATTATTGCCAGAAAAGCGATGTGTCGCACGGGAGGTCAATTCATGTGTCGCACGGGAGAGAGGTGTATGTTTTAGGCAAGAGTGCTAGACTGCCTAAATGTCCATCTCTATCTATATTCTTCGCATTCGAGGGGCAATTCACATAGTTTTACGTGTAACAAAGTCCGTATACGCAGTTTACAGTTATGTAACACTGTTTAAAATTCAATGTCGATCGCATTTGGTGCCTCGAAAACAGCAATATGTTATCAAACTTGATACTGACAAAAGCTAAATTGCAAGCCACCAAATTCGCTTTTCAGAGTCGTATCAGGAACGTAGATTATAGGGATTGGAGTCTCGCGAAATCTCGCAAAATAATGTGTTACCAGATATCTTACTCGTACGCGTGTAGCGGTTAAGCTTTTGTGTTGTATTTTATAACAGTATAAACTTCTAACTCGAGCTAATTTGGGGGTAAATTACATGCAGCATTTGGCGTGAGGTATATATTTTTATTCTTTAATATGTTTGAAGTACATTTTTGTCCCTGCGAAGTTGGTCATATTTGCAAAAAATCCCACGTTTTTGTTCGATTTAGTAGTTATAGGTACTTTTATTCAAGTTGTGGTGACCAAACTGCAGGCTCGATTGAAAAGATCACATAGTGTACTGATATATAAAAGAATAAAGGGTGGCATGAACTATTTGCATTCATCGTGGACTGTGTTTAAAAGAAGTTTTTGTCTTTGCAAAATGCCAATAATCATGCTGATTCAGTGTTGACAAAATGGCGGCATTTCCCGGTCCGCCTGATTGGTAATTTGTTATTATACACAAAGAGTACCTTATTTCGTGTTAAATTGATGTTGCTATTGAGATAATTACAAATTTTGTCTGCAATCATGTAGATCTATAATCATTTATTTTATGGTTGTATATCTAATCTGTGTAAATATATTTTGCAGAATTTGAAAAATGAGCTGCGATGCCGCACAGAAGGAAAGGTGTGAAGCGTCCTATAGAACGTGTTAGAAAAATATTGATGAGAAACGTTAATTTCACTGATAACTAACCAGGTTAATATTAAACAAACAAACAACAAGAGAAGACCAATTATAATAATTACCATATATTCGCAGCCATCTGTCGGGCTTAAATATCGCAGCATAAGTTCCCGCGAATGCTGTCCTAATCTCCTATTCTGTATCAATATACAAAATAAATTGTAATCGTAACTTTAAACAGAAATCCAGATTCACAGAAATTCAATTTCAAGCCTGGTGAATTGACACTTAAACACAGGTCAGTGTTAATCTTTGGGAGATTAAACGACCAGAAATAACCTACACATCTCGCGGCTATCTAATATACGTTCCTGGTCGTATTTAGCATGATAATTGAGTAAGTACCTATCTAAGTTCAAACAGTAGTTAAAATAAACATATATCTGCTATATGTAAGAATAGCACATCGCAATACATGCACAAACATCAGCACAAAGTAGGGTTCGTTTCTCATTATGAACACAACCATTCTTAAGTTCTTTAAACAAAATTATCAAGTTTATCGATACACTTAATACATGTACGTGCGGAATTGACAGAGTGGTGAGACTCAGCCAAAAAGTGACAATAATACATTCACACGCGCATTCTGGTTAGGCCTATATGTAGCGCCGCTGTACATGCGCGTGTGAATGTATTATTGTCACTTTTTGGCTGAGTCTCACCACTCTGCCAATTCGGCACGTACATGTATTAAGTGTATTGATAAACTTGATAACTTTATTTAAAGAACTTAAGAATTGTTGTGTTCATAATGAGAAACGAAACCTACTTTGTGCTGGTGTTTGTGCATGTATTGCGATGTAATTTTCTTACATATAGAAGACATATGTTTAATTTAACTACTGTTTGAACTTAGATAGGTACTTACTCAATTATCATGCTAAATAAGACTTTGAAAAGCGAATTTGGTGGCTTGCGATTTAGCGTTTGTCAGTATCTAGTTTGATAACATATTGCTGTTTTCGAGGCACCAAATGCGATCGACATTGAATTTTAAACAGTGTTACATAACTGTAAACTGCGTATACGGACTTTGTTACACGTAAAACTATGTGAATTGCCCCTCGAATACGAAGAATATAGATAGAGATGGACATTTAGGCAGTCTAGCACTCTTGCCTAAAACATACACCTCTCCCCCGTGCGACACACGAATTGACCCCCGTGCGACACATCGCTTTTTTGGCAATAATTAGCCTAATTAGACTTAATTTTTCAATGAAATCAGCCTGAATGTGTCGTATAACATCGCAATCTTTCATTGCGTATCAAACATTTGAAAACAGATCTTTGAAAGCAAAGAAAAACTCAAAAACTAAGGCTGATTGTGTCTGAGCGCTGTGACCACGAACTTTGTGCTTAAGTGTTTGAAACACCAGGCCACTATGTGTTATAAAATTGGTTAGCTGGCAATTGACAAATGATTGCGATATAGTATTTACATCTAGCAGTTCTTTAAAAGACAAAATATTCGTTTTTACTCACCGACTTTCGTTTTTCCCTGTACAGTCACAGACCCGCGTACGCCACATCACAGAACCCGCGCAGGTGGCGTTCTACACAGTGATATTCGGTTTGCATATTATTTTGGAAAGTCCTAACCTTGGTCTTGAACTTAGGGCCCATGTTTAGGTTTCGTAAAATGCATATAGTTCCTATGTCCCTTGCGGTATTACTTTCATATTTGGTTAGCATATGTAAATTGACAAGAACACAAACAAGTTGACCCCTCTGACCTTGACCACCGAGTCTGCTTTTCAGTTTCTAAATGTGCCGAAGTTTGTTGACTCTATGACAAATCTCGTTTCTATTCCTGCTCTGCGAACGGGCAATCATGGTAACCCTTTTTAGCTCACTGAGCTAGCTTAGGGTGAGCTTTTGCAATCCTTGAATGTCCGCCTTCGTCGTCCGTCGTCATCAATTTTAGTGTTTACACTCTAGAGGCCACAATTTTAATCCAATCTTTCTGTTACTTGATCAGATTGAATATTACCATAAGATTTCGAATGAGTTGGATTATGGTTGAGATCAGTCCGTCCGTCCGTCCGTCCGTCCGTCCGTCCGTCCGTCCGTCGTCAAACTTTTTGTTCAAAGATCTTCTTCTTGGAAACCACTGGGCCAATTTCATCAAAACTTCATAGGATTGTTCCTTGTAGGGTACTCTCTCAGATTTCTTCAAATATAGGTCATCCAATTGAAATTGTGGTTGCCATGGCAACCAATTGAAAAAACTTTAAAAATCTTCTTGTCAAAAACTACAGGTGCGAACTGAAAATAATTTTACCCAAATGTGCCATTGGTGACCCTCTATCAGATTTCTTAAAATAATTTTCATATCTTAAAAAACATGGCCGCTAGTGGGTGGGGCAGATTTTCCTTATATGGCTATATAGTGAAAACTTTAAAAATCTTCTTGTCCAAAACTACTGGTCCGATTTGAAAGTAATTTTATGCAAATGATCCATGGGTGACCCTCTACCAGATTTCTTAAAATTATTTTGATATAATAGTGGGTGGGGCATGTTTTTCTTATGTTACTGTTTAGTAAAAACTTTCAAAAATCTTCTTCGGTGAAACTACTGCTCCAAATTCAAAAAAAACTTTACACAAATGGTCAATTGATGACCCACTACCAGATTTCTTAAAATCATTTTGTTATCTTAAAAAACATGGCCGCCAGTGGGTGGGGCACGTTTTCCTTATGTTACTGTATAGTAAAACTTTAAAAATCTTCTTCTCTGAAACTACTGGTCCAAATTCAAAATAGTTTTACACAAATGGTCAATTGATGACCCTCTACCAGGTTTCTTAAAATCATTTTGTTATCTTAAAAAACATGGCCACCAGTGGGTGGGGCAAGTTTTCCTTATATTTCTGTATAGAAAAACTTTCAAAAATCTTCTTCTCTGAAACTACTGGTCCAAAATCAAAAAAAACTTTACACAAATGGTCAATTGATGACCCTCTACCAAGTTTTCCTTATTTTTCTGTATAGAAAAACTTTCAAACATACTTTCTCTGAAACTATTGGTCTGATTTAAGTATAATTCTACATAAATAATGATTCATGGGTGACCCTTTGCCAGTTTCTTCAAATAATCTTACTAGCTCAAACAACATGGCCACCAGTGGGTGGGGTGAATAAGTGAAAACGTAATCATTACTGGTCTATTTACATGACCGTAATCATGGGTACCAGGTGAGCGATTTAGGGCCGCATGCGGCTCTTGTTTTTCAAACTTGGAAAGCTTACTGTAAATATTGCCAGTCACCCTCTCTTTATCAACTACTTCTTTCATCCTTTAACAAGGACACACCCACTTCAGTACTTTCAGTGCTTTGATTTAATCATGTTATTAATATGTTTGAACATAATGAAACATGTGCGTTAAATGGCACCATGATCCAACACGATCAGACAGATCATCATTAATCATGTAACATGATGATGATTGAAACATGATCAAACATCTTTTGAATGTGTTCTGAACATGTTCGTTGCATGGTAAAAAAATGCTTGATCATGTTATGAACATGTTTAAACATGGTAAAATATATGTGCGTTTGGGGCATTTCAAGCATGATTGGTCATGTATATGGAAATTTTTGAACATCCACTGATTATTGTTTTTCTGATAGTGTTTTATAACATATGAACATACCAGTATAATGATGAAAAAATGTAAAAAAAACAAACCAAAAAACTTTCTTATAACAACAAATTATAGACTCCATACTGAAAGAGTTTGCAGATGACAAATCAAAACCTTGTATTAAATTATTTCAGGTATCTTGTAGAGTAGAAAACATTGGAGAAGAAAAAAATCTTAATTTCTCATTTTCTTCACAATTTTGTTAAATGACAACATGGTCTAACATGTTTAATCATGTTCATTACGAACTGAATCTGAAGTATTTTTGATTATTATAAAGGTTTCTAAAAATATGATAAAAGTTTAGTTTAAACCTGTTGGTACTACATGTACACCTAGGTAAATTGCCTATAGTTATGTGGATATTCTCTGCTTGCAAAGGCTTTAAAAGCATATTTAATACTTTTGTTATTGTAAACTAGTGGGTGGGGTAGCACATGTTATTAGTTGTGTCCTCTAAATATCTAAAATATAATACACCAAAGATTAAATAGTATAAAAGTCTGCAATACAACTTACCATAAACCTTTTGGCAGGAGTTTGAACTGGTTTGCAGTCTTTAATTTTTGTCCCAGTCCCATTTTTCTTTAAGTCTAAATTTTGTACACACAAAACTTGTGACGCCATGTGCTTAGTATGTGTATGCATAATATTAACTGATTGTAAAAGTTACTCTTAAACACCAATAATCATTATGTTCAGCCATGTTCGAACATGTTCCATATATTTTTTTTATCACCATTTCCAATTTAATTGTGGGTTAAGAAGAATTAAAAAACTTTTAATAATTTTTTAAGAGAATCATTTAAACATTTAAGACATGTTTCTTTTTAAAGATAACTTGTTAATACTTTTTTCAGTTTTTTTTTTCATCATGTAATACTTAAACTATGTGTGCTATACGTTAAAAAATCTTTTTGGGATGATGAAAGTATACATTTAAACATTAGATCATGTTTGATGATCAAACATATTTGTTAAACATGATTAGTCAACACGATCACTGACCAAATATACATGTTTAAATATATCTAAACATGTTTAATCATCAAACATGATCTATATTTCGCTAGGGACATAGCACTTTTCAGACATTACTTTTTGACGTAAAAACTTCTTAAAGAGTAAAATTTCCAGATTTCTTTTGGAAATATATCAGTTTATGTATGGATTTTAATGTAAATAACATTTTATTTCTATTGAAAGGGTTAACTGTCTTAAAATCAACATTTCTTATTTTGCTAATGATGAAAGTGGACATGTTTTTTCGAACGCTATGAAAATGTTCTAGATAAGTATATCTACATTTTGATTTTAAAACATGAAACCATTTTTCAATGGCTTCAATTATAGCCTGGTTTAATAATAAGAAAAGAGTTTGTAGTTTCCCTAACTACTTTCATACATAACAGGAGATCATTGTATTATTATATTTTCAGTAAGTATTTAGAATTAGCTCTATTTTTTATATTTTATGTAATAATAACATTTAAAACTGTGTAGTGTTTGCATAATTGTCTTATTGTATTTGACAGAAACTTTCATAAACTTATTCAAAATACTAAAGCCGTAATAATAATTACAGTATCAAATTGTGTTTAAAAAATTAACTCAAATATACACAAAAAAGGTCCAGTGTCCTCGAGGAGGGGTCATTTAGGTTCATGTTGGGGCTGATCGAGTAATGCGATCTTATCGTGCATGATATCACCGTGTCGGCAAAGAATGGATCTTTAAAATGATATATCACACAATGCATTTTGCACTTATAATACTGAAGTTATTGATCCAGTATCAAAACTTTTTGAACTACCCTCGTACTGTTGTTGCCTTGGACCATTCCCAATCCACCAATATCACCCAACCTACCATGATCCAATATTGTTGAAATGGTTCCGGTCTGTTGCATGTCTAGGTAACAGGAGCTAAAAATACATTTTTTCAGTAAAAAACTTAAAAAATCTTGTCTAAAACCCTAGTACAGAAGGCTTAGATATTTGGCACATAACATCATCTACATTTTCTATATTAAGATTGTTAAAAATTGGCCCAGCCGCGGGTTCACTTTATGCCCCCGGCATCTGTAGATGCGGAGGCATATACTAATTGTCCTGTCCGTCCGTAACAGGTTAACTAGATTTTACCGTTTTGTCTATCACCAATACCACTTGCTCAAATGCTTAGATACTTATACAGTTGTTACCTTGGACAATTCCCAATCCACCAATATCACCCAACCTACCTTGATCTAATTTGGACTCATAATATTTTAAATGGTCTATTTCTTGGTTAACTAGATTTTACTGTTTCTTCTAGCATCAACATACCGGTAACTGACTACAATGCTTGGATACTTATACAGTTGTTGCCTCGGACCATTCCCAATCCACCAATATCACCCAACCTACCTTGATCTAATTAGGACTTAAAATATTTTAAATGGGCTATTTCTTGATTAACAAGGTTTTACCGTTTTGGCTAGCATCAACACTACTTACTACAATGCTTGAATACTTATACAGTTGTTGCCTCGGACCATTCCCTATCCACCAATATCACCCAACCTTGATTTTGACTTTCACCTTGACCTAATTTGGACTAAGAATATTTTAAATGGGCTATTTCTTGGTTAACAAGATTTTATCATTTCCTTTAGCATTAACCCATTAACTCATAAGCGATTAACAATTATCAGTGCTCACCTCAATACATGCTAGTTGATTAAAGTGAGTCAAAATGAGTTAGTATGAGGCTATTGCGCAATGAGTCAAAATGAGTCAGTATGGCTTAATGGGTTAACACTACTTATTACTTAGATACTTATAAAGTTATTGCCTTGGACGGTAGCTGGTCTTAATGTCCCATTGCATGAATGTACCATTGCCTCAATGTACCATTTTCAGTCTGAACGTACCATTTTTAAAAAATCCTATATTACAACCATGATTGACCATTATTAGTTGATGAAAAATGTAAAATAGTACATTATATGTTACTTGGATGAAATAAATGATTTTTTTAAAATACAATGTTCCTATGTGAGTATTATCCACTTTTTGTAGAAGTTCAATGAGTTTATACAATTCAACATGTATGTATCTGCATTCTTTTTTCCTACAATCAGGTGTGGATTTTTTAACTACAAATATCATAAATCAATCGGGGATAATTATAAACCATTTCTTCATTAAAAAAATAGTATAATAAAATTGTTTTCTATCAATTTTGTATAGTGGTACGTTCAGTCTAGGAAAATGGTACATTGAGACTGGTACATTGAGGCATTGGTACGTTAAGACCATAAACCGCCTTGGACCATTACTAATTGACCCATATTACCCAAGCTCAGTTTGACCATGACCTAATTTTGACTTAGAAAAGATTCAGAATATATTGTCAAGGATGCCACCAGGGTCATAAGCGTTTATTTAATGTGCAGTCTTGTTTTTACAAAGATTTATATAGTGAAAGTTTCAAACTTATCTTTCTCTGAAACTTATTTGACCAGCGACTTTATATTTGGTATGGTGACACTTCTACATGTCCTTTACCAATATTGTTAAAATTGTTTTGGTCTGTTGCATATCTGGATCACAGGATCTAAAAATAGAATTATTCAATGAAAAACTCTTGTCTGAAACCCTAGTACCCTGAATTTAGATATTTGGCACATAGCATCATCTACAGGTCCTCTATCAAGATTGTTCAAATTATGCCCCTCGGGTCAAAATGACCCTGCCAAGAGACACAAATCATTATGTCCATTTTGTCAGCTATTCTCAGATGAACGATGTATGGCCCATGGACCTCTTTCTTTTTCTCTGACCTTTGCATGTGTATAATTCTCATTTCGTAGTATCCTTAAAATGACCTGCATTTGCAAACTTTTCCTCACAAGCCCCTTTATGACGTCATAAATCAGAGCGCCTGAATCTACTGGTAGCGTTATAGTGATACAGATTGATCAGGAGGGGATGTTTGTAAGGATATGTACGTTATAGTGATACAGATTGATCAGGAGGGGATGTTTGTAAGGATATGTACGTTATAGTGATACAGATTGATCAGGAGGGGATGTTTGTAAGGATATGTACGTTATAGTGATACAGATTGATCAGGAGGGGATGTTTGTAAGGATATGTACGTTATAGTGATACAGATTGATCAGGAGGGGATGTTTGTAAGGATATGTACGTTATAGTGATACAGATTGATCAGGAGGGGATGTTTGTAAGGATATGTACGCATTTGTTAAATGCATTTGTTAGATTCTCTGTTAACTATTTTGAAGAATTTTTGTTGTGTTTGAGTTTTGGAATAAGAAATGTTACATTCATGCAAGATGTAAGTGTGCATGACTGGATAAAAGGTTAAGGTGTACGAATCTACCCTACTCCAGGCTAGAAAATATTTCTTATTCATGACTGTATAAAGTGGAACTGTTTCCTTCAGTGGCACCAGAGATTTTCCTTCTTTGCTGCAGTTCTTAGGCGTAACTGTCATAGGTAATCTTTTCTGTTCATTAGACCAAGATTATCCTCTCTGCCAAGAACTTAAAGGAAGGCAGGTGGGTGGTTTTGATCCCATGAGCTGCTTGGCAACAAATGAGATAATTAGCGAAATCATCTAACTGAAATCATCATAATCTCATCTCATCATCCCTCATCATTCATTGGCGCTATATGACCTTTTTTGTGTCACAGTGCTGTAAAACATCCATCATCTTCAGTGGAGGAATAAATTAAAGGCGTAATAGGGCATACTTACGGAGTAATGGGTTAATAAATAGAATTGTGTAACAGATCTGATATTCCTTGATGACTTTGTGCAACATATTTGCTTATATCTTTCCGCCACAAACCTGTTTTTCCTAGTGACTGGGCATGCATCTAACCTTTCTCTTAATAACCCAATACTCCATATATAGCATGTTTCTAATTTTGAAGACAGGTGATCACTTACAATAGGTTGAAATTAAGTAGAATGTGCCTTAAGGCGCATTCTGCTTTACTCCAAGCCTGCTTTAAGCTAGCATATAGTAAATATTCTTATAGCTCATGTTTATAACTGAATAAACGGGTGTATTTTCTTTAGTGGAGGAATGAATTGAATGCACTAAAAGGTGCTTCTATGGGATAAAGGGTTACCGGTAGATATGGGCGGAGCCCTATACTTTGAACTCTTTTTAAAATTCAATCGTACAAGTATTTCATAAGTTAAATATTGATTAGTCGATATACCCATATTTCAAAGTTAAAATGTGTCAAAGCCACATTTTAACTTTGAAATATGGGTATGTTCAAACTAGTATCGAGTTTCAACTGTATAAAGAAAGCTGGACCAGTTTTAGAGTTTTATCAGCAGATAACAGTTACTTTGTGTTGAATAAAGCATGCTGAAAGTAACGAGCTTTCTGCCTTACTTTCAACCTGTTTGAGGCAATCACTATTTATGCTTGGACATACCGGTAGTAGAAGTTCGAAAAGTCATGTCTATAGGGAATAAATAAATGTGCAAACAGCTTGAATCCAGATCAGACGACGCTGTTTGTCACTGGTCAATATAATGTATTCTATTAATA
Organism: Gari tellinella; assembly: GCA_922989275.2. NCBI lineage: Eukaryota > Metazoa > Mollusca > Bivalvia > Cardiida > Psammobiidae > Gari > Gari tellinella. Next base: position 57,489,733 of record OV277858.1, read on the forward strand.
TTTCCACTTATTTGTAACTGTGAGGGAAAACAGCAGATGACAATCTTAAGCAGACGATATTGCAGCAGTAAAAGAGTTAGACTTAATTATCCCGTTAAGGGAACTACGGCGAGTGTCGTTGTAAGGAGGGAGTCGTTGTTGGGAGGGCCGTTGTAGAGAGGGAGCGCTGTATATTGAAGAGTATTTGTGGTGGTATTTTCAGGAGTATTCGGAGAGAGGAGCTGTGATACAGGAGGACATGAGTGAGGCAAGTGTTGTGATCGGAGTCAAACAAGTTCCTATAGACCTTCTCATGCCAGACAAGACATATTGCTTCTTCTCTCACACAATCAAAGCACAGAAAGATAATATGCCACTACTTGATGCAATCTTAGAAAAGGTAAAACATGGCTGTACAGAACTCCTGATTAGTGGGAATAAGCTAAGGAGCATAGGGTTTGTTGGAGGAATTACAGGGCTGCCATTTCTCAGGATTTTTCCTAAATCTTCTGATTTTTTCCCCTGTACATGTTAGCTTAAAGCAGGCTGAAAGTAAAGCAGAATGCACCTTAAGGCACATTCTGCTTTACTTACAGCCTACTTTAAGTAGTCAAGTGTCAACAAAACTAGAAACAGGCTATGGGGTAAAGGTATGATTCTTAAAATCACACTTGAAAAATGCAAATTTGGAAATCTTAGGACTTTTTTTGTCAACTTATGGAAGCCCTGTAATTAGGATTATTCTATTTGAAGCACTTCACTCATTCAAGCTATGACCATACAGTGTTTGCAGAGAGGTTAACACTTGCACCCATAACTTGTTTTTAGTATTGAAGACAAATGATAGCTTAAAGCAGGCTGAAAGTACAGTAAAATGCCCCTGAATGAGCATTCTGCTTTACTTTCAACCTGCTTTAAGCTACCATCTGCTAGGATACATGAACAATTCGGAAAGTGAATATTCATGACTGTGTTAGTTAGAACTATTTTCTTTAGTGGAAGGAATAAAAAGGCATATCTAATGGGTAATGTGTTAAGTATGTATTGATGAATTTAGAAAGAACAAATTGAGGTGTACTCTCGTCTTGTACAATGTTGCCAGTATTAACCTTTGTCTTCATTCACAACATTTTCAGGATTTTCTCATTTATGTCTGCGTCAAACCTTTTGTTGTGACTTTGCATTATAGTTATCTGATAGAGGTGCTTTCCTTAAGTCATCATCACCTATTTATTGTTTTGAAGACAGGTGACTACATGTACTTAAAGCAGGTTGAAAATAAAGAAGAATGCGCCATCTGCTAGGATCTAGAAAGTATTTCTTTTGGTAGAGTCATGTCATTACTGTATAAATTGGAACTATTTTTTCAGTGGAAAAATAAATTTAAGGCGTAAAAATCATACTTTTGGGTTAATGGGTTAAACTAAAGATGTATATTGTTTGTTGCAGAATGTGCGACTGATAGATTATGAGAAAATGGTTGATCCCTCTGGACAGAGGGTTGTGGCTTTTGGAAAGTATGCCGGAGTGGTAGGCATGATAAACATTCTACATGGCATGGGACTCCGCCTTCTGGCCTTGGGACACCACACCCCTTTTATGGTAAGTTACTTGATTTGCTATATAAACATTCTACATAGCATGGGACCACCTCCTGGCATTGGGTCACCACACCCCCTTCATAGTAAGTTACCTGATTGGCTGTATAAACATTCTACATAGCATGGGACTCCACCTCCTGGCATTGGGTCACCACACCCCCTTCATAGTAAGTTACTTGATTTACTGTATAAACATTCTACATAGCATGGGACTCTGCTTCCTGGCATTGGGTCACCACACCCCCTTCATAGTAAGTTACTTGATTGACTGTATAAACATTCCACATAGCATGGGACTCCGCCTCCTGGCATAAGGTCACCACACCCCCTTCATAGTAAGTTACCTGATTGGCTGTATAAACATTCTACATAGCATGGGCCTTAGGTCACCACACCTCCTTCATAAACATTCTACATAGCATGGGACTCCGCCTCCTGGCATTGGGTCACCACACCCACTTCATAGTAAGTTACTTGATTGGCTGTATAAACATTCTACACAGCATGGGCCTTAGGTCACCACACCTCCTTCATAGTAAGTTAAAATGTTTATAGACTGACAGAATAATGTAGACCACCTGATTGCATATTAGGAACTAACCCCATAGCTTGTTTCTAGTTTAGAAGACAGATAACAACTTGAAGCAGGATGAAGGAGCAAACTGCTTTACTACTTTTAGCCTCCTTTATGCTTCTATCTAGAAAATACTTGAAATGTCATTCATTATTAATTTTCATGACTACTTTTCTTAGTGTACATAGAATTTATTACTGGCATTATTTAAAAATGTGTAATTATGGAGTAGTGGGTTAATGCACAAGATGTTGGTCTCCATCATTATTTCATTTTTTTTTTCAATTTTGTAGATTTCATTCATGATCAAATGTTTTAATTTCAAACAATCTTAATAATTTATTCTTTTATCACAGCATCTCGGACCAAGTCATAATTATCGTAACAGTGAGGCGGCTCGTCAGGCAGTGAGGGATGCTGGGTATGAGATTGCCCTTGGCAGAATGCCAAAGTCCATTGGACCTTTGACCTTTGTGTTCACTGGGTCAGGGAATGTCTCAAAGGTAGTATTGCTGAAGATGTAACAGTATTTAAATACAGTTAAACCTCTCTTTTACAACCACTAAAAAGAAGGTTTATTGACTGGATAAAAGACAAGTGACAGCTTGAAGCAAGATGAATGTAAAACAGAAAGCTCCTAAAGGAGTTTCTGTTATATGATTGCCTTGCTTTAAGCAGTCATCTTGGGTAAACACCTGATAATTAACACAATTTACAGATAGTAAGAGAGAGGTTATGCTGTAAATTAGTCATCAAAATCTTGGCATTCTATTTTCATCTGTTGAGCCAATTTTGCTTAGGATTGACAAACAGAAACCTGAACAAATATTGAATAACTGGTTATCCTAAAGGAGCTGTCTGATTTGGGTCTACTCTGTTTTCAAAAGTGTCAGTAAACACTAATACCAATTGGCAAGGGTTAATCCATTTGACCCTAGTGGCATATATATGCAACCTTTACAAACTGTACCTGTGAAAATACTGTAACTTGTCCTATGACAACTGTATAGTTCCTACTGGATCTTCTGATCAGGGATGCACTGTTTGTTCTTTTTGCTATTAAATCATATACATGTATAGTGCAAGAAGGAACCCTGAATAGTCAAATATGGACTAGATTTTATTTCAAAAAGGAAAACATTGACAGATTTCAACCTAACTTTACAGGAATGTTCCTTAGGTCAATCTCTTTCAAATTTGTTCAAAGAACAATGTAGAACTCTGGTTGCCATGTACACAAAGTACATGTACATGTCTGGTGTTCGTTATAAGTCCGATCAGTTCATTAAACTAACCTCGCCTATAGCATACTAGTTCGCTATAAGGTTATAACAAACTTCGGCTATAGCGAACACTTTTTTGAGGTCCCGAGGTGTTTGTTATAAGCGAGGTTTACTGTAGTCCTCGACCTGATTATTCAAATTATGATCCGGGTCAAAATTGGAAAACCTTTAAAAATATTCTTCTCTGAAACTGTAAGGCCCAGATCTTTAATATTTGACATATAGCTTTGCCTTATGGTTCTCTACCAAGTTTATTCAAATTATGATCCAGGTCAAAATTGTGCCCGCCCCGGGGCTTATCAGTTTTACATAGACTTATATAAGAAAACCGTTAAAAATCTTCTTCTCTGAAACTGTAAGGCCCAGTTCTTTAATATTTGACTTATGATCCTCTACCAAGATTGTTCAAATTACGACCCCTTGGTAAAAAATGGCCCCGCCTTTGGGCTTATCAGTTTTTCATAGGAAAACCTTTAAAAAAATCTTCTCTGAAACTGTAAGGCCCAGATCACTCACATTTGAAATGAAGCTTTGCCTTATAGTCATCTACCTAGATTGTTCAAATTATGACCCCGGGTCAAAATTGACACCGCCCCGGTGCTTATCAGTTTTACAAAGACTTATATAGGAAAACCTTTAAAAATCTTCTTCTCTGAAACTGTATGGCCCAGTTCTTTAATATTTGTCATATAGCTTTGCCTTGTGACCCTCTACACAGATTGTTCAAATTATGACCCTCGGGCCAAAAATGGCGCTGCCCTCGGGCTTACTAGTTTTTCATAGGAAACCTTTAAAAATATTCTTCTCTGAAACTGTAAGGCCCAGATCTTTAATATTTGACATATAGCTTTGCCCTATGGTTCTCTACCAAGTTTATTCAAATTATGATCCGGGTCAAAATTGGCCCCACCCCGGGGCTTATCAGTTTTACATAGACTTATGTAAGAAAACCTTTAAAGATCTTCTCTGAAACTGTAAGGCCCAGTTCTTTAATATTTGTTACATAGCTTTGCCTTATGGTCCTCTACCAAGATTGTTCAAATTATGACCCCTTGGTCAAAAATGGCCCGCCCTTGGGCTTATCAGTTTTTCATAGGAAAACCTTTAAAAAAATCTTCTCTGAAACTGTAAGGCCCAGATCACTCACATTTGAAATGAAGCTTTGCCTTATAGTCATCTACCTAGATTGTTCAAATTATGACCCCGGGTCAAAATTGACACCACCCCGGTGCTTATCAGTTTTACAAAGACTTATATAGGAAAACCGTTAAAAATCTTCTTCTCTGAAACTGTATGGCCCAATTCTTTAATATTTGTCATATAGCTTTGCCTTGTGACCCTCTACCAAGATTGTTCAAATTATGACCCCTTGGCCAAAAATGGCGCAGCCCTCGGGCTTATTAGTTTTTCATAGGAAAACCTTTTAAAATATTCTTCTCTGAAACTGTAAGGCCCAGATCTTTAATATTTGACATATAGCTTTGTCTTATGGTTCTCTACCAAGTTTGTTCAAATTATTACCCCTGGGCTAAACATGGCCGCTTTTGGGCTTATCAGTTTTTCACAGGAAAAACCTTTAAAATTCTTCTCTGAAACTGTAATGCCCAGATCATTTATATTTGACATGTAACTTTGCCTTATGGTCCTCTACCAAGAGTGTTCAAATTATGACCACATGATCAAATTTGGCCCCGCCCCGGGTTATCTGTTTTATAAAAACTTATATAAGAAAACCTTTAAAAATCTTTTTAAAGCTATATATATCACAATATTTTCTTGCCCAGTCAGCTTGGGTACAATGTTCTCAGGTGAGCGACTTGTGGGCCATGGCCCTCTTGTCTTGCTACAGTCACGTGTTGCAAACACCTAATAATGAACTCAATTTAGTGGTTATAATAGAGAGGTTTTACTGTGCTTGTTTACTGTATAGGGAGCCCAGGAAGTGTTCCAGGAACTGCCCCATGAGTACATAGAGCCAGACCATCTCCAGACAGTGGCCAAGAAAGGATGTAAGTATTCTAGCTTCAACTTTGACAATAGCATATGATTGATCCCTAGTTTAAACATTTTAATGTCAAGAAATAGTTACACATACATACACATGCAAACATACATTGACAATTCTTATGAAAAGGATTGAATTGAAAGAGTGCTGAATGTTCAAATTGATTTGTCTGTTTACTATTATTGACTAAACCCTTTACCTCATAGCCTGTTTCTAGATTTGAAAATAGGTGACTACTTAAAGAAGATTGAAAGTAAAGCAGAATGCACCTTAACCTGTTCCCCCATAAATACACCTTTTAACGCCTCTAATTTATTCCTTCACAGAAGACATTAGTTCCAATTTTTCAAGTTATGATTGTGTACTATAAGAAAATATTTCTTTATCCTGGCAGATGATAGCTTAAAGCAGGCTGAAAGTAAAGCAGAATGTGCCTTAAGGCACATTCTGCTTTACTTTTAGCCTGCTTTAAGTGGTCACCTATATTCAAAACTAGAAACAGGCTATGGAGTAATGGGTTAACATGGATTTCCCACCAACATATTATTAAGTATGACAAACGGTACAACCCCTGATCATAGCCCTCTGCATATCAAGTTTGTGTTTTTAGCTCACCTGAGCCAAAGGCTCAAGGTGAGCTATTTGGGATGGCCCTGCGTCCGTCGTCGTTAACAATTGCTTCAAATGACATCTCCTCCTATACCGCTTAACAGAATTCAACCAAACTTTACAGAAATGTTCCTTGGGTCAAGCTCTTTAAAATTTGTTCAAGAATTAAAAACAATGCAGAACTCTGGTTGCCATGGCAACCAAAGTGAAAAAATAAGGAAATCGTAAAAAATCTTCTTGTCATAAACTGCAAGGGCCAGAGCTATGATATTTGGCACATAGCATCGCCCACAGGTTCTCTATCAAGTTTGTTCAAATTATGACCCTGGGGTCAAAATTGGCCCCGCCCTAGGGGTCACAGCTTTACATTGAGTTATACAGTGAAATTTTCAAACGTCTTCTTCTCTGAAACTAATGTGGCCAGAGCTTTGATATTTGGCATGGTGACACTTCTAGATGTCCTATACCAAAATTGTTCAAATGGTTCTGGTCGGTTGCATAACTAGGTCACAGGAGCTAAAAATAGATTTTTTTTCAATGAAAACTTTAAAAATCTTCTTGTCTGAAACTGCAAGGGCCAGAGCTTAGATATTTGGCACATAGCATCGCCTACAGGTCCTCTATCTAGTTTGTTCAAATTATGGCTCTGGGGTCAAAATTGGCTCCGCCCTGGCGTTCACAGTTTTTAGCTCACCTGGCACGTAGTGCCAAGGTGAGCTATTTTGATTGTCCTTTGTCCGTCCGTCCGTTCGCACAACCGAAATGGCTTAGAGGGCCTTTTCTGGCCAGATAACGGTAAACATAACAAAAGAATACAATAGAGTTCATTCCGTAACAATAGAATAAGGGGCCGTGGCCCGTTATTCAAACAAAAGAAAATAACAAAAGAAAAGGCCCTCTAACCCACTTTGGTGGCACGTCCGTCCGTCGTCAACAATTTCTTTAAACGACATCTCCTCCGAAACTACTGTATAGATTTTTACCAAACTTGACCTGAATGATCCTTATATGGTCCTCTTTCAAAATTGTTCAAACATTTTCGGTCCGTTGCATATCTAGGTCACAGGAACTAAAAAAAGATTTTTCAATGAAAATTAAAAAATCTTCTTGCCTGAAACCACAGTTTCCTGAGCTTAGATATTTGGCACAAAGAATCGTCTTCAGGTCCTCTATCAAGCTTGTTCAAATTATGTCCCTGAAGTCAAAAGTGACCCCGCCCCGGGGGTCATAAATTTACATAGAGTTATATAGTGAAATCTTCAAACATCTTTTTCTCTGAAACTAATATGGCCAGAGCTTTGATTTTTGGCATGATGACTCTTCTGGAAGCCCTAAACCAATAATGTAAATATGGTTTTGGTCAGTTGCATATCTAGGTCACAGGAGCTAAAAATAGATTTTTTCAATGAAAACTTAAAAAATCTTCTTGTCTGAAACCACAGTACCCTGAGCTTAGATATTTGGCACAAAGAATCGTCTTCAGCTCCTCTATCAAGATTGTTCAAATTATGTCCCTGGGGTCAAAAGTGACCCCGCCCCGGGGGGGTCGTAGAGTTATATAGTGAAATCTTCAAACATCTTTTTCTCAGAAACTAATACGGCCAGAGCTTTGATATTTGGCATGATGACTCTTCTGGAACCCCTTAACCAATACTGTAAATATGGTTTTGGTCAGTTGCATATCTAGGTCACAGGAACTAAAAATAGATTTCTTCAATGAAAACTTAAAAATCTTCTAGTCTGAAACCACAGTACCTTGAGCTTAGATATTTGGCACAAAGCATCATCTATAGGTCCTCTATCAAGATTGTACAAATTATGTCCCTTGGGTCAAAAATGACCCCACCCCGGGGATCATAAATTTACATAGAGTTATATACTGAAATCTTCAAACATTTTTTTCTCTGAAACTAATATGGCCAGAGCTTTGATATTTGGCATGATGATTCTTCTGGAAGCCCTCAACCAATTATGTAAATATGGTTCTGGTCATTTTTATAATTAGGTCACAGGAGCTAAAAATAGATTTTTTCAATGAAATCTTAAAAAAATCTTCTTGTCTGAAACCACAGTACCCTGAGCTTAGATATTTGGCACAAAGAATCGTCTTCAGCTCCTCTATCAAGATTGTTCAAATTATGTCCCTGGGGTCAAAAGTGACCCCGCCCCGGGGGGGTCGTAGAGTTATATAGTGAAATCTTCAAACATCTTTTTCTCAGAAACTAATACGGCCAGAGCTTTGATATTTGGCATGATGACTCTTCTGGAACCCCTTAACCAATACTGTAAATATGGTTTTGGTCAGTTGCATATCTAGGTCACAGGAACTAAAAATAGATTTCTTCAATGAAAACTTAAAAATCTTCTAGTCTGAAACCACAGTACCTTGAGCTTAGATATTTGGCACAAAGCATCATCTATAGGTCCTCTATCAAGATTGTACAAATTATGTCCCTTGGGTCAAAAATGACCCCACCCCGGGGATCATAAATTTACATAGAGTTATATACTGAAATCTTCAAACATTTTTTTCTCTGAAACTAATATGGCCAGAGCTTTGATATTTGGCATGATGATTCTTCTGGAAGCCCTCAACCAATTATGTAAATATGGTTCTGGTCATTTTTATAATTAGGTCACAGGAGCTAAAAATAGATTTTTTCAATGAAATCTTAAAAAAATCTTCTTGTCTGAAACCACAGTACCCTGAGCTTACATTTTTGGCACGAAACATCATCTTTAGGTCCTCTATCAAGATTGTTCAAATTATGCCCGTGGGGTTAAAACTGCCAAAGCCAGAGCGGTCGCAGTGTTACATAGAGTTATGTAGTGAAATATTCTTCTCTGAAACTACTATGGCAAGAGCTTTGATATTTAGCATAGTGACACTTTTAGATGTTCTTTACCAATATTGCTGAAATGGTTTGGGTCTGTTGCATATCTGGGTCATACTAGCTAAAAATAGATTTTTTTCAATGAAGAGTCTTCCTGTCTGAAACCATCCATGTACAAAATATTTGACAGCACACTTAATTTTCAAGTTCATCAGCAAGATTTTTGAAATTATGTCTCTGGGGTGAAAAGTTATCCCACCCCAGGGGTCATGTGACCCTTGTGTTGGTTTTTCCAGGTGAGCGATATTTAGGCCCGCATGGGCCTCTTGTACATTGAGTTATATAGTGAATTTTTTTTTTCTTCTCTGAACTTGATGTGGCCAGAGCTTTGATATTTGGCATGGTGACACTTCTAGATGTCCTATACCAAAAGTGTTCAAATGGTTCTGGTCGGTTGCATAACTAGGTCACAGGAGCTAAAAATAGATTTTTTTCAATGAAAACTGTAAAAATCTTCTTGTCTGAAACTACAAGGGCCAGAGCTTAGATATTTGGCACATAGCATCGCCTACAGGTCCTCTATCAAGTTTGTTCAAATTATGCCCCTGGAGTCAAAATTGGCCCAGCCCCGGGGGTCACAGTTTTACATTGAGTTATATAGAGACAATTTCAAACGTCTTCTTCTCTGACACTAATATGGCCAGAGCTTTTATATTCGGTATGGTGACACTTTTAAATATTCTTAACATATTTTGTTCAAATTGTTCCGGTCTGTTGCATATCTAGGTCAGTCCTGCACATAAATCATTATCTCCATTTTTTCAGCTATTCTCAGGTGAGCGAAATATGCCCCATGGGGCTCTTGTTCCATGAGTTATGCCCCCTGAAGGACGTACAGTGAAACTTCTCTATTACAACCACTAAAACAGGGCTAATTGATTAAATTAAATACAGATGACAGCTTAAAGCAAGGTGACCTAATGGAGTTTTTATACGCCCACCTCTAAAGGTGGTCGTATATTAGCGTGGTCCTGTCCGTTCGCAGTTCGTCTGTGTGTCCGGAGTTTTCTGGGAAAACTATTAGAGGGATATTAATGAAACTTCACATAAATGCCATATTCATCAAGATCTAAGGCTGAGTTGAGTTTGAGGTTCATTTGAATTTTTGTTACAGAGTTATCTGCCCTTGATGTACTCAAATATGCTATAAAAAGGTTGTCCAGAGTTTTCTGGGAAAACTATTAAAGGGATATTAATGAAACTTCACACAAATGTTATATGCATCAAGATCTAAAGCTGAATTGAGTTTGAAGTTCATTTGAATTGTTGTTACAGAGTTATCTGCCCTTGATGTACTCAAATATGCTATAAAAAGGTTGTCCAGAGTTTTCTGGGAAAACTATTAAAGGGATATTAATGAAACTTCACACAAATGTTATATGCATCAAGATCTAAAGCTGAGTTGAGGTTCATTCGATTTTTTGTTACAGAATTATCTGCCCTTGATGTACTAAAATATTCTTTAAAAAGCTTGTCCAGAGTTTTCTTGGAAAACTATTTCAAGGATATTAATTAAACTTCACAGAAAGATTATATGCATCAAGATCTGAAGCTGAGTTAAGTTTGAGATTTTTTTATATTTTGTTACAGAGTTATCTGCCCTTGGTGTACTCAAATAAGTTATAAAAGGATTATTTGACAGTGTTAACACACTTAGCAACTACAGTTTTGAATGGATTTTGATTGTGTTTGCCCACAGTATAATTATAGAAGTTTAAGTGCATGAAAGGGACTGGGTTAATTATTATTGAAATCGGATCATTGTGTCAAAAGTTATCTGCCCTTGGTGTACTCAGATATGCTAGAAAATGTTCTATGCTGTATGAGCTCTTAGTAGTGTCTACAAATTAGAATAAATTTTGATAACACTATTTTTCTTTGCCAGTGGGCGTATAATGTATGGCTTGCGGTGCTCTCGTCTGTTTTACGTTCACCTTGCTTTAAGCAGTCACCTGCCTTACATAACTGCTAAATAAAATAATTCAGTGGTCATTGTAGAGAGGTTGAACTGTATTATGTTTGCAGTTTTGGTTAGAATTGTCTCAGAGACAGTGGTTAATGGGTTAAGGTATATGCAGATTTGTTTCCTTTCAGCTATGAAGAAAGTGTACGGCTGTGTTGTCAGTCGTGATGACCACTATGTCAGGTTAGAAGGTGGCAAGTTTAATGCAGATGAATTTGAACAACATCCCGAAAGATATGCGTCAGCCTTCAGTCACAAGGTAAATATTGCTGGTTTGTATAGTCAGGGCTGCCATTTCTCCGGATTTTTCCTTAATCTTCGGATTTTTAGCTCACCTGGCACAAAGTGCCAAGGTGAGCTATTTTGATCGTCCTGTGTCCGTCGTCCGTTCGTTGTCCGTCGTCAACAATTTCTTTAAAACGACATCTTCTCCTAAACTACTACATGGATTTTAACCAAACTTAGCAGGAATGATCCTTATATAGTCCTCTTTGAAAGTTGTTCAAATGGTTCCGGTCCATTGCATATCTAGGTCACAGTAGCTAAAAATAGATCGTTTCAATAAAAACTTAAAAAATCTTCTTCTCTGAAACCACAGTACCCTGAGCTTAGATATTTTTTCACAAGGCACCATCTACAGGTCCTCTATCAAAATTGTTCAAATTATGTCCCTGGGGTAAAAAATGGCCCCGCCCGGGGGGGGGGGGGGGGGGGGGGGGGGGGGGGAGGTCACAAATTTACATAGAGTTATATAGTGAAATCTTCAAACCTCTTCTTCTCTGAAACAAATATGGCTAGAGCTTTGATATTTCACATGGCCCAACTTCTAAAGGTACTTTAGTAATATTGTCCAAATGCAATAAAAACTTTAAAAATCTTCTTCTCTAAAACCACATTACCCTGAGCTTAGATATTTTGCACAAAGCATCATCTACAGGTCCTCTATCAAGATTGTTCAAATTATGTCCCTGGGGTCAAAAATGGCCCCGCCCCGGGGGTCACAAATTTACATACAGTTATATAGTGAAATCTTCAAACCTCTTCTTCTCTGAAACTGATATAGCTAGAGCTTTGATATTTGGCATGGTGTAACTTCTAGAGGTACTTTACCAAAATTGTGCAAATGGTTCCGGTCTGTCACATATCTAGGTCACAGGAGCTAAAAATAGTTTTTTTCGATAAAAACTTAAAAAATCTTTTTCTCTGAAACCACAATACCCTGAGCTTAGATATTTTGCAAAAAGCAATCATCTTCAGGTCTTCTATCAAGATTGTTCAAATTATGTCCCTGGGGTAAAAAATGACCCCGCCCCAGGGGTCATAAATTTACATAGAGTTATATAGTGAAATCTTCAAAACCTCTTCTTCTCTGAAACTAATATGGCTAGAGCTTTGATATTTGGCATGGTGTAACTTCTAGAGGTACTTTACCAATTCTTTTCAAATGGTTCCGGTCCGTTGCATATCTAGGTCACAGGAGCTAAAAATAGTTTTTTTTCAATAAAAACTTTAAAAATCTTCTGAAACCACAGTACCCTGAGCTTAGCTATTTTGCACTCAGCATCATTATCAGCAATTGGCACAATCATATTGTCATAATTTCTCAGCTTTCCAAGATATGTTACATTTACATGAGCAAATTAGGGCCGTATACGGCTCTTGTTTTCTAGAGCATGGTTTCTTAAAGCAGGCTGAAAGTAAAGCAGAGTGCACCATAAGGCACATTCTGCTTAACTTCCAGCCTGCCTTAAGTAGTCACGTGATAACAAAACTAGAAACAGGCTATGGGGTAAAGGTACGATTCGTAAATTTGCACTTGAAAAATGCAAATTTGGAAATCTTAGGATTTTTCATCTCAACTTATGGCAGCCCTGTATAGTCTGTACCATGCTTTGGACATCCTCATAACAACTGTTAACCCATTACCCCATAGACTGTTTCTAGTTTTGAAAATATTGAACTGTTTTTGTCTGTGGAGGAATGAATTAAAGGCATAATATATATAAAAAGGGGTATTTATGTAGTAATTGGTTTATCTAGGCTGTTGAGCCAAACTTCTGTAATATTATTTAGTATTGCCAAATTATAAAACAATGACGGTTTGAACATAGATATTAGATTTGACTACATAATGTATCCCATAGGTAGCTCCATATTCTTCCTGCATCATCAACGGTATCTACTGGGCCCCAAACTCTCCACGACTTCTCACGATCCCAGATTCCAAGTCACTGTTGAGAAAGCAGGAGTTTCCGTGGTTACCATCATCAAAGGGCTGTCCCCAGCTGCCCCACCGACTGATAGCTCTCTGTGATATTTCAGCAGACCCTGGGGGTTCAATTGAGTTCATGAAAGAATGTACTACAATCGATAAACCCTTCTGTTTGTATGATGCCGAACTGAACACAGAAAAAGAAAGGTAGGTCAGAGCCAAAGATAAGGGGAATATCTCAATAACTAAATTCTTTATTTCTGCATTACATCCAATGGTGTCACTACTCATTAGAAGCATCTAATGTAGTTACACCATTGTATTTGGTGCTGAAATGAAGAGAAAATGTTGGATTTGTTTACTCACTCTTATTTCGAGCCCAGGTAGGTATCCTTAACCCATTACCTCATAGCCTGGTTCTAGTTTTGAAAATAGGTGACAACTTAAAGCAGGTTGAAAATAAAGCAGAATGTGCCTTAAGGCGCATTTTGCTTTACTTTCAGCCTGCTTTAAGCTACTATCTGTTAGAATATAGAAAATGGTTCTTATAATACATATTCATAAATGTATAAATTGGAATCATTGTTCTCAGTGGAGGATAAACAAATTGCGTAAAAAGGTGTATTTATTGGGTAAAAAGTCGCCCCGTACTTCATTCTCAGTGTTGTTATACTTTCTGGTCCTTTGGAATCATTGATTTCAGCGCATTTACAGTTGAAGGTTGAATTCCGCTTAAGCCGGTGCTAGGGGGCTTGAGCACTGTTGCACATTTCAGTATTGCTCATGAACAGACTCAATTAAACCGAGTCTGCAATTTTCAGTATTTGCTTTGTTTTCTGTGCTTTCAAAGGATCTCCCCTTATTCAGATTTATTTATATGCCAGTCATTAGATGGAACAAATCATGTGGCATTTTTTTATCCATTTAAGAAATATGCATTAGGACAGGCCATTTGGATCAAGTTGGTCACAGTACCAGGAATATAACAATGTAATCAAAATCATCTTGGTTTGCTTGCACAGTCTCATTCAAGAGTAAAGAAACTTTGTAAGCATGCATATTGACTGAATATTAAATGGTACAGTCAGTTTCAGATCCATACAAATGCAGTCGAATTTCAAAATCTCAAACTCGCTTAACTCGAACTATCCGATAGTTCAACACATGAACTGCATTAATTGTTTCATGGTCGGTAAGGTCGAACATACCCATATTGGCTAAGCCACGTTTTAACTTTGAAATACGGGTATTTTCGATTTAACCGAGTTCGAGATATAGACGTTCAACTGTATGGCGGAAACACCTTGCAATCCTTGCAAGAAACAGACACAGAAGATACCATCCATATCCTCACCTATATTCTGCCCCTCACAGTGAATGACACTGCTTATGGTTTTTTTAATTCGCATAATTATAACCAAAGGGAGGTAATTCATAAGATAACCACACTGAAGTTAACTATGGGGAGACCTTTTACAGCAACCTCACAGCTCTTAACACCTGCACCTTTTACAGCAACCTCACAGCTCTTAACACCTGCACCTTTTACAGCAACCTCACAGCTCTTAACACCTGCTGTAGTGATATATTAAGTATTTGCATACTATTAACAAAACTGTGATTACCGTTGAAAACAGCTTGGATCTAGAGATCCCCACACACACACACTCTCTTTCTCAAACTAGTATAGTTTTAATTTCTATTGAAATATGATATTATGCCATTCCATTGTGTATACTTGGTTTGTTTCTACCAGTTTTGCCGGTGATGGTGTTCTTATATGCTCAATTGACAACATGCCTGCCCAGATGCCAAGGGAGGCTACTGAATACTTTGGAAGTCTACTTCTGCCACATATTCAAGAAATTGTAAGTTTTACAAATCCATAACCTTTCAGGGCTCCAGATAAGACAGAGTAAACCGATCAAATCAAGCATTTTCTCGCTTATAACAGAAACGAATCCTACGGTGTTACTACTCATTAGAATCGTCTTGAAGAGATGATTCTAATGAGTAGTGACGCCATAGGGTTTAATGCACAAATAAAGATTTTAATTTTTGAAATACCCCTTTATCTGGACACCTGACCTTTTCCTAAAACCTTTTCATTCCTCTGTGTATTCCTCATAGAAGCACCTGCTTAGACTTCTACCATTGTCCTGATATAGAGCCATAAGGAAGCACGACCCAAGATAAGGGAAATATTTTGAAAACTAAAACCTTATGCCTGTTATAAAAACTTAACCCATTACCCCATAGCCTGTTTCTAGTTTTGAAGACAGGTGACCACTTAAAGCAGATTAAAAGGAAAGCAGAATGTGACTTAAGGCACATTCTGCTTTCCTTTCAGCCTGCTTTAAGCTATCATCTGCTAGGATAAAGATTTTTATGCCCCCAGAATCTACGATTCGGGGGCATATAGTTTTTGTCATGTCTGTTGGTCCGAGCGCACGTCCGTCCGTCTGTCCATCGGTCCGTCCGTCCGTCCGTCTGTCTGTGCCAAAAACCTTAACCTTGGCTATAACTCTTGCATTTTTGTACCTGGACCTTTTATATTTGGCATGTGTCTTCCCTGTATCAAGACCTTTCCAACCATACAAACCTTTTTGACCTTGTGACCTTGACATTTGACCTACTTTTGTAAAAATCTTAAAATGGCTATAACATTTGCACCAGTTGGCCCAGGGCTTTCATATTTTTAGCTCACCTGAGCCAAAGGCTCAAGGTGAGCTATTGGGATGGCCCTGTGTCCGTCGTCCGTCGTCGTTAACAATTGCTTCAAATGACATCTTCTCCTAAACGGCTGAACAGATTTCAACCAAACTTTACAGGAATGTTCCTTGGGTCAAGCTCTTTCAAATTTGTTCAAAGAATTGAAAACAATATAGAACTCTGGTTGCTATGGCAACCAAAGTGAAAAAATAAGGAAATCTTAAAAAATCTTCTTGTCTGAAACTACAAGGGCCAGAGCTTAGATATTTGGCACATAACATTATCTACAGGTCCTCTATCAAGTTTGTTCAAATTATGCCCCTGGGGTCAAAATTGGCCCCGCCCCGGGGGTCACAGTTTTACATAGAGTTATATAGTGAAAATTTCAAACGTCTTCTCCACTGAAACTGATATGGCCAGAGCTTTGATATTTGGCATGGTGACACTTCTAAATGTCCTTTACCTAGTTTGTTCAAATGGTTCTGGTCGGTAAATATCTAGGTCATAATTCACATTCAAAATATGTATAGCAGACAGCAATTCAGCATTATAAGAGTTAGACCCTAGCCAAATTTCCTACTGGCAGAGTTACATAACTGAACTCAGGTCAGCTGGTCAGCTGATGAGGTTGCATATGGTGTTTTCTGCTATATTTGTATGCCCTGCAGTTGGGGGCATATTGTTTTTGTCTGTCTGCTTTTTTGTCTGTTTGTCCATTTGTTTGTCTGTCAGTCCACAACTTTAATCATAGCCATAACTTTGTTAAAGTTAGAAACTTTATAACTTGGGTCATGTCCTACAAAGGTCAATGTCATTTTTGAGATATTTCCCAGTGTCATATTTTCTTGTCTTTGAGATAACTCCAGTTCTAGTGATGTTAACCCATTACCCCATACATATGCCTTTTTACGCCTTTAATTTATTCCTCCTCTAAAGAAAATAATTCCACTTTATACAGTCATAAACATGTAAGATATAAGAAATAGTATCTATATCTTAGTAGATGATAACTTAAAGCAGGTTGAAAGTAAAGCAGAGTGTGCAATAAATAATCATGGAAATACATGTAGCTTGATAAGTGTCATGGATAAGGCCATAACTCTGCCAACAATATTTTTTAAGTTATTCCAATTTGTCATGTTTTTTTTTGTCTGGAAGATAATTCCATTTACAGCTATATTAAAATGTTGTCTTGCCTATGAAGCTAAGGCACAATGACCTCAGGTGAGCGAATTAAGGGCCATGGCCCTCTTGTGTATGTATATTTCTTGTGTCAAGACCCTTCCAACCATTCCAACATCTTTGACCATGTGACCTTGACCTTCACCGTTGACCTATTTAATCAAACTTTAACCGAAACCCTTAACCTTGGCTATAACTTTTGCATTTTTGAACCTCGGCCTTTTATACTTGTCATGTGTATTCCTCATGGCAAGGCCTTGCCAACCATATAAACTTTTTGACCTTGTGACCTTGACCTTGACATTTGACCTACTTTTGTAAAAATCTTTAAATGGCTTTTACATTTGCACCAGTTGGCCCAGGGCTTTCATATTTTGTATGTATATATCTTGTGTCAAGACCTTTCCAACCATACCAACATCTTTGACCTTGCGACCTTCACCTTTACCTCTGACCTATTTAATCAAACTTTAACCAAAACCTTAACCTTGGCTATAACTTTTGCATTTTTGCACCTGGGCATTTTATACTTGGCATATGTATTCCTCATGGCAAGACCTTTCCAACCATACAAAACTTTTTGACCTTGACCTTGACATTTGACCTTCTTTTGTAAAAATCTTTAAATTGCTATAACATTTGCACCAGTTAGCATAGGGCTTTAATATTTTGTATGTATATGTTTTGTGTCAAGACCTTTCCTACCATACCAATATCTTTGACCATGTGACCTTGACCTTCACCTTTGACCTATTTAATCAAACTTTAACCAAATTCCTTAACATTGGCTATAACTTTTGCATTTTTGAACCTGGGCCTTTTATACATGGCATGTGTATTCTTCATGGCAAGACCTTTCCAACCATACAAAACTTTTTGACCTTGTGACCTTGACATTTGACCTACTTTTGTAAAAATCTTTAAATGGCTATAACATTTGCACCAGTTGGCCCAGGGCTTTAATATTTTGTATGTATATTTCTTTTGTCAAGACCTTTCCAACCATACCAACATATTTGACCATGTGACCTTGACCTCGATCTTTGACCTATTTAATCAAACTTTAACCAAAAACCTTAACCTTGGATATAACTTTTGCATTTTTGCACCTTGGCCTTTTATACTTGACATGTGTTTTCCCTTTCTAACAATACAGTCTACACGCGATACTACGAATCGGCACCGGGTCTCGCCATTTGTTCGTAGTATTGCATTTTCGTAGCAATGCATCTTCCGAATACGATGGGATTTCCATCGATGGGATTTTCCTATTGACATAATGTGTAATAGCATTGTCGTAATTATTGTTGTAAAATAAATATATTTTATCTACTTATTCTGTTTGTGTTCAATGTGTCTTCCTTGTTAGTACACTGATATAAATCCACTGACGTTTAAATCTACATCCACATGTGTAAGTGGAATGTCGCTAAATACGGGACATGTACATGTACATTGCATCTAGAACCATGATCCGATTTTACGGAATTATATTGGGTAATGTAAAAAACAAGAAGCGATATGACCCGCTAATACACCTCTAGATAGGAGGGAGTAAACGAAATGTTTCCATTATTTTCTCCGTTATGTTTTCATCAAGTACTGCGCATAACAAACCCATTTGAAATCGCTTCTTATGAATAGTCACAACACAGAGAAAACTCCCTTTTATCTAGAGCCTGGCTGCAGATTATACACATGCAGCAGAGAAAACATTATTCTTCCCAATAAACGTGTTTACGCTAAAACTATAATTTCCATTGCATACAGTTTGAAGCCAGATCAAACGGCGGGTAACCCGGCGTCTGATGAGGCTCCAAAATGTTTGCTTAAATAAATCGTGAGAAAGTATTTTTTTATGCCCCCAGCATCGACAGATGCGGGGCATATAGTAATCGTCCTGTCCGTCCGTCCGTCCGTGTGTGCGTCCGTAACAAGGTTAAGTAGATTTTACCGTTTCGTCTAGCATCAACACCGCTTACCCAAGTGCTTGGATACTTATACAGTTGTTGCCTTGGACCATTCCCTATCCACCAATATCACCAAACTTTGATTTTGACCTTGACCTTGACCTCATTTGGACTTAGAAAATTTTAAATAGGCTATTTCTTGGTTAACTAGATTTTACCGTTTCGTCTAGCATCAACACAACTGACTACAATGCTTTGATACTTATACAGTTGTTGCCTTGGACCATTACCAACTCACCAATAATACCCAAGCTCAGTTTGACCCTGACCTTGACCTAATTTGGACTTAGAAAAGATTCAGAATATATTATCAAGGATGCCACTGGGGGCATAAGCGTTTATTGAACGCGCAGTCTTGTTTTAAAGCTGTAATTTTCTACACTTTACTGCTACGCGAATGCGTAAACGGGAAAGAAAAAGGTTTTCTCCACTGGTAAGAAGAGGCAATTTAAAACACAAGCAACGAACCAATATGTTTACATTTTTATTCAGACAAACAGAATTTATGCATACAAATTAAACGCAATAAATAAACACAATGCATAGCAAACATAACACAATGGATAGCAACACTAGCACGCGCCTTATTATTAACCCTTACGATGCTGTCATATGCTTCAAATATGTCGTCTTTTTTAACAAAAGAAAAGTTGATAATGAGTGACAAACAATTTTGATCCAGGTCAGACGCCGAGTTGACTACCCTCTTCCCCGTCGCCGACATTTTTTCTATCCAGTTATCCCCCGGCTGACCGGGTCCTTCACTAGATTGCTAGGAAATTGTAAATTGATAAAATTCTGAATCTCAGAATGCTGATATCAATTTACAGCGTCGTAAAATTGTCTTGCAGAATCGTCTTCGTAGTTTCAGATGTAATATTGTTAATAAACGTATGATAGCCGTAGTAAGCAGATATGATTATCAGTGTAACGGTTGCTTATTTTTATATTCTTTGCGACATTGACTTTATTCACTCTATTTACAATTGCAACAAACAAACACGCTCGTCTGCTAATCACGATATGGTGTGATTGAAAACATCTCAGATAATTACATGCATAATTATATCAAATTATGTTTTTATCATTTGCGACATATAGTTAAGCAGTGTAACTTGCTACAAACAAACACTGCCGTGTGCTGATCATAACAGGTTGGGTGGTAAAGCGTATCGGGCAGCCGAGTGTGTAAACAATGGATAATTATGCCGACGCGAGCAACGGATGTCTCTTTCGTAAGTGTGAAAAACCCCACAGGTGCGATTCGTACAAATGCATCTTTTTACTACTGTTTTTGTTTTGAAGGGACTACGAAACCTTATCGTAATAACGTGTTTTTCGTTATTTCGCATTTTCGTTATAATGCATCTTTTAACCGTTAGATAAAGAACAAAATCGGCCGGGACCTGCGTTGTTATTCGTAGTAGACCGGTATTTCGTAGAAACGAGAATCGTAGTAATGTGTGTAGACTGTACAAAACTTTTTGACCTTGTGACCTTGACATTTGACCTACTTTTGTTGAAATCTTTAAATGGCTATAACATTTGCACCAGTAGGCCTACGGCTTTCATATTTTGTTTATATATTTCTTGTGTCAAGACCTTTCCAACCATACCTACATTTTTGCCCTTGTGACCTTGACCTTTGAACTTTATTTGTATAAATCTTTATACGCCTATAACATTTGAACCAGTAGGCCTAGAGCTTCCATACTTTATAGGTTTCTTGTGTTAAGACTTCTCCAACCATGCCAATGTTTCATTTACCCTACGACCATGACTTTTGACCTACTTTTGCAAATAAGCATTACATTACAGAACATGATGCTGGCTGGGGGCATTTGTGTTTCACAAACACATTGCTTTTCATCTGATCATCACCAAACTTTCTGAAAATGTTTGTTGACATAAAATGGAGACCAATTTGGATAACCAGCGGCACCAATTTATGCTAGGCCCTTTGGAGTAATGGCCCTTGAAGTCCTCAAAATGGCGCTCCACTACAGTTTCAGCTCTCTAACTTTTACGTTTGATAGTCTGGATTCCCCTCCCTGTATCATCGGGGGCATTCGTGTAACTGGGACACGCTCTTGTTTATAGTTTTGGTTATCTCCCTTGCTCCATCCAATTCTGTTAAACTAACCAAGCTTACTTCTTAACAGGCACTAGCAGTAAGCCATATTATTTTAAGACAGAATATTTTAACCTTTTTTTTGGTGGAATAGACTTAACAAAATGTTACAATCATGTCAACAATTTTCATCATGCTCCCCTTTAGGGGGGAGCATATAGTCGCCGCTTTGTCCGTCCGTCCGTGTTTCCGTCCGTCCGTCACGCTTTTTTGTCCGGAGCATATCTCTTGAACGGTACACCGTAGGTTGATGAAACTTGATACAGTGATAGAGAATGACAGGAGGAGGTGCAGTACACAAGAACCGTAACTCTCTCATCTCCCAATTTTGAAAAATCTCCCTTTTTCTCATAAAAAAAAATCAATTTTGTCCGGAGCATATCTCTGGACAGTTACACTAAAAGTTGATGAAACTTGTAACAATGATAGAAGATGACTAAAGGAAGTGCAGTACACAAGAACGGTAACTCTTTCATCTCCCAATATTGAATTATCTCCCTTTTTATAAAAATACAATTTTTTTGTCCGGAGTATATCTCATGACTGCTACACCGTAAGTTAATGGAACTTAATACAGTGATAGGTGATGACATAAGGAGGTGCAGTACACAAGAACCATGACTCTATTATCTCCCAATATTTAATTATCTTCCCTTTTCTATTTAAAAAAAAATGAAATTTGTTCTGGAGCATATCTCCTGAGCATTGCATTGTAAGTTGATGAAACTTGATACAGTGATACGAGATGACAGAAAGAGTGCTGTACTCAAGAACCATAACTCTGCCATCTCCCAATATTGAATTATCTCCCTTTTTCTACATACATTTTTTAAAAAATCATATTTTCTGCCGCACTGTAACTTGAAACTTGATACTGTGTTAGCGGATGACAAAAAGAAGTGTAGTACACAAGAATTATAACCCTGTCATCTCCAAATATTGAATTGCCATCCTTTTTCATAATTAATTCATTTTTGTCCGAAGCATATCTCCTGAATGTTACATCGTAAGTCTATGAAACTTGTTACTGTGTTCACCTACTAAACATGCATTACCTTGGGCTTTTTCTTTGTGGGGAGCATCCATCGTTGGGAATGATATTCTTGTTTTACTTGTTTCTTCTTTCTTATAGCATTTATTACAAATCTACTGAACATAATTAAAAGAGTGGCGAAATATGGCCACATGGAGATCTTCCTTTGATCCTCAGTTGCTCCAAAACAACTGTCATAAGGAAGACGCACTAAATGAGGGAAACTCCAGGCTGCCGAGGACAGGACAGTGTCATGATTTAATTAAACATATTCCTAAATTACATGTACTAGCTTTATACGTCTCCAATATTTATATGTCTCCAATTTCCTACAATATATTGTATTGAGTTTCTGCTTGTGTCTCCATTTTTCCGAGTTCCAGAATAATAAGTCTCCCTCTGCTATTTTTAGTCTCCCATTGTTAGTCTACTGTCTCCATTCTTCCGTTATTCTTTCCATTTTATGTCTCCAGCTGGGTCCACCTGTTCCGAGCGGACCCAGCTTTTCCAAGAAATAATTGACATAGCTAGCACTCCCCAGAATTGGTCCTCAACACGGAATACAATGTATTCTATGTGCCATAAAAAGGGGAAAGCCAGCCATATCCTACCTAAGTCAAAAGTTGCAATAATTCTACTTCCGTTTTATACCTAAGCATTTGAGTCTATTATTTCGTATGACACCATCCAATCCCCAGCAGCCCAGAATTTTCCGCAAAACTCCTGTTGCGACACCTAAAATTATACAATAGTAAAATAAAACACTAGACATTTAATAAAATTTTAACAAGACAGTCTTTCCCTGGATCTATATCAGCTTCCAGGTGGACATGATGACTTTTAATGTTCTTTTCTCTCACAACTTAAATATGCTAGAGTCTCTATTAGGATTAGACCCGAATTGGGTCTGCACTGCATTCCGCAAAGTTAAAACTCTAGATGGTACGTAAACTGTCACTTCCTGTGGCCTGTCCTCAGTTTGGTTCATTCACTCCAGGCTCGTGCAATATGCATCCAAATGAGTGTGTCTCAGCAGTTGTGGCAAGCCAGTATACGTCAGGAATAAACTCAGAGACATCTTGTAGCCTGTAGGTACCCTGAAAACAGATACTTAAGGGCAGTATCATGATTCAGATTGAATTTGCCTTCTTCGAGTATCATATAGCTGTTACAAATGAAAAATACCTTAGCCAAGAGTAACACATACATTTGATAACTTGGGTGTGGCGGGAGGGTTACGAAATTTATAACTCTAGCCGAAAAGAGTAATAGCCGTGACAACTTGATAAACAAAACTCAATGGATGAGATCTATTTATACAAGTTACATAGTATATTGGAGAAAAAGTTCACAGTACCCTAAACAAAATAGAGAACAAGTTCGCCTTGCCCTAAGCAGGGCGTCTTAAATTAACCTTAATATTGAGTATGCAAGAAAGTACCATGTGAGCAAGGGAGACAAATGTGTAATAAACACTTATTTTTAATAGTTTTGGTTATCTCCCTTGCTCCATCCAATTCTGCTAAAATAACTAAGCTTACTTAACAGGCACTAGCAGTAAGCCATATTATTTGGAACTATGTTCCTCTGTGGAGGAATAAATTAGAGGCGTAAAAGGGCATATTTATAGGGTTATGGGTTAAGGTATGACTACTCATTAGAATAGTCACACCATAGAGTTTGGTTTGAATATAAAGGAGAAAATGTCTAGTTTATACCCTCTTATCTGGAGCTCTGCATAGGGAAGATTTCACTGCATCCTAAGAGCCCTTGGCTGAAGTTCTTACCTTAGTTGTGTGTTTCACTGGGCATTGTACAGTGTTCAGTTGTTTCACACTAACACAAGAGGTTAGAAATGAAACCAATGGGGCCAATAGAAAAAAGTTGTTATCCTTTTGAGCAGAGAGAACCGATCTCAAATCATCTTTAGGGATTATGCGAGATCAAGCACCCTTAAAGTTTTACTTTGTCAGAATGGAGTTGCTCATGGGAAGCTATGTTCAGCTCTGTTACTGGCCTGGTTTAGTGGAGTGCGCCAATATGGTTCATCTCATTCAATAGCAGCTCTATACCCTTTATTGGGTATTTAAAATCCTCTGAAGACGGAGCATGGCTGCCTATATGGCGAGGTAATTGAAAACAGCTATGCACGTAATCCTCCAGCTTGACAGACAATAATGTCTGTACCAAGCTGTCCTGTGAGTGTTAAGCACAGGTACGCCAACAACAACAACAACTGCATCCTAAGAGGTTTTTGTAGAAAGGCGGATGGAAAGGAAAGCAGAAAACTCCTACAGGAGCTTACACTGCCATAGGGGACTACAGGTGTCTTTCCAAACAGTTTGGATCCAGATAATGCTGTATCTGATCAGGATCCTAAATACTGACAATCATTTCCATAAAATCTAACTTTAAAACCAAAAGTGCAGCCTACAGTACTAAAGCACACTACAACAAATTTATGGCTTTATTTTTACTTTTGAGGAGTAATATTATTATTGTTTACATTACGGTATACAATTCTTTTTTGTGTTTACACAATGACTGCAGGAGAATTCCATTTATACATGTTTTATTGGTGATTTTCAGCTCAAGTCAGATGCAACCACCCCATTCGAGGACTTCAATGCAGACCCTTGTGTGAAGAAAGTGAGTCACAGATAGACTTTGTTATCTACTTGTAGTATAGAAACGGACTTTTGTAAACAGTTGAAGAATTTTACCCTTCTGACATAGCACCACCACTGAACCTTTCTTTTTCTCTCAATTTAGGTTTGAAGGGAAATAATGAACATTGAAACTCGTGGTTTATGTTGCTACATTTTACAACTCAAGCTGGCTAAAGTAAAAAATATCTGTATTTCAAAGTTAAACCCTGGATAAGCCATGTTTTAACTTTGAAATACAGGTAAGTTCGAAACTTTGAAAAGCAGATAAATTTGACTTAAGGGAGTTAACAAGGTAAGGGAGTTGGAGTTAACAAGGTTTGACTGTATATGATTGTAAGATCACCTCAACACTTCTTTCACAAAGTAATTTCTAATATTACAGGCAGTGATTGCTTCCAATGGACAACTGGCACCAAACTTTGAATACATCAACGAGCTGAGAAAGACATCAATGTAAGTAGTTACCAACTGTCAGACTTGTTTAACTCATTACTCCATATATACACATTTTAACACATTTAATTTTATTCCTCCATTGAAGAAAGTAGTTCACTTTTATACAGTCATGAATATGTATTATACCAAATTCTTTCTATATTCTAGCAGATGGTAGCTTAAAGCAGGCTGAAAGTAAAGCACAAACAAACTTAACTTTAAGAAAGATGTCTTCAAAATAAAAGACCATGTCCTACCTTATAACAACAGTCCAAAGATCCTTGGCATAACCCTGGATGAAAGCATGACCTTCAGCAACCATATCCAACAGGTAGGAAGAAAAGCGACCAGATCACTGAGAATCATTAGAGAGGTGAAAGGGATTGCTACCATTGTGTCAACAAGAAAGCTGATAAACCTGTATAACACCATGGTAAGAACACTTATTTCGTATGGGGCCTTTGTATGGCAATCTACAAGAAACATGCTACCCTTGGAAGCAGTCCAAAGAAAAGGACTAGCCATTTGCCTAAATCTACCCCAGACCTCTGGAAGAGAGACAATGGAAGTTGCCTCAGGAGTAACCCCACTTGATCTTCGATTTGAGGAGATTGCAGTAAGAGAACTCACAAAGATACAAGCAAAGAAGGTAACACACCCAATGAAGAAGAAGTTGGAAGAGATATTACAGGATGAATCCACCCCAAAATATATAAGTCCCCTGGCCCTAGCTATCAGCCAAGCCAAGGAAGTTGAAACCACTAGAGGAGTTGCAATCAGACTTATAGAACCAGAAATGAATTATGAAGTAGGCCGCCTGTACA
The DNA here is from genome assembly GCA_922989275.2 of Gari tellinella. Classification (NCBI taxonomy): domain Eukaryota; kingdom Metazoa; phylum Mollusca; class Bivalvia; order Cardiida; family Psammobiidae; genus Gari; species Gari tellinella. The sequence continues at coordinate 57,515,809 of OV277858.1, forward strand.
AATCCAGGACAAGACCAGAATACTGGAATAGACTAGGGTCATCAAAGTCCAGGACAAAGGACCAAGAACAGCTTGGAAAAGAATATGATGGAAACTCCGCAAGACACAGCGTTTGCCTTTACTGATGGGTCTTGTATCAGTAACCCAGGACCTTGCAGAGCTGGAGCCATCTTGTATCCATCAGAAGGAGAACCTGTCCTCCTCAAACAACCAGTCTCACGCCACGGATCAATCTTACTAGCTGAATTGGTGGCTATCCTCATGGTCCTGGAATATATTATCCAGTATCCACTTGTTATAGCTTCCAAGACCGTCAGGATATTCTGCGATAGCCACACAACAGTAGGCGTGCTGACAATGGGATGGAGTGTCAACAGCCACAGAGGAGTTGTCCTTGAAATTAATAAAGCGTTGCATTCAATCAAGAATCGAAACATTGAGCTCTTGTGGACACCAGGTCATGCAGGCCTTCAAGGAAACAAGGAAGCAGACAAGTTGGCAAAGGAAGGGGCAAAAGAAGCTTTGGAGATGCCAGAAGAATCAAGAACAGTCACCTTACAGGAGGTAAAGGAAGCTAGCCGCAAAACATGCTTTGCGAAGTGGCAAACCAGGTGGGAGAACTCATCTACCGGTCGAAGATTCCATGAGTTCTACCCAACAGTTGACCACAAAAAGCACCTAGACTACCCTGACAAGCAGACATATAACATCATTCTGCAACTACAAACCGGCTATTCCAAGCTAAATGCTTACAGATCCACAACAGGCCAAAAGGTTTCACCTCTATGTACATGCGGGGCCCAGGAGACGCCCGAACATTACCTTATGGAGTGTCCACAATACACCAACCAAAGAGAACAGCTTGCCAGGTCCCTGCAAAGAAACCTCGGTATCACAGCAATCGACACCCACACCCTACTAGGCACTGACAAACACCCAATCATAGATAACTGGAGAGAGACCATACTGAAGGAGTTTGGAGAGTACATCATATCAACTGCAAGGTTTGATCCACTCCAAAAGCAGCCTTGATCCGACACATCCGCATCCATATTTACAAAAGTACATTCGAGAAACTTACTTTAGAGAAACATTACACATGAGTGCCCCAACATTGGAGATATAAGTGACGATGAGTCTGCGGATCAAGGATCAAGGATCAATGCACCTTAAAAAGCTGCATTCTGCTTTACTTTCAACCTGCTTTACGTGGCTTTACGTGATCACCTGACTTTAACACTAGAAGCAGGCTATGAGGCTATTAAGGCGCATTCTGCTTTACTTTCAACTTACTCTATATGGTCACCTGTCTTCAATACTAGAAACAAGCTTTCACAGGAAGATGAGTTAACAGAGTTTTAGACAGGATAGCTGAATGAAGGACAAAGTCAATGCAGAAATTCCTATAGGAGCTTTCTATATTTACTTCCTTCTACATAAAGCTGTCACCTGACTTAACCATTTACCCCATAGCCTATTTCTAGCTTTTAAGTCGGATGGTCAAATAAAGCTGGTTGGAGCATTCTGCTTTACTTTCAACATGCGTGAAGCTACTAGCTAGAAAGATAATGGATATGCTGTCTTTGTTTCATGTTCGAGACTGGCGATTACTTTTCCTAAGCATAGAAATAATTTGAGTAGTGAAAAGGCATATTTATGGAGTAATGGGTTAAGCGACATCCATGTGTCTACATATAAAGGCTACAGAGAACTCATACTGAGGGACATGTGTCTTGATGTAAATAAAAACATTTACATAACATGCAGTCATAATTTACTGGTACAACTAGTTCATAGAAAATACTGTAGCTCAAATATCTACCTGCTAACGACAGTACTGTGACACTGTTCTCAGTGCTGCCATAAGTTGACATGAACAATCCTAAGATTTCAAATTTTGCATTTTTCAAGTGCCTTTACCCCATAGCCTGTTTCTTGTTTTGTTGGCATATGGCGCATTCTGCTTTACTTTCAGCCTGCTTTAAGCTACCGTGTACAGGAAAAAAATCCGAAGATTTAGGAAAACTCTGGAGAAATGGCAGCCCTGTGTTCTTTGTATTGATCAATGCTAATTGTGTCATACTAAGACTAGATTTACTATGATATAGTGTATCCATGTATGCATATTGTAAGAGAAGCATTATCTAGTATTTTCTCCCATAGGCTACTTTGTATTTTTCTTTACCCATTACTCCATAAATATTCCTTTTTAAGTCTTTAACGCATTTCTCCTCTAAAGAAAATAGTTCCTCTTTATACACTATTGAATATGCACTGTGACATATATCTAATATATCCTAGCAGAGGATAGGTAAAAGCAGGAGCATTCTGTTTTACTTTCAACCTGCTTTAGGCAGCCATTGGTTTTCAATATTGAAAACAAACTGGGGGGGGATGCATTAAACCTTTATTCCATACCCTGTTTCCAGTTTGAAGACAAGTGGCCACTTAAAGCAGGTTGAAAGTTAAGCAGAATGTACTTTAATACATTAACCCTTTACTCCATAGCCTGTTTACAGTTTTGAAGACAGATGGCCACTTAAAGCAGGTTGAAAGTAAAGCCTTACGGCACATTCTGCTTTACTTCTAAACTGCTCAAACCTACTATCTGCTGAAATATTGAAAACATTTCTTATTGTGCACATTCAAAACTGTATAAATTAAAACTACAATGTATTTTCTTAGGTGGAGGAATAATCAAATGTGTATCTATGGAGTATAGGGTTAAAAGACAGTTCTATAGGGCCAGGTTGAAAGAATTAAACCTCTCCTAACCCACTCAGACTATTGGGATTAAGGAAGGTGATAGGAGGTTTCTACTCCAGATATGAGGGAGTAAATGGAACAAATCCAACATTTTCTCACTCATTTTAGCACTAAATCCTATGGCGTAACTGCTCATTAGAATCGTCTTGAAAAGTAGTCACACCATAGGGTTTAATACAGAAATAAGGATTTCAGTTTTTGAAATACAGTATAACCTCCGTTATCCGACACCCCATGGTTCCATGTTTGTAAGTCGGTTAAGAGAGGTTGTCGGTTAACGGAATTAGGCCAAAGTTCACAAGTTTACACACCCAAAGATTGTCGCTGCGAGGCGAATTTCTCGATGCCGATTGACTTATTAAATATGCTTGCATGACTGCAGCATATCCTTGTCAGGTTATTCCAGTTTAAAATAGAAGTCTCCTGCTCCGGATCTACACGGTTTTTCCATTGTTCTTTCTACAGTAGGCATAAACGTGTATTGTCAGTGTACAATCGGAAGTAAACACGCATACATGTAGATATTAAGGGATCGACTATAACACCGGTACAATCGTATTTACATTATATATACAAGTATACATTCTTCTCTTGTTATTTCGAACTAGCGGGAAAATAACAAAAACTTCAAATTGCGAGAATGTTTTAATTTTCTCTCAATATAGTTTGAGCATACATTTTTACGCCTGCGATTATTACTATAGACTCGACCTATGTGGAGGGCGCATTTGATGATATTTCTTACTTCTAATATTGACAACTTGACGGTGATGACGATTGGCAGATAGCTATCAAATTTGAACACGAAATAATGGTTAGCTATTGTTGGAAAGGTTTGATTAGTTGGTCTTTTCGGCACTGCGACCCTGAATGGGTTGCTTACACGTGTTGGCTGAAGTTATCTTATCAACCCTCACATTATTCACTCATTGTTTAAACAGTACATGTTGTCTTACATGGCCATCCGAGCAATAAGTGTTATTATCACCTGCGCGTGAATAGTCGGTAATTGATCAAAGGTCAGCAAAGCGTCGGATAACGGGGTGTGAAAAACCTCTAATTTGCCTTTTTTGGTCCATCAAGGTATGTCGGATAACGGTTAACAGAGGATCCGATCAAGAGAGAGTTAGGTTACATAAAATATATAGGGAAACTTTCGGGACCAAACAGCAGGGTCGGATAACAGAGGTTTCCGGTCAAGAGAGGTGTCGATTAGGCGACAGAGGTTATACTGTACTGCCCCTTATCTGGGATTTTGCTGCTCTACCTGGATTGTGATTTAACCCTTTACTCCATAGCCTATTTCAAATTTTGAAGATAGATGACTACTTAAAGCAGGTTGAAAGTAAAGCAGAATGCGCCTTAAGGCGCATTCTGCTTTACTTTCAGCCAGCTTTAAGCTATCATCTACTAGAATTAAGAAAACATTTTGGATGGTACATGTTTATGACCACATAAATTTGAACTAATTTTATAAGTGAAGGAATAAATTACATGCGCTAAAAGGCGCTTCTATGGAGGAAAGGGTTAAGTTGCTGCTGGTCTCCATTACTGAGTGAAGGTACCTCATGGCACTTATAGCTTATTGATTCATCTTATCTTTGTCTTCACTGTTCACCAAATGTGAGACTGGTGATAAACAGGTTGATAAAAATCATGTGATTATATTGTCATTGATCAGTACCATATGTATTCTGTTGATTGCATTGATTGTTTCCAAATCTTGAAAGGTCTGCAGCAAAAGCTAAGAAAGTGTCAAGTCAGAAGAAGGTGCTGGTGCTGGGAGCTGGGTATGTGTCAGGACCGGCAGTGGAGTATCTGAACAGAGAGGGCATCAGTACAACAGTCGGTGAGTACCAGCCCGCTACCCCATCGCCTTGTTCTAGTATAGAAGATAAGTGATCACATATAGCAGGTTGGAATGAAAGTAGCTGTCTGATCTTGGTTTACACTATTTAGGAAAAGTGTTAACCCATTACCCCATAGCCTGTTTCTAGTTTTGAATATATTTAAGTACTTAAAGCAGGTTGAAAATAACGCAGAATGCGCCTTCAGGCGCATTCTGCTTTACTTTCAACCTGTTTTAAGCTACCATCAGCTACTACTACTACTACTATCGGATTTTTTTATTAATGTGCAGGTTCAGGGGCAATATCCACATCAATGGGCCCCCTTCCAGGCAGCTGGCTTGCTGCACGCATGGCAGTTCTTACACCTGATCTCCAGGTCTCTCTCTCCCGAGGGTCGATTGCAGCGAGATTCCAATCTCTGCAATCCCTCTCTGTCAACTGTTTCCAGGTCATCCTAGGCCTTCCATGTGTGTTGCAGGCTGCCTTCAATGCACCACTGGATCTCTCCACTTGGCCGTACCACCTCAGCCTTCTTTCCTTCAGGATGATATCTAGGTCATCCAGGCCAAGCTGTACCAGGAGCTTGTTCGACTTGGTGGTGGCAATGTCCTGTGGCTTGATATTGCATATTTGTCTGATCATAGCACGATCATTTCGCAGGAGACGGTGAAGATTCGGCTTAGAAAGTGGCCATGTCTCACTGGCTTGAAGCATCACATTCCTCACACAAGTGCTGTATACTCTGCCACATGTCTTGTATGAGAGGTGACATGATGTGAGGATTGGTAGCAACTCCTTGATTTTTCTCCATGCTGCTTTAACTCGGGTTGCAGTACTAAGGTCACAACCCCCTGCTGCTGAAAGCATGTCTCCAAGGTAACAGAAAGAGGCTACCACCTCCAGCTTGTCCGGTCCTACTAGGATCTCAGTCTGTAGTCTCCCATCAAGTGGCCGTGCTAATCCCCTACACCGCACGCATTTGAAAGTAGGGTCCTCTCTTAGACGCTTTAGTCCACTACACTTCTTGTGGACCCATTTCCTGCAGCTGCCACATAAGATGCTGTTTTTGCCTATGCCAGTGCAACAGACTGCACACGGAAACTTGCCGGAGCTCTCTAGCACATCCAGGCCAGTGCCGCAGATCATGATCTTTGTCTTCTTAGCATTGACTCTAAGGCCTTTCTTCTCCATACCTTCCTTCCATGCAAGAAGCCTATTGACACACTCTTCAAGGGATTCCGTGATGATAACAAGGGGACGCCTGATCGGAACTCGCGTGATAGAGCTTCAAGTACTATAATAAAGAGAAGCGGGCTGAGTACTGATCCCTGGTGTACACCAACCTTCACCTGGAACTCATCGCTGTATCCTTCACCTACGCGGACAAAGCTACGGGCATTGGCATACATACCCTGGACCAGTCGGACAATCCACTTCTCCACACCAAGTTTTCTGAGCGCCCACCAAATGACCTTCCGGGGAACTCGGTCGAAAGCCTTCTCTAGGTCAACAAAGGCCATGTACAGTCTTTTGTTGACAGCAAGATATTTCTCTTGTAGCTGTCTGACTACAAAGATTGCGTCCGTTGTGCCTCTGCCTGGGACGAAGCCAAACTGTGACTCGTCGATTGTAACAACACCGTCTACAATCCTCTCAAGGACTTTCATGACCTGTTCGGTGAGCTTTAGGCCTCGATAGTTGCCCCTGTCCAAGGCATCACCTTTGCCTTTGTATAGGCAGACAATAAAACTCTGCTCCCAGTCCACTGGCACTTTACCATCCCTGATGATAGAGACTGCAAGGTCACAGATCATGGAAGCGCCAGTATCACCTGCTGCTCTGATCATTTCAGCAACAATGCCTGATGGTCCCGCTGCTTTGCCCAGCTTCATCTTTGAGATGGCCTTCTTAACCATATCCACGGTCATTGGGATGGGTGGGCCTTCCACTGGTGGCTCATCAGACAAATGTGCAGGGTCCCAGTCGAACTCCACGTTGAGAAGCCGTTCATAATGCTCCAGCCAGGCCTTTTGCTTGGAGTCCTCGCTCAAGGACATCTCTTCTGCATCATTCCTGACCGGTTTGTCCCCTACAACATCAGCGTTCTCTCTGCGCATCTGGTTGGCAAGGCGGTAAACCTGTGATGACTTGGGATCTATATTGTCATAGACCTCCTTCTCCACGTCATGACGAGCATGGTGCACTGAATGTCTAGCAGTGCGCTTGGCTGCATCGTATGCTGCTTTTGTACCCTTACCAGACCGCCATGCCTTGAAAGCCTGCCTCTTTGCTGTGATAGCCTTTTCTACATCCTCACTCCACCACCAAGTTTCTTGTCGCCAACGATGGGGGCGTGTTTTGCCACAGACCTCCTCAGTTGTTTTGAGCAGGCTTGTTTTCAGGTTGGACCAGATATCCTCTGTGTTAGCATCACCTGTGGACGCATTCACATGGGAGTTGAAAATCTCTTGAAAACGATTGCTTGTCTCAGGGTCCTTCAGCTTCCAAACCTTTAAGCGTGGAGTGAACTTTTTCTTTGCTTTCTGGGGCAGGACAATCCTCATATCACACACAAGGAGCTGATGCTGCAAGGCAACTTCCTCTCCTGGGATGACCTTCACGTCTTGTACAATACTCCGCATAGAGCTAGAGTACAGAAAACATTTCTTATGATATATATTTATGACTGAATAAAATAGAGCTATTTTCTTCAGTGGAGGAATAAATTAGAGGCGTAAAAAGGAGTAAAGGGCTGATAAATGTATATGCTATTAACAGGGGAAGGATGAACTATTCCTCATTAAAATCTCTTTTCATGCTTCTACCCTGACCTGATAAACAGCCATTGAATTTATGGTAAACACATACATACAGCTGTATGCTAATCTATCAGTTGTATGTAGGTGGTCTGCTCAGATTGCTATAGAAGAATTTTTTTAACCCTTTCCTCCATAAAATTCAGTGCAAATCACTTATCAGGGATTTCCCCAGGATTTCTTGAAGGCATGTTGAATTTGAGACATAGGGGGAGGGTGCGTGAGGGCTCTCCCTCCCGCGCTGCGGCGAATTTTTTTACTCTTTAATCAATGAAATAGTGCATTTTTGGCAATACATATATGTAGTGTATACTATAGTGTGTTTATATGGAAATGGCTGAAAGAAGTACTATTCTGTTTCCTAGATCTAGTATGTGTAGGGTTTTTGTTTTCAAGTTCAGCACCAATATTTAAGTTACAACTCATAACTGAAGTTTACTATAATACATGTACCTGCTGATCTCCCAGTACAGTTGCTGACTGCAGCTTGCTTTAACTAGTATTCCATTATTTTGCAACAAAGTATTACATTGTAAAACCTTACAATTTGTTAAAGCACAAAAATGATAAATACATGTAGCTGAAACACATTAATTCACTTATTTTATACATAATTACATAAAAAAATATCCATAAACTAGGATGTGGAAACTATGAATGCCTGGACCTAATGAAAAAGTGTAGACCCAGTCTGATCTCCTTGGTGAGTCCTCTGATCAGTGTTAGTGCCATTTACAAGATTGTAAAGTCTTTGGAAAAACTACTATTGACAGAAACCACAAACAACATGTAGTCTCTTGACCAAAATGGAAAAGTCTTTTGAAAAAATCAGTATTTGAAAGTTTAAAGCATGTACACACATTTTCAATTTTCTCTGCTATACATACTACACTACTGTCACACTCAATCAGATAATACACACAGAAATGCTCACTTTTGTTTTCAAATAAATAAATTCTGAAACAGAAATGCAGAAACAAGTAGGTAGGGCTTGTGCTGCAAACAGTAGATCCAGAACAGGAAGCCCCTGACCAGGGAAAACTGGTTGTCTTACTTATGTTTTTGGAAAAACATTCATAAGTCTCATAAACTTAATCAAAGAATTTATTTGAAACGGTTAAACATTAACTTGCCACACACAGTCAAACATACACACAAAACACCTACCCTTATTTAGAATTAAGTACAGTGCATGGTGATTTAAATGTATCATACTTTAACTCTCATTCCTCATAGCCATTTGAGATACATTTTCATGCCTTTACTGTTCCCTTGAGGTTAAAGAAAAGAAATTGTTTTTGTACTCTATCGAAGATAGATCTAGATACGGTAATATAATGGAGGTTTAGTAAAAAAAAAAAAAAATTATTAAAAAAAAAAAAAAAATAATAATAATAATTTTTTTTTTTTTTTTTTTTATGTGTCAAGAACCTGTGGGTTAAGAGCAAGTGGATGTCAAATGGAGGATTCATTTTTACTTTAAGCCTGCTCTAAACATCCATCCATCATAAAAACAGAAAACAAATTTTAACTCTGTGAAGAATTAATTAGACTGTTTGACTTTGTCATGAGATAAATCCAAGTCTACTTGAATATTTGTTGTCAAGATTGTTTTCTGTTTCAATATTTAATCTCCAAGTATTCAATTTCAATTTATATTTACCAAAAATACCAGAAAAGCTATTTTAAGAGATTCATCGTTTCCCGCGTGTATGTGTTGTTCTTCTCTTGTAACTTATTTCCCGAAACTCCCACGAAAAACGTCTTCCACATCGATAGCCATTGCATACGAATAAGTGCTAATTTTAAACGTCGCAATTTATGTTAATTTCCTGTCATTCTAAATGGACGTTTATAACGTCTAATCTAATTGGATGTTTTCAAAAAATGACGCTGGGAATTACCTAGTCTAGATCTATTTGATAACCAATTACAAGTAAAGACATGTGACAAAGTTCGAAGCATGCCGCGCATTTGGATTTCATTTCGGAAGTTTGGAATACTGTTTGCGTCTGTTACGTGATTATTAATACGGAGTTGTGAGGAAATAAATTCTAAAAGGTAATTTATAGTCATTTAAAACATTCATTTGTTCTGTATTTGCGGAGAATTTCCTTATTTAACAGGCCCCGTATCGAGAATATTTTTCCGAGGCGAGACGCGATTTCACGTCTCATTATTCGCGGCGAATTTTCAGTCCACCGTTAATAATCTTATGAATGTTAAATTCGGGAAAAGGAATGTCCGAGATTCCGGTTTCGGCTAGTATTTATTTTTCTTTTAGCGTTGTTCGTAGCTTGTTTTCCGAAAATCATTCAAGTCGCTGTTTGTAAAGTTAGCCATGTTGTAGAATCTACTCGCACTAGCGGTTTTAGAAACGTCAATCAAAAGTTTAATCTCGCTCAAAATAGAACGAGTCCCTGTCAATCACCGTAAACGGAATAAGGAAATTCGGCTCCTGATTGGTTGATGAAGCTAAGCACACGCCCGACGCGCGTGACGGCGTTTGGCATATGAAATAATTACTGGAATACACAACACAGAGCCCTGATTAAGGCTAGTCGCTCTGCGGATTAAGACATGTTGGCCAGATCAAAGCATGTCGCGAAGAGACCGCCTGGGAGGAAGGCATGTCGCCTTCGACAGGCGAAAACGGCCTGGGGAAATCCCTGCTTATAATATTCTTATTATGTATTAATTATTGCTTAAAGCAAGATTAAGGTAATAGAGCAGAGAGCTTCCTGTTTTACTTTAATCCATTACCCCATAGCCTATTTTTTAGTTTTGAAAACAGGTGACCACTTAAAGCAGATTGAAAGTAAAGCAGAATGCCCCTGAAGGCACATTCTGCTTTACTTTCAACCTGCTTTAAGCAGTCACATATATTCAAAACTAGAAACGGGTTATTGGGTAATGGGTTAAGCAAGTGAATGTTTAATGTATTATTTTTGTCACTAGTGTCACAGCTGAAGAGTGAACTAGAGAGTATCGAAGATAAGTGTCCAGATGCCAACCTAATGTTACTGGATGTTGTACGTCATGAGGAGGAGTTAGATAAACTAGTACCTGAGCATGACGTGGTCGTCAGTCTGTTACCCTATGTCATGCACCATGAGGTGGCAAAGTACTGTATCAAACACGGCACAAACATGGTCACAGCCAGCTACATATCACCAGCAATGAGGGAGCTCGAAAAAGCGTAAGAAATATGGGCCAGTTTTTCACCTTTTAATCAATAGCCTGTTTCTAGTATTGTAGGTAAGTGAACACTGAAAGCAGATTGAAAGTAACGCAGAGTGTGCCTTAAGGCACATTCTGCTTTACTTCCAACCTGCTTTAAGCTAACATCTACTTGGATATAGACACTATTTCTTTTGAGACATATTTATAGAGGATATTTATGACTGAATAAATTTGAACTTTCTTCTTCAGGTTCTGAATAAATTATATGTGTAAATATGCATATCTATGAAGTAAAGGCATTGTTTTTTTGTCCCCTGCATCTGTAGTAATCGTCCTGTCCATCCGTCTATAGTAATCGTCCTGTCCGTCCGCGCTAACATTTTGGGTATTTGGGACTAGGTGACGTAACATAGAACAATAGAAAACAATAGAGCTGTTCATTCTGTTAGTTCATGTTTTGTTTATGTGGTTTTTAGCTCACCTGGCACGTAGTGCCAAGGTGAGCTTTTAGGATCGCTGGATGTCCGTCGTCCGTCGTCTATCTGTCCGTCCGAGCGCACGAAAGGTCCTTTGTTGGGTAGGGAGAACAATAGATTCCATTCATTCCGTGATTGCCCTATTGTTATTGTTGGGTATTTTAGTGTACTGTTGGGTACTTTTAAACAAAAAATATACCCAACAAATGTCCAACTGTGAGAACGTCCGTCCGTCCGTCCGTTCACAATTGTTCGTTAACACTCTAGCAGGTTCAAATCTCATTAGATCTTAATGAAACTTGGTCACAATGTTTGCCTCAATGAAATCTAGGTCAAGTTCGAATGTGGGTCATGTCCGGTCAAAAACTAGGTCACTAGGTCAAATTATCAAAAAACCTTGTTAACACTCTAGAGGCTACAAAATTCATTGGATCTTCATGAAACTTCATCAATATGATTGCCTCAATGAAATCTAGGCCAAGTTCGAATGTGGGTCATGTCCGGTCAAAAACTAGGTCACTAGGTCAAATTATTGAAAAACCTTGTTAACACTCTAGAGACTACAAAATTCATTGGATCTTCATGAAACTTCATCAAAATGTTTGCCTCAATGAAATCTAGGTCAAGTTCGAATGTGGGTCATATCCGGTCAAAAACTAGGTCACTAGGTCAAATTATCGAAAAACCTTGTTAACACTCTAGAGGCTACAAATTTCATTGGATCTTCATGAAACTTCATCAATATGATTGCCTCAATGAAATCTAGGCCAAGTTTGAATGTGGGTCATGTCCGGTCAAAAACTAGGTCACTAGGTCAAATCTTCGAAAAACCTTGTTAACACTCTAGAGACTACAACTTTCATTGGATCTTCATGAAACTTCATCAAAATGTTTGCCTCAATGAAATCTAGGTCAAGTTAAAATGTGGGTCATGTCCGGTCAAAAACTAGGTCACTAGGTCGAATCATCGAAAAACCTTATTAACACTCTAGTGCCTACAAATTTCATTTGATCTTCATAAAACTTGATGAAAAGGTTTGCCTCAATGAAATATAGGTCAAGTTCAAATGTGGCTTATGTCTTGTCAAAAACTAGGTCACTAGGTCAAATCATCGAAAAACCTCGTTAACACTCTAGAGACTACAAAATTCATTGAATCTTCATGAAACTTGAAAAAAATGTTTGTCTCATTGAAATCGAGGTCAAGTTAGAATGAGGGTCATGCCCGGTCAAAAACTAGGTCACACAGTGTACATGGTTACATGATTACCAGGTGAGCGATTTAGGGCCATAGTGGCCCTTGTTTTGGTTTATATGGCTTCTTTTGGGTTTATGTGGCTGCTTCTTTATGTGTCTTTTCACACCTTTTTAGCTCACCTGGCACAAAGTGCCAAGGTGAGCTATTTTGATCGTCCTGTGTCCGTCGTCGTTCGTCGTCCATCGTCAACAATTTCTTTAAACGACATCTCCTCCTAAACTACTGATTGGATTTTAACCACACTTGGCAGGAATGATCCTTATAATTATGGTCCTCTTTAAAAGTTGTTCAAATGGTTCTGGTCCGTTGCATATCTAGGTCACAGGAGCTAAAATAGATCGTTTCAATAAAAACTTAAAAAATCTTCTTCTCTGAAACCACAGTACCCTGAGCTTAGATATTTGGCACAAAGCATCATCTTTAGTTCCTCTATCAAGATTGTTCAAATTATGCCCCTGGGGTCAAATATGACCCCGCCCCGGGGGTCACAATTTACATAGAGTTATAAAGTGAAATCTTCAAACCTCTTCTTCTCTGAAACTAATATAGCTAGAGCTTTGATATTTGGCATAGTGTAAATTTTTTAGGTATACTTTACCAATATTGTTCAAATGGTTCCGGTCTGTTGCATATCTAGGTCACAGGAGCTAAAAATAGATTTTTAAAAAAAAAAAAAGCTTAAAAAATCTTCTCTTAAACTACAGTACCCTAAGCTTAGCTATTCTGCACTCAGCATCATCCAATCAGCAATTGGCACATTAATATTGTCAAAATTTCTCAGCTTTCCAATATATGTTACATTTACATCAACGGTCCCAGGTGAGCGATTTAGGGCCGTATACGGCTCTTGTTAACAATGGGAGAGTCACATAAACCTGAAATGTTAGAATGTCCTTCCGTCCGTCCGTAACAAGATTAAGTAGATTTTACTGTTTTGTCTAGCATCAACACCCATACATGTGATATTTTCTTGGACCCAAATAGGGAGATTTGGAATTTTTAATAGGGAGATTGGGGTGCCAAATAGGGAGCTTTTTTCGCGACACTTTTTTCGCGACAAAACTAGGTGCAGGCGATGAAAATCAAACACATTTATTTATTTTCATTTATAAAGTTAATTAATAATTGCTTAATTCTTTTAAATCAGTGAATAGATAAGTCTATAGACCACTAAGACAGAGACAATTTTCACCGAGAGATATAGTTTTTATAATACTGACATGGGCCTATTATTCTAGCATCTAGGCTGAAAGTAAAGCAGAATACTCTTCAGGAGCATTCTGCTTCAGTAAAAGTTTAACCCTGCTTTAAGCAAGATCTACCATCTGCTAGGACATAAGAGCTATTTCTTCTGGTTCTTATATTATTCATTATTCATAGACTATTAAAGATAAACTGAAACTATATCTTATTTTCTTGAAAGAATGAATGAAGTAGTTCAAATGGTCTAGATTTCTATCTATGGAGTAGATCTAGAAAGAGTTAGCAACTTAACAATCTGTTATTATTTAAAGTTTGCAAACAGTATAGTTTAGACATATTTTATTACTCATATATACATGTAATACAGTTGTACATATTCCCAAAACAGTATGCCGCACCATCTTATCTAGATACAACCTGTTTGACACTGATATTTTCTGAAAGAAAATGAACAAAGATTAACTCAGAGAATTGTTGCAGACAGGAACGTATATTATAGATATAATCTACGTTCCTGTTGTAGATGACAAAGTCTGCAGACGACATTCACTAGCGCCATAGAGTGGGCGTGGTTTTAACAACGAAATGACACGTCTAAATTTTCTACCGCGAAAACTGATTGCAAATCAATTTTACGAGCGCAATTGGTTGTAAAATCTAACATAATAATTAAACATGTGCATAAATCGTATGTAACAATAATAATAATTTACTTGATTGTTAGAAAACGACGTTGGGGAATACTTTTTAGACTAAAAAAATATACGTGATTCCCGTAGCGCCCCGTCATTTTGTAACGGTATAATTTTCGAAGTATTTTTCTGTTACGTGAATATTCAAAGTATTTTGTGATGGAAATCAGTTCATAAATGTTAATTCTGATCAGCTTTCATATAAAATGAGTGCTTGTCCAGAACTTACGGAGAATTATCTGATTTTAATCCGACCCGTATCGGCTACATAGATCTTTAATCCTTCGCATCACCGCTTCTAAAAATTGTCGTTGCTCTGTCTCCGATTCGGGGCGAACCTGTCAATCACTTTTTTTGATAACCAATTACACAGATCTACAACACATTAAAAGCAATATGTCAAACCCCTTTCGGCGCGTGTGGTCAAACATTGTTTGGCAGCCTGCCATATACATGCCATGTATAGCTTATCGACGATTGCGTAACGTGTTTACACGCATCAGTAGCGATGGGTGATAAGCTTGTGTATGGATTAGCCAGCGAACGCTGAAGCCAATTTTAAGATTCTTAGAGTCGGCGAACGAGGTAAATGATATAAAAGTTCATATTGAAAAAAATGGAACCTGGTTTAATGAAATATCGGGAGATTTCGTCTCCCGACCGGGAGATCGTGAGTAAGGGTCTAATTTCGGGAGCTCCCGACCAAATCGGGAGATATCACATGTATGCAACACCACTTACTCCAATGTTTGAATACTTATACAGTTGTAGTCTTGGACCATTCCCTATCCCCCAATATCACCCAACCTTGACTTTAACATTGACCTTGACCTAATTTGAATGTTTTGAATGGGCTATTTCTTGGTTAATTAGATTTTACCATTTTGTTTAGAATCAACAACGCTTACTCCAAATGCTTGGATACTTATACAGTTGTTGCCTTGGACCATTCCCTATCCACCAATATCACCCAATCCTGATTTTGACCTTGACCTAATTTGGACTTAGAATATTTTGAATGGGCTATTTCTTGGTTAACTAGATTTTACCATTTCGTCTAGCATCAACACTTTTTACTACAATGCTTCAATACTTATATAGTTATTGCCGTGGACCATTACCAACTGACCCATATTACCCAAGCTCAGTTTGATCTTGACCTAATTTCAGAGTATATTGTCAAGGATGCCACCGGGGTCATAAGCGTTTATTGGTCTTGTTACCCTCACATCCACCTGGGAAATTATATTTTTGGTAGAATACTGGAATCAATAGTTTTGTGTATCTCACTTATAACATTCTTGGATAAGACAAAAGACTGCATGATATGTGATAAAAATTGTTCCCTCACTGCTGTCTTCTTTGTTTTTATGAACTCTCGCATGTTTAATATATAATTGTATAAAGCAAAAATAGAAACAACAAAAGCACTCTAGGTCCCTATATTGAAGTTTACCTGTAAATAATACAAAGCCTTTGTCATTATAACAGTTTAACAAGTCGTCACAAGCACCATGCTTCTTAGTCAATTAACTTTAAGCAGCTGCCTGACTTGAACACTGAAAACTAAACCTCATTTAGCGACTATTTTCACTGTCATATGGCATAAGACTGACTATTTATTTATATTATGTTACAGAGCGATTGATGCCAATGTGACTATAGTGAATGAGGTTGGGGTAGATCCTGGCATAGACCATATGTTGGCCATGCAATGTTTTGATGAGGTTACACACTCTGGGGGTAGGGTGAGTACATGTAGTTAAACTGTACTTAAACTAAGATGTTGAAGTCTGAATTTGATAATTTCATAGTAAAACATATTACACCCTTTGTTTCTTGATAAAGCTTAACTACAAACCTCAATGTTTATGAAACACTAAAAAAACAAACATGCAGTAGGTCAAGAAAAGTCGTCATTAACCCATTACCCCATAAATACGGCTTTTAACACCTTTGATTTATTACTATTTGGAAGAAAACAGTTCCACTTTATACAGTTATGAATAAGTATTATTAAGAAATATGTTCTAAATCCTAGCAGATGATTGGTTAAAGCAGGTTGAAAGTGAAGCAGAATGTGCCTTAAGGCACATTCTACTCTACTTTCAGCCTGCTTTAAGTGGTCACCTGTCTTCAAAATTAGAAACAGGCTATGGGGTAATGGGTTAATGACCCCCAATTATGTGAGCATTTAGTATTACAGGAAGCATAAACAACATATGTCAATTTTGTTACAGATCACATCATATGAGTCATACTGTGGTGGACTTCCAGCCCCTGAAGACTCCAACTCACCGCTCAGATACAAGTTCAGGTAAGTGAGGGGGAGAGATAAAGAAAGATGAACATTTGTACCATATACCAGTCACTTGATTAATGGATAGACAAAGCAAAATTTGCTGCAGAAACAATAAATCTAGCATTGTTCCAGAACATGGAAAGTTGAACTGAATTTCTATTATGACTTGTAAAAGAGGATGACTGTTTTGGTTGTTTTGCAGCTGGTTCCCTAAAGGTGTGTTGATGAACTGTCTGGGTGGAGCCAGGTACCTGAAGGATGGAAAGGTAACAGAATATCGGACATGAGTATGTCGTATGTTGTCATTTGTAGAGCAAGATGACAATGATATAACAATAGGTAGAATTGTACACTATCAGTATTAAACCAAGAAATCCATAAATATACATTTTTACACCTTTTATTTATTCCTCCACTGAAGAAAATAGTTTATTTATATACAGTCAAGAATATGCATCATCAGAAATAGTTTCTATATTCTAGTAAATGGTAGCGTAAAGCAGAATACATTCTGTTTTACTTTCAACTAGCTTTTTAAGCGCTTACCTGTCTTCAAAAATAGAAATAGGTCTTGGGGTAATGGGTTAAGGCAGGTGACTTTCTACAAGAGCCCTTTATTTTACATTCCTGCATCCACCCTTCAAATGAATAATTCCAGTTTCCAATTAAGTCTAGTTTATTTTTTGCTTGTCTGCTTTTCAAAGATAAAAACAAGCTATTGTCATCCCTCTGAAGTCCACATTGTCATGGCTGCCATCATCCAACATCTTAATGTTGTCCATAACTTAATCCATTTTTCACCTACAACCTTCATGTTTGGTATACATGTTCATCTTGACAAGTCCTATCCAGATTTACCAAAATATTTTACCAATTGACCTTGACCGTTGACCTAATTTTACTTTTTCACTGATTTTCATAAACAGAAAAGCATTAGCACTCGTATGCAGTGCTCTTCTTGACTAATTAGGGCTAATTTTACAATATATCGCAATATGACAAATAGTTCAGACCCTACACTGTTTGCATAGGATATGTGTCAGCTTCATACTGTTTGTAAGGATTTGCTAGGGTTTACTGGAGCTAGTTTATGTTGGACACCTTGCTTTTGTACTGTTTCTCTAGGTGGTTGAAATTCCTGCAGGAGGGTCTCTGCTGAAAAACAGTGTAGATCTAGGGTTCATGCCAGGGTTTAACATTGAGGGTTTTCCAAACCGTGACTCCACCATCTACACTAAGGAATACGGGATAGACAGTGCACACACATGTCTCAGAGGAACTATTCGATACAAGGTTAGCATCAGTGCACGGCTGCCATTTTTCCTAAATCTTCGGATTTTTTTTCTTCTGATACATGGTAGCTTAAAGCAGGCTGAAAGTAAAGCAGAATGCGCCTTAAGGCGCAACTTGTTTACTTCCAGCCTGCTTTAAGTAGTCACATGTCAACAAAATTAGAAACTGGCTTTGTGATAAAGGTACGATTCGTAAAATCGCACTTGAAAAATTCAAATTTGGAAATCTTATGATTTTTCATGCCAACTTATGGCAGCCCTGTCAGTGTCTGTTATCATGACAATTACAACTTTACTGGCATTTAAACATAAATAATTTTAACCAGTATAATCTATATTGTGTTAGGAGACCACTCAACAAAGTACCCTGAATATTTCTAATGACATATGACTTTAATGCAGATAAAAAAATGCAGAAAGCTCCTATTAGAGCCATATTCATTATTTTTGTCCTGCATTAAGAAACAGCCTGTAACAATACAACATATTGGTTTTCATCTTCAGTGGTCCCTCATTACAAGATTGACTGTATTTTCAGATATTGAGATAATGACCATTATTGAACTCCTTAACCCATTACCCCATTAATACACCTTTTTATGCCTCTAATTTATTCCTCTACTGAAGAAAACAGTTTCAAGTTATACAGTCATGAATATGTATCATAAGAAATATTTCCTATATCCTATCAGATTGGATCTTAAAGCAGGCTGAAAGTAAAGCAGAATGTGCCTTAAGGCGCATTCTGCTTTACTTTCAACCTGCTTTAAGTGGTCTCTTATTTTCAAATCTAGAAACAGGCCATGGGGTAATGGGTTAAAACTTCAGGTCTTGGATAACAGGCTATGAGGGTGGTTACATACAGTGGTTTCCGCTCATTGTCTCAATAATATTTTGACATTTGGAATTGAAATTTGGTGTTTTGACACATCATGGCAATACTTAAGTCAAGTACAAAATTGGTTCCAGCCAAATAAGTTTTGACAGAGTTATGCTCTGTGGATTTCTGACAATTTGTGGTTTCCCCTCATTATCTCAGTCATGTATTGACATTTTGAATTGAAATTTGGTGTATAGATACATAATGGCAATATTCAGGTCAAGTTTGAATTTGGTTTCAGTGACATAAGTTTTTGACAGAGTTATGCCCCTTGGACTTGGAAACTTTCCGACAAGTTATGGTTTCCCTCATTAACTAGGTCATGCATGAATTTGGTTCTGGTTCAATAATTTTGGACTGAGTTATGCCCCTTGTACTTAGAATTTTTTAAACAGTTTGTGGTTTCCGTTCAATATCTCAGTCATACATTGCCATTTTGAACTTAAATTTCAGATATATGTATATCATGAGAATATGCAGGTCAGGCACGAATTCTGCCTAGATTAAGTAAACCTTGGCAGAGTTATGTCCCTTGCACTTAGAAAATAATAATTCATGGGTTATGCTACCACGAGTTCAGATCTACTGTATACTTCTGTGCCATCGTGGGCATCTGTGTCACAACGACACACCTCTCTTTTTATTATGCCCCCACACCACCGGTGGTGGGGGGGGGGGGCTATATAGGAATCACGTTGTCGGTCCGTCACATTTTTTCGGGACATTTGCCTTTTTCTTGAAAACTGTTTATGATACCATCTTCAAACTTGGTATACATTATCAATGTTATTTGGGGACACTCATTGACAGGTTTCATAACTCTTGCACCAAATTTGACAGAATTATGCCCCTTTTTAACTTGAAATTTTGTTCCTTAATATGCATTTATTCTTTGAACATGTCATTTTCTTGAAAACTATTAATGACATTGTCTTCAAACTTGGTACACATTATAAGTGTGATGTTTGCAGACTCTACTTGAAGTTACATAACTCTTGCCAACAAATTACAGGATTATGCCCCTTTTTAACTTGATTTTTTTTCTATTTTTTTGGAACATGCCATTTTCTTGAAAACTATTCATGATATTGTCTTCAAACGTGGTACACATTATATGTGTTATATTGTGAGACTTTTCTCCAAGTATGACAACTCTTGCATAAAATTGACAGAATTATGCCCCTTTTCAACTTGAATTTAGTTCCTTAGTGCATGTACTATTCTTTCTACATGTCATTGTGGTGTTTGTGACAGGTCAGTTTGGAGTTGGGGTATTTATCACCTTTAGTGATAGCAGTTCTAGTTATTTTTAGGTAACTGCTTAAAGTAAGGTGACAGTAAAACAGAATAAGGGAGAGCTTTCTGTTTCACTGTCACCTTGCTGTAAGCTGTCACCTGTCTTTTATACAATCATTTAGCCTTCATTGTAGTGGTCATAATAGAGAGATTGCTGTTGAATTTTACTGTATTTTAAATCTACCCTTGATTAA
Organism: Gari tellinella; assembly: GCA_922989275.2. Classification (NCBI taxonomy): domain Eukaryota; kingdom Metazoa; phylum Mollusca; class Bivalvia; order Cardiida; family Psammobiidae; genus Gari; species Gari tellinella. Next base: position 57,536,017 of record OV277858.1, read on the forward strand.
TTCTGACTGAGTATCTGTTTATTTCAGGGTTTTACTAATGTTGCTCAGGGTCTGTTAAACCTTGGTCTTCTAAGCAGTGAGCCTGAAGCTGTGCTTCATCCCAATGGACCAGAAAAAACTTGGGTAAGTAAACATATTTAACACTTTGAACACAAAGCAATTTTTGTCAGCAATAATTATCCAACTGCTATTGTTCTCAAATAAGATTTCATAATTTCTTTTCAAAAAGGGGTCAAAATGTCAAAACATAAATATCTTGATGAGATACCAATTTACTTGGCATCACAATTGGATCCAACTTGTTTGTAAAGGCTATCATGCTTTTTCCCCTATAGCCCATTACCCCATAAATACGCCTTTTTACGCCTTAGATTAATTCCTCTACTGAAAAAATAGTTCCAATTTATACTGTTACAAACAAAATTCATAAGAAATATTTTTTAAATCCTAGCAGATAATAGCTTAAAGCAGGCTGAAAGTAAAGCAGAATGCTTTAAGTGGTCACCTATTTTCAAAACTAGAAACATGGGGTAATGGGATAGAGTGCATAGTGCACATAGAGTTAAATCATAGTTTAGAGCCTGCCTTAAACCATAGAATTTTGTAAGCAATTGGTTGATGAAAAGCCTTTCAAGGGGCTGCAATTTAATCTTGTATATCAATGTTGTGAAAAATGATGAATTATGCTGTGACATTAGTTGATAAAGTTTTAAATGTTAACTCCCTGACTAAAAGAAATACAGTATACTTTGGCTATACACCTCAGGACCTCCCAAAAGTTAATAAAAGTTTAACTATGGTGATGAACTGTTGCAGTGTAGGCCAAAATATACAGCCTTTACAATACTTCAGATCCAGATGAGAGAGTTCCAGAAGGAGCCCTCTGATCAGGGTCTGCACTGCTTGACATGCTTTTAACCCTTTCCCTTATAAAAGCGACTTTTATCACATGCATTTTATTCATCCGCTGAAGAAAATAGTTCCAAATTATACCGTAATGAATATGTGTCATATTTAATATTTTCCTTATTCTAGCAGGTAATAGCTTAAATCAGGCTGAAAGTAAAGCAGAATGTGCCATATGGCACAATCTGCTTTACTGTCAACCTGCTTTAAATAGCCACCTATTTTCAAAACTAGAAACAGGCTATGCTAGTTCATACCTCGCAATAAGCAATTTTAACTGTACACTTATGAGAAGAATAAAGGGTCAATTTGAAAATTCAGCATTTTAAGAGTTCAACACTAATTGTATACCTATTTCAGCGGGCGTATTTCTGTGAGAAGTTTGGTAAATCCTCTGACTTACTGGTGGACTCGTTGAAGGATGTGATCTATGAACATGTGGGACACGATGACCAGAGGCTACAGGCAGTTATTGGGTAAACAAAACTAAAGTTCTAGCTGTTCTGTTTGCTTGTTTGTTGGAGGTGATGAAACAAAGCTGGGCTAAGGTATTGTTTTTCTGGGAGAGACTGTTAACCCCATTACCCCATAGCCTGTTTCTAGTTTTGAAAATAAGTGACCACTTAAAGTAGGTTGAAAGTAAAGCAGAATATGCCTTAAGGCACATTCTGCTTTACTTTCAGCCTGTTTTAAGCTACCATCTGCTAGAATATAGAAAATAGTTCTTATCATACATATTCATAACTGTATAAATTAGAACTATTTTCTTCAGCAGAGGAATATATTAAGGGTGTAAGAAGGGGTATTTATGGGATAATGAGTTAAAGCATAAATGGAAATTTGATGTACTGATTCTGATATTCTTTGCAAAATAAATCATTTGATGTCTGATTTTGAACGCACAAGCGCTTTTGAACGCACAACTCCTGTGTGAAAAGAGCGCTATATAAATCGGGTATAATAATAATCTGACGGTATATTGTTTCATTTGGAAGAAGTAACATACTCATTACTGTATGTTATTTTGTTATGAAATGTTTGTGTATATTTGTCTAGGCTTGGCCTGCTAGATGACGAACCAATGGACAAGAAGGGATCTCCAATAGACACACTTTCTAACTACCTGTCCAAGAGGCTAAACTTTGGTAAGTGATTAGCCAATTATACCATAAATAAACCTTCTTTATGCTTTTAAGTTATTTCTCCGCTAAAGAAAATAGTTTTACTTTATACAGTTATGAATATGTACCTTTTGAAATATTTTCTATATCCTAGCAGATGGTAGCTTAACCCATTACCCATTAAATACACCTTTTTATGCCTTTCATTTATTCCTCCAGTCCACTGAAGTTACTGGTTTCACTTTATTCCATAATGAATATGTACCATAAGAAATATTTACTATATCCCAGCAAATGGTAGCTTAAAGCAGGTTGAAAGTAAAGCAGAATGCGCCTTAAGACGCATTCTGCTTTACTTTCAACCTGCTTTAAGTGGTCACCTATCTCCAGAACAAGAAACAGGCTATTGGGTACTTGGTTAAAGGAAGATAATTGACCTTTATTGTACTCGAAAAATAAAGTTGAACAAGAGAACTAGAGAGATGGCTAGAAAGAGAGTGAACATTGATAAATGTTATACAAACAAGCCTGTGTCCTTTTTCTGGTGATAACCCTTTCCACCAGAGACCAAAGTGGAATTTACCTAAACTATTGGAGGTTTTTTTTCTCACTTTCAACCCTAGTGATGAGTATACTCGTCATTTACAAACAGTGTACCTCTGAGGATTACACTTGTCCCATGCAAACAGTGTAGACCCTGATCAGAGGGCTCCCTAAGGAGCCCTCTGATCTGGGTCTGCACAGTTTGTCATTTTAAGATATATTGTTAAAATCAACCCTAATTATTTAAAAATGGACTAGACTTATTCGCTCACCTGAGCTAGCTCAGGGTGAGCTTTTGCAATACTTGAATGTCCGGCATCTGGCGTCAACAATTTTAGTGTTTACACTTTAGAGGCCACAATATTTATCCAATCTTTCTCAGACTTGCTCAGATTGTATATTACCATAAGAGTTCGGATGAGTTCATTTATGGTTGATATTGGACCAATAGGTTAAGAGTTATCGACCTTTGAATTGCTGAAAATGCCATATTTAACAGTGTTTACACTCTAGAGGCCACATTATTTATCCAATCTTTCTCAAACTTGCCCAGATTGTATATTTCCATAAGAGTTTGGACGAGTTTAATTATGGTTAAAATCGGACTGAGATAGATCAATAGTTATATACCTTTGAATTGCTGAAAATGCCATATTTAACAGTGTTTACACTCTAGAGGCCACAATTTTTCCCTATTCTTTCTTAAACTTGCTCAGATTGTATATGATTGTATATGATTGTATAAGAGTTCAGATGAGTTCGATTTTGGTTGTAATCCGACTTATAGGTCGAGAGTTATCTACCTTTGAATTGCTGAAAATGCCATATTTAACAGGCCACAATTTTTCCCTATTCTTTCTTAAACTTGCTCAGATTGTATATGATTGTATATGATTGTATAAGAGTTCAGATGAGTTCGATTTTGGTTGTAATCCGACTTATAGGTCGAGAGTTATCTACCTTTGAATTGCTGAAAATGCCATATTTAACAGTGTTACACTCTAGATGCCACATTTTTTATCCAATCTATCTGAAACTTGCTCAGATTGTATATAACCATAAGAGTTCAGATGAGTTCGATTATGGTTGAAATCGGAATAATAGGTTTAGAGTTATCTACCTTTGAATTGCTGAAAATGCCATATTTAACAATGTTTACACTCTGGAGGCCACAATTTTTATCCAATCTTTCTCAAACTTGCTCAGATTGTATATGACTATAGGAGTTCGAATACGTGTGATTATGGTTGAAATCGGACCAATAGGTCAAGAGTTGTCTGCCCTTGAATTGCTGAAAATGCCATATCTAACAGCGTTAAACACTCTTGCAACTACAGTTTTCAATGGATTTTGATTATACTTGCACACAAAGTATATAGCTACTGTATAAGTGGTAATGTTAGCGAAGTGGAAATATTTGCGAATTTCGTGAATTAACAAAATTCGCAAACAATCCCACCAGCGATATTATCAGCGACCATAATGCAATATGTTACCTCAGCACCGTATCCATTATTTACCCTTACACCGCATTAGATCTATTCATGAAATAATTGAATATCACATATTCCACAGAGACTTTATTGTCTCCAAAATATCAATTAATGTGACATAGATATGCAGGTTCAAACTGAAGTAAGCACAATTCTAATGTACTAAAATATCTCATTAATTTTCAGTCGAGGAAATACTTGACCGCCCCGCAATTGTGGCTCGGCTAAAACATTGATGGATAACGGCGGTTTGTTTATACCTGTATTATAAAACACGGACAGTGGATAGCCTCATCTAAAAATGTTCTTTTTTACAAATATGTGATAAAATATGCAAAACAGCCTTTGATGCTGATGAGACGCCGTGTGAATCGGCGTTCTATCTTTATCAAGGTTGTTTGACAGTCGGCCAAGGGTTAATCTAATTGGTGAGTAGACAAATGCGCAATACTGAGCTGTTTGGTCACACCTCTAATTGGGATAATTACGTGCTTAAACTTTATACTGCTATCTTCATTTTTTAGCAAACATTTGTATCAATATCAAATTATTATGTTTTTGGCATCCAAGTATGGATAGTATCAAGCTATTGATACTCAGTGTGGTTTGCCTCTAAACCAATTTAACATTTTACCGGTGAAATATTTCAGAAGCAATGAACGCCAAGAAATCGAACAACACTGATTCAGTAGGGTCACTTTATTTTGTTGATAATTAGCTCATCTGAGCTAGCTCAGGGTGAGCTTTTGCAATCCTTGAATGTCCAGCGTTCGTCGTTCGTTGTGCGTCGTCAACAATTTTAGTGTTTACACTCTAGAGGCCACAATATTTATCCAATCTTTCTCAAACTTGCTCAGATTGTATATTACCATAAGAGTTCGGATGAGTTCGATTATGGTTGAAATCGGAATAATAGGTCAGAAGTTATCTACCTTTGAATTGCTGAAAATGCCATATTTAACAGTGTTTACACTCTAGAGGCCACAATATTTATTTAAATCTTTCTCAGACTTGCTCAGATTGTATATTACCATAAGAGTTCGAATGAGTTTGATTATGGTTGAAATCGGACTAATAGGTCAGGAGTTATCTACCTTTGAATTGCTTAAAATGCCATATTTAACAGTGTTTACACTCTAGAGGCCACAATATTTATTCAATCTTTCTCAGACTTGCTCAGATTGTATACTACCATAAGAGTTCAAATGAGTTCGATTATGGTTGAAATCGGACCAATAGGTCAGAAGTTATCTACCTTTGAATTGCTGAAAATGCCATATTTAACAGTGTTTACACTCTAGAGGTCACAATTTTAATCCAATCTATCTCAAACTTGCTCAGATTGTGTATGACCATAAGAGTTCGGATGAGTTTGATTATGGTTGTAATCAGACTAATAGGTCAGAAGTTATCTACCTTTGAATTGCTGAAAATGCCATATTTAACGGTTTTTACACTCTAGCGCCCACAATTTTTATCCAGTCTTTTTCAAACTTCCTCAGATTGTATGTTACCATAAGAGTTCGAATAAGTGTGATTATGGTTGAAATCAGACCAATAGGTCAAGAGTTATCTGCCCTTGAATAGCTGAAAATGGCATTTCTAACAGCATAAACACTCTTCCAACTACAGTTTTCAATGGATTTTGATTATACTTGCACACAAAGTATATAGCTATAAGTTCTCGAAGCAGTGCAAGTATTGTTGAAATCTAATCATTGTGGCAATAGTTATCTGCCCTTGATATACTTTGAAATGCTCGAAAAGGCTTCATTTCAGTATTGTTTAGGCTCTAGTTATCAGCCCTTGATGTACTCTACTATACTAGAATTATGAGATTGTATTCCAAAATTGTTTACATGCTATACTACAAATTTGAATGGATTTAGATTAAAATGGGTGAAACAGAAAGGTAAAACTATCAGGCTTCAGTACAAGAGGTGAGCGATATCAGGGCCTTCAGGCCCTCTTGTTTGTCACTACTTACCGTCAGAGTTACGCAATTGTTTGGAGATCTAGTAAGATAGTCAAAATAAAACAACAGAATCTACAGACAAATATAATTGTGACACTGTGACATTATTACAGCTCACGCTTTAAACTGAAACAATATGCACATGAAACGTCGCTGTGAACTACTAGTATTGATATAATTGCCGAGCCGCTTATAGCAACACTCCACAAAAGCACCGTCTGCGCTGAGCTGTTACGGAGTTATTATTACGATGTGTAGTTATAACGGAATGAGATAGAAATGGGTTTTCGCAAACATTTCAGCCAGCGAAATGTCATTTTTGAAGATTCGCAAACTTTTTGACCAGCGAACATAACCACTTATACAGTATATGTTCTCAAAGGAGTGCAATTTTTGTTGAAATCTAATCATTGTGGCAATAGTTATCTGCCCCTGATATACTTTGAAATGCTAGAAAAGACTTCATTTCAGTATTGTAATCTGCCCTTGATGTACTCTACTGTACTAGAATTATGAGGTTGTATTACAAAATTGTTTACATGCTATACTACAAATTTGAATGGATTTAGATTAAAACGGGTGAAACAGAAAGGTAAAGCTATCAAGCTTCAGTACAACAGGTGAGCGATATCAGGGCCTTCAGGCCCTCTTCTCACCATTAAAAGTTTCAGGTGTGAATGAGTTAAAATCTTCAACCCATTTCCTCAAAGCACTGTCGAAAATCCTATATTATGTCCACTATTTCCTCATGCAGCTCCTGGGGAGAGAGATATGCTCCTGATGCACCATGACATTGGTGTACAGTGGTTGGACGGTTCACGGGAGAAGCGCTATGTTAGTTTTGTAGTATACGGAGATGCTCATGAGGGAGGCTACTCTGCCATGGCCAAGACTGTTGGCCTGCCTACAGGCATTGCCACAAAAATGCTGCTTGCAGGTAAGAACAGATGTCATAATACAATGGAGAAGACATACTTTATAGAGTTTTAGAGCTTTTTTTCTCAAAACATAAAATGTTCACATTTTGCTCAATAAATCTCAGAGTTACAACTCATAATGTAAATGTACTAATGGTTGCTTTTTGTGACTACACAGAAGCAATGCAAAGCAACAATTTTAATAAGTAGTCTTAACCCTTAACCCATAGAAGCGCCTTTTAGCACTTATTTCCTCCACTGATGAAAATAGTTCCAATTTATACTGTCATGAATATGTGTTATAAGAATTATTTTCTATATTCTAGAAGATGGTAGCTTAAAGCAGACTGGAAGTAAAGCAGAATGCTTTACTTCCAACCTGCTTTAAGTGGTCACCTATCTTCAATAATATTAAACAGTTTATGAGGTAAAGGGTTAACACAGAGTTCATTGAAGCGAGTTTTTTTTTTAATTTTGTAGTTTACTCCCCTCTTATCTGGAGTCCTTGTTCCATGCTTATTAAGTGTTAAGTTGTTTCTGAGGTCATTCTCAAATTTTTAATTGGTCAGATTTAAGCATTCTGCCCAAATCTGAGCAATGAAAAGCTTGAAATCGATCTCCAACTCATCTCAAACACTGCATAAGCAGACCCTGTATGTTCTACTTTGCAGGTGAGATACAGAAGAAAGGGTTGGTGATTCCAATGTCCCACAGCACCTATCATCCTATACTGTCTCGTCTTAAACAGGAGGGCATTACATCAAAGGAGACCATTGTAACATTGTAATTACACAACACATTTATTCAGTAGGGTACAACATCAAGGGAGAGAACGCAACCCATCAATTCAATGATAAAATATACAGTAAAAACCTCTATTAAGACCACTGAAAAAAGGACAATTGATGGTTTAAAAGACAGGTGACTGCTTAAAGCAAGGTCACTGGTGAAATAAAAAACAGATAGCTCCTTAACTCTTTCCAGTCGAATCACGCCGATATGCGTGATATAAATATTGGCCTTGGCGTCCGATCACGCCTGTGCGTGTGGTCTATGCGTGATGTAAACATGCTACTTTTAAGTGCTTATTTAGTTATCAAAAAAAGTGATTTACAGCCTTTTTGTTTAATACCCATTTATATTATACTAAATAATATTCCATTCTGAAAAAAAGATTTCTGAAAATTTGCTTTATAAACATGTAATTCACGTTTCAAAACTGCATGTAACAATTTGTGCGTAGACAATTGTGGTAAATGGTTCAACGCCGATCGGGACTGAATTTGGAGAAATGAGCTACCAAAAAGCAATTAAATATAAAGAATATTATTAGAACTCGAATAATAATTCATTTCTTACCTCGAAAATAGCTATTCCGGTGATGATTTACGTTTAAAAGGGTTAAAAAGTCGTTCCCCATCCAACACTCCATTACGATAGAACGGGTGGGGGAAATTATTTTGTATAAACTCCGGCGTATTATAATCGTAAATTTCTGCAAAATTACTCGTGTAATGAACATTTTATATGAATGTCGATCGACAGTTAACTTCTTGAATTGATTTTGCAACGTAAACATTATGAAAAATCCCATTAGAAAACAAAGAGATATGCCGAAATTGCGAAGCGGAATTTCTATGCACTTTTCAATAGGCCATGCGAACACACGGGTTTTGGCATAGGCGGCATATGTGTATTACGTGTTTTCCAAGTAAAAAATATTGTTCTAAAGCGTCTTATTTTTCGTCGATTTTACAAAGTATTATTTCTTTTTCTACTTTGTAAGACTGTGTTATTAATAGCAGATATTGACAAATAAAACGGCGTTAAAAATAGCGCTGTCATATTTTGAAATTGACTCGAAACAAGATGGCGGCGCGACAAAATCGAGGCCACTAAACGTGGACATTTCGGGAAAGATTTACGTGCGAGAGAGACAACAAAGACAAAAAACAACCAACACACGCCGGGATCGAATTCTTTCTTCATAATACGCGATTCTGAATATGAATTATACAGTTAATAGACTGAGAAAACGATCCTAAATTGGACACTTGTCTATCAGATACAACGGATTTGAAGGAAAATTTGAACTTTTTCGTCGAACCTTTTCATAAATAAAATCTCTGAAAACACCAGACCGACGGATATTTCAGGTAATTGATTGGATATTATATACAATTTAATCATTTGGGGATGAATAGTCAACAAGTTATGTAAATATGTGTCATAATAGCAATGCACCCAACTCTGTCTGCTACCACAGTATGGGCTATCCCGCAATACACCCTCTCACGGCAAGCTATAAACTTAGTCTAAGGAGCAAAGAGTTAAGGAGCTTTCTGTTTTACTTTCACCTTGCTTTAAGCATTCATCTGTCATGAAAACCCTACCAATTAACACAATTTAGTGGTTGTTATAGAGGTTTTACTATGCAACAAGTCAAAGGAGATATCTCAGCCCAATCTGTCTGATTGTAAAATATACTAGATAAGGATATGATGCACAATCAAGGGAGATAACTCCTGATAGAATTATACAAGATATATGTACAACGAATATGAACTTTTGTTTTCTGCAGAGATGATAACGAGGTGAAGCAGCTTGGATATGTACTGTATCAGATATATGAAGTTAAACTTACTTTAACCCTCTCCCCCACAGCCATCTGCTATCACCTATAAATCAAGCTTTAACTAGCTGTATTTATGGAAGATGGCTGCTTTCACCTCTGAAAGTTAATAGATGAGTCCAATTTCAAAGTAAGTCTAGTCCATTTTTGACCATTTAGTGTTTATTTTAACAAAATATTTCAAAATGACAATCAGTATAGACCCTGATCAGAGGGCTCCTTAAGGAGCCCTCTGATCAGGGTCTACACTGTTTGCATAGGACAAGTGTAATCCTCACAGGTACACTGTTTGTAAATGACGAGTATACTCGTCACTAGGGTTTAATTTGTTAAAGCAAGATAAGGAGCTTTCTGCTTTATTTTCATCAACTTCCTCTTGCTTTCAGCTGACAACTGAATTCAGTATGATAAATTAATGTATGTGGCACTTAAGTGGAGGAGTCGGTAGAGGCACTCAGAGGGGCTTCTATGGAGTGAAGGGTTAAACAATCTTTGAAGAAGCATACATGTACCAGTAATTTCCTTTGAAGGAAGATAGCTACTTCATGCAGGACTTAAATGAAGTAGAAAGCTTCCATTGAAGCTTTCTGTTTTACTGTTGATCTGAATATAAGCTAAAGACTTCTATATTGTGTCTTCATTTAAATGACTACTTAACACAAGTTTAACTACTCATTTATTATTCTGTTAAGTTAGATATTCAGTGTCAGCAAGGCACAATAAATAGTGTATAGAAGCACACTGTATTGTAAGTTAGCATGTGATATTATTTCTTGATCAATTGTTATATTGTTAAGAATAGAAGTATTGGGGTATGATTGTTTTTAGCTCACCTCAGCCAAAGGCTCAAGGGGAGCTATAGGGATGGCCCTGTGTCCGTCATCATCCGTTGTCACTTGTCCGTTGTTCGTTGTCCGTTGTCGTTAACAATTGCTTCAAATGATATCTCCTCCTTTACTGCTGGACAGATTTCAACCAAACTTTACAGGAATGTTCCTTGGGTTAAGCTCTTTCAAATTTGTTCAAAGAATTAAAAACAATGCAGAACTCTTGTTGCCCTTGCAACCAAAGTGAAAAAATAAGGAAATATTAAAAAATCTTCTTGTCAAAAAATACAAAGGCCAGAGCTTAGATATTTGGCACATAGTATCATCTACAGGTCCTTTATCAAGATTGTTCAAATTATGCTCCTAGATTGTTCAAATAATGCCCCTTGGGTAAATAATTACCCCGCCCAATGATATAAATAATTCTTTCCATTTTGTCAACTATTCTCAGGTGAGCGATATATTACCCATGGATCTCTTGTTTATATTATGATACATATCTTCTATAACCACAGGCAGGGCTCCAGTTAATGATTGGGTAATCTGAACATTTCCAACAACATCTTTGTTATGTTACCACCAAACCCTTTGCTGTTACCACTCATTAGAATTGTTTCTTCGAAGAGACAATTCTAATAAGTGGAAACAACATTGAGTTAATTGAAGAATTTTGACAGTTACTTGTTTGAAATTAGCCCCTTAATCTGGAGCTCTGGGCATATTCAAATTCCAATGTTTCAGTACAGTCCTATGTGTTACAGTAATGTTATACCATTATGGCCACTCATAAGAAAGCTTGCTATCAGTCTTGGCATGCTGGGTTATTTTTATGCCTTCTAGTGATTAATTATTTTAATCCGTATGTCTATCTGTCATCCGTAACAAGGTTAATTAGATTTTACCAATTCATTTAGCATCAACACCAATCTCTCAAATACTTGGATATTTATAAAGATTTTGCCTTGGACCTGAATTCCCAATCTAGCAATATCATCCAACTACATTTGATCTTGACTTAATTTGGACTAAGAATATTGTTAATGCACTATTTCTTGGTTAACTAGATTTTACCCTTTTATCTAGCGCCAACACTACTGACTACAATGCCTTGATATTAAACAGTTGTTGCCTTGGACCACTACCTTTCCACCCATATTACTTGACCTTGATCTAATTTGGACTTTAATATTTTAAATGGGTGAAGGAACTGTCTGGGGAAAAGTTTCTGTTTTAACACAGCATATCATCAGAACTGTTTGACACTCTGACCCTGTTTAAAAAATAAATTTAGAAAAGTCTATTTTAGGACAGTAGCAGACAGCAACTGTTGCAGACGAAAAAATTACCAAGCATACAAAGAGTTAATACATAACAAAACAAACATAGAGTCTCCTGTTGTAATCTTCATGCAAAACTTTGAGTTTATCTTCCTTTCCGTTGCTGTGTAACAAAGATTTATACTAGATCTAGTGTACTGTGTTAAGTTTATTTTATTTTGTAGACCAGACATTGCTTTTTAGCTCACCTGAGCCAAAGGCTCAAGGTGAGCTATTGGGATGGCCCTGTGTCCGTCGTCCGTCGTCGTCCGTCGTCGTTAACAATTGCTTCAAATGACATCTTCTCCTAAACGGCTGAACAGATTTCAACCAAACTTTACAGGAATGTTCCTTGGGTCAAGCTCTTTCAAATTTGTTCAAAGAATTGAAAACAATATAGAACTCTGGTTGCTATGGCAACCAAAGTGAAAAAATAAGGAAATCTTAAAAAATCTTCTTGTCTGAAACTACAAGGGCCAGAGCTTAGATATTTGGCACATAACATTATCTACAGGTCCTCTATCAAGTTTGTTCAAATTATGCCCCTGGGGTCAAAATTGGCCCCGCCCCGGGGGTCACAGTTTTACATAGAGTTATATAGTGAAAATTTCAAACGTCTTCTCCACTGAAACTGATATGGCCAGAGCTTTGATATTTGGCATGGTGACACTTCTAAATGTCCTTTACCTAGTTTGTTCAAATGGTTCTGGTCGGTAAATATCTAGGTCATAATTCACATTCAAAATATGTATAGCAGACAGCAATTCAGCATTATAAGAGTTAGACCCTAGCCAAATTTCCTACTGGCAGAGTTACATAACTGAACTCAGGTCAGCTGGTCAGCTGATGAGGTTGCATATGGTGGTGTCTGCTATATTTTTATGCCCTGCAGTTGGGGGCATATTGTTTTTGTCTGTCTGCTTTTTTGTCTGTTTGCACATGTCCATTTGTTTGTCTGTCAGTCCACAACTTTAATCTTAGCCATAACTTTGTTAAAGTTAGAAACTTTATAACTTGGGTCATGTCCTACAAAGGTCAATGTCATTTTTGAGATATTTCCCAGTGTCATATTTTCTTGTCTTTGAGATAACTCCAGTTCTACTGATGTTAACCCATTACCCCATACATATGCCTTTTTACGCCTTTAATTTATTCCTCCTCTAAAGAAAATAATTCCACTTTATATAGTCATAAACATGTAAGATATAAGAAATAGTATCTATATCTTAGTAGATGATAACTTAAAGCAGGTTGAAAGTAAAGCAGAGTGCGCAATAAATAATCATATGGAAATACATGTAGCTTGATAAGAAGAAGTGTCATGGATAAGGGCCATAACTCTGCCAACAATATTTTTTTAAGTTATTCCAATTTGTCATGGTTTTTTTTGTCTGGAAGATAATTCCATTTACAGCTATATTAAAATGTTGTCTTGCCTATTAAGCTAAGGCACAATGACCTCAGGTGAGCGAATTAAGGGCCATGGCCCTCTTGTTTTAACTACCTCAGGTCTATGACAACCAAAGTCCATCACCAAATTCTGCACAGTCTATCTAGGTTGTTTTAGTTTTTACCAAACTTTGCAAAAAACAGCAGTTATTGTTTCAAAAGAAAAAGTTTTGTAGCAGCAGAAATTGATATAATTTTCCAAGGCAGAATGCTATCTATAATAAGTATAAGTTTAACCAATTACACCATAAATACGTCTTTTTAAGCCTTTAATTCAATCCTCTACTGAGGATAAAAGTTTTAATATATACTGCCACTAATAAAAATCATATTTTTTTTATTATTCTAACAGATATTAGCTTAAAGCAGACTGGAAGTGCTTTACTTTCAGCCTGCTTTAATGTTTAACCATCATCAAAACTAGAACCAAGCTATGGGGTAATGGGTTAAATTTAATTTATTTTACATTGATTACCAGTATACACAGAATGTATTATATGTAATGGCTACTTTATTATTTTATCAACCGCTTGAATCTCTTTGCTCCCTTACCTTGTACAATGGGTATTTGCAAACAGTTCAGATCCTGTTCGGACACTGTTTAATGTGGTGTCTGATTATGTTCCGAACATTTTTGACGCTCATTTCAAAAATTTTGGGTTCAAAATATCTAAAATTTAAATTTGAAAAAAAAAGCAGACAACAATTGTTTAAAGCAGATGACCTCATCGCAGTGATAGGTTTAACCCATTACTCCATAAATACACCTTTTTATGCCTTTAATTTATATCTCCACTCAGGAAAATAGTTATGAATATGTGTGATAAGAATTATTTTCTATAATCTAGAGGATGGTAGCTTTAAGCAGGCTGAAAGTAAAGCAGAATGTGCCTTAAGGCACATTCTGCTTTACTTTCAACCTGCTTTAAGTGGTCACCTATTTTCAAAACTAGAAACCGGCTAGTTGGTATAATGGGTTAAATGGGTGTATGATTGTTTTATGATATATACTAATAATTTATTGATTATACCAAAGACCACAAATATATAGATATAAATGTAAGTAGAATAAGAAGTTGACAATCTTTGCGTTTCACATTTTGTTGTGTGAAGTAGTCAAAATGTGTTAAACCAAACTGGTCATTCCTGTTAGAAGTAATGGCCTGGAAAGGCATACCCGTAGGTTTAATCTTTTAAGGTCTGCATTGTTAATGGAAATACTGTGATCTGATTCTTTATTTGATGGTTGCTTAAATCAGACAAAAGTTAAGCATTACAGAGCATTCTGCTTTACTTTCAGTCTGCTTTAAGTTGTGTGAATTATTAGGTATTTAAGGCAGGTGACTGCTTAAAGCAAAGTTTAAGTAAAACAGAAAACTCCTTTATTTTCACCCTGCTTTAAGCTGTCACATGTACTTTACACAATCAATTAGCCTTCTTTACAGTGGTCGTAATAGAGAGGTTTTACTGTATTTAGCAACTATTTATGTTGTAAATGACAATCTAATACTCTACTATATAGTCAAGATTTGTAAACCCAGTGCTTTTATTCAAACTACTGTCAGTATTATATTAACCTAGTACCCCATAAATACACCTTTGATTTATTACTCTACTGAAGAAAATAGTTCCATTTTATACTGTCACAAATAAAAATCATTAGAAATATTTCTATATTCTAGCAGATAATAGCTTAAAGCAGGCTGAAAGTAAAGCAGAATATGTCTTAAGGCGCATTCTGCCTTACTTTCAACCTGCTTTAAGTGGTCACATATCTTCAAAGCTAGAAACAGGCTATGGGGTAATGGGTTAAGCAAGTTGTTAATAGAAGTGCAGTGGGTAGTCTTAAATACAGATGGTTGCTTACTGCAGGATAAAGATAATGCAGAAAGGTCCTAAATTTTTATCCTGCATTAAGCAGTCACATGTCTTTATTTGATTACATCTTATGTCACTTAATGCAAGATTGATTGTATATGGGGGTTTCCTTTCAAAGTTACTACCATAGCTGACGTTTTAAATGCTAAAATGTTTTATTACATGTACATGTTAAAGGCAAGAAGACAAAAAAGGAATATCAGTATCTATCAAATGTTTATTCAAATATACATGACAATTTTGATCTGTTTTTGCTCATATTAGAACATATCATGGCTCTAGTACTTGGTATGTTAGTTTTGTGATAGTATGCAGAACTTTAGATGAGAATGTGTAAACAATCTGTTTGCACTGTATGCCTCATCCAAATCCTATTATGTGACTACTCATTAGAATCATCACAAAGTGATATAGGATTTGATGGAGGCATAATGGTTTAAGTTTTTGAAATACACACCTCATCTGGAGCTCTGAGTATGTTGACCGAATCTCTACCATAGTGTAACAGTTTTGATATTAAATTTATTTATAATGAAGTTGTTTTACAAATTGTTTTGTTGACAAATATTTTGTTGTTTTCCTGGTAAATATAGGTTATTTTGCTCAGTAACTTAAATGGCTGATTTTGTAAAAGATTTTCACATCTGTTAGAACATGAACTGTTAAAACCTGTTGTTAAAAGAAGACTGACTGTGCTCAAAACAAATGGCAGCTTAAAATGGAGGTTCTTTGTCAGAAGTCCGCTGAGTGACGCCTATGTGCGTTGAAAGAAGACTTCAAAAAACAGACCTTTAACCTTTAACTTTAAAATGAAAGAAACAGGTTTTCTGATTTACTTTTGTATTGCTTTAGGCAGCAATCTGTCTAAAAACATTTAAATTAACCTTCTTTTGAGAAATAGTTTTTGTCAGATTGCTTGTTAATATCAATGTTTTTGGGGATAGACAAAAGTTGATTGTTCTATATATTTCTCAATGTTCTATATTTTTCTCAAATACTTGTTTCTGAAAGTACATGTATACCTCATTTCTGAAAATGTACCTCACACAACTCTTTATTTTATTCTTGCCAAATTACCTACCATGGCATTTGCTTTAACCCATTATTCCATAAGTACACTTTCTTACTCATTTGATTCATTCATCCACTGAAGAAAATATTTCCAATGTATACAGTCATGAATATGTACCATAAAAATAGTTTCTATATTCTAGCAGATGAAAGCTTAAAGTAGGCTGAAGTAAAGCAGAATGTGCCTTCTTGCACATTCTGCTTTACTTTCAACCTGCTTTAAGTGGTCACCTATCTTCAATACTAGTAACAGGTTATGGAGTAATGGGTTGATAAGGGTCAATGCTGAATCTATACATTAACATCAACAAGGCTCAATATTGTAATCCTGATCAGACATCACTTGAGCCAACTTGCATAAAATTTAAGAAATAAATGCAGACTTCATAGCCAGATGAAATGTGTTTGTTATTGATGGTTAAGAGTGTATCACGATATAAATGCCAATTAAACTAAGTATATTATGAAGATCCATACTTTGTGACATTGATGTAATAATAAAATTGCATTGTAGTCAGGATATCAAACATTTTCTTTTTAGCTCACCTGAGCTAGCTCAGGGTGAACTTTTGCAATCTTTGAATGTCCGGCGTCCGTCGTTAGTCCTCAACAATTTTAGTGTTTACACTCTAGAGACCACAATATTTATCCAATCTTTCTCAAACTTGCTCAGATTGTATATTACCATGAGAGCTCAAATGAGTTCAGTTCGATTATGGTTGAAATCGGACCAATAGGTCAAGAGTTATCTACCTTTGAATTGCTGAAAATGCCATATTTAACAGTGTTTACACTCTAGAGGCCGCAATATTTATTCAATCTTTCTCAAACTTGCTCAGATTGTATATTACTATAAGAGTTAGGATGAGGTTGATTATGGTTGAAATCGCACAAATAGGTCAGGAGTTATCTACATTTGAATTGCTGAAAATGTCATATTAAACAGTGTTTACACTGTAGAGGCCATACTTTTTATCCAATCTTTCTCAAACTTGCTCAGATTGTATATTACCATGAGAGCTCAAATGAATTCGATTATGGTTGAAATCGGATCAATAGGTCAAGAATTATATACCTTTGAATTGCTGAAAATGTAATATTTAACAGTTCTTACACTCTAGAGGCCACAATTTTAATCCAATCTATCTCAAACTTGCTCAGATTGTATATGACCATACGAGTTGGGATGAGTTTGATTATGGTTGAAATCGGACTAATAGGTCAGGAGTTATCTACCTTTGAATTGCTGAAAATGCCATATTTAAAGGTGTTTACACTTTAGAGGCCACAATTTTGATCCAATTTTTCTCAAACTTGCTCAGATTGTATATGACTATAAGAGTTCAGATTAATTTGATTATGGTTGAAATGAGACTAATAGGTCAAGAGTTATCTACCTTTGAATTGCTGAAAATGCCATATTTAATGGTGTTTACACTCTAGCAGCCACAATTTTTATCCAGTCTTTTTCAAACTTCCTCAGATTGTATATTACCATGATAAGAGTTCGAATTAAGTGCAATTATGGTTGAAATCGGACCAATAGGTCAAGAGTTATCCGCCCTTGAATAGCTGAAAATGCCATATCTAACGGCGTTTACACTCTTGCAACTACAGTTTTCAATGGATTTTGATTATACCTGCACACAAAGTATATAGCTATAAGTTCTCGAAGGAGTGCAATTATTGTTGAAATCTAATCATTGTGGCAATAGTTATCTGCCCTTGATATACTTTGAAATGCTAGAAAAGGCTTCATTTCAGTATTGTTTAGGCTCTAAGTTTTCTGCCCATGATGTACTCTACTATATTAGAATTAATAGGTTGTATTCCAAAATTGTTTACTTGCTATACTACAAATTTGAATGGATTTAGATTAAAACAGGTGAAACGGAAAGGTAAAGCTACCAGGCTATAGTACAACAGGTGAGCGATATCAGGGCCTTCAGGCCCTCTTGTTTTTAGCTCACCTGGCACGAAGTGCCAAGGTGAGCTATTAGGATCGCTGGATGTCTGTCGTCCGTCGTCCGTTCACAATTGCTCGTTAACACTCTAGCGGCCACAAATTTCATTGGATCTTCATGAAAGTTGATGACAATGTTTGTCTTGATAAAATCTAGGTCAAGTTCGAATGTGGGTCATGTGCGGTCAAAAACTAGGTCACTAGGTCAAATCATAGAAAAACCTTGTTAACACTCTAGCGGCCACAAATTTCATTGTATCTTCATGAAAGTTGATGACTATGTTTGTCTTGATAAAATCTAGGTCAAGTTCGAATGTGGGTCATGTGCGGTCAAAAACTAGGTCACTAGGTCAAATCATAGAAAAACCTTGTTAACACTCTAGAGGCTACACATTTCAATTGGTTTTCATGAAACTTAGTCAAAATATTTGTCTTGATGAAATCTAGGTCAAGTTCGAATGTGGGTCATCTCCGGTCAAAAAGTAGGTCACTAGGTCAAATCATAGAAAAACCTTGTTAACACTCTAGCGGCCACAAATTTTATTGTATCTTCATGAAGTTGGTGACAATGTTTGTTTTGATGAAATCTAGGTCAAGTTCGAATGTGGGTCATGTCCGGTCAAAAACTAGGTCACTAGGTCAAATCATAGAAAAACTTTGTTAACACTTTAGAGGCTACACATTTCAATAGGTTTTCATGAAACTTTATTAAAATGTTTGTCTTGATAAGATGTAGGTCAAGTTCGAATGTGGGTCATGTCTGGTCAAAAACTAGGTCACTAGGTCAAATCATAGAAAAACCTTCTTAACTCTCTAGAAGCTACACATTTCATTAGATCTTCATGAGACTTGATCAAAATGTTTGTCTTGATAAAATCTAGATCAAGTTTGAGTGTGGGTCATGTCCGGTCAAAAACTAGGTCACTAGGTCAAATCCTATAAAAACCTCATTAACACTCTAGAGGCTACAAATCTCAATGGATCTTGATGAAACTTGGTCAGAATGTTTGCCTAATTGATATCTAGGTCAAGTTTGAATGTGGGTCATGTCCGGACAAAAACTAGGTCACTAGGTCAAATCATAGAAAATCCTTGTGAACACTCTTGAGGCTACAAATCTCATTGGATCTTGATGAAACTTGGTCAGAATGTTTGTCTCATTGATATCTAGGTCAAGTTTGAATATGGGTCATGTCGGGTCAAAAACTAGGTCACTAGGTCAAATCATTGGAAAATCTTGTTTACACTCTAGAGGTTGATTGTGGGTATACATGTCCTGTCATAATCTAGGTCACTATAGTTTAAGTTTGCCATGGTGTACCAGGTGAGCGATTTAGGGCCATAGTGGCCCTTGTTTCATTTAGCCAGTTTGTACACTATCTTTTCTGTTTATAATTTTAGTTGAACTCAGGTCTATTTTCGTTTATTGTTTACCGTAGATGTTTGTCCCTACATTTATGACATTGATTATCACTAGATGACTTTTACTTATGCATAGAATAATCATAGTTGATCTGAATTGTTTAATAATCAGTGTGGCGTGAATTATATATCTGACATGGATTAAATCTTACTAAACATTACTTTCCTCATTCAAAAGTTATATACATGTATGTTTGAAATTTTATTTTCAGCTTTTTATTACTTTTGTATGTCCCTATACATGACAAATGTACAGTCAGTATTCCGTGACTACTCAGTAGTTAGCTATAAATGCAGCTTAAATGTAAAGTACAAAGATTCAATAGCAGCTTTCTTGCATTTAGCTGACACCTTTCTATCATGAAACAAGAAACATACCAATATGTAAGTTACTGAATAAACCAGGGCTCCAGATAAGAGGAGGATAAACTGAACAAATCCAACATTTTCTTGCTCGTTTCAGCACCAATTCCAGAATTTCCTATATCTGTTACAGTCAATCTGTGAAATCAGTCATTACGCGTAATGACTAGTCAATCTGTGAAATGACTTTTTCACATAGTCCTTTAACTCTTTGAACCCTAGTCACGCTTATATGCGTAATTTGCAAACAGCGTACCTGTGGGGAGTACACTTGTCCTATGCAAACAGTGTTGACCCAGATCAGAGAGCTCCTTAATCAGGGTCTACGCTGTTTGTCAGTTTGACATATATTGTAAAAATCAACTCTAAAAGTCAAAAATGGACTAGACTAAATTGAAAACTAGAATTGTCCATTTGAGGTTTCAGGGAGGAAAGGGTTAATGTTACAATTTATGATAATTATACAGTGATATTTTCAAAGGTCAAAAAGTTAATGTATACAAAACACCACAATCTCACTACAAAACAACTCAATTTGTCAACATTATTTTTAAAAATAAAAACAAAACAAAATAGAGCCTGTAGCTTTACATGCAAATTATTCAATTCTTTCCTATTTATAGCGTTCAAGGTCTTAAACATCATTTCACAAATTGACTGAAATAAGGTGTGAAATAAATGTGGTGTTTTGTGCAGGAAATCGTTTAACTTTTAAAAAATATCATCAAAGGACTTTGTGAAAAAGTAATTTCACAGATTGACTAGTCATTACGCATAATGACTGATTACACAGATTGACTGTAACATATCCACTGTGACTGCTCATTAGAATTGCCACAAAGAGGTGATTCTAATGAGTTGTGGCGCAATAGGGTTTAATGCAGAAGTAATGATTTTAGTTTTTGAAATACATCCCTTATCTGGAGCTGTGAGAAATTATTTGAATCTTGAATCTATTAGATAGTTTCCATACACTGTCTTCTGAGTAGCCATACAACACAATACAAATTTGACTGTAAATTAAGCCTTTTATAATTTCTGAATCTCATATATATACAGTACTCTCTCCCCACAACGGCCTTACAATGCTTGCGACTGTTCCCTAAACAAGACAATTATGTCCAATCTTTCGCGGCTGCAATATCGTCTGCTGTTTTTCTCATCGTCACATATTGGACATTTCCACAGACAAAGCATAATTATGAGTGACAAACAGCTTGTATCCAGATGAGAAACTGCATTACGAGACGTCTGATCTGGATGGAAACTGTTTCTAAATGTAAGCCAATTTCCCTCCCATTAACAACTTCCTCCGAACAACACACACAATATTTGTCTCCCATTGTATATTGTTGTAGAGAAGGAGCGCTGTATGCTCTGGATGCAAGTTGTTTTTAAATGTAAGCCAATTTCCCTCCCTACAACAACTTCCTCCTAACAACACACACAATATTTGTCTCCCATTGTATATTGTTGTAGAGAGGGAGCACTGTATGATACAGTTGTCTGATCTGGATGCAAGTTGTTTTTAAATGTAAGCCAATTTCCCTCCCTACAACAACTCCCTCCTAACAACACACACAATCTTTGTCTCCCATTGTATATTGTTGTAGAGAGGGAGCACTGTATGATACAGTTGTCTGATCTGGATGCAAGTTGTTTTTAAATGTAAGCCAATTTCCCTCCCTACAACAACTTCCTCCTAACAACACACACAATCTTTGTCTCCAATATTGTATATTGTTGTAGAGAGGGAGCACTGTATGATACAGTTCTCAATGTTTATCTTTACAAGCACATCTTGTTTATATAATACATGTATGACATAACTATACAGGTTTCAATTAAATAATCTTAGTGTAGATCTACAGTAAAAACACTCTATTCTGACCACTAAAACCAAGGGTAAATTATTGTATGAAAGACGGGTCACAGCTTAAAGCAAGGTGAAAGTGAAACAGAAAACTCCTTAAGGAGCTTTCTGTTGAACTTTCATATTGCTTTAAACAGTCACCTGCCTTAAACACAAAATAATAAATTTGATTTAGTGGTCCTTGTAGAGAGGTTTGACTGTATGTTCAACCCTAAAGTGCTTGCTATTGTTGAAATTCTTGTTTTGAGACTGTTGCATCCAAACTGTTTGCAATTTTAAGCCAATTTCGCACTTAAAATAATTTAAACCAAGAAAATATTTAGTTAGTTACTTACTGTTTTCAAACTAGTCAACCAAAGTAAAAACCTGTCCTTATATTTAAAGGGAGTCATAGGTAATTTTTCGTTGTTAAAATTTTACCAAATAACTTTTGCACAAATAGCTGTAGTCTCTTGTAATACAAATCAGTAACTGAACGGAATCAAATACTTCATGTATAGGAAATGTTAACTATGAAAACAAGGTATTCCCCTTGTTTTGTTGTTGTTGCTAAGACGAATTTAGGTCTACTCAAAGCCATATATTAACTCTGCATGCTGGGTATTTTTTAGTCTGCAACAATTTGTCGTCTGCTATCGTTCTAAAATTACAATTTTCAAAATTTCTTTTAAATTCAGGATCAGAATGGCAAACAGATTGGATCCTGATGAGACGCCGCATTATGCGATGTCACATCTGGATCCAATCTGTTTGCAAAGGTAATCATTACGGCAGGTAGAGCGGGTGCGGGTATTGCCGAACATGTTTCTAACACCGACTACTTTTAAATATATGCGGTAGCACTTCTCAGAGCTGGATAAGCTATAATATGACGTCACAATTATAACGTCATATCTTTTTCTGACACGACCGTGATACTTTGAAGCCGCAGCTGTGTACATTTTCAACATTATGCATATAAACATAAATCACGGGTTGAGGAAGGTACAGTGTTACGCAGTTTCGAATTCCGAACATGTGACGTCATAAGATGCTAGCGTCATATGATTTTTGTCCTGTATAATTAGAACATTGTTTTTAAGTTATAAACGGTTACTGCTTCATGTTTGACAACTCTGCTTTCAAATCGGGATTAATTAAACAGAGTTATCTGGGTGTTCGGTAATAGGAACAGTAATGTTTATATATGTTTCTATTACCGACTACATACATAGCCATTGAAATTGGATTTATTAAAATGATCTAACTAGCTTAAACTACACAATTAAAGTTGTTATATAGGTGTTTGTTGATTCTATATAACCAGATAAATAAGTTTCCTTTCTTTTCTTTACATAATTGAGTCGACAGATAGACCTATGCTAAACGCCAGTGCTACTCTGAAGAATACACAAAAACAGATCTTCGGCATCTTTATTTTAAACTACCGATACTGCTAAAAGTTTGATTCAGCTGACAGTAAAAAGAAATTGCAAATAAAATACATTAGATAATCACCTTGAATGTTCGCCTCTTATAGCATCCAATTAGTATCCTCACTTTATACATACTTTGCAAACACACAGTAACACAGACACTTTTTACACACAAGGTGACAAAAACATCACAGCATAATTGAGGGGCCCCGCCCATTTCCATCATTTACTTATAATTCGCAGGAACGTATATAGAGATCTCTACATACGTTCCTGGTATTCAATACTCTAGCTCTGGCTATAGATATATATCCAGATGTATATCGTAAACAAAATTTGCAGCTGAACTGGGGACTCTCACTAAACTTGAAGATGGTCTCGCTATTCCTAAATCCTTTGATCTGACCGACATCCAGGTTCCTTTTGTGTAAAAGTAATCAGACCATCTGTTCATAACTAAGTCCCACAAGGACATGAAACAAAAATATACTGTACTATACGAAATTTTACATTACGGCACTGAATTCCTTTTTAATGCCAAATGCCCTTGTGGTAATTATAACCAGGGAAATGATCAGAACACACCTATTAGCCAGACACTTTCAAATATAGCCAGTTGATGCTGTGTTGATTTGTTCATGTTCGGCAGAAATCATGACACGTGTATTCATGGATTACTCCTAATGTGGCAGTTCTCTGACTGTTCAATACAGTGGGAAAATAAGGTTTGGTATGGACAATGTTTATTACGTAATTGCTCCCAACACTGGTAAATAGTCGAATTGATTTAGAATAAACGTTGTTGCAACATAGGGGTAGCTGCGGTTCCGTACCTGTAGACACTCTAAGACACAGTCTACAGTTACGATATCGCAACTACGTAGGGTCTAAACTATTTAGTGGGAATAAAATGCTTAATGCCTACTTTCAGGTATGATTTGGATGATTTCTAAAAAAAAATACAAAGTGTTCGGAAAAACAAACACATGTGTTCGGTGTTACAGACAGTAGTCGGTAATTAAAGCATTTTGGTCTAGTTGCAAAACTGACTTATTCTCCGTCAAATATAGCGTTATGTAGGGGAGTGTTGCTCGAAAATACTTATTACAGTTGTTCCTTATAACGTGTTGCTAACATTGAATGCATATGCTTATATTAATGAACATATCATATAAAATTGCTTAAGTGGTCGGTAATACCCGCACCCGTTCTATATCCACCGCTAGCGTGCAAAGAGTTAATGCATCCCCCCCAGCTTTGAGGCCTTATTGAAATATTTATTACTGTATAAAATGGAACTTTTTTTCTTCAGTGGAGGAAAAAATTAGAGGCGTAAAAAGGTGTATTTATGGGGGAAAAGGGCTAAGGATACTTCAAGAATAACAATGATTTTAACGAAGCAGAGGCCTATGACTCCCTTTAAGGCTTTCTGCTAGCTGTGATACTAGTTAGTCTTAGTGACCTACAGGGTAGTTTGCTGTTAGCATAGTTTGACACTAGATTTATAGTACTTGTTGATTTTCAGAGTAAATTTATCAATGCTATATTTTGTTATTTAACCCATTACTCTACAGCCTGTTTCTAGTTTTGAAGACAGCTGATCACATAAATCAGGTTGAAGAGTAGAGCAGAGTGTGACATAAGGTGCATTCTGTTTTACTTTCAGTCAGATTTAAGCTACAATCTGCAAGGATATAGAATATATTTCTAATGGTACATATTCAGGGCTAAAAACTGGAATCATTTTCTTCAGTGCTAGAAAAAGGTTAAGGCATGAAAGGCATATTTATGGAGTAATGGGTTAATTATACTTCTGAAGTTATCCCATATGTGAATAGT
The DNA here is from genome assembly GCA_922989275.2 of Gari tellinella. Lineage (NCBI taxonomy): Eukaryota > Metazoa > Mollusca > Bivalvia > Cardiida > Psammobiidae > Gari > Gari tellinella. The sequence continues at coordinate 57,561,020 of OV277858.1, forward strand.
TAAGTGGTAATGGGAAACTGTAGTAAGCAGCAACTCCAAAGAGCTGAACAACCAAAAAGGTGACATGATAATGAAGGACTTAACCAATTCTTAACCCTTAAATACACCTTTTTACGCCTTTAATTGATTCCTCCACTTAAGAAAATAGTCCCACTTTAAACAGTCGGGAATATGTTACATAAAAATTATTTTCTTCATTCTAGCAGATTATAGCTTAAAGCAGGCTGAAAGTAAAGCAGAAGGCGCCTTCTGCTTTACTTTCAACCTGCTTTAAGTAGTCACCTATCTTCAACATTTGAAACAGGCTATTTGGTAATGGGTTAAGTAATGATGAAAGCTCCTGTACAAACTTTCTGTATCACCCATGTCCTTCCTTGGACTGTCACCTGTCTCTAGTAGTCTATAACATTCTCTTTGTTGAATGGCTGCTGAACACACATGTTATCATAATGCTGGCTTTGTGTAGGGTTCAATAATTACAGGGCTGCCATTTCTCCGGATTTTTCTTAAATCTTCGTATTTTTTCTGGCACATGGTAGCTTAAAGCAGGCTGGAAGTGAAGCAGAATGCGCCTTAAGTCGCATTCTGCTTTACTTCCAGCCTGCTTTAAGTGGTCACAGGTCAACAAAGCTAGAAACAGGCCATGTGGTAAAGGTACGATTCGTAAAATCGCACTTGAAAAATGCAAATCTGGAAATCTTAGGAATTTTCATGTCAAATTATGGCAGCCCTGTAATTACAATCCCTTCTGTGGATGTGTATTGGTTTTGTTTAGTTTATAGTTTTCTTTCCTCGACTAATTGAATTTTATAGTAGTTTTCAATTTTAATAATCATTTAAATTGACAGTATTTTAGAAAGGTGGCAACTTGATGCAGGATAAAGTAAGTAGAAAGCTCCATTAGGAGTATTTGCTTTCCTTCAACTAGTTTTAAGAAGCGCCTGTGCCACATACTTAAAACAGGCTGTCGTTTGACAGTTTCAAGCGTAAATGTTACACATTAATCATTTCAATTTATCGAATATTCAAGCCATGCTCACTGACAACTGAATGCCATATTCGAATTTATACATGTTAATTGTTGACTGTTCTGATTTAAAATTTATACAGTAAAACCCCTCTATTACGACAATTAAATGAGGTTATGTTTTCATTGATCTAAGTAGGTGATTGCTTAAAGCAAGAGGAAAGTAAAGCAGATTGCTCCTAAACCGTCACCTGTCTTTTATCATATCAACAAGATTTCTTGAGTAGTCATAATAGAGAGGTTCTACTGTATATGGTTTTAAATTCATACTTATATATTTACATTCGCCCCGCATTGTCCTTATATAACACCATTCTAAAAAGAGACTTGCATATTTCAATGAATGCTCACTTAAAATCCAGTTCTAGCCGGCTGGTTTAGGGGCGGAGCTATACTGATCACTTTCAAATCGATACAGAGAAGTCCGTATGGTAGGCGCGGTTAACGCGGAGTAATCAAGTATGGCGTGTGAGTAAATCGGTTTTAAAAAACGCGACCTAAATTTAAGATGCTTATCATACAAGTATTTCGTAAATTCATGTGCTTTTAGATATCTCAAAAGGGATTTTAAACATAACGAGAAAGTTTACCGGTTAAAAGTCTAAATTTATTCAGTAAATATAATATGTGATTGGGACTAGTTTCAGTCCATATATAGAGATCGTTACTACGATAGCAACGGGCAAAGTGTCTATTAGAACGGTTATGTACATTTCTGGTTCATTTCTCAGCTCACGATGGAATATAAATATAAGAAATAAATTGCGTACTTCCGTTATTCATGAGCTGATGGCACGTCCATGCTTTTACTAGCAAAGTTAAGCAAGAAGCCCTTCGGGCTTCACGCACTTTGCTAGTAAAAGCATGGAAGTGCCATCAGCTCATGAATGCCGGAAGTACGGAATTCATTTCTTAAATCAACACTGTATTCTGCTATTAAATGGCAAAAGACATAAACATAAACTATACAATTGATTAGTCAAAATCCTACCGGTATGTAAAAAGTTTAAATATTGTCATTTTCATCTTAATTTAAGGTAAAGTAAAACTAACCTCCTCTATCGAAATGAACTGAATTTTATCAGAAATCATTGTTTTTAACTTATTCACTTTAAAAGGAATTCTGTTTTCAATAAAATGTCCATTTTTGACTATTTAGGGTTGTTTTTTTACAGCTAATTGCACTGTTTGTATAGGACAAGTGTATTCTATACAGGTACACTATTTTTCAAAGACAAGTATACTCATCTCCAGGGGTATGCTTCACCTTTTAGTCATCACTTTAAATGGCCTACACTCTGCTGATACAGCTTGTATTGTCCTCACTTCATAAAGCAACTGTATGGTTTGACTACAGTATAACCTGGCTTGTCCTACATCCTTTGGTACAAACTGAGAATCATGGATAAAGCAGTGTGTTGTTTAACCCATTACCCAATAGCCTGTTTTTAGTTTTGAAGATAAGTGGCCACTTAAAGCAGGTTGAAAGTAAAGCAGAATGTGCCTTAAGGCTCATTCTGCTTTACTTTCAGCCTGCTTTAAGTATATAGAAAATATTTCTTCAAGTACATTTTTACTGTATAAAGTGGAAACAAAATCTTAAGTGGAGTAATAAAGTAAAGGCATAAAAGGCGTATTTATGGAGTAATGGGTTAAGCAGGTTTTAGACATCTAAAATCATTGTCAGATAAAGCACCAGGTGTGGAATAAGCCAGGTTATACTGTAATTTGTTTATACATGTATCACACTTGAATCTCACTTGTTTTCATACTCACACATTTACCTTTTGATATAAGCTGATTTATTAGGCAGTGTCTAGCACATATTGATTATTACTGGATATGTCTTTGTTGGTAATGTTTAGGGTGATGACTGCTTTACCCTTTCCTCCACAGCCAGAAGCACATATCATCTATAATATCTGTACTTAACTTTTTACCCCATAACTTGTTTCTAATTCTGACGATAGGTGACCACTTAAAGCAGGTTGAAAGTAAACCAGAATGTGCTTCAAGTTACCTTCTACTAGAAGATGTATGAAATGCCCTCTGTGTTTCATTCCTGGACTTCCTAGTAGGTAGGGACTACTTTCTTAAGTGTAGAAATAAAGGTGTAAAAAGAGTAATGGGTTCAGATTGGTTATGAGTGCAGGTGTTCACCGTTTCTGACGTTATTTATTTGTTATAAAATGGTTTAGGAAACTGGCCTCTGGTGTATGTTAGTGTCTTGTTGATTTGCTGTTTGAGATATGTAACCAAGAATAAAAGTGATACTAACCTAAATACTCATTGATTTGTGCTTTGTTTACCAAAAGTAAAATTCAATAAAACCACTCTAATACGACCACAAAATTGTGTTAATTATTAGGTGTTTATAACAGGTGACTGCATAAAGCAAGATGACAGTAAAACAGAAAACTCCCTTAGGAGCTTTCTGTTTTACTGTCACCTTGCTTTCAGCTGCCACCTGTGTTTTAAACAATCAATTTAGGGAAGGTAATAGAGAGGTTTTACTGTACTTACCTACCTAAATACTCATTGGTTTGTGCTTTATTTACATGGACATGGCAAACTGGTCAAAAGCATGCTACCTACTACACACCAAGTGATTTTGTTGTTGTATAAACCTTTCATTCATAGTGATTTTCAGTGTTTACTTCAAAATACATTGCATGCATGTAGGTTACAGAGCAGGACTCAATGTGGGACAGACAGACAGACGCACACCAAACTGCACGATTACTATATGCCTAAAATAATTGGGGGCATAAAAAGATTGACCCAAGGAACATTCTTGTAAATTATGTTTGCAACCAGCCAAATGGTTTAGTTTAGTTTAACCATATTTTATTTCAAATTCATGAAATCGTTTAGATGAAGATGTTCAAGAAATTGTTGACACACGACGGACGAAGACTTTGTGCCTGGTGAGGTAAATAATTTGGTTTCGTCATGTCAGGGTTCATCAAATTTATAAAGTAACCTCTTCACTGCCTTATCCCAAGTACAATGGTTATTTGTAAACAGTTAAACTATTTGGATCCTGATCAGAAACAAGCACCTTAGAGCTGATATCCCCTGCCGCAGCGATTGTCCAGAAGAAAGTGGCAAACTTTATTGTGGGAGGAAGGGGCAAATGGTGATCACCTGTCTTTAAAGATCAACATTCAAAAGCTTTTTACAAAGTTTTATAAAATCCATTCAATTTTGTACATTTTAAAGCCTAAACAATACAAAAAATAAAGCCGTTTGTAGCATTATAAATCTAAGTATGACAGGGGTAGGTAACTCTTGATTCAAATTCAACAGTAATTAAACACTCTCAAGAACTTATAATTGTGTGCAAGTATTATTAAAAAAAATTCAGAACTGTAGAATTTAATAGAGTGTAAACACATTTTCAACTCATCAAGGGCAGAGTATTCTTGACTAATTTGCACATTTTCGATAATAATTGAACTCATTCTATAAATAATAGCCATATATGATTTAACTTATTTTTCAAAATCCATTCACATTTGTACACAATAGCATGTAAACAATAAAGCCATGTTGAGCATTACTAAGTACATAAAGGGCAGATAACTCTTGCCACAAAGTATCCTATTTTGACAATAATTGCTACCCTTATATTTATATACATCATGTGTAAGTTAAATCAAAATCCATTAAAGACTGTAGTTTCTAGATGGTAAAAACTGTTAAATATGGGTTTTTTTACTCATCAAGGGCAGATAACTGTTGACTAGTTTCTCCGTTTTCAAAAATGATAACAATTATTTGAAAACTAATAGCCATACATAGTTTAAGAATTTGTTTTATCAAAATTCATGCATATTTATAGATAGTAGGATGTAAACAATTTTAAAATAAAGCATTTTCTATCATTTCAAAGTACATCAAGGGCAGATAACTATTGCCACAAGTATCCTTTTTTGACAATAATTGCAAACCTTCAAGAACTTTTACTTATAGACATCTTGTGCAAGTATCATTTAAATCCATTCATAATTGTAGTTGCCAGAGAGTAAAAACAGTTAAATATGGCTTTTTTTACTTATCAAGGGCAGATAACTCATGACTAATTTCTCCATTTTCAACAATAATCAAATTCATTTGAAAACTAATAGCCATACATAATTCAAGAAAGTTTTTTCAAAAATCCATGCATATTTATAGGCTCTAGTATGTAAACAATACCAAAATAAAGCATTTTCTAGCATTTCTAAGTAAATCAAGGGCAGATAACTCTTGTCACAAGTATCCTTTTTTTTACAATAATTGCACACCTGCAAGAACTTGTACTTATAGACAATGTGTGCAAGTATAAACAAAATATGTTGAATACTGTAGTTGCTAGAGTGTAAAAACTGTTAAATATGGCATTTTTAACACAAAAAGGGCAGATAACTCATAAATTCCTAAAATTTTCTGAAAAAAATTTGATTTCCTACGGTGCTCCTATGATGACAAATAAGTATACCAAGTTTAATCCAAATCTGTTTATAGGTTTCGGAGATACAGTTGCGGACGGAAAACATGACGGACGCACGGACGGCATTTTTAACACAAAAAGGGCAGATAACTCATAAATTCCTAAAATTTTCTGAAAAAAATTTGATTTCTCACGGTGCTCCTATGATGACAAATAAGTATACCAAGTTTAATCCAAATCTGTTTATAGGTTTCGGAGATACAGTTGCGGACGGAAAAGGACGCATGCACGCACGCACGCACGGACAGCCGGACGGACAGACCTAAAACAGTATCCCTCTGCCTTTCGGCAGGGGATAACAAAGTATTTCACTACTTGACACTCATTACGATGCTAGTTTCTGTAATTCGCTTAAATTTAAAATTTGAGAAATTAAAGCTGCAATAAAGCAGACAATTTTTAAAGCAGATGCTGTCATGGCAGTGAAGGAGGTAAAAAACAAGAGTTTTCAGACGGACAACAAAGCTCACCTGTTGCACATTTCGAAACTTACAATGAGGTCAATGTTTCAGGAATCAAACTTTTTGAGTGCATGGAAAGATCTTATCCATATACACATGCATGCACAAAAATATGAAAGCAAGGAACCTGGGAGTTACAAGTATGTTTTATATCTAAATGGGAGCCCTAAGTTCAAGGTCACTGGGGTCAAACTTTTTTAGTACATGGAAATGTCTTATCCATATACAACTGCATGCACAAAAATATGAAAGCAAGGAACCTGAGAGTTATAAGTATTTTTGATATCTAAATGGGAGCCCTAAGTTCAAGGTCACTGGGGTCAAACTTTTTATGTACATGGAAAGGTCTTGTCCATATACACTTGCATATCAAATATGAAAGCAATACCTCAAGGGACATAGGAGTTAAAAGCTTTTTCAAAACCTAAACACAGATTTTGAAACCTAAACGCAAGCCCCAAGTTCAAGGTCACAGGGGTGAAACATTTTGTGTGCATGTGAAGGTCTTGTCCATTATACACATGCATACCAAATATGAACGAAATACCTCAATGGACATAGGAGTTATAAGTCCTAAGGCATGTGGGGTGCAAGCATGAAAGTTGTAGATGAAAGGGAATAGAAGTTGTGACCACTTAATGCAAATGGCACCAGGAACGCCAAACTACCTGGTGACAGCATAAGCTCTCCTGGACTTTCACCCAACGAGCTAGAAATGCAGGCACATACAAAGACAAAAACATATATTTATTTGATAAAAGCCATTTATTTTGGTATCTTTAAAATCATTTCATACAGTTAATGACAATATGATCTCGTATTGGAATGTTAGACACTTAGGAATTAAGGTAATATTGACAAAAATAATATATTACTTCATACTGTCATTTTTATGATACATTTACAAACAGTGTATCTGTAAAGAGTATGTTTGTCCTAGGCAAACAGTGTAGACCCTGATCAGTGGACTCCAATATTAGCCCTCTGATCAGGGTCTGTACTGTTTTTCATCTTGCAAAGGTTAAAATTAACACTAAACAATTTAACATGTAAAAATGAATTAAGATTTAATTTGAAACAAGAACTGTCTATTTAAATTTTCAGGAGTGAATGACTTAATATAACGATAGTGAATCGTAAGGACTCATCATCAATGAGCTATCATCTGAACTAATACATTGGCTAATTAAGAACAAATTTTATCAGGAAGTAAGGCAGACTCATGTCAGACAGATCATTAAAGAAAATTGTGCTGACTCTGATTAGACAATTCCTTAAGGAGCTGTCTGATCTGGGTATATAGTTTTCAAAAAAGCGTCAATACAGTCAAACGTCAATATCTCAAACCCGATTAAGTTGAACATATCCTTATTTCAAAGTTTAAATTAAAATGTGGTTAAGCCATGTTTTAACTTTGAAAATAAGGATATGTTCGACTTAAGTGAGATATATATGTTGAAATTCAACTATAAATTACGGGAAATTCGAGTTAAGCAAGTTCGAGATGTGGAAGTTTGGCTGTAGTAGAAAACGCTTACAGCAGAAGGGTTAAAACATAGGCCAAATTTTGATAGGCAACCCTATAGACTGTTTCTAGTTTGCAAGTCAGGGAACCACGTAAAGCAGGTTTAAAGTAAAGCAGAATGTGCCTTAACCCATTACCCCATAAATACACCTTTTTTACGCCTCTATTTAATTCCTCTATTGAAGAAAATATTTCAAATTTATACAATTATAAATATGCATTATAAGAAATATTTTCTTTATTCTGACAGAGGGTAGCTTACAGCAGGCTGAATTAAGGCACATTCTGCTTTACTTTCAACCTGCTTTAAGTCGTCAGTAACAGGCTATGGGGTAAAGAGTTAAGGTGCATTCTGCTGCTTTAAGTTAACTTTTGCTAAGATATAGAAAGTAATTATGTTGCACAGTCATTACTGTATAATATGGATCTACTTTTGTAAGAGGAGGAATGAATCAAATGTGTAAAAAGGCATACCTATGGAGTAATGGGTTTTCTCACCTCTCGGACAGAGGTATCCCGAAATCTAGGGGGTGTGAGATAACCTTATCTGTCCGGACAGACAAGCCCAACTAATGATTGGTTGTTATTGCCGTTGTTTTGACGTCATCATGACGTCGTCATGCATGCATTAGCGCCTTAAAATACAACTCGCCACTGTATAGCAAGTTAAACGCATTTTTAGGGTTGACAAGGTGAGAAAATAAATCTAACACCACAGTTGAGTATCAGATGAATATCCCACCCTCATTTGAAGATATTTTTGGAACACTCAGCAAAGCCTCTGTTCCAAAAATATCTTCAAAACTCGGGTGGGATATTCTTATCTGACACTCACGGTGGTGTTAGATTCACTATATCCTGATTAATTGACAGAGCTCAGTAAGTATTAGATAAAAAGTTTACTCAAATAAATGATGTTTCCTAAGTCACACAATGGTTATGACTTGTAGGAGAAGTCAGTTCGGTATTGTTTTATCATGTGCATATAACCAGTAATATCCTCCGAGTCTGTTCACATGTGGCTCACACACTTAGTCGTCCCACTCATCGTCATCGTCATCATCGATATCAGAAGAGTCGTCTTCATCATCTGAAATAAATCATGCTGTTTTAGACTTGTTCATAACTTTCCAAACTATCATGACAGGTCTCCAGATAATGGAGTAATTCAAAACTAAAATTAAACCCTATTGTGAGACAACTCGTTTGGTGCACCCATAAAGAAATTAACAATGAAAAACTTTTGTTTACTCCCTCTTATCTGAAGCCCTGATGTCAACTTTATACATAAAGCTTGGTAAAACATCTCTGAGAAACTTCACCTTTATGAAGAAAACATTTAGTTATAACATTAAAATTGATTCATAAACAAAATTAAAATCTTGACATTAAAACCCTGAGCTCCAGATAAGTAAGTGTTTCAAGTACTAACATCCTTATTTCAAAAACTTAAATTTTTATTTCTGCATTAAACCCTATGGTGTTACTACTCATTAGTATCGTCTAATCAGGACTATTCTAACGAGTAGTAACACCATATGATTGGTGCTGAAATGAGTAAGCAAATGATGGATTTGTTCAGTTAACTCCCTTTAACTGGAGCCCTGGAATTGTCTAAAACATAGGGTCTAGTGGAGACACCAAGGAGAAAACTTTTGGGAATATTCAGCTTACTTGCTCTTATCTGGAGCTCTAAAACACCAAAAACTCTTTACCAATTACCCCATTAATATAAGTATGCCTTTTTACTCCTTAATTTATTCCTCCACTGAAGAAAATAGCTCCACCTCATGCAGTCATAAATATGTACCATAACAGATGGTAGCCTAAAACAGGTTGAAAGTACAGCAGAATGTGCCTTAAGGCACTTTCTGCTTTACTTTCAATCTGCTTTAATTAGTCACCTATCTTAAAAACTTAAAACAAGCCATGGGGTAATGTGTTCAGATGTACATACAAACCTCGTCTTTGTGAAATAAAATTAATCAGGATTATTAAACAAGAGGGCCATGGCCCTTAATTCGCTCACCTGAGGTCATTGTGCCTTAGCTTAATAGGCAAGACAACATTTTAATATAGCTGTAAATGGAATTATCTTCCAGACAAAAAAAACATGACAAATTGGAATAACTTAAAAAAATATTGTTGGCAGAGTTATGGCCCTTATCCATGACACTTCTTCTTATCAAGCTACATGTATTTCCATATGATTATTTATTGCGCACTCTGCTTTACTTTCAACCTGCTTTAAGTTATCATCTACTAAGATATAGATACTATTTCTTATATCTTACATGTTTATGACTATATAAAGTGGAATTATTTTCTTTAGAGGAGGAATAAATTAAAGGCGTAAAAAGGCATATGTATGGGGTAATGGGTTAACATCAGTATAACTGGAGTTATCTCAAAGACAAGAAAATATGACACTGGGAAATATCTCAAAATTGACATTGACCTTTGTACGACATGACCCAAGTTATAAAGTTTCTAACTTTAACAAAGTTATGGCTAAGATTAAAGTTGTGGACTGACAGACAAACAAATGGACAAACAGACAAAAAAGCAGACAGACAAAAACAATATGCCCCCCAACTGCAGGGCATAAATATATAGCAGGCACCACCATATGCAACCTCATCAGCTGACCAGCTGACCTGAGTTCAGTTATGTAACTCTGCCAGTAGGAAATTTGGCTAGGGTCTAACTCTTATTATGCTGAATTGCTGTCTGCTATACATATTTTGAATATTAAACATATGTAGAAATATGGCAAAAGACATAATTACATAACTGTCAGTGGATCACTTCCAGACCCTGTTTCTCTAAGTATGAAGCAGACTAAACCATTTATAAACTTTAGCAGACAACATGTTCAGCTAAGACCATCAGTACAGTGGCTGAGGTCAAATACTGGGTAGTATGGTAGAATTAGCAACTGCTCTGAAGGCTTACCCTTACCAGACTGAAATGATATCTGCTTAAAACCTACTGTATGCGAAAAGTGACAAAAAAAAAGAATTTAGAACATGTTCAGTTGGTAAATGAGTACCAATAGTTTGGATCCAAATTAGATGCAGCATTATGTTGCATCTGATCTGGATCCAAAATGTTTGCAAATATTGGCTATTTGCCCTTAGTATATTAAGAGTAACTCAGGTAAAATACAGTTCTGCTTTTGCTTCATCAAAAATACTGTAAAACCTGCCTAGAGCAGCACTTAAACTGCGCAGGGTGGCGTCAAGTGTGACCCTAGGGATTTCATTTTAACAAACTATAGAGGGATCGACCAGGAGATTCTACTGTAAAAATATCAAAGCTTAGGGCCTAGTAGTTTTTAGCAAGAAGATTTTTTAAAATTTTTTGCTTTTTTGCTTTTTCAAGCAGAGTTTTTGCTTTTTCTCTTTCATTTAGACAACTTCTGTAGAGAAGCATCCAAGGAACATCATGAGCAGTTTGAATCCGCCCTACAATCCCCGGGTTCAGAGGAGATGTCGTTTGAAGTAAAAGTGAACGGACAGACGGACAGACGTACTACGGACAATGAGCGGTCACAATAGCTCACCTTGAGCCTTCGGCTCAGGTGAGCTAAAAAGGGTCCATCCTAAAATAACCTGTGAAATTTGGTTTTACTTGGACCTCTGATGTGTTTGGTGTTGTTTTTTTTGTTAGTTGGGAATAACATTATGTGAAATGTAAACACATGACAAACAACAGACAACACATGATTGACATTGATAAACAACAATACATCATCTCAGTGACTCATTCAGAATACAGTACAGTAAACCCTTTGTTCAGTAGCCACTTCAACATTAATAATTGGTAGGTTCATATAAAAGCAGCAGCTTAATGCTGGACAAAAGTAATGTAGAAAGTTCCTATAGAAGCTTTCTGCATTTCTTTTGTCCTGTATTAAGCAATAATTTGTCTTTGAACATGTCCATGTCAGGTGACAATTATCAGCCACTCATCACAAGTTTTACTGTAATATAACCTTAGACAAGAGCTGCATGCGGCCCTAAATCGCTTACCTGAGGAACTATTGTGTTATACTAGATGCATAATAAAGTTTGTCATTGCATGTATGTGGACTGTTGCATGAAATTGAAACAACTCTGAATTAGGTTTTCCTGTAGAAGTCTATGTAACACTGTTAAGCCCCGGGCGGGTCCATTTTTGACCCTGGGGTCATGATTTGAACAATCTTGGTAGAGGACCATAAGGCAAAGCTAGATGCCAAATATAAAAGGTATGGGCTTTACGGTTTCAGAGAAGAAGATTTTTAAAGGTTTTAGTACATAAGTCTTTGTAAAACTTATAAGCCCCGGGGCAGGGCCAATTTTGATCGGGGTCATGATTTGAACAATCTTGGTAGAGGACCATAAGACAAGAGCCCCATGGGGCATATGTCGCTCACCTGAGAATAGCTGTACATCATAATGGAGATAATGATTTATGTCCAGGACGGGGTCATTTTTTACCCGAGGGGCATAATTTGAACAATCTTAATAGAGGACCTGTAGATGATGCTATGTTCCAAATATCTAAGATCAGGGTACTAGGGTTCTAGACATGAAGATTTTTTTTAAGTTTCCATTGAAAAAATCTATTTTTAGCTCCTGTGACCTACATATGCAACAGACTGGAACCATTTGAACAGAATAGATAAAGGACATCTAGAAGTAACACCATGCCGAATATCAAAGCTCTGGCTATATTAGCTTCAGAAAAGAAGACGTTTGAAAACTGTGACCCCCGGGTGGGGCTAATTTTGACCCCAGGGGCATAATTTGTACAAACTTGATAGAGGACCTGTAGATGATATGCAATCGACCAGAACCATTTGAACCTTATTGGTATAGGACATCTAAAAGTGTCACCATGCCAGATATCAAAGCTCTGGCCATATTATTTTCAGAGGAGAAGACGTTTGAAAATTTCACTATATAACTCTATGTAAAACTGTGACCCCCGGGGCGGGGCCAATTTTGACCCCAGGGGCATAGTTTGTACAAACTTGATAGAGGACCTGTAGATGATGCTATGTGACAAATGTCTAAGATCTGGCCCTTGTAGTTTCAGACAAGAAGATTTTTTAAGATTTCCTTATTTTTTCACTTGGTTGCCATGGCAACCAGAGTTCTACATTGTTTTTAATTCTTTGAACAATTTTGAAACAACTTGACCCAAGGAACATGGTTGAAATCTTTTCAGCAATATATGAGGAGATGTCATTTGAAGCAATTGTTAAAGACAACAATGACTGTATAAAGTGAAATTATTTTCTTCTGTGGAAGAATAAATTAAAGACATAAAAAGGAATATGTATGCGTTAATAGGTTAATAAATATCATTATTTACATTTTCTAAATATAGGAAACTATATGTAAATGAGTGGCAAATTTGGATCCAGATTAGATGCAGCATTATGTGGCATCTGACCTGGATCCATACTGTTTATGGCCAAGAATTAATTGTGGACTGATAGACAGAAAGATAAACAAACAAACAAACAGACAGACCAAAAGTAATATGCCTTGAACTAAGTTGTGCTTGAGCATAAAATAGCAGACATCATAATTTCTGCTATGTATCTCAGTGACCTGAGTTCAGAGCTAGCTATGGGTCAGTTATGCAATAAGAGACCGTCTCAGGGAGAACTGACTATTATCATGCTGAACTGTTGTCTGCTCCAAATGTTTGTATGTGAAATATGTAAAAAATAATAACTTATATTTTCTAAATATAAGAAAATATGTAAATGAGTGGCAAATAGTTTAGATCCAGATTAGATGCTGCATTATGTGGCATCTGACCTGGATCCAAACTGTTTGCAAATATAGGTGATTTAGTATAAGGGTGCTTGAAACCCTGCTTAAACCTTCAGTAAAACAGTATAACCTGAATAAAGCGGCAATGAATCCTGCATAAAGCGGCAATGAAAAAATCCCTATGGTGAATCCCTATGGTCAGTTTTAGTTTTGATATTAACAATTTTGAGAGAGAATCACCAGGAGATACTAACAAGAGGGCCATGGCCCTTAATTCGCTCACCTGAGGTCATTGTGCCTTAGCTTAATAGGCAAGACAACATTTTAATATAGCTGTAAATGGAATTATCTTCCAGACAAAAAAAACATGACAAATTGGAATAACTTAAAAAAATATTGTTGGCAGAGTTATGGCCCTTATCCATGACACTTCTTCTTATCAAGCTACATGTATTTCCATATGATTATTTATTGCGCACTCTGCTTTACTTTCAACCTGCTTTAAGTTATCATCTACTAAGATATAGATACTATTTCTTATATCTTACATGTTTATGACTATATAAAGTGGAATTATTTTCTTTAGAGGAGGAATAAATTAAAGGCGTAAAAAGGCATATGTATGGGGTAATGGGTTAACATCAGTAGAACTGGAGTTATCTCAAAGACAAGAAAATATGACACTGGGAAATATCTCAAAATTGACATTGACCTTTGTACGACATGACCCAAGTTATAAAGTTTCTAACTTTAACAAAGTTATGGCTAAGATTAAAGTTGTGGACTGACAGACAAACAAATGGACAAACAGACAAAAAAGCAGACAGACAAAAACAATATGCCCCCAACTGCAGGGCATAAATATATAGCAGACACCATCATATGCAACCTCATCAGCTGACCAGAGTTCAGTTATGTAACTCTGCCAGTAGGAAATTTGGCTAGGGTCTAACTCTTATTATGCTGAATTGCTGTCTGCTATACATATTTTGAATATTAAACATATGTATAAATATGGCAAAAGACATAATTACATAACTGTCAGTGGATCACTTCCAGACCCTGTTTCTCTAAGTATGAAGCAGACTGATCCATTTCTAAACTTTAGCAGACAACATGTTCAGCTAAGACCATCAGTTCAGTGGCTGAGGTCAAATACTGGGCAGTATGGTAGAATTAGCAACTGCTCTGTGGGCTTACCCTTACCAGACTGAAATGATATCTGCTTAAAACCTACTGTATGCGAAAAATGACAAATAAAAGAATTTAGAACATGTTCAGTTGGTAAATGAGTACCAATAGTTTGGATCCAAATTAGATGCAGCATTATGTTGCATCTGATCTGGATCCAAAATGTTTGCAAATAGTGGCTATTTGCCCTTAGTATATTAAGAGTAACTCAGGTAAAATACAGTTCTGCTTTTGTTTCATCAAAAATACTGTGAAACCTGCCTAGAGCAGCACTTAAACTGTGCAGGGTGGCGTCAAGTGTGACCCTAGTAGGAATTTCATTTTAACAAACTATAGAGGGATTGACCAGGAGATTCTACTGTAAAATTATCAAAGCTTAGGGCCTAGTAGTTTTTAGCAAGAAGATTTTTTAAAGTTTTTTGCTTTTTTGCTTTTTCAAGCAGAGTTTTTGCTTTTTCTCTTTCATTTGAACAACTTCTGTAGAGAAACATCCAAGGAACATCATGAACAGTTTGAATCCGCCCTACAATCCCCGGGTTCAGAGGAGAAATCGTTTGAAGTAAAAGTGAACGGACAGACGGACAGACGTACTACGGACAATGAGCGGTCACAATAGCTCACCTTGAGCCTTCTGCTCAGGTGAGCTAAAAAACAAATATCAAAGCTGTGGGCCTAGCAGTTTTTTACAAGAAGATTGTTTAAAGTTTTTCACTTTTTTAAATAAATTACAATAAGTAGTCCACTTGAAAGTTTCATTTTAACAATTTCTGTAGAGAAGCATCCAAGGAACACGGTGAGCATTTTAGTTTTCCCCTCAGACTCACGGTTTCAGAGGAGATGTCGCTTGAAGTAAATTTGAACGGACGGACAGACGGACGGACAGACGGACGGACGGCGATCACAACAGCTCACCTTGAGCCTTCGGCTCAGGTGAGCTAAAAAGCTAGATGCCAAATATAAAAGGTCTGGGTCTTAGGGTTTCAGATAAGAAGAGTTTTAAAGGTTTATTCCTATATAAAGTCTACGTAAAACTGATAAGCCCCGGGGCGGGGCCATTTTTGACCGGGAGGTCATGATTTGAACAATCTTGGTAGAGGACCATAAGGCGAAGCTAGATGCCAAATATAAAAGGTCTGGGCCTTACGGCTTCAGAGAAGAAGATTTTTAAAGGTTTTCCTATATAAGTCTATGTAAAACTGATAAGCCCCGGGGCGGGGCCATTTTTGACCCTGGGGTCATGATTTGAACAATCTTGGTAGAGGACCATAAGGCGAAGCTAGATGCCAAATATAGAAGGTCTGGGCCTTCGGTTTCAGAGAAGAAGATTTTTAAAGGTTTTCCTATATAAGTCTATGTAAAACTGATAAGCCCCGGGGCGGGGCTATTTTTTACCCTTGGGTCATGATTTGAACAATCTAAGTAGAGGTCCATAAGGCAAAGCTACATGCCAAATATAAAAGGTCTAGGCAATACAGTTTTAGAGAAGAAGAGTTTTAAAGGTTTTCCTATGAAAAACTGATAAGCCCGGGGCGGGTCATTTTTGATCCAGGGGTCATTATTTGAACAATCTTGCTAAAGGTTCACAACATGACGCTACATGTGAAATTTGGTTGTCATAGGACTTATAGTTATTGACAAGAAGATGTTTAAAGTTTTGACTTTAGTTGTCAATATTACGTAAATACGGAAAATGACCACGCCCTCTGGTCGCCATGTTTTTTGACGGATCAAAATTCTTTGAACAGTTTTGAAAGTATATTAATTGAGAAACATTTTGGTGAAAACTAAATTGAAATCGGACCAGTCGTTTTTGAGAAGAAGATTTATTTAGATAGTGTGCATGGTTGCCATGGCAACAAGACCAATTGCCCCACCCACTTTTTTTTAACAATTTTTGAAGCTCACAACTACAGTATGTATCTGACCAAGTTTGGTTAAAATTGGGCCATTGGTTTCAGAGAAGAAGTTATTTGAAACAACTTGTGAACAGACGACACGGATGTATGACGGACCGCGACCGATCACAATAGCTCACCTTGAGCACTTTGTGCTCAGGTGAGCTAAAAACCCAACTCCCGAAATCTCTGTAAACCAAACAAACTTCTTCTCAATCGAAAACATTTATTCTGATTTCCTAAAAAAAGACAAACATAAAGCTCATAAGACAGGAGACTGCTTAATACTGTGCATTAGTCATGTGTTACAGGAAGCGCCCTGAGGAGTTTTCTACATTCCTATTGTTTTGCATTAACTTGATTATAAGCAAATGGCTGCAAACAAGATTTCTTTGGAAAAATGTTGAACCTCCCTTATCCAGCAACCTCTTTAAAAGGAAAATATTTTTTGTTCGGAGGGCTTAGGTTTTCAAATCCCTAGGAAAGAGCTCATTATACTCATGTCAGACAACAGTGCAAACCCTGATCAGACAGCCCTTGAATGATCTGTGTCTACACTGTTTTCTAAAGGGTGTGCTGGCAATGAGACAAAGCTAGAATGCTGTCCTTGGAAATCATGCCTGGAAATCAGGGCTCCAGATAAGAGGGTGTAAACTGGACAAATACAACATTCTCTCACTCTTGACTCATTATAGCACCAAAAGAACAGACGATTCTATTGTTAGGTAACACCAGTAGAATGCAGTCTTTGGAAATTATGCCTGTACTATGAATGATAGTCATGAGAAGGTATTTACCTGAATCCTGGATGACATTTTTGCGGGCAGCTAGAGCAGCTGCCAAAGCACCAACAATACCCTGACCATCGGAGGAGGCAGCGGGCTCATTTGTATGTTCCACCTGTATGAATAAACAATCAAATACAGTTCAGACCCTCTTTAACCCATTACCCCATAAATACGCCTTTTTACGCCTCTAGTTTATTCATCCACTGAGGAAAATAGTTCGAATTTACACAATCATGAATATGTACCATAACAAATATTTTCTTTATTCTAACAGATTTTTGCTTACAGCAGGCTGAAAGTAAAGCAGAATGCACCCTAAGGCACATTCTGCTTTACTTTCAACCTGCTGTAAGTAGTCATCTATCTTCAAAACTAGAAACAGGCTATGGGGCAATGGGTTAAAGAGACAGTTTTAGTTCCCTACATTATGGTTCAACTGAACTCTCTACTCAAAACATTGTTAAAATATTTGCAAATAATTGATCAGTGCCCAATTAGGCTTGAAGCCAATTTCCATTTCATAAACCATCTTTTGATTAAAGATATCTTGCTTTAATTCTTTACTCAATAGCCTGTTTCTAGTTTTGAAGACAGGTGACAACTGAAAGCAGGTTGAAAGTAAAGCAGAATGTGCCTTTCAGCCTGCTTAAGGGTACCATCTGCTAGAATATTATATTAAATATTTCAAACTATATTTAATATATTCATGGCTGTATAAATTGGAACTATTTCCTTCAGTGGAGGAATATTTAAAGGCATAAAATGGGTATCTATGGAGTAAAGCATAACGCTGTCATGAGATGAACCATTGTGGCATCTCACTTTTTATACCTGAGGGTTGCTATCATGTGACCTTTGTTTGGCATCATGGTTTCTAAGCATGTGTTGTTTTCACAGTTTTTGATAAGACAGTCTTTGTGATGTCAACGATTGACGTGGTTACAACATCATGAGTCTCGTACAGTTTTGACTATTCAGGCTAGTTTTAACAATATATTACAAAATGACAATGTAAACCCATGTGAGAGGACTCCTACATGGACCCTTTGATCTCCGTCTACACTGTTTGCATAGGTCTGGTGTACCTTTCATAAGTATAAGTTGATTACGTATACTCGCTAAGCACAGTCAGATATAGAAGATTTGCATTTTTGGCTACAGAAGAAAGAATTAACAAGTTGAACCAAGGCGACTAGTATACTCATCATTTACAACCAGTGTACCTACGCAAAAAGTGTAGAACAAGATCAAATTTAGGAGCTAAATTCATTGTAAACACAACACTACAATAGTCAACATCACTCTTGTATTTGAGATCAGTGAAAAATACAGTAAAATTAGGTCAAAGGTTAAGGTCAGTTGGTAAAATGTGTTGGTATGTATGAATAGGTCTTGTGGAGACCAAAAATAAAGGTTGAAGATTAAATTTTGAAGAAATTATGGTAAACGTTAACTTAAGATTTTGGATGACAACAACAACACTGACGCTGAAGGGATGACAATAGTTTTTTTTCCCTTGGAATTTTCTATCATAAAGTTCAGGAGTGAATGAGTTCAACTGGTGTACTCACCCTTTTCAGTGTAGTTCCTGACTTGATCTGGTCGAGTAAACCTCCTCTACCACCACCCCCTCCATGGTGCTCATTCTGAGCGACCTTCTTTAGCGATGCACCCTGGTGTATCTGGTCCAGTAGCGCTCCACGCCCAGGAGTGCCAGACGGAGGAGGAGGAGGGGGAGGTCCACCACCACCACCAAATGCTGCTGGGGGTGGAGGGGGTGGGGCTGGAGCTGCTGGAGGTGGAGGTGGTGGGGCTGGTACATTACCAGGTGGTGGTGGGGGCGGAGCTCCAAAGCCTGGGGTTCTGTTAGGGGGTGGAGGAGGAGCTGCCCCTCTGTTTGGTGGAGGGGGAGGGGCACCAACATTTGGCCTTCCAGGGGGAGGAGGTGGGGGAGCTCCGCCTCGATGAGGTGGAGGTGGGGGAGGGGCACCTGTTGGACCTCTTGTTGGAGGAGGCGGAGGTCTATTTGCAGGAACTCTGCTCTGTGGTGGCTGAGGTGCTGGGGGCTGGCGTCGAGCAAGATCTTCTCGCACAGCATTGAGGCCACCATGTTTGTCAACGAAGTCGTAGATGAAGTCAATAGTTTCCTCATCAACATCTGTTTGATCGTTGATACCAATTTGCTCAAACAATGTCTTCATCTCTGGGTCAAGATGATTCATCTGAAATCAAATTTAAACAAATTTACAATACACAAACAGTAAAACATCTCGATTAAAACCAACAAACTGTGTTAATTACTAGGTGTTTATGACACTCTTCAGGAGCTTTCTGTTTTACTGTCAAATTGTTTTAAACTGTCACTTGTTTGCTCTTATAACATAAGTATTTTGTTAGTGATCGTAATACAGTCAGGACTTTATACACTGACATCCTTTACAAAGGAATTCTCACTTATCTACACATTTTCATGGGAACAAACCTGCAAAACGATATATATATATCCTCGAGTGACCCAATTGCGCCCCCCTAAGCGTCGCCGCTGAAACGGACTATAAATAACAGAGAGGACAAATAATTTAACGTATGAACCTGTAGCATGCATCCTTTCTGCACCATTCTATGCTAAATTCAACCAATATTACGGGAAAATACCGTTGAAATTAAATGTCAACTGTACTGGGTGCCTAAACGCTTCAGCCATTTTTATTGTACCTAGTTTCGCCCTCTATGATATGATGTCATAAAGCGCGTGCGAGAAACAACAATTAAGGCCAAGCTTATTCGCATTTGGTTCCAATGTCATTGAAAAAGTATAAACTATTAAATTTGATTAATATGTGCAAGCTTAAATTAACTTTTGCTATTTATTCTTTATTTTTGGCAATGAGGGCACATTAATTTGCAACCCTTCTGCGTGCCTTCATTGGTTTTCAGTACTTAAGGTGTGTGTTCTCTTCCAGACAGCCTATTTCTCAAAATACGCTGGTGTGAATTGAAATTTTGGCAGTTTTTCTTATTGACATATTATTTTAAATACACTCATTGTGTGTATTTGTTAGTGCATCGTATGAGTAAGGATTTTTAGGGAGGATTCGTCTTTGGGGATGAGGCTGAAAATAGACAAAAGGTAAGTTTTATGCCTAAGATCCGAGTGGACAGAAACCTAATTTTTTTCTTACTTAGGCCGTACTAACTTTGCTTTGAGTCACGTGATTTTCATTAACAGAATATAAATATGGCAGCCGAACAGGCAGAATATTTTTTGCACTTTCCATTTGCTTCTTAGGAGGTGGGTTTCTATAGAGATAATTTGAACATAAGGAAAACGGGGTGAAAACTGTGACTAGAAAAACTCCCATGGTCAGTCATGCGCACTGATCAAATCTCGCGAGCCTATAAAGAAAACAACAAAGATGGCGGAAGTAGGTCAGGGGCGAAACTAGGGTACTCAACGATATGAGATTCAGTATGACGACAACCTCTTTACAACAACATTTTGTTGGCTGTCATTGTATCAGAGTCCTGACTATAGAGAGGTTTTACTGTACATTAGGTGACAAATAGTATGAAACTGGATCTGATCTAGAATATTACCTTGCCAATAAAACAAACTCCTGAGAAACCAGAAGTCTCTGAAAGCAGACATGTTTTCAGGTTCTAATGACTTATCAACTGAACCAAATAACAAAGTCTTAGAAATCTAAATGCAAGAGGAGACTTGACTCTTCCAATGTTCCAAAGAGCAAACACTACACTTTCTTATACAGTGCTCCCTCTCTACAACGACATCTGAGACTTGACTCTTCCAATGTTCCAAAGAGCAAACACTACACTTTCTTATACAGTGCTCCCTCTCTACAACGACATCTGAGACTTGACTCTTCCAATGTTCCAAAGAGCAAACACTACACTTTCTTATACAGTGCTCCCTCTCTACAACGACATCTGATGGGAGATTGTGTGTTTTGTTCAGAGGGAGTCGTTATAAGTAGGAAAAATAAAGACTTGGCTTACATTTGCAAACAGCTTGAATCAAGACCAGACGCCGCGTAACGCAACGTCTGATCTTAATTCAAGCTCTTTGTCACTCTTCATTATATGTATTCTATCAAAATATCCACTTATATTTAACTTTGAGCAGACACAGCAGACAACATTGCAGCAGTAAAAGCATTAGACATAATTGTCCTGTTTAGGGAACTGTAGACAGGTCGTTGTAAGGAGGGAGTCGTTGTTGGGGAGGGAGCACTGTATGTTCTTAAACTTATGTATAAAGGCACATAGAGGCCTATGTGGGGGACAGAGTTGAATCAAATGTACAGTGCTCCCTCTCTACAATGGCCCTCCCAACAAGGACTCCCACCTTACAACGATCCTTGTCTCTGTTCCCAAAACAAGACATGTATGACCAACCTATTCAAGACTACAATATTGTCTGTTAAAATTGTGGTCTGCTGTTTTTCTCCAAGTTACAGTATGGACATTTTGACAGAAAAACCTTGATAATGAGTGTCAAACAGCATGAATCCAGATCAGACGACGCATTACGCGGCGTCTGATCTGGATTCAAGCTGTTTGTAAACGTAAGCCGATTTCCCTCTAGAGAGGGAGCGCTATACCTCACATTTGAAGAAACAAGCTACAAATATGTGTAATATTTGTGCTGTAAAGCTGCCTCTTGGTCAACCTATAAACAATTGGAAAGTTACCAATTGAGACCAATAGAAAGAACTGATAATCGGTTGGTCATTTTAGCAGAGGATAACTACCACTAGAGTACATGTATACTATTACTTACATCGAGCCCTGTTTGTGGATCCCAGCCCACATGGCTCACATGCCTGAAGTCAGTTGGTGTACTGATGTCCTCTTTAGTTAGTTTCTTCTTCCCCTTGTCTTTGCCCTTTGACTTCTTGTTGTCCTTCACAGCCGGAGCTGAGTTAGCCTTGTTGAGGGTCACATTGGCAGCAGAGGGAGGAGCTCCTGATCCTTTAAACAGAGAAGGTAACAGTATTTACTCATTACTCCATAAACATGACTTTAAACACTTGATACAGTCATGCACATATATTTACATTCACCCTGTAAAGTCTTTATGTAATCGTATTAAAAATATGCAGGTCATCCCTCAATGAACCTACAAATCGAAAGTTAGAAAGAGGGCAGAGTTTCTGCCGGAGAGATACGGACCTTGCAACCAGCTAATGGTTGCTATGGCGTGTAACTAAGCTGGGGGCCAAATAGGTTTCATAGATGTCATCATGGATGTAACAGTCATTTGATCTCTAATATGCGGTATGAAAAGGGGGGGGGGGGTCAATTTTTTACGCCAACAAATTTGGAACCCCCCCCCCCCCCCAACCCCCCCCCTCCCCCCCTTCTCCAACCAAAATAATTTGCAGGGCATAGTAACTTCAGGAAAGGAGTAAAACATTACTAAAACAAAACAAATAATGGAAAAGAATTAAAATTGATGTGTAAATCAAATGACTTATGGTTGGGTGTTGCCAAGGGAGGGGGGGTCCAATTAAATTAAGGGCGTAAAAAGGCATATTTATTGGATACTGGGTTAAGCTACATTCTTCTAGGATACATAAAATATTTCTTATACAGTAAATGTTTGTGACTGTATAAAATGGAATTATTTTCTTCAATGTAAGAATACATTGTACAAAATGGAACTACTTTCTTCAGTGGAAGAATAAATTAAGGGCATAAAAAGGCATATTTAATGGGTAATTGGTTAAGCTACCATCTTCTAGGATACATAAAATATTTCCTATACAGTAAATGTTTGTGACTGTATAAAATGGAATTACTTTCTTCAATGTAAGAATACATTGTACAAAATGGAACTACTTTCTTCAGTGGAAGAATAATTTAAGGGCGTAAATAGGCATTTTTATTGGGTAGGGGTTAAGCTACCATCTTCTAGAATACATAAAATATTTCCTATACAGTAAATTTTGTGACTGTATAAAATGGAAATATTTTCTTCAATGTAGGAATACATGGTACAAAAAGGAACTACTTTCTTCAGTGGAAGAATAAATTAAGGGCGTAAAAAGGTATATTTATTGGGTAATTGGTAAAGCTACCATCTTCTAGGATACATGAAATATTTCCTATACAGTAAATGTTTGTGACTGAATAAATTGGGATTATTTTCTTCAGTGGAAGAATAAATTAAGGGCGTAAAAAGGCATATTTATTGAGTAATGGGTTAAAATATTCATTGGTTTCTTGTTTCTTAACTTTTTATTATGTTTTTTTATCATTCTAAATTTTTGCATGGGGGGTCCATTTTTTACCGGGGGGGGGGGGGGAGGGGGGGGGGGGGGGGGGGGGGGGGTCCAAATTTTATGGGGGTCCAATTTTGACACCGGGGCATAAAATCTAATATGGTTAAATTTGACTAAAACGAGATGGGGTTATGGGGTTATGGAGATTTGAGTTTCATTTTCTTACCAACTTGGATGGTGCCATGTGAGGACTGACTGGGAGGCTTGGCAGGCCCTCCAACTCCACTGCCTCCACCCTGCTTGGGCTTCTTCTTCTCTGTAACATACACAAAACCAAGCATCAATACAAAATACAACTACTGTTTTCATTTCTTAACCCTTTCCCCCCATAGAAGCGCCTTTTAGCCGGATATGATTTATGCCTCCGCTGGAAAAAAATAGTTCCAATTTAATCAGTTATGAATATAATAGTATAGGGAATATTTTCTATATTCTAGCACATTGAAGCTTAAAACAGGCTGAGAGTAAAGCAGAATGCGCCTTCAGGCGCATTCTGCTTTACTTTCAACCTGTTTTAAGTGGTCAACTATCTTCAATACTAGAAATAGGCTATGGGGGTAAAGGGTTAATTAATATCCATTTTCAATCCCAGATGACAAATATTGTGACATACAGTTGGCATCTTTGAATTGATACTTTAATTATGTATAAATTATTCTTATGGTTAAATCTCACTTAATTAGCAAAGTCCCTTTAATGCTTTACTTCATAACCCGTTCCTACTTTTGAAGACAAGGGATCATTTAAAGCAGATTGAAAGTAAAGCAGACTGCACCTTATGGCTTTATATTTATATATATTCATAGTTGTATAAAATGTAATTATTTTTTTCAGTGGAGGCATAAACTAATGGTGTAACAAGAACGGTGTCACAGTAAGTGACAAATTGCCCCCCCCCCCCCCCCCTCCCCCCTGGTGTTTTGTCACTCAAATGTATTCATTTGGCTGTACAATACAATCATACAACAGGTATGAAAATGTACAAAGAAACAAGCTTTTTCTAGATTTTAAACCAGAGGTATGGCCAATGTTGAATTAACTCTATGACAGGTTGCCTTCCAATCATTAATCTCTATCCCCTACTCTACCCTACCGTACCCACTACGATTAGTGTATGTACTCTTACTAGAGGGGCGCAGGATCGTGCTCTCCCAGCCGGAAATTTTTATTCCTAGATGGTCTCTGGTACGTTCTGAGGACGTTTCTTACTGATATAAATCTATCAAATTCGACTGAAAGTAACATAAACTACTGAGTATTTAATCTAGGATAATATCTTGTTCAACATGATGTTTTCCAGTCATTAATTATAAAACCCTACCCATATCTCTAGTTACTCATATAAGTTTGCCCATTCTTACTATGTACAGTAGTGGAAATCGGGGTATGCTCCCGTGGGATTTTTTTTTCTTAGAGGGTCTCTGGTGGGTTCTGAGGGCGTTTCTAACTTTCTCTAAACAGGTAAAATACTCACAGAAAGCTATGTAACGATTTAGGTCTTTTTACTAACATTGACAAAATGATTAGGGGTGGGCCATGCCCCCTGTTCCTACGGACCTGTACGTGTAGCCAGTAGCCACGCTAAAATTATTAGGCATACAGGTATATGTTTTCACGGTTTTCCTGTTGCTAGTATGTGACACTTATCTAATTGATATGAATAAATATAGATTTTATTAGTAGATCTACAATACACACTATGATAATAGATCTACAAAACAAATGTTTGAATGGTCGGTTACGATTCAGTTTCAGTACAGATAAGCACTAAAGATTAGCTTTAGCATTGACAGTCAAGTCTTTTTTCTTGTTTTATTTTTTATTTATTTGTTTGAGAATTTTTTATATGCATGTGCGTATTGTGCGTAATGGGCGCCACGCCCTTAGTACTGAACTAAAGAGGGGGGTAACTATCACAATTTTACATTACTTGTATAGGAAGAATTTCAAATACTGAAATCTTTATATCTCCACCAAACACCATGTTGAAAAGTCACAGGTGATGATTTCATGGCAGTATAAGGATTTTAGTGTAAGACATACTCCCCAGATATACTGCAGCAATGTGAAAACCAGCCCTGGTAATAACCAGCTAGTCTTAACTTACCTAGCCGTTTCTTGTGCCTCTCTATCAGTTTGCCCTCAATAACTTTCTTAAACTTGCTGGCTTCGTCTTCACTGGCAAAGTTCATCCCAGCCTGACAGTCCTACAGAACAAAATATACATGAAAATGATAGTAAAACCTCTATATTACAAACACTAAAAAGAAAGCTTATTGATTGTATAAAAGACAGGTGACAGCTTAAAGCAGCAACAAGAGCTGCATGCGGCACTAAATCGCTCACCTGGTACCCATGATTACAGTCATGGTAATGGACCAGTAATCGATTAAGTTTTCACTTATTCACCCCACCCACTGGTGGCCATGTTGTTTGAGCTAGGAAGATTATTTGAAGAAAACAGACAAAGGGTCACCCATGAATCATTATTTGTGTAGATCATTCTTAAATCAGACCAATAGTTTCAGAGAAAAATATTTTAAAGTTGTTCTATACAGAAATATAAGGTAAACTTGCCCCACCCACTGGCGGCCATGTTTTTTAAGATAACAAAATGATTTTAAGAAATCTGGTAGAGGGTCTTCAATTGACCATTTGTGTACAATTATTTTCAATTTGGACAAGTAGTTTCAGATAAGAAGATTTTCAAAGTTTTTACTATACAGTAACATAAGGAAAAGGTGCCCCACCCACTGGCGGCCATGTTTATTAATATAACAAAATGATTTTAAGAAAACTGGTAGAGGGTCATCAATTGACCATTTGTGTAAAATTATTTTCAATTTGGACCAGTATAAGTTTCAGAGAAGAAGATTTTTACTATACAGTAACATCAGGAAAACATGCCCCACCCACTGGCGGCCATGTTTTTTTTAGATATCAAAATAATTTTAAGAAATCTGGTAGAGGGTCATCCATGGATCATTTGTGTGAAATTACTTTCAAATCGGACCAGTAGTTTTTGACAAGAAGATTTTTAAAGTTTTCACTATATAGCCATATAAGGAAAATCTGCCCCACCCACTAGCGGCCATGTTTTTTAACATATCAAAATAATTTAAGAAATCTGATAGAGGATCACCAATGGCACTTTGGGTAAAATTATTTTCAATTCGGACTTGTAGTTTTTGACAAGAAGATTTTTAAAGTTTTTTCAAATGGTTGCCATGGCAACCACAATTTCAATTGGATGACCTTAATTTGAAGAAATCTGAGAGAGTACTCTACAAGGAACAATCCTATGAAGTTTTGATGATTTCCAAGAAGAAGATCTTTGAATAAAAAGTTTTACGACGGACGACGACGACGGACAACGACGGACAACGGACACAGGGCGATCACAATAGCTCACCTTGGCACTTCGTGCCAGGTGAGCTTAAAACAGAAAGCTCCTTTAGGAGCTTTCTGTTTTACTGTCGCCTTGCTTTAAAAAGTCACCTGTCATAAAAACCTAATAATTAACACAATTTAGTGGTCGTAACTTAGAGGTTTAACTGTTTAGAGGTTTAACCTCATGCCAAATAATCAACTACATGTAGATAGCAATGGAAAAAGTTGGAATGTTGAGTTTACTCACTCTTATCTTGAGCCCATGGCTGCTACATACACATTACCAGTTGACAGTGCGATACAGAGTGATGTATTTAGCTCGAGACGTTTTTGGCGGAAATAGCCGATCTGACGAGCGCCTTGGCGCGAGTCTGATCGGTTGTTTCCGCCAAAAACGTCGAGAGCTAAATGCAACACTCTGTTGCGCACTGCCAACTGGTGATGTGTTTATTATATGCCTTGAATACAAACCAGAAACAACTAAATAGTTGTTTAAATCATTTTATATCCAAAATTTATTAGTTATTTGAAGCAGAACAAGATTTTTTGTATGTCACAAAGAATAACGCGGCACTCGTACATGTACGTAAATGACGTCACGTCAAATCGAAAGCGAGGTCAGAGTAAAATACAAAGTGGCTGATACAAGGTGGCTGATACAGACTCTTGTATTTTACTCTGCAAATACATGCGGAAACGCTCGATATCACTCGAAGGCATATAATAAATCATTATAGACCCAGGTTTGCAGAATACTTCAAATGCAGTAAAAACTTTCTATAACTAAATTGAATTAATTATTTTGTGATAAGACAGGTGCCTGCTTAAAGCAAGGTGAGGGTAAAACTGAAAACTTCTTAAGGCACATTCTGCTTTACTTTCAACCTGCTTTAAGTGGTCACCTATCTTCAAAATGGAGAAACAGGCTATGAGGGAATTGGGTTAAGTAAATCAATCAAAAACTGGGGACTTCAATCATACACTATTTTTGTCCATAAACAAAGAGCTGTAACTCTATCAAGTACAGACCACGGTCTTCAGACAAGAATGAGTAAGCTGACCACATCCAGTATTTTCTTTTTCATTTCAGCACCAAATCCTATGGTGTTACTACTCATTAGAATCATTTCTAAGAGACAATCCAAAAGAGTAGTGACACCATATGGTTTGGTGAAAAATAACAAAGATTTTATTTTTTTGAAATACTCCTTACATGGAGCCCTGGTACAGACCAATAATTGCATTTATCTAACTTGTCCTAGCTATAGAGGTAATCCTACGAAATCTCACGTAAAATCTGTTGAAAACTACACCTGACATTGAGTAGACACTGTTTGTGAGTTTATCATAAACTGGTCATACATGTATTTCAAACACAGAACAGGTCATTTGACAAATGCAGCTTTGAGTAATTGACTTACCTGAGCTTCAAAGGTGTGGAAGTAATCCCTGGGAGTCTTGTACTTGAACTGGTTGTAAAGCTCCTGCTCCCATACCAACTGTTTACTCTGAAACAAACAAGTTCAATCATCAGGTTTCCACACAAATATTTCTAACAGTATTTATATGAAGAAATATGTAGAAGCATCCTATGGTGCTTATGTTGAAGAATGGGTTAATTAACTCAATACCCCATAGCCTGATTTAAGTATAGAAAATAGGTGACCACTTAAAGCAGATTGCTTTAAGCTTCCATCTGCTAGTAAATAGCAAATATTTCTTATTATACATATTCATAACTGTATAAATTGGAACCATTTTCTTCAGTGGAGGAATCAATGAAAGGCATAAAAAGGCGTATTTATGGGGTAATGGGTTAAACCTTTTCTCCAAACAAGTGCTACAGGGTGCCTCTACCTACTCCTCCAGATAAGCACCATAAATTAATATCTACATGTATTTGTATTGATGGTGTGTAGAATACAGATGGACGCATAAAGCAAATTCACGAGATTTTTGCTTTACTTACTTTAATCAGTCACCAATTGTCTTAACCAATTACTCCATAGAAAGCAACGTTATGCATTTAATTTATTCCTCCACTGAAGAAAATAGTCTCAGTGTATACAGTCATGAATAATGAAACATGAAACAAGAGCGTGTCCCAGTTACACGAATGATACAGGGAGGGGAATCCAGACTATCAAATGTAAAATTTACGAGTTAGAGAGCTGAAACTGTCGTGGAGCGCCATTTTGAGGAATTTAAGGGCCATTACTCCAAAGGGCCTAGTATAAATTGGTGCCGCTGGTCTCCATTTTATGTCAACAAACATTTTCAGAAAGTTTGGTGAAGATCAGATGAAAAGCAATGTGTTTGTGAAACACAAATGCCCCCAGCCAGCATCATGTTCTGTAATGTAATGCTTATTTGGAAAAGTATGTCATAAGTCATGGTCGTAGGGTAAATGAAACATTGGCATGGTTGGAGAAGTCTTAACACAAGAAACATACAAAGTATGGAAGCTGTAGGCCTACTGGTTCAAATGTTACAGGCGTATAAAGATTTATACAAAAGAAGGGTCAAAGGTCAAGGTCACAAGGGCATAAACGTAGTTATGGTTGGAAAGGTCTTGACACAAGAAATATATAAACAAAATATGAAAGCCGTAGGCCTCCTGGTGCAAATGTTAAAGCCATTTAAAGATTTTAAAAAAAGTAGGTCAAATGTCAAGGTCACAAGGTCAAAAGGTTTTGCATGGTTAGAAAGTTCTTGCCACAGGGAAAACACATGCCAAGTATAAAAGGCCCAGGTGCAAACATGCAAAAGTTATAGCCAATGTTAATGTTTTTGGTTAACGTTTGATTAAATAGGTGAAAGGTCAAGGTCAAGGTCACATGGTCAAAGATGTTGGTATGGTTGGAAAGGTCTTGACAAAACAAATGTACATACAAAATACGAAAGCCCTAGATCAACTGGTGCAAATGTTATAGCCATTTAAAGATTTTTACAAAAGTAGGTCAAATGTCAAGGTCAAAGTCACAGGGCCAAAAAGTTTTGTATGGCTGGAAAGGCCTTGCCATGAGGAATACACATGCAAAGTATAAAAGGCCCAGGTTCAAAAATGCAAAACTTATAGCCAAGGTTAAGGTTTTTGGTTAAAGTTTGACTAAATAAGTGAAAGGTGAAGGTCAAGGTCACATGGTCAGAGATGTTGGTATGGTTGGAAAGGTCTTGACAAAACAAATATACATACAAAATATGAAAGCCCTAGGCCAACTGGTGCAGATGTTATAGCCATTTATGGTTGGAAACGCCTTGCCATGAGGAATACACATGCAAAGTATAAAAGGCCCAGGTTCAAAAATGCAAAAGTTATACCCAAGGTTAAGGTTTTTGGTTAAAGTTTGATTTAATAGGTCAAAGGGGAAGGTCAAGGTCACATGGTCAAAGATGCTGGTGTGGTTGGAAAGGACTTGACACAGAAAATATACATACAAAATATGAAAGCCCTAGGCCAACTGGTGCAGATGTTATAGCCATTTAAAGATTTTTACAAAAGTAGGTCAAATATCAAGGTCAAGGTCACAAGGTCAAAAAGTTTTGTATGGTTGGAAAGGTCTTGCCATGAAGAATACACATGCCAAGTATAAAAGGCCCAGGTACAAAAATGCAGGTCTGTTTTTGGCACAGACAGATGGACAGACGGACGTTCTCACAGTTGGACATTTGTTGGGTATTTTTTTTGTTTAAAAATACCCAACAGTACACTAAAATACCCAACAATAACAATAGGGCAATCACGGAATGAATGGAATCTATTGTTCTCCCTACCCAACAAAGGACCTTTCGTGCGCTCGGACAGACGGACAGACGGAAGGACGGACATGACAAAAACTATATTCCCCCGAATCGTAGATTCTTGGGGCATAAAAAAATTGGTTTTGTTTTTTATTCTAGCAGATGATAGCTTAACCTATTACCCCATAGTCTGATTCTAGTTTTTGAAAACAGGTTACTACTTAAAGCAGGTTAAAAGTAAAGCAGAATGTGTTTACTTTCATCCTGCTTTAAGCTACCATCTGCTAGAATATAGAAAAATTTTTGTATAATGCGTATAAATTGGAACTATTTTCCTCAGTTGAGAAATAAATTAAAAGGCGTAAAAAGGCATATTTATGGGGTAATGGGTTAAAGCAGGCTGAAAGGAAAGCACAATGATCCTAGGAGCATTGTGCTTTACCTTCAGCCTGCTATAAGTGGTCACCTATATTCAAAAGAAGAAACATGCTATGAGGTAATGGTTTAACCCTTTGAACCCTAAGTCCCCCATATAGGCATCCTTTTCAAACAGTATACATGTGAAAAGTGCACTTGTTCTATGCAAACAGTGAATATCCAGATCAGAGGGCTCCTTGTGGAGCCCTCTGATCTGGGTATTCACTGTTTGTCATAAGGCAAAACTTTGACAAAAACAACCCTTAAAAGTCAGAAATGGACTAGACTCAAATAACAAGAGGGCCATGGCCCTTAATTCGCTCACCTGAGGTCATTGTGCCTTAGCTTAATAGGCAAGACAACATTTTAATATAGCTGTAAATGGAATTATCTTCCAGACAAAAAAAACATGACAAATTGGAATAACTTAAAAAAATATTGTTGGCAGAGTTATGGCCCTTATCCATGACACTTCTTCTTATCAAGCTACATGTATTTCCATATGATTATTTATTGCGCACTCTGCTTTACTTTCAACCTGCTTTAAGTTATCATCTACTAAGATATAGATACTATTTCTTATATCTTACATGTTTATGACTATATAAAGTGGAATTATTTTCTTTAGAGGAGGAATAAATTAAAGGCGTAAAAAGGCATATGTATGGGGTAATGGGTTAACATCAGTAGAACTGGAGTTATCTCAAAGACAAGAAAATATGACACTGGGAAATATCTCAAAATTGACATTGACCTTTGTACGACATGACCCAAGTTATAAAGTTTCTAACTTTAACAAAGTTATGGCTAAGATTAAAGTTGTGGACTGACAGACAAACAAATGGACAAACAGACAAAAAAGCAGACAGACAAAAACAATATGCCCCCAACTGCAGGGCATAAATATATAGCAGACACCTCATCAGCTGACCAGCTGACCTGAGTTCAGTTATGTAACTCTGCCAGTAGGAAATTTGGCTAGGGTCTAACTCTTATTATGCTGAATTGCTGTCTGCTATACATATTTTGAATATTAAACATATGTATAAATATGGCAAAAGACATAATTACATAACTGTCAGTGGATCACTTCCAGACCCTGTTTCTCTAAGTATGAAACAGACTAAACCATTTATAAACTTTAGCAGACAACATGTTCAGCTAAGACCATCAGTTCAGTGGCTGAGGTCAAATACTGGGTAGTATGGTAGAATTAGCAACTGCTCTGAAGGCTTACCCTTACCAGACTGAAATGATATCTGCTTAAAACCTACTGTATGCGAAAAGTGACAAAAAAAAGAATTTAGAGCATGTTCAGTTGGTAAATGAGTACCAATAGTTTGGATCCAAATTAGATGCAGCATTATGTTGCATCTGATCTGGATCCAAAATGTTTGCAAATATTGGCTATTTGCCCTTAGTATATTAAGAGTAACTCAGGTAAAATACAGTTCTGCTTTTGCTTCATCAAAAATACTGTAAAACCTGCCTAGAGCAGCACTTAAACTGCACAGGGTGGCGTCAAGTGTGACCCTAGGGATTTCATTTTAACAAACTATAGAGTGATCGACCAGGAGATTCTACTGTAAAAATATCAAAGCTTAGGGCCTAGTAGTTTTTAGCAAGAAGATTTTTTAAAAAATTTTGCTTTTTTGCTTTTTCAAGCAGAGTTTTTGCTTTTTCTCTTTCATTTAGACAACTTCTGTAGAGAAGCATCCAAGGAACATCATGAGCAGTTTGAATCCGCCCTACAATCCCCGGGTTCAGAGGAGATGTCGTTTGAAGTAAAAGTGAACGGACAGACGGACAGACAGACGGACAGACGTACTACGGACAATGAGCGGTCACAATAGCTCACCTTGAGCCTTCGGCTCAGGTGAGCTAAAAACAGGGATTTCCATTTTAAGTTTCAGGGAGGAAAGAGTTAAGTAGTTAGAATGAGGGGTTTTACTGTAGTGCATCCATGTACAAACATGAGGCTATGTCATCTAAACAACAGGTGACATTCCAGTCGTTTAGAGGATACAACTGTCTACATGCATTACATCAGCTGCATGCAACAGCAAACATCATGCATTAGCCATAAAACCCATAAAAAATGCACAAAGCTTTTTGCGTTCACCGGAAATCGTAAAACTTGCACACCTCCGTTTTTTTCTAATTCAAACCCTTGGCTACACTGCATGGAAGCTTGCTAACATCTGGCCAGGAATTTCATTTACAAAGAGTTTGATTCATCAGATACATGGTGCCTGCCCTGATAAAGATCCAAACTATGTGACAGGCAGGTTTAGGGGTTACATCTACTAGGATATAGAAATTAATTCCAAAACTGCATAATCCATTAAAATATAACTACATGTATTTTTTTCAGTGGGTGAATAAATTAATGTGTATCTATGGAGTAATGGGTTAAAACAGAGAAGATCCTGATCAGACAGTTCCTATACTCAACCTCTCATCTGGATCCAAACTGTTTTTCACGGTTTTGCCGATAGTGTGCAAACATTTAACCCAATACCCCATAAATACACCTTTTTATGCCTCTGATGTATTCCTCCACAGAAGAATATAGTTCCAAATTATATAGTCATGAATATGTACTGTAAGAAATTGTTTCTATATCCTAGCTAATTGTAGCTTATTCCTGCTTTACTTTCAACCTGCCAAAGTAGCCACCTTGTTTCAAAACTAGAAACAAGCTATGGGGTAATGGGTTTAAAGGTTAATGTGGTTCGCGGGTCAGCTTATTCTGTGTCAGAATTCTTTGAAACCTTGATTAAATTGAAATATACCATATGGAGAGTGAACAATCGTTAAAATAAAAAAAAATTACAGTGCCGTTTTTTTCTGACAGGACCTTTTGTTGAGAAAAGCTCCTTTTTTTAATAAACAGGTATATTTTCTTTATAAAATGATATAACTCAATAATTTCTGTACATTCAAGTAAACAGTACATAGACTATAAGATATTGGGAAAACAAAAGTATTTCATGACATATTTTCTGGAAATATCAATATTTTAAAAAAGTCAAATTCTGAAAAAGTCAAATTACAAAAAATCTAGCTGTTTAACATACACTAATTCTACTCTTATTAGAATGATATAACTTAATTCTACTAGTCACAAAAATTTAATGAAAATCTACAGTAGAATTTACATTTTATACATGATTTCCTGAAATTCTGACAAAATGTTTATACACAAAACGAGTAACCTCCCTTGAGTTCAACTTTAAAATGCCGTCAGCTCTAAATAATACCATAAGTCAAACCTGTAATATGGAACCATTGAATACGGTCGCCTGTAGATATTTAAAGGCAGGTGACTGCTTAATGCATAACAAAAGTAATGACTAAAAGCTCCTTTAGGATCTATCTTTTAGCATTACTTTTGTCCTGTGTTAAGCTGCCATCTGTCATATAGGCTATAAATCTTCACAAATTTAGCTGTCACTTGACTATACTTGCATCTGATATTATTCATTATTACGTGACCAAACATAGCCTGTCCTTTGATCACCGCGTTATGAATTGACTAGTCACTAAAATCGGACAATTTATTAAAAAAAAAGTTTTGAAGCGAGTGGGAATCGAACCTTGAACCTTTGGATTGCAAGTCAGTCACCGTACCATCTGCGCTAACAGAGAAGACACTGAAGCAGATCAAACTTTGCTTTATCTAAATTTTCTACTATAAGCACGTGCCGCAAAGATCAGGTGAAAGTCATCAGCATTTCCGGAACTCGAGATGCGGGCCGCCCGCTGTCGAACCACCTTAATACAAGTTTTATTGGAAAAATGCTTTCAACCCTTGTCCTGTCCTAAGTTCAGCTTGCTAAATTTAATTGAAAACTTAAATTCCCCCAAAACAGCCAGCTTAAAGCTTCCAACTTCTCTTCTAACCATCAATTACTTTTGTGAGAGATAATGCCAATGTGACTTGTCCCATAAATTTCTATCAAAACAAGAGCTGTCACAATCACAGTGACAACTGCCCGAAAAGGAAATCCCCAACATCTTAACCAGGGTCATGTGTATGACAGGGCTATATCTTCACTTTTTGACTGATTGTGGCTTTGACTACTAAAAAGGATGTTGCATGTGCAACATATCTGGAAGCCTATATCTGGCAACTAAATTTGAAATTGTCTATGTAAAACAAAATTAAGAGCCCGGACAAGACAAAATGTTCCCCTTCTTGACCTTTGACCCAAAAATTGTGACCTTGAAATTTGAGATACAGATCTATCATCTAGGTTATGTGCACGACACATCATATTTTCCATGAGAATATAGTTAAGAGCCACGACACAACAAAATGTTCCTCTTTTTGACAGCAAACTGTGATCTTGATCTTTGAGAAATCATGAACCCAGGTCTTAATCGTAACACATAGTCTCAATGCGGTGAGCATTTCTCCCAAGTTACTTCAAAAGTCATTCACGCATGTAAGAGTAACAGAAAAACAGTCAGACAGACGCTGGACAGTGCAATTACTATATTCCTCCAAAATTGGTAGAAAATTGGTGGCATAAAATCATATAAAACTTGATAATGGTCAATTCAACACTGTGAAGATCTATCAATGTTTAATATCCAATGTAAGTTTACCTTTATGTCATATACCCTTATGAAGTAGGATCTCTTAGGGTTGTCCTTCACAAAGCAGGCCACACCACAGAACCGCTTGTTCCATTTCTGTCTCTGAGGGGCTTCAGCTAGGTACAGCTGCACCACTGCAGTAGCCAATGTCTGAAACACAAAACATCAAGTCTCACATAATTTTCAAAGAAGCACATTGAAGTTATTACTCCACTGAAGAAAATAGTTCCATGATAATACAGTCATGAACATGTACCAAAAGAAATATTTTCTATGTCTAAGCAGATTGTAGCTTAAAGCAGGCTGAAAGTAAAGAAGAATGTGACTTAACCTGCTTTAAGAGGTCACCATTAAGAAATATTTTCTATAACATAGCAAATGGTAGCTTAAAGCAGGCTAAAAATAAAGCAAATTGTACCTCAATGTGCATTCTGCTTTATTTTCAACCTGCTTTAAGTGGTCACTTGTTTTTAAAAAGTTACAAACAGACTAATGGGTAATGGATTAAATGTTAATAATGAACCGCTTTAATAATTGTAAATACAAATGCTATGGCTTGGTAAATACTGTGACAGACAAGCGTTCATATGTTATAATTTCCCTAGTCAGTACAGGTAGATGACTTAAAAGGTAAAAAAAACAACAATTTAGGCCATTCATTATCAAACTTACTGCAGACAACTATGTTCACAAAATCAACTGTCACAATCGCTCAATCATGAAACAGTACTAAATTGTATGCTAAGCTAAAGACAGGCCTTGAACAGGGTGCACTCTATTATGCAATGCCCTAAGATTATCATGAGGAATGCATGGGGTTGAAACAGTCATCAGCTATGAGGCCCGACTGAAGATTTTAACAATGAGAGTGAAGTTAATGAGTGTTCCCTTTGTCTGATATAAATTCTAATCTTCAATAACACAATACAATAAACAAAACTACATGAAGTGCCTCACAAACACAAAGTGATCCTGACAAGATTTGGTAGGAAAAGCTTGAACCTCATGCATAATTAGGGTCACCAAAACATTACCTACCGGTATGTTTTTCTTTAAACAAAATCATCTACAACAAGACTGCGCGTTCAATAAACGCTTATGCCCCCAGTGGCATCCTTGACAATATATTCTGAATCTTTTCTAAGTCCAAATTAGGTCAAGGTCGGGTCAAACTGAGCTTGGGTATTATTGGTGAGTTGGTAATGGTTCAAGGCA
Organism: Gari tellinella; assembly: GCA_922989275.2. NCBI lineage: Eukaryota > Metazoa > Mollusca > Bivalvia > Cardiida > Psammobiidae > Gari > Gari tellinella. The sequence goes on from OV277858.1 coordinate 57,597,849, forward strand.
ACAACTGTATAAGTATCAAAGCATTGTAGTCAGTTGTGTTGATGCTAGACGAAACGGTAAAATCTAGGTAACCAAGAAATAGCCTATTTAAAGTTTTCTAAGTCCAAATTAGGTCAAGGTCAAGGTCAAAATCAAAGTTTGGTGATATTGGTGAGTTGGTAATGGTCCAAGGCAACACTGTATAAGTATCAAAGCATTGTAGTAAGTTGTGTTGATGCTAGACGAAACGGTAAAATCTAGTTAACCAAGAAATAGCCTATTTAAAGTTTTCTAAGTCCAAATTAGGTCAAGGTCAAGGTCAAAATCAAAGTTTGGTGATATTGGTGATAAGGAAATGGTCCAAGGCAACAACTGTATAAGTATCCAAGCATTTGGGTAAGCTGTGTTGATGCTAGAAAAAACGGTAAAATCTACTTAACCTTGTTACGGACGCACACACGGACGGACGGACGGAAGGACGGACAGGACGATTACTATATGCCCCGCATCTGTCGATGCTGGGGGCATAAAAATATTTTGATTACTTTATTATCCATTTTGTCTGACTTGTCCGAGTTATTTTAAGAACAGAATAGTTCATAATGGTAAATAGATAACAGGGAAACATCGGATCTATATAGTCGTACACTTTCCAACTTGAGATAAGCATGATCCTCATGCAGCACGAGACAGTTGCGCAAATTTTACTGATATGTTATTCATTCTCAATAACCTGTTAATGGTAAAACTATTATGTCCATTGCAAACAGGTTGGAGCCAGATCAGACGCCGGGTAAACCCACGTCTGATCAGCCTGCAACCTGTTTGCCACCCAGATTAAAAACATAAAAGTAATTTTCTACAGTTTAGTGCATTGTGTCTGCGTTTATTCGGGAAATAGTAATGTCTTCTCTACTGTACATTATGTACAATAAATACAGATTTCCGTATCCCTGGCTGACTGTATGGAAATCAACAAGTACGGTGATCATCTCTTTTAAAATTTTAGGATGTTCCAATCTAAAAATAACCTCAGCCAAGTCAGAAGAAAACACTAATAAATCAAATGTTAACACAGCTTTTTCCATAATAAATAGTTTTAAACAAGTAGACGTGGTTGCTTTCCATTTTACTTAAAATCTGCTTTAACCACAAGATTGAGTAGAAGAATAACAAGCGTTGTCAGAAGACAACAAAACTTGCCAGCAGCACATTCTGAGGTCAAGGTCAATGAGTCCAAAATGTCACCAGGTCTTGTCCCAAGGCATGTGTGGTGAAAGTAAAATTATGAAAGAGATAAGTGGAAGGGTAAAGTAGTTGTGATCTCTTTTCAAAACTTAAACGCTCATTTGAAACTTAAATGCAGAGTTTAGGGTCAAGGTCACAGGGGTCAAAAATTTTAAATGGCTATAAAGGTCTTGTCCCATGCTTAGTGCAAGTTTGAAAACTTTAGGTCAAAAGGCATTGAAGTTGTAAACACTACCTACTAACGAGGACACAGACACCAATGACTGGGTGACAACATAATTATCAAGCTGTCCTGGACATTTGTCCAGTCAGCCAAAAATGCATTTCTAAGACAATGTGGAACAACTGAAGATGTGAAAAGTTTGTGTTTTTTCTTAAAAGTGATTTTCGACAATCATGTACTAGAGTCTCACTCTTCTTGTCTTGTTATTGGTTAAATTATACTACAACACAGGTTCTTCTCAAGTTCTCAGTACAATAGCAATTGTGCAGAGTAATACACTACACATTTAGTTGGCAGAATAACTACATGTATCTTCAAAAGTAGTCCAGTGGCTAAAACGCAAGTCTATGGTCAATTATATCTGCAAAAACCAGATTTCTATTGTGCTGCTTGGCCAGTTTAGATCTGTATGTGATTGAATGTCTTATCAGAATCCAAACTGTTTGGGTCAGTTTGACATATACATGTATAGATATTGACATTTTCTCAGTCAAACAAATGTTAAAAATGTTGTTGTCTTTTTAAAAAATGTGGACAATATCTATGAAACAGAGGCTAAAAGAGAGAAAAAAAGCTATATGAGATGTTGGTTGTTACCATGGAAATCTTGACCAGTGGTAAACTTTGGCAAAGTGTAAACAGGAGTCAAACATATCAAACACGCCATCTTAATCAGGGTTCGACTTTAACAGGATTCCGCAGTCCAGAGGACCCCAGATTTACCATCGGGATCCCTGAAGTTGCAAGTCAGCGATTCCGTCGGGACAGGGTTCTCATTAGGGTTTAGAGAGTTGCAGTTCAGGACTCCATTGCTGGGAAAAGTTGCAGTTCAGCTTGGGGAGGGTGCGGGAGGGGGTACCTCCACCGGAAAATTTTGGAATAGATCACTTCAAATGGTGCAATTTGCAGGCATCTGGCAATACTTTTTGTTTAAATCTTTGATTATAATAGATAATAAATACAAGAATAAAACCTGTAATTCATTGATGAATTATACATTATGTCAAAGTCTTCAGATTGCACTCATTATCATGTTCTAAGTTGGTCTTAATCAAGGTCATCATGTATTTTAACCCATTCACCCATAGCTACTTTTCAATTTTGAAGACAGATGGTCACTTAAAGCAGACTTGACAGTACAGAAGGTTGTTCTTTACAGAGCATTATGCTTTACTTTGAGCTTGTTTAATGCAAACAACTTCAAGAATAAAGGATTTTTTTCTTATGTTGTCTTATGGTGTCTAAAATGAAAATATTTCCTTCAGTGGAGGAATAGATTAAAGATGTTTAAATGTGCATTTATTGGGTAATGGGTAAAAAGTCTTATTTTTATTTATTTATTTTAGATCTATGATGTTCTAAGTTGGTCTTAATCAAGGTTATCAATAATTCATTCACCCATAGATCTAGCTGGTTTTCAGTATTGAAATCAGATGGTTGCTTAAAGCAGGCTGAAAGTAAAGTAGAATGCTCCTTCTTTCAGCCTGCTTTAAGCTACCACCTGCTAGGGTATGAAAATATTGTATGGTTCGTATACATGACTGTATAAAGTACATGTAAATCTAGAAATAGATATATATTTTCTTAACTGAAGAAAAAAATTAAATGGGTTAAAATGGGTTGATATATCTAAGGAGTAAAGTAGATCTAGCAACTGAACAACTTATTATTAATGTTGCAAATAGTCTGGATCCAAACGCCGTGTCGCGCAAAATCTCATCTGGACACAAACTGTTGGACACTCTCTATTTTTGGGAAGAAAATTCATAAAAATCAAATCAGAGAATAGATGCAGACAACAAAATTGTGCAGGTGTGGTCGGCTCGCCAGTAGAAAGTTTTGACATCCGAATTTCTACCGCGAAAACTAATTGCAAATCAATTTTACGAGCGTACTTTGTTGCGAAATATAACTTAACATACATTTACACATAGCATATGTAACAATAGAATAATTTATATGCAATGTTTAATCTTAATGCATGATAGAAAACTATGCTTAAGATTTTTTGCTCACAAATAGACGTGCTCGTCATAGCAAAAAGTATGGCGCCCCCGCCATTTTGTAATGGTATGCTTTAAATAAGATTCGTAAGCGTGTCTCTCATAAGTTGAATGTGATTATTCAAAGGGTTGTGTGGTGGAAATCAATGCATACAATGATATAATTAATGTAAATTTCTGTTAAGCATTCATCTCAAATGTTTGTTTGTCCTGAACTATCGTATCGAAGACATCTAATTGTTCGCACATGACCGCTTAATTGTCCTTGTTACACGTCTTCGGTTCGGAGCGATATTTTTTCAATTTTTTAAAATGGTAAATGATTATCAGTATTTCATTTTTCGGGGAAAAGAAATGGCCGACTCTCGAATTTTCTTAGCTCATTGTCCGAGACTGTCAATCACCCTTTTTGATAACCAATTAAACAAAAGCAATGTGTCGACCCACTCAGCAGGCGTGGTCAAACTTCAACCGAAAATTGATATCACACGCAGTCAACCAATAGCTGTGCTCTGCGACGACGGGTGGTAAGTTTTTTCACACTTGACTGGCAGAAGACTTGCAATTATCACACAATTAACAGATTTTCATGGTCTCAGAAAACATGCGTTTGAAAGGTATAAACATGCGTACGGAACTCTCTTCATTTAAAAACATGCGTTTATCTGGAGCAAACATGCGTACGAGAACTGACAATCGTGCTTAACCGAGAACCCTGAGGGATCCCTGTTTTTCCTGGGTTCAAACCTTAAAAAAACAGCTAAAAATCGGCGTACGGTTACGCTGACTGAGTCAATTTTCACAATATTGTTCACATCGGAGGTACCATACCATCTGCGCATGTGTTGTGTACCCGGTGTATACCGATTTTTTATACGAATAATTTCGTGTTTGGCGCCGATATGAAGTGCGAATATTTCGTTTATTAGACAAATTCTACAGATCAATTTAACCTAATAATAAATATTTACGTTCCACTTTGACAATTGGGTTGGGAGAATATCCATGGAGGTAAGGTATTTACTACTAAGTTCTTGAATGAAGAGTATTTCTTGAATTATTTTCTTTTAATTATAGTTTTGGCTCATTGAGCGGTAACCGGAGAAGTTTGGCACAATGTTGTTGCGAGCGTTTTCATTGGTTTTTTCGCAACGAAAAAATGCCGGGGGTTGAGGAACCCAAGCCTTAAAAAGCAATAAAATGAATGAAGAGCATCTTCAAAGCCAACGTGAATATGAGAAATATGAGTTATTAATTTAAAGCAAACCTTCTGATATATTTCTGACGAGATAATGTTTTGACGTGATGTGAATAGTTGAATGTTTTATAAACTAACTTCTTCTTCATTAATCATTTAATGGTGAACATTCAAACTTGAATACCATGGCCATCTCCGAAGCTCCGAAGACTGTGTTGTCAGGTATGCAAAGTCCTCTTCAACTTTAAGTAGAGAGTTGAGATATGAATAACACCTATTTTTATCCCTATTAGCAATCATGTTAAATTATGGTAACAGAAACTTGTAAACATTGTATTCATGCAGATTCTAGAATTCCTTGATTAATACAAGTGTAGGGGGTCAATCAAGATAAATAAAATTACTGTTTACTGATTGAGTAGCATTTATAAAAGTACTATAAAACCTCTCTATTGCGACCACTATTTAGAAGGCTAAGTAATTGTATAACAAGACAGGTGGCAGCAAGGTGACAGTAAAACAGAAAGCTCCCAAAGGGTCTTTCTGTTTTACTGTCACCTTGCTTTAAGCAGTCGTAAAATAATTAACACAATATAGTGGTCGAAATAGAGATTTAAATGTAATGTAACCAGTTGAATGAGTTGCCGTATTACATCAAGGCCAGTGACAGCTTAGAAAGCTTCACTATGCGCCTCAGCACTTACAGTCAGTAATATCATGCACTTTGATTTTAACCTATTTTTAGCGGTTTATGGTGAATTCGCCTAGAGACGAACTCGCCTACAATTAGATATATAGTAACCCAAATGGTGAATTCGCCTAGAAAGCAATTATATAGGGATTGTTTTTTGCACCTATTGTTAGGTACCGTTAACATAACAAAAAATGTTTTCAGGTAATGTTGACTAAGATTAAATAACGACTGTAGCCCCTGATCATCATATGCATGTGTGAAGTTTGTGTTTAATGTAAGAAAACAATAAGGCAAATTGAGCTTTCATTTTATTGACTTGTAATCGGTAGATATACCTGTACTATAAGGTGTGAAATACAATCATTATATAATTGCTTTCTAGGCGAATTCACCATTTGGGTTACTATATATCTAATTGTAGGCGAGTTCGTCTCTAGGCGAATTCACCAGCACCCATTTTTAGCCATATCTGTATCATCATTACATGTTTTTAACCTTTTAACTAACTGTCCCTGACCGCCCTGTCATGATCAGCAATTGATCGTTGGGAGTATCACGTAGACGTAGACATCACGTAGACGTAGAGTTTCATGCCCTACATTGAATACCCCACCCACAAATAACAACGATTTAACTTTACTTACAACACATCCTCTTCCAAGGCTGCCGAATATTGTTTCGTTTTCTGCGTCATTCAACAAAAAAGACTTTTCGTTGTGAACTTTAGGCGGACGAGTTGTCATGTTTTCGTTCCACAAGTTTCCACAAATACACGAAACCTCGATACACGAAAAGTCACTTCCTTGTTGTGTATTGACACATCCGCCGTTTTGCTGTCTTCACAGGATGTTGTTTCCTACAAAAAATAATCCCAAAAATACGTTTCAAACAAGATTTGATTTAATATATTTGCTCATTTAAATTGATATTGTGATATATAATTATCAATTTTATTAGAAAAATAACTATTTAAAAATTTATGTATAATATTAGACTAAATTTGAACAATCGCGGAAGAATATAATGCATTCGTTTCGGTGATTCGGCTGAACAGCTGATAATTGGACACAGGGCTATGCACGGTTGAGTGAATTTGAATCGCTAATAAAGGTGTCTAGCGTTGCGTTAAGCTCCGCCCACCACAAGTCTGTGTGTATTGAATATTAGGGTAAAACCGAGCCACATGTCATTACTAATCTATGTGTTCAGTGGTAATGTAGGACTAGATTATAAAGTTTATATTAGAGAATAATAATAACTAAACGTTTACAGTATAAAGTATTCAAAACGTTCAACCCATTTGTGCAAATTGTGTCATAGACGGACAGCGGATATAAAGGGGCAAAAAAATGGGATAAATCTGTTATAGGTGATTTACAGTAGTAAATAGTTAGTGCAGTGTATTATGAGATACTATAGTTAGCTAATTGGTTGGCTGTGGTAGGAAGTGTACATTGTGACAGGTCTTGTAATGATGTGTGCATGGCTGTAATGCCGGGTATCATGAAGGACATGCCATCAGATACACGCTGCAATATGGAGTGTATAATGTCAGATGAAGTTGTGGCAAATCTTCAGACTTCATGCCCAGTTTTCCATGGACATAAGCATAATCTGAAGAATAGGTTTGAACTGAAAAAGACTCTAGGAAAAGGCACATATGGCAAAGTGAAGCTTGCAGTTGAAGGGGCAACTGGAAAACAGGTAATTATCACATAACTTTTTTTTTTATTATTATTTATTTATTCCATTTAGCATCATTTGCCCATGTGCATGCATAAATAGGCATTAATAAAGTCTTCTCCCACGCTGTACACTAAAGTTGGTTAAATTGAATCTATGAATGAATAGTGCGCTGGCCCCATGATTAAAACATCTGACTCAATTTTAATTTCAGTCCTTGCATGCCAGGTTCATGGTTTGAATCCTACCAAAGCTAAATTAATTTTCTTTGAAATGCTTTTTTAGCGCATAATTTCTTATCCAAAGTTACTATTTATGTGTTTATATAAACGTTTGACATACATTTACAACTCTTTTTTTTATGCCAAACCTGGTTGGCTTGCCCTGAATATCTTTATTAAGCTGGTTGATGAAAGTAAAGCAGAATACACCTTGAGGCACATTCTGCTTTAATAAATTACTTCCAACCTACTTTAATCTACATGTACCTTATCTGCTAGGATATAGAAGATATTTCTTATGGTTCAGATAATCTGATTCATGCATGGTTGTATTAAGTGGAAGTAGATCTATTGTATTTAATTCAGTGGAAGAATAGATTTAAGGTGTACAAAGGTGTATACATGGAGTAATGGGTTAAGATGAAAACTGCCTCTGAGATCATCTGTAAAGACTGACCAGTACATGCTCACAAGTGGTAGCTAAAAATACAAAAAATTGACTGAAAATTTATGAAAAGTATGTAAATATATCTAAATTAAACAAAAGTTGTCAGTTTTAACAGTTTCAGTCTTTTTTAACATTTTATTTTAAGACTAAGAGTCTAAGAGTGCAAACTACTTTGTGATATAAATATATAGCATCTGTCAACTGTGAATTGACAGCATATGCCATATGGCTGTGTAATTTAATAAATTATCTTATTGGTTTATAAAAGCTTGCATGAGAGGGAATTAAGTAAGGCCAAATTTATAAATCGGACATTGATATAAATTCTATGAAACCTTAATAACATCACATGGCAGGTCTTTAGTTTCCTGGCGATGGGAGAATTTTGAAAGAAAATTGAATTAAACTATTTTAACCATTTACAGTAGTTAAATTCTTGTAAAACATCAAACAGTGATCAGGGTCTACCTGTTTGCATTTGGCAAGCATACTCTTCATAGGTACATTAATGTTTGTAAATGACAAGTAAAGTTTTTGGGTTTAATGTGGTAACAACTAGTCTGTGAATGTGGTCAGTTATATTTTGGAATGAGGTCTCCATAGAAAAGTATTGAGAAGCTTGACATATCATCCCTTTGCAAGCAGTATATAAACCCCTTAGAGAACCTTTATGATCAGAGTCTGCACTGTTTGTCATATTTCTCTTGAAGACAAACTCTTAAAGAGTCAATGTTATCTGGTCATTAAATTATCAGTTAAAGAAGATGGTAGCTTAAAGCAGGCTGAAAGTTCAGCTTTACGTTCAATCTGTGAACCCCATTAATACAACTTTTATTTATTCCTCCACTTAAGAAAATAAATTTTAATTTATACAGTCATGAATATTATGTACCTTATAAGAAATATTTTCTATATACTAGCAGATGGTAGCTTAAAGCAGGCTAAAAGTAAAGCAAAACACACATTAAGGTGCATTCTGCTTTGCTTTCTACCGGCATTAAGTGTTTGCCTTTCTTCAAAACTTTGAAACAGGCTATGGAGTAAATGTTAAGACAACAGCAAGTGTTTTTAAAAGCTTCTCTCAAAATATCTGTGCAATGATTCAATTATTCATCATTATGATGTATATAGTTGATTTATCCAAATAGTGTAGGACAAGATAATGGGAATTTCCAATTGAGTACTTACCGGTATATATTGTATTAAATATTTTTAGGTATTTAGATGCTGAAATACAGTACAGACATATAATGCAGTGCCTGTAATTTACTCCATTTAGAAATTAATATTAAACTTAATACCATAGCCCATATATAGGCAAAGTGTGTTACAAGAATAATGGGAGGCCAAAGAAATAATAATCTGGGGAAAAAATGAATGAATGAGGACAATTGTTTCCTTGTGCATAAAATGATTGTGCAGCTGTTCAGAAGTAATAATGTGTCAATTAAACAAAAAGACTTGAGTCATCAGCATCAGATGCAGTCAGCACAAATGGTGTTCTTTAATTAACTCATTACCCCTTAAATACACCTTTTTACGCCTTTATATTACTCATCCATTAAAGAAAAGAGTTCCACTTTATATATATAATACAGTCATGGTTATTTACTGTACATAAGAAATGGCTTTTATATCCAAGTAGATGAAAGCTTACAGCAGGCTGAAAGTAAAGCAGAATGTGCCTGCTTTAAGCTGTCCCCTTTCTTTCAAATTAGAAACTGGCCATGGGCTAATGGGTTAATCCTTTATCCTCACAACTGGTTTTTAGAGCTTTACCTATTACCCCATAGCCTGTTTCTAGTAATGGGTAATGGGTTAAATCAGGAGTGACCTGCATATGTCCACATTAACCCATAACCCCATAGCCTGATTCTAGTATTCAAGATTGGTAACCACATAAAGCAAAAACGCCTTAAGGCTCATTCTGCTTTACTTTCAACCTGCTTTAAGCTATTATCTGCTAGGATATAGAAAATATTTCTTATGGTACATATTCATGACTGTATGAAAGGGAACTACCGTTACTTTCTTGAGTGGAGGAATAAGTGTAAGGTGTTAAAAGGCATATTTTGGGGGTAATGGGTTAACTGTACTGTCATGCTGTACTGCTGTGTTGTAGCCTGTCTGCATACCACCAGTTTTATAGGTTATTATAGTTGTCACTCACTTCCTGATAAAATCATGAAAACCCCATCAGAAAAGTTTTACTGGCTGATATTGGGGATAATTGATTGCCCACTATCATATTGAATGTCACAACTTTATAATGTTGCAATTCTGTTGATGGAAATGTCAGCTTGTGAAAAACTTTATTTGATATTTTATTGGACAGTATAACTGTAAAGCCTGCTGTTGTGACCGCATAAAAACCCTGATGTTTCAACTTTGAAGAACAGGTGTCTGAATGAAAAAATAAGGACTCCATATTAGACAGAGTACATTCAAGCTTTCTCACACTTTATGCTTTCTGTCTGCATCAAACCCAATGATGTAACTACTTTCATTAGAATCATCTTTTTGAACCAATTATATTGAGTAGTCACACCAAAGGATTTGGTGAAGATATCAAGATTTTAGTTTTTGAAATAACCCTTAATCTGGGGCCCTGAAAAAGTAAGGCAGGACAGCCCTAAAAACCGACATTATGGGGTCATTTTTCTATAGTGGAATAGTCCATATGAAAAATACAGGATTGACTCATAGGATTAAGACAGGTGACTGCATAAAGCAGACTGAAAGTAAAACATAAATCTCCCTTAGAGCTTGAAATAAGGATAGGCTCGTATGTAAGATATGCTATATGTTCTTAATGAAATGTATTAAATCCCTATCCTACTAAATGTAACTTAGTTTCACAACAAAAGTATCTGACAGAATCATTAGATCTTAAAAAATAATCTAGCTGCTGTGGAATCGTGATCTGTGTCTGTGCCTGTGCAAATAGTTTGGATCCCTATTAGAGGCCCCGTTATGCGGCGTATCATCAAGAACCAAACTGTTGACACTCAGACCCAGTTTTAAAAAGAAACGTTGAAAAATTCTATATTTAGAACAACAGCAGACAACAAATGGTGCAGATGAAAAAATTGGCCAGCATTCAAAGAGTTAAATCCTTTTTATACCCAATGAAACGTCATCAAAATGCCATCTGCTTTATTTTGAAATCAACCTGTTCTTATTTATTTTTTATCCATACGGTATGCAAAAATACAATAAGAATTTAAAAACAATTATATATAATTAGAAGAGTTGAATTTCTATGAAACAAATAATGATGTTATTTTAGTTAAGACAAATGCAGTATTTATAGACTGCATGTTTTGACTAAAATAACACCATTATCTGCCATAGAAAAAAACTTTTGAGATATTTCCATGTTGTTGATGGAAGAAGTGAAAGCTAGACGTCAAATGGCTACATTTGATTCAAAAGTAAATACATGTAGGCGACTGAACAAAAGGCAAGTGTTATCCAAGACCCCCCTTCAGCAGTATTAACCTCTAACAAGTTATGCAATTGTCGTCTGCAAAATTTGTTTTCTGTAACAATTCTCAGAGTTGATTTAACTCAATTTGTTGTTTAGACAATATCATCTGAGTATCAAACAGTTTGGATCCAGATGAGATGTCGTGTAACTCAGCATCTCATCTGGATCCAAACTGTTTGCAAAAGTTAACGCAATTTCGCTTGTAGCATGCAGAAGGTTCTATAACCCCGATTAAATACTAGGCTTAGGAAGGTTGTATGACAAATCACGGCAATCTATGTTTGTATTTGGGTAAGTCACGCCAAGTATATTTGCCGATAAAACTAAAATTGTTTCGATTAGTGGTTCCTCTTTCATGTAGCTTTGTAACACTAATGGGTGGGTGAACAATTGTGCTGTATTTTATTGAATCGGAGCTCAATGATAGGAATTTAAGTTATGCCCAAATGTAACATTGATTTCAGACATGTTTAACTCTGAGCACACTTAAGCCGGAACCGCAATCACCTATTATGCAAACAGTTTTGATCCTGATGAGACGCCAAGTAATTCAGCTTCTCATCAGGATCAAAACTGGTAGACACTGACACTATTTTAAAAAGAAATTTTTTAAAAATTCAATTTTTTTAGATTCGTAGCGGATTGACTTTTGTTGCAGACAATATTGAATTTAGCATTTCAAAGGGTTAATTTATTGGCAGACTAGATCTACTTGAGGCTGTGTGCATTGTGGCAATATATTGGACACTATTTGTCTGATTGTCATTGAGCTTCTATAATATTGCTTCAGTATTTAAATTATCTACCTAATGACCTGTTAAGTGTCTAGCACAGTTAAATGTTACAAAATAGGGGCTGATGGCGACATCAAAAATTTAATATTTGAAATTCCAAGACCAAGCCCCCCTGAGTATGTAACTATTATAATTATCATAAATAAGATGAAAAATGTTTTGGCTTTAACTTCAGAATTACTTCACTCACACACTCACTATCCTAGTTTAGCGCCTGTGTTCCCTTCGTCAGGGGTTCGAAGGGCTGTCTTCAAATATATAAAATGCAAAAAATTAATAGATACTGGTCCGTGGGAAAGAAATGTCTACTGAAATGAAGGCATGGCAATGTTAATTGTTAATGAAATGACCAGCAAACAGATTATTATAGAAATATTTATCACTTGCATAATATATCTATGTTATTTACTCTGACATGCTGAATTTCCAAATCGATTCTGCCATTTTCTGATATACTACCATTATTATGGACTCCTGACGGTTTTGTCTCAATAAATAGAATTGTTAAAATAATAACAAACCGTGAAGACCCTGAGCCCTCTGAATCTGGGTCTACACTGTTTGCAAATGGTTAGAGAACTTGCTCTATGCAGGTACTGTAAGGTTTATATTAGCATAAGATATGCCTTATTAAATATTATCGTCTATTAATATATACACTGTAGTGGATAGTTGTAGTATATCCTGATCAGCTGTTGTATTACCCCATAGATACACCTTTTTACGCATCTAGTTAATTCTTCCATTGAGGGAAATAGTTCCAATTTATACAGTCATGAATATGTACCAATGGAATTATTTTCTGTATTCTAGAAGATTGAAGCTTAAAGCAGGCTGAAATTGAAGCAGAATGCACCTTAAGGCGCATTCTGCTTCATTTTCAACCTGCTTTAAGTGGTCACCTATCATCAATACTAGAAACATGCTAAAAAAAGTGCTATGGGGTAATGGGTTAAGGGTGATATTATTGTGTATTATGACCATATAATTAGAGGTAGTAGTGGACAGTCGCAGTGCTAAATGCCCTCAGGATGACTGACAGGTACTTCTGGACTGGTTATAGGCATTTCCCTTTAAACTGTTGTAAACAATCAATTTCTGCAAAAATAATTTCTTTTAGAAAAACATTGAATTTTGCAAATTTAGTTGTAAGTTTATGTACTGTTTTGCACACTGTTTGATTTATATGTTTAATGAAATTTGTGCCTCATTAATTAATGATTAATCTTAGTCCAGCATACGGTGGTAAAGCGTTAGCAAACAGTGATGACATAGCAGTAAACCAGTCCCAATTGCTGCTGGAGTTTAACAGATTGGACAGTCTGGCAAATTAGACTGGTTCACCAATACACACTACAGTCAAACCTATATTGAAGTACGGTACCAGTCACAAAAATATGCATGATGGGGTAAAAACAAGCAGCAGCTTAATGCAAAACAAAAGTTATGCAGAAAGCTCCTACAGGAGCTTTCTGCATTACTTTTGTTCTGCATTAAGCAGTGATATATTAGGACAGAATTTCCTACAATGGTTGGTGAATACAGGTTTGGCTGTACCCACCATCTGATTGACTTCTAAGTTCTACGGCAGACAGTCTGAAATGCAATCCCCAATGAGTGACTTTAATTTGACTAGGCAGGTAATAGGTAGGTAACCGTTGATAAGCCATGACAGCTGATCTGTCTAATTTCATTACAGGACAAGTTTCATCTCTTCCAAGTGATTGGTTAACTAAGTGTAATGAGGGTTTTATTAGCCATCAAGTCGACTTTCAAGTTGCAGGAAAGAATGTCGAGTGTGACTGGCAGGTCATTGGTACTTGAATTTAAAATATTGAACCCTTTCTACTTTCTGCCTTTACAAGTCACTGCTAATTGAAATTACTAGTAACTCCTTTTAGTAAGAATTTAAGAAATTTTAGAGTTTTCCTCATTTTGGCTGTAACCCCATAGCCTGTTTCTAGTATTGAAGATACTTATGGAGCATTCTGCTTTACTTTCCCCCTACTTTAACCCATTGCCCCATAGCCAGTTCCTAGTTTTGAAGACATGTGACCACTTAAAGCAGCATTCTGCTTTACTTTCCGCCAGGTTTAGGCTATATTCTGCTAGAATATGTAAAATATTTCTTATGAGTCTTATTTGTGACTGTATAAATTGGAACTATTTTCTTCAATTGAGGAATAAATTACAGGTGTTAAAAGTCGTATTTATGGGGGAATGGGTTAAGCTACTATTGGTATATGAAAATTTTAAGATTTTGGAAATGCCTTGTTCCGTGTTTAATGTTTATGTTTATGACTTCCTACTTTCTTTAGTGTAACAATACCGGTAATTCAAGGCCAGGCATAAAAAGACAAACTTATGGAGTAATGGGTTTAAATAGGCTCATATGTCAATGAAAAACAAAGATCTCTGTTTCAGTTTATTCCACATGTAGTGAATGTGAATATAAGATGACCAAAGAAATTTGCCCTTAGGCTATAAACGTTTCCAGTCTTTAAACCAGAATTGGAGACCTTTCAAATACGTTGGACCTGGATTATAATATACTCAACAAAATTATTAAAGGGGTTCATATATCTTTTTCAAAAATGCAAACATTTTCAAGTTAAAAGAGTGAATGCGTGTTTAGATGCTTTAGAATAAAAACATTAAGAAACAAACGTCACTATGTGCATAAATTGTCATGGTTGAATGAATTGAAGCGGACAAGTATCAAAAACACATTTTTTAACGTCCACTGGATTTTTGCACGATGTGTCTGCCTATTCTTCAACGATTAGTTTTATAGCTGTTTTCATTATATCGAGTGCATATTTGTATCTTAAGCAAAAATAGATTGCATATTGGTACAAAATTTGAAAACTATGCCCTTCAAGACGTCATTTGTCGTTTTCCAACGTCATGTTGCGACGGAGTTTAACGTTAGCAAGGGTGTCGTCGACAGGTTGTGGTAGTTGTACCTGGACACTGGGATGGTTAATTGGAGATCAGGTCAAGGTCGTTTGCAGGTCATATTTGAAGTAAAGGACCGATGTTGTCACTTATGGCATGACGTCAACGGCTCAATTCCCTCGTTACGCTTAATAGTGTTTATAAACAGACGTGTGGTTACAGGATTTCTGTTCAGATCGTCGGGAATAGACTTCATGCTGCAAACCTTTGGGCTAGAAGACCTGTCGTGTGACCGGCCTTGACCCCACACCACCCAAAACGTTATCTAGCGTTTTGCCAGAAATCATGCCATTTGAACGTTTACGTTTTCGCCACGTATTGTGGACTAGTGCGTCAAATTTCATTTTGGATTTAAATGACGACTGCAGACGAATGTAAATACAGATAAACGAATGTTTCTTTGACTGTTATGTGGCAGAGCATGACGGACTCAGAAAGGGGTCAGGGCTTCTATGGGTGGGCATATCCTACAACGGTTGCACGGACCTTTAAGTCATTAGGAACTGGACTCTGACTAGTTTGGGATACAGGGACGAGACCCTAGACGCTATTGCACATGCTGGAGCTTTGGGTTCAGGCTTCATCCCGACAGACGACAAAGCTCGTCCGTACCCAGCACGTATGGTAGACCAGTACTTGGAACACGAGGGCATAGGACAGATGGACTGGCCAGCAAGGTCAACATACTTCGGTCACATTGAGGATGCTTAGGACATGCGGCAACGCCGGATATCTGGTCGAGATCGTCACCTTAGAGGCTAACAGACATGCTTATTGAAGAATGGCACAGAATGTCCATTGCTTACATCCTTAAGTTATTTCTCCGATTTCCATGTAGATGCAAGGAAGTGATTAATGCATGTGGTGAACACATATGATACTAGCTGTAATTTAAGAGAAGAACCTAAAAGGTGGGGCTCTTGGTCAAGTTGTTTGTTACCCCACCCACCTAGTCTGGCACACAGTAATTTTAGGGTGGTTGTGTTTGAAAGGGAACTGCGATATATATTTCTACTTTTCGAAATACAGTTATACTCTACAACGAAGTTAACATGTAATTTTACATGAAACTGTTAAAAAAATATTGTATGAACTTATTTTTGTATATTTGCCCCTTTAATTGTTTTGTTGAGTATACTTTACAAAATATTTTGAGGAGCCTGATCAGGATCCTAACTGTTTGTCAATCCAATACCTTTTTGTGAAATTTTTGAGAAGTCAACAGTTTGAGGACAACATTTTCAGTACTTAACAGTTGTTTCATGTTCAAAGAGTTAAGGTATTTTCAATCCTCATTTGTTAAAATTTTCTGTCTGTTGAAGACGACATTCCGAACGAAAGATTGGAATTTGATTTAGAAGTCATTACACTGCATTAAAGAGAGACTACAGTAAAACCTATGTTATCATACTATTCATTACCGGTATGTATCTGTTCTTAACAAGCTTCGTAGGCATGATAACTAAATGCAGGAGCTTTCTGCATTACTGACATATCTGCATTCTGCATATGTCCTGCATTTAGCTGTCACCTGTCATTGTAGATCTACTAATCATCGTCGCTGAGTGTCTGTTTAACAAGAATTAGACTGTATGTCTCTAAGGATACAAAAGAATTTCAAGGAAAGGGCTACATAGAGCACAAAGGCGAGCCTGAATGACTGCATTTAATGGTAACTGCACATGTATATGATCAAAGTGTCTCAAAATACGTGCGAAATGTGCAAATTAAAGGGTTTTATTGGTACACCTTAATCCTGATGTAAAGACTGGACTGTGAAAATCAATATCATAACCTTGTGCCAGCATTCCTAGAAGTCACTCATGCGTGAAATATTGATTCTATGGAAGCTTTTTGAAGCTGAATTGCTAAATGAGGAAACGTGACAGATGGAGCAGATGTGGACAATGAAGCAGATGTCGTTGAAGAGTTGTTGATGCTGATCAGGGCTTCAGACTAAAGTGCATAAACGGTTTATTTTTCAACTTACTACTTTACACCTCAACCAAACCCTATGTTGTTACTACTCATTAGAAGGGTTTCAAAGTAACGATTCTAGTGAGTAGTCATACCATAGGTTTTGGTTGAGGTATAAGGATTTTAGGTTTTGAAATACTCACATCACTTTATCTGGAGCTCTGCTGATATTCATAATTTCGTAAATTTTTTATTCAGCAAAGTCCAGCTATTATGAACCTAATTCTATCATATCCAAAAGATTAGAAGTCCTATCTTTTAGAACAATTTAAAAGCAGTGGATAATATCATGACCACTAAAAATGTCCATTTTGTCAATGTTTAAGGCAGTTTGGGATGCTTTTAGCAAGAGGAAAGCTAGCTTCTGCCTAAGGAGCTCTCTGCTTTACTTTGATCCTGCTCAGTTTTCTATATTTCACCATCATTGTCAACTTTTAAGTAATAATGACAAGCCTTTGCTACATATAATCACTCCACCAAATCCTATGATGTGACTACACCTTAGAATTACTGCTTTACAACTATTCTCGTGAGTGGTCAATTTTATATTCTAACACACCTCGCCCACACCCCTATATAAGCGAAGAAGGACCGTCTTGGTGTTCGAATTGTCAGTAGAACACTCACGTGCTAAGCGTTCTAACGTGACGTCATATGTCTTCAAAAATGCGTACGCCAAGAAATGTAGCGCCATTACTTCGGTGCAAATTAAGGTTAAATTATGTGTTAGAATCGAAATAATAAATTAATACCAGTGTTCTATCTAACAATCGAACACGGATAGTCGTTGAGATGCTTGTAATTAAATCACTCGGCCTAAAGGCCTCGTGATTAAATTACTACGCATCTCAACTCCTACCAGTGTTCGATTGCACGATAGAACACCGGTATAAATTTATTATAAAATATAAATGTACACGAGAATACATCGAAAACAAGTGGTTCACATATTCTTAACCCTTTACCCCATAGCCTGTGTCTAGAACAGAGGGTAGGTCACTATACTTAAAGCAAGTTGAAAGTAAAGCAGAATGCACCTGAGGCGCATTCTGCTTTATTTTCAGCCTGCTTTAAGTTATCATCTGCAAGGATATAGAAAATATATCTTATGATAAATGTTCATGACTATAATTATAAAATAATTATATTTTCTTCAGATTGAGGAAAAAAATCGAAGGCATGAAAAGGCGTATTTATGGGGTAAAGGGTTATCTGAAGCCCTGATCTTGTTATGATCTTGTTATAAACAGTTATCTAATGCAGGTTTGACTGTATCATGATGACAATACTGATTAGGATCATTACAGCGAATGCCTGTTTTCTGCCCGGGGCAGTCATTCACGTCACAACCTAGTAACCACAGCGGAGTGAATTGTCGTGACATTTCCCCCTTTCTACTCACTATTACACTGCTGATCACCGAGGTCTCGCCATTCAATTTACTCACAGTAATTTGCTAGTAATAAAAAGGTCATTTTGACAGATGATCTTTTGTTCAGGAGTCCACCGTGATTCATGAGCTGAAAATAGGTACAAAACCTGATACAATAGTTAAATTATTCACTGGTTTGATTGAAATATACTACTGTTACTATCAAATGCAGTTAAATCATTACTTCATAGATACACATTTTTTCGCATTTGATTTATTCCTGCACAAAAGTAAATAGTTCCACTTTATATAATCATGAATATGTATTAAAAAAAAACAGTTTCTATATCCTAGCAAACGATAGCTTAAAGCAGGCTGAATTTAGTAACGCAGAAGGTGCCTTAACCCTTTACCTCATAGCCTGTTTCTAGTTTTGAAGACAGGTGACCACTTAAAGCAGGTTGAAAGTAAAGCAGAATGTGCCTTAAGGCACATTTTGCTTTACTTTCAGCCTGCTTTAAGCTAAAATCTGCTAGGCTATATAAAATATTTTTAATGGTAATAGTTCATGAGGGTATAAATTGGAACTATTTTCTTCAGCGGAGGAATAAATTAAATACGCTAAAAGTCGCTTCTATGGGGGAAAGGGTTAAGGCACATTCTGCTTTACTTTCAACCTGCTTTAAGTAGCCACTTGTGTTCAAAACTAGATACGGGTTACGGAGTAACTTAATTAGGTTAATTAGGATCACTAATTTAAGAAGTGTGGAAATCTGCAAACATGAGTGATTGTTTAATGCAAGATATATACAAAGAAAGCTGCTTAAGAAGGAGTCAGGGTCTACAATGTTTGCCAATGTCCTTTTCAATATACAAAAGGCTTATATGGGTTAACCACTGTAAAAGCAATGAATGTAATTGTAAGGGATTTGAACAGAGGTGTTCATGAGTGCTTGTCAGGTAGCAGAACTTATGAGAATTTATTAAAAAAACAAAACAAAAAGGCTCAAGCTATGAATGAAGAAAAGAAATTTACACTGACACATTTCAGCTGCTGTCTGTCAGAATGATTTAAGACTAAAAACGTGTTACGGTACCTGTGATTTTTTACGGTTACAATGTTACATGTACTTGTTACATAGATGATAATGTCAGACTCTGTAATGTAGTGAAGCCATTATAAGGTAGCTCATGTCAATTAAAACCATTATATCACCTGAGAATAATTGCAAAAAACATCAGTATTTTACCATATTTGAAATTGTTTTTATTTTCACACCATAATTAAGTATACACCGTTTGATATGATCTGCTAAACACATAAATTTTCCGACTTGGTCTGATGATGAAAGTGAGCTTATTTCATCTTCATGTCTGCACTGTACTGAGTTAAATATAGAGGGGTACAGTAACAGTACAGACATAAAGAAACAAACATTTACATTTGCCCCATTCATTGCCATTGAAAAAATTGATGTTTAATCCCTATTAATGCAATTGTTCGAGGGGGCAGGACTTGTGGATATCTTTTGCAGAGGAGGTGGGGCTTATGAATCTTTTCTCCCAGAATTAATCTTTAGAACTGGGACAGGAGATATTTGACGGATGCATTCCTATTAGGGGAAACCATGATTATCGACTAAATTCTTCTTTATTGAAGAGACATATTTCTTATAAAAATCGTAAACAAATATTAATCAAATGGTTTCAAAATGGCAAAGACTTTAGACTTTATAATTTATATGTAACACCAGTGGTCGCACAAGTCAAAATATTTACGTAGGAGAGGAATTTAAGCCATTCACTGCATTATTCCATTTAAGTTGTGCTCTGGAGGATAGTTGTCAGTAATTGGCAATTTGAAAGAACAGATATCTTAACTCTCACAGTGCAGGAACAAGATCTATGCAGTCTTTGTAAACAGTGTAGACCCTGATCAGAGGGTTCCTTAAGAAGCCCTCTGATCAGGGTCAACACTTTTTGCACATTAAGAGATATATACACATTTTGCTACCATTGAGAGATAATTGATGTGAAAACTGATGAGTACATGTGATGAAAATTCAGTATTCAGGGTTAATGGAAATAGGCAATTTCAAAGAGCTGACATCTTAATGGAAAATTTCCCAGAACATACTTCATTATCTCAAACTCTCTTAAGAACCTCGTTATCTAAAACTTGCTTAAGATGAGCATATCTGTATTTCAAAGTTAAAATGTGGCTGAAAAGCCACATTTAAACTTTGAAATAAAGGTATGTTCAACTGAAGCAAACTCAAGTTGTCGAAAATTCAAATTCAACTGAAGAACTAAGGGTTAGATCTAGTTTGACGTAAGCGTGTTTTTGATATCGGGGTTCGACTGTCTATTAATGATAATTGATGACAGTCAAGCAAGCTCATTGCTATAAATAGCTTGTAGATGTTATGCCTGTGGCAATTAAGCCATCAATGATATTTTCCTGTGGTGTCCTATACTTATTTCTGAGCGTGATGTAATAAAATCATGTATTTCACATGTGAGCGGCTTCTGCACATTCTTTCACAGGCGATAAAAATCTAATTCATTATTTCGAGACATGATACCGACCTGCAAATTCCCCTTCACCTCATCTGTAAAAATACAATAAGTTGTTTCCAGCCAACCATAGAGATTTAACAATCTTTATATTTATGTAATTTTGCTACTTAATATGCAAGATAAAAGTAATGCAGAAAGCTCCTGTAGGAGCTATTAGCATTACTTATGAACTGCATTAAGCAGCAACTGTGCTGTCTTTAGAATAAATGAATAAATGATTCTTTCGGTAGGAGATTTTGCATTACATTTGTCTTGTTTCTGTTGGAGCTGTCTGCATTACTTTTGTATTGCTTTTACCCTTTCCCCCATAGCTTGTTTCCAATTTATAGGACATGTTGTTGCTTAAAGCAGGCTGAAAGTAAAGCAGAACACTCCTTTAGGAGTACTGGCTGCTTTTCTTTCAGCTTGCTGTAACAATATAAGCATCCTATCTCCTGTCTGGATGCAGGAACAATATTCTATTCTTCTTTGCATTAAAAGGCATTTCTATGGGGGTAAGGGGTCATCATCATCATCGGTATTTATATTAACGTGCAGGAGTGGGAGTGTCGTCCACATCGGTGGTCCCCCTTCCAGGCAGCTGGCTAACTGCACGCACAGCGGATCTCACATTGGATCTCCATACATCCCTTTCACCAGGGTCAACTTTAGAGAGTTTCCACTCCCGCCTGTCTCTTTCTGCTAAAGCCTTCCAGGTCATCTTGGGCCGGCCTGTCCAACGTCTTCCCTCAATCTGCATGTCACAGACTGTTTTAATTGCACCACTAGAGCGTTGAACATGTCCGTACCAGCGAAGCCTTTTCTCTCTTAGAAGATATATATATATAGTCTGTTTCTAGGTTAGAGACAGGTGACCACTAAAAGCAGTTTGAAAGTAACTGCTTTACTTTCATTCTGCTTTTAGCTACCATCTGCTAGGGTATAGATAATATTTCTTATGGAACATATTCGGCATATTCATGACTGTATAAAGTCGAAATATTTTATTCAGTGGAGAATAAATTAAAGGTGTAAAAAGGCGTATTTATGGGGTAAAGGGTTAAGAGGCAACCTGTCTGGGGGGAAAAGTACCATGAATGGCCTGTTAAAGACTTTTCCTCAGTCCATTGAGGGACCACCAGCCCATTGTTCTGGAGGTGTCAATGTAACTGTAAAGCATGTGCAACACAATCTCAGTTTACCTGGTGAGGTCCAGATTATACTCATGCTCTAGTGATTTTCAATGGTTATTTCTAACCAAACTATCAAATAAAAAGGTCCGGTCTCACATAAGACGATTCAATGGTTCAATATGCACAAGACCCATGCTTTTTGCAAGGAAATCGACAGTAAATAATCTGGCAAGGCGTTGTGACCAAAAGGTCGTCAGGAGATGTCTTTAACACTCTGGTAGGGTATCTTGTGTTTTGATACACTAAGGGGTTTACTGTGTTTTGATAGTGATTAAGATCTTGTACCTTTTTATTTCAACCTGTTAATGTGTATGAGGAATTTCGCAGTGTATTAACAAGAACTAAAAGCACATGTACATTGTCTACTGTAAGAGATATGCATATTCACTATCTATTAATAGATTAAACCTTTTCAAACAAGGTATGTGAATAATTCATACAAATATTTGTTGCATGTCAATTCAGGTCCCACGCAATTTGGAAATTCCCTTTACAATCTAGTTTCACTTTAAATAAAACTCTTATGATGGTAACCCATTACTCCATATATCAATATGCCTCTTTACACCTGTAATTATTATTTATTCACTATGGAAAGTAGTCCAATGTGACTTGAGAAGCTCTGAATATGAAACACAACAGTGTCTTTCCAAATGGAATCATAAATCAGGTTGAAAGTTAAGAGCATTAATTTGCTTTGCTTTCAACCTGTTTGAACTGCGGTCACACATTTTCAAACAAGAAACACTGGCTATGGGGTAAAGGGTTACGTGTAACTTACAAACAGCTTCTGGCTTATGATGGGGATCTAAACTGTTTGATTCTTATACTGCATGGTGTTTCTAAAGTTCAAATTGGTTTATTAACAAATTAAAATGAAGATAGGTGACAGTTTTTCAGCAGACATGAAATTCAACATGTAGATCTTATCTTAAAGTTTAAATTTAAACAATTTAGATAAGAAGGTCTATGATGTCAGTCTTTATCCTGCTCAGTTTCCAAGAAAGCGGCCTTTGGAGTTTCCATACTGTTCAGTAATTTATATAGATAAAGACTAGGAAGTATTCAGCTGTTACTGTGTGTACTTATTAATGTCCAGCTATTTGCCTAATATTTCTAGACAGGCATCTTCTGATTTATCGTTATCTAAATAAATAAACTGCTATTTAACCTAATTTACTCCATAGCCTGCGTCTTGCTTTAAAAACAGGTGACCACTTAAAGCAGGTTGAAAGTAAAGCAGAATGTGCCTTCAGGCACATTCTGCTTTACTTTCAGCCTGCTATAAGCTATACCTGTTAATTCTATGATATAGAAAATATTTCTTACGGGGCATATCCATGACTGTATGAAGTAGAACTATTTTCTTCATTGAAGGAATAAATTAAAGGCGTAAAAAGGTGCATTGATGGAGTTAATTGGTTGATAAAATTTAATGGTAAAATAATCTTGAATATGACGAGGCACATGAAGAATCATGTATTCTAGGAATAGATGTAGATGATAAGGGCATGAAAAGGTTATACAAACTGCTGGGCTAGAAATGATGACATCAAATTGCTATTTTCTCTGTTGGCTTTATTATAATGATTATAAAAGGTTTTGGGATATTTTGTACCAATCAGCGGTAACCAGATAGGTATGATGGCTGGGAGATAATGAATGAGTCAGCTCTCAATTATACCACAAACATGACTATATATACTACTAGTACTAGTATAGTAATACTAAGTAACTAACCAGTCGAGTCCGTCTTAACCTTTTCCTTCATAACCAAGTGCAAATCACCTTTATCTTAACCCACTACCCCATAAATAAGCCTTTTTACGCCTCTAATTTATTTGTACATTGAATGAAATAGTTTCAATTTATACATTATGAATATGCAGCATAAGAAATTAGCTTTATATAGCAGGCTGACTTAAAGCAGAATGTGCCTTACGGCACATTCTGCTTAACTTTCATCCTGCTTTAAGTGGTAACCTCTCTTCAATACTTAAAACAGGCAATGGAGTAATGGGCTAACTGTATAAAATTTAAGGCAGCTAGGATATCATAGTATGCTAAAAGCAAGATGAATAGTAAAAACAGAAAACTCCCTTTCCATAATCGCCTGTTTCTAGTATATAAAATACATGTATGGGTTAAAATTAAATCACTCTAAAGCGGACATTAACATACAAACCAAACCACTTAAAGCAAGTTGAAAGTAATGCAGAATGTGCATTTTACATTCTGCTTTACTTTCCAGCCTGCTTTAAACTACCATATGCTAGGGTAAAGAAAATATTTCTTTGGTAAGTTATTCATGACTTTATAAAATGGGACTAATTTAAGTAGAGGTATAAATTAAGGGCATAAAAAGGTGTACTTATGGAATAATGGGTTAATGAATGGCCAGTTTTTACACATGTTAGACTGTATGAATAGAGATTCTTTTGAAAATGACATTAATTTAAAATATTCCCAAACAAGATTTTAGTGTATTCAGGTATGTTCAGCTGTATGTTAATTTTGTATAAAGACATAAAATAATTGATAAAATTGTAAAAACTTTAGGTGCATTTTGCTTTACTTTCAACCTAGCCTTTACGCTACTATCTGCTACTTAAGGATATAGGAACTATTTCTTATGGTTCATATATCCATGACTGTATAAAAGAGAACTATTTTCTTTAGTGGATGAATAAATTAAAAGCGTAAAATGGGGCATTTATAGGGTAATGGGTTGAATACAAGATCAACTTTACTACTACAGTGGTTTGTAAGACACTAGTATGTCAGAAGGGTTTTCAGATATAAACCCAGATAAATGTATTACTAACTGTGTATATATTAACATACCTATTAATAAATATCACATTCTTTCATTTTTGGTAAGTATGTGACAATAACATCAGTTAGGAGTCTCTGATCCTCTCCAGTAGGAGGTGAAAGAGGGTTACAACCTAGCGATAGTAATCAATAATCTCCCAATAGAATGCTGAGGTGGGGTGAAAAATTGAAGGTCTATGTCTTAGGGCTATCATGATTAATAGTCATCATAGTAAAGATACAGGCAAATCTTTATTCAGCAACCATGAATTTAACACTTTCCTCCATAGCCTGTTTCAGAGTTAAAGACAGGTGATTGCTTCAAGCTGGCTGAAGGTAAAGCAGAAAGCTCCTAAAGGAGCTTTCTGCTTTACTTTCAACCTGCTTTAAGCTAAGTGGTCTATAAGAATATAGGTATAGTATTTCTTATAGTGCATATTCATGGTTGTTTAAAGTTAGTGTTTCCTTCAGTGGAGAAATCAATTAAAAGGCGTAAAACTAAAACTTAAAGGGCAGAACATTTTAGAATTGAAGCAGTGGACAACTTGTATGTATACAATATTTATACAGTGTTTAAAAGATTAAATAAACCTGTAAAGAAACTTCACTGTCATTAAGATATAGAACATTAGGTTGTAATCCATTATGACTCACCTGTGGTTTGTCGAGATGTTTCCTATTGTTTTGTTTTGGTGAGGGACATTACAACGAGAGGGTTACGAGTGCTAGTTTACAGAGTAGTTTTCTGATGACCCACGCATAGTAACTATTGTTTGTATGCTAATCTCGAAAGTTCCTCAGAGCCAAAAGTCACAGGTGACTGTGCTCTTTGAGACCTTGTGGTTTTTCACGGAGAAAAAATTGAAAAGTCATACTCGATAATTTTTATGCTATTATTGCTCAGGTGTCTCCAGTTATTATGTTTCGGTAATAACTGTAATAATCTCTATTATAATATAATTGGTGTTTTGAAAAGGTTTAAGCCTCTGCTGGTGAACAGGTGATTTTCTTGTAAGGTTTTGAGGTTATGTTTGAAAAGTTAATTAGATAATATTGTCTGAATTATTTTTCAGCCGAGGCTTGCAAATTTGTAATTTCTTCAAAAAATTTAAAGAAATTTCTATGTACAGGTGTGTGACCCATATAAAAGATCCGAAATAACTGAACTAAATTAATTATACCTCGAGATACAGTTATTGTGACATCCACAGTAACATAATTCACAAAGTAGCTGAAATTGAATCAGCTTACCCTTTCACCCATAGCTTGTTAGCTCACCTGAGCCAAAGGCTCAAGGTGAGCTTTTGGGATGGCCCTGTGTCCGGCGTCGTGCGACGTCCGTCGTGCGTATGTGCGTCGTCGTTAACAATTGCTTCAAATGACATCTTCTCCTATACCGCTGGACAGAATTCAACCAAACTTTACAGAAATGTTCCTTGGGTCAAGCTCTTTCAAATTTGTTCAAAGAATTAAAAACAATGCAGAACTCTGGTTGCCATGGCAACCAAAGTGAAAAAATAAGGAAATCTTAAAAAATCTTCTTGTCAAAAACTGCAAGGGCTAGAGCTTAGATATTTGGCACATAGCATCGCCTACAGGTCCTCTATCAAGTTTGTTCAAATTATGCCCCTGAGGTCAAAATTGGCCCCGCCCTGGGGGTCACAGTTTTACATAGAGTTATATAGTGAAATTTTCAAACGTCTTCTTCTCTGAAACTAATGTGGCCAGAGCCTTGATATTTGGTATGGTTACACGTCTTCTAGATGTCCTATACCAAAATTGTTCAAATGGTTCTGGTCGGTTGCATAACTAGGTCACAGGAGCAAAAAATAGATTTTTTTCGATGAAAACTTAAAAAATCTTCTTGTCGGAAACTACAAGGGCCAGAGTTTAGATATTTGGCACATAGCATCGCCTACAGGTCCTCTATCAAGTTTGTTCAAATTATGCCCCTGAAGTCAAAATTGGCCCTGCCCCGGGGGTCACAGTTTTACATAGAGTTATATAGTGAAATTTTCAAACGTCTTCTTCTCTGAAACTAATATGGCCAGAGCTTTGATATTTGGCATGGTGACAATTCTAGATGTCCTTTACCAAATTTGTTCAACTGGTTTCAGTCTGTTGCATATGTAGGTCACAGGAGCTAAAAATAGATTTTTTTCAATGGAAACTTACAAAAATCTTCTACTACCATGATCTTAGATATTTGGCACATAGCATCATCTACAGGTCCTCTTTCAAGTTTGTTCAAATTATGCCCCTCGGGTAAAAAATGATCCCTTCCTGGACATAAATAATTATCTCCATTTTGTCAGTAATGCCTCGCTCACATTTGCTGCGGCTGCCGTACGGCGGCCGCACGGCTTGTTGTTTCTATGGCGAGTAGCAATTCCCCGGCCGCCGCAGAATTCCTACGGTCGCCGTGCGGTCGCCGTACGGCCACCGTACGGCAGCCGTGGAAGCTCCACCAGATTCTCTGCAATCAAAATGCTGCTCCTGCTACATAACTTGGTTTTGCTACATGTTCACGCAACTCATATCAGTCCAACTACACCGTGAACTCAATGGACACATTAGGGCAGCACTTAAGAACATCTAAACCCATTTTTACTAATACACATGTTTTACATGTATGAACAAAAGTTCAAATACACAATAAGAAAAGTGACAATTGAGTTCCGGCGGCCGTACGGCCACCGTACGGCAGCCGTAGAACCACTCTGCGGCGAGTGTTTACTACGGCCGCCGTAGGAATTAAAAAATGTTATAACTCCGCGTTATAATTCTACGGCGACCTCTATGGCCTGTGAAATATGGGTATACGCCGTGCGGCTGCCGTACGGCCGCCATAAGGCCGCCGTAGAAATCCTACGGCGGCCGTGGGAAACTACCGATTTTCCTATTCTGCGGCCGCCGTACGGCCGCCGTAGGGCAAATGTGAGCGCACTATTATTCTCAGGTGAGCGAAATATGCCCCATGGGGCTCTTGTTTGTCTCTCAAGGTGTTTGTCCCACATATTTCAAAAGTAGGACAAACAGTGTTGATCCAGATCAGAGGGCTCCTCTAAGGAGCCCTCTGATCTGGGTCGACACTATATGCAAAGAATGTTCTCGCTTGGTTCCTGCAATTTATGGGTTGAAATGGAAAACAAATTTGACACAAGGCATTAGGTCTTGTAGGACAAATCAAATGTCTAAAACAAAACTGGTATGCACGTGAGTACTGCACCAGTCTGACACGCCAGTAGATTTTTAAAACTTTAGCATGCTTTGTAAATGTCGTCCGTAAAATTTTACGTCTACTTTCTCAAAATTGATTTCTTTCAACCTATTTTCAGGAATTTTTTTATCAGAGTTTTGACACGGTTTGGATCCAGATAAGATGCAAAGAAACTTGGCATCTCATCTGGATCCTAAACTGTTTGCAACATTTAGATTACAAATTTACCATATATAGCGTGTAGACGGTTAAACTTAGCATGCTAGCAGTGAAACCATGAAAAACTTTGCAAACAGTCTGAATCCTGATGAGACGCTGCATAACATGGCATATCACATCAGGATCCAAGCTGTTTCACACTCTGTGTTTTGAAAAGAAATTCTGATAGTTCTATTTTTAGAATAGTAGCAGACAACAATAATTGTTGTGAACAAAACAATTACCCAGCATGCAAAGAGTTAAAAAAAATATGGATATTGTCCTCTCATGTGGTGCAAGACGGTTTTATCAGATCTTTCTCAACCTGTCGAGAGAATACCCCCAGTGTCGGGTATTGTGGGTAGACTGTAAACACAACAGCGGAAGTCTGTTACAATGCCTGTCATTGCGGGTACAAATGATCGCTAATGACCTACAAATGTCTAATTATACCATGCCATTTGCAAGGTCACAATGGAAGCTAGTGTCTCTTTTGTGTGTCACATTGGCTAACAAGAGATCTAATGGAGATCAACATTTCTGACAGTTGAATGAAAATAATAAACTATACAGACAGCAAATCCTGTTTGAGTGACCTTCCAAAAACATTTACTTTCTGGTGGCTACTTAATTAATGCAGGAAGAAAGTTATACAGAAAGCTTCAACAGGAGCATTCTGCATTTATATTTCACCCATTACCCTAAAGCCTGTTTCTAAATATGATGACAGATGATCACTTGAAGCAGTTTGAAAGCAAAGCAGAATGTGCCTTAACCTGCTTTATATTCCCATCTGCTAGAATATAGAAAGTACATCTTTTGATACATATCCATGACTTAGGTTTAATTGGAACTATTTTGTTCTGTGGAAGAATGAATTATATAGGCATAAAAAAGGTTATTAATGTAGTAGTGGGTTAAGAAGGGTTTGGCAGAATCATAAAGGAGAATAATTTATGTTCAGTTTCCTCACTCTTGTCTTATAAGTCTTCTCAAGGCCAATTAATTTCTTTCCAAATTACGCAATTTGCTTTGCCTCCAGTTATTAGTGAAGCATGTACACAGCCATTCAATATTTCCAGATGTCAGTTATGAGTTTTCCAAATTCTTGTGGAAAAGCGTGCATGATATATTATGCTCCATTCATAAACCTGCTGTTTCTAGCCTTCGGCTCAGGATGAGCTATTGTGATACCATTCCGTCCGTCGTCCGTCGTCCGACGTCCGTCGTCTGTCGTCCGTCGTCCGTCCACACTTTCAAACAACATCTCCTCAGAAACCACTGACCCAATTTCAACCAAACTTTGTCAGAAGCATCAGTGACAAGGGGGAGCGAAATGTTGTTCAAAGATTTTGGCTAGAGTTATTCCCCTTGCTTTGGGACCAGATTTTCTAACATGACCGTATAGACAACTTTTATAATGCATAAGAAAATCTTTAAAAATCTTCTTCTCAGAAACCCAAAGGCCCAGACCTTTGATATTTGGTTTGTATCATGACCTAATGATATTCTACCAAGATTGTTCAAATTTTGACCCTGGGGCCAAAAATGGCCCGCCCCAGGGCTTATCAGTTTTTCTTAGGAAAACCTTTGAAAATCTTCTTCTCTGAAACTGTATGGACTAGATCATTAATATTTGACATGTAGCTTTGCCTTATGATCCTCTACCTAGATTGTTCAAATTATGACCCCCGGGTCAAAATTGGCCCCGCCCCCGGGCTTATCAGTTTTACATAGAGTTATATAGGAAAACCTTTAAAAATCTTCTTCTCTGAAACTGTGAGGCCTAGATCTTTAAAATTTGACATATAGCTTTGCCTAATGGCCCTCTACCAAGATTGTTCAAATTATGACCCCTTGGCCAAAAATGGCCCCGCCCTTGGGCTTATCAGTTTTTCTTCAGAAAACCTTTAAAATTCTTCTTCTCTGAAACTGTATGGCCCAGATCATTTATATTTGAAATATAGCTTTGCCTTATAGTCCTCTTCCATGATTGTTCAAATTATGACCCCCGGGTCAAAATTGGCCCAGCCCAGGGGCTTATCAGTTTTACATAGAGTTATATAGGAAAATCTTTAAAAATCTTCTTATCTGAAACTGTAAGGCCCAGATCTTTCAAATTTGACATGTAGCTTTGCCTTATGGTCTTCTACCAAGACTGTTCAGCTTATGACCCCTGGGCCAAAAATGGCCCCGCCCTTGGGCTTATCAGTTTTTCATAGGAAAATCTTTAAAAATCTTCTTCTCTGAAACTGTAAGGCCCAGATCATTTATATTTGAAATGTAGCTTTGCCTTATAGTCCTCTACCAAGTTTGTTCAAATTATGACCCCGGGTCAAAATTGGCCTCGCCCCGGTGCTTATCAGTTTTACATAGACTTATACAGGAAAACCTTTAAATTTCTTCTTCTCTGAAACTGTAAGGCCTAGTTCTTTAATATTTGTCACATAGCTTTGCCTTGTGATCCTCTACCAAGATTGTTCAAATAATGACCCCCGTGCCAAAAATGGCCCCACCCTCGACTTATTAGTTTTTCATAGGAAAACCTTTAAAAAAACTTCTTCTCTGAAACTGTAAGGCCCAGATCATTTATATTTGACCTGTAACTTTGCATTATGGTCCTCTACCAAGATTGTTAAAATTAAGACCCTTTGATCAAATTTGGTCCTGCCCCCAAGGCTTATCAGTTTTATATAGACTTATATAGGAAAAACCTTTAAAACTCTTTTTATAGCTATATATATCACGATATTGTTTTGCCCAGTCAGCTTAGGTGCAATGTTCTCAGGTGAGCGACTTGTGGGCCATGGCCCTCTTGTTAGATTATCAAAGAGATTTAACGGGTTCTTTGTATTTTCAGGTTGCTATAAAGTACATTAAGAAAAGCAAGATCCAGGATGAGCACGACTTGAACAGAATTCGACGGGAGATCAAGATCATGTCATCGCTACGCCATCCTCATATTGTGAACGTCTATGAAGGTATGTTGTGATATTCTTATAAAAATCCAAACTCTTATATTGTATACAGTTGAACTTCCAGCATCAAACACACCTAGCCCGTTCCCTTATTAGCTTGACAAATGACTCTACTGAAAACAAGCTGAAACAGTAAAGGATTCTCCTATGAGGAGTTTTCTGCTTTAACGGTACTTTACGCCTGATTTAATTACCCTTTCCTTGGTAGATTTCAGTGTTCAATAAAGGTGGTAGCTTAAAGCAGATTGAAAGTAAAGCAGAAATCTCTCTGTGGAGATTTCTGCTTTACTTTCAATCTGCTTTAAGTAACCTCCTGTCTGGATGCAGGGAAGAATATAACCTATTAAGGCCTTTCGCTACCGGAAGTCGGGCGAGCGGATATGCGTCTGGACGACACAGATTTTTTCGTACGTGTTTATACTAGGAAATTTATATAAAGGAAATGTTGATATAAATTAGTATAATCCTTCATAGCACAGTTAGTATAGTGGTTGACTATAGTGGTTGACTAGCAATCCAAAGGTCATAGGTTCGAGACCCATCCGAACCAAATATTTTTTTTTAGTGTCCGATTTATTGACTTGTCAATCCATAACGCAGTAATCAAGAGACATGTTATGTTTAGTCTTCGTTGATTAGTACTAGTGATGTTTACGGTCCAAGTATATGTCCACTTACCTGTACGTTTTAGTTTAATGACTTACAAGTCAATTAAATCGGTATACATGTAAACGATTTGATCGTACTATAAAGCCACACATTGAAGCTTATACGCTTACCTTTTCAAGATCGATATTGCCCATTATAATTATGTTCAAACAATATAATAAACCTTGTTTGCAAGTCCATGAATAAATAATAATGCATTTTAATGACAAAGTTTTAATTCTAAGGTAGGTAACTGTATCTAAACAACAAATATCCCACATTTTAATAAGAAAATATGTTATTACAACAAATCCTGACTGTAATATTTTCTAATTTTTTCAGACTGACTAGTTCATCAACCATATATTTGAAAAAAATGAAAACAAATATACATTGAAATGTTTTTAGCTTTTCTTGTAATGAATGTTGTGGACTACTTATTGGGCGAGAATTATAGTCATTAGCTTTATTCATTTTTAAGAAAAATAAAATCATCAAAATTCTAGGTTTTTGTCAGAAAAAAGACTTTAAAGACAAACCACACGATAAATTTTGCCTATATTTACACACATTGTTTCTTAGGCTATTATCATTCTTCATGACAATTTTCATAACAATCGTATGGAAACTACGCGCATATGCGAAGTACCTTAACAGGAAAGGATTGACACACAAAACGTAGTACTATGGGAACAACTAATATTGTCACAACTGTTGCGAATAAAGACTCAAGTAGTTTAACAGGGATAATGTCTCAATTAATATTTACATTAACATACTTAGAACATTATCTCTATATTAGGACATACTTAAGTCAAAATGTTCCCAACAAAATTAAGGCACGCCCTTTGAAGCCACAACTTTTGAGATTATAATCAGCTTAACTTTTTCATTTAACCTTTTTCGTGCTGAGCAAGTTTCTTTTATAAAAATTATTTGTTACTATTAACAAGTTGTCTTCTTTAAAATATGGTCTTGAATAGGTCTTAAGATGTCTAGCTTTTCTTTCTCTATTGCAGTTGCAATTCAATCTGAGTTTCAAACAGTTTAGATCCAGCTCGGCATCTCTTCTGGATCCAACCTGTTTGCAGTATTTTTCAATATTTACTATACGTTTACGCTTAAAAAGGATTATAATAACTTCAACATTATGATAACTCTAGAGCATTTCTCTTTAGATGATATGGCATCGTAAGAGTACATGGTGATTGAATTCTGAAAAACCAATTATAGATTATGATAGAGGCCAAGAATACTGATAAGAATTATCTTGTTTGATCATTTGTGAAATGGATTTTTGGAAAAAGTTTTAAAAAACGTTTATTTTCATCTCTTGCAGTTGTAAAGTTTTGTCATAAACTCTTTGCAGGCTTGCAGTGGAATCATGATACTGGTATCTGTGCAAACAGTTTGGATCCAGATGAGAAGCTGCATGTCATGGCATCTCATCAGAATCCAAACTGTTTGACACTCTTAACCTGTTTTGAAAATAACTTTTGAAAATTCTATTTTAGAAAATAAGCAGACTATGATAATATTGTTGCAGATGAAAAATTGTCCTGCATGTACAAAGTTAAGGCAATCTCTCAATCTTAAAAACTTAACTTTGTGTCACACACCAATATTACAAAAATTAATGCTAATGTTATTTTACAAAATTCTTAATTGGTATGTAGCTAAAAGCATTTAATTACAATACTATTAACATCAAGCAATTACTATTGAAAGTTAAAAACCCTTTCAAAATCAGATCAAGACAAAATTTAAATGGACAAACATTCTTATTGCTAATATATTACCTACCATAGGAGACTCATGTCAGACAGATCCTACAAGAAAACAGTGCAGACCCTGATCAGACAGCTCCTTAAATAGGATCTGATCTGGATCTACACTCTCTTTTAAAAAAAATGCTAATAGCAGCAGAAAGATCAAAAGTATTGATTGTACAAGAATAGAATCTTCAGTGAAATCTTTGCATGCTGGTTTTTTTGTTTGTTCTGCAACAATTACTGTTGTTCTAAACATAGAATTTTCAAAATTTCTTTCCAAAATAGGATCCGAGTGTCCTTATGCAGCGTCTCCTCTTGATCCAAAATGTTTGAAAAGGTTACTCTTTGTGGGATATATATCTGCCCCTAGCATGCATTATAAGAGTTAAACAAACAAGAAAAGTTTCTGATTTGTTTTTCATAACTCTGAGCTGTTATTTACCTGGTGTAATTTTCGAGATAAAGCAGCGGCGACCGTCTCTGAACAGAGATGAGGGTCTGGACCTCCCCGCAGTTTACACACCACTTCTCTCCAAGTCATGTGACCTGCCTACGTCACGTGACCCGCCAAAACAGCCCTACTAGCCAGTAGTGCTGACGAAGGAGATGAGAGATCTCCGAAAATTACACCAGGTAAATAACAGCTCAGAGTTATGAAAAACAAATCAGAATGTCCAATCCTGAGCTTGGAAACAACCTATTTAGTTGTAAACAAGAAAAGAGCATCTACATAAACACTGTAATCATAAGAACAATTTGTAACTCTTTGCATGCTGGGTAATTTTTTCATCTGCAACAATTGTCGTCTGCTTCTGTTCTAATTTAGAATTTTTCAAAATTTCTTTTAAACTCAGTGTCAGAATGGCAAACAGTTTGGATCCTGATGAGATGAACAAAAACCAAACATGTTTGAACCTGATGATAATCATGATACACCAAGTTAACTTCTCATCAGGATCCAAACTAATTGCAACGGTTGCCATGGTTTTGCCATTATCATGCAAAGAGTTACAGTTGGCTCTTGCCTTGAACTTCCAAATATATCTCCATTAAATGAAGTGATTTGACAGTCGGAGAAGACAAAATGGGAAATATTGCTATGGCATCATCGGTATTTGGAAAAGTAAACATTTTCCTTCTGTGAGAAAATAAACGACCATGAATATCAGGATAGTGGAACTTACTGTAAGCTACGGTATATATCGAATGGAAATATTGAAACAGGTGCCTGTTTGATGCAGAACAAATGTGATGCAGAATTGGAGCTTTCTGCATTACTTTTATTTTGCATTAAGCAATCAATTGCATTTCTAACAAGAAATATCTTTAAAAAAGATATTCGGCGGAATGAGTGGTTGAACTAAGGCTATATAGATGGGTGTGCAAAATTGAATTAAATTGAGGTTTTCAAAGAATATATATCTTGGATTGAAAAGCAAAAAATACAAGTATTCAATTGAAACAGTAACTTTTATTTAAAATGCAAAACTATCATGTACAGAAATGCAAAACAAAACAATAATTTAACTCATATCCTAGCTACTGGTAGGAGATCCTCACATTAATCTATTGTTCCATTCATAGAGTTTCTTGAAACAAACTATAGCATACACAAATGTACAGATACAACAATCTACTGTACTTCACTCTTGTTAATAATGATGAAACAACACAATTGTGTTTAACTCACTTGAGGCTATTCATATATAAAATATTGCTTTTAATGTATGGCAAATGTGTACAAATAGTTAACAATTAAAACAAATTGGTTGTAAACAATTACGAAACACCTAGCTTCCTCTGTATATCTATAAATAGATTTCAGATCATATCTTAAAATAGAAGCATAATTTTGTCAACAGTGGAAACTCATCAGACCAGTGTAGTAAACAGCCAGCCTGTATCTCTAAATTTTACACCCACAGTCCACATCATGTAAAACTGTAATGGGACATAAACCAGCCTACAGGGCTCCAGATAAGAGTGAGTAAACTAAACAAATCACATTTGTTCACCTCTTTTAGCACCAAACCCTATGGTATTACCACTCATTTTGATTGTCTTGAAGAGACAATTCATATGTATAGTGACACCACAGGGTTTAATGCACAAATAAAGATTTAAAGTTTTGAAACAATTCCCTTATCTGGAGCCCTGGCTACTATCCAATCAGACTATTCAGTTTCAACAGGTGCTCTTAATTCTAAATTTCTGATCAAATATTATTGGTTGAAATGTGTGGCCAAATATAAAGTGTGTCTAAATAGAAAACAGTCAGCTCCGCCGAAAATTCATATGTATAGTGACACCACAGGGTTTAATGCACAAATAAAGATTTAAAGTTTTGAAACATTCCCTTATCTGGAGCCCTGGCTACTATCCAATCAGACTATTCAGTTTCAACAGGTGCTCTTAATTCTAAATTTCTGATCAAATATTATTGGTTGAAATGTGTGGCCAAATATAAAGTGTGTCTAAATAGAAAACAGTCAGCTCCGCCGAAAAACTGAACAGTTTTACATACATACATAGTTACATAGTTGATTCTGGTTAGAACACCAGCTCTAGTTCTTCATTTTGCATCGAATGGTTTAGTTTACTTCAGCTTGACTGTGTAGTGAAAGAATGTATACCATAGTTGAGATAAGATGGATGATTAGGATGTCTCAGTTCGACACTTTTATTTGAGTCACCTATTTCAAGGACCCTTCGAAGGAGTTTAGATCCAGATCAGGCCTCAGTGAATGTGATGGTTGATACAGATCCATACTGTTTGCCACTCTGATCCTGCTCCTGTAACTATGAAGAAGTGTAATTCCATTGTAGAATTTTAGTAGACGACATTTTCAGCAGACAACATTTGACTCGTTGTTGAAAGGGTATTAAATCATTCTCGCTTCCTCAATTAGTTTAGGTCCAAGATTAGGCAAAATACAAGCTCTTGGGTGTGAGAAATTATCTTGAAATGAAGTGGGGTAGTGACTTTCTGAAATGGTTTATGTGTTTGTTAACTCTAATATTGTTGTCTGCTATTGTTCTAAAAATAGAATTTTCAAAAGTTTCTTTTTTCAAATTATAGGATCAGAGTTTCAAACAGTTTTGATCTTGATGAGACGCAACATTTGGTGGTGTCTCATCAGAATCCAAACTGTCACAATTTCACCACTAGCATGCAAAGAGCTATAACTGTCTGCATGCTAAAAGACAACGTTAACAAACTGTTTAGATCCAGATGAGATGCTGAGCAACATGTCACGGGCAATATTTGACACTCTGCTGAAATTTTATGAAAGAAAACGCAGGTAAATCAAATCAGAAATAAAATGTTTCAAGCAACAAATTGCTGATAATTATAAAGCATGGTAAAGGTTATGTAAATGTTGTCCCTGGTTAGTACAAAAAAGCCGCCATGGAATTTTCAAGTGTGTGAAACTAAGCTTGGTATTTATGCGAAAACTTCGAAAAATTGAATGTTTACAAAATGGGTCTCGAGCAAAGAAGTCTTTAGTTCGTAATCTGATGCTAATTTGGGCTAGGTGACCGTGAGATTTTTGTTTTCTTTTCTAAGAGGATATTGTTTCAGAAAAGAGTTAACCGAGTCCACAATGATGTAAACAAAAAATAATAATAAGGCACCGGTAGCCACAGTATAATTGGCCCTTATCAGTTACGTTTTCAACCCATTAGGTGGTTCTAAACAAGCCCCATTCATAATAAACACACACAATTCAAAAACTGAGATATTTGCTTATGCATCTTATTTTTGAGATTTTGAACAATAAAGTTGACTGTTGTTTTGGAAACTTTGAGAAAAGTTTTGTTGATGTTTACAGCACTGGGACAGGCTATGGGGATATTAGATATGGTGGAAGGATGTAGTCTGAAGTATTTTGAGCACTTGATGGAAGATTGGTTAGGAAGTTGTTTCTTGTTATGATACTTAAACCAGACCCAACTGAATTAACTTTGAGCATCTGGGCGACAGTCCTACTTAACCTTCACCATGCAAATACTGTGCTTATCTAACCCATCTCCCCATAGCCGCTTTCTAGTTTTGAAGACAGATGACCTCCTAAAGTAGGTTGAAAGTAAAGCGGAATGTGTCTCAAGGCGCATTCTGCTTTACTATCAGCCTGCTTTAAGTTGCTTGAATATAAAAACTATTTTTTGGTGCATATAATAATTATAGTCATGACTGTATAAAGAGGAACATTTTTCCTTAGAGGGGGAATAAATTGAAGGTGAAAAAAGGTGTCTATTTATGGTGTAATGGGTTAATCAATGCCAAGATAGTATTCAGTGTTTGTTTTTCAAGTGTTTTCCCCCATATTACAGTGCCTCAGATCAGGCATATTGCCTAACTGAACTCCTGCTGCATATTCATATACAGTAAAACCTCACTATTATGACCACTACAAAAAGGCTTATTGATGGTATAAAATAAAATATGAAACAGAAAGCTCCTAAATTTTTAGTGCATATATATTATAATTATAACTATTGGTAATAGCAAGAGAGGGTTAACCCATTACCCCATAAATACACCTTTTTTACGCCTCTAATTTATTTCTCTACTGAAGAAAATAGTTCCAAATTATACCATTATGAATATTTATCATAAGAAATATTTTCTATTTTCTAGTAGATGGTAGCTTAAACCAGGCTGAAAGTAAAGCAGAATGCGCCTTAATGCGCATTCTGCTTTACTTTCAACCTGCTTTAAAGCCAGTATGTAGCTGTCAAGTAGCCAACATTGCACATTTCTTAAACCTGGACATTCAGGCACATACATAATCTAAACATATAAAAAGAAGTAATCCGCTATGTATATGGAGGCAACATTGCTTACAAACCCATGAATTTGGTGGAAAGAAGTCGATTTTTAAATCAGTTTGTTGACATCCGATCAACGGCAGAGATTTTCCAAGTTCTTTCGGCTTGCACCCGGTAAAGATGTTTTCATAGTGTTTTCTTCTGACTTGGCAGAGTTATTTTTAGATTGGAACATTCTAAAACTTTAAAAGGGATGAGTATTCCCTACATTCAGCAAGAGACATTGATGGCTGTATTTATTGTGCGCAATATACAGTAGAGAATACATTTTTCTTTCCGGTTTAAATGCAAATGCTGTGGAAATTTACTTTTAGAAATTTTAACTATTTTTTTAATCTGAGTAGCAAACAGGTTGATGCCTGATCAGACGCCGGGTTACGCGGTGTCTGGCCCCGAGGTTATAAAACTTTCTTTGAGTCCAGACTCACGCTCACACTCAGGCTCAACTTTTGAACTCAGTTGAGGTATTCACTCAACTGGAGGTTACAAAACTGTTTGAGTCTAGACTCAGCTGAGTTTATTATTTTTCATTATCTTAAGCGATCTCTTTTGTTCCGAGTATTGAAAACACAAGCTTTTTACGGTTCGGGATTATATCTACCGAATAAACAGTAAAGATCTAGATCTACACTGGTAAATAAATGTTAAGCGTTCGTCATAATTTTCAGATTTTGATCTGAACTAGATCTTTGTTGTTTTTGCTTCATTAGATCTAATGGGCATAATAACACGTATTTATATTTAATGAACATGGATGATAAGTAGATCTAACGTGTTTGTCTGATTCTAGGCAAAAAAGACGCCTTTATAAATGTCAAGCTATCATTCAAGTTAGGCACATGTATTTACACATTTTGTGACGTCACACGTCTAAATTTAGAACTACATGGATATAGCGAGGGGTCGTTGGTTCGATACCCATCTTTTTTTGGTCATAGATTTTTTTCTACTACATGTATTTGTTTCAGAAACTCAATATAAATGTATAATGTAATCATTTTTATCTAAGATACGTTGATTTAATCAATTAAACTAGAATTACTGTCAGATAGTCTATAAAACGCGTCTTGAGTCTGAGTCTGAGTCTGGTCATTGTATGACTAACAAATCTGAGTATAGACTCAACAAATGAGCGTGAGTTTGGACTCAGGATATTTGTAACCTCGCTTTTGGAGTCCAGACTCCGGTTTGAGTGAAAACTTTGAGAGTGAGCGTGAGTCTAGACTCAAAAAAGTTTTATAACCTCGGGGCCAGATCTGGCTCCAATCTGTTTGTATATAATGGTAATAATAGTTTTGTTTATAAATGTGTTTAATTTGAAAGAATAAAATATCAGTAAAGTTAGCGCAGCGTTCTCATGCTGCACGATGATCATACTTATCTCAAGTAGGAATGTGTACGACAATGTATTCGATGTTTAAAGTAACCTTCCTTACAGTGGAGAAAATGTTATTCTTTCCCAATAAACGCGCTTATACTAAAACCATGATTTCAATTGCAAACAGTTTGGAGCAGATCAGACGCCGGGTAACCCGGCGTCTGATCAGGCACCACACTGTTTGCAACTCAGACTAACATGAATGGTCATAATTGTCTAAAGGTTGTGTTTTTATGCATTTTATTGTGATGCGTTTGCGTTTCGTTTGTGTTTAAACGGGAAAGAATAACATTTTCTCCACTGTTACCTATTTACCATTATTAACTATTCTGTTCTAGAGTAACACAGACAAGTCAGAAAAATCGGATCGATCACGTGACTCTTATCCGACCATGCGGAAATTCTCGGAAGCCGACACGAAGATTTGTTATGTAAACAAAGAGCTTATTTTTCCAACCATCTCGATAAGAAACGGCACATTTATGTATGATTCTTAAAGAAAGGGGGGCATATAGACAGACAGATAGACAGACAGATAAATAGTTTATTAAAGTGTCATATGTTAATAATTACAATAATTCCAAAGGTTATACACAATTAACATTAACATCCAGCCGCTTCGCGACTTACATGACACTATACAATATACACAATAAAACATTCACAAACATGCAATTATGAATAAAAATATTAAGAAACAAAATACTTTATTTAAGACCTTGAAATCTACTAAAAAGCAATTATTAGATATTCTTCAATATAAAATTCACATGTATATTAAAATTTAAAATCAATTTTTGTTCTTAAATTTATAAAAAAAACATGTGAGTTTCCCAAAATTTTATATAAAAACTTTCCTACGTTTAAACATCTTTACTACCGAAGTTCCAAGAGAGAATTGCAATATTTCCTTCGACTGCATTAAAAACACTAATTTTCCCTCATTATCTAAAGTATTAAAAATAGGGTTTATTTCAGAAGCTTTATTAAAAAGGGTTTCTCTTATATCAGAATAAAAATCGCAGTAAGTAATGAAATGAGTCTCATCTTCAACTTTTGCAGTATTACAAAATTTACATATATGTCAGGCATCTGACAACCGTTTTCGCTTAGTTTTAATACATAGAAAATGTACATATATAAGAAATTGCGCGTTTTAAACATCCATTTGGGCGACATTCTGCCTTTAATCTTTATAATTAGAAATAGGCTATGGGGTAATGGGTTAAAAAAAAGGATTGTAGTATTTTGGGGTTTTTTCTCACAGAAATGATACTCATTCATGATATTGGACAGTCTGAATCTTACTTGAGATCTTGTCAAGTGGATTAATTTAGGCTTTAGTGGTCAGGGTATGATTGTTCGGAAGTCATCAATACTATTTTATGTGGTTTCTGTTTGTTTATAGCATGAAGATTTCCCAGCCAGTCAGTAGCCTGTATGGAGACCAAGGATTGTCAAATTATTATAAATATTATAGTGTCACTTCACATGATGTTTGTAAGGGCATTTCCTCTAGTTAATGGCAAATCTCTACCTGGATATGTGTAGAGTACAGTTAAACTTGAATAAAGTTGTCGGCTGTCTTAACCCATTACTCCATAAATATACCTTTTTACGTCTGTAACTTATTTCTCCATTTAAAAAAAATAGTTCCACTTTATACAGTCATAAATATGTACAATTAGAAATATTTTATATATCTTTTGTAGCTTACAGCAATAACATTTCATGTGAAAAATCAAAGGGAAAAAGATAAGGCATTTTTAGATGTAAAAAGTGAGCCATTTTTGTCTTTTGTTTTCTGTTGAATATGGGTCATCATCACCTTAATAACTTAATTAACCTACTTCTACACCTACTTAGTATACACCTACATGAAAACATAACCAAATGAACGTGCATAGATATACCACTTAACCCAGTCCCCCATAGCTTGTTTTCAGTATTAAAGACAGATGGTTGCTTAAAGCAGGCTAAAAGTAAAGCAGACTGCTCCATAAAGTTTTCTGCTTTACTTTCAGTCTACTTTTAGCAACCATCTGCAAGGATAAAGGAAATATTTTGTATGGTGCATATTTATGACTGTAAAAATTGTAACTTCATTTGATGAATAAATTAAAGGCATACAAAGGAGTATTTTTGGGGTTATTGGTTAAAGCAGGTTAAAGTAAATCAAATCTATTTGTTATGTAAGAGAAGGGTCTTCAGAGCCTCAATAAGATCTGCACTGATTTGATCAATCAGGTTTCAAGTGTCATTGAAGCCATCAAAGACATTGTCACATGTCTGCAGTTGCATCATAAACCACAATTAACTCTACATGATGCATGGGTTCTATATATGATAATGACCATTGCTTTGATGAGGAGTCATCCTACTTTTATACCACTAATTTAAGCTGATGCACTTTGATTTTTTTCTGCACTTGAAACATTATGCACTCACTGATGATAAATGAATCGGCATGGGTGTATTTGGTCAGCATTGAACTGGCACTTTTGGAGGCCTTTCTCCAGACTCTTGCCCATAGTTTCTTTTGGACACCTTTTCCAGACCTTAGTGTTGTAAAGTGCCTTCGGATGCCTCGGTCACTGCTACTGAGGATGAAGTACGTGATGTATTGAGGTACAAATGGACCATAAACCCTTTACCTTATAAAAGCGCCTTTAGTGCATTCCGTTTAAACCTCGATGGAAGAAGATAATTCTGGAATCTATACAGTCATGAATATGTATCAGAAGGAATATTTTCTTAATTCTAGCAGGTGGTACCTTAATACAGGCTGAAAGTATTCTGCTTTACTTTCAACCTGCTTTAAGTAGTCACCTTTTTTCAAAACTAGAAACATGTTATGAGGTAAAGGGTTAAAGCAAGATAGAGGAAATCAGAAAACTACAGTACATGTACTTGTATCATGTTTATTTAACACAAAGGTAGTGACTAGGGATACGTGACCGTACCTCTAATATTTGAAATTAGCGGTACGGTCACGTACCCCTAGCGAGCCCTGGTACGAGTCGTGGTACGTCGTCACAGTCACACTTGACTATTACACGAATTAATATGCCAAACACGGCCTTCACTGTAAAAAGAAATAGTGTAGAATCTTGTGTCTTCTATTGTGATTGCAGGGGCCTCCGTGGCCTAGTGGTATAGTCACTGTGACTTACATCACTAAGCTCCTCACTGCTGAGAGTTCGAATCCCAGTAGGGTCGTTCGGATTTTTAGCTCACGTGAGCTTTTGCAATCCTTGAATGTGCGGTGTGCGTCGTTCGTCGTCAACAATTTTAGTGTTTACACTCTAGAGGCCACAATATTTATCCAATCTTTCTCAAACTTGCTCACATTTTATATTACCATAAGAGTTCGGATGAGTTCGATTATGTATGGTTGAAATCGGACTAATAGGTCAAGAGTTATCTACCTTTGAATTCCTGAAAATGCCATATTTATGTGTGTTTATACTCTAGAGGCCACAATTTTTATCCAATTTTTCTCAAACTTGCACAGATTGTATATGACCATAAGAGTTCGAATGAGTGCAATTATGGTTGAAATCGAACCTATAGGTCAAGAGTTATCTGCCCTTGAATTGCTGAAAATGCCATATCTAACATCGGTGACACTCTTGTAACTACAGTTTTCAATGGATTTTGACATGCACACAAAGTATATAGCTATAAGTTCTCGAAGGAGTGCAATTGTTGATATCTAATCATTTTGGCAATAGTTATCTGCCCTTGATATACTTTGAAAT
Source organism: Gari tellinella (assembly GCA_922989275.2). Lineage (NCBI taxonomy): Eukaryota > Metazoa > Mollusca > Bivalvia > Cardiida > Psammobiidae > Gari > Gari tellinella. The sequence continues at coordinate 57,641,491 of OV277858.1, forward strand.
GCTAGAAAAGGCTTCATTTTAGTATTGTTTTGGCTCTTAAGTTACCTGCCCTTGATGTACTCTACTAGTATACTAGAATGTTGAGGTTGTATTCCAAAATTGTTTAGATGCTATACTACAAATTTGAATGGATTTAGATAAAACGGGTGAAACAGAAAGGTAAAGCTATCAGGCTTCAGTACAACAGGTGAGCGATAGCAGGGCCTTCAGGCCCTCTTGTTCATGTGGGGAAGCCTTCCAGCTGGCTTGCGGAAGGTCGGTGGTTCTACCCAGTTGCCGATTTGTGCCTGAAACAGTGCATAAAGGGCTTCTGGGGTCTAAATTCCTCCACCTGTAATTAGCTGGACGTCGCGATATGACTGAAATACTGTTGACAGTGACATAATATCAAAACAAAACAAATCAAATCAAATCTATTGTGATTGCTATAATTAATTACAACACATTTTGTTAATTTAAATTAATCTATCCAATATTTATTATTCATTTATTTTAACATCTAGATCCAAACTGTTTCACACAAATAGTATTTCTGCAAATAAAGAAGAAATAGGATCAATTACAGAATTTCATCTTACAACATTTTAAAGCAGACAACATGCATTCAGTATTCTAAGGGGTATATTATATGCTTGACATATTTGCACTAAGTAACCACTAGAAGAGTTTGTATAGTCTCAAGTTTCTGACAGACTCAGACTGATTCAATGTTTGCAGACTGACTTTGAGTAGCTTGGCAAACAAACAACCAGTCTAGCCCTCTAGATATATACTGATTATGAAATGTTTTGAAATAAGAGTATCCAAATGGGTAATAGATAATACAATCACTCTGCTATATCTTATTTTTGGTTGAGTACATCCTAAACTCTTTGCATTTTCGGCTGCTGTTTTAAAAATAGGATTTTCAAAATTTCTTTCTAAAACAGGATCAATTGTAATCTGTTATTGCGCATCCAGCTTGACTTTTAACCTGTTTGAAGTTGTCACCTGTCTTTAAAACTAGAAACAGGCTATAGGGAAATGGGTGAAAAATGGATATTTGACCAAAGTTTTAGGTGATATTAAATAGGGGATTGCAGGCCTACCATAATTTCAACAAAAAAATCCTAAGATTTTCCCAAATTTTGATTTTAAAGCGCGATTTTCAAAATCGCGCCTTTGCAGGCGCGATTCCCAAAAGCGCGCTTTTTAATCGAAAATCTTTATTTTTGCGCTTTTGTATTTAAAAGTTAAAAACCATCTTTTCAAATATAAATCACACCATTGCAAACATTATCTATATATTACAAACATACACACAAAGAATAACAGTATAAACTTTATTGCAATAAACATTGTAAAATAAAAACTATAATAAAAGAAAAATAAGGAAACATCATAAATACTGCTAGGGGCAACTCAACTGTATTCTCCATAGTTGCAAATATTTACTCTTTTTAGCAGTAGGTCCTATAGATCCCGGTCAGACAACTGTGTTCTGTGATAAGGATTAGAAAATATATAGTATCAATGTCTTACATCTGATTTTGCACATTATGACCAGTAAGTTAATAATATTCATATAAATATACTTATGGCTAGACACTTTTAGCAGGGCGTCACGTCCTGTCTTTATTCCATGACACCCTGCCGTAATTTAAAAAAAAAAAAAAAAATTCAAAGCCGATTTCATTTGGCTGCATTTTTTCTCTTGGGTATAGCAATTTTGCTCCCGTGTATAGCTTCTTTACTATATCGGCAATCACTTTATCGCTATGTAATGCGTGAACCTGTCGTGTCATAAAATGAAGTGTGTACACTACACTATGCAACATGTAGAACCAGACGTGTCATAAATAATGTGCATGCCGTATCTACTTCTCAGCCCTCAGTCGAATCAGAACCACAGGTGGTAATTACATGTTTGATTGGTTGTGGACAAGCTGCTAATCCAGTCAATGACCCGATAAGAACCAATAAAAATAGCATTCGGAATACTTTTATTGCTTTTCTCTTATTTAAAAGTCCGAGAAGGTGCTGTCTGCCGCACTGAATCGGGGATTAGGATTTTTTTCTGGTAGATTTTTGAAAAAATCCGGAGATTTCGGAAAAAATCCGGAGATCCGGAGAAATGACGAAAAATCCGGAGATTTAGGAAAAATCCGGAGGAATGGTAGGCCTGGGATTGTAAACTTTGAGGAGGTTTTACCAGCCAGTTGGAAAAAACAGATAGCCCATGTTTCCCACTATGGGGTGTTTGTCAGAGTATTTTGGCCATCTGTGGTCCCAGTGGGCTTCACTCATGTTTGCAATATAATATGGGCAGTATGGATTTCAGGGTAGATTAACACTGACAGCTAGACCACTGTGCATGAGCACCTTATATGTGCTAAGATTAACCCACTACCCCATCATAGCCTATTTCTAGTTTTGAAGATAGCTGTAGTTAACTGCTTAGGGCAGGTTGAAAGTGAAGCAGGATGTTCCTAAAGGAGGATTCTGCTTCACTTTCAGCTCACGTCATGCCAGCTTTGAAGCTCCCATCTTGAAAATCACAGAGAAATGCCTTGTGTATTTCATACCACGGAATTCCTTTTTAAGCTCTAATTATTCATTCACTATTCCTGCTTTACTTTCAAATTCCTGCTTTAAGTTGTCATCTGTCTTCAGAATTAGAAACAGACTATGCAGTTAATGGTTAAAACAAGATAGTCTTGTAGCTATTATAAGGCAGCTGAGCTGTAACATATTTTACTCAGAACAAAAAATAACTTTCAGTCAATGAATGGATGTGTGACAGTCACATTTGGTCAGTGGTCTCTTGGTAAGTCAGGTATTCGCATTACAGTGTATCGTTAGGGCATGGCCCAGTTGTCATGGATATTCAAGCTGTGGACAACTATTTTTCCTTATTCGTTACTAAGTTCAAGATAAGGGGAGTGTTTCAAATACTAAAACTCTGTTTGTATCCACTATTCCCTCTGCTGGAAATCTTGATGACTAACCAATAGGATAAACATTATATCCCTTTACAACCGTTATTCGAACACAACCAAAAATTGAACACCTGAATCATTTCGCGTGACATCTATGGTTACAAACAAATCTGCATAACCGCGCGTGACATTTTGACAGTAACACCGGTAGAAATGTCAAGAACACAAAATCGGCAAAAATGACCAGTAAATAGGTGAAATGGCATATGTTGAACTTATCTGAGTATAAATATTGCATTTACATCTAATCCCAAATTTCCCAATGCATAATTATGACACAAACTACATTTTCTGTAATTAGAAATGAATAGTTGTGTATCGGCTGCAAAACTTTTACATTTACCTCATTTCTAATGGTCCGGATAAATAGTATTGAGGGTTCAGACCACCAAATTTGATCAAATCTCAAACTTGGGGTCCTTATCACTTTTTTCACTTTTTTATTTCCTAATTGTGTTTCATATAAGAAGTAACAGGGAATAAACAAAATATTTGTTTATCTTACAGGTTCCTGTACACTAGTTTTATTTTAGAAAATATGTTCAACAACTTTTAAGAATTGTTTTCTTTGTTTTAGATGCATTTTACATCAAGATGGAGACCCCTTCTAATGCCCTGTCTGTAGCCATTAACTATTGCTACTTTATGTCTAAACTGCAGTGAATTACATGTAAAAAAGTTGACTTTTACTTTTTATGAGGTTACAGACTCTTGTTTTATGTTTTATCTGACATTTTATGAACAAACACTTACCCTGGGCAACATATAGTAAAAAATTTGTGGTGTCAAACCTGCTGTTCGAATTTAGGTTGACATCCCACTGAGAATGAGGTAAGCGGGCCACTATGTGTTGTTTACATTGTTAGAGAACCGATTTTAGTTGCAATTACTTATATATATATATATATATGGTCGACTATCGTAATCGATAAAGTCCAACCTAGCGCATGGGTGGGGTTTTATCTGTGTATCCGCATGTGGGACCTTAGCCCAAAGTCAGAAGCACATAGGCGGCCACATGTGCCACACACAGTTGAGCGTACTGTGGCTATACTACTGGCCTTGCATGAAGCACGTTTATCACTTTCTGTCAGTTGTCTAGAACGTTCATACATAGCTGAACCCCTCCTGATAGTTTGCCTCCAGACAGACCTGTTTTGTGCCTTGAACTCCCAATCAGCAACCACAATGCTGCATTTCTGGAGTGATCGCTTTAGGGTGTCTTTGAAGCGGAGCTTTGGTCTCCCTCTTGATCTACTGCCCACTGACAGCTCACTATAGAAGAGTTGCTTTGGTAACCTGTCATTCGACATGCGCACGATGTGTCCAGACCATCTCAACTGGGATAATGTAAGCAGTGCATCCATACTTGGCATCTTTGCTTGCTGCAGTACTCTGACATTTGAGACCCTATGAAACCATTTGATATGCATAATTCTGCGAAGACAGCGTTGGTGAAATTGGTCAAGTAGTTTTATGTGCCTTCGGTAGGGTGTCCAGGTCTCACAACCATACAGAAGTGCACTCAGGACCACAGCTCTGTACACCGCACATTTCGTATCTATGCTCAGGCCCCTCTCGTCCCATACTCGTTTCTGCAGTCTGCCGTAAGAAGCACTTGCCTTTGCAATGCGACTAGATATTTCCTTGTCTAGGCTGTTGGAAGATGAGAGGCTGCTGCCAAGGTAAGTAAATGAGTCAACATTTTTCAGGGTTGTGTGGTCGATCTTAATCTCAGGCACTCTCGCAGTGGATCCTTTTGCAGGTTGGAACAACACTTCAGTTTTCTTTATGCTTATAGTAAGCCCAAAACGCTTGGTGGCTGCAGAAAGGGAGTCTGCAAGTCTTTGAAGGTCATCTTCAGAATGGGCGACAATGCCGCAATCATCTGCATACAGGAGGTCACGAACAAGAGCTTTCGTTACTTTTGTCTTTGCACGCAGTCGTTGCACATTGAAGGCGCCACCATCAGTTCTGTACGAGACCTGAATGCCTGGGTCTGTTTCATTAAAAGCAGAAAGCAGCATCATGCTGAAAAGAAAGCTGAAGAGAGTTGGTGCTAGGACACAGCCTTGCTTCACTCCATTAGTGACAGGGAACTCATCTTCAGCATTCCCATTGACTAATCCTGCACTCATGCCATCGTGGAAGCAGCGGATGATTTTAACCATCTTAGGAGGGATACCGATACGGGGCAGAATATTCCATAATCCTGAACGTGGCACTGTGTCAAACGCCTTTGTGAGGTCGACAAAGAGAATGTAAAGATCCTTGTTCTGTTCTTTGCACTTCTCTTGGATCTGTCTAGCACAGAAAATCATGTCGACTGTCCCTCTGTTCTTACGAAAACCACATTGACTTTCAGGTACCGTCTCGTCCAGAAGATGGATATTCAACCTGTTAAGGATCACTTTGCAAAGGATTTTGCCTGCTATGCTCAAAAGAGAGATCCCCCGGTAGTTGTCACAGCTAGATTTGTCGCCCTTTCCCTTGTACAGGTGGACTATTCGTGCATCTTTCAAGTCTTGTGGTAGGCATCCATCTTCCCAACACATGCACAAAAACTCAGTAAACTTCTGTATCAGCGGCTGGCCACCTGCCTTAAAAACCTCAGGCGGAATACCATCAGGACCTGCTGCTTTACCACTTTGAAGCTCTGCAATAGCTTTCTTTACTTACCCATCGTAAAATAAGTTGAAAATAACCAGTATATCCAGTAACTTTGTAAAAAATAACTTTTATTCACATAGAAATTGGTAATTGACTCGAAGATGCTTAGATGTTCGAATAATGGTGGTACCTGGATATTTATATACACTAATAATAAGTTATATTTTCTAAATCTTAGCAGATGGTAGCTATAGCTAACTTAAAGCAGATTGAATTTTAAGTAACACAAAATGTGCACTCATACCCATTCTGCTTTACTCTCATCCTGCTTTAGGCTGTGTCACCTAGCTATCTTCAATACTAGAAGCAGAATATGGGGTAATGGGTAAAGGTAGATGAAGTTAAAAAATAGGTGTTTTTTGCTTTTCATCTTGCTCGAAGCTACTACCAGTCCGTTATGAATCTGCGAGTGCATTTTTCAAGACTGTGAAGGTGTTTCCAGAGAGGAGTTTTTGGAGGGAAAGGGTTGGCTGTGGTATGACTGTACTGCCATGCTGGCACTACTGTGAGTCACGGAGAGGAAGCAGATTGTGCACGGGAAGTCTCATGTCTGTAAGGGCCCAATTAAAACATGGGGGTCATACTGCCTGATGCAATTAACAGTGGCACTGACTCATAGGTAGATGTAAATGTAAGAGTTAACGAGATATACCATATACATGTACATTGGTGACTCCTAGGTAGATGTAAATGTAAGAGTTAACGAGATATACCATATACATGTACATTGGTGCAAGGTGCAACATTCAGCTGTTGTGTCATTAAATATTGTCATAAAAATATGTCAAATATACATCATTATTTAGCAAGAATCTGGTGTTTATATAGGCCATGATAGAATTTCTTTTGATTTATTCCTTCAATGACAAAAATAAGGTGCATTCTGCTTTACTTTGAATCTGCTTTTAAGGGGTCACCTGTCTATAGAGTAAATGGTGAAATCAGGTTGTAATCCTAATCTGTATTCAAGTATTATAAATCAACTTATAAAGATGTTTATTTTATTAAATAAAATATGTCTAAACATAAAACAGTTGGTTGCATAATGCAAAAAAACTTATTTACAAGTTAGCAAAGTACTCATTTAAAATCAGTCATGGAAGACGAGATTTTTTACGCCTAATTTCTTATTGATAAGTACCTATTTATCCTCTTTCTCATATATTAGCTTGTATTCAGTGTTTATGACAAGTTGCTGCTTAACCCTTTACTCCATAGCCTGTTTCTAGTTTGAAAACAGGTGACCATTTAAAGCAGGTTGATAGTAATGCAGAATGTGCCTTAAGGCACATTCTGCTTTACTTTCAGCCTGATTTAAGCCTATAATTAAGTAACCAACTGCTAGGATGTAGAAACTATTTCTTTTGCTACATGCTCATGTCTGGATAAATTCAATTTAATTAGAACCCTTTTCTTCAGTGTAGAAATAAATTATACATGCGCTATATAAAAGATGATTTTTGGGAAAGGGTTAAAGCAGGGTGGATCTAAAGCAGCCAACTTTCAAGCAGTCACCAGTCCGGATATTTGAAAAGTCCCCTATATATAGCTCTTTTTCAGTACTGAACAGAAAGCATGAACAGACATTTCTATGATGAAACTGGTAAATTTTTCAATATTTATTGGGGCTTAGAGGATTTTTTTTACCCATGAAGAGAATTAGTTATAATAAAACTCAGTGGGGGCATTCATGAAAAATGTAAATTTTAGCATGGTGCAGAGAGATATTGCTGATGGGATTTACGGATCATCAGACCAATAGAAAGAAAGCTTTGTTGAAGTGCTTCATAAGAGAGCTCGACATGAACGGTTACCTTGACTTTATTGCCGAGGTGTCAAGCCCAGCTCAAAGATATCATCAATTTACTTTCATTTATAGTTTAAAAACAGTTTTATCAGATCGGGTGTTAAGTAATTCGATATTTGATCCAGATCTGGTGTCAATTTATACTTCAGCATCTGATCAGGATCAATACTAGTTGTCTATGTTGATTATTTTATTTTATAAAGTAGGTTATAAATTTTAAGGGCTGGCTGGCAACACTTTTTTTGGTTGAAGACATATTCATTTAGTTTTCAATGGGATTTATGCAATAATGAGCACTAATCTGGCCGGGAAACTGTTTTCTTTCAAAAGTTTCAATATTTCCTGTCAGGATTTCTGTAATCATGATAAATCAGATCATGATTTAGTAAAATCTTCATGTGCTGAAACAGCAAGAAAGGAGATAAACTGTGTTACAGTAGCGACCTGTGTACAATTGTCACTCATAATATCATGAATATGCATGCTTATTATAAAGGTGGCAGCTTAATGTCGGACAAAAGTACCGGTATAGGAGCTAGGTTTTTGCATTACTTTTGTTCTGAATTAAGCAATTGTCTGTATATAAAACTCATTACTCCATAAGAATGCCTTTATACGCCTCTACACTAAGAAAAGTAGGTTGGAAGTAAAGCAGAATGCTCCTTTAGGTCACACCTTCAAAACTAGAAACCTGCTATGGAGTAAATTTAGGGTTAAGAGTGTTGCTATGTTATTTGTTGGCTACTGTACATAGGTCTTACTGTATTTGCATGTAAATGGAATGTATTTTCAATAACTCACATCTAGATTGATACACATTGAAACAGTTTTATCAGTTTAAGATCAAATCCTGTGCATGCGCAGCAGATCTGTCAATGGATAATCTATTGATTTGAAATCATTTTGAAAACATTTAGAATTCTGCTGAATAATGCAGCTTGATTTAGTCGTAAGATATCTTGGATTGGAAATCTAAAATGTTTTGAGGTGGCCTAATTATTGTTTATGTTTTGCAAGGCGAAATCATTTAAATTTTCAAGTTGCAAAAAAATGTTGAGGGACCTTTTTATAAACGGTCTTAAAGACAAACTAAAATGTCTTGACTCTTAAAGATACAGTAAAATCCTTATAATTACCAGCATTTAGGTGTGTGCAATTATGCCTAAAAAGTAGTTTCATTTTATATTCATGAAAATGTATCATAAGAAATATTATCTATATTTTAGCAGAATTTAGCTTATATCAGGCTGAAAGTAAAGCAGAATGTGCCGTATGGCACATTCTGCTTTACTTTCAACCTGCTTTAACTTAAGTGGTCATCTGTCTTCAAAACTAGAAATAGGCTTAGGAGTAATGGGTGAAATGTTGAGATATAAGTGGATATTTGTAATAAGAATGGCTTTTAAGCTGGGAATGTGGAATTTAACTGTGACATAATCATTGTGACCCCAGGGTAGATCTGATCCAATCTAAGGTCTTTGATGAGGGATTAGGAGACTTAAATCTGTTTGCTCCCCTTCTATCAGATTACTGTCCTTTGACCGCATACAGTCAAAACTATATTCAGCAAAATAATTAAGTAATAGTAAAGAGCAAAATGTCCAATTACAGGCAAATTCTAAATGCAGAATACTACTAATGCAGAAACCTCCATTTAGAAGCTTTCTGCATTACCCTTATTTTGTTTGAAGAAAACTACCTATACCATTGCAAATAGATTAGATCCAGATGAGACGCAGTGTAACTTGAATTCTCATCAGGATCCAAACCAAGAACTCTTTTTGAAAAGAAATTTTAGAAAATTATTCTGATATTAGCAGTATCAGCAGAGAACAATTGCTGTGGACGACAATATATAACTTAGTTTTCAAAGAATTAAGCTTGGCCATTGATTACATCACTTCCTTTCCTGTTCCTTTCCTGTGGGGGTCTGAGCAAGCAAAAGACGGCCATTGTCCAGGGGAGTAGATTAATTACTCAAACAGTCATTATCTCGCTTGTCACACTTTTGAAAACCTTTGTCAACACGGTCATAACGGTGCTGTCACGGATGGTCATGAAATGGACACGTTCAGAGCACATGTTACTGATAAAATACCCTGCTGACCACTACTGACTACTACTGACTACTGCTGACCATCCGGGTAGCATGACTATGTCACCAACAATGTCCGCTGGTTTCTTATCATGTTGCAAATATAACACATTGATGACAAGGATTTTGATTTGTTGAAACTAGACTTTTGGAATCATTTACTTGTCAGTCCTATATATACAGGAAGTTTAGTTTGATGTCACTATTAGAGACTGGATGTTGGGTCGCTTGACACCTCATCCAAGTCTACTTTGCTCGTTAACCAGCAATTGGGAAGAAAGGAAAGCATTTTCAAGAAGACATTTTGTTTAAAGTAGACCCCCTGTATCATGCAACCCTTTCCCTCAGTGCTTGTTTTCAGTATTGAAGACTGATGGTTGCTTAACCCATTACCCAATAAATACGACATTTTACGCCTATAATTTATTCATCCACTGGAGAATATAGTTCCCTTTTAAACAGTCATGAAAATGTATCATATGAAATATTTCTATATCCTAGCAGACAATAGCTTAAAGCAGGCTGAAAGTAAAGCAGAATGTGCCCTAAGGCACATTCTGCTTTACTTTCAACCTGCTTTAAGTAAGTAGTAACTTGTTTTCAAAACTAGAAACAGGCTATGTGGTAATGGGTTAAAGCATACTGAAAGTAAAGCAGAATTGCAGCTGGGCACCATGGACTAAGTATGTGATTGTCTACTATACCGTAAGTGGCAGTAGGAATGTCAGCTCAGGTGTCACATATAGATACTACTATTATAGTGGGTTGTGGAGGCCACATATTATTGTTGCCAGCCTGAGAGTGTTAGTGACCTGACTACCAAGAGTCACTGGTCACCATCAGGGTTTAACCTCTGTAAACTCCGTTGCAAAGACTCATTCCCCATAAATCTTGGAGTCCATTTTATCTAATACCATAATGTTGCTTAGCAAATACTGTTACAATATCAAACATTCTGGATCCAGCTGATGTGGAGTTACTCGATGTCTCATCTCCATCCAAACTGCAATACTCATGATGAATTTATGTTTAGGGTGCAGAAAGTTAACTGTGATGGGACTGTGATTGGCAGGTTTATCTGAAAATAAAATACTGTTGGCCTGAGAGTACTGACCTTGTGTTGTTTTTGGACCACCGGCAGTTTATATTGAATATAAGGTTTCTGTATGAAAACATCCTGGACAAGAACAACGCTGCCGGCACAGGTGGATGTCTTTTAGTCTTGTTTAAAAACTGTCATGTCTTTGTTCTGAGCAACCATTTAATACACTAGAAACAGAACTCCATTACCAATTGCTCCATAGATATGCCTTTTTACACCTTTAATAATTTATTTTATTCATTCACTGAAGAAACTAGATTCACCTGATACATTCATGAATATGAACCATAAATATTTCTTATATCTTAGCAGGTGATAACTTGAGGCAAACTGAAAGCAACTCAGAATACTCCATTAGGAGTGATGAGGTTTTATTTTCAGCCTGGGCTGCAACCATCTTCCTTCAATACTGAAAACAAGCTATGGTGGAAATGGTTAATGCAGAAAGCCCCTGAGTTTTCTGCATTACATGTTCTTAGTTTTGATCTACATGAAGCTAATCCCCATGTCTCACAGAGCCAACCAAGGCATATTTCGAAATCTAGTCTATTGATGTGTCTCAGAAGGGACATTTTTTCTTAGATCTGTTATCTATAGATGGATAATGCAGATGTACTCTTAAATTGTTTGCTTCCAATATTTACTGTATAAAGAATATAGTGCCTGAAGTGAAAGTACTTCTAACAAGTACATGTATGGCATTTGTACTCTTGCTCATAGAATGACAAAGTATTCCATGCAGACAAAACATAAATGTTGTCATCTAGCAATCGTTACATGATTCATCTGGGAGACTCAGCCATCCTGACTAAGCAGCATTATTATAACCCATACAACACTGAATTTAATAGTTGACTCACCCATTTGTAATACAAGACCAGTTTACTTTGACTCTAGGACTGTTTTCCTACAATACCTATAAATATGACAAACAATGCAGAGAGCTTCACAGTGAAAGGGCCATCGGATCTTGGTCTTCACTGTTTGCATTAATGATAAAATACTCTGTTCCCCAAACACTATAAGGGTCCCATTTCAGCATGGGCAGCAAAAATCGTGCCAACAAAGGGATTCCCTGGGGCAACTTAATTCCAATACCATATAAGGACATTAGGAAGCCCCTAAAAACACATGTTCCTTTAATGGGCCTTTATAGTACCACTTGAAGATATTCAAACAAAGGAATGAGCACGCGTTTAGAAAATGTGTCGACGATGGGGAATTCTTCCTTAAGCATGCTGGTGCATTTAACTGTTTGCACCCTAGCAGCGCAACAATAATTATATATTCGTCTTTCATCAGGATCCAAACTGTTTGACACTCTGACCCTGTTTTGAAAAGAAATTTATAAAATTCTTTCTTTAGAACAATAGCAGACAACTATAAATGTTGCAGACGTGAAACAAATTACCCAGCATGCAGAGAGTTAATGACATTGTTGAAATTGATGTTCGCATGTATGCTAATAACTACAGCTGATTTCTCGAAATAATTTGCCCATTTAAATGCAACTAGTTTAAAACAATTCTTATGCCATAATTAGAATTTCTAAATACATGTATTGATATATAGTTTGGATCTAAATTGAGTTTGTAAATCGCCTGGAAAAAAAATGGAGGTCCCAAACTGTTTTAACAAGAGTCATTATAATGATTCTTCAAATCATTTGAGAAAATAAAGCAGACAATGATTTTTATAAGCAAACAGCTTTTTGGTGGAGTAAAGGGGTTAAAGGGTAGCCACCAGATGGCATTTGGAGCTGTTTGTAGCATTTCCTCACTACCAGTAATTATAAGGCTGGGATGTTACAAACTCCATTGTTAACCATAAAAGGGCACATAATGGCAATCATAGAATTAAACTTGTCTTAAGCAACAATTTAGAATGTCTAAAAGGCATGTGAGTTATTAATGCAGAACAAAAGTATTGCAGAAAGCTCCTTTAAGAGCTTTCTGCAATACTTTTGATCTGCATTAAGCAACCACCTGTCACCAATTAGCCTGTTTACCTGTGTTTTCGCCACCCTTAGCTATATTTTTCGCGCATGCGCTTTCTGATGTAACATTTCTTACTTGTTCACAGATCTAATTCTGAACTGAACCTTCAACAACACGAATATATACAAATGAAACTTGTGAAATAAATACAAATGTAGATAACTGTACCGTTTTCGAACGAGGTCATTGCTCTGGATCACCGGGATGCTTTCTTGTAAATTCGCCACCTCTGATTGGTCGGTCGATAATTAGGTCAATGTAGGCTCTGTCAGTATATTATAGTTTGTTTCATGAAATTTGAACATTGTTTAATGATTTTGAAATATTTAATATTTTAAAAGTAAATAATAACTTTTACAACTTTACAATAAAAAAGTAACAAAGGGCATGTAGAGTTAAAATTACCAACATTTCCGTTGATTTGAAGCTTTTTGTGAAATATTGTTATTTTTCCTATTTTTTCGCATTTTCGGCGCTTGAAATCTTCCTTAGTGAAACTGTCCTAGTATTCGGATATCCTCCGTAGTTTTCGGACATCCTCAGTAGCCTGCTCGTGATGGAATTCTAAGTTTTCTTAGGTGGCGAATTGACAAGAAAGTGGCGAATTGACAAGAAGCAATGATAGACTAACCAATCCAGATTTTGAAACGTCCTGTGTTACACTGGTATGACTGTATTTGGAAGTGGAAGAATTGTGTGGTTGTCACGGTGACAGTTATGCCTGTTTCCATTAACTACTGAATAACAATACCTAACAGCCCCGCTCTGTTTTGCATTTTTACGAGTGAACAGGCATCTGGCGTGGAAATCAAATTAATCCTGACAGGGCTGAATTTTTATTGAATCCTCCATTTTATAGTTTAAAACAAGATTACATTGACTGTTGATGAATGCTAGTATGGCAGAAAGATACTGAAGAAGCTTTCTGCTTTACTTTCATTCTGCTTTAACCTGCATTCTAACTGTCCAGTCAGTTTTCAAAAGGTTATCATATGTTTGCAAAAATAGTGTGTACAATGATACTATTGTTGATCTTGTAGCAACCTCTCATTGAAGTAGGAAGGAGATCAAGTGACTACTGGTACTTAATGCAGCAGAGAAATAATGCAAAAAAATTCTAAAGGAACTTTCTGCATTAGTTTTATCCTGCATTAAGCAACAACTTGTATCTTAGACTGTCATTAGATCTTCTTTGATTGGTTACATGTAAGTTAATTAATACAAGATTGCCTGTTTATAGTGAGGACACATGGCCTAGATGAGACAGTGCAATACAGTCAGTGTGCTCTTGAAACAGTCCTATAGTGGTGGGTGAGCAACAGGTGGAATCAGTCACATGGTCAACCACTAGTCACAACACTGTCACATGGTGACACAATCACAACATTGGTCGTATTCGAATCAGGACAACTATCGCGTTAGTTAGAATAGTTGACAACAAGTTCTATTCGAATCACCACTTGATGTTTTCCGTTGACAAAATGTTGTCAAACCCTAAAATCGAGCATTGATTTAGTCACGTGACCACGTGATTTGTGTCACTAGATAAAACAAACATGAAGACCCTCTCAATTAATCGAATGGATCCAGATCACATGGCATTATATATGCGTATATAAAAATTGGGGGCATTACGACTGTTTTTAACGGGTGTTTTATTCATTTCCATTCGTCCGGAAGTACAAAGTTTTCTATTCGAGTCGGGCCAAAATCGTTGTCATCAGTAAATCTTCGCGCATTTGCTCCGCCCACTTTTGGTTGTCAACAAACTCGATGATTCGAATATGACCATTGTAAATATACTACTGTGTTCCCTCTCTGCAACGACACCCAACGGGAGACACTGATTGTGTGTGTTGTTGGGAGGGAGTCGTTATAGAGAGGGAACATTAAGACTTGACTTACATTTGCAAACAGCTTGAATCCAGATCAGACGCCGCATTACGCGGCGTCTGATCTAGTTCAAGCTGTTTGTCACTCGTCATTATATTTATTCTATCAAAACGTTCACTTATATGTAACTTTGAGGAAAACAGCAGACGATAACTTTAAGCAGACGATATTGCAACATTAAAACGTTAGACATAATTGTCCTATCTAGGGAACTGCGGCAAGAGTCGTTATAAGGAGGGAGTCGTTGTTGGGAGGGTCATTGTAGAGAGGGAGCACTGTAGCTCCTTTTGAAGACCAAGGTTGAGCTATCAAATAAGGTCAATGAATGATGTTATTCCAGATTGACAGAGTGGACCACCCCCTCTACATTGTATACCGCTAGACTAAACTGTTTATGTGCTTAACTAAGTAAAATTTTATGCCTATGCCACTGGCATTTGTATTTTACAGTAAAAATGAATAAAATGTAAATTTGGAGAAGAAAAATATTACACAAAAAGAGTCCTGACAGGATAAGCAATGTGATTAAACACAACGCATATCTGGATGTTTTTGCTCCATTTTTTTTTTTTGACAATGAATGCAGACAGATGCAACCACATCAAGTAACATATTTAAATTCAAGGATGCTGTCAACCGTTTTTTTTACATTAAAAAAATGCCCAGCTCTTCAGTCATAATTATGTCCCAAAACTCTAAAAAATTCTTCTTAAAATATTTCAAAGTTTTATGAAGAAAGTTGCATAAAGCAAAATTATTTTCTTCAAAGCGAGATATTTTATTGATTTAGGAAGGTGGCTTTTGCTTAAATCAGGTTGAAAGTAAAGCAGATAGCTCCTTAATTTAAGGAGCTTTCTGCAATACTTTCAACTTGCTTTAAGCTGTTTGTCTTTTCATCAGAGTAGATGGGTTACAACTAAGGTGCATCAAAAGAGATTTTGTACGAGGGAAATGTAAAGGCATTAAGGAAAGAGCTCACAGAGAGCTCTATATATAGAAGCCATGACTTAAGTAGATTAAACCAAGCCTGTCTGAGACCTGCTCAGTATCTGTGTGTGGCATTTGGGCGGTTTGGCATAGACTAGATCCTGGAGAATGTCACAATACAGTTGATACACCGATACTTCAAACTCGCTGAAGTTGAATTAACCCTTATATCATTGACTGAATTTTGATAACATGATCTTGCCTAAGTCAAATATACCCATAGTTCAAAGTTATATTGTGGCATACCCACGTTTTAACTTTGAATTCTGGGCAAGTTTGACTTATTGAGTGAGTTAGAGTTGTTGAGGTTTGACTGTTCTTTTCCAAGAAGCCTTTGGGTGGCATGGTATTGGACATGTAGACCAACTCAATGAAATACCATCTATGAATAGGTCATAGATGGAAGACATGCTCTATATATGTGACTATGTCTGTGGCATTTGGGCTGTTTGACATTGACTTGGTGCTGGAAAGTGTCAAATGTAGTTATGTAGTCGCTTCATAAATATACTTCCCACTGGCAAGAAGCACCTTAATACAAGGTATAGGAGTTGTAGACCAATGGTCATCTAAGGACAAGTCGATCATCCTTGAAAATTAATGTCGCTGTCAGTTTGATAACATGCAAGTTTAGGATCAAGATCTTACTTTACCTTCAAGAGTTTTATAACACAGATCAAAACTGCCATGGGGTAGCCAATTCTAGATTAAAACACCTGTAGATGTGTTCTAGTCAGAATTTGATTTAAAGGCACCAACAATTGGAAACTAAATGAAGAACTAAAGAAATGCAGAAAACTGCTTTAACCCATTACCCCATAGCCTGTTTCTAGTTTTGAAAACAGGTGAGGTGACTACTAAGAAGGTTGAAAGTAAAGCAGAATGCACCTTAAGGGGCATTCTGCTTTACTTTCAACCTGCTTTAAGCTAACATCTGCTAGAAAATAGAAACTATTTCTTGCGGTACATAGTCTTTATTGCATTAAGTGGAACTATATTCTTCATTGAATGAATAAATTAAAGGCATAAAAAGGCATATTGTATAGAATAATGGGTTAAGAGGTTTCTGGATTACCGGGTACTTTTGTTCTACATTAAGCAGTGTCAGGGAATTCCATTTTTTTCAGAAACGTATGTTTGCAAATGTTCGATGAGATGTTCCTGACAAAACAGGTTTTTTCTGACCTAAAACTATAACGGGATATTGATGAGGACATGGATTCCAAAGAGACTTAACTCTTAGCATGCTAGCAGCGAAACCATGATAAATTTGCAAACAGTATAGTTCTGCGTAAAGCAGCATCTCATCAGGGTTCAAACTGTTTGACACTCTGGCCCTGTTTTGAAAAGATATCTAGAAAATTCTGTATCTAGCACAGTAGCAGATGACAAATTGTTGCAGACAGACAAACAGATTTCCCAGTGTGCAAAGACTTCCATATTTAGTTACAAGGAACACATAAGCTGTCATTATGATTAAATACAGCATAATCTTTCCTTTAGAGAAATAATGAGTTGGAAAGGTTTTTGCAGGTGGTCAGAAAATATTAGTGTAGGTTTTCACTTCATTAGGTCAGATTTATTTGAAAATCCTTTCAGGAATAGCATTTTCATATTGTTTGCCATTAAGTATTAGAGCACTCCCAATGTATGTACCACTAGCAATTGCAAACAATTTAGATACAAATCAAGCAGTGTGGAATGTCCCATTCTTATCTGCCTTTGTTAGTTCAATTGTATTTAAAAAAATAAATAAATTAAAAAGCAGACATTTTTAACCCTTTACTCAATAGCCAATCTCTAGTTTTGAAGACTGGTGACCACTTAAAGCAGGTTGAAAGTAAAGCAAAATGTGCCTTAAAATGTTTCTTTCAGCGTACTAAAAATAAAGCTACCAACTGCTAGAATATATAGAAAATATTTCTTTTGGCACATGTTTATGACTGTATAAATTGGAACTACCTTCCTCAGTGAAGGAATGAATTAAATAAATGTGCTAAAAGGCGCTTCTATGGGGGAAAGGTTTAAAGCAGATATCATTATTTACCATAGCATTTAAAGTTTAAAAATTGTAAGTTGCAGGACAAAAATATTGGCCATATATGCCTATAACTTAAAAGTGCATACCAAACACATTTGTCTGCTGAAATGTTTTCATCTTCAAAATATTGTTTGTTTGTTTTTAAAAAAATTGATATTTACACTGGTTTTAGCTAATAAATTTAAATGTGTCCTTTTGGGCTTCTCTATAGGATAGGGTTAAATTAGACAGCCAGTCTTGCCTATGCTAAGTAATTGACATGATGAATGATAGCATGAAAAAGCTGGGTAATTTTAGTTGGATTTTCTATTCTAAGTGCTATAGCATTAAGGTTTGATGGTATGTAGGTTCATTCAAGTGTACTACATCAGTATTTATTCACAGATGTTATGGCAGGATTTTTTCTCCATTTTTTGGGCTACAGGGTAAGCTATCCATCCCCACTCCTGTCATATTAACATAATTTACACCTATATCACTTACTGCCGAGGCCTCCTGATGTTATGTAACAGCTGATAATTTACCCTATCACTTTACTACCCTACTGTGAGGGGCTCAACTTCAGCAAATACTTATTCTCTTCATCATTTTTTAATGTAAATTGCACATAATCCACCTGGTTTTTTTAATCTTTGGTGCAGACACTGTTTGTTACATCTTTCTGTTATGGTAAAATTTTGGGAATAATTTGGAATAATTGTTTCTGTGGTTTTGGTTTCAATTTTTATGATTTACGAATTAAATCTGTTTGAATGAGGATCAGGTGCACAAAATCTTGATCAATGGTAACACATACTGACCAGATTATTTCAAAACTTTGTCAAGCAACCACCAGAGAGTCAGTGACTCAATCGACAGTCTTATAACAGGTGGAAGCTTACCTCTGATCAGGGTCTACACTGTTTATCTCATTACATTAAGTTTTAAGAAGCCATATTAAGATATTGATGTTTATATTCCGGATAGTCTCATCAAACAAGGGTTTGGTTACATGATAGGGGTTAGCATGTGGCCCCTGCAGGTACAGTCTAAATAACTCACCTGACAAGTTTATTATGATGTAAGAAGCTGTAAATACACAACATGCACACTATTGGAAATCAAGATCAAATGTTGCTTCCTGCTGGTCAGGTCTAAATAATGCACCTTGCATCCTTGGGTCTGGTCTAAACAGCGTGCCATGTACCATATTGTCTGGTCTAAATAATGTACATTGTATCCTGCTGGTTTGGTCTAAGTAATTTACCTTGACACATGTCAGAGGGCATTAGGTGCTCTTGACTTTATCATTGCCTTCAAATTCAATTTATCTGGATTATACCTGTAAATACAACAAGCATTCATTATTATTACTGGTAGTCTAAAAAGGGCTGATAAAATCGTCAACTATTGAGACCAGCTATATTGACCAGCTTTATATAATGTTGCTTTATTTCACCTAACTTAATCAGTTACCCAATAGCTTGTTTCTAGATTTATAGACAGCTAGGTCAAAATCACTTCAAACAGGTTGAAAGTAAAGCAGAGTGTGCCTTAAGGTTTAAGGTATGTACTATCTGCTAGGATAATGAAAATATTTCTTGTGGTAGATATTCATAGCAATATAAATTGGAACTATTTTCTTCAGTGGAGGAATCAATTAAAGGAGTAAAAATGCACATTTATGGTGTAACCGGTTAAGAGAGTTCTACCAGCCTTTTACTAGTGATCTATTTCACTTTTCACATGAAATGATTTGAAATGTGTCAAAATGTACTATAGAAAAAGGTTAAGAGAGTCCAGCCTGATGAGCCTTAACATTATAATGATCTATTTCACTTTGCCCTCAATATGACAGGTTTGGCCATCTCTGTAATCTTTCAAAGTGTACTCTGTAATTAAGTGCATTTAGGTAATTAGTAGTATGCTGACTTGTCATTGCATTTGCACAATGCAACGTTTCAGTTTCAACTGACAAAATGCTTTTACCCATACATATTGAAATCAATTCTTTCATTTTACTCATAAATGACCAATTTAAAGTGACTATCCATGGTTTTGTCACCAAAATATTCAAAAGTGTGACAAACAGTGTAGGCCCAGTTCAGAGGGATCCTTAGTATAAAGGATCCCTCTGAACTGGATGTACACTGTTTGCTGCAGGATGTTTATACTGGTTCTGCATCATTGTAAGGGATACGTTTGTTGATTTGGAAACAGTTGTACATTGTGCAGCATGCTAAGCCTGTCTTACAATGTAACGCATGTCAGTCTCAAACAATGGTTACTTGAGGGAGATTTGGCTTTGAAGTCAACTTGATCATCATTGCTTATAACAGTTTAAAATGCACTTTATAATTAACAGATTCATGTAATTTGTTTTGGTTGGTTACATGTGGTTTGACGCTTACCTTCATAGCATGCTTTAGTGACTTAACCCATTTTATGTGGGATACACTTTTAGGTGTCCTCTAGGCAAACAGTTTTGAACTCAGATCAGGCCCCACATTGTGGGGCCTGATATGAGATCAAAACTGTTTGAAACTAGTTCAGTATTCTATCAGAACCTGCTAAAATATTTTGCAAATATTTTAAATATACCTGCTGCAGACTACATTTTAGAATGGCCGCCAAATATTACCCAGCATACAATGGGTTAAAGACTGATGCTTGTTTAAGTTTCCATTACTCAACAGATACACCCTTTTATGCCTCTAATTTATTCCTCCACTGAAGAATATTAATAGTTCCAATTTATACAGTTATGAATATTCATCATGAGAAATATATTCTTTATCCTAGCAAATGGTAGCTTAAAGCAGGCTTAAAGTAAAGCAGAATGTGCCTTAAGACACATTCTGCTTTACTTTCATTCTCCTTGAATTAATTAGGTCACCTATTTTCAAAACTAGAAACAGGCTTTAAATGGGGTTATGGGTTTAAAAGCAGACTGAATGTAAAACGAAAAGCTTCTTTATGAGCTTCATGCTTTACCCTCTGTCTGCTTTAAGCAGTCATTTGTCAGAATATTATACTAAGAAAAAGCAACCAACTATTTGAATGGAGAAAAGGT
The DNA here is from genome assembly GCA_922989275.2 of Gari tellinella. Classification (NCBI taxonomy): domain Eukaryota; kingdom Metazoa; phylum Mollusca; class Bivalvia; order Cardiida; family Psammobiidae; genus Gari; species Gari tellinella. Next base: position 57,662,113 of record OV277858.1, read on the forward strand.
TTCCAATTCAGGGCTCCAGATAAATGGGAGTAAACTGAACAAATCCACCATTTTCTCACTCATTTCAGCACCAAATCATATGGTGTTACTACTCATAAGAATCGTCTCAAAGAGACGATTCTAATGAGTAGTGACACTATAGGGTTTTATGCAGAAATGAAGATTTTAGTTTTTGATATACTCCCCTTATCTGGAGCTCTGTTTCCAATTGCACCTTGGTGTCAGGAAATGGTAGAAGCATGGTTGATGTCTTAAATATGAGGCTAATTAAAGTAATAAAGGTGTTATACTTTGATGAAATGAGGTGTGACTCATAATTATGTAATTCCAGGTTGATACTATATATTACATGTATAATATTATGCATTCGAGGATGATAATATACAATTTGAGGGTGATAATGAAGACTAGTAACTCTGCAGACTCCCTGCGATTTATTGGCAGGCTTGTGGAGTATCAGCCATCATTCAGTCTGCTGCTGCTTGATGACAAAAAAAATGTCTTGCCCTGAAAACGCTGAATTTTTCTAATGAAAAATTCCATATTTGAAAAAAATCTAGTTTATGTTGATACTTGAGGGATGCATGTTTTATGAAAATGATTGAAAGTAAACAAAACAGTGCAGACCCTGATCAGAGGGCTCCTGATGGAGCCCTCTGATCCGGGTCTGCACTGTTTGCAAAATGTGAATATACTGATTTTCTAAAACAGATTGATTTAACCCTTTAAACCCTAGTCCCGCATGTTGGCGTCCCTCGCAAACTGTACAAGTGAATAGTACACTTATCCTATGCAAACAGTAAAGACCCAGATAAGAGGGCTCCTAGGAGCCCTCTGATCAGGGTCTTCACTGTTTGTCATAATGCCAATTTAAACATTGACAAAAACAACTCTTTAAAGTCGAAAATGGACTAGACTTAAATGGAAACTGGATTTGTCCATTTTAAGTTTCAGGGAGGAAAGAGTTAAAGTAAGGGCTTATAAATTTTGAATGAAATAATGGTTTAAGCTTTTGAAATACTCCCCTTATCTGGAACTCTGTATTTCTAGCATGTGAAAGGAGTATAATTTGGTGAACAAATTGAGAAAACAAGTGGTATAGATTTTATACTAATTGCATTACATAAAGAATCTTTGCCTCTCAGAGAATAATTTTCAAGTCTTTGTGGTTTTTGCACATAAACATTAGTTGTTGGCTGTTCATAAATTCCTTTGTAAGAATTGTGGGTTGAGTATATTGTGTTCTGAATGCAGAAACTTAATCGTTTCAAAGGCAGCAGGTTATTGGTAGATTTTTTTATGTTCTTTGAAGTTCTAGGCTATTGTTTCACTCTTTGCATGGCTGGTAATTTTTGCGTCTACAACAATAATAATTGTCGTCTGTGATTGTTCTAAAAATAAAATATTCTAAATTTCTTTTCAAAACAGGGTCAGAGTGCCAAACAGTTTAGATCCTGATGAGACGCAGCAATACACAGCCCCTTATTTGGATCCAAACTGTTTGCATAGGAAATCATTGTGGGACATTATATAATCCTCCGCCAGCATGGTAAAAGTTAATGAAAGTCATAAGTGTTTGATCTTTTTGTAGTTTATTGCATATAAATGGAGAAAGTGCAGTCAACTGTTAGCAGCAATTTAGAATCTTATGGTTTCTAATAGAAATTTAATGCTTTCTTTTATGTGATCAATTTTATTAATTGCCAATAGAAATGCCTTTCACACATTTATCTCTTCTTTATTCTGATAAATGAGCCATAATCTTTTTCATTTTCTTGACAGGTGGTTGCATAAAGCAGATTGAAAGTAAAGCAGAAAGCTACAGTAATTTAGCATCTCATCAGGGTCTACCTGGTTTGCTTATGTCTATATTAGTCACAGACACAAAGCTGAAATGGCTTAAATTTGAAATGTCAAATATTCAAACTAGCTTTAGTTTTTCACCCTTAATTACTTAAGCAAGTCTTAAGTCTTTGACAATGAAGTTCTTTTGTCAATGTTGTATTTTCTACATTCCATGGAAAACTGATCTCAATAATAATAATGTGTACAGATATGTACACCCAGTGCCACTCATAGAACAATTGTATGGTACAGTCACACCCCTATTGAATGACTAACTATTCATTGAAACACAGCAATCTCTACAGACAAGTACATGTACCTGCTTAATGCAGGACAAAAGAAATGCAAAAAGCTCCTTTAGGAGCTTTCTGCATTTCTTTTATCCTGCATTTATCAGCCTATCTGTCAGTAATACTGTGTGTTAAAAAGATAACTATTGCTCAATGCAAGGTTGACAGTGTGTCGGGATCTTGGACAAGGGTCACTGAAAGGTTTTGCTAAACCTTTTGTCAGAATATTGGAGCAAGGTTGGAATAAATGTTTTCGCTTCATACTGTTGAATTCTCGTAACAATCACTGATTTGCAGATACATCATGTGTGATTAAAACTTAAGTTCAAGCTCAGGCACTGCATCAATTTGTATTTGGTCTGTATTCAAACTGTATGCAAAAATCATCAATACTTGCTTCCACAGGTATCTAAAGATTTACAATAGTGTCCCACTATTTCCACCAAATAAACTATAAATAAATGTAGACTCATGAAAGGCGCATTTAAAAGACAGATGGCAGCTTAAAGCAAGATGGCAGTATAGCAGAAAGCTCCTACAGGAGCTTTCTGCTATACTGTCATCTTGCTTTAAGCATATCCTTTTGCCATGAATATAAAACACAGACTTTCTACTGAGTGATCCAATTGGTAAGGATTATACTGTATAGCGGAGAACTAATATGTGGTTAGCACCACAATAGCGCTACCATATCCATTAAAGGGCTTAGAGTGCTTATTTGTAGAATATTGGCATTACAATAAACACTTGTGGCGACCAGATAATGAACTCTTGGAACAGGATCAACAAATATTTAGAGCAGAAACAAGTAAAGGGCGTTGTTAGTCATCTTGTATGGGAAATCTAAGACAAGTTTAAAGCCTACTCAATTCTGTTCCATTATTGTGTCTTGTACACGTAATTGAGATGGGGAAAATTGTTAGTGTAGTTGTTGTAGGGGTATATACACCCTTTTTTATCCGGTTTGGAATTTCTTATGACAATTCATTTTGAAAATTTATAGTCCTATATGGTCATAAATTGAATGATAATGTCATTGAAAAGATATATTTGTCTAAATTTGTATGTGTAATCATATAAATGAGAAAATCCCCACTTGCAGTCAAAATTAAATGACATATGCTTATATATATAATGCAGGGATATATATTTGTAACTACTTCTGAAAGACATATCATAGCTAATACAGGTGAAAAGTAATGCAGCTTCTCTGTATTACTTTTCTCCTGTATTAAGCTACCATGCCTTTAACCCATTACCCCATAAATATGCTTTTTTACGCCTTTAATTTATTCCTCCACCGAAAAAAATAAATTCAAATATTTACAGTCATGAATAAGTATTATAAGATCATTTTTCTATATTCTAGCAGATTTTAGCTTAAAGCAGGCTGAAAGTAAAGCAGAATGTGCTTCAAGGCACATTCTGCTTAACTTTCAACCTGCTTTAAGTTGTTACCTATATTCAATACTAGAAACAAGCTATGGTGTAATGGGTTAAATATGGATAATAATGCTTCTTTATCCTGTGGTTTCTTAATACACGTTTGACTGTATAGTATGACCATTGACCAATGCTGGAATGATTTGTCATTCAGATGTCAGATTTGTCCAAATTCCTCCTACATGGTTCAAGGTGGTAATAACTTCACCCACACAATCGGGTCTGTTCAAAAGGTTATTTACAATGAATATTTATTCATGTTTATTTTAGATCATATTGTACAGTATAACCTCCGTTATCCGACACCCCATGGTTCCATGTTTGTAAGTCGGTTAAGAGAGGTTGTCGGTTAACGGAATTAGGCCTAAGTTCACAAGTTTACACACCCAAAGATTGTCGCTGTGAGGCGAATTTCTCGATGCCGATTGACTTATTAAATATGCTTGCATGACTGCAGCATATCCTTGTCAGGTTCTTCCAGTTTAAAATAGGAGTCCCCAGCTCCGGATCTACATGGTTTTTCCATCGTTCTTTCTACAGTAGGCATAAACGTGTATAATCAGTGTACAATCGGAAGTTAACACGCACAATGTAGATATTAAGGGATCGACTAATCGTATTTTCATTTTTATACAAGTACAATCTTCTCTCGTTATGTCGAACTAGCGGGAAATTAACAAAAACTTCAAAACGCGAGAATGTTTTTATTTTCTCCCAATATAACTTGAGCATACATTTTTACGCCTGTGATTATTACTATTGACTCGACCTATTAGATATATATTTCGTACTTATAATGTTGACAACTTGACGGTGAGGACGATTGGCAGATACCTGTCCAATTTGATCACGAAATAATGGTTAGCTATTGTTGGAGAGGATGGATGAGTTGGTCTTTTCGGCACTACGACCCTGAATGGGTTGCTAACACGTGTTGGCTGAAGTTATCTTATTAACCCTCACATTATTCACTCATTGTTTAAACATACATTTTGTCTTACACGGCCATCCGAGCAATATGTGTCATTATCACCTGCATGGTATAGTCGGTCAATGATCAAAGGTCAACATACCATCGGATAAAGGGGTGTGAAAAACCTCTAATTTGCCTTTTTTGGTCCGTCAAGGTATGTCGGATAACGGTTAACAGAGGATCCGATCAAGAGAGTGTTAGGTTACATAAAATATATAGGGACACTGCCGGGACCAAACAGCAGGGTCGGATAACAGAGGTTTCCGGTCAAGAGAGGTGTCGATCGACAGAGGTTATACTGTAGTTATTTTGTCTTTTCTTGTTTGTAGGTACATTTGTGTAACTTCATGTGAAGCGCTTTTGAACGCACAACCCCTGTGTGAAAAGAGCGCTATATAAATCTGGTATAATAAATAAATAAATAAATAAATATAGATCAGAAAAGGGGCTACTCAAGTCAGGTTGATGACATTTTTGTTGGAATTGGCATTAGTTACGATGATTTGTAATGAGCATCTAAATAAGTTATAATTGCTATGTCATGAGTGTGAGTCTTCATTTTATTAAACTCACAGAGACTTAGCAATTTGTTATTTTAACTCACTATAAAGCTTAGTACCATAAAAATGGATGTGACTAAGCAGTGTTTAGCAATATCTGGTGCAGCATAATGCAGCATCTCATACCGGGTCACTGCTCTGTTTTATACATGTTTATATATGCTTATAATTCTAAGCAATATGGGCAACAGAACAAACATGCATTGAAGATCTCTTATTGGTTAATCCTTCCAGATGCACAAATTGAGGATAAATTGAAAAAAGCTCATCCCTTGTTTGGTTTAATTCTATTTTGTGACAGCAAATTAATTGCATTTTTAGCAATTATGTCTTGATTAGACTGTCAAGAAAATTCTCTCACTTTTCAGATTCTTTGAGCTATATGCATCTTCGAGAATTCAAAAGAAAACAATTAAATTGTACCGAGGACTTATAGGATGGGACAAGTTGATTCTGATGAGTGGTCACAACATACAGTAAACCTCTCTATTATGATCACTAAAATGAAGGCTGATTGTATAGAAGACAGGTGACAGCTTAAAGCAAGGTGACAGTAAAACAGAAAGCTCTTTAGGAGCTTTCTGTTTTACTGTCACCTTGCTTTAAGCAGTCACCTGTCTTAATCAACTTATAATTAACACAATTTAGTGGTTGTAATAGAGAGGTTTTACTGTAGACATACAGGGGACAATATTGGAATGTTTAGTTTACTCACTCTGCTCTGGAGCCTTTAGCAGAGATACATAAGGGTTTTAGAATCTGAAATATTCACCTTGACTGGAACTATTTCTACAGATCATTTTCTAATTTCCACTTACTACACAGTAATTGTGAACACATGGAACCCAGGCATGGAATCATTTTCTTGAAGTTTTTAGAAAAATTGCTTGCCAAATGTGTATGTATACAGTACCATACTCAATCAGTTACAACCAAGGTTTTGTTAAGTGACTGTTAACCCATTACCCCATAGCCTGTATTGAAGATAGTGGAGAAATAAATTAAAGGCGTTAAATGGCGTATTTATGGGGTAATGGGTTAATAAGAAATGCCTGGTCAATTTTAACAAGTTTTGGGGCTCTTTGGATTACCTTTAATTGTTCTGTCTTGATGGTACAAGTGTATATAAAATGTGTTTCTCTTTCCTCCCTGAAACATCAAATGGACAATCCCAGTTTCCATTTTAGTCTAGTTCATTTCTGACTTTTAAGGGTTGTTTTTGTCAATGTTTTTCATTATGACAATTTGTGAATTTGAGGAGCCCTCTGATCTGGGTCTTCATCGTTTGCATAGGACAAGTGCACTTTTCACATTTATACTGATTGAAATGGACGACTATATGCGGGACTAGGGCTCAAAGGGTTAAATTAAGTCTCAAAGAAAAAACCCTTTTATTGATGATTATTTAAAAGTCTGCATGAAGGTTGATCAGCTGATTTACAGGAATGCTAAAAAAAAAACAGTCACTAATACTGGATACATTGGCCATAGAGGTTAAAGTTCACTAATCACCGCCATAACAGCTGATTGACCAAAACAGTCCAACACATACAAAACCAATATTGGAAAGGAGATAGATTGGTAATATTTTAAAAAAAAAAACAATGTTGCAGCTTAACGAAAGTAATGCAGAAAGCTCCTGCAGGAACTTTCTGCATTACTTTTGTTCTGCATTAGGCAGTCATTTGTCTTCATTTAATGGTCACTTGATACAAAATAGAATGTATTTACTACAAGCATTCAGTCTATAATCCATTTAGCCTTTCCAGATAGCTTTAATCTAGGTCAGACATAATCCATTTAAATGCCAAACAAATGACATCTGCTTCAACCTTGAAATTGAAATCTTTCTTCGCAAAATTAGCATAATAGTGACAGTTTGAATACAGATCATACACAGAGTTTCTAGTTTTCTAATCTGGATCAGATTTGTTTGCAAAGGTTTAGAAAATTAACATCCTTTTTATTCCAGCTTGTCTCAATATACAGTCAAATTGCTTGGATAGAGCTCAGTTAATACTACAGTAGCATCAGACTTTGAAGTGGGAGGTCACAAGTTCAATCCCCAGAAAATGACCATTGTGAGATATTTCTGAGTATCTCTTGGTGTTTACCCTACTGTATTTTAAGGAAACAGTGTAGACACAGATTAGACAGCTCCTATAGCAGCTGTCTGATCTGGGTTTAAACTGTTTTATTGTAGGATCTGTCAAACATTACTCTGCACTCTATATAATGGAAACAAATTTCCCATATTTTATTAGCCAACATAATTTTTCAGATGACAGTAGATGTTCATTGTGGGCAGGGTTTATATGCATATTAAGCTGTCGAAGGCTTTAGAGTGACATACAACAAATCAAAACAGTTTAAGTAAAAAGTATTAAATGTCAGAACAGAGTCAAGATGTGAAAAAGTCAGTAGAGCAAGGATTTTGGTTGAAATTGTTTCCTGACAAAATTGTTCATGGAATACCTTAGTGTCAAATTGCACTTCAAAAGTCACTGGCCTTTAGCTTTGTGTAGTAACGGGTAAACCCATTCACAATCTCAGCTAATAAAAGCTCATAAACCTTTAGAAAGTTGGTTACAATGGAGTCAAAGAAAGGAAAGTGACTGTTAATTGATTTTAATTGCCAAACACTTAATTGTAACACACCATGCACATGTCATAATAATAAAAAGAATACAAAAAAACTTTTAAAATGAATACCTTTAAACCTGTACTAGGCATTATTAAAATGATACAAAGTTTGTTTTTAATCAAGAAGTTGCTTAATGCAGAACAAAAAGTAATGCAGAAAGCTCCTTTTGGAGCTTTCTGCATTACTTTTGTTCTGGATTAAGCATTCATATGCCTCAATACTTGTTCTCAATACTCTCAATACTTGTTCATTGAGTGACCAGTTTAAATGTAAGTTTTACTGTATTCATAAAGAGTGTGTTAAAAAGTTCACATGTGAAATGTTATACTATCTGTGTTATATGACAATGGTTAAAGCTTGTTTGGTCACCTGTAGTCTGTAATTAAATATCAATTTGTCTGGGGTTTGTTTTCTTTGCTTGTTTTTGCCCCCCACACTGCCTATAGATATTCTCTTACCCTTTCATCCCAAGTCCTGCAGTTAAGTTTAACCCTTCTCCTGACTATGAACGTTACTCATCTGAACAGCTATTAAAATAATGATCATTTTCCCCAAGAAATAAAGCAGTCATTTCAGACAGCTCCTTCAGTAGATTCAGATCTGATTCTACACTGTTTTCAAAAAGTGTAAAAACATTGCAAATGAGTCTTCTTTTAACCCATTACCCCATAAAGACACATTTTTACACCATTTATTTTTTCATGCACTGAAGAAAATGTTTCCATTTAATACAGTCATGAATAAGTATGATAAGAAATGTTTTATATATCCTAGCAGACAATAGCTTAAAACAAGCTGAAAGTAAAGCAGAATGTGCCTTGAGGCACATTCTGCTCTACTTTCAACCTGTTTTAAGTGGTCACATGTTTCCAAAACTAGAAACAGGCCATGGAGTAGTGGGTTAAATGTTTGTTATAGTTTGGGATCTATGTATTGTTTCTCCGTTCTTCTACATGGAATATCAGTAGCCTTTAAACAAGACTTTGATTGTAAGTTAAGTAGGTTAAATGTCTTGTTTGGCATTTTTATGGCTTTAAGTGATCTTGAACATAATGTTTTTCCTGTTGACCTGCTGTGTTAGTCTGTCATGTTCCCCAACTGAATATGTGAAGAAGCAGTTAAAAACCTCTAGTTGCCCTTGTCTGATATTTTATATCATAGTTTCCCCGGAATAACGGAAATTTTAAACTATTAAATTTCAACATTCTTGGAATACTTTTGTCCTAACTTTTGAAGACACTGGTTTTACTCCTCAGTTACACATTTTAACACATTTAATGTATTCATCCACTCAAGAAAATAGTTCCATTTTATACAGTCATGGATATCATACGTATCGTATGAAATATTTGTAACAGATGGTAGCTTAAAGCAGGCTGAAAGTAAAGCAGTCAATGCGCCTTATGGCGTATTCTGCTCTACTTTCTCACAGCTTTAAGTAGTCTCCTACATGTATCTCTAATACTAGAAACAGGCTATGGAGTAAAAGATTAAAGGAGGTTGAAAGTAAAGCAGAATGTACCTTAATTCACATTCTGCTTTACTTTCAGCCTGAAGTGAGTTCATGTTATTGAGTTTTGACCAGAAACTAGAAAGCTTGACTCAGGGACTTTGATTTATCAAGACTCAACTCTTGTCTTATTCATCATGCAATGATTCATTTATATACTTCAGTGCTGATCAATGAAACACTTCCCTGAATACATCAATTTTCTGTTAGTGATTTCTCATTCTATTCCATAACAGATCTAAATATGGACCCGTAAATAATTGGTTCTCAGCTCCTTCCATTCTTAAAGGAGCTGGAAACCAAATGAAGGCATTTAAATGCTATAGGGCTAAATGTTTGACTAAGAACCGTAACCCTGAGTAATAATGTTTTAAAGATGGCCATGTTTCACTGATGAAGGGCAGCTGTACACAGAGAGAGTTCTTTGTACTGTTGTCCCAAGGGTTAAAGCACAAAGAAGAGTTTTAGGAGAGATTCATTAAACTCTTAATAAATTTGTGTTCTGTTTTCAGTGTTCGAAAGCCAAGGTCATTTTAACACTTAGTGTGCTAGCGAAAAAAACAATGATGACCCTTGCAAACAGCTTGGATCCTAATGAGATGCCGCATAATGTGGCGTCTCATTAGGATCGAAACTGTTTGACACACTGACTCTTATTGAAAAGAAATGTTAAAAATTCTATTTTTAGAACAGTAGCGCAAGACAATTGTTGCAAACGAAAAAAAATTACCCAGCATGCAAAGAGTTTCTATTGGTGATGTATTTAGATATCCCCAATGGGCCTTGTTTTCTTTATTGAGTAGCCCCTAAACACTGTACGAGATTTAGGAAGAGATTTATAAAAAGTCTTAAGTATTGTTTTCATCTATTTTCAGTGTATGAAAACCGAGATCGTATAATTCTGGTGATGGAGTGTGCGGATGGTGGGGAACTATATGACTATATCAATAACAACAAACTCACAGAAAAAGAGGCGAGGAGAATATTCCGACAGATTGTCTCAGCCATCAAGTTCTGCCATCAGAATGGTATTGTCCATAGAGACCTGAAGTTGGAGAATCTTCTCCTCGACCAGAACAATAATGCAAAGGTAAATAGAGTTGCTATTTCTGTCAGTTTTGTTTGTGTTTAACCCATTACCTCATAATACACCTTTTTACGTCTTTGACCTATTCCTTCACTACAGAAAATAGTTTCATTTTATACAGCCAAGATTATATACCATAAGAAATATTTTCTACATCCATGCAGATGTTAGCTAAAAGCAGGCTGAAAATAAAGCAGAATGTGCCTTAAGGCACATTCTGCTTTACTTCCAACCTGCTTTATGTGGTCACCTATCTTCAAAACTGGAAACAGGCTATGGGGTAATTGGTTAATTAATTGCAGATCTTTACTGGGGGGTTTTCTCTGCTCAAATTGTATTATATTCTGTAAATTGCTATGCTGATTTCAACCAGACTTCATCAACTACCTTTTCCATGTTCAGATTGCAGACTTTGGCCTGTCCAACTACTACAGTCAGACTGACCTGTTGAAGACCTACTGTGGTAGTCCCCTGTATGCATCTCCTGAGATTGTCAACGGACAGCCTTACTATGGCCCTGAGGTGAGTGCTCAAGCAGTTCCCTGGTGGCTTGATTAAGTTGATTTCAGTGTTTAAGACGGGCGGGTGCCTAACCATTTCCTCCAAAGCCCAAACTTCAAATAACCTACATTCAACTATTTTAAGGCAGATGACTGCCTGAAGGAGTTTTCTGCATTACTTTTATCCTACTTTAAGCTACCACTAGGCACTAAAATTCAACACCATCAATGAATAGTCATAATTTTATGTAGTGCTTAAGAGGTGCTTCTATGGAGGAAAAGCAGTTAGTAACCATTCAGAACATTAGGAAAGTAAAGCAGAGAGGAATCTGTCATATAAGTGTCTCATGACAATAATTTATAACATAGCCATTACATTTTGCATGCTATGCCTATTTAACTATTATCAACAACCAATTTCTAAAGAGCATATTTGATGGGCTGCAATTTACTTTAAACAGCCAATCTTACATTAAGCAGCCATGGGCTCCGTTGTATCGCCTGTATTATTAAAGACTGGCAACTGCTTAATGCAGAACAAAAAGGATGCATACAACGCCTTTAGGAGCTTTCTGCATTATTTTTGTTCTGCATTATGCTGTCACCAATCTTTATGACTACACATTTTTATGCCTCTGACATTCAGTGGCTTCTAAACATAAGTTAGCGGTAGTTATGTGATAAAAACACAATACTTTCTTATAAAGGGCTATTATCACTTGTATTATTCCGTGACATTTTCAATTGATATATTCCAACACCCCCTCACTACTAACATTTATTGCGTTTGTCAAACACATGCTTCCGTTTGGTATTGACAATAAGCTTATTCTAAATTCTCCCAGCATTACATACTGTCAATGTGGTATCAAATAAAAGAAAACGGAGAGACTTTATGCTGCAGTTTGGACTGACAAGTAGCTATAAACATGCCAGTCTTATTGATACACCCTTGTTGAAGTAGGCTCATCTTGGAATAATTTAACTTACAATTTGAAGTGAAATATGACTCAACTTAGGTACACAATTGTCTGCAGTGCAACATTAAAAAAACCCAAAAAACAACCTTTTCTGTTTGCTTATTTGAGTAGTTTCCATCTGTGAATTCTAAAGACAGGTTACTACTTAACCCTTTACTCTATATATACACCTATTTACACATGTGATTTATTCCTCCACAAAAGAAAATACAGTAGAGCACCAGCTAGTATCTCGAACGTCAGAATCTCGACTGCAATGGTTATCTCGACGATTGTCTAAAGTCCCGGAAATATTTGTTCTTATTCTAATGTAATCTTACATGCCCTATTTCGACTATGGCTAATCTAGATTATCCCCGGTATTTCGACTATAGATTTTGGCCATATCCATTTAATTGTTCTCAATTAACACCCAGTATCTCGACGACTGTAAGCCATCATGCACTGAAACGCTCGCCGACTTTGATCGCGAGTATCGGACTGTGGAAATCACACGTAAAATCATTAACCGGAACTATCGGTAGCTTTACACGTTGGCTGAATGATTGTTAGGTGATAATTGTCAATCAACAGTAAATTATCGCTTAAAGTTTGGTCACAGCATCCTTAAAATCAGTTTTCTTATAACCGTCATTATCGGTGTTGATTCAACTCATCAAGAGTAGCGTCCCTTGATAAAACATATGTTAACGAAAATAGTACCGCGCAGAAGGAAGGAAAATACAAATAATACACGAAATTCCGCGATAAACAAAACAGAGTGGTAAAAAGCTATACATAGCTTATGTTTTATTGTTATGAACTGTCCGACAAATAAATATTGAGCCGAATTGACCGAGATGTCTTGCGGAATCCAGGTCAATATCTCATGAATATTCAATGAGGTCAAATGCATGAAATGTACACAATTGACCCACGTGTCTTTAAATACTAAATGTAAGGATTTTTTACGAATCATGCTCATCGCAATTACTTTTTCTTAACCTAGGGTGGTTTTTTACCAGCTCCAATGAATTTCACTGTGATGTCCTTAGTAAAACGAGGTTTTCGTGAGTATTTGACAGCCGGAAGTAAACCGGTTAGTTGATGCGCAGCTTTACCGGGCGCGCAGACTTACCGTACTCGACTGTAACACAGAATTATACACTAATTCCGTGACTGTAATAACCAAAAAAAAACATGTATAATTTCATGTTTGGTGTTTGCAAAAAAACATTTTACGTTCGCAGATATTCAATATAATCTCCCTGGTCAAGTACTAAATAAAATGTGAGTTATTGATTGTCTATCTTTATCGTCCATGTTTTGTGCACAAAAAATACAGTAAACGTGTAACATCGAAATCGGCATATAACGTGTTAAAAACGTTACGGCATTTCACAAACACGCGAGAGTACATACGTACAGCAGTTTTATTGTTCACAGGCTTACTTTCTGTAACTTCTGAATTTTTTTATCGGTTTGGTTATCTCGAGCCCATGCTTATCTTGACGCTATTTCGATCGTCCCGAGACCGTCGAGATACTGAAGTTCGACTGTAGTTCCAATTTATATAGTTCAAATTTATTTCCATGAATATTTATCATAAGATGTATTTTCTTTATTCCAGCAGATGCATGATAAATTAAAGTAGGCTGCTTCACGTGGTCACCTGTTTTCACACCTAGAACTAGGCTATGGGATAATGGGTTTATTAAGGTTTATTAAGGAACTTTCTGCATTTCTTTTATACTGCATTGAATCACCACCTTAGTTTACAAATTCATCTTGTTTACCGTAGACTGGTATATACAAATTAAACTCTATTTTTTGTAAGAGAAAAGTAAAGTGCATTATATGCAGTATGAGACAGGAGAGATTTAACACACACTTTGGATTAATAAGCTTGTAATGATTTATTGGTTGGCACAGTGAATGTGGTAGGAGGCTTTACATAAAAAATAAACTCATGTCCGGGGCTTGCTGGAGCCTGCATCTTGATTAATATTTATTGATGTTACAAGACGGGAGATCAACATTCCCGCAATAACATCATTACCATTATAAGGCTTTAGAATACTAGATGCACTGCGTAACATTGCGCAAGAATGTGCAAGTAGATCCTTGATAAATCTGCAAAAATGTTCTCTTGTCATTTCTGAGAGTAAAAGTTTTTATTTTGATGTTTTATTCATTATTTGATCTCCTAAGATATGCCAAGGTCTTTGATTACAGGGCTTCTACAGTTAACTTAGCACATGGCTTGGAGCTCTCGGCCAATCAGATGCCTCAAAAACCTGTAAATATATTGTTTATTTCAACAAACCATGGAATAACTAACAAACTGTTAACTTATTCCACGCTTCCGTCATCTCAAGGCAATTTGACATCACAATTCTAGCAATCCTCCGAGCCAGCTACCGGGAAAACCTTTTGCCTGCAATGTAGCCTAAATGATAAATAATCGGAATAAACACCAGATCAAGGATTTAAACTGAAGCAATACGGAAATTTCACAGTAACATTAAAAGATCTAGATCTACCCCGTTCCTCTTGACCTAGATATATGCATTGTTTCAGCTGTATATGTAAAAACCGGAATACGCATGTCTAGATTGTCTTTAAAAACCAGCTGAGGTCAGGGGTTACATGTAAATGCACACGCTTCATGACGTAATATTATGTACAGTGAGACCTAGGCTTTAAAGACAATTACTAATGAATTGTGCTTACATATAGAGCTTCAATAAGTGTTATTTATGTTGGTGTTAAAAGCATGCTTAATGTCTCAAACTTATTATTGAAATAACCTTTCAATATTAGTAAAATATTACAAACAAAATGACTTTTTCGTCTAAAACAAAAAGCAGAAACGAATGGTCTTCTTTTTTTCCTCGAGCCCAAGCCAGTGCTAAATAGGTTAGACCATGGTTGCGCGCAAATAAACGACATAGTTCTCGGGGGCTACGCCCCCTCGAACTATATCGTTTATTCGCGCTCAACCATGGTCTAACCTATACTTATTACGCCATAGATACTCCTTTTGACGCCTTTAATTTATTCCCTCGACTGAAAAAAATAGTTCCACTCTTTACAGTCATGAATATGCACTATAAGAAATAGTTTCTATATCCTAGTAAATGGTAGCTTAAAGCAGGCTGAAAGTAAAGCAGAATGTGCCTAAGGCACATTCTGCTTTGCTTTCAACCTGCTTTAAGTTGTTTATTGTCTCAAAAACTAACAACAGGCTATAGGGTAAAAGGTTGAATAGATGCTGAAATCAGAGGTTTACAATACATAAATCAGAAATAATAAAAAAAAGGAAAGTCATAAAACATCCCACTGTGATTTGCCCTTTCCGTGGCGAGATAGATATCGAAGTCCTGTTTAATAACGATGACTCTGAGCAGTTGAACGTAAATTCCTACGCTTACATTGTAAATAAATGGAAAATGGATACAGACATATCAATGTTTTCTACATTCCTACGCCTTAAAAGCTGTGTCATTGCATTGATGGATTGGAGAAAAAAGAAAGAACGGACTGAAAGCTATATATGTTCTGGTTTTTATGAAAATTACATTAAGACCTGATTGTCGGAATGACTTGGACCTTTAGTTTCTCTTTACAAAAGTCATGGTCGGCAAACCTCTCTGAACTCTTACCCGGCATTGTGCTGCTTGATTTTCAGTGTTTGAATTAAAACAGCTGGCTGTTTAAAGCATGATGAAAGCAAAAGTAAAAAGGAGCTTTAAGCTTTATTTTATCATGTTTAAAGCAGCCACCTGTCTTGATCCTTTCCTCCTTAAAAAAATATATATCCTTAAAAATGTCCTCTACAAAGGGATCATGACTCTACCCCTAGATGTTACCAAAATTGTTTAAAAGTATAACAAACAACACAGAACCTGATCAGAGGGCTTCTTCTAGAGCCCTGTGATCTGCATCTACACTGTTTGCAAAGGATATCATGTTGAAGCACTTTAAGGCTTACTGACTCAGGCCAGTAGTTGAACTCTTAGCAGGCTAGCAGTGAAATGATGATTACATTTTACAAACAGTTTGGATCCTCATGAGACGCCGCCGCGTAAGTAGCGTCTCATCAGGATCTAATCTGTTTGACAATCTGAGCCGATTTTGAAAAATACATTTTGAAAATTCTACATTTTAGAATAGCAGCAGGTGACAATTGTTGCAGATGGAAAAAATTAGCCAGCATTCTAAGAGTTAAGCTATGTTGATTAACACCAATTTATCAAATACCAGATGGATTTACACCAAGGCTTAGCACAATGATATTAAGTTAATTTCTTTTGTCAAGCTGTTGTGGCTGAAATGGATGTCATTTATGTTTATCTAGTAGGTCAATATCATTGATTGATTGAAGTATTTGACATCCTAACAAATGTGACTTCAAACTTTAGTTTAATGAAATGACTTTCACGTAGAAATAAGATTTTATGTCATTTAAGATTAGATGAGAGTATTTCAAGTACATGTAATAAAATGCTTATGTCTTTACCAAACAATTCTAATAAATCTACATAATATATGAGTTGATGGGTGCTTTTTAGTGGACATTTTGCAAGTTTATTTGTTTCATTTCCCTTCTGCTTTAACCCATTACCCCATAAATACACCTTTTATGCCTTCACTTTATTCCTCCACTGAAGAAAATACGAATATGCACCAACACAAATATTTTCTATATCCTAGCAGATGTAAGTTTAAAGCAGGCTGAAAGTAAAGCATAATGCGCCTTAAGGCGTATTCTGCTTTATTTTCAACCTGCTTTAAGTGGTCCCCTATATCCAATACTAGAAACAGGCTGTGGGGTAAAGGGTTTTAGCATGTCGCCCTCAGCAATACCTTGTGACGCCTTTACCTATTCCTAATAGAATTTACTATTCACTCTTCTACCATGTCCTGTTGAAGATCCATTGAATTTTTTTTCTATATTTTGTCATAACCCATTACCGCTTGAAGCAGGGCCTTGAGGCGCATTCTGCTTTACTTTCAGCCTGCTTAAGCTATTATC
This sequence comes from Gari tellinella, assembly GCA_922989275.2. Lineage (NCBI taxonomy): Eukaryota > Metazoa > Mollusca > Bivalvia > Cardiida > Psammobiidae > Gari > Gari tellinella. The sequence continues at coordinate 57,678,962 of OV277858.1, forward strand.
TGCTAGAATATAGAAAATATTTCTTACAATTTCTATTTTTAACTGTTTAAATTGGATTTTTTTTCTTTAGTGAAGGAATAAATTAGAGGCGTAAAAGGTGTATTTATGGGGGAACGGGTTAAACTTTTGTTCTGCTTCCAAAGTAATGAATTGCATGATACTTACCCCTGCATTAGGGATTAAATTTGTTTACCTACACTCAATATTGCTTCCATATTATGCCTTTCTTATTTACTCAAACTTGAAATGACAAACAAACAAGTCGATCAATTTGAATTGATATAATTGACAAAATGTTTACCGACAGTCCGCCATATTTACAATCAGAAATGCAATTCCGGATGTTTTGTAGAATTTCTATTGGTGTAATAAACCTTTAGCATACAAGGTCATTTGTGTCTTCAAAATTTGTCTCTTTAGAGTTAGATTTATTTGCAATTTGAATTTTGATTCAAAATATCCCCAAAGTATCAAACAGTTTGGATCCAGATGAGATGCCAAGTTACATGGCATCTCATTTGGATCCAAACCGTTTGCAACAGGTATCCAAATGTCAATTTGCCTATGTGTATGCTATTTGTTGACCTATGACATACGGATTTAACAAGTTTCCTTGACCTGTGGATCCGTGTATCATAAATTTGTAAGGCCAAATTCTACTGGGTATTTGCTCAGGTCGGCATTTAGGTGTGTCAGGGTTTTACGTAGTAACTGTACTTAAATTTATCGTTGCAAAGTTTAATTATAGAGGCCTGCTAGATTCTGTCACCTCGTACAATACAGCGTCCTAATGGGCCATCATTTACCTGACCAACGCAGTTATTAGCACCTTGGTTTCATGATCAGCCTTGTTCAGCAAATTTCTGAAATTCCTCTTCAAACACAGTTATACTTGTGTTAGTTTTCACTCAAATTAAAATAAAACTTTCAATAGTGTTCTATAGAGAGTTTTGCTAAATGCGGAAAAGAAGTAAAGCAGAAAGCTCTAAAAGGAGCTTTCTGCTTTACTTGTGTTCTGCATTTAGCACTCATATGTCATAAAAGATACTCATGTTTTAACAATAGTCTGCTTAATAAAAGTTTATCTGTATTATTTAAATCTAAATAGTTTACAGTAAAACGTGTGTATAGTGAGTTTAAGTGACCACTGAAAATAACATGTATGGTTTGTGTATAACTAGGCATTTGACAGGTGAATGCAAAACGAAAATAATGCAAAAAAAAACTTTCTGAATTGCCATTAAGCAGCCAATAGTATAAAAGATGTTCCATGCTTTGTTATAAAATTGTATCCAAGCCTCTAAGGCATGACTGTGTAGATAAAATTTGAATTGTATAGTTAAGTATTGTTAAGTACCTCAAGGTACATACACTATGTGATTTGGTGAAACCTATTTAAGGACAAATTTCAAAACATCTCTGCATGAGGTGTGCTATTTTGGGGTAGATTTATTTATTTGTTCATGGATGTTACTTTATATGGGCATTGGGCACAGAGCAAGACAATAGTTCACCTGGTCAGTTAGATGGCAACAAGCAGAGGTCTAGTCTTTATCCTCCAATAGTTATATTGTCTCTCTCAAAATGTTCAGAAAATCATTCACCTTTTTGTTTTGTAAATTTAGTTTCTTTTTAACTCTTTACTCCAGAGACTGTTTCTAGTTTTGAAGACGTTGACTACCTAAGGCAAGTTGTAAGTAAAGCAGATGTGCTTTATTTTCAACCTGCTTTAAGCTACCATCTGCTATAGAATATAGAACATATTTCTTATGATATATTTTCATACCTGTATAAATCGGGAAATATTTTGTTGAGTGGATGAATAAAATAAAGACGTAAAAATGTGTGTGAAGTGGGTTAAAACACTCAGTATACAGCTATGTTTGAAATGGTTAAATCATGCTTCACATGATCTTGACAAACAGGATAGAATATAACATGTTGTATTGTATGTTTGGATTTCACCTCAGTTTGTTTGCATTGTTTGACAATCCAGATTGATATCTTCATTGGTTTGCCTTTTGGCCTCCGTCTTATCTCTTGTTGGGGCTTTCCACTGAGGTAGAGAATCTATTAACACTGTAACAGCACCGCCCCTTTGATCTCAGAGCTTAAGTTGAGTAGTGTACATGATACTGTGTTACTATCAAAACATGCATTATGCAGTTGTTATTAGTGGTTAGCCCTTTTCCATATAGAAACGCATTTCACGCCTTTTACCTTTTCCTCATAGGAATTAATTTTCATGCTTGTATCCTGTCTGATAAATGGGCCAATGGAAATAATTCCTATAATCTGATTAAAGCAGAGCTTTCTGCTTTACTTCAGCCTTCTTTAAGCAGTAACCTGTCATAGACACTGCTATCAGGCCACAGATGAAATGGTTTAACAGAACAATTAGTTACATTTTAGGACAAAATGTCCAGGTCACTGGAATTTATTCTGTCATTTGATTCAGTTTTAGAATTTGTATAAATTTATCACAGCTGTTGCTAAGATATAGTCATTTCTACCTTCATGATGAAGAGGTCATTCACTTAAATCTAAGTTGTAATACCATAAACTCCAATATGGGTTTATTAGTCCTGCAGCTTTATCTTTTGAAAAGGAGTTTCATAAGAAATAACATTGCTTACCCTTTAACCTCCTGTCTTGTTTTTACTATTAAAGAAAAGTGGTTGCTTAAAGCAGGCTGAAAGTAAAGCAGAATGTTCCTTAAGAAGCATTCTGTTTTACTTTCAGGTTGCTTTAAGCAATTATCCACTAGAATATTGGAAGTGTTTCTTGTGGGGCATATTCATTACTGTTTAAACTATTTTCTTCAGTGGAGGAATAAATTAAAGGTGTATCTGTTGGATAATGGGTTCAAGGTTGGTTTGGGTACGGGTAGTTTTAATCATGTTCAATTGTTTATTTTGTAAATTTGTTTTGATCTTTCAATGGCTGCTTTTTAATCTCCTCAACTTTTGTTATGGCGAGACATATGCATTCCTTCTTTTTGTGCCAACAAGTTTTGAATAGAGGGCGTAACTCGTCTTATATTGGCATTGTTTAGGGTTAAAAGATTTAAGCGAATAGTTGAATAGTGAACAAGTAGCAATAAAATGCATTTTTGTGGTTGTATGAGATCAATACTGAACAGAGCTCACGCTAAAACACTTAACATGTCAGGTATTTATAGGAGGAAATGTCTTTGAAATTTAAACTATTTATAACGGGAAAAGTCTTTGATATTTGCTTTTAAGCTCAAGAGGAGACAAACCTTTTAAATGGGGAATGCATTTATCTACTGTCAAACTTGTTTCATATGGCCAGGGGACAGCCTAATGCAGAACAAAAGAAGGTGGCAGCTTTATGCAAAACAAAAGTAAAACAGAAAGCTCTGCTTTGCTTTGTGCTGCGTTAAGCTGCAAGCTGTCTTGTCGACAGATTGTTCATTGCAGGCCTGGTTCATTGTCTTTTTAGTGACAGATTTACACAAAAAGCTACCATAAATAAACAATGATTTCAATAGTATCAATACCAAAAAAAATTAAACCAATAAACAGACAAGTTTAATTTGCTTCAAACAATGCAAACAATATTTACATGCAATATGCCATAGATAGAAAAAAACCTGATAATATATGTATGGCCATTGTCTCTACTGTATTATGTTTTTGCTATAACATTGTATGTAATGTTTTATGCAATAAAACCATTGTACCGTATCGTATTATGTGTTATGCTGAATAGAACTGCACATTAAAATTATATTTTCACGACAATATACTTACTTAAAACACCTTACAGTTTTGATCTAGAATAGTAACGAGACAATGTCCAAGGAACAAATTTGGCCGTGAATTAGAACTTAATGAAATTATATTTGAGAATAAAGAAAAAAACAAATGGGTCTTGTTATTCATTTTGACATTTGCTTGAAGGTTTCAAAAACAATATACTGACAGGAACTAAAGAGGAAGTCCATTTGTCGGCAACAATTCTATAGTTTACAATGTTTTACAAAGTTTTGGGCAGTATGAAGGTGCTATAAGTTTTTTTTGTTCAAGCAAGACAGCATGGCTGGAAGTAAAGCCTCAGGTATTTAAATATTTTAATATTGGGAGACATTATATCAATTTTGGCATATGGATGTAAAGATAAAAGTAAAAGTCAGTGAACCCATTACCCCATAAATACACCCATTTACGCCACTGAAAAAAATTGTTGCACTTTATACAGTCATGAATATGCACCATAAGAACTATTTTCCGTATTCTAGGCGATGGTAGCTTAAAGAAAACTGAAAGTAAAGCAGAATGTGCCTTAAGTTGTCACGTATCATTGAAACTAGAAACAGGCTGTGGGGTAAAGGGCTAAAATATATAAAAAGAGAAACAGAAGTAGTGTCTTAGGCTGCTAGATCCTCACAAAGACTTCCTGTAGTATCTAATGTTTGCCTTTGTGTGTTGGGTCAAAGATTGGCTAAAACACTCAAACCTGAACCAAGCAACTGTTTGATATTCAATGCGTTATCTGTCTTTAATACATATATCTGCTTAATGCAGGATGAAAGTGATGCAGAAAGATCCAAAAGGGAGCTTTCTGCATCACTTTCATCCTGCATTAAGCAGCCAACTGTGATAAGATAATGCCGTGCCTAGTCTTTATGCTTGTTGCTGGATGTAGGTTTTACGGTGAAGATTTGATACGGTCTTGACGACATAGTTTCACTAATGTTTGTTAAGTGAGTGTTGTTCGTATAACCCGAGACAAACAAACATATGAAAGCTGCTATCAGAAGAACATGTTTGCGTATCTAGGCACAAAAAGTGCCTTTTCTTCTCTTATCATATAACTAAAAATGTTCACAGCTACACCACACTATGTTTGGTACTCTAGCAGTTTTGTGCACCTAAAATGTATGGTTTGAAATAGCTCTTTCCATAGTATTGGAGATTATTAATTTTTTTAGATTTTTTGGGGGGTTGGGGCTTGTGGGGGGAGAGGGGTATGGAAAAGTAAAAAAAAGTATAACTATTAACTCATTTAAGCCTAGTGTTAGCTAAAGTGGACATTGGCAAACAGTGTAGACTGATGAAAGCCACATTATGTGGCGTCTCATCAGAGTCTGCACTGTTTGCTATATTATATGAAATGCTTTGCCTTATCGGACACACACTGCAGTGTCTTTAGTTCACCATTGTATATCTTCAATGAAATCTTCCAGCAAGTATACAAGGAGAGTCCATTGAAATGTCCAGGGATAAAAAGATTAAAGTATAAAGTTCTGTTTAAATTGAAAAGTAGTGATTTCAGTAGATATCCAGGGATTAGTATAGGGAAATAAAGTAAATAGATACCTGTTGGTACCAATGTAATTTTCTCCCATTAAAAACTACTGATTGTAGAAGAAGACTATAAGATTTTGTAAATTATTAACTTCATTAGGATAATGTTATCCTGCACAGAAACTTGAATAATTCTGTAAATATGATTGATGTGACGAGGCTCTTTGATCTGCCTTTAACCTTTTAACTGCTAAACCTGATTTATCTGAAATTTGTGCACACTCAAAAAAATCAGTTTAATCTAGATCGTACAAGTTATTCAGGAGCCGATTAGGATCCTAGCTGTTTGACATCATCAGATTCTGAAGGTTTCTTCAATTAAAAATACATGAAAACTGCCCGCTATTTTTCTTTTTAGAAAAAAAAATTATGAAAAAAAAAATTAACAAAAAAAATATTTTAGCTGAAAATATTACAGCAGAATAAAGATTACAACTAAACGGGCCAGAACTATTGATGATTACTGGTGATTAAGATAAATCCCGAGATAAGCACACCTGACAAGATCAGAAATATCTCGGAAACATTTCGCTTACAATTACATTACCAATCTCGTCTCCTGTTATCACCAAAAAAACAAAACCCCAGCACACCTGTGATTCATGGTCTGATGGTGATCAAGGGCCTTGTTCAGACACAACAGGCCTTCTTTGTATTACCCTGTAAAAACTCTGTTATGATCACTAAAATTACATTATATTTTATAGTTTTAATACATACAGCTTTTAGCAGGATGAAAGTAAAGCAGAATGCTCCTTTACTTTCATCCTGCTTTAAGCAGTCACCTGCCTAAAACACATTTGAGTAGTTGGAAAAAGCAAGGTTTTTTTTGTTAAATCTATAACTGTAGGAGCTTTTGGATTTATTCTTATTCTACTCCATAGCCTGTATCTAGTTTTGAAGATGGGTGACCACTTAAAGCAGGTTGAAAGTAAAGCAGAATGCGCCTTAGGGTGCATTCTGCTTTACTTTCATCCTGCTTTAAGCTACTATCTACTAGAAAATAGAAAAAAAAATATGAAAAATATTCATGACTGTATAAATTGGAACTATTTTCCTCAGTGGTTAAAGGTATAAAAAGGTGTATTTATGAGGTAGTGGGTTAAAATTGAACAAACAATAAGCCATCTATTGATTGGTTGTAACATCAGTGAAGCACTGATATTTGAGACGGGTACTTGTTTAAATCTGAACCAGTTTTTGATGTTTTTTCTATGAAATCTTAGAGAAAAGTAAACTTTTCTCACAACATGCCAAATCTAGTGTCAAGAGCTCAGCAAATATTGCCGTCCTGCATTGGCGCTTTCGTAAAAAGATTTTGCAAATGTCAAGAGCTAATTTGAAAAATACATATTGATTTTGTAAGTCCTGCTCTTGATATACAGTGACAGCTGTGTTGGACAACCAATTCTTAAGATAATGCATGGATAGTAGCTTAATCCAGAGCCAGCTTAATGCAGTATAAAAGTAATGCAGAAAGCTCCTTTAGGAGCTTTCTGCATTACTTTTGTACTACCTTTAAATCAGTTGCCTGGGTGGGTTTTTTTTTCAAAGTAGCCAAAGTTAAATTGTAAAATGGTCAATTGAAACACGTTTGTTTGTACTCGGTCTTCTCTTACAAATCAAAATTTGGGTGGATAAAAGAAAATGATAAAGGAAATATTGTGGCCTTAGTTCTGTTGTCACAGTGAATTGGAGTTTTCTGCTTATTCAATTATATTTCACCGGCCTTGCCACAAATGAGGATGTTTTCGGTGACCCTGTTTTGGACATGAACACTAGGTACTTAAACTTTAGGAGAATAACAGTTTTGCCGATTGCAGCAAAACACTTTAATAGTTGCATTGTTATTGAACGAAGTTTGCCTGAGATCTTGCCAAGCTACTGAGCTATACCTCTCTATAGTGATAAGCTACTTAGAAAAAATTAAGGTCTTTAAAAGGGCTGCTTTAATATTGCATGACAAGTAATGCAGAAATGAGCTTTAAACTGTCTTGCATGTATACATCCTTAGTAAACAGTGTACCTGTGAAGAGTGTACTTGTCCTTTGCAAAGTGAATTCCTGAAGGAGTCCACTGATCAGGGTCTGCACTGTTTGTGATATTGCAATACATTGACAAAAAACAACATGTGAAAATAGAAAATGGACTTGACTAAACTGGAAACAAACAATTCCTTTTAAAGTTTCAGGGAGGAATGCGTTTAAAAATATCTTTATGTTAAATACCATTAAAGGGACATACTGTAAATGTGGTTCACGGGAGTTGGTACTGTACTATGATGCTTCAATATGACGTAGGTAGTATGACATATTGAACCAAGAACCCATTCACCACTGAACAAAAGCTAAATCCGTATTGCAGCTGGCCAGAGTATTGTGTGTATGTTTACCTATAGTCAGGAAGAGAGACATGACAATAACATACTTGGTCGCCCGCTTTTTGTAGTCGAGTTTTTGTAATCCTAAGAAAAGGTTTAAAAGTGTTTTTGTTACACATTATTTTCTTTCTTGTCCAAAATAAAGTTGCAAAACCACAGTATAATGCTGTTAAACTTGTATTAAGTGACCACTGAATGAAAGGAAATTGGGACCCAGTTTGGGTTCTGATCAATTATCTATCAGTCAGATTTTTATTGAGTTATCAATGACTGAAAAAGGTGATAACTTTTAACCCTTTCCCCCATAAATACGCTTTTTTACGCCTCTAATTATTCCTCCACTGAAGTAAATAGTTCCAATTAATACAGTAATAAAGATATATTAAAAGAAATATTTTCAATATTCTAGCAGATGGTAGCTTAAACCAGGTTCAAAGTAAAGCAGAATACACCTGAAGGTGCATTCTGCTTTACTTTAAACCTGCTTTAAGTGGTCACCTATCTTCAAAACTATAAACAAGCTATGGGGTAATGGGTTAAGACATGTTACATCTTAATAAGCATGCACTATTTCTAAGGAATATGATGTTTTAATTTAGAATTCATATGTAACAATATTCTCAGTAGTATTTTATCTATTTCAGGTGGACTGTTGGAGTCTTGGTGTTGTCTTATACACTCTGGTCTACGGTACCATGCCATTTGATGGCACAGACTTCAAGCGTCTACGCAGTCAGATCACTACCGGTGACTACTATGAACCGGCCCAGCCTTCAGGTATGTCCTCATCTATTACTACACTGTGCCTACACACAATCATTAGCCTATTACCCCATAGCCTGTTTCTAGTTTTGAAGTTTGGTGACCACTTAAAGCAGGTTGAAAGTAAAACAGAATGTGCCAAAAGGCGCATTCTGTTTTACTTTCAGGCTGCTTTAAGCTAGCATCTGCTTAGGTAAAGGAAACTTTCTTCTGTTACATATTCATGGCTGTATAAATTTAAACTGTTTTCTTCAGTGGAGGAATGAATTAAAGGCATAAAAATGTGTATTTATGGGTAAAGGGTTAACATAATTTTTGTCACACATGACAAATGGAGAAAGCAAGACTAAGGAACTGCTTTCCAATGCCAACTGCTTTCAAACTGCTGTTGAGAGACCATTCTAAAGAAAAAAGCTTCTTTAACCCATTTCCCCATTAATACACATTTTTACGCCTTTAATTTTTTCCTCCACTGAAGGAAATGGTTCCACTTTATACAGTTATGAATATACACTGTAAGAACTATTTTCTATATCCTAGCAATTGAAAGCTTAAAACAGGCTGAAAGTAAAGCAGAATGCACCTACCTGTAACCATCTGCAAGGATAAATATTTCATATGATGGATATGCATGACTGTATGAACTGGAACTACTTTCTCTTGTGGAGGAATAAATTGTAGGCATAAAAAGGTGTATCATTTGTATAATGGGTTAAATCACTTATGATTCTAACAGTTATATGCTTATTATAACTAAATGCTTATTTCATTTCAATTGACTTGTTTATTCAGTGGTAAATAAATCAAACACAAAGATTATGACCAATAAGTGCAATTATTGGCTTGTACAGCCTGGGACAAAAGTAATCCTGCATTTTTGCACATTCCTGGCTGAATGGGTGATAATTAGTTTTTGTGCGGGTGAAGTAGTGATGTAACGTGTTATATGAGCCAGGTAAACGTGTGAAAGCGGTCTATTGATGTCAAGATACCGGAGGCGTGCTAGGCCTCTTGGCTGGGTGACACAACAAGGGGGAAAAAACCTCTTTGCTTTATATTTCCAACACCATGTTTAATCAAATAGACATTAATGACATTCTTTCATACAGAGGTATTAGTTGATCATGACAATCGTTGTGACATATATTGATATGGTAGGTGTACTCTGTAGGTTTGAAACGGAAAGTGGGACCGTATTGGTATAAGTTATTTCTGTACTTATTAGCCCTTTACCACATAATGACATAGCCTGTTTCTAATTTTGAAGACAAGTGGAAACTTCAAACAAGTTGAAAGAAAAGCAGAATGCTCCTTATGGAGCATTCTGCTTTATTTTCCACCTGCTTTAAGTGTCTATTTGGAAAAATACTGAAAATAATATCCATGATCTTCTTAAAGAAGTTCTAGAAATAACTAAGAGGCATTAACCCCTATAGCCTGTTTCTAGTTCTAAAGAGAGATGACCACTTAAAACAGGTTGAAAGTAAAGCAGAATGCACCTTAAGGCGCATTCTGCTTAACTTTCAGCCTGTTTTAAGATACCATTTGCGAGGATATAGAAAATATTTCTAACATTACCTTTCATGACAATATAAATTTCATGTGTTTTCTTCTGTGGAGGAATAAATTAAAGGCATAAAAAGGCATACTTATGGGGTCATCGGTTAAAATGCATATATATGGAGTAATGGGTTGAAGGTCAAGTCAATGGGGCCATTCACTTGAACTGTGAGAGCCAGCATTGCTAGATTATTAAATAATCCCATTACCATTTGCCAGTTTCTAAGCCTAATTTATATGGACATTAATTAAACCATTACTAAGCCCTTAAAGCAGGATGAAAGTAAAGCAGAATGTGCCTTAAGAAGCACTCTGCTTTACTTTCAACCTGCTTTAATTTGTCATCTGTCTTCAAAACTATGGCGTAAAGGGTTAAAATACTGATGTTAAAGTAATGTATTAATTTTTTGCCTTTTACAGAAGCAGCTGGTCTGATTCGCCACCTGTTGACTGTAAATCCAGCCAAGCGGGCAACCATTCTGGACATTGTGTCCCACTGGTGGGTAAACCTTGGCCACCGGTACCAGCCTGACAACGAGCCTTACGTGCCTCCCTCCGTGCTACAACCAGTGTCTACGTGCCATAATCAGTCCCTGTCTTCCTCCTCCTCCGAGAGTGATGACAACGAGGTGGACGGCAGGACAAAACCTAAACCTGTCAAACCATTAAAGGGAATCTTAAAAAAGCCAAAAATAGCAGACAGCAAGCCCAACAATCAGTGCAATGAATCTAAAACAGGGGAAGGTAAAACTGTTACCAAGGAAAACTCCAATCCTCTTGAGTCTCAGACTGGTGCAGTAGATGTGTTCATTAAGAATGAAGGTCAGACATGTGATAATCCTCCTGAGAATGAGACCCAGTCTAACAGGAAGTCCAGTGATGGCCTTGACATTGTGTTTAAGTCTGATGAGGACAGTAGTAAATCAGTGTTTGATTCTCACAAGATGCCAAAGAGAGGTATTCTGAAGCGTAAGGGTAAATTTAGCTCATATGACAGTGGGTGTGAAATGAGTGAGGTTCTCCTAACTACCCCACCAGGCCAACCTTCAAGACCCATGGATCTCAGTGAAGGGGACTCCGCTCTAGAATCTCCTGACAGTCTCTTAATCCCAAACTCCAAAGACAATTTCAGTTACGCTTCGGCCCAGTCTGGTGCTTTTATTTTCGAACCTAGGCCGAACGTAACTTCAGCTGATGGCTCAAGTGAACAATCCCCCGAGACTGTTGTGGTCATTCCTAGAAGACGGGGAATTCTCAAAAACTCGAGCAGGGATCCAGACAAGAGACTGAGTACCTGTAGTACTGGCTCAAACTCGTCAGCTGATATACTAGACTTTTCCTATGACAGCAGTGATGAGTCTTTGCACACGGGATATTTTCAACGAGATTCTCAAAAAGCCCCTGTGGACTACGGGTCTGAAATCCGCGATCTACGACTGCAGGGCACGGCCTCTCTAGGCACAGATCTGTTCAATCGCACGGAAGCAGAAGACGTGTATAAGCAAGCCTTAGAAATTACAAACAAATTGTAATGTTTCTAGTCCAGAGTGTCATAACATTCATTTTGTGTCAAATTTTGGTGTATACCTTTTTCCTGCTAAACAAAACATAACTTGCAGGTTTTTAGATAAGGGGAGTATTTCCAAATATAAAGTCCTTATGTCTGCATCAAACCCTATGGTGTGGCTACTCATTAGAATCGTCTTTTCCAGATGATTCTAATTAATAGTCACACCATAGGGTTTGACGCAGATATAAATGAGATAATGTTTGAAATCTTCAGTTTACACCCCTCTTACTTGGATTGCTAAACTTGCATTTACATGTAGTTTTGATCCTGATCAAAAGCCAAGTAAACTTGGCATGGGATCAGGATCCAAACATGTTGGCATAAACAAGTTAAGATTTGAATTAAGATATGCAGGATCATGGTTTAAGAATATGATGTGATATAACAAATCATTAACAAATCAATTGTGTACTGGTTGATCCAAAACTGGCAATCATGTCACACCCATTACCCCATAGCCTGTTTCTAGTATTGAAAATAGTTGAGGCCTTAAGGCACATTCTGCTTTACTTTCATCCTGCTTTAAGCTACCATCTGCTAGAATATTGGAAAATATTTATGATATATTTTCATGACTGTATAAATAGGATATATTTTCTTCAGTGGAGGAAGAAGTGAAAAGGCGTATTTATGGGGTAATGGGTTGAGAGATTACGTTAAAACCATTTACCTGGGGTATATATGTCCTGTGCAAACAGTGTAGACCAAGATCAGAGGGCTCATGAAGGAGCCCTCTAATCAGGGTCTGAACTTTTTGTCATTTTGCAATGTAATGCAGAAAACTATCCTAAAGTAAACAGTCAAAATATGAATGAAAAACAAGTGTTGTTTTGGGTGATAGTAATACCAGAGTTTCACTTTGTACTGGAGAAGCCCGTTGCTCATGATATAGAAGTTATTATAATTCTTGCTCAGTGTGACATCTAAACCAGTATAAATGGAGAAATAGGGAAGGTAGATGTTTTTGTGTACTCTAGTTGCTACATTGTATCTTAATTCAATCGCAATCTAGTATAAGATACCTATGACAAAAAACATGTTGTGGTTTCAGGGACTCTCACAAGTGTTTGTCCACTCCTGAATACTAGTATTTGTACGTTGAAAGCTATGAGAAATAAACTCTTTAACCCTTTACCCCATAGCCTGATTCTAGGTTTGAAGACAGATGATCACACTTACAGCAGATTGAAAGTAAAGCAGAATGTGCATGTTTTAAGCTACCATCTACTATAGAAATTATTTCTAATGGTACATATTCATGACTATAAAATGGAACAGTAAGCTGCTGTTTTAAATTTAAGACAGCTAATTCATCAGTTTTTTAATGGCCGCAGAACACAAACACTTCTTTCTTATTATTATTACATGTATATGAAAGACAGTGTGAAAACTTTAAGCTGATAGGATTAAACCACAGGATGTAGAATTTCAAGAAAAAGAAAGTAGCCACAGTTCATACAATGTTTGCCAGACCCCAGTGACTCACTCCTTTCGTAACCAAAAACTCATTACTTTTACAGTATAGGCAGATTAAATCAGCGAAGCTTTTAAACTGCAATTTATATACCCAGAGACTGGGGCTTCTCATTTATATTAGGAGTGTAAACCTGTATATCTAGAAAAGCGATTGCACTAATCGGTGACTAATAGCCCTAATGTAATGAAAAGTGCTGAATGTGCTGATGTGAGGAATATAACTCTGCCTAGATGATTGAACAACTGTTCTAAATAAGATCCACAGGTAGTCCTTGAAATAGGTAGCTTAACCCATTATCCCATAGCCTGTTTTTTGTTTTGAAGACAAGTGATCACTTAAAGCAGGTTGAAAGTAAAGCAGAATGTGCCTTTAGGTGCATTCTGCTTTACTTTCAGCCAGCTTTCAGCTACTATCTGCTAGGATATAGAATCTATTTCTCATGATACATTTTTATGACTGTATAAAATTGAAGAATTCCTTCAGTGGAGGAATAAATTAAAGGCGTAAATAGGCGTATTTATTGGGGAATGGGTTAGTTCTTCTCTTGTTATTAGCATATATATTGATGCATTTTGAAAACAGTGTAGACCCTGATCAGACAGCTCCTTCAGGAGCTGGGTGACCAGGGTCTACATTGTTTTCTTATAGGATCTGTCTGACATGTCTGCGCTCTTACCTTGAAAAAAATTACTTTATTTTATTAGCCAATATAAAAGTTCAGATGATAGATGTTCATAATGGGTGGAGTTTTATACATGAATATTCAGCAGGAGAAGGGTTAATGCCAGACTAAAGTAATTGAGGTCCATATATTGTGCTACTTGGAATATATAGATGAGAGAATTTAATACACGCTCAAATTGTTGTTAAGATTTTCTAATAGCAGTGATTGCCATAGAAATAGCAGAATATTAGCCACAGGTGAACAAATATCTGCATGATAATTGAAATGCATAATGATAGAATATTGTGATAAATGAATATTAAAGATGATTGCTAAAACCATTTTCCCTCATAACTTGTTTCAAATGTTTAAGATAGGTGTCTGCCTAAAGCAGGCTGAAAGTAAAGCAGAAATCTCCCTTTAGGGGGATTTCTGCTTTACTTTCAGCCTGCTTTAATCGTCTATCTTTCAAGATATAGGAACAAGTTCCAATGTTTCTTCCAAGACAAGACAGAAATACTGTTTTATATATCTGTGAATCTAAAGCAGAAAGAAGAAAAAATCAGCACATCAAATCTACAGCAGATGTCATTTTTATACAGCATTCAGAGGGTGAAATTGAGCATGTGATGTAAGATTTTTCAGCCAAGTTAGAACATTTGATCTGTATAACCCACATCATTACACTGCCATAATTATTTGTTTGAATGGGGGGATTTATTGAAATTTGACCCAGCTTTTGTTAACTGGATCTTAATGTGAAAAAAGTCCCAAGATGTGTTAAAACTTGATGAAGGTAACCTTTAATCTTTGGGATGTAATGCGACTTGAAGTGGTGGTATACATTTCTATAAAATGTCTGGGGAAAACATGAATGAAATAGTTTTGAAATTTGTAGCATTTAACTACAGGCTGTGCCCTCATTTATTTGACCATGTTGGAGAAAAGTTGAATAAAATGTAGACAAGTTTTGATCAGGTTCGGGCAATATCCTCATATATTAAACTAAGTTGAATAGAATTATTATTATTGTTCAAGTTTTGAATGACAGTCAAAGTGTTCACCTTACAAAGAGGCTTCAAGTCAAGGTACAGTACAGTGGTAAATACGCTATTCCTATCCCCTTTACGCGTTTATTATCCGTTTCCTAGCTGTTTCTTTTAAAAAGTCGCGTTAATCCGAAATCTCCGCGTGAAACGGAAAACCGATGCACCGATCGCAACATCTCTGGTATAATCGTGTTTAAACGCGTTAAAATCGTTAGGCGTTCACTTTGCGTTTCTTACGCATAGATTAACGCGTAAATGGGTAGAAATGTAAGACTGTAATGTTAAAGGAGGATGAACTTGAAGCAGAAAACTCTTAACCCATTACCCCATAAATACGCCTTTTTACGCCTTTGATAATTATATTCCTCCACTGAAGATTTTTTTTCCTATTTATTCAGTCATGAATTATGTATTATAAGAAATATTTTCTATATTCTAGCAGATGATAGCTTAAAGCAGACTGAAAGTAAAGCAGAATGCACATTAATGAGCATTCTGCTTTACTTTTAGCCTGCTTTAAGTGGTCACTTATTTTCAAAACTAGAAACAGGCAGGGGTAATTGTTAAGGAGCATTGTGCTTTACTTTTATTCTGCTTTAAGCTACCTGTCTTTTACTTTATTTGTCTCATGGATGTGGCAGCAATAGAGAGACATTACTGTATAACAGGTGTAATATTTTACTGAATGAAAACTGGTTCAAGTATTGGTGGGTTTTTTTTCCCGAAGGATACAGGTCATTCATTGAATCAAGGGTAAAATGAGTAGCTTCTAGAGGGGGTGAAAGTGGAAGCTGATATACTACTATAAGACTAGTTCTAACCTAGTCACTTATTTATTAGATATACAAATGTTATACAATCTTGTGTTAAACAGCCATTTAATAAAACACCATGGGCATCTTTAATGACAGGTGACTACAATAACAGTGCCAGTTTAATGCAGGACAATAGTAAATGCAGAGAGATTCTTATGAACTTTCTGCACAAAAATAATGCAGAAACTCATATGAGCTGTCTGCATTACCTTTACCATGACAGCTGACAATTTAATTAAGTATGACAGTGCCAGCTTAATGCAGGACAATAATAATGCAGAAAGCTCCAAAAGGAGCTTTTTGCATTACTATGGTTCTGCATTAAGCAGAAATCTGTCTTGAGAGATATCCATGGTTATTTATTTAATGGCTGCTGAATGCAGATTTCACCGTTATCATTGTTATGTCAGAAATTGCAAATATAATATCACAATCAATAATGGTAATATTTCACCATCATTTATGGTATATTGTGTGTTTACCATGGTAACCCATCAAACTGATGTTGTCATGGTAACAGGTGCAATGCATGTTAACATTTTCATATTGCCTTAATGCAATTTAAATAACAAAGAATTATTTGACATTGTTGATGCATGAAGTATATGGATGGAGAGACACATAAAATGTGCATGAATGTAGTCTTTGGTATGGTGTGCTAGAAATAGCACTTAACTTATTTATTTTCTATGTGTGTTTGATAAAAAATGATAAATTAAATATCACTGAAACTTATCTATTGTCTATTTGCTTGTTGCCATCCTTTACAAATATGAACATTGTCGAAGACAGGTTTGAAAAGGGCTCCAGATAAGGAGAATATTTCAAAATCTAAAATCTTTATTTTATTCATTAAACCCTATAGTGTCACTACTCATTAGAATATTCTCTTCGATATGGTTCTAATTAGTAGTAACACCGTTGGATTTGGTTTTGACTTTAAGTGTGGCCTGTCTTAACCCTTTCCTCAATATATGTGCCTTTGGAGTCCATCACCTGTTCCTCAACATATGCACCATAACCCGTTTAACCCTTTCCTCCCTGAAACTTCAAATAGACAATTCCAGTTTCCAATTTAGTTAAGTTTATTTTGTGAATAAACTTGTTTTGTCAATGTATTATAGTTATGAAAAACAGTGCAGACCCTGACCAGAGGGATCCTTAAGGAACCCTCTGGTCAGGATCTACACTGTTTGCATAGGACAAGTACACTTTTCACATGTACACTGTTAGCAAAGGATGCATATATGTGTGACTAGGGTTCAATAGTTAAGCCTAGTGTCTACTAAAAATACACTGGCAAACAGTGTAGACCCTGGTGAGATACAGTGCTATGCAGCATCTAATCATTGTCTGCATGGTTTGCTGTTTCATATCAACTGTTATACTGGGGCAAACACTACCCCGGTAAACTAGTTCATGTCTATTAAAAGTTTTGAAAGATTATTGCTGAGAAACTGTTCACCTACATGTATATCAGATAAATATATAAGAACAATGAAGATCTAGATCAGACAGCAGGGCCCAAGGTTACAAAGCATTTGAGTTGAGTCAAAAACTCAAATCTGACCAATCAAATGCTTAAGAACAATCTCAGACTCAAACTATACACCTTTTAACCTTGAGGCCTTATCTGGGTCTACACTATTTTCAAGTGCGTCAATATACCGTACTGGCAGAAGGGTTTAGTGCCAACATGCATTCATCATGGAGATACAGTGGAAAAGACGTTATTCTTTCCAGATTTTAAACTTAAACGCATTGCAATAAGACGTAGAAAATGACAACTTTTGACAATTCAGACTATTCATTTTAATCTGAGTGGCAAACAGTTTGGAGCCTGATCAGACGCCGGGTTACCCGGCGTCTGATCTGACTCCAAACTATTTGTAATGGAAAATGTAGTTTTAGCGTTAACGCATTTATTGGTGTTGAAAGGCTGGGTTTTAAATGGGTTTAACAAGTGGAAGGCAACCCTAAGCTGGGTTTTTAACGGGGTTTAAAGAGCCAATGTTACGCTAAACTGTAACATAACATTAGTTAGGTAAACAGTTGTCAGGATGGACACCACTGACCAAATGGTCAGAAAACTAAATAAGTAAAACAAAAATCAGTGTTAATCACTTGTATTTTATATCAAACAGTTCTAATCTAATCTTATCTAAAGCACAAAATGATTATTTACACAAATGACTAAAGCCAGATAAAAGCCTAAGATGTACTGCTTTAAATGTAAACAATAATTTAGCAAAAAGATCTAAATAGCAGACAGCCAAAATGCTCAAAGTAAGAAATAAAGACCAAACATGGTGCTAAGTTAAATGACTTTAAAAGTGACACACTCAATTTAGAAATGTAGTTAAATAAAGCAGAAAATGTTCCTAAGTGTATTTAAGCATTAAATAAGTTCCACCTAGAAGAACAAAATCTAACCTGCCAGTGTAAGGCAGGGTAGAATGCATCTTTCTAGTTGCTGGTCTGAGTAAGTGTGTGTGAATGAGCTTCTCTCTCTGTATTTATAGGTTTGAGAGAGCCTTAATCACATGTCCCTAATCGAGCCTTCTGATTGGCTGAGGGCAAATATAGCCCTTTCCTGTGTTAAGGGCTAAATACAAAATAATTACTTATTATAAAGATACATTCTAAAATACTAAAATCTAGCTCAAATAACAGCTATTAAATCAAAACTATCAAATCTATATTCAGAGTGGCCATATACAATATATAAGTGAAGTTTCAAAATATGAGCAGTGAAGGGTCTAGAATTTCTAGACCCAGATATCTGCCGAAAATCAGCAAATACACAAAAATACTAATTTATCAAGTTCCCTAAAATTATCTTATCATAAACTTCAAACCTTTAGACACATTATGAGTATAAATCTAGAATTTATAGTAATTATTGACAGAGATACAGTCCCAATTGGGAGAGCAGAATCATGCTTTTTCCAGCTGGCGGCCATTTTGAAGCCTATCTAAACTAAGGATCTAGCTCCTCAACACAATAAATCTAAATTACAGAATTACCTGGCTCTAATCAGACAAACAAACACGTGAAAAATCTTAAGACCTAAAGTCTACATAGTAGGCATTTAAATGTGTGAAAAACATCACTGTACAAGTAGATGTTGCATTTATTAGAGTCTGACTGTGAGATCTGGGTCACCTGCCCAATGTAAACATATCTACATTTTGGCAGGTAACTCAGGATCCAAACAATGTCATCCACCAAAAACTATTAGAAAAGGTAGAAATAAAGTATAAATACCTAATCAGGCTGAGTTTCTACTGAATTTATGTTTATTTAATAAGATTTCACATTCGAGCCAATTTCCTCTATATAGTTGTATAGGAGAAATGGCCAAGATAGAAAATCTCTCTTAAAACACAGAAAATGCAATATCAACCTAAAATATATACACCGGTAGTTGCGGAAACATATATCGCAGCTACCGTGACCAAATTCATGACTTTATTTGGTCTGTATCTGTATCAATACGTCGTAGAATCCTATAAAGGTTTTTACACGACGGGTAATAGACTAGTCGGATTTTGGGGAAATCAAACTTCTGGAGGCATTTTTGGGGAAAAGTTGACAGGCCACCTTTTTATCATAATTAAAGTGTGCTGAATCCATTTAGGGTGCCTGTCACCCTCTCCGGTGCCTTGAAAGCCCAAAAATGGTAAAAACCAAAATGGCCACCAAAACGCTATTTTTCGCTTTTAAATCCAATCTTTTTGGGATTAAATTTACCTAATACATCTGCTTCTCCTAATCTATATGGTTTATTACAACAAATCTTCACAGGAATATTCCTGGGTTGATTCTCCATCAAGAAATTGATATCATGAAGATGTCTGGTTGCCATGGCAACCAAAGTAAAAAATAGAGAAATCTTAAAAATATAAAATTCTTGTAAAATAAATCACATTGTCCAAAGCTTAGACACTTGATTGATAACTGGCAAACCACATGTTAACCATAATTAAAAGCATGTGAATCCAGTTTGTTGTCTGTCCCCCTTTCCAATGAAGTTGAAGGTCAAACATTGGTAAACAAAGCAACAACACAAAATAGCCACCAAAACTCTAAATTTTCGTTATTCTATGCAGTCTTTCTTGGATTTAATACACAATATATTTTCCTCTCAACCACATGGCTGATAAGAACAAACTGTACAAGACTATGTTTTGGGTCGATCTCTTTAAAAAATGATTTCATGCAGACTTTCTGTTGTCATGGCAACAAAAGTAAAAAATAAGGTTTTTCGATCCAGTTATTCTTGGATTAAAATTAATACTCCTAATACATATGCTTTTCCTTAACCTCATGTTTTTTTAAAGCAAAACTTTACAAGAATTACAACCCCCTCCCCCATCTCCACACATACACACAAGTCCCAAAGCTTAGAAAATTGATGGATTTCTATCAAGTTTATACCTGGATCTCAAATTTAGGGGTGTAACAATACACTCTAAACGGTATTTCAATATGTTACAAAATTTATAAATTGGCCCCGAACCAGGGTCAACTGTTTTGCATAGACTTTTCCTCTATAGGAAAAGAAATATTGTCAAAAACCACAAAGCTCAAGCTTGTATATTAGCATAACACAGTAGACCTTTATCTCGTTTGTTTAAATCATCGCCTAGGCTGATGGTTGGCCTCTGCCATCACAAACCGTTCAGTCATCATCATCATCATCATCATCAGTGTTTATAAAAACACGTGAAACGCAGAGCTTAGACATTTTGTGTATAGTACGGCCTAGAAGACATCTATCAATCTTTTTAAAAAGCATATATCCGTGATAAAAATTACCATTGCCCTATCGATCTTGTAAGTTACTTTCGTCCATGTAAGAACCTCGTGTCAAAAATCTGACAAGGCCCAAAGCTTTGATATCTAGTGTAAATCATCACCAAGTACAGTGCTCTCTACAACTACTCTCATTACAATTATACCCTCTTTACAAC
The DNA here is from genome assembly GCA_922989275.2 of Gari tellinella. NCBI lineage: Eukaryota > Metazoa > Mollusca > Bivalvia > Cardiida > Psammobiidae > Gari > Gari tellinella. The sequence goes on from OV277858.1 coordinate 57,699,549, forward strand.
AATGCTTGTCACAGTTGCATAAACAACATTAATTTATTTCAATATACCCCCTCTAAACAACAAACACACTTTTCGACTCCCGATGGGTGTTTTTGTAGAGAGGGAGCACTGTAAAATTCTTCAAAGTTTGTAAATATTTTGCCATATGGTCAAACATTACTAATGAAAAGTTTTGTTTTAATACATTGTCAAAAACATAAGGTGACACATACTAGATTTGTTTTGTAAAGAATAACGTTGTAGACCTCTATCAGGTTTGTTAAGATCATAGCCCTGGGAACAAAATCGTACCCTCCCAGCGGCTCTTATGTCAAATTCTAATGACACAGCTGAACTATATAGAGTCAGTATGGTCCTCTCGTTAAAGCATTTTGATCACACAAATAAAGCTTGATGGATAATTGAATAAAATTGCACCAGCTTCCAAGAGATGTGTTTCATGCATTTCTGAAATGGAAACTTGTAGCAATTAGATCAAAGTGTTGATTTAATCAAGTTGATCTAGACAAAAGCCATGGTTTGCTGAACAGAAAGAAGAATGGTGAGAAGGAATTATTTGTATCACAAAGACCACAACTGCCTTAAGAAAGTGAGTTTTATCGTATGATATTAGATCCACATAGCAAATTGCAAGAGAAGTGTGCCGCTTGAATTTTGACAAACAAATCAATATGTAATGTCATGATAATGAGCCCCATGCGGCTCTTAAAACCTATTCACAAGACTTCAGGGGACCACTGCATACCTCTTGTATGATCAGAAGAGAGTTATTTTTCCAGCTGCAGTTAAGTTTCTGAAATCATATCCAATATTCTCTCGATGTTGGTGAAATGTTGAACTAGCTCTACTGGTCTGCCCGATATAAATTTATAATGTGACGGATTACGGTATCATGGCATGTATCTATGGTCTGGTATCATGGTTTTGCGGCACTATACATTTATCTGTCTCAAGAAGACACTATCTCTTTATAGCTGAAAAACTGTTGGTGAGATGATAAACCCAATTCACTCATCAAATACTTGTTGATTCTTCAGAAAGCAGACACAAGATTGGTGTCAGAACTTACGTCGTATATGATTCAATATGCTTGCCATTGAAGAGTATGCAGATTAGCCAATCATTGTAACAAAGGACTAAGCCATAAAATGACAATGAATTCCTAATTGCAAAGGACAAAGGTAACGCAACGCATTTGTTGAGGAAAGCCTTTTGCCATGTAAGGACCGGAATGTCAGATTCCAATACCGTTGTAGAAGAACAAACCATTGATATTTTCATCTCTATTTGATACAGAAAGGATTATGTTCTAGAGACAGCAAACATACCGTATCAAATGCTGACCGTTCATCATACAGTGGACTTGGATGAACCATAAGCAATTGTCTTTGCTGATATCGCTTGCTATGATATTCAGCCATTCTATATCAGATTGTAACAGCAGAAACAATTGTTCACAAATGTAGGCAACAGCTGAACTACTGTCTCATTATTATTGATGGACATGCCTTTCTGATTGCCATTATGAAGACACAGAAAGGTTCTACATTTGAAGATCTTATTGGTGTTTTAATAAACATGGCAGGTATTATAGGATGTCAATCAAATCTGAGGCATGTAAGAGAAGTGCCAAGGGTATCAGACCCAGTTAGGGTGTTATTTGCTGATATAAGGTACCCCTGCCAGTTGATTTGGGAAATTCCAAGTAACAAGACTGACTTGTCAGGAGCTCTCTCTGAACAAGCTGCAGAGCTTGATCAACATGACCAAGTCACAGTTGTGGCTGGTGGGTTCCCTAATGAGCAAAAAGTCTAAAGCCGAATCAAACAAGCCTGGTGTAGACACGTAAATACCCAAGCTTGACAAGAGGAGGATATCAACGGATTATTTTACTTTTTTCTTACAAGCGATGTTGACAAAATAGTTGTTCTGGTCAGATACACTAATGTTTTGATTCTTCTACTGTCTCACTGCCATTCAATGTATTACACCAAACTCTGGCCGAGAGACCCGGGGTCACAGAAAGGAGTATAATATTCCTGCTCACACTATGTTGTATGACCTAACTGTCCTGGAAACCATTCCAGTCGTTCTTATTCCCTAGCCAAAGCAAATAGACTGCATAAAATGTTTTGCAGAGCATCATGGAATGCTGCAAAGCTTTGTAAATAAAGCTTTGTCAAAACAAGTGATGCACTATCATTACATGTGAAGCGTTCACATTTCAGACATTAGAGTAGAGTGAATATCAATGGCTTTCCATCTTAATGATATTTACACCAATACCCACACCAATACCCAAGTTGTGTTTGAAACTGACTTCCTGTAATGACTATACTAACAATATTATTTAACAGTGAAAACTTGTGCGGAATATCCCGTATACTGTCCAGTGTCCACATCACAATACAAAGGATAACGACAACTACCACTATGAATAGGAACTATATGATATTTTGAATGCAGTATGTCAGTTATAACTAACCAATAGTAACTACAGCAGTTACAACTGTATTCTTTAAAACCATGTTTGTGCCAAAACAATGATGTCCACGGTAAACAAATTGAGACCAGATTAGACACCAGTTTTATTAATCTCCAATATATTTGCCACTAAGATTTTAGTACAAAGTCAAAAGTTTCCAAAAGGAGTTATTTCCAACACATATTGAACCGCGAAAGCATTTACTTCCGTTTAAACAGGAAAGAAAACAGTTTCCAACTGTAACATATAAGATAGTAATTTAAGTAGATCATGATGCATTGTAAATAGTAATTGTACTCAACTTACTTTAAATGCAAAAATGCTCCTTATCCGCCAATTTCGCTATGGTTATTTGGTACCTATGTACAATGTATAAGTGATTTATACATGTACTGGGCATACAAAAGAACCATGGGCTCCATTGAACAATAGTTGGGCATCGCCCGGGTACCTCTTATATATATCCGCTTCTCTCTCTCTCTGTGATGTCCAATTAGCCCAAAGTTAATTTTGACAAAATTAAACCAACCTGATTTTAACTTTGGTTACCTTGGCAACAAAAAGTCTGCATGAAATAATTTTTAAAGAGATTGACCCAAAACAAAGTATTGTACAGTTGGTTATAATAAACCATGTGGTTAAAGGAGGAAAATGTATTGTGTATTTGATCCCAGAAAGACTGCATATAATAACGAAAAATAGCTTTTTGGTGGCCATTTTGTGTTGTTTTTTTCCCATGTTTGGCCTTAAACTTCACTTGAAAGGGGGACAGGCAACACACTGGACTCAAATCACTTTAATTATGGTTAAAAGGGAGTCTGTCATATATCAATAAAGTATCTAAGCTTTGGGCCATGTGATTTATTTTACAAGAATTTTATTTTTTTTAAGATTTCTCTATTTTTTACTTTGGTTGCCATGGCAACCAGACATCTTCATGTTATCAATTTTTTTTATGGAGAATCAACCCAGGAACATTCCTGTGAAGATTTGTTTTAATAAACCATATAGATTAGGAGAAGCAGATGTATTAGGTAAATTTAATCCCAAAAAGATTGGATTTAAAAGCGAAAAATAGCGTTTTGGTGGCCATTTTGGTTTTTACCATTTTTGGGCTTTCAAGGCACCGGAGAGGGTGACAGGCACCCTAAATGGATTCAGCACACTTTAATTATGATAAAAAGGTGGCCTGTCAACTTTTCCCCAAAAATGCCTCCAACATTTTTTGGGAGCATATTTCTGAGATTTCCGACCAGTCTATAAGAAGTGTCGCCAAATTATTGGCGATAATCTCGTAGGGCTGTTTTGAAAGCCTCTACGGAATCAGCATGCACTGTGCTGTCTGGCAGTTTGTTCCATTGTATTACTGTGTCTACAAAGAACGAGTGTTTGTATTGATGGGTCTTGCTGTCTGGTACTGTGAGCCCTCTTGTATTTTTGCATACTTGGTTTTCTACAAGTCTAAAGAATCAAAATAAGCAATTTGCTATCTGAGCAGAAATCTGCTCAAGCATGTCGGGTCAACTCCAGTTTTACAACATTGGGAAAGAATAAGGTCTTATTCACTATGTATTCTAACATACTTAAGCCACGATCTCACTGTCCCGGTTTGGGTCCCCGGTGAGTCCCGGTTTAGCAAACCGGCAGTCACCGGCAGTCGCCGGCAGTCACCGGGAGTACAACCTTGGCGGCACCGGGGACGACCGGCTCGATCCGGGGTCGACCGGCTTCCACCGGCTAACATCCCCGGATGCTTTAAAATGTTTAATACAACCGGGGGTCACCGGGAGTCACCGGGACAGAAACCAGAACCGGCTTCATCCGGGGAATGCCGGAGCAACGCCGGGGTTTGCCGGGGCAACGCCGGATCTTTACCGGCACGTACATCCGGGGCAGCTCCGGGTCTCTACCGTGAACAACCGGGGTGTTTGCGAGGATAAATTTTAATTTGTTTTTTAAAAAAATGCAGATTTCCAAATTTTTTTAGCGTTTGCGTTTCCTTGTGTTTAAATAGGAAATAATATCTTCCTCTCTATTGTATAGGGTAAATCTAATATATAAAAACGAAATTTTTTCTATATAGATAAATGTCTTCAGGCTAAAAGCTTTATGTCCACTACAAACAGTATGTAACCAGATCAGACGCCGGGCAAACTGTTTGAAACTCATATTAAAATGAAGTTTGAACAATCTGCAACATTATTATGTTCTTTTTTATTGCATTTCGTTTGTATTTCATCTCATATACCCCGAGAGACAAAAAAGAATTTATACTAATTCACGTCTGCCCCGGTTTATGTCCTTTCCGGCGAACACCGGGTAACGCCGGCACGCCACCGGTGGTCACCGGGATACCACCGGCGGCGATCGGGGTTATACCGTGTTATACCGGGATTGACCGGGAACAGACCGGCCCTTCGCCGTAACTACGCCGGGCCAAACCGGGAACTCACCGGGATAGATCGGGGAGATCCGGCTTCTTTACCGGGAGTCCACCGGGGTAACGCCTTGAATGTGAGATCGCAATTTATTTTTTCATAAAAATCGCCCCGGCTCATCCCGGTTCCCCCCGGTACACCGGCTATTCTCACCGGGACGCACCGGGACCAGCACCGGGACAGTGAGATCGGGGCTTTACAACACCAATAAGCCTTCTCTGCTGCAGTATCAGTAGAGCTCTCTACCTTGACAGTTCTCTTGCAGGCCATAAATGTCTGCACCAGTCTGACACCTCATCTGAAATTATAGTTCATAAGAGACGACCTACTAGCAGACATTGAAAATTATTACAGTTCTTAACTTTAAACCTGGGCTTTTCAAAGCTATGCTGACTTGGCAGGTTGCTGAAATTAACTTTCTGCACTCTAAAAGGTGAATACTCAAACCTTTATCACGCTTAAGTGTGACTTGGCCAATATTTGCAAACATCTTGGATACCAATCAGACGCCGCGTAACGCGGCGTCTGGTCTGGATCCAAACTGTTTGCCACTTATATTAATATTTTCTAAGATTAATTATTATTTTTTCCGAAGATTTTCAGCAGACGACACTTTAACATGATAAGGGTTAACACATTTTCTATCATTTTATCGTATGCTTTATTTTTGCAATTTCTTTCTTAAAAAGTTTTATGAGTTGTTCTTTTAATTGAAGAAACCTAAAGACGAGTGTCAAACAGTTTTGATTCCAATCATACAACACCTGCAGATCTTTATCTAAACCGTCCATAAAAGCCACCCAAGTCTTGATCAGCAGAAGAAAGGTATAACAAACTTTGGAATGATTTAAACCCTTCACTGCCATGACGTCATCAATTTTAAACAATTGTCGTCTGCTTTTATTTCTCAAATTTGAATTTTAGATATTTTGACTTAAGAAATATTAAAATGAGTGTCAACCAGTTTGGATCCTGATCAGACGCCGCGTTACGCGGCGTCTGATAAGGATCCAGACTGTTTGCTAATAACTATTGTACTCGGGGTAAGGTAGTGAAGGGGTTAAACACAGGTGATACACCCTTAGGCTGTCATAATTGTTATAGCAGTGGAGAAGACGTTTTCTCTCTCGTTTAACGAAACGCAAACGCTACTACGCAATAAAATGTAGAACATGACAACTATTAGAAAAATATGACTAGTTATTTCTGAGTGGCAAACAGTTTGGAGCCTGATCAGACGCCGGGTTATCCGGGGTCTGATCTGGCTCAAAATTGTTTGCAAATGGAAATAACTTTATGCATGCACACACGCGTTTATTGGGAACGAATAACGTCGTCTAAACTGTAGATTCTTCTTGTCTGGCATTTACAAGCCATTTGAAATGCCAAAATGTAAATCTCAGGAATTTGGTTGACGGCAATATTGAAGCAGATATAATATCACACTCAGGTTAAATAATTTGCACATTGTGTGTGGTTGATTTTCACATACGAAACACTGCCAAACTTTAATCGAATGATATTACACATACAGACAAACTCGTTTTAAGCGATCACTGAATCAACAATATTGTCGATCATTGGAACTATTAATGCAGAGATCTCCTGTGGGGTCTTACTTCGGTATGTTTGCCCTACTGTTACAAGCTGTTTTATTTCCAAAAAACTCAATGACCATGTTTCTTTTATAACCATTTTTGCAATAGGAACATTTATATTTTATATACGTTTGCATTTTACTAAAAAAGTGGTTGTTATAGTGATGTAGCCGTACTTCTGCAATTGGTGATAATTTTGGTCTACAAAAATCACGAACTCTAAATTCAATTATTTTTATTTGCCAATGACAAACTTCTTATTCATTTTCTGTAAGATGAAACGGTATTTGAGACAGGTATAATGGGTCTATCATTTTCTACCAAAAACATCTGTTCCGTCCAAGAATTGGCGTTCATTGAAAACCTTTTGGTGCCAGACTTGACCCCGAGTAACTCAGTGTCTGATAAAACCCCAAATAACATGACAATCAATATTTTGTCAATGTCATTTTTACAAAACAATAAAAAAAATCATTTTATTGCACTGCTTTTAGAATTGTAGCGGTAAAGAATTCCCCACTGGTTTTATATTTGCTACATACAGTCGAACTTCGGTATCTCGAACTCGCTTAATTCGAACTGTCCGATTTGTCGACACATGAATTGCATTATTTCATGCTCGGTTAAGTCAAACATACCCGTATTTCAAGCCACGTTTTAACTTTGAAATACGAGTATGTTCGACCTAACCGATTTCGAGATATCGAAGTCCAACTGTATATAACTTTATAGCATTTCCTCAATGTAATTAACTGCGGAGGCTTAACCAGACACGTCTAAATGTAAACTAATATTGTTTTCATTTTTACAGGAAATAGTCTTGGCAAACGACTTGGCATAATTGCTTTGGCACTACATTGTGAAAACCACATTTGCTTTCAGCAATCCAACTTTTCCGGTATCTCGATTTACAAACTGTATAACATCCAGGTATATTTTATCAAGGGTTTTTATTCTACAATGGGCAATGGCAACCACTAGTCGGAAATGAAAGACGTCCTCTTGTTGACTTTTGGTGTAATACAACAGTACCAGACAATGCTTACAAACTACAATGTTTGTTGTTATACAGTCAATCTAGTGTTAACCCAGCTAACCCCTTACCCCATAGCACTTTTCTTCGTTCTGAAGACAGGATACCACTTAAAGCAGGCTGAAAGTACAGCAGAATGCGACTTCATGCGCATTCTGCTTTACTTTCAGCCTGCCTCAAGCTATCATCTGATACGATATAGAAAACATTTCTTATGATACATATCCATGACTGTATAAATTGGAACTATTTCTTCAGCCCATACAGGAGTTTTCTGCGTTTGTTATCGTGCATTAAGCAGCCACCGGTCTTAAGAGGTAGAATCTTTCCCGCTGCTAGATCTACTCGCTTATGCAAAAAAAAAAAAAACACAAAAAAAACACAAAAAGCAAACAACTCGTAGCTGAGGTTTATTGGCATTCTGTTTGCAATAGGTTGGCAAAAACAACAAAAATTAGTCAAAAATGGATTATATTTAATTGGAAACTGAAATTTGTCATTTGAAGTTTTAGAGAGGAAAAAGGTTAAGGAAAGTTTGGATGATATCTGCAGTTTGTTCTGCAACATGATTTGTGACGTCTCATCGGGACACTTGACATGACCGTTGTTAATCCCATCTTAAGGTTGATGATCCCTAAGGAGATCGGGTCAAAGTTGGTCAATATCGGTACTCGACGGAGAGTGGTCGGCCATTCTCTTCAACTGCTAAACCGTTCCAAACCATGCTAGCGTGGTTCGGAACGAGTCGTTAATTGACAAGAATGGCCGATTGCTACAACGTACGTTGAGAACCGGCTTAGTTCCGATCTCATTAGGGAAAGAACTTTCTAATCAGAAATAAATGGAAGAGAAAGCAGTAAAACCATTTTCAGGAGAATTGTGATAAAGATGCTGTCACAGATACTGTTGCAATATCTCATCTCGGGCTTTAAACCCTTCATTGTCATGACGTCATCAATTTCAAACAATTGTCGTCTGCTTTTATTTTCTTAAATTCAAATTTTTCGGTATTTTGACTTAAGATATATTGAACTGAGTGTCATACAGTTTGGATCCTGGTCAGACGCCGCGTGACGCGGCGTCTGATCAGGATCCAAACTGTTTGCAAATAAATACTGTAGTATTCGGGGTAAGTCAGTGACGGAGTTAATTGGTATTGTTAGATCCATTTCCGGTGAAAATAAAACTAGTAATAATCTAAATTGGACTGAAAATATCTGACATCAGATCTAAGAAGCAGACGTTACATTTTCTGGAACCAACGTAACTAATCAAAGACCATGACGAAATGACTTAATCTGCCAAGAACATTTCATCACTCTCTGTCTCATTTACACGTTTCACATATTGTTGTGTGCAGGTAAGCAGTATCATTTTGCCAACATTTTCAATGTTTTCCACTTAAAAAGTTTAATCTTTTCTCTGCTATGACGTCGTTTGCTTTGAAAAAATGTCGTCTGTTTTTATTTGTCAAACTTGACTCGTGAATTTAAGTTAATTGACTAAAGTGATATTTTAATGAGTGTCTAATACTTTGGACCATAATCAGGATCGGAAATGTGTCTGATCAGGATCTAAACTGTGTGCAAATTAAAATATGTTTGGGCTAAAGCAGCGAAGGGGTTAAACTCTAAGGGCACTAACTGTGGGGTGGTTTCTGTTTGTCAATGGGTTCGATCTAGACCAGATATCAACTTATTCGGTATCTGATGATCAATATCGAATCCGTTTGCCACTTTGTTTTGACTATAAAAAAATGGAATGGTATATCCAGCTTATAAATTGAACACACGTCTTTTTGAGCAGAAGACACTCATCCAACCGTTCAGAAGGTAAGTGCTCCTTTGATTGAAACATAACTTCAAAACAAATCTTACAGTATAAGTTAGCCCATCTATCATTTTAACTAGAAAAGCAGATTCCAGTTGTGCTTATCTCATTGGTTCATTATTATGTACAATAATATTATAATAGACAATGCTACAATTGTTTAATACATTGTTCCCTCTCTACAACAACACCCAAGGGGAGACAAACAGTGTGTGTGTGTTGTTCGGAGGGAGTTGCTATGGGTAGGGAAATTGGCGTACATTTGCAAACAGTTAAAATTCAAATCAGACGCCGCGTATCGCGGCGTCTGATCTGGATTCACGCTGCTTGTCACTCGTCATTATGTGTTTTCTGTCAAAATGTCCAATATTTGACTTTGAGAAAAAACTGCAAACGATATTGCAGTCTTGAACAGGTTGGACATAATTACAGCGGCAGAGGGAATCATTGTTCAATGGGTCGTTGTGGGAAGGGAGCATTGTAGTTCCTTGCCGGTAAAAACTGAGGGGACTCTAGATAGTGTTTGTCTTGTATGTCCGTCTATCTGTCCGGATTTACATTTGTAGACGATAACTTGAATAATGGGTGACATATCTAATTGAAACTTATATAGTACAACATTGGCTTATGATGATATCTATGTGTGGATTACATAATATTATGTGTTCAAAATATCAACTACGAAGACCACTGTTACTTAAACAGATACTAGTATTGCTCACAATGTTTTACTTTTCAGGAGATGACTTGTGATAGGGATGACTGAAGGAGTCCTCTCAGCAGGGTATGTAGATCTACTGTTTGCTTTCAGTCAAAAAGTTAAACATTGTCTGGAAAAGTACTAAAATATAATTAAAACTAATTATTGTTGTAAAAGTGGAAAAAATCTTAAAAACTTTGTTCTCCTTCTGAACATGTCAGGAACGAGTGTTTGTACTTACAAAACGACGCTCAAAGTGAGAGGGAAAACTAAAACCTACATCAATCTACTAATTATTACAGACAGCTCATCGAAACTCTTCCAACAACACTTGAAGCATGGTTTGACTGAAAACTCCGTTAAAAACCCCATCAGCTCTTCATAAGTGAAAACATGTTCACCTTGCTAGGTCAGACAGACTGTTCAGTCTGATGACGTTAATTGAAGAAACACTCAAACTTAAACACCACACTCCAAGAACTGTCAAACTTATGTTAAGCGATTACATGTGTTAACAGCCACTTTGAACAATCAAAATTAATTAGCAATCTTCCGTAACGATACAAAGACCAGCATCATGCAATGCACAAGTAAAGCAAACTTAATCGCATAGGAGCTCCGTGTGTTACTTAAGAAATAATCGAAGCCGAAGCCCTGGGTGGTCAAATCATGCGCATCACAACGACCAACCGTTGTAGAATACCGTTTATCAACGGTAGAACATCGATTATTTCGATTCTAACATGACTAACTTAAAAAAAAATCATAAGAAATGCAAGCAAATGTTTCAGGCTTATTTCCTCTGCGGATGCAGTTTTAGACCGAATTACTTCCCATGTATGGCTATTACATGAAACCAATATCAGTATGTCATTATTATTATTATTATTATTATACCAGATTTATATAGCGCTCTTTTCACACAGGGGTAGTGCGTTCAAAATCGCTTCACATGAAATTACACAAATGTACCTACAAAGCAAGAAAAGACAAAATAACTACAATAAGATCTAAAATAAACATGAATAAACATATAAAAGACAGCCCCCAAAATGGCAATCACATTACTCCCATAAATCAGCAATGAAGCGACCGGCTTCTGATTGTCGACCGATAGAAACAATAGTAGAGAGCCCAAATGCAGGCCGCCAGGAAAAGACAAATAACTACAATTAGATCTAAAATAAACATGAATAAACATACAAAATACAGCCCCCAAAATGGCGATCACGTTACCCCATCAATCAATTAGCAATGAAGGTAAAGGCTTCTTAATGCCGACTGATAGAAATAACAGTAGAGCGCCCAATGAAGGCCACTAAACATACAAAAGACAGCCCCCAAAACGTCGATTGCATTACCTCATCAATCAATTACATGTAGCAACGAAGGCAATGGCTTCTTTATGCCGACTGATAGAAATAATAGCAGAATGCCCAATGCAGGCCGCCCAATGTAACATAACTAGAAAAAATAGCATGCGACAATAACTAAACATTTCTATAAGAGACCAAAAACCAGATAATACCCCAGAACTCCCATTTGGACCCACAACATCTACAGCAAGAACATATCGCATAGGTAGCAGTGTTCTAATAACAAATATTAAAGAAATGTGTTTTGAAAACTGCAACTGAGCTCGCATCTCTGATGTCTGATGGTAGACTGTTCCAAAGCTTTGGGGCTGCATGCATGAAACTTCTATCTCCAAACCTCACCAAACGACTCCTCGGTACAACCAGCGATACTGATTTAGTCGCAGACCGCAGCTCTCTTCGAGGTTTATACACGTCAAGCATATTGACAATGTACCTTGGAGAATCATTGCACATCATATATACGTCATATATAAGAAAAATAAACAATAGTGACGAAATAATTTATTCTGTCATAGAACCATTTAGTATTAGTCAGATTAAATATATCTGAGACAAATCAGTAACAAAACATGAAAGAAAATACCTTTTACGTCACATGACTTTTCATTGAAAACTGCGCTTTACCGTAGGTTGGGTACAAGAAGAGCCTGTTTTAAAGGACTATTTTCACAGCGTGGTCAAATGCACTAGGTATACCACGGAGAACTTGTTCTTTGTTTATAGAGACGAATTCACGTGTCATGTTAGACTATACATGTATATTACTACCCAAAGTTTGCTAAGCACCAAAGGAATAACCTCCACGAGAACCATTGTAACGAAGTTTTGTCACTTTCTTACTTTATATACCTTTCCACAGTTCTATTCAATTTCAAACAAATTGCTAGAGGTCCATTCTTTAGGTTTTACTTTGAATTACACATGTACATGTCTCATGCAGGTGTACTTGTAAATAGATGAAATACCGCGTTTTCACAGAAAACTGTAATTTTTGAGTTAGCGAACATGCTTTACAATTCAATAATGGGTACAACTAGACAATGAGGGGTAAAACATTGTTTATCTCTAAGAACAACTAGACAATGAGGGGTAAAACATTGTTTATCTCTAAGAACAACTAGACAATGAGGGGTAAAACATTGTTTATCTCTAAGAACAACTAGACAATGAGGGGTAAAACATTGTTTATCTCTAAGAACAACTAGACAATGAGGGGTAAAACATTGTTTATCTCTAAGAACAACTAGACAATGAGGGGTAAAACATTGTTTATCTCTAAGAACAACTAGACAATGAGGGGTAAAACATTGTTTATCTCTAAGAACAACTAGACAATGAGGGGTAAAACATTGTTTATCTCTAACAACATTACAATGTAGAATTAAATGGATTTTAACATTTTGGTGAAATCTGAGAAAGTTCACATTTCATAATTTCCTCGGGTTTCGCCTACAGGATATACACAAGTGTCAAAGTTATCCGAATCTTGACAAAAGTATCTCCAAATTTGAAAGGAATCGAACACAAATGTTGGAAGTAATGCGGTTAGACAGCGTTAAGTTCAATGCATTGGTACCTATGGCAAAAATCAACCGTCTGCGTTAGCCCTAAACAATTCCGCAGACAAAAGTTGTCTGTAATTGTATGAACACGTTTTTGTTTTAAGTTTGATTGTAGAAATATTGATACAAATGTCAAACAGGTTGGAATCTGATCAGTTACGCGACGTCTGATAAGGATCCAAACTGTTTTAAAAGTCCATCGCAATCGCCTATGATGGTGAATCGGTTATGATGGCATTTTTATTAGGGATATTGATATTGATTCTTTGCATGCTTATATTTTTTCGTCTGCAACAATTGTCGTCTGTTTCTATTCTAAAAACATATTTTCAAAATATCTTTTTACAAACAGTATCAGAGTGTCAAACAGTTTGGATCCTGATGAGACGCCGCGTTACGCGGCGTCTCATCAGGATCCAAACTGTTTGCAAAAGTTATCACTGTGGCACATGTATTCGCCTTTAGCATGGACAGGGTTAATGGATTGAGTGAGTCTGACTGGCGTACTTTAGCCAAGTGTTACTGACAACCGTGCCTTGAATTCATAGTTTCATCCTACTTCTATTATTACCCCATTACCCCATAGCCTATTTCTAGTTTTGAAGACAGGTACTGACTTAAAATAGATTGAAAGACATTCAGTCTGCTTTAAGGTGCTATCTGATTGGATAAAGAAACTATTTCTCATGTATTCATGACTTAATAAACTTGAACTATTTCCTTCAGTGGAGGAATAAATTTAAGGTGCAGAAAGGCGTACATATGAGGTAATGGGTTAAGAAGTGTATTTACAGTATATTCACATATTACTGTCCCAGTGTTGTCTACAAGATACCCATCCAAACTAACGCAGTTTTGAACTAAACCATACGCCGAGTGGTTCAATGTCTGATTAGGCTGCAAACTCACACTAAAATACCTAGTCAAATTCACTTTTTCCATGTTATTGCGTTTAGTCTGGTTTAGTTTTGTTTTTAAAAAGGAGGGGATATCGTTCTCTGTACTGTATAATACCATGTCCTACATGCAGTATCAATGTTCCCAATTTATTGGGAAAAATCCACCTAAACCTACAATATATTATATATAATATCATAATTGCTATATAGCAAACTGTGTAGACTGTAGACTTAGATGAGACGCCGCATTTAGCGACGCTTTATCTGAGTCAACACTTGCAATATCATTTTTAGCTAAGCTTTTAAAGAGACTGAAAACTAAATTTGGCCTAAAACTTTTTCAGCAGAGCTGAATGGATTCTATTTAGACCTATCATTTGCACATTCTCAACCAATGATAACTGGACAGAAATCTAGGTTGAAAGTCACATGCTTAAAACTGAATGGACCGATTGGATTTGGGGACAGACTGATCTATTGTACCCATTTACAAGTTTTACTGGAGATGAATTGTTAATGCAAAAGTATAGACACAGTCAAGTGCTATGATAGCATGTTTCTATTTCAGATATGACATGTTTTTTTTAAGAAACTCCATTCACGAATGAAGAGTTATAGAACAGTAGATTTATGCAAGTGAAGAATCTGTGAGTACTATACAGATGGTTGCTTAAAGCGGGCTGAAAGTAAAACAGAATGGGGGCATTCTGATTTACTTCCAGCCTGCTTTAAGCTACCATCTGCTATGATAATTATATGACATACTGTGGAACTATTTTCTTCAGCGGAGAAATAAATTAACGACATATAAGGGCATATCTAAGTGGTAATGTGCAGGGAACGGTTATATTGTATAAATTCTTTACTGACCTGTGTATTGGTGAGGTTGGCATATCTTTCACTGGTGACGTCTTTGGCGACATTTTCCTCAATAACGGTGAGTAGCTGGATACGGTTTAAATAATTGTTTGGTATTTCTGTAGAGGATAGATTTTTAGTAGCTTATATTATATGAAAGTTACTGTAATTGAATGTGAATTGTTAGTGCAAAGTCTGCAATTGCTATGTAAGCATGCTTCTATCTTTAGAATTGACATCTTTGTTTTAAGAATCTCCATTGATAGAACAGTATATTTATGCAAGAATCGTATGCGCAGCAGGATACAGTTTAAAATTATTGTTTGGTAAATCTGTAGAGGATATACCTTTAGTAGCTATATTTTACATGAAAGTTACTGTAACTGAATGTTTTGCGTTTCAATCCAAGGTATTAGATTCTACTATTATTTGACACCCTTAATTTTATACATTTTTCACACCTTCCAAAACGCTCTCCGCTGAATATCTTTTTAAAGATTTTTGTAAATCAATGTCAGGTGCCTATATTAAAACACGCAATCGCTATTGTAAGAAAACAGATATATTTTAAAAATACATTTCAAAGAAGAAGAAAAAATAGATGGGGATCAATATCTAGATCTAGATCTAATGCCGCAATTTCACTTTTATTTGGGTATTCTCTATACATCATTTGATGTTCAGTCTTTTCAAAGTTCAATGTCATACATTAGAAGGTCCCATAATTTCCATA
This sequence comes from Gari tellinella, assembly GCA_922989275.2. Lineage (NCBI taxonomy): Eukaryota > Metazoa > Mollusca > Bivalvia > Cardiida > Psammobiidae > Gari > Gari tellinella. The sequence goes on from OV277858.1 coordinate 57,715,064, forward strand.
AAACATAACTTTGCAAGCGAAAAGCAAAATATGCACTATTGTCTTGGATCAGTAGTTTTTATAAATATTGGGTGTGACTTTTACTGTATTTTTATCGCACAAAGGCGTCTGCATATTTTTACCTGGGTAGCACGAGACAGGCATCCTTTAGACGACTGACTGTTTGAAAAACGTCATCTTCTAGAATTTTAAGTTTTGTATTTACGCTCTTATTAAATCAAAACTGTTCGTCACACATTTTGAGTCATGATCATGCAGAAGAAAATTTATTCGGCATCCGATGTGGTTTCAAACTTATTTATTATTCGCTTTCAGTTTCAGTGCAGCAGACGACACATGAGAATGCAGACGATTGTGTCATCAATAAAACCGCACTTTTTAACCTGTCCCATTTATCATAACAAACAATAAACCTGAACCATCTCCACCAAAGACTACTTTAACCCTGCAGCTGCCCTGATATCGTCTGCTTTAAATTATCGTCTGCTCTGAAATCAATTTTTCAGATATATATATATATATATATATATATATATATATATATATATATATATATATATATATATATATATATATATATATATATATATTAGGCATTCTGACAACAAAACCATTGATATAAGTGTCAAAGAGATTGGATCCTGATCAAAACCCGAGTTACTCGGCGTATGAATTGGATACAAACTGTTTGCATATGCGGTCAGTAGGCTACACCATAATAAGGACGAACCTTTAAACGGAGTTTGCGTGAATTTGTTATTACTGTTGCAAAAAGTTTGGATCCTGATAAAACGCCGAGTAACTCGGCGTCTCATCTGGATCCGAACTGTTTGATGACTAAACTCAACAGAAATGGCAGATAAATGAATTCTGGATATTTCTGCAGACGACCAAATTTGCAGACGAAACTTGCACAACCTACTCAAAATTAAATAGCCCTTTATGAGGCAAGACGAGATCCATTTAAGTTTTTATTCTCATTCTTCTGCAATATCATCTGCTTCGTCTGCAGGAATTAGCAAATTTAGTTTCAATATCTATTTTATCTATTAAAGGTACATTGGTACGAGAGTCAACCCGTTTTGATCCTGACTAGGCGCTGAATTGCCCGGCGTCTGATCAGGATCCATACCATTTGTGCACGTCAATAGAAGCTCGCTCAGCAGGCGAATTCTTTTGAACGTTGATCAGATGTCGTCTGCAAGAATGGTCGTCTGTTTGAACCTTGAAATGCATTAACAGGTCATTAATCATTAACTCCTTAACAGTACCATGAAGTCATCTTCTTAAACTGGTGTCGTCTGCTCTCATATCTCATAATTGAATCTCAGCTAAATTGACTAAAGAAGATCTAATAACGTATTGTGTTTCAGACAGCTTGATCCTGATCCTGATCAGACGGACGCCGCGTACACACCGTCTGATCAGGACTCAAACTGTTTGCAAATTACATGTATTGGTTTTTGATGGTTTCAAATCTTTAAACTCGGTCCTGCGTCAACATGCTGTACAACCAATGTAAACCCTGATCTAAAATTTTAAAAATCAAGTATATCAATTAATGATATTAATCATATTATTAATGTAATAAATAATCATTCAAGTGGAAAAGGTCTGAGTTTAAATCAATATCAAAACTACAGAAATACGACATTAATAAGTAGTTGCATCCAGACAAGATGCTGAACTACACTGCCAGAGATCTTCAGCATCTGGTCTACTTCTGATCTGAACTTGGAAACTGAGTGACTCTTTGGATGAAAGAGATTTTACTTATAAATGTTTTATTATGCTTGCAAAATATTTCCTTTTTTCATGAAATATTTTACAATATAGAGTTTAGGCCGAATCCGGTTTTCCGTTTCTTTACAGTATTGTTAAACGTTTCAAGAAATATTGTTCTCTCCGAACTTTTACTTTTAGTCAACTCCTGGCTTTATCTCCACAAACCTGAACTCTGTTTGAAACCATAATCAGTGCTCTGAAGAACTTTGATTATAATACTCGGGATAAGGCATGAATTGTTTTGGAAACATAAATGCAAAATCAGATATTAATGGTTTGAAGTGGCAACTAAATTAACTCTTAAGACATTTTCAGAAACAGTTTGGTTCCTTCCCCACCAGACAACGAACAGCTTTATGTCTAGTCCTAATCAGGACTCAATATGTTGGTCACAAACTGCAGGCGATAGAATTTGCGAATTTAAACTGACTTGCTAACTAGATTTAAGATGTTTTCTTTGATTGCTCTTTTTCTCCAACATTATATTTCGAATATGCCATTTAACTTCTGTGTTCGAATGGATCCTGTTATCCATTATCTCGGTATTTGATATTGAATTACTGGCATTGTATACAACATGACTAATACACATATTTGTATTATGATTTCTTAATACGTTTTCAGCCGTATGTCGATGTAATTAATCAAATGATTCCTCTATTGTGGCCCGTCTTACGACACTTCTTACGGCAAATATTGTCGTAAGTCAGCCATTAAATTTTTCAATTATTATTTATTTCTCCACCTAATTGTCTTGTGACACCTCTTTTGGAATCATATTAAAAATACGATTCCAAAAAGATGTTACAAGACAGGATAAGATAGTGAAATCAGAATTTATAAGTATATGTTAAAAGTTTTACTTGTCATACGACGTTTCGTAAGACCACCCCCCCCCCCCCCCATTACTATAGATAACACCAATTAATGTCGGCAAAAGTAAATGGTTCGCGTTATGACTACAAAAATGTGTAGACCATTGTCATCCCCGGCTCTGCACCTGACCTTGAACTTCATGCACTGTCAAATATAACAAATATCACTCTTAAACAAAATTGTATATAGCACTGCTAAACAAAATGTTTCAGACGCGTGTGAGTGTCCAACAGTGTAGACAAAACCTAGTCGCCGCGGCTGGTCTTAGTCTACATCGTTTACAATGCAACAAGTCTGCCGTTCTCATAGGAAAGCTCAATTTATAATTATCCCTTTAACTGCCAAATTTTACGAGAGGTTTTACCTTTCACCGTTTCATTGTCGTCTGATTCAATCTTGTTTGTTGCAATATCGTTTCAAAGTTAGATTCAATGTATGACTTAAAACATCGACACGAGTGTCAAACAGTTTGGATCCTGATCAGGATCCAAACTGTTTGCAAACAGGTTTTAAGCGTCATTGAGAGTGAAAGGGTGAAGGCATATATTGTTAAAATGATTGAGTGTAACCATACTCATTTCCTCAATAATTTCCAATATTTCATATGTTAAATTGTTAATACAATATAATAACCTCTCTTCAGCGACACATTAAGCTTTATTGGTCTTCTAAAGCACGTGTCATCTTAATGCACAGATAATTATGAGCTTTCTGCATGGCCTTTATCCTGCATTAAAAAGTAATCTGCCTATGAAGATCCCAATATTCTGTCTTACTAGTATGTCGAGAGGCACAGTAGTAGTAAACCACAGACTGGGAGGATGTTTTATTTGGCAAACCAGTCATGATGTATGGAAGGCCTTTAAGAAAGAAGAAGATCAATGCAGAAACCAAACTATGAGTTTCAATTTTCAAAAAACTGGTTATATTCATGAGTTTTGAATTAGATTGCTGCATGCAACGTGGTTCACTATATACAATGTACCAGTAGTTAACCTATAAATAACAGTCACACCTTTAAGAAGTAACATTTCCAGAGAGAGTGTCCAGGCTACGTCTTTCAGAAACATATAGCATTATTACAGTCACATTTTTAAGAAGTGACCTTTCCAAAGAGAGTGTGAAGGCTACGTCTTTCAGAAACATGTTTCATTATTACAGTCACACTTTTAAGAAGTAATATTTCCAGAGGGAGTGTCCAGGCTACGCCTTTCAGAACATACAGCATTATTACAGTCATACATTTAAGAAGTGACCTTTTCAAAGAAAGTGTGAAGGCTACTTTTTATCAGAATCATGTAACATTATTACAGTCACACTTTTAAGAAGTGACCTTTACAAAGAGAGTGTCCAGGCTACGTTCCTCAGAATCATGTAACATCATTACAGTCATACTTTTAAGAAGTGAGCTTTCCAAAAAGAGTGTCCAGGCTACGTGTTTCAGAAACATGTTACGTTATTACAGTCACACTTTTAAGAAGTGAGCTTTCCAAAGAGTGTGTCGATGCTACTTTTTTTCAGAATCTTGTAATATTATGTACAGTCATACTTTTAAGGAATGGTCTTTCTAAAGAGAGTGTCCAGGCTACGTTCCTCAGAATCATGTAACATTATTACAGTCATACTTTTAAGAAGTAAGCTTTCCAAAGAGAGTGTTCAGGCTACGTCTTTCAGAAGCATGTAACATTATTACAGTCACACTTTTAAGGAGTGATCTTTCCAAGGAGAGTGTCCAGGCTACTTTTTTCAGAATCCTGTAACATTATTACAGTCATACTTTTAAGAAGTGAGCTTTCCAAAGAGAGTGTCGAGGCTACGTCTTTCAGAAGCATGTAACATTATTACAGTCATACTTTAAGAAGTGAGCTGTCCAAAGAGAGTGTGAAGGCTACGTCTTTCAGAAGCAGGTAACATTATTACAGTCACATTTTAAGAAGTGACCTTTCCAAAAAGAGTGTCGATGCTACGTCTTTCAGAAGCATGTAACATTATTACAGTCACACTTTTAAGGAGTGATCTTTCCAAGGAGAGTGCCCAGGCTACTTTTTTCAGAATCCTGTAACATTATTACAGTCACACTTTTAAGAAGTGAGCTTTCCAAAGAGAGTGTCCAGGCTACGTCTTTCAGAATCATGTAACATTATTACAGTCATACTTTTAAGAAGTGGCATTTTTAAAGTGAGTGTCCAGGCTAAGTGTTTCAGAAACATGTAACATTATGTACAGTCACACTTTTAAGGAGTGAACTTCCCAAAGAGAGTATCCAGGCTACTTTTTTCAGAATCCTGTAACATGATTACAGTCACACTTTTAAGAAGTGAGCTTTCCAAAGAGAGTGTCCAGGCTACGTCTTTCAGAAATATGTAACATGATTACAGTCATACTTTTAAGAAGTGGCATTTTTAAAGAGAGTGTCCAGGCTACGTGTTTCAGAAACATGTAACATTATGTACAGTCACACTTTTAAGAAGTGAGCTTTCCAAAGAGAGTGTCCAGGCTACGTCTTTCAGAATCATGTAACATGATTACAGTCATACTTTTAAGAAGTGGCATTTTTAAAGAGAGTGTCCAGGCTACGTGTTTCAGAAACATGTAACATTATGTACAGTCACACTATTATGAAGTGTCCTTTCCAAAGAGATTGTCTTTCAGAAACACGTACCTTTATTGCTAGAAATACGTTGTGCAGAACGCTCATAAACACGTTCACAACTTGAAGTTCAGCTAGACAATTCTAGTTTTCAGTTCAGCCTAGTCAGTTGTTTGGCTATTATATTGCAATATATAGCAAAATGACAAACAGTGCACATCCTGATAAGAGAGTTCCTTAGTAACCCTCTGACCAGGGTATGAACGGTTTGCAAATGATGTACATGTATATACTGTTTTCCTGTATAGTCAAGGTTAACGTTACAAAGAACTACAAAGTTTATTTAAACAACTGTCATTATAATGTGCAATTTTACCATTCAATGTCATATAAGCGGCTTGTGAGTTTTTATTTGCGGATCAAGACAGCACATGTGTTGTTATATCCTGGCTTAGTCTTATAACAATCCACTTGACCTGTTAGTTCTAAGAGCGGATCTGCACCTGGTTAAAATGGCGTATACCCTCACCCGTTTGCCTTTAATCTGACTATAGTTTTGTTTTATTAATTTCATTTATTATTCCTTTGATTACACAGTGACGAACACGGTATTCGTTTTCGTTTTGAAAGTACGAACGCAAATGCAATGTAATAGAATATAATATAAACAACCTGTCATGTATCACAAATCAATCCACTTGGACGAATAGACTTATTATAGGCCTCTCTTTATATCAGATACTTTATGAAATATCAAAAGTGTAGATCCTGGTTAGATCTGATAATACTGTTTTTCTAATGTTTACTTTTGAGGACGAATAGACGTTTATTAATGGGTTAATCCTGGACAACAGTTATGCAATAAGCTCCAAAAAGGTTTTTTCTTGTTATTTGTATCCTGCATTAACTCACTGAGCCCTAGTGACGCATATATGCATCCTTTAGAAAGAGTGTACTTATGAAGAGTACACTTGTCTAATGCAAACAGTGAAGTCACAGATTAGAGGGCTCCTGTACAGGGACTTCACTGTTTGTCATTTTGCAATATACTATAAAAAAAAAAAACCCACCTAAAATGTCTAAAATGGACCAGCCTTTATTGTAAATACGATTTGTCCATTGAAAGTTTCAGGAGATAATGAGTTAAGCTGACAAGCAACTGTGCTACCTCTTGGCCAAACTTCAGCCCAAAAGGAATTGGGTTTCCGAGTTTTTTTCCCTGTGTCTTGGTTGTTCTGCATGATAAAACGTGCTTTCACCAAAGTCAAGTATTTATAGACGTTTTTGCATATTGTATTACACTGCACCATGAATGAAGTGTTCACGACAGGCACTCAGTGCTCTTATAACAAACCGCCCACTCGCTATTAACCTTCTGCACGCGGTGTAGCTGAGCATACTAGTGGGAAAAAAACAGGTGTGTGAAGTTTGCACGACAATCGACATTTCGACATTCGACCTTTCACAAATGAAAGGTCGAACAGCTGTCGAATTTCGTCTTTCGACATTTAAGCTTTCACATAATGTAACAAATTTTGCCGATCGACAAGTCAGCTTTGCCATAATGTCGAAATATTGTCGAAATTCGACGTTCGACATTCAAAATTTCTTAAACACATTACTTTGTCGAACTGATGTCGAATTTCGACGTTCGACACTTATACAAAGTCGGGAACTTGTCGAACTAGGGTCGAATTTCGACGTTCGACAAACTGCAAGTGAGGGAAAAAGTCGAAATATTTTCGAAATTCGACGTTCGACAATAAAAATTTCTTAAACATATTACTTTGTGGAACTCATGTCGAATTTCGACGTTCAACACTTATACAAAGTCGGGAAATTGTCGAACTTGGGTTGAATTTCGACGTTCGACAAATTGCAAGTAAGGGATATAGTCGAAATATTGTCTAAATTCGACGTTCGACATTCAACATTTCTGAAACACATTCATTCTGTCGAACTTGTGTCGAATTTCGACATTCAAAAATTTGCCGGGCCGAGAAAAAGTAGAAAAACATTATCGAAATATTGTCGAAATTCCACGTTCCAACACATTCAACATTTCTTTACGACATTCACTTTGTTGAACTTATATCAAATTTCGACGTTCGACAAGTTGCCGGGCCGGAAAAAAATAAATATTGACGAATTTCGTCATTCGACATTTATACAAAGTCTGGAAAATGTCGAATTACTGTAGAATTTAGGCATACGACAAATTGCCAGTCAGGGAAATAGTCGTAATTTTGTCGAATTTCGACGTTCGACATTGTCCTTTTACCAAAATGTCGAAAATTTGACGAAATTCGATGTTCGACTTTCAACACTACTTAAAAACATTCACTATGTCGAACTGTTGTAGAATTTAGACGTTCAATAATTTGGCGAGCCTAGAAAAAGTCGAAATATTGTCGAAATTCGACATTTTGACAATCAACATTTCTTTACCACATTCAATATGTCGAACTTATGTCGAATTTTGACGTTTTACAAGTGCCCTTGCGAGAAATTGCCAGGCAGGGAAATAGTCGAAATATTGTCGAATTTCGACGTTCGACATTGTCCTTTCACCAAAGTGTCAAACATTCAACATTTCTATAAAGTCGGGGAAATGTGGAAAAAGTATCAAATTTCAAATTTCGACAATTTAACGGCAGATAGTGCGGATAAGTCTTCGGGGGTCGTGCGTTTTATTCTGTATACGTATGGGCGCAATTGCGGACTAGACCGAATGTGCCTAGAAGAGCCATTTGATCTAGTTATACACTGTTTACTACATGCATTTGACAAGTATGAATTACTGTACCACGCACTATTATTTTGTAATTGTATGTAGATGTATAACATGTAGATTTATACGAAAAACGGTTTGAATCCAGATTAAAGGTCTTCTACCGAACTATATTTATCTAGGTATGCACTGTTAATCTTATACTTGTCTAACCTGCTGTGTAACTTATTGATGTATATTTGGTACAGCTAGACCGCAAACAGATCACACCGGACCGGGTGTCTCCTACCAGAGCCCACTGGGCTGGGTCTACACTATAACAAGAGGGCCTGAAGGCCCTGATATCGCTCACCTTTTATAATGAAGCCTGATAGCTTTACCTTTGAATTTCACCTGTTTTATTCTAAATCCATTCAAATATGTAGTATAGCATGTACACAACATTGCAATATGACCCATTCTAGTATGTATAGTAGAGTACATCAAAGGCAGATAACTAGAGCCTAAATAATACTGAAATGAAGCCTTTTCTAGCATTTCAAAGTAAATCAAGGGCAGATAACTCTTGCCACAATGATCAGATTTCAACAATAATTTCACTCCCTCGAGAACTTATAGCTATATACATTGTGTGCAATTATAATTAAAATCCATTGAAAATTGTGGCCTCTAGAGTGCAAACACTGTTAAATATGGCATTTTCAGCAATTCAAAGGTAGATCACTCTTGATCTATCAATCCGATTCCAACCATAACCTAACTCATCCGAATTCATATGGTTATATACAATCTGAGCAAGTTTAAGAAATATTGGATTGAAATTGTGGCCTCTAGAGTGTAAACACCCTTAAATATGGCATTTTCAGCAATTCAAAGGTAAATTACTCTTGACCTACTGGTCCGATTGCAACCCTAATCAAACTCATCTGAACTCTTATAGTCATATACCATCTGATGAAGTTTGAGATAGATTGGATTTAAAAGTGTGGCCTCTAGAGTGTAAACACCCTTAAATATGGCATTTTCAGCAATTCAAAGGTAAATAACTCTTGACCTACTGGTCCGATTGCAACCCTAATCAAACTTATCTGAACTCTTATAGTCATATACCATCTGATGAAGTTTGAGAAGAATTGGATTAAAATTGTGGCCTCTAGAGTGTAAACAACCTTAACCCTTTACCTCATAGCCTGTTTCTAGTTTTGATGACAGGTTACCTCTTAAAGCAGATTGAAAGTAAAGCAGAATGTGCCTTAAGGCACATTCTGTTTTACTTTCAGCCTGCTTAACGCTAACATCTGCTAGGCTATATAAAATATTTGTTATGGTAATAATTGTTCATGGTATAAACTGGAACTATTTTTCTTCAGCGGAGGAATAAATTAAATACGCTAAAAGTAGCTTCTATGGGGGAAAGGGTTAAATATGGCATTTTCAGCAATTTAAAGGTAGATAACTCTTGACCTATTAATCCAATTCCTACCATAATTGAACTTGTTTGAACTCTTGCGGTTATACCATCTGAGCAAGATTGGGAAAGATTGAATTAAAATTGTGGCCTCTAGAGTGTAAACACTGTTAAATATTGCATTTTCAGCAATTCAAAGGTGGATAACTCTTGACCTATAGGTCCAATATCAACCATAATCGAACTCATCCGAACTCTTATGGTAATATACAATCTGAGTAAGTTACAGAAAGATTGGATAAAAATTGTGGCCTCTAGAGTGTAAACACCAACATTGTTGACGACGGACGACGGACGACGAACGACGGACGCCGGACATTCAAGGATTGCAAAAGCTCACCCTGAGCTAGCTCAGGTTAGCTAAAAAGTATACAATAATATGTATTTTGTGTAATTTTATATAGGCCTATAGTCGGTAAGTTCAGTGACATATTAAATATTGCTCACGATCAAGTTTTCAATAACCTTAAAGTCCCATTGTGTTTTCAGACCTTTTCTTAATGCCTGAAATACAATAACGGTTAGTAATAATGTTTGAACATTCTTATGGGCCACACTGATCTATGAAATGATGAAGACGGACCTAAATCACCAAAAAGGGCGACTTAAAATCATAACAAACCGAAAATAGAACGTCTGACATAAACATTACCACACGGCTTAGTATCACGTGATACAGCCGAAATCAACTTCACTGGGTGGAAACCGTATCTACCTCCGCCCGTCCATCCATCAGTCAGTTAGACTATCACACCTTTTTGTCCGCTCTCTAACTCAACTATTTTTTATCCGATCTTCCACAAACTTGCTGAAAATGTTCATTGATATAAAATCAAGGTTTAGTTTGATTACTACTAAAATCGCATAAGGTATTTTTGAGTTATTGCCTGTTAATTAATAAAAAAAAATGACTGTTTCAGTCATTTTTGCACTCTAAAACAAACAGCTTTTATTGAATATTCACCAAACATGCTGAAAATATTTATTCATATAAAATTTAGGTCTAGGTTGATTATTACTAAAATCGCATGTGGCATATCTGAGTTTTTGCCCTTTATGTCTTAAAAAATGACTGTTTTCAGCAAGTTTTGCTCTCTAACACAAATACGTTTTATTGGATCTTCACCAAACTTGCTGAAAATGTTTATTGATATAAAATCAAGGTTTAGTTTGATTACTACTAAAATCGCAAAAGGTATTTCTGAGTTATTGCCTGTTTATTAATAAAAATTTACTGTTTCAGTCACTTTTGCACTCTAACACATACAGTTTTTATCGGATATTCACTAAACTTGCTGAAAATGTTTAATTATATAAAATTTAGGTCTAGTGTGATTATTACAAAAATCGCATGTGGCATACCTGAGTTTTTGCCCTTTATGTATTAAAAATGAATGTTTCAGCATGTTTTACTTTCTAACATATACAATTTTTATCAGATATTCACCAAACTTGTTGAAAATGTGTATTAATATTAAATCTAGGTCAATCATCTTAACTACCAAAATCGCACAAGGCATGTTGGAGTTATTGCCCTTGAATGACTAGAAATTGACTACTTCAGGCTTGTCTGACTCAAACAGTTTTAATTGGATCTTCACCAAATTTGCTGAAAATAATATTTGTATAAAATCTTGGTCCAGTTCTATAAATACCCAAATCGCCGAAGGCATGTTGGAGTTATGGTTCTTTAATTTTTAAAATTTTGCTATTTTATCCTTATTTTTGCCCTGTCCACTCTGTATAAGGACCAGTTTTTATTCTATTTTTAGCCAAATATTTGGTCAATGGTTGCATGTGCTTCATCTTAGCCGTGTTGATAATAAGTTAAGTAATAAATGACTACGATTTTCATACAACTGTATTCGATTTTTTTCCTTGACCTAGATTTAATACCAACACACGTTGTCAGCAAGTTTGGTGAAGATCCAATAAAAAGTGTTTGTGTTAGAGAGCAGAAAATGCTGAAACAGTCATTTTTTATTTATTCAAGGGCAATAATTCAGACATGCCTTATGCGATTTTGCTAGTTATTGAACCTGACCTATATTCTATACTAATAAACATTTGAAGATCAAAAAAGAAGTGTTTGAGTTAAAGAGCGGACAAGGCTAAAACAGTCATTTTCAGCAAGCTCAAGGTATAGATTCTCCGTAATGTTTTTAATCGCTTACCCACCGTGAATAATATTTACACGTTGTCACTGGATCTCATAGTGTTTAATCCTGTGCCTACTAGTCGTAACTTTACGGAGTTTACAAACTGTTTGAATCTAGAAAGACGCCGCGTAACGCGGCGTCTCATCTGGATCCAAACTGTTTGACACTCGTCTTAAGGTTTGTTTAATTAAAACAATGCATAAATCTAAACTGAACAAATTTTGCAGACGACAATGTCAAAGCAGACGTCTGTGCAGCAGAATAAGGGTTAACCAGATGCTCCAGATACACATGTAAGCGGGAGTAATCTGAACTAATCTAACATTTTCTCACTCATTTCAGCACCGAATGCTATGGTGTTACTACTGATTAAACCGTCTCTTCGAGACACTTTTAATGAGTATGACACCATTGGGTTTAAAAGCAGAAATAAAGATTTGAGTTTTCGAAATACTTCCGTTATCTGGAGCCCTGTATTTACAGAGTTGTCCTTCTTTCCATTTACATGGTTAAACTCTTTTCTGGATATAATATCCATAAATTAAAAAAAATTTGAAACGCGAATTTCTTAGATAAAGCCGCTTTTCGTGGAAGAATCACGTACTATGTAGTTCAAATGGGATCCCAAACAACCGTTTTAGGCAGGTTTCTCCAAAACACAATGCGGCTTTAAATGTACGAGTTACTTTGTAATAGAGTTAAGTAATATTTTACATATAGATACGGTGTATATACTATATACTGAGGGAGGACCATTGTGCTGATCCTTCACTGTTTTCAGTAATCTTGCATGCACGGATTATCTAACACTGGTAGAATGCCATTTCTATACTAAGATGGAACATTTATAAGACAAACTGTTTAGGTGTAGGTCGGTAGTCTTCAATCCAAAACCATTGACATGTGGCTGTTTCTAGTATTGAAGATGGGTGACCACCTAAAGCGGGTTTAGAGTTAAGTAGAATGCAACTAAAGACCAGTTCTGCTTTGCTTTCAACCTGCTTTAAGCTTTAGACTATCATCTGTTAGATTATAGAGAATGTTACTTGTAATAAATATTCTTGAATATATATACTAGAACTATTTTCGGCAAAAAGTGGAAGATGGAAGATGATAAAATGCGTAGCTGTGGAGTAATGAGTTAACCCTTTCCCCCAATAGAAGCGCCTTTTAGCGAATATGATTTATTCCTCCGCTGAAGAAAATAGTTCCAATTTAATCAGTCATGAATATATATTATAGGGAATATTTTCTATATTCTAGCACGTGATATCTTAAAGCAGGCTATAAGTTAAGCAGAATGCGCCTTAAGGTATAGATATAGATAAAGGATATGGATTGAAAAATGATGCGTCATATAGGGCGCGTTCTGTTTCAAGTTCATACTGCTTTACCCAATAAATACGCCTCTAATTCATTCCTTCACTGACGAAAATACTTCCAATTTATACAGTCATGAAAATGTATCATAAAGTAGACTAAAATTAAAGGAGAATGTGCCTTAAGGCGCATTCTGTTTTACCTTCAACCTGCTTTAAGTATTCACCTAGAAACGGATCTAGATCTTTGTTTGCCTACGGAAAAGATGTTTTAGACAATGATAGTGTTGAGCTTCATATGGCCGTTTTAATCTCGAAATTTATAGCCACTGCTTTCTAGATATATCTAAAATATGAGAAGACCAGCTTTAGTTTGCTCATAATTGGACTTCGAACGTAATTGCATTTAAAACTTTCCCCGCACATTTTTAGTATTTCGCAATATCAAATCTAAATTTGTCTTTACACATCATCTGGCGATCATATGATTAGTATTTATTGCTTATAATTATGAATCACTTTACGACAGCTCAGAAAATATGTTATTTGTATATATTTCTGCGTTTCAAAAAGGATTTTTAAAAGTTTTTCATGAATATGTAGTATTATTCTCAATGAAAAGATGAGGGGTCAACCAAACAAAACTTATTCTAACTTTACATCCCCGTATCAAAAGCATATGATCTGAACCCGATATTTTACCAACGCCTAAAGTAATATATTTAAATGCATGTCTTGCGTGCTGCTTTAGTATATCACCCATAGCAGCAACTTTAACGTTGACACCCGCCAAATTGAATAAAGGCCGTCCATAAGTAAAATAACTTCATTTATCAATCTTTGAACTAAATAGACACACAATTCATACAGTTATAACTTTTGTAAGTCGGACAGACACAAAACATCCACTTTATTAAACACGTGACTGTTTAATGCGCAAAAGTGATGCAGATAGACCTTATGACAGCGTTTTCTGCATTTCTTTTGTCCTGCACCAAAATACACACATGTCCATTGTTGTCTTTATAAATGCACTTCTTTTAGAGTACCGATGGACACAGGTTTGACTGTAGGATTTTCATAGATGTTTAACTATCTAATCCGCACATGACTGTGGTGTTTTAAGAGAGTTGACTTCTGATTTCGACAATATTTCGAAATGTTATGTTTGAGAAATTTCGAATGCCGAATTTCTACAATAGTTCGACTTTTCCCGGCCAGGCAAATTGTCGAACGTCGAAATTCGACATAAGTTCGACTTAGTGCGTATGTTATAGAAATGTTGAATGTCGAACGTTGAATTTCGACAATATTTCGAATTTTTCGCAGCCCGGCAAATTGTCGAACGTCGAAATTCGACATAAGTTCTACATAGTGAATGTGTTTCAGAAATGTTGAAAGTCGAACGTCGAATTACGACAATATGTCGTCTTTTGCAGCCCGGCAAATTGTCGAACGTCGAATTCCGACAATTTTTTGACATTTTGGTAAAAGGACAATGTCGAACGTCGAAATTCGACAATATTTCGACTATTTCACTGTCTGGCAATTTGTCGAATGTCGAATTTCGACATTAATTCGACACTTTACCGGCTTTGTTGAAATGTCGAAGTCGAAATTCGACAATATTTTGATTTTTTCCTGGCCCAGCAAATTGTCGAACGTCGAAATTCGACATAAATTCGACATAATGAATGTGTTTAAGATATGTTGAAAGTCGAACGTCGAATTTGGACACATTTTCGACAATATTTCGACTATTGCCCTATCTGGCAATTAGTCGAATGTCGTAAATATACATAAATTCGACACTTAACCGCCTTTGTTGAAATGTCGAATTTCGACTTTCGACAATATTTCTACTTTTTCGCTGCCAGACCACTTGTAAAACGTCGAAAGTAGACATTATGTCGACATAGTGAATGTGTTTAAGAATTGTTGAAAGAAGAACGTCGAATTTGACAATATTTCGACTTTTCCCGGGTCCGGCAGATTGTCATACGTCGAAATTGGACATAAGTTCAACAGAGGGAATGTGTTAAAGAAATCTTGAATGTCGAAAGTCGAATTTCGACAATATTTCGACGTTTCCCCTACTTGCAATTTGTCGAACGTCGAAATTCGACCCAAGTTCGACAATTTCCCGACTTTGTATAAGTGTTGAACGTCGAAATTCGACACCAGTTCGACAAAGTAATGTGTTTAAGAAATTTTGAATGACGAACGTCGAATTTCGACAATATTTCGACTTTTCCCCTTACTTGCTTTTTGTCGAACGTCTAAATTTGACCCTAGTACGACAATTTCCCGACTTTGCATAAGTGTCGAACGTCGAAATTCGACATAAGTTCGACAAAGTAATGTGTTTAAGAAATTTTGAATGTCGAACGTCGAATTTCGACAATATTTCGACTTTTTCCCTTACTTGCTTTTTGTCGAACGTCGAAATTCGACCCTAGTACTTTTTCCCTTACTTGCTTTTTGTCGAACGTCGAAATTCGACCCTAATACGACAATTTCCCGACTTTGCATAAGTGTCGAACGTCGATTATTCGACATCAGGTCGACAAAGTAATGTGTTTAAGAAATTTTGAATGTCGAACGTCGAATTTCGACAATATTTCGACTTTTCCCCTACTTGCAATTTGTCGAACTTCGAAATTCGACCCTAGTACGACAATTTCCCAACTTTGTATAAGTGTTGAACGTCGAAATTTGACATGAGTTCGACAAAGTAATGTGTTTAAGAAATTTTGAATGTCGAACGTCGAATTTCGGCAATATTTCGACTTTTCCCCTACTTGCAATTTGTCGAACGTCGAAATTCGACCCAAGTTTGACAATTTCCCGACTTTGTATAAGTGTTGAACGTCGAAATTCGACATCAGTTCGACAAAGTAATGTGTTTAAGAAATGTTGAATGTCGAACGTCGAATTTGAGACATGCTTCACAGGCAAGAGTGGAGGACTGAGGTACTTATTTAACGTTACGCTATGCCGTAGAAATGTAGCGTGTGTTGGTGCAAAAAGTGGTCATTCACGATATCAATCATACTGAATACAACTTTGGACTTTTTATGATAATTCATTAAACACCTAAACATTTTAAGAAAAAAACAACTTTTATTCAGTTTTTTTATTTTGACCCCTACCAACTTCTTCATTACATCACTCGAAACTTCATTTTCGGTATAGGTTTTAGACAATCAACATTATAACTTTCCAGCAAATGTTCCTGTAATCGTGTGGGGCGTTTCTACGTGTGCTTAGTATATGCAAAAAATACTCAAAATGACCCCAAATATTTAAATCTTGGGCAATATTTCTCGACAGGTTGCGTTCCAGATATTAAGCTCCAACCCCTACCCTACATAATCATATTAGTATACCCCCTCTAACTAGTTGGGGTTCGGGGACATGCTCCCCCGGGGAAATTTTATTCTTTATTCTTAGATGGCTTCAGAAGCGTTCAGGGTCGTGCTGTGCATTTAAAACAGGTAAAATACTAATAAAAATCTATGTAAATGTTTAACTTAAAATAACAAATTATTAATGATATAGGATCATATTTTTTGACGTTGTCTTCAGGCTATTAGCCTAGTCTACCCCTACCCCCTCCGATAAGTGTACACCCTTTTACTAGGGTGTCCGGGGCATGCTTTCCGGTACATCTTTTATTTCTATTGTCTTTGGTGCGTTCTAGGGGCGTTTTTTTATTTAATTATAATATACTAATGCTTTTTTACCATTTTCTTATTATTCACACTTAAAGCATTTAGATCTATTTATGAAGTTTGATCAATTCCTTAAGGATACATTTTGATTTAGTAAGTGTATTCATTGAATTTGAGCAAAAAAAACAATTAAGAAAAATGCACTTCAGGCAACAAACTCTAATGTATACACTTAGCATCATACTTTAAGTAAGCATCATCTTTTAACTGTTTTAATGTCTGTTTGTGCCAATTATTATTAAACATTATTTCAGAAAGCTAAAAATACTGCATGCCGACTTTTTGCCGAGAATGGCTATATTATACATTTCAAATGCCTATAGACAAAAAAGAACATTATAACCTATGTTTTTCTTTTTGCCATGGTGCTAAGGTACGTTCGAATAACCTATGTAGAAATGTCCATAGAAATCCTACGAAGATTTCATTTGGGCGCGTATGTCCTTAATTCAATAATCATACAATCTGGCGAGGTTTTATTTATCCAAAATGCCAATAGACCTGTATAATATCCGATAATAGGGCTAGTTTTGAAATAAATTCGTTGCCTGATTAGTACTGAATTCAACTGGTTCGTCCGTGTTTTTTAATTGATAATGTAAGTTTGTATAAAACTGTTCCCATTCGCTACAATGGCTTATCGTGAACCACCTAATATAAGAAAACGCTCTATTGACCTCATATAATTCCACCCGCCATTTATCATTATGGTTCCCGGTTTCCTCTTTTTCTTGGGTGCCGCCATTTTTGTCCTTTGCCTGTCCCTATGTCTAAAGGTCAAGGGAGAGAACCCAGTCTATGACCAAAGTTACTATAAACTGTTTTCCTTCATAGATATAATGGGGGAAATCATGTGCGCAATTAACTCCAGCAATATTAAAGGGATTTGCACTGAACCTTCGTGGACTAACATTACTTGTAGACAGACAGGTATTTTATTTATGTCTCACTTCTATAAATGATGAGTAACTAAAATTAAAAGAACCATTCAAAAATGAGTTATGAGAGACAGTGTAAAGCTAAACAAGAGCACCGCAGTGCGGCAAAATACGCCCGTCTTGGCCGGTGGGTGTCAAAGTCGTCCGGACTCCCGGAGTGAATGTGTTTAAAATGGTTTGGAAAGTTTACTGCGATCATTTTGACTGTAGTAATGGCGCTTTGAATATATTTCCTACACAGAATATCTAGGACAAAAAGGTTTGCACCGAGCTTCCTCTGCACTAGTGGAGGGAATTCCAAGATTGACTACTTATATAAAATGTCCGAGGGGTTGGCTATTTGATCTGCATTTATTTTACATAGAATGCATGTATACATAAATCGGAAAATATTGTGTGCAGTTTATTCTTCCTACACTGTTGGAGGACTTTCATAGACCAACTACGTGTATTTGAAGGTGTAGAAGTGGTTTGGAATTTCGACTGCGACCATTTGTATATAAATTAAAATGTGTACGGCTTCCTCACTATTTGGTTCAAACTGTCATAGATGAACCACCTGTATTTTGAAGGGATATAGATGGGAGTACTGCTGTAATTTATATTAGTAAGTTGTTTGAAAAGCTACATTGAAGTTGGAAATAGTGATATTGGTAAATTATTAACTCCATAAATGAGTATGGTTCTTATAAAGAATTAAGATGATTGGACTCGCATAGGCATAGTGAAAATTACTGGTATAAAAGCTGTTTTCTTAATGAAACTGGCTGGAACTATTCCTTGTCCGACTTGGATTCGAAACCTGCCACCGCTCTCCCACGTCGCCATATGCAACCACAACTTATCACAAGCATTGTACTTTAAGTTAATTTATTCGGTGCCCAAGTTAAAATTGTCATATATACGAGTACATTCACTTTTAGCACGAATATAACGTTTGGTTACCTAAGCGACTATTCACAATATATGCTAAATAAGAGCCGAATACTGGAAATATGTGTCAAATTCCAAGCTTTTTAAACAGCAAAGTATATCAACTTATTTGAATTAGTGTACGTCAGTTTCATAACCAGGCGTGCAAGTTCATTGTCATATAAACATTCACTTTTAGTATCAAACTATGATTTGGTTATTTTAGCAAGCAATGACACTATATATTTCCTCTTATAACAGAGATTATATATCATTTGACAGGATACATCACAATAAATGTAATAATAATTATATATACATTATGATCGAAACACAAATGAAACAACTATCTAATACACTTCATTAAACATAACCAATGAGTACAAAGAATACAGAGCTCATCGCTTTAAGTTTGTATGTAGCATTGATATGATTAGATACAAATCTCAAAGTGAATGAAACATTAACAACGGCCATCACTTTAGAAATGGTTGATTTATATATTATACTCTCAAATAATTTGAAAACGATAGGTTATAAGGAAATGGTAATTTGAACAGGCATACTAATTCGTAGCTACCAGTTTTATATAAAATTAAACTTGATTATGACTGACCCTTAGAGCATGATATGTCAAATACGACAGAACAGGCATCAAGAGAAGTCGAAATCAATATAAAGGCTCAGTGGTATTCCATTACTGCTCCTTATACGACTCCTTTTTCGAAACGAAACAAAATAAGCTGTCAGTAGTGTGCTGCTTTCCAATAGAAACACAGACAATTCATTTTATTATAAACGCAATGCACAGGATAAAGAGTTTAATCAGTCTAAATCGTATAATACTAATACTATGATAAAACCGTATAAGGCAGTAAAGCAAAAACCACAATCCTGTTCACGGTTTATGCTGATCAAATATAACCCATTTTTATGCACATTGCAACAAACAATGTGGCTTTTGACAGAAATAAATTGAAAGTTTAGTCTGACCAGGTCTAACTCAAAGTTGCGCATTCAACAGTTTTCACAAGAAACATAAGGATGAGTGACAGTTTGAAATCATATCAGACGCCGCATTACGTCTGATCTGGGTTTTAACTGTTTGCAAATGAAAGCCAAGTCATGCTCAGCAGTCTTAGAGTATTAATTTCCTTCTCTATAACAACTCCCTCCGAACAACAAACACTCTTTGTCTCTCATTGGGTGTTGTTGTTCAGAGTAAGCACTGTATATTGTTCTCATTTGGCATATATTGTGAGTGGCTGTTAAGGTAACTAAAAGTATATTTTGTGTCAAAAAGGAATAATTGCATAACAGTACATGTACTAATTTGCAAACCTGAAACTGCTACTAAAATACACTGGTTCGAATACGTGCAATATACTTTCCCTTCAAAATAACTTAATTTGACATATTTTTGACACACATTTTCCATATAGTTTTCTCATTTTGCAATTACTGTGAATAGTTGCTAAGGTAACAATTTATTATTTTCATTTCACTGTTTTACAACAATGTTAACTTGCAAACTGTATGAATACGGGCTTAGATTATGAACTTTCAGTACAATGGTTTTTACAGGTTCAGTGGTTGACTTCAAAAACGCTAGAATTCATATTTTATTATAATGCTATCATTCAGCAATTATTATGGGTGGTTGCTGTGGTAACCAAATACCAGTTTCATGCTAAACGACAAAGTGTATATATGTATGACAATGGTTATTTTCAAACCTTATAATGAAACTATGAAAGTAATGAAAGTAATTGTGTAATGATTCTGATAGTTTACTGCATTTTACCTGCCTAATGTCTTGCGTTTGACACATGTTTCCAGTAAATTAAGTCCTTTTGACAGGTGTAACCATAGTTACCAAGCAATATATGCATGTATTCTTCTATTTGTATTTTATAACGCTACGCTTCAATATGTGGTTATAGCCATTTAAGAGTGACCATGGTACATTTCAAGCAATACAGCTCAGTTACATACCGATAGCAATTAAAACATTGAACTTATTATAGTTTCGTTTCCATGGTTACTTCCTTAGCAACCCAAATCCAATAGGTTTTCTTCCCAAATAGTAATCAACATACATGCATTATTTTTGTTTCTTGGTGATCATATTCAAATTCAACATAGATGCATGAATTTTCTACCAGTACTAAAATATGCCAAACTCATAGTTTCTTTCTTTCAGTATACTAACCGCTAAACATTGAACGTGCGTATCAATTAGGTTTAATGATGACCTGAAAGTTACAACGTTATTTTATAATCCGTATGTCGTGTTTCGAATTTCAAATGTCATTGTATCTGAAACATGTACGTTTTACCTGAAAAATGCCATTAATTTGTTATTTTTTACACACAAAAGGAAATCCTCTTTTCGCGTTACCATGGCAACCGGAAACAAGTTTTGGGGGTATTGTTTTCCATTTCATGCATATAGGTACAAATGGTGTAACTTTCATGCAAATCGGAGCAATGGGTGCTGACGCCTTTATAATGCAGAGAATTACTTACACAGTGTTAAATTTGATGACAGAGTTATGGCCCTTGTTCTAAAACATCTGCACCACTTCCAGATCTGGCATCCACCATAAATTAAAGCCTCATGGTCTAAACTATTCGAAAATATCATCAGAAATGTTATACTAGATGGGTTAAAAAAGAATCCATTTTAAGGCCCTTTTATTCAGTTGGCCCTTCTACTAATTAGTATCATTATCAAGTGTACGTTGGATCGCCATAGAGGAATAACTTCACTGAAACGCGACGAATTGGGTTTACTACATTTAGAAGATTAGTACGAATGTTTTGATATGTTTGACAGTGAAAGAAGAAGTGTTGCGCGCTTTCGATTTCACCGCAGTGCCAGGGTGGCGACTCGACTGTGCCTTTTTTAAAAAGGTTTAAATTTAAAGAGCTACAATTGGTCCTGAGCCTCGTATGGAGAATTTGCGCATTCCTATTTCCAATAAATTGATAGGAAGGTATACTGGTAATCGGGCCATTTATTGCTCTTTTAAAAGATTCTAAACAGAGCTCGAGTTTCTTATTTCTAACGGAAGAGAATTCCACTCACGAACAACAGATGGTAAAAATTACTCAGAATATAGTTTTGTTCTAGCGTGTAACAATTGCACGTCTTCAGTATTTCTCAAGCTGTACCTTGACTCATCACCTACAAGGGCTGGGACTAATGAAGATAATTATTCTGGTGTTTGTTTATTAACCATTTTAAAAAAAGAACAAGCTTATGTTTCTGTCTTCTAGATTCTAAAGTTTCCCAACCAGTTTCATTTTCAAGTTGTTTTACAGAGACAAGCTTTGTTGTGCCAGTTACAATCCTAGCAGCCTCATTTTGAATCTTGTCTAATTCATATTTTGTGTGCTAGTACAGTTGTTCCAAACTACATTTGAAAATTCTAAGATTGGTCTTATAAAACTGAAGTAGATTATTTCGAGGGATTTTCTGTCAAGTGTATATTTTAGTTTGCGCATGATATTAATTCTTCCCCTTGCCTTGTTTTTGATAAATTCAATATGTTCATTCAAATGTCCATCACTTGAAAAATAGATACCAAGATGTTTATGCGATTCCACTTAATTAATTTCTTCAGATAACATTTCTAGTTGAGGGTGAATGGGTTTATTTATTTTACGGGAGATTAAAAGAGATTCAGTTTTAGAAGGGTTAAAAGTGACAAGCCATGTCTTTGCCCAGACAGTTATTTTGGTGATATCTGTAGATAGAATTTCTGCTGTTATGTCTGCATGATCAACAACTAAATAGAGACTTGTGTCTTCTGCAAGTAAACGTATGTTTGATTGTATATCAGAAACTATATCATTAATGTATAAAATAAATAAAAGTGGACCTAAAATATATCCCTGTGGGACCCCTGCCCTAATCATTGCCCATTCAGATATTGCTCCAGGCATAACTGCTCTCTGACGTCTATTGTAAAGATAACTATTAAACCATTTAAGATTTGTTTGGTTCTTCAATTTAAAAATAAACCTATGTCAGTCTGTTGTCTATTAAAGCGAACATTGACAAACAAGTGTTACAGGGTCTACACTATTTGGAATTTCTCACTTATTTAGAATGTTCTGCTCTATATTATATGGGAAAACATTGCAGTGTCTTACACGAGTGTATATATGATAAACTTCTTGATGTGCTTCGGTTGATAGTATTGATGTAAATAAAACCTGGCTAAATTGAGATTATGATAAAAATCAGCCCGTTATTTGATAATCCGGGATCGTAAACATCGAATCAATGAGCATTTTGTCTTCTTTAAAAAGGTTTTTGTCTTTCTGTCGTCTTAAAATGGAAGATAAGTACACACTAATAGTGTATTTGTCGTCAGCGGACTTTCACCTGATCTTTGCGGCACGTGCTTATAGTAGTACATTTTGATAAAGAAAAGTTTGATCTGCTTCCGTGTCTTCTCTGTTAGCGCAGTTGGTACGGTGATTGACTTGCAATCGAAAGGTTCTAGGTTCGATTCCCACTCGCTTAAAAACTTTTTTTTAACAAATTGTCCGATTTTAGTGACTAGTCAATTCATAACGCAGTGATCAAAGGACAGGCTATGTTTAGTCTAGTAATAATGAATAATATCAGATGCAAGTATAGTCAAGTGACAGCTAAATTTGTGAGGATTTATAGTCTATATAACAGACGGCAGCTTAACACAGGACAAAATTAATGCTAAAAGATAGATCCTAAAGGAGCTTTTATGCATTACTTTTGTTATGCATTAAGCAGTCACTTGCCTTTAAAGATCTACAGGCTACCGTATTCAATGGTCCCTTATTACAGGTTTGACTTATGGTATTATTTAGAGCTGACGGCATTTTAAAGTTGAACTCAAGGGAAGTTACTCGTTTTGTTGTTACATTTTTTGTCAGAATTTCAGGAAATCATGTATAAATGTAAATTCTACTGTAGATTTTCATTAAATTTTTGTGACTAGTAGAATTAAGTTATATCTATCTAATAAGAGTAAAATTAGTGTATGTCAAACAGCTAGATTTTTGGTAATTTAAGATTTTCAGAATTTGACTTTTTTAAAATATTGATATTTCCAGAAAATATGTCATGAAATACTTTTGTTTGCCCAATATCTTATAGTCTATGTACAGTTTACTTGAATGTACAGAAATTATTGAGTTATATCATTCTATAAAGAAAATATTCCTGTTTATTAAAAAGGGAGCTTTTCTCGACAAAAGGTCCTGTCAGAAAAAACTTTTTTTTATTTTAACGATTTTTCACTCTCCATATGGTATATTTCAATTTAATCAAGGTTTCAAAGAATTCTGACACAGAATAAGCTGACCCGCGAACCACCTTAATTGATTTTTGATATATTGTTGAATACATGAAATATAGATAAAGATCCTTTCGATACGCTTGTATTGGAATATGTTATGTAAGAGGGGCAGCGAAAAGTTTCTACAACACTTGATCAGCGATAATGACTGAGTTGAACCAAATGTGTCTAAATTCATTTGGTTCAACTTGGTCATTTTCCTAAGTAAAATGGGTAGTAGAGAATAGTTTCTATTGAATGTGCTACAGCAAATCTATAGTATATTTGTTGAAAGATTACCCCTTGATTAGTAACACTGGTAAACAGAGTATCTATTATATAGTCAAACAACTAGGTCTGACATGTCAAAGGTCAGCCGAGTCCATTTTATAGGGATAGCAGCATTCCGCATGTTCTCGGACCATTTTTAAACAGTCGAGTATAGTAAATGAGTTACAAATGAAGGCGAAATTGTTGTCAGCAGTTTAGCGCAGAAGGTAAAGCGTCGGTACCCAGAGTGCATTGTGATAATAATAGTTTTGTTCAGTGTGGGTTCGAATCCCGCGTCAACCTCAATTTTTTAAATCTAGAATGAATAGTTAAGCATTATCTTAGTTCATACTGAATTATTCTGAATATGTATGCACATGTTCTTCAATGTTGGGGAAGGGGTGCATTATTTTGAGTTCGAGTCCTATATTAGCCATATTTTCAAAAACAAAGGGATGATAAAATACAAATTTCAATACAAGTTTTAGTTGTTTTCTCCAGGGGACTTTCCGCATTACTTAAGTGCAATATAATTATAGTATCCTTAATATTGTTTTAGCAAAAAAAAATCAGGTTGATGCAAGACTCGAACCCGCGCTTGATAAAACGTTTCCCGATCATGCTTCCTTTTAGCCCTACGTCTTATCCACTGCGCTAAGTTTCCGATAACTAATTCATTTATTGTTTTTACAAATAACTAAAACTTTTCTTTTAAAACATGCCACGAGGATATCCGAAATGCTGATCTCCCTTATAAATGGACTCGGCGACCCCGTGACACGTCTAACCTAGTTGTTTGACTATAGTAAGAGATTAGTAGCACCCCAGGTGAAGAGCATAACTGTAGCTATGCACTGTCAAATCTATAGTACATTTGATGAAAGGCTACCCCTTGATTAGCAACACTGGTAAACAGAATAAGATTGCCCTTGACTAATTAGTAGCACTCCAGGTGAAGAGCTTGACTAAACACTGTCTGATATGCAGTTCCTGTGGATCGCTGATTTTGGCAAGGAGTTTCTGTATGGACAGTATAACAACGTTTTACTGTTGTTAGGGAGCTGAGGCGTTTGAATGTTATAGTATGTACATTGTAGTTAACCCCTTAACTGCGTTACCCCAGGTGAACTAAAAGTTACAGGCAGCCTGGATAATACCCAGACGGCAGACGCCTAGAAAAACGGCGTCTGATCAGGATCCTAACTGTTTGGCTTTTCAACAGTCATGTCGCTATGTATACACTCAATATAGTCATATCCTCTAAATTTAGGAAGTAGAAGCAGACAACACATTATCTGTTCATTTTGCCGTGTGAATTGATATCCATGGCTCCAGATAAGTAGAGTATGTCAAATTCTAAATTCTCTGTGTATGCAGCGGACACTGTGATGTCATATTTAAGAAATAAAAAATTCATACCAGTGTTCTATCGTGCAATCGAACACTGGTAGGAGTTGATATGCGTAGTAATTTAATCACGAGGCCTTTAGGCCGAGTGATTTAATTACAAGCATCTCAACGACTACCAGTGTTCGATTGTTAGATGGAACACTGGTATGAATTTTTTATTTCGATTCTAACACATAATTTAACCGAAATTTGCACCAAAGCAACGGCACTACATTTCTTGGCGTACGCACTTTTGAAGCCAAATGACGTCACGTTCGAACGTTTAGCGCGTGAGTGTTCTACTGAAAATTCGTACACTGAGACGGTCCTTCTTCGCTTATATAGGGGTGTGGGCGAGGTGTGTTAGAATACTCATTCTAACACATCTCGCCCACACCCCTATATAAGCGAAGAAGGATCGTCTTGGTGTTCGAATTAAGAAATAAAAAATTCATACCAGTGTTCTATCGTGCAATCGAACACTGGTAGGAGTTGATATGCGTAGTAATTTAATCACGAGGCCTTTAGGCCGAGTGATTTAATTACAAGCATCTCAACGACTACCAGTGTTCGATTGTTAGATAGAACACTGGTATGAATTTTTTATTTCGATTCTAACACATAATTTAACCGAAATTTGCACCGAAGCAACGGCGCTACATTTCTTGGCGTACGCATTTTCGAAGCCAAATGACGTCACGTTCGAACGTTTAGCGCGTGAGTGTTCTACTGAAAATTCGTACACTGAGACGGCCCTTCTTCGCTTATATAGGGGTGTGGGCGAGGTGTGTTAGAATATATATTATAAGACGTACCACTAAAACCAGGAATGTGTATCTAATATACATTCCTGAGTGTACTTAGTTTCAAAGGCTTACGTTTCTACATTTTCCTTGTCATACCCGTTATCTAATTGTTACCATTCAAATGGTATCTCTATATTTTAACAAAAATCAGAATTGTATTTTGCGGTTTTGTGTGAATAAAGTTGAGTTGAGTACCTATGTGCAATGGCGTTTTAATCTTATTGACACCATTCACTTCCTTGTACACAAATTTTGTGGCGATCCAGATGCTTGCATAAGTGTTTGTCTTGTTTGATAAGGGTACAGTGGGGAAGTTGTTTTTCCCAATAAACGCGTTTGTGCTAAAACGTTTATTTCCATTTTGGAAACAGTTTGGAGCCTGGTCAGACGCCGGGTAGCCCGGCGTCTGACCAGGCTCCAAGCTGTTTGCCACTCAGATAAAAATTAGAAACGGTTTATTTTTCAAAAAGCATATCAGTTTCATTCTATCGCATTCGGTTTGCGTTCAGTTTCGTTTTGAACGGGAAATAATAAAATCCTCTCCACTGTATACACCACAAACAACAAACATTAGCCCTTCACCTGCTACAGGGCTGCCTGTTTCAAAATTGTCTGCGTTTTATTTTTATTTTATTTTTTCATTTTTTAAAAAACGAAATATCAATGTTCTAATAAAAGAAACATAAAAAACGAGTGTAAAACTTGTTGGCTTCTAATCAGACGTCGAGTAACTTCCATATATTAAATGCGCTATGCAAGAGAATAGTTAAAGATGTGTCTAAGATTAATTTCAAAGAATACTGTCATGACTATTATATATGGTACAAAGTAAAGAGCATTGGCCTATTAATGTATTATAGCGACACCTCGAAATGGGACACTGTGATACCCAGTGGCCATAACACACTTTTGTCAGTCAAATGTGCTTTTGCGGTTGGTGTTCAACTTTCTTCTTTCTGCTTGGTTTATGCCCCCACCCGTCTCTCTATCTGTTGGATGGCCAATTAGTCCATAGATGGCAAACGTACGTTAACCATCAAATCAAACTATTATTTACTCTTAACATTATGTATGTACAATTTATAATATTTACATTCGCCCGATTAAACTCCAGTGATAAATTTGTCGTTTATTCGTATAGATGCAATTGCTCAAGGAGGCGGGACTTGTGATTAAGTTTCGCAGAGGAGGCAGGGCATATGCAGTTTTCATTCGCGAATTAATCTTTGGAACTTGGACAGCAAACATTTGGCGGATTTTTCAAATATGCTTCTTAACCGATGAATGCCTTCCTATTAGCGAAAACCACGATTAACGACTAAAATTCTTCT
The DNA here is from genome assembly GCA_922989275.2 of Gari tellinella. Classification (NCBI taxonomy): domain Eukaryota; kingdom Metazoa; phylum Mollusca; class Bivalvia; order Cardiida; family Psammobiidae; genus Gari; species Gari tellinella. The sequence goes on from OV277858.1 coordinate 57,742,705, forward strand.
TTATTAATGAGATAAATTGCAAGAAAATTGATATACCTTATACATGTAAACAGCAGTAGTCTGCATTTCTTTATGACAAAAATATCGATATATTTATCCTACTTTAAAAATAACGCCATTTCCAAATGACGTCAGTTCGGCATTTTGGCGCCAAACTGTCAAGTTGATGACGTCAGAATGTAAACAATGGAACTTATTTTTTTGCTTTCGAATGTACACATCTTCAGTAATGTGGTCATGGCTGTTCCTTATAGGGTTCACATTATTCGTGTTATCTACCTCCAATATGGATTTTAAACATACATGCGTACTAACAAAATGTTCATTTAATATTACAAATTACAGCAAATAATTATATTGTAAATACATGTATATGCTAGCGATTCATTGTAAATTTGTCGATCATTTTCTGTCGTTTATTTCGCTTGAACGCGGAAAAATCAGTTCATTTCTTAATTAATGCAATAAGATGTTAAAACCCTTTCATTGTCATTATGACGTCATAACCCGTCCAACACGTTTAATGCCATAATATATTATTTCTGCGGTGAGTAGCAATTTCCCAGCCGCCGCAGAATTCCTACGGCCACTGCATGCTGCGCTCACATTTGCTGCAGTCGCCACGCGGAGAGTTTTGATTATTGGGTTAAAAATTCTATTCGCCACAGAAATATGCCGCAGCAAATGAGAGCGAGGTATGAGATTATCTGTATTTTGTTTGAGAAGGATTTGTGCGGAAAGTCTAAGACCTACGAATCTAGTCAAGCACGGTCTTACTTTATTTGTCCATGCGTTATTCTGGCTTGTGCAACGACTTTTAGACCAGAGATAATCAACTTCAGTTGATAATGGTTACGGAATCTTATCAAACACTCTTATCACGCCTATTGCAGATGATACAATATTTCAGGGGCCCGTCTTACAAACATCGTACGACAAAAACGGTCGTAAGTCAAAATTGTAAAATGCATCTACATGTAATTTCTGATTTCTCCTTTTAATCCTGTCTTGTTGCATCTCTTTGGAATCGTCTTTTCTAGACGATTCCAAAGAGATGTCACAGACAGGATTCGATGGAGAAAAAATAATAATTGATCATTTTAGAATCCGACTTACGACAACATGTGTGTAAAAATCAGCGGGCATAGCCTGCGGTTAGGATCAGGATGTTTTCCAAAATGTTTGGTGCACGCATAGACTTACAACAGTCTATCGTCTGTCACCAAGTTAAGTTAAATTTAGCGGACAAAATAATAAGTCAGTCTAATTTTAAACACCATTTTATCTTTTAACATCGTTTACCAGTCAAATGAATTAAATGTTGATACATGCCTCAAGCAACGAGATTGCGTATAAAAGCTCCACAATAACGACAGGCTACAATACAACATGGTTTTGGACTCAGGTTAACCCTTTCACTATCAATGACGCCAAAGGATCCAAACTGTTTGACACTCGTTTTGATTTATTTTAAGTCAAACTGCCTTATTTAACTTTGAATCGATATTGCAGACAACAATATTGAAGCAGACGACAATATGATGGTGGAGGGGTAACAATCTCGCGATTAATTTGACCATGAAAGGGTTAAGACAGGTGACTACTCAAAGCAAATTGGAGGCCAAGAAGCAGATTCTTTAATTCCTCTTTAACCCATTCAAGCCTACTAAAGAGAGCATTGACAATCAGAGTAGACCCTGCGCGATACCCCCTTTATGTGGTGTCCCACTGAGTCTGCACGGTTTGTTGTTTTCTGCTGTACTGACAAACACTGTTGTGTCATTAGATCACCTTTAGTTATCTATAATGAAATCTTCCAGCAAGCACATACGAGAGGTAATTGCAATATGCAGGCAAACATACGCGGTTAAGTTACGGTAACTAGCCCTTCAATGAAGTTTCGTTTGAATGTACATGTACGTTATATGGAGGATGTTTATTCTATGTGGAGGTTATTCTTACTATGATATTGGGCCTTGAGACGGTACAGAAAACAAGCCCATGGTCTACTAATCTTTGAGGATATTTTGGTTTATAGTTTATAGAGACACAATAGACGATATGCTCAATACAAATCTTAGTTCATTGAGTTATCAAGCTGTAAAATATAGACGGAACAGTTAGTCGACAAGCTCTTCATTGTAATAAAGTAGCACCGAACTATACGTAGTGCAGGCTGGCGAACTTTGTCCTGGGCAAACTATATTTGTGACAAGCTATGGGACAGAAATCTCCAGTTTTTCCGCTGAAAAGAGCAAATCTTAAACATTCTCTGCCTTACAAAAATAGTTACAACATTTGCACAATTTATTAAAGATTCTGTTATAATAATTATACTTATATTATTAATAATACATGTAATAATAATAATAATAATAATATTATTATTATTATAATATACATGTATTTGTATTTATTATTATTATTATTACATGGTATTGCATGCATTATTATAAATATTATTATCATTATTCGTCGAGGCATGTTGCTAGTTATACTCGGTTACATTCATTATATCCACACTGGCAATACATGTATGTGTGTTGTACAGCGCTCCCTCTCTTCTCTTCAACGACACCCGTTGAGTGGCAGAAAGTGTGTGCGTTGTTCGGAGGGAGTCGTTATAGGGAGTGAAACTGGCGTACATTTGCAAACAGATTGAATCCAGATCAGACGCCGCGTAACGCGGCGTCTGATCTGGATTCAAGCTGTTTGTCACTCGGCATTAAGGTTTTATGTCAAAATGTCCATTATGTAACTTTGAGAAAAACTGCAGACGACAACTTTAAGCAGGCGATATTGCAGCAGTTCAAGCGTTAGACATAATTGTCATGTTTAAGGGAACTGTGGCAAGGGTCGTTGTAAGGAAGAAGTCGTTGCTGGGAGGGCCGTTGTAGGGAGGGGGTACTGTATTTTATTACATCCATTCACGTTCTCAACATTCCATGGCGGTGAATGATGGCTGAAGGGTACTGGCCAAACTGAAGTGACCCAGAAACAACTGGGTAATAAACAGTAAAGGTCCTTGGCCGAGAAACCAACACATTCATCATGATGATGCAGGTGAAGAGTTATGTTAACTAATTCACCCTGATACTGTTAATGGACACTTCCAAATTTCAATTCAATTTAGTCTATTTGTGACTTTCTAGTATTGCCTTTTGCAATTTATTGTAAAATGACAACCAATGCATGCAGACCCTGATCAGAGAGTCCCTTAATTGGTACTCTGATCTTGGTCTACACTGTTTGCATTAGAAAAATGTACTATTTACAGGTAAACTATTTCGATAATGACGAGTATACTCGTTGCTAGAGTTGAATATGTTACCTCTATGAATACTATATGTTGTATTTCCCAGTCGTGTCCAACATTATCTTCGGTTACTGTTTTAAAATTAAAATGATTTAATATTTCTTTCCACAATTGGACCAGAGCGCCAAGCAGTTTGGATCCTGATGAGACGCCGAGTTACTCGGCACCTCATCTGTATCCAACCTGTTTCCAAAATGTCACATTGCATGTAAAGAATTAAAAAGGTATGGGCTACATTCTGTAAAAGGACAGTAGTCAACTAGTCATGGGTGGACACTGGACAGACACGTTGAAAGCGTGTAACACATTTTCTGCCAATGGAAACGGTATTTGTATTTGACAACAGTTTGGATACAGATATGGCACATGTTTAACACTAATATTGATGATACTTTCAGTCGAAATTTACATTTAAAAATGCAAACAGACGTTAATAACAGAGTTGCAAGAGACTGGAAACCTGCAGAATATAAAAGAAATGAATCAAAACTATCCTTTAAAATAGTATTCTGATCCGTGAACTTTTTATCCTGCCATAATATCATCTACTTTAAACGTTATCGTATGTAAAATATTGAAGGAGAACCCCTAGTGACTCATATATAATTATGTACACATCTTTTATAAGCAGTACACTGGTGAGGAAATACACTTGTCCTATACGGAAATAAGGGATTCCCCTTTTTTGTGTTATCCCTGGTATATGATGTGACTGTCATGGTCCTCCATTATTTCATTCATGTACTATTTATCTATTTTACAATGTTTGTTATAATGTCTTACCATGTATTGTTACATTTTATGCTGAAATAAATCTATCTATCTATCTATAAATCTATATATCTATCTATCTATATATCTATCTATCTATCTATAAATATATCTATCTACAAACAGTGTAAACCCTGGATAGACTTAATTAGAAACTGGAACTGTCCATTCGTTCAGAATTCGTTTAAAATATAATGCATGAAAAGATGTCTGCTTAATGCGGGGCAAAAGAACTATTCAATTATAGAACTACATTTGCCCAGCATAACCCGTGACTTCTGTTTAGAGATAGCAATGCTTCTCATTAAAAGTGGCATATTGTCGGAGAAATCCATGCTCATTTAATGATTGATTGATCGCTTAACACAATCCCTTTGATCTGTACCGTTTTGCTTTCAACAAATCATATTCAGGGCGTATTAATACATACAATATTTGAATTTATAGCATACCTGTTTAATTAATTATAGCAACTACCCTGCCATCAATTAAGTTATTGTGACCAGATGCAGACTTTCTCCGGTACCCGACACGGCGCAAATACAGCAAATCTGGTATTAAACGACCTCTCAGTAAAATATCCATACAAAGTCAAAACCACATGTTATTATGGCTGCTTAATGCACGATGAAAATGATACAGAAAGCTCCTGTAGGAGCTTTCTGTATTATTTTTATCCTGCAATAAGCAGTCACATCATGTATTTACATATTATCACGCTATATCAATGCTTAATACAAGATTGACTGAAGTAAATTCCACCCATTCCTGTACTAAAGGTGTCGCCGTGGCCTATAAAACTGTATCATCATTTAATAGGTGACAGTGAAGATCTAAATTGACTTCAATTACCATAATTTACCGTATTGTGCGGTTAGCGTATTTTTAGCGTAGAATTCAATTGGTGAAATTAGTTTGCTGACAGATCTAATAGAATTAACCTTTATCACGCTATACCATTGTCGTTCGGAAAAATTGTCGTCTGCAACAATTTTCAGAAATTATTTTTTCTGATTTTTCGGACATTAAATATCATCAGAGTATCAAACAGATTGGATCCAAATGAGACGCCGAGTAATTCGGCGTCTCATCTGGATCCAAACTGTTTGCAACATAAATCGCAAATTCGTCCGAATCGTGCAGAAGATTAAATGAACCCATGTGTGAAAATGGGATATCAAATTTATTCGCCACTATGACCAGGAAAATTAATATTGTAAATCAAATTTGATTTAGCTGACCACACAGACATACCAGCGAAGAGAATTCCGTATCGCCTCACTAAGTAATTACCGTATAATCGTAACCCGGCAATGTCAACGTGACTTTCAATTTTTTGCTGGGGGTGATGTGGTGCAAACTCGCCTTTCCAAGTTGACCTTTTGTGTCAAATACCTGTAGAAGACAGTGCAACCAAGGGGTTTAGCCATAGTAACGTATCCGAGACCGAAGAATGGAGAGGAAAGGGATAGGGTTGGGGCTTCCGTTTCTCGGTTTGCCCCTTTTCAATATGTTAACTTAAACATTTAAACGTTAACCTTTGTCTTAACATCTAAACTTTAACCTGTGTCGTTACTGTTGGTACGCTGCATTCATAGCCTAAAGTGAAACCAATATGGAACGTCCTGTTATGGCATTTAAGGTCAAGGTCACTGTTAGAAGTAATATCACTCACGCAGCATTGAAAAGAGTTTCAGTATTTCACGCAATATAGTTTTCAGTGTTAATACATGCACTAGTGGATGTTTAAAGCAGGCCATCCCTTTGCAAACGTTTCATATGGCTCTTTGATCAGATGCCGAGTTACCCTCTTCGTCATTTCTGGCTCCTAAACTAGCATTTACCCGCTGTACTACGAAACGCTTTCGTAGTCTGTTATGAACAATACTCGAAACTATAACATAATCTCGATATGGCATTAAATCATTTATTTACAGCTAGTACAAATACTAGTCCTGGCCTCATGATTATAAAACATTGGAGATGAGTCCAGGGTCACTTTCATTGGTCAAATGGTGGCATTCTGAGACCAATCAAAATGTTGAGAACGATCTCACTCATCTCAGACTGATCTCAAACGCTTTATAAGCATGGCAATAGGACTCCCCCAGATAAGAGTAAGTAAAATTACCATTTACAAGCTTTTATTCCATTAATATAACGTCTACTAAAACACATAATGTGATTGCTCATTAGAATTAGTTCGATGTGATTCCAATGAGTGGTCACAACAAAGGGTTTGACGAACATATAGATATATACGGATGTTAGTGTTTGCTAAACAAATCGTAGTTTTTGGCAGATTTTTTTTATCAAATAGTTTATAAAGTCGACTCATTTGGTCATTTGCTGAAACACATTTATGCCATGTTTCTAGTTCTGCAGGAGTTACCAAATACAGATACTTTTAGATTCAATTACCATTTGATTTAATTTGTTATGATTTTATGTCGCTTTTAACAGTAGTTCAGTCATATCGCGACGTCCAGTTAATTACAGGTGGAGGAAGACCCCAGAAGCCCTTTATGCAGTGTTTCAGGCACAAATCCGCAACTGGGTAGAACCACCGACCTTCCGCAAGCCAGCTGGAAGGCTTCCCCACATGAAAATTCTGAATGCACAGACCGGGATTCGAACCTACAGCGGTGAGGAGCTTAGTGATAGTTGTTAGTCACAGTTACTATACCACTAGGCCCCCTAGATTCAAGTACCAGAAACGCCTGTATTTGCAGGGCTGCCATTTCTCCGGGTTTTTCCCAAATCGTTTAATATTTATCCAAGCAGATTGTAGCTTAAAGCAGGCTGAAAGGAAAGCAGAACGTGCCTTAGGGCAGATTATTCTTTACTTTCAACCTACTTTAAGTAACCGCACTTGAAAAATAGAAGATTTGGAAAGCTTAAGGATTTTGCAAGATCAACTGCATTAGTAAGTCAGACAGTGGCCGTAAGAATGTGCCGTGCAATAATTTTTATCCAGTTTTGGTGATTGTCATGTCTTTTATCATTTCTATTTTAAATGACACGTGTAATAACCATTTTATTTGTGTATTATGTCATATAGATAGGAAATGTGCTATATCATTGAAGAGGCTTTACAATTTCATGTAGGTCAACATGGTCATCTGACAGAAATGGTCTCTCATTACAGATTAATTACTATTCTTCTTGTCCTTCGAGTGGTGTGTTGGTGGAGCAGTCTTGAAAATATAATCTGTAATTTCCCAAAGGAATATGCCTAAACAGTATATCTCTACAGGTGAAAAATTGTTCAGGGCTTTCCTTTGGATTCTAATTTTAAACTAATAAATGTTACAGTATGGTAAGTACGAGTTAAGTGTAGATATAACTCTATTCAAGAGTGGCAGTGTACAGCTTTTTGTTGTCTTTTTTAATTGTAATAAATTGTTATGTTGTATACGGAAGAGAAAACGATAAACACTCACTTTATCTGGAGTTCTGGACTGTTTTTAACTGTTTCCCCTGTCCTTCGTATTTGGCGTATACCAAATTAGCAACGTGACAATTTTATGGCGACCGCTTTATGTGTTAATTGATGGCAAAGACCTTTAGGCGAAAAAGAAAAACAAATGTTGTATAAACAAATGTAACTGAATACTTAACCCATTATGTAAAGAGGACTCTTCCATGCTTATAGACTTAATAAGTCATGTTTTCATTTGAGGGGTGTCTGGTCTATTTTTTCCTTTTCATTATATTTTTTATAGAAAAAACCCATTGTCGACTAAGATAAGACGCATCATTATGCGACGTCTGAATTGAGTCTGCACTGTTTGCCCATGTCCTATTTGTGTGACGCTAGACACAACTGCTTTAAGGTACAGTGAGCGCGTGCATAAAGTGAGAAAACGAGAAAAAAATGTCGGCACTTAAATGAAAAAGAAAGAAAGACAAGAGACCCAGAGGGTCACATTTCGCTCACCTGAGGACACTGTACCATAGAATCTGACTGGGCAAGACAACATTTTGATATAGCTATGACCCAGGTGCCATAATTTGATCTTGGTAGAGGACCACAATGCGAAGCTACATGTCAGATATTAATGATCTGGGCCTTACTGTTTAAGAGAAGATTATAAAAACTGATAAGCCCCTTGGTGGGGCCAATTTTGGCCCGGGTGTCATAATTTGAACAAACTTGGTAGAGAACCACAATGCAAAAGCTGTCAAATATTAAGAATCTGGGCCTTACAGTTTCAGAGTAGAAGATTTTTAAAGGTTTTCCTATATAAGTCTATGTAAAACTGATAAGCCCCGGGGCGGGGCCAAATTTGATCAAGGGGTCATAATTTGAACAATCTAGGTAGAGTACCATAGGGCAAAGCTACATGTCAAATATAAATGATCTTGGCCTTACGGTTTCAGAAGAAGATTTTTAAAGGTTTTCCTATGAAAAACTTATAGGCCCGAGGGCGTGGCAATTTTTGGTCCGGGGTCATAACTTGAACAATCTTGGTAGAGGACCACAGGGCAAAGCTATATGTCAAATATTAAAGATCTAGGACATACAGTTTAAGAGAAGACGATTTTTAAAGGTTTTCCTATATAAGTCTATGTAAAACTGATAAGCCCCGGGGCAGGGCCAATTTTGACCCAGGGGTTATAATTTGAACAACTTTGGTAGAGGATTATAAGGCAAAGCTACATGTTAAATATAAATGATCTAGGCCTTACAGTTTCAGAGAAGAAGGTTTTTAAAGGTTTTCCCATGAAAAACTGATAAGCCCAAGGGCGGGGCCATTTTTGGCCGGAGGGTCAAAATTTGAACAATCTTGGTAGAAGATCATTAGGTTATGATACATACCAAATATCAAAGGTCTGGGCCTAGCGGTTTCTGAGAAGAAGATTTTTTAAGATTTTCTTATGCATTAAAAGTTATCTATACGGTCATGTTAGAAAATCTGGTCCCACGGCAAGGGGAATAACTCTAGCCAAAAACTTTGAACAAGATTTCATTCCCCCTTGTCACTGATGCTTCTGACAAAGTTTGGTTGAAAGCAGGTCAGTGGTTTTTGAGGAGATGTTGTTTGAAAATGTGGACGGACGACGGACACCGGACGATGGACGCATTGCAGTCACAATAGCTCATCCTGAGCCTTTGGCTCAGATGAGCTAAAAACACACGTTTACGTACATGTGTACGTTGTGTTTAGCAACTGTTTAAAGAAGAACATGGACATGAGCCGTGCCATGGCAAAACCAGCCTTATTGCAGTGGAAATGGGTGTTTATCTAGGCCAGCCGCAACGGCTGGTCTTGATCGACACTGTTTGACACCCACATACATCTAGAGCATTTTAAGTAACTGTATTCGTATACGGTATAAGGCAGTGTATACACAACTCATGTACAGAGTCTGGGAAGACAATGCTACTTGGTCTGTACTAAGTTGCAATGCAATAAGGTATGTTTTGTCATGACATTGCTCATATGTACCTGCATATAGACAGGGTGCAAATTATTCTATAGCAAGCAAATGTGGGCCTCCAAGACAGAGGGGTTGATGGACATACAATGGCGATGGTTAAAGTGACCCATAGATGTCGATTTGCTCTGCGGGTGGTCCTTGTATTTAAATACTGTCTTTAATTTCTTATGTCATGTTGAACTCAAATAATTGTATTTGCCGAATATTGTACCTGAATGTAGTTCAAACAGATGTAACAACCCCTCACTTGTAATAAACATATAAGAATGTAAATAATTCATAATATCAGAAGTAAACATTTCATTTCTCTAATATCACCTACAGGAGGTAGCATCAAATTACCTTACCTAGTCTATTACTCAAACTGTTACCACGTGACCCATGGTCAGCTTAAACTTTGACAGGACAAAGTGTCTGCTTCAATTGACGTACTATGCTATTAATGTGAGGTTTTTTCTTTCCCTTTATATAAAAATATGAAATAACGGGCGAACAATTTGATCGGGATGAGTTACTGAGCTGTGCAATATGGTCTGAACCCCAACTAATTCATAGGCTAATTAGTTATGTTTCAGTACAATAATATGATGACATTTATTTTGTTTTGAGAGAGGTGGCAGATTCTTCAGAGAAAAACCTTTCTTTAAAATCGCATGTTCTGCCTTAGTATACATTGCACAGGTCTATCCGGTTTGTTAATATCATCGGAAGTTGTCTATTTACATGTACATGTAGTTTTCTATGGTGGTATATATCCCATAGTTTTCATTTTGCTTCAATGTGCCATGCATCACATAGTTTTAACTCCACCCATGTGTTATGAATCTCCGTTTGCCGTGTGTAAGTAGCGGGCTTTAACCCATTACCCCATAAATACTCCTTTTAACGTCTTTCATTTGTTCCTCCACGGCAGAAGAAAATAATTTCATTTTATACAATTAGGAATATGTACCATAGATTTTAGCTAAAAGCAGACTGAATGCTTTCAACCTGCTTTAAACTTCCACCTGCCAGAATATAGAAACTATTTCTGATTATACTTGTTCATGACTGTATAAATTGGAACTATTGTCTTTAGTGGAGAGACAAATGAATAAAATAAGAATTAAATAAACTTCAGGGATTCGACTTCAGCAAGAGCACAGGGTCAATGATGGAACTGGACCTTACCACTAAAAAGATCACAACATTGAATATTACCAACAAGCCAAACAGGGCTGATTTCTTCGCGTCACCAGATGGAATGACAACGTGGAGGGATCCTGACACAGGTACAATGGAGAAGGCGTTATTATATTCAATTATTTTCATTGCAAACAGTTTGGATCCTGATCAGACGCTAGGTTACCCGGCGTCTAATCAGGATTCGCACTGTTTGCCACTGAGATTAAAATGAATAGTCAGATTTGGCAAACGCTTTAGTTTTCTACATTAATTGCATTACCTTTAAACGGGAATAAATAACACCTCCACTGTAGCAGGAAAACTAACGAGTAGTAACGCCACAGGGTTTAATGCTGGAATAAAGATTTCAGTTTTTAATGCCGAGCCTAATACCATACCGGGTTTATAATAGAACGGGCGCGCGGACGGACGCGCGAGATGCCATGGTCTGTAATTTTAAATAGAAACGCCGAGACAAATTATAAGAGATAATAAATCAAAGTCCAACTGACCAATTTTCGCAGGGAATATATATGGTGGCAGCAAGTCCGTCAGGTCTGTAAGGGTCGTTGTACCTTAAAAATAACGAAGGCTAGAAACGGTTAGTGGAGAGTTATTCAATATATTCAAGCAGACATTTTTAACCCCCCAATGGTATCAACGGCTCAAGTTAGACGGGCTATTTATACACAAATGTTTTCACTTAATACAAAAACCTATGGTGTCACTACTGTTTTTGCACAAAACTCCCCTAATGATGGAGCCTAATACCACATATCGTTTGAATGATATCTATGACTCGCGTTAGAAGAGCTTTATGCTCCAATCCAATGTTTTCACTTAATAATGCACAAAAACCTATGGTGTCACTACTGTTTTTGCACAAAACTCCCCTAATGATGGAGCCTAATACCACATATCGTTTGAATGATATCTATGACTCGCGTTAGAAGAGCTTTATGCTCCAATCCAATGTTTTCACTTAATAATGCACAAAAACCTATGGTGTCACTACTGTTTTTGCACAAAACTCCCCTAATGATGGAGCCTAATACCACATATCGTTTGAATGGTATCTATGACTCGCGTTAGAAGAGCTTTATGCTCCAATCCAATGTTTTCACTTAATAATGCACTAAAACCTATGGTGTCACTACTGTTTTTGCACAAAACTCCCCTAATGATGGAGCCTAATACCACATATCGTTTGAATGGTATCTATGACTCGCGTTAGAAGAGCTTTATGCTCCAATCCAATGTTTTCACTTAATAATGCACAAAAACCTATGGTGTCACTACTGTTTTTGCACAAAACTCCCCTAATGATGGAGCCTAATACCACATATCGTTTGAATGGTATCTATGACTCGCGTTAGAAGAGCTTTATGCTCCAATCCAATGTTTTCACTTAATAATGCACAAAAACCTATGGTGTCACTACTGTTTTGAATCGTCTCGAAGAGACAATTCTAACGAGTAGTAACGCCACAGGGTTTAATGCTGAAATAAAGATTTCAGTTTTTAATAACGAGCCTAATACCATACCGGGGTTTATAATAGCACGGACGCGCGGACGGACGCGCGAGATGCCATGGTCTGTAATTTTAAATAGAAATGAAATTTTAAATATATAGAAACGCATGAGTAAATTAAGTGTGAATTATTACGTATAGATGAATCTAAACTAATCGCGTTTCGCTTCGGCAGCGATACGACGTAAGGGTTTAGGACGAGAGAGAAGTGTTTAAAGGGTAAACACGCGTCTGGCTTTATCTTTTTTTTTCTTTTTTGTTGTTGAGAATACGCCTTTTTAAAGTCATTGTTTTTTCCTCCAACTGAGTGGGATTATATAAGAACGTATATTTCGTCCTCGACGTTGTATTCCATATATATAATACGGATATCTATTCAGCGGCGATTTAAAGCGACTCGCAACCGGATGGTGTACTTGTCAAAATAAAATAAAATACTCAAATAAAAGCAAATTTGTGGCATTATTTGGCTTCTGACATTAAAAAAATATGATCAGTCCAAAAAAAGTCTCAAGAATCGTCACCGAATCTTAGTTTTTTCTAGATATATTCCATCGTTTTTCAATAGCGTCAGCTGACGGTTTTGCTGTTGTTGCTTCTCTACACGGGCTCTGACATAAACCGGAGCCGAATAATGTAGTATTAAGCGCTACCAGTGAAGTACGTTAATTCGCTACCATATACATGTATATAGAGAGCGTCCGTGGTCGAGGCGGTAAAGGCGTGTCCTCATTTTTCTTGTTTGTCTCCGCAATGGAGGGTCACGAGTTCGAATCCCACCAGAGATTCTTCTTTTTTTTTTTTGGAAATGCATTTTTATGCATTTTATTATCCGAAACTAAGTCTTACCCATTTATATAATCCTTTGACATATATTTACAAATTACCATTTTTAATGCTAAATCCGGTTGCGAGCCTCTTTAAAACGCTCTTTTGTATCTCCGTGGAGCGTATGTTAAGGGGTTGAATGTTTATGTAGGCCTCGTAGACTTCGAATTACCCTTACAGTAACAGGAAAATGCCGTCTGCTAGCAATTAAACTCGTTTATGGTGAGCGTTTACCGTGGTTTACGTTCTGTTTTCTCCAAAATATTCGATATTTCAAACACGTGTCGTGTTCAATGAGGGATCGAAGAGAAGTTGAATTGGGTCTAGTTCTAACCTGTTCGACTCACAGGTGCCAGACGCATGCTTTGACCAAATATGCACCTCAAAACACAAATAAAAGGCATAAAACCATAAACACGTCCTTTTCTATGACCAAACACCATATTCTGACCAAAAGCTCATTTTTCAAAAAAAAATTTTTTTTTATATTATATACCTTAGAAAGGTGTCCAACTCCCACGGCAAATGTGCTTCGTGAAACGCACGGATTTTATACCGAGTCTTGTTGCGCAATCAATTCTCGATCGATTGTGAATACAAAGATACCATCGCATGCAGAAAACCCTATGGTACACAATAGAATTCCAGAACAGAACAGAACAGAACAATCCTTTATTTGTCACAGAAAACAAAACTGTTCTGTTCTGTTCTGTTCAGTACTTTTACCGCAGGGGTCTTATCTTTACACCTTAAATCTACGACATGCACTCCGTGTCCTCTTTATTTCGATCTAAAATGCATGGCAAATGCATTTAAAAGAATTAACTTACCATATATGTCAAAGCAAAACTACTCTACATTATCGCGCAACGGCCGGTGTTTCAATTTAAATCGCACTGGCCATCTGCTTTCCGTGACCCGGAGGTAGAAAAACGTCAACATGGACTGGTGCCCTTTTACGATAATGCAGAGTAGTTTGGCTGTGTCATGTATGGTAAGTTTCTTCTTTTAAATGTATTTATCGAAATATGGAGGACACTGATTGCATGTCGTAGATTTAAGATGTAAAGATAAGACGCCAGCGGTAAAAAGTACTGTGTATGTGACGGTAGAGACTTGTTTGACCTGGATAAGTTGCGACTTCCGAGAGTCGGATGGGCTTGTTTTCGATGGAAATTGATCTTATATGGAATTATATTGTATACCATAGGGTTTTCTGCATGCGATGGTATCTTTGTATTCACAATCGATCGAGAATTGACTGCGCAACAAGACTCGGCATAAAATCCGTGCGTTTCACGAAGCACATTTGCCGTGGGAGTTGGACACCTTTCTAAGGTATATAATATAAAAAAAAATTTTTTTTTGAAAAATGAGCTTTTGGTCAGAATATGGTGTTTGGTCATAGAAAAGGACGTGTTTATGGTTTTATGCCTTTTATTTGTGTTTTGAGGTGCATATTTGGTCAAAGCATGCGTCTGGCACCTGTGGTTCGACTGTGCGGTATAAAGAATAAAGAAAGTACCTTTCTTTCTGCCGTCTGCTAGAGACGTGATTCCAAAAGTCACGTTAGCGTCTTTTCCGTATATGGCGAGATCGTTTCCGGCGTCGACGTTACCACGCTCCGTAACTCAAAATAGACGATGACTCGGCGCGAGGACCTTTCAAAAATTGACTCCTCCCTTTTCAAAATGGCGGCTTATATAGACAAAGAACAAAGTGGACTCCCTATACAGATGCGCTATACTACTCCGGATTCACAACTTCACCTGCAATCCATGCATATCCAAAATCATCTTTGAATAAAATATGCTTTACTTTTTGTTTCCCAAGTGTTTCTTCCGGCTTCATCCAATTGGCGCAACATCAAATAACATTGTTTATAACATAACAGACGGCGTGAGCGTTGAATAACACCCGTTGTTTAAATGTCATATATAACTAGTTATATAACTATGCAAATGAGGTACGTCACGACGTCGTTTACTTGTGGCGTCATTAAAATACGTTCTATGCGTTCGATTTCCAACGTCTTCATTCCATCATGTAGATTCAATTTATAGATTTTTGGTGTAATTAATCAATATTAGATCTACATGAAAGTGTTTATTAATACATATAACAACATAAACATTATGCTAGTGAACGGGGTTAATTTGGAACAACTTTTATCCTGTATTACTTATATCGCGCTTAGCATTCACTTGACCTCTACTAAGGCTGCGATAAATAACATTTCTAGGTTATGTTATAACAAGAAATATCTTTAAAAAAGATATTCAGCGGAATGGGTGGTGGAATTCATGCTCGTAGATGGGTGTGCAAAATTGTATGAAATTGGGGTTTTTCAAAGAATTGTAATATCTTGGATTGAAAAGCAAAAAATACACATTCAAGGATAACTATAACTCTGACTAAAAAACTATAAATGTACAGAAATGCAAAACAATAATATAACCCATATCCTAGCTACTGGTAGGAGATCCTCAGATTAAACTACTGTTCTATATATCTTCATTCATGGGGAGTTTCTTGAAACAAACTATAACTAAATAAACTGTGCATGCCCTTACAGAACAACAGTTCTATAACACCTCACTCTTGTGAATAAATGATGAAACAACACAATTGTGTTTAACTCACTTGATGCCATTTATTATATTGCTATCAATGTATGGTAAATTTGAACAAATATTTAACAATTAAAATAAATTGGTAGTAAACCATTATTTAACGAAACACCTAGCTGCCACTGTCTATCTATAAATAGACATCTGCTATCATATCATAGAAGCATGATGTCATCAGCTCAGTATTACACACTGCCTGTGTCTCTTAATCAGTCCATAAACAAGCCAGGCTACAGTTACAGGGCTCCAGACAAGAGGGGAGTAAACAGAACAAATCTAACATTTTCTCACTCAATTCAGCACCAAACCCTATGGTGTTACCACTCATTTTTATCGTCTCGAAGAGACAATTCAAATGAGTAGGACACCATATGGTTTAATGCACAAATAAAGTTTTTAAGTTTTGAAATAATTCTCTTATCTGGAGCCCTGGCTACTATCCAATCAGACAATTCAGTTTCAACAGGTGCTCTTAATTCTAAATTTCTGATCAAATATGATTGGTTGAAATGTTTGTCTAAATAAAATGTAGGTTTAAATAGATAATAGTCAGCTCCGCTTAAAAAGAATATAACATTCGTGTTAATAATTTATTGGATTTATCAAACTCGTCGTTTTAGAAAACGATAAAAACTCGGCAAAGCCTCGTTTTTATCGTTTTCTAAAAGACTCGTTTAATAAATCCAATAAATTATGAACACTCATGTAATATCCTATATATTGTAACTCTTATATTTGGCATCTCTGTAAGTCTCAGCTAAAATTTGACAGATTAGTGACTTGTTTCAGTCTTACGTTTAAGTCTTTAGTACCCATCAAATGATGTTAGGGAGGACAGTGCATGGTTAGGGTTGACAGTGTATGGTAGAAACATGAAACGCGTTTTAATTAGGAGAAGGGTCTATTTTGCAAACATTTTTTATCCAGATCATACGCCGCATTATACCGGCGTCTGATCAGGATCCTAACTGTTTGGAACTAGTATCGTTATTTCTTCAGTCACAATGTCTTAAAATCTACATTTGAAACGTATTGCAGTGAAAGATTTTTAAAAAAAAATACCCGCTAAACTTGGTGGTATTTAAGGGTAAAGTAAAACTTACGCCAATTTCACGTCTATCTACACAAAAATGTCTGATAAGGAAGTGAAAAAGTGAGAAAGAAACATTCTGCAGTCGCTAACCGAGAGTTACAGAAACAATACATTAGGTTAAGATTATCGGAAAAGTAAATTACACCGACTTTTAACCCTGGTTTGACTGCATTCGTCATACAGGAAGTCGTTCAGTGGAAGCACACCCAGAATCTAATCGTCAAGGTAAGAGGAAAAGTTTTTCTTCGAAAGGCAACATCTATAAATACAGGTTTCCGAAATATATCAATATTACGAAATATCAGCGATGTTCGCTACAGTACAAACTACGCAACTATTTTATTGGCAATTGGCAACATAAAAGTTCCATTGACCATGCACAATACATAAGTTACGTAAAATAGAACCATGCCATGATGGCATATGCATACAACTCAAAATAGGTATGGTTTGTATACATACTAGTACAGTAGGCCTACATATTCTTATATTCCACTTCCGTACATAAAGGGTATATAGTATGACAAGTATTGAGATTATAAATCTGCAACTAACATTATTTCGTAGATCCATGCATCCTTGCTATATATTACTATGTTAAACTGTAAATTTTGTTTGTTATACCTATCCATGTATCAGACTATATCGGGGTAACCAATAAAGGCGATCAATGCACATACGAATTAGCGACCACACCTCACCCCATTATTTACCGTGTTCCGTTTAAATGTTTCTTTTAAAGAGATATGGACATATATAATTAAATTTGCGTTATGTCATGACAAAACCTGTCTAATTGCATTGCAAACAGTGTGGATTAAGACCAGCTACCGCGTCAAAGACACGGCGGCTAATCTTGATCTACACTGTTTGAGACCCACGTGCATCTAAAGCATTTTATGTAGCTGTGTTATATACAGTATTCGGCAGTTTAGACAAAACTCAGATACAGAGCCTGGGATGACAGCGGTGCTTGGGTTAATACAATGTTGAAATGCAATAAGGCGGGTTTTGTCACGGTAAGGCTCATCTATATTACCACACACACACACACACACACACACACACATAGAAGCGTGCGTCATGCTTCTACTGTGTTCTGATATATCTTGCTTAGAAGTCGCAATACATGTATTCACAAAAGAGCCTCGCCTTGCATTTAGTTGTCTTCAAACCATAGGTACCCATCGCATGCTTTGTCATCATAAAAGCATCTTTTTCTACGATCAAACACCGTATTCTAACTTACAACTCATTTTCTGATTTTTTTATATAGTAAACCTGGATTTATCTATATAAAGATTTTTTTTCAGAAAATGAGTTGTAAGTTAAGATGGTTTTATGATGACATATATAGCATGCGACGGGCACCTGGTGTTCTAACGCGAAAGAATGCCGTTTCATTGTTGTATTTATCAGTTTCTAAGCGCTTCAATACTGCAACACGTTCATTAAAATAAAAGTTACTTACATCAGCAAATATCATATTTTACTATTTACTATTATATGTTCAGGGTGTACAAATATTGAGAGAAAAAGTCCTAAACACCAACAATAATGTGATAGCAAATTTTAGGAATTTTCATAGGTACATGTACATGTATTTGATTGATTGAGTTGGGTTTTACGGCCCCGCGACACATAAAATGGTCATATGGCGCCGAGAAACGACTACATATACATAAACATCAAAACAAACGAAACACTCGAAAAAGTAAGAAAAACAACACGGCAAGACAAACACCAAGATGATCCACCATTACATAATGTGGGAATGATTCCAGGAAGATGATTTTGGCTAATCTCATTCGTTGCCAGCAGCGCATGGGATCAAAACCACCCACCCGCCTTCCTTTTAGCTCTTGGCAGAGGGGACAATCTCGGTCTTATAAAAAGAAAAGATCCCCTATGACAATTACGCCCCAGAGCCACGACAAGACAGGAAGGTCTCCGGGGACATGTATTTGAAAGTGATTATTATGGTATGTTTAATTTAATACATGTACATTTAAAAATAAGTATGATGCTTTGTCGACAATCCGTAAGGCGAACGAAAATACTCTGAAAAAGCGTTTCATAGAGCAAAGACCTTGATCAAACTTCTCGACGTCTGATCTAAATCGAAATGATTGACAAATGCAATGGACGTGGATGTAAGCGAGATGAGGGCTAAATATTTCATTCATACCAAGTCTGACATTGTTTGTGGACATCATCAATTAGGCCGAGTCTATTGACACGTACGTACGAAAAACAAAAAAGCTTCTATTGACACGTATGCACATAATTTTCACCTTATCGTAAGAATCACACTCACCCCCAGAAAGTTTCCGCCCTATATTTGTTGAAAGTAACCAAAACGCATTAAAACGGTATGTTTTAGCATTTTATAAAATGCAATCATGATAAATGTACATTATAGGTAAGTATTTTTATGAATATGTTTTTTTATTTTGATGAATTTGTAAATAATAGGTATAAACAACCGTTTTAATTGAATATACCTGCTGTTCTCACAGTTTGCTTATAACAAAGCAAAGAATTTCTCATATTTTTGAGTGGTTTGATATGAGTTATACATTTAAATTCACATAAGTTGAATCAATTTGCATACGTTTAAATCGAAAAATAAAATATTATGATGAGCATAAGAACAAATAGCGATGTAAAGAAATGGAACTTGTACGTTTTTGTAGCAAGAAATCGCTAATGACACGTACGGCGATTTATAATACGTTTTAGTTCGTTATTTTGTTTGTATATTGTTTAGTTAATGGAATTAATATACACACACACACATATATATATATATATATATATATGGATTAATAACTGAACAGGTGAAAGGTTAATCCATACTGAAATCCGTACACAAATCATATCTGTTAATGTCTAAAAAAGCAGATGACATTTTTATGATTTGTCGTTTTTATTCTATTTTATTACCACACTATTAATCCATAAAGTCGATGAAATAGAGGATACCTATCGTATGGATGAAATATTAAGACATTTCAACGTGGTATAAATTGCCGTACGTGTCATTAGCAAGTTTCTATGATTCTATCTATTGACACGTACAAGAACGATAACTCGCAATAGGAATGTTCAGAATTGGAGTTGTCTTTCTTGTACGTTTTTTAGCAAGAACTCGCTAATGACACGTACGGCAATTTATGCCGTTTACGGTCATAGTTTTGATGTTATTGTTTCGTTATTGGTATTGATTGAAATATGTGGATTATAATATTAAACAGGTAAACTATTAATTATAATCAAGGTTTCAGTACGCAGGTCATATCTTTTTATTTTCTAAAAAATAAAGCAGATGACATTTTTTACCAGATTTTTGTTGTCATTGTTCTATTACCTCTACTAAGCCATTAAGTCGATAAAACCAGCATATCGTTGGAAAACTATCATATTTGCCGAGTTTAAACACAGTAAAAAATGGTATAAATTGCCGTACGTGTCATTAGCAAGTTTTCTATGATTCTATCTATTGACACGTACAAGAACGATAACTCGCAATAGGAATGTTAAGAATTGGAGTTGTCGCTCTTGTACGTTTATCAAGAGAAAATCTTGCTATTGACACGTACGGCAATTTATACCGTTTTACGGTCAAAGTTTGTTGCTATTGTTTCGTTATTGGTATTGAATGAAATATCTGGATTATAATATTAAACAGGTAAAACATTAATTATAATCAAGGTTTCAGTATGCAGGTCATATCGTTAAATGTTCTAAAAAATAAAGCAGATGACATTTTTACCAGATTCTTTTTTTGTCGTAATTCTATTACCTCTAATAAGCCATTATATCGATAAAAACAACCTATCGTTGGGAAACTGTCATATTGACAGAGCTTAAACACGGTAAAAATTGGTATAAATTGCCATACGTGCAAGTTTTCTATGATTCTATCTATTGACACGTACAAGAACGATAACTCGCAATATGAATGTTAAGAATTGGAGTTGTCTTTCTTGTACGTTTTTTAGCAAGAACTCGCTAATGACACGTACGGCAATTTATGCCGTTTACGGTCATAGTTTTGATGTTATTGTTTCGTTATTGGTATTGATTGAAATATCTGGATTATAATATTAAACAGGTAAAATATTAATTTAAACTGACTGATTTCGTGAACCTAACTGATTTTACTTAAATTTCTTGTTAGATCGTTTTTGGCAAATGTCACTACTAAAGAATGTCTCTAAATATTTGAAGATAGAATCTCCAACGTACAAAGCCATAGTTGCAATATACACAGATAATGGAAGAGACAAATGGAAGAGAAAAATGCAAGGATATACTTTTTCTCGAGAGAACCAGTTTATCCGATGAGCTGAGATTTGCATTGCGGTTATATAGGTTACTAGCATGAAGAATTCAGCGTTTCCGCTTGGTCATTTCACTTGAGCATATTTTGCTGCCACGCGCTGTTTGTCATTTGAATAGCAAACAGCTTGATTGAGTAACAAACAATAAGCCGAGTAAAAGCAATTATTGTCATTTGGACAGTTAGGTAATTCACACCTATCTGAAACTCAACGCGCGCTTGTTGTTTGATGTTTGAGGTACACGCCATCTATAATTACAGGTAAATTATGATGTGTATCCAAGCTGCAATCGCGGTGGATCCAAGCTGTAGTGTTATCCCGAGTTCCCATCCCCAAATCCTTTGCCAGTTTCAAAGTGAATTTCATAGTGAGACGTTGATTAAAGTGCAAATATTCTACAATGACTACATTTATGTTCATGGTCTGGATTTTACTCAAGTTTTCATAGATATATATACGTTTGGAGTTATGGATAATACTGAATTTTAAGTGTACAATATGTAAACGTGGAAAAACAATATAACTTGTGGTGACAGAATTCTCTATTGTAATTTCAACGCAGTTTACTAGTTGTATCAGGAACGTAGATTATATCTATATACGTTCCTGGTTGTATTCAGCGTGAATGAGATCGTTTAACAGTGTGTTGTGTAAATTGGATTTTATTTGTACATTTGCATATAACAGGTAAGTTTTTTTTATTTTCTTATTTTACACTATTTATTAAATTAAGTTGTGATTATATGTATCTGAAAGAAAATACTTTTGCCTGGACGTCTGTCTTTATCTATGCTATCACGGACGCATACGGTAAACGTGTACTATACGTTTCCACGTAAATTGTATCAAATAAGTAACAAATTCTGAGGTTTTTTTTAACAATATCATTAAAAAGTATTCTTATACAGTTCTGGTTCATTTTCATTAGAAATTTAATCATATAAAATCGCATACAATGATTGCAATTCTGAGGGCGGAAACTTTCTGACATGGTGGGTGATTCTCACGATAAGTGTAATTTTTACCCTAACACCGTACGTGTCAATAGACACTTCGCATCAATTACCCTGAATGCTGTGAAACATGAATCACCCATAGGTGGCAGCACAGGAAGCACGTGTTTACACAGCAACGTCCTAAAATCCTTCATCCATGTGCTGTAAAAACAACAAAAATCCGCACTGTAACTATCTCCCCTTCCCCTCCTCAACCACTGCACCTCTGAAAACAAATGGGGCCTATAATGCTAAAGTAATTGCTACCAGATCAAGATCAAAATCTCAGAAAAGAAAGGGGCCACAAAAGGGCCCGTCGAAATATTATTAGATATATGTATCTGTTCACCTGGGCTTCAATTCCTCTGTTGGGTTACAGCCTATCTATGACTAATATACCAAGGTCCCTGTAGTCGCAGGTACAGGACACTGTTCTTTTCCAACAAAGCGTTTTTGTACAGAAAGAGTGGCTTTCCATCTCATACCAGTTATGGCCGAACTTCGATATGTCGAAATCACCGTATTTCAAAGTTCAACGATGGCTGCACGAGTTCTTTTTTAAAACCCTTTTTAAGACTTGTGTATACTGGACATTGGCAAACAGTGTAAACCCTGATGAGACACTGCGTTACGGACACTGCGTTACGCTGTGGCTCACCATCGTCTGCACTGTTTGCAATATTCATGTGATTTTTTTTCTGTATGGACAAACACCACAAGCTCGACTTAAGTGTGTGCTGTTTTCAGGGAACAAAACAACTGTTGGTTCCTGAAATTCTACAATGTAGACCATGGGCAGTTGTCAATGGTACCGATATGTATCGACTTCATTTGCAAGCCGCACGCAACTTTACCGTGCCAAATTTCGGTTCCAATGGGAACTGACCTGACGCAGTCCAAACTGTTTGACACTCGTATCAATAATTATATTATATCATGTTTCCCGAGACAAAACTTCAACATTTGAATATTCCAAAAATTGCAGATGATATTTTGTTTAAGAAAACATTTAATTGGGCTGAGAAAGGCTTAAGCAAAACAAAAATCTAAATCTGACAATATGGCACTGAAAGGATTACATCTAGGCGTTTGAAAACAGGTCTTTTTGTTATTTAAGTCTACTTCTTATCCTGGAGTAGGGTAGTTGACACTAAATGTTATTGTTCAGACGGGCCATTGACTTGAAATTCAGATAAGACTGGTTGATTACCCAAACTATAGGAGTTCTGTAACAAAGCGAGTCGTTTGTGTTTATTTAAGAATAATGAATGACAGGGCAAAGATTTCACCTCAACACTGGTATAAAACTTACTTTATACCCTCAAACTTGTGTTTAGCCGCCACTTGATCGAGACACCTTATCTTTCCCTCATAGTTTGTTTTCAGTATAGTTAGTTATTTAAAGCAGGCTGAAAGTAGCAAACTTGATAGAGGACCTGTAGATGATGCTATGTGCTAAATATCTAAGCTCTGACTATTGCAGTTTTTGACAAGAAGATTTTTTAAGATTTCCTTATTTTTTCACTTTGGTTGCCATGGCAACCAGAGTTCTGCATTGTTTTTAATTCTTTGATCAAATTTGAAAGAGCTTGACCCAAGGAACATTTCTATAAAGTTTGGTTGAATTCTGTCAAGCGGTATAGGAGAAGATGTCATTTAAAGCAATTGTTAACGACGACGCACAACGCACGACAACGGACACAGGGCCATCCCAATAGCTCACCTTGAGCCTTTGGCTCAGGTGAGCTAACAAAAGGGAAAGAACCCTGAAAGTTAGGGGTCATATGCTGTCAAAGTTTCAAAGGATTGGAATAAATTTGTTTGAGAACAAACTTGATAGAGGACCTGTAGGCGATGCTATGTGCTAAATATCTAAGCTCTGGCCCTTGTAGTTTCAAACAAGAAGATTTTTTAAGTTTTCATTCAAAAAAATCTATTTTTAGCTTGTGTGACATAGTTATGCAACCGACCAGAACCATTTGAACAATTTTGGTATAGGACATCTAGAAGAGTCACCATGCCAAATATCAAAGCTCTGCCCATATTAGTTTTAGAGAAGAAGATGTTTGAAATTTTCACTATATAGCTCTATGTAAAACTGTGACCCCCCGGGCGGGGCCAATTTTGACCCCAGGGACATAATTTGACCAAAATTGATAGAGGACCTGTAGGCAATGCTGTGCGCCAAATATCTAAGCTCTGGTCCTTGTAGTTTCAGACAAGAAGATGTTTTAAGTTTTCATTGAAAAAATCTATTTTTAGCTTGTGTGACCTAGTTATGCAACCGACCAGAACCATTTGAACAATTTTAGTAAAGGACATCTTGAAGTGTCACCATGCCAAATATCAAAGCTCTGGCCATATTAGTTTCAGAGAAGAAGACGTTTGAAAATTTCACTATATAACTCTATGTAAAACTGTGACCCCCGGGGCTGGGCCAATTTTGACCCCAGGGGCATAATTTGAACAAACTTGATAGAGGACCTGTAGATGATGCTGTGTGCCAAATGTCTAAGCTCTGGCCCTTGCAGTTTTTGACAAGAAGATTTTTTAAGATTTCCTTATTTTTTCACTTTGGTTGCCATGGCAACCAGAGTTCTGCATTGTTTTTAATTCTTTGAACAAATTTGAAAGAGCTTGACCCAAGGAACATTTCTGTAAAGTTTGGTTGAATTCTGTCAAACGGTATAGGAGGAGATGTCATTTGAAGCAATTGTTAACGACGACGCACAACGCACGACGACGGACACAGGGTCATCCCAATAGCTCACCTCTATGAGCCTTTGGCTCAGGTGAGCTAAAAAAGGGGCATAACTCTTGAATGTCTGGGACAATCCTGCTGGTTATCGAACTTGACCAAGATATTATGGTCATACACATGCTGACAAAGTTTCAAAAGGATTGAAATAAATTTGTTTGAGTTGGAGAGCGGACAAACTCAAATATGCCCGTTTTTGACGAAAAAAGGGGCATAACTCTTGAATGTTTGGGGCAATCCTGCTGGTTATCGAACTTGACAGAGATATTATGGTCATACACATGCTGGCAAAGTTTCCAAAGGATTAAAATAAATATGTTTGAGTTAGAGAGCCGACAAACTGAAATGCCCCATTTTTGACGAAAAAGGGGCATAACTCTTGAATGTCTGGGTCGATCTTGCTGGTTATCAAACTTGACCCGAGATATTATGGCCATACACGTTCTGACCAAGTTTCAAAAGGATTGGACTGAATTTGTTTGAGTTAGAGAGCGGACATGAAAAAGTTAACGGACGGACAGACCCACGACATAATACGTCCCGTCTGAAGACGGGCGTATAAAAATGTAAAAAAGTCATTTTTGGTAAAAAATGTAGTTAGTACAGTTTAGCGGGCAACCCTCGATATACAGTATAACCGACACCTGGTTAAGCCAGAAACCTGCTTTATCCGACAATGATTTTCAAACCAAAATGTTGAATGGCATACAGTTAGATCTTCGCTATCTCAAACACATTCTAACCTGTATTTCTTTTGATGAATTTCTATATCTCGAGCTGCCTTTAGTGGAACATACCCGTATTTCAAAGTTAAAACGTGGCACAGCCACCTTTAACTTTGAAATACAGGTATGTTTTACTTAAGCAAGTTTGAGATATCAAAGTTTGGCTGCATATCTAAAACCTACTTTAACCAACACACTGCTTTATCCCACATCATCAGTTGGTACCCAAGGCTGTTGGATAAGTCAGGTTTTACTGTATCTTTTTGAATCTTTAATCTGTTCCTCCACTACAGAAAATACCAGTAGTTCCACTTTAGAGTGATAAATATGCACCATAATAAGTATTTTTTATATTGTAATATCAAAGGTAGATGGTTGCTTAATGCAGGCTGGGATTATAGCAGAATGCTCCTTATGGAGTATTCTGCTTTACTTTCAGTCTACTTTAAGCAAACATTTGTCTTCAATACTGAAAACATGATATGGGGGACAGTGTTAAAGAGCTTTCTGCTTTACTCCTAGTCTGTTTAAAGTAATCATGTCTCTTTAACCCATTGTCTGCTGGGTAATATTTGGCGGCCATTTTAAAATGTCGTCTGCAGCGGGTAAAACTCAAATATTTGCAAAAGATTTTAGCAGTTCCTGATAGAGTATTGACTTAGCTGCAAACAGTTGTGATCTCAGATCAGGCCCCACAATGTGGGGCCTGATCTGAGTTCAAAACTGTTTGCCTAGAGGTACACCTAAAAGTGTATCTCGCATGAAATGGGTAAACAAACTAATACTATGACAGGGTTCAGAGGAGGAACAAGGGAAGCTGTGCTGCAACTGTGAGATAGTATTTATTACACATGTGACATACATACATACTCATTCAGTATTAACCAAACTTCACCAGCATACACAGTACAACAACAACTAAACAAAGTACACTCACACACCTAAGAACTAGGTAAAGCCTAAGTCACAACCAGATGCTCGACTACTTGAATGGAGCATCTTCTGCGGTTCTTTGTGTGGTTGTGATGCGAGGCTTAACATGGAGATATATTATTAAAGATTTATTACTCAATACAGAATGGTAGCAATGTAAAAAGCTCCTAAAGAGAGTTTTCTTCATCATTATTGTTGTACATTAAGCCATCATGTAGAAGTCCTAATATAAGAAACTGATGTTTAATGCAGGCCAATGGTAATGCAGAAATTCGTCCTGCATTACAGTTGTACCTGCAATAAAGACTCCTATTCATCTCCATTTGAATGTTCTGTTTACATAAATTTGTCTATACTTAACACAGAGCATCACATTAGATAATAAGTTATCCATTCAATAGCTCCTAGTCATATAAGCTAATAATAAGTTATCAAAATCTCTCACTCTTTGCTTTAGCCAAAGCATTCGTACAGCATATGATGTAAATACCAAATCATTGATGCTCCTGCACATTCAGACAGTTCCAATTCCATATCTACATAGTTGATTAATTATTACCAGTATCTGAATGTAATTGATATATCTGGATATTCTGCACATTTTATCTGAGCTTTTAATACCCTATTTAGCAGGGCTCCAGATAACAGAACAACTTTCTCTTATGTTTCAACAAAACCCTATGTTGTAACTACTCTATAGATTTGACTCGATTTATTATTTTTACATTGATTTTAAGTGTTTTAGGCGTGACGTCCAGCTAATTACATGTTGAGGAAGAGTAAAATGAACACTTTCTACATATGTCTCCACAAAACTGTGTTGTAAATACGTATCAGAATGATCTCTTCCAGGCCTTTCTAATGAGTAGTCACAAGATGGGGGTATGGGTGAGACACAAGAAAGTTATGTTTTGAAACCGTTGCCTCGTCTGGGCCTCTGCTCAAGATTATTTTTCATTTAGAGTAATCCCCTTCTCAGGGGCCCCAACAAAGTATGTCATGGAATTCATTTACAGCACATTTCACTAAATCACATATAGCACAATATTCCGTAGAGCATGTTCAAAATACAATCATCAATAATAAATGTAATAAAGGCATGGATCACAGAGGTCTGATGCACCAACAAGTCCGTTTGAAAACTGCCAACTACGAGTAAAGCTCTCCTTCTATCAGAGTCTAAGAGTCTGCTACATGTGTGAAACATATCAGCTCCCAGATTTCTGTTAAGGAAAAGAAGTCTTGGTGAAAAAACTTGGTTTGTAATAATTTACAAAGTAGCGTGGCATCTGCATACAGTAAAGAATTGTTATCACAATTACTCAAAGAAGACGTTTAGTGTGTTTAAGACAAGTGGTCCCATAATGCAAGATGAAAATAAAGCAGAAAGCTCCTCGGGAGCTTTCTGCTTTACTTTCATATTGCTTTAAGCTGATTTTTGTCTCTTATATTATCAATTAGTCTTCTTTTTAATTGGAGTTATTAGACTTAACTATAAATGCCATTTGATTCTTGTAAACATTATTTGTGTATTTCCATATACATATTTTATCACAAGTTATCAACTGTGTTGAATCTGATTTCCCCTTTGTTCCGATATCACTTTTCCATTTGAGACGTCAAAGCAATGCCAGGGAGGTAACTCCACAATCCCCACTATAGCACAGTTCTCTCCCTTGGAGAAATTACAAGTTTGTTCACTGAGGTAACATGTATCTGACATAGGGCACCTCCACGTCCTCCCCCTCAGTGTCGTTACAGCAGAGTTCAAGCACGAGGGCTTTCACGTGCGATGGAATCTTCTTCTTGGAAACTTTCTTCACCACCTCGGACATCCTGTAAGTTAAAGCAATCTAACATGTCATGATAAAAGACAAACAGTGGGGAGTGGAGAAAAGTTTAACCCAATCCTCTGTATATACCCATTTAATCTATTCCTCCACTGAAATAAATAGTTCTACATCAAGTCATGAATATGCATCATAAGAAATATTTCTCATATACTAGCAGAGGACAGCTTAAAGCTTGTTGAAAGTAAGGCAGAATGCTCCTTTTTCAGCCTGCTTTAAGCAATAGTCTGTCTTCAATACTGAAAACAAGCTATGGGGAAAAGGGTTGAAACAAAACTGAATGCAAACACAATGCATTAAAATGTAGACAATAACAGGTTTACAGAAATGTTTACAGAAATGTTTACTGCTACTGTGATCTTAATGTCACAAAGTAGTCTCATCTGGCTCCAAATTTTTGCAACGATAATCAGTTTAGCAGAAAAGCTCCAAGTAAAACTGAAATATGTGTTAGCAGATATTTTCAAGATTCTGTAAACTTCTGTAATCAACCATGTTTAAGACACATTTGGCATTCTGTCCCAATTCTTCCTTTATCCCATTACCCTATAGGCTGTTTTTAGTTTTGGGGACATGTGACCACTTAAAGCAGGTTGAAAGCAAAGCAAAATGTGCCTTAAGGCACATTCTGCTTTACTTTCAGCCTGCTTTAAGCTGCTAGAATAAATAAAATATTCCTTATGGTACATATAAATCATAACTGTATAAATTGGAACTATTTTCTTCAGTGGAGGAATTAGTTAACAAGAGGGCCATGGCCCACAAGTCGCTCACCTGAGAACATAGTACCTAAGCTAACTGGGCAAGACAATATTGTGATATATAGCTATAAAAAGAGTTTTAAAGGTTTTCCAATATAAGTCTATATAAAACGGATAAGCCCCTGAGCAGGGCCAAATTTGATCAAGGGGTCATACTTTGAACAATCTTGGTAGAGGACCATAAGGAAAAGCTACAGGTCAAATATAAATGATCTTGGCCTTACAGTTTCAGAGAAGAAGATTTTTAAAGGTTTTCCTATGAAAAACTAATAAGCCCGAGGACGGGGCCAATTTTGGCCAGGGGCTCATAATTTCAACAATCTAGGTAGAGGATCACAAGGCAAAGCTATGTGACAAATATTAAAGATCTGGGCCTTACAGTTTCAGAGAAGAAGATTTTTAAAGGTTTTCCTATATAAGTCTGTGTAAAACTGATAAGCCCCGGGGCGGGGCCAATTTTGACCGGGGGTCATAATTTGAACAATATTGGTAGAGGTAGAGGACCATAAGGCAAAGCTACATGTCAAATATTAATGATCTAGGTCATACAGTTTCAGAGAAGAAGATTTTCAAAGGTTTTCCTATGAAAAACTGATAAGCCCAAGGGTGGAGCCATTTTTGGCCTAGGGGTCATAATTTGAACACTCTTGGTAGAGGAACATAAGGCAAAGTTATATGTCACATTTTAAAGATCTGGGCCTTACAGTTTCAGAGAAGAAGATTTTTAAACATTTTCCTATATAAGTCTATGTAAAACTGATAAGCCCCGGGGCGGAGCCAATTTTGACCCAGGGATCATAATTTGAACAATCTAGGTAGAGGACCATAAGGCAAAGCTACATGTCAAATATTAATGATCTTGGCCATACAGTTTCAGAGAAGATTTTCAAAGGTTTTCCTAAGAAAAACTGATCCCAGGGCGGTGCCATTTTTGGCCCCAGGGTCAAAATTTGAACAAGCACCTTAGAGCTGATATCCCCTGCCGCAGCGATTGTCCAGAAGAAAGTGGCAAACTTTATTGTGGGAGGAAGGGGCAAATGGTGATCACCTGTCTTTAAAGATCAACATTCAAAAGCTTTTTACAAAGTTTTATAAAATCCATTCAATTTTGTACATTTTAAAGCCTAAACAATACAAAAAATAAAGCCGTTTGTAGCATTATAAATCTAAGTATGACAGGGGCAGGTAACTCTTGATTCAAATTCAACAGTAATTAAACACTTTCAAGAACTTATAATTGTGTGCAAGTATTATTAAAAAAAATTCAGAACTGTAGAATTTACCAGAGTGTAAACACATTTTCAACTCATCAAGGGCAGAGTATTCTTGACTAATTTGCACATTTTCGATAATAATTGAACTCATTCTATAAATAATAGCCATATATGATTTAATTTTTTTCTTCAAAATCCATTCACATTCGTACACAATAGCATGTAAACAATAAAGCCATGTTGAGCATTACTAAGTACATAAAGGGCAGATAACTCTTGCCACAAAGTATCCTATTTTGACAATAATTGCAACCCTTATATTTATATACATCATGTGTAAGTTAAATCAAAATCCATTAAAGACTTTAGTTTCTAGATGGTAAAAACTGTTAAATATGTTTTTTTTGACTCATCAAGGGCACATAAATGTTGACTAGTTTCTCCGTTTTCAAAAATGATAACAATTATTTGAAAACTAATAGCCATACATAGTTTAGGAATTTTTTTTATCAAAATCCATGCATATTTATAGATACTAGAATGTAAACAATATTAAAATAAAGCATTTTCTAGCATTTCAAAGTACATCAAGGGCAGATAACTCTTGCCACAAGTATCCTTTTTTGACAATGATTGCACATCTTCAAGAACTTTTACTTATAGACATCGTGTGCAAGTATCATTTAAATCCATTCATAATTGTAGTTGCCAGAGAGTAAAAACAGTTAAATATGGCTTTTTTTTACTTATCAAGGGCAGATAACTCATGACTAATTTCTCCGTTTTCAACAATAATCAAATACATTTGAAAACTAATAGCCATACATAATTCAAGAAAGTTTTTTCAAAAATCCATGCATATTTATAGGCTCTAGTATGTAAACAATACCAAAATAAAGCATTTTCTAGCATTTCTAAGTACATCAAGGGCAGATAACTCTTGCCACAAGTATATTTTTTTTACAATAATTGCACACCTGCAAGAACTTGTACTTATAGACAATGTGTGCAAGTATAAACAAAATATGTTGAATACTGTAGTTGCTAGAGTGTAAAATATGGCATTTTTAACACAAAAAGGGCAGATAACTCATAAATTCCTAAAATTTTCTGTAAAAATTGATTTCCCACGGTGCTCCTATGATGACAAATAAGTATACCAAGTTTAATCCAAATCTGTTTATAGGTTTCGGAGATACAGTTGCGGACGGAAAACGTGACGGACGCACGGACAGCATTTTTAACACAAAAAGGGCAGATAACTCATAAATTCCTCAAATTTTCTGAAAAAAATTTGATTTCCCACGGTGCTCCTATGATGACAAATAAGTATACCAAGTTTAATCCAAATCTGTTTATAGGTTTCGGAGATACAGTTGCGGACGGAAAACGTGACGCACGCACAGCCGGACGGACAGACCTAAAACAGTATCCCTCTGCCTTTCGGCAGGGGATAACAATCTTGGTAGAAGATCATTAGGTTATGATACATACCAAATATCAAAGGTCTGGGCCTTTTGGTTTCTACGAAGAAGATTTCTTAAGATTTTCTTTTGCATTAAAAGTTGTCTATAAGGCCATGTTAGAAAATCTGGTCACATAGCAAGGGGAATAATTCTAGCCAAAAACTTTGAACAAGATTTCGTTCCCCCTTGTCACTGATGCTTCTGACAAAGTTTGGTTGAAATCGAGTCAGTGGTTTCAGAGGAGATGTTGTTTGAAAATGTGGCCGGACGCCGGACAGAATGGGATCACAATAGCTCATCCTGAGCCTATGGCTCAGGTGAGCTAAAAAGACATTTGTGGGGTAATGGGTTAAAGGTTCCTCATTCAAGAAAAAATATACTGTAGCCTTGGTCAGTGTTATAACGTTTACAAGGCAGTGAGTATTATGTTACTTACGGTAGTTCCATTCTTTCCTTTCTCTTTGCTGGTGGCATGAAGAACGAGTACAACATTGTCACTCCTTGTGATAGCATGGTGATCTCCAACTTATACTTGTTCTGAAATACAAGACAATCAGTTCTACAATAAGTCAACATTGTCACTCTTTGTGATAGCATGGTGATCTCTAACTTATACTTGTTCTGAAATACAAGACAATCAGTTCTACAATAATTCAACATTGTCACTCTTTGTGATAGCATGGTGATCTCCAACTTATACTGGTTCTGAAATACAAGACAATCAGTTCTACAACAAGCACCTTAGAGCTGATATCCCCTGCCGCAGCGATTGTGGAGAAGAAAGTGGCAAACTTTATTGTGGGAGGAAGGGGCAAATGGTGATCACCTGTCTTTAAAGATCAACATTCAAAAGCTTTTTACAAAGTTATATAAAAATCCATTCAATTTTGTACATGTTAAAGCTTAAACAATACTAAAATAAAGCCGTTTGTAGCATATCTGAGTATGACAGGGGCAGGTCACTCTTGATTCAATTTCAACAGTAATTCAACACTTTCAAGAACTTATAATTGCGTTCAAGTATTATCAAAATAAATTCAGAACTGTAGAATTTACTAGAGTGCAAACACTGATAAACATGGCATTTTCAACTCATCAAGGGCGTAACACTCTTGACAATTTTGTCCGTTTTCGACAATAAATGAACGCATTTGAAATCTAATGGCTATGTATTTATACTTTATAGTAGATCTATAATAAAGTTTTTATAAAAATTTATTCACATTTGTCCATACTAGCCTGTAAACTGTACTAAAATAAAGCCTTTTCTAGCATTTCGAAGTTCATGTGTACATACAGGGCAGATAACTCTTGCCACAAGTATTTTGTTTTGACAAAAATTCCATCCTTTCAAGAAATTATACTTATTATATACATTCTATGCAAGTATTAATAAAACTCTGTTTAAAACTGGAGTTACTAGAGTGTAAACACTGTTAAATATGACATTTTCAACTCATCAAGGGCAGTACTCTTGACTAATTTGCCCATTTTCAGCAATAATTGTTCTCATTCTATAAATAATAGCCATATATGGTTT
This sequence comes from Gari tellinella, assembly GCA_922989275.2. NCBI lineage: Eukaryota > Metazoa > Mollusca > Bivalvia > Cardiida > Psammobiidae > Gari > Gari tellinella. The sequence continues at coordinate 57,776,072 of OV277858.1, forward strand.
AATAATTTTTTTTCAAAATCCATTCACATTTGTACACACTAGCATGTAAACAATAAAGCCTTGTCTAGTATTACTAAGTACATAAAGGGCAGATAACTCTTGCCACAAAGTATCATTTTTTTGACAATAATTGCACCCCTTCAAGAACTTATATTTATATACATGGTGTGTAAGTTAAATCAAAATCCATTAAAGACTGTAGTTTCTCTACTCACCCTAAAAAGAAACCTTACACTACATAGTGGGCCTATTTTCCTGGAAATGGATGGGCGTGTTCTATCTTTTGAAGCTGTAAACTCTACTTTGATGTGTTTGGAACATGTCTGTGAATTTTGAGCTTTCTTGCATACGTAATGAGTGATTTAGACGTCAGTTTATATGGTAAAGGTGCAAAACGAAAATGTCAGTATATGCATGTATGTCCTTTGCTGTCACATAAGTCAAACGTGTGCGCATCGTGTCATTTCCTTGTGGGCCTTATTAGCGCTAAACACTATCTCTAGTTTGTGTGAGTGCCAGTTTAAGCCTTCTCATCCAGTTAACGTAGCGCCTGATCAATTGATTAGACACGTTGTTCCATTCCGGTGTGAGGGCATTCGCGAAGTCGCCGTCGTTGTTAAAATTGTTTTTGTGTCCAAAACATTGCTAAAACTGAGATTGTACCTCGACTCGTCCGTTACAAGTACGGAATTCCACTCCCGGCGACACAAATGACGCTGTCTACACGCCAATTGCAGCGGTTCACGTCAGTGAGGTAACGTTATAACACTTCCAGTAAATGGACGTCGGGCTCTAATAGGGCGATTCCATGTGCGAAACATATTGCGCACAGTCTGTGGACTCACGTTAAAGTAGCGCACGGTCAGAGTCGCAGTTGTATGTGTGTTACGTAATTGACATAAGACAATAGCATGCACGTGCCGTTGGCTAGTTGTTTTTGGTCTACCTGACTTTGGATGCTCAAATATAGTGCCAGTATGTCGCCGACGTCTCGCCAATTAGAAAATTACATTCCTAGTGAGTTAGACGTCCCAGTGACGTCAAACGGAGACACCTTAGCCTGTAAATTCCAAAATGTTTTGTTTCTCTCTGCTCTTGACAGCGTAGGCATTATTTATTTTTTACTTTTGTGTTGTGATTTTTGTTTTGGTGTACCTTAGCTAAATTATGATACTTTAGTTGATATGATATCTGACCGGAAGTGCACTGTACGTGGTCCACGTGCAAAACAAGGTAATGTGGTTTTGACGGAGTTTAGCAAGTAGCACACGGTTGGAATTTTACACACGTGATGTGTAATGATAAACTAATATACTGTTACACGAAAATATGTATGTTGTGCTTTGATTTAAAATTAATTTAAATTTATAAAGTGTAAGGTTTCTTTTTTGGGTGAATATAGATGGTAAAAACTGTTTTTTTCGACTCATCAAGGGCAGATAATTGTTGACTAGTTTCTGCGTTTTCAAAAATAATCACAATTATTTGAAAACTAATAGTCATACATAGTTTAAGATTTTTTTTTTTTTATCAAAATCCATGCATAATTATAGATACTAGTATGTAAACAATATTAAAACAATAAAGCATTTTCTAGCATTTCTAAGTACATCAAGGGCATATAACTCTTGCCACAAGTATCCTTTTTTGACAATAATTGCACACCTTCAAGAACTTTTACTTATAGACATTGTGTGCAAGTATAATCCAAATCAATTCAAAACTGTAGTTGCTAGAGAGTAAAAACTGTTAAAAATGGATTTTTTGGACTTATCAAGGGAAGATAACTCATGACTTATTTCTCCGTTTTCAACAATAATCAAATTCGTTTGAAAACTAATAGCCATGCATAGTTCAAGAAAGTTTTTAAAAAAATCCATACATATTTATAGACACTAGTATGTAAACAATATCAAAATAATAAAGCATTTTCTAGCATTTCTAAGTACATCAAGGGCAGATAACTCTTGTCAAAAGTATCCTTTTTTGACAATAATTGCACACCTTCAAGAACTTGTACTTACAGACATTGTGTGCGAGTTTAAACGAAATATGTTGAATACTGTAGTTGCTAGTGTAAAAACTGTTAAATATGGCATTTTTTAACACAAAAAGGGCAGATAACTCATAAATTCCTAAAATTTTCTGAAAAAATTTCCCACGGTGCTCCTATGATGACAAATAACTATACCAAGTTTCATCCAAATCTGTTTATCGGTTTCAGAGATACAGTTGCGGACGGACAACGTGACCCACGGAAGGACAGCGTGACGGACGTGCCACCGAAGTGGGTTAGAGGGCCTTTTCTTTTGTTATTTTCTTTTGTTCAAATAACGGGCCACGGCCCCTTAGTGTATTGTTACGGAATGAACTCTATTGTCTTCTTTTGTTATGTTTACCGTTATGTGGCCCTCTAACCCACTTTAATGGCGCGGACGGACAGCCGGACGGACAGACCTAAAACAGTATCCCTCTGCCTTTCGGCAGGGGATAATAATTCAACATTGTCACTCTTTGTGATAGCATGGTGATCTCAAACTTATACATGTTCTGAAATACAAGAAAATCAGTTCTACAATAATTCAACATTGTCACTCTTTGTGATAGCATGCACAGGTTTTCGGCGCGTAAGCTATGACCCCCCCCCCCCCCCCCCCCTCGCTGCTACCCCCCCCATAAATCTTTCAAAATGAGTCAAAATACATCCATATGTTCAACAAACATCCTTAACAAATGTTTCAAGAAGTTTAAAAAAAATAAAAAAATTTCGTATCATGTATGTATACAATGAAAAGGTGGATGTGTATTCAGGGCCATCAACTTCCCAACCTTGTCATTTTGTCATTTTTGGGCCGATTTTGACAAATGATGGCTTATTATTTACATTTAACAGTTCTGTTTAAAGAAAGTTAGCTAACAGCCCAAGCAAGACACGAGCACAAGTGAAGAAATAAAAAGTTCGATAGGCACCTTATATCGGAATCCTTCTGTCACCTTAATTTTTGGACTTGTTCGTCAGTCATTCACTGATTCAGCGATTAACAAGTGCATTTGCGACCATGCATTACACCATGGTACGGGTAATTAATAGAAAATGAAATATATAATAAATACCTTTTGAATTATCGGTAAATGAGCATTTCTGTTACGAATTAAATTTCTAGATAACTTTCGTTTTGTTTCGGTTGACAAACGGATATGATCATTGGTCGTATTCGAATCATTCAATTATTGTCAACGAAAACTAGGCGGAGCAAATGCTCGAAGATTTACTGATGACAACGTTTTTGACCCGACTCGAATCGAAATTGTGGTCAACGATTTGATGGTTTGACAACATTTTGTCAACGGAAAACATCAAGTGGTGATTCGAATAGAACCTGTTGACAACACGTCCAACTAACGCTATAGTTGTCCTGATTCGAATACGACCAATTGAGGCGCTTGACTTTTGCGTCATTTCCTGCTTTGAAGCTGGTTCTCGGGTTCGCTAGAATGATAATAGTTTGACTGGGCAACCAATCGTTTGTTTGGGAAAATTTTGCGTGACAGATAGTTTCCGACTAAGGGGTCTCCCCACCCTTCGAGTCCCCATGCGCGTGTTCGCCGATTGCATTGAATTTTTTACCAATTATCGTCAAAGAAAACTGTTTGCTGTAAACAATGAGCCATCATCTGTCCAGATCGTCCAAGATTTGACAAAATGACAGGGTTGGGAACTTGAGGGTTGCTTCTGCAAGGCGCTTTTTCATGGCAGCCTTTACTATTTTACTTATAAATTAGCAAAAAAAAATTATTTTTTTAAATTTCACGAAACTTCAGGAAATGTTCTTTTATGATGATTATTGAATGTATGGATAGATTTTAGGGTATTTTATCCACGTTTGGTGGTGGTGGAGGGGGGTTATAGCAGCTAGGGGTAGTGTCATAGCCAACGGGCCGAATGCCTATGATAGCATGGTGATCTCCAACTTATACATGTTCTGAAATACAAGACATACCAACAGTTCCACAGTAATTAAACTATAGTCAACTGGCTGTTACGTTTGACTGCACAGAAGAAACAATTTAACAGAGATTTCATAAGACAGCATACAGATGTAAAACACGTTTCTTTCTAATCTAAAGTGTGTACACTAAATTGTATAAATTAGTAGGGGTTTACAACAGCTTAAAGCAAGGTGACAGTAAAACAGAGAGCTCCTTTAGGAGCTTTTTGTTATACTGTCATATTGCTTTATTAAAGCTCTCAACTGTCTTTTATACAATAAATTAGCATTTGTTTCAGTGGTCTTAAAAGAGGTTTTTACTATAATTGAAATATAGCTAAAAGTAATGACATGTTGATGGACACAACAGGCAAGCACTTAATATCCTTTAACTAGCAAGGTGGAGGTGTAAAGGCTACGGATCTACCGTTTCATTGTAGTGACAGGGTATATACATACCTGGAAGTGGTCAATGAACTCTTGCATGGTCATTTCTCCCTGCACTTCAAACCTGTCCCATAAGGTGAACTCTGTATCATAGTACTGAAGAAGAAACAAGCAAATAGTGGTACATAGGAGAAGGGTCCATTGAAAAGAAATGTGTAAACTTTTGAATGGATGGCAGCTAAATGCAGGATGAAAGTATATTAAACATTTCCTATAGGGAATTTCTGAACGGCCTTTGTCCCTTTGCCTGTCTTTGCATGCAATGTTTTTCATTTAAACATTGCCTTAAGATTGAGACCGAGTTTAGCCCCAAAAAGGTAAATCATGAAAATTGGAAATAATCTGTTAAAACATTGTAAAATGATATAAGCCAAAATGTTGGACAAAATCCTTACTGAAGTAACGGCTATGTTTAAAGACAGCGCGACTTTAAAGCAATGCTTGTTCCTAATTACGGATGATGGTATTGCTCTTATTATATAGGTATGTTACCATATCTATTTCATGGCAATAGTCAACTTACCTTGTTTTTAGGGGCAGCTATTGGTTCTGAGAAGGCAAAGAAAGGCAGAGCCAGGTTACAGAAGCCGTTTTTAAACATCTCAAGATTTTTGTGGCCTTGAATTATCTGTGGAGAGAAAACACAAAGAGTTGTTTGAGAAGTAGCTCACCCATTGCAACCATTTCATATACAAGAACTTATCAACAATAAAATAGTTCTAAAGTCAAGACAAATATTGGGATTAAGAAAACGTGTATACGTGCATCTAAACCTTGGGTACTGATGTTGTTACCAAAGCCAATTCCTTTAAACAGTTAGCTTAATATAATGCAATATACTTGAAAGGACCTGATGATTAAATCAAGACATATCATCCTACGATGTACTGTAACCTTACTACAGTGCTCAAGAACAAGAGCCCCATGGGGCATATTTCGCTCACCTGAGAATAGCTGACAAAATGGAGATAATGATTTATGTCCAGGACGGGGTCATTTTTTACCCAAAAGGCATAATTTGAACAATCTTGATAGAGGATCTGTACATAATGCTATGTGCTAAATATCTAAAATCAGGGTAGTAGGGTTTTAGACAAGAATATTTTCTTAAGTTTCCATTGAAAAAATCTATTATAGCTCCAGTGGCCTACATATGCAACAGACTGAAACCATTTGAACAAAATAGGTAAAGGACATCTAGAACAAGAGGGCCATGGCCCTAAATTCGCTCACCTGAGGACATTGAAGTTTGTACCTAAGTTGACTGGGCAAGACATCATTTTAATATAACTATAAATGGAGTTATCTTCCAGACAAGAAAACATGACAAAAGTGAATTTTGTTGCCAAGCTTATGACCCTTATCCATGACACATCCTCTTATCAAGCTATTTCCATTTCCAATACCGGTAAATGATAATTATTTCACTAGCGTCAGCAGAACTGGAATTATTTTCCTGACAATAAAACATGACAAAGGGGAAAAACTAAGTATTGCTGCCCTTGTGCATGGCATTTTCTCTCATCAGTTTCTTTCCATACATAAAATTTCATTACAATAGCATCAGTAGAACTGAAGTTGTCTTCTTGACAAGAAAATATCACAAAGGGAAATAACTAAAAAAACAATGATGTCAGAGTTATGGCCTTTGCAAATGGCACTTCCTCTCATCAGGCTCTTTCCAAATAGGCAATTTCATTTTACCTATTACCCCATAGCATGTTTCTAGTTTTGAAAATAGGTGGCCACCTAAAGCAGGTTGAAAGTAAAGCAGAATGTGTCTTAATGCACACTTTGCTTTACTTTCGCATCTTACATTTTCATGACTGTTTAAAGTGGAATTATTTTCTTAAGTAGAGGAATAAATCAAAGGCCTAAAAATGCACATTTATGGGGTAATGGGTTAACAAACGTTAGTATATGGGGGAAAAGGGTTGAATCCTGGACAAGAAAAAATGACAAGACATACAGATAACTCTGAAAAAAAACAATATTTAACATATGTATAAATATGGCATAAGACATAATTACATAACTGTCAGTGGATCACTTCCAGATCCTGTTTCTCTAAGTATGAAGCAGACTGAACCATATCTAAACTTGAGCAGAAAACATGTTCAGCTGATCATGACCAGTTCTGTGATACTCCAACTGTTGAATAATATTTGACCTCAGTGGGTAGAGCTCTGGGGCTTATCCTTACCAGACTGAAATGATGTCTGCTTAAAACCTACTGTATGTGAAAAGTGTACAAAACAACAATTTAGAAAATGTTAAGTTGGTAAATGAGTGGCAAATAGGTTGGATCCAGATTAGATGTAGCATTATGATTATGTTGCATCTGATCTGGATCCAAAATGTTTGCAAATATTGGCTATTTGCCCTTAGTATATTAAGAGTAATTAGGTAAAATACAGTTCTGCTTCATCAAAAATACTGTGAAACCTGCCTAGAGCAGCACTTAAACTGCGCAGGGTGGCGTCAAGTGTGACCCTAAGGATTTCATTTTAACAAACTATAGAGGGATCGACCAGGAGATTCTACTGTAAAAATATCAAAGCTTAGGGCCTAGTAGTTTTGGGCAAGAAGATTTTTTAAAGTTTTTTGCTTTTTTGCTTTTTCAAGCAGAGTTTTTGCTTTTTCTCTTTCATTTGAACAACTTCTGTAGAGAAGCATCCAAGGAACATCATGAGCAGTTTGAACTCACCCTACAATCTGCGGGTTCAGAGGAGATGTCGTTTGAAGTAAATGTGAACGGACAGACGTACTACGGACGGTGAGCGGTCACAATAGCTCACCTTGAGCCTTTGGCTCAGGTGAGCTAAAAATCACCATGCCCAATATCAAAGCTCTGGTCATATTAGTTTCAGAGAAGAAGACGTTTGAAAATTTCACAATATAACTATATGTAAAACTGTGACCCCCGGGGCGTGGCCAATTTCGACTCCAGAGGCATAATTTGGTCAATCTTGATAGAAGACCTGTAGATGATGCTCTGTGTCAAAGAAAAAAATCTATTTTTAGCTCCTGTGACCTAGATATGCAACAGACCAGAACGATTTGAAACAAGAGCCCCATGGGTAATTAACTCACCTGAGAATAGCTGATAAAATGGAGATATTGATTTATGTCCAGGACTGACCTAGATATGCAACAGACCGGAATAATTTGAACAAAATAATATATGTAAAGTATATTTAAAAGTGTCACCATACAGAATATAAAGGCTATGGCCATATTAGAGTCAGAGAAGACGACGTTTGAAATTTTCTCTATATAACTCTATGTAAAACTGTGACCCCTGGGGCGAGCCAATTTTGAACCCAGGGGCATAATTGGAACAAACTTGATAGAGGACCTATAGGCGATTCTATGTGCCAAATATCTAAGCTCTGGCCCTTGTAGTTTTAGACAAGAAGATTTTAAGTTTTCATTGAAAAAAATCTATTTCTAGCTCCTGTGACCTAGTTATGCAACGGACCAGAACCATTTGTACAATTTTGGTAAAGGACATCTAGAAGTGTCACTATGCCAAATATCAAAGCTCTGGCCATATTAGTTTCAGAGAAGAAGAGGTTTGAAAATGTCACTATATAACTCTTTGTAAAACTGTGACCCCGGGGCAGGGCCAATTTTGACCCCAGGGGCATAATTAAGCTCTGGCCCTTGTAGTTTCAGACAAGAACATTTTTCAAGTTTTCATTGAAAAAATCTATTTTTAGCTCCTGTGATCCAGTTATGCAAACCGACCAGAACCATTTGAACAATTTTGGTAAAGGACATCTAGAAGTGTCACCATGCCAAATATCAAAGCTCTGGCCACATTGGTTTCAGAGAAGAAGACGTTTGAAAATATCACTATATTACTCTATGTAAAAAATGTGACCCCCGGGGCAGGGCCAATTTTGACCCCAGGGGCATAATTTGAACAAACTTGATAGAGGACCTGTAGATGATGCTATGTGCCAAATATCTAAGCCCTGGCCCTTGCAGTTTTTGACAAGAAGATTTTTTAAGATTTCCTTATTTTTTCAACCAGAGTTCTGCATTGTTTTTAAATTCTTTGAACAAATTTGAAAGAGCTTAACCCAAGGAACATTTCTGTAAAGTTTGGTTGAATTCTGTCAAGCGGTATAGGAGGAGATGTCATTTGAAGCAATTGTTAACGACGACGGACACAGGGCCATCCCAATAGCTCACCTTGAGCCTTTGGCTCAGGTGAGCTAAGACGTAGGTAATGTACTTCTAGTAGTGTCACCATACCGAATATCAAAGCTCTGGCCATATTAGTGTCAGAGAAGAAGACGTTTGAAATGTTCACTATATAACTCTATGTAAAAGTGTAACCTCCCCCCCCTCCCCCGGGCGGGGCCAATTTTGACCCCAGGTGCATAATTTGAACAAACTTGATAGAGGACCTCATGTAGGCGATGCTATGTGCCAAATATCAAAGCTCAGTAGGGCGTTCAAGTACCGTATCAGCGAACAGTAACGTTAACCGATGCAAACAACCCATATAGTACGACATCTAACGTTCACCGATACTCTTCAATAATAACTCATTGCGCCCCAATGTTTATTAACTTTTCAAGGGTACGAACGATTTATGTGTGAATCTAAATAACACAAGCAAACGTGCACTAATCAACTGAAATGCATCAATGTTGCCGCATATAAAAATAAGATTTAGCTGCTCAGATGTAAGCTGCTTTGTTTGATACATTAAGTATCGGAAAATGTTGGTTTATTGATGAGAAATTAAGTCTGGACTGTTCGCTGGTTTTATTAAATTCATTTGGTAGCCATTTTGTTTTCATGTTCGGCATGGCGAAAAATACCTCTGAGGCCGTTCGTGTCGTTCGCAATCGGTAACAGCGTAACGGTCGTTAAAGGTGAATTGTTACCGTTTTCCGTTGCAATCGATTGCATCGATACAGTACTTGAACGCGCTACTGGTCCTTGTAGATCCAGACAAGAAGATTTTTTAAGTTTTCATTGAAAAAAATCTATTTTTAGCTCCTGTGACCTAGATATGCAACCTACCAGAAATATTTTAGCGCTATTAGAATAGGACATCTAGAAGTGTCACCATGCCAAATATCAAAGCTCTGGCCATATTAGTTTCAGAGAAGAAGACGTTTGAAAATTTCACTATATAACTCTATGTAAAACTGTGACCCCCCCAAGGCGGGGCCAATTTCGACCCCAGGGGCATAATTTGAACAAACTTGATAGAGGACCTGGAGATGATGATATGTGCCAAATATCTAAGCTCTGGCCCTTACAGCTTTTGACAAGAAGATTTTTTAAGATTTCCTTATTTTTTCACTTTGGTTGCCATGGCAACCAGAGTTATGCATTGTTTAATTCTTTAAACAATTTAAAAGAGCTTAACCCAAGGAACATTTCTGTAAAGTTTGGTTGAATTCTGTCCAGCGGTATAGGAGGAGATGAATTTGAAGCAATTGTTAACGACGACGCACATACGCACGACGGAGGACACAGGGCCATCCCAATAGCTCACCTTGAGCCTCAGGTGAGCTAAAAAGAGTAACAGGATTCCAGAACTGAACATTACATTTGTTTTTTACTTTACGTTTCCATCAGACCCTATGTTGTGACTACTCATTAGAATCGTCTCTTTAGGACAATTCTAATGACAAGTCACATAAGTGTTCAGTGAAGACATGAGGATGTTAATAACTGCAGGTGTGTAGTATAAAGTTGAGTGAGACGTACCTTGTACTGCTCCAGGCAGACTAGACCTACCACCATGGCAGTGGTGGTGGCAATGGCGGGGATAATTCTGCCTGCTATCAGCTTACTCTGAAATATACATACAATACATGTTACATGTCTTGGCATCAACCCTTTCAATGTGTGAATAAAGTCAGCGTATGATCAGTATCCAAACTGTTAACTACTCTGGATGGTATAGTCTAACCTAAATCAATCAGAATATGTTGAACTTACTTGAAATTTGCGACATGAGTTTAGAGACCTAAGTCAACCATCGTTAATGAGACTCAACTGTATGAAGAATTGAATTGTTACCAGTGTTTTCTCCAGCCCGCGCCCTTGCGTTTTTTAGCACACTAAAATCACGAAGAACGCACTTCCGTGCTTACCCGGGACCCTTTAGGGCGCACTCACGGTATTAAATGACCGTTGTTGTTTTCAATGGGGAATCCAACATTTATAGCGGTTCGAAATCTATTTTGGAATTCCTCAAGATTGCTATATATAGCTGTATAAAGTTCTAATAATAAACACAAAGATGAAACCGAGACTGTTCTCCATTTGCGCAACATGATCGTCTACGCGCTTTGTGCAATTAAATTGCACTGCATTTCCAAGCTTCTAGTATGAGCATAATGCAGGTAGAATGCGGGACCAGTTAAAAAATATCGGTATCGCAATAAAAATGAATCCGTATCTATCAAATTCGACGATGTATCTTCCCAAGATAATTTAAAACGATTTCTTTTAATGGAATGAACAATAATATCTGAGTGCCTAAAGAGCGCGAGATAAATACTTGTTATTTGAAAAATTCGAAAAACTACCGAAAATCGGAATAGGGAGCCGTACAATGGTCCGCAAAAATTACAATTGAGGCAATAATTAAAATATGTATGGCAGACGGTGCAGTGATCGAGTTATAAAAAATGAGTTTTGTAAACACGAAACAAAACAGACGCACGGTCAGTAGATGTAGTTTAATCTTAAAACAAGAGCCCCATGGGGCATATTTCGCTCACCTGAGAATAGCTGAAAAATTGAGATCATGATTTATGTACAGGACAGGGTCATTTTTTTACCCAAGGAGCATTATTAAAATTGAACTATCTTGATAGAGGACCTGTAGATGATGCTTTATGCCAAATATCTAAGATCAGTGTACTAGGGTTTTAGAAAAATTTTTTTATATAAGTTTCCATTGAAAAAATCTACTTTTAGCTCCTGTGACCTACATATGCAACAGACTGGAACCATTTGAACAAAATAGGTAAAGGACATCTATCAGTGTCACCATGCCGAATATCAAAGCTCTGTCCATATTGGTTTCAGAGGAGAAGATGTTTGAAAATTTCACCATATAACTCAATGTAAAACTTTTACCCCCCAGGGTGCGGCCAATTTTGACCCCAGGGGCATAATTTGAACAAACTTGATAAAGGACCCTATGTGCCATATATCTAAGGTATGGCCCTTGTAGTTTCAGACAAGAAGATTTTTTAAGTTTTCATTGAAAAATCTATTTCTAGCTCCGGTGACCTAGGTATGCAACCGACCAGAACCATTTGAACAAAATAGGTAAAGTACATCTAGAAGTGTCACCATGCCAAATATCAAAGCACTGGCCAAATTAGTTTCAGAGAAGAAGACGTTTGAAAATTTCCCTATATAACTCTATGTAAAACTGTGACCCCAGGGGTGGGGCCAATTTTGACCCCAGAGGCATAATTTGAACAAACTTGAAAGAAGACCTGTAGATGATGCTATGTGCCATATATCTAAGCTCTGGCTCTTGTAGTTTCAGACAAGAAGATTTTTTAAGATTCCCTTATTTTTTCACTTTGGTTGCCTTGGCAACCAGAGTTCTACATTGTTTTAATTCTTTGAACAAATTTGAAACAGCTTGACCCAAGAACATTCCTGTAAAGTTTGGTTGAAATCTGTCAAGCGGTATAGGAGATGTCATTTGAATCAATTGTTAAAGACAGCGCACGACGGACAACGCACGACAACGGACACAGGGCCATCCCAATAGCTCACCTTGAGCTTTTGGCTCAGGTGAGCTAAAAACAATGATTTCAGAGTTATGGCCTTTGCCAATGGCACTTCCTCTCATTAGGCTCTTTCCAAATACATTTGTATGCAATTTCATTTTACCCATTACCCCAAAGCCTGTTTCTAGTTTTGAAAATAAGTGGCCACCTAAAGCAGGTTGAAAGTAAAGCAGAATGCGCCTTAACCCTTTACCCCATGGTCTGTTTCTAGTATTGAAGGTATATGACAACTTAAAGCAGGTTGAAAGTAAAGCAATGTGCCTTAAGGTAAATTCTGCTTTAAATTCAGCCTGTTTTAAGCTTTTATCTTCTAGAATTAAGAAAATATTTCTTAGGGTTCATTTTCATGACTGTAAGATGGGAACTATTTTCTTCATTGGATGAATAAATTAAATGTGCTAAAAGGCGCTTCTATGTGGGGAAGGGTTAAGGCACACCCGCTTTACTTTCAAACTGCTTTAAGCTACCATCTACTATAATATAGAAACTAATTTCTTATCTTACATTTTCATGACTGTATCAAGCGGAATTATTTTCTTTAGTGGAGGAATAAATTAAAGACCTAAAAATGCATATTTTTATAGGGTGATTGGGTTAACAAACATCAGTATTTATGGGGGAATGGGTTTTTAATTAGATTATCTCCTGGACAAGAAACAATGACAAGACATATAGATAACTCTGATAAAACCAATATTAAACATATGTATAAATATGGCATAAGACATAATTACATAACTGTCAGTGGATCACCTCCAGATCCTGTTTCTCTAAGTATGAAGCAGACTGAACCATTTCTAAACTTTAGCAGACAACATGTCCAGCAGACAGTTCTGTTGGTGTACAACAGCTGACCTGAGGTCAGTTATGCAATTCTGCCACTAGCTGGAAACTTAACTCTTATAATGCTGAATTGATGTCTGCTATACATATTGTACGTGAATTTTGCAAAGCAAATCATACCTTACATTTTCTAAATTAAAAAAACTATGTAAGTAAATGGCAAATAGTTTGGAGCCAGATTAGATGCAGCATAATGTAGCATCTGACCTGGATCCAAACTGTTTGCAAATATAGGTGATTTAGTATAAGGGTGCTTGAAACCCTGCTTAAACCTCCAGTAAAACCGTATAACCTGAATAAAGCGGCAATGAATCCTGCATAAAGCGGCAATGAAAAAATCCCTATGGTGAATCCCTATGGTCAGTTTTAGTTTTGATATTAACAATTTTGAGAGAGAATCACCAGGAGATACTAAAAAACAAATATCAAAGCTGTGGGCCTAGCAGTTTTTTAAAAGAAGATTGTTTAAAGTTTTTCACTTTTTTAAATAAATTACAATAAGCAGTCCACTTGAAAGTTTCATTTTAACAATTTCTGTAGAGAAGCATCCAAGGAACACGGTGAGCATTTTAGTTTTCCCCTCAGACTCACGGTTTCAGAGGAGATGTCGCTTGAAGTAAATTTGAACGGACGGACAGACGGACGACGGACGGCGGGCGATCACAACAGCTCACCTTGAGCCTTCGGCTCAGGTGAGCTAATAAAAGTATCCCAAACTTTATTGAAAAGTCTAAACAAAATGTCGCAATGAGATTTTCCAACTTGGACTCGCCAAAAAACGTTTCATTGAAAGTGAAAGTAGCTTTACCAAATTACCATGTTGACATGCTTAATACGGACGGAAAAAATAATCGCTGGCTGAATTACAACACGGACATGAAAACAGTGTTTTGTTCAGTTCGTGAAGAATAAGACAAAACCCAGTCTGATGTCAGTAACATGCAACTTCAAGGAAAGCACACTGACTTTCATTTGCTTAAATTAACAGAGGTAAGATTTGCTCTGACCGATTCATTCATGAAACACACAATGGTTAAACAAATCAAAAACATTTTTTGATAATTGAAAAGCATGGAGACGTTTAGTTAACTTCAAAACAGTATATTAAATAAGTAAAGAATTATTATAACAAAGTTTGAGCATTTTTTTAAAAAGGCCCTCTAGTTTGGAAAAGGGCCCCCTAAACTGTTACCCATGGGCCCTCAAGGGCCCCCTGTGAGCAAAAGCTGGAGAAAACACTGTATTACATGAGTTTACTCAAGTCAGAGACCTAAGTCAACCCTCTTTAATTCAATTCAATTCAATTCAATGTCATTTCTATAGCAAAAATAGCATTGAATATATTCATCTGCGCTTTACATAGTAAGTCTATATAGACCTATACAGTTTTTATGTAGTCTTTAAAAGCAGTTCACATTCTACTTAATATACATTTTTAAATAGATATGTTTTGAGATTTCATTTGAAAGATTTTTCATCTGAGCTTGATTTGATGAGACTCAACTGTAAGAAGAAAACAGTTTGAGAATATAAGCCAAAAGATATTTCTAATCAGATGTCATTTTATTTATCCTCATCCTGTCAGACCAAGCTTTCTGCTTTATTCTATGTCCAGGGCTCCAGTTAAGAGGGAGTAAGCTGAAAAAATCTAACATTTTCTCGCTTATGTCAGCACAAAATCCTATGGTGTGACTACTCATTAGAATCGTCTCAAAGAGACGATTCTAAAGAGTAGTGACACCGTAGGGTTATGTCACAGTGTGTAGGTTTATTATCACTTGTACGGCCTTGCTGTACAAGAACGCTTTTATGGCGATGTGGAAGAATGCATGACTGCGAACCTGGCGACCCGGGTTCAAACCCGGAGTTGGAACAAGTGTATCTTTTTGTAACATTTGCCACCCAACGTTAGGCTGAGACTGTTTATGCTCTGGAGTTCGATCCCCAGTCATTCTCATACCCATATAGAAATTCGGGACGAATTTAAAGTTGTCGGGGGAGTATGTCACAGTGTGTAAGTTTATTATCACTTGTACAGCCTTGCTGTACAAGCACACTTTTATGGCGACCTGGTAGAGTGCATGACTGCGAACCTGGCCACCCGGGTTCAAACCCCGGTGCTTCTTTATTAAGAACCCCTGGTTACAGTTACATGCATAAATAAAGGTTTTAAATTTTGAAATACTCCCCTCTCCTTATCTGGTGCCTTGAAAGTCTGCTTTCTTGACACTATTTCTTGTATAAACCTCTACTAGCAAAAATAATGCCTTTTGAAAACCATGAGGACATGGAAGGAGCAGTCCGATCAAGGTCTGCACTGTTTCCTTATAAGGTATAGGTCGTTTGCAGTTAAAAAAAACACGATAATTTTCAAATATCTCCACAACAAGACAACGCAGATAAATGGAATTTTGCATAGATTTATGATATACCTATACCATTTTTTTCTCTTCGTTATAAAAAAGATTTCATAACTTCTATATAAAGTTTACACTTCTAAAGGACACTTTTCCGAAGGGTGATTTCAAGTTATTCAACAGCCTATCTTTCACGACTCCGCAACGCCTCACCGTTAAGCTACCGCATACCATAGTAGTTTACAACTAAGCGAACGAGGCCCTGACTGGGGTACGTTAAACGTATTAACCAACCATACTGTCATTTGCGAAAATGTTGGATCCTGATCGGACACCGGAGCCATTTCGTATCTGAATAGGATCCGAAACCATGTGCCTCTCATATGAAAGTTTTATCAACAACGCAAAATAACTAAATTCGATAAATAGCAAAAGTGACATGTTCATACCAGACGATCTACACAAACTTACCATTATCAAGTTTTCATGAGTATTTCCAGAGCAACTTTCGAAAACCTTTATTATTTTATCGTTTAAAGGAAACGAAACGAAACGTACTGCAATACAACTCGAACACTGATACATATTATCAGGGCTCCAGATAAGGGGAGTATTTCCCAAACGAAAATCTTTCTTTCTGAATTAAGCCCTATGGTGGGACTACTCATTAGAACCGCCTCTTCAAGAGGATTCTGATGAGTAGTTATACCATAGGATTTGGTGATGAATGGAGTGAGAAAATGTTGGACTTGTTCAATTTACTTTCTCTTATCTGGAGCTCTGTATTATGTAGAAATGTTAGAGCTTCGATTTGAAAAGTAATGCAATTCTCTTTATTCCTGGTGAAGAGTTCATGGATTTAGCATAGTAAAAATGTTATGGGGCCTCACAATTAAATTTGTACAACGAAACAACCTATATCAGCACGGGATTCATCTTTCAGACAGAAGCAACTAGCACGGGATTTTACCTGGGGATATTATCCCATGTAAACAAACGTGATCAAGGTAATAGCCAATGACACCCCACGTAATTGACCATTTTCAGCGACACAAAAATTATACAAGAGCCCCCATGGGGCATATTTCGCTCACCTGAGAATAGCTGAAAAAATGGAGATAATAATTTATGTCCAGGACTGACCTAGATATGCAACAGACCGGAACAATTTGAACAAATTATGTAAAGAATATTTAAAAGTGTCACCATACCGAATATAAAATCTCTGGCCATATTAGTTTCAGAGAAGAAGACGTTTGAAATTTTCTCTATATAACTCTATGTAAAACTGTGACCCCTGGGGCGGGGCCAATTTTGACCCCAGGGGCATAATTTGAACAAACTTGATAGAGGACCTGTAGGCGATGCTATGTGCCAAATATCTAAGCTCTGGTCCATGTAGTTTCAGACAAGAAGACTTTTTTAAGATTCCATTGAAAAAAATCTATTTTTAGCTCCTGTGACCTAGTTATGCAACCGACCAGAACCTTTTGAACAATTTTGGTATAGGACATCTAGAAGTGTCACCAGGCCAAATATCAAAGCTCTGGCCATATCAGTTTCAGAGAAGAAGACGTTTGAAATTTTCACTATATAACTATATGTAAAAGTGAGATCCCCGGGGCGGGGCCAATTTTGACCCAAGGGACATAATTTGAACAAACTAGATAGAGGACCTGTAGGCAATGCTATGTGCCAAATATCTAAGCTCTGGCCCTTGTAGTGTCAGACAAGAAGATTTTTTTAAGTTTTCAATGAAAAAAATCTATTTTTAGCTCCTGTGACCTAGTTATGCAACTGACCAGAACTATTTGAACAAAATTGGTAAAGGACATCTAGAAGTGTCACCATGCCAAATATCAAAGCTCTGGCCACATTAGTTTCAGAGAAGAAGACGTTACTCTATGTAAATCTGTGACCCCCGGGGCGGGGCCAATTTTGACCCCAGGGCATAATTTGAACGAACTTGATAGAATACCTGTAGATGATGCTATGAGCCAAATATCTAAGCTCTGGCCCTTGCAGTTTTTGACAAGAAGATTTTTTAAGATTTCCTTATTTAGAGTTCTGCATTGTTTTTAATTCTTTGAACAAATTTGAAAGAGCTTGACCCAAGGAACATTTCTGTAAAGTTTGGTTGAATTCTGTCAAGCGGTATAGGAGGAGATGTCATTTGAAGCAATTGTTAACGATGACGCACGACTAACGACAGACACAGGGCCATCCCAATAGCTCACCTTGAGCCTTTGGCTCAGGTGAGCTAATAAAGCAGAGAAGAAAAGTTTTTAGTCAGACTATCAAAAATTCTGAATTTCCTTGTCAAAGTTGGTATAGGCACATCATAAGTGTATGCAAAATTTCAATTAAATAAGTCCACTAGTTTTAAAATTATCTAAGATTTATCGTGTTTTTTTGAACTGCAAACGACCTATATGTCTGACAATCTTCCCTCATTCCTGGGGTATTATCCTTAGCTTATGTAATAATTCAGATTAAACATGTTCATAGTGAATGGAATTTTATTTGAAGAATATTCAGAAAGAGAATGGTTAAAAATGGCCCATCCTCAATCGTAAGAAGAAAACTCACTTGATTAAGAAACTGCCTGTAGGTAGTAAATTGTTAAACATATTTCATTTTTTTTTAGTAAGAAAACAAAATCTGGTATGACAGTGTTGGAGGAGAAAACTACTCTACCTTGTGTCTGTCTGCTGGTGGAATGTCGTAGTTTTCTGCTCGAAGATTGGAACAAGCAACAATAAAGTCCATGTGGAAGTTAGAATCATCATCCTTCTCAAACTCAACAGGATGGAGCAACTTGCCTTTTAGAGATTCTACTGGTGGCATTTTGTCCTTAAGGACCTGAAGATCATCTGTGTCTGTAGTATAAAACAAACATTTAGGAAATCTTAACTCTTTGCACGCTAGCGGCGAAATCGTGATTACCTGTGCAAACAGTTTGGATTATGATGAGAAGTTACATAATGTGGTGTCTCATTATCTTAGTATTCAAACTGCTTGACATTCTGATCCTGTTTTGATAAGAGATTTTCAAACAGAAGCAGACTACAATTATTGCAAATGAAACAAACTGCGCTCAATTAACACTTATACCCAGGGTGGCATCCTTGTCAATATATTCAGAATCATTTCAAAGTCAAAATTAGGTTAAGGTCAAATCAAAGTTGGGTGATATGGGTGTATTGAGAATGGGCCAAGGCAACAACTGTATAAGTATTCATGCATTCTAGTAAGTGGTGTTGATGTCAGGTGAAATGGTATTGCTCTAGTTAACCATGAAGTGGCCAATTTACAATATTCAAAGGAAACAATTACCCAGCACGCAAAGGGTTAGGCAATAACAGTCGAACTTAAATATCTCGAGCTCGCGCTTAACTCAAAATATTCAATATTAGGAAACATGAATTTACCTTATTTCAAGCTCGGTTAAGGTGAACATACCCATGTTTCAGAGTTAAAACGTGTTAAGCCGCGTTTAAAACAAAATTTAATTTCTGTAGATATCTGAATGTCCTTGTAGTTTCAATGCAAATTAACACAGACTCTTTGAGGTTGTTTTTTTAAGTATTGTGTGGAAAAAGTATAAAGTTTCACTGTGACAGAAGATGAAAATCAAATCTATGAAGGATGGGCTAGAATGGAAGTATAGAATACAAGGGCCACTATGGCCCTAAATCACTCACCTGGTAACCATGTAACCATGTACACCGTGTGACCTAGTTTTTGACCAGGCATGACCCTCATTCTAACTTGACCTCGATTTCAATGAGACAAACATTTTGTTCAAGTTTCATGAAGATTCAATGAATTTTGTAGTCTCTAGAGTGTTAACGAGGTTTTTCGATGATTTGACCTGGTGACCTAGTTTTTGACAAGACATAAGCAACATTTGAACTTGACCTATATTTCATTGAGGCAAACCATTTCATCAAATTTTATGAAGATCAAATGAAATTTGTAGTCTCTAGAGTGTTAATAAGGTTTTTCTATGATTCGATCTAGTGACCTAGTTTTTGACCGGACATGACCCACATTTTAACTTGACCTAGATTTCATTGAGGCAAACATTTTGATGAAGTTTCATGAAGATCCAATGAAAGTTGTAGTCTCTAGAGTGTTAACAAGGTTTTTCGAAGATTTGACCTAGTGACCTAGTTTTTGACCGGAAATGACCCTAATTCGAACTTGGCCTAGATTTCATTGAGGCAATCATATTGATGAAGTTTTATGAAGATCCAATGAAATTTGTAGCCTCTAGAGTGTTAACAAGGTTTTTCGATAATTTGACCTAGTGACCTAGTTTTTAACCGGACATGACCCACATTCGAACTTGACCTAGATTTCATTAAGGCAAACATTTTGATTAAGTTTCATGAAGATCCAATGAAATTTGTAGTCTCTAGAGTGTTAACAAGGTTTTTCGAAGATTTGACCTAGTGACCTAATTTTTGACCGGGCATGACCCACATTCGAACTTGGCCTAGATTTCATTGAGGCAATCATATTGATGAAGTTTCATGAAGATCCAGTGAAATTTGTAGCCTCTAGAGTGTTAACAAGGTTTTTCGATAATTTGACCTAGTGACCTAGTTTTTGACCGGACATGACCCACATTCGAACTTGACCTAGATTTAATTTAGGCAAACATTGTGACCAAGTTTCATCAAGATCCAATGAGATTCGAACCTGCTAGAGTGTTAACGAACAATTGTGAACGGACGGACGGACGGACGTTCTCACAGTTAGACATTTGTTGGGTATATTTTTTGTTTAAAAGTACCCAACAGTACACTAATATACCCAACAATAACAATAGGGCAATCACGGAATGAATGGAATCTATTGTTCTCCCTACCCAACAAAGGACCTTTCATGCGCTCTGACAGACAGACAGACGACGGACATCCAGCAATCCTAAAAGCTCACCTTGGCACTACGTGCCAGGTGAGCTAAAAATTAGACAATGGCAACAAACTAACCATAAGCTCCATTTGAACCATTAGCCTCCAGTTCAGCATCTGTCACAGATATTTTCACGCCAGACTTTGGCTTAAATTCGGCCACTACTATTTTGTCTGCCATGGCTTTAACAGTTGCTCTATCCCGTACTTGTTTAATTCCGTAAATTTCTGCCTTCAGATTGGCAGCTGCTACTACAAAGTCCAGGTGCATCTCCTAAAAATAGAAATAATTAGAAGCTAGCAAATGTCTATTATTCAGATATAATGGGGTTTTGTAAGCAGATTTTTTGTTTTCCTTTCAGCTTACTTCAAGCAGCGGTCTGTGAGGATACCACTAACTTTTCAAAGCAAGTTGAAAATGGCACTTTTAATAACCCCTGAGACCAGCCATGGACCATTTCTAAGGATACCTGATAAAAATGTTAAAAGTCCAAGTTGACCACCAATTAGGCTTTGTGCATGTATACTCTGATCACCTTTTCAGAGTTATATTTACTTGTACTTAACTTTCTTTAACTGTTTAATCCCTCAGTCAAAGACTCGGTACGACATGATTCCCCCACACCCTCTTCCCCGATAAATTGGGTTAATACAGGAACGTATCTAATGTACGTCCCTGCTTAATACTTTTGGAATGGCCTATCAAGTCTAGCACCAGCCTAGATGCCTTTAAGGGTGGGCTAAGTGTGGTTGGCCATTACTCAATAATGGTTTATATTTTAATTTTTTAACCATCCAACACAAACTTTGCTCTCTATCTCTCTCTCACCCGACTGAAAAAAGTTGATCTAACATAATTATTCATGAAAATAATTTATTTTTTTGCCTCTAATTTCGGACACCAAGATCAAAAGTTTTTCCATGTTTTTGGACACCATGAAACCAGGAACGTTATTCTGGTAAGATAATCAGAGTATTTTCAGGATCCAACTGTCTCTTACCTGTTAAAACAGTGTGCTCGGCCGTGCGTGTTACTATTAGCAAGATTGTCAATTTACCAGTACTTGGAGATAAGCAATTACCTAATCTTAAATCAACATTGTTCACACCCAACGCTATTTTCCCACTATATTAAATAGTCAGAGAACTGCCACATTAGGAATTCCTTCGTAGGCCTACATTTGGCTTTCTCTAGCTACTGTTTTAATGGTCTCGCTTTTCTGTTCAATGAAGCATAGACAATCATGATTGTTTTGAAAGAGGAATACCTAGAAAGATAACAAATCACGTGTAATAGTGATGTATATTACACGTGACTTCTCGTGAGGGTGTGTACGGAATTCCGTGTTTCATTGGTTGATAAATTAAGATTTCTAAGACAAAGACAAAGGAATTATTTTCCCGCCTTTTACGAGCTGTACCGAACAGTAACGAATGACTACTGCGGCATTAGTTCAACGCATAAATTATTTTCCGTCGCAAACATTTTATGGAATACCTGCTATCTTTAGAACGGATTTCCGAAAATCTTTTAACAGCAATTGAGCACGTTGAAAACACCGTTTCTCGTCCGATCACCGAAGTTAAGCAACGTCGAGCCCGGTTAGTATTTGGATGGGTGACCGCCTGGGAATACCGGGTGCCGTAGACTTTAATGTATACGCTCCCCGGCAATAGTTTAGTCTTAACAGATAACGATAACTCGGGTGAGACGTTTAAACGAATAAAGCAAGCAAGTGAAAACTATTTTTAGCGCTACTTTCGCTATATAACTACACTTATTGTGTCAATCAACCCCCTGGTGTGTGTTACGAAATAAACAAAACATAACGCCGACCTATGTTTGATTTTTAACTTTCTTTAAGTAGAGTTGTGCTACAGAAAATCGGCAGAACATGATTTTTTGTTCTAGTTTTTTTTTCTCCAGATTTAAGGAGTCCGTCGGACTGCCAACATGCAAATCAAAGGAGTCTGACACGATAATAAGGAGTCTCGGGCTCCCGGACTCCCGTTAGTGTCGAACCCTGGATGCCAGACATTTTCTGGTGTTTCTTTATCAGGACAGGGTAGAGAATGAAAAGGCATTTTTATAAGGAAATAGTCTGAGGTGTTACTAACTTACTATTATGGAAAGTTCCAGCTTTATCCATTATCTGTTTGGCAACTTTTGTGAAGTAGTATTATAGTAGATTCAGTACGTTCTCAAGTCTAATCAAAGATGAAACTAGTCAACATTGCCAGTTCCAGCCTTATCTGTGTTTTTGACCCCTATATATTATAGAAAGAGTTCGACTCCTATATATTATAGAAAGAGTTTGACTCCTATATATTATAGAAAGAGTTCGACTCCTATATATTATAGAAAGTGTTCGACTCCTATATATTATAGAAAGAGTTTGACTCCTATATATTATAGAAAGTGTTCGACTCCTATATATTA
Organism: Gari tellinella; assembly: GCA_922989275.2. Classification (NCBI taxonomy): domain Eukaryota; kingdom Metazoa; phylum Mollusca; class Bivalvia; order Cardiida; family Psammobiidae; genus Gari; species Gari tellinella. Next base: position 57,798,863 of record OV277858.1, read on the forward strand.
TAGAAAGAGTTCGACTCCTATATATTATTAGTTATACAGTTTCTTCACAGTGTACATGAGGATTTCTTCCCGGCTGAGGTAAATCATGTTGCCCGAGCCGTTAGGCGAGGGTTACATGATTTTACCAGCCGGGAAGAAATCCTCATGTACACTGTGAAGAAACTGTATAACGAATTTATTATACTGCAAAGTGTTCACTGTTCAAACGAAATATTTAGAAATTGGTCGTGTACAGCGCTCATAATAAAAATTAACAAAATCGCGCCAAAGCAGATAACGTAGAGTGTCAGTGACGTCACTGACGTTGTTATTCATAAGAAAAAGGGCATATTCGGCGTCAAACTTTCGCAGAAATAATGCGGCTGTTGAAAGATCCAAACAGCGAATGGTTCTTAGCCGAAATGGACTTAAAACGGAGGATGCACGATTTAATGCACTCAATCCTGTCGAGCAATCGGCCATCTTATTTTCTGCAAAGCAAGACTCATGGACCTGTCAGCCAATGAAAACAGCTGCATTTCTAAGTACCCTGTCAGCTCACAGGGTACATGGGATTACGTCTAGGTCTCGTTGACCAATGAAAAGTAAGGAATTTACTTTGCAGTATAATAATATAGAAAGTGTTCGACTCCTATATATACTCAACAAAACAATTAAAGGGGCAAATATATTGGGTAGGCCCAATATATAAAAATAAGTTCATACAATATTTTTTTAACAGTTTCATGTAAAAGTACATGTTAACTTCGTTGTAGAGTATAACTGTATTTCGAAAAGTAGAAATATATATCGCAGTTCCCCTTCAAACACAACCACCCTAAAATTACCGTGTGCCAGACTAGGTGGGTGGGGTAACAAACAACTTGACCAAGAGCCCCACCTTTTAGGTTCTTCTCTTAAATTATAGCTAGTATCATATGTGTTCACCACGTGCATTAATCATTTCCTTACATCTACATGGAAATCGGAGAATTGGCTTAAGGATGTATGCAATGGACATTCTGTGTCATTCTTCAATAAGCATGTCTGTTAGCCTCTAAGGTGACGATCTCGACCGGATATCCGGCGTTGCCGCATGTCCTAAGCATCCTCAATGTGACCGACGTGTGTTGACCTTGCTGGCCAGTCCATCTGCCCTACGTCCTCGTGTTCCAAGTACTGGTCTACCATACGTGCTCGGTACGGACGAGCTTTGTCGTCTGTCGGGATGAAGCCTGAACCAAAAGCTCCAGCTTCAGCGCGTGCAATAGCGTCTAGGGTCTCGTCCCTGTACCCCAAACTTGTCAGAGTCCGGTTCCTAATGACGTTAAGGTCCGTGCAACCGTTGTAGGATATGCCCACCCATAGGAGCCCTGACCCCTTTCTGAGTCCGTCATGCTCTGCCACATAACAGTCGAAGAAACATTCGTTTCGCTGTCTTTACATTCGTCTGCAGTCGTCATTTAAATCCAAAATGAAATTTGACGCACTAGTCCACAATACGTCGCAAAAACGTAAACGTTCAAATGGCGTGGTTTCTGGCAAAACGCTAGATGACGTTTTCGGTGGTGTGGGGTCAAGGCCGGTCACACGACAGGTCTTCTAGCCCATAGGTTTGCAGCATGAAGTCTATTCCCGACGATCTGAACAGAAATACTGTAACCACACATCTGTTCATAAACACTATTAAGCGTAACGAGGGAATTGAGCCGTTGACGTCATGCCATAAGTGACAACATCGGTCCTTTACTTCAAATATGACCTGCAAACGACCTTGACCTGATCTCCAATTAACCATCCCAGTGTCCAGGTACAACTACCACAACATGTCGACGACACCCTTGCTAACGTTAAACTCCGTCGCAACATGACGTTGGAAAACGACTAATGACGTCTTTAGGGGCATAGTTTTCAAATTTTGTACCAATATGCAATCTATTTTTGCTTAAGATACAAATATGCACTCGATATAATGAAAACAGCTATAAAACTAATCGTTGAAGAATAGGCAGACACATCGTGCAAAAATCCAGTGGACGTTAAAAACCGTGTTTTTGATACTTGTCCGCTTCAATTCATTCTACCATGACCATTTTTGCACAAAGTGACGTTTGTTTCTTAATTTTTTTATTCTAAAGCATCTAAACACGTATTCACTCTTTTAACTTGAAAATGTTTGAATTTTTGAAAAAGATATATGAACTTATATCTTTGCCCCTTTAATTATTTTGTTGAGTATATTATAGAAAGTGTTCGACTCCTATATATTATAGAAAGAGTTTGACTCCTATATATTATAGAAAGTGTTCGACTCCTATATATTATAGAAAGAGTTCGACTCCTATATATTATAGAAAGAGTTAACTCTTTGCAGGCTAGCTGTGGAAAGGTAACTATCTGTACAGTTTGGATCCAGAAGAGATGCCGCGTAGCTACGTAATGCGGCGTCTCATCAGGATCTAACCAGTTTGACACTCCGATCCTATTTTGAAAATGAATTTTTAAATATCTTTTTTTTTTTATAACAGTAGAAATTGTTACATACGAAAAAAATACCCATCATGGAAAGAGTTAATGGTGGCCTACAACAGGCGGGCTGTTTTTTTTTTTTTTTACTTCTAAGTCTTTTATAAACCATTTAACAAAATCATATTCAACTTTGGATTGAAAATTTTAAAGGTTACTTACGACATTTGAATCAAACTTGAGAGCATGAGGACATCGCTTTGGGCCTGACCAGAATGGGGCACCTGAGCTGGTTGTCTGTAAAAAACAAAATTCTGTATATAATTCAATTCAGTGTCTAAACATAAGTGTCATTCTCCTAACATAAGCAACACATTCTATATTAACTCTTTGAACACCATGGACCTGTTAAAAGTATACTCATTATATTTGTAAATAGTGTAGACCCTGATCAAAGGGCTCCTATAGGAGTCCTCTGATCAGGGTCTACACTGTTTGCCAATTTAGAGCAGCATTATGAAACAACCTGAATTCCCAGTAGACTGGTTCTTGATTGGTACCTAAATAGATCCACAAGAGAACCTAATAACCCACAAGAGTTACTTTGTGTTGAAAAGTTAAGTAACAGGCAATACTAACTCATGTGTAAATAAATCTTAATTAACCACAATTATTACATTGCATTATAGTGTAGACTAATACTAGTTGCCATCTCTGGGTTTGGTTTTTCTTGTTTGTTAGCATCCTTTAAAGAATCTTTCTGTTATACGGTCACCTTGCCAGATTGTCGCCCAAATTTATGTTCAAATCGCGCAATTTCTTATATAAGAAAATTTTCTATGTATTAAAACTAAGCAAAATCTGTTGTCAGGTGCCTGAAACATGCCCCCCTTTCTTTAAGAACCACACATAAATGTGCCGATTTCTTATCGAGATGGTTGGAAAAATAAGCTTTTTGTTTACATAACAAATCTTCCTGTCGGCTTCCGAGAGTTTCTGCAAGGTCGAACAAGAGTAACGAGATCGATCCGATTTTCCTGACTTGTCTGGGTTATTTTTAAAAAAGAATAGTTCATAACCATTAAGGTAACAGTGGAGAAAACGTTATTCTTTCCCGTTTAAACGCAAACGCATCGCAATAATACGCATAAATGGACAACATTTAGACAATTCTGACCATTCATGTTAGTCTGAGCTGCAAACAGTTTGGTGCCTGATCAGCCCCCGGGTTACCGGGCGTCTGATCTGCTCCAAACTGTTTGCAATTGAAATCATGGTTTTAGCGTTAACGCGTTTATTGGGAAAGAATAACAGTTTCTCGATTGTAAGCAAGTTAACATCGACTACATCATCGTACACTTTCCTACTTTAGATAAGTATGGTTCCCGTGCAGCACGAGACCGCTGCACTAACTTTACTGATATTTTATTCTTTCCCAATAAACGCATTTGTATTCAAAACTATTATTTCCATTGCAAACAGATTGGAGCCAGGTGAGACGCCGGGTAACCCGGCGCTTGATCAGGCTCCAACCTATTTGCTACTCAGATTAAACAAGAGCCCCATGGGGCATATTCGCTCACCTGAGAATAACTGGAAAAATGGAGATATTGATTTATGTCCAGGACTGACCTAGATATGCAACAGACCGTAACAATTTGAACAAAATATGTAAAGAATATTTAAAAGTGTCACCATACAGAATATACAAGAGCCCCATGGGGCATATGTCGCTCACCTGAGAATAGCTGTACATCAAAATGGAGATAATAATTTATGTCCAGGACGGGGTCATTTTTTACCCGAGGGGCATAATTTGGACAATCTTAATAGAGGACCTCTAGATGATGCTATGTTCCAAATATCTAAGATCAGGGTACTAGGGTTCTAGACAAGAAGATTTTTTTTAAGTTTCCATTGAAAAAATCTATTTTTAGCTCCTGTGACCTACATATGCAACAGACTCAGGAACCATTTGAACAAAATAGATAAAGGACATCTAGAAGTAACACCATGCCGAATATCAAAGCTCTGGCTATATTAGCTTCAGAAAAGCTCGAAGACGTTTGAAAACTGTGACCCCCGGGGTGGGGCTAATTTGACCCTAGGGGCATAATTTGTACAAACTTGATAGAGGACCTGTAGATGATATGCAATCGACCAGAACCATTTGAACCTTATTGGTATAGGACATCTAAAAGTGTCACCATGCCAGATATCAAAGCTCTGGCCATATTAGTTTCAGAGGAGAAGACGTTTGAAAATTTCACTATATAACTCTATGTTAAACTGTGACCCCCCCCCCCCCCCCCCCCCCCCCTTCAGAGAAGAAGACGTTTGAAAATTTCACTATATAACTCTATGTAAAACTGAGACCCCTGGGGCATAATTTGAACAAACTTGATAGAGGACCTGTAGATGATGCTATGTGCAAAATATCTAAGTTCTGGCCCTTGCAGTTTTTGACACGAAGATTTTTTAAGATTTCCTTATTTTTTCACTTTGGTTGCCATGGCAACTAGAGTTCTGCATTGTTTTTAATTCTTTGAACAAATTTGAAAGAGCTTGACCCAAAGAACATTTCTGTAAAGTTTGGTTGAATTCTGTCAAGCGGTATAGGAGGAGATGTCATTTGAAGCAATTGTTAACGACGACAGACGACGCACGACGGACAACGGGCCATCCCAATAGCTCACCTTGAGCCTTTGGCTCAGGTGAGCTAAAAATAATAGTTAAAACTTCTAAAAGTAAATTTCCACAGTTTAGTGCATTGCGTTTGCGTTTAAACGGGAAAGAAAAATGTATTCTCTACTGCAGTGTTCAATCCAGCTTGGCAGCACTTGGGGACATTTTGACCCATGGTTCTAAATGTAGGGGGTCATTCAAGAAATATGGGGGTCATCAAAAAAAGACTTGTCAAAAATAGATAGATTACTTAAGACTTAGCAAGGAAACAAACTTGCAGAGACTTGACACACTCCTCATATCATAAACTGATGCATTGTTCTTTTGACTGTATGTGGACTGAATCTTTTGTAAAATATTTATCTGCTCACGAACGACTTCCATGCTACAAATCATTTGTGCTACACACTCGCTCAAATGGCATTATAACTGTCAAATGATGACGTTCTAAAATTGGTGCAACCAGTTTTAAAGGGGGTCAAACTTCCCAGTGCGTATGAATGATGAATATTTCATACTGTTTGACTTTTTTCAAAGTTATGCCAGGGACGTAGATTAAATTTATAGCATAACAGACGGCGTGAGCGTTGAATAACACCCGTTGTTTAAATGTCATATATAACTATGCAAATGAGGTACGCCACGACGTCGTTTACTTGTGACGTCGTTAAAATGCGTTCTATGCGCGTTTGATTTCCAACGTCTTAATTACATCATGTAGATTCAATTTATAGATTTTTGGTGTAATTAATCAATATTAGATCTACATGAAAGTGTATATTAATACATATAACAACATAAGCATTATGCTAGTGAACGGGGTTAATTTGGAACAACTTTTTTCCTGTATAGATCTACTTATATCTCGCTTAGCATTCACTTGACCTCAAAGGCTGCGATAAATAACATTTCTAGGTTTTGTTATAAAAAGAATATAACATTAGTGTTAATAATTTATTGGATTTATCAAACTCGTCGTTTTAGAAAACGATAAAAACTCGGCAAAGCCTCGTTTTTATCGTTTTCTAAAAGACTCGTTTAATAAATCCAATAAATTATCAACACTCATGTAATATCCTATTACCTTCCTGGTTATGCCAAGGTTTGTATCGCTCGTTGGTCAACCAAGAGACGAGAAATTTCCGTTCAACTTTACCTGTAAGTAACAGGGTTTTCAGACATTTCGGCATTTTCATTCGAACTTGCCATCGGTGTTACATCAGGGGGATCATAAGCAGAGTTTGTTTTGCTTTTAATTGGCCGAATTCGGCGTGAAAATGTCCGAAAACTGCTTCTTTCTATCATTGCAGACAACTTTCGGTTTAGAATCTAATGACGCAAACAAAATGGCTGACTGGTTTACATTGTGTATGTGTTCGATATACTAATTTGATTCACAGTCTATAAGCGGGCACCTGTTTTGGCCAGTTTACAGTAAATTAGGTAACACTTAATAAGTACAAATATCCGATTTCTGGTACCGAAAATTATCGTAGGATCCGCAAATTTGTCAAATTGCGTCACGTTGACCCCGGGGTTTGTAAAACGTGCGTCAAACGACCCAAAATGAGGGACAATTACGCAATGGCGCGCTCTAGATTGTACAATGCTACTGTATACTGCGCACAATAAATACAGCTATCAATGTTTCTTGCTGGATGTAGGGAATACTCATCCCTTTTAAGGTTTTAGAATGTTCCAATCTAAAAATAACTCTGTCAAGTCAGAAGAAAACACTAATAATGAGCTATGAAAACATCTTTACCGGGCGCAAGCTGAACGAACTCGGAAAATCTCCGTCGTTGATCGGATGTCAACAAACCGATTTTAAAGTCGACTTTTTTCCACCAAATTCATGTGTTTGTCAGATTTATTGCCTCCATAATCATCGCGGATTACTTCTTTTTATATGTTTAGATTACGTATCTGCCTGAATTTTCAGGTTTAAAAAATGCGCTATTTTGGCTTACATACTGCCTTTAAGGTGTAACCAGACTTTGTTACAGTCCATATAGCCTTCATTTTAGTTGTGGTAATGGACAGGTTTTACTGAACACACACACATTTTGTAAGGTATTGCATGTTTAAGCCTTTCAACCCTAAATTTCTCTTGTGGGTTTTTATAGTCCTTTTGGACTCTTCTACAACAGGTATTTTGAAGGAGCCCTCTGATCTGGGTCTACACTGATTGCATATGTAATCAGTAATCTCTACAGAGGCTGTAGGGTTGAAAGGGTTAAGACATGGTCTGAGGAAAATAAAAGGAAGAAGCTTAACCATTTCCCTCATAGAAGTGCCTTTCAGCGCATTCAGTTTATTTCCCCACTGAATAAAAAAGTTCCAATTTATAGTCATGAACATGTACAATAACAAATACTTTATGCACCCTAGCAGGTGGTAGCTTAAAGCAGGTTAAAAGGCACATTCTGCTTTACTTTCAGCCTGCTTTAAGTGGTTGCCTGTCTTCAAAACTTGAAATAGGCTATGAGATAAAGGGTTTATCTAATCGTTAAAATGCTGCTGCCAACAGAAAAGCCATGACAACGCTCTCTGTATCGCTGCTTCATCACTGCAAGACAAATACTGCATATGAAGACACAAGTCTAAAAGAGTCTGCAGTACCAGTGTTGTGCCTAGGTCCAAAATTTTGGGGGACACCGTGTCCCCCTGCCAAAATTTCAGGGGGACATTTGATATTTTCGGGGGTCACACTAAAAAAAACTTTAAAACACAATAGGCCTACCTTTAAATTAGAATATAGTTTACGATCTTTAGCTGTCTCTGTTCACGACTGGAAATCTGATTTTCGTCTTTTTCTTAATATGTGGTAGCGATCGTCTTGGTTCAGACGATGTTTGAGGAGTTTCCTCAACACTTTGTTTAGACAAAGCATCGTCTGCTAGCTATCTATTTTAATCAGATAGAAAATCTGTCAAGCGCATCTTCGACGCCATTATCACAAAGCGGAACAGATTGGTTTACATACCGATTCTATATGCCGATATTCTTCACGTATATTATACGCGCACAGTCTATATTCAATACTTAGATTAATCTCCCTTTGTAATCTCTCTATTCTCCGGAATCGAGCAGAAACTAGTGGAAAGTGCCGAAAATGCAATTTTTTCTCGGCGCGCCCATCTGCCCGCGCGAGGTAAATTTCTAAGGGACATTCGTGAAAAAAATGCAGGATTCCCGCAATGCCGCGGCCTAGGCACAACACTGCAGTACAATATCATGTCAGCTAACTGATAAAACTTACTTGATCTGCTGGGAAATTGTATAATAACTGGCTGATTTGATTGCAGTAAAAGTCTGCCCATAGATGTCTGGCGTATTTTACACAATCCTCAAAACTGCTGGGCCTGTTGTCCACTAAAGTTTTTCTTACTGTGTCGAGGGTTTCAATCTGTTGAATATTGAAAGTTAAACAGGGTACTTGAGAACAATCTCAGACTCAACTCAAACACAATATAACATTGGAACCTGGATGACAAAACTATGTCAACACAAAATTGAGCGGAAATTGACCAGGGCCGTAAAGCATGGGAGGATGCATCAATATATGGCTTTGAGTGGACGTTAATCCTTCTTAGCAACAACATGACAGATCTCCAGATAACTATTTCAAGTACTTACATTCTTATTTCTCAACCAAATCCTATGGTGTGACTGACTTCTCATTAGAATGAAAGGGAACATTTTAATGTGTAGTCAAGGATTCTGCAGAGGCATAAAGGAGACAAATATTGGAAATGCTTAGTTTATTTACTTTTAGCTGGATCCCTGAATTATTTCATTAATGAAAGGATGGAAACATAGTTATCTATTATCACACACATGTATATATCCAACTGATAAAGCATTTATAGTAATTTTTTGTTCAAGGTTGGTGACTACTTGCAGTAAAATGAAAGTAAAGCAGATTAGCAGAAAGCTCATTTAGGAGATTTCTGCTAAATTTTAACCTTTGCTATTAGTTATCATCTGTACAGTAAAACCTCTCTATTAGGGCCACTAAAATGAAGCCTAATTGAATATTTGAAAAACAGGTGACAGTAAAACAGAAAGCTCCTTCAGTCACCTTGCTTTAAGCAATCATCTATAATAAACATCTTAGAGTCAACACAATTTAGTGGCCGTTATAGGGAGGTTTTACAGTATATAACACATTGAATTAGTGAATCATCTTTCGTGTGAATTTATTAGGACAGGGAAGAGGCCTCCTATGGTGCTAATTTTGAAGGAGGGGTAAAATCGTTCTATATTTGACAGTTTCATAAGTTTGCAGCATGATACTCACAGGTTGGGTGCCTTGTAACTTCATTGTTCTTTCCATAAACTTTGGATCCGTCAAGTAAAGATTGGCTGTCTGTATTGGTATTGTAAACTCGCCTTCAAGGGTGTCTCTGGCCCACTGTAGGGTGTGTTCTATAGCATTGGGAAAGTTTTTCAGTGTACATATCGGGATGGATCTTTCTGGAGGGTCTTGTGATGAGGAGTAGGATTCTGTTACATGTGGTATCACAACCTGGAATGAAATAATTTTGTATACTGAGGTAATGAGCAGTAATGTGAACATGTGCTAAACAGTCACTTACTATACAGTGATTCCTGTTTTAAGAACTTTATATAGGTATGAATCTGGCGCCCGTTTCATAAAACTTCGTACAACAAAAATGGGCGTAAGTCAAAACTTTAACATTTAATTTCTGATTTCTCTATCTAATCCTGTCTTATGACATCTCTTTTGAATCATCTGTTGAAGACGAATCCAAAAGATGTCACAAGACAGGATTAGATGGAGAAATAAATAATAATTGTTTTATGAAACCGGCCCCTGCACCATAAGAAATACTTTATATTCCAACAGATGGTAGCTTAAAGCAAGGCAGAATGAACCTTAAAGTGCATTCTGCTTTACTTTCAACCTGCTTTATGTCACAGAGTCAGATTTACCTGTTTATCTATTCATATATATGCTTAGTTATCCATCTTTGTCCGTCATTTCATCTCATTATTTCATCACCTCATTGAGTTACTTTCGTTTTGATGCTAACCCTAACCTCTAACCCTAGTTGACCTTTGGTGGCGGGAAGCTACGTCATATCCCACAATTCCTAGCAGTCACCTGTGCACTTGGTAATAAACTACTGTTGACGAAGGTCGCATGTTTCTTGTTGCACAGGCCATTTTCCCATTCTAGCGTGCCCGCCTTACATTTCAGGTATTTATTGTATATGAAAGTAGCTTAGGTATTTTTCCACCTTTTGCCATTCATCATTTTCCATGTCATTTCATTTATATCATTTATTCATAACTTTTCCTTGCGTGGCAAGGGCACTTGGTAATAAACTACTGTTGACGAAGGTCGCATGTTTCTTGTTGCCCAGGCCATTTTCCCATTCTAGCGTGCCCGCCTTACATTTCAGGCAACCCACCCAACTAAGAAAGAACTCACATCAACCCAGAAGTATTGCGCATTTGAGGTTGGTAACATTTGGTGGCCAGTGTTCTCTTGGTTCGGTTGGCATTGGGTGCGAATTGGTCGGCCATTACAACGGCTAGCGCCGAGGAGACCGGATGACACCGGGGGTGTTCCGAAGTGACGTCACTACCGGGGATTCCGCCATTGGAATGTGGTGTAAACAAACACACGTTGGAGTGAAGTGAACGCATGGCTTTGGTATTACACTTATTACTGACTGAATGCTTGAAAAGCAGATTATTTTACACGGAGTAAACAGTGTTGAGTATACGCAAACCAGTGAACTGTTTATTTTGTAATATCTACCGCGTGTCAGTGATATAGTAATGTGTTTCCGTGGTTTATCCATTTAGCAGATTACACGTCTGTTGTTTGACATTATGCTAGTGACACCTGTTCGTCTTACGCTATACACATCAGCATGAACGTTATATAAACTTTCCCTACGCTTGAAGCAGGATACGCTATCTACTTTGCATTAAATATAGTAAACAGATCCTTCAGGTTGAATTCAGACTGTTTATTTATTCAGTGCTGCAGTGACAGTGACACTCTAAAGTGACATAAATATAAGTGAATTCATCAGTGACTATAGACACTTATAATTAGTTGTGGTTGTATTATTTATGTATTATATATTTGTTAACATGTGCTATAGTTTCAATTCACTTTTTCAGATGTCATTGTGTACTTGAATGGGTTGTTGTTGTTGTATGTGTGAGATTGGCACCTTTGGCACGTCACAGTCCAGCACAAGCTAACAGAGTTTACAGATTGTTGAGCACTTTGGTATTGGTGAGCACTTTAACCTACTAACATCCTTTTTCTTCATAGTCATCCATCCATACATCATTTTCAGAGTGTCTCCATCTACATGAAAGTTGCAAACAGCATTTCTTTAATACTATATAACCCTGTGAAGTTTCATCAAAATCAGTTATCGAAAATTGTTCTGTTGATGAAGTTTGACAGGTTGCTGTATCATCTGTAAATTCAGTTTATATGATAGATACTTATGTAGACTGTTGCTAGTGTCACATGGTGTAGATAGATATCTGGTATAGCATAGTAGATTGGTATCTGGTATAGCATAATAGATTGGTATCTAGTATAGCGTAGTCGATTGGTATTTGGTATAGCGTAGCAGGTCGGTATAGCTATTAATATAGTAGATCACTGTTTACATATGGCATAGCAGGATATTTTTGTGTATAGCTTAGTTAACTGGTATTAGTGTAAAGAACAGTTGAAAGTGGTAGACTGCAGTAAGCTCATTAGTTCAAACTGTTACATCTCTCTTGATTGTACAAATATTTGGAAATTGAGTAATAGGCTTTATAGATCTAGTTCTTAAAAAAAAAAAAAAAAAAAAAAAAAAAAGAGTTGTCTTTTCATTTAGAATTTGAAAGCCAAAATATAATTTCATAAGCATTTTCAGATTTTCAGGCGTAACTATTTTTTCCCACAGTCCATTGGTGCGCTTATTCTCATTTGGTTTTTGTTGACATTTATACCCTGTCAAGATGAGTTATGTGCCATGGAATGCTGAATTGAATTATTATGTTGAACAGGTAATGAGATCAGGTCTTTTTAATGTAGCCCCTGTAAGGCAAGCAGGCCCGAACATAGCCCCTAGGCTAAACTTTGATGGGCTTAACCGGAGCGCTCCACCTGTTGTTGTTCATTCAACTCCAGCACCTCAGAACACTACTTTTGTTAGACCTCAGCCTCCCTTGTTTAATTCCTTAAATCAGACCCCTGGCCATGATAGGTCAAGTCATACAGGATTAAATCCTAGGACGCCCAAATTGTCAGAATTTTCAGGTCAGACGACAGGAGATGACTTCGACATTTGGAAGTATGAGGTAAATTGTTTATTGAGGGGTAGGCAATATACAGATCACAGCATTTTGGAAGCCATTAGGAGAAGTTTAAAGGGAAATCCCAGGACAGTGCTGTTGCACTTAGGAGAATTTGCAACTCTTACAGACATCATGTCAGAGTTGGAAGGATTATATGGGAATGTAGCATCCAGTGAGAAGCTCAAAGAGCAGTTTTATTCTGCTGTTCAAGGAGAGAAAGAGACCGTAGCAGAATATAGTCTTAGGCTGGAGCAACTTCTACGTCGTCCTGGCATAGGATTGGATCCGTTTACTAAGAACGAGATGTTGAGAAGTAGGATGTGGTCAGGGCTACGGAATGAGATGTTAAAGAATGTTTCCCGTTATAAGTTCGAGAGCATTCGAGACTTCAACACATTAAGAGTAGAGCTGAGAAAGATTGAGCAGGACTTGGAACGGAGCAAATCTACAGATAAGGAAGTATATAAGGACACCACACCAGCAGAACCTGATAAGAAAGACAGAAAAGATACCAAGGAAGAGACAGTTCCCAAAGAAGAAGTTTCTGCTTTCATGACATCCATTGAAAACCGGATGCTCAAGCAGATGCAGGAGCTTTCTGAGCAGGTAAGTAGGGTAAATAACCGTATGGATGCCATGGACAGAGACATTAAATCCCTCAAGAAAGAGAAAGATTGGAATAGAGGTAAAGATAACAGGGATGGACAGAACAGAAGATGGGGTGATAACAGGAACTGGGAAAAGAAGCAGGAGAATCAGACAAAAGAGAAGACGGATTTAAACAAGCAAGGACCTCCTCCGAAGGGTCAGTAGGGGATCCTAATTTGAGAAAAGACCCTAAGCTTCTTCCTCTCATTGGCAAAGCAGCAGAGAGCAAGGTATTGGTCAACAATCAGGAATGCTCTGCCCTTCTAGATTCTGGATCCATGGTCACGCTTTTGAGTGAATCCTTTTATAACTCCCTTACTCCAAAGCCAGATCTACTCAGTCTTTCTGACTTTAAACTGGATATCAGGGGAGCTAGTGACAGTTCTGTTCACTATCTTGGCTATATCATTCTTGATATTAGTATCCCTTCCTCTGATCTTTCACCCGTTTCCGTCCCTACCCTTATTGTTCCAGATACTAAGTATTCGGCAACAGTGCCTCTTCTTATAGGTACCAACGTTCTCCAGCAGTTCAAGGCAAATACAACAGAGACTATTTCTTCTGCTTTCAGTGAAGCATTTTCTGCTTTACCTCATTCACATGTTATTCCTGTGAAGGCTGTTTGTTATAGGGCAATTGTCTTGCAACCTCATGAGACTCGTACCGTCCAGGGTAGAGTAAGGAGTACAGATGGTCTGAAATTGGGCGTTACAGAAACCATGGATTCAAGTCATTACTTGAATATCTGTCCACGGTTAGTTGAGGTAAACCCTGACCGGAGTTTTTCCAAAATTCCTGTTCGGGTTTGCAATTTGTCTGCTCGACCTATCACCATTTCACCTAGGAGCCTCTTGTGTCATCTTCATGATGTTGATGTTGTTAAAAGGGTTGACCCATTTGAGCATGCAGATCCAAAGGTTGATAACTCTGACAAGTCTTTGAAAGAGCTTGGTGTTTCAGTCTCTACTGATTCTTTATCCGGACAGGAGCATTCTGAAGCCATTTCTTTCCTTGAAAAATGGAAACATATCTTTTCAACTGGTATCACTGATCTTGGGTGTACTCCTTTGGTTGAACATGAGATTGAGTTGTCGGAACCAGTCCCTTTTAAGGAACCTTACCGTAGAATACCCCCAGGCATGTTCGAAGAAGTTCGGGAACACTTGAAGGAGATGTTGGACGCGGGTGCTATAAGGGAATCTCACAGCCCCTTCTCGTCGAATGTAGTGCTGGTGCGGAAACAGGACCGATCTTTGAGATTCTGCATTGATTTTCGTCGGCTGAATAACCGTACCATTAAAGACGCCTATTCCCTGCCCAGGATTGAGGAAACAATCGATTGCTTGTCAGGATCAAGATATTTCACAAAACTTGATTTAAGATCTGGGTATTGGCAGGTACCTATGAAAGAATCTGACAAGTCTAAGACTGCTTTCTCGGTTGGTCCGCTTGGATTTTACGAGTGCAACCGCATGCCATTTGGGCTTACCAACGCCGTCGGAACGTTCCAGCGCTTGATGGAGCGCAGTATGGGTGAGCTGCACCTTAAGGAATGTCTGATTTACTTGGACGACATTATTATTTTCAGCGACACCCTAAAGGAGCACTTCAAGCGGCTGGAGAGTGTTTTCGAGAAGCTTGAGCAAGCGCGGTTGAAACTCAAGGGGTCCAAGTGTGAATTTTTCCAGCAGCAGGTGAAATATCTTGGGCATCTTGTCAGTAGTCGTGGGATTGAAACTGATCCTGATAAGATCCAGGCGTTGAGAGAATGGCCAGTTCCTTCTTCTATAAGTGAGCTGAGAAGTTTCTTAGGTTTCACTGGGTATTATAGGCGCTTTGTTCCAGGTTTCTCACAGATTTCCAAGCCCCTTAATGATCTTCTAGTTGGACATCCGACCAATAAGGGTAAATCTGGTAAGTCTTCAAAACTAGAAACAGACTCTGGGGTAAAGGTTTAAATATTGTAAGACATGCACTAGAAGAACATTCTCTTCAAAGTGATGATGATGGTAACTGACTGTGTAAGTGCTAATCATACCTGCACATTGGCCTTTGTTCCCAGAGTTCCAGACTCCAGTAAAGGTTTGTGGTAGTATACACAGCGCCTGTCCATGTACATACCTGCAGCAGAGAAATAAATGCAAGTAGGCAATCATTTATTTTTATCCTTATTAACATCAACCATTTCAATTTCTTAAGGATTGAATACACTTACACCGGTAACTCATCAAACTTTCAAACCGTTTAGTTTTTTTTAAGGCCCATGAACACAGAAGGTCATTTAGAGCTGATCAAGATGACACTAACAAAGATAGCTTCTCTAGGATCAGTCTATATGACTGAATGTCTACAGTAGTCACATGTCCTCTCTGTATACCTAATTTCACAAGATACCTATTAAAGCAGTGATATGTAACAAGAGCCGTATACGGCCCTAAATCGCTCACCTGGGACCGTTGATGTAAATGTAACATATCTTGGAAAGCTGAGAAATTATGACAATATGATTGTGCCAATTGCTGATTGGATGATGCTGAGTGCAGAATAGCTAAGCTTAGGGCACTGTAGTTTAAGAGAAGATTTATTAAGCTTTTTATTAAAAAAAATTCTATTTTTAGCTTCCGTGACCTAGATATGCAACGGACCGGAAACATTTGAACAATATTGGTAAAGTATACCTCTAGAAGTTACACTATGCCAAATATCAAAGCTCTAGCTATATAATAGTTTCAGAGAAGAAGAGGTTTGAAGATTTCACTTTATAACTCTTATGTAAATTTGTGACCCCCCGGCGCGGGGTCTTTTTTTACCCTAGGGACATAATTTGAACAATCTTGATAGAGGACCTGAAGATGATGCTTTGTGCCAAATATCTAAGCTAAGGGTACTGTGGTTTCAGAGAAGAAGATTTTTTATGTTTATATTGAAAAAATCTATTTTTAGCTGCTGTGACCCAGATATGCAACAGACCGGAACAATTTGAACAATATCCGTAAAGTACCTCTAGAAGTTACACCATGCCAAATATCAAAGCTCTAGCTATATTAATTTCAGAGAAGAGGTTTGAAATTTCACTATATAACTCTTTGTAAATTTGTGACCCCCGGGGCTGGGTCATTTTTTACCCCAGGGACATAATTTGAAGAATCTTAATAGAGGACCTGTAGATGATGGTTTGTGCCAAATATCTAAGCTCAGGGTACTGTGGTTTCAGAGAAGAAGATTTTTTAGGTTTTAATCCAAAAATTTCTATTTTTAACTCCTGTGACCTAGATATACAACAGACCGGAAACATTTGAACAATATTGGTAAAGTACCTCTAGAAGTTACACCATGCCAAATATCAAAGCTCTAGCTATATTAGTTTCAGAGAAGAAGCGGTTTGAAAATTTCACTATATAACTCTCACTATATAACTCTATGTAAATTTGTGACCCCCGGGGCGGGGTCATTTTTTACCCCAGGGACATAATTTGGACAATCCTGATAAAGGACCTATAGATGATGCTTTGTGCCAAATATCTAAGCTCAGGGTACTGTGGTTTCAGAGAAAAAGATTTTTTAAGTTTTAATTGAAACAATCTATTTTTAGGTCCTGTGACATAGATATGCAACAGACCGGAACAATTTTAACAATATCCGTAAAGTACCTCAAGAAGTTACACCATGCCAAATATCAAAGCTCTAGCTATATTAGTTTCAGAGAAGAAGAGGTTTGAAAATTTCACTATATAACTCTATGTAAATTTATGACCCCCGGGGCGGGGTCATTTTTGACCCCAGGGACATAATTTGAACAATCTTTATAGAGGACCTGTAGATGTTGCTTTGTGCCAAATATGTAAGCTCAGGGTACTGTGGTTCCAGACAAGAAGATTTTTTAAGTTTTAATCGAAAAAATCTATTTTTAGCTCCTGTAACCTAGATATGCAACGGACCGGAAACATTTGAACAATATTGGTAAAGTACCTCTAGAAGTTACACCATGCCAAATATCAAAGCTCTAGCTATATTAGTTTCAGAGAAGAAGAGGTTTGAAAATTTCATTATATAACTCTATGTCAATTTGTGACCCCCGGGGCGGGCCATTTTTGACCCCAGGGACATAATTTGAACAATCTTGATAGAGGACATGTAGATGATGCTTTGTGCCAAATATCTAAGCTCAGGGTATTGTGGTTTCAGAGAAAAAGATTTTTTAAGTTTTAATTGAAACAATCTATTTTTAGCTCCTGTGACCTAGATATGGAACGGACCGTAAACATTTGAACAAAATTGGTAAAGTACCTCTAGAAGTTACACCATGCCAAATATTAAAGCTCTAGCTATATTCATTTCAGAGAAGAAGAGGTTTGAAGATTTCACTTTATTATAGGAATAAACAACATATTTTTGACGTTCATGACGGTATGACTACATTAGCTTCGCAGGGGGTAAATTGCGTAAACGCCCGAAGGCGTTTAGGCAATTTACCCCCTGCGAAGCTAATGTAGTCATACCGTCATGAGCGGCAAAGAGATGTTGTTTATTCCTTATATTTATATTTATATTTTCTGTCTTGTCAATTTAATGTGTTTATTGGCCAGATTTGTTTTTCTGTATAAGAATTTATCATATACCGGTCAAAGAGGTTTGATAGATGTAATGTCGATGTAATAGCCATTCCAGTTTCTAAATATGGTGAGAAAGTAGTCCCAACTACATGTACTGTAACTGTATTAAAAATTCAGGATTTTTTCCAGTAAACTTTCTCTCTGTGAATGGAAAAGACTTACAAGGCAAACAAATAACAGTGCAACTTGAATATCTATTGCCAAAGCACATTCTAAAATTACAGGTCGCGGTTGTTTTCTTAACCCATTTACACACATAGCAACGACCTATGGGTCTGTATCACTCCGCTAGTGTCATATGACCGTCGACCAATGGGAGCTTAGTGTTAAGTGCCCGATGTAGTCTATTTGAAGAAGTCCACGAATAAGACGGGCGAAATCCGAACTTGCTAAATCCAGATTCAAAGTGTAGGTTCATCGGCAGATGACTGCATATTTTTTAATAGGATTACATAAAGACTTTACAGGGTCAATGTAAATATAACTCTATGAACAATCTTGATAGAGGACATGTAGATGATGCTTTGTGCCAAATATCTAAGCTCAGGGTATTGTGGTTTCAGAGAAGAAGTTTTTTAAAGTTTTTATTGAAACGATCTATTTTTAGCTCCTGTGACCTAGATATTCAACGGACCGGAAACATTTGAACAACTTTCAAAGAGGACCATATAAGGATAATTTTTGCCAAGTTTGGTTAAAATCCATCCAGTAGTTTAGGAGGAGATGTCGTTTTAAAGAAATTGTTGACGACAGACGGACGACGAACGACGGAGGACACAGGACGATCAGAATAACTCACCTTGGCACTTTGTGCCAGGTGAGCTAAAAATAGTCTAACTTACGAGCATCAATGTTGTCTAGAGCATTGGCGACACCATCTAGAGCCTCAAAGAACTGGTCTGTATAGATATTTTCTGTGTCTGCTCCCACCCTGTTCTCCTGAGGCACTATGTTCAGGGCTGGGTTCATCTGCTTGGCAGCAGCTGCAGCTGTTGATGACTTGTGTTTCTACGACAAATAAATACAAAACCTCAAGTTTAACCCTTTACTCCATAGATACACACTAAAGAAATTCATTCCAATTTATAGTTATGAATCGGCATAATAAGAAAGTTTCTATATCTAGCAGATGGTAGCTTAAAGCAGGCTGAAAGTAAAGTATTCTGCTTTTCTTTCAACCTACTTTAAGTGGTCACAGATCTTTATTACTAGAAACAGGCTATGGCTTAATAAACATATTACATCTTAGTTTCAGTCACAGAAATCCATGAACACTTTGATAAAAGGCATGTGCCTATTCATTTGAAACTGCTTCTCATTTAACTGTTTTTCCTTCAAGTCTGTATTCTGTTCAGATAATTTGTAAGCTGCCCTGATGAATGCACCTTAGTTAAACCATTTCTACATATTCATAGGTAGCAGACAAAGTGTAGCAGGCAACGTCTAAGGGCACCTTTACCAATTCACCTGCTTAAGCAGCTTAGAATGCCCCCATCAGAGTAAAACTATCTATATATCCCTTTACTAAAGAGCCGTAATGGCGAAACATGTTTGTTACTAGATTATCACATTAAAACTTACATAGAAAGGCATGTTAGTCATTTTATTTAATTTTTCGGCAATATCCCTTTACCTATATGGGATGGCATTGTCCAGTCAATAGCTGATCAATTTGAAGGCTTCATGTACAGAAGAATAATCTACATTCTTTATAAAGACAATCACCAAACTGCTAATGTAGATGCCATACATGTGATATTTTCTTGGACCCAAATTGGGAGATCTGGAAATTTTAATAGGGAGATTGGGGTGCCAAAAGGGAGCTTTTTTCGCGACAAAACTAGGCGCAGGCGATGAAAATCCAACACATTTATCTATTTTCTTAAGTTAAGCACTAATTGCTTTTTTTTTTTTTTTAAATCAGTGAATAGATAAGTCTATAGACCACTATGACAGAGACATTTTTCACCCAGAGATATAGTTTTTATATTACTGACATGGGCCTTTTATTCTAGCATCTAGGCTGAAAGTAAAGCAGAATACTCTTCAGGAGCATTCTGCTTCAGTAAAAGTTTAAGCCTGCTTTAAGCTAGATCTACCATCTGCTAGGCTATAAGAACTATTTCTTATGGTTCTTATATTATTCATGACTAGTAAAGATAAACTGGAAATATATCTATTTTCTTGAGAGAATGAATGAAGTAGTTCAAATGGTCTAGATTTCTATCTATCGGGTAGATCTAGAAAGAGTTAGCAACTTAACAATCTGTTATTTATTAAAAGTTTGCAAACAGTATGGATCCAGATGAGACGCCGTATCATCTTATCTAGATACAAACTGTTTGACACTGATATTTTCTGAAAGACAAGAGAGCCTGAAGGCCCTGATATCGCTCACCATTTGTAATGAGGCCTGATAGTTCACCCTTTTTATTCTAAATCCATTCAAGTTTGTCGACCTACTGTAGAGTACATCAAAGGCAGATAACTAGAGCCTAAACAATACTGAAATGAAGCCTTTTTCTAGCATTTCAAAGTATATCAAGGGCAGGTAACTATTGCCACAATGATTACATTTCAACAATAATTGCACTCCTTCCACAACGTATAGCTACATCCTTTGTGTACAAGTATAATCAAAATCCATTGAAAACTGTAGTTGCAAGAGTGTAAACGCTGTAAAATATGAAATTTTCAGCAATTCAAAGGTAGATATCTCTTGATCTATTTGTTCGATTCCAACCAAAATACCCCTTTTCGAACTCTTATGGTCATATACAATCTGGGCAAGTTTGAGAGAGCTTGGATAATAAGAGGTTATTTAACAGTGTTGAGTACAATACTGAAATCTATTGGACGAGTACACAGCAGCCATAATTCATATTGGACGAGGCGATAGCCGAGTCCAATATGGATTATGACTGCTGTGTACGAGTCCAATAGAATTCAGTATTGTACTCAACACTGTTAAATAACCTCTTTATTTCACACCATAAAATTATACAAGAGGGCCATGGCCCTAAATTCGCTCACCTGAGGACATTGAAGTTTGTACCTAAGTTGACTGGGCAAGACAACATTTTAATGTAACTATAAATGGAGTTATCTTCCAGACAAGAAAACATGACAAAAGTGAATTTTGTTGCCAAGCTTATGACCCTTATCCATGACACATCCTCTTATCAAGCTATTTCCATTTCCAATAAATGATAATTATTTCACTAGCGTCAGCAGAACTGACAATAAAATATGACAAAGGGGAAAAACTAAATATTGCTGCCCTTGTGCATG
Source organism: Gari tellinella (assembly GCA_922989275.2). Classification (NCBI taxonomy): domain Eukaryota; kingdom Metazoa; phylum Mollusca; class Bivalvia; order Cardiida; family Psammobiidae; genus Gari; species Gari tellinella. Next base: position 57,819,895 of record OV277858.1, read on the forward strand.
GCATTTTCTCTCATCAGTTTCTTTCCATACATAAAATTTCATTACAATAGCATCAGTAGAACTGAAGTTGTCTTCTTGACAAGAAAATATCACAAAGGGAAATAACTCAAAAAACAATGATGTCAGAGTTATGGCCTTTGCAAATGGCACTTCCTCTCATCAGGCTCTTTCCAAATAGGCAATTTCATTTTACCCATTACCCCATAGCATGTTTCTAGTTTTGAAAATAGGTGGCCACCTAAAGCAGGTTGAAAGTAAAGCAGAATGTGTCTTAACCCTTAGCCTGCCACTCACGACTATAGCTTTATATGCAAACAGCTTGGATCCGGATTAGACGCCGAGTAACTCGGCGTCTCATCCGGATCCAAGCTGTTTGACACTCGGACAACATTTTCAGCAATTTTGAGCAACTTTGAAGCACTTTGAAACTTGAAGCAGACGAGAAATATAGCAGACGACAATTTATTTGGCGGGCTAAGGGTTAATGCACACTTTGCTTTACTTTTGCATCTTACATTTTCATGACTGTTTAAAGTGGAATTATTTTCTTAAGTAGAGGAATAAATCAAAGGCCTAAAAATGCACATTTATGGGGTAATGGGTTAACAAACGTCAGTATATGTGGTGAAAGGGTTGAATCCTGGACAAGAAAAAATGAAAAGACATTCAGATAACTCTGACAAAACCAATATTAAACATATGTATAAATATGGCATAAGACATAATTACATAACTGTCAGTGGATCACTTCCAGATCCTGTTTCTCTAAGTATGAATCAGACTGAACCATATCTAAACTTTAGCAGACAACATGTTCAGCTGATCATGACCAGTTCTATGATATTCCCTACCAGTTCAGAGTTGCATAATATTTGACCTCAGTGGCTAGAACTCTGGGGGCTTACCCTTACCAGACTGAAATGATGTCTGCTTAAAACCTACTGTATGTGAAAAGTGTACAAAAAAACAATTTAGAAAATGTTAAGTTGGTAAATGAGTGGCAAATAGGTTGGATCCAGATTAGATGTAGCATTATGATTATGTTGCATCTGATCTGGATCCAAAATGTTTGCAAATATTGGCTATTTGCCCTTAGTATATTAAGAGTAACTCAGGTAAAATACAGTTCTACTTCTGCTTCATCAAAAATACTGTGAAACCTGCCTAGAGCAGCAGTTAAACTGCGCAGGGTGCATGGCGTCAAGTGTGACCCTAGGGATTTCATTTTTAACAAACTATAGAGGGATCGACCAGGAGATTCTACTGTAAAAATATCAAAGCTTAGGGCCTAGTAGTTTTTAGCAAGAAGATTTTTTAATTTTTTTTGCTTTTTTGCTTTTTCAAGCAGAGTTTTTGCTTTTTCTCTTTCATTTGAACAACTTCTGTAGAGAAGCATCCAAGGAACATCATGAGCAGTTTGAATCAGCCCTACAATCCGCGGGTTCAGAGGAGATGTCGTTTGAAGTAAAAGTGAACGGACAGACGTACTACGGACGGTGAGCGGTCACAATAGCTCACCTTGAGCCTTTGGCTCAGGTGAGCTAAAAATGACAAAAGAAACCACATGCATTTTTTCCTATTCCTTCTAGCCTAGCCTTTGACTTCGCAATTTCCAAAAACAAAATACAGTGTTCCCTCCCTACACCGGCTCTTGTCGTAGTTCCCTAAACAGGACAATACTATATATGTCTAATTCTTTTCATGGCTGCAATACCATCTGCTTAAATTTGTCGACTGCCGCTATTCGGAAAGTTACCTTTGATTTGAAGCATTTAAGTTTAATCCTTAGGCCTACTTTATATAACCTATATGAATTACCCCCACTTTCCGCTCCAAAGGCATTCGCTATTTTTCTATTTTGCAATGAAAAATAAACAATAGTGTAGATGACTTAACAGTACATTATAATTTAAAAATTAAACGAGTACTTACCTTGGTTAAGTCGATGTTTAATTGTAATTCTATGAGTTATAGAATTACGGAGGGATTAAATGAGATGTGTGCCGCGCATGCGCAAGGTCAGTCTTTAACGGTTTTTTGTCATTATTTCCCCAATGAGTTGTATCCACTTCACACTTGCAAATATCATCCATGAAGTACAGAAAGAAGGGCGGGAGGGAGGCATTTAATCCCTCCGTAATTCTATAACTCATAGAATTACAATTAAACATCGACTTAACCAAGGTAAGTACTCGTTTAATTTTTAAATTCTATTTCGTTAAGAATTTCTCCGGGATGAAATGAGATTTTAAAGCTAAATAATGTCAAAAAACATACCTCAGCATTGGAGCACCTGATGATCAAACTTGTCATGTTTCACAACTTTCTTGTTGTAGAACTTTGCAAAAGTACTCTGACTGGTCCAACCTGCTCGAGTCATAATATCCTTCAAAGGCACTCCTTTAAGATGTGCTTTTGACACTACAGCAGATCTTACACTATGTGCTCCAAATGTTCCCTTTATTCCTGCTCGAACCATAAGTGTTTTTACCCATCTAGCAATAGTATCTCTTGTGACCGCTCTGTATGGCTTAACATAACTTATCAATAATGCATCTTCATTTTTTCCCCGTATTGTTTTTGTTCTCTTCAAATATTCTTTCAACACTGTATAAACACAAAGTCTCCTATCTGGAGGATAAGCTTTTAAACTAAACGAAGAACATTCGAACCCTGGTCGACTTTGTTTCAATAAACTCCTGAACTGTAAAACGAACTCTGAACTTAACTTGTGAATATTATGTACACTTAACAAATGAACTGTTTGTACTCTCGCTGCATTTGTCAGAACCATTAAAATTGTTAATTTTAATGTCAAGTCCTTTAAACTAAGATGTTTCACTGGTGACAGTTTTTTCAAATACCAAAGCACTTTATTAACATCCCAAGTATGTGTATATTTGGGTTCAGGAGGTCGTTTGTTGAACACTCCTCTCAAGAATCTGACAACAGTCGGGTGTGTTCCTGCTGTGAAAGCACCAAGAGTGATACCCAACGAAGACAACGCTGCTCTAGCCGTATTGATGGCACTGTAACTCAGTCCTCTATCAAACTCCAACGTTAAAAATTCTATCACATCTTTGACAGAAACTGAAATTGAATCAATTTTTTGTCTATCACAGTACAATAGCCATCTTGAAATATAGACCTGATATTCCCGTTTTGTGGTACCTCGCCACGATGACATGATAATAGAGGTAGCCTTTTTTGAAAATCCTCGTTCTCTGTAAGAATTCCGGACACTCTGCATGCAATCAATACTAGTTTTTGTGCCATTGGATGTTTCATATTTCGATTTGGAGCTATCAACAATTGCGTTGTCTTCGGCAGTATCACTGGTCTGTCTACCAGTATCTTCATTAATAATGTGAACCATGTCTGTGTTGGCCAAAGTGGAGTTAACAAAATTGCTTTGGCCTTGTCTGTTCGTATCTTCCGAATGCAGCGAGCTAGAATGCTGAAAGGAGGAAAAATGTATGAGTTGTCAAATTTTCCCCAATCAATTGTAAAGGCATCAATGTATGAAGCATTAGGATCTGGTAACCATGAACAATAAACTGGCATTTTATCATTCAACCGAGAAGCAAACAAATCTACAGTAGGCTTCTGCCATAAGCTGCAGATTTTATCAAAAACTGCTTTATCTAACTCCCATTCTATATGATCCTTAAACTGCCGAGAAGGAATGTCTGCCTCATTCTCTATCCCTGGAATATGTGCACATGTAATCCAAATGCCTCTAGACATACAAGCTAACCATATATCCCTACTGACATTGTTACATTTGTCTGATCTAATTCCACCAAAGTTAGTTACGTAGCACACTGCTGTTGTACTATCAGACAAAATTTTCACATGTTTATTCTCCAATTTGTCTGCCAATGCTTTTATTGCAAACAAAATTGCCATGAGTTCAAGTACATTAATGTGATAAGCACTCTCTTCAGTGGTCCACCGTCCACCAAACTTTTCACCATGAAAAACAGCACCCCAACCAGAGAGACTGCTATCAGTTTGAATTTCCTCTGAAGGATTACCACGATTAATGACTCTAACTTGGGAATAAATATTGTGAATCCACCATTCCAAATCTTCTTTCATATAAGAGGAAATAGCCATATCTGCATCAAAGTTTCCATAATTTCTCTTCAGAGCTTGTATTTTCTCCATTTCTAGTTTTCTATAGAACAATCTACCGTATTCCACAGCTGGGAATGATGATACCAACAAACCAATAACCTGTGCTACCTCTCTGATTTTTACAGTTTTAGAATTGTACAGTTTCTTGCACATAAGTACAATGTGATCTTGTTTTTCTGACGTCAAAATAATGATCATTAGTACAGAATCAATGATGAATCCTAAATATACAATTCTTTGAGTTGGCACGATTACAGATTTCTCGTCATTCAAAACGAAACCCAATTTCTTCATCATTTTCTGAGATACACAAAGTGTATTTGAACATTCATTGTATGTGTTACCACCTAACAAACTATCATCAATAAACCCTGTGCAAATATGGCCATCTGCTCTTAATTTTGCATACACTGGCTTTAACAACTTGGTGAATATTCTAGGACCTTCCCTATAGCCATTAGGGATGCATGTATATTGAAAGATTCCGTCTCTCCACAAAAATCTAAAAAACTTTTGATCTTCCTGAGCAACAGGAATGGAGTAATATGCATGTCTGATATCTATTGTACACATGTACATGTCTTTTTGAACTAAAGTAATTGCTGTTTCAAAAGTGTCCATTTTAAAATGATGGTATGGTATAAATTCATTGAACTTTTTGAGATTCAATATCATTCTGTATTCTTCTTTGTTTTTCTTAAGTCTCAGAAATATTGGAGACAAATAATGTTGTCTATCCCATTGTACTTCCTTCAGAACATGCAACTGCAATAATTTCTCAATTTCTTTATCAATAATTTGAGATTCTCTTGCATTAAATTTTTGCTGTGAAAATTTTTCTTGAAATGGTGTTATTTCATCTATGAAATTTACATGATAATGTTCCACCATATCCAGAATAACCGGATCGTTTGTTAGATTTTTCCATTCAGAGACAAAATCTTTCAATCTACCTGCTACAAATGATTCACTTACTTGCAGATCTACATTCTCCTTGCTCCCCCTCGGCGAGGCAAGTTTTTTGGCATTTGTGGATGACTAGATTCCATGACACCTCTGCCTCGGTAACCACCACGATGGAAGCCACCTCTGTATCGCGGTCTGTACCCATACCGTCCTCTGTCTTGTCTGTAGTTACCCCTAACTGGGCCATATTGCAACCTGTGTCCCATTCTGGAACATTCCTCGATTTCCTTAGCTGTCTTAGACACGTCGTCACCAAACAACTGATCCGTAAATGGAATGGAGTGGGTGCACAAATGGGAATATTCGTTCCTCATTTCAGGCTTTAGCAAGTCTCTTCTGAACATATTTATTTGGAAATTTGCATGTCCGAGAAGCGCTATTGCATCATTACAACGATCAATTATATGACTAACATCATATTCACCCCCACTCTGCTTGCACTCTTTTTCCATTTTGTCTGCCTTGTCCACAGTTTTGGCAAGAATACTTGCAGACTTCACAAGAGAAGTTTCAACAGCTTGCAGCTTTCCATCTCTGGACCGGGCTGTAGGGGATACTATATCCCACACCAATTGGTTTAGTTTCACAGTGATCAACCCCTGAGCATTTTGTGGTCTTGCATTTTGCATGTCTTTGATCATAGTTTCATATTTTTCCTTTTGCATGCCTTCTTTAAATAATGTATCTATATTCTCAGCTAGCACCGTGTCCACATCTCCATCACACAGCTCTTGCACTTTGAACTTCTTAGCCAAACTTGAGAATCTAGAGTTCTGATCATTGTTATTACAGTCATCCTGTTTCCTTTTACCAGGTGGCACGGACTCTACCGATCCCTGCACCAACATTTCAGAGTCATCCTCCACATAATCTTCCCAACCATACTGTTCATCAAATTGATCATACTGCGTATGATCCACAGTTTCCAAGTTATTGATCCTACTTTCGAAGGATTCCAACTGTCTAGTTGTTTTGGCCTGCTCCGATCTCATAGCAAGCAATATTGCCATCATCTCATCATCACGATTTGCCGATTTTTTGGCCGTACCCGACGAACCTGGTTTCTCCGACGACTGCTTGAGTGGGGCCTTGCCCCTTGAACTGGATTTTGCTTTAGTTTGGTCACTGCCACGAGCGGCCATTTCCTTTTCTTTCGACGGGTCTTTCTCAGCCGCGTCCGCCATTATGCTTCAATAGAAGACCACACCGCGTGTGGCGACAAAATCGATCTCAATCAACGTAATTAAGAATTGACAGCGTTCGTACTACGTACAAACTAAAGTGGCTTATGATTGTACACAACTTGTACCACAAGATAACGAACTGCGTTCGTTCAAACCACTATATTTTTGTAATTTTCGTATCAAATTACAGAGACTGTTTCCATGCCGGAAACGCTAAGCACACTGACCTTGCGCATGCGCGGCACACATCTCATTTCATCCCGGAGAAATTCGTAACGAAATAGAACTACAATCGTACCGAGGCGACTACTTTTAAATTCAAACATTTACACGCATGACTTTGAGTGGACGTAACTCTCTTAGAAACAGCTCCAAAATGCTATACTCACACCAATAGATCTATTTAAAATCTATAATCGTCTACACGTATCATTTTGCATAATTTTTTGTTCTATATCTAATTTTTAATCATTTATCCCATCAAGATACTCTTTTTAAACATGTTAAAGGTGTAAGAAATCTAACAAAGGGTCGTTTTTTCAAATTATGATATAACAAACTTTATGAATTACCTCCCTTTAAAAGTGAAGAAACACCTGCAGTAATTTTATTCCTCAAAAGCATTTTCATATTTTTTCTTTTGTTTGTTATCATTATAAAACTTACTAATGTTTAGAATTTCAGTCCGATAAGGCATAAATTATCTTATGCATTTTTAAAACGTATATTCGGATAAACAAAAATTATATTCATAATATAGAAAACAAGAGGGCCAGAATGGCCCTTGATCGCTCACCTGACAATGGTGAAACTAGGATGGGTCAGAAAAGAAGATTTGTAAAAGGTGACCCCCAGGGCGGGGCCAATTTTGACCCCAGGGGCAAAATTTGAACAACTAAGATAGAGGACCTGTTAACGATGATATGTGCAAAATATCTTAACTCAGTGTACTATGGTTTCAGACAAGAAGATTTTTGAAGTTTTCATTGAAAAAATCTATTTTTAGCTCCGGTGACCCAGATATGCAACAGACCAGAACCAATTCATCCATATATGTGAAGGACCTCTAAAAGTTACATCATGCCAAATATCAAAGCTCTGGTCATATTGGTTCCAGAGAAAAAGATGTTTGAACATTTCACAATATAACTCTATGTAAAACTGTGATTCCCCGGGGCGGGGCCAATTTTGACCCCAGGGACAAAATTTGAACACCTTTGATAGAGGATCTGTTGACGATGCTATGTGCAAAATATCTAAGCTAAGTGTACTATGGTTTCAGACAAGAAGATTTTTTAAGTTCTCATGGAAAAAAAATCTATTTTTAGCTTCGGTGACCCAGATATGCAACGGACCGAACCGATTCAACAACATAAGTCAAATACCTCTAGAAGTAATACCATGCTAAATATCAAAGCTCTGGACATATTGGTTTCAGAGAAAAAGATGTTTGAACATCTCACTATATAACTCTATGTAAATGCGGCTCTTGTTCTTATATTGGACTCGGATCCAAAAAATCTATATTTTTAGCTCACCTGAGCCAAAGGCTCAAGGTGAGCTATTGGGATGGCCCTGTGTCCGGCATCCGGCGTCATGCGTTGTCCGTCGTCGTTAACAATTGCAACCATAATTGAACTCATCCGAAGTCTTATGGTAATTTACAATCTGAGTAAGCTTGAGAAAGATTGAATAAAATTTGTGGCCTCTAGAGTGTAAACACCGTTAAATATGGCATTTTCAGCAATTCAAAGGTAGATAACTCTCGATCTATATGTTTGATTTCAACCATAATCAAACTCATTTGAACTCTTATAGTAATATACAATCTGAGCAAGTTTAAGAAAGATTTGATAAAAATTGTGAACTCTAGTGTAAACACCGTTAAATATGGCATTTTCAGCAATTCGAAGGTAGATAACTCTTGATCTATTAGTCCGATTTCAACCAAAATCGAACTCATCCGAACTCTTTTTGTCATATACAATCTGGGCAAGTTTTAGAAAGATTGGATAAATACTGGGGCCTCTAGAGTGTAAACACCCTTAAATATGGCATTTTCAGCAATTCAAAGGAAGATAACTCCTGACCTATTAGTCCGATTTCAACCATAATCGAACTCATCCGAACTCTTATGGCAGAATACCATCTGAGCAAGTTTGAGAAAGATTGGATAAATATTGTGGACTCTAGAGTGTAAAACTAAAATTGTTGACGACGCACGACAGACGCCGGACATTCAAGGATTGCAAAAGCTCACCCTGAGCTAGCTCAGGTGAGCTAAAAATGCACAAAGATTAACTCAGAGAAATTGTTTCAGACCACAAAGTCTGCAGACGACATTTACTAGCGCCATAAAGTGAGCATGGTTTTAACAACGAAATAACGCGTCTAAATTTTCTACCGCGAAAACTGTTTGCAAATCAATTTTACGAGTGTAATTTGGTTGTAAAATCAAACTTAACGAGAAACCGCCAATGTCGGTATGGCCGGATTGTCCGCACTTTTTTTTGGTATATATATATATATATAAAATATAGTTACACATGGCATGTAATGATGACCTCACTGCCAAATTTGGTTGCTGTAGGACTTAAACTTTGATTAAAACTGACACTAACAAAAAGGTAAACCAAGACGCAAACGAAAAGGTTAACCAAGAATTCTCTAAGTCATTGGACCGTGAAATCTAGGTCACAGTGACCTAGTTACCCACAGCATGTGATGATGACCTCACTACAACTATACATGCCAAATTTGGTTGCTGTAGGACTTAAGCTTTGACTAAAACTGACACTAACAAAAAGGTAAACCAAGACGCAAACGAAAAGGTTAACCAAGAATTCTCTAAGTCATTTGGCCGTGAAATCTAGGTCACAGTGACCTAGTTACCCACGGCATGTGATGATGACCTCACTACAACTGTACATGCCAAATTTAGTTGCTGTAGGACTTAAGCTTTGGCTAAAACTGACACTAACAAAAAGGTCAACCAAAGTGAGGAAGGACGGACGGACAGACAGACGGACGGACGGCATTCGGCAATCTATAGACTGCATTTTCAATCCGGCCAATAATTATACATTTGCACAAATCGTATGTAACAAACAGAAGAATTTATGTCCATTGTTTAATTTTAATTGATTGTTAGAAAACGATGCTGGGGAAAACTTTTTAGACTAACAAAATATATGTGATTCCCGTAGCCAATATTAAGGCGCCCCGTCATTTTGTAACGGTATAATTTTCGAAGTATTTTTCTGTTACGTGATTCAAAGTATTTTGTGGTGGAAATAAATTCATAAATGTAGCTTTCATATAAGATGTGTGTTTGTCCAGAACTTACGAAGAATTATTTGATTTTAATCCGACCCGTATAGATCTTTATCCTTCGCATCACTGCTTCTACAATTTGTCGTTGCTAGGTCTCCCATTCGGGGCAAACCTGTCAATTACTTTTTTTGATAACCAATTAGATCTACAACACATTAAAAGCAAATTGTCAAACCCCACTCGGCGCGTGTGGTCAAACATTGTTTGGCAGCCTGCCATATACATGCCATGTATAGTGCTAGCGACGATTGCGTAACGTGTTTACACGCATCAGTAGCGTTTGGTGATAAGCGTGTGTATGGATTAGCCAGGGAACTCTGAAGCCAATTTTAAGATTTTTAGAGTCGGCCAAAGAGGTAAATGATATACAAGAGCCGCATGCGGCCCTAAATCGCTCACCTGGTACCCATTGTTACAGTCATGGCAATGAACCAGTAATGGTAAAGTTTTCACTATAAGCCATCATTGGTAAATTCATCTCCACCCTCTGGCGGCCATGTTTGAGCTAGGAAGATTATTTGAAGAAAAACTGGCAAAGGGTCACCCATGAATCATTATTTGTGTAAAAATATTCTTAAATCAGACCAATAGTTTCAGAGAACAATATTTTTAAAGATTTTCTATACAGAAATATTAGGAAAACTTGCCCCACCCACTGGCGGCCATGATTTTAAAGATAACAAAATGATTTTTAGAATCTGGTAGAGTCATGAATGGATCATTTGTGTAAAATTATTTTCAATTTGGACCAGTAGTTTCACAGAAGATTTTTAAAGTTTTTACTATACAGTTACATAAGGAAAATGTGCCCCACCCACCTGCGGCCATGTTTTTTTAGATATCAAAATTATTTTAAGAAGTCTGGTAGAGGGTCAACCATGGATCATTTGTGTGAAATTACTTTCAAATCGGACCAGCAGTTTCAGACAAGAAGATTTTTAAAGTTTTCACTATATAGCCATATAAGGAAAATCTGCCCCACCCACTAGCGGCCATGTTTTTTAAGATAGGAAAATTATTTTAAGAAATCTGATAGAGGGTCACCATTGGCACATTTGTGTAAAATTATTTTTAATTCGGACCAGTAGTTTTTGACAAGAAGATTTTTAAAGTTTTTTCAATTGGTTGCCATGGCAACCACAATTTCAATTGGATGACCTATATTTGAAGAAATCTGAGAGAGTACCCTACAAGGAACAATCCTATGAAGTTTTGAAGAAATTGGCCCAGTGGTTTCCAAGAAGAAGATCTTTAAAGAAAAAGTTTGACGACGGACACAGGGCGATCACAATAGCTCACCTTAGCAAGGTGAGCTAAAAAGTTCATATTGAAAAAAATGAACCTGGTTTAATGAAATATCTGGAGATTTCGTCTCCCGACCGGGAGATCATGAATAGAGGTCAAATTTCGGGAGCTCCCGACCAGATCGGGAGATATCACATGTATGGTAGATGCCAATTAGAAATCACATTTTAAGTACCTTAAAACCTGTGTTAAGTGGCCAATTTAAACATAACTGACAGGTTTACGTGAAGGTAAAAGCTTAATGCATGACAACATTGTTGCACAAAGCTCCTAAAGGAACTTTCTGTATTACTTTTGTCCAGCCTCAAGCAATAACTTGTCTTTGAAGATCCCAATGACTAATTCACTGTGGCCACTTTAAACAGGTTTTACAGCAAGTCTGAAGGGCTGTAACTTAAATATAGTACCTGTACGTCCCAGGATCTGAAGAGGAACTGTCTGTTGAGATTTGACTTCTCTATGATGTCCATGTCTGTGACATATACTTTACCATCTGGACCACAGCCCAGACCTGTCATAGCCCAGTTCTTTAACATCTCACAGCCAATAGCTCCTGCACCCACCTGAAATTAACATTATAATTGATCACCTATAAAGTTATACTGTATTGCTTGTACCAAGATTTTGTTCAGCAAAGCTCAATAATATCTATTTAGATCACATTTTCACCCAATGGTAAATGATCAGAAATCTATGTTTAAGGGCACCTGCTTAAAACCGAATGATCTGATTGGGCAGGGGGCCAGACTGGTCTATGTATTTTTAGATTTTTTACTGGAGATGAATTCTTAGTGCAAAATTCAGAGACACAGTCAGTTACAGACTGCCATACTATGACTTCGTGTTTATATTTTATTGTATGACATCTGTTAAATTATAGTTTGTTTCAAGAAACTCCTTGAATGAAGTTTGATATATAGAACAATTGATTAATGCAAGAATCTAGGATCAGCAGTATAAAGTTTAAATTTTAGTAAACAGTAACTGTAATTGTATTGTTTGCAAGGTATTACAATTCTTTGAAAACCTCAATCTATCCCATTACTTCCACTGCATACTCTGCTGAACATCCTTTTACAAAGATATTTCTTGCTTATAACTAATTACATCATCCTTCTATACTATATTTACCAAACTTGTTTTTCGAACAACTCTTATAACAACTGAAATAAACCCCCACCTCGACCCCACTGTAATAATTAGTGTACCTATGGTATTGTAGTCAGTATCAAGTCAAATTTCTAATGAAATTACACACTGTCTGCTGATGTTTACTGGTTTCATAATAAAGTGTCAATTAACAAATGTAAAGTGAAATTATTTGAAATTGTCTTATTAAAGGTGCGGAGGTAATTATTACTCACCAAGAAATATTTTTGAGAGAGCATTTTCTGTTGGAAGGTCTTGCCGAACACAGCTGTTTGTCCATCATATCTGTTGTTTTCCTGAAAATCAGACAACATACATGTCATCTTCAATATTCCCTCACATATTTTTTAAAATATATTCAACCTTTATGAGCAGTGAGCACTGAGTCTGACTGAAATTTTAATTTTCTCTATAATTGAAGAAATACATGTTATTATGTCAATTACAAATAAATAAACAAGAGCCGTAAACTGCCCTAAATCGCTCACCTGGAGCCATTGGAAAGCTGAGAAATTATGACAATATGATTGTGCCATTTGCTGATTAGATGATGCTGAGAATCAAATAGCTAAGCTCAGGGTACTGTGGTTTCAGAGAATATTTTTTAAGTTTTTATTGAAAAAATCTATATTTAGCTCCTGTGACCTAGTTATGCAACGGATCAGAACCATTTGAACAATATTGGTAAAGTATCTCTAGAAGTTACACCATGCCAAATATCAAAGCTCTAGCCATATTAGTTTCAGAGAAGAAGAGGTTTGAAGATTTCACTCTGTAACTCTGAGAATTTTTTACCCCTGTGGCGTGGTCATTTTTTACCCTGAGGACATAATTTGAACAATCTTGATAGAGGACCTGAAGGTGATGCTTTGTGCCAAATAGCTAAGATCAGGGTACTGTGGTTTCAGAGAAGAAGATTTTTTAAGTTTTTATTGAAAAAATCTATTTTTAGCTCCTGTGACCTTAATATGCAACCGACCGGAAAAAATTGAACATTATTGGTAAAGTACCTCTAAAAGTTACACCATGCCAAATATCAAAGCTTTAGTTTCAGAGAAGAAGAGGTTTGAAGATTTATCTATATTACTCAATGTGAATTTGTGATCACCGGGGCGGGGCCATTTTTGACCCAAGGGACATAATTTGAACAATCTTGATAGAGGACCTGAAGGTGATGCTTTGTGCCAAATATCTAAGATCAGGGTACTGTGGTTTCAGAGAAGAAGATTTTTTAAGTTTTTATTGAAACAAGGGCCACTATGGCCCTAAATCGCTCACCTGGTAACCATGTAACCGTGTACACCGTGTGACCTAGTTTTTGACCGGGCATGACCCTCATTCTAACTTGTCCTCGATTTCAATGAGACAAACATTTTGTTCAAGTTTCATGATATACATTCAATGAATTTTGTAGTCTCTAGAGTGTTAACGAGGTTTTTGGATGATTTGACCTAGTGACCTAGTTTTTGACAAGACATAAGCCACATTTGAACTTGACCTATATTTCATTGAGGCAAACCTTTTCATCAAGTTTTATGAAGATCCAATGAAATTTGTAGTCTCTAGAGTGTAAACAAGGTTTTTCGAAGATTTGACCTAGTGACCTAGTTTTTGACCGGACATGACCCACATTCGAACTTGGCCTAGATTTCATTGAGGCAATCATATTGATGAAGTTTTATGAAGATCCAATGAAATTTGTAGCCTCTAGAGTGGTAACAAGGTTTTTCGATAATTTGACCCAGTGACCTAGTTTTTGACCGGACATGACCCACATTCGAACTTGACCTAGATTTCATTAAGGCAAACATTTTGATGAAGTTTCATGAAGATCCAATGAAATTTGTAGCCTATAGAGTGTTAACAAGGTTTTTCGATAATTTGACCTAGTGACCTAGTTTTTGACTGGACATGACCCACATTCGAACTTGACCTAGATTTAATTAAGGCAAACATTTTGATGAAGTTTCATGAAGATCCAATGAAATTTGTAGTCTCTAGAGTGTTAACAAGGTTTTTCGAAGATTTGACCTAGTGACCTAGTTTTTGACCGGATATGACCCACATTCGAACTTGGCCTAGATTTCATTGAGGCAATCATATTGATGAAGTTTCATGAAGATCCAATGAAATTTGTAGCCTCTAGAGTGTTAACAAGGTTTTTCGATAATGTGACCTAGTGACCTAGTTTTTGACCGGACATGACCCACATTCGAACTTGACCTAGATTTCATTAAGGCAAACATTGTGACCAAGTTTCATCAAGATTAAATGAGATTTGAACCTGCTAGAGTGTTAAGGAACAATTGTGAACAGACGGACGGACGGACGTGCCACCGAATTGGGTTAGAGGGCCTTTTCTTTTGTTATTTTCTTTTGTTCGAATAAAGGGCCACGGCCCCTTAGTGTATTGTTACGGAATGAACTCCATTGTCTTCTTTTGTTATGTTTACCGTTATATGGCCCTCTAACCCATTTTAGTGGCGCGGACGTTCTCACAGTTGGACATTTGTTGGGTATTTTTTTTGTTTAAAAGTACCCAACAGTACACAAAATACCCAACAAGAACAATAGGGTAATCACGGAATGAATGGAATCTATTGTTCTCCCTACCCAACAAAGGACCTTTCGTGCGCTCGGACAGACAGACGACGGACATCCAGCGATCCTAAAAGCTCACCTTGGCACTACGTGCCAGGTGAGCTAAAAACCTATTTTTAGCTCATGTGACCTTGATATGCGACAGACCTGAACCATTTGAACAATATTGGTAAAGTACCTCTAGAAGTGACACCATGCCAAATATCACAGCTCTAGCCACATTAGTTTCAGAGAGGAAGAGCTTTAAAAATTTCACTATATAACTCAATGTAAATTTGTGACCCCTGGGGCGGGCCATTATTGACCCCAGGGATATAATTTGAACACTCTTGATAGAGGACCTGTAGATGATGCTTTGTGCAAAATATCTAAGCTCAGGGTACTGTGGTTTCAGAGAAGAAGATCTTTTAAGTATTAATTGAAAAAATCTATTTTTAGCTCTTGTGACCTAGATATGCAATGGACCTGAACCATTTGAACAATATTGGTAAAGTACCTCTAGAAGTTACACCATGCCAAATATCAAAGCTCTAGCTATATAGTTTCAGAGAAGAAGAGCTTTAAAAATTTCACTATATAACTCAATGTAAATTTGTGACCCCTGGGATATAATTTGAACAATCTAGATAGAGGACCTGTAGATGATGCTCTGTTCAAAATATCTAAGCTCAGGGTACTGTGGTTTCAGAGAAGAAGATTTTTTCAGTTTTAATTGAAAAAATATACTGACCCAAAAAAGAAACCTTACACTATGATGTTTATCAAATTTCTGAAGATATAATTAAGTTAGAATAAAAACAAAGATAGGACATTAAACCTCAATGTTTTCATAATGCATTTGTGCAATCTGATTTTTCTGGGACATGCGTCAAAATTTAAATGACGTCAAACGTAAGATAGGGGTCAAAACTCATTTTAGCACCTAAGTGCTTTTGGCATTGTTTTACTTTTGAATGTTTATAATTTAAAATTGTTTGCAGGTTTGTGGGGAAAAAAAGTTCCAATGCAGGCTAATACCTGTTGTGACCACCTCCGACTCAAATGAGTGTTTCAATACGTCTTCACATCGAGTTGACGTATTGTTGTATTAGCTGATTTGGGAGGTTGTTCCACTCCCTAACAAGGGCGTTTGTCAGCTGGTTTACAGTTTGAGGCGCATGATGGACACGCACACGTCTTCCAAGTTCGTCCCAAATGTGTTCTATGGGGTTCATGTCCGGAGATATTGCCGGCCACTGCATGACGTTTACGTTGGCAGCAGCAAGGCGAGCTTGTGTGATTCTTGCAACATGGGGGCGGGCATTGTCCTGTTGAAACACAGCTGGAGCATTCCTTTGCATGAAAGGAATAGCTTCTGCATTTACAATATCGTTTATATACCTATTAGCATTTAAGTTGCCCTGAATGACTATGAGTCTGGTTTTCTGTCCCCCCATAATCCCTCCCCACACCATAACTCCCCCGCCCCCAAAACGATCATGCTCTCTGACACAGACAGGTGCAAATCTTTCCCCTTGTCGACGATAGACACGCTGACGACCATCAGCGATACTCAAGTTGAACCTTGATTCATCTGAAAACAATACTGTATTCCAGTTATGTCGACGCCAACGGCGATGCGCACGCGCCCAACGTAAACGTGCCTGTCTATGACGTAATGTCATAATAGCGCCTGTATATGGGTGTCGCGCTCTAATTGGGCGATTCTATTCACGTAGCCGATTAATGATTGTTTGTGGGCATACATTGAACGCTGTTGCCGTCAACGTCGCAGGTTGAAATCTGTTACGTAAGTGCGTCAAAACAATGTGACGATCGTCCTGTTGGCTAGTTGCTCTTGGTCTACCTGACCTAGGATGATCATGCACATCACCTCGTTGCACAATACGTCTAACAAGATCATATACTGTGCTGCAACTGCAACTAAAAGTCCTGCTAACATCAAGGGCAGTTACGCCAGCTTGCAGCATACCGATAGCTTGATTTCTCTCGGCCTCTGTTAACCGTGGCATTTTGTAACCATTAAATGTTAATGGTGATTTGTAGTGTGTAGTCACTGAGTCAATGTATAGCACTCTTGTTTAAGCTCCATTGTCGAAATTCACGGAGTACCGTGAAAGCCCGAATTTACACTATTTTTGTGTATCAAAATCCTTAGAATGTGAGGTGAAGTAATTTTAATTCAATGCCCACACTAAAAAGATATTTCAAAATTAAAAGTGTAAGATTTCTTTTTTGGGTCAGTATATATTTTAGCTCCTGTGACTTAGATATGCAATGGACCTGAACCATTTGAACAATATTGGTACCTCTAGAATACCTCTAGAAGTTACACCATGCCAAATATCAAAGACTTAGCTATATTAGTTTCAGAGAAGAAGAGATTTGAAGAATGTAAATTTGTGACCCCCGGGGCGGGCCATTTTTGACCCCCGGGACATAATTTGAACAATCGTGATAGAGGACCTGTAGATGATGCTTTGTGCCAAATATCTAAGCTCAGGGTACAGAAGAAGATTTTTTAAGTTTTCATTGAAACAATCTATTTTTAGACCCTGTGACCTAGATATGCAACTTTGAGAGAGGACCATATAAGGATCATTCCTGCCAAGTTTGGTAACAAGAGGGCCTGAAGGCCCTGATATCGCTCACCTTTTGTACTGAAGCCTGATAGCTTTACCTTTCTGGTCACCCGTTTTCATCTAAATCTATTCAAATTTGCAGTATAGCATGTAAACCATTTTGGAATACAACCTCATAATTCTAGCATAGTAGAGAACATCAAAGACTGATAACAAGACCCTAAACAATACTGAAATGAAGCCTTTTCTAGCATTTCAAATTATATCAAGGGCAGATGACTATTGTAACAATGATAAGTTTTAAAGAATAATTGCACTCCTTTGAGAACCTATAGCTATATACGTAACATTGTGTGCATGTATAATCAAAATCCATTCAAAACTGTAGTTGCAAGAGTGTAAACACTGTAAAATATGGCATTTTCAGCAATTCAAAGGTAGATAACTCTTGACCAATTAGTCCAATTTCAACCATAATCACCCTTTTTTGAACTCATATGGTCACATACAATCTGAGCAAGTTTAAGAAAGCTTGAGTAAATATTGTGGCCTCTAGAGTGTAAACACTGTTAAATATATCATTTTCAGCAATTCAAAGGTAGAGAACTCTTGACCTATTGATCTGACTACAACCATAATTGAACTCACTTGAAGTCTAATGGTTAGATACAATCTGAGCGAGTTTGAGAAAGATTGGATAAAATGTGTGGCATCTAGAGTGTAAACACCCTTAAATATCGCATTTTCAGCAATTCAAAGGTAGATAACTCTCGACCCATTGATCTGATTACAACCATAATCAAACTCATTTGAACTCTTGTAGTCATATACAATCTGAGATAGATTGGAGAAATATTGTGGCCTCTAGAGTGTAAACACCCTTAAATATGGCATTTTCTGCAATTCAAAGGTAGATAACTCTTGACCTATTTGTCCAATTTCAACCAAAAGCGAACTCATCCGAACTCTTATGGCAAAATACCATCTGAGCAAGTTTGAGAAAGATTGGATAAATATTGTGGCCTCTAGAGAATAAACACCAAAATTGTTGACGCCGGACATTCAAGTATTGCAAAAGCTCACCCTGAGCTAGCTCAGGTGAGCTAAAAATCCATCCAGTAGTTTAGGAGGAGATGTCGTTTAAAGAAATTGTTGACGACGGACACAGCACGATCAAAATAGCTCACCTTGGCACTTTGTGCCAGGTGAGCTAATAATTGCAAATTATATATTCCAGGTGAATAACTGTTTGAATCCTCATCAAACAATGATTTACATGGTAACTTTTCCCAAAGATCAAGACAATTTTGTTGCTGCACTAGAAGGCTTAACTTAACTAAAGATTACTACTACATGAGTAGATTGCTTAAGATGAGAAAACTATTAGCCAAAGAAATTAGCAGATGAGAACCTATCTACCATATGCTATTCAGGGCCTCCGCTGGGGTAACATATGACAAGTGTCAAAACTCAATCACGGGAGGAAAATAAACAATTAAAGAATATAGATTCAAAATAACTCTGTTCGGCCTATCTCCCGTTCTGCTTGCATAATTGGTTAACCTCAACGTGATTGACACATCAAAAGTGTTTAATGTCCATTCAGATTACACCTACATATCTTGAAAGAAGCTATCGCGAGTGTTATTATTGATACTGGGTGCATAAAAGTTTACAGGGCGGTCTAAAATTTTGACCCCAGGGGCATAATTTGAACAAACTTGATAGAGGACCTGTAGATGATGCTATGTGCCAAATATCTAAGCTCTGGCCCTTGCAGTTTTTGACAAGAAGATTTTTTAAGATTTCCTTATTTTTTCACTTTGGTTGCCATGGCAAACAGAGTTCTGCATTGTTTTTAATTCTTTGAACAAATTTGAAAGAGCTTGACCCAAGGAACATTTCTGTAAAGTTTGGTTGAATTCTGTCAAGCGGTATAGGAGGAGATGTCATTTGAAGCAATTGTTAACGAAGACGGACGACTAACGACGGACACAGGGCCATCCCAATAGCTCACCTTGAGCCTTTGGCTCAGGTGAGCTAAAAATATCCCAGGGGACGCCCTGGCTATTTGATTTTTGTTCTTCTTCCGGGGTCTACCAATATGTTTATCCAATACAATTTCATGGATTATTGAGCTAGTGACTTTCCCTACCAATCATAGGACAATACTTACTGGCTGTACTTCTGCCTCGGTCATTTGATTTTTGTTCTTCTTCCGTGGTCTACCAATATGTTTATCCAATACAATTTCATGGATTATTGAGCTAGTGACTTTCCCTACCAATCATAGGACAATACTTACTGGCCGATTTGCCTCCAACTTTTTTCATTTGGCGAAAGTGATGGTGAAAAGAAAAAATATCCCAGGAGACGCCTTGGCTATTTGATTTTTGTTCTTCTTCTGGGGTCTAGCAATATGTTTATCCAATACAATTTCATGGATTATTGAGCTAGTAACTTTCCCTACCAATCATAGGACAATACTTACTGGCTGTACTTCTGCCTCGGTCAACACTTCATCCTTGTTTGCTGGCAGGCACTCCAAAGCATCAAAGTATAAATACTGGAAGATTGGATGGAATTTTCCTGTACATGCCTGCAAAAAAAACCAAGTCAAGTTTTACTTCTGAAAACCACCCAGTAAAGTCTCTGAAAACTGAACAGATTTCTTGGTTCTGAAAAGTTTGCTCACCAAGTAGTTGTCATATGAGATAAAATGTGCATAAAACAGGTCTAAATATGTTTAATATTAAAGCTTGCCAAGGCCCAATTAATACCAATTTAAAGTACAATTTAGAGTTCCTACATGAAATATCATACTAAGTGTTAAGGGTGTATCAATGTCATGAGCCATTTTTTTCAAAGTATTAAACTTTTTTTCTATCATTGTTTTTTTGGAAGAGCTATTTATGATGAATGAAAAAATGTAAAAAAATATATATGGTGGTGTCCTTTTTTTTGAGCTACAGCGATTTGAAAAAGGTATGTCAAATTTGGAATTTTTTTCTCAAATTTTACCCATTCAGAGTACAAGCTTCAGTAAAATCTATTTCAAAACAAAACAAAAATGTTAATTTGGGTTTTCTTTATTTATTTCATGTCTATGGTGGTATGTTCACATATATAAACCAAATTTAGACAAATCAGGCACCAGGTTTGAACAATATGGATTCTTGAATATCAAAAATATGCTTTATATAGGGCATGGTTTTATTAGATTTTTTATTTTAGGAAAAAAAGTAAAAAAGTTTGAAAATGAAATAGTTCTAGTATTTAACTTTTTCTTATATTCTACCAGATGAAAGTCCATACTAAGGCAGTTCAAAATATGAAAAGAAATTGAAAGGTCAGTGTTGAAAATTTTGAGTTATTAAAGTAAAAAGAGTTATCGCCCCTTACAAAATTTACAAAAAAGTACCATACCGATGATATTTAGAGCTTTATAAATTTCACATGTGGTGCCTTCTTTTTCTTAAATTAGTTTTTGTATGAAGAAATACTACCATAGATAGGAAATAAATAACACAAAACCAAATTATCATATTTGTTTTCATTTAAAATGGGGTTTATCGAAGCGGGCTGTTTGAAAAGGACAAAATAAGAGGAAGTGGGTGGGGTAAATTTTACATGGCCGTAGAGCCAACTGTTGTTCACCAAAATGTACACTTTTTCTATTTTTTCATTCATCTTAAATAGCTCTTCAATACAAAACCATCATAGAGTGTTTTCATGTACTTTGAAAAGTTCCCAAATTCATGACATGGATACACCCTTAAAGAGGCTCGCTACCGGATTTAGCATTAAGAATAGTAATTTGTAAATATATGTCAAATGCTTATATAAATGGGTTAGATTTAGTTTAGGATAATAAATTCTGTTAAAAAATGCATTTAAAAAAAAAAAAAAGAAAGACAAGAAGCTCTGGTGGGATTCGAACCCGTGACCCTCCATGCGGAGACAAACATGAACAAGAGGGCCTGAAGGCCCTGATATCGCTCACCTGTTGTACTGAAGCTTGATAGCTTTATCTTACTGTTTCATCAGTTTTAATTTAAATCCACTCAAATTTGTAGTATAGCATGTAAGCAATTTTGGAATACAACCTCATAATTCTAGTATGGTAAAGTACATCAAGGGCAGATAACTAGAGCCTAAACAATACTGAAATGAAGCCTTTTCTAGCATTTCAAAGTAAATCAAGGGCAGATAACTATTGCTACAATGATTAGATTTCAACAATAATTGCACTCCTTTGGGAACTTATAGGTATATACTTTGTGTGCAAGTAAAATCAAAATCCATTCAAAACTGTAGTTGCAAAAGTGTAAACGCTGTTGGATATGGCATTTCCAGCAATTCAAGGGCAGACAACTCTTGACCTATAGGTCCGATTTCAACCATAATCACACTTATTTGAACTCTTATGGTCATATACAATCTGAGCAAGTTTGAAAAAGACAGAATAAAAATTGTGGCCTCTAGAGTGTAAACACCCTTAAATATGACATTTTCAGCAATTCAAAGGTTAATAACTCTCAACCCATTGGTCCGATTTCAATCATAATCGAACTCAATTGAACTCTTATGGTCATATACAATCTGAGCAAGTTTGAGATAGATTGGATAAAAATTGTGACCCCTGGAAAGTAAACGCTCTTAAATATGACAATTTCAGCATTTCAAAGGTAGATAACTCTCAATCTATTAGTCTGATTTCAACCAAAATCAAACTCATCTGAATTCTTATGGTTATATACAATCTGAGCATGTTTGAGATAGATTGGATAAAAAGTGTGGCCTCTAGAGTGTAAACACTGTTAAATATGGCATTTTCAGCAATTAAAAGGTAGATAACTCTCAACCCATTGATCAGATTTCAACCATAATCGAACTCATCCGAACTCTTATGGTCATATACAATCTGAGCAAGTTTAAGATAGATTTGATAAAAATTGTGGCCTCTAGAGTGTAAACACCCTTAAATATGGCATTTTCAGCAATTCAAAGGTAGATTTCTCTTGACCTATTTGTGCGATTTCAACCATAATCGAACTCATCTGAACTCTTATGGTAATATACAATCTGAGCAAGTTTGAGAAAGATTGGATAAATATTGTGGCCTCTAGAGTGTAAACACTAAAATTGTTGACGACGAACGACGGACATTCAAGTATTGCAAAAGCTCACCCTGAGCTAGCTCAGGTGAGCTAAAAATGAGGAAGCGCCTTTACCACCTCGGCTACCAACGCTCTCTATATATGTGGTAGCGAGTTAACGTACTTCACTGGTAGCGATCGCTAATACTTTATTCGGCTCTGGTTTATGTCTGAGCCCATGTAGAGAAGCAACAACTATACCGTCAGCTGACGCTATAGAAAAACGATGGAAAATATCTAAAACAAGAGGGCCTGAAGGCCCTGATATCGCTCACCATTTGTAATGAAGGCTGATAGCTTTACCTTTGAATTTCACCCGTTTTATTCTAAATCCATTCAAGTTTGTCGACCTACTCTAGTAGAGTAGAGAACATCAAAGGCAGATAACTAGAGCCTAAACAATACTGAAATGAAGCCTTTTTCTAGCATTAAACAAAGTATATCAAGGGCAGGTTACTATTGCCACAATGATTTGATATCAACAATAGTTGCACTCCTTCTAGAACGTATAGCTATATACTTTGTGTACAAGTATGATCAAAATCCATTGAAAACTGTAGTTGCAAGAGTGTAAACGCTGTAAAATATGGCATTTTCAGCAACTCAAAGGTAGATAACTCTTGATCTATTTGTCCGATTTCAACCATAATCACCCTTTTTTTTAACTCTTATGGTCATATACAATCTGGGCAAGTTTGAGAGAGCTTGGATAAATAACGTGACCTCTAGAGCCTAAACACTTAAATATATCATTTTCAGCAATTCAAAGGTAGATAACTCTCGACCTATTGATCAGATTACAACCATAATTGAACTCGTCCGAAGTCGTATGGTAATATACAATCTGAGCAAGTTTGCGATAGATTGGATAAAAATTGTGACCCCTGGAGAGTAAACACCCTTAAATATGACAATTTCAGCAATTCAAAGGTCAATAACTCTTCACCTATTAGTCTGATTTCAACCATAATCAAACTCATCTGAACTCTTATAGTCATATACAATCTGAGCAAGTTTGAGATAGGTTGGATAAGAATTGTGAACTCTAGAATGTAAACACCGTTAAATATGGCATTTTCAGCAGTTCAAAGGTAGATACAGTGTAGCTCCATTATATCGCGGAAGTTGGGGTCCACGAAATGAAATCCGCGATGTGGTCGGATCGCGATATAGCCCAATTCTGAACTAAATTCTGTTGTATATTCCATTGCCAAACTCTATTATATCAATGTCATGCAATAAACACGGTTTCTTGATTGATTACCTTGTTATTTCTTGTCAAAACAAGTCTTTATATGCACTGTCATATCTAGCATCAGCGTTTCATGTGTATTATACAAATTGCGTACTTTCGTTTTTGACAACGGCCGCCATTTTGATTTAAATGTGCGTGTGTCAGTAAGATTCAGTTACTCGTGGAAATCACACTTAATGCCTATATCGCGATTAGAACGCGGATAAAATGAGATTTTCTCGGTTGAATTGTCAAAAAACAACGTATCGCGGTATATGAAATTGAAAGAACAATGAAACCAATTTACAGGTTAAATTTAATTTATTTCTTGGCCGACATTGTTCGAGTACGTTGTTATCAGGTACGAATCGCAGTTATGATTGTAAGCGTCTGATTGATGTATCAAAATGTGAATGACTTTTAATGTCTGTGGTTATCTCTCCACTGCTATTAATACGGATTAGTCGACTTTGATAGTTATAACTCAATCAGGTTAGTTTCCAGCTAATTATTGCTAAATAATGAGGGAAACTTCGCATGCGCGAGTTCACTCAGTATAGGCCTATTGTTTGTTAGTGCACCTGTCAATCAACGCAGCGGGGATGACACACGCGCAGTCCACAGATGGTGATAATTGACACTGATTACGCAATTATAGCGACCTGTTAAAGGAAGATATAATTATTAAAGAAACAGAAATGATAGCAACTAGGCTTTTATTGACTTTTAGTATACATATAGGAAAAAATGGGGTCCAAGCCGCGACCGCGATATATTGGCTTTCGCGAAATAGCGGACCGCGAAGTAATGGAGCTACACTGTAACTCTTGATCTATTTGTCCGATTTCAACCAAAACTGAACTCATCTGAACTCTTATGGTCATATACAATCTGGGCAAGTTTTAGAAAGATTGGATAAATATTGTGACCTCTAGAGTGTAAACACTGTTAAATATGGCATTTTCAGCAATTCAAAGGTAGATAACTCATGACCTATTTGTCCGATTTCAACCATAATCAAACTCATCCGAACTCTTATGGCAATATACCATCTGAGCAAGTTTGAGAAAGATTGGATAAATATTGTGGCCTCTAGAGTGTAAACACTAAAATTGTTGACGCCGCACGCCGGACATTCAAGGATTGCAAAAGCTCACCCTGAGCTAGCTCAGGTGAGCTAAAAACTAAGATTCGGTGACGATTCTTGAGACTTTTTTTTGGACTGATCATATTTTTTTAATGTCAGAAGCAAAATAATGCCACAAATTTGCTTTTATTTGAGTATTTTATTTTATTTTGACAAGTACACCATCCGGTTGCGAGTCCCTTTAACTAGCTGGATTTCTTGCTTGATGAAAATATTTATCAGCAGATAAACATCTTTATTTTTCAAACGCCGACAGCATTTTACTAAGTCTGATAACTCCTCCTTTTACCTTCATAACTTCTTGAGCAGTTATTCCCCCTATAACAGCAGCTATAGGACTAACATCTCCCAGAGCTCCATATGCCAGCTCTTTCAGAAAGTTCTCATCAAGATCATCGTATTTGGCACCAGAACTGTTGTTCACTTCTTTCACAACTTCAACAAATTCTGCAGCATCCTCCTGAAGATAATAGAAAAGTTGTATGCATTCATCAGTGATTGGCTAGAAACACTGTAGTGAGTGAGTGAGTGAGTGAGTTGGTTTTACAGCACAGACACTGAATAGGTCAATATAGCGCCAATGAAAGATAAGATGGGTTAGGGATGATTTCAGGAAGATCATTTTGACTAATCACAAACACTGCGAAGCAGCTTTTTGTAATTGTCTTTTATCTTTGTTCTGCACTAAGCAGTAATTTGCCTGTAGAAAGAGATACTCATATTAAACTATAAATGATTGCTGCTTGAGCCTTTCCCCCCATAGCTTGTTTTCAGTATTTAGGTTAGATGGTTGCTTAAACAGACTGAAAGTAAAGCAGAATACTCCTTAAGAAGCATTCTGCTTTACTTTCAGCATGCTTTTAGCTACCATCTGCTAGAATATGAAAAATATTTCCTATGGGGTGTATTCACAAGTGTATAAGGTAGAACTGATTTCTTTAATAGAGGAATAATTTACAAGGTGTATAAAGAAATCTTTGTTGGGTAGGGTAATTAGTTGACATTGTTTAACACATGTTTGACTGTATCATAAATTGATAATGTTGTGTATGAAAGAAATATTGCATTTCTCAAATACCAAATGGCAAAGTTTATGAGTATTTAACTGGCAAACTATTGTACATAAAATAATATTAAACAAGAAATTGATGAAAAAGCATGACAATTCCCACAATGTTACTTACTTTATTTCTGCCCCGCGGTAGCGAGGATTTCTTTTTCATGTAGTGGTGGAACGCCTGGAATGCTATGTGTAACTGTCCTGGTCGATCAAACTTTGCAAAGTCTGTTAGTACAAACTCTGGAGCATTCACGGCATCTTTGAGAGATTTCTGAAACCATAGTAACAGCATGACTACCAAATGATGGCTTTCGTGACATTGCAGTATGTATAATTTCCAGATAAACATAAAATAAATCAAGGATAACAATGTGCTCTATAGAAATACAGCAAGATGCCTTTTAGGATAAAAGACAGGTGGTTACTTAAAGCATGCTATTAGACAAGAGCCGCATGCGGCCCTAAATCGCTCACCTGAGGAACTATTGTGTAATACTCAATGCAAAATGAAAATTGTCATTGCATGTATGTGGACTGTTGCGTGAAGAAGTAACTCAGAATCCTTTTGTCATTATTACCGTTTGAGCAAAAAGGAAAAATATGGAAACTATATAAAAAGTCCTAATAAAGGGTGTTAATATTATTGAATTCTGACAATGGTTACAGTTTCAGAGTAGAAGATTTTTAAAGGGTTTCCTGTATAAGTCTATGTAAAACTGAAAAGCCCAGGACGGGCCATTTTTGACCCTGAGGTCATGATTTGAACAATCTTGGTAGATGACCATAAGGCAAAGCTAGATGCCAAATATAATATAAAAGGTCTGGGCCTTACGGTTTCAGAGAAGATTTTTAAAGGTTTTCCTATATAAAGTCTATGTAAAACTGATAAGCCCTGGGGCGGGGTCATTTTTGACCTGGCAATCATGATTTGAACAATCTTGGTAGAGGACCATAAGGCAAAACTACATGCCAAATATAAACGGTCCAGGCCATACAGTTTCAGAGGAAAAGAGTTTTAAAGATTTTAGCATTAAAAATAGTAATTTGTAAATATATGTCAAATGCTTATATAAATGGGTAAGATTTAGTTTAGGATGATAAATTCTGTTAAAAAATGCATTTCAAAAAAAAATAAGAAGAAGAAGCTCTGGTGGGATTCCAACCCGTGACCCTCCATGCGGAGACAAACATGAACAAGAGGGCCATGGCCCTAAATTCGCTCACCTGAGGACATTGAAGTTTGTACCTAAGTTGACTGGGCAAGACAACATTTTAATATAACTATAAATGGAGTTATCTTCCAGACAAGAAAACATGACAAAAGTGAATTTTGTTGCCAAGCTTATGACCCTTATCCATGACACATCCTCTTATCAAGCTATTTCCATTTCCAATAAATGATAATTATTTCACTAGCGTCAGCAGAACTGGAATTATTTTCCTGACAATAAAATATGACAAAGGGGAAAAACTAAATATTGCTGCCCTTGTGCATGGCATTTTCTCTCATCAGTTTCTTTCCATACATAAAATTTCATTACAATAGCATCAGTAGAACTGAAGTTGTCTTCTTGACAAGAAAATATCACAAAGGGAAATAACTAAAAAAACAATGATGTCAGAGTTATGGCCTTTGCAAATGGCACTTCCTCTCATCAGGCTCTTTCCAAATAGGCAATTTCATTTTACCCATTACCCCATAGCATGTTTCTAATTTTGAAAATAGGTGGCCACCTAAAGCAGGTTGAAAGTAAAGCAGAATGTGTCTTAACCCTTAGCCTGCCACTCACGACTATAGCTTTATATGCAAACAGCTTGGATCCGGATTAGACGCCGAGTAACTCGGCGTCTCATCCGGATCCAAGCTGTTTGACACTCAGACAACATTTTCAGCAATTTTGAGCAACTTTGAAGCACTTTGAAACTTGAAGCAGACGAGAAATATAGCAGACGACAATTTATTTGGCGGGCTAAGGGTTAATGCACACTTTGCTTTACTTTTGCATCTTACATTTTCATGACTGTTTAAAGTGGAATTATTGAAAAGACATACAGATAACTCTGACAAAACCAATATTAAACATATGTATAAATATGGCATAAGACATAATTACATAACTGTCAGTGGATCACTTCCAGATCCTGTTTCTCTAAGTATGAATCAGACTGAACCATATCTAAACTTTAGCAGACAACATGTTCAGCTGATCATGACCAGTTCTGTGATACTCACTACCAGTTCAGAGTTGCATAATATTTGACCTCAGTGGCTAGAACTCTTGGGCTTACCCTTACCAGACTGAAATGATGTCTGCTTAAAACCTACTGTATGTGAAAAGTGTACAAAAAAACAATTTAGAAAATGTTAAGTTGGTAAATGAGTGGCAAATAGGTTGGATCCAGATTAGATGTAGCATTATGATTATGTTGCATCTGATCTGGATCCAAAATGTTTGCAAATATTGGCTATTTGCCCATAGTATATTAAGGGTAACTCAGGTAAATACAGTTCTGCCTAAATCAAAAATACTGTAAAACCTGCCTAGAGCAGCACTTAAACTGTGCAGGGTGGTGTCAAATGTGACCCTAGGGATTTCATTTTAACAAACTATAGAGGGATCCACCAGGAGATTCTACTGTACAAATATCAAAGCTTAGGGCCTAGTAGTTTTGGGCAAGAAGATTTTTTAAAGATTTTTGCTTTTTTGCTTTTTCAAGCAGAGTTTGTGCTTTTTTTCCTTTTTTTTGAACAACTTCTGTAGAGAAGCATCCAAGGAACATCATGAGCAGTTTGAACTCTCCCTACAATCGGCGGGTTTCAGAGGAGATGTCGTTTGAAGTAAAAGTGAACGGACAGACGGACAGACGTACTACGGACGGTGAGCGGTCACAATAGCTCACCTTGAGCCTTTGGCTCAGGTGAGCTAAAAATGAGGAAACACCTTTAACCCCTCGGCTACCAGCGCTCTCTATAAATATGGTAGCGAATTAACGTACTTCACTGGTAGCGATTGATAGTACTTTATTCAGCTCGGGTTTATGTCTGAGCCCGTGTAGAGAAGCAACAACAACAGCTATACCGTCAGCTGACGCTATAGAAAAACGATGGAAAGTATCTAAAAACAAGAGGGCCAGAATGGCCCTTGATCGCTCACCTGACTATGGTGACACTAGGATGGGTCGCGCGATTTCAGAAAAGAAGATTTGTAAAAGGTGACCCCCAGGGCGGGGCGAATTTTGACCCCAGGGGCAAAATTTGAACAACTAAGATAGAGGACCTGTAGACGATGATATGTGCAAAATATCTAAACTCAGTGTACTATGGTTTCAGATAAGAAGATTTTTGAAGTTTTCATTGGAAAAAATCTATTTTAAGCTTCGGTGACCCAGATATGCAACAGACCAGAACCAATTCATCAATATATGTGAAGGACCTCTAAAAGTTACATCATGCCAATATCAAAGCTCTGGCCATATTGGTTTCTGAGTAAAAGATGTTTGACCATTTCCCTATGTAACTCTATGTAAAACGGTGACCTCCGGGGCGGGACCAATTTTGACCCCAGGGACAAAATTTGAACAACTTTGATAGAGGGCCTGTAGAATATGCTATGTGCAAAATATCTAAACTCAGTGTACTATGGTTTCAGACAAGAAGATTTTTTAAGTTTTCATTGAAAAAATCTATTTTTAGCTCCGGTGACCCAGATATGCAACAGACCATAACCAATTCAACAATATATGTGAAGGACTTCTAGAAGTTATACCATGCCAAATATCAAAGCTCTGGTCATATTGGTTCCAGAGAAAAAGATGTTTGAACATTTCACTAAATAACTCTATGTAAAACTGTGATCCCCGGGGCGGGGCCAATTTTGACCCCAGGGACAAAATTTGAACAAATTTGATAGAGGATCTGTAGACGATGCTATGTGCAAAATATCTAAGCTTAGTGTACTATGGTTTCAGACAAGAAGATTTTTTAAGTTCTCATGGTAAAAAATCTATTTTTAGCTCCGGTGACCCAGATATGCAACTGACCAGAACCAATTCAACAATATATGTTAAATACCTCTAGAAGTTATACCATGCCAAATATCAAAGCTCTGGTCATATTGGTTTCAGAGAAAAAGATGTTTGAACATTTCACTATATAACTCTATGTAAAATGGTGACCCCCGGGGCGGGGCCAATTTTGACCCCAGGGGCAAAATTTGAACAACTTTGATAGAGGACCTATAGATGATGCTATGTGCCAAATATCTAAGCTCTGGCCCTTGTGGTTTCAGACAAGAAGATTTTTTAAGATTTCCTTATTTTTTCACTTTGGTTGCCATGGCAACCAGAGTTCTGCATTGTTTCAAATTCTTTGAACAACTTTGAAAGAGCTTGACCCAAGGAACATTCCTGTGAAGTTCGGTTGCAATCAGACCAGTAGTTTTGAAGAAGAAGATGTTTGAAGAAATTGTTGACACACGACGAACGACGCCGGACAAAGACCGACCACAAAAGCTCACCTTGAGCACTTTGTGCTCAGGTGAGCTAAAAACTAAGGGCCATTTTTGTCCCGGGGGTCATGATTTGAATAATCTTGGTAAAGGTTCACAACATGATGCTACATATGAAATTTGGTTGTCCTAGAACTTATGATTATTGACAAGAAGATTTTTAAAGTTTTGACTTTGGTTGTCAATATTGTTAGACTATGTGCTTCTCTATATATATGTCTTCACCAATAGTCATGATTTGAACAATCTTGGTAGAAGACTATAAGATAATGCTACATGCCAAATATAAACGGTCCAGACCATACAGTTTCAGAGAAGAAGAGTTTTAAAGGTTTTCCTATTTAACTCTTTGTAAAACAGATAAGCCCTGGGGCGGGGCCATTTTTGACTCGGGGGTCATGATTTGAACAATCTTGGTAGAAGACTACAAGGCAAAGCTACATGCCAAATATAAAATGTCTGGGCCTTATGGTTTCAGAGAAGAAGACTTTTAAAGGTTTTCCTATATAAGTCTATGTAAAACTGATAAGCCCTGGGGCAGGGCCATTTTTGACCTGGGGGTCATGATTTGAACAATCTTGGCAGAGGACCAGAAGGCAAAGCTACATGCAAAATATAAAAGGTCTAGGCCATACAGTTTCAGAGAAGATGAGTTTTAAAGGTTTTCCTATATAACTCTATGTAAAACTGATAAGCCCTGGGGCGGGGCCATTTTTGACCCTGGGGGTCATGATTTGAATAATCTTGGTAAAGGTTCACAACATGATGCTACATATGAAATTTGGTTGTCCTAGAACTTATGATTATTGACAAGAAGATTTTTAAAGTTTTGACTTTGGTTGTCAATATTGTTAGACCATGTGCTTCTCTATATATATGTCTTCACCAATAGTGTCCTCCACAAACTGAAGATCTATCTTAAGGGGAGATTATCCATTCACAAACTGTTCCAAGAGTTATCCCATATATAGAGGATCTTACATGAGTGCTCATTAATTATCATTTTTAATAAACGAGTTGACTAAAACAATATGACGCGAGCCTTGGCGAGCGTTATATTTGTTTTAGTCAACGAGTTTATTAAGAATGATAAATAATGAGCACGAATGTTAGATCCTATTTATCACATAAACACTTTAAAACCCTTTTAAGTGAACTGAATCCGTAGTTTTTTGTCTCTCCGCCATATGTATTTTCCGCCAAAACTTGACGTTGTTTACAGTAACGCCATGGCAAATGACGTCATTTGACGCCAAGCGCCATGCAGCGCTCGTAGACGAACAGATAGGGCCGGAGCCCAAATATTGATATTTCACTATAGTTTATTGAATGGTTTTATAACACTCCCAGGGTCGGTTTTATGTGATAAAACAAAGTATTGAACTATGAACTAACTAACAGTAAACTAACATTAATTATACTTTCCTCTTCTTTAGAGGTTTTATCTTGATATATCTAAAGAATTAGTCAACATTTGAACTTGAGCCATTTGAGCACACTGCTCAAAACACGAAGGCAGCCAACATGATATGACCACTTTGCAAAACCTTCAACACATCATAGCCACATGCTCCAGATTTAGTTAGGCAATTTGCTAATTGCATTTTTCCAGAGCACCACTGAATTTTCTTCACTTCTCCTCGCTGGACTGATTCTGTCAATGCTGCTATGTCTATCCTAAGTCTCTTGTCGTCCACCATTTTTGTAGAATACACTGAATCTATAACACTCTTGTTATCAACAAATGCATGTAATCCCAATATTTCTTCTATCATGTGTCGGAAATAAAAACTTGATTCGAGCCCTTCTTGTAGACTTAGTGCTTCAGCTGCTAGAGTAGATCTTACGACTCTTTTTATCTTCTTGGCTTGCCAGAAAAGGGGGCAACAGTTTCCCTGTTTATCCATAATCCAAATAATGGCTCCTTGAGTGCTGCCAACTCCTTCATTCAGATTTCCAAGGGATGCATCAGTGAATGTCATGATCTTTAATGAGTCGAGATCTAAAGCTGGAAATTTCACACTATTTTTCAAATCTCTAAGTTTGTTAACAGTTTTCACTGCCCTGTTAGATCTGCAACAGTTCCACTTTTCAATTTTGTACTCATGTCAATCATGTCAAAAGCAAGATCTGGCCTGGATCCTTGTACTGCCCAATTAAGCTGTCCAATCATTTGTCTGTAAGTGGTTTGCTCGTCAGCATCTAAAGTATCATTCTTCTGACTTGCTCTTTCAGGTTTTATTTCTGCAATTTTTAACTTTTCAACATAATTTGAGTGGTCTAAAACAATCGCTCCCTCATCTTGTTGAAGCTGGAAACCAATGTATTGGAAACTGCGCTCAGCTATTTTACCTGCAGCAAATCTCTCTCGGAATTTACTCATTTGAGCCTCAAAGATCTCATCACCTGCATGTAAAAAATCATCTACATGGCAGCAAATGATTCCGTGAAGTTTGCCTTCCTGTCTCAGATAGAACATGGCGAGATCAATACTACATTGTTCAAAACCAAGTTTCTGTAGTTCTTCTTTTACACTCAGATAAAATTGTCTGGCTCCATCTTTTAAACCGTACAGGCAGTGCTTCAATTTCCAGATCATTCCAGTAGGAGTACTACTCTCCTTTGGTGGTTGCAGATAAACATCTCTGTCGAGTTCTTTTCCTTGGAGAAAGGCCGACTTTATATCTGTCGTTTTCAAATCCCAGGATTTACTGGCAGTTATGGTTAAGAATATCTTCATAGCACCTTTACCGACTGTTGGACTGTCTCTTGGAATGAAAAATTCTTCCTCAAACCCCGTGCTACAAGTCTCGCTCTTACTTGTTCATCCTTTAATGTGATGACTCATCAAGTGGATAATCTTTCCTGTCCTTGGTCTTTAACTTCAATATATGTGCCAAAATTCTTAAGTTTTTCTATACTGAGCAAATATAGAAACGTCCCACCCTATTACAGGAAAATTTTCTTGAAAGTTATAAGGTTGATGGTAGTAAAACCTATACAGAAAATGAAGTTTATTCATTTTTGAATCCATATCAGTTGACCTCATATTGCTGAGATAAAAAAATTTCGAGTGATGTAATGAAGAAATTGGTAGGGGTCAAAATAAAAAATCGGAATAAATGTTTATTTTTTAAAAAATGTTTAGTTGATTACTGAATTCTCATAAAAAGCCCCAAGTTGTATTCAGTAAGATTAATATCGTGTACGGCCACCATTTGCACCAATATACGCTCCATTTCTACGGCGTAACATAACGTTTAATGAGAACGTCAGACATTCACTCTTGCTGTGAGGTCTATGTCAAATATTGAATGCTGAATCTTAAACGTAATCAATTTGCGTAGTCTACCATCTGCATTGCTAAGTGTGAATCGAGATTCATCAGTAAAAATAACTTGGTACCAGTCAGTTTGCCTCCAATTCAAATGACGTCGTGACGACAGATAACTTAGAAACACGGTGACGTGTTGTCTAAATTTGACCAGAATATGGGCGTCATGCTCTGATTGGTTTAGCGTTGGATTACAAAGGTTTGTGATGACTCACCGTGTTCACTAGCCTTTCCGGTGGCTGGAAAATGACGTAGACGTAAGTGCGTTAACGTGCCCTAGCGGTCAGTTCTGACGGAGGAAAAACGGGGTGACCAAGGCGAAAACGATTGTGAACAGTTCCAGCCTGGTGGTACCGGGTCGCAAGCCTCTGTTTGGTCTTTCGACAGCAGCCGAACCAGCAGGCGACGTCAATGGTCGTCATTGCCTGATTTCTTTCAACTTCAGATGAGCGTGGCATGATGCATGGATTGAATTCATATGGTGTTTTTCAATTTTTTTTATTAGCATGTGTCGTGTGTATTGTACGACAGTGACAAAATTACTTTATTGAAACGTGTGTACCGTGCACGTGCAAAACGTGTAAATCATGATTCCGTTACGTTAACGGTTTTTATCTGTGTTATTTTGTGAAAACTTTACACATGTGTAACTCCAACTAACCAGTATCCCGCAAGTACATTCACTTGATGTACAACTTTAATAACGTCAGAGATATGTCCGTTCAAAATGTGGGACGTTTCTATTTTTGCAGAGTATAGTTCACTTTGTTTAGCCTGACACTCTTTTTCATTACTCTTATTTTCTGAAGTTGAAAGGTGTACATGTGTGTCAATTTGATCAATTTTCTCCCATGAAAGTCTGCCAAGGTCTATACACTTTTCTTCATTACTCTCCAAATCACGCACATTGTACCAGTTTCTGTGACTTCCTGTAGCTTTGCCTGCTCTGCCCAGTATAGTAGCTTTGGTCCACTCTTCTTCTTCTCTGTCTTTCACTTTATACTGTATACAATCATGTGTCTTTAGTGTAACATTGGTTGTACTCTCTTGCAAAGAGTTTTGCTCTGGTTTGTTTCCTGCAAGGCATTCTGACACAGGATTTTGCAATGGTTCTTCACTTGCTTGATGTCTTGTTTGATTCTGATCAGCGTCTTTCTTATCATTTACTGATTTTTCTTCTATCACTGTGCAGTTGGGTTTAAGCTTCTGTAACCTGTTTGGTGATACTCGAACAAACACTCCACCGTGGCGCACAAACACAACTTTGCCATCCTGAAACACAACTCTGCCTGGTCCAAGCCACTTATCTCTACCCTCACACTTATAGTACACCTGTTCACCGTTTTCAACCCTTTGTTCAGCAGCTCTCACTTTTGACAGCAATGCTCGCCTGATTCTCTCATCAGATTCTGCCTCTATGTAAGCACGTCTCATTCCATGTAATAAGTTCAGGTGTCGTGCAAATGTCTCACTTGTAGTGCAGCCTTCCAGTGCTGGCAAACTATCTGTCATTATGTTCGGTAGGTTAGGATTGCATCCAAACACAAGTTGATGACTACTGTAGCCATTCCACATTTGCAGTGCATTCCTTGCCATGTTTGCCCAGCACAGCAAACTCTGTTCATTAACATCACTGAAATCATGTTCTAGTTTCATAAGCATTCTGTCTGTAACTGCATGAACCCTTTCACACAAGCCATTTTGAAATGGGCTTTCTCCAGCTGATGTGCAGACTCTAACACTCAAAATAGAGGACACCTCTCTCATTTCATCTGAGTTGAATTCACCCCCATTGTCTGTCATTATTGATTCCATGACACCAAAAATTCCAATCCAGTGTTCTAACAACTTGTCAATCACATTTGTTGTCTTCTTCCTCTCAATAAAAACTGAAACAGTGTATCTCGACCACATATCAATGATATGCAAGATCCATTTCCCTTTCCAATATTTCAAGTCCATTGCCACTTTCTCATTGAATCTTGAAGCCATTGGTAGAGAAACAACTGGTCTGGGTGGGGTTCTTGCATACATCACAACTCTGCTCTATACTTGCAACATCCTCATCATAGCTTTCTTGCCATACACCTGCATCCTTCAGAAGGGAAACCAGTCGTTTTCTTAGTGGATGTGCAAATTGTCTGTGCAATTTCAGAAGTGTCTTATACGGTTACCAGACATTTCGCTACCCCGGAGGTTTCGCTACAGTCGTTTCGCTACCCAACCTGAAGTTGTTTCGCTACCCCGGACGTTTCGCTACCTGTACGTTTCGCTACCCAATTTTTAAAATAGGGGAAAATTAATGAATATGTAGCAATTAAAACTCGGAGAATCAATTTAGACCATAAATAAAGAAACAATAATATAATTTGATGATAATTTACCAAAATAAACGTGAATAAAATGAGAAAAAGAGTTAAATTTCAGAGTTAATATTGTGTATGTTTATTTAACGCACGCGCTGGAAATTAATGAATCTGTGGTAATTAAAACTCGGAGAATCAACTTAAATCATAAATAAAGAAACAATAAGATAATTTAATGCTAATTTACCAGAACAGAACAAAACTTTATTTCATCTCAGGCACGGTTACATGCAGCATGAGTAAAGCATATAAACAAGATGAATATAAACAATGGTACCTAGCATGGCTTATTCAGAGTCTGAGTATTTCAGTATTTTGTGACGAATAATGTAGAGCCAGACCCTATGCAAAGAATAATCGTTTATGGTCTGATTCAACAATATTCGTCTTGCGGTTGATAAAACCGATAGTTGGTGAATGATGGTGGGGGTCTAAATATTATTAAATGAAATAGATACATTTTCGGAATACAGTGTTCATATTTTCGGAATACAGTGTTCATATAAGATTTTATGCAGACGATGAAGACCCGGATCAGTGTGTTCACAATTGAACTCGCTGGTCAAGGTCTACACCGTCTGACATTTTGCAATTCATCGAGCAGGAGTAATCCAAGATAGTAAAATAACAACACACAATAAAAAGAATTATGAAGATTTAAACTGTCCATATGCTGGATATTCAGAGAGGGAAAAGTGAATGTTATGGTTATCAGATTATTAATATTATCATTTTCTTATATATATACACCAAAATAAACTTGAATAAAGTGAGAAAAAGAGTTAAATTTCAGAGTTACTATTGTGTATGTTTATTTAATGCACACGCGATGAAAATGAATGATTACATTCCATACCACCAACACCAACCCACCCATTGAATATAGAAATGTGTTTGTCATCATTGTGTAACTCGGCATCTGACCAGGTTACGAACTTTTTGACACTCATTTCTTTATTAATTAACCCATTCGCTGCTTTAGATCGGGTAGAAAGGGGTTTTTTGCAATTGTTTGCATCCTGATCAGACTCTCCTAATGTGCCATATGCAGGCACGTGCCGAGACAGTAAAATCTGTGTTAAAATAAGCACCAACATAATAAATTGCCATGCGTACAAAAAGGTACTGCTTAACCCATGACAAATATTATTTCATTAGGCTTATGCAGACAGATTAGACCCAGACCAGACCATGGAACTCGGCGTCTAGCATGGGTCCAATCAGTTTGCTACTCATTCACACCACATTCATTTCACGCCCTATACCCTGCATTCTAAGGGTCAACTCTTATAAATTGTATGCGTAACGACTGTTCACATATTTTGCCGTAAAAAAGTATATATTTGTTCTAATAACTATAATTAAAATCTAATAGCATTTTAAGATTCCGACGAGAGGCCGCGTAACAAGGTGTCTCGTCTGGATCCAATCTATTTGTATAATTATGAGCGTAAGGTAGCAATTACGCTAGCGACATATGATATTTATACATAAAATATAGCAGCATCTTCTTTTAGTAACTTACACGATTTTTGTCAATAAATCGATCATTTTTTTCAATTATCAATTCAAAAATAAGTTTTTCAAACACATTTTAGCTGACTTATATATCGCCATAATCTTATTCAACGAAACAAATATAGGTTAAAATCATTTTAATATATTGGGTAGCGAAACGACTTACCGGTTGGCGAAACGACTGTAGCGAAATGTCCGGGGTAGCGAACTGCTGTGTAGCGAAACGTCCGTAAACCTCTTATACCTTTGTTTAGGGTCTAGTTCATCAATCTTCACAGCACACACTTCCTTTACAGGGATCACCTCTGCTTTATCTATTGGTATGCAATAATGTCCTGAAGACGTTAGGTTAAAGTTCATTGTCTTTCCTAAAATCTCTGCTGTGTCATCTTCCAAATTCATTTTCACTCCTGCAGTCTTCATGGCAGTTCTTGACAAAAGGAGAGGAATGTCTGATTTAACCACATCTGTCTTTATCACAACATCTTTCCCTGCAATGTGTGCCGGAATCGCATATTCTCCTTCAGATCTAAAACGTGTTCCTCCACCAAACTTAAATATTCTTTTGCCCTCTGTTTTCTTTATTTTACTTCTGTCCTTGTCATCTAGTGAACCAATGTAAGAATCTATCCAGGTGCTTCCACAAACTGTACTACTGCAAGCACTATCGAGAACTGCACAGTTTCGAGCCTCCATTCCTAAGTGACTGATCTCCTTTGGTTGGTATCCAGTAAACAATACACATTCTTCTTCCTCAACTGCACATGTATTCACTTTTGCCATATTTTCCAAACTATGTGGACAATCTGCCATCAAATATCTATATGACCCACAAGACTTGCAAGTTAAAAGTGTTCCGTCTTGGCTTGAGGGGTTGATGCTCTTCTTTATTGTTGAACCGCCTCCCCTTGACTGTCCACAATTCTGACCTCTGAAAGAACCTCATCCTTGTGTATACCCTCTCCCACGACTATTCTCGCTTCTTCCTGATCCTTGGAATAATCTATTCCCTCTCACTTTGGTGTATCCAGCCGCCAATAATGCCTCTTCATTTGCTGCTAAAAAAGCTGGCTCAAGCTTAATACTAGGTAATTGCGTCGTACTGCTACCCTCACAAGTTTCACCTTTGAATTTCTTCAGCGACTTCTTTGCTTCGATCCTCATAAAGAGTGTCTTTGTTTTCAAAATTCATTCCTGTGAGGACAATCATCTTTTCATCTTTGCTAATCTGTGATCTTCTTAGCAACTTGAATGCCAATATTTCTGGGGGTAGTTTCATTTTCTTCTTTTCTATTTTTCTGTATTTGGCATCAAAAATTGAAATGTACTCATTTATAGACTGTCCCTCAGTTCTTCTGAAATCTTCAAAATCCTCAAACTTTTCCAGACTATCTGCTAGATCATCCTTTGCCAAATGTTTATCTAAGAAATCTATCAGAAAGTCTAAACCTTTTTCTTTCTTTAAGTCTTCTAAACTCAGTTGGTCAAACACTTTCTCTCTTATCTTTGACTCATCATTCTCTGGTAGTGATAAAGCTATTGCAACTCCTTGTTTCTTCTTATCCAAATCTGTAATTTCTTTCCAAGCTAAAAGTTCTTGCTTGTAAAGTTCATAAGTCTTGACCTTTGGATTGACATTTTTCTTTCAATTCACCAGCACCAGGAACTTCAATAATAACACAAAAACCCTGTTCACTCAATGGCACACTCTTTTTTAACAAGTAACCCTGTCACTCATTAGCATTGGACTCCTTTTTCTTCTTTTTTTCTTTATTTAATCTCACTCTGCTACCATTTGTTAGACCATGTGCTTCTCTATGGGCAAATAGAAATCAAATAGAAACGGAATTGAACCCTTGCAAATATGGTAGTCTGGTTCCCTACTTATTACAACTTTGCTGTCGAAACGTTCGTAAATTGTGCCGGGAACCATGATGATACGTCACAATTCTGCTCACACCACCTCCTCGGGCAGAATTGATAGAACAGTTCTGGAATTGAATTCCGGACCATTCGATTTCGATTCCGTCAATCCGGAAGATTCCGGACTGATAAACGAACACGCCCTATGTCTTCACCAATAGTGTCCTCCACAAACTGAAGATCTATCTTAAGGGGAGATTATCCATTCACAAACTGTTCCAAGAGTTATCCCATATAACAAAGTATTGAACTATGAACTAACTAACAGTAAACTAACAAATATTACGTAAATACGGAAAATGACCACGCCCTCTGGCGGCCATGTTTTTTGACGGATCAAAATTCTTTGAACAATTTGGAAAGTATATCAATTGAGAAACATTTTGGTGAAAACTAAATTGAAATCGGACCAGTAGTTTTTGAAAAGAAGATTTTTTTTAGATATTGTGCATGGTTGCCATGGCAACAAGACCGATAGCCCCACCCACTTTTTTTTAACAATTTTTGAAGCTCACAACTACAGTATGTATCTGACCAAGTTAGGTTAAAATTGGGCCATTGGTTTCAGAGAAGAAGTTATTTGAAACAAATTGTGAACAGACGACACCAACACTGACACCGACGGACGGCGACCGATCACAATAGCTCACCTTGAGCACTTTGTGCTCAGGTGAGCTAAAAAGCACCAAGCTCATTAAGGAGTTTTTGCTTTACTTTAAGCCAACTTTTATAGCAACATGTCTTCAGCACTAATTAAAGTTATGGACGAAGCACCCACTTATACCAAACTCCAAACTAAGGACTTGAAGGTGTTTATTAATCTACACATTTTATGCATTCAAAATATTCATCCACTGAAGAAAATAGTTCCAATTTATACAGTGCGTCACAAATTTGTATCATAAGAAATATTTTCTATATTCTAGTAGTGTAAGCTTAAAGCAGAACGAAAGTAAAGCAGAATGCACCTGAAATTTAAGCGCATTCTGTTTTACTTTCAACCTGCTTTAAAGTGGTCACATATCTTCAATATTAGATGGAGACTATTGAGTAAAGGGTTAAAGTGAGACAATACTGTATTACAATCAGGGCGTTTCTTCAGCAGTTCAGTTTATCAGGTTGGACAAAGCTACTTACAAAGTTCACTGTCTTTGGCATCTTGACTTTGGTTACAATGCCTCCTTTCTGGTAGTCAGAAAACTTTGTTGTGTCACCAATGCTGAATGTGTATGGTCCTGTAAATGTACAGTATACAATATAATATCATTCCAACTTGCACATGTCAATAATGGCAGTATTACTTACAGTAAAACATATCTTTTGATATTAACCCTTACTGATGAAATATAAACAGCATTTGCAAACAAACAGTGCAGACCCAGATCAGAGGGCTCCTTAAGGGTGTATCCAACCCATAAGAGATTTTTTCAAAGTATCAAACTTTTTTTCTATCATTGTTTTTTTGGAAGAGCTATTTATGATGAATGAAACAAGAGGGCCTGAAGGCCCTGATATCGCTCACCTGTTGTTCTGAAGCCTGATAGCTTTACCTTTCTGTTTCACCCATTTTAATCTAAATCCATTCAAATTTGCAGTACAGCATGTAAACAATTTTGGAATACAACCTCAAAATTCTAGTATAGTACAGTACATCAAGGGCAGATAACTAGAGCCTAAACAATACTGAAATGAAGCCTTTTCTAGCATTTCAAAGAATGTCAAGGGCAGATAACTATTGCCACGATGATTAGATTTCAACGATAATTGCACTCCTATGAGAACTTATAGGTATATACTTTGTGTGCAAGTATAATCAAAATCCATTGAAAACTGTAGTTGCAACAGTGTAAACGCTGTTAGATATGGCATTTTCAGCAATTCAAGGGCAGATAACTCTTGACCTATTCGTCCCAATTTCAACCATAATCACACTCATTCGAACTCTTATAGTTATATACAATCTGATCAAGTTTGAAAAAGACTGGATAAAAATTGTGGCCTCTAGAGTGTAAACACCGTTAAATATGGCATTTTCAGCAATTCAAAGGTAGGTAACTCTCGACCTATTTGTCCGATATCAACAATAATCAAATTCATTTAAACTCTTATGGTCATATACAATCTCAGCAAGTTTGAGAAAGACTGGATAAAAATTGTGGCCTCTAGAGTGTAAACACCCTTAAATATGGCATTTTCAGCAATTCAAAGGTAGATAACTCTTGATCTATTCATCCCATTTCAACCATAATCGAACTCATTCAAACTCTTATAGTCATATACAATCTCAGCAAGTTTGAGATTGATTGGATAAAAATTTTGGCCTCTAGAGTGTAAACACTGTTAAATATGGCATTTTCAGCAATTCAAAGGTAGATATCTCCTGACCTATTGGTCCGATTTCAACCATAATCGAACTCATCCGAACTCTTATAGTAATATACAATCTGGGCAAGTTTGAGAAAGATTGAATTAATATTGTGGCCTCTAGAGTGTAAACACTGTTAAATATGGTATTTTCAGCAATACAAAGGTAGATATCTCCTGACCTATTGGTCCGATTTCAACCATAATCGAGCTCATCCGAACTCTTATAGTAATATACAATCTGGGCAAGTTTTAGAAAGATTGGATAAATATTGTGGCCTCTAGAGTGTAAACACTGTTAAATATGGCATTTTCAGCAATTCAAAGGTAGATATCTCCTGACCTATTGGTCCGATTTCAACCATAATCGAACTCATCCGAACTCTTATAGTAATATACAATCTGGGCAAGTTTGAGATAGATTGAATTAATATTGTGGCCTCTAGAGTGTAAACACTGTTAAATATGGTATTTTCAGCAATACAAAGGTAGATATCTCCTGACCTATTGGTCCGATTTCAACCATAATCGAGCTCATCCGAACTCTTATAGTAATATACAATCTGGGCAAGTTTTAGAAAGATTGGATAAATATTGTGGCCTCTAGAGTGTAAACACTGTTAAATATGGCATTTTCAGCAATTCAAAGGTAGATATCTCCTGACCTATTGGTCCGATTTCAACCATAATTAAACTCATCCGAACTCTCATGGTAATATACAATCTGAGCAAGTTTGAGAAAGATTGGATAAATATTGTGGCTTCTAGAGTGTAAACACTAAAATTGTTGACGCCGGACGACACACAACGGACATTCAAGGATTGCAAAAGCTCACCCTGAGCTAGCTCAGGTGAGCTAAAAATGGAAAACAAAATATATCGTGGTGTCCTTCTTTTTTAGCTACAGCGATTTGAACAAGGGCCACCATGGCCCTAAATCGCTCAGCTGGTACACCATGTAAACTTAACCTATAGTGATCCAGATTATGACTGGACATGACCCACAATCAACCTTTAGAGTGTTAACAGATTTTTTATAATTTGACCTTGTGACCTAGTTTTTGACTAGACACAATCCACATTTGATTTTGACCTAGATTTGATGTAGGCAAACAT
This sequence comes from Gari tellinella, assembly GCA_922989275.2. Lineage (NCBI taxonomy): Eukaryota > Metazoa > Mollusca > Bivalvia > Cardiida > Psammobiidae > Gari > Gari tellinella. The sequence continues at coordinate 57,862,884 of OV277858.1, forward strand.
TCTGAAAATATTTCATTCAGATCTAAAGAGATTTGTAGCCTCTAGAGGGTTAACACGGTTTTTCTTTGATTTGACCTAGTGACCTAGTTTTTGATCCGACATGACCAATATTCGAACTTGACCTAGATATCAATTGGGCAAACATTCTAACTTAGTTGCATTAAAATCCAATTAGATTTGTAGCCTCTAGAGTGTAAACAAGGTTTTTGTATGATTTGACCTAGTGACCTAGTTTTTGACCTGACATGACCCACATTCGAACTTGACCTAGATAGCAATGGGGCAAATATTTTGACCAAGTTTCATAAAGATCCATTGAGATTTGTAGCCTCTAGAGTGTTAACAAGGTTTTTCTATGATTTGACCAAGTGACCTAGTTTTTGACCGGACATGACCCACATTCGAACTTGACCTAGATAGCAATGAGGCAAAGATTCTGACAAAGTTTCATTAAGATCCATTGAAATTTGTAGCCTCTAGAGTGTTAACAAGGTTTTTCTATGATTTGACCTAGTGACCTAGTTTTTGACCGGACATGACCCACATTAAAACTTGACCTAGATTTCATCAAGATTAACATTGCCATGAAGTTTCATGAAGATCGGATGAAATTTGTAGGCACTAGAGTGTTAACGAACAATTGTGGACGGACGGACGTTCTTAGGAGAGGGTTTTGTGGGGTTAGATGCTATATAAACCCTAACCCTAAAACTAACCCCACATGTGCCATTTTTAACCCCACAATACTGTCTTTCAACCCCACAATCACTAACTGGCCAGGTTAATGACCCCATAATGTGCCTCCTGGATGTGCGGACAAACAAATGACGGACGACGGACATTCAGGGATCCTAAAAGCTCACCTTGGCACTTCGTGCCAGGTGAGCTAAAAAGGTATGTCAAATTTGGATTTTTTCTCTCAAATTTTACCCATTCAGAGTACAAGCTTCAGTAAAATCTATTTCAAAACAAAACAAACATGGTAATTTGGGTTTTCATTATTTATTTCTTATCTATGGTGGTATTTTCACATATAGAAACCAAATTTAGACAAAGCAGGCACCAGGTTTGAACAATATGGATCCTCAAATATCAAAAATATGCTTTTTATAGGGCATGATTTTATTAGATTTTTTATTTTATGAAAAAAACGTAAAAAAGTTTGAAAATGAAATAGTTCTAGTATTAAACCTTTTTCTTATATTCTACCAAATGAAAGCCAATGCTAAGGCAGTTCAAAATATGAAAAGAAATTGAAAGGTCAGTGTTGAAAATTTTGAGTTATAAAAGTAAAAAGAGTTATCCCCTTACAAAATTTACAAAAAAGTACCATATCGATGATATTTAGAGCTTTATAAATTTCACATTTGGTGCCTGTTTTTTCTTAAATTAGTTTTTGTATGAAGAAATACTACCATAGATAGGAAATAAATAACACAAAACCAAATTATCATATTTTGTTTTCATTTATAATGGATTTTATTGAAGCGGGCTGTTTGAAAAGGACAAAATAAGAGAAAGTGGGTGGGGTAAATTTTACATGGCCATGGAGCCAACTGTTGTTCACAAAAATGTACACTTTTTCTATTTTTTCATTCATCTTAAATAGCTCTTCAATACAAAACCATCATAAAGTGTTTTCATATACTTTGAAAATTTCTTAAATTCACGACATTGATACACCCTTAAGGAGCTCTCTAGTCAGGGTCAGCACTGTTTGTAAAACTTACAATAAATTTAGATGAATCCTTCAACAGTCAATGTTAACTGGCTATTTATCATTAAATGAAAGTATCAATTTGATAATTCAGCATTGTAAGAGTTGAATTACAACATTGGTAGTAATCAACATACAAAACACTGTACAAATTTGTGTATCTTCTGCAATATCTAATCTTTATAGTATGTACAGTAAAATCTCTCTACTACGACCACTAAACAAAGCTGAATGATTGTATAAAAGACAGTTGATAGCTTAAAGCAAGGTGACAGTAAAACAGAAAGCTCCTTTAAGCAGTCAACTGTTGTAAACACCCAATAATAACACGATTTAGTGAACTTTTTTCCTCAAAACAGGAAGTAACTTGTATCCTCATCTTACAATGATCCTAATACTGTCATCTTAATGTGACAATTTCCATCATATAAACCCAGTTTTACCAAATGGAAGTGGGGAAATCAGTAAAGAAAGTAATTACTGTATTACCTAGGACTTTGATTTTGAGTGGCTCTGCACTGTTGAGTTCTGTCATACCCTGTACCTCATTGAAAGTCACATGATCACCATCCTCGTAACCATGGCGAGTCTCATCTAGACATGTGACCACACCCTCGGCATCCTGAAAACACAACAACTTCAGGTAAGGAGTCGGCTAAACAAACAGATGTAATAGCTTATGTATCCACAAAACATTTTGTAAGTACAGTCAAACTTGGATATCTCGAACTAGCTAAACTCAAACTATCCGATTTATCGACACATGAACTTCACTATTTCATGCTCGGTTATGTTGAACATACCCATATTTCAAAGTTAAAATGTGGCTAAGCCACGTTTTAACTTTGAAATACAGGTATGTTGGACTTAACAAGTTTGAGTTATCAAAATTCGACTGTACTCATTAGAATCTTTTCTTTTCAATGTTATATATGAAATAGGTAATCACAAATGGGGTTTGGAGACATTTGTATATCAATTTGAAAACCCCTCCTATTATATTGTCAGAGCCAAATATCACTAGGGGTGACTATCGAGGTCAAAAAGACTATCCTGATAGTATTGCCATAGCTCAAGTACTATCCCGATAGTATTGCGATAGTCAATAAACTATTGCGATACTATCAAGATAATTGTTTTAATAACTATTTTCTTATAAACAGAGGCTTGTTTAGCTAGCTTCGAAGCCGTGTTCTGAAGGAAGTTTTAAGACGTTTTCATTGAGTTCGCTATTGCCACAGACAGGTGTTTACGTTTCATGTAATCGATTAAATTGGATGTGTTTCCACTAAGTTTTATATTACAGTTTCTGCATGCAACTTTTATCTGATCTACTGTTTCCTTTTGCTTGACGAAGCCAAATGGCTGCCAAACTGCAGCTTTACCTTTCTTGTTGTCAACAGTTTCCACTTCGTCTGCCATTTTCACTACTTACAGATTACACTAAGATCGAATGGAATGCCGACGTCTCGTTTTCGAGAACCAGGATTCAAATTAATTCAATTTTTACAGTCTTAGGACTAATCTAAAATGATTTAATGCAAGGGGAAAAGACGTATATAAGTTACGAACTAAATTAATTAAATGGTAAATGATTCTAAATCATTGATTCTCATTTCCGAATTTTCCACCCGGTCTCGGCCTTTACCTTCCTAAAAACATGTCTGGACTCTTTACAGTAAACTAATAAGAGAGAAATACAAGCGTCTGTCGATTGATTGACCAGGTTGGCAAACTTTATCCTGTCACCGACACACCTCTATCTTTCAAAATACCACCATCTCCAAATTTAATCCAACTGAGTTCTATATTTACATTAATTGGTTGGAAGTGTGGATACTGAACAGACGCCTAGTTACACGACGTCTAATCGGTACTCACACTGACCAGCAAGCAATAATTGTGTCAGAGATTGGGCGGTGAGTGGATGAAGGATGTCAAGTACTTGTAATATGTATATCTTAAAAGAATACTTTAATAATACCATAATTGTCTATTGTGAAAACGCCATGTATTGTGATGTATTGTCGGTGTTAAAAATGTTATATTGTTTATATAATAATATACCGACAGAAAATAAAGCTTTTGTATTGTATTGATTTTAATAAACAAATTATTAATCAAATCAGCCGATTCCGACAAAAGAGTTTTTCCACTAAAAGTAAAGTATCACTATCGTAACTATCGATAGTTGTAGAAACTATCGGCAATGGTATCGACTTTCAAAAATGTTATCGACTTATTTCTATCGGAGCCGGTACTATTGCAATAGTTCAATAGGTCGACCTATCGTTACACCTCTAAATATCACACAGAATGTTTTATAAAAATTTCATATACATTTTATATCCCCATCCAGCAACACTGAAAATTTTAACAAACAAGAGGGCCATGGCCATTTTAATATAACTATAAATTGAGTTATCTTCCTGACAAGAAAACATGACAAAAGAGAATTTTGTTGCCAAGCTTAAGGCCCTTATCCACGACACATCCTCTTATCAAGCTATTTCCACAACCGGTATATGATATTTATTTCACTAGCCGTCAGCAGAACTGGAGTTATTTTCCTGACAATAAAATATGACAAAGGGGAAAAACAAAATATTGCTGCACTTGTGCATGGCATTTTCTCTCATCAGTTTCTTTCCATACATGAAATTTCATTACAATAGCATCAGTAGAACTGGAGTTGTCTTCCGGACAAGAAATATCACAAAGGGAAATAACTCTTGCAAATGGCACTTCCTCTCATTAGGCTCTAAATTCCAAATATGCAATTTCATTTTACCTATTACCCCATAGCCTGTTTCTAGTTTTGAAAATAGGTGGCCACCTAAAGCAGGTTGAAAGTAAAGCAGAATGTGCCTTAAGGCACACTCTGCTTTACTTTCAAACTGCTTTAAGCTACCATCTACTAGGATATAGAAACTTATTTCGTTTCTAACATTTTCATGACAGTATAAAGTGGAATTATTTTCTTCAGTGGAGGAATTAATTAAAGGCGTAAAAATGCATATTTATGGGGTAATGGGTTATCAAACATCAGTATTTATTGGGGGAATTATCTCCTGGACAAGAAAAAATGACAAGAATACAGATAACTCTGACAAAACCAATATTAAACATATGTATAAATATGGGATAAGACATAATTACATAACTGTCAGTGGATCACTTCCAGATCCTGTTTCTCTAAGTATGAAGCAGACTGAACCATTTCTAAACTTTAGCAGACAACATGTTCAGCAGACACCACCAGTTCTGTTGGTCAGTCACTGAGATCAAATATTATGCAATAGCTGGCGATGCATCTAGTAGCTACTGCATGGCTTACCTTTATCATACTGAAATGATGTCTGCTTAAAACCTACTGTATGTGAAAAATGTACAAAAAATCAATTTAGAAAATGTAAAGTAGGTAAATGAGTGGCAAATAGTTTGCATCCAGATTAGATGCAGCATTATGTTGTGTCTGATCTGGATCCAAACTGTTTGCAAATATTGGCTATTTGTCCTATTTATGGGGCGGGCCAATTTTGATCCCAGGGGCATAATTTGAACAAACTTGATAGAGGACCTGAAGCCGATGCTAGGTGCCAAATGTCTAAGCTCTGGCCCTTGTAGTTTCAGACAAGAAGATTTTTTAAGTTTTCATTGAAAAAAAATCTATTTTTAGCTCCGGTGACCTAGATATGCAACCGACCAGAACCATTTGAACAAAATAGGTAAAGGACATCTAGAAGTGTCACCATGCCAAATATCTAAACTCTAGCCATATTAGTTTCAGAAGAGAAGACGTTTGAAAATTTCACTATATAACTCCATGTAAAACTGTGACCCCGGGGCGGGGCCAATTTTGAACAAACTTGATAGAGGACCTGTAGATAATGCTATGTGCCAAATATCTAAGCTCTGGCCCTTGTAGTTTCAGACAAGAAGATTTTTTAAGATTCCCTTATTTTTTCACTTTGGTTGCCATGGCAACCAGAGTTCTACATTGTTTTTGATTCTTTGAACAAATTTGAAAGAGCTTGACCCAAGGAACATTCCTGTAAAGTTTGGTTGAAATCTGTCAAGCGGTATAGGAGGAGATGTCAATTGTTAACGACGACGCACGACGACGGACACAGGGCCATCCCAATAGCTCACCTTGAGCCTTTGGCTCAGGTGAGCTAAAAATGTTTAAATGTCTTACAAGTGTTTAGACGGGTGGCAGCTTAAAACCTGTTTGTATCAAATACCAGTTATGACATATTGCAAACATCTAAAATAAAGTTTTCAGTCCCCTTGCCCTCCCCCCTTTTTTTTACTATCCCCTTTAGAGGTGTAGTGAAGAGTGACATATGTTCTTACCTTTGTAATTCCAGCAATCATGTTGCTGATTGGCTGTTCTCCATCCACATCACTCACAACAAATCCATCACCAAAATCACAGAATATCATCCTGAAAGCACAAACATTCACAGATACATGCAAATGTAAGATCAAAACTTTAAAGCAAGATGATAAAACAGTTTGCCTAAGTATTTCCATGATGTAATATGATATGCAAACCTTAACACCCCTAACCCACTAATTTAAAATTGTCATAATTACTTTGTAGGGGGTTACAGAATATCTTAATACAGTGTAGCTCCATTATATCACGGAAGTTGGGGTCTACGGAATGAAATCCGCGATGTGGTCGGATCGCGATATAGCCAAATTCTGAGCTGAACCAAATTCTATTGTATTTTCCATTGCCAAACTGGCAATAAACACGGTTTCATGGTTGTTTACCTTGTTATTTCTTGTGAAAACAGGTCTTTATATACACTGTCATATCTAGCATCAACGTTTTCATTTGTATTATAGCAAATGCGTACTTTCGTTTTTGACAGCGGCCGCCATTTTGATTTAAATGTGCGTGTGTCAGTAAGATTCAGTTACTCGTGAAAATCACACTTAATGCCTATATCGCGATTAGAACGCGGATAAAATGAGATTTTCTTGATTGTATTGTAAAGAAACAAGTAAATGTATATGAAAGTGAAAGAACAATAAAACCAATTTACAGTTTCATTAATTTCTTGGCCGACATTGTTCGAGTACGTTGTTATCTGGTACGAATCGCAGTTACGATTGTAAGCGTCTTGGATTGATGTATCAAAAAGTGAATGACTGTGATTTTAATGTCTGTGGTTATCTCTCCACTGTTATTAATATGGATTAGTCGACTTTGATAATTATAACTGAATCAGGTTAGTTTGCTAATTATTGCTAAATAATGAATGAAACTTCACATGCGCGAGTTCACTCAGTAGGCTTATTGTTTGTTTGTTAGTGCATCACCTGTCAATCAACGCAGCGGGATGACACGCTGCGCGATGACAAGTCCACAGATGGTGATAATTGACACTAATTACGCAATTATAGCGACCTGTTAAAGCCAGAATGTCAGCCAAATTTATGTTTAAATCGCGCAATTTCTTATATAAGAACATTTTCTATGTATTAAAACTAAGCGAAATCCGTTGTCAGGTGCCTGAAACATGCCCCCCTTTCTTTAAGAACCATACATAAATGTGCCAATTTCTTATCGAGATGGTTGGAAAAATAAGCTTTTTGTTTACAAAACAAATCTTCGTGTCGGCTTCCGAGAGTTTCTGCAAGGTCGAATAGAGTCACGAGCAGAATAGTTCATAACCATAAAGGTAACGGTGGAGAAAACATTATTCTTTCCCGTTTAAACGCAAACGCATTGCAATAATACGCATAAATGGACAATCTTTAGACAATTCTGACTATTCACGTTAGTCCGAGTGGCAATAGTTTCGTGCGTGATCAGACGTCGGGTTACCCGGCGTCTGATCTGCTCCAAACTGTTTGCAATGGAAATCATGGTCTTAGCGTTAACGCGTTTATTGGGAAAGAATAACATTTTCTCCACTGTAAGCAAGGTAACATCGATTACATCATCGTACACTTTCCTACTTGAGATAAGTATGGTTCCCGTGCAGCTCGAGACCGCTGCGCTAACTTTACTGATAATTTATTCTCTCCCAATAAACGCATTTGTACACAAAACTATTATTTCCATTGCAAACAGATTGGAGCCAGGTCAGACACCGGGTAACCCGGCGTTTGATCAGGCTCCAACCTATTTGCTACTCATATAAAAAAATAATAGTTAAAACTTCTAAAAGTAAATTTGCACAGTTACGTGCATTGCGTTTGCGTTTAAACGAGAAAGAAAATGTATTCTCTACTGTATACTGCGCACAATAAACACAGCTATCAATGTTTCTTGCTGTAGGGAATACTCATCCCTTTTAAAGTTTTAGAATGTTCCAATCTAAAAATAACTCCGACAGGTCATCAGAAAACATCTTTACCGGGCGCAAGCCGAACGAACTCGGAAAATCTCCGTCGTTGATCGGATGTCAACAAACCGATTTAAGAGTCGACCTTTTTCCATCAAATTCATGTGTTTGTCAGATTTATTGCCTCTATAATCATCGCGGATTACTTCTTTTTATATGTTTAGATTACATATCTGCCTGAATATTCAGGTTTAAAAAAATGCGCTATTTTGGCTTACATACTGGCTTTAAAGGAAGATATAATTAAGGAAACAGAAATTATTGCTACTCAGCTTTTATTGACTTTAGTATACATTATAGGAAAAAACGGGGTCCAAGCCGTGACCGCGATATATTGGCGATAAATAGCGGACCGCGAAGTAATGGAGGTACACTGTATATCATCTTAGTCATTTACATTTTCCCTTACTTCTTATCAAAGTTTTAAACAGGTGAAAGCTGAAAGCAGGCCATGGTTTGTTGGGTATGAAGGAAAGGGTTAAACAGAGATTATGGAAGTTGTAAATGGTAGAAGTGGAAGAATTTCTTACCCAGCTAGACCCCTGGTTTCTGCTATAATCAACTTAATGTTGTTGGCATGACAGTAGTCCCCAATACGCTGCTGTTCCTCTAGACCGGAGTTGGTTAGTACAACCACCTGGCAATAGCAATGGCAAAATGTAATACATACACACAATGTTTACATAGTATTACTGTTCTTGTTGCATAATTAACAAGAGAAATGAAAGATTTTTGAAAATCTGCAACAAACAATTCACCTTAACATAGTAAATTCCATTACAAAGTTTTATTGGCAAGGAGTGCTCAAAATTTTAAGCCAGAATTCATCAATGCAACCTGGTAATACCTAGACTTCTTTGGTTAACTAATTCATGACTTATCAGTCGTCAAAGTTATACTTTATGACTTGACTCAGTGATTGCAAGAGCACCGCAAGCCAGGCACATAAAATGTCCGCCCGCACTTGAATGTCTAGAGCAATCTTGCTAGTTATGAAACTTGACCAGACATTACGGTCATATACATCTGATAAGTTTCAAAAGGATTGGAATAAATTTGAGTTAGTGGACAAGCAAAAATTCACTAAAAAGTGCCCAATTTTGATGATAAAAGGGGCATAACTCTTGAATGTCTGGAGCAATCTTGCTGGTTATCAAACTTAATGGAGACATTATTGTCATATACATGTATACCAAGTTTCAAACGGATTGGAATAAATTTGTTTGAGAGAGAGCGGACAAGTCATGATAATTCACTAAAAGGTGCCTGTTTTTTTAAGATAAAAGGGGCATAACTCTTGAGTGTCTTGGGCAATATTGCTGGTTATCAATCAGACATTATGGTCATATAAAAGCTGACAAAGTTTCAAAAGGATTGAAATAAATTTGTTTGAGTAGAGAGCAGACAAGCAAAAGTTAACCGACGCGATGGACAGACAGCACCATTACATAATACCTTTTGTCTTAAAATGGGTGTATAAAAAGGTGGCAGCTTAAAGCTGAATGAAAGTAAATCAGACAGCTCCTGATGAATAGTTTTTGAACTATACTCAGCAAAAATAGAAACTTTACATGGGATTCTAATGCGTATAATTCTGTGTCCAAACACAACTTTGCAGAATTCTTATTGTTATTTAAAACTTTGGATCAATGTCTGCAAGTTCTCGACAATGGTAATGAAACAAATCCAAAAGTCACGTCGTAATTTCATCAAAAAGCATAGGGGTCGATTTCAAAATTCTCAGAAACGTCAAGGTGTGCGCAAGATGTGCTTAATGCATTTTCATGTTTCATTTTAGGTGACTTTTTGCATAAAGTCACTTCAGTAGCGTGCATGCCTACCGTCACGCCTAATGCAAGCAACACTCCGTCACGGATGTACCGTCAGATGACGTCATCTGGGATGACATGTCATTTTCGTAATCGAGCATGTCTGAGGTCGTTGGTCGTGTCAATCTGCTAATTGTTCCGCCCCGACGCCAAGTTTATCCCAAACATGCTCTATTGGCTTCAGACCCGGTGATACCGAAGGCCAGGGCATGACGTTAACGTTATTCTGGACGTTGTGTGTGCAGTTAATATCTGCCCAGGATACGGTCTACGGGTGCGGATTGAACCTTGACATTGCGTCAGACGATTCCTTATTGTCTCGGCAGTGATCCCAAACCGCCAAGCAGTAACCGTTGCTGGGATCAAACGGTTACGTCGGTAAGTTAACGTAAGAGTGCGGTCGTCTCGACGTGACTTCAACGATCTCGGCCGATCCTTGACTTACCCCGTAACTCTGTAATGAGTATTGAGGATATGAATTTTCTACCGTAGGCGTCCAAAATGACGCGCAACATAAGTTTGTGACGCGCCCGCCGTAAACATGCCAAATGGCCTGATTTCTGTGATTTTCAGAAAGCTGTGGCATCTCAGTTTTGAAACGCAAATGTTTACAATTTTGTTTTTTCGGTGTTTGGCTAAAGCCTGCGTTTGTCTGATGCATTAAATAAACGTGAAATAAACTCTGAATAGGTCAACTCGCCGTCAGTGTAGAAAACCGGAAGTGGAAAGCGTGCTACGTCGTGCGCGTTACAAATTAGCGAGAGTGTGGCTGTGTATGGTCTTTATCAATAACTCCATTATTAAATATGCATATATTTTATGAAACGTCATTAAAACATCGCTTAAACCGGCTCTTAAGTATGTAAAGATTCTATTTTTGCTAAGTATAGTTGTTATGGGAAAAAGATAAAAACAGCAGTTTATCAGCTATATTGTTGGTTATTACCTGGAAGGTGGACAAGAAAGCATCCTCTAGACTGCCTGTATGACATGAACATGGCACATAGCTGTTCAACTCAGCCAGACGAGGTAGCGTCACATCAGCTCTGTTCTTACCAATATCTTCCTCACGCAAGAAAAACTGAAAAACAAGAATTCTGCCATGTATTGGTCAAATCACATAACAAGAGCCCCATGGGGCATATTTCGCTCACCTGAGAATAGCTGACAAAATGGAGATAATGATTTTGTCCAGGACGGGGTCATTTTTTACCAGAGGGGCATTATTAAATTTGAACAATCTTGATAGAGGACCTGTAGATGGTGCTATATGCCAAATATCTAAGAGCAGGGTACTAGGGTTTTAGACAAGAAGATTTGTTAAAGTTTCCATTGAAAAAAATCTATTTTTAGCTCCTGTGACCTACATATGCAACACACTGGAACCATTTGAACAAAATAGGTAAAGGGCATCTATAAGTGTCACCATGCCGAATATCAAAGCTCTGGCCATATTAGTTTCAGAAAAGAAGACATTTGAAAATTTCGCAATATAACTCTATGTAAAACTGTGACCCCCGGGGCAGGGCCAATTTTGACCCTAGGTGCATAATTTAAACAAACTTTATAGTGGACCTGTAGATGATGCTATGTGCCATATATCTAAGCTCTGGTTTTTTGACGAGAGAAGATTTTTTAGGTTTTTATAGAAAAAATCTATTTTTAGCTCCTGTGACCTATATCAAAGCTCTGGCCATGTTAGTGTCAGAGAAGAAGACGTTTGAAATTTTCACTATATAACTCTATGTTGAACAAACTTGATAGAGGACCTGTAGATGATGCTATGTGCCAAATATCTAACCTCTGGCCCATGTAGTTTCAGACAAGAAGAATTTTTAAGATTTCCTTATTTTTTCACTTTGGTTGCCATGGCAGAGTTCTACATTGTTTTTAATTCTTTGAACAAATTTGAAAGAGCTTGACCCAAGGAACATTCCTGTAAAGTTTGGTTGAAATCTGTCAAGCGGTATAGGAGGAGATGTCATTTGAATCAATTGTTAACGACGACGCACGACGACGGACACAGGGCCATCCCAATAGCTCACCTTGAGCCTTTGGCTCAGGTGAGCTAAATATATGTCAGCTTAATTACTCCTATTGTTACTCTGTTCTACATTAAATGTTGTTAACTATCTAAAAGACTAAATCTTCCTTGAAAGAGCCACTAAACACATTTTTAGGTAATAAGGTAGAAATATATGCACAAGGTATATTAAATAGCATCGACTGCCTTCCTAATTATATGGATGCACTAATGCCAAATTACGCTTAACAATTGATAAGATGCTGGGAAAAGTACAATATCCATGGCACTAATTTAAGCAGGGTTATAGATAAGGTTTTGCATTAATTGGGTATTTATTCCCTCTATTTTCTAAGAATTGGGTTTTCTGAATTTCAATTGAGTATCCAAAAAATCGTTACTCCATCAATTTGATATGAATTGCTTTTTTACTCTTTTTTTTTTTTCACATTTAATACAAAACACAAGCTGATTGTTTGATGAACTGTACCCTTGTTTGCACACTCGATAATTTCCGTTTCGATCTCATTTCAACACAAATGCAACAGCTCATGTTTGTGTAGGATTCATTAATTTTCAGCCACTGAAACTTTAAAAGCCATTCCAGGATTCTTAACCGTAACTTTGCTAACTTTAGCACTGTCGTGTTTCTTTGGTTACTTACAGATTCGGGACAAAAGATCGTCGATTATATCGGTAACAACCTCTTTTTTGGCTGTTACACGCATCATTCAAAATTTCATTCACGACACCGTTACAAATTATTTCTGGTTCGTTCGCGGAAGGCTGAACGTAATTGAATAATGTGTTTTTTTGTTGCACGGTTCGCTTTTTCCGTCCGCGCGATGCCATTTTGACAGAAAAAATTCTGGCAGACGATGTGAATGGTTTACTAATTAAACGAGGCTAACGAAAAGCGGCGCTGCATAAATGAAGTTCATCCCTTGAATATATTTTTTAACACGCTCGTTTACTGGTTTTAAACCTTTCCTTTAACCCATTACCCCATAAATGCGCCTTTTTACCCCTCTAACTCATTATTTTACTGAGGAAAAGGTTTCTAATTTCTAGCAGATGGTACCTTAAAGAAGGCTAAAAGTAAAGCAGAATGCACCTTAAGGTGTATTCTGCTTTACTTTCAAACTGCTTTTAGTGGTCACTTCTCTTCAAAACTATAAACAGGTTATGGGGCAACGGGTTAAAGCATTGCTCTTTAACACATTACCTCATAAACACACCTTTATTTTATTCCTTGACTGAAGAAAATACCTCCAATTTATACAATCATGAATATGCACCATAAGAAATCATCTAATGTGTTCTTTACTCTAGCAGATGGTAACCTTAAGGCTCATTCTGCTTTACTTTCAACCTGCTTTTAGTGGTCATCTGTCTTCAAAATTCAAAACAGGCTATGGGGTAATAGCTTAATGTGTTTTTCTATTCTTCACAGTAACACTGTTTCATGCTTCTACCCCGTACCTACAAAAATGATTCTACATTGAGACACATGGTTGCTTAAGAAAGACTGAAAGTAAAGCAGAAAACTTTCTGCTTTACTTTCAGCCTGCTTTAAGCAATCACCTCTTTAACACTGTATAAAGCTTTGAAGAAAAGGGTTATCCAGTTTTACCTCCACCCTCTTCAGTAACAACTCCTATCTGCGAATGCTGAATAAAGTCATGAAAGAAAGATTGATCCAGTTTGTTCCTACCTGTGAACAGAGGTCTGACCAGCCTGCCTTGCCGTCATCATGTATTGTGACAGACTTGACACCACCCAGCACTACATTCTTGGCTATTTCAACACCCAGTCCCTTCATACCAGAGATGAGAACATTGGACAGCTGCATCCTCCGCATCGCCTCATGGCCCAGCACATACCTGTTCATTTACAAACAAAATTTGTATACACAGAGTTGTAGATAAGCTTTGTCTTGGAATTGGGTATCACTCCATGGATTTTAAATGAATTGGGTTTCTTGAAAAAAATATGGGTATTGCATTGACCACAACCCCATGGTTTCTTATTCATTTGGGTATCCACAGTCCAGAACCCCATGATTTGTAATATAATTGGGTATCAGTAGAAAAAAAAACTTGGATGTCCTATTCTTGTCCTTTCAACAGTGCATTCAAGGTATTGTTGTTAACTTTCAGTGTTTACCTTACATAGTTCTATATGAAACTTTTGTTAACACACGTTCGACTAAAGTAAAAGTTCAGTTGATAACCCGATGAAATTAAAAAGCAATTGAGTATTCGTTTGGTTTTTAAGCAATCACTTTCAAATAATTGGGTCTCCTTTTGCTTTTGTTGGGTACTGTCACCCATTAGTTTTGAAATAATTGGGTAGACAACTCTTGACCTATTAGTCCGATTTCAACCATAATCACAATTATTCGAACTCTTATGATCATATACAATCTGAGCAAGTTTGAAAAAGACTGGATAAAAAGTGTGGTCTCTAGAGTGTAAACACCGTTAAATATGGTATTTCAGCAATTCAAAGGTAGATAACTCTCAACCTATTGGTCCGATTTCAACCATAATCGAACTCATATGATTTCTTATGGCCATGTACAATCTGAGCAAGTTTAAGATAGATTGGATGAAAATTGTGGCCTCTAGTGTAAACATCCTTAAATATGGCATTTTTAGCAATTCAAAGGTAGATAACTCTTGATCTATTGGTCTGATTTCAACAAAAATCGAACTCATCTGAACTGTTATAGTCATTTACAATCTGAGCAAGTTTAAGATAGATTGGATAAAAAATGTGGCATCTAGAGTGTAAACACCCTTAAATATGGCATTTTCAGCAGTTCAAAGGTAGATAACTCTTGATCTATTGGTCTGATTTCAACCAAAATTGAACTCATCAAAACTCTGATGGTAATATACAATCTGAGCAAGTTTGAGAAAGATTGGATAAATATTGTGGCCTCTAGAGTGTAAACACTAAAATTTTTGACGATGCAAGACGGACATTCAAGTATTGCAAAAGCTCTCCCTGAGCTAACTCAGGTGGGCTAACAATTTGGTTTTTGTTTCAGAGTCAAATGTATAAATTGTTGAAGAATTTCACTTGACAACGTCACATTTAATCCTAGTCATGAGTATACTCATCCTTACGCTGGGTTCCAGAAAAAAGTATCATCTACAGGTCCTCTATCAAGTTTGTTCAAATTATGCCCCTGGGGTCAAAATTGGCTCCGCCCCGGGGTCACAGTTTTACCATAGAGTTATATAGTGAAATTTTCAAACCCCTTCTTCTCTGAAACTAATATGCCCAGAGCTTTGATATTGGGCATGGTGACACTTCTAGATGTCCTATACAAAAAAATTTCAAATGGTTCTGGTCCGTTGCATAACTAGGTCACAGGAGCTAAAAATAGATTTTTTTTTTCAATGAAAACTTAAAAACTCTTCTTGTCTGAAACTACAAGGGCCAGAGCTTAGATATTTGGCACATAGCATCGCCTACAGGTCCTCTATAAAGTTTGTTCAAATTATGCCCCTGGGGTCATAATTGGCCCGGCCCGCGGGGGTCACAGTTTTACATAGAGTTATATAGAGAAAATTTCAAACCTCTTCTTCTCTGACACTAATATGGCCAGAGCTTTTATATTCGGTATGGTGACACTTAAAAATATCCTTTACATATTTTGTTCAAATGGTTCTGGTCTGTTACATATCTAGGTCAGTCCTGGACATAAATCATTATCTCCATTTTTTCAGCTATTCTCAGGTGAGCGAAATATGTTTATTATTGAAATATCTCTAAGAGGCCCAGACTTACTAGTTTTAGATTATGTGACCCAGACCAGAATCATTTCATCAATTATAGCTAAAATTCAAAGGGGAAATAATATGATTAGAGATCTATGTATGTACATAGCATAATTATGTTAGGGGCGTAGCTTGTCTAAAATGAAAGTGAAGGCATGACTTTTCTAGGGGGGTCCGGAGGAGCATGCTCCCCCGTGAAATTTTTGAGTTCTACAACACTAGAAACGCATTTTAGGAGGGTCTGGAGGCATTTATATGAATAATTATTGAAATGAAAAGCTTAAATAAATAGAAAATTTTCTTTTTTGCAACAGATGAAGTATGCATCGGGCATGCTTTTAAAAAATCTGGTGTCAAGAAACAAGTAGTATATCATAGGGTCTGAGACCATAATTTATTCATTAACAAACTAGCTACTTGAATGTAACTTTCTTTTCTAAACAAGTTGATAGAGCACACTACAGGCCCACAGGAAGTCCCAAGTAACTTCACCAATTACTAACATGAATATATGTACACAAAGTTGGGGTTCACCCCTAACCCCCCTTATAAAAAGAAATACTTGTCAATTTTATTTCATTTTCTGCATTTTTACCTTTTTATTTTTTAGACTTCTTAAAAAGTGTAGGTACGTGTCAAATTGCCTAATAGGAAGCTACTCCAAATGTATGTAACTGAAAGGTAACTGTGAAACCAGTTTAACATTCATTTCTTTTGCTAAATAATAACACCAGTATTATTTCTCGGTTTGCTGCTGTGCTTGCTATTTATTCAATTTGAATAGATGGCAATATTCAGTATTTATTAACTTACTCAATCATAAATATGTCAGTCTATCACAAAACGTTTTTTCCACAACTAAATATATACTGAATTCATTATTCTATGTACCGGGCCGAGGTCATACGTACGCGGTCGAGTTGACTCTGGGCCGATTTGAAACGTAATTCTCGGTCAATAATAACGGTAAAAAATCGTGTTGCTTCTAAAGCTTATTTTTCAAATTTTCACCCATTACTGCGATGCGAAACCGACGGAATGTAGTTTCAAACATACGAAAATGCTAAATCAAAGAAATGGTACGTCCATGTTTACGTTCGTGAATTTGGAGGGGCGTCGTTATATTTGCTGGAAGGACATTTAACAGAAGATGTGTGCATGCAAAAGAAATGAAACAAAACAATTGCAAGATTCACATAAACTGTGACACTCACTAACTACGCCTAGGGGCAAGAAAGGATGGCTGCGGGGATCAAATGGTAAGGGTTAGATTTACTTTCTCTTTGACGTTACCGCGGGTTTTGATTGTAAACAAATTAGACTGGGTTACGTACATTTTACATAACGCTCTATACCTTATGATAAGAAATTGTATAACAGTCTATCATGTGCCCGCGACAATATCCGAGGTATTCCAAACGGCTCGATAAAATACCGAAAAATGCCGGAATAAAGAAACCATCTACTACATTAAATAACGAGAATACTACGATCAACTGGCCAAAATGACATTTCAAGCGGCCATTACGGCAGCCAGCCGGTTAATAATGAAAACCCTTTACATGTATAGTTTGCAAAACAGTGTAGACCCTGATCAGAGGGTTCCTTCATAATCAGAGCCTGCACTGTTCGTCTTTCTGTAGTTCACATGAAAAATTCAGCTTAAAAAGAGTCTAGGGCTGTTTCTAACAACCTAACTGCCTCCAAATCAGTTGAAGAAAGGTTTTTTCTATAGACAGTCAGGACTTGTACTTACAGCTGTCTTGAGTACAGTCCCTCGTCAATCTCTCCTGCTCCATTTTGTACTGTGGCCTTTGACATCTCAGCCTGAAATCAACACAATATCAAACGTTGAAGCAAAATGTAACCATAGCTCTTGATAGTATTTGAAGGTTGAGGACCCGTACTGATATTGGGCCAATGTTGGTCAATACTGGTACTCTAGAGACAGCCATTGGCCATTCTCTTCAACTGTCAGCACGTAACAAAACTTTGTTTTAACAGGGTTTGGAACGGCAAACAGTTGACGAGAATGGCCCATCGCTGTATGTTACGTACAGTACTGATTTCAGCCTGATCTCAGTAGGGGTCCTCAACCTTAAATACAAATATTACATCACACCAAAATCCTACCATATGACCACTTTATACCAGGGATCCAGATTAAAGAGCCAGGAAAATTAATGTTCTAAACTTATCTTTCCTTTTATCTCTACTAAACCCTATGCTGTGGCTACCCAAAACGTTATTTCTACCCGTAATAAGAAGTCACAACATAAGGTTTAGTGAAAACAAATATTTTAGTATTTAAAACTTTACCTGCAACTCTGAATAGGATTTCCTTAACCCATTACCCTGTAGCTAATTTCTAGTTTTGATGATATTTGACCAGGTTGAAAGTAAAGCAGAATGCGCCTTAAGGCTTAAGGTGCATTCTGCTTTACTTTTAGCCTGCTTTAAACTACAACCTGTTAAGATATAGAAAAAACTTTTTATGGTACATACGAGGGTTGTCCCAAATTAACGTGACAAATTTTATAATTTGAAAACCATTAGTGTGACTTCAATATAAAATCAGACTGAAACAAAGTATTCATTTTTGAACACTTCTACAAAGTTTCAAATCAGTATCTCTAAAAATTTAATTTATAGAATATTTTTAACATACACATATCTCGTCGACCGGCGCACACCACGACGTCTTTTCGACGCCAAGTTTATTCGTTCTCAAAATACTCCCCGTGACGTTCAATACACAATCTGTGTCGTTTTATCCAAGCATTGAATACTCCATGGAACCAGTCTGTGCTGAGTTTGCTGTTAAATCGGAGGGTAGTGGACATCAGTTCATCACGATCGTTGAACCTCTGACCCCGTAAGTGTTCCTTTAAATGCGGAAAATAAGCAAAATCGCAAGGAGCTAGGTCTGGCGAATATGGAGGATGAGAGGTCCGCTCAAATCCCAGTATATCTAATTATAAGGTTGTTTTCCCGGCAGTATGGGCCGGGGCGTTGTCTTGATGACAGATGATCGACTCTGCGTCATTGTAGAGAAGAGGGCGTTTCTTTCGCAGGGCATTCATTAAGTCACGGCGAAGAACCTTAAACAATAGAAAACGGGTCCTAAAAATTCAATTAGACCTACTTTCGCTAACTAGATCTAATTTACCTGCCTGTAATAAATTCGTACATCATTTGATAAAAACGTCATCATAATAATTAGCATTGTTATATCCTCTTGCTTATTAGATTTTATATTATCTATAAAAGGTAACGAGAGCACCGCAAACGGGTGCTGGACGCTCGACTTTCATATACTTGAGACGGCTACATTTTTCAAACTTAAAGAATGTGTAAGGGTGTTTAATGCCCTATTGATCATAGAAGTTTGTAAGCAACAACAACTTAAACATACTTGGACAGTCTACATTCCATTTAAAGTAAATTATAAGTCAAAACAAGGACAATATCTTTGCCTGCTTTACCTGCCTTGTTGTAATGAGTTGCCCTTTTGAAACTAAACAAGTTTTCAAATACATTGGAAGTTTGAAATTAATAACTTTCTACAGTTACTGAATAATTTCAAACACAAATTCTTAGTCAAACAAGGGCAATAACTCTGCAATGACAAATCCCATGAATATCTGCTTTGTTGAAAGGTGATGCCCTTTTGAAACCTTACAAGTACTCAAAGTTTCAAGTTAATACCTATGGTAATTATTGAGAAACCTAATTAAATTCTAAAAAGTCAAAACAAGGGCAAATACTCTGGAACCACAAAACCCAGGGTTACCTGCCTTCTTGTAATGAGTTGTCCTTTTGATACTTAACAAGTATTTAAAGTTTCAAATAAATACCTATGATAATTATTGAGAAATTTCAATTTACAAAAAAAAAATTATGTTAATTAAAACAAGGGCAATAACTCTGGAATGGCACATCCCCGGTCACCTTTCTTGTTTGAATGAGTTGCCCTTTTGATATAACACAAGTATTTAAAGTTTCAAGTTAATACCTTTGACAGTTATTAAGATATTTCAATTTACAAGTTTTAAGTAAATAAATCAAGGGCGATTACTCTGGAATTACAAATCTCACATAGTAACCTACCTTGTTGTAATGAGTTGTCCTTTTGATACTTAACAAGTATTCAAAGTTTAAAGTTAATATCTTTCATAGTTATTTAGATATGTTAATTTATAACTTTTAAGTAAATAAAACAAGGGTAATAACTCTGGATACACAAATCTCAGGGTTACCTGTCTTGTTGTAATGAGTTGAACTTTTGAAGCTGAATAACTATTCAAAGTTTCAAGTTTGCATCTTTCATAGTTATTTAGAGATGTTAATTTACAATTTTTAAGTAAATAAAACAAGGGCAATAACTCTGGATACTCAAATCCTAGGGTTACCTGCCTTGTTGTAATGAGTTGCCCTTCTGATACTGAATAACTATTCCAAGTTTCAAGTTTATATCTTTCATAGTTATTTAGATATGTTAATTTACAATTTTTAAGTAAATAAAACAAGGGCAATAACTCAAAAATGACAAATCCCAGGGTTACCTGCCTTGTTGTTATGAGTTGCCCTTTTGATACTGAATAACTATTCCAAGTTTCAAATGGATACCTTTGATAGTTATTGAGAAATCAACTCTTACAAAAACCTTAAGCAAAAAACTTAACCGACGCAGACGCTGACGCAGACGCTGACGCAGACGACAGGGTGACGACAATAGCTCGACTTTTCAAAAAAGTCGAGCTAAAAATGAAACATCGTACCTTTGAGTTGTTGTTGTTGTTGGCGTACCTGTGCTTAACACTCACAGGACAGCTTTGTCTGTCAAGCTGGAGGATTACGTGCATAGCTGTTTTCAATTACCTCGCCATATAGGCAGCCATGCTCCGTCTTCGGAGGATTTTAAATACCCAATAAAGGGTATAGAGCTGCTATTGAATGAGATTAACCATATTGGCACACTCCACTTAACCAGGCCAGTAACAAAGCTGAACATAGCTTCCCATGAGCAACTCCAATCTGACAAAGTAAAACTTTAAGGGTGCTTGATCTCGGATAATCCCTAAAGATGATTTGAGATTGGTTCTCTCTGCTCAAAAGGATAACAACTTTTTTCTATTGGCCCCCTTGGTTTCATTTCTTACATATTGTGTTAGTGTGAAGCAACTGAACACTGTACAATGCCCAGTGAAACACACAACGAAGGTAAGAACTTCAGCCAAGGGCCAGGTACCTTTGAGTAATATGCGGCCTTCACTGTCTGTCCTGAGGGAATCGCATGAACCAATATCATCCCGTGCCTGTCGAAGAATACGATGAACATGGTTTTTCCAAGGGACTTCATCATTCTGGCTCTCTTAGGTGGTGGTGTGTCGGTTGTTTTCCACACACTAGATTGTCTCTTTCCTTCCGGTTCGAAATAGTGCAGCCACGTTTCGTCTGTAGTTATAATCCGGTCTAAGAATGTGTCATCCGCTGCATGACGACGCAGAAACTCAGTTGATGCCTGGACACGGCGCTGCTTTTCTTCTGCCTTTAATAAACGTGGGACCCATCGGGCACAGACACGCGTCATTTTCAAGTCATCGGATATAACCATGTATACTAACGATTTCGAGAGTCCAATTTTGGAAGAGATTTCCCGTACCGTTTGTCGTCTGTCCGTGTTAAGAACGTCACAAACCTGCTGCACTGTGTTAGTATCTATCGTTTTTCTCCTGCCGAGTTGCGTATTTTCCTTTTCCACGTCCGTATATCTATGATGCCATTTGTCCACAAGTGCACGGGAGACTTTCCGATGCTTTTCCACAGAAATCATGTGTTTGTGCGTCTGAACGGGGGTCATTCCCAAGCCCGCGCAGAATTCAATAACTGTTTGGTGTGCCACCTTATCCGCTGACGTCGACATTTTTCACAAAAGTTGGATGTAGACGAGCAAGCTAGACTTAACTTCACGGAGTTGTCTTACCCGCTTTTAATTTAAAAATAGTTCTAAGTGACGTCATAATTATTGACGTTAACGTTCACGAGTATTTTGGCGTTTAGCAGAATGCAGTATTAAGATAGATGGCTTTAAATTTATGTGACAACAGCGTTTATTCAGGCTAATTTTCGACTGCGCCGGCCGCACGCAGTAGTTTCTATAAATAAGTTTGCATTTAATAATTTCGTGGTGTGTTTTTCTTAATTTTTCGACAGACTGCTTTAAAATAAATAACAAAATGATCAGATTAAATTTCAAAATGAACGGATGTCGATAAGATGTTGTAATTAACTTTGTCACGCTATTTTGGGACAACCCTCGTATTCTTGGCTGTACAAATTAGAAGTATATTCTTCAATTGAGGAATAAATAAAATGCGTATGTATGGGGGAATGGGTTACAAAGAGTTCTAAAGTAAGGTTACAAAGCAGAGTTCTTCTTCTAGAACAAAGTATCCATCTTTATATACCACAGCTTATACATTTTCTTCCTGCACTTATAACCTTATAAGAACATGCTTGTGTGTAGGAAATACATGTAACTTTAAATGTTTGAGTTTAATCACTAAGCCTTGTACAAACACTTGTAACATGATGAGATCACCTGGCCTTCATTAAACCCTTCTCTCTTTAAATATTCATAAAACATACAACTCCATCCCCTACGAATTAATGAATATCTATAAAGTATAATCTGTTTAAGAAAACAGTGCAGACCTTTAAGACCTTGATCAGACGGCTCCTTTAGGGTCTACACCAGTAAGTAGGACAAAGACAGGTTGATGTATTGTAACTGTAAACATGAAAGTCAATATTGTGATCAACATCCATTCAACTAGAGACCCTTTGGTAATCTTATATATAGGCATTTCAGGTATTAAAATAATGCAGAATTTTCCTATACTGTATAGTAGGTCTGTATAATTTTTATCATGTTTCTTTAATGCGTGGTAAATACAAGCAGACTTAAAATATTTTGCCAAGAAAAAATAATATTTGAATTTCAATGTCTGACTTGGGCTGAAGGTGCTGATAGTGATTTTCACACAAGAATGGTTGAGATGTGTTTGGTGACTAAGGTAACAGTACCACTTAAAATGTACATCACTACAAACTCCCCCAGTTCATTGACTTAAAACATACAGTCGAACCTGTCTTAGCGGCCACCTCCGAATAAAGACCGACCTGTGAACAAAGGCCAGTTGAAGGAATCCCAAATGGTCAATTTACATAGAATTTAACCTCCGAATAGCAGCCACCTGGCTACAAAGACCAGAACTTTGTGTTCCCGTGGGTGGCCTTTATTCACAGGTTTGACTGTACATTGTTACAGGGTTCAAGATCAAAGAAAGGAGACTAATAGTTATTGCAATTTTCTACTTTATTTAGCTACATAAGTTGCGACTTCTTTACTGATGTTGGCAAATGTCAACGAGAACTAAATACGACTACCACATGTCTTTACCAGTAAGACGGACTAATCTACCTTTATCAATGATAGGGGATCAAATGCAAAGAAAAGCAAATGAGAGAGGTAAACTGACTGACAGACATGTGTAACCTGCAGCTGTAGATAGGAAGTGTGACCTCACCCATAAACACAGGTGGCAAGAGAAGATGAACAAAGCCTTCAAAGTGAGAAGTATGCAGGAGACACAAGAATGACACCACAAATACAACAAACTTCTCCAATAATGTAAAATATTTTTTTAAGTACCATCTACAATACAGAATGGTGGCCATTTGAAAGGTTTTCTCAAAATATAGGAAATGGCGAGTCACAGAGTCAGTTATGAATATCTGACATGTGACAGGTTAAAACTTAAAACTCATTGACCATAAAGCATGTGGAGAAAAGGTACTTTGTATATATAGCTCTGGATAAGTAAAACTTTTCAAATACTAAATTATGTAAGTTTTCACTTAACCCCAATGATTATAATGAGCAGATGCACCCTCCAAGGTGCAATGGCTAACTATTTCCTCCATAGTTGTTATCAATGTTCAAGACAAGAATTTGCTTAAAGCCGGCTGAAAGTAAAGTAGTCTCTATCTATTACAAGATTTCTGCTTTACTTTCAGTCTGCTTCAAGGAGACACATGTCAAGATACAGGAAGTTTTTACAGATTTTTTCATCAAAACATTGTTATAGAATCAAAAGCATTTCTATGGGCAATAGATCAAGGCATTTAGGTAGTACTGTGAAGGAATTGGTTAAACTCTTATCATTGTTTTTAACAAATAAAGAAGAAAGAATAAGAGCGTGTCCCAGTTACACGAATGCCCCCGATGATACAGGGAGGGGAATCAGGAATGTAAAATGTACGAGTTAAAGAGCTGAAACTGTCGTGGAGCTCCATTTTGAGGAATTCAAGGGCCATTACTCCAAAGGGCCTAGCATAAATTGGCGCCGCTTATTATCCAAATTTGAATCCATTTTATTTCAACAAACATTTTCAGAAAGTTTGGTGAAGATCGGATGAAAAGCAATGTGTTTGTGAAACACAAATGCCCCCAGGCAGCGTCGTGTTCTGTAATGTAATGCTTATTTGCAAAAGTAGGTCAAAAGCCATGGTCATAGGGTAAATGAAGCATTGCCATGGTTGGAGAAGTCTTAACACAAGAACCATACAAAGTATGGAAGGTCTAGGCCTACTGGTTCAAATGTTATAGGCGTATAAAGATTTATACAAAAGAAGGTCAAAGGTCAAGGTCACAAGGGCAAAAACGTAGGTATGGTTGGAAAGGTCTTGACACAAGAAACATAAACAAAATATGAAAGTGGTAGGCCTACTGGTGCAAATGTTATACCCATTTAAAGATTTCAACAAAAATAGGTCAAATGTCAAGGTCACAAGGTCAAAATG
This sequence comes from Gari tellinella, assembly GCA_922989275.2. Lineage (NCBI taxonomy): Eukaryota > Metazoa > Mollusca > Bivalvia > Cardiida > Psammobiidae > Gari > Gari tellinella. Next base: position 57,887,477 of record OV277858.1, read on the forward strand.
TTTTGTATGGTTATAAAGGTCTTGCCACAGGGAAAACACATGCCAAGTATAAAATGCCCAGGTACAAAAATTCAAAAGTTATAGCCAAGTTAAGGTTTTTGGTTAAAGTTTGAATAAATAGGTCAAAGGTCGAGGTCAAGGTCACATGGTCAAAGATGTTGGTATAGTTGGAAAGGTTTTGACACAAGAAATATAAATACAACAAGCACCTTAGAGCTGATATCCCCTGCCGCAGCGATTGTCCAGAAGAAAGTGGCAAACTTTATTGTGGGAGGAAGGGGCAAATGGTGATCACCTGTCTTTAAAGATCAACATTCAAAAGCTTTTTACAAAGTTTTATAAAATCCATTCAATTTTGTACATTTTAAAGCCTAAACAATACAAAAAATAAAGCCGTTTGTAGCATTATAAATCTAAGTATGACAGGGGCAGGTAACTCTTGATTCAAATTCAACAGTAATTAAACACTTTCAAGAACTTATAATTGTGTGCAAGTATTATTAAAAAAAATTCAGAACTGTAGAATTTACTAGAGTGTAAACACATTTTCAACTCATCAAGGGCAGAGTATTCTTGACTAATTTGCACATTTTCGATAATAATTGAACTCATTCTATAAATAATAGCCATATATGATTTAATTTTTTTTTCAAAATCCATTCACATTTGTACACAATAGCATGTAAACAATAAAGCCATGTTGAGCATTACTAAGTACATAAAGGGCAGATAACTCTTGCCACAAAGTATCCTATTTTGACAATAATTGCTACCCTTATATTTATATACATCATGTGTAAGTTAAATCAAAATCCATTAAAGACTAGTTTCTAGATGGTAAAAACTGTTAAATATGGTTTTTTTGACTCATCAAGGGCAGATAACTGTTGACTAGTTTCTCCGTTTTCAAAAATGATAACAATTATTTGAAAACTAATAGCCATACATAGTTTAAGAATTTGTTTTATCAAAATTCATGCATATTTATAGATACTAGGATGCAAACAATTTTAAAATAAAGCATTTTCTATCATTTCAAAGTACATCAAGGGCAGATAACTATTGCCACAAGTATCCTTTTTTGACAATAATTTCACACCTTCAAGAACTTTTACTTATAGACATCGTGTGCAAGTATCATTTAAATCCATTCATAATTGTAGTTGCCAGAGAGTAAAAACAGTTAAATATGGCTTTTTTTACTTATCAAGGGCAGATAACTCATGACTAATTTCTTCGTTTTCAACAATAATCAAATTCATTTGAAAACTAATAGCCATACATAATTCAAGAAAGTTTTTTTCAAAAATCCATGCATATTTATAGGCTCTAGTATGTAAACAATACCAAAATAAAGCATTTTCTAGCATTTCTAAGTACATCAAGGGCAGATAACTCTTGTCACAAGTATCCTTTTTTTACAATAATTGCACACCTGCAAGAACTTGTACTTATAGACAATGTGTGCAAGTATAAACAAAATATGTTGAATACTGTAGTTGCTACAGTGTAAAAACTGTTAAATATGGCATTTTTAACACAAAAAGGGCAGATAACTCATTAATTCCTAAAATTTTCTGAAAAAAATTTGATTTCCCACGGTGCTCCTATGATGACAAATAAGTATACCAAGTTTAATCCAAATCTGTTAATAGATTTCGGAGATACAGTTGCGGACGGAAAACGCGACGGACGCACGGACGGCATTTTTAACACAAAAAGGGCAGATAACTAATAAATTCCAAAAATTTTCTGAAAAAAATTTGATTTCCCACGGTGCTCCTATGATGACAAAAAAGTATACCAAGTTTAATCCAAATCTGTTTATAGGTTTCGGAGATACAGTTGCGGACGTAAAACGTGACGGACGCACGCACGCACACACGGACAGCCGGACTGACAGACCTAAATCGCTCACCTGGTACCCATGGTTACGGTCATGGTAATGAACCAGTTATGGTAAAGTTTTCACTATAAGCCATCATTGGTAAATTCATCCCCACCCCAGGGATTATTCTGGCCCAGAATGCAAGTGAGAGAAATTCTCTCATTTGTCAAAAAAAAGTGAGAGATTTTTTTAGATGATGAGAGAAATTTTAATTGGTAGACTGTTTGTACCAACAAGCACTACTGCTATATCTACTGCTTGAGAATTTTGTGTAAATAAAATTTATATGACATGAAACTGTTATTCTTCTTCTCCCTATCGAAATCTAGTGAAAAGATTTAATCCATACCATAAATTGATAGTTTTAAACTTTACCGCACGCGCCATTAGCGTATATGTTATCGTCTGTAGAGGGTCAGTTCGCGAAAACTAGTGGAAAAAATTATCGACGCGGTTACGACGATAACTAAGGAATAAAATGGACGGTATTTTGGTGCATTGTGCAGTTAATCAATCCAGTGAAGGGAAATTACATTCCTGTTTTCCGAAAGAAAGTACGATCCAATGACAGAGGACATAACGTGTACCGGGCCGACGGTAATCCCTGCCGGTCACCCATCCAGATTCTAACCGCACAGGACGTTGATTAACCAATTAGTATACGTACGGTCTGGTACAGGTTTTATTCTGAACCGGATGTGTTTTGATTTTATATACAAATTTCGGAACTCTCGGTCCTGTCCGTTTATTGGTTTGCTGTTATACTTATTGATGCGCGGGATGCTGCGATTACGATAAGGCGTTCGACGAAATTGATCAGAAATGTTTGTAAATATCGGAAATAATCGAGAAGAATTACGTTTCGCTCGCAAGTATCTGAGAAACGAGTGCGAGAAATATTCGCGTTATACAAATTTTGATGCGATATCTGTCATTTTCGTGCGAAATATCGCGGAAATCGCGGCCCAGAATGATCCCTGCCACCCTGGCGGCCATGTTTGAGCTAGGAAGATTATTTGAAGAAAACAGGCAAAGGGTCACCCATGAATCATTATTTGTGTAAAAATATTCTTAAATCAGGCCAATAATTTCATAGAAAAAGATTTGTAAAGATTTTCTATACAGCAATATAAGGAAACCTCGCCCACCCACTGGCGGCCATGATTTTAAAGATAACAAAATGATTTTAAGAAATCTGGTAGAGAGTCATAAATGGATCATGTGTAAAATTATTTTCAATTTGGACCAGTAGTTTCAGAGAAGAAATTTTTAAGTTTTTACTATACAATAACATAAGGAACAAGAGGGCCATGGCCCTAAATTCGCTCACCTGAGGACATTGAAGTTTGTACCTAAGTTGACTGGGCAAGACAACATTTTAATATAGCTATAAATGGAGTTATCTTCCGGACAAGAAAACATGACAAAACGGCTAAAACAAGGTATTTGGCACACCAGTGTCCCACTTGGATCAAAAAATGAACTTTAATGTAGCATTTTGAAATTTAGAGCATCAAAAAGTTAAAGCTTTGACCACGCATATCAAATCTTGTTTTAAGTTTGCAGCTTCTACAAATGTATTTTTGTAGAGGTTTTAAAGTATACGTCACCTAAATGTTACGGACACTACATCAGGCATATAACAACACTAATTTTCTTCAAAACATAACATATTTATTGATTTAAACACATAACTTCAAACATGGAATGTAAATAAGATAACTGAAATGAAATATAGTTGAATTCAAATTCAAAACTGATTTTTTTTTAATTTTGATACGTACAGGCGCAAAACTTCAAAAAAATGAACTTGCAACGTTTCACCTAACATTTGTCATCCTCCAAACCCAATGTTAAAATCACATCTATTTGCTAGTACAAGGACTTAGTTTTATATTCCAGTCACTTTTCAATGTTCAAAATGTGTTCAATTATTTTCTTTGGACATACAATTATCTCAAACCACTTTTGTTACGGACACTACAATTCCAAACTCGACCGTTAAGCTACATTGCCAAACTATTTAAAGCAGACTTGTTTGTGTTTTCATATAAGGGTAACCCTTACATTGTCTAATTCACTTGTTTGAAACTTAAAAGGCCCCTTTTGTTTACAATTTCAGGGTTTAAAGTGTCCCTATGGTATTGTCAATCAGCTCTTACGACAAAGTCACTTGTTTGTTTAGGCCATGTGCACAAACCCCCTGATTTTTTCATGTATTTAAGCCAACACTCCTCTTCATATATATTTGTAACTTCTGCCACATAAACACATATGGGTTCTTCTTTGGTTTCAAATCAGGAGCAAAAAAATCCCCAGAGTTTTAACTTTTGGACTGTTGAAGTTGCTGTGTGGTATTTTTTGCTGTTTACTGTTTCTTAGCGGTTTCTGTTTCCTGTGGTTATATCATCCTATTCCTATTCTGAAGCAGGTGTTTATGCTGAAGGCCTAGTTTTGATAATCTTCATTCACCCTCTGATTGTCCTTTGACTTGCATGTACCTGTAATGGCAAGTTTTCTCTTTTCCCCAGTGACCTTGACCTCAAACTTAGGGCCCGCTTTTTGCTTTCGAAATCTGTGTTTAGGTTTTAAAAAATGCTTATAAATGCTATGACTCTTGATGTCTTGTTTTTATAGTTTTGAGTATATGGACAAGGCCTTTTCATGAACACAAAAAGTTCTGACCCTTATGACCTTGACCTCAGACTCTGTCTTTAAGATTCCAAATGTGCCTTCGGCGAGCTTTATTGTATCTCTGACAACTCCATTCTTTCTAAGAGCAGCTTGTACATTAAATTTTGTACTTCAGGATCTGAAGATGCCATCAGGTTAATCTGTAGTATTTTCTTCTGTCTTAGTCAGTCTTCTTCAGCCCTGAATATTTTTTAGGGTTTTCTGTTTTCTGACAATTTCTTCTCATCTTAACTCTCAGTGTAGTGTTCGCATTTTTCTTCTCAGCTTCCACTTCAAGTACAATTTCTTAACAGCAGATCTAGTTTGTCCCAGTGATGAACTCTTGCTCTGATCTGCAAAATATATTTAAGATATATTGCCATTTCAATCGTTAATCGATTATTTCATAATAATAATTTCATGATTAGACCCAATTGAAATATGCAGCACTATATGCTATCAACTTAAAGTAATAAACTGTGCAGATACAGATCAAAGGGCTCTTAATCCTTTACTCCATAGCCTGTTTCTAGTATTGATGACAGGTGACTACTTAAAGCAGTTTGAAAGTAAAGCAGAATGTTCCTTGAGGTGCATGCTGCTGTACTTTCAGCCTGCTTTAAGCTACCATTTACTAGAATAAAGAAAACGTTTTTTTTTATAATATATATTTATGACTGTAGAAAATGGAACAATTTTTTTCAGTGAAGGAACAAATTAAAAATTGTTGAAATGTGTATCTTTGGAGTAATGGGTTAAAAGAGTTCTTTGATGTTGGATCTATAATCATTTTTCATAAATTGTTTAGGCTTAGATTCTGGGGCCCTTTCAAGATCTCAATGATGTGAGTCTAAATTCTATACAATTGAACTATCTCGTAACCTTTGACCACACAGTTGCACGCACTTCTTTTACTTGCAAGCAGTATAAATTTTGATTAGAAGGATCTAAACAAGAGCTCCCTGAACCTTTACATTTAGTTATTTTCAAATGTCTCATACATGTTAAGCATTATAACATTTGCACTACAGATCTGACTGAACAGAATTATATTTTAGAAGAATTCATAAATGTTGTCAAACACAGATCATTATGAGTTGGGTTATGTGTGCTTTAGACCATTTGTTTCTGTAGAAACCAAGTCAAAATTGTCTGTAAGTGTATAACCTGGTCAAATGGCTTAGATAATGAAAGAAACAGATGTGTAAATACTTAAATAGATTGCCTTCAATAAATTAAATAGATCATGTAGTGTCCGTAACATTTTTGACAAGAAGAAATAAGTTTAGGAAAGACATGATTGCTGTGAATCAAACAGACACTAAGGTTTTAAATATGTTGTTTAAAAGGCCTATATGACTTGATACAAGGAACACAATTCTATTTGATGTAATACATGAGTCAAAAAATTCTTTCAGATTATTTGCATCACTAAATTTGACTTAAATGGTGTTTGAAATATAAGAGAGAAAGATGATGATCACTTATATTGGGTTAATTGCAACATTTGTTTTGTTTGGGAACATTATTTAAAAAAGTCAGATGTAACAATTGAGCGTTGGGCTACTTGAGCATGGTTACACAGAAATGCCTGTAATATGTTACGGACACTACATTTTATCAACAAGCAATGCTTTAAGTCTTTATTACATACCTTTGCCATCATTTGGACTCAAATTGTTGGTTTTGTCCATTACTCAGGACTTCTTTCTTTCAGTTGACATGATAGAAGACTATTTCAGCCCTTTCTTGTTAAACTGGGCACTGGTCTGGTGAACTGGAAAATTTCTTGGAAGCACACCCCTCTTTCGATTGCAATATAACATCTTACTATTGTTGCATCAAACAAGATTTTCTTGTATTTTCCAAGAGTATTTAAGTGATGGAATAATCCATAACAAAACTTATTGCTCTGCAAAGCTGCAAAACTAAGAAAAAAGCTCTTGAAGTTTGATATGATGAATTATCAGTTTAAGTGTACAATTTTTGTAGTGTCCGTAACACTATAATCACGAAAACATCTATATTTCAAATCAAGGAAATCTTTAATATTTTAGCTTTTGCATACAAACCTTCATAGAAATAATATTTGGAAATTTAAAATGTCTAATGTAAATACAAATTGACTTTCTAAACCCACTGTTACGGACACTACAGAAAATTCATTTTCCGTTTTTCCGCATTCGAGTGCTAAAATTTTATAAATGCAAAGTGCAAATTCAAAGATATTTCGGTATTTCAAACTTTGATTAAAAATGAGTCATTTTAAACACTAACCTCCAGTTTATTGACAATATAGCAGTTCTTTACAGACATATAACAAAGCATACCCTCTGTGAATCTGATGATTAGGCCAAATCACCTATTTCAGTTATACAGTCATAACTTTCTTAATATACTGTCTATTTTCATCATCCACCTATAAAAACTTAGTAAACAAATACATCTATGAGACTGTCTTAATTACAGCTGATTTTAAGGTGGTTAAAATATTGTATTCTGAGCTCAAAATTAAAATTTATTGAAGTGGGACAGCATAACGCTTAAAAATGGCCATTTTTGGGGCATATCTGTTACAATATCTCAACAACGGAGTTAGATATTGACTTAAAATTTTGAGGCTATCAAGATTGGTCATAGCTTCAAATATTGAATGCAAGAAAAGCATTGGCTCTCTATTCAGTTACTTTCAGTCATCATATAACATCATTTTTACTCTACTGTGCCAAATACCTTGTTTTAGCCGAAAGTGAATTTTGTTGCCAAGCTTATGACCCTTATCCATGACACATCCTCTTATCAAGCAATTTCCATTTCCGGTAAATGATAATTATTTCACTAGCGTCAGCAGAACTGGAGTTATTTTCCTGACAATAAAATATGACAAAGGGGAAAACAAAATATTGCTGCCCTTATGCATGGCATTTTCTCTCATCAGTTTCTTTCCATACATAAAATTTCATTACAATAGCATCAGTAGAACTGGAGTTGTCTTCTTGACAAGAAAATATGACAAAGGGAAATAACTAAAAAAACAATGATGTCAGAGTTATGACCTTTGCAAATGGCACTTCCTCTCATTAGGCTCTTTCCAAATAGGCAATTTCATTTTACCCATTACCCCATAGCCTGTTTCTAGTTTTAAAAATAGGTGGCCACCTAAAGCAGGTTGAAAGTAAAGCAGAATGGGTCTTAATGCACACTTTGCTTTACTTTCAAACTGCTTTAAGCTACCATCTACTAGGATATAGAAACTTATTTCACATCTTACATTTTCATGACTGTTTAACCCTTTCCCCCATAGAAGCGCCTTTTAGCGCATTCAGTTTATTCTTGCTCTGAAGAAAATAGTTCCAATTTATACATTCATAAATATGTATAATACAAAATATTTTCTATATTCTAGCAGATGATAGCTTAAAGCAGGCTGAAAGTAAAGCAGAATGCGCTTAAAGCGCATTCTGCTTTATTTTCAATCTGTTTTAAGTGGACACCTACATTCAATACTAGAGATATGCTATGGGGGAAAGGGTTAAAGGGGAATTATTTTCTTAAGTGGAGGAATAAATCAAAGGCCTAAAAATGCACATTTATGGGGTAATGGGTTAACAAACGTCAGTATTTATTGGGAAAAAGGGTTGAATCCTGGACAAGAAAAAATGGCAAAACATGCAGATAACTGTGACAAAACCAATATTAAACATATGTATAAATATGGCATAAGACATAATTACATAACTGTCAGTGGATCACTTCCAGATCCTGTTTCTCTAAGTATGAAGAAGACTGAACCATTTCTAAACTTTAGCAGACAACATGTTCAGTTCTGTTGGCCTGATCACTGAGGTCAACTATTATGCAAGAGTACGGTACTGTAGCATTAGCAGCAGTGTGCTGGTGGCTTACCCTTACCAGACTGAAATGATGTCTGCTAAATACCTTCTGTGTGTAAAAAATGTACTTTTTTTTTTTTTTAGAAAATGTTAAGTTGGTAAATGAGTGGCAAATAGTTTGGATCCAGATTAGATGCAGCATTATGTTGCATCTGATCTGGATCCAAACTGTTTGCAAATATTGGTTATTTGCCCATAGTATATTAAGGGTAACTCAGGTAAATACAGTTCTGCCTAAATCAAAAATACTGTAAAACCTGCCTAGAGCAGCACTTAAACTGTGCAGGGTGGTGTCAAATGTGACCCTAGGGATTTCATTTTAACAAACTATAGAGGGATCCACCAGGAGATTCTACTGTACAAATATCAAAGCTTAGGGCCTAGTAGTTTTGGGCAAGAAGATTTTTTAAAGATTTTTGCTTTTTTGCTTTTTCAAGCAGAGTTTGTGCTTTTTTTCCTTTTTTTTTAACCACTTCTGTAGAGAAGCATCCAAGGAACATCATGAGCAGTTTGAACTCTCCCTACAATCGGCGGGTTTCAGAGGAGATGTCGTTTGAAGTAAATGTGAACGGACAGACGGACAGACGTACTACGGACGGTGAGCGGTCACAATAGCTCACCTTGAGCCTTTGGCTCAGGTGAGCTAAAAATGTACCCCACCCACTTGAGGCCATGTTTTTTTAGATATCAAAATTATTTTAAGAAATCTGGTAGAGGGTCACCCATGGATCATTTGTGTGAAATTACTTTCAAATCCGACCAGCGGTTTCAGACAAGAAGATCTTTAAAGTTTTCACTATATAGCCATATAAGGAAAATCTGCCCCACCCACTAGCGGCCATGTTTTTTAAAATAGGAAAATTATTTTACAAACTCTGATAGAGGGTCACCAATGGCACATTTGTGTAAAATTATTTTCAATTTGGGCCAGTAATTTCACAGAAGAAGATTTTTAAAGATTTTACTATACAGTAACATAAGGAAAATGTACCCCACCCACTTGCGGCCATGTTTTTTTTAGATATCAAAATTATTTTAAGAAATCTGGTAGGGGGTCATCCATGGATCATTTGTGTGAAATTACTTTCGAATCGGACCAGCGGTATCAGACAAGAAGATTTTTAAAGTTTTCACTATATAGCCATATAAGGAAAATCTGCCCCACCCACTAGCGGCCATGTTTTTTAAGATAGGAAAATTATTTTTAGAAATCTGATAGAGGGTCACCAATGGCACATTTGGGTAAAATTATTTTCAATTCGGACCTGTAGTTTTTGACAAGAAGATTTTTAAAGTTTTTTCTTGTGGTTGCCATGGCAACCACAATTTTCAATTGGATGACCTATATTTGAAGAAATCTTAGAGAGTACCCTACAAGGAACAATCCTATGAAGTTCTGAAGAAATTGGCCCAGTGGTTTCCAAGAAGAAGATCTTTAAAGAAAAAGTTTGACGACGGACTGACGGACGGACTGTCTACTAACTTAGGTCTAAGGGCCAGCCTGCCAAGGGGTCAAATTTAAAGGGCCAATTGTCCAAGTTAAAGGGCCACAAGTGTCCCATTGATATTATCTGAGCAACTAAAATGGCCCTTTAAAGTCACCCCCCTACATATGGACAGATTATGGACATTTGTGGTAAAGGGCCTTAATTTGAAAACTTATTTTTTACCTCCCTTGAGGCCCCCTGATACCATTTTTGCAATTTTTAGAACCAGTTAAGGGGCCATGGCCCTTTAACTGCCAATAGCCCTATATTTGTTCACAGTCCACTAAAATGGCCTCTTACTCTAAGTAAGCTGCACGGACGGACTGACGGACGGACGGACGACGTACACAGGGCGATAACAATAGCTGACATTGGCACTTCGTGCCAGGTGAGCTAAAAAGGTCGCGTACATTTTAAACCGAAAGTATACTAAGACGAAAAAGAAATGCAGGGTAACCTTTCAAGGTAGTTTTAAATGGTATAATTTAATCGAATATTCAGAACGATTATTTTATGTTGACAACTTATGATTATTGAACATATTGACAAAGAACCTGTCTCCACTACATCAGTGGAAAGTTGTTGGGAGAATGTGCTGCTAACCACCGCTATGGCGTCATAAAGACGTCAGGCTCGCAGACCGTTGACGCGTAACCAGTTCCGTAAAGTGTCGGCATGGATATGTTGACTATGATTGCCTAACGTGTTTTCAGTGGTTAAACTGGCAGTACGATGGCGATTGCGCAGGTGTGATGGTTCATACTGCAGACTGAGAGAGGGGGTTCTCAGTACAAAATCAATTAAAAAACCCTGAGAGAAACAGACTCAGCCCAGAGAGATTAGGTTCTCTTATGACTATAGCTGTCCAAGGGCCAGCCTATAAAGACTTTGATTATAAAGCAAGCATGTTGCACTGGAAAGCCCAGAAGTCTCGGAGGATCTTCAATGCTGCAAAAACTGACTTTTAGGTAAGACTAGTGTTAAAGTTTATCTTGACCCATTGATTTTGAAAATGACCCACTGTTTTGAGTGGTAGTGGGTCAAAATGACCCATATAATTAGGATTCTAGCCTAAACAGTGCTTAATGCACATATTGTTTTACTTTCTGTCTGCTTTAAGCTATCATCTGCTAGGGAAAAAAAAAAATATTATTATGGTGCATATTCATGACTATCTAAATTTAATTTTAGTAAATTATAACCATTTTTTCTGTGGAAGAAAACATTAACGGCATAAAAAGGTGTGTTTATGGGGTAATGGATTAAAGCAATATTAAAGTAAAACAGTAAGCTAATGTAATAGCTATCTGCTTCATCCTTACTTTGCTTTTAGGTGCAATCAACAAATATTCGTTTATGGTGCTTAATGGAGGAATAGGTAGAGGCAAACTCTATGCGATGCTATGGAGGAAATGGTTCAGATGGCCATCACATGGCACATCATGCACAAGTTCCTATTGTATTGCCTTCACACCCTCGCACTTCGAGCCCAAAGCAGAAACTTCTCTCATCTTTTTGGAAGCAGCACTGACAAACTGCATAAACAAATCTTAAATGCTAACAAACAAATGCATAACTGAATGAAAACAGAACAAAGTAAATTCCATCAAATAAGTTGCAAATAAGCAAGCAAGAAATATGGCATGTCTAACTGCAGTACAAGAAGTTTCAATGAAATAGTTTCTTTTTTTATAATCATGGATTAAATATGTCCAAAAATCAACTCTGAAAATTGCTGCAGCTAACGACAAATGCAAACATGCAGGGTTACTCATCAACTAAATTGAGATTGAAAAGTTTGGGGGTTTTGTTGATTTTTAAAACCTTTTTTATTATTTTTGTCAAAATAAATCATAAGCTGATTGGGATGTTGGGGAGTTCAGTGAGATTTATTCTGAAGCACCAAACAGCAAAGGGAAACTACAGCCAACAGAACAGTCCAATGCACTGAAATATAGAACTCAAGGCAAACACTGGTGCAAATAGATTACATACAGGGGTCGCTGCAGGTTTCTTGGATGCTGAATTTCCCATGACTGAGCTTGATTGGGTAGGCTGAATAGAGCAAAACTTATGTTCATTTACAATAGAAATAAATCTAAAGTTTGTAACTCCCACTAGAATAAGTAGCACTATGTTCTACAGATGAATATCAAGAAATCAACTAGTTAACTCATTACCCCATAAATACACCTTTTTATGCCTTTAATTTATTCCTCCATTGAAGAAAATAGTTATAATTAATACAGTCATAAACATGTACCATAAGAAATATTTTCTATATTCTAGCAGAGGGAAGCTTAAAGCAGGCTGAAAGTAAAGCAGAATGCGCCTTAAGGTGCATTCTGCTTAACTTTCAGCCTGCTTTAAGTGGTAACTTATTTTCAAAACTAGAAACAGGCTATGGGGTAATGGGTTAAAGACTTAAAAGTCAAACATACCAGAGCTCCATGTTAGGAGAGAATTACAACAAGAGGGCCTGAAGGCCCTGATATCGCTCACCATTTGTAATGAAGCCCGATAGCTTTACCTTTGAATTTCACCCGTTTTATTCTAAATCCATTCAAGTTTGTCGACCTACTGTAGTATAGTAGAGTACATCAAAGGCAGATAACTAGAGCCTAAACAATACTGAAATGAAGCCTTTTTCTAGCATTTCAAAGTATATCAAGGGCAGGTAACTATTGCCAAAATGATTACATTTCAACAATAATTGCACTCCTTCCAGAACGAATACCTACATGTACATCCTTTGTGTACAAGTATAATCAAAATCCATTGAAAACTGTAGTTACAAGAGTGTAAACGCTGTAAAATATCAGACTTCCCGAAACCCGTCGGTCCAACGGACCTGACTGACAAATTTTGACCAGGACCGACGATATTGTCCCGAAAATCAGTCCGACCGACCGGGAATTATTCTGACCCAAAATGGTGTCGTTAAAATTCTATGCTGAATCAACTCCCGGGAAAAACGAAAACTGACGGCTGTCGAGCATCAAACAAAGAAAAAAGAGTATGAAAAACTCCGACGCAGTGCCCCAGATAAGAAATTGTTAAATAGGGTACTTCACTCCTCTCTTTCAAATTATTAGAGTGAAATGAAAAATAATAGAGTACCTGCTGGTTTTCGTAACTCGTGTCGCTAAAATAAGCTGTTTCAAAGTGAAAAATGTGGTTTCTTTAAGTATTAATTAGCATCCATTAATCTAAAAGGTATGCTGTTTTTATATATAGAAAAGACATAACTATACTGAACTTCTGTCTTCATGTAGTGCTGGTCTTGTAAAAATCAACTGAAGACATAAACCAATGATTTATATTAACTATTTGGTATACATGGTCGCTGCATAAACACACACTGTGATTTGTAACTGATGTTTAACAGTTGAAACTGTAGCTAGTCTAACAGTTTAATACAAGCAGTTATCTAACAATTAATTTTTCAATTGTCAGCATTCGTCAGTCCTTGCTGCATCATTTAGGCTCCCTTCTACACATTGTTAAACTTAAATTAAGTGCAGTTTACACATTATCGTTGATTTCCACGTATATCTAACCAGGGGGGAAACGTCTTAAATGTCTCATCTTGCAAGGGAACGCTGTACGTAATGTTTAACTCTGAATCTAGTCTGATCGGGATTCTGATTTATCAACTGACGATTGAACTACAATCAATTAATAATAACACTAGCTTTACTATACTGGCTGGGGAAGTCTTTGATTCAGATTGAAAATAACATAAAAAAAGATGGTTTTATAAACCAGAATGAATGTTTTACTTACCATTTCGACCGCGGTGCGAGGTTTTAACAGAAACCGCGAAAACAAGTGACAATTAGTCTAATTGACCAAGTTATCGAGATGCTTATGGAGATAAAGAACAGCAAGCATCTAGCAATGGATTGGTAAAATTATCAAAAACAAGCAATTGGAATACTTCAGCTATTTCCGCATTGCCCCTCGGAAAAAGGTGTTGGAAATCAGCCGAGAGGTAACGATTTTCGAAGAAAATGAAACTAAAAGTCGTTGGCGAAATCGGCTTAGATTGTAATTGTACGCATCTACGGTAATATGTTTAGCGTATTGTATAAAAGGCTTGCGTAATTGATACGCACTGAATTGATTTTCAAAGCGTATTTGGCCATTTTTAATGCGTAAAATACGCCGATACGCAGCTTATCTGGGGCACTGCTACACGATCGATATTTCAATGAAAAATGGCTTTTTGTATTTGTAAGGAACCTTTACCATAAGATTATGGTCCATGCAACACAATTTTTCCAGTCCATGTTTACCGTCAGTCTCATTTGAAATTTCACTGACCAGTGTTTAAACACAAAGAAATACGTTTTTTATGAATTTTCCCTAGAAAATACTGCATACGATTTTCACTTACCTAAAATAGCAATCATATATCCTCCGATGCATTAAAATTGAATTTCCAGTCAAATAATCACACTTCCAATCACTCAAACAAAGTTTAGGAAACAAACTTCCATTGTCCGACATTTTGTCAAATTTGACAAAAAATGACGTCCTTCACATTGAATAAGCATGTGTAAGAATTACTTTGTTAAAGTAATATATTTTATTTAGAATTAGTATAAACACAGTTTATGATTGAATTTATTGTTAATTCAAGATAAAATGCAAGAGTAATTGACAATTGTTTCTAAAAATAGAATCTGACACCGTAAGAACTACTTAACCATTAGAATCGCTTTTACTGACTTGAATATTTATAAGGAAAAGGTGTGACTACATCTATTCATGCTTCATTTAGCAATAATAGGACATTATATATGAATGATTTAGCAACAATAGGAAATTATTAGCATTGTCATATATATCAGGACTTGAATGGAATTCACATTCTAATTCAAAATGAAAGTCTTTATGATTGAAGTTCTTAAGCTATGTTAAATGTAAACAAGAGGCCCATGCAGGCCTAATATCGCTCACCTGGAAAAACCAACACAAGGGTCACATGACCCCTGGGGTGGGATCATTTTTTACCCCAGAGACAAAAATTGTGTTGATGAACTTGAAAATTAAGTGTGCTGTCAAATATTTTCTACATGGATGGTTTCAGACAGGAAGACTTTTCATTGAAAAAAATCTATTTTTAGCTAATATGACCCAGATATGCAACAGACCCGAACTATTTCAGCAATATTGGTAAAGAACATCTAAAAGTGTCACTATGCTAAATATCAAAGCTCTTGCCATAGTAGTTTCAGAGAAGAATATTTCACTACATAACTCTATGTAAAACTGCGACCCCTAGGGCCTTGGCAGTTTTAACCCAAGGGGCATAATTTGAATAAACTTGATAGAGGACCTGTAGATGATGCTTTGTGCCAAATATGTAATCTCAGGGTACTGTGGTTTCAGACAAGAAGATTTTTTTAAGATTTCATTGAAAAAATCTATTTTTAGCTCCTGTGACCTAAATATGCAACTGACAGGAACCATATTAACAATATTTGTTTAGGGCTTCTAGAAGTGGCATCATGCCAAATATCAAAGCTCTGGTCATATTGGTTCCAGAGATAAAGATGTTTGAAGATTTCACTGTATAACTCTATGTAAAATTACGACCCCCGGGGCGGGGTCATTTTTCACCCAAGGGATATAATTTGAACAATCTTGATAGAGGACCTTAAGACAATGCTTTGTGCCAAATATCTAAGCTCAGGGTACTACGGTTTCAGACAAGAAGATTTTTTAAGTTTTCATTGAAAAAATCTATTTTTAGCTAGTGTGACCTAGATATGCAACTGACCGGAAATGTTCGAACAACTTTGAAAGAGGACCATATAAGGATCATACTGGCCAAGTTTGGTAAAAATCCATCCAGTAGTTTCGTCGGATATGTCGTTTAAAGAAATTGTTGACGACGAACGGACGAACGACGACGGACAGAGGACGATCAAAATAGCTCACCTTGGCACTACATGCCAGGTGAGCATAAAAGTACCCTAGTGTTTCATTTTTGTTCGAGTTTTTGTCGGTCTGACAGTTTAAAGTTCGGACTGACAGATTTCAAGTGTGTGTCAGTCCGACTGACTGACACTTTTTCCCAACTTTCGGGAAGTCTGATATATGGCATTTTCAGCAATTCAAAGGTAGATATCTCTTGATCTATTTGTCAGATTCCAACCATAATCACCCTTTTTCGAACTCTTATGGTCATATATAATCTGGGCAAGTTTAAGAAAGATTGGATAAATACTGTGGCCTCTAGAGTGTAAACACCGTTAAATATTGCATTTTCAGCAGTTCAAAGGTAGATAACTCATTACCTATTTGTCCGATTTCAACCATAATCGAACTCATCCGAACTCTTATAGTCATATACAATCTGGGCAAGTTTAAGAAAGATTGGATAAATACTGTGGCCTCTAGAGTGTAAACACTGTTAAATATGGCATTTTCAGCAGTTCAAAGGTAGATAACTCATGACCTATTTGTCCGATTTCAACCATAATCGAACTCATCCGAGCTCTTATGGCAATATACCATCTGAGCAAGTTTGGGAAAGATTGGATAAATATTGTGGCCTCTAGAGTGTAAACACTAAAATTGTTGACGACGCACGCCGGACGCCGGACATTCAAGGATTGCAAAAGCTCACCCTGAGCTAGCTCAGGTGAGCTAAAAAGTATGTAGGTTACACACAAAGAGGTTATGGTGGGTGCACAGTTGTTGACAACTTACAGAGTATTTCTTGTACATAACACCTCTACCTAACTGAGTTAGGCTTAAACTCTCAAGACCTGACAAGGTGATGGGCTGCATGCAAAGAAAACATAAGTCAGGTTAAACCTAAAGCCTGGTTTATAAGACAAGTGAATCAAACTGAATAAACTCAAGTAATGATTTAACAAGGATACAAACTCAAAAGTTTTAACCTTGATGGCTAACCAGGCCTCTAAGCTAAATACTTTGGGAGAATATCCTTTAAATCAGGGGACCAACAAAACTCTAGTCCTTTGTTACGCACTCATTGCAGATGTTTGGCCGGTCTTTAAAGACATTTCCTCAGTCCATTGATGGACTACCCCCCATTGTTCTCGATCGATGTGAAAGTAACGGTTAAACAGTTGCAAAGTGTGCCCAGATAAAGTCACAAATCTCATGTTGTGTAGAGAGGCCCTTACATAATCACACTCAAGGGGCTTTTCAATGGGTTTTACTAACCAAACTACAGTCAAACTTGAATTAAGCGACCACCCAAGGGACGGCTCTAAAGTGGTCGCTGAATAAAATGGCCGCTGAATACAACATGATTGATTTGGGTTGTTATCTTTTTCGTCCTTAATCTGAATTGAATAACTTGACATAGTCCATACAGTTGAACTTACCCTTTTTACATTTTAATATCAATCGATTTTTTTATCCGTAATTGCATAAAAACGCTGATATATGTACGAATTTATCAATAGCACCATAAAAACGCTGATATACGATTCGCTATTTCAATGTCAAATTAACAGATAGCATGTGCGTTAATTCGCCGAGAAATTGACATGATTCTTGATGAATATGATCTTTGTTACTATTTAAAAATTTCGGTTCCTACTATGTTAGCAGGTATTCCGTGAAAAATTTCGAGACGGAACATGCGCGAAAGAACACAAACTTGGGCCAACTTCTATTTTTGTTCAGTTGTTGTTTCTGCTAAGGTTTATTGTCCCGCATAAGCTTTATCAGATGCGTCATCCCGTTGTCTTAGGATGGGAAAAATTGTCAGCATCATGCCTATTGTTGAATGGACTTTTCTTTAAGTCTACGGTACCCGGTATTCCCAGGCGGTCACCCATCCAAGTACTAACCGGGCTCGACGTTGCTTAACTTCGGTGATCGGACGAGAACCGGTGTTTTCAACGTGATATGGCTCGTTATTATTCGGTATAGCCATGAGGTAAAAGGCGGGAATACAGTTTCTTTGTTTACAAGAGACCAACCAATAAAACACGGGATTTCCGACACACCCTCTCGAGAACTTCACATGCTTTGTACACGTGACGTATGGGTGATTCTTCAAAAAAATTAAAATGGCTGTCGAACCGGCGTTGAAAGGATGTCGCCATAAAAACAGCAGAGGGTCTACGGAATCAAATAAATAGATGTCAAACCTTTAGATTCCTATAAGAATATTCATAGCGGCAATCGATTTCAAAACAATTTACTTAAGTTCCGTGCTTGACGGAGTTTGTCAAAGTTTCCCGTAAAAAATAACTTTCGATTTTGTGTACGTTTTCACACCTTTCATGAAATTGAGAAACACCGATCTTAATTGCGAATAAGTGTGAAAAGATGTCAAATGTTTGGACATAATTGATCAATTATGACCTTTTAATCCCGAGGCGGTCGTTTAATAAAACGAAAAGTGTTGTTTGGGACGAAAAAGCACCGGTCGCTGGACGCGTTAGGCAAAAGTCGTTGAATACACTCAATTTATATAGTAAAAACGATCCGGCGGGATTCAAACCGGCCGCTTAATACACGTGGTCGCATCAGCAAGTTTGACTGTATCAAATATATGGTGCGGGCCTCACATGAAAGGCCTCAATGATTTACTGTAGTACAGGTAAGCATAAGATTCATGAGATTTGCAAGTAAATTGCCAGGCTAGGGGTAATCACCGATGAGAGGTCAGGAAATATCTTCGATAGGTTTTAACTTCAGGCAAGGCAAACACACAGCAGAGAGCCTCTCTAAAGCAATTTTGGTTCTCATGGGCCAATGTGAAATGTATCCCTGTATAGTATAGGCTAGCTAAGCTTGAGCAATGTGTTCTTGCAATGAACTTGAATGAAGATGCAACGAAAATAAGTGGCTGATCAGGATCAAAATAGATGGAAACTTGTATAGGTTTTTTCAATTTACAAGTGCATTAGTCTTACTTTAACAAAATTTGCAGACAACAATTTAAAGCAGACTATATTACGACAGGATAAGCAGGGGTGTAAAATTCTACTCGCCCGCTCGCCATGGCGAGTAACATTTTGTCAGGGCGAGCAGAATTTCTGATAATTTACAACAGAAACCAATGAGCAAAATGTCATTATCACCCAGCAGGGCGATTAACAAATCTGAAAATTTTACATCCCTGATATGGGTATGTTGATCATACGCTGGCTCACTATTTAGTATGGCAGTATAGTAGTATATCTTTTAATATATACATATACATATATTTTTTTAACTGTGCCGTCACCAAATAACTGACACATCGCATATATACCAATGAAAAGCATGAAAATTGATATTTCTTAAATTCTATATTAATTGTCTTTTAGCATAAAAGCTGCATAGAGCGCTCTACTATAAACTATAAAGAAATAAAAGTGCTGTACTCCTAGCCAAAAACCACCATCTCAGGCTACGAATACAGACAGTGCTCCAAATAAGGTGCGTACGTGCGTTTTTAAGCATATTTTTTGGAGAGAAACGCATTTGAAATGACAATCCAGGCGTACAAAAACGCACAAAGAAAATTGCGTACGCATTTCAAATGTAAAGTTGCGAGTTTACTGTCCGGCGAAAAAGACCGTGAACAAGAAACAAACAGTAGAATGGGCTTCAGTTTGGTGTGTTTGATGGTTTAGAACTTCGTTCTTTACTTAGAAAAATAACTTCAAACCAGTCCGTATTTTTATGTGAAATGTTTACCCTAACACCGTTCGCGGTTTTAATTACGTTCGCACCCGTAGTGTCTCGCCCCAGTCTCGCTCGAACTTAAAAAGCAGCAACATTGGATCGGCCGGTTTATCTCAATTCCGTAGCCTTTCAGAAAGGATTGTGAATTTGGTGTACTTTAAAACTAAAATACTCAGAGACCCGTATAAACACGCCGGGCCAGGGTTTTCCCGGACGCAGGTTTCCTGCATCTTGGACGCAATTCTGTCACCTGGGACTCCTATTTGACCAACCCCAAGGGTCCCCAGGACCCTCAAATTTTTGACCACATTTTACTCCAAACCCGCAAATTCTCAGATATGTAGATGCTGATGTGGGGTATGCTTCATATACCATAAGAGATTAATCATAAATTTGCACTGTTAAACAGTTTACAAAGGTTTTGCAATTTATTTGTCAACATTGTAATGCATTTACAAATTAAATTAATTTGGGACCCCCAAATATGCTGAGGGACTCTTAAAGTGAAAGGTTTGAGGGTCCTTAGGACTCTCACTTACAAAATGCAAGGGAAACCCCTGACGCCCACGTAGTCGACCCCCGGCAACGAGGTACGGTCGAAACATTATGGGACAAAAAGCGTCGGCAGAAAAACATGTTATGATGGCGTCGTCTGGTGTTAGTCGACGTAAACACTAAACAGTAACGATAAAACGCCTATACTATTCAATTTGAAAAAACACAAGGATGCCGTGAGCGGGTATTCAAATCTATCATTGGGTGTTTATTGATAGTGTCGTTAGCGAGGACAACCCCAGTGTAGAAAAATCCGCAAAAAGTATCAAAAGAAAACACAACGGCGCTCAGGTAAATGAAAAAAAATATATTGGCATAACCCTGCTTAAATATCAACTATAAAGGGACAAGATCGAGACACAGTATTGAAATGTCCTATGCCTTGAGGGAAAGGTAGACACCTTGTTGGCCATTGAAGGCTCAAAGAATCGTGCAAAGAAATACTGTTGACAGGCATGGGTATTAAAGAGCACAAGCAGTGTGTTCAAAGATGAACAGGAATGCACATATGGCCCAATGTCTTGCTCAGATGATGGTATTCACATATTTAGAAGTGTGCACATGCCTACATTGCTCAATTCAGTAAAAGTTAAATTTAGTTAAAGTTTTCCATTGTTTGTATTCTCCGTAGATTTTCAGCATTTGATTTTGATTTTCAGCATTTAAGTGAAAATAGTGTGAGTATGTACTCATTGAATGCAAAAATTATCTAGAGCACTGTACAGGTCGGTACTCCTAGACTCGCAGTCTAGGAGTATGGGTCTGTACTCCTACTCCTAGCCACTTCTATGGGTGTCAAGCACCAGTGTGAAAACAGGATTCTTGGATGTGCTTGTCAAGAGTTGAGATTCTAACCTCAGTCAAGCTGTTTTGCTTTCGTTTCAATCCTAAACTTTGTTGTATGTTTGTAAAATACATGTAAATTATTGAAATAAAATATGTTTAAACCAAACCTCAGTCACCATGGCAATAAATTGAAGCTTGTGCATCGAGAGAGATGATAGACCCACTATCTCATAGATAGAGCATTGTGAATAAATAGTCTACTCATAACAATTTGGTTAATCATCAAGTGTTTCTTATATAAACTAATTGTATTCTAGACCTCTAGATAGAATCTTACCTTTATTTTTTTTTAACATTCTGATTCAAATGTCCTTTAACCCATTACCCCATAAATAGGCTTTTTTACCCCCTCTAATTTATTCCTACACTGAAGAAAATAGTTCTACTGTGTACAGTAGTGCTGAAACGGTTACCAGAATTTTGTAACCGGTTAATCGTTGCTCGTAACCGGGGTTAACCGGTTAATCGTAACTTAAATATGCCGACTGACACATCATTAGTCAGTAAGAGTTGGACGTTACACATGTACACGGAAGACCGTTCAACTGTTTTACCTATACACATTTACAAATTTGGAGACCGTTTGCATGCGTGTGTAAACGATAATAGAATAATAATATTGGTGCCAAAGAACTGTTTATGAATGTTATACTTTTTTCGAACTGTTTTACCATGCATGCCGACGTAGGTCCTTCATAAATTGCAAAGAGAAGAGAAGTAGATCTATTGATCTTATAAAATGAACTTACATGTACATGTATACTGCATGATTATGTTGATCAATAAATCGTTTAAAAAGCGGCCATTTGATGTCTTCTCTAAATAAGTTGCATTTGTAAAATAATAATAACTCCAACACACGGAATAATTATGCGCGGCCGAATATGAAGACTAATCCCGCATTGTGTTATAGATATTAATTGGTCCCATTCTTGTCTTATTTTAAACCTTTCCAAACCGGTTGAAGTGTAGATTCAGCTAACCGGGTTTTATTATTTTATCGTTTTTGATTGGGTGGTCTAAAAATATATTTGAAATTGACATGCGGATATTCCTGGAAACCCTTGTTTACGTTTTCCCTACGCGAACGTCATATATAGCTACTAGGGTAGAAGTCCAAAGCAAACCGAATATTTCGAGGTCAGAAGGTTAGTAAGCGTGTCAAGTTCAACTGTCAAAATAGCGAAGGAAACAATATATCGAAGACAAGTTTGTTGTAAATAAAACTGTTCAATCGTCATTTATTGTAAAGACATGTGAAATAAGGGTTCTTTAACTCATCTTCAAATAAAATGACATGATGCAGCGAGTATTCAGTGTTGAGAACACCTGAAAAGTATATTGAATTCCTTACATAAAATACTTTGTTAACGGCATCGTTTTGTGTATTGAGCTCCGCGTACATGTTAACAAAAATCAGGAAACGCCCTACCCTTATCAATCAACATGCTACTGCATTTTAAAACTTAAATATCATGTATATCATAGAGTAAAATATTTCAACTTCAAGTGAACGGTAAACATATCTGAAGGTTGTAGCTCCCGTCATATGCATAATGGGGCTTCATTATTGTTAAACAAAATGGCTTCCGGTTACCGACTTTGTAACCGGTTAATCGGCAGTTCATAACCGTTAACGGTTACCAGGGGCGTAGCTTGGCCAACATGAGAGTGTAGGCATACCTTTTCTAGGGGGTCCGGGGGCATGCTCCCCAGGAAAATTTTGAGCTCTACAACACTGGAAACGCATTTAAGGAGGGTCTGGGGAGACATTTATATGAAGAATTAATGAAATAAAAAGCTTCAAAGACCAGACAATTTTATTTTTTTGCAAAAGAATATGCCTGCATATTTTCCTTGAAAAAATACCCCCCAAAACAACAACAACAACCCCACATCAATCAGTATATCATAGGGTCTGATACAGTAATTGTTTCATTAACAGACTCACTGACTATATTTTCTAGGGGGTTCTGGGGGCATGCTCCCCGAGAAAATTTTGAGTTCTACAACACTATAGACGCATTTAAGGAGGGTCTGGGGAGACAATTATATGAAGAATTAATGAAATGAAAAGGCCTACCAATTTATGGAACGCACTCTTACTAGGAGGAGTTGGGGGTTGATTCCTAGATGGCCTTTGGCTTGTTCTGAGGACGTTTTGCGCATTCAAGACAGATAAAATTCTGCCATAAATCTATGTAAAAAGTCGGCTGAAAATAACATAAAGTGTCTGTTCCAGGTTAATATAACTTAATTGTTGACAAGTTAGACTCTAACACCATTCTATTAATTTTTGATTGCATTATTTTACTTTTTAAATTGTCGCAAGTATGAGAACAGTGTGTGCACAGTAGCGTGTGTTTGCATAAAGGCAGCTACATGTACAAATGTACATGCGTGCCAACGGGGTGACCATACCAATAAATAAGTGTACGCTTTAATTCTTACTAGGGGGTCCGGGGGTATGCGCCCCGGGAAATTTTTACTCCTAGATAGTCTCTAGATGCATTCTGAGGTCTTTTCCCGCGTTTGATAATGGCAAAATACTAACATGAATCTATCGCCAAGGTCCCTAATTCCGTGGGGTACCAAATTCCGATGACTTTTTGTTTACATCACGCGCAGCGCGAGATTTGCACACATCACGAATCCGACCGTAAGATTTGTTTTTACTATGAATGTATTTCATCTTCCAAACAACACAAGTGAAAAATGCGGTACATAAAAGTATGTTTTCGATGTGATTATGCATATACACCCAAAAACAGTTATTTTCACTATTCCCAAACTTACCTGTATCTTAGCAACGAATTTGATGCCTTAAACATACAGAATTTAGTTTACTACTACATCGTCTGCAAGCACTGTCTATTTGTTTTGAAGGTCACGTGACTATAAATACGTCACATGTAAGGCCAATAACTTTTAATTGGTTGGTTTATTGGTAATCACCTTATCATGTGTAAGCAAAGAACTGGCACAGTTTTGCATTACTTTCAGATCAACCTCACCCACATTAAATAAGAATAAAAATAGAAACTACCAACCATCAGCCCTCACAAATGCATAAAAATATGTAAAAGAGAACAGTGGTTCTGTCAGGAGAACAGGATATATTCATGGAGTACCTATTAAACTATACTGAGGGACAAAGTATAATTAGGCAATGTTTACCCAGAATCTGCGACTGTTTGAAAAAACCAATTTTGACCAGTATTAAGAAAATATTTAATGTATCAATATTTCTAGTTTATTTGTTTTTATTTTTCATTTAAAAACATTGAACAAGTGTTAAGAAAAAACCTTTATGGGATCTTGGACTTAAACCTAACAATTACTTTGTACTTGGCCTTAATTTTGATGTCATCGGTTCAAGGTACCCTTTCAAAATGGCGGCTAGATTTGACAGTGAAAATACATGCATGTTTGAAAGACGATTTTAGTGGAACTTTAGTGTTAATTTAAATTTCACTGGTGTACAAAAAGGCTTTAGGGACAATTTGATTATGTAAGTGCATATGTTGATGTTTCTGGTACATTTTTATATCTTTTATCACGGTCAGTATCTGATAGGGGAAAAAGTCATCGGAGTTTGGGACCTCGGGGATATGTAAAAATAATTGGGCTTCACCCCTAACCCCCTTAGATGTCAATTATATTGCTTTTTCTGCATTTTTAGCCTTTTTTATTTTTTGGACTTCTGAAAAAAAAGTGTAGGCACGTGCCTACTTGCCTAATAGGAAGCTACGCCAATGGTTACCCGGGTAATCGTTTCAGCACTAGTGTACAGTCATGAATATGTGCCATAAAAAATATTTTCTTTATCCTTGTAGATGGATGATAGGATAAAGCAGGCTGAAGGCTTTTTTCTGCTTTACTTTCAACCTGCTTTAAGCGGTCACATATATTGAATACTAGAAGCAGGCTATGGGGTAATGGGTTATGTTGCCATAGCTCAGCCTTTTCTTCTGCAAACAATAGGCCTATGCACAAATTTAATTAAGAGCCTCTCTGAGAACATTGATTATGGAACGCATATAGATATTTTATAATTATTGATATATTTTAAATTCAAAAGTTTAGAATTCTTTGTTGGTGTCAAGTTTAATTAAATTCGTTTTCCTTCTCTCGTCTAAATCTCCGATTGATGCAGACGTTGGAAATTGAAGTCGCATGGTGTTTTCGATTATTTTTTCATTTTCTATTCATATCAGCCAAAATGCTGAACATATCTACTTTTATCATTTATTATATACTTACAGAGTTCACTGAGTTGCTATTACAATTGGGACTCTCCGAGGGGTCGACTTTTTGCTTCTTAGCTGGAGGTTCCTCTTGTGGATTACTACTGGACATCTACCAAAAGACAAAGCGTTTTAAATCAGATCACTTTTTCCAATAAAATACATCAAGGCAAACAACAAAAAATTGTTTCAAAGGTAAATGAAAAATTGTTGTTTCCAAAATGCAAAGTATTTCTAATATTGAGTGGTTATTTGTACCTGAAATTTTATATTTTACAGACGAGGACGTCTACTAGTACCGCAATCTTAGTCAATATGGCGGCCTTCTACACAGTCTAATACACGTGCGGAAGTTGGGAGAATATCATTGTGTATTCATTAGCATAATCCAATTAGACAGTTCTCGAGCCGCCTTGAGTGAAATAAAAGGACGCAGGTGGGAGAAGCCTTTTGTAAACGCAGCGTAAACTCTGTGTGTTACCTGGTTTCGATAAGAATCAAGTGAAGAATGATGATTATCTCAATATGTCATGTTCTCATTCTCGAAAATCTCACGATATTGACATCGACTTACCCAATACACAAACGAAACCGGCGATTGACAGTCCGTAACACTTCGTAGTACTCTCGATTTTCGACTTATTATTTGTTGTTGTTAATTCCAAATAAACGTATTTATAATAATATTAGCAGCTACACCACATATTATCAATTATCAATTAATACAATTGTTGAAAATGCCAAATTTTTAGGAGTTTCCCAGAAACTATTTCTTACGTATACTTCCTGTTTCTATGTTCGTATGGCATGCTGGGAAAATCATTTCCCATTCTAGAAATGACGTCATTCAGAAAAAGTATAGTGTTGGGAAAAGAAATAGACTATAGAAAGTAGTGTGTAATCTTAAAAAAAATCAAGAGAAAAGAAAAACAAAGATCTACATTTTTTTAAATAGTTGTTAGTCAAATAGATCCATAGTCATGATAGAAGACAGTTATTTTCGACACATCTAAACTAAAAGTAGAGTTGATCGACACGCCTTCTTTTCTTTGTGTGCAGCCGGGACGCTATATTATCTACTATAATATACGTTCCTGTTCTGTGGTAGACACTAATTTTTAAGCCTTTAACCCATTACCCTGGAATGTGTGAGGATTATAACACTGAATGTGCTATATAATTGACCCTCGGCCTGTACCATTATAGCTACACTCATTGAAAGTTTCAAACAAAGTTTGGACCCGATGAGGAATATGCATGTACAAACCCGGTGTCTGATCTGGACCATAGGAAACGTTTCCTAGATCCTGATGGGTGGCTGGTCAATGAAAGCTGAAAAGTAAAGCAAAATGCTCATTAGGCTTAAACAATTTGCTGCTTTATATACGTCTTCTAGATGTTAAAATATTTGAAAATAAAAAGTGCACAGTTTCTTTTGGAATTGGGTATAGGCTACTTTCAATGTCCTTAAACAGCCACCTGTACTAAAGACTGTTCAAAACAAGTCAAAAAGGGGTTAAAACGAAGGGAAGGGGTCAAAATGAAGCACGTAGACCCAACGATTTTGTATGATTAATTAACACCATGAACACTAACGACGAGTATATTCGTAATTTACAAACCGTGTACCTCTGGAGAGTACATTTGTCCTAGCAAACAATATTGACCCAGCTCAGATGACCCCTAAAGAAACCCTCTGATCAGGGTCTACCGTGCGGACTGTTTGTCATTTTGCCAGATATTACAAAAAAATAACCCTAAATAGTAAGAGATGGACTAAACCAAATTGGAATCTGGAAATGTCCATTAAAAGTTTTATGGGTAAATGAGTTAAGATTCTAAACCTTAACTTACCCTTTCCAATGGCTTATTGCGCCTAGATACTTTTTATGAAATTGTCGCGTCTGCGAAAAAAGAAGGAGAAGAGTTTGTATAAGTTTGAACCAAACTTGTTTTCTAATCCGAATATTTATATGTGAAATTGTATGTATTGTCAGTCATGACTGTATCTGTACTGTTAAAAAAATAAAAATAATAATAATCAAAAAATCAAATGCAGTTTTAGATCCTGTCCCGGCTGGTAAAGTATAGGAATCCATACAGACAAATATTTCATATGACATAGCAAACAGTGTAGACCCCGATGATACGCTTAGTAATGCAACGTCTCATCATGGTCTACACTGTTTGCCAATGTCCACTTTAGCAGAGACTATATAGGCCTAAATGGGTTTATTTTAATTTAACCCTTATCCTGCGGTAATATCGTCTGCTTCGAAATTGTCGTCTGCAAAATTTGTTAGATTTAGATTGATACATTTTTTTAAGTAAAGAAACCTAAAGATGAGTGTCAAACAGTTTGAATCCAGATCAGACGCCGCGTTAAGCGGCGTCTGATCTGGATCCAAACTGTTTGCAAAAATCAATAAAGTCGCGATCAGCAGGCAAAGGGTTAAAGGCGCCTTCGCGCTCAGGAAATACGGAATCCAAAACCGTCATACAAGCCCCCGTACACCCTGCCGAAATACCGTGTAACTAATAGTATTGCAGTATAGAATGGCACAGGTGAATGTAGGTACACGATTCAAAATGTCTAACCTTCAGCATGCTATATGTGATTGTCGTCTGGCAAAATGTGTTGTCTGCAACTATTCTTAGAATTTATTTTACATGTATCTGTATTTTCTTAGAATATAGCACCTGGGTGTTAAGCAGTTTGTATTCAGATGAGACGCCGAGTAACTCGGCGTCTCATCTGGATCCAAACTGTTTGCATCAGTAAAAACAAATTTTCCCACGGCATGCAGAGTGCTACTTCTTCCAATGCAAATACATGTATGTCGTCTGCTCAATTTTGTTGCAATTTAGATTTGTTGGCATCTTGACTGAAGCAGTCAAGTTGTCTGGATTCCGATAAGACGTCGAGCTATTAGGCGTATTTAGATCTGGGTGTAAACTATCAGTCTAGAAAGCAGTCTAGATTCAGATTTTCGACAGTAAGTATGTGATTTCAAAACGTGGTCTGTGCTTTACATATTAAACTAAAATACAATTTGGACATTGGATACAGGAATTCCTTAGCAAATCCTAATATTGAACAGTTCGTTATTTCATATGTTAGATAGCCACATTGTCTACACTGTATGTCAGGACTTTAATAAACGACTAGAAACTTTAGCAAAATCTTAATGTACCAACCTTCACACCGGAATTTTCATTGAGGGACACACACACACTCTTATTACATTTACAGTTGAACTTCGATATCTCGAACTCGGTTAGGTCGAACTACCCGTATTTCAAAGTTAAAACGTGGCTAAACCACGTTTTAACTTTAAAATACGGGTATGTTAGACTTAACTGAGCATGAAATATATGCAATTCATATATGTCGACAAATCGGATAGTTCCAATTATTAAACGAGTTCGAGATATCGAAGTTCGACTGTA
The DNA here is from genome assembly GCA_922989275.2 of Gari tellinella. NCBI lineage: Eukaryota > Metazoa > Mollusca > Bivalvia > Cardiida > Psammobiidae > Gari > Gari tellinella. The sequence goes on from OV277858.1 coordinate 57,916,188, forward strand.
TATTGATTTGTAGCGGGACTATACGTTATTAACATTGTTCTTTTTATGGTCGGTTAAACATAGACATAGATATATAATTGTAGTTTTAACCATCTTACCTAGTTTAATAGTTTAAATAGTTTCCCACAGGTAGCAAATGCACATATATGGTTAACCTGTATATTGAGAGCCTTTATATACCCGATGCTAACACGCAGAATATATTTCAGGCAATTCATCAGGTCTGGGATCCTACAATGACTAAGGCTTAAACTTAAATATTCTACATGTATACCGATATTTTGCAAGCAGTTTGAATCCAGATGAGACGCCGAGTAACTCGGCGTCTCACCAGGATCCAGACTGTTTGACATTTTTATTATATTTGCCAAAGAAAAGGAACAATGGATGGAAACGGGAAAAAAACAGAAGTAAAATGGTGACTGCGTTAAATGTTAAAAGGATTGACTCAATATGGCATACACAAAGAGGAAGGGGGGGGGGGGGGGGTTACGTGTATTTATTGATTTGACTAATCGATAGGACTAGATTGTTCGCTCGATTCCAATAGTGCTGCGTGTACATACATATATACATGTATACGTTGGACTGATACATGCTCTCTGCTGTTTTTACTCTCATTAACTTCAGCAAAGTTCACAGAAATATTAGCGCTAGCTGAGATCAACATATTTATTTTGACTGGATAGTCATAAAATAATGTTTTGGGGTTGTTGATTTTTGTTGTTGTTGTTTTCTGTAATTTTAACCCTTATCCTGTCGATCGGACTTGACTGGAATTTGCAGTTGCGGCGTATCATCTGGATCCAACTGCTCGACTCTCGTCTTTAAGATTTTTTAATTTAGATAATTATGTATACATCTTAATTTAACCCCCTCGACGACAATTTCAAAGCCGTGAGACGTTACTACGTCAGGATGAGGGTTTATTATTCTGATAGTCAAACATTGCTGATCATCCATCGCGCTTGTGACATAAAAACTACGTTGACCAAATATTACGATTTAACTGTTGTCTGCTGTTAAAACTAGTCATCTACAGCATTCGATTGTCCAAGACAAAAATCCCACAACATTTTCAACGGTTAAGAACGTAAGGTGTTATTAAAGCATAAAGCAAGAAGAAAGTATGGTTGCAGCTAAAAGCAAGATAATAGTGTAGTTGTAGCTCAAAGCAAGTTTGGAGTTACGGTGAAGCTTAAAGCTTCTAAGAAAGATGAAAGTAAAGCAGACAGCTCATTCCGTAATCAGCTTTCTGAATTCATTCCTTGGACGACCACTAGTGGTATAACTGGCGCTTTAATTTAAACTTCTTTATAATGCCATCGTTTTAAAGGCAGGCTACTGCTGAAAGCGATATGAAAGTAAAGCAGAAAGGAGCTTGCTATACAATATGAGCACTCAAAACATATGGCGCTTTAATTTAAACTTCTTTATAGTGTCATCGTTTTAAAGGCATGCTACTGCTGAAAGCGATATGAAAGTTAAGCAGAAATGAGTTTTCTGCATTCCTTCCATCCTGATTTATGCTGCCATCATTATTCAGTACCAATAATAGATGTTGTTTTTTTGTGAGGAGGCTAGGTAAGAAGATCTAGCTAGCTAAGAGAGTATACTTTCATAAGCAAAAAGAAAATATAAACAGTTTGATTAACCCCTATATTGCTGGACTATCGGAAAAAAATTTAACGACAATTTAACAAATGTCTCTAAAGGAATTTTATCTAGAAGCACTGACATTTATAGCAAACTGCATAGTCCCTGATCTGAGGGCTCCTTCAGGAGCCCACTGATCTGGGTCTACATTGTTTTCAGGAGTGTAAATCTCGGCTCCAGCACTGAAGGGGTTAAAAGCACACAGAAGCAGATATAGCACATACATGCATAATATGACAAGCCACAATAGTCACCTATCAGGCACAATAGACATCCTTCTGATCTGGGATCCGCACTGTTTGCAGAAAAAACAATAATATATTATGTCATGTTACAAACAGTTTTGGGTCACTTAAGACGCTCAGTAACATTGCGTATCAACCGACTCTGCACTGAATAATGAGGAATTTATCTAGAAGCAATGACATTTACAGCAAACTGCATATTCCCTGATCTGAGGGCTCCTTCAGGAGCCCACTGATCTGGGTCTACATTGTTTGCAGGAGTGTATCGAGGCGTGTAAATGATGTTTAATCTGATATGACCTCTAAATGACATTGACCTTTACCAAACTTGTACTGAGGTCAAGTGGTTCTTAAGATGAATACAACTGCCAAGTATCAAGTCCCTACTACATGCAGTTCCAAAAATATGGTCAAGGCCACCTACCCGTAAGTCGTTTCGCTACCCAATTTTTTAAAATTATATACAGTAAACCTATATTTTTTGGTTAAATCGAATATGGCGAAATATTATTAAGCTATAATGTTTTTTACAAACATATTTTTGAATTATTGAAAAAATGAACATATTTTTGAATTAATTATTGAAAAAATGAACATAATTTTGAATTAATTATTGAAAAAATGAACGATTATTGACACAAATTGTGTAAGTTACTAAAAATAGATGCTGTATATTTTATGTATAAATATAATACTTTGCTTGAGCGTAATTGCTACCTTAGGCTCATAATTATACAAATAGATTGGATCCAGACAAGACGCCTTGTTACGCCTCTCGTCGGGATCTTAAATGACTATTAAGTAAACAGAGTGGAGAGCTCCTACAGGAACTGTCTTTTCTGGGTCCACTCTGTTTGCAAAGGTTCATTTTGTTTGTGGACCATATTGAGAATTGGTTGTTTTGATACCAAATATGCAATCCACATGAAATGGTCATTATTATTATTAGAAATTAATTATAGTTATTAGAAAGAAAAAGTTTTTTTACGGCGAACTATGTGAACAGTAGTTACGACATAGACAGTTTACGCATACAACTTATGCGAGTTGACTCTTAGAATGCAAGATATAGAGCGTGAAATGAATGTGGTGTGAATGATAGAATAAGTAGCAAACCGATTGGATCAATGTTACATGTCAGTCTGTACTGGATCTAATCTGTCTGCATAACCCTAACAGTCGTGACGAAACTTTCTGCATTAGTAAAACGATGTTTACATATGCATCGAGCAAGATTTAAATATGAGAATGGCTTTATTTTAGCTCGCCTGTACGAAGTACAAGACGAGCTATCGCAATACCCCCGGTATAGTCGTTGTCGGCGGCGTCGTGAACGTCGTGAACGGCGTAAACAATTTTAAGAAAAAGGCCTACACTGTAAATCAAGCGGCCGCTTTACGCGTTCATTTTCCTAACACATTACATTCAATGTTTCAACACATGTGTTGAATGTGTTCAACCCTATCTCTAAATCTGCTGAATTTACAAGAGTGCACACCAAGTGTTCATATTTGTGTTCAAAAGTGAACGCCAGCGCTTATGAGTTTGGACCCTAGTGTTAAGGGGATGTAACTCAAGTCCTTTATACTTTATTTTTTCTATTTGTCTGAATTTATTTGATGAAACTTTAGTTTTACGTGAATATCCGACGCGATTCGATGGGAAACTCAAAAATTTACGTCTCTTTTTGAAAATTTGAACACTTTATTCACGCTAGGCATTCACGATATGTTCTAAAATTCGAAAACATTAACTCATTATTCCATATGACGTCATAACTATTTAATGACGTCACTATGCTGTTATCATAAACAAGTAGCCATTTTTTCGTTGACGAGTCGCAAACGATTGTTTGAATTATGTGGGAATTCATTCACATTCACTCTTAGGGAACGGAAAACGCAGGAGAACACTGTAGATTTAATATATTTTCTGGCCTTAGATGCTTGTTGTATTATAGCTTTCATCTTTGGCTGGGGAAATGTTTTTATCTACACAAGCTGCAACCACAAAGTAAGGAAGAAAGCTAGTCCAAATTATTTAGACGTTTCGTTTGCTCTTTTTCATCATTCCTTTTTTGTAAGCTTCAACGTCTAAACGTTATTGGCTAATTCCCTAACGCATTTTCTACCTGAATCGATTTTCGTCATTTATCTTAGTTCATAGAGAATATGGGTTTCATTTGATACATTAAACAGTGTTATACTGTATTATGTATACTACCTAAAATCCATGTCACTCACCTATCTTTAGGTCAATAACACTTACAGTAATATTCCCAGTTGAACAGTATTCAAAAAGTCTGCCATGTTGTTGTTGTGATGTTTGTGATGACGTCATTCGGGTAAACAATTATACAAATTCATTTGAACGAAATAGCTTTAAGAAATAGAGGGGGAATTGTAATGGTGGATTTCGTTTAAATAATTAGTTTGTGAACCACTTCCGGTTAACCTAATATGCAAATGAAGGTAATTCCCTAAGAATAGGCATGGGTTACTGATGAAATGTGAAGGACTGATTCAAATCAGATAAATAAACACAAAATGTGAGTACCGTAAACTATTTTGTGGCAAAATATGTTTGAAAAACAGTCATATTACAGGACTGAAGAGAATTACGAGCCCAAACACACCTAATTTGCTCTATATTTCTCTTGAACCGTTCCTCCGTAGTTTTCCGTGGGAACGATGCGCCGAGTTTTCATTGAAAAAGTGAAAGACGTTGCATATGCCAGAAACTGAAAACTGTTAAATATCACAAAAAATGATGGGAAATGTTGATATTAGCATATGCAACGGCTTTCTATGAAGGACTAGGAAGAAAGCGTGCTTAAATAAGGAGTAGGCCTAAGGTGTTTGTGTGTGTCACTGTGTGTGTGCAGGGGGGATCTCGCTAACTCAAGGTATTTGGTAAGTAGATCTAGATAGGTAATTTTGTATTTAGTATATTTCAACAGCACAATTTTCGTATGAATAGTACATTTTAGCGTGACATCTCAAACCTACTCAAAAGTTGGACTAAAACCCGAGTCAAAGCAGGCTGTTTCATAATGTCAAGCCGAAAGCTGATTTTACCGATGTGACATTACCCGATGTGTTTTGCTATGTTCTTATGCTCTCTGCAACAACTTGGTTTTGGAGAACTGTTAATGTGTGGTCCGGAGGATTAAGGCCGGTTTTTGGCCGAATCGTGCATTTTTTGATACACCTATGGAATTTGGCACACACTTACTTTGAGCTATTACGCTTTATTTAAAAACGGGACCCCAGTCAGAATTGACCCATGGTGACTGTGGCGGCCATTTTAAAAATGGCTGCCATTTCAAATTTCAAATCCATGTAGCTTGTTTAAAGCCGCATTGTGCTTTTGAGAAACCTGCATAAAACGGTTGTTTGGGGTCCCATTTGAACTACGTGGGACGTGATTCTTTCACAAAAACCGGTTTTATTTAAGCAATTTGCTTTTTAAATTTTATTTATAATATTTTGGTGCTAGCACCAATTAAAAAGCCTCCCTTGTGAATGGAAAGAAGGACAACTCTGTAAATACAGGGCTCCAGATAACGGAAGTATTTCGAAAACTTAAATCTTTATTTCTACTTTTAAACCCAATGGTGTCATACTCATTAAAGGTGTCTCGAATAGACGGTTTAATCAGTAGTAACACCATAGCATTCGGTGCTGAAATGAGTGAGAAAATGTTAGATTGGTTCAGATTACTCTCGCTTACATGTTTAGCTGGAACATCTGGATAACCCTTATTCTGCTGCACAGACGTCTGCTTCGACATTGTCGTCTGCAAAATGTGTTCAGTTTAGATTTATGCATTGTTTTAATTAAACAAACCTTAAGACGAGTGTCAAATAGTTTGGATCCAGATGAGACGCCACGTTACGCGGCGTCTTTTCAGATTCAAATAGTTTGTAAACTCCGTAAAGTAGGCACAGGGTTAAACACTATGAGATTCAATAACAACGTGTACATATCTTTCACTGTGGGTAAACGGTCAAATAAACTATAGAGAATGTATACCTTGAGCTTGCTGAAAATGACTGTTTCAGCCTTGTCCGCTCTCTAACTCAAACATTTCTTTTTGGATCTTCACCAAACTTGCTACAAATGTTTATTAGTATAGAATCTAGGTCAGGTTCAATAACTAGCAAAATCGCATAAGGCATGTCTGAGTTATTGCTGAAAAATGCTGAAACAGTCATTTTTTAATACATAAAGGGCAAAAACTCCGATATGCCACATGCGATTTTTGTAATAATCAAACTAAACCTAAATTTTATATACTTAAACATTTTCAGCAAGTTTAATGAATATCCGATAAAAACTGCATGTGTTAGAGTGCAAAAAGTGACTGAAACCGTCATTTTTCATTAATAAACAGGCAATAACTTAGATATACCTTATGCGCTTTTAGTAGTAATCATACTAAACCTTGATATTATATCAATAAATATTTTCAGCAAATTTGGTGAAGATCCAATAAAACGTATTTGTGTTAGAGAGCAAACCTTGCTGAAAACAGTCATTTTTTAATACATAAAGGGCAAACACTTAGGTATGCCACATGCGATTTTAGTAATAATCAAACTAGACCTGAATTTTATATGAATAAATATTTTCAGCATGTTTGGTGAATATCCGATGAAAACTGTTTGTTTTAGAGTGCAAAAATGACTGAAACAGTCATTTTTTTTTATAAATGAACAGGCAATAACTCAAAAACACCTTATGCGATTTTAGTAGTAATCAAACTAAACCTTGATTTTATATCAATGAACATTTTCAGCAAGTTTGTGGAAGATCGGATAAAAGATATTCGAGTTAGAGAGCGGACAAAAAAGTGTGATAGTCTAACTGACTGATGGATCGACCGTCGAAGGTAATTGCGGTTGCACACGGTGATGTTGACTCCGGCTGTATCACGTGATACTAAGCCGTGTGGTAAGGTTTATGGCAGACGCTCTATTTTCGGTTTGTTATGATTTTAAATCGCCCTTTTTGGTGATTTAGGTCCGTCTTCATCATTTCATAGATCAGTTTGGCCCATTAGAATGTTCAAACATTATTATTAACCGTTATTGTATTTCAGACATTATGAAAAGGTCTGAAAACACAATGGGACTTTAATAATAGGGGTAGAAAGTTTATGTCGGCATCTTTACTTCTGTTTTCAGGATCATTTAGTTCAGATATAATCACGAATCTGTATTTTGAAGAAACAAATGAAATGATTTTCATTATATCTAATAGAATTATTAATACTGCAGTCATTTTACTTGAAAATAAGTAAGAAAAATCAAATACATCCTCTCAAAGTAGATAAAATTGGAAAACAGAGATGACGAATTTCATGAAATTTGGCACACACTTGCATTGACCTATTATGGTTTATTTATGAATTAGACCTCGGTCATATTCGATCAATGGCGACTGTAGCGGCCATTTAAAAATGGCCGCCATTTCAATTTTTCATAATAATAGGGATATCAAGTAAATGTTGGTAGCTATACCTATATTTTCAGGGTCAATGAATTAAAATATGAAAACAAAACTGTATTTTAAGGAAGAAAGGTCAAAATGGCTGCCGATTTACGTACACATTACTAAAATGGTAGCCATTTTGTGTAAAATAAACTAAATATTAATAAATAATCCAAATGTTGTGTTTCCAAATTGAAATATGTAAGTATTTACATTATTCACATTATGAATTTGATGAAAACACACTCTTTGTCTTAATGTAATTGATTTAGAAGTTAGACCTTAATTAGATTTTACCTATGTAAGCTAAGGCGGCAATTTAAAAAATGGCCGTCATTTCAATTTTCAAATCCATGTAGCTCGTTTAATGATAGCGGTAGAAAGTAAATGTTGACATCTACATCTCGTATACCTGTGTTTTCAGGGTCAAGGAATTCAAATATAATTACAAGCCTATATTTGGATGAAGAAAAATCAAAATTACAGCCTATTCACGTAAAATACTAAAACGGCAGCCATTTTACGTAAAAATAACTTTTTAAATAGGTAATTAAAGAAATTGTTTCAATATAGAAATATAGAATTTTAGAGTTTGTGTTTGAAACAAAATAAGCAACAATTACAATGTGTATGCGTTTAATGTCATGCCGCACAGAAGTGTGGGTCATATACTGTTACTTTTGTCCATCCGTATGTACGTAATAACGTCCATCCACTTGCCTTCCAATCTGCAAACTAATGTGTTTAAATGAAAATAGGCATTATTGGATTCGTACAGAACATTAGTAGCCAAGCTGTACCATGCATGAAACCTGGTTTCCATGGCAATAAAATAAAATATTTTAGTAAGAACAACATGTCACTGGTCTTAGATATTTGGCATTATCATTATCTTCTAGACTTCTACCAAACTTGTCAAAATCATAGCATATAAGTCTTATGACACCAGATCTTGGGGAAAGCGATTTTATAAAAACCATGGTCTAATGTATCAGTGCTTTTTAACTGCTTTACATTAGGCATATGAAAGAACCAGAAAAATCTGTCTATAATAAGAGTAGGACATCGCGCCCGGTTTTTTTTGTATACACTGTCCTCTCCCTAAGATGTCTTATTAGCCCATATAACGCAGAAATAGACGTTAACAGCCAAACCAAACTCACCAGATCTTGGGAATGATAAGTGAATTCGGTATCACAGTTGGTCGCTACAACTTAAATCTATTTTACCGACATTACGTTCCTGGAAGTATTTGTTCTATGTTTTAAAGATAACACCGTGGTATTACCTATCAGTCATACTTCTACCCTTTTTGTTGTACTCTGTACTGAAGATAACGGCATTCAAAACTTTCTTTGCATTCAACGTGTATTTTGCAAATATTGGCATTCCATATTTGTTCTTAACCTTTCTCGCTTGTTAAAAATTCACCTAGGTTACTTTATCAACAGCTTCCAATACCATTTAGTCGTTTATTTGGGACACGTGTGCAATTCTTTGTCAGTTTCAACATGTAACATATGGAGTACCAGCAGATATCGTTTAAAACAAAATGAACTCTTGATAGTGAATTGCCAGTAATGCGTGCAATATCAAGTTCTTTATATCAAACATACATTTTCTATTTTTAAAACATTTTTTTCACGTGTTCCTGTTTTTGACCAACCTGATTGTGTGGCACTATCAACAGGCTCTATGTTGACAATCAAATGTCTTTCTACATCTTCAAACCACCTCTAAGAAGACCAAGCATCACTGGGTTTTTTGGAAGAAGCTCTTTTAACCAGGTTTTTCAAAAACTTCATATACGACTGAATATCGTCAGTAGTTGTTACTTGTTTTCAAACTAGTTTTTGATAAGTAATTGAATTATCTGTCCACGTTGAAATAATGACAACTTGTTGAAACTATTATGATAGGATGTAACTAAATGTGGATATTTACTAAAGATAACCGGCTGAAAATTCCTTGTGGAAATGGTGTGTCACTACCATACGCAATGCGTTTCGATGATTGCTTGTAAAGCATCTCCTAGTAGATATTTATCAGGATTGTTTAAGTCATAGACCTAGGAAGGAGATTTGTCCTACTACGCAGTCATTTTTTAAAGAATCCCTGTTTATTTTGTTTGATTTACATATACTTAAATGAGCGACAATTCAATGATATTGTTTTATAATGACTCCAATGAACAATATACATATACGTAATCGTCTTTCTCATCCACTGGAGGCCATGTTTTATACGGTTAACTTTGGAGAATGAATTGTAGTATCAAGTATATGATGAAAACGACCCAAATTGGATCGAATTGTCGCATGAACAGGCAATGTTTCATTACATGTACTGTACCTTAATTCTCTAGATAACGCTCATATTGAGCCACATGGCAAGAATATCTTTGATTTTAAAGACAAAAACATAACACGCAATGTGTTTTAAAAATAATTGCTTTTTTAATACTTTACAAATTTAGAAATGAATTAAGGAATATGAAAACGTTCTTGCTTTTCTACCTTATGTCTTTATTTGGCACTAAAGGAAAACATTCAATAAAATATATTCAAAAGGTAGCAATTTATGAAATTGTTCAAACTATTTAGATAATAAAACAAAATACCCATGTACATGCATAATGAAAATTGGAAAATGAATTCGAGTTATCGTGCAAGCAAACCGGATAGACAGATACATGTTTTCTATCAAACCGACGGACGAACAAAACTACCGTTAAGTTACTTCCACATTATATACACCGTCTTTGAATTAATATCTTTGGTAAAAAGTCAACCAAGGATCATTTGTGTAATATTATATTGAAATAGGGACAGAAGTGTCTCTCAAAACGAGTTTCGCAGTTTCACCAAAGTCATGTAAGGAAAACGAACCCCACCCACTGTCAGGTATATACATGTAACTATATTTGTATACTAAATCAAGTAGAAGGTCACCCGAAAATAACATGTGTACAATTATATAAGATAAGTAACAATGGGGTATCTGACAACATTCAGTAGCAGGTCACAACTTATATTTAAATCGGTCCAGTAGTGTCTGAAAATGATAGTTTTTAAGTGTGTTTCTTTTGGTTCCAATGATCCTATAAATAATAAGAAATTATTTCCTTACCCACTGGCGGCAATGTCTTATGAGCTTGAAAAAACATTTTAAGAAAATATTGAAGTGGGTCACTAGTGGATTATTTGTATTAAAACAAATCAGAGCAAAGGTTCCAGACAAGAATATTATTCAAGTTTGTTTCATTTGGTTGTTCCCTATGACCATATAAGGAAATTTTACACGACCCACCGACAACCATGTTAGATAAGATAAGACAAACATTTTCAAAAGTATTGAAGTGGGTCACTAGTGGATCATTTGTATTAAAACAAACCAGAGCAGAGATTTCAGACAAGAATGTTATCAAAGTTGCTATAACCAAATAAGGAAATCTTACCCCACCCACTGGCGGCCATATTGTTTTAAGCTAAGAAATTTATTTGAACAATTATAGAAGTACGTCACTAGTGGATCAAATGCGTAAAAGAAATCACCATAATGGCTCCAGACAAAAGTATTTTTAAAGACTGTTTCTTTTGGTAGCTATGGTCATATAAGGAAAACTTTCCCCACCCACTGGCGGCCATGTTTTATGAGCTAAGAAAAATATTGCAAAAATTATTGAAATGGGTCACTTATGAAAAGCAATCATGTTTATAAGAAATTATCATATCAGCACCGAAGTTTCGGACAAGGAGATGTTTAAAGTTTGTTTCTTTTGGTTGCAATGGCCATATTTCCCCCCACCCACTTGCGGCCATGATTGATAAGCTAAGATAAAAAATTACAAATAATAATTAAAAAAGGTTACTAGAGGATCATTTGCGTAAAATAACATATCAACATAGAGGTCCCATACAAGCAGGTTGTTAAAAATTAATTCATTTGGTAGTTAAGGCAATATAAGAGAATTTTACCCCACCCACTGACCGCCATGATTTTCAAGCGAGGCAGAAAATTTCAAGATATCTTGTATATGGTTAGTCATTTATTATAAATATATATATATAATATTAAAATCAGATCAATAATTTCTTAAAAAAAATGAGTTTTAAATATTTTTTCAATTGGTTGCTATGGCAACGACAATTTTTGTTAGATAATCTTCATTTCACAAAATTTGATAGAACATCATCTAAGAAACTTATATATGAAATTTTAATGAAATTGGCCAATGAGTTTCTATTAAGGACATATTTAAAGACGGTTGGCGCACAACATACTATTTTATTTACTCACGCCAAGGGCCATAACTCAAGCAAAAAAGGTTTAAGCATAACGCAATTAACAAATTTACAACAACATGTCATGTTGAACCATATTGGGTAGTTTTAACAAATTACAGGCAGAACCCTATGAGGAGTGGACGTTTAGTCATTTAAGGGTGTATCAATGTCATGAGCCATTTTTTCAAAGTATTAAACTTTTTTTCTATCATTGTTTTCTTGGAAGAGCTATTTATGATGAATGAAAAAATGAAAAAAAATATATATGGTGGTGTCCTTTTTTTTGAGCTACAGCGATTTGGAAAAGGTTTGTCAAATTTGGATTTTTTTCTTTAAATTTTACCCATTCAGAGTACAAACTTCAGTAAAATTTATTTCAAAACAAAACAAACATGGTACTTTGGGTTTTCTTTATTTATTTCATGTCTATGGTGGTATGTTCACATATATAAACCAAATTTAAACAAAGCAGGCACCAGGTTTGAACAATATGGATCCTTGAATATCAAAAATATGCTTTATAAAGGGCATGATTTTATTAGATTTTTTATTTTATGAAAAAAATTAAAAAAGTTTGAAAATGAAATAGTTCTAGTATTTAACTTTTTCTTATATTCTACCAGATGAAAGCCCATACTAAGGCAGTTCAAAATATGAAAAGAAATTGAAAGGTCAGGTTTGAAAATTTTGAGTTATTAAAGTAAAAAGAGATATCGCCCCTTACAAAATTTACAAAAAAGTACCATACCGATGATATTTAGAGCTTTATAAATTTCACATTTGGTGCCTTTTTTTTCTTAAATTAGTTTTTGTATGAAGAAATACTACCATAGATAGGAAATAAATAACACAAAACCAAATTATCATATTTGTTTTCATTTAAAATAGGTTTTATTGAAGCGGGCTGTTTGAAAAGGACAAAATAAGAGGAAGTGGGTGGGGTAAAGTTTACATGGCCGTAGAGCCAACTGTTGTTCACCAAAATGTACACTTTTTCTATTTTTTCATTCCTCTTAAATAGCTCTTCAATACAAAACCATCATAGAGTGTTTTCATATACTTTGAAAAGTTCCCAAAGTCATGACATTGATACACCCTTAAAAAGCATTTATTTACTGTCGTCAAAGGTCATAACTCTTGTATATTTTGACCATTCAGTACAACACGCATAAAAATCATAGATGTATCGTCAAATAGATCATTTCTTACCATAAAAACATTAATATAGACACAAACAAATGTTTTCTAGCAAATATATTAGCAAAAACATAAAAACATTTAAATTGTGAGTCCGCCATTTTGAAAAATGGCCGCCATTTTTGCCACAGGAGGAATTGAGCTGGGGTCCCGTTTTTAAATGACATTGTTTATGCTAGGTGAACTGTGTGCCAAATTTCATAGGTGTATCAAAAAATGCACGATTTTTTGCTTATCCTCCGGACTAAGGTTACAGTAGACATTTAAAATATGAACACATGATGTTCTGTGTATATTCTGTCTTTTAACACTTGTTCGATGAACATGTTAAACAGTGTGCAATATCTGTTGCATCCATTTTGAACGTGTCCTGCATTAAAAAATTGAACACCAAATGTGTTCATTAGTTGTTCAGTTTAGGATCACTAAGTGTTCAAAAATTGAACACTACCATTAACTCTTAACCACTTAATGAACACATGGACGCGTCATGACGCGTGCAATATCTGTTGCAAATAGGCGTTCATTACATATTCTATACTAAAACACTTGGGTTTACAGTGTATAACTTCCATGTCCCTTGAGGTATTGCTTTCATAGTTGGTATGTGTGTATAATTATGTGAAAGACCTTTCCATGCACAGAAAAAAATGGACCCCTGTGACCTTGACCTTGAACATAGGGCCTGCGTTTAGGTTTCGAAATCTGTGTTTAGGTTTCTAAAAATGCGATTAATTTAGGGCCCACGTTTAGGTTTCGAAATCGGCGTTTAGGTTTCGAATAATGACCATAACGTCTATATGTGTGTATATGGACACTACCTTTCCATGCACAGAAAAAATGGTATTGCTTTCATAGTTGGTATATCTGTATATATATGGACATTTTTTCAATGCACAGACAAATTTGGACCACTGTGACCTTGACCTTGAACTAGGGCCTGCATTTAGGTTTCGAAATTTGTGTTTAGGTTTCTAAAAAAATCTATAATCCTATATCCATTGAGATAATCCTTTCATATTCAGACAGCATGTGTATATGGTCAAAATCTTTCCTTGCATGCAAAAAGTTTGACCCCTGTGACCTTGACCTTGAACTTAGGACACAAATTTAGGTTTCGAAATCTGCGTTTAGGTTTCTCAAAATTTCTATAACTCCTATGACCATTGAGATTCCTTTCATATTCAGTGTGCATGTGTATATGGACAAGGCCATTCCATGCATGCCAAAAAAATTAGCCCAGTGACCTTGACCTTGGACTTAGGTCCCGGGTTTAGGTTTTGAAATTTTCGTTCAGTTTTCAAAAACACTTAGAATTCCTTTTTCCCTTGAGGGGTTACTTTCATATTTGATTTGCATGTGTATATGGACAAGACTTTTCCATGCAGGCAAAAAGGTTGATCTCGGTTCAATAATTATACGTGAGTTCACCCATAGTGTTACACGGTGTCTCGTCAAGGTCTGCACTGTTTGCTATATAATATTGAATATTTTTCAGTGAAGACAAACAATGCAGTCATGTCTGTAATGAAACAAATGACCTTTGTATAGGTATCATGGGTTAGTATCAATTGGACGTGAGAAATCAAAATTCTATAGACAAAACATAAGCACATATAAATTATAATGCATTTAATATTTTCAATTAACCCATTATCCCACACATGGTGTCTATTGCGTTTATAAATGTCGAACATCCAAACAGATTTTCTCGGCGTCTGGGTATTATAGACGCTGCCTGTAACTTTTATGTCCGGGGTACCTATTAAATAGCTATATAGGATTTAAATAGCATATACGTGCTAAAACATTTATACATTGAGGTTACACGGGATAATATATACTCAACAAAACAATTAAAGGGGCAAATATATAGGGTTAATCAAATAAATGAGCGCAATTTTGTTCATATAATTTTTAAAAGTATTATTATAGGGTACTTTTCTCTTTCCAAAAGAAGAAAACGATACAACTCTCCTTAAAACACAACTACCCTAAAAAGGCAGTGTGTCGGACTAGGTGGGTGGGGTAACAAAAAACAAAACCAAGAGCCCACCTGATAGGTTCTTCTCTTAAAGTATGATGTGTGTCCATCACACGCATCAATCACTTTCTGGCATCTGCGGGGAGAGCTGAGAATTAACTTGGGGACCAATAAGCATTTCTTTAAGCCCCTGGACAGTCCTAGAGTTGATGATTTCAAAGCAGACAAAGCAACAGGAAAACTTAGACACACCGAACAGTAAAACTATTGCAGCGCTCCCTCTCTACAACGACACCCTTTGGGAGACAAAACTACTGTACGTTGTTCGGAGATAGTCGTTATAGGGAGGGAAATCGGTTTACGAGTCTGACCTTGATTCAATCTGTTCGTCACTCGTAAATAAAACGTTTATTCTGTCAAAATATAGCATTAAGCATTAAGCAGTCACTTGTGTTTAGAGATCTCCTTGCTCTGGAAATGAGTGCTTGCTTAAAACATGACTGACAAAAACCTCAAATCCTATGAAATAGCACAAGCACAGCGTTTTCTTAACTCTTTACTCCAAAAACAGGTAAACACTTAAAGCAAATTATTTCGTTTGATACATAAATGAAGAAACCAAAGCACAGTATCTCGAACTAGCTAAAGTCGAAAGAACTTTTTTTCCTACTTATCCTGTTTCTAATATTTAAGATAAGTGACCACTTAAAAGCACGTTAAAAGTAAAGCAAAATGCTATTGGAATTGGAGAAAACTTTTTACATTCTTGTTAAACTTAAGGTGGTTCGCGGGTCACCTTATTCCGTGTCAGAATTCTGAAAAAGTCACTAAATCTCAAATTACAAAAAATCTAGCTGTTTAACATACACTAATTTTACTCTTATTAGATAGATATAACTTAATTCTACAAGTCAAAATAATTTAATGAAAATCTACAGTGGAATTTACATTTTATACATGATTTCCAGAAGTTCCGACAAAATGTTACACAAAAAGAGTTACCTCCCTTGAGTTCAACTTTAAAATGTCGTCAGCTCTAAATAAGTCAAACCTGTAATAAGGGACCATTGTATACGGTAGCTTGTAGATCTTTAAAGACAGGTGACTGCTTAATGCATACCAAAAGAAATGCATAAAATATCTATCTTTTAGCATTACTTTTGTCCTGTATTAAGCTGCCATCTGTCATATAGGCTATGTATAGGTTAGAGCATGTTTATTTCATACTACGGAATATATAGTCCACGAGGCGCGGGACGCGCCGAGTGGACTTTGTTCTGTAGTATGAAATTAACATGCTCTAAGCTATTTAGCACATGGCTTGGGCTCGAGAAAAATAAGAATACTCTTCGTTTCTGCTTTTTTGTTTTAGACGAAAAAGTAATTTTATTTGTAATATTTTACAGAAATTGAAAGATTATTTCAATGTGAAGTTTGAGACCTAAAGCATGTTTATTCGAGCGCAACCATGGTATAACCTATTGAGCACTGGCTTGGCTTGAGGAAAATAAGAAATGACATGACCTTTCGTTTCTGCTTTTTGTTTTTAGACGAAAAAAGTCATTTTATTTTTAATGTTTTACAAAATTTGAAAGGGTATTTCAATGTGAAGTTTATTGAAGTACTATATGTAGGCACATTTCATTAGCAATCGTCTTTAAAGTCTAGGTCTCACTGTTCATTTTAAAAATAAAATATGAAATCATCAGCGTCTGTCGTTCCCCTCTGATCGCAACAATTTTTTTAAAAGACAATCTAGGCATTTAGATCCCGTTTTTTTTTTTACATCTACAGCTAAAAATGCATATATCTTGGTCTAGTGGGACGGTGTAGACCTAGATATATTATTGTTACTGTGAAATTCATGTATTTCTTCAGTTTAAATCCTTGATAGTGTGTTTATTTCACTTAACTTTCGATTTTTTTATCGTTACGCCTACAGAGCAGGCTAAAGGTTTTTGCAGTCGCTCGCTCATAGGATTGCTAGGATGTTGATGTCAATTACCTTCAGATGACAGAAACGTGGACTATATGAAATAGTCCATGGTTTTTAAAAAAGTGTTGAACTACGCGATATAGTCAACAGTTTTTGAGGCCCGTGATTGGTCGAGAGCTCCAAGCCATGTGCTAAAAATCCTTACAAAGTTTAGTTGTCACTTAACAATACTTACATCTAATAGTATTCATTATTACGTGACTAAACATAGCATGTCCTTTGCTCACTGTGTTATGAATTGACTAGTCAACTGCGATAACAAAGAAGACACTGAAGCTTATCAAACTTTTCTTTATGTAAATTTTCTACTATAAGCACGCGCCAAAAAGATCATGTAAGAGTCATCAGCATTTCCGGAATTCGAGATGCGGGCCGCCCGCTTTCGAACCACCTTAAGACAAATGTAATAAAATAAGGGACACTTTAGATTTTTTTCTAGGCTGAAAACTATGGTTGAGTCCTAGATGGTCAGGCGATCACTTACTTAATTAAATAGAATGGTAAATAACTAAACACTGTTAAAAGACACAACATATAGTTGTTTAATATGTTAAAATAATACAAAAAGCTCCTATGAGAGCTGTTGCGGATCTAATATTCTAATTAATTTTATAACCCTTTAACCAGTAGCCTATTTCTAGTTTTGAAGACAGACCACCACTTAATGCAGGTTGAAAGTAAAGCAGAATGTGCCTTAACTCATTCTATCCTCGTGACAATTATACTCGGTCTTTAAAAACAGAGTACACGTGTCATATCAAAACAGCGCAGACCCAGACCAAAGGATCTCTCTCATCTGGGCCTGCACCCAGTCACTGTTTGTCATTTTGCAATAAAAAAAAAAAGAACAACCCTAAAAGGAAAACATGGACAAGACTTTATTAGAAACAAGAAGTGTTAATTTTAACTTTCATGTTGAATGGATAAAGGCGTGATTTGCTATACAGTGTGTCAACCCCTTCCACACACACACACACGCGCGCACACACACACACACACACACACACACACACACACACACACACACGCACACACACACACATACACACACGCGCACACACACACACACGCACGCACACACTCTCTCCCCCTAAAAAACGGAAACCGGGGTCAAATCTACAATTATGAACATATCAAATTCCTATCAATATCTATAAATAAAACGACATTTTGTCATATACACATGTATTGTCGAATTTGGTCTAAAAATATTCATCAGTTTTTCAGATATGAGCATTTTACCGAAAGCAATGGAAATCCCGTTGTAACATGATATATTTTTCTTTCACATGGCGAGCATAATAATATAAAAAAAAGTAATATACCAAGTTAAAGTCTACTTTCAGTCCGAATGACCGCTCAGCCGACTGTACATATACTCCCCTGATCTTCGAGCCATCTTGCCTATGAGCACTGCTAACATATGGCGCAGTCAAATGCAGCCGCAGTACCGACTCAGACCCTTCACAGGTACCCATTTTAACCCCTGGGTGGAGAGGAGCAATTCGCGGTACATGTCTTGCTCAAGAACATTCCTGTACATCATCGGGGATTCAGAAAAATCCCCTAGTCAGACCGCTGGTCCGGCGGGGGATCGAACTCACGACCCCTGGTACCGTAGTCCAAGGTGTTAACCATTGGGCCACTACCGCCGTTATCAAATGTACAGTGATTTGACATCTATCCACATGTTTCGCCTTGGATACTGAATCAAATATCATGCCAATGTTTTATTGTCTAGATTGTAATTTCATTTTGTTTTATCGGTAATTTTTACTATTTTAAATGAAACAAACAACGCAACATGTTAATGTCATTTTATCGAAACGTCTATGACACGAGTGTTTCAAAATAACTTGGCAATGTATAAATGTCCTATTTAAAAATGTATATATATCGTTCCACCATGGATGTAGAACTGTACAGATTAATTGCTAATGAAATCAACAACGCAAATTAATGATTGACAAGAATAATTTGACGAAGTGTAATATAAATTAAACATGTGTAGTGTTTCGTAACCGCCATTGGTGTCATATGCACTGACCAACATGCTGAAAGACGCTCAAAAGAAATTTGTAAGAAAGAACAGAAAATGACGACTAAGTAGACTTAACTTGTTTGTATATGTGTTGGTTTCTGGGAGAATTGATACGTATACAGGTAAAGAATAAAACAGTTGAATGTGTTGTTTCACAGTGCAAAAAACCGTTGTACGCAATCACAAAAACCAATATCATGTTAGAACGGATTTTAGGGTACACATACTTTTGAAACCAATACATTTTGTTAGATGCAATTTGGCAGAAATACGCGAAAATGATGTACATGTATCAACTAAACTGCATTTTTTTTAAAGTATCTGTTTACTTTAGGAAAAAATACCTTTGAACTAGGGTACCGTTTTGGGGAACACCCTTGAACTTCAGCCTGAATTATACTACCATCTGCTAGTATGTAGAAAATGTATTTTGCACGTTCAATACTTATATGGAACTATTTTCTTCAGTGGACAACATGGTGATTAAAAGTGTATTTATGGTGGAAAGGGTTAATACAGTCTTGACTTATATGGAGAGTCGTATTTATGTTGTCGAGCCAACTACAATGACTGCTATAAGTAAAACAATGTTCCAAATTACAGATAACCATAAGCATGTCCTGTTGATATATTCAGACGCAAGAACTAACATATTCCTGCGAAACATATCCGATTTCCGATGCCCAGTAGGAGTAATACTCAGTGCCCGTTGTCGTAGACACGTGTCTTCTTCCTCCTCGCCCGGCACGTGTGACACTTGCTTTCTAGCATTGGTCGGTGGAGTTAGGACACTATTCACAGCCTGGTTTGGTACAACACTACGACAAAGTATGGACAGTACCTTAGATGAAGCCGGTTGTTCGCTTGTGGCGGCTCGTTCATTTAAATAGATAACAAGTACTGAAACAAAGATGGTCAACACGCTTCCTATAATCTGAAGAAAGAGATAGATTACTAGAATAGACACACCAACCGAGGTCCTTGGCATGGAGCTTTCAATCTGGGACAGGAACACGGTTAAGCTTAGGAATATGGATATGGCCAGGGTCACTCTTTGACCGCTTGCTGCTGGCAAGAGAAACACTAGCAAGTTTAACAAACAGGCAATCACCACAGGTCCGATCACGTTCATGACATAGTAAAGCCATCGACGACGTACGGTAAACTTGTAGCCGATCCGATCAAAGTTAGAGCCAGCGAACGTGTACCCCATGTCCATTAGAGTATAGTTCATCATCTGCCACTCTCCGCTGCTCTGATAAACACTTAAAGGGGAGTAGTCATTGTCTAGCTTAAACGTCACCTGTTTTGAATTATACGACCATGATGCAAATAAGAACATTATGTCTTGATTGTCAAAAGGATACTTTGAGATCTCAAGGTGCATTCCGAGGTCTGAGAATATAGATGGCCACAATGTTACCGTTCCTTTAAAATCCACTACAGCTTTTCCTATGTCGTCCATTTTAATGAATTCAAAAGACCCCGTTTCGCTTTCAACAGTGAGGTCTGGAAGCCATAGTTTATTGGACTGCACCGTAAATCGCGTAACGTTCCTGTATTTTGACGGTTCCCAAACCAAGTTATCGTCCTTCCATCGCAGTTCTAGTATGACCCGAGCCTTTTGTCGCTGCATTTTCATATCTATCTTCTCAAGTGACTTAAGGTCTACACTAAGATGAATCGTTAAAGGTGCTGACATATTTGTAACAGGTCGTACGTTTGTATTGTAACAACTAAACAGCTTCTTGTACAGGTATTCTGCACTGTCAGGCGGCAGGTCCCCCTGCCAACTAAATTGCCGTGCTCCTGACGAACAAACGTCCTCCCACGAGTCGTCCCGTTCACCACCGTGTATTAAATGACCACAACCAGAGGCAAATGTCAAAATTAAAATTATGCACGTAAAACAAATCATTTCCATGGATGCGCAAAACACGACTTCACTATTGTAGCGTCTGGTCTGTCTCCCTTGGCAATGAAATTATAAGTTTATCGATCACACGCACAGTCAATGGTCCATCTTTAAGGTAGTGCGCCCCTGTTGATAACGGGACAGTTTCGGTGAACATCGGTACTTTACGTAATCGTGTGAGCTGGCCGGAAGTACCCAACTATACTCGAGTTCGGTATGGACCGTCAATAGACGAGAATGGCCGATCTATCAACGCAGAGTACCGATTTTCACCGACATTGGACCAACATCATGAGAGGCGTATACTAGTCCTATACCGCGGTCGATTAAAATTATTTATCACATAATATATGATCTGTTCCTGGAAATAAATAAAATGCCCATTTTTGCAGCAGGGCTGCCATAAGTTGATCATGAAAAATCTTAAGATTGCCAACTGTTCTTTTTGTCAAGCGCGATTTTACGAAGTGTACCTTTTCTCCCATAGTTTGTTTCTAGTTTTAAATACAAATGACCACTTAAAACCGATTGAAGGTAAAGCAGAATGCGCCTTAAGGCGTATTCTGCTTTACTTTCAGCCTGATTTAAGCTACCATCTATAAAAATCCGAAGATTTCGGGAAAATCCGGAGAAATTGCAGTCCTGTTACATACAACCTCTCAAAGGCGCGCTTCCTTACTCTAAACACACATTGCTGCTGAAAGAAAGATTTAAGTAAAGTAGAACTCTCATTCGGAAGCTTTCTGCTTTATTATTGTCTTGCTTTAAGCTGCTACCTGTCTATAACACATCAGCGAGTATTATATTGAGTAACTGTAATCGCGGTGTTCAAGTATAAATTAACCCATTCACTACTTTACCCAAAGTACGATTGTTCTTTGAAAACAGTTTGGATTCTGATCAGACGCCGCGTGAAGCGGCGTCTGATCAGGATCCAAACAGTTGGATACTCATTTCAATATTTCTTAAGACAAAGTTATTTTTGAGAAATAGAAGCAGACGACAATTGTTTAAAATTAATGACGTCATGACAGTGAATGGTTTAAAGTAAATGCTACATCCTTCACATTCCAATCACCCTGTCAACTGACATACTGTGCAAAATGGATGAATGTACATTAATGTCAATAGAATATTCCACGAGTTTCGTTGGAAACACATATTCATTTAACAGCAGGGCGCTTGAAAAGCGCCTTTATCCAGTTAGTGGTGAAAAGTTTTAATTTACCAATTCGTCCCAGATGACTCGTGCCTGACATTTAGCCCTCATTCTGCCGGCGTCAAACTTGTATTTCATTATCATTGCAACATCAGTCAAAACTTGCATTAAGCGAACAATGTATGAAAAAGACAGATGGTCGTTAAAGACGATGGCCGCTTAATGCAGGATAAAGATAATGCAGAAAGTCCTGAGGAAGCTTTCGGCATTATCTTTATTCTGCATTTAGCTATTCAACCTATCCTAAAGGTTAGAAATGTGGACGATATTTTAGCGGTCGCTTAATACAAATATGACTACAGCTCTAAATTGACTATGAATTGACCAAATGCCGGGTAACGAAGCTTATTATCAGGATTCAAACTTTATCAAACTTCCAACGCCCTGAAACATACAAATAAACGCAGGCGGCATTTTCTAAACAGACGAAAGTATTGAGAAGGAGTAACGAAAATCGCCATTCATAGGAGGTGACTTATAACAAGATACATGTAAAGCATATAAACAGGATGCAGAAATCCCCCTCCGTGATATCGGAAACTGTTTAGATTAGTCCGGGAGTCCGATATTTAGCTGAACCTGGAAATGCCGGATGAACTTTTTTTCTGCAGTTTTCAGTAGTCTAGGGGGTCCTCATCAAGATCAAAGAGGGTGCCCGGTGATATCCCTTGAGCATTTCTCAAAATATGCTAATTAAGGGTGTATCAATGTCATGACTTTGGGACATTTTCAAAGTATATGAAAACACTCTATGATGGTTTTGTATTGAAGAGCTATTTAAGATGAATGAAAAAATAGAAAAAGTGTACATTTTGTTTAACAACAGTTGGCTGTACGGCCATGTAAAATTTACCCCCACCCACTTCCTCTTATTTTGTCCTTTTCAAACAGCCCGCTTCAATAAAATCCATTTTAAATGAAAACAAATATGATAATTTGGTTTTGTGTTATTTATTTCCTATCTATGGTAGTATTTCTTCATACAAAAACTAATTTTAGAAAAAAGGCACCAAATGTGAAATTTATAAAGCTCTAAATATCATCGATATGGTACTTTTTTGTAAATTTTGTAAGGGGAGATAACTCTTTTTACTTTAATAACTCAAAATTTTCAACACTGACCTTTCAATTTCTTTTCATATTTTGAACTGCCTTAGCATGGGGTTTCATCTGGTAGAATATAAAAAAAAGTTTATTACTAGAACTATTTCATTTCAAACTTTTTTAATTTTTTTCATAAAATAAAAAATCTAATAAAATTATGCCCTATACAAAGCATATTTTTGATATTCAAGGATCCATATTGTTCAAACCTGGTGCCTGCTTTGTCTAAATTTGGTTTCTATATGTGAAAATACCACCATAGACATGAAATTAATAATGAAAACCCAAATTATCATGTTTGTTTTGTTTTGAAATAAATTTTACTGAAGCTTGTACCCTGACACCACCATATTTTTTTTTTCATTTTTTCATTCATCGTAAACAGCTCTTCCAAAACAACAATGTTAGAAAAAATAGTTTGATACTTTGAAAAATTGGCTTATGACATTGATACACCCTTAAGTCCGCCATTACTGAAATTCCGTTATTTAGCCACATGTCAATTAGTATGCGTCCTACCATGATGAAATTGGTGTCTATAACCAGGTTATCAGGGTCTACGAACATGATAAACCCATCATTTAAGGAATTAAACGTGTTGGACATATGCAACTTATGCCTATTATGCAAATGAGGTCCGCCATTACTGAAATTCCGTTATTTGGCCATATGTCAATTAGTATGCGCCCTACCACGATGAAATTGGTGTTTATAACCAGGATATCAGAGGCTAGAAACATGATAAACCCATCATTTCAGGAATTAAATGTTTTGGACATATGCAACTTAGGCAAATGAAGTCGGCCATTACTAAAATTCCGTTATTTTTCCATTTGTCAATTAGTATGCTACCATGATGAAATTGGTGTCTATAACCAGGTTATCAGGGTCAAATAACATGATAAACCCAACATTTCAGGAATTAAATGTTCGGGATATATGCAACTTAAGCAAATGAGCTCTGCCATTACTGAAATTCCGTTATTTTTCCATTTGTCAATTAGTATGCATACTACCATGATGAAATAGGTGTCTATAACCATGTTATCAGGGTCTACGAACATGATAAACCCAACATTTCAGGAATTAAATGCGTTGGACATATGCAACTTATGCAAGTGAGGTCGGCCATTACTGAATTTTTGTTTTTGTTTTATATTTCTTTCTTTTATTATTTAAGTTTATGTGCTGCCATCATTTATAGTTGCTTGATAACAAAATACAGTTGATTAGAATCATCTGTAGTGATATAACTGTGGATAGATTGTTCACAACCGCAACAATGAGAAACAGAAGTTAGTTGTCACTGGAGAAGACTCATCCCCCATTGAAATCAAGAATGAAAACACCAGGGTCAGATATGATCAGAAGACGTATCACGAAGAAGCCGATACCATTATTATATTGTGCAGCACGCCTTGAAGGTTGCCATTGAAGCCAGGAGACTTGCTATGGTATCAGATATGTTTGTCCTGTTGGTCCACCACTATGAGGAGGCAAAGCTGAACCTACCAATGACGATGGAATCACCTAGTAAAGTGGAGGGCAGTGATAGACATACAGCAGACCGGCAAAAAGCATCGCGACATCGTGAAGTACCTCCTTCCTGCACATGTTATTTCTTGTTGCGACAATGTGGCATGTTGCTTTGGAGTTGGAAAGGGTTCTGTTGTCAAATCGCTGAGGACAGGATATAAACTAATAGACTATAAAGATTTCAGGACGTTTCGCTACCTGGATTTTCGCTACCCTAGCATGTTCGGTACCTTGTGGTTTTCGTGGCTTGTCTTTTCGCTACCTAGAGTTTTCGCTACCCAGTGTTTTTTTCACACTTCTTATCTACTTATTTGCAGGCGCCATGCGCCCATAAAATGGATTCTTATTTACTGATCTGGATCCAAACTATAGCTAACGTACATAAAATTTGAAGAGGTTTTATTTACTTATCTGGGTCCATAATAACGAACAGAAATAAAAACAAATTTTGATAAAATATTTGTACAGACGTCACGCCTCCACATAATATATATAGAGGATATTGAATGAGTGTTTTTTCAGTAATGAATTTATTGAACGAGTTGGATAAAAATGATATTTTAGAATTCTATTTGTTTACTCTTCTCACTGCAGAAAATGATTTACTGATGGATTTTTGAAGAAGCTGATCTGAATCACACAAAGAAATGAAGATCTAATGGCGTAAAATTAAGCATTCAGAAGCGCCTTTCAAAATTGACAGATCGAGGGCTTGGTGCAAAACTATTGTAACTCCTTCACAATTGTGAAGGAGTTACAATAGTTTTGCACCAAGCCCTCGAGATGCTTTAATTTCATTTTCAACTCTACAAGTTTCAGATCAATAAACTTTTTAATTTAATTATTTTGAATGCATACTATTTAAAGTCTATTTAATGCTTGCTTTAAAGTACTAAGAGTAATAAACTACGATAAGTCATTAACAAAAGAAAAATGTTTTTAGTTCTGTAATAAAAGTAGGAGGTAACGAAAATGTACGGGTAGCGAACTGACAGGCGCGAACCCAATAGGGTAGCGAAACGTCTAATAACCTAAGCTAAACACAGTTGGGATCGTAGATGCATCGTTTAATGACGTCATAGACCAAGCTACCGATATCACGTCTGCCGTTATGGTGTGAAGGGAGCAACAGACATGTCACAAACCAGGCTGTATGTATTGGGGAAAAGGGCATATACAACCACACAGAGGCATTTGCAGAGAACGTGAAGAGGGCTTATTATTAAGCAATCCTGTGGCGTACTCTCGACACAAATGATTTACCTGGACTGAACACGGAGGACTCTATACGGATATCAGGAACAAGTCACTGACACCATCTGCCATTTCGGATGGTGTTAAGCTTGTCCCTAATTACATAATAAAGATGATCCGATGTGGCTGCAAGATCAAAAACCCTTGCAGTTCAAAGAGGTGTAGTTGTACAGCCGGTCATGGCTCGGAGTGCGCTATCTTCTGTGCATGTTACTTAATAGGATGCGCTCTAGTAAAGTAGTTTCACCACTTGCCATGGCATCATTACCTCATATGCATCTTAATCGCCGTAAGAATGCAATTAATACTGTTATCGTATTATTTTAAAGTAAGTCTTTGACAATCTAGGAATGGACATTTACATTATGACATTAGGTCAAATAGTTCCAACGGTATTCCAAATAAGCTAAATTTCATGAATGATATCCGACCTAATTAGCATAATTGATGTAATTAGTCGAGTGCGAGTCATTAAAATTCAAAACTGATGTGCTTATAATGTTCGTAGACCCTGAAAACATAGGTGTAGACACCTTTTTAGGCGGTTACCATGTAAAATAAATGTGTTACAGCCAATAAACGGAATTTCAGTAATGGCGGACTTAATTTGCATACTTGAGAAATGCTCAAGGGATATCAAGGAGCACCCTCTTGAATCATGATAAGGACCCCCTAGACTATTGAAAACTGCAGAGAAAAAAATCCGGCATTTCCACGTTTAACCCCTTGATTCCCGGACTAGATCTCGTTTCCATGGCTGTTACAATGTGTATTGCCACAGATGGAAGTTAATACAGACCTAGTTCGTATTACCGACTTGTCCAAGCACCATTGTCATTTGAAAACAAATACATAACTTAAAACACAAACCTTAACCCTTTCACTCTCAATAAGGTCATGTAAAGCACATTTTCAAACAGTTTTGATCCTGGCGTCTGATCAGGATCAAATCTATTTGCCACTAGTTTTGAAGTTACGTAAGTCATGGTGCCTTAACTCTAACTTTGAAACGATAATGCAGACAGCAACACTGAAGCAGACGACAATTTGGCGATGAAGGGGTAAACAACTTCACGATGAATTTGATCATGAAAGAGCTAAAGCGCGTTTTAATATAAAGGGTTAACCCTTTCTCTGTTTTGTCAGTGTCTGCTTCAAATTATCTTCTTATGTACATACATAGTTTAACAAACTCAAAAGTATTAAGTGCTTTCAGCTAAAACAAATATAAATCGAGTGTTAAACAGTTTGTTAAAGGAATGTAAACCAATTGTTAGGACCTGATCTAGATGTAGATCTACCATATTTGCAAACGCCAATCAAGTAGATTTATCAGGGGATGGCTTAACTCTTTCACTGCCAACGGCGCCAAAACACGACTTTGCAAAAACAGTTTAGATCCTGATCAGACGCCGCGAAACGCGGTGTCTGATCAGGATCAAAACGTATCGATATTTCTTAAGTCATACTACATGTACTTTGAATATTACTTTTAACGATCTTAGACAACACTATTGAAGCAGACGACAATAAAGCGGTGAAGGGATAAAAAGCTCACGATTAATTTGGTAGCGAAAGAGTTAATGCAATTAGAGTAATAGATCAGCACCTTTTTTGACACAACGGCGGATAGTATAACGGTGTCAAAAATGGCATTGAATACTGATAACGATGTATACAGGGGAGAAGACGTTTTCATGCCAAATATCAACAAAATGAAACGCATTGCAATAACATGTAGAATATTGTGACAACTTTATAAAAAAAAAAGGTTCAAACAATTTATGTTTTATCTGAATGACAAACGGTTTGCATCCTGGTCAGGCGCCGTGTACCCAACGTCTGAAAGCGCTCCAAACTTTGTTGTAGAGTGTGGCCATATGCACGTGTTTTTGTCAAAAGTTATAACAATTTTAATTGTATTACATTCCCTGTTGATTATGTCAGCCTTGGATGTAATATCAACAGGTTTTGTAATAATTATTACAATAGAGCTACCTGTTTTTATTACAGCTAAGGTTGCTACAGGTGTAGCTTAAAATATGTGTTGCGCCCATCATATCAACTTTCATTCCGACCCAAAACAGAAATCCTGGATCCGCATCTGTGACATTCAACATATTTGTTATGTTCATTGACATTTAGAATCATCAATATTGTTTGGGTTAGGCAGAATAGTGTACTGAGACTTAATTAATTAGTCAAAGTTCACAGCATATGATCATTGTTAATATGCATTTCATAGCCAATTCATCATATATATAATAACGTATTATTAATAAGCCATGCACTTTTATGCCCTATGACACGTATGCCGTTGGTGACTAAAGCCAACTTAAAATGCAAACAGTCTAGATCCTTATAAGATGTGCGGCATTCGATAAGGATTTAAACTGCTTCACACTGGTATCTATATTTCTTCAGTCAAGCTGCTTTAAATATTGGTTTTAAATGATACTTTAGTGTAAGCAGACGATAAAATGTGGCGATAATAGGAACGGTCATTATACAGCTAGAGTGGAGAAGATGTTATCTGTCCCGTTTAAACGCAAACGAAACGCCAACCTAAAACCATTAAATGGAGAACACGACATGCTTCTAAAAGTTCTTACGATTTATATCTATCTGATTCGCAAACAGTTTGGAGCCTGGTCAGACGCCGGAGTTACCCGGCGTCTGATCTGGCTCTATTCTGTTTGCAATAGAAATAATATTCTTGCGTAAACGCGTGTTCTTGGAAAGAATTATGTCTTCTCCATTGAATACCTTGGATTCCTTTCCACATAAAATAAATAACATGCAAAGGTTTTGGGGCGTTTCGCTAGCCGGAACGTTTTGCTACCCCGGGCGTTTCGCTATGTACATTCGTAATTTTGGGGTCGATTATATAGAGGATAACTGGGTTTTTTTTCAGTATAAGATATACTTATCAGTACAAACCATAGACAATCAAAATGCGCAAAAATGTATTGGCTACAAGTTGGTATATTTCTAATTGTGATTTAATAATTTAAAGAGAATAATTTTGTGTGTGAAAGACGATGATGTGAAATGTTAAAATTGCATACTTATAATGTTTTTATAACTCTATGTAAAACTATGACCCCCAGGGTAACATTTTGAACAATTTTCACAGTATGCGGACTCCTACTGTACCCTCACCGGAAGTCGGTAGCTATTAGGGATAGAGTTTCGCCAAATAGGCATACAGACGTGTTATTTGTGTTGCACAGTTGCTGATAGATTCGTTTTTCTGAACGATTTCCAGTTCAAAATTGATGTATCTAAAGGGATCAACGTTGCTGTTTGACTTAAACAGTAGAAACTGGTCAAACTATTGCTTGGAATGGCTCGTATTGAAAACATGCACTGTCAGCCTAATAGCCGAATATTTTCAGAAGTGTATGCCTAATCGAAAACGCACTGTACAATAATTGAATATACTTTTCTAAAATAATTTGGTAATCGTACAGCTTGCTTTGATGCAATTTTTAAAACCATGGCTGTCAAAGGGTTTTCGACATCAAGTATTGTGGTCTGCTACATCTCCCAAAGTGGACGATTCTTGAATTTCTTTCAAAACATGCACTCAATTCCATTTCTTCGTCTGAAGTATACACGAACAGCTGTTTGTTTTGGTTTCAATGGTGTTGATGTAAGTCTTAGTATTGTTATGCCCCCATAATCTATGATTCGAGGGCATGTAGATTTTGCACTGTCCATTCTTTTTGTCCGTGTCGGCCTGTCTGTGTCAAAGCCCTTAACCTTGGCTATAACTCTTACATTATTGCACATGGGCCTTTAATACGAGGGGCATTTTGAGTAGTGACAAATGATCAGTAACATCAATATAATAAGTGCAAAGTGCATGTGTGGTACACAAATGTTTATCATTGTAAAGGGCAGTTCTTAGTATACACGATGGTAAAACACAGGATAAGATCACATGAGTCGATAAGTCACACCATGCACCTAAATAGACGGTAGACCTTACTTGTGCATTGTAAAGGTAATGTTTTAACAAAATTTGATACTATAATTATCATTGCGGCTTTATTATTTTAACAAATTTATGAAACTTTCTGTCAAGTAAAATCAGACAGTTATGCACACATTTCACAGTTTAAAATGATATTATTGTAAAAATAGAATCATATAATAAATCAAAATAATAAAATAGATAATAATAATAAAAAAAATGAATAAAAAACTTCAAAAATAATCAATTTGTATATTAAACCAGGCTATAATTGAAGTCATTGAACTAGATTTTTATGATGTTTAATCAAAATTTAGACATACCGATCTAGAAAAAGATTATAGTGTTCGGAAACACATGTTGAGTTTTTTCTTAAGCAAAATAAGAAATGTTATTTTTGAAAAAATTATATCTTAGTCAGAAACCCTTTCAATGGTAATTTTATTTCCATTAAAATAGGGACGTGAACTTATATAATTAAACCATTATTTTAAAAAAATAATTGAAGAAGTTTTTACGTCAAAAAATAATGTCTGGCAAGTGCTATGTTGTAGTGTCCTGAAGTAGGGACCATTTAGGATCATTTTGTGACTTATCGACTTATGTGATCTTATCGTGCATTACACCATCGTATCGGAAAAGAATTGCTCTTTAAAATGATATAGCATACATGCATTTTGCACTTATTATATTGAAGTTACTGATCATATACCACTACATGTATTTAAAAAATGCCCCTCGTATTAGGCATACAAAAATTGTTTACCTTGTGACCTTGACCTGTGACCTATTCTTGTAAAAATATGTAAATATCTATAACATTTGAGCCAGTAGGCCTATAGAGCTTCCATACTTTGTATTAACATTGTATCTTTCTGGTGTTAAGACTTTTCCAACTATGCCAATGTTTTTACCATGCGATCTTGACTTTTGACCTACTTTTGCAAATAAGCATTACATTACCGAACATGATGCTGGCTAGGTGCACACACACTGCTTTTCATCTGATCTTCATCAAACTTTCTGAAAATGTGTGTTGTCATAATATGGAGACCAAGTTCGATAACCAGTGGCACCAATCTACACTCTAGGCCTTTTGGAGTTATGGCCCTTGAATTCCTCAATTTATGGCGATCCACGACGGTTTCCGCTCTCTAACTGGAACAGTTTTCATAGGATAGTCTGGATTCACCTCCCTGTGCCATCAGGGGGATTCGTGTATCTCGTACACGCTTCTTGTTTTGTCTGGTGACGCAAACGTATCTTTAAAATCTAGGCATGACGAAATTGCCAGCTAATATTCTGCCGATTCCTTTATACGGGGAAATCAGCTTGTTTTCCACGAATATTGCTGAAACACAATGTGATTTATTTTATTTAAAGAATGTGTTGCCTCCTACATGTATTTTCATTTCTACTTTGAGAACGTTGTTTGAAAGATTGTAGACAGCGTGGTTGATGGTTTCTTCGATTGACGATGAAGAAAAACTGCAGTTATAACACAGCCATTTGTCCATGTTTCCATGAAATTACTAGATACATGAAATCGGGATTATGTGATTAGGCATACAGTCGTTTTATAAAATGTGCGATTGGCATACAGAAGTTAGCGATTATTCGAACAGTTTGGTCAAAATATGCTTTACACGTGACGAAAAACCTTCCGATTTCGATTATTTTCAAGAAAATGGAAGATAGAATCTGGTTTGTACATGTGAAAAAGGTAAAATCGGCGATTAGACGTTTCAAAAATAGCTTATACCCCCGCGATGAGCAATAAATAACACGTCTGTATGCCTATTTGGCGAAACTCTATCCCTAATAGCTACCGACTTCCGGTGAGGGTACAGTAGGAGTCCGCATACTGTGATTTTGGTAGATGTCTACTATTTACGGCTGCATGTCAAATACCAAAGCTCTAGGCCTCACGGTTTGGCACAAGAAGGTTGGTCGATTGCCAACCGATATTTACAAAGCATTACAAGTCTGCAATTTTTACTTTTCACACACACACATTTATGATCTGAAAATTATCATCTATGGGTTGTACTTATAAGTATAACAAAAGTCCCTCAAACCAAATGTACAGTTTCTTTATCGTGTTGGTATACTATATATGTACATGTGCAGTCGATAATCCTTAATTTCAGCTATTAGAGTATATTGACGCTTTTTGAAAGCAGCGTAGACCAGATCTAGACAATTGTTGAATCACTGGCAAATCAGGGTATGCACTATTTTCTTGTACGACCTGTTTGTACTCTTTCATGGGGAAACACTTCCCTATTTTATTATCCAATGTAAACGTTCAGGTATCGATAATTTACTATCTTGT
This sequence comes from Gari tellinella, assembly GCA_922989275.2. Classification (NCBI taxonomy): domain Eukaryota; kingdom Metazoa; phylum Mollusca; class Bivalvia; order Cardiida; family Psammobiidae; genus Gari; species Gari tellinella. Next base: position 57,948,430 of record OV277858.1, read on the forward strand.
CGTAATGTATTCTATGTTAACTGAAGCTCTGTATAATGTAAAGTTATATGTCCCAGTTAGTATCTAAATCGGCGCTTCTCGTCCAAATTATGAATGTGTTGATTGAATGGTGGAATCATCTTTTCATATCGATACTTTTTATAGATATAAGTCAAATTCAAAAGATATAACAATCAAACAAGCCCAGTTCAAACACAAGAAAATATTATTCATTTGAGTATTATCATGGAATTCATTGAGATACTAATCTCATATAAAACAAGAGGTAGCTATTTGCGCACGTGCAAAGTGTGCCGCCTGTGATTGACAACGCGACTACTCTAATTGTTTGATCGCAATAAAGGTGTGTCATTTTGTGGTACATGTATATCGTAAAAAAATACAAAACACCTTTAATTTGATTTAATAGTCACAAATCGACTTATAAAATGTATGTTGACTGATGTCTCAGGGGGAGAATGGGTTAAGTTTTGAATATGCTATGTTGCTGACAGTATACTCTTGATTGGTAAACTTGTTATGTGCAGTGTAGACGTAGGTATTGTTGTGTTATATTAACCTGTCAAAAAATAATTATACGCTGGTCATGGTCTGCACTGTTTGTTATTTATAATGTATGTCAAAAGCAATTTTCATAGTGGAAACTGGAATTGTCCATTTGATGTTTTAACTCATTCACCCCTGAAACGTTTAATGGACAATTCCTATTTCAAAATAAGTCAAGCCCATTTTTGACTATTCTGGGTTGATTTTAACAGTATATTTCAAAATGATCAGGGTCTACACTTTTTGCAAAGGACAAGTGTAATCCTCATAGGTACACTGTTTGTAAATGACGAGTTTACTCGTCGCTAGGGTTGAATGTGTTAATGGAGAATGAATTAAGTTAGAATATATTTCAGTGTATTAATAAACGTTAGCTGAACGAGATGATCTGGATCCAGACCGAGAAACATTCTATGGAACCCGGTCTGGATCCAAACTTTTCACAGCCTTACAGAGGAAAACGGGTCCGTTATTTTAATGATAAGGTATGGTATTTGTAAAGATATTTGTAAATATTCTGTACATATTTTGCGGTCAGCTACATCCAGCCACGACTTGCATTCAGCCACGAATGAATTTGTTTGTTAAGAAATATCCTTGCTTTTTATACGCCCACCTCTAAAGGTGGTCGTATATTGGCGTGGTCCTGTCCGTCCGTCCGTTCGTTCGTTCATCCGTCAACATTTTGTTTGTCCGGAGTTTTTCTGGAAAACAATTATAGGGATATTGATGAAACTTCACACAAATGCTATATGCATCAAGATCTAAAGCTAAGTCGAGTTTGAAATTCATTCGAAATTGCGTTACAGAGTTATCTGGCCTTGATGACTCAAATATGCTATAAAAAGCTTGTCCGGAGTTTTCTGGGTAAACTATTGGAGGAATGTTGATGAAACTACACAGAAAGGTTATATGCATCAAGATCTACAGCTGAGTTGAGTTTGAGGTTCATTCAAATTTTTGTTAGAGAGTTATTTGCCCTTGACGTACTCAAATATGCTGTAAAAACTTGTCCGGAGTTTTCTGGGAAAACTATTGAAGGGATATTAATGAAACTTCACAGAAAGGTTATATGCATCAAGAACAGCAGCTGATTTAGGTTTTAGATTTTTTGATATTTTATTACAGAGTTATCTGCCCTTGGTGTACTCAAATATTCTATAAAAGGCTTATTTGACACTTAGCAACTACAATTCTAAATGGATTGTGATTATGTTTGCACACAGTATAATTATAGAAGTATAAGTTCATGAAAGGGTAGATTATAATTGAAATCGGTTCATTGTGTCGAGTTATCTGCAGTTGGTGTACTCAGATATGCTAAAAAAGGCGTTATTTCTGTATTGTTTATGCTCTCAGAGCTCTAAAAGTCTACAAATTAGAATAAATTTTGATAAAACTATATATTTATTTGCCAGTGTAGAGCCCCCAATGGCAAGCATGTAAATATTTCTAGAATTCCTGTACGGAATAATAGAAATGCTTACCCGCTTGTAGTAACGCGTAAAGGTACACTTGTTTTAATGATAACACTTCAAGCACCTCACGAAAGTATTCCATTGATGGAGATTTACAAACGAAATAGGGCCTATAACAGGGCTGCCATAAGTTGATAAAGAAAATCCTAAGATTTCAAAATTGTCAATGTTTCAAGCGCGATTTTACTAATTATACCTTTAACCCATAGTCTGTTTCTAGTTTTTAAGACACGTGATGCTCAAATCAGGTTGAAAGTAAAGCAGAATGCGCCTCACGGCGCATTCTGCTTAATACTTTCAGCCAGCTTTAAGCTTCCATCTGTTGGAATAAAAATCCGAAGATTTCGGAAAAATCCGGAGAAATGGCAGCCCTGCTATAACTATAAACACAAAGTAGAATATTTTTACCTGCGAGTAATCCTTGACTATCTTAGATCAGCATGGCTAGACTTTCGAGTCAAAATTTCTCAAATGACCGTCCCAGTCTCTTATTTGATTGGTTAAAGCTGGAGAACATTACGAATGTAATTTGCATAACAATACATTTCTTCAGGCATAGCTATCTATCAGAACCATATAAATATAAATAGGTGCACAGCATTGAAAAATGATCTTTAAAAAACACTTAAACTATATTGCCATTTTTCATCCAGCAGTATCAACGTTGCCTCGTCTTCGGCAGCGGAGTGCGTTCCCTATTAAAATTGGCCAAATATGTTTTACTACGCACTACAGCAGGCTTTTTTTGTATCAAATTATCAAAACAGTCCGTAAAGAAGATCTTTTGGTATGCATATAGCAATTCAGAAAATAGAAAACAACATCTTTTTAGAGGCCTAGACACCAAGTGTTTCAAGATTTCATGTGTCTGTCAAAACTTTTTCTAGCTAAACTTCGTGACCAAGCGTTTATCCATTGAGACGACAACACCGGAGCATCGAGATAGAAGCGGGTCATTCCGTGACACTATTCCTTTTTTTTGATATTTCAAAGAAACACTCTCGCAAATAACCAATTTTTGTGCTTACCTCGCCCCGCTCGACTCGAGCATCAACGTAATGACGGCAGCACCCTCGTTACGTATATACATATATATGAAGTGAAATTTGCATGCTTTATCCAAAACCTCTAAACCTCTGGATGGATCATTGGATGTATGATTTGGTTTTACGGCACTGCGACACAAAATAGGTTACTGGTATACACCATCAGAATTGTTTTCTATTACATAGCAGATCACTGGTTAGTAGACTAGCTACTACTCTGATAAATAAGATATTATCTGTTATGTATTCTGTTTTCAATATGTGCCACTGTTGCCTTATTCCTGCTACAGGGTCCGGCACAGATTTATATGAAATTGAAGCTAGGAAAAGACAAGTCTGTACGGGGGAAAAGGGGGAAATAATAATTTTTAATCTACAATTGCAGAGACTGAAGCCAATCTAACTGGTTAGGAACTTGGTTACAGTGGGGGAGGGTCCTCTCGACAGGTGGTATAGGGGTCATTTCGAAAAATGTAAATACATAATTTACACAGCCTCGTGGCAAGGATACTTCATAGAAAACGTGGTAAGAGCTTTTGGCTTCCTTTTAAGTATATACTTAACGTCGACTGCGTTAGAATTCAGGTGAATAGAGGAAATAAAAGCAAGTGATTCCCACTGCCTACATGCAGATGCACATATTTTTGTTATAAAATGAATTTACGTAAGAAATTGCAGCATTTATTTAACACAATAAGATAATCTATTTGTTCGTGTTTTTCTAATATTGGATATATGTCCGATGTTTAAAGTTATCAGAAGTTTGGTGTTACTTATCAATGTGATGTAGAGGTTACAGGTCCCTGACGACTGTTTAATAAGTGGTACGGGTTCTTCTTTACAGTGTTACAGAGTCTTCAGGAATATCGAAATGGACGAGATTTTGTTTTAAGACTCCAGTTTACTCGATATAAGCCTGGATATTGAAGTATTGGATATTGTTTTGTGTGCTTGTATATATGTTGAGGGCCTCATGGAAGATTGGTATTTACCAAATGAGCTCTCTCGTTAAATAAAGTCTTTATTATTAATAATAATAAATAAAGTATTTATCTACAATAGTTATTTGCAAACAGTTTGGATCCCAAATTGTACTGCAATGTTATTAAGGTGCTTAAGCTACTCCAAGTCGCATGACCATTTTGCCATATGTGCTTAAATAGTCCCCATTTTAAGGAATGAAGAGAAGCCAAGTGTCTGGGAATCTTATATTTGGCATTTTAATATAACTACCGATTTCCTACGTTTTGGTTGTAACAACAAAAAGGTTTATGGGAAGGATGTGGCATTAATCCATTTTATTTAATAGCGTCGAAGAAGAGTTTTTTTTGGAATAAGTTTTATTACGTTTTAGGAAACTGCTTTTAGAAATATGCGTTTTGTTTTTATTCTGACATAACCCACCACTCCATATATTCGTCTTTTCATATATACTTTTAATTTACTCCTAAATTGAAGACCTTAGTTATTCTTTATATCGTGAATCATGTAAATCCACCGTTAGATATTTCCTATACTCTAGCAGAAGGTAGCTTACATTAACCACCTGTCTTCAATACTGAAAACAATGCTTGTTGCAGCGGGATTTCTGTTTGCACGCTAGCAGCGAAGCCGTAGAGACTTATGCAAAGTTTTGATCTACGTGAGATTCTGAGTTCCTCTGTGTTTCATCTGGATCCAAACTGTTTGACATTCTGATACAAATCTGAAAAGAAATGTTCCATAACACCAGCAGATGACAATGCATTGTTGCTGCCTACAATATCAGGATTGCCATAAATTGATCATAAAAATCCTAAGATTTCAAATTTTCAATCGCAATTTTATTAATCGTGCCTTTAACACCCCCCCCCATAGTCTGGTTCTTGTTTTGAAGATACATGACTGCTTAAAACAGATTGAAAGTAAAGCAGAATGCGCATTCTGCTTTACTTTCAGCCTGTTTTCAGCTACCATCTGCTAGCATAAAAATCTGAAGACTTAGGAAAAATCCGGAGAAATGGCAGCCCTGCAATATTATCTAGCATTGTAAGAGTTTTGATCTCATGTACAGTAAACCCCCTCTATTACCGGCCACCGAACAATTTCAAAGATAGGCCATTTGATGGCTTAAAAGACAGGTGACAGCTGAAAACAAGATGAAGTCAAGAGAAAAAAATATTGCTTTATTTTCATCTTGCCTTAAGCAACCACTTTGCTGAAATAACTTAATCTGATTATCTCGTGTAGTGGTCGTCATATAGGGATTCTATTGTACATCGTAAGCTTATAATTTGAGTGCTTCAAAGACATACTTATTAATTTATAAGCATATATACGCAGTAGGCTAATTAAGATTTGACAAAAGCATATAGAATAGCGTACGCCGTTTTCTCCGAGTCAGTACTGCTTTCTCATCATGGAGAGTTCCTACAGGAGCTTTCTGTATTATTTGATCATAGTAAAAACCGCAGTCACAGTGTTGCATACTGTCTGTATGTGTTCTATTGAATGGTTCCTTTAACTCATTGAGCCCTAGCGACGCATACATGCGTCATTTACCAAATGTGTACCTTTATAGAGTACACTTGTCCTATGCAAACAGTGAAGTCCCTGCAATTTACTACAAAAACAACCCTAAATAGTCCAAAATGGACCAGCCTTTATTGTAAAATGGAATTGTCCATTGGAAGTTTCAGGGGATAATGAGTTAATACAAACTCCACTCAACTCTTTCACCACCGAAGCCACCTATAGCCGACTTTGAAAACAGTTTTTATCCAGACCGCGGGCTAGATATCACTTTGTGATCTGTACCAGAACAATTTGTTATCGTACACTGTATATACAGCAAACGGTTTTCTATTCCAATAAATGCGCTTATGTTCAAACAATTATTTCCATTGCAAACAAGTTGGAACCAGATTTTTTTTAAATCTTCATTTTATTGAATTGCGTTTTGAAAACTGAACAATATCTCTTATGCATGTCTATACAGTGTTACTCCAAAAACGGAATTCCTCCAAACCGGAAGTTTGTCTTCCCAAATCACTTCTACTTGCTCGACAAACCATTAACCACTTCACTGCGATGACGTCGTCAATTTTAAACAATCGTCTGCTTTTATTTATCAAATCTAAATTCTATATAATATTATTTTGATTTAAGAAATATATTGATATAAATGTGTCAAATAGTTTGGGTCCTGATCAGACGCCGCGTAACGCGTCGTCTGATCTGGATCCAAACTGTTTGCAAATAACCATTGTAATCGGGTTAAGGCAGTGAAGGGGTTAAAATAAACTCTAAGAACATTAATTTTGACCTCTAAATTGCAGGATAGATAACTGCATTGTAGAAAGCGTCTAAAGGAGCTTTCATCAAAGGGGCTTTCTGTATAACTGTTAATCTGCATTTAGATGCCATATATCTGAAACGACTGCAGCCGACTTAACTTCTTTAAAAATGGCTGCTATCCCTCTAAAACATGAAAGTTCTGTAATGCGAATATTTTGCCCAGTTCGTTGGAGTTCGGTTTTCCGAGGTTCTACTGTAGTCATGGATACAAAATATTCATCTGAAAACAAGCATGACCTACTTAAGGAAATGCAATGTAAGAACAAACAAGCCATATTCAAATACTTTACGGTTTAATCCAATATTTAAATGATTGACCTATTTACATTAACAATACACAAAACAATCGATACACTGGTCCCAGGATTCTGTCTGACCTGAAAGTAGACAAGGGAGATAATATTGTTTAGTAATATGTTCGAAGGCAGACGTGGTTATCTACCATTAATAAAGGTTTATGAATAACGGGCACCAAAACATTGTCTAAAGTTGTTATTTCAACCATTTCACCACATAAGGCAATGAAAATCGACTTTACAAACAGTTTGCATCCTGATCAGACGCTGCATTTCACGCGGCGTCTGACCAGGAACTTGTACCGATACTTTTTCGGTTTTAAAACCCTTTCATGATCAAATTTATCGTGAGATTTTTACCCCTTCACCGCCATATTGTCGTCTGCTTCAATATTGTTGTCTGCATTATCGTGTCAAAATTAGATTTAAGGCAGTATGATTGATTAAATTTAGAAATGAGTGTCAAACAGTTTAGACCCTGATCAGACGACGCGTTACGCAGCGTCTGACCAGGATCCAAACTGTTTGCAAATGCGCATTTTGGCGTCTTTGATAATGAAAGGGTTAAACTGCTTCAAATCTTACCGTGAAATAATTGTTTAGACAATGGACAGTCTTGTAAAGCAGGCGATATAGTAAAACCTTTCTATTACGACCGCAGAATTGTTGTAATTATCAGGTGTATAAGGCATGTAGCTGCTTAAAGCAAGGTGAACGTTAACCAGAAAGCTCCCGAATGAACTTTCTGTTTTACGCTCACCTTGCTAGTCGTCATCTGTCTTTTATGAAACCCTATCAGTCTACTTTTTAGTGGTCGTAGTAGAAAGGGTTTACTTTACTTATAATCGGATAAAATCGGATGGTAAAAATGGCAGTAAAAGTGGTAGCCTGTTTCTAGCATTGAAATATCGGTGAACACTTAAACCAGACTGGCAGTAAAAGTGGTAACCCATTACCCAATAGCCTGTTTCTAGCATTGAAATATTGGTGAACACTTAAACCAGACTGGCATTAAAAGTGGTAACCCATTACCCAATAGCCTGTTTCTAGCATTGAAATATCGGTGAACACTTAAACCAGACTGGCAGTAAAAGGGGTAACCCATTACCCAATAGCCTGTCTCTAGCATTGAAATATCGGTGAACACTTAAACCAGACTGGCATTAAAAGGGGTAACCCATTACCAAATAGCCTGTTTCTAGCATTGAAATATCGGTGAACACTTAAACCAGACTGGCATTAAAAGGGGTAACCCATTACCCAATAGCCTGTTTCTAGCATTGAAATATCGGTGAACACTTAAACCAGACTGGCATTAAAGGGGTAACCCATTACCCAATAGCCTGTTTCTAGCATTGAAATATCGGTGAACACTTAAACCAGACTGGCATTAAAAGGGGTAACCCATTACCAAATAGCCTGTTTCTAGCATTGAAATATCGGTGAACACTTAAACCAGACTGGCATGAAAAGGGGTAACCCATTACCCAATAGCCTGTTTCTAGCATTGAAATATCGATGAACACTTAAACCAGACTGCCATTAAAGGGGTAACCCATTACCCAATAGCCTGTTTCTAGCATTGAAATATCGGAGAACACTTAAACCAGACTGGCATTAAAGGGGTAACCCATTACCCAATAGCCTGTTTCTAGCATTGAAATATCGGTGAACACTTAAACCAGACTGCCATTAAAGGGGTAACCCATTACCCAATAGCCTGTTTCTAGCATTGAAATAACGGAGAACACTTAAACCAGACTGGCAGTAAAAGTGGTAACCCATTACCCAATAGCCTGTTTCTAGCATTGAAATATCGGTGAACACTTAAACCAGACTGGCATTAAAGGGGTAACCCATTACCCAATAGCCTGTTTCTAGCATTGAAATATCGGTGAACACTTAAACCAGACTGCCATTAAAGGGGTAACCCATTACCCAATAGCCTGTTTCTAGCATTGAAATATCGGTGAACACTTAAACCAGACTGGCATTAAAGGGGTAACCCATTACGCAATAGCCTGTTTCTAGCATTGAAATATCGGTGAACACTTAAACCAGACTGGCATAAAAGGGGTAACCCATTACCCAATAGCCAGTTTCTAGCATTGAAATATCGGAGAACACTTAAACCAGACTGGCAGTAAAAGTGGTAACCCATTACCCAATAGCCTGTTTCTAGCATTGAAATATCGATGAACACTTAAACCAGACTGGCATTAAAGGGGTAACCCATTACCCAATAGCCTGTTTCTAGCATTGAAATATCGGTGAACAATTAAACCAGACTGGCATTAAAGGGGTAACCCATTACCCAATAGCCTGTTTCTAGCATTGAAATATCGGTGAACACTTAAACCAGACTGGCATTAAAAGGGGTAACCCATTACCCAATAGCATGTTTCTAGTATTGAAATATCGGTGAACACTTAAACCAGACTGGCATTAAAGTGGTAACCCATTACCCAATAGCCTGTTTCTAGCATTGAAATATCGGTGAACACTTAAACCAGACTGGCATTAAAGGGGTAACCCATTACCCAATAGCCTGTTTCTAGCATTGAAATATCGGTGAACACTTTAACCAGACTGGCATTAAAGGGGTAACCCATTACCCAATAGCCTGTTTCTAGCATTGAAATATCGGTGAACAATTAAACCAGACTGGCATTAAAGGGGTAACCCATTACCCAATAGCCTGTTTCTAGCATTGAAATATCGGTGAACACTTAAACCAGACTGGCATTAAAAGGGGTAACCCATTACCCAATAGCATGTTTCTAGTATTGAAATATCGGTGAACACTTAAACCAGACTGGCATTAAAGTGGTAACCCATTACCCAATACATGTAGCCTGTTTCTAGCATTGAAATATCGGTGAACACTTAAACCAGACTGGCATTAAAGGGGTAACCCATTACCCAATAGCCTGTTTCTAGCATTGAAATATCGGTGAACACTTAAACCAGACTGGCATTAAAGGGGTAACCCATTACGCAATAGCCTGTTTCTAGCATTGAAATATCGGTGAACACTTAAACCAGACTGACATTAAAGCAGAATGCGGCTCAGGGCGCATTCTGCTTTATTTTCAGCCTGCTTTAAGCTACCATCCACTAGGATATAGAAAATATTTGTGATGGTGCATATTCATTACTGTAAAAAGTTGATTTTTCTTCAGTGGAGAAATAAAGGCGTAAAGGGCATATTTATGGGGTTAGTTTGTGATATGAATTCATTAGCATAAAAACCCAATTCAAAGAAGTTATTTTTGTCGAAGTAAAGACTCCGATGAAATAGAAGTAATAATGTCAATATTTATTTTTTACGACTAACCCCTTCATCGCTTATTTGTCGTTTGCTTCAATATTGTTGTCTGCAGTATCGTTCCAAAGTTAAATTTAAGGCAATATGACTGTAGAAGTTTCAAAACGAGTGTTATGCGACGTCTGATCAGGACCCGAACTGTTTGCAAATGCGCCTTTGGCGTGACAATAATGGCGTCATTGAGAGTGAACATGTTAAAGCACAAATCTGCTTTACCTTTAACCTGCTTTAATAGGTTGTAAACTACGAACGTGCGCATGCCTTATAGGACGACGTCAGCCAAAGTCAATATTGCTAACCTTTTACTGCCAAGGACCACATCACTAACATTAGCAAATAGTTTAGATTCTGATCAGACGATGCGTAACGCGGCGTCTGAACAGGGTCCAAACGGTTTGACACGCATGTCAGTGTTTCTTTAGTAAAACAAAATGCATGTAAATGTTAATTGAAGTCCGAATTTTTTTTTAAAACAGAAAGCAGACGAAAACTATATTAAGCAGACGATACACTATGGCAGCGCCTGTGTTAGACAGAAATGGTTAAGCGATCACTCAACAGAACTTCTATTGGTTTTCTTAACTCTTTGCATGCTGGGAATTTCTTTTCGTCTGCAACAATTATTGTCGTCTGCTATTGTTCTAATAATAGAATTTTCTAAATTTCTTCTCAAAACAGGGTCAGAGTGTCAAACAGTTTGGCTCTAGATGAGACGCCGCGTTACGCGGCGTCTCATCTAGAGTCAAACTGTTTGCAGTGGTAATCACAGAAGAACATATCCGCCGCTAGCATGGTAAGAGTCATAGGCATTCGGCCCGTTGGCTATGACACTACCCCTAGCTGCTATAACCCCCTCCACCACCACCAAACGTGGATAAAATACCCTAAAATCTATCCATACATTCAATAATCATCATAAAAGAACATTTCCTGAAGTTTCGTGAAATTTAAAAAAAAATTTTTTTTTGCTAATTTATAAGTAAAATATACATACATGATACGAAAAAAATAATTTTTTTTTTTAAACTTCTTGAAACTTCTTGAAACATTTGTTAAGGATGTTTGTTGAACATATGGATGTATTTTGACTCATTTTGAAAGATTTATGGGGGGGGGGGGGTGTAGCAGCGAGGGGGGTGGGGGTCATAGCTTACGCGCCGAAAACCTGTGGTAAGAGTTATTAGAAATAGTAACACGCACATGGTCTGGTCTTACGAAACGTCGTACGACACTGAAATTGTCGTCAGTCAAAACTGCAACCCGGGTAATCATGGTTTCGCCATAAGTGTGCAATTAGTTTCAATCTATAAGCCTGTCAATGTTCGATACTTAAGTGTATACATGTAACTGATTCTCTAACCCATTGTCCCATAGTCTGGTTCTTGTTTTGAATACAAATGACGCCTTAAAGCAGATTGGAAGAAAAGCAAAATGAGCCTAAATGCGCATTCTGCGTTACTTTCAGACTGCTTTAAGCTATCATCTGCTAGGAGATATAAACTACATTGTATTTGTTATGGTGCATTGCATGCATAGATATACCGGTATATATTTATGACTGTATAAAGAAGAACTATTATCTTCAATGAGGGAATACATTAAAGATTTGAAAATGCGTATCTATTTGATAATGGGTCAAACTATTTCAATACTGAGAAACTGCCGTCTGCTAAATTGACCCGACTTGCTTTTATTTTATAGAAACCGAATTCGAATGCCATGTCCTAACCAGGTCCGTCATTTGTAGGGTCTTATCTGAATCCAAACTGTTTGTAAACCCTAACGTTTTCATTTCCAATTTAAACAGTTTGGTGCCAAATCGGACGTCGGCCAACCCGGCGTCTGACCAGGCTCCAACTTGTTTGCCATTCGGATTAAAATGAGCAATCAGAATGGTAAAAAGTGCATTTTCTCCATTTAATTGCAAAGCGTTTGCATTCCGTATGCGTTTAAACGGGAAATAATAACAACGCCCTCTACATTGTACAATTCTCAGTGTTGATTAATTAGTCCATAGAAAAGTCATAAATCCTTTACTCCATATAGATACACAGTTTAACCCATTTTCTCACCTTAAATTTATTCCTCAACTAAAGAAAGTAGTTCAAATTAATACAGTTATAAATGTTCAACATAAGGAACATTTCCTATACCTTAGCAGATGGTAGTTTTAAGCAAGCTCAAAGTAAAGCAGAATGTGCCTAAAGGCACATTCTGCTTTACTTTCAATTTGCTCAAGTAGTTCCAATTTATACAGTTATAAATATTCAACACAAGAAACCTTTACTCTACCTTAGCAGATGTTACCTTACAGCAGGCTGAAAGTAAAGCAAAATATGCCTTAAGGCACATTATGCTTTACTTTCAACCTGCTTAAGTGGACACACGTCTTCAAAACTAAAAACAGGATATGGAATAAAATGTTAACTCATTCGCTCTAAACATTTTATGAAACATTCCAGTTTCGAACTAAGTCTAGTCCACGTATGACTAAATAGGGTTGTATTTTGCAATATTTAGCAAAATGGCAACAGCGCAGACCCAGAACAGAAAACTCCCGTAGGACCCCACTCATCTAGGTCCACACTGGTTTCCTTAACACAATGTAGGTCTTTACATAATTCCAATTTATACAGTTATGTGTATGCACCATAAGAAATGTATTCTCTAAACTAGTAGATGCATGATAGCGCAAAGCAGGCTGAAAGTAAAGTAGAATATGCTTTATAAGGCACAGTCTGCTTTACTTTCAGCATGCTTGAAGCTGTAAACTACCGTCTGCAAGGACAGAGAAAATATTCTATGATACATATTCATGACTATTTAAATTGGAACTATTTTCTTCAGTGGAGGTATAAATTAAATGATTATAAATGTGTAATTTTGGAGTAACTGGCTAAGTGGTCACCTATCTTCAAAACTAGAAACAGGCTATGTGATAATGAGTAAACCATGCCCTGTTAAAGATCAACAGATAATAGCTCCTGTTTCATGACAGGTGGTTGCCTAAAGCAAAGTGAAAGTAATACAGAATGTTCACTCATGCATTTGCTGATTTATTTTATGTCTGCTTTAAGCAGCAACCTTTATTGAACACTTGAAAAAAGCTGCGTGTGAGGTTAAAGCAGACAGAACAAGGTTTTCGTTAAGAGGTATAACAACTTACACTGTCCATCACTGGCAGATACATGTAGTTCAGTCATCACCGTCAATAAGGTCTATAAGTGTATGGCAAGGATTGGGCCGCCGACTAGGGATCTGCCCGGGCTCTAGCTGGTCGTCTCGATGGCTCTCACTGGCGGAACTCAGGAAACTAGAATTAAGCTCAAGCTGATTCCGGACTCCAAGGAATGGGGAAACGGCCACCTCATTTTTAATGGATCCATGCGTCGCCTCTGGGGTGTTCACTAGTCCTTCTTTACGAAAAAGTCTTTTGGTACCCAATTGTTTCACTGGGGTGAATTCTGAAGCAGTTGTCACTTCTGTCGGAAATGTAGGAGTCGAGTCCGTGTGGGAAACCACGTTGAAATTCAGTTGGCGGGGACTGAATACTGATTGGTGCTGCGGCTGGTCCGGGGTTCGATACATGGACTCTATAGCACTGTAGTTGTGACACGCTCCCGGCAGATATGGGTAGTACGGTATGACTGGGGTTGGCACAGTGTAGGCTGAAGGCGTGGCTGAAGTCTGTGTTAGTGCAAAGGCATGTTTGTATTCACGTTGTTGGCGGATATCGTCCTCACGAATTATTTCCGATAAAGAGTTTATGTAATTCATAGCCAGGCGGAGGGTTCGAATCTTGGACATACGTCTGTGGTATATCTGGAACTGCTGTGGCAAACACTTTCTAAGATCCTCTAGCGCCTTGTTGATTTTGTGCATCCTTGCCCGTTCCTGGGTATTCGCTAGAAGTCGTTTTCTCTCATTATCTGGATCAAAATCATCAATATCCACAAATTTACGTTTTCTTCCTCTTTGTCGTTCTGTATTTTCATAATTAGAACTTTCTCCATCCTGTGTCAAATCTATCGCTGTGTGTAAATCCTGATATTCAGCCATCACAATAAACGGTTAAACTTTTTAAACAAATTGAATACTTTTTGATAAGGTCTGTGACATTCCAATCAAACAAATGCAAAGTTCTTTTAGTTTTCTACAGGTTGCTAAAAGACACTTGCTGATAAGCAGTCAGAGATGACCACGTGATGTAATTAACTGGCCAATCAAATTACAATTTTAGGGAACATCAGAGCCCACAGAGTCGAAGACAGGCACCATAAATTGCACCTACACGTAACATGGACACATGCTGGCCCGGGAGATGTGAACATTGGGATCAATCATAGTCCCCACCAGCTTTTGATTTCTCTCATGGACATCTATTATCATATATCATGCCGCCTAGAATCTTTTGACGACCTCGAATGAGCGTCTTTTCATTTTCTCGGGTCACAAAAAGACGATCATTTGAAAACCTTGGCAATGGAACTTAACCTTTAATCCTCAACCCAATAGATACGCTCTTTTATGCACTTAATTAATTTTTTCACTGACGAAAAAAGTTTATACTTTATACAGTAATGAATTTGCAACATTAGAAATATTTCCCATATCCTAGCAAATGGTATAGCTTAAAGCAGCTCGAAGTAAATTGTTAAAGCATAATGCACCTTAAGGTTCATTCTGCTTTACTTTCAATCTGCTTGAACCATAGCCTATTTCTAGTTTTGAAGTTAGGTGACCACTTAAAGCAGGATGAAAGTAAAGCAGAATATGTCTTAAGACGCATTCTGCTTAGTTTCTGTCTGCTTTTAAACTACCATATGCTAGAAAAATGAAAATATTTCTTATGAGACATTTTTCGTGACTGTATAAGTATTTTCTTCAGTGGAAGAATAAACAAATGCGTAAAATTCTATGGAGTAAAAGGTTAAGTAGTGACCTGTCCTCAAATCTAGAAACAGGTAAAGGCAGGATACGGGTGCACATATTGAAGACAGTACTTGGCAACTCTTAACGTTACTTCTGCTAGTTTGGAAACTTACATTATGTTTTAAGTATGCATACTATAGTGTGCGTTTGAGCTCAGTCTTCAATTATTTGGTTCAGATAAGTCATATTTTAGTACCAATTAACGACTGTTTTTCAGTTTTAAAAGAATATTATAAACTCGTATAAATTAACACTTGCTACTATCTATTGTCTGATATGTGATTGTTTAATGTGATGATAATGAATAGCCTCTTGTAACTCTTATGAGAGTGACAATAATTTATTATACACGTATATTGTTTTAATGTGGCGATATTATGAAATGTTTTTATGTACATGTATATAGTTGAGACTGAAATAAAGAGAAAATATAAGGGTTTAACAGGTTGAGCGGTTTTCAAAAGAATAACGAATTAGAATTCGTTAAGACAGGTTACATGTTTCTGCATTGCTGTGTTCCTTCATTAAGCAGTCACCTGTCGTTAAAGCCCTCTATACGTATTCGATACTGAATATGTGTATGAGCAAAGAAAACACATTTTCGCGTAGGAGAAAGGACAAGGTTCACGAAGCCTTGGTTTTGGCCCTGTAAAAATCTTTTTTTTCTCCAATTTATGTTTGAGCTATATTTTCTCTATATTTGTCAATTTCAGATATTAATACTTCATATTATACATAAACCTCAACCCAAATTCAAGTTTTGACAACTTTATAGTTTCTTGTAAATGGACCACGAGGCCAAAAAAGGCCAAAAAGGCAGATTTTTTGTACAATTCAGGGTATAAATCATAGAAATAATCAATGAAGGCACTAATGCGACACAAATATATTGTAAGTACACAATAAATATGTAACTTGGAGTAACATATCCACATTTTGAAGTGTCGCACTCGTGCCGTCATAATTTATTTTTAGGATTTATACCTAGAACTGTACCAAAAATCTGCTTTTTGTCATTTTTGGCCTCTCAGTTCATTTACAAGATACTATAACATTGTCAAAACTTGACTTTGGGTTGTTTGTGTGTATATTATGGAGTATTAGTATCTGATATTGACAAATAAACAGAAAAAAAAGATAAACATCTTTTTTGGAAAAAATATTTTTTTACAGGGCCAAATCGGAGGCTTCGTGAACATTCGTTCGCGTTTCACAAACTTCCCGTATTAGGAGTTCGGTTTTCATAGGTTACAATGTCAACTAGAGGCAAACTTATTGGCAACATTTATGAACAGGTTTCTCATAGCATATGAAATTGTACACATACAGTGAATAATATGTTATTCTTTCCCGTTTAAACGAAACGAAACGCAAACGCAAAACACTAAACCGTAGAAAAGTCCAACATTTGTACAATTCTGATAATTCATGTTTATCCTGGTGACAAACCCGGCTTCTAGTCAGGCTCCAAGTTATTTGCAATAGAAATAATAGTTTTCGCGTAATTGGGAAAGAATAACGTTTTCCCCACTGTACTAATGGCTAAGCATTTTCTCCACAGAAATGCCTGCTTCTCTTTTTTTATATTCTCTACATTGAAAATGTTCACATAACGCTCAAAATCAATATTAAATTATAGTGATGAAAATATATTTCAGCTTAAAGCAGAATAAAGTAAAGCAGAAAACATGTGCATTAGGCTACGTTCATACTGCTTTAACTATTATCTTACTTTCAACACAGTTAGATACAGGTGATTTGTTCTGATGACTGTTAAGGAAAGAGTTCAAATGTCAACGAGATGCATTTTGGGGGCAATATTTATCACGTGATTATCTCATAGTAAACGAAAAGTTGACCCTTTTCTCTACAGAAACTCTTCACAGCACCTCTATCACGGAGCAGACTCTGTAATTTCTCCATGCCTCTATCTACTCCTCCACGTGAGTGCCAAATAAAATATTCAATAAAATTTAAAAAAAAATTAATGACAGCTTACACAGAGATAAAAGTAAAACAGAAAGTTCCTAAAGGAGCTTTCTGCTTCACTTTCATCTTGCTTTAAGCAGTGTCTTGCCTTACACACCGGTACATGTATATAAATTACGATTTGAACCGATGTCTATGGAGGAATAGGTTAAAGGTCAGTTATGTAGGGGTAGTAATCGGTATTTGATAGCCCATGGGTAATGGAAATTCAGACAGGGTGCCATTTTTATGGCCATAGGTCTACGACATAGAAGAAATGTACATTGCTTCTTTATGACCTGTGAAAAATTGAGATGTCGTTATTAGCGAGAAATTAATTCTAGACGCCCATTAGTGGCTGTTAAAGACCGGAAATGTGTCATTCGGAAACCACCTAATACCATTCACTGTCTGGACCCGGATGCATCGGAATTTGAAAACAGCTTTAATCCTGATCCGACGCCGAGTAACTCGGCGTCTTATCAGTATCCAACGTTTTGACATTCAAACCACTGTTTCTTTATTCAAAGTCCGTGTTGAGAAACAGAGGCAGGCGACACTATTTCAAACAGAAACCATCCTGCCGTGAAAAGATTAACATTTTGAACTTCTTTTTTTCATAAATTCTCAATATACATTTACATTATAAAGACGAAATCAGAACGAATGCGAGAGAAAGTGTAAAATGATTTTAAACAAGAGTATTCTACATGTTTCAGACTGTTTCTTTGAAACAGAACATTAGTCAAAGCAATGTTAACCCATTTATTGTCTTTCTCCGAGCACAATATGATTGTATGAAAACAGTTTTATCTTCATCAGACTCAGAGTAGCTGGGCATCTGATCAGGATCCAAACGCGTGTTTTGATATTACTTTAATCCAGTTCTAAATAACCTTTAAATTGCTGAGTGCTGAGCATGACTTGGCTTTCATTTGAAAACAGTTTGAACTCTGAACTGGGTTCGAACTGTTTGCAACTCTTCTTTATATATCGTATGTCAAAATGTCCAATTTTTTTAGAAAAAGAACAGCGGGCGAAAATTTAAAGCAGACGATGCCGCAGCAGAGTACGCGTTCGACATTAGTGTCTTCAGACTTGTTTGGGCAGCAGTGGCAAGCATTATTGTAACAATGCTGCATAAGTTGATAAAAACACCCTGAGATTTCCAAATGTTCTATGTTCAAAGAGCGATTTTAGGAATCGTTAGCCATTTACAGCATAGTCGTGTGAAGAAGACATGTGGCCACTTACACACTTAAAGCAGGTTGATAGTAAAGCAGATTACGCCTTAAGGGGCATTCTGCTTTACTATTTTAGCTTTAATTTAGCCTTAAGCTTCCATCTGCTACGATAAAACAATACTTTTTATGGTGTATATTCATGATCAAAACAATATTCTTAACGGATTAAAACGCACTATTTGTGTGCGTTTGTGGTCAAAGCCATCTTTTCAAAACAATTTTAAGATTCAAGATTTTAATTCATATAAGAAAGTGAATAAAAATATTTCAAAACAATATATCACACCACTTGCAGTCTTGGCCTTTATTAAAGATAAGATAAGATTTTATCTTTAATAAAGGCCAAGACTGCAAGTGGTGTATTAAACATAGATCTACACAAAATGACAGAATTAAGTTTATTTCAATAAAATCTGAATATTTCGGAACACATACGTATGTCTTAAGGGTGTATCCAACCCATAAGCGATATTTTCAAAGTATTAAACTTTTTTTCTATCATTGTTTTTTTGGAAGAGCTATTTATGATGAATGAAAAAATGAAAAAAAATATATATGGTGGTGTCCTTTTTTTTGCGCTACAGCGATTTGAAAAAGGTATGTCAAATTTGGGAATTTTTTTTCAAATTTTACCCATTCAGAGTACAAGCTTCAGTAAAATCTATTTCAAAACAAAACAAAAGTGGTAATTTGGGTTTTCTTTCTGTATTTCATGTCTATGGTGGTATTTTCACATATATAAACCAAATTTAGACAAAACAGGCACCAGGTTTGAACAATATGGATCCTTGAATATCAAAAATATGCTTTATATAGGGCATGTTTTCATTAGATTTTTTATTTTATGAAAAAAAAGTAAAAAAGTTTGAAAATGAAATAGTTCTAGTATTAAACTTTTTCTTATATTCTACCAGATGAAAGCCCATGCTAAGGCAGTTCAAAATATGAAAAGAAATTGAAAGGTCAGTGTTGAAAATTTTGAGTTATTAAAATAAAAAGAGTTATCTCCCCTTACAAAATTTACAAAAAGTACCATATCGATGATATTTAGAGCTTTATAAATTTCACATTTGGTGCCTTTTTTTCTTAAATTAGTTTTTGTATGAAGAAATACTACCATAGATAGGAAATAAATAACACAAAACCAAATTATCATATTTGTTTTCATTTAAAACGGATTTTATTGAAGCGGGCTGTTTGAAAAGGACAAAATAAGAGGAAGTGGGTGGGGTAAATTTTACATGGCCGTAGAGCCAACTGTTGTTCACCAAAATGTACACTTTTTCTATTTTTTCATTCATCTTAAATAGCTCTTCAATACAAAACCATCATAGAGTGTTTTCATATACTTTGAAAATTTCCCAAAGGCATGACATTGATACACCCTTAAGCAATTAATAAAACTGCGAAGATTTCGGAAGACTCTGGAGAAAGTGCAGCCCTGTAATGTAAAGAGGGAAATGTTGTTCCGGGAGGACCGTTGTATAGGGAGGGAGCACCTTACCAGGGAAACTATATGAATACTGTTTGTCTGTAGTGAAATAAAATTGTATCTAACATATATTGATATACAGTATTGAATATATTTCTTAGTAGGCGGTAGGAAACATTATTAATACATTCAACACCTTAACAAAACGCCAAAAAAACACAATCCAAAAAATGTAGATAAAACGTTTTTAAATATATTCGGGTTATTGTAGCCTGAGTGTCAAATACTCAGCTTCTGGTGTGCTCCAAAATGGTGTAAGTACTCCGAACGCTTTGGGTGGATTAGAATGACGTTTTACGATCATTGTGGCTGCGTGAAGACATTAAACCCCTTCACTGACATGACTTCATCCATGTTCAACACATATCGTCTGCTTTTATATCTCAAATCTAGATTTTAGGTATTTTTATTTAAGAAATACTGAAGCGAGTGACAAACAATTTCGATCTAGATCAAATGCCGCGTTTTCACTGCCTTACCCCGAGTACAATAGTAAAGCGGTGTCTGATCAGGATCCAAAATGTTTTAAATAACTATTGTACTCATGTTAAGGCGGTAAACGGGTTAACTCGCAGGACATCGGTTGAAAATAGGTCCCGTTCATAAATGCTCTATGCTGAAATACTGATATTTACGATGCTTATACTTTTTACTTCATTCTGCTTACTTTCAACATGCTTTAAGTGATCATATTTCTTTAAAACTAGAAACAGGCTATGGGGTAATGGATTAAATCCAAACGTGTGGCAATTCAAAACATATCAACTGATAACTTATTGTAATGTAATCAATTCCCATTAAGCATTTAAAGACATCTCCTGACGACCTTTTGGTCATAACGCATTGCCAGACAATTTCCCTGCAAACAGCATGGGTCTTGTGCATATTGAACCATTGAAGCGTCTTGTGTGAGACTGTACCTTTATATTTGATAGTTTGGTTGGAAATAACCATTGAAAATCACTAGAGCATGAGTATAATCTGGACCTCACCAGGTAAACTGAGATTGTGCTGCACGTGATTTGACATTTACATTGACACCTCCAGAACATTGGGCTGGTGGTCCCTCAATGGTCTGAGGAAAAGTCTTTAACTCCATGGTCAGATTGCCAAGCCCTTTCAGAAAATAGACGTCATACAACTTTGACGCACAACACTGAAGTATCTTCAGTATTGAAATTGAAAACTTATTGAATTCAAATCAATCAGTTAACTGGGGCCCGTTTCATAAAACTTCGTTCGACAAAATCGGTCTAAGTCAAAACTTTAAAATACATTTAATTTCTCTTTTCTCTATCTAATCCTGTCTTGTGACATCTCTTTGGAATCGGCTTTTCAAGACGATTCCAAAGAGATATCACAATAGAAGATTAGATGGAGAAATAAATAATAATTGAGACTGTTATAATTTGACTTACGACAACATTTGTCGTACGAAGTTTTATGAAACAGGACCCCGAACCAGCAAAATTTATAAGTATTAACGTCTTCGCTTCACACCACACCCTAGTACAATAGATCTAGTTATATGAAAACAGCTGGAATCTCGCATGGGATCAAAACCACCAACCTGCATTCCTTTTAGGGTTTGTCAGAGGGATAATCTTTCAATATACAAACAAACAAAACACCGCTATGACAATTCAGCATCAGAACCGCAACAAGGTGGGATAGACTCTGGGAATTTAAATTTAAGAAATAAAAGTAGACGACATGTGTTGTTTAAAGCAAATACCGTCATGATAGTGTAGGTTCATAATATCTGAAAATAAGAATCAGAAATAGATTCTTATTTAATTCGCTGCCATTTAAATTTCAATGTGTGTTCATCTATTTTAATAAAGTTTAATCATTTGAATTCAAAATGGATTATTGGAAAATGAAAGATTGCCCGGCACGTGATAATATCTCCAGTTTGCGTGTAAAACGGGTTGGATTCAGATAAAACGCCGAGTTACTCGGCGTTTCATCTGGAACAAAATTGTTTGACACATTTTTAAATGGCACAGAGGAAATATCAGAAATAATCCAACACTTAACCCGTTGGCCCGTTGGCCCATAGCCTGTTTTCTAGTTTTAAAGACGGATGAACACTTGAAACAGGTTGAAAGTAAAGCAGAGTGCATGTTTAGGCTGTTATTGTCTGCTTTACTTTCCGTCAACTTTAAAGTACCACTTGCTAGGATATAGAATACATTTTCTCATTGTGCATATTTATGACAGAATAGGTCTTATATTGGTTGACCTAACGTAATCTTTTATTTGAAAACAAAAGACGGTAGTCATGCAGTGATTTACAAATTATTACTTAGATATATTCTATTGTGATTAATTATCGACAAACCATCCGCAGCCTCACGGACGCACGTGCTGCAGTGACATCACAGCACGACTATCAGAGAGATCATTATCGACGATAAACCCGGAACAGTTCCGATTAACACCTAAGTGTGATTCTCGGCGTGAGTCCCATGCGCTTAGAATAGCCGGGATTAAGTGCCATAGTTATAGAGTCTTCGTGTGATGAAAGAAATCAAAATGGAATTAATCAGACATGAAACTTCTGGAATGCTGGCGAAATCTGACAGTTTCTTGTTAAATGTTGAAGGTTTTGCCTCATAATGTATTAATTATAGCAGAAATGAGTCTTTAATCTTTCTTTTGTTCGTATTTTAAAATGACGACAACGACACATGACAAATGAGAGTTTCCTGCAGTTTCCTCCCTAACGTAATCTGCAGGAAAATAATAGCATGGAAGAAACAAACACACATTTTATCTCATTTTTAAATCTTATCATGTTTAAAAATTGCCTACTTAAATTGGTGTCTACAAACTATTTAGCCTTTACCAGCAAATTTTACCATCTATGTTTCGAAGACAAAATATCGCCTGCTAATATTTTTATGTCAAATTTCATATAATTAAGGTGGTTTGCAGGTCTGCTTATTTCCTGTCAAACCTCCTATGAAACCTTGGTTAAAATGAAATATACCATTTGGAAAGTGAAAAACTGCTAAATAAATAAATAAAAATAAAACACCATTTTTTCTTACAGGACCATTTTGGACAAACGTTCTAATTTTAATAAACAGCAATAGTTCCTTTATAAACTAATTTAACTCAATACTCAAAATGCTGGCTGTCCGCTGTCGACCCACCTTATTAAAGCATATAGATGACGTCATGGCAATGGAGGGGTTAATTACTGTTATCATATTGGATCATTGTCTGCTTCAGCCTTGTGAAAATGTTTCAGAGTGATCCAGATAAGGGGAGTACTTCAGGATCCAAACAGTCTGAGGCACTGCCAAGGCAGCGCCTCACTCAGTTTTCTTCTTGTCCTGACGATGTATTTGTCGCAATTTGACTTCGTTTTTTTAAATGTCCGTTTGGGGAGGGTTACCCTGTATTTCTCTCTTGTCAACTCTGTTATTTACTATAAGACTACATCACGTGCAGCTACGGAACTATTTATTTGGCAATTGTTCAAAAGAAAGAATAGACGCAGCTAAACTATATGCGGGCCAGTTCGCTTTATTATAAAGTGAACTGAGCTGCATAGTTAATATGTATATTGTATCATCTAATAATAACTTGATATATATTTCTATTTATTGTGTCCATACCATTTAGTTAAGTATTATAATATTTTTCCACCTTACCCCTCCATCGCAGAAATATGACTGATCTATACCATCTTAATTCAGTATTCGACCACCAAATGTCCTACTAACCCAAAAGTTTTTGATCATGTTATACATTGTACTTCACATGTAATTACAAAACATATGTTTTGTTTTCTGTGACAAATAAAAGGATTGTTCTGTTCTGCTCTGTTCAAAAACAAAAATCTTTATGTAAGCATTAAACCCGATGGTGTCAGTACTCATTAAACTAGTTTCGAGGATACGATTCTAATGAGTTGTACTTAACGCCACAGGGCTTGGTGCCTCCATTACCTTGAAAAATGTTTAATTTGTTCAGTTTACTCCCTCTTCTTGAGCTCTGGTTCCAGTTTAATTGCATTTTATCAAAACATAGTATACTCAACATGTTGCAGCTTGAATTCTGATTATACATGTATACACTGGGCAATTCAGTGTCAGATCTTGATGTCAAGTTTAGCTCAACAGAATAGTATGAAGTATGAGGTATTGTTATACATCAAATGGTTTGAATCAAGATGGGTGGATGGATGAGTAGGATTTTACGGCACTGCGACACAAAATAGGTTAAAAAGCGCCGATGAATTATGAGGGATGATGAGATGAGATGATGATGATATCAGGCTTATCTCACCCGTTGACCAGCAGCGAATGGGATCAAAACCACCCACCTGCCTTCCTTTAAGTTCATGACAGAGGGGAGCATACCTGTTCGCTACAAAACAGTGTATTTTATAGGGGTTTACCCCCCAAAGGTTACCCCCGATTCCGCGAGAAAATAACAACAGAACAGAACAGAACACACCAAGCTAAGCAATGAAATCCCGAGTGCTGTCTCGTGTGTATCACATGACATACGGGATTAAAATTTCGGCACACTCGAATTTACTACAATCGCAGCGTTTCGGTCCATTTTTATATTTTTTTTTGTTTGGAATTGTAATTTAAAAACCCATCGTCGTTTATTCGTTTCCCGAAGGGAAACGAAATTGTACAGAGCTGTTTAAAAAATACTGGTTGAAAAAAACGACACCAGAAAAGAAATACAAACTTTTACGTAAAGACTCGGGAATTTCCGTAGTATTCGTCTGCAAAATCACAGCTCGATTGACACTTGAATGAGTCTTGACAGACATCTAATTAACGAAATACAGGCTACAAGACTACAAGTCATGTAAATTATGTATTGGACATCAGAAATAAGAGTGAGTACATCTTTTTGGAATTCTGTTTATTGTTCTTTGTAAGTCATGGTCGTCGCTGAAGAGGTGGTTGTTTTATAATGCAAGAACATTACATATTACCGGACAGTATCCGGGTCCCGGACAACGCAGCAACAAACCATATTTTTGTCCCATGTATCATTTTGTACCCACGACATGACGCTTTCGTGCAAGTTTTTCTAAAATAAGTATGACCAGGGCTCATTTTGACACAAATCCAAGGGACCATGGTGACCTGGCTTCAAATGTAAACATTTTAACACACCAAAATGTTCAATGTCCAGGATCTCTGTAATTTTTTCATGCCTACAATATTGAGCTCTGCTAACATATGGCGGGTAGGCACAATAGTATTCAGTGCTGCCATTTCTCCGGATTTTTCCTAAGTATTCGGATTATTATCCTAACAGATCGTAGCGTTAAGGCGCATTCTGCTTTACTTTCAACCTGTTTTAAGCAGTCATGTGTCTTCAAACAAGAAACAGGCTATGCGGTAAAGGTACGATTGGTAAAACTGCGTCTGAAAAATTGAAATCTAAGGATTTTTATGATCAACTTATGGCAGCCCTGAGTATTGGCTCAGACCCTTCATGGGTACCCATTTTAACCCCTGAGTAGAGACTAGAGAGGAGCAATTAGCGGTGCATATCTTGCTCAAGAACATTCCTGTACATGATCATCATCAGGGTTCAGAAAAATCCACTAGTCAGGCCGCTTGGATGGTGGGGGATAGATCTCACGACCTCTGGTACTGTAGATGAGTACGTTACCACTTGACTTCTACCACCGTAAATTAAAATGTTTTAAAATTCTGCAGTAAACACTAAACAATCATAAAAGTGTTACGCGGCCACTTGAAAATGTACAAATAGCAGTGTTTGATACATGTTATTGCTTAATACCTGTAGGACAAAAGTAAAGCAGATGGCGCATAAATCTTTTCATTGGAGTAGTTGATTCATTTCCACAGCAAGAAACTGTATTATAGTATGAGGTAGCTTTCAGTGGGTTTTTTTCACCACTTTTGGAATAAGTTGGTACCCCTCCAATTGGGCGTAACGGCGTAAAATACTTAATTTTTGGGGGAAAATTGAGTCGTAAAAAGCTCATTTTTTGGGAAAAAATTGTGCCGTGAAATGGGAACAGGTCCCTCAAAAAAACACTGGTTTGACAGTGTTTAAACGATGATCGATTATTTCCGATTATTGATTATTATTATTATACCAGATTTATATAGCGCTCTTTTCACACAGGGGTTGTGCGTTCAAAAGCGCTTTACATGAAATAACATAAATGTACCTTCAAATCGAGAAAAGACAAAATAACTACAATTAGATCTGAAATAAAACATGAATAAACATATAAGAGACAGTCCCTAAAACGGCGATCACATTACCCCCATCAATCAGCAATGAACCGACCGGCTAAAGATTGCCGACTGATATAAATAATGGTAGAGCGCCCCATGCAGGCTATCAACAATTGATTGAAAGTGATCATTCGATAGAGTTTAGAGAATAGATAATAAAATCAAATAATTGATTTATTGAAATAATGAATTTTATTCTAAAAGCCCCTTACATGAAATAACATAAATGTACCTACAAATCGAGAAAAGACAAAATAACTACAATTAGATCTGAAATAAAACAAAGAAACATATAAGAGACAGTCCCCAAAACGGCGATCACATTACCCCCATCAATCAGCAATGAACCTACCGGCTAAAGATTGCCGACTGATATAAATAATGGTAGAGCGCCCAATGCAGGCTATCAACAATTGATTGAAAGTGATCATTCGATAGAGTTTAGAGAATAGATAATAAAATCAAATATTGATTTTATTGAAATAATGTATTTTATTCTATTCTAAGTAAAATAGCAATGTTTGTATTAAAGGCAGAATACTACGGAAATGTGCGTCTAAAACGCGCAATTTCTTATATGTGTGCATTTTCTATGTATTATTAAAATTAGTGAAATCGCGTGTAAGAAGCCTGGCATATGTCCCCACTTGGTAAAGAATCCTACTTAAATGTGTCAAATTCTTATCTTGTTGGTTTACATTTTAAGCGGGTTTGTTTACAAATAAGACTAACGGTTTGGTTCGTAGGATTGCGTAAAGGTCATGTGATTAGTACGAAGCGCGGCGATAATTCATATACACTGTGTGACGTCATACGAACCAAGCCGGAACATTTCCGTTATGATTCGTCTTCGATCGAATGTCAACAAAACAGATTTAAAAGTCAATTTGTTTCCACCAATTTCACGGGTTTGTAAGCAATGTTGCCTCCATAATCATCGGGCATTACTTCATTTTAAAGGTTTAGATTTTTCGAATGTGCCTACATTTTCAGGTTTTAAAATTGCGGGATTTTGGATTGCGGGATTTTGGCAATTTGACAGTTATGTTGGGATTTTAATCTTCAGATGTGCAATTAAAGTCAAAAAAATATAATCTGATTTTTTTATTGTCAACTTTAAGATTTTAGTTACTAAATTTATATTAAAATTTAAATTTCTCTTTTTTTTTAGCTCACCTGGCACGAAGTGCCATGGAGAGCTTTTAGGATCGCTGGATGTCCGTCGTCCGTCTGTCTGTTCACAATTGTTCGTTAACAGTCTTCCGGCTACAAATCTCATTGGATCTTCATGAAACTTGATCACAATGTTTGTCTAGTAGAAATCTAGGCCAAGTTTGAATGTGGGTCATGTTGGGTCAAAAACTAGGTCACTAGGTCAAATCATAGAAAAACCTTGTTAACACTCTAGAGGCTACAAATCTCATTGAATCTTGATGAAACTTGGTCAGAATGTTTGTGTCATTGATATCTAGGTCAAGTTTGAATATGGGTCATGTTTGGTCAAAAACTAGGTCACTAGGTCAAATCATAGAAAAACCTTGTTAACACTCTAGAGGCTACAAATCTCACTGGATCTTGATGAAAATAGATCAGAATGTTTGTGTCGTTGATATTTAGGTCAAGTTCAAATATGGGCCATGTCCGGTCAAAAACTAGGTCAATAAGGTTAAATCATAGAAAAATCTTTTTAACACTCTAGAGGCTACAAATCTCATTGGATCTTGATGAAACTTAGTCAGAATGTTTGTCTAATTTATATATAGGTCTAGTTTGAATATGGGTCATGTCCGGTCAAAAACTAGGTCACTAGGTCAAATCATAGGAACATCTTGTTTACCCTCTAAAGGTTGATTGTGGGTCATGTCCACTCCAGTCATAATCTAGGTCACTATAGGTCAAGTTTGCCATGGTGTACCAGGTGAGCGATTTAGGGCCATAGTGGCCCTTGTTTTGTATAATCAATGACTAATCGAAGTGGTTTGTCCAATTACATGTATATATGTTGATCGATAATGAAAATCAGTTGATTATGAAACCCTTTGATGAGGACATTATTATTATGCAAGAAAAAAAACAATGACAAGCCTTGAAAATTGAAAATTCTGCATTAAACAATAAACAGCTAATATTGTGTTAACCGGCCACTTAAAGTGTATTAGTAGCAGTTTTTGATACAGGTTATAGCTTACTTAATACAGGACAAAGGTAAAGCAGATGGCCAACAGGTTTGTTTATTGAAGTATTTTGATAAAGGTTGTGATTTAATCCTTTTACTCCATCTATATGCCTATTTACACATTAACTTCATTTCTCCACTGGAGAAAATAGTTACATTTTATACAGAAATATTATTTCATGTGCAATATTTCCAATATCCTAGCAGATGGAAGCTGAAAGCAGTTTATATATGTTGATTATACTTTGGTACCACCAGTGTTTAGACCTCAGGATCCATTAACAAGAAAGTGTATTTCAGGACATACTTAAAAAAAACACCTGAAAAACTGAAAAATGTGTAAAAAATCAGTATAATGTGACTTGGAAAAATTAAAAAATTGACAATTCAGTATAATGTGACAACTTGGCAATACCTCAGTTACCATTTTCAACACTTTCTGAGAGCCTGCTTGCACTTCTTCTAAAGCGACCTAGTGTTAGCAAAGAAATCTGATGGAATGATTGGACAATTTGGAAGATTAGCATCTACTGCTGCTCTGTTTTGTTGCAGTTGACAGAGGTAGGGAATTTGAATTTGAAGCTACAGACAAAAAATATGCTATTCGCTAACTTTGGTGATTGTTTATGGCAATGTATTGAACTGTTGATTAAATACACATATCTGGTATTATCTTTTGGCCGTGATGTCCTAATCTGTCAGTTTCTGCACCAATCTATATAGAATGCCAGGAATTGAAATTGATAACAGCACTGACTTACTCTACAGTCAACACAACTTCAAATCAGGAGAATTGCTGCTATGTAGAGACCTATAATAAACACATCAACCTGTTTTTGTGTAATTGGACAAGAGAGATAGCCTATCCCTTCAGAAGCATGCATTTAGTAACTCATTATGTAAATATCACTATGATGAGTTCTTTGCTGTGTGTTTTTGCTTGGATGATTCCGCCCAAAGAGAAATGAATTCAACAACACCGGCAGAGGACAAAATAATTGGATGAATGACAAAAAATGGATAAAACTGATGACATCAGTTTAACAAATTATAATGAGACAAGTGGACCAAGGAGGATAAAGTAAAGGAATTGAGACAATGGACACTTAAAGCTGCTGTCAAGACATTGTTTTGTTATCATATTATGAACATTCTCAAAATGGCATTGTCAGTAAACTGTCTGTAAACTACACTAGACAGATCTGACAATGCATGATATGATATCAGATTCTTCATCACATCATATAGAAAGATAAAAGTATATCTTGAACTGATATCTTGGCAATGACCAATTGATACTTTCTATGCACCCAGAATCTATGATTCGCCTGCATATACTAACGGAAAAACAAACAAACAAACAGACATGACAAAAACTGTAATATCGTTTTTGTCCTGTTTGTTTGTTTGTCCATCTGTCTGTCTGTCTGTGCCAAAAACCTTAACCTTAGCTATATCTCTTGCATTATTGCACACGTGCCTTTTATACTTGGCATATGTCTTCCCAGTGGCAAGACCTTTCCAACCATACAAACCTTTTAGAACTTGACCTACTTTTGTAAAAATCTTTAAATGTCTATAACATTTAAACCCTTAGGCCTAGGGCTTTCATTTTTTCGTATGTATATTTCTTGAATCAAGACCTTTGCAACCATACAACGCTATTTGACCATGTGACCTTGACCTGGACCTTTGACCTATTTAATCAAAATTTAACCAAAAACCTTAACCTTGGCTATAACTCTTGATTAATGCAACTGGGCCTCTTAACTTGGCAATGTCTTCCCCGAGTCAAGACCTTTCTAACCACACAACTCTCTTTGACCTTGTGACCTCGACCTTTCACTTACTTTTGTAAACATCATTAAATGTCTATAACATTTGAACCAGTACCCTAGGCCTAGGACTTTCATATTTTGCATTCGTGTATCTGGGACACAGTCTTTTTTATCGAAAAAATATGATTGAACTGTTTTGGATAATTACCCAATTTGGCAAACTGTTTAATTTTCATTTCCAACATCTCACATAACCTTAAAAAGTCAATGTCTTTCATTAATATCCATTTTGCTATGCTCTTGCTTTAATGAGTAACATTCAAAAGAGCAAATCACAGCTTATTGAACAACAATTTGACTTAGCAGAAGACACTTTACATGGGAAATAATAGTGTTTGGCATTATTATTCAAATTAAAAGGAGGTACATTTGTAATAGAAAAAATTAGCTTGGGGAAAAATAGTTCCTAAAAGTTATAATTCACTGAAGATTATAACAGTATAATATACTGAGAAAACTCTATAATTCACTGCTTAGCATAAAAAAGTTAAATTTCAAAGCTCTATATCTTTTAAAGTAATATCAACTCCAGTTTTGTTTGTGATTGTAAAGGCTCATATGTTCACCAATGTATTCCAGTAAAAACATACAGATTGAATGACACATGCACTTAAGGTTCATTCTTATTTCAAATCAAAGAGAGGTAATTTTGTATTATAAGACTTTCTAGTCTTGATAACACCTTGAATATTGCAATGAACGATTGTCTAATGTGATTTTATTTCCTTTAAGAAATAAAAATAGCTCCTGAATATGAGCACCATTGTTTTTCTTCTATGAAAAACATTTCTAATCAAAAATGCTCTTTTCAGACGAAAGAGTTTTAGACCTTTGTTTTTAGCTCACCTGGCACAAAGTGCCAATGTGAAGTATTTTTAACGTCATGTGTCCGTCGACAACAATTTCTTTAAACCACACCTCCTCCTAAACTACTGGATGGATTTTAACCAAACTTGTCAGGAATGATCCTTATATAGTCCTCTTTGAAAGTTGTTCAAATATTTCCGATCCGTTGCAAATTTACATAGAGTTATATAGTGAAATCTTCAAACCTCTTCTACTCTGAAACTAATATGGCTAGAGCTTTGATATTTGGCATGGTGTAACTTCTGGAGGTACTTTACCAATATTGTCCAAATGGTGCCGTTCCGATGCATAACTAGGTCATGGGAGCTAAAAATAGATTTTTTCAATAAAAACTTAAACAATCTTCTTGTCTGAAACCACATACCCTGAGCTTAGATATTTTGCACAAAGCATCATCTTCAGGTCCTCTATCAAGTTTGTTCAAATTATGTCCCTGGGGTCAAAAATGGCCCCGCCCCAGGGGTCACAAATTTACATGGAGTTATATTGTGAAATCTTCAAACCTCTTTTCCACTGAAACTAATATGGCTAGAGCTTTGCTATTTGGCATAGTTTAACTTGTATATATTCACTCTACCAATATTGTTCAAATGGTTCCAGTCCGCTGCATATCTAGGTCACAGGAGCTATAAATAGATTTTTTCAATAAAAACTTAAAAAAATCTTCTTGTCTGAAACCACAGTGCACTGAGCTTAGATCTTTTGCACAAAGCATCATCTTCAGGTCCTCTATCAAGATTGTTCAAATTATGTCCCTGGGGTCAGAAATGGCCCCGTTCCGGGGTCACAAATTTACAAAGAGATATAGACTGAAATCTACAAACCTCTTCTTCACTGAAACTAAATAGCTAGAACTTTGATATTTGACATGGTGTAACTTCTAGAGGTACTTTATCAATATTGTTCAAATCGTTCCGGTCCATTGCATATCTAGGTCACAGGAGCTAAAAATAGATTTGTTCAATAAAAACTTTTAAAAATCTTCTTGTCTGAAACCACAGTACCCTGAGCTAAGATAGTTTGCACTCAGCATCATCCAATCAGCAATTGGCACAATAGTATCGTCATAATTTCTCAGCTTGCCAAGGTATGTTACATTTACATCAACGGTTTCCAGGTGAGCGATTTAGGGCCGTATACTGCTCTTGTCACTACAATTTGCCAGTTATTTAGCCACAATGAGATCGATGTCATGTCGTCTGCAACTTTCTATAAAGCAAAAAATAAATGCAGTATTTATGTGACGCTGATAATTTAGAATACAACAGTGGGTACTTTCTTTTTTGGCTGAGTATATGAGTCAATTTTTTTTTATGTAACAATTCTGATGTCAAGGATGAGATTATTTTGATATTCTCTCTGAGGTTAATGGCTTACACTATAGCACCATGCATGTCTATAATGTGGAAATATGTTACATAAGGGGCTTAAATGTACCCAGGTTGTAGAGGTGTGGCATATATTTAACACCATTGCAAAACTATTTCCTTGATGTAACAATCCTTTAAACAAGTACAATGTCATTAAATGAATCAAAACAATTTTATTAGGTGTTTCATCACAATAAATAGCATCTAATAGATTTCCTTAATAGTAAATTTTGCAAATTATATCAGCTGATTTTATTTTCCGATCATGTACGGTTTGCGCCTAAAAAATAATTGACATTTTGTTTTCACACTGACAAAACATTCAGAACTTGAACATGATTCCTCTGATATTCCATGCTGTAGTATAATAAATACAATCATTTAGAGCAAAAGTTACACCAAACTGCCATTGCCTGTGAATTTTATTTGTTAAAAAGAAGATGGTTACATCAAGGAATCTGCAGCTACAGCAATGTTACATTAAGGAAAATACAAAGATATATCAAACGTCAAAAGTTTGATAAACATTAACAAACTGTAAATAAAACAATTAAACATTTTATTACACTGATTAGCCATTGCTTACTTAGTATCAAAACTAGGGTTATTTGAAAGTTATTCCATATTATTAGCAACAGGCTGTTACAGTAAAGAAGCAACTATGTTACATTAAGGAAATAAATGACTTCTGATTCATAAACCTTAAAGAAGAGTTTGAATGCCAACTTAGTATACATGTAGTCTCTTCAAGTATAAATGCTTTACTATGACATTCATTTCGGGAACTAAAATACCTATGCAACTATAATTTTACATTCCTGTTACATCACTGAATTTATATTGTAACAGCGAGGATTACAATATCAGTGTGTACTTGATTTGCCAATTTCTAAATGAAAACGGATGCATGATATATCCAACAATGAGCAGAATACATGAATCAGGATTTCCTGTCTAGTTTGCACTTATTTTTAAAGACTTGGGGTTACTGTAGCTTATAAGAAGCAACAAATAGTATAAATGTGTTACAGAAAATATATAGATATATTAATTCTTTGATGTAACACAAATTAGACTCTGAAATAAAGGCTTACAATACAAAACTTATGCCATATGTTTAGTTTCTTGTAAAAAATAAATGGAAAAGTTTAGGTATTTACTAATCCAACATAAAAATGAAAATATTGAACTGTTTTGCAATTTGTTTTCCTTTATGTAACATTGTAACTTTCCTTTATGTAACAATAGATTTTCCTTGATGTAACAGCTAAGGAAAATAGCAAAGTTTTAGGAAGAATATGTAATGATTTCCATAATAATAACTGTTGAAATAATGTCTACAAACTTCAAAAAGTGAATTTTAAAATTCTGTATAAAGTTTTCCTATTTTATTAATATCTTACAGCTGTTTCCCTTCATGTAACGAAACACCTCATTGATGTAACATACGTTTAACAGGATTTGTCCGGTGACTAATACTAGTAAGCAAAAGCAGCTTTTTTTCTTTCATCACATGCTACCCCTTATAAAAAGTATTCATTTCAATGTAAAATACCCGTTTACTTGAAAGATATTTTCTTTTATTAATTTTTGGTCTCTGGTTTCCTTGAAATAACGGTTTCTGGTCCTTTATGTAACAATTTCACTGTTACATCAAGGATCGTTACATCAAGGATGTATTTCACCTAAATGACATTCTAACCATACTAATTTACACTAAATACTGGAACCTTATGACACAATTTATCATATCTCAAATGCATACATTTTGTGCAAAAAGAGAATAATGATTATTGCAGTCAAAGGCAGAATAATACATCAAGGAAGTGTTCAAAATGTATGGTACCAGCCTCAGTACTAAAATGGTCAGTGATTCCTTATTTCAAATCACGATCTTACAAAGTCTTTCTGCCATTGTTGCCTCAATGTTCACTCTTCAAAATGGAGATGTTTTGCTATAAATACCTAAGGAAAGCAACTCTGTACTTAACTATAATTGGCAATTGTTACATCACTGAACAGGATTCCAGGTACAGTGATTAACAATGAAAAAAAGTATTTAAACTGAGGAATTCCCACAATTTTATGGTTTATATGAAGTCAGATATAGTTAAAGTTACCTATATTGGCACACTACTGAAATATTTCAGATATTTCATAGAAAGTCTATTGATTAAATCAAAATAACTACTTTAGGGACACTGCAAAACTGACTTTTCAGCTGTTTCAATGTCAAATAATTAAAAGATTCTGCATATCTCTTGCACTTTTTTTGATAAAATGTGAATATAAACACGTAAGTATTAGTTTAAGATGACAATTATCCCTTGTCCGAGTATGATCTTTCAAAAATTTACAAGGACATGATTTTGTTACATAAAAAAATATTGACTCATATACAAATATTAGAGATCAATTTCTTTAATTCTGTTTCCAGATTTTAAAAACGATCGTGGGTAAACCCCATTGAAGGCCATGCCTTATTTCATATTATATGTTGTTCTTTTGCTCTGGATTGTCCATAACAATTTAGTTATCATTAATTCCCGGTTGCATGCAGAAGGTTGATGTTGATATCAAGTGATGCAAGCTATTGAATATATCTGCCACAGTCTTCATCTTCCTGTGTTGGCATCTAGATTAGACGTCAAGTAACCACACGCCAGGTCTTGATTGAAATCGTTTAACACGAGTCTTCCGTTTCCGTCAACAATCAAAGCGCTGAAAGCGCTAAAGGCCTAGGGACTGGCATGATTAATGAACATAAGAAATTGTAGTGATGATATAGAAACAAAACTTCTTTTTTAAATCAATTTCTACTAAGAAAATCACAATATTGGGCCATACAGTTGTTCTCAGTACCCGGATGCCGATAGAGAGGTGCCGGGACGACTTTCAAAGTGACCCTGATCAGAAAAATGGTTTGTATATCTATTAGCCATCTGAAGGCTGGACGAAATAAAGAAAATATGGACGCTTTCGAAATTATCCGTCGTATGAAGACTGTAGAGGCATTTTCACAACTCAGGATTCAGTTCAGGAAACGAAATTTGGTTATTTTTTGTTGGCATTGATATAATGCATTACTTGTAGTTGTTGTAAGGGTGTGAAACGCACGTGTATCGAATGAGCATCTATCCATGTGTAGTGGCGAAAGTGAAAGTACTTAAGGAGACTTCGATAGTATACACATATGGCAGGGGAAACATGACAACACTCGTTGTGCGGTGTTTGGTTAAATACTAATCATTTTTATAAATATTTTATCGACTCTGCGTGTAAAATTGCATATGTAAAACAATTGAACGTGTTTTGTGTTACTGTACTTCAAATATGAGCTTATTTTTACATGCCCTGTGCAATAGATTAGATCTATATTGTATTGCATTTGTTTTGAACTGATCCCATGAGAGATGGTAATTTTTAAGCATGTCGAGTTTGGGTTGTTACTAATATTAGTCCTGTGTTTTAATTCCAGGATGAGCACCAGCACTGAGGAGGCTCACACCTATAGCCAAGGCATGAACGAAAGAAAATATATGATGAAATGTGCAAACATGGGCTAGAGACCAGCCTGCCGGAGATGTCCAAATGGCAACAGAAGTGGTGAAAGATGAAAGAGATAAAGAGTTTCAATCACCAATTGAATAGCACAGAAACAAAACAAGCATCCGACATAAATATTTGATTGCTTTATGTTGTGTAATTTCAGATCACGTATCATTTCAAAATGCGACATGTCTAACCATTTACTGCATAGTTGTTTGCAGTATTGAAGACAAACTGTTGCTTAAAGCAGACTGAAAGTAAAGCAGAGTTATTCAATAACATATTACAACCAATGAAAAATTTGGCAATCTCTTTTAGAGTTACATAATAAGCTAGAACACCAAACAGCTCAGAACTCTTGATCTTCATTATTTGCAAATAGTTTTCTGGTTTTGTTGTTGTTGTTCTGTATACTTTTAGCCCTATACTATATAGCCTGTTTCAAGGTTTGAAGTCAGGTGATAACTTAAAGCAGATTGAAGGTAAAGCAAAATGCTTTATTTTAGCCTGTTTAAGGCTATTATCTGTGAGAATATAGAAAACATTTTTTATGATACCTATCCATGACTTTATAAATTGGAACTATTTTCTTCCTTGGAGGAATAAATTGATTGCATGAAAATAAGTATATATGGAGTAAAGAGTTTATCTACATTGTATTTAGATTTAAGAAATAACCTCCCTTTTATGACCACCAAAAAGAAGGCTAATTGATTGTATGAAAGAGGGGTGTCAAACAACAGCAAGTTGAAAATCAAACACATCTCTTTAATGAGCTTGCTGTTTTTCTTTCATCTTGCTTTAATCTGTCACATGCCTTAAACACAAAATAATTAACACACTTTAATGGTTGCAATAGAGAGGGTTTACTCTGTGAGAGTGTTGATGAAGAACCATATTGGTAATAGTTCTAGGAGGGAAATTTCAAAGAGAAAGACAGAAAATTATATCAATATATTTACTCAACAAAAATAATACAAAGTATTAAAAAGTTAATTTGCATACAGTATAAAGTATTTAAAACTCGTTCACAAACTAGTGCTTTTTTTAAAGAGAACTAGACCTATCACAAATGGTGATTCATACCCCCAGTAGGGTCTTGTCACAAGAGCTAAATGTTTCTGGGTAAAGTTGATGTGTGCACTTAAGTGCTCCCTTTGTAATGAAAGATAAATGTTCATTTCGAATATGTAGCTGTATTTTGAGGGACCATTGATTGAAATCCTCTGAAGACAGGTTGTAGCTTAATGCAGCTCAAAGTGCAGAACTGAGTTCCTGTCTTGTATAAAGCTTTTTTTTATTACGTTTGAGGTGCATTAAGCTGCAACCTGTATAAAAGAAAGCTGATAAGACAACAATGTCGGGAGATATGCGCACACATGGGTTAATCAACCCATTACTCCTTATCCTGTTTCTAGTTTTGAAGATATAAGACCGCTTAAAGCAGGGTGAAAGTAAAGGAGAATGCATCTTAAGGGGCATTCTGCTTTACTTTCAGCCTGCTTTAAGCTATTATCTGCTAGAATATAGAAAATATTTCCTATGATTTTTATTTGAGACAGTATAAATTGAAAGTATTTTCTTCAGTGGATGAATTAATCAAAGGCGTAAAAAGGTGTATTGATGGAGTAATGGGTTAAAGCCATAATGAATCGAATGTAGATCTAAGATCAATTAAATAGAAACTGTATGATCTGGATCTAAGCTCATGTGATGGAAAAGTTCTTTACAGTATACTACATGTACTTGGAAAGGTCTACCCTTTGTAATGCACATCACTTGTGGCAGTAAAAAATGAGTTATTCATGCTATATAGGCAAACAGTTTGGATCCAAATAAGACACTGAGTATACGTATTGTCTCATTTGGACCCAATCTGTTTCAATGACGGTGACAATTGTTTCACAAAACAACCCGGTGCGTGTTAAGTTGTGCGTGTTTCAATTTTTGTCTTCTGTTACATAAATGATGTTTGTTCCTAGAAAATTACAATAAATACTTATATATCAATTTACACTTCTGCTTTTTGCTGATTAAATCCAATGAATAAATCAAATGATGTTCAGTAAACTCTGAAACCTCTTAATTAAAACTGAAGCATTATAAGAATGCAGAATGCTATAAAGGCTTTGTGCAACACTACCTAAACTCATTAAGCAACCATCTGTTACAAATATACATGTATATGTATTTTTAACACTTATTGTTTGGTTTTCAGAGGTTCTACTGTACATCAAAATAATTATTATGTCAGAACTCCATGTAGCTATGTTGATGGCTTCTTTTCAGGCCTCGTCCAGATTCACTCCGTCAAACTTTAGTTCGAATTATATGTCTGGTTCTCGCAGACTCGTTGTATTAATCAGGCTCCATAGCACCAGGTGGGCCGAAAGTTCTCAACTTTGTTCTTCTCGTCAGGTAAAAAGTCTGAAAATATATGATAATAAACTTCATTACAACGGGCTCGCTATCCGGGACGAATGTATTATAATAATAAAGATCTCAATGAAACACTTGGGTCTCTACATCTCCGCGACGCCAAAAACCACAGATCCAAAACAAAAGCACCGCCCACCACTATACAGAGTGACATACATACATGTATTTATAACGCGTTTAATTGAGTTATCTAATGATTCCAGTACAACCAAAGAAAGTTTACAACTTCTTTCAATCATTTCGCTAATGGCTTCACACTATCCTGCAGTAAACACCGGGTCGTATTTCTACTTTCATTTTCGATCTAAACACGCTACGGGTTGTACACATACCTTTTGAAAAGCTCGCTTTTCCTTCTTAAACTTGTTAAAGTCTGGCATTTCTTTACCTGAATTCGATTTTTAACTCGGAATTGGTTAAAGAATCGAAATTCGTTTCGATTCTGTCAGTTACATGTATCGGTGTAGATTCGTAGATTGTGTTGATATTTAATATATTTTGTGTTCGGTTACACAGCCCATCAACAGGTCAGGGCTTCCATAAGTTGACATGAAAAATCCTAAGATTTCTAAATTTGCATCTTTCAAGTGCGGTTTAACGAATCGTACCTTTACCCAATGGCCATTTTCTTGTTTTGTTGACATGCGACTACTTAAAGCAGGCTATAAGTAAAGCAGAATGTGCCTTATGGCGCATTCTGCTTTACTTTCAGCCTGCTTTAAGCTACCATGAACTGGGGAAAAATCCGGAGATTTAGGAAAAATCCGGAGAAATGGCAGCCCTGACAGGTAATAAACAAAAGAATGTGCTGCCAGCGGTAGAATCAGGCGTAGATAATTCACTACTAGTCCCCATTATACATACGGGCTATTCGCAATTACATAATTAACACATGGATGCATAGTGCAATGATTTATGTTAGATATCGACATGGTCTCTCGAGTGTGTTTACATCGACAAGCTATCTTCATTCTGATTGGCTACTTAACATTCGGGATTATTTTACGTGGAATCACTCCGCTGTCGGTTCTACCTGGACTATGTTTAAACGCTGGTAGGCGGTAAATGGGCGATTGGCAATAGGATTCCTTCTTATTCTAATAGCCCTTACTCTCAAGACGAAAATGCCACAAGCTTGATTAATGCATATATATAAACAACCATTATCGTTATATTCACAAAAAACGTCGATTACACATGGTTGTTAAGGCTTTTAACGAATAGTGCAAAAACACGGCCACAATCTTTCCCCAAAAAGAAGGTATTTTGATGTTTTTGATGTAAAGTTTTTGTTCACCCCGAGGGAGCCTTCAATCTGCTGTATAAAAACGGAGTCAGCTTGATTTATCCTTTTAAATCCACAGCCTGATGCCATTTTCTCATGATATTGTATTGCGTTTCAACGAATAAGGTAAAAAGAAAGCCACAAGCTTTTTCTGAAAAAAGTATTTTTGGGTTTTAGCAGCATAAATGTTGTGTGCCGTGACGGCTACGTGAAGGACGAAGTTGGTATACCGACTACGGCCTTACGGGCCCTAACGGGCCCTAGGCCAAAAACGTATATAAATTCTATTATATTTTTTATAGACGACAGTTTCAAAGCAGACGATATTACGGCAGCAAAAGGGTCAGTCCTTATCCTGCCGATCGTGACTTGACTAGTCTGTGCAAACAGTTTGGTTCAAGATCAGGCGCCGCTTTTCGCGGCTTCTGATCTGACACTCTGATCTGAAACTGTTTGACACTCAAATTTAAGTTTCTTCAATTTAACAAACAATTTGACAAACTTTGCAGGCAGCAATATCCAATCAGATGAAATTCCGACAGGATAAGGATTAATACACATCCCGAATAGGCAGACAATTATATCGTCTGCTTTAGAACTATCGTCTGCGAAAAGTGTCAAGTTCAACTCATATGATTTGTCTGTCTGACGAAAACACCAAGAAGAGTGTCAGACAGACGAGATCCTGATCATATAACGAATTAATTGTATGCTTATCTGGATACAAACTGTCTGCAAAAACTGGCTAAGATAAGAACCACTTAGTAAAGGAACGGTTTACAGGTATTTTCATCGCTGCCACCGAGTTCTTCCAAAATCATTATAACCGTATACGCATGCGCAAAAAATGAATTCTTTTGGAGTACATGTATATATCAACAAGGAACAATGTCTTCCGCTACAAGATCGCCAAAGCTGAAGAAACAAACAGTTCCCAGGAGGATTATAGTTGCTGTGGATGGGAGCGAACATTCGGAAAACGCGCTGAAGTGTAAGTCACGTACTTATATCACGCTTTGCAAATATCGTATGCCAAATTTGTTATCTGCAACAGTCCTCAGAGTTTATTAATCTGAATTTCACTTTAGAAAATTTTATAAGAGTCAAACAGTTTGGATCCAGATGAGACGCGGAGTAACTCGGCGTCTCATCTGTATCTAAACTGTTTGGAACAATTATCACCAATTTCCACACAGCCTTCAGAAGGTAGAGCAAACGTATTTGCAGCAAGGTATTCATGATGTTAATAAGTCTGTGGAGGGTGTACATGTATATACAAACTGATCTGACCTGTTATATATATAGATGATATCATAGGGTACATTGTAGAAGATGTAATTCTTTCCCGTTTAAATGGAACGAAACGTAAACGTATTGCAATAAAATGGAGATAATTATTTATTTTACACTTCTGAAGATTTATTTTTACCTCAGAGGCCAACTGTTTGGATCCTGATCGATGATTAGGCGTCTGATCTGGCTCCAAACTGTTTGCAACGGACATAATTGATTGAGCATAAACAAGTTTATTGGGAAAGAACAATGTCTTTTCCATTGTACTCAAGAGAAATTCAGAAAAAAATAGATTATCAACTGATTTAACTGTTTGAATTGAAGCACATACTTTTTTAAAGAGAGGTGACTGCTAAATGCAGATTCAAAGTGTTTTCTTTCCAATGACCGCTAAACTCGTTTACCTCTAAAATCTCAAATGGACAATTCCAATTACCAATCAAATCAACTCCATGTTTTACCATTTTCATTTGTTTTTACAGTATATATCATATATTGCAAACTTGCAAACAGTGCATACCTTGATGATTGGACAAGTGAACTCTTAAAATACCGTTAATGGTCTGTACATAAAGGACGAGTATACTAGTAGCCTGGGTTCGATGGGTTAACACACGTTTAAGCAATGCTATAAGCAAGTTTCTGTTCATACTGGTTGCACAGGTAGCAGTTCGTTCAGAGGTTCTGAGTGATGTTGTATTTGATATACTTAGAAGTGTAATAGTTGTAATATATCTGTTAACATGTGTGGATCTGACTCGCAATTTACTGCATATTATAAACCCATTTACAACACTAACATTTGCAAACGTTTATGATCCTTATCAAGCAACTCGTGATCAGGATCCAAACTGTTTTGTACAAATATCAATGTTTCTTTCGTAAACAACGCAAAACATTCCAAATTCTGTAAATAAAAGCCGGCCAAAGATTTAAGCAGCCGAACATGTGGAAGTGCCTGTGTTATATAAGGGTTATGGCGTCATAAAGGCGATAACAAGGTTAACCCATTACCCCATAAATAGGCCATTTTTACGACTTTTATTTATTCCTTCACTGAAGATAATACATGTAGTTGCAATTTATTCAGTCAGGAATATGCAGCATAAGAAATAGCTTCTATATTCAAACAGATGAAAGCTTAAAGCAGGCTGAAAGTAAAAATAATGCGTCCCAACTTCCCAAGGCGGATTCTGTTTTACTTTCAACCTGCTTTAAGTAGTCACATTTATTTCAAAATAAGAAACATGCTATGAGGTAATGGGTTAAATATGTAAAATTTTAGTTTAGTTTCTTGTAAATTTAAATCTTATACGCCGAGTAAAACAACGATTTTCCATTTAGTGATCGTTACGATGCAAGGGTTAACCAATTTACTAGTATACATGGACTTTGCAATGAACTCTCCATGATTGCTTGCTGGACGATTTCATTACAAATATGCAATGGTGATTTAAAGACACTGCAATGTTTATCCATCATGTGACACTAGAACAGCAAACGCTACAGACCCTGATGAGATGCGTTACGCGGCATCTCATCAGGGTCTACCTGGTTTGAAATGCGCTTCTGTTCAGTAGACACAATCCTTAAATGGACTTACTACTTAAAGTACGACCAACTCCTTTCAAAACATTTTTTTTCTTTTATTTCAGGGTTCATTGACAAAGTGCACAAGCCTGGCGACTATGTGATCGCTGTACATATCCCCGAGTACAAAAGCTTAGCGCGCATGCGTAAGTATCTAACAAAGCTACATTGTTTAGACGTTATCCTAACCTATTTCAGGGCTGCCATTTCTCCGGATTTTTCCTAAATCTTCGGATTTTTTGTCTAGTACATAGTAACTTAAAGCAGGCTGAAAGTAAAGCACAATGCGCCCTAAGGCGCATTCTGCTTTACTTCCAGCCTGCTTTAAGTAGTCACATACCAACAAAGCTAGAAACAGGCTATGTGGTAAAGGTACGATTCGTAAAATCACACTTGAAAAATCCAAATTTGGAAATCTTAGGATTTTTCCTGTCAACTTATGGCAGCCCTGCTATTTAAATAAAACACAAACGAAATGCATTAAAATGTAGAAAACGATATGTGATGTTTCAGACAAATGTTATTTATCTATTGTAATCTGAGTTCCAAAATGTCCGGAGTCTATACATATAATCTGATGCTGCGACTGACCAGGATCCAAAAGTATTTGTAAACAACCATTGACAGTGAAAGGACCAACACCCTGTCATGCAATTTTGAGCTTTGCAATACAAAATCAAAATAATCGCGATCGAGTGGTGTCTCTTGTAGCACATATATTAAATTTATAAATACAGTGCCCCCTCCCTTCAACGGCCCTCCCAACAACGAGTCCCTCCTTACAATGACCATTTCCGCTGTTCCCCAAACAATACATTTATTTCTAACGGTTTTTTTCTCCTGAAATAACGTCTGATTAAAGTTGTCGTCTGCTGTTTTTCTCAAAGTTACATAACTCATTGAAACTAGCATGGGATATTAAACAAGCATGCATTAATACAGAAAATATAGTACGACAGTTGTACGATATCTTGTATTCAACTACATTTAGACATAGAACTTACTGTAATATAAATAACCTAGCAAAAATGCATGTTTCTTTCTGGGTTTTTTATATACCATTTTCAATTTTTTCCATAAAAAATGTAATTTTTCATAGATAGATAGATATGATTTTATTCTTCCTTCAGACTAACAAGTCCATGAGGCATGTAATGCATGTTGTAAACAAACAATGGCATGTAATACATAAACAAACAAACAGTTATGACA
The DNA here is from genome assembly GCA_922989275.2 of Gari tellinella. Lineage (NCBI taxonomy): Eukaryota > Metazoa > Mollusca > Bivalvia > Cardiida > Psammobiidae > Gari > Gari tellinella. The sequence goes on from OV277858.1 coordinate 57,991,975, forward strand.
ATAAAGTTGCATTTAGCGGAGAAGATGTAAGTAAAGAAAAAATTAAAATTATGATTTCAGTGATATTGACTTTAATCAGAATTGATATCATTATCACCATTATCATAACTTAATTTTCTTAAATCAAATATCTATTATATTTGTGTTAGAAAATACTGATGTCATAAGAATAAAATATATCTTATACTAGTAACATTTAAACAACTATTGGAACTCGAATTTAAATTAAAACATTCATTTGCACCGAAAACTTATACTAGTAACATTTAAACAACTATTGGAACTCGAAGTAAACCAAAAACATTCATTTACATAGAAAACCATTACAACCCAGCAAACAGACTAAACGTAGACTGAACTACTCCAAACAAGCAGTTCAACCTGGTACACTCCTTTTGCATGTAAGTACGTACATGTAATCATGAAGAATTTGAATCATCTTCATCATAACTACAGTAATAGTCATCAGATAAAAGAGGTTTAGCTTGAAATGCATAGTGAACAAACATTGATAAATTTCTAACAGTCTTATCATCAAAACTAGTCATTAATTTTGTAAATTTCAACATACTTGGCCTTTTCCAATAATATTCTGAAATATATTTTATTCTTAGATCTTGGAATTGAATACATTCTAATACAAAATGAAATTCATCTTCCAATGTGGAACATGCACTACATTTTCTATCATTGAATGCTATTGGCAATGGTTTATTCCATCTCCCTGTTTCAACTGCTAACCTATGAGAAGATAATCTAAGTCTACTCATAGATGTACAAAACTTCCCTACATTAACAATATTTAGGTATGGCTGTATTCCAAAATTGGATATTTTTCTGTAACACAGAGCTCTACTTGATTCATTAAGCCTATCATTCCAATTCTGTACAAACTGATCATTTAACCTTTGTTTTACAAGTAATATAAACATTTTTGCATCACCGACAGTTTGTGATAACCAAACGTGGTAGAACCCTAAGCGACAAATAAGATCTTTCAATAGAGAACACCAGTTCACATAATTATTTATTTCATGCTCATCTTTCAGCAAACGATATATTTTTGTTATATATTTATCTTCTTTTGTATGTAAAATCTTAACCCAGTACTTAATAATATTTAAGCATCTTTTAGTTTGGTATGTAAATCTTCCTAGCTCTCCATAAATGAAATCATTTTGAGTCGTTCGTTTTACACCTAAAAGTTTTTTGCAAAATTGTAGTCTCAACCTTCAATAGACAAATTGTGTGTTAAAATTACAATTTTGTTTTGATGATATATATTTCAGAAGTTCATTGATACTTCATGCAAATTACATTGTATTGTATTTTCTACTTATAGATCTACTACATGTTGGAATGTAAAGATATGTATGATTGTAAAATATGTGAATAAAATCATTGAAACAAAAATTGAAAGTTACATAATGGACATTTTGACAGAAAAAAACTTAAAAAAAAAAGATTCAAGCTGTTTGTAAATATAAGTCAATTCCCTCCATATAACGACTCCCTCCGAACAACGCACATAATTTCTGTCTCCCAATGGGTGTCGTTTTAGTGAACGCTGTAATTTAATCTAAAGTTCTATTGGACACAATAGCACAGCTTTCTTTTATCTTTAACAGTCTTAAACATTCCTTTCCTGCCAACTCACTATCTGCCAATGGGTTTCAGTCTACTGGGAACGTGTTTTCTATTTCAGCTGTTATGACAGCAGATGCCAACCTCGTTACCAAGATGATTGGAGATGAACAGATGAAGACTAAGCTATTTTTGGCGCGAATTAATGAAATTATGAAAAACGCAAAGGTCAGATTTTGTTTTCATTACAAGTTTGATGTTTGATGTTTAACCCATTTACTCTTGTGTTAACTAAAGGAGGTATTGGCAACCAGTGTACCGTTACCCGGCGTATCGTCAGGCTCTGCACTGTCTGCTGTGTCATATGAGATGATCTGCTGTACACGTCTTCAAACCCCTTCATACCCTGGTATACCTATAACGAAATCTTCCAGCAAGCACATGGGGAGGTTTTATTGCAATATTCAGCCATAAATAGGTTAAACGATTACCTTTGTTTAAAACAAACCACTAATATATTTGCCTAAGTTCTGTTCAGTGCAAGTTTGAACATCTTAACGTCCTAGTTCCTGTAAAAATCTTTGTTTGTCCTGCTTTAACCTACCAACTGTCATCAAGACTTCACGTTAATCTTCTTTTCAATGACTGTTGATTTCCACTTTGACAGCTTTATTGTAATCTACATTACTATACATTTAACACGAAACAATACAGATGTAAAGGTAGACAACTCTTCTGCTCCTGTGGAGCGGAGTTTAGGAACTAAGTGGTCCAATGTTGTCACCATTGCCAAATTACTAGTGTTCGAAATATAACAACAAAGTGGAGGTACATTCACTTTTTTCTAGATATATCATACGTTTCGCCTTTACATGTATCTACATTTTGTTTTGTGTTGTTTGGAACTTTTGAGATAAACGTATAGTACTAAATGTAAAGGTCGCACGGGTATTGGTTTTGGTGTATGAAATATAAACTACATGTACGGTAATGTTTTTATCAAGCGACCATTTAATAAATTAACTTGGACCAGTGTCTGCTTTATGCTGGAGAAAATACATTCAGAAAGCACCACAAGGATATTTCTTTTTTTACGCCTCTAATTTATTCCTCCACTGTAGAAAATAGCTCCACTTTACAAAGTCGTGAATATATATCGTAAGAAATATTTTCTATATTCTAAGAGATGGTAGCTTAAAGTAGGCTGTAATAAAGCAGAAGTTGCCTTAAGGCACATTCTGCTTTACTTTTAGCCTGCTTTAAGCAGTCACCTATTTTCAAATCTAGAAACAGGTTTTTGGGTAATGGGTTAAATGTTACAAGCTCGACTTAATCATTTTATACCTGACTATTGCAATTGACTCTCCCTGTGTGCTTGCTGGAATATTTCATTGTAGATATACAAGGGTGGTACATGTAAATACACTTTAGTGTTTGGCCACATACCATAACATTTCATATGCAATATCAAACAGTGTAGACCACGATGAGACGCCACTTAACGCGACGTCTCATCAGGGTCTACACTGCATGTGTGCTAATGAAGGTATACTTAGAAACTAGTCTTTCAAAATGGGTAAAGTTTGACTGTAATGTAGAAAAGACATTGGTGTTTCCTATTTGAAACAGAATTAAACGTAAATACAATTAATACATGAAGGGAAATATAGACTTCTTGAAAGATTAGACGATTTTTTTTTTTACCTTATTGGCAAACAGTATGGCAACTAACCAGGCGCTGGTGACACTTAGCTGAAAAAGTAAAAGAGAGACTCGTGAGTTTGTTCCTGCCCACTTACTCATTCGCACTGCCGTTGTTGATTTACCGTGAGTGCACAAAATGTACATGACCAAATTAAGCTGTCTGTTAAAGAATTAACATTTGAAATCTATAAAGGGAGGTGACTGCTTAAGGCATGACTCTAAATTGATGTTGAATGTTACTAATATATTGGATACTTATATGTTATATGTGATGCCATAAGCGTATTGCATATCATGCCTAAAACGCAACTGGAATTGGTTGTGTTAATCTTACGGAACTGAATAGTATACAATGTAGTACGTGGGACCGATGATTTCAGGTACGGGGCTTACTTATATTCAAAGCAAATGTGAAGTTAAGTTATATTGGCCCAAATATAATTTTCTTGGCACATGCCATAAAAATAAACACAGTTTGATAAAATTTATGATAAAAGAACATTTCAAGATTGTATGGAGAACTCAAGGATAAACTGAAATCGACACAGGTTTGGTTATAAACCCCCTGAAATTAAGTCTCGCATTGTTTTCATCATTCAGGCTTCTGTTGGTCAAATAACGTATTTAGTATGTCAATTATATATTTAAGACCGAAAACGTACAACAAAGTTCTCAGTAGAATAAATATTATGCATGTACATGTAGTTGAACTGACAAAATTGGGGTTTATCGGTATGGGGTTAGTACTTTTTCTAGAAATAATTGTTTGTAGACAAGTGCGTTAATTTTGGAAATAATAAACTCTTTGCAACTGTAAGTTTTCAGAACCAAAGTGTTTGGGAGGTAACATGTCACCGCTATATAGAAACTGCATCAAATACATTGTAATATCTGCAGCCGTGAGTAAGATTATATAAGAATAACATTAGAGTTGCATGTATCCCTCTCTTGCAAGTCGCAACTTTACGGATACCGTAAAACCTCTCTAATACGACCACTGAAATGTAGGCTTATGATTGCATTGAAGACAGGTGGCAGCTTAAAGCAAGATGACAGTTAAACAGAGATTTCCTGTTGGAGCTTTACCTTAATCTTGCTTTAAGCTCTCACCTGCCTAAACCTCGGTGAAGTTTTATCTCATGTAGTGGTCGTAATAGAGAGGTTCGGTTGTAATTGCAGTTTGGAGCCATATCGGAAGCCGAATAAATTGACATCTATCAAAGATCCAAGCTGTTTGTGTCACCTGTTTTAGGCAGAGGTGACACTTTTCTGGCGTTTGTTCTTGGCCCGTCCGTCTGTCTGTCAGTCATGCTTTTTGCGCCACGCTTCAAAACTCCTATTCTACTAAAACTTTTAAGATAAAACTTCATTTATGGAAAGATTTGACAAGTGGAAGTGTATTGCAAAAGGGGAATAACTCTTTCATCAATATTGTGAGAGTTATCCCCCTTTCCATTATTTTTGTGTTCATGCAGATTTTGGATGAAAAGTTCTTTTGTAGAAAGTGAATGTTCGACTGATGCTTGCTGTTAGGTGACACACGTGTTCCGAGGAACATCCGTCTATTTTTCATTCTAAAGAGTTATTAGAACTATTCCCTGCTGAAAAAAGACAGAATATAATTTCCAAGCAAAAAAGACAATAATCAGCCTGTTTTTGGCAGAATGAAAGGTTAGGGTTTAAACATGTTTTCTCAATTTTGATTCCAGAGAAATCAATAATTTACAATATTTGCAAATATCTGAGACATAGGGCCACTGCACCGGACTGAAATTAATTCAATAGTTTGCGGTTGAGAAGAAAACAGAATATAAATCACGCTTAAATTTGCATCTGGGACCGTCTAAACTTGCAGTGTGTGACTGGGCGTATAGAGAAAATTGGTTTAAACTGTAGAAATACCTTCATAGGTTAATACGGCATTAATAAAATTGACACAAACCCGTGTAGACTTGCAAACCATTTGGAAACTGATAAGATACCGAGTAACCGGGTGTCTGATCAGGGGAGAAACTATTACACTTTTAGTCAAAATGCCTGAATTGTAAAGCAGATTCTGGCCATGAAGAGGCTGAATTGACTGACAACTGGATTCGGTAGATCTACTTTTACACAAAAAAAAATCTGTCTTGAAGATTCATCATAAACATGAATATATTGTTCATACTAGCAAAGGATGTGTACAAAATGTATGCCTTTATAAAAGTTGATGTATTCAATAACTTTTAGTACCCAGGTTACTCATTTTTAACCATATTAACAAATATTAACCTTATATAAGCCATTATTAACTAGATTTATAATCATTAAGATTTATCACTTGTAGCACATTAATGATTCGAAACATACTAATGATTATAGTAACCAGGAGTTACTTTTATTAACCAGATTAACAATTATTTACCAAATAAGTAACCAAATTAACAGGACACTCATCATGTAGCTTGATAGGCTAGATGCTTCACTTTCAGGTAGAGGGAAACGTGAAGCAGTTTGCTGGGGAACCAGGGGAGACGCTCATTCAGACGGCCAAGAAAGAGGGCGCTGATTTCATTGTTACCGGAAGTAGAGGCTTGGGCGCCATCAGGCGGACATTTCTTGGAAGTGTTAGTGACTATGTGGTGCATCATTCACAGATTCCAGTGTTAATTTGTAAACTCGATGATATATTATGAGCCACATCACGAGGAAAACGTCATGACACATAATCCCGTCGCTGCCATGATGTCATCAATTTTAAACAATTGTCTACTTTTATTTCTCAGTTTTAAATTTCAGGTATTGTGACTAAATAAATATTGAAATGAGTTTCAAACAGTTTGGATCCTGATCAGACGTCGCGTTAAGCGTTAATTGGTGAAAAAGCTTATTGATCTCAGTTTCCAATTATAATTCTAGTCTATGTTTGGATACAAACTGTTTGTCAATAATAGGGCTCCGGATATAAGGGAGTAAACTGAATAAAATCAAAATGTTCTCAATCATTTCAGCACCAAATCCCATGATGTTACTACTCATTAGACTCGTCTCGAAGGGTTTAATGCAGAAATAACGATTTGATTTATTTCAAGACTCCCATAACTTGAGCCCTGTTATAACAGATGTTAGAGCTTTAGCGGACACTTTTTGAATAGTTTTTTCAATCTATTGTTGAGCATAACCAAAAAAGAATTTAATTAATTGGACACTGGGTCAATGCTTAAAAAGCGTTTGCATTGAGTCTAAAATCGCTCTCAATCATTTGATTGGTCAGATTGAGCCTAGGCTCAAATCTGACCAATCAAGACTCAACTCAAACGCTTTATAAGCGCTGGACCAGGACTTATCTATTGGTCAACGAGCTGCACATACTAAGCAATTTCTCCATTAACCTCATACGCCCGTTTTATGAAACGTCGTACGACAAAAACGGTCGTAAGTCAAAACTTTAAAATACATCCAATAGCTGATTTGTCCCATATAATCACTCTTGTGACATCTCTTTGGAATCGTCTTTTCAAAGCGATTCAAAAGAGATGTTACAAGACAGGATTAGATGGAGAACTATATTACAATTGAGTGTTTTAGAATATGACGACGTCTCATAAAACGGGCACCTGCTTTACAACAAATTGCTATGTATGTATTGTTTTGTACCCATGTATAACATGACGATAAATAAATGTATAAATGTATTGAGAATATTGGGATATTGTTTGGGGATTATTCCCGGTTCAGACATGCTACTGCGTTCATCCAACTGAGTATTTTGTACAAATCTGTATTACATCTCAGGAACGATACTCTCCAGCTGGCTGCAACATTTAACTGCCATAAGGGACTAAACTCTGAATAAGGGGAGATCCTTTGAAAGCACAGAAAACAAAGCAAATACTGAAAATTGCAGACTCGGTTTAATTGAGTCTGTTCATGAGCAATACTGAATTATGCAACAGTGCTCACGCCCCCTAGCACCGGCTTAAGCGGAATTCAACTTTCAACTGTAGATGAGCTGAAATCAATGATTCCAAAGGACCAGAAAGTAATATGTATTTAGGCTTTGCCTATGGACGGAAAAAAGCAAAATTGTAAATAATGAAAACGGAATAGATCTATCGCCAGTGTGTGATCAGCGCTCTTGTATCAGTTCGTTGTGTATTCCAGATCACACTCGAGGCTACGCCTCTCGTGACTGAGATCTGGATTACACAACCGACTCAAACTTTTATTATAAACCTAAATTGTAAGGGACAAGATCTATCATATATTGTTACCCAATAATCAAATAGATAATAAATTATATAAGCACCCGTGTATACAATGTTAAAAGTTAAAACTCCTCCGTACAGCTATATTATCAGGGCTGCCATTTCTCCGGATTTTTCCTAAATCTCCGGATTTTCCCCCAGGATATGGTAGCTTAAAGCAGGCTGAAAGTAAAGCAGAATGCGCCATAAGGCTCATTCTGCTTTACTTCCAGTCTGCTTTAAGTAGATCTAGTCACATGCCAACAAAACTTGAAATCGGCTATGGGGTAAAGGTACGATTCGTAAAATCGCGCTTGAAAAATGCATATTTGGAAATCTTAGGATTGTTCATTTCAACTTATGGCAGCCCTGTATTATAATGCAATCTGAAACTATTTTTGGAAGTCATCTGACCACCAATAATGACGTCATTATTTTGTATTGATGACGTAAGGTAATCCGTTCATTTTTATCGGTTCGATTGAGAAGTAGCTTTTTGCAAATAACGTTCATTTTTAGCGTTAAAGGGTATGGATTGAACTGTTTGAAAGTTTGTCATTTGGAGGAAATTATTACAAGTGAGTGTTGTGGTTTATTCATTCTTAAAATGGTTTAAAAATATCACCGAAATCGGGAATTCCGAAACGTCACGCACAACTCTTCTTAAAAGCCGTGACATCATCATCCAATATGTCAGCCCCCATGTTTTGTAGTTGCCTAGTTTTGAGGAAAGTATTCACGCGCAAATCAAACACTTTTCAAAGTCTATCAGTGATTAAATAGAATTGGAATACCTTTGATTTTATCGTGCATTACTTAAGAACGGAAAAAAGGCAAGCCTTTTTTCCGTATAACAACACTGAGAATGAAGTACGGGGTTGGATCTATATCACACTCGCGTCACACGCAATACATATCTAGTAAAGAAAAGACTAGATTTATTTGGAAACTGGAATTGTCCATTTGAAGTTGCAGGAAGGAGTAGACCTACAGAGTCAAATGGGTCGGATCTCACATGAGGTGCTTCATTCATTCACAGTAGCACAGGTATGCACAAAAGCATGATTTTGCCTTGGAACTGCCTGACTAGGTGTTATCACCGAAAGAAAATCAGGAAATGTCTTGAAGGAGCCCCTATGGTCAGAGTCTGCTCTTTTTTTGTCTCATTGCAATACACGGTTTAATTTTTTAAATAGACTAGTTTTATTTGGAATCTGGAATTGTCCGTTTGAGGTTGCAGGGAGGAGTACATGGTTATAAAGGTTATAAAGCCTTTGAGTTGAGTCTGAAATATTTTTCAAGCATTTGACTGGTCAGAATTGAATAAAAGCTCAGATCTGACCTTTCAAATGTTATAGAACGATCTCAGACTCAACTCAAAAGCTTTATAACCTTCTAGCTAGGTTTAACTGTAAGCACCGTTGTTATTTTCAGGAACAATAAACTGGGTTTTTTGTTACAATGTTTTTCAAAGCAGCGACAAGGTTGTGCCAAATTAGCGATTCCCTTGAGTATTGTTCCAGTGTTACAATCCTCGGCAGCTCTGTAACGACGAGAAAACATCATTAGAGAGTCACAGGTCACAAATTGTTTTCCCGCTCCCAGAAGTAATAATCATTAGAGTCGCTAATGGAATAAAACATGGCCAGATCTCAATATTAGGTCTAAGAGAGAGGCGATGATAGTAGGTTATAGACACGGGCATACATATGTTAGTCCTTTGAACCCATGTCACACATATACGTGTCCTTTGCAGACAGTGTACAGGTGACGAGTACACTTGTCCTATGCAAACGGTGAAGCCACAAACCAGGGTTTGTGCCCTTGCTCATATTGCAATTACATGTACTTAAAAAAAATATGATTTGTCAAAATGGACTACACTAAATTGGAAAATGGAACTTTTCATGTGAAGTTTCAGGGAGGAAAGGGTTAAGTGATCACGCATTGAAGGAACCCTCCCTAAAGACTGGTGACAGCTCACTGCAGGAGCTCCTACAGTATTCTGTTTTATTTATAGCCGGCATTTACCCATTACTCCATGACACATTTGTAAGATAGGTGACTGCCAATATTTCTGCTTTCGATTTAAATGCTAGAGATCTTTTTGTCGAAACCGTTAAAATAGCTCTCATTTCAATAACATTGACATGTCAACACAAAGCTCAAAAAGCTCAAACTGAGCTAAGAATCGTCTCTTTTTTTTTTTAATTCACGCAATGTGCAGAGTAGTTTTAAGATGTCTTCAGAAAATGAGTTCCAGATAATTCCGGTAGTGTCTGTGTTATGTGTACAAAATGGGTCAGGCATGCTGTAATGATATATAGAAACTGCTAACGCAGATGATACAAACATCACCTCTTAGCGTGCTGGGTAGTCTCATCAATGAACCCCTGTGACGACAAGCTAACATTTGACGGGTGTCGTCCTCATAATCTATTTTTTTTGTCTGCAACAATTTATCGTCTGTTACTATTCTAAAAATAGATTTTCAACATTTCTTTTCAAAACAGGATCAGAGTATCAAACAGTTTGAATCCTGATGAGACGCCGCGTTACGCGGCGTCCCATCTCGATCCAAACCGTTTGCAAAGTTTATCACTATGGCGCATATCCGCCGCTATAGAGTTAGACTATAAAATTTAAATATTGCTTTTGCTGCAGAGAGAACACTTTCCACACAACCCAGCGCCTTAAATAAACGAAGGAAGCAAATAATTTAGATATAAATTATTCATGAGTATTTCTTCCCAATATTTTGATTAATATTATATCAAATGTTATTCAAATTAAATTACAAAACATATCTTATATGCATATCCCAAACCAGGGATGCGTCACTTCTTATTTATGTAAAACTAATATACATGGAAACGATGTTTCGCATATGGCATTTGCATAGCGGTATGTATACGAATAACGGAGCTATATATGAAAATGTTTACCATTGCCTTGACAACCTAATTTCAATTTGAATATATGAATGTAAAGTAAATTGTTGTCGGGAAAAGCGACACTATTTGTGATCAAAATCTAATTTGTCCTATCCCATTTTGATTTGTTCTGACTACAGTCAGTCCTCTTTTAAGCGACCTGTCTGTTAAGATGCGTAGAGGTGCTCAAAGCCTGCATATGGCTGCTAAAAACTAAGCTAAAATGCATTTATATTTCTGAATTACTTTTATCCTGCATTACGCAACAAACTGTTTAAGAGACTGCTAATGGTAATTGCACTGAATGGTCGTTTTATACAGGTTTAACTGTATATCTGCTGCACATACGTTGAAATCCATGCGAAATAAATACAGTCGCGCCTCGATAGTCCGAGATCACTAAAATATGTGGAACAGGTGTGTTTGCACTTTAATTCGAACTACCTCAAGTCAGCTATGACCGTGCTTCAAAGTTCAAATGTAATCCTTTGTCAGCTTTTTATGTGAATAAAGTGGAAGAAGTATAATTTGTAATTGTTATTATCAAATCTAGATTTTCAGATTAAGTCTATATTTGTTTGTTTTTACACTTTCACTATCAATGACGCTTAAAGGTGCGTTTGCAAACAGTCCTAGGAGAAGAACCAAATAAGCTTTTGCTTTCGTTCTCATCCTAATGTATATCCATGTTTTGTTCATAAAAGTTGTACATATTATGAAATAAAATATGTTTAAACTAAAAGAAGGCTAAATTACTTCATGGCAATCACTGATACTTGTAATTAACACCATTTAGTGGTCGTAATACTTAAAGAAGTTTTACTGTATTGACACAAGAGGTATTTGCTTGGACAAAGTTAATGGACACCCACTCATGATAGGTGCAGTGGATAAGACGGTATTCTTTTCCAACAACATCGTATATATGCTAAAACAATGACAGTGCTCCCTACTGACAATTGCCCCTCCAACAACGATTCCCTCCTTACAGTAATTTACTGCTGTTCCCCAAATAAGACAATACGTTTTATACTATCACTGCTGCAATATCGTCCGTTTAAAATGGTCGTCGCTTGTTTTTTCTCAAACTTACATATAAGTGAACCTATTGACAGAAAAAATATAATGACGATTGACAATTGCCCTCCACATAACAACTCCTATCGAACAACACAGGCGTCAAGCTTTGTCTCCCAGTGGAAGTTGTTGTAGGGAGGGATCACTGTATTGTCATTGCAAACAATTTGGAGCAAGAACAGACGCAGAATAACGTATGCGTATGACGAGGCTTTAAACTTTCACTAAAATAATAAGATTTCGCCAAAAAAATTAAATAAAAAAGGTTTTGATTTTCTGTATTTTGTTTTGCATTATGTTTAACCCATTTGTACCCAATATCACATATATGGGACATAGGCAAACAGTGTAGACTCTGATCTGACGCCGCATAATGCGGCGTCTGATCAGAGTATACACTGTTTGCTGATAGGAATTTCAATATAAAACAAAATAAAAATGAAAATTTTGACCAGGCATCCCTTTGATAAAAAATGGACTTATACAATATATAAACATGGAAGAATCCACTGGGCATAATTGGGTTAAACGGGAAAGAGAAACGCATTCTCTTCTACACTATGTGTCCTTCTGTTTATTTCTCTAATCATGTTAGTTCATACATATTTTTTTATTTAATTCTGTCCTCCACAGATACGCATTTAAGCACATTTAGTTCATTTCTCTAATGATGAAAATTGTTCCAATTTATACAGTAATGAATATGTATCATAAGAACTATTTTCTATACCCTAGCATGATGAAAGTAAAGCTGAACCTCCAAGATAAATGTGAAAGAAACCAGAACACCAGCCTATGCCATTTCGGCCTATTGGCCAATGCTAGTCTTGTGTTTCAAGCAAGTGGGCATTGACCTAGATTTCTGATCATTTCTGATCGGTTAAATAGTTTAAGAAACTCAAGGTCTAAAGAGCAAACAGACCCGCGACAAAAAACCAACATGCTGGAAAATACACACATACACTGTTAAGGATTAGATTGAAAGCGTATTTAGCTTATTGCGGATATGGTCTAGTCATGTTTAATCGTCATTAGCATCTCACATAGTCCGAGACCCCGTAATTGTGGTGCTATTCCTGACATTGCTGGATAGAGCCAATAAATCAATCCGAGAAGGAAATTCAACCAGACAAATTAATTGTTTGAAGTCAGTGGAATGTTGTAGTGAGGTAGATAAAAGGTCAAAATCAAGGAAAATAAATATCTCTGAATGAATCCATCCTTTCCTATTGTATACCTAAAACTTCAAACTAGGCAAATACAGTTTCCAATGTACAGTCATGTTCACATTATATGGTTTCCATGGTAACAATAGATGATTATTTTGTAAAACTAAACTAAATCAATGAAAACCTTTATATATTAGATTAAAGTCCCATTGTGTTTTCAGACCTTTTTTTAATGTGCGAAATACAATAACGGTTAATAATAATGCTTGAACATTCTAATGGGCCAAACTGATCTATGAAATGTTGAAGACAGACCTAAATCACCAAAAAAGCGATTTAAAACCATAACAAACCGAAAGTAGATCGTCTGACATAAATATTACCACACGGATTAGTGGCACGTGGAACAGCTGGGTTCAATATCACCGGGTGCGAACGATTGCTATAAAATGAGTCACATTTCGTCACGACGGTGTTTCAGCCCTTTTTGCTCTCTAACACAAAGAGTTTTTATCGGATCTTCACCAAACTTGCATTAAATGTTCTTTTATATAAAATCTAGGTACAGTTAAATTTCTACTTAAATCGAATAAGGCATGTAAGACGTTTTGCCCTTTATGTATTAAAAGTTGACTGTTTCAGCATTTTTTGCTCTCTAAAACAAGCATTTTTTAGTTGATCTTCACCAAACTTACTGAAATTGTTTATTATTATAAAATCTTGGTCCAGTTTGATTACTACCAAAATCGCATGTGGCATGTTTGCGTTTTTGCCATTTTTGTATTAAAAATGAGTGATTCAGCAATTATTGCTCTCTTTCACAAATACATTTATTGGATCTTCACAAAACTTGCTGAAAATGTTCATTAGTATAAAATCTAGGTTTAGTTTGATAACTACTAAAATCGTATGAGGCATATCTAAGTTTTTTTTGCCCTTTATGTATTAAAATGACTGTTTTCAGCCAGTTTTTATCTCTAACAAAAATTCTTTTTATTGAGTTTTCACCAAACTTGCTGAAAATTTTCATTGATATTAAATCATGGTTAAATTTGAATACTAGTAAAATCGCATAAGGAATGTCGGAGTAATTGCTCTTGAATTATTAGAAATGACTGTTTCAGCCTTCTTTGCTCTCTAACACAAAGAGTTTTCATCGGCTCTTCTACAAACTTGCTGAAATTCTTTATTTATATAAAATCTAGGTCCAGTTTGATTATTACTAAAATCCCATAATGATTGTCTGAGTTATTGCCCTTAATGTATTAAAAAGGACTGTTTCACCATTTTTTGCTCTCTAACATAAATGCTTTTTATTGATTTTCACCCAATTTGCTGAAAATGTTTATTAATATAAAATCAAGGTTAAGTTTGAATATTACTAAAATCGCATAATGTATATCTGAGTAATTGTCCTTTAATTATTAAAATATGACTGTTTCAGGGTTTTTTTGCACTCTAACACATACAGTTTTTATCGGATATTCACCAAACTTGCTGAACATGTTTATAAATATAAAATATATCTCCAGTTCGAATAGTACTTATATCGCATAAGGCATGTCTGCGTTTTTTGCCCTTTAGTTATTAAAAATTAATGTTTCAGCATTTTTTGCTCTCTATCACAAACATTTCTTTTCGGATCTTAACAAAACCTTGCTGAAATTCTTTATTTATACAAAATCTAGGTTCAGTTTGATTATTACTTAAATCGCATAAGGCATGTCTGAGTTATTGTCCTTTATGTATTTAGAAATACCTGTTTCACCATTTTTTGCTCTCTAACACAAATAACTTTTTTGTGATTTTCACCAAACTTGTTGAAAATGTTTATTAATATAAAATCAAGTTCATAATCTTAACTACCAAAATCGCACAAGGCATGTTGAAGTTATTGCCCTTGAATGATTATAGATTGCATTCTTCAGGCTTGTCAGCTTTCTGACTCAAACGGTTTTAATTGGATCTTCACCAAATTTGCTGAAAATAATATTGGATAAAAACTTAGTCCAGTTCTATGAATACCCAAATCGCCGAAGGCATGTTGGAGTTACGGTTCTTCAATTATTAAAAATTTGCTATTTCATCCTTATTTTAGCCCTGTCAACTCTGTAACAGGAACTGTTTTTATTCTATTTAAACCAACTATTTGGTCAATAGTTGCATGTGCTTCATCTTGGCCGTGTTGGTAATAAGTAAAGTAATAAATGACTACTCCATACCTCCTTTACCTCTTGAAGGATTTTCAGTCAGCTGTATTCGATTTTTGTCTTGATCTATATTTAAAACAAATACACAATGCCAGCAAGTTTGGTGAAGATCCAATAAAAAGTGTTTGTGTTAGAGAGCAGAAAAGGCTGAAACAGTCATTTTTTTAATTATTCAAGGGCAATAACTCAGACATGCCTCATGCGACTTTAATAGTTATCAAAATTGAGCTAGATTCTATACTAATAAACATTTATAGCAAGTTTGGTGAAGATCCAAAAATAGGTGGTTGAGTTAGAGAGAAGACAAGGCTGAAACAGTCATTTTCAGCAAGATCCCCCGTATTGGATTGTACACGCTTACCACCGTGATTAATTATTTACACGTGGGGACCTTATCTCATAGTTTAATCCTGTGCCTACTGGTCGCAACTGTTTGACTCTAAAACAGACACCGCGTAACGCGGCGTCTCATCTGGATCCAAACTGTTTGACACTCGTCTTAAGGTTTGTTTAATCAAAAATATGCATAAATCTAAACTGAACAAATATTGCACACGACAATGTCAAAGCAGACGTCTTAGCAGCAGAATAAGGGTTAAATTCTTCACTTCATCCGGCTCCAGATAAGAGGAATAAACTGAACAAATCCAACATGTTCTCACTCATTTCAGCACCGAATGCTACGGTGTTACTACTGATTAAACCGTCTCTTCGAGACGATTCTAATGAGTATGACACCATTGGGTTTAAAAGCAGAAATAAAGAGTTTAGTAATCGAAATATTTCCGTTATCTGGAGCCCTGTATTTACAGAGTTGTCCTTCTTTCCATTCACAAGGAGGCTCTTTAAATTGTGCTAGCACAAAAAAATTATAAATTAAAATTTAAAAGCGAATTTCTTAGATAAAGCCGATTTTTATGAAAGAATCACGTCCCATGTAGTTCTAATGGGATCCCAAACAACCGTTTTATGCAGGTTTCCCAAAAACACAATGCGGCTTTAAAAGTAAAATAGGAAAATGTCATTCTATAAAGCTCTTTTAATTCAAGTTTAGTCGCATAGATCTGCAATTCAATCGGAAAACTTGATTTCCTATAGACTCCCGTGCTAGTTTTAGCATTTATTGCATGTCAGTAAACTTGAACTCTTGTAACAAATTTCTGTAACTTTCTTTAGTTTCCTACGGAATGGGTGAAACGCTTCCGTCTTTGCATTTTCGTTACTTTCCTTCAACAGTTTAAATTTGATACCTACAACAAAGTACTCGTGTATCTATATATCTGCCACTACAAAATACAAACACACTGGCATTTGCAGACAGTTTGGACCAAGATCAAGGCTTATGTAACTCGGTGTCTAATCAGGGCACAATTTGTTTGCAACTAGTATCAATGTTAGTTATCATTTAAATGGCAACATAGTAATATCTATGGTATAATACACCAATGGTATATGAGCCGCGCTCTGACAAAACCGGTCTTAATGACAAAATTTTCGATTTCTGTTTCTTTGCCTTTTTATAATCTACACATTGTTTTGGGGGGCATGTCAAAGTTTTAATATAAAATTCAAAACGGTTTTCAAGATATTGAACTTTTTATAACGTCATGTATTCTTGAAAAAACTATCAACGACGTCAAAAACGTAATTTTGACATCAATAATTAACGTCGTGTACTTTGGCGAAAACACGTTACTTTTCCCCGTTCAAAGAAACCACACATGAACGCGATGCATTTAAACGATGATAGCATCTTGAACATGTTTCCAATTAGTTCAAATTGAATTCCAAGCAGTTTGGAGCCTGATCAGACCCGAGTTACTCGGCGTCTGATCTGGCTCCAAACTTTTTGCACCTGACTTTAGTTTTACGAGTATAAATTGAATATCAAGCAGTTTGGAGCCTGATCAGACCCCGAGTGAGCTTGGTTTACACAGTTTCTCAAGGTATATTCGTAGTCATATTCATATGGTACAGCGTCAGTTCATACCAAAAGCAAACTTGGAACATATTTAAAGAATTAAACGTGTCAGTGCGTTCAACGAAATCTTGCTTTGTTATCCCTTTCAACATGTCAAACCTGTTTTGAGAAATTCTGAGAGCAAATGCAAACAGGGAATTATTTCAAAACTTAAAATCTTTATTTGTGCATTAAACCCTGTGGCGTAATACTCATTTGAATTGTCTCTTCGGGACGATCAAAATGAGTGGTTACACCATAGGGTTTGGTGCTGAAATGAGTGAGAAAATGTTAGATTTGTTCAGTTTACTCCCCTCTTATCTGGAGCCCTGAAACTGTAGCCAGGCTGGTCTAGTTTTACCAGATATGAAGGCTGAATGCTGCAGTGTTTACTAATGAGCTGATGACACCATGCTTCTATTTCAAGATATGCTATCAGATGTCTTTTTATAGATAGTCAGTGGTAGCTAGGTGTTTTGTTTAATAATGGTTTACTACCAATTTATTTTAATTGTTAACTTTTTGTACAAATTTACCATACATTGATAGCAATACAATAAATGGCCTCGAGTGAGTTGAACACAATTGTGTTGTTTCATCTTTTTTTTTTACAAGAGTGAGGTGTTATAGAACTTGTACAGCAGACTGTTGTTCTGTATGAGCATGCACAGTTTATTTAGTTATAGTTTGTTTCAAGAAACTCCCAATGAATGAAGTTTGATATATAGAACAATAGTTTAATCTGAAGATCTCCTACCAGTAGCTAGGATATGGGTTAAATTATTGCTTTGCATTTCTGCACATTATAGTTTTTTAGTCAGAGTTATGCTATATCCTTGAATGTGTATTTTTTGCTTTTCAATCCAAGATATTACAATCCTTTGAAAACTCCCAATTCTATACAATTTTGCACACCCATCTACAGCATGAATTACACCACCCATTCCGCTAAATATCTTTTTTAAAGATATTTCTTGTTTCTTTTATTGCATAAAACATCATACAGGATGCTTATAGCAAGCAAAATATTTATGAACAGAAGATACTAAATGCATGATATCAGCATGCACACTAAACGTTTACTTTCCTTTTCAGAGGATCATTATGACCCAACTAATCTTACATTGGAGCAGGTTTATGATGATACATTATAAAATGGAAAGTAAAATAATTATTTATTTTTTGTCTGTAACTTTTGGATGCTGGCATTTGACAAGCAGTTTCATTCTGCCTGGTCGGAAGCAGAGTTATTCAGCACCCGAGTTGGGTGTAAACTGCTTGTAAATACATGCAGCGGCTGAAGAGTTAAATATGTTAATGGCTTTAGATAAGGGGATTCCGAAGTGAACTCGTTTTCCAACACTTTTCCTTTGTACTTGCACAAAACACCATGATATGATCACTCACAAGAATTGTCTCCTTCTCAGATGGCTATTTTTCTAATGAGTAATGACATCACAGTGTCTGTTGCATGCACAGAGAATTTAGATGTTGACATAATCTACTTAGCTGGAGCCATGTATATTAATTCACATGGCAAAATGAACAGATATTAGCCCTTTCACTGCTAGGATGTTATCTTATGTTATATTATAATGTGTTGTCAGCTTCTGCTTCCTAAATTTAGAAGATATGGCTATATTGAGTGTATACATAGCGATATGAATGTTGAACAGCCAAACAGTTAGGATCCTGATCAGAAGCCGATTTTCTAGGCGTCTGGGTATTATCCAGGCTACCTGTAACTTTTAGTTAATCGGTGGAAACGCAGTGAAGGGGTTAACTATCATGTACATGCTATAACATTCAAACGTCTCGGCATCCTAACATCAACAGATGCTATACAGCAAAACTGTGTTATACTGTCCATACAGAAACGCATTCTTTCCAAAAACAGCGATCCACAGGAACTGCATATCAGACAGTACAAAGCTTTAGTCAAGCTCATCTCCTGGAGTGCTACTTAATATCCAAGGGCAACCTTACTATAGATATTCTGTTTATAAGTGTTACTAATCAAGGGGTAGCCTTTTATCACTTGTACTATAGAGCTTTAGCCCAGCTCTGCACCTGGTGTGCTTATCTTGCTATAGATACTCTGTTTACCAGTGTTATTAATAATCAAGGGGTAAACTTTCATCAAATATACTATAGATTTGCTGTAGCAAATAGAAATTATTCCCTGCACCCATTTTACTTAGTAAAATGACCAAGTTGAACCAAATAAATTTACACATTCGGTTCAATTCAGTTCTTATCGCGGATCAAGTGTTGTAGAAACTTTTCGCTGCCCCTCGTACATGGGTAAATTTGTAAACACATTCCAATACATCGCCACCTTCAGGGTGGCGATGAATTAACATCAAAATGTTTTGCTACAACTTACATGGGTATTAGAAACTACGAAAACAAATTTGCCTCATATGAGTTGTCGTAGAAAAACATTTGATGATAATACCTAGTTGCCCCCCAGTGATAATTATATCAAAAGTAACGTATCTGTGAATGAGTGTGCACTCAATGGAGGCTGTAAATGAACTCAAAAATGACATTGACTTGTAGAGTTGCTGATGGGTCATTCGGGCTGAAAGTATACTATAACATGATACTTTAAACTCATGAATCCATGAAACTTTTAATTGAAAATTCTGGTTTCCAATTCAATCTACGTCCATTCTTTTATCATTTAGGGTTGATTTTAACAACATATTTTGCAAGATGACAAACAGTGCATACCCCGATCAGAGGACTCATTAAGAAGCCTTCCGATCTGGATCTACAATGTTTGCATAGGAGAAATGTATACACATCTAAACTGTTTGTAATTGACGAGTATACTCGTCACTAGGGTGTTTCATAGGAGCATTATGCATGTCATATTATGAAATCTATAACGCATATGCATCTGTAGCTCTAAAGTTTGAATTCCATACGAAATTTAGCGTATTTCATAAATTTGTGTATTATTATTACAAAGGTTAGTTTTTAACCCATTACCCAATAAAGGCGCCTTTTTACGCCTCTAAATTATTCAGCTACTGAAGAAAATAGAACCACTTTATACAGTCAAGAATATGTATCATAAGAACTCTTTCTACATTCTAGCAGATGATAGGTTAACGCAGGCTGAGAGTAAAGCAGAATTCGCCTTAATGCGCATTCGCTTTACTTTCAACTTGCTTTAAGTTATCACCTATTTTCAAAACTATAAACAGGCTAGGGGAAAATGGGTTAAATCTAGTTACACGCTGTACAAATACAAACAATGCTTTTTTTAAACAGAATTTCTTATCCTAAACTAATTCTTATCCGTTTATATAAGCGTTTGACATGTACAAATTACTATTTTTAATGCTAAACCTGGCTAAATCTCTTTAAACCAAAATGAATTCTATGATACTACAAATCTATTAGTTTTATGAAAAAAGGGACATTTCATCAATTCCCTAAAACGCCCAGTGACTACGCGTAATCCCTAAGTTTTTTCAGGAAATACGCGTAATCTCTGATTACACGTAATCCCTGTAACATATGCATTTTTTCTTATTTTTTTTTGCTCAAATTCAATGAAAACATTCACTCAATCAAATTCTATCCGTCACAATATAAATGTTTTAGGTGTGACCAATCAGAAAATGGTAAGAAACGAATATGTTATTATGCTTCTTTTGAAACTATAGACACTTTTATACATACATGTATACCAATTATGACCCAAAAATGCAGACGGCTTTGTCTATGTGTTCCCGGGTTGATGCTTATATTCACTTTGATTGAAATCCTAGGCTATAACCTTTTCCTCATTAGATAGAGCCTATATGCTAAGTTTCACGTACTTTCATTTACCAAGTGCAATGCGTTTACCGTTTGTATTTCGCGATTAATAGAGACTGTTTGAAACCGAAAGTACCTACGGGAGGTAACCGATACGCACGATTTCGTTGAGTAACGATTTTTGAATTATCGGTCTTTGCTAAAGCCACAAGGTGTCGCAAGAAGTGGGCGCGAGTTTTGACATGACAAGTCAAAAGGTTTCGGTCACAGAGATCAGAAGGTGAAATATTTAAAAGGGTCATAACCTTTGACCCTCAGGTGATAGTGACTTCATGTTTGGTGTGCATGTTGCTTTAAATAAGAGGAATGTCAATATTTATATCATATATATGTCGGGTCCAAGGTCAAGATCACAGAGGTCAAAGGGTCAAATATGTGAGATGGTGATAGGGGGCATAGTGTTTTACAAATATATCAGGTTATTTCTCAAATTTAAATTTTAGGTAAGATATACTAAAATGAGTGTCAAACATATTGAAGCCTGATCAGACGCTGCGTCAAGCAGCGTCTGGTCAGGATCAAAACTGTTTGCGAATAACCTTTGAACTTGAGGTAAGGCAGTGAAGGAATTAAACTGAAAACGAACCTACCTTTCAATTTGGTTTGCCTTTGTATCGATCTTTTTAGCTGTTTAGAAAATCATTCGGCCTTTGTTGCCAGCATTTTTTTTTTATGAAATGGAAGAATGTTGCACTGCATGACTCTGATGCTTGCAATGTGCACTAATAATGTACTGTTTTATTGGTGAAGTGTTCAATATAAAAAGAGCCTAATCTTGCAGCGTTGAACTGACAAATAACAAATACCAGGCTAACCCCTATAGTGTAGAATTATCGAAACAAACGCTCACCATGCAGAGTTGGCTCTTACCCACTGATTCAAAAATAGAAAAGCCTTTAACCCTTTCGCTCTCAATGACGCTTAAAAGCGCGTTTTCAAACAGTTTGGACCCTGATCAGACGCCGCGTGACGTTGCGTCTGAACAGGATCCAATTGTTTGCACTCGTATTGAAATTTTGTCAGTCATACTGCCTTAAAATTAACTTTGAAACGATTATTGCAGACATCAAAATTGAAGCAGACGACAACGAAACGGTGAAGAGGTAAAAAATCTCACGAAATATTTGATCATGTAAGGGTTAATAAAGAGACTAAAATCTGAATTGTTATTTGAAAAAAAAGAAAGAAAATACTCATAAAAGCAAATGTGGGGTATTGTCATGCATATGGCATGTGGCCATGGCCCGAGTAGATCTTTATTTTAACGCTTTAGCTGCCAAATTAATCGTGAGATGTTTACCCCTTAATTCGCCGTTTTATTGTCGTCTGCTTCAATATTTTTGTCTGCAATATCGTTTCAAAGTTAAATTTAAGACAGTATGACTGAAGAAATTTCAAATAGAATGTCAAACAGTTTGGATCCTGATCAGACGCCGCGTTACGCCGCTTGTAATCAGGATCCAAACTGTTTGCAAACGAGCTTTTTGGCGTCATTGAGAGTGAATGAGTTAAACCACTTAATATATGTACATGTTTATACAAAAATAAAACCAGTCTATGTAATAGAGGCTTTCTGTTCTGTTTCTAAATTAGAAACAGACTAGATCCATTGGTTTATTGGTTTAAAGATTGTTTTAAAGTCTTTCACCGCCAATGGCGCCAAGCTCTTTATTTGCATACAGTTTGGATACAGACCAGACGCCGCGGAAGTCTGCCATAAAATTTTAGACGACAAATGTTCAGCAGAAGATAATTATGTAATGAACGGCCTTTATACAATATCATATATAATGAAGGGTTGATTGTAACGTGCATGCTGCTAGCCTCATAGACTCCGGAATGTGAGGTAGTTGCCAAATCATCCAATAGTTTTTTACTTGACGCACTATTTTTTTTTTTACAATACTCGTACAACTGATAAGACGTTATTCTTTCCCGTGAAAGCGAACCTTAACGCAAACCAAATGCAATAAAATGCAGACAATAACAAGCTCTTTGAAATATTGAATTTTAATTGAAATCTAGTGGGCAAACAGTCTGGAGACTGATCAGACTTGTAGTCAATATAAATACAGTAAAACTCTCTATTATGGCCACATATGCGAAGGCTAATTGGTTGTATAAAAGCCAGGTGACAGCTTAAAACAAGGAACTCCTTAAGGAGCTTTCTGTTTAACTGTCACATTGCTTTAAGCAGTCACCTGTCATATAACACCTACTAATTAACACATTTACATGGTCATAATACAGAGGTTTTACTGTAGTGCAAGTTTGTCTATGTCTGCATTTTTTGCAATCTGCTAGCCTGGGCCCGAGGTTATAAAACTTTAAACGAACTCTGTGCTCAAAATTCAATTTTGATACCATGCTCTAGTTTGCACAAAACATGCTTGAACTGATTTAAGTAACCTGATTTAGATACAGTTTTGCAATAGAATGCAAATACTCGTGTACTAGTTATATACAAAATGCTTGCTTAAGTGTTATGAGCTGAGTAAAATTCTGAGTTTTGAGCACAGAGTTCATTTTAAGTTTTATAACCTCGGGGCCAGTTATGATCTCTTGAAGGAAATCTCTCACTGCGTCATGTAGGGTTTATAATATTTTAGTATTTTAAAAGTATATGTTTCTTTAATCTGCTATTGAGAGTAACTACTATTGAGCTGCCTTCGTCTGTACATATTTAACCCTTTACCTGCTAATCCAGATTTTTATTACAATCTGCAAACGGTTCAGATCCAGATAAGACGCTCAGTCAGGCAGCGTTTCATCTTGATACAAACTGTTTGACACTCGTTTTTTGTTTTCTATAATTAAAAATTGCATAAATCTGAATGTTACGAAATTTGTAAACGACATTTTCAAAGGAGTTGATATAATAGATCTAGCAGGATAAGGGTTAAAACTATAGAAAATCTATGTATGTAACACTTTAATGGAGGGCCTCATGGAGGATTAGTCATTAGACTAAATGGGCTACCCTCGGTAAATAAAGTCATTCATTCATTCATTCATTCATGATTAATGGAGAGTTACACGTTAATTCATTAATGCATATTGTCCACAAACGTATACATGAGCCAACAGTGTAGACTGTGACGCGGCGTCTCACCAGAGTCTACACTGTCGTCTAGTTCATATGAAATGATGAGCTATATGGATAAACACTACTGTTTATTTAGATCACATTTATACATGTATGTCTATAATGATATCTTCCAACAGGCACATAGGGAGAGTTCATTGCCATTTCCGGGTATAGATGGGTTAAGATATTTCCGATTCAAGTGACGTGACTGGTATACGAGACCAGTTTACACTGAAGTAAACACTTTAATAAACTATTGTAAGATTATTGTTTGTTTCAAAAATTGTCGTCCGTCTTTTTGTTAATAACAAAAATATCACACTCAGCCTTATTCGACATCAACTCGAGTTTCTAATCGCTTGGATTCTGATCAAATGCCGGGTCGGATCAGAATCCAAACCATTGGCGTAGCTTCCTATTAGGCAAGTAGGCACGTGCCTACACTTTTTTTTCAGAAGTCCAAAAAATAAAAAAGGCTAAAAATGCAGAAAAAGCAATAAAATTGACATCTAAGGGGGGTTAGAGGTGAACCCCAATTATTTTTACCTAGATTCATGTTAGTATTTTGCCATTATCAAACGCGGGAAAAGACCTCAGAACGCACCTAGAGACTATCTAGGAATAAAAATTTCCCGGGGGAGCATACCCCGGACCCCCCTAGTAAGAAAGCGTACACTTATTAATTGGTCTTATCACCCCGTTGGTGTACATATAGCTGCCTTATGCAAAACACGCGCTATCGCGTACACACTGTCCTCATACTTGCGACAATTCAAAAAGTAAAAAATGCAATAAAATAGGAGTAGGGTGGTGTTAGAGTCTAACTTAGAGATTAATGGAAGACAACCTGTCAACAATTACATTCATTATAATAACCTGAAACAGAAAATTTATGTCATTTTCAGCCGAGTTATTACATATATTTATGACAGAATTTTACCTGTCTTGGACGCGCAAAAACGCCCTCAGAACAAGCCAGAGGCTATCTAGGAATCAACTATCCCCCCCTCCCCCCCCCTCCCCCCTCCCCCAGTAAGGGTGAGTTCATAAATTGGTAAAGTTTCATTTGTACTCTTTTGATATCATACGGGCCTGTAGTGTGCTCGATCAATTTGTCCCGAAAAGAAAGTTACATCCAAATAATTTCAAGTAGCGAGTATGTTAATGAAAAAATTACGGTATCAGACCCTATGATATACTAATTGACGTGGGGTTGTTTTTTGGTGATTTTCTTTTCAAGAAAATATGCAGACATATTCCTTTGCAAAAAAATAAAATTGACTGTTGTTTGAAGCTTTTCATTTCATTAATTCTTCCTATAAATGTCTCCCCAGACCCTCCTTAAATGCGTCTACAGTGTTGTAGAACTCAAAATTTTCCCGGGGGAGAATGCCCCCGGACCCCACTAGAAAATATATGCATACACTTTCATTTCGGCCAAGCTACGCCCCTGCAAGCTGTTTGCAAATGTGAAAGTAACGAAAAGCATGAAACGTGTTTCTAAGACATCTCAGTTTGTCTATATAACTGAAGGGTATTTTAAACCAAACCATCAAATAAAAGAGGGACGGACCTTACATGAGACGCTTCATTAATTATTTGCATAGACAACTATAGTAATCAGCACAAATTACACACATTTTACCTGACTAGATATAACCACCGAAACTAGGTCAGGTACATGTAATGTTTTTAAGTTAATGTAAAATATTAGTGTTCAGGTCTTCGCTGACCTAGATTTCCCCCTATTCGCTATATGTAAACAACACGTCACGTATGCAGTAAGGAGTCCTATAAAGCGTGAGAGAGCCTTTACTCGGGTTATTGATAAAACACAACTCGTGGTTCATAGTAGTGTAGATATCTATAGTGAACAGTGTTTACGCACCACCTGTTCTTGGAGTATTCTTTGTTCAGTATTAATTTGTGCCATAATTTTGTGAATTGCTTGGAATCTAGTTCTCCTGATGGCCGAGGGACAACAAATTGTTCAAACGCCTTCTCATGGCCGTGTACCACAGAGGATAGTGGCAATAGCCATAGATGGGAGTGAAAACGCTCGCTTTGCATTCCAATGTGAGTAAAATTGTATACATGTCTTAACCCCAATAGTGTTAATGGGCACGCAGGCTACAGATAAAATTAAAAAGGAATAAGCTGAATAAATCCAACATTTTCTCACCAATGTCAGCACCTTACCTATGGTGTTAATACTCATTAGAATCGTCTAGAAGAGACGATTCTAATGAGAAGTGACGCCTTGACATGGGATTTTCAATGCTGACATATACTTTAGTTTTCTAAATATTATCCATATCTGAAGCTCTGAGCGCTTATCAAACATTTGATCAAAGGCCGAGTAAGTCGACATCCGTATTACATACAGCAGATTGAGCAGAAGACAATTTTGAACTTGATGCAGACGATAATTCAGCACGGTAGTCGTTATCTATTTGACTGTTAATAACGACTCAACTCGCATTGTCAAACAGTTTAGATCCTGACTAGTTGGATATCGTTACTGTATTGCGGATACTATTAGACTTGTCTAGAGGTACGATGCCGCAGCTAGATCCTGACCAGAGGCATCAGTGAATTCAGTGTTGGATCAATTGAACCCGAACGACGAGTGTGCGGGTTATTTCACAAACAGTATACATGGGAAGAGTACACTTGTCCCATGCAAACAGCATAGTATACCCACTTACTAACTTTATGTCTGAATGTTTTTTCACATATCTAGGTCTACATTGTTTGTTAATGTACATACTATCTATTCACTGTTTGTAAATGCCTTGTTTGCTCATTCTAAACCTGTATATAACCGTACGTGCAATAATGTCTATGTTGATGAATTTGGCGTTTGTTTACATCTTGGGTCGTCTTGACCTACTAGTTCTATTGAAGCCCTTGGTGCGGCTCGGTAACTATAAGGGTTCAATGTTCTGTTTTAATTATACCTCGTTACTTTAAGACGTTAAGCGTTCCGCTAATGTAATATCGTCTGTCCAAAGTTGTAGTCTGCTTTTATTTCTCACCCTTAAAGGGACTCGCAACCGGATGGTGTACTTGTCAAAATAAAATAAAATACTCAAATAAAAGCAAATTTGTGGCATTATTTGGCTTCTGACATTAAAAATATATGATCAGTCCAAAAAAAGTTTCAAGAATCGTCACCGAATCTTAGATTCTTAGATATTTTCCATCGTTTTTCTATACCGACTAGTAGACGGTATAGTTGTTGTTGTTGCTTCTCTACACGGGCTCAGACATAAACACGAGCCGAATTACGAAGTTGTATGCACTTTCGATCGCTACACATTGAAATACGTTAAATCAATCCGAGATAAACGGCTAGTTCTGTGGTCCATTGGTCTAAGCGGTTTCCCCTATTTTGCCTTCTGTCCGCCAATGCCGGGCCCCGGGGTCGAATCCCACCAGAGACCAATATTTTTTTTTATTGGAATACATTTTTTTTAAACAGAATTTCTTATCCTAAACTAATTCTTTACCATTTATATAAGCGTTTGACACATATTTACAAATTACTATTTTTAATGGACCATCTGGTTGCGAGTCGCTTTAAATATAAATACCTATTTCGACGAAAGTATTTAAAAAACAACAACAGATGAATGTCAACTGTCAAACAGTTTGGACACTGATTAGAAGCCGAGTTACTCGGCGTCTGATCTGGATCCAGTATTATCGCAAAGGTTAGTAAAGTCGTGCGTTCAGCACTCTAAAGGTACTTACCAACAAGGTAATAACTATAGCCTTCCAGCCGCATTTTGTTTTTCAGCAGCTTATATAACCATAGTTAACCATTTCACTCTCAATGACACCATAAAGCGTGTTTGCAAACTGTTTGGGTCCTGATCAGACGCCGCGTAACACTCGCTTTTAAATGTTGTTAGTTATTATGCCTTATTTTGTTATTGTTGCAATAACTTTGAAACGATATTGCCGACAACAACATTGAGGTAGACTACAATGAAACGGTGAAGGGGTAAAAATGTCACGAACAATTCGGCAGTGACAGCGTTAACTGGTCGCTCTTTACTCTTTACCATAGATACATGTATCTTAAAGGGACTCGCAACCGGATGGTGTACTTGTCAAAATAAAATAAAATACTCAAATAAAAGCAAATTTGTGGCATTATTTGGCTTCTGACATTAAAAGAATATGATCACTCCAAAAAAAGTCTCAAGAATCGTCACCGAATCTTAGATTTTTAGATATTTTCCATCGTTTTTCTATACCGACTAGTAGACGGTATAGTTGTTGTTGTTGCTTCTCTACACGGGCTCAGACATAAACCCGAGCCGAATTACGAAGTTGTATGCACTTTCGATCGCTACACATTGAAATACGTTAAATCGATCCGAGATAAACGGATAGTTCCGTGGTCCATTGGTCTAAGCGGTTTCCCCTATTTTGCCTTCTGTCCGCCAATGCCGGGCCCCGGGTTCGAATCCCACCAGAGACCAATATTTTTTTTTATTGAAATACATTTTTTTAAACAGAATTTCTTATCCTAAACTAATTCTTTACCATTTATATAAACGTTTGACACATATTTATAAATTACTATTTTTAATGCACCATCTGGTTGCGAGTCGCTTTAAGAGTTATATTGTAGAAACTTTTCGCTGCCCCTCGTACATGGGCAAATTATATTATTTTAAGATATCTATGGTCTTTACTCTGCAATAATTTCGTCTGCTGCAAACTATCGGCTGCAGTTTTCGTCAAAGTCGGATTTCGCTAAGTTTCATAGCGGTTTTCAGCCTGATCAGACTCAGAATTATTCGGCGTCTGATCTGGATCTATTAATATGCTCACAATTGCACTTGTAATGGCGATTGACAGTAAAATAATTAACTCAATGGTTAGCCATGATTTTTGAATATAGTAAAACACAGTACGTGTGAAGATTTTACCTGCTTCATTAATTTTGAATGTTTGTGTATTTGTTAACCCATGTATATTATAATGAAATCTCCCTATGTGCTTGCTAGGAAATCTTCATAAGAAATCGCAAACAGTGTATGCCCAGATGAGATTGTTTGTCCATTTAGCAGAACAGTTCATAAATTATGAGATCGCAATTTCGCAAACAGTGCAGATCCTGCCCGATTGGACGGTGTGAGGGATCCTCGTGGCCGAGTGGTTATAGTCACTGTGACTGACAATCACCCTTAACCGCTATGGGTTCGAATCTCGGTCCAAACAAGGTATCCATTCACATGCATACTTACCTGGGCATTACAGTCACCTTGCTAGCACTACCCTTATAATGCCGAGCGTCAGGCAAGGGAGCTACTAGTACCGATTTAATAACGGTCTTTGGTATGACCCGGCTGGAGAATGAACCCACAACCTCCCGTAATCGAGGCGGTATATGCAATCGAGGCGGTATAGCACTTTGACTTTTTCATGTGGGGACAGCGGAAGGTCGGTGGTTCTACCCGATTGTCAATGTGCATGAAACAGTGAGTGAATTAGGGTATCTGTGGTCATCCTCCATCTGTAGTTAGCTTGACGTTGCAATATGACTTAACTTCTGCTAAAGCAATGCATATCATAACTGAAATCTGACTGAGTGGTATTTAGCACACTTGGAGAGAAAATGTTCAAAGTTTGAGTCTTCTTCGTGTTATCTGAAGCCCTGTTGGTATTGGGTGTATTTCTTCTTATCTTTATGTTTCTCTTATCTGAACAAGTCTTACAACAACAACGTCAACACATAAAATATCATTTTTATTATGAAAGTGATTAGACTACTTGGGCATATTCAATTTTTTTTTTTTTTGCAATAGCGCTGCCAATGCCTTAGCAGCAAAAATATCCTCAACTTCAGATATTTCGTGTTATCTGAAGTCCTGCTGATTTTGGATGTATTTCTTCTTATCTTTATGTTTCTCTTTCGGCCCTTTAAGGCTTACATGAACATGTTACAACGACATCGTCAACACATATGGTATCATTTTTACTATAAAAGTGATAAGAGCAGTTGGGCATATACAATGTCAGAGCCTTAGCAAGCAAAATATTCCCCAAAATTTAGCCTACGCCATATTACCAGAAGTCCTGCTGATATTGGGTGTGCAGTCGAAACTCCATATTTCGAACGCGCTTCAACCGATCGTGCCCTTATTTCATAAATGTCGATAGGTCGATCTCTCTTAAGTCGAACATACGAGTATTTCAAAGTTAAAACATGGCTAAGCCACGTTTTAACTTTATAATATTTGTATTTTCGAACTAAAGCGAGTTCGAATTATTGAGTTTCGACTGTTATCTTGATGGTTTCTGTAATCTGGTTATAGGTTTAGTCTCTTGTGCTACAGTTCATCTACTTTTGAGCAGCCAGTCAGTATTAAAACTATTTTTTTCACGGTTATGTAATTGTCGTCTGCAACAATTCTCAGAAAACCATTTAATGGTATTGTCTTTTAGAAAATAGCACAGAGTATTAAACAGTCAATGGGTTCAAATAGACGGCGAGTTTGTCGGCGTTTCATCTAACTCCAAACTGTTTGCAACAGCTATCACTAATTCGACCTCAGCGTGCAGAAGGTTAAAATTAGTCCAGCGGTTGAAGTGTGTATGCTTACAGACCAACCTCTCTTGGGCGACAAATCGTTCAGGAAAATTGGGAACCCTTGCTATGTGATGGACGAGCTCCTAATGTATAGTGTGCAGGGAGATTCAACTGTAGTGACCTATATGTACATAACCCACAACCTTTTTTTCAGAACAAACTCTATATACACTATACAGGTCAATGAGGTCGTTACAGTAACAACTCGAGAAATTTAATGCTGAAAAATATTGGATGTTTATATCGGTTTTTCCAAATAGGAAAAACAAGCCAACACTGAACGACTGACCTTACAAAATGGGCCAAATCTTGAAAAGAAAACTAATTAGCAACCCAGCCTCAACCATGGTGGCCTATATTGTATCTCAAACATTGCTCTGCTAAAATAGTTTATAATTCAATGATGTCATTCTGAAACAAAACTAATTCTTTAGGAACATCAATACAAGTGACAAACAAATTGGATCCAGATCAGACGCCGCGTAACTGATCTGGAATCCAAATTGTTTGCAAACGCTTGTCCAGTTTTGTCTACCAGGATAAGAAAGAAACGAGTTATAAATGATACAGTTAAGTCTCTCTCTTACTAGAGTGCGACTGCTAGAACGAATCTACATTGATGGCGGTATAGGCAGCTGCCTGGCAGCTTAAATCAGGATGAAAGTAAAACACAAAAACTTCTTCTACAGCTTTGTTTATATTGCTTTAAAGAAACCTCCATTAAGCACCGGAAAACAATTTTCTTTTGATTGTTCATATAAAATGTAATAGCCGGATGTTACTGTACTATTTGTATATGAAATGAATTTCTCGTGTTAAGGTTACGAACTCAGCAGTGTGTAAATGTCGAGAGTTCATAGCTACAACAATAAACATTGATTGATCATAAGTGAGTACTGTTCACTCCACTGGTCTGAAAAATAAACTATGACATATACTGTACGGAGAGCGAGTGTGTATGTTGAAAATGTTAGTGTTTGTTTCACACACAATACATGCAATAAAATAGCAAAAACAACTGACACAATCTCATCAATTTGACAGTTTATTTAAAATATGAGTGTCAATTTGTCCAACAGTTTTGATCCTTATCAGACGCCGAGTTACTCGGTACTGGGGCGTCTGGTTCCAAACGGTTTGCAACCTGGAATACAAATATTGTGGGTGGGTGCAAGTAGACGTCGTATTTTACAGACGACAAAATAATGTCTTACATATAAACTGACGTGTTATTCAAATCATAACTGTTGTAGACCATGTTGTGGGTTCTCGAGGTTGTTGGCCTGTGGTTTGTGATAACATGGGGCTTCACTTCAGATACCAGAGGCTAAATTAAACATTCTCATCATCTAGTTCAATCGTTTTATCAAATCCTATTTTATAACTATTTATTAGAATCGTTTGTTTGCGACGATTCTAATCATATAGAAATTGAGTTATCACACCCTAGGGTATGTAGGCGACAAAAATGCTCACTTATAACTGTTATAAGTTTATAATGAAGGCCTGGTGCCGTTTGAATTTTTCGTCATATCCAAATTTCGTTATATCAGATAAGTTTTATTATAGGTTAATTAGAGATGGGGAATAAGTTTTGTTTCGTTATATCCAATAGTTCGTTGTATCCGAATTCGTTATAAGTGAGTTTCATTGTACATGTATACCTTTTGGAGTACTCCGCTTAGCTTGAGACGTGAATATAAGATTTGAGAACGACTATCTACAGTACGGACCTATACTGTTATTTACAATGCTGCATAAACATCTGAGAGATTCAATGTCATTAACCCTCGCGTGCAATGAATATGATGAGTTTATTTATGCTGTCGGCTTTAATGTCGTCTGCTGAAAATCGGATAATTTTGTTTATGTTTGAAAATCATAAAACCACAGCGATATGTGCTTTGTTTCCAGATCAGGATCCACGTTTGAAGAGATGTGGTCAAAATCAAAAGCAATGAACATGTGTCCCCACGTTTAAAACTTTAAGGGTTTGGGTTTAAATTTCAAGACAAACTTTAACCAGATGATAGGCTTAAGCAGGGCAAGTACATGACAACCTTTATAAGTAGTCGTGTCAATTAAACCATGATCTGCTGCAATTAAAACGTCTACATTTACCGTTTTCAAACTGCATCTTTGGTTATGAAATAACGAAATCTGTACGAATTGCAAACCGTTTTTGGTTCCTGATCAAACGCCGATTTAGATCTACTCCAAGCGATTGCACGTGTAAACCGTGACATGGACAACGATAGTTAACCCCTTTGCCTGCTAGTCGCATGCAACGTTAACTAGAATCCCTTTATAATATTATACGTTCTTACTAGAATTTGCGAACAGTTTGGATACTGATCAGACACCGCGAAACGCGGCGTCTGATCAGGATCCATACTGTTTGCCCCTCGTGTTAAAATAAAATGGCTTTCAAAATTTATTGCTAAGAAATGCATACGACCACTATGAAGCAGACGGTATTGTTACAGACGTTAACATTGCTACGGTTGTCACTCTGCCTGTCATAGTGAAGGGGTTCGTTGTAGGTTGTCCATGGTGGCCGGCGTGACCTGTGTTTTGCTGCATATGAGTCTTTTCGGGTCAACATGCTTAACCTTTATGATGAATGTTTAATGCAGTTTACGTTGAAAGTGTTATTTGTTTGACACACAGAATACCGAATTGAAAGAGTAAAATTTCTGCATTGTGTTGCTTTAATCGAGGAAAAAATAATGTGGTCGCCACTCAAGTTAGTATAAGCCACCGCGGATATAACTATACATAGCGGTCGTGATGTTTACCTGATACATGTACATACATATTGCCAGGCTCATTTAATATAACACTTTTTTGATGAATTGAAGTTTTTACGAAACCTACTACATCTTGTTTAAAGCGGAACAGGTTCGACAGCGCCCTGTATGACAGTTTAAAATAATCGAAACACTTTATCTGTTAACTTTAAAACACCTCTTATTATACTGCAAAGTAAATTCCTTACTTTTCATTGGTCACCGAGCCGTAGACCTGACACGAAGTACCCTGTGAGCTGACAGGGTACTTGGAAATGCAGCTGTTTTCATTGGCTGACAGGTCCCTGAGTCTTGCTTTGCAGAAAATAAGATGGCCGATTTCTCGACAGGATTGAGTGCATTCAATCGTGCAGCCTCCGTTTTAAGTCCATTTCGGCTAAGAATCAATCGGTGTTTGGATCTTTCAACAGTGGCATTATTTCTGGGAAAGTTTGACGTCGAAGTATGCCGAGTATGCCCATTTTCTTATGGATAACAACCATCAGACGTGACGACATGACGTCATTTACGCTCAACGGTATCTGCTTTGGCGCGATTTTGTTATAGTTTATTATGAGCGCTGTACACGACTAATTCCGAAATATTTCGTTTGAACAGTGAAAACTTTGCAGTATAATAAATTCGTTATACAGTTTCTTCACAGTGTACATGAGGATTTCTTCCCGGCTGGTAAAATCATGTAACCCTCGCCTAACGGCTCGGGCAACATGAAGAAATCCTCATGTACACTGTGAAGAAACTGTATAACTAAAGTAATAATGTACGATTTCTAAGAAATCTATGACATCGTTTTGGCTGCTTATTTTGGTCATCCATTGGACTTCCTTGCTTTAACTAACCATTTCGCTTCTAAAATACCGTCTGCTTCAAAGTTGTCGTCTGCATTTATTTCTCAAATTTCATTTTTATACAGTCAGTTTGGATCCTGCTCGGACACCATGTTTGCAAATTTTGGTCAAGTCGTTCCCCCATGTCTTATTTACTATGATTTAAAGTACATGTATACATACTAATTGGTCTTATTTGGTGGTTGTATTGTATTTTCAACCTAAGAGTGTTATTGTTAACAACAATTTGAGTTGATGGCACGACTTGATACGATGTTAACCCATGAATATCTAGTTTAATTTAGCGATATATCAGTTATTCGGGGGAAACAAGACTTAAGCCCTTCACTGCCGTGGTGCCATCTGCTTTAAATATGTGTCGTCTGCTTTATTTATCAAATTTAGAATTTAAGGTAAATTGACTAAAGTAACAGCGTAATGAGTTTCAAACATTTTATATCCTGATCGGACTCTGCGTATAACTGGCGAACTTTAACTTCTTGCAAATAACCAGTGAACTCGGCGTAAGGCAGTAAAAGGGGTTAGAAGTGTTCATGATAAACATTGACAAGTTGACCCCGTAAATGTCTACCGTATATATCGTTCCAATTTCAGTCATATGATTAAACAAGCATTTTCAAGCATAATAAACCTATAGATACGACGCATATATATGTGAACATTTCCTTCACATTGTTTTCAAGCCTCATCATAAGACCGAGCAAACGAATTATTTATCTTTTCTACTTTATACTTCCACTAAACCCTATGCTTTGACGCAGTTACATTTGATATACGACTCTAACGCGTAGTAAAAACAGTAGGGTTGGCAAACAATAAGGATTTTAGTGCTTGAAATGCTTTCTTTATCTAGAGTTCTGACGAAAGATGGTAAATACAGTGTTCCCTCCCTACAACGGCCCTCTCGACAACGACTCCCTCCTAACAACGACCCTTATGGCTGTTCCCCAAACAAGACAACATGTTTTTCACTTTTACTGCTGCAATATCGTCTGCTTCAAATTGTCGTCTGCTGTTTTTTCTCAAAATTACATTTTGATGGAATAAATATAATGACGGGTGACAAACAGCTTGAATTCAGATCAGACGCCGCGTGACGCGGCGTCTGATCTGGATTCAAGCTGTTTGCAAGTGTAAGCCAATTTCCCTCCCTGTAACGACTCCCTCTGAACAACGAACACATTATTTGTCTTCCATTGGGTGTCGTTGTAGAGAGGGAACGCTGTATTCACCTTGAATAGATATTGATGATATAAATCAAGGGTTAAATATTCATCTGGAATAGATATCGGCGATATTGTAAATAGCATGGTTGTTTGAACTCCCAATTGTTTGTTTATTTTGCTTTTCATCTGGTTCAGTGAAATACCTGTTTATTTGCTTGGTAGATATTAGATTTATAACCACTCTAAAACATTAAAAGGTTGAACATATTCAAGGCTGCAGAGAAGAGATCGTAAACTAAACTTTTTAAACAGATTTTCCTTTATCTTGTCGCAAAACTCTATATGTTTTGACTACTTATTAGAATAGAGTTTGGTGTAAACATATGACTTCCATTATCAAGAGCTATAGATTGTGGAGTGTTTTTTTCCAAACTGTGTATTTGTGAAGAGTAAACCTGTCCGATGCAAACAGTAAAGACCAAGATTAGATGGTCACTAAAGGAACCCTCTGATCATGGTATGCATACACTGTTTGTCATATATTGCAAGACATTGACAAACAACCATAAACGGTCAAAATATTGAATAGACTAAATTAGAAACTGGAATTGTCAACTTTTAAGAGAGTAAAGGATTAAGTATTGTCCATTTGTAAATAACGTGTATATTTTCCACTATGGCTGAATAGGTCTTGAACTGGCAGTAATAGCAGACAATAAACAAGAATATCGTTCCCAACGATGGATGCTCCCCACAAAGAAAAAGCCCAAGGTATAGCATGTTTAGTAGGTGAACACAGTAACAAGTTTCATCAACTTACGATGTAACATTCAGGAGATATGCTTCGGACAAAAATGAATTTATTGTGAAAAAGGGAGGCAATTCAATATTTGGAGATGACAACGTTATAATTCTTGTGTACAACACTTCTTTTTATCATCCGCTAACACAGTATCAAGGTTCAAGTTACAGTGCGGCAGAAAATTTGATTTTTTTAAAAATTTATGTAGAAAAAGGGAGATAATTCAATATTGGGAGATGGCAGAGTTATGGTTCTTGAGTACAGCACTCTTTCTGTCATCTCGTATCACTGTATCAAGTTTCATCAACTTACAATGCAATGCTCAGGAGATATGCTCCAAAAAAATCGATTTTTTTAAATAGAAAAGGGGGAGCTAATTAAATATTGGGAGATGACAGAGTCATGGTTCTTGTGTACTGCACCTCCTTATGTCATCACCTATCACTGTATCAAGTTCCATTTACTTACGGTGTAGCAGGCAAGAGATATAATATACTCCGGACAAAATTGTTAAATGTATTTTTAGAAAAGGGAAATAATTCAATATTGGGAGATGACAGAGTTACCGTTCTTGTGTACTGCACTTCCTTTAGCAGGCAAGAGATATACTTCGGACAAAATTGTTTTGTATTTTTAGAAAAAAGGAGATAATTCAAAATTACGGAAACACGGACGGACGGACAAAGCGGCGACTATATCCCCCCCCCCCCCCCTAAAGGGGAGCATAAATATGTGCTTTTTAAGACTGCACGTAGCATATATGCAGTCGCGTTGCATATAGGAATAAACAACATATTTTTGACGTTCATGACGGTATGACTACATTAGCTTCGCAGGGGGTAAATTCCGTAAACGCCCGAAGGGCGTTTTCGATAAATTTACCCCCCGAAGCTAATGTAGTCATACCGTCATGAGCGGCAAAGAGATGTTGTTTATTCCTTATATTTATATTTATATTTTCTGTCTTGTCAATTTAATGTGTTTTTTGGCCAGATTTGTTTTTCTGTATAAGAATTTATCATATACCGGTCAAAGAGGTTTGATAGATGTAATGTCGATGTAATAGCCATTCCAGTTTCTAAATATGGTGAGAAAGTAGTCCCAACTACATGTACTGTAACTGTATTAAAAATTCAGGATTTTTTCCAGTAAACTTTCTCTCTGTGAATGGAAATGACTTACAAGGCAAACAAATAACAGTGCAGCTTGAATATCTATTGCCAAAGCACATTCTAAAATTACAGGTCGCGGTTGTTTTCTTAACCCATTTACACACATAGCAACGCGATGGCAACGACCTATGGGGCTGTATCACTCCGCTAGTGTCATATTACCGTCGACCAATGGGAGCTTAGTGTTAAGTGCCCGATGTAGTCTATTTGAAGAAGTCCACGGATAGCACGGGGGAAATCCGAACTGGTTAAATCCAGATTCGAAGTGTAGGTTCATCGGCAGATGACTGCATATTTTTTAATAGGATTACATAAGGACTTTACAGGTTGAATGTAAATATTAATGCATATCCCCAGTTCTGATCGACTAAACAGCCTCGTTATCTGACAACATAATTAGTGACATACATGTATCTGCCATCAATATGGCACAACACCTCTGTATTAACTCATTCGCCGCAAACGAGTATACTCGTCATTTGCATTGTACCTGTAAAGAGTACCTTTCGCATGCAATCCTTGTATGTCCGGCGTCCTCCGTCCGTCGTCAACAAGTTTAGTGTTTACACTCTAGAGGCCACACTTTTAATCCAATAACTTACCGTATTTACCTTTGAATCGCTGAAAATGCCATATTTTAAGTGTTTACACTCTAGAGGCCACAACTTTTATCCAACCATTCTCAAACTTGCTCAGATTGTATATCACCATTTATAAAAGTTCAAATGAGTTCGATTATGGTAAAATCGGACGAAGAGGCTTAGAGATATCTATCTTTGAATTGCTGAAAATGTCATATTTAACGATGTTTACATTCTAGAGGCCACAATTTTTTTTATCAAATCTTTGTCAAACTCGCTCAGATTGTATATGACTATAAGAGTTCAGATAAATATGATTATGGTTGTATTCGAACAAATAGGTCAAAAGTTATCTACCCTTGAATTGCTGAAAATGCCATATTTAACAATGTTTACACTCTAGAGACCACAATTTTTATCAAATCTTTTTTAAACTTGCTCAGATTGTAAAAGACCAAAATAGTTTGGATGACTTCGATTATGGTTGATATAAGACCAATAGGTCAATAGTTATCTACTTTTGAATGACTGAAAATACTATATATAACGTTGTTAACATTCTAGAGGCCACAATCTTTATCTAATCTTCAAACTTGTTCAGATTGTATATAACTGTAGAGTGTGGATGACTTTGGTTATGGTTGAAATCGGACATAAAGGTCACAAGTTATCTTCCCTTAAATTGCTGAAAATATCATATTTTACATTGTTTACATTCTAGAGGCAACACTTTTTATCCAATCTTCCTCAAACTAGCTCAGATTGTATATTACCATAGGAGTTTGGATGAGTTTGATTTTGGTTGAAATCGGACCAATAGGTCAAGGGTTATCCGCCCTTGAATTGCTGAAAATGTCATATCTAACAGTGTGTACACTCTTGCAACTACAGTTTTCAATGGATTAATTATACTTGCACACACTGTATATAGCTATAAGTTCCGAAGGATTATAATTATTGTTGAAATCTGATCATTGTGGCAAGAGTTATCTGCACTTGATATATTTTGAAATGCTAGAGAAGGCTTCATTTAAGTATTATTTAGGCTCTAGTTATCTGCCCTTGATGTACTCTACTATACTAGAGTAGGTCATATTCCAATGTTGTTTACATGCTATTCTACAAATTTGAATGGATTTAGAATAAAACGGGTGAAATTGAAAATTCTAGGATTCGTAGTTGATTCGTAACCAATTCGTGGAGTTCTTACCAGATTCGAAGTCGATGCTTGCAATTCGTAGGCGGTCGAGGATTCGTGGCAAAAACTTTGAGCTGTTCAAAGTTTTTGCCAAGAACCCCACGAATGGAACAATGGGTAGTTAATTCGTAACAAATCCGTAGTGCATTCGTAGCTGATTCGTAGCTGATTCGTAGGATTCTTAGCTGATTCGTAAACGGCCTTTTGGGCGTTCGTGGTATTCTTAACTCATTCGTGGGATTCGTGAGTACTAGTTTTACAGTGTTCTCCTGTAGCCAGGAGTTTGAGAGTCAATGCCAGCTTCACTCTGGCATATAGATTTGGGCTCACGTGAATGTCCCTCCTCTGCATTGATGACTGGCCTATAATCCTGGCATTCTTACATAGTTGGTAAATGCATTCTCATCTTCCACACTAAGCTAACGTTATATAGCCTTCTAGCTGGAGTCAGCTACTATCTAACCCACCACCTTGTGGATCTTCTCCTTCTTCTTCGGGGTATATTGTTGCTGTTAGCATGCATGCAGCTAGCGTTGATACGCCAGTTCCAAATCCAGTGCTACTGCTGCTCTATCTTAAAAGTCCATTTATGGACTGATGCCCGAGTTGAAACGGGAACTACAGCGCTCCCTCTCTACAACGACACCCAATGGGAGACTAAAATGGGTTCGTTGTTCGGAGGGTGTCGTTATTGGGAGGGAAATTGGCTTACAATTGCAAACAGTTTGAATCCAGATCCGACGCCGCATTATACTACGTCAGATCTGGATTCAAACTGTTTGTCACTCGTCATTAAGATTTTTCTGTCAAACTTTCTACAGCATTCCCACTCTTCAACGACAACCCATGGAAGTCAAAAACTATGTGCGTTGTTCGGAGGGAGTCATTTTACAGAGTGACATTGACTTACTATGCAAACAGTTTGAATCCAGATCAGACGCCGCGAAACGCGGCGTCGTCTGGTCTGTATTCAAGCTATTTGTCACTCGTCATTAAGTTTTTTCCATCAAAATCTCCATTATGTAACTTTGAGAAAATCAGCAGACGACAGTTTCAGGCAGACGACATTGCTGCCCTGAATAGGTTGGATATTTTTTCGGAGAATAGCGTTGTAGGGAGGAAGCATTGTATAGTATGTAACTTTGTGAAAAACAGCAGACAACAATTTTAAGCAAACAATATAGCAGGCGTGAAAAGGTTGGACATATTTGTTTTTGGTTGGAAAACAACGAAAAGTGTTGTTGTAAGGAGGGACTCGTTGTTGGGAGGGACGTTGTAGGGAGGGAACACTGCATACCTTCAAGACTCCCACGAACTGTCAGACTCAGCTGATTCGTAGATGCATTCGGCATATTCGTAACTGATTCTTAGCGTTCGTTCAGTATTCGTATAGTGGATTCTTGTAATTCGTACTGGATTCTTGACAGTATTCGTAAGATTCAAGCCGAATCCCACGACTATTCTTAACTTGTTCATAGCCGATTCGTATAGCGCCACAAATTGGATAGAAAGATTGGCCGAATTCCACGAATCCCCACGAATCATAACATTTATCAATTCGTGGCGATTCGTGGGTTCGTAGTCGGTGTGGAATAGGGGCATTATACATGGACTTGTCCATTACATGTACACAGTACTCCAGATAAGAGGGAGTTAACTGAAACAAATCAACATTTTCTCACTCGTTTCAGCACCAAATCCTATATGGTAATACTACTCATTAGAATTTGCTCGAAGAGACAATTCTAATGAGTAGTAATACCACAGGGTTAATTGCAAACATAAATATTTTAATTGTTTAAATACTCTCCTTATCTGGAGCCCTGCTGTACATGTTTCATGAGTGAATGAGTTAATGCTTGACGCCAGACTTGGGTTAAGAACCAATATATTCAGTGAAGACTCATTACGACCCTCACATATAGATTGCAGCTTAATGAAGAACAGTCATACTATAGAAATATACTATATCGGATTTAGCTTAAGCCTGTTTTTAAGAATGTCTGTAGACTTGATTATTATAAATAACCGCTAAACTCTTTGCATGCTAACGGTGAAATCCTGATTTCCTTTGCAAACAGTTTAGATCCTGCTAAGATGCCGAGTTACTCGGCATCTCATCAGGATCAAAATTGTTTGTTACTCCGACCCTGTTTTGAAAAGAAAAAGAAGTTTGTAAGAATATTCTAATTTGATAAATGTAGCACACCACAAGTATTGCTGTCGACTGTATTATACTGGCGTGCAAAGAGATGAACAGTGGTTCCATGAGGTTTCTTCCCAATATATTTCTCAAGTGTTTTTTCTTCAACAACACTGTTGATTTTGATAAAATATGACCAACCAGTTTTGTAAGCAAGTTGTGTACGTTATACCTTTGCTATATTGAAGTAATATAAACACTTGTCCTTGAGAAATATAGCCCTTAAACTCCTCAATCAAGTTGCATATTTATACGATGACAATGGTGATAACAACATGCTCCATCTTAAGATAAACCTGAAACGTATCCCTGAAACGTCTTAGTCACCTACATTCGATGGAAATGATTAGACTTCACTGCCATAACGTCATCTGCTTTATTCAATTGTCGTCTGTTTTTATTTCTCAAATTTAAAGTTTCGTATTTTGACTTATGAATGTTAATAAACTTAATATACATGTATTGAGTTTCAAAGATTTTGGCGTTTCGCATTTCAAGCTGTTTGCAAATAACTATTGTAGATGTATACTCGGAGTAAGGCAGCAAAGGGGGGGGGGGGGGGGGGGTTAATTCATGGATTTCTGGGTGCGTAATAAAGACAGGCCACAACTTGCCTAAAGGAGTGACAAAACTCTAACCTAGTCATAATTTATATCAACAATAAAGTTGGTGAGTACAAACTGAACGTTGGTTTAAGGCGGTGTATTTATGTATTTGCAAAATATATAGAATAGTGCCTCAAATACGCTGAGTATTTCAAACACAATGTACTGCCATCCTTACGTCTCAACCAACCCATATGATGTGACTATTTACTTACCCTCATTTCAGACATGTTGAGTATACGGCAACTATAGATACTATATTGTGTTGAAGATACCTATAATGTAAGTCAAACAACTATATGAAAGGATGTAATGTAGGCCTAACCAACCACAACATGATTCCCCAAAACGTCAGCGACTCTCTAAACAGCAGGATCAAATGGTTCTTTCTGCTAAATACTGTCCTGCTACTAGAAACCGTACCACAAAACCCTAACATAAGAAAAACATTTGCCATAAACATCAAGGACAAACCCACTTTTGAGTTGTCATGATAATGGGTGTTTACTTATGTTTTTAAAACACATTTGATCCTCTCAATGTGATAACATCTGGTATCATAACTCATATTATATAGACAAATTACAGCCAATTTTAACCCATTTAATCCTAATGTACATACAGAAGGGGACATTGCAGTGTCTTCAGGTCACCCTTGTATATATACAATGACATCTTCCAACAGCCACACAGGGAGAGTTCAATTGCAATATTTAGGCTACTTGTTTTGAAAGTTATGGACACATACAAACCACTACCACATACTATACGATATAACCAGTAATTCAAAGGTTGTAATCTTATTGTGCATTTTGTATATGACTGCTTTTATATTTGTGTATTTTTCACTAAAATAACCATTTATTGCCAGTTTAGCTGATTATGTATACATATTTTCTCATTCATTTCTGTACCAAGAATTGTACTGTTACTATACTCATTAGAACCGTTTCTTCGCTTGATAAAGGTGCTTTCAGAATAATTCAAAGCTAAATCAATAGCATGACCTTGGATATTAACTTCCATACTTTTGAATCGATCTATTTGTGAAACTCTTGCATTCTATACAGTCTATATATATATATATATCCTTTTTCGCTTAAGCATCGTGATAACTTTGAAAGGAACATTCCGCATTACTTTAAGTCTGCTTTAAGCTACAGGATATATAATAATGATTGTAAGTTGACTGTACCAATCTATCTGGGGTTTGTTTTCGACTGTCCGGGTGAAAACTGTTAGAACCTATTTCTGCTTTAATTTCGTCTTGATTAGACAATGGACACGCCTGACTGTAAAGAAATCTTAGTCTTTCGAGTTCTGATAGATGATCGGCTAGTCGCTGTTCATACGCATCAGCGACATCAAATCATGAATAATTCAATAAGGAGATTAAAGCATCTATACACACGCTCTTTGCACATGTACATGTAGTTTTACTTAAAACGGTAGGTTCTTGTTCAAGCAATAACTACTGCAATTAATATTTCAAAGGGACTTTATCTTCATCGAAAAAAAACTAGCCCAACGAGACAACAAGTTTTCAAGCCAATATAGTAAAAATACTGCGATTGTTTTTAGTTGTGTTTCCCTAATTGATAATGTACCTATAATTATCAGACTACTTGCCCTGTTTGTCTAACACTTACAATGCTTAATTGACAAATCACATTTTCTTTTTATGAAACTGAGCTATTTTATCTAACCGTTGATTGGTATATATACCCACACTGTAACAACATTATTAAACATAGTGCAGACACTGGTGAGAATGTGTCTCAAAATTTGATCTACCAGCGGACATAGTCGAGGGGTAAAGCACTCGATTACGACGTCAGGGGTGTGAGTTCGATCCCCCGCCGGACCAAGTCCTTAGAATGAGACTTTATAAACCGAGGTCCGATGTATCAGTGCTTTACACTGGGCTTCTAATAGAACCAGAGAATTATGTCGATAATAAGAGAAGAGCATCGCGACCGGGTTCTGTGTATCTGCTCCCCTCTCTCTGGGGCGCCCATTTATCCCATAAATGGCAGAAACGGACGTTAACAAACAAAACAAACAAAACTTGTTCTAGATCTTAAAGTTTTGCTGTGGCAAATGGGTCTGCTTAAAAATACCAAAATGCCTTTATTAATTGTTGAAATTAGATCGTAGGCACTTTGACTTAGGAACGGGGTTACAGATCCCATCAACGACATTGTAATTAGTCTACCAAGTCCAAGCACGATCGGCATGACCCAGAAAACAACAGTTCAGACCTAGTTTACATTCCTTCACATTTTG
This sequence comes from Gari tellinella, assembly GCA_922989275.2. NCBI lineage: Eukaryota > Metazoa > Mollusca > Bivalvia > Cardiida > Psammobiidae > Gari > Gari tellinella. The sequence goes on from OV277858.1 coordinate 58,036,041, forward strand.
AGAGAGGTTTCTGCTGGTCGTTGACCTTTGGTGCTGCTACTACAGAAGTCTGTTGATATCTAAGTATGTCATACACAGTTGAATCCCTTCATTACGACCATTTATACAGAGCACCAGATTAGGGTAGTTTTTCAAAAACTAAAATCTTTATTTCTGAATTAAACCCTATGGTGTCACTACTCATTAGAATCTTCGAGACGATTCTAATGAGTAGTAACACCATAGGATTTAGTGCTTAAAAGAGTGAGAATTGTTGGATTTGTTGAAATAACTACCTCTTATGTGCATGGAGCCCTGATTTATAGTGTCTTTTATTAGGGATGTAAGGCAGGTGATTGCTTTAAGTCAGGTGAAAGTAAAACAGAAAGCTCATATAGGATTTTTTTTGTTTTACTCAAGTTCACATTGCTTTAAGCTGCCATTTGTCTTTCATACACTGAGTAAGCCTTCTCTCTAGTGTAGGTCGTGATAGAGGGGATTTACTGTACTTTGTATAATCTAAAGATCGGTCTTTCTTTAGCAAACAGATTCTAAAATTAGTGATACTCTCGATCCGTCCTCTGTTTTGCGCTATCATGACTTATTTTCTGGCGTCGTACCGTGAAAACCAACTCGACTATCCACCCGACCCACATATTGTCAATAATAGTCAGTTTTGGAGCAAACGTGCTACTAAACTTTAAGGTTCTTGTACATGTACGTTCTTGGCATTATGTTTCCGTGTTTCTGTTTCTCTCTCTCTGTTTATGCATGCCTCTGTCTGTCTGTCTGTATGTATGTATGTCTATGTCTCTCTCTAGATGCCTCTCTCTTTCTCTCTCTCGTACGCTGTGTCGGATCAGGATCAAAACTGTTTGCAAATAACCATTGTACTTGGCGTAAGACAGTGAAGTAGAAATAAATTTAAGCCAGCCGCCTGTTTCAAAATTTTCATGTACAATCTATTTTTATAAGTTCCACGTCTTGTACAATGAAGAAACATAGTCACCATGCAGTGACAAACAGCTTAGTACCTATACTCACATCCCGTGTTTTTCAGCGTCAGGTTCTTAACTGTTTGAAAACTCTTACTTGATATGCTTGGGAATGAATAATAATTTTGATAAAACAAATTCTATCTGTGTAATTAATCCTGTTTATTGTTTTAGAAACAAATAACATGTGTAAACACCCATTGGCGATGAAATTTGAGAAAACCACACCTGTCTTAACGATCTTCAGTGAAGAAAAATCAAAATATTTCAAGATAATATTTTGGAGCTTAGTTGAGACCAAAGTAAATCAAAAACCCCGTAGGAATATTCTTCATTTCTTAAGCTTTTAAAAGCTGTCAGCGCAAGTTTTATAACTCTTATAATGGTGAGGACGACTTTACTTAACATTTGCAAACAGTTTGGGCCCAGATCAGACGCCGCGTTACGCGGCGTCTGATCTGAGTCCAAACTGTTCGAAATTCATCTTTCGATTTCTTTTACCTGTCAAAATGTCCAATATTTAACTGCGACAAATAAAAGCAGACGGCAATTTAAGCAGACGACATTGCAACAGAGAAAGACTTAAAAAGACTATTATTTGTATTATTTATCGATTCATCGCTGAATGATGAATCTGAGAAAGTGCAAAATATTTTAAGCTATGTTTTGAGGAAAAATGTACAAAAAATGATAAAGTGCTGTTGTGATTCAAAATGACGTACATATATAAAATGATAATGAGCCGTTTGACCTTTGCCTCTGTAGGTTTTATGTCATCCGCTTGATCCTTGGCCGGTATACGTAGATTCTTATATTATATGATTTACATTTCTAATTTGTCATGGCTATGTTTATCAACATTCGTTGTACTGTACGGTACTAGAGTTGTTGAGATCGTTTATTCGAACTTGACCTTATATACATGTAGGCTACTCTCATACATGTAGAATGAGGACACTGTCAATCATTTGTCTAGTGTAATCAAATAATAGTCTTCTCTGGTCATCGCAGTTGACCGATAGTTCAAGCTTGTAATGTATCTTTGTCATTCTTTAGCACGCCAAGGCCGAAATTTGTGATGCAAAACAGTTTGGACCCAGTTGAGACGCCTAGTAACTCGGCGTCTCATCTGGATCCAAACTGTTTGACACTTTGATGTCATTTTCTTAAGGACATAGCGGACACATCGTTTGTGAGACTTTTTCTCCGAAGATCTATTTTGCAGATGAAAACACCGTATGCTTTAGGTTAATGAACGGTGACATGGTTCAAAGTATTAGCCACATGTAACGGTACTCGTGTTGGTATGGGATTTCCGGGTCGAGAGTCCAGTCTTCAGCTTCGTTTCCAAACGCACGTCTTATGTTTGATCGTAAACTATGCACGCAATTGTAGATGTATTTAGATGTTTTTAGCTCACCTGAGCCAAAGGCTCAAGGTGAGCTATTGGGATGGCCCTGTGTCCGGCGTGCGTCGTCTGTCGTGCGTTGTCGTTAACAATTGCTTCAAATGACATCTTCTCCTATACCGCTTGACAGAATTCAGCCAAACTTTACAGAAATGTTCCTTGGGTCAAGCTCTTTCAAATTTTTTCAAAGAATTAAAAACAATGCAGAACTCTGGTTGCCATGGCAACCAAAGTGAAAAAATAAGGAAATCTTACAAAAATCTTCTTGTCAAAAACTGCAAGGGCCAGAGCTTAGATATTTGGCACATAGCATCATCTACAGCTCCTCTATCAAGTTTGTTCTAATTTTGCCCCTGGGGTCAAAATTGGCCCCGCCCCGGGGGTCACAGTTTTACATAGAGTTATATAGTGAAATTTTCAAACGTCTTCTTCTTTGAAACTAATATGGCCAGAGCTTTGATATTTGCCATGGGGACACTTCTAGATGTCCTTTACCAAATTTGCTCAAATGGTTCTGGTCGGTTGCTTAACTAGGTCACAGGAGCTAAAAATATTTTTTTTTCAATGAAAACTTTAAAAATCTTCTTGTCTGAAACTACAAAGGCCAGAGCTTAGATATTTGGCACATAGCATTGCCTACAGGTCCTCTATCAAGTTTGTCCAAATTATGCCCCTGGGGTAAAAATTGGCCCCGCCCCGGGGGTCACAGTTTTACATAGAGTTATATAGTGAAATTTTCAAACGTCTTCTTCTCTGACACTAATATGGCGAAAGCTTTGAAATTTGGCATGGTGACACTTCTAGATGTCCTATACCAAAATTGTTCAAATGGTTTTGGTCGGTTGCATAACTAGGTCACAGGAGCTAAAAATAGATTTTTTTTCAATGAAAACTTAAAAAATCTTCTTGTCTGAAACTACAAGAGCCAGAGCTTAGATATTTGGCACATAGCATCGCCTACAGGTCCTCTGTCAAGTTTGTTCATATATGCCCCTGGGGTCAAAATTGGCCCGGCCCTAGGGGTCACAGTTTTACATATAGTTAATTAGAGAACATTTCAAACGTCTTCTTCTCGGACACTAATATGGCCAGAGCTTTTATTAGCTCACCTGGCACGAAGTGCCAAGGTGAGCTATTGTGATCGCCCTGTGTCCGTCGTCCGTCGTCGTCCGTCCGTCAGTCCGTCCGTCCGTCCGTCGTCAAACTTTTTCTTTAAAGATCTTCTTCTTGGAAACCACTGGGCCAATTTCTTCAAAACTTCATAGGATTGTTCCTTGTAGGGTACTCTCTCAGATTTCTTCAAATATAGGTCATCCAATTGAAATTGTGGTTGCCATGGCAACCAATTGAAAAAACTTTAAAAATCTTCTAGTCAAAAACTACTGGTCCGAATTGAAAATAATTTTACCCAAATGTGCCATTTGTGACCCTCTATCAGATTTCTTAAAATAATTTTCCTATTTTAAAAAACATGGCCGCTAGTGGGTGGGGCAGATTTTCCTTATATGGCTATATAGTGAAAACTTTAAAAATCTTCTCGTCTGAAACCGCTGTTCCAATTTGAAAGTAATTTTACACAAATGATCCATGGGTGACCCTCTACCAGAATTCTTAAAATAATTTTGATATCTAAAAAAACATGGCCGCAACTGGCCCGCCAGAGGGTGGGGCACAGTTTCCTTATGTTAAAAAGTTTAAAAATCTTCTTCTGTGAAACTACTGGTCCAAATTGAAAATAATTTTACACAAATGATCCATTCATGACTCTCTAACAGATTTCTTAAAATCATTTTGTTATCTTTAAATTCATGGCCGCTGGGGCAAGTTTTCCTTATATTTCTGTATAGAAAATCTTTAAAAATCTTTTTCTCTGAAACTATTGGTCTGATTTAAGATTATTTTTACACAAATAATGACTCATGGGCAGACCCTTTGCCAGTTTTCTTCAAATAATCTTCCTAGCTCAAACATGGCCGCCAGAGGGTGGGGATGAATTTACCAATGATGGCTTATAGTGAAAACTTTACCATTACTGGTTCATTACCATGACCGTAACCATGGGTACCAGGTGAACGATTTAGGGCCGCATGCGGCTCTTGTATTCAGTATGGTGACACTTTTAAATATCCTTTACATATTTTGTTCAAATGGTTCCGGTCTGTTGCATATCTAGGTCAGTCATTGACATAAATCATTATCTCCATTTTTGCAGCTATTCTCAGGTGAGCGAAATATGCCCCATGGGGCTCTTGTTTGTCATCCTCCGTATCCCACTATTGATATCTCACTAAAATAAAAACAAAAAGTAATATACCAAGTTAAAGTCTACTTTCAGTCCGAATGACCGCTCAGCCGACTGTACATATACTCTCCTGATCATCGAGCCATCTTGCCTATGAGCACTGCTAACATATGGCGCAGTCAAATGCAGCCGCAGTACCGACTCAGACCCTTCACAGGTACCCATTTTAACCCCTGGGTGGAGAGGAGCAATTCGCGGTACATGTCTTGCTCAAGAACATTCCTGTACATCATTGGGATTCAGAAAAAATCTCCTAGTCAGACCGCTGGTCCGGCGGGGGATCGAACTCACGACCCCTGGTATCGTAGTCCAATGTGTTAACCATTGGGCCACTACCGCTACACTACAGTGTTCCACTGGAGAATGGAGAAGACATTCTACGAATACTACGAAAGCCCCGTGGTGACATTCCATATTCCTACTTCCAACTTCCATCTTCCAACTTCTTACTTCCAAGATAATTTGCTATTATGGTTAGTGTATATCGCCCGAGTTCTAAGTTCCGACTTCCATGTTCCATGTTCCAAGTTCCGACTTCCATGTTCCAAGTTCCATGTTCCGACTTCCAAGTTCCACGTTCCGACTTCCAAGTTCCACGTTCCGACTTCAATGTTCCATGTTCCGACTTCCACCTTCCGACTTCCACGTTTATCCTCAGCGCATGTATAGACTATGACGTCACAGACATTTCGCGCGTGTTCAACACACTGCAAGGGAAGTGAAACACGAAGACAAAAATAAATTTAAATCATTGCATACACGCTCGTTTCAACAATTTCAAGTTTGTTGATTTAATTTCATAATATTTTTATGTATTTAGTAAGATGTGTAAATCAATTAATTGCCCGGTTAAACGGATATAATGAAGGGTAAAGTAGACATGGAATCATGTCATGTCATGAAAACATAGAAAAAACTCCCATATATTTCGCCGCAAAATCTTAAACCTTTGTCAGAATGACCACCTTGATGAAATATAGGCATTGTAATAACATGGGTTAGACGGAGTCAAAGAGTGGGTCAGTAGCCGGTAAAATTGTAGGAACAACTGTAGAGTTCTCTAGGGTTCGCACTTCCTACCTTTAATTTCATTTCTCTGGTAAGCGCCTCAGGGACTCATGACCTTTGTGTTTGTACTTGTTTTTTTATGTGTTAAGTAAAATTTAAGTAAAATATACCTAATTTATTCTACATTAAATGTACCAGATACTCATGTTTTTATGTTTCTCAACAATATAACAAAATCCTCTGACTGCTTTGTCTATCCTTCTCTCCGTACGTTTGCCACAGCATGACCCCAACATTTCAGGAACGCAACTCATGAGTGTGTTGGAGTATAATAAAGCTAATGGTCAGTTTTCAAAATGTATTAACTGGGAAATATCGAACTTTGTATGATGGATTTTGCATATAAAAACAATTTTACAATGTAGTATTTATTCATATACAACGCGAAGTAACTATTTGGATACTAAAACTTTTGCTTTCATCTTTGTATCAAAATAAAATCTTTACAAACATTTAAACAAAAGAAACAATGCGAAGCATTGTTTAAAAACACCATAAGTAATTTACATGATTCATTAAAATAAAGGTTATAAATATGTCCGTCCGTCTACCACATCCATGCTTACCCTATAACCAGTTATAATTGTTCTGTGTTGTCTGTATTTATAAATAGCGTTTTATGCCACTTCCGGTCAATCAGAAACGTCAAAATGTCCCTGTCTCTGCATAACTGAAAGAACATGCCTGTTCACAGAATTTATTAAAAGCATCATCAAACCTGTTTTTAGCTCGCCTGTACGAAGTACATGACGAGCTATTGCAATACCCCCGGTGTAGTCGTCGTCGTCGTTGTCGTCGGCGTCGTCGTGAACGGCGTAAACAATTTTAAGAAAATGTCTATAACTTCTATGTCCCTTGAGGTATTGCTTTCATAGTTGGTATGTGTGTGTATATGGACAAGACCTTTCCATGCACAGAAAAATGTGGACCCCTGTGACCTTGACCTTGAACTTAGGGCCCGCGTTTAGGTTTCGAAATCTGTGTTTATGTTTCGAAAAATGCCTATAACTTCTATGTCCCTTGAGGTATTGCTTTCATAGTTGGTATGTGTGTGTACATGGACAAGACCTTTCCATGCACAGAAAAATTTGGACCCCTGTGACCTTGACCTTGAACTAAGGGCCCGCGTTTAGGTTTCGAAATCTGTGTTTAGGTTTCGAAATATGCCTATAACTTCTATGTCCCTTGAGGTATAGCTTTCATAGTTGGTATGTGTGTGTATATGGACAAGACCTTTCCATGCACAGAAACATTTGGACCCCTGTGACCTTGACCTTGAACTTAGGGCCCGTGTTTAGGTTTCGAAATCTGTGTTTAGGTTTCGAAAAATGCCTATAACTTCTATGTCCCTTGAGGTATTGCTTTCATAGTTGGTATGTGTGTGTATATGGACAAGACCTTTCTATGCACAGAAACATTTGGACCCCTGTGACCTTGACCTTGAACTTAGGGCCCGTGTTTAGGTTTCGAAATCTGTGTTTAGGTTTCGAAAAATGCCTATAACTTCTATGTCCCTTGAGGTATTGCTTTCATAGTTGGTACGTGTGTGTATATGGACAAGACCTTTCCATGCACAGAAAAATGTGGACCCCTGTGACCTTGACCTTGAACTTAGGGCCCGCGTTTAGGTTTCGAAATCTGTGTTTAGGTTTCGAAATATGCCTATAACTTCTATGCCCCTTGAGGTATAGCTTTCATAGTTGGTATGTGTGTGTATATGGACAAGACCTTTCCATGCACAGAAACATTTGGACCCCTGTGACCTTGACCTTGAACTTAGGGCCCGTGTTTAGGTTTCGAAATCTGTGTTTAGGTTTCGAAAAATGCCTATAACTTCTATGTCCCTTGAGGTATTGCTTTCATAGTTGGTACGTGTGTGTATATGGACAAGACCTTTCCATGCACAGAAAAAGTTGGACCCCTGTGACCTTGACCTTGAACTAAGGGCCAGCGTTTAGGTTTCGAAATCTGTGTTTAGGTTTCGAAAAATGCCTATAACTTCTATGTCCCTTGAGGTATTGCTTTCATAGTTGGTATGTGTGTGTATATGGACAAGACCTTTCTATGCACAGAAAAATTTGGACCCCTGTGACCTTGACCTTGAACTTAGGGCCCGCGTTTAGGTTTCGAAATCTGTGTTTAGGTTTCGAAAAATGCCTATGACTTCTATGTCCCTTGAGGTATTGCTTTCATAGTTGGTATGTGTGTGTATATGGACAAGACCTTTCCATGCACAGAAAAATTTGGACCCCTGTGACCTTGACCTTGAACTAAGGGCCAGGGTTAAGGTTTCGAAATCTGTGTTTAGGTTTCGAAAAATGCCTATGACTTCTATGTCCCTTGAGGTATTGCTTTCATAGTTGGTATGTGTGTGTATATGGACAAGACCTTTCCATGCACAGAAAAATTTGGACCCCTGTGACCTTGACCTTGAACTAAGGGCCAGGGTTAAGGTTTCGAAATCTGTGTTTAGGTTTAAAAAAATGCTTATATTTCCTATGTCCCCTGAGGTGTAACTTCATACATGTATTTGATTTTCATGTGTATATGGACAAGACCTTTCCATGCAGGCAAAAAGGTTGAACTCGGTGACCTTGAGTGTGCTTTTAAGTTTCTAAATGTGCCGATGGCGAGCTTTGTTGTCTCTCTGACAACTCTTGTTTATACTTGACATGAGGTAAAGAGGCGGATCTCGATTCTAATATCTTGGAAAATTTGTGACAAATGTGCTTGTATTTAAAAAAAAATGACGTGAGACAAATGTGCTTTGTTGTCCCTTAGGAATTTTGATCGGAGCACATTTGTCACATTTGTGTGTTTTTCGGTAAGACATTTGCGGTCCCATTTGTCTCACGTGAGACAAGTGCGACCGCATTGATCTTACGTGAAACAAATATGTTCCGAGACAAATGTGCTCCTACAATGCTCCCTCTCTACAACGACACCAAATGGGAGACAGCATTGTGTTGTTCGGAGGGAGTCGTTATAGAGAGGGAAAATTAAGACTTATATAGACTTACATTTGCAAGCAGATTGAATCCAGATCAGACTCCTTGTAACGCGTCGTCTGATCTGGATTCAAGATGTTTGCCACTTGTCATTATATTTATTCTATCAAAGTCTCCACTTATAGATCTATGTAGCTTTGAGAAAAATAACAGCAGACGACTTTTAAGCAGACGATATTGCAGGAGTAAAAGTGTTAGACATAATAAAAGTTTCCCGTTTAGGAAATTGCGGCAAGGGTGGTTGTAACGAGGGGGTCGTTGTTTGGAGGACCGTTGGAGAGAGGAAACACTGTATCTTTAAATTAGAGACTTTAAAACACTGACTCAGATAAAACCTTAAATCCACATCCGCTGTAATACTGTATTACACTAAACACATCGTGCATTGTCCCACTTTGCCAACATTCCGTGTTACGCGGCATCTGATCTGGATCAAAACTGTTTTGCACTAATATTAAACTTTTCTCCAGTTCAAAAACACACCTAAGTTTCTTTCTTTCGAAACAGACGTGACAATTCAGCATGATTTGGGTTAAGATGAGTCGAGACATCCCTTCTGCGTGCGGAACGGGAAATATGGGGACTTATGTTACGGTGACTTGAACATGAAGATGATCAAATATCACAAAATGGTGAACACTATAGTGTATATACAGGCGTACAGTTCATAGACGCGTTTATGCTAAAGCAATGGTTGCAAACACGTTGGAACCAGATCCAATGCAGAGTTTATTTGCCACCTGATGGATGACAAACTGTTTTGAGATATATTTTGCTTTAAATTTTAAAAGTGAAAAGCAACGTTTCTCTTTCCACAGAACCCCCCCCCCCCCCCCCGCATCTGTAACATATGCCATTATATTATAGAGTCTATTCTGTATGTGGGTTAATTACTTTCCTTATCCTCATACCTATTTAGGATTGACGTATGTAGTATATTTCAAATTTACAACATTCAGTGCAGACTCTGATCAATGAACTCCGAAGGAACTCTCTGATCAGAGTATTCACTGTTTGCATAAAACAAATACACTCTTTATAGAGATATTGACGAGTATACTCGTTGCTAGGGTTGCAAGTGTTAATCCTTATACTGCTAAACACGACTTAGACTACATTAGTAAACTGTTTGGTTTCTGATCAGACGCCGCGTATCAGGATCCAAACTATTTGACATTCGTATTGAAGTTAAGATGAAATGCCTACAATAAAATAATGTAAAACCAGCTTATCACGACTACTAACAAGAAGGTTAATAGGTTGTTTAAAGACAGGTGACAGCTTAAAGCAAGGTGACAGTAAAACAGAAAACCTCGTAAACTGAGCTTTTCTGTTTTATTGTTACATCGCTTTAAGCAGTCACCTGTCTTAAACCATTAACTGTTTCAATTTAATGAACGTACTGTATTAAAAGATAAATGCAGACGACATTTTAAGCAGACGATATAACCAGATAACAGCAGTGCAAAAGTTCAAGTGTTAAGTTTGTGTAACAGGAGATGTCGACTAAACAAATACTTTATGCACATTCCTCGAACTTTAAGACCGGGTTTATGCTTAGCGAGTTTTAGGTTTGTGGCGTTGTCATTAGGCAATCGCTAAATATTATAAGAACAAATAAAAGCAAACACTTCCAAGACGTTTTCTTAACCCTTTACCGATTAGCTGTTAATAACATTAAAGACAGGTGATCATTTAAAGCAGGTTGAAAGTAAAGCAGAATGTGCCTGAGGGCACATTCTGCTTTTCTTTCAGCCTGCTTTAAACTACCATATGCTAGACTATATAAAATATGTGTGATGGTAATTGTTCATAAGGGTATAAACTGGAACTATGTTCCTCAGCGGAGTAATAAATAAAACACGTTAAAAGTCGCTTCTATGGGGCTAATGGTTAATACACACTCCATCAACCCCTATAATTGACTTTGTGACTAATTAGAATCGTCGCTTTCTGATGTATAGTCAAATCATCTAGGATTTGATGGCTACATTTTAAATCTGGAACTAAATATATGTTTATCATTAACTAACACATTCACTTCCAGAATCTGTCTTCTACATCAAAAGTGTATCCTGCTTTTATATGTCAAATTAGATTTAAGTACTTTTGAGAAAGGAAACATACGGCATGAGTGTCAAACATTTTGGATCCTGATCAGACGCCGGGTAACCCAGCGTCTGACCAGTATCCAAATTGTTTGCATATGTCGATACACTCGGAGTAACGCAATGAATATAACCCCGGAAGCTGTTTACAGTCTGTGTGCTATGCAGCCTCGCATAAGTGTGTGAACGGTATTTGGGGAATTAAAGTTGATCCAGTCTTAGCCTGGATAATTCAATGAACGTTTTCAGGAACTGTTCAAAGGATACCGCTATGGGCAGCAGGAATAAAACAAACCATATGTTTTAACTTTAAAGATGACAAACTATTGGAAAACCAATTTAGGGTTCTGTTCTTTATTATTAAATTGTAGGTACATATTTTCCTTTGAAGAACGCATAATGACAACATATAAAACAAAATTGTTTCGCTACAGGTAAAAGTACTAGTTAACTTGATTTTAGCGTTTTTGGATAATTATGAAGATTGTTCTTGCACACATATATACAAGCACAGGCAAAATAGCAGCGGAGAAGACGTTATTCTTTCCCAATAAACGCGTTTATAAATGCTAAAACTATTTCTGTCCAGTGCAAACAGTTTAGAGCCTGATCAGACACCGGGTAACCCTGCGTCTGATCAGCCTTCAAACTTTGCCACTCAGATAAAAGTAAATTGTAAGATTTAAAAAATGTAATTTGCAACATTTTATTGCAGTACGTTTCGTTTCGTTTAAACGGAACAGGATAACATCTTATCTATTGTACCACCGTAACGATCAGTAAAAGAAGCCGGGAGCAAAAAGCAAAAACTCAAATGGCATGCTAATATGCCGAGAGACACACACTATTCCACTATATAGATCTTACACAAACTATGCAACAAATTAGGCATGTTTTGTAATAGGATTCCATTTGTTCCCACTAACCGAGTTCCCCTACTTTAGGTGACCTTGACCTAGCTTTTGATATGTATATATATACAAGGTCCGAAAGCTGTTGAGCACCGTCCTTCTTTTCTGGAAGTTCGATCTTATTTTAAGCAGTTTAGCTCCAGACTGTCAGCACTCAAACAGACAGACAGACAGAAAATACACGAATAGACGTACCGATTGCAATACACCACTACTCTGTCGCATAGGTGATGTAACAAAATTGCCTTAACCCCGTACCCCATGAATACGCATTTTTACGCCTGAAGTTATTCCTCCACTGAAGAAAATATATCCATTTTATGTAATCATGAATATGCACTATACAAATATTTGCAATATCCTGACATATTGTAGTTTAAAGCAGACTGAAAATAGGCAAAGTGTGCCGTGAGCACATTCTGCTTTACTTTTAACCTGCTTAAAGTGGTCACCTGTCTCAAACACCAAAACAAAGCATTGGGGAAATGGGTTATTTGAAGTGTGACCACTTTTTAACTCTTTTACTTCAATGGCGCCATTTGCTATTAACAATTGTCGTCTGTTTTACTTCTCTCATTTGAATTTTACTCAAATTAAATAAAGTAATATCATTATGATTGTCAAGCAGGTTGGATCATGATCAGACGTCTCGTTACGTAACATACTGCATTTTAAGACGACGACAGTGTTTTAGGCGGTTAATGACGTCATTGTGCAAGTGGAAGGGTTAAAACATGCAGGTGTCAGGGCAATGATATATTGACCAGATTCAGTGACAATTGGCACATTTCATCTGGATTCCACTACAACAATGCCTCTTCAATACGTCCACTAAAGAAAAGTCTCAGTGATGGTTTTGTAGATATAAATGCAAGTAAAGCAGGGAGGCCACAGAAGCTTGCTGCTGTACTGTCGTCATGCGTCAAGCAATCACATGGGGTTTTTTTGTCATCGAAAAAATGTGTTTTATTTTTTGTATTTTCTTTATCTAGTGTTTTGTACAGTTGAGAAGACAATAATCTTTCCAAATAAACGCGTGTATGCTAAACTAAAACGTTATGTTCGTTGCAAACAGTCTGGAGCCAGATCAGACAACGGGTAAACCTGCGTCTGATCAGGCTCTCCCCTATTTGCCACTCTGAGCATTTTCTGAATATTGTCATTTTCTACTCTTTGCTGCATTGCGATTGCGTTTTGTTTCGGTAGCATGTTATCCGCCGTACTGAGAGATAATCTAATAGATAACCGGCGCGTGTCAGGCGTAATTGCACCGATCATATCTTTAGCAGAGTTTGTTATGCTTAGCTTTTTGTTTGCTTTTTAATGTTTTCTGGATAAATGCTAATGTAGTGCACAGCAACACAATTTTACTAATTCAATCCTGAAACTCAGAAATGAAAATTTCCATTTCCAATCTAAAGTATTGACCGTTTGTGGTTTATGGTTGATAATTGTCAATGTATTGCAATAAGGACAAACAGTGCAGAACAGGACCGGAGGGTTCCTTTAGGGTCCATCTGATCCGAGTTTTCAATTGATAAGGACAGCTGTATTTTACAGAGGTTGATCAAGATCTACACTGTTTGCAAATGGCGCCTTTCTGTGTGGCTTAGGTTCAAGACATTTTAGTGGTTAAGCAATAATCCGAATGTTTCCTTTCGACGGTCTCCAAGACAGACGGCAGGGTAATACAGAAGAAAGAAATACAGAAACCTCCACAACTTTGATCTGTATTTAATATATTTGTGCTTTAACGATTCCGTTCATCACTTCTGATTGAAGGGTCAATAGGTTGTTCTTCCAGGAGTTGATAGAGTAGAACCACCCTCCCCTCTAGTACAACCACTAAATGAGTTTGGCTTTTCTGTTTTAAGGCAGATGGCTGCTTATAAAGCATCATTAACGTTAAACAGAAAGTTGTATGTCTATGTTTAGCTGTCACCTGCCTTTGGTGTCATCTACTACATGTATAGTCTTATTTTCATTGGTCGTACTAGAGAGGTTTTACTGACTGTAGTCTTTCACAGTGTATTAGACACACACACACACACACACACACATATATATACATGAGCAGTGCCATGACAAAACCTGCATTATATTGCATTGCAACATTGTACAGACCAAGCACCGTTGTCATCCCAGGCTGTGTTTGGTCTTCACTGCCAAATAACATACTAATTATGTTTTATATAATAGCTACATAAAATGCTTTAGATGCATGTGGGTGTCAAATAATAATAATAATAATAATAATAAAAACGACTTTATTTTATAGTGGATTACAAAGTTGGTATAAAAAAAAAAAACCAATTTTCAATATGGTCCACAAACACAATTAACATATAAACAACACTAATCATGTGAGAAGGGAAGGAGGTTGTTGAGTTAACCAATTGTTTTCTAACTTGTTCCCAGCTCTGCAAAAGTTGGAAGCTATTCATTTACTCGGATGAGACTGTCATCAGTTTGCCTGATTGACGGTAAAAAACCCGTGTCACTGAGCTTTCTAACTGCTACAGTATGGGGCCGATTCCTGGAGTGTTAACAGTTCTAGGTTTTTTCAAGGCAGTGTATTCACAATCATCAGTTAGTGTCTGATTTTGGCACTAATACAGTGTCCTACATGTAGCAGCTTTGAGTTTGTGGTGAAAAAGTTGTAGATCATTTGTAGTGTTGGCATAGTCAGCCAAATGCCCTAACGCGGTGTGTGATCTGGAGCAAAATGTTCTCAAATGTTTAGTATTGTCGAGATTGGCACTGAATGTGTTGATGCTCTCCTGTGCAAACTTTGCGGACCAAGGCCATGCTCAGAATTGACCCCTGTGATATAGATACCCGGTATTCGATTCCAGATTAAACTTTGTACTGCATTAACCTTTAATGTTTTCATGTAAATCATGAACTGAGAGAAATAAAGGAAATTTGAAATTTGAACCCCATAGAAGCGAGATTTACTAGTCGGACAATACATTAAGAGAGTGTGTACGGACCACACTTCTGTTTGATTCTACTGATCGGTTTTTGACCCCTTTAGACTGCGGCGTCTCACCAGGGTGTGCACCGTTTGCTTTTTCCAATGATATAATTATGCTTTATGGACAAACGCTGTAGCGTCTTTTTATCACACATGCGTATCTATTACATCCTCCAGCAAGCACACAGCAAGAGTTCATTTCAATGTCTAGACATAAGGCGTAATATATTGCATGATCAAATTTATCGCGAGAGTTCATCCCTCCATTGCCATATTGTCGTCTGCTTCAATATTGTTGTCTGCAATATCGTTACAAAATTAAATTTAAGGCAGTATGACTGAAGAAATTTCAAAACAAGGGCAAACAATTTTGATCATGATCAGACGCCAAGGAACGCGACGTCTGATCAGGATCAAAACTGTTTGCAAATGGAAGTCACGTATGTTTGCTTCCCCTGTTTGTTTGTTTGTTTGTTTGAAGAGGCTATGTGAATATATCACTCAGTACTTTAGAGGTAGTTGGCTGTCCCTAATTATGGAAGATTTTAGGTTAAAGTCCTTTACCCCTTGAACTTCAAAGGGACAATTCAAATTTAGTTCATGGTTACTGGATCTGGATCTGGATAAATACGCTGCAGGGCTTATTAGGCATGTGCGCAGCGGGAGAGAGTGTTGGAAGTACTAATCGTACTTCAGAGCCGTCTTGAAGCTCTGCACTGAATCAGCGCACGCAACTTGGCTAGGCAGATTGTTCCATTCCACAACAGTTTTTGGGAAAAAAGAGTTTTTATAGGTGACACTGTTACATTGAAAGGTCTGAAAACACTTCTGATTGATCGCCTGGTTTGTCACAATGTTGTGACTACATGTATATAGGATCGGGTTTTTTTACAATGTATTAGCTCACCAGCGCGCAAAGTGCTCAATGTGAGCTTATGTGATACCCTTGCTGTCCGTCGCCCTCCTGTCTGTCCGTCTGTCTGCCTGTCTGTCAACAATTGACCCTTCTGTAGAAGCGGTGTAGCCACGCCCCCCTTAACAACAGATAAGCGCTGTAGCTAGGTAGGGCACGCATCTTTCAAGATGGCGACCGAAGCCAGTGAATGATACCGTTTAAGATATTTATCAGATCATCAGTTTGCCTTTGCCTTTTTTATTTATTTATGTTATTTGATTTTGTTTGATTTAGAGCGTGTGTGGGTATGAGTGCATACGATCTGGAGCCGTTCATTTGACTGAGAATGCCTTTCTTGTTCTGTTTTTCCTTTAGCTACCCAGTAACTAACGCAATCGGCAATTAGAACTTGCTACTAAGTTTTGCTGTTAATCCTACAATTGATCACGAACAAATAACTTTTTCTTTCAAGATCTTATATATCCTAACACAGTGATACATATTATGCTTATAAGTGATATCATTGACACGTGTCTTATATCATCGTGTTAATCAGACGCACGTGTCATGCAGCGATAAGCGGTCTGATTTAACCATTTCGCGTTGAAATAATCGTCTTCGTTATTTTCATTGTCTGCATTATTGTTATAAAATCCGATTAGATATACAGAGAGAAATGTTGAGTTGAATGTAAGGCGGTTTGGCTCCTTATAGTGATCATACAACATGTAACACGGCGTCTAATCAGGATACAACCGCCCAGCATGGCAGGCCATGGCGATGAAAGGGTTAATTATTAATGTGTAGCCCGTTAATCACAAATATTTATCGATCGCATTCTAAATAATTATGATTGTAATTGCTAGAGATGGAGAAAGTATGACTAAGGAAGTGTCCATAATTATGAGTGTCAAACGATATGGATACTGATCAGACGCACGAAACGGGGTGTCTGATCAGGACCAACACTAAAACTTACGACTTTCATTAATACGTGGTAGGCTATTGAATTATGATGGAGTAAATATAATTGGATAAGTTTGATAATACCTAATAGTCTGGATCCAGTTCATTTTATTTTCTACCAACACTGGAGAAATTAGTTTGGAGACTGATCAGACACTTTGATACCCATGGTCTGGCCATGATAGCCTAATTAGACTCTTGAAAAATAATAGTTTGACTAACACCAAATATATATTGAAAAAATATAATGCCAAATACCCGATAGCGTAAAAGGTTTATCTGTAGCTCTGTAAAAACTGGCCACACCTTTAACATATTACCCCATAGCCAATTTAGAACTAGTTTTGAAGACGGATGACCACTTTAAGCTGGTTGAAAGTAAAGCAGAATGCGCCTTAATGCGCATTGTGCTTAATTTCCAGTCTGCTTTAAGCTCTATTTGAATAAAGTATATACGATCTTATGGTGCATATTCATGACAGTATCAATTGGAACTCTTTTTTGCATTGCCTGGATAAATAAGAGGCGTAAAATGGTGTGATTGTGGGGTAGTGGGTTTAGAAATATACTTAAAGCAGAGCAGCAGACTGCTGCTGTAGGATAAAATATTCTTAATTGAAAGCAGACTATTTATGAGCGGCCGAGGACGTTACTTGGGTTAAATAATTAGTCACAGAAATCACAAATACGCCCATAGAGTGCAGAAGAAGAAAAATCATCTGGACCCAAACGGTTTGTAAAATCAACGTCATTTAAAAAATTACATATAGGATAAAATGTAAACAAATGGTTTAATTATCATTTATATATCTTGTCATTGAAACCTCTATATCAATTAAGTTTGACGACGTGTCTATCCATTTTTCACTGTATATAATTTAGATATAATGTACATCAAGGGTTTTAACTTCAAGGTATATTAATTTCAGATATTATATGGAAATAATTATGATATCAGAGCCAAAGCTAAACTATATGAATCCTTAACAGACACCTGGTTTTTGAGTCTGATTGGAATCCATACTGTTTGTAATACGCAGTAGATCTACAGTATACTAGGGACTATCGTTTAAACAATTAGATTGATGTTGTGTGTCTATTTGAATTATTACGTAGAGCTGCATCTTTTTTGTTCAGAACTATTTTCATAGTCTTGAATATTAAAGAAGTTTAAGTCCATAATATTTCTGTCAACATTGATTTATTCTGTCTTTCTATGTTATGTTTTCACTGTTTGTATTATTATGTAGCTCTCCATCATTGGAGGTATTAAAGATCTACTACTACTACTACAAAAAAAATGTCAGCTGTTTCCGTAACATTTCGACTCGACATATTTATTTTGGCTAATATAAATTTAAATCGTTAGATACATAGATAGATTCTACACACGCACAGAGAAAAAGATATAAAAAATGAATAAGAAAGCAGAGACTTATAAACATAACTCTTCCTCTATGTCTCTAGAGCGGTTTGACTAGCAGGATAGGGGCGTTTTGGCTATAATTTTGCACACCTTCGTGCATATGAAAGTGTCCTTCGTGATCCTGTTCACGTTATTTTGACCACATGTTCTTATCTATAGTTTGCATTTTTCAAACTGCGTCATGGGCTTAGGGAACGGTTAACACTTAACACCTCCTTGATACCGTCTGTCACATTTACACATCGCATGCATGGAATTATATATATAATTATGTTCATTTCGTGGCCCATGTGTACACTTTTGTTTATCATTGTAAACCAGTGTCGCATTTACTACTTGATTTCAAAAGCGAGCTATAATTCGATAGCTGGTGCTATGCTCGTGTCCGTACAGTTTGCCCGACAAAATGGCGGACGTTTCGGTTTCTAGGAGGTGTGTGCAAATGCGGCGTTCGGATTGGTCGATCGCTATCTGTTCGATCTGTCAGTCAAGGGTTTGCAGAAGGGTCAATTGTAAACGACTTCTTCTCTGAAACCAATAGCCCCAGTGTTTGACCAAACTTCTTCAGATACATGTTGATGGTGTGAGCTTCAAAAGTTGTTTAAAGAACAGGTCCTGTAACTTGTGACATTCAAACAGTGTGGACCCATATCTGTGAGTTTCTACATGACCTTTCTGGTAAGGGTATGCACTAATTGTCGCTTTGCAATGCTCCGTGAATAAATACTGTAAAACAGGTATTTTTCGCGTCATGAATATTTCGCGTAATGCGATTTTGTATTAATTCGCGACATCATGCAGTATTTCTAGCAGGTGGTAGCTTAAAACAGGCTGAAAGTAAAGCAGAATGTGCCTTTAGGCACATTCTGCTTTATTTTCAACCTGCTTTAAGAAGTAGCCTATTTTCAAAACTAGGGACATTCGCGAAATAACGCGTAAATTATATTCTCGCGAATAAAACCGGTTTTATAGTACCCTAAATAGTCAAAACATAGAACTGACTTAATTGGAAACAAAATGTTTCTATTTGAAGTTTCAGGGTTCATTATGTAAGGGAATCACTAGAGTTTTTGGCAAATTTCTAACCTGGTCAATGATATAAAGAGTTTGAGTTGTGTCTGAGGTCTTTCTCAAGCATTTGATTGGTCAAAGTTGAGCTTTGAGTCTGAAATCGTTCTCGTGCATTTGATTGGTCAGATTTGAGCTTTTGCTATCAAATGCTTGAGAACGGTCTCAACTCAAACTCTGACATGTATAACCTTTAGGCCTGTTGTTATTTGTGTTTTTGCCCGGATGAAACGCCTTTAATAACTGGACGCCTCTTCAGCATCCCAACTGTTTGATAATCGGCTTACGACAAACTATTCGAAAGAAAATGCATATATATTCTGTAAATCGTTGCAGACGTCAAAAGTTTGCAAAAGACAAACCTGAAATAATCTGTTTCTAAATACATTGTACATGTATTGAGTATATTTAAAGCCTATATGACATGTTGTAGCTTAATGCAGGACAAAAGTAATGCAGAAATCTCTAATGGGAAATTGTTGCATTACTTTTGCCCTGTATTAAGCGATGGTCGGTGTTTGAAGATGAACATACTGCATTTTTCAGCGGTAGTTGTATGCAGGTTTGATAGTTCACTATATACTTAGCCCTTTCCTGATCAAATTTATCGAGAGAGTTTTACCCCCTTCACCGCCATATTGTAGAACTTACGTTATTTCAAAACAAGTGGCAAACAGTTTTGATCCTGATCAGGACCAAAACTGTTTGCAATACACTGTATGACGTCATTGAGAGTGAAAGGGTTAATGAATGTTTATACAGTTGTTCTTTATTTATACTTTCAGTTTACGTGAAACAAGTACGGAAGGAACATGACAAGGTTTACCTCATACACTCTGTCGAGATCAACTCTGTTCTCCACTCTACACAATGGTACAGCTGTAAGTATATGTAACACTCCCGCCTTATGGGTATTGGGTATATCTGAAAGTGTGAATCAGATAATTGGCTATACCAAGGGAAGTAATCAAACCGTTATGGTTTCTTGGTTCTGACAAAGTTACCTCCCCTTTTGAATGCCATTGAGTATGATAAAAAGTGTGTATATATGTATATTCACCATTGAACGGTCGTGAAAAACAATTTACAATGTTACTGTTAGTTTACTGTGGTGATGATGGGCAAATATTGCCTAGATTTCCTGAATAAAATCTATCTATCTATGCAATGCCTATAGTCTGATTGTACCCTATCAAACGAAGGTTGCCGGTGGGCGTATACTGGAGTCACCATGTACGTCCGTCCGGCTTGTGCGGAGCAAAACTTCCAAAGTTTATAAGCTATTGGCTTCAAACTTCATATTAGACGTGTACAGATATATCACATTGACCACGAGTGCAGTGCACAAGGTCCATAAATCTGAATAAGGGGAGATCCTTTGAAAGCACAGAAAACAAAGCAAATACTGACAATTGCAAGACTCGGTTTAATTGAGTCTGTTCATGAGCAATACTGAAATATACAACAGTGCTCACGCCCCAGCACCAGCTTAAGCGGAATTCAACTTTCATCTGTAAATACGCTGAAATCAACGATTCCAAAGGACCAGAAAGTACAACAACACTGAGAATGAAGTACGGGGCGACTTTTTACAGCCGCCACACTCTGTCTTCATTATTTTTTAGTTGTTGCCCTTTGGTATTTTAGTATTACCAAATAAATACGAAAGACTCAAGCAGGAAACGTAACACAAACAATACACCCACCTCTCAAGCAGAACACACACACACAGTCATACCACAACAAACACACACACACACGCAATACAATTCCTACATCTACACACTAAATAGAAAACAACACGCAAGACAAACATAAAGCAAAGTGAATATAGGAGCCCGCCTTGGTACGGTCAGTAGCAATCAATAATTAACTATAAATTAATTAATTATTAACAACCACTGGGGGGTTTAACCTGGGTTTAGGGGCGCCCAAACCTGGTGTATACATGTATAATAGTATGTGTACATGTACCTCTAATTTTGATTCTTGAAAAACCTTGTCCACAGCATATATTTTGATATTGTCATGTCTAGTACACACATCAACTTTATCCTGAAACAAATGATCAATTGATTTCTTGTTACAAGACCCTACTGGGGTATAAATCACCTTTAGTGCATGATCGGTGGAATAATCTGCCACAGTCAATAAGGAATAAAAACACTATTTCAGCTTTTAAGACCTGTGTTAAGGATTATCCTTTTAAAAGTTTTTTAATCTTTTTAACATTTATTTAACTTACATTTACATGAATGTTTCACAATTGTTTTACCGCCCTATGTTTGATCCATTTTCTTAACTTTCTTATAACTTAATAGCCATTCAGTTTAATTTATGTGATATTTATAACTTTTAATCTATGTCACACAATACTGTATCATAAGGACCACACTGGAAATAAGATTATACTTGTGCTCATTTTGTGCTATCCTTATCGTATAATGTTGTTTGACATGGTCTGTTGATTTATCATGCTAACTATTGTGCTATGTTTTAATCAATGTGCCATGCAAATGTACATTTTATGATGGATATATCTATCATTAGGTGTAGTTTGAACATCTTCCCTGTCGTGATATCGTCAATTTTAAACAATGTTCGTCTGCTTTTATTTCTCAAATTAAACTTTTTGTAAGTATCGAAGGTATCCACTTTTAATACGTTTTAGAATAAAAAAGAAAGACGATTACAACAAAGCAAGTAAACCTTTGATTTGTAAAACTATCAATACTTGAAACACTTGTTCAGTATCAAAATGGCAACTCATTACAACAAATAATGCAGGTAACCCTAGGATGTGTAATTTCAGAGTTATTGTCCTCGTTTTTACTTAGAATTTACATTAAATGGAATTTTATATTGCCGGAATATTTAAAGATTGGTTCTGGGTCATACGCCGTGTGACGCGGCGTCTGATCTGGTTCAAAACTGTTTGCAAAGTGGACTCTAGTCGCCTATATAGCGATGGAAGCGTTAGATAAGGATACTACTATTACTACTACTACTACTACTACTACTACTACATCTAATAATAATAATAATTATAATAATAATAAAAATTATGATAATAATAATTATCATAATAATAAAGACTTTATTTAACGAGAGAGCTCATTTAATGAGGCCCTCATCTTGTATACAAG
The DNA here is from genome assembly GCA_922989275.2 of Gari tellinella. NCBI lineage: Eukaryota > Metazoa > Mollusca > Bivalvia > Cardiida > Psammobiidae > Gari > Gari tellinella. The sequence continues at coordinate 58,058,298 of OV277858.1, forward strand.
GCATTTCATACTAAACATATAACTAACAACAATATAACACAATCAATATTAACTAGCAATTTGTAAGAACAAAAAAAATATATCTTTATTAAGCATTTGATTCATATTAATATGCGTTTCAGCGCACGGTATTTGAACAAGGTTAGTTTAAATGTACGTGTGTGTTCTTTTCTAACTCTAGCGCCTTACACATTCGACAAGGATTGTATGATGAAGATGTTAGATGACGAGAAGGAAAAGATCAGACACAAGCTGGAATGCTATGCCAAACTGCTGCAAGACGCCGCCGTAAGTTACAACAACCTCTGTATGCCTTTTCCTTTAAATGTCGCCTAAACTAGTATTTCAAAGTAAGACATTTGTAAGAACGTTTTAACTGAAGAAATATTGGTATACGTGTGCCGGACCGTGGGCCCATTTCATAAAACTTCGTACGACAAATGTTGTCGTAAGTCAGACTATAAAAGTCTCAATTGTTATTTGTCTTGTGACATCTTTTTGAAATCGTCTTTTTAAAGACGATTCCAAACAGATGTCACAAGACAGGATTAGATAGAGAAATAAGAAATTAAATGTATTTTAGATTTTTGACTTACGACAACATTTGTCGTACGAAGTTTTATGAAACGGACCCCTGGTGCCCGTTTTAAGAAAAACGGTCGTAAGTCGAAACTTTTTAAACATCTAACTTCCGATTTCTACATCTAAGCCTGTTTTGCGAAATCTTTCAAGACGATTCCAAAGAGATGTCACAAGACAGGATTAGACGGAGAAATAAATAATTGGAATTTTAGAATTAATTTTTAATTGTACGACATTTCGTAATCTGACGGGTCTCATATTCTGTTTAGATGCCGCGAAAAGTGTATGCAAATGTCGGCTTTAGTAGCATATCGCAGTGAAGGCACGCTAATGCAAGCAGTTCACAGTTTAAATATATTTTATCTCCAAAATTTCTACATGGAAATGGGGTAGGGTCACAAGTTTAAAAAACATTAGTTATGGCCCTTCCGCTAGCAATTATTTACACAATACTGATAATTGCAAGTGATTACTATTAACCCATTTATGTACAGTAGCAAACAGAAAAGGTCCATACCCAAGGGCTCCTGCTATAGTCCTTGAGTTTTAATCCTCACTATTTGGCCTTGGTCCAGATACATACGTTCCCTTTATGGATAACTTTTACATAAACAAACACTGGACCAACAGAAAATAAGTGTGATGTCTGTTTCAAAATGATATACTTTCGACTTTCTTTCAAAAACTCTTTTTGGGTTTTATGAGCATTATAAGAAATTGATGAATGAGTGTGAATAGTTTTTCATCTTAATCAGACTCTTTGCAATCACTTACCAAGTCGGGTCACGCCCTGAGCGCTATCATACCTCTGTTCACTTAGTATATACCGGTATCTCACTTGTTCCTATCAATAAGACAAGTTATTCTGACGTCACGAGAAATCTTGAGCCAAAATATTGCCCTGGTTACCCGAATATTGATATGAAGATTTATGGCAGATGTTTATTCATCCTGGCATAATGGTTTCTTGAGAATGAAATATCTCCCGACTCATATAGATACGGCTCTGGGTTTCACAGTCCAGCTGTGCAAAGAATAGAAACTACAATGTACATTAATATGTCAACTGTGCTTATTTCGCTTATGTCTAAGGACATTTAACACATTATACAATAGCTGGGTTCAAGTTTTGAAGACAGATGACCACTCAAAGCAGGTTGAAAATAAAACAAAAAGGACCAAGTAAGAGATATTCTATTTTACTTTCAGCCTGCTTTAAGCTAGCATCTGCTAGGAAATATAGAAACCATTTCTTACCGTGCATATTCATGACTGTATAAAGTTGAACTATTTTCTTCAGAAGAGAAATACATTAATTTCAATGCGGGAAATAGCGTTTTTATGGAGTAAAACGTTTTTATGGATTCATCGATAGCAGAATGTTGCTAACAGCTCTCGATAAATCCTGGACTGAGCATCCAACAAAACGGCAACTACATGTACATATATGGACATCTACCACCTTATCTCCCATACAATCCGAGAGAGAAGAAAGTGCTAAAATGATTGACACTGCTGGAGAAGGACGAGCTCACCAGCGATGTCCTACTGTGGACACCTAAAGTTTAGGACAGAGCAGTTTGGGACGACCGAGTGAAATGTACATAGATCAGCCGAGTAAGGATGTGGACTGCCCAGCAGAACATCTACCAACACTGATGGAAAACAGAGATGTGTGGAAGGGTGTGCTCAAGCGATTCCGTGCAAGCAACGCGTCCCATAGATAGATAGATGGAGTTATGGGTTAAATAATGGTTCATGCAGTGTGACTCAAGACATAACGATACGAGTATCAATAAGTTTGGATCCTGGTTAGACGTTCACTTACTCGATGATCAGGGTCCAAACTTATTGCAAAGTCGATTGTATTGGCATATGGTGATTGGTTGATAAAGTGATATTAATTTCATTTTTTTTCAGGTTGATGGAACAGTGAAGAGTATCCATGCTGAATCCCCGGGGGAGGGAATTTGCAAAGCCGCCGAGGAAATTGGTGCTAATCTTATAGTGGTGGGCACGCGCGGAATGGGCAAGATCAGACGCACGTTCCTTGGTAGCGTCAGCGACTATGTGTTGCACCATTCTCACGTGCCTGTGTTGGTGTGTCGGCACGAGGACCATAAGCACTAGCACGTGTATTTCTGTTACATGTATATTATCTTTTTACAAATTGCCACCTGCTTTGAGTTTAAAATTGAAATTGTTTACCTTTGACTGAATATACGTATATACGAGTTTCAAAACAGTTTGAATCGAGACCAGACGCCACGGAACGCGGCGTCTTATCTTGATCCAAATTATTTGCATAGATGAGTGAAGTCGTTCTCAACACCGTAGAGTGTTCCCATACACGGTCTATCACACAGTCAAAATCTATCATATAAACAGAGGCATCATTATAATATAGTGCCATTATAATAATACAGTGCAACTTGTGTTTAGCAGCATGCTTTATAACTTCTTCACGCAGGGCAGTAGTAGTGCAGAGTTCCATTGTAGAGGCGTTTCATTGCTTTATGACTTTACTACCACCTACATTAAAGAAGACACAATGATATATGACAAGTATGTGGTATGAGCAAACCAGACTTATAGCATTGCAAATAGTGAAGACCCTGACCAGTCGCCGCCCGCTGTTTGACACCAACCAGTATCTTAAAGAAATTTCCTGACGACATTTCGGTCATAACGCCTTGTCAGACAATTTCCTTGCAAAAAGCATGGGCCTTGTGCACATGCCGGTAGCAAAGAACCATTGAAACGTCTCATGTGAGACCCGACCTTTATATTTGATAGTTGGTTAGAAATAACCATTAATAAGCATCTAGACTATGAGTTTATCTGGGCCTCACAAAGTAAATTGAGATTGGTATACCCACTGGCTGCTTATGCTGCATGCTTTTTCACGCCTATCGAGAACAATGGGAGGGGATTCCATCACTGGACTGAGGAAATATCTGTAAGTATTATGTGAACTAACTTGTTAGGCATAGATGACTTTGATCAGATGCCGACCGAGATGACAAATTGGATCCTGATCAGATACCGCGTAACGCGGTTTGCAAGATAATAATGGACTCGCCTGTAGCGAGCAATTACTTAAAGACATTTCCTGATCTACTTTCGGTGGTAACACCAAACCAGGTATAAAACCATGCAGCCCTGTGCGAGTTGTGCAGTTACTGTAGCGCGTTCAAGTACCGTATCAGCGAACAGCAACGTTAACCGATGCAAACAGCCCATATAGTACGACATCTAACGTTCACCAATACTCTTCAATAATAACTCATTGCGCCCCCATGTTTATTAACTTTTCAAGGGTACGAACGATTTATGTACGAATCGAAATAACACAAGCAAAAGTGTACTTATCAACTGAAATGCATCAATTTTACCGCATATAAAAATAAGATTTAGCTGCTCAGATGTAAGTTGTTTTGTTTCCGGATACATTAAGTATCGGAAAATGTTGGTTTATTGATGAGAAATTAAGTCGGGACTGTTCGCTGGTTTTATTAAAATCATTTGGTCGCCATTTTGTTTTCCTTGTTGGCGATGGCTAACTACCTCTGAGGCCGTTCGCAATCGGTAACAGCCAAACGGTCGTTTAAGTTAAATTGTTATCGTTTTCTGATGCAATCGATACGGTACTTGAACGCGCTACACGTATCTTGTCTAGGGATATACTCATCCAAGCGTCTCATATGAGGTCCGTACCTTTAATTTGTTAGTTCGGTTAGTAAAACCCATTGAAATAAAAACCTTAAGTGCGAGTATGTCGGGGCCTCTCTAGACAATTTGTGATTAGTGACATTGGCTAAGCAAACTTTACTTCTGTTTAAAGGTTACTTTCACGCCTACTGAGAACAATGGGGGGGGGGGGGGGGGTAGTCTATCAAAGGACTGAGGAAATGTCTTTAAGCGGAAAGAAGCTCGGAGGTCTTGAGAGACATGTAGTTGTTCATTGTAGAATGAATGAAAATTCTACAAGTAGACATCTGCACTACATTTGCCTTACATGAACCTGCAGCCTGCCTTATAACTCTTAACGTTATATCCTGTTTCTATAGTTTTAAAGACGGGTGACTACCTTAAGTCGTTTGAAAGTAAAGCTTTATTGCCTTATAACGCATTCTACTTTACTCTTAACCTACTTTAAACTTCTATCTGGATTTTTTAATGTCGCCCATTTTCATAATTTTCTTGCTAAAGACTACTTTTCATACCGTGGGAATAACTAGATGCATTAAAAATTATGGAGTAGTGGGTTAAATGCTGCATTTGCATCTTTTGTTTTTCTAACGGCTCGGGCAACATGATTTACCTCAGCCGGGAAGAAATCCTCATGTACACTGTGAAGAAACTGTTTAACTAATATGGTGTTACTGTTTGATTCAGTATGTGTTATCATGTCCGTACAGTTCACTGTTAAAGGTGCTAAGGTCCATATTGTTATTAGTATTTAATAGTTCAGATAACTCGAGTCCGCATAAGTCGAACATACTCATTGTTCAAAGTTAACTCTTATCATGCTGATGTCGTCTGCTTCAAATATATCGTCTGCTTAAAAACGTAAAATGATATTTTCATGCTTTTGAAACGGAACAACAGTTGGATACGAGTAGCAAACAGTTTTGATCCAGATAAGACGCCGCGTGACGCGGCGTCTGATCTAGATCTAAAATGTTTGCAACAGTTAGACAAGTCGCGCTTAGCATGAACAACATGGATTAACCCTTTGGCGGTGTTCAGGGCTCCAGATAAGGGGAGTATTTCAAAAACTAACATCTTTATTTCTGCTTTAAACCATATGGTGTCACTACTCATTAGAATCGTCTCGAAGAGACGATATTAATGAGTAGTAACACCATAGGTTTTAGTGCTAAAACAAGTGAGAAATGTTGGATTTGTGCAGTTCACTCCCCCTTAGCTGGAGCCCTGGTGTTTGAATTCAACTGTTGAAAACCCCGGGTTAAGTTCGACATAAGCGTTTTTGAGTTACTGAGAATCTACTATGTGTGTTTTAGATGTAGTAAAATTAGGACATTTACAAGGGTGAATGCGTGTTAGATACGAAACCTTCCCCCCTACCATAAGACCGTCTGCTTCGACAACATTGTTTCCGCGCTCAATGTGTTAACTATTACAATGCTGAAATGTCGTCTGCTTCAAATATAACGTGTGCGAAATACTTTAAAATTAGAAAAAATGAGTTTGAGTGGCAAACAGTTTGGATCCAGATCAGATGTCGTGTAACGCGGTGTCTGATCTGGAACCAAAGTGTTAGTTAAGTCTCATTTAGCATTTTAAGGGGGAACAGTCGAAGAATATTTGGTCTTCGGTTCTACATGCGTCCAAAGCAGATAAAACTAGAACAGACAGTTTTAATCCTGACGTGACACAACTATAACAATATTTGGTATATTAGTGTCACGTCATGATGACTACATTAGTTAGTTTAAACATATTTTATTTCAAACATAGTACATATTTTATAATCAAACATAAATATACTTTAGGATGAGAACGAAAGCAATGTTTGCTTATTAGGTTCTTCTCCTACATTATTATATCATGGGTCGAATCTGGTTCCAAACTGCGTGCAAAGTTGTTGTTTGGGGGTGAAGCTCAGTTATAACGATTGTAAAATCGTCCTGATATAACAATATTTGGATATAACGAAAGAAGTCGGACCCATGTTATAAGCGAGTTTTACTGTACATGTATAAAGATCGTTCAATTCAATTCAATTCAATATTTTATTTCCTCCACCTAAGGAGATGCATGTATGTGTAACAGTACAATATAAATATTCATACGACATTTAGGCATTTATGTACATACACAATGTTGCAAATACAGCTGCAACAACTCAATGCTAATGTTAATCTTTTGATGTTGCAAATTTTCATTAGAGAGGTATCAGGTTGTACAAGACTAATCTTTCTAGTTCGATACTAATCATTGTGTAAAAATACACAATAAATCAATATTTACTATATATCATTGCTTGTTATTGATACGGAAACCATATCGTTTGAAAAAGTATTATAGGTCGTTTGCAGTTCAAAAAAACACGATAAATCTTAGATAATTTTAAAACTAATGGACGTACTTAAATTGAATTTTGCATACACTTATGATGGGTCTATACCAACTCTGACAAGGAAATTCAGAATTTTTAAAAGTCTAACTAAAAACTTTTCTTCTTAGTTTTATATAAATTTTGTGTCGCTGAAAATGGTCAATTACGTGGGGTGTTATTGGCTATTACCTTGATCACGTTTGTTTATATTGGAGAATATCCCCAGGTAAAATCCCGTGCAAGTTGCTTCTGTCTGAAAGGTGAATCCCGTGCTAATATTGGTTGTTTAGTTGTGCACAATTAATTGTGAGGCCCCATAATCCATTACATTTTTACTATGCCTAAATCCACGAACTCTTCACCAGGAATAAAGAGAATTACAATTACTTTTCAAACCGAAGCTCTAACAATTCTACATAATTACAGAGCTCCATATAAGAGAGAGAAACTTGAACAAGTCCAACATTTTCTCACCCAGTTCAGCACCAACTCCTATGGTGTGACTACTCGAAGAAAGACGGTTCTAATGAATAGTCACACCATAGGGCTTAATTCAGAAATAAAGATTTAGTTATGGAAATACTCCCCTTATCTGGAGCTTAATATGTATCAATGTTCGAATTGTATTGCACTTACGTTTACATTACGTTTTCTTTAAGCGATAAAATAATAAAGGTTTTCGAACTGAAATGGAAACATTCTGTTGAAAATTTGATAATTGTAAGTTGGTGTAGATCGTCTGGTATGAACATGTCTCTTCTGCTATTTATCGCATTTAGTTATTTTGCGTTTTGTTGATAACACTTTCGTATGAGTGGCACATGGTTCGGATCCTATTCAGATACGAAATGGCTCCGGTGTCCGATTAGGATCTAACATGTGCGCAAATGACAGTATGGTCGGTTAATACGTTTAACTAACCCCAGTCAGGGCCTCGTTCGGTTAGTTGTAAACTGCTATGGTATGCGATGGCTTAACGGTGAGGCGTTGCCGGGTCGTGAAAGAAAGGCTGTTGAATAACTTGAAATCACCCTTCGGAAAAATGTCCCTTAGAAGTGTAAACTTTATATAGAAGTTATGAATAAAACTTTTTTATTACGAAGAGAAAAAAATATTTCTTTTTTGTCAGAGTTGGTATAGGTATATCATAAATCTATGCAAAATTCCATTTGTCTCCGTTTTCTTGTTATGGAGATATTTAAAAATTATCGTGTTTTTTTGAACTGCAAACGACCTATACCTGATTGTTTCTATCAAACTGGCATGGAAATGTTTAGTTCTTCGAATGTTGAACAAACGATTGCACAAAAACCGACTGGTTTGTTCCAGATACTAATCATTGTGTAAAAATACACAATAAATCAATATTTACTATATTACACTGCTTGTTATTGATACGGAAACCATATCGTTTGAAAAAGTATTACCTGATTGTTTCTATCAAACTGGCATGGAAATGTTTAGTTCTTCGAATGTTGAACAAACGATTGCACAAAAACCGACTGGTTTGTTCCAGATACTAATCATTGTGTAAAAATACACAATAAATCAATATTTACTATATTACACTGCTTGTTATTGATACGGAAACCATATCGTTTGAAAAAGTATTACCTGATTGTTTCTATCAAAATTCATATAAAGATTAGGCATGGAAATGTTTAGTTCTTCGAATGTTGAACAAACGATTGCACAAAAACCGACTGTTTTGTTCCGTTTCATGACGTCATTTGCTTCAAACAATTGTATTTATTTGGTGTATAGGTATTTTGACTTCAGAAAAGTTGCAATCAGGATCCCAACTGTTTACAAATAACTAATTTACAAGACCATGGGAAATAATTTCTTTGCCCTCTGATGACCTCTAAAAGGCATCGGCCTGTGTCAAGCATGACCTCTACTAGTTATGAACTCAATGGATTTCTTGATTGGAGTACACATACCAAATATGAAATCTCACATCTCGTGTAGTCCTAGAGTTATCGGGGGAGGGGGGGGGGGGGGAAGCTACGTATTATCATCAAAATGTATTGCTACGACAACCTATATGGTTATTATAACAAATTTGTATTGCTACGAAGTCACTGTATATAGTGAGAAATGTTTGTCTACGAAAACAAAGTTGTCTTCGTAGCGATACAAATCTATTATAACTCCCATATAAGTTGTCGTAGCAAAACATTTTATCTTAATACCTAGTTGGCACCCAGTGGTTATGGACATTGTTAAATTAAGCCTACTTGGCCTATAAATGACGCCGACCTTTGTGGGACATTATCTAATAAGTCGTACTGAGCTCAAGAGCCAGCTGAGTCGAGTAAACATACCTAATATGAAGTCTTTTCCGCATGTACCGTGATATTGTAGTTCTATATGAAGTTATAGTCAATATCGAAGTTGTGGACAAACAAAGTTTTGACAGACAGAAATCTTCTGGCAAAAACAATGCTTAGTAGCATAAAAAACATTAGAGGATTTTTCAGTTATTTTTATCAGATTTGCTTTAAGCTATACCGGTAACTGTTCGCTCGATTTGTGCTAAATCAACATTGTCTTTCGAGGCTTAAAGCAGATTGATTTTCGATTTTTAACGACACTTGCAACAATACATTTATAATACCAATATTCGTCGTAAATTTAGAGTTATGTAATTTTGAAGTTAAGAAACTTAAGGACGAATGTCAAACAGTTTGGATCGAGATTCTTCGCCGCGTTTGCGCGACTTCTGGTCTGGACCCAAACTGTTTGCAAATACCAAACAAGAAATGATCGACAGAACAGGTTGAACTGGCGTGCAAAAAGGATGCAGGACAATTGATTTAGCAGTCAAGAGTATTCTCCCTTATTTCAATAGTCACAAAACAAATTTTAGAGCTCTGCTAATCTCCCTTACTGGCCTTAGTCTGAAAAATCGAGTTGTCTTTCTTTTCTATTTGAAAGTATATCTCAGGCGGAAAACAGTCACATTTTAAGGGCCAATTAAAGCGCTTATTGTACATGCATCGGATATAGTACCAAATCAAAGTGTTCCTGCACCAAGACGTGACTTATGGATATGTTCTACGCGAATCATTTTGTTGCGTTGATTCAGTAATGCAGTTAAAACTGTTCCTTTCAGGGTACACATTATTCGTGTTAACACGGAATTATACAACACATGTTTTATAATTCCATGGTGTTATCAATCTCTTATATGGATTAAACATTACAGCAAACATAATGTGATATAAGAAATGTGCCGATCATTTTGTTGAAAAAGGGAGAATACTCTTTACCCTTGGCTACTTAAATGCCGAACGGTTTTTATACGCCCACCTCTAAAGGCGCGTGACCCTGTCCGTCCATCCGTGAATACGCTCGTTTGCCCGTCAGCATTTTTGTCCGGAGTTATTAATAAGACTCCACACAAATGTAATACGCATAAAAATCTGAACTGATTCGAGTTTGAGGTTCATTCGAATTTTCATTACAGAGTTATCTGCCCTTGATGTACTTAAATATGTTATAAAAAGCTTGTCTGGAGTCATTTGTTTTCTGTAAAACCTATTTGATGGATATTAATAAAACTCCACACAAATGTAATATGCATAAAGATCTGAAGCTGAGTCGAGTTTGAATGGTTCATTCAAATTTTCGTTACAGAGTTATCTGTCCTTGATGTACTCAAAATATGCTATAACAGGCTTATTTGACAGTGTTAACACGCTTAGCAACTACTACAGTTTTTAATATATTTTGATTATATTGCCAACAGTATAATGATAGAAGTATATTAAGTTCATGAAAGGGTTGGTTATTGTATAAATCGGATATTTGTGTCAAGAGTTATCTGCCTTTGGTGTTCTCAGATATGCTAGAAAAAGCTTTATTTCAGTATTGTTTATGCTCTCAGAGCGCTAAGTGTCTACACATTAGAATAGATTGTGATAAAACTATAAATTTCTTTGCCAGTGGGCGTATAATGTACCGTTTGCGGTGCTCTCGTTAATAATTTGTCTGCACTTTCTAAATACTGTACATTGCATGTCCATTTTAGCCTTAACACAATCTGTTTACTTTCAACTCCATAAACTATATAGTTTATACATTTTATTCCATAATTTAATACATACATCTTATATAAGATGATGATTTGTCTATTGGAATAGGTTGGGATCGGAAGCAAAGCTTGTTAAGATCCTTTCGGTGTCTTTTGTCACATTTAAGGTAAATTTATACTAAAGACAGGTGATCACTTAAAGCAGGTTGAAAGTAAGGCAGAATGTACCTTAAGGCATATTCTGCTATACGTTCAGCCATGGAGGAATTATAGGAGGAATTATACCCTGGAGAAGTATCCGGCCGGCTCGCGATTTATCGTGTCGTCCAAAATCGGTCAATCAGCGGCGCTCGCTGGCGGCTAGAAAACAACGTTTTTCCGAAAGTTTGGTGTTAATAGAAATGCTTTTAATGTCATCTTTTCGTTATAAATTTTAATACAGATGTTTTATTAGACAATAATCTTACGCGTAGTACAAAATTTGAGGCGATAGCTTATAAATTGTTAGTTGAGTGAGGTTTTGAAAATGAGAGAAAAACGTATTTTTTCGTTTACCTACGAAGTTTGGTGTTAATAGAAATGCTTTTAATGTCATCTTTTCGTTATAAATTTTAATACAGATGTTTTATTAGACAATAATCTTACGCGTAGTACAAAATTTGAGGCGATAGCTTATAAATTGTTAGTTTAGTGAGGTTTTGAAAATGAGAGAAAAACGTATTTTTTCGTTTACCTACGAAGTTTGGTGTTAATAGAAATGCTTTTAATGTCATCTTTTCGTTATAAATTTTAATACAGATGTTTTATTAGACCATGATCTTACGCGTAGTACAAAATTTGAGGCGATAGCTTATAAATTGTTAGTATAGTGAGGTTTTGAAAATGAGAGAAAAACGTATTTTTTCGTTTACCTACGACGTTTGGTGTTAATAGAAAATAATTAATGCTTTTAATGTCATCTTTTCGTTATAAATTTTAATACAGATGTAGGTGTTTCTGGGTTCTGTTTTGGAACTACTTTGGGAGAACATGCCGTCAGACATGTGAGTGTGATGCGGCGGGGAGCCAACTTTCGTTTTGTAAAATATTGACGGTGACCTTAGAAATGTGAAATTTGTGAAAAAGTTGAACCTTAATGGTCCACTTTTCTTTTGATAATTCTGGTGCTTTATTATTGCTTTCCATGAAAACAGGGTCACTATATTGTTCGGTAGGCCACGGAACTGGACAGAGACAGGAGAATAGTGCCAATTTACTATAGAAATCTATGGTTCCAAGGGTTTCATAAAGGAGTGACACCATTCTTATTTATTTATTTATTTACATTTAAGGTCGACTGTATAATACAGCACATGTAACAAAGTTAAATATATCACAGCAATAAATAAGAAATTTAGTTAGGCCTATGTTATAGAATATTGACTAAAAGAAAGCTAATAAGAATAAAATCTTGCATACTTTTGATAAAACTGATTACTTAAAAGGTAAATGTGTGTTGAATTAGTAAAGTACATGCAGAGGGCCTATGGATAACCCAATTAAGCTAAAAGCTTATTTCCAATGGGGTCCAACGTATCTAGACTAAAACTACTAATTTAAAAGAAACTAATTAAGCCAAAGATTTAGGTACAAAACGGGATTATTAAAAGTATGCATTCATTTACTGCATCATATCACATATATATATCACTGAGGATTAAAGGGGTCATTTCACCAAGAAATCTTCCCGGAAGACTGAGCTGCGATCTCAGAGCGTGGCTTGGTCGCCCAAGGTCGCACGTAGTCGACTGTTGACCGAGGGTTGGTCGCACCTTGGTCTCCCGTGGTCGCACATGGTCGAGGATTGGTCTCCCGGAAAAATATATCGTAGCTCGGTTTTTTGACATGTCAAAAAACCGAGCCTCGACCTAAAAGTCGCACGGAGAGCGTCAATAGAGCGAGCTTGGTCGAGGAAAGAACGTATTGATCGAGGGGCGATCGAAACTAGAGCGGGTGTGAGCGAAGCTCAGTCTACTCGAGCGAGAACTGATCGCGGGCATGGTCGTGCTGCTCGACCCCTGCTCGATCCTCGCTCGATCCGTGTGATCTAGCTTCGCTCTTTTGCGATCAAGCCTCGCTCCACGCGACCTGTCCCAGACCTTCCCTAGCCCCGTATGCTCCATATTATTTATATTGGCATGATTGGATCGAGATAGAAGGATTTAGGTGCGACCTATGTACGCTTAAGCTTCAACCAATAAAGTAACTATGAGAAAATGAATGTAACCCTTTGCAAATATTGTAAATAATGTATTTTTTGCGTAATTATATAATATGTCTGATAAATCTAGTTTTGTGATAGAATAGTTTCTTGGATTCATGAATAAAATGAAAAGATTAACCCTATCATTGCCAAGGCCGCCAACATCGACATTGGCAATCATGTTGGTTCCTGATCAGGTGCCGCGAAATGCGGTGTTTGAATATAATCCAAACTATTTGACACTCATATCAATGATTCCTAAGTCCAAAATGTATAACACTGAAGTTTTAACCCTTTCCCTTATAGAAGCGACTTTTAGCACCTGCAAAATAGTTCCAATATAAACCGTAATGAACATGTGTCATATTTAATACTTTCCTTATTCTAGCTGGTAAAAGCTTAAAGCAAGCTGAAAGTAAAGCAAAATGCGCCATATGGCGCATTCTGCTTTACTTTCAACCTGCTTTAAGTAGTCACCTATTTTCAAAACTAGAAACAGGCTATGGGGTAAAGGGTTAAAAGTTAAAGAGGGTAACACATATAAGCCGATGTTATAATAAGGCAGCGACAGTGTAAGATGGGTATTTCCGTAATATTGTCAGTGAAAGGGTAAAAAAGACCCCAAAAAACCCATAGAAAACAAAAATACCCCCCCCCCCCCCCCCAAAAAAAAAAAAACCACACCATAAAAACACTTAATATCAGAGTCAAACTGCATGGACAGCGCAGTGGTTAGCGCACATGCTTCTCACCAATGCGGTTCGAGCTCGCTACCGACAGTGTTAGAGGGTGCCGTGGTTGCCCATCCGAACAAGTGGGGTTTCTACGGGTACTCCGGTTTTGTCCCACAATAGAGTCATTCCGGGTAAGTTCGTACATGCGGTTTAGTTCGTACAATTAACATGTAACAGCTTTTGACGTAACGTATATTCCTGTGTTTTACTAAACTCTCTACATGAATGTGTTGTTAAATTTCCCAGCTAGGCACAATCAAAGTTATTGATATACACAAATCTACGTAATTTTGCTTAAATGCATTTCATTGGACAGCACTTCAATGCACGGCTTTTATAACCATCGCTATGCCTGCATTTCGCTAAGAAACACTGTTACGTACAGCGCACCCCAACACAGAAAAGGTCGTCCTATTTATTAAGGTAAACAAGTGGAAACTGTCCTTAATAATAAAACATATTTTCATAATTTAAAGAACTTCATATTTTAATGAAAAATGTTGAATAATAAAAGCTTAGGAAAATAAAGGTGTAGAAAGGACCGCATCCAAATGTGTACAAAATTTGCCGGATCGACTCTAGTGATCACATACGCCTAAAGGAGCAATCTGCTGTACACGTTCAACTTACTTTAAGTGGTCACTTGTCTTCAAATCTAGAAACAGGTTATTGGGTAAAGGAATACTTAAATATTTTTTGGTATTAATTCAAGTTTTTTGTATTTTTTCGGGGTGCTTGTTTTAAATGTCTATCCAATTATGGGGTGATATAGTTTTTTGGTTCAGTTTGGATAAAAAAGTAAATACAATCAAAACTTCAGATAATGTTGAGGACCCCTGATAAGATCGGACCAAATATCTGGACTCTACGAACAGCGATATGCCATTATCAGCACTGCCGACTTGTTCCGAACCGAACCAATAGCAAATACATATCGATTTTATCCATGATTTCCCTTCGGAGACTTGTCAAAAACCTGTAGGTCGTCCACCGATCGCCAGACCTTTTTTTTATCGCAAAGGGTCGGGCGCAAATCCATGCGACCATAGCGAATTTGAGCGTAGCTCGAGCGAGACTCTGTCGAGAAAAGATCGAGAAATGGTTGTCTGAGCGAGGCTAGAACGTTCGAGATCGCATCTAAGTCGTATTGATCGAGGGTACATTGCAACTCGGACGTAGCTAGATCGGCCGGGCATAAGTCTTGGTCGGCCGAGGTCGCGCGCTTTCGAGGATAGATCGTCGGGAGGTTGAGACTATGTCGCAGACTGGTCGAACAGAACGAGTCTTGGTCGTGTCAAGATCGCTTCAGATTGAGTGGATGGTCGTAGGTAGAGCGTATATAGAGCGTTTGTAGAGCGTATAGGACGAAGATAGAGCGTACATATCGAAGGTCGAACGAGCTAACATCGAACATAGACACACCCTGTCGACTTATTAGGCAGCTCTTTTAGAGGTACTACGATTTAGATGAGAGGCCGTTTCCGGGCGTTGATAGAGGCCACAAAAAACATAACAGAAAGGTGAGTCAAGTTTCGATTTTGCTTCAAAACAGTAGTTTTCTGCTTTTTTCTTAGAAATCGGGGAATGTAGTTCCACGTAAAAATGTCCACTTGATGAATTACTTATCATCGTATGATCGATTATTGCGATGTGGCTTCCCAATTCCATTCGGCGCAAACGTTTCACGATCATTTTCAAACCGAAAGTGGTCAAAACATCAACATTTGTGTGCATAAAAGTGCAATGCACGAATTTATCATGCATCGAACGCAGATTTAAGATGCACATGGACACTATTGACTGTTTGGTATACTTTATGTGCATCAGCACACGCAACGTTGGATAATATGTGCTAATGTTCTAAACGAGGTGCCTTCGAGGTAATGAGGTGCCTGCTAGGAGCCGAGCAACCTACTAAGAGGAGGAGTTCTGTTGAACAGATTTAGGACTGATATTGTCGGAAATTGCTATATTTAATCGAAACCATGACCTGTCATAATTTTAAATGAGGTTTGAATTTGCAGATAGACATAGACATAGACACATTTTATTTAACGTCGGATAGGTTTAACAAATTAACATAAGCCCTGTAGGGCTTCTACTCCGACAAACAGAGGTAAACGTTATAAGAAACAAATAACAAATAAAACAGATTTAAACAGGATCACAGGCATGCATGCAAATAAATACAGTAGGCAAGTTGGTCAAAGCATGTTAAAAAATAAAATAAATAAAATATTTAGTTGGTCAATGGGAGACAACCTATGCCCAACTACATTTAAGTAATTCATATCTTGTCTCCCTTGACCAGTCTATAGTTACAGTTACAACGGATACAGTGCAGTTTCTAATTTAGACCCTGAGTATGATCGTCGGTGTCACTTTAATTAATAATAAAAAAGAAAATTACCATATGAAAGTCAGAGGAAAGCCACCTCTGCACAATCCAAGAGGAGTAGTGCATAAAGATTAGTCCACTGACTAAAAATTTAATATAAAATGTACCTAATGAATTAAATTAAATTAAATTCAATAAATTAAATAAATAAAATTTTAAAATTGTAAATGAAATCTAAATTAATTTAAGTACATGTATTAAAGGATGTTTACATGAAACAAGGTAGCACATAATGAAAATATATCCCATGCAGAAAGCAAAATTTTTAAAAGCTATTTGATGCTTAAGCAAGCAAACAGAATAGAAAAGGGTAGAAACTTAGGGACACTTTCTAAAAAACATTTACAAAACAAGACGAAACACACAAAGGATAAAACGAATAAAAAACTAGGAAGAACACAGAGAACATCCACAGATGATGTTTTGACACCTTTAATGTAACCCGGAAGAGAATTCCAGTCTCTTGATCCAGTATACAAAAAAGTATGTTTACTTAAATTGTTACTGACACTATGTAACATAAAATTATTTTGGCTAGAACCCCTAGAACTTTTTCTACGATAAGAACTCTTATCCGAACGACCGTCGTGCCGATTATACTGCTTATCCACACGACCGTCGTGCCGATACTATTCCTTATCCGCACGACTATACCTGCAATATAATGGCTTATCCACAAAATATTTGTAGATCTAGATCCCGTTCTTTCTCCTTAAAGAACCCTCTGATCAGGATCTACATTGTTTGTAATTTTGAAATATATTGTTAAAATCAACCCTAAATAGTCAAAAATGGACTAGACTTATTTTGAAATTGGAATCGTCCATTACAGTTTCAAGGGGTGAATAGGCTAATAGGAAACTTAAGTACTAATTAGAGAAAAAAAACATATTCGTACAGTGCGAAATGAGTTTTTGCTTATTGATGCAAGTTTTTTTCCGAGTACTTTCAACAGTTACTTCTGCATTATTGCACAATGTTGATTGGGATTCGAGAAAAACATTTCCCTGAATTCTTGCCAAGTGCACTCTAATTGTTGTGTTTATTATTCCTGTATGTTATTCCTAATTGGCACTGTATTTACGTTTTATTATTAGCAGTATGGCACAATTTATTGTAATATAACAAACAGTACAAACCCTGATCAGGGGGCTCTTTTGGGACCCTCTGATCTGGGTTTACAGTTGTTGCATATATGGCAATACTGTTTGCAAATGACGAATATATTCGTCGCTAGGATTCAATGAGTTGATCTCAGCATGTTAAAATGTACCCATGTGTATTACCGACTGACCGTTAATTATTAGGAACCGTAATTATTACTTGTAAGATTTATTTGATTATTTAAATGCTACTCACTAAACTGGACTTCAAATAAATAACTGAAATGAAAGTTGAATTAATTTAAAGTATATAAATATGTTAAAGTACCTTAATAAAAATATCTCCGACAATCCTTTATTACCCTATCGAAACTGAACAAATACTTTCTGTTCAATTGTTACTGGCTGACATTCCGACTTAAGTGTTTCATTTTATGTTGTAGGGCCTACAACATATGAGACATAAACTGGAAAGGGTATCAATACGTTTTACATACAATATAAACATAAATTAAGCTTGTATTATAAACCCTTTCATCGCCAATATTTTTGTTTACATTGATATTTTTACCGCAATAACGCCGTTTGCTTTTGACTGCACTCTGATTTAGAATTCAAATTTAAGACATCACAAATGCTCCCTTCGGATTTTGTTTCTAGATCTGATGGTCTTTGGTGCGTTCTGAGGAGGGCGTTTCGCGCATTTCCAAACACGTATAATACAAAAAGAAATTAATGTAAAAAAATTAAAATTAAAATAACATAATTTACTCTATTGAAAGCAAATAAACTATACTGTTCAAAAGTTTGCTGCATCCATCCAAAAAACAAACATCGACAAGCTACAGAAAGTCCAGCGGAGAGGGGCTCGCTTTGTGCTACACAACTATGTAGGTCGAACACCCGGCTGTGTCACCGGTATGCTCCAGGGATTGGGTTGGATACCTCTGGCTGATCGAAGGCGAGAGCTCCGCCTCATTATGCTCTTCAAGATCTAGCACCAGTTGGTTGACCTGATACCAGAACTGTACTGCGTCCAAATGATCGTAGAACGAGAGGAGACCAGCGCCACATCTGCGCCACAGACCGTCTACAAGTACTCGTTCTACCTCAGCACTATCCAAGACAGGAACAGACTCCCAGTTGTAGTCACAGACATGACCTCACTGGAAGGTTTCAAGGCTGCAATCAGGCCAGCTACCTCCACCTTCTAAGCTGCGCATCCATGTATATAGTTTTAGATGCACATTTTTGGGATTTTAACTGTAAATACTATTGGAAAGGGGCGACTGTCTCATTCACTGCTTTGAGGTCAACATTACAGTCTGAGAAGACTCCTGACCTATTACCGGAAGAAGAAGAAGAAGAAGTATATTTGTTACTGTAAGTTATTTACATTTAAATAAACAGTTCCCGTTTCCAATCATAAAGTGAGTCAATCTCTGTTCGGATCCCTCTGATCAGGGTCTACATATTATGCATATATGTAGGACTAGCCTATTGTTCTGTTCACATGTAGGCCTACACTATTTTAAATAACGCGTAAAGTCGTCGATAGGGTTGCATGTGTTAAGCTCACGAGTGTCTGTATTTCAAAACTTATAGCACGAACTTCGTAAAGCTAAGGACAATATAGTATAGGAATAACAGTCTTTCGAATAAGCTTTCTAATCCGCACGACTTGTATATAAAGAACCACCGTCGTGCAAATAAGCTTTCTAATCCGCACGACGGTCGAGCCGATAAAACCCCTTATCCACACGACCGTCGTGCGGATTAGACAGCTTATCCGCACGACCGTCGTGCGGATAAGAAACGTTATCGGCACGACCGTCGTGCCGATAGCCTCCCTCACATTCAACAATTTAGGTCAGGCACATCTATTATTGATCAGTTATTATAAATTAACTAATGACTTAATTATAACTTATAATTTCGAAAGAAAAAGAACATTTGTTGTAAAACTGTTTGTATTATTTAAAGTGGATATATGGGAGATCCGGAGAATTAGACCGCAGTCTAAAGGGAATCCTCGTGATTTAGCATGTCCCCGTGTTAAGGGCTTTGGCCACCTAAACGGCTCCCTTATATAACTTACATAAAATGCGTCATTTCCAAGGGCCAAAAAATACAACTTTTATTCCAACCACAGGTGCCACCCTATATTTCCCACAAAGATACACCCTTGCACAATTGAAAAACGCCGAGAAAACAGGGGGTCATGTTGCTTATAAGAAAATTCGCTTGGCTTCAGTGACATGACTGGTGTTTTGCTACATTTTGAAATAGGCACCGGCTAAAACAGGGACATGTCACTTCAGCTCACATAATTTTATCCAAAAACCCATTTATCATGACAGAAAGTATTTGTATCTATTCTCTAGCATCCATGTATTACACAAAAGGCTAAAAACAGTACATATTTCTTGACAAAAAGCTATTCTGAGGCAAAAAGTTTGGCACTTTTTCTACATCATGAAGCACTTCCGGTCTATTTGGTCTATACCTTAGGAGGCATGCAACGGTTTCATAGGGAAATGTTCGAATTGGCCCCGGGTCAAATTTCTTAATATAAGGCTATTGGTAAGTTTTAAAGTATTTTTGAAGATGAAAAAAAATATTTTAGGGGAGAATGCATTAATATTATCACTTTGTGGCCTGATTTAAATAAAATGCGCACTAAGATGATGACTTTTTGTAGTCGGATGGGTATAAGATTGGGGCAGTCTGGAAATCAGTGGTTCGGGCTAAATAAACTGGAAATCAGCATCATTTTACTGGTGGATGCAGACACATGAAAATCGTGCGAAATCGACCAGGAATCGCTATTGTTTGGGCCAAAGATCCTAAAAGCAACAGGTTCAGTGAGTCTGAAAATACTTTTCACCAAGTGCCAACCCTAGGCGAACACTTTCGAATTTTTCGGAGAATATGTGGGCTTTGAGGCTTTTTTGTCATGGGTTTTCGCGACCATAACAAACTTTAAGGTGAGAGACCAGTAAATAACGAGTGATTTCATTGGTCAAAGCCAAAAACGGTAGAGAGTCCTGACAGCTAATTGCAAATGGCGGCCTGCATTCAGCAAATAAATCAAATAATGTAATGAAAATGTTTTCTATACTTGCGTTAGACATTTTCACGCAAGTTCAGTGTATTTTAGAGAAGCGAAAATGCACTCTGGTTATTTTTTGGAGCGATATTTAATATGCAGTAAATTTCGGGTTGGGTCTAAGAAATTTACAGCAAAACGGGGGTCATCCTGTTTCGGCGGATGTAGCAAAAATCTGGTGTGGTCAATCTATCACTTACAGTTTATTTTTAGATGAGACTTGGTTGGCTCTTTCGAAGGAAAAATACCGTTCCCCTCATCGAGTTCCAATTTCGTCAACACAGCCTTGAACGTTATAATGGAGGTCTATGGAAAATGATTTAGTGGTCTCTGACCTTAAATTTGGCCACAGAGGAATCTGAACGTGTGCTTATCTGGATGGTTTATGCTGTTTTGTTTTTCTCTTTCTTTCTCTATATACTGCTACACGCCCCTTTCGGTAATTACGAGCAGGGGCACTTTTTAGATGCACCAATGGGACTGTACCCGGCCGGTCACTTTATCCTGACACCGACGAACCAGTTGTAATGCTAACCCGAAATCCTGAGCGCCAAGGAGGGAAGCCATTACTACCAATTTTTAAGTCTTTGGTTTGACCCGGCCGGGGATTGAACCCACAACCTCCCGCACTGCAAGCGGACGCTCTACCACTAAGCCACGCAGCCGGTATGTTATGCCTAGAGATGTATTTACTGTTATAGTACTGAGTTTTGATTCTGGTTTGGGCGTGAAAGTCAGGAGGAGATAAATATAGATGTCAAGGAGACCACCGGTGCCGAGGTTTCAGAAAAAACCGTTGTGTGCCTCCTTAAACAAATGCCAACGGTTATATTAGGGCGTGTTCGATTATCAGTCCGGAATTGACGGGATTGACGGAATCGAAATTCCAGAACTGTTCTATCAATTCTGCCCGAGGAGGTGGTGTGAGCTCCCGGCACAATTTACGAACGTTTCGACAGCAAAGTTGTAATAAGTAGGGAACCAGACTACCATATTTGCAAGGGTTCAATTCCGTTTCTATATGATTTACTAATTCCATGGAATCGTTCCAAACAGTTCTGGAACGGATAATCGAACACGCCCTTAAGTTCAATGGCGCGGATTTTACCAGTGTCTTCGGCGAGGTGTCATTCATGTTTAATGGGATTCATGTGAAATATTCTATTGGAATTTGGATAATTTATCGTTAAAGGTCAGTACTTGTTTTGTTATTTTCTCCATGAGTCATTTACAGTTAGCTGCCAGGGGCGTAGCCAGGCTTGAACGAATGTTACGCACACTGGCGCGGCTTTACGAAACGTCTCAAACCCTTGCTCATGCTCAAAAAATGAGATCTTGCTCAATCTTCTAGTCATGAGATGAGCACTTGCTCAAGTTGGCTTTTACTAACGGGACTAGGTAAAAGGCTGGCGCGTGGCAGGCATAAAGCAAATAAGAACAACTTGACAGGCAGAGGCAGGCACTGGTTAGATTATATAGTGGCCAACGGGCCGTGACCTACCTGGCTGATACCTGGTCGATATGGGTGATGGTGTGTTGCACAGGGTTTGCAGAATTTAATCTGCTAATCACTGTTGATTATATATAATTACGAAAGAATAATTACAAACTGACGAGATTTTGTTTTTGATAATGAACAATTGAAGAAAAAAAATTAAATAAAAAAAATTCCTTAATTTTTTTTTTATTATTAAAAATTCCTAGGTTAATTATACCTAATTAGTAAATGTTATAGCTATTTTTTTCGAAATGGCAAACCACATAATTTTGCTAATGATAAGATAGCGAACATTGATAGGCAGGCAATAAATAGGGAGTGCAGACGAGCATTAAACTAAGAACAACTTGGCAGGCATAAAGCAAATAAGAACAAATTGACAGGCGTTGGTTAGATTATATAGTGGCCAACGGGCCGTGACCTACCTGGCTGATACCTGGTCGATCTAATATGGGTGATGGTGTGTTGCACATGGTTTGCAGAATTTAATCTGCTAATCACTGTTGATTATATATAATTACGAAAGAATAATTACAAACTGACGAGATTTTGTTTTTGATAATGAACAAGTGACACAACAAATTAAATAAAAAAAAATCTTAATTTTTTTTTTTATTATTAAAAATCCCTAGGTTAATTATACCTAATTACTAAATGTAATAGCTATTTTTTTCGAAATGGCAAACCACATAATTTTGCTAATGATAAGATAGCGAACATTGATAGGCAGGCAATAAATAGGGAGTGCAGACGAGCATTAAACTAAGAACAACTTGGCAGGCATAAAGCAAATAAGAACAAATTGACAGGCGTTGGTTAGATTACATAGTGGCCAACGGGCCGTGACCTACCTGGCTGATACCTGGCAGGCAGTATTAAACTAAGAACACATTGGCAGGCACTGGTTAGATTATATAGTGGTCAGCGGGCCGTGACAAACCACGCTGGTATTATAATGATTGACTTTCTTTCTGTAATCTGATGCAGAAAAACTAGCACTTTATTCTTACTTAAAACTGTTATCATTATTTTTTTATGCCAATTACTCATTAAACATATTTCAATATTTCATATAACATAAAATAAAAATTCCTTTATTCTACTCATATCACATAAATTCAAATTAGTATAGGAAACATTTATGAATTTAAATACTAAAATCTTCATTTCATTAAGTTGGATTAAGTCAGGCAGTTTAATGCATTCGTTGGCAGAAGGACAATACTTACTTGTTATTTTGACTACCGTTCGTTAGCTAAGTATTAGTATCATTATTTATGCAAATTCAAAAATATGATTAAATTTTAATTACTAATTCTGTTTCATAGGTAATTTCTAAATTTTATAAACTTGGTTTTTTTTAACAAAAATATTTTTTTTTTTTTAAATAAATAAAAACATTTATATCTAACTATTATAACTAAGCTTAGTATCTTACTGTAATATTTAAAAGAAACAAGTGTTATAATTATGGCAGGTTACTGAATCTGATTGCAGAACGAAAGTCATTCATTATTGCCTTGTAAAACCAGCGTGGTTTGTCACGGCCCGCTGACCACTATATATTCTAACCAACGCCTGCTATTTTGTTCATAGTTTAATACTGCCTGCCTTTCACGGCTCGTTGGCCACTATATAATCTAACCAGTGCCTGCCAATGTGTTCTTATTTTAATATTTTTCACCCATATTAGATCGACCAGGTATCAGCCAGGTAGGTCACGGCCCGTTGGCCACTATATAATCTAACCAACGCCTGTCAATTTGTTCTTATTTGCTTTATGCCTGCCAAGTTGTTCTTAGTTTAATGCTCGTCTGCACTCCCTATTTATTGCCTGCCTATCAATGTTCGCTATCTTATCATTAGCAAAATTATGTGGTTTGCCATTTCGAAAAAATTAGCTATTACATTTACTATTTAGGTATAATTAACCTAGGGACTTTTAATAAAAAAAATAAAAATTTAAGAATTTCAATTGTTCATTATCAAAAACAAAATCTCGTCAGTTTGTAATTATTCTTTAGTAATTATACATAATCAACAGTGATTACCAGATTGAATTCTGCAAACCCTGTGCAACACACAACCACCCATATCGACCAGGTAGGTCACGGCCCGTTGGCCACTATATAATCTAACCAACGCCTGTCAATTTGTTCTTATTTGCTTTATGCCTGCCAAGTTGTTCTTAGTTTAATGCTCGTCTGCACTCCCTATTTATTGCCTGCCTATCAATGTTCGCTATCTTATCATTAGCAAAATTATGTGGTTTGCCATTTCGAAAAAATTAGCTATTACATTTACTATTTAGGTATAATTAACCTAGGGACTTTTAATAAAAAAAATAAAAATTTAAGAATTTCAATTGTTCATTATCAAAAACAAAATCTCGTCAGTTTGTAATTATTCTTTAGTAATTATACATAATCAACAGTGATTACCAGATTGAATTCTGCAAACCCTGTGCAACACACAACCACCCATATCGACCAGGTAGGTCACGGCCCGTTGGCCACTATATAATCTAACCAACGCCTGTCAATTTGTTCTTATTTGCTTTATGCCTGCCAAGTTGTTCTTAGTTTAATGCTCGTCTGCACTCCCTATTTATTGCCTGCCTATCAATGTTCGCTATCTTATCATTAGCAAAATTATGTGGTTTGCCATTTCGAAAAAATTAGCTATTACATTTACTATTTAGGTATAATTAACCTAGGGACTTTTAATAAAAAAATAAAAATTTAAGAATTTTTTTTTATTTAATTTTTTTTTTCAATTGTTCATTATCAAAAACAAAATCTCGTCAGTTTGTAATTATTCTTTAGTAATTATACATAATCAACAGTGATTACCAGATTGAATTCTGCAAACCCTGTGCAACACACAACCACCCATATCGACCAGGTAGGTCACGGCCCGTTGGCCACTATGTAATCTAACCAACGCCTGTCAATTTGTTCTTATTTGCTTTATGCCTGCCAAGTTGTTCTTAGTTTAATGCTCGTCTGCACTCCCTATTTATTGCCTGCCTATCAATGTTCGCTATCTTATCATTAGCAAAATTATGTGGTTTGCCATTTCGAAAAAATTAGCTATTACATTAAATGATTTACTATTTAGGTATAATTAACCTAGGGATTTTTAATAAAAAAAAAAAAATTAAAAAAAAATTTTATTTAATTTTTTTTTTCAATTGTTCATTATCAGAAACAAAATCTCGTCAGTTTGTAATTATTCTTTAGTAATTATACATAATCAACAGTGATTACCAGATTGAATTCTGCAAACCCTGTGCAACACACAACCACCCATATCGACCAGGTAGGTCACGGCCCGTTGGCCACTATATAATCTAACCAGTGCCTGCCTCTGCCTGTCAAGTTGTTCTTATTTGCTTTATGCCTGCCACGCGCCAGCCTTTTACCTAGTCCCTTTACTAACAGTCTTAAGATTTTTCTCGTCTCAAAGAATGAGAATTTGCTCAAATATCGTGAGACAGGTCTGTAGTCTCAGATCCAAAATGGCGCTGGTTAGGCGATTTCGGATTCGGCGTCGTCGTAGGCGTCGCCAGCCTAGAGCATTTAGGGCTTGATTTAGTTTACTATCCATGAGTGACCAAGAGCTCCGGGAAAGGTACAGATTCTCGTCTGGCACGATTCTGTTCATCCTAAGTATGATAGAAGAGGTGATTGGTAGTGCCACCCATCGGAGCCAGGCCATCCCGCCACTGCTGCAGCTTCTGGCCGCTCTAAGGTATTTCGCTACCGGAGCTTTCTTTCGCCTGGTAGGGGATACCTTAGGGCTGTCGGAAGCTTTCGTCAGTAAGTGTGTCCGGAGTGTTGCCAGAGCACTAGTAGCTCTGGCACACCGTTTCATCCGATTTCCAGACCGTAGGGCAGCTGGACAGACACAGCATGGGTTCTACCAGTTGAGTCGTAAGTAGCCTTATTCGAATCATTAAAACAGCTGTTATCTGTCAAATTTTACCATCAAAGGTCAAGGTGACGATCTATTTTGGTCTCATATTATTTCTCTTGGGTGATGCCCCTTGATTCCTGTCGGCCATTGCTAAAGAAAACAACTTGAAACCAGAGACTTTAAAAGCCAGAGATACACGACTCGAATGATTTATACATACGAGACCGTTGAGCGAGATTTCCCGAGAACAGGTCATCGCGAGTTATATAAGCTTTAGCGACGATCGGGAAAAAAGTCGATATTTGGAATTACTTATCAGTTGCTGCGTTAATACGGTCTACAGTTATTTTACAATACAAACATTCCTTAAAGAAGCCTCTTTTTCGAGGTTTAACACAAAAGAATAATAAGAATAAAGTCCGAGCATCAATTAACCCCTCTGCGCACCGCACACACGTTAATTAGTGTTTGGAAAATGCCGATTCAATGAAAAGTGACGGCAGTTTGCACGAAGGTGTGAATGGACCCATGGGTGGCCTCATGAAAATTTAATTTATAGCAAAATGCGTGGACAGATTGACATGAAAAGTTCGCCATAACTGTATCTTAATATGAGCTACATAGACAACCCATTCTTATTCATGTTTGAATGTTCAAACTGCTGTTTAAGCGTTTACGGCAAGGCGATATTGCATCGATCTTCAATCGAAGTACCAGTGGGTGGCCTCAATAAAATTTAATTTATAGCAAAATGCGTGGACAAATTGACATGAAAATTTCGCCATAACTGTATTTTAATATGAGCTACATGGACAACCCATTCTTATTCATGTTTGAATGTTCAAACTGAAGTTTAAGCGTTTACGGCAAGAGGATATTGCATCGATCTTCAATCGAAGCACGAGTTGGTGGCCTCAATAAAATTTAATTGATAGCAAAATGCGTGGACAGATTGACATGAATATTTTGCCAAAACTGTATCTTAGTTTGAACTACATGGATAATTCATTCTTATCCATGTTTGATTATGTTCATACTGAAGTTTTAAGCGTTTACGGCAAGACGATATTGAATCGATCTTCATTTTTTTGGAACTTACCAGCAACCACGCAGCAACGTATCTTCCTTTGAGCCAGGAATACACTT
The DNA here is from genome assembly GCA_922989275.2 of Gari tellinella. Lineage (NCBI taxonomy): Eukaryota > Metazoa > Mollusca > Bivalvia > Cardiida > Psammobiidae > Gari > Gari tellinella. The sequence goes on from OV277858.1 coordinate 58,085,152, forward strand.
TCTCGGTTTAATCCACAACTCATATTTTGGTTTCACTCGATTAGTATCACAAAATATTGTATAAAAACGAAAGAAAGTCAATATTTATAAGTCAACTGGTCGATATGTGTATTTTTTCCCATTATCGCGACGCTGTCATTACCTGTGCTGGTCACGTGACCGCATCGACATACGTCACTGCCTCTCAACGGACACCTGTTATATGGGGAAAGAAGGAAAATAAGGTAGTCGTGTATCTCTGGCTTTTAAAGTCTCTGTTGAAACGGGCAGTGTTGTTTTACTTTTTTTCATGCTCTATTATATAGTCTATATCAGAATGAATACACTAGTACCATCTGATATAATGTATTTTAACCGTGTCATCAAATTAATAACATAAATTAAGTGTTATGTTCATGTTTACGGCATATATTCTAGAACGCTCGTTTGATAAATGTTTCGGACCCAGACCGATTCGTGATCAAGAAACGGCTATTTTTCGTTGACTGAAACCAATATTTCTAAATATCTCATTGAGCATATTTTAATATCTAAATAGATATCTGCACTGCATTAAGCGACCATTCAATAACATGCCTAAATAATTGCAAAATGCTGATATTGTAATAAATAACAGTGCTCCAGATAGTTTTTGCATGCAATGAGTACGTACTCACACTATTTTCACTTCAATGCTGAAAATTGAAATTGAATGCTGAAAATCTACGGAGAATACAAACAATGGAAAACTTCAACTAAATTTAACTTTTACTGAATTGAGCAATGTAGACATGTACACACTTCTATGTTAATGTCATCATCTGAGTAAGACATTGTGCAATATGTACATTCCTGTTCATATTTGAACACATCGCTTGTACTCTTTAATACCCTTGCCTGTCAACAGTACTTTCTTTGCAGGAGTCTTTGAGCCTTCAATGGCCAACAAGGTGTCTACATTTCCCTCAATGCATATGGGACATTTCAATACTGTTTTCTCGATATTGTCCCTTAAAACTAATATTTAACCAGGGATAATTCATTTCCAAGATTATTTTCAAGTTTTTTATTTACCTGGGCACCGTTGTGTTTTCTTTTGATAATTTTTGCGGATTTTTATACACTGGAGTTGTCTTCGCGAATGACGCTATCAATTAACACTCAATGATAGATTTGAATACCCGCTCATGGCATTCTCGCGTTTTTTAAATTGAATAGTAGAAGATATAGGCGTTTTATCATTAATTTTTACGTTGACCAGCACCAGACGCCGCCATCATAACATGTTTTTCTGCCGACGCTTGCAATGACAGTTTCGTCCCATAATGTTTCGACCCGTACCTTGTAGTAGGGGGAAGACTACGCGGGCGTGTTTATGCCGATCTCCGATTATTTGAGTTTTAAACTACACCGAATTCACAATCCTTTCTGAAAGGCTACGGAATCGAGACAACCCGGCCGATCCAATGTTGCCGCTTTTTAAAGTTCGCGACTGAGGCGAGACACTGCGGGTGCGAAACTAATTTAAACAGCGAACGGTGTTAGGGTAAACATTTCACTGAAAATACGGATTGGTTTGAAGTTATTTTTCTAAGTGAAGAACGTAGTTCTAACCCATCGAACGCGCAAAACTGATGCCCAGCCTACTGTTTGTTACTCGCAACTAAATATTTGAAATGCGTACGCAATTTTCTTTGTGCGTTTTTGTACGCCTGGATTGTCATTTCAAATGCGTTTCTCTCCAAAAAATATGTGGGAAAACGCACGTACACACCTTATCTGGAGCACTGAAATAATCAATAAATATCATGTATGATTTTAATGTTTGATTTATCACTAGTGTTGTAGCGATGATCGATTATAATCAGAAATTGATCGAAAACGGTCATAATCGGCGATTATATTCTCTCATGATTTGCCGTAATTGATTATTTTATAAATTTAAGTAGCCATGTACAGGAGCCTTGAAGAGGGTTTATTTGTGCCACCCTCTTTCTAATTCTGCGAGTACGCAATTCCATATTAAAATATAAATGGAATCTGCCCCAGCTTATTCGCTCTTATAAAATCTCTGCCTTGTCCAACCATCTTGGGAGGGTCATCACAAAGGAGTGTATCAAAAGTGGCACTGCCTAGGGGGAACCCCTGCCCGATTTTTCAATTATTACCTGCTAAGTTGATAGTCTTCACAGTTGATAGTCTTCACAGAGGGGTGTTTACCTGCTAAGTTGATAGTCTTCACAAAGGGGTGTATCAAAATGGCACTGCCCAAGGGGAACCCCTGCCCAATTTTTAAATTTTGACCTGATCACATATATCCAGCTTTTCAGAGTACATATATAATCAAAACGATTATATAATCATTCATTTACCGATTATGGCTACCAATAACTCACTGGAAGATAGATAGATAGATAGACTCCCAAACCACTTGAAATGTGTTTGTAAACAGAAATTCTAGCACGAGTCTACAAGTATTTGCAGACGGACTGACTGCTCGTGGCCTTTAAGTCCATACTCTGTTTTTAACAGTTATGTGCATGAAGGACTGAAGTTTACAGTTAAAAAAATTAACTGTGAATTTCAGTCTTTTATGCACATAACATTTTTAGCCAATTTTTTTCTCACAGCGCCTGCCAGTTATAATCGTGATTGATTGTTCAGCAGAAACAGGTTAAAGTTGAATTGAGAAAGACTAGGGGTCGAACTTGAATCACATGGAGTCAAAGAAAGCGCCTGTATATCGGTAGCTCAGTGGTAGAGCGTCCGCTTGCAGTGCAAGTGGTTGCAGGTTCCATCCCCAGCGGTGTCAAACCAATTACTTGAAAATTGATAGTTGTCTTACAATGTTAGAGTATTTGATCCTTTACACATACACTTGTATTCAATACTGAAAGACAGATGGCTGCCTAAAGCAGGTTGGAAGTAAATCTGAATGTTCATTATGGTTTAGTTTCAGCCTTCTGTAAGCTACAATATGCTAGATTTATCGATAACTATTACTAAAACTATTGTGATAGCTATTTTGGACGCAATACCCAACTGTAGACTGCATCATGTTTACTGTTTAGAAATGTTTAGAACTTTTTTTAAAAATAGAATTTACACATTTTTTCAGAATTTCCAAATGTTGTGGGTGCAATAGATCCAGGCCCCAACAACCAATGAGGGAGACTATGTCAATAGAAAAGGATATCACTCCCTCAATGTTCAAGTAAGTGTAATGAAACTGGGTTTATTTAATGTTTTAGAGGGGCATCTAGAGAATGGTTATGTGAAAATATGCATAAGTTTATTTTGGAGTATAACCAATAGTTGAAGGTTGGACAGAAAATGTACTGTTGTATACCCCAAAATGATAGAAACTAGACAATCAAAGCCCTTTTCTTTTTAAAATACAATCCAATATTGGATCGATGCTACAGAAAATAAGCGGAAAAATAATACTAACACTAACAGGGAAAAAATTGTCTTAATAAAATGTATGCATTAGAAGAATAATACTTCTTATTATACTGCAAAGTAAATTCCTTACTTTTCATTGGTCAATGAGCCCTAGACATAATCCCATGTATCCTCTGAGCTGACAGGGTACATGGAACTGCAGCTGTTTTCATTGGCTGACAGGTGCATCCTCCGTTTTAAGTCCATTTTGGCTAGGAACCAATCGGTGTTTTGATCTTTTAACAGTCGCATTATTTCTTTGAAAGTTTGACAGATTCTTTTTCTCACATAACCAAAAATGTTAAACGGGTGGGCTCAGATCAGGGTAGGATTGCTTACCAGAGCCTCGTTACCAGTCTGTAACTTAATCAGTCCAATTAAAATTACTTTTATTGTTAAATATTCAACTTGTTGAATCTTCAAGCTTTCCATAGGTATATAATGTTATATGTTTAAGTGACTGGTAAGTTCAAAATATTCTATAATGTTCCTAAAATTAGGCATTTTTTCACCATTTTCATGTTGCACTTAAATTTTACTCTTTTTGCAAAATGAATGATTTAAAGAAAAGCAAACAGACTGAATGACAGTGTTTATTTCATTGTTGAGGCGACATCAGAGAACAACGTGTTTTTTACTGCATCAAATTTGGATGCTAAATGTGGTAAATATTGGAAATATACTTGATGCATACCCTCGTTACCAAATTCATTATTCTGACCAATCTGGAACAGGTATAATGATTTTTGATTAATACATGAAGGATCAATGTGTTTGTGTCTTTTTATACTTTAATAGACATTAAACTTTCAGAAAAATATATTTGCGACCTCACAGTCTTTAATGGTTTCCACAGATAGGAGTCGAAATTTGGATATTTTTGTGTAGAGTCCGTAGACCAATGTTTGGCATGATGCAGTTTTAACATTCATCATCTATATCCAATTGTAAGGTGATTTTCTATTGAAGACTGATGGAAATTAAAAGCAGCATAAGTCTACAAGGTATACAGGGACTTTGAAAGAAAATATACTTCGGCAAACTTTGTCCGTAGACCGTAGAGTCCGTAGACCTGAAATTATGAGGCTAATAATTTTAACAGTTCCAACTTTCAGAACTTACTAATGAATTTATCTGATAGCTTTCAACCAGTAAAGGTAAACTTAAACAGCCCAAGTACAATTGAATAAAAAAAATCAAGGTTTTGAAGCAAATTATCCAAATTCAGACCATTTTTGTCACAAAGTGTGTTGGAATTATCATTAAAATGCAGTTAATGCTCAGTGAGGGGAGTGTATAGTATCATTAAGAGTCTGGTTTTAATAAATGAATTTAATTCTTTGACAAGTTGCCACAAAGTATCAAGTTAGGGAGTCATGATTCTCTGTGGGTGAAAAGTCTACGGACTCTACATTAATTTACTTTTAGTTATTTCAAATAACATAAGTGGGTTTTATTTATCTGGAAAACTAAATTAGAAGCTAAAATGAACACAAGGAGTAAGATAGAGGGTCAAACTGCTATATTGAGCAAGGTGCGATGCCTCCAAATCTGCCAAAACAACGGCAGAAATATTGAGGTGGTATCGGTAACACAACAGGGCCATGATGGCCCCATATTGCTCACTTAAGAATACTTTTCAGTTCAATATGCAAATAGTTAAAAAAAACTGACACAATCTGAACTATCAAACATACTCTCAAATGGAAATCTCATTTAATAAGCTAGGCCAATTTGGCACTTACAGGGGCATAATTTGAACAATCTTGGTTCACTAGATAATACTATAAACCAAATGTTTCAGCTCTAGGCCTTTCAGTTTCGGGCAAAACACTTTCAATGTATACACCTATGGTATGTGATACTTGTGTCTTGTGACCCCCTGGGTGGAGTCAATAATTTTGACCTGAGGGGTGTAATTTGAATAGTCTTGGTAGAGGTCCATCACATGATGCTAAATACCAAATATCACAGCTGGACACCTTTTGCTTTGGAACAAGAACATTTATAAAGCATTTACTATATATTAGCCTACCAGTTTGTATAATTTGTGACCCCACAGGCAGGGCCAATTTTGACCCCAGGGGCTATTTTCAACATTCTTTGTAGAGGTCCACCATGTATTTCTACATACTGAACATCACAGCTCTAAAGCCATTCAATGGTACAAGAACATGTTTAAAGTTTTATTATATAATCCAATATTGTAAAACTTGTGACCCCCGGGCAGGGCAAATTTTTACCCCAGGGGCATGATATAAGTAATTTTGGTGAATGTTTATCACATAATGCTACAGACCAAATATCACAGCTCCCAGCCTCCCAACTGTTTGGAACAAGAAGAGTTTTAAAGTGTTCATTATTCAAATCTATGTAAAACTCGTGAACCCCTGGGTCACTTGGCCAATAAATAATTACGAGAGACTCAAGCAGGAAACGTAACACAAACAATACACCCACCTCTCAAGCAGAACACACACACACAGTCATACCACGACAAACACACACACACACACAATACCATTCCTTCATCTACACACTAAATAGAAAACAACACGCAAGACAAACATAAAGCAAAGTGAATATAGGAGCCCGCCTTGGTACGGTCAGTAGCAATCAATAACCAACTATAAATTAATTAATTATTAACAACCACTGGGGGGTTAAACCTGGGTTTAGGGGCGCCCAACCTCACACTTATCTCCTATATTCACCTATAAAGACAAACAGTGTACATAAAATATAAACCCTGTTCCACAACCTCACAATCAAAAAGACCGCCAGCACAGTAAGTAAATACATGTAAAACATTTAGCAAAAATTCTATGACAAGATCATTAGTAACATGGGAAAGAATTAAACATTCAAGCCCGTGTTAAAAATAACCCACTATGGCAACGGTCAAATTGTACTCAAGCGACTAGTCTGTAGTTACGAGTAACTGTAAGACATGGAAGGGTCTAGGGTACGACTCGGACAGAGAGGGAGAGAAAAAACAAAGCACGAAAATCCGACATAACTCTCCCGGTTAAGGACGGCTTTAAAGATAAATCATCATGTAGTGCTAAGCCCTGTCTGTCGTCGCACAACCAAAGAGGAAAGCATAGTTATCAATTGTAGATTGATCGATAACCAAATGTGAAGTGCGCAGCAATATAGTTGGAACATAATCTTTTTTGAGGAAAAATCTAATACGTTTCACAAATAGGTTTTGAAAATGTATATGTCCAAGAATCTTACGAAGTCTGTAAATCACATCACCATAAAACTCCGGATGTGAAATACCTTGCCGCAGAAAAGACTTTAAGTTACATTTATACTTGTTAATGAGAGGAAGATTTCTATAAAAGAATTTAGAAAATGTTTTACGAAGTTTATGAAATCTGTATAAGTTTGACCCCCGGGATCTATTTTCAATTATCCAAATTCTTGGTAGAGGTAGACTCCCATAGATAATGCTACATACCAAATATCACACCTTTCCCTTTCGATTATTTAAAGTTTTATTTTATAAGCCTTAAAGTTAAACTTGTAAACCCCACCCACCCCCACAAGCAGGGCCTTTTTACAGCCAAGGACCATACATTGAATAGTTTTGGTACAGGTTCAATGGCCATTATTTGCATCATTTGATGCTGTATGCCAAATAGCACAGCTCTACCCCTTTCAGGTTGGAACAAAAACATTTTAAAGCTTTCACTATATAATGTAAACCTATGTTAACCTATGTAAACTGATCCCCTCCAGGCAAAGCCAATTTTGATATTAGGTCGTAAATTCAACAATATTGGTAAAGGTCCACCACGTGATGTCCACCTCTATACTGAATATCAAATTTCTAAACCTTTCAGTTTGGTACAAGAACATGTTTAAAGTGTTTTTTTTTATTTAATTCTTTATAAAACTTGTGACCCCGGGATGTGACCAATTTTGACCCCTGAGGCATAATTTGAATAATGTAGGTAGCTGTTCATCACATAATGCTACAAACCAAATATAAAAGCTCTAAGCCAGTTTGGAAATGAAAGATGTTTTAAGTTTTCATAATAAATATAAACCTATGTTAAACTTTTTATCCCCGGGGTGGGGCACAATTTGAACCAGGAGCAAAATTGAACATTCTTGGTAAAAGTTCACAGCATAATGCTACATGAGAACTTTGGTTGTCCTATGGCTAACAGAGCTTTGACAAGAACATTTTAAAAGCTTTGGCTTTTGGTTATAAATATTATGCAAAGCAAATTGTCAGCAACAAGAGCACCGACGGGTGAGTTTAGGACTCATTCAGTGAACCTGTAAACTAAATTAGACATCTGACAATGAATGTGATTACATCAGTCTTCTGAATGATAATGAAAGTTCAGTTGCAACTGTTGTCACTTCTTAAATGTTACCATTGACCATATAAATATAATTGTATGAAAAGCCAGAATCTGTAGACTTGTGCATATATGATACATTTCTTACAATAGTAGCTATAATTCACATATTTCTCATATGTTGTGGTGTTTCTGGTTCATTTTAGTTCATTTACTTAAAATATCTTGTTATACTAAAACAAAAAGTAAATTTATCCTCATATCTAAAAGTACTACTCTGTGAAATGCTGGTTAACATGGTGCACTCACAAAATGTAGGCAATTTAAATGCAAATGTTAAAATTAAAGATTTTCTTGCAAAGTGCTGTCTTTATAAAGATTATGTTAACTCTAATCAACTCCACATTGCCAAAAAGGCATGTGAAAGTGTTACTGATTAATGCACTAATCAGTGTAGAGTCCGTATACCACATCGCTTTATGTATAAATACAAGTTTTTGTTCTGTTATATACATTCAAATTAATTGTTATCTCTGGTTTACAGTTTATAGTCGTTCAACTTCTTAAAAAAGGTTAAAATCATACAGCTTCTTGTGCATATCACACTTCATAGGTAAAAACTGGAGAGAAAAAAAGCCATGAATGTGAAATATTATACCATATAATTGAACCAAAAATTATTTCTTACTGAATTTTGATACTATTTTCTTAAATCCTTTGGAATGGCAATATCAAAATAGAAATTTCACTAACAATTTATATATCTAGTGACCACTTTTTAATGGTTAAAGTATGTGTGTGTAATTGGTAGAGTCCGTAGACTTTTTGAGATCTTATTTCAAAATTCTGCTATGCAACAAAAATTAGTAAAATACCTGGTGATTTCTATTTTTTCTCATCCTTATTGATATGTTTGTAAGATACTGTAAAATAATTACATCTGACTTTCCTATATTTGCCATAAAACTATTTGGCATGAAACAATACAGTTAAGCTGATACAAGGGTTCATGGTCGACTCGCTACATTTGTTACATTATCAATTTATAGTCAATCAAATATGTTTTATCTCATTTCAAATATGTTTTATCTCATTTGCACAACCATGTTCCATTATTCTGACAAGTTTTCAGTAACGAAATAGTAAAGTTTTTCATCAAACTATCATTTTTTTGATTAACTACGTAGTGTCTGTAGACCCTTAGACCTGTCAACTTGTAGCTATGATAACTTTTTTACTAGACATGACTTTTGTACAAAATTTCGGAGAACACTCACTTGGCACTTGTACTTTCACTGTAACCAAAAAATTTGACAGTGCAAGAAAGTTTTTATTTTTGCAAAAGTGCAACAAAAAAAAGTCATGTTATCCCACCCTGATCTGAGCTCACCCGAAACTATTTTAAATAAAGTGTCAAATTAGTGTCAATAGAACACTCACACGCTGTATCGTTCTAACGTGACCTCATATGCCTTCGTAAATGCGTACGCCAAGAAATGAAGTGCTGTTGTTCAGTGCAAATTAAGGTTAAATTATATGTTAGAATCGAAATAATGAATTAATACCAGTGTTTTATCTAACAATCGAACAAAGATAGTCATAGAGATGCTTGTAACTAAAACACTTGGCCTACAAGGCCTTGTGATTAAATCACTACGCATCTCAACTCCTACCATTGTTCGATTGCACGAAAAACACTGGTATGAATTTATTATTTCTTATTTATATTATTTTTATTTCAGATGACTTGTGACAGCAAGTATGTAATTACAAGCTGTGTAGCAAATTGGCCTGGATCTGTACATGATGCCCGCATATTTAGAAACAGCGCTCTATGCAACAAATTTGAAAATGGTAAATGCATTTTAAATTAACATTAAACTGACCCATATAACATACCTGATACAATATAGATGAGAACAAAAAAAACCAAGTTATTTTCTTTAAAAAATAATCAAGGGAAAACCAAAAGTTGTAATGAACGGACTTTTTACATGTTTTAGATAGGTAACAAACATTACTCAGGGTTGGGGGAAAGAAGATAATAGGTGAACTGTTTACCTGTAGACTCCAAGTAATAACAGTATTTGAGAAGATAGTTTATGTACAAGGAACAACGTGTTTAAAGATATCACTTGACCCTAACTTTGGTGTTAACAACTATTCTGTTGGAAAATTTTACGTATGATAGTAAGGTTATTAAAACCCATTGAAATTTTTTTTATTGAGTATGTTAGGGCCTCTCTAGACAACTTGAGATGGCTGTGCACACTTTTCCCTGGCTTAACATTTACTTTCAAGGCTATTAATAAAAAGTGATTAGACTGGGTTATGTCTTAAAGACAGGTTTCTGCTTCAGGCAAGTTAAAAGTAAACAGAAAAGAAAGTTCCAGTATGAGGTTTCTCTGTTTTTGTTTCACCATGCTTTAAACTGTCAACTATTTTTCATATTCACTTTAAGACTTTAGCTCCAATATATCCTGAGCATACAAGATAAATTGCTGCTTAGAGCAGAACAAAAAATTAATTTAAAACAGAAATGTATTTATCACATAATTTGCGGTCTGGGAGTTGCATAAAGCGATTGTATAAATATCGTAATCCACTAGTGGAATATCGTTTTTTGGGCTCCGGTCTAAGTTGTTCGTCCATATGCGCTGCATGTAGCGGGGTGCCAAATGACGTCATTTACTATGACGTTAACGTAAACAACGTAATGTTTGGCGGAAAATCTATATAGCGGAGGGTCTACAAACTACGGCTTCAAATCAATTTAATAGGTGCTTGAACTTGTAATGTGATAAATAGAATATCACATTCGTGTTCATTATTCATCATTTTTAATAAACTCGTTGACTAAAATGAATATGACGCTCGCCAAGGCTCGCGTCATATTATTTTATTCAACTCGTTTATTAAAAATGATAAATAATGAACACTCATACAATATCCTCTATTTATATTTCTGATGTATTATCAGTTTAATGTGTCAAAATTTGTACAGTGCTTCCTCTCTACTACGGCCCTCACAACTATTCCCTGTGTCTTTTTAGGATTCAAGTTGTTTTCAAAAGTTAGCAAATAACCCTCCCTATTGCAACTCCCTTGGAAAGACACACACAATCTTTGTGATCAACTTGGTCTTGTTGTAGAGTGGAGTCACTGTATCAAAATTGATACTAGTATAAACTGTCTGAAGACTACAGGTAAATTATTTATATTTTTCTTCAGGTACATATGAAGGTGTTCTCCTGGGAGACTCTGGGTACCCCTGCCGACCATTCCTGATGACGCCCTTTCACCATCCCCAAACCGATCAGCAATCAGCATTTAACAACAGTCTTTGCAGGGCAAGAGTGACAATTGAGCAAACCTTTGGTATTTTGAAACGTCGATTTGCATGTTTACACTCTGGAATGAGAGTTTCACCAAGACGAGCTGCCTACATTGTTGTAGCATGTGCTGTTCTCCACAACATTGCCATGGGACAAGATGAGCCTGTTGAATTGCCCGAAATTGGACACAGTGATAATGACAATGATGGCAATGCTGTGGACAACAGACGTGCTGCAAATGATGGCTTTAACATCAGGCAACACATTTGTCAAAATTATTTTTAGGGTATAATTAGTTATTCTGTACTGTTAATCTTTTAAACCATTTACTCCATAGATATGCATTTGATCAGATGGCATTTTGAAGTAGACTGAAAGTAAAGCATAATGTGCATGAAGGTACATTCTGCCTCTCTTTCAACCTGCTTTAAGTGATTAAATATTTCTCACATAAATACCCTTGTTTTCTACAGCAAACAAAGATCAAGAATATCCTTGTCGCCAACATGTGTGAGATCAATTTGATGACGTCACTAAAAATAGCTTAAAATTGTTGGTTATATGAGATGAAGAATCTGTCACGTGTTGATGTTTAATACAAGTTGATCTCAAACTCGTCTAGAACAGAAAAGGTGTTAAGCTCGCCAAGGCTCGCTTAATAAAATTTCAATTCTAGACTCTTTTGAGATCAGCTTGTCTTAAACATTGGCAGCATGATTGGCTCATGACAGGTCATACATGTTCACTACTAGAAATAGACTATGGAGTAATGGCTTAATAAGTGTTAAGTCTTGGTGGAACTCTCATTCTAGACGACTCATTAAGAGACCCATGTGCAGTATTGAAATTGCTTAATGCTGGATAGGTTTGTTAGAAAGCTCCTACTATAGCTTTCTGCATTATTCCTATCCAAAATTCAGCAATAACCTGATCTTTCATTTTACAGATAAAGATTTTTTCATGATTCAGCACTATAATGATTAACATTTTGAAATTTAAATGAAATCCCGAAATGTTTTCATTTTACAAAGTTTTGCTCAATGTTTTCCTATGTAGGGGATAAGGTATTAAACACAAATATTATATGAGTCATTAGCAATGTTTTATTTATTTGCATAACAATTTGTACAAAAGTAATCAAGCTGATATAATCACCCAAAGCAGGACACATGTAATGCAGACATGTTATAAATAGTAAATGATGTACCTTCGACCTGATATAAGCAGTCACATGTCTGTTATACTCAAGATAATATGGACGTACAGTCTAACATGAATATTTTACATTAGTGCAGACTGTGGACCTAAATTCAAAGGTGATAGCTCTCTTAAGACATTTCTGCATTACATTTGTTCTGCTTTAAAAAGCAAAATGTATTGTTTACTCAGAGTCTCCCAGGAGAACACCTTCATATGTAAAAATGTTTACTCAATAAAATTTGGAATTACAGTCTAAGATCAGTATGTAGACTTAAAGTACAGCTGATAGCTCATTTAATAGCTTTCTGCATTTCAATTGTTCTGCTATAAACATTTGCGCAGACCTAAAGTCAAGATGATAGCTCTTTTTAGAGCTTTTTGCATTAAATTTGTTCTGCTCTAAGCATCAGCAAGGATTTTTAACTGAAGATATGTTGAAGTTACAGTCTAAGTTACTACAATGAAAATGTTACATTAGTGCAGACCTAAAGTAAAGCTGATAGCTCTTTTCAGAGCTGTTTGCATTAAATTTGTTCTGCTCTAAGCAGCAACATGTATTTTAACTCAATATATGTTGGAACCTACAGTCTAAGTTTCTACAATGAATATGTTACATTAGTGCAGACCTAAAGTAAAGCTGATAGCTCTTTTTATACGCCCGTCATCGACGGTCGTATTATGGTATACCCAGCGCTGTCCGTACGTCCGTACGTCCGTCCGTACGTCCGTCCGTCCGTTAACTTTTCTTGTTAGCGCTCTCTCACCTTCATTTATTTACCGATTTTGATTAAACTTCCTACAAATATTCCATACCACAATAGCTCGGACGAGTTCGCGTTTCAGACGTTGGCGGCTATTTTTAGCAGAGTTATGCCCCTTTATTGTCAAAAATGGGCATTTTTAAAAAAAAACAGAACTTTTTTTTTAATTATTCAATTTATTTCAAATTTGATATGTTGATACAATGAATGAAGTTACTTAACATATATTACGGGTTTTTGGTTTGACTTCTTATTTTCAGAGTTATGCCCCTTTACACAATTTTTTTAACAATATATTGTATCCTGATAATCATTTAACTTACATTTTGTCTATTGTAACCAAATTTCATATTTATCTTTCTCATCATGCAGGGAAGGCACCTGTGAATTTTGGTTCCTGTTAAATTATTTTTCTATGAGTTATGCCCCTTTACATCCTTAAAATTTTAACACTTCGTCTGTAACTTTTCTTCTTAGCGCTCTCTCACCTTCATTTATTGACCGATTTTGATTAAACTTCCTACAAATATTCCATACCACAATAGTTCGGACGAGTTTGCGTTTCAGACGTTGGCGACTATTTTTAGCAGAGTTATGCCCCTTTATTGTCAAAAATGGGCATTTTTAAAAAAAAAACAGAACTTTTTTATTTTTGATTCAATTGATTTCAAATTTGATATGGTGATACAATGAATGAAGTGACTTAATATATATTACGGGTTTTTGGTTTGACTCTGTATTTTCAGAGTTATGCCCCTTCACACAATTTTTTTAACAATATATTGTTTCCTGATAATCATTTAACTTACATTTTGTGTATTGTAACCAAATTTCATATTTAGCTTTCTCATCATACAGGGAAGGCACCTGTGAATTTTGGTTCCTGTTAAATTTCAGACGTTGGCGACTATTTTTAGCAGAGTTATGCCCCCTTTATTGTCAAAAATGGGCATTTTTTAAAAAACCCAGAACTTTTTTCTTGACTATCGCAATACTATCGGGATAGTACTTGAGCTATCCCAATACTACAGCATAGTCTTTTTGAGATCGATAGTCGGGCCTACACTCCGGCCGACTTTTTCCAGTCGGCCTGAGTCTGGACGACTTTGACACCCGCCGGCCGTGACGGGCGTATTTTGCCGCACTGCGGTGCTCTTGTTAGAGCTTTTTGTATTAAATTTGTTCTGCTCTAAGCAGCAACATGTATTTTTAACTCAATATATGTTGAAGTTACAGTCTAAGTTACTACATTGAAAATGTTACATTAGTGCAGACCTAAAGTAAAGCTGATAGCTCTTTTTAGAGCTGTTTGCATTAAATTTGTTCTGCTCTAATCAGCAACATGTATTTTAACTCAATATATGTTGAACTTACAGTCTAAATTTCTACAATGAAAATGTTACATTAGTGCAGACCTAAAGTTAAGCTGATAGCTCTTTTTAGAGCTGTTTGCATTAAATTTGTTCTGCTCTAAGCAGCAACATGTATTTTAACTCAATATATGTTGGAAGTTACAGTCTTAGTTTCTACAATGAAAATGTTACATTTGGGCAGACCTAAACAAGGTTATAGATAAGGTTTTGCATTAATTGGGTATTTACTCCCTCTATTTTCTAAGAATTGGGTTTTCTGAATTTCAATTGAGTATCCAAAAAACCGTTACTCCATCAATTTGATATGAATTGCTTTTTTACTCTATTTTTTTTTTCCATTTAATACAAAACACAAGCTGATTGTTTGATGTACTGTACCCTCGTTTGCCCACACTCGATAATTTCAGTTTCGATCTCATTTCAACACAAATGCAACAGCTCATGTTTGTGTAGGAAAACTAAGATTCATTAATTTCCAGCCACTAAAACTTTAAAAGCCATTCCAGGATTCCTTTACCGTAACTTTGCTAACTTTAGCACTGTCGTGTTTCTTTGGTGACTTACAGATTCGGGACAAAAGATCGTCGATTAAGTCGGTAACATTAAACAACCTCTTTTTTGGCTGTTACATGCATCATTAAAAATTTCATTCACGACACTGTTACAAATTATTTCTGGTTCGTTCGCGGAAGGCTGAACGTAATTGAACAATGTGGGGTTTTTTGTTGCGCTTTTTCCATCCGCGCGATGCCATTTTGACAGAAGAAATTCTGGCAGACGATGTGACTGGTTTACTAATTAAACAAGCTAACAAAAAGCGGTGCTGCATAAATCCGATAGGCTATTACTTGGAAATAAATAACCAGTCTAACCGGTGTATCGGTAAAATATTTACCAGGTGTCGTAGTAAACATCCCGTCATTAAACTTGAGAAATGCGACTAATTGCGTACGATACGCGCCTGCTTGAATTCTTTTGCGTAAACCCTTTCAATAATTGATTTTCAGTACGCATGGATCTGAAAGTAATTGCTTTTCTACTGTATTTAATTGCGTATTTACGCAAATACGCGCCTTATCTATAACTCTGCCTAAAGTAAAGCTGATAGAGCTCTATTATTAGATCTTTTTGCTTTGAAGTTGTTCTGCTCTAAGCAGAAACATGTGTTTTTAACTCAAGATATGTTGAAATTACAGTCTAAGCTTCTACAATGGAAATGTTACATTTCGGCAGAACTAAAGTAAAGCTGATAGCTCTTTTTAGAGCTTTTTGCATTAAATTTGTACTGCTCTAAGTAGCAACATGTATTTTTAACTCAATATATGTTGAAGTTACAGTCTAAGCTTCTACAATGAAAATGTTACATTTGGGATAGAGCTCGATTATTAGAGCTTTTTGCATTGAAGTTGTTTTGCTCTAAGCAGAAACATGTGTTTTTAACTCAAGATTTGTTGAAGATACAGTCTAAGCTTCTAACATGAAAATGTTACATTTGTGCAGACCTAAAGTAAAGCTGATAGCTCTTTTAAGAGCTTTCTGCACTATATTTGTTCTGCTCGAAGCATAAACATATTTTTTTTACTCAATATATGTTGAGGATACAGTCTGACATGAATATGTTACAGTTGTGCAGACCTAAAATAAAGCTGTGTTAACCCATTACCCCATAGCCAGTTTCTAGTTCTGAAGATATGTTGCAACTTAAGCAGGTTGAAAGTAAAGCAGAATGTGCCTTAAGGCACATTCTGCTTTACTTTCAGCCTGCTTTAAGCTACCATCTACTAGAAAATAGAAAATAATTATTCTGATAAATATTCATAATTGTATAATTTGGAACTATTTTCTTCGCTGGCAGAATAAACTAGAGGCGTAAAAAGGCGTTTTTATTGGGTAATGGGTTAAACCTTTCCTCTTGACTTGTATGCATTTAATAATGGATAGAATATTGCTCAAAACAATTTTAAACACATGAAAAAGTATCTTTATCATGAATAAATGAACCAATTACCCCAAAAGCCGAATTTTAGTATTGAAGGTATACCTGTGAGCACTTAAAGCAGGTTGAAAGTAAAGCAAAATGTACATATTGGTGCATTCTCATATCTGCTTTACTTTCAGCCTGCTTAATGTTGCCATCTGCTTTAATTTAGAAAATAATTAAAATGTTACATTTTCAAAACTATAAAAATTGAGTTTTTTTCTTCAATTGAAGGGATAATTTAAAGCTGTAAAAAGGGTATTTATTGAGTACTGGTTTAATAAGCTGAAATGTGCCTCCTTGTAGGAAAGGGTTAAGCACTGTTTGGATAGGCAAATTAAAAAAATTCTGCCCCCAACCAAATTAACTTCTAAAAAGCGTCCGCAGTATTTATTGAAGACCCTGATCAGAGGGCCCCTATTAGGAGCATTTTGATATAGGTCTACACTGTTTGCATAAGATACATGTACTCTTCAAATGTGCACAGTTTGTTAATGATATAAATATTTGGGTGGGGCAGATTACAATGGATTTATACAATTTATGGCCAAATGACAAACAGTGATGATCCTGAACAGAAGTCCCCCTTTATAAAAAGACTGATCAGAATCTACTTTGTGTGAAAAGGATAAGACTTGGTGTATTCATCACAGGTTCAATGGTAATGATTTAAATATGTGGCACTGGGTGCAATGAGTTTTTTACAATTGTATTGGACAAGTGTAATCTTCACAGGTACATTATTTGTTAATGATGAATATATGTGATGGTAGCTTTAACCCATTACCCCATATACATCCATTTGGGCGACATTCTGCCTTTAATCCTTCACTCCATGGTTTGTTTTCATTATTAGCCTGTTTTAAGCTACCATCTGCTAGGATATAGAAACAATTATTATCATGCATTAAAAAAAATTAAATTTCCAGTTTATAAAATAGTGTATATTTAATAGAAATATTTTGCAGAAGGTAGCTTAAAGCAGGCTGAATAAAAAGCAGAATGTATTTTTAAGGCCCTTTCTGCTTTACTTTCAACTTTCTATAAGATGTCACCTGTATGAATATTCATGACAGGTAGAGAAATTAAAGTCATGTATAGGCTTGTTTATGGAGTAATGTGTTAATAAGTGACAACTGTACCTAAAATTTAATCTTATGTACTGTTGTCACATATGAATGTTAAGGTTGAATATAATTTACAGGTATTTCATGTATACAGTTGAGAAAACGTTAATTTTTCCGTTTAAACACAAACGAAACGCAAATGCATTGGGTTAAAATGGTGAAAATGACAACTTATTGACAATCCTGATAATTATTTTAATCTTAGTAGCAAACAGTCTGGAGCCTGATCAGATGCCGGGTTACCAGGCATCTGATCTGGCGTGAAAATGTTCACAATGTAAATAAAAGATTTTGTGTAAACACGTCTATTGGGAAATAATTACGTTTTCTCTGCTGTACTATCTTGAGCCATTTATGAACAGGTTTAGAGTTCTTAATAAATGTTACTAATAGTAAGAGAACTACAGATAAGTGAAAGTATTTCATTTATTTTCCACAGAAATTCTCCATGTACCGTATTCTTCAATCAATCCCTGTGATGCGACTACTCATTAGCTTCATATCTTTTAAATGATTGTAATGAGTGATTGCATACCAGTGGTGGGGCGAGTAAATATTTGGAATGTCCTCTTTATCTTGAGCTCAGGTAAACAAAATAAAATAAAATATGCTATACAAACAATATTTATGTTCAATCTTCATTTTATCCCAAGTAATAATACACTTTGAAAAAAAGTAAATAAATAATGTACATATAATTTGTATCTCAATATTTCATCCAATGGTCTTTAGTAAGGTAAAAAAGTTTATAGCATACTTAATAGTGACCTACTAAACCACAATCAGATAATTCTAAGATGCCATGATACATCTTGGATAAAATGTCAATAAATATGTTGTCATTGAAAAGACCTTCCATGTATGCATCATTAGAAGTATGTTGTATATACAAGCAGATGGTAGCTTAAAGCAGGCTGCGAGTAAAGCAGATTGTGCATTGAGGAGCATTCTGCTTTACTCTTAACTTACTTTAAGTGGTCACCTATCTTCAAAACTATAAACAGGTTATGGTTAAGCCACATTCTACTTTACATTCAGGGTTAACAGGAATCAAATAACAAACTGGTTGCTTCCGGACTGGCGCACATTTGATTGATTTGTAATGTTAGTAAAGTTTTTTTTAATTTCAGACACTCTGTTTCCTCTTCCAGTTTTGCACTTTCCTTGTCTAGTTTCGCAGTTTTGGCACGGATTCGTTTTGTATCTTCAATAATCCTCTCCCTGTCTAGTTTCAAGTTGTCCTCCTCCAAACTGTCAATTCTTCTTTTTGTGGTGATCCTTTTCTTGGA
Source organism: Gari tellinella (assembly GCA_922989275.2). NCBI lineage: Eukaryota > Metazoa > Mollusca > Bivalvia > Cardiida > Psammobiidae > Gari > Gari tellinella. Next base: position 58,103,957 of record OV277858.1, read on the forward strand.
TATCTCCAGATTTTCTGTTTAAAACAATGGCATTTTGAAGCTTGTTGTATGAAAGAACTCTAAGTTAAGAGCCATATGACAATAAGATTAATTTCCTTAACACGTTACCCCATAGGCAGAGTAAGACAGGCGACTACTTAATGCATGTTGAGAGTAAAGCAGGATGTGCATCAAGTCTCATTATGCTTTACTTTTAACCTGCTTTAAGCCATTGTCTTCTACGATAAAGGAAAAATATTTTTATAATAATAATTGATGGCTTTATAAAGTGGAACTACTCAGAGCAGAGACCGGTCTATACAACAAAGTTAAGTTTCCTTTTACCATGATATATGTATATATACCGAGCGAAAAAAGTTTAGTAATACATTATGGATGCAAACCACTTCGGCGCAGTACAATTTATCTCTCATATTTCATAATGACATAAGTAACCGAGCTCTACAGAACAGAGAGAGATATCGATTGTGCTTGAACATCTGCGTAAAGGGAGGTAACTCCTCTTGTATTGTAACTGCTTAACAAGTTATTAACAAAATGCCAGTCATGGTTTCCTTCATTTCAGTATTGTTTAGCCTCTTATTATCTGCCCTTGATGTACTCTACCATACTAGAATTATGAGGTTGTATTCCAAAATTGTTTACATGCTATACTACAAATTTGAATGGATTTAAATTAAAACTGATGAAACATTAAGATAAAGCTATCAAGCTTCAGTACAACAGGTGAGCGATATCAGGGCCTTCAGGCCCTCTTGTTCAAATTACCTCCCTTTGCATCAGTGGATGTTCAACACCTGTCATCCATCTGTCTCATCCAATTTTAACCCTTTATTCCATACAAGTGCCTTTTAGCACATTTAATTTATTCTTTGAAAGAAGAAAATAGTCCTAATTAATAAAGTCATATGAAATTGTCTCTATATTCCAGCAGACGTTAGCTGAAAGAAGACTAAAAGTAAAGCAGAATGTGCCTTAAGGCGCATTCTGCTTTACTTTGCCTTTAGGCGCATTCTGCTTTACTTTCAACCTGCTTTAAGTGCTCATCTGTCTTCAAAACTAGCAAAAAGTTAGAATATGGGTCCGGTTGAGTCAAAAACTAGATTTCTATGTCAAAACAAAGAAAAACACTGTTCACCTTTTGGAGACTACAAATCTGAACAAGATATTATCAGAATGTTTGTCAACATCCAATTTAGATCAAAATCAAATGTGGCTTGTGTCTAGTTAAAAACTAGGTCAATGGGTCGAAACATAGAAAAATCTTGTTAACATTGATCAATCTAAAGATTGATTGTACAAAGTACTTTCATTTAAAATGAATCCATTTAACTTACCACTGCATGCACTTGGGCGAGATGTTTGGCATTGGCTCACTGACACTGGAATATTGTCTCCAGATGGACCTATTGATAATATTAAACAATTGTAAATTTTAACAGTTCCTCTACTGGTTATCATTAACCTTTTTACTCCTGTTTCTTTTATTTTTTTAAGAAATGATGCCGCTTAACCCATGACCCCATAGTCGGTTACTAGTTTTGAAGACTGGTAATCAGAATGAAAGTAAAGCCGAATATACCTTAATTTAATGCTTAATCTGCTTTACCTTCAGTCTGCTTTGAGATACTTTTTACTAGAATATAGAAGATATTTAATATGGTGTACATATTCATTACGTAGCCTTGTCAGGACTACATTCTCTTAGTCCAACTGCTCTCAATAAGCACTGCATAAAGCAGGATGCCAAATGACGTCACTGATGCTGACGTTCCTACAAACAAAGTAGCTTCGCGGTTACATACAGTGTGATAAGTCTTTTTTTCATACCTCCATGAATACAATAAAATGTTCGAATTGTTCCTTCAATGTATAAAGTTGAATTAGATATTTTCTTCAGTGAAGGATGAAATTAACCTATTATCCAAAAAATACCCCCTTTTTACGCCTTATAATTATTCATCCACGGAAGAAAACAGTTTCATTTTAAAAGGTCATGAATAATTAACATGAAAATATTTTCTATATCCTATCAAAAAGTAGCTTAATGCAGGCTGACAAAAAAGCAGAATGTGTCTTAAAGCACATTCTGCTTTACTTTCAACCGGCTTTAATAAAAACAGTCTATTGGTTTAATTGAGTTAATTGGTGTATGGTAATGGGTTAAGGCAGGTTGAACTGATTAAGGCATTTACATAAATTATAAAATGGTACACACCAATGGGATTTTTCTTCGGCAACAAGGGTGTGCTGTGATCTCTGCTGCATTGTTCTGGAATGAGATTATATTTAAATGTACAAGAACAGTAAAACCTCTTTATTATGACCAATATAAAGAAGGCTATTTGATTTTATAGCAGGTAACGACAAACTAACGTGATATTATACAGACAGCTAAGAGCTTCTGAATGAAGTCATTTTTCCATATCACCGTACTTAAAGCTGTCCCATGTCTTAACCGTTTACACCATAGCCTATTTAACTTTCTGAAAAAAGATTACAACCGACAAACAGCATGAAAGTCTGTTTTGACGCTCAATCTGACAAGATAATCAGATAGAAATTTTTTTTATGGTGTCTACTGTCTACTCATGAAAGCATAAAAGGGTGTATTTATGGGGTAATGGGTTAAACAGTTTACATCTTAAACATACTGAAATATTCCAGACAAGGGTATTATCTGATTATTCTGACATGGCAAAGTTGCTTTAAGAACACAATAGATTTTTATGGTAAATAGGTAAGCAAGATAACATCCGATACCGGCAAAAGTATATATAATTGTAAAGGTCGGACCGGCAAAAGTATATATAATTGTAAAGAAAAAATAGAAGGTGTGTTTAGTCATTTTTACCGTTACAAAATGTGTACACTTTCAAAGTGGATATAAGCAGGATCCTCGTGCAGCACGAGACCAATGCGCCAACTTTACTGATATGTTATTCTTTTCCAATAAACGCAGTTACACTGAAACTATTATTTCCATTGCAAACAGGTTGGAGCCAGATCAGATGCCACTCAGATTAAAAAATAAGTAAATTTCAACAGTTTAGTGTATTGCGCTTGAGTTTAAACTGGAAAGAATAATGTCTTCCTTTCTGTACATTATACGCACAATAAATACACCACGATTTGTCCATTAATTATATAAAAAAAAAAGATAAAAAACAAGGTATGCTTACCTAGTTCAGTGTCCAGCCCAAGTTCTAGGCTGGTCACTCCAGGCCTCTTGCAGGAGTTGTCAAGCCATATTTTTTCAGCTTGGCTTGGCGACTTTTGTTTAGGCCCTCCACCAGTCTTTTTCATTAGGTCTAATTTAAGCTGACCTAAAAATGAAAATTGCCATCATGTTATGTCAGTGGAACATGTTTCTCCTCGCAACCCATGGTGCAGGCACAGTCGACAAATTTAAAACTAGCTCTCTATGGATTTTGATTATACTTGCATGTAATGTGTATAGCTATAAGTTCTCTAAGGAGTGCAACTATTGTTGAAATCTAATAATTGCAGCAATAGTTATATGCCCTTGATATACTTTGAAATGCTAGAAAAAAAATCATTTCAATATTGTTGAGGTTCTAGTTATCTACCCTTGATGTAATCTACTATACTAGAATTATGAGGTTGTATTCCCGAAATTGTTTACATGCTACACTACAAATTGGATTGGATTTAGATTACAACGGGTGAAACAGAAAGGTATAGCTATCAGGCTTCTGTACAACAGATGAGCGATATCAGGGTCTTCATGCTAAGGCCATGGGTAATGTCTTAAACAAGACAAAATTATTGCAGAAAGCCTCTGCTTCATTGTTTTGAAAAAAATATTTCACAGAAATTGTGCAGTTTGTTCATTCTAACGAATATGACAACACTAAGAGAGTACATAATTTATATATAAGAATACATAAAAATTATGATTTTCCAATTCTCTAAAATAATTGTGTCATAATAACTTTCATTTTACCTCTTTGTTTGATGTTAGACAGCTACTTCTTTAGCTGGGGCACCGTCTTCGGAACCATGGCTACACTAAAAAAAAAAACACTCTGTCAAAATAAAAAACAAGAGGCCCATGCGGGCCTAAATATCGCTCACCTTGAAAAACCAACACAAGGGTCACATGACCCCTGGGGTGGAATCACTTTTCACCCCGAGACATAATTTCAAAAATCTTGCTGATGAACTTGAAAATTAAGTGTGCTGTAAAATATTATGTACATGAATGGTTTCACTTTTCATTGAAAAAAATCTATTTTTAGCTAATATGACCCAGATATGCAACAGACCCGAACCGTTTCAGCAATATTGGTAAAGAACATCTAAAAGTGTCACTATGCTAAATATCAAAGCTCTTGCCATAGTAGTATCAGAGAAGAATATTTCTCTACATAACTCTATGTAAACTGCAACCCCTAGGGCCTTGGCAGTTTTAACCCCAAGGGGCATAATTTGAACAATCTTGTTAGAGGACATAAAGATGATGCTTTGTGCCAAAAAAAAGCTCATGGTACTGTGGTTTCAGACAAGAAGTTTTTTTAAGATTTCATTGAAAAAAAATCTATTTTTAGCTCCTGTGACATAGTTATACAACTGACCGGAACCATATTTACAATAATAGTTAAGGGCTTCTAGAAGTGTCATCATGCCAAATATGAAAGCTCTGACCATATTAGTTTCAGAGATATAGATGTTTTGAATATTTCACTATATAACTCTTTGCGGGGTCATTTTTTACCCTAGGGACATAATTTGAACATTCTTGATAGAGGACCTGTAAAAGATTTAAAACTTGGTAGCAATGGCTTCAATCCTTGGCACTCAGGATTTCGGGTTCATATCTAGATTCTATCCAAATTTTATAAAAAAAAATATTTCAGTCAAGTCATTTTGTTTTTACCAATAATCATGATTTACATAGATCTATATAAGTATTAGGAAAATCTATATCAATAATAATCAGACTCTGTTTCAGTAACAACTATGAACATTTGGTCTCTGAATGAGAGTTGTACTTTTCATAACTTTATAGAATACAACTAGATCTACTACACTGTTTAAAAGTGAGTGAACTTTAACAATGATCTCTCTTAAACGAAACCATTTGAATCAGATCTAGATCAACAAGACGTTTTTTCACTCTCATTTTCTCAAATGTACAAATTGAAATGGTTTATTTGATGGTATTGAGTTTCTTAAAAATGTTCATACCTTCCCGTGTCAAAACTATTTATAGACAGGATGTGTACGTACGGTATCTAATGTAAACAAATGCTATATTTAGGTCATTTGCCTGGTTGGAATGCGTCCTGGGAAATCGACAGAGAGTACCGCTGGCCTGATTTCAGGCTAATATAGCATCATAGTCGAAAAAAGCATTTAGCACATAAATGTAAAAAAGTTCACTCATTTTGGGCACAGCTTCGTAGATCTCTCAGTTATTTTACTTACGCATTTACTCTGTTCAGTATATCTGCCCAACACCGATCCTTTGAAGCTGCAGTCACCCCTCCAACACCAGGCCCCTTGAATTTTCCATTTAAAATGTGGTCGTTGTCGACCACATTTTGAATAAGCACGAGCGTTTCACGCTCAGTGAAACGGACACTGTTAGAGTCACTCTCCATTTTTCTGAACTGTGGGTTGCAGACGATTGACAGTTTGCGGGAAATTGACGAATACGGAAATGACGCAGTGCGCGCGACTCGATGGAAACGTAAACAATAGGCCGCTTGAGTACTAATAAAATCACAGTCTCATTTGAGCAAATTTTCGAGACGTTTAGTAAAAGCCAAATTGAGCAAGGTCTCAAGTGAGACAATGTCTCACTTGAATGAGACGAAATATGAGCATGAGATTTGCTTGAGTTTGAGACGTTTCGTAAAAGCCGGGCCTGGACTGAATTGTTAAAAAATACAGTTTGTACTGTATTAAGTGTAATTGCGGTTTGAAAAGGACAAGTGTTTAATATTGGCGGGAAGAGAGCGGAGCGCATTGGTTGTAATAGTACATGGTTTATACGGACAGTATTTGTCTACGGAGACATGTTTCGATTGGTGTAAATAAGTATCCTCCATTCTCCATAACCGGACCTTTCCTACCAATCCAGAAGCCTCACAAAAACGCTTGATAAAGTGCGTGCGGTTTGCTTACTTAATCGCAAAAGCGGTTCCGGTTAGGTAATAGATGCCTGCAGCATAATAGCCGAGAAAAATGCTGAAAAAAACCTTGGAATTTTAGTGAAACTTTGAAGAAAATTATATTTTCGAAAAATGAGTACCCAGAGCAACAGATAAGGGTAGTTTTTCAAAACTTAAAATCTTTATTTTTGAATTAAACCCTATAGTGTCACTACTCATTAGAATCGTCTCTTCGAGACGATTCTAATGAGTAGTAACACTATAATAGGATTTGGTGCTGAAATGAGTGATAAAATGTTTGATTTGTTGAAATAACTACCTCTTATCTGGAGCCCTGGTACCAAAATTAACCACGTACCTTATTTTTTTAATGTCCCTTTGTAAAATGATTTCGAATAACGCATTTTACAATATAACTCTAAATGTTTATTACGTGTAGCGGCTGCGATTGTCTGGAAATTGACCTTTCACATGCAGTATAAATTTGACCCGATTGTGTACAAGCGCCTTTGTTACCCGGATGATGACGTCACACTTCCGTCATGATAGGAATTCACGGCGCTGCATTTACAGTCGAAGGTTAGTTTGAATAACTGGTATTTGTTTAAACAATGAAGTTGTTTGATTACTTTAAGTGTTATTTTCAGTTAGAAAACTATTTTTTCTCCATATTCATTTAATGTATCTCCCAGTTACGATTTAAATTGGTTATCTTTATATACCCTTTTCGCTAAGGGTTCCGGATGAACGGACGACAAGGATACAGTATAACTCTTCTTTTACGACCACTAAAAGAAGGTCGGTGGCTTGTACGAAGAACATGTTTCAGCTTAAGGCAGGGCGAAAGTAAAGGAAAAAGCTCCTAAAGGTTCCTACTTTAGCCTGCCTTAAGCAGCAAGTTAGGCCTTAGCCGTTCATGGTTATTTAACGGGTAAATGGATAGGAATAGCGTATTTACCACTGTAAGCCACATTCAGCCTGCTTAAAAGCACATTGAAAGCAAAGCAGAATACAAATTAAGGCGCATTCAGCTTTGCTATTCATCTGCTTTAAGCTAAAACTAATTATCAAAACAAAGACGCGTTTAAAAGAGTCGGATGAAAGGGGTCATCACTTAGCAGAGACTGCACAATTTGGTATAATTGTTTATTTAGAACGCGTTTTTTTTAAACACGTTAAAATCGTTAGGCCTTAACCGTTCACGATGCGTTTCTTATGTGCTACGATTTTACCACTGTAAGCCACATTCAGCCTGCTTAAAAGCACATCGAAAGCAAAGCAGAATACAAATTAAGGCGCATTCGGCTTTGCTATTCATCTGCTTTAAGCTTCAATCTGCTAGTATATAGAAACTATTTTATATATAGACTTTAAACAAGTCTTTGACACAATTTGGCCACCAAACTTGTGTCCCCCTGGGCCCCACCTAAAGCCCACGTTCAAATTAGGCGGGGAGATTTCAACATCCGAGCGACAAGTCGTGGAGTGGGTGTCTCGCTGAAACCTTACTGAAAAATAAATGGGGTTATTAGCTGCAAGAAATAGATTGACATGAGATACGGTACTGAAAAGAAGACAAATGATATTGACAAGCCTAAAATCTACAAAGCAAACATTAACGAAACTATACACAAGGAAAAAACATTTAGAAACTATAACTACTATTGTTATCCTTATCATTATTATTAATTTTATTATTAGTTTAGTTTTATTATTAGTTTAGTATTATTATTAGGTATTATTTTTAGTCTTTAGTATTATCATATTATTTTTATTATTTTTATTGTTTTTATTATCATTTTATTATTGGTTTTATTATTATACTTATTCTATAAATTGGCTGGATGCAGTTTCACGTCATACTCAGAATAGGACGAATAACATGCACGTTATAACCTAATTAACATGAATATTCAATAACAATTTGTTCCTAAACAAACCAACTGATTAAGTCCCCATATACTAACAACGCTAATTAATACTAAAACTAATTATCGAAACAAAGACGCGTTTAAAAGAGTCGGATGAAAGGGTCATCACTTAGCAGAGGCTGCATTGGTATAATTGTTTATTTAGAACGCGTTTTTTTTAAACACGTTAAAATGGTTAGGCCTTAACCGTTCACGACGCGTTTCTTATTATATGCATATATTTAACGGGTAAATGGATAGGAATAGCGTATTTACCACTGTAAGCCACATTCAGCCTGCTTAAAAGCACATTGAAAGCAAAGCAGAATACAAATTAAGGCGCATTCGGCTTTGCTATTCATCTGCTTTAAGCTTCAATCTGCTAGTGACGTTCCTCATATACTAACAACACTAATTAATACTAAAACTAATTATCAAAACAAAGACGCGTTTAAAAGAGTCGGATGAAAGGGGTCATCACTTAGCAGAGACTGCACAATTTGGTATAATTGTTTATTTAGAACGCGTTTTTTTTAAACACGTTAAAATCGTTAGGCCTTAACCGTTCACGATGCGTTTCTTATGTGCTACGATTTTACCACTGTAAGCCACATTCAGCCTGCTTAAAAGCACATCGAAAGCAAAGCAGAATACAAATTAAGGCGCATTCGGCTTTGCTATTCATCTGCTTTAAGCTTCAATCTGCTAGTATATAGAAACTATTTTATATATAGACTTTAAACAAGTCTTTGACACAATTTGGCCACCAAACTTGTGTCCCCCTGGGCCCCACCTAAAGCCCACGTTCAAATTAGGCGGGGAGATTTCAACATCCGAGCGACAAGTCGTGGAGTGGGTGTCTCGCTGAAACCTTACTGAAAAATAAATGGGGTTATTAGCTGCAAGAAATAGATTGACATGAGATACGGTACTGAAAAGAAGACAAATGATATTGACAAGCCTAAAATCTACAAAGCAGACATTAACGAAACTATACACAAGGAAAAAACATTTAGAAACTATAACTACTATTGTTATCCTTATCATTATTATTAATTTTATTATTAGTTTAGTTTTATTATTAGTTTAGTATTATTATTAGGTATTATTTTTAGTCTTTAGTATTATCATATTATTTTTATTATTGTTATTGTTATTATTATCATATTATTATTGGTTTTATTATTATACTTATTCTATAAATTGGCTGGATGCAGTTTCACGTCATACTCAGAATAGGACGAATAACATGCACGTTATAACCTAATTAACATGAATATTCAATAACAATTTGTTCCTAAACAAACCAACTGATTAAGTCCCCATATACTAACAACGCTAATTAATACTAAAACTAATTATCGAAACAAAGACGCGTTTAAAAGAGTCGGATGAAAGGGTCATCACTTAGCAGAGGCTGCATTGGTATAATTGTTTATTTAGAACGCGTTTTTTTTAAACACGTTAAAATGGTTAGGCCTTAACCGTTCACGACGCGTTTCTTATTATATGCATATATTTAACGGGTAAATGGATAGGAATAGCGTATTTACCACTGTAAGCCACATTCAGCCTGCTTAAAAGCACATTGAAAGCAAAGCAGAATACAAATTAAGGCGCATTCGGCTTTGCTATTCATCTGCTTTAAGCTTCAATCTGCTAGTGACGTTCCCCATATACTAACAACGCTAATTAATACTAAAACAAATTATCAAAACAAAGACGCGTTTAAAAGAGTCGGATGAAAGGGGTCATCACTTAGCAGAGACTGCACAATTTGGTATAATTGTTTATTTAGAACGCGTTTTTTTTTAACACGTTAAAATCGTTAGGCCTTAACCGTTCACGATGCGTTTCTTATGTGCTACGATTTTACCACTGTAAGCCACATTCAGCCTGCTTAAAAGCACATCGAAAGCAAAGCAGAATACAAATTAAGGCGCATTCGGCTTTGCTATTCATCTGCTTTAAGCTTCAATCTGCTAGTATATAGAAACTATTTTATATATAGACTTTAAACAAGTCTTTGACACAATTTGGCCACCAAACTTGTGTCCCCCTGGGCCCCACCTAAAGCCCACGTTCAAATTAGGCGGGGAGATTTCAACATCCGAGCGACAAGTCGTGGAGTGGGTGTCTCGCTGAAACCTTACTGAAAAATAAATGGGGTTATTAGCTGCAAGAAATAGATTGACATGAGATACGGTACTGAAAAGAAGACAAATGATATTGACAAGCCTAAAATCTACAAAGCAAACATTAACAAAACTATACACAAGGAAAAAACATTTAGAAACTATAACTACTATTGTTATCCTTATCATTATTATTAATTTTATTATTAGTTTAGTTTTATTATTAGTTTAGTATTATTATTAGGTATTATTTTTAGTCTTTAGTATTATCATATTATTTTTATTATTGTTATTGTTATTATTATCATATTATTATTGGTTTTATTATTATACTTATTCTATAAATTGGCTGGATGCAGTTTCACGTCATACTCAGAATAGGACGAATAACATGCACGTTATAACCTAATTAACATGAATATTCAATAACAATTTGTTCCTAAACAAACCAACTGATTAAGTCCCCATATACTAACAACGCTAATTAATACTAAAACTAATTATCGAAACAAAGACGCGTTTAAAAGAGTCGGATGAAAGGGTCATCACTTAGCAGAGGCTGCATTGGTATAATTGTTTATTTAGAACGCGTTTTTTTTAAACACGTTAAAATGGTTAGGCCTTAACCGTTCACGACGCGTTTCTTATTATATGCATATATTTAACGGGTAAATGGATAGGAATAGCGTATTTACCACTGTAAGCCACATTCAGCCTGCTTAAAAGCACATTGAAAGCAAAGCAGAATACAAATTAAGGCGCATTCGGCTTTGCTATTCATCTGCTTTAAGCTTCAATCTGCTAGTGACGTTCCCCATATACTAACAACGCTAATTAATACTAAAACTAATTATCAAAACAAAGACGCGTTTAAAAGAGTCGGATGAAAGGGGTCATCAATTAGCAGAGACTGCACAATTTGGTATAATTGTTTATTTAGAACGCGTTTTTTTTAAACACGTTAAAATCGTTAGGCCTTAACCGTTCACGATGCGTTTCTTATGTGCTACAATTTTACCACTGTAAGCCACATTCAGCCTGCTTAAAAGCACATCGAAAGCAAAGCAGAATACAAATTAAGGCGCATTCGGCTTTGCTATTCATCTGCTTTAAGCTTCAATCTGCTAGTATATAGAAACTATTTTATATATAGACTTTAAACAAGTCTTTGACACAATTTGGCCACCAAACTTGTGTCCCCCTGGGCCCCACCTAAAGCCCACGTTCAAATTAGGCGGGGAGATTTCAACATCCGAGCGACAAGTCGTGGAGTGGGTGTCTCGCTGAAACCTTACTGAAAAATAAATGGGGTTATTAGCTGCAAGAAATAGATTGACATGAGATACGGTACTGAAAAGAAGACAAATGATATTGACAAGCCTAAAATCTACAAAGCAAACATTAACGAAACTATACACAAGGAAAAAACATTTAGAAACTATAACTACTATTGTTATCCTTATCATTATTATTAATTTTATTATTAGTTTAGTTTTATTATTAGTTTAGTATTATTATTAGGTATTATTTTTAGTCTTATTATTTTTATTATTGTTATTGTTATTATTATCATATTATTATTGGTTTTATTATTATACTTATTCTATAAATTGGCTGGATGCAGTTTCACGTCATACTCAGAATAGGACGAATAACATGCACGTTATAACCTAATTAACATGAATATTCAATAACAATTTGTTCCTAAACAAACCAACTGATTAAGTCCCCATATACTAACAACGCTAATTAATACTAAAACTAATTATCGAAACAAAGACGCGTTTAAAAGAGTCGGATGAAAGGGTCATCACTTAGCAGAGGCTGCATTGGTATAATTGTTTATTTAGAACGCGCTTTTTTTAAACACGTTAAAATGGTTAGGCCTTAACCGTTCACGACGCGTTTCTTATTATATGCATATATTTAACGGGTAAATGGATAGGAATAGCGTATTTACCACTGTAAGCCACATTCAGCCTGCTTAAAAGCACATTGAAAGCAAAGCAGAATACAAATTAAGGCGCATTCGGCTTTGCTATTCATCTGCTTTAAGCTTCAATCTGCTAGTGACGTTCCCCATATACTAACAACGCTAATTAATACTAAAACTAATTATCAAAACAAAGACGCGTTTAAAAGAGTCGGATGAAAGGGGTCATCACTTAGCAGAGACTCCACAATTTGGTATAATTGTTTATTTAGAACGCGTTTTTTTTAAACATGTTAAAATCGTTAGGCCTTAACCGTTCACGATGCGTTTCTTATGTGCTACGATTTTACCACTGTAAGCCACATTCAGCCTGCTTAAAAGCACATCGAAAGCAAAGCAGAATACAAATTAAGGCGCATTCGGCTTTGCTATTCATCTGCTTTAAGCTTCAATCTGCTAGTATATAGAAACTATTTTATATATAGACTTTAAACAAGTCTTTGACACAATTTGGCCACCAAACTTGTGTCCCCCTGGGCCCCACCTAAAGCCCACGTTCAAATTAGGCGGGGAGATTTCAACATCCGAGCGACAAGTCGTGGAGTGGGTGTCTCGCTGAAACCTTACTGAAAAATAAATGGGGTTATTAGCTGCAAGAAATAGATTGACATGAGATACGGTACTGAAAAGAAGACAAATGATATTGACAAGCCTAAAATCTACAAAGCAAACATTAACGAAACTATACACAAGGAAAAAACATTTAGAAACTATAACTACTATTGTTATCCTTATCATTATTATTAATTTTATTATTAGTTTAGTTTTATTATTAGTTTAGTATTATTATTAGGTATTATTTTTAGTCTTTAGTATTATCATATTATTTTTATTATTGTTATTGTTTTTATTATCATATTATTATTGGTTTTATTATTATACTTATTCTATAAATTGGCTGGATGCAGTTTCACGTCATACTCAGAATAGGACGAATAACATGCACGTTATAACCTAATTAACATGAATATTCAATAACAATTTGTTCCTAAACAAACCAACTGATTAAGTCCCCATATACTAACAACGCTAATTAATACTAAAACTAATTATCGAAACAAAGACGCGTTTAAAAGAGTCGGATGAAAGGGTCATCACTTAGCAGAGGCTGCATTGGTATAATTGTTTATTTAGAACGCGCTTTTTTTAAACACGTTAAAATGGTTAGGCCTTAACCGTTCACGACGCGTTTCTTATTATATGCATATATTTAACGGGTAAATGGATAGGAATAGCGTATTTACCACTGTAAGCCACATTCAGCCTGCTTAAAAGCACATTGAAAGCAAAGCAGAATACAAATTAAGGCGCATTCGGCTTTGCTATTCATCTGCTTTAAGCTTCAATCTGCTAGTGACGTTCCCCATATACTAACAACACTAATTAATACTAAAACTAATTATCAAAACAAAGACGCGTTTAAAAGAGTCGGATGAAAGGGGTCATCACTTAGCAGAGACTCCACAATTTGGTATAATTGTTTATTTAGAACGCGTTTTTTTTAAACACGTTAAAATCGTTAGGCCTTAACCGTTCACGATGCGTTTCTTATGTGCTACGATTTTACCACTGTAAGCCACATTCAGCCTGCTTAAAAGCACATCGAAAGCAAAGCAGAATACAAATTAAGGCGCATTCGGCTTTGCTATTCATCTGCTTTAAGCTTCAATCTGCTAGTATATAGAAACTATTTTATATATAGACTTTAAACAAGTCTTTGACACAATTTGGCCACCAAACTTGTGTCCCCCTGGGCCCCACCTAAAGCCCACGTTCAAATTAGGCGGGGAGATTTCAACATCCGAGCGACAAGTCGTGGAGTGGGTGTCTCGCTGAAACCTTACTGAAAAATAAATGGGGTTATTAGCTGCAAGAAATAGATTGACATGAGATACGGTACTGAAAAGAAGACAAATGATATTGACAAGCCTAAAATCTACAAAGCAAACATTAACAAAACTATACACAAGGAAAAAACATTTAGAAACTATAACTACTATTGTTATCCTTATCATTATTATTAATTTTATTATTAGTTTAGTTTTATTATTAGTTTAGTATTATTATTAGGTATTATTTTTAGTCTTTAGTATTATCATATTATTTTTATTATTGTTATTGTTATTATTATCATATTATTATTGGTTTTATTATTATACTTATTCTATAAATTGGCTGGATGCAGTTTCACGTCATACTCAGAATAGGACGAATAACATGCACGTTATAACCTAATTAACATGAATATTCAATAACAATTTGTTCCTAAACAAACCAACTGATTAAGTCCCCATATACTAACAACGCTAATTAATACTAAAACTAATTATCGAAACAAAGACGCGTTTAAAAGAGTCGGATGAAAGGGTCATCACTTAGCAGAGGCTGCATTGGTATAATTGTTTATTTAGAACGCGTTTTTTTTAAACACGTTAAAATGGTTAGGCCTTAACCGTTCACGACGCGTTTCTTATTATATGCATATATTTAACGGGTAAATGGATAGGAATAGCGTATTTACCACTGTAAGCCACATTCAGCCTGCTTAAAAGCACATTGAAAGCAAAGCAGAATACAAATTAAGGCGCATTCGGCTTTGCTATTCATCTGCTTTAAGCTTCAATCTGCTAGTGACGTTCCCCATATACTAACAACGCTAATTAATACTAAAACTAATTATCAAAACAAAGACGCGTTTAAAAGAGTCGGATGAAAGGGGTCATCACTTAGCAGAGACTGCACAATTTGGTATAATTGTTTATTTAGAATGCGTTTTTTTTAAACACGTTAAAATCGTTAGGCCTTAACCGTTCACGATGCGTTTCTTATGTGCTACAATTTTACCACTGTAAGCCACATTCAGCCTGCTTAAAAGCACATCGAAAGCAAAGCAGAATACAAATTAAGGCGCATTCGGCTTTGCTATTCATCTGCTTTAAGCTTCAATCTGCTAGTATATAGAAACTATTTTATATATAGACTTTAAACAAGTCTTTGACACAATTTGGCCACCAAACTTGTGTCCCCCTGGGCCCCACCTAAAGCCCACATTCAAATTAGGCGGGGAGATTTCAACATCCGAGCGACAAGTCGTGGAGTGGGTGTCTCGCTGAAACCTTACTGAAAAATAAATGGGGTTATTAGCTGCAAGAAATAGATTGACATGAGATACGGTACTGAAAAGAAGACAAATGATATTGACAAGCCTAAAATCTACAAAGCAAACATTAACGAAACTATACACAAGGAAAAAACATTTAGAAACTATAACTACTATTGTTATCCTTATCATTATTATTAATTTTATTATTAGTTTAGTTTTATTATTAGTTTAGTATTATTATTAGGTATTATTTTTAGTCTTATTATTTTTATTATTGTTATTGTTATTATTATCATATTATTATTGGTTTTATTATTATACTTATTCTATAAATTGGCTGGATGCAGTTTCACGTCATACTCAGAATAGGACGAATAACATGCACGTTATAACCTAATTAACATGAATATTCAATAACAATTTGTTCCTAAACAAACCAACTGATTAAGTCCCCATATACTAACAACGCTAATTAATACTAAAACTAATTATCGAAACAAAGACGCGTTTAAAAGAGTCGGATGAAAGGGTCATCACTTAGCAGAGGCTGCATTGGTATAATTGTTTATTTAGAACGCGCTTTTTTTAAACACGTTAAAATGGTTAGGCCTTAACCGTTCACGACGCGTTTCTTATTATATGCATATATTTAACGGGTAAATGGATAGGAATAGCGTATTTACCACTGTAAGCCACATTCAGCCTGCTTAAAAGCACATTGAAAGCAAAGCAGAATACAAATTAAGGCGCATTCGGCTTTGCTATTCATCTGCTTTAAGCTTCAATCTGCTAGTGACGTTCCCCATATACTAACAACGCTAATTAATACTAAAACTAATTATCAAAACAAAGACGCGTTTAAAAGAGTCGGATGAAAGGGGTCATCACTTAGCAGAGACTCCACAATTTGGTATAATTGTTTATTTAGAACGCGTTTTTTTTAAACACGTTAAAATCGTTAGGCCTTAACCGTTCACGATGCGTTTCTTATGTGCTACGATTTTACCACTGTAAGCCACATTCAGCCTGCTTAAAAGCACATCGAAAGCAAAGCAGAATACAAATTAAGGCGCATTCGGCTTTGCTATTCATCTGCTTTAAGCTTCAATCTGCTAGTATATAGAAACTATTTTATATATAGACTTTAAACAAGTCTTTGACACAATTTGGCCACCAAACTTGTGTCCCCCTGGGCCCCACCTAAAGCCCACGTTCAAATTAGGCGGGGAGATTTCAACATCCGAGCGACAAGTCGTGGAGTGGGTGTCTCGCTGAAACCTTACTGAAAAATAAATGGGGTTATTAGCTGCAAGAAATAGATTGACATGAGATACGGTACTGAAAAGAAGACAAATGATATTGACAAGCCTAAAATCTACAAAGCAGACATTAACGAAACTATACACAAGGAAAAAACATTTAGAAACTATAACTACTATTGTTATCCTTATCATTATTATTAATTTTATTATTAGTTTAGTTTTATTATTAGTTTAGTATTATTATTAGGTATTATTTTTAGTCTTTAGTATTATCATATTATTTTTATTATTGTTATTGTTATTATTATCATATTATTATTGGTTTTATTATTATACTTATTCTATAAATTGGCTGGATGCAGTTTCACGTCATACTCAGAATAGGACGAATAACATGCACGTTATAACCTAATTAACATGAATATTCAATAACAATTTGTTCCTAAACAAACCAACTGATTAAGTCCCCATATACTAACAAAGCTAATTAATACTAAAACTAATTATCGAAACAAAGACGCGTTTAAAAGAGTCGGATGAAAGGGTCATCACTTAGCAGAGGCTGCATTGGTATAATTGTTTATTTAGAACGCGTTTTTTTTAAACACGTTAAAATGGTTAGGCCTTAACCGTTCACGACACGTTTCTTATTATATGCATATATTTAACGGGTAAATGGATAGGAATAGCGTATTTACCACTGTAAGCCACATTCAGCCTGCTTAAAAGCACATTGAAAGCAAAGCAGAATACAAATTAAGGCGCATTCGGCTTTGCTATTCATCTGCTTTAAGCTTCAATCTGCTAGTGACGTTCCCCATATACTAACAACGCTAATTAATACTAAAACTAATTATCAAAACAAAGACGCGTTTAAAAGAGTCGGATGAAAGGGGTCATCACTTAGCAGAGACTGCACAATTTGGTATAATTGTTTATTTAGAACGCGTTTTTTTTAAACACGTTAAAATCGTTAGGCCTTAACCGTTCACGATGCGTTTCTTATGTGCTACGATTTTACCACTGTAAGCCACATTCAGCCTGCTTAAAAGCACATCGAAAGCAAAGCAGAATACAAATTAAGGCGCATTCGGCTTTGCTATTCATCTGCTTTAAGCTTCAATCTGCTAGTATATAGAAACTATTTTATATATAGACTTTAAACAAGTCTTTGACACAATTTGGCCACCAAACTTGTGTCCCCCTGGGCCCCACCTAAAGCCCACGTTCAAATTAGGCGGGGAGATTTCAACATCCGAGCGACAAGTCGTGGAGTGGGTGTCTCGCTGAAACCTTACTGAAAAATAAATGGGGTTATTAGCTGCAAGAAATAGATTGACATGAGATACGGTACTGAAAAGAAGACAAATGATATTGACAAGCCTAAAATCTACAAAGCAAACATTAACGAAACTATACACAAGGAAAAAACATTTAGAAACTATAACTACTATTGTTATCCTTATCATTATTATTAATTTTATTATTAGTTTAGTTTTATTATTAGTTTAGTATTATTATTAGGTATTATTTTTAGTCTTTAGTATTATCATATTATTTTTATTATTGTTATTGTTATTATTATCATATTATTATTGGTTTTATTATTATACTTATTCTATAAATTGGCTGGATGCAGTTTCACGTCATACTCAGAATAGGACGAATAACATGCACGTTATAACCTAATTAACATGAATATTCAATAACAATTTGTTCCTAAACAAACCAACTGATTAAGTCCCCATATACTAACAACGCTAATTAATACTAAAACTAATTATCGAAACAAAGACGCGTTTAAAAGAGTCGGATGAAAGGGTCATCACTTAGCAGAGGCTGCATTGGTATAATTGTTTATTTAGAACGCGTTTTTTTTAAGCACGTTAAAATGGTTAGGCCTTAACCGTTCACGACGCGTTTCTTATTATATGCATATATTTAACGGGTAAATGGATAGGAATAGCGTATTTACCACTGTAAGCCACATTCAGCCTGCTTAAAAGCACATTGAAAGCAAAGCAGAATACAAATTAAGGCGCATTCGGCTTTGCTATTCATCTGCTTTAAGCTTCAATCTGCTAGTGACGTTCCCCATATACTAACAACGCTAATTAATACTAAAACTAATTATCAAAACAAAGACGCGTTTAAAAGAGTCGGATGAAAGGGGTCATCACTTAGCAGAGACTCCACAATTTGGTATAATTGTTTATTTAGAACGCGTTTTTTTTAAACATGTTAAAATCGTTAGGCCTTAACCGTTCACGATGCGTTTCTTATGTGCTACGATTTTACCACTGTAAGCCACATTCAGCCTGCTTAAAAGCACATCGAAAGCAAAGCAGAATACAAATTAAGGCGCATTCGGCTTTGCTATTCATCTGCTTTAAGCTTCAATCTGCTAGTATATAGAAACTATTTTATATATAGACTTTAAACAAGTCTTTGACACAATTTGGCCACCAAACTTGTGTCCCCCTGGGCCCCACCTAAAGCCCACGTTCAAATTAGGCGGGGAGATTTCAACATCCGAGCGACAAGTCGTGGAGTGGGTGTCTCGCTGAAACCTTACTGAAAAATAAATGGGGTTATTAGCTGCAAGAAATAGATTGACATGAGATACGGTACTGAAAAGAAGACAAATGATATTGACAAGCCTAAAATCTACAAAGCAAACATTAACGAAACTATACACAAGGAAAAAACATTTAGAAACTATAACTACTATTGTTATCCTTATCATTATTATTAATTTTATTATTAGTTTAGTTTTATTATTAGTTTAGTATTATTATTAGGTATTATTTTTAGTCTTTAGTATTATCATATTATTTTTATTATTGTTATTGTTTTTATTATCATATTATTATTGGTTTTATTATTATACTTATTCTATAAATTGGCTGGATGCAGTTTCACGTCATACTCAGAATAGGACGAATAACATGCACGTTATAACCTAATTAACATGAATATTCAATAACAATTTGTTCCTAAACAAACCAACTGATTAAGTCCCCATATACTAACAACGCTAATTAATACTAAAACTAATTATCGAAACAAAGACGCGTTTAAAAGAGTCGGATGAAAGGGTCATCACTTAGCAGAGGCTGCATTGGTATAATTGTTTATTTAGAACGCGCTTTTTTTAAACACGTTAAAATGGTTAGGCCTTAACCGTTCACGACGCGTTTCTTATTATATGCATATATTTAACGGGTAAATGGATAGGAATAGCGTATTTACCACTGTAAGCCACATTCAGCCTGCTTAAAAGCACATTGAAAGCAAAGCAGAATACAAATTAAGGCGCATTCGGCTTTGCTATTCATCTGCTTTAAGCTTCAATCTGCTAGTGACGTTCCCCATATACTAACAACACTAATTAATACTAAAACTAATTATCAAAACAAAGACGCGTTTAAAAGAGTCGGATGAAAGGGGTCATCACTTAGCAGAGACTCCACAATTTGGTATAATTGTTTATTTAGAACGCGTTTTTTTTAAACACGTTAAAATCGTTAGGCCTTAACCGTTCACGATGCGTTTCTTATGTGCTACGATTTTACCACTGTAAGCCACATTCAGCCTGCTTAAAAGCACATCGAAAGCAAAGCAGAATACAAATTAAGGCGCATTCGGCTTTGCTATTCATCTGCTTTAAGCTTCAATCTGCTAGTATATAGAAACTATTTTATATATAGACTTTAAACAAGTCTTTGACACAATTTGGCCACCAAACTTGTGTCCCCCTGGGCCCCACCTAAAGCCCACGTTCAAATTAGGCGGGGAGATTTCAACATCCGAGCGACAAGTCGTGGAGTGGGTGTCTCGCTGAAACCTTACTGAAAAATAAATGGGGTTATTAGCTGCAAGAAATAGATTGACATGAGATACGGTACTGAAAAGAAGACAAATGATATTGACAAGCCTAAAATCTACAAAGCAAACATTAACAAAACTATACACAAGGAAAAAACATTTAGAAACTATAACTACTATTGTTATCCTTATCATTATTATTAATTTTATTATTAGTTTAGTTTTATTATTAGTTTAGTATTATTATTAGGTATTATTTTTAGTCTTTAGTATTATCATATTATTTTTATTATTGTTATTGTTATTATTATCATATTATTATTGGTTTTATTATTATACTTATTCTATAAATTGGCTGGATGCAGTTTCACGTCATACTCAGAATAGGACGAATAACATGCACGTTATAACCTAATTAACATGAATATTCAATAACAATTTGTTCCTAAACAAACCAACTGATTAAGTCCCCATATACTAACAACGCTAATTAATACTAAAACTAATTATCGAAACAAAGACGCGTTTAAAAGAGTCGGATGAAAGGGTCATCACTTAGCAGAGGCTGCATTGGTATAATTGTTTATTTAGAACGCGTTTTTTTTAAACACGTTAAAATGGTTAGGCCTTAACCGTTCACGACGCGTTTCTTATTATATGCATATATTTAACGGGTAAATGGATAGGAATAGCGTATTTACCACTGTAAGCCACATTCAGCCTGCTTAAAAGCACATTGAAAGCAAAGCAGAATACAAATTAAGGCGCATTCGGCTTTGCTATTCATCTGCTTTAAGCTTCAATCTGCTAGTGACGTTCCCCATATACTAACAACGCTAATTAATACTAAAACTAATTATCAAAACAAAGACGCGTTTAAAAGAGTCGGATGAAAGGGGTCATCACTTAGCAGAGACTGCACAATTTGGTATAATTGTTTATTTAGAATGCGTTTTTTTTAAACACGTTAAAATCGTTAGGCCTTAACCGTTCACGATGCGTTTCTTATGTGCTACAATTTTACCACTGTAAGCCACATTCAGCCTGCTTAAAAGCACATCGAAAGCAAAGCAGAATACAAATTAAGGCGCATTCGGCTTTGCTATTCATCTGCTTTAAGCTTCAATCTGCTAGTATATAGAAACTATTTTATATATAGACTTTAAACAAGTCTTTGACACAATTTGGCCACCAAACTTGTGTCCCCCTGGGCCCCACCTAAAGCCCACATTCAAATTAGGCGGGGAGATTTCAACATCCGAGCGACAAGTCGTGGAGTGGGTGTCTCGCTGAAACCTTACTGAAAAATAAATGGGGTTATTAGCTGCAAGAAATAGATTGACATGAGATACGGTACTGAAAAGAAGACAAATGATATTGACAAGCCTAAAATCTACAAAGCAAACATTAACGAAACTATACACAAGGAAAAAACATTTAGAAACTATAACTACTATTGTTATCCTTATCATTATTATTAATTTTATTATTAGTTTAGTTTTATTATTAGTTTAGTATTATTATTAGGTATTATTTTTAGTCTTATTATTTTTATTATTGTTATTGTTATTATTATCATATTATTATTGGTTTTATTATTATACTTATTCTATAAATTGGCTGGATGCAGTTTCACGTCATACTCAGAATAGGACGAATAACATGCACGTTATAACCTAATTAACATGAATATTCAATAACAATTTGTTCCTAAACAAACCAACTGATTAAGTCCCCATATACTAACAACGCTAATTAATACTAAAACTAATTATCGAAACAAAGACGCGTTTAAAAGAGTCGGATGAAAGGGTCATCACTTAGCAGAGGCTGCATTGGTATAATTGTTTATTTAGAACGCGCTTTTTTTAAACACGTTAAAATGGTTAGGCCTTAACCGTTCACGACGCGTTTCTTATTATATGCATATATTTAACGGGTAAATGGATAGGAATAGCGTATTTACCACTGTAAGCCACATTCAGCCTGCTTAAAAGCACATTGAAAGCAAAGCAGAATACAAATTAAGGCGCATTCGGCTTTGCTATTCATCTGCTTTAAGCTTCAATCTGCTAGTGACGTTCCCCATATACTAACAACGCTAATTAATACTAAAACTAATTATCAAAACAAAGACGCGTTTAAAAGAGTCGGATGAAAGGGGTCATCACTTAGCAGAGACTCCACAATTTGGTATAATTGTTTATTTAGAACGCGTTTTTTTTAAACACGTTAAAATCGTTAGGCCTTAACCGTTCACGATGCGTTTCTTATGTGCTACGATTTTACCACTGTAAGCCACATTCAGCCTGCTTAAAAGCACATCGAAAGCAAAGCAGAATACAAATTAAGGCGCATTCGGCTTTGCTATTCATCTGCTTTAAGCTTCAATCTGCTAGTATATAGAAACTATTTTATATATAGACTTTAAACAAGTCTTTGACACAATTTGGCCACCAAACTTGTGTCCCCCTGGGCCCCACCTAAAGCCCACGTTCAAATTAGGCGGGGAGATTTCAACATCCGAGCGACAAGTCGTGGAGTGGGTGTCTCGCTGAAACCTTACTGAAAAATAAATGGGGTTATTAGCTGCAAGAAATAGATTGACATGAGATACGGTACTGAAAAGAAGACAAATGATATTGACAAGCCTAAAATCTACAAAGCAGACATTAACGAAACTATACACAAGGAAAAAACATTTAGAAACTATAACTACTATTGTTATCCTTATCATTATTATTAATTTTATTATTAGTTTAGTTTTATTATTAGTTTAGTATTATTATTAGGTATTATTTTTAGTCTTTAGTATTATCATATTATTTTTATTATTGTTATTGTTATTATTATCATATTATTATTGGTTTTATTATTATACTTATTCTATAAATTGGCTGGATGCAGTTTCACGTCATACTCAGAATAGGACGAATAACATGCACGTTATAACCTAATTAACATGAATATTCAATAACAATTTGTTCCTAAACAAACCAACTGATTAAGTCCCCATATACTAACAAAGCTAATTAATACTAAAACTAATTATCGAAACAAAGACGCGTTTAAAAGAGTCGGATGAAAGGGTCATCACTTAGCAGAGGCTGCATTGGTATAATTGTTTATTTAGAACGCGTTTTTTTTAAACACGTTAAAATGGTTAGGCCTTAACCGTTCACGACACGTTTCTTATTATATGCATATATTTAACGGGTAAATGGATAGGAATAGCGTATTTACCACTGTAAGCCACATTCAGCCTGCTTAAAAGCACATTGAAAGCAAAGCAGAATACAAATTAAGGCGCATTCGGCTTTGCTATTCATCTGCTTTAAGCTTCAATCTGCTAGTGACGTTCCCCATATACTAACAACGCTAATTAATACTAAAACTAATTATCAAAACAAAGACGCGTTTAAAAGAGTCGGATGAAAGGGGTCATCACTTAGCAGAGACTGCACAATTTGGTATAATTGTTTATTTAGAACGCGTTTTTTTTAAACACATTAAAATCGTTAGGCCTTAACCGTTCACGATGCGTTTCTTATGTGCTACGATTTTACCACTGTAAGCCACATTCAGCCTGCTTAAAAGCACATCGAAAGCAAAGCAGAATACAAATTAAGGCGCATTCGGCTTTGCTATTCATCTGCTTTAAGCTTCAATCTGCTAGTATATAGAAACTATTTTATATATAGACTTTAAACAAGTCTTTGACACAATTTGGCCACCAAACTTGTGTCCCCCTGGGCCCCACCTAAAGCCCACGTTCAAATTAGGCGGGGAGATTTCAACATCCGAGCGACAAGTCGTGGAGTGGGTGTCTCGCTGAAACCTTACTGAAAAATAAATGGGGTTATTAGCTGCAAGAAATAGATTGACATGAGATACGGTACTGAAAAGAAGACAAATGATATTGACAAGCCTAAAATCTACAAAGCAAACATTAACGAAACTATACACAAGGAAAAAACATTTAGAAACTATAACTACTATTGTTATCCTTATCATTATTATTAATTTTATTATTAGTTTAGTTTTATTATTAGTTTAGTATTATTATTAGGTATTATTTTTAGTCTTTAGTATTATCATATTATTTTTATTATTGTTATTGTTATTATTATCATATTATTATTGGTTTTATTATTATACTTATTCTATAAATTGGCTGGATGCAGTTTCACGTCATACTCAGAATAGGACGAATAACATGCACGTTATAACCTAATTAACATGAATATTCAATAACAATTTGTTCCTAAACAAACCAACTGATTAAGTCCCCATATACTAACAACGCTAATTAATACTAAAACTAATTATCGAAACAAAGACGCGTTTAAAAGAGTCGGATGAAAGGGTCATCACTTAGCAGAGGCTGCATTGGTATAATTGTTTATTTAGAACGCGTTTTTTTTAAGCACGTTAAAATGGTTAGGCCTTAACCGTTCACGACGCGTTTCTTATTATATGCATATATTTAACGGGTAAATGGATAGGAATAGCGTATTTACCACTGTAAGCCACATTCAGCCTGCTTAAAAGCACATTGAAAGCAAAGCAGAATACAAATTAAGGCGCATTCGGCTTTGCTATTCATCTGCTTTAAGCTTCAATCTGCTAGTGACGTTCCCCATATACTAACAACGCTAATTAATACTAAAACTAATTATCAAAACAAAGACGCGTTTAAAAGAGTCGGATGAAAGGGGTCATCACTTAGCAGAGACTGCACAATTTGGTATAATTGTTTATTTAGAACGCGTTTTTTTTAAACACGTTAAAATCGTTAGGCCTTAACCGTTCACGATGCGTTTCTTATGTGCTACGATTTTACCACTGAAAGCCACATTCAGCCTGCTTAAAAGCACATCGAAAGCAAAGCAGAATACAAATTAAGGCGCATTCGGCTTTGCTATTCATCTGCTTTAAGCTTCAATCTGCTAGTATATAGAAACTATTTTATATATAGACTTTAAACAAGTCTTTGACACAATTTGGCCACCAAACTTGTGTCCCCCTGGGCCCCACCTAAAGCCCACGTTCAAATTAGGCGGGGAGATTTCAACATCCGAGCGACAAGTCGTGGAGTGGGTGTCTCGCTGAAACCTTACTGAAAAATAAATGGGGTTATTAGCTGCAAGAAATAGATTGACATGAGATACGGTACTGAAAAGAAGACAAATGATATTGACAAGCCTAAAATCTACAAAGCAAACATTAACGAAACTATACACAAGGAAAAAACATTTAGAAACTATAACTACTATTGTTATCCTTATCATTATTATTAATTTTATTATTAGTTTAGTTTTATTATTAGTTTAGTGTTATTATTAGGTATTATTTTTAGTCTTTAGTATTATCATATTATTTTTATTATTGTTATTGTTATTATTATCATATTATTATTGGTTTTATTATTATACTTATTCTATAAATTGGCTGGATGCAGTTTCACGTCATACTCAGAATAGGACGAATAACATGCACGTTATAACCTAATTAACATGAATATTCAATAACAATTTGTTCCTAAACAAACCAACTGATTAAGTCCCCATATACTAACAACGCTAATTAATACTAAAACTAATTATCGAAACAAAGACGCGTTTAAAAGAGTCGGATGAAAGGGTCATCACTTAGCAGAGGCTGCATTGGTATAATTGTTTATTTAGAACGCGTTTTTTTTAAACACGTTAAAATGGTTAGGCCTTAACCGTTCACGACGCGTTTCTTATTATATGCATATATTTAACGGGTAAATGGATAGGAATAGCGTATTTACCACTGTAAGCCACATTCAGCCTGCTTAAAAGCACATTGAAAGCAAAGCAGAATACAAATTAAGGCGCATTCGGCTTTGCTATTCATCTGCTTTAAGCTTCAATCTGCTAGTGACGTTCCCCATATACTAACAACGCTAATTAATACTAAAACTAATTATCAAAACAAAGAGGCGTTTAAAAGAGTCGGATGAAAGGGGTCATCACTTAGCAGAGACTGCACAATTTGGTATAATTGTTTATTTAGAACGCGTTTTTTTTAAACACGTTAAAATCGTTAGGCCTTAACCGTTCACGATGCGTTTCTTATGTGCTACGATTTTACCACTGTAAGCCACATTCAGCCTGCTTAAAAGCACATCGAAAGCAAAGCAGAATACAAATTAAGGCGCATTCGGCTTTGCTATTCATCTGCTTTAAGCTTCAATCTGCTAGTATATAGAAACTATTTGATATATAGACTTTAAACAAGTCTTTGACACAATTTGGCCACCAAACTTGTGTCCCCCTGGGCCCCACCTAAAGCCCACGTTCAAATTAGGCGGGGAGATTTCAACATCCGAGCGACAAGTCGTGGAGTGGGTGTCTCGCTGAAACCTTACTGAAAAATAAATGGGGTTATTAGCTGCAAGAAATAGATTGACATGAGATACGGTACTGAAAAGAAGACAAATGATATTGACAAGCCTAAAATCTACAAAGCAAACATTAACGAAACTATACACAAGGAAAAAACATTTAGAAACTATAACTACTATTGTTATCCTTATCATTATTATTAATTTTATTATTAGTTTAGTTTTATTATTAGTTTAGTATTATTATTAGGTATTATTTTTAGTCTTTAGTATTATCATATTATTTTTATTATTGTTATTGTTATTATTATCATATTATTATTGGTTTTATTATTATACTTATTCTATAAATTGGCTGGATGCAGTTTCACGTCATACTCAGAATAGGACGAATAACATGCACGTTATAACCTAATTAACATGAATATTCAATAACAATTTGTTCCTAAACAAACCAACTGATTAAGTCCCCATATACTAACAACGCTAATTAATACTTAAACTAATTATCGAAACAAAGACGCGTTTAAAAGAGTCGGATGAAAGGGTCATCACTTAGCAGAGGCTGCATTGGTATAATTGTTTATTTAGAACGCGTTTTTTTTAAGCACGTTAAAATGGTTAGGCCTTAACCGTTCACGACGCGTTTCTTATTATATGCATATATTTAACGGGTAAATGGATAGGAATAGCGTATTTACCACTGTAAACCACATTCAGCCTGCTTAAAAGCACATTGAAAGCAAAGCAGAATACAAATTAAGGCGCATTCGGCTTTGCTATTCATCTGCTTTAAGCTTCAATCTGCTAGTGACGTTCCCCATATACTAACAACGCTAATTAATACTAAAACTAATTATCAAAACAAAGACGCGTTTAAAAGAGTCGGATGAAAGGGGTCATCACTTAGCAGAGACTGCACAATTTGGTATAATTGTTTATTTAGAACGCGTTTTTTTTAAACACGTTAAAATCGTTAGGCCTTAACCGTTCACGATGCGTTTCTTATGTGCTACGATTTTACCACTGTAAGCCACATTCAGCCTGCTTAAAAGCACATCGAAAGCAAAGCAGAATACAAATTAAGGCGCATTCGGCTTTGCTATTCATCTGCTTTAAGCTTCAATCTGCTAGTATATAGAAACTATTTTATATATAGACTTTAAACAAGTCTTTGACACAATTTGGCCACCAAACTTGTGTCCCCCTGGGCCCCACCTAAAGCCCACGTTCAAATTAGGCGGGGAGATTTCAACATCCGAGCGACAAGTCGTGGAGTGGGTGTCTCGCTGAAACCTTACTGAAACCTTACTGAAAAATAAATGGGGTTATTAGCTGCAAGAAATAGATTGACATGAGATACGGTACTGAAAAGAAGACAAATGATATTGACAAGCCTAAAATCTACAAAGCAAACATTAACGAAACTATACACAAGGAAAAAACATTTAGAAACTATAACTACTATTGTTATCCTTATCATTTTTATTAATTTTATTATTAGTTTAGTTTTATTATTAGTTTAGTATTATTATTAGGCATTATTTTTAGTCTTTAGTATTATCATATTATTTTTATTATTGTTATTGTTATTATTATCATATTATTATTGGTTTTATTATTATACTTATTCTATAAATTGGCTGGATGCAGTTTCACGTCATACTCAGAATAGGACGAATAACATGCACGTTATAACCTAATTAACATGAATATTCAATAACAATTTGTTCCTAAACAAACCAACTGATTAAGTCCCCATATACTAACAAAGCTAATTAATACTAAAACTAATTATCGAAACAAAGACGCGTTTAAAAGAGTCGGATGAAAGGGTCATCACTTAGCAGAGGCTGCATTGGTATAATTGTTTATTTAGAACGCGTTTTTTTTAAACACGTTAAAATGGTTAGGCCTTAACCGTTCACGACGCGTTTCTTATTATATGCATATATTTAACGGGTAAATGGATAGGAATAGCGTATTTACCACTGTAAGCCACATTCAGCCTGCTTAAAAGCACATTGAAAGCAAAGCAGAATACAAATTAAGGCGCATTCGGCTTTGCTATTCATCTGCTTTAAGCTTCAATCTGCTAGTGACGTTCCCCATATACTAACAACGCTAATTAATACTAAAACTAATTATCAAAACAAAGACGCGTTTAAAAGAGTCGGATGAAAGGGGTCATCACTTAGCAGAGACTGCACAATTTGGTATAATTGTTTATTTAGAACGCGTTTTTTTTAAACACGTTAAAATCGTTAGGCCTTAACCGTTCACGATGCGTTTCTTATGTGCTACGATTTTACCACTGTAAGCCACATTCAGCCTGCTTAAAAGCACATCGAAAGCAAAGCAGAATACAAATTAAGGCGCATTCGGCTTTGCTATTCATCTGCTTTAAGCTTCAATCTGCTAGTATATAGAAACTATTTGATATATAGACTTTAAACAAGTCTTTGACACAATTTGGCCACCAAACTTGTGTCCCCCTGGGCCCCACCTAAAGCCCACGTTCAAATTAGGCGGGGAGATTTCAACATCCGAGCGACAAGTCGTGGAGTGGGTGTCTCGCTGAAACCTTACTGAAAAATAAATGGGGTTATTAGCTGCAAGAAATAGATTGACATGAGATACGGTACTGAAAAGAAGACAAATGATATTGACAAGCCTAAAATCTACAAAGCAAACATTAACGAAACTATACACAAGGAAAAAACATTTAGAAACTATAACTACTATTGTTATCCTTATCATTATTATTAATTTTATTATTAGTTTAGTTTTATTATTAGTTTAGTATTATTATTAGGTATTATTTTTAGTCTTTAGTATTATCATATTATTTTTGTTATTGTTATTGTTATTATTATCATATTATTA
Source organism: Gari tellinella (assembly GCA_922989275.2). Taxonomy (NCBI): domain Eukaryota; kingdom Metazoa; phylum Mollusca; class Bivalvia; order Cardiida; family Psammobiidae; genus Gari; species Gari tellinella. Next base: position 58,133,587 of record OV277858.1, read on the forward strand.
TTGGTTTTATTATTATACTTATTCTATAAATTGGCTGGATGCAGTTTCACGTCATACTCAGAATAGGACGAATAACATGCACGTTATAACCTAATTAACATGAATATTCAATAACAATTTGTTCCTAAACAAACCAACTGATTAAGTCCCCATATACTAACAACGCTAATTAATACTTAAACTAATTATCGAAACAAAGACGCGTTTAAAAGAGTCGGATGAAAGGGTCATCACTTAGCAGAGGCTGCATTGGTATAATTGTTTATTTAGAACGCGTTTTTTTTAAGCACGTTAAAATGGTTAGGCCTTAACCGTTCACGACGCGTTTCTTATTATATGCATATATTTAACGGGTAAATGGATAGGAATAGCGTATTTACCACTGTAAACCACATTCAGCCTGCTTAAAAGCACATTGAAAGCAAAGCAGAATACAAATTAAGGCGCATTCGGCTTTGCTATTCATCTGCTTTAAGCTTCAATCTGCTAGTGACGTTCCCCATATACTAACAACGCTAATTAATACTAAAACTAATTATCAAAACAAAGACGCGTTTAAAAGAGTCGGATGAAAGGGGTCATCACTTAGCAGAGACTGCACAATTTGGTATAATTGTTTATTTAGAACGCGTTTTTTTTAAACACGTTAAAATCGTTAGGCCTTAACCGTTCACGATGCGTTTCTTATGTGCTACGATTTTACCACTGTAAGCCACATTCAGCCTGCTTAAAAGCACATCGAAAGCAAAGCAGAATACAAATTAAGGCGCATTCGGCTTTGCTATTCATCTGCTTTAAGCTTCAATCTGCTAGTATATAGAAACTATTTTATATATAGACTTTAAACAAGTCTTTGACACAATTTGGCCACCAAACTTGTGTCCCCCTGGGCCCCACCTAAAGCCCACGTTCAAATTAGGCGGGGAGATTTCAACATCCGAGCGACAAGTCGTGGAGTGGGTGTCTCGCTGAAACCTTACTGAAACCTTACTGAAAAATAAATGGGGTTATTAGCTGCAAGAAATAGATTGACATGAGATACGGTACTGAAAAGAAGACAAATGATATTGACAAGCCTAAAATCTACAAAGCAAACATTAACGAAACTATACACAAGGAAAAAACATTTAGAAACTATAACTACTATTGTTATCCTTATCATTTTTATTAATTTTATTATTAGTTTAGTTTTATTATTAGTTTAGTATTATTATTAGGCATTATTTTTAGTCTTTAGTATTATCATATTATTTTTATTATTGTTATTGTTATTATTATCATATTATTATTGGTTTTATTATTATACTTATTCTATAAATTGGCTGGATGCAGTTTCACGTCATACTCAGAATAGGACGAATAACATGCACGTTATAACCTAATTAACATGAATATTCAATAACAATTTGTTCCTAAACAAACCAACTGATTAAGTCCCCATATACTAACAAAGCTAATTAATACTAAAACTAATTATCGAAACAAAGACGCGTTTAAAAGAGTCGGATGAAAGGGTCATCACTTAGCAGAGGCTGCATTGGTATAATTGTTTATTTAGAACGCGTTTTTTTTAAACACGTTAAAATGGTTAGGCCTTAACCGTTCACGACGCGTTTCTTATTATATGCATATATTTAACGGGTAAATGGATAGGAATAGCGTATTTACCACTGTAAGCCACATTCAGCCTGCTTAAAAGCACATTGAAAGCAAAGCAGAATACAAATTAAGGCGCATTCGGCTTTGCTATTCATCTGCTTTAAGCTTCAATCTGCTAGTGACGTTCCCCATATACTAACAACGCTAATTAATACTAAAACTAATTATCAAAACAAAGACGCGTTTAAAAGAGTCGGATGAAAGGGGTCATCACTTAGCAGAGACTGCACAATTTGGTATAATTGTTTATTTAGAACGCGTTTTTTTTAAACACGTTAAAATCGTTAGGCCTTAACCGTTCACGATGCGTTTCTTATGTGCTACGATTTTACCACTGTAAGCCACATTCAGCCTGCTTAAAAGCACATCGAAAGCAAAGCAGAATACAAATTAAGGCGCATTCGGCTTTGCTATTCATCTGCTTTAAGCTTCAATCTGCTAGTATATAGAAACTATTTTATATATAGACTTTAAACAAGTCTTTGACACAATTTGGCCACCAAACTTGTGTCCCCCTGGGCCCCACCTAAAGCCCACGTTCAAATTAGGCGGGGAGATTTCAACATCCGAGCGACAAGTCGTGGAGTGGGTGTCTCGCTGAAACCTTACTGAAAAATAAATGGGGTTATTAGCTGCAAGAAATAGATTGACATGAGATACGGTACTGAAAAGAAGACAAATGATATTGACAAGCCTAAAATCTACAAAGCAAACATTAACGAAACTATACACAAGGAAAAAACATTTAGAAACTATAACTACTATTGTTATCCTTATCATTATTATTAATTTTATTATTAGTTTAGTTTTATTATTAGTTTAGTATTATTATTAGGTATTATTTTTAGTCTTTAGTATTATCATATTATTTTTATTATTGTTATTGTTATTATTATCATATTATTATTGGTTTTATTATTATACTTATTCTATAAATTGGCTGGATGCAGTTTCACGTCATACTCAGAATAGGACGAATAACATGCACGTTATAACCTAATTAACATGAATATTCAATAACAATTTGTTCCTAAACAAACCAACTGATTAAGTCCCCAAATACTAACAAAGCTAATTAATACTAAAACTAATTATCGAAACAAAGACGCGTTTAAAAGAGTCGGATGAAAGGGTCATCACTTAGCAGAGGCTGCATTGGTATAATTGTTTATTTAGAACGCGTTTTTTTTAAACACGTTAAAATGGTTAGGCCTTAACCGTTCACGACGCGTTTCTTATTATATGCATATATTTAACGGGTAAATGGATAGGAATAGCGTATTTACCACTGTAAGCCACATTCAGCCTGCTTAAAAGCACATTGAAAGCAAAGCAGAATACAAATTAAGGCGCATTCGGCTTTGCTATTCATCTGCTTTAAGCTTCAATCTGCTAGTGACGTTCCCCATATACTAACAACGCTAATTAATACTAAAACTAATTATCAAAACAAAGACGCGTTTAAAAGAGTCGGATGAAAGGGGTCATCACTTAGCAGAGACTGCACAATTTGGTATAATTGTTTATTTAGAACGCGTTTTTTTTAAACACGTTAAAATCGTTAGGCCTTAACCGTTCACGATGCGTTTCTTATGTGCTACGATTTTACCACTGTAAGCCACATTCAGCCTGCTTAAAAGCACATCGAAAGCAAAGCAGAATACAAATTAAGGCGCATTCGGCTTTGCTATTCATCTGCTTTAAGCTTCAATCTGCTAGTATATAGAAACTATTTTATATATAGACTTTAAACAAGTCTTTGACACAATTTGGCCACCAAACTTGTGTCCCCCTGGGCCCCACCTAAAGCCCACGTTCAAATTAGGCGGGGAGATTTCAACATCCGAGCGACAAGTCGTGGAGTGGGTGTCTCGCTGAAACCTTACTGAAAAATAAATGGGGTTATTAGCTGCAAGAAATAGATTGACATGAGATACGGTACTGAAAAGAAGACAAATGATATTGACAAGCCTAAAATCTACAAAGCAAACATTAACGAAACTATACACAAGGAAAAAACATTTAGAAACTATAACTACTATTGTTATCCTTATCATTATTATTAATTTTATTATTAGTTTAGTTTTATTATTAGTTTAGTATTATTATTAGGTATTATTTTTAGTCTTTAGTATTATCATATTATTTTTATTATTGTTATTGTTATTATTATCATATTATTATTGGTTTTATTATTATACTTATTCTATAAATTGGCTGGATGCAGTTTCACGTCATACTCAGAATAGGACGAATAACATGCACGTTATAACCTAATTAACATGAATATTCAATAACAATTTGTTCCTAAACAAACCAACTGATTAAGTCCCCATATACTAACAACGCTAATTAATACTAAAACTAATTATCGAAACAAAGACGCGTTTAAAAGAGTCGGATGAAAGGGTCATCACTTAGCAGAGGCTGCATTGGTATAATTGTTTATTTAGAACGCGTTTTTTTTAAACACGTTAAAATGGTTAGGCCTTAACCGTTCACGACGCGTTTCTTATTATATGCATATATTTAACGGGTAAATGGATAGGAATAGCGTATTTACCACTGTAAGCCACATTCAGCCTGCTTAAAAGCACATTGAAAGCAAAGCAGAATACAAATTAAGGCGCATTCGGCTTTGCTATTCATCTGCTTTAAGCTTCAATCTGCTAGTGACGTTCCCCATATACTAACAACGCTAATTAATACTAAAACTAATTATCAAAACAAAGACGCGTTTAAAAGAGTCGGATGAAAGGGGTCATCACTTAGCAGAGACTCCACAATTTGGTATAATTGTTTATTTAGAACGCGTTTTTTTTAAACACGTTAAAATCGTTAGGCCTTAACCGTTCACGATGCGTTTCTTATGTGCTACGATTTTACCACTGTAAGCCACATTCAGCCTGCTTAAAAGCACATCGAAAGCAAAGCAGAATACAAATTAAGGCGCATTCGGCTTTGCTATTCATCTGCTTTAAGCTTCAATCTGCTAGTATATAGAAACTATTTTATATATAGACTTTAAACAAGTCTTTGACACAATTTGGCCACCAAACTTGTGTCCCCCTGGGCCCCACCTAAAGCCCACGTTCAAATTAGGCGGGGAGATTTCAACATCCGAGCGACAAGTCGTGGAGTGGGTGTCTCGCTGAAACCTTACTGAAAAATAAATGGGGTTATTAGCTGCAAGAAATAGATTGACATGAGATACGGTACTGAAAAGAAGACAAATGATATTGACAAGCCTAAAATCTACAAAGCAAACATTAACGAAACTATACACAAGGAAAAAACATTTAGAAACTATAACTACTATTGTTATCCTTATCATTATTATTAATTTTATTATTAGTTTAGTTTTATTATTAGTTTAGTATTATTATTAGGTATTATTTTTAGTCTTTAGTATTATCATATTATTTTTATTATTGTTATTGTTATTATTATCATATTATTATTGGTTTTATTATTATACTTATTCTATAAATTGGCTGGATGCAGTTTCACGTCATACTCAGAATAGGACGAATAACATGCACGTTATAACCTAATTAACATGAATATTCAATAACAATTTGTTCCTAAACAAACCAACTGATTAAGTCCCCATATACTAACAACGCTAATTAATACTAAAACTAATTATCGAAACAAAGACGCGTTTAAAAGAGTCGGATGAAAGGGTCATCACTTAGCAGAGGCTGCATTGGTATAATTGTTTATTTAGAACGCGTTTTTTTTAAACACGTTAAAATGGTTAGGCCTTAACCGTTCACGACGCGTTTCTTATTATATGCATATATTTAACGGGTAAATGGATAGGAATAGCGTATTTACCACTGTAAGCCACATTCAGCCTGCTTAAAAGCACATTGAAAGCAAAGCAGAATACAAATTAAGGCGCATTCGGCTTTGCTATTCATCTGCTTTAAGCTTCAATCTGCTAGTGACGTTCCCCATATACTAACAATGCTAATTAATACTAAAACTAATTATCAAAACAAAGACGCGTTTAAAAGAGTCGGATGAAAGGGGTCATCACTTAGCAGAGACTGCACAATTTGGTATAATTGTTTATTTAGAACGCGTTTTTTTTAAACACGTTAAAATCGTTAGGCCTTAACCGTTCACGATGCGTTTCTTATGTGCTACGATTTTACCACTGTAAGCCACATTCAGCCTGCTTAAAAGCACATCGAAAGCAAAGCAGAATACAAATTAAGGCGCATTCGGCTTTGCTATTCATCTGCTTTAAGCTTCAATCTGCTAGTATATAGAAACTATTTTATATATAGACTTTAAACAAGTCTTTGACACAATTTGGCCACCAAACTTGTGTCCCCCTGGGCCCCACCTAAAGCCCACGTTCAAATTAGGCGGGGAGATTTCAACATCCGAGCGACAAGTCGTGGAGTGGGTGTCTCGCTGAAACCTTACTGAAAAATAAATGGGGTTATTAGCTGCAAGAAATAGATTGACATGAGATACGGTACTGAAAAGAAGACAAATGATATTGACAAGCCTAAAATCTACAAAGCAAACATTAACGAAACTATACACAAGGAAAAAACATTTAGAAACTATAACTACTATTGTTATCCTTATCATTATTATTAATTTTATTATTAGTTTAGTTTTATTATTAGTTTAGTATTATTATTAGGTATTATTTTTAGTCTTTAGTATTATCATATTATTTTTATTATTGTTATTGTTATTATTATCATATTATTATTGGTTTTATTATTATACTTATTCTATAAATTGGCTGGATGCAGTTTCACGTCATACTCAGAATAGGACGAATAACATGCACGTTATAACCTAATTAACATGAATATTCAATAACAATTTGTTCCTAAACAAACCAACTGATTAAGTCCCCATATACTAACAACGCTAATTAATACTAAAACTAATTATCGAAACAAAGACGCGTTTAAAAGAGTCGGATGAAAGGGTCATCACTTAGCAGAGGCTGCATTGGTATAATTGTTTATTTAGAACGCGTTTTTTTTAAACACGTTAAAATGGTTAGGCCTTAACCGTTCACGACGCGTTTCTTATTATATGCATATATTTAACGGGTAAATGGATAGGAATAGCGTATTTACCACTGTAAGCCACATTCAGCCTGCTTAAAAGCACATTGAAAGCAAAGCAGAATACAAATTAAGGCGCATTCGGCTTTGCTATTCATCTGCTTTAAGCTTCAATCTGCTAGTGACGTTCCCCATATACTAACAACGCTAATTAATACTAAAACTAATTATCAAAACAAAGACGCGTTTAAAAGAGTCGGATGAAAGGGGTCATCACTTAGCAGAGACTGCACAATTTGGTATAATTGTTTATTTAGAACGCGTTTTTTTTAAACACGTTAAAATCGTTAGGCCTTAACCGTTCACGATGCGTTTCTTATGTGCTACGATTTTACCACTGTAAGCCACATTCAGCCTGCTTAAAAGCACATCGAAAGCAAAGCAGAATACAAATTAAGGCGCATTCGGCTTTGCTATTCATCTGCTTTAAGCTTCAATCTGCTAGTATATAGAAACTATTTTATATATAGACTTTAAACAAGTCTTTGACACAATTTGGCCACCAAACTTGTGTCCCCCTGGGCCCCACCTAAAGCCCACGTTCAAATTAGGCGGGGAGATTTCAACATCCGAGCGACAAGTCATGGAGTGGGTGTCTCGCTGAAACCTTACTGAAAAATAAATGGGGTTATTAGCTGCAAGAAATAGATTGACATGAGATACGGTACTGAAAAGAAGACAAATGATATTGACAAGCCTAAAATCTACAAAGCAAACATTAACGAAACTATACACAAGGAAAAAACATTTAGAAACTATAACTACTATTGTTATCCTTATCATTATTATTAATTTTATTATTAGTTTAGTTTTATTATTAGTTTAGTATTATTATTAGGTATTATTTTTAGTCTTTAGTATTATCATATTATTTTTATTATTGTTATTGTTATTATTATCATATTATTATTGGTTTTATTATTATACTTATTCTATAAATTGGCTGGATGCAGTTTCACGTCATACTCAGAATAGGACGAATAACATGCACGTTATAACCTAATTAACATGAATATTCAATAACAATTTGTTCCTAAACAAACCAACTGATTAAGTCCCCATATACTAACAACGCTAATTAATACTAAAACTAATTATCGAAACAAAGACGCGTTTAAAAGAGTCGGATGAAAGGGTCATCACTTAGCAGAGGCTGCATTGGTATAGTTGTTTATTTAGAACGCGTTTTTTTTAAACACGTTAAAATGGTTAGGCCTTAACCGTTCACGACGCGTTTCTTATTATATGCATATATTTAACGGGTAAATGGATAGGAATAGCGTATTTACCACTGTAAGCCACATTCAGCCTGCTTAAAAGCACATTGAAAGCAAAGCAGAATACAAATTAAGGCGCATTCGGCTTTGCTATTCATCTGCTTTAAGCTTCAATCTGCTAGTGACGTTCCCCATATACTAACAACGCTAATTAATACTAAAACTAATTATCAAAACAAAGACGCGTTTAAAAGAGTCGGATGAAAGGGGTCATCACTTAGCAGAGACTGCACAATTTGGTATAATTGTTTATTTAGAACGCGTTTTTTTTAAACACGTTAAAATCGTTAGGCCTTAACCGTTCACGATGCGTTTCTTATGTGCTACGATTTTACCACTGTAAGCCACATTCAGCCTGCTTAAAAGCACATCGAAAGCAACGCAGAATACAAATTAAGGCGCATTCGGCTTTGCTATTCATCTGCTTTAAGCTTCAATCTGCTAGTATATAGAAACTATTTTATATATAGACTTTAAACAAGTCTTTGACACAATTTGGCCACCAAACTTGTGTCCCCCTGGGCCCCACCTAAAGCCCACGTTCAAATTAGGCGGGGAGATTTCAACATCCGAGCGACAAGTCGTGGAGTGGGTGTCTCGCTGAAACCTTACTGAAAAATAAATGGGGTTATTAGCTGCAAGAAATAGATTGACATGAGATACGGTACTGAAAAGAAGACAAATGATATTGACAAGCCTAAAATCTACAAAGCAAACATTAACGAAACTATACACAAGGAAAAAACATTTAGAAACTATAACTACTATTGTTATCCTTATCATTATTATTAATTTTATTATTAGTTTAGTTTTATTATTAGTTTAGTATTATTATTAGGTATTATTTTTAGTCTTTAGTATTATCATATTATTTTTATTATTGTTATTGTTATTATTATCATATTATTATTGGTTTTATTATTATACTTATTCTATAAATTGGCTGGATGCAGTTTCACGTCATACTCAGAATAGGACGAATAACATGCACGTTATAACCTAATTAACATGAATATTCAATAACAATTTGTTCCTAAACAAACCAACTGATTAAGTCCCCATATACTAACAACGCTAATTAATACTAAAACTAATTATCGAAACAAAGACGCGTTTAAAAGAGTCGGATGAAAGGGTCATCACTTAGCAGAGGCTGCATTGGTATAATTGTTTATTTAGAACGCGTTTTTTTAAACACGTTAAAATGGTTAGGCCTTAACCGTTCACGACGCGTTTCTTATTATATGCATATATTTAACGGGTAAATGGATAGGAATAGCGTATTTACCACTGTAAGCCACATTCAGCCTGCTTAAAAGCACATTGAAAGCAAAGCAGAATACAAATTAAGGCGCATTCGGCTTTGCTATTCATCTGCTTTAAGCTTCAATCTGCTAGTGACGTTCCCCATATACTAACAACGCTAATTAATACTAAAACTAATTATCAAAACAAAGACGCGTTTAAAAGAGTCGGATGAAAGGGGTCATCACTTAGCAGAGACTGCACAATTTGGTATAATTGTTTATTTAGAACGCGTTTTTTTTAAACACGTTAAAATCGTTAGGCCTTAACCGTTCACGATGCGTTTCTTATGTGCTACGATTTTACCACTGTAAGCCACATTCAGCCTGCTTAAAAGCACATCGAAAGCAAAGCAGAATACAAATTAAGGCGCATTCGGCTTTGCTATTCATCTGCTTTAAGCTTCAATCTGCTAGTATATAGAAACTATTTTATATATAGACTTTAAACAAGTCTTTGACACAATTTGGCCACCAAACTTGTGTCCCCCTGGGCCCCACCTAAAGCCCACGTTCAAATTAGGCGGGGAGATTTCAACATCCGAGCGACAAGTCGTGGAGTGGGTGTCTCGCTGAAACCTTACTGAAAAATAAATGGGGTTATTAGCTGCAAGAAATAGATTGACATGAGATACGGTACTGAAAAGAAGACAAATGATATTGACAAGCCTAAAATCTACAAAGCAAACATTAACGAAACTATACACAAGGAAAAAACATTTAGAAACTATAACTACTATTGTTATCCTTATCATTATTATTAATTTTATTATTAGTTTAGTTTTATTATTAGTTTAGTATTATTATTAGGTATTATTTTTAGTCTTTAGTATTATCATATTATTTTTATTATTGTTATTGTTATTATTATCATATTATTATTGGTTTTATTATTATACTTATTCTATAAATTGGCTGGATGCAGTTTCACGTCATACTCAGAATAGGACGAATAACATGCACGTTATAACCTAATTAACATGAATATTCAATAACAATTTGTTCCTAAACAAACCAACTGATTAAGTCCCCATATACTAACAACGCTAATTAATACTAAAACTAATTATCGAAACAAAGACGCGTTTAAAAGAGTCGGATGAAAGGGTAATCACTTAGCAGAGGCTGCATTGGTATAATTGTTTATTTAGAACGCGTTTTTTTTAAACACGTTAAAATGGTTAGGCCTTAACCGTTCACGACGCGTTTCTTATTATATGCATATATTTAACGGGTAAATGGATAGGAATAGCGTATTTACCACTGTAAGCCACATTCAGCCTGCTTAAAAGCACATTGAAAGCAAAGCAGAATACAAATTAAGGCGCATTCGGCTTTGCTATTCATCTGCTTTAAGCTTCAATCTGCTAGTGACGTTCCCCATATACTAACAACGCTAATTAATACTAAAACTAATTATCAAAACAAAGACGTGTTTAAAAGAGTCGGATGAAAGGGGTCATCACTTAGCAGAGACTGCACAATTTGGTATAATTGTTTATTTAGAACGCGTTCTTTTTAAACACGTTAAAATCGTTAGGCCTTAACCGTTCACGATGCGTTTCTTATGTGCTACGATTTTACCACTGTAAGCCACATTCAGCCTGCTTAAAAGCACATCGAAAGCAAAGCAGAATACAAATTAAGGCGCATTCGGCTTTGCTATTCATCTGCTTTAAGCTTCAATCTGCTAGTATATAGAAACTATTTTATATATAGACTTTAAACAAGTCTTTGACACAATTTGGCCACCAAACTTGTGTCCCCCTGGGCCCCACCTAAAGCCCACGTTCAAATTAGGCGGGGAGATTTCAACATCCGAGCGACAAGTCGTGGAGTGGGTGTCTCGCTGAAACCTTACTGAAAAATAAATGGGGTTATTAGCTGCAAGAAATAGATTGACATGAGATACGGTACTGAAAAGAAGACAAATGATATTGACAAGCCTAAAATCTACAAAGCAAACATTAACGAAACTATACACAAGGAAAAAACATTTAGAAACTATAACTACTATTGTTATCCTTATCATTATTATTAATTTTATTATTAGTTTAGTTTTATTATTAGTTTAGTATTATTATTAGGTATTATTTTTAGTCTTTAGTATTATCATATTATTTTTATTATTGTTATTGTTATTATTATCATATTATTATTGGTTTTATTATTATACTTATTCTATAAATTGGCTGGATGCAGTTTCACGTCATACTCAGAATAGGACGAATAACATGCACGTTATAACCTAATTAACATGAATATTCAATAACAATTTGTTCCTAAACAAACCAACTGATTAAGTCCCCATATACTAACAACGCTAATTAATACTAAAACTAATTATCGAAACAAAGACGCGTTTAAAAGAGTCGGATGAAAGGGTCATCACTTAGCAGAGGCTGCATTGGTATAATTGTTTATTTAGAACGCGTTTTTTTTAAACACGTTAAAATGGTTAGGCCTTAACCGTTCACGACGCGTTTCTTATTATATGCATATATTTAACGGGTAAATGGATAGGAATAGCGTATTTACCACTGTAAGCCACATTCAGCCTGCTTAAAAGCACATTGAAAGCAAAGCAGAATACAAATTAAGGCGCATTCGGCTTTGCTATTCATCTGCTTTAAGCTTCAATCTGCTAGTGACGTTCCCCATATACTAACAACGCTAATTAATACTAAAACTAATTATCAAAACAAAGACGCGTTTAAAAGAGTCGGATGAAAGGGGTCATCACTTAGCAGAGACTGCACAATTTGGTATAATTGTTTATTTAGAACGCGTTTTTTTTAAACACGTTAAAATCGTTAGGCCTTAACCGTTCACGATGCGTTTCTTATGTGCTACGATTTTACCACTGTAAGCCACATTCAGCCTGCTTAAAAGCACATCGAAAGCAACGCAGAATACAAATTAAGGCGCATTCGGCTTTGCTATTCATCTGCTTTAAGCTTCAATCTGCTAGTATATAGAAACTATTTTATATATAGACTTTAAACAAGTCTTTGACACAATTTGGCCACCAAACTTGTGTCCCCCTGGGCCCCACCTAAAGCCCACGTTCAAATTAGGCGGGGAGATTTCAACATCCGAGCGACAAGTCGTGGAGTGGGTGTCTCGCTGAAACCTTACTGAAAAATAAATGGGGTTATTAGCTGCAAGAAATAGATTGACATGAGATCCGGTACTGAAAAGAAGACAAATGATATTGACAAGCCTAAAATCTACAAAGCAAACATTAACGAAACTATACACAAGGAAAAAACATTTAGAAACTATAACTACTATTGTTATCCTTATCATTATTATTAATTTTATTATTAGTTTAGTTTTATTATTAGTTTAGTATTATTATTAGGTATTATTTTTAGTCTTTAGTATTATCATATTATTTTTATTATTGTTATTGTTTTTATTATCATATTATTATTGGTTTTATTATTATACTTATTCTATAAATTGGCTGGATGCAGTTTCACGTCATACTCAGAATAGGACGAATAACATGCACGTTATAACCTAATTAACATGAATATTCAATAACAATTTGTTCCTAAACAAACCAACTGATTAAGTCCCCATATACTAACAACGCTAATTAATACTAAAACTAATTATCGAAACAAAGACGCGTTTAAAAGAGTCGGATGAAAGGGTCATCACTTAGCAGAGGCTGCATTGGTATAGTTGTTTATTTAGAACGCGTTTTTTTTAAACACGTTAAAATGGTTAGGCCTTAACCGTTCACGACGCGTTTCTTATTATATGCATATATTTAACGGGTAAATGGATAGGAATAGCGTATTTACCACTGTAAGCCACATTCAGCCTGCTTAAAAGCACATTGAAAGCAAAGCAGAATACAAATTAAGGCGCATTCGGCTTTGCTATTCATCTGCTTTAAGCTTCAATCTGCTAGTGACGTTCCCCATATACTAACAACGCTAATTAATACTAAAACTAATTATCAAAACAAAGACGCGTTTAAAAGAGTCGGATGAAAGGGGTCATCACTTAGCAGAGACTGCACAATTTGGTATAATTGTTTATTTAGAACGCGTTTTTTTTAAACACGTTAAAATCGTTAGGCCTTAACCGTTCACGATGCGTTTCTTATGTGCTACGATTTTACCACTGTAAGCCACATTCAGCCTGCTTAAAAGCACATCGAAAGCAACGCAGAATACAAATTAAGGCGCATTCGGCTTTGCTATTCATCTGCTTTAAGCTTCAATCTGCTAGTATATAGAAACTATTTTATATATAGACTTTAAACAAGTCTTTGACACAATTTGGCCACCAAACTTGTGTCCCCCTGGGCCCCACCTAAAGCCCACGTTCAAATTAGGCGGGGAGATTTCAACATCCGAGCGACAAGTCGTGGAGTGGGTGTCTCGCTGAAACCTTACTGAAAAATAAATGGGGTTATTAGCTGCAAGAAATAGATTGACATGAGATACGGTACTGAAAAGAAGACAAATGATATTGACAAGCCTAAAATCTACAAAGCAAACATTAACGAAACTATACACAAGGAAAAAACATTTAGAAACTATAACTACTATTGTTATCCTTATCATTATTATTAATTTTATTATTAGTTTAGTTTTATTATTAGTTTAGTATTATTATTAGGTATTATTTTTAGTCTTTAGTATTATCATATTATTTTTATTATTGTTATTGTTATTATTATCATATTATTATTGGTTTTATTATTATACTTATTCTATAAATTGGCTGGATGCAGTTTCACGTCATACTCAGAATAGGACGAATAACATGCACGTTATAACCTAATTAACATGAATATTCATTAACAATTTGTTCCTAAACAAACCAACTGATTAAGTCCCCATATACTAACAACGCTAATTAATACTAAAACTAATTATCGAAACAAAGACGCGTTTAAAAGAGTCGGATGAAAGGGTCATCACTTAGCAGAGGCTGCATTGGTATAGTTGTTTATTTAGAACGCGTTTTTTTTAAACACGTTAAAATGGTTAGGCCTTAACCGTTCACGACGCGTTTCTTATTATATGCATATATTTAACGGGTAAATGGATAGGAATAGCGTATTTACCACTGTAAGCCACATTCAGCCTGCTTAAAAGCACATTGAAAGCAAAGCAGAATACAAATTAAGGCGCATTCGGCTTTGCTATTCATCTGCTTTAAGCTTCAATCTGCTAGTGACGTTCCCCATATACTAACAACGCTAATTAATACTAAAACTAATTATCAAAACAAAGACGCGTTTAAAAGAGTCGGATGAAAGGGGTCATCACTTAGCAGAGACTGCACAATTTGGTATAATTGTTTATTTAGAACGCGTTTTTTTTAAACACGTTAAAATCGTTAGGCCTTAACCGTTCACGATGCGTTTCTTATGTGCTACGATTTTACCACTGTAAGCCACATTCAGCCTGCTTAAAAGCACATCGAAAGCAAAGCAGAATACAAATTAAGGCGCATTCGGCTTTGCTATTCATCTGCTTTAAGCTTCAATCTGCTAGTATATAGAAACTATTTTATATATAGACTTTAAACAAGTCTTTGACACAATTTGGCCACCAAACTTGTGTCCCCCTGGGCCCCACCTAAAGCCCACGTTCAAATTAGGCGGGGAGATTTCAACATCCGAGCGACAAGTCGTGGAGTGGGTGTCTCGCTGAAACCTTACTGAAAAATAAATGGGGTTATTAGCTGCAAGAAATAGATTGACATGAGATACGGTACTGAAAAGAAGACAAATGATATTGACAAGCCTAAAATCTACAAAGCAAACATTAACGAAACTATACACAAGGAAAAAACATTTAGAAACTATAACTACTATTGTTATCCTTATCATTATTATTAATTTTATTATTAGTTTAGTTTTATTATTAGTTTAGTATTATTATTAGGTATTATTTTTAGTCTTTAGTATTATCATATTATTTTTATTATTGTTATTGTTATTATTATCATATTATTATTGGTTTTATTATTATACTTATTCTATAAATTGGCTGGATGCAGTTTCACGTCATACTCAGAATAGGACGAATAACATGCACGTTATAACCTAATTAACATGAATATTCAATAACAATTTGTTCCTAAACAAACCAACTGATTAAGTCCCCATATACTAACAACGCTAATTAATACTAAAACTAATTATCGAAACAAAGACGCGTTTAAAAGAGTCGGATGAAAGGGTCATCACTTAGCAGAGGCTGCATTGGTATAGTTGTTTATTTAGAACGCGTTTTTTTTAAACACGTTAAAATGGTTAGGCCTTAACCGTTCACGACGCGTTTCTTATTATATGCATATATTTAACGGGTAAATGGATAGGAATAGCGTATTTACCACTGTAAGCCACATTCAGCCTGCTTAAAAGCACATTGAAAGCAAAGCAGAATACAAATTAAGGCGCATTCGGCTTTGCTATTCATCTGCTTTAAGCTTCAATCTGCTAGTGACGTATACTAACAACGCTAATTAATACTAAAACTAATTATCAAAACAAAGACGCGTTTAAAAGAGTCGGATGAAAGGGGTCATCACTTAGCAGAGACTGCACAATTTGGTATAATTGTTTATTTAGAACGCGTTTTTTTTAAACACGTTAAAATCGTTAGGCCTTAACCGTTCACGATGCGTTTCTTATGTGGTACGATTTTACCACTGTAAGCCACATTCAGCCTGCTTAAAAGCACATCGAAAGCAAAGCAGAATACAAATTAAGGCGCATTCGGCTTTGCTATTCATCTGCTTTAAGCTTCAATCTGCTAGTATATAGAAACTATTTTATATATAGACTTTAAACAAGTCTTTGACACAATTTGGCAACCAAACTTGTGTCCCCCTGGGCCCCACCTAAAGCCCACGTTCAAATTAGGCGGGGAGATTTCAACATCCGAGCGACAAGTCGTGGAGTGGGTGTCTCGCTGAAACCTTACTGAAAAATAAATGGGGTTATTAGCTGCAAGAAATAGATTGACATGAGATACGGTACTGAAAAGAAGACAAATGATATTGACAAGCCTAAAATCTACAAAGCAAACATTAACGAAACTATACACAAGGAAAAAACATTTAGAAACTATAACTACTATTGTTATCCTTATCATTATTATTAATTTTATTATTAGTTTAGTTTTATTATTAGTTTAGTATTATTATTAGGTATTATTTTTAGTCTTTAGTATTATCATATTATTTTTATTATTGTTATTGTTATTATTATCATATTATTATTGGTTTTATTATTATACTTATTCTATAAATTGGCTGGATGCAGTTTCACGTCATACTCAGAATAGGACGAATAACATGCACGTTATAACCTAATTAACATGAATATTCAATAACAATTTGTTCCTAAACAAACCAACTGATTAAGTCCCCATATACTAACAACGCTAATTAATACTAAAACTAATTATCGAAACAAAGACGCGTTTAAAAGAGTCGGATGAAAGGGTCATCACTTAGCAGAGGCTGCATTGGTATAATTGTTTATTTAGAACGCGTTTTTTTAAACACGTTAAAATGGTTAGGCCTTAACCGTTCACGACGCGTTTCTTATTATATGCATATATTTAACGGGTAAATGGATAGGAATAGCGTATTTACCACTGTAAGCCACATTCAGCCTGCTTAAAAGCACATTGAAAGCAAAGCAGAATACAAATTAAGGCGCATTCGGCTTTGCTATTCATCTGCTTTAAGCTTCAATCTGCTAGTGACGTTCCCCATATACTAACAACGCTAATTAATACTAAAACTAATTATCAAAACAAAGACGCGTTTAAAAGAGTCGGATGAAAGGGGTCATCACTTAGCAGAGACTGCACAATTTGGTATAATTGTTTATTTAGAACGCGTTTTTTTTAAACACGTTAAAATCGTTAGGCCTTAACCGTTCACGATGCGTTTCTTATGTGCTACGATTTTACCACTGTAAGCCACATTCAGCCTGCTTAAAAGCACATCGAAAGCAAAGCAGAATACAAATTAAGGCGCATTCGGCTTTGCTATTCATCTGCTTTAAGCTTCAATCTGCTAGTATATAGAAACTATTTTATATATAGACTTTAAACAAGTCTTTGACACAATTTGGCCACCAAACTTGTGTCCCCCTGGGCCCCACCTAAAGCCCACGTTCAAATTAGGCGGGGAGATTTCAACATCCGAGCGACAAGTCATGGAGTGGGTGTCTCGCTGAAACCTTACTGAAAAATAAATGGGGTTATTAGCTGCAAGAAATAGATTGACATGAGATACGGTACTGAAAAGAAGACAAATGATATTGACAAGCCTAAAATCTACAAAGCAAACATTAACGAAACTATACACAAGGAAAAAACATTTAGAAACTATAACTACTATTGTTATCCTTATCATTATTATTAATTTTATTATTAGTTTAGTTTTATTATTAGTTTAGTATTATTATTAGGTATTATTTTTAGTCTTTAGTATTATCATATTATTTTTATTATTGTTATTGTTATTATTATCATATTATTATTGGTTTTATTATTATACTTATTCTATAAATTGGCTGGATGCAGTTTCACGTCATACTCAGAATAGGACGAATAACATGCACGTTATAACCTAATTAACATGAATATTCAATAACAATTTGTTCCTAAACAAACCAACTGATTAAGTCCCCATATACTAACAACGCTAATTAATACTAAAACTAATTATCGAAACAAAGACGCGTTTAAAAGAGTCGGATGAAAGGGTCATCACTTAGCAGAGGCTGCATTGGTATAATTGTTTATTTAGAACGCGTTTTTTTTAAACACGTTAAAATGGTTAGGCCTTAACCGTTCACGACGCGTTTCTTATTATATGCATATATTTAACGGGTAAATGGATAGGAATAGCGTATTTACCACTGTAAGCCACATTCAGCCTGCTTAAAAGCACATTGAAAGCAAAGCAGAATACAAATTAAGGCGCATTCGGCTTTGCTATTCATCTGCTTTAAGCTTCAATCTGCTAGTGACGTTCCCCATATACTAACAACGCTAATTAATACTAAAACTAATTATCAAAACAAAGACGCGTTTAAAAGAGTCGGATGAAAGGGGTCATCACTTAGCAGAGACTGCACAATTTGGTATAATTGTTTATTTAGAACGCGTTTTTTTTAAACACGTTAAAATCGTTAGGCCTTAACCGTTCACGATGCGTTTCTTATGTGCTACGATTTTACCACTGTAAGCCACATTCAGCCTGCTTAAAAGCACATCGAAAGCAAAGCAGAATACAAATTAAGGCGCATTCGGCTTTGCTATTCATCTGCTTTAAGCTTCAATCTGCTAGTATATAGAAACTATTTTATATATAGACTTTAAACAAGTCTTTGACACAATTTGGCCACCAAACTTGTGTCCCCCTGGGCCCCACCTAAAGCCCACGTTCAAATTAGGCGGGGAGATTTCAACATCCGAGCGACAAGTCGTGGAGTGGGTGTCTCGCTGAAACCTTACTGAAAAATAAATGGGGTTATTAGCTGCAAGAAATAGATTGACATGAGATACGGTACTGAAAAGAAGACAAATGATATTGACAAGCCTAAAATCTACAAAGCAAACATTAACGAAACTATACACAAGGAAAAAACATTTAGAAACTATAACTACTATTGTTATCCTTATCATTATTATTAATTTTATTATTAGTTTAGTTTTATTATTAGTTTAGTATTATTATTAGGTATTATTTTTAGTCTTTAGTATTATCATATTATTTTTATTATTGTTATTGTTATTATTATCATATTATTATTGGTTTTATTATTATACTTATTCTATAAATTGGCTGGATGCAGTTTCACGTCATACTCAGAATAGGACGAATAACATGCACGTTATAACCTAATTAACATGAATATTCAATAACAATTTGTTCCTAAACAAACCAACTGATTAAGTCCCCATATACTAACAACGCTAATTAATACTAAAACTAATTATCGAAACAAAGACGCGTTTAAAAGAGTCGGATGAAAGGGTCATCACTTAGCAGAGGCTGCATTGGTATAATTGTTTATTTAGAACGCGTTTTTTTAAACACGTTAAAATGGTTAGGCCTTAACCGTTCACGACGCGTTTCTTATTATATGCATATATTTAACGGGTAAATGGATAGGAATAGCGTATTTACCACTGTAAGCCACATTCAGCCTGCTTAAAAGCACATTGAAAGCAAAGCAGAATACAAATTAAGGCGCATTCGGCTTTGCTATTCATCTGCTTTAAGCTTCAATCTGCTAGTGACGTTCCCCATATACTAACAACGCTAATTAATACTAAAACTAATTATCAAAACAAAGACGCGTTTAAAAGAGTCGGATGAAAGGGGTCATCACTTAGCAGAGACTGCACAATTTGGTATAATTGTTTATTTAGAACGCGTTTTTTTTAAACACGTTAAAATCGTTAGGCCTTAACCGTTCACGATGCGTTTCTTATGTGCTACGATTTTACCACTGTAAGCCACATTCAGCCTGCTTAAAAGCACATCGAAAGCAAAGCAGAATACAAATTAAGGCGCATTCGGCTTTGCTATTCATCTGCTTTAAGCTTCAATCTGCTAGTATATAGAAACTATTTTATATATAGACTTTAAACAAGTCTTTGACACAATTTGGCCACCAAACTTGTGTCCCCCTGGGCCCCACCTAAAGCCCACGTTCAAATTAGGCGGGGAGATTTCAACATCCGAGCGACAAGTCAAGGAGTGGGTGTCTCGCTGAAACCTTACTGAAAAATAAATGGGGTTATTAGCTGCAAGAAATAGATTGACATGAGATACGGTACTGAAAAGAAGACAAATGATATTGACAAGCCTAAAATCTACAAAGCAAACATTAACGAAACTATACACAAGGAAAAAACATTTAGAAACTATAACTACTATTGTTATCCTTATCATTATTATTAATTTTATTATTAGTTTAGTTTTATTATTAGTTTAGTATTATTATTAGGTATTATTTTTAGTCTTTAGTATTATCATATTATTTTTATTATTGTTATTGTTTTTATTATCATATTATTATTGGTTTTATTATTATACTTATTCTATAAATTGGCTGGATGCAGTTTCACGTCATACTCAGAATAGGACGAATAACATGCACGTTATAACCTAATTAACATGAATATTCAATAACAATTTGTTCCTAAACAAACCAACTGATTAAGTCCCCATATACTAACAACGCTAATTAATACTAAAACTAATTATCGAAACAAAGACGCGTTTAAAAGAGTCGGATGAAAGGGTCATCACTTAGCAGAGGCTGCATTGGTATAGTTGTTTATTTAGAACGCGTTTTTTTTAAACACGTTAAAATGGTTAGGCCTTAACCGTTCACGACGCGTTTCTTATTATATGCATATATTTAACGGGTAAATGGATAGGAATAGCGTATTTACCACTGTAAGCCACATTCAGCCTGCTTAAAAGCACATTGAAAGCAAAGCAGAATACAAATTAAGGCGCATTCGGCTTTGCTATTCATCTGCTTTAAGCTTCAATCTGCTAGTGACGTTCCCCATATACTAACAACGCTAATTAATACTAAAACTAATTATCAAAACAAAGACGCGTTTAAAAGAGTCGGATGAAAGGGGTCATCACTTAGCAGAGACTGCACAATTTGGTATAATTGTTTATTTAGAACGCGTTTTTTTTAAACACGTTAAAATCGTTAGGCCTTAACCGTTCACGATGCGTTTCTTATGTGCTACGATTTTACCACTGTAAGCCACATTCAGCCTGCTTAAAAGCACATCGAAAGCAACGCAGAATACAAATTAAGGCGCATTCGGCTTTGCTATTCATCTGCTTTAAGCTTCAATCTGCTAGTATATAGAAACTATTTTATATATAGACTTTAAACAAGTCTTTGACACAATTTGGCCACCAAACTTGTGTCCCCCTGGGCCCCACCTAAAGCCCACGTTCAAATTAGGCGGGGAGATTTCAACATCCGAGCGACAAGTCGTGGAGTGGGTGTCTCGCTGAAACCTTACTGAAAAATAAATGGGGTTATTAGCTGCAAGAAATAGATTGACATGAGATACGGTACTGAAAAGAAGACAAATGATATTGACAAGACTAAAATCTACAAAGCAAACATTAACGAAACTATACACAAGGAAAAAACATTTAGAAACTATAACTACTATTGTTATCCTTATCATTATTATTAATTTTATTATTAGTTTAGTTTTATTATTAGTTTAGTATTATTATTAGGTATTATTTTTAGTCTTTAGTATTATCATATTATTTTTATTATTGTTATTGTTATTATTATCATATTATTATTGGTTTTATTATTATACTTATTCTATAAATTGGCTGGATGCAGTTTCACGTCATACTCAGAATAGGACGAATAACATGCACGTTATAACCTAATTAACATGAATATTCATTAACAATTTGTTCCTAAACAAACCAACTGATTAAGTCCCCATATACTAACAACGCTAATTAATACTAAAACTAATTATCGAAACAAAGACGCGTTTAAAAGAGTCGGATGAAAGGGTCATCACTTAGCAGAGGCTGCATTGGTATAGTTGTTTATTTAGAACACGTTTTTTTTAAACACGTTAAAATGGTTAGGCCTTAACCGTTCACGACGCGTTTCTTATTATATGCATATATTTAACGGGTAAATGGATAGGAATAGCGTATTTACCACTGTAAGCCACATTCAGCCTGCTTAAAAGCACATTGAAAGCAAAGCAGAATACAAATTAAGGCACATTCGGCTTTGCTATTCATCTGCTTTAAGCTTCAATCTGCTAGTGACGTTCCCCATATACTAACAACGCTAATTAATACTAAAACTAATTATCAAAACAAAGACG
Source organism: Gari tellinella (assembly GCA_922989275.2). NCBI lineage: Eukaryota > Metazoa > Mollusca > Bivalvia > Cardiida > Psammobiidae > Gari > Gari tellinella. The sequence continues at coordinate 58,155,849 of OV277858.1, forward strand.
CGTTTAAAAGAGTCGGATGAAAGGGGTCATCACTTAGCAGAGACTGCACAATTTGGTATAATTGTTTATTTAGAACGCGTTTTTTTTAAACACGTTAAAATCGTTAGGCCTTAACCGTTCACGATGCGTTTCTTATGTGCTACGATTTTACCACTGTAAGCCACATTCAGCCTGCTTAAAAGCACATCGAAAGCAAAGCAGAATACAAATTAAGGCGCATTCGGCTTTGCTATTCATCTGCTTTAAGCTTCAATCTGCTAGTATATAGAAACTATTTTATATATAGACTTTAAACAAGTCTTTGACACAATTTGGCCACCAAACTTGTGTCCCCCTGGGCCCCACCTAAAGCCCACGTTCAAATTAGGCGGGGAGATTTCAACATCCGAGCGACAAGTCGTGGAGTGGGTGTCTCGCTGAAACCTTACTGAAAAATAAATGGGGTTATTAGCTGCAAGAAATAGATTGACATGAGATACGGTACTGAAAAGAAGACAAATGATATTGACAAGCCTAAAATCTACAAAGCAAACATTAACGAAACTATACACAAGGAAAAAACATTTAGAAACTATAACTACTATTGTTATCCTTATCATTATTATTAATTTTATTATTAGTTTAGTTTTATTATTAGTTTAGTATTATTATTAGGTATTATTTTTAGTCTTTAGTATTATCATATTATTTTTATTATTGTTATTGTTATTATTATCATATTATTATTGGTTTTATTATTATACTTATTCTATAAATTGGCTGGATGCAGTTTCACGTCATACTCAGAATAGGACGAATAACATGCACGTTATAACCTAATTAACATGAATATTCAATAACAATTTGTTCCTAAACAAACCAACTGATTAAGTCCCCATATACTAACAACGCTAATTAATACTAAAACTAATTATCGAAACAAAGACGCGTTTAAAAGAGTCGGATGAAAGGGTCATCACTTAGCAGAGGCTGCATTGGTATAGTTGTTTATTTAGAACGCGTTTTTTTTAAACACGTTAAAATGGTTAGGCCTTAACCGTTCACGACGCGTTTCTTATTATATGCATATATTTAACGGGTAAATGGATAGGAATAGCGTATTTACCACTGTAAGCCACATTCAGCCTGCTTAAAAGCACATTGAAAGCAAAGCAGAATACAAATTAAGGCACATTCGGCTTTGCTATTCATCTGCTTTAAGCTTCAATCTGCTAGTGACGTTCCCCATATACTAACAACGCTAATTAATACTAAAACTAATTATCAAAACAAAGACGCGTTTAAAAGAGTCGGATGAAAGGGGTCATCACTTAGCAGAGACTGCACAATTTGGTATAATTGTTTATTTAGAACGCGTTTTTTTTAAACACGTTAAAATCGTTAGGCCTTAACCGTTCACGATGCGTTTCTTATGTGCTACGATTTTACCACTGTAAGCCACATTCAGCCTGCTTAAAAGCACATCGAAAGCAAAGCAGAATACAAATTAAGGCGCATTCGGCTTTGCTATTCATCTGCTTTAAGCTTCAATCTGCTAGTATATAGAAACTATTTTATATATAGACTTTAAACAAGTCTTTGACACAATTTGGCCACCAAACTTGTGTCCCCCTGGGCCCCACCTAAAGCCCACGTTCAAATTAGGCGGGGAGATTTCAACATCCGAGCGACAAGTCGTGGAGTGGGTGTCTCGCTGAAACCTTACTGAAAAATAAATGGGGTTATTAGCTGCAAGAAATAGATTGACATGAGATACGGTACTGAAAAGAAGACAAATGATATTGACAAGCCTAAAATCTACAAAGCAAACATTAACGAAACTATACACAAGGAAAAAACATTTAGAAACTATAACTACTATTGTTATCCTTATCATTATTATTAATTTTATTATTAGTTTAGTTTTATTATTAGTTTAGTATTATTATTAGGTATTATTTTTAGTCTTTAGTATTATCATATTATTTTTATTATTGTTATTGTTATTATTATCATATTATTATTGGTTTTATTATTATACTTATTCTATAAATTGGCTGGATGCAGTTTCACGTCATACTCAGAATAGGACGAATAACATGCACGTTATAACCTAATTAACATGAATATTCAATAACAATTTGTTCCTAAACAAACCAACTGATTAAGTCCCCATATACTAACAACGCTAATTAATACTAAAACTAATTATCGAAACAAAGACGCGTTTAAAAGAGTCGGATGAAAGGGTCATCACTTAGCAGAGGCTGCATTGGTATAATTGTTTATTTAGAACGCGTTTTTTTTAAACACGTTAAAATGGTTAGGCCTTAACCGTTCACGACGTGTTTCTTATTATATGCATATATTTAACGGGTAAATGGATAGGAATAGCGTATTTACCACTGTAAGCCACATTCAGCCTGCTTAAAAGCACATTGAAAGCAAAGCAGAATACAAATTAAGGCGCATTCGGCTTTGCTATTCATCTGCTTTAAGCTTCAATCTGCTAGTGACGTTCCCCATATACTAACAACGCTAATTAATACTAAAACTAATTATCAAAACAAAGACGCGTTTAAAAGAGTCGGATGAAAGGGGTCATCACTTAGCAGAGACTGCACAATTTGGTATAATTGTTTATTTAGAACGCGTTTTTTTTAAACACGTTAAAATCGTTAGGCCTTAACCGTTCACGATGCGTTTCTTATGTGCTACGATTTTACCACTGTAAGCCACATTCAGCCTGCTTAAAAGCACATCGAAAGCAAAGCAGAATACAAATTAAGGCGCATTCGGCTTTGCTATTCATCTGCTTTAAGCTTCAATCTGCTAGTATATAGAAACTATTTTATATATAGACTTTAAACAAGTCTTTGACACAATTTGGCCACCAAACTTGTGTCCCCCTGGGCCCCACCTAAAGCCCACGTTCAAATTAGGCGGGGAGATTTCAACATCCGAGCGACAAGTCGTGGAGTGGGTGTCTCGCTGAAACCTTACTGAAAAATAAATGGGGTTATTAGCTGCAAGAAATAGATTGACATGAGATACGGTACTGAAAAGAAGACAAATGATATTGACAAGCCTAAAATCTACAAAGCAAACATTAACGAAACTATACACAAGGAAAAAACATTTAGAAACTATAACTACTATTGTTATCCTTATCATTATTATTAATTTTATTATTAGTTTAGTTTTATTATTAGTTTAGTATTATTATTAGGTATTATTTTTAGTCTTTAGTATTATCATATTATTTTTATTATTGTTATTGTTATTATTATCATATTATTATTGGTTTTATTATTATACTTATTCTATAAATTGGCTGGATGCAGTTTCACGTCATACTCAGAATAGGACGAATAACATGCACGTTATAACCTAATTAACATGAATATTCAATAACAATTTGTTCCTAAACAAACCAACTGATTAAGTCCCCATATACTAACAACGCTAATTAATACTAAAACTAATTATCGAAACAAAGACGCGTTTAAAAGAGTCGGATGAAAGGGTCATCACTTAGCAGAGGCTGCATTGGTATAATTGTTTATTTAGAACGCGTTTTTTTTAAACACGTTAAAATGGTTAGGCCTTAACCGTTCACGACGTGTTTCTTATTATATGCATATATTTAACGGGTAAATGGATAGGAATAGCGTATTTACCACTGTAAGCCACATTCAGCCTGCTTAAAAGCACATTGAAAGCAAAGCAGAATACAAATTAAGGCGCATTCGGCTTTGCTATTCATCTGCTTTAAGCTTCAATCTGCTAGTGACGTTCCCCATATACTAACAACGCTAATTAATACTAAAACTAATTATCAAAACAAAGACGCGTTTAAAAGAGTCGGATGAAAGGGGTCATCACTTAGCAGAGACTGCACAATTTGGTATAATTGTTTATTTAGAACGCGGTTTTTTTAAACACGTTAAAATCGTTAGGCCTTAACCGTTCACGATGCGTTTCTTATGTGCTACGATTTTACCACTGTAAGCCACATTCAGCCTGCTTAAAAGCACATCGAAAGCAAAGCAGAATACAAATTAAGGCGCATTCGGCTTTGCTATTCATCTGCTTTAAGCTTCAATCTGCTAGTATATAGAAACTATTTTATATATAGACTTTAAACAAGTCTTTGACACAATTTGGCCACCAAACTTGTGTCCCCCTGGGCCCCACCTAAAGCCCACGTTCAAATTAGGCGGGGAGATTTCAACATCCGAGCGACAAGTCGTGGAGTGGGTGTCTCGCTGAAACCTTACTGAAAAATAAATGGGGTTATTAGCTGCAAGAAATAGATTGACATGAGATACGGTACTGAAAAGAAGACAAATGATATTGACAAGCCTAAAATCTACAAAGCAAACATTAACGAAACTATACACAAGGAAAAAACATTTAGAAACTATAACTACTATTGTTATCCTTATCATTATTATTAATTTTATTATTAGTTTAGTTTTATTATTAGTTTAGTATTATTATTAGGTATTATTTTTAGTCTTTAGTATTATCATATTATTTTTATTATTGTTATTGTTATTATTATCATATTATTATTGGTTTTATTATTATACTTATTCTATAAATTGGCTGGATGCAGTTTCACGTCATACTCAGAATAGGACGAATAACATGCACGTTATAACCTAATTAACATGAATATTCAATAACAATTTGTTCCTAAACAAACCAACTGATTAAGTCCCCATATACTAACAACGCTAATTAATACTAAAACTAATTATCGAAACAAAGACGCGTTTAAAAGAGTCGGATGAAAGGGTCATCACTTAGCAGAGGCTGCATTGGTATAATTGTTTATTTAGAACGCGTTTTTTTAAACACGTTAAAATGGTTAGGCCTTAACCGTTCACGACGCGTTTCTTATTATATGCATATATTTAACGGGTAAATGGATAGGAATAGCGTATTTACCACTGTAAGCCACATTCAGCCTGCTTAAAAGCACATTGAAAGCAAAGCAGAATACAAATTAAGGCGCATTCGGCTTTGCTATTCATCTGCTTTAAGCTTCAATCTGCTAGTGACGTTCCCCATATACTAACAACGCTAATTAATACTAAAACTAATTATCAAAACAAAGACGCGTTTAAAAGAGTCGGATGAAAGGGGTCATCACTTAGCAGAGACTGCACAATTTGGTATAATTGTTTATTTAGAACGCGTTTTTTTTAAACACGTTAAAATCGTTAGGCCTTAACCGTTCACGATGCGTTTCTTATGTGCTACGATTTTACCACTGTAAGCCACATTCAGCCTGCTTAAAAGCACATCGAAAGCAACGCAGAATACAAATTAAGGCGCATTCGGCTTTGCTATTCATCTGCTTAAAGCTTCAATCTGCTAGTATATAGAAACTATTTTATATATAGACTTTAAACAAGTCTTTGACACAATTTGGCCACCAAACTTGTGTCCCCCTGGGCCCCACCTAAAGCCCACGTTCAAATTAGGCGGGGAGATTTCAACATCCGAGCGACAAGTCGTGGAGTGGGTGTCTCGCTGAAACCTTACTGAAAAATAAATGGGGTTATTAGCTGCAAGAAATAGATTGACATGAGATACGGTACTGAAAAGAAGACAAATGATATTGACAAGACTAAAATCTACAAAGCAAACATTAACGAAACTATACACAAGGAAAAAACATTTAGAAACTATAACTACTATTGTTATCCTTATCATTATTATTAATTTTATTATTAGTTTAGTTTTATTATTAGTTTAGTATTATTATTAGGTATTATTTTTAGTCTTTAGTATTATCATATTATTTTTATTATTGTTATTGTTATTATTATCATATTATTATTGGTTTTATTATTATACTTATTCTATAAATTGGCTGGATGCAGTTTCACGTCATACTCAGAATAGGACGAATAACATGCACGTTATAACCTAATTAACATGAATATTCATTAACAATTTGTTCCTAAACAAACCAACTGATTAAGTCCCCATATACTAACAACGCTAATTAATACTAAAACTAATTATCGAAACAAAGACGCGTTTAAAAGAGTCGGATGAAAGGGTCATCACTTAGCAGAGGCTGCATTGGTATAGTTGTTTATTTAGAACGCGTTTTTTTTAAACACGTTAAAATGGTTAGGCCTTAACCGTTCACGACGCGTTTCTTATTATATGCATATATTTAACGGGTAAATGGATAGGAATAGCGTATTTACCACTGTAAGCCACATTCAGCCTGCTTAAAAGCACATTGAAAGCAAAGCAGAATACAAATTAAGGCGCATTCGGCTTTGCTATTCATCTGCTTTAAGCTTCAATCTGCTAGTGACGTTCCCCATATACTAACAACGCTAATTAATACTAAAACTAATTATCAAAACAAAGACGCGTTTAAAAGAGTCGGATGAAAGGGGTCATCACTTAGCAGAGACTGCACAATTTGGTATAATTGTTTATTTAGAACGCGTTTTTTTTAAACACGTTAAAATCGTTAGGCCTTAACCGTTCACGATGCGTTTCTTATGTGCTACGATTTTACCACTGTAAGCCACATTCAGCCTGCTTAAAAGCACATCGAAAGCAAAGCAGAATACAAATTAAGGCGCATTCGGCTTTGCTATTCATCTGCTTTAAGCTTCAATCTGCTAGTATATAGAAACTATTTTATATATAGACTTTAAACAAGTCTTTGACACAATTTGGCCACCAAACTTGTGTCCCCCTGGGCCCCACCTAAAGCCCACGTTCAAATTAGGCGGGGAGATTTCAACATCCGAGCGACAAGTCGTGGAGTGGGTGTCTCGCTGAAACCTTACTGAAAAATAAATGGGGTTATTAGCTGCAAGAAATAGATTGACATGAGATACGGTACTGAAAAGAAGACAAATGATATTGACAAGCCTAAAATCTACAAAGCAAACATTAACGAAACTATACACAAGGAAAAAACATTTAGAAACTATAACTACTATTGTTATCCTTATCATTATTATTAATTTTATTATTAGTTTAGTTTTATTATTAGTTTAGTATTATTATTAGGTATTATTTTTAGTCTTTAGTATTATCATATTATTTTTATTATTGTTATTGTTATTATTATCATATTATTATTGGTTTTATTATTATACTTATTCTATAAATTGGCTGGATGCAGTTTCACGTCATACTCAGAATAGGACGAATAACATGCACGTTATAACCTAATTAACATGAATATTCAATAACAATTTGTTCCTAAACAAACCAACTGATTAAGTCCCCATATACTAACAACGCTAATTAATACTAAAACTAATTATCGAAACAAAGACGCGTTTAAAAGAGTCGGATGAAAGGGTCATCACTTAGCAGAGGCTGCATTGGTATAATTGTTTATTTAGAACGCGTTTTTTTTAAACACGTTAAAATGGTTAGGCCTTAACCGTTCACGACGTGTTTCTTATTATATGCATATATTTAACGGGTAAATGGATAGGAATAGCGTATTTACCACTGTAAGCCACATTCAGCCTGCTTAAAAGCACATTGAAAGCAAAGCAGAATACAAATTAAGGCGCATTCGGCTTTGCTATTCATCTGCTTTAAGCTTCAATCTGCTAGTGACGTTCCCCATATACTAACAACGCTAATTAATACTAAAACTAATTATCAAAACAAAGACGCGTTTAAAAGAGTCGGATGAAAGGGGTCATCACTTAGCAGAGACTGCACAATTTGGTATAATTGTTTATTTAGAACGCGGTTTTTTTAAACACGTTAAAATCGTTAGGCCTTAACCGTTCACGATGCGTTTCTTATGTGCTACGATTTTACCACTGTAAGCCACATTCAGCCTGCTTAAAAGCACATCGAAAGCAAAGCAGAATACAAATTAAGGCGCATTCGGCTTTGCTATTCATCTGCTTTAAGCTTCAATCTGCTAGTATATAGAAACTATTTTATATATAGACTTTAAACAAGTCTTTGACACAATTTGGCCACCAAACTTGTGTCCCCCTGGGCCCCACCTAAAGCCCACGTTCAAATTAGGCGGGGAGATTTCAACATCCGAGCGACAAGTCGTGGAGTGGGTGTCTCGCTGAAACCTTACTGAAAAATAAATGGGGTTATTAGCTGCAAGAAATAGATTGACATGAGATACGGTACTGAAAAGAAGACAAATGATATTGACAAGCCTAAAATCTACAAAGCAAACATTAACGAAACTATACACAAGGAAAAAACATTTAGAAACTATAACTACTATTGTTATCCTTATCATTATTATTAATTTTATTATTAGTTTAGTTTTATTATTAGTTTAGTATTATTATTAGGTATTATTTTTAGTCTTTAGTATTATCATATTATTTTTATTATTGTTATTGTTATTATTATCATATTATTATTGGTTTTATTATTATACTTATTCTATAAATTGGCTGGATGCAGTTTCACGTCATACTCAGAATAGGACGAATAACATGCACGTTATAACCTAATTAACATGAATATTCAATAACAATTTGTTCCTAAACAAACCAACTGATTAAGTCCCCATATACTAACAACGCTAATTAATACTAAAACTAATTATCGAAACAAAGACGCGTTTAAAAGAGTCGGATGAAAGGGTCATCACTTAGCAGAGGCTGCATTGGTATAATTGTTTATTTAGAACGCGTTTTTTTAAACACGTTAAAATGGTTAGGCCTTAACCGTTCACGACGCGTTTCTTATTATATGCATATATTTAACGGGTAAATGGATAGGAATAGCGTATTTACCACTGTAAGCCACATTCAGCCTGCTTAAAAGCACATTGAAAGCAAAGCAGAATACAAATTAAGGCGCATTCGGCTTTGCTATTCATCTGCTTTAAGCTTCAATCTGCTAGTGACGTTCCCCATATACTAACAACGCTAATTAATACTAAAACTAATTATCAAAACAAAGACGCGTTTAAAAGAGTCGGATGAAAGGGGTCATCACTTAGCAGAGACTGCACAATTTGGTATAATTGTTTATTTAGAACGCGTTTTTTTTAAACACGTTAAAATCGTTAGGCCTTAACCGTTCACGATGCGTTTCTTATGTGCTACGATTTTACCACTGTAAGCCACATTCAGCCTGCTTAAAAGCACATCGAAAGCAAAGCAGAATACAAATTAAGGCGCATTCGGCTTTGCTATTCATCTGCTTTAAGCTTCAATCTGCTAGTATATAGAAACTATTTTATATATAGACTTTAAACAAGTCTTTGACACAATTTGGCCACCAAACTTGTGTCCCCCTGGGCCCCACCTAAAGCCCACGTTCAAATTAGGCGGGGAGATTTCAACATCCGAGCGACAAGTCGTGGAGTGGGTGTCTCGCTGAAACCTTACTGAAAAATAAATGGGGTTATCAGCTGCAAGAAATAGATTGACATGAGATACGGTACTGAAAAGAAGACAAATGATATTGACAAGCCTAAAATCTACAAAGCAAACATTAACGAAACTATACACAAGGAAAAAACATTTAGAAACTATAACTACTATTGTTATCCTTATCATTATTATTAATTTTATTATTAGTTTAGTTTTATTATTAGTTTAGTATTATTATTAGGTATTATTTTTAGTCTTTAGTATTATCATATTATTTTTATTATTGTTATTGTTATTATTATCATATTATTATTGGTTTTATTATTATACTTATTCTATAAATTGGCTGGATGCAGTTTCACGTCATACTCAGAATAGGACGAATAACATGCACGTTATAACCTAATTAACATGAATATTCAATAACAATTTGTTCCTAAACAAACCAACTGATTAAGTCCCCATATACTAACAACGCTAATTAATACTAAAACTAATTATCGAAACAAAGACGCGTTTAAAAGAGTCGGATGAAAGGGTCATCACTTAGCAGAGGCTGCATTGGTATAATTGTTTATTTAGAACGCGTTTTTTTTAAACACGTTAAAATGGTTAGGCCTTAACCGTTCACGACGCGTTTCTTATTATATGCATATATTTAACGGGTAAATGGATAGGAATAGCGTATTTACCACTGTAAGCCACATTCAGCCTGCTTAAAAGCACATTGAAAGCAAAGCAGAATACAAATTAAGGCGCATTCGGCTTTGCTATTCATCTGCTTTAAGCTTCAATCTGCTAGTGACGTTCCCCATATACTAACAACGCTAATTAATACTAAAACTAATTATCAAAACAAAGACGCGTTTAAAAGAGTCGGATGAAAGGGGTCATCACTTAGCAGAGACTGCACAATTTGGTATAATTGTTTATTTAGAACGCGTTTTTTTTAAACACGTTAAAATCGTTAGGCCTTAACCGTTCACGATGCGTTTCTTATGTGCTACGATTTTACCACTGTAAGCCACATTCAGCCTGCTTAAAAGCACATCGAAAGCAAAGCAGAATACAAATTAAGGCGCATTCGGCTTTGCTATTCATCTGCTTTAAGCTTCAATCTGCTAGTATATAGAAACTATTTTATATATAGACTTTAAACAAGTCTTTGACACAATTTGGCCACCAAACTTGTGTCCCCCTGGGCCCCACCTAAAGCCCACGTTCAAATTAGGCGGGGAGATTTCAACATCCGAGCGACAAGTCGTGGAGTGGGTGTCTCGCTGAAACCTTACTGAAAAATAAATGGGGTTATTAGCTGCAAGAAATAGATTGACATGAGATACGGTACTGAAAAGAAGACAAATGATATTGACAAGCCTAAAATCTACAAAGCAAACATTAACGAAACTATACACAAGGAAAAAACATTTAGAAACTATAACTACTATTGTTATCCTTATCATTATTATTAATTTTATTATTAGTTTAGTTTTATTATTAGTTTAGTATTATTATTAGGTATTATTTTTAGTCTTTAGTATTATCATATTATTTTTATTATTGTTATTGTTATTATTATCATATTATTATTGGTTTTATTATTATACTTATTCTATAAATTGGCTGGATGCAGTTTCACGTCATACTCAGAATAGGACGAATAACATGCACGTTATAACCTAATTAACATGAATATTCAATAACAATTTGTTCCTAAACAAACCAACTGATTAAGTCCCCATATACTAACAACGCTAATTAATACTAAAACTAATTATCGAAACAAAGACGCGTTTAAAAGAGTCGGATGAAAGGGTCATCACTTAGCAGAGGCTGCATTGGTATAATTGTTTATTTAGAACGCGTTTTTTTTAAACACGTTAAAATGGTTAGGCCTTAACCGTTCACGACGCGTTTCTTATTATATGCATATATTTAACGGGTAAATGGATAGGAATAGCGTATTTACCACTGTAAGCCACATTCAGCCTGCTTAAAAGCACATTGAAAGCAAAGCAGAATACAAATTAAGGCGCATTCGGCTTTGCTATTCATCTGCTTTAAGCTTCAATCTGCTAGTGACGTTCCCCATATACTAACAACGCTAATTAATACTAAAACTAATTATCAAAACAAAGACGCGTTTAAAAGAGTCGGATGAAAGGGGTCATCACTTAGCAGAGACTGCACAATTTGGTATAATTGTTTATTTAGAACGCGTTTTTTTTAAACACGTTAAAATCGTTAGGCCTTAACCGTTCACGATGCGTTTCTTATGTGCTACGATTTTACCACTGTAAGCCACATTCAGCCTGCTTAAAAGCACATCGAAAGCAAAGCAGAATACAAATTAAGGCGCATTCGGCTTTGCTATTCATCTGCTTTAAGCTTCAATCTGCTAGTATATAGAAACTATTTTATATATAGACTTTAAACAAGTCTTTGACACAATTTGGCCACCAAACTTGTGTCCCCCTGGGCCCCACCTAAAGCCCACGTTCAAATTAGGCGGGGAGATTTCAACATCCGAGCGACAAGTCGTGGAGTGGGTGTCTCGCTGAAACCTTACTGAAAAATAAATGGGGTTATTAGCTGCAAGAAATAGATTGACATGAGATACGGTACTGAAAAGAAGACAAATGATATTGACAAGCCTAAAATCTACAAAGCAAACATTAACGAAACTATACACAAGGAAAAAACATTTAGAAACTATAACTACTATTGTTATCCTTATCATTATTATTAATTTTATTATTAGTTTAGTTTTATTATTAGGTATTATTTTTAGTCTTTAGTATTATCATATTATTTTTATTATTGTTATTGTTATTATTATCATATTATTATTGGTTTTATTATTATACTTATTCTATAAATTGGCTGGATGCAGTTTAACGTCATACTCAGAATAGGACGAATAACATGCACGTTATAACCTAATTAACATGAATATTCAATAACAATTTGTTCCTAAACAAACCAACTGATTAAGTCCCCATATACTAACAACGCTAATTAATACTAAAACTAATTATCGAAACAAAGACGCGTTTAAAAGAGTCGGATGAAAGGGTCATCACTTAGCAGAGGCTGCATTGGTATAATTGTTTATTTAGAACGCGTTTTTTTTAAACACGTTAAAATGGTTAGGCCTTAACCGTTCACGACGCGTTTCTTATTATATGCATATATTTAACGGGTAAATGGATAGGAATAGCGTATTTACCACTGTAAGCCACATTCAGCCTGCTTAAAAGCACATTGAAAGCAAAGCAGAATACAAATTAAGGCGCATTCGGCTTTGCTATTCATCTGCTTTAAGCTTCAATCTGCTAGTGACGTTCCCCATATACTAACAACGCTAATTAATACTAAAACTAATTATCAAAACAAAGACGCGTTTAAAAGAGTCGGATGAAAGGGGTCATCACTTAGCAGAGACTGCACAATTTGGTATAATTGTTTATTTAGAACGCGTTTTTTTTAAACACGTTAAAATCGTTAGGCCTTAACCGTTCACGATGCGTTTCTTATGTGCTACGATTTTACCACTGTAAGCCACATTCAGCCTGCTTAAAAGCACATCGAAAGCAAAGCAGAATACAAATTAAGGCGCATTCGGCTTTGCTATTCATCTGCTTTAAGCTTCAATCTGCTAGTATATAGAAACTATTTTATATATAGACTTTAAACAAGTCTTTGACACAATTTGGCCACCAAACTTGTGTCCCCCTGGGCCCCACCTAAAGCCCACGTTCAAATTAGGCGGGGAGATTTCAACATCCGAGCGACAAGTCGTGGAGTGGGTGTCTCGCTGAAACCTTACTGAAAAATAAATGGGGTTATTAGCTGCAAGAAATAGATTGACATGAGATACGGTACTGAAAAGAAGACAAATGATATTGACAAGCCTAAAATCTACAAAGCAAACATTAACGAAACTATACACAAGGAAAAAACATTTAGAAACTATAACTACTATTGTTATCCTTATCATTATTATTAATTTTATTATTAGTTTAGTTTTATTATTAGGTATTATTTTTAGTCTTTAGTATTATCATATTATTTTTATTATTGTTATTGTTATTATTATCATATTATTATTGGTTTTATTATTATACTTATTCTATAAATTGGCTGGATGCAGTTTAACGTCATACTCAGAATAGGACGAATAACATGCACGTTATAACCTAATTAACATGAATATTCAATAACAATTTGTTCCTAAACAAACCAACTGATTAAGTCCCCATATACTAACAACGCTAATTAATACTAAAACTAATTATCGAAACAAAGACGCGTTTAAAAGAGTCGGATGAAAGGGTCATCACTTAGCAGAGGCTGCATTGGTATAATTGTTTATTTAGAACGCGTTTTTTTTAAACACGTTAAAATGGTTAGGCCTTAACCGTTCACGACGCGTTTCTTATTATATGCATATATTTAACGGGTAAATGGATAGGAATAGCGTATTTACCACTGTAAGCCACATTCAGCCTGCTTAAAAGCACATTGAAAGCAAAGCAGAATACAAATTAAGGCGCATTCGGCTTTGCTATTCATCTGCTTTAAGCTTCAATCTGCTAGTGACGTTCCCCATATACTAACAACGCTAATTAATACTAAAACTAATTATCAAAACAAAGACGCGTTTAAAAGAGTCGGATGAAAGGGGTCATCACTTAGCAGAGACTGCACAATTTGGTATAATTGTTTATTTAGAACGCGTTTTTTTTAAACACGTTAAAATCGTTAGGCCTTAACCGTTCACGATGCGTTTCTTATGTGCTACGATTTTACCACTGTAAGCCACATTCAGCCTGCTTAAAAGCACATCGAAAGCAAAGCAGAATACAAATTAAGGCGCATTCGGCTTTGCTATTCATCTGCTTTAAGCTTCAATCTGCTAGTATATAGAAACTATTTTATATATAGACTTTAAACAAGTCTTTGACACAATTTGGCCACCAAACTTGTGTCCCCCTGGGCCCCACCTAAAGCCCACGTTCAAATTAGGCGGGGAGATTTCAACATCCGAGCGACAAGTCGTGGAGTGGGTGTCTCGCTGAAACCTTACTGAAAAATAAATGGGGTTATTAGCTGCAAGAAATAGATTGACATGAGATACGGTACTGAAAAGAAGACAAATGATATTGACAAGCCTAAAATCTACAAAGCAAACATTAACGAAACTATACACAAGGAAAAAACATTTAGAAACTATAACTACTATTGTTATCCTTATCATTATTATTAATTTTATTATTAGTTTAGTTTTATTATTAGTTTAGTATTATTATTAGGTATTATTTTTAGTCTTTAGTATTATCATATTATTTTTATTATTGTTATTGTTATTATTATCATATTATTATTGGTTTTATTATTATACTTATTCTATAAATTGGCTGGATGCAGTTTCACGTCATACTCAGAATAGGACGAATAACATGCACGTTATAACCTAATTAACATGAATATTCAATAACAATTTGTTCCTAAACAAACCAACTGATTAAGTCCCCATATACTAACAACGCTAATTAATACTAAAACTAATTATCGAAACAAAGACGCGTTTAAAAGAGTCGGATGAAAGGGTCATCACTTAGCAGAGGCTGCATTGGTATAGTTGTTTATTTAGAACGCGTTTTTTTTAAACACGTTAAAATGGTTAGGCCTTAACCGTTCACGACGCGTTTCTTATTATATGCATATATTTAACGGGTAAATGGATAGGAATAGCGTATTTACCACTGTAAGCCACATTCAGCCTGCTTAAAAGCACATTGAAAGCAAAGCAGAATACAAATTAAGGCGCATTCGGCTTTGCTATTCATCTGCTTTAAGCTTCAATCTGCTAGTGACGTTCCCCATATACTAACAACGCTAATTAATACTAAAACTAATTATCAAAACAAAGACGCGTTTAAAAGAGTCGGATGAAAGGGGTCATCACTTAGCAGAGACTGCACAATTTGGTATAATTGTTTATTTAGAACGCGTTTTTTTTAAACACGTTAAAATCGTTAGGCCTTAACCGTTCACGATGCGTTTCTTATGTGCTACGATTTTACCACTGTAAGCCACATTCAGCCTGCTTAAAAGCACATCGAAAGCAAAGCAGAATACAAATTAAGGCGCATTCGGCTTTGCTATTCATCTGCTTTAAGCTTCAATCTGCTAGTATATAGAAACTATTTTATATATAGACTTTAAACAAGTCTTTGACACAATTTGGCCACCAAACTTGTGTCCCCCTGGGCCCCACCTAAAGCCCACGTTCAAATTAGGCGGGGAGATTTCAACATCCGAGCGACAAGTCGTGGAGTGGGTGTCTCGCTGAAACCTTACTGAAAAATAAATGGGGTTATTAGCTGCAAGAAATAGATTGACATGAGATACGGTACTGAAAAGAAGACAAATGATATTGACAAGCCTAAAATCTACAAAGCAAACATTAACGAAACTATACACAAGGAAAAAACATTTAGAAACTATAACTACTATTGTTATCCTTATCATTATTATTAATTTTATTATTAGTTTAGTTTTATTATTAGTTTAGTATTATTATTAGGTATTATTTTTAGTCTTTAGTATTATCATATTATTTTTATTATTGTTATTGTTATTATTATCATATTATTATTGGTTTTATTATTATACTTATTCTATAAATTGGCTGGATGCAGTTTCACGTCATACTCAGAATAGGACGAATAACATGCACGTTATAACCTAATTAACATGAATATTCAATAACAATTTGTTCCTAAACAAACCAACTGATTAAGTCCCCATATACTAACAACGCTAATTAATACTAAAACTAATTATCGAAACAAAGACGCGTTTAAAAGAGTCGGATGAAAGGGTCATCACTTAGCAGAGGCTGCATTGGTATAATTGTTTATTTAGAACGCGTTTTTTTTAAACACGTTAAAATGGTTAGGCCTTAACCGTTCACGACGCGTTTCTTATTATATGCATATATTTAACGGGTAAATGGATAGGAATAGCGTATTTACCACTGTAAGCCACATTCAGCCTGCTTAAAAGCACATTGAAAGCAAAGCAGAATACAAATTAAGGCGCATTCGGCTTTGCTATTCATCTGCTTTAAGCTTCAATCTGCTAGTGACGTTCCCCATATACTAACAACGCTAATTAATACTAAAACTAATTATCAAAACAAAGACGCGTTTAAAAGAGTCGGATGAAAGGGGTCATCACTTAGCAGAGACTGCACAATTTGGTATAATTGTTTATTTAGAACGCGTTTTTTTTAAACACGTTAAAATCGTTAGGCCTTAACCGTTCACGATGCGTTTCTTATGTGCTACGATTTTACCACTGTAAGCCACATTCAGCCTGCTTAAAAGCACATCGAAAGCAAAGCAGAATACAAATTAAGGCGCATTCGGCTTTGCTATTCATCTGCTTTAAGCTTCAATCTGCTAGTATATAGAAACTATTTTATATATAGACTTTAAACAAGTCTTTGACACAATTTGGCCACCAAACTTGTGTCCCCCTGGGCCCCACCTAAAGCCCACGTTCAAATTAGGCGGGGAGATTTCAACATCCGAGCGACAAGTCGTGGAGTGGGTGTCTCGCTGAAACCTTACTGAAAAATAAATGGGGTTATTAGCTGCAAGAAATAGATTGACATGAGATACGGTACTGAAAAGAAGACAAATGATATTGACAAGCCTAAAATCTACAAAGCAAACATTAACGAAACTATACACAAGGAAAAAACATTTAGAAACTATAACTACTATTGTTATCCTTATCATTATTATTAATTTTATTATTAGTTTAGTTTTATTATTAGTTTAGTATTATTATTAGGTATTATTTTTAGTCTTTAGTATTATCATATTATTTTTATTATTGTTATTGTTATTATTATCATATTATTATTGGTTTTATTATTATACTTATTCTATAAATTGGCTGGATGCAGTTTCACGTCATACTCAGAATAGGACGAATAACATGCACGTTATAACCTAATTAACATGAATATTCAATAACAATTTGTTCCTAAACAAACCAACTGATTAAGTCCCCATATACTAACAACGCTAATTAATACTAAAACTAATTATCGAAACAAAGACGCGTTTAAAAGAGTCGGATGAAAGGGTCATCACTTAGCAGAGGCTGCATTGGTATAATTGTTTATTTAGAACGCGTTTTTTTTAAACACGTTAAAATGGTTAGGCCTTAACCGTTCACGACGCGTTTCTTATTATATGCATATATTTAACGGGTAAATGGATAGGAATAGCGTATTTACCACTGTAAGCCACATTCAGCCTGCTTAAAAGCACATTGAAAGCAAAGCAGAATACAAATTAAGGCGCATTCGGCTTTGCTATTCATCTGCTTTAAGCTTCAATCTGCTAGTGACGTTCCCCATATACTAACAACGCTAATTAATACTAAAACTAATTATCAAAACAAAGACGCGTTTAAAAGAGTCGGATGAAAGGGGTCATCACTTAGCAGAGACTGCACAATTTGGTATAATTGTTTATTTAGAACGCGTTTTTTTTAAACACGTTAAAATCGTTAGGCCTTAACCGTTCACGATGCGTTTCTTATGTGCTACGATTTTACCACTGTAAGCCACATTCAGCCTGCTTAAAAGCACATCGAAAGCAAAGCAGAATACAAATTAAGGCGCATTCGGCTTTGCTATTCATCTGCTTTAAGCTTCAATCTGCTAGTATATAGAAACTATTTTATATATAGACTTTAAACAAGTCTTTGACACAATTTGGCCACCAAACTTGTGTCCCCCTGGGCCCCACCTAAAGCCCACGTTCAAATTAGGCGGGGAGATTTCAACATCCGAGCGACAAGTCGTGGAGTGGGTGTCTCGCTGAAACCTTACTGAAAAATAAATGGGGTTATTAGCTGCAAGAAATAGATTGACATGAGATACGGTACTGAAAAGAAGACAAATGATATTGACAAGCCTAAAATCTACAAAGCAAACATTAACGAAACTATACACAAGGAAAAAACATTTAGAAACTATAACTACTATTGTTATCCTTATCATTATTATTAATTTTATTATTAGTTTAGTTTTATTATTAGTTTAGTATTATTATTAGGTATTATTTTTAGTCTTTAGTATTATCATATTATTTTTATTATTGTTATTGTTATTATTATCATATTATTATTGGTTTTATTATTATACTTATTCTATAAATTGGCTGGATGCAGTTTCACGTCATACTCAGAATAGGACGAATAACATGCACGTTATAACCTAATTAACATGAATATTCAATAACAATTTGTTCCTAAACAAACCAACTGATTAAGTCCCCATATACTAACAACGCTAATTAATACTAAAACTAATTATCGAAACAAAGACGCGTTTAAAAGAGTCGGATGAAAGGGTCATCACTTAGCAGAGGCTGCATTGGTATAATTGTTTATTTAGAACGCGTTTTTTTTAAACACGTTAAAATGGTTAGGCCTTAACCGTTCACGACGCGTTTCTTATTATATGCATATATTTAACGGGTAAATGGATAGGAATAGCGTATTTACCACTGTAAGCCACATTCAGCCTGCTTAAAAGCACATTGAAAGCAAAGCAGAATACAAATTAAGGCGCATTCGGCTTTGCTATTCATCTGCTTTAAGCTTCAATCTGCTAGTGACGTTCCCCATATACTAACAACGCTAATTAATACTAAAACTAATTATCAAAACAAAGACGCGTTTAAAAGAGTCGGATGAAAGGGGTCATCACTTAGCAGAGACTGCACAATTTGGTATAATTGTTTATTTAGAACGCGTTTTTTTTAAACACGTTAAAATCGTTAGGCCTTAACCGTTCACGATGCGTTTCTTATGTGCTACGATTTTACCACTGTAAGCCACATTCAGCCTGCTTAAAAGCACATCGAAAGCAAAGCAGAATACAAATTAAGGCGCATTCGGCTTTGCTATTCATCTGCTTTAAGCTTCAATCTGCTAGTATATAGAAACTATTTTATATATAGACTTTAAACAAGTCTTTGACACAATTTGGCCACCAAACTTGTGTCCCCCTGGGCCCCACCTAAAGCCCACGTTCAAATTAGGCGGGGAGATTTCAACATCCGAGCGACAAGTCGTGGAGTGGGTGTCTCGCTGAAACCTTACTGAAAAATAAATGGGGTTATTAGCTGCAAGAAATAGATTGACATGAGATACGGTACTGAAAAGAAGACAAATGATATTGACAAGCCTAAAATCTACAAAGCAAACATTAACGAAACTATACACAAGGAAAAAACATTTAGAAACTATAACTACTATTGTTATCCTTATCATTATTATTAATTTTATTATTAGTTTAGTTTTATTATTAGTTTAGTATTATTATTAGGTATTATTTTTAGTCTTTAGTATTATCATATTATTTTTATTATTGTTATTGTTATTATTATCATATTATTATTGGTTTTATTATTATACTTATTCTATAAATTGGCTGGATGCAGTTTCACGTCATACTCAGAATAGGACGAATAACATGCACGTTATAACCTAATTAACATGAATATTCAATAACAATTTGTTCCTAAACAAACCAACTGATTAAGTCCCCATATACTAACAACGCTAATTAATACTAAAACTAATTATCGAAACAAAGACGCGTTTAAAAGAGTCGGATGAAAGGGTCATCACTTAGCAGAGGCTGCATTGGTATAATTGTTTATTTAGAACGCGTTTTTTTTAAACACGTTAAAATGGTTAGGCCTTAACCGTTCACGACGCGTTTCTTATTATATGCATATATTTAACGGGTAAATGGATAGGAATAGCGTATTTACCACTGTAAGCCACATTCAGCCTGCTTAAAAGCACATTGAAAGCAAAGCAGAATACAAATTAAGGCGCATTCGGCTTTGCTATTCATCTGCTTTAAGCTTCAATCTGCTAGTGACGTTCCCCATATACTAACAACGCTAATTAATACTAAAACTAATTATCAAAACAAAGACGCGTTTAAAAGAGTCGGATGAAAGGGGTCATCACTTAGCAGAGACTGCACAATTTGGTATAATTGTTTATTTAGAACGCGTTTTTTTTAAACACGTTAAAATCGTTAGGCCTTAACCGTTCACGATGCGTTTCTTATGTGCTACGATTTTACCACTGTAAGCCACATTCAGCCTGCTTAAAAGCACATCGAAAGCAAAGCAGAATACAAATTAAGGCGCATTCGGCTTTGCTATTCATCTGCTTTAAGCTTCAATCTGCTAGTATATAGAAACTATTTTATATATAGACTTTAAACAAGTCTTTGACACAATTTGGCCACCAAACTTGTGTCCCCCTGGGCCCCACCTAAAGCCCACGTTCAAATTAGGCGGGGAGATTTCAACATCCGAGCGACAAGTCGTGGAGTGGGTGTCTCGCTGAAACCTTACTGAAAAATAAATGGGGTTATTAGCTGCAAGAAATAGATTGACATGAGATACGGTACTGAAAAGAAGACAAATGATATTGACAAGCCTAAAATCTACAAAGCAAACATTAACGAAACTATACACAAGGAAAAAACATTTAGAAACTATAACTACTATTGTTATCCTTATCATTATTATTAATTTTATTATTAGTTTAGTTTTATTATTAGGTATTATTTTTAGTCTTTAGTATTATCATATTATTTTTATTATTGTTATTGTTATTATTATCATATTATTATTGGTTTTATTATTATACTTATTCTATAAATTGGCTGGATGCAGTTTAACGTCATACTCAGAATAGGACGAATAACATGCACGTTATAACCTAATTAACATGAATATTCAATAACAATTTGTTCCTAAACAAACCAACTGATTAAGTCCCCATATACTAACAACGCTAATTAATACTAAAACTAATTATCGAAACAAAGACGCGTTTAAAAGAGTCGGATGAAAGGGTCATCACTTAGCAGAGGCTGCATTGGTATAATTGTTTATTTAGAACGCGTTTTTTTTAAACACGTTAAAATGGTTAGGCCTTAACCGTTCACGACGCGTTTCGTATTATATGCATATATTTAACGGGTAAATGGATAGGAATAGCGTATTTACCACTGTAAGCCACATTCAGCCTGCTTAAAAGCACATTGAAAGCAAAGCAGAATACAAATTAAGGCGCATTCGGCTTTGCTATTCATCTGCTTTAAGCTTCAATCTGCTAGTGACGTTCCCCATATACTAACAACGCTAATTAATACTAAAACTAATTATCAAAACAAAGACGCGTTTAAAAGAGTCGGATGAAAGGGGTCATCACTTAGCAGAGACTGCACAATTTGGTATAATTGTTTATTTAGAACGCGTTTTTTTTAAACACGTTAAAATCGTTAGGCCTTAACCGTTCACGATGCGTTTCTTATGTGCTACGATTTTACCACTGTAAGCCACATTCAGCCTGCTTAAAAGCACATCGAAAGCAAAGCAGAATACAAATTAAGGCGCATTCGGCTTTGCTATTCATCTGCTTTAAGCTTCAATCTGCTAGTATATAGAAACTATTTTATATATAGACTTTAAACAAGTCTTTGACACAATTTGGCCACCAAACTTGTGTCCCCCTGGGCCCCACCTAAAGCCCACGTTCAAATTAGGCGGGGAGATTTCAACATCCGAGCGACAAGTCGTGGAGTGGGTGTCTCGCTGAAACCTTACTGAAAAATAAATGGGGTTATTAGCTGCAAGAAATAGATTGACATGAGATACGGTACTGAAAAGAAGACAAATGATATTGACAAGCCTAAAATCTACAAAGCAAACATTAACGAAACTATACACAAGGAAAAAACATTTAGAAACTATAACTACTATTGTTATCCTTATCATTATTATTAATTTTATTATTAGTTTAGTTTTATTATTAGTTTAGTATTATTATTAGGTATTATTTTTAGTCTTTAGTATTATCATATTATTTTTATTATTGTTATTGTTATTATTATCATATTATTATTGGTTTTATTATTATACTTATTCTATAAATTGGCTGGATGCAGTTTCACGTCATACTCAGAATAGGACGAATAACATGCACGTTATAACCTAATTAACATGAATATTCAATAACAATTTGTTCCTAAACAAACCAACTGATTAAGTCCCCATATACTAACAACGCTAATTAATACTAAAACTAATTATCGAAACAAAGACGCGTTTAAAAGAGTCGGATGAAAGGGTCATCACTTAGCAGAGGCTGCATTGGTATAGTTGTTTATTTAGAACGCGTTTTTTTTAAACACGTTAAAATGGTTAGGCCTTAACCGTTCACGACGCGTTTCTTATTATATGCATATATTTAACGGGTAAATGGATAGGAATAGCGTATTTACCACTGTAAGCCACATTCAGCCTGCTTAAAAGCACATTGAAAGCAAAGCAGAATACAAATTAAGGCGCATTCGGCTTTGCTATTCATCTGCTTTAAGCTTCAATCTGCTAGTGACGTTCCCCATATACTAACAACGCTAATTAATACTAAAACTAATTATCAAAACAAAGACGCGTTTAAAAGAGTCGGATGAAAGGGGTCATCACTTAGCAGAGACTGCACAATTTGGTATAATTGTTTATTTAGAACGCGTTTTTTTTAAACACGTTAAAATCGTTAGGCCTTAACCGTTCACGATGCGTTTCTTATGTGCTACGATTTTACCACTGTAAGCCACATTCAGCCTGCTTAAAAGCACATTGAAAGCAAAGCAGAATACAAATTAAGGCGCATTCGGCTTTGCTATTCATCTGCTTTAAGCTTCAATCTGCTAGTATATAGAAACTATTTTATATATAGACTTTAAACAAGTCTTTGACACAATTTGGCCACCAAACTTGTGTCCCCCTGGGCCCCACCTAAAGCCCACGTTCAAATTAGGCGGGGAGATTTCAACATCCGAGCGACAAGTCGTGGAGTGGGTGTCTCGCTGAAACCTTACTGAAAAATAAATGGGGTTATTAGCTGCAAGAAATAGATTGACATGAGATACGGTACTGAAAAGAAGACAAATGATATTGACAAGCCTAAAATCTACAAAGCAAACATTAACGAAACTATACACAAGGAAAAAACATTTAGAAACTATAACTACTATTGTTATCCTTATCATTATTATTAATTTTATTATTAGTTTAGTTTTATTATTAGTTTAGTATTATTATTAGGTATTATTTTTAGTCTTTAGTATTATCATATTATTTTTATTATTGTTATTGTTATTATTATCATATTATTATTGGTTTTATTATTATACTTATTCTATAAATTGGCTGGATGCAGTTTCACGTCATACTCAGAATAGGACGAATAACATGCACGTTATAACCTAATTAACATGAATATTCAATAACAATTTGTTCCTAAACAAACCAACTGATTAAGTCCCCATATACTAACAACGCTAATTAATACTAAAACTAATTATCGAAACAAAGACGCGTTTAAAAGAGTCGGATGAAAGGGTCATCACTTAGCAGAGGCTGCATTGGTATAGTTGTTTATTTAGAACGCGTTTTTTTTAAACACGTTAAAATGGTTAGGCCTTAACCGTTCACGACGCGTTTCTTATTATATGCATATATTTAACGGGTAAATGGATAGGAATAGCGTATTTACCACTGTAAGCCACATTCAGCCTGCTTAAAAGCACATTGAAAGCAAAGCAGAATACAAATTAAGGCGCATTCGGCTTTGCTATTCATCTGCTTTAAGCTTCAATCTGCTAGTGACGTTCCCCATATACTAACAACGCTAATTAATACTAAAACTAATTATCAAAACAAAGACGCGTTTAAAAGAGTCGGATGAAAGGGGTCATCACTTAGCAGAGACTGCACAATTTGGTATAATTGTTTATTTAGAACGCGTTTTTTTTAAACACGTTAAAATCGTTAGGCCTTAACCGTTCACGATGCGTTTCTTATGTGCTACGATTTTACCACTGTAAGCCACATTCAGCCTGCTTAAAAGCACATCGAAAGCAAAGCAGAATACAAATTAAGGCGCATTCGGCTTTGCTATTCATCTGCTTTAAGCTTCAATCTGCTAGTATATAGAAACTATTTTATATATAGACTTTAAACAAGTCTTTGACACAATTTGGCCACCAAACTTGTGTCCCCCTGGGCCCCACCTAAAGCCCACGTTCAAATTAGGCGGGGAGATTTCAACATCCGAGCGACAAGTCGTGGAGTGGGTGTCTCGCTGAAACCTTACTGAAAAATAAATGGGGTTATTAGCTGCAAGAAATAGATTGACATGAGATACGGTACTGAAAAGAAGACAAATGATATTGACAAGCCTAAAATCTACAAAGCAAACATTAACGAAACTATACACAAGGAAAAAACATTTAGAAACTATAACTACTATTGTTATCCTTATCATTATTATTAATTTTATTATTAGTTTAGTTTTATTATTAGTTTAGTATTATTATTAGGTATTATTTTTAGTCTTTAGTATTATCATATTATTTTTATTATTGTTATTGTTATTATTATCATATTATTATTGGTTTTATTATTATACTTATTCTATAAATTGGCTGGATGCAGTTTCACGTCATACTCAGAATAGGACGAATAACATGCACGTTATAACCTAATTAACATGAATATTCAATAACAATTTGTTCCTAAACAAACCAACTGATTAAGTCCCCATATACTAACAACGCTAATTAATACTAAAACTAATTATCGAAACAAAGACGCGTTTAAAAGAGTCGGATGAAAGGGTCATCACTTAGCAGAGGCTGCATTGGTATAATTGTTTATTTAGAACGCGTTTTTTTTAAACACGTTAAAATGGTTAGGCCTTAACCGTTCACGACGCGTTTCTTATTATATGCATATATTTAACGGGTAAATGGATAGGAATAGCGTATTTACCACTGTAAGCCACATTCAGCCTGCTTAAAAGCACATTGAAAGCAAAGCAGAATACAAATTAAGGCGCATTCGGCTTTGCTATTCATCTGCTTTAAGCTTCAATCTGCTAGTGACGTTCCCCATATACTAACAACGCTAATTAATACTAAAACTAATTATCAAAACAAAGACGCGTTTAAAAGAGTCGGATGAAAGGGGTCATCACTTAGCAGAGACTGCACAATTTGGTATAATTGTTTATTTAGAACGCGTTTTTTTTAAACACGTTAAAATCGTTAGGCCTTAACCGTTCACGATGCGTTTCTTATGTGCTACGATTTTACCACTGTAAGCCACATTCAGCCTGCTTAAAAGCACATCGAAAGCAAAGCAGAATACAAATTAAGGCGCATTCGGCTTTGCTATTCATCTGCTTTAAGCTTCAATCTGCTAGTATATAGAAACTATTTTATATATAGACTTTAAACAAGTCTTTGACACAATTTGGCCACCAAACTTGTGTCCCCCTGGGCCCCACCTAAAGCCCACGTTCAAATTAGGCGGGGAGATTTCAACATCCGAGCGACAAGTCGTGGAGTGGGTGTCTCGCTGAAACCTTACTGAAAAATAAATGGGGTTATTAGCTGCAAGAAATAGATTGACATGAGATACGGTACTGAAAAGAAGACAAATGATATTGACAAGCCTAAAATCTACAAAGCAAACATTAACGAAACTATACACAAGGAAAAAACATTTAGAAACTATAACTACTATTGTTATCCTTATCATTATTATTAATTTTATTATTAGTTTAGTTTTATTATTAGGTATTATTTTTAGTCTTTAGTATTATCATATTATTTTTATTATTGTTATTGTTATTATTATCATATTATTATTGGTTTTATTATTATACTTATTCTATAAATTGGCTGGATGCAGTTTAACGTCATACTCAGAATAGGACGAATAACATGCACGTTATAACCTAATTAACATGAATATTCAATAACAATTTGTTCCTAAACAAACCAACTGATTAAGTCCCCATATACTAACAACGCTAATTAATACTAAAACTAATTATCGAAACAAAGACGCGTTTAAAAGAGTCGGATGAAAGGGTCATCACTTAGCAGAGGCTGCATTGGTATAATTGTTTATTTAGAACGCGTTTTTTTTAAACACGTTAAAATGGTTAGGCCTTAACCGTTCACGACGCGTTTCTTATTATATGCATATATTTAACGGGTAAATGGATAGGAATAGCGTATTTACCACTGTAAGCCACATTCAGCCTGCTTAAAAGCACATTGAAAGCAAAGCAGAATACAAATTAAGGCGCATTCGGCTTTGCTATTCATCTGCTTTAAGCTTCAATCTGCTAGTGACGTTCCCCATATACTAACAACGCTAATTAATACTAAAACTAATTATCAAAACAAAGACGCGTTTAAAAGAGTCGGATGAAAGGGGTCATCACTTAGCAGAGACGGCACAATTTGGTATAATTGTTTATTTAGAACGCGTTTTTTTTAAACACGTTAAAATCGTTAGGCCTTAACCGTTCACGATGCGTTTCTTATGTGCTACGATTTTACCACTGTAAGCCACATTCAGCCTGCTTAAAAGCACATTGAAAGCAAAGCAGAATACAAATTAAGGCGCATTCGGCTTTGCTATTCATCTGCTTTAAGCTTCAATCTGCTAGTATATAGAAACTATTTTATATATAGACTTTAAACAAGTCTTTGACACAATTTGGCCACCAAACTTGTGTCCCCCTGGGCCCCACCTAAAGCCCACGTTCAAATTAGGCGGGGAGATTTCAACATCCGAGCGACAAGTCGTGGAGTGGGTGTCTCGCTGAAACCTTACTGAAAAATAAATGGGGTTATTAGCTGCAAGAAATAGATTGACATGAGATACGGTACTGAAAAGAAGACAAATGATATTGACAAGCCTAAAATCTACAAAGCAAACATTAACGAAACTATACACAAGGAAAAAACATTTAGAAACTATAACTACTATTGTTATCCTTATCATTATTATTAATTTTATTATTAGTTTAGTTTTATTATTAGTTTAGTATTATTATTAGGTATTATTTTTAGTCTTTAGTATTATCATATTATTTTTATTATTGTTATTGTTATTATTATCATATTATTATTGGTTTTATTATTATACTTATTCTATAAATTGGCTGGATGCAGTTTCACGTCATACTCAGAATAGGACGAATAACATGCACGTTATAACCTAATTAACATGAATATTCAATAACAATTTGTTCCTAAACAAACCAACTGATTAAGTCCCCATATACTAACAACGCTAATTAATACTAAAACTAATTATCGAAACAAAGACGCGTTTAAAAGAGTCGGATGAAAGGGTCATCACTTAGCAGAGGCTGCATTGGTATAGTTGTTTATTTAGAACGCGTTTTTTTTAAACACGTTAAAATGGTTAGGCCTTAACCGTTCACGACGCGTTTCTTATTATATGCATATATTTAACGGGTAAATGGATAGGAATAGCGTATTTACCACTGTAAGCCACATTCAGCCTGCTTAAAAGCACATTGAAAGCAAAGCAGAATACAAATTAAGGCGCATTCGGCTTTGCTATTCATCTGCTTTAAGCTTCA
The DNA here is from genome assembly GCA_922989275.2 of Gari tellinella. Taxonomy (NCBI): domain Eukaryota; kingdom Metazoa; phylum Mollusca; class Bivalvia; order Cardiida; family Psammobiidae; genus Gari; species Gari tellinella. The sequence goes on from OV277858.1 coordinate 58,183,802, forward strand.
ATCTGCTAGTGACGTTCCCCATATACTAACAACGCTAATTAATACTAAAACTAATTATCAAAACAAAGACGCGTTTAAAAGAGTCGGATGAAAGGGGTCATCACTTAGCAGAGACTGCACAATTTGGTATAATTGTTTATTTAGAACGCGTTTTTTTTAAACACGTTAAAATCGTTAGGCCTTAACCGTTCACGATGCGTTTCTTATGTGCTACGATTTTACCACTGTAAGCCACATTCAGCCTGCTTAAAAGCACATCGAAAGCAAAGCAGAATACAAATTAAGGCGCATTCGGCTTTGCTATTCATCTGCTTTAAGCTTCAATCTGCTAGTATATAGAAACTATTTTATATATAGACTTTAAACAAGTCTTTGACACAATTTGGCCACCAAACTTGTGTCCCCCTGGGCCCCACCTAAAGCCCACGTTCAAATTAGGCGGGGAGATTTCAACATCCGAGCGACAAGTCGTGGAGTGGGTGTCTCGCTGAAACCTTACTGAAAAATAAATGGGGTTATTAGCTGCAAGAAATAGATTGACATGAGATACGGTACTGAAAAGAAGACAAATGATATTGACAAGCCTAAAATCTACAAAGCAAACATTAACGAAACTATACACAAGGAAAAAACATTTAGAAACTATAACTACTATTGTTATCCTTATCATTATTATTAATTTTATTATTAGTTTAGTTTTATTATTAGTTTAGTATTATTATTAGGTATTATTTTTAGTCTTTAGTATTATCATATTATTTTTATTATTGTTATTGTTATTATTATCATATTATTATTGGTTTTATTATTATACTTATTCTATAAATTGGCTGGATGCAGTTTCACGTCATACTCAGAATAGGACGAATAACATGCACGTTATAACCTAATTAACATGAATATTCAATAACAATTTGTTCCTAAACAAACCAACTGATTAAGTCCCCATATACTAACAACGCTAATTAATACTAAAACTAATTATCGAAACAAAGACGCGTTTAAAAGAGTCGGATGAAAGGGTCATCACTTAGCAGAGGCTGCATTGGTATAATTGTTTATTTAGAACGCGTTTTTTTTAAACACGTTAAAATGGTTAGGCCTTAACCGTTCACGACGCGTTTCTTATTATATGCATATATTTAACGGGTAAATGGATAGGAATAGCGTATTTACCACTGTAAGCCACATTCAGCCTGCTTAAAAGCACATTGAAAGCAAAGCAGAATACAAATTAAGGCGCATTCGGCTTTGCTATTCATCTGCTTTAAGCTTCAATCTGCTAGTGACGTTCCCCATATACTAACAACGCTAATTAATACTAAAACTAATTATCAAAACAAAGACGCGTTTAAAAGAGTCGGATGAAAGGGGTCATCACTTAGCAGAGACTGCACAATTTGGTATAATTGTTTATTTAGAACGCGTTTTTTTTAAACACGTTAAAATCGTTAGGCCTTAACCGTTCACGATGCGTTTCTTATGTGCTACGATTTTACCACTGTAAGCCACATTCAGCCTGCTTAAAAGCACATCGAAAGCAAAGCAGAATACAAATTAAGGCGCATTCGGCTTTGCTATTCATCTGCTTTAAGCTTCAATCTGCTAGTATATAGAAACTATTTTATATATAGACTTTAAACAAGTCTTTGACACAATTTGGCCACCAAACTTGTGTCCCCCTGGGCCCCACCTAAAGCCCACGTTCAAATTAGGCGGGGAGATTTCAACATCCGAGCGACAAGTCGTGGAGTGGGTGTCTCGCTGAAACCTTACTGAAAAATAAATGGGGTTATTAGCTGCAAGAAATAGATTGACATGAGATACGGTACTGAAAAGAAGACAAATGATATTGACAAGCCTAAAATCTACAAAGCAAACATTAACGAAACTATACACAAGGAAAAAACATTTAGAAACTATAACTACTATTGTTATCCTTATCATTATTATTAATTTTATTATTAGTTTAGTTTTATTATTAGTTTAGTATTATTATTAGGTATTATTTTTAGTCTTTAGTATTATCATATTATTTTTATTATTGTTATTGTTATTATTATCATATTATTATTGGTTTTATTATTATACTTATTCTATAAATTGGCTGGATGCAGTTTCACGTCATACTCAGAATAGGACGAATAACATGCACGTTATAACCTAATTAACATGAATATTCAATAACAATTTGTTCCTAAACAAACCAACTGATTAAGTCCCCATATACTAACAACGCTAATTAATACTAAAACTAATTATCGAAACAAAGACGCGTTTAAAAGAGTCGGATGAAAGGGTCATCACTTAGCAGAGGCTGCATTGGTATAATTGTTTATTTAGAACGCGTTTTTTTTAAACACGTTAAAATGGTTAGGCCTTAACCGTTCACGACGCGTTTCTTATTATATGCATATATTTAACGGGTAAATGGATAGGAATAGCGTATTTACCACTGTAAGCCACATTCAGCCTGCTTAAAAGCACATTGAAAGCAAAGCAGAATACAAATTAAGGCGCATTCGGCTTTGCTATTCATCTGCTTTAAGCTTCAATCTGCTAGTGACGTTCCCCATATACTAACAACGCTAATTAATACTAAAACTAATTATCAAAACAAAGACGCGTTTAAAAGAGTCGGATGAAAGGGGTCATCACTTAGCAGAGACTGCACAATTTGGTATAATTGTTTATTTAGAATGCGTTTTTTTTAAACACGTTAAAATCGTTAGGCCTTAACCGTTCACGATGCGTTTCTTATGTGCTACGATTTTACCACTGTAAGCCACATTCAGCCTGCTTAAAAGCACATCGAAAGCAAAGCAGAATACAAATTAAGGCGCATTCGGCTTTGCTATTCATCTGCTTTAAGCTTCAATCTGCTAGTATATAGAAACTATTTTATATATAGACTTTAAACAAGTCTTTGACACAATTTGGCCACCAAACTTGTGTCCCCCTGGGCCCCACCTAAAGCCCACGTTCAAATTAGGCGGGGAGATTTCAACATCCGAGCGACAAGTCGTGGAGTGGGTGTCTCGCTGAAACCTTACTGAAAAATAAATGGGGTTATTAGCTGCAAGAAATAGATTGACATGAGATACGGTACTGAAAAGAAGACAAATGATATTGACAAGCCTAAAATCTACAAAGCAAACATTAACGAAACTATACACAAGGAAAAAACATTTAGAAACTATAACTACTATTGTTATCCTTATCATTATTATTAATTTTATTATTAGTTTAGTTTTATTATTAGTTTAGTATTATTATTAGGTATTATTTTTAGTCTTTAGTATTATCATATTATTTTTATTATTGTTATTGTTATTATTATCATATTATTATTGGTTTTATTATTATACTTATTCTATAAATTGGCTGGATGCAGTTTCACGTCATACTCAGAATAGGACGAATAACATGCACGTTATAACCTAATTAACATGAATATTCAATAACAATTTGTTCCTAAACAAACCAACTGATTAAGTCCCCATATACTAACAACGCTAATTAATACTAAAACTAATTATCGAAACAAAGACGCGTTTAAAAGAGTCGGATGAAAGGGTCATCACTTAGCAGAGGCTGCATTGGTATAGTTGTTTATTTAGAACGCGTTTTTTTTAAACACGTTAAAATGGTTAGGCCTTAACCGTTCACGACGCGTTTCTTATTATATGCATATATTTAACGGGTAAATGGATAGGAATAGCGTATTTACCACTGTAAGCCACATTCAGCCTGCTTAAAAGCACATTGAAAGCAAAGCAGAATACAAATTAAGGCGCATTCGGCTTTGCTATTCATCTGCTTTAAGCTTCAATCTGCTAGTGACGTTCCCCATATACTAACAACGCTAATTAATACTAAAACTAATTATCAAAACAAAGACGCGTTTAAAAGAGTCGGATGAAAGGGGTCATCACTTAGCAGAGACTGCACAATTTGGTATAATTGTTTATTTAGAACGCGTTTTTTTTAAACACGTTAAAATCGTTAGGCCTTAACCGTTCACGATGCGTTTCTTATGTGCTACGATTTTACCACTGTAAGCCACATTCAGCCTGCTTAAAAGCACATCGAAAGCAACGCAGAATACAAATTAAGGCGCATTCGGCTTTGCTATTCATCTGCTTTAAGCTTCAATCTGCTAGTATATAGAAACTATTTTATATATAGACTTTAAACAAGTCTTTGACACAATTTGGCCACCAAACTTGTGTCCCCCTGGGCCCCACCTAAAGCCCACGTTCAAATTAGGCGGGGAGATTTCAACATCCGAGCGACAAGTCGTGGAGTGGGTGTCTCGCTGAAACCTTACTGAAAAATAAATGGGGTTATTAGCTGCAAGAAATAGATTGACATGAGATACGGTACTGAAAAGAAGACAAATGATATTGACAAGACTAAAATCTACAAAGCAAACATTAACGAAACTATACACAAGGAAAAAACATTTAGAAACTATAACTACTATTGTTATCCTTATCATTATTATTAATTTTATTATTAGTTTAGTTTTATTATTAGTTTAGTATTATTATTAGGTATTATTTTTAGTCTTTAGTATTATCATATTATTTTTATTATTGTTATTGTTATTATTATCATATTATTATTGGTTTTATTATTATACTTATTCTATAAATTGGCTGGATGCAGTTTCACGTCATACTCAGAATAGGACGAATAACATGCACGTTATAACCTAATTAACATGAATATTCAATAACAATTTGTTCCTAAACAAACCAACTGATTAAGTCCCCATATACTAACAACGCTAATTAATACTAAAACTAATTATCGAAACAAAGACGCGTTTAAAAGAGTCGGATGAAAGGGTCATCACTTAGCAGAGGCTGCATTGGTATAATTGTTTATTTAGAACGCGTTTTTTTTAAACACGTTAAAATGGTTAGGCCTTAACCCTTCACGACGCGTTTCTTATTATATGCATATATTTAACGGGTAAATGGATAGGAATAGCGTATTTACCACTGTAAGCCACATTCAGCCTGCTTAAAAGCACATTGAAAGCAAAGCAGAATACAAATTAAGGCGCATTCGGCTTTGCTATTCATCTGCTTTAAGCTTCAATCTGCTAGTGACGTTCCCCATATACTAACAACGCTAATTAATACTAAAACTAATTATCAAAACAAAGACGCGTTTAAAAGAGTCGGATGAAAGGGGTCATCACTTAGCAGAGACGGCACAATTTGGTATAATTGTTTATTTAGAACGCGTTTTTTTTAAACACGTTAAAATCGTTAGGCCTTAACCGTTCACGATGCGTTTCTTATGTGCTACGATTTTACCACTGTAAGCCACATTCAGCCTGCTTAAAAGCACATTGAAAGCAAAGCAGAATACAAATTAAGGCGCATTCGGCTTTGCTATTCATCTGCTTTAAGCTTCAATCTGCTAGTATATAGAAACTATTTTATATATAGACTTTAAACAAGTCTTTGACACAATTTGGCCACCAAACTTGTGTCCCCCTGGGCCCCACCTAAAGCCCACGTTCAAATTAGGCGGGGAGATTTCAACATCCGAGCGACAAGTCGTGGAGTGGGTGTCTCGCTGAAACCTTACTGAAAAATAAATGGGGTTATTAGCTGCAAGAAATAGATTGACATGAGATACGGTACTGAAAAGAAGACAAATGATATTGACAAGCCTAAAATCTACAAAGCAAACATTAACGAAACTATACACAAGGAAAAAACATTTAGAAACTATAACTACTATTGTTATCCTTATCATTATTATTAATTTTATTATTAGTTTAGTTTTATTATTAGTTTAGTATTATTATTAGGTATTATTTTTAGTCTTTAGTATTATCATATTATTTTTATTATTGTTATTGTTATTATTATCATATTATTATTGGTTTTATTATTATACTTATTCTATAAATTGGCTGGATGCAGTTTCACGTCATACTCAGAATAGGACGAATAACATGCACGTTATAACCTAATTAACATGAATATTCAATAACAATTTGTTCCTAAACAAACCAACTGATTAAGTCCCCATATACTAACAACGCTAATTAATACTAAAACTAATTATCGAAACAAAGACGCGTTTAAAAGAGTCGGATGAAAGGGTCATCACTTAGCAGAGGCTGCATTGGTATAATTGTTTATTTAGAACGCGTTTTTTTTAAACACGTTAAAATGGTTAGGCCTTAACCGTTCACGACGCGTTTCTTATTATATGCATAGATTAACGGGTAAATGGATTATTATTTATTTATTATTATACCAGATTTATATAGCGCTCTTTTCACACAGGGGTAGTGCGTTCAAAAGCGCTTCACATAAGATTACACAAAAGTACCTACAAAGCGAGAAAGGACAAATTAACTACAATTAGATCTAAAATAAACATGAATAAACATACAAAAGACAGCCACACAAAACGGCGATCACATTACTCCCATCAATCAGCAATGAACCGACCGGCTAATGATTGCCGACTGATAGAAATAATAGTAGAGCGCCCAAAGCAGGCCGCCAAGAAATGACTATAACTACAATTAGATCTTAGATAAACATGAATAAACATACAAAAGACAGCCCACAAACGGCAATCACATTACCCCCATCAATCAGCAATGAACCGACCGGCTAATGATTGCCGACTGATAGAAACAATAGATGAGCGCCCAATGCAGGCCGTCGAGAAAAGACAATAACTACAATTATCTAAGATAAAAATGAATAAACATACAAAAGACAGCCCCAAGAGACGATCACATTACCCCCATCAATCAGCAATGAACCGACCGGCTAATGATTGCTGACTGATAGAAATAATAGTAAAGCGCCCAATGCAGGCCGCCGAGAAAAGACAAAGAACTACAATTAGATCTTAAATAATCATAAATAAACATACAAAAGACAGCCCCCAGAACGGCGATTACATTACCCCCATTAATCAGCAATGAACCGACCGGAATAGCGTATTTACCACTGTAAGCCACATTCAGCCTGCTTAAAAGCACATTGAAAGCAAAGCAGAATACAAATTAAGGCGCATTCGGCTTTGCTATTCTCCTGCTTCAAGCTTCAATCTGCTAGTATATAGAAAATATCTTATATATAGACTTTAAATATGTCTTTGACACAATTTGGTCACCAAACTTGTTACATTAACCTTTTTCTGCGTTGAAGTTGTATAAAGTAACTTTGCAAAGAGATTGGATCCTGATTAGATGCCAGGTAACGTGGCATCTGATCAAGATCCAAATTGTTTGCAAACGCGCTTTTAAGCTTCATTGAGAGCAAAAGGGTTAAAAGTTTTTACCTTGATCAGATGCTGCATAACACCAAGTCGAATCTGTATCCAAACTGTAGGCAAATCGAATTCAGCAGACGATAGTGTCAAAGCAGAGGATATTGCTGTAAAATAACAGTAAACTGCTACAAGTGTATGAAATAAATAAAACCTCTCTAATACGATCACTAAATTGTGATGTTTATGACCAGTGCTTGCTTGAAGCACTTGGGTGATAGTAAAACAAACAGAAAGCTCTAGGGGAGCTTTCTATTTTAATGTCACCTTCCAGGTTTCGGCTTGTTTTCCGGAATCGTGAATCTAACGTCGCCATAACTTTAAAAACCCTTTCGGCGTTGATGTGGTATAAAGTTGACTTTGCAAAGAGATTGGATCCTGATTAGACGCCGCATAATGCTGTGTCTGATCAGGGTCAAAACCGTTTGACACTCATATCGATATTTCTTAAATCATACTTCCATTGAAACTGACTTGCAGACAATATTTAAGCAGACAATAAGTCGGTATAATGGTAAATACATACTCACGACTAATTTGGCGCAGAAAGGGCTAGAGTCGTTAAAAACCTATTCAGTTTCAAGGTATAGTAAATGAAAGGCAAGAAAACCAATACAGTTATTAACCCTTTCACTTCCAAATTTTCCGCGAGTTTTTTTACTCCTTCACTGTTATATTGTCGTGCGCTTCAATTCTATTGTCTGCAATGTGGTTTCAAAGTTAAACGGGTGCTGGACGCTCGACTTTCATATAGTTGAGATGGCTATATTTTTCAAACTTAAAGGGATACTTGCGTATTTGAAAAATTCAACAGAATCTCATGAAAAGTTCTACAAGTTGAATTAAGGTATATATAAGCAAATTGCTAAAATAAAAATTGGGGGTTGCAATGCTTTTTTCAGCTCTATAGCTGGCTTTGAAAAGTGTGACGTTTGCCGCATTTGGTCATTGTCAGAGCAGAAAACGTCATAAGGGACAAATGCACTTATATTACTACACAAAAACATATTTCAAGTACACTTTTTATGTTTCTAGCATTCACTCATCACAAGCAAGTGTGAAATAAACTTTTTGAAGCTCTTTCTTGTGTTTTTAATGAGCTTTTGGGCTAAAATGAATGCTGAAAACCGGAAAAATAAGACATTTTTTCTTGCCAATGTCTCACAAAAACATCAATTATGTAAAAAATATCCAATGAAAATTCTTTAAACTTTCTAGGCATCTAGGTTAAAGTATTTCTTATCAAATGGTGTAAAGAAACCTAGGTGTCGCGTTGTTCATTTATGAAATATGGTCAAATTTCTGACCCTACCCCCTTAGATTTTATGCAGAAAATATACCTCCCCCAATAGCCAAATTGGGTCTCTGTTGACCTAAAAATGAGAAATATTCATCCAACATTTGCTTAAATTGGTAAATATATACGAGTGTATGTGAATACAACAGCATTAAATAAAGTTTTAGTTACTTAAAGCATTTACAATGCTGCTGATAAAAACATAAACATAATTTCTACAAGAACTGCTACTCGGGACAGTTTTTTCAAATCTTGAAACAGTGCCTGTACGGAAAGGACTATATTTTACATAATTTACCAATGAGAACTTTTCAAAATTCATTTCTATGATAATAAATGTATTGCAAATCAGAAAATATATAGTAATCAAGGTATTTAAGAAGTTTATTTTTCAACATTTTTAATATAGGCGAGTATGTCTTTAAAGAATGTGTATGGGTGTTTAATGCCCTATTGATCATAGAAGTTGAAAGTACAGCTATAATATAAGCATTCTGCTTTGCTTTCATCTTATTAACAACAATTTAAGCTGAATACAGGCATCAGTGCAAGGTCTGCACTGATAATAATATTTTCGAATAAAAAACACAAAAGAAACCCATAAAACAACAACCAAAAAACAGGGACAGTACTTGATTGGAAACTGAAAATGCTCATTTGAAGATTCATGGGTGATCTATTATAAGTTTTATAATATATATTGAATACTTTTTTAAATTTATATTTTATGTATTACCGGTAAGCCAAATAAAAAAATAACCTGTGTTTCCTATTACATGCCCCAAAAAATTAGGGACGGACGGTCGGAAAATCTTTTTTTATTTTTTTTAAACAATCAGATCTAACTTTTCTGATGGAATTTTTTTTTTAGCTCACCTGGCAAAAAAGGCTGTTTACACTCTAGAGGCCACAATTTTTATCCAATCTTTCTTAAACTTTTCCAGATTGTATATGACTATAAGAGTTCTGATGAGTTTGATTATGCTAGAAATCGGACCAACAGGTCAATAGTTATTTGCCCTTGAATTGCTGAAAGTGCCTTTTACACTCTAGAGGCCACAACTTTTACCGAGTCTTTTCCAAACTTGCTCAGATTGTATATGACCAATAGAGCTCAAATAAGCGTGATTATTGTTTAAATCGGATTAAGAGGTCATGAATTATCTGCCCTTGAATTGCCATATCAAACAGCGTTTACACTCTTGCAACTACACGTTAGGCAGAATAGTGGACATCACTAGATTATCGATAAATTGCCCTACGCTAGCTGGCGAGCCCGTCAATCTTCGGCTCTTACAGCTCGGTATTTACGGAAACTTCCGACGACACTTTGAACATATTAATTTTATTTTCAATTTGAAAAAGGACCAAACTAACATTAACTTACAATTCTTAAATTTATATCAAAAGACAGAACAAATATTCAATTATACGAGCCCGTTTGCACAGAATTGATATCGATTTGTATAAATGCACAAGGTCGTGTTATATTAACCGTGTCGAGGCTTATTTTCAGCATTTTACTCTTTGTTTAATGTGATTAAGAGGTGTCTTTTTCAACTTAAAAAAGGACCAAAATCTTATTAAAATATTTTTTCAAAACAAATTTCATCATAAAGGAAAATGATTAAGCTAACACGGACCGTTTGCACAGGAACGATATCTGTCCAGAAAAAAAAGTTATTACAAGTTATGTAAAACTGCCCTTCTTATTTTAATGCGCGAAAATGAGAGCCAGTGAGCCACCTGAGTGTCCACTATTCTGCGTAACGATTAGACCGCTCCAGGAGCTGTCTGAGCAAAGTATATACAGCACTGTTTTAAACAGCGTCAATATACCCCAATAACAGAAGGGCTAGTTTTTATTTGATGAAAACTAATGCCAAACAATTCGAATTCTCTGAATTATGTTGTCTGATCAGTATCCACACTATTTCTCTATTTCATGATCAATTTTATCGTGAGGTTTTTAACCCCTTTACCGCCAAATTTTCGTCTGCTTCAATATTACTTTCTACAATGTCGTTTCAAATTAGAATTAAGGCAGTGTATCTGACGTTATTTCAAAACCTAAAGTGGCAGCCAGGTTTGATCAGGATCAAATGCCGCGTCACGCGGCGTCTGATCAGGATCAAAACTGTTTGCAATTGTGCTTTATGACTTTTTTGGGAGCTGAAGGGCTATTCTCAGAATCACGGTATCTGATCAGTATCCATACTATTTCTCCTTTTCATGATCAAATTTATCGTGAGGTTTTTAACCCCTTTACCGCCAAATTGTCGTCTGCTTCAATATTACTGTCTGCAATGTCATTTCAAAGTTAGAATTAAGGCAGTATAAATGACGTTATTTGAAAGCAAGGGGCAACCAGTTTTGATCCTGATCAAACGCCGCATCACGCGGCGTCTGATCAAGATCAAAACTGTTTGCAATTGTGCTTTATGACTATTTTTTAGAGCTGGAGGGCTATTCTCAGAATTACCGTATCTGATCAGTATCCACACTATTTTTCCCTTTCATGATCAAATTTATCGTGAGGTTTTTAACCCCTTTACCACCAAATTGTCATCTGCTTCAATATTACTTTCTACAATGTCGTTTCAAAGTTAGAATTAAGGCAGTGTATCTGACGTTATTTCAAACCTAAAGTGGCAGCCAGGTTTGATCCTGATCAAACGCCGCATTACTCGGCATCTGATCAGGATCAAAACTGTTTGCAATTGTGCTTTATGACTTTTTTGGGAGCTGAAGGGCTATTCTCAGAATCACGATATCTGATAAGTATCCACACTATTTCTCCTTTTCATGATCAAATTTATCGTGAGGTTTTTAACCCCTTTACCGCCAAAATGTCGTCTTCTTCAATATTACTTTCTACAATGTCGTTTCAAAGTTAGAATTAAGGCAGTGTATCTGACGTTATTTCAAAACCTAAAGTGGAAGCCAGGTTTGATCAGGATCAAACGCCGCGTTACGCGGCGTCTGATTAGGATCAAAACTGTTTGCAATTGTGCTTTATGACTTTTTTGGGAGCTGAACGGCTATTCTCAGAATCACGGTATCTGATCAGTATCCACACTATTTCTCCTTTTCATGATCAAATTTATCGTGAGGTTTTTAACCCCTTTACCGCCAAATTGTCGTCTGCTTCAATATTACTGTCTGCAATGTCGTTTCAAAGTTAGAATTAAGGCAGTATAAATGACGTTATTTCAAAGCAAGTTCAACCAGTTTGATCCTGATCAAACGCCACGTCACGCGGCGTCTGATCAAGATCAAAACTGTTTGCAATTGTGCTTTATGACTATTTTTTAGAGCTGAAGGGCTATTCTCAGAATCACTGTATCTGATCAGTATTCACACTATTTCTCCTTTTCATGATCAAATTTATCGTGAGGTTTTTAACCCCTTTACCGCCAAATTGTCGTCTGCTTCAATATTACTTTCTACAATGTCGTTTCAAAGTTAGAATTAAGGCAGTGTATCTGACGTTATTTCAAAACCTAAAGTGGCAGCCAGGTTTGATCAGGATCAAACGCCGCGTTACGCGGCGTCTGATCAGGATCAAAACTGTTTGCAATTGTGCTTGAAGACTTTTTTGGGAGCTGAAGGGCTATTCTCAGAATCACGGTATCTGATCAGTATCCACACTGTTTCTCTTTTTCATGATCAAATTTATCGTGAGGTTTTTAACCCCTTTACCCCCAAATTGTCGTCTGCTTCAATATTACTGTCTGCAATGTCGTTTCAAAGTTAGAATTAAGGCAGTATAAATGACGTTATTTCAAAGCAAGTTCAACCAGTTTTGATCCTGATCAAACGCCGCGTCACGCGGCGTCTGATCAAGATCAAAACTGTTTGCAATTGTGCTTTATGACTATTTTTTAGAGCTGAAGGGCTATTCTCAGAATCACGGTATCTGATCAGTATCCACACTATTTCTCCTTTTCATGATCAAATTTATCGTAAGGTTTTTAACCCCTTTACCGCCAAATTGTCGTCTGCTTCAATATTACTTTCTACAATGTCGTTTCAAAAATAGAATTAAGGCAGTGTATCTGACGTTATTTCAAAACCTAAAGTGGCAGCCAGGTTTGATCAGGATCAAACGCCGCGTTACGCGGCGTCTGGTCAGGATCAAAACTGTTTGCAATTGTGCTTTATGATTTTTTTGGGAGCTGAAGGGCTATTCTCAGAATCACGGTATCTGATCAGTATCCACACTATTTCTCCTTTTCATGATCAAATTTATCGTGAGGTTTTTAACCCCTTTACCGCCAAATTGTCATCTGCTTCAATATTACTTTCTACAATGTCGTTTCAAAGTTAGAATTAAGGCAGTGTATCTGACGTTATTTCAAAACCTAAAGTGGCAGCCAGGTTTGATCAGGATCAAACGCCGCGTTACGCGGCGTCTGATCAGGATCAAAACTGTTTGCAATTGTGCCTTATGACTTCAATATTACTTTCTACAATGTCGTTTCAAAGTTAGAATTAAGGCAGTGTATCTGACGTTATTTCAAAACTTAAAGTTGTAGCCAGGTTTGATCAGGATCAAACGCCGCGTTACGCAGCGTCTGATCAGGATCAAAACTGTTTGCAATTGTGCTTTATGACTTTTTTGGGAGCTGAAGGGCTATTCTCAGAATCACGGTATCTGATTAGTATCCACACTATTTCTTCTTTTCATGATCAAATTGATTGTGAGGTTTTTAACCCCTTTACCGCCAAATTGTCGTCTGCTTCAATATTACTGTCTGCAATGTCGTTTCAAAGTTAGAATTAAGGCAGTATAAATGACGTTATTTCAAAACAAGTGGCAACCAGTTTTGATCCTGATCAAACACCGCGTCACGCAGCGTCTGATCAAGATCAAAACTGTTTGCAATTGTGCTTTATGACTATTTTTTAGAGCTGAAGGGCTATTCTCAGAATCACGGTATCTGATCAGTATCCACACTATTTCTCCCTTTCATGATCAAATTTATCGTGAGGTTTTTAACCCCTTTACCGCCAAATTGTCATCTGCTTCAATATTACTTTCTACAATTTCGTTTTAAAGTTAGAATTAAGGCAGTGTATCTGACGTTATTTCAAAACCTAAAGTGGCAGTCAGGTTTGATCAGGATCAAACGCCGCGTTACCCGGCAAGAATTATCTGCCCTTGATGTACTTAGAAATGCTAGAAAATGCTTTATTTTAATATTTTTACATACTAGTATCTATAAATATGCATGGATTTGATAAAAAAAAAACTTAAACTATGTATTGCTATTAGTTTTCAAATGAATTTGATTATTGTTGAAAACCGAGAAACTAGTCAACAGTTATCTGCCCTTGATGAGTCGAAAAAAACATATTTAACAGTTTTTACCATCAAGAAACTACAGTTTTGAATTGATTTTGATTTAACTTACACATGATGTATATAAATATAAGTTCTTGAAGGGGTGCAATTATTGTCAAAAAAGGATACTTTGTGGCAAGATTTATCTGCCCTTTATGTACTTAGTAATGCCACACAATGCTTTATTAGCTCACCTGAGCTAGCTCAGGGTGAGCTTTTGCAATCCTTGAATGTCCGGCGTTCGTCGTTCGTCGTCCGTCGTCAACAATTTTGGTGTTTACACTCTAAAGGCCACAATTTTTATACGCCCGTCTTCAGACGGGATGTATTATGTCGTCGCTCTGTCCGTCCGTCCGAGCGCACGAAAGGTCCTTTGTTGGGTAGGGAGAACAATAGATTCCATTCATTCCGTGATTGCCCTATTGTTATTGTTGGGTATTTTAGTGTACTGTTTGGTATTTTTAAACAAAAAAAATACCCAACAAATGTCCAACTATGAGAACTATGTCCATCTGTCCGTCCGTTAACTTTTTCATGTCCGCTCTCTAACTCAAACAAATTTAGTCCAATCCTTTTGAAACTTTGTCAGAACGTGTATGACCATAATATCTCGGTCAAGTTCGATAACCAGCAAGATCGCCCAGACATTCAAGAGTTATGCCCTTTTTTTTCAACAAAAACGGGCATTTTAGTAACTTTTTCATGTCCGCTCTCTCCCTCGTCGGCTCTAAATGACCTTTTTGTGTCGATGGGCCGTAAAACACCATTCATTCATTCATGTCCGCTCTCTAACTCAAACAAATTTAGTCCAATCCTTTTAAAACTTGGTCAGAACGTGTATGACCATAATATCTCGGTCAAGTTCGATAACCAGCAAGATTGCCTAAGACATGCAAGAGTTATGTCCCTTTTTTCGTCAAAAACGGGCATTTTAGTTTGTCCGCTCTCTAACTCATACAAATTTATTTCAATCCTATTTAAACTTGGTCAGAATGTGTATGCCCATAATATCTCAGTCAAGTTTGATAATCAGCAAGATTGCCCCAGACATTCAAGAGTTATGCCTCTTTTTATGTCAAAACGGGCATATTTTAGTTTGTCTGCCCTCTAACTCAAACAAATTTATTCCAATCCTTTTGAAACTTTGTCAGAATGTGTATGACCATAATATCTCAGTCAAGTTTAATAACCAGCAAGATTGCCTGAGACATTCAAGAGTTATGCCCCTTTTTTCGTAAAAAAACGGGCATATTTTAGTTTGTCCGCTCTCGTACTCAAACAAATTTATTCCAATTCTTCTGAAACTTTGTCAGCATGTGTATGACCATAATGTCTAAGTCAAGTTCGATAACCAGCACAATTGCCCAAGCCATTCAAGAGTTATGCCCCTTTTACATCAAAAACGGGCATTTTTTAGTTTGTCCGCTCTCGTACTCAAACAAATTTATTCCAATCCTTTTGAAACTTGGTCAGCATATGACCCCTAACTTTCAAGATTATTCCCCTTTTTTCCACTTTACCTTGATAGGGTTTTAGTATGACTACATTCTAAGATCGATTTGACGGGCGTATAATGTGCCCGGCTTTCGGTGCTCTTGTTATCCAAAATTTCTGTCACTTACTCAGATTGTATATTACTATAAGAGTTCGGATGAGTTCGATTATGGTTGATATTGGACATATAGGTCAAGAGTTATCCACCTTTGAATTGCTGAAAATGTCATATTTAACAGTGTTTACACTCTAGAGACCACAATTTTAATTCAATCTTTCCCAATCTTGCTCAGATTGTATAAAAACCACAAGAGTTCGGATAAGTTCGATTATGGTTGGAATCGGACCTATAGCTCAAGAGTTATCGACCTTTAAATCGCTGAAAATGCCATATTTAAGGTTGTTTACACTCTAGAGGCCACACTTTTAATCCAATGTTTCTCAAACTTGCTCAGATTGTATATAACCATAAGAATTCGGATGAGTTTGATTATGGCTTGAATCGGACCAATAGGTCAAGAGTTATCCACCTTTGAATTGCTGAAAATGTCATATTTAACAGTGTTTGCACTCTAGAGGCAACACTTTTCAATGGATTTTAATTATAATTGCACACAATGTATATAGCTATAAGTTCTCGAGGGAGTGCAATTATTGTTGAAATCTGATCATTGTTGCAAGAGTTATCTGCCCTTGATATACTTTGAAATGCTAGAAAAGGCTTCATTTCAGTATTATTTGGGCTCTTGTTATCTGCCTTTCATGTATTCTACTATACATACTAGAATGTGTCATATTGCAATGTTGTGTACATGCTATACTACAAATTTGAATGGATTTAGAATAAAACAGGTGAAATTCAAAGGTAAAGCTATCAGGCTTCATTATAAAAGGTGAGCGATATCAGGGCCTTCAGGCCCTCTTGTTGTTTACATGCAAGTGTGTACAAATGTGAATGGATGTTGAAAACAAATTATTAAACCATATATGGCTATTCTTTATAGAATGAGTTCAATTATTGTCGAAAATGTGCAAATTAGTCTAGTGTAATCTGCCCTTGATGAGTTGAAAATGTCATATTTAACAGTGTTTACACTCTTAGTAACTTCAGTTTTAAACAGAGTTTTATTAATACTTGCATAGAATATATATAATAAGTATAACTTCTTGAAAGGGTGGAATTATTTTCAAAACAAGATACTTGTGACAAGAGTTATCTGCCCTGTATGTACACATGAACTTTGAAATGCTAGAAAGAAAAGGCTTTCTTTTAGTACAGTTTACACGCTAGTATGGACAAATGTGTATATTTTTTTATAAAAACTTTATTATAGATCTACTATTAAGTATAAAAACATAGCAATTAATTTTCAAATGCGTTCATTTATTGTTGAAAACGGACAAAATTGTCGAGATTGTTACACCCTTGATGAGTTGAAAATACCATGTTTAACAGTGTTTGCACTCTAGTAAATTCTACAGCTCTGAATTTATTTTGATAATACTTGCACACAATTATAAGTTCTTGAAGGTAATTAAGGTACTTCGCATATGCGCGTAGTTTCCATACGATTGTTATGAAACTTTTCATGAAGAATGATAATAGCCTAAGAAACAATGTGTGGAAATATAGGCAAAATTTATCGTGTGGTTTGTCTTTAAGGTCTTTTTTCTGACAAAAACCTAGAATTTTGATGATTTTATTTTTCTTAAAAATGAATAAAGCTAATGACTATAATTCTCGCCCAATAAGTAGTCCACAACATTCATTACAAGAAAAGCTAAAAACATTTTGAATAAAGGTGTTCAGAAAGATGTTATCAGCTATTTAAATTATGCAAAATGCTAAAAAATTGAATTACAAAAAACTGACTCATTCAATGTATATTTGTTTTCATTTTATTCAAATATATGGTTGATGAACTAGTCAGTCTGAAAAAATTAGAAAATATTACAGTCAGGAGTTGTTGTAATAACATATTTTCCTATTAAAATGTGGGATATTTGTTGTTTAGATACAGTTACCTACATTAGAATTAAAACTTTGTCATTAAAATGCATTATTATTTATTCATGGACTTGTATACAAGGTTTATTATATTGTTTGAACATAATTATAATGGGCAATATCGATCTTGAAAAGGTTAGCATATTGATAAGCTTCAAGGTGTGGCTTTATAGTTCGATCAAATCGTTTACATGTATACCCCGATTTAACTGACTTGTAAGTCATTAAACTAAAACGTACAGGTAAGTGGACATAATCTTGGACCGTAAACATCACTAGTTCTAATCAATGAATACTAAACATAACATGTCTCTTGATTACTGCGTTATGGATTGACAAGTCAATAAATCGGACACTTAAAAAAATATTTGGATCGGTTGGGTCTCGAACCTATGACCTTGGATTGCTAATCAACCGACTATAGTCAACCACTATACTAAGCTTTTGAATGTTGATCTCTAAAGACAGGTGATCACCATTTGTCCCTTCCTCCCACAATAATGTTTGCCACTTTCTTCTCAACAATCGCTGCGACAGGGGGTATCAGATCTAAGGTGCTTGTTCAAATTATGTCCCTAGGGTAAGAAATGCCCCCACCCCGGGGTCACAGTTTTACAGAGTTATATAGTCAAATCTTCAAACAAGTTGCCCGTTACCAATACATGTACATGTATTGTTTAAATGATTCTGACCAGTTGCATATTATCTGGGTCACATTAGCTAAAAATAGATTTTACTGTCTGAAATCATGTACAAAGTCATGAGCTTAGATATTTGACAGAAAACTTCATTTGTGTGTTTCTTCAGCAATATTTTTGAAATTATATCATTAGGGTGAAAATAATCCCATCACAAGGGCCATATGCCCCTTGTCTGTGTTTTCCCAGGTGAGAGATATTTAGGCGCGCATGGGCCTCTTGTTTTGAAAAACATCAACTTGCCATCCGGTTTTCAGTCTTGAACCCTTTACCCCAAAGCCTGTTTCTCCTTTTAAAGACAGATGCCCACATAACCTATTACCCCTCCCCCATAAACATGCCTTTAATTTGTTCCCCCCTCTGAAGAAAGTAGTTCCATTTAATATTGTAATGAATGTATGTCGTAAGAAATATTTCCTAAATTCTAGCAGATGGTATCTAAAGGCAGGCTAGTAGTTAAGCAGAATGCACCTTAAGGCACATTCTGCTTTACTACTTACCTGGTCACCTGTCTTCAAAACTAAAATTGGTTATTGGGTAAAAGCAGGTTGAAAGTAAGGCAGAATGTGCATCAAGGCCCAATCTGCTTTACTTTCAGTCAGTTTTAAGCTACCATCTGGTAGGATATCATATAGACTTTATTTTTTATGATGCATATTTACAATTGTATAAAGTGGAATTAGTTTCTTCAGTATAGGAATAAATATAGAAAATAGTTCTATGGTATGTACATGTTAAGTGCAACATTTATTTTCAGTTGATGAATAAATTAAAGGCATATTTATGGGGTAAAGGGTTAATGCCTGCAAATAATGAAATTGAACTGCATGTGTCTTGAAACTTGATGCTTTTATAGCTTTAGGCATGTTAAAATCCAGATATGGAGAAAATACTTAAATTTCGAAGTCTGAAAAATGATTTTAGGGTAGCTAGGGCAGAATTTAAACAATTATGCAGTTTATGGCAAAAAGGATGTTGTCCCCTTTATATAAGCAGATATTTGTGAACCTTAAATATTTGTTTAACCCATTACGCCTTTTTATGCCTCTAATTTATTCCTCCATGGAAGAAAATAGTTCCAAATTATTAAGTTATGGTTGTGTACTATTGAGAAAAAAATCTTTATCCTAGCAGATGATAGTTTAAAGCAAGCTGAAAGTAAAGCAGAATGCACCTTAAGGCGCATTCTGCTTTACTTTCAACCTGCTTTAAGTGGTTATCTGTTTTCAAGACTAGAAGCAGGATATGGGGAAATCAGGCCTTCAACGGTTCCTACTTTTTTCCACGGAATTATACAAAAGTGTATAATTCTGTGTTTTTTCCTACTTTTTAATCAAAACCTCATACTATTCCTACTGTTTCCCTAAAAAGTCTTCAAGCACCATCAGAATGGCCCAGAATGCAGGAAATGAAGCACTTGATTTCAAAAATTCCCCTGGGAGTGTCCCCGAACCCCCCTGCGCATATTTGGCCGTCTCTGGGGCCTGTTGGACCGAATTAATTTATAATCAAAGTATTAAAATGTCTTGGGGTGAGAATATCTTACATATAAGGTTGTGGTTTACTTTACTTTCTATGAGCATGAATATTTCATAGGTTATCTTGTAAACATTTGTATCTAAAATTTCCTACTATTCCTACTATTTCATTGATAATCTCCCTACTTTTCCCCTTGAAAACCTCCTACTTTTTTCCTACTTTTAGCACTGAGACCAGTTGAAGGTCTGGGTAATTGGTTAAAGTGTTACCCTATAAATTGTTTCTATTTTTGAAGACAGGATACCACTTAAAGCGGGTTGAGGTAAAGCAGAATATGCCTTAAGGCACATTCTGCTTTACTTTTACTGCTTTACTTGGTACCTTCTGCTAGGATATCATAAAGAAACTATTTTTCATGATGCATCATATTCACAACTGTATGAAGCGGAACTATTTGCTTCAGTGGAGGAGTAAATTAAAGGCATATTCATGGGGTAAAGGGTTATTTTAAATAGATAGATATTGATGTTATAATTGGCAAAAAGTGTGCACCAGAAACTCAAAGCTGGAGTGGATAATGGAATAGGAAAAGTAGGATATTTATGTGTTTTCAAAGATTTAGATAAACCCTGATAATTAAAGAATTTACAATTAAAATGTTTGATTTTGTTTGTGTTTTATATCTGGCGCTAACTGTATTTCAGCCGTATCATGACGTCCAGCTTCAGGCGTAGGAAGAACATTTTCCCAACGTTGGGCAAACGATGCGCCAACCGTTGGGCCAACCGAACCGCAACGAGCAAAACTACATCGGGCCAACGTCATTTGCCAACATTTACAAAGAATCTTTACAAAGAGACAGTGCTGCAATTTTATCCGGATTTTGGCTAAATCTTCGGATTTTTTCCAGTTTATAGAAGCTTAAAACAGCCTTTAGTGTGCATTCTGCTTTACTTACAGTCTGCTTTAAGTAGTCGCATGTCAACAGTACTAGAAACAGGCTATGGGATAAAGGTACGATTCGTAAAATCGCACTTGAAAAATGCAAATTTGAAAATCTTAGGATTTTTCATGTCAACTTATGGCAGCCCTAAAGAGATCACCATTGGGCCAACGTTGGAATGTTATCTGGGACAAGACAATATTAAATGGTGAAATCAGCATTTCAATGTGGGTTTTTTTGTCGTACAGCGCTTCGTCAGACAGGCCCCAGTCGAGAAGCCGCGATACGTATGATCAGGATCCAAACTGTTTGCAATTAACTAGTGTAAATGGGTTAAGGCAATGAAAGGGTTAAATAAAGTCATGGCGTCAAACCGTTTGATTCCAGATGAGACGCCGAGTTACCCGGCGTCTTATCTGGATACAAACTCGTAGCAATGGATTTCAGCGATAACATGCAGAAAAGTAAGATAAACAGAAATGAAAATATTACAGACCGGTCAGCTGCCTGCCCTGAATGCCAGTACATCTATGAAAAACATTAATGTTTTCACTTCCTTACTTGAGTGATAAAGCTTAAACATGTTTCACTGTACAGCATAACAATAAGATACTTATCGCACTTCCAAGCACACCTTGGGGGGAGTTGATTTAAACTGCAGGGCTGCCATAAGTTGACATGAAAAATCCTAAGATTTCCAAATTTGCATTTTTCAAGTGCGAATTTACGAATCGTACCTTTACCCCATAGCCTGTTTCTAGTTTTGTTGACACGTGACTACTTAAAGCAGGCTGGAAATAAAGCAGAATGCGCCTTATGGTGCATTCTGCTTTACTTTCAGCCTGCTTTAAGCTGCCATGTTCTAGAAAAAAAATCCGAATATTTAGGAAAAATCCGGAGAAATGGCAGCCCTGACACTGTATAATTCTGTGCGGACCACGATGTGCAAGAGTCATGATTGTTCGTATTTTATAGCTTCAAGTCATAGCGAGCAGTTTTCAAAACTCGTGGGTAATTACAGTAAAACCTTACGGACACTAAATTGTGTCAACGCTTAGAATTTACGACAGATGACTGCTTAAAACAAGTTACAGTAAAACAGACAGCTCCTTTAGGAGCTTTCTGTTTTACTGCAACATTGCTTTAAGCTGTACCATTTTATACAATCAACTAGCCTTCGTTTTTGTCGTCGTGATAGAGAGGTTTAACTGTTCCGTAAACCTTTTATTGGCAAACGTTATCGTCTGCTTTTTTAGATACTTTTCAACCCCATTATATCGTCTGCTTTAGAAATGTTGCCCAATACATTACTTCAAAGTAAAGTTTTAGCAGTTTTTCTTTTTAGCATTAGTTTAAAAAATGCATTTCAATAAAAAAAATTGAGCTCTGGTGGGAATCGAACCCGTGACCCGGCATGGGCGGACATAAGTCAAAATGAGGACACCGCTTGACCCACTAAGCCACGTAACTTTTCATGGGATCGATTTAACGTATTTCAGTGGGAAGCGATGAAGAGTACATACAACAGCATAATTCGGCTCGGGTTTATGTCTTAGCCCGTGATCAATTTCTATAGCAACTGTAGACGCGATGGATAAAACGATGAAAAATAACTAAAAAACTAAGATTTGAAGACATTCTAGAGGGTGTTTTTTTCCAATGCCAGATGCACGATAATGCTACCCTTTTGGTTATATTTGAGTATTTTCTTTTATTTTTGCGAATGCACTATCTGGTTGCGAGTCGCTTTAAGGCAGATGACTGCTTTTAAAAAGTAAGATGAAAGTACAGTCAATGGACATAATTATTCGCCACCGGACGAAATTTTGACATTTTCTCCACACATATTTTACATTACTGGTGATACCACAAAATTGTCGAACACCAAATTACACAACAGTGTAGGGCAGTTTAAAGTCTAGGGTGTTGACTTTTCAAATATAGATCTATTCTCTGCTGTTCGGACCCAGAACATCTGTTGCTAGGCAACTTTAGAATATAAATGAAAAAAGTTGACTCGTTCCGCTAAACTGGTTGCTATGGTAATATTTGTGAGAAATATCTAGAATTGAAGAACGTTTTAATTTAAAAACATATTCTCCCATACAGTATATAACGCTTTCAAACGAAAATTAAAGAAAGTTACAGAAATTGTTAATCTTCAAGTTTACTGACATGCGACAGATGCTAAAATTAACATGGGAAATCAAGTTTACCGGCTGAATTTTAGAACTGTGCGACTGAACACAAAGAAACAGAGCTTTGGAATGACATTTTTTTATTTTACTTTTAATCGCACATGTAAGGTGTTCGTTAATCAGGTGGAATTTTACATAGTTTTCATCTGTTGTTACCATGGCAACCATATAATGAGATCATGGTTCATTTTTTGCATGTACATTCTAAAATTACCTAGCAACAAGAACCAAAGAATCACATGCTCAATTCGAGACTAGGAAACATTTAACGGATATTTGCTCCAACCCTTAAAACCAAACAGAAGTACATTGAATGTTTGCTAGAGTTTTAATTCTAAAAAGCAGTTGAGAAAGACTGATAAAAATAAGCAACTTTTTCGCAGGGTGGCGAATACTTATGTCCCATGACTGTAACACAGAAAGCTCATTTACTTTTACCTCGCTTTAAGATGACACATGTCTCTCTCATAATCAGTTAGCTTACTTAGCGTTCGTTTTAGTGGTTGTAAAAAGAGGTTTTACTACATAGCTTCTAGATAAATAGAGATATTTTACCTCCAAGATTCCGTCATGACTTGTAAAGTCACAATTTACGGGTACATGCGCCACATATAGTTTAACATGCGCCACATATAAAGCTTAACTGGGCGTTGACACAGCTCATGCTGCCTATCTATCATCTGTATAAATGAATGAACGAATAAATGACTTTATTTAAAGACATTTCCTCAGTTCTTTGATTGACCCCCCCCCCCCCTTCGTACTCGAATGGCGTGAAGGTAACTGTAAAAGCATAAAGCAAATGTCATAGCCATCTCACTCTCCCTAGAGAGGCCCTGACATACTCATACCTGAGAGCCTTTTCAATGGGTATTTCTAACCAAACTATTAAATATAAGAAACGGGCCTCACATGAGACACTTCAGTGGTTCTTTGCTAGAGGTATGAACAGCCTGGTTATGTGTTATCACCGAAAGTATGTCAGGAAATGTCTTTTACGAGGGTGACTCGTTTAGTCTAACGACTAATCCCAATGAGGCCCACCATAAAAGTACTGTATTTCATACATATACAGCTTTCACCCTTATCTGCTGTATAAACGACTGCTTTGAAATTGTTGTTAGCAAGTTTAGTTAAATTCAGATTTATGCAATTATAAATTGCCAAATAATAAAGATGAGTGTCAATCAGTGTCCAGATCAAATGCTGTCTTATTTGGATCCAACCCGTTTGCAATTTCTAATGAAGTCGGGATTATAGCAGGCAAAGGGTTAAATATGCAGAGACAAAGGCTAGCAGTTTAATAGCAGATGAAAGAAACATGCAGATTTGAAACTGAAAATAGTAGATCTTAGTCCACTATGTGTACAGTAAGAGACAGCGAGCTATTTTTAGACTTCATGCGCTGAGGACGGCGCCCGTAAAAAATTATCTTGTCGTCACAGGGGCTCACTGATAAGACTAAGTAGATCATTTTTACAGGCTGTTTCTGCTGTCAGCAGAAAGTCATATAGCCAACACTTCAACTTTTGACTTGAACAGATATATCAGGGCAGGTTAGAGACCCCATGAAAACAGCAGAAGCGAAATCTTTCTAGATCCAGTAATAAAGTGAAAATTAAAAACACCGTTCTTGTAGCACGACGGGAACCAGACTAAGCAAGACACACGATATAATATTTTAGTGTTTGGCCTACTTTTTCAGCCAATCAGCAAGCCACAACATTCAAATTTTCGCTCGGTTTAATTATTAAGTCAACGGGATTTAACGAGATTTGGCAATTTAATTATGAAGTGTTCGAGACTTGGATTTAGACGTTAGCAAGCATTGCGCATGTGTTAATATTTCGGTCAGCTCCGCCCATGGCATGACTTTTAAGCTTTACAGGAAATCCATTACACAGCAAAGTGCATATAGATATATCTACATGTACAATTCAATTTCGAGGGAAATAATGACATTTTGTAGCTCGCTAGTCGGAAGAAAATTGTGAAAATCATTCAAATTTTATTTAATCTTTATATATGAGGGGGGAATAAGAAAATACAATATAATTAAAACAGAATTCTTACCGTAATTAACAAAACCAACATCTACAAACCATTGTCAATCGCGACGAAAACACTAAAGACAGGCGTCTGCATAATGCAAGATCAAAATAATGCAGAAAACTCATTTATGAGTTTTCTGCATTATTTCAGGGCTCCAGATAAGAGGGAGTAAACTTCACAAATCCAACATTTTCTCACTTATTTTAGCATCAAATCCTATGGTGATACTAGATCTACTCTCCGAGACGATTCTAATGAGTAGTGACACCGTAGGGTTTTAAGCAGAAATAAAGATTTTAGTTTTTGAAATAGAATCTACCCCCATATCTGGAGCCCTGTATTTTGTGCTGCACTAAGCATTTAGACGTCAATAACTATTCTTTTTCCATCGTTTTTTTAATATTACCATTTTCTTAACGCAGCTTGGAACACTAATTGTCAATGTGTCATCATCGATACGTAATAAAACACACAATATATGTAACAGGCTGTGTAAACATCTGTCGGCGGAGAAAAATATGTAAATGAAGTGAAGTGACGTCATATGTGGGCGGGTCAAACACTAAAATGGTTAGAGTTTATTTCAACGCTTCTTAATAATTAAGAAGCCAAATTCGGTCGCAGGCTCCCTCATTTGTTGGCTTCTTAATCATTAAGAACCATTGAAATAAACTCTAACTAATACATATGATATACACAAGCATTACATCACATAAAATTATGGTTATATGACGTCATATTGTGACGTTGATCGGATAGTATAATTTCCCACGGTCGTATGTAGAAATACAGTAGCACATCTGAAAACCGGACACAAACACCAACGGTTCCCTAACATGTAGACTGGTCGTTCAGTGTAGCACGATTATATTACAGAAAACTCATATCAAAGCTCTATGCAACACCATCGCAACCCAAAATACAACTTTTCGTCTTTAGATCCTTTTTGAACCCTCACAACTGTCCGGATTTCAGAGATATACATATAATATCGATCAAGACACGTTCGAGCCCCAAATAAGAGAAGACGGCAGACCACCTTTTATGCAGACAGTTCAAAAACCACATCAGACCCTGAGTGCACGAACAATCTAATGCAAATCTGTGGAAAAAAACCAGATCAAAATCTGATCTCTGTGACATATGTGCCTGGAAATAGTCTGCAAACTTATAAGGTTGTAGTTTAAAAGCTGTAGGAATGGAGGAGTTAGTGCACAAAGTAAGTACTGTACTGTATATATGGGGGACAAACGGAAAGTCAGGTCTGATGTAGTATATTGAATATTAACGATATACACACGCTGTGGAACGAAACAAATTCGCAATTACTGTAGGTTTTATCATTTTGTATGGAAATTTAATCTTTTTTCCGAATATTTAATTTTACATCTTGAAATATTAATATGCTTCAAAACTTGATGTAGGATTGGGTCTACAAAACATTGACAAAGAACGATTAAACGAGTGGCAGTAATTTATGTACGCCTCTCTGTCTAATCAGAAATTAATTCAGCTTTTGAAAGATATTTACCCTTAGTGACTTTAAGTTAATCAACAGGTTCCTGTTTACCTTACACAGCTAAAATACATCAAAAACATATGACAGATTTCCAGGGTGGGAACTTATTTATGGCCAGCAACACTAGGACAAGACAATACCAAGAAAGAAATCGGATTAGTAGACACAGATCAGTATCGAAACCCGTCACGTTTTTTTTCTACCGGTGCAACAAGTGGATGGGAAGGGGGTAAATTTGATAGTCGCATTTACCTGTCTTGGTCAACAGAGCGAAAGTAACGTGCTTTTTGGCACAACAGTGTAAACTCTGGACTTGACATCGTTATGTCTCTTGTTTTGTTAACTGGTTGCTTCTTAGGAGGGGATGGTTGGGACTGCATTTACTAAAACTCGATTTTTGATTTCGTTTCACTTTCTGGACAATAACCAGGGGAGACATGCGTTTTTCAAAAAAAAAATGTTTGGAAATTTGCGAAAATTTCAATGTATGCGTTTCACAGATGTATTTGAATGTCACATTGCCATGGGAATTTGTATTAAATGGTTAGCCGGGAAGTCCTCATCTGTCAGTTTCTGCACCAATCTATATAAAATGCCAGGATTTGAGATTGATGGCAGCACTCACTCTATACAGTCTGATTCAACACAACGAATTGCTGCTATGTAGAGATCTACCGGTATAATAAACACATAATCTGATGTTTTTGTGTAATTGGACTAGAGAGATAGCCTATTCTTTCAGAAGCATGCATTTAGTAACTCATTATGTAATTAACACTATGATGAGTTATTTACTGTGTGTTTCTGCTTGGATGGTTCCACCAAAAGCGAAATGAATT
This sequence comes from Gari tellinella, assembly GCA_922989275.2. Classification (NCBI taxonomy): domain Eukaryota; kingdom Metazoa; phylum Mollusca; class Bivalvia; order Cardiida; family Psammobiidae; genus Gari; species Gari tellinella. Next base: position 58,210,996 of record OV277858.1, read on the forward strand.
CAACAACACCCGCAAATGAAAAGTTAATTGGATGAATGACAGAAATGGATGAAGCTGATGACAGTAGTTTAGCAAATAACAAGGAGACACGTGGATCAAGGAGGATAACTTAAAGGGATGGAGACAAAATACACTTAACCCATTACCCCATACTATGTTTCTAGTTTTAAAGACAGGTGACCACTTAAAGCAGTTTGAAAGTAGAGCAGAATGTGCCTTAAGGTGCATTCTGCTTTACTTTCAGCATGCTTTAAAGCTACCAGCTGCTAGAATGTAGAAATCTTTTCTAATGTTTAATTTATATTCTCAACTGTATGAATTGGAACTATTTTCTTCAGTGGAGGGATAAATTATAGACGTTAAAAGGCGTATAAATTTATGGGGTAATGGGTTAAAACTGCAGTTCAGACATTGTTTTGTTATCATATTATGAACATTTTCAAAATGGTATTGTCAGTAAACTGCCTGTAAACTACACTAGACAGATCTGACAATGCAAGATATGATATCAGATACTTCATCACATCATAGAGAAAGATAAAAGGACCTCTTCAACTGTTTAATGGCAAACACTTTTTCACGCTTTTTTTTTCTTTTTTTAATGTAAAAAATATGATTGTCTGTTATGTTGAACATTGTTGTTTGGATTTATTACCAAATCTGGCAAACTGTTTTATTTTCATTTCCAACATCTCACATAAGCTTGAAATGTCAATATCTATCATGTGTTTCTGAATATGCAAATTTAGTCAGCCAGTACTGAAAATCTCATTTTCGTCAATACCTCAGCAACTACATGTACATAGATACATGTATTTACATAATTCTGGCGTCTGTACTCATGTTTGTAGGGGTAAAGAACCAGATTTAACCATTTCAGTATTGATCACACCAACATGTTTTGCAAAATATACAACAATCCACTTCAGTGTTCATCCAAGTTACAAAGCATTCCTTTTACTTATAATGATGTATGTTTCCATTACTGCACTGACTCAGTCCTCAAACAAGTCATTTTTAACAACATTGTCAATGTTATGGACACGTCGGGTGTGCTTATTCTGGCAGGGTGCTTCCCCGTGGCATCAACAAAATATTTTGCACGGCAAGTGAGTCGTATATCAGACACATTGCTGTCGGACAGAGTGTATCCGTAGAACAACCGCACCTTATTATTTCAAGCTCCTCCTGTAGAGCAATAGTGACGTTTGCTTGCAATACAACTGGTATCAATTATCTAGGGCGTTCATCAAGTGTCCACCCAAACTCGACAGGATCTAATGGTTCATGTTCTGATTTGGGAGCTGATTTCCAAATGGCAGTCTGAATGTTTTACGTTCTCTTTGAATGCCTCTTTAGAAGGTGAAAGTGACATAAGCTGTCGAGCATTTGCAAAAATATTTTTTAGGAATCCTTCGCAACCAGACTACTCCATAAACTCCATGCAGACATGTTCGATGTCACCAAGCTTTTGATCCTGTAACAGCCAGCCATGAATTATGTTGCTTCTCAAACGATGTCGCCTATAGCATAAGATAAGTCACCAACTTTGTGAAGTACCACACCATTCTTAAGTAATTTGAAGAGAATGCATTTTTCTATTCCGAAGCACTGACACACAGTGCCTCAGCCTGAGAGCACATTGGCGGCTGACAGGAGTGAAAGCAATTATTTATGTTCACGTGCAGTTGCGGCAATGTCTACAGTAGTTTGTTCAGCATGTGGTCTTTCTTTTGTAAAGCGACAGGTCAGGATCAACTGTGCGTAGAAGTGCAGCAGGAAGACGAAATCGTCAATGGTCTCACATACAATGTTTGATTCGTTTGCACCACTTTCAGCTGCCTTTATTATCTGGTGTATGATAATTACACCCGCTTCCTCGTGATGGTTTATGCTATCTTTCTTGCAGAAGACAGTGTTATCCTGAAATACTGGTACAGCGTTAGTAGAGATATGATCAGACTATGTCCATCATGAAGCCATTCACAAAGTTCCTTGATCAGAATCGTTTATAGCCATCTGTCATCTCTGAATTCTAAACGAACTGGTTATCTGATTATTTACCCCTAAAACACTGGGATAGACACCAAAATTATGTTGAAACCATGCATTATGGTTCAGCTGTATGGTCTTGTTGGTAGTTCAGTGAGAGGATCGACGACCGATACCTGGTCCATATAGGCAGGAACACACGCTGCACATTTTCTCAGGTTAATAATTCAGAGATGACAGAAATACTGGATGACTGTGCTATAATTTGGGTTATAATCGGGTCTAATCAAGGAACTGTGTGAATGGCTTCATGATGGATATTATGAAGAGGGTGGCAAGCTAAGACACACTCGATCGCTACTTCAACTTCAGGATTAAAAGTGGAATGTGGGCAGCTCGGGCTGGTGACGAGGCCAGACGACGACAAAAACTGCAGTTACACACTCCATTGCCGCTCCAGAAGGTTTTCCTTACAGCAACTGAGAATAAGGTATATACACGTACATGTCATATATCTGATATGTCAGAATTTGATCCAGAAAGCCAAATGGACATAGTCTGACCATTACCTCGACTAATACTGTACCAGTATTTCAGGATGACACTGTCTTCTGCAAGAAAGGTAGTATAACCCATCATGAGGAAGCGGCTGTAATTATCATACACCAGATGATTAAGGCAGCTGAAAGGGGTGTAAAAGAATCAAACATTGTAAATGTGTATGTGAGGACATTGACGATTTCGTCTTCCTGCTGTACTTCTATGCAAAGTTGAACCTGACCTGTCGTTTTACAAAAGAAGGTTCACATGCTGCAGACATTGCCGCAACTGCACGTGAACATAAACAATAGCTTTCACATCTGTCAGTCGCCAATGTGCTCTCAGGCTGTGGCACTGTGCGTCAGTGCTTCGGAGTAGAAAAAGGCAGTGTCCTTAAGAATGGGGTGGTACTGCACAGTGTGGGCAACTTATCTTATGCTATAGGCGACATCGTTTGAGAAGCGACATAATTCATGACTGCCTGTTACAGAATCAAAAGCTTGGTGACATCGAACATGTCTGAAGTTTGTGGAGTAGCCTGGTTGCGAAGGATTGGTAGAATTCTTTTTACAAATGTTTGACAGCTTAATACACTTTCACCTTCTAAAGAGGCATTCAAAGAGAACGTAAAACATTCAGACTGCCATTTGGAAATCAGCTCCCAAATCAGAACAAGCACCATACGATCATGTCGAGTTTGGGTGGAAACATAATGAACGCCCTAGATAATTGATACCAGTTGTATTGCAAGCAAACGTTACTGTTGCTGCACATGATGAGCTGGAAATAATAAGCTGTAGTTGTGCTACGGATACACCCTGTCCGACAGCAATGTGTCTGTGATATACGACTCACTTGCTATGCACAATATTTTGTGGATGCCATGAGGAAGTACCCTGCCAGAATAAGCACACCCGAATGTCGATGACATTGACAATATTGTTGAAAAGGACTTGTTTCAGAACTGAGTCAGTGCAGTAATGGCAACATACAGCATTATATAAGTAAAAGGAATGCTTTGTAACTTGGAAGTACACTGAAGTGGATTGTTGTATATTTTGCAAAACATGGTGGTGTGATCAATACTGGATTGATTTAATCTGCTTCTTTACCCCTACAAACATGAGTACAGACGCCAGAATCATATTCAATACATGTATCATATGTACACGTAGTTGTTGAGGTATTGACGAAAATGAGATTTTCAGTACTGGCTGACTAAATTTGCATATTCAGAAACACTATTTTGGTCATCTTTACTAAAATGGCTTCAACTGATTATTAACCGCTTAAACGTGTGTTTATACGCCAGAATTACTTTGATGTAATTTGTCGTAGATGCTGATATATTGACGAAAACAAGATTTTCGGTAATGGCTGCCGAAATATGCATATTCATCACAAACTTATAAATATATTTGTGGGATCAATACTGATATGGTTTTATCTGATTTTCTACCCCTCAAAACATGGGGATATACACCAAAATTATTCTGATACCATATGTAGTTACTGGGATATTGACGAAAACGAGATTTTCAGTAATGGCTGCCTAAATATGCCCATTCTGCACTAAATGTTGGTGTAATCTTTACTAGAATTGTTTAATCTTATTCTTTACCCCTCAAAACATGGAGATAGACACCAACATTATTATGATACCATGCAGAGGTACTGAGATATTGACGAAAACTAGATTTTCAGTAATGGCTGCCTGAATATACCTATTCAGCACAAAATATCACTGTGGTCGTTGCTAAAATGGCTTTATCTGACTATTTACCCCTCAGAACATGGGGATAGATACCAAAATTATTTTGATACCATGCATAGTTACTGAGATATTGGCGAAAACAAGATTTTCAGTAATGTCGACCTTAATTTGCATATTGTGCGGATTGCCCAAAGATGCCAGAGTGGCATCATTCAGATTCTTAAAGAGCACACCTCAGAGGTATAGAAACAGCAAAAAAAACATTGTACGACCGCAAAACACGCTTATCGGTCTCTGCCACCGGACTAGTCCGGTTGCCAACCCCCTGATTTTTCGATAAACGTGTTTTGCCGTCCGTACAAAGTTTTCTTGCTGGTTCTATACCTCTGAGGTGTGCTCTTTAAGAATCTGAATGATGCCGCTGTGGCATATTTGGGCAATCCGCACAATATGCAAATTAAGGCCGCCATTACTGAAAATCTTGTTTTCGTCAATATCTCAGAAACTATGCATGGTATCAACATGATTTTGGTGTCTAGCCCAATGTTTTGAGGGGTAAATAATCAGATAAAGTCATTTTAGTAACGATCACAGCGATATTTTGTGCTGAATAGGCATATTTAGGTAGCCATTACTGAAATCATGTGCAACATGATTTTGGTGTCTAGCCCAATGTTTTGAGGGGTAAATAATCAGATAAAGTCATTTTAGTAACGACCACAGCGATATTTTGTGCTGAATAGGCATATTTAGGTAGCCATTACTGAAATTCCCGTTTTCGTCAATATCTCAGTACATTTACCTGTACATGGTATCAAAATGATATTGGTGACTATCTCCATGTTTTGAGGGGTAAAGAATCAGATTAAGCCATTTTAGTAAAGATCACACCAACATTTTGTGCTGAATGGGAATATTTAGGCAGCTTTTAGAAGTTTTCGTATGCTTCAATTTTCAAACTTTATCAAAGTCGCTCAAAGTTGGTGAAACTTTTCTGCAAAATATGCAAAAAAGGACCGCTATTATTGATGCGACGGTCGAGTGTACGTTCTCTTTCTGTCGCCTGTCATGTGTGGGTTCTTCATTTATTTTAGAGCATTAAAAGAATGACCATACCTCAGCTAGCTTTAAAATTCTTAGGTTCATTTTATATGACAATAAAGATACATTCTAAGTTCCTTTTCAACAGTGTAACGACCGCAAAATTAGGATGATGCTGACAGAGATATTTATTCTTGAATTTAATTAGACCTTACAGTAGCCGACAACAATGTAAAGTCGTACTTTATCCCTTACCGAACGTAATTAAAGACTGAAACACGCACAAACACCGGCGGATGTGGTCCAGTAGTAGCACACTCGACTACGATGCCAAGGGTCGTGAGATAGAATTTTGTCCCGCGACTTTTATACTCAAGAACATTATGTTTGACTTTATAATTTCAAATTACCATATCTCTTATGTAGATTTCACACAAAATTGGTAAAAACATACAACTGTTTTGCGATTTCCATGCATTTCAAAACATACACTAAAACTCTGATGTGACTTACGAGACCCACATCTTACATATTTTTCATTTGGGAATTGGATATGTTTAGACGGACAGACAGACGTTTTGACACTACAGCCAATTTTATTGAACGTGAAAGTGAACAAAAAACCAACAACATGTAAACAAACCAGGACATCAACCTCTCAGTATTACTTCTAAACATGAATGCCTAAAAATGTATCTCGATTTTAAACTGTAAAGTATATTTGGAATTTTGCAATAATTAAAAAAGTTATGCCAGGCAAAGGTAAACCATTACTTCTGTAACCAAAGCTTAGGATAATAATTTTATTTTACAATTTTTAACATTGTTTCGGAGGCAAAATCCATGTGCTAGCCAATACTGTCTGTTAGTCAATACTCGGTATGGGTAACGTAATTCACACGTTCAAGTCATTCAAAATAGTTACTTATTCTCGTTATATCTAACTATATTATAACATAGACAGCAATTTAAAATCATTAAAGCATCCAAACCATCCCTTTTAAGTACATTTCAGGAAATAAACTAATTATTGTCAGCTATAGATGTATATTAGGGACATTTTAATAAATTACATTTTCATAAATTCTGTCTTTTTTCAAATTTCACCAAATTTGAAATATGTTCTCCTCTGTAGTACTCCTACTTTAGTGATACACACACAGAAAATAGTTTTAATGTACAATTGCAAACTTTGTTTGGAAGCAAGACTCCTATGCGAGTCAAAACTGCCTGTTTATCAATACTTGGTATTAGTAACGTAATTCACACATTTTCGCGATCCTTGACTTTTTAACATAAATTATTTTCTCGCTAACATTTATGTTTAAACATTGTTGCTATATAACAATCATTAAATAAAAAAACTGTCTACTACCTGCACAAAATGGTGAACAATGTTCAGACCTTATAATATATTTTTAACTTTAATGCTCGCTTGTAACAACAACACAGAATTTGATCAAACTTCGTTGTCTGCGAAACACAAACCCCTCAATATTGATACTAAAAGAGCTAAATAAATACGAAAGAAGACTCAAGCAGGAAACGCAACACAAACAATACACCCATCTCTAAAGCAGAACACACACACCCATACCATAACAAACACACACACATACACACACACACACACACGCAATCCCACAATCCAAACAGAAAACAATACGCAAAACAAACATAAAGCAAAGTGAACATAGGAGCCCGCCTTAGTACGGTCAGCAGCAATCAATAATTAATTATAAATTAACCATTAACAACCACTGGGGGGGTTAAACCTGGGTTTAGGGGCGCCCAACCTCACACTTATCTCCTATATTCACCTATAAAGACGAACAGTGTACATAAAATATAAACCCTGTTCCACAACCTTACAATCAAAAAGACCGCCAGCACAGTAAGTAAATACATGTAAAACATCTAACAAAATTCTCTGACAGGATTATTAGTAACACGGGAAAGAATTAAACATTCAAGCCCGTGTTAAAAATAACCCACTATGGCAACGGTCAAATTGTACTCAAGCGAATAGTCTGTAGTCACGAGTAACTGTAAGACATGGGAGGGTTTAGGGTACGACAGAAAAACCAAAGCACGAAAATCCGACATAACTCTCCCGGTTAAGGACGGCTTTAGAGATACATCATCATGTAGTGCTAAGCCCTGTCTGTCGTCGCACAACCAAAGAGGAAAGCATAGTTATCAATTGTAGATTGATCGATAACCAAACGTGAAGTGCGCAGCAATATAGTTGGATCATAATCTTTTTTTAGGAAAAATCTAATACGTTTCACAAATAGGTTTTGAAAATGCATATGTCCAAGAATCTTACGAAGTCTGTAAATCACATCACCATAAAACTCCGGATGTGAAATACCTTGCCGCAGAAAAGACTTTAAGTTACATTTATACTTGTTAATGAGAGGAAGATTTCTATAAAGGAATTTAGAAAATGTTTTACGAAGTTTATGAAATCTGTACCCCTGTTTAAGAAGCTTTTCAGTAATAGTTTTATTACGAATGTGGAAGTCCTCAACAGAGGTACAAGCCCTAGCAAAACGAATAAGTTGTGAAATATAAACCCCGTAAGATGTAGAACGGGGAACATCGCCATCTAGATGAGGATAGTTTACAATACTAAAATCAAAATCATCTCGTTTATCGTAAATCTTAGAAGAAACAATTCCGTTATTTATTAAAAGATCCAAATCTAAAAATGGTGCCGATAACTTTGACTCTTTTGTTTTATTAAGGCGTAATTCTTTTGGGTAAATAAAAGGAAACAACGTATCAAAAAATGGGTTGTCTATATTAAAAATATCATCTAGATAGCGCGATGTGTTGTTAAAGGCTTCGATCATATCTGCCTGTGTATCAGGTTTTAGACTTAGCATAAAGTCCCTCTCATAACAGTACAAAAATAGGTCTGCGACAAGGGGCGCACAGTTTGTACCCATAGGGATACCAATCACTTGGCGGTATATGGTACTCCCAAAACGTACATAAATATTATCCAGAAGAAATGATAGTGATTTACAGACATCGGTGCAAGTCCACATAGTGTAATGCTTAACCGTGTCATTTGTAAAAAATGCACGATCAGTATTACACGCCAGAAATAGTTTCCTTTCTCTGGCAAAAGTCTTTTCAATAAGTTGTATAAGTTTAGCTTTTATTAAATTATGAGGTAAGGTAGTATATAGTGTTGAAAAGTCATACGTAATAATATTGCAAGCTTGGTATTTTCTATGTTCAAGCTTCGTCAAAATTTCATTCGAGTTTTTGATAGACCAAAACAGATTAAGTCCAGAATTTTCGTAAGTCTTGTCACAATACCTTTGAACATGTTCTTTGATTTTAATTAAAGACGATGTCAAAAGTTTGGAAAGCTTAGTAGTAGTACATGCACTTGAATTAGCGATAAAACGAGACTTATATGGTGTTTTGTGGAGTTTTGGTATCCAGTACATAGTAGGAAGTTTATGACATGTAATGTTGACGTCAGCTTTTAATTGTTTACAAGTATCAAGATGATCAGATACTACATTATGCTCCGTTAAATTAGTCGTTGTATAGAAATTGGTATTCACAAGTTCCTGGTTTAAAGTATCAACATAATGTAATCGTCATACAATTATCACATTATTGGATGCTTTGTCTGCAGGAACGAGTACATATTTGGAATGAAAGTCTTGTATGCCCTTCTTTAAGTGACGAATGTTAAATTTAGGTTTAGGTGGTAAAAGATGGTTATTGGATAAATAGAACGCAATGCGGGTATCGATAATATCAAAAATTAATTCGTTCCATTTTGTAAGAGCGTCATTTTCAGCATGTTCTCTACGGCACCAGTTGGTACTATACTTATTCAAAGCTTCAGAAATATGATTGCGACAAGTATCGAAATCAATTAAGGCAGGTAATCTAAATTTAGGTCCCTTACTCAAAAGCGCTCTAATGCGTTTATCTTTAATGATATCAAAATTGCCTGTTATTATATGACCCACTGGAGCGTAACAGAATTTAGAAGAGGTACAGTCTCATGTATCTGGTGTGTTTTCGAGAATTTTAAGATCAGAAACAATTTTATTGTAGTTAAAAATTAACCCTCTAACAGATTTATTATACTTATAACAAATAATAGGTGGTTCAAGATTTTTGAAATAATTTGGAATAGCATTCATCACATTTTTGTTACGGAGAATACTTTGTAAATCTATGAAATCAATACCTTTATTTATAAAAGGGACCTTAATGAAATATCTTTTGTGATCTTTTAAAGAATCAATATGAGGTCTAAGAACATGCTGAGTATAACTTTGTATTAAACCTGCAGTATAATACAGAGGATCTGTGCGTAAAATTATTCCATCAGCCTTGTCGTCAATATCTTTTAAAGACGACAATGACAACGAAGAAAGCCGAGAAAGCATTTTATGTTTACCAGAATGTAACAGCAGATTATGCAAATCTGTAATAGAAATCGACTGACGTGATTTACGTTTAATATTTCCATTTATACGAATACCATGCGATCTAGATTTACGCTTTCGTGTAGAATAAATCGAAAAAATATCAATTGAAGGTTCTTTAGAAATATTGCCAGATTGGTATATATTATCATTCAAGCCTAAAGGCAAGGGTGTCTGTAAATATTTAATCCATTTTAATTCCGCTATAAATCTAGCCTTACATTTGAAACTATTAGTAGCATTTATATCATACGTAATATGTTCAACAGGTTGAATTGAAATAAAATCTAATCCATGTCCAGATTTCCGAAAATGTTGATACAGAAAGTTCCTCAGTTTTTTATTCCTACAAGTACGAAGATGTTCATTAAACCTAGTTTTGAGAGGACGACCGGTTTGCCCAACATACTGGATACCACAACCTGGTGCTTTTCAAGTTAACACGTATATAACATGGTTAGTTCGTCAGTTGATGTCTGAATCTATGACAACACTAAATAATCTACCGTTTACTGTTGATTGTATAGTAGACTTGCAAGATAAATAATTGCAACACGCTCACCTCTTAGCATTGCACTTTTCAATAATAGGATGCACTCTACGTTTTTTGTTCAGTGGTCGTAATAAAACAGAATTATTGCGTTGAATAGAATATTTAAGAGGTGAAAGCACCACTTTTGGACCATTATGAAAACAATTATTAATAGAAATAGATGGAATGTGAAAAGAAGATGCCGAAAAGAGCTTAAGTGGTGTTAGCTGTACGCACGGCTTTAGTGATGCAAAATTAGTAGTATTTCTAGGGATATGAACAGAACACGCAGAGTGCATTCTAAGTGGTGTAAGGGGTATTATTAGTCTTTTGTTTGTTTGAAGTTCCATGTTTAAGAGTAGTACTTTGAATACAGTAAAATCTCTCTATAACAGCCACTCTGAAACATAATGTGGAATGTAAAGAAGGAAAATTCTTGCTTAAGGTAAGCTAAAAACCAAACATAAAGCCCACATAAAATCTACCTTTATACACTGAAGCGACATAATTGTTTACAGGTACAACAAGGTCTAGGTAGGGGGATACCCCCACCCAACCCAACCGAAACCTTGAGGCTTAATGTTTGCTAGCACAAACACACAATTGTTATCAAGTAGACAAGAATTTTATATGAATCCTAAAGAAATTTGCAGATGCATCGGTTCCCATGATCAAAGGAGTGAATATAAAGTTTCAGCAAAATTGACAAAAATGTAGAAGAAGCGCTGACAAAATTTTACATTTAATAATAAATTCCTAAAAATCCTACATAAACCTCATAACAGTTTCTGTAAATAAAGTTGCTAAATCATAATGAAACTTGCAGGTGCACAGGTTCCAATGACGGGTAAAGATAGTATCGTGTTACCATTGTAACCAAGTGTAACCAGAATGTTACCAAAGACAAAGAAGGAATAGCTTGTTACCCAAAATGCAGAGGGGTAATTTTAAAACTTTCTTCTTTCCTGTATAGTATAGTGTTACCATTGTAACCAAGTGTAACCAGAATGTTACCAAAGACAAAGAAGGAATAACTTGTAACCCAAAACACACAGGGGTAATTTTAAAACTTTCTTCTATTCTGTATAGTATAGTGTTACCATTGTAACCAAGTGTAACCAGAATGTTACCAAAGACAAAGAAGGAATAGCTTGTAACCCAAAATGCAGAGGGGTAATTTTAAAACTTTCTTTTATTCTGTATAGTGTTAGTGTTACCGTTGTAACCAAGTGTAACCAGAATGTTACCAAAGACAAAGAAGGAATAGCTTGTAACCCAAAATGCAGAGGGGTAATTTTAAAACTTTCTTCTATTCTGTATAGTATAGTGTTACCATTGTAACCAAGTGTAACCAGAATGTTACCAAAGACAAAGACGGAATAGCTTGTAACCCAAAATGCAGAGGGGTAATTTTAAAACTTTCTTCTATTCTGTATAGTATAGTGTTACCATTGTAACCAGAATGTTACCAAAGACAAAGAAGGAATAGCTTGTGACCCAAAATGCAGAGGGGTAATTTTAAAACTTTCTTCTATTCTGTATAGTATAGTGTTACCATTGTAACCAAGTGTAACCAGAATGTTACCAAAGACAAAGAAGGAATAGCTTGTAACCCAAAATGCAGAGGGGTAATTTTAAAACTTTCTTCTATTCTGTATAGTATAGTGTTACCATTGTAACCAAGTGTAACCAGAATGTTACCAAAGACAAAGAAGTAAATAGCTTGTAACCCAAAATGCAGAGGGGTAATTTTAAAACTTTCTTCTATTCTGTATAGTATAGTGTTACCATTGTAACCAAGTGTAACCAGAATGTTACCAAAGACAAAGAAGGAATAGCTTGTAACCCAAAATGCAGAGCGGTAATTTTAAAACTTTCTTCTATTCTGTATAGTATAGTGTTACCATTGTAACCAGAATGTTACCAAAGACAAAGAAGGAATAGCTTGTGACCCAAAATGCAGAGGGGTAATTTTAAAACTTTCTTCTATTCTGTATAGTATAGTGTTACCATTGTAACCAAGTGTAACCAGAATGTTACCAAAGACAAAGAAGGAATAGCTTGTAACCCAAAATGCAGAGGGGTAATTTTAAAACTTTCTTCTATTCTGTATAGTATAGTGTTACCATTGTAACCAAGTGTAATCAGAATGTTACCAAAGACAAAGAAGGAATAGCTTGTAACCCAAAATGCAGAGGGGTAATTTTAAAACTTTCTTCTATTCTGTATAGTAGTATAGTGTTACCATTGTAACCAAGTGTAACCAGAATGTTACCAAAGACAAAGAAGGAATAGCTTGTAACCCAAAACATGGAGGAATTATACCCGTATACTTCCTCCATGCCCAAAACATAGAGCGGTAATTTTAAAACTTTCTTCTATTCTGTATAGTATAGTGTTACCATTGTAACCAAGTGTAACCAGAATGTTACCAAAGACAAAGAAGGAATAGCTTGTAACCCAAAATGCAGAGGGGTAATTTTAAAACTTTCTTCTATTCTGTATAGTATAGTGTTACCATTGTAACCAAGTGTAACCAGAATGTTACCAAAGACAAAGAAGGAATAGCTTGTAACCCAAAATGCAGAGGGGTAATTTTAAAACTTTCTTCTATTCTGTATAGTATAGTGTTACCATTGTAACCAGAATGTTACCAAAGACAAAGAAGGAATAGCTTGTGACCCAAAATGCAGAGGGGTAATTTTAAAACTTTCTTCTATTCTGTATAGTATAGTGTTACCATTGTAACCAAGTGTAACCAGAATGTTACCAAAGACAAAGAAGGAATAGCTTGTAACCCAAAATGCAGAGGGGACATTTTAAAACTTTCTTCTATTCTGTATAGTAGTATAGTGTTACCATTGTAACCAAGTGTAACCAGAATGTTACCAAAGACAAAGAAGGAATAGCTTGTAACCCAAAACATGGAGGAATTATACCCGTATACTTCCTCCATGCCCAAAACACAGAGCGGTAATTTTAAAACTTTCTTCTATTCTGTATAGTATAGTGTTACCATTGTAACCAAGTGTAACCAGAATGTTACCAAAGACAAAGAAGGAATAGCTTGTAACCCAAAATGCAGAGGGGTAATTTTAAAACTTTCTTCTATTCTTTATAGTATAGTGTTACCATTGTAACCAAGTGTAACCAGAATGTTACCAAAGACAAAGAAGGAACAGCTTATAACCCAAACTGCAGAGGGGTATTTTTAAAACTTTCTTTTATTCTGTATAGTATAGTGTTACCATTGTAACCAAGTGTAACCAGAATGTGACCAAAGACAAAGAAGGAATAGCTTGTAACCCAAAATGCAGAGGGGTAATTTTAAAACTTTCTTCTATTCTGTATAGTATAGTGTAACCATTGTAACCAAGTGTAACCAGAATGTTACCAAAGACAAAGAAGGAATATCTTGTAACCCAAAATGCAGAGGGGTAATTTTAAAACTTTCTTCTATTCTGTATAGTATAGTGTTACCATTGTAACCAAGTGTAACCAGAATGTTACCAAAGACATTGAGTTTTGGAAAACGCAATGGAAATAGGGAAAATTACGGGAAAGCTACTTCGGGAAGATAAAATCGAGCAAGGCTACCCTGGGAAGCGGATTCGATGGTCAAATTAATTAACGAACGACTATGCCTATTTAAATATTGCTTTTGTCCCCTTGATTATTATTCAAATACTTACTTTAACTAAAATTCAAATGAGATCACCACTAGGGATTTAAAACATTTCCAAGTGTCCCCAAAACATTATCCCAAACAGTCCCGCAGATTTAGGCTGCAAATCAGGCTACTTAGAGTTCTAGAATTAACAGTGATTCGGACTAGTTTTCAAATTTAGACGTTACAATAATAATTACGTCACGTTTCAATAACGACGTAATTTTGAAAACAAAACTAGATTCTGAATGTCATTTGATCATTTTAAGTAAATTAGAACAATTTTAGATTCGATATGAATTTGTAATTTGAATATGGCACAAGCGAACTCTTTTCACAACATTCTTTATTTTTGGATTGATGGGTGTTTTTATCTACGGATGAATAAAACCGAGTTACACCTATGACGAATCGTTTACCTAAGAGCCGAGGGAAACAATGAAAGTAAGACCGTCCGGGTTTTCTTGTCACTTGGTGTTTATGTGATAAACAGAACAATAAATTTGTGTGTTTTCAGTTTTTTCAGTATTGAATTTATTGAACTCGTTGGATAAAACGATATATGTTACTCGTCAATGCTCGCAACATATCGTTTTAAGCAACTCGTTCAATAAATCCCCTTCTGCAAACACACTCATTCAATATCCTCTGTATACTTTATAACGTCATAACACAACCGTGATACGAGCTCGCAAAATATCCCAAGGTCAAATTGCTCTATTTTCATAGTGGCGATTTGATTTCTTTGTATTGGATGTGTACTAGTGCAGCCCTCTGTGAACGTTATTACTGAACTAACTCAACTGAGAATTTTATGTCATAAATGAATTAAAAAATATCAACAAGCACATGTTTGTTTTAATACGTCACAGTGTGGTCTATATCAGATATACATATGAGTAATACTGTTTGTACAGAGTAACCTCCCTTGCTCTATCGTCGCCCTCCGAACAGCCTATATCCCAATTTCCAAAACTTCTTAGTGCTTTCAGAGTATCTCATTTCTGTTGCATTATCACACCCAAACCACGTTACCACTTCTAACCATGCAGTGGAAATTTGTCATCATTTGTCATTTTCAAGAATTGAAGCATGTTCTTTGCGTGACCCTCTTTTGATAGATTTTCCATGGCCGATGGAACCAAGTCAATCATTTGAGCAATGTCCTGTTGCATTTCGTCACCTTCGGAGATAGGAAAACCACCAAGCAAGTCATTGATCACATCATTGCAGCTGTCACTGGCATCATGGTTGAGCGTTTGGATGTTTTCTTTGTTCTGGTCTTGTTCTGATATAAAAGGCTCTACGATATTTCTTTGGTGATTTTGAAGGCGTTGTTAAATTGCTTTTGTTCATGGTAATTTTCATTCTCTTAAGGGGGGTCTTGAACATAGGAGTTTGTGGCTTGTCTTGTGATTTTCCGGTTGTATCATATGTGGCATCACAGATGTCTATTTTAACATACTATGCCTTTGTTGAAGCATATACATGACGTCGGACCGTTTCCGTTCTCTCCGCTTTTTCTCTTTATTCAGCGTCTTTCGTACGCAGGTTAGAGCTCTCATTATTCTGAAAATAAAACAGTGCTTTTAGCTCACTGACAGTCTGCTAGCATATAGAAATAATTTATTTTGGTAAATTTTCTTGACTGCATAAATTGGTAGTATGACATTAAAAATGCGTAAAAAATGTGTATCTATGGAGAAATGGGTTAAGTAATCACTATACTTCAAAAGAGGGCCTAAATGCCACGATATCGCTCACCTGTTGTACTGAAGCATGATAGCTTTATCTTTCTTTTTCACCCGTATTAATCTAAATCCATTCAATTTTTTAGTATAGAATGTAAACAATTTTGGTATACAACCTCATAATTCTCACGGTGTATAAACCTGTACGTGTTGTTTGAGCTCCGTACTGGTAGCTGCTGAGCACTGAATCGAGAAATGTCACAATGGCGGACTTGCGAGACCGCTAAGGGGTGAGTAAATCCCATTCTGCAGACATTCAAACATTGATTTCAATGCTGAACCTATGACATACCTGTTTAGATATGTTGCAGGTGTGAAATTTTCAACGTATTGAGTTGGTGTCTTGAATTCATCTTGTTGAATATTCTCGGATACTGGCGAAGGCTCACCGTGTTTTCGATAGCGTTGTCATAAAGATCCAGTAGATTTTGCCATCTAAACGACAGTTTCTACATCTTAAACTACACATTCTATTATCAAACTATATTTTATGTCTACTGATACGATTCTATGGAAATGATATATTTGAATGTGCAGTTTAAACGCCAGAAATCATGTAAACAATGCGAAGCAAATTGTACGGTCAGCTCTAGAGGAAATGTATCATCAGCTGTGAAAATGAATGAAAACGTTTGTACGGTCAGCTCAATAGCGTTTTCTTTCTTTTTATGCGAAGCTAGATTTAGCTGTTATTACTGCGACCAAGTTTCCGACGTTTTCTCTGCAGCCGTCAGTCACCGTGCCAAGAACCATAAAGCAAAAACTCTTTAGGTAAAAATACTTAATTTGGAACATTACCAGGGCAAACAATACACAAAAAACTGCTAAAATAATCCATCTGAATTCGAAAAAAAAAACCAAAAGTGATTCCAAACAACCAAACAGTAACAGTAAAAGTTTCAAGAAAACCATAAATAACACCAAGTCCAGTAAAATACAAAAAAGAATAAAGCTCCACGTCATCCAAATAGCACTAGATTTCTTGGCTGCAGACAATTACGGAGATGGTGATAAAGAAGAAGAACTTTCGAAACTTAGTTTGCAAACACCCACAGGCAAATTACTCGGAAGAGGAGAGTCATGGAGAAGTAAGAAATGATAGTAGTACGACTAAAACATTACTTGACTTGTTGCCAATGGTTGTAGAGAACATAAAAGAGTGCAGGCATCTAGAAAATAGTCATCCGTCCTTTTTTGAAAATTAAAAACTAAAACAAAAGTTAAGAATTATCATAATACTATAGGGCTAACAAACGCCTAACTGCGCTTTTTAGTACAGAAGTCCAATAAAGGACAATAACTTTGTACTTTTTGGAACCACTCGTATGAAAAATATAACACCCACATATCTATTTAATAATTAATCTCCTTCACCTATCCCGTAGTCATGTCGGACCGTTGGGGCACCATATATTTCTTGACAACCAGCTTTCTCCATTCCCCTCTGTTTTCTGCCATCCGCACCCTTTCCTTTAGACTTAAATCTGTCCACTCTGTTATGTTCATTTGAGATGTGTTCTTTGTATGATATGCAAAGTGTTTTTAGCTCACCTGGCACGAAGTGCCAAGGTGAGCTATTGTGATCGCCCTGTGTCCGTCGTCGTCCGTCGTCAGTCGTCCGTCGTCAAACTTTTTGTTCAAAGATCTTCTTCTTGGAAACCACTGGGCCAATTTCATCAAAACTTCATAGGATTGTTCCTTGTAGGGTACTCTCTCAGATTTCTTCAAATATAGGTAATCCAATTGAAATTGTGGTTGCCATGACAACCACTTGAAAAAACTTTAAAAATCTTCTTGTCAAAAACTACTTGTCCGAATTGAAAATAATTTTACCCAAATGTGCCATTGGTGACCCTCTATCAAATTTCTTAAAATAAATTTCCTATCTTGAACAACATGGCCGCCAGTGGGTTGGGCAGATTTTCCTGATATGGCTATATAGTGAAAACTTAAAAAATCTTCTTGTCAAAAACTAGTGGTCCGATTTGAAAGTAATTTTATGCAAATGATCCATGGGTGACCCTCTACCATATTTTTTAAAATTATTTTGATATCTAAAAAAACATGGCCGCCAGTGGGTGGGGCAAGTTTTCCTTATGATACTGTATAGTAAAAACTTTCAAAATCTTCTTCTCTGAAACTACTGGTCCAAATTAAAAATAAATTTGCAGAAATGGTCAATTGATTATCCTCTACCAGATTTCTAAAAATCATTTTGTTATCTTAAAAAACATGGCCGCCAGTGGGTGGGGCATGTTACTGTATAGTAAAAACTTTAAAAATCTTCTTCTCTGAAACAACTTATTCAAATTCAAAATAATTTTACACAAATGGTTAATTGGTGACCAAAAATGACCAGATATCTTAAAATCATTTTGTTATCTAAAAAAACATGGCCGCCAGTGGGTGGGACAAGTTTTCCTTATATTTCTGTATAGAAAAACTTTCAAAAAAATTCTCTGAAACTATTGGTCTGATTTAAGAATTATTTTACACAAATAATGATTCATGGGTTACCCTTTGCCAGTTTTCTTCAAATAATCTTCCTAGCTCAAACAACATGGCCACCAGTGGGTGGAGGTGAATAAGTGAAAACTTAATCATAACTGGTCGATTTACATGACCGTAATCATGGATACCAGGTGAGCGATTTAGGGCCATAGTGGCCCTTGTTCTGAAACACCTCCCTAATGAACTAATTCTTCGCTCCAAGTCTGCATTCAAGGTCCAAGTCTCGCTGGCATATAGGAATATGGACATGACAAGTGAACGCATCAACCTTATTTTCGAGCTGAGGCTTATATTTCGATCATTCCATATTAATTTTAATTTGCGAGTGCTGATGTGGTCTGAGCGGCTCTTGCAAATATCTCGGATTTCGACCCCTTGTCAGAAACTGTCGCACCCATGCAGGTACTTAAAACTATCTACGCAATCAAGCTTCTCCCCATTGACCATGATTTCAGTGCTGATTCCAATGATGTTGTTGGTCAGCAGTTTTGTCTTTTTTGCGCTGATTTGTTGCCAAATTCGGTAGATGTCTTTTACATGTAAAGGCTTTCAACTAGATTGGATAGCTCCTTTTCTTTCCCTGCTATACCATCTATGTCATCTGCAAAGCGCAAGTTCGTGATTGTCCTCCCACCGATGCTAACCGTTCCTTCGTGGTATGCCAAAGCATCCGACATAATTCTCTCTAGGAATATGCTGAAGAGTGTTGGGGAGAGTAACTAACCCTGTCTCACCCCCACTATTATGCAAAGTTTGACGTCAATCGGTAAAGAAATGTAAAAGAAGTTGCATCAAAAATATGTGTCAAGGGCAGACCGATGAACGAATTAACCAACAAACTGGCTCCTCTACCGTTCTAGAAGTTCGTTTATTGGGCATTCTAACACACCTCGCTTTAAGCGAAGAAGGACCGTCTTAGTGTTCGAATTTTCAGTAGAACACTCACGCGCAAAAACGTTCCAACGTGACGTCATATGACTTTGAAAATGCGTACGCCAAGAAATGTAGCGCCTTTTCTTCGGTGCAAATTAAGGTTAAATTATGTGTTAGAATCGAAATAATAAATTAATACCAGTGTTTTATCTAACAATCGAACACTGGTAGTCGTTGAGATGCTTGTAATTAAACCACTCGGCCTAAAGGCCTCGTGGTTAAATTACTACGCATCTCAACTCCTACCAGTGTTCGATTGCACGATAAAACACTGGTATGAATTTATTATTTCTTAATTAAACCGAGATAATTACAGTATACATAATATCTCTCAATTTCAAAATTGAGAGCTTCTGTATAGCAGACGTTATCCACCGGAAAAGAAAGTGATGCACTGGGGAATGACTGAATAGTATTGATGCATTTCAGTAAATTATGTGCAAGACACTTTTAATGATAAAACTTTTCATAAATGAAAATTAATCCTGAACAATGTCAGTCAAACATGGGTTTTATGCAGAACAATAGAAAATGGTTTAAAGGGGGATAACTCTCAAAATATTAACTCAAAGTTATTAACATTGTGCAAGGCACTTTCATTCATCAGTCGCTTTCCATTAATATAGGTATATTTCATATATGGCTATTCAAACTCTGACAAGAATGGATGGGTCCAATGATTTTAAAAATATCTTAGATTTACAGTGATTAATACAGCTGCGAGTTCCGAGACCTATGTTCATTAAAATTGCCAAAGACTCACTTGTCAAGATTCATACTAATTTGGCCATTATATAATATTTAAATCTGAAAAACTAAATGTTTTGCCCAAGGGAATCATTGTTTTACAAATTGTGCACCCCAGGAGGTATTTTTAATATTTTTAATTGCAAACGACTTAAATTACCACAGAAT
Source organism: Gari tellinella (assembly GCA_922989275.2). Taxonomy (NCBI): domain Eukaryota; kingdom Metazoa; phylum Mollusca; class Bivalvia; order Cardiida; family Psammobiidae; genus Gari; species Gari tellinella. The sequence goes on from OV277858.1 coordinate 58,231,061, forward strand.
TAGAAATATTCTTGAAAAACACTTTTATGTCGTCTACGGAATAATGGATGGTTTTTGACAGTAGATCAATGTATATCTGTTCGAAATAGAATGAAGTGGGAAAAGATTATTTATACGCAATATCTGTGTTTTAATAAATGTATATAATAGTTTGGTACATTTTCTTTGAAATTTAAGGCATTTTTTAACAGAAGAACACATAAACAGAAAATTCTGATTTTGAGCTGACGGTACACATATGCTCGCAGCTGATGATACGGTGTCAGCCGTGTTTGAAATAGCTGACCGTACAAAACAGCATCAATTTTCTGATCAAAAATGCAAATTGCGACCATGCTTTCAAAAAACGAATAAAGCTATGACATCGCATCAATTGGATTTACTCTGGAAAGCATAATTGTTTTGATAAAACAGTATAAACAAGGATAGATGCTGTATAAAATGCAATGTTTTGACGACATCCAAAAGAATTCCGAGTGAGCCACCAGTTGATTTATGCCTCGAAATAGATATGTAGATGTATAGATTGTACCAAAGACGGTCGCGATTGGTTTATCATTCTCTCCGGTATTTGAAAATCATGCTTACCGACAATACTTTTCATTTAAAGAGAGGAAAATGAATAGGAACTCATGTCACATACCTGTTGTTTTCCTCCGTTGCGTCGCTTCGAGGCTCAAAAACAACCAGTACAGAGCTCAAAGTATCCGTACAAAGCTCAAAGTACGCATACAGGTTTATACACCGTGATTCTAGTATAGAGCCTAAACAAAACTAGCATTTCAAAGTTTAACCAGGGTAGATAACTATTGCCACAATGATTAGATTTCAACAATAATTGTACTCCTTTGAGAAATTACAGCTATACTTACTTTGTGTGCAAGTATAATCAAAATCCATTGAAACATGTAGTTGCAAGATTGTAAACGCTGTTAGATATTGCATTTTCAGCAATTCAAAGGCTGATAACTCTTGACCTATTGGTCTGATTTACTTATTTCAACTCTTATGGTCATATACAATCTGAGCAAGTTTGAAAAAGACTGGATAAAAAGTGTGGCCTCTAGAGTGAAAACACCCTTAAATATGGCATTTTCAGCAATGCAAAGGTAGATAACTCTTGACCTATTAGTCTGATTTCAACCATAATCGAACTCATCCAAACTCTTATACATGTAGTCATATACAATCTCAGCAAGTTTGAGATACATGTAGATTGGATAACAAGAGGGCCTGAAGGCCCTGATATCGTTCACCTTTTGTACTGAAGCCCAATAGCTTTACCTTTCTGTTTCACCCGTTTTCATCTAAATCTGTTCAAATTTGCAGTATAGCATGTAAACCATTTTGGAATACAACCTCATAATTCTAGTATAGTAGAGTACATCAAGGGCTGACAACTAGACCCTAAACAATACTGAAATGAAGCCTTTTCTAGCATTTCAAAGTATATCAAGGGCAGATAACTATTGTCTCAATGATAAGTTTTAAACAATAATTGCACTCCTTTGAGAACCTATAGCTATATACATTGTGTGCAAGTATAATCAAAATCCATTCAAAACTGTAGTTGCAAGAGTGTAAACACTGTAAAATATGGCATTTTCAGCAATTCAAAGGTAGATAACTCTTGACCTATTAGTCGGATTTCAACCATAATCACTGTTTTTTGAACTCGTATGGTCATATACAATCTGAGCAAGTTTAAGAAAGCTTGAGTAAATATTGTAGCCTCTAGAGTGTAAACACTGTTAAATATATCATTTTCAGCAATTCAAAGGTAGATAACTCTTGACCCATTGATCTGATTACAACCATAATTAAACTCATCTGAAGTCTTACAGTAATATATAATCTGAGCACGTTTGAGAAAGATTGGATAAAATGTGTGGCCTCTAGAGTGTAAACACCCTTAAATATGGCATTTTAAGCAGTTCAAAGGTAAATAACTCTCGACCTATTGATCTGATTACAACCATAATCAAACTCATTTGAACTCTTATAGTCATATACAATCTGAGATAGTTTGAGATAGATTGGATAAGTATTGTGGCCTCTGGAGTGTAAACACTGTTAATTATGGCATTATCAGCAGTTCAAAGGTAGATAACTCTCGACCTATTGGTCCGATTTCAACCATAATCGAACTCATCCGAACTCTTATGGCAATATACCATCTGAGCAAGTTTGAGAAAGATTGGATAAATATTGTGGCCTCTAGAGTGTAAACACTAAAATTGTTGACGACGGACGACAAACGACGAACGACAGACATTCAAGTATTGCAAAAGCTCATCCTGAGCTTGCTCAGGTGAGCTAAAAAGTATGGCCTCTAGAGTGTAAACACTGTTAAATATGGCATAACTCATCTATTGGTCAGATTTCAACCATAATTGAACTTATCCCAACTAGTTTGGTCATATACAATCTGGGCAAGTTTGAAAAAGACTGGATAAAAAGTGTGGCCTCGAGTGTAAATACTGTTAAATATGGCATTTTCAGCAATTCAAAGATAAATAACTCCCGACCTATTGTATTGGTCTGATTTAAACCAAAATCGAACTCATCCAAACTATTATGGTCATATACAATCTGAGCAAGTTTGAGAAAGATTGGATAAATAGTGTGGCCTCTAGAGTGTAAACACTAAAATTGTTGACGATGGACGACGCACAACGCATGACGTACGCAAGACATTCAAGGATTGCAAAAGTTCACCCTGAGCTAGCTCAGGTGAGCTAAAAACTAGAAACGGGCTATGAGCAAAGATAGATTACAACTTACTGCATGCTAACAGAAATGCAGAAAGCTGCACATGTTTTCAGAAATGTGTATGCTTTATATTTGACAATTTGGTGAGAAACTAATACAATGTTTTGGGGCAAAGAAATTTGTTCATTTTTTCACATACGGGTTCAAAGTATGTGGTCTGGATTCAAACTGTTTGCCATATGTATGTAGTGATATATGACAGCAATTGGATCAACAGACATGGACACCCTTTTCCACCAATAACCAATAACAAGGTATAAATTCAAATTGGTTTATTTCCCCTCTATTATCATAACAACAAAAACAAGTGGACAAACATTTACATCTTGTTCTCATATGTGATAAAAATAAGTATACCCCATACCTCACCTTCACTACATGAATGACTGGGTAAAAAAGCAGACAACCTTGTATTGCGTAACAGTGCAATGCAATCAGTAGTTGTTGCATACAGGCTATTGTTTAATGCAGGATAAAAATAATACAGAAAGCTCATGTAGGAGCTTTCTGCATTATTTTCATCCTGCATTAAACACTCACCAGTATTAGAGACTGCAACATTTCTTAAATAAATGGTTGCCTAATTTAGGTATAAAATTAATACAAAAACTCCAGAAGGAGTTTTCTGCAATTTTTGTTCTCCATTAAGCAGTCATGTATTAGAGATTGTCACATTTCTCTAACCAATGGTTGCTTAATGTAAGCTATATATAATGCAGAAAGCTCCTGAAGGAGCTTTCTGATTAGTTTTAAATCTACATTAAACAGTCATGTGTGATTTTCTGCATGCGTCCTAAAGGAAAGGTCTCTCAATTCTTGACTATCTGAAATTTGATCTGAAATTTGTATAATTTCTACTTTGTTCTCCATTTATATTTCTTCCAAATATACATTTGTATTTAACCCATTACCCAGCCTTTTATGACTTTATGAATAATTATATGCACAGTAAGAATTATTTCTTATATCCTGGCAGATGGTAGATTAAAGCAGGCTGAAAGTAAAGCTGAATGCTCATTAAAAGGCATTCTTCTTTCTTTAAGTCTGCTTTAACCCTTTGAACCCTAGTCCCGCATATAGGCGTCCTTTTCAAACTATGTACATGTGAGTAGTACACTTGTCCTATGCAAACAGTGAAGACCCAGATCAGAGGGCTCCGAAAGGAGCCCTCTGATCAGGGTCTTCACTGTTTGTCAATGCCAAACATGGACAAAAACAACCCTTAAAAGTCAGAAATGGACTAGACTTAAATGGAAACTGGAAGTGTCCATTTAAAGTTTTAGGGAGGAAAGAGTTAAGCAACCACCTATCTTCAACATTGAACACAAGCTATGAGGTAATGGGTTAGTGTTTTTTTAACATATGCTTCCTTCATTAGTATGTGATTACTAAGTACATGTATAGGTTTACCTCAGTTAATCAAACTGTGCCTAACCCCTTCAGCAAATTTTGTGAGTTTTAAGTAATTTGGAAAGAAAATAACATAAACAAAAAGGTGATTGCTCTTGGAAAGTGGTATTGAAAGAAAACAAACAGGAAACACTTTTTCAAAAGCACAAAAAGTATTGCAGCTACTACAACTTGACATTTAATAACTCTTCCAATGCCTTTATTGCAAACACTTAACCCATAACTCCATAGACACATAGTCTTACACATTTAATTCATTCCTCCATCCAAACACAGTTACATTTTATTTAGTCATGAATATGTATCATAAGAAATATGGCTTATATTCTAGACAATGGTACAGATAGCTTAATCTTTTCATGATCAAATTATTGGTGAGATTGCTGTATTGTCGTCTGCTTCAGTATTGTTGTCTGCAAGACCAGTTTCAAAGTTAGATTTATAAGTTAGATAAAGTGGTCACACTTAATGAATACCGATAACAGTGTCAAACAGTTTGGGTCCTGATCAGACGCCACGATTCGCTGTGTCTGATCAGGACCCAAACTGTTTTCAAACGCGCTTTGAAGCGCCATTGAGATTGAAAGGGTTATTTAAAGGCAGGCTGAAAGTTTAATAACCTGTACCTAAGGCACATTCTGCTTTACTTTCAACCTGCTTAAAGTGGTCACATGTCTTCAAAACTAGAAACAGGCTATGGAGTAAAGGGTCAAGTGCAAGTATAGGACAAGAGAACTAAACACTAACTAACATCACAGCTGAGACTAGAGTATGTATATCTGTTAGTATCTATACTAATTAGTTAACTCATTTATCCCTAGTGTAACTAGGCTACAGTACTGAACCTTATTAAATTAACAATTTTTGCGATTCGCTTGCAATTCATTGGCAATTCGCCTGCGATTCAAATTACCCTCGGGTAAATTTTCTTGAATGGTGTATCTCACAAATGTTCGCAAATATGTCTTCGTTAAATTTTTCGATTCCATTTTTGTCACAAAAAATTCGCGTAAAAATATTCAAACGTAGGATTTGTTTTTTGAAGCGCCTGATTCGATGGCAATTCGCTTGCGATTATCAATTTAATTTAATAAGGTTCAGTAACAGTGAAGACTCAGATCAGATGCAGCATCTGATCTAAGTCTGCAGTTTGCTAACAGGAATTTCTATAAAAAATAAACTGAAGATGAAAAATTAAATTAGGCACCCCTAACAAAAATGGACTGTATATCAAATATACATGTACATGTATAAGCAAGGAAGAACCTACTTGGCATAAAAAGGATAATGAGATCTTACAACAGCATTTCATATCATTGGCTCACTTCTTAAAGCTTATAAGTCTATAATCAACAGTCTGCTAACAATAATAACATCCTGGTTACTAGGGGTGTAACAATTCGCCGAAACCCGCATCGCAGTATATCCCAATATGGAGAAATCGAATCGCAATATATTGCAATATATCGTGTAAGTATGGAACAAGCATCTGCCATCGTGTTTACTGTATTAATCTTGTTCAACCAGGCCCTTGATTCGCTGTTTGTTTCTTAATAAGAGCGTCTCGTTGAGCGAGATTAAACGGAAACAAAATAATTACTGTTACACCGGCTAGGGATATGGATAAAACACCGGACTGCGTCTACGCGTTGTTTCGTAAACAATTCCGCGAAACAAAAAGTAAGTTTGTCCATTCTTTTACCGTTTTTAAATAAGGCAAAGAAAATCGTTTTTTCTGAATCTGAACCGCGGGGCAATATTATTCAGCTCACACCGCAATATATCGGTACACCGCCGAATCGTTACACCCCTACTTGTTACTATGGTAACAAATTACATGTACAATGTAATCCCTGATCCTAAAATCTGGAAATCACCAAAAACCATACTCGAAATCGCTCAAGTTGAACTTGATATATATCATATTTTACAATTAAAACATGGCTTAGCTATGTTTTAACTTTGAACTATGCATATGTTTGACTAAAGCCAGCTCAAATGATTGCAATTAAACTGAAGAGATACAAGTTAGAACAGAGTAGTGAGTTCAAGTTATCGAGGTTTAGTTGTAAAATATCATTTCCAAAACATGTTCTACTATGTAACTAATCATTCAGTCAAGATCAGAGAGATTTTAACCCATTACCCCATCGCCTGTTTCTAGTTTTGAAGACAGATGGCCACTTAAAGCAGGTTGAAAGTAAAGCAGAATGTGCCTGCTTTAAGCTACCATCTGCTAGAATATAGAAACTATTTCTTATGATACATATAAAATAGAATTATTTCCTTTATTGAAGGAATAGATTAAAGGCATAAAACGGTGTATGTATGTGGTAATGGGTTAATACCACTAATACAGAAAGCTCTGTAACTCTTACTAAAAGTGTAAACCTATATCCTTTAACCTGCCTTTAACTTAAGCAGTCATTTCAAAGATGTTAAGGCAGTATTTACAGACTAGACGCTGCTTAACCCATTACTCCATGGATACACATTTTAACAATTCTTCCTCCACTGATGAAAATAGTTCTAATTTATACAGTCGTGAATGTTGATCATAAGAAATATGTTTTTATAATCTATCAGATGGTAGCTTAAAGCAAGCTGAAAGTGAAGCAAAATATGTCTAATTCAAGGTGCATACTGCTTTACTTTCAATCTAGAATACTTCAAAAATAGAAACAGGGTTCAGCAACCATGTGTCCTAAGAGATATACATAGTGATGGACTGACCTGTTCTAGCAGTATAAACCCCTTTGGCAGACAAGAATAAATATTTGACCCACTGAACCCTATCCCCCAAAGAAACGTCTTTCAGCAGATTTAATTTACTCCTCCACTGAGGAAAAACGTCCAAATTCATTCACTCATAAATATGTATCATAAGAAATACTTTCTCTTTTCTAGTGGATGGTTGCTTAAAGCAAGCTGAAAGTAAAGCAAAATGCACCTTAAGGCGCATTCTGCTTTACTTTCAACCTGCTTTAATTAGTCACCTGTCTTCAAAACTTGAAATAGGCTTTGGAGTAAAGGGAGACAAGACTAATATTTAACCCACTGTATCTTAACAATGAGACAATGAAGCAATAAGCAAGATAGCATTGTAAATAGTGCACATAGCATAACAATAATGTTAGTCTTTAATACAACCAGATCAATATGTAAAGTACATACACAGCAACAATGAAATCACATGGTGGAGCTGGGGCCACAAACCCCACTTCCTTTAACAAGCACTAACCACCAATGGCAACTATCTATTATGGTACTACATGTATCTTGGTTTTCCTGCGAAGTATGTATGACATCATATATCACAACACAGTGTATGTATATAAACCTATACTTCACAAAGCCAGGCCATTGACTATGTAAAGTCTTTTTTTAACTATAATTAATATGACATCAATGACATTAACCTATTACCCCATAGCCTGTTTCTAGTTATGAAGACACATTACCACCTAAAGCAGGTTGAAACTGAAAGTAAAGCAGAATGTGCCTAAGGCACATTCTGCTTTACTTTCATCCTGCTTTAAGCTAGAATCTGCATGGATGTAGAAAATATTTCTTATGGAGCATATTCATAGCTGTATACAATTAAGACTTATTTCTGAAATGGAGGAATAAATTAAAGGCATAATTATGAGGTAATAAGTATACAAGTTTCTTTACATGTTTTAAACAGTGAACTCCAGGTGTTATGACCACTAAAAATGAGACTGGGATTTGTATAAAATGCTGATACTTTGGCTACGTAAAGCAGGATAAAAGTAAAGCAAAATATTCCACAAGAAGCTTTTTGCTTTATGTTCATGCTGCTCTATCACCTGTCAAGGTTTTGGGGGAAAATGCCTACTATTTGAATTCCAGGCAAGAAATAGTTTAAAGCAAGATAAAAGTAAAGCAGAAAGCTCCTGTAGGAGCTTTCTGCTTTACTTTTGTATTGCTTTAAGTTGACACCTGTCTTTAATACAATCAATTAAGTCTTCTCTTCAGTGTTTGTAATAGAAAGTTTTTCTGTAAGTCAATGTTTCATAATGCCTGACCCAGGTTAGTATTGCTGGAGTTAGTGTAACACAAATGACTTGAAACATATTTCACAACACAAAATCTGTACGACCTATTTCAAAACAAGATCAAACACAACCCCTAGCACACATACCCCAGACCCCAGTAGGTTACCTCTGAAGCCAGATCCCTAAGAACATGTCTATATATACACATAATGTCATGATTATGTTTTTGGCCACTATGATTAATTCTGATACATTGTAAGCACTAGGCTACCAACATAAAGTATACTTATCAAAAATAAAATCTCTTTTACCCAATAAATATGTGCTTACCTGTTAAATCAAGCATTAGAATGCCTGAAATTTATTTTTAACTCTTTAAACAAACTAGTTTTGAAAATATGTGACCACTTAAAGCAGGTTGAAAGGAAAGCAGCTTCTGCTTTACTTTCAGCCTGCTTTAAGCTAACATCAGCTAAAATATAAAAAAAAAATTTTATCATAGATATTAATGACTACAAATTGCAACTATCTTCTTCGGTGGAAGAATAAATTAAAGGCGTAAAAATGTGTATTTATGGGGTAATGGGTTAAAAGTTTAACACATTCACTCCTTAAACTTCGAAAAGACATCCCCCCATGTTACTTCAAATTGACCTTAAATTTCAATATAGTTCCTAATTAAATCCAGTCCATTTTTGTACTATTAAGGGGTGTTTTTTTACAATGTATAGCAACATTACAATCAGTGCCAGCCATGGTCGGGGGGCTACTACATGTTAAGAGCAGTAGCTTTCTGCTTCACTTTCATCTTGCTTCAAGCCCTCACCTGTCTTTACCCACTACTCCATAGATACACATTTTAATGCCTTAAATTTATTCCTGTACTGAACAAAATAGTTCCAGTCATAAATATGTAATATAGAAACTCTTTTTCATTACTAGAAACAGGCCATGGAGTAAAGGGTTAAACAATGACAGATCATGAGCTGTTTATCATGGGTGTAGTTATATACATGGATATTTGCAGATGAAGGGATAAACTCATGGTTTGGTTGAAAGTCCTTACAAGAAAATTATCTATGATTAATGATTGGCAGTATTAAATTTACATAAAAAAAACTTTTTTTAAAAATCTTAAAACTGTAAATTTGTAAAACATGTCATAACAAGAGTTGTCAGAGAGACAACAAAGCTCGCCATCGGCACATTTAGAAACTTAAAAGCACACTCAAGGTCACTGAGTTCAACCTTTTTGTCTGCATGGAAAGGTCTTGTCCATATACATGTACACGTGAAAATCAAATACATGTATGAAGTTACACCTCAGGGGACATAGGAAATATAAGCATTTTTTTAAACCTAAACACAGATTTCGAAACCTTAACCCTGGATCTAAGTTCAAGGTCAAGGTCACAGGGGTCCAAATTTTTCTGTGCATGGAAAGGTCTTGTCCATATACACACATACCAACTATGAAAGCAACCCTCAAGGGACATAGAAGTTATAGGCATTTTTCGAAACCTAAACACAGATTTCGAAACCTAAACGCGGGCCTTAAGTTCAAGGTCAAGGTCACAGGGGTCCAAATTTTCTGTGCATGGAAAGGTCATGTCCATATACACACACATACCAAAATATGAAAGCAATACCTCAAGGGACATAGAAGTTCAAGGCATTTTTCGAAACCTAAACATAGATTTCGAAACCTAAACCCGGGCCTTAAGTTCAAGTCAAGGTCACAGGGGTCCAAATTTTTCTGTGCATGGAAAGGTCATGTCCATATACACACACATACCAACTATGAAAGCAATACCTCAAGGGACATAGAAGTTATAGGCATTTTTCGAAACCTAAACACAGATTTCGAAACCTAAACGCGGGCCTTAAGATCAAGGTCAAGGTCACAGAGGTCAAATTTTTTCTGTGCATGGAAAGGTCATGTCCATATACACTCACATACCAACTATGAAAGCAATACCTCAAGGGACATAGAAGTTATAGACATTTTCTTAAAATTGTTTACCCCGTTCACGACAACGACAACGACGTCTACACGGGGGGTATTGCAATAGCTCGTCATGTACTTCGTACAGGCGAGCTAAAAAGCCCTGCCCCAGAAAAAGAAAGAAAGAAAGCATAATTGTATCATACAGAGAGAACATTCAAATTGTAGAGTAACAAGAGGGCCTGAAGGCCCTGATATCGCTCACCTGTTTTAATGAAGCCAGAAAGCTTTACCTTTGAATTTCACTCGTTTTATTCTAAATCCATTTAAAACTTGTAGTATAGCATGTAAACAACATTGGAATATGACCTACTCTAGCAGAGTAGAGTACATCAAGGGCATATAACTAGCCTAAATAATACTAAAATGAAGCCTTTTCTACCATTTCAAAGTATATCAAGGGCAGATAACTTTTGCCACAATGATCATATTTCAACAATAATTGCACTCCATCGAGAACTTTTAGCTATATACATTGTGTGCAAGTATAATTAAAATACATTGATAAATGTAGTTGCAAGAGTGTAAACAAAGTAATATATATGACATTTTCAGCAATTCAAGGGCAGATAACTCTTGTCATATTTGTCCGATAAAACTCATCTGAACTATCATGGTCATATACAATCTGAGCAAGTTTAAGAAAGATTGGATTAAAATTGTGGCCTTTAGAGTGTAAACAATGTTGAATATGGCATTTTTAGCAATTTAAAGGTAGATAACTCTTGACCTATTGGTCCGATTTTAACTATAATCATTCAAACTCTTATGGTAATATACAATCTTAGCCAGTTTGAGAAAGATTAGATAAAACTTGTGGCCTCTAGAGTGTAAACATTGTCAAATATGGCATTTTCAGCAGTTCAAAGGTTAATAACTCTTCACCTATTTGTCCGATTTCAACCATAATCGAACTCATCTGAACTCTTATAATCCTCTAGAGTGTAAACACTGTTAAATATAGCATTTTCAGCAATTCAAAGGTAGATAACTCTTGACCTATTGGTCATATTTCAACCATAATCAAACTCATCCAAACTCTTATGGTAATATACAATCTGAGCAAGTTTGAGAAAGATTGGATTAAAATTGTGGCCTCTAGAGTGTAAACACTAAAATTGTTGACGACTAACGGCGGACGACAGACGCCGGACATTCAAGGATTGCAAAAGCTCACCCTGAGCTAGCTCAGGCGAGCTAAAAATATTAACCAGACAGATGATAAACAACAGTTGGAGATTCCGACTATTGCCAACACCAGAAAAGAACCAAGAACATGATGTAACAGTCTGTCTACAAACTGGTTTGGAAAGCTTGAAAGCATTTGGAGACTAGCGTATCTTAACCCATTACTTCATAGCCAGTTTCTAGTTTTGAAGACAAATGACCACTTAAAGCAGGTTGAAAGTAAGGTGCATTCTGCTTTACTTTCAGCCTGCTTTAAGCTATGATTTGCTAATGTTATATAGAAACTATTTCCATGACTGTAATTTGGAACTATATTCTTCTGTGGAGGAATAAACTAAATGCATAACCAGAAATGGGTGTCAAAGCCACCTGATGCTCGCCTGTTTAAAATTTAAGTCTAAAAACATTGTGTATCGAAAACAAAATCAATTTTCAGTTTAGAAAATTATTAAATGAATGATGAGTCTTAGTCTAGTTATATTAAACTTTAAAACAACCTGCCCACAAACTTTAACCTGGTGATTTGAGGTCAAAACAACAAAGTCCAAAACATGTCAAAAATTGAAATAATTAATGTAATTTTTAATTCCAACTTCATAGCCTCAATGTTTGTTCCCAAATGAAGCTCCTCACAAAATTCCAGCACCCTAGCACACTTATTCAACTTTAAAACAACCCGTCCAAAACACTTTAACCTGGTGATTGTAGTAAAAAAAAACTAAGTCCAAAACATGTTAAATGAGAGCACCGCAAACGGGTGCTGGACGCTCGACTTTCTTAATACTTGAGACGGCTATATTTTTCAAACTTAATGAATGTGTATGGGTGTTTAATGCCCTATTGATCATAGAAATTTGTAAGCAACAACAACTCAAACATACTTGGACAGTCTACATTCCATTTAAAGTAAACTATAAGTCAAAACAAGGACAATAACTCCGGAATGGCACATCCCCGGTCACCTTTCTTGTTTGAATGAGTTGCCCTTTTGATATAACACAAGTATTTAAAGTTTCAAGTTAATACATTTGACAGTTATTAAGATACATGTATTTCAATTTACAATTTCTAAGTAAAAAAATCAAGGGCAATTACTCTGGAATTACAAATCACAGAGTAATCTACCTTGTTGTAATGAGTTGTCCTTTTGATACTTAACAAGTATTCAAAGTTTCAAGTTAATATCTTTCATAGTTATTTAGATATGATAATTTATAACTTTTAAGTAGATAAAACAGGGGCAATAACTCTGGATACACAAAATTCAGGGTTACAGGTCTTATTGCAATGAGTTCCCCTTTTGATACTGAATAACTATTCAAAGTTTCAAGTTAATATCTTTCATAGTTATTTAGATTGTTAATTTACAATTTTGAAGTACATAAAAAGGGCAATAACTCTGGAATTACAACTCCCAGAGTTAACTGCCTTGTTGTAATTAGTTGCCCTTTTGATACTGAACAAGTATTCAAAGTTTTAAATGGATACCTTTGATGGTTATTGAGATATGTTTATTCATAATTTTTAAGTAAATAAAACAAGGGCAATAACTCTGAAATGACAAATCCCAGGGTTACCTGCCTTATTGTAATGAGTTGCCTTTTTGATACTGAACAAGTATTCAAAGTTTTAAATGGATACCTTTCCTGGTTATTGAGATATGTTTATTCATAATTTTTAAATAAATAAAACAAGAGCAATAACTCTGAAATGACAAATCCCAGGGTTACCTGCCTTGTTGTAATGAGTTGCCCTTTTGATACTGAACAACTATTCCAAGTTTCAAATGGATACCTTTGCTAGTTATTGAGATATGTTAATTGATCAATTTTTAAGTAAATAAAACAAGGGCAATAACTCTGAAATGACAAATCCAAGGGTTACCTGCCTTATTGTAATGAGTTGCCCTTTTGATACTGAACAACTATTCCAAGTTTCAAATGGATACCTTTGATAGTTATTGAGAAATCAACTCTTACAAAAACCTTTAGCAAAAAACTTAACCGACACAGACGCTGACGCAGACGCAGACGACAGGGTGACGACAATAGCTCGACTTTTCGACAAAGTCGAGCTAAAAATGACAAACATTAGATTTGTTTTTTTAAATTCAAACTTCATATGATCAATGTTTGACCCCAAATGAAGCTTCATACAGAGTTTCAGTACCCTAGCACAAGTATTAAACTTTTAAACAACCCGTCCAAAAAACTTTAATCTTGGCCACGCTCACTCACGCTGGGGGTATGACATTAGCTCTGCTGTTCTATGAACAGGCGAGCTAAAAAGGCGTATTTATGGGGTAGTGGGTTAAACTCTGAAGCAAACTATAGACAAGATATCTCAATACTGTCTATACAGTAAAACTCCACTGTTTAAACCAATAAGAGATTCAACTTGATGCATAAGTCAAGTGTTGCTTGAAGCAAAATGGTTGTCAAGCAGAAATAGCCTCAAAGAGCTTTCTGCTTTAGTTTCATTCTACTTTAAATTCTTAAACACCTTCCAGGAGTCTTCTTTTAACCCTTTCCCTCATAGAAACCCCTTTTAGCATGTTTAATTTATTCCTCCACTGAAGAAAATAGTTCAAATTTATATAGTCATAAATATGTTTTATAAGAAATGTTTATTATATTCCAGCAGACGACAGCTTAAAGCTGATTGAAAGTAAAGCAGAATGTGCCTTAAGGCACATTCTGCTTTACTTTCAACCTGCTTTAAGTCCTCACCTATCTTCAATACCAGAAGAAGGCTATAAAGTAAATGGTTAAATGGTCTTAATGGTGCAGATTCTCTCTACTTACACAACCATATTATGATACTAACATATCTAAGACATTATTCTATGGTAAAACAAGCATTATTGCACAAAGATAGGCTTAAATAATAACTCGAAGAAATGTCAAAACTAGAGAACAGGATGATGTCATGATATAACAGTATATGACAACCCCATGGCAAAGAACCATGGACTACAAGCAAAATTAAGACATAAGTCTTTCTCATTTCGATCAGGCATAGCACCCTTTTTCTATTGCATGAATATCATTACAGTCAAACTTCGATATTTCGAAGTCGGTTTTGTCTAAAATACCCGTATTTCAAAGTTAAAACTTGGCTAAGCCACGTTTTAACTTCGAAATATGGGTATATTTGACTTAACCGAGCATGAAATAATGCAGTTCATATGACGAACTATCGGATAATTCGAGTTAAACAAGTTGGAAATATCAAAGTTCGACTGTACCATATGAAATACTACAATGTTCTTGTACCATTCTAGGAATATGATCAAAGAGACAAACAATTTGATCCTGATCAGACAATGGGTTACTCAGTTATGGCTAGATAAGTTCCTTTTCAAAATCGCAATAGGAAACAAGCCAAAGTGTTAATAATAGTCATTGAAATCATGTTATGTAAAATGTCGGATCATATGTAAAATATACATGTGTATGTACACAAATGGTTTGAAGAAAAAGGACGGAGAAAATACAGATCTATTCTCCAGTGAATGTAAAATTGATAAACAAGTGTAAAATAAAGTACAGATCTAAAACTCCATGAGAACCTAGTAATTTTAATCCCTATTGAGCAGGAAATGAGTATATCCATCATTTGTAAACAGTGTAGACCAAGATTAGAGATCTCCAGATGGAGTCCTCTAATCAGGGTCTGCAATGTTTGCCATAATTTTAAATATTCAGTAAATATCTTTTGCCTATAAAATTCCTCTATCAAAGAGAAGTGCTTTTGTAGCAATCGCCTCCGATTGCTTTGAAAAATAACATTATGAATGTTGGGATTTGATAGCTGCTGTTAAAGCTTTATATAACAAGAAGGTTCTATGAAAGACTTAACTGCCTCACTTCACAGTCAACTACATACAGTCAATCTGCTTTAAGTGGCCAATTGTCAGCAAAACTAGAAACAGGCTATGGAGTAATGGGTTAACTCTTTAATCCCTAGTCACGCATATATGCATCATTTGCAAACAGTGTACCTATGACAAGTACAAGTGTCCTATGCAAACAGTGTAGACCCTGATCAGAGGGCTGAGCCCTCTGATCAGGGTCTACAGTGTTTGTCATTTCGACATATTTTGTAAAAATCAAACCTAAAAAGTCAACAAGAGGCCCAGCGGGCCTAAATATCGTTCACCTGGAAAAACCAACACAAGGGTCACATGACCCCTGGGGTGGGATCACTTTTCACCCCAGAGACAAAATTTCAAAAATCTTGCTGATGAACTTGAAAATTAAGTGTGCTGTCAAATATTTTGTACATGGATGGTTTCAGACATGAAGACTTTTCATTGAAAACAATCTATTTTTAGCTAATATGACCCAGATATGAACAGACCCGAACCATTTAAGCAATATTGGTAAAGAACATCTAAAAGTGTCACTATGCTAAATATCAAAGCTCTTGCCATAGTAGTTTCAGAGAAGAATATTTCACTACATAACTCTATGTAAAACTGTGACCGCTAGGGCCTTGGCAGTTTTAACCCCAGGAGCATAATTTGAACAATCTTGATAGAGGACCTAAAGATGATGCTTTGTGCCAAAAATGTAAGCTCAGGGTACTGTGGTTTCAGAGAAGAAGATTTTTTAAGATTTCATTGAAAAAATCTATTTTTAGCTCCTGTGACCTAGATATGCAACTGACGGGAACCATATTTACAATATTGGTTAAGGGATTCTAGAAGTGTCATCATGCCAAATATCAAAGCTCTGACCATATTAGTTTCAGAGATAAAGATGTTTGAAGATTTCACTACATAACTCTATGTAAAATTACGACCCCCAGGGACATAATTTGAACAATCTTGATAGAGGACCTTAAGACGATGCTTTGTGCCAAATATCTAAGCTCAGGGTACTGTGGTTTCAGACAAGAAGATTTTTTAAGTTTTCATTGAAAAAATCTATTTTTAGCTCCTGTGACCTGATATGCAACGGACCGGAACCATATTTACAATATTGGTTAAAGGCTTCTAGAAGAGTCATCATGCCATATATCAAAGCTCTGGCCATATTAGTTTCAGAGAAAAAGATGTTTGAAGATTTCACTATATAACTCTATGTAAATTTACGACCCCCGGGGCGGGGTCATTTTTGACCCCAGGGACATAATTTGAACAATCTTGATAGAGGACCTTAAGACGATGCTTTGTGCCAAATATCTAAGCTCAGGGTACTGTGGTTTCAGACAAGAAGATTTTTTAAGTTTTCATTGAAAAAATCTATTTTTAGCTCCTGTGACCTAGATATGCAACGGACCGGAAATGTTTGAACAAATTTGAAAGAGGACTATATAAGGATCATTCAGGCCAAGTTTGGTAAAAATCTATCCTGTAGTTTCGGAGGAGATGTTGTTTAAAGAAATTGTTGACGACGAACGACGCACGGACGAACGACGACGGACAGAGGACGAACAAAATAGCTTACCTTGGCACTACGTGCCAGGTGAGCTAAAAATGGATTAGACTAAAAAGAAAACTAGAATTGTTCATTTTTGAGGTTTCAGGGAGGAAAGGGTTAAATAAAAGCTTCATGTGCTAACATTTCATCTGAGGCAAACTGAAGGGCAATGACAATATTTTGCAGAAAGCTAAAGAAACTTAAACACATGATCAAACCCTTCTCACCATAGCTTGGTTTAAGTGTTTTAGACAGATGGTTACCTAAAACAATCTAAAGTTAAACAGAAAACTGCCTTACGGCAATTTCTGCTTTATTTTCAGCCTGCTTTCAACAGTATTTTATATGAGGAATGGATACACAAATGAAACGATGCTGCTTTAACACTTTACTCCATAGCCTGTTACTTCATTTTGAAGAAAGTTGACTGCGCAAAGCAGGTTGAAAGTAAAGCAGAATGGGCATTCTGCTTTACTTTCCACCTGCTTTAAACTACCAACAGCTAGGAAAAAGAATATATTTCTTACGATACATATTCATGACTTTATAAAGTGCAACTATGTCCTTCAGTGGTGGATTAAATTAAAGGTGATATCTATGGAGTAATGGGTTAAGAGAAAGGTTTAACCCTTTACCTAATAGATGCATGTTTTTACTCCTTTAATCAATATTTATACAGTAATTAGTATGCATCACAAAAAATATTTACTATGTATTATCAAACAGTAGCTTATAGCAGGCTGAAAGTAAAGCAGAATGCTCCTTAAGGAGCATTCTGCTTTAATTTCAACCTGTTTAGTAAATCACTTGTGTTTAAAACTAGAAACAAGTTATGGGTTGAAGTTCAATGTCAGCTACATGTATGACAGACAGTGGTCAGCTGATGATCTGGAACTTTCCACACTAAATCATACAGCCTCTTCCTGCAAACAATATCTTAACCCATTACCCTATAAATACACCTTTTATGCATTTAATTTATTCCTCTACTGAAGAAAATAGTTCCACTTTATACAGTCAAAAATATGTACCAAAAAATACTTTCTATATCCTAGCAGATAGTAGATTAAAGCAGGTTGAAAGTAAAGCAGAATGTGCCTCACGGCATGTTCTGCTTTACTTTCAATCTGCTTGAATCTGTCATCTATCTTGAATACTAGAAACAGGCTATGGGGTTATCTGTTAAAGGAAAGCAGAAAGTGCAATAAGGAGCTATCCATTGTATTTCCAATACACATTAATCTGTTTGATAGGCCTTTTCACGCCTTTCATTTATTTCTCGAATAAAGAAATTAGCTCAATTTTATACAGTGCTTGTCGCTACCATCTGCTAAGATAGAGAAAAATAGTTTATGATAAATATTCATTATAGTATAAAGTTGTAACTATTTTCTTCAGTTCAGGAATTAATCTATTCCTGATATAGCTTGTTCCCAGTTTTGAAGACAGGTGACCACTTAAGAATGTTGAAAGTAAAGCAGAATGTGCCTTTAAATCTAGCCTGCTTTAAGTACCATCTCCTAGGATATAGGAAATATTTCTTATCATTGTTATTCATAAATGTATAAAATGGAACTATTTGCTTCAGTGGAGGAATAAATCAAAGGCATGAGCATGTGTATTTTGGAGTAATGGGTTATGTTTACTGACATTGAAATATTTACAGACATGACATTATTATAAGTGTTCTCTTTCGATCACCTGAGGTAACAAATGAGCTATATACTATTTTATGATATTTATAAGATGTGTACCAAAGTTGTTGTGAAAAACCTATTTTTTAAGTATAAAGGGAGGTAATTCAAAGAAAATAAAACAGAATGGTAGTAATTTCACTTGTTATCCATCTTACAAGTTGTAAATGGCAGTTTAATAATATTAATGTTGCTTTATTTAACCAGTAAAATAGCATCCATATAAAATGTGTCACATATTCAAATGTTTGTACTTTATTAATTGATATTCATGTATTTAGGTTCACTATATAGAGCTGCAGGGCTATGGCTGTGTAGTTGTGGTGACAATGTTTGCATTAGGGGTTACAGGTACCTGTAGCCCTTGGGAAGGTCTGAGACTATGGTCACTGAATCCTCTAGCAGGGGAACCATGCAAGTCATGGTGTAAGTTTACAGAAACAGTTGATCCTTGTGTGTGCTGGGCAGGAGAAACCTGGTGTGCTGGGTGGATGTGTTGTGTACACAAAGGTTGAGACTAGGCCTATGACCAGCTAATTAAGTTAGATATGCAAAGTGACATACTGTGTCATAACTCGATTCAGACTACTCTGTCACCACACATTTTGATACACATTTTAACGTCTTCAATTTTAATATTCCTTTACTGAAATATTTAATACCAATTTACAGTCATAAGGCACATTCTGCTTCATTTTCAACCTGCTTTAACTGGTCACCGGTCTTTAGAACAAGAAACAGGATATGGGATTAAAGGAATATGGTAAACATGAACATTAAAACTTATGATAAATGAATACTCAATTAACCCATTACCCCCATACATAAGCCTTTTTAAGCCTCTAATTTATTCCTCCCCTGAAGAAAATAATTCCACTTTTTACCATTCTGAATAAGTATGATTAAATTTATTTTCTATATCCTAACAGATGGTAGCTTAAAACAGGCTGAAAGTAAAGCAGTATGCTCCTTAAGGCGCATTCTGCTTTTCTTTCAACCTGTCATAAGTGGTCTCAAGTGTTCAAAACTTGAAACAACCTATGGGGTAATTGGTTCAAGAGCAGTGGTATTTCTATGACAACTTACAATAGGACACAGGTAATAATGAAAGCTCCTAAACTGATGCATTTCTTCAAGATCCACAATTCCTCCTTTAATGAGCATTCCCTTAACACAACTTTTACTGTTAAGTTAAAGACTGTTTAGGGAGCTTTCTTCTTCACTTTCAGCTTCAACCTGTCTATAAGTTTTCTTTTGAGTCAATGTAATAGATGTTACTGTACTAGCCTTAACCCTTCCCCAATGGAATCACCTTTTAGCACATTTAATTTATTCCTCCACACAAGAAAATAGTTATGCTTTATACAGTCAAGAACAAGCACCATTAGAAATATTTTCTGTATTCTAGCAGATAATATCTTAAAGCAGACCAAGTGTAAAGCAGAATGCACCTTAAGGCTCATTATGCTTTACTTTCAACCAGCTTTAAGTGGTCACCTGTCTCCAAAACTAGAAACAGGCTATGAAGGGTACAGGGTTAATGTGTATTTCACAAATAAAATTAAATCATTAGCTTCAATTGGAGGTCATCTCGTTTCTGAGAATGACCTCATTTGGTATGTGTTGACCTGGGATGTTTTTGTTGTATTATCATCCATGAATTTGAAAGAAAAGAGTGAGGATGTAGGTGTTGTCAAAGAGAATGAGAAAGGACTTGTCGGTCTGAACTGTCTGATGTTCCCAGCTGGGACACTCAGGTTTTCTGATGACCGTGATCGTTTAGCTGCTGTTGACTGCGGTATCCGACTGTGTGAAGAAAATGTTGATCTCCTGTGTGCTGACCTCTCTGCATTTACTGGGGTAGAATCTGCAGAATTTGATTTTCCTGAAGAAGAGAAGGCATTAGGGAGTGGTATAGGCAGACCCAAGACAGGCGAGCGAATTTCTAGTTTAGGAACTTTTGCCTGAAAGTCTTTGGCTCGTTCACCAGGGCTGTGTATCACTGGTATCTCAATCTGTTCTGTCTTGGTGAGGGAGGTCTCAGACAAGCTGCGTCTCTTCACACTAGAGTTGCCATTGACAAACAGTGAGGTAGTCGTTCCTTCAGCACCAAGTGAGTTCCTGGAATAGGTGAACCATATAGTAAAACTTGTCTTCACTCAGTCACCCATGAAACTTCAAATAGATAATTCCAATTTCCAAATAAGTCTAGTTTAGGGTTGATTTTAACAATTTGTAACACGGCTGCGGCATTTTTCTATAGAAAAGTACCCCAGTTTAATATGGATACCGCACACTTTGTAGTGGGCGGAGTTTCCCCGCCCATGCAATAACTGGTAGAAAACCATGCAGTTAACTAGTTAACCGCACAGTAATGGCGGACATCTAGTTAACCGCACAGTAATGCCGGACATCCGGTGTGTCAGATATCTGCATAAAAGAGCCCCAGATAAGAGAGAGTAAATGGAACAAATCCAAATTTTCTCATTTATTTCAACACTTAATCCTATGGTGTTACTATTCATTAGAATGGTCTCGAAGAGACGATTCTAGTGAGTAGTGACACCAGAGGGTTTAGTGTAGAAATAAAGAATTTAGTTCTTGAAATACTCCTCTTATCTGGAGCCTTGGCCCAATAGTAATGGCAACACAAGTCACACTGTAGAAATTATCCGATTTGTTTCAATAAACGATTTTGTGCAAAATTAATAATTCCTTTTCAACCAGTTTGGATCCAGACCAGATGCCTTGTACAAAGCGTCTTATCTGGGTCCAAATATTGTGCAAATGAAAAATTGCTAACTATAGCACAAAGCCGTTGATTGAGAAATGCAAACGTGTTCTCTACTGCAAATCGTTCAGTCATCACTGCGCCGATATCCATATTAATCATTTTAAGTAGAACACGCGCGAAAACTAGTGACGCAAATATTCCAAGAAACTAGGACATTCGTCTTTACAGCACAAATTCATTAACACATTGCCCGCGAAAGCGATCTATGCTGGAAGTTGTGGGATTGGTCAATGAGTATACGTTCCAGTCATTGATTGGTCTCTTTTATGGGGGTTACACTACCTTTGATTAGCAAAGCGCTCAACATTTGGTATAACTTGCGCAGATAGCCGTATTGTTGTTGTCACTGATTGGTTGTTCAAATGGGGATTCTAATGGATGTCAAAAGCGCTCAATATTTGGTGTAAATTGCACAGAGTCCAACCTCTTGGTCTATATTTAGCCATGTTACAAGCGATATATTGCAGTAGCTCCACTCATTATCTAATTAAACACGCCCACATACACTCATGCTCATGCGCATGCGCGCACTCATGTATAGTGTGCGCGTTTAATTGAGATAACTCGTTGGAGCTATGCAATATATATAACATAATGCCAAAATGACAATCAGTGCAGACCCATATCAGAGGGCTCCTTCATGAGTCCTCTGATCAGGGTCTACATTCTTTACCTGTACACTTTTCGTAAATGAGGATTATACTCGTCACTAGGTTTGAATGTGTTAAGTCTTCTTCAAAAGAAGACCCATAGCAAGATTAGGAATAACAAAACCACTTATTATGTTGAATTGTTTTTAATGTTATATAGTACACATAGACCTGAATTCAATTAATGCCTAATCTGATCATTTAACGAAAGACAATATTACCTTCTGAATTTGGATTTGAACTCTACTATGACCATGAAAATAACCTGTTTAGTACATTGCAAAGACACTGTTAAGATGTACCGTACTTTGGGAATAATTGGTCGTGGTTAATAATTGGCCTGTTTGGCCACCTGTTACGAATGGCGAAAATTCAACGCCCCAAAATATCCTTATTATTGACCAACAAAGATGTCAATTATCGCCGGCGACATTTAACTCAACCCCAACATAGGCCTGAAGATTCACACCTCCGTCGGTTAACCTGTAATGTGTGCTAGGTTAACCGTGAATGATATGCAAACACACTATTGTTTACCTTTATTTACTTTTATCCAAGTCGTTTGTGTAAGCAGACATCCCAAACTATAATTTACATGAGTGTTAATTCCTTGAAAAACAAACATTCTCGAATGCAAAATGAAACAGGAAACGTTCACTATTTACCTTAGACGGTGTTCTTATTTTTTAGCACGTTCAAATCGATACAGTCAATGCATTATACTGTAAACCAGTCTGACTGACCTTATTATTCGCTTTACGAATCGAAACAATTTACGAACAAAGTTGGAGTTGTATTAATTTCTAATTTTTGTACTTGAGGATTTTTACCAGATGTAAAATAGCCTTAAAATTCATTCTATTGTGAGTATTTTTTCTGAGAAGCGAACTGACGTTTTCGGAAATAGCATATTTTAGTCATTCCGTTTAAGCATCCGTACTACTTTCGAAGCCATTTTATCAACCAGGTATTTCTGTTACAAACTTGGGGCCCGTTTCATCAAACATATACGATATGAAACAATCGTAAATTGTATCATATTGTATATATACGATACGGTACTATAGGTGGTTTACGATCTTATAAACCATATATCGAAATGTGTTTCATCAACGCTATATTTACGATGTTTCATGAGCGGGACATAGATACATATGGGCGTTTAATTTTGTTCCCCTTGGATCTCAGAATGGCCAAAATTAAACGAACCAAAATAAAAAAACGATCTTTTAGCACAAAATTGCCAAATTATCACGACGCCAATTATTCCCAAAGTACGGTAGTTAATAGTTATAATGATTAGCAGTAAACCCTGGGTTTGTTTCTAGTTTCGCAGACAGGTGACCACTTAAAGCAGGTTGAAAGTAAACCAGAATGTTCCTTAAGGCACATTCTGCTTTACTTTCTGCCTACCTTAAGCTACCATCAACCAGAATATAGGAAGTATTTAGTATGGTCCATGGTCATAACTGTACAAAGGACACTTCTTCCTTGAGTGGAGAAATCATTCAAAGGCATATTTCTGGGGAAATGGGTTAAAAGCTTTACACCATGGCAGGTTTCTAGTATTGAAGGTAGGTGATCACCTAAAGCAGGTTGAAAGTAAATCAAAATGTGCCTTAAGACACATTCTGCTTTAATTTCAGCCTGCTTTAAGCTACCATATGCTAGATTATAGAAAATATTTCGTATGACACATATTCATGACTGTATGAAGAGGAACTACTTTCTTCATTAGAGTGATAAATTTGATGCGTAAAAATGTTTATCTATGGAGTAAAGGGTTAATCAATACAGCACAGATTACCACAGCTATGCCTACCTATGTTTAGACAGGGTTCTAGGAGAAGCCGTGCCTGACGCTCCGTCACTGCGCTGTGTGGTGCGACGATGTATTACACTGGCCCCGTTGGGACTCTGTTTATCTCCCCTCATTGGAACATCTAGCTCATTGCTACCACAGAAGTCAGCCAAGTACTCGTCTTTCTCTGTAACAACATTTTCTCAACAGTTTTTTCTTGATCAGAAATGTAATGTATATGCCAAGTATAACGTCCCTTTCACAAATGATTTCATAGATGTAGTTGTAATCAAGATTAAAATTTTAATACAGCATGCTTCTAATCTATAAACTTAGGGTAACATTATCTTACTAAACCAGCAGTAAAGCCCCTCTAATACGACCGCTAACAAGAGGGCCTTGAAGGCCCTGATATTGCTCACCTTTTGTATTGAAGCCTGAAAGCTTTTCCTTTTAGTTTCAACATTATTAATCTAAATACATTCAAATTTGTAGATTATAGAGTGTAAAACAATATTAGAAAGGGTATATTAGAGTATATTAGAGTACATCAAGGGCAGGTAACTAGAGCATTAACAATACTAAATAAAGCCTTTTCTAGCCTTTCAAAGTATATCAAGGGCAGATAGCAACAATGGTCATATTTCAACAATAATTGCACTCCTTCGAGAACTTATAGCTACATTATGTGCCAGTATAATTACAATCCATTGAAATTGTAGCTGTTAAGAGTGTAAAAACTGTTAGATTTGGCATTTTCAACACATCAAGGGCAAATAACTCTTGACCTTTTGGTCCGATTTCGATCATTTTCGAACTCATCCAAGACCATATGGGTAATAATTGTGGTCTCTAGAGTGTAAACATTGTGAGATATGGCATTTTCAGCGATTCAAAAACCTTGACATATTGGTCAGATTTCAACCATAATCAAACTCATTTGAACTCTTATGATTATATACAATCTGAGCAGGTTTGAGAAAAATTTGATAAAAATTTTAGCATCTAGAGTGTTAACACTAAAATTGTTGACGACTTACGCCAAACATTCAAGGATTGCAAAAGCTCACCCTGAGCTAGCTCCTGAAGGTGAGCTAAAAATGGTGTTTAAGGTAGGTAACTGCTTAAAGCATGATGAAAGCAAAGCAGAAAATTCTCTTATGAATTAGTTAACTTTCACCTTGCTTTAAGCTGCCATCCATCTTTCATACAATCAATTAGCCTTCCTTTTAGTGGTCAAAATAGAGATGTTTTACTGCAAAATCTATACGCCTTTATTTTAGGTCGTAACAGAGGGGGTTTACTGTATAACATTTGAAGGTTTTCTCTATATTCCTAATAGTACATTGCCAAACTCTGCAGGTGATATAACAGTATGGCCAAACAGTGGACATATAGGGCTCCCCTCCTTGCCTGTACCTCTAGTTACTATATGTTACCTACCTTGGCCAGACAGTGGCAGCCAGGTACTATTGCCCTCTGCATGAGGACGGACATATAGGACTGTGTTAGCCACCTTGTGTTGTCCCTCTCCTCCACTCCCCTCCTTGCCTGTACCTCTAGTTACTATATGTTACCTACCTTGGCCAGACAGTGGACAGCCAGGTACTATTGCCCTCTGCATGAGGACATAATTATAGGGCTGTATTAGCCACCTTGTGTTGTCCCTCTCCTCCACTCCCCTCCTCGCCTGTACCTCTAGTTACTATATGTTACCTACCTTGTCCAGACAGTGGCAGCCAGGTACTTTTGCCCTCTGTATGAGGACATATAGGGCTGTATTAGCCACCTTGTGTTGTCTCTCTCCTCCACTCCCCTCCTTGCCTGTACCTCTAGTTACTATATGTTACCTACCTTGTCCAGACAGTGGCAGCCAGGTACTTTTGCCCTCTGCATGATGACATATAGGACTGTGTTAGCCACCTTGTGTTGTCCCTCTCCTCCACTCCCCTCCTTGCCTGTACCTCTAGTTACTATATGTTACCTACCTTGTCCAGACAGTGGCAGCCAGGTACTTTTGCCCTCTGCATGATGACATATAGGACTGTGTTAGCCACCTTGTGTTGTCCCTCTCCTCCACTCCCCTCCTTGCCTGTACCTCTAGTTACTATATGTTACCTACCTTGTCCAGACAGTGGCAGCCAGGTACTATTGCCCTCTGCATGAGGACATATAGGGCTGTATTAGCCACCTTGTGTTGTCCCTCTCCTCCACTCCCCTCCTCGCCTGTACCTCTAGTTACTATATGTTACCTACCTTGTCCAGACAGCGGACATCCAGGTACTATTGCCCTCTGCATGAGGACATATAGGGCTGTATTAGCCACCTTGTGTTGTCCCTCTCCACTCCCTTCTTTGCCAGTACCCCGAGTCACTGCATGCTTTATCACAGGCGATATTGTGTCATTCCAAAGTCTCTTCAACCAACTTAGAAAAATAAAATTAATATAATTATGCTATACAATGCATTATTAAACTATCATTGAAACTACTTCTACACATTGTCCTATGTAAATACAAAGCCAGGGGCTTTTAATTAAGTAGAACTGTGACCTTGGGGCTTATTAAATAGATCATGTTTAGATACAGTTCTAAGCAAGAAAGTCATGCACTAAGCTTTTGTTTGGCAGGAAAAAAAGTCAGGAGCATATGATCAGGATAAAAACTATTTGTTACTTTGTCCATGGAAGCATGAAAGATCAGTACATCATGTTGAAAAGTTTGTATTGCACCAACATTACAATTCTTGATTCTTTGTACACTGGAGACATTGTTTTTAAGCTGTTGATGTCCTTTGCCAGCAGTTTGCATCCAGATCAGGCCCCACAAATGTTTTACACTTAGATTCAACGAGAACTGTCGACTAACGGCTTACAAATACCCCCGCTGCACTTATGCAAGACCATTATCTCCCCTCGTAAATGGTTGAATGAAAAATATTTCTTGATGCACATATGTAGATGGTATTCTATCAACCTGTGAATTTTTGTTAAAATCGGACAGTGTAGGAGGAATTGGCACTTACGAGTTCTTAAAACCTATGTTGCAAGAAACATTAAGTTAAGTTATTTATTCATGCACATCTTTCCATGATGCTCTATCAACCTGTGAAATTTTTTTCTCTCCGACTAACGGTGTAGAAGGAGTTACGCTTACAAGGATGGACAGATGGATGGACAGACAGACAGACAGACCCTCTTAAGATTTCTCTTGGCTCTAACTTTGTTATAGAATGATTTGAAGGCTGTCCCACAACTGGTCAGGTTAATGGCGCAAGAAATGGCCATGTTAATGTTAGAAGAAAATGCCTGGTTAATGTATTTCACTTATGTGTCAAGTTATTTTAGCCTGGTAATTATCGATTTATGAGTACGGCTGGACGGACGTACAGATTCCTATTATATTGATTGCAAACCTAAGGGTAAAAACACCATAATATACTTTCTAAGTCAATGAAACTAGCAAAATAGCACCGGATAATTACTAAGCAAGCAAAACATTATCATTAACCCATTACTCCATAAATATTCATTTCTATACCTCTAGTTCTTCATATACAAAGGTAGTCCCCACCTAGTAAGTCCTGAACTTTCAAGCAACTTTCCAGGTGGTAGCTTAGAGCAGGCTGAAAATAAAGCAGAAAGCTCTTTCAGGAGCTTTCTGATTTACTTTCAGCCTGCTTTAAGAAATCAAGTCTTTAAAACTAAACCAAACATTGTATGAACGGTTTAAAGCTACTCACTCAAAGAGAACTTGGTGATCCTGAGATTCTATAGGACATGGCAGGAAGGTATCAGGGCCGAAAACCACATCAGGTAGTCCCAGTTTAGCCACCCCATCATTGAGTCTCTGCCATACACACACCAGCCACTCCACAGCCTGTAACACAGATAGGCAAAAACCTGCAACCAATTACCCCATAAATATGCCATTTAACTCTCTCAATTTATTCCTCCACTGAAGAAAACAGTTTCAATTTATACAGTCATGAGTATGCCTCACAGGAAATATTTTCTACATTCTAGCAGAAGGTAGCTTAAAGCAGGCTTGAAAGTAAAGCAGAATGTGCCTATAGGCGCATTCTATTTTACTTTCAACCTGCTTTAAGCAATAACCAATTTCCAAAACTAGAAAAAGGCTATGGGGCAATGGGTTAAAGGCCTAGTATTTTCCTTCATAACTGTTCTCCTCAAACACAGCATCCCACTGAGCCAAAACTAGGCCTTTAACAATCTCTCTTAAAATATACAGAATCACAGACACAATGACCAAGAACACTCAACTAAAGAAAATAGTTCCCTTTTCTACAGTCATGAGTATGCACCACAAGATACATTTCCTATTTCCTAACAGATGGTAGCTTAAAGCAGGCTGAAAGTAAAGCAGAATGATCCTTGAGGAGCATTCTGCTTTTTGTTCAGCCTGCCTTAAGTAACCATCTGTCTTAAATACCGAAAACATGTTAAGGGGAAAGGGTTAAGCAATAGGGTCTCAAATCTATTTCTAGATGGAATTGTTCTAAAAGTACACCATCAGTGTCTCTGTCAAAATTATAGGCAACGGCATTAACCCATTACTCCATAGATACACATTTTTATGTCTCTAATCTATACCTCAACTAAATAAAACCATTCTACTTTATAAATTAATGAATATGCACATGTCATATATCCAATACGATCATACCTTAAAGCAGACTGAAAGTAAAGCAGAATGTGACTTAACCCATTACCCCATAGCCTGTTCCAGTATTGAAGAAAGTTGACCTCTTACAGCAAGTTGAAAGTAAAGCAGATTGCGCATTCTGCTTTACTTTTAGCCTGCTTTAAGCTATTATCTGATAGGATATAGAAACTATTTCTTATGATACATATTCTTAACTGTATAAATTGGAACTATTTTCTTCAGTAGAGGAATAAATATATGGTGCAAAAAGTCATATTTATGGGATATTGGGTTAAGGTGCATTCTGCTAGCATTTAACCCGCTTTTAAGTGATTACCCGTCTTCAAAATTAGAAGCAGGCTATTGAGTAAAGGCATTAAAATGTGTTTATCACATAATCTACGGTCTGGGAGTTGCATAAAGCCATTGTATAAATATCGTAATCCACTAAAATATCGCTTTTTGGGCTCCGGCCCAACCTGTTCATCTACAAGCGCTGCATGTAGCGGGTCAACAAATGACTTCATTTGCTATGAGGTTAACGTAAACAACGTAACGTTTTGGCGGAAAGTCTATATAGCGGAGGGTCTACAAACTATGGCTTCAATCAATTTAATAGGTGCTTAAAAGTGTTAAGTGATAAATAGAATCTCACATTCGTGCTCATTATTTATCAGTTTTAATAAACTCGTTAACTAAAATGAATATCGCGTCATATTATTTTAGTCAACTCGTTTATTAAAAATGATAAATAATGAGCAATCATACAAGATCCTCTATTTCTGTTGTAGAAAGGGATTACTGACTATCTATCTACATGTATTTGCAGAGATCCATGTAAGAGGGGGTAAACTGAACAAATTAAACATGATCTCACTCATTTTAACACCAAATCCATGGTGTTACTACTCATAAGAATTGTCCCTTCGAAGCGATTCTTATGAGTAGTGACACAAAAGGATGTAATGCAGAAATAAAGGTTTTAGGTTTTGAAATACTCCCCTTATCTGGAAGTCTGTATTTGTATACATGATTACCTTGAAGACAGGACTGTCAGTTGACAGTGCCTCTCCATTGTGTGTATGCACAAGTCTTCGCAGGAAATGTCTCGCTAGCAGATTTCTTATTGGCTCTTCACTGATACGAAAATGTACCCAGCGAAACCTCTGCTGAACAGTTAGGTCAAGGCCAGTTGATCTAAATAAAGAACACAACAACTATAACAAGTACTGGGTCGATTTTAAAAATCAATATATTTATCATGAAAAAATTAACCTCATTGTAAGTTTGCAACAGCTGAAGGATCTGCACTGTTTTCTTAACCCATTACCCCATAAATACACCTTTTTTACGGCTTTTATTTATTCCTCCACAGAAGAAAATAGTTTCAATTTATACAGCTAAGAATATGTACCATAAGAAAAAATTTCAATATCCAAACAGATGGTAGATCAAAGCAGGCTGAAAGTAAAGCAGAATGCGCCTTAAGGGGCATTCTGCTTTACTTTCAGCCTGCTTTAAGTGGTGACTGTCTTCAAAAACTAGAAACAGGCTAGGGGGTAATGGGTTAAATAATCTGCCTAGCATTCTTAAAGAGTTTATTGTGGTCCCAGGTGAAAGGATTAACTAGGAGTTAACTATATTTTACCTACCTTGGTTTATCCATGGTTGCTATGAGATAAAAGTTGTCAGGAAAATAACACACTTCTGGAACTCCATCAGGACCTACAAATTATACATGATGATAGTCAATTAACTTACAAATTATACATGATGATGGCCAATTAACTTACAAATTATACATGATGATGGTCAATTAACTTACAAATTATACATGATGATGGTCAATTAACTTACAAATTATACATGATGATGGTCAATTAACTTACAAATTATGCATGGTAAATTAACTTACAAGTTATACATGGTAAATTAACTTACAAAGAAAATCATACAGTAACACTAACAGTTACTTTGGAAAAGAATGATCTAGAAGCTAACCCTGACCTTATTCCCACTAATGGCCAGTTTAATGTCACAAGAAATGGCCAGGTAAATGTCAAAAGAAATTGCCAGGTTAAATGTTTCTCTTGTGTTACTTTTTTTTTTTCAATTCAAATTGCTTTATTTCTCCACACAAGTACAGAATGGTAAGTGTGGATGTACAGATGAAAGGGAAAATGGATGGACGGATGGACAGAGCGGCAACTATATGCTCCCCACCTCCCTCCTTGGGAAGCATAACAACAAGACATTGTAATTGTTACCAGAACCCACTTCTACAGGACTGTAATAGGAATTCACATTTCAAACTACAACTACAGACAAATTCAAATGATATTCAGCAGACCAGATACTTGTGGCATCACAAGAGTTCAGTATTGACATGTAGCTTTAGGTTGTTACCTGGTACAGTAAAGGTGCTATGCATGCCTCGGTACTCTATATACTGTAGTAAGTGGCCCAGTACAGCTGCCAGTTGTATCTTCTCTAGGTGAAACAGTAACAACACACACGCCATACTGCTTGTATACCCCACAGGCAACAGGCAACCTGTAACACACATAACAACACTTTAATATCATGTGAATGACAACGTACTGCATTCATATAGAAATAGAAGGAATCGGTAGTCTTCAAGGCAGGCAACAGCTTCAAGCAGAAATCTTCCTTAGAGCAATGGGGAACATATTCTGCATCTTGACAGGTGGTTGCATTAAGCATGCTGAAAGTGAGACAGCTTTCTGTTTTCTTTCAGCATGCTTTAAGCAACAACCTGCCATGAACACTGAAAACCAGCAATGGGGGAAAGGGTTAGATAACATAGATAACAAGTTTACTTGTAGCCCTGCACACTACAGTTTTCTGTTGAGATTACCTTCTGTTTTTAACAGTTGTACAAAGTCATTGTGTGTGTAGTCTCGGTGCAGGTAAATCTGTACAATGTGAGGATCACACCTGGCCTTCTCCTTTTCCTGAAATTACAAAGAAGGTACAACAGGTGAAGCACTAACCCTCTCAAGAACAGATGTCCATTGCAAACAGACGGGTGATACGAAGAGTAAGACAAGGCTTACTGCACCATAGAATGAATAAGTTAGATTAGAAAAGATATCAACGCAAACAAGGTGAGCAGGGAGCAGAAGGGAGTACCTACCACAAGTTGGTTAGCAAGTCTCTTCACAAGCTGCTTCTTCCTTGTTCCTTCTGGACCATAAAACACAACACTCTTGTACTGGTCCAGCTAATAAGGGAAAACAACATATTAATATCTTAACACTGACTGTACAGACAATTAGTGTGTGCAAACAGAAAAGCTCCAGATCAGAGGGCTCCTGAAGCAAGCAAATCACAAACAAGAAGTTACTCAATTATTGACTCTGAGAACAGAAGAACTATGAAACTGTGCCTGGATATTGCAATGAATAAATATGAAAGCAGGAAACCCAACACAAACAATAAACCCACCTCTCAAGAAGAACACACACACACAGTCATACCATAACAAACACACACACACACACACGCACAATCCCATTCCTTCATCTACACATTAAATAGAAAACAACACGCAAGACAAACATAAAGCAAAGTGAATATAGGAGCCAACTCTCTCTTGCAGAAAGATTTCATTGTAGATATACAGTAAAGTCTCTCTAAGCCAGATACTCTTCAAACAAGAGGGCCAGATGGGTCACATGATTTCAGAAAAGAAGATTTGTAAAAGGTGACCCCCAGGGCGGGGCCAATTTTGACCCCAGGGGCAAAATTTGAACAACTAAGATAGAGGACCTGTAGACGATGATATGTGCAAAATATCTAAACTCAGTGTACTATGGTTTCAGAGAAGAAGATTTTTGAAGTTTTCATTGAAAAAATCTATTTTTAGCTTTGGTGACCCAGATATGCAACAGACCAGAACCAATTCATCCATATGTGTGAAGGACCTCTAAAAGTTACATCATGCCAAATATCAAAGCTCTGGCCATATTGGTTTCTGAGTAAAAGATGTTTGACCAATTCCCAATGTAACTCTATGTAAAACGGTGACCTCTGGGGCGGGGCCAATTTTGACCCCAGGGACAAAAATTTGAACAACTTTGATAGAGGGCCTGTAGACGATGCTATGTGCAAAATATCTAAACTCAGTGTACATGTACTATGGTTTCAGACAAGAAGATTTTTGAAGTTTTCATTGAAAAAATCTATTTTTAGCTCCGGTGACCCAGATATGCAACAGACCATAACCAATTCAACAATATATGTGAAAGACTTCTAGAAGTTATACCATGCCAAATATCAAAGCTCTGGTCATATTGGTTCCAGAGAAAAAGATGTTAGAACATTTCACTATATAACTAAACTCTATGTAAAACTGTAATCCCCGGGGCGGGGCCAATTGTGACCCCAGGGACAAAATTTGAACAAATTTGATAGAGGATCTGTAGACGATGCTATGTGCAAAATATCTAAGCTTAGTGTACTATGGTTTCAGACAAGAAGATTTTTTAAGTTCTCATGGAAAAAAATCTATTTTAATCTCCGGTGACCCAGATATGCAACGGACCGGAACCAATTCAACAATATAGAAAAAGATGTTTGAACATTTCACTATATAACTCTATGTAAAATGGTGACCCCCGGGGCGGGGCCAATTTTGACCCCAGGGGCGAAATTTGAACAACTTTGATAGAGGACCTATAGATGATGCTATGTGGCAAATATCTAAGCTCTGGCCCTTGTGGTTTCAGACATGAAGATTTTTTAAGATTTCCTTATTTTTTCACTTTGGTTGCCATGGCAACCCGAGTTCTGCATTGTTTCAAATTCTTTGAACAACTTTGAAAGAGCTTGACCCAAGGAACATTCCTGTGAAGTTTGGTTGCAATCAGACCAGTAGTTTTGAAGAAGAAGATGTTTGAAGAAATTGTTGACACACGACGAACGACGCACGACGACGCACGCCGGATAAAGACCGACCACAAAAGCAAGTGAGCTAAAAAGAAGGTGAACCACAAGATGCAGGCTAAAAGTATGACAGAAAGCTCCCTTTCTGTCTTACTTTTATCCTGCATGAAGTTGCCACCTTTAACTAACTGGTTTAGAGACAGAGAATGTTGTTATATAAGTGTCTGCTTCATCTTATGGTGCATATTCATGAAGGTATAAAGTGAACCTATTTTCTTCAGCTGTGGCGTAAAAAGGTGTATCTATAGGGTAATGGGTAATAGTTTTCATTAGCACATGGCTTGGAGCTCTCGGCCAATCAGATGCCTCAAAAACCTGTGAATATATCGTTTATTTTACAAAACCATGAAATAACTAACACACTGTTCACTTATTCCACGCTTCCGTCATCTCAAGGCAATTTGACGTCACAACCCTAGCAATCCTCCGAGCGGGCCACCGCGAAAACCTTTTGTCTGCACTGTAGGCTTAACGATAAATAATCGGAATAAACACCAGATCAAGGATTCAAACTAAAGCAATACGGCAATTCCACAGTATCAATAATAGATCTAGATCTAACCCATCCCTTTGGACCTAGATATATACATTGTTTCAGCTGTAGATGTAAAAACCGCGATATGCATGTCTAGATTGTCTTTACTATACAGCTAAGATCGGAGGGGAACTGCACTCGCTTGATGACGTCATATTATGTACAGTGAGACCTAAACTTTAAAGGCAATTAATAATGAATTGTGCTTACATATAGAGCTTCAATAAGCGTTATTTATGTTGGTGTTAAAGCATGCTAAATGTCTCAAACTACACATTGAAATAACCTTTCAATTTCAGTAAAATATTACAAATAAAATGACTTGTTCGTCTAAAACAAAAAGCAGAAACGAAGGGTCTTCTTGTTTTCCTCGAGCCCAAGCCAGTGCTAAATAGGTTAGACCATGGTTGCGCGCGAATAAACGACATAGTTCTCGGGGGCTATGCCCCCTCGAACTATATCGTTTATTCGCTTGCAACCATGGTCTAACCTATACGTATGAAAGAAGACATTA
The DNA here is from genome assembly GCA_922989275.2 of Gari tellinella. Taxonomy (NCBI): domain Eukaryota; kingdom Metazoa; phylum Mollusca; class Bivalvia; order Cardiida; family Psammobiidae; genus Gari; species Gari tellinella. Next base: position 58,265,501 of record OV277858.1, read on the forward strand.
CATAGGACTTACCAGGAAGTTATTTGCATGCTATATATAAGTGTGTCTTACCAGCCTGATATAGTTGTTTATGGAGATGAGAGGCAACAGAAGGTCAAAGGCTAATGAGTGGTACTGGTCCCTTGCACCTGAAATACACAACATTGTGTTAATCCCTTCCTCCCTGAAACATCAAATGGACAATTCTAATTTTCAATTTAATCTAGTCCATTTTTTACTTTTAAGGGTTGATTTTTTCAATATATAGCAAAATGACAAACAGCGTAGACCCTGATCAGAGGGATCCTTCAGGAGCCCTCTGATCAGGGTCTTCACTGTTTGCGACTTTAGTGTACTATTCACATGTACGCTGTTTGCAAATGATTCATATAATTATATGCATGACTAGGGTTCAAAGAGTTAACACTTGCATAACATTGGCTAGACAGAACAAGAGGGCCTTGACGGCCCTGATATTTCTCACCTTTTGTTATCCAACCTGATAGTTTTACCTTCTAGTTTCATCATTAATTACATTGGCTTTACAGAAGAGGGCCTTGAAGGCAGTGTTGCTGTAGAGAGGGAGCACTGTGGAAAACATTTATGGTACATATTCATGACTTTATGAAGTAGAACTTTTTTCCTTCAGTAAATGATTTAAGTGTGAGAAACGGTTTATCTATGGAGTAATGGGTTAAGCAGCAAGCTGTAGAGAGTCCCCATACAGTGCTCCCTCCCTATAAGGGCCCTCCAAACAACCATTACCTCCTTACAGCAACGCTTGCTGCTGTTTCCCCACCAAACACAATTACATCCTACAGTGGAGAAAACGTTTTTCTTTCCCGATAAACGCGTTTACGCTAAAACTATTTTTTCTTTTACAAACAGTTTGGAGCCAGATCGTTACCGGCGTCTGATCTGGCTCCAAACTGTTTGCCACCAATATAAACATGAGTTATCAGAATTGTCCCAAAGTTGTTCTTTTCTACGTGTTAGTACTTTGCGTTTGCGTTTCGTTTGCGTTTAAACGGGAAAGAATAACAGATTCTCCACTGTACTCTTTCACTATTGTCTGCTTAAAATTGTCTGGGTTTTTTTCCTCAAAGTTACGTATCGATCATTTAGAAGAAATATAATCACATACAGTTAGAATCCATTACAGAGGCTGCATTAAGTAGCATCTTATCTGGATTCAAAATTATTTGTACTCTGAGGGTATTCATTTTCCCTCCCTACAACAACTCCCTCGAACAGGGTACACAATATCTGTCTCCAATTAAGTGTTGTTGTAGAGAGCAAGCACGGTACAATGTATTGTACACAGGTTTTCCTGTATTAACCCATTATCCCATAGCCTATTTCTAGTTTTGGAAACAGGTGACCACTTAAAACAGGTTGAAAGTAAAACAGAAAACGCCTTAAGGCGCATTCTGCTTTACTTTCAGCCTGTTTTAAGCTGTCATCTGCAAGAATGTAGAAAATATTTCTATTGATACATATTCATGACTGTATAAATTGGAGCTATTTTCTTTAGTGGATGAATAAATTAGAGGCGTAAAAAGGTGTATTTAAACCTCTACAACTGTGCACACTACCTTTAAGAAACACAGTTATAATGGCAGCATTATTGTTACACATCATGTCCTGAGGAGTCACATCAGGAAACACGTCATTCCGAACCCATCTATACGAACCTGAAATAAACAAAACAAATAGTAGAAAAAAATGTACTTTCTTAATTGTATTGCATACATGTTTAAAACAAGATATGGAAATTCCATTAAAACAAATAAAGCTTGTACCTTATTGCTTAACCTTCTCACAAGAGTTTCGCCCTTTAGGCCATTTAAGTTATTCCTCCACTGAAGAAAATAATTTATACTTCATGAAATTGTCAATGTGTTCTGTATCCTAGCAGATGGTAGCTTAAAGTTAGCTGAAAGTAAAGCAGAATACGCCTTAATGTGCATTCTGCTTTACTTTCAAGCTGCTTTCAAGCTGCTTTAAGTGGTTACCTTTCTTCGAGGGTTGTTCGGAAAGTTCGTTAAATTTTGTTATATATCTGGTTAGCTTCATTTGATCAATTTGAAATTTGGTATGTAAGTACCTCAACTTATTTTAAAAATATTTTCTGAGAGAGAAAAGAAACAAACAATGTTTACCGAATATACATGTTACCGTAGCAACGCAGTAACGGGGACCCGGAGCAGCTCGAAAATTCTAATTTTTTACACTTTATTCTAATGAAGTAAACGTGATTTCCCTCAATTCTGTTGAAGCTAGAAAAGCACGAAAACGTGTGATTGTAACATGACGTCATGACGTTAGTTACTCATAATTTCAAAACATTGTGAGCGTTTGAAGAGAAATTACAGTATTTAGTCTACAGAGAGCGGAAATGCGAACTTAAAAGAAATGACGTCGACCAGTGACGTTGACTTGCAAAGTTTTGTAAAAGAATTTTGTTACTCTAGGTAAATCGCCGACAAAAACTCTTAAAATGATTAAATCAACGGGAAAATATGACTAGAAGTTCAGCCTCGCATTCCTGTATAAATGGCACTCACTATTTAGGAATTGAAGATAATCGATCCAGGACGCTCCGAGGAGCGACCGACCATCACTCTTAGCTGCTTCCATTAAGGACGGGTCAAAAGATTGGTAAATGCTGACAGAAGAACAACAGTAGAGTATATATCCGATGAAATTGGTGTTTCGGTCTCTACCGTACATGAAATATTAAGAGATGAACTTGGTAAGTCTAACGTTAGAGCACACTGGGTGCCGAGGTTGTTTACGGACAAGGAAAAGGAGAACCGATTTTGATGCTCTCAGGTGTTTCTCAGCCGCAAAGAAGCCGAAGGTGACGATTTTTTTGACAGAATTATCACTACGGATGAGATACGAGAGAAGCGACTACACATGGATCTTGAGCGCGCAATGCCCCATTAGGATAATGAATGGGCCGTAGAGCAGCTTCAACACAGTTAGAAATCAGCTTGCTATGGTTTGAGATGTAAGAACATCCGCCTAACGGCCCGACTTGGCTCCAATGGATTTTAGAGTGCTCACAGAGTTAAAGGCGAACTTACATGGAATTACATTTGTTTCAGCAGCTGAATTTATACCAAACAGACCCATAAAGTTGTATCTACATTCAGTGAAGACGTGTATACAGAAACGTACGCAAAATGAGTTAGAAGGCAAAACAAGTGGGTGGATATTGCGGGTGATTATGTTGAGAAAGTGAGACGTTCGCTCGACGTACATAACGTTTGACGTCACGTTGACGCTGACGTGCTCCGGGTATGCGTTATGTATGTATTTGTAAGATGCATAGAAAAAATGTGTTTAAGCGTATATTGCCGATTTTCACAGAATATGTAGCACAGATCTGGAAATTAATGTTGATCTAATTTTTTGCATCCAACTACGACTATACGTAATTTTATAACAAAATTCTACAAACTTTCCGAACAACCCTCGTTGAAACAGGCTGTAGGGTTACAGGGTTAGTTTCATTTGTCTTCCACCCAAGGTGGAGACATGTACAGTCTTCCTTTACCAACAGTGTGCCTATAAAGTGTACACTTGTCCTATGCAAACAGTGAATACCCAGATCAGAGGCTCCTCAAGGATCCTTCTAATCAGGGTTTGCACTGTTTGTCATTTTACAATGCACTATTAAAACATCCCCTAGTAGTCAGAAATGGATTAGACTTAGTCCTTTACCTCATAAATGTGCCTTTTTAAGCTTTTTATTTATTCCACCATTAGAGAAAATAGTTCCAATATAAACAGTCTTGAACATGTATCATAGGAAATAATTTCTATATTCTAGTAGATGGTAGTCTGAGGCAGGCTGAAAGTAAAGCAGATTGCGCCTTTCAACCTGATTTAACTAGAAACAAGATATGGGGTAATTGACAACTGGAATTGTCCATTTGATGTTTGCAATATCGTTTCAAAGTTATATTTAAGACAGTATAACTAACGTAATTTCAAAACACCTGGCAAACGGTTTTAATCCTGATCAGACGCCGAGTCACATGGCATCTGATCAGGAACAAAACTGTTTGCAAATGTGCATTAAGGCATTATTGAGGGTGAAAGGGTTAAGCTACCATCTGCTAGGATATAGAAAATATTTCTTATGGTGCATATTCATCACCGTATAAAATGGAACTACTTCTTCAGTGAAGCAATGAACTAAAGGCGTATTTATAGGGTGATGGGTTAATAGCAACAGTGAGTAGTTTTGTGTTGAGTGTATTTAACAGCAAGACTTTGTTGTAGAATGAACTACAGTGGAAAATCTTTAGTCAGACTTTGATTAAAATGTTTCATTAATAAATACTGCCTACAGTAAAACCATTTTATTACTTCCACTAAAACAGAAGCACAATTTATGATTTTAACCCATTACCCCATAGCCTGTTTGTAGTTTTGAAAATAGGTGACCACTTAAAGCGGGTTGAAAGTAAAGCAGAATGTGATTGTTTTATTAGAATATAGAAAGTACATCTTATGGTATTTTGTGACTGTATAAAGAGGAACTACATTGTATTTTCTTCAGTGGATGTATAAATGAAAGGCCTAAAAGTATTTATGGGGTAATGGGTTAAAGCAGGTAGAAGTAAAGCATAATGCACCTCAATTTAAACCATATTATGCTTAACTTTGACTGCTTAAAATTACTATCTGCTAGAATATAGAAACTATTTCTCTTGATACATATTCATGACTGGATGTAGTCGAGGGGTAAAGCACCCGCTTACGACGTCAGGGGTTGCAAATTCGATCCCCCAGCGGACCAAGTCCTTCAGATGAGACTTTATAAACCGAGGTCCGATGTATGAGTGCTTTACACTTGGCATCTAAAAGAACCAGGGAACTCTTTCGATGATAATAGTAGGGCAACACGCCCGGGTTGTCTGTATCTGCTCCCCGCTCTCTGGGGCATCCAATTAGCCCATAAATGGCAGTAACGGACGTTAACAAACAAACAAACATAAATTTGAACTATTTTTATCAGGAGGAATAAATTGAAGGTGTTAAAATGGAGTAAAGTGTTACTACCAGGTTGAAAGTGTAAGTGAAAAAAAAAGTGTGGTGACAGAGTAGTCTGAATCGAGTTATGTCACAGTATGTCACTTTGCATATCTAACTTAATTAGCTGGTCATAGGCCTAGTCTCAACCTTTGTGTACACAACACATCCACCCAGCACACCAGGTTTCTCCTTCCCAGCACACACAAGAATCAACTGTTTCTGTAAACCTACACCATGACTTGCATGGTTCCCCTGCTAGAGGATTCAATGACCATAGTCTCAGACCTTCCCAAGGGCTACAGGTATACCTGTAACCCCTAATGCAAACATTGTCACCACACCTACACAACCACAGCCCTGCAGCTCTATATAGTGAACCTAAATACATGAATATCAATTAATAAAGTACAAACATTTGAATATGTGACACATTTTATATGGATGCTATTTTACTGGTAAATAAAGCAACATTAATATTATTAAACTGCCATTTACAACTTGTAAGATGGATAACAAGTGAAATTACTACCATTCTTATGTTTTTCTTGGAATTACCTCCCTTTACATTAAGAATAGAATTTTTTCAATTTACAAACTGTATATATTCATACATGCGATAAAGGCCAACAATTTGGTATACAAAAATATTATAAATATTATCAGTTATAGTTTTATCTTTAGCTCATTTGTTCACAGAGAAATAAAAATAGAATTAAGCATAAAATTTCAATGTCTATGAACATAATAAACAACTGCTGCAGTAACTTTTGTTATACTGCATAATTCTTATTTTAGAAATTTCTATCAAACTACAAACATTGACCATCATGATTTGCCAGGGCTTCCATAAGTAAAGTTGATCATGAAAAATCCTAAGATTTCCAAATTTTCAAGCGTGATTACTTAAAGCAGGTTGAAAGTAAAGCAGAATGCACCTTATGGCACTTTCTGCTTTACTTTCAGCCTGTTTTAAGCTATCATCCGTTAGGATTAAAATCGGAAGATTTCGGAAAAATCCTGAGAAATGGCAGCCCTGGTTTGTTGTGATAAAAGATATACCTACCAAGCATGTAACTATCAATACTGTCTACAGTAAGACCTAGTGAGAACTGTGCGGTGTCCACTGCTATGTCTGGATCTAGGCGAGCTATTTTCTTGGTACGTAAACCTGTATCTATTTGAGAGAAGTAGCCCTGTATTAGAGTCACTATGGCATGGTCGACAGTCTGCCAGTCCATGGCTGGTAGTATCGGGATCTTGCCTATCACATATGGCTGTGGGGTAGAGAATGCCATGCCCATACAGCTTATCTCAATGGTAACACTCTTCAACCGCTCTCTTGTAACTAAAGGTAAAAGCAACAAGTAATGGTGATAACCCTTTACTCCATAGATACTCATTTTTACACATTAAAGAATATAGTTCCAACTTATACAGTCCTAGATATATCATTGGATTCTTAAACCGTTTTGGGGGAAATTCTGTGCCGCTGGCCAATCAGTGTCGGTTATTCAGTTCTCCCTTTTTCATGAAGTCTGGATTATTCCCGCCAAAATGAAGCTCTCTTGAGGAAAATTTGATTTGCAGATTATCGTTGCTGGCAGCTAAAAACAGCTGACTGAGGCGCGTGCAACCTCCAATTGTATGTCACAAAGTGGCTTAGCTTATATTCCTTATTTGGATTTATGGGCGGTTTAAATCGGTTAGGCTGCAAATGACAATCCTTCGTGAAATAGACTGGCTCCGCTTACTTGCATGGTTAGCCCCATCTATTTTCAAGAAGACTTGTCATTATGCAGTCTAACTTAAATATACCGTATAAGTGTTTTTTTACGTGAGACGCAAATTTAGCGATTCTACCGAAAATGAATTTTTAGCGTATTCATTTTTCGCGTAAGCGTATTGCAAATCTATTTTTCGCGGATATGATATCAAAATCGATTTCATTTTACCGTTTTTGGTTGTGTCTTGTCAATAAATCCTCATAAGTAAATGGTGCATTCAAAACTAAGGGAAGTAACTATTTTTCATCATGACGGATATCTATCCTCCCTTCATAAAGTATTTGGCACACTTGTTTACAACAATATGATCGGATACAATTTCCGTCTTTCCTCCGTAAATGAACTATTAAAGCGGCAGAAAGTCACCATTGGATCCAGATGAGATGCCGAGTAAATTGATGTCCCTAAAGGATCCAAACGTTTTCACACTAAGTTTACCCGTATATACGTGTAAACAATGGAGAAACGCCGCAGGCAGACAAGCGGTCAATTGCGAGTGAAAATCTTAAGTTAAACTGTAAAAGCGATTAACCCTTTGTCTGCCGATGGCGACTTGATTGGCATTTTCAAACAGTTTGAGTATAGAAAATACGCAGAGTACAACGAGAAATCTGGATCCAAATTGTTTGACACTCGTCTTTAGATCTCTTTAATGGAAAATGCATAAATTTGAAGGTGTATACATGTCTGGTCCCAATTACATGTATTGACGAGCTTTGTGGGTATTGGGTTCTTTTCACAAGTTTATACTCAGGTCTCATCTGGGTCCAAACTTCGATATTTGCAAAAGTAATCACACATGAAAAGGTAACAGTACCCGAGGACACTCGATTGAAGTACCAGAATATTCTATTTTATATAGCCGTCTCTGTATTACGTCAACAAGCATACCGACCGGAAAAAGAACACGGGAACGAAGAAATGGTGTTTTGTTTTATGAAATAAGCCATTCTGTGTTTTTGTTTTGTTTTTGAATTCTAGTTGAGCACAGGCTGGAGTTGTGATTAATCTTGACCTAGACTATCAGGCAATGCACTGATACCAGTATTTATACATATTATGTAAATCATGAAGAGAAGTTTAGATGACAAACTGCCTCGAGTGGACCACGGATTTATAAAAAGACCTGTATATTTCCTTGAGTGGACTTTGCTGTCGAAAATGAATTATAAAAAGCTAGGAATATTTGGCGGATTATATTTACGCGAGTTTGATACACACGCAAAAATAGCGAAAATTTCCTTCTCGCGAAAAAACCCACTTATACGGTAATTTAGTGCTAAATATGTAGACAGGTTAAAGTTTGACCAGGCTTCCCCTTGATTTGAAGAATCACATGATCAAACATGATGGGTGACAATCCGTGTTATTTCCCTTCAATAAATTATCTATATATATATGGGCAGTTTGACTATGAGCCAATTCCCCCAATTCCCATGGCTTTAAGTGGTCACTGTCTTCAAAACTAGAAACAGGCTGTGGCGTAAAGGGCTAAGAGTGCCTCAATCAAAGATACTTTCAAGGGAAACAATCCACAAAAGATAGTAGGAATGCCACAATTTACAAATGTTTAACCCATTACCCCAATAGCCTATTGTTAGTAATTAAGATATGTGACTACTTAAAGCAGGTTGAAAGTAAAGCAGAATGTGCCTTGAGGCACATTTTGCTTTACTTTCAGCCTGCTTTAAGCTACCATCTGCAAGAATAAAGAAAATATTTCTCATGAGAGAGATTCATCACTGAATAATTTGGAACTATTTTCTTTTAGTAGAGGAATAAATTAAAGGCGTAAAAAGACGTATTTATGGGGTAATGGGTTAAAGGAACATGGCATAAAACCAAGAGGAAGTTCAGGATATGTAATCGGATATAAATGTTTGTTTCATGAACGCGTTCGTGTCGTAAATTGAAAAAATTGTATATTTATGTTATCCCAAGTTTACGATAGGTTTACCATGGTTGATGAAATGGGCCCCAGCAACGTTTGCTTTGGGGTTTTTTAAAAAATATTTTCTTGAAACAGCCTTAAAAATCAATATAAACCTTGTAATTTTTCAAAATTCTAAGTCCATTTGAGCAACCTGACATAAAAAGGGTAACTGGACACATAACCTGGACAGAAACATTTGATATGAAGTGAACATCACTACTTCTCCACCATACTGTGCATTTTCACTAGTGTTCTCTGCACAGCTCCAGATCACGTACTTCAAATACATGTACCTACTTCTTTATATCTCAACAAAACCCTAGGACGTGACTACTCATTAGAATCGTCTCTGAGAGACGATTCTAATGAGTGATAACAACAGGAGGTTTAACCCATTACCCCTAAGCCTGTTTCTAGTTTTAAAGAAAGATGATCACTTAAAGTAGGTTGAAAGTAAAGCTATTATCTGTTAAGACCAGGGGTGTAAAAATTTCAGAACTGTTACTCGCCCTACTGGGTGATAATGACATTTTGCTCATTAATTTCTGTTGTAAATTATCAGCAAATCTTCTCGCCCTGATCAAATGTTACTCGTCATGGCGAGCGGGCGAGTAGAATTTTACACCCCTGAAGACTATAGAAAATATTTCTTATGATACATATTCATAACTGTATCAAAGGAAACTATTTTCTTCAGTGGAGGAATAAGTTATAGGCGTAAAAAGGTGTATTTATGGGGAAACAGGTTAATGAAGAAGTATTAGTAAAGAAAGTATTGGAAATATTCAGTTAACTGCCTCTATCTGGCACACTGGTACTGTAGACGGTACCTACCATATGGTATGAGGAGCTGGTGGCAATTAGCTGAGCTAACATCCAGGACTGTACGACCCAATTTCTCACGGCTGTTCAGGTCTATATCACAGTGGTTTAAAATCAGAGACAGACACTCCTACAACAACAATACAAGTATAGTAAATAAGAGAACACTGTCTGATGTGCAAGTTATGCAAGAGAAAACTTTAATTTAAATCCTGAAACCTACAGTGTCTTTCCATATTAGGCCTATTCCAGATGGTAGCTTAAAGCAAGATGAAAGTAAAGCAGAAAACTCCTTCAAGAGCTTTAGGATTTATTTTCACCTTACTTTAAGCTGCCATAAATCAATAATTATTTGTGGTGCATATGTGGGGAGTAGATAATGGTCCCTAGTGTGCTAATGAGTAGGGAAAGGGTTACTTCTAGATTGACTTAAGGCCTTTCGCTCACGGAAGTCGGTCTTGCAGGCGAGCGGATATGCGTCTTGGCAACATAGACTTTTTCCGTACGTGCTTATACTAGAAAATTTATATAAAGGAAATGTTGATACGAATTAGTATAATCCTTCATAGCGCAGTGAGTAGAGTGATTGACTTGCAATTCAATGGTCATAGGTTCGAGACCCATCCGATCCAAATATTTTTTTGAAGTGTCCGATTTATTGACTTGTCAATCCATAACGCAGTGATCAAGAGACATGCTATGTTTAGTCTTCGTTGATTAGAATAATTGATGTTATATACGGTCCAATTATATGTCCACTTACATGTACGTTTTAGTTTAATGACTTACAAGTCAATAAAATCGGTATACATGTATACGATTTGATGGAACTATTAAGCCACACATTGAAGCTTATCAATACGTCAACCTTTTCAAGATCAACATTGCCCATTATTATTAAATTTAAACAATATAATTAACCTTGTATGCAAGTCCATGAATAAATAATAGCGCATTTTAATGACTAAATTTTAATTTTAAGGTAAGTAACTGTATCTCAACTTCAAATTGCCCCCCATTTTAATAAGAAAATCTGTTATAACAACAAATCCTGACTGTAATATTTTTTAATTTTTTCTGTCCAACTGTTTCATCAACCATATATTTGAATAAAATGAAAACAAAAAACATTGAATGAGTCAGTTTTCTGTAATTCAATTTTTTAGCATTTTTCAAAATTTAAATAGCTGATAACATCTTTCTGAACACCTTTATTCAAAATGTTTTTAGCTTTTCTTGTAATGAATGTTGTGGACTACTTAGTGGGCTAGACTAATATTCATTAGCTTTATTTATTTTTGAGAAAAATAAAATCATAAAAATTCCAGGTTTTGTTAAAAAGAGGCGTTAAAGACAAACCACAAGATAGATTTTTCTTATATTTTCACACATTAATTCGAAGCCTATTATCGTTCTTCATGAAAAATTTCATAACAATTATATGGAAACTAAGCGCACATGCGAAGTACCTTAAGTCTACTACACAGGGCTGTCATGTTACTTACAGTATCTTCTCTGCAGGCAGCTAGGTGGGCGATGGTCCAGCCATCTTTGTCCCTTATATAACTACCATTGTCCACTACCTGACCACCAGACTGGTCACTACTGTGACTCAACAATACAGACAGACATGGCGCTGACCCAGAGTGGACGGCTAGATGGCAAGGTGTGGCATTGTTCTATAAACAAACAACACATCATTCTCCAGGTATAGTGTGTACTATAAAACATAGTAATTATATACAGGACAGTATTGCTATTACACTGGAGAAGACGTTATTCCTTCCCAATGAACATATTATTTCCATTGCAAACAGTTTGGAGCCTGATAAGAAACAAGGTAAACAAGAGCCGTATGCGGCCCTAAATCGCTCACCTGAGGAACTATTGTGTTATACTCAATGCATAATTGCATGTATGTGGACTGTTGCATGAAACTGAAACAACTCGGAATGGGCAATTTTTTACCCTGGGGTTATGATTTGAACAATCTTGGTAGCGGACCATAAGGCAAAGCTAGATGCCAAATATATAAGGTATGGGCCTTACGGTTTCAGAAAAGAAGATTTTTAAAGGTTTTACTACATAAGTCTTTGTAAATCTTATAAGCCCCAGGACAGGGCCATTTTTGATCTGGGGGTCATGATTTGAACAATCTTGGTAGAGGACCATAAGGCAAAGCTAGATCCCAAATATAAAAGGTCTGGGTCGTAGGGTTTCAGAGAAGAAGAGTTTTAAAGGTTTATTCCTATATAAGTCTATGTGAAACTGATAAGTCTCGGGCGGGGCCATTTTTGACCTGGAGGTCATGATTTGAACAATCTTGGTAGAGGACCATAAGGCAAAGCTAGATGCCAAATATAAAAGGTCTGGGCCTTACGGCTTCAGAGAAGAAGATTTTTAAAGGTTTTCCTGTATAAGTCTATGTAAAACTGATAAGCCCTGGGGCGGGGCTATTTTTTACCCTGGGGTCATGATTTGAACAATCTTAGTAGAGGTCCATAAGGCAAGCTACATGCCAAATATAAAAGGCCTAGGCCATACAGTTTTAGGGAAGAAAATTTTTAAAGGTTTTCCTATGAAAAACTGATAAGCCCGGGGGCGGGGCCATTTTTGACTCGGGGGTCATTATTTGAACAATCTTGCTAAAAGTTCACAACATGATGCTACATGTGAAATTTGGTTGTCCTAGGACTTATAGTTATTGACAAGAAAATATTTAAAGTTTTGACTTTAGCTGTCAATATTACGTAAATACGGAAAATGACCACGCCCTCTGGAGGCCATGTTTTTTGACGGATCAAAATTCTTTGAACAGTTCTGAAAGTATATTAATTGAGAAACATTTTGGTGCAAACCAAATTGAAATCGGACCAGTCGTTTTGGAGAAGAAGATTTTTTTAGATATTGTGCATGGTTGCCATGGCAACAAGACCGATTGCCCCACCCACTTTTTTTGAACAATTTGTGAAGCTCACAACTACAGTATGTATCTGACCAAGTTTGGTTAAAATTGGGCAATTGGTTTCAGAGAAGAAGTTATTTGAAACAAATTGCGAACAGACGACACGGACACATCCACCGACACGGACACCGACATACGACGGACGGCAACCGATCACAAAAGCTCACCTTGAGCACTTTGTGCTCAGGTGAGCTAACAAGCGTCTGATCAGGCTCCAAACTGTTTGGCACTCAGACAAACATGAATTGTCAGAACTGTCGAAAAGTTGTCCTTTTCTACATTTTATTGTGATGTGTTTGTGTTTAAGCAGGAAAGAATAACGTCTTCTCCACTGTACAACCACTGAAAGAACAATTGATTGTGTCGCAATCATCAGCTCTAAATTTTTAAGTGTGTTGCTTTAGAAAGATTGCTGCATACATCAGTGTAAGACTTATACAGCATAGAAGCACTTTCTGCTTTACCGTTATCCTAGTCAAAGCTGATACCTGTCAACACACTTAACAAATCTTCTTTAAACTGGTCATAATAGTGCTTTGAAATGTTAATTTCACTGTGGTGGCGGTATAATTATTGTTTATTTAACTCATTATCCCATAAATACGCCTTTTTATGCCTTTGATTTATTCCTCCACTCAAAAAATAGTTTTGTTTTATACAATAACTATTGCATACCATCAGAAATAAGTTCTATATCCTAACAGTTCGAAGCCTAACGCAGTTTGAAATTAAAGCAGTCACACCTTAAGGCGCATTCTGCTTCACTTTCAGCCTGCTTTAAGTGGTCACCTGTCTCTGAAACTAGAAACAGGCTATGGGGTAATGGGTTAAAAAATAAAATTGAGTTTACATTTGAGATAGCCGATTGTTTGGCTCCACATGACAGTAGTAGCTTGCAGCATTCTGGACATCCCCGGGAGGCTGCCCAGTGTAGAGGTGTCCAACTAGAGTAGTCTGTCAGGTGGACATTTCCTCCATGTCTCAGCAACAATGACAGACAGCTGGAAAACAATGAATATCAGTTTCACATACATCAAATGTATAGAACTATGGACAATAGTTATGTTTGTCTCATCAAATCTTTATTGACCTTCAACTATTATCATAGGCTAGGTTTTCAAAATATCATTATTAAATATTTTGTAAAAACTTTCCAATTATTCTCCGAGTGATTGACCATAAACTACATGTATAACAATATTCAGCTATAATAACCTTGAATCAGTCTTCAGATAAGCTTGCTAACCAAGTACATTGACATTTCATCTAGCTGAATCAAAGCCAAATGTCAAACGGAAAATTCAAGTTTTAACATAAGTCAATTTTTCACTATTTAGAATTGATTTTAACCATGTATTGCAAAATGACAAACAGTGCATATCCTCATCAGAAGGCTCCTGCAGGAGCTCTGTGATCAGAATCTACACTGGTTGCATAAGACAAGTTTACTTTCCACAGGTACATTGTTTGTTAAAGACGAGTATACTTGTCACTTGACTTGAATGTATTAAAGTATAAAAGTTACATGGCCGCCTGCCTTTAACACCAACAAACACTCAAATCACTACAAAACCGCAATGTGTGGGGAAAGTATGTGTGTGTCACATGGACTAGTATCTGGAGGCAGGAGTATGAAATCTCTCCTCTTACTACTGACATTATCTTCTCTTACCCTGTATGTCCCTCTGCCGAGGCACAATGCACTGGGCTCATCTGGTCGTCACGAAGACAGTTAACATTACATCCTTTCTCAATGAGCAGCTTCAAACATTCTGTAACACAAAATGCACAGTAAAACCAGGGCTCCAGATAAGAGGGAGTAAACTGAACAGATCCAACACATTCTCACTCATTTCAGCACCAAATCCTACGGTGTAACTACTCATTAGAAAGGTCTCCAAGAGATGATTCTAGTGAGTTGTAACACCAAAGGGTTTAATGCAGAAATATAGATTTTAGCATTTGAAATACTCCCCTTATCTGGTGCCCTCATCTGTAAAACCTCCCTATCTGATCCAGTCCTTTTGTGTTGAAAGCACAAAGCCCTTTCAAGGAGCTTTTCCCATAAGTTTCATCCTGCTCTTAGCCTTTTCCTTGTAGCATGATTGTGTAATGCTTTAGATAGATTGATGATTAAAGTTTGCTCAATGATCTCAAGTATGAAATGTTTCATAAAATAGAAGTGTTTTCTGAAAACCCAAACTCCAAATATCACAGATCCTTGACAACATGCTTGGCCTTCAAACAATTATTCAACTTGATCGCCAGTCATTGAAAGCTGTATACAAATCTTAAGAGACAATAGACTACTAAATGCAAAACAATAAAGCAGCTTTCTGCATAATTGTTGTCCAGCATTAAACAGCCACCTGTTTTAACAAAATGCCAATTCAATTTCTTTTGAATCACCCCAAAATCTCCATAATCACATAATCACGCTTTTTTTATTCAGTTCCAGGAGAGTTGTGTATTCCCACAAGGTTTTACCACCTACCTGTTTGTCCATTCTCTGCGGCACAATGAGTAGGTGAAGTCCCATCTTTCATTGGCAAGTTAACATCAGCTTCAAGGTCTATAATCAGCTTGCGTAGAGATTCTACATCTCCTGATGCTGCATATCTGACAAATTAAGTAGAAATGTCACTACATTAAAATCACCATATCGGAAAGTAGAGTACTGTTGAATCAAAACATGTCCATAATGATGTCCCCTGCTGGTGAGTGCTAAGCTGATACAACTCCTAACACATACCTCATACCCACCCACTATCCCATTTCTTTTGAATCACCCCAACTCTCCCTAATCTCGACACCTCACTTAACCACACTTTTTTTCAGTTCGAGAAGAGTTGAGTATTGCCATCTACCTGTTTGTCCATTCTTGGCAGCACAATGAGTAGGGGTAGAAACGTCACTACATTAAGATCACCATATAGGAAAGTAGAGTACTGCTGAACCAATTCATGGTCTGTGAATGATAAACTGCTACAACTCAACACACATACCTCACATCAACCCCCTCTCCCACTTAATCCTTTCCTCCATAGCTTGTTTTCTGTATTGAATACAGGTGGTTGCTTAAAGCAGGCTGAAAGTAAAGCAGAATGTTCCTTAAAGGGCATTCTGATTTACTTTCAGGCTGCTTTAAGCTACCATCTGCTATGATAATTATATGAAATATCTCTTGTGGAGCATATTCATGACTGTATAAAGTGGAACTATATATTGTCTTCAGCTGAGGAAAAAATTAATGACATAAAAGGGCATATGTAATGGGTAATGTGCAGGGAAAGGTTATATTGTATCAATTCTTTACTGACCTGTGTATTGGTGAGGTTGGCATATCTTTCACTGGTGACGTCTTTGGCGACATTTTCCTCAATAATGGAGAGAAACTACTTGGTAGATGTGATGAATCTGTTGCTGAAGAAACACTTGTAAACTTGGAAGAGAACACTGGGGCAGACTTGTTCACTGGTAAGTCTTGGAACAATCCTTGAGAACTACTACCTGTCCCAATGTTCAGTGACAAGTCTTGATACAATCCTTTAGAAGTACCAGCTGTTCCAATGTTCTTTGACAAGTCTTGGAACAATCCTTGGGAAGTACCACCTGTTCCAATGCTCTTTGACAAGTCTTGGAACAATCCTTGGGAAGTACCACCTGTTCCAAACAATGTTGACCGTGAGTTTAAAGCAGACACTGAAACACTTGTCTGTATAACAGTAGGAGATGCTCCAATTGGAGTCAGTGTTGGCAAACTAGAAGGTGTTGATGACTGTAAGGATGAGACGACTGGTATTCTGGAAGGTGATGGGCCTGTTGTTGAAGGTTTCGGTGAGACGACTGTGATGGTAGATGTGAACGATGATGATGGCAATGAAGAAATCACAGAGGACTCTGACACACATGATTTTTCTACACTAGACGAATCTGAAGTACCTGAACAAGAAAATAAACAGAGAGAAATTAGTTGTCTTTTTGTTTCAAACAACTCTATAATAATATTGAACCCATTACTTCATAAATTTTCCAATTCAAGCCTTAAACTATATTGAAGAACAAGAGCCGCATGCGGCCCTAAATCGCTCTGGTCATGATGACATTAAAATTGGGCAAGTGGCTTCGGAAAAAGACAATTTATATTTAGCTTTCACTTTAGCCATATCAGGAAAACCTTAATCGTGCACCCACTGGCAGTCATGTTTTTTAAGCTAGCATAATTATTTGAAGAAATCTGGTAAAGAGTCACCAGTGGATCATTTGCATAAAATTATTTTCGATTTGGGCCAGTAATTTCAAAGAAGAAGATTGTTTAAGTTTTCACTATAAGCCATCATTATACTAAGGTAAATTCACCCCACTCCCTGTTGGCCATGCTTTTTGAGCTAGGAAAATTATTTGAAGAAATCTGGCAAAGGGTCACCCATGAATCATTTGTGTAAAATTATTTTCAACTAAACTAGTAATTTCAGAGAAGAAGATTTTTTTCAAAGAAGAAGATTTTTTTAAGTTTTACAATACAGTAAGTTACAAAAAGTTGCTCCATCCACTGGCGGCCATGGTTTTTTAAGCTAGCAAATTTATTTGAAGAAATCTGATAGATGGTCACCAATGAATCATTTGCATTAAGTTATTTTCAATTTGGGCCAGTAGTTTCAGAGAAGAAGAATTTGTAAATTTTCCCTATAAGCAATCATAGGTAAACTAAGGCCCCACCCACTGGCGGCCATGTTTTTGTAGCTAGGATAAGCATTTGAAGAAATCTGTCATATATTTATCCCTGAACTATTTGTGTAAAACGAGAAACCGCCAATGTCGGTATGGCCTGATTGGCTGTACTTTTGCTTTGTACATGTATATATATATACATGTATATAGAGAGAGATAGATAATCAGTGAACAGACTACACAGTCAGACATACACATACTCGGTCAGAAACGGCAGCGCGCCTAGCTGTAACAATGAAATGTACCAACAAGAATGAACCATCCACATCCCCAAAAAAGGATGCTTCAAGTTCATCTTATAAAGTACACCATTCATCACAACACTCCGAACCGGTACAGTATATTAACATACATACAATTATAGCTTATATGCATGGTGCCTTTTTAGGGGTTCAACCATAGTACATGCTACGAACATTCATTTGGATGAAAGCCGCTGGATCCATAGGATACAGAGTTAGACGATATACTATATGATAAAGGGAGATAATTAACTAACTCAGACAGCATGCTTTCCATTCTGTAGGATCTTTGCAGATGTATATGTATACATGTATATATATATATATAATATAAGTACTCATGGCATGTGATAATGATCTCACTACTAGTGTACATGCCAAATTTGGTTGCTGTAGGACTTAAACTTTGACTAAAACTGACACTACAAAAAGGTGAACCAAGACGCAAATGAAAAGGTTAACCAAGAATTCTCCAAGTCAATGGACCGTGAAATCTAGGTCACAGTGACATGTGATGATGACCTCACTACAACTGTACATGCCAAAGTTGGTTGCTGTAGGACTTAAGCTTTGACAAAAAGTGACACTAACAAAAAGGTAAACCAAGACGCAAACAAAAAGGTTAACCAAGAATTCTCTAAGTCATTGGACCGTGAAATCTAGGTCACAGTGACCTAGTTACCCACATCATGTGATGATGACCTCACTACAACTGTACATGCCAAATTTGGTTGCTGTAGGACTTAAGCTTTGGCTAAAACTGACACTAACAAAAAGGTCAACCAAGGTGAGGACGGACAGACAGACAGATAGACGGACGACAGACGGACGGCATTCGCCAATCTATAGACCGCATTTTCAATCCGGCCAATTACTTTCAATTCAGACCAGTTCTTTCGTAGTAGATGTTTCAAGTTTTTACTATACAGAAGTATAGAGAAAACTTGCCCCACCCACTGGCGGCCATGTTTTTTAAGATAACAAAATTATTTTAAGAAATCTGGAAGAGGGTCACCTATGGATCATTCGTGTGAAATTACTTTCAAATTGGACAAGTGGTTTCGGACAAGTGGTTTCAGACAAGAAGATTTTTAAAATTTTCACTATATAGCCATATAAGGAAAATCTGCCCCACCCCGCTGGCGACCATGTTTTTTAAGTTAGGAAAATTATTTAAAAAAATCTGATAGAAGGTCAACCATGGATCATTTATGCAAAATTATTTCCAATTTGGATCAGTAGTTTTTGACAAGAAGATTTTTAAAGTTTTTTTCAATTGGTTGCCATGGCAACCACAAATTTAATTGGATGAACTATATTTGAAGAAATCTGAGAGAGTACCATACAAGGAACAATCCTATTAAGTTTTGATGAAATTGGCCCAGTGGTTTCCAAGAAGAAGATCTTTAAAGAAAAAGTTTGACGACGGACAGATGGACGTCCGTGCTCACAAAATGATAGTTGCGTGGCTAAAATTGTTTCCATAACCTAGACACATAATTGAAAAACATTAAACTTGCATACTGATTTGTTTTCCATAACTCAGAGCTTTGTTTGAATTACCTGTGTATGTATTAAACTTGCAGTTTCTTGTAACATTAACCAGGCCATTTCTTGTGACATTAACCTGGCCAGTTGTGGGACATAGGGTTAGGGGTAGGGTTAGCCTCCAGATCATTCTATTACAAAGTTAGACTTCATTTATGTGGCTAAGCACACGCATTTTAACCACATAAAAAGAGATACAATAAAGAAGGAAGTGGCCACTTAAATGGAGATTGTGGGTAACTGACGAAGACGGACGACGGACACAGGGCGAACACAATAGCTCACCTTGGCACTTCGTGCCAGGTGAGCTAAAAAGGTTCCAATTTATACAGCAATGAATATGCACCATAAGAAATATTTTCTATATTCCGCATTCTAAAAGATGGTAGCTTAAAGCAGGATGAAAGTAAAACAGAATGTGTCTTAATGCACATTCTGCTTTACTTTTACCCTGCTTTAAGAGCTGTTCTGTCTTCAAAACTAGAAACAGGCTATGGGGCAATGGGTCAAACAGTTTGTCCCAGGTAATGGACTATTCCACTTTTAATTTTTAAGGCTTTATTTAAACAATATTCAAAATGAAAACAAACAGTGGTGATTCTGATAAGAGAGCTCCATCAGAAGTCCTACAAACAGGGTATCCACTGTTTGCCCAGTATATGTATACTCAGACTTCCCAACACAGGTGGTATCAACATATACAGATAATATCCGGTTCCAATACTTTTTTTCAAATCTTTTATTAAAAATTAGATTTCCCTTGAAACCTGATTATAACTATTTGTTTTCAAAAATTATTAACAAAATATTTCACATCCATTTTGACCTTTACTGCTCCTGAAATGTTGAGAAAATGAGTTTTACAAGTGAAAAATCCAAGGTATATTTGAGGTTAGCTGCTTATTTTCATTAGTCTATGAATAGGCCTTCTATAATAATAGATTATACAGACATGCACTGCTCAATACCTGTATATAATTTATTTGGTATTGATATTGTGATGTGATGCTTGTCAGGAATAAGCTCTATGCATACCATGTAACTACATTGTACATTATGTGACTTGTCATATTAACCCTTAGCCCGCCAAATAAATTGTCGTCTGCTATATTTCTCGTCTGCTTCAAGTTTCAAAGTGCTTCAAAGTTGCTCAAAATTGCTGAAAATGTTGTCCGAGTGCCAAACAGCTTGGATCCGGATGAGACGTCGAGTTACTCGGCGTCTCATCCGGATCCAAGCTGTTTGCATATGCAGCTATAGTCGTGAGTGGCAGGCTAAGGGTTAACATTAATTTTGAACTGTTAAGATTTTACTTCATTCATTCAAATCTGTTTCTATGAAACTAACACAGATCGGAACAAATAGAATGGTCAAACAACATTATTTGTCATCTAAACTTTGGAAATTACCGGTTACTTTTAACTCCTTCCTCCATAGAAGTGCCTTTGAGCGCTTCTACAAATGCCTCAATACAAGCAAAACTGAGTGAATTGGTTACAGGTGGCAGCTTAAGGCAAAATGAAGGGAGAGCAAGAACCTTTCTGCAGTACTTTTATCTTGCTTAAGCAGCCACCTGCTTTTAACAAAGTTGGACATTAGTGATTTTCCCTTTGAATATGAAGGGATTCATTGAACTCTTAAATATAATCCAAACAATGAATTGGGTTCAAAGAAATGAAGTATAACAGGAAATATCAACCATACTTTTTGTAACGATACCAACACGTCTAGACTATGAATATCAGAATTATCAAAGGTGTACAATAACAAATTCAAAGTGGATACACCAAAATGCAATACAATACACAGCACTATATAACTTTACAACAGGGCTCGAACTTTGTTCTTGCGAACTCGCAAAATGCGAGTGGAATTTTGAAAATGCGAGCTGAAATATTCAGCACTTGAACAAAATTGCGAGCGTATATTTTGATGTTCGGACGTTCCAAAATGTAAGGTTAAATTGGTAAAGACAAACACAGTGTCGAAACCTTCTTTTTAATAATTATCGCCTTTCGCCCATCCTGTTCTTTTCATATCTCGGCTATTTATAACTTCGGGAAACCCAGCACATAACGCATGCGCATGATTGATAGCCCGGCTTCAAACGTACCAACGCCAAATCAGCATCAGAAAAAGGGGAACCAGTCTATTAGCTAGTGACCACAAACTGCGAATGACGAACTCAAATATCAACGTTTTCCAGTTGACTCGTCCTTCTAGCGTTTATAAACGGAAGGCTGACGAGACATTTAAGGAATAACCGCCGAACACAGGCTGAAAGCTTTCCCAAACCAAGTTACGAAACTCACGAAGTAATTGGGTTTTATTGCTTTGTGTGAAAATGGGACGAACCACGGAATCGCTAAAATCTGTCCTAAAAATGGTAGAAAGAAATGCACATCTTTCTCGAACATAATATTATGGACGATAGTGAAAGCGTTTTCCAAATGTAGTGTACTGTCTGCCGACTGTCTTCACCGAAGATAAAAAAAAATCATCCATAAACATCGAACTCTGAAAATATAACACGGTCCTTTCGCCCCCTTCACAAAACGACCCTGTTACAAAGTTTCAGCTATAGTCCGTATTTAAGTAATCTTCAAACCTTGCTGTTTGAATGAAAATTGACTATATGGGATGGACTGCAAATAAAGACTTATTTAAAGTTAAGAATAGTAACTGTACAGTACTGTACATACACAAAAAACACACACACTCTAGTTATTATTTTTTCAACTTTATTTACATGAGTAATCTAGCACAGAATGAGATACAGAATGAAAGTTCAACAAAGTAATGTTTATCTTATAATTTTGATCAAAATGATGTGAAACAACAATTTGTAGATAATCGTATTGAAAAAGCAAGTTGGAACCTGGTTTTGCAAGTAGAAAATATGGGCACTTGCAAAAAAATGCAAGTGGGAAAAAATCTAAAGTTCAAGCCCTGTTACAATGGAAAAACATAACAGGGATCCAGATAACAGGTAGTAAACTCAACTTCTCCAATGCTTTCGCCTTCATCTATGCACATAACCCTATAGTGTGACTACTCATTAGAATTGTCTCTTCTAATGAGTAGTCACACCATAGAGTTTGGTGCAGCCATAAAAATTTTAATATTTGAACTACGCCCCATATCTGGAGCCCCAAAGTAACATTCAGATGAACAGCAAACAGTCACATGAATCCTCTTGAAATCTTATGAAACCTTGAAATTGCTAAATGTGTCCCTAATTGATCCATTGAGTTATAGTCATTTCGTAACCGAGTCATTTCGTAACCGGTAAAATAAGTCATTTCGTAGTCGAATTTTTGGTCATTTCGTAACCGCGCAAAACCTAAAAGTCATTTCGTAACCGATTTTTTGGTCATTTCGTAACCGACAAAAATGTTGAATTAGTCATTTCGTAACCACCAAAAATTAAAAAATGAATGGCCCCAAAGAAGGCATAAGTCATTTCGTAGCCTTGGAAAATTGTTATAGTCATTTCGTAGCCGAATATTTTTTTCTTTGTTTTTTTTTTATAAATTTTTTGTGCAGTTTCCTGAACTTATTTCAACAAAAATGTGCAAACATGCAAAGTTAAGAAATTATGTAAAGAGTGTAATGGGGGCCGAATTGATTATAAACCTTGATTAATAGAATTATAATCAAGTTGTTGAATATTGTTTTAAATAGAAATAATATTACGTGTCTCTATGCAATTAAATTCATATGAGTGTTCTTTTCTTTAAAATTTGAACCGACAACCGACATAAATAGATAATATAAAAAAGGTGTATAATTGATCATTAATCGGTCATTATATGTTACGCGTGTTTTAAGATGAAACCCAACACCGACACAAATTGGTTTACAGTTGGATGTTTAATTTATCGTTAATCGATCATTATATCACGAAGAGGTATATTGTCCACACCTTTAATTTTTCAATAGAAGTTTTGTAAGCATAAGCATATTCATAAAATGTTTACATTTATCATTTACAGCTAGGTCTAGCTTGTTAAAAATTATGAATATATTATGCATAGCAAATAGTGAACGTTCTGCTATTTTTTGCTGTGTTCGGAACCAATTCCCGTTTTTGAAAATGTTTATCCCAAGATATTTATCAATACATAGTTTCTTTTCTACCAGCTACAGTAAAACCTCTCTAATACGGCCACCTGTCATTATTTCAATCAAATATTAACTCTTTGAACTCTAGTCACGCATATATGCGTCATTTGCAAACAGTGTATCCGTGATAAGTGCACTTGTCCTGTGCACCTTAAGGAGCCACCTGATCAGGGTCTACATTGTTTGTTCTTTTGACATATACTGTGAAAGTCAACCCTAAAATGTCAAAAATGGACTAGACTGAATTGAAAATTGCACCACTGTATTTAACCGTCATTTTGTATTTATGCTGTCAACAGTTGAACTTATATGTGCTTATTGATTGAAATAACAAATAAACAGTGATTATTGATTACAATGTCATTTTTCTTGTCATTTGTGAAATTAAAAGTAAAAAAAAATTTCTCCACATTTCCGGCACGTGCGGGAGGCGATAATTGCCTTGGTATGAGTGTTTATCCGATGTGTAAACTGTTAAAACAACATACAAGTTAATGTTTGACACGCTTCACATACATTGAGCGATTAACGACCAATTATACATGCTCATTGTTAACAAATGGACCATTTAATTAAATTAAAAACAAGTAATAATATTCCTGTTTTAAAAAACATTCAACAACTTGATTACAATTCTATTAATCAGGGTTATAATTATTTCGGACCCCAAACTCTCTTAACATATATTTTAACTTTGCAACATTTTCGTTGAAATAATGTCAGAAAACTGCACAAAAACATTATAAAAAAAATAAAGAAAAAAATATTCGGCTACGAAATGACTTTAACAATTTTCCGAGGCTACGAAATGACTTATGCCTTCTTTGAGGCCATTCATTTTTTAATTTTTGGTGGTTACGAAATGACTAATTCAACTTTTTTGTCGGTTACGAAATGACCAAAAAATCGGTTACGAAATGACTTTTAGGTTTTGCGCGGTTACGAAATGACCAAAAATTCGGCTACGAAATGACTTATTTTACCGGTTACGAAATGACTCGGTTACGAAATGACTAGCTCCCGATCCATTACCCCATAGCCTGTTTCTAGTTTTGAAGACAGCTAAGTGCCCACTGAAAGCAAGTTGAGAGTAAAGCAGAATGTGCCTTAAGGCACTTTCTGCTTTACTTTCAGCCTACCCTGCTTTAAGCTATCATCTGCTAGGATATAGAAAATATTTTTTATAGTACATATTCATTACAGTGTAAATTGGAACTATTTTCTTCAGTGGAGGAACAAATTCAAGGTGGAAAAATGTTTATTTATAGGGTAATGGGTGAATTTACAAATAACTTTTATACTCTAGCAGGAAAATATATGTAGCTAAGAATTTTGACCAGCTTTGTCTTAGCAGGGTCTATAAATTAAGAATCAGATAAGAATCCTGTGTGTAGATTTCAAAAACC
This sequence comes from Gari tellinella, assembly GCA_922989275.2. NCBI lineage: Eukaryota > Metazoa > Mollusca > Bivalvia > Cardiida > Psammobiidae > Gari > Gari tellinella. The sequence continues at coordinate 58,290,088 of OV277858.1, forward strand.
AATTTAATGACAGTCCAAAGAAATGCCAAATGCCCTGAACAGAGCTTTCATCATTAACTCCGTACTCTGCAATCTGTCTTAACCCTTTACCTCAAAGCTTGTTTCTAATTAGTTTAAAGACAGATGGCCACTTAACGCATGTTGAAAGTAAAGCAGAAATGTCTTAGATATGGGTCTACACTGTTGGCAAAATATACATAAACTGGATTCCAGGGTATGTGTTAAGAAACCCATTAACCCATAGTTTTGAAGACAGATGACAACATAAAGCAGGTTGAAAGTACAGAATGTGCCTAATTGTACATTCTGCTTTATTTTCAGCCTGCTTTAAGCTACCATCTGCCAGGATATTTAAGCCATGAAAAGGTGCACCTTTAACAGGTTTATTTTTAAGATTGCAAATGCATGTTGTCTTGAATGGTAGTTCAACTGTTTAGTTCAACAGTTTTATCTTTCTATATGAAGGTAATGTATTATAAGCAATCTATCTTTACCTCTATTAAACCCTTCTACTGCTAAACATACTCTTCCATTTCCTGATAAATAACAAGCAAATATTGAATCTCGATGGCATTGTCACACAGTCAGCAAAACAATGGACAGTATGAAAAACAGTGTACACCCAGATCAGTCTCGAGTGCTCCTTCAGGAGCCCTCTGATCTGGGTCAACACTGTTTGCAAAGGATGTGTATTACCAAGTCCGCAAGCTCTATAAGGGAGAGGCATGCCAACAGTTTGATACCATCTACTGACAGCTATAGGCCTCTGATTAATCTCCAAACTAAAGGAACCCTATGATCTGGGTCTATACTGTTGTGTTTCAATAGCAAGTCCCCAAGCGTAAAGGTATAGGCATGCCAAGAGTTATATACAAATTATTGACAGCTGTAGACCTGATATTACCACACACTATAGGTAAAGGAGCCCTCTGATCTAGGTCTACATTGTCTACAAGGGGGTATATATCAAATCCCCAAGCACTATAAGGGTATAGGCATGCCAACAGTTTTATACCATCTACTGACAGCTATAGGCCTCTGAATAATGTCCAAACCGACACTACCTAAAACAGGAATGACTAGTTGCTTTGGCAGTATCACTCAATCCTCTTTTAATTACCCTGGGGATAGCTGGTAATATATATGCCTATCTGTTAACTGGTAATTTGTATGAGTTGACAATAAACTGTTAACCAAGTCATTTGTAGATGTAGACACTAGATCTGACATACTGATGTATGTACAATGTATTCACTAGTCCATCTAGAAAGTACAAACCCGCTATCTAACACTTTCTGGGATGGTAACCAGTGTATGTATATTTTCCCAACAGTGTAGACTGAAATCAGAAAACTCCTTAAGGACAGGTAGACAAACAGAGAACAGGTAGACAGACAGACAGACAGAGAATAGGCCCTAGAAACTATTTGATACCTTGCAGCAGTTCTGGGGCTTAATTCTCATGTTTTTTGTTTATTTGACAAAGATTATCCATTCTTAGAAATAAAAGGAAGACAGATCGGTGGTTTTGATCCCATGCGCTGCCTCGCATAAGTTTAGCCAAAGTCATCTTCCAGAAATCATCCCTCATCTCATCATCCATCGTCTAGTTTGTGTTGCAGTGTCGTAAAACCCAACTCATCCATCATCAGTACAGAGAACAGGTAGACACACAGGCATACACACACACATACACTCAAACACACACACAGGACTAGCCCATGCAGGCTGAAGCCAGACAGACAGACAGACAGACACATATACACACACACATACACTCAAACACACATGCAGGACTAGCCCATGCAGGCTGAAGCCAGACAGACAGACAGACGGACACATATACACACACACACATACACTCAAACACACACACAGGACTAACCCATGCAGGCTGAAGCCAGACAGACAGACAGACAAACACATATACACACACACACATACCCTCAAACACACACACAGGACTAAGCCCATGCAGGCTGAAGCCAGAAAGACAGACGGACACATATACACACACATACCCTCAAACACACACACAGGACTAGCCCATGCAGGCTGAAGCCAGACAGACAGACAGACAGACATATATACACAGACAGACTGGGACTTAAAGGTGGTCAAGACAATTTCCAGTTATGAATACCTGTTTTAGTAATTATGTGGATAAAAAGAATTTTTCGACAATAACTGAAAGAACATGAGGAAAACTCACAACTAACAAACAGAGCAATGATAACATTTACCAGATACCAAAAACCTCAACCCAATCAGCAGCCTCTTCTGGCAGTCATACCTGTATCAAGTGCACATTCAGTACAATGTTCATAAGTGTTTTTTTACACAGTTTGTTGCTGCACACAGGATAGAAATAATACAGAAAGCTTTAAGAAGCAACCTTTGTAGTCTTTGATTTCCTGTATGCTTCCTCAAAGACAGATCGCCTAATACAAGTCGGACTGTAACTGGGCATTGCAGACAAGTTTCTATTCAAAATAACTTTTTCTACACTAATTAGACAGTAAGACTTATATATTGCATGAAAAATACAAGGTTTGGTCAAATCTAAACATACAGCAAAACATATGTCAAAATATGTGTTGTATTTGTGGTGTTTTGATGATTTGGGTGAGGTTTTTTGTTATTGCTGTTTTATTTAAAGAGAACTAGTCTTGATGAGAAGAGCTATTCCATTTTCGTGGTACATTCCCTTAATTAACGTTTTCACTCCAAGGTACCAGCCCTTTTTTACGCAGTTAATTTTTAGGCGTGGCGATATTAGACCTCATTCCCCAAGCAAAAATTTACTTTTTTACTCCTAAAGTTGAAATTCCAAAGTTTAAACTATATACCCTAGTTTGAACTTTCAGTAAATTATGTAATTCTTATCTCCATTTCAAAATCTCCAATCTGTCATTAAAACGTTAACGAGGCTTAGCAAGTACAATAAGAACACAAAACTTGATTAAATGTGAGTTGCAAAAACTTTCAAACTGAATTTAGATAATTAAGAAAAAGAACCAAAATTATTATGACCTAAACCCTTTTCTCCACAAAAGTGCCTAGTGATAACTGTTCCTATTAATATTTCCTCTGCAAATAAGTATCTTTGGGTGTCTCTAACCTTACTTGGTTGACTCAAGACTGACAGATAATGGTAAATAATTCAGTATTTTCCCCACCCCAACTATAACTGTCACTGGGGCATAGAAAAGACATCTTACAGTTAAGTGAGAAGATTTCAACCCATGAGACAAGAACTTAATCTTTCAATGCTGAGTACCGGTACATTGTCATCTACTTGAAATACAAACATCAAAATCATTCCTCTACATGTTTCCAGACACTTTAAATCGAGTGACAAACAGTTTGGAACCTAATCAGATACAGTTTAAAATGCACACCTATGGAGTAATGGGTTAAAGCATACATTGAATGGTTTCTGACATAGATTTGGTTGATACACTTTACATCCATTTTCCAAAGTCTGTATCCCTGATGTACTGAAATCACCGACACCCATTCAGCCCTAGTAAGAAAAGACCCCTTCTTAAAAAGTTTGTCAAAACTTGTATTAACTAATATTTATTTTTGAAGATAGACAACCAGTTAATGCAGGTTGAAAGTAAAGCAGAATGCACCTTTAGTCTTTAGGACAATCCAATGAATTACTTTCTTCTTGCATTAGACGTGCTGCCACTTGTACTGACTGAAAATAACTCTTATTTATACAGTCAAGAACATATGTGTCATAAGAAAAAGTTTATATATTCTAGCAGAAGGTGGCTTAAGGTGCATTCTGCTTTACCTTCAACCTGCTTTAAGTGGTCATCTATCTTTAAAACTAGAAACAGGTTATGGGGTAATGGGTTAAAGCAGGCTGAAAGTAAAGCAGAATGAGACTTAAGGCTACCATAATAGAATAAAGAATATAATTCTTATGTTGCACATTCATTAATGTTAAAATTGGAATTATTTCCTTCAGTGGAGGAATAAATTAGGTGTAAAAAGGCGTACATGTAAACAGGGGGTAATGGGTTAACTATTTCCTTCATAACCAATTTTTTTAAGTGATATTCCCTTATATCCATCTGCCTTTAAGATAGAATATTGCCTAAAGCAAGATGCTGCTTAAAGAAAGATCTATGAAAGTAAGGTAGCCAGACCTCGTTTTATAAAGTCTCATCTGAAGGCCATGCATGGTCCGATGGGGGATTGAACTCTGAGACGACCCTAGTATTGTAGTCAAGGGCATAATTACCACTGGACCACGTCTGACAGTATTTATTTGTGATGCTTATGCTGATGATGGGCAAAGGCCTCCGTCAGGCACTTATGTAGAGGAAAGGGTTGATATGAGTTTGACAGTATTTTCTGACAAGACATTATTATCCTAACCTAAATCTTTCTTCACATGCAAATTGACACGTTTTTTTCTGTATTCAAAATGTTAATGGATGGGAGTGTAGCAACATTGTAAATAGATATCACATTACTTTATATAACTACAGTAGACTCCCTCTATTATCACCACTAAATGGTGTTTGTTTAGTGTTTTAGGCAGATGGCTCCTAAAGCAAGATGAAAGTAAAGCAGAAAGCTCCTAGTGGAGCTTTCTGCCATACTTTTTTCTTGCTTTAAGCTGTCATAGCCTTTATATCATCAATTAGTCCTCTTTAAAGTGGTAGAAATAGAGTGGGTGTACTGTACATGTATTTAAAACCCTATTCATGGGCGGATATAATTTCCATTGTGCATGTTCAGTAGCTTTCATTATCACATAAATTCGGGATTCAGAAAACCCAGTCTAAATTAAATAAAGCATTTATTCCATAAAGATGCATGACTATATAGCTTGAACAGGTAATGTATAATGCAGAAAGTTGTTATAGAAGCTCTCTGCATTAAGGACCCGCCTGTCTTAAGCATTCACATCCTGCAAACAGCATCTGCCTTAACACATTACCCAATAGCCTGTTTCTAGATCTGAATACAGGTGACCACTTAAAGCAGGTTGAAAATAAAGCAGAATGTGCCCTAAGGCACATTCTGCTTTATTTTCAGCCTGCTTTAAGCTACCATCTGCTAAGATTTAGAAAATATTTCGTTTGTTACATGTTTATGCTCACTGTAAACATTGGAACTATTTTCTTCAGCGGAGGAATAAATCAAATGCGCTAAAAAGCGCTTCTATTGGGGAAAGGGTTAAGACATTACAAAGAGTCTACTCTAAAGCCTGTTTCTAGTTTTAAAGACAGGCGACTTCTTAAAGCAGGTTGAAAGTAAAGCAGAATGCACCTTAAGGTACATTTTGCTTTACTTTCAGCCTCCTTCAAGCTATCACCTGCTAGAATACAGACAACATTTCCTATAATGCATATGCATGACTGTATAAAGTGAAACTATTTTCTTCAGTGGAGGAATAATCTAAATCTGTGAAAATGTTTGACTATGGAGTAACGGGTTAAATTAAGACAGCTTTAGACTCTTCTGTTGAATGACAGCTTGTAATATTTGATGGAGTCTTATATGCACAAATAAATAAAATAATCATATGGGAAGACCTTTCTCATCTTGGTCTTCACTTATTGCCAGTACTGTTTTAACCCATTACCCCATCAATATGCCTTAAACGCCTTTAATTTATTCCTCGACTGAAGAAAATAGTTCCAAATTATACTGTCATTTATATACTACTTAAAAACGGTTTCCATATCCTAGCAGATTGTTGCTTAAAGCAGGCTGAAAGTAAAGCAAAATGCACCTTAAGGTGCATTATGCTTTACTTCCAACCTGCTTTAAGTGGTCACCTATTTTCAAAACTAGAAACAGGCTATGAGGTAATGGGTTAGACCCACGGCATTACTGGGTATAAGTCTTCAGTACATCAGGGGTATGACACTTCAAGCAAATAATTTTCTTACATAGTTGATAGTTAAGTATTCTAAGAAGTCACTAAGGCATAATATCGGTTATATGAGAGGCCAGATGCGTCAAGCACATATTTCACAAACTTTCTACAACAGTTAATAGTTAACACATTCAACCCTAGTGACAAGTATAATTATACTTGTCATTTACAAACACCGTACCTGTGAAGAGAATATGTGTCCTATGCAAACAGTGTAGACCCTGATCAGAGGGGTCCTGATCAGGTTCTGCACTGTTTGTAATTTTTGCAATTTATTGTAAATCATTAAAACAACCATTAACAGTCAACAAGAACACCACATGTAGGTGCCAAAGCTATGCTGTTTTTGAAGATCAGTGAAAAACAGTAACATTAGATCAAAGGTCAAGTTCAATAGCCTTGGTAAAATATTTTGGTATGTCTGGATAGGACTTGTCAAGATGAATATGCATACCACAAATGAAGGTTAAAGATGAAAAATCGAAGAAGTTTAATGGACACAACATTAACCCATTTCCTCATATATATGCTTTTCACGCCTTTAATTTACTCCGCCACTGAAGAAAATAGTTTCCTTTTGATACAGACATGAACATGTATCTTAAGAAATATTTTCTACCTATACCCTAGCAGATATTAGTTTAAAGCAGGCTGAAAGTAAAGCATAATGTGCCTTAAGGTGCATGCTGCTTTACTTTCAACCTGCTTTAGGTGGCCACCTTTCTTTAAAACTAGAAACAGGCTATAGGGTAATGGGTTAAGATTTCTGGTAATGACAACAACGACACACAAATGCCGAGATGACAACAATAGCTTGAACAGGATAGACTTGACTTAATTCAAAGGTAGTTGAAATTGATCATTAAAAGTTTCAGGGTTGCATGAGTTAATAGTTAATAAGTGATTCCATGACAGTATTATGGTACATTTGTTACCTGTTATAGTCATTCGATGACAGTATTATGGTACATTTGTTACCTGTTATAGTCATTCGATGACAGTATTATGGTACATTTGTTACCTGTTATAGTCATTCGATGACAGTATTATGGTACATTTGTTACCTGTTATAGTCATTCGATGACAATATTATGGTACATTTGTTACCTGTTATAGTCATTCGATGACAGTATTATGGTACATTTGTTACCTGTTATAGTCATTCGATGACAGTATTATGGTACATTTGTTACCTGTTATAGTCATTCGATGACAGTATTATGGTACATTTGTTACCTGTTATAGTCATTCGATGACAGTATTATGGTACATTTGTTACCTGTTATAGTGTTTCCCATCACTCCCAGTTTACTTAATAAACAAACAATAAAACAGCCTTCAATCAGAATGCAATAGATAAAACACATACACAAATCACCCGTAAATATCATAAACTCCCATATAATATTATCATAAACCCTACAATAATTATATTAGACGTATGTTATAAACTCCTCTAAAATATAAATATAAACCCTGCAATAATTATATTATATATTATATTATATGACAAACCCTCCTATACTTTTATTAGAAACCCTACATTAATTACATTATAAGCCCATCCATTAATAAATAATATAAACCACATCATAAATATATAATAAATCCTTCCATAATAACAGTGTAAACCCCTCTATATTAACTAGAATACTGACCAGTCAGAAAGGGCCCCACAAAAAGGAGTCAGGAGGAGGAAGGCACAAGAAACAAGAGGGCCTGAAGGCCCTGATATCGCTCACCATTTGTAATGAAGCCTGATAGCTTTACCTTTGAATTTCACCCGTTTTATTCTAAATCCATTCAAGTTTTGTCGACCTACTGTAGTATAGTAGAGTACATCAAAGGCAGATAACTAGTGCCTAAACAATACTGAAATGAAGCCTTTTTCTAGCATTTCAAAGTATATCAAGGGCAGGTAACTATTGCCACAACGATTACATTTCAACAATAATTGCACTCCTTCCAGAACGTATAGCTACATCCTTTGTGTACAAGTAATCAATTGAAAACTGTAGTTGCAAGAGTGTAAACGCTGTAAAATATGGCATTTTCAGCAATTCAAAGGACCTAGGTAGACAACCATAATCACCCTTTTTCGAACTCTTATGGTCATATACAATATGGGCAAGTTTGAGAGAGCTTGGATAAATATTGTGGCCTCTAGAGCGTAAACACTGTTAAATATATCATTTTCAGCAATTCAAAGGTAGATAACTCTTGACCTATTGATCCGATTACAACCATAATTGAACCCATTCGAAGTCTTATGGTAAGATACAATCTGAGTAAGTTTGAGAAAGATTGGATAAAATTTGTGGCCTCTAGAGTGTAAACATCGTTAAATATGGCATTTTCAGCAATTCAAAGGTAGATAACTCTCGACCTATGAGTCTGATTTCAACGATAATCAAACTCATCTGAACTCTTATAGTAATATTCAATCTGAGCAAGTTTAAGAAAGATTTGATAAAAATTGTGATCTCCAGAGTGTAAACACCTTTAAAAATGGCATTTTCAGCAATTCAAAGGTAGATTTCTCTTGATTTATTTGTCCGATTTCAACCAAAATCAAACTCATCCGAACTCTTATGGGCATATACAATCTGGGCAAGTTTTAGAAAGATTGGATAAATACTGTGGCCTCTAGAGTGTAAACACCGTTAAATATGGCATTTTCAGCAATTCAAAGGTAGATAACTCTTGATCTATTTGTCAGATTTCAACCAAAATCGAACTCTTCCGAACTCTTATGGTCATATACAATCTGGGCAGGTTTAAGAAAGATTGGATAAATACTGTGGCCTCTAGAGTGTAAACACTGTTAAATATGGCATTTTCAGCAGTTCAAAGGTTGATAAGTCATGACCTATTTGTCCGATTTCAACCATAATAAAATTCATCCGAACTCTTATGGCAATATACCATCTGAGCAAGTTTGAGAAAGATTTGAGAAATATTGTGGCCTCTAGAGTGTAAACACTAAAATTGTTGACGACGAACGACGAACGACGGACGACGGACATTCAAGGATTGCAAAAGCTCACCCTGAGCTAGCTCAGGTGAGCTAAAAACTGCAGATTTTCAATTAAACCGAGTCTGCAATTTTCAGTATTTGCTTTGTTCTCGGTGCTTTCAAAGGATCTCCCCTTATTCAGATTTATACTAATAAACATTTTCAGCAAGTTTTGTGAAGATCCGATAAAAAATGTTTGTGTTAAGAGAGCGGACAAGGCTGAAACAGTCATTTTTGTATAATTCAAGGACAATAACTCTTAATTGCCTTATGCAATTTCAGTAGTTATCAAACTTGGCTTAGATTTTATACCAATAAACATTTTCAGCAAGTTTAGTGAAGATCAGATAGAAACTGTTTGAGTAAGGGAGTGAATAAGGCTTAAACAGCTATCTTTTAATAATTGAAGTGCAATAACTCTGATGTGCAATGGACAATTTGGGTAGTTATCGAACTTGACCGTAGATAATATAACCATAAACATTTTCAGTAAGTTTGATGAATATCCAATACAAAGTGTTTGTGTTAGACAGCGGACAAGGCTGATATCGAAACAGCCATTTTTTAATAATTCAAGGGCAATAACTCCAACATGCCTTATGCGATTTGAGTAATTATCTAACTTGGCCTAGATTTTATACCAACACACTCTCATAAAGTTTGGTGAAGATTGGATAAAAACTACGAGTTAGAGAGTGGACAAGGCTGAAACAGCCGTTCTTTAATATTTCAAGGGCAACAACTCCAACATGCCTTGTGCGAGTTGCGTATTTATCGAACTTGACCTAGATTTTATACCAATACACATTTTCATAAAGTTTGGTGAAGATTGGATAAAAACTACTTGAGTTAGAGAGCAGACAAGGCTGAAACAGCAATTTTTTAATAATTGAAGGGCAATAACTCCAACATGCCTTATACAATTTGGGCAATTAACGAACTTGGCCTAGATTTTATACCAATACACATTTTCAGCAAGTGAGGTGAAGATTGGATAAAAATTACTCGAGTTAGAGAGCGGACAGGAATAAGTGTGACAGACTGACGGACGGACAGACGGACTGACGGACAAGGAGATTACTATAGGGCACCCACCTCTAGGTGGGGCCTTAATATAAACCCTCCACAATAATAATAGTATAAACTCTCCATTAGATTATACAAACTTCTGTTTGCCCACCCTTCTAAGAAGCAGCAGTGAGAATCCTAAAGACAGATGGCAGCTCAATGCAGAGCATAAATAATTCAGAAAACTTCTCTGTAGTAAGGCTTTACCTCTTAGTGTGTGTGTAGTATTTAACCCATTACTCCACAGATACATAGTTTGTGCCTTTAATATTCCCCAATTGAAGAAATTAGTCTGATTTTATACTTTATAAATATGCACTATAAGAAGTCTATGGAGTAAAGGGTTAACCCATTTACCCGATAAATACGCCTCTATTTTATTCATCCACTAAAGAGAATAGCTCCAATTTATACAGTCATGAATATGTATCATATGAAATATTTTCTAGATTCAAGCAGATGATAGCTTAAAGCAGGCTGAAAGTAAAGCAGAATGCGTCTTAAGGCACATTTTGCTTTACTTTCAATCTGCTTTAACCCATACCCCATATATACACCTTTTTACACCTATAGCTTATTTCTCAACTGAGAAAAATAGTTCCTATTTATACATTTATGAATATGTATGATAAGAACTATTTTCTATATCCTAGCAGATGGTAGCTTAAGGCGCATTCCACTCTACTTTCAACCTGCTTTAAGTGGTCACTTGTCTTCAAAACTAGAAACAGGCTATGGGGTAAAGGGTTAAATGGTCACCTATCTTCAACACTAGAAACAGGCTATGGGGTAAAGGGTTAAATGGTCACCTATCTTCAACACTAGAAACAGGCTATGGGGTAATGGGTTAAATGGTCACCTATCTTCAACACTAGAAACAGGCTATGGGGTAAAGGGTTAAATGGTCACCTATCTTCATAACTAGGTAAAGGGTTAAATGGTCACCTATCTTCAACACTAGAAACAGGCTATGGGGTAATGGGTTAAATGGTCACCTATCTTCATAACTAGAAACAGGCTATGGGGTAATGGGTTAAATGGTCACCTATCTTCATAACTAGAAACAGGCTATGGGGTAATGGGTTAAAGCAGATGAAGAGTTAAACTTTTGGAAACTCATTTTGGAAACTGGATACAGGATTCAGCAGTAGGTAATTTAAATGTCCATTACCACACAAATATCATAATGATTTTTGAGAAAAACAAGGGTGTTGTCCTATGCTGGGGCATTTGGGTCCTCTCATACAGAAACTATGTTATACTGGTTTCAGCATAGAAAGGATAGAATATTAAAGTTATATAAATGTAGCCCATCACTCAAGATAATAAATTTTCCCTTATCAGCATGCCTGACATATATTTAATTTCACGCATAGCCACGTCCATTGCAAATCATAACAAACCTTATCCTGCCATAATGTCCCATGATTTTAAATTGTATGTAAATTATTACTATTTTTTAGATATTATATGATTTTCAACCTTTCACCTGCTAATAGCATATATTGACAATTTTTGAAAACAGTGCAGACCCAGATCAGACATCTCCTGGGTTTGCACTGCTTTCTGATCTGTCTGACATGACTCTGCACTCTTTTCTTGGGAAAACTTTCCTTATATTGTTAGCCAAGGCAGTTGTTAAGACGATAGGTGTTCAAAGTGGGTGGAGTTTTATATCATGAATATTCAGTTGGAAAAGGGTTAAATGAAGAAACGTAAAAATACTTATATATCAACCTGTAAGACTAAGTGTTATCATGGTTACTATCATCATCAGACTAAATTACTTGGTGTCTGATCTGGATCCTGTTTTACCGGTAAACACTGGGAAATCTAGCTATGGAGTAGTGATTATTTTGCAATACGGTTTGGATCCTGATGAGATGCCGCTTAACAGGGTGTCTCAAAGGATCCAAACTGTTTGAAACACTGATCCTATTAAAAAAAGAGAATTTGAAAATCCTTTTTTAAGAACAGTATCAGACAGCAATTTGTAGAGGAAACAATTACTGTACCCAGAATGAAAAGAGTTAATTTCAGATTATAAGTTCTTGAATGATAAACAAATATTGCTTGCTTCAAACTGATCACATAATCATTACTGTTGGCTGTATTAAATTTTATCCATTATTGACCCATTACCCCATAAATATGTCTTTTTACGCCTTTAATTTATTCCTCATCAGAAGAAAATAGTTCAAATCTATACAGTCATGAATACCTATGTACCACAAGATATAGTTTCTATATCTTAGCAAGTTTTAGCTTAAAGTAGGCTGAAGTAAAGCAGAATGTGCCTTAAGGTGCATTCTGATTTACTTTCCTGCTATTAGTGGTCAATTGTCTTCAAAATTAGAAACTGGCTGTGGGGTAATGGGTTAACCCTTTCACCCTAATAACACATCTGATGCCTTTACCTATAAGTTCCATTTCAACATTCTTTCCTATTTTTTTTTAAGAGACAGTACAAATGCGTTTCTGCATCTTGACAGTTGGATGCTTAAAGAAGGTTGTAATTAAAGCAGAAAGCTGCTGAGGGAGCTTTCTGCTTTACTTTCAGTCTGCTTTAGGTTACCACACTGTCTTAAAACATTGCAAACAAGCCATTGGGGAGGGTAACACAGTCACCTGTCCTTAACCCTTCACCAAGTAACCCGTTCATAAAATTAAATATAGGTTATCACTTAAAGCAGGTTGAAAGTAAAGCAGAATGTGCCTTAAGACAAATTCTGCTTTATTTTCAGCCTGCTTTAAACTATCATCTGATAGGCTATATAGAAATATTTGTTATGGTAATTGTTTATGAGGGTTTAAAATGGAATATTTTCTTCAGCGGAGGAGTAAATTAAATACGCTAAAAGGCACTTCTATGGGGGAAAGGGTTAAAGGTTTCAAAACTTCTTATTCTACCATATGTTATGATAAAAAATATTTCTTATGTTGCATATTCTTCAATGTATAAAATGGTACTATTTAGCTCGATGTAGAAATTAATTAAATGTGTAAAAATACATTTGATGGAATGAATTAAACGCATAAATATACATATCTAAGGAACAAAGGGGTAAAATAAATGTTTGCTCAACTCAAGTTTGACCAGACAATATACACACTGCTAAAGGTGCTTGTATTCTTCTCTACCAGCCCTATGATTTATATCTGATTTTTTATACACAAATTTCACAACATATGCCTGGAATCAAGACCAGATAAAATCTCTATTATCCAGAAGATAATATATGAGAAGGCTGAAGGTTTAAACCATATACCCCTGCCAAAGTTCGATGTTGCTGATATTTGAAAACAGTTTGAATCCGGTTCGATGCAAAGTAACTCGACGTCTGATCAAGATTTAATGTGTTTGGATCCGCATTTTTAACCATGATGCTAAAAAAACTTTCGGACTAAACCCTCAAGATTAAATGAAAACTGCATTATTCAGAAAATGGAAGAGCTCATTTCAAAGGTCAGCGCAGTGAGGGTTAACCCTTTACCCCATAGCCTGTTTCTAGAGTCAAAAATGGTAGACCATTTAAAGCATGTTGCAAGTAAAGCAGAATGTGAAACTTTCAGCCTGCTTTAAAGTTTAACTTCCATCAGATTCTGCTAAATAGAAAATATTTCTTATGGTGCATATTCATAACTGTATAAACTGGAACTATTTTCTTCAGTGGAGGAATAAATTGAATGCCCCAAAAAGCGCTTCTATGGGGGGAAAGGGCTAACTTAATGCAGAATGAAAGTACCTATATAGAGTCAAACTTGTGCTTGTCCATTCAAAATGACATGGACAGCCTGCAAGGCTAAAGTACACTGAGGAGCTTAAATGAGCTGAATTCAATTTGTCCTGCATATAGACCCATTCATCCTTGAAGTCTAGTCCAGTTTTGTTTTTCTCTACATGTACTGCAAATTGACACACAGTACAGACCTTGATCAGACGGCTTCTGTATGAGCACTCTGATCTTGGTCAACACTGCAAGACAAGGGCTTTTCAAAGGTACACTGTCTCTTAATAGTGATGCATTTAAGTGCAACTAAGACTTTATGGGTTTACCTTTCCCCCATTGAAGCAACTTTTAGCACATTTAATTATCCTACACTGAAGAAAAGTCATAGTCATGAATTGTATCATAAGAAATAATTTCTATATTCTAGCAGGTGGTAGCTTAAAGCAGTCTGCTTTAACCCTTTGAACCCTAGTCCCGCTAGGCGTCCTTTTCAAACAGTGTACATGTGAATAGTACACTTGTCCTTTGCAAACAGTGAAGACCCAGATCAGAGGGCTCCGAAAGGAGCCCTCTGATCAGGGTCTTCACTGTTTGTCACAATACCAAATATTGACAAAAACAACCCTTAAAAGTCAGAAATGGACTAGACTAAAATTGAAACTGGAATTGTCCATTTGAAGTTTCAGGGAGGAAAGAGTTAAGTGGTCACCTCTCTACAAAACTAGTAACAAGCTATGGGGTAATGGGTTAAAGCAGTTACATGTATCTAATTACAGTAATTAGGTATTATTCAATTATAGCTAAACAATTGCAACTTATAGTCAAACTCTGTTGCCATGGTTATTTAAATCTTAATGAGATATTTGAGATGTGATTGAAAATTAATTAAAGAAATACCTATAGCAGCTAATGACATCTAAATCAATAGCCATTCTTTAGTTAACCCATTACTCTATAGCCTAGTTCTAGTTTTGAAGACATGTGACCACTTAAAGCAGGTTGAAAGTAAAGCGGAATGCGCCTGAAAGCGCATTCTGCTTTACTTTCAGCCTACTTTAAGCTATAATCTGATAGGCTGGAGAAAATATTTCTTAAGGTACATATTCGTGACTGTACAAAGTGGAACTATATTCTTCAGTGGAGGAATAAATCAAAGGCATAAAAAGGTGTTTTTATGGGGGTAATGGGTTAATACAGTATACACTTCAAACAATATAGTTCAGATCAATTAATACTTGTTTAAGGCAGTCTGCTGCTTAAAGCAAACTGACAGTAATACAGAAAGCTACTTCATCACTCTCTCTCTCTCTACAACGACATCCAATGGGAGACAAAAAGTTTGTGTTGTTTGGAGGTAGTTGATATAGGGAGGGAAATTGACTACATTTGCAAACATCTTGAATCCAGATCAGATGCCGCGGATTCAAGCTGTTTGTCACTCATCATTAAGTTTTTACCTGTCAAAATGTCCATCATGTAACTTTGAGGAAAAAAAAGCAGACAACGATTTAAAGCAGACAACATTGCAGTCTTGAATAGGTTGGACGTAATTGTTCTGTTTAGGGAACTGCGACAGTGCGACAAGGGTCGTTGAAAGGCGTGAACCTTTGTCGAGAGGGTCGTTGTAGGGAGGGAGCATTGTTTAGCATATGTTTAATTTTCATCCTGCTTTCAATTGTATGCTATAAGCAGCAAGGGTAAACCCTCCATATATAGGTTCCAATGTTCTATCGCTCATCTTTTTATCTTGACAATTGTTTTGTCTGTATATTGTTAGCTGCTTTTAATTTTTGAGTTATCTTTTAATCATTTATTCCTTCACCTGCCTCTACAGTTGAACTTTTATTAACCCTACTCTTACTGAATATTCCAACATAAAACTCAACCCATTCTGATCTGGGTCTTTCTTCACTGTTCAAAAGGCATCAATTATACAATAGCAAGCGATGGGTTATTAGACAATCAAATGAAGAAATGCTGTTATTTCTTAACCCGTTACCTCATAGCCTGTTTCTAGTTTTGAAGACAGATGACCACCTAAAGCAGGTTGAAAGTAAAGCAGAATGTACCTTAAGGCACATTCTGCTTTACTTTCAGCCTCCTTTAAGCTAAAATCTGCTAGGCTATATAAAATATTTGTAATAGTAATTGTTCATGAAGGTATAAACTGGAACTATTTTCTTCAGCGGAGGAATAAATTAAATACGCTAAAAGTCGCTTCTATGGGGAAAGGGTTAAGAGAGGTCATGTTAATTGCAGACTAGAAACAAGATGTGTTCATGAAACACAAATGTAATCATGACTTCTAAATGACCTACACCTTTGTCTTATATGATCTTGTACTTTGCTCAAATTAAGTTAACATGCCAAATATGAAGTCTCTATCACATGTAGTTCCAAATATATATGTCTCAGTTTAAAGTTGTGGCAAGACAGACAAAATGCCCAATTAGCACTATAATAATGCACAAAGTTAAACCTCTCTATTACGAGCACTGTATGAAAGACAGGTGGCAGCTCAAAGAAAGGCAAAAGTAAAACTGTTTTAAATTTACATTGCTTTAAACTCTTTGAACCCTAGTCACGCATATATGTGTAATTAGCAAACATCGTACCTGTGAGAAGTACACTTGTCCTGTGCAAACAGTGTAGACCCTGATCAGAGGGCTCCTTAAGGAAAATGGACTATTTTAAATTGATAACTATATATAGAATTGTCCATTTGAAGTTTCAGGGAGGAAAGAGTTAAGCAGTCACCTGCCTTAAACATAAAATAATAATGTGAGAGGTTTTACTGTAGTTTTATCCTGCATTAGCTGTCACCTGTTTTTGGATTTTCTGAGGGCCTGTCTGACAAAGAAATTGACTTTCTGCTTTGATTCAGGGTTAAAGTGAAATGTATTTTTTAGACAGCTTGTCAATCATGAGTGCTTGTTCCTATTCCCCAAGACTTAAATCAAGAAACAACACCTGTCACTTTTCATAGTTTAAAGCTAGAAAGATAAAGGGATAGCAGGCTGTTCGTATGGTTAAATTCATGGTGCATTTGATTACCTGTAACCATGGAAACAAGAAGCTGCTGGAGGTCAGCCATCTCTGGCCCGAGAAAATCAAAGGAGTCGGGAGTGGGTGGGGTAGGAGCAGTGTCAGGCAAGGACTCAGTAGAAGCCGCGCAGTCAGAAAACTGAAAATAACAAGCATGCAAAAAAACAGTCATACTCATGCAGTCAGACTAGGCTAAACAAAGCAAGTGATGTGTGTGTGCATGATTACAGAGCTCCAGATAAGGGGAGTATTTCAAATACTAACAACCCAGTTTTCCATAAATATATATGCCTTTTTATGCCTTTAATTTATTCCGCCACTGTAGAAAATAATTCCAATTTATCGTCATTCACATGTGCTGTAAGAAATTATATTTTAACCTAGAAGCTTAAAGCTGGCTAAAAATAAAGCAGAATTAACCTGCTTTAAGTGATTACTCAATGTCTTCATAACTAGAAACAGGCTATGGGGTAATAGGTCATATCTTAAACAAATCCCATGTTGTGACCACTCATTAGAACCGTCTTGAAGAGACAAATCTAATGAGAAGTCCCAACATAGGGTTTGATGGAAAACTAAATATCTTGGAAATGTAAAGTTAACTCAACTCTCGTCTTATCTGGAGCCCTGCATGTGTGACAGTGTGAGTAAAGAAAATTGTTAAAATAAGCAAAAATAAAAGAAGAAATTAAAACCTGCAATCTATCTGGTCAACACAACCCATAAAGTTTTAACGGGGAAAGAAATGGAAGTTAATAAGGTTATTCTCTATTTCAGTCATTATTTCTAAAGCATACCTTTACTATAACAGCATGCAAAAGCTTAAATCTCCAAGATAATCTCGGGAATATTTTCAAAAATTATCTCTTCACCAAACCCGAATGTGACTACTCAATAGAATCATCTTAACCCATTACCCCATAAATACGCCTTTTTACGACTTTATTTTATTCCCCCACAGAAGAAAATTGTTCTAATTTGTATACAGTCATGAATATGTATCAAATATTTTTTTCTTTATCTTAGTAGATAATAGCCGAATGCGCCTTAAGGCGCATTCGGCTTTACTTTCAACCTGCTTTAAATGGTCATCTATCTTCGAAACTTGAAACAGGCTATGGGGTAATGGTTAAAGAGATAATTCTAATAAATAGTTGCATCATAGGGTTTTGCGAAGTATTTTAAATATTGAAAGCAGTATGTCTTCACCAAACCTGATGATTCCACTACTCATTAGAATCCTTTCTTCGAGACAGTTCTTATAAGTAGTCACAACATAAGGCTCCAAGATAATAAAGATGTGAGTTGAGTCTTAAGTCATTCTCAAGTCAGTTGCCAAGTAAAGAATACCATACAAAGTGTTTTCATATATGAGTGTTTGAAAGAATTTCTTTAAAACATGCTACTTGCCAAACATGAGAGCCTTCCACTGAAATGCAGCTGATCAGAATGCAATTGTCCCCATAGACAAAAGTAACACCGTAAGCAAAACAAAAACTGACAATGATGTTGAATCATTTCAAATACATTATGTAACTCTATAAAATTTGCTTTTTCTTTGTCTGTTACCGGGTATGTCATATTAACCAATTGTAACCCATTACCCAATAAATACAACTCATATAATTTTTTATATGCCTGAAATTCATTTCTACACTAAGGGAAATAGTCCCCACCTAGATAGTCCTGAACATGAAACATGGAAGGCTTTTCCAGTATCTTTCCAGGCAGCAACTTAACCCATTACCCAATAAGCACTTAAGGCGCATTCTGCTTTACTTTCAGCCTGCTTTAAGTGGTCATCTGTCTTCCCAAACTAGAAACTGGCTATGGGGTAAAGGGTTAAAGAATATTGAAAGTACAGCAGAATGATCCTAAAGAAGGATTCTGCTTTACTTTCAAACTGTCTGGAAAAAGGAACAGGCCATGGGGTAAAGGGTTATTTTACACTGTTCAAGTTGACTTTTGCAAAAAAAGTGTTAATTTTAAGATCTTGTCTTGAAACAAATTTGTTATCTATATATTTGGAGCAAATTTTGCTTCCCCTATTGTTCTGGTAGTGCCAGTTCAATTTGAGAGCTGTGGTCCAAATGAGATTCCATGTAACTTGCCATCTCAACTTGGTCTAAACTATTTGCAAAAGTCGACATCAACTAGAAGAGTTATTTGATAAGCTCAGAATTGTGTAAATTAGCACATTAATTTTTTAACTCATTTTTTCTATCACAATTCAAGATATCCAACGAATAAAAACATGCAAACTTTTTAGACAATATTGAATTTGCAATATATTTAAATATACAACATCAAAATTTACACCAACAAGTAACAGCTTAAAATTAGGTCTAAAGAAAAACAGAATGCTACTGCATAAGATTGCTGCTTTACTTTAATTCTGCTTTAACCCATTACCCCATAGCCTGTTTCTAGTATTGTAGACAAGTGACCGCTTAAAACAGGTTTAAAGTAAAGCAGAATGCGCCTTAAGGCGCATTCTGCTTTACTTCCAGTCTGTTTTAAGCTAACATCTGCTAGGATATGGAAAATATTTCTTTAGTGGAGGAATAAATTAGAGGAGTAAAATAGTGTTTTTATGGGGAATAGGGTTAAACAACCACCTGCCTTAAAATCTTAAAGGGACTCGCAACCGGATGATGTACTTGTCAAAATAAAATAAAATACTCAAATACACGTAAAAGCAAATTTGTGGCATTATTTGGCTTCTGACATTAAAAAAATATGATCAGTCCAAAAAAAGTCTCAAGAATCGAAGATCGTCACCGATCTTAGTTTTTTTTTTATATTTTCCATCGTTTTTCTATAGCGTCAGCTGACGGTATAGTTTTTGTTGTTGCTTCTCTACACGGGTTTAGACATAAACCCGAGCCGAATAAAGTACTATCAATCGCTACCAGTGAAGTACGTTAACTGGCAACCACTTATATAGAGAGCTCTGGTATAAGAGAATTATTATCCTAAACTAAATCTTACCCATTTATATAAGCATTTGACATATGTTTACAAATTACTATTTTTAATGCTAAATCCGGTTGCGAGCCTCTTTGAAACTATTATCTTTAAGCAACGCAGTAAAAACAGCTTCTGTGATCTGTAGTTCAACATTATAGAAGTCAGTAACTGTTGTGGATACTAATCACAATGCTTGATAATGCCAACAACTGGTATATTAACAAGACACTGGCATGCACTACTAAAACACTAGACATTGTAACACAATAATCCGCATGCAAAACTCTGTATTGTCTTTCATTTATACATTATACTGTCTTCCAAATAGTCTATGTGTCAGCATCAATACGCCCCTCTATTTCTCTCCTTCTAGCTCTCTATCTTTTTTCATGTCTTTCTCTCCCTCTCTTTCTCTCTCTGTATCTCTACACACTCATTATTTTTAACCGCTTAATTAATAGACTACTTCAGTGCAAAGGTCAGTTAAAGAGTTTGTGATCAGGTGACTTTCTGATCTGGCCAACCAATGCTTTGAAACACTACCAAGTACCTGATCTGGAGAACCAATGCTCCTATCTTATAAAGTGCAGTTAGGTCCAAGTTTAACCCATTACTCCATAGCCTGTTTCTAGCTTTGGAGACAGATAAACACTTAAAGCAGGTTGGAAGTAAAGCAGAATGAACCTTTACTTTTAGCCTGCTTTAAACTAATATCTGCTAGGATATGGGAAATATTTCTTATAGTGCAAATTCATGACTACAAAAAGTGGAGCTATTTTATCCAGAGGAGGAATAAATAAAAGATGTAAAAACATGTATCTATTGCCAATTTTGGTAATGGACTAAAGCAACTAGCAGCTTCAAGCAAGATGACAATAGCTCAGATACCTCGAATAGGAGGAAGGGATAAAGGCGTCTTATGGCAATTATGGGGAGGAATGGGTTAATTTAATCTCCGTAACCTGTAACTTTCTCAAAAACAAAAGATGTGCAGAGTTTTGCAGAAGTTTTATGGTACAGATTAGGGGGTTGATAAAAAACTTTCACTTTTTGCCAGAAATTATCAAACTTTGCCCGAACCCGAGTAACAGCCATCTGTCTCGACTCTTCAGTTAATGGGCGATTAAACATGTATGAGCCTAGCTACTACTCCAAAACTGAGTACAGTCGGACTTGTGTTAACTCTATGCATGATAGCAGCGGAATTCTGATTATCAGTGCAAACAGTTTGGATCCCGATGAGACAGCCCATGATGCGTTGTCTTATAAGAATCCAAACTGTTCTACTGAGTGACTCTGACCGTGTTTTAAATTTTAAAAATTCTCATTCTAGAACAGTAGCTGCAGACGGCAATTGTTGCAGACGGAAAAAAATTACCCAGCATGCAAAGAGTTAAAATAAGTAGTAAAAGTTTTTTTTTAGATTTTAGCACATGTGGTAAACTAAATCATTAATGCAGGACAACAGTATTATGTAGAAAGATCCTAAAGGAGCTTTCTGCATTACAGTTTCCTGCACTTAACAATCACCTGTATTTCAAAATCGCCATGATTCTTTATTGAGTGTTTGTTTCACACGAGACTGACTGTCTATCAAGTTAAACAAACAAACAGAAGGAAACTGAATTCACCAAATGAGCTTACAACAGCTGACTCATGAGCTTCACAGACAAAACTGAATCAAACAAGCACAATTAAAGAGACAATCTACCTAAAATCAGTCGTTCAAGGACTAAATCAGATGATGCATGAATAGTCTTAATGATGGCTGACTGCTAAATGCAGGATAAAAAGTATGCAGAAAGCTTTTCAAA
This sequence comes from Gari tellinella, assembly GCA_922989275.2. Classification (NCBI taxonomy): domain Eukaryota; kingdom Metazoa; phylum Mollusca; class Bivalvia; order Cardiida; family Psammobiidae; genus Gari; species Gari tellinella. The sequence continues at coordinate 58,311,640 of OV277858.1, forward strand.
TCCAACACTCGTTAGGGATCTGCTTGATGTTCCTCTTTTTTTAACCCTTTACTCCATAGCATTTTTATTGTATTGGGGGGCAGGTGACTGGAGGTAGAAAATAAAGAAGAATGTGCCTTAAGGTGCATTCTACTTTACTTTCAGCCTGTTGTAAGCTATCATCTACTAGAATATTGAAAAAATATTTCTTATGATACATATTCATGACTGTATAAAGTAGAACTCGATACTGTACAAAGTAGAACTATTTTCTTACGTTGAGGAATAAATTAAATCATTTTAATGTGTTAAAATGCATATCTTTGGAGTAAAGGGTTAAGCAGGCATTAAGTGGTAGACACTGAAAACAAGTCACTTCCATCAAGACTAAAAGTAACACAATTTTTTAAAGCAGTGACTTTATACTGCAATGCTTCATAGATTTCATGCTGTACCTATTCATCATAGAAATGTTTAAGACTAACCTTTCCTTATATAAGCTTTTCTTACAACCAACAGGCTGCTGCTTGAAGTAGATTTATAAGTATCATCTAGTAGTTTTCTGCTTTACTTACAGCCTGCTTAAACAAGTTGTCATCAACTTATCTCATCTGGATCCAAACTGTTTCTAAGTCATGTATAGGTCTTTTGCAGTTAAAAACAACATTAATTTTACAAATATTTTTATTATAACAAGACAGCGCAGACAAATAAAAGTTTGTACAGATCTATTATATACCTATACCAACAAAAGAACAATTTTTTCACTCCATTATAAAAAAGTTTTATTCATAAATTCTATGTAAAGTTTCCACTTCTAAAGCACAGTTTTCCGAAGGGTGATTTCAAGTTATTCAACAGCCTATTTTTCACGACTCGGTAGCGCCTTGCTGTTAATCTGTCGCATACCATAGTAGTTTACAACTGACTGAACAAGGCCCTCACTTTGGTACGTTAAAAGTATTAAATAACCGCAAACATGTTGAATCCTGATCGGACGCCGGAGCCAATTGGGATCTAATTAGTATCCAAACTATTTGCCACTCATACAGACTGTTTATTAAACTAATAGCAAAAGAATCTAAATCTGATTAATATCAGAAGACATGTTCATACCAGGCAATATACTTGAAGGTTTTAAGATACAGACGTTCTCTACACCAACTTACTATTGTCACGTTTTCAAATGAATGTTTCTAGAGCAGTTCGAAAAACGCTAATTGGTCGTTTAAAGAAAACAACTCATAACATAAACGAAATATACAATACTACTCGAAGACTGATACAGATTAAGTAGGAATGATAGAGCTTCAGTTTGAAAAACAATGCACATCTTTTTATTTCCTGGCAAAGTGTTAATAAATTTAGCAAAGTAAAAATATAAAGCCTGTCTCACACAGAACACGGTTGGGCACAAGGTTCCAATACGGTATACTCGGTTATACACGGGTTGACTGGTACGAGTATTGAGCTCCAACAGTGCCTGGGGATGACTTGGTACCATTTAGACTCGAATGTAGCACGAGTATGTACGAATAAAGCACGGATATACTCGGTCAAGCAAGGTTTGTCACGATTTGAACACGATTTGCAAAACGATTGTTGTACGGTCTAGTACAGTCTGTTACGGCCTGGTACGATTAAACACGACTTTTACTGGATAAACTGGACATTTACAGGGTTTACATACGGTACCACCGACTTTTGTTCAAGTTATGCTCCATACGATTTATATACGATATTGACACGGTTGAGCTCACTCGTGGAGTGGTCTTCATTGCGGTTGTATATACGGTCTCGTGCGGTCTTACACGGTCTCTCACGGTCTTGTACGATCGCTAATACGATCATACACTGACATGGCACCCGTGCCAGTTTTTTTAAAAGTTTTAAAAATCATACACGGCTTTCACGGATACACTCGAATGGCCCGAGTATAACTCGGGTAAGGCCACGGTTGGTTCGGTTGTATGTACGGTTTACACGGGTGGCCAACCGTATAAGCCGTGTGTTCTGTGTGAGACAGGCTTAATCGAACCTCATAATTAATTTTGCCCAACTACAAAATCCAACATCAGCACGGGATTCAGATTTCAGACAGAGCAACAATCATGAGATTTTTACCTAGTGATTTTCTCCCATGTAAACAAACGTGATCAAGGTAATAGCCAATAACACCCAACATAAATGACTATTTTCAGCAACACAACATATATATAAAACAAGAGGGCCTTGAAGGCCCTGATATTGCTCACCTGTTGTAATGAAGCCTGATAGCTGTATCTTTCCGTTTCACCCGTTTTAATCTAAACCCATTCAAATTTGTAAACAATTTTGGAATACAACCTCATAATTCTAGTATAGTAGAGTACATCAAGGGCAGATAACTAGAGCCTAAACAATACTGAAATTCAGCCTTTTCTAGCATTTCAAAGTATATCAAGGGCAGATAACTATAGCCACAATGATTAGATTTCAACAATAATTGCACTCCTTCGAGAACTTGTGGATAACTCTTGATCTATTATTCCAATTTCAACCATAATCAAACTCATCTGAACTCTTGTGATAATATACAATCTGGGCAAGTTTGAGAAAGATTGGATAAATATTGTGGCCTCTAGAGTGTAAACACTGTTAAATATGGCATTTTCAGCAATTCAAAGGTAGCAAACTCTGATCCATTGATTTGATTTCATCCATAAACTCATCCGAACTCTTATGGTAATAAACAGTCTGAGTAAGTTTGAGAAAGATTGGATAAATATTGTGGCCTCTAGAGTGTAAACACTAAAATTGTTAACGACGAACGACTAACCACGCATGACGGATTGCAAAAGCTCATCCTGAGCTAGCTCAGGTGAGCTAACAAAAAAGCAAAGATTTAAGTCAGTTTATCAAAAATTCTGAATTTTCTTGTCACAATTGGTACAGGCATATCATAAGTGTATGCAAAATTTCATTTAAATACGTCCACTAATTTTAAAATTTATCTCTGATTTATTGTGGTTTATTTAACTGCAAATGACCTATATACTAGTATAATTAGAATGGTTAAATCAGTTTAACAAGTACCGGTAATGTCATTTATTGCTTCACTTCATTTAACCCATTCCTCCATAGATACATCGCCTTTATTTCATTTCTTAACTCAGGAAAATAGTTCCACTCAATTTGTAAAGTTACCTTTCTTCAAAACTAGAAACAGGCTATGAGGTAATCAGGGCTCCAGATAATGCACTAACAATTTTTATTTTGTTTTGAAATACCCACTTTATCTGGAGTTCTGGGGTGAGAGGTTAAAACCCTGGACCATTCTCCATGGACTAACCATGGCTGCCAGATATACTGGTTCCTGTGATCATCTGCTGCAAATTCATTAATATGACCTTAACCCTTACTGTGCTGGAAACCAATTGATCTATCTCGTTGAGAACAGTGTAGACCCTGATCAGACATATCCTGAAGGAGCCCTCTGATCGGGGTCTGCACTGTTCATCATGGAATTGATTTTGAAAATTGTAATTTGTACGAACACACCACTAGTTAATGTAATCTGGTCATTTTCAAATTTGTAACATTCTATATGATAAATGCAGCTGAATGAGGGGTACCGAACCAAAGCCACATAATACAAGAGGGCCTGAAGGCCCTGATATCGCTCACCTGTTGGTCTGAAGCCTGATAGCTTTACCTTTCTGTTGCACATATTTTAATCTAAATCCATTCAAACTTGTAGTATAGCATGTCAACAATTTTGGAGTACAACCTCATAATTCTAGTATAGTAGAGCATATCAAGGGCAGATAACTATTGCCACAATGATTAGATTTCAACTTAAATTGCACTCCTTCGAGAACTTATAGCTATATACTTTGTGTGCAAGTATAATCAGAATCCATCGAAAACTGTAGTTGCAAAAGTGTAAACGTTGTTAGTTATGGCATTTTCAGCAATTCAAGGGCAGATAACACTTGACCTATTGGTCCGATTTCAACCATAATCACAATTATTCGAACTCTTATGGTAATATACAATCTGAGCAAGTTTGGAAAAGACTTGATGAAAATTGAGACGGCTAGAGTGTAAACACCGTTAAATATGGCATTTTCAGCAATTCACAGGTAGGTAACTCTCCACCAATTCGTACCATTACAACCATAATCAGACTCATCTGATCTCTTATGGTCATATACAATCTGAGCAAGTTTGAAAAAGATTGGATAAAAATTGTGGCCTCTAGAGTGTATACACCCTTAAATATGGCATTTACAGCAATTCAAAGGTAGATAACTCTCGACCTATTAGTCTGATTTCAACCATAATCGAACTCATCCAACCTCTTACAGTAATATACAATCTGAGCAAGTTTGAGAAAGACTGGATAAAAATTGTGGCCTCTAGAGTGTAAACACTATTAAATATGGCATTTTCAGCAATTCAAAGGTTGATTACTCTTGATCTATTCATCTGATTCCAACCATAATCGAACTCATTTGAACTCTTATGGTAATATACAATCTGAGCAAGTTTGAGAAAGATTGGATAAATACTGTGGCCTATAGAGTGTAAACACCCTTAAATATGGCATTTTCAGCAATTCAAAGGTAGATTACTCTCTACCTATTAGTCCAATTTCGACCATAATCGAACTCATCCGAACTCTTACAGTAATATACAATCTGAGCAAGTTTGAGATAGATTGGATAAAAATTGTGGCCTCTAGAGTGTAAACACTGTTAAATATGGCATTTTCAGCAATTCAAAGGTAGATAACTGCTGACCTATTGGTCTGATTTCAACCATAATCGAACTCAACTGAACTCTTATGGTAATATACAATCTGAGCAAGATTGAGAAAGATTGGATAAATATTGTGGCCTCTAGAGTGTAAACAGTAAAATTGTTGACGACTAACGACGGACGATGGACGACAGACATTCAAGGATTGCAAAAGCTCACCCTGAGCTAGCTGAGCTAACAAATACCATAAATATATTCACTGACATTTCAACCTGCACATTGATACTTCATGTACACTTTAAAGAACTGCAGATAAGTGACGAAGTTAATATTACAACACTTCCTGATGTTGCCACCAAAGTTTATGTAGTGACTATTCACTAGATTGTCTGAAATAAACCTTTCACCTACTGTAAGTATATATTGACCCGTTTCAAAAATGGTGTAGACCAGGGCTCCAGATAAAGGGAGTATTTTGAACACTATAATCTTTATGCCTGCATTAAACCCTATGGTGTGACTACCCATTATAGAACGATCTCTTACAGACGATTCCAAGTTGAGAAGTCACACCATAGGATTTGGTGCTAACATGAGTGAGAAAATGTTGGATATGTTCCGTTTACTCCCCCTTATCTGGAGCCCTGGTAGACTCAGATCAGATTGTTGTCTGATCATTAATACATACATTGTTGAATCTTTCTGACACTAGTATACACTCTTTCCTTGGAAACCTTCTCCTTATCTTATTAATGTGAAATGATATATAGTTCATATAATTGATGTCCATAGTGTGCATGGGTGGGTGGGGGTATATATAAGATTTGATTTGATTTGTTTTGATTTTACGTCGCTTTCAACAGTAGTTCAGTCATATCGCGACGTCCAGCTAATCATAGGTGGAGGAAGACCCCAGAAGCCCTTTATGCACTGTTTCAGGCACAAATCGGCAACTGGGTAGAACCACCGACCTTCCGCAAGCCAGCTGGAAGGCTTCCCCACATGAGGGTATATATAAGAATATTAGCAGGTAACAGTTAAGAAATGGTCTCCAACTTAATACTGACAGCCCGTAAAACAAGACAAAAGCTTACTGAACAACACAACAAAATACTTAATGTCAACACATACATTAACCAGATCTACCTCTTGCCTTCCTCTGCAAGAATTTGTGATGAATTTACTGGAAAAAAATGATGCCTCCACATGATTATATCGGGATTTAAATTGTACTTGCTTTTTATTGTATAAACATGCAAAATATAGATTTCCGTATTTATCTTATGGCGCACTGTGCATATATTTTATGCTAATTTTCAAATCACCAAAATACTGTACTACTACGCCGACTGTTAATCAGTTTAGAGAATCTAGACAAACTTAGATCACAACGAGAGATTGAAATATATCCAAGGGTCCCAAAACATTTCTCCTGAGCAGTCCCGCAAATTCATGCTGCAAATCGGGCTACCTAGAGCTCTATCATAGGTACTAACTGTGACTCTGAACTTTTAAAATTAGACGTTACCATAATAATGATGTTATGTTGAAAACATTTTAACTAAATCTCAAATGAACATGGTATCAGAGAAGTCTTTTCACAACACATTAATGTTGTTTTTCTTTAGTTTAGTTTGATACGGTAGGTGCTTTTATCTATCGATGAATAAAACCTAACGACACTTATGATGAATCATTTTCCTGAAACAAAATGTACAAGTAGCTGAGGTGAAAGTGAAAGTAAGAACATTCGAATTTTTGTGTCAGTTGTTGTTTATGTGATAAACAGAATATTAACATATTATTTACCCAACTCGTCCAATAAATTCACTACTGAAAACACACTAATTCATTATCCTCTGTATACTCAATTTACTCTTCTAATATGCTTATAGTAGGCAGATTTATGTTTATGAATATTCAATCAGAGAATCGTAGAAATGCAATTTCATTATATGAACCTCCTCTTTCATGCCTCTAGCCCGTCCTGATAAAGATCAATCCTGACAGCTGTGGATCCTTAAATCAGCTTGAAAGAAAAGCAAAACTTATACACACAAACTGTTTGCTTTACTTTGTTTGCTTTAGTAGCCACCTCTCTAAAACACTGATATAAACCCTATGGCGGAACAAAATCCCTAGCTCTAACAATACTGAATATGATGCCTAAAACTACTGCTCTCTAACTTGCATATTACCCTTTCAACATACGGTCTAAGACAGGTGGCTGGTTAAAGCTGGCTTGTATAAAAGCAGAAAGCTCCTTAATGAGCTTTCTGCTTAACTTTCAGCATCCAGTCATCCACCTGTCAGGCTGCAGGAAAAGGTTTCCTATGGGTTTTGAACAGGTCATGATGGAAACATGAAAGAGCATTATATAACTGAGGGGAACAGATAGGCATTGCACATTTCGCTTGGTGAAAGGTTAAACAATACTGCTGCTTTAACACAATTACCCAATAAACATACCTTTGTACACCCCTAATTTTTCCTCCACTAAAGAAAATATATCCTAGTCTAAATACAGCCATGATGATGAATATTTACCAATTTTTTAAGGAATTTTTGATATAATCTAGCAGAATGATGATAGCTTTTAAGCACAAGGAAAGTTAAGCAGAATGCTCCATAAGGAGCATTCTGCTTGACTATCAGCCTGCTTTAAGCACCATCTTTCTTCAATACTGAAAACAAGGTATGGAGGAAAGAGTTAACCTAGAATGACAGTAACTTCCCAGTATCAGATGATCTAGTCTACTAAGATACATGGACTGGCTACATGCATACACAACATACACATTCCACACTGTCCATTGAAATACCAGATTTTCTAACGCTAAAACATCCAACAAATACAACCACTTTTAGTCACATCATAGGATTTGGTTCAGACACAAAGGAGAAACTGTTGGCAACTTTTCATATACTCCATTCTAGGACTGTGGAAAAGTTATTTGTAGTTTTCAGGACTCTATTATAAGACCATGTATAAGACTGAAAGGAAACTTAGTCAAACTAATTCATGAACTTTTCATTTTTGTTTGTTGAATGTTTTTATCAGTGGTTCAGTCTACACAGTTTGATATGTAGATGTAAACTGACAAAAGAATACATTTACATGCTTCTACCATTGCCAGTTCTATTAAAGAACCATTGGACTTTTTCTGTATTCTCTAACACATCGATCATTCATTCTGTATTCCCACAGGTGGATGTTTAAATAAGTCTTTGGGGAAAGGGGTTATCATATATTGCTGATTTTCATACTTGCAAATGTCAAATAGTCTTGTTCTTGAATTGAATTATTCAATTTATCTATACAAGTGGGAGTAAACTAAAACATTGTAACATTTTTTCCTTTATGTCCCCACCCAACACAAACAAGAGATGCTTCTAATGAGCAGTTTGTCATATTATATTTATCGCTATTGACCCGTTTACCGTGGACATCCTATTACCGGTGATTTCCGAGTATTCCGCATAGCGCCGCTACGCGCATGTGTAAGATCGTAACTTCCGTCTATCTTTTGGCTGCTACTAATGACTATTGTGTATAAAGCAAAAAATGTCTTTTCTGAGGGAAAATGTGCATTTGTAATGAATTCCACAAGAAAAAATCATTTTCTCCCCATATATTTAAAAAATTCGAGTGCCTTGCAGAGGTGACATATTCCACTGCACCTACTGTGAAAAAATGTGACGGAAAATATTACAATATTTCAGTTAAATATTGTGTTTACAGACAGCCTTGCTAATAATATTCGAAAGAAGTTCCAGCCGATACCTGAAAAATATTCCGGGTGTCATTTTACCTGATCACCGATAATAGGACGAGTAGCCAAACAAACATGGCGGCGCACTCGCTACAGTTGACCATGATTATTTTATGTCAAATTATGGGTGTACTTATATATTGAAGCTGAAAATCATAAAAAAAATGTTTACTTTATACGTTTAATAACCCTTTGAGTTCAAACCCATATTATTTGATAAGTAATAGTCAGACGAATCCTTAGATCACCGGCAATTGGGTGGACCAGGATATATGTTTTGGTTGAGACAAGGATTTTAATCATATCACTATTCAAAATACGGTAAACCTTTCTATTACGACCACTATATTATGTTAATTAGCAAGTGTTTAAGGCAGGTGACTGCTTAAAGCAAGGTTAACGTAAAACAGAAATCTTTCTGTTTTACGTTCACCTTGCTTTAAGCTGTCGCCTGTATTACATGAAATCAGTTAGCCCTGTTTTAGTGGTTGTAATAGAGGTTTCACTGTAAATTATACTCCACAAATCTCAAGCTTAATAATATTCAAAGGGACACCATACCAATGCAATACAAGTACATGTAATGATGCTACTGAGGGTAAAACTGAAGCAACTCACCCAATTGATGATGATGATGAGAGTTTACAGAGCTCAGAATGATGGTATTGAGTTTCGAGGTCCATCCTTACACGTTCCCAGGTTCTGGGCATATGTCGTAGGAGAAGGGTACCCATACATGTATGTTCCACATAACCTTTTAACACTTAACTCTTTACCCCATAGCCTGTTTCTAGCTTTGAAAATAGGTGACTACTTAAAGCAGGTTGAAAGTAAAGCAGAATGCGCCTTCAGGCGCATTCTGCTTTACTTTCAGCCTGCTTTAAGCTTTTATCTGCTAGGATTTAGAAAATATGTCTTATGGTATGTTTTCATGACTCTATAAATTGGAACTTTTTTCTTCAGTGTAGGAATAAATTAAATGTGCTAAAAGGCGCTTCTATGAGGGATAGGGTTAATTTAATGTATATGTGTTTTAAATCTATGGCAGCCACTAAAAAGAGGCTTTGGTAGAAGTATAGAAAAGTGGCAGATAAAATACAAGGCAACAGTAATGCCTAAATCATGAGCTTTCTGCATTAATGTCATCCTGCATTTAAAGTAATTGACCAATTTACACCAAATTATAAACTGCACCTTTTCCCATTACTCCATACATCATTTTAACGCATTTAATTCATTCCTAAACTGAAGACAATAATTCCAATTTATGCAGTCATGAATATGTTACTATGTATCATAAGAAGTATTTTCTATAACCTAGCAGAAGGTAGCTTAAAGCAGACTGAAGGTTAAGCAGATGTGCCTTTATGTGCAGTCTGCTTTACTTTCAAGCTATTTCAAGTGGTCCAATCTTCAAAACTCAGAACCGGTAACAAGCTATGGAGTAAAGGGTTAGGTCAAACTCTGCTTTACTTTCATCCTGCCTTAGAAAGTGGTCATGGGGGTAATGGTTCAGGAACAAGAGGGCCTGAAGGCCCTGATATCGCTCACCATTTGTAATGAAGCCTGATAGCTTTACCTTTGAATTTCACCCGTTTTATTCTAAATCCATTCAAGTTTGTCGACCTATTGTAGTATAGTAGAGTACATCAAAGGCAGATAACTAGTGCCTAAACAATACTGAAATGAAGCCTTTTTCTAGCATTTCAAAGTATATCAAGGGCAGGTAACTGTTGCCACAATGATTACATTTCAACAATAATTGCACTCCTTCCAGAATGTATAGCTACATCCTTTGTGTACAAGTATAATCAAAATCCATTGAAAAATGTAGTTGCAAGAGTGTAAACGCTGTAAAATATGGCATTTTCAGCAATTCAAAGGTAGATATCTCTTGATCTGTTTGTCCAATTCCAACCATAATCACCCTTTTTCGTACTCTTATGGTCATATACAATCTGGGCAAGTTTGAGAGAACTTGCATAAATATTGTGGCCTCTAGAGTGTAAACACTGTTAAATATTACCATTTTCAGCAATTCAAAGGTAGATCACTTTTGATCTATTGATCAGATTACAACCATAATTGAACTCATCCAAAGTCTTATGGCATTATACAATCTGAGTAAGTTTGAGGAAGATTGGATAAATATTTTGACCTCTAGAGTGTAAACATCATTAAATATGGCATTTTCAGCAATTCAAAGGTAGATAACGCTCGACCTATAAGTCTGATTTCAACCATAATCAAACTCATTTGAACTCTTATAGTCATTTACAATCTGAGCAGGTTTGAGATAGATTGGATAAAAATTGTGGCCTCTAGAGTGTAAACACTGTTAAATATGGCATTTTCAGCAATTCAAAGGTAAATAACTCTTGATCTATTTGTCTGATTTCAACCATAATCAAACTCATCCAAACTCTTATGGGTATATACAATCTGGGCAAGTTTTAGAAAAATTGGATAAATACTGTGGCCTCTAGAGTGTAAACACTGTTAAATATGGCATTTTCAGCAGTTCAAAGGTAGATAACTCATGACCTATTTGTCCGATTTCAACCATAATCGAACTCATCCGAACTCTTATGGCAATATACCATCTGAGCAAGTTTGAGAAAGATTGGATAAATATTGTGGCCTCTAGAGTGTAAACACAAAAATTGTTGACGCCCGGACGACGGACGACGGACAATCAAGGATTGCAATAGCTCACCCTGAGCTAGCTCAGGTGAGCTAAAAATGACAAAAAGAGTTCTGGTAAAAAATTTTTGATTGCTGTTACAGCGTTCAAGGTAGGTGGTTGATAAAAGCAGGTTGAAAGTAAAGCAGAATGCTCTTTTTGCTTCACAGTCTGCCTGCTTTATGCAGCCACCAGTAAGCAACTAAAGGCACAGGAAAAGTTAGCTACAGCTTTTAACCCTTTACTCCATATATACACATTTTTACACATTTAATTATTACCTCATTTGAAAAAAAATAAGTAGTTCTATTCTATACAGTAATGAATATGCAGTATAGGAAATAATTACTTTATCTGAGCATATGGTAGCTTCAAGCAAGCTGAAAGTAAAGCAGAATTCTACCTAAAGGTACATTCTGCTCTACGTTCAACCTGCTTTGAGTGGTCACCTGTCTTCAATACTAACAAGCACCTTAGAGCTGATATCCCCTGCCGCAGCGATTGTCCAGAAGAAAGTGGCAAACTTTATTGTGGGAGGAAGGGGCAAATGGTGATCACCTGTCTTTAAAAATCAACATTCAAAAGCTTTTTACAAAGTTTTATAAAAATCCATTCAATTTTGTACATAAAAATAAAGCCGTTTGTAGCATTATAAATCTAAGTATGACAGGGGCAGGTAACTCTTGATTCAAATTCAACAGTAATTAAACACTTTCAAGAAGTTATAATTGTGTGAAAGTATTATTAAAAAAAATTCAGAACTGTAGAATTTACTAGAGTGTAAACACATTTTCAACTCATCAAGGGCAGAGTATTCTTGACTAATTTGCACATTTTCGACAATAATTGAACTCATTCTATAAATAATAGCCATATATGATTTAATTTATTTTTTTCAAAATCCATTCACATTTGTACACAATAGCATGTAAACAATAAAGCCATGTTGAGCATTACTAAGTACATAAAGGGCAGATAACTCTTGCCACAAAGTATCCTTTTTTGACAATAATTGCAACTCTTATATTTATATACATCGTGTGTAAGTTAAATCAAAATCCATTAAAGACTGTAGTTAAACTGTTAAATATGGTTTTTTCGACTCATCAACGGCAGATAACTGTTGACTAGTTTCTCCGTTTTCAAAAATGATAACAATTTTTTGAAAACTAATAGCCATACATAGTTTAAGAATTTTTGTTATCAAAATCCATGCGTATTTATAGATACAAGGATGTAAACAATATTAAAATAAAGCATTTTCTAGCATTTCTAAGTACATCAAGGGCAGATACCGGTAACTCTTGCCACAAGTATCCTTTTTTGACAATAATTGCACACCTTCAAGAACTTTTACTTATAGACATCGTGTGCAAGTATCATTTAAATCCATTCATAATTGTAGTTGCCAGAAAGTAAAAACAGTTAAATATGGCTTTTTTTACTTATCAAGGGCAGATAACTCATGACTAATTTCTCTATTTTCAACAATAATCAAATTCATTTCAAAACTAATAGCCATACATAATTCAAGAAAGTTTTTTCAAAATCCATGCATATTTATAGGCTCTAGTATGTAAACAATATCAAAATAAAGCATTTTCTAGCATTTCTAAGTACATCAAGGGCAGAAAACTCTTGTCACAAGTATCCTTTTTTTTACAATAATTGCACACCTCCAAGAACTTGTACTTATAAACATTGTGTGCAAGTATAGTATAAACAAAATATGTTGAATACTGTAGTTGCTAGAGTGTAAAACTGTTAAATATGGCATTTTTAACACAAAAAGGGCAGATAACTCATAAATTCCTAAAATTTTCTGAAAAAAATTTGATTTCCCACGGTGCTCCTATGATGACAAATAAGTATACCAAGTTTCATCCAAATCTATTTATCGGTTTCTGAGATACAGTTGCGGACGGACAACGGGACGGACGTGCTACCGAATTGGGTTAGAGGGCCTTTTCTTTTGTTATTTTCTTTTGTTCGAACAACGGGCCACGGCCCCTTAGTGTATTGTTACGGAATGAACTCCATTGTCTTCTTTTGTTATGTTTACCGTTATCTGGCCCTCTAACCCACTTTAGTGGCGCGGACGGACAGCCGGACGGACGTTCTCACAGTTGGACATTTGTTGGGTATATTTTTTGTTTAAAAGTACCCAACAGTACACTAAAATACCCAACAATAACAATAGGGCAATCACGGAATGAATGGAATCTATTGTTCTCCCTACCCAACAAAGGACCTTTCGTGCGCTCGGACGGACCTAAAACAGTATCCCTCTGCCTTTCGGCAGGGGATAAAAACATGCTATGGAGTAAAGGAAATTTAGGAAGGGCATTTCTAAACAACAGGTAAATGCATTTAAATGTAATTGTTTGAAAGAAAAATTTAAGCTGCTGCTGCCTATCTTTAACCCTTTTCCCCATAGAAGCACCTTTTACTGCATTTAATTTATTCCTCCACTGAAGAAAATAGTCCCATTTATAGTCATAAATATGCACTGTAAGAAATATTTTCTACATCCTGGTAGAGGTAGATGGTTGCTTAGAGCAGATTGAAAGTACAGCAGAATGCCCCTTAAGGCACATTCTGCTTTACTTTCAACCTGCTTTTAGTGATCACCTGTCTTCAAAATTAGAAAGAGGCTATGTGGTAAAGTGTTAGCAATGTTGAGTAAGTAAAGGCTGGGCTTGCTGAGAGTAAAGGATTGACTTGTGTGGGAGATACCGTTCACTGTGATATAAACTTGTGTAAGTGTGTTTGACTGGTTTCCTAACTCACGAACTCTTCACAGCAAACAGTTAACCAGTCAAAAGGTAGAAAGACAAACTCAAATATAATACAAGAAGGCAATACAGCGTGAAAACAAAAGAAAGAAACTAAATAAAACTGAATATGTGTGTCTATCCGTAAGTTACAGCAGCCCATTATAGCAGGTTTATATGGTGTCAGCAGCAGATCAGACTCCGTGATGGCAATCCTCCTAGTACTGACTTTCTTTTTACAATTTGGAAACGGACTAAATTAAAAGCTTCAGAAAATTTTGCTTTCATAAGAAGTTCTCTCTACCTTATCCTCTACATTATGTGTCACATAATATGAATAGCCATTTATGGTTTGCACAGAGGTGCTGCATGAAACAAAATGAATCTCTTTTATATTACTTTAACCCTTTACTCAAGAGTTTCTACTTTTGAAAACAGGTGAAGACTTAAAATAGTTTGAAAAACTGCTTTAAGCTACCACCAGCTAGTATATAGGAAATATTGCTCATGGTGCATTTTCATTTATTACTGTATAAAATGGAAATGTACTCTTTTGTTGAGGAATAAGTTACATGCGTAAAAATGTGCGCTTATGGAGTAAAGGGTTAAGCAGTAGCCTATTCTAAACATAGCTGAATATAGGCTATGTGCACTATGGAGGGAAGGTTAATACACTTACAATGGAAAATGTCAACAGGAGTTGAGTTCCAATTTTACTTAGCCCAGTGAATATCGAGACAAGACTTGGCAGTTCCTTGTGAAACCAGATTGGATTACTTGCCATTCTGTAATCTCACAATTTTCGTTTTTTTAACCCTTTCACTGTCAATGACGCCAAAAGGCTCGTTTGGCAAACAGTTTGGGTCCTGATCAGACGCTGACTGATCTAAATCTTAATTGTTTGACACTCTTTACCAAATTTGGTCAGTCAATACAGTCAAACTGCTTTAAATCTAACTTTGAAACAATATTGCAAAAAACAATATTGAAATAGATAACCAAATGGTAGTGAAGGCGTAATAACCTCACCATAAATGTGCCATTGAAAGATTTAAACTATTGCGCAGAAACTAAAGTTTAATCCCTTCCTACCAGAAACTTTGTATTTATGCAGTCTTTAGACTACTTTCCCATTGATATCTATTTTAAACTTGGTTATAAACTTAATATCATCATGTGACTTGCATCAAATAAATGGACATAACTATGATAGAATTGTAGTAAACAATCAAATGAAACAAAATAAACAAAAATAAAAGAATGAAAGTATATCACACAGTTAAAACTGTGTACTGCAGCCCTTCAACACACAAGCATATTAGTCTTATATAAAGGTGAACATTTATAGCAGGACAAAGACACTGCACAGGGCTCCTATAGGACCTTTGTGCATTGCATTTGTCCTGCATCAATTCATTCATCCCGGATACTTGAAATGGGTTATTCTAGACTAATTTCATGTAAGTCTAAGTCCAATTTGGACTATTTACAGTTGATTTTAGGCATATATTGGAAAAACTGCTAACAGTGTAGACAGTGATCAGAGGGCTCCTACAGGAGCTACACTGTGTTCATAGGATAAGGTTACTCTTCACAGGTAAATTTACAGGACTCCAGATAAGAGGGAGCTGAAAAAATCCCAACATAGTCTTACTCATTTCAGCATCAAATCCTATGGTAATGTATTACTGCTCATTAGAATAGTGTCGTAGAGGTGATTCTAACGACATCATAGGATTTAATCCAGAAATAAAGATTTTATTTTTTTGAAATATTCCCCTTATCTGGAGCTCTGAAATTTTAAGTGTCTATTAGAGTCTCCATTTACTGAATGGCAATTGTACACAGGTTTAACTGTAGTTATAAACAAAAGAAAAATCAAGAACCAAAGAAATAAGAAAACCAAAAGCATAAATGAAGGGAGAAAATCTGGCAAGTTTTGGGTTGTGGATAGATGAGGAAAAACTTGTACACATGGTGCTGGCTACAGACTTGTTTTATTGGTTTCCGTGTATAAAAGATACAACACATATTGCAACAGTGCCCAATAGTTTGGCCCGACTAGCATTTAAAATGTGTAGTAATGTTTCACTATATTTTTAACAAGTTAGAATCCAATGTTCTATTTTTTTGTAAGAACATTCTACATTCCTATTAATGTAAAATTTTGAAACATGCTATATTATACAACCATTGATAAAAGTTTATTGCAAGTAAATAGCTTTGATTATAATGTAAAAGAATCAGGGCTCCAAACAAGGAAAGTATTTCAAAAGGTTAAATCTTTATGTATGCATTACACACTATGGTGTTAAGTTCTATTCATTAGAATCGTCTCAAAGGGATGATTCAAATGAATAGTTACACCATAGGCTTTGGTGCAGACATGAAGGAGAAATTGTTGATTTGTTCAGTTGACTCACTCTTATCTGGAGCCCTGCAGTATATAATTTTTAATAAATGGTTTTCATTTTGATAGGGACAATGCAAAATAAGTAAAATGCCGTCTCTAAATTGTGTTATATATAATATATATGTAAAATTTAAACTGAAAATCATATTTTAAGTATGATATAGATTTCTAAAACTGGCAAGAGCAAGTACTTGACCAATAAAACTAAAATGACTTTAATATCACAACTCATTTCTATATGAAAGTCCAGGTTAAGAGAATGGCATTTCAACATTTGCTGTCTATTTAATATTGACCTTTATAATGCTCAATTTTCAAATTAACTCGTGTACTTTCTTATCAATGACTAGTTTACACTAAATCTCAAAGGTTTGTTCCATAAGATATTTTAAAGTATAACAAACAGTGTAGACCCAGATCAGAGGGCTACTTTAGGAGCCCTCTGATCTGGGTCTACACTGTTTGCAAAAGATGCATATATCAGTCTTTGCCTTAAATTTTCAGACCACTTGCCCAAAGCTGACAAATACTGCTTTTTTCACAGCAATAGATGCCAAATTCTGATGCAAATATCACTTGCCTAATTCAGAATTTCAGAAACCCTAGCATTGGGCAAGTGGATTAGAGGGAAGACTGATATATCGCGTCCAGCACTATAAAGGCAAATGGAAGCACGCTACTCTTGTGCTCTACTCTATAGAACCTACTTATTCCCCAGTTAATGTTAATGAACACAGGTTGCACTCTGGCGTAAGTAATGGGAAGAACCAACTATTATTCACTCTCCCTTCATTTAGCATTAACACAAACCTGTGCTGGTTTACGGATTGTGGTTGGCGAGCCCTCTCGTTTCGGTGTACGACTGCCCGCTGTGGTTGAGACAGTTGACGTATGTACTACACTAACAGGTATATGTACAGACTTTGTCCCCGGCTGAGACAAGCGACTGTCCTTTGTAACTGCTGAACCAACTTTCTGTGTCGGCCCAGGCTTTGTAATGGTCGCTACAGGTAACACAGGTTTATTTGGAGGTATTGGGGGAGGGACCCCGCGACCTACTGACCCTCCACGTCGAGGGGACACAGGTCCAGATATAGGAGTAGGACTTGCTGTTTGTACAGTAATTCTACCCCCACCACTCACAACTGAAGGACTCCCCGTCATAGTCACATTAAGTTTCTGACCCCCATGAGGATCATTGAGAGATTTGTCTGATACTGCTCCTACTGGAGCCATGCGTTGTTCCAGACTGTTATCACTGAACTGTAACACACCACGTTCTACAGGCTGAGGACTTGAATATCGGGTATTATCACGTTTGCGAGCACCCGACTCTGCAGTATTGTTTCTAGGTGACAAGCCTGCCTCATGTTCCACTACACCTGAGTCACCGTATGATTTCAACTGGCCTGATTTCCCTGTCAGTGTATTAGAGGATATATTAGAAGAGCTACTGCCCGATGACCATACTTGAGTACGTTCACTAGATGACCGTCCTTGAGGTAATCCAACACTTGATTTAATTTCAACACTATGCACTGCTTCTTTAGGTATCTTGCCTTGCACTTGTAATGTTTCCAGATGATTTCTTAATACCTCAAGCTGTCCTTGTAAGTCCTTAGTGCGATTCTCTTCTCGCTGTAATTTGTTTCTCATCTGTTCCCGTTCCAGATCGAATTCACTGAGTTGTCTCTCCATGGTGGCCTCCATTTTCAATGATTTTTTAGACTCCTGCACTAGGCCTTCAGCCATGTTCATAGACTTTGTTCTTTCTTCACTAAGGGCTTTTTCATATTGATCTGCTTTCTTTTTCTCCATCATGAATTTCTCTACAAGTTTTTTACGTTCCTTAATTAACATTAATGCTACTTGTTTATGTTTAGCTGAACTAGCCCTTTCCTCTTCAAGATTTGCTAAAGTCTTTTTCAAGTCTTTCTCCATTTTCTTGGTATTTGCCTTTTCAAAATCCACCTGCAAAGAGGAAAACCATTTCAGGTATCTATACAAGTGGCAACTCTCTGTAGAGGGAACTTGTTTATAATAAAACACAACTTATTAGAAGAAAATAGCCCTTAATATGTTACCCCATAGTCTATTTCAAGTTTGGAAGACAGAGGACCACTTAAAGCAGGTTAAAAGTAAAGTAGAATGTGCCGATATTCCAGCCTGCTTTAAGCTTTCATCTGCTAGGATATTGTAACTATTTCATATGGTAACATATTCATGACTATAATATATAGTGAAACTATTTACTTGTAAGGATGAATGAATTAAAGGCATATACATTTATGGGGTAAGTTTATGCATTACCACTGTCCTACTTTAACCCATTACCCCCATAGCCTGTTTCTAGATTTGAATACAAGTGATTACTTAAAGTAGCCTTAAGGCACATTCTGTTTTACTTTCAGCCTGCTTTAAGGGTGTATCAATGTCATGACTTTGGGAACTTTTCAAAGTATAGGAAAACACTCTATGATGGTTTTGTATTGAAGAGCTATTTAAGATGAATGAAAAAATAGAAAAAGTGTACATTTTGGTGAACAACAGTTGGCTCTACGGCCATGTAAAATTTACCCCACCCACTTCCTCTTATTTTGTCCTTTTCAAACAGCCCGCTTCAATAAAACCCATTTTAAATGAAAACAAATATGATAATTTGGTTTTGTGTTATGTATTTCCTATCTATGGTAGTATTTCTTCATACAAAAACTAATTTAAGAAAAAAAAAGGCACCAAATGTGAAATTTATAAAGCTCTTAATATCATCGGTATGGTACTTTTTTGTAAATTTTGTAAGGGGCGATAACTCTTTTTACTTTAATAACTCAAAATTTTCAACACTGACCTTTCAATTTCTTTTCATATTTTGAACTGCCTTAGTATGGGCTTTCATCTGGTAGAATATAAGAAAAAGTTTAATACTATAACTATTTCATTTTCAAACTTTTTTACTTTTTTTCATAAAATAAAAAAATCTAATAAAATCATGCCCTATATAAAGCATATTTTTGATATTCAAGGATCCATATTGTTCAAACCTGGTGCCTGCTTTGTCTAAATTTGGTTTATATATGTGAACATACCACCATAGACATGAAATAAATAAAGAAAACCCAAATTACCATGTTTGTTTTCTTTTTAAAATAGATTTTACTGAAGCTTGCACTCTGAATGGGTAAAATTTGAAGAAAAAAATCCAAATTTGACATACCTTTTTCAAATCGCTGTAGCTCAAAAAAAAGGACACCACCATATATATTTTTTTTCATTTTTTCATTCATCATAAATAGCTCTTCCAACAAGAGGGCCATGGCCCTTAATTCGCTCACCTGAGGACATTGAAGTTTGTACCTAAGTTGACTGGGCAAGACAACATTTTAATATAACTATAAATGGAGTTATCTTCCAGACAAGAAAACATGACAAAAGTGAATTTTGTTGCCAAGCTTATGACCCTTATCCATGACACATCCTCTTATCAAGCTATTTCCATTTCCAATAAATGATAATTATTTCACTAGCGTCAACAGAACTGGAATTATTTTCCTGACAATAAAATATGACAAAGGGGAAAAACTAAATATTGCTGCCCTTGTGCATGGCATTTTCTCTCATCAGTTTCTTTCCATACATAAAATTTCATTACAATAGCATCAGTAGAACTGAAGTTGTCTTCTTGACAAGAAAATATCACAAAGGGAAATAACTCAAAAAACAATGATGTCAGAGTTATGGCCTTTGCAAATGGCACTTCCTCTCATCAGGCTCTTTCCAAATAGGCAATTTCATTTTACCCATTACCCCATAGCATGTTTCTAATTTTGAAAATAGGTGGCCACCTAAAGCAGGTTGAAAGTAAAGCAGAATGTGTCTTAACCCTTAGCCTGCCACTCACGACTATAGCTTTATATGCAAACAGCTTGGATCCGGATTAGACGCCGAGTAACTCGGCGTCTCATCCGGATCCAAGCTGTTTGACACTCGGACAACATTTTCAGCAATTTTGAGCAACTTTGAAGCACTTTGAAACTTGAAGCAGACGAGAAATATAGCAGACGACAATTTATTTGGCGGGCTAAGGGTTAATGCACACTTTGCTTTACTTTTGCATCTTACATTTTCATGACTGTTTAAAGTGGAATTATTGAAAAGACATACAGATAACTCTGACAAAACCAATATTAAACATATGTATAAATATGGCATAAGACATAATTACATAACTGTCAGTGGATCACTTCCAGATCCTGTTTCTCTAAGTATGAATCAGACTGAACCATATCTAAACTTTAGCAGACAACATGTTCAGCTGATCATGACCAGTTCTGTGATACCCACTACCAGTTCAGAGTTGCATAATATTTGACCTCAGTGGCTAGAACGCTTGGGCTTACCCTTACCAGACTGAAATGATGTCTGCTTAAAACCTACTGTATGTGAAAAGTGTACAAAAAAACAATTTAGAAAATGTTAAGTTGGTAAATGAGTGGCAAATAGGTTGGATCCAGATTAGATGTAGCATTATGATTATGTTGCATCTGATCTGGATCCAAAATGTTTGCAAATATTGGCTATTTGCCCATAGTATATTAAGGGTAACTCAGGTAAATACAGTTCTGCCTAAATCAAAAATACTGTAAAACCTGCCTAGAGCAGCACTTAAACTGTGCAGGGTGGTGTCAAATGTGACCCTAGGGATTTCATTTTAACAAACTATAGATAGATCCACCAGGAGATTCTACTGTACAAATATCAAAGCTTAGGGCCTAGTAGTTTTGGGCAAGAAGATTTTTTAAAGATTTTTGCTTTTTTGCTTTTTCAAGCAGAGTTTGTGCTTTTTTTCCTTTTTTTTGAACAACTTCTGTAGAGAAGCATCCAAAGAACATCATAAGCAGTTTGAACTCTCCCTACAATCGGCGGGTTTCAGTAGAGATGTCGTTTGAAGTAAAAGTGAACGGACAGACGGACAGACGGACAGACGGACAGACGGACAGACGTACTACGGACGGTGAGCGGTCACAATAGCTCACCTTGAGCCTTTGGCTCAGGTGAGCTAAAAAAACAATGATAAAAAAAAAGTTTAATACTTTGAAAAAATGGCTCATGACATTGATACACCCTTAAGCTACCATCTTGTAGGATATAGAAAATATTTATGGTACATTTTCATGACTGAGTAAAGTGGATCTAATTTCTTCACTGGATGAATAAAGTAAAGGCATAAAAAGGGGTATTCATTGGGTAATGAGTTAAGTAACCACCCTGTTCTATACAAAGGACCATTCAACTTATTTTAAATTGGGGCAAAGAGTCTATAATCTTGAAACCTCATTAAACTGAACATTCTTGTCTTTCCTGAAGGGTTCGGTTTTCTGCTGTCTAGTTGGCTACTCAAAGCAAGAAGAAAGTGAACAAGTAAGCTCTTTCGATCTTGTTTTAATGAAAAGCCACTTTCCTTAAGTAAAGAATTGCTATATAAGCAAGTTTAGTTTAATAGACACGGTCATCTTGCTTTAAGCAGAAACCTGCCTTAACCACAGAGGTACTATACACACAAACTTGTATTAGGTGACTGCTGAATAAGGTAGTCTGTTTATCTTAACCCACAGATGACAGTTTACCCAGGACAAACTCATGCAGAAAGCTCCTGCAGTTCCTTTATCCTGCATTAACTTAAATCAACACTTTCAACACAATGGACATGTTTTTAAAAAACAACCTATAGGAGCCCTCTGATCTGGGTCCACACTGTTTGTTAATTTAAACCATTACTACCCAGAATTTCAAGTATATTGGTTCATGTTTTGGTAATCAAAAAGATCCAGAAGGGAACCTTATAACCCACAAGATTTACTTAGTGTTGAAAGAGTTAAGCTGGCCATATAGGCCATAAATATACCCAATAATAGCTATGCTATATCAGTATGATATCTCTGGGGGTAAAAGGTTGTTTCAGATTTTATTATATGCCTTCCCATGATATCAAGCCATTCCGTGTGTATCTGTACAGTAAGATACAAGAGTCTGTATCTTACTCCTTGTATTTCACTGTTTGTAATTTATGCTGCCATTGTTTTAGATCAGCGTGACGCTATGTAGTCTGGTTACACATACATGTTCAAGTTTTGTTTTATTCTATGTGGAATAAAATTTATTCTTGATCTGCTTCAAATATCTGTTTCTGAATATAAAATAATTTAAACAACTATCTAGTTGTTGATGGTGTATATTGAAGGCATATAATACACAAATCACTGTGGCGGTGCTACAGGGCAGTGTTTTCAGCTCTCCTGTTTTTCCCTGCGGAATCGTCCGTTGTTTTCGCCCAAAAACTTCTTGAGCTGAAATCATTGTCCTGTATCACATGGCCAACTGGTAAAATGTGTATGTACCTCTTGTTTCAGTCTCTCCCTCTCTTTCTCCAGCATGTAAGTAACGTCATCTCCCTGTGCTGTGTCTTGGGCATGCTTTCTCTTCTCTTCATCTAATTCTGTACAAACCTGTAAACAGAGGCCATGACAGGTCAGCCATTGCTGACATACAGAGATACAGTCGAATCTCGATACTTCAAACTCGCTTAAATCAACCTTACCTTAAGTTTAATTTTGATATCTTGATCTCGCTTAAGTTGAACATACCCGTATTTCAAAGCCATGTTTTAACTTTGAAAAATGGATATGTTCAAACTAATTTGAGTTCAAAGTATTGAGTTTCGACTGTATATCAAATAACTTGTCTTAACCCTTCTCCAGCTATTGGTGATTTTTGATAACAGCACCGACCTAGATCTGACAGTTCCTGAAGGAGCTGTTTGATTGCAGTCTACTGTTTTCTTACAGGGTGGGTCAAACATGAGTATTTGCTCTTTCCTGGGGAAATTAGAGCATCTGATCTAGATCCAAACTGTTTCACCTGTTTGCACAAAAAAGTAAACTTGGTTATTTTATAAGTAAAGACACAAAATATTTTCTGACATGTATCCAAACATTTCCTTGCAGAACATAGTTAACCCTTTCCCCAATAGAAGTGCCTCTTAATGCACCTAATTTACATATCTATCTCTTACCAATAGACATGGTGTTCAGATACAACTTGACACTGAAAACAAAACTTATGTTATCTAAACAGTTCCTGCTTTAATATAATGCAAGAATAATTAAAAGGTTTAACCCTTCTCCAGCTATCAGTATATACTAACACTTTTTGAAAACAGTGTTAACTCCAGATCAAACAACTGTAAAGGAGCTGTCTGATCAGGGTCTGCACTGCTTTATTTCAAGATCCGTTTAACAGGAGTTTTCACTCATTCCTAGGCAAAATCTTTATCTTTTAAGTCAACGAAATGGTTGAAATGATAAATGTTCAAAGTGGGCGTAGTTTTATACATATGAATATTTAGCAGGAGAGAAAGATTAACATAGCACCAGATACTACGATAATAGTTGATACTTTAGACTATTTTATTTTCTCCAACCAGGATAATCGTCCATTATTAGTCCTCGTGTGATAAGTGATTTTCATCCCTGGCTAATAAGTGTTTTGATGCCGCCTGTCGAGCTGTACACAGTTTGCAAACATTACCGGCTGAATTATGTAATTGATGGCCCTTCCCTTAACATCAGACCAATTGACTTGTATTTTATACGAGATCATGTGGCAAATGGGAAATCCTTAATTGACATGTTAGGGACCCTAGTTGCCAAACAAAAGTGGGGTGTTTAGCACAGGATAACTAAGACTATCCAATAAAAAATGACGAATTGTTAATATCGCCAATCATAGCAGAATGGCTCAAAAGCCTCAAATGACGCTTTTCTTAAACCACCAATATCACACAACTACTGATCAAAATCATCAAACATTCTAGTTACCGGCATCACGAAAACTTCATGTTTATTATACAAAACTTCAAGACATAGATCTGTAACGATCAAATTCTTACTAAAACGCAACTATGCTACTGGCTACCCCTTCCCCTGTATGGAAGCATTTCACTCTTTCTGCCTGCCAACAAGAAATCAACACCATGTAACATCTATCTGCATGCAGAAACTTGAGAGAGTGTTCAGATAAATTTTAAAAGCAGACAAAATACATGTATATCGCATAGTTAACTGATTCTGCATGACGGAAGAATTAATTCAGAACTAATTTGAGTGCAGATATACATGTTGCGTTAATCACGAGTTACATCCCTTACATAAGAAGCCTGCCATATCTACAAATACATGACTTGTGAGATTAATTGTTGTAAATGGTTGTAAAAATTGGTAAGTTAACTAAATCAGACATTTGTCACAGTTTACAGATCTATTGCTATCATAATCTGGTGTCTCTCTAGTGTGGTATAGATTTTCTGATATTAGCTTGCATAAGTTAACAATAGGTAGCGTGTGACGCAGCGTTAAAATGGTAAAACAAGAGGGCCTGAAGGCCCTGATATCGCTCACCTGTTGTACTGAAGCCTGATAGCTTTACCTTTCTGTTTCACCCATTTAATCTATATCCATTCAAATTTGTAGTATAGCATGTAAACAATTTTGGAATACAACCTCATAATTCTAGTATAGTAGAATATATCAAGGGCAGGTAACTAGAGCATAAACAATGCTGAAATGAAGCCTTTTCTAGCATTTCAAAGTATATCAAGGGCAGATAACTATTGCCACAATGATTAGATTTCAACAATAATTGCACTCCTTCTAGAACTTATAGCTATATACTTTGTGTGCAAGTATAACAAGGGCCACTATGGCCCTACATCGCTCACCTGGTACACCATGGCAAACTTGACCTATAGTGACCTAGATTATGACTGGCCATGACCCACAATCAACCTCTAGAGTGTAAACAAGATTTTCCTATCATTTGACCTAGTTTTTGAAAGGACACAATCCATATTTGATTTTGACCTAGATTTGATGTAGGCAAAACTTCTGACAATATTTCATGCAGATCTAGTGAGATTTGTAACTTCGAAAAGGTTAACACTGTTTTTATTTGATTTGACAAAGTGACCAGTTTTCAACCAGACATCCATCATTCAAAATTAACTGAGCTAGATATCAATGAGGCAAACATGTTGAGCAAAATTCATTAAAATCCAATGAGAGTTGTAGCATCTAGAGTGTTAACAAGTTTTCCCTATGATTTGACCTAGTGACCTATTTTTTTACTCTAAATGACCCATATTCGAACTTGACCTAGGTATCGATTAGGCAAACATTCTGACCAAAGTTGCATAAAGATCAGATGAAATTTAAAGCCTCAAGAGTGTTAACAAGGTTTTTCTATGATTTGACCTAGTGACCTAGTTTTTGACCGGACATGACCGATATTCAAACTTGACCTAGATATCAAAAAGACAAACATGCTGACCAAGTGTCATCAAGATCCAATGAGATTTGTAGCCTCTAGAGTGTTAACAAGGATTTTCTATGATTTGACCTAGTGACCTAGTTTTTGACCGCACATAACCCATATTCGAACTTGGCCTAGATATCAATGAGACAAACATTCTGACCAAGTTTCATGAAGATCCAATGAGATTTGTAGCCTCTAGAGTGTTAACAAGGATTTTCTATGATTTGACCTAGTGACCTAGTTTTTGACCGGACATAACCCATATTCGCACTTGACTTAGATATCAATGAGAAAAACATTCTGACCAAGTTTCATGAAGATGCAATGAGATTTGTAGCCTCTAGAGTGTTAAGGTTTTTCAATGATTTGACCTAGTGACCTAGTTTTTGACCCAACATGACCCACATTCGAACTTGGCCTAGATTTCTACTAGACCAACATTGTGTTCAAGTTTCATGAAGATTGGATGATATTTGTAGCTGCTAGAGTGTTAACGAACCAATTGTGGACAGACAGACGATGGACGACGGACATCCAGCGATCCTAAAAGCTAATAAAAATCCATTCAAAACTGTAGTTGCAAGAATGTAAATGCTGTTAGATATGGCTTTTGCAGTAATTCAATGGCAGATAACTCTTGACCTATTGGTCCAATTTCAACCATAATCTAACTCATCCAAACTCTTATGGTAATATACAATCTGAGCAAGTTTGAGAAAAATTGGATAAAAATTGTGGCCTCTAGAGTGTAAACACGCTTAACCCTTAACCTTATAGAAGCGACTTTTAGCACATTCATTTTATTCACCCGTTGAAGAAAATAGTTCCAAATTATACCGTAATGAATATGTGTCATATTTAATACTTTCCTTATTCTAGCAGTTAATAGATTAAAGCAGGCTGAAAGTAAAGCAGAATGCGCCTTAGGGCGCATTCTGCTTTACTTTCAACCTGCTTTAAGTAGTCACATATCTTCAATACTAGAAACAATGCTATCAGGTAAAGGGTTAAATATGGCATTTTCAGCAATTCAAAGGTACTGTCCTTTTCACTCAGCTCTGTCACTGAATTTGTATCGAAAAATTTCAAACAATTTCAGCTTTGTACCTACATGAGACGATCAGATCGTTTTTTTACGAACTCACATGCAAAGTTTGAGAAACATCGGAACTGTGGGTAGGGAGATATCCTGAAAAATATTATTTTCCTGTAGTAAACTTGCAGTCAGCTGTGTTTGCAAATGGCCGCCGTGTAGCTTAATGTGACGTAATGCGCATGTGCGTAAATCGTCAAGGACTATTCCATTTTTCTGCAGGTGTGACAGCAATAAATTAACATGCTGCACAATAATGTTGCAATTAAATCCGTTAAACGGATTAATTGTGATTGTCTATTTACCTAGTTTTTGTTTGATGTTGTTTTAATTAAAACCAATAAGTTTTTATTGCATGGAATCATCTAAGAAAGATATTATAACCGATTTATGACGTCAAAAAGGAAAGTTCTTTAACGCACTTGAGAGAGAGGGAGAGAGAGAGAGAGAGAGGGAGAGAGAGAGAGAGAGGGAGAGGCAGGTGTTCAATATATTAGAATGAGCGAGTGAGAGAGGAGGGAGAGAGTTGGAGAGATCTTTGATTTTAGAATGAGAGAGTGATGTTTGCTTATGCATGTTTAATGACTGTAAATTCTAAACCGAGAACAAAAGTACTAGATCTACTACTAGATCTAGTATATTGAACCATAAATTACGTTTTTGTGATATTCTCCTACTTTCTTTTGAAACCTACACACGTAGATTTCTACTAGATCTGCACGTTTGTGAAGCATTACACGATTTAAACCCTGCGATAGATTTGATCCACCTGAGTCAGATGTGTTCCTCACCAACATGCCATCCCTTGTAGCAACAACCAAAGCCATACCGAGCCTGTCCACCTCGGACCATGGTATAATCTTCCATGAGCTAAATGTTATATCCAACCAAAAAGAAAGGTTTTAAGCTGCAAGCGGGCAAACTGGTCACACGTTTAAAAGGACATAGACGGCTTCAATGACGACTTCCTTAAAACTTCATATGACAGTATAGACAAGGCTCGGAATGGCTTTAAGTACATATTGAAAACTCTTTGTGACACACACACACTTACCAAATAAAGTCACAAAAAGTAGACAAGATGGATTATCCCAAGTATAATCAGAACAGAACAGAACATAACTTTATTTCACCCAGGTATATGATATACAGCATGGGGTTATGTATACAAAGTAAAGAATATGTTTGTGGTTCAATTATGAAATAAAAGAGGCTATGTGAGACGAGTGGTTGTAGGTCACTGGTATGTTGTTTCAAAACACCTGTGACTTGAACGCTCGTCAATGACATTTCGCAGTACGTTATGCGTTTGTGTACTATTCACCAACAAAAGCATGCGTAGACTACGATGAAACAGTATACGGCTGCAACGCGGGTAATAAATTAATGAGCCTACAAGAATATCTACAAGAGTTGGAAGGTACAACAATCTGGTAAGCGTTAAGCATAATAGGTATGTAGTTTCTTAACTTATGTGTCCCTGAAAATTATAATAGACAATATTAATTTCCAGTTTAGTTAAGTCCATTTGGTACTACTTATGTCTAATTTAAGCAATATGTTTAAAATGGGAAACAGTGCAGAACCTGTGATCTGGGTCTGTGCTGTTTACCTAGGGCTTGTTAATTTATTATACTCGTCGCTAGGTTGATTGTGTTATACAGACGTTACATGAATTATCAATTGTACATGTATATAACTATAACATTTTAACAGGAAACAACAGGACTTTGACATTTTCGACATTGAATATTATGCAGATAGTTTCGATTCATACCAGACACCTTTGGTGAGGGGCCTGGTTGGAATCCAAACTGTCCTCTACTCAGTTTGGCCGTAGCAAACAGGGTAGATCCAAACCCGACCGCTCTACATGGGCAGTCTGGTTTGGGTCCACTCCGTCTGGTTTGGGTCCACTCCGTCAACAGTATTTGATATGACATATGATACCAATAGTTATAATCGTTAAACATATATAGATATGTAGTTTCTTAACTCATTTATCCCTGAAAATTATAATAGACATTAGACAATATAGATTTCCAGTTAAGTTTAGTCAATTTGGTACTATATATTTATGTTTTATTTTAGCAATATGTTTAACATGGAAAACAGTGAAGCTCCTGCTCAGAGAGCTCCTTAAGGAGCTCTGTGATCTGGATCCACACTGCCTACCTAGGACAATTGTACTATTTACAGGTACATTGGTTAATGACTAAACTCGTTGATAGGATTGACTACATGTCAATTTATCGCCAGGGCTCCAGATAAAGGGAGTATATACATCCAGCATTTCTAACTCACTTCAGCACATATTCCCAGAGACTACTCAACAGAATCGTCTCGGTGAGGCGATTCTAAAGAGCAGTGACATCAGGGGGTCTTATCCTGACATAAGGGTTTAGGATGTTGAAACACTCCCATTATTTGGGGTTCTGGATGGATAGAAGAAGAAACAAGAGGGCCTGAAGGCCCTGATATCGCTCACCATTTGTAATAAAGCCTGATAGCTTTACCTTTGTATTTCACTCTTTTTATTCTAAATCCATTCAAGTTTGTCGACCTAATCTAGTGTAGTAGAGTACATCAAATGCAGATAACTAGAGCCTATAAACATTACTGAAATGAACCTTTTTTCTAGAATTTCAAAGTATATCAAGGGCAGGTTACTATTGCCACAATGATTACATTTCAACAATACATGTAATTGCACTCCTTCGAGAACATATAGCTATATACTTTGTGTACAAGTATAATGAAAATCCATTGAAAACTGTAGTTGCAAGAGTGTAAACACTGTAAAATATGGCATTTTCAGCAATTCAAAGGTAGATAACTCTTGATCTATTTGTCAGATTTCAACCATAATTACCTCTTTTTGAACTCTTATGGTCATATACAATCTGGGCAAGTTTGAGAAAGCTTGGGTAAATATTGTGGCCTCTAGAGCATAAACACTGTTAAATATGTCATTTTCAGCAATTCAAAGGTTGATAACCTATTGGTCTGATTACAACCATAATTGAACTCATGCGAAGTCTTATGGTAATATACAATCTGAGTAAGTTTGAGAAAGATTGGATAAAATGTGTGGCCTGAGTGTAAACACCCTTAAATATGGCATTTTCAGCAAATCAAAGGTAGATAAGTCTCGACCTATTGGTCTGATTTCAACCATAATCAAACACATCTGAACTCTTAAAGTCATATACAATCTAAGCAAGTTTGAGATAGATTGGATAAAAATTGTGAACTCTAGAATGTAAACACGTTAAACTAGAACGGCTATCACTAAAGGTGATAAATACCCCCACTATGCAGCACTCTGTCACACTCTGCAGACGTTTTCAATGAGGTTTGACAATGGCAGGGTGCTGCCACCATCATAAAAACTTGGAAAATTTATGGCAAGTATCAAGTAAATCAGGTTGAAAGTGAAGGAGTTCCCCGTACAACATTTTGCCTGCCAATTTCAAGACCAATTTCAAGGCCAAAGGCCAAGGCCACAGAGATTTGAAATGTGTGTCTTGCACATCTACTACTCCTGAGTAACATTTATGCAAAGTATTAAGTGAATCAGGTTGAAACTGAAGGAGCAGTTGAAAGTACAAGATTTTGCCTGTCAATTTCAAGACCAATTTAAATGACAAAGGTCAAGGTCAAGGTCACAGAGACCTGAAATTTGTGTCTTGCACATCTACTACACCTGAGTAACATCTATGCCAAGTATCAAATGAATCGGGTTGAAACTGAAGGAGGAGTTGAAAGTACAAGATTTTGCCTGCCAATTTCAAGACCAAATTTAAGGCCAAAGGTCAAGGTCAAAGAGACCTGAAATTTGTGTCTTGCACATCTAGTACACCTGAGTAACATTTATGCCAAGTATCAAATGAATCGGGTTGAAACTGAAAGAGGAGTTGAAAGTACAAGATTTTGCCTACCAATTTCAAGACCAATTTCAAGGCCAAAGGCCAAGGTCAAGGTCACAGAGACCTGAAAATTGTGTCTTGCACATCTACTACACCTGAGTAACATCTATGCCAAGTATCAAATGAATCGGGTTGAAACTGAAGGAGGAGTTGAAAGTACAAGATTTTGCCTGCCAATTTCAAGACCAAATTTAAGGCCAAAGGTCAAGGTCACAGAGACCTGATATTTGTGTCTTGCACATCTAGTACACCTGAGTAACATTTATGCCAAGTATCAAATGAATCGGGTTGAAACTGAAAGAGGAGTTGAAAGTACAAGATTTTGCCTACCAATTTCAAGATCAATTTCAAGGCCAAAGGTCAAGGTCACAGAGACCTGAAAATTGTGTCTTGCACATCTACTACACCTGAGTAACATCTATGCAAAGTATCAAATGAATCGGATTGAAACTGAAGGAGGAGTTGAAAGTACAAGATTTTGCCTGCCAATTTCAAGACCAAATTTAAGGCCAAAGGTCAAGGTCACAGAGACCTGAAATTTGTGTCTTGCACATCTAGTACACCTAAGTAACATTTATGCCAAGTATCAAATGAATCGGGTTGAAACTGAAAGAGGAGTTGAAAGTACAAGATTTTGCCTACCAATTTCAATACTAATTTCAAGGCCAAAGGTCAAGGTCACAGAGACCTGAAATTTGTGTCTTGCACATCTACTACACCTGAGTAACATTTATGCCAAATATCAAATTAATCGGGTTGAAACTGAAGGAGGAGTTGAAAGTACAAGATTTTGCAGACAGACCGACGGCCAACCAACCGACCGACGGCCAACCAACCAACCAACCGACCGACCGACAGGCTGATTCCAGTATACCCCCCTCAAACTCTGTTTGTGGGGGTATAATAAGGCATTTCAGCAGTTCAAAGGTTGATAACTCTTGATCTATTTGTCCTATTTCAACCATTTGAACTCTTATGGTGATATACAATCTGGGCAAGTTTTAGAAAGATTGGGTAAATATTGTGGCCTCTAGAGTGTAAACACTAAAATTGTTGACGTCGCACGACGGACAACGCACGACGGACATTCAAGGATTGCAAAAGCTCAACCTGAGCTAGCTCAGATGAGCTAAAAAGGGAAAATATCTGGAGGTGTTGGACTTGCAGTATTCTGATACTTGATATTATCGTGAAAATCTTTTCATAATGAGGTTTACAAATTTGCTCATATTTATAAGCGTGTCTACTGGGGCTTCAGATAGCAAATAATACAAGGGGGTGTGACGATATGCACTTGGGATACTAAGGTTCAAGAGATTACGCCTTTCTTCTTGAAAGAAATTGCACTCAAGTAAATAATGTTTTTCAGATCCAATGTCGTTAGTCTGACACAGCGGGCATAATCTTTCCTGGAAAGGTGTTCCGTCATAGCGCCCTGTTTCGACTGGCAGGAGATGGTTTGCGGTCCGAAATTTAAAGAGATTGAGGTAACTGTGTCTATCAAGCTGTGTGAAATATTTTTCGAAATTTACGTTTTGTTTATAGCTATAGTAAATTTTGCCTTTGTTTGACTGTTGTAGACTGGTGTGCCAGCCTTGTTTGAACTGGTCAATCAAGATTTGTTTAATATTTAGGTGTATATTATTGAGATTAACTTCGAACTGGCTTGCCCATATGTCGGGTCGCCCTACAGAGCACAATATATCATTAATTTTGTTTAACCATTTAAAGTTGTTGTGGGGTTGGTTTATCATGTAAGTATACATATGATATGCTATCTTTTGGTCTTTTCCTGATAATAACCTTGCCCAGTAGGAAATCATGCGACTCTGAATGACGATTGAAATGGGATACCTGCCAAGTTCTCCGTAAAGGAACGTTTCTAGCTTTTGTGATTTTCCTTAGAAAATCGATATGGACCTTTTCTAAGATATCTGTGTTCTCATAGCCAAATATTTCAGAGCCGTATGTAAGTATGTGGTCGAATAGTTTAATTGTTAAATCTATTGGTAGGTTTGCATTCTTAGCTCTTGTGTATAGAATATTTAAGACCTTTTTGGCTTGCTGGACGACATGTTTTCTTGCATTTAGGTAAGAACCGTTACTTGAGAATGTTACTCCTAAGTAATGGTATTGTTTTGTGATTTCTAATGACTGGTCCCCTCGGTTGAAACTAAAATTCTTCAATTGTCTTGCGCCAAAAATAACAACTTTTGTTTTCTTTATATTTACTTTCAGGTGCCAGACGTTGCAGTATTCATACAAGAGCCCCATGGGGCATATTTCGCTCACCTGAGAAAATAGCTGAAAAAATGGTGATAATAATTTAGGTCCAGGACTGACCTAGATATGCAACAGACCCGAACAATTTGAACAAATTATGTAAAGTATATTTAAAAGTGTCACCATACCGAATATAAAAGCTCTGGCCATATTTTAGTGTCAGAGAAGAAGACGTTTCAAATTTTCTCTATATAACTCTATGTAAAACTGTGACCCCAGGGGTGGGGCCAATTTTGACCCCAGGTGCATAATTTGAACAAACTTGATAGAGGACCTGTAGGCGATGGTATGTGCCAAATATCTAAGCTCTGGCCCATGTAGTTTCAGAAAAGAAGTTTTTTTAAGTTTTCATTGAAAAAAATCTATTTTTAGCTCCTGTGACCTAGTTATGCAACCGACCAGAACCATTTGAACAATTTTGGTTAAGGACATCTAGAAGTGTCACCATACTGTAAAATCCGGTAAGTAGGCGCATAGTTAAATTTAAGCGCATAGCTAAAATAGGCGCAGTCGACCCTTCATGATTTCTTTCCCTATAAAATAAGCGTATACATAATTTGCTTATAAAATGTCTGGCGGAAGTTGTGTACGGTCTAACTCATGAGCCGAAAGATATGCGGCGCCTTACCTGTCAATAATAACGGTGTTTTCACGCTTTACCGATGCATTGTGTAATGCATTGTGTAGTGTCCGCAGGCAACAATAGGTAGGTATATGATATGGGTAAATGTGTGAAAACTAGTAGAAAACTTGATAACATGACAACTTCTCACTAAAATTCGTTTATGCTTAATAACATCAGGTGAACAGGTGTAAACTTTACGCTGAGTGGTATTAGTTACTGAATGGTCCAGTCGCCAGGAAAATTAGCGAGAAAGTCATGTTATGAAAAAACAACTTGAGGTTTTACAAAATAAACATATGCACGAGAACCTATATCAGTACCGGCTCCATTTATGTTTCGGGCAGACGTATTCAAATCACTAAGTGGGAAGGTGCAGTCTGGGAAATGAGCGGTAGGAAAACAAATGACCCAGTCTACTTTCACTTTCGACTCACTTCCGGTTAAAACACGATCAAATCAACAACACGGTAAGTTTATTTTGACTTCGAAAGTAAGCGCCGTCTGTCCTTCTTTACAAGCGCATAGGCTAAAATAAGCGCATAGAGGCGTCACTAATTTACAAAATAAGCGTATACGCCTATATTCCGGATTTTACAGTACCAAATATCAAAGCTCTGGCCATATTAGTTTCAGAGAAGAAGACGTTTGAAAATTTCACTATATAACTCTATGTAAAACTGTGACCACCGGGGCGGGGCCAATTTCGACCCCAGGGGCATAATTTGAACAAACTAAATAGAGGACCTGTAGGTGATGCTATGTGCCAAATATCTAAGCTCAGGCCCTTGTAGTTTCAGACATTTTTTAGGTTTTCAATGAAATAAAAATCTATTTTTAGCTCCTGTGACCTAGTTATGCAACTGACCAGAACCATTTGAACAATTTTCGTATAGGACATCTAGAAGTGTCACTATGCCAAATATCAATGCTCTGGCCACATTAGTTTCAGAGAAGAAGATGTTTGAAAATTTCACTATATAACTCTATGTAAATCTGTGACCCCCAGGGCGGGGCCAATTTTGACCCCAGGGGCATAATTTGAACAAACTTGATAGAGGACCAGTAGATAATGCTATGTGCCAAATATGTAAGCTCTGGCCATTCCAGTTTTTGACAAGAAGATTTTTTAAGATTTCCTTATTTTTTCACTTTGGTTGCCATGGCAACCAGAGTTCTGCATTGTTTTTAATTCTTTGAACAAATTTGAAAGAGCTTGACCCAAGGAACATTTCTGTAAAGTTTGGTTGAATTCTGTCAAGCCGTATAGGAGGAGATGTCATTTGAAGCAATTGTTAACGACGACGGACACAGGGCCATCCCAATAGCTCACCTTGAGCCATTGGCTCAGGTGAGCTAAAAATGTATCCAAACATTTTTGAAGGTCATTTGGCGAGTCTGAGATAAGGATTGCGTCATCCGCATAGAGCAATATTAAAAGTTTAAGCCATTGGGTTGCGGTAATTGGATCACTCTACTCCTACGGCACCATTAGTATAAAGATAGGTTTGGAGATCATTTAGAAAGAGAGAGAACAAAATGGGAGATAAATTTTCGCCTTGACGCACTCCAATTTCGGAGAGAAAGGTTGAGGACATAGAACCGCCGTGAAAGATGCAAGATTTGATGTTATTATACATGTTTTGAATCAGTTTAAAGAATTTACCATTGATGGTATTTTGAATAAGTTTGTGCCATAATCCAGTTCGCCATACCTTATCAAATGCTTGGGAGAAGTCAATGTATGCACAGTAGAGTTTCTGTTTGCGTTTTTGGAGAATTTCGATTAGTGAATGTAGAGTAAAGATGTGGTCGGAGCAAGAATAACCTTTTCTGAAGCCTGCTAGGTTTTCTTCGATAATGTTATAGGTTTCGAGGAAGGATGTCAAACGTCGATTTAAAACAGCAGTGAAAAGTTAACCTAGGCAGCTTAGGATAGTTATTGGGCGGTAGTTATTTGTGTCTTTGCGATCCCCTTTATTTTTGTAAATTGGTGTAATTGAACCTTCTAACCAGGTCTGGGGCATATGGCCCGTGTTTAGTACTTGGTTAAATAATTGGCAGTAGAATGGCATCGATAAGCCTTTACTTGTTTTGAGATGCTCATTTAGTATGTTGTCATAGTGGCTAGGTGATTTTCCGTTATTTAGTTTGCTTATACAGTGTTAAGATTTCCGTTTCGGTAATTGGAGCATTTAGGTATTCATTTGTTTCTGTGGGATCTACATTTAAATTTTTTCTGTTGTCATTTATTTATAGTATTTTGGTTTATTTCCTTAAAGTGTGTGTAGAAGTCGTCAAGAGATGGGGAGGGTTCATTTGTTTTCTTTTGTTTTAAATTATGTATGAATTTCCAATACTGTTTTGGATTTTTACCGTTCATATTTCTTAGTTTTACCTGGTGTGCAGTCTCGTACTTCTTTCTGAAAATGTTCATTGTTCTTTTGTATTCTTTACTTGAAGTCTGCAGTCTTAATTTGTTATCAGCATTTGGAGATATTTTATAGGTTTGCCTTGCATTGTTGTAGTTATTACTTGCCGTTTGGCATTTGGGCCCAAACCAAGGTTTGCGTGCGTAATTTACGTTGAAGTGCTGTGTGTTGTGTTGAGGAGGAGATGTTTTTTGTGCGGCATTAACAAGTATTGATGCAAATTTCTCAGTTGCATGATCAATAGCTTCAGTGGAATGTGGATTTTCTTTAAGGTAATTAGTTAAGTAATTTATGTCGTCAGCATCTATGTAATTTAAGAAAATGTGTGAAAGTTCAGGTTCCCATTTAGGATTTATTTGTTTATTAATATGTTTAGTTTGCTGGATGCATGGGTGAAAGTTGGCAAAACTGAAAATACTGAAAACTTTGCTGGGGGCCAGGGGGCCGCTAGGGCCCCCAGTGGGTCCAGGGCAAGGCCCTGGCTGGGGGACCAGGGGGCCGGAGGCCCCCGGAAGCTCCTGGGTTTTAAGCATTTTGAAGGTCTGAAACTGTTGGAAAATTGTTTGAAAATGACAAGCAATGGAAAAATATAAAAATAATTTTCTTGGTCATAAGCATTAATATTTTCCAAGGATTGAAAAATAAATCTTAATTTTGATTTTATTTAACAAAAGATGGAAATTGCTTTCAGCAAACTGTTATACTCCAAAGTAAATGATAAGCACTTTGCTTTTACAATTATCATTGTAAAAATGTAAGGCCACAAAAATATGGTTCTAGTTAGGTCCATGTATGAGTTAGATCCAAGGGAGAAAAATATGAGATGGTATTTAGGTTTTCTATCATTATTCTGTTTTATAAAGCTGTATGTATAAGATTTTGTATCACTGACACTTAAAAATTATGACATGTATTACTAGATCCAATACAAAACATTTAGAACATACTCTATTTCCAGTCAAGCATTACCATAAAAACTGACTCTGGTTGTATAAGCTTTTGCAAGGATACTGTACATATCCGGTT
This sequence comes from Gari tellinella, assembly GCA_922989275.2. Lineage (NCBI taxonomy): Eukaryota > Metazoa > Mollusca > Bivalvia > Cardiida > Psammobiidae > Gari > Gari tellinella. Next base: position 58,348,756 of record OV277858.1, read on the forward strand.
CAGAAGGTTCTGATGGGAACATTCTGATCTTAGTCTACACTGTTCGTACAGGATAGATGTACATATAATTCATAACTGGCCCTTGCTTTCAGTTAACAGTTTAGAGTATTCAAATAAATCATTGTTGTCAGTACTTTTCAGTTGAATATAGTTAAACTATCGTACAGATACTAAAAGCCATTGTCACAGAAAACACCCAGTCCTGTCTGATCCTGTTTTGACACCTATATTTCATTTATACAGACCAGTGCATAGGTGCAGGATTATATATATGAAGGGGCAGGGGCTGACCACATACCCCCGCCTCATAAAATGATTTTTTTAAAAATGGCATGGGACTTGGGTTACCCTATAAATATATTTAAGAAATATTTTTTCATTATTATGTGTACAGGCCATTCTAAAGTTTTGTACATTTAAAGGCATGACATTTGAGAGGGGTGGGGATAGGCATTTCACTTATCCTAATGAAAATACCTCCCTCTCTCTGCTCAAAGGATTTACTCATAAAGTAAATAACTTACCTCTGTGCCATGTCTACTTTATTTGATTGATAAATGGTTTCTTGATAAACGATTTCTAACCGTGATCTGTGTGTGAGTTTATTTTAGCTCTCATTTTCATGTTCAATTTGCTTTCAGAAAGTTAAAACTAAATAAGTGGCACAAAATTTAAAGCAGTAGGCTATGATGGGAGAGGGAAGCCTTCCCATAGTTGATGGAACAAGAGGCCTCCCTGAAAATGATTTTAGTGGTTCAATTTTATACATTTTGATTTTTCTAAACTGTTTCAAAGCTGTGATGCTAAACTAAATTTTAATCTTGGGTTACCCAAATCAGATAAATATTTCTTTACTTAATAAATTAAATGGTTACTATCAATTACTTTAATGATAAGAATGCTATTAAAATACCTTTTCAATACTTTATAGCCATATAAAAACGGATTGTTTAACAGTCCAATAATATGTAACTTGAAAAATTAAAAAAGGTGACATTAATACTTCAGTAACTGAGTAAGCTACTTGTTTTATAATAAAATCGGATTTTCAGCCGAATTTCCTATTCAATCTCCTAATTTCGTATAGTTCGCGTTTCATTAAAGTTAACCATTCAGCTGCATTTGACAGATACGCCGGTATTTTAAATTCGCGAAAACTGGTGACAAAATGAGCTAATTGCATTTTGATGCACCAACGATAAAACACGAAGCGTTCCGCGTGATATAGTTTAGCGTCTGGTAATCGGATGATTCATAAAACAATGAGCGCCTAGTAAGACTCCAAAGAAAGAGATTTTAGATTTTCCAAAAGAAGTTTTTCGTACCGCTACGGAAAATTATCGGCAACAAGATCAAAATCACAAACAGCCCCCTCATAAATTTGCTTACCTCTTTATTTTAAGCAAGCCTGTCATATTATTGAAATCAATTACGGAAATATTTTGGTCAGAGATTGGTTTCCGTGTTTTCAACGCTGTGCGTGTAGCAACCGAATTCGGCAACCAGTCCAATTTGTTTTGGTTCACTCGGATTTTGCCGTAACCATTATAGTACGACGAACGATAGGGCCGAATGATAACATTGGCGAACATTGACACCGTAATTTCAACTAATTTGACAGCTCTCGAAATCACCTTCGATTTTTTTTTTCAATCTTACTCGGCAAAGACATCCTCTAAAAAACCCCCCCCCCCCCCCCCCCCCCCGAATTTCTCAACGGATTTACACGTTCTGGAAAAATGACCCTCGGCAATTTCGGAAATACGGAATTCCGTCACAATACGGAAAACTTTCACCCATGTGGATGATAATTTTTGGAATATTAATTGTAATGTGCACGGCGTTATGGCCATCAGAGAAGAGTGAGTCAGTTTGTATAATTTCAAAATCGGAGATATGGTTAAAACAGTCTGCGGTCGCTATTGCATAATCAATGGTTGATTGATCTCTAAATGTATCAGCTCCAATGTTTCGATCTTTGTACAAGCGACCATTAGCAATAAATAAATTGTTGTTATTGCATATTTCAATTAATCGCATGCCGTTCATATTTGATTTTTTATCACAGGAACACCTTTCCAGGGGTATGTCTAAGTTTTCAAGAGTGATATAACTGTTAAGGGATGCTTGGGAGTCGGCGTCTATACCAAAGACCGATGTCAAGTGCGTATCTGAGGGACTGAAGTCGGGGAGTTGGCTGGTTCTTCCAATTGTATCACCCAAAAGGTATACATATTTATAATTTGCGCATTTTTCCATTATCTCGTTTTCGAACTCATCAAGATAGTCTTCATTTAAAAAACGTGAGTTTTCGTGGTAGATAAATGGATCCCAGAATTATAGGCTCGTCTGTATTGCTTAATATTTTATTTAAATTTATCCAAAGAATGTATTCAGAATTGTTAGTAATCAGGTCAGTATACGGAACTAATTCGTCTTTAATGTAGAGACCAACACCTCCAGATTTTCTTTTATGTATTTGTTTTCTGTGGTTTGCATAAAACGTATAACCAGGTATATCTACAGTGTCTGTATGGTCTGTTTGAGTTTCAGATACACAGAAAATTTCATATTTGCTGATAAACTCTACAAAATCAGGATAGTTCAAACGTTTTTTCAGTCCGTTCACATTTAATGCACATATATTTACACCTGTTATTGTTTTTTCAGATATCGGACTTTGCCCCCGGGATTCCTAGCACCCAGAGAAGAGTGACTGGGAGAGAGTATCGTCGACTGTGTTTTCGTCCCATGGCTGTGTTAAGGGTGGCTCCACAGAGAAGAGTGACTGAGAGGGAGCATCGTCAACTGTGTTTTCGTCCCGTTAGGGGTGGATCCACAGAGTATGCGCGCTGGTTAACCCGCCTTGCTGTTAGTACATCTCTACTTGGTGCACGACCACGTGATACGTATTGCCGCACCGGCGACTTTGATCTGCGCCTGGAAAGCCTTTTCACTGGGGATTTCAAACGTGTATTGCGTTCTTCTTTGTCATATAACCCATCACTCCGTGCATATGGAGCATTTTGCGCACGTACGGGGTATAACTGTTCACCTTGGGTGTTGTTAGGAAGGACAGTGTTGTTTATTAGGCTACCACCGTGTATTAACTGGTTCCAGCGGGGAAACTTATCTGCAACTACTCGTCCATCGTTTATAATTTTGGCAGGGTAGACCATGATCACTTTGCTCTGTGGGTTGTCTTTGCGGAGATCCTTAAACTGGGGCCAAAGCTCCCTTCTGGCGTCTGCATTTGGTTTGGGGTAGTTTCGATTGATGCTGAAGTTACTTCCCCTAAGCATTTTGGCCCTCGATACAACTAGGTCACTGTCTCTCGTATCAAGGAAATTTGCAATAATAGGTCTGGATTTGCCCCTTTGGAAGCGCCCCAGACGATGAACCCTTGGTATAGGAGGGCATGGGTCAATCTCCAAATGGTCTTTTAAAAATTGTGAAATGATTATAGAGCAGTTCTCGTTCATAGATTCAGGGAAGCCCCAAAATATCAGGTTGTTGCGACGACTACGCGCTTCGAGATCTAACGTTTTATACTCTAGCTGTTCTATGCGAGTTGTGTGGCCGTCTACCTTGACCTCTAGCCTTTCTACCTTTGAGTGAATGGCTACACATTTATCTACTTTCCTTTCTACTTGAGTAATCTCAGAGAACATTGCTGAAAGTTTATCATTTACGGAGAGGTTGTCAAAATCTCTTGTATTAGGGGATAGGGTAGCGGCGCTGCTGCCTGTACTTAAGAGTGCTCTCTTTCTATCTTGGACCCATGTCCAATCGCTCCTGGCATTTCCCTCATTCCGTTCTCGTGGCCTGTAAACATCGTCACCATTTTGTTTTGTAGCAGTAAGCATACCATCAGCATTCTGTGTTTCAAATTGTGATATTTCGATGCAATAATTCAGACAGATCATACCACGAGACACGGAGACAGACTCTACCAAGAAATTAAGGCTGTATACAAGAAAGAATTAAAAGACGTGTCTGGGAAAATAATATAGATCTAGATCTAATTATCTAATTATCCGATTTCAAACATAATCGAACACATCTGAACTCTTATGGTAATATACAATCTGAGCAAGTTTGAGAAAGATTGGATAAATATTGTGGCCTCTAGAGTGTAAACACTGTTAAATATAGCACTTTCAGCAGTTCAAAGGTAGATAACTCTTGATCTATTAGCTTGATTTCAACCATATTCGAACGCATCCAAACTCTTATGGTAATATACAATTTGAGTAAGTTTGAGAAAGATTGGATAACAATTGTGGCCTCTAGAGTGTAAACACAACAAGGGCCACTATGGCCCTAAATCGCTCACCTGGTACACCATGGCAAACTTGACCTATAGTGACCTAGATTATGACTGGACATGACCCACAATCAACCTTTAGAGTGTAAACAAGATTTTCCTATGATTTGACCTAGTGACCTAGTTTTTGACCTATCATGACCCATATTCAAACTTGACCTATAATAAATGAGACAAACATTCTGACCAAGTTTCATCAAGATCCAATGAGATGTAGCCTCTTGATTGTTAACAAGATTTTTCTATGATTTAACCTAGTGACCTAGTTTTTGAACGGACATGACCCATATTAGAACTTGACCTATATATCAATGAGACAAACATTCTGACCAAGTTTCATCAAGATCCAATGAGATTGGTAGCCTCTAAAGTGTCAACAAGATTTTTCTATGATTTAACCTAGTGACCTAGTTTTTGACCGGACATGACCCATATTCGAACTTGTCCTAGATATCAATGACAGGGTTAGAATTTAGCTAAAAATTACACTTGAATTTTTTTGAGAGTGACTTTTGAACTTACTCGCAAAATGCAAAAACTACTCGAGAAAGTTAAACTGTCATTCTGAACATTATGTTTTAACTTTTAACCCGACAAAGACGTGTGTAGAAATCAAATATGATATACCTACACTTCGTGTATTTCATAGTTGTACATTTGTGGTTACAGCTGACAAGGGATAATCTTGATTTTCATATCTATGTGTATATACCAAAGGGGAATTTTTCTTACATTTTATGATATTGGGGAGAATGCATGCTGTATGCATTATGCAGACCGCACACGATTTCATTACTCGAAAATTAGGTCAGGTTGAGATCGCCAATCCATCTACGATACAAACGGTTTTTTCACTGGTCGTATATTTCAGGGCTGTGGTTAATAAACAGTTTGTCACAGTAGAATTGAAATTATACTTGTACTCGTGCGAGTCTTTTAAATGGCCTCGTCTTTGAAGAACGGTTTCGGTTGTTGAGTCGGTGATAAGAATTGTTTACACGGCATCGGAACTCCGAAATAGCAAAGTGTGCGTTTGGGAAAGTCCGTCATTACGTCATTCTTACAGACAAAAAAGAGGTTGAAACTGCCCGAGAAGCTATGATTGGCTTACGAAAAGTATTCGCTTGTCTACTCGTCCATTTCCGCCACTCGAAATGTTACGGAATAAACCGAGCATAGTCTTACAGACGCTATAAAACTGTGTTTAGCTGTCCGAAAAACCGTACTCGCATTTTTTTGCGAGTTCGTGGAAAAATCACTTGCAATTTACAAATTCCACTCGCATTTTGCGAGTATGCGAGCTTAAATTCGAACCCTGAATGAGACAAACATTCTGACCAAGTTTCATCAAGATTCAATGAGATTTGTAGCCTCTAGAGTGTTAACAAGGTTTTTCTATGATTTGACCTAGTGACCTAGTTTTTGACCAGACATGACCCATATTCGAACTTGACCTAGATATCAATGAGACAAACATTCTTACCATGTTTCATAAAGATCCAATGAGATGTGTAGCCTCTAGAGTGTTAACAAGATTGTTCTATGATTTGACCTAGTGACCTAGTTTTTGACCGGACATGACCCACATTCGAACTTGACCTAGATATCAATGAGACAAACATTCTGACCAAGTTTCATCAAGATCCAATGAGATTTGTAGCCTCTAGAGTGTTAACAAGGTTTTTCTATGGTTTGACCTAGTGACCTAGTTTTTGACCCAACATGACCCACATTCGAACTTGACCTAGATTTCTACTAGACAAACATTGTGATCAAGTTTCATCAAGATCCAATGAGATTTGTAGCCGGTAGAGTGTTAACGAACAATTGTGAACAGACAGACGGACGGACGGACAGACGACGGACAACGGACATCCAGCGATCCTAAAAGCTCACCTTGGCACTTCGTGCCAGGTGAGCTAAAAATTGTTGAAGACGCACGACGTACACCGCACGACAGACATTCAAGGATTGCAAAAGCTCACCCTGAGCTAGGTCAGGTGAGCTAAAAATACAGATTTATATGTAAATATGTTTTGTTTTTCCTTTGCGTAATAAATGTATGTAAATGTGTTATATGATGATGTATTGATGTACAAAGTATGTTCTGTTATGTTCTGTATATCCTAGCAGACTGTAGCTTTCTCTGAGTTTCTATAGAGTTTTCAAGCTGAGCCCAAAACTAAAATCTCCATTTCTGCTTTAAATCCTATGGTGCCTTACTCATTAGAATAATCTAGTCAAGATGATTCTTATGAGTAGTTGCACAATAGGATTTGGTTAAATGAGTGAGAAAATGTTGGATTTGTTCAGTTCACTCCCCTTTATCTGGAGCGTGTGTGTACCTTTTGATATCTCTTTTCCCCTGCTATCATCTGTTCCCTCATCTTCATCTGTGCTTTTCTCTGGGTTGCTATCAAGTTTTCAAGCTGAGCCAACTGGTTATCATACATTGACTTAATCGCCGATTCATCAAAAGTATTGTCTTTTAAGTTGTCCGAGTCCCTCTGCATTGCTGAGAATGGGTCTCCAAGTCCAAACCTTCCATACTTGGCCTGATACAAAAGCTGTTTCGCCTTTTCAGCCTGTTTGTAAAATACAACAAGATGTGTTTGTGAAACATTCTACTTACTGATGCCCACTTTTAAAATTCATCTTATCTGGCCCAGCACTTGTAAAGCGTTTGAGTTGAGTCTGAGTTCGGTCTCAAGCATTTTGATTGGTCAGATTTGAGCCTAGGCTCAAATCTGACCAATCAAACGCTTGAATTCAATTTCAGACTCAAATCAAACGATTTAAATTATGACCATGGACCTGGATCTCTAATTGTAGCAACCCCGATAAACGCCGATATCTACTTCAGAATTACCTGTTCATCCATGGGTAGTGTAGAGCAAATCATGATTGCTTTATGAATAATATCTCAATTGAAATGAAAATCACTACGTTTGAAAGCTAATAAAATTTGCTTTCAAGTGATATAAGTTAAGCCAGTGACCTGGAAACCCACGCGCCATGCGCCATAGTCACATAAAAATAAAAAATGTCACATAGAATTTCCAACTGGTGCGCCCAGCGTCTCGCCGATTTTATCTTACCATACAACTTAAATTGCCTTTGGCTAGATTCATCCAGTGCTGGGAGATAAGCAATTACGTAATCAAACAGTGTGCATGCCAATATTTTCCAGTTAGGATCACAATTCCTTGAATACACACCTGTCATGATTTCGAGTAAAATCCGCCTGGCTGCACTGATGATTTCTCTGTTGATATATTACCACAGGGGGCCACGCACAAATTTAAAATATATCCTGATACTATGATATAGTCTATTATTATAGTAGGCTGCTGTTCCCCTATTTTTGTGTTCCAGGCCCTTGTGGCCGAAATTCTGAAGAAGTCGCGGCGTGTCGGGAACATCAAAGGCAATGAAAATTTGGTGACCGTCTTCAACCCTAGTGACGACTAGAGTTCAAAGGGTTAAGATTTTGGTGACTGTCTACGACTTTTTGTCGATTTCAGTGTCAAACTGCAGCTGCATATTTTGTCCAGTGTCAGATATATATCTAGATAAATATATGTAAATGAACCCACAGAGCTAGGTCATTGAATCAAAATGGGCGGAGCTCCTCAAATCTGCTTTGATGTTTTAACACCTTGTGTGTAAATCGTGTCTGAGTAACTCAGTATGAAAAGTATCATGTATAGAGAGGATAATTTTGGATGCTATTAGAGGCAAACATTCAAGGTGATTATCTGATATCATTTATTTTAGACTTTTTACTGTCAACTTAATCAAACTTTCAGCGGTTTGGGAAAACATCAGTAGTTAAGAGATGCTGACGTTCCGCCATATTGGCATAAGTTTTACTAGTAGTAGTGATACGTTTCAACATTGATCTAGATGTTGGACCAAACATTTTCAATTTTTTCTTGGGACACTGATAAAAATAATTATTTTTTGCTGGCTCAAGGCTTGGAAGAAATAGATTTTTATCGAAATCTAAGCATTTTAAAAATTGGCCCATAAAATTTCAAAATGTCACATAGATTTTTGAAATGTCACATAAAAAATTATAGATGATGGGCCATAGTCACATAGAAAAAAAATCTTTCCAGGTCACTGTTAAGCTGTAATACAGTTTTTAAAAATAATCAATATTATTGGTAAAAGTCGGTTATCGGCAATTTTGAAGCCTCACAGCTTGGTATCGGATTTCTGCGCATTATTTTTGGTGGTGACCTATTTCATTCATGCGCGCGAAATTTTTGCATAAGTTAATATTAACCCTTAGCCTGCCAGTCACGACTATAGCTCCATATGCAAACAGCTTGGATCCGGATGAGACGCCGAGTAACTCGGCGTCTCATCCGGATCCAAGCTGTTTGACACTCGTACAACATTTTCAGCAATTTTGAGCAACTTTGAAGCACTTTGAAACTTGAAGCAGATGAGAAATATAGCAGACGACAATTTATTTGGCGGGCTAAGGGTTAATGAGGTTCTGTTATCCAATCAGAGGAGAGAATGACCTTTCTGAATATGTTTGATCCTAGTTGATCCAACTTTTGGTTCACGAGATATAGATCACCAAAGTTTAAATACGATCTACACCAAAAACCCGAAATTATTTTTTTAAGATTCACAAACGATCGTATTAAGCACAAGTTTCAGAAAATATATATATCAATGTTTTAATTGCTGTTTACTGCTCCGGAACGAGTATCAAAGTTCAAATTTTACCAAAATTTCTCACGCACTCGACAAATCCAAGCGGCGGCCATATTGGATTTTTACCGGCGATCGATATGTTGATACAAATATTAGTGACCTAGGCTTATTGCCATATATTTATGCAATATTATCCGGCTTTTGCCATTAATAAACAACTTATTTATAATATTATTGAGTTTGATTTTGCTTTTGTAAAGAAACTACGACCAAATCGGGGTCGAAATGTAGCAGCGTAACAACGGAAAATTTTCCGATTTTTTCCGGTGCGAGATTCTCATTCTGTATACAGCTAATTAAACTATCTAAGCTATTTTCTCTAAATATAAACAACAGAACGATTAGAAACTATTAATATGAATGTAAAATAAGTATATTATATTCCAAACAAAAATTGTGTTAGATAAATTTAACTTTCTCTGTTGGTCGATCGCAGGAATGAATATACGGCTGTACAGTAATTCGGACATTCCATATTTCGGATAAGAAATTTTAGTCATTGATAATCTGAACTTTTGATGAAAATTAGTCAATCTTTTTAATGAATTCAGAAATAATTAACTCTTTTTCACCTTCAAAACATGTACCAAACGTTCAGCATTTTTCCTTCTGACTACTTTGTAGATTACAGCTTCCATTTGAAATGAAACTTTTAAAAGTAAAAGTTCTGCAATTTGTGTAACAAATACAATGTTAAGTTAAATAGCATTTTAACAGTTGAGAAACAACAAAACATCTATAATTACATTTGGTAATTAATTTCTTGACATTGCATAAAGTTTCTAACATTAGATCTGACTTAATATTACAGTATGGTCTAGAACTTTATTTCCAACAATAATTTCAAAATATTTCAGAAATTTTTTAATGAAACTTTAATACATAATTGGAATCTAGATTAAGATCTATAAACTGTAACTTCATACACAAACTACTAATAAAAGTAATTGGTTTGTTTTCTTATAGTTTCTGATCTCAAAATAGAAACATTATAGTCATCAGGATATATGTGATGAAAGAGTCCATGAAGCTTATATCTGCTAAAATTCAGCTTCATGATCAATTTTAGGATTTAGTTTTCTTTTAAACGAATGTTTATTTCACTCCATTTAACTATTTTTTATAAATCTTAGTGGCTGATTAATCAATAATACACAATTAAAAATACAAGTCATCTTTTTAAAACTGATCTAAATACTTAATAATAAATAAAAATATATTTTTGTCCAACACCAAAATTAAAGAATTAAAATTTTCATGAATTTTAATGGAATTCTATTAAAAAACTTGTCATACGATAAAAGTACAACAAATAAAAATGCATAAATGGCTTCTGCAAGAAATAATACAACATATTTTCAAATTTCATCAAGATATCTTGAAAAATAAAAAAGTTACAGCAATTTTTAAAAAGAGGTATCTTATTTTGGTTCCGTCGCGACGCGGATATATGCCTATAAAATGGGGGTAAATTTTTCCTAAAAATCACCGGTTTTAGGTAATTTAAAATTGCTGTAACTTTTTTTCTAGAAGAGATATCTTAATAATTTAAACTCTTTTATAAAGGTATCAACAAGACCTTTCATTTAAAACTACTTCTGTTACAATTGGTGCAGTTTAAAAAAAATGACTGGGGATGCTACTAATTGACATTGACCTTTGTCTGACACAATTTCCAGAGCTCCATTTAAGTTCAGTATTTCAAAAACTATTAAAGCTTTATTTCTGCCTTAAACCTATGGTGTAACAACTCATTATTATGAGTAGTTACACCATATAGGATTTGTTGCTGAAATGAAGTAAATAAATGTTGGATTTGTTCAGTTTACTTCCTCTTAATTGAAGCCCTGCATGATCCAAGTTGCACTGAGCCCAATGGCTATTATACCAAATATCACATATTTATTATGTTTATGGATGTGAACAAACAGACAAAACCAAACTACAGTTCAGACAGCCAGACTGACAAAACACATTAAGCATCAAATCTTTGATCTTCCCTGCATGTATAAACGTTTGCAGTCCATATAAAATACATTTCATGGCTAAATTTCTGCTTAAGGCACCATTACTATTGGCATTACAATAATGAAGGTTGTTGAATGAAGTAAATAATAGCTACCTTAATTAGCTTCAATCGAGTATGAAGAGCATATACATACGGGCAAGGCAATACATTTGAACAGAGTAGAAATATGCAAGTTAAAGGTTAAAATAAATGCAGTCCAGTTACAAAGGTCAATTTTTCAGTCAAAACAATCCAATTGTAATGAACTTTGCACAATTATACATCTGTATCATTTATCTAAATTTTCTAACTAAATATTGTCATTTTAGAATAAATTACAATACTGAATAAATCTACTTTGCATACATGTATATAAATAGGCTTGTACGTCGGATTACAAACAGAAATCACTTTACCATTACTTTATAATAATTACCTTTAATGTAGCTATGGTAATATCCCGAGCTTGAAGTTCACCTTCTAAGTAACTTAACAACTGAAGAAGATCAGTTCTGCTCAGGTCCATTTTCGGATGCCGCTGAAATTTAAGACAAGGTATGATTAGTTAATTACAGTCTAATTGTTGTTCCTGTGGAAGTGGGTTTGTCCAGATGCTCCGCACAGTAATACCATCAGAGCTCTAGATTTCGAATTTCACTTCATTATGTCTCAACCAAGCATTGTGGAGTGACCACTCATTAGAATGAGTAGATAACATCACAGGGTATAGTGGAGATATAAAGAAGTAAAATTCATTTCACTCACTCATGACTGGAGCCCTGAAACCTAAAGTGGTTCAGTTTTGACGGGAGAAATAAGTGCCTCAGAATTGATTTGGATTTATGATTTTATCTAGGTTTTACATGAAAGTGTCTATCGGCACGACGGTTGTGCGGATAACAGTTCTTATTCGCATCGCACGACTGTTCGTGCCGATTATACTGCTTATCCGCACGACAATACCTACAATATAATGGCATATTGAGTATTAAAGGGAGGTAATCAGATAACTCATATGTTTGCAGTAAACCACTCTTATACAGTCCATTCCCTAATCAGTCGGATACGGCAGCAGCGCCTAGCTAAGACACACAATGCATAACAACGGACTGGTAGCTAAACAACTCAATAGAATTGCTTCACCACCAGCTATATAATATACACTGGATGTCCTAACACTCCGAACCGACCAGGGGTATTTGCATCTGTACCAATTATAGTCATTATGCAGGCTCCCTGTTATGGGATTTTATTTTACCTAACATATGCTATATAACGTATGATGCAGATGCAAATTCCCCTGGTCAGTTCAGAGTGTTAGGACATCCAGTGTATAAACCAATTCAACAATATAAGTCAAATACCTCTAGAAGTAATACCATGCTAAATATCAAAGCTCTGGACATATTGGTTTCAGAGAAAAAGATGTTTGAACATTTCACTATATAACTCTTTGTAAAACGTTGACCCCCCGGGGCGGGGCCAATTTTGACCACAGGGGCAAAATTTGAACAACTTTGATAGAGGACCTATAGGTAATGACATGTGCCAAATATCTAAGCTCTGGCTCTTGTGGTTTGTGACAAGAAGATTTTTTAAGATTTCCTTATTTTCTCACTTTGGTTGCCATAGCAACCAGAGTTCTGCATGGTTTCATATTCTTTGAACAACTTTGAAAGAGCTTGACCCAAGGAACATTCCTGTGAAGTTTGGTTGCAATCAGGCAAGTGGTTTTGGAGAAGAAGATGTTTGAAGAAATTGTTGACGCACAACGCAAGACGCACAACGACGGACATTGCAGGGGTTGCACTAAAGATTTTTTTCAGGAAGTCCAGACTTCCAGTATGATGAAAATGGAAGTCCTATCCAAAATTCCAGGAAGTCCCAATCTTTCTTGCGCGAAAATGCTGTAATATCTTGCCTTAAAACAGCCTTTGATTTGTATGCATTACCCAAATTGCTAACATATTGATATTGCTTCTTAAATATGGTTATTTTTGCAATAACATGTATTTTTTAGACTTCAATGTTTCTTCAGTGATTGGCTGCAGCTTAAACCCTTAATTCAGGTTTCATTGTACTTGAATCTTGTTAAAAGCAAGATTTGATACAGTTTATAATCCAAGTCTCACTTCAAAGTCAGCACAAGATAGGTATACTATGCACTTATAATTTTGAAAAATTTACTGTACAGTAAAAACCTGAAATGGAACTGCTAAATTTGTACAAGTATATATATATCATTAATAGTCAAATTAGACAGAAACAGAATACAGTAATTTCAACTCTTTGACAGCTTTTCTTGCTTTTGTGAATATTTCAGATCAAGATTAAATACTAGTTGAAGTACCTAGGACCTGGCACCTGGCCAGGGTTGTAATTGTAGTTACTACAATCAGAGCAAATTTCAAAAATTTGACAGAAGACTGTTTGATAATGCATACCATTATGTTAATTATTCAAAGGGATTGAAAGCAGTTTGTTATCAACTTTCATAAAGTATTTAGGTGCTAATATTATTAATTTCACAGTACAACAATAAACAACTTATCCGAGTAAATATTCTGAGAAAACGTTTCTTGTTTAAAAAAAATTCCCTATACACAAACTGCAACAAAAATTCCATGTACACAAACTGCATTTTAAATAATAATTAAGAAGTTTCATTTCAACTGCTACAATCAACAAATCGGTCAGAAGAAAAAATGCAGAACGTTTGGTACACATTTTGAGGCTTAATTATTTCTAAATACTTAAATAGAATGAATAATTATCATCTAAAATCAGATTATCAATGGCTATAATTTCTTATCCGAAATATGTAAAATCCGAATTACTGTACTAGCGTACTTACAAAATCGGCGATCGATCGAAGTAGATAGTTAAATTTATCAAACATATTTTTTGTTTTTGAATGCGATATACTTATTTAACATTCATATTAATGTTTTCTAATCGTACTGTAGTTAATTTACTGAGGAAATAGCTTAGATAGTTAAATTTGAAGTTTTCCGAATGGGAAACTCGCACCGAAAAATCGGCAAATTCCGTGGTTACAATAATATCGTTTCGACCGGATTTTTCGTAGTTTCTTTAATCAAACTCAACAATTTTATAAATAAATTGTTTATTTCTTGCAAAACCGGATAATATCACATAAATATATGGCTATACTTGATCGCTAATTATGGATGAACATATGGACCTCCGACGAAATTCAATATGGCCGTCGCTTTGTTTATGACTAGTGAAAAGGGATTAAATCATCAATTAGAGATGAATACCTTACACAATTGACAGTTCTGCGATATTTCATTGACAGGTCAGACATAATTGTATAAACCAATCAAATGATAGTTGTTGGTTATTAGCCTGTTTAAAGTGTTTTAGAGGCGGGGCTTAATTGGTTGGGTATTCCACTGACTGTCACTAGCGGGACGTCGCATGTCGATAATTCGGCAGTATTGATTTTTTCTATGATCGTACGCCCGGAGGGTTATATCTCGGCGTATTCAAAGAAAATGGGAATTCCACCGTACGTCTGGCGGATTAAATCTGGACGTATGGACCTCAATTTTGGGCGTAATATACGCCCGTACGGCCGTTAGTGCAACCCCTGACATTGACTGACCACAAAAGCTCACCTTGAGCACTTTGTGCTCAGGTGAGCTAAAAATCCATCCAGTAGTCTAGGTAGGAGAAGAAGTTGTTTGAAGAAATTGTTGACGACGGACGACGACGGACACAGCACAATCAAAATAGCTCACCTTGGCACTACGCGCCAGGTGAGCTAAAAAGTAAAACATAATGACAAGAGCCGTATGCGGCCCTAAATCGCTCACCTGGAACCGTTGATGTAAAATGTAACATATCTTGAGAAATTATGACAATATGACTGTGCTGTGTGCCAAATACCTAAGCTAAAAGCTATAATAATCAATTGATCAATGAAAGTAAAAGAATATGTGCATAATAATAATACTATTTCACTGACGAGAAACCGCCAGTGTCGGTATGGCCAGATTGTCTGCACTTTTGCTTTGTATATATATATATATATATATATATATATATAATATAGTTACCCATGGCATGTGATGATGACCTCACTACAACTGCACATGCCAAATTTGGTTGCTGTAGGACTTAAATTTGACTATAACTGACACTAACAAAAAGGTAAACCAAGACGCAAACGAAAAGGTTAACCAAGAATTCTCTAAGTCATTCGACCTTGAAATCTAGGTCACAGTGACCTAGTTACCCATGGCATGTGATGATGACCTCACTACAACTGTACATGCCAAATTTGGTTGCTGTAGGACTTAAACTTTGACTAAAACTGACACTAACAAAAAGGTAAACCAAGACGCAAACGAAAAGGTTAACCAAGAATTCTCTAAGTCATTCGACCTTGAAATGTAGGTCACAGTGACCTAGTTACCCATGGCATGTGATGATGACCTCACTACATATAAGCATGCCAAATTTGGTTGCTGTAGGACTTAAACTTTGACTAAAACTGACACTAACAAAAAGGTAAACCAAGACGCAAACGAAAAGGTTAACCAAGAATTCTCTAAGTCATTGGACCGTGAAATCTAGGTCACAGTGACCTTGTTACCCACAGCATGTGATGATGACCTCACTATAACTGTACATGCCAAATTTGGTTGCTGTAAGACTTAAGCTTTGGCTAAAACTGACACTAACAAAAAGGTCAACCAAAGTGAGGACGGACGGACGGACAGACAGACGGACGGCATTCGCTAATCTATAGACCGCATTTTCAATCCGGCCAAGGGACGGCATTCGCCAATCTATAGACCGCATTTTCAATCCGGCCAGTAATGTTATTTATTGTAATGGTAGTGTTTATCATTAAACATGGTTCAGTATTGATAATTGATCTTGGTTTGATAATATGAATAGTCGGGTAATGTATACCAAACTTTTTCGTATTTTTTCTCGAATTTATCTCATCATTTTCCCATTTTTGAGCATTATGTCTTGATTGTATGTCAAAATAAACTGCATAATTGGAAAGGTCATGCAAAAATACACAAAGATACCAAGTTTCAAGTTGATATCTTAATTTTTAAGAAAGTTATGGCATTTTGTTTATAATTTCAAGAATTTTCGGTGCCGTCATTTTCCCTAAAAAACCGACAAAAATGACGCGGAAGCCCGTGAAATTTTCACGTATTTTGCAGACTTTAAAATGAAATAACTTTTTTATTAATAGAGATATTTTAAAAAAGTAAACTGTTCTGAGCTCAGTTCTGCCAGCTCTTTCAGATTCTCTATTTAAACAAACAATATACTGAATTTTTCAAAATCACCTGGGGTTGCTACAGTAAGTTTTCCAATTATGAATGGAAGCCATATGTGTTAACAGGAAGTCGTTTTAAGCATGCACGGATTCTGTCTAGGCTTGGAAAATCAAAACAAAAAGTGGGTTGACCCCAAAAAGTTTTCAAATGGTCTTCGGGAGGGCTATTACTTAACACAAGAAGGTTATATATCAAAAATATTGTTAATATTAGTTTAAACTTTAAAGATATATTTTCGACTGTTTGAACATATACAATTGATAAACAACTAAACAATTAATATTATCTCCGAATAAGACCGTCGCCATCCGAATGAAGGACAGAGAGTATGCGTATGACATTAAATACCCGGATGACTGGAAAAGAGGATTTACAGACGTTTCGGTAAATGACCAGTTCGGTAAATTGATTTTATATAGTGAAAGTCTGGACGTTTCGGTAAAAAGGTAAATTATAGTAATTATAGGATTAAGTATATCGCACATCGCACCTCTCTCGGTAACAATTAGATTGTGGCACAGTGTTTATGCCAAGTTTGCAGGGTTGTTTTAGTATGTGTTGATCCTGATCTACCAACAGATACTAAATTTTTCGGCCTGTTTACAAAACGAAATAAAGGGCATGTGAAGGGGGTAAAAATAACTTGATTTCTTCAATATTTTGTTTTCATTTCTTCTATAAGGAGATGAGATTATTGTTACATCTCAAAATAATTAAGAACTAAAAAAACAAAATTTATATTTATTGGCATGTTTATAATATTAGCAACCCCAGCTGATTTTTCAAGATATCAATAGTAAATCAAAAACACATCATACAGATAGATCTCTTTGCAAGCTTTTCAAATCTGTTTTCATTTTATTTCTATCTTAAAAAATAAAAAAGTTATGACAAATTTTATCATTCAATATTTCGCCATTTTTCAGAAAAAATGAGCTATTATTTCTACTGTATTTTTTCGCGACGCGCGGCACCGATTCATCAAAGCCGGTCATCATTATTTCAGTAAAATTGTCATAACTTTTTTGTTTTTCAAGATTTTTCCATGAAATTTTCAGACAATCTTCTTTGAATATTGTCCTTTCTATTGTTTTTTAAAAGATTTATTATAATAATGTTTTCTGTTTTGTTTCAATAGGAAAGAAATCAACACATACAAATTTTTAGACATTTATTTTTCTATATTTTTTCCATATCACACAACTCATCACACAAATACACAAATAAATGAATATATATGCAGAGATACAGACTCACAGTTGTAAAATAGACCATGGCTATTGAAAATACCTCTAATGAGTTCCATGATGTTTTAAGTGAGCTTGATTTTTTTTAAATTAAATCCATGTTTGCTTTCGGAATATCGACAAACTGTCTCTACAGAGTTTGCCATGCTCACTACACGTTGCTTCATAGTCTTTAAGGTCTGTACACAGTCATTACAATGAAAAACATGACTGAAACCTTGGCAGACAATATATACCCAGTAGAAAGAGTAATAGATGTGTTCACAATCTTCTGCTTTTTCCTGGTCATTCCATCACGACATATGCACCAATTTTCCGCATTTGCCAACTTCTCTGAAATGTCATTTCTGGTTGATTAGAACCTGAAATAAAAGTAAAATTTATAAGTTGAAAATAAAAATTGTGAAGGGATCTGACTTGTTTTATTTATTAACCCTTTACTCCATAGACTCCATATTCCTAGTTATGAAGACAGGTGTCCACTTAAAGCAAATTAAAAGTAAAGCAAATTGAAAGTAAAGCAAAATGAACCTCAATATCATTCTGCTTTACTTTCAGCTATACAATCTTAGATATGACTTGTAACTTTTTTTTCAGTTAAGGAATAAAAAAGTGAACCTTTATTTAACGAAAGGGGCATTTATGGAGTAATAGGTTAATAATTGTTCCCATTTTAGATTTCATAACCTCCCCCTTAATCTGACTATTGATGATAAAATGTGTAATATATTCTAAGGAATGTCGATTTTTTTTCTATATAGATTAACAAATGTGCTATGAAAAACACAAGTTGCTCTCAAAAACATGTTAATTTCTACACGAGTATGGTTTTGTTAGTAATTAGACGTATTTCATTAGGTCTCAAATAGCTTATGTTCGGTTTAAGGGTTCAATATCGGCGCCGATAAAACGTACGATTTTTTAATGAATTAAGCGATCTTGTGTTAATTCATGAATGAAACCATTATTTAATTACGAAAAGAACCCGTTTGGAGCAATTCTTTCAGCTTTATTTGAGCTATAACGCGGGTTTATATAAGTTGTAACAGAAGTATCTCGTAGTCGCTGTCTATAAAATATTCAAGATGGCGGCCGTCAGTCAGTCGCTAACGCTGAACCGACTTGCCGGGTAAAATCGCCAACTTCTATTTAAAAGCCTGCGCTTAATTTACATCGTAATTCATAATGGTTGGTAGCAATAGAAAGAGAAAAGTATATTAAATACGATCGTACCATCGGTTTTTATACTCACCATGAGATTTTTTTGAAATTTGACCCAGACTTCAGGTCATCGTAACTTTTTTGTTTGTCAACATAGGAAATAACCGAAACTTCCGGAGCGAAGATAGATCTCTTCTCTGATTGGTTAAAAACAACTTATGAATATTTATAGCGCCAAAATAATCCGCACAAAGGTCACACGATGTACATGCAGAAATTTCATGTACAAATTTGCCGATTACGCAAAACTGGAAAAATCGGCGATCCACAGTGGATTTAACTTGTGATAACATCACTATAGCTCATACTACAGAATTTTTAACAACACCATTACATAGCTTGTTTAATTCCGATTCATATGGTATATAATTTTATGCACTTTAGAAATATTGGATAATAGAAAAATGAAGTTTTGTACAGGTGGTATCGATTTTTACCTAAATTCTTAAGTGGCTAGGCTTATCAGCTGGGGTTGCTAATAATATACATATTTACAGAATAATACTCAAATTATAGATCTGCGTAACATTTAAGGTGAAATATCTGTAGATTAAAATCATTTTGAGATGCTTCTGATTTGTCTGAGCAGGATTCAAACTGTTAGCAAGTAACTTTGACCGATTCCAGATCTGCTGATCTTTGTCTCAGCTGCATATTATATTAAGGACTTGTAATTTTGTTTGTCAAAAAGTTTGGATTCTGATCGCTGTTTCTGATCAGAATCCAAACTTTTCGGCAAATATTTATTAGGTTTAACCAATTGCTGATCTGGGTCTGACAAGTGATTAGAGATCAAGCGCCATCAGTTATTGATCTAGCGAAAGGTGTGATATACAGACCTGTACATAAACCAGTGACCTGGAAAGAATTTTTTTCTATGTGACTATGGCCCATCATCTATAATTTTTTATGTGACATTTCAAAAATCTATGTGACATTTTGAAATTTTATGGGCCAATTTTTAAAATGCTTAGATTTCAATAAAAATCAGTGTTTTTTACATACCTTCATTCGTAAGTAAGAACTTAAACAGGTGAACTATTTCAGAACTAAAGGTGTGTGGCATATCTGATTGAAAAATAGATAATCATATGATACAAAGTGCACAACCCTATGCATTTGTATTCGTTCTAGTTTGTTAAATTAAGTCTAGAGGGCGTATCGCGGGTGTAGCCCATACTGTTGTAGCAGACAGAGTTGGGTCGATTGCTATTAATTATGACATATACTTACATAACTTGTTGACTATTCATCCCCAAATGATCAAATTCTATAAAACATCCAATCAATCACCTGAAATATCCGTCGGTCTGGTGTTTTCAGCTATTATATTTAGTAACAGGTTCGACGAAAAAGTTCAAACTTTCCTTCAAATCCGTTGTATCTGATAGATAAGTGTCCAATTTAGAATCGTTTTCTCAGTCTATTAACTGTATAATTCATATTCAGAATCGCGTCTTATGAAGAAAGAATTCGATCCCGGCGTGTGCTGGTTTTTTTTTTACTTTGTTGTATCTCTCAATCGTAAATCTTTCCAGAAATGTCCATGTTTAGTATCCTCGATTTTGTCGAGGTGCCATTTTGTTTCGAGTCAATTTCAAAATATGACAGCGCTATTTTTAATGCCGTTTTATTTGTCAATATCTCCTGTTGAAAACAGTCTTACAAAGATGAAAAAGACATAATACTTTGTAAAACCGACAAAAAAAAGACGCCTAAGAACCATCTTTTTTACTTGTAACACACGTAACGGTAATACACATATGCCAAAACACGGGTGTTCGCAACATATAGGGCCTATTGAAATGTGCATAGAAATTCTGCTTCGCAATTTCGGCATATCTCTTTATTTTCTAATGGGTTTTTTCATAATGTATCGTTGGAAAATCAATTCAAGAAATTAACTGTCGATCTACATTCATATAAAATGTTCACGAGTATCATTGCGTTATACGCGTCCAAGCTGTTGTGTTTGGGAATGAAATCGGAATACTTTTCTATTTTCGCACAAAAAATTTTCGGAATTGGCAAGAAGTTTCGATTTGTTTAAGGTAAATTTCGATGTTTAATTCCACAACGTGCAGCTAATTTCTATTGAAAAAAGATGATTAAATCCTCCAGAAAAACGAATTAGTTGTTAAACGATAGAATCAAGCCATCTAGCATACAGGACATTTTGCATTTGAAAATTATGGTAAGATAAAATCGGCGAGACGCTGGGCGCACCAGTTGGAAATTCTATGTGACATTTTTTATTTTTATGTGACTATGGCGCATGGCGCGTGGGTTTCCAGGTCACTGAATTAAACCTATAATTACTATAATTTGCCTTTTACCGAAACGTCCAGACTTTCACTATATAAAATCAATTTACCGAACTGGTCATTTACCGAAACGTCCGTCACCCGAAAAGAGAATGTCATAAACATCGTCCGGAATGTCGTCTAAAGATTTAAAAAACAACAACAAATGTGGATTCAATAAGACAAGCACTTAATCACAAAGTCTACAGTTGCTAAGAATGGAAAGCATACCTTTAAGGTGTTTGAATTGACTTTGTCGGGGCAATCGAATCCACCCGACCCTGGCTTCATATTCCTACCCGCCATCTTTGTATTGGCCCAGCCGTCAAAAACAACGACGATCTAAACCATCAAGCCGACATACATTGTCAAGGTCGCAAACCAAACTGTCACATTTTGAGATGATTAAAGCGGATCTTCAGACCAGCGGTATCAATTACTGACAATATCTTGGATCATTTCTGTAATTTGTCCAAATCATTTTCTTCGGGAGACAATGGCAGTTTTGCTAATTTGGTCACGTGACTTAATGATGTTGAATATGTGGCGTAGTTTCGAATTCACGGTTCGAATAAGGGCGTTACTTGATAACAAGTCAGGTTTTAACCAAACCAAATTGCCTATAAATAATAATTTAATTGTATCTAGGAATTAATTTCCATACTTTCACATTCTAATAATTGTTCGAATGCACGGTTTGTATAGTTGAAATATTTACATTTTTGTAAGAAAAATACCCACGGTGGACTCGAAATTGTTACTTTAGCGCACAGGTGCCAGACGCATGCTTTGACCAAATATGCACCTCAAAACACAAATAAAAGGCATAAAACCATAAACACGTCCTTTTCTATGACCAAACACCATATTCTGACCAAAAGCTCATTTTTCAAAAAAAATTTTTTTTTTAATAGTATATACCTTAGAAAGGTGTCCAACTCCCACGGCAAATGTGCTTCGTGAAACGCACGGATTTTATGCCGAGTCTTGTTGCGCAATCAATTCTCGATCGATTGTGAATACAAAGATACCATCGCATGCAGAAAACCCTATGGTACACAATAGAATTCCATATAAGATCAATTTCCATCGAAAACAAGCCCATCCGACTCTCGGAAGTCGCAACTTATCCAGGTCAAACAAGTCTCTACCGTCACATACACAGTACTTTTTACCGCTGGCGTCTTATCTTTACACCTTAAATCTTCGACATGCAATCAGTGTCCTCCATATTTCGATAAATACATTTAAAAGAAGAAACTTACCATACATGACACAGCCAAACTACTCTGCATTATAGTAAAAGGGCACCAGTCCATGTTGACGTTTTTCTACCTCCGGGTCACGGAAAGCAGATGGCCAGTGCGATTTAAATAGAAACACCGGCCGTTGCGCGATAATGTAGAGTACTTTTGCTTTGACATATATGGTAAGTTAATTCTTTTAAATGCATTTGCCATGCATTTTAGATCGAAATAAAGAGGACACGGAGTGCATGTCGTAGATTTAAGGTGTAAAGATAAGACCCCTGCGGTAAAAGTACTGTGTATGTGACGGTAGAGACTTGTTTGACCTGGATAAGTTGCGACTTCCGAGAGTCGGATGGGCTTGTTTTCGATGGAAATTGATCTTATATGGAATTCTATTGTGTACCATAGGGTTTTCTGCATGCGATGGTATCTTTGTATTCACAATCGATCGAGAATTGATTGCGCAACAAGACTCGGCATAAAATCCGTGCGTTTCACGAAGCACATTTGCCGTGGGAGTTGGACACCTTTCTAAGGTATATAATATAAAAAAAATTTTTTTTTGAAAAATGAGCTTTTGGTCAGAATATGGTGTTTGGTCATAGAAAAGGACGTTTTTATGGTTTTATGCCTTTTATTTGTGTTTTGAGGTGCATATTGGGTCAAAGCATGCGTCTGGCACCTGTGCTTTAGCGTACAGAAATAAATAAGAAAAAAAAAAAAAATGGCGGTAATAGACTGGAGCTATTTCCTGGTGAGCTATGGTCACTAGGCATTTTTTGTTAAAATTAGGCAGACAACATATATTGGGTAATTGAAGGGTGCTGAATCCATTGGTGTTGTCTGACAAGCTGAATTCCTTCAACTTTTCAAGATGGCGCCCAAAATGGCCGACCTCATATTGGCATCTGAATAGTCCAGCAGAAGTGAAAGAGGACCTGGAAATGTGGTCTATATTTGTTTTTCTTTATGGATTTGAACAAAGTAAACCATAACTAACAATTTGAGACCGGGTAACTTTCTGTAACCCTTCGAGTAATTTCCTGTTTACCCCACCCACCTATTTTATCATTGCTGAAAATGGAATATAAGTATTATATGTGTTTGAGACTTAAAAGAGGTATTTTGTTAGCTAGTATCAATGTAGTTTACCTAAATACAAATTTTAAGAATGTATAAGAAAAGTTTCAGAATAATTGACATCCAAAATGGCCGCCAACATAGATATTTTCAGTAACATTTATCCTTCCTGAGCAATAAAACTACTTATATGAACTATAATTGATACTTACATGGAACAATTTAAGTTGCGTCGTATTGAACATTAACTTTTAAATCATATCAGCTTTTGTTTTGATTTGTTTTCTGTTCTCCAGCAGTGCTGAAATAATCCAAAATGGCCGCCGTATATACCTACCTTATTAATTTCTACTTACATAAATTTACTTGATTGAAACTTTCATTTCATTTGTTAAATATTTAAAATGGTATTTTGTAAGCAATTAGCAATTAAGTGTCCCCAAGTACATAACTTGAAAATATTTAAGGATAGTTTCAGACTCATTGAAATCCAAAATGGCTGCCAAATGACTATTTTTAGCCACAATTAAATTGTCGAGCAATTCAACTACTTTTATTGTATAATTGTACTGCATGCTATGAATTCTATTGTGTAAGAAGCGTGTCAAAATGATTGCCTGCCATACAACTTGTTATTGCATGTTATTGCTCATGGACATGTTATGTCTTTTGCTGAATAAAACTTATCTATCTATCTATCTTTATTGACTGTAATTGATACTAGTATCAACAGTTTTTGTAGATTCTTATTGGATATTAAACTGAGAAATTCAGTTTTTTTTCTAAAATATTTGTTCTTGATTTGCCAGGTTATGCAAAGGTTTTTGTGTGTCAATCCATGCAAATGTGCCAAACATACGGTAGTTCATGCTGGTAAATCTTGAAGTTGGTAATGCTTTTACAGGGATAATAAATGGCCTGCATTGACCACTATCAAATCCAAGTATTTATTTAATCAAGTTTGATTTTGACTGATGTAGATAACTATGTGCCAATAACAGAAGGGAGTGTTTCTTTACAAAGTTAGAATATTTTTATTATTTCTTAGTATCAAAATAAATTCATTTTATGTGTAGCACTGTTTAAAAGCTGATGTTTGCACCTGTGTAAGTAATGCATATAAAACATATATGTCACTAGTTTTTGCGGGTTTGTGGAAATTGTTATTTTCAGTTGATAACTATTATGTATATCCATGGTGAATATAGGTTTACCTGGTCAAAGCATGATATATTAAGCAGAGCGTTTAATCAGTGTTTCAAAGTATGTGTTATTTCATTTTTTGAATATACAGGGAAAATGTTGGACGTAAGTAACCACTTAATTAGTGGTACTAACACCGCATCGAAGCTAAATATCCTTTTCACTAATTTCATGGATTCACGGAGTGATTTGAACAATGCTTATTCGATCTTTCACAAGTGCTATGTAGTTGACTTAAAGATAGTCACCAATTAGTCGAGGAAGTATATCTGACATATACAAACCCCAGTACTTAAATAAAGTCAAACCATTTGATGAAACTACCTAGGCACAAATAAGAAAGATGACTTTATCAGACGCGAGAGATGTTTCTCCAAACATGTGTCCATTATTCTTCCAGCATCATTGTTGATTCAATGTGAGCTGCTACAGCATTATCAGTGCTGTTTGGGTTTGCGGATCAAACAGAGACAGAGGATACTAAGTCGTAAACATTGCGTGTTGGACTATCATAGACAGTCGACTATTATCCCAATTAAGTACTGCTGTAATATTTACCCAGCCTATGTGCTCTACTATAAATCATCAAATCCAAGGGGTCGATCCAAAAAGGAGAATCCTGAGAAACAGTGGAAGCAATCAAGAAACTATATTAATTATGATGCTGCTTTGAGAGTGACGATAAGCGATTTTCAGCATGAATACGTGGTATCCATGTGATCACAAATAGGAATACTAATACTCTAGAGAAAGTTACTAACTTAGACCAAGAATCTTTGCAATCTGACCATGTATATGGAATATTCTCAAGGAGCATGTCCCAGAAACACTAATACAGACACTCTCTTACATATACGAGGGTTGTTCGGAAAGTTCGTAGAATTTTGTTATATCTCTGGTTAGCTTTATTTGATCAATTTGAAATTTGGTATGTAAGTAGATCTACCTCATCTTATTTTTAAACTATTATGTAAGAGAGAAATGAAATAGATAATGTTTACCGAATATACAGGTTACCGTAGCAACGCAGTAACGGGGACCCGGAGCAGCTCGAAAGTTGTAATTTTTTAAACTTTCTTCTAATAAAGCAAACGTGATTTCTCTCAATTCTGTTGACGCTAGATAAGTGCGAAAAGGTCTGATTGTAACGTGACGTCATGACGTTAGTTACTCATAGTTTCAAAACATTGTAAGCGCTTGAACAGAATTTACAGTATTTAGTCTACAGATAGCGGAAATGCGAACTAAAAAGAAATGACGTCGACCAGTGACGTTGACTTGCAAACTGTTGTAAATAAAATTATGTTACTGTAGGCGACTACACATGGATCTTGAGCGCGTAATGATACATCAGGATAATGAACCGGATCGTAGAGCAGCTTCAACGCAGTTAGAAATCAGCTTACTATGGTTTGATATGTAAGAACACCCGCCAAACGGCCCCGAATTGGCTCCCATGGGTTTTAGAGTGCTGACAGAGTTAAAGGCGAGCTTACATGGAATTACATTTCTTTCAGCAGCTGAATTTACCAAACAGACCCAGAAATTTGTATCTACATTCAGTGAGGACTTGTATACAGAAACATGCGTAAAATGAGTTAGAAAGCCATAACGAGTAGGTGGATATTGCGGGTGATTATGTTGGGAAAGTGAGACGTTCGCTTGACGTATATAACGTTTGACGTCATGTCGACGTTGACGTGCTCCGGGTATGCGTTATGTATGTATTTGTAAGATGCATAGAAAAAATGTGTTTAAGCGTATATTGCCGATTTTCACAGAATATGTAGCACAGATCTGGAAATTAATGTTGATCTAATTTTTTGCATCCAACTACGACTATACGTATTTTTATAGCAAAATTCTACGAACTTTCCGAACAACCCTCGTACATGTAATAACTCTGTTTTACCTTTTTTAGATTCAGTGCGAAGTAAAAGAACTGTCCGTTTGGGCAAGATTGCTTCCAGCGACATTACTTTGGATGCATGTCATTCGAAAAAAGGGAAAGCACCTCACTATGGGTCTTGGTATCAAAAGTCTGACCGACTCTAGAGTTTATTGATATTCTGAATTTCTGAAACATATGAGTATTCGCATAAACCACATGACTGTAGAAAAACTGAAAACTGAAATTAGCACAGCATTAAGTGAGTGTAATTTGTCAACTCCTGATAGATTGTTACAACTGGTTTGACAACTGATCTGGCGTTGGACAAATTTGACCAGTTTTTCTACTTCCATGTAGTTTATGCTATGACCCACATTGTTAAGAATATTAATAACCTTTCTAGAAAGGTAAGGCTTTTTTAGCTCGCCTATTCGGAGAATGGGGGGGCTTATGGAATCACCCCGGCGTCGGCGTCGGTGTCGGCGTCGGCGTCGGCGTTGGTTTTTCATGGTTAAAGTTTTGGGGTAAGTGTTGTTATGCACTAATACATCATGAAATATTTGCATTAGGAAGCTGATATTTGGATTGGAGGTGCCCTGTGGGTTGAACATTGATGTTGTGTAGTTAAAATTGAAAAAAAGTTTAAATTTAGTCAAAATTTCACCTTTTGTGGACTTAGGTTTTTCGGCTGATTTCTCATGGTTAAAGTTTTGGGGTAAGTGTTGTTATGCACTAATACTACATGAAATATTTGTATTAGGAAGCTGATATTTGGATTGGAGGTGCCTTGTGGGTTGAACATTGATGTTGTGTAGTTAGAAATAAAAAAAAGTTTAAATTTAGTCAAAATTTTACCTTTTGTGGACTTAGGTTTTTCGGCTGATTTCTCATGGTTAAAGTTTTGGGGTAAGTGTTGTTATGCACTAATACTACATGAACTATTTGTATTAGAAAGCTGATATTTGGAATTGGAGGTGCCCTGTGGGTTGAACATTGATGTTGCGTAGTTTAAATTTGAAAAAAAGTTTAAATTTAGTCAAAATTTTACCTTTTGTGGACTTAGGTTTTTCGGCTGATTTCTCATGGTTAAAGTTTTGGGGTAAGTGTTGTGATGCTCTAATACTACTTGAAATAATTGTATTAAGAAGCTGATATTGGGAATCAAGGTGCCCTGTGGGTTGAACATTGATGTTACGAAGTTAAAATTTAAAAAAAAAGTTTAAATTTAGTCAAAATTTCACCTGTTGAGGACTTAGGTTTTTCGGCTGATTTCTCATGGTTAAAGTTTTGGGGTAAGAGTTGTAATGCACTAATACAGTAATACTACATGAAATATTTGTATTAGGTAGCTGATATTTGGAATGGAGGTGCCCTTGAGTTGAACATTGAAGTTGCGTAGTTGTTTTTTTTTTAAAAAGTTTAAATTTAGTCAAAATTACACCTTTTCTGGACTTAGAGTATTGGGACTGAAATTTCAAAGTTAGTTAAGGAGTAAGTGTTGGAATGCACTTATACTACATGACATATTTGCATTAGGAAGTTGATATTTTGAATGGAGGTTCCCTGTGGCTTGAATATCAATGTACTGATACACTTTTCTTTTGATAGTTACCTATTTAAGAAAGGTTTAATTAGGCGAGCTTTGCTGTTCTCCGACAGCTCTTGTTATGTTAGCTGTCTTTGAAGTCATGCATGAAGAGGCGGATACTCGAGTGGTTGTCCATTGTGCAGCATGCAATTCCTCGTCTATTCTTTTTTCAGCACTCGACACAGATATATTGGTGCTTCTTACAGCACATTTTTCTAAGATGGTGTGCATGAAACTTTGGCTAAAAGCAGGCACAGCAAAAGCGAAAATACATTTCTGTTCACAAAGTTGTTGAAAAGCTACAGCTTGATAATGAGACAAGCATTTCATGCATTGACAGGTAGCGACACAACTTCATACCTGGGCGGGTACAGTAAGAAAACCTGTTGGAAGGTTTTTATAGACAACCATGATCTACTAAAAGACCTTGGGAAAGACGAGCTTACAAGAAATACTGCCAAAGATGCAGAAATTGTCATATGTAGGATATATGGCGCGTCGAACATCCTTGATGTTGACAAAGCATGATCACATTTGTTTGTTAAACCACGTGCTCCAGAGACACTCCCACCAACAAGTGATGTTTTGGCCTTTCATATAAAACGGGCACATTACCAAGCATCAGTCTGGAGACAGGCTAACATACTTCACTCAATATTACCTAATCCTCAAGAAATGGGTTGGAAGTTAGAGAAAGGTAAACTTGTACCAATCCTGATGACACTACAACTAGTAACTGAGACTTGCATAGAACTGATATCTTGCAAATGTGCAACACGTTGTGCAAGTACAGGCTGCAGGTGCAGGAAATCTGGTCTTGCGTGCACAGTGGCTTGCAAATGTAGGGAAGTGCATGATGATTGTCATAATAACTAGCAGATCTAAAACATGCATAACGATTGAATTTGAAAATACTCCAAATATGCAGAGACATTAGTATATCTTGGTAATACTTTAAATGGTAAAAGTTTGACAAAATAAGCAAAGCTAAAAGTATATAAGTGTGATATGCAACCTCTTGTGACTAAGAATCTCATCAATGAAGCTCTTTATCCAAATAAGAGAAAACACCTTATTATGACAAGTGTTACATGGAATGAACAAAATATTACTCGGATTTGACTTAAACACCACGATTATGACAACTTACTCCCAAATTTGACCGGCCCTATTTGTTGCAATGTCTTCGCCGTTAGGGCCAACGGCCAATAGCAACATTTTTTAAATTTTATTTGCATTCACATAATGAAGCTAGCAATATTTAATAACCCGACAGCTTTTGTATATAATTGGATTATACTTGGCTTCATTAAGCAATGGCTTGTGATATGTTTTTATATATCAGAAACAAAATTTAAAGCAGTGTTGATATGTATATTCATACTTCATGAACGCTATTATATGGAACTCAGTACCAAGTGATTCTTAAGCTAATTATTAAACATGTTTTAAGCAGAAATACATGAAACAATCATCTGTCACTTATCTTATATCAATCAAGCTAACATACTATATATTAAGGCCTTTGAAAATCATGTTCATATACGTAGATTTCGACAAAACACTGATTTTCACAAACAGAATTACCTCCCTTAAATAAACCGTAATTTTCGGTGATAAGATGAAAAATTTCTGCCTGTCGGACAGTTTCAATGGATTCCGCACCCTTCAATTATGTTAAAAACAGTGTCTGCCAAATTTTAACAAAAAATACCAAGTACTTTGTAGCCGAAGACTTTATCAGGAAATAGCTCCAGTCTATAAAGTCAAACACGAGTACAGATTAAAAAAAATCAATTATCTTAATGATCGAATAAAGAATAAACCTGACAGAATTGGAGGGAATACTTTTAACCAGTCTTAACCCGTATCGCAATGGCAGATAAGAAGAGATTAACAAGAGGGGGCATAAAGGACACGATCACCAAACACAAACCTGCTGAAGTTGATCACGATGAAGACATGCTAGACGAAATTATCAATTCGTTGGATGACGGTAAACCCTCTAAATATAAGACTCTGGCAAAAGAACTTGCGACAGTCCTCTTACCCGCAATCTCGAAAGTTATTACAGATACAATCCAGAAGGAGTCGGCTTCCAAAGAAGAGCTTGAAAAATGTAAATCTAGCACCAGAGTAAACAAGTACGACAACGCCAAACTTGAACAATATACACGCATATTCAACCTTACGCAGAGTGAAGGCAACACTCTAACTGAAAGTGTTGTGGACCTCTTGAATGATATAATGACCCAAGAAAATGCAGAAAATCCACCTTATGTCTTCTCCGAGAAAGACATTGAAGTTTGTCACAGGGTGGGTAAGCGTCCCAACGGGGAGGTAACCGATACGAGACCTGTAATCGTTCGTTTCGAATCAAGGAAGAGTGTGGCCACCGTCTTCAGGTACAAAAAACATTTAAAACGAATCGAAAAGTACAATCCCAAAGAGAGAAACCAGAAGAACGTCTACATCTCTGAGGATTTGACCCAGCTGAGAGTTAGGATTAGAGACCTTATCAAACAGAACAGTGCAGATAACAATATCTCAAGTGTGTTCACCAAAGATGGGAACATCCATTGCACAAAAGATGGGAAACACGTTGTGGTATCAAATCCAGACGACCTCTTCCAG
Source organism: Gari tellinella (assembly GCA_922989275.2). Taxonomy (NCBI): domain Eukaryota; kingdom Metazoa; phylum Mollusca; class Bivalvia; order Cardiida; family Psammobiidae; genus Gari; species Gari tellinella. Next base: position 58,379,575 of record OV277858.1, read on the forward strand.
CTCGGCATAGAGCCCAATATGGCGGCACTGAACCTGGAACATTACATGTAGGAAGAATTGGGAGGTGAAGAGACAGAGGAAAATGATTCACACTGTTTAAATAGTGAAGCTTTGTTTGACCATTGTTATAGTTCTGAATTAAATGTACAAACTTTGAAAATTGCTTGTTTAAATGTTTGTGGGTTAGTGAGTAAAACAAAATTTCCTGATTTAAAAGATTTTATTTGTAATTATGACATTGTTGGAATAGTAGAAACTAAGCTTGATGCATATGCCACTATTGTTTGTAATGGATATAGCTACTTTGGTGTAAATCGTAAAAATTGTAAGAAAAAATCAGGAGGAATTGGATTACTTGTTAAATCATGTTTGGTAAAACATATTAAAATTCTTAACGATGAAGATGAAAACTGTTTATTATTTAAGTTTGACAATGCTCTAAGTTGCAATATTATATTTGGTGTGTTATATATCCCTCCTGAAGGCTCTGCTTATGGCTCAATGAATGTTTTTGACGCTGTTGAAAATAATCTTCTAAGTTTTACTGGAGAAAACGACCAGATATGTCTCTTTGGAGATTCCAATGCTCGCACTGGTACGTTGTCCGACTTTGTGCAAATTGAAGATGTAATAGGTGAAGAAAATTTTGATTTTTACACGAAACAGGAATTGAGCAAAAGTAACTTTGAGGAGTTGGATATACCAGTAAATAGATATTCTGTAGATAAACAATTAAATAATTTTGGATATAGACTAGTAGATGTCTGTAAAAGTTTTGGTGTGCATATAGCCAATGGTAGATGTGGCAGGGATAAATATATTGGTAATTTTACGACAATTAAGAATAGTTGTGTTGATTATGTATTACTGTCGCCATAATTATTCCCCCTGGTACAGTCTTTTAACATTCTTGATTTTGACCCTGTGTTGTCTGATATACATAAGACAATCTCTTTTTCGTTACATTGTGTAATCAATGAAGAGGAAATCACACGACGTAATCATTCCGAAAATGACACTGTAGAAAGTGTGCAGGTTGATAAGCCTATTTGGAATAGTCACAATGAAGCAAAATTTACTGAAGCTTTAGATGTAGATGCAATTAGAGCTTTGAAAGCTGACTTGGATGAAATGTACGCAGGTTCAAAGGAGAGGTTTGAGTTAAACATAGATCGCATTGTTGAAGATTTTTCAACTATTTATGTAGAAGCAGCTAAGAAATCAGATATGGTGAAAACTTTCAATTTAAATAGCAAACCCAATCCATGTAAATCCAAACATGGGAAACCTCTTAAGTCTTGGTATGATGATGACTGTAAGTCTAAAAGATTGCAATATGTCACCTCAAAGAATAATTTCAGACGTTGTGCATCTAGACATAATCTAGAAACCATGAAAACAGCTAGTAAAATGTACAAAAAGGAAATTAATAAGAAGTTTTGCCTTTATAAAAAAGAGATGAATTATAAACTTAGAAATTTGAAGAATTCAGATCCAAAAGCTTTCTGGTCTCTATTAAACAAGTACTCGGATGGGAAAAAGCAGGTTATGTCTAAAATATCTTCTGAGGTGTTTTATGAACATTTCAGTAAACTGAATGAAAATACAGATGAGAAGACATTTGAAATAGACAATTTACCTGAACTCAATTTTGAACTTAATAGAAGTATTACTGAAATTGAAATACTAAGCGCAATTTCAAAATTGCAAAATAATAAGGCTTGTTCAGTGTATGACAATGTTCTGAATGAATATATAAAAAACTCTAAAGATTTTATGTCACCTGTGATTTGTACATTGTTTAATCTGATACTTGATACAGGGTGTGTTCCTGAGGTATGGTGTAAGGGCGTTATATTTCCTATATATAAAAATAAAGGAAGTGTGACAGATCCTGATAATTATAGAGGCATTACAATTTTAAGTTGTTTTGGTAAACTGTTTACAAGTATCCTTAATAAACGCCTCAATGATTATTTAGAAAGTTCTGGTCTGTTATGTGAAGAGCAAGCTGGATTCAGAAAAAACTATAGTACAACTGATCATATTTTTACGTTAAAGATGCTCACTGATTTTTATCTTAGTAAACGTAAGAAACTCTATTGTGCTTTTATAGATTATCGTAAAGCCTTTGATTCTGTTAACCGTTTTCATTTGTGGCAAAAGTTGTTGCAAACTAATATAGATGGAAAAATATTCAAGATAATTTATAACATCTATGATAAAGCCAAATCATGTGTTAAAAGTGGTGAGAGCATGTCAAATTTTTTGCCAGTTCATGTGGTGTGCGTCAGGGTGAAAATTTGTCGCCTATATTATTCTCAATTTTCCTGAATGATTTGGTTAGTTTCATATCTGTACATTATGAGGGCCTTGCTGCTTTGTCTAGTGATATTAAAAATCATCTTAGTGATGACACTGTTGAAGTATATTTCAAATTGTATTTGTTACTCTATGCGGATGACACCGTAATATTTGCAGAAAGTCACGCAGACTTGCAGCAGGCTCTAAATGCTATGCATTCATACTGCGAGAATTGGAAGTTGTCTGTTAACTCATCTAAGACTAAGGTAGTGGTATTTTCTAGAGATAAAATTAGAAATATTCCTCCTCTTTATTTTGATAATGAGATTCTGGAAGCAGTAGACGATTTTAGCTACTTAGGTGTAAAATTTAACTTTAATGGCAAATTTAATAAAACAATGTCTCATCTTTGTGATCAGGCTCGCAAAGCTATGTTCTCTCTAGTGAGAAAGGCCAGATCTCTTTGTTTAAATATTGATGTACAATTGCACTTGTTTGAGTCTATGATTATACCTATATTACTGCACGGTAGTGAAGTTTGGAGAGTTGAAAATACCTTAGTATTAAATTCTTTTCAGTCAAAATATTTAAAACTTATTTTGAATGCAAAGAAGTGTACTCCGAATGTCATGCTCTTTGGTGAATTTGGAATGCTGCCTGTTGATAATTATATTAAGAATAGTCTTGAACTTTTGGTGTAAAACTGTAAACAGTAGTTCAAGTAAAATTTCTAAGTTAATGTACAATTTGCTTTATGAGCTAGATAAAAAGAATATTTTCCATTCCCCATGGATAAGTTATGTTAAGAAAACTCTTGACAATCTTGGCTTTTCTAACATTTGGTTGAATCAGTCTGTATCGTCTCCTCAGATCTTTAAAGCACAAATTAAGACTAGAATCAGGGATCAGTATATTCAAAAATGGAATGAGCAAATCAACAATTCAAATAAGTATTATAGAATTTTCAAACAAACTTTTGAGATGGAGCCATATTGGAGAGTTCTACCACATCATTTGGCTATGTATCTTTTCCGTTATAGATGCTGTAATCATAAGTTACCAGTTGAAAAAGGTCGTATGTTTAACAATGACTTATTTCAAGACATTGTCATCTTTGCAATAGTAATCACATTGGTGATGAATTCCACTACATATTTGAGTGCTCCTTTTTCAACGAGGACCGGAAAAAGTACATCCCACAGAGATTTAAGAGACCCAATACTATAAATTTTCAGAGGCTTTTTCAAAGCACTGATTATGATGTATTATTGAAGCTCTGTATTTTTATTAAGAAGGTTATGCTAGTTGTTAAGTGATAGCATACGTTATCTTTAGAGCTAATTTGTGTGTTGTATATTTTGTGCAGTATTATTACACGCTGAACTCCAAATATTCTGTTCTTAAATAAAAGTCATTATTTAGTGTGCTCCAATCTTCTTGAATATTTAGAGTCAAATGGATAAATCCTTCATAAAAAGAAAGTTTGAATTGCAAACATTATTGAGAACATTTTGGAAGGTGGAGCATGCATCTGTCGGGAAAAGATGCTCATATTTTCAAAGGGTCTCTTGAGGACCTTGTTTTGAGGATGTGTTGGGATGTTTTACGAGTAATTCTTACTTTTGTAACCATGATTATCCAACACAAAGATTTTATATTTGGGGTTCGGAGTGTCTTTAGTCTGTAATTCTAGTCATGATTAGTCATCTTTGTAGCAGTTTTTTCATCTGGTGGTGAATTTAATTACATAATTGAGTATTCCTTTTTCAATGAAGACCAAAAACAGTACTTATTAAAGTACCCAATGCTATTTAATTGTCAGGAGCTTTTCCAGGGCACTGATTGTGATTTATTATTGGGGCTTTGTGTTTTTATGAAGTAAATTATGCTAGGTGTTAAATGAACGTCACCTTCCATTCTGTCAGGTGAAATACGCTGTGTATTTCTTTACTTTATCATCCATTTGTTTGACTTGTTTGGTGTTTTTGTTACTGTATTGTATGACTCATGCCCATATGGGCCCAGTCTTGAATAAAACTTGAAACTTGAACTTAATCAAGAAAAGTAAACAACGAGCAGTGAACCATAATATTTACTATTATTTAGCTTAGTCCGTTTTATTGGAGAATCAGCATATCGACAGCTTATTCAGATGGACTGCAGCAATACAAACATACCTAAATCTAGTCTCACCAATGAACCCCTGTGACGACAAATTAACTTTTGACGGGTGCCGTCCTCAGGCACAGGGACCCCGACACGATTGATTGTTGAGAGAAAAAAATGTCAGAAGGTATATAGAGAGACAAGGGGTACAACTGATCGTTAGTTAACTCTCATCCCATCTCGATAAAATCGGGCATATCATGAAATTGAATAATATCCGGGTACCACCATTATTCGAACACCTAAGCATCTTCGAGTCAATTACAAATTTCTATGTGAATAAAAGTTATTTTTTACATAGATACTGGATATACTGGTTATTTTCAGCTTATAATACGATGGGTAAGTTATTGCAACTAAAATCAATTCTCTAACAATGTAAACAAAGCATAGTGGCCCGCTTACCTCATTCTCAGTGGGATGCCAACCTAAATTTCGAACAGCAGGTTTGACACCACAAAATGTTTACTATATGTAGCCCAGGGTAAGTGTTTGTTCATAAAATGTCAGACAAACCATAAAACAAGAGTCTGTAACCTCATAAAAAGTAAAGTCAACTTCTTTACATGTAATTTACAGTAGTTTAGACATAAAGTATCAATTGTTAATTCTTAAAGTTGTTGAATATATTTTTCTAAAATAAAACTCGTATACTGGAACCTGTAAGATAAACAAATATTTTGTTTATTCCCTGTTACTTCTTATATGAAACACAATTAGGAAATAAAAAAGTGAAAAAAGTGATAAGGACCCCTAGTTTGATATTTTGTCAAATTTAGTGGTCTGAACCCTCAATATTATTTATCCGGACCATTAGGAATGAGGTAAATGTAAAAGTTTTGCAGCCGATACACCACTGGTCATTTTTGATGACAGAAAATGTAGTTTATGGCAAAATTATGCATTGGGAAATTTGGGATTAGATGTAAATGCAACTAAATGTATACTCAGATAAGTTCAACAAATGCCCTTTCACTTATTTACTGATCTTTTTTGCCGATTTTGTGTTCTTGACATTTCTACCGGTGTTACTGTCAAAATGTCACGCGCGGTTATGCAAATTTGTTGGTAACCATAGATGTCACGCGAAATGACGCAGGTGTTCGATTTTTGGTTGTGTTCGAATAACGGTTGTAAAGGGATAATTGATGAAACGACACCCTTTTTGCATTTCTGTCTAGCTAATATAAAACCCTTCCATATAAACATAACATAAAGTCGTCTGTAAGCATGCATTTTCAACAGTAACTGTGTCTACTCACTGGAATCACCGATTTTCGAAAAACGGGACAGGGGTTCGTTCACAGCCGACACAGCATTGACCACCTACTCAACACTTGTTTAGGCGGTAATATCGAACATGACAGTCTTGCAGTTCCATATATTAATACGCTTTTGACACCAATCAAAGCTGATTTCTTCTCAAGACATTGCCGTACCAACAACAAATCTGCATGTTTACCTTACAGGGACCCGACACGATTGACTTTTGAGAGAAAAAATTGTCAAAAGGTATATTTAGTCTTTAAAGTCTGCATATATACTTTCTGACATTTTTTTTCTCTCAAAAATCAATCATGTTGGGTTCCTGTGTTCAGAGTAAAATGCTGAAAATAAGCCTCGACATTGTTCATATAACACGACCTTGTGTATTTATACAAATCGATATCAATTCTGTGCAAACGGGTTCGTATAATTGAATATTTGTTCTTTCTTTTGATATAAATTTAAGAATTGTAAGTTAATGTTAATTTGGTCCTTTTTCAAATTGAAAATGAAATTAATATGTTCAAAGTGTCATCGGGGTTTCCGTAAATACCGAGCGATTGCGGAAGCAAATATCCGGTAAGAACCGAACATTGACGGGCTCACAAGCTAGCGAATAGCAGTTTATCGATAATATAGCGATGTCCACTATTCTGCCTAACGATAGCTCTGGGAATAATTTACTCATAGAGTGTTTAATAACATTGGGTGCTGGACTGTGGGAGCAAATAACCCGTGGTTTAGGCCTCAGGTTGCGATTCCTCATGTTTTACGTTTAAAGCTCAAATTCTTCTGATGTCGTTAAGTAGGAAATTCATGTTGTTTCATTTGGACATTCTGTGAGTGTCAACATTGGCCTTATTTCAAAACTATACAGTGAACTGCATTACATATTTGAACACTTATTTTATTTCTTATTTTTCAATAATCAGCTGTAATTAAATTAAAAATGTACATACCAAAACTATCAGGAGACCCATGAATTCTTCAATGCATTTTGTAGCACTTACATTTTGATTGAATGGAATCTTTGCATTTTCTATAGAAAATGGTGTAGGTTGTAAATTGACTTTCACCACCTTCCACTGTATACAACTTTATTTTTTTATATGTAGTTCTTTTCCATGTTATGAACTTGTTCGACTTTATATAAATTGATTGATGTTTCTTAGTTTTGTTACTGCATGACTCATGCCCATATGGGCCCAGTTTATGAATAAAACTTGAAACTTGAAAAATTAACCCGCATGCTTGCATTTTCTGCTAAAATGTCTTAAGGACAGGGCTACCATTCCTCCGGAATTGTCGGAAATTTCGGGAATTTTATAAATTTCTTCGGACCTACAGATTTAGATAGCAGAGTTCTGTCCTTGCTATTAATTTTATGCGTTTTTGCTTTGATAGGAAACAGTTTACATGTAGATCCAGATCAAACGCCGCGTCACGCGGCGTCTTTTCTGGATCCAAATTGTTTGCATTATGATGTTAGTGTTATAGAGCTTGGCAGCGAAAGGGTTAGAGGAACGATGAAATCCAAATTTTCAAAGCTATTTTAGGAATGATCCCTAAAACAGCGCTTGAAATTTGGAAATCTTAGGATTTTATGAGCAACTTATGGTAGCCCTAAAAGGACTATTTGTAAATATTGTCCACTAGTCTGACATTTTACTAATTATAAAACAAAACCAGCCTCAAATAAGAATTTATTGTATTCAGGAAATATTTTCCACACTTTCACTATCTAATAATTGTTCGAATGCACGGTTTGTATAGTTGACGTGCTTAATTTCTTAGTGCGAAGAAAAGGCACCTATGAATAATACATGCATCGAATCCTAAACGCAGATTTTGTAACCTACACGCGGGCCCTAAGTTCAATATCAAGGTCACAGGGATCACATCAATATTTTTGCATGAATGGAAAGGTCTTGTCCATATACACATGCATATAAAACATAAAAGCAATACCGCAAGGGACATAAAGAGTTATAACCGTTTTTTGAAAACTAAACGCAGCTTTCGAAATCTAAACGTGGGTCCTAAGTCACAATGGCGATTTTTTAGCGTGCACGAAAGGGTCTTGCCGGTATACATATGCATATCAAAGATGGAAGCAATACCTCAAGGGACATAGGTCTTATAAGAATTTTTAAAATCTAAACACAGTTTTCGAAACCGAAACGCGGAACTAAGTTCAATGTCAATGTCACGGTGGTCAAACTTGTTAAGTGCCTGGAAAGGCCTTGTGCATATGCACATGCATGCCAAATATAAAAGCCATACGTCAAGAGGCTAGGAGTAACAGGTATAAGCATATTTTGAAACCCAGACGCATATTTCAAAGCCTAAACGCGGCAAAAGTCACAGGGGTCAAAATGTTTAAGTGCATGGAAAAGCCTTGTCTATATACACGTGCATACCAAATATAATAGCAATACCTCAAGCGACGTAGGGGTTAAAAGCATTTTTCCAAATTTAAACACACATTTCGAAACATAAACGCACTGACTGAGGTCAAGGTCAATGTCACATAGGTCCAAAGTGTCACATGGTTGGAAAAGTCTTGCACCACGACATGCTCGGTGCAATGTGAAATATGTAGGTGAATGGGCATAGAAGTTGTGAAGTCTTTCTTGAAACTGCTGACGCGAACGGCAACGTCAACGCCGACACCAACGACTGGGTGACAATATAAGCTTTCCTGGACATTCGTCCGGTGAGTTAAAATTAAGGTGTCACGTGGAAACCCGGTTCACTTCTTGTGTTGCCATATCAAATCCTAAAACTATTAAACATAGAACAATGCATATATACTTTTAAAACAATAAAAAGGACATAATTCTACTCAGATAATAGCAAATTTTCTGGAACGCAAATTCATTTGAGCCATTGGGATATGGTATATTTGCAACTAGTTTCATTGCAGTCGGCGAATAAAAAAGTTCAGAGAGCGATGACACGGTAAGGCTAACAGACAAACTAGAAATGTTTTCCTCGGAACACGTATGCCACCTGCCAGCAAGCACCAGCCAAACAAGAGTAATAGCTAAAATGACAAAACTTCATTATAGCAGAAGTTATTGCTGCAATAGAAAGTGTAAAAAATGGAAATATTTCTCATGATGTTGATGCAAGAGTTATGAACTTGACACTTTCACTTATCATTCTCTTTCCAAAAATGAAATATCATTTCAAAATCTTCAGTATAACAGAAAAAATCTGTAGAAAAATAAAATTTTGAAAAAGGGTAATAACTCTCACAATATTGATGCAACAGTTATGCCCCTTAAGCACTTTCTAAAATTGAAGTTTCATTTTAAGCGAGACGCAAAAAGCGTGACGGACAGACAGACGGACGGACGGACGTCCGTTCTTACGAGACGGTATTTATGTGGCTAATCCTTCTGTTTTCTATTACGTGGCTTGCCACACAAGATAAACTTTCTGTTTGCTCTAACTTTGGAATAGAATGACCTGGAGGCTAACCATTCCCCTATGTTCCACACCTGGCCAGGTTAATGTCACAAGAAATGGCCAGGTAAATGTCACAAGAGACGGCCAAGTTAATGTTTTTTCTTCAATTATTGGACTAAGAATTTTAGCCACATTAGTACCCTCTCGTAAGCACGGGCGGACAGACAAACGCCAGAAAAGTGATCCCTAAGTGACTTTGTCACCCTGCCTACAGCAGGTGACACAATTTAAACGGACACAACTCTAAATATACCAGTATTGAGCCGAATGAAAAAGCTTTAATATATGTCAATTGTTTCACGTCCTGTATCACCATATCAAATCTGAAAAGAAATGAAGAAATGACTATGTTAAAAAGTTTTTGCAATGATCATATTTGGCATTAAAAGGGAAATAACTCTAAACTCTAGAGTGTCTGGGACAATCTTGTTGATTATCGAACTTTAAGCGAAACTTTATTTGCCACAAACATGCTGACCAAATTAAAAACATATTGAATTACGTTTGTTTGAGTTAGAAAGCGGGAAAATTAAAGTTTTACGAAATGACAGACGGACAGACAGACGGACGGACAGCACTATATTACATACATACTATAACATAGTATGACCCGTCGGAAAACGGGCGTAAAAAGGCGTCAATATACATTAATAATAGAAAAATGGTTAAGCGGCAACTTAAAAAGAGATTTATTTGCACCATTGCAGAAAGGTGACAGCTCAATGCAGATTATAAATCAAAGTACTGACAGTACTGAAGGTTTCGGACAGGCATGCTACTTTTTATAACATGGTCATGTTGCCATTGTTAGTCTTATTGAAGAACAGTGCGTGAGAGAAAGTTACATGTAAGTCTGAAATACTATGATTTAGATTAAGACACATATGTCCTTGTGGAACTATGACTGGAAGTGTAATTGTGAAAGCAACTGATAAGGTGTGTCAGATGAGAGGAAATAAACACATACCAGGACTGTATGATATATCACACAGCTAATTATTTGCAAAAGACTGTTTGAAAATGTATTATGCTGGAGACATTAAGAATTTGGTTTTACATTGTATTTCAACTGATATGCATGTAAGATTTGAACAGCATTGTGCCGGAAATATTACGAATTTGATTTTACATTGTATTTTTGCTGAACCTATTAAGAATTTGGTTTTTCATTGTATTTCAACTGATATGCATGTAAAATTTGAATTTGAAAAGCATGGTTTAAAACGGAAAAGCAAAGGGATTGTAGTATATTGACACATGTCCTTGTGAGAATGTATGCATGATTTACTAGTTTGTGTCATTAGTATTCCCCCTCTCTTGCGGGGGGAAATCATCGGTAGACGACGAATGCTTTCTGCATTTCTTTTATCCTGCATTAAGCAGTAAACCGTCTCCATGTTTCTTCTACGTAACATTTTCTTGCGTTTAATGGAACTACACATGCTTTATAAATAGTTTTTCTGTACATCATATTCATCTCAGTTAACCCATTGCACCCTAGCGACGAGTAACCTCGTCTTTGTCAAACAGTGTACCTGTGTAGAGTATGCACTCACTTGTTCTATGCCAACATTATATACCCTGTTAAAGTGACTCACGCATGCGCACCTTTAGCAGGGTCTGCACTGTTTATCGCCAAAACACGTAGGCTTAATCCCTATAAATGTTAAACAAAGGACTCGATAAAATTGGAAACTGGAACTATTTATTTGAAGTTTCAGGGGGTAAATGAGTTAAACTTCCGGAGCGTACAAGTTACGACCGGTTTAGGCTGAGATTTTTGTCGCACCTTTGTATGGGACAAACTACACACTTTTAAATCATAACAAACCAGAACATATTTCATATCTAACCTTTTGCATGCTAGCGACGAAACCATGGTAACCGTTTCAAACAGTTTTGATCATAGTAAACCGCCACGTAACGCGGCGTCTCACCAGGATCCAAACTATTTGTCACTCTGGCCATATAAATCTACATTGAAAAGAAAAGACAAGTCTCATGTTGGACAGTAGCAGACGACAATCGTTGCAGACGAAAATATAACCCAGCATTCAAAGAGTTAAAGCAATCACAACGGGACGCTTCTTTCCATATAAATATGAAATTAGATATTCCATCGCAAAATAAATAATAACCTCGGTCCGCATATACCCACCCATTGCAAAATGTGTGACGCAGACAAGAGGGCTGCTGAAGGATCCATCTGATCAGGATCTGCTCTGTTTGTCATATTTTCTTAAATTTTTGGGACAATTCCCATAGAGTGCCAATGCAACTATTATTTATCAGAAACGCTGGAGCCCATTTGAAAATAGAGGCATTATAATGCTGAAACCTTATCATTTGCCAACACTTGCCAACAGTTTGGTTCCAGAACAAATGCCCGTAACGCGGTGTCTATTCTAGGTCCGAACTGTTTGACACCAGTATTCAACTTTTCTTCGTTTAAAAAACCCAACTGATTTTGATTTGTTTTCGCAGGCAATATAGATCTATTAGAAAAGTAGAAGCAGACGACAATGAAGCATGATGCGGTTTAATATTCTGTAGCGATTCAGTTAGTTAACAGTGTTATTATTATCAATACTAATGGACATTTATGGTAAATGTACAGTGCTCCCTCTCTACAACGGAACCCAATGGGAGACACAGATTGTGTGTGTTGTTCGGAGGGAGATGTTATAGGGAGGGAACATTAAGACTCGGCTTACATTTGCAAACAGCATGAATCCAGACAAGACGCCGCGTAACGCTGTTTGTCACTCGTCATTATATTTATTCTATCAAAACTTCCACTCAGGGGCGTAGCCAGCGATACGCACGTACGCACGTGCGTAACATCAGTTTGAAAAATGAAAAATCAAACATGGCCAAAAATAGCATAAAAACCGAAGGCTAAGGGGGGTTAGACCTTAAAGTCTAAAATGAAGATTTCAAACACACTTCAGAGCTCACCATTTCAGTTCTAATTTCCATTTTTCTCCCCGGGGGAGAACCCCCGGACCCCCCTCCAGCATTGATCAATTTCAAGTTTTAGAAAACCAATAACTTAGTAACTACAAAGATGGCAACTGAAACCTACGGTGCTACATGTAATCTGCTACATGTACCTCTCGTGCGTCTAAACATTGAGTCAAATAGTTATGTAATGTTATGTCTTATATAACGAACCTTTGAAAAAAATTGTATGGATCACATAGTTCATATTTAGTGCCCAAAATCCCCCCCCCCCCCCCAACAATTTTTCATAGTTCATATACATGTGGATCGTACGTACAGTGTATACCTAAATCGTCTAAAAGTCGAAAGTTCTTGGAAATATATAGGTTAGTCACATTGATCGTATTCAGTGTCCAAAATCCCTACAAACACACTTCAGAACTCACCATTTCAGTTCTTATTTCGATTTTTTCTCCCGGGGGATGACCCCCGGACCCCACTTTCATCGGTCAAGTTCAAGTTTCAGAAAATAAAGAACTTAGTTACTAGAAAGTTGGCAGCCTGAAAAACTTCTACAGTGTTTCGTGTACTTCTCGTGAGTCTTAAAGTCAAATAGTTCTAGCAGTGGAAAAAATAGTCACAAAATAAGGTTGTGTCTAATAAAACAGAGCCTTCAAAGCAATTGTATGGTTCACGTTGATCGTATTCAGTGTCCCTATTCCCTCCAAAAGCACTTCAGAGCTCACCATTTCAGTTCTTGTTTCCATTTTTCTCCCCGGGGGAGGATCCCCCGGACCCCCACTTGTATTTTTCAAGTTCGAGTTTTGGAAAATCAGGATCTTAACAACTACAAATTTAAATCAGCATCATGAAAAAAAATACGGTGCTTCATGCACCTCTCGTGCGGCAAAGTCAAATTATTATAGCGGAAAAAATGTTAATCACTAAATTTTATTGTTATGTTATAACGGAGCTTTGAACACAATTGTATGGTTCACGTTGATCGTATTCAGTGCTCCAGATCCCTCTAAACACACTTCAGAGCTCGCCATTTCAGTTCTTATTTCCATTTTTCTCCCGGGGGAGGACCCCCGAACCCCCACTTGCATTTTTCAAGTTCGAGTTTCGGAAACTGAGGATCTCAACAACTACAAATTTAAGTCGACATCATAAAAGACTACAGTGCTTCTTGTATATACCACTCGTGCGGCTAAAAGTCAAATTATTTTAGCAGAAAAAACGCTAATCACAAAATTTAATCATATGTTGGACACATTTGTATAGTTCTCATAGATCGTATTCAGTGCTCCAAATCCCTCTAAACACACTTCAGAGCTCACCATTTTACTTCTAATTTACTTTTTTCTCCAGGGGGAGGCCCCCCGGACCCCCACCAGCAGGAGGGGGTACCCCCCCCCCCTTCCCCACCCTCCCCCTGATGTGCGTAACATTTGTTCAAGCCTGGCTACGCCGCTGCTTCCACTAATATGTATACTTTGAGAAAAACAGCAGACAACAATTTTAAGCAGACGATATTGCAGCAGTTAAAGCGTTAGCCATAATTGTCCTGTTTAGGGAACCGTGTCAAGGGTCGTTGTAAGGAGGGAGTCGTTGTTGGTATGGCTGTTATAGGGAGGGAAAATTGAAGATTAAATGCAACTGACATTTCATGACATCAATCTGCACCAAAATAAAACGTAAGATTCAATTTCTGCGAACTGGGGCTGAACAAGATCGCAGTCACAGTTAGTGACAGATACCAAGATGGCTGTTAGTTGACACTAAACATGCAGTCTGTTGCTGTGGGCAGATCTTATACTAACACAACAGCAGAAGGCCTGAGAGGATATTCCTGCACAGCACAACGAGCAACCGTTGTAAAATAGGCCTACCGTTTAACAATGGTAGAACATAGATTATTTCGATTCTAACATGACCAGATTTAAAGAAATTCATTAGAAAGGAAATCAAATGTTTCATATTTATTTCCTCAGCGGATGCAGTTTTCCGACCGAATAACTTTTCCCGCGGCTTTTTTCTCAAGAATCTAACGTCCAACAGCAAATTTACTACAGCGATGCTCACTTATAACGAAATCCAGGGGACCTGGCAAATTATTTCGTCTTATCCAAAGTTCGTCTTATCCATATATCGAAATTTCTTTGTGAATAACTTGCATATAACGAAATTTTATTCATCATACTAAAACTGATTAGAAAGAAAGAAAGGTAGAAAGGCATAGAAATTAAATCTTAAATATTTCTTTTTTAATTGTACCAAATATAAATAAATGATCTCAAAATATGATTGGTTATGACATAAGAAATGCCATTTCTCTTCTTGAAAGTTTTACCAGTTTCCTGTTCTATATTAATAGAGAACTTGTGCAACATATTGTGAGTATTAAATAAGTTAACTGTATTAATATAAAACTCTGTTTTATATATTTCTACTCTGTTCATATAGCATCAGTGGTTATTGTGGGTTTTTTGCAGAATATGAGTGTCAATCAACATGAAATCCGACCAGACACCCTGTTATTAGGCATCTGATCTGGATCCAAACAAATAATATGGCCAGTATAATACATGTAAACAAATTATTTCTAGTTGTTTGACTATCATATAAATAACATAAATTATATACATGTACATATACCATGTTGGTTGGGTAATGTTTGTCATCAGAGGTGATGACCAGCTAAGCGCCAAACTGTGATAATGACGGGTATTTTGTATTAACAGATCCATTTTACAGGCAAAATATACTGGACATTTTAAATATAATCAAAGTTTATAACTCGCTGGTGCAAAAGTAAAAGTTTTCAATTTCTTAATTATTAGGAATAATCAATTTTTTAGACTAATATGTTAGACGGTTGGTGAATATAACCTGCAGAGAAATTGAACACAGGGAGATTGCTAATTCGTTCACACGACAACTCTCTCCACAAGCTATTAACGGGATAGCTTACTTTTGATGATAGCTCGTTAGTACGTTGCTTCAGATCATTGAGATTTGTTTGGGACCGAAAACAGTTATTATTTAAGAAATGAATTGATTTTTTCGGTGTTCAAGCCAAATGATCGACAGAAAAT
This sequence comes from Gari tellinella, assembly GCA_922989275.2. Classification (NCBI taxonomy): domain Eukaryota; kingdom Metazoa; phylum Mollusca; class Bivalvia; order Cardiida; family Psammobiidae; genus Gari; species Gari tellinella. Next base: position 58,394,826 of record OV277858.1, read on the forward strand.
TATCGGCAAATACCATGAATCGCGTTATATTTACATTATTTTATCTTTATATTTGTTATGGAAAAAAAAAATCAAAATTTCAGTTATTAAAGGAGAAATTTGGTTTAAAAAGGATATGTACGTCGAAGAAATATACTTAAATGAAGAGCTAAGAGCTTTAAAGAAGTTAACTCCGCCCCCTGTAACCAAATAACATAGCTTGATCTATACTGCGCGGAGGAAAGGAAATAGTCCTCCCATTGTGTGCTGATATAATCACGAAAAAGAATCATAAAGGATGGAAATTAAAAATCGAATCGGAATATACCTATTCTTAATCGAATTAAACCTAAAAGAGTACATGTATGTCAATTCAGTTAAAAGTTCGCATACCTTACGTAGAATCTCGTTCGGCATTTACCTCCCTTTAATGATTTATGCTGTTTTTTCCTTTGTTTCAACTGATATCGGTGATTGTACTGATTAAAATGACGGAAACAACTTCTATCAAAGGCAATTTAATCAAAAGTAACAACAGTTTATCTTTATAAATAAAATTATAAATATGACCTTTTTATTTTTAAGAATTTTGATATTGAAATAAAATAAAAATGCTTGGGTGTTTTAACTGACTATGTCAGAATCATATTCCAGTAGATATGGACACAGGGGACTACCGATTCCAGTCCCCGCTTCACAAAATAAAATAACAAGCTTCTACTTCCTCAGTCTTTGATGAACTACCCCCTCCCTAGACAAGATAACAGTAACAGCACAACTAGCACAGGGTTGCATGCTTTTATACCTGGTTTGGTGCCCACCGAAAGTAGGTCAGGAATTTTCTTTAAGTAGATCTAGTATTTAGTATGTATCTTGAATCCGGGTTAATATATCCATGTATTAGATCTTGATTCCGGGTATGTCAAAGAACCGGTGGTTACTTCAGCAGTGGAATATTCATGCTTATCCTTGCACCTCAACCCAAAACTAATGTAACCAAAATCGGTGTTATCACCTTGATCCTGTTTATAAATCAGTAGCCAAATCTGACCTGATTGAGATTGATGCATAATATATCTGTATACATGTACATCGTATTCGAGCTCCTTTTGTATCCTGTTCAGTACTAAGAGAAGGTTTCGAAAGTCTGTTTCTACCCCCCCCCCCCCCCCCTCCCTCCCAAACAATTATACTGCCTACATTTATTACCCCCCTTTAATGGTTTTTTTCAGCATCAGCAGTAATAGCTTTTTTAAATGTACACTTAATGTAGATCTAGTACATTTTTCATATATTTTATAACTATTGCACTAATTTCCGATAAATTCGCAAAACTAAAGCCTGTTTGATCGTAAATATCAAAATTATATTACATATTTTAGATTCACATAAAAAGTCTGTGTTTATGCTCCCCCGACCATGGGTAAGATCTTTAATAGAGTACCCCGGGAAAGAGACGTAAAAACGAATAAAGCACAGCATAAAAAGTCGCCAACGCCCAGCGTCACAAATTCGTGACTGCTTATTGTTATACTTGTAAACGAAAACAAAGGAGCGACTGTAGACCAGTTACACACTCAGAATTCATAAAACGAGTGAGAATCTTATCTCGAGCATCATTGTTGTGATAAAAATAAATTCGTAACAGACGGACAAAGTTTCGGAGCGCTTCCTACTGCATTTTTTTCACAATGAGTGTAAATAATCTATATCAATATGAATATAAAATCTCTCTCTATATATTGGTATTTAGTGTTTAAAAAAAAGATTGGGAAATAAACTAGATTCAATCTATGTCAAATACAACGTGATTTCTTATTTTAGAGTAGTGAAGATTAATGCGCAGCGACTTAACCCTGAGCTTCGCCTCCTAAGGTTTGAGTGTTTATTAAAATTGAACGCTGATTTTTTACAATGGAAAGAGATAAGGCGAATGTAAATATTAAAGAGTGAAGGTTTGCTACAGATCGACGATACATCATAGAGGTTCCAAGACAAGCTGGAACATTGATGTTATAGAACTGTAGTGGAACCAAGGTTTGTTAGTTCAGCAGATACAGCGCTGAGCAATTTGTTCGAGACTACATCTCATCATAGGTTCAACAACGCCGAGCAGTCTTCTTGAGACTAGCGCTGGTGACACGTTTTATCATCAGCTACACCAACGCTGAGCAATAGCGCTCAGCATCAGTTCATCATATTGTAGCTCAGCAGAAATAACACTGAGCATACATCGGTTAACAGTCCAGCCTATACTGTGCTCAAACAGTTTGAGAGTGCGAGAATATTGTTTGTATATAGTTACATGTATTAGATTTGTGGGAAAAGTATCTCATCCACTTTTAGTTAGTTTCATCCATTTTATATAGTTTTTATGTAGTTTCATGCTCAATCGTCAGGCAAGATAGCCCAAGGAAAATTCATATATATATTTCATATAGTCTGTATATTGTGTTCATGCCTAACTAGTGTCCGGCTAAAGACACTGTCGCCTCATTAAACGTCCGATAAAACACAGTTCAAGCTTAGGGCTTTATAGCATTAGGGTTAGGGTAACCGAACGTCTTGACACTATGAACGGTTAATAACAACCATGTTTATAGTTAAAAAGAAACACCCAACAAAACAGCCCCCATATAATTGCTGCAAATCGCCTATATCAAACTAATACGAGTTTGTGTTGAACCAATTCATAGACTGCTTTGTTTTTATTTTGTTGTTGTTTTTACGTCCGTTCGTGCCAACTTTGTGGGAAATTGGACGTCTCCGATAGAGAGATGCGGATACAGAGGAGCCCGGGGGATGTCCTGCTCTTTTTTCGATAGAGGCTTGAGTATTCAGGTTCTTCATGACCAGTGTCCAGTGATACATTGAGCCTAGGTTTAAAGTCTCATCCGAAGGACATAGTCCGGCGGGGGATCGAACTTGCAATTGAGTCTGAAGTTATTCACAAGCATTTGATTGGTTAGATTTGAGTCTAGGCTCAAATCTGACCAATCAAATGTTTGAGAACGAAACCAGACTCAACTCAAACTCCTTATAACCTGAGACCCTGGACTGGCAGTCTAACGTGTTACCACTAAACCATAGTCCGCCTGTAACATCGTCTGCTGAAATTTGCGCAGATTGTTAATTTTTTTTGAAGTTCAGACTGAAGAAATATTAACACAAGCCTCAAATAGTTTGGATCATGATCAACTGTTACTCGGCGTCTGATTTTGATCTAAATTGCTTGAAAAATTGACCTTCGTCTTTTATGGCGATACAATTGGATCTTTCTCTATTAGTTCCATGTTGCTTGAAGCTACCATCTTGACTCTAAACAATCAGCGAATCCTTGTTTGATTGCATTCATCAATACAGGGTAGAGGTTTCCTATGGTCCTTCTACGGAGGAAAGGATAAATACGCGAAATTGTGCTCATGTGAAGGTAAAAGGAAACGCACCATAGGCCTATGGAGCTCACTGTTTATCCCATTACCACTTAATACCTCTTATTTATTCCTTCACGGAAGAAAATAGTATTTATACTGATTTATGTACATGTAGTCATGAATATTTACCATAAGAATGATTTTCTATATTCTCGTACATTGTAGATGGTTACTTAAAGCAGGCTGAAAGTAAAGCAGAATTCGCCTTAAAGCAGGCTGAAAGTAAAGCATAATGTACCTTAATGTGCATTCTGCTTTACTTTCAACCTGCTTTTAGTGGTAATATATTCTCAAAACTAGAAACGGGCTATGGGGTAATGGGTTATGCAAAGGCGTCATATTGTTCTTATGCGGAGGCATTAACTGACACTTACACCGGGAAAGGGTACAGTTACTAGAGTATGTTGTTATAGACGATGTTTTGTTTCCATAGCCTTATCATATAAAGAGAGAGATTGGTTAGAGTATAAGGTTACACATGCCTATTCTCCTGTGATATTTACATGGTGATACGGAGGATACCCTACAATACATAATATTCTAATATATGTATGTTGTATAATTATTTCCTTAAACCGTAAAACCTCCACTTCACGACCACTTAAAATCATTTTAATTGATTATATGAAAGTTGAAAGTAAGACAAAAAGCTCCTAAAGAAGCTTTCTGTTTTACTTTAACATTGTTTCAAGCTGACGCATGTCTTAAACACGAATTCATTTATGTAATTTATTGGCCGTAGTAGAGAAGTTCTCCTTATACGTAGATGCAGATTATTATTTGTCAGCCACTGCATAACAAAGATACACTTTACAGTCAAACCTATTTGAGCAGAATTTCAAATAAAAATGATTTAGAGTACAGTATTAAAAGTACCGAAACATTCTTATTGGATGGACGTTGCAACCAGGACACACATCATTTTTATTTATGTAGATAGCTACTAATACAAAACAGTTTATTTTGTAACATGCATTTAGATAACTGGTATGTTCACCGGTATTCTAGATATTCTGATACATACAGAAACATGCGTGGGTTCAACAGTGCAGTCCAATACAGTGTGCATATTTGCCTTAGCGTCATGTGGTTATATGCATTTCACTGATATAATAATGAATGCTACATGTAACATTGAAAGAATACACACCTTGGATATTTTCAACGGGTGTAACTTGCAAATACAGTTGGATAACTACAACAAACACGGCTGTCCTGTAGAAACTGAGGTCCATTGTAAAGGGTTTGCAGCCAGATAAAATGCCTAATTACCAGGAGTCTGATCTGGCACTGACGTTCAGATCCAACTTAATCGTCAAAATTTACAAACATTTTCATGATCTATACACTTTATACATGTACATACATAACAAGTTCATAAACCAGCAATGACCAAGTGATTAACCAAGTTCACCCATTCCCTGTGAAATGGTGTATGAAAAATATCGCCACCATGTCTTTATAACAGCATTGTGTATCTTTAATGACATCTTCCAGCAAAGGCATATAGGGAGAGTGCAAATGCAATATTCAGGCAAGAAATGGACCAATTACTCGCCTTGTAATACGTTGATCGCACGCTGGACTCTAAGCACCCTCAGTCTTCTAGGATATATTTATCAACAAGGTCCAACTGGGACTTCTGTGTTACAGGGACGTAAACCCGAAACCAACCATCCACCCCATACGTTTCAGTTTACAGGATCAACAACTTTTGAACAAGCTATACCCACGCCAGTCTCCGAGCCTTTAGTACTGTATACATGTATTTCGATGCAAAATGATCGTCTGTCTCGACATTATTGTCTGTGTGTGTTTCTTTCATATATTATAATTATTACATACACTTTCCGCTTTGAAAGAAGAAGCATGGTTGTGAGTGTCAAACAATTGACTCGGTGTCTGATCTGGCTCTAAACTGTTTGCAAATGTTTGTACTTTTAACCGTGAAAGAGAAATTGAAATCCGACTCTATTCCCACAACTTTCCAATTAAGTCACATATACAAACATTTACAATTAATCATGCGTTACTCGATCACTTAATAAAGATACACGATACTCTTAAAGACATATGACTGGATAATGCAGGACAAACGTACTGCAGAAGGTTCCTAAAGGAGCCTCCTGCAGTACTCTTAAACAGCATTAAGCAGTCACTTGTCGTAAATACTACAAATCTATCGTCTTTTGATGGTCGCTTAATACATGTTTTATTGTATTTGAAACCTTATCCCAGTAAGAACGGTTGGCCTAGTTTCAACATAATATAACAGATGTGACAAATAGTGTATATGATTTGATCATATCTGATAAAATTGAAATTTGGCGACAGGCAAGTCAAAAGCTGGTGTATATAGTTAATAAATTACTTCACTATTACATAACAAATATTTACTGCCAAGTCAGATAACTCAGGCGTTTCTAAACAGTCTGGACCCAGACCAGGCGACGAGTAATTCGATATATGATCAAGATCAAAACTGTTTTATATGACACTCATATTCAAGATTAGATAATAAAAAAAAAATGAATAGTCTAGAATTAAAAAAGAAAACAACCAATTCCCACATAGTCTGTTCCTAGATTTGGAAACCTGCAGAAACTATTTCTTGCGCTTTATATTCGTGCCTGTATAGAGAGTTACAATTTTCTTTAGTGGGGGGAATAAATTGGAGGCGTAAAAAAGCACATTTATGGACTAATGTATTAAAGCAGACACTTGACTGGGGCAATAATACACTTGAACAAATGCCACTCATAGTCATTAGGGTTTTTCAATTAGCTGCATGCGTAGGCCTACATAACTACATGTATATTCGTTTACGATTGTATTACACGTTCTGTGCCAGGAATGGTAAAATTGTTTGAGGTAATGTTGTCTTAACCTTTTTAAATGTGTACCGTTTTACAGTTATTCATACAGTATGTAGAACTATTGACAACACCCTTGTTATCCGTGTCGCATGCAGGTGGCTGCTTGTGCTATATTTCACGCGTTTTCACGCATCACCCGTTCCACACAGATAATCCTGCTTTAAATCCTATTATGATAGATCGTGCACGCAGCAGCACATATCTTTCAAGTATTTATCGGCATGTTGCCCACTACATGTGTATCTATGTTGGCATGTTTTTTCAGTAGTCACGTGACTCGCACCAACAAGATCAACTACGGAGAAGACTATTGACGTTTCAGTAAGACAGCTACCTTATGGTCACTTAATTCGGCAGTGCCGTTCACCACCCCAATATTGGATCGCTAAACGCATTGACCCTAAACTTCAAATTACGAATTATACGGCAAAATTGCTTACTAAAGGAATAGCCAGGCCACAAAAAACTTGAAAACCTCATTACAAAGTTCGTAAACATTTTCACGAAATTATTTTTGTCTACACTTCCATGGAAATGCCCTTCGTTCAACTCATTCAATCCTGACACTTCAAATGGACAAGTCCAGTTTTCACTCAAGTCAAGTTCATTTTAACTCGCTAATCCATAAATACGCATTGTCACGCACCATTCATACTTCCACTAGTTCCACCTAATACAGTTATGAATATGTATAATCAGAAATATGTTCAGATGAATAGCTTAATTCAGGTTGAATGTAAAGCAGAATGCCACATAAGACACAATCTGCTAAATACGTTCAACCTGCTTTAAGTGGTCACCTGTCTTCAAACTAGAAACAGTCTATGGGGTAAAGAGTTAAAGTTTCACAATATATTCTCAAATGACACCAGTGCAGCTCTACCCCACAGGAACACTCTGATCAGGGTACATACGTTGTTTGCATAGGACAATTTTTAAGGATTTACCGAAATCTTCGGATTTTTATCCTAGCAGGTGCTAGCTTCAAGCAGACTGAAAGTAAGGAAGAATGCACCTTGAAGCGCTTTCTGCTTTACTTTCAATTTGCTTTAAGTAAACGCATTTGAAAAATAGAAAACATTGTGAGATCTTAAGATTGTTAATGATCAATTTATGGCAGCCCTGTATTTACTCTTCAAAGGTTCGTTGTTTGGAAAGGACGCGTGTATTCGTTACTAGGGGTCGATGAGTTAAACGTTGAGAAATAACGTAATTGTCAGTTGATCCTAATTGTCGAACCGTGCAAAAGTTGGGGAAGTGTAACCAGGACCCAGTTGAGGCTGCAGTATAGATATGGTCGTCTTTAAACCATGTCGGTGTCGAAATTTCATCTATTTTAACACGCGTACTCCGTAACCTATTTCTAATTTAGAAAAGAGGTGACAACTTAAAGCAGGTTGGAAGTAAAACAGAATGCGCATAAAGGCACATTCCGCTTTACTTTCAACCTGCTTCAAGTTACCCTTTGGTAGGTGGTACCTATAAAGTGGAACTATTTTCTTCAGTGGTATAAATCAAAGGTGTATCGATGGAGTAATGAGTTAAAATGTTCAGACAAATATCAAACCAAGCCTTCTGTGCACAAAATAGTCTGCTCCGAAGCAGGACAGAATCACAATGTGCAGGACGTTTAACATTATTTCGCGGAGTAAGAGGCGTGGTATATCCCCAATCAATAAATTCAACTCAGGATGTAGTGGATCGCGAGCTAGATAACAGACTAGACTTGGATTACATTGACTGCCGGAAAGCCTATGAATTTCGAAAGTCTTCGGAAATTGCACGGGCAATGTTTGTCTTCAGACTGTGTTCATATCCGACATTTGTGAAACATAGTCTGCAGGTAAGAACCATCCTTTCGTCGCTGAAAAATTTCCTATGAACAATTCCAGTTTCCAATTGAGTCAACTCCATGTTCGACTTTTTAGGTTTGTTGTTGGTTTTTGTCAATGTATTGCAATATGACAAACAGTGCAGACCCTGCTGAGGTTCCTTACGAGCTGTCAGTAAACATCGTACTTGAATATCTATAGTAAAACTGGGTATTTCGGTTAACAAAATCGACACAACCATTTGAATATAGTCGAACTTGCATTGAACAGCCATTGTTAGGATGGTCGATATTCACTGAACTTATAATATTGCAAATTTGTCATACACTCGTGTCATGTACATTATCCATAATCATGTAGATACTACTTGTACAATGTATTTAGTTGTTTTTCTCATATATTTGATGTTTTGATAGTTGTTCAGCCGAACATCTGTATCGCCCGTGCTTGTTTTAGTTGGACTTATATCAATCGTGTGTACATTTGTTTGTGTTTTCCAATTTGAACATAGATAGTGGATAAGAAATGTTGTTGAAAGTAAACACATGCATGTAGCTACTAGACCGAACATTTAACCCTTCAATACCATGCCCGAAACCACTAATATTTGCAATCAGTTTAGATTCTGATCAGACGCCACGAAACGCGGCATCTGATCAGAATCCAAACTGTTTGACTCAAACAACGATGTCATAAGTCAAGAGCGCATCAAATTCTGAATCTTACCAGTAAAAAAACCAGGCGAAAACTATAAGGAGGTGAGAATACGTCAGTGACTGTGTTAGACTTCATAATGGCAATGGAATTGTTACATGTATACAGATATGTACATTGTATATCTGAAGTTTATAGGTAATAGGAAATTATCATGCAAAAAGTAACTTGCCTTGATTTTGCAAATTGAATTCAAGCATTGCAGAGGACAGTTTTAAAACAGGCGACCTTTGAACAGTCCAAGGGTTAACTTTCTGCGAGCTTCGAGTTTGCGAAAACTTTTGCAAACAGTTTGGATGTAGATGAGATGTCGACTAATTCAGCGTCTCGTCTTGTTCCACACTGTTTGGCACTCATTTGATATTATTTTAAATAAAACGCAAAGTCCTAAGTTTGCTACAGATGGCAACTTTTGCAGAGGACATTCACATAACATGCTAAACGTTTGTTGTTCATTCTTGAAGATCTAGAACGTTTCGATTTAAAACTAGATCTATATTTATCCTCCCCCTTCATGAAACTTCAATAGACAATTGCAGTTTCGAATTTAGTTAAGTCCATGTTTGTTTAGTGATATTCTTACAATATATTGCAAAATGTCAAATAGTACATACCCTGATCAGAGGTCGCATGTCTACATTTGCATAGGACAAGTGAATATTTCACAGCTACATTGTTAATTTCCAGTATAGTTTATATCTTATATCATTCACTACTGATAATGCAAATGGACAAGTCCAGTTTAAAGTTAAGCCCAGTTCATTTTTAGTATAAAGGGTGATTTTACAATAATTGCATAATAATAAACAGTGTAAACCAGATCTGAGGGCTCCTATAGGAGACATTTGACCGAGTCGTAATACATGTACTACTGAATGGTTAAGGGCATTATATTATATTTCTATCATTAATTAAGCAGTCGATATGCTGGCAATGAATGGAGTTGATATAAATATAATTGATACTATTGAAATAAGTGGCCACACATGTTTCTTGTTTCGTATCGTAAGATATACTTTAACCCACTACCCCATAGCCTTTAGGTGACCACTTGAAGCGGGTTCAAAGTAAGCAGAATGGGCCTTATCGTACACTTTCTTTACTGCCAGCCTGCTTTAAGCTAACATCTGTTAGAAAATAGAAAATAGTTCTTAGCATACATATTCACAACTGTAAGAATTGATACTATTTTCATTTGTGAATAAATAAATTAAAGGCGTAAAAAGGCGTGATTATGGGGGTATGGGTTAAAAGGGGTCTGAATCGGGTAGTATTGCCGTTATTATTACACATGTATTATTTATATGTCACGTTATTGTAACATTTTGCACTAGTCAAAACTTTTATTCACGTACTTAGGCCATCGGCCCATAATACACACAAGATACATTTTCAAAATACATAGTAATGAGTAAAATCAATATCATATATATTCACAGTTAACAGAAGAACTGCACATAAATACATCCTTTAGTCTTATAGTACGTTGATGTGTTTTCAAAAGAACACGATTATCTAACTTAAGAAAGAGTTGTCTCCTTTTGGAAGCACACCAGCAAACTTGCACACGTTAAGTCAAGCACATAGTTACTGTATAATGGATTTTCTATGTTCAAACGCAGCGTGTAAAATTTTTGCAAGTTTCAAAATAGCACTTTCGTTTGAGTTTGACATTTGTTGGTTAAATGTTTGTATATTTCTGTATAAGCACCGCAAACGGTACACATTACGTCCAAGCATCATCGCATATGAAAGAAATATAGCTATAGTGCCAAGCTCGATTTCACCTCTGATCTCCCTGGCGGCCATTTTTAAAAATGGCCGCCATGGTTGTAATACTGGGTGGCTTTAAAAAGACTTCAGGGACTAAATCGGTGGGATTTCTTCATGTGATTGCTTGTTTCAGATAGAAATATGCTTTGCAAATCAGATCTAGCTACTTTTGGACCAATTGTGCTTTTTAATTTTATACCGGGGTCTTTTGATTTTGCTTTTCCTACAAAAACGCGACAAATTACACCAAATGCAGGGTAAGAAGGTGTTATATTTCTAAAGATGCCCAACATAGGGAAAACAGCACTTGTTGTATATGTATAGAATACATAATTCAAAACAATTTTAGCTATAGTGCAGACGCGAAAAATTTCATGTGTGGCTATGGCGGCCATTTTCCAAGATGGTCGCCAGTTTAATATACCAAACATCCGCTGGACTAAAACAAATATATAGATATAGATCAAAATCTATTCCATTTTTTTAGACACTAGAGCATAAAGTTCAATCAATACTGAAATAAAGCCTTCTCTAGCATATATGAGTACACCAAGGGCAGATAACTCTTGACATAATGATCCGTTTGAATAATAATCAAACCATTTCATGAAGTTATGCTTATAATTGAACTGTGGGCAAATACATGTATAATCAAAATCAATTAAAAACTGTCGTTGCTAAGTGTGTAAACACTGTAAAATAAGCCTTTTATAGCATATCTGAGTACATCAAGGGAAGATAACTCTGTACCGACAAATCAAATGAACATCAGGTTTCACTCAGCTTCAGATCTTGATGCATATTACATTAAATTTTGTGTGAAGTTTCATAAATATCACTCTGTAACAACAAATCGAATGAACCTGAAACTCGACTCAGCTTCAGATCTTGATGCATATAACATTTGTGTGAAGTTTCATAAAAATCCTTTCAATAATTTTCCGAAAAAAAAATCCGCACAAGCTTTTTTAAGCATATTTGAGTACATCAAGGATAGATAACTCTGTAACAACCAATATAATGAACCTCAAACTCGACTCAGCTTCAGACAAACAAAATGTTGACAGATGAACGAACGAACGGAAAATCCATGTAAAATCGCAACAAATCAAATCAATCAAAGATGATGCGCTATCATCAGGTTGAACTGCTTGTTTGGAGTAGTTCAGTCTACGTTTAGTCTGGGTTGTAAAGGTTTTCTATGTAAATGAATGTTTTTGTTTAACTTCGAGTTCTTATAGTTGTTTAAACGTTACTAGTATAAGTTTTCGGTGTAAATGAATGTTTTAATTTAAATTTGAGTTCCAATAATTGTTTAAATGTTACTAGTATAATATATGTATTTTATTCTTATGACATCAGTATTTTCTAACACAAATATAATAGATATTTGATTTAAGAAAATTAAGTTATGATAATGGTGATAATGATATCAATTCTGATTAAAGTCAATATCACTGAAATCATAATTTTAATTTTTTCTTTACTTACATCTTCTCCGCTAACTGCATCTTTATTGTCATAACTATTTGTTTGTTTATGTATTACATGCCTTTGTTTGTTTACAACATGCACTACATGCCTCATGGACTTGTTAGTCTGAAGGAAGAATAAAATCATATCTATCTATCATATCATATCATCTTTTCCAGCTGATGACGATTGGCAAGAAAGTTCTTGGAAGACGACTGTTCACTAGTGTGATGACTGCGACATTCTGTGGTCAGTTTATTGGCGGCGAGAGTACAGATGACTTATTAAAGACTGTAGCTGCTTTACACAAGGCCAGTATCGGTCCGTTACTGTGCATTCCTATTGAGGAGGATATTGGAAGCACCGAGTAAGTATACTGACACGAAAAAGAAACTGTGCACTTTTATATTGAGTGTAACTTTTTAGTTATTAAGTTTAGAATGAAATATTTTAGCATAATAAGTGATAAAATAATTCTACACACATTGCACTAACTTACCCAATATTCAAGCACCTGGATGTCATGCAAACGTACCAACGGCTATTATGCAATAGTATGCACGTGCTGCCTGTGCATATCTTTACTGATTATGCAATAATAAAATCACTGTACATTTGAATTAAACTCGTTAACAAGCTGCTACAGCTTCAAGAAAACGAACGAATTCAGACACTTTAGCACCGTTAATCCGACTCCAGCGTCTCTGACGTCACTGGGCAGTTAGATTGCCACCGAAATACCATCATGACCCTTCGACATCCTTACGGTCAAAATGGAAGCGTTAGAGATCAGTCAAGATCCAGCAAGCCATCACGTCAGGGTAGATACATGACGTTGACGAATTTACGTCACAAGACGTTACGTCAGGTCAATGCGTCCGCGATTTATTGCATTGGTCAGTATAAGATGAGGACATTACACATACCGATTTATATCCATTTTCATTTTCAAAACTTAAGGAAACAATATCGATTTGCAACTTTTACTTTTAACCTCTTCTCCATTCAGGCGTTAACAGTGCATTTATTATGACACGAATTTGGTTTAAATTTAAAAATAAAGCATCGTGTAAAAGAAATATTTACGAACATTTTGATACCACACTTGACTATATTTCTTTAGAAAAAGAGGCAAATTTTCATTCCTAAACAAGTGCACAGTTTCTTTTTCGTGTCAGTATATGTTTCTCCTCCGTCATTTTTGTTACATGTATATAAAGTGAAGAACACGATGTTATTTCGAAATAGTATCATATAACCTCCATCTTTCAGACTGTGGAATGCTCTGCCAGCTACTAGCAAGGCCAGTGGTAGCCTTTCAATGCTTTTCTACTGACCTGGATACCTTTATGTTCTAAAAAGTGTACTGTTTTTACTTTTATTTTAATACTGTACTTCTTAATTTTTTATCGACTTAATTACTTGTCAAAGCTAACACTTATTTCTAACACTAATTGTCCTCGACCTCCAAGTCATAGTCAGTAATTGACTGTTGGAAGTAAACAAACGCGCTTGTGCTAAAACAATTACCGTATAGCTGGTATTTTCTGCGATCAAAATATTTTAGAAAGGGTGAACTATATTCTGTTGCTTTTATTTTCTGCATTTCTTTCCGTTATTATCGTTGAAAACAGTTTGGGCCAAGATCAGACGCCGGTTAACCCGGCGTCTAACTAGGTTTCAAAATATTTGCCACTCAAATATATGGAATCCAGGTAGGTAATCCAGAATCCAGAAGTTTTATAAGTACATTGCATTGAGTTTAGTTTCTTTCAAAAAGGAAAGAATATCGTTTTCTCTTTGTAAGACCAGTAAGTATGCATTAATGCATTGATTGGATGATAGTTTTGCCAATACACATTTGCGAATACCTTTACAATGGTCGGTTTCTAGTTTTGTCGAAAGGTGACGACTTAAATCAGGAAGAAAGTAATACAGAATGCACCTCTGCTTAGCTTTCAGCTTAGCTGTCAATTACCTGTACAGAATATACCGAGTTTTCAATTGAGTTACCTGTTTAATTGGTTTTAAAGGTACCGCAGTAAGGTTTATGATGAGAATCTGGAAGCCCTGCTTCAATGTGTATCGTTGGCGGCAGAGATTGACCAAACTCACCCCATGTCTCAGATGAAACTCACTGCACTGGTTCCCGGCAATGTGTGTGTAAGTATAGTACGTCAAAACTCATCCCATGTCTCAGATGAAACTCACTGCACTGGTTCCCGGCAATGTTTGTGTAAGTATAGTACGTCAAATCTCATCCCATGTCTCAGATGAAACTCACTGCATTGGTTCCCGGCAATGTGTGTGTAAGTATAGTACGTCAACGCTCATCCCATGTCTCAGATGAAACTCACTGCACTGGTTCCCGGCAACGTGTGTGTAAGTATAGTACGTCAACGCTCATCCCATGTCTCAGATGAAACTCACTGCACTGGTTCCCGGCAATGTGTGTGTAAGTATAGTACGTCAACGCTCATTCCTTGTCTCAGATGAAACTCACTGCACTGGTTCCCGGCAATGTGTGTGTAAGTATAGTACGTCAACGCTCATCCCATGTCTCAGATGAAACTCACTGCTCTGGTTCCCGGCAATGTGTGTGTAAGTATAGTACGTCAACGCTCATCCCATGTCTCAGATGAAACTCACTGCTCTGGTTCCCGGCAATGTGTGTGTAAGTATAGTACGTCAACGCTCATCCCATGTCTCAGATGAAACTCACTGCTCTGGTTCCCGGCAATGTGTGTGTAAGTATAGTACGTCAACGCTCATCCCATGTCTCAGATGAAACTCACTGCTCTGGTTCCCGGCTATGTGTGTGTAAGTATAGTACGTCAACGCTCATTCCTTGTCTCAGATGAAACTCACTGCACCAGATGAAACTCACTGCACTGGTTCCCGGCAATGTGTGTGTAAGTATAGTACGTCAACGACCATTCCTTGTCTCAGATGAAACTCAATGCTCTGGTTCCCGACAATGTGTGTGTAGGTGTAGTACGTCAAAGCTCATTCTGTCTCAGATGAAACTCACTCCTCTGGTTCCCGGCAATGTGTGTGTGTAAGTATAGTACATCAAAGCTCATTCCATGTCTCAGATGAAACTCACTGCTATGGTTCCCGACAATGTGTGTGTAGGTGTAGTACGTCAAAGCTCATTCTATGTCTCAGATGAAACTCACTGCTCTGGTTCCCGGCAATGTGTGTGTGTGTAAGTATAGTACATCAAAGCTCATTCCAAGTCTAAGATGAAACTCACTGCTCTGGTTCCCGGCAATGTGTGTGTAAGTGTAGTACATCAAAGTTCATTCCATGTTATAGATGAAATTCACTGCTCTGGTTCCCGACAATATAGTACGTCAAAGTTCATTATATGTCTCAGCTGAAACTTGCTGCTCTGGTTCCCGGCAATGTGTGTGTAAGTATAGTACATCAAAGCTCATTCCATATCTCAGATGAAATTCACTGCTATTGTTCCCGGCAATGTGTGTGTAGGTGTAGTACGTCAAAGCTCATTCTATGTCTCAATTGAAACTCACAGCTCTGGTTCCCGGCAATGTGTGTGTGTAAGTATAGTACATCAAAGCTCATTCCATGTCTCAGATGAAATTCACTGCTCTGGTTCCCGACAGTATAGTACGTCAAAGTTCATTCTATGTCTCAGATGAAACTGACTGCTCTGGTTCCCGGCAATGTGTGTGTAAGTATAATACATGTACGTCAAAGCTCATTCCATGTCTCAGATGAAACTCACTGCTCTGGTTCCCGGCAATGTTTGTGTAAGTATAGTACGTCAAAGCTCATTCCATGTCTCAGATGAAATTCACTGCTATGGTTCCCGGCAATGTGCGTGTAGGTGTAGTACGTCAAAGCTCATTCTATGTCTCAGATGAAACTCACTGCTCTGGTTCCCGGCAATGTGTGTGTGTAAGTATAGTACATCAAAGCTCATTCCATGTCTCAGATGAAATTCACTGCTCTGGTTCCCGACAATATAGTACGTCAAAGTTCATTCTATGTCTCAGATGAAACTCACTGCTCTGGTTCCCGGCAATGTTTGTTTAAATATAGTACAGCTGTATAGCTGAGCTGAATAATATATATTTAGACCAAAATGTTCAACCAATCAGAAATTATCATAAATTTAGGTTAAAGCGCATCCCAATCGAATGGCCTGATTGACCAGGAGACAAAATTGGTCTATATCATTACCACTGTGTCATAAAATATACCTTTTCCATAATGCTTATACTTCAATCCAAGATATTACAATTCTTTAGTTTAAACATATATTATTCTTATAAACGTACAATACATGTTAATACATATCATAGTACAAAAGGATTAGGTCGAAAGCATAATGCTTATAGAGACCCTCTCCTCAATATTGATATTTTACACAGGTGGAACAAATTAACATCCGTACATTAACACCTATCCATACAATTTGTTTGAAAACCTCAATTTAATACAATTTTGAACACCCATCTACAGCATTACTTCCACTACGCACTTCGCTGAATATCTTTTTTAAAAATATATTTTCTTGTTTTTAGGGATCTTTGAGCAAGGCTATCATAGACGCTGGGGATGACCACGCCTACCTTGACGCCATAATCCGGGTACTTAAAGGAGGCGAACTAGCCCTTGACGCACTAGACACAGCGGACCATGCCATGTTAGATGATGCATTGCAGAGATGTAGACTCCTCGGAGAGGTACAGCAGAATTATCAAAGGAGACAGTAAAGGACGGTTGAGCTTCAAGTTACAGTCGAATCTCGATATCTCTAAGCCTATTTTAAGTCGAACTAACCTGTCCGTAAATAGAATTACAGTTGAGTTTCCCGAGAAATCAAGGATGTCGAGATGTCGAGGAGTTCGATATAACTTATCGAGGTTCGAGTGTATAGTAAACCTTTGTCAGCACAATTACGTTTATTTGAGACGAAAACATTTTCTTGTTATTAATCAGAACAATAGTTGACAAAACAAACAATCTTGTTCTGTTTTCACAATTACAAAAAAATAAACCGTAATGTTATTTGAAGAATTCCAGGTCAAACTTACCGTCAAGTATTGGTTACATAAAATACGGATATTTACATTCCTATTGTATACCCCAAAATCATATCTCACTCACTCACTCATCCCTTGACTGATTGTCTCGTCGTAGGGGGGATTCTGACGCCGAAGAAGCTGTCCTTTGTCTCCAACCTGGTCTATCTGCAGCATATGTTATCAGCTCTGGCATTGACAGTGCTGTCCACTCTTTTACATTGTCGGACCAACTCTTCCTCTGCCTTCCTCGTCTACGCCCACCTTCCACTGTCCCTTGGAGGATAGTTTTACTAAGACTGTTGTGTCTTGTGGTGTGACCAAACCACTTCAATTTCCTTTTCTTGACCGTGCTGAGGAGGGGTTCTTGGCGCCAACCAGGCTGCGTACCTGATCCCTTACATGTTCATTAGTTTTTCTCTCCAAGTAAGAGATGCCAAGTAGCTTCCTCATACATTTCATCTCGAAAGCCTGTATTCGTTTTCTGTCTCTGCCAGTAGAGTCCATGCTTCACACCCATATAAGAGAGTGGAAAAGACCAGGGACTTTTAGAGCTTGAACTTGGTTTTGAAGCTGATGTTGCTCTTCCATATCTTCTGTAGGCTGGCAAAGACTGATGTTGCTGTCCCAAGGCGTATGAGAATTTCGGCTGTGCATGTGCCGTCACTAGAGAGGGTTGCCCCTAAGTACTTGAATCGTGTTACTTCCTCTAGTGGTTTTCCATACATCGTGATGTTAGCATGTGTGCCTTCTACACTGTTAACCATGACCTTTGACTTTTCCGTGCTGACTTCCATTCCGTAAGCGATGGCACTGTCAGCCAAACTGTCCGTCAGGGCTTGGAGTTCTCCATTACTTCCTCCCATTAGATCGATGTCGTCTGCAAATCTGAGATTACAGACAGGCCTGCCACCAATGGAGATGGAGGGTACATGATCATGGAGGGTCATCTGCATAATTCTCTCGAGAAAGAGATTAAACAGTACCGGAGAGAGAAGACATCCTTGTCTGACTCCAATTGTTGTTCGAAAGAATTGCCCGAGTTGGTTGTTCAATATCACCGCACTGCTTCTTGAGTGTTCATAGAGGGCCTGGGTGAGTTGGACAAGTCCTTCCTCTATGTTGAAGTCTCTAAGTACACTCCACAGACCTTCATGCCACACTCTGTCAAAAGCTTTCTTGAAGTCTATGAAGTTGTGGAACAGATCGCGTTGGTGTTGTAGGTGTTTCTCAATAATGAGCCTGCAGTTGAAAATCTGTTCCACGGTACTTCTCCCTGCTCTAAAACCAGCCTGTTCCTCAGATAGTACTTCTTCAGCTTTAGGCCGCAATCTCTTCAGAATGATCCTGGGCATTACTTTGCTGGGGTGGCTGATCAGGCTTATGGTCCTGTAATTCTGGCATTGCCTGAGATTCCCCTTTTTGGGTAGGGGTATCACAAGTGATCGTGTCCACTCTTCTGGCCATTTCCGTTGATCCCAGATCTTCTGGCAAAGAACAGTGAGGGCTTTTATAGTACTATCACCTCCACCTTTCAAGAGTTCCGAGGGGATGTTGTCCACTCCTGGCGATTTCCCTGGCTTAAGGCTCCTAACTGCTGCCTCAACCTCAGCCTTCAGTACTGGTGGGCTTTCAATGTCTTCCCTTGGGGCTTGGTTGTTCTCCAGTAAGGAAGTGTCTGGGTGGATTGTGTGGTTGTATAGGCCACTGCAGTACTCTGTCCATCTCTCCAAGACCTTATCACTCTCTGTCAGCAAGTTGCCGTCGTTGTCATCGATGACTGTTGCACGTGGTTTGCTGGTTTTAGTGATGGCTTTGAGTGTGTTGTAAGCTTCTCTGCTGTTACCCTTCTCCATGTCTTTGTCAATGGCAGAGCACTGCATGTCTAACCATGTTTGCTTTGCTTCCCTCATCTTCTTGCGCACTTTGCTATGCACAATCCTATATTGTGACATAGCATTTTCACTGGTGTGTTTCAGTCCCTTTAGGTTTCTCCTCTCGTCGCACAAGTCAAGGACTTCGTTTGTGACCCAAGGGTGGTTTTTCTTCCTCCTCTTGCCTAAGACATCCTGGGCTGTTGTTATCAGAATGTCCTTTGTATAGTTGGCAAGGGTGTCTATGTCTTGGTCGATTAAGTTCAGGGCAGCGAATTTTCCACCTACTTGTGCCTGGAATGTGCTTGCTACCTCTGGATCCTTAAGCTTTTCCAAGTCAAATGAGATTCGTGAGCTCATGGGGCTTCGTTTTGCCTTCAGTTTTAACTTGAAGTTTGTCATGACTAGATCGTGGTCACTACCAATGTCTGCACCAGGGAACGTCCTTGTCTTTGCTTTGTTGACGCTGGACTTGAAGCGTTGTGGAACCAAGATGAAATCTATCTGGTTGTGTGTTTTTCCGTCTGGTGAGTGCCATGTGGTAGTTCTGGAGAACTTATGTGGGTGCAGGGTGTTGGCCAGAGTGAGGTTGTAGCTCTTGGCAAACCCAAGCAGTCTGAGTCCTCTATCATTTGTCGTTCCAATGCCAAACTTTCCAATTGTTCCTGCCCAATTTACGAAAGCATCTGGACCTACTTTGGCACTCCAGTCCCCTTGAATGATGAGGATATCCTTCTTGGGAACTGACTTTATGGTTGTTTCCAGAAGTTCATAAAAATCTTCGATTTCATCGTCGTCATGGTCCGAAGTTGGGGCGTACACCTGCATTATAGTGATGCTATTGGGTTTGGCGGATAAACGGATTGATATCAGTCTGCTTGATATGGGTTTACAGCTGACCACACAGCTAACTATTTCTTTCCGAACTAAGAAAGCTACGCCATGTATGTGCCTTTTGTCATCCCCAGAGAACCAGAGCCGGTGACCTTCATCTGTGGAGGTTTCACCGAAACCTGTCCATCTGACCTCGCAGAGGCCTATTACATCCCAGTGATACCGGCTTAGCTCGTGGGTGAGTTCATATACATGTATCTTTCCACATGCGTACAGTGTACGTACATTCCATGTTCCTATTGTTGTTCCGACCGTTGGTAACTTGGTGGTGGTTTCTACTCCAGTAGTCCGCTTGTCACGCCCATCCTGGAGTAAGTCAATGGGCCGCGCGGCCGTTGGTGATCCGGGCCTCGGCCGATCCGGCATGATATTTTGCTTCCTCGTCTTCATATCCTTTCAACGGGTTTGCTTGAGGTTCAGCGGCGCCCAACTCCTCTCCGAACCCTGACCGACAACCGAAACCCATGACTATGATGTGGATCGCCCTCGGTCCGTACACTTAGCCGTTGAATCTATCAAGAGACACCCCCGCCCTGGCCGTTGACTGATGACAGTTCATACGCCCAGTGATGCAGTGTAGACACCACGTTTCTGGTCCAAGGACCTACCCTGGAAACACAGGGGCTATTTACCCATAGCTGGGGGTCTGTTCATGGGCAGTATGACGTGTCCACCCACCGGTGGGCCTAGCATGCCGCATGTCTTGGGGCAGATCACCTCCGAGTCCCTCTTAGTTTAGCCTGGGCCGCAAGGTGCCCAGTTACCGTGTGTTGCCGCGCGGAGGCACTATGTAGGGCTTGTCTATGGGAGGCTATCACTACACGAACCCTAACCCTAACCCTATATAACATGATATAAAAAATGGACAATATTTTAAATACATGTAAATAACTTCTGATGCCTTAACTAACCCTATGCTGTGACTACTCGCATATATCGAAGTGATTTTTTAAGAATAAAGACAACATAGCTACGTTTTGTTCGTGAAATGAATCAGATTTATAGCTCTTACTAGTGTTACTTTTATTATCATAATTATTATTACAATGACGATGATGACTACTATTATGGAGGAGTGCTCCCTGCTTTAGTTTCAAATTGTAATTTTAATCGTGTATGTAATCATTCTTTGAAATTGTTTTAAACATGGTGTTTTTACTTCATCAGCACCTGGAGAAGTCCAATGTGATACTCCTTATAGACGCCGAGTACACATACTTCAACCCTGCCTTAAGACATATCTCCCTTGCCATGATGTTATGTTACAACAAGAAGCGACCCCTGGTGGCATATACCTACCAGAACTACCTGAAGGTAATTCACTGGAAAGATTCAATGTCAGCTCCTTACAAGACCCTCTGCAGTGCTTTACGCAGCTATGAAGGTTGCCTTATTTACCGATCGAGACAATGCATTTGTTTTACATGCCACAGTTAGTAGGTATCTAAGAAATATAAAGTTGTTTATATTGCATTAATCGACTTTAAAAAATGGCATGTGATTCGTTGAATAAAGATTAAAAAATGTATTACAATTCAAAGCTTCTAGAAATCAAGGAATCAAAGATGATTTGTTCAAAACGGTTAAAACAATATTATGATCCAGTAGTAAAAGCAACTGTGATCTCCTGTCCGGTTTTTACCATCTCATTTCAGTGTTCATTTGGACTTGCGTCAGCGATACTGTCTCAGTGCAATTCTCTTTGTAAGTGTTCATAAATGAACTAAACCGGTAGCTGAATTCGTAACATACAGCTTTTCCCGGATACAATAGATATATTTTATTGATGTTCGCGGATGACATTACCTGTGTTTTGGATATAATATCTGGCTTTCAAAAGCAAATTAATGCTTTGAATCACAGGTTTTCGGCGCGTAAGCTATGACCCCCCCCTTAAATCTTTCAAAATGAGTCAAAATACATCCATATGTTCAACAAACACCCTTAACAAATGTTTCAAGAAGTTTCAAGAAGTTTAAAAAAAAAAATATTTTTCGTATCATACTATTTTACTTATAAATTATCAAAAAAAAATTTTTTGTTAAATTTCACGAAACTTCAGGAAATGTTCTTTTATGATGATTATTGAATGTATGGATAGATTTTAGGGTATTTTATCCACGTTTGGTGGTGGTGGATGGGGGGGGGTTATAGCAGCTAGGGGTAGTGTCATAGCCAACGGACTGAATGCCTATGCTTTGAATAAGTATAATCAAACCTTTAGATTATCAATAAACTCTGATCAAACAAAAGTTACGGTCAGCAAAAAGGGTAATGTGCTAAATCCTTTCTAGACACGAAAACAAGTTTTATAATGGAAACTGTCTGAAAAATGTAAATGGTTTTCATATTGCAGCGTGCACTTTAGAAATAGATTGTCTATGCACAATATGGCAGAGTTTATCCTGTCACGTGCCTATTTTCCTGACGGATAAAAGGGTGACAGATAAACTTTGCTTTATTATGCTTGTTGGTCACATGACCGATGTTATTATGTCAGTTGGTCACATGACCTGTAGCCGGAACTATTTTTTCCCACCGAGACGCTTATTTTTCTTGCTGTTAGGAAAGGTATTCTAAAACTCTTTCAACAGTATCCGACGTGTAACGACGCTTATTCGAACTATTCAATGCAATCAAAGCGTTATAGAGTACGCGCCACCAGTCGCTTGCTGATATACTTCTATAATTGTCCACCTTTTAGATTTCCTAAGTGAAAAACACTATATTTTTAAAGGTTCTTTTATTTCTTTTCCAACGTAACTAGGATGTGATGTCACTGACGTCATCTATATAATAGCGCGCTTTCCTGGAGTAACATAGTTCTTTAGTGAGAATCTTATCTAGACCAAAAACGATTCTAGCTTTGAAAAAGGCATTCTCTATTTATTTTACTATTGTGACAAGGATAAATAGAATATTTGGTGACTAG
Source organism: Gari tellinella (assembly GCA_922989275.2). Classification (NCBI taxonomy): domain Eukaryota; kingdom Metazoa; phylum Mollusca; class Bivalvia; order Cardiida; family Psammobiidae; genus Gari; species Gari tellinella. The sequence continues at coordinate 58,417,661 of OV277858.1, forward strand.
CTATGAATGAGAAATGTTATCTGGCTCGGCTTCTGAAAATATCAGGTTCGCCTGCGGCTCACCAGATATATTCATCCGCCTTGCCAGATAAAATTTCTCAGTCAAAGCTAGTCACCAAATATTCTCTACTTATGGACATAAAGGCACACCGTGTGTTTGTTCATTTGGTGAACTGCCATTCTTGCCCGCAAAAAGTATTTGATTCAAAAGTGGCTCTGTAACATGGGCATTGTGAATTTACATGTTTATGTATGAAAAATCATTACACCCCTTGTATATCTTGTATCTGGCAATTTTAACAATCGAGTCCAGTATGACAAACGCCCTTTTGATTGTTTTCTTAAGTCTGTTTTTTTCTCCAGCAAACATTTGGCAATCTCCAAGCCGACGTCGAGCTTGTTCGCTCTAGAGGTGCGTGTTTCGGTGCCAAGGTTGTTCGCGGGGCGTATATGTTATCGGAACGTTCATTGGCCAGATCCAAGGGCTACCCTGACCCAGTGCACGATACATTCGAGGACACAACACGCATGTACTACAAGTCCATGGACTACCTGCTGGAGAAAATAACCAGAGACCCAGACAAGCTTCTGGTCATGGCCGCCTCACACAATAAAGACACGGTTCAATATGTCTTAAAAACGTAAGCTGAATTACTAATAGTAATAAATGGTTAGTAAGTGACTACTTTATTTACAGAGGGTTACACATTGTGAAAAAAATACAATCTGTCATAATGGCCAATGGGATGGCTTGTTGCATTTTTAAACGTTTTCAACAACCCTGTAATGTGATTAGTCATTAGAATCGTCTTTAAGAGACAGAACATGTAGTTACACCAGAGGGTTTTTACATACATGATAAATACTCCCTTTAAGCTCTTCACGTATAGCCCCTACTATTTGTATTTAGTTGTTCATCTAAATTTGAAAACAATAGTTAAAAAGTCATTTTCAATGTGCTACCTTCTTTCAGGTACCATGCAAACTATATTTTCGTATTTCTCTGATTGCAGAATGGAGGAAAGGGGAATTCAAAGAAATAGTGGTTCGGTTTTCTTCGGCCAAGTGTTCGGAATGTGTGATTTCCTGTCTTCGACACTTGGTAATCTGTCTTCATATTTTAGATTGCTGTGGACGATATATTTCAGGCCTGTCTATACATCGGTCTGGTTATCAATTAATGTAGAACGCTCCTAATATTAGATGGTATCAATGTCGGTTAATATAGGAAATCTACGTATAACAATTGGCCATTCTTGTCTACTGTAAATCAGTACCGAAGTGTGCTCGAGCATAGTTCGGTACAGCCGCTAGGCGACAAAAATGGCCGATCGCTCCACGTACAGTACTGATATTAACCCGGCGATATTGGATATTGGTCCGATCTCATTTGGAGGAGTTCAATCAAATCTAATCTTTACATTCGTCAAGATTTTTCTCAGTCTAACTGCCTTGGCTTAAGTTTGAAAAACAAAATGCAGAAAACAATTTTAAAACGTACACAATTCATGCGGCAAACTAGTGCCATGCCGTCATTAATGTCTGCTTTTAGTTCTAAAATTTAAATTTTAGGTATTTTGACATAAGAAATATGAAATGAGTGTCACATAGAGACGCGGTGTCCGATGTGGGTCCAATCTGTTTGCAAATAACTGAATAAGTGCACTCGGGGTATACACTTAACGAATCTTCTAACTGTGCACTTTTCTTTTCGCTATACTGTATATCTTTCATTTATAAGAATTTCTACACAATTTGTTGCGTGTTTACTATTGACGACATTAGTCTGTCAAATCATTATCAAATTAATAAATATATATGTTGGAAGCCCCAGTGAACCATGAAACGACAAAATACTCAATTTGCACGAGAAAATCCTGAGCTGGTTGGAAATTGTTTCGATACTTTTCTGGAACATTCACTTTCAAGCCGCACATTCGGAAAACATGTTGTTGGACGAAAATCTTGATCGAGCGACGTTGAATAGCCGTTCAACTTAATAAAGATGCGTAACGTCGATATGACGTCAGGCTGTTATAAACGATGCTGGACAAAGGCGTTACCGAATAAACACTGTTTGTTTAACTAAATTGACAATAAATACTGTTTTAATGACTTTTTGTTACACTCGCCGTCGGACGCGGTCGCGGAGTAATGCGCTCGACTACGAAACCAGGGTCGTATAATCGTTCTACGGAAGCCCATTGAGGCCGTTTTGAGATAGAAGTTAGATGGCATTAATTCGAACTTAAGTTCTAATTCCTAAGTTCGAAATGTTGCCGGAACATCTAAGATCTAATATCTTATATCTAAGTTCTAACTCATAAGTTCGAATTGTTTCAGAAATTGTTGCCAGAACATCTAAAAGCTAAGTTCTAAGTTATAACTCCTAAGTTCGATTTGTTGCCGGAACATCTAAGATCTAAGACCTAAGTTCTAAGTTCTAACTTCTAAGTTTGAATTGGTTCCGGGACCATCTAAGTTATAAGTTCTAACATCTAAGTTCTAAGTTCTAACATCTAAGTTCTAAGTTCGAATAATTCGAACTTAGAAGTTAGAACTTAGGTGTTAGAACTTAGAACTTAGATCTTAGATATATCCGGCATCAATTCGAACTTAGAAGTTAGAAGTTAGAACTTAGGCCTTAGATCTTAGATGTTCCGGCAACAATTTCGGCAACAATTCGAACTTAGAAGTTAGAAGTTAGAACTTAGGTCTTAGATCTTAGATGTTCCGGCAACAATTCCGGCACAATTTAAACTTAGAAATTATTACTTAGAACTAAGGTCTTAGATATTCCGGCACCAATTCGAACTTAGGAGTTAGAGCTAATGTTCGAATGAATGCCTTCTAACGTCTATCTCAAAAGGACCCCAATGGGCTTCCGTATCGTTCCCCTGCCCGACCAATTCCTTCAGATAAGACTTTATAAACACCGAAGCCCATTGTTTTAACAGTTCTTGATGGGGTCATTTCACCGAGTACGACCTGGAAAAGTCGCACGCGACCACGCGCGACCTTGATCACAGCTCGGTTTTCACGTAGTCGCGGGCAAAAACCGCGCGACCTACCACATTATTTTCTGTGTACGCTCTATGTTCGATGTTAGCTCGTTTGACCTTCGATGCGTACACTCTACCTTCGTCCTATACGCTCTACAAACGCTCTTTTTACGCTCTACCTACGACCATCCAATCGATCTGAAGCGATCTTGACACGACCAAGACTCGTTCTGTTCGACCAGTCTGCGACATAGCCTCAACCTCTCGGCGATCTATCCTCGAAAGCGCGCGACCTCGGCCGACCAAGACTTATGCCCGGACGATCTAGCTACGTACGAGTTGCGATGTACCCTCGATCAATACGACATAGATGCGATCTCGAACGTTCTAGTCTCGCTCACACAACCAATTCTCGATCTTTCCTCGACAGAGTCTCGCTCGAGCTACGCGCAAATCCGCTATGGTCGCATGGATTTGCGCGCGACCCACTGCGATCTCAATAAAAGGTCAGGCGATCGGTGGACGACCTTCAGTTTTTGACCAGTCTACGAAGGGAAATCATGGACCAAATCGATTTGCATTTGCTATTGGTTCGGTTCGGAACAAGTCGGCAGTTACGAGAGTGGCCTATCGATCGCGATCGTAGTGTCCAGATATTTGGTCCGATCTTATCAGGGGCCCTCAACATTATCTGAAGTTTTGATTATATTTACTCTTTTTTATCCAAACTAAACCAAAAACCCATATCACACCGTAATTGGATAAACATTTAAAAAAGCTACCCGAACAAATACAAAAAACTTGAAATAATACCGAAAAACATTTAAGTATTTCTAGATTGAAGACAAGTGACCACTAAAAGTAGATTGAACGTAAAGCAGATTGCTCCTTAAGACGTAAGGGGGTTGTTAGATTTTTCTTTGTTTTGTTTTGGTTAATTTTTTGTTTTGTGGGATTTTTTTTACCCTTTCACTGCAAATATGACAGAAATACCCATCTTACACTGTCGCTGCCTTATTATAGTATCGGCTTATATTTTTCACCCTCTTTAACTTTAAAATTTTCAGTGCTATGCGTTTTTGACTTAGTAAACATTGATATGAGTGTCAAATGATTTGGATTATACAATGTATTCAAACAAGTTGCATTATGCGGCGTCTGATCAGGATCCTACATGTTTGCGAAAGTCGATGTTGGATCCTTGGCAATGATAGGGTTAATCTTTTCATTTTATTCATGAATCAAAGAAACAAGTTTACAATAAAACAAGATTTATAAAACATGTAATATATTTATGCAAAAAATACCTTATTTACAATATTTGCAAAGGGTTTACATTCATTTACTCATAATTACTTTATTGGTCGTACATAGGTCGCACCTGAATCCTTCTATCTCGATCCAATCATGCCAATAGAAATAATATGGAGCGTACGGGTCTGGGACAGGTCGCGTGGAGCGAGGCTTGATCGCAAAAGAGCGAAGCTAGATCACAGGGATCGAGCGAGGATCGAGCAAGGGTCGAGCAGCACGACCATGCGCGCGATCAGTTCTCGCTTGAGTAGACTGAGCCTCGCTCACCCCTGCTCTAGTTTCGATCGCCCCTCGATCAATACGTTCTTTCCTCGACCATGCTCGCTCTTTCGACGCTCTCCGTGCGATTTTTAGGTCGAGGCTCGGTTTTTTGACATGTCAAAAAACCGAGCTAGGATCTATTTTTCCAGGAGACCAATCCCCGACCATGTGCGACCACAGGAGACTAACCCTCGGTCAACCGTCGACTACGTGCGACCTGGAGCGACCAAGCCACGCTCTGAGATCGCAGCTCAGTCTTCCGGGAAGATTTCTTGGTGAAATGACCCCTTTACACTGGGTATCTGAAATAACCAGAGAATATGAGTAGGGAATCGCACATGAGTTTTCTGTATACGTCCCCTCTCTCTTTTTGAGAAACCAACTTTTTTTACTCACTCATATTTTTCGTTCAAATTTATATATATTTTGGTGTGCATTAAATAAAGTAAATATATTACCATCAGAAATATGTCTTCTTGATTTCTGCAAAGTTTTAACACGATCTGGCCATTAGCGCCGGAGATATGAGCATATGACACCATATATAAGTGCACAGTTAGAAGATTCGTTAAGTGTACATGCCACACTTTTAACCTATTTGCGCCCAGTGGATTATTCTATGTTTATATCTTGGATTAGTCCATTTGTTTTATCAAAGTGATGTCTGGTCAAAAAAATTATTTTCATTTTGTTTTATATTGAAATTCCTATCAGCAAACAGCGTAGACTCTGATCAGACGCAGCATAATGCGGCGTCTGATCAGAGTCTACGCTGTTTGCCTATGTCCCATATATGGGATCGTGGGCACAAATTGTTTAAACACGTTACAAATTAAGACGGCTTTGAAATCACTGTTAGAAATTCTGTTTAATTTGTCTTATAAAATCGTAAAAAAATATCTTTTTTAACTGCCATGTTGTTGGCATAAGTGTGTCATTTGAACCCCCAAGCTATGAAATGAAGGGAAAACATCTGAAGAAAAAAATTATGAAAATGAATAAGAAAAGTCCGCTTGCAGCATTAAACCTACACGTACACTGGTACCTTAAGGCGGTATTACGGTAGCAGAGATTTGCAAATTGTATGTTCAATGTATTCTATTCCCGGCTATTTCAGGCCAGGCAGGGTATCTGGTATACAAGTCAATACCATACGGTCCCATTGACGATTGCGTCCCCTACCTACACAGACGGGCTGTAGAAAACTCCTCACTACTCGGCGCCACTCAGAGCGAGCGTATATTACTGAAGAAAGCGTTCAGGGACCGCTTCAGTAGCAAACCCACGGAGGCATGCCATGTGAGGCTGCCGTAACATGTTCAGACTAGGGCCCAAAATGACTTAAGCTTTTGAATTGAGTCTGAGATCGTTTTTAATCATTTGATTGGTCAGATTGGAGCTTTTGTCAAGCAATGGCTATTGAAAAGCTGACATCAAATGCTTGAGAACGATCTCAGGCTCAACTCATTTTATAACATTGAAACAAGGTAAAGAACCGCGATTTTTTTCATGGATAGTTTTTTGAAAACTGAATACCATCTATTCAGCAAAGGAACAGGGATGAAACGTGTCTGTTTTTGCTTTTGTTTACAATAAAAGCGGTTTTATCCCACGATTGAATGTCCAACGTAAAAAACTAATTAAGTCTTATCAGAGTCCAAACAAAGGCATTTCTACAGTTTTCACCAAGTTTATGTTTCGTTTTGTTTAAATTGGAAAAAAAAAAGTACTGTTGTCGGGAATTGCACGTAACGTCATTTGGCGTTACCACAAATGGCTCGTGCGGCACGTTGACGTTGACGTCATTGGTTGTTGTTGTTCTTACTTGAGTGATATTTTTAGTGTAAATAAAAGGACGAACCTGAACACAACGTCGTTGTATACATTCTACTATCTTTTCGAAAACTGTTGTGCGTTTTATATCAGTTTAATCAAATGATATATTTCGTAGCTGTATATCTTAAGAATGAGGAATGCAAGTATAGCATGATGAGGTATACATGCCCATTAGGCACGCATTGTACCATATATGTTTATATATATATATATAGTTGGTTGCTATAAACACTTGATGTTAAGGAACTACGTCCCTAATGAGATCGGATTATTGTCAGCCAATATCTACACTCTACGTTCTAGTGATCGGCTATTGTCGTCAACTGACGGGTTGTACCGAACCACGCTTAAGACATTGGCCCGATCTGATTAGGGGCGTTCTCCCTTAAGGTCCCACAGGTTACAGCAATGTCTCTATACCTACATTTTAACTGATTGATGGTGCTAAAGATTCAATAATGAGCTTAACAGAAGAACCAAAAGTCGATAACAGTATAGACCAAGATAATTCGTCATGCATATAACAAGGGATTGGGTTTGGTTTATACTGTTTACAACATTTGAATACCCGTTTAACCCCTTCACTGCAATGACGTCATCAGCCTTAAACAATTATACTGTGTGCATTTTACTATATACCGAATGTCCCATTTTGTCGCAACAACAAAGCTCCAAAATAAATATCTAAAAACTGTTCTTTCTTAAAGGCACAATCCCGCTCAAATTGGTGTTTAAAACGCGGAATTTCTTATATGTGTGCATTTTCTATGTATTAAAACTAAGTGAAATCGGGTGTAAGAAGCCTGACATATGCACCCACTTCATAAAGAATCCTACCTAAATGTGTCGAATTCTTATCGTGATGGTTTACATGCAAATGAGCTTTACCGAGTATGTCCGTAAACTTTCGTCGCTATTCAAAAATAAACAAACTTGATTACTTGTTTCCACAAATTTCACTGTTCGTTAGCAAGATTGCTTCAAATATCACCCACGTATTACTTCTTTTTATATGGAACGATTACGATAGTGACATAAATTTCATGTTAGAAATACGATGTGGGAGAAATATAGTGGCTTTAAGAAATTGCAAACTAGCTTTGTTTTTGATGTCATGTATTCCCTAATCTATCTGACATAAATGTGCAATATTGTTATATTAAACTTTAAATCAATTAAGCAGTGTGTTGTTGTTATTTGATTTTATGTTTGTTTTTTGTTTAGCCCTTTACTCCATAGCCTGATTCTGGTATGATACATACTCATGACTGTAAAAGATGGAAACTATTTTCTTCAGTGAATGAATTAAATGCATTAAAATCATGAGAACCTATGGGTTAAGTGGCTACTATGAGTGAAGAGAGACACCTTCATAACCAAATCAGTAAACACACCTTTTCATCCGTATCTCATTATAATAGTGTCTGTTGAACACTTGACGGCCAAAACTAATTATCTAGTTTAAATTTTTCGCAGACGAAATAGCGTCTGCTAAAATTCGTCGCCTGCAATCTTATTCAAAATTCAATATTTTAAAGTTACTGATACAAGTGTCAAAAAGCTAGAATCTTGATTGATGAGAGTCCGCGTTCCGCAGCGTCTGATCTGGATCTTAACTGTTTGCATGGATGACTGTAATCGCCTACATGACTGTAAAACGGTTAGTTAACGCCTGTAGATATCTAAACTTTTTATAAATAATAGAAATCTATAAAATATCAAGCAATATACTGTAAAACATACGGGAGATGACCGTTCATTATAGACAAAACAGGCGTAACATAGTTACTCCCCTTTGCTCAATTGAATGATCATTACAATTATAATTTACAATTGCTCATCTCATTTTTTTTAAGGTTCCTTTTTTTAAAAAATAATTTGTCAGATGGTTTAAATGCAGTATTCGCCTGTTAAATGTCCCAGCGACTCGAAACAATGATAAAACGATACTATAAAACAGAGTAGATTAAACTGTAGATATTCGTGGCTGTCCTGTGCTTTAGCCAATGTGGTACAATTATTGATTATATGTATTACAATATTTCAGTATTATTTATCGTACAGGGATTTTACATGAACCATAACTCACTCACCCATGAAACTTCAAATGAACAATTCTAGTTTTCTGTTACTAGTTTATTTATAACTAATCAGGGCTGTTTTCTGCATTATATTATATAAATATTAGATAGCAGTTTGCGTGACATTCAAATTGTCAACCCGAGAACAGAATGTCGCCCGAATCGAAGTCGATGGTGACATTCTGTTTCTCGGGTTGACAATTTGAATGTCACGCAAACTGCCATCTAATAATCATTTTATTACACCGAGCTTATCAACCCTGGCTGTGTAATCGTCTCGTGCCTATTTTATAAAATATGTTGTGGATACCAATTTAGAGCCGCCGTGCACGTAACACAGGAAACGACATCGACGTCTACGACGTCACATTGTTTATATCATTACAATAAAGAAAGAAGAAAAGGGAAAATAATCATATTGAGTGACATAAGGAATATCAAATAGAGTGACAGTATTTTTGGATAGATGTAAATGACCATAGGGGTCTATACCGCTTTCTAGTTTCTACACACTATATATATACTAACAGTATATATATAGTGTGTAGAAAGTTAGAAACTAGAAAGCGGTATAGACCCCTATGTAAATAACATGCAAAATGTTTCATTTTGGTCGAAGGGCAATTAACATTGTAACTCAAAGCGAGGAGTAATAATGCAAAATGACAGTTGATATCCTGACCAGGTTCTTCTGGGAGCCCTCTGGTCTCGGTCTACATGATTTGCATATGACAAACGTGCTATTCACAAGCACATTTTTGTAAAGGACGAGTATAGTCATCGCTTGGGTTCAATGAGTTAATTGAAAAATACAGACATAAGCAAACAATCGAGACCAACCTGCATGAACAAACCAACAGTACAGCTGCACTTTGCAATCTCGCAATCTCGAGGTGTGCTGTTGTAACATATGTCTAATTTTATTTAGAATACTAAACACGCACAGTTTACACGTGACGAAAAGGTTTACGATTAGTCCCCTCACTTCCTTACACCGAGTACAACTCCATTATAATCATTTGCAAACAGTACTGTTTGACGCTCATTTCAATGATGCTTAAATTTCAAATTTAAGAGATAAAAGCATCTATAGGACATTGAACATTAAAAATTGATGACGTCAAGGCAATGAAGGGGTGATAGCGTCACCACTACGATACTGATATTTTCTGCAATAAATCTGAGAGTCAAACAGTTTGGAACCTGGTCAGATGCCGAGTAAATTTTATGTCTAATCTAGCAATTGTAAGCAACGGACATAATCGCATTGATTCACACAAAGTAAAGGCTTCCACACTGTATTAGTATTTCGGGTTCTAACTTCTCGGATTTTGATAGCAATGGCGACGGCAAACCAGAACGGGTTATCAAAGATTACGAAGCTCACCTTCTGCACATTTTGAAAGGATATACAATAAAACCAAAAACATAAATATTGATGAGGATGCAGTCATAAATTCACTGAACCAAAACAATAGGTCGGGGTCACAGGTTAAGGTCAACCAAATTCAGTGCAACGCGGTGTACCCATTGAGGCGCATCAGCATTATGAAGTTTAGTTACCGTAGGTTCAATATTTAGTCCAGAACTGACTCTAATGATAAACCTTAATGTTGACCCTGGAGGTTAAAGTTAATAAGGTCAAGATAAACAAACTGTGTTGCAACCTTGTGTACTTATTGAGGCGCATCAGCATATGACGTTTCATGACCGTAGGTGCAGTCGTTTGTCCAGATCATACTTTCACGAAAAATATAAAAGTGTCAATGTCAAAGGTAAGGTCACAACACTGCGGTGAATCGTTGTTTATTCATTGATGCACACCAGCATATGCAGTTTGTGACCGTAGGTGCAGACGTTTGTCCAGAACAGTTTTTAACACAGAATCTTAACGATGACTCTAGAGGTCAAAGTCACCAAACAGTGGTGCATTGTGGTCTACTCAGCATATGAAGTGTAGTGACTGTGGGTGCGGTCGTTTGTCCAGAACAGTTTTTAACACAGAATCTTAACGATGACTCTAGAGGTCAAGGTCACCAAACAGTGGTACATCGTGGTCTACTCAGCATATGAAGTGTAGTGACTGTGGGTGCAGTCGTTTGTCCAGAACAGACTTTAACGACAAACCTTAACGATGACCCTAGAGGCCAATGTCAAAGATCAATGTCACCAAACTGCGGTGCACCGTGATCTACTAATTTATGTGTGTCAGCATATGAAGTTTCACGGCCGTAGGGGTGCAGTCGTTTGTACAGATCATACTCTAACGAAAAACCTTAACGATGACCCTAGAGGTTAATGTCAAAGATCAATGTCACCAAATTACGGTGCACCGTATGTGTCAGCATATATGACGTTTTACGACCGTAGGTGCAGTCGTTTGTCCAGATCATACTCTAACGAAAAACCATAATGATAACCCTAGAGGTCAAGGTCACCAAACAGTGGTACATCGTGGTCTACACATTTAGGCGCATCAGGATATGAAGTGTTGTAACGGTGGATGCAGTCGTTTGTCCAGAACACACTTTAACGACAAACCTTAACGATGACCCTAGAGGTTAATGTCAAAGATCAATGTCACCAAATTACGGTGCACCGTATGTGTCAGCATATATGACGTTTCACGACCGTAGGTGCAGTCGTTTGTTCAGATCATACTCTAACGAAAAACCATAATGATAACCCTAGAGGTCAAGGTCACCAAACAGTGGTACATCGTGGTCTACAAATTTAGGCGCATCAGGATATGAAGTGTTGTGACGGTAGGTGCAGACGTTTGTCCAGAACAGACTTTAATGAAAAACCTTAACGATGACCCTAGAGGCCAATGTCAAAGATCAATGTCACCAAACTGCGGTGCACCGTGGTCTACTAATTTATGTGTGTCAGCATATGAAGTTTCACGGCCGTAGGGGTGCAGTCGTTTGTACAGATCATACTCTAACGAAAAACCTTAACGATGACCCTAGAGGTTAATGTCAAAGATCAATGTCACCAAATTACGGTGCACCGTATGTGTCAGCATATATGACGTTTCACGACCGTAGGTGCAGTCGTTTGTCCAGATCATACTCTAACGAAAAACCATAATGATAACCCTAGAGGTCAAGGTCACCAAACAGTGGTACATCGTGGTCTACAAATTTAGGCGCATCAGGATATGAAGTGTTGTGACGGTGGATGCAGTCGTTTGTCCAGAACACACTTTAACGACAAACCTTAACGATGACCCTAGAGGTTAATGTCAAAGATCAATGTCACCAAATTACGGTGCACCGTATGTGTCAGCATATATGACGTTTCACGACCGTAGGTGCAGTCGTTTGTCCAGATCATACTCTAACGAAAAACCATAATGATAACCCTAGAGGTCAAGGTCACCAAACAGTGGTACATCGTGATCTACAAATTTAGGCGCATCAGGATATGAAGTGTTGTGACGGTAGGTGCAGTCGTTTGTCCAGAACACACTTTAACGACAAACCTTAACGATGACCCTAGAGGTTAATGTCAAAGATCAATGTCACCAAATTACGGTGCACCGTGGTCTACTAATTTATGTGTGTCAGCATATGAAGTTTCATGACCGTAGTAGTGCCAGAACAGACTTTTAATTCAAAACTGACCTTAAAGAGGCTCGCAACCGGATTTAGCATTAAAAATAGTAATTTGTAAATATATGTCAAATGCTTATATAAATGGGTAAGATTTAGTTTAGGATAATAAATTCTGTTAAAAAATGCATTTAAAAAAAAAAAAAAAGCTCTGGTGGGATTCGAACCCGTGACCCTCCATGCGGAGACAAACATGAAAAATGAGGAATCGCCTTTAACCCCTCGGCTACCAGCGCTCTCTATATATATGGTAGCGAATTAACGTACTTCACTGGTAGCGATTGATAGTCCTTTATTCGGCTCGGGTTTATGTCTGAGCCCGTGTAGAGAAGCAAAAATAACAACTATACCGTCAGCTGACGCTATAGAAAAACGATGGAACATATCTAAAACAAGAGGGCCTGAAGGCCCTGATATCGCTCACCATTTGTAGGAAAGCCTGATAGCTTTACCTTTGAATGTCACCCGTTTTATTTTAAATCCATTCAAGCTTGTCGACCTACTGTAGTATAGTAAAGTACATCAACGACAGATAACTAGAGCCTAAACAATACTGAAATGAAGCCTTTTTCTAGCATTTCAAAGAATATCAAGGGCTGGTAACTATTGCCACAATGATTACATTTCAACAATAATTGCACTTCTTCGAGAACGTATAGCTACATCCTTTGCGTACAAGTATAATCAAAATCCATTGAAAACTGTAGTTGCAAGAGTGTAAACGCTTTAAAATATGGCATTCTCAGCAATTCAAGGTAGATATATCTCTTTATCTGTTTGTCAGATTCCAACCATAATCACCCTTTTTCGAACTCTTATGGTCATATACAAGCTGGGCAAGTTTGAGAGAGCTTGGATATATATTGTGGCCTCTAGAGCGTAAACACTGTTAAATATATCATTTTCAGCAATCCAAAGGTAGATAACTCTTGACCTATTGATCCGATTACAACCATAATCAGACTCATCCGAATGCTTATGGTAATATACAATATGAGTAAGTTTGAGAAAGATTGGATAAAATTTGTGGCCTCTAGAGTGTAAACATCGTTAAATATGGCATTTTCAGCAATTCAAAGGTAAATAACTCTCGACCTATAAGTCTGATTTAAACCATAATCAAATCATTTGAACTCTTATAGTCATATACAATCTGAGCAAGTTTGAGATAGATTGGATAAAAATTGCAATCTCTAGAATGTAAACACTGTTAAATATATCATTTTCAGCAATTCAAAGGTAGATAACTCTTGATCTATTTGTTGGATTTCAACCAAAATCGAACTCATCCGAACTCTTATGGTCATATACAATCTGGGCAAGTTTTAGAAAGATTGGATAAATACTGTGGCCGCTATAGTGTAAACACCGTTAAATATGGCATTTTCAGCAATTCAAAGGTACACAACACTTGATCTATTTATCCGATTTCAAGCAAAATCGAACTCATCCTAACTCTTATGGTCATATACAATCTGAGCAAGTTTTAGAAAGATTCATTAAATATTGTGGCCTCTAGAGTGTAAACACTGTTAAATATGGCAATTTCAGCAGTTCAAAGGTAGATAACTCATGACCTATTTGTCCGATTTCAACCATAACCAAGCTCTTATGGCAATATACCATCTGAGCAAGTTTGAGAAAGATTGGATAAATATTGTTGCCTCTAGAGTGTAAACACTAAAATTGTTGACGCCGGACGACGGACATTCAAGGATTGCAAAAGCGCACCCTGAGCTAGCTCAGGTGAGCTAAAAAGACGATTCTTGAGACTTTTTTTGGACTGATAATATTTTTTTAATGTCAGAAGCAAAATAATGCCACAAATTTGCTTTTATTTGAGTATTTTATTTTATTTTGACAAGTACACCATCCGGTTGCGAGTCGCTTTACGTTGACCCCAGATGTAAAGATCAAAGGCCAAGGTCACTGAACTGTCCTAGTTTCATTGACCTATCCCTTATAGATAATGATATCCAGTCCGTACGCCGACGCGGAGGATATTGCATAAGTCCCCTCCCCCGCCCCCTCACTTCGTGGAGGCAGGCCACTAAGCCATTTATCCCTGAAACTTAGAAATGGATCATTCCAGTTGTTGTTTTAATTTAAAATCTACTCCAATGTTTACTATATCAGGTTTTGTTATGTAATAAATTGCATAATAACAATACGTGCAAATTCTGATCAGGAGCACTCCAATCTGGGTCTTCATTGTTTGACATATGTACTCTTTAATTGAATAATGTTTGTTGATGACGATTCTAACATGACACGTGAATTCGTCTCTTTAAACAAAGAACAAATTTACCGTGATATATCAGTATGATAAACAATGACCAGAAACCGATAAACAACGATGTGAAAATAGTCCGGTAACAATGGCTGTTCCTGTTTCCACACAACGATAAATCCTATTTTAAGAACGCTCGATTGAAATAAATATATGCAAATTTAAAACGTTTTGCTAATAGTTTGTAAGGTAGTTAAAATATTTAGGTTATAAATAGTTTATTCAATGTATTTAGATATTAAACTTGTTTAAAGCGGGGATTAAAATAAAACTTCAAAACGTTTTAAGATATGATGCTTTTTGAATGGGTAGAATGGAACAGCCATAGAAGTGGAGTCCTAATAAAAATAGTCCGAGGCGATTGTTCCCCTTTAATACTGAAAACCTTACATTGTAGATCCGGTTAAATCCTTATTTGTAATGTTAGAATCGAAATAATCTTCTTCCATGGTTGCTATGGCCTCATATACCACGGTTTGTCGTTCTGACGCGCTGCAAATTAACCACTTGGGCCTTTGGCCCTCGTGGTTAATTTGCTACGCGTCAGAACTCCAAATCGTGGTATATGAGGCGGATAGCAAATATGGAGCGAAGATTATTTCTTAAGTATACTTGTCGCTAGGGCTCAATAAGTTAATACTTTTGTTGGTTATTTACTAGCATATTGAGCACAGGAGATAATGTTTGCAAAATCTGTTTTTGAAGTATAATGTACATTAATATCAAAAACATATCTGTTCAAAATAAGGCAAGAAATAAAGTTATAGTGATGTCATGTTGGCCAACTTTTACCGTCAGTATCCTTAAAGCACTAAGAATTATATGCACAATTCGAACGTTATTGAAGTATTGTACAGTATAACCTCTCTATTACGACCACTAAAATAAGGCCAATTAATTGTATGAAAGACAGGTGGCAGCTTAAATCAAGGTGAAAATAAAGAAGCTTTCTGTTTTACTGTCACATTGCTTTTTAAAACAGTCACCTGTCTAAAACACAACACAATTAACATAGTTTACTGTGTTTAATATAACTTGAAGACTATTTTCTTCATTGGATAAACAAGCTAAAGGCGTGTTTATGGAGAAACGGGTTAACTATTCATGGTTATACACGTACGCTACTTTGAACACCAATAAATGCATGCATATTGGATCACGATTAGACGTCGAGTAACTCGGCGTCTGATCTAGATCCACGCTGTTTAAATTCGTATCGAGTTTGGATTTTTTTATTTATTTTTTTGTTTTTTTTTTATGAAAAACGACCATCCTATATTAGAAGAAATTAATTCTAATATGAGAGAACATTACTTTTCATTCTTCTGCTTTATGGAAAACGTTATCATTTTGATTAATAAAATCTTGATATAGAAACAGCCAACACAGTTTCATGATCTATAAATATTATGATCGAACTCATGTAATCTCTATATGTAGTCTGTTAACCCGTTCACTCTCATTGACGCTTAAAATAACGAGAGCAAACAGTTTGGATCCTGATCAAACGCCGCGTCACGCGGCGTCAAGTCAGGATCCAAACTGTTTGATACTCGTTTTGAAATTTCTTCAGACATACTGCCTTATTTTTTTAAACTTTGAAACAATATTGCAGACAACAAAATTGAAGCAAACGACATTGAAACATTTGGCAGTGAAAGGGAATTTTAATGGACAGTTCCAAGTTCAAATTAAGGCTCCTTGACGAGTCCACTGGTGTGGGTCTATATTGTTTGCATAGGACAAATGTACTCTTAACAAGTGCACCGTTTGTGAAGGACGCATATACTCGTCGCTAGGGTTCAAAATGTGTTAACTCTTCGCAAACTACAATATCGTCTGGTTCACAGTTGTCGTCTGCATGTAATTCTTTTGAACATTGTTTGACGCTCATTACGAAAATTACTTGTCAATTTACCTAAAAATCGTTAAATCGAAAAATAAAAGCAGACGACAATTCTTTCAAGCAGAAGATGTCATGGCTACACCTATGCTGAAAGATAATTATTTGTCCTTTAATTATTTGACTGTCAACCGCAACATCTCTTGCATTTGTAAACAGTTTAGATACAAATCAGAGCCGAGGAACACGGCGTCTGATAAGAATACTAATTGTTTGATCTGATTTAATAATATTTATTGCATATATCAGATATATGTATACAAATTATCAAAAGAATATAATATATTGCAAACGGGTTGGGCAACAAGTTATACCAACATTAGGAAAGGGCCCTTCCCTTGATGTCAATCGTAAGTACATTATGATGTAATGCAGAAGAAAATATTTCTATAATAGTTTATAAAAAGAAACGGAAAATAGAAAACTTAATTCAAGTATAAAGAAGAAAAGAAAAGCCATACCCCCACCCCCTCCCCACATGTGACCACACAGCCCAGATCCAACCAAATGTTAACAAAAGGATAAAGTGTTATGTTCCAAAACGTTTGGTTCTTTTAATAAATGTAATACTAAGTGTTTGACCCTCATATCAAATATACAGTAAGACCACTAAAACGGAGACTAAATGATTGTTAAAAAGACAGGTGACAGCTTAAAGCAATGTGACAATAGAACAGAAAGCTTCTCTAGGAGCTTTGTGTTTTATTGTTATAGTGCTCTAAGCATGCAGTCATCTATTGTAAACACCTACAAGTAAGCGCTTTTGAACGTACAGCTCATGTGTGAAAAGAGCGCTGTATTTATATATATACGTAAATCAGGTAGAATTTAGTGGTCCTATTAAAGAGGTTTCACTGTATCTATATTCAAACATACAATAATATTAAAGAAGGTGAAAGCGTATTCAGTAGAATATGAGGAATCAGGTAATATTCGTTCTAACAAACAATCCAAATATAAATAATCTAAATATAAATTGGTCAAGTACGGTATAACGGTACAGAAGTGAAGCTTATATTCAGCCATCACTTATTGAATTAAAGCATCCCTGGTAGAGTCCATCGAGTCTTCAGTTTAGAGAATACAGCAAGGGAAACGACTAGGCTAGTCACCAAACTACGTCTCATGGCAGGGTCGTATGTCGTCCAGACAACAAGGAAGAACTTTAACCAGTACCAAGTCGATGCAACATGTCTAATTTGTGGAACAGAGGACGAGACTGTTGAGCACTTCTTACTGCAATGTCCCATGCTTGGTCCTGTCAGAAATACAGTGTTGGCAGATCTCAAGGCAGAGTTCTTTGAATCCACTAAAATCAACCTGAGCAACAACAACAAACTGCTTACGCAGTGCATTATCAACTGTTGGCTAACAGTGAAAAATGTCGTAAAATCCCCAAAGAATCTCTACGAGTACGAGAGACAATGCAATAGACTTCTCTACAACCTCGACGCCGCTAGGTTTCGGATGTTAGGGTACACTGCCCAGACAAAAACCAATGCAAAACTCTTGGTAACAAACACTGGTCTATCTGCCCCTTCACCCAGTCACCCAGCATGTACATTAATATTTTGTGGTCTCAACTAGGCCTACTATACAAACATGTATATATATATACACTTGTTTTGGCTTACCTCGAAGAATCATTGTACGAAATATCGGAAAGAGAATTTGGAGAAGACTTTGGAAACAACCTTAAAAGACTTTGGAAACGTTACCTTGATGATTGTTTTATGTTTTGGGACATGTCTAAAAGCGACCTCGAAAAATTCCACTGTATTCTAAATAATTTACATCCAGATATACAATTTACCATTGAATGTGACGAAAAATCTCTCCCTTTCTTAGACATTTTGATAATAAAGATTGACACAACCTTAAATACCGATATATACTTCAAACCAACTGACTCCAAACAATATCTTAACTACAAGTCATGTCACCCCAACCACACAATAAATAGCATACCATATAATCTAGCAAGACGAATTTGTACCATTGTTTCAGATCAAAACACAAGAGATAAAAGATTATTTGAACTTTCCCTATATTTAAAAACAAGAGAATACCCAAAGCGCATTATAGACGCTGGAATCAACGAAGCTAAGAAAATCCCAAGAGAACAACTATGCAAAGTACAAATAAAACAAAAAACTGATAAAACACCATACGTATCTACGAACAATTTTAAAAATCCTGAAATGTTTGGGATTTTTTCTAACAGTCTACATATCCTTAAATCAGACCCTAAAATGAGCAAAATTCTTGACGAAACCAAACTGATCAAAAGTAAAAGACAACTTCCAAATTTGAAGAAATTATTAACTAAAGCCAAATTCTCCATTAACCAAACAAATAAAGTTGTAAAGTGCGGAAGGTCAAACTGTAGCCTCTGTCAACATATTACAGAAAGTGACTCATATAATTTTAATGGAAAAAAATTCAAAGTAAACGCAAATATGTCTTGTGATGTTAAAAATTGTATTTATGTTATTACCTGTAATGGATGCAAAGAATATTATATAGGCCAAACGGGTGACAAACTCAGAACAAGAAGAACAATCCATGCGCAGCAAATTCGAGATCCATCAACACGCCAAATTCCGCTCAGTGCACATTTAGACAAATGTTCCAATAATGACCCTAAATTTCAAATGTTCCCTTTCTACAAAGTACGTTCAACAAAGGCATCTGCTAGGTTAGCCAAAGAAAACTATTTCATAAAATGTTTTAAGCCGAAATTAAATGCTTAAAACTACTCAAGTAATACTCTTATTAAAAACTTCATTGACGTGACGTCAAATGACGTCAAATAACGAAACAACGTCGATGACGTCACCAACGACGTAATGACGTTATTTCCATTGACTACTGAGGAGCCGAAAGGCGAAACTAGTTTAGTAGAGGAGCGTAATGTTTTTAACAACGTTTTCTATCTATTAAAATATGTGAATCAAGCTTGATTTATTACTAAATATTGTACTTTTAAAATTAACGTTAGTCACGACTACGAAAAAGAAAACATTTATATGTGAATCTGTTTTTATAGACACATTTAGTCTTTCCCTCGATGTATCACAGCCGGGGATTGAACCCGTAAACGTCTACACCTGAACAGGTGCTCTACAAGCTGAGCTTACCGGGCCGGTGGCTTCTAGAAGAGACCTATCATCTGCATGGTATAACATGTTTGTTACTTTATAAAATATCTGAAATATGCTGAAAACATAGAGACAATGATAGCAACAGTAAAATAATAGACTAGAACAGCATGACGGAAAATGGGACAAAATACAGTTATATTATTATATACTGTGATATTAACTAATCGACGGCATACTAAAGAGTGTAACTTTCTTCTATCTCAAACTTTCTACTCTTTTCTCTTTTGTAACTCTTCTTTTCTGACTATAGATAAATTATTTCTTATTGTTCATAAACAGACAGAAAATATATTAATGTAGAACTAATATTAAAAAAAAAACAATTAATAAACTGCTTGTTAAGTACACGTGTACTCTTCAAAATTATGTACCGGTACATCATGTTTTCTTCTCATGGGGGTTCAATCCAACTGGGTATTCGAAAATGAATTGTAATTAATATGTACACTGTGTACATGTTTACGCGTATCTATGTTTCAAAGTGTTAACGAATAATGAGTTACATAATAATATGGTACGGTCCATGGGAACTAGTCATTTCGTAACCGAGTCATTTCGTAAACCGGTAAAATGAGTAGTTTCGTAACCAAATGTTCAGTAATTTTGTAACCATTTCAGTCATTTTAGTCATTTGGTAACCGCTCAAAAGTGAAAAATCATTTCGTAACCGAATTTTGAGTCATTTTGTAATTGCCAACAAAAATAAATCAAACCAAGCTTAAATTTAATTAATTCAAATTTGTATACACTAATAAACAATATTGCAATACAACACATATTCTAGCGTGTATGAGTACAAAAGGGGCATTTAATATTGACACAATGACCCGATTCAACGATAATAACTTATACATCTATACATTCTGTGCAAGTACAATCAAAATCCATTGAAAACTGTAGTTGTTAAAGTGTAAACACTGAAGAAATGGAATTTGCAGCCACCGAAGGCACATAACTCTAGATTAAATAGCCCGGTTTTAGTCATAATCAAACTCATTCGAGCAGTTATAGCCGTATATGGTTTCACTAAGTTTTATCAAAATACATTTAAATTTGTAGACACTATAGAGCGAAAGCAATGCTATTTTAAATAAAGTCTTTTCTAACATATTTGAGACTATCTAAAGCAAGGGCAGATGATTCTTGACACGATGACCTGGTCAACAATAATTGCACTCCTACAAGAACTGAAACATGTACTTATATACATGTACATCGTGTGCAAATTTGTGTAATCAATATCCATGGAAAACTGTAGATGCTAAAGTGCAACACTGTTAAATCAAAGCGCTGAAGGCGCTGAAAGTCTGTCGGTGTACTATAAGAAACACCAACTTTCAGTTGTACCATTCTGTTTTATTATACATCATGGGATATTTCCATGCAAAATTCCCGTAATTAAGAATAACGGTTTTTGACGCACAAATGTGGAACTTGAACTCAGCATTTCTTCTGAGTCCAAACTGTTCGCAACCCCCTCCAGTAGTGTAGGAGTTAGCTGCAAAACAATTAACAGACAGATAGAAGGACAGAACGCACAACCTCAATATGACTCTCCCTATACTCGTATAGGGGGAGACATACATTTGAAATTGCAGTTGTTCAAGACAGGGCGAAGCTAATTTTAATGCAAGACAACAGTAAATCATAAAGTAGTGTTGTTCTGCATTCTTAAGCAGTTAAATGTAACATTGTAAAAAGGTTTTGACTCAAATGAGACTCGAACCTAGTGCCTTTGGCTTACTATGCAAACAATCTATTCACTGAGCTATCAAGCCACCCTATGATGTCTATCAACCTGTTACACCATAATCTCAACCCAGCTACATGTAGAGTTATGTACAGTAGAGAAGACGTTTTATTTCCAATAAACGTATGAACAGGGGTTGGGTGAAATTGACACTTTTTGTCAATATAAGTTTTTTAAATGGATTTATGGTAGTATTTTACCTGTTTTAAATGTGCAGAACGCACAGGAGATCATCTAAAAAAAATTAATTCCTGGGGAACATGCCCCCGAATCTCTAGTAACAGTGGCGCTTATCGGATGGGGTAGGTGTATGTTTTTAGGCTAATAGCAGGAGGACAACGTCAAAAATATTATCCTATATTATCAACAATTTATTTACATCGAATTATATAAGTATTTTACCTGTTTTAAATGTGCGAAATTCCCTCAAAACACACCAAAGATCATCTAGCAATATTTTTTCCCTGGGAAGCCTCTAGTACGAGTGCGTACACTTAAAGGAGTGGGTAGGGTAGTGGTTAGATATCAATAGCTGGAAGGCAACCTGGCGAAAAATGTTATCCTTGAATAAATACTTTGGGTCATTTAGGGTAATATTTTTTACATAGGTTTGTTTTGTATTATACCTGTTTGAAATCCTGAAAACGCCCTCAGAGCACACCAGAGACCATTTAGGAATAATTCTCGCTAGAGTGTCGTTCTACCGAGTCGGCAATAATCGATTGAACGTTTATGTCTTTCGCGATGTCGCAATTGTATTAAAATTATGAAAAATATTTTAATGTTATGTGGTAAAAATTGGAGCTTTTGGTTCGGAAGGGGAACAGCTCCACTATTTTATATTGTAAACATTAATGTTAAATCCATCACCCCATACCCTGTTTCTAGTTTTGAAGATAGGTTACCACTTAAAGTTGATTGAAAGTAATGCAGCATGTGGCTTAAGATGCATTCTGCTAAAACACTGTCAGTCATGCATATAAAATAGGATTACCGGACAAAATTGACACGTTTTCTCAGTTTTAAGAGATTTTCGAATTGCACGTAGAATCTAAATACCGTATAAGTGGTTTTTTTCGCGAGAAGGAAATTTTCGCTATTTTCGCGTGTGCATCAAACTCGCGTAAATCTAATTCGCCAAATATTCCTACCTTTCTCTAGGCCTATTTCATTTTCTGCAGCAAAGTCCGCTCGAGGCAGTTTGTCGTAAAAAAAACAACCAAAAACACAATTTCTTCGTTCCCGTGTTCTTATTCCGGACCAGGCCTATACCCACGTTCAATTTAATGCATTTTTTATGAAAGAGATCTAAAGACGGGTGTCAAACAATTTGGATCCAGATTTGTCGTGTTTTTTGGTGCCTTATCTTTACTCAAACTGTTTGCCAATGCCGACCAAGTTGTGATCGGCAGACAAAGGGTTAATCGCTTTTACAGTTTGACCTATGTTACTCACTCGTAAATGACACCTCGTCTGCTTGCAATTAAAAGGCAACGTTCTCCATTGTCAACACGTATATACAGGTAAATCGAGTGTGAAAAGTTTTGGATACTTGAGAGACATTGATTTACCCGGCGTCTCATTTGTACTCAGTGGTGACTTTCTGCCGCTTCAGTTCATTACGGAGGGAAGACGGAAATTGCATCCGATCATATTGTAAACAAGTGCGCCATATACCGGCACTTTATGAAGGGAAGATAGATATCCGTCGCCGTGAATGTTTAAATAGTTACTTCCCTTAGTTTTGAATGCGCCACTTACGTATGCGGATTTATTGACAAGATAAAACCCAAACGGTAAAATAAAATATGCTTAAATATCATAACCGCGAAAAATAGATTTTCAATAAACGTTTGCGCGAAAAATTAATACGCTAAAAATTCATTTAGGGTTGAATCGCTAAATTTGCGTCTCGCGTAAAAAACCACTTATACGGTAGATCTAACCCACGCTTAATACCTTAGAATTTTAATGTCAACTTTCAGGCTGATTCAATACAACATATATATCACTGCTGTCAAGTGATATTATATGTATATGCCAGTATTTATACCTCATGCTGCGTGTGTGCCAAAGTGTACTCAAGATTCATTCGGTTCTTTAAAATATGTGTTAAGCAGCCATTCAACCCTTTACTCCATAGCTTGTTTCTAGTATAGAAAACAGGTGACCAGTAGAATGTGCCTTTATGCTTGTGAATTTTTATGCATAATATTTCATCATAAAATAACACCCTAGTCACAGTAATCATGAAATCACCCTTAGCATGTAGGCTATGAAATTGTCGTCGGCAAATTTCGTCTGCGTAGATCACTATGCGTTTCATTTCAACATAGCATGCATCCAAGTGTAAAACAGTTGTTCCAGATCTCATGTCGACCCAAAATATTTGCCCAAAAATCACGCATGAAAAAATGGGTTAGCCTTCTGCTTGCTACATGTATATGTTATCTAGATCCAACATTTTTGTAACAGTAATCATGAATTCGCCTACAGCGTGCATAAGCTGACGGTCATTTCATGGAAGAGGTTTCTGGTACCAGGCTTTTGTAAACATATAAGTTCTCAATAAGGGGAGATCCATTGAAAGCACAGTAAACAAATCAAACACTGAAACTTGCAGACTCTGTTTAATTGAGTCTGTTCATGTGCAATACTGAAATATGCAACAGTGCTCACGCCCTCTAGCACAAGCTTAAGCGGAATTCAACTTTCATCTGTAAATGCGCTGAAATCAATGATTCCAAAGGACTAGAAAGTATAACAACACTGAGAATGAAGTGCGGGGCGACTTTTTACAGCCGCCACACAAGCACTTAACATCTGCTGTTGTGAATTATATAAGTTCTGAATAAGTGGAGATCCTTTGAAAGCACAGAAAACAAAGCAAATACTGAAAATTGCAGACTCGGTTTAATTGAGTCTGTTCATGAGCAATACTGAAATATGCAACAGTGCTCACGCCCCTAGCACCAGCTTGCTTAGGCGGAATTCAACTTTCAACTGTAAATGCGCTGAAATCAATGATTCCAAAGGACTAGAAAGTATAACAACACTGAGAATGAAGTGCGGGGCGACTTTTTACAGCCGCCACACAAGCACTTAACATCTGCTGTTGTGAATTATATAAGTTCTGAATAAGTGGAGATCCTTTGAAAGCACAGAAAACAAAGCAAATACTGAAAATTGCAGACTCGGTTTAATTGAGTCTGTTCATGAGCAATACTGAAATATGCAACAGTGCTCACGCCCCTAGCACCAGCTTGCTTAGGCGGAATTCAACTTTCAACTGTAAATGCGCTGAAATTGAGGTACGGGGCGACTTTTTACAGCATCTAGACTGTCAATGTGAAAATATTTTTAGACGACAAACTACCCAGAGTAAATACCTTACTACGACCATACATAAATAAATAGTAAATTTAAACCCTTACCCTAACCACCACAATACGTCAATATAATCAATATTTGCC
Source organism: Gari tellinella (assembly GCA_922989275.2). Classification (NCBI taxonomy): domain Eukaryota; kingdom Metazoa; phylum Mollusca; class Bivalvia; order Cardiida; family Psammobiidae; genus Gari; species Gari tellinella. The sequence goes on from OV277858.1 coordinate 58,442,351, forward strand.
CTAACCCTAACCACCTCCTTACATCACTGAAGTCAATACTAAGCATAACCCTTACCACTTCCATACATCAATATTAACCCTAACCCTAACCACCTACATACATCACTTAAGTCAATATTTACCCTAACCCTAACCACCTCTATACATCACTAAAGTAAATACTAACCCTAGCCCTAAACTCCACCATACATAGATAGAGTCAATATTATTTTGAGAAATAAAAGCAGAGGATAATTGTTTAAAGTGATGCCTTGTCAACAACTCCCTTTCACCGAGTACTGATAGCTGTAAAACACAGTAAAATCTCGAATTCTTTCACATAGCACATGGCTTGGAGCTCTCGGCCAATCAGATGCCTCAAAAACCTGTGAATATATCGTTATTTTACGAAACCATGAAATAACTAACACACTGTTCACTTATTCCATGCTTCCGTCATCTCAAGGCAATTTGACGTCACAACCCTAGCAATCCTCCGAGCGGGCCACCGCGAAAACCGTTTGCCTGCACTGTAGGCTTAACGATAAATAATCGGAATAAACACCAGATCAAGGATTCAATCTAAAGCAATACGGTAATTCCACAGTATCAATAATAGATCTAGATCTACCCCATCCCTTTGGACCTAGATATATGCATTGTTTCAGCTGTAGATGTAAAAACCGGGATATGCATGTCTAGATTGTCTTTACCACACTGGTAAGACGTAACGTCGCCGACTGCTGTTCTACGTTCCCACTGCTGTAAAATCTACGCTATAATTGTGGAACAAAAATGGCTGCGCCCTTGATAAACAACGAGGTAAGGACAATGAAACGTTGTTTTTGAGAGTCTGTCTTTAAAATATCAAAAAAGGAGTAGTTGCACGGAATATCCCGGTTATATGTGTATGATCCGGCGTTGTGTTCTCGTTGGATACTCGCTTAGTTAAGACGTTTAACTCGATAAAGTTGCGACAGATACCGGATTTCTTGAACATTTACGTGTGAAGAACTCCGAAAAAGCTTCGTAAAGCTGGTGTATTAGAGATTCTGCAATATTATCCAAACCAAAACACTCCCTGATGGACAGTATTGATAAATTGATATAAAAATGTCCCCTTTACGTGAATATAAAAACTTGATAGGTTATTTTTCAAATACAACGTTCCTCCATGCCGGACACGATACAACGTTCAGACTGCAGGGTAAAAAATGCATCGAGCTAATACTATACGTATACGCGACTGTGCTCTCACTTACAAGACAGTTGAAGACATACCTTCAGTAGTGTGTACCTATAGACCTTTGTAGCGTATATTTTAGGAACGCGTTGATTCTGATTGCTGTGCAAATTTGAAATCTACATGGCTATATGCATATATTTAGCAAATAATCAAATATGGATTGGTGGGATCTATTCTACGTATGCATTCCCTTTGTCAGAGGCACCGACAGATGCACTCGAAAAAGGCATTTTGTTCATAAAGGTGCGGAACCAGAACGGTTTTAGTTACCATTCGGGGAATTCATGTCTAAACGAGAGGAAGCCAAACACACCAGATAGGGGAGGTGGGGCATTTGGAAATGGAAATTTACTCCGGACGAAATCGTCTCCAAAATGGGTACTTGAATTCGCAGATGTCATCCTTGCAAGCTTGTACGACCACCAATTGTCGTAAACTTTGTCTCATCTATCAACGAACCTGTTAAGTTTTTATATTCACTGAAGGCAGAGACAGTGGCTATACACTGTCTCTGCTGAAGGAGACATTTATATTCACTAATGGAGCTCCAGTTTATTGACTGTGAACATTATCCTTCAGTGACTAATATTGTCCAAGAGGTGTTTGTTAATTTGACGACTCGTTTTAAAAGCGTGTGTTAAAATAGTTGGCCAATCATCAAGAGTGATGATTTGTTTGATAAATTAGACTAAGTGTATGACAATTGGTGGTCAAACAAGCTTGCAATGATGAAAGCCGCGAGTGCATACACCGATTTCTGCGGGAATGGAATATATTTTACTTATTATAGTTATAGAGCTACTATGTTCGCAGATAATTTTTAATTATACATATTATTTCATATTTGGTTTAGATAATAACAACATGGGATCTTGCACAAGTATGTTTTTCTGATTGGGGTAGAGACATAGCATGCGACGAGCACCTGTGACCTGAAATAAATGTGGAACAAGGAAGACCAAAATGCTGCGGTTTAGAACAGTGTCAGAAGTCCATTCCAGCAACATGGAATCGAGACATCAAATAGTCATGCTTTCAAGACGATCCATAAAGTTTGTTTTATAGTTGGAACCGTTTATAGTTATCACAGTCACTCTACAGCTCAATGGTCTAAATTTATCACACAATTGTGACAATTTAGTTGCAATCCGATTTAAAACACGAGTGCAAATTGTAGTTACCCATTGTCGGATTGACATTATGTTTGAAAAGTCGTCTCGATTACATTGTCACTGTGATGGACTTCCGACACTATGGATATACATAATAAGGTATTTAATAGTTATGTCTAAACAGGTCTTCCACAACTTTTGTATCTCATTCTTATTGGTCTAGTTTTCGATAATCAACGCTCGTATCATTCTGTAACCATAAGAAATGTGTTTGTAACTTTGTAACAGTAATAAATCTAAACTATATGTTCATTCTTTTATTTATTCAAAATATAGAAACTCTTATTATGAAACAAACAAGAATCATTTACGTAATCATATATTACTATGAGATCGGCACACAGAGGAAAAATAAAAAAGTGTTGACATTGCACATAATCTTCTTTACAGACGACGGTATGTTTGCGAATGTGTAAGAACTATCTGCCACAGTTCTGGCATCTTTGTTTCTTGGATGGACCCTGAACTCTTTGTGTATTGCCCGAGTGCCCTTTCATATGGTGTTGTAATGACTGGCGATGTTTGAATTGTTTGCCACATTTGGCGCAAGTATTCTCAGCTTTTGATGAATGGGCTATTAGATGCTGCTTCAGTGATGCCTTCAAATTAAACTTTCTCTCACACACTGCACACTTGAGCTAGGCACTGTCGGTGCCGCGACAATGAGCTGGTTGACGACAGCTTCTTCACACACTCTTCGCATATAAATGATCGCATGTTCTGAAAAGTAAAACAACGTATCATCAGGAAAGAGTGGTGTTTCAGTATAAATAATCATTACCCTTTCGGCGCAAAATTATTCGGGAGATATTTACCCCTTCACCGCTTTATTGTCGTCTGCTTTAGAACTGTTCTCTGCAAGAACGTTTCAAAGTTAGATTAAAGGTTTTATGACTTACGAAATATCGATAAAAGTATCAAACAGTTTGGATCCTGATCAGACGCCGCGTTGCGCGGCGTCTAATCTGGATCCGAACTCTTCGCAAAGTCTACTTTATGCGACTACGGCGCCGAAAGGGTTAACCAACTAACAGAGCAGGTATTAATTACATAGACATACTTTGCCGGACCTTCTTTTAAGTATGAGTGATATGTTATGCAAGTTGCCTCGCAAGATCGCTTTAAAACACTTGTATGCATGCCCTAATTCCACGATTATAAGTTCATTGTCAAGTGTTACCCGGGAGGTTGTCCAAAAATATACACTACAAAGGTCTATAGGTACACACTACTGAAGGTATGTCTTCAACTGTCTTGTTAGTGAGAGCACATTCACGTATACGTATAGTATTAGCTCGATGTATTTTTTACCATGCAGTCTGAACGTTGTATCGTGTCCGGCATGGAGGAACGTTGTATTTGAAAAATAACCTATCAAGTTTTTATATTCACGTAAAGGGGACATTTTTATATCAATTTATCAATACTGCCCATCAGGGAGTGGTTTGGTTTGGATAATATTGCAGAATCTCTAATACACCAGCTTTACGAAGCTTTTTCGGAGTTCTTCACACGTAAATGTTCAAGAAATCCGGTATCTGTCGCAACTTTATCGAGTTAAACGTCTTAACTAAGCGAGTATCCAACGAGAACACAACGCCGGAGCATGCACATATAACCGGGATATTCCGTGCAACTACTCCTTTTTTGATATTATAAAGAAAGACTCTCAAAAACAACGTTTCATTGTCCTTACCTCGTTGTTTATCAAGGGCGCAGCCATTTTTGTTCCACAGTTATAGCGTAGATTTTACAGCAGTGGGAACGTAGAACAGCAGTCGGCGACGTTACGTCTTACCAGTGTGTTTACTAAACAGCTGAGATCGGAGGCGAACTGCACTCGCTTGATTACGTCATATTATGTACAGTGAGACCTAAACTTTAAAGGCAATTAATAATGAATTGTGCTTACATATAGAGCTTCAAAAACCGTTATTTATGTTGGTGTTAAAGCATGCTTAATATCTCAAACTACACATTGAAATAACTTTTCAATTTCAGTAAAATATTACAAATAAAATGACTTTTTCTTCTAAAACAAAAAGCAGAAACGAAGGGTCTTCTTGTTTTCCTCGAGCCCAAGCCAGTGCTAAATAGGTTAGACCATGGTTGCGCGCGAATAAACGCCCCCTCGAACTATATCGTTTATTCGCTCGCAACCATGGTCTAACCTATACTTGACTTGCGAGTACAAGTAAACCTCTCTATTACGACCACTAAATTGTGGTATTTATTAGGTGTTTAAAGTAAGGCGCCTGCTTAAAAAGCAAGGCGACAGTAAGACAAACAGAACGTTCCTTTATTGTCACCTTGCTAAAAGCTGTCACCATGGCAGTCGTTTATACAATTAAGTGTATTAGTTTTAGTGGTCGTAACGTTAAAACGTAGCTTTTAAAACAAGAGCCGCATGCGGCACTAAATCGCTCACCTGGTACCCATGTTTACGGTCATGGTAATGGACCAGTAGTGATAAAATTCCACTATATACAAGCCATCACCGGTAAATTAACCCCCACCCACTGCCAGCCGTGTTGTTTGAACTAGGAAGATTCTTTGAAGAAAACTGGCAAAGGGTCACCCATCATTACCTTTTTTTAGAGAATATTCTTAAATCAGACCAATAGTTTCAGACAAAAGGATTTTTGAAAAATTTCTATACAAAAATATAAGGAAAACTTGCCACACCCACTGGCTGCCATGATTTTTAAGATATCAAATTCGTTTTAAGAAGTCTGGTAGAGGGTCACCCATGGATCATTTGTGTAAAATTATTTTCAATTTGGACCATCAGTTTCACAGAAGAAGATTTTAAAGTTTTAACTATTATTAACAGTATCATAAGGAAAACATGCCCCACCCACTGGCGGCCATATTTTTTAAGATATCAAAATTATTTTAAGATATCTAGTAGAGAGTCACCAATGGATCATTTGTGTAAAATTATTTTCAATTTGGACCAGCAGTTTCACAGAAGAAGATTTTAAAGTTTTAACTATACAGTATATCATAAGGAAAACGTGCCCCACCCACTGGCGGCCATGTTTTTTAATATATCAAAATTATTTTAAGAAATCTAGTAGAGAATCACCAATTAATCATTTGTGTGAATTTATTTTCAATTTGGACCAGTAGTTTTTGACAAGAAGATTTTTAAAGTTTTTTCAATTGGTTGCCATGTCAACCACAATTTCAATTGGATGACCTATATTTGAAGAAATCTGAGAGAGTACCCTACAAGGAACAATCCTATGAAGTTTTGATGAAATTGGCCCAGTGGTTTCCAAGAAGAAGATCTTTGAACAAAAAGTTTGACGACGGACGGACGGACGACGACGGGCACAGGGCGATCACAATAGCTCACCTTGGCACTTCGTGCCAGGTGAGCTAAAAAGGCACGTTTATCTTTAATATGCTCGAGGTATCGATATTGGTACTCGCTCACCTGGAACCATTGTTGTAAATGTAAAATATCCTGAAAAGCTGAGAAACTAGAATACTGACTAGTCAGAAAGGGACCCACAAAAGGAGTCGAGAGAAGAAAGGCAGAAGAGGAAACTGCAAAGTTCAGCATATACATGTAGTATTACTGAGCAAAACTACCTGAATGCTGTTGAATGAAAATCCATAAAGAGGTCAAGGAGATATGGAGTGGTGCTTAACTTATTACCAAAATAGCCAAGATGAAGAACATACAAATATTGGCTGAAATAGGATAAAACTGATCCTGTTACAGAGTGGACAGGGCTAAAATAAGGGTGAAGCAGCACATATTTCTTCTTCTTCTTACCATTAAGAGCAGGACCCCTCTGGAGCATCGACGCACTGTGACTGTACAAGGTATTATGAGGCGACGAACAAAGTGCAAATTAAAAACCGATAAAAACTGTGCGTTTGGCGTCTAGTGCAGAGAGGCCAGGCCTGCCTTGAAGCTGTCCAAGGTCTGGGCTGTGGCGATGGGTGCGGGTAGCTGGTTCCATGGACGTACGGCTACAGGGAAGAAGGAGTGTCTGTATATGTCTGTGCGGCAGAAGGGGACCAGGTAGTATAACTTTCTCCCTCGCTGTAGGGATACTGCAGCAGGATGGAGGTACAGGGTAGCTGGTATGTCGATGAGATTGTGGACAATCCTATACAATAGTACAAGTCTGGAGTCAGCACGTCGCTGTTGTAGAGTGGGCCAGCCTAGAGTGACAATCATCTGACTTGTACTGCTTGTCGTCCTGTAATCTCCCTTGACGAATCTTGCTGCTCGCCGTTGGACTGCCTCTAACTGTGAAATATTGGTCACAGTGTAGGGGTCCCATGCTGTCGAGGCGAACTCCAAGATAGGACGTACCAGTGTCTTGTAGCATTGAGCCTTTACGTCTTGTGGATATCTGGCAACGTTTCTCCTCAGAAATGCGAGGGAGTTATTGGCCTTCTTGGAGACGTCGTCAATGTGTCTGTTCCAAAGCAGCTTCTCATGTAGAGTGACCCCGAGGTACTTCCCACATGTGGCATTTACTAGCTGATGGCCATACAGCTCGTAGATTCTCCTTATTGGGTTGCGCTTCCTGGTTATGTGGATGGTCTCACATTTGGAAGGATTGAACTCCATCTGCCAGTCCTTTCCCACTGTTCCAAGTACTTTAGGTCCTCTTGCAAGATGTCTGTATCCTGGGCCGTGCGGATTGCACAATACAGCATGCTGTCATCTGCGAAGAGGCAATTGGTGGAGGCTACTCTTCCTGGCATGTCATTGATATAGAGGAGGAACAGTAGGAGTCCCAGCACAGAGTCCTGTGGGACACCAGACGTGACAGGTGCAGATTGTGATGTATACCATTCGACAAGGACTTCTTGGTTACGGTTACCGAGGAAGCTTTCAATCCTCTTAAGAATGTCATTGCGAATGCCGTAATGATCCAACTTGATGGAAAGGCATTGATGTTGTCGAAGGCTTTATTGAAGTCAAGGAGCACTGCGTCTATCTGGTTACCATCATCCAAACTGGAGGCAATGTTTTGAATGGTAAGCACCAATTGGCTCTCGCAAGAGCGCTTTTCCGAAAACCGTGTTGGCTGTCGGTCAAAATGTCATGCACCTCGAGGTGCTTCATTACTTGGCTATGAATGATGTGCTCCATGGTCTTGCAGCAGACTGATGTTAGAGAAATTGGCCTGTAATTTGCTGGAACCGTCCGATCACCCTTTTTGTGATCCTTTTTCTGGTACTTGGCCTTGTGCAAGAGAGGCTTGGATTTAATAATTGAAGAACCATAACTCAAACATGCCTTAATTTATTAAACTGGACCCAGTTTTTACACAAATAAATATTTTCAACAAATTTGGTGAAGATCAAATTAAACTGTTTGAGTTTAATAGCGGACAAGGCTGTAACAGGTATTTTTTAATAATTCAAGGGAAATATCTCCAACAATCCTTGTGCGATTTGGGAAGTTATCAATTTGACCTAGGTTTTATGCCAAATAAACACTTTCATAAAGTCTGGTGAAGATGCCATGAAGTGTGACAAGGCTGAAACAGTCATATTTTAATAATTCAAGGGCAATAAGTCTAACATGCCTTATGCGATTTGAGAAGTTATCGAACATGGCTTAGATATTATACATTGAAACATTTTCAGCAAGTTTAGTGAAGATCGGATAGAAACTGTTTGTGTTAGAGATCAGACAAGACTGTAACAGCCTTTCTTTTATACAGTCTATTCGCGATACTACGATTCTCGTTATTACGAAATAACGGTTTACTACGAAAAACACCGCCGGTCCCGGCCGAATTTGTTCTTTCTTCAATGGTTAAAAGATGCATTGTTACGAAAATGCAAAAGAACGAAAAACACGTTATAACGAAAGGTTTTCGTAGCCCCTTTAACACCTAAGCAGTAGTAAAAAGATGCATTGGTACGAATCGGCCCTGTGGGCTTTTCACACTTACGTCAACAAAGACATCCGATGGTCGAGTCGGCATAATTATCTATTGTTTACATACCCGACTGCTCGATACGCTTTAACACGCAGCGTGTTAGAATCAGTGTTTGTAGCAAGATTAAACTGATTGACTGTATGTCGCAAATGATAAAAAAGAAATGTTTTATTTAATTATCTGAGATTTCTGATAAGTTTTATCACACATCGTGTTATGATCAGCGGAAGCCGGGTTTGTTTGTTAGAGTGACTTATGTCATTGTCGCAAAGAATATGAAATGCGCAACGTGAATGTACACTGGTCAGTGGTCATACTTGTTTACTGACATATCACGTTGAAAACAACGGTTCTCGTCCGATCACCGAAGTTAAGCAACGTCGAGCCCGGTTAGTACTTGGATGGGTGACCGCCTGGGAATACCGTGTGGCCGTAGGCTTTTTAAAATGGGACGACGCATCTGATAAAGCTTATGCGGGACTATAAACCTTAACAGCAACAACAACAACACACTGGTCATACTTTCTGCTAATGCACTGCTAACACACGTTTATTAACGATATTACATCTGCAACTACGAAGAAGATTATACGTAATACAAGTCGATTTTACGACACATTACTATGCCGTGTGTATAATTTATTTTGTATGCATACGTTGTGTAAACGTTTTCAATTCTTTTTTACATTAGCTCTACCTCTTATTATATTGCTAGCGTAAAAACGGCTCAGGCTCTAGATTAAAGCACGAATTAAGAACGTGCTTATTCATTCGTAATTCAGAAAGTGGGTTTACTAGATGTGATGACTAGATCTCGCTAAGAGAGCATGCTTAAGGGTGGTTACAGCAAGGAAATATACAGAATTTTATAATTCCGTGGTTAAAGCACAAAAGTCTTGATGACAACATAACGGAGAAAATGTCGGAAATATTTCGCTTTCTCTCTCTGTTAGCTGGTCTTACCGTTTCTTCTTTTATACACAACCCCTTATGACATACGACATCCCACTATACACATGTAATTTGATTAAATGTGAGTGGACTTTCGTACATTGAAAGTAATTGAAGGGCAATAAATCCCGATATGCCTTATGCCATTTGAGTAACTATCGAATTTGACCTAGATTATATACCAAAAAACATTTTCAGTAAGTCAAATGATGATCGGATACAAAGTGTTTGTGTTAGAGAGCAGACAAGGCTGAAAAGCCATTTTAAATAATTTAAGGGCAATAACTCCGATATGCCTCGTGTGATTTGGGTCGTTATCGAACCTGACTAAGAATTTAATAACAATAAATATTTTCAGTAAGTTTTGTGAAGATCAGATAAAAAAGAATGTCTCAGAGAGCAGATGATGCTTAAACGGTTTTTTAATAATTCAAGGGCAATAACTGCAACATACCTTTCGCGATTTGGGTAGTTATCGAATTTGGCCTCGGTTTTATACCAATACACATTTTCAGCAAGTTTCGTGAATATTGATTAAAATACTATACTTAGAGAGCGGACACGACTGAAACGGCCATTTTTAATAATTCAAGGGCAATAACTCCAAAATGCCTTATGCGATTTGCTCAGTTATCGAACTTGGCCTAGATTTTATACCAATACCCATTTTCAGCAAGCTTAATGAAAATTGGATAAAATTACTCAAGTAAGAGAGCGGACAAGAAAAGTGCGACAGACTGACTGACTGACAAGGCGATTACTAGAGGACACCCACCTCTCGGTTGGGCTCTAATGTTTATAACAATATGTGCCATCTACTGAGTAGATGATGATGTGTGCCACATATCTAAGCTCAGGTTACTTTTGTTTCAGACAAGAAGATTTTTTAAGTTTTAATTAAAAGATACATTGTTAGCTCATTTGACCTAGATATGCAATGGACCGGCACCATTTGAACAATATTGGTAACGTACCTCTAGATGAGTCACCATGCCAAATATCAAAGCTCTGGTCTCATCAGGTCAAAGAAGATGATTGATTTCACACGATGTAACTCTATGTAAATATGTGACCTGTAGATGATGCGTTATGCTTAATATCTACGCTCAGGTTACTGTTGTAAAAAAATTTAAGTTTTAATTGAACAAATCTATTTAAGCTCATGTGACCTAGACAAGCAATTGACTGAACCATATTTGAACAATATTAGTAAAATACCTCTACATGCGTCACCATGCCAAATATCAAAGCTCTGGCCACATCAGTTTCAGAGAAGAAGACGTTTGAAGATTTCATAATATAACTCCATGCAAACTTGTCACCCGGGGGTCATTTTTTACCCCAGGGACATTATTTGAACAATCTTGATAGAAGGCATGTAGATGATACTTTGTGCTAAATATCAAAGCTCAATGTACAGGGGTTTCAGACAAGAAGATTTTCATTCCCCCACCCTACTGGGGCTATTGGTTTCAGATAGGAAGTCGTTTGAAATTGTTGACGGACAGACAGACAGACGGACAGCAGGGGTATCACAAAAGCTGATCTGGAGCACTTCGTGCTCTGATGAGCTAAAAAAGGTTAATCTGACACGCCTATTTACAGTATCAATGAGTCTTTGACACGGTATGTGTGGGCGTAACAGGAACTAATTACAATGATTACAAAGTCAGTTTACCTTATAGCTTTCTACTCCAATTAGAAAACACGTGTGCTTGTTATGTATTGGTAATTGAATGGCTATTCTTTGAAGTTAATTAAGCAATATAAATTCTGTTTTGATAATCAGAAATCTCAAGACAGGGGCGTCAACAATATAGGGTGTATTTAGGGTTTGTTCTTCTTTTACAGTAGGAAACAGGCAATTTCACTTTGTACCATGGAAGAAAGGGTTCATCTGACATTTTATTAACATAACAAACGGGTCTTGTAAGAATATGCGTAACAACAATGATTACAAAGTCAATGTACTTTTGTATCTCCCGATTTATACAGATTGGAAAACACGTGTGTTTGTTATATACTGGTGTTCTTTGAAGTTTGTTTGGCAAGGTATACGAGGGTAACTAATTAAGTTCCTAGACTTTTGTCCTTATATGTCTACGTCATCAATTATGTGGTAGCTACCGTTATATTATATTATTGCTATAATACCTCCTGTTCCGAAGATACCTTTTTCGTTTCAAAATAATAATATAAAAGTGGTAATAAATAGCAACGCACGTAACGCTTTCCGGCCCACGATTTTCTTTTTGTCCTAAAACATTCCAATAAGTTTGTCATTTGATGTTAAAATAGATAAAATTTTGTATTTTATTAGGAAAAAAGTATAGGAAATTAAATAACACGTGTATGTGCGGTTTTGACGATCAGACTCAGAAGACAACAGAGGCAATTCCATGGGTGGTATTCAAGGACAGTTTCTCTTTAACAAGAGGGCCATGGCCCACAAGTCGCTCACCTGAGAACATTGTGCCTAAGCTGACTGGGCAAGACAATATTGTGATATATATAGCTATAAAAAGAGTTTTAAAGGTTTTCCTATATAAGTCTATATAAAACTGATAAGCCCCGGGGCAGGGCGAATTTTGACATGGGGTCATAATTTGAACAATCTTGGTAGAGGACTATAAGGTTAAGCTACATTTCAATTATAAATGATCTGGACCTTACAGTTTCAGAGAAGAAGATTTTCAAAGGTTTTCCTATGAAAAACTGATAAGCCCAAGGGCAAGGCCAGTTTTGGCACAGGGGTCATAATTTGATCAATCTTGGTAGAGGGCCATAAGGCAAAGCTATATATCAAAGCTGAAAGATCTGGGCCATACAGTTTCAGAGAAGAAGATTTTTAAAGATTTTCCTATATAACTCTATGTAAAACTGATAAGCCCCGGGGCGGGGCCAATTTTGACCCGGGGGTCATAATTTGAACAATCTAGGTAGAGGACCATTAGGCAAAGCTACATGTCAAATATTAATGATGTAGGCCATACAGATTTTCAAAGGTTTTCCGACGAAAAACTGATAAGCCCCGGGGCGGGGCCATTTTTGGCCCAGGATCATAATTTGAACAATCTTAGTAGAGGACCATAAGGCAAAGCTATATGTCAAAGCTGGAAGAGCTGGGCCTAACAGTTTCAGAGGAGAAGATTTTTAAAGATTTTCCTATATAACTCCATGTAAAACTGATAAGCCCCGGGGCGGGGCCACTTTGACCCGGGGTCATAATTTGAACAATCTAGGTAAAGGACCATAAGGCAAAGCTACATGTCAAATATTAATGATCTAGACCATACAGTTTCAGAGAAGAAGATTTTTAAAGATTTTCCTATATAACTCCATGAAAAACTGATAAGCCCCGGGGCGGGGCCAATTTTGACCCGGTGGTCATAATTTGAACAATCTACGTAGAGGACCATAAGGCAAAGCTACATGTCAAATATTAATGATCTAGGCCATACAGTTTCAGAGAAGAAGATTTTTAAAGATTTTCCTATATAACTCTATGTAAAACTGATAAGCCCCAGGGCGGGGCCAATTTTGACCCGGGGGTCATACTTTGAATAAGCTAGGTAGAGGACCATAAGGCAAAGCTACATGTCAAATGTTAATGATCTAGGCCATACAGTTTCAGAGGAGAAGATTTTCAAAGATTTTCCTAAGAAAAACTGATAAGCCCAAGGGCGGGGCCATTTTTGGCCCCAGGGTCAAAATTTGAACAGTCTTGGTAGAAGATCATTTGGTTATGATACATACCAAATATCAAAGGTCTGGGCTTTTGGGTTTCTGAGAAGAAGATTTTTAAAGATTTTCTTATGCATTGAAAGGTGTCTATACGGTCATGTTAGAAAATCAAGTCCCAAAACAAGGGGAATAACTCTAGCCCAAAACTTTGAACAAGATTTCGTTCCCCCTTGTCACTGGTGCTTCTGACAAAGTTTGGTTGAAATCGGGTCAGTGGTTTCAGAGGAGATGTTGTTTGAAAATGTGGACGGACGACGGACGAAGAGCGGTCACAATAGCTCATCCTAAGCCGAAGGCTCAGGTGAGCTAAAAATGACAGCATTTTGGTTTCCTTCATCGTCTGATGTTACACGTAGTCGGTGTATTTTTACATCAGGTATTCCTGTTTCTCCCGATCGCTTATCAAAGAGTCGTTGAGATATCTAAACAAAATAGTTTTGGTACATACAGCTGAATATTTCATATTGAAATAGCAAACAGCGAAGACCCTGATGAGACGCCGCGTAACGTGGCGTCTCATCAGGATCTACACTTTTTGCCAATGTTCTCTCTAGTAGACACTAGGCTAAAATAGGTTTACTAAACATATTTGTAGACATTGTTCAAAGAATGTACTTGAATATCAGAGGCTAAGTGACTGATCAGGATCCACATTGTGTATCGTCGCACTGCATTTTCAAATATAGACAACAAAGACAACTAAAAACACGATTTCGAGTAAAAAAAATGACATTCATTCACCATCGTTCAAAAGATTAAAATAGTTTCATATATATATATATGTGTGTGTGTGACAAATAAAAGTGGAAAGAAAGAATTTCAATTAATTTTGGTAAATGTCAAGTAATGTATTTTATTACTGCAATAACGTCTCGGAATTGCTATGGCAATGTGATTATAACAGTGAAATATTTCTTCTGTAGTTTTATGATGATTATTGAAACCAGACCCATTTCCTTATCCATGTAACTGAGGGGGTTTAGTCTTTAATGCATGTCTCAAATGTCATTTCATCTGCTAAATCCGTAGACTTTATATGAATAAATACTCAGTTTGACACGTAATATCCCGTTGGTAATATCAAAAGACGTTTCAACTTAACTAATGGTCTAAAGTGTAAGCCATTTTGACACACAAAGATATATCAAGTTCAGACGCTACAAGATAAGTACATGTATGTATCTATATCACATACATCATTTAATCCTTATCCTGTCGTAATTTCGATTGCTTTAAAATTATCGTCTGCAAAAATTGATCAATTCAAGTTTATGCATTTTCTTAAACGCAAGAAATCTAAACACAAGGGTCAAACAGTTTTTATCCAGACCAGAGGCCAAAACGCATGCTGTTTACAAATAACGATCGGCAAGTAAGGAGATACTTCCTGGTTGTACGATCTTTCAGAGAGCTCTTCTCGTAAGTTTGCATAGAATAAGTGTACTTTTAACAGGTATATTGTTTGGTAAATGACGTCAGTAGGGTTGAAAAGATATTGCTATTAAATGGTTCATGTCAACAAATTGCTTCTTAAAGGGACAAGCAGATAAGATCAGGTGAGCTAAACAATTTAATGAACAGTTATTGAGAAGAAGGCTTTTCAAGGTTACACTTAAGTCCAGGGCTCCAGATAAGAGGGAGTAAACTGAACAAATCCAACAGTTTCCCTCTCATTTTAGCACCAAACCATATGGTGATACTACTAATTAGAATCGTCTCTTTGAGACGATTCTAATGAGTAGTGACACCATAGGGTTTAATGCAGAAATAAAGATTTTAGTTTTTTAAATAACCCCCTTATCTGGAGCTCTGAAGTTTGATCAAAATTTTATTCAATGTATCTGAAAAAAGTTCGCCCATCATACATTTAGATCATATAACCAAATGAAATCCATTTATCAGTTTCTGAGACGACACTTTTTTTTACAATATATGTCATATAATGAAAAAAGTCCAGCCCAAAGTGGCCTTTTTGAACCGGATCAAATATTATTCCTGGAATCTGACGAAGTTCAGCCAATGTACATGTAAGCCATACACTCAGACTGTTTGTGATATAATAACAAGATCCCCATGGGGCATATTTCGCTCACCTGAGAATAGCTGTACATCAAAATGGAGATAATGATTTATGTCCAGGACGGGGTCATTTTTAACCCGAGAGGCATAATTTGAACAATCTTGATAGAGGACCTGTAGATGATGCTATGTTCCAAATATCTAAGATCAGGGTACTAGGGTTCTAGACAAGAAGATTTTTTTAAGTATCAATTGAAAAAAATATATTTTTAGCTCCTGTGACCTACATATGCAACAGACTGGAACCATTTGAACAAAATAAATAAACGACATCTAGAAGTAACACCATGCTGAATATCAAAGATCTGGCCATATTAGCTTCAGAAAAGAAGACGCTTGAAAACTGTGACCCCCGGGGTGGGGCCAATTTTGACCCAATGGGCATAATTTGTACAAACTTGATAGAGGACCTGTAGATGATATGCACCTGGCCAGAACCATTTGAACATTATTGGTATAAGACATCTAGAAGTGTCACCATGCCAAATATCAAAGCTCTGGCCATATTAGTTTCAGAGGAGAAGACGTTTGAAAATTTCACTATATAACTCTATGTAAAACTGTGACCCCCGGGGCGGGGCCAATTTTGACCCCAGGGGCATAGTTTGTACAAACTTGATAGAGGACCTGTAGATGATGCTATGTGCCAAATATCTAAGCTCTGGCCCTTGTAGTTTCAGACAAAATATTTTTTAAGATTTTCTTATTTTTTCACTTTGGTTGCCATGGCAACCAGAGTTCTACATTGTTTTTAATTCTTTGAATAATTTTGAAAGAACTTGACCCAATGAACATTCCTGTAAAGTTTGGTTGAAATCTGTTCAGCGGTATATGAGGAGATGTCATTTGAAGCAATTGTTACTGACAACAAGTGAAATTATTTTCTTCTGTAGAAGAATAAATTAAAGGCTTAAAAAGGAATATGTATCGGGTAATGGGTTGATAAGTATAATAATTTACATTTTCTAAATATAAGAAACTATGTAAATGAGTGGCAAATAGTTTGGATCCAGATTAGATGCAGCATTATGTGGCATCTGACCTGGATCCATACTGTTTATGGCCAAGAATTAATTGTGGACTGATAGACAGAAATACAAACAAACAAACAAACAAACAAACAAAACACAAACAAACAAACAGACATACCAAAAACAATATGCCTCGAACTAAGTTGTGCTGGAGCATAAAAATTCAGCAGACATCATAATTTCTGTGTGTATCTCAGTTACCTGAGTTAAGAGGTCAGTTATGCAATTGCAGACGGTCTCTATGGCCAAATTGCTATTATCATGCTGAACTGTTGTCTGCTCCAAATGTTTGTATGTGAAATATGTAAAAAATCATAACTTATATTTTCTAAATATAAGAAAATATGTAAAAA
This sequence comes from Gari tellinella, assembly GCA_922989275.2. Classification (NCBI taxonomy): domain Eukaryota; kingdom Metazoa; phylum Mollusca; class Bivalvia; order Cardiida; family Psammobiidae; genus Gari; species Gari tellinella. The sequence continues at coordinate 58,458,830 of OV277858.1, forward strand.
AGTGGCAAATAGTTTAGATCCAGATTAGAAGCAGCATTATGTGGCATCTGACCTGGATCCAAACTGGTTGCAAAAATGTTGCCTTTAGTATAAGGGTAGCTTCTTAGCCTGGAAGATACCATGGGTCTGTATAACAAGAGGGCCATGGCCCTTAATTTGCTCACCTGAGGTCATTGTGCCTTAGCTTAATAGGCAAGACAACATTTTAATATAGCTGTAAATGGAATTATCTTCCAGACAAAAAAAAACATGACAAATTGGAATAACTTAAAAAAATATTGTTGGCAGAGTTATGGCCCTTATCCATGACACATCTTCTAATCAAGCTACATGTATTTCCATATGATTATTTATTGCACATTCTGCTTTACTTTCAGCCTGCTTTAAGTTATCATCTACTAAGATATAGATACTATTTCTTATATCTTTATGACTGTATAAAGTGGAATTATTTTCTTTAGAGGAGGAATAAATTAAAGGCGTAAAAAGGCATATGTATGGGGTAATGGGTTAACATCAGTAGAACTGGAGTTATCTCAAAGACAAGAAAATATGACACTGGGAAATATCTAAAAAATGACATTGACCTTTGTAGGACATGACCCAAGTTATAAAGTTTCTAACTTTAACAAAGTTATGGCTAAGATTAAAGTTGTGGACTGACAGACAAACAAATGGACAAACAGACAAAAAAAGCAGACAGACAAAAACAATATGCCCCCAACTGCAGGGCATAGCAAGCACCTTAGAGCTGATATCCCCTGCCGCAGCGATTGTCCAGAAGAAAGTGGCAAACTTTAATGTGGGAGGAAGGGGCAAATGGTGATCACCTGTCTTTAAAGATCAACATTCAAAAGCTTTTTACAAAGTTTTATAAAATCCATTCAATTTTGTACATGCTAAAGCCTAAACAATACAAAAAATAAAGCCATTTGTAGCATTATAAATCTAAGTATGACAGGGGCAGGTAACTCTTGATTCAAATTCAACAGTAATTAAACACTTTCAAGAACTTATAATTGTGTGCAAGTATTATTAAAAAAAATTCAGAACTGTAGAATTTACTAGAGTGTAAACACATTTTCAACTCATCAAGGGCAGAGTATTCTTGACTAATTTGCACATTTTCGACAATAATTGAACTCATTCTATAAATAATAGCCATATATGATTTAATTTCTTTTTTTCAAAATCCATTCACATTTGTACACAATAGCATGTAAACACTAAAGCCATGTTGAGCATTACTAAGTACATAAAGGGCAGATAACTCTTGCCACAAAGTATCCTTTTTTGACAATAATTGCAACCCTTATATTTATATACATCGTGTGTAAGTTAAATCAAAATCCATTAAAGACTGTAGTTTCTAGATGGTAAAAACTGTTAAATATGTTTTTTTCGACTCATCAAGGGCAGATAACTGTTGACTAGTTTCTCCGTTTTCAAAAATGATAACAATTATTTGAAAACTAATAGCCATACATAGTTTAAGTTTTTTTTATCAAAATCCATGCATATTCATAGATACTAGGATGTAAACAATATTAAAATAAAGCATTTTCGAGCATTTTTAAGTACATCAAGGGCAGATAACTCTTGCCACAAGTATCCTTTTTTGACAATAATAGCACACCTTCAAGAACTTTTACTTATAGACATTGTGTGCAAGTATCATTTAAATCCATTCATAATTGTAGTTGCCAGAGAGTAAAAACAGTTAAATATGGCATTTTTTTACTTATCAAGGGCAGATAACTCATGACTAATTTCTCCGTTTTCAACAATAATCAAATTCATTTGAAAACTAATAGCCATACATAATTCAAGAAAGTTTTTTTCAAAATCCATGCATATTTATAGGCTCTAGTATGTAAAAAATATCAAAATAAAGAATTTTCTAGCATTTCTAAGTACATCAAGGGCAGATAATTCTTGTCACAAGTATCCTTTTTTTACAATAATTGCACACCTGCAAGAACTTGTACTTATAGACATTGTGTGCAAGTATAAACGAAATATGTTGAATACTGTAGTTGCTAGAGTGTAAAAACTGTTAAATATAACTCATAAATTCCTAAAATTTTCTGAAAAAAAATTCATTTCCCACGGTGCTCCTATGATGACAAATAAGTATACCAAGTTTCATCCAAATCTGTTTATTGGTTTCGGAGATACAGTTGCGGACGGAAAACGTGACGGACGCACGGACAGCATTTTTAACACAAAAAGGGCAGATAACTCATAAATTCCTCAAATTTTCTGAAAAAAATTTGATTTCCCACGGTGCTCCTATGATGACAAATAAGTATACCAAGTTTAATCCAAATCTGTTTATAGGTTTCGGAGATACAGTTGCGGACGGAAAACGTGACGCGCGCACGCACGCACGGACAGCCGGACGGACAGACCTAAAACAGTATCCCTCTGCCTTTCGGCAGGGGATAAAAATGTAGCAGACAACACCATATGCTGCTGTTACAGACTCAGTGAACCTCAGCTGACCAGCTGACCTGAATTCAGTTATGTAACTCTGGCAGTAGGAAATGTGGCTAGGGTCTAACTCTTATAATGCTGAATTGCTGTCTGCTATACATATTTTGAATGTGAATTATGACCTAGATATTTAACCGACCAGAACCATTTGAACAAACTAGGTAAAGGACATTTAGAAGTGTCACCATGCCAAATATCAAAGCTCTGGCCATATTAGTTTCAGTGGAGAAGACGTTTGAAATTTTCACTATATAACTCTATGTAAAATTGTGACCCCCGGGGCGGGGCCAATTTTGACCCCAGGGGCATAATTTGATCAAACTTGATAAAGGACCTGTAGGTGATGCTATGTGCCAAATATCTAAGCTCTGGCCCTTGCAGTTTTTGACAAGAAGATTTTTTAAGATTTCATTATTTTTTCACTTTGGTTGCCATGACAACCAGAGTTCTGCATTGTTTTTAACTCTTTGAACAAATTTGGAAGAACTTGACCCAAGGAACATTTCTGTAAAGTTTGGTTGAATTCTGTTCAGTGGTATAGGAGGAGATGTCATTTGAAGCAATTGTTAACGACGACGGACGACGGACGACGACGGACGACTCCCAATAGCTCACCTTGAGCCTTTGGCTCAGGTGAGCTAAAAACGGATCATTAGAGTTTTTACTGTCAGACCTGCATCAAGTGGCATTGGATATGGCGAGGGTTGAGTAAAATTTGACCCTAGGGTTTTGATTTTTTACCAATTTTAAAGTGATCTAGTAGAAGATACTATACATGAAATATCTAAGGTGTGGGAATAGTGTTTTTTTACAAGAAACTTGTTTAAAGTTTTTCACTTTTTTAAATAAATTACAGTCCACATTGGAATTTCATTTTAACAATTTCTGTAGAGTAGGATCCAAGGAACACCGTGAGCAAGTTAGTTTTCCCCTCAAACTCTCGGTTTCAGAGGAAATGTCGCTTGAAGTAAATTTGAACGGACGGACAGATAGACAGACGGACGACGGGCGATCACAACACCTCACCTTGAGCCTTCGGCTCAGGTGAGCTAAAAATAAGCTCTGCCAACAGCTGCCTTTTTATGCCGATCAAAATTTCTTCAAGGAACCATGGCCAAATAAAAATGAAATCACATGAGCGGTTTTGGAGAAGATTTTGATTGGTTTTCTTCAAAATATTAATTATCATTGTCGTGATAACTACAATTGGATGACTTGTACATGTAATTCGAAAATTCTGTCAGAGTGAAGTGAACTAAAACATTGCTGCACGCGAGTGAAGACAAACAAAATATTTAAAATCATGTTAATGTATTATCATTCACAGTTTAATTCAACTCATAAAACCACATCATGATGATATCCAGTGGATATATTATCTAGTAAGACATTAGTTCTAGTAGTGGATAAAAAGAAAAATCTTTAACCCTTTACTCCATAAGTATGCCTTCTTATGCCTCTAATTATTTCTACAACAAAGAAGGAAGTTCCCACCTAGGAACAGGGCTGCCATTTCTCCGGATTTTTCCTAAATCTCCGGATTTTTTCCAAGTACATGGTAGCTTAAAGCAGGCTGAAAGTAAAGCAGAATGCGCCCCTAAGGCGCATTCTGCTTTACTTACAGCCTGCTTTAAGTAGTCGCATGTGAACAAAACAAGAACAAAGGATATGGGGTAAATGTACGATTCGTAAAATCTCACTTGAAAAATGCAAATTGGGAAATCTTAGGATAATTCATTTCAACTTATGGAAGCCCTGTAGGGAGAACTGATCATAAGGTATTTCCAATATCTTAAAACAGGATAATGTATCGCAGGATGTTTCTTATGGCTTAATTTTAATGTCTTTAATTTTTATTGCCACTGAAGAAAATAGTTCCACTTGATACAGTCACGAATATGCATTATAAGAAATATTTTCTGTATTTTAGCAGATGGTAACTTAAAGCATGCTGAAAGTGAAGCGTGCATTCTGCTTTACTTTCCACTTGCTTTAAGTAGTCACCTGTGCTTTAAACTGGAAACAGGCTATGGAGTAAAGAATTAAAGAGTATTCAGCTTTACTTTCAACCTTTTGTAAGTAGTCACCAGTGTCTTAAAAACTAGAAACAGGCTATGGGCTAGGCATCTTAACCAGATGATAAAGACAAGTATAGCTACTAAAACATATTGCATATAAAACAGAGACCCCCTGAAGCAATATTGCACTTAACGTTCAGTCTGTTTAAGCTGACATCTATCAGACTTGAGGAAATTTCCCTATGACATATTTTTCTTGAATTGATTATTTTTTACATAAATACAGAAAAATATCTACTTTGCAGAGAGGCAACGAGGTGCCAAATTTTGGCCTGAAAAGCAACTGTTATCACGAATGAATAACGAGCGTTATTCATTCGTGTTGTTATCAATAACAGTAGAACTATTATGGGCACTATATACGGTCATTTTGGTGGTTTTAAAGACAGGTGATAGTTGAAAGCAGGAATGAGATTTCTGCTTTACATTCATCTTGCTTTAAGCAATCCCTTACCTTATATTCCCTCATGGAAAAAATGTCTGAATTTTGGCTGAACAGACATCTGAATTTTAGCTGAATATAGCTGAATACTTTTGAACCGCTACATTGAATAACATAGTAGCTAATTGCTGAATATTTACTGAAATTGGGACTGTTTTTGACTGTTTCAGCCAGAATTCATACATTTTCAGATAGTTTTCAAACCCAAAATTCAGAAGTTTTCAGACAAAATTCAGAAATGTTCAGACAAGATTTCAGAAATTTTCAGACAAAATTCAGAAGTTTTCAGACAAGGATTCAGAATTGTTCAGTTCTGAATCTTTACTGAAATTGGGACTGTTTTTGACTGTTTCAGCCAGAATTCATACATTTTCAGCTCGTTTTCAAACTCCAAATTCAGAAGTTTTCAGACAAGATTCAGAAATGTTCAGACGAGACATTCAGCCATGTTTCAGAAATGTTCAGAAAATTTCAGCCATGATCAGATTCCACACTATAGTTTATCTTTCTCCTACTAAAAAATTAATTTTAGTAATTCCATGGGTCAATGGAGGTCAAAAGGAACCCTGTGCAAACCATATAGCTCTGCTAGGCTTACACACAAGGCATTTACAAGAGTTAATTTTCTTGTTTGATAACCATACATTTTGCTCCAGTTTTTATGAAGCATTCATTTAATTGTCAACATGGTTTCTAACAAGGGCCACTATGGCCCTAAATCGCTCACCTGGTACACCATGGCAAACTTGACCTATAGTGACCTAGATTATGACTGGCCATGACCCACAATCAACCTCTAGAGTGTAAACAAGATTTTCTTATGATTTGACCTAGTTTTTGAACGGACACAAACCATATTTGATTTTGACCTACATCTGATGTAGGCAAAAATTCTGACAATATTTCATGCAGATCTAGTGAGATTTGTAGCTTCCAAAAGGTTAACACTGTTTTTCTTTGAATTGACCTAGTGACCTAGTTTTCAACCAGACATCATTCAAAATTAACTGAGCTAGATATCAATGAGGCAATCATGTTGAGCAAAATTCATTAAAATCCAATGAGAGTTGAAGCATCTAGAGTGTTAACAAGTTTCCCCTATGATTTGACCTAGTGACCTAGTTTTTTACTCTAAATGACCGATATTCGAACTTGACCTTAGTATTAATTAAGCAAACATTCTGACCAAAGTGCATAAAGATCAGATGAAATTTATAGCCTCAAGAGTGTTAACAAGGTTTTTCTATGATTTGACCTAGTGACCTACTTTTTGACCGGACATGACCCATATTCAAACTTGACCTAGATATCAATGACCCATATTCAAACTTGACCTAGATATCAATAAGACAAACATGCTGACCAAGTGTCATCAAGATCCAATGAGATGTGTAGCCTCTAGAGTGTTAACAAGGTTTTTCTATGATTTGACCTAGTGACCTAGTTTTTGACCGGACATAACCCATATTCGAACTTGACCTTGGTATCAATGAGACAAACATTGTGACCAAGTTTCATCAAGATACAATGAGATTTGTAGCCTCTAGAGTGTTAACATGGTTTTTCTATGATTTGACCTAGTGACCTAGTTTTTGACCGGACATGACCCACATTCGAACCTGACCTAGATATCATTGAGATAAACATTCTGACCAAGTTTCATCAAGATCCAATGAGATTTGTAGCCTCTAGAGTGTTAAGGTTTTTCAATGATTTGACCTAGTGACCTAGTTTTTGACCCAACATGACCTACATTCGAACTTGGCCTAGATTTCTACTAGACAAACATTGTGATCAAGTTTCATGAAGATTGGATGATATTTGTAGCTGCTAGAGTGTTAACGAACCAATTGTGGACGGACGGACGGACGACGTACGACGGACATCCAGCGATCCTAAAAGCTCACCTTGGCACTTCGTGCCAGGTGAGCTAAAAATGCATAAATGTAATTATTTATAAATACTATTATTTACACGTTATATTTATGTGTTATATGATTTGTACTCTACCAGCATGGAAGTATAATCATTAATTACTTTAAAAATGTTCAAAATAAAGTAGCTAAAAATATAAAAGACATTTGAGTAATAAAACCACTCTTTTGTTTTTTGCCTTTAAAGGGAGGTAATTTCTATAGAAATATTCAGCCAATAATCATATTCTGAATCTTTCTGAAAATCTGTCTGAACTATTCAGCCAGTGTTCAGCCATGTTTCAGTAAACCCTCAGTTTTTTTTCTATGTTGCAGTATTTCTGAACGGCTCAGAAATGTTCAGCCTAATTTCATATTCTGAATCTTTCTGAAAATCTGTCTGAACTATTCAGCCAGTATTCAGTCATGTTTCAGCATTTCTGAATGGTTCAGAAATATTCAGCCAATTTTCATATTCTGAATCTTTCTTAACATCGTCTGAACTATTCAGCCAGTGTTCAGCCATGTTTCAGTAAACCCCCAGACTTTTTTTTCTATGTTGCAGTATTTCTGAACGGTTCAGAAATATTCAGCCAATTTTCATATTCTGAATCTTTCTGAAAATCTGTCTGAACTATTCAGCCAGTATTCAGTCATGTTTCAGTATTTCTGAATGGCTCAGAAATATTCAGCCAAATTTCATATTCTGAATATTTCTGAAAATCTGTCTGAACAGTTCCAATTTAATCAGTAATGAATATGTATTATAGGGAATATTTCCTATATTATAGCACATGATAGCTTAAAGCAGGCTGAAAGTAAAGCAGAATGCGCCCTAAGGCGCATTCTGTTTTACTTTCAACCTGCTTTAAGTAGTCACCTATCTTAAGTACTATAAATAGGCTATCAGGTAAAGGGTTAAAAGCACATTCTGCCAAATTTTTAAGTGGTCAACTGTTTTCAAAATTAGAAACATGCTATGTGGTTAATGATAAAGGCTTCACCACAAGACTTAGTGATAGCCTGCTAATATCTAAACCAACAGTTCAAGGCTCAGGATTAGAGGGAGTAAACTGAACAAATCCAACATTTTCTCACTCATTTCAGCACCAAATCCTATTATGTTACTACCCATAAGAATCATCTCGAAGACACCTGAATCAAAGCTTGTTTTCATTGAACCCAGAAACTTCGAATTAGCCAATCCAGTTTCCAATTGCTGTAAGTCAGGTATGTACTTATAAAGCCAAAACTAGGAGTTGTAATGCAACTTAATTAATAAGGGTAAGTTTATCTTAAGCTATCTCCAGGTTTGGTTGTTCATTGTATTCAACTCTTTTCACTGCATATGGCGGCAAAAGGCTACTTTGAAAACGGTTTGGATCCTGATCAAACTTTTGAACACTCGTATCAACATTTCTTCAGTCAAAACAGCCCTTATATAGCTGACTTTAAATATATTGCAGACAACACTACCAATGCAGACAATATTTTGACAGTAAGAGTAAGCAAACGATAAAACTTGGCAGGGAAATAGTTGAGGTGTTTTTTGGTTGTTGTTTTTTTATACTGCTGGTATATCAATATATTATGGTGTCCTCTTATCTGGGTCTCCACTGTTTGCACAGGACATGTGTACTTCTCACAGGTACATCGTTTGTAAAGGATGTATATAACTGTCATTAGGGATCCATGGTTTAAAGCAGGTGCCGGAAAAAGGAAATGTAAAAAATGACTGAAACAATTCTGTAGGAGTTTTAAGTTTTTAATCTTAACATTCATCATGAGCCTACAAGTTTGTCACACAGTTCAACAACCACCTATCTTTAACCCATTTGTGATTAACATCCAATAAAAGGGACATAGGCAAACAGTGAAGAATCCGATGAGACGCTGCATTATGTCGTGTCTAATCAGAGTCTACATTGTTTGCTGATAGGAATTTCAATATAAAACAAAAATGAAATATTAGACCAGGCACCCCTTACATAACAAATAGACTAATCCTAAATTATTATAAGCATGGAAGAATCCACTTAGCAGAAATGGGTTAGTGTAATCTTTTTATTTTGCATGTTACTTAAATCAAGGCTTGTTTCCAATTGTTTTGCTACATAGCTGTTAAAATCAAGACAAAGGTGAAACATACAATTTCCAAGGAATTTTCCGATTAACCCTTTCCCCCAAATAGAAGTGCCCTTTAGAGCATTTAATTTATTCCTCCATTGAAGACAAGAGGGCCTTATAGGCCCTGATATCGCTTACCTGTTGAACTGAAGCATGATAGCTTTACCTTTGAGTTTCATCCGTTTTAATCTAAATCCATTCAAATTTGTAGTATAGCATTTAAACAATTTTGGAATACAACCTCATAATTCTAGTATAGTAGAGTACACCAAGGGCAGATAACTAGAGCCCAAATAATACTGAAATGAAGCCTTTTCTAGCATTTCAAAGTATATCAAGGACAGATAACTATTGCCACAATGATTAGATTTAACTCATTCAAGAACTTATAGCTATATACTTTGTGTGCAAGTATAATCAAAATCCATTGAAAACTGTAGAACTTTGCAAGAGTGTAAAAACTGTTAGAAATGGCATTTTCAGCAATTCAATGGCAGATAACTCTTGACCTATTGGTCCGATTTGATTTGATTTGATTTGTTTGTTAACGTCTGTTTTTGCCATCCATGGGCTAATTGGACGCCCAAGAGAGAGGGGAGGGAATACAGAGAACCTGGGCACAATGCCCTACTCTTATTATTGAAAGAGTTCTCTGGTTCTTTTAGATGATAAGTGTAAATCACTTATACATCGGACCTCGGTTTATAAAGTCTCGAAGGACTTGGTCCAGCGGGGAATCAAACTCGCAACCCCTGATGTTGTAAGCTGGTGCTTGGTCCTATTTCAACCATAATTACACTTATTCCAACTCTTATGGTCATATACAATCTGAGCAAGTTTGAAAAAGACAGGATAAAAAGTGTGGTCTCTACAGTGTAAACACTGCTAGATATGGCATTTTCAGCCATTCAAGGGCAGATAACTATTGATCCATTGGTCCCATTTGAACCATAATCGTACTCATCCGAACTCTTATTGTCATATACAATTTGAGCAAGTTTGAAAAATACTTGATAAAAATTGTGGCCTCTACAGTGTAAAATACCGTTAAATATGTCATTTTCAGCAATTTAAGGGTAAATAACTCTTGATCTAATGGTCCAATTTTAACCATAATGAAAATAATTTGAACTTTTATGGTAATAAACAATCTGAGCAAGTTTGACAAAGATTGGATAAATATTGTGGCCTCTAGAATGTAAACACTAAAATTGTTGACGACGAACACCGGATGACGCACACTGCACATGGCAAGCCTGACATTCAAGGATTGCAAAAGCTCACCCCGAGCTACCTCAGATGAGCTGAAAATAGTTCCAATTTATACAGGTATGGACATGTACCAAAAGAAATACTTTCTATATCCTAGCAGATGGTAGCTTAAAGCATACTGAAAGTTAAGCAGAATACTTTAAGTGGTCAGCTGTCATCAAGACAAGAAACAAACTATGGAGTAAAAAGGCTAAGGAATATTCTGCTTTACTCTCAACCTGCTTTAAGTGGTCACCTGTCATCAAAACAGGCTATATAGGGTAAAATGGTTAAAAACTTATATCCTGCTTTAAGTGGTCATTTATTTTGAACACAATCAATTTGTTTTTATTTTAACTCACTGAGATAAATGTACACATCAGTTAAAACAGTGTACCTCTACAAAGCAGATTTGTCCAATGACAAATAATGCAGGCCTAGATCAGAATGTATAGAGTAAAACAAGTTTCTTCAGTGGAGGAATAAATTAAAGGTATAACCAAGACTATTTATGGAGTAATGGGTTAAGACATTATTTGTCATAGGATTGATTATAATGTGAGCGCTTTGAGTCTACTATATACACTAGTGTCTAATTCTGTTGTGTTGATTCTGGCCATTTTGCATGGGGATACAACTCCCTCCCAAATTGTCCTAGTCGAAACAAACCCTCCTCCGTGGGCACAAAGAATGCTTCAATGTTGTCGTCATCAGGTGTGTCTGAAAACAGAAGAAGCTAGAATCTTTAACTCAGTTATTCACTTTTAATTATTCCTCCACTGAAGAAACGAGTTCCACTTTAGGGAGAAAGTGGTTAAAACAAGATGAAAGTACCACAGTTAGCTTCCACAGGAGAATTCTTCAACTCATTCACCTCTGAAACTTCAAATTGTTTACATTAAGTTTAGTCCATTTTTGACTATTTTGGGTTGTTTTTAACAATGTATTACAAAGCAGCAAATAGTGTAGACACTGATTAGAAGTCTCTTTGTGAAGCCCTCTGATCAGAATCTACACAGTTTGGATAGGACAAGTGTGTTCTTCAGTTTACATAGGACAAGTAAATTATTCAGTTTACATAGGACAAGTGTATTCTTCATTTTACATAGGACAATTGTATCCGGTAGGACAAATGTTTTCTTCCATTTACATAGGTTATACTGGTAGTTTATTTTTCACAGGTATACTGTTTGTAAATGGTGAGTATATTTGTTGCTAGTGTTCAATGTGTTAACCTCTTTAATCCTAAGTGTCTACTAAGGAGGACATTGGCAAACAGTGTAGACCTTGATGGGATGTCCTTTAACACGGCCTCTTATCAGTGTCTACACTGTTTGTTATTTCATAGGTAATACTCTGCTGTATAGACAAACACTGCAGTGTCTTTAGATGACCATTGTTAAATCTTTAATGAAATATATAAATAAATGTCAGGGAGAATACTGGGAGAGTTTATCTCCATAGTCAGGCATAAACAAGTTAATGTAGTCGTAATACAAAGATTTTTTTGTTGTAATTATGTACTTACCTGTTAGAAATAAACAAGTTTCCTCAGGACAATAAGTTGAAAACAATGAAACCTTGGGCTTCTTCAGGTACTGAACATTAAGACATCCAAGGTCCATTAGGATCTGGCAAAGACAATAACATCAGTGTACTCAACCCAATATAGCTGGTTTCTAGTTTTGAAGACAGGTGACCATTCTAAGCAGATTGAAAGTAAAGCAGACCAGGCCTTAAGGTACATTCTGCTATACTTTCAGCCTGCTTTCAGCTACCATCTGCTAGCATATAGAAAATATTTCTTATGGTACATGTTTATGAATGAATGTATAAATGATTAATGATAACTCCATAAATAATTTACTCCTCCACTGAAGAAGACAGTCCCACATTATACCAGAGACTTTAAAAGCCAGAGATACACGACTCGAATGATTTATACATACGAGACCGTTGAGCGAGATTTCGCGAGAACAGGTCATCGCGAGTTATATAAGCTTTAGCGACGATCGGGAAAAAAGTCGATATTTGGAATTACTTATCAGTTGCTGCGTTAATACGGTCTACAGTTATTTTACAATACAAACATTCCTTAAAGAAGCCTCTTTTTCGAGGTTTAACACAAAAGAATAATAAGAATAAAGTCCGAGCATCAATTAACCAGAGACTTTAAAAGCCAGAGATACACGACTCCCTTATTTTTCTTCTTTCCCCATATAACAGGTGTCCGTTGAGAGGCAGTGACGTATGTCGATGCGGTCACGTGACCAGCACAGGTAATGACAGCGTCGCGATAATGGGAAAAAATACACATATCGACCAGTTGACTTATAAATATTGACTTTCTTTCGTTTTTATACAATATTTTGTGATACTAATCGAGTGAAACCAAAATATGAGTTGTGGATTAAACCGAGAAAGTGTATTCCTGGCTCAAAGGAAGATACGTTGATGCGTGGTTGCTGGTAAGTTCCAAAAAAATGAAGATCGATTCAATATCGTCTTGCCGTAAACGCTTAAAACTTCAGTATGAACATTCAAACATGGATAAGAATGAATTATCCATGTAGTTCAAACTAAGATACAGTTTTGGCAAAATATTCATGTCAATCTGTCCACGCATTTTGCTATCAATTAAATTTTATTGAGGCCACCAACTGGTGCTTCGATTGAAGATCGATGCAATATCGTCTTGCCGTAAACGCTTAAACTTCAGTTTGAACATTCAAACATGAATAAGAATGGGTTGTCCATGTAGCTCATATTAAAATACAGTTATGGCGAAATTTTCATGTCAATTTGTCCACGCATTTTGCTATAAATTAAAGTTTATTGAGGCCACCCACTGGTACTTCGATTGAAGATCGATGCAATATCGCCTTACCGTAAACGCTTAAACAGCAGTTTGAACATTCAAACATGAATAAGAATGGGTTGTCCATGTAGCTCATATTAAAATACAGTTATGGCGAAATTTTCATGTCAATTTGTCCACGCATTTTGCTATAAATTAAATTTTATTGAGGCCACCCACTGGTACTTCGATTGAAGATCGATGCAATATCGCCTTGCCGTAAACGCTTAAACAGCAGTTTGAACAGTCAAACATGAATAAGAATGGGTTGTCTATGTAGCTCATATTAAGATACAGTTATGGCGAAATTTTCATGTCAATCTGTCCACGCATTTTGCTATAAATTAAATTTTCATGAGGCCACCCATGGGTCCATTCACACCTTCGTGCAAACTGCCGTCACTTTTCATTGAATCGGCATTTTCCAAACACTAATTAACGTGTGTGCGATGGTGGCCTCAATAAAATTTAATTGATAGCAAAATGCGTGGACAGATTGACATGAATATTTTGCCAAAACTGTATCTTAGTTTGAACTACATGGATAATTCATTCTTATCCATGTTTGAATGTTCATACTGAAGTTTTAAGCGTTTACGGCAAGACGATATTGAATCGATCTTCATTTTTTTGGAACTTACCAGCAACCACGCATCAACGTATCTTCCTTTGAGCCAGGAATACACTTTCTCGGTTTAATCCACAACTCATATTTTGGTTTCACTCGATTAGTATCACAAAATATTGTATAAAAACGAAAGAAAGTCAATATTTATAAGTCAACTGGTCGATATGTGTATTTTTTCCCATTATCGCGACGCTGTCATTACCTGTGCTGGTCACGTGACCGCATCGACATACGTCACTGCCTCTCAACGGACACCTGTTATATGGGGAAAGAAGGAAAATAAGGGAGTCGTGTATCTCTGGCTTTTAAAGTCTCTGATTATACAGTCATGAATGTGCACCATTAGACATTTTCTATACCCTAGCAGATAGTAGCTTAAAGTAAGTTGAAGGTAAAACACAGAACGGGCCTTAACAATCTGCTTTCCCTTCAACCTGTTTGAGATGTCACCTGTCTTTAAACCCTTTACTCCACAGAAGGACGTTTTAGCACATTTAATTTATACCTCCATTGAAGAAAATAGTTCCAATTTATACAGTAATGAATGATATATGATATAAGTGCTTTTGAACTCACAACCCCTGTGTGAAAAGAGTGCTATATAAATCTGGTATAATAATAATAAGAAGAAGAAACAGTTTTTATATGGAATTCTAGCAGGTGGTAGCTTTAAGCAGGCTGTAGGTAAAGCAGAATGAGCCTAAGGCACATTCTGCTTTACTTTCAACCCGCTATAAGTGGTCACCTATGTTCAATTAAAGAAACAGGCTTTAAGGGGTAAAGGATTAGTTGAAAAATACTTTATGGAGACTAGTGAAGGTGTAGTTTCATGTCGCAGCGAACTCCATAAAGATAATAAATCTAGTAATTCTCAGAAAGCAATAAAATAAAATACATGTGTATTGAGATACTAATTAAATCAAGACAGAAACTTTATTACTATCAAGTGGGTAGTATAATGAAAAATATCATCATGTCATTGTTTCACAATAAATTTTGTATTTGATATACTGTAATCTCATATACAGTCTTATCACTATAACTTTAACTCAAGCATGTAAAATTTGACACATATTTCAAAATTATAATATAATAAAGCCAAGTTTTAGCTTTGAAATATGGGCATGTTTCACTGAAGCTACCTGTAGACATTAAAGTTGAAAAGTAGAAATACAGGTAAAATAGACAAAATCTAGTAATCAAATGAAGTTGAAGTTATCCAGGTTCGACTACACATAGAAACAAAAGGGCCTTGAAGGCCCTGATATCGCTCACCTGTTGTAATGAAGCCTGATAGTTTTACCTTGAGTTTCACCCGTTTTAATCTAACTCCATTCAAATTTGTAGTATAGCATGTAAACAATTTTGGAATACAACCTCATAATTCTAGTATAGTAGAGTACACCAAGGGCAGATAACTAGAGCCCAAACAATACTGAAATGAAGCCTTTTCTAGCATTTCAAAGTATATCAAGGGCAGATAACTATTGCCACAATGATTAAATTTCAACAGTAATTGCACTCCCTTGAGAACTTATAGCTATATACTTTGTGTGCAAGTATAATCAAAATCCATTGAAAACTTTAGTTGCAAGAGTGTAAACTCTGTTAGATATGGCATTTTCAGCAATTCAAGGGCAGATAACTCTTAACCTAGTGGTCTGATTTCCACCATAATCTCACTTAGTTAACTCTTATGGTCCTATACAATCTGAGCAAGTTTGAAAAAAGACTGGATTAGAATTGTGGCCTCTAGAGTGTAAACATCGTTAAATATGGCATTTTCAGCAATTCAAGGGCAGATAACTCTTGACCTATTGATCCCATTTCAACCATAATCAAACTCAGCTGAACTATTTTAGTCATATACAATCTGAGCAAGTTTGAGAAAGAGTGTAACCACCCTTAAATATGACATTTTCAGCTATTCAAAGGTGTATAACTCAATCCATTAGTCTGATTTCAACCATAATCATACTCATGTGAACTCTTATAGTCATATACAATCTGAGCAAGTTTGAGATAGATTGAACGAGAGCACCGCAAGCGGTACATTATACGCCCACTGGCAAAGAAATATATAGTTTTATCAAACATTTTCTAACTTGTAGACACTTCGAGCTCTGAAAGCATAAACAATATTGAAATAAAGCCTTATCTATCATATCTGAGTACACCAAGGGCAGATAACTCGAAACAATGATCAGATTTCAATAATAATCAACCCTTTCATGAACTTATACTTTTATAATTATACTGTGGGCAAACATAATCAAAATCCGTTCAAAACTGTAGTTGCTTAGTGTGTTAACACTGTCAAATAAGCCTTTTATAGCATATTTGAGTACATCAAGGGCAGATAACTCTGTAACAAAATATCAAATAAATCTCAAACTTGACTCAGCTTCAGATCTTGATGCATATAACCTTTCTGTGAAGTTTCATTCAAATAGTTTTCCAAGAAAACTCTGGACAAGCTTTTTATAGCATATTTGATTACATGAAGGGCAGATAACTCTGTAACAAAACTTCGAATGAACCTCAATTTCAATTCAGCTTTAGATCTTGATGCATATAACATGTGTGTGAAGTTTCATTAGTATCCTTCAAATAGTTTTCCAAGAAAACTCTGGACAAGCTTTTTATAGCATATTTGAGTACATCAAGGGCAGATAACTCTGTAACGAATATTCCAATGAACCTTAGTATCAACTCAGCTTTAGATCTTGATGCATTTAACATTTGTGTGAAGTTTCATTAATATCCCTCCACTAGTTTTCCCAAAAAACTCCGGACAAGCTTTATATAGCATATTGAGTACATCAAGGGCAGATAACTCTGTAACTAAAATTCCAATGAACCTCAATCTCGACTCAGCTTTAGATCTTGATGCATATAACATTTATATGAAGTTTCATTAATATCCCTGTAATCCCAGAAAAACTCCGGACAAACAAAATGTTGAAGGACGAACGAACGGACGGACGACGTAAGTACCCTCTCGTAAGCACAGACAGACGACGAACAGATGGACAGACAGGGCCACGTCAATATACGACCACCTCTAGAGGTGGGCGTATAATAAAAATGGTGGCAACGAATTAAGGACCATGCATTGTAGTTAAGGTTTGAATCTTTTAACAAGATTGTTCTCTGTATCTGTACTGCCTGGATGCGTCATAAAATACAGCATCACTGAGGTATAACTTGACTCACTTGTATAATGTTCTTGAGGACCATGGGCTGTAGATAGGGTTTGTATCTATAGACAAGACTGTTCTCTGTACTGCTTGGATGCATCATAAAATACAGCATCACTGAGGTATAACTTGACTCACCTGTATAATGTTCTTGAGGACCATGGGCTGTAGATAGGGTTTGTATCTATAGACAAGACTGTTCTCTGTACTGCTTGGATGCATAATAAAATACAGCATCACTGAGGTATAACTTGACTCACCTGTATAATGTTCTTGAGGACAATGGGCTGTAGATAGGGTTTGTATCTATAGACAAGATTATTCTCTGTACTGCTTGGATGCATAATAAAATACAGCATCACTGAGGTATAACTTGACTCACCTGTATAATGTTCTTGAGGACCATGGGCTGTAGATAGGGTTTGTATCTATAGACAAGATTATTCTCTGTACTGCTTGGATGCATAATAAAATACAGCATCACTGAGGTATAACTTGACTCACCTGTATAATGTTCTTGAGGACCTTGGGCTGTAGATAGGGTTGGTATCTATAGACAAGATTATTCTCTGTACTGCTTGGATGCATAATAAAATACAGCATCACTGAGGTATAACTTGACTCACCTGTATAATGTTCTTGAGGACCATGCGCTGTAGATAGGGTTTGTATCTATAGACAAGACTGTTCTCTGTACTGCCTGGATGCTTCATGAAGAACACCATTACTGAGGTATAACTTGACTCACCTGTATAATGTTCTTGAGGACCATGGGCTGTAGATAGGGTTTGTATCTATAGACAAGATTATTCTCTGTACTGCTTGGATGCATCATAAAATACAGCATCACTGAGGTATAACTTGACTCACCTGTATAATGTTCTTGAGGACCATGGGCTGTAGATAGGGTTGGTATCTATAGACAAGATTATTATCTGTACTGCTTGGATGCATCATAAAATACAGCATCACTGAGGTATAACTTGACTCACCTGTATAATGTTTTTGAGGACCATGGGCTGTAGATAGGGTTTGTATCTATAGACAAGACTATTCTCTGTACTGCTTGGATGCATCATAAAATACAGCATCACTGAGGTATAACTTGACTCACCTGTATAATGTTCTTGAGGACCTTGGGCTGTAGATAGGGTTGGTATCTATAGACAAGATTATTTTCTGTACTGCTTGGATGCATCATAAAATACAGCATCACTGAGGTATAACTTGACTCACCTGTATAATGCTCTTGAGGACCATGGGCTGTAGATAGGGTTTGTATCTATAGACAAGATTATTCTCTGTACTGCCTGGATGCATCATGAAGAACAACATCACAGACTCCAGCATCATCTTGAAGATTGGCTTGTTAATGCCTCCTTCTGGTTTACGCCATGGCTGAATGATCAGCCGAACTCGGTCATACGTACTGCAAATACAGGCCAAACATTCTTAAATACCGTACTTTGGGAATAATTGGCGTCGTCATAATTTGGCCATTTTGTGCTAAAAGATCGTTTTTTATTTTGGTTTGTTTAATTTTGGCCATTCTGAGATCCAAGGGGCGAAAAATTAAACACCTATATGTATCAATGTCCCGTTTCATGAAACATCGTAAACCTATCGTATAATTACGCACCATTGCCCGATTAACGATAGCGTTGATGAAACATGCTCAAAGGGAGTTACTAAAATACTCTATGTCCGAAAATGTGAGTATGTTATTGCATTCGCTTCTCAGAAAAAATATTCACAATATAATGAATTTTAAGGCTATTTTACATCTGGTAAAAATCCTCGAGTACAAAAATTAAAATTTAATACAACTCCAACTTAGTTCGTAAATTGTTTCGATGAGTAAGGCGTCAGTCACTGATTTACAGTATATCGCATTGACTGTATCGATTTTAACGTGCTAAAAAATAAGAACACCGTCTAAGGTAAATAGTGAACATTTCCTGTTTCATTTTGTGTTTGAGAATGTTTGTTTTTTAAGGAATTAACGCTCGTGTAAATTATAGGTTGGGATATCTGCGTACACAAACGACTTGGATAAAAGAAAATAAAGGTAAACAATAGTGTGTTTGCATATCGTTCACTATTTACCTAACACAAATTACAGGTTAACGACGGAGGTGTGACTCTTCAGGCCTATGTTCGGGTCGAGTTATATGTCGCCGGCGATAATTGACTTCTTTGTTGGTCAATAATAAGGATATTTTGGGGTGTTGAATTTTCGCCATTCGTGTCAGGTGGCCAATTAGGCCAATTATTAACCACGGCCAATTATTCCCAAAGTACGGTAAGTAAATCTGATAATATGCCTTTCTTTTACTAACTCATTCACCCCTGAAATTTTACATGGACCATTCCAGTTTCCAATAAGGTCTGGTCCATTTTTGACTATGGTCGATTTTTACAATATACAGTGCTCCCTCTCTACAACTACACCCAACTGGAGACAAAAATTGTGTGCATTGTTTGGAGGGATTCGTTATAGGGAGGGAAATTTGCAAACAGTTTGAATCCAGATCAGATGCTGTGCAATAATTTTTAGCAGACGACATTGCAGTTGTGAATAGGTTGGACATAATTGTCCTGTTTAGGGAACTGGGACAAGGGTCATTGTACGGAGGGAGTTGTTATTAGGAGGGCCCTTGTAGGGAGGGAGCACTGTACTTTAAAATGAACAAGAGCCGTATAAGGCCCTAAATCGCTCACCTGGAACCGTTGATGTAAATGTAACATTATGACAATATGAGTGTGCCAATTGCTGATTAGATGATGCTGAGTGCCAAATAGCTAAGATCAGGGTACTAGGATTTCAGAGTAGATTTTTAAAGTTTTTATTGAAACAAGAGCGTGTCCCAGTTACACGAATGCCCCCGATGATACAGGGAGGGGAATCCAGACTATCAAATGTAAAATGTACGAGTTAGAGAGCTGAAACTGTCCTGGAGTGCCATTTTGAGGAATTCAAGGGCCATTACTCCAAAGGGCCTAGCATAAATTGGCGCCGCTGGTTATCCAAATTGGTCTCCATGTTATGTCAACAAACTTTTTCAGAAAGTTTGGTGAAGATCAGATGAAAAGCAATGTGTTTGTGAAACACAAATGCCCCCAGCCAGTGTCATATTCTGTAATGTAATGCTTATTTGCAAAAGTAGGTCAAAAGTCATGGTCATAGGGTTAATGAAACATTGGCATGGTTGGAGAAGTCTTAACACAAGAAACATACAAAGTATGGAAGCTCTAGGACTACTGGTTCAAATGTTATAGGCGTAGAAAGATTTATACAAAAGAGGGTCAAAGGTCAAGGTCAAAAGGGCAAAAACGTAGGTATGTTTGGAAAGGTCTTGACACAAACAATATATAAACAAAATATGAAAGCCTAGGCCTACTGGTGTAAATGTTATAGCCATTTAAAGATTTCAACAAAAGTAGGTCAAATGTCAAGGTCACAAGGTCAAAAAAAATTGTATGGTTAGAAAGGTCTTGCCACAGGGAAAACACATGCCAAGTATAAAAGGCCCAGGTGCAAAAATGCAAAAGTTATAGCCAAAGTTAAGGTTTTTGGTTAAAGTTTGATTAAATAGGTCAAAGGTCGAGGTCAAAGTCACATGGTTGAAGATGTTGGTATTGTTGGAAAGGTCTTGACACAAAAAATATACATACAAAATATGAAAGCCCTGGGCCAACTGGTGCAAATGTTGAAGCCATTTAAAGAATTTTACAAAATTAGGTCGAATGTCAAGATCAAGGTCATAAGGTCAAAAAGTTTTGTATGGTAAGAAAGGTCTTGCCATGAGGAATACACATGCCAAGTATAAAAGGCCTAGGTTCAAAAATGGAAAAGTTATAGTCAATGTTAAGGTTTTTGGTTAAAGTTTGATTAAATAGGTCAAAGGTCGAGGTCAAGGTCACATGGTTAAAGATGTTGGTATGGTTGGAAAGGTCTTGACACAAGAAATATACATACAAAATATGAAAGCCCTGGGCCAACTGGTGCAAATGTTATAGCAATTTGAAGATTTTTACAAAATTAGTCAAATGTCAAGGTCAAGGTCACAAGGTCAAAAAGTTTTCTATGGTTGGAAAGGTCTTGCAATGAGGAATACACATGTCAAGTATAAAAGGTCCAGGTTCGAAGATGCAAAAGTAGTAGCCAAGGTTAAGGTTTTTGGATAAAGTTTGATTAAATAGGTCAAAGGTGAAGGTCACATGGTCAAAGATGTTGGTATGGTTGGAAAGGTCTTGACACAAGAAATATACATACAAAATATGAAAGCCCAACTGGTGCAAATGTTATAGCCATTTAAAGAGTTTTACAAAGTAGGTCAAATGTCAAGGTCAAGGTCACAAGGTCAAAAAGTTTTGTATGGTTGGAAAGGTCTCGATACAGGGAAGACACATGCCAAGTACAAAGGCCCAGGTACAAAAATGCAAGAGTTATAGCCAAGGTTAAAGTTTTTGGCACAGACAAACCAACAGACATGACAAAAACTATATGCCCCCGAATCGTAGATTCTGGGGGCATAAAAATAGCTCCTGTGACCTAGATATGCAACGGACCGGAACCATTTGAACAATGTTGGTAAAGTACCTCTAAAAGTTACACCATGCCAAATATCAAAGCTCTAGCTATATAAGCTTCAGAGAAGAAGAGGTTTAAAGATTTCACAATATAACTCTATGTAAATTTGTGACCCCTGGGGCGGGGTCATTTTTTACCCCAGGGACATAATTTGAACAATCTTGATAGAAGACCTGAAGATGATGCTTTGTGCCAAATATCTAAGCTCAGGGTATTGTGGTTTCAGAGAAGATTTTTTAAGTTTTTATTGAAACAATCTATTTTTAGCTACTGTGACCTAGATATAAAACGGACAGAAACCATTTTAACAATATTGGTAAAGTATCTCTAGAAGTTACACCATGCCATGTATCAAAGCTCTAGCTATATTAGTTTCAGAGAAGAAGAGGTTTGAAGATTTCACTATATAACTCTTTGTAAATTTATGACCCGCGGGGCGGGCCTTTTTTGACCCCAGCGACATAATTTGAACAATATTGATAGAGGACCTGTAGATGATGCTTTGTGCAAAATATCTTAGTTCAGGGTACTGTGGTTTCAGAGAAGATTTTTTAAGTTTTTATTGAAAAAATCTATTTTTAGCTCCCGTGACCTAGTTATGCAACGGACTGGTACCATTTGAACAAAATTGGTAAAGTACCTTTAGGAGTTGGGCCATGCCAAATATCAAAGCTCTAGCTATATTAGCTTCAGAGAAGAAGAGGTTTGAAGATATCACAATATAACTCTTTGTAAATTTGTGACCCCCGGGATGGGGCCATTTTTGACCCCAGGGACATTATTTGAACAATCTTGATAGAGGACCTGTAGATGATGCTTTGTGCAAAATATCTAGGCTCAGGGTACTGTGGTTTCAGAGGAGAAGATTTTTTAAGTTTTTATTGAAACAATCTATTTTTAGCTCCTGTGACCTAGATATGCAACGGATCGGATATATTAGAACAACTTTCAAAGAGGACTATATAAGGATAATTCCTGCCAAGTTTGGTTAAAATCCATCCGGTAGTTTAGGAGGAGATGTCGTTTTAAAGAAATTGTTGACGACGGACACAGGACGATCAAAATAGCTCACCTTGGCACTTTGTGCCAGGTGAGCTAAAAACAGTGCAGACCCTGATTAGAGGTGCAGGAGCCCTTTGATCAGAGTCTACACTGTTTCCATAGTAGAAGTGGACTTTTCACACTGTTTGTAAAGGACAAGTAGACTCACCACTAGGGTTGAATGAGTTAGTTCTTAGAACTATAGCACTGAAACCATGATAACCTTTGCAAACAGTAATGTCATGTCATTTCTATTGTGACCTGACCCCAAGGTCATAAAGAGTTTGAGTTCAGTCTGAGATCGTTCTCCAGCATTTGATTGGTCACACTTAAATAAAAGCTCAAATCTGAAAAAGCAAATGCTTGAGAACAATCTAAGACTCAAGTCAAACTCTTTATAACCTTGAACACTGATTTCATAATTTATTTGTAAATATCTTGTTAAATCACAAGGTTGCAGCTTGACCAAGTACTGTATTTATGAACAGACAAACAGACAGGTGTTGCAGTGCCATTAAACCCAAACACAATCAATGAACAGACAGAATGACAGATGGATGTAAAACAGACAGACTGACCTAAAGCAATTTGTTCCCTGATTAATCCTTACAATGGTTTGACAGAATGTACTTGGAACAGATGATAGTTATAGGGTTAACCAATTACTCCATAGATGCACATTTTTACTCATTTACTGCAGAAAACAAGACTATTTTATACCTTAATGAATATTCAACATAAGAAATGGTTCCTACATTCTAGCTGATGGTATTTTAAAGCTGACTGCTTTACTTTAAACCTGCTTTCATTAAGTGGTTACTAGATACAGGCTATGGAGTTAAAGGTTACAACATGGAAAAGAACAACCTCCATGCCCTGTGTACAATGATCAGCAACATACCTAACAGCCTTAGGGGCATCATCTTGAGGTGATTCTGACTCCTCTGGAAGCTTTCTTTTCCTGAATCTTTCCTTATATTTTCCTTCATCTTTAAAAATATCTGGATCTTTAGAAATACTTTCTGCACCCTTAGAATCTGTAATCAATGTAACATTGCTTGTCTCTTCATCTTTATTTGAACTATTCTGGGATGATAATGATTCTAAATCTTTATCCAATGTAGCAGTAGTGTTTCCTATGCCCTGCTTTGTCTCAATGTCAATTCTTGGTTTCTTTGCAGCACTTGCACCTTGTATATCACTGCTTTCTTGTTTATCAGCTTCTAATATTTCTTTTAGTTCTGCTTGTTTATCAGTTTCCATTTGTTTATCAGTTTCCCTTTGTTTATCAGCTTCTGTTGTTTCTACTTGTTTCTCCACTGTTTCTGTATTAGTCTGTGTCGGTGATTTGCCTATAGTTTTAAGGCTGTCCTCTGCAGAATCTCTAGTTATATTTTGATTTGACAATTCCCTACCACTAATAGAGACCATAGATTGTTTTGTAGACAGTGTAGAGTCTATCCCCATAGGCTTGTCTGAAAAATATACAAAGTCAAACTAATTCAATTTCAACAGTGTGGTCTTTATTGTCTTTTTTTCATCTATCATACAAAATTATACAAATTAATTCTATTTTCCTTTTTTTCTTTTCTTTCCTAGCTCATTTTCAATGTTTATGACAGGTGGCAACTTAAGGACGTTACCAGTAAGCAGAAATCTCGCCACATGGAATCTCTGTTTTACTTTTAGGCTTCTTTAACCCTTGAACTGATTAAAGACAAATAAGCACTTAGAGTCTGTTGAAAGTAAAGCAGAATGTGCATTCTGCTTTACTTTCAGTCTGCCTTAAGCTACCTTCTTCTAGGATATAGGAAATATTAATTATTGTATAAAATGGAACAACTTTCTTCAGGAGCAGAAAGAATTAAACATTGTAACAAGAGGCCCATGCGGGCCTAAATATCGCTCACCTGGAAAAACCAACACAAGGGTCACATAACCCCTGGTATGGGATCACTTTTCACCCCAGAGACATAATTTTCATTGAAAAAATCTATTTTTAGCTCCTGTGACCTAGATATGCAACGGACCGAAACAATATTTACAATATTGATTAAGGGCTTCTAGTAGTGTCATCATGCCAAATATCAAAGCTCTGGCAACATTAGTTTCAGAGATAAAGATGTTTGAAGATTTCACTATATAACTCTATATAAAATTACGACCCCCGGGGCGGGGTCATTTTTTACCCAAGGGACATAATTTGAACAATCTTGATAGAGTACCTGTAGATGATGCTTTGTGCCAAATATGTAAGCTTAGGGTACTGTAGTTTCAGACAAGAAGATTTTTTAAGTTTTCATTGAAAAAATCTATTTTTAGCTCCTGTGACCTAGATATGCAACGGACCGGAAATGTTTGAACAACTTTGAAAGAGGACATATAAGGATCATTCAGGCCAAGTTTTGTAAAAATCCATCCTGTAGTTTCAGAGGAGATGTCGTTTAAAGAAATTGTTGACGACGAAAGAACGGACGAACGACGGACAGACGACGACGGACAGAGGACGATCAAAATAGCTCACCTTGGCACTACATGCCAGGTTAGCTAAAAAGGTATATCTATGGAGTAATGGGTTACAGTCTCTTAACCCATTATCCTATAAATACATCTTTTTATGCCTTTGATTTATTCCTCCACTGAAGAAAATAGTTCAATGTTATACAGTCATGAGTATGAGCCATAAAATATGTTTTCTTAATTCTAGCAGATGACAGCTTAAAGCAGGTTGAAAGTTTAGCAGAATGCAGGCTAAATGCAGGACAATAGTATATTCTTCTGTCCTGCCTGAAAAAACTAAAACAGTGTCCATGCTCCTGCATTGAATGGCTGTTTCTTCGTTTTGAAGACAGATGACTACTTAATGGTAATACTTTCAGCTTGCTTTAAGCAACCATCTGCAAGAGTATAGAAAACATTTCTTATGATAAATTTTCATGACTTTGTAAATTGGAAACAGAGTCCATGCTTCTGCATTGAATGGCTGTTCTCAATGCAGGTTTTAACCCTTTACTCCAGTCTGTTTCTTTGTTTTGAAGACAGGTGACCACATAGCGACATTAGCTTCCAAACTAAGTACAAGCTGTACAAATCCCTAGTGTTATCCACCCTCCTATATGGATGGGAATCATGGACGCTACTTGCAGACACAGAACGAAGGATCCAGGCATTTGAAATGAAGTGCATGAGGAAGTTGCTCCGAATCTCTTACCTCGACAGAAAAACCAATGAGTTTGTAAGAGACAGAGTGAAAAGTCTTGTCGGTCCACAGGAACCTCTACTCGTCACTGTTAAGAGAAGAAAGCTCCAGTGGTTCGGTCACGTTACTAGACATGACAGTCTAAGTAAGACAATCCTACAAGGCACAGTTGAGGGTGGGCGTAAAAGAGGGAGGCAACGGAAGAGCTGGTCGGATAACATTAAAGACAGGACAGCACTAAAGATGCCTGAACTACTTACCCATGCGACAGACAGACCAAAGTGGAAACAAGAGGCCCAGAGGGCCACATTTCGCTCACCTGAGAACATTAGAAGCTGACTGGCCAAGAAAACATTTTGATATAGCTATGACCCAGGTGTCATAATTTGATCTCGGTAGAGGACCATAATGCGAAGCTTCATCTCAGATATTGATGATCTGGGCCTTACGGTTTAAGAGAAGAAGATTTTTAAAGGTTTTCCCGTAAAAAACCCTGACAAGCCCAGGGCGGGGCCAATTTTAGTCAGGGGGTCATAATTTGAACACACCTTGTAGAGAACCACATAGCAAAGCTACGTATATGTCAAATATTAAAGATCTGGGCCTTACAGTTTTAGAGAAGAAGATTTTTAAAGGTTTTCCTATATAAGTCTATGCAAAACTGATAAGCCCCAGGGCGGGGCCAAATTTGATCCAGGGGTCATAATTTGAACAATCTTGGTAGAAGACCATAGGGCAAAGCTACATGTCAAATATAAATGATATGGGCCTTATGGTTTCAGAGAAGAAGATTTTTAAAGGTTTTCCTATGAAATACTAATAACCCCAAGGGCGGGCCATTTTTGGCCTGGGGGTCATAATTTGAACAAACGTGGTAGAGGACCTCAAGGCAAAGCTATGTGCCAAATATTAAAGATCTTGGCCTTAGTTTCAGAGAAGAAGATTTTTAAAGGTTTTCCTATAAGGCTATGTAAAACTGATAAGCCCGGGGCGGGTCCAATTTTGACCTGGGGGTCATAATTTGAACAATCTAGGTAGAGGACCATAAGACAAAGCTACATGTCAAATATTAATGATCTAGGCCACACAGTTTCAGAGAAGAAGATTTTTAAAGGTTTTCCTATATAAGTCTATGTAAAACTGATACGCCCTGGGGCGTGGCCAATTTTGACCCGGGGTCATAATTTGAACAATCTTGGTAGAGGACCATAAGACAAAGCTACATGTCAAATATTAATGATTTAGGCCATACAGTTTCAGAGAAGAAGATTTTTAAAGGTTTTCCTAAGAAAAACTGATAAGCCCTAGGGTGGGGCCATTTTTGGCCCTAGGGTCAAAATTTGAACAATCTTGCTAGAAGATCATTAGGTTATGATACATACCAAATATCAAAGGTCTGGGCCTTTGGGTTTGTGAGAAGAAGATTTTTTAAGATTTTCTTATGCATTAAAAGTTGTCTACATGGTCATGTTAGAAAATCTGGTCCCACAGCAAGGGGAATAACTCTAGCCAAAAGCTTTGAACAAGATTTCGTTCCCCCTTGCCACTGATGCTTCTGACAAAGTTTGGTTGAAATCGG
This sequence comes from Gari tellinella, assembly GCA_922989275.2. Taxonomy (NCBI): domain Eukaryota; kingdom Metazoa; phylum Mollusca; class Bivalvia; order Cardiida; family Psammobiidae; genus Gari; species Gari tellinella. Next base: position 58,486,235 of record OV277858.1, read on the forward strand.
GTCAGTGGTTTCTGAGGAGATGTTGTTTGAAAATGTGAACGTACGACAGACACCAGATGACGGACGGAATGGTATCACAATAGCTCATCTTTCGGCTCACTGGTGAGCTAACAAGTGACAGCTTCTTCGACAACAGACTCCCCCCTACGACAGAGTTCTCGGTCAAGGGACGAGTAAGAGTAAGTAAGACCACATACAACATGTTGAAAGTAAAGCAGAATATACCATAAAGCTTTACTTTCAGCCTGCTTTAAACTATCATCTGCTAAGATATAGAACTACATGTATTTCTTAAGGTGCATATTCATATCTTTTTAATGAGAAATTATTTTCTTCAAAGGATGAATAAGTGAAAGGCTTATAAAGGTGTATCTATTGGGTAATGGGTGAACCCTTTACCCCATAGCCTGTTTCTAGTATTGAAGACAGGTGATCACTTAAAACAGGTTGAAAGTCAAGCAGAATGTGCCTTAAGGCGCATTCTGTTTTACTTCCAACCTGCTTTAAGCACCACCTGCTAGGATATAGCATATTTTTCTTATGGTGCATATTCATGATTGTATAAACAGAAACTATTTTCTTCAGCGGAATAATTAATAAGTTGGGTAAAATTGTGTATTTATGGGGTTATAATGTATTAAGCAAGTTTTAGGTAACCAGACAAAACAGTATTACCTTCTTCAGTTGGTATCTCAGTCTGTACCTCCGTAGTCTGAAAAATCAAAACAGAAACAAAAGCTGTGTATGGCTTCCAATAAACAAAGAATATGGAACTCTCCTGGTGCCAAGCTTATATATAAAGCTTTTGAGTTGAGTCTGAGATCATTCTCAAGCATTTGATTTGTCAGATTTGAGCTTTTGCTCCATAAAAGCTCAAATCTGACCAATCAAACACTTGAGAACAATCTCAGACTCAACTCAAAAGCTTTATAAACTTTAACTGTGAGGTAACTGTGTGCTCAGGGTCTGCACTGTTTTCTTATCTGATCTAGCTGCTGTCTGTTACAAGTCTGCACTCTTTGCTGGGCAATGTTTTCCAGTTTTGTTAGCCAATGTATTGTAACAGATGCTAGATGTTCATACTGGGAAGCGTTTATAATTTGTATGTATCATCTGATTTTTCTGACATGGCCGAGTTATTTTTAACACAGAATGGCTTATGATGGTAAATAGGTAACAGGGTAACATGGGATATATATTCGTACACTTTTCTACTTGAAATAAGCATGATCATCATGCAGCACGAGATCTCTGCACTTATTCTACTGATATGTAAAACTATTATTTCCATTGCAAACAGGTCGGAGCCAGATCAGACACCGGGTAACCCAGCCTCTGATCAGGCTCCAACCTGTTTGCCCCTCAGATTAAAAAGATAGACATTTCTAAAAGTAAGTTTCTACAGTTTAGTGCATTGTGTTTGCGTTTAAACCAGAAAGAACGAGAGCACCGCAAGCGGTACTTTATATGCCCACTGGCAAAGAAATATATAGTTTTATCAAAATTTATTTTAGTTGTAGACACTAAGAGCTCTGAGAGCATAAACAATACTGAAATAAAGCCGTTTCTAGCATATCCGAGTACACCAAAGGCAGATAACTCTGTAACGAAATAGCAAATAAATCTCAAACTTAACTCAGCTTCAGATCTTGATGCATATAACCTTTCTGTGAAGTTTCATTAATATCCTTCAAATAGTTTTCCAAGAAAACTCTGGACAAGCTTTTTATAACATGTTTGAGTACATCAAGGTCAGATAACTCTGTAACGAAAATTCGAATGAACCTTCAACTCAGCTTTAGATCTTGATGCATTATATAACATTTGTGTAAAGTTTCATAAATATCTTTTCAATAGTTATCCAAGAAAACTCTGGACAAGCTTTTTATAGCATATTTGAGTACATCAAGGGCAGATTACTCTGTAAGGAAAATTAGAATGAGCCTCAAACTCGACTCAGCTTTAGATCTTGATGCATATAACATTTGTGGGAAGTTTCATTAATATCCCTCCAATAGTTTTCCCAAACAAGAGGCCTAGAGGGCCACATTTCGCTCACCTGAGACATTGTTCTATAGAAGCTGACTGGGCAAGACAACATTTTGATATAGCTGATATAACTGATATATAAGCCCCAGGGCGGGGCCAAATTTGATCCAGGGGTCATAATTTGAACAATCTTGGTAGAAGACCATAGGGCAAAGCTACATGTCAAATATAAATGATCTGGGCCTTACGGTTTCAGAGAAGAAGATTTTTAAAGGTTTAACTATGAATAACTAATAAGCCTGAGGGCGGGGCCATTTTTGGCCTGGGGGTCATAATTTGAACAATCTTGGTAGAGGACCACAAGGCAAAGATATATGTCAAATATTTAAGATCTGGGCCTTACAGTTTCAGAGAAGAAGATTTGTAAAGGTTTTCCTATATAAGTCTATGTAAAACTGATAAGCCCCGGGGCGGGGCCAATTTTGACCCGGGGTCATAATTTGAACAAATTGGTAGAGGACTATAAGGCAAAGCTACATGTCAAATATAAATGATCTGGGCCTTACGGTTTCAGAGAAGAAATTTTTTAAAGGTATTCCTATGCAAAACTGATAAGCCCCAGGGTGGGGCCATTTTTGGCCCCAGGGTCAAAATTTGAACGATCTTGCTAGAAAATCATTAGGTAATGAAACATACCAAATATCAAAGGTCTGGGCCTTTGGGTTTCTGAGAAGAAGATTTTTTAAGATTTTCTTAATGCATTAAAAGTTGTCTATACGGTCATGTTAGAAAACCTGGTCCCACAGCAAGGGGAATAACTCTAGCCAAAATCTTTGAACAAGATTTCGTTTCCCCTTGTCACTGATGCTTCTGACAAAGTTTGGTTGAAATCGGGTCAGTGGTTTCTGAGGACATGTTGTTTGAAAATGTGAACGGATGACGATCACAATAGCTCATCCTGAGCCTGTTCCAATCTAAAAATAACTCGGCCATGTCAGAAGAAAACACTAATATATTTAGCAGATAAAAGGCTTGCACTTAAAAAGCATTTCACACTGACCTATGGAAACAGTTTTGATCCAGAGGAAGAGAGCTGATTGGGATCCAATAAGTTTGTTTCTGTGATCTTATTTCTATAAGTATAAAGAGGGGCCTCCGTGGCCTAGTGGTATAGTCACTGTGACTTACATCACTAAGCTCCTCACCGCTGTGAGTTCAAATCCCAGTAGGGTCGTTCAGATTTTTCATGTGGGGAAGCCTTCCAGCTGGCTTGCGGAAGGTCGGTGGTTCTACCCAGTTGCCAATTTGTGCCTGAAACAGTGCATAAAGGACTTCTGGGGTCTTCCTCCACCTGTAATTAGCTGGACGTCGAGATATGACTGAAATACTGTTGAAAGCGACGTAAAATCAAAAAAAAAAAAAAAAAAGTATAAAGAAGACTACAACAATTCACGGATCCAGATAAGGGAAGAAATTCAAATACTAATATCTTTATTTCTGCATTAAACCCTATGGTGTCACTACTCATTAGATATGTCTCTCGGAGATATTTCTAATGAGTAGTTGCACTATAGGATTTGGTGCAGATATAAGTGAAAGACTGTTGGATTTCTTTATTGAAAAGCCCTCTTATCTGGAGCCCTGACAATTGTCAGAATTTAACAGAAGATATTTTCGGCAGACAATAACCTTCTTTTTTATCCAATAACTCCATAGATACCCTTTTTTATGCAATAAATTTATCTCTCCATTAGAGAAAATAGTTCTATTTTATAATTTTATAGTAATAGATATGCAACATAAGAATTCTTTAAGGCACTTTCTTTACTTTCAGCCTGCTTTTAAGTTTTCATTTGCTACAATATAGGAAAGATTTATAGGAAATACTTCTTATGGTGCATATTCCTGACTGAATAAAGTGGAACTAGTTTCTTGAGTGAAAGAATAAATTTAAAGGCATAGAAAGGCTTATTCATGGGTAGAGACACTATATGTATGTATTTTTATATAGTGTCCCTGTTATATGGGGCAATGGGTTAAGTAAGATACCCTATTGTACTGACCTGTTCAAGTGGCAATGTCTGACTGCTTTCTTCCTCCACATGGAGTCCCCGGCCCCGGATGTTTCTGTAGGAGTGAACTAACCATGGCCGGGCATTGGCCAGACTCACATATCGAGCACATGTAATACCAACACAAACAATCTGAAAATAAACACAGGCAACATTGTAACCCTTTACCCATAGAAGAGCCTTTAGCTCATTTAATCTATTTCTCCCCTGAAGAAAATGGTTCAATTTATATACCGGTAGTCATGAACATGTACCAAAAGAAATATTTTGTAATCCTATCAGATGGTAGCTTTAAGCAGACTGAAAGTTAAGCAGAATTCACCTTAATGCACATTCTGCTTTACTTTCAACCTGCTTTAAGTGGTCACCTGTCTTTAAAACTAGAAACAGGCTATGGGGTAAACTCATTTGTATTTGGTGGATTCCACTGACATAGAGATTAACCCTTTTCTAAGTCTAAATTAGGTCAAGGCCAAATCTGGGTTGAGTGAAATCATGGAGAAAGGACAAATGGAGAAGTATCCGGCCTGCTCGCGATTTATCGTGTCGTTCAATCAGCGGCGCTCGCTGGCGGCTAGAAAACAACGTTTTTCCGAAAGTTTGGTGTTAATAGAAATGCTTTTAATGTTATCTTTTCGTTATAAATTTTTTATACAGATGTTTTATTAGACCATGATCTCACGACTAGTACAAAATTTGAGGCGATAGCTTATAATTTGTTTGTTTAGTGAGTTTGTAAAAATGAGAGAGAAAATGTACAGTACTGTATTTTCCGTTTTTCCTACGAAAGTTTGGTGTTAATAGAAATGCTTTTAATGCTATCTTTTCGTTATAAATTTTAATACAGATGTTTTATTAAACCATGATCTCACGACTAGTACAAAATTTGAGGCGATAGCTTATAATTTGTTTGTTTAGTGAGTTTGTAAAAATGAGAGAGAAAATGTACAGTACTGTATTTTCCGTTTTTCCTACGAAAGTTTGGTGTTAATAGAAATGCTTTTAATGCTATCTTTTCGTTATAAATTTTAATACAGATGTTTTATTAAACCATGATCTCACGACTAGTACAAAATTTGAGGCGATAGCTTATAAATTGTTAGTTAAGTGAGGTTTTGAAAATGAGAGAAAAACGTATTTTTTCGTTTACCTACGAAGTTTGGTGTTAATAGAAATGCTTTTAATGTCATCTTATCGTTATAAATTTTAATACAGATGTTTTATTAGACCATTATCTTACGCGTAGTACAAAATTTGAGGCGATAGCTTATAAATTGATAGTTTAGTGAGGTTTTGAAAATGAGAGAAAAACGTATTTTTTCGTTTACCTACGAAGTTTGTGTGTGTCTATATTTCTCTGCCACTGTCTGTATTTATGTCTCTGTTTCTCTTTGTGACTGTCTCTCTGTCTGTCTGTTTTTCTCTTATCTCTGTCTGTCAGTCTCTCGCTTCTTCTTTTCTGTCTCCATCTTTCTGTATGAATGTCTGTCTGTCTGTCTGTCTCTCTGATGATCCTCATGCGAAGAAAAGGTAAAATGTGTCATAAAGAGCTTAATTCGAAAAAGGGGTAAACTATATTTCAAGCGACATACTCTATGAATCCGACATTTTGCAGCCTGGTCTGGATTACAACTGTTTGCAATTGCAATAGTCATTATGTTACTGGTATTCAGTAATGAGAGGGTTAATCCAGTCATCAACCAAACCAGGTGCATTGATGTTGGTTTTTTTTCCAATTCAATTCTATTATCTTTATTTTTTGTGATTTGTATAATATATAAACATCATGCGGTTACAGAAGTCAAAAACACAGGTTCAAGTTACACGCACGGGTAGCATTGATCTTTTTTTTATTAAAGTGGCAACCCCCTGCATGTGTCCAGTTCCCTAACATGCACTTCATAGATAATCGGCATTTCAAGAAGCATGGACTTCATGCTGGGAGAGTTTTATGACGCTTATAAATGCCCTGCTATCTGTGTATGGTTACGTAATGTGTCACATTCCTTTGTGATGTGTAATATGGCAGACATGTAGTTTACAGATGAATAGACCTAGCGATCAGCAGGCAAAGAGTTTAGCAGTTACTAAAACAGATTGCTTTAGGCATTGGCTGCTTTATACTTTACTCCGTTATATAAGAAATAAGTAAAGCAGAAAGAAACGGAGATCTCATGTTATCATGTTTGCAATTAATTTCTGAAGATAATGCAAACTGTTACCTCTTTCATAGAAATGGGACGGATAATATGTATATTTTAGTCTGGATGTAAAACTAACCCTAAATTCATTTTTTTGAAGTAATATGTTAATAATTCTAATTTTCCTTTCAATAATAATAATGATCACATACGACATAATAATACAGTTACAACTTTGGCCGTTTTGGATTTTGGCCGTTTGACGCGCACTCCTTTCAAATGTCTCTTTACATACAAAATGGATTTTTTTTTTGCCTCCAAGGAAATATTTCCTCCATGTAGAACATTGTAACAATGCATGAACACATTTTTAGAAGTTTAGAAGTTTGCTTAAGTTTTTATACGGAAGGAATTCTTTTCTTACGCGAGTTGGTCTAGTCATTTCATTAGCCAGCAACCTTTGTAGGTCATCATTACCTTTTTCGCTTCAAGAAAAACCCTGGTATTTTTACAACCGAAAGATAAGTGTCACGGCTTTATATCAAGACCTTTTTTAAAAAAATATATATATATATCGGACGAAAATTATGGATTAAATTCAAGTTTTTTAAACGGGACGTAGTATATATTTCGCGATCGCCTGCTCTCGTTTATCGACTATTTCATTTGGCCATCGCTCTTTAACTCGCCATAAAATTTGTCGATTTCGAAAATAAACACTTGCATTTTTACAACTGAAAGAAAAGTATCTAAGCTTTCCTTTAAGACCATTTCTCTGAAAATCGGTCGAAAATTGAGGGTTTTATGAAAAGTTTTGTAACGGGGCGTGATATATTTATGCGCGAGTGCTTGCTCCCTTTTATCGGCAAATTCATTTGGAAACCACTCTTTAACTCGCCATAAAACTGATCAATTTTAAAAATAAAATCTGTTATTTTTACAAGTGAAAGATAAATATCTTAGCCTTCTTTTAAGACCATTATAATGAAAATCGGGTGAAAATTAAGGATTTTATGTAACTTAAACTAACAGTAGGTAACCATTCAACACGATAAAAAACGCGATAGCCCGCTATCGGCGTACCGGTGCAGTTGAATTATCGATCGATTAAGCGTTATCGCACATACAGGTAACGGACGACACCATTTTCGGGAAAATGCAGATTTGAGTATAAGTTACTTCTCCATTTGTCCTTTCTCCATGGTGAAATGGGAGGTTTGGGAATGATCCAAGATAAAAACTGTAAGCAATGTTGATGCTTTAAAGTCAGATGGAATGGTATAATCTAGTTAACCAAGGAATAGCCAATTTGAAATATTCTATCTTAGTACAAAGTTGGTCATGGTCAAGGTCAAATTGAGGTCAGGTGATTTGGGTGGGTTGAGAATGGTCTAGGATTTAAGCATTATCCATTCTAGTAAGTGGTGAGATGCAAGACGAAATGATAAAATCTGGTTAGCTCTTTACTCCATAGCCTGTTTCTAGTTTTGAAGTGACCACTTGAAGCATATTGAAAGACTCATTCTGCTTTCTTTTAAGTCTGCTACATATAAGCTACCATCTGTTAGGATATTGCATATCCAGTATTATGTAAAATGGAACCATTTTCTTTTGTGAAGGAATAAATTATATGCGTAAAAAGGAGTATCAAGGGCTAAGTTGGTACCGACAGACAAGCACACGCAGATGGACAGGTAGATGCCAGCTAAGGGCATACAAAGACAGCGTTGATGTAACATCCTCAATCTTAGCAAACTCCAATGACTACTAGACAATGTTACACAACATGTAATCTATATCTAAAAGCTTTTTTGATTACGTGAATATTATCTTAACTATACTTTTGTATGGTTGACATGGCGACCAGAGCTCGAAAAAGGAATGCAATTCTCTGAACAACTTGAAAAGAGACAATTGTAAGATCCTTCCTTTGAAGTTGGCATAAAATTAATGGTGTGGTTTGGAAAACTACTTATATTACTCTTTGCATGCTGGGTAATATTAGTGTCTACAACAATTGTTGTCTGCTACTACTACAAAAATAAATTTTTAGAAATTTATTTTCAAAACAGGGATAGAGTGTGGTACAGTTTTGTACCTGTTGAGACATCTCGTAATGCCACATCTCATAAGGATTTAAAGTGTTTACATAGGAAGGTTGTCATAGTTACACCACTAGCATGCTAAGAGCTAATAACAGGATATGGACAACAAACAGCCAGAGATCAAACAAACTCACAAAATGTAGATGGTAAATTTATATTTCATTTTGAAAATAATATTTTCCAGGATCTAAATCAGACAAAGCATCATAGAAGCCATTTTGTTTCATTAATAAACCCCTGTGAATGCGTCATGCTAGGAACATCCAAAACACCCAGCTGTATAGGGGGTTTAATTATCCAAAACACCCAGTTGTATAGGGGGTATAATCAATAGTCCTTTTTCCTCAAAGTGTCAGTGTTTCAGACAGAAGTAGCAACGCTCGAGATAAGGTAAGTTTTTCAGAGAGCAAATTTCTTTTATTTTCATCAAATCCTATGTTGTAACCACCATTTAAAGCATCTCTGCAAGAAAATTCTAATGAGCGGTCACAAGATGGGAGTTTGATATATCCCTGACAAAGCCTGCTGCCTACCACCAATCATAACAAAGTAATACAGCCAAACCTCAGTAACTTAACCTGGCCCAGGATTTCGGTATAAGATTTGATTTGTTTTGGTTTTACGTCGCTTTAAACAGTATTTCAGTCATATCGCGACGTCAAGCTAATTACAGGTGGAGGAAGACCCCAAAAGTCCTTTATGCACTGTTTCAGGCACAAATCGGCAACTGGGTAGATCCACCGACCTTCCTCAAGCCAGCTGAAAGGCTTCCCCACATGAAAATTCCGAACGACCCTACTGGGATTCGGTATAAAAAAATAATTAAAAAAAAATTGAACAATCTTGGTAGAAGACCATAAGGCAAAGCTGCAAGTCAAATATAAATGATCTGGGCCTTACGGTTTCAGAGAAGAAGATTTTTAAAGGTTTTCCTATGAAAAACTAATACACTCGAGGGGGGCCATTTTTGGCCGGGGGTTCATAATTTGACCAATCTTGGTAGAAAACCATAAAGCAAAGCTATATGTCAAATATAAAAGATCTGGGCCTTACAATACAGTTTCAGAGAAGAAGATTTTTAAAGGTTTTCCTATATAAGTCTATGTAAAACTGATGAGCCCCAGGGCAGGGCCATTTTTGGCCCGGGGGTCATAATTTGAACAATCTTGGTAGAGGACCACAAGGCAAAGCTTTATGCCAAATATTAAAGATCTGGGCCATACAGTTTCAGGAGAAGATTTGTAAAGGTTTTCCTATATAAGTCTATGTAAAACTGATAAGCCCCGGGGCAGGGCCAATTTTGACCCGGGGGTCATAATTTGAACAATCTTGGTAGAGGACCATAAGACAAAGCTACATGTCAAATATTAATGATCTAGGCCATACAGTTTCAGCAAAGAAGATTTTTAAAGGTTTTCCTAAGAAAAACTGATTACCCCAGGGCGGGGCCATTTTTGGCCCAAGGGTCAAAATTTGAACAATCTTGCTAGAAGATCAATAGGTTATGATACATACCAAATATCAAAGGTCTTGGCCTTTCGGTTTCTGAGAAGAAGATTTTTTTAAGATTTTCTTATGCATTAAAAGTTGTCTATAGGGTCATGTTAGAAAATCTGGTCCCACACCAAGGGGAATAACTCTAGCCAAAAACTAGACTTTGAACACTAATTCGTTCCCCTTTGTCACTGATGCTTCTGACAAAGTTTGGTTGAAATAAGGTCAGTGGTTTCTGAGGAGATGTTGTTTGAAAATGTGAAACGGAGGCCAGACACTGGACGACGGAAGACAGATGGAATGGTATCACAATAGCTCATCCTGAGCCTTCGGCTCAGGTGAACTAAAAACAGAAAGCTCCCAAAGGAGCTTTCTGTTTTACTTTCACATTGCTTTAGGAAACCACCTGCATGTAATAGAGAAATTTTACTGTAATACATGTTTTTGCTACTAGCTGAAATGCCACTCAAACTCATCTCTATAGCCATTATAAACACAGGAGTTTACTTTGTTGGGGAAGATACAGGCAACGGTCTGTAAGGCAAGAGTCCATCAGGCTGATTTGACTTTCAAGAAACAACATAAACAATTCATGTTTTTCTGGTTTATTCTTTAAGACTATGTACAACCATTGATCTACAATAGCACAGGCTGAAAAGAAAATTTCAACAAGTAAAGTTTACATTCAGAAATCTTGCTCCAAGCTTGGATTATAGAATATAGATAATTCTAACCATGTTCCCTCCCTGAAAGAAAATCCATATCTATCCTTAAACCATTACCCCATAGCCAGTTATTTTTTATTTGAAAAACAGGTGATCACTTAAAGCAGTTTGAACCTTAAGGAGCATTCTGCTTTACTTTCAACCTGCGTAAGACTACTGTCTGGAAAGATATTGGAAATGCCTTGTGTGTTTTATGTTTAGGTCTTCAATTCGTGTATAAATAACTAGAGGTGTGTAAAGGTATATACATGGAGTAATGGGTTAATAACTTAATAATGTTCATGCAACAAGGTTATCTTGATGAAGAGACAAAAGAAAATTGTACCTACTTCCTGACAGAGGTTGCTTAAAGCAAAAAGAAAGCTCTTTAACTTTTTCATGCACAGCAATCAGAGCAAACTAAACCAATTGCAACCTGATAAAGCATAATCAGTTCGTCAGTTTTTAAGGCATGTGTCTGCTTAAAGCAAGACGGAAGTAAAGCAGAAAGCTCCTAAAGGATGGTTTGCTTTGTTAATGTCAGTTTAAGTCGCATTCGAAGGACTTGGTTTGATGGGGGATCAAACTCACAACCCCTGGAGCTTTCTGTTTTACTTTCATCTTGTTTTCAAGATACCACAATTCCTGTATTTAACTTTTTATCCCATAGCTTATTTCTAAAATTGAAGATAGGTGACCACTTAAAGCAAGTTGAAAGTAAAGCAGAATGTGCCTTAAGGCACATTCTGCTTAACATACAGCCTGCTTTAACCTACCATCTGCTAGAATATGTAATAAACTTTTTTCAATACATATTCATAACTGTATAAATTAAAAGTTTAAAACTATTTTCTTCAGTAGAGGAATACATTAAATGCATTAAAAGGTGTATTCATAGGGTAATGGGTTAATACAATCAGTGACTCCTCATTTGAGAGCATTTACCAGGACATGGTCCAAAGTTATACAGCTTTAGAGTTGAGTCTGAGATTGTTCTCAAGCATTTGAGTGGTCAGATTTGAGCTTTTGCTCTGCAGAAGCTAAAAGCTAACATATCAAATGGCTCAACTCAAAAGCTGTATATAACTTTGGACCATGGTAATGGCATCCTTAGATGTAATTGCCTTTAATGGCAGGAAGGAGTACCAGTTTGTCGTTATGATATTGTGTTTATGGAAGAAAGAGCTAAAGATGCTTTCTGCTCTACTTTCAACCTGCTTTACCCAACCACCTGTCTTAAACACTAAAAACAAGCTATGGAGAAAATGGGGAAAACACTAATACATGTATCACAAAAGACTCCTTACATACGGTGGCATCAACAGAATAATAAAAGCGAAATTAACATCAACTATGACATTTTCTTTACAATGACAATGACTAACATAGGTCTTGTGTTGACATTATATTGAATCTAACCCTTTACTCAATAGTACACATTTTTACGCATTTAATTTATTCCTCCACTGAAAAAAATAGTTCCACTTTCTACAGTCAGGAATATCTATTATAAGAAAAACAATCTATATTCTAAAAGATGGATTTTCCTCCACTAAACACTATGTTGTGACTACTTAAAGAAATTTTTTGGTATGTTTTCTTTAATCCCTCTTTCTGGAGATCTGTAAAATATAGTCTTTGGCGAGCATTTTAACCCTTTCTCCTGGTAGAAGTGTATATTGATGCTTTTGAAAAATAGTGAACATCTGGCTCCTGAAGGAGCAATCTGCTTTACTTTCATCCTGCTTTAAGTTCCTACTTTAGACAATACTAGAAATACAATTTATATGTCACATTTCAGACTTCCTAGCCAGGAACTACTTTTCTTAGAGTATCACTAATGAGAAGCATATCAAGGGACACCATGGCCCTATATCACTCATGAGCCTGGTACACAATGTGTAAACTTGACCTATAAGTGACCTAGAGTTTGACCCGACATCACATTCAACTGTGGCCTAGATTTCAATGAGGGATCAAATGAGATGTAGCTTCTAGAATGTTAACAATGTTTCATGATTTGACCTAGTGACCTATATTTTAACCTGTTATGACCCACATTCAAACATGACCTAGGTATCAATAAGGCAAACACTTTGACCAAGTTTCTTTTAGATCTAATGAGATTTTTAGCCTCTAGAGTGTTAACAAGGTTTATCTATGATTTGACCTAGTTTTTTACTGGACATGACCCACATTCAAACTTGACCTAGATAAAAATTAAGGTATACATTTTGACAAAGTTTCATGAAGATCAAGTGAGATTTGTAGCCTCTAGAGTGTTAACAAGGTTTTTCTATGATTACCTAGTGACTTAGTTTTTGACCAGACATGATCCACATTCTAAATTGACCTAGATATAAATGAGGTTTCATGAAGATCAAGTGAGCTTTGTAGCCTCAAGAGTGTTAAAGTTTTTCTATGATTTGACCTAGTGACCTAGTTTTTGACCAGATATGACCCACATTCAAACTTGGCCTAGATTTCATTAAGACAAATATTGTCATCAAGTTTCATGAAGATCAAATGAAATTTGTAGCCGCTAGAGTGTTCACGAACAATTGTGGACGGACAGACAGAGGACAGACACAGGACATCCAGTGATCCTAAAAGCTCACCTTGGCACAGGTGGGCTAAAAAGGTGTACAAGAGCCGTATACGGCCCTAAATCGCTCACCTGGAACGGTTGATGTAAATGTAACATATCTTGAAAAGCGGAGAAATTATGGCAATACGATTGTGTCAATTGCTGATTGGATGATGCTGAGCGCAACATATCTAAGCTCAGGGTACTGTGGTTTCAGACAAAAAATTTTTTTAAGTTTTTATTGAAAAAATCTATTTTTTAGCTCTTGTGACCTAGATATGCCATGGACCGAAACCATTTGAACAATATTGGTAAAATACATCTAGAAGTTACACTATGCCAAATATCAAAGCTCTAGCTATATTAGTTTCAGAGAAGAAGAGGTTTGTAGATTTCACTATATAACTCTATGTAAAATTGTGACCCCCGGAAATGGGTCATTTTTTACCCCAGGGATATAATTTGAACAATCTTGATAGAGGACCTGTAGATGATGCTTTATGCAAAATATCTAAGCTCAGGGAACTGTGGTTTCAGACGAGAAGGTTTTTTAAGTTTTTATTGAAAAAATCTATTTTTAGCTCCTGTGACTTAGATATGCAACGGACCGGAACCATTTGAAAAACTTTCAAAGAGGACCATATAAAGATAATTTCTACCAAGATTGGTAAAAATCCATCCAGTAGTATAGGAGGAGATGTCGTTTAAAGAAATTGTTGATGACGGACGGGCGGACGACGACGGACTTAGCACGATCAGAATAGCTCACCTTGGCACTTTGTGCCAGGTGAGCTAATAATATGGGATAGATCTATAGAGATGAAGACAACTATGCTTCTTTATTCAGTGATTGGTTTTTTAGAACAGTAGCAGAAGAGTATTTACTGGTATTACCCAGCTTGAAAAGTGTGGCTGGCATTATGAAACAAGCACTTTGAAGATGTAAATTGGAAAGACTTGGTATGAATAAATAAGCACATGAAAATTGTCACAAAAATAACATGGGGAAGAGCAGTGAACAACAGATTTTGGTAATAACCTCCTCAAATAAAAAGGAAGACAAAATAAATTTGGACAATAAATGTCTAGCCTACAGCAACCTGGCTTCTTATGTTAGCAAATATACATGTATATACTGTCAATTAACCATTCTCCTGCTATTAGTATATATTGTCGGTTTTTGAAAACAGTGTAGATCCAGAAACAAGAGCCACATGCAGCCCTAAATCGCTCACCTGAGGAACCATTGTGTAATACTCAATGCAAAATGAAGTTTGTCATTGCATGGAAGTGGACTATTGCATGAAGAAGTTTTAAATAATATTCATTCGAAATATTATTGAATTCTGACAATGGTTACAGTTTCAGAGGAGAAGATTTTTAAAGGGTTTCCTGTTTAAGTCTATGTAAATCTGATAAGCCCAGGGCGGGGCCATTTTTTACCCTGAGGTCATAATTTGAACAATCTTGGTAGAGGACCATAAGGCAAAGCTAGATGCCAAATATAAAAGGTCTGGGCCTTACGGTTTCAGAGAAGAAGATTTGTAAAGGTTTTACTATATAAGTCTATGTAAAACTGATAAGCCCCAGGGCAGAGCCATTTTTGACCGGGGGGGTGGGGGGTGGGGGGGGGGGGGGGGGGGGGGGGGGGGGGGGTGGGTCATGATATGAACAATTTTGGTACAGGACCGTAAGGCAAAGCTACATGCCAAATATAAAAGGTCTAGGCCATACAGTTTCAGAGAAGAAGACTTTAAAAGGTTTTCCTATATAACTCTATGTAAAACTGATAAGCCCTGGGGCAGGTCATTTTTGACCCGGGGTCATGATTTGAACAATCTTTGTAGAGAACCATAAGGCAAAGCTACATGCCAAATATAAAAGGTCTAGGCCATACAGTTTCAGAGAAGAAGAATTTTAAAGGTTTTCCAATATAACTCTATGTAAAACTGATAAGCCCTATGCAGGACGGGGCCATTTTTGACCAGGGGATCATGATTTGAATAATCTTGGTAGAGAACCAGAAGGCAAAGCTACATGCCAAATATAAAAGGTCTAGGCCATACAGTTTCAGAGAATAAGAGTTATAAAGATTTTCCTATGAAAAACTGACAAGCCCGGGGGCGGGCCATTTTTGACCCAGGGGTCATTATTTGAACAATCTTGGTAAAGGTTCTCAACATGATGCTACATATGAAATTTGGTTGTCCTAGGACTTATGGTTATTGACAAGAAGATTCTTAAAGTTTTGACTTTGACTGTCAATATTATGTAAATACGGAAAATGACCACGCCCTCTGGTGGCCATGTTTTTTGACGGATCAAAATTCTTTGAACAACTTTGACAGTATATTAATTGAGAAACCAAATTGAAATCGGACCAGTAGTTATTGAGAAGAAGATTTTTTTAGATATTGTGCATGGTTGCCATGGCAATAAGACCGATAGCCCCACCCACTTTTTTTACCAATTTTTGAAGCTCACAACTACAGTATGTATCTGACCAAGTTTGGTTAAAATTGGGCCATTGGTTTCAGAGAAGAAGTTATTTGAAACAAATTGTGAACAGACGACACGGACACGGACACCGACGTATGACGACCGATCACAATAGCTCACCTTGAGCACTTTGTGCTCAGGTGAGCTAAAAAGTGGATGAAATTGGAGTCTTATACATGTAACAAAATCGGCTTAATGCAAGAAAAAAAAATGCACAAAGAACAAATAATAACATAAAGTCCAGTCTCTTTTTCATATTTCCCATGTATGCAAAACTGGTGCCTAAAGTCGCTTCATGCAGCACTTCTGGACTTTCATATTGGGCCGGAGAACCAAATTTGATATATTAACACTGGTGTAATATTGAAAGTATTGCATGGCTTTATTACACTGACTGATGGGTTTTATGTGATAAAAATAATAATGAAACAAATAACAATAGAATAAATAATATCAAAGAAAAGATATTTATAACAATTGAATGAAAACAATTTCAAACGAGTAGGCATTAACTCCTTGTGAGTGTTTTTATCCCTTATTGTCAAGTCCTATGCTCTGTAAGATCAGGGAAGTATTTTAAATACTAAAATCTGTATGTCTCCACTAAACCCTATGTTATGACTACTCATTAGATTCCCATCGAAGAGACATTTCTAATGAGTGGTCACAACATACATGTAGCTTGAGGGAGACATTTTGTAGAATATTTTCGGAATATATAATATTTCAAGCCTACACAAGATTTCAATGTACATGTACAAGACTAAGAGATAATCGTACATGTTTTAGTGGTTGATTCTCTAAAACTATGACAATTTACTGTTTGATTCATTGAAAAATCAAACATCATTTCAATAATCCTTGAAAATAATAACATTTCAACATTATAAATAGTCTCATGTTAAAATCTCTACTCCTGGTCTGGGTCTACACTATTTGTCATTCATAAGAAGCAACATGTGTAGGTTCCTTGATCAAAATCGACACAATAGAATTTTTGCATTTTCTACATTGTAACTAGAATCATCCTTATGGAGGCTCAGCTTTTTACCATTTGTTCCCATCCTGATTCCTGCTTTAAGCTGCCACAGGGCTTTGTTTCAGTGTTCATAACAACAAGCTGGGTTTTTTTTCTCTTAAAAAATCCAAGATGGCAGATGAACAAAGCCTTCATTTTTTGTAATAAATATAATTTTTTTTATAAGAAATACACAAACACAATTATGCTTCCAAGATACTTTCACCTACATGGTATGCATGCATGAAAACTGAACAAACTAAAATAAATTTCTTACTACAATATTCATTGCTCCAGATAAGAGGGAGTAAACCAAACAAATCCGACATTTTCTCACTCATTTCATCACCAAATTCTATGCTGTAACTACTCATTAGAATTGCATCGAAGATAATATTCTTACGAGTAGTGACACCTTAGGTTAATGCAGTAATAAAGATTTTAGCTTTTGAAATACTCTCCTTTTCTGGAGCTCTGAGTCAATAAGGCCCTGAAACAATGCTAACCATTCTCTCACTGACTATTCCTATAATGAACATCTATCATTCTCAACTATTACATTGGCTTGTAAGATATGGATAATTTTCCATTTCCACAGATACAAGTGAAGACTCATGTCACACAGACCATGTAAGAAAACAGTGCAGACCCTGATCAGACAGGTCCTGAAGAAGCTGTCTGATCTGAGTCTACACTGTATGCAACATATATAATTGTTGCATGTTATTAGCAGGAGAAAGGTTGAATGAGTATCTTTATACATACACATATACGTCCTATTTCTCTTGCCATACATTGTAAAACCTTGCCATCACCCGGACTCAAAAGACTAAAATGATTATGCTAAGACAGTGTTAACTTATAGTAGGATTAAAGTAAAGCAGCAAGTTCCTTCAGGAGCTTTCAGCTTTACTTGCACCTTGCTTTAAAGTCCCAACATTACTGTCAAATTGCAAAAATCGCTCAATTTTAAACCTGAAAATGTAGGCACATTCGTAATCTAAACCTATAACAAGAGTTGTCAGAGAGACAACAAAGCTCGCCACCGGCACCTTTAGAAACTTAAAAGCACACTCAAGGTCACAGAGGTCAACCTTTTTGCCTGCATGGAAAGGTCTTGTCCATATACACTGGCAAATCAAATATGAAAATAACACCTCAAGAGACATAGGAATTATAAGCATTTTTGAAACCTAAACGCAGATTTCGAAACCTAAAACCTTTCGCAACCTTAGTTCAAGGTCAAGGACACTGGGCTAATTTTTTTGCATGCATGGAAAGATCGTGTCCATATACACATGCATGCCAATGGATATATGAGTTAACCCATTACCTCTTAGCCTATTTCTAGCTTTGAAAACAGGTGACCACTTAAAGCAGGTTGAAAGTAAAGCAGAATGTGCCTTAAGGCACATTCTGCTTTACTTTCAGCCTGCTTTAAGCTCCCATCTGCTAGAATATAGAAAATATTTTTTCTGAAACATATTCTTGGCTGTATAAATTTATATATTTTCTTCAATGGAGGAATAAATAGAGGCGTAAAAAGGCGTTTTTAAGGGGTAATGGGTTAAAGAAATTTTGAGAAACCTAAACGCAGACTTTGAAACCTAAACGTGGGTCCTTAGTTCAAGGTCAAGGTCAGAGGGCTCAAACATTTTGCATGCACATGCAAACTGAATATGAAAGGAATATTTCAATGGACATAGGAGAAATAAAAAATTTGAAAAACCAAAACACATATTTCGAAAACTAAACATTGGCCCTAAGTTCAAAGTCAAGGTCACAGGGGTCTAAATTTTGCAGTGCCTGGAAAGGTCTTGTCCATATACACACATAAACCAACTATGAAAGCAATACCTCAAAGGACATAGAAGTAAAAGGCATTTTTCAAAACCTAAACACAGGACCTAAGTTCAAGGTCACAAGGGTCCAAATTTATCTGTGCATGGAAAGGTCTTGTCCATATACACACACATACCAACTATGAAAAGCAATACCTCAAAGGATATAGAAGTTAAATGGATTTTCGAAACTTAAACACAGATTTCGAAACCTAAACACAGGCTCTTAGTTCAAGGTCAAGGTCACAGGGGTCTAAATGTTTCTGTGCATCGAAAGGTCATGTCCATATACACACACATACCAACTATGGAAGCAATACCTCAAGGGACATAGAAGTTAAAGGCATTTTTCGAAACTTAAACGCAGATTTCGAAACCTAAACACAGGCCCTAAGTTCAAGGTCAACGTCACAGGGGTCTAAATTTTTCTGAGCATGGAAAGGTCTTGTCTACATACAAACACATACAGACTATGGAAGCAATACCTTAAGGGATATAGAAGTTAAAGGCATTTTTCAAAACCTAAACGCAGATTTCGAAACCTAAACACAGGCCATAAGTTCAAGGTCAAGGTCACAGG
This sequence comes from Gari tellinella, assembly GCA_922989275.2. Taxonomy (NCBI): domain Eukaryota; kingdom Metazoa; phylum Mollusca; class Bivalvia; order Cardiida; family Psammobiidae; genus Gari; species Gari tellinella. The sequence continues at coordinate 58,505,265 of OV277858.1, forward strand.
GGTCAACATTTTTCTGTGCATGGAAAGGTCTTGTCCATATACACACACATACCAACTATGGAAGCAATACCTCAAAGGACATAGAAGTTAAAGGCATTTTTCTAAACCTAAACACAGATTTCGAAACCTAAACACAGCCCTAAGTTCAAGGTCAAGGTCACAGAGGTCTAAATTTTTCTGTGCATGTAAAGGTCTTGTCCATATACACATACATACCGACTATAGAAGCAATACCTCAAGGGACATAGAAGTAAAAGGCATTTTTCTAAACCTAAACGCAGATTTCGAAACCTAAATGCAGGCCCTAAGTTCAAGGTCACAGGAGTCTAAATTTTTCTGTGCATGCAAAGGTCTTGCCCATATACACATACATACCAACTATGAAAGCAATACCTCAAGGGAAATAGAAGTTAAAGGCATTTTTCTAAACTTAAACACAGATTTCGAAACCTAAACGCAGGCCCTAAGTTCAAGGTCAAGGTCACAGGGGTCAAAACTTTTCTGTGCATGGAACGGTCTTGTCCATATACACACACATACCAACTATTGAAGCAATACCTCAAGGGACATAGAAGTTAAAGGCATTTTTCGAAACCTAAACGCAGATTTCGAAACCTAAACACAAGCCCCAAGTTCAAGGTCAAGGTCACAGGGGTCTAAATTTTTCTGTGCATGGAAAGGTCATGTCTATATACACACACATACCGACTATGGAAGCAATACCTCAAGGGACATAGAAGTTTAAAGGCATTTTTCGAAACCTAAACACAAATTTCGAAACCTAAATGCAGGCCCTAAGTTCAAGGTCAAGGGGTAAAAAAAATTCTGTCCATGGAAAGGTCTTGTCCATATACACACACATACCAACTATTGAAGCAATACCTCAAGGGACATAGAAGTTAAAGGCATTTTTCGAAACCTAAACACAGATTTCGAAACCTAAACGCAGGCCCTAAGTTCAAGGTCAAGGGGTCTAATTTTTTCTGTGCATGGAAAGGTCATGTCTATATACACACACATACCGACTATGGAAGCAATACCTTAATGGATATAGAAGTTAAAGGCATTTTTCAAAACCTAAACGCAGGCCCTAAGTTCAAGGTCAAGGTCACAGGGGTCTAAATTTTTCTGTGCATGGAAAGGTCTTGTCCATATACACACACATACCAACTATGGAAGCAATACCTCAAGGGACATAGAAGTTTAAAGGCATTTTTCGAAACCTAAATGCAGATTTCGAAACCTAAACGCAGGCCCTAAGTTCAAGGTCAAGGTCACAGGGGTCTAAATTTTTCTGTGCACTGAAAGGTCTTGTCCATATACACACACATACCAACTATGAAATCAATACCTCAAGGGACATAGAAGTTTAAAGGCATTTTTCGAAACCTAAACGCAGATTTCGAAACCTAAACGCAGGCCCTAAGTTCAAGGTTAAGGATACAGGGGTCAAAAATTTTCTGTGCACTGAAAGGTCTTGTCCATATACACACACATACCAACTATGAAAGCAATACCTCAAGGGACATAGAAGTTATAGACATTTTCTTAAAATTGTTTATGCCGTTCACGACGACGCCGACGACAACGACGACGACGACTACACCGGGGGTATTGCAATAGCTCGTCATGTACTATGTACAGGTGAGCTAAAAAGAAGTAATCCCCGATGATTATGGAGGCAACATTATTTACAAACCCGTGAAATTGGTGGAAACAAGTCGACTTTTAAATCTGTTTTGTTGACATTCGATCGAAGACAAATTATAACGGAAATGTTCCAGCCGATGACGTCACACAGATTGATTTGATTTGTTTTCGTTTTACGTAGCTTTCAACAGTATTTCAGTCATATCGCGATGTCCAGCTAATTATAGGTGGAGGAAGACCCCAGAAGCACTTTATGCACTGTTTCAGGCACAAATCGGCAACTGGGTAGAACCACCAACATTCCGCAAGCCAGCTGGAAGGCTTCCTCACATGAAAAATCCGAACGACCCTACTGGGATTCGAACTCATAGCGGTGAGGAGGTTAGTGATGACGTCACACAGTGTAATATATGAATTATCGCCACCCTTCTTATAAATCACATGACCTTTTGGCAATCCTACAAACCAGCCTGTTAGTCTTATTTGTAAACAAACCCGCTTAAAATGTAAACCAACACGATAAGAATTCAATACATTTAGGTAGGATTCTTTACGAAGTGGGGGCATATGTCAGGCTTCTTACACGCGATTTCACTTAGTTTTAATACATAGAAAATGCACACATATAAGAAAGTGCGCGTTTTAAACACAAATTTCGGTAGGATTGGGCCTTTAAGTAGCCACCTGCCTTCATCTCTGAAAAAAAGCTTTCTTTTGAGTATTATTGAAGGGTTTTTACTGTATGAAGTGAAATAATTATTAGAGAAAATAAAAAATATAACTGAATCTAAGCTTAGTTAAAGCACTAATAGGTTTTAGTAAGTTTCGCTGGAAATAATGTTTTTAAGCCGCATGCTTACAAAACAAAAGGTTTTTAAAATGACCTATGTCATAAGGGTTAACGCTTTTCTTTTCTTCTTTTTTTTTTTTTGGGGGGGGGGGGGGGGGCCCTCAAAATTCTAGGCTAGCTCTTGCACCATCTAATGTATATAATTGATATTTAACCCATCTCCTGCTAATAGTGTACATTGGTGTTTTTTAACAAGAGCCACATGCGGCCCTAAATCGCTCACGGTCATGGTAATGAACCAGTAATGGTAAAGTTTTAACTATAAGCCATAATTGGTAAATTCATCCCCACCCTCTGGCGGCCATGTTTGAGTTAGGAAGATTATTTGATGAAAACTGGCAAAGGGTCACCCATGAATCATTATTTTGGTAAAAATATTCTTAAATCAGACCAATAGTTTCAGAGAAAAAGATTTTTAAAGAGTTTCTGAACAGAAATATAAGGAAAACTTGCCCCACCCACTGGCGGCCATGACTTTAAAGATAACAAAACTAGAATGGCTATCACTAAAGGTGATAAATACCCCCACTATGCAGCACTCTGTCACACTCTGCAGACGTTTTAAATGAGGTTGACAATGGCAGGGTGCTGCCACCATCATAAAAACTTGGAAAATTTATGGCAAGTATCAAGTATATCAGGTTAAAAGTGAAGGAGTTCGCCGTACAAGATTTTGCCTGCCAATTTCAAGGCCAAAGGTCAAGGTCACAGAGATTATAAATGTGTGTCTTGCACATCTACTACTCCTGAGTAACATTTATGGAAAGTATCCATTTTTTTTATTTTTTTTTTATTTTACGTCGCTTTCAACAGTATTTCAGTCATATCGCGACGTCCAGCTAATTATAGGTGGAGGAAGACCCTAGAAGTCCTTTATGTACTGTTTCAGGCACAAATCGGCAACTGAGTGGAAAGTATCAAGTGAATAAGGGTGAAAGTGAAGGAGGAGTTCAAAGTACAAGATTTTGCCTGCCAATTTCAAGACCAATTTAAATGACAAAGGTCAAGGTCACAGAGACCTGAAATTTGTGTCTTGCACATCTAATACACCTGAGTAACATCTATGCCAAGTATCAAATGAATCGGGTTGAAACTGAAGGAGGAGTTGAAAGTACAAGATTTTGCCTGCCAATTTCAAGACCAAATTTAAGGCCAAAGGTCAAGGTCACAGAGACCTGAAATTTGTGTCTTGCACATCTAGTACACCTGAGTAATATTTACGCCAAGTATCAAATGAATCGGGTTGAAACTGAAAGAGGAGTTGAAAGTACAAGATTTTGCCTACCAATTTCAAGACCAATTTCAAGGCCAAATGTCAAGGTCAAGGTCACAAAGACCTGAAAATTGTGCTTTGCACATCTACTACACCTGAGTAACATCTATGCCAAGTATCAAATGAATCGGGTTGAAACTGAAGGAGGAGTTGAAAGTACAAGATTTTGCCTGCCAATTTCAAGACCAAATTTAAGGCCAAAGGTCAAGGTCACAGATACCTGAAATTTGTGTCTTGCACATCTAGTACACCTGAGTAACATTTATGCCAAGTATCAAATGAATCGGGTTGAAACTGAAAGGAGGAGTTGAAAGTACAAGATTTTGCCTACCAATTTCAAGGCCAAAGGTCAAGGTCACAGAGACCTGAAATTTGTGTCTTGCACATCTACTACACCTGAGTAACATCTATGTCAAGTATCAAATGAATCGGGTTGAAACTGAAGGAGGAGTTGAAAGTACAAGATTTTGCCTACCAATTTCAATACTAATTTCAAGGCCAAAGGTCAAGGTCACAGAGACCTGAAATTTGTGTCTTGCACATCTACTACACCTGAGTAACATCTATGCCAAGTATCAAATTAATCGGGTTGAAACTGAAGGAGGAGTTGAAAGTACAAGATTTTGCAGACAGACCGACTGACCGACCTACGGCCAACCGACCAAAGGCTGATTCCAGTATACCCCCCTCAAACTCTGTTTGTGGGGGTATAATGATTTTAAGAAATCTTGTAGAGAGTCATAAATGGATCATATGTGTAAAATTATTTTCAATTTGGACTAGTAGTTTCACAGAAGAAGATTTTTAAAGTTTTTACTATACAGTAACATAAGGAAAATGTGCCCCACCCACTTGCGGCCATGTTTTTTAAGATATCAAAATTATTTTAAGAAATCTGGTAGAGGGTCACCCATGGGTCATTTGTGTGAAATTACTTTCAAATCGGACCAGCGGTTTCAGACAAGAAGATTTTTAAAGTTTTCACTTTATAGCCATATAAGGAAAATCTGCCCCACCCACTAGCGTCCATGTTTTTTAAAATAGGAAACTTATTTTAAGAAATCTGATAGAGGGTCACCAATGGCACATTTGAGTAAAATTATTTTCAATTTGGAGCAGTAGTTACACAGAAGAAGATTTTTAAAGTTTTTACTATACAGTAACATAAGGAAAATGTGCCCCACCCACTTGCGGCCATGTTTTTTTAGATATCAAAATTGTTTTAAGAAATCTAGTTGAGGGTCACCCATGGATCATTTGTGTGAAATGACTTTCAAATCGGACCAGCGGTTTCAGACAAGAAGATTTTTAAAGTTTTCACTATATAGCCATATAAGGAAAATCTGCCCCACCCACTAGCGGCTGTGTTTTTTAAGATAGGAAAATTATTTTAAGAAATCTGATAGAGGGTCACCAATAGCACATTTGGGTAAAATTATTTTCAATTCGGACCTGTAGTTTTTGACAAGAAGATTTTTTAAGTTTTTTCAATTGGCATGCAACCACAATTTCAATTAGATGACCTATATTTGAAGAAATCTGAGAGAGTACCCTACAAGGAACAATCCTATGAAGTTTTGAAGAAATTGGCCCAGTGGTTTCCAAGAAGAAGATCTTTAAAGAAAAAGTTTGACCACAGACGGACGGACTGACGGACGTGCCACCAAATTGGGTTAGAGGGCCTTTTCTTTTGTTGTTTTCTTTTGTTCGAATAACCCACTTTAGTGGCGTGTCCGGACTGACGGACAGACGACGACCGACAAGGGACACAGGGCAATCACAATAGCTCACCTTGACACTTCGTGCCAGGTGGGCTAAAAACAGAGTAGACCCAGATCAGGCAGTTCCTGATCAGGGTCTGCATTGTTTTCTAATAGGAACTGTCTGACGTGAGCTTGAAATCTTTTTCCAGGGAAAACTTTCCTTAATTTATTAGGCAATGTAATAGTTCTGACAAATGATATATATTTATTGTGGGCAGAGTTTTATATATGAATATTCAGCAGGAGAAGGGTTAGTATTAACATACCTTGATGACCATAAACATTGAGATAGACTAGCCTGAGCAAACAGTGTAGACCCTGATCAAACTGCTCCTGAGGGAGCAGTCTGATCAGAGTCTACACTGTTTGCCTTCAGTGTGCATCTCTTGAACAAATTACTGTGTCATAAAAGCCTTTACTTTATATTTTAGGATAATTACAGCAGTTATACAGGGACGCCCAATTTTTAGATGATTTATGGAGTATTACTTTCACACATGAATACTACATGTAGTTACCAAACCAAATACTATAGACTATAGTTAAAGAAAAATATAAAATTATTTTTTACTTCTCAAGAAATCTAACAAATAAATATATGAGTGAATTTTTATATTACTTTCCGAACAAAATCTAGACATAAAATTCTATTTTTCAAAACAAAAAACGAAGAGCATATTATTGTGTTTATGGTAAAAAAACAAAATCTAGGCATTTAAAACAAAATACCTGTTTAGAAGGAAGAGTAAATTGTCCATATGGCAAAAGATGACAATGTAACAACAATGAAACCTGCTATATATTATGAACACTCAAAGATACACCCATTGGAGCCAAAGACACTTGACAATTTAACCCATTACCCCATAGCATGTTTCTAGTTTTGAAGATAGGTGACCACTTAGAGCAAGTTGAAAGTAAAGCCGAATGCGCATTAATGCACATTCTGCTTTATTTTCAGCCTGCTTTAAGCTACCATCTGCTAGAACAATGAAAAAAAATTGGATAGATATTCATTCCTGTATAAATTTGAACTTTTTTCCGCAGTGACAGAATAAATGAAAGGCGTAAAAGGTGTATTTATGGGGTAGTGGGTTAACCCATTCATTGCCATGACATCATCTGCTTTAATCCTTTCCTTCCTCAAACTTTAAATGGACAATTCAAGTTTCATATTTAGTCTAGTCCATTTTTGACTATTTAGGTTGTTTTCTGCTAATTTATTGCAATATGACAAACAGCGCAAACCCTGGTCAGAAGATTCCTTTAGGAGCCCTCAGATCTGGGTCTTCCCTGTTTGTATGGGGTATATGTACTCCTCATAGATACACTGTTTCAAAAGGATACATAATTATCTCCATGACTATGGTCAAGAGATAAGCAATTATTGTTGTCTGCTTTTATTTTTTAAAATCATATTTTATATATTTCTACTACAGAAATACATGGCTGCCATTTCTCCAGATTTTTCCAAATTGTAGCTTAAAACAGGTTGAAAGTAAAGCAGAATGCCCCTTATGAGGCATTCTGCTTTATTCTTAACCTGCTTTAAGTAATCATGTTTGAAAAACAAAAACAATTGGAAGTCTTAGGATTTTTCAAGATTTACTTATGGCAGCCCTGGAAATACTGAAATTTGTGTCAAACAGTTTGGATCCTGTTCTCCCACTGCATATGTGGTTTCTGATCAGGATCCAAACTGTTTGCAAGTAATCATTGTATTCAAGATAAGGCTTTGAAGGGTTTAAAGAATACAGAAATCTAAACAGACAAGTACTCTAAGTCTTATAGGAGTTTTCTGCTTTATTTTTATCCTGCTTTATACCACATAAAAATAAAGCTTCTTTGAGAATGGTCGTGATATCTGAGTTTTATTGTAATTTTATTTATCCTAATGTATCTTTTAATGACTAACAAAGCTCCAGTTAAAAGGGAGTACACAAAATTTAATGTCTTAACCCATTACTCCATAGATACTGCTTTTTACGCATTTAATTTATTCCTCCACTGAAGAAAATAGTTCCGCTTTATACAGTCAGGAATATGCAGCATAAGAAGTATTTAATATTTCCCAGCAGATGGTAACTTAGAGCAGGTTGAAAGTAAAGCAGACTGTGCCTTATATTAAGGCATACTCTGCTTTACTTTCAACCTACTCACTTGCCTTCAAAGCTTAGAAACAGGCTATGAGGTAAACGTTTAAAGTTTTTACGTTATGTCCTCATCAAATGCTATGGTCTGACTACTCATTAAAATTATATCTTGCAGATTGTTCTAATGAGGAGGAACATTTTGCTTTACTTTAAACCTGCTTCAAGTTCCTATCTGCAAAGAGACAGGAAATGCCTCCTATGCTTCATGTTCAGGCCGCTCTTAGATAGGGACTACTTTCCCAAAGAGTAGGATTAATTACAGGCACAAAGCGGAGTATTTATGGGGTGTAATGGGTTAACTAGAAGACACAAGTCCTAGTACAAGAAAGAAATGAGCAATGTTTGGTGTCTGTGATGGGTATGATCAGGTAGCGATATAATGGGATACAGTAAAACCTCTCTATTACCACCACGGAATTGTGTTCAGTATTACGATAGAGGGCTGCTTAAAGCAAGGTGACAGTTAAACAGAAAAATCTTTTAGGAGCTTTCTGTTTATCTGTCACCATGCTTTAATCTTTGTTTTAGTTGTCGTTTTAGAAAGGTTTTACTGCAATTGTCTGAGAATGAAAATACAAAAGAAAGCACAAAAAAAAACAAGGAGAAAGTATCACAGCTGGCTATTATCATTTGATTTGTCTGTCTGAAGTTGAACGTTATATTTCTCATTCTTATTATCATCCATTTCCCACACAACTCTCAGTGACTGTGGACTCCCCCGCAACTTTTTCTGACTGGGACTCGGGCTTCGTTCTAGTTCAATCTGGTCTTCAGGCAGGACCAGGGAGTCCCTATAACTCTTCTGTATGTGCTGAAGTAGGGGAGAGTTACTGTCCCTGTGGTTGAGCCCACCATTGTATAAATCCCCAGGCCTCAGCCCGTTCAGTTCGTGCTGACTTGCTACACTACATTGACTCACCCGTCGTCTATTGTCAATCGAGAAACTCAAATTACGAGTAATCTTCTTCAGTTCTGACTTCGACAAAAAGCACTTACAAAAAAGTCTCCAGAATTCTTTTCGGAAGCGCTTTCCAAAAAAGTAATATGGCACAATATTTATGGCTGAGTTAACAATAATCAAAAAGTTCCCAACTTCATTTATTTTATGAAAGGTCATGGAAGTTGTGGCCATGTGGATATCAATTGCGTATACCATACGGGAGATTAGAGCAGGCCCCTGACATACAAGAAATATAATTATCACCCCAATCAACATAACAGTTGTGTCATTTCTTTTCTTCTCTTTGGCATTGATCAACCGGCCACGTTGTCTTGATAAATGCACAGCATGAATAAGAAACATATTCAGAATGGCAAGCGTGAGAAATGGGATTCCACATACAAAAATCAGATATAAGTATGAATGAACAAGGTCTATGAATAATTGATTTTTTCCTAGATCAGTATATCTGACCATAACTCTCTCCTTCACCCCTCCTGACAGTGACGGCATCGGAACCTTATGGTGGGTGTACTCCAGGAACTTGGGTATATTATACAGGGCACCCAGTATAAAGATACCAATGATCACTTTACGCGCCCGACTTACACTGCACATACTCTCCGCCTTAAATGGATGACAAATCATGATATATCTGTCGACAGTAAACGCCAGTGTAAGCCAGATAGATGTCACCTGAAACATGACTGCCAGTGGGTGGAGATAGGGAAACAGGTAGGCATAAGAGTCCCTTCCCCACGTCAACATGCCTTTCTCGGGGTATTGAGTATCTTTGCCCAGTAGAAATATCATGACAGTACATGCGAGAGCGAGAGTGTCACATATAGCTAATGAGGTCAGGTAGGAATAGGTGGACGAGTTCATCACACTTCTAGTGAGCACCACAACTGAGAGAAAATTACACAATATTCCAATGAAGCACACACTAGTACCACCTACACCCATCAGGTAGTAATTAAACAAGTCCTTCTCAAACTGTATCTCATCCTCTACTGAGGGTGTGTCAGTAGAATTCTCAAACGTTTCATTGTAGAACATGTCATACAACAGTGACCTGTTGAATGCTATATTGAGGCTATCGAGAAAGTCATCAAGGCCTGCCATCATTGTTCTGTGTTTGTATCAATGCTCTAGAGAACCTGATTGTGAAGCTTGGCTGTTTAAACTTCCATCAGCAGCAGTGTTCATCAGCAGTTTACCTCTGTTCAGCAGGCAAGGTTTACCAAGTAGCTTGGCTCATCTCTCAACATTTTCACCTGATAACTGTTCATTTACTTTTTTTATTTCCACTTCTAATTAGTCTTTATGTTTCAAACTTTATTAATCTAAATTAAAACTGAGTTCTGGTTATATCTTTTACAGTTTATTGTACTGAGTTCTGGTTATATCTCTTGCAGTTTATTGTACAACATGGACTGAGTTCTGGTTATATCTCTTGCAGTTTATTGTACTGAGTTTGGATTATATCTTTTGCAGTTTATTGTACTGAGCTCTGGTTACATCTCTTGCAGTTTTTTTACAACATGTACTAAGTTCTGGTTATATCTCTTGCAGTTTATTGTACTGAGTTTGGGTTATATCTTTTGCAGTTTATTGTACTGAGCTCTGGTTATATCTCTTGCAGGTTTTTGTACTGAGTTCTGGTTATATCTTTTGCAGTTTATTGTACTGAGTTCTGGTTATATCTCTTGCAGTTTTTTGTACAACATGGACTGAGTTCTGGTTATATCTCTTGCAGTTTACTGTACCAAGTTCGGGTTATATCTCTTGCAGTTTATTGTCCTGAGTTGGGTTATATCTCTTGTAGTTTACTGTACCAAGTTTGGGTTATATCTCTTGCAGTTTATTGTATCAAGTTCTTTGGATTCACAGACACATGATCACCTTGACAGAACAGTCTTAAATATTCATCTATCAGTTTGATACAGACAGAGATGTACAGTAGACAGAACCTCTCAATTCCTAGTCTCCTCCAGTGAAATGCTATCCCTTCCCCGATTGGAAGAGCTCCTATATTATGAGGACAATACGAGGTACATCATTCAAGCTGTTGCTAAGTGGTTTTATCCACTAGTCTGCACTAACTCTCACTGTCTGGCATGGCCTTTTTCCTCATTTGCAACTATTAGTCTGAGAGTTACAAAGCCTGCTTACTGTCCAAACAGAGTGTTTTCATACTGTATGACAAATTTCTCTGGATGATTACACTGTCTAGAGGGGCTGATACATCTCACACAGTTCTTCCAATAGTCCTAAGTGCTATCCTCTTTGATTTACCCTCCACCAGTATTGTCTCCCTTTGACCAAGCAGCTAGAGTTGAGCAATCTGGAAATAGACAAATAAAAGAATTGGATAAAAGATAGAAGACAGCATTAAACTCTTGTCAACCCAATACATTTTGTTGTTTTTATTCCTTTGATTCAACTGATGAAAATAGTTTCACTTTATACAGTTATGAAAATAGTTTTACTTTATACAGTTATGAATATACACCATAAGAAATATGTTGTAGATAATAACTTAAAGCAGGCTAAAAGTAAAGTAGAATGTACCTTAAGGTGCATTCTTCTTTACTTTCAAGCTGCTTTAATAATATAAGAAAAATGCTGTATATCCTAGAAAATTGTAGATTAAAATCAGATTAAAAGTAAAGCAGAATGTGCCAGGCACTTTAAAGCTGTTTTAAGTGGTAACATGTCTTCAAAACTAGAAAAGGTATGGGGTAATCAGTAAAATGTGCATCTTTCTTCAATACTAGAAACAGGCTATTGGATAACGGTATACAGTATACCTTTCGCAGACAAACTATCGTCTCCTAAGTATGTTAGTGTCTGCAATTTTATGCCAAAATCAAATGAAGAAAGAGACTTGAGTGCCAAACAGTTTGGAACCTAATCAAATGGTGTCAAATACGACATCTGATCTAAATCCAAACTGTTTGAAAAGTCGACTTTCAGTTGCCTATGGTGAAGGAAAGGTGAAATGTGAAATCGACTCTTCCCCCACTATCATTAACTTATTTAATCCATTACCCCATAGCCTGCTTCTAGTTTTGAAGACAGGTTTAGTTTAAACATTTATGATTTGAATGCGGTAGGGCCACAAGTTCTTTCAACATTAGAGGCGGCTTACTTAAAGCATGTTAAAGTAAAGCAGAATGACTGCATTTAGGTGCATTCTGATTTATTATAAGCCTGCTCACAGCTAATAGACCGCATCTCCTTGAATTTAGAAATATTTCTTATAATACATATTCATGACTATAATGTGGAAACATTTTCTTCAGTGGAGGAAGAGATGAAAGGAAAATGCTTATTTACTGCGTAATGGGTTAGCTATGTTAACAAGTATCTTTGTTTCAGTATCTGGTCTATATTGGAAGTGTATGGAAATGTCATAAACTAGTACAGTAAAACCTCTCTGTAATGACCACTTATGCAGATTAATTGATTGTATAAAAGACAGGTGACAGTTAACAGAAAGCTCCTAAAGGGGCTTTCCATTTTGCTGTCATCTTGCTTTAAGCAGTCACCTGTCATACACACCTTTGCAATAACACAACTCAGTGGTCATGATAGAGAGGTTTTTACTGTATTTCTCACATTGTAAGATGAATTTCAAGAAATACTGTTCAAGATTTAATAGAAACAATTGAAACAAGAGTGAAAAGAGGAGATTTGCCTGAAGCTATAGCTTTTGAAAATATAATCAAATCCCCCTCGTCTCATTACAAGTCTTATTATTTGAAGATAATGACAAATTCAGCTCCATCTTCCTGTAGCCCCCTTTAATATTCCACAGATACACACATATTTAGTCATTTTTATACATTTGATTTATTCATACCCTGCACAAAATAGTTCAAATTTTACAGTCATGAATTTGTTTCATAAAAAATATTTAATATAATCTAGCAGGTCGTAACTTAAAGCAGGATGAAAGTAAAGCAGAATGCGCCTTAAGGCTTAAGTCACCTTCTCTTTTACTTTCAGCCTGCTTTAAGCTACTATCTGCTAGGAGTTCTTATGGAACATATTCATTGGGTTGTGAAGTAAAATTATATTTCATAGAAGGAATATTTTAACGGTGTAAAAAAGGCGTATTTTATGGAGAGATGGATAAAAATCTGGTTAAAAGAAGCAGAAAGCTCCTTCTTTACTACCTGCTTTACACAGCTACCTGTGATGAGCAATGAAAACAAACCATTTGGGGGACTGGGATAAAACTGTGACTCAAACTCTCCCCAAATTGATATTAAGTCCATGCCTTCAAGTCTTAATGTTTTAGAACAGTAGCAGACGACAATTATTGCAGACGAGAACTATTACCCATCACGCAAAGAGTGACTGAAGCTTTACAGTAACTTCCCTGCCATTAGCCACTTCACCGACATCTACAGTTTGGATTCTGATCACACTTCAAATAAATTGGATTAATATCAGGATCCACACTATTTTTACACTCATATTACACAATACAGTAAAACCTCCCAATCACAACCATTGAAATGAAGGCAAATTAATTTTATAAAAGACAGGTGACAGTTATAGTTGCTTTCTGTTTTACAGTCATCTTGCTTTAAGCAGTCACCTGTCATTAACATCTTATAATTATTAAGAGAATAATTATAGAGAGGTTTTACTGTATTTTTTCCATCAAAATGACAAAGAATCTGACTTGTAGAAGAGATAGAGAAATGTGATGAAAATATGGCATTGAAAAATGTGAAATCAATGAAATGAAGTTAATTACAAAACACAACTTTCTGCTTAGAAACATAGTATGGGTGGATTATCTGACTCAGCATACCATACAACTTTGTTACTGCCTACTCAAATTACAAGGCAAATGTATTATCCATAAGTTTTACTATTACTAATTAGGACTTTTATTCCCAATTTATTACCAAGCAAGTACAAAAATTGGTGTTTTAACTCATTAAGCTTTTAAGTGATGTATATAAGTGTCCTTTACAAACAGTGTACATGAGAAGAGTACACTTGTCCTAAACAAACAGTATTGACCCAGATCAGAGGGCATCTATATTTTGTAAAATGACTCCATAATAGTCATAAATGGAACTAAGCTTTCAATTGGAAACTAAAATTATTGATTTGAAGTTTTGAGACTTAATGACTTAAAAGAAAAGCAAAAATATTCCTTCCCAAGATTTTTGGGCACTAATTTGTTTCAATTAACCCTTATCTTGCTATGCTCGACTTGGCAAGCTTTTGCAAACAGTTTGGATCCAGATTACATGTCAGGAAATGTGGCGTCTAATCTGGTCCAAACTGTTTGGCACAAAATTCAACTTTTCATCAAATTAAATAATTTAAAAATTAATTTTGAGTTTTTTCAGAGATGATATATTTGACATAGACAATAAGACAGGTGGCTGGAGAATTGTGCTTTACTATCAGTCTACTTTCAGCAGCCTCTAGTTTGAATGTAGGAACAGTGACATATGACACTTTTACATGAAAGTGCAGAAACATGAAAAAGCATTATTCTCAGGGCTCGTGATCCAAATAACAGGAAGTAAAATTGAACAAATCAAACATTTTCTTACTTATTTCAGCACACAATCCAATGGTGTTACAACTCATTAGAATTGTCTCAAAGAGACGATTCTAATGAGTAGTAACACTATAGGGTTTAATGCAGAAATGAAGATTTTAGTTATTGAAATACTTCCTTTTATCTGGAGCTGATTTTCTATGAGGAATATAGGTAAAGGTAAATATTTTTACATATGAAAGAAGGAAAGAGATATGTTCATTGCTTGGTTTGTAATTCTGTTCGTCTGATAGTAATTCTACATACAGTTAAACCCCTCTATTACGACCACAAAAACGAAGGCTTATTGATTGTTTAGAATACAGATGACAGCTTAAAGCAAGGTGGCAGTAAAACAGAAAGCTCCTTGCTTTAAGCATTCCCTTGTTCTAAATACCTAAAAATTAACATAATTTAGTGGTCGTAATATAGAGGTTTTACTGTATAAATAAAAAAGTAATTCAGAATTCTAGCAGGAGGCATACATTTTTGTGCCTATTAAAATCAATAAATGTGAATAGGCAAAGTGTTATAATTAATCAAGAAACTAATAAATAATTCAGAATGTAATTCAAATAACTGTCATTTTCTGCATTTTATTGCATTGTTTCAGAGTTGAATTTTGTTTAAAAAACCTTTTTATCCTGATTTATTCATATTGGCCACAACTTTTTTTTTTTATTTTAATTTTAACTCAATTTTGAACTTTAATATTTTATTTAAGTAAAAACACTGGTGCAGACCCTGATCAGATAGCTCCCTAACAGGATCTACCCCACTTGTAAGATGCTAGAACACATATATATACCAGGGCTCCAGATAGGTCAGTATTTTGAAAGCTAAAGTTTTATGCCCTGCTCAAAACACTATGGTGTGACTACACATTAGAATTGTCTCAAACAGATGATTCTAATTAGTAGTCACAACATTAGATTTAGTGTAACTCATTACCCCATAAAAACACCTTTTTACACCTTTTGATTTTTCCGTCAGTGAAGAAAGCAGCTCCACTTTTAACAGCCATGAATATTTACTGTAGAAATATTTTCTTTATCCTAACAGATGGTGACTTTAAAGGAGGCTGAGAGTAATGCAGAATGTGCTTCAAGGCACATTCTGCATTACTTTCAACCTGCTTAAGTAATGATCTGTCTTCATAACTAGAAACAGGCTATGGGGTAATCAACTGCTAAATATACAAGGAAGAACCTGTTTAAAAAAATTAATTTACTCCCTTGAGCATAGGAATGGTTATATAAACAGAAAGAACAACTTTTTACCCATTATATAATATAAAACCTTCTTCACAGTATCCAACTATTAGAATATATGATATAAACCTCCAATGCACAAGACACAAAACTTTCAATTTTAAGTTCCACTAATATCAAATCATAATAAACATACAATTTTCCCAATGGTAATAATTCCACAAGTATTTCACTCCCTTGTTTCATACCCTATGATTCAAATACGAGATGAGCACCCATATATGTGATTCCAGAGTTCTTGTCCATTGTGACTACCAGCTTCTTAATATGATCTATGCCATATGGTTATCAATATTGGAGTATATGAAGAGTTCTGTTTGTCAATGATCTCTGACGTAGAAATTACTTGAGAAAAAAACAAAAAACAAGATGTGGGGGAAGAGACCGCTATAGCTGTGACTGTGAGCCAATAAAACATTGAAACTCCCTCATATCACAGGAGTCCAATTTAGGATCTAGATCACATGTTTATTGACTGTAATGCTAATCTTGATTTGTATACACCTAGAATCAGCCTCAGAAGATCTTAACCAATTGCTCCATAAATATAATTTTTTACGCCTTTAATGATTTCCTCCACTAAGGAAGAGATAAAATATTTAAAACTTTATACAGCCATGAAAATGCACCATGAATATTTTCAAATATTTAAGCAGATGGTAGCTTTAACCCATTACCCCATAACCTGTTTCTAGTTTTGAAAACAGGTGAAACAGGTGACCACTCAACCCATTACCCCATAGTCTGTTTCTATTATTAAAGATATGTGACCACTTAAAGCAGGTTGAAAGTAAAGCAGAATGCGCCATAAGGCGCATTCTGCTTTACTTTCAGCCTGCTTTAAGTATTAATCTTCTTGAATATAGAACATATTTCTTATAATACATATTCATAGCTGTACAATTCTAATCTCTTTCCTTCAATGGAAAAATAAATGAAAGGCGTAAAAAGGTGTATTTATGGAGTAATGGGTTAAAGCAGGTTGAAAGCAAAGAAGAATGCGCCTTAAGGCTTTACTTTCAGACTGTTTTAAGCTACAATCTGCTAGGATACAGAAAAGATTTCTTCTGACTCGTATTCATGACTGTTGGAACTATTTTCTTCTATGGAGGAAAACATTAAAGGCGTAAAAAAGCATATGCATTGAGTAATGGGTTAAGCAGGTTGAAAGTGAAGAAGAAGGCTCCTTTATGATCACTCTGCTTTATTTGCCGCCTGCTATAAGTGGTCATCTGTCTTCAAAACTGGATATTGCGCATATTGAGTAACAGGTTAAATTATATTTAAGTTTAATATCTAATTGATTGATGGTAAGTCAAACAGTACAAAGTCTCTACAGAGAGGATAACGAGATGCTTACTCTGCTTGCTGGCATCTCAAGATACAAAGCCATTAGTAAATGTTAAATCTTAGCACACTAATGGTGAGCCCATGACAAACTGATGAGACGCTGCATAATGTGCTTCTCATCGGATTCCATCTGTTTGACACTCTAGCCCTGTTTTAAAATCTTTATATAGAAAATTTCATTTTAAGAACAGTAACAGCTAGCAAGATGTCAATAGTTACAGACTAAAAAATTTCAAAGAAATTGTATCAAAGAATTAATACTTAATTGCGGGGGAGTTTGTTTTATCTGTCATTTGATGAAGGTAAGAGTTGAATAGGCTTGGTTCGTTACAACCAAACTCAGGTCATGTTGCCCTTTATTAATTGTTTCCTCCATGATCTTGTGAAACAATACACGAATATATCCAACTAATGAACCGAAACCAAAATCACTATAGGCATCTTCCCTGCAGTATACTGTTTAAAGCAAGATTAAAGTAAACCAGAAAGCTCATAAATTTCATTCTGCTTTAACCCTTAAATTTCCTCCCTGAAACTTCAAATAGACAATTCCAGTTTCCAATTAAGTCTAATTAATGTTTGACTATTTCTGGTTGTTTTTGTCAATGTATTACAATATCACAAACAGTGTAGACCCTGATCAGAGGGCTCCTTAGGGAGCCCTCTGATCAGGGTCTACATTGTTTGCATAGGACAAGCATACTCTTCACAGGTACAATGTTTGTAAAAGGATGCATATATGCGTGACTATATGGTTCAAAGAGTTAAGCTACCGCCTTTATTCAGAATACTATGAATGAATATTAAATTGTGCACTAGCTGTTTTATTATATGGGAGTGCTGGAACTTCATGAGTAGCCAAAAGGCATGCATGTGCCACTGTGGAGAAAAGTGTTGAAGAAGTATGGGTCTGATTAAAGAATGTTTTTAGACATAGAAAAAATAAAACTGAAAGCTGGAAGCAAATTTTCTAGAGTTCTGGAAATACAGAAATGGAAGAGCAACTAAATTTCGTAATTAAAGCAGATGACATTTCAAGCAGATAATTCTTATTCTTCTTTCTAACAGTTAATAACTTCTAAATACAGAAATTTAAAGAAATTTATTATTCATGCAAATTCATCTTTGGCAACAAAAATGACTATATTATCTGAGATAGACTGCTCTGAGTACATTGTATGTTGTATTACCACTCAGGAAACAAGTAGGGAGTCTGCAACTGTTACAGTTAAACTTGTTTTAACCCATTACCCCATAACTATGCCTTTTTTGGACTTAATATTATTCCTCCACTGAAGAAAAATAGTTCCAATTTATACAGTCATGAATTATGTATCATAAGAAATATTTTCTATATCCTAGCAGATGGTAGCTTAATAAAGCAGGCGGAAAATAAAGCTGAATGCGTCTTAAGGTATACTTCGCGGGTGCGCTTAGTTTCCATACAAGGTGTTATGAAACTTTTCTTGAAGAATGATAATAGCCTAAGAAACAATGTGTGAAAATATAGGCAAAAGTTATCGTGTGGTTTGTCTTTAAGGTCTCTTTTTTTGACAAAAACCTGAAATTTTGATGATTTTATTTTTCTCAAAAACAAATAAAGCTAATGACTATTAGTCTAGCCCACTAAGTAGTCCACAACATTCATTCCAAGAAAACCTAAAAACATTTTGAATAAATGTGTTTAGAAAGATGTTATCAGCTATTTAAATTTTGCAAAATGCTAAAAAATTAAATTACAAAAAACTGACTCATTCAATGTACATTTGTTTTCATTTTATTCAAATATATGGTTGATGAAATAGTTGGTCAGAAAAAATTAGAAAATATTACAGTCAGGATGTGTTGTAATAACAGATTTTCTTACTAAAATGTCAGAAATTTGAAGTTGAGATACAGTAATTACCTATCTTAAAATTAAAATTCTGTCATTAAAATGCATTATTATTCATTCATGGACTTGCATGCAAGGTTAATTATATTGATAATAATGGGCAATATCGATCTTGAAAAGGTTGATGTATTGATAAGCTTCAATGTGTTGATTTATGGTTCGATCAAATCTTATACATGTATACAGATTTTATTGACTTGTAAGTCATTAAACTAAAACGTACATGTAAGTGGACATATAATTGGACCGTATATAACATCACTTATTCTAATCAACGAAGACTAAACATAACATACTTGAGCACTGCGTTATGGATTGACAAGTCAATAAATCGGACACTTAAACTTAAAAAAATATTATGTTATGGATGGGACTCGAACCTATGACCTTTGGATTGCTAGTCAATCAGTCTACCGACTGCGCTATGAAGGACTATACTAAACCGTATCAACATTTCCTTTATATAAATTTTCTAGTATAAGCACGTGCGGAAAAAGTCTATGTCGTTCCGCTCACCCGCAAGAGTGACTTCCATATGCGAAGTACCTTAAGGTGCATTATAGCTGCTTTATTTTCAACCTGCTTTGAAGCGGTCACCTGTCTTCAAAAGTAGAAACAGTCTATGGGGTTCAAAAGTAGAAACAGTCTATGGGGTTCAAAAGTAGAAACAGTCTATGGAACAGTCTATGGGGTTCAAAAGTAGAAACAGTCTATGGGGCTCAAAAGTAGAAACAGTCTATGGGGTTCAAAAGTAGAAACAGTCTATGGGGCTCAAAAGTAGAAACAGTCTATGGGGTTCAAAAGTAGAAACAGTCTATGGGGTTCAAAAGTAGAAACAGTCTATGGGGTTCAAAAGTAGAAACAGTCTATGGGGTTCAAAAGTAGAAACAGTCTATGGGGTTCAAAAGTAGAAACAGTCTATGGGGTTCAAAAGTAGAAACAGTCTATGGGGTTCAAAAGTAGAAACAGTCTATGGGGTTCAAAAGTAGAAACAGTCTATGGGGTTCAAAAGTAGAAACAGTCTATGGGGTTCAAAAGTAGAAACAGTGTACTTTCTTCACTGCCGGAATAAATCAAACTGCATGTTAACAGCAGATGACAATTGTTGCAGATCTGGGGGTTTTAAGATCACAATAAATTCTAAGAAAATATCAGATAATCATGAAATTAAATGGCGTGACCATTTTTGTTTGTATAAAAATGTGTAGTCCTAAGATCCTGTCAAGAGCAGAGCACTATCATGAGAAGAAATGGACTGGCTAATGAATGGCCTGTTTTATGGTAAATTAACTACCAAGAGTTTTATGTTGAGCGTACAGTGTTCCCTCCCTACAACAGCCCTCCAAACAATGACTCCCTCTTTACAACGACCCTTACCGCAGTTACCTAAACAGGACAATTATGTCTAACGATTTTACTGATGCAATATTGTCTGCATAAAATTGTCCTCTGCTATTTTTTCTCAAAGTTACTTATAATTGGACATTAAGATAGAATAATATAATGACGAGTGACAAACTGCTTGAATCCAGATCATACACCACTTTATGCGGCTTCTGATCTGAATTCAAGCTGTTTGCAAATATAAGCCAAGTCTTAATTTTCCCTCCCTATAACAACTCCCTCCGAACAACACACCCATTCTGTGTCTCCCATTGGGTGTCATTGTAGAGAGGGTGCACTGTCAATTTTTGTGTTGGTATTTGCCTCTTCTCCCTCTCAAATACTTGTTTATCACATAATCTGCGGTCTGGGAGCTGCATAAAGCCATTCTATAAATATCGTAACCTACTAGTGAAATATCATTTTTTGGGTTCCAAGCAACCCTGTTCGTCAACAAACGCTGCATGTAGGGGGACACCAAATGACGTCATTTGTGATGACGTTACTGTAAACAAGGTCACGTTTTGGTGGAAATCTATATAGAGAAAGTGATTACAACCTGAGGCTAAATAGGTTTTTAAAATATTTATGTGATAAATAGATTCTCACATTATGCTCATTATTTATCATTTTTAATAAACTCGTTGACAAAAATAAATATGACGCTCGCCAAGGATCACATCATATTATTTTAGTCAACCAGTTTATTAAAAATGATAAATAATGAGCACGAATGTAAGATCCTCTATATAGGCTGTCAGCCAAATTGAAAAAGAGCTCTATTTAAGGAGCTACGTCACCCCGAAAGGTAGAAAATTTCTACTTATATCATGATGTAGCATACACATAGGCGACCCCATTTAGGGTGGATGACAAGCCTGAAAGTGGTGCAGATTTTTTTAATTAGCGTTTCCATGGCAACCGCTCATTTTTACACAGTGATTCAGGAAAACGTCTGTAACTTGGTCAATTTTTGTAATAGAAGAATGAAAATAGTACAGTGATGGAGCTTAGACATTGAGCTTTAATAAAATGAGAGTTTGTGTAAATTATCTCATTTGCATACTTATGAATATTAATGAGAATATTAAAAAACTCGTAAAAATAGGAAAAATAATATCAAAATCAAACTTTCAACTAATAATTAAACACACTCAAAGGATACAAAAGATGCCAATTTTGCTTAAAAAACATATCTGAACATTCCTTGAAAGAATGAGCTGGGTTTGATTAAACACTGGCTACTGTATATGCCCCAAATTCCGTTTCTATGACAACCGTCCATTTCTGACACAGAAAACATGGCAATTTCTCAAACTTGCCCCATCCTCCAGAAAATCCTCTGTAACTTTGTTACTTTTGGTAATATAAGTATGAAAATTGTACAGTGAGTTATAGAGCTTAGAAGTTGGCCTTTAATTAAATGAACTTTTTATATTAATTATCTCATTTGCATAATTATGAATATTAATGAGATTATTAAAATCCTTAAAAATGCAGGGAAAAATTATTAAAATCATACTGAGTACGTAAATTTTGAACTGACTCGGAGGACACAAACAGAGCAAATCGTAATTACGATATATCAGAGAATATTTCTAGAATAATTGAGTCGGTTGGCGGGTCATAACCCTTTGATCACACGTGCAACGAGTTCCGTTCCCATGACAACAGGTCCACACAGATTCATTATTCATTCAGGAAAGCCACTGTATCTTTGGCGTTATTTGTGAAAAAGAATGAAAATGAATTTTCAATAGAGCCTAAACATTTGCTTTTACTTGGATGAAAACTGATGCACTTTATCTAAATTGCATACTGATGAATATTAATGAGATAATAAGAAAAACAGAGATAATTTATGAACATGTATCAAAACCATATTTCGAACTAATCCTTAATCTGGCACAGGGGTCACAAGAAGAACATGTTGTAAATTGATTACTAGTATTAAAGGGCATACATAGAATGAATGAGCTTGTTTTGTGCCAAAATTATCTGCCAAATCTGTTTTAGCTCACCTGAGCAAAAGGCTCAAGATGAGCTGTTGTAATGGCCTTGTGTTCGGCGTGATGTGTCATCCATCGTCGTTAACATTTGCTTCAACTGACATCTCCTCCAATACCACTTGACAGATTTCCCCCAAACTTTACAGAAATGTTTCTTGAATAAAGTTCTTTCAAATTTTTCCAAAAGATAAAAACGATGCAGAATTTTGGTTGCCATTGCAACCGAAGTAACAACCTTAAAGAAATTTTAACAATTCTTAACAAAAACTACAAGGGTCAGAGCTTAGATATTTGACACATAGTAGCAGCTATAGGTTCTCTATCAATTTTATTTAAATTATTCCCCTGGGGTCAAAACTGGCCCGCCCCGGGGGTCACAGTTTTACAAAGAAAGATACAGTTAGATTTTGAACAGCTTGTCCTCTGAAGCAAATGTAGCCAAAGCTTTGATATTTGGCATGGATGACATTGCTAAATGTCCTTTACCAATATTGTTGAAATGGTTTGGGTCTATTGAATAACTAGGTCACATGAGCAAAAATAGATATGGCAATGAAAACTTCAAAAAACTTTCTGATCTGAAACCCTAGTACACAGAGTTTAGATATTAGGCATATAGTATCAATTACAGGTTTTATGTCAAGATTGTTTAAATTATGTCTCTGTGATAAAAAATGGTCCACCCGGGAGTCACAGTTTTACATAGAGTACGTTATTTAGTGACATTTTAAAACATCTTCTTCTCTCAAACTAATGTGACCAAAGCTTTGATATTTTGCGTGGTGACACTTCTAGATGGCCTTTACAAATATTAAAGAAATGATTTTGGTCTGATGCATATCTAGGTCACATGAACAAAAATTGATTGTTCCCATGAAAACTTAAAAATGCTTCTAATCCGAAGTCCTAGTACACAGAGCTTAGATATTTGGCATATATCATCCTCTGCTGGTTTTCTATCAAGATTATTCAAAACATGCCTCGTGGGGTAAAAATGACCCGTCCTGGGACATAAAATCATTCTCTTCATTTATTCAGCTTTTCTGAATTGGGCGAAATATAACACATGTGACTCTTGTAATGTTGTTATTACAATCAACAAGCTTTCAAAAGCCGCATCATAAACATTTCCTGTTTCAGACAAATCTTTTGTACAATTTTCTTGCTTGATATACTTGCTATGATGGTCTTTGTGATATTTGGCTTTATTTGCAATGAGCTTGCTGTAGTCACTAATCCTACAGCTCTTTTCTGTGTCATTCTTTTCCTGTGTTCTCTTCTCCAATATGGAACAAAATTCAAATATTGCCACATTTGTGAGATTCTTGTCTCTTTTATAAGACTTTTTCTCACAAAATAAACACAGTTCTTTCCAGTTGAAAAACTTCCTCTGAATTTTATATGTAGAAGGACCTCGTTTCCCATCACTACCAGTGTCAGGGTCAATGTGTGATCTTGCAACGTAGTGTATGTTGAATAACACCCATTATCCTCATGCCAGTGAATATCTCCCACAGATTCTTTCAATTTATACTCATCTTCAGACATCCTTTTAACATAGCTGTCTATGGTCTCGGCGAATTCTATATCACGAGTCCTCCTTCTAGAAAGTAAAGCACCAAGGAAGGTATCTATCCCTTGAGACGTAGCCTTTCTCAAGGCCTTGTCTTTTCAGACTGGCATATAATCAAGTTGAGCTTCTCTGTTTCTTGCCGGTTTGAGTGTTAAGACATTCTACACTCTACATAGCACATGTAACTATGAGTTAATGTCAGAATAGACTTATCTGAAATGAAATATCGGTGTATTTTGCTTCAATGTGTAAAAATGCAAAGATTTCCGATTTGGCATCAACTCCAAATGATGTACAGGCTTTCAATATGTAGACTTATCCGCGTATATGTGATCTTTTAAGTACTTCTGACTGAACGTGTTCAGATCGAAATCTGAACTGATTTGTCATCAGTTGTTTTGATCCCATGCTCTGATTCGGACGAATGGGATAAGCCTAAATCTTCTTCCTGAAATCATCAGCATCTCATCTTATAATTCCTCATCGCTATATGACCTATTTTGCATCGCAGTACTGTAAAACCCAACTCATCCACCAATGCAATCACTCATTAATCCGTTTCTTTCAAAAGGCTAAATACTGTAGTGACATTTGCAAACAGATTGGATCTGCATAAGACACCGAGTTGTTTTGCATCATACCCAGATCCAAGTTTTTTGTCACCCAGACAACATTTTCACCTATTTTGAAAGGCTTTGAAAGATTTCAGGACCTTTGGCCACCTGGAATTTCGCTACCTAAGCATGTTCGCTACATATCAAATATCATAAATATTATGCCAAATATCAAAGCTTTGGCCACATTAGCTTCAGATGACAATCTGATCAAAACTTTACTGTATAATTCCTTTTACAACTGCGACAAGCTGTTCAAAATCTAACTGTATCTTTCTTTGTAAAACTGTGACCCCCGGGGCGGGCCAGTTTTGACCCCAGGGGAATAATTTGAATAAACTTGATACAGAACCTAAAGCTGCTGCTATGTGTCAAATATCTAAGTTCTGACCCTTGTAGTTTTTGTTAAAAATTGTTTTCAAGATTTCCTTTTGATTTTTACTTCGGTTGCCATGGTAACCAAAATTCTGCATCGTTTTTATCTTTTGGAAAAATTTGAAAGAACTTTATCCAAGAAACATTTCTGTAAAGTTTGGGGGAAATCTGTCAAGTGGTATTGGAGGAGGTGTCAGTTGAAGCAAGTGTTAACGACGATGGATGACACATCACGCCGAACACAAGGCCATTATAACAGCTCATCTTGAGCCTTTTGCTCAGGTGAGCTAAAACATATATGGCAGATAATTTTGGCACAAACCAGCTCATTCATTCTATGTATGCCCTTTAATACTAGTATTCAATTTACAACATGTTCTTCTTGTGACCCCTGTGCCAGATTAAGGATTAGTTCGAAATATGGTTTTGATACATGTTCATAAATTATCTCTGTTTTTCTTATTATCTCATTAATATTCATCAGTATGCAAATTAGATAAAGTGCATCAGTTTTCATCAAATAAAAGCAAATGTTTAGGCTCTATTGAAAATGTATTTTCATTCTTTTTTCACAAATAACGCCAAAGATACAGTGGCTTTCCTGAATGAATAATGAATCTGTGTGGACCTATTGTCATGGGAACGGAACTCGTTGCACGTGTTATCAAAGAATTATGACCCGCCAACCGACTCAATTATTCTAGAAATATTCTCTGATATATCGTAATTACGATTTGCTCTGTTTGTGTCCTCCGAGTCAGTTCAAAATTTACGTACTCAGTATGATTTTAATAATTTTTCCCTGCATTTTTAAGGATTTTAATAATCTCATTAATATT
Source organism: Gari tellinella (assembly GCA_922989275.2). NCBI lineage: Eukaryota > Metazoa > Mollusca > Bivalvia > Cardiida > Psammobiidae > Gari > Gari tellinella. The sequence continues at coordinate 58,530,780 of OV277858.1, forward strand.
CATAATTATGCAAAATTAATGAGATAATTAATATAAAAAGTTCATTTAATTAAAGGCCAACTTCTAAGCTCTATAACTCACTGTACAATTTTCATACTTATATTACCAAAAGTGACAAAGTTACAGAGGATTATCTGGAGGATGGGGCAAGTTTGAGGAATTGCCATGTTTTCTGTGTCAGAAATGGACGGTTGTCATAGAAACGGAATTTGGGGCATACAGTAGCCAGTGTTTAATCAAACCTAGCTCATTCTTTCAAGGAATGTTCAGATATGTTTTTAAGCAAAATTGGCATCTTTTGTATCCTTTGAGTGTGTTTAATTATTAGTTGAAAGTTTGATTTTGATATTATTTTTCCTATTTTTATGAGTTTTTTAATATTCTCATTAATATTCATAAGTATGCAAATGAGATAATTTACACAAACTCTCATGTTATTAAAGCTCAATGTCTAAGCTTCATCACTGTACTATTTTTATTCTTCTATTACAAAAATTGACCAAGTTACAGTGGTTTTCCTGAAACACAGTGTAAAACTGGGCTGTTGCCATGGAAACGCCAAATAAAAAAATCTGCACCACTTTCAGGCTTGTCATCCATCCTAAATGGGGTCGCCTATATGCATACTAAATCATGGTATATGTGGAATTTTTCTACCTTTCGGGGTGAGGGGGACGAAAAATTTACTTAGCCAGCTGATAGCCTAATATATAATATCCTACTAACTATGAATATCTATGATCTTAGCTATTACACTGGCTATCAAAATAAGGAAATGTTTTCCCAAGAAAGAGTGCAGACATATGTAAGATCCTTATATAAGAAAACAGCGCAGACCCTGATTCAGACAGCTCCCTCAGGAGCTGTCTGATCTAGGTGTACACTGTTTTGTAAAAAGTGTCAATATGCACTTAAAGAGCAGAAAGGTTAAGGTGAGATCACTCTGAGAGAATGTTAACTGATGTCTTATGTTGCTTCTTGCCTCATAGCTCTGTACTAAATACACATTTCAATACAATTGTCATGGCAACTAGCAATTTGATGTTCATTTTATAGCTAAAGTAGCAGGATGACAATCTTTCTTCTTTCAAGCTGAGAAATAAATAGAAATAAACTTACAGTATTGCTTATCTCACAGAAAATGCTGGGTTTTAATTGTGTGTGTGTGTGTGTGTGGTGATGTATTTTTACTTACAGTCAAACCTGTCTTATATGACTTTCATCTGTTTTTAGTGGTAAAATATTATACCAGTCAACATCATTATGCATGTTTCTCTAAATAAACTATGTATTAATCCTTTCTTCCACAACCATTGATATACAATCATTTTCTATATTTTGAACTAATTTTCAGACAAAATTGCAAAGGTTCATTTAAGATTTTGGCTATTTTGGAAGTATTAGGGAAAACAGATTTTAAAGTCAGTGTCACTCTTTTTGGCCGACATTCTAACAGCTAACATGCAAACAAAGGAGTATTTGCGTCCCAGAAATGAATACTGAAAAATCAATTGTCGAGTCGCTGCAAACAGGTGCATTGAACTGTCAAATGGGACTTTGGAAGCTGCATTTTACAGTTGTTACTCGCGCAACACACAGGTGCCAGACGCATGCTTTGCCCGAATATAACACCTCCAAACACAAATAAAGTGAGTAAAAACACCCGTTTCTATGATCGGACACCATATTCTGACCTACAGCTCATTTTTTTATTTTTATTTTTCATATAGTATATACCTTGGAAAGGTGTCCAACTCCAGCGGCAAACGTGCTTCGCTAAACGCACCGACTTCATTCAAAGTCTTGTTGCGCAGTCAATTCTTGATCTATTATCAATACATAGAGACCATCGTACGCAGAAAACCCTATGGTACACCATGGAATTCCATATTATAACAATTTCCATCGATAACAAGCCCATCCGACCCTGGAAAGTCGCAATACATTCAGGTCAAACAAGTCTCTACCGATACATATACACAGTACTTTTTACCGCTAGAGTCTTATCTTTACATCTTAAATCTGCGACATGCACTCCATGTCCTCCATATTTCGATAAAGTCATTTAAAAGAAGTAACTTACCATACATGTCAAAGCCAAAGTACTCTGCATTATATATCGGTAGAGACTTGTTTGACCTCAGTGTGTTGCGACTTTCAATGGGCGAATGGGCCTGTTATGGATAGAAATTGATATTATATGGAATTCTATGGTGTACCATAGGGTTTTCGGCGTACGATGATCTCTGGCATCTGGCATCTGGCACCTGTGGCGCAACACAGATTGTCGTTATAAGCAGTCTCAATATATAGGAAAATGTGTTAGGAAGAATTTTTAAGGTCACCTAAGATAGGGACGGTCGCCATGACAGGTTATACTATATAATAACCTAAATAGCCCCCCTCCCCCAAAAAAACCCTGCCCCACATAAACTACATTATACACTTAATTATTATGTAAACTCGAAAAAAGAAAAAAAATCTGTTGATGAAGAGCTGTTGAATCACAAAAGGCCATTAGTTTTCATATAGCTCTACAATATTTAAATATGTTCTCATTTATTCAAAGGCAGACTATGCCAAATAAATCTTGTAAAAACATCAGAATCAGCCATGGTTTTTTTCTATCATCAAAGTATCAGGTTATAAAACAGATAGTTTCCATATAGCCTTAAACAATGGTTTTCCTGTGTATGTCATTAATATAGGAGACTTGCTGTGAGCTTCAGAGAAAGGAATATCTCCTTAGAGCAATGAAAGATAATACTAGAGCTTGTTTTTGTGAACAAGAGCCCCATGGGGCATATTTCGCTCACCTGAGAATAGTTGACAAAATGGAGATAATGATTTATGTCAGGGACGGGGTCATTTTTTACCCAAGGGGCATTATTAAATTTAAACAATCTTGATAGAGGACCTGTAGATGATGCTATATGCCAAATATCTAAGATCAGGGTACTAGGGTATAAGACAAGAAGATTTTTTAAAGTTTACATTGAAAAAATCTATTTTAGCTCCTGTCACAGACATATGACATATGAAACAGACTGGAACCATTTGAACAAAATAGGTAAAGGACATTTAGAAGTGTCACCATGCCAAATATCAAAGCTCTGGCCATATTGGTTTCAGAGGAGAAGATGTTTGAAAATTTCACTATATAACTCTATCTAAAACTGTGACCCCCGGGCAGGGCCAATTTTGACCCCAGGGACATAATTTAAACAAACTTGATAGAGGACCTGAAGGCAATGCTATGTGCGTAATATCTAAGCTCTGGCCCTTGTAGTTTCAGAGGAGAAGACGTTTGAAAATTTCACTATATAACTCTATGTAAAACTGTGACCCCCGGGGGCGGGGCCAATTTTGACCCCAGGGACATAATTTAAACAAACTTGATAGAGGACCTGAAGGCAATGCTATGTGCGTAATATCTAAGCTCTGGCCCTTGTAGTTTCAGAGGAGAAGACGTTTGAAAATTTCACTATATAACTCTATGTAAAACTGTGACCCCCGGGGGCGGGGCCAATTTTGACCCCAGGGACATAATTTAAACAAACTTGATAGAGGACCTGAAGGCAATGCTATGTGCGTAATATCTAAGCTCTGGCCCTTGTAGTTTTAGACAAGAAGATTTTTTAAGTTTTCACTGAAAAAAATCTATTTTTAGCTCCTGTGACCTAGATATGCAACCGACCACAACCATTTGAACAAAATAGGTATAGGACATCTAGAAGTGTCACCATGCCAAATATCAAAGCTCTGGCCATATTAGTTCCAGAGGAGAAGACGTTTGAAAATTTCACTATATAACTCTATGTAAAACTGTGACCCCGGGGCGGGGCCAATTTTGACCCCAGGAGCATAATTTTAACAAACTTGATAGAGGACCTGTAGATGATGCTATGTGCCAAATATCTAAGCTCTGGCCCTTGTTGTTTCAGACAAGAAGTTTTTTTTAAGATTTCCTTATTTTTTCACTTTGGTTGCCATGGCAACCAAAGTTCTGCATTGTTTTTAATTCTTTGAACAAATTTGAAAGAGCTTGACCCAAAGAACATTTCTGTAAAGTTTGGTTGAATTCTGTCAAGCGGTATAGGAGGAGATGTCATTTGAAGCATTTGTTAACGACGACGGACGACGACGCACACAGGGCCATCCCAATAGCTCACCTTGAGCCTTTGGCTCAGGTGAGCTAAAAAATCCTAAGATTTCAAAATGTTCAATTTTTAAGCGAGATCTTCCGAATTATACCTTTTACCCATAGTCTGGTTTTAGTTTTTAAGACACGTAATGCTTAAAGCAGGTTGAAAGTAAAACAGAATGCGCCTTAAGGCGCATTCTGCTTTACTTTCAGCCTGTTTTAAGCTACCATCTGCTAGGATAAAAATCCGAAGATTTAAGAAAAATCCGGAGAAATGGCAGCCCTGATTTTAGAACAGTAGCAGACATGTGTTATAGACGTAAATATTCCTTAGCACTCAAAGAGTAATCTCTTTCACAGCTTATGGCACCAAATAGTAACTTTGCAAACAGTTTGGATCCTGATCAGCTGCTGCTGATCAGGATCCTAACAGTTTGACACTTGTATTGACATTTCTTCAGTCAAAACAGCCCTATAGCCGACTTTATATGTTGCATTCTGTCAACAATCATCAACTGATTGCTTAATATAAGCTCTTACCAGACATAATATACTTAACCCATTACTTCATAGATACACCTTTTTATGCCTTTAATCTATTCATCCACTGAAGAAAATGGGTCCAATTTAAAGTCAATGCTCTATAAGAAATATTATAGATATCCTAGCAGATGATAGCTTGAAGCAGGCTGACAGTAAAGCAGAGTACACCTTAAGGCACATTCTGCTTTACTTTCAGCCTGCTTTAAGTGGTCACCTATCTTCCAAACTATAAACAGGCTATGGGTTTAAGGGTTTATAATGCAGCTTATTAATCATGCAACTGTCAACATATAGTCTAATATCACCAAGTCTAACAATACTGTCCGGAAGTCATCCAACTACATGTGTACCTGACACAGTTAACATATAGTCTAATATCACCAAGTTTAACAATACTGTCCGGAAGTCATCCAACTACATGTGTACCTGACACAGTTAACATATAGTCTAATATCACCAAGTTTAACAATACTGTCCGGAAGTCATCCAACTACATGTGTACCTGACACAGTTAACATATAGTCTAATATCACCAAGTCTAACAATACTGTCCGGAAGTCATCCAACTACATGTGTACCTGACACAGTTAACATATAGTCTAATATCACCAAGTTTAACCCTTAGCCCGCCAAATAAATTGTCGTCTGCTATATTTCTCGTCTGCTTCAAGTTTCAAAGTACTTCGAAGTTGCTCAAAATTGCTGAAAATGTTGTCCAAGTGTCAAACAGCTTGGATCCGGATGAGACGCCGAGTTACTCGGCGTCTCATCCGGATCCAAGCTGTTTGCATATGGAGCTATAGTCGTGACTGGCAGGCTAAGGGTTAACAATACTGTCCAGAAGTCATCCAACTACATGTGTACCTGACACAGTTAACATATAGTCTAATATCACCAAGTCTAACAATACTGTCCGGAAGTCATCCAACTACATGTGTACCTGACACAGTTAACATATAGTCTAATATCACCAAGTTTAACAATACTGTCCGGAAGTCATCCAACTACATGTGTACCTGACACAGTTAACATATAGTCTAATATCACCAAGTCTAACAATACTGTCCGGAAGTCATCCAACTACATGTGTACCTGACACAGTTAACATATAGTCTAATATCACCAAGTTTAACAATACTGTCCGGAAGTCATCCAACTACATGTGTACCTGACACAGTTAACATATAGTCTAATATCACCAAGTTTAACAATACTGTCGGGAAGTCATCCAACTACATGTGTACCTGACACAGTTGACATATAGTCTAATATCACCAAGTCTAACAATACTGTCCGGAAGTCATCCAACTACATGTGTACCTGACAAAGTTAACCCATTACCCCATAGGCTGTTTTAATTTTGAAGATATGTGACCACTTAAAGCAGGTTGAAAGAAAAGCAGAATGCGCCCTAAGGCGCATTCTGCTTTACTTTCAGCCTGCTTTAAGTTACCATCTCCTAGAATATAGAAAATATTTTTTGTGAAAAATGTTCATGACTATATAAATTTGAACTATTTTCTTCAGTGGAGGAATACATTTTAGGCGTAAATACACATTACCAGTTGACAGCGCGATACAGAGTGATGTATTTAGCTCGAGACGTTTTTGGCGGAAATAGCCGATCTGACGAGCGCCTTGGCGCGAGTCTGATTGGTTGTTTCCGCCAAAAACGTCGAGAGCTAAATGCAACACTCTGTTGCGCACTGCCAACTGGTGATGTGTTTATTATATGCCTTGAATACAAACCAGAAACAACTAAATAGTTGTTTAAATCATTTTATATCCAAAATGTATTAGTTATTTGAAGCAGAACAAGATTGTTTGTATGTCACAAAGAATAACACGGCACTCGTACATGTACGTAAATGACATCACGTCAAATCGAAAGCGAGGTCAGAGTAAAATACAAAGTGGCTGATACAGACTCTTGTATTTTACTGTGCAAATACACGCGGAAACGCTCGATATCATGCAAAGGCGTATAATAAAAAGGCGTATTTATGGGGTAATGGGTTAATGTACATACAGTTCAGGAAACATTTTAAGCCATTACCCCATAGCCTGTATTTTTGGGGTAATTGATACAAGAAAGTGAATCAGCCATCAGGCCTTGGCTTACCCAGTTTCTCATCCAACTCCAAACTGTTTGCAATGGACATTATAAGATCCAACTCCAAACTGTTTGCAATGGACATTATAAGATCCAACTCCAAACTGTTTGCAATGGACATTATAAGATCCAACTCCAAACTGTTTGCAATGGACATTATAAGATCCAACTCCAAACTGTTTGCAATGGACATTATAAGATCCAACTCCAAACTGTTTGCAATGGACATTATAAGATCCAACTCCAAACTGTTTGCAATGGACATTATCAGCAGTGTTTTTAGCACAAGCGTGACAACACTGTCTTCTCCACTGTTATTACTCCCTACCATACATTTCTATGAGGATCTCGGGCAAAGAAAACATGTGATTACTTGCTCATGTTTCAATTTACAGAACTAATGGATGATTGAAGGTGCTTATGACTCTGGTAGCACGTGTTGAAGTCTCTTAAAGTCATCCCGCTGATGTAATTCAACAAGTAATTTGTCACATTAGAAATAAGAAAGCACAAAATTATGTCACATTTGGTCCTATAAATAGGCCACCCTGCTTTTAATTCCTAGTGATGTCTAGGTAAACACTTCTTTTACAGACAGTGCATTGGTGAAGAATACACTTGTCCTAGACAGTGTACACCCATATTGGAGAGTTTCTAAAGAAGTTCTCTCGTCAGGGCTATATTATTTGTAATACCGGTAATTATACTTTGGAATCTGATTAGAATTTGTACTGTTTGTTTTATTATTACTTCTGGGCCCCACAAAAAGTTGAACTTAAATCCTTCACAGGGTAAGGGAGATAATTATGGAGGGGACAGGGCTAAAATGGCCTATTTTTTTAGTAATTCAAGGGGTATAATCCTGGCATACTTTACACAATTTAGCTGGTTTAGAGGGTTACATATATAATGTTCACTAAAGTGAGTTTGAAATATCATAGTTTGGCTGTGCAGTGTTCCCTCTCTACAACGGCCCTCCCAACAAAGACTCCCTCCTTACAACGACCCTTGCCGCTGTTCCCCAAACAAGACATTTATGTCCACCCTATTCACGACTGCAATGTTGTTTGTTTAAAAGTGTCGTCTGCTGTTTTTCTCAAAGTTACATAATGGGCATTTTGACAGAAAAACCTTAACAACAAGTGACAAATAGCTTGAATATGCGTAACGCTGAATCTGATCTGGATTCAAGCTGTTTGCAAATATAAGCCGATTTACCTCACTATAACGACTCCCTCCGAACAACGCACACACATGTTGTCACCCCTTGGATGGGGTTGTAGAGAGGGAGCGATGTATATCTAAAACCTGATTTAACCGACACATTGCTTTATCCGACACCATCAGTGGGTACCAAAGGATGTCAGATAAGGCAGTTTATACTGTATAATCCAAACCTAGGTCACTTTATCCTGACACCAGACAGACTGGTTCTTTAAATGTCCTCATTATGCAGGCGCCAAGTGAGATCACTTTACATAGACCATAGACTGTGTGACAGGATATGATGAATGATCAGTAGAGAAGCAGTTTTCTTGTCATTCTATCGGCTCCACATTCTCCTAGTTCCAGTCTGTATTTATAGTTTGACAAGAGTATACACTCTGTGAGTTAATGGGAGATAGGTGACAGCCTAGTGCAGTTGTTGTTGTTTTTAAGAAGGATTTACAGTAAAACACCTTTCTAATGACCACTAAAATGAAGGCTAATAGAGTGTATATAAGACAGGTGACAGCATAAAGCAAGGTAACAGTAAGCCAGTAAGCTCCTTCAGGAGCGTTTCTGTTTTACTGCCACCTTGCTTAAAACAATCACCTGTAGTAAAAACCTTTTAATAAATACATATTAGTAGTTGTAACAGAGAAGTTTTACTTTATGTCCATTCAAAGCCATGAAACGATGTATCCTCCCCTTCCTTGCATCTCTGATCACATAATGTACACTTATCCCTTTAATCCATAAAATTATATGCCTCTAGTAACACCTCCTATTTATTCCTCAGCTAAAGAGTAGTTTCCCTTTATACAGTCATGAATAATAAGATATATTTCCTTTATCCTAGCAGATGGCTGCTTTAAGCATTCTGAAAGTACAGGAGAATGAGCCATAAGGAGCATTTTGCTTTACTTTCAGCCAGCTTTAGCTCTTTGAACCATAGTCATGCATATATGCATCATTTGCAAATTAACAATGTACCTGTGAGGAGTAAACTTGTCCTATGCAAACAGTGTAGACCCTGATCAGAGGGCAAATCAATCCTAAAAGGTCAAAATTGGACTAGACTGAATTTAAAACTAGAATAATCTGTCCATTTGAGATTTCAGGGAGGAAAGGGTAATTAAGAAACCATGTATCTTCTATACTGAAATCAAGCTAACTTGTATGACATTAAAGAAAGACGTGTTGAGCATGGGACATGTATCTTGCTAAATATAACCAGAATATCATTTGCAAACAGCAATGATCCATATCAGTATCAGAACTTATCATTTGTGTATGAGCATATTAAATTATCAAATTAAACCATATTAACTCTTCTTAACCTATTACTCCATAGATAGGCATTTTAAGCATTAAATTTATTCCTTCACCACAAAAAATAGATGGGTTCATCGGAACATGTGTGTCACCTGCCAGGAACCATCAGTCGAACAAGAGCTTAAGTTAAAATGACAAACTTTGTTATAGCAGAAATAATCTTCCGTAAAAGAAAGTGTAGAAAAGGGAAATAACTCTCATGGTATTGATGCAAGAGAAATGAACCATGTGAAAGACACATCCACTCATCAAATTATTTAAGTAAATGAAATTTTATCTGGAAAGCATGAGAAGAATAGAAGTTATATGCTGAAAATAGAAAGTATGGAAAAGGGGAATAACTCTCACAGTTATCACTCATCAATCTCTTTCCATAAAAGAAATTTCATTCAGTATAACAGAAGAAATCTACATGAAAAGAAAATGTTGAAAAGGGGAATAACTCTTACAATATTGTAGCAAGAGTTATAACCCTTGTGCAATAGGCTTCCATTTGTCAAGCTCTATCGATAAATGAAGTATCATCTTAAAAGCTTCAGTAGACGTTTAATAATGTAGCGTGACGTAAAAAGCATGATGAACAGACAGACAGATGCCGGAAAAGTGATCCCTAAGTGTCACCTCTGCCTACAGCAGGTGATATAAGAAGTAGTTTCTATATCATAGTAGATGATAGCTTAAAGCAGACTGAAAGTAAAGCAGAATGTGCCTTAAGGCACATTCTGCTTTACTTTCAACCTGTTTTAAAACTCACCGATAGATCTTAAATGCCATGAATTTATCAGTCCTCTTTTTAGCAGTTGTAACAGTTCCTGTACTGTATGTCAGTCACTCTATAAAACAAGATATTCAATCTTTTTTATCATTCCCAGTTCTAATATTTTTCAGAATGTGAGCCTCATCTAGATATCAGATTTACTTCTGTCAAAATCAATGTAAAATTGCTTTTTTCCCCAAAAATGACACAGACAAGACAACAATTGGACAAAACACCAAGTGTCTTAAATAAGAATGACAAAAGATTCAGCTCAAATGAGATAATAAAACTTCTTTTTTCTCCTTATCCTTTTGCACCATAGCCTGTTTCTAGTTTTGAAAACAGGTGAATGCCTATTACAGCAGGTTGAAAATAAATCGAAATGTGCTTAAGGTTGTCTACCCGTAATCCGCCATTTTGAAATTGATCAGACGTTGGGAAATTTTTGAGCAACGTCGTAACCATTCGGTCATGTCCGTAGCGTTATCATTTTTTTCAAATTTTATTTTCTTAGTTAATTTTGTTTCATTTATACTCGCAATATGTTTATAAAAGATGAAAGCTAATGTTAAAATCCTTTAATTGTTTAGATTTAAATTATTTGCAAAATAAGTTATCACTTTTGTCAACTTCCGGCATGTGATGATAATGGAGTTTGCGACTTGAATTGAATTTTTCTCGAAATGATAAGCATAAATCGGCAAAACCATCAATCAATGTAGGTCGTTAAAAGATCATGGGTATACAGTACCTAAAGCCAAATCCATCTAAAAGCATCCTACTACAACCATAATGCGAAAAACGGTAAGAGAATTGCAAAAATCTAGACTTTAGATCTACTTTCGGTTTGAGCTGCTGCCAATCGTGTTTCATAGTTCATGGCGTGACCCATATCTTTATCTGAGCAAACATCATGTAACTCCAGAAAGGGTTTGGTGGTCATTTGTACGTAAGATATGAAGACCCTGATTGTCGATATGTGAATGTAGTGGTCTAATTAAGGGAAAATGGTAACGGGTCAAATCGGACCAAAACCAAGTCGGACCCCGAGTCAAATTGGCCCGAAACCAAATCGAACAGGGCTCCGGATAAGAAGAGGGAGTAAAATGAACAAATCCAACATTTTATCACTCGTTTCAGTCCCAAATCCCACGGTGTTACTACTTGCGATTTAAACTTGTAGTAACACCATAGAGTGTTATACAGAACTAAAGCTCCGATTACCTCCCTTCAAAGGTTTTAGTTTTTGAAATACTCCCCTTATCTGGAACCCTGCTTATAATAAATTGTAATAGAGGGTAATATGTGTGTTAACTTTAGATTTTTCATAGTTATGTGTTGTTGGGTGTTTTTTAGAAAATATTTACATGTATAATTTTGGGACACGTGAAATTAGCATTTGAAATTCACTTAAACGGACTATAATATGCATAAATATAGGTGAAACTTTCTTTTTATGAAGGTTTTTTGTCTTATTTAAAGCTTATGATATGTCTTATTGCAAAGGACTGAGAATAAGATGCTAAAGAAATGTTGAAATTGTATATCGTTTGAATCCGGATACAGTAATTATTCTCTTTCCGTTGCATAAATTTCGTAGGGGTAATTTTCAAAGAGAAAATTTGACAACTTTTTGACAGGAAACCTTTTTCATTTGATTTGTCAAATTGTTACTTAGATGTCAAATATAATTAATTTACACCCCAAATGTATGCCCCGGCTATAGAACACATGTAATTATACAAGAAAAAAAGACTTGCATCGGAAAATATGTAAATAATCTGCAGTCATATTTGAAAGGTGCAATTACCATGTCGATTTTTTAATACAAATTGTAATAATCTGCATTACTGTTTTTATTATTTTATAATACACCCTAATATATTCTATGAGGGCTTTTATTGTTAAAAAATACATAAAATATCTGGGGAAAATGCGTTTAAGAGGAAGAGGGGTCTTTGATTTACCGGTAAAATTGTCAAAGGGGGGTAAGAGGTACAAATGTGTCTGTGTTTGTCCTAGACTTTATTCAATGCTTATAAAAGTTTATGAATATGTCCATTAGGTGTATACCTTAAGAAAAATATATGGTGTATTGAGGTTTTAATGTTCGACCATTACGGGTAGACTACCTTAAAGGCACATTTTGCATTACTTTTAGCTAGCATCTGCTAGGATATAGAAACTATTTCTTATGATGCATATTCATGACTATATAAATTGGAACTATTTTCATTAGTTGAAGAATAAATTACAGGCATAAAAATGTGTATTTACGGAGTAACTGGTTTTAAATATTGCTGAACAGTCTGTGATATAATAAATTCATCCCTCTCAAACAGCGTTTTAAGCAGGATAAAGCTTAAAGTAAAATGAAAGTAAAGCAGAAAGCTCCTTTAGGAGCTTTCTGCTTTACTTGCATCTTGCTTTGAGCTGTCATCATCTGTATTCAATACTTGGCAGAAGCAGGTATCGAGAGGGGCTTCTCCATACAAATAGTTACATACTTTATCAAGACAGTAGTCTGTATTTTAACCCATAGATATGCATTTTAATGCCTTTAATTTATTCCTCCACAAAAGAGAATAGTTATACTTTATATAGTCAGAAATATGTATCACAAACATATTTTTCCATTTTCTAGTACATTTAGTAGTTGGAAGCTTAAAACAGACTGAAAGTAAAGCAGAATGTGCCTGCTTTACTTTCAAGCTGCTTTAAGTGGTCACCTGTCTTCAAACTTAGAAACAGTATATGGTGGTAATTTTAGGGTTAAAAACATAAACCTGGATGAGGACTGCTGAGAAATTTCACCCTACTTAAATCTGTCACATGTCTTCACTAACACCATCACTGAGTATAAAATTGTTGTAAGCGGCTTATGTGTGGAGTTAGGTATAGGCATAGTAATGGCTCTCCTGGTTAGGTTAATAGACCAGAAGAATCTCAGAGAAATCTCACTCATAGTTCTTAACTGACTAACTTGTAGGACAGTGTCTGTACAGTAAGAAGTAAGTCTGTCAGATATGTCAGAGATCGAGCTGGCCAGTTCCATGATTTATAGTAGTAATGAGTTAACACACTCAACCCTATTGTGACTGAGCATACTCATTATTTACAAATTCAGTAAGAAGGCAAATTGACTGCATAAATGACAGGTGACAACTTAAAGCAAGGTGAGCATAAAACAGAAAAGAGTCTTCTGTTTTACCTTGACCTTGCTTAAAGCAGTCACCTATCTTAAATACCTGATAATTCACACAATAAAGTGGTTGTAATACAGAGGTTTTACTGTAGTGTACATGTGAAAAGTACACTTGTCCTATCCAAACAGTAAGTGAATTATGTGCTATGTCTGACTTGTGGTAAAACAATAATTACAATCGTGATCACAGCCGGGAGATATTAATGTGCAAGTCATGGCTGGAAGAGGATATTTGAGATTGGCCGAACAAATTACTTCCAAAATTAGAACCTGTTGTCAGTGCTATAACAACATACAGTCTATGACAAGACAACATACAGTCTATGACAAGACAACATACAGTCTATGACAAGACAACATACAGTCTATGACAAGACAACATACAGTAAAACCTCTCTATTATGATCACTAAAAAGATGGCCAATGATTGTATAAAATACAGGTGATAGCTTAAAGCAAGGTGACAGTAAAACAGAAAGCTCCTAATGGAGCTTTCTGTTTTACTGTCACCTTGCTTTAAGCAATCACCTGTCATAAACACTTAATAATTAACACAATTTAGTGGTCGTTATAAAGAGGTTTTACTGTACCGATATAGAAATAGGATGATCTTGTTTGGCCAGTCTGAAGTTATCTTTACCATCATTATAGTTATATTTATAACATAACAGACGGTGTGAGCGTTGAATAACACTGGTTGTTTATTTTTCATATATAACTTGTTGAATAACTATGCAAACTAGAATGGCTATCACTAAAGGTGATAAATACCCCCACTATGCAGCACTCTGTCACACTCTGCAGACGTTTTCAATGAGGTTTGACAATGGCAGGGTGCTGCCACTATCATAAAAACTTGGAAAATTTATGGCAAGTATCAAGTAAATCAGGTTGAAAGTGAAGGAGTTCGCTGTAGAAGATTTTGCCTGCCAATTTCAAGACCAATTTCAAGGCCAAAGGTCAAGGTCACAGAGACCTGAAATTTGTGTCTTGCACATCTACTACACCTGAGTAACATCTATGCCAAGTATCAAATGAATCGGGTTGAAACTGAAGGAGGAGTTGAAAGTACAAGATTTTGCCTGCCAATTTCAATACCAAATTTAAGGCCAAAGGTCAAGGTCACAGAGACCAGAAATTTGTGACTTGCACATCTAGTACACCTGAGTAACATTTATGCCAAGTATCAAATGAATCGGGTTGAAACTGAAAGAGAAGTTGAAAGTACAAAATTTTGCCTACCAATTTCAAGGCCAAAGATCAAGGTCAAGGTCACAGAGACCTGAAAATTGTGTCTTGCACATCTACTACACCTGAGTAACATCTATGCCAAGTATCAAATAAATCGGGTTGAAACTGAAGGAGGAGTTGAAAGTACAAGATTTTGCCTGCCAATTATAAGACCAAATTTAAGGCCAAAGGTCAAGGTCACAGAGACCTAAAATTTGTGTCTTGCACATCTAGTACACCTGAGTAACATTTATGCCAAGTATCAAATGAATCGGGTTGAAACTGAAAGAGGATTTGAAAGTACAAGATTTTGCCTACCAATTTCAAGGCCAAAGGTCAAGGTCAAGGTCACAGAGACCTGAAATTTGTGTCTTGCACATCTACTACACCTGAGTAACATCTATGCCAAGTATCAAATTGATCGGGTTGAAACTGAAGGAGGAGTTGAAAGTACAAGATTTTGCCTACCAATTTCAATACTAATTTCAAGGCCAAAGGTCAAGGTCACAGAGACCTGAAATTTGTGTCTTGCACATATACTACACCTGAGTACCATTTATGCCAAGTATCAAATTAATCGGGTTGAAACTGAAGGAGGAGTTGAAAGTACAAGATTTTGCAGACAGACCGACCGACCAACCAACCAACCAACGGCCAACTGACCGACAGGCTGATTCCAGTATATCCCCCTCAAACTCTGTTTGTGGGGGTATAATGAGATATCCCACGATGTCGTTTCCTTATGACGTCATTAAAATGCACTCAATGTTTTCAATGTCCAATGTCTTCATTTACTCATTTAGATTCAATTTATAGATTTTTAGTTTGATCAATCAACATTAGATCTACATGAAATTGTTTATTAATACAATCATTATAGTAACATAAACATTATGCTAGTGAACAGAGTTAATTTGGAACAACTTTTTTCCTGTATAGATCTACTTATTTTGCGCTTAGCAGTCACTTGACTCCAAAGGCTGCGATAAAAAAGTGCCGAAAAAACATGGAAACAACTTTCTAGGTTATGTTATAAAAAGAATATAACATTCATTTTAATAATCATCGGCAAAGCCTAGTTTTATCGTTTTTCTAAAAGACTCGTTTAATAAATCCAATAAATTTTTAACACTCATGGAATATCTTATATATATTACTGTCATTATTGTTATTAATACTTATGTAATTGCTTAACTCATTATGCCATAAATTAATACACCCTTTTAGGCCAATATATTATTTTGTTTATAATGTTATTATTATTCTATATTATGTGTTTATTACAAATATTATTTTTTACAATAATCATGACTACAATTATCATTATTAGTTGTTTATTATCAATATTCTGTTATAATAATTATTAATAATTATCTCTTCAGTGATCATTGTTAAGTATTTCATTATGTATAATTTGTTATCATTGATATAATTCTTCTACAATTATTATAGTTACAATTAGCATTATCATTGTTATTATCATTATTATGTGTTTTCATAATTATTACTTGTTTATAATTATTACTCCCTTATACTGATTATAATTACCATAAAATTTTGAATAGCAATGAGAACAAGATGTAGTGTTCAATGAATGCATATACTGACCCCCACTGGTATCCTTGACAATAGAGTTTGAATCAAGTAAGTCAAGGTTAAGGTCAAATTGAGGTTGAGTGATATAGGAGGATATGGAATGGCCATAGACAACAACTCAGTATCAATGCATTCTACTCGAAGATAGACAAAACTCTGGTAAACCTTGTTTGTTTGGACAGATGCAGGGCTGCCATAATTTGATCTTGAAAAATCCTAAGATTTCCAAGTTTTCTATTTTTCAAGCGTGATTCCTTAAAGCAGGTTGAATGTAAAGTAGAATGGGCCATAAGGCGCATCCTGCTTTTAACTCTGATTCGCCATGTTTGAAAGGACAGATGGACAGGTCAACAATGCCTTTTGCATGATGCCAGGGACATAAAATGAGAATAAACAATCTCTTAACATCAGAGCTAAATATAAATGTTTGAAACTGTAGTGGCTGCCACTAAGGGAAAAACAATTTTTAGTCTCGCTTTTGTTCCTTAGTCAGGGCAAAACAATAGTTATACGTTTTCTTTTCATTGGTTTTCATATTTTACATCATTTTTATCATTATAAATGAAATTGAGTTAAGTTATTGACAAGTTAATGACAACAAATGTAAGGGAAGACATGCTTCAAAATGATTTAAACAGCTATTTGAGATTTGTATTACAAATTACAGTTTACACAAAGGGACATATGACAATTATTATTGTCAGTGGAAAGAAAATAATCACCAACTTATAATCATTCTCTAATTATCACCCTCTTTCATGAACACCATTGCCTCTAGGGTGTTTATCTCATTACCAAAATGATATTGTTTTTTTTCTTTTTTAGTTTAATCTCTGCTGAAGAAAATAGTTCCAATTTACACAGTCATGAATATTCACCGTAAGAAACATTTTCTATGTCCTAGCAAATGGTAGCTTAAAGCAGACTGAAAGTACAGCAGAATGCACCTTAAGGCAAATTCTGCTTTACTTGCAAGCTGCTTTAAGTAGTCAACTGTTTTCAAAACTAGAAACGGGCTATGGGATAAAAGGAATAATCACCCTCTGTCATGAAAATCATTGCCCCTTGGGTGTTAATTTGAATAAATATGATAACACCTCCTACAAGAGCACTGAAGATGTGCAGAAGCATAAATGGATAAACCCTTTATATAAATAGCTGAATTTATTCTGACAGATGTCTAGTTTACAATTAACAATGACTCTTGAGGGGTTAATCACCAAATTTTAAATAGTATGACAAATAGTGCAGACCCTGATCAGTCTAAGATCCTCTGATCTGGGTCTACAATGTTTGCAAAGGGTAAATATATCCTGTTCCAGCACTAAAGGGTTAAACCAGATTGGGTAATCAAAGATTACAAAGCTCACCTCCTGTAAGGAACAGGCTTCAATGTAAAACCGTAACGTTGCCCTAGAGGTCAAGGTCACAAAACTGTGGTGCATCTAATCTACTCATTGAGGCGCATCAGCATATGTAGTTTTGTGACCGTAAGTGCTTTCCTTTGCTCTGTACAGACTTTAACGCAAAACCTAAACGTTGAGGCTAGAGGTCAAGGTCAAAGGTCACCAAACTGCAAATCATGGTGGTATACCCATAGAGGCGCATCAGCATATAAAGATTTGTGACCATAGTTGCAGTCATTTGCTCAGAATAGACTTTAACGCAAAACCATAACGTTGACCCTAGAGGTCAAGCTTAAAGGACACCAAACTGCAATGCATTGCGGTCTACTCATTGAGGCGCATCAGCATATGAAGTTTGGTGACTGTAGGTGCAGTTGTTTGCTCAGTTTATGACTACAACAAAAAGACCCTTGACTTAAGTTCTTAGTCTGCTGGTCATAACTTCACAAAAAGTTGCAAACAGTTTGAAAACCAGATCAGATAATTACAATACCTTAATTTACAAGCATTTAGATATTCCTAATAGAAATGCATGTTTATGCTTTCACCCAGTTTTGATAGAGCAGTAGGAAACTTTCAATGCATCCTTAACGGTAATGGGAACTGCTTAATGCAGATGGAAAGAAAAGCAGAAAACTCATATAGGAACATTTTGGATAACCACTTACTCCGCAAGTATGCCTGTTTCAGCTTGTAATTAGTTCTATACTAAGAAAAATGTAGTTCCCCCCTATTGAACAAAAATCACAAAAGGCATTTCCAGTAGCTTTCCAGATGGTGACTTACAGCGGGTCAAGGAGCAATCTGCTTAACTTACCAGTTACAACCTGCTTTAAGAAGCAATCTGCTAAACTTACCAATTACAACCTGCTTTAAGAAGCAATCTGCTATAACCTGCTTCAAGGAGCAATCTGCTAAACTTACCAATTACAACCTGCTTTAAGAAGCAATCTGCTATAACCTGCTTCAAGGAGCAATCTGCTAAACTTACCAATTACAACCTGCTTTAAGAAGCAATCTGCTATAACCTGCTTCAAGGAGCAATCTGCTAAACTTACCAATTACAACCTGCTTTAAGAAGCAATCTGCTATAACCTGCTTCAAGGAGCAATCTGCTAAACTTACCAATTACAACCTGCTTTAAGAAGCAATCTGCTATAACCTGCTTCAAGGAGCAATCTGCTATACTTACAAGTTACAACCTGCTTCAAGGAGCAATCTGCTATAACCTGCTTCAAGGAGTAATCTGCTATACTTACAAGTTACAACCTGCTTCAAGGAGCAATCTGCTATAACCTGCTTCAAGGAGCAATCTGCTATACTTACAAGTTACAACCTGCTTCAAGGAGCAATCTGCTATACATGTACTTACAAGTTACAACCTGCTTCAAGGAGCAATCTGCTTTACTTACAAGTTACAACCTGCTTCAAGGAGCAATCTGCTATACATGTACTTACAAGTTACAACCTGCTTCAAGGAGCAATCTGCTTTACTTACAAGTTACAACCTGCTTCAATGAGTAATCTGCTAAACTTACAAGTTACAACCTGCTTCAAGGAGCAATCTGCTTTACTTACAAGTTACAACCTGCTTCAAGGAGCAATCTGCTATAACCTGCTTCAAGGAGCAATCTGCTTTACTTACAAGTTACAACCTGCTTCAAGGAGCAATCTGCTTTACTTACAAGTTACAAACTGCTTCAAGGAGTAATCTGCTATTCTTACAAGTTACAACCTGCTTCAAGGAGCAATCTGCTATACTTACAAGTTACAACATGCTTCAAGGAGTAATCTGCTATACTTACAAATTACAACCTGCTTCAAGGAGCAATCTGCTATAACCTGCTTCAAGGAGCAATCTGCTATACTTACAAGTTACAACCTGCTTCAAGGAGCAATCTGCTTTACTCACAAGTTACAACCTGCTTTAAGCGATAAACGGTCTTCAAAACTTAAGTGCCTAGAAATTAGGTACAGTCTACACGCGATACTACGAATCGGCACCGGGTCTCGCCATTTGTTCGTAGTATTGCATTTTCGTAGCAATGCATCTTCCGAATACGATGGGATTTCCACTTACCTCTTCGTACATGTATCTGCCATGCATCGGTCTGGTATGCCGTATGTAGGTCCTATTGACATGTGTAATAGCATTGTCGTAATTATTGTTGTAAAATAAATATATATTATCTACTTATTCTGTTTGTGTTCAATGTGTCTTCCTTGTTAGTACACTGATATAAATCCACTGACGTTTAAATCTACATCCACATGTGTAAGTGGAATGTCGCTAAATACGGGACATGTACATGTACATTGCATCTAGAACCATGATCCGATTTTACGGAATTATATTGGGTAATGTAAAAAACAAGAAGCGATATGACCCGCTAATACACCTCTAGATAGGAGGGAGTAAACGAAATGTTTCCATTATTTTCTCCGTTATGTTTTCATCAAGTACTGCGCATAACAAACCCATTTGAAATCGCTTCTTATGAATAGTCACAACACAGAGAAAACTCCCTTTTATCTAGAGCCTGGCTGCAGATTGTACACATGCAGCAGAGAAAACATTATTCCCAATAAACGTGTTTACGCTAAAATTGCATACAGATCAAACAGAGGGTAACCCGGCGTCTGATGAGGCTCCAAAATGTTTGCTTAAATAAATCGTGAGAAAGTAATTTTTTTTAAAGCTGTAATTTTCTACACTTTACTGCTACGCGAATGCGTAAACGGGAAAGAAAAAGGTTTTCTCCACTGGTAAGAAGAGGCAATTTAAAACACAAGCAACGAACCAATATGTTTACATTTTTATTCAGACAAACACAATTTATGCATACAAATTAAACGCAATAAATAACAGAACGCATAGCAAACATAACACAATGGATAGCAACACTAGCACGCGCCTTATTATTAACCCTTACGATGCTGTCATATGCTTCAAATATGTCGTCTTTTTTAACAAAAGAAAAGTTGATAATGAGTGACAAACAATTTTGATCCAGATCAGACGCCGAGTTGACTCCCCTCTTCCCCGTCGCCGACATTTTTTCTATCCAGCTATCCCCCGGCTGACCGGGTCCTTCACTAGATTGCTAGGAAATTGTAAATTGATAAAATTCTGAATCTCAGAATGCTGATATCAATTTACAGCGTCGTAAAATTGTCTTGCAGAATCGTCTTCGAAGTTTCAGATGTAATATTGTTAATAAACGTATGATAGCCGTAGTAAGCAGATATGATTATCAGTGTAACGTGTTGCTTATTTTTATATTCTTTGCGACATTGACTTTATTCACTCTATTTACAATTGCAACAAACAAACACGCTCGTCTGCTAATCACGATATGGTGTGATTGAAAACATCTCAGATAATTACATGCATAATTATATCAAATTATGTTTTTATCATTTGCGACATATAGTTAAGCAGTGTAACTTGCTACAAACAAACACTGCCGTGTGCTGATCATAACAGGTTGGGCGGTAAAGCGTATCGGGCAGCCGAGTGTGTAAACAATGGATAATTATGCCGACGCGAGCAACGGATGTCTCTTTCGTAAGTGTGAAAAACCCCACAGGTGCGATTCGTACAAATGCATCTTTTTACTACTGTTTTTGTTTTGAAGGGACTACGAAACCTTATCGTAATAACGTGTTTTTCGTTATTTCGCATTTTCGTTATAATGCATCTTTTAACCGTTAGATAAAGAACAAAATCGGCCGGGACCTGCGTTGTTATTCGTAGTAGACCGGTATTTCGTAGAAACGAGAATCGTAGTATCGTGTGTAGACTGTATATGGTTAAGCAACCATCCGCCCTGTACATGTTAGCAAGTTAATTTCAATGCAAATACATGATTAGATCTTTACAATTAAATCTTTGATTAGAACAATTTTGAATCCCCTTTCATTATATTTTTCAATTGCTTTTTCAAATTAAAACCTATGAAAAACAAGAGACCTGCTGGGTGAGAATAATTATGACTCCAGGAACACAATATAAAACTCTTGCTACATCACAACTACACAATATTTCATGCATATTATATAAGCTAGTGGTTTTAAATATTAACTTTTAAATGTTTTTTTCAGTGTAATTTAAATATCAAATCTGTTAAAATCAGGGTAGGGGCACCATATCCCAGCAGAAGACAACAAACTACTTGAAAAGTAACTAAACTAAGATTTTGTGGCTATTGAGAATATTTCTAAAAGGTTTTCCCAAGTAATCATTGGTTAAACAAGAATATCGTTCCCAACGATGGATGCTCCCCACAAAGACAAAGCCCAAGGTATAGCATGTTTAGTAGGTGAACACAGTATCAAGTTTCATCAACTTACGATGTAACATTCTGGAGATATGCTTCGGACAAAAATGAATTTATTATGAAAAAGGGAGGCAATTTAATATTTGGAGATGACAGAGATATAATTCTTGTGTACTACACTTATTTTTGTCATCCTCTAACACAGTATCAAGGTTCAAGTTACAGGGCGGCAGAAAATTTGATTTTTAAAAAAAAATTATGTAGAAAAAGGGAGATAATTCAATATTGGGAGATGGCAGAGTTATGGTTCTTAAGTACAGCACTCCCTTTGTCATCTCGTATCACTGTATCAAGTTTCATCAACTTACAATGCAATGCTCAGGAGATATGCTGCAGACAAAATTTGATTTTTTTTAAATAGAAAAGGGGAGATAATTAAATATTGGGAGATGACAGAGTCATGGTTCCTGTGTACTGCACCTCCTCATGTCATCACCTATCATTGTATCAAGTTCCATTAACTTACGGTGTAGCAGTCAAGAGATATACTCCGAACAAAATTGTTTTGTATATTTAGAACAAGAGCCCCATGGGGCATATTCGCTCACCTGAGAATAACTGGAAAAATGGAGATATTGATTTATGTCCAGGACTGACCTAGATATGCAACAGAGACCGTAACAATTTGAACAAAATATGTAAAGTATATTTAAAAGTGTCACCATACAGAATATAAAAGCTCTGGCCATATTAGAGTCAGAGAAGAGGACGTTTGAAATTTTCTCTATATAACTCTATGCAAAAAAACTGACCCCGGGGCGGGGCCAATTTTGACCCTAGGGGCATAATTTGAACAAACTTAATAGAGGACCTGTAGTCGATGATATGTGCCATATGTCTAAGCTCTGGCCCTTGTAGTTTTAGACAAGAAGATTTTTTAAGTTTTCACTGAAAAAAATCTATTTTCAGCTCCTGTGACCTAGTTATGCAACGGACCAGAACCATTTGTACAATTTTGGTATAAGACATCTAGAAGTGTAACTATGCCAAATATTAAAGCTCTGGCCATATTAGTTTCAGAGAAGAAGACGTTTGAAAATTTCACTATATAACTCTATGTAAAACTGTGACCCCCGGGGCAGGGCTAATTTTGACCCTAGGGGCATAATTTGAACAAACTTGATAGAGGACCTGTAGGTGATTCTATGTGCCAAATAACTAAGCTCTGGCCCTTGTAGTTTCAGACAAGATTTTTTAAGTTTTCATTGAAAAAATCTATTTTTAGCTCATGTGACCTAGTTATGCAACGGACCAGAACCATTTGAACAATTTTGGTAAAGGGCATCTAGAAGTGTCACCATGCCAAATATCAAAGCTCTGGCCACATTGGTTTCAGAGAAGAAGACGTTTGAAAATTTCACCATATAACTCTATGTAAAACTGAGACCCCCCGGGGCGGGGCCAATTTTGACCCCAGGGGCATAATTTGAACAAACTTGATAGATGATGCTATGTGCCAAATATCTAAGCTCTGGCCATTCCAGTTTTTGACAAGAAGATTTTTTTAAATTTCCTTATTTTTTCACTTTGGTTGCCATGGCAACTAGAGTTCTGCATTGTTTTTAATTCTTTGAACAAATTTAGAAGAGCTTGACCCAAAGAACATTTCTGTAAAGTTTGGTTGAATTCTGTCAAGCGGTATAGGAGGAGATGTCATTTGAAGCAATTGTTAACGACGACGCACGACGCACAACGCACGACGACGGACACAGGGCCATCCCAATAGCTCACCTTGAGCCTTTGGCTCAGGTGAGCTAAAAAGGGAGATAATTAAATATTGGGATATGACAGAGTTACCGTTCTTGTGTACTGCACTTCCTTTAGTCATCCTCTATCACTGTTACAAGTTTCATCAACTTTCAGTGTAACGGTCCAGAGATATGCTCCGGACAAAATTGATTTTTTTTATCAGAAAAAGGGAGTTTATTCAAAATTGGGAGATGAGAGAGTTACGGTTCTTGTGTATTGCACCTCCTCCTGTCATTCTCTATCACTGTATCTAGTTTCATTAACCTACGGTGTACCTTTCAAGAGATATGCTCCGGACAAAAAAGCGTGACGGATGGACGGACGTTCTTAGGAGACGGTGTTGTGGGGTTAGATGCTATATAAACCCTAACCCTAAAACTAACCCCACATGCGCCATTTTTAACCCCACAATACTCTCTTTCAACCCCACAATCACTAACTTGCCAGGTTAATGACCCAAAACTGCCAGGTTAGGACCCCATAAGGTGGCTCCTGTAAGGGCGGACAGACGGACGTTCTCACAGCTGGACATTTGTTGGGTCTTTTTTTTGTTTAAAAGTTATACCCAACAGTACACAAAAATACCCAACAATAACAATAGGGTAATCACGGAATGAATGGAATCTATTGTTCTCCCTACCCAACAAAGGACCTTTCGTGCGCTTGGACGGACAGACGGACGGATGGACAAAGCGGCGACTATATGCTCCCCCCCTAAAGGGGAGCATAATAAGTTTGACACTTCAGGCAAAATTTGGAAAAAAACACTTTATAGAGGACTACTAAACAAAGCATCATACAAACAAATACAAAATTGTGTTTTTTTTAAGAAGAGAAGTGTAAAATATTTCATTTTGGTTGCCATAACAACCAGTTTAACATGACATGATCTACTCAAATTCTTTGAAATATCTACAAAGGATTCCTGTAAAGTTAGGTTCAATTTGGATCAGTGATTTTGTGAAAGAAGCTTAATCCTTTATCCTCCTACTTTTGGTGTTCCAGGTAGGCAGTTGCTTAAAGTAAGCTGAATGTAAAGCAGAAATCCTCCTTTCTGAACATTTTAATTTACTTTCAGTCTCTTTTGAGTATTCAACAGTCAGGCTGCAGAAACAGACTCATATACATGTAGGTCTGTATGGGGATATCATAAAATTACAATGAGAAATAGGTATAGGTATCAAAGGGAGAAAGGGCTCTGATGTTAAAGTTAATTAAACAAGAGCCAAGATGGCTCTAAATCGCTCACCTGGTACACCATGTAAAACTTTACCTATAATGACCTAGATTATGACCCTATTTGACCCACAATCTACCATATCCTAGATTTCAATGAGGCAAACATATTGAGCAAGTTTCATTAAGATCAAAAGAGATTTGTAGTTTGTTAGGTGTTAACAATATATTGTTTATGATTTGACCAAGTGACCTAGTTTTTGACCCACCTTCATGACCAATATTGAACCTGATATAGATCTCAATGAAGCAAACATTTTGATCAAGATTCATTAAGATCAAATGAGATTTGTGGCCTTTATATAGAGCATTAACAACTTATTTCTATAATTTGACCTAGTGACCTAGATTTTGATTGCTGGTGACCCATATTCAAACTTAACCTAGATTTCATTCAGGGCAATATTCAAACTAATTCATTTATATGATCAATAAATGTTTTGTCTACTAGATTGGTGCCTGTAGTTATTCGCATCCTACCTTTCTTTTTCATAATTCATCTACAGATAAAGTACAAAATGTGGTCTCTAGAGTGTTAACAAGCACCTTAGAGCTGATATCCCCTGCCGCAGCGATTGTCCAGAAGAAAGTGGCAAACTTTATTGTGGGAGGAAGGGGCAAATGGTGATCACCTGTCTTTAAAGATCAACATTCAAAAGCTTTTTACAAAGTTTTATAAAATCCATTCAATTTTGTACATTTTAAAGCCTAAACAATACAAAAAATAAAGCCGTTTGTAGCATTATAAATCTAAGTATGACAGGGGCAGGTAACTCTTGATTCAAATTCAACAGTAATTAAACACTTTCAAGAACTTATAATTGTGTGCAAGTATTATTAAAAAAAATTCAGAACTGTAGAATTTACTAGAGTGTAAACACATTTTCAACTCATCAAGGGCAGAGTATTCTTGACTAATTTGCACATTTTCGATAATAATTGAACTCATTCTATAAATAATAGCCATAATATTATATGATTTAATTTTTTTTTCAAAATCCATTCACATTTGTACACAATAGCATGTAAACAATAAAGCCATGTTGAGCATTACTAAGTACATAAAGGGCAGATAATTCTTGCCACAAAGTATCCTATTTTGACAATAATTGCTACCCTTATATTTATATACATCATGTGTAAGTTAAATCAAAATCCATTAAAGACTGTAGTTTCTAGATGGTAAAAACTGTTAAATATAGTTTTTTTGACTCATCAAGGGCAGATAACTGTTGACTAGTTTCTCCGTTTTCAAAAATGATAACAATTATTTGAAAACTAATAGCCATACATAGTTTAAGAATTTGTTTTATCAAAATGCATGCATATTTATAGATACTAGGATGTAAACAATTTTAAAATAAAGCATTTTCTATCATTTCAAAGTACATCAAGGGCAGATAACTATTGCCACAAGTATCCTTTTTTGACAACAATTGCACACCTTCAAGAACTTTTACTTATAGACATCGTGTGCAAGTATCATTTAAATCCATTCATAATTGTAGTTGCCAGGAGTAAAAACAGTTAAATATGGCTTTTTTTACTTATCAAGGGCAGATAACTCATGACTAATTTCTCCGTTTTCAACAATAATCAAATTCATTTGAAAACTAATAGCCATACATAATTCAAGAAAGTTTTTTCAAAAATCCATGCATATTTATAGGCTCTAGTATGTAAACAATACCAAAATAAAGCATTTTCTAGCATTTCTAAGTACATCAAGGGCAGATAACTCTTGTCACAAGTATCCTTTTTTTTACAATAATTGCACACCTGCAAGAACTTGTACTTATAGACAATGTGTGCAAGTATAAACAAAATATGTTGAATACTGTAGTTGCTAGAGTGTAAAAACTGTTAATTTGAAATATGGCATTTTTAACACAAAAAGGGCAGATAACTTATAAATTCCTAAAATTTTCTGAAAAAAATTTGATTTCCCACGGTGCTCCTATGATGACAAATAAGTATACCAAGTTTAATTCAAATCTGTTTATAGGTTTCGGAGATACAGTTGCGGACGGAAAACGTGACGGACGGACGGCATTTTTAACACAAAAAGGGCAGATAACTCATAAATTCCTAAAATTTTCTGAAAAAAATTTGATTTCCCACGGTGCTCCTATGATGACAAATAAGTTTAATCCAAATCTGTTTGTAGGTTTCGGAGATACAGTTGCGGACGGAAAACGTGACGGACGCACGCACGGACAGCCGGACGGACGTTCTCACAGTTGGACATTTGTTGGGTATATTTTTTGTTTAAAAGTACCCAACAGTACACTAAAATACCCAACAATAACAATAGGGCAATCACGGAATGAATGGAATCTTTTGTTCTCCCTACCCAACAAAGGACCTTTCGTGCGCTCGGACAGACCTAAAACAGTATCCCCCTGCCGAAATCCCCCTGCCTTTCGGCAGGGGATAACAAGGTTTTTCAATGATTTGATCTAGAGACCTAGTGTTTTACCAACATTTAAAACTGGCCTAGATTTCAATAAGACAGACATTTTGACCAAGTTCCATTAAGATTTAATGAGATTTGTAGCCTTTAGAGTACAAACAAGGTTTTCTATGATTTGACCCTGTGTCCTCATTTTTGACTCAACATGACTCACATTCAAATTCAACCTAGATATCAATTAGGCCAACATTCTGACCAAGTTGCATTAAAATCCAACGAGATTTGTAGCTTCTAGAGTGTTAACAAGGTTTTTCTATGATTTGACCTAGTGACCTAGTTTTTGACCTGACATGATCCATTTACAAACTTGACCTACATTTCTATTGTCATCAAGTTTCATGAAGATCGGGTGAACTTTGTAGCTGCTAGAGTGTTAACGAACCAATTGTAAACGAACGGACAGACAGAAAAAGAACATCCAGTGATCCTAATAGCACTTCCTGCCAGGTGAGCTAATAAATAATAATAATTAAAACAGATGATGGATGGACATGATCCAAACAGGTCACCATAATATTCCTAACAAGAGCTGTATACGGCCCTAAATCGCTCACCAGGAACTGTTGACGTAAATGTAACACCATGCCCAGTACCAAAGCTCTGGCCTTATTTCTAAGTTTCAGAGAAAAAGATGTTTGAAGTTTCACTATATAACTCTATGTAAATTTGTGATCCCTGGGGCCGGGCCATTTTTTACCCCAGGGACATAATTTAAACAATCAGGATAGAGGACCTGTAGTTGATGCTTTGTGCCAAATAGCTAAGCTCAGAGTTACTGTGGTTTCAGACAAGAAGATTTTTGAAGTTGAAACTGAACAAATTCTATTTTTAGCTCCTGTGACCAAGATATGCAACAGACCTGAACCATTTGAACAATATTGGTAATGTATAGGCCGATTTTATTCAACTGGCAGGGCAGAGCTAACCTTTGGCAAAGATAAACGAATTTACTTTTGATTTAAGGGTTGATAGGTATAGTTCCATATTATATCGTTATTGTCCTATACTTTCGACTTGAAGAAACATAATTTATGCGTGCACCAATATCCACGTGCAATTGGTATATACAGTTCTCCCTCTCCACAACAACACCCAATGGAAGACAAATATTGCGTGTGTTGTTCGTAATGAATTGTTATAGGAAGAGAAATTAATACTTGGTTAACATTTGCAAACAGCTTGAATCCAGATCAGACGCTGCATAATGCGACGTCTGATCTTGATTCAAGCTGTTTGTCATTCCTCATTATCTTCCTTTCAATCAATATCCATTAATATGTATTGTTAAGAAAAAAACGGCAGAAGACAACGGTAAATTCCGATAATAAAAGAGCGTGCTGCAGGCCCCCAAGTTGAAATGCACAGGTCCGTATGGAAACTCTGCCCTGCCAGGTCAATAAAATCGATCTATACCTCTAGAATTAGTGTCACCATGCCAAATATCACAGCCTTGGCCATATAAGTTTCAGAGAAGAAGAGGTTTGAAGATTTCACTATATCCTCTTCGTCCGTTCATCCGGAACCCTTAGCGAAAAGGGATTATAAAGATAACCAATTTAAATAGTAACTGGGAGATACATTGAATGAATATGGAGAAAAAATAGTTTTCTAACTGAAAATAACACTTAAAGTAATCAAACAACTTCATTGTTTAAACAAATACCAGTTATTCAAACTAACCTTCGGCTGTAAATGCAGCGCCGCAAATTCCTATCATGACGGAAGTGTGACGTCATCATCCGGGTAACAAAGGCGCTTGTACACAATCGGATCAAATTTATACTGCATGTGAAAGGTCAATTTCCAGACACTCGCTACACGTAATAAACATTTAGAGTTATATTGGAAAATGCGTTATTCGAAATCATTTTACAAAGGGACATTAAAAAAATAAGGCACACATCTATTACCTAACCGGAACCGCTTTTGCGATGACGTAAGCAAACCGCACGCACTTTATCAAGCATTTTTGTGAGGCTTCCGGATTGGTAGGAAGGGTCCGGTTATGGAGAATGGAGGATATAACTCTATGTAAAAAATGTTTGTGCCAAATAGCTAAGCTCAGGGTACTGTGGTTTCAGAAAAGAAGATTTTTGAAGTTTTAATTGGAAAAATCTAAATTTAGCTCATGTGACCTAGATATACAACGGACCAGAACAATTTGAACAATATGTAAATTTGTGAACCCGGGGCGGGGTCATTGTTGACCCTAGGGACATAATTTGATTTTTTAGCTCCTATGACCTAGATATTAAACTGACCAGAAATATTTGAACAACTTTGAAAGAGGACCATATAAGTATCATTCCTGTCAAGTTGGTTTAAATCCATCTAGTAGCTTAGGAAAAGATATCGTTTAAAGAAATTGTTGACGTTGGGCGATGGACATAGGACGAGCAAATAGCTCATCTTGGCACTTTAAAGTTGGTCACCCTGTATAACTGCTAATTATCCTAATAGCAATTTGTCAACAAGATGCACACTGATTGGCAGTCTACACTTTTTACTCAGGCCTGTAGTCCCAGTATTTAGGGGCATTATGTTACATCTGAATGAGAAACTGAGGTGACCTTGAAAGCCTGTCCTGCTAGCAGGAGAGTGACCAACCACCCAACTTTGTGACATAGCACCAGATAAGGGTAGTTTCTCCAAAACTAAAATCTTTATTTCTGAATTTAACCCTATGGTGTCACTACTCATTAGAATCGTCTCAAAGAGACAATTCTAATGAGTAGTAACACCATAGGATTTGGTGCTGAAATGAGTGAGAAAATGTTTGATTTATTGAAATAACTCCCTCTTATCTGGAGCCCTGCAACTATATATAATTATCAGCAAGACACACAGGTCCAGTTAATGGAATTTATATATCTACAGCTGTCACAACTGATAAGGCAAACACTTACTTAGCATATACAGACCAAATTGTCCTATATGTCCATTCAAATTGCAGTGTTTCATACAAATGGCAGCTTAATGCAGGACAAAAGTAAAGCAGAAAGTCCTTAAATTAATCACTTAAAGCAGGTTAAAAGTAAAGCATTCTGATACAGAAATGTTTATGACAGTATAAAATGCATCTATTTTCTTCAGCGGGGGAATAAAATGAATGTGTTAAAAGGCACTTCTATGGGTGGAAATGCTCTACAAGTTGTATTTCAACCATTTTCCCATAGAAGCACCTTTGAATATGTATTATAAAATATGTTTTATATTCTAGTAGATGGAAGATTAAAGCACATTCTGCTTTACTTTCAACCTGCTTTAAGTGTTCACCTGTTTTCTAAACTCGAAACTGTCTATGGGGTAATGGGTTAAGGGTAAATCTGTCACACTGTACAAGGACAATAGAAGGTCATTTGTAAGCATATTAGATGTACATATTTTTGGTTCTGCTTTCAGCACTCACATGTCCTTATAAAGCACTAACAAGTTATATGTATCTACACCACTACCTTTCACTCTAAGCTTCAAACCCAGTGAACCAATGTTCAATTGTTATGATCCATACAGATGGCTTTCTGCTTTACTTTCAGTCTGCTTTGAGCATTCACATGTCCTTTAAACACTAAACAAGCTAAATGTGAATGGTATATAAGGCTGCATAAAAGTCAAACAGAAAGTGAAAAGTTGTTTTCTGTTTTAATTACATTTTGTTTTAAACCCATTCCTGTAGAGAAGACGCCTTTTACTTCTTTATCTTTTGCTTCCTATATCAATGTAAAACTTCTAAACAATTTACCATATCTTCAAGAGAAATACTCAATATCTCGAGATTATTTTCACAAACCAATACAAACTTTAAATCAACGAAATCCACTCAAACAGAATGAGGGTGGTCTCTAAACTATGATGAGGCTAAAACAACATACTGTCATCTTACAAAATATCATGAATTCTGTTTCACCCATTACCCCATAGCCAGTGTTTCTAGTTTTGGAGACAGGTGATCACTCAAAGCAGATTCAAAGTAAAGCAGAATAAGCCTTAAGGTGTGCATTCTGCTTTACTTTCAACCGGCAGCTTTAACCCATTACCTCATAGCCTGTTTCTATTTTTGAAGACAGGAGACCACTTAAAGCAGGTTGAAAGTAAAGCAGAATGCTTTACTTTCAGCCTGCTTTAAGCTACTTTCTACTAAGATATAGAAAACTATTTTTTATTATATATTTTCATAAATTGGAACTGCATGTTTTCTTCATTTGGAGGAATAAAATACAGATGCCCTTGCTTTAAGCTGCCACCTGCCTTTCATACAAAAAAGAGAGGTTTTACAGTATATTTTTATCAAAAACAAAAACTCATTCAGTTAGGGATGGGTTAAGATATTGTTTTTGTAAGGATATCAGTTTCACACATAAATAAACTAAGTAGATCACTTACAATTCACTCTGTGTTATTGTTCATAACAGCCCGCTGCTTTCGGTATGTCAGTCACATCATCTGGAATGGAAGAAACAAAATAAAACTGAAATATTGCAGACTGAAGTCTTACAAACATGTATACTCCAGTGCTACTACCAAAAAGCATTTAACCCTATCCTCCATAGCCAAGAGGGCAACGAAAGCTATACTATATCCAACAGTGCTTAACCCTTTACTCCATAGATATACAGTTTTATTCATTCAATATAATTCCTTCAAAGAAATAGTTACAATGAATTCAGGCATGAATATGAATCTTTAGAAACATTTTAATATTGTAGGAGATGTTAGCTTAAAGCAGGCTGACATTAAAGCAGAATGCATTTTAAGGGGCATTTTGCTTTACTTTCAATCTGTAAGAAGTCGCAAATCTTCAATGCTAAACACAGGCTATGAAGTAAAGGTTTAACTTATCCACCTATGAAACATTTCATGGACAATTCCAGATCCCAACTAAGAGTAGACCACTTTTGACTATTGAGGGTTGTTTTCTGCCATATGTTGCAAAATGATAAACAGTGCATGTACACTGTTTGCATAGGGCAATTAAGTGTACTGTTTACATTTACACTGTTTGTAAATGATGAGTATACATGTAGTTTGAGTTCAATGTGTAACTGCAGTAGTAGTAAGGCAGAAAGTTCCTTCATCAGCTTTCTGCTATGCATTTATCTTGCCTGATGCTGCCCCCAGTATTGAATACTCTAAATGATACTTGCAATAGGAAACACTTTCAGAAAGCTACTTTTACTGCTATACTTTCAGCCTGTGTTTACCATAATTATCCTAAGTATTGTGACAGACGGGCCTATGCAAATGGTGCAGACCCTAGGGAGCAGTCTGATCATGGTCTACACTGTTTGCCATTCAGTGTGCCCCTTTTGGAAAAATTACTGTGATCAAATTTTAGGATAATAACAGCCGTTTTTCAGGATTTGTACAGCAATTCTCAAGTCTGTTTTATTAACTACAAAAACTAGAAAGCAAATGAGAGGTGTGGGAGAAATGTGGGATTAATTCTGATCACGACTGTGTCGAGTACAACTTGGTCAACATTTTCAAATAGTATTGGGATCCAACATGCTGCGTAACACAATGCCTGATCAGGGTCGAAGCTGCTTCACACCTCATAGTTATGTAAATTTTTGGACAATTAAAACTAAAATCTAAATATGAGAAATTAAAGCAGACAGCACAGTTTTAAAGCCAAAGATATTACATTACACTTAGTAACAGCTGCCAAAGAGTTCAGTCTTACAAATTAAAATAAACATCTTGTTAAGGTGATAACATTTATTAGTAGTTTTAAGGATAATAAATACAATATCATTTACCTTTACATTGCAGGGAAGAACTGAGTATATACAGTAAAAACTGTGTTAAGTTGCCATTTCAAACATGAATGCTTGTCAGACTTGCAATGCAGGACAAAAGTAATGCAGAAAGATCCCCGAAGGAGCTTTCTGCATTATTGTTGCCCTACATTAGGCAATAACTTGTCTTTAGAGAATCCCCTTGCCTTATTAGTGAATTAACATCCCTTACAGACAATGAAGACACAGATCAAAGGGCTCCCAAACTACCTCTCATGATTCAATTTAAACTCCAATTTTTCAAAAACTGTAAAAAGTCCAATTACAGTAAAATTTTTGTAAGTACAAAAAATTATTTCCATGATTTCAAGTCATCCTAAATTCTGGAATCTGAACACATGTGACTTATGTGTAAGAAACCGTACACCTTGATCTATCTGGGTAGTATGGATCACTTGACTGATTAGCTTCCCCTCCCTCTCATTGATTCGTGTAAACAATCCCTATTTTTTTTGTTTATTAAGCCATTGTTGTCCAAGAAATGAAAAAAATCTTCATTGAAATCTATCTTGAATCTATCATTATGCGTTCATGTAACTTAGATATCAATTATATGCTAATTTCTTGTTTTGCTCAAACTGGAGGTGAAATAAACTATGCAAAGTATGGCACTTGTCACTGGTTTATAATGAAATTGACACTTAATAAAGATAGATTTAGATCAATAAGTTTATCGAAATCAACCTAAATAGATAGAACTCGATATGCATAGCCACTGACCTAATTGTTTAACTGTTTGCTCCTGATTAACTCAGTTCATTTATTATAATTAATCATTATGTTTCATAATAGAGTGTTCTACTAGAACTATCTGTTCGAAATGTCCTGGTAATGAACATATTAGATGTTAGATACAGTCTAACTTCAATTGGGCCTTAGTCTATAATCTTGAATTCCCTTTGAACAGTTAAACATATCCATATTTCAAAGTTAAAAAGTGTCTTTGACACTTATAAGTTTGAAGTACAGATATGTTCGACATAAACGGTTTAGAAATTATGACATTAACTGAAGGAATGCATGTCTAAATTTTACTTAGGCGAGTTCCAGATATAAAAGTATGACTGTATAAAAATTGTCACTCTCCTAACCCGCGAATGTTGCAAACTGATGTCAATTTCAAGTCAGTAAATTTCTGTCAGATTATGCATGTATACTTTATTGTATTGAATCCAGACTGAAAATAAATTTGTTACATGGCGTTTCGGCAGGGTGAGGCAAAGCGCTCAGGAAATAAGGAATCCAAAATTGTCATACAAGCCTGTACACCCTGTCGAAATACAGTGTAACTATTATATTGTACATTTACTGTCCAAATACTGTTTATCTTTAAAGCATTTTAGTGTTTTTAAGTTGCTGCTTGAAAGAGACTGAAAGTAAGGCAGAAATCACCATATGGGACGATTTTATGCTATATTTTCAGCATGTTAAAGTACTTAATCCAATGCAAGAGAAATATCTTCTCTAGTTCAACCCTCATTTAAGCAGCGACTTAACAGTCTGGGTGTAAAAAAAATCTTACGGCTCTTTAACAGAACAGTGCTTTATACCATACGTGAAAAGGCATTCATATGAGGGAATAAACTAAATATGACCTTGATGTTAAAGAGTCATTTTGAACCACACCAATCAATCAATCAATTACCAAAGCACCTGAAGCAGCACCAGGCCTCTATCCCAGCTGACGTCCAATACAAAAATATCAGTTATGAGAGGATTTAACTCTTTGAGCACTAAGCAATTTTGTGGTCTGCAACAATTGTTGTCTGCTACTGTTCTGAATATAGAATTTCAAACATTTCTTTTAAAACATTAGGTCAGAATGTCAAACAGTTTGGATCACAATGAGACACATTATCAGGTGTCTCATCTGGATCCATACTGTTTACAAATATCATCAGTTTTGTAGCTAGCGTGCAATGAGCCTTTATACCACACCAATCAATCACCAATGAATCAATCAATTACTGAAGTGCCTGAAGCGGTACCAGCTTCTACCTAGGCTGACAGGTCTTCCTCCACCTATAATTAGCTGGACGTTGCGATATGACTGAAATACTGTTGAAAGGATGTAAAATCAAAACAAATCAAATCAGAATCTACCTGGGCTGACCATCATACAATAAACAGCCAATATCTGTAATGACAGGATTCAACACTCTCCTCAATACAAGAGCCGTATACGGCCCTAAATCGCTCACCTGGAACCGTTGATGTAAATGTAACATATCTTGGAAAGCTGAGAAATTATGACAATATGATTGTGCCAATTGCTGATTGGACGATGCTGTGTGCCAAATAGCTAAGCTCAGGGTACTGTGGTTTCAGAGAAGATTTTTAAAGTTTTTATTGAAAAAATCTGTTTTTAGCTCCTGTGACCTAGATATGCAACGGACCGGAACCATTTGAACTATTTTGGTAAAGTACCTCTAGAAGTTACACCATGCCAAATATCAAAGCTCTTGCCATATTTAAAGTTTCAGAGAAAAAGAGGTTTGAGGATTTCACTAAATAACTCTATGTAAATTTGTTACCCCCGGGGCGGGGTCATTTTTTACCCCTGGGACATAATTTGAACAATCTTGATAGAAGACCTGATGATGATGCTTTGTGTAAAATATCTAAGCTCAGGGTACTGTGGTTTCAGAGAAGAAGATTTTTTTAAGTTTTTATTGAAAAAATCTATTTTTAGCTCCTGTGACCTAGATATGCAATGGACCGGAACCATTTGAACAATATTGGTAAAGTACCTCTAGAAGTTACACCATGCCAAATATCAAAGCTCTAGCTTTATTAGTTTTAGAGAAGAAGAGGTTTGAAGATTTCACTATATAACTCTATGTAAATTTGTGACCCCCGGGCGGGGCCATTTTTTACCCCAGGGACATAGTTTGAACAATTTTGATAGAGGACCTGTAGATGATGCTTTGTGCAAAACTTCTAAGCTCAGGGTACTGTGGTTTCAGAGAAGAAGATTTTTTTAATTTTTATTGAAACGATCTATTTTTAGCTCCTGTGACCTAGATATGCAACGGATCAAAAATATTTGAAAAATTTCAAAGAGGACTATATAAGGATCATTCCTGCCAAGTTTGGTTTAAATCCATCCAGTAGTTTAGGAGAAGATGTCTTTTTAATGAAATTGTTGACGACGACGACGAACTAACGGTCGGACGACGGACAAAGGACGATCAAAATAGCTCACCTTGGCACTTTGTGCCAGGTGAGCTAAAAAGTGCATTAACTAGGTTCCCTTCTCTCTCCAATTCTCTACATAAATCACTGTGACCAATTCTATGTTGGAAACTAGTCTCTCTATATATATATTATAAGCACACTTCCAGCGAAACCATGAAAACGTTTGCAAACAGTTTTAAATCTTATGAGACAAAGCGTAATGCATGATCTCATCAGGATCTAAATTGTTTGACATTCTCACCAAGTTTTGAAAAGAAATTTAGAAAATTCTATCTTTAGAACAGAAGCAGACAGCAATCATTGCAGAAGAAAATATTACCCAGCATGCAAAGAGCTAACAAGGTCAGGTTTGCATGCAGTATAGTCGTAAAACAGTTTATGTCCTCTGTGGTTTATTGTCTTCTCAGATTTTTATTAAAATTTAGCAGTAGGTAAAAGCTGGGAGAAGTTCTGTTTTATTTATGTCTTCCTTACTGCTGAGATCATTATAGAAAGTACAACGATATACAGTAACACCTCTCTATTACGACCACTAAAACAAAGACTAATTGATTGTATAAAATACAGATGACAGCTTGAAGCAAGGGGACAGTAAAACAGAAAGCTCCTTTAGGAGCTTTCTGTTCTACTGTCACCTTTTGCTTTAAGCAGTTACCTGTCTTAAACATATAATACTTAACACAATTTAGTGGTCATTATAGAGGGGTTTTACTGTAACCACTCTAAATCAGTAGTAAAATAGATGTGGCAGTATACTTTGTATTGGTACAATTAAGACCCATTATCTAAGACAATAAAACTAGGTAAGTATACAACTAAAATGGACTTGACACTTTCTCTTATTAGCCATCACCTATGTACAATTGACCTATGGCCAAATATCAATCAGTAGAAAGCTATCCAATCAGAAAAGGTTAAAGACTTTTCCATGGGTATTTGTACGATGTGATACAAGATTCTGTATTCAATTATCACATGATTTGTTTTCTGTATTATCTCGTTTTCGATAAGAATGATGTAATGTACATGACTTGTGC
This sequence comes from Gari tellinella, assembly GCA_922989275.2. Classification (NCBI taxonomy): domain Eukaryota; kingdom Metazoa; phylum Mollusca; class Bivalvia; order Cardiida; family Psammobiidae; genus Gari; species Gari tellinella. Next base: position 58,568,143 of record OV277858.1, read on the forward strand.
ACTGTTCAAGTTCAGCGTTATTCTGTGACAAAAAAAAAAAGAATTAGATATGCTCCGAATGTCAAATGTTTCAGGATATAAAATGAATGAAACATTTTATTTTGTTTCATTTAGTTGTTGTTGGTGTATATTGAAGACATATATTAATTAGCACATTACCAGTTACCTGCACACTATAGAACATTGTTTTCAGCTCCCAATATACTTTACAGAGACAAAGGATCACATGCTCACCAAATATGCTGGCTGTTTCCATCCAAGTAGAGTTTACCTATGTCTCTTTTATGGAACGCTAGGCACACATTGGTAATACTGTTTCTGCATTTATGTTGTCCTGCAATAAGCAGCCACCTATCTATAACAATCCCCATTTGTCCACAATGGTTGTTTGCTCAAGAGGTGTTTTCATGTATTCTGGTCAGGGTCATGGCTATTATTTAGGTACTCTCTTTGCTTCTTTCCACTTTTATGGTAGTTGTAAATGGAAATGGGGAAACAAAACATTCTTCCAGCAATAAGCTACTGGAATGTACAGTAAAACTTGGGTTAAACATTTAAAATGTTTACTCAGAACATACTCCGTCATACTTTAAAACAAAAATGATTCAGACATTTCCATTTTGCAATATGTATCTTTGTCCTGCACTATTAAGCAGGCACCTGTCTATAAAAATCTCCATATTTCTTAATTGGGTCTTCATTATATCCCATGTATGACTGTATAATTTAATATTGTTTGTTTTCATTACATTTGGTTAGCTGTGATTGGCTGTAATTTTTGTTTCATAACTCCATGAAAAAAATAAAATTCAGGCCACGCCTTGTCAGGACTACTTTCCCTTAGTCCAACTGCTCTTCACAAGCGCTGCATGAAGCAGGATGCCAAATGACGTCGGTGTTACTACATAACAACGTCGCGTTTTGGCGGAAAATCTATATGGGGGAGGGACTACAACCTACGTTTTAAAAGCGTTAAAAAAGAACATTCGCGTCACATTCTCTATTTTACTACTTTCTTAAATTCAGAAGTGATATTAAATTATAAGGAATGATTCGAATATTTATTGTATTCATGGAGGTATGAAAAAAAAACCTGGTCACACTTTTGTATGAAACCGCTTCGCGGTTTCATACAGTGTGACCAGGTTTTATTTTCATACCTCCATGAATACAATAAATATTCGAATTATTCCTTAATTAAAATCAAACTTGTTTGTGAACTGGTCATGTTTTAAAGAAGAATCTTTTTAATGAAATGTGACTTCTTAATGCAGAACAAAATTTAAGCTTCTTGAGGAGGTTTCTGTTTAACTTTTGTTCTGCATTAAGCTGTCCCCTGTATCAAACACTGCCAATTTGTCTGGTTTAAATGACTGTATACTGTTTACGGTAGGTTTAAATGACTGTATACTGTTTACGGTAGGTTTAAATGACTGTATACTGTTTACGGTAGGTTTAAATGACTGTATACTGTTTACGGTAGGTTTAAATGACTGTATACTGTTTACGGTAGGTTTAAATGACTGTATACTGTTTACGGTAGGTTTAAATGACTGTATACTGTTTACGGTAGGTTTAAATGACTGTATACTGTTTACGGTAGGTTTAAATGACTGTATACTGTTTACGGTAGGTTTAAATGACTGTATACTGTTTACGGTAGGTTTAAATGACTGTATACTGTTTACGGTAGGTTTAAATGACTGTATACTGTTTACGGTAGGTTTAAATGACTGTATACTGTTTACGGTAGGTTTAAATGACTGTATACTGTTTACGGTAGGTTTAAATGACTGTATACTGTTTACGGTAGGTTTAAATGACTGTATACTGTTTACGGTAGGTTTAAATGACTGTATACTGTTTACGGTAGGTTTAAATGACTGTATACTGTTTACGGTAGGTTTAAATGACTGTATACTGTTTATGGTAGGTTTAAATGACTGTATACTGTTTACGGTAGGTTTAAATGACTGTATACTGTTTACGGTAGGTTTAAATGACTGTATACTGTTTATGGTAGGTTTAAATGACTGTATACTGTTTATGGTAGGTTTAAATGACTGTATACTGTTTATGGTAGGTTTAAATGACTGTATACTGTTTACGGTAGGTTTAAATGACTGTATACTGTTTATGGTAGGTTTAAATGACTGTATACTGTTTACGGTAGGTTTAAATGACTGTATACTGTTTACGGTAGGTTTAAATGACTGTATACTGTTTATGGTAGGTTTAAATGACTGTATACTGTTTACGGTAGGTTTAAATGACTGTATACTGTTTATGGTAGGTTTAAATGACTGTATACTGTTTACGGTAGGTTTAAATGACTGTATACTGTTTACGGTAGGTTTAAATGACTGTATACTGTTTACGGTAGGTTTAAATGACTGTATACTGTTTACGGTAGGTTTAAATGACTGTATACTGTTTATGGTAGGTTTAAATGACTGTATACTGTTTACGGTAGGTTTAAATGACTGTATACTGTTTACGGTAGGTTTAAATGACTGTATACTGTTTATGGTAGGTTTAAATGACTGTATACTGTTTACGGTAGGTTTAAATGACTGTATACTGTTTACGGTAGGTTTAAATGACTGTATACTGTTTATGGTAGGTTTAAATGACTGTATACTGTTTACGGTAGGTTTTGCTGTACACTATTAACTATATTGTAGAGTAAATCAACAAATATCTGTTAAAAGAGTCTTGAACTTTTATACACCCCAATAACCCATCTCTGGTCCTGAATCATCCATTGCTGGAATGTTTTTGTTTTGTATCAAAATAGAGTCCTATCAATTTGAGTCTGATATGCACTTGCTACTGAAAAGAATTAAAACCCATATCTGAATTAGCTGTGAGGTTCAATGTTATATGTATATCAAACTTAAACTGCTGTCTTCAAACTCTCTACACTTGATTTTACCAGCTTCATTGCTGCTGTTGTAGAAATAAAGTGTCAAACAGCTTATAGAAAATTGGCATCTCAGAAAGGCAAAAGCCAGTAATAAAGATTTAATCCCTGATCTTTCTACATAAGTGCCTAAGGATGCCTCTACCATATCCCCTGTTAAAATACTCTTAAATGAAGACTTGTCAATGGTGTTAAATACAGGTAACAGTTTGAAGCAGAATGACAAGTAAAGCAGAAAGCTCCTAAGAGACACTTCTGCTTTACTTTCATCTTGTTTTAAGCAGCTACATATCTTAATCATTTACTCCATAGCCTGCACCTAGTATTGAAAGCTGATTGAAAGTAAAGGATAATGTGCCCTAAGGTGCAATCTGCTTTAATTTCAGCCTGCTTTAAACTACCATCTATTAGAATGTAGAATATTCATGACTGTATTAATTAGAACTATTTTCTTAAGTGGAGGAATAAATTAAATGCGTAAAACTGTGTATATAATTTTTATAGAGTAAAGGGTCACATCAGAGCATACTGTCTTTATGTGCTCTATCTGTTAGATATAGATGATACACATCCATAGTGGTCACATCCATATTACTATACCATACAGCACTCAACTGTTTAGAAATTGAAGAGGATACCTAATTACTATATATATGGATACTACTGAGACTTAATTAGACATTGGCATGTTTAGCCCCAGCGGTCAGTGTTAATTTGGGGTGGAAACACCTGTTTCATACTAATCTACCTGACATACCAGGCTATAGAGCACCAGTTTAACTGTTATCATTGTGATAACAGATTACTTCTGGAAGCATGTTTCCTCCTAATGCTTTTGATGGCACCTGTCCGTCTTCTCTTTTCATCGGTTTACCTGTTTCCTCGATAGATGTCAGGACAAATCATCCAATGTTCTACCTACTGCTTTGTTCAAGGCAGGTAACTGCTTAAAGTAAAATGAAAGTAAAGCAGAAAGCTCCTATGGGAGCTGTCTGCTTTACTTTCATTTTACTTTAAGTAATCAGCACCTGTATCTAACACCACCCATAAATCATCATTTCAGTACATTTATTAAGACAGAATAAAGATATCTTTTGGCACTTATGAGGAGGAAAGGATTCCCCAATTCACAGCTGAATAAATATTACCTGAAAATTGTTGTGCATTGAAATTCTAAAATTAACACATACCTATGGATATTGCAGAATAATACAAACAGAGTAACAAATAGTTCTGATCCTGATCAGAATGATGCAAATTAAGCTATTTGAATTGGATAGGACTTGCATGGAATGGTGGCTTAAATTGCCATTAATTTTACACCCAAAGGTTTAATGAAGTGAATAAAAAAGAACTCTAGATACGAATAAAAATGTTAACTACCTTTATCTCTCCATCAAAACCTATAATGTGACTACTCATTAGAGTCGATTTGATAGAAACATAAAGAAGAACAGTGTGAAGATGTTCATTTTACTCTGTCACTCATCTGGAGTCCTGCAATAATCTCCTTTACATATGCAATCACACACACTTGCCATTTTAACTCTTTGTATGCTAGCTGCCGATATGTTCCACAGTGATGTAGTGGCTGTAGAGGTGGGATCGATAGACCGCCGTGTTAGCTCAGTCGGTAGAGTGCTGGACTAGTGTTGAGGTTGTCGTGGGTTTGAGTCCCACCTCGGGTGAACATTTTTCCCCTGTTCACTTTAATAGTGTCAGAAGAGTTTGACGGCCCATGCAACAGGAGTCATTCGGTCTTCCTGAGAGTTTGTAAATTAAGCTCTGAAAAGTGAAGGGGGAGTGTAGTGGCTGTAGATGCTATTTGAGTACATCAGGGGCAGATAACTTTTTTTTTGGATGAACCTCAAACTTGACTCAGCTTCAGATCTTTTTGCAAATAACATTTGTGTGAAGTTTAATCAATATGTTTCTGATAGTTTTCTGGTATCTATGTGTTGATAGGTTAACACTGGTTTGACTGTACATATAGGTTTCTATCTACAAATACAGTAAAACATCTCTATTGTGACCGTTTAAAAGGATATGATATTAAAGGCATGTGACAGTTTAAAGCAAGATGAAAGTAAAGCAGAAAGTTGGAATAGGTACTTTTAGCTTTATTATCATCTTGCTCTAAAGCAGTTTACAAGCCTTTTAAAACAAATAATTTTACCTTATTTAGGGTTTGTAATAGAGAGGTTTTACTATATAATTTGCATATAATGTGTTTTGCAAATTAGACTTGATGTGTGAAAGCTTCACACAATTGATAACATTTTCTTTTCAAATTGTGGTATTTTAAATATCGTGAAAGTGTTGTTTTTTGGTCAAAATTGTATTTCTAACTTTCTAGGAAAAAACTGATAGCTGTGATATTAACTGCAGTCTCAATATACAAATAATACTTTGAATGCTAAACATTGTTTTGTCTGCAACATCTGATGTTGTTATAAGATAAGATTTAATAAAAAATTCTTTTAAACTGAGGTTATGTTGTCAAACAGTTAAAATCCTGCATGATGAGTGGCTGAGCTCATCTGGATCCAAACTGTTTTCAATGGTAATAAAACACTGTCACATAAGACTGAGTTGCTATTCAAATACTGTCACATAAGACAGGTTCTTGCTATTAAAATATTGTAACATAAGACAGGTTGTAGCTACTGTTTAGAGGGAGTTTTTCAGTCAACACTGTCACAAAAAGACAGGCTGTTGCGATGAAAATTATGTCATGTAAGACAAGTTGTTGGTATCAACACGGAGTTGTTATTAGGATGCCTTGGCTGTATGTAAAACTATCATATAATACAACCTGTTGCTAGCAACAGAGAGTTGCTATTAGCATGCCGTAACTGTATGTAATAGTGTCCAAACTGTTTGACACTATGACCCTGTTTTAAAAAGAAATTTTGTTTGTTAATTAGAGTCTGTTTCTGCCATCTATGGGCTTATTGGACCCCACAGAGAGTCTAGGGTCTTTTGGAAATTTTGAAAATTTATTTGTTTTAGCTGAGTAGCAGATGACAAATGGTGAAAACGAAAAAAACAAACCAACATGCAAAGAGCTTTTTGCTTTACTTATGTCTTGCAATTTAGCTGTCCCCTATATTTAAGAACTGCTAATAATTAATATTTTAAGTGACTGCTCACCACAAGCACAACTGTATTCTGCTAGTTTTCTAGTGGCAGCTCACAACTGTATTAAGCCATTACCCATAGCCTGTTTCTAGTTTTGAAGACATGTGACAACTTAAAGCAGGTTGGAAGTAAAGCTTTACTTTTAAACTGCTTTAAGCTACCATCTGTTAGAATATAGAAAATATTTTTTGTGATACATATTCATAACTGTGTAAATTGGAACTATTTTCTTCAGTGGTGGAAAAAGTTAATGGCGTAAAAAAGGCGTTTTTATGGGGCAATGGGTTAATAAAACACTAGAAATGAGTACTGCTCAGTACCTGACGTTATTTGGTTGCAAAGATCAAGAAAATCGTGCTTTTCAGAATTCAAAAGTCAGAGCCTCAAACATGTCTTGGCATTAATCACATTTGCACTCTTTTAACAAATCAATATCGCCGACGTCTCACCATGCTGATATACAGTCAATTCTGCATTAAGCAGTCACGCTAAAGACAATCTGCTAGTCTTTAAAAAATATCACCAGCTTTATGCAGGATAAAAGTAATGCTCCTATAAGAGCTTTCTGTATTACTTTTATCCTGCATCAAGCAGTTACCTGTCTTATAAGAGAAATGTATTAAATTATCATTTAACAAGGGCATAACTGTTTGCAGGGCATTATTGAGCGCCTGTTTGACATGAAATGCACAGACAGCAAAAATAAGTTTTCAACACCTAATTTTGACCAGAATGCATGGCGCTCATTGATGAGGATAATTTCATCCATCATGCAACCTTATCACTTAAACCCCCAACTAAGACCTCCCTGCAATTTCAAAGTCATCTGGATCCATACATACAAGAAGTAACTGAATGTCTGATCAGTATCCAGTATGATTAACAATTATTTAAGTATGTTTTCATTTTATAACTAACTGGAAGGAAAACAAGATCTGTTTTTTCGCAGATGCCAATTTGGAACCAGAATGTGTTTAGGAAAGAGAAATATGTGTTTGCAATCTAGAGCACTATACATCTTACAAACAAATTCTTATTATCCTGTTCTTCAAAGCTTGTTTTCAATGTTTAAGACAGGTGATTGATTAAAACTTAAAACACGCTAAAAGGAAAGCTAATATAGGTCTTGTAGGAGCTCTTTGCTTTACTTTCAGCTTGTTTTATTCTAAATAGCAATATGTCAGAACCAAAGTGAGAACTTCATGAATAGTTTATGAACCTGTTCATGAACAAATCCATGAATGTGCATGAGCAACAAATGAGACAGGTTTGTGAAATTTACAATTTTAGCACATGATAATATTCACTAGTTTGTGAAATTTATAATTTATAATAGATCTAAGATATGTATAGAAGTCAAAATATTTTGGTGTAATCTATTTAGTTTTTATTTGTTTAGTTTATCAGCATTTCATAGTTATCTGCATTTAAAAGTCAGTTCGGAAATCCTGAAGATTCAAAAAGATAAACTCAATCCACATATTTAAGTATCTTATCTGAGTTGTGTTTCTGTTGGCTCATGAACTTGTTAAAATATTCAAGAAGCTAATGTTCATGAATATGTGATTATGTTCATGCAATTAATTCATGAACAAATGTTCATGTACATTTATTTCGAAATGGTGAACAAGTTAAAAAATATTCCTAAATGGTTCGTGAACACTGATGAGCTGCCGATTGACATGTGCTCAAAAAGGAGTGCGGGAAAGTTTCATACTGCTTTTCATCAGGAAAGGAAAGAAACATGAATGGAAACAGGAGCCCTCTGATCAGGGTCTACGTTGTTTGCAAGATGTGTATTTACTGCTTTCCAGCATAGATACTGTTTGTTTGTTTTATTTTGTTTGTTAACGTCCGTTTCTGCTATCTATGGGCAGCATAGATACTGTAAAATACATTTTGTAATCCCTATATTTTAAGCTTTGTCAGACATGTGACTTTTGTATATTTCTGAAACTTTGTAACGGTGATCCAATTATTCAAGGCATTTATTACGTATGACAAGTGTCATCTAATTTGCATATTTTCCATTTCCAAACATTTTCAACAAAATATATCCAGTCTGTTTCAAGTGTTATACAGATGGGTAAAATTTGAAAATTATGCATAAAATAAGCAAATATCAAACAGTAAGGCACTAAAAGAAACAAAACCAACACAAAGTAAGGTTTTCTCAAAATATTTGCATAAACTATCAATAAAAGGTATGTTTTTCCTTAACATTGTCAATCTAAAATCCTTTCCCGTTTGATATACAATCAGATTTTGATTTCCTCTGGGTTAAGGCTGAGTGAACACCATCATTCAACTTTCAACTTTTGAAAGAAAGAAACAAGTAGATATATATATTCAACATTGTCCAAAGAAAATGTATTTATCTTCTATTGCAGAGTAACAGTGGAGAAGACAGAGCTCTTTTTCCTTTAACTCTATCCTCCCTGAAACTTAAAATGAACAATTCCAGTTTCGATTTTAGTCTAGTCCATTTCTGCCTTTTAAGGGTTGTTTTTGCATAGGACACCAGAGCCCCAGATAAGGGGAGTATTTCAAAAACTAAAATCTTAATTCTGCATTAAATCCTATGGTGTTACTACTCATTAGAATCGTCTCTTTGAGACGATTCTAATGAGTAGTTACACCAAAGGATTTGGTGCTGAAATGAGGGAGAAAATGTTGAATTTGTTCGGAAAACTCCCTCTTATCTGGAGCCCTGGGACACATGTACTATTCACATGTACACTGTTTGAAAAGGACGCCTATATGCGGGACTAGGGTTCAAAGAGTTAACCCATTACCCCATAGCCTGATTCTAGTATAGGTTACCACTTAAAGCAGGTTGCAAGTAAAGCAGAATGCGCATTATGGCGCATTCTGCTTACTTTCAGTCTGCTTTAAGCTTCAATCTGATAGAATATAGAAACTATTTCTTTTGGTTGCTACCGGTACTCATGACTGTATACAGTGAAACTATTTTCTTCAGTGCAGGAATAAATCCAAGGCGTGAAAAAGTGTATTCATGGGGAAATGGATAAATGAAACTAAAACAAACACATCACAATAAAATGTAGAAAATGGCAGCTTTTTGGACAAAAACAATTTATCAAAGTCTGAATTGCAAACAGCTTGTAGCCTGATCAGACAAAAGATTACCTGGTATCTGCTCAGACTCTAAACTGTTTGCTATGGAAATAAATGTTTCAGCACAAAAATATTTATATGGAGAGAATAACTCATAATTATGTTTTTTTTTCATGAACTGACTGAGATTCCTATATACCCAAAAACTTCTTTTAGTAGGGGTAAGGTGTGTGTGAGTATGGGGGGGGGGGGGGGGGGGGGGGGGGGTTTAACCCCATGGCCTGTTTCTAATTTTGAAGACAGGTGACCAGTCAATAAAGTAGGTTGAAAGTTAAGCAGAATGCACCTTTAAGCACATTCTGCTTTAATTTAACCTGCCTTAAGCTACCATCTGCTAGTATATAGAAACCTTTTCTTATGGTACAATATATTCATGACTGTATAATATGAACTTGTTTTCTTTAGAAGAAATAAATGCAAGGGGTTAAAATGCATATCTATAGAGTAATGGGTTTACATTGTTCAGTAAAATCTCTATATAATGACCACTAAATTTTGTTAATTATTAGGTGTTTACAGGCGGTGACTGCTTAAAGCAAGGTGACAGTAATACAAAACTCCTACAGAAGATTTCTGTTTTACTGTCACCTTGCTTTAAGCTGTCACCTTTCTTTTATACAATCAATTAGCCTTCGTTTAATGGTGGTAATAGAGAGGTTTTGTTGTAGTCTCAATTTGTGTGATTTATTCATGTCTGAGCTATGAATCTGCTGGATTCTCTTTCTATTCATTCTAAAGGAAAAAGATATCAGGCCTTGATAGTTATAGGGGGATAGTTTCTTCTTTTTCCAAACATAAACCTATATGATAAACTATACACGGAAATATAATTAAAGCATGTGCACTGCACACTGGCCAATAAATGAAGAATCATGGTAGCTTCTGGAGACACACACTATTGCTCAGTAGCCTAAGATTAATTTTTATTTATTTTACAACTAAGGCAAATTAGGTTCGACCAGGTAGTAACCTAGAAGACAGCCCCGACCAAGGATTGAACTCAGGGCCTATCGGTGAGAAGCGGATGCACTATAACTACTGCGCTATCTGAACAACCTGCTTTGTAACATGCATGAAAAGAAGAGCTTTCTGCATTACTTTTGTCATGTATCAAGCTGAAACACTAATATCATATTATCTTGTATACTATTTAGTAGTAGCTGCTGTTAATAAAGCTTAAAGGTTTATTTTTTATGGAAATTGAGAATAATTACCTCATGGTAGGGTTAAAAGGTTCAACAGTCACGGCCCTTTGCATGCTAGATAATTGTTTCTTCTGCTACAATTTGTCATCTGCTGTTTGAAATATAATTTTCAAAATTTCTGCTTTAACTGTCAGAGTAAAAAACATTTTGGATCTTGATGAGATGCTGTGTTATGCTGTGTTATGCTGTGTTATGCTGCGTCTCATCGGAATCCAAAATGTTTGCAAAGGTTATCATGGTTTCATCTCTAGCATGCTTAAAGTTAATAGACATTTTCGCAAAAAATCATGACAACAAAATAATTACAAATGCCATTGGTAAGTGAGACATATTCCAATGTATTCTCAAGGGATGTGATTTGGGAGGGAAACATTACCATGTCAACAAACAGAAACATTTCTACAGTGGAGAAGGCGTTGTTACTCTTTTTCCTGTTTAAAAGAAATCAAACACAAACAGTCCAATAACATATAGATAATGACAAACTATCCAATGATTTATTCTGAAACTGAACATTCTGATGACTTATGTAAAAATCTAAGTGACAAACAGTTAGGAGCCTGATCAGATGCCATGAAACCACGCTCCTAATCAATCAGGGTTCAAATTGTTTGCAAAGAAAACAATTGTTTTTGCATAAATGTGTTTTCCTGTAAAAAAAAACTACAAAATTCAATTCAGGCCATAAAAACATGACATACTGATAAAAGAAAAGCATATGCATAGCCAGTGTTCTATCTATGTATAAATCATGGAAAATCACTCTATTAATTTGTTTCCCAGAATAAGACCTGGGACAATTGCTAATAACATTATCAGTACGAGCCCTGTACAGGAAAATCATTCAGTTGACGGTAATTCTCAGTTTATATGAAAATCCTATCTCATAACCTTGAATTGGCCTATTGATCGAGACTTCATGAATGTTCAAATGAGACGACAAATCTGACAGGAAGTGAGGTTAGACAAAACAGTTTTTGGTCACATATTGTCTTTAGAAGCAATATGATAATATTAACCCCTACACAAATATAAAGTGTAACTGCCAGGATATCCTCTTCTAAACTCTTTGCATGCTTGTTAATTTTTCCCTGCCTGCAACAGTTCTAAAATTAGAAATTTCAAAAATAATTAATTTCAAAACAGGGTACGAGTGTCAACAGTGCTATGCAGTGTCTCATCTGGATCCAAACTGTTTGCAGAGGTAATTACCATTCTGCTGCTTAGGCATGACATGATTTATTAAATGTTGTCTACTTTTATTTCTCCAATTTTGATACCAGGAAATTTTAAAACTTCACAGCTAGAGCATTGATATATACTTATGAAATACAGTTTTGGTGCTATTTTAGGAGCTGTCTAATCTGGGTCTATACTGTTTTCAACAAGGGCCACCATGGCCCTAAATCGCTCACCTGGTTCACCATGTAAAACTTGACCTATAGTGATATAGATTACGACTGGACATGACTCACAATAAACCTCTAGAGTGTAAACAAGAATTTTCTATGATTTGACCTAGTGACCTAGATTTTGACCAGACAAAATCCGTGTTTGATTTTGACATAGATTCGATGTAGGCAAACATTCTGACAATATTTCATTCAGATCTAATGAGATTTGTAGCCTCTAGAGGGTTAACACTGTTTTTCTTTGATTTGACGTAGTGACCCAGTTTTTGACCAGACATGACCCATATTTGAACTTGACCTAGATATCAATAAGGCAAACAGTCAGACCAAGTTGCATTAAAATCCAATGAAATGTGTAGCCTCTAGAGTAATCACAAGGTCTTTCTATAATTTGACCTAGTGACCTAGTTTTTGACCGGACATGACCCACATTCACACTTGACCTAGATATCAATGAGGAAAACATTTTGACCAAGTGTCATGAAGATCGGATGAGATTTGTAGCTTCTAGATTGTTAACAAGGTTTTCCTATGATTTGACCTAGTGACCTAGTTTTTGACTAGACACGACTCATATTTGAACTTGACCTAGATATCAATTAGGCAAACATTCTGACCAAGTTGCATAAATATCCAATGAGATTTGTAGCCTCTAGAGTGTTTGCAAGGTTTTTCTATGATTTGACCTAGTGACCTAGTTTTTGACCGGACATGACCCATATTTAAACTTTACCTAGATATCAATTAGGCAAACATTTTGATCAAGTTTCATTAAAATCCAATGAGATTTGTAGCCTCTAGAGTGTTCACAAGGTTTTTCTATAATTTGACCTAGTGACCTAGTTTTTGACCCGACATGACTCATATTCGAACTTGACCTAGATATCTATTAGGCAAACATTCAGACCAAGTTGCATAAAAATCCAATGAGATTTGTAGCCTCTAGTGTGTTCACAAGGTTTTTCTATGATTTGACCCAGTGACCTAGTTTTTGCCCGGACATGACCCATATTTGAACTTGACCTAGATATCAATTAGGTTAACATTTTGATCAAGTTTCATTAAGATCCAATGAGATTTGTAGCCTCTAGAGTGTTCACAAGGTTTTTCTATAATTTGACCTAGTGACCTAGTTTTTGACCCGACATGACCCACATTCGAACTTGACCTATATTTCATCAAGACAAACATTGTCATCAAGTTTCATGAAGATCGGATGAAATTTGTAGCTGCTAGAGTGTTCACAACCAATTGTGAACGGACGGACGGACGGACGGACGGACAGACGAAGGACGACGGACATCCAGCAATCCTAAAAGCTCACCTTGGCACTTCGTGCCAGGTGAGCTAAAAAGCATCAATATAATCATGCTATAAAGAGTTATAAAGAGTTGCAACAGGAACTACCTGGAAATTTAAACTCTTAGAATGCTAAATCATATTGTGTCGGCTGCAACAACATATTGTTGTCTACTTCTATTCTAGAAATAGAATCTTCTAAAATTTTCTTTTCAAAACAGGAATTAGAGTGTCAAACAGTTTGGATCCTGATAAGATGCCATACTATGCGGCATCTAATCTGGATCAAAACTATTTGAAAAGGTAATCACTGCTTGGCTGCTCCAAATTGTTTGAACAGCTTATCACAGGTTCCCCACTGGCTTGCAAAAAAATTCAGGGGATGTCATTGAAACTAAATATGGCTTGTAGGTACTTGCTTAAGCATTCATCAATCTTGTGAGACAATTTTATCAGAGGTATTAAATCTCCATATGGCTGTTGTAGAGGAAGCTTTTGCATAAGTCTCGATTCCAGAATTGTAGAAGACAGTGTCAAGAGACTATTTACAGGCACATGCTAAATGTCACACAATACTATCACTCTTTCTGTGCTGGAAACCAGTATATTAGCATTATGTATACTTTGCAAATAGGCTGGAAACCAGTATATCAGTATATGTTGATTTGCAAATAGGCTGGAAACCAGTATATCAGTATATGTTGATTTGCAAATACTGGAAACCAGTATATCAGTATATGTTGATTTGCAAATGCTGGAAACCAGTATATCAGTATATGTTGATTTGCAAATACTGGAAACCAGTATATCAGTATATGTTGATTTGCAAATGCTGGAAACCAGTATATCAGTATATGTTGATTTGCAAATAGGCTGGAAACCAGTATATCAGTATATGTTGATTTGCAAATAGGCTGGAAACCAGTATATCAGTATATGTTGATTTGCAAATAGGCTGGAAACCAGTATATCAGTATATGTTGATTTGCAAATACTGGAAACCAGTATATCAGTATATGTTGATTTGCAAATGCTGGAAACCAGTATATCAGTATATGTTGATTTGCAAATGCTGGAAACCAGTACAAATGTATATCAGTATATGTTGATTTGCAAATGCTGGAAACCAGTATACCAGTATATGATTGTATGCTTGCAAATATATACTATTTGACTCAAAGTTACCTAAGCACCAAGGGTAAAATCTCCATAGGTACCAATGCATTGACCCTATCACTTCTTATCATATAACTTCCAACATTTGTGTTCGATTTCTTCCAAATATGGAGATGTTTTGGCCAAAGATTTACTTTACAGATTCTGATAACTTTTACACTTGTTCAGGTCCTGTAGGGGAAACCCAAGGAAAATATCAAAATTGTGAAATTTCTGAGATTTCACCAAAATTTTCAAATCCATTAAATTCTACATTTCAATGTTCTTAGAGATGTTATAATGGGTACAATTGACCATTGAAAGGTTTAACATTGTTTTTACCAATGAATAACATCTCTAAGAACATTAAAATGTAGAATTCAATCTATGGCATAAGGGGTTGACATAGTGTTTATTTGAGACAGAAGAAAGTTAACGTTTGATATACTCACTTTAATTGGAGCTCAGACATTGGGGAAGATTGATGCACTTAAAACCTGCCATTGCCAAATTGTCTCGAATTATGATCATCCAATATTGGCACCTGGTGAGTTATAACTCCAGACAGTCTGGGACATTATTGCTGCATATCAAGATTGGCAAACATTGTATGTCCATAAACATTGTCACAAAGATTTCTCAAGATTACACACTTTTCCTGTCCAAATAAGAGGGGATACGGTGCTTATACTGGATATAACTTGGTAACTATAAAGGGCCAAAACTTTCTGATCGAAAATATTTTGGCAACTTAATGGCCACAGCTCTAGCATACCTGGAATAAACCCATTACCCCATAGTCTTTTTCTAGTACTGAAGACTACTCCACTTAAAGCAGGTTGAAAGTAAAGCAGAATGCACCTAAAGGTGCATTTTGCTTTACTTCCAAACTGCTTAAAGCTCTGATCTGCTAGGATATAGAAAAAATTGCATATAATACGTATTCATAACTGTATAAAGTGGTATAACTGTATAACTATTTTCTTCAGAAGAGCAATAAATTAAAGGCTTAAAAAGGTGTATTTATAGGGTAATGGGTTAACTTGGCTGGAGAACCAAGTTGATAAGCATATAGCAATCAGAAAGATTGAGAGCATGTTTTGTGTTGATCAGATTAGAACTAAGAATCACTCGGAGCTAAGCTATTACAACAGCAGAACCTATGACAGTCTATAAAGGCAGGTCACTGTTTCTTGCATGAAAAAATCACTACAACCTTAAAGTGGGATGTCTGTGTGATTTTCATGCCTTTTGTATGCAGCTTGTTTCAACACATTGAACCATGAAATTTTAATGGACATTATCAGTTTCCCATTGATTTTTACAATATATTTTAAAATGACAAACAGTGTAGACCCTGATCAGAGGGCTTCTAAAGCCATCTGATCAGGTTCTACACTAGAAGCCCTGTAATTTGGGTCTGCACTTGTTGTTATTTTGGAAAAATCGACACTTAATTGTCAAAGTTGGTTTACACTTGATTGGAAACATTTTCTCATTTATTAAGAATGTGAAGCAAAGATCTCCTACATGAGGTTACTGTATTAACTTCAATCTTGCTGCAATCAGTCATTTTATTATATGGGTAAAGAAAAGATTAAGAGTTAGTCCATACAATATGGTATATAGAGGATAATCAATTTCTTTGGATTGATATGAAAAATATATCACGAGAATGGGTTGTTATCTGGTTAAAAAACGAGTCCGCAGTACGAGTTTTTTAACCAGATAACAACCCATTCGAGTGATATATTTTTCATATCTATTCAAAGGAATTGATTATTCTATTTATTTTATATATATTAATGACGTTTTTACAGAAAAAAACACAAAAATTGATTACCGCGACGTCATTAAACTATTTATGACGTCACAAAAGGTGATATCATCACTACATGTAGTGATGATATCAACTGTGACAATATCAAATTTATCTAACTGAGAAATCTCTATAAATCATCGCTATGTATATAATAAATGGCATTAACAGTATCATTTGCATGAAACTCTTCAATATTGCTTCACCGTTCGCCAGTTGAGTATGGCCTTCAGAATTGGACCCAGATAAGATTCTTAATTCATTTAATCATATTTATGCTGAAATGTTTATATGGACTATTCCATTGTTGAAATAAAAGTCAAACAAATAGTTAAAATTGTCCTTGCAATGGAATCTGATTACAATTGTATGTTCAAACTGCATTTTTGCAGGACATAATATAGAGGCAGACTAAATGTTAAATAGGTGATCTGGGTCTACACAGTTTGAATTGTACAAGTGTATTTTCCATGAGAAGACTGTTTGTAATGGACACATGTCACTGTAAGGGTGGTATGGGTTAATGCTTGTTTGATTGTACTTTTGAAGGCTGCCAGACATCCACTACAAGACAATAACTTTGATATAATCTGCTACATTGCAGAAACCATACCATTTGCTACATCATTGAACTAAGTTATCTGTACTCAATTCTTTATACACAAGACTTTATATTGTAGTTAAACCCTTTCTATGCTTGAAACCAGTGTGTGTAACTTTGCAAACAGTGTAGACCCAGTTCAGAGGACTCCTTAACCCATTACCCCATAAATACGCCTTTTTACACATTTTATTTATTCCATCACCGAAGAAAATGGTTCCAATTAATACAGTCATGGTTATGTATCATTAGAAATATTTTCTATATTCTTGCAGATGGAAACTTAAAGCAGGCTGAAAGTTAAAGCAAAATGTGCCTTAATTAAGGCACATTCTGCTTTACTTTCAAGCTGCTTTAAGAGGGAACCTATCTTCAATACTAGAAACATGCTATGAGGTAAAGGATTAAGGAGCCCTCTGATCACGGTCTGCACTGTTTGTTCTTACCTTTATGTTTCAGAAATGTTCTTTTTCCTAGAAATAGCCCTTAAAACAAATATACAGTGATCACTCTCTCAATTGGCAGATCCCATTAACAAGGGCCACTATGGCCCTAAATCGCTCACCTGGTAACCATGTAACCATGTACACCGTGTGACCTAGTTTTTGACCGGGCATGACCCTCATTCTAACTTGACCTCGATTTCAATGAGACAAACATTTTGTTCAAGTTTCATGAAGATTCAATGAATTTTGTAGTCTCTAGAGTGTTAACAAGGTTTTTGGATGATTTGACCTAGTGACCTAGTTTTTGACAAGACATAAGCCACATTTGAACTTGACCTATATTTCATTGAGGCAAACCTTTTCATGAAGATCAAATGAAATTTGTAGTCTCTAGAGTGTTAATAAGGTTTTTCGATGATTCAACCTAGTGACCTAGTTTTTGACCGGACATGACCCACATTTTAACTTGACCTAGATTTCATTGAGGCAAACATTTTGATGAAGTTTCATGAAGATCCAATGAAATTTGTAGTCTCTAGAGTGTTAACAAGGTTTTTCGAAGATTTGACCTAGCGACCTAGTTTTTGACCGGACATGACCCACATTCAAACTTGGCCTAGATTTCATTGAGGCAATCATATTGATGAAGTTTCATGACGATCCAATGAAATTTGTAGTCTCTAGAGTGTTAAAAAGGTTTTTCGATAATTTGACCTAGTGACCTAGTTTTTGACCGGACATGACCCACATTCGAACTTGACCTAGATTCCCTTAAGGCAAACATTTTGATGAAGTTTCATGAAGATCCAATGAAATTTGTAGTCTCTAGAGTGTTAACAAGGATTTTCGAAGATTTGACCTAGTGACCTAGTTTTTGACCGGACATGACCCACATTCGAACTTGGCCTAGATGTCATTGAGGCAATCATATTGATGAAGTTTCATGAAGATCCAATGAAATTTGTAGCCTCTAGAGTGTTAACAAGGTTTTTCGATAATTTGACCTAGTGACCTAGTTTTTGACCGGACATTACCCACATTCGAACTTGACCTAGATTTCATTGAGGCAAACATCATCAAGATCCAATGAGATTTGAACCTGCTAGAGTGTTAACGAACAATTGTGAACAGAAGGACAGACAGACAGACGACGGACGACGGACATCCAGCGATCCTAAAAGCTCACCTTGGCACTACGTGCCTGGTGAGCTAAAAACAAATCACCACAGAAAGGGTTAAATTTAAGTGTTGTTAGTCTGGTGTCCATAACTCCTTGTTTGAACATAACAGATGAAATCAAATGAAAGTGAATTTATTGTACATTTATAGTTGTGATATATAGGTTACAGTCACACACCGAAGAAGATGGGTTACCCTTTTCCTCAGAATGTTTTCAGTTGCAGACAAATGGGTGCTTAAAGCAAGTTGACAGTACAGGGGAATGCTCCTTAATGAACATTTGATGTTTCATCTCAACTTTGACACTCAGGCAAATATGATAAAAGAAAATGTTTCCAGGAAAGAGTGCAGACTCGTGTCAGACAGATCCTATAAGACAATAATGTAGACTCTGATCAGACAGCTCTTATAGGAGTTGTCTGATCTAGGTCTATCCCATTTTCAATAGGCCTGATATATGCTAATTATGACCATAAACTGGTGCACTGGTATGTAATAACTATCCTTATTGCACTGGTATGTGATAATCATCCTTATCATACACTACACATTTTCCAGTGTCTCAGTAAACATTGTCATTTTAGTTAATCCCTGTATGTAAATCAGAGTCTTGATCTAGAAAATTGATCACCTAATTGGTGGAAATAAATGGGTGTACATGTATGGATAAGGCAAATTTATTGTTTTTTAATGCATTAATTTGCCTCAGGTCGAAATGGCTCAAAGAAAACATCTTTTGTGAGGGACATTATATGTTGTCCGTAACCATAAACTTCCAGCCTCCCCTTATCATGATATCATTCTGTCTGCTTCCAAGTGATGTCTACAATTAAATCAAATTTCAATTTAAAAGTCCATGCAGCTAAAGGAAACATGGATATGGGTGTCAAACAGTTTAGATCCAGATCAGACGCATAGTTATTCTGCATCTGATCTGGATCTAAACTGTTTGCAAATGTCAGTGAAGTTGTGGCTGTCACAGGTAAAGTCCAACTAGCAGTTTTATTGGTCTGGACCTGATAACAAGACAGTAAAATATTGAGGCCTGTGAAAGATCAGATTCCAGGGCTGCTCATCATCCAATTATTGGTGTGATAAACCATTCTTCAGCTATTAACTAATATATTGATGTATATGCAGGGTCTGCACAGTTTTCCTGTAGGATATGTCTGACAACAGTATGAACTCTTTCTGTGGGAACTTTTATTTGATTTGTTCATAGTGGGTGGAGCAAAATTATATGTATATATTCAGCTGGAGTAGGGTTAAAGAGGTGCAAAAAAGGACAATGTTTTTATCCTATATTTGCCCTGTAATAAGTCCTGCAAGAACTCTCAAGTAATCTTTTGAGCTGGTACTTTTTCATGTCTGAAGCCATTTCTTCATAGTCTGTTTCTATGAATGTACAGAATGTACATGTACCTTATGATGCATATTCATGCCTGTGCAACCATTTTAATAGATTGAAGAAGGCGTAAATCTCGAGTATATTTCTAGATGGTAGTTTAAAGCAGTTTGAAAGTAAAGCAGAATGCTTCTTTGGGAGCATTCTGCTTTACTTTCAACCTGCTTTAAGCTATCACCTGTTTTCAAAACTACGAACAGGCTATGGCAGTAAAGGGTTAAAACAATGAAAGCAAGCTGGGGGGGGGGGGGGGGGGGGGGGGGGGGGGGGTTTATAAGTTTGACAGGACCATTTCCATATCACACTATCTGCATCCAACATCACCAGTATGATGCCTTATGCCTATATATCTTTCAAGCTCCCATAAATCTCCAACCCTAATGTCATGTTATATCTGACCTACACTTATATTCCTTCACTCTGAGTGTGCTCACCAGACAATTGTATCTGCATACAGTTTGGATGGTAACCAACACCCAAAAGTATCTCATGCAGTTTCTGAACATAGAAAATGTTTGCCAATTGGGTTGTTACTCTTGCAATATAAAAAGATGCATCATAGGACTCCTTTTAAGTGGACAATGTTTTTTAGCTTTCAAATGGTTCAAGTTAAGACACTGTTTTCTTGCGGCCTCTTTCATAGACATATCTTGATACAGACAAAGTATTAAGTTGGTGATTACAACAACTTCAAAAAAATTGACTTGTTTCTGGGGTTTAAAGCAAGTCACTCTGTTTAAAGCAAGATCAAAGTAAAGCAGAAAGTTGCTTTACTTTCATCCTGCTTTAAGCTTCCACTTGTATATATTAAATAATGCATCTTCTCCAAGTGGCTGTAATAGCAAGTATAAGCTGTCTGTTATGACATTTCTGGTGTGAGATAGTTTATGGAATAGGATCTTTGATTTATAAGTACAGTCAAATGCTGATATCTCGAACTCGTTTAAGTCAAACATATCAGTATTTGAAAGTTAAAACCTGGCTAAGCCATGTGAAATACAGATATATGTTTTACTGAAGCGACGTAGAAATAATGAAATTAAACTGTAGAAACATGGGAAAGTTTTACTTAACCCATTACCCCATAAATATACCTTTTTACACCTCTAATTCATTCCTCTACTGAAGAAAATAGTTCCAATTCATACAGTCATGAATATGTAACAATAATTATATTCTGTATCCTAACAGAGGGTAGCTCAAAGCAGGCTGAAAGTTAAGCAGAATGCACCTTTCAATACTTTCAACCTGCTTTAAGTGGTCACCTATCTTTAAAAGTAGAAAGAGGCTATGGGGTAATTGGTTAAGTGAGTTTGAGATAGGACTGTTTCACTGTATTTACTGTTTAGAATGGGTCTATAACTTGTACATCCATCTCCTACAATGAGTGGGAGAGATAGGGAGGATTATTATTTAGTAGCCCTCATTCAGATAAGCTGTAATCATGTTGCCGGGTCTGTGATAGCTCTGTCAGAACTTAAACCAAGAAATTGGTCATGTCCCCAATAACACTTTACTATAGTAAATCTCTGCATCTACAATGTAAGGATGCTGTTCTTGTTCTAGTTTGTGATAGCTCTGCACATGTCAGAACTTACACCAAGAAATTGGTCATCTTAGATGTAGTTTAAAGAAATTGTTGATGATGGACCAACAGCGAAACAGACGTAAGATGATGGAGATAGCATAATCAAAATAGCTCACCTTGGCACTTTATGCTAGGTAAGCTAAAACAAGAGGGCCTGAAGGCCCTGATATCGCTCACCTGTTGTACTGAAGCCTGAAAGCTTTACCTTTCTGTTTCACCCGTTTTAATCTACCGTAAATCCATTCAAATTTGTAGTATAGCATGTAAACAATTTTGGAATACAACCTCATAATTCTAGTATAGTAGAGTACATCAAGGGCAGATAACTAGAGCCTAAACAATACTGAAATGAAGCCTTTTTTTTACATTTCAAAGTATATCAAGGGCAGGTAACTATTGCCACAATGATTTATTTCAACACAAATTGCACTCCTTTGATAACTTATAGTTATATACTTTGTGTGCAAGTATAATCAAAATCCATTGAAAACTGTAGTTGCAAGAGTGTTTATGCATTTGGATATGGCATTTTCAGCAATTCAAAGGTAGATAACTCTTGACCTATTGGTCCAATTTCAACCGTAATCACAATTATTCGAACTCTTATGTTCATATACAATCTGAGAAAGATGGGATAAAAGTTGTGGCCTCTATATATTAAGAGTGTAAACACCATTAAATATGACATTTTTCAGCAATTCAAGGGTAAATAAATCTTGATCGATTAGTCTAAT
Source organism: Gari tellinella (assembly GCA_922989275.2). NCBI lineage: Eukaryota > Metazoa > Mollusca > Bivalvia > Cardiida > Psammobiidae > Gari > Gari tellinella. The sequence continues at coordinate 58,590,188 of OV277858.1, forward strand.
TTCAACCATAATTTATCTCATTTGAACTCTTATTGTAATATACAATCTGAGCAAGTTTGAGAAAGATTGGATAAATATTGTGGCCTCACTAAACACTAAAATTGTTGAAGACGCACAGCGCACATTCAAGGATTGCAAAAGCTCACCCTGAGCTAAAAATAAGTAAGTGCAGTTTTATTGTTATCATTCTTGGAAAGTTGTGGCGGATCAAGTGAGCCAATTGGCTGGGTTTCAATTTCTGTCAGCCTAACATGGCTGGCACTGGCTAACAATGCAGGAAAAACATAACAAACATATGTGGCTTTCCCAAGAAAGGAGAAATAAAAACACTCAGAAAAATAGCTCACAGTCAAACTCATAGCAAGTTAATTAGTATTCGTTTTAATTGTGTTTTTACTTACTGAAAAATTGTCTACAATCTTTAGTAACCTAACTGAAATGCTAACGGCTATGAAACTAAAGCATACTTCATTTGAAATTTACTGTTTATACTGTATTTCAACTTTATTGAACTACAAACAAAATCAGTTTTATTTTCTTTATCTAGAGACAGGGTAGACGAGTTGTAGCTTCATGATTGATTTTAACAAGCTCTTAACAGACTTCTGTGGAAAGTTATTAGAAAAACGTCTCTTGAATGATATGCAAAACAAGTTTTTTTTGTAGGTCTTAAAGACAAGTGCTTCACTAAAGTAATGCAGAAATCTACTTTTTTCAGGATCTTTCTTCAATACTCATGGGAGTACATTGACGATACCAATATTTTCTCACTCATTTCAGCACCCAATCCTATGGTGTTACTATTCATTAGAATCGTCTCGAAGAGTAGTGACACCATAGGGTTTAATGTAGAAATAAGGATTTTATTTTTTGTTTTTTAACAAAATACTTCTCTTATCTGGAATGAACCCTGAATACTTTCATCGTGTATTGGCATATTTTACCTGACTTGATTTTTCAAGAGAGGTTACTGGTACTGCTAATCAGTTTATACCAATAACTTGCTACAGTCAATATTTTATGAAGCAAATACTCAATAGAAGACCCATTGGTAGTGTTAAACAAACGACTTAGTGGTTCCTTAATGAAGAATAAAAACATGTTGAAACCTTTCTTCAGAAGCTGTCTGATTTGGGTCTACACTGTTTTCAAAAACGTCAATCTGATTACATAGCAGGAGAAAAGGGTAAGCCTGCTTAGCATTTGTATTAATTGGCTACCATACCAATTAGAATTGTCTGTATAGCTTTTGTTGATATATACTTTGTATTACCTTTGTGAGAACAGGCTGATCCATTATCTAACTCACATGTAGGTTATTTTATCTATCAACAAAAGATACACAGACAATTCTAATTGGTGGCCAATTAATGTTTTGCATCAATATTATGTTATGTTGGGAGTCATTTATACTTAGGTTAATATTGAGATGGTTCAATATTCATTGGCAAGCACGTCTGCCAATCCGATAAGTAGGTTATGTAATTAGCATAAGACAAATTTTATTAACCCTTTCCCATGTGACAGTCTTGGACATTTAAACCTGTGTTTAATGGCAACTTTAAAAGTGGATTAATTGACAGATTTGAAGAAAAGTGACAGCTTAATGCAGCACAAAAGTAATGCAGAAAGCTTGTATAGGAGCTTTCTGCATAACTTTTATCCTGTATTAAGCAGTGACATGTATATAGAGATATTCATGCTTTTCCATTGAATGTCATCTCAACAGGTTTTACTGTAGGCAGATTATTCCTAAAGTGGAGAATGAGAACGTGTTTGAATGTGATGTACCGAATGTGAACCAAATACACCTATGGTCTGACTATTATTCAATAGCTAGAGATGTGGATAAGTCTGTAAGATGCAATATGATTCCCCCTAGTTGCATGTGTACAGAATGAGCAAAAGGTTACTTTGTTCAATTGACCATTGGGGTGATTGGAAAGTGCAGTAATAGCACACACCCTTCTCACCCATGTGGTCTCGATTTCAATCACGGTTCGGGCAGTATGTGAGAGGGTACATTGGTTGCCCGTCCAAAAACGTGGGTTTTCTCCAAGCACTCCGGTTTCCTCCCACATAAATGACCAAATATGCCATATCATTTGAGCCATCGAGAGTGATTTGAATAAGTTAATGTAGCTTGTTTCATAATCTATGTAAAAGAAATAAAGTTTAAACTTAATTGACCATTATTCTTTGAAACATTTGCAATGTTTTTGCTGGCATGTTTTTGCTGCAGATGCAATCGAAGTAATATTCAGAAAGTATGTGTATGGGTTTTCTGTATAGATTTTGTTCTGCTTTCAGCTGCCATATGTCTTAACTCTTTGACCCCTAGTCCCGCATATAGGCGTGCTTTTCAAACAGTGTACATGTGAATAGTACACATGTCCTATGCAAACAGTAAAGACCCAGATCAGAGGGCTCCGAAAGGAGCCCTCTGATCAGGGTCTTCACTGTTTGTCATAATGCCAAACATTGACAAAAACAACCCTTAAAAGTCAGAAATGGACTAGACTAAAATGGAAACTGGAATTGTCCATTTAAAGTTTCAGGGAGGAAAGAGTGAAACACTTCTTCTGCAACTTTCTTAAACAAGTGTGAAATAACATCTTGTACAACCCTTTCCTTCCTAATAGCATCTTTTAGTCCATTTACATACTCATACAGATACGTTTTCATGTTTCATCTTAAATAGTGATAAGTAAACTTCACTGCATCCTCACAGATAGATGCTTAACTCTTTCCTTCCTAAAAGCATCTTTTAGTCCATTTACATACTCATACAGATACGTTTTCATGTTTCATCTTAAATAGTGATAAGTAAACTTCACTGCATCCTCACAGATAGATGCTTTACTCTTTCCTTCCTAATAGCATCTTTTAGTCCATTTACATACTCATACAGATACGTTTTCATGTTTCATCTTAAATAGTGATAAGTAAACTTCACTGCATCCTCACAGATAGATGCTTAACTCTTTCCTCCCTAAAACTTTAAATGGACAATATCAGTTTCCATTTTAGTCTAGTCCATTTCTGACTTTTAAGGGTTGTTTTTGTCAATGTTTGTCATTATAACAAACAGTGAAGACCCTGATCAGAGGGCTCCTTTCAGAGCCCTCTGATCTGGGTCTTCACTGTTTGCATAGGACAAGTGTACTATTCACGTGTACACTGTTTAAAAAGGACAACTATACGCCGGACTAGGGTTCAAAGGGTGAACCAGGCTGAAAGGAACGTGTAAAGCTCCTTTTGGAGCTTTTTTCTTTATTTTTAGCCTGCATTTAAAGCAACTACAAGTCTGAAACACTAAACACAAGCTATGGTGAAAACAGCGTTCACTGGAGTTATGAAATTTGACATTATCCAATGACATACAAGAACTAGAAGTGACCAGGTCTTTGACCATCAACAATGGTGCAACCGGTATCATCTACTGTAGCCTAAACATCAAAAACCCCAGACACACAGTCTAACCCACCAATATCTCTTACAGATTAAAATAGCCTTTTTCTAGTTTTGAAGACAGGTCAACATTTAAAGCAGGTTGAAAGTAAAGCAGAATGCGCCTTAAGGCGCATTCTGCTTTACTTTCAGCCTGCTTAAAGCCGCCATCTGCTAGAATATAGAAAATATTTATGATACATATGCATGACTATAAATTGGAACGATTTTCTACAGGGTATGAATGAATTGAATGCATAAATAGGCATATCTATGAAGTAAAGGGTAAATGCAGATCAAATATAATTTAAAAATTAAACGAGTACTTACCTTGGTTAAGTCGATGTTTAATTGTAATTCTATGAGTTATAGAATTACGGAGGGATTAAATGAGATGTGTGCCGCGCATGCGCAAGGTCAGTCTTTAACGGTTTTTTGTCATTATTTCCCCAATGAGTTGTATCCACTTCACACTTGCAAATATCATCCATGAAGTACAGAAAGAAGGGCGGGAGGGAGGCATTTAATCCCTCCGTAATTCTATAACTCATAGAATTACAATTAAACATCGACTTAACCAAGGTAAGTACTCGTTTAATTTTTAAATTCTATTTCGTTACGAATTTCTCCGGGATGAAATGAGATTTTAAAGCTAAATAATGTCAAAAAACATACCTCAGCATTGGAGCACCTGATGATCAAACTTGTCATGTTTCACAACTTTCTTGTTGTAGAACTTTGCAAAAGTACTCTGACTGGTCCAACCTGCTCGAGTCATAATATCCTTCAAAGGCACTCCTTTAAGATGTGCTTTTGACACTACAGCAGATCTTACACTATGTGCTCCAAATGTTCCCTTTATTCCTGCTCGAACCATAAGTGTTTTTACCCATCTAGCAATAGTATCTCTTGTGACCGCTCTGTATGGCTTAACATAACTTATCAATAATGCATCTTCATTTTTTCCCCGTATTGTTTTTGTTCTCTTCAAATATTCTTTCAACACTGTATAAACACAAAGTCTCCTATCTGGAGGATAAGCTTTTAAACTAAACGAAGAACATTCGAACCCTGGTCGACTTTGTTTCAATAAACTCCTGAACTGTAAAACGAACTCTGAACTTAACTTGTGAATATTATGTACACTTAACAAATGAACTGTTTGTACTCTCGCTGCATTTGTCAGAACCATTAAAATTGTTAATTTTAATGTCAAGTCCTTTAAACTAAGATGTTTCACTGGTGACAGTTTTTTCAAATACCAAAGCACTTTATTAACATCCCAAGTATGTGTATATTTGGGTTCAGGAGGTCGTTTGTTGAACACTCCTCTCAAGAATCTGACAACAGTCGGGTGTGTTCCTGCTGTGAAAGCACCAAGAGTGATACCCAACGAAGACAACGCTGCTCTAGCCGTATTGATGGCACTGTAACTCAGTCCTCTATCAAACTCCAACGTTAAAAATTCTATCACATCTTTGACAGAAACTGAAATTGAATCAATTTTTTGTCTATCACAGTACAATAGCCATCTTGAAATATAGACCTGATATTCCCGTTTTGTGGTACCTCGCCACGATGACATGATAATAGAGGTAGCCTTTTTTGAAAATCCTCGTTCTCTGTAAGAATTCCGGACACTCTGCATGCAATCAATACTAGTTTTTGTGCCATTGGATGTTTCATATTTCGATTTGGAGCTATCAACAATTGCGTTGTCTTCGGCAGTATCACTGGTCTGTCTACCAGTATCTTCATTAATAATGTGAACCATGTCTGTGTTGGCCAAAGTGGAGTTAACAAAATTGCTTTGGCCTTGTCTGTTCGTATCTTCCGAATGCAGCGAGCTAGAATGCTGAAAGGAGGAAAAATGTATGAGTTGTCAAATTTTCCCCAATCAATTGTAAAGGCATCAATGTATGAAGCATTAGGATCTGGTAACCATGAACAATAAACTGGCATTTTATTATTCAACCGAGAAGCAAACAAATCTACAGTAGGCTTCTGCCATAAGCTGCAGATTTTATCAAAAACTGCTTTATCTAACTCCCATTCTATATGATCCTTAAACTGCCGAGAAGGAATGTCTGCCTCATTCTCTATCCCTGGAATATGTGCACATGTAATCCAAATGCCTCTAGACATACAAGCTAACCATATATCCCTACTGACATTGTTACATTTGTCTGATCTAATTCCACCAAAGTTAGTTACGTAGCACACTGCTGTTGTACTATCAGACAAAATTTTCACATGTTTATTCTTCAATTTGTCTGCCAATGCTTTTATTGCAAACAAAATTGCCATGAGTTCAAGTACATTAATGTGATAAGCACTCTCTTCAGTGGTCCACCGTCCACCAAACTTTTCACCATGAAAAACAGCACCCCAACCAGAGAGACTGCTATCAGTTTGAATTTCCTCTGAAGGATTACCACGATTAATGACTCTAACTTGGGAATAAATATTGTGAATCCACCATTCCAAATCTTCTTTCATATAAGAGGAAATAGCCATATCTGCATCAAAGTTTCCATAATTTCTCTTCAGAGCTTGTATTTTCTCCATTTCTAGTTTTCTATAGAACAATCTACCGTATTCCACAGCTGGGAATGATGATACCAACAAACCAATAACCTGTGCTACCTCTCTGATTTTTACAGTTTTAGAATTGTACAGTTTCTTGCACATAAGTACAATGTGATCTTGTTTTTCTGACGTCAAAATAATGATCATTAGTACAGAATCAATGATGAATCCTAAATATACAATTCTTTGAGTTGGCACGATTACAGATTTCTCGTCATTCAAAACGAAACCCAATTTCTTCATCATTTTCTGAGATACACAAAGTGTATTTGAACATTCATTGTATGTGTTACCACCTAACAAACTATCATCAATAAACCCTGTGCAAATATGGCCATCTGCTCTTAATTTTGCATACACTGGCTTTAACAACTTGGTGAATATTCTAGGACCTTCCCTATAGCCATTAGGGATGCATGTATATTGAAAGATTCCGTCTCTCCACAAAAATCTAAAAAACTTTTGATCTTCCTGAGCAACAGGAATGGAGTAATATGCATGTCTGATATCTATTGTACACATGTACATGTCTTTTTGAACTAAAGTAATTGCTGTTTCAAAAGTGTCCATTTTAAAATGATGGTATGGTATAAATTCATTGAACTTTTTGAGATTCAATATCATTCTGTATTCTTCTTTGTTTTTCTTAAGTCTCAGAAATATTGGAGACAAATAATGTTGTCTATCCCATTGTACTTCCTTCAGAACATGCAACTGCAATAATTTCTCAATTTCTTTATCAATAATTTGAGATTCTCTTGCATTAAATTTTTGCTGTGAAAATTTTTCTTGAAATGGTGTTATTTCATCTATGAAATTTACATGATAATGTTCCACCATATCCAGAATAACCGGATCGTTTGTTAGATTTTTCCATTCAGAGACAAAATCTTTCAATCTACCTGCTACAAATGATTCACTTACTTGCAGATCTACATTCTCCTTGCTCCCCCTCGGCGAGGCAAGTTTTTTGGCATTTGTGGATGACTAGATTCCATGACACCTCTGCCTCGGTAACCACCACGATGGAAGCCACCTCTGTATCTCGGTCTGTACCCATACCGTCCTCTGTCTTGTCTGTAGTTACCCCTAACTGGGCCATATTGCAACCTGTGTCCCATTCTGGAACATTCCTCGATTTCCTTAGCTGTCTTAGACACGTCGTCACCAAACAACTGATCCGTAAATGGAATGGAGTGGGTGCACAAATGGGAATATTCGTTCCTCATTTCAGGCTTTAGCAAGTCTCTTCTGAACATATTTATTTGGAAATTTGCATGTCCGAGAAGCGCTATTGCATCATTACAACGATCAATTATATGACTAACATCATATTCACCCCCACTCTGCTTGCACTCTTTTTCCATTTTGTCTGCCTTGTCCACAGTTTTGGCAAGAATACTTGCAGACTTCACAAGAGAAGTTTCAACAGCTTGCAGCTTTCCATCTCTGGACCGGGCTGTAGGGGATACTATATCCCACACCAATTGGTTTAGTTTCACAGTGATCAACCCCTGAGCATTTTGTGGTCTTGCATTTTGCATGTCTTTGATCATAGTTTCATATTTTTCCTTTTGCATGCCTTCTTTAAATAATGTATCTATATTCTCAGCTAGCACCGTGTCCACATCTCCATCACACAGCTCTTGCACTTTGAACTTCTTAGCCAAACTTGAGAATCTAGAGTTCTGATCATTGTTATTACAGTCATCCTGTTTCCTTTTACCAGGTGGCACGGACTCTACCGATCCCTGCACCAACATTTCAGAGTCATCCTCCACATAATCTTCCCAACCATACTGTTCATCAAATTGATCATACTGCGTATGATCCACAGTTTCCAAGTTATTGATCCTACTTTCGAAGGATTCCAACTGTCTAGTTGTTTTGGCCTGCTCCGATCTCATAGCAAGCAATATTGCCATCATCTCATCATCACGATTTGCCGATTTTTTGGCCGTACCCGACGAACCTGGTTTCTCCGACGACTGCTTGAGTGGGGCCTTGCCCCTTGAACTGGATTTTGCTTTAGTTTGGTCACTGCCACGAGCGGCCATTTCCTTTTCTTTCGACGGGTCTTTCTCAGCCGCGTCCGCCATTATGCTTCAATAGAAGACCACACCGCGTGTGGCGACAAAATCGATCTCAATCAACGTAATTAAGAATTGACAGCGTTCGTACTACGTACAAACTAAAGTGGCTAATGATTGTACACAACTTGTACCACAAGATAACGAACTGCGTTCGTTCAAACCACTATATTTTTGTAATTTTCGTATCAAATTACAGAGACTGTTTCCATGCCGGAAACGCTAAGCACACTGACCTTGCGCATGCGCGGCACACATCTCATTTCATCCCGGAGAAATTCGTAACGAAATAGAATTCAATGTTGCAGCTAAATGCAGGATATGACACAATGCAAAAGGCTTTTACAGGGAATTATATGTCTGCACTGCATTTAGTTCTTTAGAGATACATATAAATGTCTTTGCTGACAGGTTTCTGGTTAAGAATGTACAGCTTGTTAATTAGGTAGGAAATCTGACCAATGTACATTATGAATCTCTCGCTCCCAAACCAAACATTTCCCCAGGGATCTTGGATATTTAGGAATGATGATAAATTGATAACATACAGTCCTCTCTTCATCACTGGAGTTGGTTTTCACTCAGGTATAGTTACTCATATCATAAAGCAATCAAATAGTTTGGCTTAAATTGGCTATATTTAAGTCTGAGATATAGGTATCTTTGATTTATTATGATTACTGAAAATTACCTGCAAGAACACGGTCATTTTTCAAATTTAAAAAATGGTTTTGATTTATCGAGACTCGACAGTACAGAGACTCGTAGTACATGACTAGAAAGTATGATTTTCTTAGCTTGACCATTGGAAATGGTAGATTAAAATGTATCCATTGGAAAAAGATATCCACACCCTGTTTCTTTCATAACAAAAATTTAGGGTATACTTGTAAACAAAGATAGGGCAATAACCAAGAAAACACTGTTCCAGTAAAGTTAGTTTTGCAACCATTTACCCAATAGCCTGTTCAAGTTTTGAAAACAGGTAGCAACTTAAGGGAGCATTCTGCTTCACTTTCAGCCTGTTTTAGGCTACCTCCTGTTACGAGATAGAAAATTTTCTGATGGTGCATATTCATGACTGTATAAAGCAGAACTGTTTTCTTCAATGGAGGAATAAATAACTGTATAAACAAGAGGGTCTGAAGGCCCTGATATCGCTCACCTGTTGTACTGAAGCCTGATAGCTTAATTTGCCTTTCTGTTTCACCCGTTTTAATCTAAATCCATTCAAATTTGTAGTATAGCATGTAAACAATTTTGGAATATAACCTCATAATTCTAGTATAGTAGAGTACATCAAAGGCAGATAACTATATATCTAAGAGCCTAAACAATACTGAAATGAAGCGTTTTGTAGCATTTCAAAGTATATCAAGGGCAGATGACTATTGCCACAATTATTAGATTACAACAATAATTGCATTCCTTCTAGAACTTATAGCTATATACTTTGTGTGCAAGTATAATCAAAATCCATTGAAAACTGTAGTTGCAAGAGTGTAAACGCTGTTAGATATGGCATTTTCAGCAATTCAAGGGCAAATAACTCTTGACCTATTGGTCCGATTTCCATAATTACACTTATTTGAACTCATGGTCATATACAATCTGAGCAAGTTTGAGTAAGATTTGATAAAAATTGTGGCCTCTAGAGTGTAAGCAGCGGTGAATATGGCATTTTTAGCAATTCAAAGGTAGAACTCATCTGAAGTCTTATGGTCATATATAATCTTAGCAAGTTTGAGTAAGATTGGATAAATATTGTGGCCTCTAGAGTGTAAACACCCTTAAATATGGCATTTTCAGCAATTAAAAGGTAGATAACTCTCAACCTATTAGTCTGATTTCAACTATAATCGAACTCATCTGAAGTCTTATGGTCATATATAATCTTAGCAAGTTTGAGTAAGATTGAATAAATATTGTGGCCTCTAGAGTGTAAACACCCTTAAATATGGCATTTTCAGCAATTAAAAGGTACATAACTCTCAACCTATTAGTCTGATTTCAACTATAATTGAACTCATCTGAACTCTTATAGTCATATACAATCTGAGCCAGTTTGAGTAAGATTGGATAAAAAATTGTGGCCTCTAGAGTGTAAACACTGTAAAATATGACATTTTCAGCAATTTAAAGGTAGATAACTCTTGACCTACTTGTCTGATTTCAACCATAATCAAACTCATTTGAACTCTTATAGTCATATAGAATCTCAGCAAGTTTGAGATAGATCTAGAGTGAAAACAATGTCAAATTTGACATTTTCAGCTATTCAAAGGTAGATAACTCTTGATCTATTGGTCTAATTTCAACCATAATCTAACTCATTCAAAGTCTTATGGTAATATACAATCTAGGCAAGTTTGAAAAAGATTGGATAAATATTGTGGCCTCTAGAGTGTAAACACTAAAATTGTTGACGACCCACGATGCACGACCGACATTCAAGGATTGCAAAAGCTCACCCTGAGCATACTGTATGATTGAGAGAGGAATAAATCAATTAAATGCAGAAAAAGGCATATTTATGGAGTAACAGGTTAATCGTAACTAAAACCAGTCAATTGAATCTGTTGATTCTTCTCATATTTGCACACACAAAAACCAGTAAAACACTAAATTGCCAAAACCCTCCAAAACAGTGAAACACAAAATTGTCAGTTAAATGCACATTAAATTTTACTCTTTTTAGCACATGAAACAGCATTTCTATTAGAGGGCATGGTACACCAAAAAGGCTCTCCTATATAACTTATATAAAATGCGTCATTTCCAAGGTCCAAAAAATACAATTTTTATTCCAACCACAGTTGCTACCCTATATTTCCTACAAAGATACACCCTTGCACAAGTGAAAAATGCAGAGAAAACAGGGGGTCATGTGGCATATAAGAAAAATCTCTTGGCTTCAGTGACATGACCCCTGTTTTGCTACATTTTGAAATAGGCACCGGCTAAAACAGGGACATGTCACTTCAGCTCACATAATTTCTCCAAATACCCATCTATTATGACAGAAAGTCTTTGTATCTATTCTCTAGCACCCATGTATTAAATAAAAAGCTCAAAATAGTAAATATTTCTTGACAAAAAGCTATTCTGAGGCAAAAAGTTTGGCACTATTTCTTTGCCGGACTTCTTTCGACTACACCATGAAGCACTTCCGGTCTATTTGGTGGCCCTATACCTAAGAGAGACATTTTTTTCCTCTAATTTGCCTACATTTACTCTTATATCCTAGCTATAGGTATTAAGAAACAACACACAAGCTGAAAGATGTCAGGTTCCACCACATTTAGTATTTTAGACTGTTTTTGAAAAAAATTCAAGCCACAAAATTGGCAGAATTTCAGCTTTTAGCATTAAATTCAACGCGACTACTAAATCTTTGTTTTCGCAACATCTAGACTTATTCGAACACTTTTAATTTATCTGAAAGTGTGCGGATAACCCTTTTTTAAATAAAAACAGCCTTTTCCTGTAGGAAAAATATTCAAACAGCAAAAATCACCCTTGACGTCTGTCCATGGCGGTAGTTGTTCTCAACGAAAAAAATGCATTTCTGGCAATTTTCACCCCAAACAGGCTTTTTTTTCTCCTAAAAGAGCTTTAAAACAAAGATGACAGCTCTGAATAGCATAGAATACATGCATTTGCATTGAAAAATTAATGAAAAAATATGTTTAGGACAGGTTTTAAGGAAAATTGACAACTCATTGGTCTTGGACCTGGGTCGCCAATGACAAGGGCGGGCCATCACTGACCCCCTTTTTTTCTCAGGAAAAACAAGAAATCAACATAGTGTGGACCAAAACCTGCAAACCTAGTGACATTCAGCTTAAACATACCTTCAAAGTGTTCACTAGACCAGTATGGGGCTTTTCAACAGCATTTATGCGAAAAAGTGTACATCGGCCGCATGCTCAATCCGCGGCCGACACAATTTCAAGCAAAAAAACACTTTTCTAGCCAAAATAATTACCTGATGTAGTCTAAAACACTTTTTCAACCATCATGTATTCATAAAATCCCCCAAATAGCACTCTATTATCAAAACAAACTGTGACGTCATTTTCCGGGAATATCTCTCTTAGGGCATGGTACACCAAAAAGGCTCTCCTATATAACTTATATAAAATGCGTCATTTCCAAGGTCCAAAAAATACAATTTTTATTCCAACCACAGTTGCTACCCTATATTTCCTACAAAGATACACCCTTGCACAAGTGAAAAATGCAGAGAAAACAGGGGGTCATGTGGCATATAAGAAAAATCTCTTGGCTTCAGTGACATGACCCCTGTTTTGCTACATTTTGAAATAGGCACCGGCTAAAACAGGGACATGTCACTTCAGCTCACATAATTTCTCCAAAAACCCATCTATTATGACAGAAAGTCTTTGTATCTATTCTCTAGCACCCATGTATTAAATAAAAAGCTCAAAATAGTAAATATTTCTTGACAAAAAGCTATTCTGAGGCAAAAAGTTTGGCACTATTTCTTTGCCGGACTTCTTTCGACTACACCATGAAGCACTTCCGGTCTATTTGGTGGCCCTATACCTAGAATGGAAGGAGTGTCTTTGAAGGAAAGACTTAAATAACACTGTATAATATCTGCCAACTGACATAATTCTACAGTTTTCCAGCAGAAAGTGGTTTAACTCAATCAATATGAAGGAAAGGGCCCGACAAAAAACAGAACACTGCAATATACACTATATTTCCAGATGATAATTTCAGCCCCCATAATTATGATTTACATATACATTTTCTGATAATTTCCTTTTCCGTTTATAGCTCTAATGCATTTCAATCCATCCTACGTGTGCTGACATTGTTTTATGCTGGTAATTTCCTTTTGTCATTTAGATCTTATACATTACATTACTTCTCTATTCCTGCAGACAATGTATTATTACGTCTAGTAACAGTATCCTAGTTCAACTTCCTAACTGCAAATTTCCAGACGTTCGAACAGAGAAAGGAAATCTAACAGCTTTCATTGGCTAATTTATTGAGTTCTGCAATTGTTTTAAGGTGGTTCGCGGGTCAGCTTATTCCGTGTCAGAAATCTTTGGAATCTTGATTAAATTGAAATATACCATATTAGGGGTGAAAAATCGTTACAAGGGCCACTATGGCCCTAAATCGCTCACCTGGTAACCATGTAACCATGTACACAGTGTGACCTAGTTTTTGACCGGGCATGACCCTCATTCTAACTTGACCTCGATTTCAATGAGACAAACATTTTGTTCAAGTTTCATGAAGATTCAATGAATTTTGTAGTCTCTAGAGTGTTAACGAGGTTTTTGGATGATTTGACCTAGTGACCTAGTTTTTGACCGGACATGAACCACATTCAAACTTGGCCTAGATTTCATTGAGGCAATCATATTGATGAAGTTTTATGAAGATCCAATGAAATTTGTAGTCTCTAGAGTGTTAACAATGTTTTTCGATAATTTGACCTAGTGACCTAGTTTTTGACCGGACATGACCCACATTCGAACTTGACCTAGATTTCATTGAGGCAAACATTTTGATGAAGTTTCATGAAGATCCAATGAAATTTGTAGTCTCTAGAGTGTTAACAAGGTTTTTCGAAGATTTGACCTAGTGACCTAGTTTTTGACCGGACATGACCCACATTCGAACTTGGCCTAGATTTCATTGAGGCAATCATATTGATGAAGTTTCATGAAGATCCAATGAAATTTGAAGTCTCTAGAGTGTTAACAAGGTTTTTCGAAGATTTGACCTAGTGACCTAGTTTTTGACCGGACATGACCCACATTCGAACTTGGCCTAGATTTCATTGAGGCAATCATATTGATGAAGTTTCATGAAGATCCAATGAAATTTGAAGTCTCTAGAGTGTTAACAAGGTTTTTCGAAGATTTGACCTAGTGACCTAGTTTTTGACCGGACATGACCCACATTCGAACTTGGCCAAGATTTCATTAAGGCAATCATATTTATGAAGTTTCATGAAGATCCAATGAAATTTGTAGCCTCTAGAGTGTTAACAAGGTTTTTCGATAATTTGACCTAGTGACCTAGTTTTTGACCGGACATGACCCACATTCGAACTTGACCTAGATTTCATTTAGGCAAATATTGTTTCATCAAGATCCAATGAGATTTGAACCTGCTAGAGTGTTAACGAACAATTGTGAACGGACGGACAGACAGACGACGGACATCCAGCGATTCTAAAAGCTCACCTTGGCACTACGTGCCAGGTGAGCTAAAAATACAAAAAAATACAGTACCATTTTTTTCTGACAGGACCTTTTGTCGAGAAAAGCTCCTTTTTTAATAAACGGAAATATTTTCTTTATAAACTAATATAACTCAATAATTTCAGAACATTCAAGTAAACTGTACAGAGACTATAAGATATTGTGCAAACAAAAATATTTCATGACATATTTTCTGGAAATATCAATATTTTAAAAAAGTCAAATTCTGAAAAAGTCACTAAATCTCAAATTACAAAAAATTTAGCTGTTTAACATACACTAATTTTACTGTTATTAGATAGATATTACTTAGTTCTACTAGTCGCAAATTTTTTATGAAAATCTACAGTGGAATTTACATTTTATACATGATTTCCAGAAATTCTGACAAAATGTTAACACAAAACGAGTAACCTCCCTTTCGTTCAACTTTAAAATGCCATCAGCTCTAAATTATAAATACCATAAGTCAAACCTGTAATAAGGGACCATTGAATACGGTAGCCTGTATATCTTTAAAGGCAGGAGACTGCTTAATGCATAACAAAAGTAATGCATAAAAGCTCCTTTAGAATCTATCTTTTAGCATTACTTTTGTCCTGTGTTAAGCTGCCATCTGTCATATAGGCTATAGATAAATCCTCACAAAGTTTAGTTGTCACTTGACTATACTTGCGTCTGATACCATTCATTATTACGTGACTAAACATAGCCTGTCCTTTGATCATTGCGTTGTGGATTGACTAGTCAATAAAATATGACAATTTATTTAAAAAAAAGTTTTGGAGCGAGTGGGAATCGAACCTAGAACCTTTGGAATGCTAGTCAATCACCGTACCAACTGCGCTAACAGAGAAGACACTGAAGCAGATCAAACTTTTCTTTATGTAAATTTTCTACTATAAGCACGTGCCGCAAAGATCAGGTGAAAGTCATCAGCATTTCCGGAACTCGAGATGTGGGCCGCCCGCTGTTGAACCACCTTAACCCTTGGTTGCAAGTTCTCCCATAGAAACTAACGCACAAATAAGAGGTGATCTACATATAAATGTAACAATTCAAGCAACCACTTGTTTAAAACACTGACAACCAGCTAGTATATAGAGTAAATAGTGAAACCATGTCTTTAATTCATTTACCTTTTACCCAATGTCTTAAATGCAGTCAATAATGCCACTACTATTCCTTGCATTAGTAAAATATCAAATATCAAAATTCATCCAAAAAAAGAGCCAGATTTATTTTAAGAAACTTAATTGTTACCATGGGAAACAGCTTTCATGTGAAAATTAACTTAAAACTTCCTTATTTGGAAATAGTATCCATAACAATATTTTCAAAGGAATAGTTATAATGCCATTGCTTTATCTTGAATTGGTTCCAGATAAGAGGGAGTGTGATTTATAAACTGAACAAATCCAGCATTTTCTCACTCATTTCCACAGCAAATCCTAAGAGACCGCTCTAATGAGTAGTGACACCATAGGGTTTAAAGCAAAGATCAAGAATTTGAAATTACCTCCTTATCTTGAGCTTTGAATAGACATCATCAGAAATGATAGGTTAAATTGGTTTAGTTTGTTTGTTAATGTCCGTTTTCTGCCATCTATGGGCTAATTGGACACCACTGTGACAGAGAGGGGAGCAATACATAAAATCGGGGCAGGATGCCCTACTCTAATTATCGACAGAGTTCTTTTGGATGCCCATGGGTGTAAAGCACTGATACATCGCTGAAAGGGTTTAACATAAAACTTCAATAAATGTATCATAAAATTCTATGACCCCAAGGCTGCTATTGTTGTTGCTGTACTTAATTTATTATTGAGGGAATTGACTTGGATTACTTTTTATTACCCAAGCTACCAATGAAAGCAAAACGATTCCTCCATTTACCCTGAGAGTGCTAAGCATGATCAGATTGGATCTGGACCAGACATATGGATCTGGATTAGACATAAGAGTAACTTATAACCAGGGCTCAAACTATATGGAAATTATATTTTTGCTTCAGTTAATAGACAAAAATACCAATATTAAAACTGTTGTTGACAATAGTTTTACTGTTAGCAATTTAGCAGGGGAACCATATGAACCTTTGAAAAACTTTGAATCCTGATGAGACACGGCGTTATAGATGCCACAGAACACGGCATCTCATTAGGATCCAAACTGTTTGACACTCTATACTTGTGTTCTGAAAAGAAATGTAGAAAATTCTTTTTTTTTGAACAGTTGCCGATGACAATTTTGTTCAGACAAAAAGATTACCCAGCATGCAAAGAGTTGTAATAGTATAACAAAATTTAACCCTAATCTGGCTGAACTATTGTCCGCTTTAAAAGTCTTGACTGAAAACAAAATTCAAAATGTAAATTGTCATGCAATTTCGACTGCTGAAACATCAAGCCAAATATCAAACTGTTTGTATCCTGATCAGATGCCAAATTACTTGGAATGTGATCTGGATGCAGACTGTTTGGACATGCAAGTAGTCATGGTTAGTACAAGGGTTAATTATGTCTGGTCGGTGCAATATTATATAGATATGTTATTGGCTCTCTCAGCTTCAAGTGTTCCTAGGGCAGTCATAAAATATCTAAAGCCTATAAAAACGATTTGTGTCTGTAGTAATATCAATGAAAGCTCAAATTCTTCACACTACACCAACAGTTGTAAAACCTCATCTAGTCCCGATTGTTCCTAGCAACAGAAACTGCCTTGTATCTACTAGAATAGTTATGAAGATTATATAACCAGTGTATGAATATATGAATGTGTAGATGTCACAAAAACAAAGGTGTCAAAGTCTGCACCATTTGCTACTTATTGTGCTGAATGAACAAACTTTGCATTGTTGATAGAAAACAATGTGACAAGAAAAGCAGGATAGAAGTTATACAGAAAGTTCCAAAAGGAGCAAAATAAAAGTGACAGCTTAAACCAAGATAAAAATGTCAAGAAGGCAGAAATTGACTTGAGGAAGCCACCTCCCCAAGACCTATATGACATTGTTGTGTATATACTTACATAATGGTACATATATATTATCAGCTGGATTGTGGTGATTTGCTCTGATGGCTATGGAGGAAATAGTTGCGACAAGGTAACTTTATTGATAATGACTACTGTCCAATACTATTAACACTTCAGCCTTTACGCAATAGAGCAACAATGTCACAGCTAGGAAAAAACAGGATTGCCGCTTCTTCTTTTGACGCTTTTTGAAAACAGCATAGACCATCCTTCAGGAGCTGTCTGATCAGTGTCTACACTGTTTTCTTATAGGATCTGCCTAACACGAGTTTGCATTGTTTCCTTGGTGGAATGTTTCCTTTTTTATTAGGCAATATTAGAGTTCAGATGGTAGATGCTCATTGTGGCCAGAGTTATATACAGTGGAGAATCTGTTATTCTTTCCCGTTTAAACGCAAACGTACGCAAACGCAAAGCACTAAAACGTAGAAAAGAACAACTTTTGGACAATTCTGATAATTCTTGTTTATCTTTGTGGCAAACAGTTTGGAGCCTGATCAGACGCCGGGTTACCCGACGTCTGATCTGGCTCCAAACTGTTTGCACTGCAAATAATAGTTTTAGCGTAAACGCGTTTATTGGGAAAGAATAACACATTCTCCACTGTACATGAACATGTATATGAATAGTCAGCAGGAGAAGGGTTAACTCAGATGATTTGTTTGAACTCTCTTATAATGATTATATAAACACACCATCTTTTTCCTCTCTTGTGAAAATGAAAAATCCATAAAGTTGAGACCTCTAACAAAAATGTCTACATTTTCCATTACAAAGTTGAAGCTTGGAACAGACTCTCTCATTTTCTGATCAATGACTATGTCACTTAATTACATTGACTCTTGAGGGGCTTATCTAAACATATCTAAAATGTATGACACACAATGTAGACCCTGATCACAGGATTTCTGGTGGAGTCCTCTGATCTGGGTCTTCACTGTTTGCAAAGGGTGACTTCTGGTCCAAGTAGTGTAAGGGTAAAAGGATCATAATATAAGGAAATCCCTCCAGCATCCTTATTACTTCCATATAACAGAAATTGATGAACTTATACAGTAAAACCTCTTTATTATGAATATTAACAAGAATACTAATTTATTGTACAAAAGACAGGTGGCAGCATAAAGCAAGGTGACAGTAAAACAGAAAACTCTGCTTTCTGTTTTACTGTCAGTTTGCTTTAACCCTTTACCCTATAACCCGTTTATAACATTAAATACAGGTGGTCACTTAAAGCAGGTTGAAAGTAAAGCAGAATGTGCCTTCATGCACATTCTGCTTTACTTTCAGCCTGCTTTAAACTACCATCTACTAGGCTATATTGAAATATTTGTTATGGTAATTGTTCATGAGGGTATAAACTGGAACTATTTTCTTCAGCGGAGGAATAAATTTAATACGCTTAAAGTCGCTTCTATGAGGGAAAGGGTTAAGCAGTCACTTGTTGAAAATATCTATTAATTTACACAATTTAGTGGTTGTTATAGAGGTTTTACTGTATAAGTATCTCTACAAATGATATGGTTTAACCTTTTGATTGTCAGAGAAAACTAGTCCTGTTTAGACCCATGACAAATGGTTTGCATTCAAATCAAACACCCAAATAATTCATGATCTCATCAGGGTCTAAACTTTTTGAACTCAGATTGGTATTTTTTCAAATATTGAGAAGGATTTTTAAGGGTCAAAAGTTTAAATACAGTAAAATTTCATGTATTGCAATTTAATGAAAAACACATGGAAATTTAATAATATATATAAAAAAAAATCAATCAGTCAAATTCCTGCTTAATATAGGACAAAATTTTGCAAACATCTCCTATAGGAACCTTTTGCACTATTTTTGTCCTGTATTAAGCTGTCAACTTTATGCATGTCCATTCCTCCTTTATCAAGGTGTCATTTTAACAGTTTTATTGTAACTTTTCTTCAGTATTGTTCTTTCTGTCAGATACTGTCAGTTTCAAAGATGTCAGCTATCAACACTTGTGATATTTGCTGTTATTTTAGGATGGTATGGCAAAACAGGCCCAATTTTCTTCCTTGAACCCTTTACACCAAAGTCAAATAAGTGCATGTCCCATATATTCAACATGAACAGATTTCTTCCTTTAACAACGTGGGCTGCTTAAAGCAAGATCAAACTAAAGCAGAAAAGTTTAAACAGACAGACTAAAAACAATATGCTCTAGATATCAAATTTTTCCGCATAACTTTTATTGGTTTCACTATCATTTGGGACTAAACATACACTATTATATATAGCATCATCTATCAGTCTGATTCCTAATCAGACTATTTACTTCCCAACTTAATAGGATGCAAAATGTTTGTCTATCAGTCAAGTTGTTGTTAGGTAAGGTTTGAAGGTTTGTTATATTTGTTCTAATTAACCAGGAGACTTAGAGACAGTTTTACAGACAGTTAACCCGAGGTGAAACAACCTTGCTAAATCCCCAAGTGGTGTAACCCTGTCCCCCTGAGCTTGTTTTCACTATTGCTTAGTCTTATCCATTACCCTATAGCTTGTTTTCAGTGCTGAAGACAGATGGTTGCTTGTTGGAGCATAATGTGATTTTCTTTCCGCCTTCTTTATATAATCATTTACTCCATAGATATGCACTTTTTTCAGAAGTTTTTCTGCATTTAATTGATTTAGTCCTCTCTCAATCATACAGTAATGGCTGTGCAACATAAGAAATATTTCTTGTATCCTTGAAGGTGATCACTTAAAGCAGGCAGACAGTAAAGCAGAATGGGCCTTAACATACATTCTTTCAATCTGCTTTAAGAGGACTTAGGTTTTAAAACTAGAAACAGGCTATGGGGTTATGGTTTAAAGCACGCTGAAAGTAATTCAGAATGCCAGAATGTATTCTGCTTTATTTTTAGCCTGCTTTAAGCTACCATCTGCAAGGATATAGGAAGTTCTTATGATGCATATTCATGACTAATTTAAGTGGAAATATTAATTTAGTGAGGAATAAATGAATGGCATAAAAACCCTTATCTATTGGATAATCTGTTAAACAATAGGACCATCAGAATGGAAGTATAAAGCAGAAAACTTCTAAAGGAGCTTTCTGCTTCACTTTCATGCTGCTATAACATATTCATCCCTGAAACTTTTAATGGATAATGCCAGTATCCAATTATGTCTTGTCCATTTTTGACTATTTAGGGTTGTTTAGGCAATATATTTGAAAATGACAATCAATGTAGACCTATGTAAACCTTAAAGGAGCCCTCTGATCTGGGTTTACATTGTTAGCACAGGACAAGACTAAGTGAACTCTTTGTAAGTACACTGTTTATCCCATTAACTCATAAGGGATTAACACTTATCAGTGCTCACCTCAATGCATGCTAGTTGATTAAAGTGTGTCAAAATGAGTTAGTATGAGGCTATTGCGCAATGAGTCAAAATGAGTCAGTATGGCTTAATGGGATAATTATACAGGAAGAGTATACTAGTTGCAAGGGCTCAACAAGTTAAACTGCCCCTTGTTTTCAATATCCCTGGTACCAAATTTGAACGTGTTTCTGAGCAGCCGTTATATAGTGGAGATTACTTGTTTTACTCCAGCTTCAGTTTCCTCCTGTTCAAGAGTGAAGATTTTTACAGTGATTCTAACATGGCAAATTTGGGCACAATTGATGGTATCTGCCATACAGAAATTACACAAGGAAAACAATAACCTTACTTGATATGTATTAATACATCATTTACACACAGTGTAGACACAGATCAGAGGGTTCCTAATGCAACCCTCTTATCAGGGTCTGTCATAAATATTTTGTTAAGCATAAAATCCCTTGAGAGACAATGTAAAATGGTCCTCATTTAGGAAATGGAATTGTTCATTTGAGATGTTAGCAAGGTAAAGGTGCAAAGACTACAGGAGGCTGCTTTATCAAATTACATTCAAAACTAACCCTTACCATGCTGAATTCTCAAATAGACTCTTCCATTTTCAAATAAAATACAATTCAAATTTGATTTTCAAGAGATTTAAATTGTCCAAACATCAAATAAAATATGACAAACAGTGCAGACCCTGATTAAAGGGCTCCTTTAGGAGACCTCTGATCATGGTCTACACTGTTTGCAAAGGATGGGTATAATTGACCCTCACATTGTAAGGGTTAACGTCTCATGCAAACAATCAAGCTTGGCGGCAGGCTGAAGTCTTGAAATAAAAACTTATCTAATATAACAATAACGTAAAGGATGTATCACAAATATTTTCTGACATATCTCAGTCAGGGATAGTTTAGTTACACAATATGAAGTCTTACAGCATGTCTGTCTGCTGGGTCGTCCATTCTTTACAGCTAATTAGGCGTATTTACAGGGAAGCCCTTCCATAATAACAACGCAAAGAACTAAACAGTTTTTAATCCTTTTTCAGCGGAGCTGACTATTATCTATTTAGACCTACATTTTTATTTAGACAAACATTTCAACCAATCATATTTGATCAGAAATTTAGAATTAAGAGCACCTGTTGAAACTGAATTGTCTGATTGGATAGTAGCCAGGGCTCCAGATAAGAGAATTATTTCAAAACTTAAAAACTTTATTTGTGCATTAAACCCTATGTTGTCCTACTCATTTGAATTTTCTCTTCTAGACGATAAAAATGAGTGGTAACACCATAGGGTTTGGTGCTGAATTGAGTGAGAAAATGTTAGATTTGTTCTGTTTACTCCCCTCTTATCTGGAGCTCTGTAACTGTAGCCTGGCTGTGGTTTATGCACTGATTAAGAGATACAGGCAGTGTGTAATACTGAGCTGATGACATCATGCTTTCTATTTTAAGATATGATAGCAGATGTCTCTTTATAGATAGACAGTGGCAGCTAGGTGTTTTGTTAAATAATGATTTACTACCAATTTCTATTTGTTCAAATTTACCATACATTGATAGCAATATAATAAATGGCCTGTGTTGTTTCATCATTTATTCACAAGAGTGAGGTGTTATAGAACTGTGTTCTGTAAGGGCATGCACAGTTTATTTAGTTATAGTTTGTTTCAAGAAACTCCCCATGAATGAAGTTTGATACTAGTATATAGAACAGTAGTTTAATCTGAGGATCTCCTTCCAGTAGCTAGGATATGGGTTATATTATTGTTTTGCATTTCTGTACATTTATAGTTTTTTAGTCAGAGTTATAGTTATCCTTGAATGTGTATTTTTTGCTTTTCAATCCAAGATATTACAATTCTTTTCATACAATTTTGCACACCCATCTACAGCATGAATTCCACCACCCATTCCGCTGAATATCTTTTTGAAAGATATTTCTTGTTTGCTAGACAAGTTTGCTAGACAACTCTGCACACTAGTGGCTGATTCGTGATTATCTTTACAAACAGTTTGGATCCTGATGAGACGCCGCATAAAGCGGCGTCTCATCAGGATCCAAACTGTTTGACACTCTGACTCTGTTTTGAAAAGAAATTTAGAAAATTCTATTTTTAGAACAGCTGCAGAAGACAATTTTGGCAGATGTAATAATTACCCAACATGTAAAGACTTATACATTTGATTGTCTTAACCCATTTCCCAATAGATACAACTTTTTATGTCTTTAATTTATTCTTCTACTGAATAAAGTAGTTCTTCTTCATACAGTCATGCATATGTACCATAAAATATATTTTCTTTACCCTAGCCAATGGTAGCTTATAGCAGAATGAAAGTAAAAGTTACTTTCAAACTTCTCTAAGTGATCATCATTCTGTCTTCTAGATCAACAAGAATCAGGCTATTGGGTAAAGAGTTTAGAAAGCAGTGTATATCAAGATCAGACAACTCCAAAACTATTTTGTGATTTAGTATCCTCAGTAAGTAAATACATCCTATGGTAGCACTTATGTGGAGGAGTGGACAAATGCATACCTATGAGTGTCAGTGGAAGAAAAGATTTATCCCATTATAATAACATAATACATTGTTTGATAAAACAACTTTGAAGGAATCCCAGTTGCCATATATCATGGGGTACTAATAGGTACTTGATGGGATCTAGCTTCCTAATCTGTTCATGAATCAGTCTTTACCTGACAGAGAGCTGGGATTCAAAGTAATTATCTATCAATCTTCACTTAACATAGCAAAACAGTCTTTTTGTTATACTCTCGAGTGCTTGCCTGAGCGGCTCACTCAATGAGGCTTACAATATGATGACAGCAATCTCATAAAGTCTGGAACCAACCGTGAGACTGTGAAGGTGAACAAACTAGCATTCAATAACCCCAGGGCTCCAGACAACAGTGAGTAAATGGAACTTTCTCAAAAAATATCTCCTTTATGTCTACATTAACCCGTTACCCATAAATACGCCTTTAATTCATTCCAATTCATAAATGAATATGTACCATAAGAAATTATTTCTCTATCCTAGCAAATCATAGTTGAAAGTATGGCAGAATGTGCCTTAAGGCGCATTCTGCTTTCTTTTTAACCTGCTTTAAGTGGTCAACCTACTTTAAGTGGTGAATAACTGCTACACTCCGACTCATTGACCCAGGATAAGATAATAGGAGAGGATATAAGTAGCCATGTGTTACACTCGTTCGACTCAGAATAAGATAATAGGAGAGGATATGAGAAGCCATGTGTTACACTCGTTTGACTCAGAATAAGATAATAGGAGAGGATATGAGTAGCCAAGTGTTATACTCATTTGACTCAGAATAAGATAATAGGAGAGGATATGAGTAGCCAAGTGTTATACTCATTTGATTCAGGATAAGACAATAGGAGAGGATATAAGTAGCCATGTGTTATACTCATTGACTCAGGATAAGATAATACGAGAGGATATGAGCAGCCATGTGTTATACTCATTGACTCAAGATAAGATAATAAGAGAGGATATGAGCAGACAAGTGTTCTACTCGTTTGACTCAGGATAAGATAATAGGAGAGGATATGAGTAGCCATGTATTATACTCATTGACTCAGGATAAGATAATAGGAGAGGATATGAGAAGCAACTTGTTATACTCATTGACTCAGGATAAGATAATAGGAGAGGATGTAACCATGTGTTATACTCAATGACTCATGATAAGATAATAGGAGAGGATATAAGTAGCCATGTGTTATACTAATTGACTAAAGATAAGATAGTAGGAGAGGATATAAGTAGCCATGTGTTACACTCATTGACTCAGGATAAGATAATATGATTGATTGAGTTGGGTTTTACGGCACCGCGACAAATGAAATGGTCATATGGCGCCGAAATAATAGGAGAGGATACTAGTAGCCATGTGTTACACTCGTTCGACTCAGAATAAGATAATAGGAGAGGATATGAGCAGCCATGTGTTACACTCGTTCGACTCAGAATAAGATAATAGGAGAGGATATGAATAGTCATATGTTACACTCGTTTGACTCAGGATAAGATAATAAGAGAGGATATGAGCAGCCAAGTGTTATACTCGTTTGACTCAGGATAAGATAATAGGGGAGGATATGAGTAGCCATGTATTATACTCATTGACTCAGGATAAGATAATAGGAGAGGGTATGAGTAGCCATGTGTTACACTCATTGACTCAGTATAAGATAGAAGGAGAGGATATAAGTAGCCATGTGTTACACTCGTTTGACTCAGGATAAGATAATAGGAGAGGATATGAGTAGCCATGTGTTACACTCATTGACTCAAGGTAAGATAATAGGAGAGGATATAAGTAGCCATGTGTTATACTCATTGACTCAAGATAAGATAATAGGAGAGGATATACGTAGCCATGTGTTACACTCATTGACTCAAGGTAAGATAATAGCAGAGGATATAAGTAGCCATGTGTTATACTCATTGACTCAATATAAGATAATAGGAGAGGATATAAGTAGCCATGTGTTATACTCATTGACTCAAGATAAGATAGTAGGAGAGGATATAAATAGCCATGTGTTACACTCGTTTGACTCAGGATAAGATAATAGGAGAGGATATAAGTAATCATGTGTTACACTCATTGACTCATGATAAGATAATAGGAGAGGGTTTGAGTAGCCATGTGTTACACTCATTGACTCAGTATAAGAAAATAGGAGAGGATATAAGTAGCCATGTGTTACACTAATTGACTCAGGATAAGATAATAGGAGAGGCTATGAATAGTCACGTGTTACACTCATTGACTCAAGATAAGATAATAGGAGAGGATATGAGTAGCCATGTGTTACACTCGTTTGACTCAGGTTAAGATAATAGGAGAGGATATGAGAAGCAACGTGTTACACTCATTTTAATCAGGATAAGATAATAGGAGAGGATATGAGCAGCCATGTGTTACACTCATTGACTCAGGATAAGATAATAGGAGAGGATTTGAGTAGCCATGTATTATACTCATTGACTCAGGATATGATAATAGGAGAGGATAACAACAGGGGTAGAAATTAGCTAAAAATTACACTTGCATTTTTTTGCGAGTGACTTTTGAACTTACTCGCAAAATGCAAAAACTACTCGCGAAAGTTAAACTGTCATTCTGAACATATATGTTTTAACACAGACGTGTAGTAATCAACGGAATCAGTGTATAATTCTGCGAGTAATCAAATACGATCTACCTACACTTCGTGTATTTCATAGTTGTACATTTGTGGTTACAGCTGACAAGGGATAAGATCTTGATTTTCATATCTATGTGTACATACCAAAGGAGTATTTTTCTTACATTTTATAATATTGGGGAGAATGCATGCTGTATGCACTAGGCAGACCGCACACGATTTCATTACTCGAAAATTAGGTCATGTTTAGATTGCCAATCCGTCTACGATACAAACGTTTTTTCACTGGTCGTATATTTCAGGGCTGTGTTTAATAAACAGTATATCACAGTAGAATTAGAAGTATACTTGTACTCGTGCGAGTCTTTTAAATGGCCTCGTCTTTGAAGAACGGTTTCGGTTGTTGAGTCTCAGACTCTGTGTGTGATAAGAATTGTTTACACATCGGAACTCCGAAGTAGCAAAGTGCGCGTTTCATTAGCCAATGAGAATTGGGAAAGTCCGTCATTACGTCATTCTTACAGACAAAAAAGAGGTTGAAACTGCCAGACAAGCTATGATTGGCTTACGAAAAGTATTCGCTTGTCTTCTCGTCCATTTCCGCCACTCGAAATGCTACGGAATAAACCGAGCATAGCCTTACAGACGCTATACTGTGTTTAGCTGTCCGAAAAACCGTACTCGCATTTTTTTGCGAGTTTGTTGAAAAATCACTCGCAATTTACAAATTCCACTCGCATTTTGCGAGTATGCGAGCTTAAATTCGAACCCTGAACAAGGGATAAAATAATGGGATTTGGTAGTATAAGCAGCCATGTGTTACACTCATTGACTCAGGATAAGATAATAGGAGAGGATATAAGTAGCCATGTGCTATACTCATTGACTCAAGATAAGATAGTAGGAGAGGATATGAGTAATCATGTGTTTTAACACTCATTTAACTAGGGATAAGATAATAGGATTTGGTAGTATAAGCAGCCATGTGTTACACTAATTGACTCAGGATAAGATAATAGGAGAGGATATGAGTAGCCAAGTATTATATATAAATATGCCTTTATTTGCCTTTAATTTATTCCTCCACTGAAGAAAAGAGTTCCATGAAAATGCACCATGAAAAGTAGGTTCTATGATCCTGGCAGATGGCAGCTTAAAAATAGACTGTAAGTAAAGCATAATGCGCCTTCACTTTCAATCTGCTTTAAGTGGTCACCTATCTTCAACACTAGAAACAGGCTATGGGGTAATGGTTTAAGGAGCCATTGTATGTACGTTTTTCCCCACCCAGTTTGATGCTGCTGTCTCAATACCGTTGTGTCGCCCTCACTATTTTGTCATGATAAGACCAAAATAGTGGATACTAAGTGGTTTAACTCATTTTTTTCTCAAACAAAAACAGATTGTAAATTCAATTTAGTCTTCATTGCTGTGAATGTGTCATTTACCAGAGCTGTACACCCACATGTAAACAATCATATTCTGCAGATATTTTTGTGCTTTAATCTTTTCATACTAATTGTCTACTTGAAAGGAGTAATCTGCTTTTTTGTTGTAAATTAAGTCTAAAAAACTTTTTTAATTAAAAATGATGTCTGTATAGACAGTTTGGCTTTGGATCAGACCTTTGATCAGGGTATGCACAGTTTGCCTTATAATTTTATATATTTTTGGGACACACTCCTCCAGAGATTATGTAAAACGGAAAAATCTATGTGAAATAGTAAAAGTTTAATTTAGTTTGGTCACTGCCACGAGCGGCCATTTCCTTTTCTTTCGACGGGTCTTTCTCAGCCGTGTCCGCCATTATGCTTCAATAAAAGACCACACCGCGTGTGTCTACAAAATCGATCTCAATCGACGTAATTAAGAATTGACAGCGTTCGTACTACGTACAAATTAAAGTGGCTTATGATTGTACACAACTTGTACCACAAGATAACGAACTACGTTCGTTAAAACCACTATATTTTTGTAATTTTCGTATCAAATTACAGAGACTGTTTCCATGCCGGAAACCCTAAGCACACTGACCTTGCGCATGCGTGGCACACATCTTATTTCATCCCGGAGAAATTCGTAACGAAATAGAATTTGTACATATGAAAAGATAAATGCAAAATACAGTAAATACAGTAATTACGACCACTATAAAGAAAACTGATTGATTATATGAAATGCAGTGACAGCTTAAAGCAAGATGAAAGTAAAACAGAAAGCTCCTATAGGAAAATTGTTTGAAGCAACTGGCGCGTGGCAGTGAAAGATTTGATAGCTGTATAATCTTATTACATGAGCTTTTCTGTAGGTCTGTCTCAGCTGGTTATGTTACCTAGTATAACTATCAATGATAAATTTGTGAATGCTAGTATGAAAACATTGTCCTCTGCTATGTAACTGTTCTAAAACTAGTTGCTCGGGACTATATGTGAGATCTATAGGTTTGTTCATGTGATTTGTTACTAAAAATAGAATTTTGGACTTGATGTGGCAATGTTCTACTTGACATGCCTGATCAAACCATGGTCATAATGTCTCTATAGCAGTGCCAAAACCTGGTCAGTAACTTCTGTTTTCATGGGCTGATCATCTCCATATTTGGTGCACAGGTTGCGGATTGCATTTCAGACCAGCAGATAGAATTTAATTATAGGGATAGCAAACATCCAGGCCATTCTATGAAGAAGTATCGATGTCTCTATGAACATGCCTACAATTCTCTACATGGCCCATTAATTTTATAAAGGTTTCCCAATTTAGTAAAGGCAAGTTCAATTATAACAGCTACTCAAAAGACTCCATGATACTGCTGGTGTTTTAGACTGGTGGCAACTTACAGCTGGTTGAAACTACAGCAGAAGCTCCTGTTTGAGCTTGCTGCCTGTACTTTCAACCTGCTTTAAGTATCTACAATTGCAATAAATGTTTCAAACTAATTGTTGAGAGTTGTTGATTAAAGAGGGTTTCCCGTAGTTTCTGCATTGCTGGGGTATTTTATAAGAGGCATGTGCCAGTTTTATTCACATGTTCATGTTTTACTATACAGTTCTAATGGAAACAACATGTTACAGACGTGGATAATGTTTAACCCATGTCCCCATAGCCATCAATATTGATCACCTATATTTAAATGGTACAGCATATGCACATCTTATGTATTTAAAACAGGTGGATGCTTAACCCTTTACTCCATAGAAGTGCATTTTTAGCGCATTCAGTTTATTCCAGCACTGGAGAAAATAGTTCCAATTTGTTGAAATATGTCCATGTACCATACTAAATATTTGCTATATCATAGCAGATGGTAGCTTAAAGCAGAATGTGCATTCTGCTTTACTTTCAACATGCTTTACATGGTCATATGTCTTCAAAACTAGAAACAGGCTATATACAGTACAGGGTATAAGCATGGTAAAAGTAAAGCAGAATGCACCTTAAGGCACAATCTGATTTACTTTCTAACTGCTTCTACCTGTGTTAAATGGTCCCTTGTATTCTAAACTAGAAACAATCACTTTAGTAAATGAAAAAGTTGCCATCAGTATTTGTCTTTATATGAGTCAATTCATAAGGGGGTATGCTAGGGCCTTTCTCAATGTAAAGGATAAGGTCGGGACATCCTGAGGCCTTGATTTTTGGAAGAAAAGGTTAAAGTCATTTTCTGTTGACCTTTCCTAATTTAAAACAAGAGCCCCATGGGCATATTCGCTCACCTGAGAATAACTGGAAAAATGGAGATATTGATTTATGTCCAGGACTGACCTAGATATGCAACAGACCGTAACAATTTGAACAAAATATGTAAAGTATATTTAAAAGTGTCAAAATACAGAATATAAAAGCTCTGGCCATATTAGAGTCAGAGAAGAGGACGTTTGAAATTTTATCTATACAACTCTATGCAAAAAAACTGACCCCCGGGGCGGGGCCAATTTTGACCCTAGGGGCATAATTTGAACAAACTTAATAGAGGACCTGTAGTCGATGATATGTGCCATATGTCTAAGCTCTGTCCCTTGTAGTTTTAGACAAGAAGATTTTTTAAGTTTTCAATGAAAAAAATCTATTTTTTACTCCTGTGACCTAGTTATGCAACGGACCAGAACTATTTGTACAATTTTGGTATAGGACATCTAGAAGTGTAACTATGTCAAATATCAAAGCTCTGGCCATATTAGTTTCAGAGAAGAAGACGTTTGAAAATTTCACTATACATGTATAACTATATGTAAAACTGTGACCCCCGGGGCAGGGCTAATTTTGACCCAAGGGGCATAATTTGAACAAACTTGATAGAGGACCTGTAGGCAATTCTATGTGCCAAATAACTAAGCTCTGGCCCTTGTAGTTTCAGACAAGAAGATTTTTTAAGTTTTCATTGAAAAAATCTATTTTTAGCTTGTGTGACCTAGTTATGCAACCGACCAGAACCATTTGAAGAATTTTAGTAAAGGACATCTTGAAGTGTCACCATGCCAAATATCAAAGCTCTGAACATATTAGTTTCAGAGAAGAAGACGTTTGAAAATTTCACTATACATGTATAATTCTATGTAAAACTGTGACCCCCGGGGCAGGGCTAATTTTGACCCAAGGGGCACAATTTGAACAAACTTGATAGAGGACCTGTAGGCAATTCTATGTGCCAAATAACTAAGCTCTGGCCCTTGTAGTTTCAGACAAGAAGATTTTTTAAGTTTTCATTGAAAAAATCTATTTTTAGCTCCTGTGACCTAGTTATGCAACAGACCAGAACCATTTGAACAATTTTGGTAAAGGGCATCTAGAAGTGTCACCATGCCAAATATTAAAGCTCTGGCCACATTGGTTTCAGAGAAGAAGACGTTTGAAAATTTCACTATACATGTATAATTCTATGTAAAACTGTGACCCCCGGGGCAGGGCTAATTTTGACCCAAGGGGCATAATTTGAACAAACTTGATAGAGGACCTGTAGATGATGCTATGTGCCAAATATCTAAGCTCTGGCCCTTGCAGTTTTTGACAAGAAGATTTTTTAAGATTTCCTTATTTTTTCACTTTGGTTGCCATGGTAACGGCAACTAGAGTTCTGCATTGTTTTTAATTCTTTGAACAAATTTGAAAGAGCTTGACCCAAAGAACATTTCTGTAAAGTTTGGTTGAATTCTGTCAAGCGGTATAGGAGGAGATGTCATTTGAAGCAATTGTTAACGACGACGGACGACGCACAACGCACGACGGACGACGCCGGACACAGGGCCATCCCAATAGCTCACCTTGAGCCTTTGGCTCAGGTGAGCTAAAAAAACCAACCCAAAAAACAGTATCAATAGTAATAGAGTTGCTCCTGGAAAAAAATCCTACACAGTAAAACCTCTCTATTACGATCACTAAAACAAAAGCTAATTGATTGTATAGAAGACGGGTGGCAGCTTAACTCATTACCCCATAGCCTGTTTCTAGTTTTATAGACAGGCGACAACTTAAAGCAGATTGAAAGTAAAGCAGAATGTGCCTTAAGGTGCACACTGCTTTAAGCTATTATCTGTGAGGATATAGAAAATGTTTCTTCTGACTGTATAAAAAGGAACAATTTTCTTCAGTAGAGGAATAAATGATAGGGGTAAACAGGTGTATTTATTGGAGAATTGGTTAATCCTTCTCAAGTTTCTCTTATGTGTATTCAGTATCATTCACAAATAGATGGATACCCATGACTCAGAAACCACTGATCAGAGGCTGCATTATTTGACATTTTACAATGAAATGTAAAAAAAAACACGAAAAAACATAAAGGGTAAACAAATGGTTTAGACTTTATTAAAAATTGGAATTGTTCATTTGCAGTTTGAGGGAAGCATGAGGAAATGACATTATAAGGCATGCTTCATGCTAGATATGTATCAGGTGGTAATTGTTGGTGTTTTCATTTATGCAATTAGCTTTGACAACATCAGGGGATATAATTAAAACATTGACATTCATCTGTAATATTAGTTGTGGAATTTTGAAGAAAAAGAACAGTTATCAAGTTTATGGCATTTTCATGAAATTTCATGTATAAGATTATGTAACCTTTCTCTTTTTAGAAACACTAATATGCTTTATCCCATTACTCATAGGAATATTTTTATCTATTCTAATTAAAAAACCTTTCCATACTTGGTAACTAACTTGTCCTGATTCAGAACCACCTACAATATTATGTGGATTAAAGCTGTCTCAAACTTGAGAAGTTATTCCGCTATGGGAGATTACTGCTATCACTTTCAGCTTACTATGCAGGCACCAAACCCTACATGGCAAGAACCCGCTAGTACTGTCTCTTCGAGGTGTATAATACAGACACGGCATATGGCTGCAGGGAGACAGAGGAACAAATCTGTGTCTGTCTACTTAACCATTTACCCCATAGCCTGTTTCTAGTTTTGAAAATGAGTGATTACTTAAAGCTGGTTAAGGCGCATTCTGCTTTATTTTCATCCTGCTTTAAATTACCACCTGCTAGAATAGAGAAAATATTCATTATAATACATATTTATGACTGTAAAAATAGGAACTATTTTCTTCAGCGGAGGAATAAACTAAATGCGCTAAAAGACGCTTCTATGGGGGAAACGGTTAACTGTAGACATTAAATGAAATATATTCGCAAATATTTCCTGCTAAATTTATGAAACCTCGTATGACAAAAATACGATTCCAAAAAGATGTCATTAGACTGGATTTGATTGATAAATAAATAATAATTGAGAATTTTAGAATCGGATCAACTTACAACATTATATGTCGTATGTATGATGTTTCGTAAGACGGGTCCAAGATCTTGATCCCAAATATTTGAACCTAGCTTCTGCAAGACTGCAATTAAAAACATTGTATTTACTAAAACATCAAAGCTAATAAATTAACACAGAAAACTTACTTACTTTGCAAAGAGTTAAGGTGGCTTGAAATGGTTTAAATTGAAAACAAACTTTGAGGGATAGGTTTAAGCTAATATCTGCATAGAGTCAAGCTTCGATATCTCAACCTCTCTTAAGTGGAAAGATATCTGTATGTTGTAGATTTTTCTTTGAAATCCAAATAATGACTTTTAAATGTAGAAATGCACAAACATTAGAGTTAAGCCAGTAGAGATATCAAAACCTGACTGTATAAAGTGTATATAATTCTATAAGGTTATAAATATATTCATCTTACTTTGCACAGATTCTTCTACAAGCTGGTTTGTGATTTTTATGTTCCCCAGGGGCATGTCTCCTGAAGGTTAGTGTAATTCAATGAAACGCAGGGATAGAGAATGGCATCTCTTAGGCTTGTTGAATTAAAGACTGCATGTTTACAAGAATTTGTTCACTTTAAAAAATCATTCTCTTTGGAAAGCATTTTTCGTTTTCAATGTTGATGATTTTGGCAACCAGTTTGAATCCAGGTAAGATACCAAATAACTTTGCACGCATTTGGATCTAAACATTGCTCCTGATAAGAGGGAGTGACCTGAACAAATTCAATTTTTTCTGACCGAGTAGTAAAACCATAGGAATTTTTTCATAAATGATGATTTTAGTTTTTGAAATACTCCCCTTTTCTGGAGTCCTGGCTTATCTATATTGTTTGCAAAGGTCATCATCAATACACTGTTGGCACTAAGAATTAGTGACAGACATACAAAGTCATGATAAACACTTTTGACCCATCATGACAGCTGGAAGACCCAAGTCCACTACCACCATGTTAATGCTTAGTGTCATGCAAGCCAGCCATTAAGGTATATTACAAATGATTTGGAATATTTACAGTAAACCCTGTGTTAAGCAGTCACTCAAAGTCCTTGAAATTTCAAGTCTTTCAGAGAAAGTATTGGCTTAATGCAGGACAAAGGTAATGCAGAAACTCTATGATCTATCGAACAACTGTTTAACAGAGGCTCATTGTGATGCATTCTGCGAATCAGACAGTGAAGCCATAAAGGGGTGGCAATAATTAGTTGCTTTCTAAACCTGAGACATCTATATCATGGAATGAACTTTTTTCTGCATCAAAGTGACAATTAGATCTTGCACATTGCTATAGGTTCAACACTGAATGAAATTTTGTGTGCTGAAAATGGCTGTTGAAAGCTAGTCAAGAAACAGTTTCTTTAATTCAGTAATGCCTAGTGATGTGTGTATATATTTATTCAGTAGAAGAATAAGTTAAATGCGTAAAAAGGTGTATTTATGGAGTAATGGGTTAATCCTTTCAACACTAAGTAACAGTAGCCTGCTGGAAATAGGTTTTATCTTCTTTCTTTATACAGAAAACAGGATGCATGTGACTTATAGTTTGGATCTAGAAGAGGCCCTGGGGCTCCAGATTACGGGAATTTCTCAAAACTAAAATCATTATTTCTGCTTTAAACCCTATGGTTCATTACAATTGTCTCATTGAGACGGTTCTAATGAGCAGTCACACAGCAGGATTTTAGATGGCTTGAATTTGTTGGGAGGTTTTGAAACTGTTAGCTTGAACTGACCATTATGGCTGAGATTGACCATTTATTTCCATCAGGGCTGGTCACAACAATTAATCTCTTCAGTATCATGACGTCATCTGTTTTAAATTGTGCCTTTAACCCTTTCCTCCCTGAAACTTCAAATGGACAATTTCAGTTCCCAGTTTAGTCTAGTCCATTTTGGACTATTCAGGCTCCTTTTTGTCAATGTATTGCAATATTACAAACAGTGCAGACCCTGATTGGAGGGCTTTAGGAGCCCACTGATCTGGGTGTTCAGTTTGAATAGGCCAAGTGTACTCTTTACAGTGCCACTTTTGCAGATAATGAATATATGTGTGACTAGGGTTCAAAGGGTTAAACCTGTTTGAGCCATTAATTCAATAAATATTATAGAGTCTGCTATTAAACACAGGTTACTGCTTAATAATGTAATACAAAAGTAATGCAGACTAAAATTTCTACATTACTTTTGTTTCTCAAAGTTGAATATTAGGTCAATGACAAAAGGAATTTCTAAATAAGTGTCAAACAGCTTGGATGCTTACTCTATGTGTTGATTCGATGAAACTTGTCTGTTACTATTATAGGAGAACCTTCATTGAGAATGTGTCCTGTAAATAAGTTGAATGTACTGTTTGCCTTTGTACACTTGCCTTGCTTTTTCCCTGTGGTCAGTCATAACATGCCATTTATCCAGTGTCTCTAGGGAGATGACCTATGGTGAAAGATTACAATTACCAACAGAAAATGGTAAATAAATACACGATGTCTGTCTTTCTCTAGCACAAATTAATTATGTAGCCTGCTCTCTGTCAGATTCCATTATATACCCAGTCCCATTATCTTATCCTTAAGTCAACAAGTATAATACAGGACTACTTATATCCACTTCCCTTATCTTATCCTGAGTCAGTGAGTAAAATACATGGATTATCATATCAAGTCTCATTATCTTATACCAAAGTCAATTAGTGCAACAGAGGGCTATATACTCGCATACACTCTCATTATCTCATCCATGGGTCAATGAGTGTAACACATGGCTACTTATATCCTCTCCTATTATCTTATCCTGAGTCAATGAGTATAATACATGGCTACTTATATCCTCTTCTATTATCTTATCCTGAGTCAATGAGTATAATACTTGGCTGCTCATATCCTCTCCTATTATCTTATCCTGAGTCAATGAGTATAATACATGGCTACCTATATCCTCTCCTATTATCTTATCCTGAGTCAATGAGTATAATACATGGCTACTTATATCCTCTCCTATTATCTTATCCTGAGTCAATGAGTATAATACTTGGCTACTTATATCCTCTCCTATTATCTTATCCTGAGTCAATGAGTATAATACATGGCTACTTATATCCTCTCCTATTATCTTATCCTGAGTCAATGAGTATAATACTTGGCTGCTCATATCCTCTCCTATTATCTTATCCTGAGTCAATGAGTATAATACATGGCTACTTATATCCTCTCCTATTATCTTATCCTGAGTCAATGAGTATAATACTTGGCTACTTATATCCTCTCCTATTATCTTATCCTGAGTCAATGAGTATAATACATGGCTACTTATATCCTCTCCTATTATCTTATCCTGAGTCAATGAGTATAATACTTGGCTGCTCATATCCTCTCCTATTATATTATCCTGAGTCAATGAGTATAATACTTGGCTGCTCATATCCTCTCCTATTATCTTATCCTGAGTCAATGAGTATAATACTTGGCTGCTCATATCCTCTCCTATTATCTTATCCTGAGTCAATGGGTAAAGGATTAAGGAGCCCTCTAATTAGTACCAATTTTAACCCTTACCGAGTTTGGTCTGCACTGTTTGCCATTATATAAATTTGAATATTTTGGGACAAAACAAATCAATGTTGGGAGTGACTGCTTTACCACATTTACGATAAATAAGCAGACCCATTTTATGGTTAGATAATGTATACAGTCTGTGCTCACAGACATTCAGTCCTCATATATCATAGATATTATTGGAGGAGTATTCAGTCACGTCTTCAGTCTTTTGTAAATGAATGGCGTATTCAGCAGTGCACAGTACCCAACTGTGCAGATAATAAACCCAAGTTATTAAACCTTTACCCGACAAAAAAAACGCATTTTTACGCCTCTAATTTATTCCTCCGCTGAAGAAAATAGTTCCAATTTATACAATTATGAATATTTATCATAAGATATATTTTATATTTTCTAGAAATTGGTAGCTTAAAGCAGGCTGAATGTAAAGCAGAATGTGCCTTCAGGCACATTCTGCTTTACTTTCAACCTGCTTTAAATGGTCACATGTCTTCAAAACTAGAAACAGGCTATGGGGTAATCAGTTGTCTAGAGCACCCATTGTGACAGCACCCATTGTAACAGAGGCCAATGCCTTGAAGACCCACAAACTTTGTTAAATACTTGTTTTATATTGGCTTCTTTGAATTATTTATCAGACTCAGTCTGTATAATCCTGATATTGTTCTGTGGCGTGCTAACTCTCAGCAGAACATTAAGAAGCATCAACTATTTGAACTTGCTGTAAAGCTGATCTACAGGTCACTCTGTATTTGGCAACAAATTGACAGAAGGTCCTGTAGGAGAATCTTAGACACACGTGGCTGATGCATGCAGGATTGTTATAACAAAGAAAGCTTCTATATCATTTTTATCCTACATTAATTTTTAACCCATTACCCTATAAAAACGCCTTTTTACGCATTTATCTGACAGAAGAAAATAACTTTAAGGGGCCACTTAAATCTACTATTTGTGGTTGCTGTAGAGGAGTTGTATTGTATTTAAGGTAGACAAATATTGATTGATTATGAACAATCAAAGCATTATGATTGAGCATGCTAGCTGTGAAACCATGATAACCTTTGCAAACAATTGGCATGCTGATGAGACGCAGCATAATTCACCATCTCATCAGCACCCAAACTGTCTCACACCCTCACCCTGTTTTGAAAGGAAAATAGGAAAATTCTCTTTTTAGAACAGTAGCAGACGACAATTGTTGCAGATGAAAAGATTCAAAGTATTATGGGTGAGCATGGAGCAATAACAATGTTTGGCTTAGAATAAAACAACATGCATTGGCCCAAAATAGCACCTGTTATTGATTGTACAGTATTTAATTGATTCCACTCAGCAGTCTTTAACTGGAGACATTTCTTTGGTGAAAAACTTTGTAGAATTATAAATGTTCATCTTTCAGCAATTTTATCCGACCAAGAGTGTTTCTTTCACATATCTCATCTAAAGTATCAATGTTAAACAAAATTTTCAGGCATATTAAGTAATATCTTTGGCTTAGTCTGCAGCTAAGATGTCTAAGATGGTTCACAGTTACAAGTTAATTATAATGGCATTACCATACTATTGTTGAACTTTTAAAACAGGGAACAATCATCTTTAACCCATTACCCGGTCCAACAATACTCCTTTTTTCACCTTTAATTTATTCCTCCTTGAAGTAAATAGTTCCACTTTAAACAGTCATGAATATATACCATCAGAAAATATTTTCTACATCCTAGCATGTGGTGCCTTATATTAAAGCAGGCTTAACTCTTTGCATGTTAGGTAATATTTTTCGTCTGCAACAATTAGTGGTGTCTGCAACTATTCTAAAAATAGAATAGTTTAAATTTCTTTTCAAAACAGGATCACAATCTCAAACAGTTTGGATCCTGATGAGACGCCGTGTTACGCGGTGTCTCATCAGGTCCAAACTTTTTGCAAAGGTAATCACTGTGGCTCATATCTGTTGCTATAAGCATGCAAAGAGTTAAGTGGTCACATGTCTTCCAAAATAGAACTAGACTGAGGTTACAAGTTGTTAGACCACAGCAATGTATTGTGTCAAACTGAAAAGTCAAGTTTTTTTTCTGGCATCTGTCTTGTGAAGCAGTCTATCTATTGGGAGCCATAACTTAATAATTCATGAATTTACTTCTTCTGCAAGTCTTTCTTTTGTTTTTAGTTCAACACACAAATATCTTGTAAATCTCCATGCCTCATTAAAGAATAACTGCTTGAAACAAGTTCCAAGGTAAATTGTTTCAAAACATGATTATCTATGCTCCAGCTTAAGGTTGAGGATCCCTAATGATAATGGGCCAATAATGGTCAATATTGGTTATCAGCAGAGAGATATCCCCATTCTCATCATTTTGGGCCCCATTCGGAACTATGCTAAAGCCGTTAATTACCTCTTACTGGGATCGACAGAAGCTTTCTGTTTTACTTTCATATTGCTTTGAATTAACACTGGTATTAAACAACACCATTCAATTCTCATTTAAGGACATTTAACAGAACAGAATAATGGTATCCTACAGTGATTATGCAGAGGAAGGGCTACATGTACTTTTTGCTTCATTTAGTCTGCTTTAACCCATTACCCCATAGCCTGTTTCTAGTTTAAAAGACAGGTGACAACTTTAAGCAGGTTGAAAGTAAAGCAGAATGCACCTTAAGGCACATTCTGCTTTACTTTCAGCCTGCTTTAAGCTACTAGCTGCAAGAATGTAGAAATTCTTTCTTATGTTAAATTTTCACAACTGTATAAATAGGGACTATTTTCTTCAGTGGAGAGATAAATTAGAGGTATAAAAAGGCGTTTTTATGGGGTAATGGGTTAAACAACCACCTATCAATAAACCCCAGAACAAACTATGGGAGAAAGGCTTGAATCACTCTTGTCTATGAGCTGCTACCATCAGACTCTCATAATTGCATTTTCCCAAACAGACAATATGTTTTGAGCTAAAGGCTCCTTAAGTCATGAGAAGGAGCTCTATGTGCCTCATAAATCTCAATTACAGAGCATGCAGCCATCTGCAAAATTTGATTTTCTGAGACAATGAAAAATTTCATTCCTTAAATTGTTTCTGTGCTTACGACTTGTGTGATTGTCATCCTGTTGCTTGAATTTTTGTCCATGGTGGGAGTTGCTTGTGTATTTTAGAAATACACTTTCTTAAAGTTTCGATACCCTATTGTGAGGCATGCAGTGTTTTAGTTGTTGCAGGAAATTGGAAAATGTAGACACAAAATCTGGCATAAAACTTTGAAGATTGGAGGCAGCAGAGTAAGGATTATCGTGAACTTTAAAAAGTTCCATGGGGAATCTCTGAATTTTATAGAGGCGTGAACATATTCTGAAACGCCTACTTTTCTCATAGCTCATTTCTACAATAAAACTGTGGTACACTCTTACAACCACTCAAAACAATACTTTTTATTGTTTTAACCCTTTACTCCAAAAATATGCTTTTTAACTCATTTATTCCTCCACTAAAGGAAATAGTTCCAATTTATACAGTCAGTTATAAGAATATGGATCATAAGTATTTGCTATATTCAAATAGATGGTAGCTTAATTGAAGCAGGCTGAAAATAAAGAAGGATGTGCCTTTATTATTCAATATTTGGAGATGGCAGAGTTGTGGTTCTTTAGTACAACACACCCTCTTTCATCCCGTATCACTGTATCAAGTTTCATCAACATACAATGCAATGCTCAGAAGATATGCTCAAGACAAAATTTGATTTTTTTTAAATAGAAAAGGGGAGATAATTAGATATTGGGAGATGACAGAGTCATGGTTCTTGTGTTCTGCACCTCCTTATGTCATCATCTATATCAAGTTCCATTTACTTACGGTGTAGCAGTCAAGAGATATACTCTGGACAAAACTGTTTTGTTTTTTCAGAAAAAGGGAGATAATCCAATATTGGGAGATGACAGAGTTACCGTTCTTGTGTACTGCACTTCCTTTAGTCATCCTCTATCACTGTTACAAGTTTCATCAACTTTCAGTGTAACTGTCCAGAGATATGCTCCGGACAAAATTGATTTTTTTTATGAGAAAAAAGGAGATAATTCAAAATTGGGAGATAAGAGAGTTACTGTTCTTGTGTACTGCACCTCCTCCTGTCATTATCTATCACTGTATAACATTTCATCAACCTACGGTGTACTGTTCATGAGATATGCTCCAGACAAAGAAGCGTGACGGACAGACAGACAGACAGAGGGACGGACGGACAAAGCCATGACTATATGCTCCTCCCTAAAGGGGAGCATAAAAATGAAACAAGAGCTGTATACGGCCCTAAATCGCTCACCTGGAACAGTTGATGAAAATGTAAAATATCTTGGAAAGCTGAGCAGATGATGCTGTGTGCCAAAATTCTAAGCTCCTGTGACCTAGATGTGCAACGGACCGGAACAATTTGAACATATTGGTAAAAGTTCTCTTAAGTGACAACATGCCAAATATCAAAGCTCTGGCCATATTAGTTTCAGAGAAGATGCTGTTTGAAGATTTCACTATATAACTCTATTAGTAAATTTGTGACATCCGGGGCAGTGTCATTTTTGACCCAGGGACATAATTTGAACAATCTTGATAGAGGACCTGCAGTTGATGGTTTGTGTCAAATAGCCAAGCTCAGGGTACTGTGGCTTCATTATGATGCAGACAAGAAGATTTTAGTTTTAATTGAAAAAAAAATCTATTTTTAGCTCCTGTGACCTAGATATGCAATGGACCGGGACAGTTTGAACAATATTGGTAAAGGTCCTCTAGAAGTGTCACCATGCCAAATATCAAGGCTCTGGCCATATTAGTTTCAGAGAAGATGTTTGAAGATTTCACTATATAACTCTATGTAAATTTGTGACCCCTTGGGCGAGGTCATTTTTGACCCCAGGGACATAATTTGAACAACCTTGATAGAGGACCTGTAGATGATGCTTTGTGCCAAATATCTAAGCTCAGGGTACTGTGGTTTCAGACAAGAAGATTTTTTAAGTTTTTATTGAAAAAAATCTATTTTTAGATCCTGTGACCTAGATATGCAACGGACCGGAACACTTTGAACAATATTGGTAAAGGTCCTCTAGAAGTTTCAACACACTAAATATCAAAGCTCTGGCCATATTGGTTTCAGAGAAGGAGATGTTTGAAGATTTCACTATATAACTCTATGTAAATTTGTGACCCCTGCGGCGGGGTCATTTTTTACCCCAGGGACATAATTTTACCAAGTTTGATAGAGGACCTGTAATTCATGCTTTGGGCCAAATATCTAAGCTCAGGGTACTGTGGTTTCAAACAAGAAGATTTTTTAAGTTTTTATTGAAACGATCTATTTTTAGCTCCTGTGACCTAGATATGCAACGGATCGAAACTTTTTGAACAACTTTAAAAGAGGACTACGGTATATAAGGATCATTCCTGCCATTTTGGTAAAAATCCTTACAGTAGTTTAGGAGGAGATGTCGTTTTTAAGAAATTGTTGACGACGGACTAACGAACGAACGAAGAATGGACGAACAGATGGACGACGACGGACACATCACGATCAAAATAGCTCACCTTGGCACTTTGTGCCAGGTGAGCTAAAAACAAGAGGGCCTGAAGGCCCTGATTTCACTCTCCTGTTGTACTGAAGCCTGAGAGCTTAACCTTTCTGTTTCACTCGTTTTAATCTAAATCCATTCAAATTTGTACTGTATAGCATGTAAACAATTTTGGAATACAACCTCATAATTCTAGTATAGTAGAGTACATCAAGGGAAGATAATAAGAGTCTAAACAATACTGAAATGAAGCCTTTTCTAGCATTTCAAAATATATACCAAGGGCAGAAAACTATTGCCACAATGATTAGATTTCAACAACTTATAGCTACAGTAACATGCAACAAGAGCCCCATGGGGCATATTTCGCTCACCTGAGAAAATAGCTGAAAAAATGGCGATAATAATTTAGGTCCAGGACTGACCTAGATATGCAACAGACCGAACATTTTGAACAAATAATGTAAAGTATATTTAAAAGTGTCACCATACCAAATATAAAAGCTCTGGCCATATTAGTGTCAGAGAAGAAGACGTTTCAAATTTTCTCTATATATATAACTGTGACCCCAGGGGTGGGGCCAATTTTGACCCCAGGTGAATAATTTGAACAAACTTGATAAAGGACCTGTAGGCGATGGTATGTGCCAAATATCTAAGCTCTGGCCCTTGTAGTTTCAGAAAAGAAGATTTTTTAAGTTTTCATTGAAAAAAATCTATTTTTAGCTCCTGTGACCTAGTTATGCAACCGACCAGAACCATTTGAACAATTTTGGTTTAGGACATCTAGAAGTGTCACCATACCAAATATAAGCTCTGGCCATATTAGTTTTGGAGAAGAAGTTTGAAAATTTCACTATATAACTCTATGTAAAACTGTGACCCCCGGGGCGGGGCCAATTTCGACCCCAGGGGCATAATTTGAACAAACTAAAAAGAGGACCTGTAGGCGATGCTATGTGCCAAATATCTAAGCTCAGGCCCTTGTAGTTTCAGACAAGAAGATTTTTTAAGTTTTCAATGAAAAAAAATCTATTTTTAGCTCCTGTGACCTAGTTATGCAACGGACCACAACCATTTGAACAATTTTCGTATAGGATATCTAGAAGTGTCACTATGCCAAATATCAATGCTCTGGCCACATTAGTTTCAGAGAAGAAGACGTTTGAAAATTTCACTATATAACTCTATGTAAATCTGTGACCCCCGGGGCGGTGCCAATTTTGACCCCAGGGGCATAATTTGAACAAACTTGATAGAGGACCAGTAGATAATGCTATGTGCCAAATATGTAAGCTATGGCCCTTGCAGTTTTTGAGAAGAAGATTTTTAAAGATTTCCTTATTTTTTCACTTTGGTTGAGTTCTGCACTGTTTTTAATTCTTTGAACAAATTTGAAAGAGCTTGACCCAAGGAACATTTCTGTAAAGTTTGGTTGAATTCTGTCAAGCCGTATAGGAGGAGATGTCATTTGAAGCAATTGTTAACGTCGACGGACGACTAACAACTAACGACGCACGACGGACGACGACGGACACAGGGCCATCTCAATAGCTCACCTTGAGCCTTTGGCTCAGGTGAGCTAAAAAGTATTAGTTAAATGGTGGCCATATTGGATTTGGTCACGATAATTAACGGGTGTTTCAAAGCTTTTATAACAGGAAACTCTAACAGAAACTCTAACAGAAACGAACACGTAAACTTGATTTCTCTTACCTCAATACTAAGTCAGATGTCCCTTGAATGTATAACCTGCATTATCATAAGGGAAATTAACATGTGGAGGCTTTGAACATAGGACAGTTGGATTTTAGTCCAGATACGAAAAATTTTATCATACAAATCCTGATTGCTATTTATGAAATACACTCTGCACGACAGTTTTATGTTAATATACAGCCAGATAATCAGATCAGGTGATTGTGCTGGCCAAGAAATTGTTTTTATTTTATTTCGAACCTTGTGAGCCGAGATCCTACCCGCACGATACACCGACGCGTTACAATCCTGAAATAAATATAAATTGGTCGGGAAATGTCTTGCTACAACTGGCCTAAGATAATCTTCGAGGATTTCTGTGTATTGTACTGAATTTACATTACCAGTTAAGCTAACAGGTTATATCTGTCAGCGAATCCCTGCGGTTGGTCTTCACGGTCCGCTCAACTGTCAGATACTCATTTTCACCCACGACGCGAGGTCTTCGTGATCTAGGAAAAATTCAATCGATCCAGTTGTCTTGAATTTATTCAAACAAGAGCCCCATGGGGCATATTCGCTCACCTGAGAATAATTGGGAAAATGGAGATATTGATTTATGTCCAGGACTGACCTAGATATGCAACAGACCGGAACAATTTGAACAAAATATGTAAAGTATATTTAAAAG
Source organism: Gari tellinella (assembly GCA_922989275.2). Classification (NCBI taxonomy): domain Eukaryota; kingdom Metazoa; phylum Mollusca; class Bivalvia; order Cardiida; family Psammobiidae; genus Gari; species Gari tellinella. Next base: position 58,634,426 of record OV277858.1, read on the forward strand.
TGTCACCATACAGAATATAAAAGCTCTGGCCATATTAGTTTCAGAGAAGAAGATGTTTGAAAATTTCACTATATAACTCTATGTAAAACAGTGACCCCCGGGGCGGGGCCAATTTTGACCCTAGGGGCATAATTTGAACAAACTTAATAGAGGACCCTTAGGCGATGATATTAGCCATATATCTAAGCTCTGGCCCTTGTAGTTTTAGACAAGAAGATTTTTTAAGTTTTCACTGAAAAAATCTATTTTTAGCTCCTGTGACCTAGTTATGCAACGGACCAGAACCATTTGTACAATTTCGGTATAGGACATCTAGAAGTGTCACTATGCCAAATATCAAAGCTCTGGCCACATTGGTTTCAGAGAAGAAGACGTATGAAAATTTCACTATATAACTCTATGTAAAACCGTGACCCCCCCCGGGCCGGGCCAATTTTGACCCCAGGGGCATAATTTGAGCAAACTTGATAGAGAACCTGTAGGCGATTCTATGTGACAAATATCTAAGCTTTGGCCCTTGTAGTTTCAGACAAGAAGATTTTTTAAGTTTTCATTGAAAAAAATCTATTTTTAGCTCCTGTGACCTAGTTATGCAACCGACCACAACCATTTGAACAATTTTGGTAAAGGACATCTAGAAGTGTCTCCATGCCAAATATCAAAGCTCTGGCCACATCGGTTTCAGAGCAGAAGACGTTTGAAAATTTCACAATATAACTCTATGTAAAACTGTGACCCCCCGGGCGGGGCCAATTTTGACCCCTGGGGCATAATTTGAACAAACTTGATAGAGGACCTGTAGATGATGCTATGTGCCAAATATCTAAGCTCTGGCCCTTGCAGTTTATGACAAGAAGATTTTTTAAGATTTCCTTATTTTTTCAATTTGGTTGCCATGGCAACCAGAGTTCTGCATTGTTTTTAATTCTTTGAACAAATTTGAAAGAGCTTGACCCAAGGAACATTTCTGTAAAGTTTGGTTGAATTCTGTCAAGGGGTATAGGAGGAGATGTCATTTGAAGCAATTGTTAACGACGACGCACATACGCACGACGGACGACGACGGACACAGGGCCATCCCAATAGCTCACCTTGAGCCTTTGGCTCAGGTGAGCTAAAAATAGAATACTGTACTGTAAGGCCTCTGTAATCTTCGTGAAGTTTCTGCGATTCGAAATCCATTTAAAAACATATTTACGGTTATGCTTTTCCATGTCACTTCTCAATTCTGAGCCTTTCCGCCCCATTTTGATCCAACAACAAAACAAACATAAATGACGTGTATATTACAACAAAATTACGTCATACCATTTTTCAAGGAATCAAACTATTTATAAATCTAAAATTTTACATATTTTGCTATTTTTAACTCAATTTAGAAGGGGAGGAAAATCGCGCAAGCTTAATTAGCGCGACGTAGCGACGCCATTTTAACGAATACTTTTTGCACGTTACTGTATATACTTTGTGTGTAAGTATAATCACAAAACCCATTGAAAACTAGTTGCAAGAGTGTAAACACTGTTAAATATGGCATTTTCAGCAATTCAAAGGTAGATTACTCTCGCCCTATTTGTCTGATTTCAACCATAATCGAACTCATCTGAACTCTTACAGTCATATACAATCTGAGCAAGTTTGAGAAAGATTGGATAAAAACTGTCGCCTCTAGAGTGTAAACACCCTTTAATATGGAATTTATATAACTTTCGACCTATTAGTCTGATTCCAACCATAATCAAACACATATGAATTCTTATAGCAATATACAATCTGAGCAAGTTTGAGAAAAATTAAATAATAATCATGGCCTCTAGAGTGTAAACACTGTTAAATATGGCATTTTCAGCAATTCAAAGGTCAATAACTCTTGATCTATCAGTCCAATTTCAGCAATATTTGAACTCATCCAAACTCTTATGGTAATATACAATCTGAGCAAGTTTGAGAACGATTGGATAAATATTGTGGCCTCTAGAGTGTAAACACTGTTAAGTACGGCATTTTCAGCAATTCAAAGGTAGATAACTCCTGACGGTCTGACCTATTGGTCAGATTTTAACCATAATCAAACTCATTCTAACTCTTATGGTAATATACAATCTGAGCAAGTTTGAGAAAGATTCGATAAAAATTGTGGCCTCTAGAGTGTAAATACTAAAATTGTTGACGACGGACATTCAAGGATTGCAAAAGCTCACCCTGAGCTAGCTCATCAGGTGAGCTAAAAATATGTGAGTGTTGCATGGGATTCAAACCACCGACTGTACGGAAAAGATGTATAGTCGTCTTCTTTACCACTTGAGCTAAAAACTAGTCGATATTTGTGAAACCTGGCAATAATATACTTCTTCGATACCGGTGTAGTTACAATGTACGTTCTCGTTGAAATGATAACGAAATGTTCCGAAGCTATATTTAGAAATGCAACGAAGTGAGAAATTATATGCTAATAGAGGTGACCAACTTCAGGTCAATGTGTCCGTGTGTCCGGACTATAGCCACTTATAAGCATGATGATATTAGTCATGTTCAACCTGAACGGAGTATAATACAGTCGAACTCGCTAAAGTCTAACTTACTTGTATTTCACGCATAGCCACATTTTTAACTTTGAAATACTGGTATGTTCAACTTAACCCTTTCCTCCCTGAAACTTTAAAATGACAATTCCAGTTTCCATTTTAGTCTAGTCCATTTCTGACTTTTAAGGGTTGTTTTTGTCAATGTTTGGCATTGTGACAAACAGTGAAGACCCTGATCAGAGGGCTCCTTTTGGAGCCCTCTGATCTGGGTCTTCACTGTTTGCACAGGACATGTGTACTATTCACATGTACACTGTTTGAAAAGGACGCCTATATGCGGGATTAGAGTTCAAAGAGTTAAGCGAAATCGAGTTATCAAAATTTATCTGATGGAATACCATAAGATCGACTTAAATGAGCTTGAAGTATTGAGTTTCGACTGTATGTTAACATCATATCTGGTCATCTGCGTGGCTTAAAATTGGGATCTATAACTTGATTGATTCCATACCTCGTATTAACGGAACAACTTATATGATTTTCGAGTAATAGGATAGATCATATCTGTTGCAAAGGATAGAGTCATCACATAACAATGTTGATACTAGATCAAAGAACTTGTAATTACAAGAGTATCTTTTCAATTTAGATGATGAAATGGGTAGGATTTAGGTAAATTGTGAATAGTCTATTTCTAATTTTTTAAAACAGATTAACACTTAAAGCAGGTCGAAAGTAAGCAGAATGTTCCTTCTGGAGCATTCTGCTTTATTTTTAGCCTGTTTAAAGCTCCTGTCTGGAAAAATTCTTAAATTGCCACCAATGAGTTATTTCCAGACCTTCCTAGCTTTAAGAGTCTTTTCTTAGTGTATGGATAACTGGAGGCATTAACCCTTTGAACCCTAGTCCCGCATATAGGCGTCTTTTCAAACAGTGTACATGTGAATAGTACACTTGTCCAGTGCAAACAGTGAAGGCCCAGATCAGAGGGCTCCAAAAGGAGCCCTCTGATCAGGGTCTTCACTGTTTGTCAGTAATGCCAAAATTGACAAAAACAACTCTTAAATGTCAGAAATGGACTAGACAAAAATCAAAACTAGAATTGTCCATTTAAAGTTTCAGGGAGGAAAGAGTTAAAAGAGAAATGGGTTAAACAAAACCCAATATTTCTTAGATCTTTTCATGAACTGAGCTTCCATAAGACTTAGTGCTGTATCAAAGTGTTTTCATTCAATTACAGATGTTTTGCACAGAAGCAATTATTTAAAATATAAAAAAGAAGTTCTCCATGCAATTTAGTATTTTTTCAAGTGTTTAACTTTTTGGCCCATATTACTATGCATCATGTAATTATTCTCCAGAATGTGTTCCAAATTAACTACAATGGGGGAAATGTACTTTTCCCTAAGTTAAATGAATCTAAATGCAATGCAATAAAATGTAAATTACAGTATCTTTACAAGAGAGTCATGGCCCACAAATCGCTCACCTGAGAACATTGTACCTTAGCTGACTGGACAAGACAATATTGTGATATATATATAGCTATAAAAAGATTTTTAAAGGTTTTCCTATATATAATAAGTCTATATAAAACTGAATAGTCCGAGGGCAGGGCCAAATTTGATCAAGGGGTCATAAATTGAACAGTCTTGGTAGAGGACCATAAAGCAAAGCTACATGTCAAATATAAATGATCTGGGCCTTACAGTTTCAGAGAAGATTTTTAAAGGTTTTCCTATGAAAAACTAATAAGCCCCAGGGCGGGGCTATATTTGGCCCGGGGGTCATACTTTGAACAATCTTAGTAGAGGATCACAAGGCAAAGCAATGTGACAAATATTAAAGAAACTGGGCCTTACTGTTTCAGAGGAGAAGATTTTTAAAAGTTTTCCTATATAAGTCTATGTAAAACAGATAACCCCCGGAGCAGGGCCAATTTTGACCCGGGGGTCAAAATTTGAACAATCTTGGTAGAGGACTATCAGGCAAAGCTACATTTCAAATATAAATGATCTGGGCCTTACATTTTCAGAGAAGATTTTTAAAGCTTTTCCTATGAAAAACTGATAAGCCCCAGGGCAGGCCATTTTTAGCCCAGGAGTCATAATTTGAACAATCCTCATAGAGGACCATAAGGCAAAGCTATATGTCAAATATTAAAGATCTGGGCCTTACAGTTTCAGGAGAAGACATGAAATGTTTTTGCTGTCAATCAAGTTGACCCTCTTTCTAAGCTGGAAACCAGCAGTGGTATGTATACTTCAGCAAACAGTGTTGATCCTGATCAGAGTTTAGCAGCCCTCTGATAAGGGTCTACACAAGTTGTTTTACTTTGATGAAACAATTTTCTACAAACAGAATTTAAAAATCAAGTACATAAGCTTGTTATATAAACATGGAATGTTAGTCAATTTGAACAGTTCAGCACACATAAGGTTAACCATTAACAGACAGTTTCCATTTTGTTCTTGCTATCAAGTAATTGGGGGCTACACCTTGATGTTGGATCATAGTTTTGTCAGTTAAGAGTTGTCTTATCACATTTTGTGTCAGTCTCTTGTATGAAATTTAGCAAAGGTGTGGCATCCAAACTACCATATAATGGGTTTTATTTACTGCTGTCAAAGTTTACTGATTTGAGGAAAATACACATGATTTCAATTTTTATGATTTTAATTTTTACCAATCTCAGTGACCAGTAAAAATTGAACTCATTAAAAATTTCAGAACATGCAAAATATAAATAAATTAGTATGTAAACTAGCCAGTAGAAAGTTTTGACAACCAAATTTCTACCACGAAAACTAACTGCAAATCAATTTTAAGATCGTACTTTCTTGCAAAATCTAACTTAATATATTCATTTACACAAATCGTAAGTAACAATAGAAAACCCTTTCCCTAATAGAAGCGTCTTTTAGCGCATTTAATATATTCCTCTGCTGAAGGAAAAAAATCAATTTATACAGTCATATACATGTACCAAAGGACATGTATTTTCTATATATCAGCAGATGGTAGCTTAACCCATTACCCCATAGACTATCTCTAGTTTTAAAGATATGCGGGACCACTTAAATCAGGTTGAAAGTAAAGCAGAATGTGCCTTGAGGCACATTCTGCTTTACTTTCAATCTGCTTTAAGCTACAATCTGTATGGGTAAAGAAAATATTTCTAAAGCTGTATTTTCATATTTGTGACTACATGTATATAAAATGGAACTATTTTCTTCTGTGCAGGAATATATTAAAGGCTTTTAAAGGAGTATTATGGGTTAATGGGTTAAAGCGCACTCTGCTTTACTTTCAGCCTACTTTAAGCTACCATCTGTTGTCAGGTGAGCTAAAAAATACTCAGACTTGATTCCAAGGAGCAGATAGCAAATTATTTATTTCATCTAAGTCTTTCCTACAGGAATTTTCTCACTCATCTTAGCACCAAATTCTATGGCATTATATAACTAATCATTTGAGTAGTGACACCATAGGGTCTTTTAAGCAGAAATAAAGATTATGGTATCTGAAATACTGTACTCCCAATTATCTGGAGCCCCGAGGAAGGTCTTTAATATGAATTATAAAATGTCTTCACCCAGCCTGTTGAACTATTACTCTACCAGGCAAATTAGATTTTCACTAGGTCTGACTTACAAGACAAGAGACAACATCTGTGAAATTGTTCAAAGTGCACAACAAAGTTGCCTCAAATTGGTCCTGATTATATTAACACTTTCTCCTACTGAATGTTCATACATAAAACCTCTACCGCTATGAACATCTATTCTTTTGAATTATTACATTGGCTACTTAACTAATTCCCCAGCAAAGAGTGCACACTCATGGCTGACAGATCATATAAGAAAACTATGCAGACCATGGTCAGACAGTTCCTCCTAAAAACCATCAATATACACTAATAACAGGAAAAGGGAAATAAAAATCAACTGTGTTGAAATTGACAAATGTAATCACTGATAAATAAAGATTTTTTCTTTTCTTCAAAAGTCCTGTTTCTAGTATTAAAGATAGGTGACCACTTAAAACAGGTTGAAAGTAAAACAGAATTCTCATTAAGGCACATTCTGCTTTACTTTTAGCCTGCTTTAAGGTACCAGAATGAAGAAAATATTTCTTATAATACATTTTCAAAACAGTATAAATTGGAGCTATATTCTTCAGTAAAGAACTTAATTAAATGCCTTTAAAAGTGTAACTTATATGGAGTCAAAGGTTAAAGAAACCTAAAGCCCAAAACAAGATCACAGACAGATTGTTTGAATATGATTTATCAAGGACCTTATGGAAATGATCTTGACCAAAAGCATTCCAGATCACTTCTATAGATAATAGACAAATCATGGTCAAATCAATCAAGGCCCAAGGTTAATTTAAATGTGACCAATCAAATGCTTGAGGAAGATCTTAGACTCAACTCAAATGCATTATAATATTTGAGTCTGAGCTACATGGTTTTGTGTTTGATCTGGCAATGTTCATTTTTACATACCTGGTCAAACTGTTCAATCCATGGTCATCTTGTCCACTATAACATGGCTAACGGCAGATAATTTACTGACTACGGTTTAACCATGGTTGGACCATAATATGTCCATTTTTTTCACATGGAAAGTGTGAATCCTGCTGAGACACTGTCAGTTACTCGACTCATCTGGGTCTCATTAAATATTTTGCAACCTAAGCAGTTTTCCTGATGACATTCATTAATATTTAGTACAACAAGCATCTTTTAGTACAGTAACATATTTAATATACATGTATATAGTTTTTGCCTTTCAATTAATGTTAAGCTTAAAAAGCAGGGTTTTTAAGACTTTCAATTAATACTTAGCACAGTAATTAAGTAGTTTTTCATTGAGATTTTCATTTAATAAATAGTACTCTACGAATATTGAAAGAAACAGGATCTCATGTGACAAACATTCAGAATCTGATCAGACCCTTAACAGTTAATCCCCATTTAATCAATTTACAGAATATAATATTGATTTTCAAACTTCACATAATGCAGCATCTACTCTGAATCCGAACTGTTTGAACCTTGTCATTAAATTTCTTAAATTTTAAAATGCATCAACCTTATTACAAAAGTTTTGTTAACCGTTGCAAACAATTTTGATTCAGATAAAATGCTAAGTAACTTGGTGTCTTATCTGGATCCAAATTGTTTGACACTCTGCAGAGCTCCAGATAAGGGGAGTATTTAAAAAAAAAACGACAATATATATATTCTAAATCTTTTCTAAGTCCAAATTAGGTCAAGGTCAAACTGAGCTTGGGTATTATTGGTGAGTTGGTAATGGTCAAAGGCAACAACTGTTCAAGTTTCAAAGCATTGTAGTAAACAGTGTTGATGTTAGACGAAACGGTAAAATCTAGTTAACTGAGAAAGAGCCCATTTAAAATATTCTAAGTTAAAATTAGGTCAAGGTCAAAATCAAAGGTTGGTGATATTGGTGGATAGGGAATGATCAAAGGCAACAACTGTACACATATCAAAGCATTTTAGTCAGTTGTGTTAATGCAAGACAAAACGGTAAAATCTAGTTAACCAAGAAATAGCCTATTTAAAATATTCAAAATTAGGTCACGGTCAAGGTCAAAATCAAAGTTTTGTGATATTGGTGGATAGGGAATGGTTCAAGGCAACAACTTTATAAGTATCCAAGCATTTGGGTAAGCAGTGTTGATGCTAGACAAAACGGTAAAATCTACTTATCCTTAAAATTGTTACGGATGCACGGACAGGTTAATTACTATATGCCTCCGCATCTATCGATGCCGGGGGGCATAAAAATAAAATCTTTACGTTTGCACAAAGGCCTATGGTGTGACTACTCATAAGAATTCTTTCTCTGAGACAATTCTAATGAGTAAATGTAGTCACACAATGGGGTTTAGTGCAGACATGAGGGAGAAAATGTTAGAAAATTACTTTACTCGACTCTGATGATGTTTTCTGAAAAAATAATGCAGATAAATCAACTCTGAAAATTGTCTGTAGATGATAAATAGTTAAAAACTACATCAGCATGCACTAAGAGCTGAAAGGAATTTATTCATATATATAAAATATTAAACTACTTTAAAACCATAAACCTACAATCATTTACCAAAGATTTCCATAAATAATTTAAAATTTTACTATCTATTATATCTATAAAATATTCTGGAGATTTTTTTTTCATTACCTGTAAATAAAGATATTCTAATAAAAATAAATTAATTAGTGCTTAAATTCACTTTGACAATTTTTTAAAATTATTATTATAGTATAAAAAGCTTTGGGTATATAAAATTTACTAGAATACTATGTTGCAAAGTTAACTATATTTCTTTAGTTTCAATACATCAACACAAACCTATACATCATTTTAACTTAATTGTCAACTATTTATAAAATGTGAAAAATAATTAAGTTTTGTCCTAAAATGTCAATTATGTATACAATTATATATATAATTATATTTAAAGTCAAGAAATAGTTTCACCATTTTTTTTATTGTATGGCCTACAGATAATAGGTTTAACTGACAACTCCATGGCTTGTAACTTTCTAGTTTTGAAGACAGGTGACCACTTAAAGCAGTTAAAAGTAAAGCAGAATGTGCCTTGAGGCACCTTTACTTTCAGCTTGCTTTAAGCTACCATCTGCTTGGGTATAGAAAATATTTCTTATTGAGCATTTTCTTGATTACAAATTGGAACTATTTTCTCTAGTGGAGGATTTAATTAAAGTTTTAATTTTACCTGCAGGGTAGGTAATACTCCACAGTGTATGTAGGTATCACGACAGTGGTGAGAATCTGTAAAATACCACCCCTGTATTACACAAGCCACTCCAACTGCTTCTATACAGCTATGTATTAACCAATAAAATACCACCACTACCAACTTCTCCCCTCCTGAAGCGTGCAATATGTTCTACAGTTTGACCACTGCCTATGAAGTAGTAGTCAGCTCAATATCATTTTCCAATACATGACCAGTGGGGCGGAAAATTATCACAAAGCTTACATGCAACACCTAATATAACTGTGGCAACATTGATATACTTTTTTCTCGTTTGCAGTTTTTTTCATGGCTTCCTACATAGTAGCAACCTTTTTTCAAGCCAGAAACTATTTCTAATAGAGATGCCTATTCCAACCTTCTTATAATGCACGAGTCTTCAGGAACTTTTCCTGCATGAAGACAGGTGACTGCTTAACCCTTTACCCAATAAATATGCCTTCTTACACCTGTCTTTATTTTTTTCACTAAAGAAAATAGATCAAATTTTTACAATCAAGAATATGTATCCTAAGAAATATTTTTTTTCTACATTCTAGAAGATAATGGATTAAAACAGGCTGAAAGTAAAGCAGAATGGGACTTAAGGCACATTCTGCTTTACTATCAGCCTGCTTTAAGTGGTCACATGTCTTCAACAAAAGCCCAATAGGCTCTAAGGCGCTCATCATATTACAATTAAAGTTCCAAGATTTATCTAGACTTATCACTAAAGGTGATTTATACCCCACTATAAGCACCTTGTCACAAGAAGCATATGTGTCAGGATGATGTTGGTGTACTCCATATGAATAAGAGGGTTCATAAGCCTTTTTCTATGATTTGACCTAATGACCTACTTTTTGACCTGACATAACTAATAGTCATACATTACCTATAATTTGTCAAGGTGATTATTTTGAGCAAGTTTTGTGAATTGGGGCTAAAATTATGGCCCTTAATGTGTTCAGAAGCCTTTTTTATGACTTGACCTACTGACTTACTTTTTATTCAGACATAATCCATATTCAAAACTGACTAGATTCTGTCAAGCTTGGTGATCACACCTGAAGTAGTTTCATGAAATTAGGGCAAAAGATGTGGGCCCTAGAATACTTTTAAGCTTTTCCTATGATTTGACCTACTGACCCACTTTTTGACCCCAAGTAATCCAGATTACTACATTGCCTAGATTTTGTTAAGGTGATCATTCTAAGCAAGTTTGATGAAATTATAGCTTAAAATACGGCTCCTACAGTGTTTAGAAGCTTTTTCTATGTTTTGACCTACTGACCTACTTTTTAACCTTATGTAACCCATATTCACACAAATCATAGCTTTTGTCAAGATGAGCATTATACGCAAGTTTTAAGAAGACTGGGCTAAAAAATATGGCCCCTGGAGAGGCAAAAAGCTTTTTCTGCGATTTGACCCTAGCTGACCTACTTTATGACCCGACATGACCTATTTTCCAGTATGACCTAAACTTTATCAAAGACATGACACTGACAAATTCTCATAAAGATATGACTTCTAGAATGTCTTTAACTTTAGATTCGATATTTCCGAACACCAAAAATGACCATGCCCTCTGGCGGCCATGATTTTTGACGGATCAAAATTCTTTGAACAACAAGTCTATTCCTTTGAGAAACATTTTGGTGAAAATCAAATTGATATCGGACCAGTAGTTTCAGAGTAGAAGATTTTTCTAGATATTGTGCATGGTTGCCATGGCAACCAAACAAATTCCCCCACCCACAAACTTTTTACAACTTTTCATTCCCCCACCCTATTGATGTTCCTGCTGAAGTTTGGTTACACTGGGGCTATTGGTTTTTAGAGAAGAAGTTTGCAATTGTCGACAGACGGACAGACAGATGGATGGCCTGACACCGGACAGAGAAGTATCACAATAGCTCACCTTGAGCACTTTGTGCTCTGGTGGGCAAAAAAAAGAAACAGGTTATGGGGTAATGGGTTAAAACAAAATAAAAGTAAAGCAGAAAGCTCATGAAGGTTTTTGCTTTACACTCTGACTGCTTAACTCTTTCCTCCATAGTCAAAAGTGCAATATCTTACTGTATTTAAAGCAGAATGCTGCTTAAAGCAAGATGAAAGTAAAGCAGAAAGCTTCCTTTCATACTTTCATCTTGCTTTAACCTTTCTGCTGAATATTCATATATGAAGAACTGCCTTCCATGTACAGCTATTATCTGAACTATTACTTATAAAACAAGGAAAATTTCCCGATGAAAGAGTGTCAGACAGATCCTATAACAGTGCAGACTCTGATCAGACATAAAATAGTGCAGATCCTGCAGAACAATAGAGCAGACCCTGATCAGACATTTCCTTCAATTTTTTTCTCAAAAATGTCAATATGCGCTTAAGCCACCACCTGTTTTCAACACCATCAATAAACATTAAATCTTGAAATTTTATTACAAACACATGCAAAATATAAAGTGCAATATAAAACATATTGCACACTGTGTGCATATAATATACAAATTTATGAATCACTGAAATACAATATTACTACAGTGACTATAATAAAAGTTTAGGCCAACAAACTTGGAGGACATTTAGTCAACAAAACATTTCCAAGTCTCAAATTGGGTTTATAATTTTATTATACGTTTTTTTTTCTCCCAAGCAACTCCACAATATAACCAATCTAAGACGCTTGTTTAGAAAACAGTAAAGAAAATCATTAATGTTCTGCTCAAAGGAACCCTTGTGTTCAGTTTTAATGGTAGTTGACATCTTAATAATGAGAATTGCAGAAAAGCCATTTAGTGTTAGGCTTTAAGCTATCATCACTTTTGCTCCACATAAATACCAGTAGATAACAAATTCTTTGTTATTGTTAACTAGGTCCCTCAATCGCAAATCATACAGTGAAAAATGTAATTCAAAATGTCTAAAAGAGAGGAAAATTTATTTACTTTGAATTTTGTTTTTTCAGTGCATCCTTTTTTCCTGTTTATGTCTGTGAAAGATTGTACGTACATGTATATTCTCTAAGATACATCATTTATTCTTAATACCAGCTATACACAGTCCTTAAAGTCAATCTGGTATTAAGCAACCACTCAATCAAACAACCTTGATTAATCTTAAAGACAGGTGGTTGCTTAATGAAGGATAAAAATAATGCAGAAAGCTCCCATAGGAGCTTTCTTCATTAATTTTATCCTGCACTAATCAGTGAATTGTCTTGATATAGAGATATCCGCATTACCTTAATTAGTAGTTGCTGAATTCAAGATTGACAGTCATCTTCAACTATGTCACACTACCCCTAGAGTATTGTCAATTTATTGGCTTGGTAGGTTTACATAAGATCTACCAGAATGTCTGACCAGCCAAATTATGGGCCCAGACATGAAGAGTCCGCTGCTTCCATTTAATCATTATACTTTCATGTGAGAAGCAAGAAAATCTATGTCACACATTAAGACTGCTGTTATATTAGCAAGAATTTCTGCATTAGTATCAACCCAGAATTCTGCCAAACCGAAATTTACTGTTTGCAAACAGTTCTAATCCAAATCAGATGCCAAGTAACTTGGCGTCTGATCTGGAATCAAACTGTTTGACACCAATTTTTAGGTTTTTCAAAAAATTTAATGATTCATAAAAATTTATGAGACACAAAATTGCAGACATTGATGGTAAAGCTGAATATATATTACCACAGGAGAAGAGTACATGGGTCATATGATGAATAGGGGGCACTTCACAACCACATTACGTAATCAGAGACATACTGAATTACACAGAAAATAGGGTTAAACCTGTGTAAATGGTGTGACGTAATGAGTCATTTTACACACAAAACAAGTATTATTTTGTGTAATACACAAAAAGTAGGTCTATTTCTGTGTAATACACAAGAAAAAGGGGTAATGTTGTGTAAGTACACAAGAAAAGGAGCAAAACTTGTGTAACACAAAAAACTGAGTAAAGTCTGTGTCATTACACAAGAATCTGTAAACAAACTGTGTATTTCAGTTTTGGTATATACTAGTAAGCTAACATCTCTGTCATGCGGTGAAATCATTCCGATCGACAGTTTCAGATATATCAGATAAAAACAGAGAGCCACCCATTCACCACATTAAGGTAAGTTTGAGTTTATTTTTCAACAATAGGAGTGTGGTCACTCAATCTTGTCATTACCCTGAACCATTACAAATAGATACAACTCTTAATATAATAGTGCCTTTCATATTGCCGCCTGGTGGGACTGTTCGTGTGCTGATTAGATTAATTGGCTAGTCAAGCGGACATGGTAGCTCGACAAGGCAGTAATTTATTTTCAAACAGGCAAGTTGTTAACTTGTGACCCGTTAAAACTGACCAGACTGATAAGATGATGTCTGCTGTAGTAAGACTGTATAAAATTTACTTTGATATATTTACAAGTATCAGAGATAACTTGTACCAATAATAATGAATAATGCTGAAAAGGTAACGCGATCCTTTTCATCCTAGGTGTAACATGACTAGCCTTTTGCAAATAGATTGGATCCAGATCAAACCTAGTATAAAGCAGTATCTGGTCTGATTCCAAACTGTTTAGCTCTTATATTCTTCTTGTTTTAGGTTTAAAAAAACCCATAAAAACTGCTTGGTTTGTTTTTGTTTGTTGGGCAGACTATATTTGAAGCAGACTGCAATTTAGCATGGTAAGGTCAAACATTGTTGTTTGACTCATTAGTAACAAACAGTGCAGACAATGAGCAAATTGCTTTATAAGTTATCTGAACAGAGTCAGCACTGTTTTTCTATACCCCAAATGCTTTTATTCAAAGGTACTTTTTAAAAAAAATTGAGATGTAACCATTTCTCTTGTAGTGGTTATCAAAATTTGTGATAATTGTTTAATTTTGTTACAGACAGAAGGTATCTGAAGATGTATGTGTAATTGTGTCTATCAAAGGCGTCACTAAGTTGAGCTAAGGTTAAAACGTCTTGACATTCAAGATCTTAACCCTTTCACTGACATAACCTAGTTCAATGGTGATTTTCAAATAGACTGGGTTCTGATCAGAATTCGAGTAACACTGCGTCTGCATCCAAACTGTTTGACACTCATTACCATATAACTTGTGTCAATTGTAACTAAATTTGATTTTTAAGAGATAAAAGCAGATGACAATTTTTAAAGGATATAACTTCATGAAAGTAAAGAGGTAATGATTGAGTGCGAATGAATTGAATTGAGTAATGAATGACTAAGTGTGTTGCCTCCCAAGCTTTGCTAGTTAATAAAGTGATGTCTGCTCAATTTATCAGCATCTGATTTTAAGAAATTTCAGTTTTGATTTAAGTGAATGTCAGTTTAAAAAAATCAAATGTTGGTGTACCCCCTAAGATTTAATAACTTTTTTAAATAACATTTATTAATTTTGATTGATCAAAACACTATATGACATCATGAGGAAGATTCAATGTATTGCTGATAGTAATATCTAGGTACCAAAAATGTTCATTATAGAGATATTGTAATGAAAGGTTGACCATATGGTGTGCGTATATTTCATCTCTGTCGACATTTAATTACATCTACGTTTGGCTAATTGACAGGGGTGAAAATAAACACAACATATAATTTAACAAAGCAATTACTGTACTATCTAGAGATGACAGCCTGAACAAGAGATAACATACCTTTAGCTAGCAGTGTTTGCTCCTGCATACTCATCGTGTAAAACAGTATTTTAACATCGCATACATTTGATTTCATAATATAAATATACACTGCCTACGAATACGTTCATTTAACCTCAGAAATGTGAAATTCAACCTCCAGTTCTTTTTCTACATATTTCGGCACTGATCAGGAGCATACCCTTTAGACGACCACATAGTTAAGCTATTACCCTATATCAGTCTCCTGTCCAATACATTGTAAGCCCCATCATCACAACTGTAATTACGTGTGTCCTGTTTCAAACAGCATTAAATATTGCCATTAGATACACGTCAAAGTGATAGAAGTGATAACTGATTAGAACCAATTAGAGTGCCACCTGGTCTGCTTTGATATATTGTTTTGTGGGTAAATATCTGAACATGTGAACCAATTCTTACAGCTGTGTGAAAACACTAGTCTCTTGATTTCATCACTTTTTGTAAAAATCTATTAAACGGTTTCCGCTTCTTTTTACCTTTTGCTGTAATCAATCTTTATTAAGAATATATAGCAAACTCGTTTAACTATATGCAAACATATTTACACTGAAACTTCTCTATATGGATAAGACAAAATTGGATAAGACGGATTAATGTTCAAGGTCCCTAGGATTTCGTTTTAAATGAGCTTTACTGTATATTTTCCATTTAACCCTTATTACACCAAACATGATGTCTGCTCCTCATGTTTCGTGTACTTAATTTCTTTCATCAACTATGGTTGAGACATCGATGTGTCAAAAATGATTAACATGCTTTACCATTCAGTGAAATATAATATCAGACATTGCTTTTTCGATAGCTATTTGTATACATTAATCACCAAAGTACTCGCAGTACTGTTGTGATGATACGGTATATTTAGTAACTTGGCTACTCAGCGTTAGGAACGTGTTCACTAGCAATAATGATGGAAACAGTATTTACAGATACAGTAAGAAAATCCTAATAAGGTTGTAGATTCTCTCCAGAGTTTATAGCACACATCATTTAACATATTTGCATTTCAAAGATGCAAGTCGGTTAAATTTACTATTTGGAATTAATAGCATAAGATCGAATGCATTTTACACCATAGCAAGCATAATCATATCATATAGTAAATATATACTGTGCTTCCTCTCTACAACAACATCCATTGGGAGACAATTATTGTGTGTGTTGTTCGGAGGGAGTTTATAGAGAGGGGGGGAAGTAATACCCTAAGAGATCTGCGTTAGACTTAGCTTACATTTGCAAACTGTTTGTCACTCGTCTGTATGTTTTTTCTGTTAAAAATAACCAATACCTAATTTGGAGAAAAACAGCAGACGATAATTTCAAGCAGACGATATTGCAGTCGAGATAGCGTTAGATACAATTGCCTTGTTTGGGGAACACCCGCAAGTAGTGTTGTAAGGAGGGACTCGTTGTTCGGAGAATGTTGTAAGGAGGGGAGTACTGTATGCGTTTACCTTGGTTTCTGTGTTGATATTAAAATGTAATGAATCAAGTTTTCATAATACCATGTATACCGAGTTTTAAATAGATGGTCAATGTAAATAGGAATAAATACGAAAAAGACTCAAGCAGGAAACGTAACACAAACAATACACCCACCTCTCAAGCAGAACACACACACACACATAGTCATACCATAACACACACACACACACAAACACACACACACACACACACACGCACGCACGCACGCACTCACTCAATACCATTGACTTATTCCAAGTCATATAGTCTCAACCTTTTCAACTTATTTAACATTTTAATTTGAGTGGCAAACAGTTTGCCCGGTGTCTGATCTGGTTCCATACTGTTTGTAGTGAACATAAAGACTGTAATAGCATAAAGCCATTTTTTTTAGAAAGAATAACTTCCTTTTAATGTGTCAGATTTACTCTATAAAATAGAGAATACGATATTATTTCCTATTTAAATGCAGCCGAAACGCAAACGCTAAAAATAACATGTAGAAAATTGCATTTTTGTTTAGAAATTCTTATCAATTTCCATGCTGGCCAACACTCCAGCTGTTCAAGGTAGAGACCCGGACCTGCCCCGCATGTGCCGGTAAAGCTTCGGCATTCCACGGCAATGCCCCGGATAAGCCGGTTCTGGTTATCTGTCCCGGTGACTCCCGGTTGTATTAAACATTGTAAAGCACCCAGGACTGTTTGCCGGTGCGAATCAGATAAAAAAAAGGTTCATCCCGGATCCTCCCGGTCGCCTCCCGGTGCCGCAACGGCTGGACTCCCGGTCGCCTCCCGGTGCCGCAACGGTTGGACTCCCGGTCGCCTCCCGGTGCCACAACGGTTGGACTCCCGGTGACTGCCGGTCCGCTCAACCACGGTGCCGCAAAGGTTGGACTCCCGGTGATTGCCGGTCCGCTCAACCACGGTGTCGCAACGGTTGGACTCCCAAATAATTTGTTTTCAGTAGTTGTTTTTTCGTACAGTTCAAGAATAAATAATTTAAAACAAACTGTTAATCCAAAAACATGATTGGTGTATTGTTTTATGTATAATTTATATCAAACGTTTTACAAACAAATAATTTGTTTTCATTAGTGTTTTTTTTTCGTACAGTTCAAGAATAAATAATTTAAACAAACTGTTAATTCAAAAACATGATTGGAGTATTGTTTTATGTATAATTTATATCAAACGTTTTACAAACAAACAATTTGTTTTCAGTAGTGTTTTTGTTTCGTACAGTTCAAGAATAAATAATTTAAACAAACTGTTAATCCAAAAATATGATTGGAGTATTGTTTTATGTATAATTTATATCAAACGTTTTACAAACAAATGATTTGTTTTCAGTAGTATTTTTTTTCGAACAGTTCAAGAATAAATAATTTAAACAAACTGTTAATCCAAAAACATGATAGGTGTATTGTTTCATGTATAATTTATATCAAACGTTTTACAAACAAATAATTTGTTTTCATTAGTGGTTTTTGTTTCGTACAGTTCAAGAATAAATAATTTAAACAAACTGTTAATTCAAAAATATGATTGGAGTATTGTTTTATGTATAATTTATATCAAACGTTTTACAAACAAATGTTTTGTTTTCAGTAGTGTTTTTTTTTTTCGTACAGTTCAAGAATAAATAATTTAAACAAACTGTTAATCCAAAAAAAACATGATTGGTGTATTGTTTTATGTATAATTTATATCAAACGTTTTACAAACAAATAATTTGTTTTCATTAGTGTTTTTTTTTTCGTACAGTTCAAGAATAAATAATTTAAACAAACTGTTAATTCAAAAACATGATTGGAGTATTGTTTTATGTATAATTTATATCAAACGTTTTACAAACAAACAAGTTGTTTTCAGTAGTGTTTTTGTTTCGTACAGTTCAAGAATAAATAATTTAAACAAACTGTTAATCCAAAAATATGATTGGAGTATTGTTTTATGTATAATTTATATCAAACGTTTTACAAACAAATGATTTGTTTTCAGTAGTATTTTTTTTTTCGAACAGTTCAAGAATAAATAATTTAAACAAACTGTTAATCCAAAAACATGATAGGTGTATTGTTTTATGTATAATTTATATCAAACGTTTTACAAACAAATAATTTGTTTTCATTAGTGGTTTTTGTTTCGTACAGTTCAAGAATAAATAATTTAAACAAACTGTTAATTCAAAAATATGATTGGAGTATTGTTTTATGTATAATTTATATCAAACGTTTTACAAACAAATGTTTTGTTTTCAGTAGTGTTTTTTTTTTTCGTACAGTTCAAGAATAAATAATTTAAACAAACTGTTAATCCAAAAAAAACATGATTGGTGTATTGTTTTATGTATAATTTATATCAAACGTTTTACAAACAAACAATTAGTTTTCAGTAGTGGTTTTTTCCCGTACAGTTTAAGAATAAATAGTTTAAACAAACTATTAATTCAAAAATATGATTGGAGTATTGTTTTATGTATAATTTATATCAAACATTTTACAAACAAATAAATGACTTGTATGTATTCATGCAGTAAAGGATTATACAATATCTAATTTATTTTCAGCTTTTGGAGAAAGTTTGGACAACGGGCGAATTTGTGCCAAACAAAGTACATTCATCAATCAGAGGCAGATGAGTTCTTCAAACTTTTGACAGACACTACAAAACAAGTCAAGAATTTCCAAATCATAACAGATGATATCATACACTTGGAATGGGAACATAACACAGGGTTTGTTCCAGATGATTCAAAAACTAACATTTTTCTAGCATCCTTTACTACTACTTATGCCAGATTACGTCTTTATGATATGCTAGAAAAAATTGGCGACAGAGTGCTTTACATGGATACAGATAGTTGTATATATGTGTCAAAACCCAGGTGTTATGAGCCAGAGTTAGGTGATTATTTAGGACAACTAACAAATGAATTGAAACAAGGTGAATATATAACTCAATTTGTGACAGCAGGTGCCAAGAACTACGCTTATTTGACCAATACAGACAGACATCTGTGTAAAGTACGCGGCTTTACTTTAAACTATGCTAACAGCCAACTGATTAACTTTCAAGTGGTCAAAGATCTAGTGACGACCAATCACAACCACAGTGTGATGACTAGAAATAATTCTAAAATATGCAGGGACAAACGGAAAAGAAAACTATACAACAGAACTGAACACAAAACCTACAGAATGGTGTTCACTAAAAGAGTGATACAACATGATTTGACAACACTCCCGTATGGTTATTAACCTTGCAAAGGCCTTACAAACCTTAGTTGCATATTTTTTTAAATCTATGTAGATGTCTAAAATATACCCTCAGTTTGTAAAATATCATTGTATGTTATCAAACAGTATAAGGGTGTATATATACAAATGTAATAGTTGCTACAAGGATCATGTCAGGTCTTTACAGGGTTAATCAGGTGTTAAATGTCAGATGTGTATCACAGTCTTCATATCCTGGTCTGGTAATAGATGTCTTTTTTTAATAACATCCTTTTGTCAAACACAAGTTAACCTTTTACTCCATAGATACTCATTATTTTACTTCATTTAATTTATTCCATCACTGAAGAAAATAGTTTATACAGGCATATAACCAAGAGAATGTTTTGGATAGGGTAGTAGATTGTGACTTAAAGCAAATTGAGTATAAAGCAGCTTTACTTTCAACTTGCTTATAGTGCTCAGTATCCTCCAAAACTAAACGATAAACACAGTCTATGGAGTAAATGGTAAAACCAATATAGATAAGAGTTTACATAGTGCTGTACAATACTATTCTTATGCAATTCAAATTAACTCTTTCACTACCAAATTTAAAGAGTGTATTTTTGCTCTATAACTGTCACCTTGTTTTCAATGTCAAACGTTCAGGCATTGTGATTGAGTATATGTATTCATAGGAGTGATATAAAGTTTGGATCCTGGTGGAAGTTGGCTTAAGGTTGAGTCTCATCTGGATCGAAACCTTTTGCTCAACAGATTTATTTGTGTTAAGGAGTGAAAAGGGTTAATATGAGACATAGTTAATTCTTAAGCGTTTGTATGCTGAACATTAATAATGAATAAAAACAAAGTGAAAAGAGATATTTACAATGTTTTATTTTACAATATGTACAAAAACAACAATAACAGAAAAACAATAAAAAAAGAAAATTAATATTTGAGCCATTGTATTTTGTGTTTTGTTTTTTTCTCCTTCTCTCCTGGAAGCCCCTGCGATGCTATTCCTCTGATGAACATATGTTGCCCGCCAGTCAAATATTTAGGGGTTGATTTAAGGTTAGGGTTCCCAGGTAATGTCTGGATTTGCTCTGCTGGTGATCGTCTATTTGCTATTAAACTGGATGGTATGTGTATCTCTCTCGTAGCATCATAAAACTGTCGGTAGCCTTCCGGTGCAAATTTGCTCAAAGGTGATACGGCGTGTTTAATTAAGTCAATAATGTGAGAATTTGGGAGAAGTGTTCCTTTATAGATAAGATTACCCTTGTCATTCCATGAGATAATGGGTTTATGCCCAGTTAAGAGTTTATATAATCCAACTGCTCTTTTGTAGTTTTGTTTAGGCACACTATATTCAAGCATGGATAGCATCAGGTCGACATTGTCTGCTGCATGGGATGTCTGTTGAGGCAGATCATAGTCAAGTGGTTGTTGTTGTTGTTCTAATTGGTCTGTCTGTGTTTGTGACTGTCCACTGTCTGCACATTCTTTAGGTAATCCAGTAGAGACCAATTGATCATAACGTCTTTTGGGTATAAGAATTAATTCTCTACTCATATTCAGAAGATTGGAATAATATGTTTTAACAATAAAACCAGGGCTTGTCTGTGTTGCACAAGTTTCAAGCGTTTTTGTTTGATACTGTTACGACGGCTGGACATGAATTGAATGAATGGTTCATGTGGTGCCAAACTCTTTATACTTTGATCAGACAAGGGTAATTTATCATGTAGAAAGTTAAGACACAGTGTGCACAAAATTATAATTTGTCTGTGACTACTGGATTCAATAATAATTTCATACTGTTTTTTATCACAATATACCAAAAACTGTAAATAAGGCAAATTTTCCTTTAACACTTTATCCATGATATATGTACCAGTAACAATGAATAAATGACTCATTCATGCATTTGCAAGTCTATTTATTTACTACCAACAGGTAAAAATACTCGCATAGTTTCCCCAGGAAAAATATCAGTTCTTAGCCTATATTGAGAATTTGTATGTGGTGAAATGTCAATGAGTACATACCCGTAGGGGTTAGAAGTGCATTTTTCATACACACTTTTGAAATAATTTACATTTCCAAAAAACACTTGTGATCCAAAGGTAATTATTTGACGCATATCGCGCATATTATTAAATAAAATGTAATAATGTACTTGCAGACTTAAGGTTTTGGAGTATTTTCCTGGAGGATAAAGAGACTGTGCAAGATAAATGATAGATAAAGATCTATGATGTGATAACACAGAAAATAAATGAACTGCTTCTTGTGATTGAGATAAGGGCATCATTAAGTCATCACAAATTAGTAATGTATGGTCGCTGCCTTCTGTCCATTCTTCAATAAGTTCACGAGTGGGCAATCCTTGAAAAAATATAATGCCTGTCACAATTTGCTTAATCTTATCAAATGTTTTCTGGTATTCACTGTAGCAGTATATTATTTTCTTAGGAGGTATAGAAAACATACCAGCTGCATTTTCTAATATTCGTTTAGTGAAGGTAGTTTTGCCAGATTGACTGGGACCACTACAAAGAATCACAGAAGGGCTTGAAAACTTCAACACACTTTCATGTTTCCACCAACATGTGGTATCCTCCATTTTGTATTTTAGTTAAAATAAACTTGCAAAATTAAAGTGAACAGTACAAGAGTTTTAAGACAATTAAACTGTATGTATTTGTACATGTAATTTATAGGTATGAGACTTATTAAGACACAAAGTAGATGTAAACAGATATACACATACATTTATAGATATAACACACATAGGAATTAAACCTAAAAGCAAGAATAACATATTTAGTATCACTTTATTTACAAAATATACAATTTACAATATACAATTGGAAAATTGTTGAATTACAAAACCATACACATGATCATCATTCCATTGTTTATTGGATGTAAAATAGGATTGAATTTCGGACATAGTATACTTGAACAGTTTCATAATTAAAAAATAGATGACATAATATCCACACACTTGGGAATAAGAAGATTGCAATTTGGTTGTATTATATTTTACATCAGCAGCATTGTCATGTATAAACTTGTCAAACTGTGTATTGTACATCTTGGGTGATTTTCCAAAGCTGTCATAAAATTCTGCATAGGAAGCAGTTTCAAAACAAAATAAAACCCAATGTATCCCTTCACCAGTAGCTACATCTGTATTTACAATAAAAGCACTGGGATACTTGGTCACAGTTTTGGGTAAAGTGTCTCTGGTGTAAATTCCTTGCACCATATCTTTCAATATGGGTACCCTATTAATCACACATAACAGCTGTTCAGTGTTCATGGTTGTAAATATCTAACGTCTCGACTTTGGTCAATTTGCAACAAAGCAGGAAATTCAGCAAAAGCCACACAATTTAATGGCTCAGTAGTGGGTGATGAAAATTTGGTTTCTAATCTGAGATGGCCGTGTTTGACAAGGTTTATATATATAGGATGCGTTCAGATGGTTAGGTGAAATATTAAACACAAAGAAACAATATCCATTTGCAAATTCTGTTCTGTCAATGTTTAAACCAAATATTTCATTCCATCTTTCTGCTCCTTCATACAAATTGACAAAAGCCGACACATACTCTTGTTTAGTAAAGTCTATTTGCAATGGGCGGCCTGGAATACTGACACCATCTACAAACAGCCCTATCTGATTTACTGAGGCATGAATGAAGTTAAATGGATTATGTGTATAACTTCCATTCACAGCCTTTTGTTTTAAAAATCCAATGACAATTTTAGAAGGTAAGGCAGACTGAAACATGTTATCCCAAAGAAATTCACTGGCTTTGACTGGAACAGTGTTCATTTTGAGTTCTGTTCTAGTCATAAAATACTGAGCTGGGGTCAGTTTAAGTTGACTGCTATGTGCCAATATGATTCCAGGATCCACTTTTATCTTACAGGCTTTGAATACAACATTATCTAATTTTAACACATAACTAGGATTAGTTTCACCAGACATTAAAGTAAAAGGTATATTATTTCTATACATTTTAATGTTTATATTTACACCATTTACAATATATTTGTCAATGGAAAATATATCTTCTAGTAAAGACCCCTCCATTTCAAATGAGGCGCTTTTAGATGTGTAACTAGCCCTTCGTATAAGTCCACCATTGGAACCGTTGACACAGTTGGTATCGTCCAGATTGGGATCATCCTTGTAGAAGAGCTGACTTTCCAGCTGTTTGTTTTCATGCATGGATGACAACATCAACTTGATGTAGGCTTTCCATGGAAAATTATTGGTATTCATAGATACTAGTTTTCCATTCATGTATACTTCTATTTGTGACCACATGGCCTGAAGTGGTATGTTAATAATAGAGGTCTGTTCTGTTGCAGTCATAGCAGTTCCATCAGATTTCAAAATTCTTGCTTTAACATAAAGTTTACTCCTCTTTAGACTAAGGTATTCTAATCCTGATCCTGGAATATAAAACTCAACAGGTGCTTCGTCAGTGGTAAGAGTAGATATAGGTCGACATTCTATGAAACGTATATTCTCAATGGCCACCTGATTTGGAGGAGTAGAGAATATATCCAATTGTTCTGGGTAGACCAAATCTTTATTATTGATATCTAAAAATGCCATTGTCACTGTGTCTGGACTTTATGAAACACGTTGTGTACTTTAATTCTGTTACACCTTTGCTTAGATTTCCTCTTGTTAGCTGTAGATTTCCTGGCTTTCTGATATTTGGTTTGATTTGTTTTAGATTTTGTTGTCTTTGAACCCTTTGTCTTATGGCCTTTTGTTTTAGGTGTCTTTCCCTTCTGTGGATTGGTCTTGGGTTTCTTATTAATCTTTTGTTTTCCAACTTTTTTGGGTTTTTTATTTGGATGTTTTTTTGTCTTTTTATGTCCACTGTGTTTGGTTTTCTTATTAGTTTTATGTTGTTTACCAGCAAGTGTATTAGATCCTTTCTTGGAGGTAGTCTTTGCAGCACTGACAGTTTTTGTTTTTCCACCACCTTTTATACTTTTAACAGGAACTCTTGGTAAACCCATTCTGGTTTCGTGGATATATTCAGACTTTGCTCTTTGTGTGTCAGCTACTACAGGATTTAATTGCTGAATTGTACCTGTTGCTTTGACATGATTGTAGGGCCTGTGTTGGACTTGATAGCCTTGATTGTAAAATGGCATATTATGTCCATAGCTGGGTTTCACATTGCCAGAGTTTCTTTTCACAATATCTTCCCAAAGGTTTGTATCGGAGATATACATATCTACTGACATGATTTACAACTGAAAATAATTCAGTTTCTTTAAGTGAAGTGTTACTGACAAGTCTCCAGTCAAATATGATGCTAATTTGCCTGTGTCGTCTTTTATATAGATGTGAATGTCATGTATGTATTTGGAATTGACAGGGGTGTAACTTGGTGTGTCATACACCATTCCAAATGCGGCTGTAAAATATACCTTTCTTAAAAGAGGAAGCAATGTAGGACCAACAAAACTTTCTTTACAAATATTTGAATACACATAAAAATTTTGTTTCCTAAAAGTAGTTTTTAACTTTTCAATTGTTATTTCGGTCATAGCTACCACCCAAGATCCATCTAAGCATAAAGGGGTATCTAGTTGCACTCTAAAATCAAAAGATGTGTTA
Organism: Gari tellinella; assembly: GCA_922989275.2. Classification (NCBI taxonomy): domain Eukaryota; kingdom Metazoa; phylum Mollusca; class Bivalvia; order Cardiida; family Psammobiidae; genus Gari; species Gari tellinella. The sequence goes on from OV277858.1 coordinate 58,659,804, forward strand.
CGTTTATGAACCTCTTTACTATCAAAGGAACGTAATACCATTCTGTACTCTGTCATGTTAAAGACTGGATATCTGTAGTGTTTACCCAACTATTGTATTTGGAAGGCCAGCCAAGCCACTGAACTAATGCTTCTTTTCCCTGTTTTCTTCGTCTTAAAACTTTTTCAATTAGCCACTTGGTCTGTGCCTGTTTGTTGACTTTAGACAATTCGTTGGAATAAAACACACCCTCTACTGGTGTCCTATCATACTCTACTATTTTATATACTGGTAACCTTTGTCTATAAAATCTTTTGGAAATATAGAATAGTTCTTCTGTCCACCTTTGATTGTATTCTCTTTGAAATGTAGACTTCAAATGAGAGATTCTAACCATGTCACCTACTTTATATTTAAATTGAACAGGTTTTTGCTTTTTATTACTTTTCTTCTTTAGATGAAGTTTTGACATGTACATGGTATATCTCATTTCATCCTCATTAGATTTGTACACATTAGATGGGGGTATATTGCCTAGTGAACTATGAGGTCGATGATTGTAACTATTCACAAGCTGTTGAAGAATGTCTTCATATTTGTATGTTTGTTTACTTCTAAAGTATCTGTACATCATAGACTTAAGAGTTCGAATAGCTACTTCAGCATAATTTGCTTTTGTCTCATTCATAGCAAAATAATGAAATATGCCAGACTTTTCTAGGTACTTTTCTACTTTTTTATTTCTAAATTCACTTCCTCGGTCAGTCCGCAGAGTTTTACACTGACGCCCACTAGAAATAACAGTTTGTATTCCTTTGATCACTTCTTCTCCAGTTTTATCTCTCAGTTTAACTACCCACAAATATCTACTGAAACAATCAATTATTACCAGTAAATACTTCAGATCTGAATTGTACTTGGAAAGAGACTGTACATCGGCCAAGTCAGCATCCCATAGAGAATCAAGGCCTTCCACAACTACAGAATTGCGAATAAATTTTCGTATAGTACGCTTACTTGTACTGTAGCTATCTTGATCATTTAGAAATTGTTTTATTGCTTGTAGTCCAATGTTGTATTTTCCCTCCTTTTTAACAATCTGGTATAGCTTTTTAGGACCAGTAAAAGCAGCTGGATGGTTTGGGTTATACCAGATACTTTGGAGATATTGTTTGTAGGGAGCCATTATTGAAAATGAACAATAATAATATGTGTCAATGCATTTATAGACAAGTAGATAAAATATCTATAATAATTTAACAATAAGGTATTAAAATAAAAAAAAGACAAATCATTTTTAATAGATAAACTTATTTTATTTTTACAATGATCTTATACATACATAATAAAACACAGGAAGAAGTAGAAGTAACATTGCCTTAATATTAGTGATTTGAAAATACATTATACAGTACAAACTCCCAATGATGATCACTAAACTGTGTTAAATATTTCATGGTTAAAACACAAAATATTTTAAAACAATGTTGTGACATTAATAGAGAGATTATACTGTTTACAATTTAAAACTTTACAACTTTTCTATTATGGTCACTAAATTGTATTAAATATTTGATGCTTAAAGCACAGAATATTTAACAAAATGTTGTGACGGTAATAGAGATGTTATAATCCACATATAACTGTGTTAAATAGTTCATGGATAAAACATAAAATATTTTAAAACAATGTTGTGAGAGTAATGGAGAGAATATAATCCACATATTTTTAATCTTTACAACCTTTCTATTATGATCAATACATTTGTTTAAATACTTGATGTTTAAAGCATAAAATATTTAACACAATGCTGTGAAGGCTAGAGAAAGATTATACTATATACATGTTTAATCTTTACTTCAAAGTGTCAGACAAGTACATATTGTTTTTGTACACATATGATATGCAATGTGTCATGTATGTCAATAACCATTTGGTGAGCACTCAGAACACTCTAAAGCGCCTAATAAACTTTGATGATCTAAACCCATGTAACAGGGCTGTACATCTTTAAGCTCTGGAAAACATGTCTCAACTAAGGTAAAAGCAGTTTTAAGTTCACTGTATTGTTTAAATGACAAAGTAATGCCATTCTTGGTAGCACATATACTATCAGCATCAGGAGGCATCCAGAATCTACGAATGTTTACACATGGATACTTGCTGTCTACACTCACATACCAGTTGCCACCCAGATGATAGGTGTATACAGTAGTTTTTCCCTGGCTGACTTGATTAACAGCATCTGCAAGGTCATCCAAACACTTGTAAAGTTCCAACCATCTTTGAGGTGTGAGTGTCACACCATCTTTTGTTGGTTTATTATTTATCCAATAACGAATATGAATGTTGAGTTTATTGTTGTAGTGTCCTGCGGACACATAAATGTTTTTACCGAGAGGTATAGCACACTTTGAGCAGACATTGTTTTCAGTTCGTACAGGTATCTGAAGAGATTCCATCTGCTGTTTGATGTCCTTTAGATTGCTTGCCACAGAAGCTTCAAAGTTATCATTACTTTCTGTAAGAACAGAGTCAGCTGATTTGCTCTTCTTAACTGATGGTTTTCTTCCAACCATGTTGCAAGACCAAATAAGTATGTGAAGATCATACACTGAAAAGAGAACCATTACATATATTGAGTGGGGCAAAATGATTTAAACGCACATACTGTATTTGAAAATAATTATCAGTGTAAGTTATCTTTGAAAATGCTTTCATAGCCTTCCCATTCTCTTATAAAAATAACTTTTAAAAGAACGTATAAATGCTTTTTAAAACACTATTCTTATAATTTACTTATATTTTTAAAAGAAAGTATAAAGACTTTTAAGCAATCACTTACCTAGAAGATAATCTGATTTAATATCTTCCTCTGAAAGCACCGATAGTTGTAGCTTGTGAAGTGGTGGGTGTTCCAAATGGAGCTCCTAGGTTAGGTTGCTGGAACTGGAATTTGTTTGACTGTATTGTTGTTGGTAGTGGTGGTGGTGGTGGTGGTGGTGGTGGATGTGAGAAGCCCACTGTAGAGTTAAAATGATCCAAATTACAAGGCTTGTCACTATCTTGATTTTTTACTTTGTTTAGGTCCAGTTCATTATATCCAATCATTTTCAAAAAATCACAGTCACTGGACCATTTGTAATGTTCAGACAAAGGGTCCTCATTGGATTGCCATTCTCTAAGTCTTATGTTACAGGCAAAACACACCACAGTGTCTCCTTGACCAGTATAGTAAAACCCTGCTTTAGCCAATTCAGGGGCTGTGGGAAGAATCTGTTTTGACCAATGAGGTTTGAATGTAGAAAGTCGATCTTCATACATCATGTACACTCTGTGTAGGATATTGGCAGGTATACAATCCATCTCTTCCATATCTGGATCATGAAAAAATAAAAACACTATCAGTTACTGATGTGTTTTTTAGGATTTGAGCTTTTTGTTTTGGTTAGAATATATTTAAAATTAATGCCTTTAAAGTGCGACTATTTTAATAATAGACATAAAGTAATATAAAATAAAATTATTTAGAAATAAAAAGCTTACCTTTTCAATAGAAGATGAGTATGAATTCCAAGTGGTGTACAGCTAAGTAACACAAGCAATGAGAGATATGAAATATTAGGGGTATATATATACAAGAAGATTTAGAGAAAATTATAAATTTAAATACACAGTTTGTTTACAGATTCTTGTGTAATGACACAGACTTTACTCAGTTTTTTGTGTTACACAAGTTTTGCTCCTTTTCTTGTGTACTTACACAACATTACCCCTTTTTCTTGTGTATTACACAGAAATAGACCTACTTTTTGTGTATTACACAAAATAATACTTGTTTTGTGTGTAAAATGACTCATTACGTCACACCATTTACACAGGTTTAACCCTATTTTCTGTGTAATTCAGTATGTCTCTGATTACGTAATGTGGTTGTGAAGTGCCCCCTATTCATCAGTCATACAAGACTGTAATAACTCGAGATCAGTCCTTGATGGCTCGGGGCCTCCGTGGCCTAGTGGTATAGTCACTGTGACTTACATCACTAAGCTCCTCACCGCTGTGAGTTCGAATCCCAGTAGAGTCGTTCAGATTTTTCATGTGGGGAAGCCTTCCAGCTGGCTTGCGGAAGGTCGGTGGTTCTACCAAGTTGCCAATTTGTGCCTGAAACAGTGCATAAATGACTTCTGGGGTCTTCCTCCACCTGTAATTAGCTGGACGTCGCGATATGACTGAAATACTGTTGAAAGCGACGTAAAATCAAAACAAATCAAATCAAATCAAATCCTTGATGACTCACAGTAATTACACCACAATGAAGGTGGTGAAGTTTAACCCTTTCTCCCTGAATCTTCAAATAGATAATCCCAGTGTTCATTCTGGTCTAGAACATTTATACTTAACTTAGGGTTGTTTTTGTTAAAGTATTGCAATATGACAAACAGTTAAGACCCAGAACAGAGGGTCTCTAAAGGAGCCCTCTGATCTGGGTCTTCACTTTTTGCATAGGACAAATGTATTTTTTTCCCACAGGTACAATGTTTGTAAAGGAGGCAGGAACAGACACAGGCTATGAGGTAAAGGGTTAAGCTCTCACTCAAGTTATGGTGATATTGAAGACTTAGCAGATGATGGCTGATGCAGGTGGTAATACAAGACAAAAGTAAAGCAGAAAACTCCAACATGATTATTGTTTCACCTCATAGCCTGTATCAAGTTTTGGAGACAAGTAACATTTTAAAGAAGCAACTACCTAAAGCTGAACTTTATGCCTGTGTGACAATGATAATTAAGTAACCTGTTTGGTTAGACTTTTTGCCTGTGTAGTTATATTCATATAAAGTGACCTGTGTGTTCTTATTCATTGCACAATCTGTGCGGTTGAGAATACGTGCAAATTGGAACAATTTTATTAGTCTTTATTGTAGCATTGCTCAAAAGTGTCGTATTTGTTGATGCTTTCCTATAATACAAGTCTATAATGGAAATGAGTACAGAAATATAGGATCTGTCACGAGTCGATGTTTAACACAAGCTGATCTCAAACTCATCTAGAATTGAAATGTTATTAAGCGAGCCAGTTGGCGAGCATAATAACTTTTCTATTCTAGACGAGTTTGAGATCAACTTGTCTTAAACATCGATGAGTGACAAATTCTTTTTCTCACATCACCAACGATTTTAAGCTATTTTTAAGGTTTTCGATGGGTAATGCTTATCGAAACGAATCCGTAAAAACTATACACCATCTCATTCAGTATCCAATTCTACATCATTTTCTAGAGTTAAAAGAACGTTCACCTCATATAACTGAAATTATGGATATTTTTGTCTTGTTACCCTACTTTTCAAAAAACGTCCTGAAATGACTACCCCTCTTTTTTCTTTCCGAGCATAAAAAATTACAAATATTAATAAAAAGATCCAAATTTATTCATGCATTTATACCTAAGACATTGTTGTATACAAATACAAGCAGAACAATTAAATATTTTGCATAATTCATTAAAAAAAAATCTCTTATATTTCGGGAAAAATAATTTATGAGTCAATTTTTTCTCAAAAATCATTTTTTACGTTTTAGCAAAACTGAGATTTTTACAAAAAATTAGGCAGGGGCATTCATACTGACTACATTAAATTTTAAAATTATCTACCATGTCTATAGAACAAAATAAAATAAAAATTAGGAGGGTTTACCTCATGTAACTTAAGAAAAATGAAATTGTGTTCTATCGATTTTTTTCTCTAAAAATAGCAATTGTGTCGGGGCCTGTGTGCGCAGTCAAGCGTTACCCAGTGAAGACCTTAAAAGCAATATGCTTTTTTTTAACCCCTGTGACATCAAAACGCCTTAATATACGAGGGCTGTCCCAAAACACCGTGGACTGATACTATTTTTGAAGAACCGACATAATATTTCTTTGATATTTTTACCAATGCTATTTCAAACATTTTCACATTTGCATGAGAAATATTAAGGTTCCTGAACACACTTGACCCTATTTTATTTTTAAATATTCATTGTTGGTTAGATTATGCGGCGCACGCCAAAATCTTAAAGGTAGATTTAAAGAGGTACATTTTACAACCTCCTACAAAGCAATTTCGAATTGGAATTTGCGCAAAATTGCGTCATGAATGTTGACGTTGTTATATATGACGTCATCCTTGAAAAATTCGTTAACGTAGCGTCATTTAAAAAAAAGATATCTAGGTTATGACGAATGATACTGTGTTCTGAAGACGCATGAAAAGACGACATCAGAGGAAAAGGCGGCGCAGCAGAATGTCATAGAATACTGCTTTGAGTTGAATTTGATCCCGAAACAGACGTTAAATCAACTACAATCAAGAGAAATGTATCAATCAGCATCTCGCTTGCTGGTGTTAAAAAAAAAATACGCGATTTTCAGAAGGATGGATTGAGAAAATAATGTAAAGATGGGATAGCCGGAAGAAATTGACGGTTTCATTGTAGAAATCGTGAAAAGCGTCATGAATGGTGATCGGCGTCTTGCGATGAGATAGAATGCTTAACTCCTCGGGGTGAGCAAATGGTTTGTACATCGACTTTTACGTGAGAAATGAAACACGTCGAGAGTCGGTGCTAAATGGGTGCCACGCTTGTTAAGTGCAGAAGAAAAAGAATGATGTGTCCAGGTATCAACCCTCTTTTTAAGACGATATTCGAGAGCTCAGGACTTTTTCATCAAACACCCTTCACACAGATCTATTGCATACGATACGAGAGAAGTGACCGGGGTTCATTGACAACTAAGAAAAGCAACATATTTCACAAGGTTATCGCTTCGTGCCACATTTCCCAGCATGCACATTTGGAACTTGCCGTGTTGGGGTTTCAAAAGTACTACCATTGACCTAGCCCATTAGATTTTGCAGTATTTTCATACCTAAAATTGAGCCTCAATTACGCCAACAAAAATTGAAAACGTTGAAGACAGCTTAAACAAGGAACATTGAGAGTGTTGCGCGAGCTTCATGTAGATACCAGCTTGTTTAAGAGGCTGTGTGTCAGCGAAAATGCATCAATCTCCACTACAAGTAAAGGAGTGACGTTATTCAACGTCGATGACGTCATAACGTTAACTAGTGTGCGCCGGGGTTACACAGGTAGGGTGTTACAAATTACTCTTTGCTGGTGAGTTTTAAAGATAGCGCGTTAAAACTTCACACATGTTTACATAAACCCTATGTTTATATATACTGACGACCGTTTGTCTCTGCTGTTTTAACAAACAATTTTATAAGGAAAGTCTACGATGTTTTGGGACAGCCCTCGTATAGTGACGTTATAGTGACGTCATCAAAGTGATCTCACACATGTTGCAGACAAGGATATTCGTGATCGTTGTTCGCTATAGAAAACAGGGGTAGTTATGTGAGAAATTATAGTCTCAATCAAGAATCCCGGTTTCCTTATTATAATATTAAAGGAAATTCTGCTTTACCTTCAACCTGCATTAAGTAACCATCTGGAAAGACACTGGGAATTATTCTTGCTTCATGCTAAGGACCTTTTGGGACTACTTTCCTTTGTGTAGAAACAATTAGAGGTGTAAAATGGGATATTAGAGGAGAAATGGGTTAAGCAGCCATCTGTCTTAGAGAGTTCCTCGATTACACAAAGTTTGACTGTACTACCCTGTTCACATGGAGACAGTGTGTTCATCAGTGGAATCTCAATATTGTTTTGTATCTATTATGATGTCATGTCAAAGCAATTAAGGATGTCTCAGCCTCAAGGACATCTGATACTATACTACCTCATTTATTTATATTACAGCAAGAATTCTGTTATTACAGTCACCCCAAAGACCATCACTCTCTCTATATACTCATCATTATAATCACCAATGTCAAAATGACATAGCATTTACTACATCGATGTGGTCAGGCAGTTAACTGCTTAACCCATTACCCCATAGCTGGTTTCTAGTTTTGAAGACAGGTTATCGCTTAAAGCAGGTTGAAAGTAAAGCAGAATGCACCTTGAGCTGCATTCTGCTTTACTTTCAGTCTGCTTTAACTCTTTCCTCCCTGAAACTTTAAATGGACAATACCAATTTCCATTTTAGTCTAGTCCATTTCTGACTTTTAAGGAGTGTTTTTGTCAATGTTTGGCATTATGACAAACAGTGAAGACCCTGATCAGAGGGCTCCTTTTGGAGCCCTCTGATCTGGGTCTTCACTGTTTGCACAGGACAAGTGTACTATTCACATGTACACTGTTTGAAAAGAACGCCTATATGCGGGACTAGGGTTCAAAGGGTTAAGCTAGCATATGCAAGGATATAGCAAACATTTCTTAACTTACTTTATTAATGACTGTATAAATTGGAACTATTTTCTTCAGTCAAGGAATGAATAAAAGGCGTCAAAAAATGTATTCATTGGTTAATTGGTTAAAGCAAGATGAAAGTAAAGAAGAAAGCTCCTTTACTTTTATCCTGCTTTAGAGTGCAGTTTGCCATACCCTGTTTCTAGTTGGGTAATGGGTTAATACAAGTTTGACTATAAATCAATTGGATACAGTTATGATGTTTTGTTCTATGGGCATGGTAGTAATGAGTTACTGGAGTACAGAATAAAACTAATGAAGCACAACCTCATTATAACATTAAAACCCTACCAATGGGTATACCTTCATTTATAAACAATACGCCTGTAAAAAATATACTTGTCGTATATGCAACCACAGTAGTCCCTGTTCAGTGGGACTCCTTAAGGAGCCATCATCTGATCAGGGTCTGCACTGTTTGTTGTTTTGCAATATATTCTTTAAATCTTTTCTCTATAATTATGTATAAACAGACTAGACTTAATTGGAAACTGGAATTGTTCATTGAAGTCTCAGGGGAGAATGAGTTCACAATCTATTTGATGATATGACTTAACAAAATGTAAAGGTTAATCAGGCCAATATCAAAGATAACTAATTTACCTTGATTCCCTCTGTTAGCCAGCTCACAATATCTGAAAATGAAAATAAAATTGGTGAAGGTAAACTATATATAAATACTGTCTGCTAGAAAATAAAATAATATTTATTATGATACACATTCATGACTGTAAAAATTGGAACTATTTTCTTCAGTGGAGGAATAAATTAAATGTGCCAAAATGTGGTATCTATGGTGCACCTGCCTTAAACATTGAAAGTGAATCCTTACTTAGTGATTGTAATAGAGGGTTTTGACAGTATTACAGTATTATAAATGCAATGTGGTAGAAAATTCTGTGGTTTAGACTATTCAAGCCCTGGTATCATTTGCATTCATTCTTTGTAATGATGACAGAGCTGTACTCCTTGAAATGAAAAGGAAGTGGGTAGTCTCGAGTCTTAGCCCCAGTCTCACCGGGCATGGGATTTTTGTGTAAAAGCTGTAAGCAATTAAATCAGTCACATGTAAACCCTGCATGCTGTTTGACAGGGTTAATCTTGTTTTATGCCATACTTGATCACTATACATCACAATACATTACATTGCAGCCATACTTGATCACCATAATATCACAATATATTACATTACAAATAGTCAGTGTTAAGTATAATCTCCGCATACTGCAGGCAGACTGCATGGTGATAAAACTGTCCTACCCCATTATCTCATTGATACGGCTGTTTTGCAGATTTTAATACATTCCTCCACTGAAAAAAAGCGGTTTAAATTTAAACAGACATGAATATTAAACATAACTTTTTTCTAATAAAAAATCAAAATAATTTCAATAATTTGTAAAACAGTTGATGAGTTGCACAGCATCTAAACTGGATCAAAACTGTTTGTAAAGCTAAGACAGATGAGTTGTTACAGTGTAAGCGGCACAGAGTAGCAATGGGCAAGTATTACACTCACAGCCAACATGTTTACAAGGAATTTTTATCCCTTCTTCGACCATTAACACCTTTTTTTTTACTCTTTTTGAAAACTGTAGACCCAGATCAGACAGCTTAACCCTTTACCCAATAACCCGTTTATAACATTAAATACTGGTGGTCACTTAAAGCAGGTTGAAAGTATAGCAGAATGTACTTTCAGCCTGCTTTAAACTACCATCCACTAGGCTTTATTAAAATATTTGTTATTGTTATTGTTCATGAGAGTATAAACTGGAACTATTTTCTTCAGCGGAGGAATAAATTTAATATGCTAAAAGTCGCTTCTATTGGGGAAAGGGTTAGAAGCCCTGTTTTCTTATAGTTCCTGTATTATTCCTTGTTTTGAATAGCCATGTAAAAGCTCAGATGCTAGATGTTCATATTGGGCAGTGTTTTATATACCAGTATCAATATTTAGCCAGAGAAGGGGTTAAAGATTACAATTACAGTCAAAACGGGATACTTCAAACTCACTTAAATCCACCTTACCAGTATTTCATCAACTTAATTTTGATTACGCAATCTTGCTTTAGTCGAACATACCTGTATTTCAAAGTTAAAACGAGGCTAAGCCACGTTTTAACTTTGAAATATGGGTATGTTCGAACTAACTTGAGTTCAAAGTGTTCGCCTGTTAATTGCTTGTTTGAAGGTTTTATTTACCAATCATTGGCAGCTACACTCAAACAAGATGTGGAAATTACACCAGACCCAGTTTTATCTGCATGCTATTTACCTAAAGCGTTTAATTTAAACTAGACAATATATTTTAAACTGACATTTATTGCTGTTTTCTGCATTTAGAATCAACAACCTTGAAGTTATACTGAAAATACTACTGTTTGCAATCCAAAACAGCCATTTAACCCTTTCCCCCCATTGTTTATACTTATAAGCCTTGATTAGTAAAATGTGTTGCATTGCAGTTTGCTGACCTTTGAACTTGACCTCTGTGACCTACGTAAAGATTTTGAATTTAAGTTAGTTTTGAAACGAGTACATAAGCTAAAGTCATGTAACTTCACATGCTGATGCACAATTATGCAGCATGTGGCATCTGAGTTTGGTGACCTTCACCTTTGACTTTTGACCTAGATTGAGCCACAGCATAAAACTTCTATTTAGTTCTGGTTCTCAAAAAGCGCAAGTGCTAGACCAACAAAACTAGGAATATTGGTGCATCGAGTCTAAATGTATGGATATAGGGACAAAGCAGAGTTAGGCGAGACATATAGGATCTGTCATGAGATGATGTTTAAGACAAGCTGATCTCAAACGAGTCTAGAATTGAAATGTTATTAAGCGAGCCTTGGCGAGCTTAATAACTTTTCTATTCTAGACTCGTTTGAGATCAGCTTGTCTTAAACATCGACGAGTGACAGATTCTTTTTCTCACATAACAAACGATTTTAAGTTAAATTTTTTTTAAAGCAATAGGCATTTTTGGGAATCCCTGTGACGTCAAAACGCCGTTATAAATAGTGACGTTATAGTGACGTCAGTCAAATTGATCTCACACATGTTGGAGACAAGAGTATTCGCGATCGCTGTTCGCTATTGAAAACAGGGGTAGTTATGTGAGAAATTTAATTCTGCAGAATGCTAAATGTCTTAGAGGATATGTTTGACTTGATTCAGCACTCATTTCTTGGGAATATTTTCATTACTTTGTTAGCCAATGTAATAGTTCAGATGATAGATGTTCACAGTGGGCGGAGTTTTATACATGAATAGTCAGCAGGTCTAGGATTAAAGACAAGTTATACTGGTACATTTTTTTAAAAGGCTGATTAGCATGTTCGAGTGTATAGCCTGGCGTGGGGTAGATTCGGACATATGAACCATTTATTCGCGCATGCGCACTTACATCTTGCATGAATGTAACATTTTTAATTCCAAAACTCAATCACAACAAAAAGTCTTTAAAAGCGTCAACAGAGAATCTAACAAATGAATTTAACAAAATGCATACATATCGTAAACAAACATGCCCCCTGATCGATTTGTATCACTGAAGCTTTCTGGTACATTTAGACGATCTGATTTATCACGTCATATGGACATATGGACATATTTTGCATCTGCAGTTCACTTTTCGGATACTACGAGATGTGCATTATTTACACACGAAGGTAAGAGAATAAAACATTTGTGGAAGTAATTTTCTGAAGACATACGTGATGGAAGGTATTGCAATATGAATGCCATGATTACAATAATGGACAATCAATCAGTCAAATTCTTTAATACAGTCAATAATCCTTGGGTTTTCTTCTTTAAAAGGGGAAATGACTACTTTCCAAAGTTTTGACAAATTCTAGCTTGCTAATTTAAAGCGAGTGGAAGGTTCCATTTTGTGTAATGTGTAAAGTGTCTGAATCTACCGGGCTGTCCGAAACTACCAGAATTGATGATACATACAATAACGTACACATTATATACAGTAAAAACTCTCTATTTACGACCATAAAATTGTGTTAATTATAAGATGTTTAAGAGAAGTGACTGTTTAAAGTAGGGTGACAGTAAAACTGTCACCTTGCTTTAAGTTGTCACATGACTTTTCAACAATCAATTAGCCTTCTTTTTAGTGGTCAACTAGCTTTCTTTATAGTAGTTGTAATATAGAGATTTTACTGTACAATAATGTATAAATTATAAATACATTATATTTATTTTATGCCTTCGAATGATATCGAGCGTTTCCGCGTGTATCTGCTCAGTAAAATACAAGAGTCTGTATCAGCCACCTTTGTATCAGCCACTTTGTATTTTACTCTGACGTCGCTTTCGATTTAACGTGACGTCATTTACGTACATGTACGAGTGCCGCATTATTCTTTGTGACATACAAAATTCTTGTTCTGCTTCAAATAACTAATAAATTTTGGATATGAAATTATTTAAACAACTATTAAGTTGTTTCTGGTTTGTATTCAAGGCATATAATAAACACATTACCAGTTGGCAGTGCGCAACAGAGTGTTGCATTTAGCTCTCAACGTTTTTGGCGGAAACAACCGATCAGACTCGCGCCAAGGCGTTCGTCAGATCGGCTATTTCCGCCAAAAACGTCTCGAGCTAAACACATCACTCTGTATCGCTCTGTCAACTGGTAATGTGTATATACAGGCAGACTCTTACAGAAAACCCACTGTGGGACTATCTTGTCCACGTCTCGACATGCCTGACTATCTGATAGCCACTCATACGAATAAATACTGAAAGCCAGTCATAAATATAAATAACCCAACAAATCTATCACGACCAATTAGTCTACAAGAGATCAACTTGGTACGGCACAAATTTAATACCCATCTAAGAACCTGTTACTCCTTGAATGCAGGCATCAGGTAAACTAAGATTATCTGTGCAAACAGTTTAGATCCTGATAAGACAACAAATAACTCGACATCTCAGCAATATCAAAACCCTTTGACAATGTGAAGATATTTCAATGTACTTTCAGAACAATTTAGAACTACATGTAGCTGATGAGAATTGTTGCAGATGAAAAGTTACCTCACTCCATATAACTGCTGTTATTGTCATCAACAATATACCACACAGTAATTGTCTGCATGTGCAAACTGGATGACAAGGAGCAGTCTCATGATCAGGGTCTGCACTGTTTGATCATGCCTGTCTGTCCCAATTCATGTACTTAACCCTTTGAACCCTAGTCCCGCATATTGGTGTCTATTTGCAAACAGTGTACATGTGAATAGTACACTTGTCATATGCAAACAGTGAAGACCCAGATCAGAGGGCTCCTAGGAGCCCTCTGATCAGGGTCTTCTCTGTTTGTCATAATGCCAAACATTGACAAAAACAACCCTCAAAAGTCAGAAATGGACTAGACTTAAATGGAATCTGGAATTGTCCATTTAAAGTTTCAGGGAGGAAAGAGTTAAGGTAAATACGGTATGCAGCTTTAGATGAGTCAAACCACCTTTCTCAAGATCTGATTCTAGTTTTGAATACATGTTGTCAATTAAAGCAGGTTAAAAGTAAAGCCTTAAGACACATTCTGCTTTACTCTCAGCCTGCTTTAAGCTACTGTTTCTGCTGGGATAGAGGAAACATTTTTATATCGCGTATTCATGATTGTATAAAATGGAACTGTTTTCTGCAGTGGAGGAATGGGTTTAACCCTTAGCCTGCCACTCACGACTATAGCTCCATGTGCAAACAGCTTGGATCCGGATGAGACGCCGAGTAATTCGGCGTCTCATCCGGATCCAAGCTGTTTGACACTCGGACAACATTTTCAGCAATTTTGAGCAACTTTGAAACTTGAAGCAGACGAGAAATATAGCAGACGACAATTTATTTGGCGGGCTAAGGGTTAATAGGGTACAGTCAAACCCCCTTATAGTGCAACCACTGATAGGGTACAGTCAAACCCCCTTATAGTGCAACCACTGATATTTAGACTTATTGCTGGCATCAAAGACATGCAACAGGGTAAAACAAGATGAAAGTAAAGCAGACTGTGACATAAGGTGCATTCTGCTTTACTTTCAACCTGCTTTCAGTGGCCACTTGTCATCAAAACTAGAAACAGACTACATGTATAAGTAATTGTTTAAAGCAGGCTGAAAATAAAGCAAATACCTCTAAAAGGAGCTTTCTGTTTTACATTGTTTCTTTTAGGCAACCATCTATCTTATCTTAAACATGGAACAAAGCTATGAGTGAAAGGGTTACATAGATTTTTGACAATGTTGTTAAATTTTAACTGCAGCACCTTAATCAATGCTCCGACTCGTAAGCTTGAAGCTGGGGACTTTAAGAAATTCAATCATGCATAAATGATAATATTTCTGGATAAAAGTGTTTTCACATGTGATTTAACACTGGGCTGATATGCTAAGTGTGTTCTCGGTTCTACTCGGCAACAACACTTCAATGTTTCATTTATTTCTCTGGGTGAATTACAGCAAAATCCAGCAATTATAAAAGCTCCAAACCATAGCTTGTTTTCAGTGTGATTGTTTAAAGCAGGTTGAAAGTAAAGAAGAAAGCTGATTGATTTTCTGCCTGCTTAAGGCAACTATCAGTTTTGATACATTGAAAAAAGATGCTGCGAATGGCCTTGATCTACACTGTTTGACACCCGCACGCATCTAAAGCATTTTATGTAGCTGTATTATATATAGTATTTGGCAGTGCTCAGATACAGAGCTTGGGATGACGAGGGTGCTTTAATGGTTGTACAGTGTGTGTTGTCATAACATGGCTCATATATTTTTATATAAAATGCTTGGATCCTGAGCTTGATATTTGGCATGAAATTCTAGTCAAGTTGAGCACAGTGAGGGAAGGATATTATAATTGATCATAATAGTGTCTACTGAAGTGGATACTGGGTAACAGAGTAGATCTTGTTAGAAGAATGGTTAAGGGTCTGCACTGTTTGCTATTGCATAATCAATGTTCTGCTGTATAGACAAAATTCTGTAGTGTCTTTTGATCATCCTTGTATGTCTATAATGAAATCTTCAAACAAGCACATAGGGAGAATTCATTGTAACAACCAAGCATTAACGCTTTACCCCATCAGCCTGTTTCTAGTATTGAAGAAAGATTACCCTTACTCCATTAAGCCATACTGATTCATATTGACGCATTGCGCAATATTCTCATACTAACTCATTTTGACACACTTTAATCCACTAGCTTGTATTGAGATAAGCATTGATAATTGTTTATCGCTTATGAGTTAATGGGTTAAAGCAGCTAGGTTAAAAATAATCAGAATGTGCCTTCAGGAGCATTCTGCTTTACCTTCAGACTGCATTAAGCTACCATCTGCAAGGAGATAAAATATATTTCCTGTGATGCATATTCATGACTGTTTAAAGTGGAACAATTTTTTAAGAATTTTAAATGCGGAAATAAATTCAAGGCATGAAGACATAATTATGGAGTAATTAATGAATTAATGGATTACTCCTTACAACATCTACCTGTTGTAGTTATTGAGAGGCAGGTCAGTGTAACAATGCCTTGTCTGGTTCACTCCTCAGCTAGTAATGGATGGGTAAAAAGGTTACAAAATCATTGGCAATTATATATACCGCCCCTGCATCCTGCCAAATGTTTTGTATGCCAAGTCATTTATCTCTTAGCACATTAGCGGTGAAACCATTGTAGTTTGAATCCTGATAAGAGAAGCCGGGTAATGCAGCGTCTCATCAGGATCCGAACTGTTTGTCACACTGACCCTATTTTGAAAGGAAATTTTTAAAATTCTATTATTAAAACAGTTGCAGACGTCAATAGTAGCAGACAAAATAAATTAGCCAGCATGTGAAGATTTTTGACCAATTAACCTACACATGTATATATTAGTTGGCTACTACCAGTTCATCCTCTCCTCCATGGGCAAAGGTGCAAATCACATACATGTAATATCAAACTACAGTAGAACCTCTCTATAACGACAACTAAGTTGTGTCAAATATTAGTCGTTTAAGACAGGTGACTGCTTAAAGCAATGTTAAAGTGAAACAGAAAGCTCCTACAGGAGCTTTCTGTTTCACTTTTACATTGCTTTAAGCTGTCACCTGTCCTTCATACGGACAATAAGCCTTCATTTTAGTGGCCGTAATAGAGAGGTTCTACTGTATATTTAAGGTAGAATACTGCTTGAAGCAAGATGAATGTAATCCTGCTTCAAGGTGCCTACTGAATATTAATTTATGATCCAATAGTGGAAGAAGTAGTATAGACATCCTTATAATGGTGCATACACAGAGGAAAGGCTGAACCGTTTTCACCATATACCGTATATCTCACGAGACTTTATTAGTAGTGTTGTGGTTAAGCTACTTGCTTTATACCACTGAGGTGGCTAGTTAAAGCCCAAGTATTCCACTGTCTCTTACATGAGACCCATAACCTTGAAGGTCGTGTCCTGGTATGACCCCTGATCCCCTGATATTGTCCTTATGTATCAAACCACCATTGGAGTAATTTAATAGCCATGCTGATCTTTAATGACATCTGCCTACAACCCATTCCCTCATAAATACACCTTTTTCCACTTTTAATTTATTCTTCTACTATAAACAGTAATGAATATGACTGTATCATAAGATAAGTTTTCTATATTCTAGCAGATTATAGCTTAGAATGCATCTTAAGGCTTTACTTTCAAGCTGCTTTAAGTGGTTACCTATTTCCACAATTAGAAACAGGCTATGGAGTAAAGGGTTCAATGCGGGACAATAGTAACTCATACCATATTATATATTAATGTAATTATCATCTGCTCTATAGAGGATAACCAGTTTCTTTGGATTGATATGAAAAATATATCACGAGAATGGGTTGTTATCTGGTTTAAACGAGTTTTTTATCCAGATAACAACCCATTCGAGTGATATATTTTTAATATCTATTCAAAGGAATAGATTATTCTATTTATTATATATATTTTAATGACATTCTTACAGAAAAAACACACAAATTGATTACCGCGACGTCACTAAACTGATTTTGACGTGACGTCACAAAAAGTGATATCATCGCTACATATAGTAATGATGTCGACTGTGACGATATCAAATTTATCTAACTGAGAAATCTCTATAAATCATAGATAGGTATATAAACAAGGGCCACTATGGCCCTAAATCGCTCACCTGGTACACCATGGCAAACTTGACCTATAGTGACCTAGATTACGACTGGACATGACCCACAATCAACCTTTAGAGTGTAAACAAGGTTTTACTATGATTTGACCTAGTGACCTAGTTTTTGACCGGACATGACCCACATTCAAACTTGACCTAGATATCAATGAGACAAACATTCTGACCAAGTTTCATTAAGATCCATTGAGATTTGTAGCCTCTAGAGTGTTAACGAGGTTTTTCTATGATTTGACCTAGTGACCTAGTTTTTGACCGGACATGACCCACATTCGAACTTATCCTAAATATCAATGAGACAAACATTCTGACCAAGTTTCATTAAGATCCATTGAGATGTGTAGCTTCTAGAGTGTTAACAAGGTTTTTCTATGATTTGACCTAGTGACCTAGTTTTTGACCAGACATGACCCACATTCGAACTTGACCTAGATATCAATGAGGCAAACATTGTCATGAAGTTTCATTAAGATCCATTGAAATTTGTAGCCTCAAGAGTGTTAACAAGGTTTTACTATGATTTGACCTAGTGACCTAATTTTTGACCGGACATGACCCACATTCGAACTTGACCTAGATATCAATGAGGCAAACATTCTGACCAAGTTTCATTAAGATCCATTTAGATTTGTAGCCTCCAGAGTGTTAACAAGGTTTTTCTATGATTTGACCTAGTGACCTAGTTTTTGACCGGACATGACCCACATTCGAACTTGACCTAGATATCAATGAGGCAAACATTTTGACCAAGTTTCATTAAGATCCATTGAGATTTGTAGCTCTAGAGTGTTAACATGGTTTTTCTATGATTTGACCTAGTGACCTAGTTTTTGACCGGACATGACCCACATTCAAACTTGACCTAGATTTCATCAAGACAAACATTGTCATGAAGTTTCATGAAGATCGGATGAAATTTGTAGGCGCTAGAGCGTTAACGAACAATTGTGAACGGACAGACGGACGGACGTTCTCACAGTTGGACATTTGTTGGGTATTTTTTTTGTTTAAAAATACCCAACAGAACACTAAAATACCCAACAATAACAATAGGGCAATCACGGAATGAATGGAATCTATTGTTCTCCCTACCCAACAAAGGACCTTTCGTGCGCTCGGACAGACGGACGACGGACATTCAGCGATCCTAAAAGCTCACCTTGGCAGAAGTGCCAGGTGAGCTAAAAATTACATTAGCAATTACATTAAAGAAATTTTTGCTCAAGCAAAATGTGTATACTCTTATGAGACTGACAAAATAAGAAAATTGTGCAGACCCTGATCAGACAGCTCCCGAAGGAGCTGTCTGATCTGAGTGTACACTGTTTTCAAAAAGCATTGATTAAAGCCAATATTTAACGATGGGCTATGAGGTAAATAGTACCTTGGCCGGCTATTGTCTGGTCACTGACTTGTCATGGTATGACGTTACAGGTTGATAACTTGCCAGACTGTCTGGTGTGATATGACTTCTTATCATACAGTCTCGCAGTGTGACATGCCAATCAAATATTTTTACAAGCTTTATATCGTATATGACATTCTATAATATACAACATGCAGTGTTATTCTGTGAACAATGTCTTAACCCATTACACCATACATACACTTTTTAATGCTCTAAATTTATTTCATCACTGAAGAAAATAGTTCAAATTTATAGCCATGAATATGGACTTAAAGAAATATTTTCTATACATGTAATTATCCTAGCAGGTGATAGCTTAACCCATTAAGCCATACTGACTCATATTGACTCATTGTGCAATAGCCTCATACTGACTCATTTTGACACACTTTAATCCACTAGCTTGTATTGAGATAAGCATTGATATTTGTTTATCGCTTATGAGCATGCTTAAGGTGCATTTAGCTTTACTTTCAAACAGGCTATGGAGTAAATGGTTAACTCTAAAGGTCAACTCTTGGCACCCTTACAGCAAAACCTTGTTTACTATCTTAACAAACAGTTTGAATCCAGATGAGATACAGAGTAACTGGGTGTCTCATCAGGATCAAAACTGTTTGACACTCTAACCCTTTTACCCTTTTTCCGAGAGCAGTTTTTGAAATTTGTATTTTTTCGGCGGAGCAGATATAGTATCGTATTTGGTCCCAATTCCGGATTTCCCAAGAAATTTCAATGAATCTGCCTGTTAGGCAGTATACTATGACACGATGTTTCTATTTCTAGATGATTACAGCTGATGTTTATATATAGCTTAACCGTGAATGCGATGTAATCTCGGAGTAAACAAGAATATCATTCCCAATGATGGATGCTCCCCACAAGGAAGAAGGTGAACACAGTATCAAGTTTCATCAACTCATGATTTAAACATTCAGGAGATATGCATCAGACAAAAAATGATTTTTTTATGAAAAAAGGGGGACAATTCAATATTTGGAGATGACAGAGTCATGGTTCTTGTGTACTGCACCTCCTTATGTCATTATCTATCACTGAAACAAGTTTCATTAACTTACTGTGTAACAATCAAGAGATATGCTCTGGACAAAATTTAATATTTTTTTAGAACAATGGGGCATATTTCGCTCACCTGAGAATAGCTGAGAAAATGGAGATAATGATTTATGTCCAGGAAGGCGTCATTTTTTACCCGAGGGGCATAATTTGAACAATCTTGATAGAGGACCTGTAGATGATGCTATATGCCAAATGTTTTAGATAAGGGTAGTAGGGTTTTAGACAAGAATATTTTTTTAAGTTTACACTGAAAAAATCTACTTTTAGCTCCTGTGACCTACATATGCAACAGACTGAAACCATTTGAACAAAATACGTAAAGGACATCTAGAAGTGTAACCATGCGGAATATCAAAGCTCTGGCCATATCAGTTTCAGGAAAAGACGTTTGAAAATTTCACTATATAACTCTATGTTATTTCTAAAATTATCACTGCACTAAAAGCTGGTTGAAAGTAAAGCAGAATGCGACTTAACGCATATTCTGATCTACTTTCAATCTAGTCACCTGTTTTAAGCTGCACTCTGCTAGGATATTGAAACTATTTATGTTACATGTATAGATCTAGATCTATATTATAAATTATAAGGTGGAGCAAGTCTTTTCAGCAGAGGAATAAATCAATTGGTGGCCTAGAAAGGCCGTTTAAAAGTTACTGGTTCATGGGACTCACAACTTTTCAACAATTGAGTCCCTGGCAAGTCTAATGAGTATAGTTTTGAACTCGCCCGCGTGAAAATTCTACATACTATACATGTACTAGCCACAGATACCCACCTACACACAACAGGAATGTATTTCAATATAGATCTAGTCATCTAGATCTAGATCTACTCTAGCCAAACCTTATTTTCAAAAATCATGGCGACATTGATTTAGTAGGCGTGTCGAGCGGTAGTTGAAGATTATTTCGTGAGTAAATTTATCAATAACAAGAGGGCCTGAAGGCCCTGATATCGCTCACCATTTGTAATGAAGCCTGATAGCTTTACCTTTGAATTTCACCCATTTTATTCTAAATCCATTCAAGTTTGTCGACCTACTGTAGTATAGTAGAGTACATCAAAGGCAGATAACTAGAGCCTAAACAATACTGAAATTAAGCCTTTTTCTAGCATTTCAAAGTATATCAAGGGCAGGTAACTATTGCCACAATGATTACATTTCAACAATAATTGCACTCCTTCGAGAACGTATAGCTACATCCTTTGTGTACAAGTATAATCAAAATCCATTGAAAACTGTAGTCGCTGTAAAATATGGCATTTTCAGCAATTCAAAGGTAGACATCTCTTGATCTATTTGTCTGATTCCAACCATAATCACCGTTTTTCCAACTCTTATGGTCATATACAATATGGGCAATTTTGAGAGAGCTTGGATAAATATTGTGGCCTCTAGAGCATAAACACTGTTAAATATATCATTTTCAGCAATTCAAAGGTAGATAACTCTTGACCTATTGATCCGATTGCAACTAAAATTGAACTCATCCGAAGTCTTATGGTAATATACAATCTGAGTAAGTTTGAAAAAGAGTGGATAAAATTTGTGGCCTCTAGAGTGTAAACATCGTTAAATATGGCATTTTCAGCAATTCAAAGGTAGATAACTCTCGACCTATAAGTCTGCTTTCAACCATAATCCAACTCATCTTAACTCTTATAGTAATATACAATCTGAGCAAGTTTAAGAAGGATTTGATAAAAATTGTGAACTCTAGAGTGTAAACACTGTTAAATATGGCATTTTCAGCAATTCAAAGGTAGATATCTCTTGATCTATTTGTCCGATTCCAACCAAAATTGAACTCATTCGAACTCTTATAGTCATATACAAGCTGGGCAGGTTTTAGAAAGATTGGATAAATACTGTGGCCTCTAGAGTGTAAACACCGTTAAATATGGCATTTTCAGCAATTCAAAGGTAGATAACTCTTGATCTATTTGTCCGATTTCAACCAAAATCGAACTCTTATGGTCATATACAATCTGGGCAGGTTTTTAGAAAGATTGGATAAATACTGTGGCCTCTAGAGTGTAAACACTGTTAAATATGGCATTTTCAGCAGTTCAAAGGTAGATAACTCATGACCTATTTGTCCGATTTCAACCATAATCGAACTCATCCGAACTCTTATGGCAATATACCATCTGAGCAAGTTTGAGAAAGATTTGATAAAAATTGTGGTCTCTAGAGTGTAAACACTAAAATTGTTGACGCCACACGCCGCACGACGGACAATCAAGGATTGCAATAGCTCACCCTGAGCTAGCTCAGGTGAGCTAAAAACACCAGCACATACCAAATCATTATCGTAATGTGTTAAATAAATATCAAATTTGAGTAAATCATATCCAAAATTAACAACTGACTTCGATTTTTGAACCCGTTTACCTTCAAAATACATCATAAACACAGGCGCATTAACTCGGAAGTCTGAGGTTAAATATTGATTTTTTTGACGTCACTTTTAAGCTGGATTTACGGTGATGACGTCGTATGTCACTAATGCTGGTTTTGGCATAATTATATACTACTAGTATAAACAAGAGGGCATTGAATGCCCTGATATTGCTCACCTTTGTAAAGAAGCCTGATAGCTTTACTTGTGAGTTTCACCCATATTAATCTAAATCAATTCAAATTGTTGACAATATTATAGTGTGTAAACAATATTGGAATACAAACTATTCTAGTATAGTAGAGTACATCAAAGGCAGATAAGTAGAGTGTAAACAATACTGAAATTAAGCCTTTTCTAGTATTTCAAAGTATATCAAGGGCAGATAACTCTTGCC
The DNA here is from genome assembly GCA_922989275.2 of Gari tellinella. Classification (NCBI taxonomy): domain Eukaryota; kingdom Metazoa; phylum Mollusca; class Bivalvia; order Cardiida; family Psammobiidae; genus Gari; species Gari tellinella. Next base: position 58,682,641 of record OV277858.1, read on the forward strand.
ACAATCATCAGATTTCAACAATTATTGCACTTCTTCAAGAACTTATGTCTATATACCTTGTGTGCAAGTATAATCGAAATCCATTGAAAACTGTAGTTGCCCGCCATTTCATGTTTTTTCCGTTAATTTGTCGGGATTAAAAGCGTTTGTTTAAAACCGAAAGTACCTACAGGAGGTTACCGATACGCATTATTTCATTGAATAACAATTCTTGAATTATCTGTCTTGGGTACAAACTGCTAGGTGTCGCAAGAATTGGGTGTGAATGTCCTTAAGTAGATCGAAACTTATCCATATTCGGATATAAATTATAGAGCTATAAAGAAGTTATGATACAAAAGCATGACAGAAAGCAGTTTAGAATCTGCAGTTTTTGATGTAGGAGGATATTTGTTCTAATGGTTATTTCCACAATTCAGCCCTTGTGTGCTATTAATATTTTATCGAATAATAATTTCAACCTATTTGAAAGAAGACGATACCATTGACAATTTTCCCAATCACATAACAAAACCATGCCTCATTGTTTATCTCTTTGCATGCTGGGTAATAATTTCTTCAACAAAAGCTGTCTGCTATACTTGTTCTAAATATAGATTTTTCGAAATTTCTTTTCAAAGTTTCGTAAAAGTATCAAACAGTTTTGATCCTAATGAGACCCCTGTGATACGGAGTCTCATATGGATCCTTACTATATGCTAAGGGAATGACTTTGGCACATATCCCCCGCTAGCATGGTTAGCGTTAATAATATAATAACGACAAGCATTACCCTACAACAGTCTGCCATGAATATTCATGAGTAGGTCTGGGACACAAACTTAACTCTTTGAACACTAAGTAATATTTTGTGTAACGGTTGTTGTCTGCTACTGTTATCAAAATTAAATTTTTGCTGAAATTTCATTTCAATTCAAGTATGGTTAGAGTGTAACCCATTACTCTATGACCTGTTTATAGTTTTAAATGTATGTGACCACATAAAACAGGTTAAAAGGAAAGTAGAATGCACCTTTAGGCACATTCTGCTTTACTTTCTGCCTGTTTTAATCTACCATCTGCTAGGATATAGAAAATATTTATCATACATATTCATGACTGTATAAAGTGGAACTATTTTCTTCAGTGCAGAAATAATTTAGAAGCATAACAAGAGCGTGTCCCAGTTACACGAATGCCCCCGATGATACAGGGAGGGGAATCCAGACTATCAAACGTAAAAGTTAGAGAGCTGTAGTGGAGCGCCATTTTGAGGACTTCAAGGGCCATTACTCCAAAGGGCCTAGCATAAATTGGTGCCGCTGGTTATCCAAATTGGTCTCCATTTTATGTCAACAAACATTTTCAGAAAGTTTGGTGATGATCAGATGAAAAGCAATGTGTTTGTGAAACACAAATGCCCCCAGCCAGCATCATGTTCTGTAATGTAATGCTTATTTGCAAAAGTAGGTCAAAAGTCATGGCCGTAGGGTAAATGAAACATTGGCATGGTTGGAGAAGTCTTAACACAAGAAACATATAAAGTATGGAAGCTCTAGGCCTACTGGGTCAAATGTTATAAGCGTATAAAGATTTATACAAATAAAAGTCAAAGGTCAAGGTCACAAGGGCAAAAACGTAGGTATGGTTGGAAAGGTCTTGACACAAGAAATATATAAACAAAATATGAAAGCCATAGGCCTACTGGTGCAAATGTTATAGCCATTTAAAGATTTCAACAAAAGTAGGTCAAATGTCAAGGTCACAAGGTCAAAAAGTTTTGTATGGTTGGAAAGGTCTTGCCATGAAGAATACACATGTCAAGTATAAAAGGCCCAGGTTCAAAAATGCAAAAGTTATAGCCAATGTTAATGTTTTTGGTTAAAGTTTGATTAAATAGGTCAAAGGTGAAGGTCAAGGGCACATGGTCAAAGATATTGGTATGGTAGGAAAGGTCTTGACACAAAACATATACATACAAAATATTAAAGCCCTATGCTAACTGGTGCAAATGTTATAGCAAATTAAAGATTTTTACAAAAGAAGGTCAAATGTCAAGGTCAAAAAGTTTTGTATGGTTGGAAAGGTCTTGCCATGAGGATTACACATGCCAAGTATAAAATGCCCAGGTGCAAAAATGCAAAAGTTATAGCCAAGGTTAAGGTTTTTGGTTAAAGTTTGATTAAATAGGTCAAAGGTCAAGGTCAACGTCGCATGTTCAAAGATGTTGGTATGGTTGGAAAGGTCTTGACACAAGAAATAAACATACAAAATATGAAAGCCCTGGGCCTACTGGTGCAAATGTTATAGCCATTTAAAGATTTTTACAAAAGTAGGTCAAATTTCAAGGTCAAGGTCACAAGGTCGAAAAGTTTTATATGGTTAGAAAGGTCTTGCCATGAGGAATACACATGCCAAGTATAAAAGGCCCAGGTTTAAAAATGCAAAAGTTATAGCCAAGGTTAAGGTTTTTGGTTAAAGTTTGATTAAATAGGTCAAAGGTCAAGGTCAAGGTCACATGGTCAAATATGTTGGTATGGTTGGAAAGGTCTTGACAAAAGAAATATACATACAAAATATGAAAGCCCTGGGCCTACTGGTGCAAATGTTATAGCCATTTAAAGATTTTTACAAAAGTAGGTCAAATTTCAAGGTCAAGGTCACAAGATCATAAAGTTTTATATGGTTGGAAAGGTCTTGCCATGAGGAATACACATGCCAAGTATAAAAGGCCCAGGTTTAAAAATGCAAAAGTTATAGCCAAGGTTAAGGTTTTTGGTTAAAGTTTGATTAAATAGGTCAAAGGTCAAGGTCACATGGTCAAAGATGTTGGTATGGTTAGAAAGGTCTTGACAAAAGAAATATACATACAAAATATGAAAGCCCTGGGCCTACTGGTGCAAATGTTATAACCATTTAAAGGTTTTTACAAAAATAGGTCAAATGTCAAGGTCAAGGTCACAAGGTCAAAAAGGTTTGTATGGATGGAAAGGTCTTGATACAGGGAAGACACATGCCAAGTATAAAAGGTCCAGGTACAAAAATGCAAGAGTTATAGCCAAGGTTAAGGTTTTTGGCACAGACAGACGGACGTTCTTAGGAGACGGTTGTTGTGGTTTTTTTTACTATATAAACCCTAACCCTAAAACTAACCCCACATGCATGATTTGAACCCCACAATACTCTCTTTCAACCCCACAATCACTAACTTGCCAGGTTAATGACCGAAACGGACCCCATAAGGTAGCTCCTGTAAGCCCGGACGGACAGACGGACGGACAAACCAACAGACATGACAAAAACTATATGCCCCCGAATCGTAGATTCTGGGGGCATAAAAAAGACATATATATATATATAGGTAAATGGGTTAAATACCGGTAGTTTGGATTCTGATGACACACTTAGGTGCTAGACATTTCATCTGGATCCAAACTGTTTGCAAAGGTTAGTATGGTTTTACACTAAGTGTGCAAATAGTTAAGTATAGAATGGGCTAAACAGAACTAGATATTGTTATCATGATTCCAAGCTCAGGATTTGAAATCTTGATACCCTAGTGATTTTTTCATGACTATGAGCAAATTATTTACCTTTCAGTAATGTTCAGCACATTCTGCTTTAATCTATCATCTGCTACAATGTGGAAGATATTTTTTATGATACATATTCATTACTGTATAAATTGGAACTATTTTCTTCAGTGAAAGAATAAATCAAATGCGTAAATAGTTAAACAGATGCGTACAAATATCTTGGTATATGGGTAAATGAACATTTGAATATGGTAAGAACAGTAACGGAACTGGCCAAATCGGCCAGCTGAGCACTGTCTGCTCTTTATACGTGGTATGACATACTAAGTTAACACGAAACTTTACCAGTCTTTAGTTGAACCGATGTAGCAGTCGTATTCGGGGCGTTAAAGTGATAATACCGCCCAAATGGATGTTTAAAACGTGCAATTTCTTATATATGTACATTTTCTATGTATTAAAACTAAGCGAAAATGGTTGTCAGATGCCTGACATATGCCCCCCTTTCTTTAAGAATCATACATAAAGGTGCCGATTTCTTATCGAGATGGTTGGAAAATTAAGCTCTTTGTTTACATAACAAATCTTCGTATCGGCTTCCAAGAATTTCCCCATGGTCGAATAAGAGTCACGTGATCCATCCAATTTTTCTGACTTGTCTGAGTTATTTTTAAAACAGAATAGTTAATAATGGTAAATAGGTAACAGTGGAGAAAACGTTATTCTTTCCCGTTTAAACGCAAACGAAACACATCGCAATAAAACGCATAAAAGGATAACCTTGAGACAATTCTGACCATTCATGTTAGTCTGAGTGGCAAACAGTTTGGTGCCTGATCAGACGCCGGGTCACCCGGCGTCTGATCTGTTCCAAACTGTTTGTAATTGCAGTCATGGTTTTAGCGTAAACCCGTTTATTGGGAAAGAATAACATTTTCTCCACTGTAAGGAAGGTAACATCGAATACATAATCGTACACTTTCCTACTTGAGATAAGTATGATCCCCATGCAGCACGAGACAGATGCGTTAGTTTTACTGATATTTTATTATTTCCCAATAATTTTGCATTTGTATACAAAACTATTATTTCCATTGCAAACAGATTGGAGCCAGATCAGACGCCGGGTAACCCAACGTCTGATCAGGCTCCAACCTATTTGCTACTCAGATTAAACAAGGGCCACTATGGCCCTAAATCGCTCACCTGGTAACCATGTACACCGTGTGACCTAGTTTTTGACCGGGCATGACCCTCATTCTAACTTGACCTCGATTTCAATGAGACAAACATTTTGTTCAAGTTTCATGAAGATTCAATGAATTTTGTAGTCTCTATAGAGTGTTAACGAGGTTTTTGGATGATTTGACCTAGTGACCTAGTTTTTTGACCGGACATGACCCACATTCGAACTTGGCCTAGATTTCATTGAGGCAATCATATTGATGAAGTTTCATGAAGATCAAATGAAATTTGTAGCCTCTATAGTGTTAACACGGTTTTTCGATAATTTGACCTAGTGAACTAGTTTTTGACCGGACATGACCCACATTCGAAATTGACCTAGATTTCATTGAGGCAAACATTTTGATGAAGTTTCATGAAGATTCAATGAAATTTGTAGTCTCTAGAGTGTTAACAAGGTTTTTCGAAGATTTGACCTAGTGACCTAGTTTTTGACCGGACATGACCCATATTAGAACTTGCCTAGATTTCATTGGGGCAATCATATTGATGAAGTTTCATGAAGATCCAATGAAATTTGTAGCCTCTAGAGTGTTAACAAAGTTTTTCGATAATTTGACCTAGTGACCTAGTTTTTTGACCGGACATGACCCACATTCGAACTTAACCTAGATTTCATTGAGGCAAACATTTTGATGAAGTTTCATGAAGATCCAATGAAATTTGTAGTCTATAGAGTGTTAACAAGGTTTTTCGAAGATTTGACCTAGTGACCTAGTTTTTGACCGGACATGACCCAGATTCGAATTTGGCCTAGGTTTCATTGGGGCAATCATATTGATGAAGTTTCATGAAGATCCAATGAAATTTGTAGACTCTAGAGAGTTAACAAGGTTTTTCGAAGATTTGACCTAGTGACCTAGTTTTTGACCGGACATGACCCACATTCGAACTTGGCCTAGATTTCATTGAGGCAAACATATTAATGAAGTTTCATGAAGATCCAATGAAATTTGTAGCCTCTAGAGTGTTAACAAGGTTTTTCGATAATTTGACCAAGTGACCTAGTTTTTGACCGGACATGACCCACATTCGAACTTGACCTAGATTTAATTGAGGCAAACATTTTGATGAAGTCTCATGAAGATCCAATGAAATTTGTAGTCTCTAGAGTGTTAACAAGGTTTTTCGAAGATTTGACCTAGTGACCTAGTTTTTGACCGGACATGACCCACATTATAACTTGGCCTAGATTTCATTGGGGCAATCATATTGATGAAGTTTCATGAAGATCCAATGAAATTTGTAGCCTCGAGAGTGTTAACAAGGTTTTTCTATAATTTGACCTAGTGACCTAGTTTTTGACCGGACATGACCCACATTCGAACTTGACCTAGATTTCATTGAGGCAAACATTTTGATGAAGTCTCATGAAGATCCAATGAAATTTGTAGTCTATAGAGTGTTAACAAGGTTTTTCGAAGATTTGACCTAGTGACCTAGTTTTTGACCGGACATGACCCACATTCGAACTTGGCCTAGATTTCAATGGGACAATCATATTGATGAAGTTTCATGAAGATCCAATGAAATTTGTAGCCTCTAGAGTGTTAACAAAGTTTTTCGATAATTTGACCTAGTGACCTAGTTTTTTGACCGGACATGACCCACATTCGAACTTGACCTAGATTTCATTGAGGCAAACATTTTGATGAAGTTTCATGAAGATCCAATGAAATTTGTAGTCTATAGAGTGTTAACAAGGTTTTTCGAAGATTTGACCTAGTGACCTAGTTTTTGACCGGACATGACCCAGATTCGAATTTGGCCTAGGTTTCATTGGGGCAATCATATTGATGAGGTTTCATGAAGATCCAATGAAATTTGTAGCCTCTAGAGTGTTAACAAGGTTTTTCGATAATTTGACCTAGTGACCTAGTTTTTGACCGGACATGACCCACATTCGAACTTGACCTAGATTTCATTGAGGCAAACATTTTGATGAAATTTCATGAAGATCCAATGAAATTTGTAGTCTCTAGAGTGTTAACAAGGTTTTTCGAAGATTTGACCTAGTGACCTAGTTTTTGACCGGGCATGACCCACATTCGAACTTGGCCTAGATTTCATTGGGGCAATCATATTGATGAAGTTTCATGAAGATCCAATGAAATTTGTAGCCTCTAGAGTGTTAACAAGGTTTTTCGATAATTTGACCTAGTGACCTAGTTTTTGACCGGACATGACCCACATTCGAACTTGGCCTAGATTTCAATGGGACAATCATATTGATGAAGTTTCATGAAGATCCAATGAAATTTGTAGCCTCTAGAGTGTTAACAAAGTTTTTCGATAATTTGACCTAGTGACCTAGTTTTTTGACCGGACATGACCCACATTCGAACTTGACCTAGATTTCATTGAGGCAAACATTTTGATGAAGTTTCATGAAGATCCAATGAAATTTGTAGTCTATAGAGTGTTAACAAGGTTTTTCGAAGATTTGACCTAGTGACCTAGTTTTTGACCGGACATGACCCAGATTCGAATTTGGCCTAGGTTTCATTGGGGCAATCATATTGATGAGGTTTCATGAAGATCCAATGAAATTTGTAGCCTCTAGAGTGTTAACAAGGTTTTTCGATAATTTGACCTAGTGACCTAGTTTTTGACCGGGCATGACCCACATTCGAACTTGGCCTAGATTTCATTGGGGCAATCATATTGATGAAGTTTCATGAAGATCCAATGAAATTTGTAGCCTCTAGAGTGTTAACAAGGTTTTTCGATAATTTGACCTAGTGACCTAGTTTTTGACCGGACATGACCCACATTCGAACTTTATCTAGATTTCATTGAGGCAAACATTGTGACTAAGTTTCATCAAGATCCAATCAGATTTGAACCTGGTAGAGTGTTAACGAACAATTGTGGACGGACGGACGGACGGACGTGCCACCGAAATCGGTTAGAGGGCCTTTTCTTTTGTTATTTTCTTTTGTTTGAATAATGGGCCACGGCCTCTTATTCTTTTGTTACGGAATGAACTCTATTGTCTTCTTTTGTTATGTTTACCGTTATCTGGCCAGAAAAGGCCCTCTAACCCATTTCGGTTGTGCGGACGGACGGACGGACGTTCTCACAGTTGGACATTTGTTGGGTATATTTTTTGTTTAAAAATACCCAACAGTACACTAAAATACCCAACAATAACAATAGGGCAATCACGGAATGAATGGAATCTATTGTTCTCCCTACCCAACAAAGGACCTTTCGTGCGCTCGGACGGACAGACGACGGACGACGGACATCCAGCGATCCTAAAAGCTCACCTTGGCACTACGTGCCAGGTTAGCTAAAAAATAATTAAAATTTCTAAAAGTAAATTTCCACAGTTTAGTGAATTGTGTTTGCATTTAAACGGGAAAGAAAAATGTATTCTCTAATGTATATTGTGCACAATAATACAGCTATCAATGTCTCTTGCTGGATGTAGTAGTTTTAGAATGTTCCAATCTAAAAATAACTCTGTCAAGTCAGACGACAACACTAATAATTTGCTAGGAAAACATCTTTACACCGGGCGCAAGCCGAACAAACTCGGAAAATCTCCGTCATTGATCGGATGTCAACAAACCGATTTAAAAATCGGCTTCTTTCCACCAAATTCATGGGTTTGTAAGCAATGTTGCCTCCATATAAATAGCGGATTACTTCTTTTTATATGTTTAGATTACATAATTTTATGTGACTGAATTTTCAGGTTTAAAAACTGCGCAATTTTGGCTACTTGACAGCTACAAACTGCCTTTAATGACCAGAAGAAAATAGATTGTTCAACATAAAGCGTGTAGATGTTTGCTAGGCGGTTGTAAATTTGCCTCAAATGTAGCATTACGGGTTGATATGAGATGGAATTCTTGTTATGTTAATACAAAACTTGAATGTTTTAGACAGTATATTAAGCTATCTTGATCGAATAACGAACGTCTATAAAGTGTGTTTGTAATTGGTCAAAATTGTATAAAAGGGGCTGGGAATCAAAAAATGAAAAATTAGCAGAGATTTTGGGAGTACTGGATAAAATTACAAATGTTACATTGTCTGTTAAATGCTTAATTGGTAGTATAAAGCATATTTTAAAGGTTACTGACTCAAATGATTGGATTTCCTCTGTACAAAGTACTGATAAACTTAGAACATATAGATTGCATAAATCACAGTTGTCTCCTGAATTTTATTGCATTTTACTGTTACAGAGAGAGCGCCTTCGCATTCTTTTTAAAGTACGCTTATGCTCGTTACAGTTATGTATTGAAACTGGCTGTTTTTCTAAACCAAAAATACCCTGAGAACAAAGACTGTGTAAATTGTGTAATACTGCAAAAGTTGAAGATGAGACTCATTTCATTACTGACTGCCATTTATACTCTTATATAAGAGAAACCCTTTTGAGTAAAGCTTCTGAAATAAACCCTATTTTTAATACTTTAGATAATGAGGGAAAATTATTGCTTTTAATGCAGTTGAAAGAAAGGCAATTCTCATTCGGAACTTCGGTAGTCAAGATGTTTAAACGTAGGAAAGTGTTTATATAAAATTTGGGAAACTCACATGTTTTTACAAATTTAAGAACAAATATTGATTTTAAATTTTAATATACATGTGAATTTTATATTTAGGAATATCTAATTATTGCTTTATTGTAGATTTCAATGTCTTAAATAAAGTATTCTGTTTCTTAATATTTTTATTTATAATTGCATGTTTGTGAATGTTTTATTACATTGTATAGTGTCAGGTAAGTCGCGATGCGGCTGGATGTTCATGTTAAATGTGTATAACCTTTTGAATTATTGTAATTATTAACATAGTAAACTTTAATAAACTATTTATCTGTCTGTCTGTCTGGTATTCCACTAAGGAATGATGTAAAAATGAAAAATTGAATACTTGACACCGATCAACACCAAAGAAGAAATGACATCTGACATCTTTGTCTCCCATTTCACTAATATGTCACAGCAAGTCAAAAACCTTTTACCTTTCGAAATCCATTTACAGTATACCGTTTACTCAAATCTTCTTTGAAAAGATATTGTCACACGCCACATGTATCATTTATCCTTTGCCCAATAGCCTGTTTCTAGTATTGAAGAAACCAGTTTGAAAGTAAAATGCTTTACTTTCATCCTGCTTTAAAAGCTACAATATACTAGGATAAAGAAAAAGATTCTGTATTGTGCATATTCATGACTGTTTGAATTAGAACAATTTTCTGCAATGGTGGAAAAAATCAAATGCACTAAAAGGCGCTTTTATGGAGTAAAGTGTTGACCCTTTCCTCCATAGTCAACAAGACAAATCACCTATATCCAACTGTGTAATGCAGGATACAGCTTCTAGCAAAGTGAAAGTAAAGCAGAAAGCCCAACATTTGTATAACACTATAACCAACTATACATTTAGTCATTTATTTTGAGGAGTAGATAGAAAAGCTCTAGGGGGCTTATATATGTGGGGGAAAGGATGAATTAATCATCAACAATTAGAATGTCATTTGAATGAAATAATATTGAAATAAATTAAACCTTGAAATACAGTCATTAATTTTTTTTCTAAGATACATGACAGTCTTTAAAACAAGCAGTTGTTTAACCCAGTATCCAAAAAATAGGTATTTTCACACTTCTGATTTATTCCTCCACTGAAGAAAATTGTTCCACTTTATTCAGTCATGAACATGAACAATAACAAATAATTTATATACCCTAGCAGATGGTAGCTTAAAACAGGCTGAAAGTAAAGCAAAATACACCTTAAGGTGCATTCTGCTTTATTTTCAACCTGCTTTAAGTTGTCACATGTCTTCAAAACTAGAAACATGTTAAGGGATAATGGATTAAAGCTGAAAAAAAGCTCTGCATTTAGCTGCTGCTTGCCTTTAAATCTTGAAAGATTCTTTAAAGATTTCTTATGAATCTACATGGATATTTAAATAACAGCTTAAGGAAGCTTTCAAGGCATGGCTTACTGTTTTGACATGTTAAATATCCATAAATCCCCAGTTGTAATATGGAACCTATCATCTGCCAATCACCCTGCAGAAATTGACATTATGTCACTGTGAAGTATCAGACATAATCTCACAAGATCTTTGCCTTTTATCTATCAATATTTGAATTTTCAAGTTACTAAAAACGTTAAACTCCCCCACACAGGATTAACATATTCCCTCACTGATTTCAACAAAACTCATCTTCAAGTTCCACCTTTGCTTCTTCTTTGTTCTGGCAAAGAGCTTTAGGCAACATTACCAACATTAACCCATCACCCCATTATTATGTCTTTTTACACCTTAATTAATTCCTCTACTGAGGAAAATAGTTCCAATTTATACTGTCACAAATCAAATGAAATACTTTCTATATTCTAGCAGATAATAGCTTAAAGCAGGCTGAAAGTAAAGCAGAATGTGCCTTAAAGCACATTCTGCTTTACTTTCAACCTGCTTTTAGTGATCAGCTATGTTCATTATATTGTAGTTCACTATGACATTATATTGTAGATGACTATGACATTATATTGTAGTTCACTATGACATTATATTGTAGTTCGCTATACCATTTTGTTGTAGTTCACTATGATGTTATATTGTAGTTCACTATGACATTATATTGTAGTTCACTATGACATTATATTGTAGTTCGCTATACCATTTTGTTGTAGTTCACTATGACATTATATTGTAGATGACTATGACATTATATTGTAGTTCACTATGACATTATATTGTAGTTCACTATGACATTATATTGTAGTTCGCTATACCATTTTGTTGTAGTTCACTATGACATTATATTGTAGATGACTATGACATTATATTGTAGTTCACTATGACATTATATTGTAGTTCACTATGACATTATATTGTAGTTCGCTATACCATTTTGTTGTAGTTCACTATGACATTATATTGTAGATGACTATGACATTATATTGTAGTTCACTATGACATTATATTGTAGTTCACTATGACATTATATTGTAGTTCGCTATACCATTTTGTTGTAGTTCACTATGATGTTATATTGTAGTTCACTATGACATTATATTGTAGTTCACTATGACATTATATTGTAGTTCGCTATACCATTTTGTTGTAGTTCACTATGATGTTATATTGTAGTTCACTTTATGACATTTTATTGTAGTTCACTATGACATTATATTGTAGTTCACTGTATGACATTTTATTGTATTTCACTATAACATTATATTGTAGTTCACTATGACATTATATTGTAGTTCACTATATGACATTTTATTGTAGTTCACTATAACATTATATTGTAGTTCACTATGACATTATATTGTAGTTCACTATATGACAGTTTATTGTAGTTCACTATAACATTATATTGTAGTTCACTTATATAATGACATGATATTGTAGTTCACTATGACATGATATTGTAGTTCACTATAACATGATATTGTGGTCAGTATAACATGATATTTTAGTTCACTATAACATGATATTGTAGTTTACTATGACGTTATACTGTAGTTCACGTTGACATTATATTGTAGTTCACTATAACATTTTAATGTACTTCACTATTAATTTACTCTTTGCATGCTAGCGGCAGATATGTCCAACAGTAATAACCTTTGCAAATAGTTTACATGGCGTCTCATCAGGATACAAACTGTTTGACATTCTGCTCCTGTTTGGAAAGAAATTGAGAAAATTCTAGTTTAAGAACACTAGCAAACGACAATTGTTGCAGAAGAAATATATACCCAGCATGCAAGGATTTAACATGCAGTATTATAAACCTGTATCAAGGAGTCTCAAAAGAGTTCGAACAAAGATAATTGATCATGCTGAATCATGGTCCTCTATCCAATTGTCCTAAACTAAGAAGTTAAAATGTAATTTTCGTCTCTTAAATTTTTTTTAATTTGTATAAAACATCAATGCAATAGGTGTCAAACATTTAGACTGTTGATGAGACACAGATTTAATTGATACTGACCTGTATGCAAACTGTTGGCAAATCTGGAAACATGGACTATCTATAGCAGAGCTCCAGATCAGGGGAGTATTTCAAAACTTGAAATCTTTATTTCTGCATAAAACCTTATTTTATCACTACTTATTTGAATTATTTCTTTGAGACGCTTCTAATGATTAGTAACACCATAGGATTTGGTGCTGAAATGAGTGAAAAAATGTTTGATTTGTTCAATTTACTTCCTCTTACATGGAACCCTCACCATAACAATAAACATATCAGTATGCAAAGGGAAAACAGCTACTGTTCTTAGATATAAATAGTTAGTACTCCTGTGTTTATGGCAGATGTTGCTTAACCCATTACCCTAGCCTGTTTCTAGTTTTGAAGAGAGGTCACCACTTAAAGAAGGATGAAAGTAAAGTAGAATGCCTGCTTTAAGCTACCATCTGCTAAGATATAGAAAGTTTTTCTTACAGTACATATTCATGAGTGTATTAAGTGGAAATTTTTTCTTCAGTGGAGGAATAAATTAAAGGCATAAAAAGGTGTATTATTGGGTAAATGGGTTAAAGCAAGTTTAGTTATAAGTAAGGAAGAATGTTCAGTATTTTAAAACTTGCTTTAAGCTGCCACTTTATTTAACAATATTAGAGAATCTTTGAGTGCATTATAGCGTCAAAGTAGAGGCCTCTTACAAACTTATTCAAAGGCGTAAGTTAAAGTATAATAAGGCTCCTATATGGATGACATCTAAGTGTAAGAAATGAACTTTGGTAAAAATAATGTCATCTCAAACAGACACTAAATTCCATAAAACAAAACCTTCAAGGATAGATGTTTTTCAGACTCTATGCTTACTTTCACGGGCATTGATGTATTCAGCTGCATATACTTAATGACAAACAAACTCAATTCAATACCTACAAATGACATAATTGGATTAAATTACAGTCAATCCAGGTATTTTTGCTGGAACACTAACACCCTGTCTGTGCATACGACAACAATATCCCAAAAGATGTAATTTGTGTCTCGTTCAATTGTTTCAGATGTCCTTCAGTATATAACATTCTGCCACGCTAGTCTCATATCTGTCTCAAGTGATTTTCATTCACTTCTACAGAAGTCCAAATATAGGGAGTATTTCAAAAACTAAAATCTCTATTTCTGCATTAAAGCCTCTGGTGTAACACCATAGGAGTTGGGGTCGAAAAGAGAAACTGTTGGATTTGTTCAGTTTACGCCCTCTTATCTGGAGCCTTACTTCTAGAGAGCTAATGGATACTTGCAGATCCAGATGTATGATCAGGATCAAAACGTTTTTATTTGAATAATATTGCTATTATTACAATGCAGAATACACAGCCAAGAACATTTCTGAAGCACTGACAGTCATTCTCTATTCATAGGCGTTTTCAGCAATACATTTGTGCTGCATTAACCAAGTACTCCACAAATGTGTGTGCCTTATTTAACCTTTAAAAATCATTCATCCACTAAAGAAAATAGTTCCAATTTATACAGTCATAATTATGTAGACTGGCGCCGGTCCCTGTAATATTTTATCATTATTTCCCTTTTATTCATACTGGATTGTCTTTTCCTAGCCAGGATAAATCAGTGCTGGACTCTGTAGCAGGAATAAGGCACCAGTGAACAACCACTGACAAACAGAATACATTATTAAAAATAATGTATTTATCAGACTAGTAGCTAGTCCAATAAATATGTATCATAAGAAATATTTTCTATATTCTAGCACATGGTAGCTTAAAGCAGGATGAAAGTAAAGCAGAATATACATTAAATTAAGGCCCATCCCATTCTGCTATACTTTCAACCTGCTTTAAGAAACCACCTGTCTTCAAAACTAGCAACAGGCTATGCAGTAATAGGTTAAAGAAAGTTAATTTGTCTTTCATTAACCCTTTACCTCATAGCCTGTTTCTAACTTTGAAAATAGGTGACTACCTAAAGCAGGTTGAAAGTAAAGCAGAATGCGCCCTAAGGCGCATTCTGCTTTACTTTCAGCCTGCTTTAAGCTATTACCTGCTTTAATAGGGAAAGTATCAAATATGACACATATTCATTACGGTTTATATTGAAACTATTTTCTTCAGCAGATTAATTGCTAAAAGTCGCTTCTATAAAGGAAAGGGTTAAAACTAACAGGCATGACACATGCAAACAGAGTTATCCACAACAATGTCTAGCCAGGATAAGTTTAACATGCTTTCAACGTTTTCTCAACAGAAGGGTCACTAAGTCACTACTTAAAGCAGGTTGAAAGTAAAGCAGGATGTGCCTTCAGGCACATTCTGCTTTACTTTCAACTTGCTTTAAGCTATAATCTGATAAGATATACATTGTAAAACATGTTGCTTATGGTACATATTTATGATTAGATAAAGTGGAACTATTTTCTTAAGAGGAGGAATAAATTTAATGGGCACAAAGGCACTTTTATTGGGGAAAGGGTTAATACAGAACAACAGTTATTCAGAAAGCTCCCCCTGAGTTTTCTGCATTTATTTATGTCCGAGAGGAAATTGGTCTCTTGAGAGTCTGGAGTAGAAGCATTTCTATGTGGCATAGGCAAAGGTATTGAACACTTCTACTATTTGCATATATTGATGCTTTTTGATAGTGTAAATCCAGATCAGACAGCTTACGAAGCATGGTCGCTGCAATAGCAAATATGTACGCACCTTGATTCCCTATCACACTGTTTGTTTATTTGTTATGATTTTACGTCCCTTTTAACAGTATTTCAGTCATATCGGGACGTCCAGCTAAATATAGGTGGAGGAAGAACCCAGAAGCCCTTTATGCACTGTTAAGGCACAAATCGGCAACTGGGTAGAACCACCAACCTTCCACAAGCCAGCTGGAAGGCTTACCCACATGAAAATCCAATTGACCAGACTGGGATTCAAACTCACAGCGGTGAGTCTCCAAGCTTAGTGATGTTAGTCACGGTGACTATACCACTAGACCACGGAGGTACCCCCAATCACACTGTAACAAAGACTTTGACACAAACATCGATATTTGTGTTTGAATACACACTTGGGGAGCAGAAAAATACTATGTCTTAATGAACAATTTGTCAAAACAGAATTTGAGCTAAACATTGTATTTTGTATAGACAAAAAAGGAGAAAATGTTGGAACTATCAAAATACTTTGTCTCAACAAGAAATTTGACTCAAGTAAGTTTGACATAATGGGAGTGAACTGTACACATTAACAGTGTTTTATATATTTTTTTATATGAGTATTTAGCAGAAGTTTTGATACAAATTTGATTGTATAATAAGGTAATGCATTCCAAGCAAAGATTATCAGTATGAGACTGTGGACAGAATCTGCCATACCAAGCTCTCATACACTATTGTTCTCTTATGTTATCCCTTTGAACCCTAATCCCGCATATAGGCGTCCTTTTCAAACAGTATACATGATTGTGAAAAGTGCATTGTCCTATGCAAACAGTGAATACCTAGATCAGAGGGCTCCTTACGGAGCCCTCTGATCTGGGTATTCACTGTTTGTCATAATGCAAAACGTTGACAAAAACAACCCTTAAAAGTCAGAAATGGACTAGACTAAAATGGAAACTGGGATTGTCCATTTGAAGTTTTAGGGAGGAAAGAGTTAAGGCAGCTAAAATTGAAAGGGTTATATAGAAGTCATTAGATATCAACAAGTCTAACAGCATAGAGCCCAGGCAACAAAGGGACAGTCTCTATGACTTGCTCCAGGCTATTCACCATCAAACCTTAGATATCAACAAGTCTAACAGCATAGAGCCCAGGCAACAAAGGGACAGTCTCTATGACTTGCTCCACGCTATTCACCATCAAACCTTAGATATCAACAAGTCTAACAGCATAGAGCCCAGGCAACAAAGGGACAGTCTCTATGACTTGCTCCACGCTATTCACCATCAAACCTTAGATATCAACAAGTCTAACAGCATAGAGCCCAGGCAACAAAGGGACAGTCTCTATGACTTGCTCCACGCTATTCACCATCAAACCTTAGATATCAACAAGTCTAACAGCATAGAGCCCAGGCAACAAAGGGACAGTCTCTATGACTTGCTCCACGCTATTCACCATCAAACCTTAGATATCAACAAGTCTAACAGCATAGAGCCCAGGCAACAAAGGGACAGTCTCTATGACTTGCTCCACGCTATTCACCATCAAACTACACAATATTCACGGCTCCTTTAATTCCAAAACCATCCCATTAAAACATTTTCAAAACTTATAATAATTTGCATGTAATTTTATAACATGTTACCAAAGAATTGGGGTCAAACAGTTTTGAATGTGCTCAGATTTATTTGGCATCTGGCTCCAAACTGTTGGCAAATGCATGTCATGTGACAGTACACATGCTAACGGTTAAACCCCGTTTTTCCAAGACTGGTTTTATTATTGCCCGTTGATTTGATTACCAGACAAATAGAGATTGTCTGGTGGCCGGAGATTTCTTCCTCATAGCACCAAATACAGCTAATACAAGGCAAACATAACTGTTTGTGTAGAAGAGATTATCCACAAGCATGCCCCTGTCTGCAATGCTGGGAGAGATTGTCTTTATCACCAGTCTCCCTTCTCTCCCTCTTTAATCATCAGAATTAAATCCTTCTCTTACTAATAGCAAATTAAAATTTATATTGAGCACACTTGCAAACAGATTTATCCAGTAACTCGGAATCTCATCTAGATCCAAACTGTTTGACAACTATATTGTACTTTACCCATTACCCCATAGTCTGTTTGCAGTTTCGGTGGCAGGTGGCCAATGAAGCGGATTGAAAGTAAAGCAGAACGCGCCTCAAGGCTTATTTACTTTCACCTTGCTATATAATCTGAAAGAATATAGAAAATGTTTCTTATGATACATATTCATGACTGTATGAATTAGAGAAGTTTTTATCAAATTACCCAGAATTCAAAGTAGACTGGTTCATGTTAAAGTAACTGAAAAGATCCACAAGGGAACACAATAACCCACAAGTTTATATATTGATGACTATTGCTAACAATTTGTATCCAACTGAGATGCTGAGAGGTAAAATTGCCTCTTGTATGGATCTAAAATGTTTCATACTCTGATCAGGTTTTGAAAAGAAATGTTCAACAAGTCATTACATTACAATACCCAGAATGCACTAAAGAGTTATGAAAGACAGATTGTCAAGCTTAGGGTTTGACTATAAGTTTCACATTATAGCTCTGTAAATGTGCTCCATTCCTATACTTAAAGAAATATATTTCTTTTGCAAAAAAGCTTTTCTCTTTTGTTCAAATGACATTTAAGTTTGTTGGTTTTTTTGCAAGTTTAAATGAGCAAGAAAAATGACTGAAGCATGCTTGTATACTGTATGTCACTGTCTCAGGGCTGCCATTTCTCCAGATTTTTCCTAAATCTCCGGATTTTTTTCTAGTACATGGTAGCTTAAAGCAGGCTGAAAGTAAAGCAGAATGCGCCTGATGGCGCATTCTGCTTTACTTCCAGCCTGCTTGAAGTAGTCACGTGTCAACAAAACTAGAGACAAGCGATGGGGTGAAGCTACGATTCGTAAAATCGCAGTTGAAAAATGTAAATTTTGAAATCTTAGGATTTTTCATTTCAGCTTATGGCAGCCCTGCTGTCTTGGGGTACATTTTTGTCTCTTAAATTCTGTTTATTTCAATGTAATAGAAGTTAAGTTGTCAGTAGCTATTTCTAAGTGATGGCCAATGCCACAGTTGTCAGACAAAAAAATCTCTACTGAAGATAATATGTTTTTCCTTCTTTTCATCCTTCAACAGGCTTTTTAACAGTAAATTCCTTCAACAGGCTACTATTTATGTGTTCATACTCAGTATATTAGGCAGCAATTTAAAAAGTACCAGTCATTATGCTAATTCTGGTCATTAACTCTTTGCATGATAGGCAATTTGTTTGGTCTACCACGATAGTATTCAGCTTCTGTTTTCCAAAATTAAAATTTTCCAATTTTTCTTTTCAAAACAGAGTCAGAGTGTCATACAGTTTGGATCCTGATGAGGCGCCACATTATGCGGCTTCTCATCAGGGTCTAAACTGTTTGCAAAAGTAATCCCTGATTTCGTCACTTAAAAGTCTGCAAAGAGTAAAGTACCCAAAGGATACAATTATAGTAGTACAATGACCTACAAGACAGACAGAAACCAAGGAACTATCTATCAGCCTTCTATAGAAAGTCTTGGAGAAAACTATATGTTCTATGAATACAATTAAACCCTGTTATCATTAACATTCAAAGAGGAATAAATCATAAACCCTGGTACAAACCGTGAAATTACAAATTTATAAATACGATCTTCATCAAGAAATGACATAATGCTTCCAAGGATTAACCCTGTATTATCTTCTTGTAATAGAAATCTACGACTAAATACTTCTGAAGTTTAATATTATCTTTATACAGAAAATATTTGAAATGACATAATAAGTTAAAAGTTTGCCAATAATCCTCTTTAAGAAAAATTCTTTTGAAATGGTACAAAGCTTAATTCCCTGAGATGTAGAACATTATTTTCATAATAAAAACTAATTGTAATGCAACCATAGCTTTGAATTATTGCTTTATAATATAAATGCAATGCTTCTGAAGTTTTACCATTTCATCTACCCATCTTTCTTCTGATCTCTTTGAAGGATACTTAACCCATTACCTCATAAGCTATTTCTAGTTATAAGGAAATGATAACACTTAAAGCTGGTTAGATTAAAGCAGAATGTGCCATACAGCATGTTCTGCTTTACGTTCAGCCTGCTTTAAGTTACAATCTGCAAGGATATAATTAAATATTTCTTATGGTGCATTTATATGACTGTGTAAAGTGGAGAAACAAAATAAAGTCGTAAAACTGTGTATCTATGTAGTTATGAGCTAAGGAAGGAGGCTGCCAAAATCAGACACTTTTTATCCTGATTTAACCCATAACCCCATAATAACACTTTTTACTCCTTCAATTTATTCATCCATTGTATAGTCATGAATATGCACTGCAAGAAATATTTTGACATCCTAGCAGATGAGAGCTTCAAGCAGGTTGAATGTAAAACCAAATGCACCTTAAGGTGCATTCTCCTTTAACTTCAATCTTTCTTCAAAACTAGAATCAGGCTATATGGGGTATTGGGTTAAAGCTGTAATCTGTTACACTGTGAAATGCCTTGGTCTTGGTGCACCACAACTGACTTGCTCTGGCATTATTCTCTGTATCTAACCTAATTCTTAATTGTATGTAAATCTCATACAGCAGACATGTGGATATGGGTAAAGTATACCTACCAACTTTATAATGAATTTCAGTCGTCATCATAAATCTTAACTTCTTGACGTTCTTGTGATGAAAATGTCTCCAAACCTATAACTTATTTCGGCAACTGCAATGCATTGCTTGGAATAACTCCAAGCAGAATTTACATACAATTTTGTCGTCTCCCGAGTATGGTTTATACAAATTAGTTAAGCCCATTAAGTTTGGGAAAACAAGTTATCTAAACATTTACAAGCATTTAGGATCCAATTAAGATGTGAAATAACTTTGAATCTGATCTAGATTTAAAGTGTTGGTGAAGGGGATTGAATATTTGCAAGCACAGCGAAGTAAAAAGGCAGATTTCAGGGTTAAAACAGACCACATTTTGAAAAGATGATGTTTTTCAGCAGACAAAAGACTAGTCTGCATAGGGTAATAGAGGAAATTATTGTTAGTAAATCATCCTGACTGCACTTATATACATGGCACCTTGCCTTGGCATAAACAATCACTTGTTGTTGTTGTTTTGAAGGATTTATGTCCACTCTAAGCCATATATTGATGCATCCTCCCATGCATAAATAATCAATCTATGGGTCTATGGTTGTAAAGCTTTTGAGCTGTGTCGAATATCATTCTTAAGCATTTGCTTTGTCAAATTTGAGCCTTTGCTGAGCAAAAGCTCAAATCTGACAAAGCAATTGTTTGAGAACAATCTCAGACTCAACTCAAACTTTTATAACCTTTGACCCAGGTTTCAAAATACTGAGCTTGCTCATAGAGCCTCTAGATTAGGGGAATAACTTCTAAAACAAAATTCTAATGACTTGACTTGACTGTGTTCTGACTACTCATTAGATTCCCCTCTTCAAGACAATTCTAATGAGTAGTTTAAACATAGGGTTTCATAAACAAATATGGAGTAAACATTGAAATTGTTTTGTTTATACCATAGTGGCCCAATGGTTAACACCTTGGACTACGGTACCAGGGGTCGTGAGTTCGATCCCCCGCCGGACCAGCGGTCTGACTAGGGGATTTTTCTGAATCCCCGATGATGTACAGGAATGTTCTTGAGCAAGACATGTACCACGAATTGCTCCTCTCCACCCAGGGGTTAAAATGGGTACCTGTGAAGGGTCTGAGTCGGTACTGCGGCTGCATTTGACTGCGCCATATGTTAGCAGTGCTCATAGGCAAGATGGCTCGATGATCAGGGGAGTATATGTACAGTCGGCTGAAAGGTCATTCGGATTGAAAGTAGACTTTAACTTGGTATATTTTTTTTTTATATTACTATTTTGAGCTATTTATTAAATGGTATTTTGCCTTGGCATAAACAATATGCTTACTGTTCATCATCCACACTTAAGTTGTGTTCAGCTCTAGGCAGACAACCATCTTTCTCTTTCCCCTCTACCATTTACTCCATACCCTGTTGACACTCAGAACACTTAAAGCAGGTTGAAAGTACAACAGAATGTGCCTTAAGGGGCATTCTGCTATACTTTCAGTCTGCTTAATTCACTAGGATATAATATTTCCTATGCTGTATACTCATTATACTGTTTAATATTGATCTATTTTCTTAAATTGAGAAATTAATTTAAAAATGTTAATCTATATGGAGTAAAGGGTTAATCCTATATAGTGACTACTTATTGTACTCTCAAAGAGAAGATTTTAACGCAGCATCTGATGTGGATTGAAACTGTTAACAAATGTAAGCCAAGTGATGCTCAGCACTGTAAGGGTATTAATTTCCCCTCCCTAGAACAACTCTGAACAACACACACTCTTTGTCTCCCATTGGCTGTTGGTTTAGAGAGATAGCTGTGCTGATTCTGTGGGAGACTTGGCCTTTTATTTCAGTTGGAAGATAAAGTAACTGTATTCTGTAAGTTCTGTGATCCAGCTAAAGTTTCCTATATTCAAACAGGTGGTATTTTATTATTACACTTTAATTTGAAAACTACCACCTAATTACCGTAACAAAAGAACCAATTAGCATATAAATTTGCAAATCTATTAAATCCTGAATGCACAATTATAATTGTATTCTTCTGCATCATAAACTGATCCAAACATTATTGTAGTTGGAAGGTACCGTTATAGCAGTACTGTTTTATGGTTTTTGCAAAGTTTAACCTGAATATACTAAGCTTGTTTCTAATATTGGAGACATGTGACCTACACTTAAAGCAGGTAGAAAACAAAGCAGAATGTGCCTTAAGGCACATTCTGCTTTATTTTCAGCCTACTTTAAGCTATTTTCTGCTAGGATATAGAAAATATTTCTTTTGGTACATGGTTTTGACTGTATAAGTTGGAACTGTTTTCTTTGTGCAGGAATAAATTAAATACACTAAAGGCACTTGTATGGGAGAAAGGGTTAAGCAATAATTCAGTAATGAAGAATGGAGAGCTCTCAAAGCAGGAGGCTACTTCATGTAGGACAAAAGCTACTTTGTCTGTTGGAATCACATTACTTTCATTCAGCATTGAGCTGTAAGCTGTTTTAAGCCTTTCCTCCATAGAAGTGCATTTGAGTGCCTCTACCTATACCTTCATAGAAGCACCAAAAAGGAGTATTGCGTGAAGGTTTTGAATTAGGGATAGCGCCTGTTCAAGTGACCACTTAAAAAGGTTGAAAGTAAAGCAAAATGCTTCTAATTTAGCATTCTGCTTTACTTTCAACCTACTTTTAGCTACCATCTGGGTATGTTTTCTGTTTTATGTTCAGGACTTCCTAGATGGTTTTTTCTTTTCTTAGAATAGAATTAGTTAAATAATACATCAAATAGTGTTAAGCAGGTTTTACCAAAGACTAGATTGTATGTATTTATAAACTACATAGATAATCATTATGCAGATTAAATATCCTGTAGACAAACAAGGACATAATAGTGGCACCTGAATCTGAAAACAGGCAGTTAATTCACTTAACAGAAGAACCAGTTAGCATAGGAATTTGGACAATTATTCAACCTAGAAACCATTGTGCAGACTGTTCTGCATCAGAGCAAATTACCAGCTGATATACAGACACAACTGTGTCATGACTGGTCAATAAAATAAGGAAAGAATGGGACATACATCAGACAGATCCTATAACGGTGATCAGGGTCTGTAATGTTTTCAAAAGCATCAATATTCACTAATAGCAGCAGAAATAAAGTGTTGTCATAATGTATGCAAGCTTCATAACAAAGCATGATTTGTTTGTGGAACAATATGCCCCCTGATGTGACAATGACCCCTCAATGACCTTGACCTTTGACTGACATAACCCAACTTGTACTGGGCTCAACAGTGTCGTGTGTTGAGTACACATTCAAAATATGAAGTCTCTATAACATGTAGTTTCAAAGTTATGGCCAAGGTTAAGGTTTAGGACAGACAGACAAACAGGTCAAAGCAATATACCCCGACTAAGTTCTACGGCATACACAACCTTAACAATTAAACTAGACTTTAATTGTCATTCAATCTAAAAGCATTAAGATCTTTAAAGACAAGTTGCTGCCCCATGTAGAATAAATAGTAATCCTAGCTACAATTAACTCTTTGCACCCTGGGTAATTTTTTCGTCTGTAAAAATTGTAGTCTGCAACTGTTTTAAAAACAGAATTTTCAAAATTTCTTTTTTAAAGCAGGGTCAGTGTCAAAATATTTGGATACTGATGAGACGTCGCATTACATGGCCTCACATCAGGATCCAAACTGTTTGCAAAGGTAATTGCTGTGGCACCTATTACCCATAGCCTGTTTCAAGTATTGAATATAGGTGTCCACTTAAAGCAGCCTGCTTTAAGCTACTATCTGCTAGAAAATAGAAACTATTTTTTATGGTTTTTGTTTGTGACAGTATAAATTGGAACCATTTTCTTCAGTAGAGGAATTAATTAAAGGCCTAAAAAGGTATATTTATGCGGTAATGGGTTAAGCTGCTGACGTATGTGTTGTTGAAATGTCATCTCTTCAATATTTGCTGCAATAAAATTAATGAGTTCTTACAATTTGATACGATTCAGCAAAGTAATTACATTGTATGCACCTAGTTCAAACAGGGCCTTTATCTTATTGTACAAAACCTTATTTAAATTTTAAAAGTATATTATGATTTTTTAATTTTATATAAGCTTGAATACTTTTTAAAGTTTACAGTGAGACAATGAATATTGAATCAACCCATCATTACCTTTTAACTCTTTGAACCCTAGTCCCGCATATAGGCGTTCTTTTCAAACAGGGTACATGTGAGTAGAACACACATCCTATGCAAACAGTGAAGACCCAGATCAGAGGGCTCCGAAAGGAGCCCTCTGATCAGGGTCTTCACTGTTTGTCACAATGCCAAACATTGACAAAAACAACCCTTAAAAGTCAGAAATGGACTAGACTAAAATGGAAACTGGAATTTTCCATTTAAAGTTTCAGGGAGGAAAGAGTTAAATACACCTATGTATGCCTTTAATTTATTCCTCCATTAAAGAAAATAGTTCCACTTTATACACAGCAATGAATAAATATTATAAATATTTTCTACATCCTGTACATTCTGCTTTACTTTCAACCTGCTTTAAGTGGTCACCTATTTTCAATTCTAGAAACAGACTATAAGATAAATGGCTAGGTAAATGACTGTAAGAGGAACAAGAAAACATTAACCAATTAAACCCATTATCCCATAAACACACCTTTTATTTATTCTTTCACTGAAGAAAAAAATTCCAATTGATACAGTAAATAATATATTCCATAAGAAATATTTCTATATCCTAGCAGGTGATACCTTAAAGCAGGCTGAAAGTAAAGCAGAATGCGCCTTAAGTGGTCAACTATTTTCAATACTGGAAACAGCTAGGCTATGGAGTAATGGATTAAATTAATTTTCAGTGATAAAAACTTAACACACTCACAGGTGGTCTATACATCAAACTCCTACATCATAATTAGAATAATAATAATCTGCTATAATTCATAGATACAATATACCTTAAAGTCTCATCTTATTCTTAAAACTATTATAAATTTTTAATTGACTTGCTATTTGTAGATAATATATTCTAGTTGATATTTAAGCATTAATATAACATAGTTTTTATTTTCAATCACAATATCTTTTGTCACACAATATAACAAGCACTATGCCAGTTTGCAATGGAGGTAATAGTTATTGAACAAGCAAGTTAAATATTATTGAGAAATAATGTTTTCTCCATTGTGTGTTTGAATGCTGCATAAATTAGTGGTCTGCAACGATTGTGATCTACTGCTGTTTGAAATTTAACATTTTCACAAAATTATTTTCAAAACAGGATACGAATGTCAAACTGTCTAAATCCTGATGAAACCCTGCATTAAACGCTTGCAAAGGTAATCAAGCTGTTTGCACAGGTAATTATCACCATTTTGTCACCAGCATGCATAGAGTAAAGACAAATTTCCTCAGTCCTTTAATGGACTCCCCCCTCATTATTCTTGATAGGTGTGAAAGTAACCGAAAAAGCATGGCACTTGTGTGCAAAATATTGCAAACTATCTTATCCTGTCTAAGGAGGCCCTGACAAACTCATATTCAAGGGTTTTTTCAAACAAAATCATCAAATATAAGAAACGGGCCTCACAATAGACACTTCACTGGTTCTTTGCAACAGTTATAAGCTAATGCAGCACAAGATTTTACCCGGCTAGGTGTAATCCCCGAAACTGGTCTAGAAATGTCTTTAAATTTGTCTTTTGAGCATTTGTAACAGCAAAACTTTACTTTCAGACTTTACACTGTTATGTATGACCACAAAATGAAGGCTAATTGACAGCATCAAATATAGGCGACGGCTTAGTTTAAACATATTTCATGTTTAAACTAAGCTGTCACCTGTCTTTTAAGCTGTCAATTAAAACAAAGTGACTGTAAAACAGAAAGCTCCTTTTCTGTTTTATGGCCGTCTTGCTTTCAGCAGTCACCTGCCTTAACCCATTATCACCCTTCTAGTTTTGGAACAAGGTGACTACCATAAGGCACATTCTGCTTTACTTTCAGCCTGCTTCAAGCTACCATCTACTAGAAAATAGAATATATTTCTTTTGCTGCATATTAAGTATAGTTCAGATTGGAACTATTTTCTTCAGTTGAGGAATAAATTGGAGGCGTAAAACGGGGTATTTATGGGGTAGTGGGTTAATTAAACACCTGATAACACCATTTAGTGATAGATATAGAGAGATTTTTCTGTATTTGGGGAAACTAGCAGTTTCACTTTCTAATCTTTCTGCTTACATCCTGGTCTGAGACACTAAATAACTCTGTGCTTGATCTGCAATTTCATGTATACTTCAAATTGTTTTTTGAAGTTTTGACTTAAGAAATGCTGATATGAATGTGAAGTTTGCACCCTGATAAGATGCTGTGTTACACTGTTTGCACCTTATGGCGGTGAAGAGGATATTTTGACCTATCCTACTTTGAACACACTATTTTCTAGATGTCCACCATCAATCCCATGTCCACCATGAATCATTACGCCTACATGCAAAGCGTTAATAATCTGTTTGCACCTTGTGAAAATTAGCAACTCTTTGCACGCTAGCGGCGAAATCATGATTATCTGAATAGTTTGGATCTAGATGAGCTGTCACATAATGCCGGGTTTCATCAGAATACTAATATAATAATAATAATAAAGATCCAAACTATTTGACACTTTTACTTTGTTTTGGAAAGAAGTTTTGAAAATTCATATTTTAGAACACGCAGACGACAATTATGTTGCAAAAGAGTTAAATACAACTTTGGTAGGTATAGCTTCCTTGATTGATGAAAATTCACAACTATGTAATTAAAAGACATCACAACACAATAACAAGAGGGCCTGAAGGCCCTGATATTGTTCACCTGTTGTAATGAAGCCTGATAGCTTTACCTTTCTGTTTCACCCGCTTTAATCTAAATCCATTCAAATTTGTAGTTTAGCATGTAAATTTTTTTGGAATACAACCTCTTCTAGTATAGTAGAGTACATCAAGGGCAGATAACTAGAGCCTAAACAATACTGCAATGAAGCCTTTTCTAACATTTCAAAGTTTACCAAGGGCAGACAACTATTAGAAACAATGATTTGATTTCAACAATAATTGCACTCCTTCGAGACATTTTCAGCAATTCAAAGGTAGATACATTCATCCGATTTCAACCATAATCAAACTCATGCGTAGATTACTCTTGACCTATTACTCCGATTACAACTATAATCTAACTCGTCTGAACTCTTATGGTCATAATACAATCTGACCAAGTTTGAGAAAGATTGGATAAAAATTGTGGCCTCTAGATCATAAACACTGTTAAATATGGCATTTTCAGCAATTCAAAGGTAGATGATTCTCGACCTATATTAGTCCGATTTCAACCGTAATAGAACTCATTCGAATTTTAATCCTAATATATACTCAACAAAAATAGTTAAGGAATTCTCAGAAGACCCTGGAACAAACGAACACCAAAACAAATCATTATTTAATTTTTATTTATTTAATTAGATCCTTGGCTTGTCAAAAATGTTGACTTTACATTGATATCATCTATATCCTCGCTGTAACACGGTGCCAAGTAACCTAGGGGTCAAAGTAAATTTTCACAAAATAAGTGTCTACAGAGTAGTCCCTCTTTTTATGCAAAACCCCAGATTGAGCTGCAAGTTTTCAATACTTGAAATTCAGTTCCTTTGAATGTCACATAAAATAAACGTAATTCTCACGATAGCCTCACGTTATACGTATGGAAGATGTTCCAACAAGAGCACCAGATGCAAGTGCCAACGCTCGTCTGCTTTTGAAGATCAGTGATAAATGCAGTGACAGTAAACACAGTTGAAAACCTGAGAAACAAATGAGTCAATATGATTCCCTGTAATGACGTGTTTGTGAGCTTTTAACTCTTTCACTGCCAAGTAAATTGTGTAATAATCTGGAAACGTAGGTACGAAACAGAGTACGGCACCAACCACTCTCCAGGCTCTTGCCGCCGCCCTACAGGGGGAATGCAGACTGATCACTCATCACCAAATTGCAAGATTCAGACTCACCGTATGCAAAGCCAGTGAGCATCTTTATCTGCCGCTGACACGAAACACACTCATTACTGAACAGATGTTTAGTTTGTCTGTTGTTTTGTTTGTTTTTGTTTTCTTTTTTGAAGTACAAAACCGAGCTATTGCCACACTTCGGTGTCTGTGTCGCTGTCCTCTTCCCTAATTTACTGGTTATTTTACTGATCTTCAAAAGTATCCGAGCGTTGGCACTTACATATGGTGCTCTTCTTTGAACATTCTAATCTCCCATATGCAACATTTGAAGCTATCGTGAAAAAATCATTAATTTTGTGTGACATTCAAAGGAGCTGAATTTAAAGTTATGAAAACTCGCACCATACATGTATTGAAAGAGGGACTACTCTGTAGACACTAATTTTGTGAAAAATTACTTTGACCCCAAGGTTACTCGACACAAAGCTACAGCAAGGGTATAAAAGATATCAAACTTAAGTAAACATGTTTGACAAGCCAAGACATGAATCTTATTAATTAAATAAATAATTGATAATAGTTAGGTGTGGTATTCATTTGTTCCAGGGTCATATGAGAATTCCTTAACTAGTTTTGTTGAGTATACAATCTGAGCAAGTTTGAGAAAGATTGGATAAATAGTGTGGCCTTTATAGTGTAAACACTGATAAATATGGCATTTTCAGCAATTCAAAGGTAGACAACTCTTGACCTTTTAGTCTGATTTCAACCATAATCAATCTCATCCCAACTCTTATCATAATATACAATCTGAGCAAGTTTGAGAGAGATTGGATAAACATTGTAGCCTCTAGAGTGTAAACACTAAAATTGTTGACAACTAACGATGGACGACGGACATTCAAGGATTGCAACAGCTCACCCTGAGCTAGCTAAGGTGAGCTAAAAACCCTCCTCATACAACCATTCAATAAAAGATGAATATGTTTTGTGAAAGGAAGGTGACAGCTTAACCAATAATTACTTTATAGATATAATTTATTCTGTCATTTAAGAAAATACTCACTAGACAGTACTGTAGAGTGGAAACAAACGATAACGGCTATTTGGTGTTGTCTTTATTTGTAGTAAACCAACTCATAAGAAAATAGTTAAAATTTATACAGTCATGAATATATGTATCATAAGAAATATTTTCTATATTCTAGCAGATGGTAGCTTAAAGCAGGCTGAAAGTAAAGCAGAATGTGCCTTGAGGCGCATTCTGCTTTACTTTCAACCTGCTTTAAGTAGTCATCTGTCGTCATAACTAGAAATAGGCTATGGGGTTATGGTTAAAGGAAAATGAAAGTAAAGCGAAAGGCACCTTTGTGTGCATCTGGTTTGAGTCGGCATAATGGGACTTAAACAGGCACAAATTCTAAATCTGTCACAATGTCTATAGATGTAATTGCAATGTCTGGTTGGGGTATGGGATCAGATCACTGAATAGGTATAGACCACAGACCAGTGTGTTTTCTGTTTGTTGTCATTGCTAAATGTTGTACAGACATATGAGAAACAACTGATGGATATTTCCAGACTCACAACCTTTTAACTCTGACCATGCTAACAGCAGATATCTGCCACAGTGATTATACCTCTGCAAACACGTTGGATCCAGATGAGACACGGCGTCTCATCAGGATCTGAACTGTTTGACACTTTGACCCTGTTTCAAAAATGTCTTTTGAAAATTATATTTTTTTAAACAGTAGCAGACAGCAATTATTGTGGCCGATGATAAAATTACCCAGCATGCAAAGTATTAAATATTCAACTGAGGTACCTTCTAGATGCCAAATCTGCAGAACTTTTAAAACTGACATATTATCTTTAGTCATAGCATCATGGCAGCTAGAGTTCCCAAACAGACCCTTATTAAGAGGCAGTTTGATCTTATTAAAGGCCTACTAGAATGTTTGGATTGATTTGTTTACAAAGGTCTTGATTATCTGTTTTCAGCATTTTAAGTGTTAAAGACTTTTCCTCAGCCTATTGAGGGACCACCAGCCCATTGTTCTGGAGGTGTCAATGTAACTGTCAATCACGTGCAGCACAATCTCAGTTTACCTGGTGAGGTCCAGATTATACTCATACTCTAGTGATTTTCAATGGTTATTTCTAACCAAACTATCAAATATAAAAGTCGGGTTTCACATGAGAAGCTTTAGTGGTTCTTTGCTAATGACATGTTCATAAGACCCATGCTTTTTGCAAGGAAATTGTCTGGCAAGGTGTTATGATCAAAAGGTCATCAGGAGATGTCTTTAAACATGATGGATAAACAAAGTGACTATCATGATGGATATGACCAAGTGATTGTCTGCAGATATATCCAGTCTAATCACACTAAATCACCTATTATTGCCACTCAATAAATTACTCGCTCATTGTTTAAAAGACAAGTGAGTTTTAAAGCAAGATTAAAGTAAAGCAGAAAACTCCTACAGGAGCTTTCTGCTTTACTTTAATCTTGCTTTAACAGCCATCTACCTCATAAACAGTTATTCAGTCTTCTTTTAAATGTTCATAATTGTCAAGTTTACTACTGCATTGCACAAAAAATACATACATTATTTGGCTTTACTGTCAGAACAGTTAATAGCATAGGGATGGCAATCAATTCTGCAATTGTCAATATTGTTATTGCATAGAAAAGGGTACATGTAATCCACAAAGTGTTGGCACAGCATTAACTTTGGGAAAGATTCCTTTTGAGATGGTCTCCCTTGAAGGTGGTTGTCCTTTTGAGTAGTCTCCCTTTGAGATACACTACCTAAGTTTACTGAACTGACTATTCAAATTAATATCGAACTTTGCCATTTATATTTTTTAGATGGCCAGATTGTTTCATTGTTTGTTCTACTTATTTGGACATTCTATAAATTTTCAGACCTGTGCAAACTGTTTGGATCCCTTTGAGTCATATGCTGACTGACTCAAGTATCTGATCAGATTCTAAACTGTTTGTAATGCTGGTTTATCTACAATTATACAGGGAAATGGCATCACAAGCATAGTGTCTACAAAAATACAACATTTCCAAACAGTGTAGATCCTGATGACATGTATGCACTGTTTGCAATTTCATATGAAATGTTTTGCTGTATGTGCAAACACTGCAGTGTCTTTGAATCACGCCTATCTATAACGAAATCTTCCAGTACACACTGAGGGAGAGTCATTGCAATATCCAGGCATAAATTGATCATATTTTGAAGCAGTGTTATCTTAACCCTTTTACCCATAGCCTGTTTTGAATACAGGTTATTACTTAAAGGGACTCGCAACCGGATGGTGTACTTGTCAAAATAAAATAAAATACTCAAATAAAAGCAAATTTGTGGCATTATTTGGCTTCTGACATTAAAAAAATATGATCAGTCCAAAAAAAGTCTCAAGAATCGTCACCGAATCTTAGATTTTTAGATATTTTCCATCGTTTTTCTATACCGACTAGTAGACAGTATAGTTGTTGTCGTTGCTTCTCTACACGGGCTTAGAAATAAAAACGAGCCGAATTACGAAGTTGTATGCACTTTCGATAGCTACACATTGAAATACGTTAAATCGATCCGAGATAAACGGATAGTTCTGTGGTCCATTGGTCTAAGCGGTTTCCCCTATTTTGCCTTCTGTCCGCCAATGCCGGGGCCCCGGGTTCGAATCCCACCAGAGACCAATATTTTTTTTTATTGAAATACGTTTTTTTAAACAGAATTTCTTATCCTAAACTAATTCTTTACCATTTATATAAGCGTTTGACACATATTTACAAATTACTATTTTTAATGCACCATCTGGTTGCGAGTCGCTTTAAAGCAGGTTTAAAGTAAAGCAGAATGCTCGATCCTTAGGAGCATTTTGCTCTACTGGTACTTTAAGCATGCTTTTAACACATCAATCTGGAAAATATATTGGAAATGTTATCCATTAATTATTTCCATAACTGCCTAAGGACTACTTTTCTTTGTGTAGGAATAATTAAAGGTTTTAAAAGGCAAATATATAAAGGTTTTAAAAGGCAAATATATAGAGTTCAAAGGACAAATTTATTGAGTAAAAGGATAAGCTTAGGTCTAACCAGAAACATGTGTCCTTGAGTTTTAGACCCATGTACATTGTATTTACTAATAACCAGTATTTCAATACACAGTCTTCAATCTTGGTTGTGACAAAATGGTTGACAAAAACAATTTTCTCAAGAGATTGCTTTCCAGTTTTATTTTCAAGTAATTTGCAATTTGTTAAAACAAGTCTGGCTTGCAAATCTGAAAGTGGCATTTTCAAATGACATCTTTGGACAATTAGGAGTTTGAGGAATAAATAGCTGTGTGTGCTCAGTGTGTCCTCACTAGGCTGTACATGTACTGACTGATACTCAAATACCATCTACTTTCTTTATTCCATAAAAACTAATAGCCAGGAAAGTCTGCACCTAAGGTACTCACTGTAGGCAACATATTTCACAGAAGTCCTTTAACACATTACTCCATAATACACCATTTTATGCCTTTAATTTATAAATTATTCCTCCACTAAAGAAAGAAGTTCCACTTAATATTGTCAAGAATATGCACCATAACAAATATTTTGGCATGCTATCTAAATGTCATCTGAAAAGTTTAGTCATCTAGCTGCAGCAACTTTCGGAAGCAATTTTTCAGCATTTTCTTTAAAAAGAACATCATTCAGAGACGCAAAACAGCTTGGAACCAGATGAGACGCTGAGTTACTTGGCATCTCATTAAGATACAAGCTGTTTGCAACAGTTATTACAAATTTGCCGAAAAAATCCAAAAAGGTTAAGTATAGCTTACTTTTCTTTGACTGTTTCTTTATGATATCAATAATACATTCAGCTATTGAAGTTTGTCTCAGGAGGAATTTTGAATGAGTTACATAGCCAGATGTGAGTCAAGTATTTGCTGCTGTAAGCATGAATTCTCAAAGAAAAATTATCTCCAACACTTCTGAAACAATGCATCCTGTGCAAGAGCATAATTGTTTTTCAGGAAGATTAAACACCAAACAAGCTTTCTTATATAATTCATACAAAGCTGTGTTTCTTCTAAGTCAAAACAATGATCACATTTGTTTTCACATCAAAACAACAGACTTATTTCCCCCAAAGAATTATTCATTCACAACTGAAGAAATGCAATGCATGTGATGCAGCAAAACCTCCTGGGTTCTATGACAGGACTGGTTTTCTGCTTCAACTGGAAAGAGGAACCAGCTATAACAGGAAATGTCACTTCAACTCACATATTTTCTCACTATACTTCAACTACTTCAGATAGGGCATTAACCTTTTCCTCCATAGCCCAAAGTGATAACCTCCCACGTCAAACTATGTTTCAAAGGTAATTTATTGATTAAAGCGCGATAAAAGTACAGCAGAAAGCTCTGTTTTACTGATATCTTGTTTTAAGCTGCCATTTGTATTCAACAATATTTAGTTTGAGGGGTAAAAACATCCAATGGTACACTTACTCTCAGGAAAGGGTTACAAGGCAAGAACCTTTAATTACAGCTAAGCTTCATTACAAAAATATGCCATTGTCTTCTAGCTGTGTTTTATTAATGAAATCATATCAATCCTTTCCTCTATATCTATCAGCCCAAATTACCCTATATATCCAACTGATACATAATATCATAGGCACAATGTACTACAGGTATGTCTTGGAGGAGTAAGATTTACCTTTCTTGTACTGCTTTCTATGTCTTGGAGGAGCAAGGTTTACCATTCTTGTACAGTTTTCTATGTCTTGGAGGAGCAAGATTTACCATTCTTGTACAGTTTTCTATGTCTTGGAGGAGCAAGATTTACCCTTCTTGTACAGTTTTCCATGTCTTGGCGGAGCAAGATTTACCATTCTTGTGCAGTTTTCTATGTCTTGGAGGAGCAAGATTTACCATTCTTGTACAGTTTTCTATGTCTTGGGGGAGCAAGATTTACCCTTCTTGTACAGTTTTCCATGTCTTGGCGGAGCAAGATTTACCATTCTTGTACAGTTTTCTATGTCTTGGAGGAGCAAGATTTAACATTCTTGTACAGTTTTCCATGTCTTGGAGGAGCAAGATTTACCATTCTTGTACAGTTTTCTATGTCTTGGAGGAGCAAGATTTACCCTTCTTGTACAGTTTTCTATGTCTTGGAGGAGCAAGATTTACCATTCTTTTAAAGTTTTCTATGTCTTGGGGGAGCAAGATTTGCAGTTTTCTATGTTTGGGGAAGCAAGTCTTTATATTGGTTCTTAAAAATGACGTATGTCTTTGGGGAACAAGAGTTACAATATTACAGAATGCGCTTAGTTGTTGGGGTGAACAAATTATTCTGGCACAATTTGAGTTTTGGATGAGAAAGATGTACGGTTCTTGCACACTTTTATGTTTTAGAGGAGCAAAACTAATTATACATGTAGCTCTTGCATATATTTTATGCCTTGATAGGTAGGGCAAGATTCATAGTTTTTGTACCCTATTTATGTCGAGAAGGAGCAAAATTTGAGATTCTTAATGTCTTGATCAAGACATAGTTTTTGCACTTGTTTATGGCTTGGAGGTTCTTGTAAACTTTATATTTTTTGGAGGAGCAAAACTGTAACAGTTCTTGGACACATTTTTTGTCCTGGAGGAGCAAAGAAATAGATTTCTTTATTGCTTTATCACTATATTGTATGTCTATCAAGTTTCACAAAGGTATAAAGAACACTTTTGTAGTTGAACTTTGAACAAAAGCACTCAAATTGGACTGATGGATGGGAGGCCACTGTAAATATCTCTCAAAATGTGACATGAAAAATGTTTGCAAAGTTGTGAACAATACTTTCACACCAAATCACTTTTCCTTTCAAGAGGGACAAGAGCAGGTCTGGCAGACAAAAAGGTTAGACATAAATAAATGATGAAGTTTGTGTTCTGTATACAAACCATACAGTCAATCTTAACCCGTTTGTGCCTAGTGTCCTTTAACCCATTACCCCATAAACACGCCTTTTAACGCCATTAATGTTTTCCTCCATGGAAGAAAATAGTTCCAATTTATAGTTATAAATATGAATCAGAAGAAATATTTTCTTATTTCTAGCAGAAGATAGCTTAAAGCAGGCTGAAAGTAAAGCAGAATGTGCCTTAACCTGCTTTAAGTGGTTACCTGTCTTCAAAAGTAGAAATAGGCTATGGGGTATTGGGTTCATAGGGACATAGACAAACAAAGTAGACTCTAATCAGATGCCACATATGGCATCTGATAAGAGTCTATATTGTTTGCTGATAGGAATTTCAATATAAAACAGAACAAAATTGAAAATTGTTCAACATCCTGGAACCTGACCACTGGCTGAGCAGAACTATTTATAACTCTCAAATTAGACCGTTATTTACATAGTATTTCATGGAAAAGTGTTGTAGTATTTCATGGAAAAGTGTTGTGATATTTGGTCTATTAATAAGATAACACTTTCTACAAATATTAATTAGATTTTTATTTTATGATGTCTGATTGGCTGTAAGTGTTGTTTGCTGTTTAGCATAACCGAATATTGATAGCTTCACGCCAAGCGTTTTACTTGGACTAATTCTACTGAGCCGTTAATCACCAAGAGGTGGCTACTGAACAAAAATTACGTTTATTTGGTATTTGCGTGTGATATTTGAATATCAAACTGATTCGGGGCAAGATGAGACGCAGATTTGCTGGGCATGGAGCTGGAACCGATACTTACAATTTTTATTCTAATAAAGATTTAGAACATCGGAGCACTTTGGAAAATAACTCGGATGAGAATATCAGCGGACAACATTCTTGAATCATGTTAAGGGTTCGCTCTCAATGGTGTTAGACTGCTTTGTCTAATCGATGTTTCAAAACACGTGCTCAGGCGTGAAGTTTGAACAACAATTCGTAGGTATGACAATTAAAGGGCCAGTCTTGGGACAGGTGGTCGTTAGATTTCGACCGTGGGCTGAAAAGCAGCGGTCACTGGCCGTTTTAGAGAGGGGGTCGTTGAAAACAGGTGAAATATATAGGAAAACTCGTATGGCGGTCTCAAACATGCTCACTTAGACCAGGTGGTCACCTAGTGGAGGTGGTTGTAAGAGCAGGTTTGACTGTACTTTGATTTCTATTCTAGTAGATGGTAGCTTAAAGCAGAATGAAAGTAAAGTAGAATGTGCCTTGAGGCACATTTTGCTTTACTTGTAACTGCTTTAAGTGGCCACCTGTCTTCAAAACTAGAAGTATGAGGTTGTCAGTTAAACCTATCATCTGTAGGCCATACAATACAACATTCTGCTTTATCTTTAACCTGCTTTAAGTGGTGACCTATCTTCAATATTAGAAACAGGTTATGAGGTAAAGGGTAGCACTGGAGCATCACTGATCGGGAGGGCATCACAAATGCTTACAGTCCACTGCATCTATTCTTGTCCATGGAAATGAGGAAACTGCTTTAAAAGATTTGTTGGAAAGTCAATCAGGAAAACAGTAATACTTGTAATGGAAAATGGCCATTATAGAAATTGGCCCGACTAGACTAACCCGTACAAAGCTGACCATTTGGTACAGTACTGTCAGTATGTCCAGACAACTTGGAATAGAATGAAATATTAGTATTGGTGAATTGTAGGGACTTGAAGTCATATAGACAAACTAGTGAATAGTTGATCAAAACATCTAAATACATTTCCTCAGTCCTTTGATGGACTTCCCACTCCCCCCATTGTTCTCGATAGGCATGAAAGTAACTGTAAAGCAGTAGCAAATAATGCACAGCCAATGTCACCAATCTCAAGTTGTCAAGAGAGGCCCTGACATACTCACACTTAAAGTTTTTTTCAATGGGTTTACTAACCAAACTATAAAATATAAGGTACGGGCCTCACATGAGACACTTCAATGATTCACAGTAATATAGGTATGCATGAAAATCATGAGTTTTGCATGAGAACTGCCTGTATAGGGATTATCACCGAAAGTAGGTCAGTCTTTTGTATGTCAGTTTAACTCTTTCCACACTAAAGTAACTCTTGTGCGTTATTTTATTCCCTTGTGGATATTTTTTGTTACCAAAATATAAACTAGTCTATTTGGCATTCTGGGTTCCCGGTTGTTTAATATATACATACTGCTCTAAATTAACACTACATGGATTCAACTGGTATGAATTACCTAACAGTGTTGACCCTGATCAGGGTCAATACTGTTTGCATGTCATGAGTATACATGGTATCAGTGCTTTACCAGGGCTCCATAAGAGGAGTATTTTACTATTTTAAGCAACAACTAGTCAGCCAGTAAGAATGGTTTCCTTCGAAATAGGATGAAATATGAGTAACATTGGTGATCCCATTGTAGGTACATGAAGGTGAACAAACTGGTGACTATTTGGTCAAGCAATTAGAACCTTGTTGTAGGCAGTGCTGTAAGACCAGGTACAATGGTTGTGTGTCCAGTAAATACTGTCTGTCACACAGAATTATTGTAACAAATGACAAATCATAAGACAGCTTAGAACAGGAAAACCCCTTGGAATTATAAGATAACAATTATATGACCAATTAAGGGAAATTGTTTAAAGCAGGTGGCTGCTTAAAGCAAGGTGAAAGGAAAGCATAAAGCTCCTGAAGGAACTTTCTGCTTAACTTCCATCTTGCTTTAAGCTTATTCCTTCCTGTCTTGAACAACGTTTTTCTTTTGAAATGCCATAATATTTAGAAATAACGGTGTCTAGGGATAGGAAATTACATGGCCTGTCCTGATTAATTCTTAGCATGCAAAATCTATTATCTTTTAAATCAGTGTTGATCCAGATGAGACACCCAGAGTGTAACACTGCTTCTCATCAGAATCAGAAATGTTTGAAACTCTGACCTATTTCTAAATTTAAAAGTCATTATCCAGAAAAATCTATTTTTACAATAGTAGCAGAGAACAAGACAGTGTGAGAATATTACATAGCATAATTAGCTTAGAAGAAAATGTCAGGATGAAGATAACACAACAAAATTTCAAGACCTTTTGCTTTAACAGAGCATACAAAAACAAGAGTCATGCTTTTAACCCTTTCTCCAGTTGTTAGTATATATTGATGTTGTTTTTTTTAAAACAGTGTAGACCCAGATAAGACAGCTCCAGAGCTGTCTCATCAGGGTCTGCACAGTTTTCTCGTAGGATCCGTCTGACATGAGTTTGCATTGTTTCGCATGGGAAATATTTCCTTATATGATAGGATAGCAAATTTTATAGTTAAGATGATAGATATTTATAATTACCCTAGCAGAGTTTTTTATAATCATGAATATTCAGAGGAACAAGGGTTATTGGCATATGAATCTTTTGCAAGCTATATTTTGTCCTAACATAAACATGCAAAAACATGTCAACTGTTTACATAGATCCCGAAAACCATTTCTGTCTCTCTTTCTTTTGACCATTCTACCATAGTTAACATATTAAACGGCTTGAGATAAGGGGAGTATCTCAAAATCTAAAAACTTCTTTTTTAATTATTTTTCGTAATTGCAAATATGAAGGAGAAACTGTTGGAAAACTTGAGTTTACTCCCTCTAATCTGGAGACATTTTATTACATCGCTGTTGTTGTTTGCACATACACTAAAACCTTTCTATTACAACCACTAAATTCAGATAATAATTATCAGGTGTTTATGGCAGGTGTCTGCTTAAAGCAAGGTGAACATAAAACAGAAAGCTCCTTTAGAAAGCTTTAAGCTGTCACCTGTCTTTTATACAAACAATAAGCCTTTGTTTTAGTGGTCGTAATAGAGAAGTAAACATTTACTGTACTTATCCTGGTCCGCACCAATTCCTTTACTGTGATAAATCATTACCAACCTTTTTCTGAGTGTATTTTGTCGGAGTAAAAACAAGTTTCAAGATCTTCCAAACTCTATTACTGATTTCCGCCCCCCCCCTTTTTTTTCAACAGAATCTCATAATTTCAGATGAGGACAGGATACCAAACACTAAAATAATTATGTCTGATATTTACACCTTTTGAAAACAGTGAAGACGTAGCTGAAGGGGCTCCTGAAGGAGCCCTCTGATCAGGGTCTAAACTGTTTGCCATACATTTTTGGGACAAACTCCTTGAGCATGAATGCAAACTGGTCCTTCATCACTAATGGCCGAACCAAATTTTCCTGCATGAAGATTGATACATTTTGGGCCCTAGCAGATCAACTTGGACACGTTTACAGAAATAAATGGATGTTCTAGGTTTATAAGTCCCCTGTCCTTTTGTAGATTTGATTTTTGCCCTAATTATGCGGCCGTCGAGAGGAAATTCAGCATCTCAAACAGGCTCATCCAGCAACCGCATGGTGGCCAACGGCTGGAAAACGGAATATTGCAAAAAATGCAAGAAAGGTGTAGATGATGAAGACAAAGGGCTGTGTTGCCAAAAATGTTTTACATCACCATGGTACCATCCGCAGTGCTTGAATGTAACTTTGTCATAGTATAAAATCATGTATAAGTTTGAAAATCTGATGTGGTTTTGCAACCAGTGTAAGCATACTGTGGATGATATGATCAGCCAGGTGTCGGTAAGATTAGATAGAACAGATAAGTCAATTGAACTGTTGTCTGACAAGATGGACAGGACTTTAGAGAAATTAGATGAGAAATGTAACAGATCAGTTGTGAAAGAAATAATACACGAGGTGGTGGAAATGAGAATTGAAAGCAAAATTACATGGGGGGAAAAGGATCGAGGAAAGAGAGAAGAGAAAATCTAATTTGATGCTGTTCAACTTCCCTAAGTCGAGTGATGAAAGTGTCGAGCAAAGAATGGCATTTGACAGAGACCAGGCCGAGTTGGTTCTTCAAAGGATTAGAGAGAGTGGTGAGGTGGTTACCATCCAGAATCCAAATGGTAAGAAAGGAGACAAGGCCAGGCCACTCAGGGTAACTCTAGATTCATATAATGCTGTCTCAAAGTTGGTTAAGACGAAAGACTTGAATTATGTTCATTTCCCCAGATCTTACAGCACAAGAGAGAATTGAAAGAAAGAAATTAGTTAATGAACTGTGCGTGAGGAGGGACAATGGTGAAACAAATCTGCTGATTTTTCAAGGGAAAGTCTTGTCCAAACCCCCTGAAGGCAAGGGTCAAGGGCGGGGTGGGAGACCTTAACTTGCTAAACACAAATTACTGTAAATAGTACTGTTCAAGTTAGTACTGTTAATTCCATTAATGCTAACTCTGTTTTTAGTTCAAACTAAACTATGTGATGTAGCTTTAGAGGAGAAGTATGATATTATTGGTTTTTCTGAAACATGGTGTAAACCTGACGTTATAGGTAGTGAAATAGTGGTTGATAAAAATAATGTTTACAGAGGAGAACATGAAATTGGTACTGGTGGTGGTGTAGCCCTTTACATAAAAGATACGTTCCAAAGTAATGTTTGTCTTGATTTAGACGATGATAGTTTTCAAGACCAAATATGGAGAGTAGTAAATTTGAACAAATCTGACAAGTGTTATTTATAGAAGAACAAGAATTGATCAGGAGAACATTAAAAACTGGTTAAGGGTAGAGGTCAAAGCCACCAAACTGCAAATCATCGTGGTCTACTCATAGAGGCGCATCAGAATATTAAGTTTTGTGACTGTAGGTGCAGTAATTTTGCTCAGAACAGACCTTAAAGCAAAACCTTATCATTGTCCCTAGAGGTCAAGGTTATAGGTCAAGGTCACCAAACTGCAGTGCATCTTGGTCTACACATTGAGGAGCTAAAACATGATGTTTCATGATCGTAGGTGCAGTCATTTGCTCAAAACAGACTTTAACACAAAACCTTAATGTTGAACCTAGAGGTCAAGGTCATGGGTAAACACCACTAAACTACAGTGCATTGTGGTCTACTCATCGAGGCAAATCAGCAAATGAAGTTTCGTGACTGTAGGTGCATTAATTTGCTCAGAACAGACTTTAACGTAAAACCTTAATATTGACCCTAGAGGTCAAGGTCAAAGGTCAAGGTCACTAAACTGTAGTGCATCATTGTCTACTTATTGAGGCGCATCAGCATATTAAGTTTTGTGACTGTAGGTGCGTTGGTTTGCTCAAAACAGACCTTAAAGCAAAACCTTAAAGTTGACTCAAGAAGTCGAGGTCAAAGGTCAAGGCCTTTAAACTGCAGTGCATCACGGTCTTCTCATCGAGGCACATCAGCCTATAAAGTTTCATGACAGTAGGTATATTCATTTGCTCAGAACAAACTTTAAAGCAAAAACTTTACGTTGACCCTAGAGGTAAAGGTCAAAGGTCAAGGCCACCAAACTGTGGTGCATTGTGGTCTACTCATTGAGGCTCATTAGCAAATTATGTTTTGTGACCGTCGGTGCAGTCGTTTGCTCAGAACAGAATTTAATGCAAAACCTTAACATTGCCCCTCGAGGTCAAGGTCAAAGCCACCAAACTGTAATGCATTGTGGTCTATTCATTAGGCACACCAGCATATGAAGTTTCATGACCGTAGCTAGTCTTTTACTCAGAACAGATTTTAACCCAAATGTTAACGTTGACCCTAGAGGTCAAGGTCAAAGGAAAAGGCCCCTAAACTGGTGCATCATGATATTCTTATAAAGATGCATATAACGTTTCTTGACTGTAGTTGTAGTGGTTTGCTCAGAACAGAATTTAACGCAATCCCTTAACATTGACCCTAGAGGTCAAGGTCAAAGGACAAGGACACCAAACTGCGAAGTATTTTGGTCTACTCATTGAGGCGTATGAGCATATGAAGTTTCATGACTGTAGGTGAAGCTGTTTACTCATATTATGATATCCAAATCCTGGGGGGGGGGGGGGGGGGGGGGGGTGTAGCAAAAGCCCCGAGGCGAGCTAAAAATGTAAAGGGAGGTAATTCAAAGCCAAAATAGGGAGGTAATTCAAAGCCAAAATATACAATGGCAGTAATTTCATTGTGGATCATCTTAAATGTTGTAAATAGAAGTTTAATGATATTATTGATGCTTTAATTTACCAGTAAAATAGCATCCATATAAATTGTGTCACATATTCAAATGTTTGTACTTTATTAATTGATATTTATGTATTTAGGTTCACTATATAGAGCTGCAGGGCTATGGCTGTGTAGTTGTGGTGACAATGTTTGCATTAGGGGTTACAGGTTACAGGTACCTGTAGGGAAGGTCTGAGACTATGGTCACTGAATCCTCTAGCAGGGGAACCATGCAAGTCATGGTGTAGGTTTACAGAAACAGTTGATTCTTGTGTGTGCTGGGCAGGAGAAACCTGGCGTGCTGGGTGGATGTGTTGTGTACACAAAGGTTGAGACTAGGCCTATGACCAGCTATTAAGTTAGATATGCAAAGTGACATACTGTGTCATAACTCGATTCAGACTACTCTCTCACCACACATTTTGAACTCAATATACACAATCAACCCTTTACTCCACAGATAAAAGTTTTTACTCCGTCAATTTATTCCTCCACTGAACAAAATGTATCAATTTATACAGTTATGAATATAAAGGCAGGCTGATAGTAAAGCAGAATGTGCTTCAATTTCAACCTTCTTCAAACCATTTTCTCATAAATACACCTTTTATTCCTCCACTGAAGAAAATAAATCCATTTTATACAGTCATGAATACATGTATACACCAAATGAAATACTTTCTATATTATCCTAGCAGATAATAGCTTTAAGCAGACTGAAAGTAAAGCGGAATGCTTGTAAAGGAGCATTTCGTTTTACCTTCGGTCTGTTTTAAACCACTGTCTTCAAAACAGAAAACAAACTACAGTCAAACTTGTATTAAGCGACCACCCAAGGGACGGCTCAAAAGTGGTCGCTGAATAAAACGGCCGCTGAATACAACAATTGATTTGAGTTGTTATCTTTTTCGTTCTTAAACTGAATTGAATAACTTGATATAATTGCATGAACTTACCCTTTTTACATTTCAATATCAACATTTTTATCCGTTATTGCATAAATGCGCCAATGTATGTACGAATTTATCAATAGCACCATAAAAACGCTGATATACGCTTCGCTATTTCAAAGTCAAATTAACAGATACCATGTGCGTTAATTCGCCGAGAAATTGAAATGATTCTTGAGGAATATGATCTTAGTTACTATTTAAAGATTTTCAGAAATCGGTTCCTATTCCCTGAAAATGCGCGAAAAAGTACAAACTTGGGCTAACTTCTATTTTTGTCCACTCGTTATTATTCAAAAGGGTATAGCCCGGACGTAAAAGGCGGGAATACGGTTTCTTTGTTTACCAGAGACCAACCAATAAAACACAGGATTTCCGACACACCCTCTACAGAAAGTCACATGTTTCGTATACATGACATATGGCCGATTCTTCAAAATAAAAATGGCTGTCGAACCGGCGATGACAGGAAGTCGCCATAAAAACAGCAGAGGGTCTACGTAATCAAAGTAATAGATGTCAAACCTTTAGATTCCTATTAGAATATTCCTAGCGGCAATCGATTTCGAAACAATTTACTTGAGTTCCGTGCTTGACGGAGTTTGTCGAGAGTCCAATTTCAACAATAATTGAACTCATCTGAACTCTTATTGTCATATACAATCTGAGCAAGTTTGAGATAGATTGGATAAAACTTGTGGCCTCTAGAGTGTAAACACCCTTAAATACGGCATTTTCAGCAATTCAAAGGTAGATAACTCTCGACCTATTATTCTGATTTCAACAATGATTGAACTCATTTCAACTCTTATAGTCATTCACAATCTGAGCAAGTATGAGAAAGATTGGAGAAAAATTGTGGCCTCTAGAGTGTAAACACCCTTAAATATGGCATTTTCAGCAATTCAAAGGTAGATAACTCTTAATCTATTTATCCGATTTCAACAATAGTTGAACTCAACCGAACTCTTATGGTCATATACAATCTGGACAAGTTTTAGAAAGATTGGATAAATACTGTTGCCTCTAAAGTGTAAACACTGTTAAGTATGGCATTTTCAGCAGTTCAAA
Organism: Gari tellinella; assembly: GCA_922989275.2. Lineage (NCBI taxonomy): Eukaryota > Metazoa > Mollusca > Bivalvia > Cardiida > Psammobiidae > Gari > Gari tellinella. Next base: position 58,726,768 of record OV277858.1, read on the forward strand.
GGTAGATAACTCTTGACCTATTTGTCCGATTTCAACCATAATCGAATTCATCCAAGCTCCTATGGCAATATACCATCTGAGCAAGTTTGAGAAAGATTGGATAAATATTGTGGCCTCTAGAGTGTAAACACTAAAATTGTTGACACCGCACGACGGACGACTGATGACGGACATTCAAGGAATGCAAAAGCTCACCCTGAGCTAGCTCAGGTGAGCTAAAAAGTTTGAGGTCGACGCAGGATTCGAACCCACGCTTATACATTCTATGTGCTGATACTTTACCTACTACACTAAAGTGCTGACAATAATTTAGCCTTTATTTGTATCTAATATACTTATCTCGATTGTATAAAAATAGAGAACATGCGGAATGCTGCTCTCCCTTAACAAGAGGCCCATGCAGGCCTAAATATCGCTCACCTGGAAAAGCCAAAATAATGGTCACATGACCCCTGGGGAGGGATCATTTTTTAACCCAGAGACATAATTTCAAATTTCTTGCTGATGAACTTGAAAATTAAGTGTTCTGTCAAATATTTTGTACATGGGTGGTTTCAGACATGAAGACTTTTCATTTGAAAAAATCTTATTTTAAGCTAATGTGACCAAGATATGCAACAGACCCGAACCATTTCAGCATTATTGGTAAAGAACATCTGAAAGTGTCACTTCATAATGCTAAATAACAAAGCACTTGCCATAATAGCTTCAGAGCAGAATATTTCACTATATAACTCTTTGTAAAACTGTGACCCCAAGGGCCTTTGCAGTTTTGACCCAAAGGGTATAATTTGGACAATATTGATAGAGGACCTGTAGATGATGCTTTATGCCAGGGTACTGTGGTTTCAGACAAGAAGATTTTTTAGTTTTCATTGAAAAAAAATATTTTTAGCTCCTGTGACCTAGATATTCAACAGACTGGAACCAAATTAACAATGTTGGTTAAGGTCGTCTAGGAGTGTCACCATGCCAAATACCACAGCGCTGGCCATATTAGTTTCAGAGATGACGATGTTTGAAGATTTCACTATATAACTCTATGTAAAATTACGACCCCCGGGGCAGGGTCATTTTTTACCCCAGGGACATAATTTGAACACTCTTGATAGAGGACCTGCAGACGATGCTTTGTGCCAAATATCTAAGCTCAAGGTACTGTGGGTTCAGACAAGAAGATTTTTTAAGTTTTCATTGAAAAAATCTATTTTTAGCTCCTGTGACCTAGATATTCAACAGACTGGAACCAAATTTACAATGTTGGTTAAGATTCGTCTAGGAGTGTCACCATGCCAAATATCAAAGCGCTGGCCATATTAGTTTCAGAGATGACGATGTTTGAAGATTTCACTATATAACTATGTAAAATTACGACCCCTGGGGCAGGGTCATTTTTTACCCCAGGGACATAATTTGAACAATCTTGATAGAGGAACTGAAGAAAATGCTTTGTGCCAAATATCTAAGCTCAAGGTACTGTGGTTTCAGACAAGAAGATTTTTTAAGTTTTCATTGAAAAAGTCTATTTTTAGCTCCTATGACCTAGATATGCAACGGACCGGAACTATTTGAACAACTTTGAAAGAGGACCATACAAGGATCAATCCTACCAAGTTTGGTAAAAATCCATCCAGTAGTTTCGGAGGAGATGTCGTTTAAAGAAATTGTTGACGACGAACGGATGAACGACGCACGGACGGACTGATGGACGGACGAACGACGACGGACACAGAACTATCAAAATAGCTCACCTTGGAACTATGTGCCAAGTGAGCTAAAAATGGACTCTGCTGACCTTTGACACGTCAAGTCTAATTGTTTGACTATACAGGCTAACACTCATGATAACTTCAAGATGGGTTGTTGTTTGTGTTTAGCTTGTTTTCAGTACTGAAGACAGATGTTTACCAAACACATTACCCCAAAAATACACCTTTTTACGCCATTAATAATGGTCAACTAAGTGGTCAACTATCTTCTAAAACAAAAACTGGCTATGGGGTAATGGGTTAAAACACACTGAAAGTAAAGCAGAATGTTTCTTAAGAGCATTTCTTTTACTTTCAGACTGCTTTAAGCTACCATCTGCAAGGAAATAGGAAATATTTCTTATATATAGTGTATATTTATGACTGTATAAAATGGGATATTTTCTTTAAAGCAGGAATAAATCAAAGGCGTAAAAAGCATTACTTATGAAGTAAAGAGTTATGGCAGGTGGCAGCTTAAGGCAGGATAAATGTAAAGCTTAAAACTTCTGATGGAATTTTCTGCTTTGCTTTTATCTGCTACATATTGTAAACAGCATCGATATTTAAATGAGGAGTGGTTCTAACAAAACAATACAATTATAAGAAGATGTTTACAGTTATAGTACATATTATAGACCCAATGGTTCAAAACAAGGATGCTGTTAGTGGCGCCACCTAGGGGATTAGGAGCTTTAATTGAGTTAACAGTTGGATGGTCCTGGTGAAAAACAACAACAAAATTGTTCAATGCCTTAAACAATTTCGATCTATTTCATTTTTTATATTTTCATTTCATTTGACATAATGCAGAGCTCCAGATAAGATAGAGTTAACTCAAGTTTTCAAACATTTTTTCCTTTAGCCTATATCTGTCTCTTTGAGACGATTCAAATGAGTAGTCACACCATAGGGTTTGGTGCAGACATAAGATTTGTTAGATATAAAATACTGCCCTTATCTGGGATCCTTATTAGTTCTGTTGGCTTTGTGTTCATTGCTTCAGCTATAAACTCTTGGTATTGCCTATATAATCTTATAATACTCCATTACTCCATAGCCTATTTCTAGTTTTGAAGACAGGTGATCACTTAAAGCTGGTTGGAAGTAAAGCATGATGCACCCTAAGGCACATTCTGCTTTATTTACAGCCTGTTTTAAACCACCATCTGTTAAGATGCAGAAACTATTTCTTAGGGTGCACATTTATGACTCTATAGAGTGGAACTATTTTCTTCAGGAGGAATAAAATAACAGCATAAAAAGGCATATTAATGGAGTAATGGGTTAAGAAGCCTTGTCTTTAGAGATCTTGTTTTCCATTTAGTTTAGACAAATTACTGTGTTACTAGAAGCAATCAGTTCAAATCTGTGGATAAATACAGCAGTTATTCAAGGTGTCCCATTTTTAATATTTTTACAGTAATCTAGGAAATCATACCTACTATTTTACCTACTTAATATAACATATCAAGCCTTAATGATCCCAGACACTGCAAGTTATTAACTAGGAAGTGACCAATTTTAACATACAAAACCTATACCTGTAGCGCGTTCAAGTACCGTATCAGCTAACAGCAACGTTAACCGATGCAAACAACCCATATAGTATGACATCTAACGTTCACCAATACTCTTCAATAATAACTCATTGCGCCCCCATTTTTATTAACTTTTCAAAGGTGCGAACGATTTATGTACCAATCGGAATAACACATGCAAAAGTGTACTAATCAAATGAAATGCATTAATTTTACCGCATATAAAAATAAGATTTAGCTGCTCAGATGTAAGCTGCTTTGTTTGATACATTAAGTATCGGAAAATGTTGGTTTATTGATGAGAAATTAAGTCGGGACTGTTCGGTGGTTTTATTAAATTCATTTGGTCGCCATTTTGTTTTCCTTGTTGGCGATGGCTAACTACCTCTGAGGCCATTCGTGCTGTTCGCAATCGGTAACAGCCAAACGGTCGTTAAAGTTAAATTGTTACCGTTTTCTGACGCAATCGATACGGTACTTGAATGCGCTACTAATGAACTCAAGGAATACTGGAGAATTTCGTTGTCTGCAATCATTTTTGGTCGTCTGCAACTGTTTACTACATCTAATCAAAATTGTTGTATAAAATTCAAATGACAAAGAGCTTAGAGCCGGTAATGAAACAATTTCATGAGGGAAGCAAAAACCACCTGAAACTTGTTAGCACAAACATTAGTTAATGAGGAGAGAAATCCCATCATTAGAATAATAGTAGCCACCTCAAGCTTTAAATTCTTCACATGCTGACAGCATATCAGTGAAATTCTTAAACTATTGCAAACAGTTTGGATCCAGATCAGGCCCCACATTTGTGGGGCCTGATCTGGATCCAAACTGTTTGACACTCAGATTCATCCTCTGCAAAAGTGAGTTTCAAATAAATAAATTGTCCATGACACTCGAAGATGACAAAATAAGTTGGAATTACTTAATATGCAAAGAGTTCAATAAATGGCTGAAAATGAAAAGTGCAAACTATGGTTTTTGATGATTTATAGAAGAAACCATAGGGATGGAATTACCATGAAAGTCAACCAATCACATTTAGGCTGGTAAACTAGGAGTCAAGTAGGAAGTCTCCAAGTTTTAAAGACAAACTATCGCCGTGTTTATATTGCAGGATAGAATTTATGTCTCTGAATAATGAAGGGGAATAATTGTTTTAATTTATTAAAAAATAATATTTTAACTGTGTCATACACACACAGCATGTTGTTATTGTTAAACTTTTTCCTCAATAACCAATCTAGTGCAAATAAGCGGTGATATATACAAATGTGTTAAAATGCAAGTGACTGCTTAAAGCAATATGAAAGTAAAGAAAACCCTTAACAATAATTATGCTTTATTTTCATCCAGGGTTAAGCTGACACCTGACTTTAACACATCAGTTGTTTAGACCAAGGAACAGGGTCCAGCATTGAACCCTGTGTGAACTGAACCTTTCAATGAGCCAGCGATCTTACCTGATAACAAGATTTAAACCCATCACCTAGAGCTCCAGATAAGGGGAGTATTTCAAAATCTAAAATCTGTATTTCTGCGTTAAACCCCATGGTATTACTACTCATCAGAATCATCTCAAAGGGACATTTCTAATGAGTAGTTACACCATTGGGTTTGGTGCTGAGAAACTATTTGACGCTCACACTCAAGTTAGTCAGCTCAAATTATATTACAATCTAATTTGAGATATATGCTGATGGCAGGTCACACACATATCACAATTAAACAATTCAGTCTAATGAGGGATAACATTACTTTATAAGATACAGACAGCTATAGGGCTTGAACAGCTATAGGGCTTGAATTTAAGGTCAGTATAATTAAGGCAAAGAGGTAAATATTTATCTTAAGAAACCCCCTTTTTGCACTTGTTTACACCAACTCCTCATAGAAAAGCCCTTACATATCCCTTGTAGAAATGCCTTTACCTATTCCTCAAAGCAATGCCTTTACCTATTCCTCATAATAACCCCTAACATATCCCTTGTAGAAATGCCATTACCTATTCCTCATAAAAATGCCTTTACATATCCCTCGTAGAAATGCCTTTACCTATTCCTCATAAAAATGCCTTTACAAATCCCTTGTAGAAATGCCTTTACCTATTCCTCATAAAAATGCCTTTAAATATCCCTTGTAGAAATGCCTTTACCTATTCCTCATAAAAATGCCTTTAAATATCCCTTGTAGAAATGCCTTTACCTATTTTTCATAAAAAAGCCTTTACATATCCCTTGTAGAAATGCCTTCACATATCCCTTGTAGAAATGCCTTTACATATCCCATGTAGAAATGCCTTTACCTATCCCTTTCTAGAAGAGCCTTAACATATCCCATGTAGAAATGCCTTTACCTATCCCTTTCTAGAAGAGCCTTTACATATCCCATGTAGAAATGCCTTTACATATCCCTTTCTAGAAGAGCCTTTACATATCCTATGTAGAAATGCCTTTACCTATCCCTTTCTAGAAGAGCCTTTACATATCCCATGTAGAAATGCCTTTACCTATCCCTTTCTAGAAGTGCCTTTACATATCCCTTGTAGAAATGCCTTTACATATCCCTTTCTAAAAGTGCCTTTACATATCCTATGTAGAAATGCCTTCATATATCCCTTGTAGAAATGCCTTTACCTATCCCTTTCTAGAAGTGCCTTTACATATCCCATGTAGAAATGCCTTTACCTATCCCTTTCTAGAAGTGCCTTTACATATCCTATGTAGAAATGCCTTCATATATCCCTTGTAGAAATGCCTTTACCTATCCCTTTCTAGAAGAGCCTTTACATATCCCTTGTAGAAATGCCTTTACCTATCCCTTTCTAGAAGAGCCTTTACATATCCCATGTAGAAATGCCTTTACATATCCCTTGTAGAAATGCCTTTACATATCCCATGTAGAAATGCCTTTACCTATCCCTTTCTAGAAGAGCCTTTACATATCCCATGTAGAAATGCCTTTACCTATCCCTTTCTAGAAGTGCCTTTACATATTCCTCATAGAAGTGCCTTTACATATCCCTTGTAGAAATGCCTTCACATATCCCTTGTAGAAATGCCTTTACATATCCCTTGTAGAAATGCCTTTACCTATCCCTCATAGAAATGCCTTAACCTATTCCTCATAGAAATGCCTTTACCTATTCCTCATAAAAATGCCTTTACCTATTCCTCATAGAAATGCCTTTACCTATTCCTCATAAAAATGCCTTTACCCTTTTCCTCATAGAAATGCCTTAACCTATCCCTTGTAGAAATGCCTTTACCTATTCCTCATAAAAATGCCTTTACCTATTCCTCATAGAAATGCCTTTACCTATTCCTTATAGAAATGCCTTTACCTATCCCTTGTAGAAATGCCTTTATCTATCCCTTTCTAGAAGTGCCTTTACCTATTCCTCATAGAAATGCCTTTACATATCCCTTGTAGAAATGCCTTTACATATCCCATGTAGAAATGCCTTTACATATTCCTCATAGAAGTGCCTTTACATATTCCTCATAGAAATGCCTTTACATATCCCTTGTAGAAATGCCTCTGACGTTACGCAAGGTGTCAGTACCAATTGCCGTAACGTCAAAAACGTCAAAATCGACGGAAACGTCGCTTATTCTGTTTTTCGTCGCAAAACTTGCTTATTACACGGGAAGATAAACTGAACTAAGGAAATTAAAGCAAGAAACAAGTTCACCTTACCAGTCGAACTATCTATAACTGCTTTTCAAGAAAGAAACTAGCAAAGAATCAAACAGAGAAATAAATAAAAATAAAATTTACCTGATCAGTCGATCTATCTGTAGCTCTTTTTCAAGAAAGAAAGAAAGAACTTTACCTTATCCGTCGATCTATCCATAACTGCTTTTCAAGAAAGGAGGAAAGACATACAGAAAGTATAGCGAGAAAGTAGTGGGAGTGAGTAAGTGGTTGATAAAAAATTATCAGTCAAATATACGACGTTAACGAACGAACGACGAACTATCGGCTTTTTTACTTTTTCATGACAATACAGTTATCTAAAATATCTAAATGAACTATGATAATTTTCACAGATCTTTTTTCTCCTTCTACTCGTATAGTCATAAAATCATTAATTATCCGTCGCATGCTGTCTTATTTTTCTGATGTATCAGTCGTACCTTCAAAATTTAACGTCGAACCCGACAATTTTACGTTTTGGGGACATTTTTGTAGACGGTATACAAACAAAATTATGTATAATGTAAGATTATTAACCATCATACTGGTATTAGTTCTGTGAACAAAAATAAAATGCTATTTAGAAAACAATGATAATAATTAAGACTTCCCATATTGTCGGTGGGCTGTACCCTTTAAACATTAATAACCTTTAAATTTGACGTAAATTACGTTATATTTTAGATTTAGGGACATTTCTGTAGACGCTACAAAAATATAAATATCTCGGGCATATACAATAGAATTTTAAAAACAATTATATTTCCATAAACAATGGTTTGAGACTATATTCAAAAATGCTTTTTTTATTATAATGATTAATAATTCTTTATAACTAAACATAAAGCTAAAACCAACCCCTCTATTTTTTCTGCACAATATCGGAGTGTCTACAGGGTTTCATGCATTTATCTATCACTATGTTTTGATTTCTGCATGTGATACCGTTAAAACAACATTGTGTCATTATACGTACATATAGACGGTAACTTTTAACAAAATATTGGACGATTTCATGTATAATAGGATTCGGTGTATTTATTGTTATGTTATGAGCCGTCACGTTTTGTTACGCGTCTACACGCACTTTTGACGTTATTTTCATTTTTCAATTGCATACTGCTATAAGGCATAGACTTTCATTACAATTTCAATATCGTATTTGGAAAGAGATTTTCAATGCGGTTGTTTTGAGGTATAAACCATGACGATACGTCAAATATATTTCTTGTTTCGGTGTAATGAACCTGCGATGTCGTCGCAATTTGGAAATTGGTACAAACACCGTGCGTAACGTCTTTACATATCCTTTGTAGAAATGCCTTTACCTATCCCTCATAGAAATGCCTTAACCTATTCCTCATAAAAATGCCTTTACCTATTCCTCATAGAATTCCTTTACCTATCCCTCATAGAAATGCCTTTACCTATCCCTCATAAAAATGCCTTTACCTATTCCTCATAGAAATGCCTTTACCTATTCCTTGTAGAAATGCCTTTACCTATTCCTTATAGAAATGCCTTTACCTATCCCTTGTAGAAATACCTTCACATATCCCTTGTAGAAATGCCTTCACATATCCCTTGTAGAAATGCCTTCACATATCCCTTGTAGAAATGCCTTTACCTATTCCTCATAGAAATGCCTTCACATATCCCTTGTAGAAATGCCTTTACCTATTCCTCATAGAAATGCCTTCACATATCCCTTGTAGAAATGCCTTTACATATTCCTCATAGAAGTGCCTTTACCTATTCCTCATAGAAATGCCTTTACCTATTCCTCATAGAAATGCCTTCACATATCCCTTGTAGAAATGCATTTACCTATTCCTCATAGAAATGCCTTCACATATCCCTTGTAGAAATGCCTTTACATATTCCTCATAGAAGTGCCTTTACCTATTCCTCATAGAAATGCCTTTACCTATTCCTCATAGAAATGCCTTCACATATCCCTTGTAGAAATGCCTTTACATATCCCTTGTAGAAATGCCTTACCTATGCCTCATAGAAGTGCCTTTACCTATTCCTCATAGAAAAGCCTTTACCTATTCCTCGTAGAAATGCCTTTACATATCCCTTGTAGAAATGCCTTTACCTATTCCTCATAGAAGTGCCTTTACCTATTCCTCATAGAAGGCCTTGACCTATTCCTCGTAGAAATGCCTTTACATATCCCTTGTAGAAATGCCTTTACATATCCCTTATAGAAATGCCTTTACATATCCCTTGTAGAAATGCCTTTACCTATTCCTCATAGAAATGCCTTTACATATCCCTTGTAGAAATGCCTTTACATATCCCTTATAGAAATGCCTTTACATATCCCTTATAGAAATGCCTTTACATATCCCTTGTAGAAATGCCTTTACATATCCCTTATAGAAATGCCTTTACATATCCCTTGTAGAAATGCCTTTACCTATTCCTCATAGAAATGCCTTTACATATCCCTTGTAGAAATGCCTTTACATATCCCTTATAGAAATGCCTTTACATATCCCTTATAGAAATTCCTTTACCTATTCCTCATAGAAATGCCTTTACATATCCCTTGTAGAAATGCCTTTACATATCCCTTATAGAAATGCCTTTACATATCCCTTGTAGAAATGCCTTTACCTATTCCTAATAGAAGTGCCTTTACCTATTCCTCATAGAAGGCCTTTACCTATTCCTCGTAGAAATGCCTTTACATATCCCTTATAGAAATGCCTTTACATATCCCTTATAGAAATGCCTTTACATATCCCTTATAGAAATGCCTTTACATATCCCTTATAGAAATGCCTTTACATATCCCTTATAGAAATTCCTTTACCTATTCCTCATAGAAATGCCTTTACATATCCCTTGTAGAAATGCCTTTACATATCCCTTATAGAAATGCCTTTACATATCCCTTGTAGAAATGCCTTTACCTATTCTTAATAGAAGTGCCTTTACCTATTCCTCATAGAAGGCCTTTACCTATTCCTCGTAGAAATGCCTTTACATATCCCTTGTAGAAATGCCTTTACATATCCCTTATAGAAATGCCTTTACATATCCCTTGTAGAAATGCCTTTACCTATTCCTCATAGAAATGCCTTCACATATCCCTTGTAGAAATGCCTTTACATATCCCTTGTAGAAATGCCTTACCTATGCCTCATAGAAGTGCCTTTACCTATTCCTCATAGAAAAGCCTTTACCTATTCCTCGTAGAAATGCCTTTACATATCCCTTGTAGAAATGCCTTTACCTATTCCTCATAGAAGTGCCTTTACCTATTCCTCATAGAAGGCCTTGACCTATTCCTCGTAGAAATGCCTTTACATATCCCTTATAGAAATGCCTTTACATATCCCTTGTAGAAATGCCTTTACCTATTCCTCATAGAAGTGCCTTTACCTATTCCTCATAGAAGGCCTTTACCTATTCCTCGTAGAAATGCCTTTACATATCCCTTATAGAAATGCCTTTACATATCCCTTATAGAAATGCCTTTACATATCCCTTATAGAAATTCCTTTACCTATTCCTCATAGAAATGCCTTTACATATCCCTTGTAGAAATGCCTTTACATATCCCTTATAGAAATGCCTTTACATATCCCTTGTAGAAATGCCTTTACCTATTCTTAATAGAAGTGCCTTTACCTATTCCTCATAGAAGGCCTTTACCTATTCCTCGTAGAAATGCCTTTACATATCCCTTGTAGAAATGCCTTTACATATCCCTTATAGAAATGCCTTTACATATCCCTTGTAGAAATGCCTTTACCTATTCCTCATAGAAATGCCTTTACATATCCTTTGTAGAAATGCCTTTACATATCCCTTATAGAAATGCCTTTACATATCCCTTATAGAAATTCCTTTACCTATTCCTCATAGAAATTCTTTACATATCCCTTGTAGAAATGCCTTTACATATCCCTTATAGAAATGCCTTTACATATCCCTTGTAGAAATGCCTTTACCTATTCCTCATAGAAATGCCTTTACCTATTCCTCATAGAAATGCCTTTACAATATTAGTAATACAGTTTCCTGACAGGGTACATGAGGATTTCTTACCGGCTGAGGAAAATCATTGTTACCCGAGCCGTAGGAAACTGTATAACAAATTTTTTATACTGCAAAGTTTTCATTGTTCAAATGAAATATTTCGGAATTTGTCGTGCACAGCGCTCAAAGTAAACAGTAACAAAATCGTGTCAAAACATATGACGTTGAGTGTAAGTGACGTCATATGTGTATGACGTTGTTATTCAAAAGAGATATAGGCAAACTCGTATTTAGACAGTTGCAAACTTTTCAAGAAAAAAAGTGACTGTTGAAAGATCCCACCCCGATTAGTTCTTATCCGAAATGGACTTAAAACAGAGGACCAATCCAGGATCCACTGTTGAATGCACTGAGTCCTGTCGAGCAGTCAGCCGTCTTATTTTCTGCAAAGACTGAAGAGCCTGTCAGCCAATGAAACAGCTGCATTTCTATGTACCTGTCAGCTCACAGGGTACTTCGTGCCAGGTCTACGGCTCCGTAGCCTATCAGAAGTAAGGATTTTACTTTGCAGTATAATAATTTTCTTGTAGAAATGCCTTAACCCATTCCTCATAGAAAAGCCTTTACAATTCCCTTTGTAGAAATGCCTTTACCTATTCCTCATAAAAATGCCTTAACATTTCCCTTGTAGATATGCCTTTACCTATTGTTTACAACAGACAAGGCATGACGGACACAGGGTCATCACAATTATAGCTCTCCTTGAGCCTTTGGCTCAAGTGAGCTAAAATATTTATGACTCATCTGGTATCATACTGGCAACAGACATCTGTTCTTAGAGTACAGAATGTTTTTTGGGGAAAGAATATAGCATCATCCCATGTACTTACAAGACTACGATAGTTGCCTATGGCGTATGGCACCAGTTCCATGATTTCCAAGAAAAGTCTATCAATCTCACTATACTGTGAAACATCTCTAGTACGACCACTAAAACATTGATTTCATAAAATAAAGGTGACAGCTTAAAGCAACATGATTGTAAAACAGAAAGCTCCCTGTATTACGTTCATCTTGCTATAAGCAGTCATCTGCCTTCAACACCTAATAACTCACACAAATAGAGAGATTTTACTGTATTATAATCCTTGTGAAGCCAACTTCTTCACCGAACTGTCCTTGGGTCTATCACACAGAAAACTGTTCTCCCGAGGGACACCCTCCCCAATTTGTCATCCCTATTTCTGAAGTGCAACCGCCACTAGCATATTAATGACTTCGCAACAGAACAAAAATATCCTTTTGGAAAATCTACAAGCACCATCATGTTAATCCTCAGCCCATAGCCTGTTTCTAGTTATGAAGACAGGTGAACACTTAAAGCAGGTTGAAAGTAAAGCAGAAAGCACCTCAATGTGCATTCTGCTTTATTTTCACCCTGCTTAAAGTTATCATCTGTTAGATTATAGCAAACATTTCTTAATGAAACATACTTACTCGTGACTAAAAATTACATTTATGATTGAATTTTGACTATTTTCTAGGAATAAAAAGGTGTATTTATGTGGTAATGGGTTAATTCTCTTCCACTTATATATCAATTAATGAACTGTTGAATCTTGATCGGTTTGTCACCAATATTTTCTTAAACATGGCTAGTATACAAGTAGTGCAGACCCTGAGCAGAGGTTTCTGTAAGGTCTACACTGTTTGAAAATGCTTACAGTTAAAACTCCTTTACAAAAACTATCCAAAAGAAGGTGTTCCTAATCTGAAAGCATGCACCTACTTTATATTTAAAACAGCAAGGGCAGATATTTCATGTAGGTTCTTTCTGCTTTACTGTCATCCTGCTTTACACAGTATCTTGCCTTAAACACAGTTTGATAGTCATGATTAACATTGATTGCTGCAAATATCATCTGCTTATGTTACAAAAATTGAATTTTCTAATTTTCTTTTCAAAACAGGGTCAACTCAAACAGGTAACTCAAAACTTGTTTAAGTCAAACTTACATAATTTTCGAAGTTCAAACATGGATTAGCCATGTTTTAACTTTGAAATACAGGTATATTTGACTAATATAAGTCTGAATAAAAGACATACAATTTAAGAAATATGGGTTAGTGCAGTCTCAGATAAGGGGATCGAGTATTTAAAAAAAATAAAAAATTATTTCTGCATTAAATCCTATGGTGCTACTACTGATTAGAATCCTCTCTTTGAGATAATTCTAATGAGTAGTAACACCATAGAATTTGGTAAGCCTGAAACATATATTATAAGCCTGAATTAAAGACAAACAATATGGGTTAGTTCATTTTATGGGAGTTTGAGTTATTGGATTAGGCTTGTCCAGTGATTGGGTCTTTAAACACAGGTTTCTCAGTGCACCACAGTTTTCATAATTTAATTTAAAGACAGTTTTCGCATGTGGAAATTCAATTTAGTCTTTACAGACTTCCAAGAACCGCAAATTATTGTTGCTAAAAGAAATAAAATTCCCAGTGATTAATAGCACTGAAGCCAAGAAATGTTTTCTAGTTGGGAACATTTGCTACTGCAGAAGTGTTGTCAATTTTTAACCTTGGCCCTTCTTCACTCAGAACAGCAACACACCCCTCTAATAACTGTACTAGAGAAAACAGGCACGTCAGAAAATACCACTTTCCTATCATTGATTACTTCAAAGTTTATAACACAAAAAAATCATCCATTTATACAAATGCATAGCATGCAAACTCCTAGCATGCTTGGGAAGAAACCATGATAGGCTTGCAAACAGTTTGGATCCTGATGAGACTTTGTTTTGAAAAGAAATTTAGAAAACTGTGTTTTAGAACAATAGTTGAGGATCATTGTTGAGGACAAAAAATTTACCCAGCATGCAAAAAGTTAGGAAAATAGATTGCTTCATTAACACCTAACATTTTCCTCAAATCTGGAGAAATGGCAAGATGGTCTTCTGTTCCATGTTGGTGCTATTTCTTATGAAACAAGCTGTCATATTAATTTTGAATCAGAGATACCAGAAACTGAACACAAATGCAATATAATCAAACATAGAAAAGTATAGCTTTCTGAAAATTCTGATTCAGTAGCACGACTCTTTTCTTCGAAAAAACAAGCTTAAAAGTATTTTGCATTTTGGTGAAGCTAAAACAAAATTCTCTCACCTGAGCGTAAAGTTGAAACGGTTACATGCACTTATAATCTTAACTATCAAAGTTTAAGATGACCATTATATTGGTATACTAGATAACAACTCATGTTATAGTATAGTAGACATTTAACCTTGACTTGGGTGACCACTGAATGAAGAAAACACGACTATCTTAACCCTTAGCATGCTGAATTGTAGTCTGCCCAAAATATAATCCTCTAAACAATTCCAAAATCATACAAAAAGAAATTAAATTGAAGAAACTATGAAAATGAGTGGCAAACATTTTAGATCCATATCAGATGCTGTGTTTCATAATGTCTGACCTTGATCCAAACTGTTTGCAAATATTAGGCCCATTCTGCTTTACTTTTAGCCTGCTTTTATGCTACAACTTGCTAGGAATAGAAATTCTTCTTTTGGTGCTTATTCATGACTGTATAAAATGGAACTGTTTTCTTCAGTGGAGGAATACATTAAAAGCGTAAAAAGGTGTATATCTGAAGTAATGGGTTAAGCAGGTTCTAGTTATCCTAGTTGAAATATAACAAAGTACCCAATCACATCAGCAGTGTTTTAAATTCACAATGCCTGGAACCAATCTGTCTGATATCTAATTGGGCAGAAAAATTATGTCAATAATTACAGCATCAAAATTTAGTAGAGAGGGCAGGAAGTGCACACTTGGCAATAAAAATGACAAAGACTAACATTTCCAGAACACCTAAAGCTGTCTGTCTCCTTTTAAGCCACAATATTATGTCTAATTATAGCGTGATGAAATATATCGAAAATTATAGACAGCCAACAACCTATGCTACCCTACCTATTTCTGCAGTTGTTCGAGATATGTTGAAAGCATTCAGAAAAAAAGTCAGGACTTTTCTCCATGTAGTGACTACTCGTTAGAATCACCACAGCATGACAATTGTAATGAATAGTCACATCATATCGTTTGATGGCGGCATAAGGTTGTTAGCTTTTAAAATTCACCCTGTAACTGGAGGTCCTGACAAGAGCAGGTTACATAACACTCTAAGACTGCATTCAAAAGTAATGCACACTAGACTACAGAATATTAAACAAGAATTTAAAAACAAGAAGTGTTTCACCTATCGGTTACATATCAAAAGAAAATAGCCAATATAAATGACCTTGACCTTAGGTCAAG
Source organism: Gari tellinella (assembly GCA_922989275.2). Classification (NCBI taxonomy): domain Eukaryota; kingdom Metazoa; phylum Mollusca; class Bivalvia; order Cardiida; family Psammobiidae; genus Gari; species Gari tellinella. The sequence goes on from OV277858.1 coordinate 58,742,090, forward strand.
GTTGGTAGACACTTGGAAGTTTCTTCGGAGGAAAAAGTTGAAAATTTCTACTTCCCATCTAACTGTTTGTATAGAAATATAGTACTATCATTGTTACTGACAGGGGAATAACTTTGATAATTGCAGCCTGACCTCACTAATACTGATATCATCATACAATTAATAACATAACATTTCAGGCAATAAATGGTCTCAAAAATGGAGTAAACATGTCACATTCAGACTTGCTCTTGTATTTGTCCCATAAATGGTGATCTAAAATATATATTTCTTCAAAATATTTGGTTTTAACCCTTTTACCCCAAGGCCTGCTTCTAGTATTAAAGATAGGTGACCACTTAAAATATGTTGAAAGTAAAGCAGAATGTGCCCTAAAGTGCATTCTGCTTTACTCTCAGCCTGCTTTAAACCATCATCTGCAATGATAAAGAAAACATTTTTTATGATACATATTCATGACTATAAATTGGAACTATTTTCTTCAGTGGAGGAATAAGTTCAATGTGCTAAAATGCACTTCTGTGGAGTAAAGGGTTAACCCTTTCCCCCATAGAAGCGCCTTTTAGCGAATGTGATTTATTTCTCCGCTGAAGAAAATAGTTCCAATTTAATAAGTCATGAATATATATTATAGTGAATACATTCTATATTCTAGCACAAAATAGCTTAAAGCAGGCTGAAAGTAAAGCAGAATGCGCTTAAGGCGCTTTCTGCTTTACTTTCAATCTGCTTTAAGTAGTCCACTATCTTCAATACTAAAAATAGACTATCAGGTAAAGGGTTAAAGGGTACCCTTCGGGCACTCTGATTCAATTTTGAACAGTAAATTTTAGAGTGGGTAGACATTTCATTAAATGAAGACTTTCAATTGGTATCAAATAGGGATTTATGCTCATATTAGATGGTTTAGCAAATCCATAAACACATAAATCATAAAAGAATTACATGTTTAAATGTTGCAACATCATTAAACACTCATAAATCATGGCTTGCTATCAGCAAAATACTTTATTGGTGAATATTTATTGCCAATTTTCTCATTGTTTAAACTATTAGCTGTCACAAGATCAGTCTGGAAATCAAACCATGAAATCATTGAACATAGGCCCAAACATTAACCCTCTAATCAATAAATATGCCCTTTAACACATTTAAGTAATTCCTCCACTGACGAAAATAGTTCCAAACTATACAGTCATGAGTGTGTACCATAGAAAATATTTTCTATATCCTAGAAGATGGTAGCTTGAAGCAGGATGAAAGTAAAGCAGAATAGGTCTGAAGGTGCATTCTGCTTTACTATAAACCTGCTTTAAGTGGTCACCTGTCTTCAAAACTAGAAACAGCCTATATGGGAATGGGTTAAATTCATTATATGGCAGTGTAGACTAAGATCAGACGCAGAGCTTAGAATAAGTGTGCTTAGTTGTGCTTGGTCTACAATTTTTGCAATGCAATAAGTCAAGAAAAGTCCTGTCTCATGGCACAGATTAAATCAAGTTGCCCTAATGACAGCACCAGGGTTCAGAGGCAGATTATTAATTCTGCCATATATTTGATGTAACAATTGCCATAATGAATATTTACACTTCACTTCAGTAGCACATTTTTTCTCTTATCAGATTATAAGCCAACTTCAACTATTGTTTATTGCATGTTTGGTGTTAAAATTACTTTGCCTTCAATCAGACTAAATCACTAAATTTGTGGTAAACAGAACATTTTCAGCTTTCCTGTTGATCTGGGTCTTTTACAGTTTGCAAAGTCCATGCTTCAACCCTTTACCCCATAAAGCCAGTTACCACTTATAAGCAGAATGTAAGTAAAGTTGTTGCTCCTTCAGGAGTAATTTGCTTTAATCTGAACCCACTTTAAGCTAAAATCTGGAAAGATACTGGAAACGCTGGCTGCAATAATTATTTATAGTCAGAAGTTCCTAGGCGGGGACTTAACTTTCTTTAGTGTAGAAATAACTAAGAGTCAGTGAAAGGTGTAATAATGTAGTAATGGGTTAAACAATGTAAAAGCTCAGCAATGTTTGCACTCAACTATTGTTGGAACTAACCTTCAATAGAAAACAGTTATAATCTGAGCATTTAACAAATGTACAAGTTAAGATCAATGCACCAGAATTACTGTAAGAAAGTTTTAACTATTTGCATGCTGGGTGATTTTGTCTTGTGCAATAATTCTTCTGCTACTGTTCAAAAACAAGTATTCTCAAAAAAAAATCAAAACAGGGTCAGTGTCAAACAGTCTGAATCCTGATGAGACGCCACATTATACGGTGTCTCATCAGGATCTAGACTGTTTGCAAAAGTAATGACCATTTCGCCACAAGCATGCAAAGAGTTAAGAAAGCATTGATGCCTGCCAAGGAGTTTGACACAACAGACTTCAAATCATTAAACAGCAGGCTAACAATAGGGAACTGATCTCAATCCCTATGCTGTGGGAGGTTACAGGACATATTGCACAGCCAAACGGAAATTAAATATTCCTGACATTCAAAGCCCATGTACAGAAGAAACTGCATTGCTCTGCTAGATTGATCTGACGCAATCTGTGGAGGAACAGAATATGACACTATAAAGTGGGAGACATAATTTCTCAAAGCTAACTGTAATAACATTTGTCTCTGCATAAATGCCTAAAATTTACAATCAACTTGATCCTATTACCCCATAGCCTGATACTTCGTTTTAAAGACATTAAAAGTGACTACTTAAAGCAGGTTTTTAGTAAATCAGAATGTACCAGTCTTTCAGTCTTCTTTAACTCTTTAAACCCTAGTCACGCATATATGCGTCATTTGCAAACAGCGTACATGTGAGGAGTACACTTGTCCTATGCAAACAGTGTAGACCCTGATCAGAGGGCTCCTTAAGGAGCCCTCTGATCAGAGTCTACACTGTTTGTCATTTTGATATATATTGTAAGAATCGACTCTAAAAAGTTAAAAAATAGACTACGGTAAACTATTGTCCATATGAGGTTTCAGGGAGGAAAGGATTAAGCTCCTATCTGCTAGAAAACATAAATGTTCCTTATAATTCATATTCTTGACTGTATATATAATTGGAAGTATTCTTTTCAGTGGAGGAATAAATTAAAGGCGTAAAAAAGGTGTTAAAGAATGAACTTATTTTAACAAAAATTGATAACGATAGTTAATTTTGTGAGAATTGCATATATAGAGACTAAAACCCATGCATCACATGGCAATTCATAAGTTGTGACTGCATGGATCTATATATGAAAATAAATTTTGGAAACAAATTTTGCAATGGGAAAACATAAGCTGGGTTAAACATTTCAAGGAGCCCTTGATATTTAAGTGGCATCTGAACAGAAAAGCATAGATGAATTGTAATATAATTCATTACTGATCAAATTAACCCTTTTCTCAATAGATACACAATTTTACATGTACTTTCAACAAGAATATACAGTAAACACATACTGTTTCTACTCTACCATAATAAATATAAAATTAATGCTGTTTCACAATATAAAATATATACAATAAATCCATGGAGTTTTCTGCTTTGCTTTCATCTTACTTTAGCAATAACCTTCTTTATCACATAATTTGCGGTCTGGGAGTTGCATAAAGCGATTGTATAAATATCGTAATCCACTAGTGGAATATCGTTTTTTGGGCTCCGGCCTAAGTTGTTCATCCATAAGCGCTGCATGTAGCGGGTGCCAAATGACGTCATTTACTATGACGTTAACGTAAACAATGTAACGTTTGGCGGAAAATCTATATAGCGGAGGATCTACAAACTACGGCTTCAAATCAATTTAATAGGTGCTTGAACTTGTAATGTGATAAATAGAATATCACATTCGTGTTCATTATTTATCATTTTTAATAAACTCGTTGACTAAAATGAATATGACGCTCGCCAAGGCTGGCGTCATATTATTTTAGTCAACTCGTTTATTAAAATTGATAAATAATGAACACTCATACAATATCCTCTATTTAAGACATTACTGAATAAATGCCTTTCATGTATTCCTCCAATTAAGACAATCAAGTAAAATCCATAGATATCTTAAAATAACCTAGATCGGCTATAGGCCAATCAGCGACGGTAATCGAGAAGCCATCTTGGTTCGTGTATGCTATTCATGTTCCAATGGTCTGGTGCACGTCGTATTGCGGTAGATTAATGACGTTACATGCTGTGCGCAGTAATCCCGTCTACGTTGACGGTGCGTCATTGACTACAGAAGTTGCTAAGAACCGTTCCATAGTTGCTATGATTAATCGATGATTTTATTCAGTTAAATAAGAATTACCATCATTTTGTGCTTATTATTGTTTGATTGTCGTTTTACGGTGCATATTTATGTTACAAGATGTATGTAGTACGAATTCATTCTTAAATGAAAGTAAATCATATTTTGTTTCTGGAGGGAAACTGTATGATACACGTACCAAGATGGCGTCTCTCTGACCGTCGACCAATGGGAGCTCAGCGCTAGGTGGCCGATCTAGTCTCTTAAGATATCTATGGTAAAATCCACATAACTGTAATTCTGTCACACGGAACAACACATATTTTCGGTTTTAACCTTCTTCAATAGAAAACATGATATCTGTTCTTTTTAAAATGGGAATAGAAAGGAATAGATGCAAAAGCATTTATAGGCATGTATTTATTTGTTTTGAAGCAGTTTTTTTTTTTCATTTTTAATTAACTTTACCCATTACCCTATAAATACGCTTTTTACGCCTCTAACTTATTCCTCCATTGAAGAAAATAGTCAACTTTACACAGTTGTGAATATGCACCATAAGGAGCTTAAAGCAGGCTGAAAGTAAAGCAGAATGCACATTAAGGCACATTCTGCTTTACTTTCAGCCTGCTTAAAGACATCCCTAGACGACCTTTTGATCATAACACCTGACAAGCTATCAAAGCATGCAGCCACGTGCAAGTTTGTCCTTACTGCTATCTTGTCTAGGGATATACTCATCAAAGCGTTTCATGTGTGGCCCGTACCTTAAAACTGTTAGTTTGGTTAGTAAAACCCATTGAAAAAAACCTTGAGTGTGAGTATGTGAGGGCCTCTCTAGACAACTGGAGATTAGTTACCTGGATTTTCACACCAACTGAGATTGGTGACACCTTGTGATTCACGATTTTTCTCATCTATCTAATAATGGGGGGGGGGGGGGGGGGGTCGGGGGGGGGGGTTCTGTCAAAGGACTGAGGAAAAGTCTTTAAAGTGGTCATTTGTCTTCAAAATGAGAAGCAGGCTACGGGATAATGGGTAAATCTTGTCTTACCATGACCATTCTATTCTTCGACTTTTTGCCGGCGGTTGAGACATATGACGATATGACCAACATTCAGACTATAATCACAAAATAAATGTTAGCAATCAATTTGTAATTAATTAATTAATTATTTAAGCATATTTACCATTTGGTTGGTCAGAATGCATACTTGTTAAATTGCTCATTCACAGATTTATTGGTCATATATATAACCTTGCAATTGAATTTGACATTAGATTTACCAAGCTGTAATATCTATCACCTCTTGAGTTTATTTCGCTGCTCCATCCTAATTCTCAGTGCTGATTGACAATTTAAATTGTTTTCAAAATGCCCATTATCACTCGTTCCTGACTTCCAATGACGTGACTTATGTGTATTTATCACACCTCTGTTGATTACATGATGCACCTGACTGCTAGTAATGACATCAGTTCCTAACAAGTACAATAATTGCTCCCGGCAGTTTGACATTACCAGTTTGTGTGTATTGCATGGATAACAAATTCCAGATACACCTCCGGTTTAAAGAGGAAATTTTTCCGTTGATATGATACACCCCCCCCTCCCCGCTAAAACGTGTTTGCTTTCCGAAGTTCATAGGTAGGTTGGTATACCAGGGTTTTTACTATATAAAAAAGAAAGGTTGGAAACAAGAAAAAGTTTTTGTCCGGTTTAGAGGAAATTCTGGTATCCAGGGGTTCCAGTTTGGAGGGGTTCCACTGTAGTTCCAGTTTAAACAGTCATGAATATACAGCATAAGAAAAAAAATTCTGCAAACTAGCAGATTTTAGCTTAGAGCAGGCTGAAAGTAAAGTAGAGTGCACATTCTGCTTTACTCTCAGCCTGTTTGAAGTGGTTGCTTGTCCTCAAAACTAGAAGCAGGCTTTGGGTAAAGGGTTAAATATGAAAGTGGGTAGTGAATTTATAATGGTTATGACTATTAACCCACATAGCTTGTTTCTAGTTTCGAAAATTGATGACCACTTAAAGCAGGTTGAAAGTAAAGCAGAATGTGCCTTAAGGTACATTCTGCTTTACTTTCAGCCTGCTTTAAGCTATCATCTGCTATAGGGATATAGAAACTATTTCTTTTAGTACATATTTATGACTGTATAATTTTGACTGTATAATTTTCTTCATGGGGGAATGAATTTTAAGCGCTAAAAGGCGTTTCTATGGGTGGAAAGGGTTACATACGCAATTGGGTATTGAATGCTTAATAGTTTTGTCTATTAAGGAATGCATGGGAAATAAACACAGATTTCACAGTATTACAGACTAGAAAGCCTAAAGTGTCAATCAAAGATCAACATGAGCAATCAGCTGATTCAATTAAAGGAATTGCCTTCATTCTGAAAGTTCAAAAACCTTTCGTTTTAATCAAAATTACTGAGACTCTGAGATGTTGCCAAAAAAATATTAATAATTTAATACAGAAATGCATTTCAGGTCTTTTGTCTTAATAGAAAACTACAGTAGAATGTGTCTTAACTCTTTCAACTTTAAGTAACTCTTGTGGGTTCTTACGTTCCCTTGTGGATATTTTTAGTTACCAAAACACAAACCAGTCAACTTGGAATTCTAGATAGTTTAATAAATACTGGTCTAAATTAGCAAACAGTGTAAACCCTGATCAGAGGGCTCCTATAGGAGCCCTCTGATCTGTGTCTACGCTGTCTGCAAATGTAATGAGTATATTTTAAACAGGTCCATGGTGTTGAAAGAATTCAGATGCCATCATTTAAAGAAGCTTGGAATGATTTAAGAAAACATCTTAGGTAATTGCTGAATGCCAGACAAAAGTTGATGACTGCTTAATGTAAAGACATTGTTGGAAACAAGAATTTTCTCCGGGTACTCCGGTTCCATCCAACAGAAAAGACCGTATAATTCTAACCCTGTACCTGATAGAAGCGCATTTGATTTATTCCTCCTAAAAAGAAAATAGTTCCTATTTATACAGTAATAAACACTCATTGTTCCAACAGAATTATTTGGTATACAGATGGTAGCTTAAAGCAGAATGCGCCTTAAGGCTCATTCTGCTTTACTTTCAACCTGCTTTAATTGGTCACCTTTTTGCAAACTAAAAACAGGCTATGTAAATTAAAGAGATGTTGCCACCATTGCAATCATGGAGAGTGATTTGTATAAGTTATATTCATAACCGATGTAAAAAGTATAAAATCTGATGTAAGACAAAAGTAAAGAAGAAAGCTGCTAAAGGAGCTTTCTGCTTTACTTTTGCCTTGCATCATGCTGACATGTATCTTTTTTCGCCTGCAACAAGTTTTGTCTGCTACTGATCTAGAAATAGAATTTTCTAACTTTCTTTTCAAAACAGGGTACTGGTACGTCAGAGTGTCAAACAGATTGTATCCTGATGAGATGCTGCTTAAGGGTGTATCAATGTCATGAGCCATTTTTTTCAAAGTATTAAACTTTTTTTCTATCATTGTTTTTTTGGAAGAGCTATTTATGATGAATGAAAAAATGAAAACAAATATATATGGTGGTGTCCTTTTTTTTGAGCTACAGCGATTTGAAAAAGGTATGTCAAATTTGGATTTTTTCTTCAAATTTTACCCATTCAGAGTACAAGCTTCAGTAAAATCTATTTCAAAACAAAACAAAAATGTTAATTTGGGTTTTCTTTATATAGTTCATGTCTATGGTGGTATGTTCACATATATAAACCCAAATTTAGACAAAGCAGGCACCAGGTTTGAACAATATGGATCCTTGAATATCAAAAATATGCTTTATATAGGGGCATGATTTTATTAGATTTTTATTTTATGAAAAAAAGTAAAAAAGTTTGAAAATGAAATAGTTCTAGTATTAAACTTTTTCTTATATTCTACCAGATAAAAGCCCATACTAAGACAGTTCAAAATATGAAAAGAAATTGAAAGGTCAGTGTTGAAAATTTTGAGTTATTAAAGTAAAAAGAGTTATCGCCCCTTACACAATTTACAAAAAAGTACCATATCAATGATATTTAGAGCTTTATAAATTTCACATTTTGTGCCTTTTTTTTCTAAAATTAGTTTTTGTATGAAGAAATACTACCATAGATAGAAAATACATAACACAAAACCAAATTATCATATTTGTTTTCATTTAAAATGGGTTTTATTGAAGCGGGCTGTTTGAAAAGGACAAAATAAGAGGAAGTGGGTGGTGTAAATTTTACATGGCCGTAGAGCCAACTGTTGTTCACCAAAATGTACACTTTTTCTATTTTTTCATTCATCTTAAATAGCTCTTCAATACAAAACCATCATAGAGTCTTTTCATATACTTTGAAAATTTCCCAAATTCATGACATTGATACACCCTTAATGCATTTAGGTTACCATTGTTTCATCTCTAGCATGCTTGAAATTAAATTATTATACCGGGAGAGTTAAATTGAATACTAAATCAGACTGAGAGAATTTAGGCAGTGAATTATAGGTGAATAAATCACAGTTTCTTCACTGCAAATTTCTCACAGGTGGATGGCAGTCATTAGATGAGGACAGAAAAGGCAATATTCATCAAAGTCTGCGGTAATCTGATAACTATGGAACAATTAACTCCCTTTATTAGATCTAATGCAGTTAACTCCCTTTATTAGATGCTAAAAGCAAGTTTCACTGCCAATGGCTACATATAAGTCACATTGCATCAGTTTTATTAACTCATTCCCACCATAGATACATGACTATTTACGCCTTAATTCCTCAACCAAAGAAAATTTAATAGTTCCACTTTATGCAGTCATAGTCATGCTCCAAAAGAAATATTTTCTATATTATAGCAGATGGAAGCTAGCAGGCTGAAAGTAAAGCAGAATGCACCTTAGGGCACATTATGTTTTACTTTTAACCTGCTTCAAGGACTCACCTGTCTTTATAACTAGAAACAGGCTATGGTGTAATGGGTTAATATCAGATACCGTGTAACTCAGCATCTGATTTGATCTGTGCTTTTACAAAGCTTGAACAAAATACTAATGATGATATTAATGCTTCTCTCGCTGAAATGTAAGATTGTAAACTCCACTTACTACGAACATTTATTTCCTGTACCACTACATTGGATAATTCAGCACTGTCCAGTTTCCCAGAAAAGAGTGCACACTCATTTCAGACAAATCTTATAAGAAAACAGTGTAGACCTTGATCAGACAGCTGTTGAAGTAACTGTCAGATTTATGTCTATACTGTTTTCAACAAGAGGCCCATGCGGGCCTAAATATCGCTCACCTGGAAAACACCAACACATGGGTCACCTGACCCCTGGAGTGGAATCATGTATTACCCCAGAGACATAATTTCAAAAATCTTGCTGATGAACTTGAAAATTAAGTGTGCTGTCAAATATTTTCTACATGGATGGTTTCAGACAGGAAGACTTTTCATTGAAAAAAAATCTATTTTTAGCTAATATGACCCAGATATGCAACAGAACCTAACCATTTTAGCAATATTGGTAAAGAACATCTAAAAGTGTCACTATGCTAAATATCAAAGCTCTTGCCATAGTAGTTTCAGAGAAGAATATTTCACTACATAACTCTATGTAAAATTGGACCCCTAGGGTCTTGGCAGTTTTAACCCAAGGGGCATAATTCGTACAAACTTGATAGAGGACCTAAAGATGATGCTTTGTGCCAAAAATCTAAGCTCAAGGTATTGTGATTTCAGACAAGAAGATTTTTTAAGTTTTCATTGAAAAAAATCTATTTTTAGTTCCTGTGACCTAGGTATGCAACTGACCGGAACCATATTTACAATATTGGTTAAGGGCTTCTATAAGTGTCATCATGCCAAATATGAAAGCTCTGGCCATATTAGTTTCAGAGATAAAGATGTTTGAAGATTTCACTATATAACTCTATGTAAAATTACGACCCCCGGAGCGGGGTCATTTTTTACCCCAGGGACATAATTTGAACAATATTGATAAAGGACCTGTAGATGATGCTTTGTGCCAAATATCTAAGCTCAAGGTACTGTGGTTTCAGACAAGAAGATTTTTTAAGATTTCATTGAAAAAATCTATTTTTAGCTCCTGTGACCTAGATATGCAACTGACCGGAGCCATATTTACAATATTGGTTAAGTACCTCTAGAAGTTACACCATGCCAAATATCAAAGCTCTAGCTATGTTAGTTTCAGAGAAGAAGAGGTTTGAAGAATTCACTATATAACTCTATGTAAATTTGTGACCCCCGGGGCGGGGTAATTTTTTACCCCGGGGACATAATTTGAACAATCTTGATAGAGGACCTAAAGATGATGCTTTGTGCCAAATATCTAAGCTCAGGGTACTGTGATTTCAGACGAGAAGATTATTTAAGTTTTCATTGAAAAAGTCTATTTTTAGCTCGTGTGACCTAGATATGCAACGGACCGGAAATGTGTGAACAACTTTGAAAGAGGACCATATAAGGATCATTCAAGCCAAGTTTGGTAAAAATCTATCCAGTTGGATAAATATTGTGGTCTCTAGAGTGTAAACACTAAAATTGTTGACACCGGACGACGCACGCCGGACGCCGGACATTCTAGGATTGCAAAAGCTCACCCTGAGCTAGCTCAGGTGAGCTAAAAATGTATCGGTACAAATTTACCTCTGGAAACCCCTAATAAAAAATAACATTCAACATAATCTTATTTTCAGTTCTTATCCTTATTAAACATATATAGCCTACTATGAGCATCTGTCACTTTAGCTATAACATCGGATTAAAATAACGAAAAAATTCCCGATAAAAGAGTAGATTCATATCAGATAGTTTATATACTATAATGGACCCAATCCAATTTTGATCTAGGTCTATAATTATAATATTATTCTTCCCGTGTATTTTGTACAAATCACAATAAATAAGTTGGTTTTGATTCTTTTTTAAGGCAAAATTGGAAACAGCACAGACCTTGATGAGGGTTTCTGTATGAGTCCATTGATCTGGGTTAAATTCCTTTGCATTATCATACAAGTGTACTTTTGACAGGTACATTTTTTAAACAACATGCAGATACACTCATCACCTGGTTTCAATGGGTATACATACATTCTGAAAGGGAGTGTTGAATGGATTGACATGCATCCTCATAGCCTAAGAAGCTTTATTATTATTATAATTAAGAAATGGAAAAGAAATAGATTTTTGTTTTTAAGAAACATTTGAAGGTCTTTTCTTAATTTTTTTTTAAACAGTATCAGACAAAAGCAGCATTATATGTGCTGAAACTGTAGTATTCCTAAGAGGGGTAACAGAAACTAACTCTTTGAATGCAGGGAATTTTTTTTCGTCTGCAAAAAAAAAGTGTCATCAGCTTCTATTCTGAAAATAGAATTTTCTTCATTTCTTTTCAAAAGAAGGTCAGAGTTTCAAACAGTTTTGGACACGGATGAGACACTGCATTACTCGGTACCTCATCAGGATTGAAACTGTTTGCACTTTTGAATGATCATGGTTTCAACGCTAGCATACTAAGAGTTAAGCTGTATTTGGAAGACATTTGTACAGTAATCAAACAGTTAAAGCTGATGGCAGATATATCCTGTATAGACACATTTCCTGGCATATCTTAACCCTTTACTTCATAGATATGCATACACATATCATTTATTCTTCCACTGAAGAAAATAGTTCCAATTTATACATTCATGAATAGGTATCATAGGAAATACTCTTTCTATACTTGCTGATAATAGCTTAAAGAAGGCTGAAAGTAAAGCAGGATGTGCATTGAGGCATATTCCGCTTTACTTTCAACCTGATTTAAGTGACCACCTGTTTTCAAAACTATATATAGGCCATTGGGTAATGTCAGATAATTATATCCTGTATAGACACATTTCCTGGGATGTATCAACATTCAATCCACATGGAAACTTCTAAGACACAAGTTTAGCTCAATGTGATAATGTTCTGTGTAAAGAAACAATGATAATAATGGTAGTAACAATTAATACTGTTTACTTTCACACTTTGGGGTAAAAATAATCCTTCTTGTCATAGAAAGTATGTTTCTCATGCAAAGTGCATTTCTCTTTCACAAATAACAGAACTTGGTGCAGGTTTCACCTAAAATTCTATTAGCCAATTTTAACCTAATCAGTGCAGCAAAATAACCCACCCTAGCCCATGAAAACGTGTCTATTTATAGCTGCAACAAGCCAAACAGTACAAAACTAACCCGTCCACCAGCATAATCTGTGCACTAAAAGTGCTTTAATGAAGAAAGCAATCATGTTTAGAACCAATTACAAAAGTAGGATGTCTTAAAATGGCAACCAATTTTTACGTTATTGTAAGTTTGACCATCAACAACACCTTATACTTCCAAGCCTGACTAAAACCTTTCCTGCTCTAATTGACAATTTAGTGCTGCATAGGCTTATATGTATATGATTATATAAGTAAATTAAACCTCTCTAATACAACCACTGAAACAAATTTTATTGACTGTATGAAATACAGGTGACAGCTTAATGCAAGGTGACAGTAAGACAGAAAGCTCCTACAGGAGCTTTCTGTTTTACTGTCACCTTGCTTTTAAGCAGTCACATGTCTTAAAAACCTTATAATTAACACAATTCAGTGGTTGTAATAAGTGAGGTTTTACTGTAAACTGAACACTTATATACTGTTTACAAACAAATAACCCTTCTTCTACAAGCACATATTGACACTTTTTGAAATCAGTGTAAACCAAAGAACTGTTCAATCAGGGTCTGCACTGTTCCAACACCATCTGTCAGACATGAATCTTCACTTTTTCCTTTGGAACTTTATATATATATAATTTTAATCAGATAACTCATATGTATGCAGTAAAACACTCTTATACAGTCCATTCCTTAATCAGTCGAATACTTAATTTAGGGAATGGACTGTATAAGAGTGGTTTACTGCATACATATGAGTTATCTGAATACCTCCCTTTATAATGCAATATATTATTTTAGTGAATATAGTACTTCAGATGTTTACATATGAATATTCAGTCGTAGAAGGGTAACCTTATCAAGTAAGTCACGGCAAATTGGTGAAGAAAAATTGTGTCATTTGTTATTCTTGGCAGTTGATTTCTCACTACGTTATCTATCAAACAAACAGTAAAACAGACATTCAATACTGATAACAATACTCTCCTCACTGAACCTAGACACACAGCATGCTCATTACATTAAATACACTGTTACTTAATCCTTATATACCATAATGACATTTTCACAGGGATTATTTCACTTTTGAAAATTGACCAGTTTATTTTATTGTGAATTTTGGGGATGTTTTCAGACGATATTTCAGAAAAAAATAAGCAAACCAGCATTGCAGACCCAGATCAGAGGGCTCCTAATGCCAGAAGCAGCCCTCTGATTAGGGTCTATACTGTTTGCAAAGAATCTAGCTCCAGCAATACAAACATTAATCACAACTTGCTTCCAATTACTCTATACATGTAGATAAATGATTATAATCATTTTAACACATGTAATTTATTCCTCCATCCTGTGACTGTCGGAAATAGTTCAATTTTATACAGTCATGCAGATGTATCATAAGAAATATTTTCTAATACTTTAGCAAATGGTAGCTTGAAGCAGGCTAAAATAAAGCAGAATGTGACTTAAGGTGCATTCTGCTTTACTTTCAACCTCCATTTTGTGGTCTTGCATCTAGCTATGTTCAATACTAGAAACAGGCTATAAAGAGAAATGTTAAAAAGCCTTTTCTTCCTAGAAATGTTTAACTTTTGTCTTGCATTAACTACCAATTCTATATCAGACTGCCATTTTGTTTTCATGTGAGTATTCCCTATTTGCAGTTGTCACTGCTGTCCACTTAAAACACTAATGTAGGACTCCAGATAAGGAGTATTTTGAAAACTAAAATCTTTAATTCCCGATCAAAACCTAATGGTGTTACTATTCATTAGAATTATCTCAAAGAGATGACTGTAATGAGGAGACATACCATAGGGTTTTGTTCATACATAAAGAAGAAAATGTTGAAAATATTTAGTTTACTCTCTCTTATTCTGGAGTGCTGTTGAATAGACAAAGATGTCTGCTTTACTACTGCAACTAAACATCATTCTAATGTTCTACAATCAATCTAAGTATTTTTGCATCAGGATTCAATATGTATAAAGCACATATTAATATGTCTTCATGTAAACTGAAAGTGATTACATACAACCTTTTTGAAGCAAAAGTCTTTTCAGAATGCTAAAGTTTTCTTGGGGCCCTCAAAGAAGTGCAGTCGGTGCATTCCAGTCAAACTTGTGTAAAGTTGTCATTCAAATAAGAATCCACTGACAGTCTTTAAGATTATATGACATGTGAAAGCTTACAGGACAAAAGTAATGCAGAATGGTCCTAAAGGAGCTTTCTGCATTACTTTTATCTTGCACTAAGTGGTGACAGTCTTTCAGAGATTGCAATGGCTTCAGTCAGAATGGCAGCTCATGAAGTTTGACTGTAATATCTTTTGAATAATGTAAAGAACACTAAAACATGTATAGGTGGAATACAAGCATGGTACTGCCCTCTGGGGGATTGATGAGGTAGGGCTGATGAGGTAAAGATGAGACCTGAGATCAATGGAACATCACATACCACTTCCCACTACAGCCAAACTTTGGTATTCAAGCTCTCTGAAGTCAAATATATATCTGTATTTCAAAGAATGATACAATGTGGCTAAGCCATGTTTTAACTTTGAAATAACGATATGCTTCACTTAAGCGAAGTAATGAAAATCAAGTGTAGAAATATGGAAAATTGGAGCTGAGGGAGTTTAAGATATTGCAGTTGGACTGTATTTGCATACCCTACTGTTGTTTGTTTTAACCAATAAACACTTCTAAAAAATATATGCAAAAATTTATATATTTATATTACCTTAGACAGTTACACCTATCTCACAAAAAGACAAGACTTTATGACTCTAAAAAGTATTGAATACAGTCAAATCTCGTATAACTCCAACTCGCGTAAATTAAACTTACTCGTGTTTCGACCACGTTTTAACTTTGAAATACAAGAATGTTTAAGTTAAGTGACTTGCAGTTATCAAAATTCATCTGTATGGAAAAGTATGTTTTTAAAACAAGTTGGACTTATTGATTTTTGACTGTATTACTATAAATGCTTATTTAATGTTGTAGCAGTTTGCGTATTTTTTTTTTGATTTTCATTAGAAGAGACAAAGGATGCACCAAGGTTTGTATGCTTGAAGCTAATAATACCTGTCAAAGAGAACAGATAATTTGTTTGTGGCAAATAAAATACAACTATTATGCAATAAAAAATATTTATAAAATTCTTCATCAAAGTGAAATAACTGATTTTATGTTACTTGCAGACATATTAAATCATCCCAAAAATCTGCATGTTAATGTTTATCAATAAAGGATTGATATGTTTAGTTATAAAGAGGACATCAAAAGATTGGTGTTATATTACCCATGAAATAGTAGTCTACAGATATGAATGGTTTTTACATACAACAAGCACTAGCTGACTGGTTACCTAACCGTTCTCAACCTGAATAGTCATACATGAAACCCACTATGAATAACTATCATCTCAACTATTACATGGATAAATGAAGTAAGTGAAATGTACCCTAGAAAAGAGTGCAGTTTTTTCTAATATATCTTCCTGTAATACCAGATATTGCTCAGACATTGCTCTGTATTGCATTGCCAACTGTTAATGTGTATATGCAGTCTTTGCCTTAATTTTTTAAACCACTTTCCCAAAACTGACAAGAATTGCATTTTTAACTGTAATATGCCAAATTTTGATGCAAATAGCTCATGCCCAAATCAGAAACAACTTGCCCCAGGCTTTGGGCAAGTGGATTAGGGCATACGACTGTATATGCCAGGCATATCCTATATGAAAACAGTGTAGATACTAGCTTCAATATTCCAGCTTCTTTACCACAACTCAAAAGAATTTTCATTCTTGGCATTTAAATTAGGAAGTGCTTAAACCAGAAAGAAAGCTACTATATGTCTTTAATTCTGAAATGGATAGCTCATTGTTTAACATAAATATATTACTGCACACTGCCTCATTTAACTTTAAAAGCTGTTGTCTTAACTGTAACATAATCTGAAAACATACGTTTTCAAAGAATATCCAAAAGGTCAAATCTTACACTTTTAATCATGACCTTGACCTTGTATCAAATTGTATGTTTTCACAGAATGATATCTCCCAAAGGTCAAATCTGTTATTATTAATTATGACCTTGACCTTGTATTGAACTTACAATGGTCTGAAACTTGATTCAACATATCTTGTAGAGCGGGAAGCATTACATTTTCAAACTTTATATTTCACGCCAAAAGTTATGACATGTTAACAAGAATTGCATCACAAAAACAGATGTTTGGTTTTGAAGTCAGGTAGCTTCTTCAAACAATACTCCTTTTTGAGATTTTGTAATATATGAGGGTTTTACTGTATACATCAGATCAAGGTTAATACATATTTATTTAAAGTAATTACGTCTTTTTCTGAAATGGAATCTGAAAAAAATACACTAAGTCTTTCAAAGAAATATACCTCCCAAGGGTCACATCAGACTCTTACTATAAAATGACCTTGACCTTGGTTTTTGCCAGGTTGGAAACTTGGCTCAGCATATCATTTTGAGAGAGAAGCTGTACATTTCAAGTTAATTTCACAATATGAAATGGACAGATTCATGTCAAAAACAATATGTCTCCCAAGTATCTTCTATCAGAAAATCAATTAACTCTTTACCCCATTTTTTTTAGGACAAGTGACCAGTGTTGAAATTAAAACAGAATGCTTCCATCTGCTGGGATGTAGAAACGGTTTCTTATGGTGCATATTCATGACTGTATAAAGTGGAACTGTTTTCTTCAGTAGAGGAATAAATACAAGGCATCAAATGCAGTGGGTTAAGGTACATATCAAACATCTCACAGTTTCAAGCCACAAAAATGTTGCATAAAAACCTGAGACAGACAATATAATTCCCGTAAAGACATATGAAGTGGACAAGAATTGTAATGTAAAGATCCATGTCAAAAACAATTCGTCTCCAAAGTCTCTGTATCAGAAAATCAATTTAGGTACATATCAAACTTCATCCCATATCAAGCCAAGAAAGTGTTGCATTCAAACAGATAGACAATAAAATAAGAAGGCATTTCAACTGTATCTGTCAGGTTCAATTGGAAACTTGACAGTTCATACTGCCAATAAATATAATTCAAGCTTAAAGCTTTCAAGATAAATCTTCAGGTCAAAATGATGAAGCATCAGTTAAATGCACCCACTGTAAAACTCTTGTGAAAACAACCACTCCCAAACAAAACTTAACTCATTACCTGTTTCTAGTTTTGACGACAATTAGGTGGCCACTTAAAGCAGGTTGAAAGTAAAGCTTAACCAATTACCCCGTAGCCTATTTCTAGACACATGGCCACTTATAGCAGGCTGAAAGTAAAGCAGAATGCGCATTAGGGCGCATTCTGCTTTACTTTCAGCCTGCTTTAAGCTACCAGCTGCAAGAATATAGAAATGATTTCTAATGTTAAATATTCACAACTGTATAAATTGAAACTACTTTCTTCAGTAGAGGGATATACTAGAGGCGTAAAAAAGTGTATTTATAGGGTAATGGGTTAAGGCACATTCTCCTTTACTTTCAGCTTGCTTTTAGCTACCATCTACAATGATATAGAATATATTTCTTCTGGTGCATATTCATAACTGTATAAAACGACACTTACCAGTTCTGACTTAATCACATCTGTTTAGCAACTATTTTCAGCATGTATAAAAGGAAATTATTTTCTTCAGTGGAGGATTAAATTAGATGCGTAAAAAGGTGTATTTATGGAATAATAGGTTAAAGCCTAGTGTTTACCTAAGACAATTTTAGCAAACAGTGTAGATCCTGATGAGATACTGCGTTACATGGCGTCTCATCTGGGTCAGCACTGTTTGCTATTTCATATGAAATGTTCTGCTGTGTGGACAAACACTGCAGCATCTTTAGATCACCCTTGTATATCTATGAAATCTTCCATCAAGCAGACAGGGAGAGCTCATGACAATTACCCTGGCATAAATTGATTTAACCCTTTCCCTCCATAGAAGTGCCTTCTAACACATTATATTTATTCCTAAAGATATAGTTCCAATTTATACAGTCATGACTATATATCTTAAGGAATAATTTCTTTATTCTAGCAAGTGGAAGCTTAAAACAGGCTGAAAGTAAAGCAGAATGCGCCTTAAGGTGCATTCTGCTTTACTTTCAACCTGCTTTAACCCATTACCCCATAAATACGCCTTTTTACGCCTTCAATTAATTTCTCTACTGAAGAATATAGTTCCAAGTTATACTGTCACCAATTAAAATCATAAGAAATATTTTAGCAGATAATAGCTTAAAGCAGGCTGAATGTATAGCAGAATTCCCACTAAGGCACATTCTGCTCTACTTTCAACCTGCTTTAAGTGGTCACATATCTTCAAAACTAGAAATGGGCAATGGGGTACTGGGTTAAGTAGTCACCTATTTTCAAAGCTAGAAACAGGCTATCGGGTTAAGCAAAACAAAAGTAAAACAGAAAACCTTTTCCTCTACTTGGAACAGTATAAGCAGCTACAGTATAATATGTTTTCAGAGATCTGCAAATTTCTTAAACCCACATTCTGCATTACTTGACCTGGGTTTTTACTGCACTTTCACCTTGCTTTAAGCAGTGACCTGGGTTTTACTGTAACTCTTTCACTGCCAGAGTAGCAGCTGCAGCTGCATAAACGCTCACTGCCTTAGCATCTGACTTTTAACATTTAGATTTTTTTAATTTTTTATATTACAGCATCATTTGATGTGTGTGTCAAACAGCTAAAAAGTGGATCCTGATCAGACGGTCAAGTTACTTGGCATCTGATCTGTATTTAGACTGCTTGCAAAAACCAGTGACATTAGTAGGGAAGACACTATTTATTTCCAATAAAAGTGTTTACGCTAAAAACAAATATTTCCATTGCAAACAGTTTGGAGTGGTCTGATCAGACACCAGGTAACCCAGTGTCTAATCAAGCTCCAAACTGTTTGCCACTCATATTAAAGCAAATAGTCACAATTGTCTTTTTTTCTCCGTTCAATTGTTATGTATTTGCATTTTGTTTGCATTTAAATTGGAAAGAATAACGTCTTCTTCACTGTATCAGCATTGACACTGAAAGCGTTAAAACTGAACTGGTAGAAACCATACAATCTCATTTTGTTGAGATCTTGTCTGTCTGGACTACATCAATCTAGAAACCAATGTTTTTTTCTCTGCCGTTCATGCTACTGTTTTGAAAACCATTCTCCTGGTGATTGTGATGACCGAAATTTGCAAACAGTTCTGATCCAGAATGCCCAGTAACTAGTGGTGAGCCAATTGTCGCTACGTCGCCGACAATCAGTTGTTAACTTCAAAGTCGGCAACAATCAATTGACATTTTCTCTCTTTCGCAAATCTATAATAATGTTCAAAGATAGAAAAGATTTTCAAGAATGTTTTTAAAAAATATGGAAAATTAACCTTTTGGTCATTACCACCACTACCAGTAACTATATAATTATGACACTCTTTAATAATTGTTTAAGTATCCTCAGTTATGGAGTCTTAAACCTTCTGCTGCTATGACTGTATAAGTCAATGTCATATCCCTATGTCCAGCTAATTACAGGTGAAAGAATTTATACACTGTTTCAGGTACAACTCGACAACTGGGTAGAACCACTGTCCTTCCTTAAGCCAGCTGGAAGGCTTCCCGGCATAAAAAACTTGAAGCGCCCAGGCAAGATTCTAACCTCAGCAGTAGACCTCAATGCTATCTATATGTGACAACCCAGATCCAGATCAATCAACTCCTGAAAGAGCCGTCTAATCAGTTTATGTGCTTCTTTCTTATAGGATCTGTCTGAACACTTTCCTGGGGAAGAATTTCCTGACTTTTAGCTAATTTAATAGTACAGATGAAACAAAAGTATTCAAGGCAAGCTTTAAGAAAAATAACAAATCTTATCCTGCTAAAACGTATAATTTCAGTCAATGACGTTGAAGGGCTTTTCCAATTATTTTCTAATAACTGTCATCAATATGATAAAATAAAACAAGGCTAGTATTTATCAAGTAAGAGGACCATTGTGTACTGCAGTTGTATAGTGAGGAGAAGTCATGAAAGGGGAGACTACTGAATTCATTATAACAACTGTATCAGACTCCTTATATTTAACCAAGTACCCATTAAGTATGCCTTTTAACACCTTTAATTTATTACTCCATTGAGAACAAGATATCCATTGATATCGCTCACCTCTTGTACTGAAGCCTGATAGCTTTACCTTTCTGTTTCACTCGTTTTAAATCTAAATCCATTCAAAATTGTAGTATAGCATGAAAACAATTTTTGAATACAACCTCATAATTCTAGTATAGTAGAGTACATCAGTGTTCTGCCGAGGCCGCGTATCTGCGACTTTGTTTCTTAAAAATTACGATTGTCGCTTTTATTTTCGTCACGGGGTGCCAATTGTCGCGGTTGAAATGTCTGGGGCCGAATATTGACGGGGCGTGAAATTCTCACAAGTCAGTGATTTTGACGGTACCTGCATCAAATTTACTCGACTGGTTCTATAATTATTACGGAAATAAATAGTATGCAACACGGCAATGAATAAACCAGTCATATTATAAAGCATGTCTGTCGTCAACCGCAGGAAATTTAAAAATGGCGTCTCTCATGAAGAAAAAGCCGAAAAACAATTCTAAGTTTCTTCAAAGGGACAGAGCCAGATAAGGCTGATTTATCGGCCGGAACAACTTTTGAGCCCTCACCCACTACTTCCGAATCCCCCTCTTCGCTTTTAAAGAATGCAGAACCGCAACGTTGAGGGAAAAATCGGAACCTGATTCCTCTAAAAAGGCTCATATTTCAGTTTCAAGATAAGTGATTACGCAATTATTCAGTGAAGATAGTGGGAGGGGTGATTGGAAACTTTGATTTTAACAGGGCTCTGAAACATTGGAAATCATCCAAAGCAAGAAAGCTCTTTCAATGACAGGTAGTACCATGCATTAAAGCACTTAACTTTGAATGTTTCTCCTTTGTCCCCTTTTTTTTGAAAATGTCGCCAACTTTTCATGCCCACTGAGACATGTGTCCCCAACTTTTGGATGTCTTGGCAGATCACTGGTACATCAAGGGCAGATAACTAGAACCTAAACAATACTGAAATGAAGCCTTTTCTAGCATTTCAAAGTATATCAAAGGCAGATAACTATTGCCACAATGATTAGATTTAAACAATAATTGCACTCCTTTGAGAACTTATAGCTGTATACTTTGTGTGCAAGTGTAATCAAAATCAATTGAAAACTGTAGTTGCAAGAGTGTAAACCCTGTTAAATATGGCATTTTCAGCTATTCAAGGGCAGATAACTCTTGACCTATTCGTTCGGATTTCAACCATAATCGCACGTATTGCAACTCTTATGGTAATATACAATCTGAGCAAGTTTGAAAAAGACTGGATAAAAATTGTGGCGGCTAGAGTATAAACACCGTTAAATATGGCATTTTCAGCAATTCAAAGGTAGATAACTCTTGACCTATGCTTCTGATTACAACTATAATCAAACTCATTTGATATCTTGTGGTCATATAAAATCTGAGCAAGTTTGAGATAGATTGTATAAAAATTGTGGCCTCTAGAGTGTAAACACCCTTAAATAAGGCATTTTCAGCAATTCAAAGGTAGACAACTCTTGACCTATTAATCTGATTTCAACCAGAATCAATCTCATCTGAACTTCTATAGTCATATTGAATCTGAGCAAGTTTGAGATAGATTGGATAACAAGAGCTGCATGCGGCCCTAAATCGCTCACCTGAGGAACTATTGTGTTATACTCGATGCATAATGAAGTTTGTAATTGCATGTATGTGGACTGTTGCATGAAACTGAAACAACTCAGAATTAGGTTTTCCTGTAGAAGTCTTATGTAAAACTGATCAGCCCCTGGCGGGGCCATTTTTGACCCTGGGGTCATGATTTGAACAATCTTGGTAGAGGACAACAAGGCAAAGCTAGATGCCAAATATAAAAGGTTTGGGCGTTATGGTTTCAGAGAGGAAGATTTTTGAAGGTTTTACTACGTAAGTCTTTGTAAAACTTATAAGCCCCGGGGCGGGGCCATTTTTGATCCAGGGGTCATGATTTGAACAATCTTGGTAGAGGACCATAAGGCAAAGCTAGATGCAAAATATAAAAGGTCTAGGTCTTAGGGTTTCAGAGAAGAAGAGTTTTAAATGTTTATTCCTATATCAGTCTATGTAAAACTGATAAGCCCCGGGGCGGGGCCATTTTTGACCCTGGGGTCATGATTTGAACAATCTTGGTAGAGGACCATGAGGCAAAGCTAGATGCCAAATATAAAAGGTCTGGGCCTTACGGTTTCAGAGAAGAAGATTTTTAAAGGTTTTCCTATATAAGTCTATGTAAAACTGATAAGCCCCGGGGCGGGGCCATTTTTTACCCTGGGGTCATGATTGGAATAATCTTAGTAGAGGTCCATAAGGCAAAGCTACATGCCAAATATAAAAGGTCTAGGCCATACAGTTTTAGAGAAGAAGAGTTTTAAAGGTTTTCCTATGAAAAACTGATAAGCCCAAGGGCGGGGCCATTTTTGACCCGGGGGTCATTATTTGCATAATCTTGATAAAGGTTCACAACATGATGCTACATGTGAAATTTGATTGTCCTTGGACTTATAGTTATTGACAAGAAGATGTTTAAAATTTTGACTTTAGTTGTCAATATTACGTAAATAAGGAAAATGACCACGCCCTCTGGTGGCCATGTGTTTATTCTTTGAACAATTTTGAAAGTATATAAATTGAGAAACATTTTGGTGAAAACCGAATTGAAATCGGACCAGCCGTTTTTGAGAAGAAGATTTTTTTAGATATTGTGCATGGTTGCCATGGCAACAAGAGCGATTGCCCCACCCACTTTTTCTGAACAGTTTTTGAAGCTCACAACTACAGTATGTACATGACCAAGTTTGGTTAAAATTGGGCAATTGGTTTCAGAGTAGAAGTTATTTGAAACAAATTGTGAACAGATGACACGGACACCGACGTACGGCAACCGATCACAATAGCTAAAATTTGTGGCCTCTAGAGGGTAAACACTGTTAAATATGGCATTTTCAGCAATTCAAAGGTAGATAACTCTTGACCGATTAATCAGATTTCAATCATAATCAAACTTATTCGAACTCCTATGGTAATATACAATCTGAGCAAGTTTTAGAAAGATTGGATAGAAATTGTGGCCTCTAGAGTGTAAACATTGTTAAATATAGCATTTTCAGCAATTCAAAGGTAGATAACTCATGACTTATTGGTCAGATTTCAACCATAATCAAACTTATGGTAATATACAATCTGAGCAAGTTACAGAAAGTTTCGATTAAAATTGTGGCCTCTAGAGAATAAACACTAAAATTGTTGACGACGAACGACGGACATTCAAGGATTGCAAAAGCTCACCCTGAGCTAGCTCAGGTGGGCTAAAAATGGATCCACTTTATTTAGTCATGAATGAAATATCCTCTATATCCAAGTGAATAGAAACTTAAAGCAGGCTGAAAATAAAGCAGAATGTGCCTTAAGGCATATTCTGCTTTACTTTCAACCTG
Organism: Gari tellinella; assembly: GCA_922989275.2. Taxonomy (NCBI): domain Eukaryota; kingdom Metazoa; phylum Mollusca; class Bivalvia; order Cardiida; family Psammobiidae; genus Gari; species Gari tellinella. Next base: position 58,766,160 of record OV277858.1, read on the forward strand.
CTTTTATCAGACACATAGCCTGTTTCTAGGTTTGAAGACAGATGACCACATAAAGCATGTTAAAAGTAAAGCAGAATGTGTCTTAAGGTGCATTCTGCTTTACTTTCAACCTGCTTTACGCCTCCATTTATAGCCACCATCTTCTAGGATATTAAAAATATATCGTATGGTGCATATTCATGACTGTATAAAATTGACTATTTTCTTCATTGGAGGAATAACTTAAAGGCGTAAAAAGGCATATTTACGATGTAATGGGTTAAATATTCAATACTGTGAGGGTTATGAGAATATAGGTAACATCTATGGATTAAAACTACTATTCAATATAGATGCAAATTCCTCCTCTTACATTGTAATTTTGACACAGTAACATTGTAACATCAATTCACCATAAGATTAAAATTAGAAGGGTTTAATTTGGTGAAAAGTTCAAACCTGTTTTAAACCTATTGAAAGTGTCTCAAAGTAGAACCCCTAGGACGATATATCTACCGTTTGAATCTAAATTGCATTTAAGGGAACAAAAGGCAATATTGTAACAACTCAAGCTACAGTAACACACACCTTCAGCAACCATCCAAGAAGCATGAAGATCCCTTTATCCCATTACTCCATAAATTCACCTTTTTACCTATATTTATTTCTACATTAAAGTAAACAGTCTCTACCATATAGGAAGTCCTGCACATAAAACACAAAAGGGATTCCCAGTATGCTAAAAGCAGGTTGAAAGGAAAGCAGAACAGGAGCATTCTGATTTCCTTTCAACCTGCTTTAAGTGGCCACGTTTGCAAATGTAATGGTTATTTATTTTATATTCTATATTCAGGACTTCCCAGCTGAGGACTACTTTTCTTAGTGTATGAATAAGTAAAAACATAAAAAGATGTATTAACCCTTTGAACCCTAGTCCCGCATATAGGCGTACTTTTCAAACAGCACACATGTGAAAAGTGCACAGTCCTATGCAAACAGTGAATACCCAGATCAGAGGGCTCCGTAAGGGAGCCCTCTGATCTGGGTATTCACTGTTTGTCATAATGCAAAACAATGACAAAAACAACCCTTAAAAGTCTGAAATGGACTAGACTAAAATGGAAACTTGGAGTGTCCATTTAAAGTTTCAGGGAGGAAAGAGTTAATGAGTTAAAGGGTTACTACAGGTTTTACTGTATGAAGATTTCAATTTAGTTTTATTACTGCTAAAGTGTATGTATGGGAACTGGGACATAAACAAGTTGACATCAGAGAAAAAACTGGTATTAAATAAGTCTGCAAAAACACAGTCAATTGAAGGCAACCTCTTTGGTATTCTAATCACCTATTTAACCCTTTACCTCATAGAAGCATCTTTTAGCACATTCAATTTATTCCTCCACTAAAGAAAATAGCTAAATTTAATACAGTCATGAATATATTTTATAAGAAATAAATTCCATATTCTTGCAGATTATAGATTAAAGCAGGCACATTCTGCTTTACCTTCAACCAGCTTTAAGTGGTCACCTGTCTTCAAAACTAGAAATAAAGGTGTGTGTGTGGGGGGGGGGGGGGGGGGGGTTAAGACTGGATATTGCAATGAAAACTCTCTCTCTCTCTTGTTGGATGATTTCATTATAAATACACCAGGGTGCAAGGGCGATTTAAAGATACTGCCGCGTTTGTCCATACAACGAATCATTTCATGTGAAATAGCAAACAGTGAAGACCTTGATGAGATGCCTCAGGTCCAGTATCTCACCAGTGTCAATACTGTTTGCTATATACAATGCCTCATAGAAAATAGCAAACAGTGTAGACCTTGATGAGATGCCTCAGGTCCAGTATCTCACCAGTGTCAATACTGTTTGCTATATACAATGCCTCATAGACAATAGCAAACAGTGTAGACCTTGATGAGATGCCTCAGGTCCAGTATCTCACCAGTGTCAATACTGTTTGCTATATACAATGCCTCATAGACAATAGCAAACAGTGTAGACCTTGATGAGATGCCTCAGGTCCAGTATCTCACCAGTGTCAATACTGTTTGCTCTACAATGCCTCATAGACATGACAATATATGATTCTGTCCTGTAGACCTTGATGAGATGCCTCAGGTCCAGTATCTCACCAGTGTCAATACTGTTTGCTCTACAATGCCTCATAGACATGACAATATATGATTCTGTCCTGTAGACCTTGATGAGATGCCTCAGGTCCAGTATCTCACCAGTGTCAATACTGTTTGCTATACAATGCCTCATAGACATGACAATATATGATTCTGTCCTGTTTTGATACAAAGTTTCCAACACCCTGAAAGATTGCATGTCTAAAATAAGGCAAAAATCTCGTTACGTCTGAAAGAGGCTATGAAGAGGTAAGAGTTACTAACATATTTACCTGATGATTCTTCCAAATGGTGTGTGTCTGATGGTTTTATCACATAACTTCTAGTACTAATAACCCTTTGTGTGATGGAGCATATTTGTGTTGACCTTGGCAATCAGTTTGGATTTAGTTCTGACACTAGTGTACACTGTCAAATTCAGCATCTGATCAGAGGCAACGCTGACAGTTTTCTATCCAGTCTGTATGCCTGCAAGCAAACAAAAGAAGGTCAAATATTTAGTCAATCTGACAGCATTTTGAACCAACTATGCTGGGTCCGTACTACATATATATATTGATAATGATAATATGTATTTATTAGAAATAAGTATGTCATGAGAAGAAGCACTTTATGCCAGTGAAAACCCATGATCAACAACCACATATGGAAATACAGTTACTCTTTTTATCTATTAAATAACGTTGAACATTGATACACCTAAGCTTAGATGGACTTGAGAGATTAGAGCAAACCATCATTTTCTGCCTAAGAACAGGACATTGTAGATTTCTTTAAAGTCACATGTATCACTTAAGAATATCACATTCTTATACATGTATATGTCCCTGTGGTACTGGTATCCAAACCCCCAGAGCATGTCTTGCAATATTGCCCACTGTTCTCAGTGGAAGGGAACAAAACCTGGCCACAAGGTGACATCTTTCAGGATGCGCTGGGGCTCCATCACCCTTTTCAAGGCTACATTATGTTTCATTAAAGAAACAAAACTTAGTATTTGACATGGCCATATTAACAGTTGAACGCAAAAGAAGGAGATAGCTCAAGTCGATCTTTGAAATACGGGTATGCTCCACGTATGCAAGCTTAATTTATCAAATCTCAACTGAAAAAATATGTGTAAGTTTTGATTAAGCGAGTTCCAATTGTCAACTGTACCTTAATTTGAGTACACGATAACACAAGTGCCTTCCATTAATCCATAGCCAGTTTCTAGTATTAAAGACAAGTGACCACTTAAAGCAGGTTGAAAGTAAAGCAGAATGCCTCAACAGACATTCTGCCATAATTTCAGTCAGCTTTAAGCTACCATTTACTAGAAAATATTTCTAATGCATATTCTTGGCTGTATAAAATCAAACTATTTTCCTCAGGGTATGAATAAATCAAATGCATTAATTAATATGTGTATCTATGAAGTAAAGGGTTCCAGACATCTATGCTATTTCAATAAGTAGTGACTTTATACAAGATTGACTGTACTGAGCATTGTATGAAGTTGTATATTATCTGTAGTATAGGGTCGGAAATACTACCATTGATTCTGAAACTTGAAAAACCAGAAACATTAACATACATGGTCAAGCAATTAACGGTCTAAACAAAGTTATGTGACCTTGACCTTGACAATGGATTAATTGTTGAATCTTTTGAACCAAAGGTTCCCAGGGGTTGACTAAAATCAGAGGCAAATTATATCAAAATCTATTCATGCAAAGCAGCATGATTTTACAGTCAGGACATACAATTAATTACATCCATTTCAGTATGACAGCATCCATGTGCCACAATTATAATGTCGGTGTATTGTGGCAAGGTTAAACTGACTTGATGCAAAATGATAAGAAATTTCATGGACCATTAAATATTGACCTTGCCTGATCCAGTACTCAGGAAATCAGTTTAATTTTAAGGCAAATCTCAGTATTAAGACAAAATATAACAAGAGGCCCATGGGCCATATTTCACTCACCTGAGAATAGATGACAAAAATGAGATAATGAACTATGTCCTAGGCCGGGTAATTTTTTACCCCAGGGGCATAATTTGAACAATCTTGATAGAGGACATGTATATGATGCTATATGCCAAATATCTTAGCTCAGGGTACTAGAATTTTAAAATAGAAGATATTTTAAGTTTCCATTTAAAAAATCTATTTTTAGCTCCAGTGAACTAGATATGCAACAAAATACGTAAAGGACACCTAGAAGAGTCACCATGCCAAATATCAAAGCTCTGGCCATATTGGTTTCAGAGACATTTGAAAATTTCACTTTATAACTCTATGTTATACTGTGACCTCCAGGGCAGGGCCAATTTTGTCCCTAGGGGCATAATTTGAACAAACTCGATAGAGGACATGTACATGATACTATATGCCAATTATTTAAGCTTTGACCCTTGTAGTTTTGACAAGAAGATTTTTGTAAGTTTTCATTGAAAAAATCTGTTTCTAGCTCCCTTGACCTAAATATGGAACAGACCAGAACCATTTCCAACAAAACACATAAAGGACATCTAGAACTGTCACCATGCCTAAATATCAAAGTCCTGACCATACATGTATTAGTTTCAGAGAAAAAGATGTTTGAAAATTTCACTATATAGTTCTATGTAAAACTGAGACCCCCGGGGCGGGACCAATTTTGACCCCAGGTGCATAATTTGAACAAACTTAATAGAGGACTGTAGGTGATGCTATGTGCCTAATATCTAAGCTTTGGCCCTTGTAGTTTTTGACAAGAAGAATTTTAAGATTTCCTTATTTTTTCACTTTGGTTGCCATGGCAACCAGAGTTCTGCATTGTTTTTAATTCTTTAAACAAAATTTGAAAGAGCTTGACCCAAGGAACATTTCTGTAAAGTTTGGTTCTGTTTAGCTGTATAGGAAGAGATGTCATTTGAAGCAATTGTTCATGACGAAGGATGACGGACTACTGACGCCAGACGCAGGGCCATCCCAATAGCTCACCTTTAGCTTTGGCCCAGGTGAGCTAAAAAGAGGGCTTGTTTACAGTGTTTTACTTATCACTCAAAAAATATGCCTGTTTAGACCTCTAATTAATTCTACACAAAGGAAGGTAGTCCACATCTAGAAAGTCCTGAATACAAAACACAGAAGGCATTCCAATATCTGTCAAAATAGTAACTTAAAGCAGGATAAAAATAAAGCAGAATGCTCCTTAGAGAAAAAGCAGATTGAAAGTAAAGCATAATGCTCCTTAAGGATTCTGCTTTACTTTCGATCCGCTTGAAGTGATCATCTGTCTTCAAAACTAAGAATATTGGTTATGGGGTAACAGATTAAAGAGGAGCTCAAAGCAAAATTAAGGTAAAGAAAAAATCTCTGACCAAAGTTTCTGCTTTATTTTAGTTTGCTTTAAGCTGTAACCTGCCGATTTGTCTTCTTTTAAATGCCTCTTTAACACAGATCTTACTGTAGAAAGCTTATGTTACCAGCCCATATCTAAAGTGTAACTGTTGATTGTTTGAATAAATCGGTCAGCCATCTGTTAGGTGAAAAAGCATGGATTAAAATGTCCAGTATTTAAAGTGGCTTTCCTAACCAAGCAGGAAGAACCAAGACCTTGTTTTATGGCCTTATAAATAAAACCCTGTTTCTGTTTAGCTATTATGTGATGGCCAAGTCTATATTTAGAGAAATAGTGTTGCTAAATAAAAGGATTTCATTGGTTATTCAAGGTCTCATAGATATAAGGCACAGATTGCATAAGTTTAACCCTTTACTTAATAGATACACTAGTAAAATTCAAGCATGATTCAATTTATTCCTCTACTCAAGAAATTAGTTCCATTTTCACAGTCACGAGTGTGCAACATAGTGAGATATATTTCTTATATCCTAGCAAATGGTAGCTTAAAGCAGGTTAAAGTAAAGCAGAATGTGCCTAAAAGAGAATTCTTATAACTTTACTTTCAAACTGCTTTAAGTGGTCACCTGTCTTCAAAACAAAGAAACATTTAGTCATGCTCTGAGAATGGTTTGATGATAGTACTGGATTTGATTTGATTTGATTTGTTTTGATTTTACGTCGCTTTCAACAGTATTTCAGTCATATCGCGACGTCCAGATAATGACAGGTGGAGGAAGACCCCAGAAGCATTTTATGCACTGTTTCAGGCACAAATCAGCAACTGGGTAGAACCACCGACCTTCCGCAAGCCAGCTGGAAGGCTTCCCCACATGAAAAATCCGAATGACCCTTCTAAAATTCGAACTCACAGCGGTGAGGGATAGTACTGGAATGATTCCCTTTAAAATGAACATTAGTTTATTTAATTTCTTTCATGTTTCGGCCTGTGGCCTTCTTTAGAAATAACAAGAGCTGTCGGAGAACAGCAAAGCTCGCCTAATTAAACCTTTCTTAAATAGGTAACTATCAAAAGAAAAGTGTATCAGTACATTTATATTCAAGCCACAGGGAACCTCCATTCAAAATATCAACTTCCTATGCAAATATGTCATGTAGTATAAATTTTAAGTGCATTCCAACACTTACTCCTTAACTAACTTTGAAATTTCAGTCCCAAAACTCTAAGTCCACAAAAGGTGTAATTTTGACTTAATTTAAACTTTTTTAAAAAACAGTAACTACGCAACATCAATGTTCAACCCAAGGGCACCTCCATTCCAAATATCAGCTGCCTAATACAAATATTTCATGTAGTATTAGTGCATTACAACTCTTACCCCAAAACTTTAACCATGAGAAATCAGCCGAAAAACCTAGGTCCTCAACAGGGGAAATTTTGACTAAATTTAAACTTTTTTTTAAATTTTAACTACGTAACATCAATGTTCAACCCACAGGGCACCTTGATTCCAAATATCAGCTTCTTAACCCATTACCTCTTAGCCTATTTCTAGCTTTGAAAACAGGTGACCACTTAAAGCAGGTTGAAAGTAAAGCAGAATGTGCCTTAGGGCACATTCTGCTTTACTTTCAGCCTGTTTTAAGCTACCATCTGCTAGGATATAGAAAATATTTCTTCTGGTACATACTCTTAGCTGTATAAATTGGAACTTTTTTTCTTTAGTGGAGGAATAAATAGATGCGTAAAAAGGCGTTTTTAAGGGGTAATGGGTTAATACAATTATTTCATGTAGTATTAGAGCATCACAACACTTACCCCAAAACTTTAACCATGAGAAATCAGCCGAAAAACCTAAGTCCACAAAAGGTGAAATTTTGACTAAATTTAAACTTTTTTTTAAATCTAAACTACGCAACATCAATGTTCAACCCACAGGGCACCTCCAATCCAAATATCAGCTTTCTAATACAAATATTTCATGTAGTATTAGTGCATAACAACACTTACTCCAAAACTTTAACCATGAGAAATCAGCCGAAAAACCTAAGTCCACAAAAGGTTAAATTTTGACTAAATCTAAATTTTTTTTTAAATTTTAACTACGCAACATCAATGTTCAACCCACAGGGGGCACCTCCATTCCAAATATCAGCTTTCTAATACAAATATTTCATGTAGTATTAGTGCATAACAACACTTACCACAAAACTTTAACCATGAGAAATCAGCCGAAAAACCTAAGTCCACAAAAGGTTAAATTTTGACTAAATCTAAATTTTTTTTTAAATTTTAACTACGCAACATCAATGTTCAACCCACAGGGGGCACCTCCATTCCAAATATCAGCTTTCTAATACAAATATTTCATGTAGTATTAGTGCATAACAACACTTACCACAAAACTTTAACCATGAGATATCAGCCGAAAAACCTAAGTCCACAAAAGGTGAAATTTTGACTAAATTTAAACTTTTTTTTAATTTTAACTACACAACATCAATGTTCAACCCACAGGGCACCTCCAATCCAAATATCAGCTTCCTAATGCAAATATTTCATGATGTATTAGTGCATTACAACACTTACCCCAAAACTTTAACCATGAAAAACCAACGCCGACGTGATTCCATAAGCCCCCCCATTCTCCGAATAGGCGAACTAAAAAGTAAACAAATAATGCTTAAGACGTCATAATTATGTCGTTAACAACGTCGTTGATGACGTCATATCATTTAGCATACTTTCTGCTTGCTTTTAGGATCTATTATAGATTCAAATAACTAACAAAAATTGCAAAGCAAAATATATTAATAAAGAAAGCAAAAACTAATCACAAGCAGAAAGAAACAGATTAAAATAGGTTAAACCTTTATTCCTTAGCCTGTTTTCAGTATTGAAGATAGTTGACCACCTAAAACAGGTTAAAGTAAAACAGAATGCACCTTAAGATGCATTCTGCTTTACTTTCAGCTTCAAGCTATAAATGTATATCAATAGAGTAGAGGTAAAACCATATAAACAGTATTTTTGAGTTCATACCAAGTAGATAGACTGTATTTAGTCGATGCATCCACATGGTTTCCCTCATTAAATGAGTCCAATTATTATTGGACTTTTCAATTGGCATGAAAGAAAAGTCACTTATATTATTATCACTTGAATTGAAGTGCTCTGAAAAATTAGTAAAGGTATCTGGGAAATGTCTAATGTCAAATTGTTCTAAAGTTATGGCCAAGGTTAAAGTTGTGGACAGACGGACAAACAAACAAACAGACAGACAGACAAACAGACTGACCAAAAACAATATGCCCCAAACTAAGTCGTGCAGGGGCATAAAAATATTTCCCTTAATTACAGCCAAACCTGTGTTAAACTCCTTCACACTTGAAACTTATAATAATTCCAAGTGAAGTTTTTGACTACCCTGAGTTCTCCCTCCCAGTAACCCACAACGGCCCTCCCAATGACTCCCTCCTTACAGCCACCCTTACCCCACTTCCCTAAACTGGACAATTATGTGTCAAACTAGCACTAATGTAATATTATCTGCTTAAAGGTGTTGTCTGCTGTTCTTCTCCCTCCGAACAAAGCACACACTTTTAGTTTCTTTGTAGAATTTTGTTATATCTCTGGTTAGCTTCATTTGATAAATTTGAAATATAAGTACCTCATCTTATTTTTAAACTATTTTTTATGAGAGAAATGAAACAAATAATGTTTACTGAATATACAGGTTACCGTAGCAACACAGTAACGGGGACCCGGAGCAGCTCGAAAGTTTTAATTTTTTAAACTTTATTCTAATGAAGCAAACTTGATGTCTCTCAATTCTGTTGAAGCTAGAAAAGCACGCAAACGTCTGAATGTAACATGACGTCATGACGTTAGTTACTCATAGTATCAAAACATTGTAAGCGTTTGAACAGAATTTACAGTATTTAGTCTACAGAGAGCGGAAATGCGAACTAAAAAGAAATGACGTCGACCAGTGACGTTGACTTGCGAACTGTTGTAAAAAAAATTATTTTACTCTAGGTACATCGCCTACAAAATCTTTTAAAATTATTAAATCAACGGGAAAATATGACAAGAAGTTCAGTCTTAGCGCATTCCTGTATAAATGGCACTCACTTTTTAGGAATGGAAGATAATCGATCCAGGACGCTCCTAGGAGCGAACGACCATCAATCTTAGCTGCTTCCATTAAGGACCAGTCAAAAGAAATGGAAAGTGCGGAGAGAAGAACAACAGTAAAATATATGCCTGATAAAATTGGTGTTTCGTGCTCTACCGTACATGAAATATTAACAAATGAACTTGGTATGTCTAACTTTAGAGCACGCTGGGTGCCGATGTTGTTCACGGACAAGGGAAAGAAGAACCGAGTTCGATGCTCTTAGATGTTTCTCTGCCAAAACGATGCCGAAGGTGACGATTTTTTGGACAGAAGTATCACTACGGATGAAATACGAGAGAAGCGACTAAACATGGATCTTGAGCCCGTAATGCTACATCAGGATAATGAACCGGACCGTAGAGCAGCTTCAACGCAGTTAGAAATCAGCTTGCTATGGTTTGAGAGTACTTTAGACCCCTTTGGAACACCCGTCTAACGGCCCGACTTGGCTCCCATGGGTTTTAGAGCGCTCACAGAGTTAAAGGCGAGCTTACATGGAATTACATTTGTTTCAGCAGCTGAATTTACCAAACAGACCCAGAAATTTGTATCTACATTCAGTGAAGACTTGTATACAGAAACATGCGTAAAATGAGTTAGAAGGCCATAACGAGTGGGTGGATATTGCGGGTGATTATGTTGAGAAAGTGAGACGTTTGCTTGACGTACATAACTTTTGGCGTCCCGTCGACGCTGACGTGCTCCGGGTATGCGTTATGTATGTATTTGTAAGATGCATAGAAAAAATGTGTTTAAGCGTATATTGCCGATTTTCACAGAATATGTAGCACAGATCTGGAAATTAATGTTGATGTAATTTTTGACATCCATCTACGACTATACATATTTTTATAACAAAATTCTACGAATTTTTCGAACAATTTAGGGCTGCATAATATATTTCAAAATGGCAAAATTCTAGAGCTTAAGTTACATTATTTATATATACACACAAACTCTAATGATGATTTCTAGTTCTGCAAAATTTCTTTGCTAGGACCTAAGGTATTTATTCCAAAGAGAAAATTGGATCATCTTTACATAAACAAAATAGATATAAACAAGTTAAACATCAATGTATAAAACAGAAATATTCCTGTCAACTGCCTTGTTAGCATATGTTCTATGTCATTGTATACAAGTTTACAGAGCAGATCAAATTCTCTACAACTAGTCTAGCAGAATTAACTTCTTGCATGCAAACAGAAAAGCCATGATTATTTTGGAATAGTTTGGATCCCGATGAGATATTGAGTAATTCATCTGAATCCAACCTGTTTAACTGGTTACCCTTCTAGATTTAGGACAGGAGCAGACAACAATTGATATGACATTTGTTGCAGATGACAATGTTACCAAGTGTTCAAAGACTTGACTTTGACTTGATACTGAGTTTATTCGGCGGAACTGAATAGTTTCTTATTCAGCACAATTCCTTATAATTTTAGGCCCAACCAATGAAGAATGACCAGAAATGTAAGCTTACAGTCACGTGCTTAAAATCGAATAGTCTGATTGGGTAGCGGCCAGACTTGTCTACTCATTTTTACAAATTTGTAAAATAAGAGACACAGACTGTTATAGGCTGATTTGCTATGTAGCGGTACCAGTAATAAATACGACTTTCCGCTTCGGCTAGTGATTAATATATTACCGAGAAATTTTACGTGTCCCGACCGTTAGGTAGTGATTTGAATGACATAGTGTTTCTATTTTAAGATATGACATATTGTCTCAAGTCCGGCAATGATTTGATGCATTCTGCAAATCAGAACGAAATTGTTCATCATAGACTGGATCATAATTTTAATCTAGTACCAAGTATACGAATAGTAGTAACAATTCAGTGAGATTAGGAGAAAACTGGCGTTTTGATTTAACCTGGATATCGAAAAGATTTCGGGCATGATGGGTATATTTTGTGTTAACACCGTTTTCCTCGAGCGCATGCGCAACTCTGTGATCTCAAATGTAAACAAACCCTGCATTTTTTCAACAGCGATCGCATCTCTTGGTTAAATGCGAAAACCCAACAACACGCCGATACCTAAAACGTACATGGCTACACTTTGCAGATATTCTTATAACTGATCAGAACATAGAATTAACTCTACAAGACAAATTCCATACACGAATTCTTGAAGCGGACACTCGCTTTGTTTACCGGTGACAACATGAATTTCTCATTTGAGGGGTTGTTTCAAACAATTCACATTCGGCATATTTCGGGGGTGCTTTCCAAAAATCTCAAATCAAAATCAGGTGATTGAGAACATTTAAACAATCAAACCATATTTAAAGTATAAACAACTAACAAAAGAGCACACACATACAGATTGTAGTAATTTATGGTATCTACAAATTACAAAATAAAAATGATACATGTAGATGTGAACATGGAAGTATAATTCCGTGATCTAGATCTGTCTTTAAAAAATCTCATCACTTTCAGTCACATCCTAGGAAAAAAAAAGTGCAAGTCAGTTGGCTTTTAAGATGGAAGTGGAAATTTGAATTTTTTCCCCTGTGAACCAAGCAGTAGATCCATGTGCAAACTGTGCCTTCTGTCAAGAATTTTCAAGTAAATCTCTCTACAACCACCTCTGAAAAAAGAACTTATTGATGGAATAAACACAGCTGACAACTTGCAGCAAAATGTAGCCCGATCTAAAGCATAAGCGTATGTAAATGCTCTCTGCTGTACTTTCACCTTAAGTCTTTGAGAGACCAACTGCCTTAACAAACTAATGATTAACCTCAGATCCAGTAGTTTAATGATTGCAAAAACTCATTCTTGGCGACTCTCAAGACCTTCAGTCTTTGATTATATGTATGTGGTTGAAGATTACTGCGCATATTTTATTAGATATATATTGAGCTTAATATCCTGATTTACCAACCTATTTATTGCAATTCTTGGATAAAATCAATTCCATATACATCATTACCTTCACCACCCATTCCGCCGAATATCTTTTTTAAAGATATTTCTTGTTTTTCAGCTGCTGCCCGTGTCCCAGGGACTGGGGTAGGCTAGAGACTAGAGTAACTAACACAGTTCTAGTTTAACCCAATACCCCATATATATACACCTTTTTACACTTCTTAATTATTCCACCACTGAAGAAAACAGTTACAATTTATACAGTCATGGATATGTATACAAAGAAGTATTTTCTATGTTTTAGTAGATGGTAGCTTAAAGCAGGCTGAAAGTGAAGCAAAATGTGTACTTTCAACCTGCTTTAAGTGGTCACCTGTCTTCAATACTAGAAACAGGCTATGAGGTAATGGGTTAACCCTTCCTATTCAGAGCATTTATCTGATACACTAGTTTATTTCCAAATAGGTTGGATTCAGATCAAGCCAGGTAACTCTGTCATCTGATCAGTATCCAACCTGTTTGTCACTCAGATCTTATATCTGCAAACATGTAATGAAATATTAATCATTAAAAAGAAATTCCTGAAGAAAACTCAGATAACCAGAGGGTATTTATTCAATGTTCTGCAAAACAGTTTATTTTCCTAACAAAATGCTATTTGAAATAAATCTTAACTCTTTGCATGCTGGGTAATGTTTTTGTCTGCAACAATTATTATAGTCTATCAATAGAATTTTCTTATTTTTTTTCAAAATAGGATAAGAGTGTCAAACAGTTTGGATCCTGATGAGGCGCTGTGTTATGCGGCGTCTTATCTGGATCCAAACTATTTGCAAAGGTATATATCCGCTGCTTGCATGGTAAGAGTTACCAAGCAGGAGAAAATAATCTCAATCTTCAAATGGCATTACAATCATACTTGTGTTTAGTTACAACTGAATGGAGGAAGAGTGCGGTAATCATAACAGACAGATTATTGAAAAATGCAGGACAAACATAATGCTCCTATAGGAACTTTCAGCATTATAATTGTCTGGCATTAAACTGTCAGCTATCCTAAAAAGGCCTATAACAGGTGCATGTTATTTTCAGTGGCTGTTTGATTAATGTTTTATTGTATTGTTAGCAAGGATAAAATTCTGCTCCATCTTGAAATGGAATTAGCTAAGTGGCAAGCATAAACTCTATTGACTGCACTGGAGAAGACATCTTTATTCTATACCATTTAAACGATATTAAACGTAAAACCAATTGAAACAAGAGGGCCTTGAAGGCCCTGATATGGCTCACCTTAATGTGATAGCAAAGGAGCATCTCGGGGAGAACATAGTAAATGTCTCAGCATCTCATGGAGAAACAAACAATTCTTTTTAGATACAGTAGAACATCGTTAACTCAACCTCACTAAGATTCTACCTACCTGTATTTCAAAGTTAAAATATGGCTTGTACAAAAATATATCAAAGTTTAATGTATGAAACTATAAACAAGAGGGCCTGAAGGCCCTGATATCGCTCACCTTTTATAATGAAGCCTGATAGCTTTACCTTTGAGTTTCACCCGTTTTAATCTAAATCCATTCAAATTTGTTGTATAGCATGTATACAATTTTGGAATACAACCTCATAATTCTAGTATAGTAAAGTACATCAAGGACAGATAACTAGGGCATAAACAATACTGAAATGAAGCCTTTTCAAGCATTTCAAAGTACCGGTATATCAAGGGCAGATAGCTATTGCCACAATGATTAGATTTCAACAATAATTACACTCCTTTGAGAACTTATAGCTATATACTTTGTGTGCAAGTGTAATCAAAATCCATTGAAAACTGTAGTTGCAAGAGTGTAAAAGCTGTTAAATATGGCATTTTCAGCAATGCAAGGGCAGATAACTCTTGACCTATTCGTTCGGTTTCAACCATAATTCAACTCTTATGGTCATTTACAATCTGAGCAAGTTTGAGAAAGATTAGATTAAAACTAGGGCCTCTAGAGTGTAAATACCCTTGAATATGGCATTTTCAGCAATTCAAAGGTAGATTTCATCCAAAATTAAACTCATCCAAACTCTTTAGGTAATATACAATCTGAGCATGTTTAAGAAAGATTGGATAAATATTGTGGCCTCTAGATGGTAAACACTAAAATTGTTGACGACGAACGACAGACAAGAAACGCCGAACATTCAAGGAATGCAAAAGCTCACCTTTTAGCTAGCTCAGATGAACTAAAAAGTATAGAACATGACAGGCTTTATATATTTCTTAAAAGTTGTTTGTTTTTATCTGTGCAGTAAACAGTTTGGAGACTGATCAGACGCCAGGTTATCTGGCGTCTGATCTAGCTCCAAATAGTTTGCAATTGAAATAATTACTTGTTAATTGTTATTGGCCTAACACACATTGATTGGGTCGTCCATTGGTAACTGTCTGCTTTATTACAGTCAACTACAGATATTACTCTCCACCAAAATATAAGAATAATTGCAATACAGTAATGTCAGATTGACTGAGTAAATTGAAGGGTTGTGTGGCTGTTACATATGTCAATGACCGACATTTGCGGTGTACTTGACACAAATAAAGTATAGTTACTATTTGGGCTAATATACCAACTGGATGGCAGTCTCATTATTTCTGAACAAAAATTCCAAGGAATTAAATGTGACCCTGTAATGCAGAAGCAAAAGTACCATCTACAAACTAAGGTTTAGAAAAGATTTCTTATTCTGCACTAACTACTCATGACTAAAATGTGGAACTACATGTACTTTGTTGGGTGGAGGAATTGAAGGCATTTAACCCTTTACCCTATAAAAGTGGCTTTTAGCGCATTTAATTTATTCCTCCACCGAAGAAAATAATTCCCATTTATACAGTCATAAATATGTATTATCAGAAATATTTTCTATACTTTAGAAGATAGTAGCTTAAAGCAGGCTGAAAGTAAAGCAGAATGCGCCTTAAGGCGCATTCTGCTTTACTTTCAACCTGCTTTAAGTGGTCACCTATTTTCACCACCAGAAATGGCCTATAAGGTAAAGGGTTAAAGATGTATATCTATCTATTGAGTACTGGGTTAAACACAGATGGAAAATGCATGTTAGCATTAATACAGTTAGTACCATTTATGCCCAGTAGCAATGCCCAGGGTCAGTGACGTCAATGCTGGCCTCTCTATTAACGGAGACAGAAATACATATTCAAATCATTGTTGCAGTGATTCTGGTGTTTGTTCAATAGCTGTAAGATCTGAGTATGTAAACCACTTATTTACAATGTTTTTCCTTCATACTTCCACCAAATCCTATGGTGTGATTATTGGCACAGAGACGATTCAAATAAGTAATCACAACATAGGATTTGGTGGAGATATAAAAATTTTAGGCTTTGAAATACTCACCATATATAGCACTAGAGTCTAGTGTATATGATTGATTATCAGAGTTTTTCTGCCTTCTTCGCCTAATGGAAATCCCATTGAGAAGTAATTAGGTTATAGAGGACCCTGTCATGAATCCTAACGTGTTCAGTTTTGATGCACAGCAAGAAACATCGGCTAATTCAAGTGGACAGACGTTAACACTACCATTTCAACCAATGACAAGACATGCTATATACCAGTCTATAGCTACAGTCCAACCTGTGTTAGGGACAACCTATATTCACTGACCACTGACTGAAGATGCAAGGTAATCTTTAAAGACAGACAACTGATTAATGCAGAGCAAAGGTCATACCAAAGGCTCCCCATAGCCTGTTTCTTGTTTTTGAAGACAGGTGATTACTAAAAGCAGGCTGAAAGTACAACGTGCCTTAATGTGTTCATCATTATTCTGCTTTACATTCAGCCTGCTTTAAAATACCATCTGGTAGAATATAGAAAACATTTCTTATGACACCTATTCATGACTGTATAATGATATAAAGTGGAACTAATATACAAGAATATATCAGAGAATATAATGTATTAACCCTTTACCCCATAGCCTCTTTCTAGATTTGAAGACAGGCGACCACTTAAACCAGGTTCAAAGTAAAGCGGAATGAGCCTATAGGCGCATTCTACTTTACTTACAACCTATTCAAATGTGGATATTTTAATTCATTACTCCATAAATTAGCATTTTAAGGCCTTATATATTTTCTTTTTCTTTAGAAAAGAATTGAACAATATTTTGATGAAATATCAATGGTAGAGCAACGGCAGGTATTATCGGCCACAATTAACGTTGTTTATAAAGAGGTGCCGGTATTTGCCGACATAAAGTACAAGGGAGTGTTCGAGTGGTAACTATAGGGTAAATTTATTCTACCAGTGCATGTTTAGGTTATAGTGCGCTATTGGTAAAGATATACTCGAGTTGAAAATTATGTCAAGTAAAGTCGGCAGTTATCGGCAGCTTTCGGTAGTTATCCGCAGGCTGATGAAGTTAACGAAAATATGAGAATAATGTTAAAGCAAAGGCCGCATTAAATACAGTATCTGTGTGTAGATCTATTAAATTGCATGCTAGTATATATTGAATTTGATATCCTTATCATCCAAAACAATGCATTTATCTAACAAAATCAAAATCTAACACAGACTTCATCTTGAATTAACTTCTAATCTGAATAACAGCAATTTGTTTTATTGATTAGCATACAACTCTAGCTCCAACTTCAAGTCAATATCAAATTATAAGACGTAGCAAACATTGTAAACAAAGATACGCTATCACATTGAAAAATTTAATGCAGCATCTGATATTGGTCTGCATGATTCCAGAATACATTGTGTGTTCCCAATGATTGTAAACAATGTACACCTTGATCAGATGCCACATTTGCATGCAGATACTGATCTGAGTCTACACTGGTTGTCATAATGTGGCTCCAAATCTAAAAGTTTGACTCAATTACTGTCAACACAACTGTAGACCTATAGTCTGCAGACGTTGTGGCCATCAAGTTACATGTTATTTGTCAAATACAAATTGTACATGAAATGTTGATCCAGATCTAAGAACCCCATGGACATAAATGATGACAACCTATCTCAGACATGGATCCGCACCTGATCATTTGTAATGTAGTCGCCAGTTTTTATCAGCGAATACTTTAGGCATATTACAAGAATATTTTCTAAGCTAGATCTAGAATTTGGTCGGAAAAGACAACAACAAATGTGATTTTAACAATGCCGATAATTGCCGAAAGGGATATTTCATGTCGGCAGTGACCGGCCATAACAAAATCTGAACTTATTTATACCTTAGGCACGTGGTTTTGCGGCAAATACAACGTGTAACATCCTTTGAGCATCACTGTATGCAAAAGGTACCCTTTTAAAAGGGGTTTGTGTGTCACCGAATGTTCAGGTACTCGACCTCTCTTAAGTCACTCGATAAGAAGAGGTTTTTCATATATGAGAAGTGCACCTACATTTTTCATCTTGTGACACAATGGTCGTGGGGAAAACCAACAATACAAATATAGCCAGTATTGATTTTTACTCAAAAAGTGATGTCATAATTGACGTCACTAGTATGGTAACTTTAAGTCATCATTGGAAAAATTAATATAATAAAGGAGCATGCCGGTGACTACCTACGGCCACTAATACCCGCCGTTGCTCTAAATGTGGTATCCAAATTGCATAAAATCTGAATTTTGCACCTTTTACATTTTGCACCAGAACTTATTTATTTGGCGTTTATATATTTCCGTGTCATGGGTTGCATTAAAAAAGAATTAATCCTACTGTAATTTCTAATTATGACGTTTTAATGGTCAATTTAATTTCACTGACTCCGCCTTCAGTACTGACATTAACTCTTTGCATGCTTGCGGGGGATACATGTGCCACAGTGATTACCTTTGCAAACAGTTTGGTTACGCAGCATCTCATCAGGATCAAAACTGTTTGACACTGACCCCGTTTTGAGAAGAAATTTTTGAAATTTCTACTTTTAGAACAGTTGCAGACAACAAGTTTTGCAGACGAATAAAATACCCAGCATGCAAAGAGTTAAAATAATCTGCAACTGTTCAAAACCTCATATACCATCGTAAATATAAAATAACAGTACAATTATGTCTATATTTAGAGAACTTATGGAGTATTGCAGAGGTAGATTAATTAGAGAATGCAATGCATTCCCCATTAAAACTTCACTATGTGCAGTTTAATCTTTAGATAACTATCTAGATAGCATCCTTAGAGTTACTTCTTTATCTCTGATTTATGTTTACAGTATAAAACGTATACTGATTAATTGTAAAAAGTCTAGCTATTACAAAGATTTTTACTCTTTGCATCGGCATTGATGTCTGCAACAATTATTGTTCTATAAATATATATTTTAATATTTTTTGTTAAAAAATCAAAATAGAATCGGTGTCAAACAGTTTGGATTCTGATGAGATGCAGCGTAACACAGTTTGGTTTGGTTTGAAAGAGTCTATTTCTGCCATAATGCGCCTTCTGCTTTACTTTCAACCTGCTTTAAATAGTAACATGTCTTCAAAACTAGAAACAGGCTATTATATATGGGGTAATGGGTCAAACAAGCTATGGAAGAAAGGGCTTACAGGATGTAACATTTAAGATTTGCTGTCGTTAAAAATTGACCATATCTATATGGAGTTGATGAGGGCATCTTTGTCATCCAAAAGCTGCGTACATCATATTACAGTCACCACTGTGATTGAACATATCTAGACATTTCAACCTTCAATAACACACATCTTATTTTATTTTTTTCTCACCAAAATCCAATTATTCCATTCTGAAGGAATCCATTAAAACTGTGATAGATGTATCTGAAATATGGCCCCTGCAATGTCTGCTTATAAACAACCAGACGATTACATCTGGAAATCTTATTTTCTGAGATCTTAGTAAATAAATATACTATTTAGGGATAAATATGTGTCAATTTTAAGCTATACTTATCGTCTATAAAATATACCTAGACATGTGAAGGTATACTTTGTTTCGTGCCTGTATTAACTCTTTCCCCAAAAGAAGCGCCTTTTATATATAGCACATTTAAATCTATTCCTCTACTGAAGTAAAATGGTTCCAATTTATAGTTATAAACATGTACAAAAAGAAATATTTCTATATCCTAGCAGATGGCAGCTTAAAGCAGGCTGAAAGTAAAACAGAATGCACATTAAAGCACAGACTGCTTTATTTTCAACCTGCCGTAAGTAGTCACCTATTTTCAAAACTAGAAACAGGCGATGGGGAAATGTGTTAACTCCTTCACTGCCTAACTCCTATATACAATAGATATGTGCAAATAATTTGGATCTTAAGAAGTCATTTGATGTGGCATCTCACTATCATATTACAATAGTCAATTTAGCTAAAATTTAAAAGCAGACGTTTTTAATCCTTTTCTTTGCAAAAACGCCATAGGATCCAGATTTGTCGTGTTGCTCTGGTCCTTATCTTTACCCAAACTGTTTGTCAATTCAAATCAAATTGTAGACAAAGGGTTAATCCCTTATACAGTTTGACTTATGTAATTACCGGTAAATTACAGCTCGTCTGTTTTGATTAAAAGACAGCGTTTCTCCATTGTTTACATGTATTACAGGTAAATCGAGTTTGAAAAGGTTGGATCCTTGAGAGACATCGATTTACACGGCGTCTTTTCTGGATCCAGTGGGGACATTCTGCCTCTTCAGTTTTTTTAGGGAGAAAAGACAGAAATTGCATTAGATCATATTGTAAACAAGTGAACCATGCAAATACTTTATGAATGGAGGTTAGAATGTTAAGTTACTTCCCTTAGTTTCAAATGCACCACTTAATTATCAGGATTTATTGGCGTATACAGCCCAAAACAGTGAAATAAAGCAGACTTTAATATCATATCCACGAAAAATAGACTTTCAGTACATTTGCGCAAAAAATGAACACATTAAAAACATTTTTTTCGGTAGGATTGCTAAATTTGCGTCTTGCGTAAAAAAATACACTTATACGGTGTATTAAAAGAGATAAGCTCACAGGAGACTTTATGTCTTGCTAGGGGTTCACATTTTTGATGACAGGATCGAGGCTGGTACTTAATGCAGGACAGAACTAATACAAAAAGCTCTAAAGCTAGCTTGAGATCTCTGCATTACTTTTGTTCTGCATTACCCGTTTTCTTGCTGATAAGGTATCCTGATGTTTTTTTAGAACAATGCAGACTGCACAATTTCCTGGGAAATGTGTTCCATATTCTATTAATTAATGTAATAGTTCACATTATAGACACTTATAGAGGGCAGTTTTATATATGAATATCGTGAGAAGCATTTTTTTAATAGCTGATGTCTGTCTGAAAAATTGTGCATGCATATTCTTATGAATATTGCCTTAAGTAGACTGAAAGTAAACTTTTAAGAAATATTCTGCTTTACTTTCAGCCTGCTTTAATCTAAATTATACAGAAAATATTTCTTAACTGGTGCATATTCATTACTATTCATAACTGTATAATGTGGAACTATTTTCTTCAGTTGAGGAATGCATTAAATGAGTAAATTGATGTATCTATAAGAGTAAAGGGTTAATTAGCAGGTTTGGTTGGATCCAATATAGTCATAGCTTTAACTGACATTCAGCTGCATACTGAGCCAAGCAATTCTTCCATTCAAGAGAACTAATTGATTGATACCCGCAGCACAATTTACTGTTAACTTTACCATTATATCTAATTGAAGACTTTATGTTTCCTAAACTGCTGTTAAATTTTCAGATTCAATAGAACCTCTCTATATATCATGGCCACTGCATGAGATTAAGCTTTCTTAGTTTAAGGTAGGTGGCTGCTTATATATAAAGCCAGGTGAAGTAAAACAGTTAACTTTCACCTTGTAGGTTGTCACATGTCTTTTAAAAATCAATTTTCCATCATTTTAGTGGTTGTAATAGAGAGATTTTACTGCACATTTCCAGCAGAATTCAATGTATCTACTGGGAATTGCAGGCAAATTTTGGCAAATCTCAAATCTGGTCTAACTTTATCATTTGCAAGATTGTTTGACTATATTTTAATTTACATTCATAAATATCAGTATTAAAGATTCATAAATTGTTGTTTATTTTTCAAAATGCTTTTCCACCCACTATTGACTAACAAGATGATTTTAACTAAACAATCGAGACGTGAATTAAAACATTGCAGTTTAAGTGTGTAGAAATGTATTTAAGTAAAACCTCTCTATTACAACCACTAATAAACAAGGTAAACTGGTTGTGTAAAAGACAGGTGTCACCTTGCTTTAAGTGGTCACTTGGGGTCACAAACATCTAATAATTAACACAAATTAGTGGTGGTAATAGAGAGGTTTAATTGTATACTAATTGTCTCAGGCAAATTTTCAATTGATTACCAAATGAGGCTCAGTGGCTCCTACACTGATTTATTACAATGTTGGTACATGTACACATGTACAGTATCAATCTATTTTGGAGACAAGAGGCCCATGCGGGCCTAAATATCGCTCCTGGAAAAACAAACACAAGTTTCACATGACCCCTGGAGTGGGATCATTTTTTTACCCAGAGACATAATTTCAAATATTTTGCTGATGAACTTGAAAATTAAGTATTCTGTCAAATATTTTGTACATGGGTGGTTTCAGACAGGAAGACTTCATTGAAAAAAATCTAGTTTTAGCTAATGTGACCCAGATATGCAACAGACCCGAACCATTTCATCAATATTGGTAAAGAACATCTAAAAGTGTCACTACATAATGCTAAATATCAAAGCTCTTGCCATAATAGTCCCCCCTTGGGGGGGGTCATTTTTTACCCCAGGGGCATAATTTGAACAATCTTGATAGAGGACCTGAAGAAGATTCTTTGTGCCAAATATCTAAGTTCAAGGTACTGTGGTTTCAAACAAGAAGATTTTTTCAAGTTTCATTGAAAAATCTATTTTTAGATCCTGTGACCTAGATATGCAATGGACCTGAACCAAATTTACAATATTGGTTAAGGGCTTCTAGAAATGTCACCATGCCCAATATCAAAAGCTCTGGCCATATTAGTTTCAGAGATAAAGATGTTTGAAGATTTCACTATATAACTCTATGTAAAATTACGACCCCTGGGACAGGGTCATTTTTTACCCCAGGGACATAATTTGAACAATCTTGATAGAGGACCTGCAGACGATGACTTGTGCCAAATATCTAAGCTCAGGGTACTGTTGTTTCAGACAAGAAGATTTTTTAAGTTTTCATCGAAAGAATCTATTTTATCTCCTGTGACCTAGATATGCAAGGGACTGGAACTATTTAAACAACTTTGAAAGAGGACCATACAAGGATATTCCTGCCAAGTTTGGTAAAAATCTATCCAGTAGTATCGGAGGAGATGTCGTTTAAAGAAATTGTTGACGAGGAACGGACGAACGACGCACGGACAAACGAACGAATGACGACGGACACAGAACTATCAAAATAGCTCACCTTGGCACTACATGCCAGGTGAGCTAAAAACTCCAAAATAAGCCTATGAGCACCTCCCGGCTGTACTTTTTCCAAGGTTCAGTGTAAAATTTCCATGGAATATGAATAATTTACGTGGAATTTACATGGAATTCTAAAAGTTCCATGGTTATTCGTAACAATTTCCAAGGTTTTTGTTTAGTCACCAAAATTTCCATGGTTTATGCATGCTTATGAACAAAAAAACCACGTAAATATCAAGAAAAAACCTTGGAAACTCTTAAAACCTTGGCAAAAGCTCGGAAAAATTGGACTTTGGCAAAAATAAACACGGAACAATCTCGGAAATAAGAACTTAACCATTTTTTAGCACGGAAAATCCTTGTAAAATAATAACTTAAACAATTTGCACCTCGTAAAAATTGTACTTAGACATTTTCCAGCACGGAAAAACCTTGGAAGTACAACTTAGTGAATTATAAATATAAGTAATATTTGCTACAATTGTAAGTTTCACAAAACAGTGAATATTATACACACCCAGGACACCAGCTCACAACAATCAGAGGTCAGAGATTTAAGTTGTCTGTTTATCTATACTTTAAAATGTGAATGTGGCAAAAATTAAAGACTCCAAACCAGTTCAGACTCCTGACAAAAGATTCATGGTAAGTTACATAACTTACATAAATACAATTTTATCATGATCATAATATATTTTGGATATTTACATGATACAAACAAAAGCATGTGGTACCCCACCCACTAGTAGTTAACTATTCCTCGTATATATATACTTTTCCATGGTATTTTGTCGAAACCACGTAAAATGGTTCTAATATTTCCATGGTTTTTTCCTAAATATTTTACAAGGATTCCTCGTAAACTTTTCCGAGGATTTTTTGTTTCCGTGGTTTTTTGGAGAAAACCTTGGAAATTAAATATTTTAAAAGGATTCCTCGTAAACTTTTCCGAGGTATTTTGTCAAACCATGTAAAAACCAAGGTCTTGTATTTTCTAAGGTTTTCTCGTCTTTTTTCCAAGGTTTTTGTAATATGACCGTCCGAATACTCCGTGGTTTTTTCCATGTTTTTTTTTCATAAAACCTAGGAAAAAGTACAGCCGGGCTATCACCAGAACTATTGCATTGGCTGATAAGATTAACTTTTCTACAAGATAGAATGCATACTTAGGCCTAAAAAAAAAGATGTGCGTTTCCGGTTTCCCGACCGACCCTATTTTTTACCCCCGACCCTAAAGTTTTTAAAGAAAATTTAAAAAAAAAAAAATTTAAAAAAAAAAAAAAAAATTTTTTTTTTTTAGGGGAAAGTTTTTTGGGTGAGGGGAAAAAGATACGGGAGGGGAAGGGGCCGTTATTCGGCGCCCGTTACAGAAGGAAAAAAGCCTTGTATTAAAAGCAAACACACCATATTTTTTTAAATATAATATTTATTTGATGCAATGGTTTTCAGATTGAAACAAGAACTATTTCACATAATTATATTATGAAATACCTTACAATTTAAACTTGCAAATCAAGATAAATCATTTCAGACACTTTCAATGTTGAATACAACAAGAGCACGGTCATTATTTGTCATATAAACCCATCCTTTGATTGTAAAAAATCCACATATATGCCCTATATAAAAACTTTTTAAAAAATAAAAACTTTTTCCTACCGACCTACCCTAAAATTTTGAGAGGGTGAAACCAGAAACACACATATTTTTTTTTTAGGCCTTATGTCAGACAGATCTTATAAACAAGAGCCGCATACGGCCCTAAATCGCTCACCTGGTACCTATGTTTACGGTCATGGTAATGGACCAGTAATGATAAAATTCCACGATAAGCCATCACCGGTAAACCACCCACAGGCAGCCATGTTGTTTGAACTAGGAAGATTCTTTGAAGGGTCACCTATCATTACTTTTTCAAAAAATATTCTTAAATCAGACCAATAGTTTCAGAGAAAAAGATTTTTGAAAAATTTCTATACAGAAATATAAGGAAAACTTGCCCCACCCACTGGCGGCCATGATTTTTAAGATATCAAATCATTTTAAGAAATCTGGTAGAGGGTCACCCATGGATCATTTGTGTAAAATTATTTTCAATTTGGACCAGCAGTTTCACAGAAGAAGATTTTAAAGTTTTAACTATACAGTAACATAAGGAAAATTTGCCCGATCCACTGGCGGCCATGTTATTTTAGATATCAAAATAATTTTAAGAAATCTGGTAGAGGGTCACCCATTGATCATTTTCATAAAAATTATTTTAAGAAATCTGGTAGAGGGTCACCCATGGATCATTTGTGTGAAATTATTTTCGAATTGGATCAGCGGTTTCAGACAAGAATATTTCTAAAGTTTTCACTATATAGCCATATAAGGAAAACATGCCCCACCCACTGGCGGCCATGTTTTTTAAGATAGGAACATTATTTTAAGAAATCTTATAGAGGGTCACCAATGGCATATTTGGGTAAAATTATTTTCAATTCAGACCAGTAGTTTTTGACAAGAAGATTTTTAAAGTTTTTTCAACTGGTTGACATGGCAACCACAATTTCAATTGGATGACCTATATTTCAAAAAATCTGAGAGAGTATCCTACAAGGAACAATCCTATGAAGTTTTAATGAAATTGACCCAGTAGTTTCCAAGACGAAGATCTTTAAAGAAAAATTTCACGACACACGACGTACACAGGGCGATCACAATAGCTCACCTTGGCACGAAAACTTCGTGCCAGGTGAGCTAAAAAACAGTCTTGCCAGCTGCAAGAGGTTGTTTGTTGTTTGTGACTAATTGTTGTATGCAAAAAAGAAACCTAAAAACTAGTGACAAAAAGTCTGGATCCAGAACAGACACCGTGTTATGCGGCATCTGATCTAGTGGATCCAAACTGTTTGCAAAAATAAGTTAAGTCGAGATTAGCAGGCAATGGGTTAAGACATGTTACCACTTAACCCATAACCCCATAAATACACCTTTTAACGCCTTTAATTTATTTATCCACTGAAGAAAATAGTTCTAATTTATACAGTTATGAATATATATCATAAGAAATAATTTCTATTTTCTAGAAGATGGTAGCTTAAAGCAGGTTGAAAGTAAAGTAGAATGTGCCTCAAGGCACATTCTGCTTTACTTTTAACCTGCTTTAAGTGGCCAACTATCTACGATACTAGAAACAGGCTATGGGGTAATGGGTTAAAGCAGGCCAAAAGTTAAGCAGAATGTGCCTCAAGGCACAGTCTGCTTTATTTTCAGCCTGCTTTAAGCTAACTTCTTATAGAAAATGAAAATATTTATTATGATACATATTCATAACTGTAGAAAAATTGTAACTAATTCTTTCAGTCCAGGAGTACATTAAACCATTGATTTCACTTTATAGTCTTATACTTACTACCCGTTTGCCGTTACTCCATAGCCTGTTTCAAATATTGGATATATGTAACCACTTAAAGCAGGTTGAAAGTAAAGCAGAATGTGCCATAGGGCGCATTCTACTTATATTCTGCATATATTCATGACTGCCTAATGTGGAACTTTTTTCTTCAGTGGAGGAATAAACTAAAGGCATACTTATGGAGTTATGGATTAATGTTCGCTTTCGTCCAGATTTGTCCACTGCTGAATTTTTATGACTGTCAGAATGCCATTTGATGAGCCACAATCTCCCATAATGTCTTAATCGCTTCCTGTTAAATTACTTTTTTTGGGTGAAATTAGGAAAGAGATAGCTTTTAACAAACGAGAAGTGTCTATATTCCCATCTCTATTGGTAATAGGGCATTAATAAGGCAGTGAACTACACTCTCTTGTATTACATAGCCTATCCAATAGTGGGTTGTATTTTATACAGATGGTTGCTTGCATAATACAGGATAGGAAATGATGCAGAAAGCTCTTATAGCATTTCTTATAGCTTTCCGCATTATTTCCTATCCTGTATTAGGCAGTTATAATAGTCATAAATGAATTCCATGCTTTTCTCAATGAGTAGTTATTTAATACAAGATCATATCTCCTTCTCTGACTCATGCTACATCTTACAGGGGATAACATATATCTTAGCGAAATGGCCAGGGCTGCCATAACTTGATCTAGTCATGAAAAATCCTAAGACTTCAATTTTTTTTCTATTTTTCAAACTCATTTACTTAAAGCAGATTGAAAGCAAATCATAATGAGCCTTAAGGGTATTCTGTTTTACTTTCAACCTGCTTTTAGCTAACATCATTCTGCTAGGATAAAAATCCAAAGATTTAAAAAAAATCCGGAGAAATGGCAGCCCTAAGTGACAAATAAAGAGAGAAGTTCTATAGTCAAATTAATCTTGTCACAGGCTGATGTACAATCAAACTTGTGTTTAGCTCCTTTGCTGCCAAATTAATCGTGAGAGTTTTACCCCTTCACCACATTATTGTCGTCTGCTTCAATATTGTTGTCTGCAAGATTGTTTCAAAGTTAGATTCAATGTAGTATGAGTAAAGAAATATTGATACATTCAAGTGTCAAACAGTTTGGATCCTGATCAGATGCCGCATTAAGCCGCGTCTGATAAGAATCTAAACTGTTTGCAATGTCGCCTTTTTGGGCCGTTGGCAGTGAAAGAGTTAAACCGTAACATCTCTCTTTAGCCCTTACTGTGAGGCAAACAAGTCCTTTACATCTCATCTCCTTTACAACCCAACTCATCATCTATTACATCTCATCTCCTTTACAACCCAACTCATCATCTATTACATCTCATCTCCTTTACAACCCAACTCATCATCCATTACATCTCATCTCCTTTACAACCCAACTCATCATCTATTACATCTCATCTCCTTTACAACCCAACTCATCATCTATTACATCTCATCTCCTTTACAACCCAACTCATCATCTATTACATCTCATCTCCTTTACAACCCAACTCATCATCTATTACATCTCATCTCCTTTACAACCCAACTCATCATCTATTACATCTCATCTCCTTTACAACCCAACTTATCATCCATTACATCTCATCTCCTTTACAACCCAACTCATCATCTATTACATCTCATCTCCTTTACAACCCAACTCATCATCCATTACATCTAATCTCCTTAACAACCCAACTTACCATCCTTTACATCTCATCTCCTTTACAACCAAACTCATCATCTTTTACATCTCATCTCCTTTATAACCCAACTCATCATCCTTTACAACCCAACTCACCATCCTTTTCATCTATCTTTAACCCTATCTGCATAGAAAGAGTCATATTATTTTATTCTTGAATCCTGACAGATGAATGCTTCAAGCAGACTGGAGCTTTCTGCTTTACTTTCATCCTACTCTAAGCAACTGTTTGCCTTTTACAATAACAACAGGCTATGGGGAAAAGGTGAACACTTAAAGCAATGTTTGAATGAAAT
Source organism: Gari tellinella (assembly GCA_922989275.2). NCBI lineage: Eukaryota > Metazoa > Mollusca > Bivalvia > Cardiida > Psammobiidae > Gari > Gari tellinella. Next base: position 58,794,556 of record OV277858.1, read on the forward strand.
GGGTAAGCAGTCACCTATCTTAAGAGATTGTCATCTTTCTGCAATGACCTGTTAATGTTGTCAACATTGTGAGAATGATTGGCACTGGAAAATTAATTTTGATTCCATTGATTCACCAGGAGTTAAAACCTTCAGTTTAATTATTTTTTCAAGTTTAAAACCATCAATACAGGACAAGCTTTGACCAACCCTTTTTGTTGATGATCAATGTATATGGCAAATGGATACATAAATGCAGTTTTCTACAAGACAAAGTTCTTTAAAAAATCTTATGAAGATAAATTCGCAGACTTTTCAAATACATGTATGTTCAATCAAGGGAGATAACCCTCTATATTAAAAACTGGCAAAAATCACAAAAGATACTGATGTCCAAGAACTATCAGTACATGTACACTGGTATTTGTATTGACTTTCTGAAGTACTTACCCTTTGAATCAAGATTACGTTTTAAAGTCAAAGCAAAAGTAGTTGATGATAAGTAAAGATTGACATGCTATCTTTAACCCATTACCCCATAGTCTATATCTATTTATATAAGATATGTGATCACTTAAAGCAGGTTGAAAAGTAAAGCAGAATGGGCATTAATGTGCTTTACTTTAAGCTTTACTTTCAGCCTTTCTTTAAAGTACCAACTGCTAGGATATAGCAAATATTTCTTATGAATCATTCATAACTTTATAAAGTTGCCCTATTTTCTACAGTGAAGGAGTAAATCAAAGGTGTAACAAGAGCTGTCGGAGAACAGCAAAGCTCGCCTAATTAAACCTTTCTTAAATAGGTAACTATCAAAAGAAAAGTGTATCAGTACATTGATATTCAAGCCACAGGGAACCTCCATTCAAAATATCAACTGCAAATATGTCATGTAGTATAAGTGCATTCCAACACTTACTCCAAAACTTTAACCATGAAAAACCAACGCCGACGCCGGGGTGATTCCATAAGCCCCCCCATTCTCCGAATAGGCGAGCTAAAAAGGGGTATTCATGGGTTAAAGGGTTAATAAGGATTGTCACTTGAAGCATTGTCACTATCTTGAAAGGCTTCCATGAATATGTATCTACTTCATCTAAAGTCTGTGAACCAAGACTGGCTATTCTGTCATCAGCAGAGATATGCTTTATTAAATTAGCTCTTTGAACGCTGAGTAAATATTGTCATTTACAACAGTTACTATTACAAAAATGAAATTGTTCTAAAATTTATTTACAAAACAGGGTCAGGGTGACAAACAGTTTGAATCCAGATGAGATGTTGAGGTCTGGCTCCAAAGACCTCCCTTTGCTTGAAAGAACAATTGCACAACAGTTTATTGTAATGTGGTAAGGCACAGGCAGCATTTTCAAAACAAAAACTCAATGATCAATTTTGGCTCATATAATCGTTCTTATATAAAATGCTACATATTAATGCTTCTCTGCCTTGAAAACATAAATAAACTGAGAGAAAACGTATCAGCGGGAATAAAAAAGTTCTATCAAGTGTTACACTTTTCCTGCTGATTTGAATAGTCAACTTTTCAAAATGACATCTGATTAAATCATCTCTTAGTAACATTTGAGGATATACAAACCAACTAATGAACAGTTTGGATCCTGATCAGATACAGAGTTACTCGGTGTCTAATTATAACCAGGCCCCAACTGTTGACAAAAGTCCAGACAACTAGATTTGCTTGAACAAGTCTACAATAGGAAAAAAGATGTATTACTAAATATCTATCTTATTTCGTAATAAAAACTTTAACAGTTAACTCTTTGAACCCTAGTCCCTAGAATAATACACTTGTCCTGTGCAAACAGTGAAGGCCCAGATCAGAGGGCTCCGAAAGGAGCCCTCTGATCAGGGTCTTCACTGTTTGTCAGTAGTGCCAAATTTGACAAAAACAACTCTTAAAAGCCAGAAATGGACTAGACAAAAATCGAAATTGGAATTGTCCATTTAAAGTTTCAGGGAGGAAAGAGTTAATTAAACTGCTCACTTCAATGGACTCTTCCATTTTTTTTATATAAATGATTGACATGCATGCAAGGAATTGAACCTAAAAATATTTAAAATGATGACAGAAGCCCTTCAGATCAGGGTCTACACTATTTGCAATTGATTCATACTTGGTTCTAGGCATTGCAAGGGATAATATTCTGACAATGGCAGTACACATTACTTGTGTTTATTGCCATAGAAATGTTTCTAAACCTTATTTACAGATCCAATTTACAACAGAAATTGAAAACAAGAACCTGATTTGTAAATCTAAAACTCACTGGTATACTATACACAAGAGGACAAATGTAAACGATATGCTACAATATTTACCACAGAGTCATTCCTTAATTCTTTGCATGCCGTGCATTTTTTAAATCTTTTGCAAACAGTTTAGATCCAGATCAGGGCTCAACATTTGTTGGGCCCTGATCTGGACCCAAACTGTATGACATTGACAAAATTAAGGTTGACAAAAAAATGTGACCGAGACATTGAAGTTGACAAGATTATGCAGGAAAATTACTTAGCATATAAAGCGTGAATTCCTATTTTTCTTCTATTTTTTTAAATGTTTTTTTTTTAAATTTGAATGTTTTGCCTCAACAATATGTTTGCTTAAATGAGCTTCCTTGTTCTTTGATTCCTGTTACAATTTCAGAAGTGCTGAGAGCAACTAGACTAATATTAACCAACAGTGTTGATTAAGATCAGACGTAACAAATAATGCAGCATCTAATCAGGAGCTACAGTCTTTGACACTGGGTCTGTATTTCTCCAGTCAAAATGTTTTAGATTTAACTTTGAGATAATCCAGCAGACAATATGACAGCAGGAAAAGGGTTAAAAATTTAGATCATACCACTAATTATGTCGATTCATCCTGGATAGATAGACGGACATCGGATGCTTTTTAACCTTTATGCTTCTGCAACAGTTTGTTTTGAAATTGTCCTATGCAAAAATTTGTCAAATTTAGATTTATGCACTAAAGCTAAATACATGTGTCACACACACAATTTAGATCTTGATCAGATGCTGCCTTACATGTGTCTGATCTGGATCTAAACTGTTGGCAAACACCAGGCAAGATCAAGGCTAACCTTTATCCTGCTAAGAAAAGATTTGTCAATAAAAACAAACTGTTTGTATCTGATATTGATGTTTATTGATTTTTTTTTTTAAATTCTTACATAAATTTACTGTTCACTTTAAAAAGCTATAGAGGATAATTGTTTTTTTCAGTATAAGATAGAAATTTAATCCATTTCGTGAACATCAGACGTTCGCCACTCGTGAAAATATAACAGTCTGATGTTCACGAAATGGATTAAATTCGATCTTATACTGAAAAAAATACAATTATTCTATTTATTTATGCTTTTAAGCCACTTTTTAAACGAAATTGTTCGACAATTGTGAAAGAGAAAGTATATGATATACCCCGTGTTGAGCCCCAAGTTTTTACATCGAACACATTAACGAAACAGTGTCCCGTATGATGACGTCACTTATTTATTGATTTGACGTCATCCGAATTACGTCGTTGCTCCCGATTTAGGATTCGTGTTCTTCCGTTGAGTGGTTCGCGACAAATCGGACTGCCGGAATTTAACGATAAGACATGATTGACTATGATTTTTGGGGAGCCCTACGGGGAAAACGGTGATTGGTGATAATCCACTGCAGTGGATTACCAAGTGATAATCCACTGCTATTTTCCGGTAATCCACCGAAAAGCATAAATAAACTTGTTTAATCTTTTTAAAATTATTTCCTTTAGAACACTGCATGAGAAGCGATATGTTCATACAGAGTAACCTCTCCAAAATCCATAATCCCTTAAACTAGAATTCCCTGAAAACCAGACTAACTTGCCCCAAACAGTTTACAAGTATTCTAAATCCTCAAAATACAGAGCTCAGGTGACTGCTTACTGCTGAACAATAGTAATACAGAAAGCTCTATATAGGAGGAGCTTTCTGCATTACTCCTGGCCTGAATCAAGCAACCACCTGTCTTCACCCATTACGCCATAAACACACCTTTACGCCTTTGATTTATTCCTCCACTGAAGAAAAAATGTTCCTTTTTACCCAGTCATGAATATGCACCATGCATAAGAAAGATTTCGTACAGTTAAAGCAAGATGAAAGTAAAGTGAAATGCGCCTTAAGCCACATTCTGTTTTACTTTCAACCTGCTTTAAGTGGTCACCTTCAAAACTAGAAATAGGCTATGGAGTAGTGGGTTAAACAGCTTATCATTAAAATTATTTGAAATGGCTCCAAAGCTCCAATATAATTATCCGGAATTATTTATGCTTTTCGGTGGATTACTAGGAAATAACAGTGGATTATCACTTGATAATTTCACTGTTTCAAGCAGTGGGATTATATATATCGTCGGGCATCCTTCTTTTATGAATTTTCCCCGTAGGACATCCCAATAATCATAGTCAATTGTGTCCTATCGTTTCATTCTGGCAGCCCGATTTGTAGCGAACCACTAAACAGAGGTAAACGAATCCAAGATCTGAAGTAACGACATAATTCGAATGACGTCAAATCAATAAATCAGTGACATCATTGTACAATTCGATATATATTGGGGCTCAACACGGAGTAAATCATGTACTTTTGCTTTCAATTGTCGAACAATTTCGTTTAAAAAGTGGCTTAAAAGCATAAATAAATAGAATAACTGTATTTGTTCAGTATAAGATTGAATTTAATCCATTTCGTGAACATAAGACTGTTTCCTCAATCAAGAAGGGTTCAGGTTTTTAAGCTCTTCTGTAGTTTCAACAGGCCGGTGACTAACGGTGTCCCCAATGAAACACTCTGCCCACCCACAGCTCTGTGATATGAGAAAAATCCCAGCATATTCTCCATAAAAATGTGATTGCCATGGTAATGGAAAGCATATCTGTTTCCTTCAGCTGATAATTTGTGACTGAGAAAGAAACTTGTCTGAAAGACTGCAGTCTCTGGTCTTCTTAAAATGTCTGTTCTGGAGATATCATTTTACAAATGCTTACAAATATATATATATAGACAAGGGAGAGCTGGTGGATATGAGCTCTTAAATACTTCGTTCTATTAGTTTATGGAGGAGAAGACTTTATTCTTTCCCAATAAATGCTTTTATATATGCTATAACCATTATTTACATTGCAAACAGTTTGGAGTCAAATCAGACACCAACTAAGATAAATTAATATACCTCTGTGTATCTGTGTTTAAATCCTCAATAAAACATATAGGTGCTGTAACAGCTTAATGTGATGTCATATGACTTCGAAAATGGGTACACCATGAAAAGTAGCGCCGTTTCGTCGGTGCAAATTGTGGTTAAACTGAAGTGATAGAATCGAAATAATAAATTATAGTACTGGTACAAGTGTTTTATCGTGCAATAAAACAAGGGTAGTTGTTGAGATGCTAATAATTAAACCACTCAGCCCTCTGCCTGATGATTTAATTACTATGCATCTCATCTCCTACCCATGATTTATTGCATGATAAAACACTGGTATGAATTTATCATTTCTTAAAAATTGTCAAACATTACATAAACAGTCATTTTCAAAAACTGTGTAATCAACATTATGCCTAGAAACCATGATGCCAATAAAGGTCGCATGGTAGCAACCCTCAGGTATAAAAGTGAGATGCCACAATTATTGTTCGTCTCATTCATTCTGATCGATGCCAAACAGGGACGAAACTAGTAAACAGTCTGTGACATCAATCTTCCAGCAGGGTTAAATTTCTTGGCAGTACACTATAAATTATTTTTTCATTTAAAAAATATGTCATTTTCTCCTTTTTTTAAAATTGCGTTTGCATTTAGTATTGTTTAATGTCTAAATCAGAAATATTTTTTATGACTGTATAAATTGGAACTATTTTCTTCAGTGGAGGAATAGGATTAATGCACAAAAATGCTTATCTATGGAGTAAAGGGTTAAGATCCCATCTGGAAGGTACAAGAAGTACCCTCTATATTTCATGCTAAAGACTGCGCCTAGATTAGAACAACTTTTCCTAGTGAAAGTCAGAAGTGTAAAAAGGTATATGTATGGGGTAGATGGTCTATGCCATCATTCAACCTTTCCTGTCAGTGGGTATTTCAGCTGGCTTTCAATGTTTCCTAAACCCAGCCTTAGCTATATACAGACTTGTGTGTAGGATTTAGTGTAAATGACCAAGATGAATATTGCATAAGCTTTGTTTTTTACTACCTGTCTATGTGGACAATCATGTACAGAAAGCTTCTTGTATTGTGATGACCCATGGGCATACTGTAACACTTGTCTCCAGCAGCCAGTGAAATAACAATTTACATCAATACACAGTGTGTCTACAGTGCTAGCTTCATGTAGGACAAATTCAGTGCAGAAAGATCCTATGAGCCTATAACCCTATGTCCCACAACTGGCCAGATTAATGTTTTTCAATTATGGGGCTAAGAATTTTAGCCACATTAGTACCCTCTCATTAGCACGGATGGACAGACATCGGAAAAGTGTTCCATAAAAGTCACCTCTGCCTACAGCAGGTGACATAAGAACCGGGTCCAAGCCGCAACCGGATATATTGGCTTTCACCAAATAGCGGACCAAGAAGAAATGGAGCTACACTGTATATGGTAATAGGTTCACACAGGTGAGTTCTTCATACAAGACAAAAGTAATGCAGCAAACTCCTTTAGGAACTTTCTGCATCATTTTGTCGTGTATATAATAATCCCTTACCCAATAGCCTGTTTCTTGAAGAGAGATGACCACACAAAGCAGGTTGAAAGTATTCAAGACTGTATGAATGTGTAATGGGTTAGTTTGTCTTGTATGAAGCAATCACCTGTCTTACAATGCTTCTCTTGAACGATTACAATACAAATACTTCTAGAGCTAGTTTGACCAAATTGCTGAACACAATGCTCTATCCACTGATGCTTATCAATATTTAATTTTGGCCTTGAGAGTGTAACGTGCAAACCAAGAGACTCAGCAACAACAAACCCCGTCGATGCAAAGCTTAAGCTCACACCAAGAGATGTTTGTTGCGCTATATAATTGACTCACTTTCCAACATACAACAGTTTCAGGAGAGCCTCATTTGCATATACCAACGTACTACGTATGTTACAAGAGTACAGTGCTCCCTCTCTACAACGGCGCTCCCAACAATGACTCCCTCCTTACAACGACACTTTTCACAATTCCTAGACAGGATGATTATTTCTAACGAATTTATTGCTGCAATGTCGTCTGCTTAAAATTGTCGTCTGCTTTTTTTCTCAAAGTGACATAATGGACCTTTTGACAGAAAATAAATAAATGACGAGTGACAAACAGCTTGAATCCAGATCAGACGCCGCGTAACGCGGCGTCTGATCTGGATTCAAGCTGTTTGCAAATGTAAACCTGTTTCCCTCTCTATAACGACTCCCTCCGAACAACGCACACAATCTTTGTCTCCCATTGGATGTCGTTCTAGAGAGGGAACGCTGTATATGAGAAGATGGTACGAGAGAAATGCTAAATAGTTTGTGATGATCATCATCATCTACTGGGTGATTTAACAGTTGTGAAATATGGTCTATTGGATTCCTATTCCCTCTTCATACACAATGTGTACATGGCAGTAAGCCAGACATTTACAGTCAAACGTGAATTAAACCCTTTCCTCGGCATAGGATCCATAGGTGACTGCCCAATGCAGGACAAAAGTCGACATAATGAAACATCTACAGGTGTTGGGTTTTTTATCCTCATACGCAGATACCCCCCGCAAAGCTATTCAAAAAGTGTCCTCTTACGTCTGATACCGGACACTTTTTTCTGTTACCGGACAGTTTTACTTTCTGTTACCGGATACTTTTTACGGGCGTGGTGCACGTGGTGAGCATGCGGTCACCGGTTTAGCTCTTGCACTGCCAGGGAATTGACGAGGTAACCCTTGTTATGCTACAGTGGAGAAAACGTAATTCTTTCCCGTTTAAACGCAATCGAAACGCAAACGCAAAACACAAAATGTAGATTTCTAGAAAATAATAACTTTTTTTTTTTACATTTTTCATCATCTTTTTTCATCTGAGTGGCACACAATTTGGATCCTGATCAGACGGCGGGTTACCCGGCGTCTGATCTGGTTCCAAAATGTTTGCAATGGAAAATATAGTTTAAGCATCAAACGCGTTTATTGGGGAAGAATAACGTTTTTTCCACTGTGAGTACCGCTTGTCTAACATTTGGAAACAGTTTAGATCCATAGAAGACGCCATGTAACGCGGCATGTGATCTGGATCCAAATGTTTGGCACTGATTTTCATTTTTGATTCAATTTGGAAAGCATAATTCTCCGCAGACGATAAGTTTGATGCAGACGGCAATTCAGCACGATAAGGGATAACGAACTTTTGCAAATAGTTTGGATCAATATCAAACACACAGTAACTCAGCGTTTGAACAGGATCCAAACTGATAGACACTTGATTCGTGCAATCAAATCCCAAAACTTTGCGTTGGAAAATAAGTGCATTCAGCAATTTCAAAGCAGACGACAATATGACAGTGCAAGAGTAAACGACGCTTTTTAATAGTGTGCCTGTTCAGGAGAAAAATATCTGGTCCTTGGTTTGGTTATAAGGAGCGGAAAAGGAATTATATCGGGCTAAAATGATAAAATATTTATTGACCTTAAAGCTAAATGCTTAAAAAAAATGTCATCTAAATTGATAAATACAGCGCTTACCTTATACTAGCTGAATACTCATTCTGAGCGCAGATAAATAAATACATGTACGTAGTTATTTTACGGAATGACCCAGCACACAGGCTGCACGGAATGCTCGTGCAAAGTATAAAAAGGACCAATGAAAATAATAGTTGGTTTATGTGAATTTCAATATTTTATAAATAGATATATTAATTTGCAATATTACATTGACTGCAATCATTATTGACTCGGTGTAAGATATTTATTAAAATCTACGTATAAGTCAGATACAGCGACTTGTTCGCCTTAAAAGTGTACGGTATGAATCGTAATCAGACTGTTTCGCTCGGACGAACAACAAATATGTCCTCGGCTTCGCCTCGGACAATTTGTTGTCGCCCTCGCAAAACAGTCTGATTCATACCGTACACTTTTAAGGCGAAACCCGTCGTGTATCTATTACTTCTTTTGCATTAACCCTTAGCCCGCCAAATAAATTGTCGTCTGCTGTATTTCTCGTCTGCTTCAAGTTTCAAAGTGCTTCAAAGTTGCTCAAAATTGCTGAAAAAGTTGTCCGAGTGTCAAACAGCTTGGATCCGGATGAGATGCCGAGTTACTCGGCGTCTCATCCGGATCCAAGCTGTTTGTATATGGAGCTATAGTCGTGAGTGGCAGGCTAAGGGTTAAGGTGTTGGTGTATGTAAGACAGGTAGATGCTTAACCCACTACTCCATACATAAACATTTTTACGTCTTATTCTATGCTACTACTGAGAAATGAATGAATGATTGAATGGTGTTTAACAAATTTGACACTAAAAAAATATGTGTCAAAAGAAATATAATTCTATATCCTAGCAGATTGCAGCACATCTTACTTTACTTTCAACCTGCTTTAAGCGGTCACCTGACTTCAAAGTTAGAATTAAACAGGCTATGAAGGAAAGGGTTAAAGAAACCTAGTTGCAGCTAGCATTTTTTTTTCTCTATATACATTTATCCAATTTTACTGCAGTTTTGTGAAAATAAACAACAATGGCGTCTACATATTCTATATAAGGTTTAAGATATCATTACTTATTAATGTTCATAGTAGTAGGTATTATTCCTAGTATGGTCCTAAAATAATTGATAATGGCTGTGCAGAGAGAAGTCACCAGTATACGGAGGTCATTGAACTGGTAAACTACAGTTTTATGACAGATTACTGATTATCATGGACGGCTTATGGCAATATTTGCTGTGAGATTCGATTAAATCATCCGAAAATATCTCCTAGCAGAGAAACCATACTCCTACAATAGTTGTCGTACAGGATTGGTATGCAGCTGCCTCTGAACCACCAGGGGTATGGTTACATTCAGGGCTCCAGATAATGGGAGTATTTCAAAAATTAAAATCTTTATTTCTGCAATAAACACTATGGTGTCACTACTCATTAGAAATGTCTTGAAGAGGCGATTCTAATAAGCAGTTATGCCATAGGATTTGGTGGTGAAATGAGTTAGAAAATGTTGGATTTGTTTTTACTTGCTCTTATCCCAGGAACCTTAATGTGATAGTAAAGGAGCATCTCGGGGAGAACATAGTAAATGTCTCAGCATCTCATGGAGAAACAAACAATTCTTTTTAGATACAGTAGAACATCGTTAACTCAACCTCACTAAGATTCGACCTACCTGTATTTCAAAGTTAAAATATGGCTTGTACAACAAGAGGGCCTGAAGGCCCTGATATCGCTCACCTGTTGTACTGAAGCTTGATAGCTTTATCTTACTGTTTCATCAGTTTTAATTTAAATCCATTCAAATTTGTAGTATAGCATGTTACTGTAAACAATTTTGGAATACAACCTCATAATTCTAGTATGGTAGAGTACATCAAGGGCAGATAACTAGAGCCTAAACAATACTGAAATGAAGCCTTTTCTAGCATTTCAAAGTATATCAAGGGCAGATATAATTATTGCTACAATGATTAGATTTCAACAATAATTGCACTCCTTTGAGAACTTATAGGTATATCGATATACTTTGTGTGCAAGTAAAATCAAAATCCATTCAAAAGTGTAAACGGTGTTCGATATGGCATTTTCAGCAATTCAAGGGCAGACAACTCTTGACCTATAGGTCCGATTTCAGCCATATTCACAATTATTTGAACTCTTATGATCATATACAATCTGAGCAAGTTTGAAAAAGACCGGATAAAAATTGTGGCCTCTAGACTGTAAACACCCTTAAATTATGACATTTTCAGCAATTCAAAGGTAGATAACTCTCAACCTATTGGACCGATTTCAATCATAATCGAACTCAATCGAACTCTTATTGTCATATACAATCTGAGCAAGTTTGAGATAGATTGGATAAAAATTGTGACCACCTGGAGAGTAAACACCCTTAAATATTACACTTTCAGCATTTCAAAGGTAGATAACTCTCAACCTATTAGTTTGATTTCAACCAAAATCGAACTCATCTGAACTCTTATGGTTATATACAATCTGAGCAAGTTTGAAAAAGACCGGATAAAAATTGTGGCCTCTAGAGTGTAAACACTGTAAAATATGGCATTTTCAGCAATTCAAAGGTAGATAACTCTCAACCTATTGATCAGATTTCAACCATAATCAAACTCATCCGAACTCTTATGTTCATATACAATCTGAGCAAGTTTGAGAAAGATTTGATAAAAACTGTGGCCTCAAGAGTGTAAACACCCTTAAATATGGTATTTTCAGCAATTCAAAGGTAGATTACTCTTGACCTATTAGTTCGATTCCAACAATAATCGAACTCATCCGAACTCTTATGGTCATATACAATCTGAGCAGGTTTGAGAAAGATTGGATAAATATTGTGGCCTCAAGAGTGTAAACACTAAAATTGTTGACGACGAACGACAAACGACGAACGACGGACGAGGGACATTCAAGTATTGCAAAAGCTCACCCTGAGCTAAAAATATATCAAAGTTTAATGTATGAAACTATAAAAAATGACTGATTTTCGAATATGTACATTATTGTTGATCAACAATCAGAATAATATTACAACAACTCCCACAACAAGAAAATATATGCCACCATGAGTTGTAAAAACTTATTTCCTAATCGATGTAAAATGAATATAGTTTTAAAGAGCAGTACTTATAATGCCCAGACATTTTCAGTAAGTGATAAACTGAGATGCTCAAATACATTTTCCTGTGGCAATGTGTAAATCACAGTTAACACTTTGGATGCTACGAAATATTGTCGTCTGAAGCATTAAATTTTGTCATCTGCCACATTTTTCAAAATTTTATTTTCCAAAAAAGGATAGGAGTGGTAAATATTTTGGATCCTGGTGAGTTACTCGGCATCTCATCAAGATCCAAACTATTGGCAAGGAAATCACATTGTCACTGCTTGTGTGCGGAGAGTTAAGCTGTGTCGATTAAATCTGAATACAACAGAAAACTTTCTTCAAATCTCCTTATGGACTTAGTTCAACTAATTTGAAAAGATGGCTTAACCCACTAGCCTGATTTTGGGATTTCTTCTCCATATTGAACAGATCATATATGAATAGAACACTTCTTTCCTACAGTCAACAGATCAAAGATGAAATTAACATTAAAAAAAAAAATTAACCCTTTACCCTATAGATATGCATTTTTATGCACTAAATCTTTTCCTCCATTGAAGAAAATAGTTCCAATTATTCATCCATAGTCATGAATATGTATCGCTATTTGCAAATGTATTTGAGTATATTCTAAACAGGTCCGTGGTATTGAAAGAGTTCAATGTCTTATCAAAGAAGTTACAAATTTTATTGCATTTTCAGATAGTTCAGATTATTTTCAGATACAAAGAAATTCATAAATACAGATAAAGAGTGTTTATAAAATATATATGAGCTGTGCCATGAGAGAACCTGCCTTATTGCATTTCAAACAGTGTAGATCAAGGCCACTCACCGCATCAAAGACACAGCGGCTGGTCTTCATCTTTACTGTTTGACACCCACAATGTTGCTTGGTCTGTATAATGTTGCAATGCAATAAAGCAGGTTTTGTCATGGCACGGCTCATATGTTATTATGTTAAAACATTCTGTTACTTCTCATGCTATAACAATTATATTGACCCTTTTTGAAACAAGGGCCACTATGGCCCTAAATCGCTCACCTGGTACATGATGTAAAACATGACCTATAGTGACCTAGATTACGACTGGACATGACCCACAATCAACCTTTAAAATGTTAACAAGATTTTTCTATGATTTGACCTAGTTTCTGAACAGACACAATCCACATTTGATTTTGACCTAGATTTGATGTAGGCAAACATTCGGGCAATATTTCATTCAGATCTAATGAGAGAGGGTTAACAATGTTTTTTCTTTGATTTGACCTAGTGACCTATATTTTGATCCGACATGACCCATATTCGAACTTAACCTAGATATCAATTAGGCAAACATTTTGACCAAGTTTCTTTGAAATCCAATAAGATTTGAAGCCTCTAGAGTGTTAACAAGGTTTTTCTATGATTTGACCTAGTGACCTAGTTTTTGACCAAGCATGACCTATATTCGAACTTGACCTAGATATGAATTAGGCAAACATTTTGACCCAGTTTCATGAAGATAAGATGAGAATTGTAGCCTATAGAGTGTAAATAAGGTTTTCCTATCATTTGACCTAGTGACCTAGTTTTTGACCAGACATGACCAATATTCGAACTTGACCTAGATATCAATGAGACAAACATTCTGACAAGGATGCATTAAATTCCAATGAGATTTGTAGCCTCTAGAGTGTTAACAAGGTTTTTCTATGATTTGACCTAGTGACCTAGTTTTTGACCAAGTATGACCTATATTCAAACTTGACCTAGATATCAATGAGGCAAACATTTTGACTTAGTTTCATTAAGATCCAATAAGATTTGTAGCCTCTAGAGTGTTAACAAGATTTTTCTATGATTTGACCTAGTGACCTAGTTTTTGACCGGACATGACCCACATTCAAACTTGACCTAGATTTTATCCAGACAAACATTGTCATCAAGTTTCATGAAGATCGGATGAAATTTGTAGCCGCTAGAGTGTTAATGAACCAATTGTGAACGGACAGACGGACGGACGGACGGACGTTCTCACAGTTGGACATTTGTTGGGTATATTTTTTGTTTAAAAGTACCCAACAGTACACTAAAATACCCAACAATAACAATAGGGCAATCACGGAATGAATGGAATCTATTGTTCTCCCTACCCAACAAAGGACCTTTCGTGCGCTCGGATGGACAGACGACGGACATCCAGCGATCCTAAAAGCTCACCTTGGCACTTCGTGCCAGGTGAGCTAAAAAGTGTAGATCCAGATATTAAAAGAATCTGTCTTATAAGGGTCTGTACTTGTTTTCTGATAGGATCTGACATTAGTCTGAACTCTTTCCTAAGGATTTCTTTTTCTTATTTTATTAGCTACCAAGGTATAATGGTTTAATTTCATATGATTGATATTCATTGTAGGCTTTTTTTACATGTGAATATTCAGCATGACAAGGGCTAATGAAGATATGAATAACATTCAGGTCAATTACCCCATAAGTGTGCCTTTTTATGCATTTCATTATTCCTCCACTGAACAAAAAAATCCAATTATACATTCATGAAGTAACTTTGTAAGAAATACTTTCTATATCCTAGCAGATGGTTGCTTAAAACAGGCTGAAAGTAATGCAGGTTGCACATTAAGGTACATTCTGCTTTACTTTCAACTTGCTTTACGTGGTCGCCTATCTTCAAAACTATAGAAATATGCTATGAAATAATGTTCATCATTGTGAAATGTAATTGAAATGTAAATATCATGTCAGTTTGATCACAACAGAAAATCTTCAGCTACACTTGAATAAGTAGACAGACAAACAAATAGACAGACGGACGGACAGATAGACAGACAAACACTACTATTAACTGTACTTTCCCATCACCACTCGACTATACTGAGTAGGTGTCATAATAAAGTGGCATTTAGACAAAGGCTTCCTTAGTTAATCTGATTCCAAGACCTTCAACAGCAGCTGATGTCTAAATCAATTATAGGTTAGCACTGGTGATGACCTGTTTATTGAGTTAGTGACCATAAAATACAACAGCTTCTCATTTATATTGCACTAGATAAATAGGCTGTGTCAAACGACTCCCCAATGTACATAGCAGCTAGGCCAACGAGTAACTAGACGAGGTTACAATACATTCTATGCTGGAAACCAATTTATACCAGTAAGTTACACAAAAACATTCTTTGCTTGAATCCAATTTACCAGTAAGTAACATAAACAAATTCGTTCCTGGAATCCAAAATATCAACCACTACTTTCCTGGAAACTAATATATCAGTAAGTTACATAAATACCTTCTATGCTGGAAACCAATTTATACCAGCAGCTTACATAAATACATTCTTTGCTGGAAACCAATATACCAGTAAGTTACATATATAAACACATTCTTAGTTATATACCAGTAAGTTACATAAACACATTCTTTGCTGGAAACCAATATACCAGTAAGTTACATAAATACATTCTTTGCTGGAAACCAATTTATACCAGCACATTACATAAATACATTCTATGCTGGAAACCAATTTATACCAGCACATTACATAAATACATTCTATGCTGGAATCCAACATATCAGTAAGTTACATCAACAAATTCTTTCCTGAAATCCAAAATACCAACCAGTAAGTTACATAAACCACTTCTTTCCTGGAAACCAATATACCAGTAAGTTACATAAACACATACTTTGCTGGAAACAAATATACAGTCGAGACTGTCTACAGCGACCTTCCAAGGGAGATTGGAAAGAAGGTCACTGTAGACAAACGGTCGCTATACACAAATTCCAAGTTTCCCCCCCCTGTAATTATTGATTCAAAATAGAAAGAAGGGCTTACAGTGTATTACTATACAGGTAGTCATTGCAATATGTGTTAAAAAAGAAGAATGTGAATAAATCGTGATAAACTGCATTTGATTTGTGTTCATTAAACACGCATCACAATTTAAATGTTTACGTTAGCTTTCTTCGTCATGATTGTTTCCGCAGAACGATACCGCTGGCCATCCATATTACACACCCCACTTATCACTAATTGATAAGCTTTGTGAGTTGACTCTTAATCACCGTTAATGGATTATAATAATTGCCAGTACACACTTGTTTATATGCCTTTGAAGTTTAATTGCATATAAAAATCGCACCTCGATCTTGGATTAACACCTCAATCAGTCAAATCTGTTTCTTTGCCGGAAAGCTTCAAGCTAAATGTGTAAACCGTTAACGCTAGCTATTCTTTCAGTAAAGAATGTTCGCAACATAGCGCACGCAAATAAACCAGTAAAATTTCATAATTAATGCGTATAATCGCGCAATAAACAAGAGCCCCATGAGGCATAATTCGCTCACCTGAGAATAGCTGAAAAAATGGAGATAATAATTTTTGTCCAGGACTGACCTAGATATGCAACAGACCGGAACAATTTGAACAAAATATGTTAAGTATATTTAAAAGTGTCACCATACAGAATATAAAAGCTCTGGCCATATTAGAGAAAGAGAAGAAGACGTTTGAAATTTTCTCTATATAACTCTATGTAAAACTGTGACCCCCCATCACATGCCCGTCAAATCCATCTTAGAATGAAGTCAAACTTAAACCCTTTCAAGGTAAAGTGGAACAAGCCCTGATATCGCTCACCTGTTATAATGAAGCCGGATAGCTTTACCTTTGAATTTAACTCGTTTTATTCTATATCCATCCAAACTTGTAGTATAGCATGTTAACAACATTGGAATACGACCTACTCTAGCAGAGTAGAGTACATCAAGGGCAGCCTGATAACTAGCCTAAATAATACTAAATGAAGCCTTTTCTAGCATTTCAAAGTATATCAAGGGCAGATAACTCTTGCCACAATGATCAGATTTCAACAACAAGAGGGCCTTGATATCGCTCACCTGTTGTACTGAAGCTTGATAGCTTTATCTTACTGTTTCATCAGTTTTAATTTTTAATCCATTTAAACTTGTAGTATAGCATGTAAACAATTTTGGAATACAACCTCATAATTCTAGTATGGTATGATAGAGTACATCAAGGGCAGATAACTAGAGCCTAAACAATACTACAATGAAGCCTTTTCTAGCATTTCAAAGTATATCAAGGGCAGATGACTATTGCTACAATGATTAGATTTCAACAATAATTGCACTCCTTTGGGAACTTATAGGTATATACTTTGTGTGCAAGTAAAATCAAAATCCATTCAAAACTGTAGTTGCAAAAGTGTAAACGCTGTTCGATATGGCATTTTCAGCAATTCAAGGGCAGACAACTCTTGACCTATAGGTCCGATTTCAACCATAATCAAACTTATTTGAACTCTTATGTTCATATACAATCTGAGCAAGTTTGAAAAAGACCGGATAAAAAGTGTGGCCTCTAGAGTGTAAACACCCTTAAATATGACATTTTCAGCAATTCAAAGGTAGATAACTCTAAACCTATTGGTCTGATTTCAATCATAATCAACCTCAATCGAACTCTTATGGTCATATACAATCTGAG
The DNA here is from genome assembly GCA_922989275.2 of Gari tellinella. Taxonomy (NCBI): domain Eukaryota; kingdom Metazoa; phylum Mollusca; class Bivalvia; order Cardiida; family Psammobiidae; genus Gari; species Gari tellinella. The sequence goes on from OV277858.1 coordinate 58,811,911, forward strand.
CAAGTTTGAGATAGATTGAATAAAAATTGTGACCCCTGGAGAGTGAACACCCTTAAATATGACAATTTCAGCATTTCAAAGGTAGATAACTCTCAACCTATTTGTCTGATTTCAACCAAAATTGAACTCATCTGAACTCTTATAGTTATATACAATCTGAGCATGTTTGAGATAGATTGGATAAAAATTGTGGCCTCTAGAGCGTAAACATCCTTAAATATGACAATTTCAGCAGTTCAAAGGTAGATAACTCTCAACCTATTTGTATGATTTCAACCAAAATCGAACTCATCTGAACTCTTATGGTTATATACAATCTGAGCATGTTTGAGATAGATTGGATAAAATCTGTGGCCTCTAGAGTATAAACACCCTTAAATATGACATTTTCAGCAATTCAAAGGTAGATTACTCTTGACCTATCAATCAGATTTCAACCATAATCGAACTCATCCGAACTCTTATGGTAATATACAATTTGAGCAAGTTTGAGAAAGATTGGATAAATATTATGGCCTCTAGAGTGTAAACACTAAAATTGTTGATGACGAACGACGCACGACGGACATTCAAGTATTGCAAAAGCTCACCCTGAGCTAGCTCAGGTGAGCTAAAAATTGCACTCCCTCGAGAACTTTTACCTATAAACATTGTGTGCAAAGTATAATTAAAATCCATTGAAAACTGTAGTTGCAAGAGTGTAATTAAAGTGTTAGATATGACATTTTCAGCAATTCAAGGGCAGACAACTCTTGACATATTTGTCAGATTTCAACAATTATCAAACTCATTTGAACTATTACCGCAATGTAATGACTGAGCAATCTGAGCAAGTTTGAGAAAGGTAGGATTAAAAGTGTGGCCTCTAGAGTGTAAACATTGTTAAATATGGCATTTTCAGCAATTCAAAGGTATACGAGCCACAAAGCTGCTGGAGGAGAGACATGAGATATACATGAAACTAGTGACTGTGAAGACACACGAGACACAGAAGCAACAGAAAGTTTAATTTGAAATGTTTTCAAGTGTTTTATAATTGACAATAGTTTTTAGTTTATATGTGTGATGTAAAGTTATAATTAACGCTAGTTTTTACACTGTACATGTACTTATCTCTTATTTTATACAGACTTGCTTGCATGCAATGGTTCGTGATTTTTGATGAGCCCTGCATATGACAGCCACCTGTATATAACAGCAAGTTTCACTGGTCCCAAAGGTGGCTGTCTTATACAGGTTTTACTGTAGTCAGTTGTGTTGATGCTAGAGAAAATGGTAAAATCTTATTAACCAAGTAATAGTATTTGAAATTAAGGTTGGGTGATATTGGTAGATTGGGAATGGTCAAGGGCAACAACTGTATAAGTATCAAAGTATTTCAGTAAGCGGTATACATGTAGTATGAAAATAACTGATGTTAGACAAAATGGGTAGCTTAAAGCAGTCTGAATGAAAAGCAGAATGCTCCTATTGGAGAATTCTGCTTTCCTTTCAGCCTGCACTAAGCAACCACCTATTTTCAATTTGGTAACAAGATTAGGGGGGGGGGGGGGGGGGGGGGGGGGAGGGTAAAGGATACTTCTGCTTTACTTTCATCAAGCTTTACACAACCCTTTATCTTCAATACTGAAAATAATATATGGGAGGAGGGTTAACGCAGGTTCTGCTGTTAAGTTATGGATAAAGCAACAAGCGGGTGGTGTGATTGACTCAGCCTTTCAGTAAGAGAAGCCGTGGGGTCCATGGGATTGCAGGTCTTGTCATATAAGCGTCTCTAAGCTTTTACAGAGTCTGGCTTTAATTATAAGTGACACAGGACAGACACATCAACTTATGTTTAAGGGGAGACTTTGGAGTAACTAGCTTAAACAGGCGTTTTCATAGAGCATTACCACCAGCCTTAATTCCCCTGGCAGTCTCTGTAATGACACTCGAATGGCACACTTCCAATATAGGAAAAGTATAATTTTATTCCCTAAACTTAATCACCTTTTATGATATTTTTCACATATATACAGTAAAACCTCTCTATTACGACCACTAAAATTAAGGCTAATTGATTGCATAAAAGTCATGTGACAGCTTAAAGCAAGGTGACATTAAAACAGAAAGCCCCAAAAGGGGCTGTTTTACTGTAACCTTGCTGTAAGAAGTCACCTGTATTAAACACCTAATAATTCACACAATTTTGTGGTCGTAATAGAGAGGTATTACTGTGATACAGTCACCTTTTTACGCCTCTAATTATTTCTACACTTAGAAAAGTAGTTCCCATCTAGGAAATCCTGAAACATAAGACAGGCATTTCAAGTATGAAGACTTTCCAGATAGTAGATTAAAGCAGGTTGAAAGTGAAGCAGAATGTCTCTCAAGGAAAAAATGTGAAGACCACCAGGAAATAAAACATAACCCAATTTATGTTTTTCATTCTATAAAGGGAGCCCATGGGGGCCAAAGGCATATTTTTATAATTGACCACCATTCTTTGTGATTATCCAAAGACATCTGGAAGTTTCTCACTATAATTATAACCACTATGGCTAATTACAGAATGAAATAACAAAGCAAAACTGCACAAAATTCCATCATTTGAAATTTTGAGAAGGAGGATAACTCATAAATGAAGTGACCTACCGGTATCATTAGAACAAAATAACTTTTCTTTTAGTGATTACAAGTATACTGTAAAGAAAATCCTATGCGATCCTTTCATACTACTTAATACCTGGTTAGTGTTCCTACAGTGATAATACTGTTGAGAAAAACTTCTGACAATTTTCTTGGGCATCAATAGTTCCAATTTATACAGACATGAATAAGTATGTACCATTTGAAATATTTTCCATATCCTACCAGACAGTAGCTTAAAGCAGACTAAAAGTAAAAGTTTACTTTTAACCTTTTTAAGTTGGTGCCCGTCTTCAAAACTAGAACAAGCTATGGGTTAAACCCATTCTCCCATAAATACGCCTTTTTACACCTTTAATGTATTACTTTATTGAAGAAAATAGGTCCACTATTATACAGTTATGAATATGTATCATAAAAAATATTTTATATATTCTAGCAGATAATAGCTTAAAGCAGGCTGAGAGTAAAGCAGAATGCGCTTTATGGCATATTCTGCTTTACTTTCAACCTGCTTTAAGTGGTCACCAATATTCAAACTAGAAACAGGCTATGGGGTAATGGGTTAACAGTGGATTGACTGATTGTTCCTTACCTTTTGACCCAGGTCTTGTACAATATAACTGTCTGTTGTATCCCATACTTAGAGCTTTAATGGCCCAATAAACACCAATATGTAAATAAAGCAAGATAGCCCCCTAACTGTTTTTATTGGAACTGGTTTTTAGACTGGCAATTAATCTAAATCAGTAGAATGGCCTTGGATGTAAATGCTGCTAACTTCTGTCACACTAATTGACCAGGAGTGGATTGTACTATTTCTATCAGTTATATGGAATACAGTGGAGAAGATGTTATTTCTTTCCAATTTAAAAGCAAACGAAACACAAACACAATACAGTAAAATGTAGAAAATGTCAAGAAAACCAGAAAATTCTAATGACTCGTTTTAATCTTAGTGGCAAACATTTTGGAGCTTGATCAGACGCCGGGTTATCCGACGTCTGATCTGGCTCCAAATTGTTTGCAATGGTAATAACTGTTTTAGCAATAACAATCATCTCCACTGTATATATATATATAAGTCAAAATGCATTAGTTCTTTGAGTTTACAAACAAAATAGGCTTTAAACCTTTCCTCCACTTTGAGCTCCTCTACCTTCTCCTTCATATCCAGTGACACAATTGAAAAGTCAATCATTGTATTAAATAAAAGTGGCTGCTTAAAGCAACTGAAAGTAAAGCAACAAGCTCCTATAGGAGCTTTCTCCTTTACTTTCATTTTGCTTTATGCTGACATCTGACACTTCTTCAAATACCAAGTATTATTGTCTCTGGTTGTTGTTGTTTCTAAGAAGAATTTACTTCCAATAAAAGCCTTGTTAATATGCATCATCCCATTGCTTGCATTTCTGGTCAACATTCACTCATTCTTGTGGGGGTGTTATCATATCTGGTAACACCGTTGGATAATTTTAAGTCAAAATGCAGTAGCTGGCTGTCTTTGAATTTTATAAACAAAACTACCTTCAAAATTCAACTACAATAAAATCAAGCATTTGCTCAGTAATTGGCAAATAAAATAGTCATTGAACAATATGTTATGATTTATCCTTCCTCCTGAAGGAACTGTCTAATCAAAGACTGCACTGTTTTGTTTTCTCACAGAATCTGTTTAACATGGTGTTAATTCTAACTTAGTCTTTACTGAACAACATTTTCCTTATTTCAATAGCCAATGTATGAGTTCAGGTGAGAGATGTTCATAATGGGCTGAGTTATATATGAATACTCAGTGGGAGAAGTGTTAATACAGCTGTGGCTATATTGCTGTTCATGCATGCATACATGTTGTTGTTCATCAGTACAACATAGAAAGTATGCATTATGTTCATCAAGCCACAGAGAGCAAATATGAAACAATGTTCACCAGTCCATACAGAGCAAATGTTGCATAAATGTTCACCAGTCCATACAGAGCATGTATCACATAATGTTCATCAGTCCATACAGAACAAGTATAACATAATGTTTATCAGTCCATACAGAGCAAGTATAACATGATGTTCATCAGTCCATACAGAAAAAGTATAACATAATGTTTATCAGTCCATACAGAGCAAATATTACATAATGTTCATCAGTCCATGGGGAGTAATATTACATAATGTTCACTAGTCCATACAGTGCAAGTATTACATAATGTTCATCAGTCAATACAGAACAAGTATTACATAATGTTCATCAGTCAATACAGAACAAGTATTACATAATGTTCATCAGTCCATGGGGAGCAATTATTACATAATGTTCATCAGTCCATGGGGAGCAAGTATTAAATAATGTTCATCAGTTCATAGTGAGCAAGTATTACATAATGTCCATCAGTCCATACAGAGCAAGTATTACATAATGTTCATCAGTCAATGGGGAGCAAGTATAACATGATGTTCATCAGTCCATACAGAGCAAGTATAACATAATGTTCATCAGTCCATGGGGAGCAAGTATTACATAATGTTTATCAGTCCATGGGGAGCAAGTATAACATAATGTTCATCAGTCCATACAGAGCAAGTATTACATAATGTTTATCAGTCCATGGGGAGCAAGTATTACATAATGTTCATCAGTCCATACAGAACAAGTATTACATAATGTCCATCAGTCCATGGGGAGAAAGTATTACATAATGTTCATCAGTCCATGGGGAGCAGGTATTACATAATGTTCATCAGTCAATGGGGAGCAAGTATTACACAATGTTCATCAGTCAATGGGGAGCAAGTATTACATGATGTTCATCAGTCCATGGGGAGCAAGTATTACATAATGTTCATCAGTCCATGGGGAACAAGTATTTCATAATGTTCATTAGTCCATACAGAGCAAGTATTACATAATGTTCATCAGTCCATACAGAGCAAGTATTACATAATGTTTATCAGTCCATGGGGAGCAAGTATTACATAATGTTCATCAGTCCATACAGAACAAGTATTACATAATGTTCATCAGTCCATGGGGAGTAATATTACATAAAGTTCACTAGTCCATACAGAGAAATACATAATGTCCATCAGTCCATGGGGAGAAAGTATTACATAATGTTCATCAGTCAATGGGGAGCAAGTATTACACAATTTTCATCAGTCCATACAGAGCAAGTTTTACATAATGTTCATCAGTCCATGGGGAGCAAGTATTACATAATGTTCATCAGTCCATGGGTGCCAATATTACATTAAGTTCACTAGTCCATACAGAGCAAGTATTACAAAATGTTCATCAGTCCATGGGGAGCAGTATTAGATAATGTTCATCAGTCCATGGGGAGAAAGTATTACATAATGTTCATCAGTCCATGGGGAGCAAGTATTGCATAATGTTTATCAGTCCATGGGGAGCAGTATTAGATAACGTTCATCAGTCCATGGGTAGAAAGTATTACATAATGTTCATCAGTCCATGGGGAGCAAGTATAACATAATGTTCATCAGTCCATGGGGAGCAAGTATTACATAATGTTCATCAGTCCATGGGGAGCAAGTATTACATAATGTTCATCAGTCCATGGGGAGCAAGTATTACATAATGTTCATCAGTCCATGGGGAACAAGTATTTCATAATGTTCATCAGTCCATGCAGAACAAGTATTACCAAGTGTTCATCAGTCCATGGGGAGCAAGTATTTCATAATGTTCATCAGTCCATGGGGAGCAAGTATTACATAATGTTCATCAGTCCATGGGGAACAAGTATTTCATAATGTTCATCAGTTCATGCAGAGCAAGTATTACCAAATCTTCATCAGTCCATGGGGAGCAAGTATTTCATAATGTTCATTAGTCCATACAAAACAAGTATTACATAATGTTCATCAGTCCATGGGGAGCAATATTACATAATGTTCATCAGTCCATGGGGAGCAAGTATTAAATAATGTTCATCAGTTCATAGGGAGCAAGTATTACATAATGTTCATCAGTCCATACAGAGCAAGTATTACATAATGTTCATCAGTCAATGGGGAGCAAGTATAACATGATGTTCATCAGTCTATACAGAGTAAGTATTACATAATGTTCATCAGTCCATGGGGAGCAAGTATTACATAATGTTCACTAGTCCATACAGAGCAAGTATTACATAATGTTCATCAGTCCATACAGAGCAAGTATTACATAATGTTTATCAGTCCATGGGGAGCAACTATTACATAATGTTCATCAGTCCATACAGAACAAGTATTACATAATGTTCATCAGTCCATGGGGAGTAATATTACATATAGTTCACTAGTCCATACAGAGAAAAACATAATGTCCATCAGTCCATGGGGAGAAAGTATTACATAATGTTCATCAGTCCATGGGGAGCAGGTATTACATAATGTTCATCAGTCAATGGGGAGCAAGTATTACACAATGTTCATCAGTCCATACAGAGCAAGTATTACATAATGTTCATCAGTCCATGGGGAGCAAGTATTACATAATGTTCATCAGTCCATGGGTGCCAATATTACATTAAGTTCACTAGTCCATACAGAGCAAGTATTACAAAATGTTCATCAGTCCATGGGGAGCAGTATTAGATAATGTTCATCAGTCCATGGGGAGAAAGTATTACATAATGTTCATCAGTCCATGGGGAGCAAGTATTGCATAATGTTTATCAGTCCATGGGGAGCAGTATTAGATAACGTTCATCAGTCCATGGGGAGAAAGTATTACATAATGTTCATCAGTCCATGGGGAGCAAGTATTACATAATGTTCATCAGTCCATGGGGAGCAAGTATTACATAATGTTCATCAGTCCATGGGGAGCAAGTATTACATAATAGTCATCAGTCCATACAGAGCAAGTATTACATAATGTTCATCTGTCCATGGGGAGCAAGTATTACATAATGTTCATCAGTCCATGGGGAACAAGTATTTCATAATGTTCATCAGTCCATGCAGAGCAAGTATTACCAAATGTTCATCAGTCCATGGGGAGCAAGTATTTCATAATAGTCATTAGTCCATACAGAGAGCAAGTATTACATAATGTTCTTCAGTCCATGGGGAGCAAGTATTACATAATGTTCATCAGTCCATGGGGAACAAGTATTTCTTAATGTTCATCAGTCAATGGGGAGCAAGTATTACACAATGTTCATCAGTCCATACAGAGCAAGTATTACATAATGTTCATCAGTCCATGGGGAGCAAGTATTACATAATGTTCATCAGTCCATGGGGAACAAGTATTTCATAATGTTCATTAGTCCATACAAAACAAGTATTACATAATGTTCATCAGTCCATGGGGAGCAAGTATTAAATAATGTTCATCAGTTCATAGTGAGCAAGTATTACATAATGTCCATCAGTCCATACAGAGCAAGTATTACATAATGTTCATCAGTCCATGGGGAGCAAGTATTACATAATGTTCATCAGTCCATGGGGAACAAGTATTTCATAATGTTCATCAGTCAATGGGGAGCAAGTATTACACAATGTTCATCAGTCTATACAGAGCAAGTATTACATAATGTTCATCAGTCAATGGGGAGCAAGTATTACATAATGTTCATCAGTCCATGGGGAACAAGTATTTCATAATGTTCATTAGTCCATACAAAACAAGTATTACATAATGTTCATCAGTCCATGGGGAGCAAGTATTAAATAATGTTCATCAGTTCATAGTGAGCAAGTATTACATAATGTCCATCAGTCCATACAGAGCAAGTATTACATAATGTTCATCAGTCCATGGGGAGCAAGTATTACATAATGTTCATCAGTCCATACAGAACAAGTATTACATAATGTTCATCAGTCCATGGGGAGTAATATTACATAAAGTTCACTAGTCCATACAGAGAAATACATAATGTCCATCAGTCCATGGGGAGAAAGTATTACATAATGTTCATCAGTCAATGGGGAGCAAGTATTACACAATTTTCATCAGTCCATACAGAGCAAGTTTTACATAATGTTCATCAGTCCATGGGGAGCAAGTATTACATAATGTTCATCAGTCCATGGGTGCCAATATTACATTAAGTTCACTAGTCCATACAGAGCAAGTATTACAAAATGTTCATCAGTCCATGGGGAGCAGTATTAGATAATGTTCATCAGTCCATGGGGAGAAAGTATTACATAATGTTCATCAGTCCATGGGGAGCAAGTATTGCATAATGTTTATCAGTCCATGGGGAGCAGTATTAGATAACGTTCATCAGTCCATGGGTAGAAAGTATTACATAATGTTCATCAGTCCATGGGGAGCAAGTATAACATAATGTTCATCAGTCCATGGGGAGCAAGTATTACATAATGTTCATCAGTCCATGGGGAGCAAGTATTACATAATGTTCATCAGTCCATGGGGAGCAAGTATTACATAATGTTCATCAGTCCATGGGGAACAAGTATTTCATAATGTTCATCAGTCCATGCAGAGCAAGTATTACCAAATGTTCATCAGTCCATGGGGAGCAAGTATTTCATAATGTTCATCAGTCCATGGGGAGCAAGTATTACATAATGTTCATCAGTCCATGGGGAACAAGTATTTCATAATGTTCATCAGTTCATGCAGAGCAAGTATTACCAAATGTTCATCAGTCCATGGGGAGCAAGTATTTCATAATGTTCATTAGTCCATACAAAACAAGTATTACATAATGTTCATCAGTCCATGGGGAGCAATATTACATAATGTTCATCAGTCCATGGGGAGCAAGTATTAAATAATGTTCATCAGTTCATAGGGAGCAAGTATTACATAATGTTCATCAGTCCATACAGAGCAAGTATTACATAATGTTCATCAGTCAATGGGGAGCAAGTATAACATGATGTTCATCAGTCCATACAGAGCAAGTATTACATAATGTTCATCAGTCCATGGGGAGCAACTATTACATAATGTTCATCAGTCCATACAGAACAAGTATTACATAATGTTCATCAGTCCATGGGGAGTAATATTACATATAGTTCACTAGTCCATACAGAGAAAAACATAATGTCCATCAGTCCATGGGGAGAAAGTATTACATAATGTTCATCAGTCCATGGGTGCCAATATTACATTAAGTTCACTAGTCCATACAGAGCAAGTATTACAAAATGTTCATCAGTCCATGGGGAGCAGTATTAGATAATGTTCATCAGTCCATGGGGAGAAAGTATTACATAATGTTCATCAGTCCATGGGGAGCAAGTATTGCATAATGTTTATCAGTCCATGGGGAGCAGTATTAGATAACGTTCATCAGTCCATGGGTAGAAAGTATTACATAATGTTCATCAGTCCATGGGGAGCAAGTATAACATAATGTTCATCAGTCCATGGGGAGCAAGTATTACATAATGTTCATCAGTCCATGGGGAGCAAGTATTACATAATGTTCATCAGTCCATGGGGAGCAAGTATTACATAATGTTCATCAGTCCATGGGGAACAAGTATTTCATAATGTTCATCAGTCCATGCAGAGCAAGTATTACCAAATGTTCATCAGTCCATGGGGAGCAAGTATTTCATAATGTTCATCAGTCCATGGGGAGCAAGTATTACATAATGTTCATCAGTCCATGGGGAACAAGTATTTCATAATGTTCATCAGTTCATGCAGAGCAAGTATTACCAAATGTTCATCAGTCCATGGGGAGCAAGTATTTCATAATGTTCATTAGTCCATACAAAACAAGTATTACATAATGTTCATCAGTCCATGGGGAGCAATATTACATAATGTTCATCAGTCCATGGGGAGCAAGTATTAAATAATGTTCATCAGTTCATAGGGAGCAAGTATTACATAATGTTCATCAGTCCATACAGAGCAAGTATTACATAATGTTCATCAGTCAATGGGGAGCAAGTATAACATGATGTTCATCAGTCCATACAGAGCAAGTATTACATAATGTTCATCAGTCCATGGGGAGCAAGTATTACATAATGTTCACTAGTCCATACAGAGCAAGTATTACATAATGTTCATCAGTCCATACAGAGCAAGTATTACATAATGTTTATCAGTCCATGGGGAGCAACTATTACATAATGTTCATCAGTCCATACAGAACAAGTATTACATAATGTTCATCAGTCCATGGGGAGTAATATTACATATAGTTCACTAGTCCATACAGAGAAAAACATAATGTCCATCAGTCCATGGGGAGAAAGTATTACATAATGTTCATCAGTCCATGGGGAGCAGGTATTACATAATGTTCATCAGTCAATGGGGAGCAAGTATTACACAATGTTCATCAGTCCATACAGAGCAAGTATTACATAATGTTCATCAGTCCATGGGGAGCAAGTATTACATAATGTTCATCAGTCCATGGGTGCCAATATTACATTAAGTTCACTAGTCCATACAGAGCAAGTATTACAAAATGTTCATCAGTCCATGGGGAGCAGTATTAGATAATGTTCATCAGTCCATGGGGAGAAAGAATTACATAATGTTCATCAGTCCATGGGGAGCAAGTATTGCATAATGTTTATCAGTCCATGGGGAGCAGTATTAGATAACGTTCATCAGTCCATGGGGAGAAAGTATTACATAATGTTCATCAGTCCATGGGGAGCAAGTATTACATAATGTTCATCAGTCCATGGGGAGCAAGTATTACATAATGTTCATCAGTCCATGGGGAGCAAGTATTACATAATAGTCATCAGTCCATACAGAGCAAGTATTACATAATGTTCATCAGTCCATGGGGAGCAAGTATTACATAATGTTCATCAGTCCATGGGGAACAAGTATTTCATAATGTTCATCAGTCCATGCAGAGCAAGTATTACCAAATGTTCATCAGTCCATGGGGAGCAAGTATTTCATAATAGTCATTAGTCCATACAGAGCAAGTATTACATAATGTTCTTCAGTCCATGGGGAGCAAGTATTACATAATGTTCATCAGTCCATGGGGAACAAGTATTTCATAATGTTCATCAGTCAATGGGGAGCAAGTATTACACAATGTTCATCAGTCCATACAGAGCAAGTATTACATAATGTTCATCAGTCCATGGGGAGCAAGTATTACATAATGTTCATCAGTCCATGGGGAACAAGTATTTCATAATGTTCATTAGTCCATACAAAACAAGTATTACATAATGTTCATCAGTCCATGGGGAGCAAGTATTAAATAATGTTCATCAGTTCATAGTGAGCAAGTATTACATAATGTCCATCAGTCCATACAGAGCAAGTATTACATAATGTTCATCAGTCAATGGGGAGCAAGTATAACATGATGTTCATCAGTCCATACAGAGCAAGTATTACATAATGTTCATCAGTCCATGGGGAGCAAGTATTACATAATGTTCACTAGTCCATATAGAGCAAGTATTACATAATGTTCATCAGTCCATACAGAGCAAGTATTACATAATGTTTATCAGTCCATGGGGAGCAAGTATTACATAATGTTCATCAGTCCATACAGAACAAGTATTTCATAATGTTCATTAGTCCATACAAAACAAGTATTACATAATGTTCATCAGTCCATGGGGAGCAATATTACATAATATTCACTAGTCCATACAGTGCAGGTTTTACATAATGTTTATCAGTCCATACAGAGCAAGTATAACATAATGTTCATCAGTCCATACAGAGCGAGTATTACATAATGTTCATCAGTCCATACAGAGCAAGTATTACATAATGTTCATCAATCCATACAGCACAAGTATAACATAATGTTCATCAGTCCATACAGAGCAAGTATTATATAAATGTTTTCACCAATCCATACAGGGCAAGTATTACTTAAATGTTCACTAGTCCATACAGAGCAAGTATTATATACATGTTCATTGATCCATACAAGGCAAGTATTACATCAATGTTCACCAATCCATACAGGGTAAGTATTACATGAATGACTAGCCTATACAGAGCAAGTATTACATCAATGTTCACCAATCCATACAGGACAAGTATTACATAAATGCAATAGTTTATACAGAGCAAATAGTACATAATGTGCACAAATACATACAGACATGTATTAAATAAATGTTTACAAGTCCATACAGGACAAGTATTACACAAATGTTTACCAGAGCAAGTATTATATATTAAGGCTCACTAGCCCATACAGAGCGAGTATTACATAATGTTCATCAGTCCATACAGAGCAAGTATTTCATATAATGTTTACAAGGCCATACAAAGAAAGCTTGCATACTGTCTATCAGTCCTTACATTACAAGGCCAGTGTGATGATTCAACCAGTATTGTTGTCATTTCCTGGAAAGCACCTTGCAATAACTATCTCATAAACTGGGAAATGAAGTTTTAATGTCTGTGATTTTCTGACATTTTATGAGCTAGAAACACTTGTGTGTTCACTTGTTAGAAAATAATTTCTAGCTGAGTAGCAGTTTGCAATACGTATTTGTTATCTGACAGCTTCTATACAGAATCTGACACAAGCTGACATCTGAGATAAACTTGTCATTCTTTGAAAATCTAGTAAAATTGTCATCTGCATTGATTGTCATCTCCTTTTATTCTAAAACTGTTAACCCTCCTTACTAAACAACTGTCAGAAAGTCAAAACAGTTTGGATCTTGATAAGTTTTGTAGTTATTTGGCTTCTCATATCAATTCAATCGGTTTACAAAGATATTTACGGTTTTGCCATAATAGTGTAAAGAATTAACCCATAGATATACGTTCATTCCTCCACTCAGGATTTTTTATTTATACAGTCATGAGTCTGTACCATAAGATATATTTTCAATAACCTAGTGAATGGTAGCTTAAAGCAGGCTGAAAGTAAAGCAGAATAAGACTTAATGCACATTCTGATTTACTTTCAACCTGCTTTAAGGTGAAATGCAAGCGTGGCCCCCGCATCTCGAGTTCCGGAAGTGCTGATGACTTTCACATGATCTTTTCGGCATGTGCTTATGGTAGAAAATTTACATAAAGAAAATTTTGATAAGATCCATTGTCTTCCACGATAGCTCAGTTGGTAGAGTGATTGACTAGCAATCCAAAGGTCCTAGCTTCGATTCCCATTTGATTAAAAACTTTTTTTTTAAATAAATTGCCCGAATTTTATTGACTTGTCAGTCCATGATGCAGTGATCAAAGAACAGGTTATGTTTAATCACAAATGTTATAATGAATAATATCAGATGCAAGTATAGTAAAGGGACAATTCTAACACAACTCGAAACCTACGGCATATAGACAAAGAATACCGAGAAATGTATATTACCTCAGGATAATGAACTGCACGCGCGGTGTTTCCATCCGCTGTTCCATTTGCCCCATACGCGTAATACATAAATATATTGTTTATAATAAAAGTCGCGTTAGAATTAAATCTGTCATTCCTTAATTCTAACACGACTCGAAACCTACGGCATACAGACAAAGAATACCGGGAAACTTATTGCGTGGTGTTTCCATCCGCTGTTACATTTGCCCCATAGGCGTAATACATAAATAGTATTTTTATAATAAAAGTCGCATTAGAATTACAAGAGGGCCTGAAGGCCCTGATATCGCTCACCATTTGTAATGAAGCCTGATAGCTTTACCTTTGAATTTCACATGTTTTATTCTAAATCCATTGTCGACCTACTGTAGTATAGTAGAGTATATCAAAGGCAGATAACTAGAGCCTAAACAATACTGAAATGAAGCCTTCTTCTAGCATTTCAAAGTATATCAAGGGCAGGTAACTATTGCCACAATGATTACATTTCAACAATAATTGCACTCCTTCCAGAACATATAGCTACATCCTTTGTGTACAAGTATAATCAAAATTCATTGAAAACTGTAGTTGCAAGAGTGTAAACGCTATAAAATATGGCATTTTCAGCAATTCAAAGGTAGATATCTCTTGATCTACCGTATGTGCCTGATTCCAACCATAATCACCTTTTTTCGAACTCTTATTGTCATAAAGAAAGATTGGATAAATATTGTGGCCTCTAGAGTGTAAACACTAAAATTGTTGACGATGGACGACGCACGATGGACGACGGACATTCAAGGATTGCAAAAGCTCACCCTGAACTAGCTCAGGTGAGCTAAAAATAACAAATTCGTAGGTGTCCATTACCGTGCATTAGATTACAGTTAGTCGTTGAGATGTGGATAATTAGATCACTCGGCCTAAAGGTCTCGTGATCTAATGACTCCACATCTCAACTCCTAAATGTGATCTAATGCGCGGTAATGAACACCTACGAATTTGTTATTTCTTAACTAAACAATGTGAGGATGGATAGCCAACACATGACAGAAGTAATGCCAAGAAAATAGATCCTAAAGGAGCTTTTATGCATTACTTTTGTCAGGATGTCTTTAAAGATCTACAGGCTACGGTGGCCATGTCCAATGGTTCATTATTACAGATTTGACTTAGGCTATTATTTAGAGCTAATGGCATTTTAATGTTGAACTCAAGGGAGGTAACTAGGTTGTGTTAACATTTTATCTGAATTCATGTATAAAAAGTAAAGTCCACTGTAGATTTTCAGTAATTTTTGTGAATAGTAGAATTAAGTAATATCTATCTAATAAGTCTAAAAATAGTGTATGTTAAACATCTAGATCTTTGTAATTTGACATGTAGTGACTTTTTCAGAATTGGACGTTTTTTAAACATTGATATTTCCAGCAAATATTTCATGAAATAATTGTTTTTGGACAATTTCTTATATTGTCTGTACAGTTTACTTGAATGTATAGAAATTATTGAGTTATTTTATAAAGAAAATATTCCTGTTTATTAAAAATGGAGCTTTTTTCTACAAAAGGTCCAGTCCGAAAAAAAACAGTATATTTTATTAATTTTTTTTCATTTTACCAATTTTTCACTCTCCATATGGTATATTTCAATTTAGTCAAGGTTTCAATGAAGTTTGACAGGAAATAAGCAGACCTGTAAAGGGTTAATTACCCATTCCTCCACAGAAGCACCTTAGAATACTTTACACTGTAAATTTTGGTCACACCCACTCTGGAGGAAAGAATTCAAATGAAGATTCGTGTCTTTCTGGTTATGATTCTTTTCTCACTGTCTCCAAAAGTGAGCTTGAATGAAAACAAGAGCCGCATGCGGCCCTAAATCGCTCACCTGAGGACTATTGTGTTATATATTACTCAATGCAAAATGAAGTTTGTCATTGCATGTATGTGGACTGTAATTCGGAATCTGTTTGTCATTATTACTATTTGAGCAAAAGGGGAAATATGGCAATGATATAGGTCACTTAAACAATATTCATTCAAAATATTATTGAATTCTGACAATGGTTTCAGAGAAGCAATTGTTTTTAAAACAATTCCATTATAAGTCTATGTAAAACTAATAAGCCCCGGGGCAGGGCCATTTTTGACCATGGGGACATGATTTAATCAATTTTGGTGGAGGACCATAAGGCAAAGCTAGATGCCAAATATAAAAGGTCTGGGCCTTACGGTTTCAGATAAGAAGATTTTTAAAGGTTTTCCTATATAAGTCTATGTAAAATTGATAAGCCCCAGGGCGGGTCCATTTTTTACACTGGGGTCATGATTTGAACAATTTTTGTACAGGACCACAAAGCAAAGCTAGATGCCAAATATAAAAGGTCTGGGCCTTACGGTTTCAGAGAAGAAGATTTTTAAAGGTTTTTTCTATATAAGTCTATGTAAAACTGATGATGTAAGTACGGAAATTGACCACGCCCTCTGGCGGCCATGTTTTTTGATGGATCAAAATTCTTTGAACAATTTTGAAAGTTTATTAATTGAGAAACATTTTGGTGAAAACCAAATTGAAATCGGACCAGTCGTTCTTGAGAAGAAGATTTTTTAAGATATTGTGCATGGTTATGGCAACCAGACTGATTGCCCCACCCACTTTTTTTAATAATTTTTAAAGCTCACAACTACAGTATGTATTTGACCAAGTTTGGTTAAAATTGGGCCATTGGTTTCAGAGAAGAAGTTGTTTGAAACAAATTGTGAACAGACGACACCGACACCGACGTACGACGACCGATCACAATAGCTCACCTTGAGCACTTTGTGCTCAGGTGAGCTAATAAAATGCAAGTGTTTTGAACTTTTCAGTAAAATTGTCAGGCTATACGGAAATGTAATGTTCCTGACGTCATTGGTGAACTTTACCAATACCTGAGGGGAACCTGACAAGGTGGTTGACATTGTTTAATGTTGCATTGTTGGAAGAGAGGTAGTATAAAAGATAATGTCTCTGAACTAAAGCTACCAATTTCCTCTTTACTGAGACAGAATTTACTATAAATTTACAGACAGCTATAACCCCATTAAATAGAAATATTTTACATGTTAACCCTCATAATGTAACTTCCAAAATTGACTACTCGTATTCCATTTGCTAAGTATAATGACAAATTTTACTCTTGAGGGGTTTGAACCAAATGTATTTAAACATTATGCCAAACAGTGCAGACCCATATCAGAAGCCATTATGATCTGGATCTACACTGTTTGTCAACTGATGTATATATACTTGTTTCATGCATAGTACAGGTTAAACAATTCAGTTCAATTGCATGTCCATCCTCTGTTGGAAAGTAAATGCAAGTTGGCAAGAGAAAACAAAAAGATCTGATACTGCACAGTCACTCAGCAGCTTGGTATAAATGTTTACAGGCCAACAGTAAATACTGCAATTCGTGTGGCACAGAATAAATACAAAGAGCAAAGTACATGTTAACTGTCTTACGTCATTAATATAGACCTTTATAATTACATTGAATACTGAATCAACTCATATTGACTACTCCACTTTTGAACAAGAGGGCCTGAAGGCCCTGATATCGCTCACCATTTGTAATGAAGCCTGATAGCTTTACCTTTGAAATTCACCCTTTTTATTCTAAATCCATTCAAGTTTGTCGACCTACTCTAGTATAGTAGAGTACATCAAAGGCAGATAAATAGAGCCTAAACAATACTGAAATGAAGCCTTTTTCTAGCATTTCAAAGTATATCAAGGGCAGGTAACTATTGCCACAATGATTACATTTCAACAATAATTGCACTCCTTCGAGAACGTATAGCTATATACTTTGTGTACAAGTATAATGAAAATCCATTGAAAACTGTAGTTGCAAGAGTGTAAACACTGTAAAGTATGGCATTTTCAGCAATTCAAAGGTAGATAACTCTTGATCAATTTGTCTGATTTCAACCATAATTACCCTTTTTCGAACTCTTATGGTCATATACAATCTTGGCAAGTTTGAGAGAGCTTGGATAAATATTGTGGCCTCTAGAGCCTAAACACTGTTAAATATGTCATTTTCAGCAATTCAAAGGTAGATAACTCTTGACCTATTGGTCCGATTACAACCATAATTAAACTCAGTCGAAGTCTTATTGTAATATACAATCTGAGTAAGTTTGAGAAAGATTGGATAAAATTTGTGGCCTCTAGCTTGTAAAACCCCTTAAATATGGCATTTTCAGCAATTCAAAGGTAGCTAACTTTCGACCTATTGGTCTGATTTCAACCAGAATCAAACTCATCTCAACTCTTATAGTCATATACAATCAGAGCCAGTTTGAGATAGATTGGATACAAATTGTGAACTCTAGAATATTAAACACTGTTAAATATGTCATTTTCAGCAGTTCAAAGGTAGATAACTCTTGATCTATTTGTCCGATTTCAACCAAAATCGTACTCATCCGAACTCTTATGGTGATTTACAATCTGGGCAAGTTCTAGAAATTTGGTAAATATTGTGGCCTCTAGAGTGTAAACACTGATAACTCCAGCATTTTCAGCAATTCAAAGGTTGATAACTCATGACCTAATTGTCAGATTTCAGCCATAATCGAACTCATCCGAACTCTTATAGTGATATACAATCTGGGCAAGTTCTAGAAAGATTGGGTAAATATTGTGGCCTCTAGAGTGTAAACACTGATAACTCCAGCATTTTCAGCAATTCAAAGGTTGATAACTCATGACCTAATTGTCCGATGTCAGCCATAACCGAACTCATCTGAACTCTTATGGGGATATACCATCTGAGCAAGTTTGAGAAAGATTGGATAAATATTGTGGCCTCTAGAGTGTAAACACTAAAATTGTTGACGCCGCACGACGGACATTCAAGGATTGCAAAAGCTCACCCTGAGCTAGCTCAGGTGAGCTAAAAGTTAACTTTTCATGTTGATTTTGAGGGGCCTTTTTTAACCAATTACCCCTTCAGGATGCCTTTTAAAGTCTTGAATTTATTCCTCCATTAAAGAAAATAGCTCCACTTTATACAGTCATCAATATATAGAAATATCTTCTATGTCCTAGTACTGTAGGTGATAGCTTAAAGTATTATGAAAGTAATGCATAATGCACCTTAAGGTGCATTCTGCTTTACTTTCAACCAGCTTGAAGTGGTCACCTGTCTTCAAAACTAGAAACAGACTATGGGGTATTGAGTTAAAAATATTTCAGAAAAACAGAAAGTACAAGAATATCGTTCCCAACGATGGATGCCCCCCACAAAGAAAAACCCCAAGGTATAGCATGTTTAGTAGGTGAACACAGTATCAAGTTTCATATACTTAATTATATATGATATATTCAGGATATATGCAGCTTGAGACAAAATTGTATTTTTTAAGAAAAAGGGGAGATTATTCAACATTGGGAGATGACAAAGTTATGGTTCTTGAATATTGCACTTCCTTTTTTCATCCTCTATCACTGCATCTCGATGTAATTCTCAGGAGATATGCTCCGGACAAAATTTGATTTTTTTTCAATAGAAAAAGGGAGATAATTCAATATTTGGAGATGACAGAGCCATGGTTCTTGTGTACTGCACCTCCTTCTGTCTTTTGTCATCCTCTACTCTATCACTGTATCAAGTTCATAAACTTACGGTGTAACAGTCCAGAGATATACCCCAGACAAAATTGACTTTTTTATGAGATAAAGGGAGATAATTCAATATTGAGAGATGACAGAGTTATGGGTCTTGTGAACTGCACTACCTTCTGTCATCCTCTATCACTGTAACAAGTTAAATCAACTTACAGTGTAACATTCCAGAGATATGCTCCGGACAAAAGTCCAGACAAAATTGATTTTGTTAATGAGAAAAAGGAGAATAATTCAATATTGGGAAATTACAGAGTTACAGTTCTTGTGTACTGCACCTCCTTCTGTCATCCTCTATCACTGTATCAAGTTTCATCAAGTTATGATGTACCGTTCCAGAGATATGCTCCGGACAAAAAAGTGTAATGGACAGACGGAAGGAAACACGGACGGACAGACAAAGCGGAGACTATATGCTCCCCCACTAAAGGGGAGCATAAAAATAAACAGTGAAGACCTTGAACAGAGGGTTTCTCCAGAAAAATAGTTTCTAGCAAAGAAAGGGAAAACCAACACATCAAGTGGCACATACATATCAGTGTGACATGTATTAATTTTGTAAAAAGCACAAATTTTCTTAAAAACTAATAAAACTTAAAAGCTAACATTAAATAGAATAACTGTAATTTCCTGAATTTCATAAATATAACACATTTTCTAAACAGTTTGTGTGTTCATCATCATCATCGTTATGCTGCATTAAAAATTCAAATAGGATCAAAACATTAAATTTTATTTTAAGAAAAAATATTTTTAACTTTAAGGTACCAATAAATACATATTAGAATTATTATGTCTTTTCATTATGAAGTGAAATTAATTATATTCCTGATCAAAAGATGCTGTTTTGCCAAAAGATGGATCTAAAAAAAGTCCTTCCAGACTAATTTCATATTTAAATGCAGGGAAATTACTGCAGCATTAAAAGTTGCCTCTTTATAACTGAGTCATTGTTTTTCAGTTTAATTTTATAGTTCTTATCCAACATTTCAGGAAGATTTCTATGCCCCAATACAACACAGTCAGGACATACCATTTCTGGTCTGGTCTATCTGTCTGTCCACAACTTTAACATTGGCCAAGACTTTGGAACTGCATTTGATAGAGACATATTTGACATAAGAAATGAAAATATTTACTGTTTTTACTACACTATGTCAGTACTGAACCTTGATACAAAATATCAGTTTCTGGGTACATTTATTTCAAATAATATTAGTGAATCTCAACACTTTGCATCCAAACCAACGCCCACACAAATGCCGAGTGCCCTACTCCTTGGAATAGGTGAACAAAAATGGAAAATTATAAAAGCAGGCGGGGTGACACTCACCCTATTTTACATAACTAACAATTTCAACAGTAATTGGCTTAGACTGAAGCTTAATTGTCTTGTTGAATTGAGCTGTTTGTCTGCATCCCATGTCATTAGAGTTGTCAACTTCAGGCTCGTTTATTTTGCATGTCATTAGAATGTTTCAAGTTTGTCGTATGTATCACTCGTCAGCATGACAGCATAATATATCTAGTCTAGACTGAATAAAACTTAAGAGACATTTTCTGATTTTTTTTCTAAAATTGAAAGCTACTAAATTTAACCCTTCTTAACTGAGCTTATATCAGATTGGGGTATGTAGCAGCATGAAAGGGCATTATTTGGAAGATAAGGGTCTAGGCAACCATCTGCTTTAACCCTTTACCCCATAACCTGTTGTCAGTATTGAATACAGATGGTTACTTAAAGCATGTTAAAAACTTAAAGTACAGTAGAATGTGCCTTAACCCTTTCCCCCATAGAAGCGACTTTCAGCGTATTTAATTTATTCCTCCGCTGAAGAAAATAGTTCCAATTTAATCAGTCATGATTATATAGTATAGGGAAATTTTCAATATTCTAGCACATGGAAGCTTAAAGCAGGCTGAAAGTAAAGCAGAATGCGCCTTAGGGCGCATTCTGCTTTACTTTCAACCTGCTTTAAGTGGTCACCTATCTTGAATACTAGAAATAGGCTATCAGGTAAAGGGTTAAGGCACATTCTGCTTTACTTTCAACCTGCTTTAAGCTACCATCTACATCTACAAGAATTTAGAAAATATTTCTTATAGTACATGATTATGTCTGTATAAATTGGAACTAATTTCTTTGGTTGAGGAATAAATTAAATGTGCTAAAAGGCGCTTCTATGGGGTAAGGGCTGAAAGATAACCATATAAACTTCAATAAGTCAGGGCTTATCCTTTCTCCAGCTATAAGTGTATGACACTTTTTTTTAAAACAGTGAAGACCTTGATCAGACATATCCTGAAGGAGCTGTCTGATCAGAGTCTGCACTGTTTTCTTATAGGATCTGCCTGACACGTGTCTGCAATATTTTCCAAGGAAAACTGTCCATGTAATACTTCAGGTGGTAGATTTTTATAATTGGCAAAGTTTTATACATAAAGGATCTTACATGAGTGCTCGTTATTTATCATTTTTAATAAACTAGTTGACTAATACCCCCATTCCACTGGACGGCGATTCAACTGTGCTTATGGCGATTCTTCAAAATCATCCAAATCGCCAGAGAAGCGCACCATGTGCATAATTTTGCAACTTTGGGTGTTTCCAGTGCGCTTTTAGTAGGCTTTAACTACATTCTCGCTGCGCTCATCACAATCCTGCCACGCTGTTGCTGAGCTTCTACGGAGCTTTAAGTTTCTCAAAGACGCTTCTCCTACGCTTCCATTACGATAAAGGACTTCTGACTACGCTTCCTCTACCTTTACTACGCTGCTACTGCGACCTTGCTTCGACCTAAGCTCAGGGGCTACGCTTCTGTTGTGCTTTTGGAACTTTTCTATATCAAATATGCTATTTCACTGCTTTTGCAGCAGTTGACCATCATCCTTCCAAGGAAATGGATCAAAATTGGCTTTTTGACAAACAGTATTTTATGAGTAGAACATTGGGATTGCACCACGGGAGGTTCATGCTGCGTGACAATAGTATGTGCAGGCCTTGATTTTCCTTTCGTTTCTGACGGGGTGGTATTTTGAATTATCCATGTGCACAGTTTTAAGTGCAAACAAATAACGAAGATAAGGTAGAAATGATGCATATTTATACACTGATCAGCAAGTGAAAAGTGTAAATCGCCATGGTCGTAGCTCAGTTGTCAAGAGCGTAGCAGAGGCGAAGAGGAAACGCAGTCAAAGTGTCAACAGCGCATTGAAAGCCTAGTAGAAGCGCCATGGTTTTGTGATTCATAAATGGTTGAATTGCCGTGAAATCGCTTTGATCGTCGCTAGAGAGTACAGAGAATATTGTGAGCGCCTAGAGAGTACAAAAACATAGCGGAATCGCGGGCAAATATCTCGACGCTTTTAGTATGATGTGACTACACTTGCGCTACACCAAGCACGCTGCAGCTAGGTTACTGCTATGCTAATGAATTTCTTAATACGCTTTTGCTGCACTTCGCCTCCACGGCAATGCCGCTAAGTAAATTTTGAGCAGGGTCAAAACATTCGCCGTGAGGTGGCGATCGAGGAGCTTCTGTTACGTTTCTACTACGATCAGTGCGTTTCTACTGTGCTGTTGCTGTTCCTACTAAAAATTTACCAAAATTTCGAAGTGTAGAGGAATCGCCGCTCAGTGGATTTAATATAAAATTTATATTACGCGAGCCTTGGAGAGTGTCAAATTTATCTAAGTCAATGAGATTATCGACAAGAGGGCCTGGAGGCCCTGATATCGCTCAACATTTATAATGAAGCTTGATAGCTTTACCTTTGAATTTCACCCTTTTTATTCTAAATCCATTCAAGTTTGTAGACCTACTCTAGTATAGTAGAGTACATCAAAGGCAGATAACTAGAGCCTAATTTAAACAATACTAAAATGAAGCCTTTTTCCAGCATTTCAAAGATATCAAGGGCAGGTAACTATTGCCGCAACGATTAGATTTCAACAATGATTGCACTCCTTCGAGAACGTATAGCTATATACTTTGTGTACAAGTAGAATGAAAATCCATTTAAAACTGTAGTAGCAAGAGTGTAAACACTGTAAAATATGGCATTTTCAGCAACTCAAAGGTAGATAACTCTTGATGTATTTGCCAATTTCAACCATAATTATTCTTTTTCTAACTCTTATGGTCATATACAATCTGGGCAAGTTTAAGAGAGCTTGGATAAATATTGTGGCCTCGATCAAGAGCATAAACACTGTTTAATATGTCATTTTCAGCAATTCAAAGGTAGATAACTCTTGACTTATTAGTCCAATTACAAACATAATAATTAAACTCAGTCGAAGTCTTATGGTAATATACAATCTGCAGGCCCGGATCCAGAAATTTCTGAGTGGGGTGGCACACTTGGGGAGGGTATGGGAAATCAAAATCAAAATGGTGCATGCTGAGGGCATTCCAGAATGATGTTAACATCCCTCTGAAACACCCAAAAAAGTGGTTTCATAAAACAGAAAGAAGATTTATACGTAAACTTGAGAAAAAGAAAAATCGATTCTCAGAAAACTGTAATTTAGGGTCGGACATTTTTTTAAGTTAACACCAAAAAGATACATTCTGGGGGCATTCTAAGAAGAAAGTTTACATCAATAGAATGATGTAAATATCCAAACACCCCAAAAGTGGTATTATAAGACAGAAGTTGATGACTTGTGACAACACGTAAACCCAATGTGCAGTGCATATAACAAAATTCAGCTTCATATATGTCAAAACATGTATGAGAAAGGTGCGGAAAACCTGGATGTACACCATCAAACCTGTCAGACGATCGTATAATGACAAAAAGTGCTGATGCTAGTCTGTCTGGGTCTCGGTAAATCTGGATCTACACTGCTTGTACAGAGCACGTTTCCAGTCACTGGACCGTGGTAAACTGTTGGCCCATTCAAACTTAAATTATTCTCATTTGAAGCACCAAATGGACAAAGCCAATGGTTAATAAAATTATACGCCATGTCCATAAATTACTATGATTAAAAGTTTTGCTTTTTACAATACGAGCGTATTAGAGCACAAAATGACACTCAATGTGCAGTTCATCAAAACAATTTGTAAACCAAATTTCAGCTGTACAATTAAAGCATGTATCAGAAAGGTACTGCGAACAAACCTCGAGGGATATCACAATACCATTCAGACAGCCTCAGGTGAGCTAAAAATGATAAATAATGAGCATTCATGTGAGATTCTATTTATCACATAAACATTTTAAAATCTATTTTGTTAATTGAAGCTGCAGGTTGTTGTCACTTTGGCCATATAGATTTTCCGCCAAAACGTGATGTTATTTACGGTAACGTTTTGCAAATAATGTCATTTGGTGTTCCACTACATGCAGCGTTTGTTGACGAACAGGTTGGGCCGGAACCCAAACAAGAGGGCCATGGCCCACAAATCGCTCACCTGAGAACATTGTATCTAAGCTGACTGGGCATGACAATATTGTGATGTATATATAGCTATAAAAAGATTTTTAAAGGTTTTCCATAATAAGTCTATATAAAGCTGATAAGCCCCAGGGCGGGGCCAAATTTGATCATGATGTCATAATTTGAACAATCTTGGTAGAGGACCTTAAGGCAAAGCTACATGTCAAATATAAATGATCTGGGCCTTACGGTTTCAGAGAAGAAGAATTTTAAAGGATTTCCTATGAAAAACTAATATGCCCGAGGGCGGGGTCAATTTTGGCCTGGGGGTCATAATTTTACCAATCTTGGGAGAGGACCATAAGCCAAAGCTATGTGTCAAATATTAAAGATCTGGGATTTAGTTTCAGAGAAGAAGATTTTTAAAGGTTTTCCTATATAAGTCCATGTAAAACTGATAAGCCCTAGAGCGGGGCTAATTTTGACCCAGGGGTCATAATTTGAACAATCTTGGTAGAGGACTATAACGAAAAGCTACATGTCAAATATAAATGATCTGGGCCTTATGGTTTCAGAGAAGAAGATTTTTAAAGGTTTTCCTATGAAAAACTGATAAGCCCGAGGGCAGGGCCATTTTTGGCCCAGGGGTCATAATTTGAACAATCTTGGTAGAGAACCATAAGGCAAAGCTATAAAATTTGAAAAAATCTGGGCCTTACAGTTTCAGAGTAGAAGATTTTTAAAGGTTTTCCTATATAAGTCTATGTAAAACTGATAAGCCCCGGGGCGGACCCAAATTTGACCCAGGGGTCATAATTTGAACAATCTTGGTAGAGGACCATAACGCAAAGCTACATGTCAAATATTAATGATCTAGGCCAAACAGTTTCTGAGAAGAAGATTTTCAAAGGTTTTCCTAAGAAAAACTGATAAGCCTCAGGGCGGGGCCATTTTTTGCCCCCAGGGTCAAAATTTGAACAATCTTGATAGAAGATCATTAGGTTATGATACATACCAAATATCAAAGGTCTGGGCCTTTTGGTTTCTGAGTAGAAGATTTTTAAAGATTTTCTTATGCATTAAAAGTTGTCTATACGGTCATGTTAGAAAATCTAGTCCCACAGCAAGGGGAATAACTCTAGCCAAAAACTTTGAACAAGATTTCGTTCCCCCTTGTCACTGAAGGTTCTGATAAAGTTTGGTTGAAATCGGGTCAGTGGTTTCAGAGAAGAGGTGGTATGAAAATGTGAACGGACGACGTACGACGGACGGAATGGGATCACAATAGCTCACCCTGAGCCTAAGGCTCAGGTGAGCTAAAAACGATATTCACTGAGTGGATTACGATATTTATAGAATGGCTTTATTCAACTCCAAGACCGTATAATATGTGATAAATGATGTTTTGAAATTAGCACCATAAAAACTTATCTTGATTAAAATGGGTGTAGCAAGGGTGACTTTATGGGATCAGATCATAAACCTTTCTCATGTCTTAATAATTATTATACTAGAAATAAATGAGTCCGCATCTATAAGCAACAGTTTAACCTGTATGAGTTGTCACTCAAATAGGCAGATTGGCAATCATACAACATGGCACAATCACAATGCAGAATAACAGCAATGCAGAAAGCTCCTAATGTTCCATTCTGAATCACTTTTGTTATTTTAGCATTACGGGATTATTTGTATTTAATGAGTGGCCTCTTAACACAGGTTTGACTGTAACACAAACTCCTCTCAAAATAAATCACATTTAATCCCTGAGAATCATATTGTTCGACTTTGATTCTTAGCATTTCGAGTGCTTAACCCTTGCCACCATAGCAGCACATCAGGATGCCTTTATCTATTACTGCATCGTAAGAGTCTGAAGATGCTTTTATCCTGCTTCTAGTTTTGAAGATAGGTGACACTTTAGGTAGGTTGAAAGTAAAACAGAATGCCCCTTACGGCACATTCTGCTTTACTTTCAGCCTGCTTAATTTAAGATACCATCTGCTAGAATATAGAAACTATTTATGATACATATTAATGAGTGTATAAATTGGAACAAATCTATTCAGTGGAGGAATAAATAAAATGCATTAAAAGGTTTATCTATGGAGTGAAACACAGGATAAAAACGAAGTAGCTGCTACAGGAACAAGCTTCTTACTGGGTGTTAGTAATATTGGGTGGAATTTAGTATTCCTTACCAGCTGTATTGTATATGAGTGGTCTGCACTGATATTGTGGTTAAAAACACACTCTTCTTATGCTTGACTTCATGCACAGACAGAATCTAGAACAAGAGCCATATACGGCCCTAAATCGCTCACCTGGAAATGTTGATGTAAGTGTAGCATATCTTGGAAAGCTGAGAAATTATGACAATATGATTGTGCCAATTGCTGATGCTGAGTGCCAAATATCTAAGCTCAGGGTACTGTGGTTTCAGAAGATTTTTTAAAGTTTTTATTGAAAAAATATTTTTTTTAGCTCCTGTGACCTAGTTATGCAACAGACCGGAACTATTGGAACAATATTGGTAAAGTACCTCTAGAAGTTACACCATGCCAAATATCAAAGCTCTAGCTATATTAGTTTCAGAGAAGAAGAGGTTTGAAGATTTCACTATATAACTCTATGTAATTTTGTGACCCCTGGGGCGGGGTCATTTTTTACCCCAGGGACATAATTTGAACAACCTTGATAGAAGACCTGTAGATGATGCTTTGTGCAAAATATCTAAGCTCAGGGTATTGTGGTTTCAGAACAGAAGATTTTTTAAGTTTTTATTGAAAAAATATATTTTTAGCTCCTGTGACCTACATATGCAAGGGACCGGAACCATTTGAACAATATTGACAAAGTACCTTTAGAAGTTGGACCATGCCAAATATCAATGCTCTAGCTATATTAGTTTCAGAGAAGAAGAGGTTTGAAGATTTCACTATATAACTGTATGTAAATTTGTGACCCCCGGGGCAGGGCCATTTTTGACCCCAGGGACATAATTTGAACAATACAATCTTGATAGTCGACCTGTAGATGATGCTTTGTGCAAAATATCTAAGCAAAGGGTACTGTGGTTTCAGAGAAGAAGATTTTTTAAGTATTTATTGAAAAGATCTATTTTTAGCTCCCCTGACCTAGATATGTATTGGATGGGAAATATTTGAACAATTTTTAAAGAGGAATTTATAAGGATCATTCCTGCCAAGTTTAGTTAAAATCCATCCAGTAGTATAGGAGGAGATGTCCTTTTCAAGAAATTGTTGACGACGGACGACGAACGAACGGACGACGACGGACACAGGACTATCAAAATAGCTCACCTTGGCACTTTGTGCCAGGTGATCTAAAAATATATAGTAAAACCTCTCTATAACCACCACTTAATTGTGTAAATTATTAGGTGTTAGGACAGGTGACTACTTAAAGCAAGGTGACAGTAAAACAGAAAAGTTCTATAGGAGTTTTCTGTTTTACTGTCATCTTGGATTCAGTTGTGTTAGCACAAAGCTATTCTACTTCCTTTATGAGCTTTCTGTTTTACTGTCACTTTGCTTTAAGCTGTCACCTGTCTTTTATACAATCAATTAGCCTTCTTTAAAGTGGTGGTAACTTACAAAACAGAGGTTTTACTGCAGTAGAGAATACAATCATTATTCTTAAATCCAAATAAATTTGTTTGTGCTTAATCAAGCAATTAGTTTTCTACCAAATTACCGGAAATACATGTATACTGCACACTTGTCCTATAAAAAAAAAGACTGCATGTTCAATAAACGCTTATGCCCCGGGTGGCATCCTTGACAATATATTCTGAATCTTTTCTAAGTCCAAATTAGGTCAAGGTCAGGGTCAAACTGAGCTTGGGTAATATTGATGAGTTGGTAATGGTCCAAGGCAATAACTGTATAAGTATCAAAGCATTGTAGTAAATAGTGTTGATGCTAGACGAAACGGTAAAATCTAGTTAACCAAGAAATAGCCTATTTAAAATATTCTAAATTAAAATTAGGTCAAGGTCAAAGTCAAGATCAAAGTTTGGTGATATGGGTGGATAGGGAATGGTCCAAGGCAACAACTGTATAAGTATTCAAGCATTTGGGTAAGCAGTGTTGGTGCTAGACGGAACGGTAAAATCTACTTAACCTCGTTACGGATGCACACACGGACGGACGGACAGGACGATTACTATATGCCTCTGTGTCGATGCCGGGGGCATAAAAACAGAGCAGACCCTAATAAGACTGATCTGATATGTATCTTCACTGTTTTCAAATAGCTTCAATATAATTATGCTAATAGTTACAGGAGAATTATTAACCCATTACCCCCATTGTCAATTTCTAGTTTTGAATATAAGTGCCCACTAAAGTAGGTTGAAAGTATAAAAGCAGAATGCACCTTCAGGCACATTCTGCTTTACTTTCAGCCTGCTTTAGGCTATCATCTGCTAGAATATGGTACATATTCATGGGTGTATAATAAACTGGACATTTTTCTTTTGATTGAGAAATAAATTAAAGGCATTAAAAGGTGTATCAATCAGTTGTGAAAAGGGGGTTGAGCCAAGTGGCAAAATTACCCAGTTCATATGACTTAATATATTGCTATTTAACCTCCATCACAAATGGGACATCGGCAATTGTAGCCAGATCTATGGTGAATCAAAAAAAAAATCCGCTTTTTTAGAAAGCTGTTTTAATTTTGATGAAGACTTTTCAGTCACCAGGAAATTAAACATTGTATCAAGAAATCAGTCTCTACAGCACATCAGCACAACAAACACTTTGAACTGTACTTTAGAAGTAGGACACTGCTTTGGTCATGAACCCTTTATACCATGACCTATTTCTAGTTTTGAAGACATGTTATTACTTGAAGCAGGTTGAAAGTAAAGCAGAATGCTCCTGAAGCAGCATTATGCTTTACTTTCAGCCTGCTTTGAGCTTCTATTTGGAAAATAATTGAAATGTAATCTGCGATTCATTTCAAGAGCTTCCTAGCTAAGGCCTACTTTTCGTTATAGTGTAAGAATAATTAAAAGGCATATTTATGAAGTACTGGGTTAATAGACTTCTAGGCTCTATAGCTATATAGTTTCAGACATATCCTCCATTATAAACATCCTCTTACTGACTCCAATCATACAAGAACATAGGGTTAGGGCCATATGAATGTTCATGGATGTTGTTGAACACAGGTGGGCAGCTTAACCCTTCACTCCATCAATACCTGCTTTGTGTGGTCACCTGTCTTCAATATTAGAAGCAAGCCATGGAGTAAAGGGTTCCTTGTCTAAAGAAAATACTTCCACTTTATACAGTCATGAATATGCACCATAAGAAATATTTTCCATATCCTATAGTTAAAGGCGACTCGCAACTGGATGGTGTATTTGCAAAAATAAAAGAAAATACTTAAAATAAAAGCAAATATGTAGCATTATTAGGCATCTGGCATTTAAAAAATTATGATCAGTCTAAAACACCCTCAAGAAAAGTCTACAAATCTTAGTTTTTCAGATAAATTCCATCCCTTTATCCATTGGGTCTGCCGACCAAACAGAAAATTGATATCTTATTTAATTGTGATTCTTAAGTTGAGGAGTAGGCAGAGGTGCCTAAAGGCGCTTATGTGGAAGAAAAGGTTGAACTAATTAAATTGCTAAAAATACAATGATAATAAAGTACCGTCAAATCTCTCTATTACGACCACTAAAGTGAAAGCTAATTGATTGTACAAGAGACAGGTGACAGCTTAAAGCAAGGTGACAGTAAAACAGAAAGCTCCTATAGGAGCTTTCCTGTGTTACTGTCACCTTGCGTTAAGCAGTCACCTGTCGTAAACCTCTAATAATTGGCACAATTTAGTGGTTGTAATACAGGTTTTACTGTAGCGTTACATAAGCTAAACAGAATAAAAAAAAAAACACCATCAGTATAATGATGAAAAATTTCCATTGTCTAGTTGCCTACTATATGGGCTAATTGGAGAATTGGGGAAATTTGTATGTGTATTACCACAGCAGTTTAATACGCCTAAAAATAACCCCCAATTTGTCATTGATCCCAGTAATTCCAAGAACTTTTATCTCATTAAAATCTGGGTCAATTAGACATAGAAAGTCCCTGATTCCAAGTACTATAAAGGAAGACTTTTTTGTGATGCTTAAAGCAGAAAGCAGAAAAAGAGGGCCATGGCCCACAAGTCGCTCACCTGAGAACAATGTACCTTAGCTGACTGGGCAAGACAATATTGTGATATATATAGCTATAAAAAGATTTTTAAAGGTTTTCCTATATAAGTCTATATAAAACTGATAAGCCCCGGGGCGGGGCCAAATTTGATCAAGGGGTCATTATTTGAACAATCTTGGTAGAGGACCATAAGGCAAAGCTACATGTCAAATATAAATGATCTGGGCCTTACGGTTTCAGAGAAGAAGAATTTTAAAGGTTTTCCCATGAAAAACTGATAAGCCCGAGGGCAGGGCCATTTTTGGCCCAGGGGTCATAATTTGAACAATCTTGGTAGAGAACCATAAGGCAAAGATATATGTAAAAATTGAAAAAATCTGGACCTTACAGTTTCAGAGTAGAAGATTTTTAAAGGTTTTCCTATATAAGTCTATGTAAAACTGATAAGCCCCAGGACGGGCCAAATTTAACCCAGGGGTCATAATTTGAACAATCTTGGTAGAGGACCATAAGGCAAAGCTACATGTCACATATTAATGATCTAGGCCAAACAGTTTCAGAGAAGAAGGTTTTCCTAAGAAAAACTGATAAGCCCCAGGGCGGGGCCATTTTTGGCCCCAGGGTCAAAATTTGTACAATCTTGATAGAAGATCATTAGGTTATGATACATACCGGTACCAAATATCAAAGGTCTGGGCCTTTTGGTTTCTGAGTAGAAGATTTTTAAAGATTTTCTTATGCATTAAAAGTTGTCTATACGGTCATGTTAGAAAATCTAGTCCCACAGCAAGGGACGGAATGGGATCACAATAGCTCACCCTGAGCCTAAGGCTCAGGTGAGCTAAAAACACGCTTATAATGGAGTAAATGGTCCTTATTTTCATCCTGCTTTAACTTATAATCATAAAACTTCAAATGGAAAATTCCATATTCTAATTAAGTCTAGTCCATTTTTGACTATTTATGGTTGTAAATTTCCTATGTACATTACACTGCAAGATGACAAACCGTATACTCAGGCATGTTTAGGAACCCTCGGATCAACACTGTTTGCAAAGGCATGTGTACTCCTGAGTGTTAAAACCCAAATCACTATAATTGCTTACCTTTGATATTAGTTTCAATATACAGTAAAACCTCGCTATTACGACCATTAAAACGAAGGCTAATTGATTGTTTAATAGACAGGTGACAGCTTAAAGCAAGGTGACAGTGAAACAGAAAGCTCCTACAGGAGCTTTCTGTTTCACTGTCATCTTGTTTTAAGCGGTCACCTACTGTGAACACCCTAATAATTAACATAATTTAGTGGTCGTAATAGAGAGGTTTTACTGTACAAGGTCAAATATGTACATCATTTATTTGTAAGCCTTCACTGCCTTATCCACATAACAACACTTATTGTCAAACAGTCTTGCACCTAATCAGACATCATGTAATGTGCTGTCTAATCAGGATTCAGACAGGCATTGCAATATTATTTGGTCAATTTACCTAAAATCTATATTGGAGAAATAGCAGTCAGCAGACGACAATAAATGTTTGAAGCTCATGACCTCATGGCAGAGAATGGGTTAATGGCAGATTGTGCAAGGCTTTCATTCTTCAGGGCTCCAGATAAGAGGGACAATTCCAACATTGTCTCACTCATTTCAGCATTTAATCCTATGGCGTCACTACTCATTAGAATTGTCTCAAAGAGACAATTCTAACTAGTAGTGACACCATAGCATTTAATGCAAAAATAAGGATTTTAACTTTGAAATACTCCCCTTATCTGGAGCTCTGATTCTTGCAAAATTTCTCTCACAAATTGACAGTCTCTATTACTGTGTCCCTCTAAAATACGAAAAAACGCTTACCTCGATATTTTCCTTCCTTTAGATCCGCTACTGACTGAACACAGACTGAACTTCAGCCCAATAAAATCCTTAGTGTGTCAAAACACCTTTTTACTACTAAGTTCCAATGAAAACTTGCAAGTTTTGATCACTTGTTTTATTTGCTTTATCACACTTTCTAAAAGTATCAATGTTTTGCTGTAGAATAAAACTGAATAAATGAAAACGGTCACACTTCTCCCTGTCAAATCCTCTTAGATTAGTACTAGCAAACAGTAAGTAAGGATTGAGACACTCCGATCAGGATCAAAATTGTTTGAAAGTTAACTCTTTGAAAACTAAGTAAATTTGTCATCTACAACAATTGTCATCTGCTTTTGTTCTCAATTTAGAATTTTTGGAAAAAATTATTTTCAAAATAGGATCAGAATGTCAAAAAGTTTGGATCAAGATGAGATGCTGCATTATGGGACATCCCATCTGGATCCAAACTATTTGCAAAGAAAGTCACTATATCCCAGGTAGCCTGCAGTGAGTTAAATTTAGACTTGTTAAAACCCTAAAAAAGTAATTTTGAAATTTGTATGCAGATGACAGTTTTTAAGCAGTCTATAATAATTATATACCCCAGAATAATTGTTTTAAATATACAAAAGTATAAATTACAAAAGAAAATAGTTGTTGATTTTACGTTAACGCTAAAAAGACAATTAATTATTAACACTTATGTGTTTGTTTGGTACCAGTTATTCAAAAATGGTCCCCACATAATTTATTGAGGTACAGCCAAGTATTACTTTAATCCTAAACAATGACATAATTTTCTAATGCTTACTGTGCATAAAACCTGTACAATATCAGTATCCTTTGTAAACCGTAGAAAGTCTTAGCAAAGGTCTCATGGTTAGGGTCTGCACTGTTTCTTTATTTATTTTTTTCACTGAGTGGAAATTACCCTAAAACTAAACATAAACTGGTCATTTTGAAAGGGGGGAACAGTCCATTTAGAAAACAGCAGTATTAGGGTAAACGTCACCTGTTTACACATTGGTCTTGCCTCACCATAACCAGTATTAACTAGGGTAATTTATTTGTCTGCAACAATTATTGTCATCAGCTACTGTTTTCATTTTTTTCTTTTCCAAACAGGGTCAGAGTGTCATGCAGTTTGAATGGCATCAGGATGCCAACTGTTTGTAAAGGTTATCATGGTTTCACCAATAGGCTGCTATAAACAATTAAACCCTTGCTGTGCTGACTTTCCAAAAATGGACACTTCCATTTTCTAAATTATGACCAGCTTACATTAACTATTAAAGGGGTTTGTCTTGAAACTAATTAAAATACATGTACATCTATGACAAACAGTGCAGATCCTGATCAGAAACTATTTGAAAGTCTTCAGTACTCATTTGTTGGTGTTTTCTTTCAATCGGTTGAAAATGTCATTGTAATGATATCTGCTTATTGTATGCTATTTTTCTCTAATTCGGATTAAAGTCATTTCAACTGAAACACTTATATGAAAGTTTGGATCCTCATCGGATGCTGATCTATTCTTATGACATAGATTTTTGTTTGACAAAGGTTTTGTTCATGTCAGTGTACTTAGGTCAAAACAGTTAAAGAGAATTTTGTAAACTTCAAACCAATTAATACAGAACATTAATATTAATCCGTTCAGTCAGGTAAAAAAGAACTTCCCATACTTAAATGCCTACTATTAAATGCGGGACAAAATTAATGTGGGCAACATAAAAATGATTTAACTCTTCGCATGCAGGGTTTGTTTTTTCGTCTGCAACAATTGTCAACTCCTACTGTTCTTAAAATATATATTTCAAAAGTGTGTCAGACAGACACTGACGAGATATTGTGTCTCATCAGGATTCAAAATGTTTGTGAATGTTACCATGGTCAGGGGTGTAAAATTCTACCTGCTCACTTGCCAATGCGAGTAAGTTTTGAAGTCGGGCGAGTGCTTACAAATATATGCTCGACCTCCTGGGCGAGTGGATTTTTGGTCTGGTATTTTCTAATAACTTAGAATAACTTTGCATAATATAGATTAAAATTAAAACGGCTGAAATTCTCCGCGAGTGTCAACATCAAAGACACAATTTCTACAATATCGCACATTTCACTATTATCAACAAAGAAGTTAGAGGCATTCCGATTCACGAGCACCTACTTGTATCCTCTCTACACATATTCGGCCCACGAAGTAAGAAAGTTTCGGCCCAAAAAGGTTTATTTGTGTTAAAAGTTTCAAGAGATGGATCAAATATTTATTCAAATTATGAAATTAAGTATGCATAACAGTGTTATAACGTGTTTTTTTGTTCAATCATCCGCCAAACTGCGAAACTTTTTTAATATTAACCTTTGGTGATTTCGTACCTAATTTGAAAAAGTCAAAATTTCATATGCCAAAAAAACAGGAAGCACCGTTAGTTTTTCGGCTACATGTCAATATGTCTAAACTAACTATTTTACCGTTGCTCTACGGCGTAAAGCAGGAAGTGGAGATGAGTACAAGACCCACATGAGTTACTAAAGTGTTGAAAGAGTTAAGCAGTATGTTCCTATAAGTTGATATTTCGGGGTTTAAGGCCTTTCGCATACGGAAGTCGGTCTTGCGGGCGAGCGGATATGCGTCTTGACGACTTGATCTTTTTCCATACGTGCTTATACTAGAAAATTAATATAAAGGAAATGTTGATACGATTTAGTATAATCCTTCATAGCGCAGTCAGTATAGTGGTTGACTAGCAATGCAAAGGTCATAGGTTCGAGACCCATCCGATCCAAAGTATTTTTTAAGTGTCCGATTTATTGACTTGTCAATCTATAACGCAGTGATCAAGGGGCATGTTATTTTCTAGTCTTCGTTGATTAGAATAAGTGATATTATATACGGTCCAATTATATGTCTACTTACATGTACGTTTTAGTTTAGTGACTTACAAGTCAATTAAATCGGTATACATGTATACGATTTGATCGAACTATATCATGTTTATTTTAGATCATATTGTAGTTATTTTGTCTTTTCTTGTTTGTAGGTACATTTGTGTAACTTCATGTGAAGCGCTTTTGAACGCACAACCCCTGTGTGAAAAGAGCGCTATATAAATCTGGTATAATAATAATAATAATAATATCAAGCCACAGTGAAGCTTATCTATACGTCAACCTTTTCAAGATCGATATTGCCCATTATTATTATGTTTAAAAAATATAATTAACCTTGTATGCAAGTCCATGAATAAATAATAATGCATTTTAATGACAGAATTTTAATTTAAAGGTAGGTAACTGTATCTCAACTTAAAATATCCCACATTTTAATAAGAAAATCTGTTATCACAACAAATCCTGACTGTAATATTTTCTAATTTTTTCAGACTAACTTTTTCATCAACCATATATTTGAATAAAACGAAAACAAATATACATTGAATGAGTCAGTTTTTTGTAATTCAATTTTTTAGCATTTTGCAAAATTTAAATAGCTGATAACATCTTTCTGAACACCTTTATTCAAAATGTTTTTAGCTTTTCTTGTAATGAATGTTGTGGACTACTTATTGGGCGAGATTTATAGTCATTAGCTTTATTTATTTTTGAGAAAAATAAAATCATCAAAATCCCAGGTTTTTGTCAGAAAAAGATACCTTAAAGACAAACCAATCGATAAATTTTGCCTATATTTTCACACATTGTTTCTTAGGCTATTATCATTCTTCATGAAAAGTTTCATAACACCTTGTATGGAAACTAAGCGCACCTGCGAAGTACCTTAAATTAATAAATAAGAAAATTGTGAAAGTTTTGGTACATAATTATGTATTATGTACGAAAATTCAAGGTCAAGTAAAAGTTGCAGAAGGGCCAGTGAATTTTATTGGTTACTTGTCCTGCAGGGCAATACCATTTGAATTATTTTTACACCCCTGAATGGTTTCGCCAAAAGTTAAATGTGATTTTTGTCTTCTCCTGCTATTAATAAGTATTAATTCTTTTGGAAAACTGACACAGCTGTTTGACCAGGTCTGCACTGTTTTCTTATAGGATTTGTCGGACATGAGTCTGCATTTTTCCTTGGTTAAGTTTTTCACATTTTATTAGCCCATGTTAAAGTTTAGATAATATATGTTCATAGAGTTTAATGTATAAAGGTTTAACTAGAACGGCTATCACTAAAGGTGATAAATACCCCCACTATCCAGCACTCTGTCACACTCTGCAGACGTTTTCAATAAGGTTTTACAATAAGGTCAAAGGTGTAAGCCAAGGTCAAAATGACTTAAAAATGGTATATAACACTCTGCAATCCCAACATATAATAATAACAACACACCAGGTTTGGTAATCATGGATGATAGGGTAAAAGAGATATGCTCTGGACAATTTGTTTTTCATAACCAAGGTTAGAGGTCAATTTCAAGGCAAAGGTCAAGGTCAAAGAGATTTGAAATTTATGTCTTGCACATCTACTACTCCTGAGTAACATTTATGCCAAGTATCAAGTGAATCAGGTTGAAAGTGAAGCAGGAGTTCAAAGTACAAGATTTTGCCTGCCAATTTCAAGGTCAAAGGTCAAGGTCACAGAGATTTGAAATTTGTGTCTTGCACATCTACTACTCCTGAGTAACATTTATGCCAATTATCAAGTGAATCAGGTTGAAAGGGAAGGAGGAGTTCAAAGTACAAGATTTTGCCTGCCAATTTCAAGGACAAAGGTCAAGGTCAAGGTCACAGAGACCTGAAATTTGTGTCTTGCACATCTACTACTCCTGAGTAACATTTATGCCAAGTATCAAGTGAAACAGGTTGAAAGTGAAGGAGGAGTTCAAAGTACAAGATTTTGCCTGCCAATTTCAAGACTAATTTTAAGGCCAAAGGTCAAGGTCAAGGTCACAGAGACCTGAAATTTGTGTCTTGCACATCTAATACACCTGAGTAACATTTATGCCAAGTATCAAATGAATTCGGTTGAAACTGAAGGAGGAGTTGAAAGTACAAGATTTTGCAGACAGACCGACCGACGACCAACGGCCGACCGACAGGCTGATTCCAGTATACCCCCCTCAAACTCTGTTTGTGGGGGTATAATTAGTCTGTTTACAGTTTGTTTCTGCCATCTATGGGCTAAATTGGACGCCCCAGAGAAGGGAATGGATACAGAAAAGTATGCCCTATGCCTTACTCTTATTATCTAGAGATCTCTGGTTCTTTCAGATACACAGTGTAAAGCACATATATCAGACCCTTTTTTTTTAAATAAAATCTCATCCAAAGGACTTGGTCCAGCGGGGGATCTAACTCACGACCCCATGGTACCATAGTTGGGCGTATTACCACTCAACCTCAATCTCTGGTTTTTATGAATGCATATTAAATAGCCTGAGTTTTAAGCAAAACATATATTACAGGACTGCCAATGCATTTTCTTTTGTTGAAAGTAGGTTTGATTGTGATATAAAGTTGGTCAAATTTTACCTTTTCCCTCATAGCATATTTCAGTGTTTGGAGTCTTCAGTTTACTTTCAGCCTGCTGTGAGCAGTCAGCAATCTCGAGTTTTAAGCCTAAACAGTATTAAAAAGCTTGATTTTCAGAGAGTCTTAGTTTTAAGAAGTTTGGTTTCGAGATGTGTGGGTTTTAATATTCATCCTTTTCTGCCATTTTGGGGCAATTGGATTTGGTTTTCAGACAAATTTGACTTTCAGAAGTTAAACTATTTATGTAATAATGTACAAGTGAACTTCTAATTGTTGTTAATACTAACCATTTAAACAAATATTGTTGCTTCAGTGACTTACTTGGCCATATGATTGTAAAAATTTGCAAACAATTATTCATGGTTATACCCGATTTAAGACAGGCATATAGGATTTAACGTAATCTCAAAGGGCTTAATTGACATCCATGTGTTTAACCCTATTCTTAATCACACTTGAAGAAAAATTTCAACACCTTAGGATTAATATTGTGTGAAGAGTAAATAATATAGCAATTGTTATATTAAATCTTAAGCTCAATTTGGCATGAAATTCTTTTCTTTTGAAAGATCAATGTTTATCCGCAGATTACCCTTTTAAGTTTATATTTTAAAGCTTTGCCCAGTCTGAAGTGGCCGCTAAGCGTCTTTGGTCACTATAAGTATCACTATAAGTTGAAATATGACAGTCAACTTATTAACTCTTAGCATGCTAGCAGCAGAACCATATTAATCTTTGCAAACAGTTGGCATCCTGATGAGACCCAACATTATGTCCTGTCTCATTAGGATACAAACTGTTTGACACTCTAACCCTGTTTTAAAAAAGAAATTTAGAAAAATTATTTTTAGATCAGTAGCAGACGACAATTTTTACTAGCGAAAAAAATACCCGGAATGCAAAGAGTTAAGTGCAAGGAGGCTATGGAATGATTCTTTCTTTTGTATGCAGTTTTATAAACATATGTCCGGAATGAGAATATCTTGACATTTAATGTTGCTGTTTTAACATCATATTGCATAAATATGCCTTTTTATGTCTCTAATTTATTCCTCCATTGAAAGAATTTGTTCCATTTTATACAATTATGAATATGTATCATAAGAAGTAATTTCTTTATTCTAGCTGATGGTAGCAGCATAACGCGCATTCTGCTTTACTGTCAACCTGCTTTAACCCTTTGAACCCTAATCCCGCCTATAGGCGTCATTTCAAACAGTGTACATGTGAATAATACACTTGTCCTGTGCAAACAGTGAAGGCCCAGATCAGAGGGCTCCGAAAGGAGCCCTCTGATCAGGGTCTTCACTGTTTGTCAGTAATGCCAAAATTGACAAAAACAACTCTTAAAAGCCAGAAATGGACTAGACAAAAATCGAAACTGGAATTGTCCATTTAAAGTTTCAGGGAGGAAAGAGTTAAATAGTCACCTATCTTTAATATTAGAATTAGGCTTTGGGGTAATGGGTTCAAGGAGGTTGAAGGTAAAGCAGAATGCAATTTTTTGTACATGCTGCTTTACTTTTAGTCTGCTTTCAGTTACTACCGGTATCTGCTAGGATAAAGGAAATATTTCTTATGGTGCATTATTATGACCTGTATGAGATGGAACTGTTTTCTTCATTGGAGGAATATATTAAAGAAGTAAAAAGACGTATTTATGGAGTAAGGGGATAATATTTCTACGACTTGAGTGATTTGGCCCATCTTGTCCAGTCACTTGCTTAGGTTAGTGTGTTAATATCAGATTAACCTTTAGCATGCTGAGAACAATTATTGGGTTTTGCAGACAATTAGGTTTGATGAGTTTGTTTGATTGTTACGGCTGTTTCTACCATCTATGGGCTAATTGGAGGCCTACTAACCCTTTACCCTATTTCTAGTTTTGAAGTATTGTGAGCATTTAAAGCATGTTTGCAAGTAAAGCAGAATGCACATTAGGGCGCATTCTGCTTTACTTTGAGCTTGCTTAAACTACCATCTGCTAGGATATAGAAAATGTTTCTTTTGGTACATATATGTTTATGACTATAAATTGGAACTTTTTTGTTCAGGGAAAGAATAAATTAATGGCATTAAAAGGTGCTTCTATAGGGGAAAGGGTTAAGCTGTTTCCAGCATTAACCTTGTCCTCCTAGAAATGTCTTATCATATGACTGTCTTCCCTGAGGTATAATAAACTAGACCTATCACAAATGGTGATTCATACCCCCATTAGAGTCTTGCCACAAGAGGTAAATGTTTCAGGATAAAATTGATGTGTGCATTTAAGTGCTCCCTAACTTGGAAAAAAATAACGAAGGGCAACAACTCCAAAAATAGCTCTCATTATTTGGAAGTTACGTTCTGGACTAGCCTTATTTGGATAAAAATATAACAACAAAGGGAAATAACTCCAAAAATATAGATGATAGAGTAACGGTTCTTGTGCACACTGCACTCTTAGTCAATGAGATCTATCTGTATATGAAGTTTGAAGTCAATCGCTCTTATATTTTTTTTAAGTTATGCCGGAATTGGGTAAAAATATAAAAACAAAGGGCAATAACTCCAAAAATACTGATGACAGAGTTAGTTCTTGTAAACACCATTTTTGGTGTTTACGACATATATATTCAGATTCAGATAGAATTGTCTCGAAGAGA
Source organism: Gari tellinella (assembly GCA_922989275.2). Classification (NCBI taxonomy): domain Eukaryota; kingdom Metazoa; phylum Mollusca; class Bivalvia; order Cardiida; family Psammobiidae; genus Gari; species Gari tellinella. Next base: position 58,853,064 of record OV277858.1, read on the forward strand.
CGATTCTAATGAGTAGTGACACCATAGGGTTTAATGCAGAAATAAAGATTTTAGTTTTGAAATACATGTACTCCCCATATCTATTGTCCCTTCCAGTTTCACTGGCACTGCTGCCTAGGTGACTGATAACAGGTAAAAGCATGCCAGATATACAGGGTACTCACCAGATGAGCCCACTTCTGAAGGCTGCATTACTATGAAGCAGGATCCCCTAGTGTTGCCATTAGTCAGTGTTAGCTGTTTGCTCTCTCAGTTTGTCATCTCTGGACTATAAATATGTGCCTTAAGTTGCTACAATCTCTGTAGTCTCTACCTGTAAAGCAAATAATTTGTTGAAGGTTTTTTTATTACCCTAAATCTCCTGCTGTTGGTGAACATTACATTAACTTTTTTTTTTCAAAACAGTGTAAATGACCCACATTTTAACTTGACCTAAATTTCATTGAGGCAAACATTTTGATGAAGTTTCATGAAGATCCAATGAAATTTGTAGTCTCTAGAGTGTTAACAAGGTTTTTCGAAGATTTGACCTAGTGACCTAGTTTTTGACCGGACATGACCCACATTGGAACTTGGCCTAGATTTCATTGAGGCAATCATATTGACGAAGTTTCATGAAGATCCAATGAAATTTGTAGCCTCTAGAGTGTTAACAAGGTTTTTCGATAATTTGACCTAGTGACCTAGTTTTTTACCGGACATGACCCACATTCGAACTTGACCTAGATTTCATTCAGGCAAACATTGTGACCAAGTTTCATCAAGATCCAATGAGATTTGAACGTGCTAGAGTGTTATCGAACAATTGTGGACGGACGGACGGACAGACAACGGACGACGGACATCCAGCGATCCTAAAAGCTCACCTTGGCACTACGTGCCAGGTGAGCTAAAAAAAACAGATGGAGAAACGGAAACGCAAAGAACGTAAAGAGTTGAACTTAACAGAGAAGATTAATGCTAATGTATTAAAGTTCACCAAGTTATTTTATAATGCATTTATATTTCTTGTGTTTGATTATTACAAGGTATTAAAGTTCACATGCAACAAAATTTTAACCCATTGAACCATGTAGACCCAGATAACAGGGTTCCTTAATTGTCCCTCTGATCATGCAGTGTCTACACTATTTGTTATTGCATTCAAAAGCTAAAATTAGTTTCCAAATTATTCTACAAATGCATTTGAATTTCTTGTGTTTGATTATTACAATGTATGAAGGTTTATAAGTAACAAAGCTACTGCTGTTATTTCAATAACCTCCTTTCATTGTTTTGCTTCATTCATAATTTTGATCCATACTCATAAATTGGGCATTAAATTTTTCAACTCCACTAATAAGGCCACCCCGCTATATTTAAGGCCATTTTCTTCAAGTACCATTGGTGGCCTTAATAGCTAGATGCAACTGTATATTGAAAAATATGGCAATCAGTGTAGACCCTGCACTTACACAATTTCATTATACGTGTGTGCCATATTTCAACACAGTGGAAGTCAGTGCGAGCGTCTGAGCTTTGCCACACTATCATTCATTTAAATGTAGTCAGGTGATAGCGGTGCAAATAAAAACTATTCCCATACTAGACTGCATATATCTTGTTTCGTTACTCTTTAAATCGTTCTGACTGATAGTAAATCTGATATCCTGATGAGTGTGTACCGTTTCCTGTCCGCAATGCGATGTAATTGCTTTGATAGACGGACGCAGTGTATATTGCATATTGTGTACTTTCTGTTTCAAAAACTTACTTGTTTACCAAGAAAACTCCTCAGATGTTTACCATGAACGGTTTATGAAAAGCGAGGAAATAAAGTTAAACTTTAAAAGAAAATTGTCTGTTTCTTGGTAAAAGTTCGAATTGATAGGTTTCAAAAGATTGAAATACTCTATTATTCTTGTCTATATGAAAGGGGAGTAAGTTGGCCAAATTTAATAGCAGTTGTCTTTCGTGTCTTGCTAAAATGGCCGACTTAAATTACACTAGGAAGTTTATTCGTGCCCTGATCACCTCTGATCTGGGTCTACACTGTTTGCAAATGATGGATATTCTTTTCCACAGCAAGGGTTAACTATTCTCGTACTAGCACAAAATTTACTCCAATTCACAAATAGTTTGGATCCTGATAAAATGACAAGTAATTCCCCAACCTTACATTATTAGGTACCAAACTCCATTTTAAACTCTTTGTAACTTTGATTTTACTACCGAAATAATGCTGAATAATGAGTTATATATGATACGAGAGCACCGCAAACGGGTGCTGGACGCTCGACTTTTATATACTTGAGATGGCTATATTTTCCAAACTTAAATAATGTGTATGGGTGTTTGATGCTTTCTTGATCATAGAAGTTTGTAAGCAACAACAACTCAAACATACTTGGACCTACATGCCCTTACTACAGTCATATAAGAGGAAATACTATCATGCAAGTTTTTAATAAATCTCATTTCTTATTTAAAAGAAAATATAACTGCATATGCATTCCATTTGAAGTAAATTCTAAGTCAAACGAGGGCACTAAATCTGCAACAAGAGGCCCATGCGGGCCTAAATATCGCTCACCTGGAAAAACCAACACAAGGGTCACATAACCCCTGGTATGGGATCACTCTTCACCCGGGAGACATAATTTTCATTGAAAAAATCTATTTTTAGCTCCTGTGACCTAGATATGCAACGGACTAGAACCATATTTACAATATTAGATAAGGGCTTCTACAAGTGTCATCATGCCAAATATCAAAGCTCTGACCATATCAGTTTCAGAGGTAAAGATGTTTGAAGATTTCACTACATAACTCTATGTAAAATTACAACCCCCAGGGCGTGGTCTTTTTTTACCCCAGGGACATAATTTGAACAATCTTGATAGAGGACCTGAAGACGATGCTTTGTGCCAAATATCTAAGCTCAGGGTACTGTGGTTTCAGACAAATAAGATTTAAGATTTCATTGAGAAAAACTATTTTTAGCTCCTGTGACCTAGATATGCAACTGACCATAACCATATTTACAATATTGGTTAAGGGCTTCTAGAAGAATCATCATACCAAATATCAAAGCTCTGGCCATATTAGTTTCAGAGAAAAAGATATTTAAAGATTTCACTATATAACTCTATGTAGATTTACGACCCCCCGGGCGTGGTCATTTTTTACCCCAGGGATATAATTTGAACAATCTTGATAGAGGACCTGAAGACGATGCTTTGTGCCAAATATCTAAGCTCAGGGTACTGTGGTTTCAGACAAGAAGATTTTTTAAGATTTCATTGAAAAAATCTATTTTTAGCTCCTGTGACCTAGATATGCAACTGACCATAACCATATTTACAATATTGGTTAAGGGCTTATAGAAGAATCATCATACCAAATATCAAAGCTCTGGCCATATTAGTTTCAGAGAAAAAGATATTTAAAGATTTCACTATATAACTCTATGTAAATTTACGACCCCCGGGGCGGGGTCATTTTTTACCCCAGGGACATAATTTGAACAATCTTGCTAGAGGACCTGAAGACAATTCTTTGTGCCAAATATCTAAGCTCAGGGTACTGTGGTTTCAGACAAGAAGATTTTCTAAGTTTTCATTGAAAAAATCTATTTTTAGCTCCTGTGACCTAGATATGCAACGGACCGAAAATATTTGAACAACTTTGAAAGAGGACCATATAAGGATCATTCCTGCCAAGTTTGGTAAAAATCTATCCAGTAGTTTCGGAGGAGATGTCGTTTAAACAAATTGTTGACGACGAACGGACAGACGGACGAACGACAACGGACACAGAACTATCAAAATAGCTCACCCTTTCACTACGTGCCAGGTGAGCTAAAACAAGGGGAATAACTCTAGAATGGGATATCCCTGGGTCTCCTCCCTTGTTTCAGTGAGTTGCCCTTATGATATTAACACATATTTTCAAGTCAATACCTTTAACAGCTATTGAGATATTTCAATTTACAAATTTTTGATAAATGAAACAAGGGCAATAACTCTGGAATAACAAATCACAGTTACCTGCCTTGTTGTCATGAGTTGCCCTTTTGATACTAAGTATTCAAAGCTCAATTTAATACCTTTGACAGTTATGGAGATATTTCAATTTACATTTTTTTAAGTAAACAAAACAAGGGCAATAACTCTGGAATGACAAATCCCAGGGTTACCTACCTTATTGTAATGAGTTGCCCTTTTGATACTTAAACAAGTATTCAAAGTTTCAAGCTTATACCTTTGATAGGTATTTAGATATTTCAATTTACGAATTTAAGTAAATAAAACAAGGGCAATAACTCTGGAATTAAAAATCCATGGGTTACCTGCCTTGTGTAATGAGTTGCCCTTTTACAAAATTTACAAAATAAATAAATGAAACAGGGGCTGTAACTCTGGAATGACAAATCTCAGGGTAACATGCCTTATTGTTATGAATTGTCCTTTTGATATTTAACAAGTATGCAAAGTTTCAAGTTAATACCTTTGATAGTAATTTAGATATTTCAATTTACACTTTTTAAGTTAATTAAACGAGGGCAATAACTCTGGAATTACACATTCCAGGGTTACCTGCCTTATTGTAATGAGTTGCCTTTATGATACTGATCAAGTATTCCAAGTTTCAAATGGATACCTTTAATAGTTATTGAGAAATGATGTCTTACAAAAACCTTATTCTAAAAACTTAACCGACGCAGATGCAGACGACAGGGTGACAACAATAGCTTGACTTTTCAAACAAGAGGGTCAGAATGGCCCTTGATCGCTCACCTGACCATGGTGACACTAGGATGGGTCACATGATTTCAGAAAAGAATATTTGTAAAAGGTGACCCCCAGGGTGGGGCCAATTTTGACCCCAGGGGCAAAATTTGAACAACTACGATAGAGGACCTGTAGACGATGATATGTGCAAAATATCTAAACTCTGAGTGAACTATGGTTTCAGTCAAGAAGATTTTTGAAGTTTTCATTGAAAAAAATTATTTTTAGCTCCGGTGACCCAGATATGCAACAGACCAGAACCAATTCATCCATATATGTGAAGGACCTCTAAAAGTTACATCATGCAAAATATCAAAGCTCTGGCCATATTGGTTCATGAGTAAAGGATTTTTGAACATTTCCCTATGTAACTCTATGTAAGATGGTGACCTCCGGGGTGGGGCCAATTTGACCCCAGGGACAAAATTTGAACAATTTTGATAGAGGGCCTGTAGACGATGATATGTGCAAAATATCTAAACTCAGTGTACTATGGTTTCAGACAAGAAGGTTTTTGAAGTTTTCCTGAAAAAATCTATTTTTAGCTCCGGTGACCCAGATATGCAACAGACCATAACCAATTCAACAATATATGTGAAGGACTTCTAGAAGTTATACCATGCCAAATATCAAAGCTCTGGTCATATTGGTTCCAGAGAAAAAGATGTTTGAACATTTCACTATATAACTCTATGTAAACCTGTGATCCCCAGGGCGTGCCAATTTTGACCCCAAGGGCAAAATTTGAACAAATTTGATAGAGGATCTGTAGACGATGATATGTGCAAAATATCTAAGCTTAGTGTACTATGGTTTCAGACAAGAAGATTTTTTAAGTTCTCATGGAAAAAAAATCTATTTTTAGCTCTGGTGACCCAGATATGCAACGGACCGGAACCAATTCAACAATATATGTCAAATACCTCTAGAAGTTATACCATGCCAAATATCAAAGCTCTGGTCAAATTGGTTTCAGAAAAAAAGATGTTTGAACATTTTACTATATAACTCTATGTAAAATGGTGACCCCCGGGGCGGGGCCAATTTTGACCCCAGGGGCAAAATTTGAACAACTTTGATAGATGACCTATAGATGATGCTATATGCCAAATATCTTAGCTCTGGCTCTTGTGGTTTCAGACAAGAAGATTTTTTAAGATTTCCTTATTTTTTCACTTTGGTTGCCATGGCAACCAGAGTTCTTCATTGTTTCAAATTCTTTGAACAACTTTGAAAGAGCTTGACCCAAAGAACATTCCTGTGAAGTTTGGTTGCAATCAGGCCAGTAGTTTTGAAGAAGAAAATGTTTGAAGAAATTGTTGACACACGACGCACGATGCCGGACAAAGACCGACCACAAAAGCTCACCTTGAGCACTTTGTGCTCAGCTGAGCTAAAAAGTCGAGCTAAAAATTGAAGCGGATGTCATTTATATAGCAGTCAGAGAGTAATACAGTAGATTGAATTGGCACATAGAATAAAAGGAAATTGGACAGAAATGAGACACAGTCTATATAAACATCATACTGCAGATTGCTTGCTTTGCAATAATACCAAAATAACAATACTTACAGTACACATCCTCTGAACATTTTCAAAACTATTTTGTTAACCCTGAAAAGTTCTATTATAAGCATATATTGGGGCTTTCTAAAGCAGCTGTGTGATCAGGGTTTGCACTGTTTTCTTATTGGATTTGTCTAACAAGTGTGCACTATTTCCTTGGCACAATTTTCATCATTTTAATTAGCCATTGTAATAGTTTAGATGACAGATATTTATAGTGGGCAGAGTTTTATATAGGAATCTTCAGCAGAAGAAGTGTTAAATATGGTTTTGACGACAGGTGACCACTAAATCAGGTTGAAAGTAAAGAAGAATACACCTATAAAGGCACATTCTACTTTACTTACAGCCTGTTTTCACACTGGTTACGTGGCATAACGAACGGGCTCCCGCTTAACGCTTCGATTCCCGTTAATCCAACGTATCGGCTCCCGTTAAAAAATGGCGTAAGTTGTCAAATCGACACATGTGAGTATACAAATATGATGTTTGTCCGTGGATATTGCTTGAAATGTAGACCAAGACTACTCTTACGGAGTGCCTCACACACTGATGCATGCATAGTTGCATACGTACATCTTTTTGACAGGATAAATGCTTAAGGTCGATGTTTAACTTGAAAAAGTTTCGACCGTTACGGCAATTTCTGAGGAAATTGATGCTCATTGAACATAAATTGTTCTGAATTGGCAACACATTCAGCTCTAATCGACACCAAATATGTCCGTCGAGTAGTCTTGGTACAATCGTCAACTGCATATAACAAATAATCCGTTTAGCTATTAAACGAATTAAGATTTTTTTATTTTTTTTATTGCAACGAACCACGCTCCAGTTATGTGTACAACGAACACGCTCCCGATCAAAAATCATTGTTGATGTTTTTTCTCAAAACCTCTAGACCAATTTGAAATAAACCTTTGCATCTGAAATAAAATATCGTATCCACTGCTATCGCCGGTTTAAAATATTGATCTTTTACTGAGAACGTTTGGATATCCTCACGGCATCAAAATTTTTGGGATCCAAATTGCTAACAGATGTTAGGGACATGTCTGTCCATAACGCCCTCCGAATGAAATTAATTTGCAAGCATAGGACATTATATCTCGTTGCAGATATAGATTAGGAAACAAAAGCGATAGGTTCGCCTTCTTCTAAATAGGCCTAAGAATGCCCGGTTTCGTTTACCACATCCCTTACAAATGTATCTTTGACCAAACCAAAAACACCAAGCACGTGGAAATAGATGTTCATTGCCCGCCTGTCCTAGTCCTTTCAGTCAAAGCAGACCACCAAATCATGGTGGATTGGTTCTCCCTGTTTTGTTCTGCTCGAAACTGCAAAGTTTATTTCAGATTGCAAATTATTATTAAAATTATTATTATTATACCAGATTTATAAATCACTTTTACACACAGGAGTTGTGCGTTCAAACGCGCATTAGTCAAAGGGTCGATGATAAATTATGTCCGAACTTTTTTACTTTCCGAAAGTAGTTTTCCTTTAGAAACACTTTGTTCAGACATAAAGCATGCGATTTTCCCATGAAACAATCGATACCCCGCACACCAAAATCGCTAAGTTTCTTCGAAGTACCGAATTAATTGGGCTGTTATACAATCAAACCACTGTACTGTTTCTATCCATAACAGCAGCGCTATGTTTTTCAGTGGGTACTCGTTTTCTTTAACCAATGAAAGGAACCCAGGAAAAGAATTTAACAGCACTGCATTTGACAAAGTCAGTTTATATTTCTGTAGTCTAGATAAAATGAAATGACTAGGACTGACGGCCAATGAAAATCTATAATTCCATGTGCTTTGTGTTCTTGGTCTGGTCAAAGATACATTTTAAGGGATGTGGTAACAGCCACAGGTGGACCTTTTGCTTTCGTTTCCTTATATATACCTGCAATGAGATAAAATGCCATGTGCTTGAAAATTAGTTTCATTCGGAGGACGTTACTTACAGATACGTCCCTAACGTCTGTTAACAATTTGGATCCCAAACATATGGATGCCCTGGCATGAGGTATTCAAAGGGTCTCAGAAAGAGATCTATATTTTAAGACAACAGAGTAAAATTACAAAAACTTGCCGGCGATAGCAATGGAGACGATATTTTATTTCAGATGCAAATGTTAATTTCAAATTGGTCCCCCGTTTTTGAGAAAAAAATCCACAATGATTTTGATCGGGAGCTTGTTCGTTGTACACACAACTGAAGCGTGGTTCGTTGTAATAAAAAACAATCAAAATCTTAATTAGTTTAATAGCTAAACTGATTATTTTTTTATGCAGTTGACGATTGTACCCAGACTACTCGCCGAACATATTTGGTGTCGATTAGAGCTGCATGTGTTGCCTATTTAGAAAACATTATGGTCAATGAGCATCAGTTTCTTCAGAAATCACCGTGTCGAAACTTTTTCAAGTTAAACCTCGACCTCAAGCATTTATCCTATAAATTAGTTGTACGTATGCATGCATCAGTGTGTGAGACACTCTGTACGAGTAGTCTTGGTCTACATTTCAAGCAATATCCAAGGACAAACATCATATTTGTATACTCACATGTGTTGAATTGACAACTTACGCCATTTTTTAACGGGAGCCGATGCGTTGGATTAACGGGAATCGAAGCGTTAAGCGGGAGCCCGTTCGTTTTGCCATACCAGTGTGGTTTTAAGCTAATATCTGCGAGAATGTAGAAACTATTGGGAGCCTCTACCTATCCATTAACATCAGTGACAAACTTGAACAGGGCTGCCATAAGTTGATCATGAAAAATCCTAAGATTTCCAAATTTTCGAGCGAGATTTCTTAAAGCTGAGGCTTGTTCAGCAGTGTTAGTACTCATGGGTACTCTGTGTACACAACTCCTGAACGAGTGTATTAATTGGCATGCTTGTGAATACTCATTCGCACGCCTCTGACCGCGTGTTAAGCAGAGATTGGGTACTATTGAGTACCAACGCGCTTAAATTTCTGCTTGTTGAACGCTTGTGTGTCATTTTGAGTACTCAAAATGGCTATCACCTATGATGGCAGCAAAGCTTTGATTGCTATGGCAACACAATTGTAACACCTTTAACTTCTAATTGTTAAAAGTCATAAATAGATTCTCCTAACATCACTTACCACATAATAGTTTGCTGTTATCTGATTATTTATCTAATCACTAGCTCTTTCCTCTAGATTTTACAGTCTGGTCAGTGCCATTGGTGCCAATGATTTAAACACATACTTAAGACATTATGGTATCATGTACCCTCTACACAATTCGCTATGGTCAAACATCAATAGGGCAAACCATTTATCTTTGATTTCAACCCTTGTCAGTCTACTGTGGACTTACAGTTATAAATTAATGTCAGTCTAATATAACTCTCTGATAAACAGATGGCGATTCAGATTGACACCATTTGTTTAAATGTTTTATTTCCTTCAGAGTTAAGGCAAATAGTAAAGACTCGGGATCATAAATTAATCTGTAAGAGCTAACTGCAATATCTATTAGCTATTTAGATATTTATTGTGATACATGTAAAACAATCAACACAAGAGTATAACCTGTATAACCTATATAGTCTGTATAACCAAACTGATAAATTTCTGTCAGTTTTCATAATGTTTCTATGTATTTAAGCGGAACTAATTTTATTACACTGGACGCCATATTGGATTAAATTTTGTGCACAGTCAGAGGCGTGCGAATGAGTATTCACAAGCACGCCAATTAATACACTCGTTCAGGAGCTGCGTACACAGAGTACCCATGAGTACTCACACTGCTGAACAAGCCTCCGGGCGCAAAGTTTAATTATTATTTTATTTATTATTATTATTTATTTTATTTATTATTTATCTTATTTTATTAAATAATTTTTATATTTTTTAAGTAATATAATTCTAAACTGTGAAATGTGTGCATAACTGTCTGATTTTACTTGACAGAAGTTTCATAAATTTATTAAAATAATAAAGCCGCAATGATAATTATAGTATCAAATTTTGTTTAAAAAAGTACTTCAGCAATACACAAAACAAGGGCCACCATGGCCCTAAATCGCTCACCCGGTACACCATGTAAAACTTGACCTATAGTGACCTAGATTACAACTGGACATGATCTACAGTCAACCTCTAGAGTGTAAACAAGATTTTTGTATGATTTGACCAAGTGACCTTGTTTTTGACCAGACACAATTCAGTTTGATTTTGACCTAGATTTGATGTAGGCAAACATTCCGAAAATATTTCATTCAGATCTAATGAAATTTGTAGCCTCTAGAGGGTTGACACTGTTTTCTTTAATTTGAACTAGTGACCTAGTTTTTGACCCGACATAACTCATATTCAAACTTGACCTAGATATCAATTAGGCAAACATTCTGACCAAGTTACATTAAAATACAATGAGATTTGTAGCCTCTAGAGTGTTTGCAAGGTTTTTCTATGATTTGACCTAGTGACCTTGTTTTTGACCAGACATGACCAATATTCAAACTTTACCTAGATATTAAGTAGGCAAACATTTTGACCAAGTTTCATTAAGATCAAATGAGATTTGTACCTCTAGAGTGTTCACAAGCTTTTTATATAATTTGACCTAAAAACCTAGTTTTTAACCGGACATGACCAATATTCGAACTTGACCTAGATTTCATCAAGGCAAACAAAGTCATGAAGTTTCATTAAGATCCAATGAGATTAGTAGCCTCTAGAGTGTTCACAAGGTTTTTCTATAATTTGACCTAGTGACCTAGTTTTTGACCGGACATGACCCACATTCGAACTTGACCTAGATTTCATCAAGACAAACATTGTCATCAAGTTTCATGAAGATCCGATGAAATTTGTAGCCGCTAGAGTGTTCACAACCAATTGTGAACGGACGGACGACGGATGGACGGACAACTGACATCCAGCGATCGTGCCAGGTGAGCTAAAAAAGGTCTAGTGTACTCAAGTAAGGGTCATATGTTGTGACTTATCGACTTATGTGATCTTATCGTCGTGTGTTATACCATCGTTTCAGCAAAGAATTGCCCTTTAAAAAAATAAATACACATGCTTTTTGCACTTATTATATTGAAGTTACTGATCAATTGTCACTACTTAAAAATGTCCTCGTATAAAAGGCTCATGTGCAATAATGAAAGAGTTATAGCCAAGGTTAAGTTTTTTTTATACAAGACAGGCCGACAAACAGACAAACAAATTGACAAACAGACAGGGCAAAATTTATATGCCCCAAAATCATATATTCTGGGGCATAACAATACAAACAAGGGCCACTATGGCCCTAAATCGTTCACCTGGTACACCATGGCAAACTTGACCTATAGTGACCTAGATTATGACTGGACATGACCCACAATCAACATCTAGAGTGTAAACAAGATTTTCCTATGATTTGACCTAGTGACCTAATTTTTGAAAGGACACAATCCATATTTGATTTTGACCTAGATTTGATGTAGGCAAACATTCTGACAATATTTCATGCAGATCTAGTGAGATTTGTAGCTTCTAAAAGGTTAACAAGTTTTTCCTATGCTTTGACCTAGTGACTTAGTTTTTTACCCGAAATGACCCATATTCAAAATTGACCTAGGTATCAATTAGGCAAACATTCTGACCAAGTTGCATAAAGATCAGATGAAATTTGAAGCCTCAAGAGTGTTAACAAGGTTTTTCTATGATTTGACCTTGTGACCTAGTTTTTGATCAGACATGACACATATTTGAACTTGACCTAGGTATCAATGAGACAAACATTCTGACCAAGTTTCATCAAGATCAGACAAAATTTGTAGCATCTAGAGTGTTAACAAGGTTTTTCAATGATTGGACCTAGTGACCTACTTTTTGACTGGACATGACCCATATTCGAACTTGACCTAGATATCAATGATACAAACATTCTGACCATTAAGATCCAATGAGATTTGTAGCCTCTAGAGTGTTAACAAGGTTTTTCTATGATTTGACCTAGTGACCTAGTTTTTGACCCAACATGACCCACATTCAAACTTGGTCTAGATTTCTACTAGACAAACATTGTGATCAAGTTTCATGAAGATTGGATGAAATTTGTAGCTGCTAGAGTGTTAACGAACCAATTGTGAACAGACAGACAGACAGACGACGGACGACGGACATCCAGCGATCCTAAAAGCTCACCTTGGCACTTCGTGCCAGGTGAGCTAAAAATTACATCAACACCATTGAAACCAAAACAGACAGCTGCTCGTGTATACTTCAGACCAAGAAAGGGAATTGAGTGCATGTTTTGACAGAAATTCAAGAAACGTCCACTTTGGAAGATGTAGCAGAACAAAATACTTGATGTCTAAAACCCTTTGACAGCCATGTTCATAAAAATTGCATCAAAGCAAGCTGTACGATTACCAAATTATTTTAGAAAAGTACATGTATATGCAATTATGGTACAGTGCGTTTTCGATTAGGCATACATTGCTGAAATATATCGGCTATTAGGCTGACAGTGCATGTTTTCAGTATGAGCCATTCCAAGCAATAATTTGACCATTTTCCTTTAGATACATCAATGTGTTTTTTGGTTAAACAGTTTTGACAATTATTAAACTGGAAATCGTTCAGAAAAACGAATATATCAGCAATTGTACAACGCAAATAACACGTTTGTATGCCTAATTGGCGAAACTGTATCCCTAATAGCTACCGACTTCCGGTGAGGGTACAGTAGGAGTCTGCACACTGTGCTTCCACTGTCAAATTGATTGATTTGAGTAAACAACAAATCATCTGTTAAAATTGGTATTCAAGTGAACTGTTTCTTCTATAGAAGTGTGTATTAACTCTGCATGATAGCAGTGGATATGCCTCACAGTGATTACCTTTGTAAACAGTATGGATCCCAATTGAGACTCCCCGTAATGCAGCATCTCATCAGGATCCATACTGTTGACAATCTAATCCTGTTTGGAAAAGAAATTTAGAAAATTCTATTTTAAGAACTGATGCAGAGGACAATTTTTACAGAGGAAAAAAAATACCCAGCATGCAAAGAGTTAAGAGCGTCTCTACCCACTCTGACTATTTATTTTAATCTGAGTTACGGCAAACAGTTTGGAGCCTGATCAGATGCTGGGTTACCCAGCATCTTATTAGGCTCTAAACTGTTTTCATTTGAAATAACAGTTATATATAGTGTAAAGTTATATATTGGTAAAGAATAACGTCTTCTCCACTGTAATGATGTGAGACCATAATACCATATGACACCGGGTCAACCGCCTTGCACAAGCAACATATTATTACAGTCAGGCAACAGAGAGGAAAACAAGTAAGTCAGTCATACACAATAGGAAAGCAACATGAAAGACTTCAACACCTAGGCAATTAACCCTGTATAATTGAGACAGCACTGCAATATGATCGATGGACTTTTGTAATTCTGATATTTTATATGTTTCAGTGGTAAACAGTTTAGATATTTTGATCATTGCTATAAAGAAATAAAAGCAAGCCAAGGCTAAGGTATTGCAAACAAAACAAGAGCCGTATGCGGCCCTAAATCGCTCACCTGGTACCCATGATTACGGTCATGTAAATGGACCAGTAATGATTAAGTTTTCACTTATTCACCCCCACTGAAATAGGTTCAGAGAAATATTTTTTGAAAGTTTTCTATACAGAAATATAAGGAAAACTTGCCCCACCCACTGGCGGCCACGTTTTTTAAGATAACAAAATGATTTTAAGAATTCTGGTAGAGGATCATCAATTGACCATTTGTGTAAAATTATTTCCAATTTGTACAGGTTGTTTCAGAGAAGAAGATTTTTGAAGTTTTCACTATACAGTAACATAATGAAAACGTACCCCGCCCACTGGTGGCCATGTTATTTAAGATAACAAAACGATTTTAAGAAATCTGGTAGAGGATCATCAATTGACCATTTGTGTAAAATTAATTTTAACTTGGACCAGTAGTTTCAGAGAAGAAGATTTTTGAAGTTTTCACTATACAGTAACATAAGGAAAACTTGCTCCACCCACTGGCGGCCATGTTTTTTAGATACCAAAATAATTTTTAGAAATCTGGTAGAGGGTCACCCATGGATCATTCGCATAAAATTACTTTCAAATCGGACCAGTAGTTTTCGACAAGAAGATTTTTAAAGTTTTCACTATATAGCCATATAAGGACAATCTGCCCCACCCACTAGCGGCCATGTTTTTTAAGATAGGAAAATTATTTTAAGAAATCTGATAAAGGGTCACCAATGGCACATCTGGGTAAAATTATTTACAATTCCGACCAGCAGTTTTTGACAAGACGATTTTTAAAGTTTTTTCAATTGGTTGCCATGGCAACCCCAATTTCAATTGGATGACCTATATTTCAAGAAATCTGATAGAGTACCCTACAAGGAACAATCCTATGAAGTTTTGATGAAATTGGCCCAGTGGTTTCCAAGAAGAAGATCTTTGAACAAAAAGTTTGACGACGGACGATGACGGACAACAGACACAGTGCGATCACAATAGCTCACCTTGGCACTTCATGCCAGATGAGCTAAAAAGGGTAAAAATAAAAACTCAACGATCATGATAAATCCAAATATTTGATGACCACACTTCCATTTACTGGAAAGTAATACCTAATTACAATTCTCAAATTTAGTTCCTTTGTTGTGACCAGACCAATACTTTTAAAATCTTAGTATACCCTAGCGTAGGACATTTAATCCTTTTCCTTGTACAGTGCTGCCTCTATACAACAACACCCAACGGGAGACAAAGATTATGTAATTTGTTCAAAGGAGTTGTTATAGGGAGGGAAATTGGCTTACATAATGCAAACAGCTTGAATCCAGATCTGATGCCGTGTAACATGGCGTCTGATCTGGATTCAAGCTGTTTGTCACTCATCAGTATATAAATATTATGTTATTTTCTTTCAAAATGTCCAATATGTGATTTTGAGAAAAAACAGCTGACTATATAGCAGCAGCGAAAAGGTTGGACATGTCTTGTTTAGGGAACAGGGGGCAAGCGTTGTTGTAAGGAGGGAATGGTTGTTCGGAGGGCTGTTGTAGGGAGGGAACAGTACTGTAGCTTGTTTTCAGTATTGGAGACGGATTGTTGCTTAAAGAAGGCTGAGAGTAAAGCAGAATGCTCCTTGACTTTCAGCTTGCTTTAAGCTATCATCTACAGGATAAAAGAAATGTTTCTTGCAGTGCGTAAATAGTTATTACTGTATTAAGTGGAGCTATTATCTTTAATGGAGGAAAAACCATGGTATATAAATCAAAGGGGTAAAAAGATGTTTGTTTGTTTGTTAACGTCTGTTTCTGCCATCTTAGGGCTATTTGGACGCCCAAGAGAGAGGGGAGTGGATACAGAAAACCCGTGTGGGATGTATCTATGGGGTTATGGGTTAAACAATTCTTTGGCATCTGCTTTCTCGCAGCTGTCATTAGTTTTCAGTAAAGTATTTCCAGCCCAATTTTCAACATATCAGAACTATGGCAATCTCCAAAGGTGTCGTTTTCTTTTTTCCTGTTAATAACCAGCAGGTGAAATAGAGGCCAAAGCACTGGGAAAAACGGTCAAAAATATGAACAACTGCACAGATTATAAACAGCTTAATAACACAGTTCCTTCAGGAGCATTATTGTCTATCTGCTTTAAGCTTCCACCTGTCAGGATGCAGTAAAAGTTTCTTATTGCCCTTAACCAGAACATTGCAGAAACACGAAAAGAAAGTAGGAAAAGACATGGAGAGCAATTTCTATGACGTGGCATCTAACCTGATCCAAACTGTTTGCAAAGTCAAATTTATTCAAAGTTGCCTATATTGCATTGAGAGGGGCTAACCCTTTCCTGTTTCCCCCACAAAAGCTTAAGTCTCAGGGCTCCAGATAAGAGAAAGCAAACTGAACAAAACCAACATTTTCTCACTATGTCAGCACCAAATACTCCTTAGAATCATCTGAAATAGATGATTCTAATGAATAGTTGCACTGTAGAGTTTAATGCAGAAATAAAGATTTTAACTTTTGAAATACTCCCCTGGTCTGGAGCCCAGTAAGTCTGCAAGACAGATCAGTTATGGAGCGATGCTAACATTTTCATCATCATGTATCCAAATATTTAATGGGAGTGAATGCCATTCTCATCTTGGTGCAGAGGCTTTTCCTCAACACAAAGATATTGGCAAAACACTGGTCTATATAAAACCACTATAAGGTAATACGTTCTTTGTAAATGTGAAAGTACAGTAAATCCTCTCAATCATGATCACTTAAAATAATATTAATTAGTGATCTTGGAAACAAGTGACAGCTTAAAGCAAAATGAAAGTAAAGCAGAAAGTTTCTGCTTAATTTTTAACTGGATTTACACAACAACTTGCCTAATAAACCAGAAATATATAGCTTAAAATAGTGGTTGTAATAGAGAGGTTTAAATGTATTTGAATTTGCTTTAATTGAAATACTCGAAATTGCTCTGATACCATGGAGGAATTATACCCTGGAGAAGTATCCGGCCGGCTCGCGATTTATCGTGTCGTCCAAAATCGGTCAATCAGCGGCGCTCGCTGGCGGCTTTTCCGAAAGTTTGGTGTTAATAGAAATGCTTTTAATGTCATCTTTTCGTTATAAATTTTAATACAGATGTTTTATTAGACAATAATCTTACGCGTAGTACAAAATTTGAGGCGATAGCTTATAAATTGTTAGTTTAGTGAGGTTTTGAAAATGAGAGAAAAACGTATTTTTTCGTTTACCTACGAAGTTTGGTGTTAATAGAAATGCTTTTAATGTCATCTTTTCGTTATAAATTTTAATACAGATGTTTTATTAGACCATGATCTTACGCGTAGTACAAAATTTGAGGCGATAGCTTATAAATTGTTAGTTTAGTGAGGTTTTGAAAATGAGAGAAAAACGTATTTTTTCGTTTACCTACGAAGTTTGGTGTTAATAGAAATGCTTTTAATGTCATCTTTTCGTTATAAATTTTAATACCGATGTTTTATTAGACCATGATCTTACGCGTAGTACAAAATTTGAGGCGATAGCTTATAAATTGTTAGTTAAGTGAGGTTTTGAAAATGAGAGAAAAACGTATTTTTTCGTTTACCTACGAAGTTTGTGTGTGTCTATATTTTCTCTGCCACTGTCTGTTTGCCTCTTGTCTGTCTCTCTGTCTGTCTGTTTTTCTCTTATCTCTGTCTGTCAGTCTCTCGCTTCTTCTTTTCTGTCTCCATCTTTCTGTATGAATGTCTGTCTGTCTGTCTCTCTGATGATCCTCATGCGGAGAAAAGGTAAAATGTGTCATAAAGAGCTTAATTTGAAAAAGGGGTAAACTATATTTCAAGAGACATACTCTATGAATCCGACATTTTTGCAGCCTGGTCTGGATTACAACTGTTTGCAATTGCAATAGTCATCATGTTACTGGTATTCAGTAATGAGAGGGTTAATCCAGTCATCAACCAAACCAGGTGCATTGATGTTGGGTTTTTTTGGGGTTTTTTGTTTTTCAATTCAATTCTATTATCTTTATTTTTTTGTGATTTGTATAATATATAGAAATCATGCGGTTACAGAAGTAAAAAACACATGTTAAGTTACACGCACGGGTAGCATTGATCTTTTTTATTAAAGTGGAAACCCCCTGGTGTCCAGTTCCCTAACATGCACTTCATAGATAATCGGCATGTTCAAGAAGCATGGACTTCATGCTGGGAGAGTTTTATGACGCTTATAAATGGCCTGCTAATTGTGTACGGTTACGTAATGTGTCACATTCCTTTGTGATGTGTAATATGGTAGACATGTAGTTTACAGATGAATAGCCCTAGTTCATTATTTAACCAAATTTACTTGATGATTTTATTCTTAAATAAACGTCTATTATCTTAATTTAATTGATTGATGTGTATTAAGTAAAGTATCAAGTTTTTTCACACTTTTGTTTTTATCGCTCGAAATTGTCGGCTGCATTTTTTTTTAAAATTTAGATTTGTACATTTTGTAAGTAAATAAAGCTAAAGACGAGTGTCAAACATTCTGGATCCAGATCAGACGCCATATTACGCAGCATCTGATCTTGATCCAAGTTGTTTGAAAAAAAAAAGTAAAGGCACGATCAGCAGGCAAAAAGTTAAGCAGTCACTAAAATAGATTGCTTAAGGTAGCTTGATAGTTTCGATACTGCAAGCGGATTTTTCTTATTTATCATCATGATTTATAATTTATTCCCCCATTTTATAGCTGAATGGTTTAAGTGGTACACATGTCACCACAAAATGTCTTTTTTAAAAAAATATTTTATTTTTTTACTATTTTATAAGACAAATTTAAAAAAAATTCAAACAGCGATTTCAAAGCCGTCTTAATTTGTAACGCCTTTAAAATTGCCCATAATACACTTCAGTAACATATCTAGGGATCCGTGTCTCAGATTTTTAAAATTCCCCTTCCAACTATTATTATGTAACATCAAAGTTATTTTACCGTTTAAAGTCGATTTCTATTACGTAATGATTTGCTGTAAACAGCTGGAGAACCTCATCAACATTCTGAGCCACGGTTCACTAGAGAAGATAATACCCTTTCATCTGCTTTAAACCGCATGAAAATCGGACCCCTACCGCGAACACAATCGTTAACCAAATATGCCGCGTGTTTGAAAATAAGGAGGTGCCGAAAACGTCAATTAACTGATAAGCGTGTCATTTTGACTGTCTGACACAGTGCGAATACCCCCGGGGTTCAAGTATGTCCTTTTTGTTTCAACCAATAAGAAGACACATATTTCATAAGCGATTTTCCTTAGCTCCACCCTTAATAAAATATACCAATCATAATTCAATAATGATTTTAACATGCGAAACCCATAAATCACGCAACAGCAGCTGGAGAACGCCTCTAGGTGGTCACGTGGCTGGACTACGGAGTGCTTAATGAGGTGTGATTTATTGATCAGATAGCCGTGTAATGCGTTTGGTTTGGTTTTGGAGATTTTGGTAAAATGTAGAACAGAATGTCGGCTATCAAAATCGGAAAAAGGTTAAAAACACAATTTTTGCAGTTTTAAAGCTCTAAAGATACCTTAAGGCATTGACTGCTTTATAATTTACTCCGTTATATAAGACATAAGTAAAGCAGAAAGAAACGGAGATCTCATGTTATCGTGTTTGCAATTAATTTCTGAAGATAATGCAAGCTGTAACCTCTTTCATAGAAATGGGACGGATAATATGTATATTTTAGTCTGGATGTAAAACTAACCCTAAATTCCTTTTTTTTTTAAGTAATATGTTAATAATTCTAATTTTCCTTTCAATAATAATAATGATCACATACGACATAATAATACAGTTACAACTTTGGCCGTTTGATTATGGCCGTTTGACGCGCACTCCTTTCAAATGTCTCTTTACATACAAAATGGATTTTTTTTTTTGCCTCCAAGGAAATATTTCCTCCATATAGAACATTGTAACAATGCATGAACACATTTTTAGAAGTTTAGAAGTTTGCTTAAGTTTTTATACGGAAGGAATTCTTTTCTTACGCGAGTTGGTCTAGTCATTTCATTAGCCAGCAACCTTTGTAGGTCATCATTACTTTTTTCGCTTCAAGAAAACCCCTGGTATTTTTACAACCGAAAGATAAGTGTCACGGCTTTACATCAAGACCTTTTTTTAAAATATATATATATATCGGATGAAAATTATGGATTAAATTCAAGTTTTTGAAACGGGACGTTGTATTTATTTCGCGATCGCCTGCTCTCGTTTATCGACTATTTCATTTGGCAATCGCTCTTTAACTCGCCATAAAATTTGTCGATTTCAAAAATAAACACTGGCATTTTCTACAACTGAAAGAAAAATATCTTAGCTGTCCTTTAAAACCATTGTTATGGAAATCGGCCTAAAATTGAGGATTTTATGAAAGGTTTTGTAACAGGGCGTGATATATTTTTGAGCGAGCGCTTGCTCCCTTTTATCAGCAAATTCATTTGGTAACCGCTCTTTAACTCGCCATAAAAATGATCAATGGAAAAATTAGATTATGTTATTTTCACAAGTGAAAGATAAATATCTTAGCCTTCTTTTAAGATCATTATAATGAAAATCGGGTAAAAATTAAGGATTTTATGTAACTTAAACTAACAGTAGGTAACCATTCAACACGATAAAAAACGCGAAGCCCGCTATCGGGCGTACCGGTGCAGTTGAATTATCGATCGATTAAGCGTTATCGCGCATACAGGTATTGGACGACATCATTTTCGGGAAAATGCAGATTTGTGTATATGATTCTTCTCCAGGGTATAATTCCTCCATGCTGATACGTAGGGCAAGCTTGTAATTAAGAACTTGGCCAAGGCCAATGGATGACCTTAACATTAACTTTGATGTCAACGCTGATATATTCCTTAAAAATCTATTCACCATAACCTAGGCAAAGAAAAAACCTTGACCTTGATTTCAACGCTGATATCCTTACAAAATCTATTCAACATAAATTAGGCAAAGAAACAACATTGACATTGATTTCAAGGCTGACATATTCCTAACAAAATCTATTCAACATAACCTAAGCAAAGAAACAACAATGGCCTTGAGGTCAAGGCTGATAATCCTTAACACATGAGGGCCTTGAAGGCCCTGATATCGTTCACCTGTTGTAAAGAAGCCTTTCAAATTTGTAGATTATATAATTTATAGTGTGTAATTAATATTAGAATACAAACTATTCAAGTATAGTAGAGTACATCAAGGGCAGATAATTAGAGCGTAAACAATACTGAAATAAAGCCTTTTCTACCATTTCAAAGTATATCAAGGGCAAAAAACTCTTGCCCCCATCATCAAATTTAAAACAATAACTGCACTTCTTCAAGAAATTATGGCTATATGCAAGAATAATCAAAATCCATTGAAAACTATAGTTGCTGGAGTATAAACACTGTTATATAAGGCATTTCAACACACCAAGGACGGATAACTCTTGATCATAAGGTCCAATTTCAACCATTTTAAAATCACACATTAACTTATAGTCTTATACAATCTGAGCAAAATTGAGAAAGATAGGATAAAAAGTGTGGCCTCTAGAGTGTAAACATGTATGGCATTTTCAGCAATTCAAAGGTAGATAACTCTTGACCTATTAGCCGATTTCAACCATAATCAAACTCATCCGAACTCTTGTAGTCATATACAATCTGAGCAAGTTTGAGAAAGATTGGATAAAAATTGTGGCCTCTAGAGTGTTAACATTGTAAAATATGGCATTTTTAGCCATTCAAAGGTAGATAACTCTTGCCCTATTGGCCTGATTTTGACTATGTTCTAACTCATTCGAAATTTTATGGTCATATACAATTTGGGCAAGTGAAAAAGATTGGATAAAAAGTGTGGCCTCTAGAGTGATAACATTGCTAACAAGAATAGCGTTCCCAACAATGGATGCTCCCCACAAAGTTTGGAGATGGCAGAGTTATAATTCTTGTGTACTACACTTCTTTTTGTCATCCTCTAACACAGTATCAAGTTTCATCGAGTTAGAGTGCAGCAGAATTTTTTTTATTATTATATTTATGTAGAAAAAGGGAGATAATTCAATATTGTGAGATGGCAGAGTTATGGTTCTTGAGTACAGCACTCCCTCTTTCATCCTGTATCACTGTATAAAGTTTCATCAACTTACAATGCAATGCTCAGGAGATATGCTTCAGACAAAATTAGTCTTTTTCTAAATAGAAAAGGGGAGATAATTAAATATTGGGAGATGACAGAGTCATGGTTCTTGTGAACTGCACCTCCTTATGTCACAATCTATCACTGTATCAAGTTCCATTAACTTACGGTGAGCAGTCAAGAGATATACCCCAGACAAAATTGTTTTGCTTTTCAGAAAAAGGGAGATAATTCAATATTGGGAGATGACAGAGTTACCGTTCTTGTGTACTGCACTTCCTTCAGTCATTCTCTACCACTGTAACAAGTTTCATCAACTTACGGTGTTTCAGTCCAGAGATATGCTCCGGACAAAATTGATTTTTTTAATGAAAAAAGGGAGATAATTCAAAATTGGGAGATGAAAGAGTTTTTGTTCTTGTGTACTGCACATCCTTCTGTCATTCTCTATCACTGTGGCAAGTTTCTTCAAGTTATTGTGTACTGTTAAGAAGATATGCTCGGACAAAAAAGAGTGACGGACGTCCATACCCACAATCTACATTTAAGTGGCCAGTTCCTTCTTTATTGTATCTCTTTTATGTGGTTAAAATGAGTGTGGTTAGCCACATAAATGAAATCTAACTTTGTTATAGAATGATCTGGAGGCTAACCCTACCCCTAATCCTATGTCCCACAACTGGCCAGGTTAATGTCACAAGAAATGGCCAGGTTAATGTTACAAGAAACTGCCAGGTTAATGTTTTTCAATTAAGTGTCTCGTTATGGAAGCCAATTTTAGCCACGTAACTTAATCATATTGTGAGCACGGACAGACAGACGGACGGACATACCCTCAATCTTCATTTAAGTGGCCAATTCCTTCTTTATTGTATCTCTTTTATGTGGTTTAAATGTGTGTGGTTAGCCACATAAATGAAATCTAACTTTGTTATAGAATGATCTGAGGCTAACCCTACCCCTAATCCTATGTCCCACAACTGGTGGTTAAATTTATGTAGTTAAGCCACATAAATGAAATCTAACTTTGTTATAGAATGATCTGGAGGCTAACCCTACCCCTAACCCTATGTCCTACAACTTGCCAGGTTAATGTCACAAGAAATGGCCAGGTTTAATGTTACAAGAAACTGCCAGGTTAATTTTTTTTCTCTTATGTGTCTGGTTATTTTAGTCAATTTTAGCCATGTAACTATCATTTTGTGAGCACGGACGGACAAAGCGGCAACTATATACTCCCCCCTAAAGGGGAGCATAAAAATGGCATTTTCAGCAATTCAAAGGTAGATAACGCTTGACCTATTGGTCCAATTTCTACTATAATCAAACTCATTCAAATTCTTATGAGCATATTACAATATGAGCAAGTCTGAGAAAATTTGGATAAAAATTGTGGCCTCTAGAGTGTAAACACTAAAATTGTTGACGCCCGACATTCAAGGATTGCAAAAGCTCACCCTGATCGAGCTACCTCAGGTGAGCTAAAAATCTATTCAACATAACCTAGGCAAAGAAACAACATTGACCTTGATGTCAAGGCTGATATTTTCCTTACAAATCTAATACCCCCATTCCACGAGACGGCGCTCGATGGATATCTCCGCGCTCCGACAGAGCGCAATAGGTCGCCTCAGGATGAGGCATTCTAACGGCATTTACGATCCGATTGCGTTCAGATTACGCTCCGATGGCGAACCGTTAGCGATCTGTAAGATCAGATAGCGACTTCATGGTCATTGGTCGCCACCCAATTCATAAAAATGTTGCGCTCTTGTATGATCAGATTGCGCTCCGTTGGCGCTCAAAGGCGACTAAGATGCGATCTATTACGCTCTATTGGCGCTCCGATGTCGACCACTGCGACCTATGGCGCTCAAAAGAGATCCAATAGCAATGTCGGCGACCGATGGAAATCCATTACCGCTCTACTTGATCTGATTAAGGAGATATCCTATAAAGACCTGTGGCGTTCTGTCGTTTTAAATTCGCTAGCAGATATTTAGGCAAATAACCATACATATAGCTGCTTTCTTTTTGACTTGTGTCCACTCAATGCAGTAACATAGTAATGCAGACGATTCCTATAAGAGCTTTCTGCATTACGTTCGTACTGCCACAAGTCACTAGAAATCAGTGTTTTTTCATTTAATAGTTACTACAAATGTTCTAACGCACATCAAAATCAATGTTAAACGCCATTATATTAACACACTTTTCGGTATCATCATTGTATGGGTGTATAACAGTTTGGATCCGGATGAGAAGTCAAGTTACATCATGCAATTTGGATATATTGATAGAAAATACTATATGGTATTTAAAAATCAAGAGACTCACTATCAGATCGCCATGGAGCGTGAAGTATCTACTGATTTGCTTTGTTGGGAGATGGTTGCGCTCTAAGGTGATCCGATAGCGCTCTAGTTAGGATCTTGCCGATCAAGTAGCGCTCCGATGGCGATTTAGGCGATCAATTAGCGATCTGATGGCGTTCTGGCCGGAGCGCCACGGATCTTTGTGCAGGGGAGTAAACTGACTGCGACCTTGGCGATCATGGAGATCAGATAGCGACACATTTGAGCTCCTGGCGACCATCGGCGCTCTGCATGGCGACCTGCAGCTCTCTGACAGAGCGCCATAGATCGCCGTCTCGTGGAATGGGAGTATAAGAAACAACTTTGAATTTGATTTCAACGCTGATATTCCTTAAAAAACTATTCCACATAACTTAGGCAAAGAAACAACATTGACCTTGATTTCAATGCTGATATTCCTTACAAAATCTATTTAACATAACCAAAGCAAAGAAACAACATTGATCTTGATTTCAATGCTGATATTCCTAACAAAATCTATTCACCATAACCTAGGCAAAGAAACAACATTGATCTTGATTTCAACGCTGATATTCCTTAAAAATCTATTCACCATAACCTAGGCAAAGAAACAACCTTGACCTTGATTTCAATGCTGATATTCCTTACAAAATCTATTTAACATAACCTAGGCAAAGAAACAACCTTGACCTTGATTTCAATGCTGATATTCCTAACAAAATCTATTCACCATAACCTAGGCAAAGAAACAACCTTGACCTTGATTTCAATGCTGATATTCCTTACAAAATCTATTTAACATAACCTAGGCAAAGAAACAACCTTGACCTTGATTTCAATGCTGACATATTCCTTACAAAATCTATTTAACATAACTTAGGCAAAGAAACAACCTTGACCTTGATGTCAACGCTGATATTCCTTAAAAATCTATTCAACATAACCTCTAGAGGCAAAGGAGAACGTGAGGTAAAGGTTTGTTTCTTCAAAATAATGGTTCAGGCTAAATATGGAAAGAATAACTTGAAAACATATCATCCAAAACTTAAATCTATAGCATCTTAATTCCTTCAACCTTGGTATTTAGGAAAAGACTTATATGCATTAGAAGAGATAATGTTAATAATTAATTATGGAAAGAATCCATAGAAAACTCAGACAGAGAATTGCTCA
The DNA here is from genome assembly GCA_922989275.2 of Gari tellinella. Classification (NCBI taxonomy): domain Eukaryota; kingdom Metazoa; phylum Mollusca; class Bivalvia; order Cardiida; family Psammobiidae; genus Gari; species Gari tellinella. The sequence continues at coordinate 58,878,637 of OV277858.1, forward strand.
ATATGCCATTGTTGACACCTGTCATAGACAGTTTAGGGAAAAATATCCACAAAGTCCTGCCACAATCCTCCGATAAAAGGGAGACAAAAATAAAACAAATTGTTAAACCTTTCAAGACTGAAAACCAGCTTATATATAAAATCTTTGCAAACAGTTTGGATCCTGATCAGGCCCCATAGTGGGGCCTGATCAGGATCTAAACTGTTTGTCACCTAGATCATTTTCCTGTAAATTAAGTTTAACAAACACAATTTCAATGGTAGCTTTTTAAGGAGACATTTTTAGCAGACCACAGTCACCGAGAGATAAAATATTTAACCCATATAGTGCTGAAACTGAATATAAACTGCCTTTGTAAACAGTGTAGAGCAAGATCAAGGAGCGCTCTCATCAGAGTCTACTTGTTTGTCATGCATTTAATTTTGTTTGGGACACATTCATCAAATGTAAACAAGAGGGCCTGAAGGCCGATACCGCTCACCTGTTCTACTGAAGCCTGATAGCTTTACCTTTCTGTTTCACCCGTTTTAATCAAAATCCATTTAAATTTGTAGTAAAGCATGTAAACAATATTTTGGAATACAACATCATAATTCTAGTATAGTAGAGTACATCAAGGGTAGATAACTAGAGCCTAAACAATACTGAAATGAAGCCTTTTTAGCATTTCAAAGTATATCAAGGGCAGATAACTATTGCCACAGTGATTAGATTTCAGCAATAAATGGACTCCTTCGAGAACTTATAGCTATATACTTTGTGTGCAAGTATAATCAAAATCCATTGAAAACTGTAGTTGCAAGAGTGTAAACACTGTTAGCAAGTTTGAGAAAGATTGGATAAAAAGTATGGCCTCTAGAGTGTAAACACCCTTAAGTATGGCATTTTCAGCAATTCAAAGGTAGATAACTTTTGACCTATTAGTCTGATTTCAACCATAATCACATTCATTCCAACTCTTGTAGTCATATACAATCTGAGCAAGTTTGAGATAGATTGGATAAAAATTGTGGCCTCTAGAGTGTAAACACTGTTAAATGTATACTGTTCACAAAAAGTAGGGGATATTATGGTATTCTGATACGATATGAAAAACATAAATTTTTATAGACAATTTTTATGTATATTTTACAATTGTCGATCATGTATAGATAGCGACGTCCCTAAAATATAGAAATACCGTGCAACTTTGTGCTGCAAGTGCAACTTTAAGTCATGAGGGGTAGCAAGCGGATTTTAACATTTAACGAAATCATGGTAATTGTGACTTTATTTGAACAAAACTTTCAGAATTTTGTGTTGTGTAGATGTCGTACACAGATTCACAATAGAATTTGTAATTGCAATAATGAGACGTCTAACGGAACGTCTACATTGGCGCGCCATTTTCTTTGCTCCAGACCAGAATTACACATGCCCAAGCTTCAGCTGAATAGAATGTATCAAAGTCTGTTGTCTGTAATTTATGGTCACGCAATAAAAAAACTGGTGACGTAATTGATACGCAAAGAATTGGACGTCAAAGATGTAATGACGTTCAAGACGACCATCATGTTGTTAATTAAAGCACTCCGTAATAAAGAACTGACGGCCACATACCTTCAACAACGCATTCAACGTGTTAGAGGGATCATTGTCTCCAAACAGACAATCAGAAATCGCCATCACTAAGACGGTCTTTAGGTTAGGCGTCCTGAAGTGGTATTGCCGTTGTCAACAAGGCATCGTCATGAACGTTTGGCGTGGTGTAGAGAGAGGCGTCGGTGGAATGTTAACCAATGGTCGCATGTGATATTCAGTGACGAATCTAGATTCAACTTTGACTTTGGTGATGGTCGTAGAGAGTTTGGCGTCGCCCAGGTGAACGTTTTACAAACGCTGCTAGGAGTGCTCATGACCGATATGGGGCAGGTCTGTTTTAGCGTGTGATGGCATCACTATGCCTGCCAGAACACAGCTACACGTATGCCATGTCAATGTGACTGGCCAGTACTACCATGAAAACATGTTGGTGCTTCATGCTGTCCCCTTTGCTCAACGCCATGGTCAAGGATTCATCATCCATGATGATAACGCTAGGGCCCATAGGACAAGACTTGTCAGTGAGTTCTTGGAATAGCAACATATTCATATTTTACCATGGCCAGCAATGAGCCTGGACCTGTCACCTATTGAACATGTGTGGGACATTCTTTGAAAGTGTTTTCGACGACGTGATCTTTCACCTAGAACGTTACGTGAACTCCGTACAAAGCTGCAGGAAGAGTCGGACAGAATCCCTCAGCACACCATCAGTCGTCTTATTGGAAGTATGAGACGTCGTTGCATAGCTTGTTGCAACAAAAGAGGAGGTCCAACACGTTTTTGAGGCCATATGAAAATGACTTTGGACGTTGTTTAAAGTACCTATAGTCGTCATACACAAGTTAAATTTTCGATTAAAGCGTGTGAGTAATTACTTTTATTTGATTAAACATACATCAATAGGTAACGATTTTCTTAATAACTCGCAATAACAATATTACGCATAATATCCCCTACTTTTTGTGAACAGTGTATAACCTATTAGTCCGATTTCAACCATAATCAAACTCATCCGAACTCTTATGGTAATATGCAATCTGAGCAAGTTTAAGAAAGATTGGATAAACATTGTGGCCTCTAGAGTGTAAACACTAAAATTGCGGATGCCGGACATTCAAGTTTTGCAAAAGCTCACCCTGAGCTTATAGCTATAGCTCAGGTGAGCTAAAAAGTAATTTATCAGAAAACGGTTGATTCTATTTGAAAAATTCAACATTGTTAATTCTTAGCATGTTAGCGGTTAAACCGTGATAAACTCTGCTAACAGCTTGGCTCCAGATGAAGATGCCCAATAACCAACCACCTCATCAGGATCCAAACCGTTTTACACTTTTACCCTGTTCTGATAAGAAATTTGAATAATTTTCAGAACAGTAGAAGACCACAAGTGTTAAAATGAAAACAAGAGGGCCTGAAGGCCCTGATATCGCTCACCTGTTGTACTGAAGTTTGATAGCTTTATCTTACTGTTTCATCAGTTTTAATATAAATCCATTCAAATTTGTAGTATAGCATGTAAACATTTTTGGAATACAACCTCATAATTATAGTATGGTAGAGTACATCAAGGGCAGATAACTTTTGAGAGCCTAAACAATACTGAAATGAAGCCTTTTCTAGCATTTCAAAGTATATCAAGGGCAGATAACTATTGCCACAATGATTAGATTTCAACAATAATTGCACTCCTTTGATAACTTATAGGTACATACTTTGTGTGCAAGTAAAATCAAAATCCATTGAAAACTGTAGTTGCAAAAGTGTAAACGCTGTTCGAATATGGCATTTTCAGCAATTCAAGGGCAGACAACTCTTGACCTATTAATCCGATTTCAACCATAATCACACTCATTTGAACTCTTATGGTCATATACAATCTGAGCAAGTTTGAAAAAGACTGGATAAAAATTGTGACCCCTGGAGAGTTAACACCCTTAAATATGACAATTTCAGCATTTCAAAGGTAGATTACTTTTGACCTATTAATCTGATTTCAACCAAAATCGAACTCATCTGAACTCTTATGGTTATATACAATCTGAGTAAGTTTGAGATAGATTGGATAAAAATTGTGGCCTCTAGAGTGTAAACACCCTTAAATATGACAATTTCAGCAATTCAAAGGTAGATAACTCTGAACCTATTGCTTAGATTTCAACCATAATCAAATTCATCCGATCACTTATGGTCATATGCAATCTGAGCAAGTTTGAGATAGATTGGATAAAAATTGTGGCCTCTAGAGTGTAAACACCCTTAAATATGACAATTTCAGCAATTCAAAGGTAGATAACTCTAAACCTATTAATCTGATTACATCCAAAATCGAACTCATCGGAACTCTTATGGTCATATGATATACAATCTGAGCAAGTTTGAGATAGATTTGATACAAAATTTCAGCACCCTAGCACAAGTATTGAGCTTTAAAACAACCCGTCCAAAAAACTTTAACCTTGGCCACGCTCACGCCCACGCCCACGCCGGGGGTATGACATTAGCTCTGCTGTTCTACGAACAGGCGAGCTAAAAATTGTGGCCTCTAAAGTGTAAACACCCTTAAATATGGCATTTTCAGCGATTCAAAGGTAGATTACTCTTGACCTATTAGTCCAATTTCGACCATAATTGAACTCATTCGAACTCTTATGGTAATATACAATCTGAGCAAGTTTGAGAAAGATTGGATAAATATTGTGGCCTCTAGAGTGTAAACACTAAAATTGTTGACGACAAACGACGCACGACGGACGCCGGACATTAAAGTATTGCAATAGCTCACCCTGAGCTAGCTCAGGTGAGCTAAAAATACCCAGCATGCAAAGTGTTACGGTTGAAAGCAGGGCACTGTTTTGTAATAGCCCTTGTCTCAAATTGAAATTGCCAATCTCATCAAGCCAGCATGGCTCAGCAATGGTTCTCTTGTGGTTTTGACAGTCTAAACAGAGATGACTGGCTAAAATATGGCAAGGACAGAGTGTGCATTGAAAGGTTTATTACAAATGCCTGTGAATGCTTTTACCATACCCTGTAAAAAAGGAAATGGATCCTTGCATCATGACAGGTGAATGCTTTAATCCTTTCCCCCATAGAGGCGCCTTTTAGCGCATTCAGTTTATTCCTCCGCTGAAGAAAATAGTTCAATTTATACAGTCATAAGGAATATTTTCTTTATTTTAGCATGTGCTAGCTTAAAGCAGGCTGGAAGTAAAGCAGAATGCACCTTAAGGCACATTCTGCTTTACTTTCAACTTGCTTTAAGTAGTCAACTGTCCTCAAAACTAGAAACAGGCTATGGGGTAAAGGGTTTACAGGGCTCCAGAAAAGAGGGAGTAAAATTAACAAATCCAACATTTTCTCACTTATTTCAGTGCCAAATCCTATGGTTTAACTACTCATTAGCATTGTCTCAAAGAGTAATAATAGTGTAACACCATAGGTTTTAATCAAGAAATGAAGATTTAGTTTTTGAAATACTCATTTTATCTAGAGCTCTGCTTAAAGCTGGCTAATACAACCCCCTTGTTTGGGTGTACACTGTATGCATAGTATACAAGTGTTACAGCTCTTCACAGATATATACTGTTTGTAAAGGACAAGTAATACTTTAACTCTTAAGCAGTCAAATCTGATATTTTGTCAAGCATAACAAAATTGGATCACATCTGCTAATATGACAACCAAATGTAGTATTTTTTACCCAATTAGCATTTCTACAAAGTGTTTGAGAAAGTTCAATTGTGTAAATCAAGCTTTGTGCTAGAAGACCAGTCTATGACACCACGACTTTACTAGATATTTCTTACATATAACACCACAACTGAGTATAGTCTTGGAATTTCTAGATACAGTTTTCCTAACACAGTAAAACCATGCACTCTATTACAACCTTTAAACTGTGTTAACTGATATGTTAAGAGCTTTATGTTAACATGCTTTAAGCTTTCTTTTTTTAAGCTATGTCTTTTATACAATCAATTAGTCTTCTTTTTAGAAACAATATTTCCTTATGCAGTGAAACTTTATAACGGCCACTAAACTATGTTAATCGATACATGTTTTTAAAACAGGTGACTGCTTCAAGCAAGGTGACAGTAAAACAGAAAGCTCCTTCAGGTGCTTTCTGTTTTACTGTCACCTTGCTTTAAGCTGTCACCTGTCTTTTATACAATCAATTAGTCTTCCTTTTAGTGATAATGATAAAAGTTTTACTGAATATGACACAACAACTTTGGTTTTGGAATCACTAGATACAGTATATCTTATATAGTAAAACCTCTCTATTTCCACAAACTAAACTGTGTAAACTGATAGGTGTTTAAGACAGGTGAATGCTGAAAGTAAGGCGGCTGTAAACAATTAGCCTTCTTTTTAGTGTTAATAATAGAGTTTTTCTGTATATGACACCAGTTTTGGTATTGTTATAGATACAAGATAAAGGGTTAAGCTGTCACCTGTCTTTTATCCAATCAATTAGTCTTTTTTTAGTGGTCATGATAGAGGTTTTACTCAGTTTTACAACAACAGCCTTGGAATTACTATAGATACAGTATTTCCTAATACAGTGCTTTTCTGAGGTGAATGTCTCGGAGGAAAATAGATATCAGGAGACAGAGAGAGCACCTGCCAACTGATAGATATACTTTACCAATTTGTAAGTTGAGTTAACTTCCATATAGTTGAACTTCAATATCTGGAACTCCCTTATCAGTCAAACATATCCCCATTTCAAAGATCAAGCATATTATTTAAGCCGCATTTGAATTTTGAAATATAGTGATATTCTACTTAAGCAAATTCCTTATAATGAAATACAACTGTAGAAATATAAGTCATTTTGAATTACGTATTAAAGGCCGACTGTATGTTATCATATTTACAAGAAGATTTTGTTTGATTTGTTATCGTTTTAGGTCAATTTAACAGTATTTCAGTCATATTGTGACATCCAGCTAATTAAATGTGGAGAAAGACCCCACAAGCCCTTTATGCACTAGCCTTCAGACACACATTAGAAACCGGGTAGAGCCATCAACCTTCTGCAAGCCAGCTGGAAGACTAATTCCCCACAAGAAAAATCAGATTCAAACCACAGTGTTGATGAGCAAAGTGTATAAGCACTTGGCCACAGAGACCCTCTAAACAGGACTTGGGTCCTTACCCTCGCATGATTATATGGGAACTTGAGAGAAGGTGAGTTTAAAAGTTTACCATTTTGAAGACAATTGGCAATTTGGATCCAGATCCGACACTGCGTAACACTGGACAAAGACGGATAGCTCAAGATATCATATGAGCTAATAAACCAATATCATTTAAAATCTCTGTAATTTTCAACATTTTAATGGTTCACATTAATTTATTAATATTCATTCACTTTTTAGCTCACTTGAGCCTTTGGCTCAGGATGAGCTATTGTGACCGTTCTTCGTCCGGCCACATTTTCAAACAACATCTCCTCAGAAACCACAGACCCGATTTCAACCAAACTTTGTCAGAAACATCAGTGACAAGGGGAAACGAAATCTTGTTCAAAGTTTTTGGCTAGAGTTATTCCCCTTGGTTTTGGACCAGATTTTCTAACATGACCATATAGACAACTTTTAGTGCATAAGAAAATCTTTAAAAATCCCAAAGGCCCAGACCTTTGATATTTGGTATGTATCATAACCTAATAATCTTCTAACAAGATTGTTCAAATTTTGACCCTTGGGCTTATCAGTTTTTTTTAGGAAAACCTTTGAAAATCTTCTTCTCTGAAACTGTATGGTCTAGATCATTAATATGTGACATGTAGCTTTGCCTTATGGTCCTCTACCTAGATTGTTCAAACTATGACCCCCGGGTCAAAATTGGCCCCGCCCCGGGGCTTATCAGTTTTACAAAGACTTATATTGGAAAATCTTTAAAAATCTACTTCTCTGAAACTGTATGGCCCAGATCATTTATATTTGAAATGTAGCTTTGCCTTATAGTCATCAACCAAGATTGTTCAAATTATGACCCCCGGGTCAAAATTGGCCCCGCCCCGGGGCTTATCAGTTTTACATAGACTTATATAGGAAAATCTTTAAAAATCTTCTTCTCTGAAACTGTATGGGCTAGATCATTAATATTTGACATGTAGCTTTGCCTTATGGTCCTCTACCTAGATTGTTCAAACTATGACCCCCCGGGTCAAAATTGGCCCCGCCCCGGGGCTTATCAGTTTTACAAAGACTTATATTGGAAAATCTTTAAAAATCTACTTCTCTGAAACTGTATGGCTCAGATCATTAATATTTGACATACATATAGCGCCTTATGGTCCTCTACCTAGATTGTTCAAATTATAACCCCTGGGTCTAAATTGGCCCCGCCCCGGGGCTTATCAGTTTCACAAAGACTTTTATAGGAAAATCTTTAAAAATCTTCTTCTCTGAAACTGTATGGCCCAGATCTTTAAAATTTGACATATAACTTTGCCTTATTAGGGTCCTCTACGAAGATTGTTCAAATTATGACCCCTGGGCCAAAAATGGCCCCGCCCTTGGGCTTATCAGTTTTTCATAGGAAAACCTTTAAAAATCTTCTTCTCTGAAACTGTAAGGCCCGGATCATTTATATTTGAAATGTAGCTTTGCCTTATAGTCCTCAACCAAGATTGTTCAAATTATGACCCCCGGGTCAAAATTGGCCCCGCCCCGGGGCTTATCAGTTTTACATAGACTTATATAGGAAAATCTTTAAAAATCTTCTTCTCTGAAACTGTATGGCCTAGATCATTAATATTTGACATGTAGCTTTGCCTTATGGTCCTCTACCTAGATTGTTCAAACTATGACCCCGGGTCAAAATTGGCCCCGCCCCGGGGCTTATCAGTTTTACAAAGACTTATATTGGAAAATCTTTAAAAATCTACTTCTCTGAAACTGTATGGCTCAGATCATTAATATTTGACATACATATAGCGCCTTATGGTCCTCTACCTAGATTGTTCAAATAATAACCCCTGGGTCTAAATTGGCCCCGCCCCGGGGCTTATCAGTTTTACAAAGACTTATATAGGAAAATCTTTAAAAATCTTCTTCTCTGAAACTGTATGGCCCAGATCTTTAAAATTTGACATATAACTTTGCCTTATGGTCCCCTACGAAGATTGTTCAAACTATGACCCCTGGGCCAAAAATGGCCCCGCCCTTGGGCTTATCAGTTTTTCATAGGAAAACCTTTAAAAATCTTCTTCTCTGAAACTGTAAGGCCCGGATCATTTATATTTGAAATGTAGCTTTGCCTTATAGTCCTCAACCAAGATTGTTCAAATTATGAACCCCGGGTCAAAATTGGCCCCGCCCCGGGGCTTATCAGTTTTACATAGACTTAGAGAGGAAAACCTTTAAAATTCTTCTTCTCAGAAACTGTAAGGCCCAAATCTTTAATATTTGTAACATAGCTTTGCCTAGTGTGATCCTCTACCAAGATTGTTCAAATTATGACCCCCGGGCCAAAAATGGCCCCGCCCTAGGGCTTATTAGTTTTTCATAGGAAAACCTTTAAAAATCTTCTTCTCTGAAACTGTAAGGCCCAGGGCATTTATGTTTAACCTATAGCTTTTCCTTATGGTCCTCTACCAAGATATTGCTCAAATTATGACCCCTTGATCAGATTTGGTCCTGCCCAGGAAAACCTTTAAAACTCTTTTTAAAGCTATATATATAATATCACAATATTGTCTTGCCCAGTCAGCTTAGGTACAATGTTCTCAGGTGAGCGACTTCTGGGCCATGGCCCTCTTTTTTATAATCTGGTACATTTGGCAAGTTTCACCTACCAATATTGCCTAAAAATACAGTAAAACTTGCGACAAGTCATCTCATGAAGACAAACTATCACTTTCTAATACAAGCCAAAGCTTGAAACATTACACCATTAATACACCTTTTTACGCTTTTAATTTATTCCTCACGGAAGAAAATAATTACAATTTATACAGTCATGGATATTTATCATGAAGAAATATTTTCTATGTTCTTGAAGATGGTAGCTTAAGCAGGCTGAAAATAAAGCAGAACACACCTTAAGGCACATTGTGCTTTACTTTCAACATGCTTTAAAGTTTCTTATGGGTCAAAATTATAACTGTATAAATTAGATTTATTTTCTCCAGTGGAGGAATAAATTAAAGGCATAAAAGGGGTATTTATGGGGTAATGAATTAAATTACCCTATAGCCTGTTCCTTTGTTTTGATAACAAGAAACCACTTAACCCTTTCCTCCCTCAAACCTGAAATAAACAATTCTATATTTCAATTTTAGTCTAGTCTAGTTTTGACTTTTTAGGGCTGATTTTTACGATATATGTCAAAAAGACAAACAGTGTAGACCCTGCTCAGAGGACTCCTTAAGTGGACCCCTTCAGGGTCTACACTGTTTGTATAGGACAAGTGTATTCCACACACGTACAATGTTTGCAAATGATGCATATATGCGTGACTAGGGTTTAAAGAGTTAAAGCAGGTTGAAATTAAAGCAGAACATGCCCGTATGCACTTTCTGCTTTACTTTCAGCCTGCTTTAAGTTACCATCTGTTAGGATATAGGAAATATTTCATGATATTGAACATTCATTATTGTTTAAAATAGAACTGTTTTCATCAGTGGATAGAGGAATTTATTAAACGTGTAAACGGTGTGTCTATGGAGTAAAGGGTTAACATGAAGTTTGCGTGTAATACCTCATTAATCATGTTAGACTGACAAAAAAACAATTATTTCATGCAGCACCTGTTACAGTAATTAGTTCAATTCCTTAATAATCTTTTCTCATCTCTAAGAACTCCATGTCAACACAGGTCCTCTAGGCATGATCATTAACACTAATAGTACCTTATTAAAATGAATAGTCCATTTGAAATAAGTTGTCTTTTCTACAAAACATACTGTAGGTCAACTGAAAATGATACTGAAACAAGTGATCTATATTAAAAACAATAGTCATATTAAAACAAATAGTTGTGTTTTTCTATCAACCCATACAGTCATGTAGTTCACTTACCATGCTTACTTTTTAAATGGATCCTAACTGTTTGACATTAGTATCAGTATTTCTTAAATCATACTACCTTAAATCTAACTTTGAGATGATCTTGCAGACAATATTGAAGCAGAAAATAACGGTGTAGGGATAAAAAAAAAACCCACCTCATGATTGATTTGGGGCCGAAAGGGTTAAAGCAAGGTGACAGTTAAACAGAAATCTCCTTTAGGAACTTTCTGTTTTACTGTCATCTTGCTTTGTGCTGTCACCTGTCTTTAAAACTACATATTACCCTTTTTAGTGAAATAAGAGAAGTGCCAATAATTATGCCTGTTAAAGAGGTTTTACGGTATTATTCAAGAGAAGTGCCAATAATGCAAAACTGGCAGAGAACTCAGATATAATTATTTGTAAAATATTTTGACAATACGAAAAGAAATCTAGACAGAATATCATTTAAAAAAACTCAATAAAATCTGTGCGATATCAGGAAATCATTGTTTATTTCTGTCACTGTTACAGACAGTCATTATCTTTGGACTGCAATAAAAAACGGTTGCCTTACAATGGCTGTCTGCTTTATTGTGTAGATTTATGAATTAAGGTTTCTTTTTAAAATCCTTCCCCTGCTGAGAATTCATATATTAAACCCTGCCCACTCTGAATATTTATATTCGGAACTAGAACATTGGCTAATAAAATGTGGGTAAATTTCACAGAAGAAGGATTGAAAACTCTTGGCAGACAGATCCTATAAGAAAACAGTGCAGATCCTGATCAGAAAACTTTTTCAGTGTGCACCCTTTCCTGGGCACATTTTTCCTTATCATATTAGCCACTGCAATAGTTTAGATGACAGATGTTTTGTATATAAATATTCAGCCTGAGAGCCTGGTTAAATACACTGCACCAGCAAATCAACAAGAGCTGTATACAACCCTAAATTGATCACCTAGAACCTTTGATGTAAATGTAACATATCTTGGAAAGCTGAGAAAATATGATTGTGCCAATTGCTGATTGGATGATGCTGAGTGCCAAGTAGGTAAGCTCAGGGTTCTGTGTTTTTAGAGAAGATTTTTTTTAAGTATTTATTGAAAATATCTATTTTTAGCTCCTGTGACCAAGATATGCAACAGACCGGATCCATTTGAACAATAATGGTAAAGTACCTCTAGAAGTTACACCATGCCAAATATCAAAGCTCTAGTCATATCAGTTTCAGAGAAGAAGAGGTTTGAAGATTTCACTATTATAACTCTGTATAAATTTGTGACCCCCAGGACAGGTCATTTTTGACCCCAGGGACATAATTTGAACAATCTTGATAGAAGACTTGAAACAGTTGAACAATATTGGTAAAGTACCTCTAGAAGTGTCATCATGCCAAATATCAAAGCTCTGGCAACATCAGTTTGAAGATTTCACTATATAACTCTATGATAATTTGGACCCCCGGAGCGGGGTTAATTTTTTCTTCATAGAGGCCCTCTAGATGATGCTATGTGCAAAATATTAAGCTCAGTGTCTAGTGATGTTGTTGTAGTGGTGTGTGCTTGCCATTTACCACTTTCAGCTTCCTCTGCCAGATAGTCAAAAGGACTAAGTCTTCCCTGTTGGTACATAGCCTCTCCACAGATAAGACTCTAGTCAAACCTGCCCATGGTGCACTATGGATACTGGGTACCCTGCAGCCCCAGGTGATTTGGCTAGGGATCTCGGAGCAGATTGGAGCCCCAGAGGTGTAGTGTGCAGGGCCCACTGGCATAAGGACACATCCCGACACTCACCAATCCAATCCCTGGCCACTGGGATTATGTGGCAAACACTATTTTTCGAATAGCCTATCATAACTTGGGTGACAGTAGCATTTGTGGCGAGCCACTAATATTTTAGAGGCTTCGGTATAAGTGCATGTGGATTTATATGCACAACTGCCCTAGTTAGTTGGGAACAGGGGAGACTTTTGTCCTCCTTGGATTGCCATTAAAGAACCAAGTTGGCCAAGTAAGGGCATTCGGCTGTAAAACTGCCAAAATTATAACATGTCAAGTCAAAGAAGAGGTAACATATCAGGCAGTGCCCCTGAATGTAGGAACCATGCCAGGAAAGGCAAGTGAAGTGGTAGAGACCATGACTAGAAGAAGAACTGATCTTCTCTGACCAGATGTAGAAATCAAGGTGTAAGGAAATCGTTGGAAAAGACACCCGCTGCAAATTCCTTTTGTCAGGAAATGACAAAGGCACTGGAGGAGTAGGTGTTTTGCTTGCGGAGGAGTGGAGGGAGAAGGTATTTGAGGTTAAGCGCATATCTGACAGGATACTACTGGTGCGCTTAATTGTAGGCAAGGTAGGTTTCGCCACTGTGAGCATTTACACTCCTCAGGTTGGCTTCAGCGAAGATGTCAAGGATCTGTTTAATGAGCAGCTGCAAAGCCTTATTGCAACGGTCCCTACCTCTGAGGAACTGTTTGTGTGCGGCGACTGGAATGGACACATAGGCAGTAAACCAGTTGGATTTAAGGAAGTGCATGGAGGGCATGCCATAGGACAACGCAACGCTGAAGGTGAGAGGGTGCTTGAATTTGCAATTGCAAACGACTTGGTGATAGGCAACTCCCAGTTCACAAAGCAACCTAGGCACCTGATCACATCTGGAGAGGTATCAACACAGATTGACTACATCCTGTACAGACATAACTTCAGAAAGCATGTGACAAATGTGAAAGTCATCCTCAGTGAGAAATGCGCACCGCAACACAAGCTCATTGTCTGCGACCTGAAAGTAGAGACTCCACGCAAAAGCAAGAGAAAGTTTTGCCCTCACATAAAGCTGTGGAAACTGAAAGACTCAGCCACAAAAGCCGAGTTTGCCACCAAGGTAGAAGGCAACTAAGTGAAATCAGTGGAGGAACTATGGGATACACAGAAGGATTGACTTACCGAAGCAGCCACTAAGTCATGTGGTCTATCATCAAACCAGGTGGCGAAAGCCGACCTTATGGTGGAATGAGGCAGTGCAGAATGCAGTGCAGGAGAAAAGGAAATGCTTTAAGGCCTGGAAAGAAGGAGGAAGCAGAGAAGCATATGTTGCTGCTAGAAGAACGGCTAAGCAAGCAGTCTACCATGCAAGAAATGAGGCAGAAAAAGAGGTTTTCCAAGACATCAGTCCAAAGTCAGGAGCTGTCTATAAGCTGGTCAAACAAATGCGCCGCGACAACAAAGATGTCATGGGTGAAAAGCGAATCAAAATTGACGCAGGTGAGCTATCTCTCGATGAGAAAGCTAAGAAAGATGCATGAAAGCAGCACTATGAACGACTGCTTAATTTGGAGTTTCCATGGAACCAAGATCATTAGATGATCTCTCAGAAGAACCCCCCACAGAGGAACCAAGTGTACCAGTCACCACTGAGATGATAGAAAAAGCCATCAACAAGATGCACTTAGGTAAAGCTGCTGGACCTTCCGGAATAGTGGGAGATGTGTTAAAACCCACAGGCAAGGCAGGAGTAGCCCTTATGCGAGACCTTGTGGAAGCTGTTGTATACGAGGGTTGTATACCATCAGAATGGGAAGAAAGTTACAGTGTGAGCCTATACAAAGGAAAGGGTGATGCACTGGACAGGGGAAATTACAGAGGCCTAAAGCTGATTAATCAAGCATTGAAAGTTCTAGAAAGAGTTGTGGAACAGCTGATCAGGCAACAGGTGTACATCGACGAAATATAATTCGGCTTTATGCCCGGCAGAGGCACAGCCGATGCCATCTTTATCATTTGACAGTTCAAGGAAAAGCACTTAGCTGCAAACAAGGTGCTCTATATGGCTTTTGTAGTGGACCTTGAGAAAGCTTTTGATCGCGTACCGAGGAAAGTCATATGGTGGGCCATGCGAAAACTTGAAGTAGAATAATGGCTGGTACAAACTGTACAATCAATGTACTCAAATGCAAGAAGCCGTGTGCGTGTTGGGGACCAATACAGTGACGAGATCGATGTTAAAGTTGGGGTACACCAGGGTTCTGTACTGAGCCCCTTGCTCTGCACCATCCTTCTGGAAGCCTTGTCACACGAGTTCCGCACTAGTTGTCCTTGGGAGCTCCTATATGCAGACGATCTAGCAATTGTTGACAATTCCCTTGATGACCTGGTTGCAAGATTGATCAAATGGAAAAGAGGTATGGAGGAAAAGGGTCTCCCTGTAGATATGGGAAAGACCAAAATAATGATTTCTGGGCCAAATCTCGACTCTCTCAGAAAAACAGGAAATCATCCATGCACAGAGTGTCAAACAGGAACAGGCAGGAACTCTATCTCTTGCACCAATTGCTCATGCTGGATCCACAAGAAGTGTAGTAGTATCAAAGGCCCACTCAGACCCGACCCACACTACCACGCTGATTGGGAACAGCTCGGCCAATCGATGGAAGGCTATTAAAGGAGGTAAAAGTTGGCGACGAAAGACTGGAGGTTGTTTCGGACTTCTGTTACCTTGGAGACACTTTGTCATCCGGAGATGGATGCGAGCTTACTGCCATTACTTGCTGCAAATCAGCCTGGAAAAAGTTCAGGGAGCTCCTACCCATCCTCACAAACAAGCAACTACCTATCGAAACTAGAAGCCGGGTTTACTCAAGCTGTGTGAGGAGTGTGATGCTATACGGTTCAGAGACATGGACAGTATCAGCAAACACTCTCCGTCATCTGCAGCGTAACGACAGAGCCATGATTATTAAAGATGGGTCAGCTTGGTTAAGCCAAAAGATGACGTCCCTTTGAGACACTCCTATCTCAGCTGAAACTAAAGGCCATTGCAGACCTACGGCAAACAAACAGGCTGAGATAGTTTGGCCACACGGTATGAAGTACAAGCTAGATCTACCAGATCAGAAACATGAACATTGCGTCACAAAGAGGTCAAGGAAGACCAAAACTATCCTGGATGGACCTTGTGATGCGTGATCGTGCATCTCTCGAGATGAAATCTACGGAACAACAGTATCACAACAGAAATGCAACAAAATTGTAGTTTCATCAATATTTATTCATGATATGCCCGGCTTTGTCCAGAAAGGGTGAGAATATACTGGCAATCAGTTGTACCCCTTGTCTCTATATAAACCTTTTGACAATTTTTCCCTCAAAAAGCAATCGTGTCGGGCCCTGTGTTTTTTACCCCAGGGACATAATTTGAACAATCTTGATAGAGGACCTGTAGATGATGCTTTGGGCAAAATATCTAAGCTAAGGGTACTGTGGTTTCAGAGAAGACTTTTAAAGTTTTTATTGAAAGAGTATATTTTTAGCTCCTGTGACCTAGATATGCAAGGGATCGGAAATATTTGAACAACTTTCAAAGAAGACTATATAAGGATCATTCCTGCCAAGTTTGGTTAAAATCCATCCAGTTTTGGAGGAGATGTCATTTAAAGAAATTGTTGACGACGGACACAGGACTATCAAAATAGCTCACCTTGGCACTTTGTGGCAGGTGAGCTAAAAACGTTACTGCAATCACTCCAAAACATCCATGATAGCAGACAAAATCATGATGGCTGCAAACAGACAACATCTTTGACAGCAAGATGTCATTCTCTTGCAGTGACTGTGAACAATATGTTTATCCCTTTTCCCCATAGAAGCTCCTTATAGCACATTTAACTTTAATCTATTCCTCCACTGAAGAAAATAGTTTCAGTTTATACAGTCAAGAATATGCACCATTAGAAATATTTTCTGTATTCTAGCAGATAATATCTTAAAGCAGGCTCAAAGTAAAGCAGAATGTGCCTAAGGTACATTCTGCTTTAGTTTCAACATGCTTTAAGTGGTCACCTGTATTCAAAACAAGAAACAGGTTATGGGGTAATGGGTTAAATGAGACATATTAACTAGAATACTGACCAGTCAGAAAGGGCCCCACAAAAGGAGTCAGGAGGAGGAAGGTACAAGAAAAAACTGCAGATTTTATACTAATAAACATTTTCAGCAAGTTTTGTAAAGATCCGATATAAAATGTTTGTGTTAAGAGAGCGGACAGGGCTGAAAGTCATTTTTTTATAATTCAAGGACAATAACTCTGAATTGCCTTATGCGGTTTGAGTAGTTATCGAACTTGGCTTAGATTTTATACCAATAAACATTTTCAGCAAGTTTAGTGAAGATCAGATAGAAACTATTTGAGTAAGGGAGCGGACAAGACTTAAACCGCTATCTTTTAAGAATTGAAGGGCAATAACTCTGATGTGCCATAGGAGATTTGGGTAATTATCAAACTTGACCTAGATTATATAACAAAAAACATTTTCAGTATGTTTGATGAATATCCGATACAAACTGTTTCTAGATTTTATACCAATACACATTTTCAGCAAGTTTGGTGAAGATTGGATAAAAATTACTCGAGTTAGAGAGCGGACAAGAATAAGTGTGACAGACTGACTGACTGACGGACAAGGCGATTACTATAGGGCACCCACCTCTCGGTGGGGCCCTAACAACCAAACATAGAGAAAGACTATGAGACATTTAAAGTGCCTCTTTTCTATGCAGATTTCTGATTTAAAGGAGACAGAATCTCATTGAGCCTGTTAATGATGAGATGTTTTCAAAATCAATGCACTTATGTCCCCTCAGGGTATTGGCCCCTGCCCAATAGCTACCCTCTTGAGGTCAAAACTGAATTCTATACAAGAGCCGCTTGTAGCCCTAAATGGCTCACCTGAGGAACTATTGTGTTATACTCAATGCAAACTGAAGTTTGTCATTCCATGTTTGTGGACTGTTGCATGAAGAAGTAACAAAGAATCCGTCATTATGTCATTATTACTATTTGAGCAACAAGGGCCACTATGGCCCTAAATCGCTCACCTGGTAACCATGTAACCATGTACACCGTGTGACCTAGTTTTTGACCGGGCATGACCCTCATTCTAACTTGTCCTCGATTTCAATGAGACAAACATTTTGTTCAAGTTTCATGGTATACATTCAATGAATTTTGTAGTCTCTAGAGTGTTAACGAGGTTTTTGGATGATTTGACCTAGTGACCTAGTTTTTGACAAGACATAAGCCACATTTGAACTTGACCTATATTTCATTGAGGCAAACCTTTTCATCAAGTTTTATGAAGATCAAATGAAATTTGTAGTCTCTAGGGTGTAAACAAGGTTTTTCGAAGATTTGACCTAGTGACCTAGTTTTTGACCGGACATGACCCACATTCGAACTTGGCCTAGATTTCATTGAGGCAATCATATTGATGAAGTTTTATGAAGATCCAATGAAATTTGTAGCCTCTAGAGTGTTAACAAGGTTTTTCGATAATTTGACCTAGTGACCTAGTTTTTGACCGGACATGACCCACATTCGAACTTGACCTAGATTTCAATAAGGCAAACAATTTGATGAAGTTTCATGAAGATCCAAAGAAATTTGTTGTCTCTAGAGTGTTAACAAGGTTTTTCGAAGATTTGACCTAGTGACCTAGTTTTTGACCGGACATTACCCACATTCGAACTTGGTCTAGATTTCATTGAGGCAATTATATTGATGAAGTTTTATGAAGATCCAATGAAATTTGTAGCCTCTAGAGTGTTAACAAGGTTTTTCGATAATTTGACCTAGTGACCTAGTTTTTGACCGGACATGACCCACATTCGAACTTGACCTAGATTTCAATAAGGCAAACATTTTGATGAAGTTTCATGAAGATCCAATGAAATTTGTAGTCTCTAGAGTGTTTAACAAGGTTTTTCGAAGATTTAACCTAGTGACCTAGTTTTTGACCGGACATGACCCACATTCGAACTTGGTCAAGATTTCATTGAGGCAATCATATTGATGAAGTTTCATGAAGATCCAATGAAATGTGTAGCCTCTAGAGTGTTAACAAGGTTTTTCGATAATTTGACCTAGTGACCTAGTTTTTGACCGGACATGACCCACAATCGAACTTGACCTAGATTTCATTGAGGCAAACATTGTGACCAAGTTTCATCAAGATCCAATGAGATTTGAACCTGCTAGAGTGTTAACGAACAATTGTGAACGGACGGACGGACGGACAGACGACGGACGACGGACATCCAGCGATCCTAAAAGCTCACCTTGGCACTACGTGCCAGGTGAGCTAAAAAGGGAAAGTACCGAAATGATATAAATAGTCCTAATAAAGGGTGGTAAGGCAAAGCTAGATGCCAAATATCAAAGGTCGGGACTTTACAGTTTCAGAAAAGAATATCTTTAAAGTTTTTCCTATATTATTTAAAGTCTATGTAAAACTGAGAAGTCCCAGGGCGGGACCATTTTTGACCTGGGGGTCATGATGTGAACAATCTTGGTAGAAGACTATAAAGCAGAGCTACATGTCAAATATAAAAGGTCTGGGTCGGACAATTTCAGAGGAAAAGATTTTTAAAGGAGCTTTCTGCTTTACTTTCATCTTAATTGTCTTAAGCAGTATCCTGCACTAAACACAGTTGGATATAGTGAATCTAACACCACCGTGAGTGTCAGATAAGAATATCCTACCCGAGTTTTGAAGATATTTTTGGAACACGAGGCTTTGCCGAGTGTTCCAAAAATATCTTCAAACGAGGGTGGGATATTCATCTGACACTCAACTGTGGTGTTAGATTTATTTTCTCACCTCGTCAACCCTAAAAACGCGTTTAACTTGCTATACAGTGGCGAGTTGTATTTTAATGCGCTAATGCATGCATGACGACGTCAAAACAACGGCAATAACAACCAATCATAAGATAGTTCGGCTTGTCTGTCCGGGCACAGTTCGGCTTGTCTGTTCGGGCAGATAAGGTTATCTCACACCCCCTAGATTTTGGAATACCTCTGTCCGAGAGGTGAGAAATAGCTAATTCACGCTTTTGGCTAAACTGAAGGTTTGGGTTATATACAATTGTGCAAGAAGATGCTCAGTGTTCCAATAGAGAAGCTCTATCCATGTAATATAATTCAGTGTAAATTGAAAGTCTAAAACATTCTCCTATTATACAGATTGATTATTTTGCAATCCTATTTCAAGGCTAAGTACTGAAATCTAATTTCTTAAGAAATTCAAATGAAAATTACCAATTCATCTGTTTACAATATTTTCCTTAGTTCTATTAGGCAAACTGGTTCAGATTGTATCTATTTTTCTTAATTTCCATCTTTAGTTTAATTCTGTTTATTAGACTGGTTGAGAATGCATCTATTAATTAACGTCAGGTTTAATTCTGTGAAGCAGACTGGTTTAAAATAGTTTAAACTTAATATTACAATACAACTTGTATCAAGTGAATTATGTTATGCACTCCTACAGGCATTGTTTTAAGCAGACAATATTTAATGTTTAAATAAAATAGTTTGCCTACTATGAACATCTGTCATCTGAACTGTTTCATTAGAATATAACCTACATTTCTAACCAATCAAACTGTCTTTTGCACCCCATTATGTACGGCATTTAATCATTAAGATTTTTGTTGTGTTTTGACGTTGGATGGTGTCTGCATGCGGTATAGATAACTCCGCCTAGTAGCAACTAGTTGTAAAGACTGCCATATTTGGCGATTTCACAACCAGAATAAGCAAGGTTTGTTTACGATAAACGTGGGAATGTTGTATTCTCGGCCAATCAAGATATAGATTATATTCTAAGTTAGTAAGAATATATTAAGTGAAATCTTAATGGTTAAGAAGGGGGTAACTCGCATCAATAAATATTCATTTATGATGTACTAGTGGAGGAAGGAAAAAGGCGTCCTATGGCGCTAATTAAATGTCCACATGCCTTCTAACCTAGAAGCAGACTATGGGGTAGAGAGTTGAGGTGTTTTATGGGGATAACATCTGTGTGGCTTAAAAATCATCTCAATCAAATCACATGACACTTCATCATACATGTAATTAAGGGTGTATAAAACTCATGAATTTGGGAAATTTTCAAAGCATATGAATAGAAAAAGTGTACATTTTGGTTAACAACTTTTGGCTGTACGGCCATCTAAAATTTACCCCACCCACTTTTTCTTATTTTCTCCTTTTCAAACAGCCCGGTTCAATAAAAAACATTTCAAATGAAAACAAACATGATAATTTGGTTTTGTGTTATTTATTTCATTCTATGGCCGTATATCTTCATACAAAAACTAATTTAAGTCAAAACAGCCAACAAATGTGAAATTTATACAGCTCTAAATATCATCGATACGGTACTTAATTTTTTGTAAATTTTGTAAAGGAAGATAACTTCTTTTTTCTTCAATAACTCAAAATTTTCAACACTAATCTATCAATTTCTTTTCATATTTTGAATTGCCTTTGTATTGATTTTCATCTGGTAGAATATCAGAAAAAGTTAGATACTATGAATATTTTTTTTATTACTACAGTCAAACTTGTATTAAGCGACCACCCAAGGGACGTCTCTAAAGCTGTCGCTGAATAAAATGGCCGCTGAATACAACATGATTGATTTGGGTTGTTATCTTTTTCGTCCTTAATCTGAATTAAATAACTTGATATAATCCATACAGTTCACCTTACCCTTTTTACATTTTAACATCAATAGATTTTATATCCGTAATTGCATAAATACGCCGATAGCCTATATGTACGAATTTATCAATAGCACCATAAAAACGCTGATATACGCTTCGCTATTTCAATGTCAAATTAACAGATACATTTGTACCATGTGCGTTAAAGCGCCGAGAAATTGACATGATTCTTGGGGAATATGATCTTTGTTACTATTTAAAGATTTTCGGAATCCGTTCTAATGTTAGCAGGTATTCCCTGAAAAATTGGGAGATGGAGCATGCACGAAAGAGTACAAACTTGGGCTAACTTCTATTTTTGTTCATTCATTATTATTCAGTATTTCCCGGACGTAAAAGGCGGGAATACGGTTTCTTTGTTTACAAGAGACTAACCAATAAAACACGGGATTGCCGACACACCCTCTAGAGAAAGTCACATGTTTCGTATACGTGACGTATGGGTGATTCTTCAAACTAAAAATGGCTGTCGAACTGGCGTTGAAAGGAAGTCGCCATAAAAACAGCAGAGGGTCTACAGAATCAGAGTAATAGATTTCAAACCTTTAGATTCCTATAAGAATATTCCTAGCGGCAATCGATTGCGAAACAATTTACTTGAGTTCCGTGCTTGACGGAGTTTGTCGAAGTTTCCCGTATTAATGAACTTTCGATTTTGCGACCGTTCACACCTTTCATGACATTGAGAAACACCGATCTTAATTGCGGATAAGTGTGAAAAGATGTCAAATTTTTGGACATAATTGATCAGTTTTGACTTTTTCATCCCGAGGTGGTCGTTTTATAAAACGAAATTTGTTGATTGGGATGAAAAACACCGGTCGCTGGATGTGTTAGACAAAAGTCGTTGAATACACTCACTCAATTTATATAGTAAAAACGATTGGGCGGGATTCAAACCGACCGTTTAACACAAAAGCCGCTTAATAGACGTGGTCGCATCAGCAAGTTTGACTGTATTTCTCATACTTTTTTGTTTTAAGACAGTTTTTTTGAGACAGGAGTCATCAAAGATCAACAGGAAAAGGAATTAATAATTTTATTGAAACAAGGATTTAACAAAAGGAAACAGGAAAATAGACATGAAATCCCTAATCGAGGTATGCTAAACTTTTTTAACTATTACATGCTAGATGAATTTGAAACTGCACCCAGCCCATCTTTTAAAGATCTAGAACTCATCCTGAAAACCTCTGAACCATTGATAATCTCCAGATCATCTAAAATACAGTCTCTACGGTACACAGATGACCTTCTATTGATACATCTCCCAATATTAGAGGAGCTTGATGCTTCCAACATGGGGCCCATTTGTTACCAGACTGGAAACCCACCCACAGAATCCGACCATAGCCACCATTTGAACAATGAATTCTCTATAGACTTCCACTGGTAGTCAAGACAGAAGAACTTTTGAAACTTCAATCAAATTTTATATAAACTAGGAGAATCTGATTTTAACTTTTTCATTTTGCACTGTACAGATCTATTATGTATTGTTAATTGTCAACTCATTCATTTTTAAATCAAATTCTAATCACTTTTTGCTTCATCTTATTTAAACAATCTTTGTACTTGTTTATCAATAGTTATTATGACGTCAGAGTTGTCAAGGACGCTCTGCTGTCAAAAATCACGTGACTTGAAAAACCGACAATTTGTGTACTTTAAGGATGATCTTTTCATGTTATGTGTCCTGATGAAGACCTGAATAAGGTGGAAACCGGTAGATCAATCAATGTTTTGTCTACTCAAAGATCGGTGCCTCTAGTTATTCACATCCTACCTTTCCTTTTTAATAAATGTTTTGTTTTAAAAAAATATCATTACCCATAAAAACCATGTTGTTGATTCAGAGATTCATATTTTTCCAAATCTGAAGCCTGTTTGGTCTTGATTTAGTTTCTTTATGTCAAAATACTTCCACAGACATTAAATACATAATGTAAAACAAAATTACCATGTTTGTTTTTATCAAATAAAGATTTTACTGAAGCTTAAACTTTAAAATTTGACAAAATTTGAGAAAAAGTCTGAATTTGACGAATCTTTTCCAATTGCTGAAGTGCAAAATAATGCACACCAACATAATTATGATTTTTTTCCTGTTTTTTTCTTCATTTATCATAAACAGCTCTTTCAAAGTAAACATATGAAACATAACAAGTTAGATACTTTGAATAATTTGCTTTTGGTTTGATACACCCTTAAGACAATGTCTGAAATAATTTTGAATCTTTCATTCAATCCAAAATACTGTTTCAATATCTAAATATGACCAAACCCATGTAAAATGAGCCACTTTTTAAGGGGTTATATAGGGCAATACAGAGATTTTCCCAAAGCCATGATTCATTTCTGATAAAACGCCTATGACAACACCATTTAGGAGCTTTCTGCATTATTTTTGTCTGGCATTAATCTTTCAACTGTTTTTTGATATATCTATACATCTTCAATGACTGGTCACCAATGTAGTAACAACCAAAGATATTTGTACAGATTTATTGAGAACGTCTTTTATTCTGTGAATACAGCGTTTTATAATTTTATTACAGCTGATGTCTATTTCATGTAATGAGAGTCAACAATTTCTTTACCTTTCTGCATGCTAGAGGTGAATTTGTGATTACCTTTGCAAACAGTTTGGATCCAGATGAGACGCTGCATAATGCGGGGGTCAGGGTTGTAAAAACAATTTTCGAACTTGCTTATTTATGCTTAAAATCTATTGCAAACAATTTGATAGATGGACACTGATCATAATTGTGTGTGTGTGGTAGGGGTGGGGTTGTTGTTAAAACAATTTTCTTTTAAACTTGCTCATTTATGCTAAATATCTGTTGCAAACAGTTCGAAGGCAGATCAGATACATGGCCACTCATATTTGCAAGAGGGTCTGAAGGCCCTGATGTTGCTCACCTTTTATAATGAAGCCTGATAGCTTTACCTTTGAATTTCACCCGTTTTATTCTAAATCCATTTAAATTTGTAGGATAGCAACTGTGTAAACAACATTGGAATACAACCTACTCTAGTATAGTAGAGTACATCAAGGGAAGATAACTAGAGCCATTACAATACTGAAATTAAGCATTTTCTAGCATTTCAACGTATATCAAGGGCAGATAACTATTGCCACAAGATCAGATATCAACAATAACTGCACTACCTCAAGAACTTAAAGCTATATACATTGTGTGCAAGTATAATTAAAATCCATTGAAAACTGTATTGCAAGAGTGTAAACACAGTTACATAAGGCATTTTCAGCATTGAACTCTTATGGCCATATACAATCTGAGCAAGTTTGAGAAAGATTGGATTAAAATTGTGGCCTCTAGAGTGTAAACACCGTTAAATATGGCATTTTCAGCAATTCAAAGGTAGATAACTCTTGACCTATTGGTTTGATTTCAACCTTTATCAAACTCATCCAAAGTCTTATGGTAATATACAATCTGAGCAAGTTTAAGAAAGATTGGATAAAAAGTGTGACCTCTAGAGTGTAAACATCATTAAATATGGCATTTTCAGCACTTCAAAGGTAGACAACTCTTGACCTATTGGTCAGATTTCAACCATAATTAAACTCATCTGAAGTGACTTATGGTTATATACCATCTGAGGAAATCTGAGAAAGATTGGATTACAAGTGTGGCTTCTAGAGTGTAAACACCGTTAAATATTACATTTTCAGCAATTCAAAGGTGGATAACTCTTGACCTAAAGGTCTGATTTCAGCCATAATCAAACTCATCTCAAGTCTTTAGGTAATATACAATCTGAGGAAGTTTGAGAAAGATTGAATAAAATATGTGGCCTCTTAGAGTGTAAACACTGTTAAATATGGCATTTTAAGCAATTCAAAGGTAGATAACTCTTGACCTATTGGTCAAATTTCAAACATAATCGAACACATCCGAAGTCTAACAAGGACCAAGTTACAGAAAGATTGGATTAAAATTGTGGCCTCTAGAGTGTAAACACTAAAATTGTTGATGACGGACAATGAACAACGAACGACAAACGATGAACGCCGGACATTCAAGGATTGCAAAAGCTCATCCTGAGCTAAAAAGATATCATCAAAATGGTGAAAATGTAATATCCTTTGTTTTAGTGCACTGCATTTCCTTTATGTTGCGCAAACGAATATTTTTCTACCTTTATTATGTTAGTCAATTGCCATTTTCAAAGTATGTCACCTTCAGCCACTAAGCTGCCATTTGTATTAAACCCATTACCCCATAGCCTGTTTCTAGATATGAAAATAGATGACCACTTAAAGCAGGTTAAAGGTCAACCTGCTTCAAGTTACTCTCTATTGGAATATAGAAAATATTTAGAATGGTATACATTCATAACTATATAAAGTGGAAGTATTTTCTTCAGTGGAGGAATAAAATAGGTGTCAAAAGCATATTTATGGGGTAATGGGTTAAAGACCTTTGTTCTAGTTTCATACAGTAACATAATATACTACATGTACAAATTTCAACCTTGTATGAAACAAACTAGGACTCAATCTGAATTCTTTATCTATTTTTTTTCTATATCAAAATTACTCAACCATAATTTATAGGTCTAAGGAAGAAGCACCATGACTTCCACCTTGCCAGACACTCACAGATCAATGTGTGATGCTGATTTTTTTCATGATTTATGATATGTAACAACAGTCCAGCCTATATGTTTAGCGATGATTGAAGAAACAAACAATAACTAGACGCCTACACGATTGTCCCAATAGCTAGCTTACACTGTTTAACCCTTAACCCATCAGTTCTTCTTTTTATGCCTCTAATGTATAAATCAACTGAAGAAATTTGTTTCAACTTATAGTCATGAATATGCACCATTAGAGGTATGTTCTATAACCTAGCTGATGGTAGCTTCAAGCAGACCAAAAGTAAAGCAGAAATTGAGAATATGCCTTAACCATTCTTAAAATAAGAGTAAGAGTTACAAATAAGCGTATTTTTTCTGCATCTTTCAATACGAAAAGTGCATTATTCCTGCATGTTTTTGCAAAAGTGTATTTTTATGCCCCCAGAATCTACGATTCGGGGGCATATAGTTTTTGTCATGTCTGTTGGTTTGTCCGTCTGTCTGTCCGTCCGTCTGTGCCAAAAACTTTAACCTTGGCTATAACTCTTGCATTTTTGTACCTGGACCTTTTATACTTGGCATGTGTCTTCCCTGTATCAAGACCTTTCCATCAATACAAACCTTTTTGACCTTGTGACCTTGACCTTGACATTTGACCTACTTTTGTAAAAATCTTTAAATGGCTATAACATTTGCACCAGTAGGCCCAGGGCTTTCATATTTTGTATGTATATTTCTTTTGTCAAGACCTTTCCAACCATACCAACATCTTTGACCATGTGACCTTGACCTTTGACCTATTAAATCAAACTTTAACCAAAAACCTTAACCTTGGCTATAACTTTTGCATTTTTAAACCTGGGCCTTTTATACTTGGCATGTGTATTCCTCATGGCAAGACCTTTCCAACCATATAAAACCTTTTGACCTTGTGACCTTGACCTTGACATTTGACCTACTTTTGTAAAAATCTTTAAATGGCTATAACATTTGCACCAGTAGGCCCAGGGCTTTCATATTTTGTATGTATATTTCTTTTGTCAAGACCTTTCCAACCATACCAACATCTTTGACCATGTGACCTTGACCTTTGACCTATTTAATCAAACTTTAACCAAAAACCTTAACCTTGGCTATAACTTTTGCATTTTTAAACCTGGGCCTTTTATACTTGGCATGTGTATTCCTCATGG
Source organism: Gari tellinella (assembly GCA_922989275.2). NCBI lineage: Eukaryota > Metazoa > Mollusca > Bivalvia > Cardiida > Psammobiidae > Gari > Gari tellinella. Next base: position 58,905,605 of record OV277858.1, read on the forward strand.
CAAGACCTTTCCAACCATATAAAACTTTTTGACCTTGTAACCTTGACATTTGACCTACTTTTGTAAAAATCTTTAAATGGCTATAACATTTGCACCAGTAGGCCCAGGGCTTTCATATTTTGTATGCATATTTCTTTTGTCAAGACCTTTCCAACCATACCAACATCTTTGACCATGTGACCTTGACCTTTGACCTATTTAATCAAACTTTAATCAAAAACCTTAACCTTGGCTATAACTTTTGCATTTTTAAACCTGGGCCTTTTATACTTGGCATGTGTATTCCTCATGGCAAGACCTTTCCAACCATTTAAAACTTTTTGACCTTGTGACCTTGACCTTTGACCTACTTTTGTAAAAATCTTTAAATGGCTATACAATTTGCACCAGTTGGCCCAGGGCTTTCATATTTTGTATGCATATTTCTTGTGTTAAGACCTTTCCAACTATACAAAAGTCTATGACCATGTGACCTTGACCTCGACCTTTGACCTATTTAATCAAACTTTAACCAAAAACCTTAACCTTGGCTATAACTTTTGCATTTTTGCACCTGGGCCTTTTATACTTGGCAGGTGTCTTCCCTGTTGCGAGACCTTTCCAACCATTCAAAACTTTTTGACATTGTGACCTTGACATTTGACCTACTTTTGTTAAAATCTTTAAATGGCTATAACATTTGCCCCAGTAGGCCTACGGCTTTCATATTTTGTTTATATATTTCTTGTGTCAAGACCTTTCCAACCATACCTACGCTTTTGTCCTTGTGACCTTGACCTTTGACCGGCTTTTGTATGAATCTTTATATGCCTATAACATTTGAACCAGTAGGCCTAGAGCTTCCATACTTTGTATGTACATGTACATTGTATGTTTCTTGTGTTAAGACTTGTTCACCCATGCCAATGTTTCATTTACCATGCGACCATGACTTTTGACCTACTTTTGAAAATAAGCATTACATTACAGAACATGACGCTGGCTGGGGGCATTTGTGTTTCACAAACACATTGCTTTTCATCTGATCTTCACCAAACTTTCTGAAAATGTTTGTTGACATAAAATGGAGACCAATTTGGATAACCAGCGGCACCAATTTATTCTAGGCCCTTTGGAGTAATGGCCCTTGAAGTCCTCAAAATGGCGCTCCACTACAGTTTCAGCTCTCTAACTTTTACGTTTGATAGTCTGGATTCCCCTCCCTGTATCATCGGGGGCATTCGTGTAACTGGGACACGCTCTTGTTTCTGCATCTTTTCAAAATGAAACAACTTTTTTTTCGGCATCTTTTTGAAGCAAAAGTGGTTTCTTTTTTTTAAGTGCATTTATTAAAACAAGAGGTCCATGGCCCTAAATTCGCTCACCTCAGGACATTGTAGTTTGTACCTAAGTTGACTGGGCAAGACAACATTTTAATATAACTATAAATTAATGGAGTTTTCTTCCGGACAAGAAAACATGACAAAAGGGAATTTTGTTGCCAAGCTTATGACCCTTATCCATGACACATCCTCTTATCAAGCTATTTCCATTACTGGTAAAAGATCATTATTTCACTAGCATCAGCAGAACTGGAGTTATTTTCCTGACAATAAAATATGACAAAGGGGAAAAACAAAATATTGCTGCCCTTGTGCATGGCATTTTCTCTCATCAGTTTCTTTCCATACATAAAATTTCATTACAATAGCATCAGTAGAACTGTAGTTGTCTTCTGGACAAGATAATATCACAAAGGGAAATAACTCCAAAAACAATGATGTCAGTTATGGCCTTTGCAAATGGCACTTCCTCTCATTAGGCTCTTTCCAAATAGGCAATTTCATTTTACCAATTACCCCATAGCCTGTTTCTAGTTTTGAAAATAGGTGGCCACATAAAGCAGGTTGAAAGTAAAGCAGAATGCGTCTTAATGCACACTCTGCTTTACTTTCAAACCGCTTTAAGCTACCATCTACTAGGATATAGAAACTTATTTCTTATCTTACATTTTCATGACTGTATAAAGTGGAATTATTTTCTTAAGTGGAGGAATAAATTAAAGTCCTAAAAATACACATTTATGGGGTAATGGGTTAACAAACATCAGTATTTATGGGGGAATGGGTTAATTGGAATTATCTCCTGGACAAGAAAAAATGACAAGACATACAGATAACTCTGACAAAATCAATATTAAACATATGTATAAATATGGCATAAGACATAATTACATAACTGTCAGTGGATCACTTCTAGATCCTGTTTCTCTAAGTATGAAGCAGACTGAACCATTTCTAAACTTTAGCAGACAACATGTTCAGCAGACACCACCAGTTCTGTTGGTCAGTCACTGAGGTCAAATATTATGCAATAGTTGGGGAGTAGCATCTAGGCAGCTGGCTAAACCCTTATCAGACTGAAATGATATCTGCTTAAAACCTACTGCATGTGAAAAATGTACAAAAAAACAATTTAGAAAATGTAAAGTAGGTAAATGAGTGGCAAATAGTTTGGATCTAGATAAGTTGCAGCATTATGTTTAATCTGATCAGGATCCAAACTGTTTGCAAATATTGGCTATTTGCCTTTAGTATATTAAGGGCCTCAGGTAAATACAGTTCTGCATAAATCAAAATACCATGAGGCATGAGACCTGCCTAGAGCAGCACTAAAACTGCGCAGGGTGGGGTCAAGTGTGACCCTAGGGATTTCATTTGAACAAACTTTAGAGGGATCCACCAGGAGATAATACTGTAAAAATTTCAAAGCTTATAGGGCCTAGTAGTTTTTGACAAGAAGATGTTTTAAAGTTTTTTGCTTTTGCAAGCAGAGTTTGCGCTTTTTTCCTTTCATTTCAATAACTTCTGTAGAGAAGCATCCAAGGAACATCATGAGTAGGTTAAACTCTCCCTAAAATCGTCGGGTTCAGAGAGGATGTCGTTTGAAGTAAATGTGAACGGACAGACGTACGACAGGCGGTCACAATAGCTCACCTGAGCCTTCGGCTCAGGTGAGCTAAAATATACGCTTTTAGTGCAGAAAAAATACACTTCCTAAAAAAATTCACTTGAATGCACTTTTAGCACAAAAAAAATGCATTTTAGATGTACTTATTATAAACAAGAGGGCCTGAAGGCCCTGATATCGCTCACCTGTTTTAATGAAGCCTGATAACTTTACCTTTGAATTTCACCCTTTTTTTTCTAAATCCATTCAAATTTGTAGTAAAGCATGTAAATAACATTGGAATACGACCTACTCTAGTATAGTAGAGTAAATCAAGTGCAGATAACTAGAGCCTAAATAATACTGAAATGAAGCCTTTCTAGCACACTGTTAAATATGCCATTTTCAGCAATTCAAAGGTAGATAACTCTTGACCTATTAATCCGATTTCAACCCTAATCAAACTCATCTGAACTCTTATAGTAGTATACAATCTGAGAAAGTTTGAAAAAGATTGGATAAAAATTGTGGCCTCAAGAGTGTAAACACTGTTAAATATGTCATTTTTAGCAATTCAAATGTAGATAACTCTCGACCTATTAATCCGATTTCAACCATAATCTAACTCATCCAAACTCTAGAGTCTAAACACTGTTAAATATGGCATTTTCAGCAATTCAAAAGTTGATAACTCTTGATCTATTAGTATGATCCTAACCATAATTGAACTCATCCAAACTCTTATGGAAATATACAATCTGGGCTAGTTTGAGAAAGATTGGATAAATAATGTGGCCTCTACAGAGTGTAAACACTGTTAAATATGGCATTATCAGCAATTAAAAGGTAGATAACTATTGACCTATTGGTCCGATTACAACCATAATCAAACTCATCCGAACTCTTATGGTAATATACAATTGGATAAATATTGTGGCCTCTAGAGTGTAAACACTAAAATTGTTGACGCCGGACGACGCACAACGGACGCCGGACATTCAAGTATTGCAAAAGCTCACCCTGAGCTAGCTCAGGTGAGCTAAAAAGCGTATTTTTTGCAGTGGGAAAGTGAATTAATGCACAAAAAAATCACCTTTTTAATAAATTTAATCAGAAACAAATTTCACTTAAATACAGTGCCAATACCCCTGCAATTAACGTGCATTAAATGCACAGTTAACACACTTTTTAGAGAAGAGAAGGTGCATTTCGCTTAATTTACTTTCAACCTGCTTTAAGTGTCAATAGTCTGTTAAAACTTGAAGAAAACTATGGGCTACTGGGTTAACTTGTTTTTAATAATTAGGATAGATTATTGCTGAAAACAGACTGATAGTAAAGCAGAATGCTCCTTTATTATGCATCCATCTGCTAGGATATATATAATATTGCATATGCCTCTATAAACTATTTTATTCAACGGAGAAATAAATTAAAGGCATACATAGGCAAATCTATAGGGTAATGGATTAATGAGTAACACATTAACATTTCAAACACAGAAAACATGTATCAAACACATTTGCTAACAGTTTCTATCAAGATCAGCGGCCTAATTAGTAGGACACTGTTTTTCACTCAATCAGACCCTGTTTCTTTAAATATAAAGAAAACCCAATAAAATTCAGAAGTTTAGCAGATGACATTTTCAATAGACAAAAGTAACTAAGGGTTGAAAGAATATTATAAAGCCAATACTTTCACCTCATCAATATAAACTTATCAATGGGGCCCTACCGATATACAGAGTTACTCCGCATGGCGAGGCTGCTAAGAGTAGCGCCCCTTTGATGAGGAGTCGTTTCCGGTTAAAGAGGGTATCGTTAATCCTTTATCTTCTACCGTGAATTTTGACATATTCGGCTTGTTTGCGTGCGCAAACACAAAACACGTAAGTATTATATGGAAATATAATCGAGAAAAAAACCAACATTTAACGAACGTTTTTTCTATTTAATGTCCTCGTGTTTGGTTATAGATTATATTAAACATTCGTACAATTCGTATCTCTCCCATTGATTCAGATTCATAAATGGCAAGTTAGCCATTCCGACAGTGTTTAGACGGCATTTCAGTACAAATACAATTTCAATTTAGGTTTCACATTTGCTATAGACCTCATTTATCGCCGAATCTGATGATCTATAAGCAATGACTAGTTGCGATATCGTAAAAAATATTGCGGATGTATACATTCTAGTAGACCTTTGGTCTAGAGATATAAGGTACGGTACCCCTCATGTTTCTGTGTTAAACATCGCCTATGGAAAACGGCTTCTGATGTGTAGGCATTGGCCTACCGTAATATTTTCTACCCTATCTCATCAACTCCCTCTTTTATAAGCTGTATGGTGACATATTGAGTTTTACTTTCTTCTTTCAGGAAAAATATGAAGGATGAATCCGACTATGGAGAGAACATTCTCCTGGATGAAAATACCTGGAAGAGACGATGCTAATGAGTAGATCTAGCGACACCATAGGGTTTAATTCAGAAATAAAGATTTTTATTTTGAAATATTTCCCTTATCCGGGGCCCTGGAATTAAGACATGCATTTATTTTAGACTTTTTATAAAATGCCTACAATAAAACTTCTAACAGTTTGCATCATGATTTGTTATTAAATTTTAAAAACCCATTTACATGGACGTCATAGCAACATTATTTTTCCTGATACACATAACTGTGACTTTTTTGTAAAGTTTTAACTCTATCACTGACGTCATGACTTCATCATCTGTCTTAGCTCATTACCCCATAGCCTGTTCCTAATTTTGAAAACAGGTGACTTTTCAAGCAGACTGAAAAGTAAAGCGGAATATTCCTTAAGGCACATTCTGCTTTACTTTCATCCTGCTTAAATCTGTCAAATGATACGGGATAGTAAGTATTTCTAATGGTCAATATCGTGGCTGTTTAAAATGAAACAATTTTCTTTAGTGGAGGAATGGGTTAAATGTGTAAAAAGTTTACTTATGGAGCAATTGGTTAACCCACGGAATTATACATGAGTGTATAATTCCATGGTTAACCCTTCTCCTGAAGAATATTTATTAATAAACCCTATCCTTTTATGAATATCTACCATTTAAACTATTACACTGGCTTATAAATTAATGACAGTTGCTGTAAGACATATCTTATATATATATATATATATAAAAAAAACACGGTGTAAACTCCTGTAAATATTCTTTTCCTTATCGTTATACAGTCAATATTGCGTGGTCTTTAACCGGAAACAACCCGACCGTTATCAGGGGAGCTCACTCTAGAGGAAAATTAGGATAACTCTGTAATGAGGTAGGCCCCCATAGTCCATGTTCTGAAATGAAACTTCAAAGAGTCATTTCGAAATGCAAATATAAAATGGTGAATAGTAACCAATCAATCTCTGTGTACAATATACAATTAAGCCTCACATACTGTGAGAAAACTGACTTTTTACATTGAAAGCATCATAGACCCTGACAAGTAGCTCACCAAGTTTTTTGTTGCCTAAACTTTGTTACTAGTGTAGAACCTCATCAGAATCTATGGTTATAATTGTGGCCAGACTTGAAACCTCTCTATTACGACCACTAAAACAAAGGTAAATTGATGGTATAAAAGATAGGTGACAGCTTTTAATTAGGTAACTAAAGGAGCTTTTCGTTTTATTGTCACCTTGTTTTTTAGCAGTCACCTGTTTTTAAACACCTAATAAGTAACAAAATTAAGTGGTGTTTATAGAGAGGTTTTTATTGTTTTGACAATAAGTCTGGTTTTCTCCTGGCCCCCTCATTTTCATCACACTAACAGTCACCTAGGAACTTGAAAAGGGCGTTTCTATGAGGAACTTGTAAAGACATGAAATAAGGGAAAGTATTACACAGACAATAATTTGGTTACTGTAAACATTTGTCAGCTTTCAAAAAGGGATTATTTATATCATGAAAAGAAAGGGTTTTTTCCACTCATGTGATTACATCTTTAACTCCCAGTTCTTTGTCAATGTCAGATACTGCATGCAGCTGATCAACAGTTGCTGGGTAATATATCAAGATAATCATTAGAAGCCATAATGTTTAAATTTAAACATAAATCTTTTTTGCATCCTGTGTAATTTTCTTGTCTGCAACAATTATTGTTCTCTGATATTGTTCTAACTGTAGAATTTTTGAAAATTGGATCTGAATTTAAATCAGTTTTGATCCTGATGAGACACATATGTTACACAGTACCTCATTAGCATCAAAACTATTTGCAAAGGTTATCATGTTTCACGGCTCACATATGCCATGGGTTAGTTAACAAGGGCCACTATGGCCCTATATCGCTCACCTGGTTCACCATGTAAAACTTGACCTATAATGATACAGATTACAACTGGACATGACCCACAATAAAACTCTAGTGTTAACAAGAATTTTCTATGATTTGACCTAGTGATCTAGTTTTTGACCAGACACAATCCAAGTTTGATTTTGAACTAGATTTGCTGTAGGCAAACATTCTGACAATATTTCATTCAAATCTAATGAGATTTGTAGCCTCTAGAGCGTTAACACTGTTTTTCTTTGATTTGACGTAGTGACCCAGTTTTTGACCAGACATGACCCATATTCACACTTGACTTAGATATTAATGAGGCAAACATTTTGACCCAATGTCATGAAGAGCCGATGAGATTTGTGGCCTCTAGAGTGTTCACAAGGTTTTTCTATGATTTGACCTAGTGACCTAGTGACCTAGTTGTTGACCGGACAATTGACTCATATTTGAACTCGACCTTGATATTTATTAGGCAAATATTTTGATCAAGTTTCATTAAGATCCAATGAGATTTGTAGACTAGAGTGTTCACAAGGTTTTTCTATGATTTGACCTATGATTTGACCTAGTGACCTAGTTTTTGACCGGACATGACCCATATTTGAACTTGACCTAGATATTAATTAATAAGCCAACAATTTGATAAAGTTTCATTAAGATGCAATGAGATTTGTAGCCTCTAGAGTGTTCACAAGGTTTGTCTATAATTTGACCTAGTGACCTAGTTTTTGACAGGACATAACCCACATTAGAACTTGACCTAGATTCGAACAATATTAGTAAAGTACCGCTAGAAGTGTCACCATGCCAAATATCAAAACTCTAGCCAGATTAGTTTCAGAGAAGAAGTGGTTTGAAGATTTCACTATATAACTCTATGTTAATTTGTGACCCCCGGGGCGGGGTCATTTTTGACCCCAGGGACATAATTTGAACAATCTTGATGCTTTGTGCCAAATATCTAAGCTCAGGGTACTGTGATTTCAGAGAAGCAGATTTTTTAATTTTTTTATTGAAACAATCTATTTTTGGCTCCTGTGACCTAGATATGGGATTGATCGATAACATTTGAACAACTTTCAAAAAGGACCATATAAGGATCATTCCTGCCAAGTTTAGTTTAAATCCATTCAGCAGTTTAGGAGCAGATGTCATTTAAAGAAATTGTTGATGACGGACGATGAACGGACATCAGACGACCAAGGACACAGGACAATCAAAAAAGCTCACCTTGGCGCTTTGTGCCAGGTGAGCTAAAAATATGACTTTTAGAAGGTTTTAAAATTTCAATTTGATATTTCTGAACACGGAAAATGACCGCACCCTCTGGCGAACATGTTTTTTGACGGATCAAAATTCTTTGAACAGCTTTTAAAATCTATATCCATTGAGAAACATTTTGGTGAAAATCAAATTGAAATCGGACCAGCAATTTTTGAAGATTTTTCTAGATTTTGTACACTGTAGCCATGGCAGCAAGACCATTTGCCCCTACCACTTTTTTTTGAACAATTTTATGAAGCTCAAACCAACAGCATGTATCTAACCAAGTTTTGTTACACTGGGGCTATTTGTTTCAGAGAAGAAGTAGTTTGCAATTGTTGATGGACAGATGGACGTTCTTACTAGACGCTATTTATGTGGCTAATCCTTATGTTTTCTGTTGAGTGGCTAGCAACACAAGAGACAATTTCTTTTTGCTCTAATTTTGGAATAGAAAGATCTGGAGGCTAACCCTACCCCTAACCCTATGTCCCACAACTGGACAGGTTAATGTCCCAAGAAATGGCCAGGTTAATGTCACAAAAGATGACCAGTTTTAATGTTTTTCAATTATGGGGCTAAGAATTTTAGCCACAAAAGTACCTCTAGTAATTAGCACGGACAGACGGACAGTTTGACAGACAGACGCCAAACAGAGTATTATCAATATAGCTAAAAATACTACAATCTCATTGAAAAAAACCTTACTTCAACCACTAATTAACTCTTTACTCCAATGGGAAATTAAAACTACAATCTGTATTACATGTCAGAGATCATGTGTTAATGTCTTTTGAATACCTAGTTTTCTTAAGATTTTCCATAGGAAAAAGTACAAATCACCTATAAGGTCAACTGTGTTTTTAAGGCAATGACTTCTTAAAGCAAGATGACAGTAAAGCAGAAAGCTCCTTTAGGAGCTTTCTGCTTCACTTTCATCTTGCTTTAAGCTGCCACCTGTATTCAACAGCATCATAGAATATTTACTTTTGGTGCTTCTATGGAGATGCAGGTTTTGGTGTCAAAGGCACTGCTATGGAGGAAGGGGTTAAAGATCTTAAAGCTCTTTCATTAGACATGCAGGTTCTAGAATTCAATACACTTTATTACCTCGATTAATAACCTGCCTATTACAAACAGAAATTGACATGGAAATGAACTACAAGGCACTTGTTCATTACTATTATATTACTAGGAAATTATTAATTCATATCAAAAGCATTCACTCTGTGGAACGTTCTTGAAATAGAAAATTTCTATATCCTTAATTATTATTAAAATTTTTCGCTTTTACAAGTCACACTGGTCTGATTTAAGCGTGTCAAAAAAGTTATTAAGTGGTTAACTTTTGTGTTGTGAACACTTAAAAAGCAGAATCTGAAAAAAAAAAATTGAATGCGTATGCAATCAGAAATATAAAACACTTGTTGATCCAACATCTAAACAAATAAATCCCAGTGAAACTCCACAGGATCTTGTACATGTACCAAGAAAGGTAATGTGGATGGGAACAGACACTGTTTTAACAGGTCTTCAGACAAGATATATTTCATAAAGAAATATGTGCAAACTTAATACTTGAGATGATTTCAAACTCAATGAAACAGTATACACAGATCTTTCAAATGTCACAACAGTCAATTTCTATTAAAGATCTCTTCCTAACATTATGCTGGATGACTGTATTGTTTCTAGGGACAATGTGAAGTCTTTTCAAAAAGACATGCAAGACAACAAAAGAAAGACAATAATAAAAATCTTGCGCACATTTTCCATGTAGCAAATATGATTATGTACTGACCAACAATTTTTCAAACAAAAATGTGTGACAGTTGACTATATCTAACAGTCAAGTCAAAAAGAAGTACATGTCATGTGGACACATACCAACATGTGGGTGCCAAATGGATTTGTTGCTTGTTATCTAAAAATGCCTTTCTACTATGGTTGTACAGGCCTCAACCAAATAAGTAAAACATGATTCTGGTGAAAATTGTGAAGGAGCTGACAGAAAATGCTCTTAAACAGGCTGAACCAAGGTAAAACATCTGAAAAATCTTTTGCAACCATTATCCTTGCAGTACTGAATAAAACAGATCCTGAAGATAGATGGCAAACTTGTACTTCAGAATGCATTCTCTATGAGAATGTTCTCATCTGGCAAAGGGACTTGAGGTTACTGGTACCCAAATTGTTCAGTCAGAGCATGGCATCAGCTACAGTCAAAGTTCTTGAGGGTCTTATAGAGATGAGAAAGTTTGTGAAATTTAGTAAGGAAGTTGAAAAGTTGACCAAAATCCGTTATGTAGGTGAGCCTGCATTGCTAAGGCAGCAAAGGCCACAGGGGCACCATAACGACAATATACAGGGACTCCTTCATTTAAATGCCAATCTGTAAAAATTGTACACAAACCATCTACTTAATAATTATAATGAAGCATGATTACTCTATTAAATGGTATCGAAACCAGCTAGGATACAAAATGTACATTTATGTATGAACTTGACAAGAGATGTGCAAGAGCCATAATATGATGCAGAGTTTCAATAAGTCACACTGACTTCTATTATGGGTCTGATTTCCTCACAGCTCTGAACTTAAATTGAAAAACTGATAAAGGTAAATAAAGTAGAACCAACGACCCGACAAGTTGGGTTTACGATTTTATTTCTTTACCGACGTTTCGAATCTACAAGATTCTTCTTCAGGGCATATAAAAAATACATACAAATATTATACTGAAGTACCCCTGGTTTTGGGTGTCAAAATTGAAAAAGGATATGTTAAGATCTTGAGCAAAAGCAAGCTGCGATAACTCAGTTCATACAATGATGCCCTTTTCATACCGGTGTCTAAGCTTCCAAACCTGGTACTAGTTTACCTGCTACAAGTGAGTGCTTAAAACTATCAGTATATAGTTTCAAGTCAAAACTGCCCTTAAAGATCAACAATGTCTCGGAAGAGACTTAATAGCAAAGCTGCATGATGATATATTATACCTGCACAAAGCTAAAACAGGTGCTTTGAGTATAAACAAAGTTTCAATTTTATTGAAGTGAATTTGTTGAGATCAGTGACCACAGATCTTCATTTGTTTTGGAAATTTCCAGTAGATCTAGGTATGTTTTATGTCTGAAGAACCAAAACAACTGACTGGCAAAGTCTTAACTCAGTCACCTATGAAACTTATTCAATTAAGTCTAAGTCGATTTTTGACCAATTAGGGTTTATTTATTAAATAACAATATTGCAAAATGACAAACATTGGAGACACTGATCCTGCAGGAGCTGTCTACATGTTCAGGGCATGCACTGTTTGCATAGGACAGGTGTACTTTTTGCAGGGTTTTCCTCCACCCCCTAGCTTCCGGTTTAGACGAAATGAAAGTATAGTTTGCGACGAGCGATTTGATTGGCTGATTGAAAAAAGAATGTATATACCGGAAAGATATGTAAATATATATCGTTCTCATGATTTTTGGTTGAAATTGTTAAGCATGCAGTGATTAAAGTCTTGCATTAATATAAGTTCAGTACACTTGTGCACAATGTGACACTGTAATCAGTAGTTTATTCAGTTTGACAGAAGCACGGGAAGACGCTCGCGCGAATGACGTCAAGTAGAGAAAACGTTATTCTTTCCCTATAAACGCGTTTATACTAATACTATTATTTCATTTGCAAACCATTTGGAGGCTGATCAGACACCAGGTAACCAGGCGTCTGACTAGGCTCCAAATTGTTTGCCATTGAGATTAAAATGAATACGCAAAAATATTTAAAAGTTGTCATTCATTACATTTTAGTGACATGCGTTTGCGTTTTGTTTGCGTTTAAGCGGGAAAGAATAACGTATTGTCTACTGTACGGGAATACTCTCGCGTGAATTATTCAGCCAATGAAATTTGCGCTTACAAATGCTTTAACTTGACCCGAGGTCAACCGGAAGCTAGGGGGTGGAGGAAAACCCTGTATTTTAAAATACCGATTTCATTCTTGATTTTTGAAGTTACGTATTCAAATCAACCATCGAAAAAATGTATTTTGGATAGAAAAATATCTTATCTATGGACTGCAAAAGATTTGGTTTCGATTGAATGCATTTTAGTAGGTAATTCGTGTGGTCGAAGTGACACAGTGTAGAATCGGTTACACACCATGGTCTTATAATAATATATAGCAGACCGGTAAATGCCTATAGTCAACCCATATAGATTTTTTTTTTTTTTTAAATTTCACTCCAATAATATAGACATTGCTAATCGGTTGGGGGAAAATCTTTTGGATATAGATCTAGAATCTAGACCTAATTGATATTATACTTATTGATAGACCGATATAGCGGCATCGAGTCAACTCGGATAAACATTTTTTTTTTAAAAATTGTAATTCCATTCCAATACATTAGACATTGCCACTGGCACCAGAGTCATGGACTTATAATATATATCGGTAGAGGTATAGATAAAGTAAACACATACACATAAAAAGTCCATGACTCTGGTGCCAGTGGTTAAGTTAAATTAGTTCCCCTTTACATTATCTCCCCTTAGAAATGGTGGAATAGAAAGATATTTCTTCATGCACATCTTTCCATGGTGCTCTATCAGACTGTGAATTTTTTCCAATCCGATTAAGGGTGTAGGAGCAGTTGTGCTTAAAAGGATGGACAGTCAGGCAGACAGACAGATGGATGGATGAATGGATTCCTATATATCTTCCCCCACAACTTCTTTGCAGGGAGTATAAAAAGTCACAGCTATAGAAACCTTCATTATTACTATTGTCTTGCACTAAGAGCAGTGACCTGTTTTTAACGGCAACCATGTATCTTCATCCAGTAGTTGCTTTACACAAGTTTCACAGTATTTTTGTCAATATCTATATGAGTTTTAAAAGCCTTTTTGGCAACAGTCTAATTTTTTTAATCAATTTGAGTAGTCTGACTATACTTGTTTTTGCCAAAACAATATTTGGCCTGGATACAAACAGTAATGCATACTTTACATTTTCTATGGGCCATTAATTGGTTTATTTTTTGTGTGGGTTTCAGGTCATCATGCTATCAGGTACTGGTCAACATTGTCTACATACAGTTGAACTTTGATATCTATGTAGCTGGGTTGAGTTTATGATTAAATGGTGAGATTTGTGTAAGCTGTCCGGTGGTTCAGTCTGTAGAACACTTGCCCTGTAAGCAAGGGATCCCAGGTTCGAGCCCCGGTCTGGCTGCATATTTTTCTCAACATGTTACATTTGGGACCTTAAAAGCGCTTTTTTAAAATAATTTCTTTTCCTTTATTCGACTGTCACGAATGGTTTAATTCTATTGCTCACCTTTAACTTAACATGTTTCTATAAGAACCCTTTAATGTTTTAGGCACTACACATTGTTATAAGCACCGGAACTGAGAGAGAGGCCATTGTTTGTGAGGGTTGTCGCGCCTTGCCTGATGGTAAGTTTACATGTACTTGTTAATTGGGAGAATACATTATTTCATGTAGAGTAATAAACAAGGCAAAAGGGGACCGTCACCGGATCAGCAGATCTCGGTATTAAGTAATGTTTACATTGCAAGCAGATTATATTATATGTTCTAATACTTATTATTGTTAACAATGTAAAGGTTTATGCGCATGACGTCATTATACGTCTCAGCTGGCTGAGTGTACCTGACTGTTAATATTTATTGCAGTAGTGTTTACTACGTGGTGCATGACGTCTCTGGATTGAGCATAATTATAATATATTATTACGTATCATTGGACATTGTGCATGCTAAATAAAGACTTGTAAACTGACATTTGGTTGCCATTCTACCTGAAATCATATAGGCCACAGTTTTACATCTAGAACACCCGTTAACCATAACTTTTCCGTTTTTCTATATTTAAAATTCATTATTTTGGCCTCGTTTATGTCCAACAGATCCTTATTACAGATCCTTATTACAAAGTTTCGAAATACAAATATGTTCGGATTATCCCTTTACCCCATAGCCTGTTTCTAGTTTTAAAGACAGGTGATCACTTTAAGCATTTCATTGCTTTAACCCTTTCCCAAATAGAAGCGCCTTTTAGAGGCTATGATTTATTCATCCGCTGAAGAAAATAGTTCCAATTTAATCAGTAATGAATATGTATTTTAGGGAATATTTTTCTATATTATAGTACATGATAGCTTAAAGCAGGCTGAAAGTAAATCAGAATGCGCCCTAAGGCGCATTCTGCTTTACTTTCAACCTGCTTTAAGTAGTCACCTATCTTAAGTACTAGAAATAGGCTATGGGGTAAAGGGTTAAGCTGTCACCTGCCTTTTATCCAATCAATCAACCATTCTTTTTAGTGGTTGTAACACAGAGGATTTACTGTAGGAAATCATACAGCTATATCTCATTAGCTTGTTTACCTCAAGAAATGAAACTTAAAAGGCGTGCACACCTACAAGCTTCTAATGAATCTTTAATGAAAACAGCCCATTACAAGAGTTCAACTCCTAGTAACTTTTATCTTCACTGCTAATACACCAGCTTGACATAAAAGCTTAAAGGAGAAATAAAGAAATCAGTGGTCTGTTTAATTGGCAAATTAATCCAGACTTCTTGAAGATTGGTTGTAATTTTGCTAACAACAAAGAGTTGTCAGAAGACAACAAAGCACGCCAATGGCACATTTCGAAACTTAAAAGCAGAATCTAAAGTCAAGGTCACAGGTGTAAAATCTTTGACATGGATTCAACAGTCTTGTCTACAGGCAAGCGTGCAGCAAATATTGAATCTGTAAGTCAAAGGGTAAAGTAGTTGTGAGCACTTTTCAAAACTTAAAGCACATTTTGAAACTTAACCATAGAGTCTGAGGTCAAGGTCACAGGGGTCCAAAATGTTGTATGGTGGAAAAGGTCTTGTCCCAAGGCATGTGTTATTCAAGTATGAAAGTTTTATGTGTAACGGTATAGTAGTTGTTTTTTTCTCCAAAACTAAAATTACACCTTTCAAAACTTAAAGAGAGTCTGAGGTCAAGGTCACAGGTGTCTAAAATGTGACATGGTCAGAAAGGTCTTGTCATAAGATGTGTTTGTTGCAAGTATGAAAGCTCTATGTAGAAGGGTATAGTAATTTATTAGTAGTTAATATCACTTAGCAAAACTTAACACATATTTCAAATCTTATATCTAGGTCACAGGGGTCCAAAATGTCCTATGGTTGGATAGATCATCCTTGTATATCCAGAATGAAAATTTCCTCATTGTAATATGCAGGCCTAAATCGGTTAATGTTGAGAAAAATTTAAATCATAATTCAGGGCTGCCATTTCTTCTGATTTTTATCCAAGCAGATGGTAGTTTAAAGCAGGCTGAAAGTAAAGCAAAATATGCACCTTCAGGCACATTTTGCTTTTCTTTCAACCTGCTTTAAGTTGCCACATGTCTTCAAAACCAGATTCAGTCTAAGGGGTAAAGGGTTAAAGGTACAATTTGTAAAATCCTAGCTTGAAAATAGAAAATTGGGAAATCTTAGGATTTTTCATGATCAACTTATGGCAGCCCTGATAATTCAAACATTTTTTTTTCGTTGCTCAAAATAATTCTGTATCTATCACATTGGTTTATCCTGAGGAAAGTCAAAAGTTCAGCAATAAATAAAATAAATTCAGGTCATAGTGATTGGCCGGATGATGAATTTTCCAGAAATCTCGAAGATTTATTGCAAAAATATCATCTCAACATCAATTTAAAACACAATGTACAGACAAACCTTTCTGTTGTTTTTATGTTTGTAGCAACCCACTTTGAAATAAATTAGTACTTTGAAATAATTGTTCAAAACAGGTTGAAAATTTATTTCAATATGGGATTTCATTGGGAACAGTATACCAACCTGTTTTGAAATAAAATTGCAAAATGAGGATTTAATTAAGCACTTTTCATGACATTGAAAATATAAGTACAGAATACATCTAAACTATAGTTAACACTTGTTGTATGTTTCCAGTGTCTGTAGACTCGTGACTTCACATCGAGTTAATATTATGACAACAATGACTTCAAATAGATAATTTTAAAACACCCGCACACACCCCTATATAAACAAAGAAAATGTAGCGCCGTTGCAAATTGTGGTTAATTTGAAGTGTTGGAATCAAAACAATAAATAGATACCGGTGTTTTATCTTAAATAATAACAAATCAAGAGGCCCTTGTGGGCCTAAATATCTCTCACCTGGGAAAACCCACATGACCCCTGGGATGGAGGAATCTTCACCCCAATGACATAATTTCAAAAATCATGCTGATGAACCTGCAAATGAAGTGTTCTGTTAAATATCTAAGCTCGTTACTTCATACATAGTTTCAGACAGGAAGACTTTTCATTGAAAAGCTAATATGACCTACATGTAGATATGCAACTGGTCAGAATCATTTCAACACTATTGGTAAAGGACCACCAGAAGGGTCACCATGCCAAATATCAAAACTCTTGGCATATTAGTTTCAGAGAAAAAGATGTTTGAAGATTTCACTATATAACTCTCCGTACAATTGTGACCCCCCCCCCCCCCCCTCCCCCCAAATGGGTGTGATCGTTTTTTACCCCAGGGACAGAACAATCTTGATAGAAGACCTGTAGATTATGCTTTGTGCCACATATCTAAGCTCTGGGTACTGTGGTGTCAGACAAGAAGGTTTTTAAAATTTTCATTGAAAAAAAATCTATTTTTAGCTCCAGTGACCTAGATATGCATCGGACTGGAACTGTTTCAATAACTTTGGTAAAGGGTCTCTAGAAGTATCACCATGCCAAATATCAAAGCTCTGGCCACATTAGTTTCAGAGAAGAAGATGATTGAAGATTTCACTATGTAACTATGTACAAGAGCCCCATGGGGCATATGTCGCTCACCTGAGAATAGCTGTACATCAAAATGGAGATAATGATTTATGTCCAGGACGGGGTCATTTTTTACCCGAGGGGCATAATTTGAACAATCTTGATAGAGGACCTGTAGATGATGCTATGTTCCACATATCTAAGATCAGGGTACTAGGGTTCTAGACAAGAAGACTTTTTTTTAAGTTTCCATTGAAAAAATCTATTTTTAGCTCCTGTGACCTACATATGCAACAGACTGGAACCATTTGAACAAAATAGATAAAGGACATCTAGAAGTAACACCATTCCGAATATCAAAGCTCTGGTTATATTAGCTTCAGAAAAGAAGACGTATGAAAACTGTGACCCACGGAGTGGGGCTAATTTTGACCCCAGGGGCATAATTTGTACAAACTTGATAGAGGACCTGTAGATGATATGCAATCGACCAGAACCATTTGAACCTTATTGGTATAGGACATCTAAAAGTGACACCATGCCAGATATCAAAGCTCTGGCCATATTAGTTTCAGAGGAGAAGACGTTTGAAAATTTCACTATATAACTCTATGTTAAACTGTGACCCCCCGGGCGGGGCCAATTTTGACCCCAGGGGCATAGTTTGTAGTTTGATAGAGGACCTGTAGATGATGCTATGTGACAAATGTCTAAGATCTGGCCCTTGTAGTTTCAGACAAGAAGATTTTTTAAGATTTCCTTATTTTTTCACTTGGTTGCCATGGCAACCAAGAGTTCTACATTGTTTTTAATTCTTTGAACAAGTTTGAAAGAACTTGACCCAAGGAACATTCGTGTAAAGTTTGGTTGAAATCTTTTCAGCGGTATATGAGGAGATATCATTTGAAGCAATTGTTAAAGACAACAATGACTGTATAAAGTGAAATATTTTCTTCTGTGGAAGAATAAATTAAAGACATAAAAAGGAATATGTATGGGTTAATAGGTGAATAAATAACATTATTTACATTTTCTAAATATAAGAAACTATATGTAAATGAGTGGCAAATAGTTTGGATCCAGATTAGATGCAGCATTAGGTGGCATCTGACCTGGATCCATACTGTTTATGGCCAAGAATTAGACAGAAAGATAAACAAACAAACAAAACACAAACAAACAAACAGACAGACCAAAAGTAATATGCCTCAAACTAAGTTGTGCTTGAGCATAAAATAGCAGACATCACTATAATTTCTGTTATGTATCTCAGTGACCTGAGTTCAGAGCTAGCTATGGGTCAGTTATGCAATTGGAGACGGCCTCAGAGAGAAATGACTATTATCATGCTGAACTGTTGTCTGCTCCAAATGTTTGTATGTGAAATATGTAAAAAATAATAACTTATATTTTCTAAATATAAGAAAATATGTAAATGAGGGGCAAATAGTTTAGATCCAGATTAGATGCAGCATTATGTGGCATCTGACCTGGATCCAAACTGTTTGCAAAAATGTTGCATTTAGTATAAGGGTAGCTTCTTAGCCTGGAAGATACAATGGGTCTGTATAAAAACGGATCATTAGAGAGTTTTTACTGTCAGACCTGCATCAAAAAGCACTGATATGGCCAGGGTTGAGTCAAATTTGACCCTAGGGTTTTCATTTTTTACAATTTTGAAAGTGATTTAGTAGAAGATACTATTCATGCAATATCTAAGGTGTGGGAACAGTGTTTTTTTACAAAAAACTTGTTTAAAGTTTTTCACTTTTTTTAATAAATTTCAATAAGTAGTCCACTTTAAAGTTTCATTTTAACGATTTCTGTAGAGAAGCATCCAAGGAATACCGTGAGCAAATTAGTTTTTTCCTCAGACTCGCGGTTTCAGAGGAGTTGTCGCTTGAAGTAAATTTGAACGGACGGACAGATGGACAGACGGACAGACGGACGACGGGCGATCACAACAGCTCACCTTGAGCCTTCGGCTCAGGTGAGCTAAAAATGGTGACCCCCGGGACGAGGCCAATTTTGACCCCAGGGGCATAATTTTAACAAGAGGGCCTGAAGGCCCTGATATCGCTCACCATTTGTAATGAAACCTGATAGCTTTACCTTTGAATTTCACCCGTTTTATTCTAAATCCATTCAAGTTTGTCGACCTACTGTAGTATAGTAGAGTACATCAAAGGCAGATAACTAGAGCCTAAACAATACTGAAATGAAGCCTTTTTCTAGCATTTCAAAGTATATCAAGGGCAGATAACTATTGCCACAATGATTACATTTCAACAATAAATGCACTCCTTCCAGAACGTATAGCTACATCCTTTGTGTACAAGTATAATCAAAATCCATTGAAAACTGTAGTTGCAAGAGTGTAAACGCTGTAAAATATGGCATTTTCAGCAATTCAAAGGTAGATATCTCTTGATATATTTATCCGATTCCTACCATAATCACACTTTTTCAAACTCTTATGGTCATATACAATCTGGGCAAGTTTGAAAGAGCTTGGATAAATATTGTGGCCTCTAGAGTGTAAACACCGTTAAATATATCATTTTCAACAATTCAAAGGTAGATAACTTTTGACCTATTGATCCGATTACAACCATAATTGAACTCATCTGAAGTCTTATGGTAATATACATTCTGAGTAAGTTTGAGAAAGATTGGATAAAATTTGTGATCTCTAGAGGGTAAACATCGTTAAATATGGCATTTTCAGCAATTCAAAGGTAGATAACTCTCGACCTATAAGTCTGATTTCAATCATAATCATACTCATCTGAACTCTTATAGTCATTTCCAATCTGAGCAGGTTTGAGATAGATTGGATAAAAATTGTGGCCTCTAGAGTGTAAACACTGTTAAATATGGCATTTTCAGCAATTTAAAGGTAAATAACTCTTGATCTATTTGTCCGATTTTTACAAAAATAAAACTCATTCGAACTCTTATAGTCATATACAATCTGGGCAAGTTTTAGAAAGATTGGATAAATACTGTGGCCTCTAGAGTGTAAACACCGTTAAATATGGCATTTTCAGCAATTCAAAGGTAGAGAACTCTTGTTCTATTTGTCCGATTTCAACCAAAATCAAACTCATTCGAAATCTTATGGTCATATACAATCTGGGCAAGTTTTAGAAAGATTGGATAAATACTGTGGCCTCTAGAGTGTAAACACTGTTAAATATGGCATTTTCAGCAGTTCAAAGGTAGATAACTCATGACCTATTTGTCCGATTTCAACCATAATCGAACTCATATGAACTCTTATGGCAATATACCATCTGAGCAAGTTTGAGAAAGATTGGATAAATATTGTGGCCTCTAGAGTGTAAACACTAAAATTGTTGACGCCGCACGCCGGACGCCGGACATTCAAGGATTGCAAAAAAAATCTTGATAGAGGACTTATAGATGATGCCAATGTGCCAAATATCTAAGCTCTGGCTCTTGTGGTTTTTAACAAGAAGATTTTTTTAATTTTTATTGAAAAATTCTATTTTTTAGCTCCTGTGACCTAGATATGCAACAGACCCTATCCGTTTCAACAATATTGGAAAAGGGCCTCTAGAAGTGCCATCATGCCAAATATCAAAGCTCTGGCCATATTAGTTTCAGAGAAGAAGATGATGGAAGATTTCACTATTTAACTCTATGTAATACGCTGACCCCCGGGGCGGGGCAAATTTTGACCAAATTGAGGGACAAAATTTGAACAATCATGATAGAGGACCTATATATAGATGATGCCATCACAGTGCCAAATATCTAAGCTCTGGCTCTTGTGGTTTTTAACAAGAAGATTTTTAAAGTTTTCATTGTAATGATCTATTTTTAGCTCATATGACTTAGATAATTAATAACTATGCAACGGACCAGAAATGTTTGAACAACTATGAAAAAGGACCATAATTATAAGGGTCATTCAGGCCAAGTTTGGTAAAAATCCATCCAATAGTTTCTGAGGAGATGTCGTTTAAAGAAATTGTTGAAAATGAACAACGACGGACACAGGACAATCCAAATAGCTCATTTTGTATTAATTCTGAACCAATGAAACAACACAGCTGCCATGACATCAGTTTCAACCTGCTTTTAGCAACAATCTGTATTAAGAAAGTGAAAACTAGCCATTGGGAAAATGAGTTAAGCATGACCTTATCATTTTAAGTCTTTCCTCTGCATATGATTTATTCCTCCATTGAAGAAAATAGTTCAAGTTTATAGTCATGATCATGTACCAAAAGAAATATTTTCTATATCCTAGCAGATGGTAACTTACAGCAGGCGCATTATACTGCTTTATGCCCCGTTTACACAGACGCTTGGGCCTAAATGGGTACCCAATTGGTCTAATTATTTTACACCTCTCACTGTTTTGATCAGTTGTCATAAGTGATCTAATTTCAGGCTTTCAGTGTAAACCAGTATCGGTCATGAATAATTGTTAGATCGGTAAAAAAACATAGGTTGCTGGTAGGTGATCAACAGCAGCTTAATCTGGGTTAGATCGGCCACCAATTGGTGACTCATGAAATCCGATTGGCAACTGATTAAAAGCTCATTGGGGATATCGGTAGTAGACAGGTTGTCAATCAGTTATTTGTAAAAAAGTTTCACCGATCGTCAATTTTAAACATGTTTAAAATTCCCAATAGGTGATTTTTTCCAGAGGAAACTCCTCTTTACCCAATACTAATTGATAGGTGGAAAACAGGTGGCCAATAGGTGATGTCGGTGGTAAATAGGTTTTCATCGGTCCCATCCCTAGTTTGGCTAAGAAAACTACTGATCTATCACTGATGGTTCTGTGTAAACGGGGTGTTCACTTTCAACCTGCTTTAAGTGGTACCCTGTCTTCAAAACTAAAAACTGGATATGGAGTCAATGGTTTTCTCATAAAACTACCCCTGTTTTCAAAAGCGAACAACGATCGCAAATATCCTTGTCTGCAACATGTTGGAGATCACTTTGATGTCATAACTCTATTCCAAGACATCACTCTATTCCACTTTGATGATGTCACTATATTCCAATAAAGGCCTAGCTAGTTGTTGCTTGAAATACCTTACAATTTTTGGTTATGAGAGAAATAAATCTGTCACTCATCATCTGATCAAGCTGATCTCAACAGAGTATAGAATAGTAAAGTACTTAAGCTTGCCAAGGCTCGCTTAATAACATTTCAATTCTAGACTAGGTTAAGATCAGCTTGTCTCAAAGATCTATGAGTGACAGATCCTTTATAAACCTTGATTAAAAAGCTTTTTTGGAAAAATCATCATAAGAGAGAAATGAAGGTCAATAACTCGGATATAAACAAGTAAAATATTGGAATAAAAATTGTTCTGTCTTGTGTGACTAAGGTTTCAATTACGGTACAAGATACTTCACGTTATAGAATTTCAACTATACGGAAGGTTTCATTTTATACAATTTCTGATTCAAGTATGTTCATCTTCTTCATAATAATTGCATTGGCTCTCTGTTTCATTCTAACCTGTCTTATGCTGATCAAGTTGTCAATTTTCCTTTTACTCATTACACCATAGATATATGCCTTTTATGCATTAAACTAATTCCTCCGCTGAAGAAAGTATTTTCCAATTTATAGTCATAGATATGCACCTTAAAAAATATTTTCTATAATATTATTTCGCAGATTATGGCTTAAAGCAGGCTTAAAATAAAGAATAATGCACCATAACCCATTACCCCATAAATACTCCTTTTTACGCCTTTATATTATTCCTGCACTGAAGAAAAAAGGTCAATTTTATACTGTCATGAATTTGTAGCATATTGGCTATATTCTAGCAGGTGATAGCTTAAAGCAGGCTGAAAGTAAAGCAGAACCCATCTAAGGCGCATTATGCTTTACTTTCAACCTGCTTTAATTAGTCACCTGTTTTGAAATTTAGAAACAGGCTATGGGGTAATGGGTTAAGGCAAATTTTCCTTTACTATCAAACTGCTTTAAGCAGTCATTTGTCTTAAAAACTATACAAACAAACTGTGGGGTAACATGTTTATCAAACTATTTGTCAAGAAAATGCTGTGTTCTTCATAACTGAAACTCTACATAACTGGAAATGATTTTTCCTTCTACCATATAATCTTTTTTCTAAGTGGATCGAACCTGTTGATAAATGAATGCTGTTATAATGACAAGGATCAACTCTTAATCATGATATCCTTTGCAAACAGATGGGACTCTGATGAGACACTGTGTCACATAGCGTCTCATCAGGATACAAAATATTTGACAATCTAGCTACAGGTTTTAAAAGAAAATTTAAAAATTCCATTTTTAGAACATTAGCAGACAACAATTATTGTTGCAGACAAAAATATTACTCAGCATGCAAAGAGTTAAGCATTTCTTGGCTCGCAGTGAGGAATTGATATATTTCAATTCCAGTGAAATTTGTGTTCATGCAGCCACCACTCCAAAAGTTATATATATATTTGTAATCTTTAATACAGGTTGAAGCTTAACACAAGACAAAAGTAAAGCAAACAAGACTGCACATTCAATACAAGGGCCACTATGGCCCTAAATCGCTCACCTGGTACACCATGGCAAACTTGACCTATAGTGACCTAAATTATGACTGGACATGTATGTGTACCCACAATCAACCTCTAGAGTGTAAACAAGATTTTCCAATGATTTGACCTAGTGACCTAGTTTTTTAAAGGACATGACCCATATTCAAACTTGACCTAGATATCAATGCGACAAACATTCTGACCAAATTTCACCAAGATCCAATTAGATTTGTAGCCTCTAGAGTGTTAAAAAGGTTTTTCTATGATTTGACCTAGTGACCTAGTTTTTGACCTGACATGACCCACATTCGAACTTGACCTAGATATCAATGAGACAAACATTCTGACCAAGTTTCATCAAGATCCAATGAGATTTGTAGCCTCAAGAGTGTTCAAAAGGTTTTTCTATGATTTGACCTAGTGACCTAGTTTTTGACCAGACATGACCCATATTCAAACTTGACCTAGATATCAATAAAACAAACATTCTGACCAAGTTTCATCAAGATCTAATGAGATTTGTAGGCGCTAGAGTGTTCACAAGGTTTTTCTATGATTTGACCTAGTGACCTAGTTTTTGATCGGACATGACCCACATTCAAACTTGACCTAGATATCAATAAGGCAAACATTCTGACCAAGTTTCATTAAGATCAACTGAGATTTGTAGCCTCTAGAGTGTTAACAAGATTTTTCTAAGATTTGACCTAGTGACCTAGTTTTTGACCGGACATGACCCACATTCAAACTTGACCTAGATATCAATGAGGCAAACATTCTGACCAAGTGTCATAAAGATCCATTGAGATTTGTAGTCTCTAGAGTGTTAACAAGGTTTTTCTATGATTTGACCTAGTGACCTAGTTTTTGACCGGACATGACCCACTTTCGAACTTGACCTAGATTTCATCAAGACAAACATTGTCATGAAGTTTCATGAAGACAAGAGCCCCATGGGGCATATTTCGCTCACCTGAGAATAACTGACAAAATGGTGAAAAAGATTTATGTCCAGGACAGAGTCATTTTTTACTCGATTGGCATAATTTGAACAATCTTGAAAGAGGACCTGTAGATGATGCTATGTGCCAAATATCTAAGATCAGGGTACAAGGGTTTTAGACAAAAAGATTTTTTTAAGTTTCCATTGAATTTTTTTTTTTTAGCTCCTGTGACCTACCTATGCAACAGACTGGAACCATTTGAACAAAATATGTAAAGGACATCTATAAGTGTCACCATGATGAATATCAAAGCTCTGGCCGTATTAGTTTCAGAGAAGAAAACGTTTGAAAATTTCACTATATAACTCTATGTAAAACTGTGACCCCTGGGGCGGGGCCAATTTTTACCCTAGGGACATAATTTGAACAAACTTGATAGAGGACCTGTAGATGATGCTATGTGCCAAATATCTAAGCTCTGGCCCTTGTAGTTTCAGACAAGAAGATTTTTTAAGTTTTCATTGAAAATTATTTTTTTTTTAGCTCCTGTGACCTACTTATGCAACCAACCGGAACCATTTGAAGAAAATATGTAAAGGACATCTAGAAGTGTCACCATGATGAATATCAAAGCTCTGGCCATATTAGTTTCAGAGAAGAAGACGTTTGAAAATTTCACTATATAACTCTATGTAAAACTGTGACCCCCGGGGCGGGGCCAATTTTGACCCCAGGGACATAATTTGAACAGACTTGATAGAGGACCAGTAGATGATGCTATGTGCCAAATATCTAAGCTCTGGCCCTTGTAGTTTCAGACAAGAAGATTTTTAAAGTTTTCATTGAAAAAATCTATTTTTAGCTCCTGTGACCTACTTATGCAACCGACCGGAACCATTTGAACAAAATGTGTAAAGGACATCTAGAAGTGTCACCATGCTGAGTATCATTGCTCTAGCCATATTAGTTTCAGAGAAGAAGACGTTTGAAAATTTCACTATATAACTCTATGTAAAACTGTGACCCCCCGGGCGGGGCCAATTTTGACCCTAGGGACATAATTTGAACAAACTTGATAGAGGACCTATAGATGATGCTGTGTGCCAAATATCTAAGCTCTGGCTCTTGCAGTTTCTGACAAGAAGATTTTTAAAGATTTCCTTATTTTTTCACTTTGGTTGCCATGGCAACCAGAGTTCTGCATTGTTTTTAATTCTTTGAACAAATTTGAAAGAGCTTGACCCAAGGAACATTTCTGTAAAGTTTGGTTGAAATCTGTCAAGCGGTATATGAGGAGATGTCATTTGAACCAATTGTTAACGACGACGCACGACGCCGGACACAGGGCCATCCCAATAGCTCACCTTGAGCCTATGGCTCAGGTGAGCTAATAAGATGAAATTTGTAGGCGCTAGAGTGTTAACGAACAATTGTGGACGGACGGATGGACGACGGACATTCAGCGATCCTAAAAGCTCACCTTGGCACTTTGTGCCAGGTGAGCTAAAAAGCTTATGCCCTCGGTGGCATCCTTGACAACATATTCCAAATTAGGTCAAGGTCAAATTGAGGTTGGGTAATATGGGTGATTTGGTAATGGTCCAAGGCAACAACTGTATAAATATCAAAGCATTGTATTTAATAGTGTTGATGCTAGAAGAGTTAACCAAGAAATAGCCATTTAAAAAATGTTGTAAGTCCAAATAAGGCCATGGTCATTGTCAAAATCAAGGATAGATAATTTGGGTGGATTGTTAGTGGTCCAAGGCAAACAAAAGCTTTGTTGTCAGTTGTGTTGACACTAGATGAAACAGAAAATCTAGTTAACCAAGAAATAGCCAATTTACAATATTCCAAGTCCAAATTAGGTCATGGTCAAGGTCAAAATCATGGTTTGATGATATTGGTGGATTGAGAATGGTGCAAGGCAACAACTGTATAAGTATCCAAGCATTTGAGCAGGGTTGAAGCTAGA
Organism: Gari tellinella; assembly: GCA_922989275.2. Taxonomy (NCBI): domain Eukaryota; kingdom Metazoa; phylum Mollusca; class Bivalvia; order Cardiida; family Psammobiidae; genus Gari; species Gari tellinella. The sequence goes on from OV277858.1 coordinate 58,932,424, forward strand.
CAAAACGGTAAAATTTAGTTATGGATGGATGGACGAATGAAGGATGGAACAATCACTATATACATCCGCATCTACAGGGGGCATAAAAAGCTTTCTGCTTTACTTTTGTCATGCATTAAGCAGTCAACACCAGAGGCCCTAAATAGACACAGTTGTATGACTGTTAAATACATTCATCACAACAATTACAAACTCTGTTGTTTGGTGCTTACTGTAAAGGAAAACCTTTGTTAATTTGTTCTTTCATGTAACTGTAATGTCAAAGAATGCCAATGGCCTTCTCTTTTTTTTTAAGAAAAAACCAACAACTACTAATCAAAGTTAAAACAAAAGACCCCCAACATCAATCCTAGTGCCAATTACGTAGACAGCCACTACGCAGCTGTCACTCCGATCTGTGTTTTTTTCTTTGAAAAAGGCCATTGGCGTTACATATATATATTTGTTATTTCATAACCCCTAAGACTATTCTTAAAAATTGAATAATTTCTACCCTCATTGGTTGTTGTCAAGATTTAAGCCTTCTTCTGCTGCAGGCATAGATTGATACTTATATGAAAGCAGTGAAGACCCAAGGCTGAACAGTCTTCACTGTTGTTTTTTTTGTATAGTATCTGATATTGGATAAGTTTGATTTTTTAACTGGGTAAAGGTTCCTTTACTTCATGTAATCGTTCAGAATATAAAATGTTCATTGGGGGTAGGGATTAACCCTTAGCCTGCCACTCACGACTATAGCTCCATATGCAAACAGCTTGGATCCGGATGAGACGCCGAGTAACTCGGCGTCTCATCCGGATCCAAGCTGTTTGACACTCGGACAACATTTTCAGCAATTTTGAGCAACTTTAAAACATGAAGCAGACGAGAAATATAGCAGACGACAATTTATTTGGCGGGCTAAGGGTTAATGAATAATAATTGTGTGGGAGAAGGGTTAAAACAAGTGAAAATAAAGAAGAAATGTTCCTGACACAACACTAGAAACAGGCTATGTAATGGGGTACAGGCTATGTAATGGGGTACAGGCTTAAGCTGGCCAAAAATAGTGCAAAATGCTCTTAATGCAGTACTAATACACTGAAGTGGACTTAGCAGTTGAAAATAAAATTTAGACCACGGATCATCAGCCCTTTGAATGTTGAATAAATTCTCTCTGCTCATAAACAGCTTCTGTTTTAATACAAAACTGGACAGAAAAATTGCAAATACCTGATTTAAATGACAAGCAGATCCTGATCAAAGGTAGAGATACTGCTAGCCTGATCTGTATCCAACTATTTGCAAACATTAAGCAAACCATCAAAGTTTCCCGTATTCACAGGATTATATCCTTTTGTACCATTCTATTTAAGGTGACCCTTAACGCTAGCAGTGAAACTATGATAACCTTCATAAACAGTCTGGATCCTGACGAGATGGGTCATAATGCGGCATCTCACCTGGATACAAATTGTTCGACAAATTGACAATATTTTGAAAAGGAAGTTTAGAAAATTCCATTTTTAGAACAGTTACAAATATTGTTGCAGATGGCATAATAATCCAGCACGCAAAGAGTTGACTGGGTCAAATAGTCAAACATTGCCAACAGAGAAGACAAAAGAACAGCAACAACAATCCAAACGCATGCAATGCAAGGTAAGGGTTATAAACAGGGGCCTGTTTCATAAAACTTCCTACGACAAAAACGATCGTAAGTCTAAACTTTAAAATACATTTAATTTCTGATTTCTCCGTCTAATCCTGTCTTGTGACATCTTTTTGGAATCGTCTTGAAAAGACGATTCCAAAAAGATGTCACAAGACAGGATTAGATGGAGAAATAAATAATAGTTGAGACTTTTATAATCTGACTTACGATAGTTTTTGTCGTACGAAGTTCTATGAAACGGGCCCCAGAGCTCCAGATAAGGTAAGTATCTCAAATACTAACTGTATTATTTCTCAACCAAACCCTATAGTTTGACCAATCATTAGAATCATCTCTTCCACACGATTCTAATAAATGGTCACGACATATGATTTGATGGAGAAATAAGTATTGGAAATGTTCCATTTACCTTGAGCCCTTGTTTACATTTATCTGTAGAGGAATGATCACTGTCTTTAAGGGTCGTTATTGTTTGCAAAGTCACCAGACTGCTTCATTCATATAATAAAGTCAAATTAACAAACCATTTCTACTCAGTAACCATAAATTTTAAAGCCATACAGAATTACTGCAGAACAGTCATACCCTTTACCCTTTACTGTCTGTAAGAGCATGAGATTCATGCTCCACTATCAAGGCCTAACACTAGGGACACTTTGGCAAACTTACAGTAAAGTGTAGGACTGAGAATGCTCTTCATGAAGATCTCTGCACTTCCTTTATTCTGCATTAGGGTGCAGCTTGTCAAAAGACTTGCTCGCATGTTTGTTATCACTGCTTTAATCCGTTACCCAATAGCCCATTTCTAGTATTGAAATTATTTATTGGTGACCATTTGAAGCAGGTTGAAAGAAAAGCAGACCGTGCCTTAAGGTACATTCTGCTTTACTTTCAGCCTGCTTTAAGCCACCATCTGCTAGGATATAGAAAATATTTCTTATGGTACATTTTCGTGACTATAACTAGTTAAGCACTTATTATGAAATAGGATAAATGCCAGGTTCTGCCCTATAAAATTTCTGAATATTCAAACATAAGGACCTTCCACTTATGTCAAATGTCCATTTAATATTGCCTATTGTAATGTTAGTCTCAACACTTTTTAATAAATGACAAAGAGAGCACCCCAAACGGTACATGATATGCCCATGGGCAAACAAATATATAGTTTATTCTAACATGACTCGAAACCTACGGCATATAGACAAAGAATACCAAGAAACGTCTTATTAAAAATTACGCCGCGATAATGAACTGCACGCGCTGCGTTTCCATCCGCTGTTCCATTTGCACCATACGCGTAATACATAAATAGTATTTTTATAATAAAAACCGCATTAGAATTAAAATTTGTTACTTCTTAATTCTAACTCGACTCGAAACCTACGGCATGTAGACAAAGAATACCGAGAAACCTATATTACATCGCGACAATGAACTCATGTGCGGCGTTTCCATCCGCTGTTTCATTTGCCCCATACGCATAATACATAAATAGTATTTTTATAATAAAAGTCGTATTAGAATTAAAATAACAAATTCGTAGGTGTCCATTAAGGCCTCGTGATCTAATGACTCCACATCTCAACTCCTAACTGTGATCTAATGCACGGTAATGAACACCTACGAATTTGTTATTTCTTAAATAATAATCTATTACAATTTTTAGACACTAGAGCATAAAATCTAAACAATACTGAAATGAAGCCTTTTCTAGTATATATGAGTACAGCAAGGGCAAATAATCAAACCCTTTCATGAATTTATACTTATTTAATTATACTGTGGGCAAATTTAATCAAAATCCATTCAAAACTAGTAGCTAAGTGTGTAAACACTGTTAAATAAATCTTTTATAGCATATCTGAGTACATCAAGGGCAGATAACTCTGTAAAGACAAATCAAATGAACCATAGGTTTCACTCAGCTTCAGATCTTGATGTAAATAACATTTGTGTGAAGTTTCATTAATATCCTTCCAATAGTTTTCCGAGAAAAGTCCTGAGAAGCTTTTTTAAGCATATTTGAGTACATCAAGGGCAGATAACTCTGTAACAACTAATCGAATAAATCTCAAACTCAACTCAGCTTCAGATCTTGATGCATATAACATGCCTGTGAAGTTTCATTAAACTCCTTCCAATAGTTTTCTGAAACAAGAGGGCCAAGGCCCACAAGTCGCTCACCTGAGAGCATTGTACCTAAGCTGACTGGGCAAGACAATATTGTGATATATATAGCTATATAAAAGATTTTTAAAGGTTTTCCTAAGTCTATATAAAACTGATAAGCCTCGGGGCAGGACCAAGTTTGATCAAGGGGTCATAGTTTGAACAATCTTGGTAACAGCCAAAGCTTCATGTTGAATGTAAATGATATGGGCCTTACAGTTTCAGAGAAGAAGATTTTTAAAGGGTTTCCTATGAAAAACTAATAAGCCCGAGGGTGGGCCATTTTTGGCCCGGGGATCATAATTTTAACAATCTTGGTAGAGGATCACAAGGCAAAGCTATGTGACAAATATCAAAGAACTGGGCCTTACGGTTTCAGAAGAGAAGAGTTTTAAGGTTTTCCTATGAAAAACTGATAAGCCCAAGGGCTGGGCCTATTCTAGCCCGGGGGTCATAATTTGAACAATCTTGGTAGAGGACCACAAGGCAAAGCTACATGTCAAATATTAAAGATCTGGGCCTTACAGTTTCAGAGAAGAAGATTTTAAAAGGTTTTCCTATATAAGTCTACGTAAAACTGATAAGCCCTGGGGCGGGGCCAATTTTGACCCGGCCGGCCCGGGATCATAATCTGAACAACCTTCGTAGAGGACCATTAAAGGCAAAGCTACATGTCAAATATTAATGATCTAGGCCATACAATTTCTGAGAAGAAGATTTTTTAAGGTTTTCCTATGAAAAACTGATAAGCCCCAGGACGGGGTCATTTTTGCTAGAAGATCATTAGGTTATGAAACATACCAAATATCAAAGGTCTGGGCCTTTGGGTTTCTGAGAAGAAGATTTTTTAAGATTTTCTTATGCATTAATACGTTCATGTTAGAAAATCTGGTCCCACAGCAAGGGGAATAACTCTAGCCAAAATCTTTGAACAAGATTTCGTTCCCCCTTGTAACTGATGCTTCTGACAAAGTTTGGCTGAAATCCGGTCAGTGGTTTCAGAGGAGATGTTGTTTGAAAATGTGAACGGACGACGTACGACGGACGGAATGCGTTTTAAAGCATATTTGAGTACATCAAGGGCAGATAACTCTGTAATGTCAAATGGAATGAACGTCAAGCTTGACTCAGCTTCAGATCTTTATGCATATCACATTTGTGTCATGTTTTATTAATATCATTTAGATAGTTTTCCGGAAAAACTCCGGACCAACAAAATGTTGACGGACAAATGGAGGGACATACTTAGGCTAGGATACTTATGTGGCTATTTTCTCTTGCATGGCTAGCCACTAAAGAGACATTTTTTTGTTGCTCTAACATGGAATAGAACTAGAGCTTGTTTTTGAGAAAAACACGTCTCCCCCCGGTACCCCGCCCCAGCACCCATAAGAGGAATAAATTCACCCCCTGGCAACCTCCACCCTGGTACCTACAAGAGGAATAAATTCATATATGTCAAAATACTGACATTGTAAGCAATTTATTTTCAGATTAAAATTGTCTGTATACTTACTGTGTGACATGCATATTCTCGAGTTTTTGGCATTTTTAAGAAAGGAGTAGGAGTATAGTCAAATATCACATGTCCTTGTTAGTATCTTTATTGTTGCAGCCCATATATATATAGAATCAAATTCCAAACCACATGGCCATCCTCACATATAGCTGGTACATGTGTAAAAGTTGAAGTAAATCCCTCAAATAGTGTAGGAGGAGTTAGCTGCACAAGACTTTTTCGCTACATACTATAAGGAACAAGAGCCCCATGGGGCATATTTCGCTCACCTGAGAATAGCTGACAAAATGGAGATAATGATTTATGTCCAGGACGGGGTCATTATTTACCCGAGGGGCATAATTTGAACAATCTTGATAGAGGACCTGTAGATGATGCTATGTGCCAAATATCTAAGCTCTGGCCCTTGTAGTTTTTGACCAGAAGATTTTTTAAGTTTTTATAGAATAAATCTATTTTAGCTCCGGTGACCTAGATATGCAACCGACCGGAACCATTTGATCAAAATACCTAAGGGATATTTAGAAGTGTCACCATGCCAAATATCAAAGCTCTGGTCATATTAGTGTCAGAGAAGAAGACGTTAGAAATGTTCACTATATAACTCTATGTAAAACTGTGACCCCCCGGGGCGGGCCAATTTTGACCCCAGGGGCATAATTTGAACAAATTTGATAGAGGACCTGTAGGCGATGCTATGTGCCCTTGTAGTTTCTGTAGTTTCTTGTAGGCTCTGGCCCAAGAAGATTTTTTAAGTTGTCATTAAAAAAATCTATTTTTAGCTCCTGTGACCTAGATATGCAACCGACCGGAACCAATTGAACAATATTGGTATAGGACATCTAGAAGTGTCACCATGCCAAATATCAAAGCTCTGGCCATATTAGTTTCTGAGGAGTAGACGTTTGAAAATTTCACTATATAACTCTATGTAAAACTGTGACCCCCAGGGCGGGGCCAATTTTGACCCCAGGGACATATAAATTTGAACAAACTTGATAGAGGACCTGTAGGTGATGCTATGTGCCAAATATCTAAGCTCTGGCCCTTGTAGTTTTTGACAAGAAATTCTTTTAAGATTTCCTTATTTTTTCACTTTGGTTGCCATGGCAACCAGAGTTCTGCATTGTTTTTAATTCTTTGAATAAATTTAAAAGAGCTTGACCCAAGGAACATTTCTGTAAAGTTTGGTTTAAATCTGTTCAGCGGTATAGGAGTAGATGTCATTTGAAGTAATTGTTAACGACGATGGACGACGAACGACGGACGACGCACACTGCACGACGACGGACGCCGGACACAGGGCCATCCCAATAGCTCACCTTGAGCCTTTGGCTCAGGTGAGCTATAAACTACAAAGGGCCATAACTTCTGTTAAAATTGTTGGAGTCAAAATTCCAAACCACATGACCATCCTCACATATAGCTGGTACATGTGTAAAAGTTTAAAGTAAATCCCATATATAGTGTAGGAGGAGTTAGCTGCACAAGAAGTTTTTGCTATATACTCTATATAAGGAAAACCTACAAAGGACCATAACTTGTCAAAATTGTTGCAGCCAAAAATCCTAACCACATAACCATCCTCACATATAGCTGGTACATGTGTAAAAGTTTGAAGTAAATCCCTCAAATAGTGTAGGAGAATTTAGCTGCACAAGAATTGTTCGCTATATACTCTTTATAAGGAAAAACTACAAAGGGCCATAACTTCTGTTAAAATTGTTGCAGCCAAAATTCCAAACCACATGACCATCCTCACTTATAGCTGGTTCATTTATCAAAGTTTGAAGTAAATCCCTTATATAGTGTAGGAGGAGTTAGCTGCACAAGAATTTTAACAGACAGACAGATGGACGGACGGACAGACAGAAAGCACAACATCAATATGTCTCCCTCCCCTAAAGGGGGGAGACATAATGATCTGGAGGCTAACCCTACCCCTAGCCCTATGTCCCACATCTGGCCAGGTTAATGTCACAAGAAATGGCCAGGTTTATGTCACAAGAGAGGCCAGGTTAGTGTTTTTCTGTTATAGGGCTAAGAATTTTAGCCACGTAAGTACCCTAGCCCTAGCGTAGGCACAGACAAAGGACGTATCAACAGAGCCACACCAATATACGACCACTGTTAGAGGTGGGTGTATAAAAAGTGCAGACCCTGATTAGAGAGTTCCCCTAAGAGGAATCCTCTGATCTGGGCCTACATTGGTTTGCACAGGATGTATACATTCAGTACCCAAGCTGTAAGTGTTAATCTGTAAATGTCTTGAGGTTTGCATTATATAGGTATACTAAAGGCCCTAAGGTTATAAAGATTATTCTCAAGCATTTGATTTGTCAGATTAGGGCTTTTGCTAACTCTGACAAATCAAATGCTTAAGAATGATCTGACTCAACTCAAACTCTTTATGACCTTCAGGCTTGTTATTGAGGCTTGCATTACATACTTAGTATACTGGTATACAATATGCAGGGTCAATCAAAGACATTTGATAACATCTCAACTTATCTGGGTCTTCACTGTATGCATAGGGTGTATATATCCCCACATTCAGACACATTGTAAGCAGTTTTTCTACAAGACTAGGTATGAGGCCTACATTAATATAATACTGGTATGACCTATCTATTTCAATCAATAGCATTAAATAACATCTCAACTAATTACTCATTATCATGGGATTACAAGCTTTATGCTCAGCGGTCATGGAACTTTGATGTTCTTGGATTAACAAACCAATATCTATCAATATGAAGGACCTTAAGCTATGCTAACTAGCTTGGTTCCTGATAAGGGCATCTTGACTTCAAAATTTGCAAACTGTTTGGATCAGATCAGATGCTGACTATAAGATTGCTCATGATCAGAATCCGACTGCTTGAGATCTGTATCCATCCTACTTATCTTAAATACATGACACTTCTAAAATATTTGCAGAGGACATTTTAAGAAACTAATTTCATGCAAGCAGAATGACCTAATTAACTATTTTTATTGGTGTATCTGTAGATAAATCACAATGCCGCTAAGATAGCTTGCATAAAAATGTCATCAAGATATATACATTTCAATCATCTAAAAGTATAACAATCTATTGACATGAGAAATTAGTGAAAATCATGTCATAGAAGATTACAGCCACTTTTTGACAAATGGAAAGTCAAAATGCATTTACTGGAAGATTTAGCATGAACGTGCAAAGGAAAGCATTTTCAGGAATTTAGCATGAATGTGCAAAGGAAAGCATTTTCAGGAAGATTTAGCATGAATGTGCAAAGGAAAGCATTTTCAGAAAGATTTAGCATGAACATGCAAAGGAAAGCATTTTCAGGAAGATTTAGCATGAACGTGCAAAGGAAAGCATTTTCAGGAAGATTTAGCATGAACGTGCAAAGGAAAGCATTTTCAGGAAGATTTAACATGAACATGCAAAGGAAAGCATTTTCAGGAAGATTTAGCATGAACATGCAAAGGAAAGCATTTTCAGGAAGATTTAGCATGAACGTGCAAAGGAAAGCATTTTCAGGAAGATTTAGCATGAACGTGCAAAGGAAAGCATTTTCAGGAAGATTTAGCATGAACGTGCAAAGAAAAGCATTTTCAGGAAGATTTAGCATGAACGTGCAAAGAAAAGCATTTTCAGGAAGATTTAGCATGAACGTGCAAAGGAAAGCATTTCAGGAAGATTTAGCATGAACGTGCAAAGGAAAGCATTTTCAGGAAGATTTAGCATGAACATGCAAAGAAAAGCATTTTTTTACTAAGGAAATATTCATCAACCCAGCAAGCTCTTAAACTTCAAGTGGACAATTCTAGTCTCCAATAAAGCCTACCGGTAGTCCATTTTCAGCTATTAGAATTTGTTTTTTAGAAAAAATGTACCAGTATTCCACTGTATACCCAATCCCCAAAATTGGCCATTCAAAGGGACATAACTTCTGTCAAAATGGTCCCAACCTAATTTTCATGAACACTTTACATTTAGTAGCTATTAAATGAAAGTGTACAGCCAAGCCTGTCATAGGTCAATAATTGTATTTAGCTGCACATGTATTCTATGTTGGAAAAATAATCAAAGGACTGTAGCCCAAATTCAAAATCACAAACTTTTTTACATATAACTTGTTCATCTGTGAAAGTTTGTAGCAAATCCCTCCAATATTGTAGCCATTTTAAACAGACAGACAGACAGAGAGAGAGAGCACAACATCAACATGTCTCCCCCCTATAAGGGAGACATAAATATCCCGAGTGTTAGGTCTAGATAAATTGGAATTGGGGTTGAGCATGTTGGGTGCATTGGAAATGGCTGTATTTGTTGTAAGTTTGGAAATGATAAACTCTTTCTATGTTGGAAACAAGTATGTATAGTTTGTAAACAGTGTAAACTCTGATCAGAAGGCTTCCTATCTGATCAGGGTCTGCACTGATTGTTTACATTTTCTTTTTCATAAAATATTTTTTGAAAACACTCCTTTAAATCATTGTAAAGTGGTTATTTTTCAAGTGGAATAGTCCATATGAAAGTTACAGCAGAGAAAGGGTAAAATCCTACCTATTTTATAGTTTTAACAAATTTTATAGTTTTACAAAATAATCTTCAGAAGGAAATTTGATTTGTAGCTAAGATGAATTATGTATTAATATTGAAGTGCTGTCATAAAGCAGGCAAAAGTAGTCCATAAACTACTTAATGGTTTTCTCAAGGCAATCAAAATCATTTTCTCTAGAAATATTAGTGCCTCAAGTCTCTTTGCATGCAAACGGTTATTATCTTTGCAAAAGGTTTTGATCCAGATGAGACACCTTGTTATACAGAATCTGATCAGGATCAAAATCTCTTGAGACAAGAATCCTATTTTGAAAGGAAATTTTCAAAAAATCTTTTTTTAGAAAGTAGCAGACGACAATTTTTGAAGAAATAATACTTCGCGTGCAAGAGATAATACTTATGAGAAGACTGCCAGTATGTACATCATTTACAAACAGTGCAGAACTTGATCAGAGGGATCCTTAAGGAGCTCTCTGATCAGGGTCTGCACTGTTTGCCTAACCTTAAACTATTGAATCAAAAAAACCTTCCAGAGTAAATTTTAGTTGATAATTAATCAGAAAATGAAAGAGTCCATTGGACCAACTAGCCATGTAAGGGTTAGTGTTCATGTGATAGTGGAATGTTAACGCTTAATTCACTTTCAGGCTACTTTTCTAAAACAGTTTTAATATTCTGCCATTAATTTCTGTATTCAGAAGTTTCTTTGATTTTGCCCGACATTTTTCCAAATTAGAATTGTCATTACAAAATGAAGAGGACCATCTGGGGCAATATATCGCTCAACCTGCCCTTAGATATAAGATAGATATTTGACACAGCAGTCTAATAGGTTTGTCATTAACCCATTGCACATGCCTTTAATTATTCGTACACTAAACAAGAGCTGTATATGGCCCTAAATCGCTCACCTGTAACCGTTCATGTAAATGTAACATATCTTGGAAAGCTGAGAAATTATGTCAATATGATTGTGCCAATTGCTAATTGGATAATGCTGAGTGACAAATACCTAAGCTCAGCGTACTGTAGCTTATGACAATATGATTTTTTTAAGGTTTCATTGAAAAAAAAACCCTATTTTTAGCTCCTGTGACCCAGGGACATAATTTGAACATTATTGATAGATAAGCTGTAGACGATACTTTGTGCCAAATATCTAAGCTCAGTGTACTGTGGTTTCAAACAAGAAGATTTTTTAAGTTTTTATTGAAAAAATCTATTTTTAGCTCCTGTGACCTAGTTATGCAACAGACCGGAACCATTTGAACAATATTGGTTAAGTACCTATAGAAATTACACCATGCTAAAAGTCAAATCTCTTGCCATATTAGTTACAGAGAAGAGGTTTGAAGATTTCACTATATAACTCTATGTAAATTTGTGACCCCAGGGGCGGGGCCATTTTTGACCCCAGGGACATAATTTGAACAATCTTGATAGAGGCCCTTTAGATGATGCTTTGTGCAAAATATCTAAGCTCAGGGCACTGTGGTTTCAGAGAATTTTTTTTTTAAGTTTTTATTGAAATGATCTATTTTTAGCTCCTGTGACCTAGATAATGCAACAGATCGAAAATATTTGAACAACTTTCATAATGGACTATAAAAGGATTATTCCTGCCAAGTTTGGTGAAAGTCGATTCAGTAGTTTGGGGTTTGGGAGGAGATGTCATTTAAAGAAATTGTTAACGACGACGGACACAGGACGATCAAAATAGCTCACCTTGGCACATTGTGCCAGTTGAGCTAAAAGAGAAGTCTCCGGGCAGGAAGTCCTAAATATGAAATATAAAATGCAATGCTCACCTGATCATTGATATCATGGACGTCCCAACGAAAGTGAGCCCATGTTTAGACAGGGCTGCAAGGCATGGGAGGATGCATCAATATATGGCTTCAAGTGGACGTAAATCCTTCTTGGCATATCATAATTTATGTTGACACAGCACTGTCTACAGGTCTGTCATTAACATTAGCTTGGCCTGTGGTAAAAAATAACAAACATGACATTAAGCCTAACAGTGTCAGAGGACTAAGTATATGCAATCAGGGGCCGTTTCATAAAACTTTCTACAACAAATGTTGTCATAACTCAAATTATAAAAGTCTTCATTTTTACTTATTTCTCCATCTAATCATGTCTTGTGACATCTCTTTGGAATCATCTTAAAAGACGATTCAAAAGAGATGTCACAAGACAGAATTAGATGGAGAAATGAGAAATTAGATGTTTTTTAAAGTTTTGACTTACGACCGTATTTAGTCGTATGAAATTTTATGAAACGGGCCCCTGTTGCAAAAGACATAGAAAGAGGCCTCTGGATAAGGTCTGCATCGTTTGTTATACTTGTATATTATTGGGACAAACCCATCAAGAAGCAGTGATCCTTCTACATGCTTGACCTTGAATGAACTTCACACTTTATAAGTCCATGCCCAACCTAAATGTGAAACTAAACATAGGTCATAGAGGTCACCAGCCTGTTCACTCACCCACCAGTATGACTAAATTTATGAAATTAAAGATATCCTGCAATATATTAACCCTTTATCGCATAGCATTTTTCTAGTTTTGACTAAGAAGACCACTCAAAGCAGGTTGCTGCTTTACTTTCAGCCAGCTTTTAAGTACCATCTGCTAGGATATAGAAAAATATCTTAAAAAGTGAATAAAATGGAACAGTTTTCTTCAATGGAAGAATTAAATGTGTTAAATGGCATATCTAGGGGTAATGATTTAACTCATTACCCCATGGCCTGATTCTAGTTTTGAAAATGGCTGACCACTAAAAGCAGGTTGAAAGTAAAGCAGAATGCGCCTTATGCGCATTCTGCTTTACTTTCATCCTGCTTTAAGTTACTATCTACTAGGATATAGAAAATATTTCTTATGGTATATTCAAGACCACAAATTATTTTCAAGAGTGAAAGAATAAATTACAGGCATTAAAAGGCATATCTATGGGTTAAAGAAAACTGTTTATGTTGCCATGGCACTGACCAGGCAGAGAAACAAGACATGCAACATCTCAAGATATGCAAATTGAAGTTGTGACCTAACAAAAACCAGCCATAGTGCTCTTGCTGTTAATGAGTTAATTCTCTTCTTGAGGCCAAGTTTGTGTTTTTAAGTGAAAATGGATATCCCTAAAGATTTTGCAATCATGTGAAATTCAGTGTTCATGGCCGATAAGAGCAAGGATTTTTGCAACTGCAGTGTTCACCCATTGTGTGTCAATATGGAGAAACAATATGTAGAGGGAGATGGAAACAGTCTGGTGCTTATTACAAAGTAAACAAGTTCAATGTGGAGAAGCAATATGTAGAGGAAGATCGAAACAGTCTGGTGCTTATTACAAAGTAAACAAGTTCAATATGGAGAAGCAATATGTAGAGGAAGATCGAAACAGTCTGGTGCTTATTACAAAGTAAACAAGTTCAATGTGGAGAAGCAATATGTAGAGGAAGATCGAAACAGTCTGGTGCTTATTACAAAGTAAACAAGTTCAATATTGAGAAGCAATATGTAGAGGAAGATCGAAACAGTCTGGTGCTTATTACAAAGTAAACAAGTTCAATATGGAGAAATAATATGTAGAGGAAGATGGAAACAGTCTGGTGCTTATTACAAAGTAAACAAGTTCAATATGGAGAAGCAATATGTAGAGGAAGATGGAAACAGTCTGGTGCTTATTACAAAGTAAACAAGTTCAATATGGGGAAACAATATGTAGAGGAAGATCGAAACAGTCTGGTGCTTATTATAAAGTAAACAAGTTCAATATGGAGAAGCAATATGTCGAGGAAGATCGAAACAGTCTGGTGCTTATTACAAAGTAAACAAGTTCAATATGGAGAAGCAATATGTAGAGGAAGATGGAAACAGTCTGGTGCTTATTACAAAGTAAACAAGTTCAATATGGAGAAGCAATATGTAGAGGAAGATGGAAACAGTCTGGTGCTTATTACAAAGTAAACAAGTTCAATATGGAGAACCAATATGTAGAGGAAGATCGAAACAGTCTGGTGCTTATTATAAAGTAAACAAGTTCAATATGGAGAAGCAATATGTAGAGGAAGATCGAAACAGTCTGGTGCTTATTATAAAGTAAACAAGTTCAATATGGAGAAGCAATATGTAGAGGAAGATGGAAACAGTCTGGTGCTTATTATAAAGTAAACAAGTTCAATATGGAGAAACAATATGTAGAGGAAGATCGAAACAGTCTGGTGCTTATTACAAAGTAAACAAGTTCAATATTGAGAAGCAATATGTAGAGGAAGATGGAAACAGTCTGGTGCTTATTACAAAGTAAACAAGTTCAATATGGAGAAGCAATATGTAGAGGAAGATGGAAACAGTCTGGTGCTTATTACAAAGTAAACAAGTTCAATATGGAGAAGCAATATGTAGAGGAAGATGGAAACAGTCTGGTGCTTATTACAAAGTAAACAAGTTCAATATGGAGAAGCAATATGTAGAGGAAGATGGAAACAGTCTGGTGCTTATTACAAAGTAAACAAGTAAGAGTTAACAAGTCTCCTGCTAAAAGCGTTATATGACACTTTTTGAAAACATTGTAGATCCAGATCAGAGATCTGTCTGATCAGGGTCTGCACCATTTTCTTACAGGACATGTCTGACAAGAGTCTTTCTCATGGAAAGTTTTCCTTATTTCATAAGTCAATGTAACATCAGAAGAGTTAAAGTTTAGGTAGAGGAGAGCATAGCTTCTTGAATAAAGAGTTAATTATTACAATAGTATTGGGGCCCGTTTTACTAAACTACTTACGCATAAATTTTGCGTAAGTCAAAATTTTAAATTTTAATTTATATTTTTCATTATCAATTGCTACAAACAGCAAATAGCCAGATCAGAGGACACGTTTTTAGCGCCTCCTCTGATCTGGCTATTTGCTGTTTGCAAACGTATATGATCGAAAAATAAGAGTTAAACTTTTTTGACTTACGCAAAAAATTTGCGTAAGTTGTTTAGTAAAACGGGCCCCAGGTGATTTACTGTGTGTCAGTTTGTTTCTAGTGGTAATAAATGTCAAGCCCTTCTCCCACTGAATATTGATACATAAAACTCCACCCACTAATTAAGAACGCCTACCATCTTTGCTATTAAAATATGGAAACATTTCTCTAGAAAAGACTGAAAAACTCAAGTCAGATGGATCCTGTGAGAAAACAGTGCAGATCCTGATTAGACAGCTGCTTTAGAGCTGTCTGATCTGCGTCTATACTGCTTTCAAAAAGAATCAAACTGTATGATATACTAGAAGGAGAAGGCCTAGCATGCATTCTTTCTATTTAACCCTTTCCCCCATAGAAGCACCTTTTAGCGTATTTAAGTTATTCCTCCGCTGAAGAAAATAGTTCCAGTTTATACTCTCATGAACAATACCATTACAAATATTTTATATAGCCTAGCAGATTTTAGCTTAAAGCAGGCTGAAAATAAAGCAGAATGTGCCTTAAGGCACATTCTGCTTTACTTTCAGCCTGCTTAAAAATAAGTGGTCACACCTGTCTTCAAAACTAGGAACTGGCTTTGAGGTAAAGGGTTAACTGTTCTCTAGTGATTTTCTCTCAGAATCTGTATCACTGTAATGAGGGCATTTCTTCTATTGCTGAGACTGCAGTACCGTTCTTCTCTTCAAACAGCTGAGGTTGTTCAACTTATAATAACTGTTTACCAGTATCTTGTTTTGTAAAATACTCGTGACCATAGCATCACTTATTCTAAATCTCGAGACAGCAATTATTTAGATGTAAAACTATGCATTAAACCTAAACAATGCTGAAATTTCAAATGAACTGCTTGATTTTCTCATAAAATACCATTTCACTGACGGCCATTTGAGGGGTTTCTCCCCGAAAATGTTTAAAACCATGAAAGAGCTTTGTTATCTAGGTGTATATTTTGTACACAGTTTGAATTAAAAGGATGTATATCATTGAACCTTAAATGCACTTTCTGGGATAAGATAATATAAGTTTGAGTTGTAGATTTTATATAGGTCTTGTAAGGATACTTGAAAATATCTGGTATTAAAGTGGATGAAATATCTCGAGAATAATTATATTTTATGCAAACCACGTCTTTAAGAGATTTTATTACACTTCACCAAATTAAATACTGAATTCAATACAGCAATATTATCAAATATAATGTTAGCTTAAAGCATTCAGAATGCTCCTACAGGATTTTATGCTATATTATCTGACCGAAGGTTTCCGCTTTACAGCCAAATCTGTATAAAGCGACTTTCCATGGAATTATGTAGCCCACAGATGACCAAAGACAGGTGACTGCTAAATGCTCCTAGCTTTCTGTATTATTTTTATCCTGTATTTAGCAACCACCTGTTTAAGAGACTGTTCATGGACAATTGTATTGAATCACATTGTTTATCTCAGGTTTGACTGTACTTTCATCTTATATATTTACCTCTTCCACATAACTTGTTTTCAGTATTGACGGCAGATGATTGTTTAAAGCAGGCTGACAGTAAAGCACAATGCTCCTTAATACTCAACGCCATATGGCCATTTCGTGAATTATGGTGCCGTAAAACCCAACTCAATTAATCAATCTTTAATAAACAAGGATCACTAGAGACAGACAATGTTTATTCAGTGTTTAAAGGATGAGCCCTTTTCAGGCCAATCTGCTGTTGGCTTCAAAATAGTTTCCAAATTGTAAATTTTAGCTAAAGGTATTTTCTGCTTTTCCAATATCACAATGTAGACCCTGATCAGATTTCTTGATTATTCTAAACTAAATCCATTAAACTGCTTGCAACAAATTTACTAAGTTTAGTGATTCATGGTTAATTTGCCGCTCATTTTCTGTCATTTATTTCGGTCATGAATAATAATTATTGTTTGATTGGTCAAAAAACATAGGTTGCTGGTAGAATTAATGACCAGTTTAATAGTTAAATCCATATTAGAGATTGCTTACACAAATTATGTGTATCCTGAAAGGAACAGCCATAGCCACATTACTGAAGCTGTTTACTATTTGAACGCAAGAAAATAAGTTCCAATGTAAACATCAAACGTCATAAATTTGACAGTTTGGTCCGAAAATGCCAATTTGATGTCATTTTGAAACTAGGATAAATATATTTATTATTTTTAACATAAATAAATGCTAAAAATAACTATTAAACTTAATGAAAAGTCTCACAATACAACACTTATAATGTGTACTAAGTTTGAGGACAATATCATGAATTGTTTTTCAAGAAAATGGCATGTTCAAAGAAAAAAAATTCAATTAAGAGACAAAACAAGAAGCCCATGCGGGCCTAAATATCCCTCACCTGGAAAAACCAACACAAGGGTCACATGAACCCTGGGGGTTTCAGACAAGAAGATTTTTAAAGTTTTCATTGATTTAATTTATTTTTAGCTCCTGCGACCTAGATATGCAACAGACCCAAACCATATTTAAATATTGGTAAAGGGCTTCTAAAAGTGTCACCATGCCAAATATCAAAGCTCTGGCCATATTAGTTTCAGAGATAGAGATGTTTGAAGATTTCACTATATAACTCTTTGTAAAATTATGACCCCCGGGGCGGGGTCATTTTTTACCCCAGGGACAAAATTTGAACAATCTTGACAGGGGACCTGAAGAAAATGCTTTATGCCAAATATCTAAGCTCAGGGTACTTTGGTTTTAGACAAGAAGATTTTTTAAGTTTTTATTGAAACAATCTATTTTTAGCTTCTGTGACCTAGATATGCAACAGACCGGAACTATTTGATCAACTTTGAAAGAGAACTATACAAGGATCATTCCTGCCAGGTTTGGTTAAAATCCATCAAGTAGTTTAAAGAAATTTTTGACGACAAACGACGAACAAACAAACAAACGACGACGGACACAGAACTATCAAAATAGCTCAACTTGGCACTACATGCCAGTTGAGCTAAAAAAGGGAAATGTCCTGGAAAAATGCGAAGGACCGTCGACCGACAGAAGGACTGGCGAACAGACCGACCGAAGGACGGATGGACAAGATGATTTCTATATAGCCCCCCACCACCGGACATTTTTTCCAGAAAAGATTGGAGTTTCATATCAGACAGACTGTATAAGAAAGCAGTGAAGACTGGTCAAACAGCTCCATCTGGAGCTGTTTGTCTAACCTGGGTCTACTCTGTGTTTAGAAAGCGTTGAAACAAGTTTTCACAAAGCATCAATATATGCTATTAGCAGGAGAGGGAAGTCTCAGGAGAGGTTTTCAGTAATTACATGTGTAGTTCCTTTATAGACAGACATGCTTGTATCAGCACATAGTTACCCAAACAAAAATTTCCTAGCAGTAAAAAGACTAAATAAAGCTTTTAGACCTCTTAAAAGGCCTAACCAACCAAATAGATAAAAAAAATTACACCTTTAATTTATTCCTCCACTGAAAAAAATAGTCTCACTTCATACAGTCATGAATATGCACCATAAGAAATATTTTCTTTATCCAAGCAGATATTAGCTTAAAGCAGGCAGAAAGTAAAGGAGAATGTGCCTTAAGGTGCATTCTGCTTTACTTTCAACCTGCTTTAAGTAGTCAATTGTTTTCAAAACTGTAAACAGACTACGGAGAAAAGGGTTAATTATCTTACACATTCGTAGATTCATCTAGCATTGAATGTAGTGCATTTCAAAGTATAAGGGGAATAACTCATACTATAAGAAATTTTGTCATCAATAACTGAAATGTAATAGAGCTAAACATATAAGATGGCTCCATAGATTTAAAGTATCACAATATTGCATGTTCACATAGCTTATTTTCAGTATTGAAGATAGATGGTTGCCAAGTAAAGCAGAAGTAGATTTAATGCTCCTTTACGGGAATTCTTCTTTAATTTCAACATGCTTAAAGCTTTTTGGATTTTGCATCGCTCCTAGAGGCGTTTAAATGGGGGTATATAAGCAGTAGACATATTATATTACAATCATGGTAATCCTCCCATACATTGACACTTTTTGAAAACAATGCAGACTCCTGCAGGAGCTGTGTGATTAAGATCTGCACTGTTTCCTTTTAGGAGATGTCTGACATGAGTGACACATGATGCAGCTCTCATCCCGTGGGAAATGTTTCCTTATTTTGAGACAATAAATTGTGTATATTAAATTTGGTTACTTTATAATCATATTCATATGTAATGATATAAAGCTGAAATCTATCATATTTTTTAATCCTATTAATCATCTATGTGTACAGAAATACCATGCTCTTTGCTGCCAGGTTCACTTTCATGACAGAATACAAGAAAACCTGTCAATCAAGTTACAGTAAAGTCCCTCTATTATCACCATCTAAACAAAGACTTATTGACTGTATAAAAGACAGGTGACAGATTATTAAGCAAGGTGGCAGTAAAACAGAAAGCTCCTAAAGGAGCTTTCTGTTTTACTGTCACCTTGCTTTAAGCAGCCACCTGTTGTAAATACCTAATAATTAATACAACTTAGTGGCCATTATAGAGGGGCTTTACTGTACCACAGATTCTGTGCTTTCTGAAACCAATCAAGTTCTTCTTTGATCAATTAGTATGATATATTGAAAACTAATCCATGCTCTTTCATGTACTCATATGTTAATCTTATTTTCTATGGTGATTCATTATAAGAACATCAGAGACAATTGTACCGGGTGATCTCTGTTAAACTAGATCTAATATTACAACCATGGTTATTCCCCGGAACTTTCTCTTGCCAATATTGACGCTTTTTGAAGACAGTGTAGACCCAGAGTGTAGACATACATCAGCCAGCTGCTTTAACCCATAAATTTCTCCCATTGAAGTGCCTTTTAGGGCATTTGATTTATTCCTCGGTTAAGGATACAAGATACAAACTTTGAAACATAAATGATTTGATTTTTTTGATGCAGTTAAAATCTCGACGAAGTAAAGCAGAAAGCTAAATCTTTAATTTGATTTATGGTAAGGGATCAAGGTATAAGTGTTAAACATTTGTTTCCTTTTTAAAGTCTCCACCAATCTGAATGATGTGACCACACATTAGATATTGCATTGAAGACAATTCTAATGAGTGATCACATCATTGTAGTTTGTTGTGACACCAGGATGATTGCCTGTATATAGTTTTAAAGACAGGTGACCACTTAAAGCAGGTTAAAAGTAAAGTAGAGTGTATTCTGCTTTACTTTCAGTCTTCTTTAAGCTTTCTTAATCATCTGCTAGGATACAGAATAATATTTCTCACAATTTCAAATTTTTTTATTCATGACTATAAAAATTGGAACTATTTTCTTCAGTACAGTGGAGGCTCTTAGGATGGAAAATACCAACGGACGAAATCACCAAGCATGGAGAGGGAGACTTCATTCCCAACTAGACAGCCAGGCCTCACCTTTGTTAGAAGGATTAACCCTTTCCCCCATAGCCTGTTTCTAGTATTGAATATAGGTGTCGACTTAAAGCAGGTTGAAAGTAAAGCAGAATGTGCCTAGGCACATTCTGCTTTACTTCCAGCCTGCTTTAAGCTATAATCTTCTAGAATACAGAAAACATTTCTTAAGATACATATTTATGACTGTATAAATTGGAACTATTTTCACCAGCGGAGGAATAAATCAAATGCGCTAAAAAGCGCTTCCATGTGGGAAAGGGTTAAAATGAATGGCTGAGTTAAACTAAACTGGATGATCATCATGATGATGGAGGAACACATTTTTTAGGCATAAAAAGACCTATTTATGGTTTAATAGGTTAATATTTGAAATACTCATCTCAACTGGAAATCTGATGGAATTTTCAAAATTTCTATTCAAAATACAATCAGAATGTCAAACAGTTTGGATCCTGACGAGACATCGCATTATGCGGAGTCTCATCTGTTTGCAAAAGTAATCAGCACTTCATCCCTAGCGGGCAAAGAGTTAAAATGACTGGCCTCAACTGGAGTTGTGATAGTATTCTAAAGCAGCTGGGAGAAGGACTTGTATGAGTGATTGATGGTTATTCTATGTCCTGATAAATATCTCTCAAAGGATTCAAAGCTGATGGCAAGCACATTAAACATGACATTTCTGATGAATACATTCAAATATGATGTAGGGGCAACTGACATAAGGAGAGGATAAGTTTGGTAACCTTCTGGCATCTCAGCAGTTTTGTAGCAATTTAAATCTGAGACTTATTATACAATTATCAATCTTGGGTTAACCCTTTTTAGAATTTAACCCTTAGCCCGCCAAATAAATTGTTTTATCCCGTCACTACAGCCTCCGGTGACATAATAAAGGGGTAGCATAATAAACTTAGGTTTATCTGTACAGTAGCAGGTTTATCTGTATAGTAGCTGTATGAATACAACGGAACTATTTTTATTTTCATTACTCAAAGCAAATAGCGAAGACGTTGATTTTAGACGCAAAAAACACCCTTAATATGTTTGATAACGATTTAGCATCCACAAAAATGGAAAAAAAATATTTACAAAAAAAAAAAAAGTTTGGATCAAGTGGGTTTTGAACGGGGATCGCCGTGATGGGAGACGTCGATGCTAACCGCTGGACCATAGGGGCACATACAAAGCGACGTCGATTTAAGTTATATAAAGTTTGTATATTGACGCGTTTTTAAAAAAAAAATCATTTAGATAGAAACTAACCAGAATAAACATGTTTTTTTAAAAACAAGTTCACAAATAAATCTACATATCCATACATTATTACTATTCTCATATGGACCTACGCTTTTAGGAACCATTCTGCAATCGTCTCTGATTCTATTTTTAGCCTACTTCTACTAAAGTAAAGCCACAGGTACTTGACTTCATTTTCCGAGGGCACCACAAGAGAATACCGGTCATCTACTCTATTTTAGCATAAGTTTTAGTTAATAGTTTAGACTACCTGTTAGATCCTCGTTGTATACCTTGTCTTAATATATACGGTAATAGAAGTCTAGTTTTTAATAGATCTAGATCTATATGTCAAATACCTGTGGCTAAAGCAATACATGTACTGTGTACTGTAGAGCAACAAGTTGAAGGAAACTTTAGGTAGGCTTATAAACAAAGCAGAAAGCCAGCTTTAGTAGCAAATTTCAACATAATCATTGGATGGGATGTAGAGTTTGAATCTTAGCGGTCAGAAAAGAAACTGTTCCAAAACAATAAACAACCTTGACGAGTAACGCGAAAACTGGTGACAATTTCCAGTCGTTATTTTTGGCAATTTTAACTTCTGAGTTGAAGCGTAAAGTATAGCCTATTTGAGTTAAAATGTATAACTTGTCAAATTTGAATCGACTCACTTTTCCAGTTTGTTGCCAGTTTGTCACTCCAAGCATTTTGTTATGGTCATTTTTTTCTGTTGTGTAAGTATAACTAAGCGCAATTCGGCTGGGAGCGGTTATTATTTTTTTGTATGTCAGAAATTACATAAAACATGTCAAATTAAGTATTATTGTACATTTGAAAGGCCAGAATCAGTCAGTGACGGGATAAATCGAATAATATGTCATTGCAGGATATAGGACTTGTTTATTCTGCTCGAGGAGAAATCACTGACCACTCGGCAAGCCTCGTGGTCAATGATTACTCCTCGAGCAGAATAAACAAGTCCTATATCCTGCAATGACATATTATTCTCTATGTCTGCTATATTTCTCGTCTGCTTCAAGTTTCAAAGTGCTTCAAAGTTGCTCAAAATTGCTGAAAATGTTGTCCGAGTGTCAAACAGCTTGGATCCGGATGAGACGCCGAGTTACTCGGCGTCTCATCCGGATCCAAGCTGTTTGCATATGGAGCTATAGTCGTGAGTGGCAGGCTAAGGGTTAACCCTTAACTTTATACAATCATGAATATGAACCATAATGAAATATTTTCTACATTTAAGCAGATGATAGCTTAACCCATTACCCCATAGCCTTTTTTAGTTTAAAAGATAGGTGATCACTTAAAGCAGGTTGAAAGTAAAGCAGAATTCACCTATGAAAAATTTACTTCTAGTCTGCTTTAATCTACTATCTGCTACGGTATAGAAAATATTTCTTCCCTAAAAATTCATGGCAGTATAAAGTTGGACTATTTTCTTCAGTGGAGGAATAACTAAAGGCGTAAAAAGTGTATCTATGAAGTAGGTTATATATACAAGAGCCGCATGCGGCCCTAAATCGCTCACCTGGTACCCATGATAACGGTCATGGTAATGGACCAATAATGATTTAGTTTTCACTTATTCACTCCCACCCACTGGTAGCCATCTTGCTGAGCTACGGTAGGAAGATTATTTGAAGAAAACTGGCAAAGGGTCACCCATGAATCATTCTTAAATCAGACCAATAGTTTCAGAGAAAAAGATTTTTAAAGTTGTTCTATACAGAAATATAAGAAAAACTTGCCCAACTCACTGGCGGCCATGTTTTTTAAGATCACAAAATGATTTTAAGAAATCTGGTAGAGGGTCATCAATTGACCATTTGTGTAAAATTATTTTCAGTTTGGACCAGTAGTTTCAGAAGAAGATTTTTAAAGTGTTTACTATACAGTAACGTCAGGAAAACGTGCCCTACCCACTGGGGGACATGGTTTTTTTTTAGATATCAAAATAATTTTAAAAAATCTGATAGAGGGTCACCCATGGAACATTTGTATGAAATTACTTTCAAATCGGATCAGTAGTTTTTGACAAGAAGATTTTTAAAGTTTTCACTATATAGCCATATAAGGAAAATCTGCCCCACCCACTAGCCGCCATGTTTTTTTAAGATTGGAAAATTATTTTAAGAAATCTGATAGAGGGTCACTAATAGCACATTTGGGTAAAATTATTTTCAATTCGAACCTATATGTTTTGACAAGAAGATTTTTAAAGTTTTTTCAATTGGTTGCCATGGCAACCATAATTTCGACTGGATGACCTAAATTTGAAGAATCTGAGAGAGTACCCTACAAGGAACAATCCTATGAAGTTTTGATGAAATTGGCCTAATGGTTTCGAAAGAGAAGATCTTTGAAGAAAAAGTTTGACGACGGACACAGTGCGATCACAATAGCTCACCTTTAAAGACACTTCGTGCCAGGTGAGCTAAAAAGCCTCAATAAGGCACATTCTGCTTTACTTTCAACCTGCTATAAATGATTACCTGTCTTCAAAACTAGAAGCAGACTATGGGGAAATGCCAAGGATAAGAAAATCGATGTAAAGCAGGCTGAAAGTACAGCAGAAATCTTCTTTATCTTTCACGTGTTTATTATTTTTTCAAACAAATGCCTTTTCATACATTTACCAGTAACCTATTCCTTATAGAAAAAAAAGGTTTGACTGTACAGCAGTTAATTGAGAAGCAGTAAACACACATCTTTACTTTAATCACATCACATACTTAAATCATTTTCCGAATATTGAGGATTTGGGGGGTTACACAAGACCCTTGTAGTAGATGTTAATCCAACATCTAAAATTGAAATATTTAGGAAACACTGATACAATGCCACCCTGCTTGTGTCCACTCACAACAAAGACTTAGTCTTGGCTTAGTAATAAGTGAGATGAATCAATGAGATGAATTTATCCGCTTTACTTTCCGTCTGCTTCAAGCAACAATCTATATTCACTACTGAATAGAACAATCTATGAGATGTAATAGGGTTAAACGGCAAATGTCAATACATCTTGTTTTGAGTGGGCATTATAATTGGGGTTTACAGTACAAAAGAAGAACAATTTAGATATTGATCAGTCGTCTAATGTCTAATCTGGATCAAGTGATGGCAAATGCTATTATCAGTCACTCAGCAAGATAACGCTCAATATTACAGGTTACTCCATAGTCTGTTTCTAGTGTTGAAGATAGGTAATCACTTAAAGCAGGTTGTGTCATGCAGTGCAAGTTAGCATGTATACCTAATTGTAATTATACATACTTCTGGAAATAAATATGTTTGAACTTATATAAAGTAGGTTGAAAGTAAAGCAGAATGCTAAACTTTCAGCCTGTTTTAAGCTAACATATCTGCTAAAATGTAAAAAAAAAAATTTTATCAGACACATTATGCCTGTATAAATTGCAACTATTTTCTTCAGTGGAGGAATAATTTAACGTTGTAAAAAGGCATGATTATGGGGAAATGGGTAAACTCTTATAAGCTATAAATAAAATATTAAAGATCTGTGCCTTACTGTTCCAGAAGAAGATTTTTAAAGGTTTTCCTATATAAGTCTATGTAAAACTGATAAGCCCTAGGGTGGCTATTTTTGGCCCTGGGATCATAATTTGAACAATCTTGGGAGAAAACCATAAGGCAAAGCTACATGTCAATTATTATGGACCTGAGCCTTACGGTTTCAGAGAAGAATATTTTCAAAGGTTTTCCTATGAAAAACTAAGTCCAAGGGTGGGGCCATTATTGGCCCGGGGTCATAATTTGAGCAATCTTGGTAGAGGACTACAAGGCAAAACTATATGTCAAATATTCAAGATCTGGGCCATACAGTTCCAGAGAAGAAGATGTAAAACTGATAAGCCCCGGGATGAAGCTGTTTTTGACGAGGGGGTCATAATTTGGTAAAGTCAGTTCAAAAGCCTTTATGGCTTATGTTGTCTTTATTATGTCTTGCCGACTTAAAATGAAATTTATCTTATCTTATCTTAGAGAACCATAAGGCAAAGCTACATGTCAAATATTAATGATCTGGGCCTGATGGTTTCCGAGAAGAAGATTTTTAAAGATTTTCCCAAGTAAAACTGATAATTGAAGCCCTAGCTTGGGTGGGGCCATTTTTGGCCTGGGGTCATAATTTGAACAGTCTTGGTAAATCTTTACATGATGCTACATAAGAAATTTTATTGTTCTAGGACTTTTTGACAAGAAGACCTTTAAAGTTTTTGACTTCGGTTGTAAATATTATGTAAATACTGAAAATGACCACACCCTCTGGCAGCCATGTTTTTTTACGGATCAAAATTCTTTGAACAACTTTGAAAGTCAATCAACTGACAAACCATGGTGAAAACCAAATACAAATAGGACCAGTAGTTTCGGAGAAGATTTTTCTAGATTTTGTGCACAGTTGCCATGGCAACAAGAAAAAATTACCCCTTCCACTAACTTTAAACCACTTTTCGTACACCCACCCTACTCATTTTTCTGCTCAAGTTTGGTTGAAAACGGGTCAGAGGTTTCAGAGGAGATGTTTGAAAATGTGAATGGACAACTGACAAGGGATGCCAGACACCGGACAACAGACTGAGAGCAGTCATAATAGTTTACCTTGCTCGCTATATATCTACAAATTGTTATAACAACTAGATGTGTCTGAGTGACACAAATGACCCTGCCAGCAACAAAGTGTTTACTTTCATTATGTAGTTGTGTACAAAAATGCAATTCAAAATGTCAATGCATTTATGAGATTCCTGTAATGAGTTGACCCATCTAACTGCAAGGGGCATGACTCTGCCAACAAATCTTTGAACTGGACCAAATTATAACGTTGCCTTCATATTATCAAGATGTATTTATATTCCATTCAAAATGTCAATGCATGACAGAGATATTGAGCGAAAAACCATGAATTATTAGAAACACTTTTAAGAATAAGGGGCATAACTCTTTTAAGAATTATTCAATCAAGACAACATTCACACCTGACCTGCATTCTTATGATGTACCAATATCCAATATTCAATTCAAATGTCTGCATGACAGAGATAATGAATGGAAACCACAAATTGTTAAAAAAACAAATCAAAATCAAAGGGGCATGACTCTGCCAATTTATTTTTGACCTGAACCAAATCAGAACTTGACCTGTGTATTGCCATGATACCTCTATATGTACCATGTTTGAGAGCAAAATGTGCATCTATGGCAGGAATAATGAATAGAAAGTGAAATACTGATGGAAGGAAGGAAAAGGGTAACACCAACACTATAATGCCCCCGCCATTTTATGGCGGAGCTAAAAAAGCCAATTCAAGAATTAGCCGTTCTTTTGCAAATAGTGTAAAATGGCACTTTTGAAAACAATGTAGACCCACATCAGACATCTCATGAAGGAGCTGTCTTATGGTCAGGGTCTGTACTGTTTACTTATCTGTTTAACATGAGTCTGCACTCTTTCCAAACAATTATTTTACGAGCCAATGAAATAGTTCAGAAAACAGATATTCATAGTGTGCAGACTTTATTTATTATTTTAACACATTTCGCGCATGTCTCTATATAAACAAAGAAGGAACGTATCTGTGTTTAAATTTTCAATAAAACACGCACCGTCTGTAACGTCTTAACGTGATGTCATATGGCTTTGAAAATGCGTACGCCAAGAAATGTAGCGCCGTTGCATTGATGCAAAATGTCGTTAACCAGGTTAAATTGAAGTGTTAGAATCGAAATAATAAACTAAGACCAGTGTTTTATCGTGCAATAAAACATGGGTAGTGGGTGAGATGCTGGTTATTAAATCACTTGGCCTTCCGCCTCGTGTTTAATTACTACACATCTCAATGACTACCCCTGTTTTATTGCCTGGTGATAAAACACTGGTATTAATTTATTATTTCGTAAATATTTAGCAGGAGAAAGATTAAAGCAGATATTACTTTTCTGAAGATGAAGTATATTTAGTCTTATAACGGTTAAATCTTCTCCTACCAATAGGGTATAATATGGATGCTTTTTGAAAACGGTGGAGACCAAGATCAGACAGCTCCTTAAGGAGCTGTCTGATCTTGGTCTCTACTGTTTTCATGTAAGATCTGTCAGAGAGGATTCCTTATATTATTAGCCACTGTAAAAGTTCAGAAGATAGATACTTACTGTGTGCGTAATTTATACCTGAATATTCAGCACAATAAGGGTTAGTTCTGGAAAAAGCTGATTTATACAGCGTATCCTTTTAAGTCTATATATTTATATACTGAAACAAAACTTTGATCCTCTATTTTCTTCCTACATACATTTATTTATAGCTCCCTAATAAATGACTTAAGGGCCGAATTATCGCATGTTGCAAATCCTAAATATATAAGACCGGAATAAATAATTAGCTTTCCCATTATAATCCTCAAATAAATTACAGCTTGATAGGTAGAAGCACACAATGACATTTCTACATTTAAGTTTCTATGAAAATAGCTAAATGCTATTATAATGAACTATCAATAAATATTATGTAATTTGCACATAATTATTATGGCTTAATAGAGGAAAACTTTAATATGAAGTAAGGTCATAAAAATTTAACCTTATTATTGTAAAACTTTACTAAATCATAATCAACATCATTACTGAAGCAAGTATTTAACTCGTCACATGATAGTGGCAGAAATGTGATTATCTGTGCAAACAGACTGCATCCTGAAGAGATGCTGCAGAGGGCCGCGTCTCATCAGGATCCAAACTATTTGAGACTCAAATTCTGGTTTAAAAATTAATTTTGTAATTCCTATTTTTAGAATAGAAATAGATGTGGGAGTTCATGTCTGTCAATCCATAAAGGAGCATGCATCCATCTGTGAAAGGTCAAAAGCAGATAACCATTTTTTAACCCCTCCAATGTCATGATGTCTGCTTGAAACAATGGGCATCTGATTTGATTTCTCAAGTTTGTTTTTAGGTAAATTGACTCAAGTGATAATGAGTGTCAAATAGTTTGGATATTGATCAGAAGCCATCTTAAATGTTTGCAAAAAACCAGTGTACTTGGGGTATGATAGTGAGGTGGTTAAATGATGGCTCTTTTACTGAAACAAGGGTTTACCATTATCACACTTTGTGTGATTGGCATGTAACAAGCGTTGTATAGCTCTTTGGGATGCTTATAGTAATTTGGCCATCTGCAATAATTGCTGTCTAGCTGCTACTGTTCCAAAATTAACATCTCATTTTTTTCTTCAAAAGTGGGCAGGGTGACAAATACTTCATATGGGATGCTGCATTATTTAGCACTACGACTGGATTAAAAAAAAAAACAAGAGCCGTATACGGCCCTAAATCGCTCACCTGGGACCGTTGATGTAAATGTAACATATCTTGGAAAGCTGATTGGATGATGCTGAGTGCCAAACAGCTAAGCTCAGGGTTCTGTGGTTTCAGAGAGGATTTTTTAAGTTTTTATTGAAAAAATCTATATTTAGCTCCTGTGACCTAGATATGCAACGGACCGGAAATATTTGAACAACTTTGAAAGAGGACCATATAAGGATCATTCAGGCCAAGTTTGGTAAAAATCTATCAAGTATTTTCGGAGGAGATGTCGTTTAAAGAAATTGTTGACGACGAACGGACGAACGACGCACGAATGACGACGGACAGAGGACAATCAAAATAGCTCACCTTGGCACTATGTGCCAGGTGAGCTAAAAACAATCACTTCATGGCTAGCGTGCATTTAGGAGTTAACTTTGGTTTGAACCAATCAGCAATAAGAGGAAAGTATGCTGACATCAAACAACTGAATGTCAATGTGATGAGAGAGGTATAATTGGCTACTACTAACATTGCCCAAAAAATCAATTAACAAAATTACCACTTGTCCCAGCACTGGTTGTGTAAGATATACTTGGATATATGAAAATAATTAATGGCTTTGCTGAAAGAGAGACTGCATTTTACCCTCTCAACACTGTAGTGAACACCTGTATTGAAGACCTTAGTAAACAGTTGGGCCCCATGAGATTAGATACAACTAATTGGGGCCTGACTAGGATGACAGTATCCAAAATTGTTGTCACTATAGAAATACACAGAATTCTGATCGTACCAATTTCACTTTTAGCAGACAGCAGTAAACTAGAGTTAAAAGAGTTTAGGTTTTATAAGCATCATTTCAAGAACTCAATTACTCTGATGTTTCCGTAGGAAATAAATGTCACAGTCATTGTGTTTTGTAGTGGTTTAAAATGGAGCCAAAATATTAGCATGCTAGAGGAGAAACTATGTTAACCTTTGCAAATGGTTTAGAACTTGATTATATGCGATGTCTCATCGGGATCCAAACTTATTGACACTCTAAACCTGTTTAGAATTTTTTTTTATTTATTTACTCTTTTTTTTTTTTTTGTTAACATTCGTTTCTGCCATCTATGGGCTAATTGGATGCCCCAGAGAGAGGTGAGCGGATACAGAAAACCTGGGCGCAATGCCCTACTCTTATTATCGAAAGAGTTCTCTGGTTCTTTTAAATGCCAAGTGTAAAGCACTCATACATCAGACCTCTGTTTATAAAGTCTCATTCGAAGGACTTTGTCCGGCGGGGGATCAAACTCACAACCCCTGACTTCGTAAGCGGGTGCTTTACCCCTAGACTACGTCCGCCGGTGCCTGTTTAGAAAAGGAATTCAGAAAATTCTATGTTTAGAATAAGTAGCAGAAATAATTGTTGCAGATGAAAAATTTACCCAACATGCAAAGACCTTCTTCCATATTCTGCCCATCAATTCTTCTCTAGAACTTGCAAACGGCCTGAATTTAGATAGATCAAACACTGTAGTTCAAAGCAAAATATAGATACAAACTGTTAATTATCATTCTTGTTTAGGTTTCTTCCTTTATTCCATTACACCTTATTACACCTTTAATCTATTCCTCTTTTGAAGAAAATAGTTCCAATTTATACAGTACTTAATGAATATGTATCATAAGAACACAATCAATTATGATTTCATGTCGCTTTTCACAGTATTACAGTCATATCAGGATGTCAAGCTAATTACAGGTGGAGGAAGACCCCGAAGCCCTTAATGCACTGTTTCAGGCACAAAGCGGCAACTAGGTAGAACCATCTACCTTTCGCAAGCCAGCTGGAAGGCTTCCCCACATGAAAAATCCGAATGACCATACTGGGATTCAAACTCACAGCGGTGAGGAGCTTAGTGATGTAAGTCACAGTGACTAAACCACTAGGCCACTGAGGCCCCGTATCATAAGAAATATTTTCTTCATTTTAGTAGATGTGAGCTCAATATAGGCTGAAAGTAAAGCAGAATGTGCCTTAAGTTAAGGCAGTCAACCTGCCTGTCTTCAAAACTATAAACAGGATATAGGGTAAAGGGTTGTTAAAAAAGCAAAAAATGCAGAGGTTAAGCCTTAATTCTCCAGCTATTTGCATATATCGATGCTTATTGAAAACAGTGTAGAATTAGATCAGACAGCTCCTGAAGGATATTGTAAAGCTTTGTCTGCAATAGTCTGCAGTCTTTTTCTGGAGGGAATTTCCCTTTATTTCAATCACCAATTTTACAGTTCAGATGATGCATATTCATAGTGGACTGAATTTTAGACATGAACATGCAGCAGGAAACGGGTTGATGCTTCCTGCGTGTTTGATTGTCAAGTTGGGTCTTTAAAAGTCAGAGAATGTGTTGTTTGTCAGTGGTAATTGTAGTACTAGATGTTTCTGCACTGTAATTCTATAAGTATTAGGACATTTGCAAACAAATGGATTACATCATAGTTTGAAGACATAAAAGGGTCTGCACTGTTTGCCATTTCCAACTATAGTAAAATCTGTGTAGTGTGCTCACTGCAAAGGAAACTAACACATTAAAGCCCTGAGTCCTGCAAGAAAAACTGGCCAGAAACTTTAAACAGTATTCCGTTCCCCCTAGTCACCGATGCTTCTGACAAGTTTGGTTGAAATAAAGTCTGCAGTTTGAGAGGAGGAGTCTTGACACTGTGAACAGATGCTGAATGGAGAGCAGTCACAATTGCTCATCACAGCAGTTTGAGAGGAGGAGTCCTGACACTGTGAACAGATGCTGAATGGAGAGCAGTCACAATTGCTCATCACAGCAGTTTGAGAGGAGGAGTCCTGACACTGTGAACAGATGCTGAATGGAGAGCAGTCACAATTGCTCATCACTGCAGTTTGAGAGGAGGAGTCCTGACACTGTGAACAGATGCTGAATGGAGAGCAGTCACAATTGCTCATCACTGCAGTTTGAGAGGAGGAGTCCTGACACTGTGAACAGATGCTGAATGGAGAGCAGTCACAATTGCTCATCACAGCAGTTTGAGAGGAGGAGTCCTGACACTGTGAACAGATGCTGAATGGAGAGCAGTCACAATTGCTCATCACTGCAGTTTGAGAGGAGGAGTCCTGACACTGTGAACAGATGCTGAATGGAGAGCAGTCACAATTGCTCATCACTGCAGTTTGAGAGGAGGAGTCCTGACACTGTGAACAGATGCTGAATGGAGAGCAGTCACAATTGCTCATCACAGCAGTTTGAGAGGAGGAGTCCTGACACTGTGAACAGATGCTGAATGGAGAGCAGTCACAATTGCTCATCACAGCAGTTTGAGAGGAGGAGTCCTGACACTGTGAACAGATGCTGAATGGAGAGCAGTCACAATTGATCATCACAGCAGTTTGAGAGGAGGAGTCCTGACACTGTGAACAGATGCTGAATGAAGAGCAGTCACAGTTGCTCATCACAGCAGTTTGAGAGGAGGAGTCCTGACACTGTGAACAGATGCTGAATGGAGAGCAGTCACAGTTGCTCATCACAGCAGTTTGAGAGGAGGAGTCCTGACACTGTGAACAGATGCTGAATGGAGAGCAGTCACAATTGCTCATCACTGCAGTTTGAGAGGAGGAGTCCTGACACTGTGAACAGATGCTGAATGGAGAGCAGTCACAATTGCTCATCACAGCAGTTTGAGAGGAGGAGTCCTGACACTGTGAACAGATGCTGAATGGAGAGCAGTGACAATTGCTCATCACAGCAGTTTGAGAGGAGGAGTCCTGACACTGTGAACAGATGCTGAATGGAGAGCAGTCACAATTGCTCATCACAGCAGTTTGAGAGGAGGAGTCCTGACACTGTGAACAGATGCTGAATGGAGAGCAGTCACAGTTGCTCATCACAGCAGTTTGAGATGAGGAGTCCTGACACTGTGAACAGATGCTGAATGGAGAGCAGTCACAATTGCTCATCACCGTAGTTTGAGAGGAGGAGTCCTGACACTGTGAACAGATGCTGAATGGAGAGCAGTCACAATTGCTCATCACAGTAGTTTGAGAGGAGGAGTCCTGACACTGTGAACAGATGCTGAATGGAGAGCAGTCACAATTGCTCATCACCGTAGTTTGAGAGGAGGAGTCCTGACACTGTGAACAGATGCTGAATGGAGAGCAGTGACAATTGCTCATCACAGCAGTTTGAGAGGAGGAGTCTTGACACTGTGAACAGATGCTGAATGGAGAGCAGTCACAATTGCTCATCACAGTAGTTTGAGAGGAGGAGTCCTGACACTGTGAACAGATGCTGAATGGAGAGCAGTCACAATTGCTCATCACCGTAGTTTGAGAGGAGGAGTCTTGACACTGTGAACAGATGCTGAATGGAGAGCAGTCACAATTGCTCATCACAGCAGTTTGAGAGGAGGAGTCCTGACACTGTGAACAGATGCTGAATGGAGAGCAGTCACTATTGCTCATCACAGTAGTTTGAGAGGAGGAGTCCTGACACTGTGAACATATGCTGAATGGAGAGCAGTCACAATTGCTCATCACAGCAGTTTGAGAGGAGGAGTCCTGACACTGTGAACAGATGCTGAATGGAGAGCAGTCACAATTGCTCATCACAGCAGTTTGAGAGGAGGAGTCCTGACACTGTGAACATATGCTGAATGGAGAGCAGTCACAATTGCTCATCACAGCAGTTTGAGAGGAGGAGTCCTGACACTGTGAACATATGCTGAATGGAGAGCAGTCACAATTGCTCATCACAGCAGTTTGAGAGGAGGAGTCCTGACACTGTGAACAGATGCTGAATGGAGAGCAGTCACAATTGCTCATCACAGCAGTTTGAGAGGAGGAGTCCTGACACTGTGAACATATGCTGAATGGAGAGCAGTCACAATTGCTCATCACAGCAGTTTGAGAGGAGGAGTCCTGACACTGTGAACAGATGCTGAATGGAGAGCAGTCACAATTGCTCATCACAGCAGTTTGAAAAGAGGAGTCTTGACACTGTGAACAGATGCTGAATGGAGAGCAGTCACAATTGGTCATCACAGCAGTTTGAGAGGAGGAGTCCTGACACTGTGAACAGATGCTGAATGGAGAGCAGTCACAATTGCTCATCACAGCAGTTTGAGAGGAGGAGTCCTGACACTGTGAACAGATGCTGAATGGAGAGCAGTCACAATTGCTCATCACAGTAGTTTGAGAGGAGGAGTCTTGACACTGTGAACAGATGCTGAATGGAGAGCAGTGACAATTGTTCATCACAGCAGTTTGAGAGGAGGAGTCTTGACACTGTGAACAGATGCTGAATGGAGAGCAGTCACAATTGCTCATCACAGCAGTTTGAGAGGAGGAGTCTTGACACTGTGAACAGATGCTGAATAGAGAGCAGTCACAATTGCTCATCCTCTGCCTGTGGCTCAGGTGAGCTAAGGACATTGAAAACCAATAGTCTATTTATCACACAATTTAATTTCTACATAAATAGTCTCTTACTCTCAATTAATATGCAGTTTAGCAATTAGTTAATGACTGTAGACACATGTGTGCCAAAAAAGCACATATGCAGTTAGACAAAATGCAAACAATTTATCATCAACATGTTGTTGCTTTTCCATACGCTAATTAAATACTTTATTGAACCAACATAAGTTTGTACTTATGTTTACATGTTTTGAAAGACTTGTTATTTGTTATTAAGAATTAGTTGAATAACCTTAAGAAACATGTAAATAGCAAGGCAGGGTGTCACAATTACAGAAGTCAACATGAGATTAACCAGCCAAAACAATACTGTAAATTATTAATAACCTTTTAAGATTCCTGGTCTTCCAATAAACAATACCAAAAGTCCAGCTGTACAGCAGTGCACTATTAACCCCTGACTGTTATATTGGCATTGCAAACAGTTTGAATCCAGATCAGATATGATGATGAGCTGTTATGCTTAAATCAGATAAAATGTTCTGTTCTGTTCTGATAATAGCACAATAGGGACTGTATTGTTAAGATTTTTAGTTTTTATGAAATAAAGCAGTAATAAGTGTAGGAATTTTACAGTTGACCTGGTTTTGTTGTTTAATTGCATGTATAAATAAATTTTTACAAACAGCATGTGAAGCCTGGTCAATATCTAATCTGTTAATATTCCTTTTAGGAATTATAACAGAGCAAAATAAGCCCAGCTAGTGACCCATGAAAACTCAATCAATTCCTCATAACTATTGGATACATGTACTTGCTTTCAAAGGCCCAAAGGCCCAAAGAGATAAGTACAATTTTGAGGTTGATCAGACATACACCAGGTTTGCCATGGACATAATAGTTTTAGCATAAACATGTTTTTTGGAAAGGTTAACTCTTTACTCCAGAGATACACTTTTTACGCATTTGATTCCTTTACCAAACAAAATTGTTTTATACAGTAAATTATGAATGTGCAACATACAAAATGTTTCCTTTATCTGAGCAGATGTTAGCTTAAAGCAGGCTGAAAGAAAGCATGTCTTGAAAAAGAAGAAACAGGCTATGGGGTAATGGCTTAGTGTTTACCACAATGTAGTAGCTAACTACACTTCCAAGCCACTGTTTATGATACTGGACACTGCAGCCAAAAGCCCCTGACACAAGAGTATTCCATCTCTCAAATTATTTATGATCCTGCTGAGAAATTGTCTACAAAGCTTGATACATAATGATGTAAACTCCAACTTCATCATTCTACAAAAAACATTATCACACTGAGTAACCTTGTTACAGAACAGAAGCAATCAGTTGTTGGATTGCCCTAATATCAAAGGTTAGCGAAGTTCCAACATTTATATGTACAGTCAAACTCATTGAACCCTAGCAATGAGTATACACATCCTTTACAGAGATATGCTCTGGTCAATATTTTTCTAAAATCAAAGTCAGAGGTCAAAGTCAAAGTGGCCTGATCATGGTTGTGACCCTTGACAGTTCCAATATATACCATAACACCATGTTTGATAGTCTTGGATAATAAAGTAAAAGAGATAGGCTCCAGACAAAAAAGTCAGAGGCCAATGTCAAGGTCAAATTGACCTGGAAATGGTAAGCAACACCCCCTCATATCAAGATGTATGCACACACTAGGTTTGGTAATCATGGATGATATGGTATACGATTATGCTCTAGACAAGGTTTTTCAATAAACAAGGTCAATGGCCAAGGTCAAATTGGACTGAAAGTGGTATGCAACACTCCTCCATCTCAAGCTGTATTCATACACTAGGTTTGGTAATCATGAATGATATGGTATAGGAATTATGCTCCACACAAGAATTTTCAATTATCAAGGTCAGAGGTCAAAGTCAAATTGACCTGATTGTGGAACACAACACTTGGAGATCCCAAAATGTATCTAGTCATCATGTTTAATTAATCCTAAGCAATATAACATTAGAGATATACCATGGACAATTTTTTTTCAATAATCAGTCGGATGTCAAGGCGGCCTGAAAGTGGTATGTGACACTTGACATACATCCCACACACTCCGTTTCTGACAACCTTTTACATACAGGTAAATAAGATCAGATCAGGATCAAGGCCGAATTGACCAAAACTCCTTCATGTCAAGATGTAATAGTGCACATATCCTAGATGGCATAGTATAAGTGTTACGCTCTGGAAAAGGTTTTTCAATCATCAAGGTCAAGGTCAAACTGACCTGAAAATGGTATGCAACACTTGGCAATCCACACACCAGGTTAAGTACTTCTGACAGACAGACAAAGTGGGGGTATAATGAGAGTTGTCACTGCTTTTATAGGACAGAGTAGTCAAACTTGAATTAGGTCACCATTAGTATAACCTCTACAGACAGGCAGTCATTCGGGCTGAATGTAGACTATAACTTGGTACTTTACTTTTATACGTTAAAGATCAACCTGAAATTTTATATGAAGGTGGAACATTTCTGCATTACTTATGTACTGTATAAATAAATTCAACTGTTTTCTGCCATATTGGTTTTCAAATATTCTCAGTCCCGGAAATCTTTATTCAAGACCTAAAACTGAATTTCTCTACACCGGTAAAGTTTTAACTATAACCTTTTCCTCCATATAAGGATTGATAGGATGCCTGTACCCTGTCCTGATAAATTCACTCAAATTAGTATTCCTCTTTATGATACAGTCTCTCAGGAACCAATGAAGACAATCAGATGTCTGCTTTCATCCGTGGGAATGCATGTGACTGCTAAGTCTAGTCTGAAGCAAGTCACGCATGCAGTCTCAGGTAGGACAAAAGCTTTCTGCTTTACTTTTGTCTTGCTTTAAGCAGACACCTAATTTAATTACAGAATAACTATAATTTCAGCAATGTAGGTTATGGAAGAAAGAACTAACCCCTTATCCCATAGCCTGTTTCTAGTTTCGAAGACAGGTGACCACATATTTAAAGCAGGTTGAAATTAAAAGCAGAATGTGCATTCTGCTTAACTTTCAACATGCTTTAAGCTACCATTTGCTAGAATATAGAAAATATGTCTTGTGGTGCATATTCAGGACTCTATAAAGTGGTACTATTTTTACGAAATACGAAGATTAATAGATGCTATAAGTGGATAAAAACAACCCCGCCTTACGAAGGATAATACTCACATAGGGAAAGCGTATGTACATCGTATGTAAACAAAAAATATTTCATTTCATCCCAGTTACACGATCATATAAATCACTTTTTTACTTTTGCATTAATTAATAATTATCAAATATGGTTGTAATATACAATTTTTAAAAAATGGTATGTTGCGTCCAAAAATGGTACGGTTATGCAGTGGGACGTTAATGCAGTGGGGCGTTGCGACCAGATACCTATTAAGCAGCCACCTCCCATAACCAATCACTTGTTTTTAGTTTTGGAAATAGGTAGCCACTTAAAGCAGGTTGTAATTAGGTAAATCAGAATGCACCTTATAGTACATTCTGCTTTACTTTCAGGCTGCTATAAGCTACCATCTGCTACGATCCACAAAATATTCCTTGTGATACATATTCTTGACAGTTTTAATTTGAAATATTTTCTTCAGTGCAGGAATAAATTGTAAAATGTGTATCTCAAACCCTAATGTCAGCAAGGTGTCTTATGAATGGTCAGCAGACATAGGTTTGACTTGGCATCAACCCTAATTGAATTTCTACACCCTTGTAAAATTCTATTGCAGTATATCTTCATAAAAGGATCTTTTAATGTTTTTTCTGTGGTGTAATTGGTCCGTATTCACACATAGTATAAAAGACGGCAGCAATTACAGCAGACTTTTTTAGCCATTCAAGCGATTCCACACCTTTTCAATCAGTCTCTGTCAACCCGTGTACAGTGGTTTGGTCCTTCCTATTGTGCCCTGGGGACAAATGTTTTTTTCAATTTCCACAGAAAATTGCAATTGAGTTATTTTTTTCTTGAATTGATATTGTCGTAATTGTTCAGCAGTACCCTGATATTTCTTGTCTAAGACGAAGTCTCTCAATCAATGTCTGTCAAGCGTGATCACATGCACAGAAATCAATTGTGGGCATATCTGCTCCCATTTCACCTTCAGACAAAAGGCTATTGATATTCTAAATACAGTAACACCCAGGGCTCCAGATAAGAGGGAGTAACTGAGCAAATCCAACATTTTCAATTTCAGCACCAAATCCTATGGTGTTACTACTCATTAGAATTGTCTCTATAAAACTATTCTAATGAGAAGCTACACCATAGGGTTTAATGCAGAAATAGAAATTTTACTTTCTGAAATCTGGAGCCATGTAAATACAGTAACACCTGTTCTAAGTGATCACTTTTGTCATGCATTAACAACTAAAACTACATATGACAGTTGTTAATGAACATCCTATTTCACTACTGAATGACCTTGACCTTTGACCTGCTGACCTTAAAGTTTGTAGAATTTTGTCCTTATTTTCCTATGTCAACGATTATGTGGTATTTACTGGTATATTATTGATATATAACATCTTTTTGTTCTAAAGATACTTTCAAAAAATAATTGATGCAGGTGGTAATAAATTGTCTCCATAGCAACACATGAAATGCTTACCGAGGCACATCATTTTCATATGTTGTTTCATCCTATGGGCATTCCGATAAAAGTGTCATTGGACGTTTATATTCAGCGGGAAAGCATATACCGGTATCACAAGAACCATGTTATGACGTCATGTCTTTAAAATTTGTTATTGATATATTGTAGCATCCCGTTTCGAAAAAAGATTTTATCTATTGCCATAAGCATTAATTCTGTTAAACAACAAGAGGGCCATGGCCCTTAATTCGCTCACCTGAGGTCATTGTGCCTTAGCTTAATAGGCAAGACAACATTTTAATATAGCTGTAAATGGAATTATCTTCCAGACAAAAAAACCATGACAAATTGGAATAACTTAAAAAAATATTGTTGGCAGAGTTATGGCCCTTATCCATGACACTTCTTCTTATCAAGCTACATATATTTCCATATGATTATTCATTGCCCATTCTGCTTTACTTTCAACCTGCTTTAAGTTATCATCTACTAAGATATAGATCCCATTTCTTATATCTTACATTTTTATGACTGTATAAAGTGGAATTATTTTCTTTAGGAGGAATAAATTAAAGGCATAAAAAGGCATATGTATGGGGTAATGGGTTAACATCAGTAGAACTGGAGCTAAAATATGACACATGGAAATAACTCAAAAATGACATTGACCTTTGTAGAACATGACCTAAGTTATAAAGTTTCTAACTTTAACAAAGTTATGGCTAAGATTAAAGTTCTGGACTGACAGACAAACAAATTGACAAACAGACAAAAAAAAGCAGACAGACAAAAACAATATGCCCCCAACTGCAGGGGCATAAAAAATGTAGCAGACAACACCATATGCTGCACTGCAATTACAGTGAACCTCAGCTGACCTGAGTTCAGTTATGTAACTCTGCCAGTAGGAAATGTGGCTAGGGTCTAACTCTTACAATTCTGAATTGCTGTCTGCTATACATTTATTGAATGTGAATTATGACCTAGATATTCAACCGACCTTAACCATTTGAACAAAATAGGTAGAGGATATTTAGAAGTGTCAGCATGCCAAATATCAAAGCTCTGGTCATATTAGTGTCAGAGAAGAAGACATTTGAAATTTTCACTATATAACTCTATGTAAAACTGTGACCCCCGGGGCGGGGCCAATTTTGACCCCAGGGGCATAATTTGAACAAACTTGATAGAGGACCTGTAGGTGATGCTATGTGCCAAATATCTAAGCTCTGGCCCTTGTAGTTTTTGACAAGAAGATTTTTTAAGATTTCCTTATTTTTTCACTTTGGTTGCCATGGAAACCAGAGTTTTGCATTGTTTTTAATTCTTTGAACAAATCTGAAAGAGCTTGACCCAAGGAACATTTCTGTAAAGTTTGGTTGAAATCTGTACAGCGGTATAGGAGGAGATGTCATTTGAAGCAATTGTTAACGACGACGGACACAGGGCCATCCCAATAGCTCACCTTGAGCCTTTGGCTCAGGTGAGCTAAAAATGATGCCAATAGGGGACATTGAAACAAGAGCGATGATTGAACGTTGCGTTCAATAAGAGAAATCACATACAGAGACTGAATATGATTCAGAAAACTAATATGAAACCAATTTGTTGTCTGGCACTTATTTTCAAATTTCATGGAAGGTTTGAAAAAGGATACACATCAACTGAAGACAAAGAGTGATGCATGCAGGCCTTTTGGAACTGTTAGACCAGTCTTCATGAAATTTGACTCAGTGAACGAATTAGTGAACAGTACAAAGAACATTCTATCAACCTTAAGTGAACAGTGGTATAGAGACACATATAACAAATGGCTAAAGGTGCATGAGAAATGTATCCTTCTCGCTGGAATTAAGCTATCTTGGAAAATAATGAACCTTTAATTTGTTCTAAATGAAACATCATTTTGACGTTTTTTTCTGGACCGTACCCCCGGTCTGCTTAGGTGCCTTTATTGAAATTCCTGTAACTTTATACAATTGCTTTTTGTACAAATATATAATTATGTCTCATGATTGGAAAAAGAACAGTTTTTTCAATGGTGCTGGTTTCATTTTTCAGCTACGGTAACTAAAGCTTTTGTGAACAAAGTCTACGAGCTTAAATAACAACCCTCGTACATATCCCTTTTTATGCTAATTTATTCCTCCACTGAAGAAAATGGTTCCACTTTATACAGTCCTGAATATGTAATATAAGTTATGTTTTCTATATCCTTATAATCAAATGGTATAGCTGAAAGGCGGCTGACAGTAAAGCAGAATGTGCCTGCTTTAAACAATTTCAACCTGCTTTAACCCCTTATATTACTCCATTTTTTGTTTCTAGTATTGAAGATAGGTAACCACTTAAAGCAGGTTGCATATTCATGGCTGTATAAATTGATATTTACTTCTTCAGGGGAGGTACAAATTAAAGGTGCAAATTGTGTATCTATGGATAAATGGGTCAAATGACTGAATATTCAGCAGAAGGGTTGAATATCTACCAGAGATGAGAATCATGTCTCTAACTATTTTCCATAGATGATAAACAAGGTCACCATGACAAACAGGATTTCACTGCTCATTTTTCTTTTCCAATAAAATCTCTCTTTATTAGAAGTACACCGATTAGTAATTTAAACAACCTTCCTCGTGTAATCTAGTATTCCTGATCAAATGGCCATCATTACTGTCATGCTTTCTGTTAGTAATCAGGGGCCTCCGTGGCCTAGTAGTATAGTCACTGTGACTTACATCACTAAGCTCCTCACCGCTGTGAGTTCAAATCCCAGTAGGGTCGTTCGGATTTTTCATATGGATGACTTGGGGTCAAAAAGTGGGTCAGTAGGTCAAATCATAGGAAAAGCTTCAGATTATTCAAGGGCCTTCATTTTTGGTTGTAATTTCATAAAAGCTCCCTGAGAATAATCACCTTGACAAAATCTGGGTAAAGAATAAAATTTAATATGAATCATATGGGACTTTAAAGTAGGTCAGTAGGTCAAATCAAAGAAATGGCTTCTGACAATAAACTTGCAACTTAACATTTGAAATGTGTACGCAATTTTCTTTGTGCATTTTTGTACACCCGTATTATCGTTTCAGATGAGTTTCTCTCCAAAAAATATGGGGAATGCTTGTAGACACCTTAATGGAGCACTGCAGTGTTATCAAACAAGGACCACTATGGCCCTATATTGCTCACCTGGTTGGTACACCATGTAAAACTTGACCTACAGTGGCCTAGATGTTGACCTAACATGACCCACATTTAAGCCTGGCCTAGATTTCAATGAGGCAAACATTTTGAGCAAGTTTCATCAAGATTAAATGAGAAATGTAGCTTCTAGAGTGTAAACAATATATTTTCATGATTGAACTAGTGATCTAGTTTTTGACATATGACCCACATGTAAACATGACCTAGATATCAAAAAGGCAAACATTTTGACCAAGTTTCATTCAGATCTAATGATATTTGTAGCCTCTAGAGTGTTTACAAGGTTTCTATGATTTGACCTAGTGACCTAGTTTTTTACCAAACATAAACTATGCTTGAACTTGATTTAGAAATCAATAAGGCAAACATTATGACCAAGTTTCAAGAAGATCTAATGAGATTTGTAGCCCCTAGAATGTTAACAAACTTTTTCCTATGATTTGACATAGTGACCTAGTTTTGCTAGGACATGACCCACATTCGAATATGACCTAGATATCAATAAGGAAAAACATTTTGACCAAGTTTCATTTAGATCTAATGATATTTGTAGCCTCTAGAGTGTTTACCAGGTTTTCTATGATTTGACCTAGTGACCTAGTTTTTAACCAGACATAACTTATGCTTAAAATTGAACTTGATCTAGATATCAATAAGGATAACATTTTGACAAAGTTTCATGAAGATCTAATCAGATTTGTAGCCTCTAGAGTGTTAACAAAGTTTCTCTATGATTTGACCTAGTGACCAAGTTTGGACTGGACATGACCCACATTCGAACTTGACCTAGATATCAATTAGACAAACATTGTCATGAAGTTTCATGAATATCTAATGAGATTGGTAGCCTCTAGAGTGTTAACAAGGTTTTTCTATGATTTGACCTAGTGACCTTGTTTATGACTGGACATGACCCACATTCAAACTTAACCTAGATTTTATCAAGAAAACATTGTTATCAAGTTTCATGAAGATTGAATGAAATTTGTAGCCCCTAGGGAGTTAACGAACAATTGTTTTATATTAGAATATTCAGCATGAAAAGGTTACCACAGTTTGCGTGTACAAAGGCTGTCTTCCACCTTGAGATCATTGTCTGTTAGGTTCATCAATTATGAATAGCAGTATAATTATGAAAACATTTTCATCATTAACTTACACTACATGATAATAACTTCAGAACAAAATACATCAATTCTACATACTGGTAATCACATGACTGTGTGTCACACACTTAGTAGTTTGTGAGAAATCTCCTCAACTAGATGTCTCACAGCATCAAGAAGAAAACAGTGAAACTAA
Source organism: Gari tellinella (assembly GCA_922989275.2). NCBI lineage: Eukaryota > Metazoa > Mollusca > Bivalvia > Cardiida > Psammobiidae > Gari > Gari tellinella. Next base: position 58,975,876 of record OV277858.1, read on the forward strand.
TTAATACATTGATGACTAAACCAAAGTTTAACCCCGAAATGCACATCTCCACTCAGTACTAATGCACCTTTGCAGCAAGATTCATAAAATTCTGCAGGGCTGCCATTCTCCGGATCTATGGATTTTTTCTCTCTGCTCCTACTTTTTTTTAATTTGGAGTTTTATGCATTTTTTACTTAGGAAACATTGATATTGGTGTCAAACAGTTTATGCAGCGTCTGATCTGGATCAAAACTGTTTCCTAAAATCACACTTGAAATTTAGCAAATCTTAGGACTTTTATGAAGAGCCTCAGAGTTAGTGGACATTTGTTGGTGATACCCTGGATGTCAATTAGCCATCAACACCAACTGTAAAGCCTAATTAAGGGTCGATTTCACTCCTTTATTGCTGTCAGATAAAAAAGATGATAATCAACATACTGATAAAGAAATGCTTACTCTGCCAGAGAAATAACAAGACTGCGCATTCAATAAACGCTTATGCCCCCGGTGGCATCCTTGACAGTATATTCTGATTTTTTTCTAAGTCCAAATTAAGTCAAGGTCAAACTGAGCTTGGGTATTATTGGTGAGATGGTAATGGTCCAAGGCAATAACTGTATAAGTATTGAAGCATTGTAGTAAACAGTGTTGATGCTAGACGAAACGGTAAAATCTAGTTAACCAGGAAATAGCCTATTTAAAATATTCTAAGTCCAAGTTAGGTCAAGGTCAAGGTCAAAATCATAGTTTTGTGATATTGGTGGATAGGGAATGGTCCAAGGAAACAACTGTATAAGTATCCAAGCATTTGGGTAAGCGGTGTTGATGCTAGACGAAACGGTAAATTCTACTTAACCTTGTTACGGACACACGGACGGACGTTCTCACAGTTGGACATTTGTTGGGTATATTTTTTGTTTAAAAGTACCCAACAGTACACTAAAATACCCAACAATAACAATAGGGCAATCACGGAATGAATGGTATCTATTGTTCTCCCTACCCAACAAAGGACCTTTCGTGCGCTCTGACGGACTGACGGACAGGACGATTACTATATGCTCCCGCATCTGTCGATGCCGGGGGCATAAAAAAAACTATTTCTGTTTGTTTTCCAGCAAAGGTTTCAAGATTGTATATTAAATTTTATTTTAATGCTCCTCTGGCTATTACAGTGTAATGAAGCTTTCTGTAAGCTGTGTAGACCTAGATCAGCTCCTGAAGGAGTTGCCTGACCTGGCTCTACACTGCTTACAAAATAGCATTAATATACAGAGAGTAGACATCACTGCATACATCCAGTGAGAAAACATTCCTTATTTATCAAAACTTCATTAAAAAGTCGGACCAACACCTGACCTAAACTCTTCAGAGACGCAGTGTCTCTCTTATTCCCAAAAAGACTTACGATTAGATGGGTAAGTATTGAATGTAAAGCATTATGTATTGAAGTTAAAGAGTATGTTTGCCTTCATTAACTTGTTGCACAACATAAAACATTGCCCCAGAGACCCCAGCTTGTTAGGCTACCGACAAACAACATCTTCCTGATACATTCAATTACTGAGAAGGCGTACACCTAGCTTTCTAAGCACTACTCGTAATATGACAGTTGTCATACAGCAGAAAAGTCACGCTATTACAGTGGGGAAAACATTATTATGTCCCGCTTAAATTAAACACAAGAGCCGTATACGGCCCTAAATCGCTCACCTGGAACCGTTGATGTAAATGTAACATATCTTGGAAAGCTGAGAAATTATGACAATATGATTGTTCCAATTGCTAATTGGATGATGCTGAGTGCCAAATAGCTAAGCTCAGGGTACTGTGGTTTCAGAGAAGATTTTTTAAAGTTTTTATTGAAAAAATCAATTTTTAGCTCCTGTGACCTAGATATGCAACGGACCGGAACCATTTGAACTATTTTGGTAAAGTACCTCTAGAAATTACACCATGCCAAATATCAAAGCTCTAGCCATATTAGTTACAGAGAAGAAGATGTTTGAAGATTTCACTATATAACTCTATGTAAATTCGGACCCCCCAGGGTGGGGTCATTTTTGACCCAGGGACATAGTTTGAACAATATTGATAGAGGACCTGTAGATGATGCTTTGTGCAAAATATCTAAGCTCAGGGTACCGTGGTTTCAGAGAAGAAGATTTTTTAAGTTTTTATTGAAAAAATCTAATTTTAGCTCCTGTGACCTAGATATGCAACGGACCGGAACCATTTGAACAATATTGGTAAAATAACTCTGGAAGTTACACCATGCCAAATATCAAAGCTCTAGCTATATTAGGTTTTAGAGGGGAAGAGGTTTGAAGATTTCACTATATAACTCTATGTAAATTTGTGACCCCCGGGGCGGGGCCATTTTTGACCCCAGGGACATAATTTGAACAACCTTGTTAGAGGACCTGTAGATGATGCTATGTGCAAAATATCTAAGCTCAGGGTTTAGTGGTTTCAGAGAAGAAGATTTTATTAATTTTTATTGAAACAATCTATTTTTAGCTCCTGTGACCTAGATATTGAAGTGGTCCCGATCTGAGGGTTTTATTTTTCTACAACTGATATCGTGGTTTGGACTTGGGTGGATTTGGGTTTTCTCTCACGAAGCCCAACAGTCAGCTATCATCAGTTGTACTTTCCTAATGGGGCTTACCAAGTTCTATGGAGGGCCAGCCCAATGCTGTGACAGTTCATCTGATGCACCATTTCGATGTAAAGTCAATGCACGATCACCCTCGCTCATTTTATCTCGGATTCTACTGGAATTGTTTACATGTGTGTACGGAGGTGGCCATCTTTGTTGCATTGTGGGTAAACCGGATGCGGTCACTAAGCAACAACGATGCCAGCTTCCAATTCATAAACACTTTAAATTAAAGATCTACAAAAGGAAATTTGTCTCGTTAAAGTTGATTTAAATCCTTTTAATCCTAATTTCCAACGTCGCACATGTAAATAAATCAGTTTAACTTAGTATTTTATTTCCACCCACTTTTGACGGGTCTGACGTCACAGGTGGTTGAAACGGTCACTTTTTCCAACCATTTTTGACGGGAATCTCCGTCAAAAGTGGTTGGTAGCGTCTTTTCACCCACCAGTCAATTTTGGTCACAAAAAAACTGACAAAAGTGATCGTTTTTCTCAGGGGTATAAATAGACGTGAAAATTCCACGTCAAAGCAGTCTGAATACAAACATCAAAGAGACCAGACCCCCGTGATCAAATTCACAGTGAATTTGTAAGAAGCTAAATAAATTTATTAAATAACTTATTTAGATTTCACGGGATACTGTTTATATAGGCGTGCATTGGCTAAATTCGTATATTTGCCTGTATTGTTATCTATGTCATCGTTAGTTTTATTATCTGGCATAAACTGTTAGTACCACCATTGGTGTTTCGGGCCTAGCAAACATACCATTGCTAGCCGAAAATAAAGTTAAAGAAACTCTACAACGGATCAAGTTATTCTTACTCCTTTGGCTCGGCGATCTAGATCCCTAGATCTTGTTTGATTTTATTCCCACATTAAGGTCTTAGACTTTATGAACAAGCGCGTAACAATATGCAACGGATCGGAAATATTTGAACAACTTTTAAAGAGGACTATATAAGGATCATTCCTGCCAAGTTTGGTTGAAATCCATCCAGTAGTTTAGGAGGTGTCGTTTTAAAGAATTTGTTGACGACGGACGACGAACGAACGGACGGACGAAGGACATAGGACGATCAAAATAGCTCACCTTGGCACTTTGTGCCAGGTGAGCTAAAAATGCAAACGCATTGCAATACAAGAGGGCCTCAGCACAAGTATAGTGTAAGATATGGATTATCCCTACAGTGGAGAAGATATTATACTTTCCAGTTTAACCCATTATCTCATAGCCCGTTTCTAGTTTTGAAGACAGTTCTCCACCTTAAGCAGGTTGTAAGACGAGGGCCACTATGGCCCTAAATCGCTCACCTGGTAACCATGTAAACATGTACACCGTGTGACCTAGTTTTTGACTGGGCATGACCCTCATTCTAACTTGTCCTCGATTTCAATGAGACAAACATTTTTTTCAAGTTTCATGAAGATTCAATGAATTTTGTAGTCTCTAGAGTGTTAACGAGGTTTTTGGATGATTTTGACCTAGTGACCTAATTTTTGACAAGACATAAGCCACATTTGAACTTGACCTATATTTCATTGAGGCAAACCTTTTCATCAAGTTTTATGAAGATCAAATGAAATTTGTAGTCTCTAGAGTGTTAATAAGGTTTTTCGATGATTCGACCTAGTGACCTAGTTTTTGACCGGACATGACCCACATTTGAACTTGACCTAGATTTCATTGAGGCAAACATTTTGATGAAGTTTCATGAAGATCCAATGAAATTTATAGTCCCTAGAGTGTTAACAAGGTTTTTCGAAGATTTGACCTAGTGACCTAGTTTTTGACTGGACATGACCCACATTCGAACTTGGCCTAGTTTTCATTGAGGCAATCATATTGACGAAGTTTCATGAAGATCCAATGAAATTTGTAGCCTCTAGAGTGTTAACAAGGTTTTTCGATAAGTTGACCTAGTGACCTAGTTTTTGACCGGACATGACCCACATTCGAACTTGGCCTAGATTTCATTGAGGCAATCATATTGATGAAGTTTCATGAAGATCCAATGAAATGTGTAGCCTCTAGAGTGTTAACAAGGTTTTTCGAAGATTTGACCTAGTGACATAATTTTTGACCGGGCATGACCCACATTCGAACTTGGCCTAGATTTCATTGAGGCAATCATATTGATGAAGTTTCATGAAGATCCAATGAAATTTGTAGCCTCTAGAGTGTTAACAAGGTTTTTCGATAATTTGACCTAGTGACCTAGTTTTTGACCGGACATGACCCACATTCGACCTTGGCCTAGATTTAATTTAGGCAAACATTGTGACCAAGTTTCATCAAGATCCAATGAGATTTGAACCTGCTAGAGTGTTAACGAACAATTGTGAACGGACGGACGGACGTTCTCACAGTTGGACATTTGTTGGGTATATATTTTGTTTAAAAGTACCCAACAGTACACTAATATACCCAACAATAACAATAGGGCAATCACGGAATGAATGGAATCTATTGTTCTCCCTACCCAACAAAGCACCTTTCGTGCGCTCGGACAGACAGACGACGGACGACGGACATCCAGCGATCCTAAAAGCTCACCTTGGCACTACGTGCCAGGTGAGCTAAAAACAGGAAAACCGACATACACTGTACCTAAATAAGAGTCAAGCAGAAACAGACTCAAGCTACAAAGAAGATTACAGACCCGGGCAAACAATTTGAATTACAGCTCAAACATAAGTCCAGCTACAAACTGACACCATCTGTTATTGATTCAACCTAACTGCACTAAGTTATTAGAATTTAGGATAAAAGGCTCAGCAGCAACAAGATATGGGGAAGTCCATTTGAGAACATTAAGGAGTGAAGACCAATAACTAATCAAAAAGAGTACGAAAACAGCCTCACAGTGTTCAATAACAAAACAGATAGAAACAAGCAGAAAATATTAATACAGACCCTTTCCAACCAATAGAACCACAGATATACCAAACATACATCACTGAACCATTGACAACCAACTCCAGATCTGATGAAGATCTCTATCCACCCAATGCCAGATCACCAAATCCTGAGAGAAACCAAGTCAGCCAGACAAGAATCACAAACAGACAGGCTACACAACAGAGAGAAAGTGTCTTTCTCCGACTAGCCACAGACAGTTCTTGTATGAATGCCTCCACACATTTACATTTACAGAACAGAAGGGACACCTATTTCAATATTGTAGCAAAATGTGACACAAAATCAGCCATTTACTGTCTATGTACTTTCTGAGAACTATTAACTTATCTCTATTGTACAAATTCAACAAATTACCAAGAATCAATATGACAATATCTTGATTTTCATTTTAAAATATGCTTTTCATGTTTTTAAAGACCATAATATTGATTTACACAAAATCTTCTAAATAGTGTTTGAAAGAAGTATAGTTATAAACAAGATCCTGGATAGATTAATATCACACTTTACTAATATTTAGAGACTCATTTTCTATTCTTAATGAAAACTAGTGTTAAAAGGCTCTTTAAACTGAAAATAGACTATCTTTCTTAACCTCATCACCATGGAACTATACTGATGTCATCTTAGTCATCATGACGTCATTATGACATCATTGTCATGACTACTCTTTGTTTTAGTAATGTCGTATAGGGCTGATCTATCTTTATAAAAGGTCACATGACAAAGGTACCTAAAAACCTGCACTTCAGGGACAATATTTTTGTATAAATTGTGTTTCAATTTTTGTACCACCCTGATGAAGGCCTTTGTAAGGCCGAAACGTTGGTGAATAAAAAACAGTCAACACAATACTGCTTGATCGCGTCTTCTACTCCTTTGGTGTTTTTGATTATATATAAGTCTATGTAAAACTGAGAAGCCCCAGGTCAGAGCCATTTTTAACCCAGGGGTCATGATTTGAACAATCTTGGTAGAGGACCGTATGGCAAAGCTACATGCCAAATATAAAAGGTCTAGGCCATACAGTTTCAGAGAAGAAGAGTTTTAAAGGTTTTACTATATAACTCTATGAAAAACGGATAAGCCCCAGGGCGGGGCCATTTTTGACCCGGGGGTCATGGTTTGAACAATCTTGGTAGAGGACCAGAAGGCAAAGCTACATGCCAAATATAAAAGGTCTAGGCCATACAGTTTCAGAGAATAAGAGTTATAAAGGTTTTCCTATGAAAAACTGATAAGCCCCGGGGCGGGCCATTTTTGATCCGGGGGTCATTATTTGAACAATCTTGGTAAAGGTTCACAATATGATGCTACATATGAAATTTGGTTGTCCTAGGACTTATGGTTATGGACAAGAAGATTTTTAAAGTTTTGACTTTGGTTGTCAATATCACGTAAATACGGAAAATGACCACGCCCTTTGAACAAAGTATATCAATTGAGAAACATTTTGGTGAAAACCAAATTGAAATCGGACCAGCAGTTTTTGAGAAGAAGATTTTTTTAGATATTGTGCATGGTTGCCATGGCAACAAGACCGATAGCCCCACCCACTTTTTTTCAACAATTTTTGAAGCTCACAACTACGGTATATAATGTATCTGACCAAGTTTGGTTAAAATTGGGCCATTGGTTTCAGAGAAGAAGTTATTTGAAACAAATTGTGAACAGACGACACAGACACGGATGTACGGTGACCGATCACAATAGCTCACCTTGAAAAAGGCATAGTTATGGGGTAATGGGGTTACATGAAAAAAAATGCAAATGCATTGCAATACGAGAAACCGCCAATGTCGGTAATGCCGGATTGTCTGCAATTTTGCTTTGTATATATATATATATAATATAGTTACTCATGGCATGTGATGATGACCTCACTACAACTGTACATGCCAAATTTGGTTGCTGTAGGACTTAAACTTTGACTAAAACTGACACTAACTAAAAGGTAAACCAAGACGCAAACAAAAAGGTTAACCAAGAATTCTCTATGTCATTGGACCATGAAATCTAGGTCACAGTGACCTAGTTACCCATGGCATGTGATGATGACCTCACTACAACTGTACATGCCAAATTTGGTTGCTGTAGGACTTAAACTTTGACTAAAACTGACACTAACTAAAAGGTCAACCAAAGTGAGGACGGACGGACAGACAGACAGACAGAGGGACGGCTTTCGCCAATCTATAGACCGCATTTTCAATCCGGCCAAAAATGGAGAAAATGACTTCTTGAAAATGATGATTCATGTTTATGTAAATAGCAAACAGTTAACAAGAGACCCAAAGGGTCACATTTCGCTCACCTGAGGACATTGTACCATAGAATCTGACTGGGCAAGACAACATTTTGATATAGCTATGACCCAGGTGCCATAATTTGATCTTGGTAGAGGACCACAATGCAAAGCTACATGTCAGATATTAATGATCTGGACCTTACGGTTTAAGAGAAGAAGATTTTTTAAGGTTTTCCTATAAAAACTGATAAGCCCCTGGGTGGGACCAATTTTGACACAGGTGTCATAATTTGAACACACTTGGTAGGGAACCACAAGGCAAAGCTATATGTCAAATATTAAAGATCTGGGCCTTACAGTTTCAGAGTAGAAGATTCTCAAAGGTTTTCCTATATATGTCAATGTAAAACTGATAAGCCCCGGGGCGGGGCCAAATTTGATCAAGGGGTCATAATTTGAACAATCTTGGTATAGTCTAAGCTGTAGACCACTTTTATTTGCGGTGGAAGGACCATACAACCTTTTGGTACTATCTTATACCATATTTCCTCAGGAGTTCGGAAACAATCGTCTGACGCGTATTTAGGTAGTGATAAGGGGAGATAATTGAGGTTAAAGTTGTCTGCCCTTGGATTTTTAAGCAAAAAATGACATCCTTATTGGGCTTTTATTTCATGTGTTACAGATTTAAAAAAGGTATTTTGTTAGCAATTATCAATGTAGTTTATCTAAATTCACATTTTGAAAATGTTTCAGGAAAGTTTTAGACTCATTGAAATCCAAAATGGCCGCCAAAGTGGCTAATTTTAGTAACATTTCAGCTTTTCGAGGAATAACATTACTTATATTGACTACAATTGATACTCATATGGAACAATTTTAGTTGATTCGTATTGTACATCAACTTAGATATCATACTAGCTTTTTATTTGATGAGTTTCCTGTCATCCAGTGCTGAGATAATCCAAAATGGCCGCAGTATATACCTACCTTATTAATTTCTACGTACATAATTTTTCTTGATTGGGGCCTTCATTTCATTTTTTAGAGATTCAAAATGGTGTTTTGTAATCAATTATTGAAGAAGATTCCTCAAATACATATTTTGAAAATGTTTTAGGATAGTTTCAGACTTATTGAAATCCAAAATGGCTGCCAAATGGCTATGTTTAGTAACAATTTATCTTTTGGAGCAACTCAACTACTTTTATTGACTGTAATTGATATTATATTAACCGATTTAGTTGATTCTTATTACACATTAACTAAGAAATCCGGTAAGCTTTCATTTTGATTAGTTCCTGTGGTCCAGTGCTGATATTATCCAATATGGCTGCAGTTGGTACCATTTTTTACTATTTTCTACCAATATAAATTTTCTTGATTTGCCAGTTTTTGCAAATCTTTTTTATGCGTGTCTTTCCATGTCATTGTGGCAAACATAGTTCATGCTGATAAATCCTGAAGTTGGTAATGATTTTACAGGAATAATTTATGGCCTACATTGATCACCATACAATCAAAGTATTTATTTGATAAAGTTGTTTTTCTGCTACAGATAACTATCAGAATATATTAGCCAATAATTTTAAATGGGATAATTCTTTACAATTTAGGACATATTAATTATTTTTTAGTTCAAAACAAATGTATATAATGTGTAGCACTATATAAAAGCTTATTTTTGTACCGGGTGTATAATACACATAAAACATATTTGTCACTAGTTTTCGCTGGTTTGTTGAAATTGCTATTTTCAGTTGAAGATTATTTTTTTATGTCAACGGTGAATATAAGTAAATCTGGCCATAGCATGATAAATTAAGCAGGACGTTTAATAAGTGTTACAAAGCATTTATTATTTCATAGTTTGAATCTTCGGAAACAAATACGGGACATAAGTTAAAAACTTAATTGGTGATTCAAAAGCCGCACCGAAGCTAAATACTCGTTTTACTAATTTAATTGTGATTTGAACGATACTGATTATGATCTTTCACAAGTGCAATGTAGTTGGACTGGGAGATATACACCAATAAGTCGAGGAAGTGTGTGTTGCACATTGACAAATCCCAGTACTTAAATGAAGTAAAACCATTTGATGGAAATACCTAGGCACTAATAGATAAAATGTGACTTAATCAGACAAGAGAGATGTATTGTCTCCAAATATGTGTCAATTATTCTTCCAGTGTCATTTCATGATTCAATGTGAGCTGCTATAGTAATGTGACTCCTGTTCGGGGTTCGAGGAACAAACAGACACAAAGGATACAAAAGCGTAACCATTGCGTTCTTAGTGTATCATAGACAGTTGAGCTATGATCCCAATTATGTACAGCTGTATTTATTCCCCAAGCTCTGTGATAACTTATCACAATAAAGGGGCCGATCCAAGAAGGAGTATCCTGCGAAACATTGGAAGCAATCAAGACAATCTATTGATTATGATGTTGCTCTAAGAAGTGAAGATGAGTGACTTTCAGCATGATTAAGTGATACTCATATGATCGCAAGGGAGGTTATTTGCCATCACAGTTGTAAAAGGAAGTTTAAATAAACTCTAAATAGGGTTAATAGTATTCTAGAGAAATTTACCAAATCAGAGCAAGAATCTTTGCAAGCTGGCCATGCGTAGAATGTTCCCAAGGAGCATGTCCAAGAAACACTGCTCTTACATATACCGGTACATGTACATGTAATAACTCTGTTTTAGTTTTAGGCGCAGTGAGAAGTGAAATAACAGTCTATTTGGCCAAGACTGTTTCATGCGATAGTATTTTGGAAGTCATGTGGAAAAAGGGAAAGTACCTAACTATGATTCTTGGTATTAAAATCCTGACAGGTTCTGAAAAGGTTATTAATATTCTGAACCATATGAGTCATCGCATAAACCACATGCCATTAGAAGAACTGTCAAACTGAATAAGCTACAGAATTACCGTAAGTGAGTGTTAAATGTCAACTTTTAATAGATTGTTACAACTGGTTTGACAAATGGTCTGGAGTTGGGCATTATACCAGTTCTTCTATCCCCATGTAGTTTCTGCTATGACACATATGGTTGAGAATATTAATAACCTTTCTAGAAAGGTTAGACTTTTGATTCCAAGACCCATAGTGAGGTGCTTTCCTGTTTTTATATTTCCATGACTTGCAGCAAACATTGTGTCACTTGAAAAGTCTTGACCGAACAGGCTGTTCTTTCACTTGTCACTGCACCTGATAGTGAAGCAATGGTCCATGTATATGTTAGAGTATAATTATACAGTACATGTAATATAAGTCAACATAAGATATATACATGAACTATAGTTACGCGAGAATATGTGGTGAAGATTAAAACCCACAACCAGATGCTCTTATAAATGTTTTAAAGTAAAAGAAAGCAAGATATATGTATTGACAAATCGTCTAGTCAGAGTTGCTAAGATTCAACTTTATTAACGGTTGGTTGCAAAAATATACATGCACTTAGTTGGTATGATATGAAACCCACACTTTATACACTCATAGAATATATTTTTCAATTTGCTGTAACTAGCCTGCAATGACTATCAGTCTAGCGCTTGAAGTTGAACCTGTGTATAGCACATTCATTTAAGAATCACTTCGAGTCACCTTGCAGCTAAGTTTGACCCTTCACTAGAGTTTCGACAGTTAAGGGTTCAGGTAGTTAATACCGTAGGCCTTTTTCTAGGTCTTTGATTCAGCATTGCAAAGAAGATATTGCCAGTACAGCTGAATTGTAGTCAAAATTTGCCCTTTTGATTTCATTGCCTTTTATTAGGTCTGTTTGGAAAGAAAAGTTCAACTATTGTTAGATCATTGAACGAACTTCAATTGCGGGAAAATCCTGCTAGTCCTGTCACCCAGACTTCAAGCCTGTGAGGATTACCACCTTCATTGAGAACATCAATGCAGCATAATTATATGAAAGAAAGTTAAAATCGCAACGCCTTTGGAGTCAATTAGTGTTTCAGAAACGTGATCCTTGAGAACATTCAATGGTCAGATTGCCAAGAATCTTGATCTGATTTAGTTACTTTCTCTTTAATACTATGATTCCTTTTAAAAGTTTATTTGAAGTTCGTGTTACAACTGTGATGGTGCATGACCTCCCTTGCTTTAAGGACGCTTATCGTCACATCTCAGAGCATCATCATAATCATATTGTCTTTATTGTTTCTATTGTTTCGCATTTTCACGGATACTTTTTCTAGGATCAACCCTTTGATTTGGATAAGTTATAATAATACATACCGGTTGCAGACTATAACATTGCCATACTGTCTCTGAAGTCAAAAACGGAATGCATCGGGCCCAAAACAGCATTGCCATTGCTGTATAAACTCACAGGGTTACCTATTGAATCATTAAATGACACTGGAAGAATAATGGACACATATTTGGAGACACAACGTCTCTCTCGTCTGATAAAATCACATCTGTGCCAGGTCTTAACATCAAAGATTTGACTTCACGTAAGAACTGGGTTTTGTTAATGAACAAGGCAAACTTCCTCGACTTATTAGTACCCAGCTTCCAATCTATCTACATTGCACTTGTAAAATAAAGGAAAAATAGCTTCGTTAAGATCAGAGTTTCTCCTCAGTGAATCCGTTAAATAAGTGAAAAGGGTATTTAGCTTCATGGGGCTTTTTGTACCATTAAGTGGTTAACATAAGTCCCATATTTGTTTCCGTAGATTTAAAAAAAACACCGAAATGACCCAGGCTTTGAACCACTTATTAAATGCCTTGCTTGATAAACCATGATTCGTCCATGTAAGACTAATATTCTCAATGTATATACATAACAATCAACTGAAAATAACAATTTTCACTAACCCGCGAAAACTTATGACAAATATATGTTTTGTGTACATGTACATTACACAACCGCGAACAAAATATAGGCTTTTATACAGCGCTACAAATTTTATCCATTTATTTTGATACTAACTAATAATAAATAGGTTCAACATTTGAAAGAAATATCCCCTTTATTGGCACATCTATCCTTATAGTTATCTGTATCAGACAAAATCAATATTGATCTAATAAACATTTTAATTGTATGGTGGTCAATGAAGGCCTGACTATTATCCTGTAAAAGCATTACCAACTTCAGCATTTATCAGATTGAACTATGTTTGGCACAATGACATGGAAAGACACAAACATAAAATATTTGCATAACCTTTTAAATCAAGAAAATTTATATTAGTAGAAATATATAGCAAAAAGGTATAAACGGCAGCCGTTTTGGATTATATCAGCACTGGATGACAGGAACAAGTCTAATTCAAAGCTTACTGGACTTTTTCAGTTAATATTCAATAAGAAACAACTAAAATTGTTTATAAAATATCAAATACAGTCAATAAAAGTAGTTGAGTTGATCGAAAAGCTTAATTGTTACTAAACATAGCCATTCGGTAGTCATTTTGGATTACAATAGCTCTGAAACTATCCTAAAACATTTTCAAAATATGTATTTGGGGAAACTTCTTCAATAATTGCTTATGAAATACCATTTTGAATATCTTACAAAGGAAATGAAAGCCCCAATCAAGAAAATTTATGTAAGTAGAAATTAATAAGGTAGGTATATACGGTGGCCATTTTGGATTATCTCAGCACTGGATGACAGGAAACTCATCAAATAAAAAGCTAGTATGATATATAAGTTAATGTACAATACGAATCAACTAAAATTGTTCCATATGAGTATCAATTGTAGTCAATATAAGTAAAGTTATTGCTCAAAAAGCTGAACTGTTACTAAAATTAGCCACTTTGGCGGCCATTTTGGATTTCAATGAGTCTGAAACTTTCCTGAAACATTTTCAAAATTTGTATTTAGGTAAACTACATTGATAAATGCTAACAAAATACCACTTTTAAATCTGTAACACATGAAATAAAAGCCCATTAAGGATGTCATTTTTTGCTTAAAAATCCAAGGGCAGACAACTTTAACCTCAATTATCTCCCCTTATCACTACCTAAATACGCGTCAGACGATTGTTTCCGAACTCCTGAGGAAATAAGCTATAAGATAGTATCAAAAGGTTGTATGGTCCTTTCACCGCAAATAAAAGTGGTCTACAGCTTAGACTAGTAGAGTACCATAGGGCAAAGTTACATGTCAAATATAAATGATCTTGGCCTTACGGTTTCAGAGAAGAAGATTTTTAAAGGTTCTCCTATTAAAAACTAATACGCCTGAGGGCGTGGCAATTTTTGGCCCGGGGGTCATAATTTGAACAGTCTTGGTAGAGGACCACAAGGCAAAGCTATATGTCAAATATTAAAGATCTAGGCCATACAGTTTAAGAGAAGACAATTTTTAAAGGGTTTCCCATATAAGTCTATGTAAAACTGATAAGCCTCGGGGCGGGGCCAATTTTGACCCAGGGGTTATAATTTGAACAATTTTGGTAGAGGTCTATAAGGCAAAGCTACATGTTAAATATAAGTGATCAAGGCCTTACAGTTTCAGAGAAGAAGATTTTTAAAGGTTTTCCTATGAAAAACTGATAAGCCCGAGGGCGGGCCCATTTTTGGCCCGGGTCATTATTTGAACAATCTTCGTAGAGGACCACAAGATAAAGCTATATGTCGAATATTAAAGATCTGGGCCTTACAGTTTCAGAGAAGAAGATTTTTAAAGGTTTTCCTATATAAGTCTATGTAAAACTGATAAGCCCCGGGCGGGACCAATTTTGACCCGGGGGTCATAATTTGAACATTCTTGGACGAGGACCATATGGCAAAGCTACATGTCAAATATTAATGATCTAGGCCATACAGTTTCTGAGGAGAAGATTTTTAAAGGTTTTCCTAAGAAAAACTGATAAGCCCCAGGGCGGGGCCATTTTTGACCCCAGGGTCAAACTTTGAACAATCTTGGTAGAAGATCATTAGGTTATGATACATACCAAATATCAAAGGTCTGGGCCTTTGGGTTTCTGAGAAGAAGATTTTTTAAGATTTTCTTATGCATTAAAAGTTGTCTATACGGTCATGTTAGAAAATCTAGTCCCACAGCAAGGGGAATAACTCTAGCCAAAAACTTTGAACAAGATTTCGTTCCCCCTTGTCACTGATGCTTCTGATAAAGTTTGGTTGAAATCGGGTTAGTGGTTTCAGAGGAGATGTTGTTTGAAAATGTGGACGGACGACGTACGACGTACTACGGACGACGGACACCGGACGGAATGGGATCACAATAGCTCATCCTGAGCCTATGGCTCAGGTGAGCTAAAAATGGAGCCTGATCAGGCACAGAATTACCCGATAGAAAATAATTGTTTTCTCATAAACATGTTAATTTTGAAATTGGGCATTTATTGCCTTGCCATGATTTTACTCATTCTGATACAGAGCCATAGAAAAGTTTGCTAGGCAATGCTTATAGTTTAACCCTTTACTCCATATGGTACCTTGTTTCTAGTATTAAAGATGGGTCATCACTTAAAGCAGGTTGAAAGTAAAGCAGAATGTGCCTTAACCTATTACCCTTATTCTAGTTTTGAAAATAGGTGACCACATAAGCAGGTTGAAAGTAAAGCAGAATGTGTCTAAGGGCCTGGAACTAGTTTCTTCAGTAGAGAAATAAATTAAAGGCATAAAAAGGTGTATTTATGGGGGGAATGGGTTAAGGTCCATTCTGCTTTATTATCAGCCTGCTTTAAGCTATCATCTGCTGGAATATGGAAAATATTTCTTTTGATACGTATACATATTCATGACCATATAAAGCTGAACTATTTCTTCAATGGAAGAATAAATTGAATGTGTAATAATGCGTATCAGTATGGAATAAAGTTAACATTGCTGTCTGTACTGAGGCTCATTGAAATGGCCATGTACCTGAGCAAAGGACATGAAGAAGTTAAATAAACATTGGAAACAAGTTACAAAAACAAAATTAGTGCAGGATAAATGCTAAACTTTGTATCTGAAAACATTAGTTTCAAGAAATCATTATGAAAATTGACAATCTAGAGACAGAAAGGAAATATTAAACTAATTTGTATGAACAGAACTAAGCGATCATCTGTCAAAATTTGTTTCTATTTCTGAAGTATTGTCAGCAGAAATGTTCAGAATTAAATTTCTCGCTTTTAAACCAGATATATAGCCAGTACAAAGGACTTTATCCTTTCTCCTGCTATAAGCATATACATATGTATTTAGGGCTCCTGACAAGGAGTAAACTGGATATCATCTCACTCATTTCAGCACCAAATCCTATGGTATGACTACTCATTAGAATTGTCTCAAAGGGATGACTCTAATGAGTAGTGACACCATAAGGTTTAATGCAGAAATAAAGATTTTAGTTTCTGAAATAATCTCCTTAACTGGAACTCTGTATATTCATGCATTTTGAAAACAGTGTAGACCAAGATATTGCAGCTGTTGAAATAGCTGTTTGTTTTATAGGGCCTGCATCGTTTATTTATAATAGGATGTCAAAAACATTGTCTGCACTCTTTCCCTATGAAGTCTTTCCGTATTGTTTTTGGATAATCTAATAGTTAAGATGATAGATATTCACAGAGGGAAAAGTTTAATGAATTAAGGTTTAAAGAAACAACCTTTATTATATTTTCATGGGTGAAAGTTGTCAAAAGATATTACCATGAAAACTTCTAAAATCCGTAAAAATAAAAACCTCTGAAAAAATTATATGCTCAAAGGGCTTGTATCTATGCTTGGTTAAACCAAATATATAACTAAATATAAGTGAATAAAGTAAGAAAGTAAGTAGGTAAATATTTCATTAATGTAACATGCCCATAGTTACTGTAAACAATGTTTACAATATACATGTTTCTGAATTTAAAAGATACAACTTTTATAACAAACAATATGTGTTTGTGAAACCCTGTGTTCCCTGATGTGACTATGACCTCTAAATGACCTTGACCTGTGTTAGACATCACCTAACTTGTACTGAGTTCAAGAGCCACTTATAAGTACACATGCCAAATATGAAGTTTCTACCTATTTGACCTCTAGATGACCTTGACCTTTGTCGGGCATGACCAAACTTGTAATAAGTGGAAGAGATTATTGAGTAACATAGACATATTGTCTATGAAATCTCTTATCACATGTAGTTCTAAAGTTATGGCCAAGTTAAAATTCAGCCTTGTTGACCTATCAGTGACCTCTAAATGACCTGACCTTTGCAAAACATGACCCAACTTATTCTGAGCTGAAGAGCTTCTTAAGCTGAGCACTAAATGACCTCAAAATGACCTTGACCTTTGTTGGCCATGGATGAACTTGTATAAAGCTCAGGAGTGACTTGAGTACACATGCCAAATATGATGTATCTATCACATGTTGTTCATAAGTGATGTCTACACTTGGTCCATTCACCTTAACTCTTTACTCAATAGCTTGTTTCTAATTTTGAAGACAGGTGACCACACGGAGCAGTTTGAAAGTAAAACAGAATGCACTTTGTAGAAAGTAGAACTATTTTTTTCATTGGAGTAATGAAGTTAAGGTGCATCTTAATGATTTATAGTGTAATGGGTAAAACCGGCTTGTTTTTGCACAAACAACCTTGGCCAGAGTAGGATTGAACACATTTAGGCTAGAGGAAAAGACATTTCTAATTTCCAAACTGTCAACTGTATTGTATGGAACAAATTCAATTAATATCTAATAACTTAACCAGCCAATAAGTGTCTTCTTCAATTGTAAAATTTCCTTATTCTAGTTTTGAAAAGTACAATTCTTGTCCATGCCGACTTCAATGTGTCATCACAATGGTGTATTTGTTTTCTTCTTGTCTTGTTGATTATTCAGGAATCATTTTCAACTCTTCTTTATAAGGTACATGTATCAGTTGATTCAAACAATGCCATACTTACTGTACGAGAGCAGTATTTTATCCGCATCAGATAACAAGAATATCGTTCCCAACGATGGATGCTCCCCACAAGGAAAAACCCCAAGTTAAAGCATGTTTAGTAGGTGAACACAGTATCAAGTTTCATCAACTTATGATGTAACGTTCAGGAGATATGCTTCAGACAAAAATGGAATTTTTATGAAAAAAGGGAGGCAATTCAATATTTGGAGATGACAGAGTTATAATTCTTGTGTACTACACTTCTTTTTGTCATGTTTTAACACAGTATCAAGTTTCATCAAGTTACAGTGCGGCAGAAAATTTGATTTTTTAAATTTTTATGTAGAAAAAGGGAGATAATTCAATATTGGGAGATGGCAGAGTTATTGTTCTTGAGTACAGCACTCCCTCTTTCATCCTGTATCACTGTATCTAGTTTTATCAACTTACAATGCAATGCTCAGAAGAAATGTTCCAGACAAAATTTGATTTTTTTCAAATAGAAAAGGGGAGATAATTAAATATTGGGAGATGACAGAGTCATGGTTCTTGTGTACAGCACCTCCTTATGTCATCATCTATCACTGTATCAAGTTCCATTAACTTACGGTGTTGCAGTCAAGAGATATACTCCGGACAAAATTGTTTTATATTTTTAGAAAAAGGGAGATAATTCAATATTGGGAGATGAGAGAGTTACGGTTCTTGTGTACTGCACTTCCTTCTATCATTCTCTATCACTGTAACAAGTTTCATCAAATTACAGTGTAACAGTCCAGAGATATGCTCCGGAAAAAATGGGGGGGGGTTTTATGAGAAAAAGGGAGATAATTCAAAATTGGGAGATGACAGAGTTACGGTTCTTGTATACTGCACCTCCTTCTGTCATTCTCTATCACTGTATTAAGTTTCTTCAACCTAACGGTGTACCATTAAGGAGATATGCACCGGACAAAAAAGTGTGACGGACGGACGGACGTATACACGGACGGACTGACAAAGTGGCGACTACATGCTCCCCCCCTAAAGGGGAGCATAAAAACAAGGTGTTCTTAGGTAACACAGATAAAATCCTAAAACTTAAACTAAGTTGTCCAAAAGGTGCAAAGTGAACTCCCTAAGGAGCAGTCTGACCAGGGTCTACAATGTTTGCTCAGCCCTGTTTGTCCTAATACTTAGGGTCATTAGGGTATAAAATAAATGCCTGTTTTTATTAATCACCACTTAAATGAAAGTGCTTTTTCTGTTGTTGGTTTTTTTGTATTTATTTATTACCGTTTCAGCCAACTTTAGGCTAATTTGATGTCCCCAAGAGAGGGAAGCGAATACAGAGGGACCATGCATTGACAGTAACACAGAGGAATCCTAAAATAGCTTTCTGTTACTATCATTTTGCTACAAACTTCCATCTCTCATTAAATTGTTCTTATAAACACAACTCAAGAAAGGTATTCTGTGATGCTGAACCACTTACTCCACTGATATACCTTTTCAAGCTTTAACTCATTCCTCCAATAAGAGCCTCTATGGCCCTATATTGCTAACCTGATACACCATGTAAAACTTGACCTATAGTGACCTAGAATTTGACTCAACATGACCCACATTCAACTGTGGCCTAGATTTCAATAAGGCAAAGTTTCATCAATGAGAAATGTAGCTTCTAGAGTGTAAATGTATTTTCATTATTTGACCCAGTGACCTAGTTTAAGACCCAACATAACCCACATTCAAACATGACCTAGATATAACGAGAGCACTGCAAATAGGTGCTGGAGGCTCGACTTTCACATACATGTACTATGTATTGGAGATATTTCAAATTACAAATTTTAAGTTTAAAAAGGGCAATTACTCTGGAATGACAAATCCTGGAATAGCATACCTTGGTGAAAAGAGCTGCCTTTTTGATACTGAACAAGATTTCAAAGTTACAAGTTAATACCTTTCATAGTTATTGAGAAATTTCATTTACAAATTTTCTAAGTCAAAACAAGGGCAATAACTCTAGAATGACCAATCCCAGGGTAACATGTCTTAATGTAATGAGTTGCCTTTTTTATACTAAACAAGCAATTAAAGTTTCAAGTTAACACTATTCATAGTTACTTAGATATTTCAATTTACAAATTTTAAGTAAATAAAACAAAAGCAAGAAATCCCAGGGTGGTTACCTGCCTTGTTTTAAAGAGTTACCCTTTTGATACTGAACAAGTGTTCCAAGTTTCAAAAGGATAACTTAGATAGTTATTGAGAAATGTTGTCTTACAAAAACCTTAACCAAGAACCTAACCGACCCAGATGACAAGGTGAAGACAAAAACTCGACTTTTAAAAAAAATTGAGCTAAAAAAGCCAAACATTTTAAACAAGTTTCATTAAGATCTAATGAGATTTGTAGCCTCTAGAGTGTCTACAAGGTTTTTCTATGATTTGCCCTAGTGACCTAGTTTTTGACCACACATTACCAAAATTTGGTCTTGAATTTAAGACCAAGTTTCATGAAGATTTAATGAGATTTGTAGCCTCTAGAGTGTTAACAAGGTTTTTCCATGATTTGACCTAGTGACCTAGTTTTTGACCAGCTTTAGACATGACCAACATTCAAACTTGACCTAGAATTTATCAAGACAATTTTTGTCATCAAGTTTCATGAAGATCCAGTGAAATTTGTATGTGCTAGAGTATTAACTGCACTATGAACAAGAACTGTGTCACAATAAGTGACAAATGCCCCAGGTGTTTTATCTTTGAAATATACTCATTTGGCTGTAAAATAAAATCATACAGCATGTATGGTACTAATTGCTGTTGTTGCCATGAAACTGTACAAAGAAACAAGCTGTTTCTAGATTTTAAACTAGAGGTATCACCAATGTTGAATTAACTCTATTTGAACTCTAAATTACCTTTGCTTTTTTCTGATATAACCCAACTGTACTGAGCTAAAGAGTGTCTTGAGTTGAGTACACAAGCCAAATATAAAGTCTCTATCCTATGAAGTTCTAAAGTTATGGTCAATGTTAAATTAACCATAGTTTACCTCTTAATGACCTTGAACTTTGTCAGACATGACCCAAGTTGTACTAAGCTCAAGAGCTTCTTGAGTTAAGTACACATTCCAAATATATAAAGTCTTTATCCTATGAAGTTCTAAAGTTATGGCCAATGTTAAATTAACCATAGTTTACCTCTTAATGACCTTGACCTTTGTCAGACATGACCCAAGTTGTACTGAGCTCAAGAGCTTCTTGAGTTGAGTACACATTCCAAATATAAAGTCTCTCTCCTTTGAAGTTCTAAAGTTACAGCCAATGTTAAATTAACCATAGTTTACCTCTTAATGACCTTGACCTTTGTCAGACATGACCAAAGTTGGACTGAGCTCAATGGCTTCTTGAGGTGAGTACACATACCTAATATAAAGTCTCTATCCTATGTAGTTGTAAAGTTATGGCCAATGTTAAATTAACCATAGTTTACCTCTTAATGACCTTGACCTTTGTCAGACATGACCCAAGTTGTACTGAGCTCAAGAGCTTCTTGAGTTGAGTACACATTCCAAATATAAAGTCTCTATCCTATGAAGCTCTAAAAGTTATGGCCAATGTTAAATTAACCATAGTTTACCTCTTAATGACCTTGACCTTTGTCAGACATGACCCAAGTTGTACTGAGCTCAAGGGCTTCTTGAGGTGAGTACACATACCAAATATATAAAGTCTCTATCCTATGTAGTTGTAAAGTTATGGCCAATGTTAAATTAGCCATAGTTTACCTCTTAATGACCTTGACCTTTGTCAGACATGACCCAAGTTGTACTGAGCTCAAGGGCTTCTTGAGGTGAGTACACATACCAAATATATAAAGTCTCTATCCTATGTAGTTGTAAAGTTATTGACAATGTTATATTAACCATAGTTTACCTCTTAATGACCTTGACCTTTGTCAGACATGACCCAAGTTGTACTAAGCTCAAGAGCTTCTTGAGTTGAGTACACATTCCAAATATAAAGTCTCTATCCTATAAAGCTCTAAAGTTATGGCCAATGTTAAATTAACCATAGTTTACCTCTTAATGACCTTGACCTTTGTCAGACATGACCCAAGTTGTACTGAGCTCAAGGGCTTCTTGAGGTGAGTACACATACCAAATGTAAAGTCTCTATCCTATGTAGTTTTAAAGTTATGGCCAATGTTAAATTAGCCATAGTTTACCTCTTAATGACCTTGACCTTTGTCAGACATGACCCAAGTTGTACTGAGCTCAAGGGCTTCTTGAGGTGAGTACACATACCAAATATAAAGTCTCTATCCTATGTAGTTGTAAAGTTATGGCCAATGTTAAATTAACCATAGTTTACCTCTTAATGACCTTGACCTTTGTCAGACATTACCCAAGTTGTACTGAGCTCAAGAGCTTCTTGAGGTGAGTTCACATACCAAATATATAGTCTCTATCCTATGTAGTTGTAAAGTTATGGCCAGGGTTACAGTTGTGTACAGACAAACTAACACAGACCAAAACAATATGCCCAAAACTAAGTCGTGCGGGAGCATAGAAATATTTCCTATATCCTAGCAGATGGTATTTTACTTTGCTTTCAGCCTGCTTTAAGCAACCAATCTATCTTCAATATGGAAAACAAATTATTAGTGAATAAGTTAAGTTGCACAGATCAATTTAAATAATTGAAACATATTTACCCGTTATCATACCAACATAGCTCACTTTAATGCCAGCTTTGGTTCTAATCCTATAATAGATATGTTGTATATTGTATGTTTTTGTACATTTTCTGAAATAAATATCTTTAAACTAATGCCAAGTTAAATGCAAATTCCAGTTACACCATGTAACAGCCATAAGATTCCATTAAGAAACTGCATCTTAGCTAAAACAGAGCCTGCCACTTGGGAGAGCTAACAGCTTGTTACAATATGTACTTCACTGCTCACAGTTCAACCTTAAAACTTCTCCAAAATTGCATAATATAAATTTCCACCCACTATGAATATCTAACATCTAAACTAGAACATTGGCTAATATAATAAAGAAAGTTTCCCCCAGGAAAGAATAATTATTGTTTGGACAAATTTAAGAAGAAAACAGTGCAGACCCTGTTCAGACAGTTCCTAGTCAAGTGCTGTCTGATATGGATCTACTCTGTTTTCAGAAGGTATATTATAGGCTATACAGGAGAATTTTAAGCGAGTTAAAAAACAGTTTAAAATGTACAGCATCAAAACCTAGTTCAGGCTAACCCTACAGTTTTCTCTTAGACAAGTATGAAATTTCCCATAGAGACATTATTGCTCCAGTTTCATAAAACATCTTTGTCTTGTCTTGCACATTTTTCCATGGCTCCAGATAAGGGGGAATGTTTCCAGAGCTAAATTCTTACTGTTTGCTTTAACTCTATGGTGTGACTACTTATTAGAAACGTCTTGAAAAGACGATTCTAATGAGAAGACACACCATAGGGTTTGATGCAGACATAAAGGAGAATATGTTAGAAACATGTAGTTTACTTCTTATTTGGAGCCCTATAAGTACGAGTTTATAAACAAGAGCCCCATGGGGCATAATTCGCTCACCTGAGAATAACTGACAAAATGGAGATAATTATTTATGTCCAGGAAGGGGTCATTTTTTACCCGAGGGGCATAATTTGAACAATCTTGTAAGAGGACCTGTAGACAATGCTATGTGCCAAATATCTAAGATCAGGGTAGTAGGGTTTTAGACAAGAAGATTTTTGTAAGTTTCCATTGAAAAAAAATCTAATTTTAACTCCTGTGACCTACATATGCAACAGACTGAAACCAATTGAACAAAATAGGTAAAGGACATCTAGAAGTGTCACCATGCTGAATATCAAAGTTTTGGCCATATTAGTTTCAGAGAAGAAGACGTTTGAAAATTTCACTATATAATTCTATGTAAAACTGTGACCCCCGGGGCGGGGCCAATTTTGACTCAAGGGGCATAATTTGAACAAACCTGATAGAGGACCTGTTTGTGATGCTATGTGTCAAATATCTAAGCTATGGCCCTTATAGTTTCAGAGAAGTAGATTTTTTTAAGGTTTCATTGAAAAAAATCTATTTTTAGCTCCTGTGACCTAGTTATGCAACCGACCAGAACCATTTGAACAATTTTTGTATAGGTCATCTAGAAATGTCACCATGCCTAATATAAAAGCTTTGGTCATATTGATTTCAGAGAAAAAGACATTTGAAAATTTCACTATATAACTCTATGTAAAACAGTGACCCCCGGGGCGGGGCCAATTTTGACCCCAGGGGCATAATTTGAACAAACTTAATAAAGGACCTGTAGGCAATGCTATGTGCCAAATATCTAAGCTCTGACCCTTGCAGTTTCAGAGAAGAAGATTTTTTAAGTTTTCACCGAAAAAATCTATTTTTAGCTCCTGTGACCTAGTTATGCAACCGACCAGAACCATTTGAACAATTTTTGTATAGGACATCTAGAAGTGTAACCATGCCAAATATGAAAGCTCTGGCCATATTAGTTCCAGAGAAGAAGACGTTTGAAAATTTCACAATATAACTCTATGTAAAACTGTGACCCCCGGGGCGGGGCCAATTTTGACCCCAGGGGCATAATTTGAACAAACTTGATAGAGGACCTATAGATGATGCTATGTGCCAAATATCTAAGCTCTGGCCCTTGTAGTTTCAGACAAATAGATTTTTTAAGATTTCCTTATTTTTTCACTTTGGTTGCCATGGCAACCAGAGTTCTACATTGTTTTTAATTCTTAAATTTGAACAAATTTGAAAGAGCTTGACCCAATGAACATTCCTGTAAAGTTTGGTTGAAATCTGTCAAGGGGTATAGGAGGAGATGTCATTTGAAGCAATTGTTAACGACGACAGACGACCACAGGGCCATCCCAATAGCTCACCTTGAGCCTTTGGCTCAGGTGAGCTAAAAACAAGAGTTGTCAGAGAGACAACAAAGCTCGCCACCGGCACCTTTAGAAACTTAAAAGCACACTCAAGGTCACAGAGGTCAACCTTTTTGCCTGCATGGAAAGGTCTTGTCCATATACACTGGCAAATCAAATATGAAAATAACACCTCAAGGGACATAGGAATTATAAGCATTTTTGAAACCTAAACGCAGATTTCGAAACCTAAAACCTTTCGCGACCTTAGTTCAAGGTCAAGGACACTGGGCTAATTTTTTTGCATGCATGGAAAGATTGTGTCCATATACACATGCATGCCAAATATATGAAAGAAATATCTCAATGGATATATGAGTTAAAGAAATTTATAGAAACCTAAATGCAGACTTTGAAACCTAAACGCGGGTCCTTAGTTCAAGGTCAAGGTCAGAGGGCTCAAACATTTTGCATGCAAGGAAAGATGTTGCCCATATACACATGCAAACTGAATATGAAAGGAATATTTCAATGGACATAGAAGAAATAAAAATTTTGAAAAACCAAAACACAGATTTCGAAAACTAAACATTGGCCCTAAGTTCAAAGTCAAGGTCACAGGGGTCTAAATTTTGCAGTGCCTGGAAAGGTCTTGTCCATATACACACATAAACCAACTATGAAAGCAATACCTCAAGGGACATAGAAGTAAAAGGCATTTTTCAAAACCTAAACACAGGCCCTAAGTTCAAGGTCACAACGGTCCAAATTTATCTGTGCATGGAAAGGTCTTGTCCATAAACACACACATACCAACTATGAAAGCAATACCTCAAAGGATATAGAAGTTAAATGGATTTTCGAAACTTAAACGCAGATTTCGAAACCTAAACACAGGCTCTTAGTTCAAGGTCAAGGTCACAGGGGTCTAAATGTTTCTGTGCATCGAAAGGTCATGTCCTTATACACATACATACCAACTATGAAAGCAATACCTCAAAGGACATAGAAGTTAAAGGCATTTTTCTAAACCTAAACACAGGCCCTAAAATCAAGGTCAAGGTCACAGGGGTCTAAATTTTTCTGTGCATGTAAAGGTCTTGTCCATATACACATACATACCAACTATGAAAGCAATACCTCAAGGGACATAGAAGTTAAAGGCATTTTTCAAAACTTAAACGCAGATTTTGAAACCTAAACGCAGGCCCTAAGTTCAAGGTCAAGGTCACAGGGGTCTAAATTTTACTGAGCATGGAAAGGTCTTGTCTACATACAAACACATACAGACTATGGAAGCAATACCTTAGGGATATAGAAGTTAAAGGCATTTTTCAAAACCTAAACGCAGATTTCGAAACCTAAACACAGGCCATAAGTTCAAGGTCAAGGTCACAGGGGTCAAAATATTTCTGTGCATGGAAAGGTCTTGTCCATATACACACACATACCAACTATAAAAGCAATACCTCAAAGGACATAGAAGTTAAATGGATTTTTCTAAACCTAAACCAAATTTCGAAACCTAAACACAGGCCCTAAGTTCAAGGTCACAGGGGTCTAAATTTTTCTTTGCATGTAAAGGTCTTGCCCATATACACATACATACCAACTATGAAAGCAATACCTCAAGGGAAATAGAAGTTAAAGACATTTTTCTAAACTTAAACACAGATTTCGAAACCTAAACGCAGGCCCTAAGTTCAAGGTCAAGGTCACAGGGTTAAAAAAAATTCTGTGCATGGAAAGGTCTTGTCCATATACACACACATACCAACTATTGAAGCAATACCTCAAGGGACATAGAAGTTAAAGGCTTTTTTCGAAACCTAAACACAGATTTCGAAACCTAAACGCAGGTCCTAAGTTCAAGGTCAAGGTCACAGGGGTCTAATTTTTTCTGTGCATGGAAAGGTCATGTCTATATACACACACATACCGACTATGGAAGCAATACCTTAATGGATATAGAAGTTAAAGGCATTTTTCAAAACCTAAACGCAGATTTCGAAACCTAAACGCATCCCCTAAGTTCAAGGTCAAGGTCACAGGGGTCTAAATTTTTCTGTTCATGGAAAGGTCTTGTCCATATACACACACATACCAACTATGGAAGCAATACCTCAAGGGACATAGAAGTTTAAAGGCATTTTTCGAAACCTAAACGCAGATTTCGAAACCTAAACGCAAGCCCTAAGTTCAAGGTCAAGGCCACAGGGGTCTAAATTTTTCTGTGCATGGAAAGGTCTTGTCCATATACACACACATACCAACTATGGAAGCAATACCTCAAGGGACATAGAAGTTTAAAGGC
The DNA here is from genome assembly GCA_922989275.2 of Gari tellinella. NCBI lineage: Eukaryota > Metazoa > Mollusca > Bivalvia > Cardiida > Psammobiidae > Gari > Gari tellinella. The sequence goes on from OV277858.1 coordinate 59,002,811, forward strand.
ATTTTTCGAAACCTAAACGCAGATTTCGAAACCTAAACGCAGGCCCTAAGTTCAAGGTCAAGGTCACAGGGGTCAAAATTTTTCTGTGCATGGAAAGGTCTTGTCCATATACACACACATACCAACTATGAAAGCAATACCTCAAGGGACATAGAAGTTATAGACATTTTCTTAAAATTGTTTACGCCGTTCTCGACGACGACGACAAGGACGACGACGACGACAACGACTACACCGGGGGTATTGCAATAGCTCGTCATGTACTACGTACAGCCGAGCTAAAAACCTGTTTGAGATGTAAAACTGTTTATGCCATACTTACTGAAATATAAACATACTTAATATTTTCAATAAATTAGTTAGAGCTATATTTTATAGGAATCATTTAGTTAGGATATCATGATTTTATGAAAGAATGTTTTTCATCTAACATTAGTTTGTTAACCATAAACAAGTTTCCCCATTTTAGTGAAGACAAAAAATGAAACACTGTTGTGAAAGTATTGCACTGAGCCATTGGTATAGAAGTTATGGTCTTGTAAAAGTCTTAATGTACATCTTAATAAGATCAAATAATCCTCCTGCCAGCTAAACAATGTTTCATTGGTTTCTTTTATGCTTTATGCTATAGCAATTATATAACCATAAAGTTGCGCTTCAACACCTGAGGTTCCCAGAATTACAGTGGAACTCTCAAATCCAGAACCTCTAAATACGGGAATTCTCTCTAAACCTGACAAAAGCTTTGGCACCGTTTCCAACCCTTCTTTATTTTAACCCATTACACCATAAATACTCCTTTGATTTATTCCTACACTGAAGAAAATAAATTCATGAATATGTATCATCAGATATAATTTCTATATTCTAGTAGACAGTAGCTTAAAACAGGCATTTTGAGAAACCTAAACACAGATTTTGAAACCTAAATGGGCTCTTTCTTAAAGGTCAAGGTCACTGGGTTATTTTTTGTGTGTATGATAAGGTCTTGTCCATATACACATGTATACCAGATCTGAAAAAATATCTCAAGGTACAAAGGAGTTATAAGCATTTTTGAAACCTAAATGCATATTTCGAAACTTAAACATTGATCCAAAGTTCAAGGTCAAGGTCACTAGCCTTAAAATTTGTGTATGCATGCTAAAAAGGAAAGGAATATCTCATGGAACATAACAGTTATAGGCATTTTCAAAACCTAAACACAGATTTTGAAACCTAAACGCATGCTCTAAGTTCAAGGTCAAGGGGTCAAACTTTTTGTGTGCATGGAAAGGTCTTGTCCATACCAAATTCAATACCTCGAGGGACAAAGGAGTTATAAGCAATTTCTTGAAACTGCTAACGCGAACTGGAATAGGAACAGGAATGGCAATGGAAACGGCAATACCGACGCCAACGACACGGTGACAACATTATCTCTTGGACACAGTCTGCCGAGCTAAAAATTACCAAGTATGCAAAGCGTTAACACAAGTTTCACTGTAACACTGTCTTCATGTCCCACTATTTTCAAGTAAAGTAAAAACCCTCTAGTGCCACCACTAAATGTATATAAATGTTTGGTGTTTAAGGCAGATGGCTGCTTAAATAAAGCAAGATGAAAGTAAAGCAGAAATATCCTATTAGGAGCTTTCTGCTTTAATTTCATCTTTCTTTAAGCTGAAACATGTCTTAAATACAAAGGATAGGTCAACAGTGTTTGTGGTCTAGATAGATAGATTTCAGCTCATTAAGAGAAAACAATGTCGTTGTCAAAAATTCCACTCATCCACTCGCACTGCATCTTTTTTCCCTTCTTTGTCTATAATGTTCAGGACAAGACTTTTTAGTGTTTTTTGGTTTTCCTTAATTGTCTTTGATGCAGGACGAGTGACAAATTTCAGAATTTTTAAACCCCTGTGTCCTACATGCAAACAGTGTAGACCCAAATCAGAAAGGTTACCAAATACAGTTCAAACCATTACTACAACAGGAGAGAAGGCTCCTATTTAGTAAACAAAAGCATCTTAACTTATTATGCAATAAATACACATTTTTATGCCTTTAAATCTATTATTACACTCAAAGAAGATAGTGCCACTTTGCATGGTAATAAATATACAACATTTTAAACATAGTTAGAAGATGATAGCTTAAAGCATTCTGCTTTACTTTCAACCTGCTTTAAGTGGTCACCTATCTTCAATACTAGAAACAGGCTATGGGGGAAAAGGGTTACGGACATCTGTACTTGTCCTGCAGAAAGATCAATATCACCCAGTGTCCATTCTATGATCTGAAAACTAGAAGGGGTCTCAACAGGGGGTGTTGATTTCCCCATTTCCAATCAAAATTACTGGGGATTTAAATGATTTAGATGGCATTGAGAAGAAAATTGTAAATCTTGCTTTATTGCCACGTGACCTACTTTCAATAATTTCAGTATAGAGTGGCTCTAATGATTGTCTTGACCATTATAAATAATAGCCATTTTCACAAATTCTGTTTGATTGGGAGTCAAGGTTCCTCAACAAACCTGTGACATTTTCAATAGTTTCTTAGTTAAGTTCAGTCTGCTGTTCTGTATCCATCAAAAGCACAACTGCTCGTATTCATTTATTATAAAAGACTTTTGTACACATATTGCAAAATTCATAGTACTAGAACAGTGCAAAGCTGTACATTCCATAACAAGTCTAAAGTTACACCCTATATAACTGCTGTAATTATCCTAGAATTTAAACTATGTTGTCCAAAAGGTGCAAACTGAAAGGTGCACAGTGTAGACTAGGTCTACACTGTTAGCTCAGGCCAGTCTTTCCCAATACTTACGATCATTGTTGTTTATGATTCCAATGTGGCTGAGTGACAACTATCATATTCAAATTTTTCTTGATTTATTTTATTTATCTATAATTATCTAAACCAAAGTTCAACATTGGATTAAAACCTTTCAAAAAAACTGGTAAAAAATTGTTAGTGCCTGTCCAGCAATTGTTGAAGAAAATTGTAGAAATGATTTCATTAGTATATTATGTTACAGTCAATATGTGTGTGTCATTTCACGAAATGACTAAAAATTTCAGTCATTACGTGAAATGACTGTTTCACTTAGTCATTTCATGAAATGCCTGAAATTGACAGGCCTGCACTTCTAAACAAATTGGCTAGAAACCTTTCACAGGATTCAGGCAATGTGTGAAATGACTTTCATTTAATTAATTCAACACCAGTTGTTTATTCATGTCTTTCAAGATGCATAATATTGTTTAAAACTTGATATCTAACAATTATTCCAGAAACAATGCACACATTTTTTTTTTTAAATTTAAGAGACTTGAATGTATTAAATTTAATATGCATGTATTGTTTAAATAGTGTAGTTTGTAATGATTAAAAATCACTAATCAGTACAATTAAATAAATAAAGCTAAAGTCAATTTAGTCATTTCATGAAATGACTGAAGGTGTTATTTAGTCATCATTTCATAAAATGACTGAAAATTTTAGGCATTTCATAAAATGACTAAGTGAAACAGTCATTTCACATAATGACTAAATTTTTTAGTCATTTCATGAAATGACTGATTACATGGATTGACAGTAACATATATACTTGTCGCAATGCATTAATAAATGCCCAAAAGGAGGCTGGCTTTGGTGTTTGGGGCAGCAGGATTTATTTTTTACGCATTACTCCATAAATAGGTCTTTTTACTCCTTTAACTTCTTCCTGTATGAAGAAATAATTCCTCTTTATCTAGTCATGAATATGCACCAAAAGAAATGTGTTCCATATCCAAGCAGATGATAACTTAAAGCTGGCAGAAAGTAAAGAAGAATGTGCCTTAAGACACATTCTGCTTCACTTCAAACCTATTGAAAGTGGTCACCTAGCTGTCTTTAAACCTAGAAACAAGCTATGGGATAACAGGTTAAGGCAAGATGAAAACAATACAAATATATTCAAATGGTGCTTTCTGTTTTACTTTCAACTCACTTTCTAAGCTGTTGCCCATCTTAAAAGCCATAAAAAAAAAAAAGTCCTCTCTTAAGCCGTACTGTATATTTAAGCCTATGGGATTGAAAAATATGTCCTTCACAAATGGAAATTTTAGTGCCAAACATCAGAAGTAATTTGCAGGAAGAAAATATATCTCCTGTAATATACAGAAGACAATTGACAGTACTTTCCTTTTAAAGTAAATGAGCACAAGTAAGAAGTGTACGGTAATACATGTATATAGTAAAATCTGTATTAATAGACTACCCTTAAATAAAGCAGAACTATCAAACCTGTATTCACAGGCCATTAAATGAAGCAGAGTAACAATTTCTTAGGGCATGGTTGCTTAACACTTTACTCCATAGCCTGTTTCTAGTTTTTAATAAAGGTGACCACTTAAAGCAGGTTGAAAGTAAAGCAGAATGCCTTAAGGCGTATTCTGCTTTACTTTCAGCCAACTTCAAGCTACTATCTGATAGGTCCTTAGCATAAAGAAACTATTTCTTATGGTACGTATTCGTGACTGTATAAATTGGAACCTTTTAGTCCATTAAATTCTTCTACTGCAGAAAATAAGTTCTAATTTACACTCATAAACATGTATTTTAAGAAATATTTCTATATTCTAGCAGATGATAGCTTAAACCAGGTTGAAAGTAAAGCAGAATACATTCTGATTTAATATTTATCTGCTTTAAGTGGTCACCTGTCTTCAAAACTAGAAACAGACTATGGGGTAGAGGGTTAAAGATGGTCGGTAAACACTGGGATGGCTGTACATTTGCTATCTTAATAAACAAAATATTTGTGTCCTACAGCGATACAACTTTCAATTTAGATTTGGTGAAGTTATTTTCACCTCGGTTTCTTAAGATTCAGCTTGTCTTTATATAGAAACTGTTATACCGTAGGGGAGTTTATGTGTCTGGGAAAGCACTCTATGTGTTCACTTTACTTGTAAATCTCTTATCCCTGGTGATAAAGAGGGTAAAAAATTCAAAATAGTTTAATAGAATTTATATAGGAATTATTCCATAGTTTTCAAATTCAGTCTGCAGAAAATCATATTAACCCTTCCCTTGATACGAGGGGTGTTTCATAATTAATGCAACTAGATCAATAACTTTATTAATATACGTACAAAATGCTTGTGACACATCAATCGAAATAGCCATTCTTCCCCTACACAATGGTACAATGCTCAGTAAGATCACATGACTATTTCAGTCACACCACAAGCATTAATGACTCCAAGTCAAGGGCACTGGTCCGTTTTTGTGTATTTTAAAGGTAATGTTTCGAACAAATTTTGATACTATAATTACCATAACTGTTTATTATTTGAAATAATGTTATGAAACTTTTGGTCAAACTAAATCAGACAATTATACACAGAATACGCCATTCAAAATTATATTATTTTAAACAAGAGCACTGCAGTGCGGCAAAATACGCCCGTCATGGCCGGCGGGTGTCAAAGTCGTCCGGACTCAGGCCGACTGGAAAAAGTCGCCCGGAGTGTAGGCCCGACTATCGATCTCAAAAAGACTTTTCAGTCTTGCTCATTATTAGACTTAGTCATACAAAGATGAAAGAAAACTTAAAGTTATTGTCTGATAGTGTGGCTTATCTTAAATTTTAAGTATGTAAAGGGGCATAACTCGTTAAAAAATAATTTAACAGGAACCAAAAATCAAATTTGAAATAATAAAAGAAAAAAGTTCTGGTTTTTTTAAAAAAATTGCCAATTTTTGACAATAAAGGGGGCATAACTCTGCTAAAAATAGTCGCCAACGTCTGAAATTTAACAGGAACCAAAATACTCACAGGTGCCTTCCCTGTATGATGAGAAAGCTAAATATGAAATTTGGTTACAATAGACAAAATGTAAGTAAAATTATCATCAGGAAACAATATATTGTTAAAAACAATTGTGTGAAGGGGCATAACTCTGAAAATACGGAGTCAAACCAAAAACCCGTAATATATGTTAAGTCACTTCATTCATTGTATCACCATATCAAATTTGAAATCAATTGAATAAAAAATAAAAAAGTTCTGTTTTTTTTTTTTTTAAAATGCCCATTTTTGACAATAAAGGGGCATAACTCTGCTAAAAATAGTCGCAAACGTCTGAAACGCGAACTCGTCCGAACTATTGTGGTATGTAATATTTGTAGGAAGTTTAATCAAAATCGGTCAATAAATGAAGGTGAGAGAGCGCTAAGAAGAAAAGTTAACGGACGAAGTGTGGCTTATTTTATATTTTAAGTATGTAAAGGGGCATAACTCATAGAAAAATCATTTAACAGGAACCAAAATTCACAGGTGCCTTCCCTGCATGATGAGAAAGATAAATATGAAATTTGGTTACAATAGACAAAATGTAAGTAAAACTATTATCAGGAAACAATATATTGTTAAAAAAATTGTGTGAAGGGGCATAACTCTGAAAATACGGAGTCAAACCAAAAACCCGTAATATATGTTAAGTAACTTCATTCATTGTATCACCATATCAAATTTGAAATCAATTGAATATAAAAATAAAAAGTTCTGTTTTTTTTTTTAAAAATGCCCATTTTTGACAATAAAGGGGCATAACACTGCTAAAAATAGCAGTCAACGTCTGAAACGCGAACTTGTCCGAACTATTGTGGTATGGAATATTTGTAGGAAGTTTAATCAAAATCGGTAAATAAATGAAGGTGAGAGAGCGCTAACAAGAAAAGTTAACGGACGGACGGACGGACGCACGCACGGGCGTATAAAAATGACAAAAATATAGGTAATATTTAACTCTTGTTGAAAATATCATAAAAAATGACACTACTGTTATGTTCAAGAGGTTTTGTTGAAACCAAGAACACATTTTGTTATATCAAACCAGGCTATAATTGAAGCAATTGAAATAGATGTTCATGTTTAAAAATCAAAATCTAGAAAAAATTCATAGCCTTCGAAACTTCATGTCAATTTTTTTCATTAGCAAAATGAGAAATTTTATTTTTTAAAAATTGAGATTTGAAACAGCTGAGCCTTTTAATTTTAATGAAATCTTATTTATATTAAAATTCAGACATAAACTGATATATTTCAAAAACAAAGTATGGACAGTTTACTTTTAAAAAAGTTATTAGGTCAATAAGTAATGTCTGAAAAGTGCTATGTTCTAGTGCCTTTAAGAAGGAGTCATTTAGATAAGTGTTTGTGATTTATCCCATACTGTGATCTTATCGTGCTTTATACCATCGTGTAGGTGAGAAATTGCCCTTTTCAACGATATATCACACATACATATTACAATTATTATATCGAAGTTATTAATGGAGTTGCATTAATTATCAAACACCACTCGTAATAGTCTATTATTGGCATTGTATTGGATTTTTTTTTAATAGTGTAGACCCAGATAGACTCCAGGAGGAGCTGTCTGCGTGATCAGGGTCTGCACTATCTGGCATGAGTTTGCTCTCCTTCTTTATAACCCTTTCCCCCATAGAAGCGCCTTTTAGCACATTTAATATATTCTTACAGTGAGGAGAAAATTTATTAACGCAGTAATAAACTTGTACCATTAGAGATATTTCCTTTATCCAGCAGATGGTACCTTTAAGCAGGTTGAAAGAAAAACAGAATGTGCCTTAAGGCACATTCTGCTTTACTTTCAACCTGCTGCAAATGGTCACCTATTTTCAATTCTAGAAACAGGCTATGGAGTAAAGGGTCAAGAAAATTATCCCTACTTTATAAGTCAAAGTATTAGTTCAGATGATTATAGTGTGTGTTTTATATAGATATTCAGCAGGAAGGGGTTTAGGCATATATGAGCAGTGTTTGACCCAACATCATCAAGTTTGACCCACATTAGAATCTCTGATAATTTATAGTAAGCATCACTTCTAAGGGTTCCAGATAAGAGGGAGTTAACTGAACAAATTCAACATTTTCTCACTCATTATTGCAACAAATCCTATGGTGTTACTACAAAGAGACAATTCTAATGAGTAGTGACACTAGGATTTAATGCTGAAAGAAATACTTATCTGGGGCCCTGATGTCTTCAGATAGAAATGTCAGAAAATGCTCGACAAAGTGACACCGTGACTAGAGACACAATTAACCATAGAATTTATTTGTGTTTCAGAGATTGTTATCAATATCATTGACCCTAAAAGGCTTTTAAGAGTGGAGCAATATAGCCCTATATACTTTAAGTGTAGCCTGGAGGGCTCTTGTAGAACTAACATGCTAATGGATCAATCTGAATCTAATGTTAGTCACCACCCACAGACCCCTAGCAACAAGTACACCCACAGACCCCTAGCAACAAGTACACCCATTCTTTACAAACAGTGTTAACCTGTGAACAGTACAATCACTTGTCTAATACAAACAGTGTAGACCCAAATCAGAGGACTCCTGAAGGAGCCCTCTGATCAGGGTCTGCACTGCTTGTAATTTTGCAATAACCCATAACCCCATAGCCGGTTTCTAGTTTTGAAAATAGGCGACTACTTAAAGCAGGTTGAAAGTAAAGCAGAATGCGCCTTAAGGCCCATTCTGCTTTACTTTCAGCCTGCTTTAAGCTTCAACTTGCTAGAATAAAGAAAATATTCCTTATGATACATATTCATGACCGTATAAATTGGAACTATTTTCTTCAGTGTAGGAATAAATATAATGTGCTAAAAGGCGCTTCTATTGGGGAAAGGGTTAAATTGCAAAAAACAACAATAAATAGTCAAACATGGATTTAATGATTAAATTGGTGTTTCAGGGGTGATTAAGTTGAAATTCAATTCAATTGTAGAATTTGAAAAATGAATGGGTAAAGGATTGGTACAGGTGACTCCATAAAAGTGTCCTTCAGTGCAGAAAATTCCTACAGGAATTTTCTGCATTTCTTACTGTATAAGTGGTTATGTTCGCTGGTCAAAAAGTTTGCGAATCTTCAAAAATGACATTTCGCTGGCTGAAATGTTCGCGAAAACCCATTACTATCTCGTTCCGTTATAACTGCACATCGTAATAATAACTCCGTAATATCTCCTTGCAGACGGTGCTTTTGTGGAGCGTTGCTATATAGGACTCTGCAATTATATTAGTACTAGTAGTTCATAGCGGCGTTTCATGTGCACATTGTTTCAGTTTAAAGCGTGAGCTGTAATCATGTCACAATTAAATATGTCCGTACACAAGCGGACTTGCAATGAAATACTGCCAGATTCTGTTTTTTTATTTTGACTATCTAACTAGATCTCAAAACAATTGCGTGACTCTGACGGTAAGTAGTGACAAGTTATAAAAAACAAGAGCCCCATGGGGCATAATTCGCTCACCTGAGAATAGCTGAAAAATGGAGATATTGATTTATGTCCAGGACTGACCTAGATATGCAACAGACCGGAACAATTTGAACAAAATATGTAAAGTATATTTAAAAGTGTCACCATACAGAATATAAAAGCTCTGACCATATTAGAGTCAGAGAAGAAGACGTTTGAAATTTTCTCTATATAACTCTATGTAAAACTGTGACCCTGGGGCGGGCCAATTTTGAACCCAGGGGCATAATTTGAACAAATTTGATAGAGGACCTGTAGGTGATTCTATGTGCCATATATCTAAGCTCTGGCCCTTGTAGTTTTAGACAAGAAGATTTTTGTAAGTTTTCACCGAAAAAAATCTATTTTTAGCTCCTGTGACCTAGTTATGCAACCAACCAGAACCATTTGTACATTTTTGGTATAGGATATCTAGAAGTGTCACTATGCCAAATATCAAAGCTCTGGCCATATTAGTTTCAGAGAAGAAGACGTTTGAAAATTTCATTATATAACTCTATTTATCACATAAGTGTTATAAAGCCATTCAACAAACTATAGTGAAATATCAATATTTGGGCTCAGCCCTACCTGTTCGTCCACGAGGGCTGCATGTCGCTGGGCGCCAAATGACGTCATTTGCCATGGCGTTACTGTAAACAACGTCAAGTTTTGGCGGAAAATACATATGGCGGAGAGACAAAAAACTACGGATTCAGTTCACTTAAAAGGGTTTTAAAATGTTTATGTGATAACTAGGATCTAACATTCGTGTTCATTATTTATCATTCTTAATAAACTCGTTGACTAAAACAAATATAACGCTCGCCAAGGCTCGCGTCATATTGTTTTATTCAACTCGTTTATTAAAAATGATAATTAATGAGCACTCATGTAAGATCCTCTATGTAAAACTATGACCCCCGGGTCGGGGCCAATTTTGACCCAAGTAGAGGCATAATTTGAACAAACTGTAGGCGATGCTATGTGCCCAATATCTAAGCTCTTGCCCTTGCAGTTTTTGACAAGAAGATTTTTTAAGATTTCCTTGTTTTTTCACTTTGGTTGCCATGGCAATCAGAGTTCTGCATTGTTTTTAATTCTTTGAACAAATTTGAAAGAGCTTGGCCCAAGGAACATTTCTGTAAAGTTTGGTTGAATTCTGTCAAGCGGTATAGGAGATGATGTCATTTGAAGCAATCGTTAAAGACGACGGACACAGGGCCATCCCAATAGCTCACTTTGAGCCTTTGGCTCAGGAAGCTAAAAAAAGAGTTACCCTACGGAATCAGTGTTGTTTTATTTCTTGGCGTTCATTGCTTCTGAAATATTTCACCAGTAAAATGTTAAATTGGTTAAAAGGCAAATAAAACTGAGTATCAATAGCTTGGATTCAAACTAGACGCCAAAAAGCCTAATAATTTGATATGGATTAAAATGTTTGCAAAAAATAAAGATAGCGGTTTAAAGTTTAAGCACGTAATTATCCCCATTAGAGGTGTGACCAAACAGCCCGGTATTTTGCATGCGCATTACTTTGTCTACTCACGAATTAGATTAACCCTTGGCCGAGTGTCAAACACCCTTGATAAAGATAGAACGCCAATTTCCTCAGCGTCTCATCCGGATCAAAGGCTGAGCTGATTTGCAAATTTTATAAACAAAACCGCCGTTATCCATCAATGTTTTATCTGAACCACAATTGCTGGGCGGTCAAGTATTTCCTCGATTGAAAATTAATGAGACTTTTTTAGTTCATTAGAATTGTGTTTAATTCAATTTGAACCTGCATATCTATGTCACATTAATTTGTATTTTGTAGACAATAATTAAAGTCTCTGTGGAATATGTGATATTCAATTATTTTCATGAAATCTGATACGGTGTAAGGGGAATAATTGAAACAGTGCTGAAGTAACATATTGCATAACGGTCGCTGATAAAATCGCTGGTGGGATTGTTTGCGAATTTTGTGAATTCGCAAATATTTCCACTTCGCTAACATTACCACTGATACAGTAATTATGTCCCAAATCGTGCATACAGCGACCTGTTGTTGTAAAGACTCCCATTTCCAGCTCCTGTACAAGATTTCTTCTTGACTTTCCTCAGACTTTTAGCAGTCATCTGCCTGGAATTCTGGCAATGGTAGCAGTATGAAAGTACAGCATTTTTAAAGCAGAATTTAAGGCTTCTATAGGGGCTTCCTGTTTTACTTGTTTCCTGCATTAAGCAGTCTCCTGTCTGAAACATCTTGCACAAGTGATTGTTGTAGCTGCACTAGGGGTAGTTTTACTGTTTGTGGGAAAAAAATATCTCTCTTCCTTTGAGATAAACATTTTATTCCTAATGACAGAGGGTGCCCAATCCAGTTATGTCTCAGCTCAATGAGAATTTTGATCCGTTGAACATGACAGTAAAGAATACCATGCCTAAACTATCTGCCCAATAATTCCCAGGTGACTGACAACAAGGTGATCTTTTTATTGGATAAGTCGAGAACATCAAAAGTCAATTACTCAACACCAGTAATTCGTGATATCTACGATAAAATCATTACTAAGCTGTTGGCCTAATGATGTGCTAACGAGTACTCTTTCAAATTATGTATTAAGTTCCATTTCATTAGCTTAAAAAACCTCAAATCACCAAACGGTGACAAATCTAGTCCACCTCATGTTCAGTCAGTGTTGGATCAACTAGTCTGTAAACCAATACCATATACCCTTGTTATCCCCTCCCCAATCTGACAAAACTATTCTACATATACTGTACTTTAACCCTATCCCCTGCAACTTGTTTTCAGTATTTAAATAGGACAGAGGATTGCTTAAAGCAGACTGAAAGTCAAGCAGAATTCTCCTCAAGGAGCATTCTGCTTGACTTTCAGCCTGCTTTAAGCTTTTGGGAATTTGGTATCGTCCCTGGGGGGCCTTTAAATGTTCAATCAACTACTTATTTAACCCTTTACCCCATAGCCTGTTTAAAGTTTTGAAGACAGGTGGCCACTTAAAGCAGGTTGAAAGTAAAGCAGAATATGCCTTAAGGCACATTCTGCTTTATTTTCAGCCTGCTTTAAGCTATCATCTGGTAAGAAGTAGAAAATAATATTGATAGTACAGTTTCATGACTGTATAATTGGAATTATTTTCTTCAGTGGAGGATTAAAATAAATGCGCTAAAAGGCGCTTCTATGGGGTAAAGGGTTAACGAATATAGGATTATAAGATGGTAATAAATACCTAGTGATTGCATGCAGGAATGGGGCAATAGGCGACAAATAGTGAGGCTGATAGGCATTAAACTAGGTATGGTTCATTTCCTCCATTTATTTCACTTGAATTATAGTTCATTGACCATTAAATGAAGCGCCATGATGATGTCTAAATTCTGTTGACTGCCCTAATAGCTGCTAGTATGAAAAGCCATGTAGGAGATTTTTGCCTTTACCTTCATTACCCAAATAGATACGTCTTTCTACACCTTTTATTTTTTTCTCTACGAAAGAAAATAGATCCAATTAATATAGTCATGAATAATTATGTGCCACAAGATATATAATTATTTCCTACATCCTACCAAATGATAGTTTAAAGCAGGCTAAAAGAAGCAGATGTGCCTTAAGTAGCAATGTGCTTTTTACTTTCAAGCAGCTTTAAGCAACCATTTGTCTTCAATACTAAAAACAAGAGGGCCTGAAGGCCCTGATATCGCTCACCATTTGTAATGAAGCCTGATAGCTTTACCTTTGAATTTCACCTGTTTTATTCTAAATCCATTCAAGTTTGTCGACCTACTGTAGTATAGTAGATTACATCAAAGGGAGATAACTAGAACCTAAACAACACTGAAATGAAGCCTTTTTCTAGCATTTCAAAGTATATCAAGGGCAGGTAAATATTGCCACAATGATTACATTTCAACAATAATTGCACTTCTTTGAGAGTGTATAGCTACATCCTTTGCGTACAAGTATAATCAAAATCCATTGAAAACTGTAGTTGCAAGAGTGTAAACGCTGTAAAATATGGCATTTTCAGCAATTCAAGGTAGATATCTCTTGATCTATTGGTCAGATTCCAACCATAATCACGCTTTTTCGAACTCTTATGGTCATATACAATCTGGGCAAGTTTGAGAGAGCTTGGATATATTATTTTTAGTGTGGCCTCTAGAGCGTAAACACTGTTAAATATATCATTTTCAGCAATTCAAAGGTAGATAACTCTTGACCTATTGATCCGATTACAAATATTATCAAACTCATCAGAAGTCTTATAGTAATATACAATCTGAGTACGTTTGAGAAAGATTGGATAAAATTTGTGGCCTCTAGAGTGTAAACATTGTTAAATATGGCATTTTCAGCAATTCAAAGGTATATAACTCTTGATCTATTGATCAGATTTCAACCAAAATCGAACTCATCTGAACTCTTATGATCATATACAATCTGGACAAGTTTTAGAAAGATTGGATAAATACTGTGGCCTCTAGAGTGTAAACACCGTTAAATATGGCATTTTCAGCAATTCAAAGGTATATAACTCTTTGATCTATTTATCAGATTTCAACCAAAATCGAACTCATCCGAACTCTTATGGTCATATACAATCTGGACAAGTTTTAGAAAGATTGGATAAATAATGTTGCCTCTAGAGTGTAAACACTGTTAAATATGGCATTTTCAGCAGTTCAAAGGTTAATAACTCATTACCTATTTGTCCGATTTCAACCATAAACGAAATCATCCAAGCTCTTATAGCAATATACCATCTGAGCAAGTTTGAGAAAGATTGGATAAATATTGTGGCCTCTAGAGTGTAAACACTAAAATTGTTGGCGCCGGACATTCAAGGATTGCAAAAGCTCACCCTGAGCTAGCTCAGGTGAGCTAACAAGCAGAACAAGTTGAACTATTTTCTTTAGTAGTGGGAAGAAATAAAAGGCATAAATTATGTGAGAGAAATAGGGTAGAATTTTTAGCCCCCCCAAATATTCAAAAGCATAACTGAAAGGAAAAAGTAGTGACACAATGCATAATAATATCCAACCACTATTCTGCATGTGATGCATTTTATGTTTATAGAGCCAGCACTATAATGAAAAGACAAGCCATGCCCCATGCTTATAAAACATCTTACATGTGTTTGTGATCGTTTTCAAGCTTTTGATTGATTAACATTTGAGTATTCTGCTCAAATCTGACCAATCAAAAGCTTGAAAAAGATCAGACTCATCTCATTCTGTTTGGTTTATGATAATACACCTGAAACATCATTAAATCCTTACTATCACCCTTGTCAGCACCAGGCAAGTAGAAACATGTTTGACCATTATTTTTAAAAGACCATAATATTATATTGGAAACTGGTCTATAACCAAATATGTTATCTACAATAATAACTAGAGCTATCACTAAGGTGATTAATACCCCCACTCCAAACTAACCTGTCACAAACCCCACATTATGTCATAAATAGCAAGTAAAAATTTGACCTTCATCTTCCTTTGTAAATTTGCAAATTTAAAGTTGAAAAGGGAAATAACTCAAATGTGTAAGAGTTATGAAGTTTGGAGAAAAGCATACCAACGTAACACAAATACAGTCATGTAATGTGTTTCAAGTTTGTAATCAATATCATAATTAGTTTTCAAGAAAATGGCATGTCCAAAAAATTAAAGTTAAAAAGGGGGCATAATTCTGCCAGTTTTTGTGGAAAAAATTGAAAAAGAGTGTTAAAACATAACATTTATATTGTGCACCAAGTTTGAAGACAGTTTTCAAGAAAATGGAAGAATGTCTTATCTAAGGAGCAAGGGGCATAATTCTGTCATTTTTTTTGCAAAAGTTATGTAACTTTACAAGAATATTACATGCATATTAAGGAACTAAATTTCAAGTGATAAAGGGTCAAAATTCTGTCAAATTTTGTGAATGAGCTGTCACACTTAAAGAAAAGTTTCACAGTACAACACTAATAATATATATTACGTTTGAAGACAATATCATGAATTGTTTTCAAGAAAATGCAATGTTCCAAGAAAAATAGAGCAAAAAAAATTGAAGTTAAAAAGGGGCATAATTCTGTCATTTTTTGCAAGAGATATATAACTTAAAGTACAGTCTGCAAACTTTAAGTAGAACCTGAAAACATCACACTTATAATGTGTACCAAGTTTGAAGACAATGTCATAAATAGTTTTCAAGAAAATGACATGCCCAAAGAATAATTTGCATATAAAGGAACAAAATCTCAAATTATAAAGGGGCATCATTCTGTCAAATTTTGTGCAAGAGTTGTCAAACTTAGAGAAAAGTCTCACAATACAACACTTATAATGTGAACCAAGTTTGAAGGCAATATCATGAATAGTTTTCAAGAAAATGGCATGTACAAAAACAAGACTGCACTCAATAAACGCTTAATTATGCCCCCGGTGGCATCCTTGACAATATATTCTGAATCTTTTCTAAGTCCAAATTAGGTCAAGGTCAAATTGAGCTTGGGTATTACTGGTGGGTTGGTAATGGTCCAAGGCAATAACTGTATAAGTATAGAAGCATTGTAGTAAGTAGTGTTGATGCTAGACGAAACGGTAAAATCTAGTTAACCAAGAAATAGCCCATTCAAAATATTCTAAGTCCAAATTATGTCAAGGTCAAAATCAAGGTTTGGTGATATTGGTGGATAGTGAATGGTCCAAGGCAACAACTGTATAAGTATCAAAGCATTTGAGTAAGCGGTGTTGATGCTAGACAAAACGGTAAAATCTACTTAACCTGTTATCTGGCCCTCTAACCCACTTTAGTGGCGCGGACGGACGGACAGGACGATTACTATATGCTCCCGCATCGACAATGCCAGGGGCATAAAAATGTCTAAATTAAGAGACCAAAAAAAATCAAGTTAAAAAGGGGCATAATTCTATCAAATTATGGGAAATTTTAAGAGTTATGAAACCTGTCATTGAGTGTCCACGTATAACACTGATAATGTATACCAAGTTTGCACATATCATAAACAGTTTTTCAAGAAAAAGGCAAATGTCCCAGAAAACGGGGCCAGTGTCATCAAACTTTGTACGACAAAATTAATGTTGTTGTAAGTCAGATTATAAAAGTCTTAATTATTATTTATTTCTCCATTTAATCCTGTTTTGTGACATCACTTTGGAACTGTTCCAAAGAGATGTCACAAGACAGGATTAGATAGAGAAATCATAAAACAAATGTATTTTAAAGTTTTTGTCTTACGTTTTATGAAACGGGGCCCCTGGAGAGACTTGAGCCTTCGACCTTCCACCATCAAATTATATATCTAAACGACAAAGCTATTGGGGTTGTATAAGAAAGTGTAATAATACTTTCTATGTTTACATACCATGTAGAAACAAATGTGAATGCACTTGCTAATCATTTTGCAATCAAGAAGAAATCAAGGATCAAGTAGTTGTTGGCTTGTCCATTGATTGCATGGAAGACACTCTCAGGTTTCCTTATTGTATTACTGAAGACACAATGATGGCAAATGGTAATTAATCAAAGACCAAGGCTACAGATAAGAGCAAGTATATATTGTGAGCTGTTTCCAACATTTTCTCTTTCAATTCATTTGCGCCCAGTGGATTTTCCCATGCCTATATATTGGATTACCGGTAGTCCATTTTTGATTTAAAGAGACTAGCAACTGGATTTAGCATTAAAAATAGTAATTTGTAAATATAAGTCAAATGCTTATATAAATGGATAAGATTTAGTTTAGGATAATAAATTCTGTTAAAAAATGCATTTCAAAAAAAAAAAGAAGAAGCTCTGGTGGGATTCGAACCTGTGACCCTCCATGCGGAGACAAACATGATAATAAAGGAAATGCCTTTACCCACGCAGCTACTGGCGCTCTCTATCTATATGGTAGCGAATTAACGTACTTCACTGGTAGCGATTGATAGTACATTATTCGGCTCGGGTTTATGTCTGAGCCCGTGTAGAGAAGCAACAACAACAACTATACCGTCTACTAACGCTATAGAAAAACGATGGAAAATACCTAAAAAAAAAATAAGATTCGGTGACGATTCTTGAGACTTTTTTTGGACTGATCATATTTTTTTAATGTCAGAAGCCAAATAATGCCACAAATTTGCTTTTATTTGAGTATTTTATTTTAATTTGACAAGTACACCATCCGGTTGCGAGTCCCTTTAAGGGGTGCCTGGTCTGTTTGTTTTGAATCAAAATTCCAATCAGCAAACAGGGTAGACTCTGATCAGATGCTGCATAATGCGGGGTCTTTTCAGAGTCTCCACTGTTTGCCTATTTCCCTTAGGGACACTAGGAACAATTAAATGGGTTAAGTCTCTACCAAACCCTATGTTGTGACCACTCATTACAATCATCTAAAAGAGAGGATTCCATTGAGTGGTCACAACATAGGGTTTAATGGGAACATAAGGGAGTTGATATTTGAAACACCTTGGAGCTCTGAACAACAAACTCTGATTAACTTATTGTATTACTGCGGACACAATGATGGGAAACATCAATCAATCAAAGATCATTGATTTGTCTAGGTTAATGAATGGTCATGTAATGTCATTAATCCCTGGAATCATGGAATGCTCAATCTTTTCATACAGAACATTCCCTGATCCTGTGAAACACTATGTCCCTCGAATTCACCATGACCCTTTATGACCTTGACCTTAAAATGTCAGACATAATTCAACTTATACTTCGCTCAAATTGGGCTTCTTGGGTGGCGTACACATGCTTAATGTGAAGTCTCTATCACATGTAATTCCAAAGTTATAGCAAAGCTTTAATTCAACCTATTTGACCTCTAAATGACCTTGACCTTAGTCAGACAAGCTGAACTAAGCTATAGGATTTTTTCCCATCGAAAGACGGGAATGTTTTCTCTTTTAACCTCCTGGTTGAAACGATTTAAGGGGGTAGGTGCACCTTTGGAAAGTAAATACCAAATTCTTCAAACTTTGCATACAGACAGTAAAATAAGTTTCTATGACAAAACTGGTGAAAAAAGTGGGGGTACCGAACCTTTCTTTTTCACAATTTGAGATTTTTCAAGGCTACCCCCCTAAAATTGAAGCTTCACAAAAACTCCTACTTTTTTGTACTACGGTTTTTCAATCTTTATTTAAACAATATATTTGTACAAAAAGTATCCTAATTTATATTACCATAGTAAGAATAAATCCTGAAAATAATGTTTTTTTAAGATCCAAAATAAAAATGTTTGATTTCACCGGAAAGGAGTAAAATTTACCCCACCCACTTTTTTATGATTGGAGAATAAGGCACAGTGAAAATTGCCCTACAAAATGTAGCAAACTAAATACCAAATTCTTTATTTGTTGTTTTTAGCCTTGCAAACATAAAGTTTTAGTGAAATAGCAAATAAAAACACAGGGTCCCGGACCTCTGAAAAAAGATATAGATCATTTTATTTTAAAAATCCATTTTTTCTCATTTTTTCACTTTTTGGTGTATTTTTACCCCCAAATTTTTTTTTCAAAAATAAATCATTTGATCTATTGAATTATCTATAATTTATACTAAAACTGTACTACCATGAAAATTTCACGCTTATATTCTGAGAAATTAAAATGAAATCAGATGTAACAAAATGCAACCTACCTATGAAAACAGTGTATGCTGTAAACTACGAATCGGACATAAAACTTAAAAAGTCCCTTCCGGAACGAAAATCCACCTTTTCCCCGGGAAAATAGTATTTTATGACTGTTTGCATTCACCAAAAATGAGTTCTTAACATTTTTTGGAAAATGAGTTCGTAAAATTTTTCCGAAATTTCATAATGCTCAAAAAGACAGGCCGACATCCTTAACCAATCAGTAATGATCAGAAATCTTGGTCAATGACCGCTTGCTTGAACTGCAGCTCTCTCATTGGCCAATATGCTGAAATGACCTTGAGGTCAGAGACCACCTAAACATTTTCCATACATCTCCAGTATAATGTTCAAGGCTGTGCTGACCAAATTTGAACAGACATTTTAAGCACGGAGTTATACACTGGGCCAACCTGTGTATAATTCCTGTATTAAGTTTATATAATGAATACTGTTCACTCCCAAAATAAACTTTAACAACTTTCGACGGAATATCTTTTTTGAAGATATTTCAAGTGTTATCTGAGTACACATACCAAATATGATTATGAATACTCTATTGCATGCAGTTCCAACATGATGGCCAAAGTTCAAGTTGTAGACAGACAGACATACCAAAAGCAATATGTTCCAGACAAGGGGCATAAAAAGTGACCAGGTTTTATTTCAAAAGTCAAAATAAAATAAATAGAGCACACTGATCAGAGGGTTCCTTCAGTATCTACAGTTCGTAAAACATACATACACTTGGTTCCAGAAGAGAAAGGTTTGATCCCATGAATTCTAACCAAATGCTACTTGCAAAAATGTTGTCAGCTTTATCTATGGGACTGATGATGAGCGACAAACAGTTTGGTCCTTGTTCAGATATTGAGTTACTCAGAATCTGGTTTAACCCAATCCTCCCTGAAACTTCAAATAGACAATTCCAGTTCCTGGGATTTTTGACAATTTCTGGTTGTTTTTGTCAATGTATTACAATATCACAAACAGTGTAGACCCTGATCAGAGGGCTCCCTAAGGAGCCCTCTGATCGGGGTCTACACTGTTTGCATATGACAAGTATACTCTTCACAGGTACACTGTTTGCAAAGGATGCATATGAGAGACAAGGGCTAAAAGAGTTCAGATACAAACTCTTTTAAGAAACTTTTGTACCATTTTTAAAGTTAAAAGGCAAATCAAGAATTATGAAAACAACTCAACGCCTACACCCAGCCCATATGCAACGAACAATTAAGGTAATGAAGACCATTTCATAATAGTAATGTAATGAATGAAATTTAAATTTGGGAAAAATGTTTGTCAATAGAATGAAATAACAAGAGGCCCATGCGGGCCTAAATATCGCTCACCTGGAAAAACCAACACAAGGGTCACATGACCCCTGGGGTGGTATCATTTTTTCCCCAGAGACATAATTTCAAATATCTTGCTGATGAACTTGAAAATTAAGTGTTCTGCCAAATATTTTGTACATGGGTGGTTTCAGACAGGAAGACTTTTCATTGAAAAAAAAATCTATTTTTAGCTAATGTGACCCAGATATGCAACAGACCCTAACCATTTCAGCAATATTGGTAAAGAACATCTAAAAGTGTCACTTCATAATGCTAAATATCAAAGCTCTTGCCATAATAGTTTCAGAGAAGAATATTTCACTATATAACTCTATGTAAAACTGCGACCCCCTTTTTGACCAAAGGGGCATAATTTGAACAATCTTGATAGAGGACCAGTAGATGCTGCTTTATGCCAAATATCTAATCTCAGGGTATTGTGGTTTCAGACAAGAAGATTTTTAAAGTTTTCATTGAAAAAATCTATTTTTAGCTCCTGTGACCTAGTTATGCAACGGACTGGAACCATATTTACAATATTGGTAAAGGGCTTCTAAAAGTGTCACCATGCCAAATATCAAAGCTCTGGCCACATTAGTTTCAGAGATAAAGATGTTTGAAGATTTCACTATATAACTCTATGTAAATTACGACCCCCGGGCGGGGTCATTTTTTACCCCAGGGACATAATTTGAACAATCTTGATAGAGGACCTGAAGACGATGCTTTGTGCCAAATATCTAAGCTCAGGGTACTGTGGTTTCAGACAAGAAGATTTTTTAAGTTTTCATTGAAAAATCTATTTTTAGCTCCTGTGACCTAGATATGCAACAGACTGGAACTATTTGAACAACTTTTGAAAGAGGACCATACAAGGATCATTCCTGCCAAGTTTAGTAAAAATCCATCCAGTAGTTTCGGAGGAGATGTCGTTTAAAGAAATTGTTGACGACGAACGGACGGACGGACGAACGACGGACACAGAACTATCAAAATAGCTCACCTTGGCACTATGTGCCAGGTGAGCTAAAAAGTAAAAAAATACGGTAACTTAATCTGGACAAATATTTGTCAATTTTTAAACAAGAGCCCTATGGGGCATATTTCGCTCACCTGAGAATAGCTAAAGGACATCTAGAAGTGTCACCATGCCAAATATTAAAGCTCTGGCCATATCAGTTTCAGAGCTAGGAGAGGACATTTGAAAATTTCTCGATATAACTCTATGTAAAACTGTGACCCCCGGGGCGGGGCCAATTTTAACCCCAGGGGCATAATTTGAACAAACTTGATAGAGGACCTGTAGATGATGCTATGTGCCAAATATCTAAGCTCTGGCCCTTGTTAGTTTCAGACAAGAAGATTTTTTAAGATTTCCTTATTTTTTCACTTTGGTTGAGTTCTACATTGTTTTTAATTCTTTGAACAAAGGACAAGGTTCACGAAGCCTCTGATTTGGCCCTGTAAAAAAATAATTTTTCCAAAAAATATTTTTATCTTTATTTTCTGTTTATTTGTCAATATCAGATACTAGGACTTCCATAATATACCCACAAACGACCCAAAATCAAGTTTTGACAATCTTATAGTTTCTTTGAAATGAACCGAGAGGCTAAAAATGACAAAAATGCAGATTTTTGGTACAATCTAGGTATAAATCCTAAAAATAAATTATGAAGGCACGCATGCGACACTTCAAAATTTGGATATGTTACTTCAACTTACATATTTATTGTGTACTTAAAATATCTTTGTGTCGCATTTGTGCCTTCATTGTTTATTGCTATGATTCATACCCTGAATTGTACCAAAAATCTGCCTTTTTGGCCTCGTGGTCCATTTATAAGAAACTATAAAGTTGTCAAAACTTGAATTTGGGTTGAGCTTTATGTATAATATGAAGTATTAATATCTGAAATTGACAAATAAAGAGAAAATTATTAGCTAAAACATGAATTAGAAAAAAAAGATATTTACAGGGCCAAAATGGAGGCTTCGTGAACCTTGTCCTTTGAAAGAGCTTGACCCAAGGAACATTCCTGTAAAGTTTGGTTGAAATCTATCAAGCGGTATAGGAGGAGATGTCATTTGAAGCAATTGTTAACGACGAAGGACAACGGACAACGCACGACGACGGACACAGGGCCATCCCAATAGCTCACCTTGAGCCTTTGGCTCAGGTGAGCTAAAAAAAATATCAACAAAGAAAATAATTAGAACCAAAGTACCAACTTAATACATGTAATCTAACTTTATAAACAATTGTACCAGATTGCCTATGTAGATTTGTTTTGGCATTGAAAGGTGGTTGAACTTTTAATGGGATCATCAAAGGTCTTGTTTACAGAATGTGGCTTGTGCAGGTCATTAGAGAACTAGTATTGCTGGATAATGCAAGCATCTGTCTTAGATGAGAGACAAACATTGATTGCACTGGAGTACATTAGACAACCTTTCATCTCCTTAACCCATTACTCCATAGCCTATTTCTAGGATTGAAGATAGTTGACAACTTAAAGCAGGTTGAAAGTAAACTAGAATGCGCCTTAAGGTGCATTCTGCTTTACTTTCAGCCTGCTTTAAGCAGCCATCTGCTTGGAAATAGAAAATACATCTTACATATTCATGACTGTATAAATGGGAACTATATTCTTCGATGGAGGATTAAATACCAGAAATGGGTGTCAAAGCCACCTGATGCTCGCCTGTTTAAAGTTTAAGTCTAAAAAACATCTTGTATCGAAAGCAAATCAATTTTCCGTTTACGACTATTATTAAATTAATGTTGAGTCTTAGTCTAGTTATATTAAACTTTAAAACAACCCTTGCAACCTTTAACCTGGTGATTTGTAGTCAAAACTAAGTTCAAAACGTGTCAAAAATTGACAAATATATATAAAAAAAAAAAATTCAACTTCATAACATCAATGTTTGACCCCTAATGAATCTCCATACAAAATTTCAGCACATAAGCACAAGTATTAAACTTTAAAACAACCCGTCCAAAAAACTTTAACATGGTGTTTAGTAGCAAAACACCCAAGTCCAAAACATGTCAAATATTGACAAAAATTAAAATTATTTTTAAATTTCAACTTCATAACATCAATGTTTGACCCCTAATGAATCTCCATACAAAATTTAAGCACCCTAGCACAAGTATTTAACTTTAAAGCAACCCGTCCAAAAAACTTTAACCTGGTGGTTTGTAGTCGAAAAACCTAAGTCCAAAACATGTCAAATATTGACAAAAATTATAATTATATTTAAATTTTAACTTCATTACATCAATATTTGACGCAAATTAACCTCCATACAAAATTTCAGCACCCTAGCACAAATATTAAGCTTAAAAACCCGTCCAAAAAACTTTAACCTGGTGATTTGTAGTCGAAAAACCTAAGTCCAAAACATGTGGAAAATTGACATAAATTATAATTATTTTTAAGTTCAAACTTCATAACATCAATGTTTAACCTCAAATGAACCTCCATACAAAATTTCAGCACCCTAGCACTAGTATTAAACTTTAAATCAACCCGGCCACGCTCACGCCCACGCCCACGCCGGGGGTATGACATTAGCTCTGCTGTTCTACGAACAGTGTTGTACCGATAAATCCAAATTTCTAGATTACAGTAATTACTGTCAAAACAGTTTGGCAGGTGACACGAACATTTATCACCTATCTTAAAGTAATTAACTTGTCGCTTCTTGGTCACGTGCTCTCTGCAGTCTCATTGGGTCACTGCGTGTCACATAGCTCACAAAGGGGCGTTACTAATTAATTCTTATACCCGTTCCTATATTTTTGGTAAAATGAAGTTTTTACAAGAGAGTTTAGATTTTAGGCCAGTCAAGATGTGATTAGTTTAATACAGGTGGCTACTGCCCCCGGCGTTCGCTCAGGGATTTCCCGGCGTCATGTTAAATGCAGTTTCGGACATTATTCTGAGGATTACCTCACCAACTAAAATTATTGAACAGTTGTTAATTTATATTCTTATGTGGATAACCACATGTGTTTAACATACTCTGGATGACCAGGACGATTATTAAAATCACTAGAAACTATATCAACACTGTTTTTATTTCCAACCTCTACCACGAAAGTTACTAAGGAGAATCGACCCTTAGTACAACAGGCGAGCTAAAAATGCATAAAAAAACGTATTTATGGGCAATGGGTTAACCAATGATCAACTAATAAATATGCCTTCTTACGATTTTGATTTATTCCTCTACCAAAGAAAATGTACAGCAATGAATGTCAACCATGACAATTATTTCTTATACGGTGCTTCCTCTCTAAAACACCATAAAGGATTGTGTGTGTTGTGTGGAGGGTGTTGTTATAGGAAGGGAAAGTTAATACTCTTTGAGTAATGAGTAAACAGCTTGAATTCAGATCAAACGCCGTGTAACACCGCATCTGATCAAGATTTAAACTGGTTTCTTCTGTCAAAATGTCCTATATTTAACATCAAGAAAAAACAGCAGATAATATATTGCAGCATAGAAAGGGTAGGACGTAATTGCCTTGTTTGGGTAAGGATGGCAAACATTGTTTATGAAATTGTTGCTCGGTGGGTCATTGTAGGGAGGAAGTACTGTATTTTAGCAACTGATAGCTTATAGCAGGCTGAGAGTCAAGCAGAATGCTCCTTGAGGAGCATTCTGCTCTATTTTCAGCTTGCTTTAAGCAACCATCTGTCTTATATATAAAAAACAAGCTATTAGGGTTAATATTCCCCCATAGCTATCAGTGTAAACCCCATCTGATAGAGCAACGTAAATAATGAGCTTTCTGGATTACAAACGGTCAAAAAGATAGTTTGCTCCTTGCAGAAACTCCGGCAGAGTAGGTAAGTTTCGTTCCAGATTGGAACTCATCAGTCCGTATGAAATTTCGGATTGAAACTCTTGTTTTTATACCCTTGGGATGGTATCACGTGATATCTTTTATTACGTTTTTGACACGTTTTACACACTTTTTGTTGACAAATTACGCATGTTTGCGCAGATTTTGTCTATGTCATCCACTGTTTTCATTGACGTAGCTCGATCTATTAAGGTAACTAAGGGCCTTGTTTGTGTAACTTAGGCCACAAAACGGCTTCCGCTCGTTAGAGAAATTAGCCCAAATCAAAGAAAATCCTTGTATAATCAAAGACAGTGATTTTGTTGAGTATTTGGTGGTTTCTCTTTGTCCATTGTTTTTGATACGTTCTACTACATGTTTTTCTTGGAAGCAGGTATGGTTTGGGTCTCTCATGCTTGGAGATTTGCTTAGTCTAGAGTGTTGTTTTCTCTAGTGTAAAAGTGACAATTCTATTGATTATTAAACACCATAGGGTTTAATGCAGACATAGAAATTTTAGATTTTGAAACATTTTCGTAATAATCTGCAGCCCTGAGTATTTCAGACTCGCACATGCTTATCAAAGCAGGCTTAATCCATTACTCTATAAAAAATAAATATACCTTTATATGCCTTTAATTCATTCCTCAACTGCTGAAAAAAGTCATGAATATGCATCATAAGAAATATTTTCTACATCCTAGCAGATGATAACTTAAAGCAGGTTGAAAGTAAAGCAGAATGTGCCCTAAGGCGCACTCTGCTTTACTTTCAACCTGCTGTAAGTGGTCACCTATTTTCAAAACTAGAAACTGACTCTGGGGTAATGGGTTAAATGACTTAATTCTAATGAGTAGTGACACCATAGGGTAATGCAGACATAGATATTTTATATTTTGAAACAGTCCCCTAATAATATGCAGCTCTGAGTATATAAGATTATTACCTAATGCTCTATATAACTTGTAATTCGTTATTTTTGACTGTTTTGCTGTGCTGTGCTGACATTGCCTAATCCGGGGGCAATAGTTTTAACTGTTGCCCTCTCTAAGGACGAACTGTTTACCCTGCGTGAAAAAGATACGTAGAAGTTTTAAAATCAGGGTCATTGAGAAGTTTTCCGGTACCCGGGTAAGCCGTTTTGTAATGAAACAGTTTTGAATAATTGTCATTGACTGGTGTCTGGTGAAGATTTATGCTTTTATAATTTGTTCATGCTTTATTGTTATTTATTACTACTATTATTATTATTATTATTATTATACCAGATTTATATAGCGCTCTTTTCACACAGGGGTAGTGCGTTCAAAAGCGCTTCATATGAAATTACACAAATGTACCTACAAAGCAAGAAAAGACAAAATAACTACAATAAGATCTAAAATAAACATGAATAAACACATCAAAGACAGCCCCCAAAATGGCGATCACATTACTCCCATCAATCAGCAATGAAGCGACCGGCTTCTGACTGTCAACCGATAGAAACAATAGTAGAGCGCCCAAATGCAGGCCGCCAGGAAAAGACAAATAACTACAATTAGATATAAAATAAACATGAATAAACATACAAAAGACAGCCCTCAAAATGGCGATCACGTTACCCATTCAATCAATTATAGGCAAGGAAGGAAATGGCTTCTTTATGCCGACTGATAGCAATAACAGTAGAGCGCCCAATGAAGACCACTAAACATACAAAAAACAGCCCCCAAAACGGTGATTGCATTACTTCATCAATCAATTAGCAACGAAGGAAATGGCTTCTTTATGCCGACTGATAGAAATACAGTCAAACCTGGTCTAACGGCCACCTTTATAAGAGCGCCACCTGTCTAAAAGCGCCACGTTCAAACAGTCCCATGCAAATTTACTATATAAACTTACTGTATAAGCCTGCCACCTGCTTAACGCAGCCAGCGGCGTAAGAGTGCCATTTTTCGGCTGCGGTTTATCCCTAACCTTTAAATGCTCATAGGAATTACCTCCTGTGCTAAAAAGCTTTTCTGTCAAAAGAAACCCAAATCTCGCATATTCCCGTTTATTTGTCTTTTTGACGAATTTAAGGCTGCCAAACAATCCGAGTTTTCTGGTGCAAAAGCGTAAGTTGTTTGATTTATTTGATTCTTTTTACAAGTTTAGAAGCGCCAGATACATTATTGAGACAGACTGGTAGAAAACTGTCGAAAAAATGGAACAATATCGGCACAGAATGGAAACAAAAACACTCGTGTTTCTATGGTGTTTCGTGTCAAGAAATCAAATCTGTCGACTTTTTTGACGTTTTTAATAGCTCCAAATGATTGAAAATGCGTATAACGAGTGGTGATATTAACCACAACGACAACGATAATACCGTTGTTATGTAGGAGACAAAAAGTAGCTAGAATTTTTCATAATTCATTACGAAAAACTTACCCCTCCCACTTTTTATTTTTCAGAAACCATGAGTGCAGTGACGCTATCTAACGGTACTGAATAAGCCGATCTTGGCGTGCAGTTGAGACATCAACACATTTAGTATGTGTGATCACTGTACCATACACTGCTCTAGCTGAACAGTAATGACAATTTCAACAGTGCTGAAGAAGCGGAAAATTATTTAATACTGCCTGTGTTACAAATCATTTCGAAGGAACTGCTCTAGTGTAATTTTTAAAGATCTCCTGAGCATCAACAGAGAAACAGACATGTGAGCAGGCACAAAACTGGGATAAACCAGCCACACAGCTGCTGGAGGAGAGACATGAGATATACATGAAGCAGATTAGCTAGTGACTGTGAAGGCACATGAGACACAGAAGCACCAGTAGTTTAACTTTTAAATGTTTATTGGCAATAGTATTATTTTTTATTATATACATTTGTATGTAATGTAAAGTTATGACTAAAGCTATTTTGTACACTGTACATGTATTGCTCTCTTATTATACAGACTTGCATGTAATGGTTCGTGGTTTCTGATGAGACCTGCATAAGACAGCCACCTGTATATAACAGCCAGTTTCACTGGTCCCAAAGGTGGCTGTCTTATACAGGTTTGACTGTAATAGCAGAACGCCCAATGCAGGCCGCCCAATGTAACATAACTAGGAAAAATAGCATGTGACAATAACTAAAAATTTCTATAAGAGACCAAAAGCCAGATAATACTCCAGAACTCCCATTAGGACCCACAACATCTACAGCAAGAATATATCGCATAGGTAGCAGCAGGGTTTTCCCTGGCGCACAAAATGCGTGCCCATGACGCACGTTTTGATAAAATGTCCCTCAAACATTTTTACTGTGCGTCAAGTTTGACGCAACTTCGAAAATCCATGGTTCGACTTCTATTTCCGCTCCGGTGCCATTACAATTTATGAAGACCGGAACAGTCCGTGTTTTATACTAGTCCGTCGCATATAGACTGTGCTGCAGTAACTACTCTGTCAAATAGTTTACTTAAAATTGGTAATATAAGCGCATCCCGTCTGTATAAGTAAATGAAAACAAATTGAACAATGGCTCTTTTCCAACTATTTGCGTCGACTTCTGCGAGAAACCAAGCGGAAACAAGTAAAATATCTGCCACTGAGTACGAGTCAGATTCATCTGAGGCTATTCCTTATAAAACGACCAAACATATTTTGGTCTACTTGACTTAAAATGTATACGGTAATACCTGGCTTGAGTTTCCCAAGTGTAACGCCGAAATGTACCATTATCCTTGTAAGAAATTTAATAGAGATAACTCGTTTCACAAAAGGGTGTTTTAACTTTCGAACAACACTGACAACACTTGATTGACACGAAAAATCAAGTGTTTATAGAGAGGCACTAAAGCATGTGTCATTGCAATCAGTTTAAACGTAGATTTAGCATGAAAAAAGTAGAAGGGTCTATTAAAGTATCCATAGACGCTCAGATGATATTAATATAGCGTTCAGTAGAGGGAAAAAAAAGACAACACAAGATTTGTTACATGATGTCCTAAAATTTAATTGAAAGATAAAAAGCAGTGTCGAGACAAGTGACCCCCAAAAATTAGTTGTGTCCCCCAAGTAAGAAACCTGGGGGACACAATGTCCCCCATTTTCCAAAGCCTAGGGAAAACCCTGTAGCAGTGTTCTAATAACAAATGTTAATGAAATGTGTTTTCAGACGTTTTTTGAAAACTGCAACTGAGCTCGCATCTCTGATGTCTGATGGTAGACTGTTCCAGAGCTTTGGGGCTGCATGCATGAAACTTCTATCTCCAAACCTCACCAAACAACTCCTCGGTACAACCAGCGATACTGATTTAGTCGCAGACTGCAGCTCTCTTCGAGGTTTATACACGTCAAGCATATTGACAATGTACCTTGGAGAATCATTGCACATGGCTTTGTATGTGAGTGTCAGAATTTTGAATTCAATTGTGTTGAACTGGAAGCCAGTGAAGATCCTTCAATACTGGAGTGATGTGATTGTACAGAGGGGTCCTGGTAATGATGCGGGCTGCTGTATTTTGCACACGCTGTAGTTTGCATAGTGAGTTTTGGGGAATCCCATACAGCAGTGAGTTGCAGTAGTCAATTTTTTAAGTGACCAGAGAATTGATCAAGGTCTACTAAGAGGTTAAAATATGACCTAGGCGTGCCTTCTCCCCATAATGGCACAACTGGTGTCATAATGGCCGGAGGGCTTTAGCCCATGGCTTTGTGACACCAGGCGTGCCATTATGGGCAGAACAGGCATGCCTATAGGTCATGTTTTGACCTTTTTATTGTATATCTTCATGCAAATGACGTGGTTTCAACCATCGTTTAACTGCCATCAACTGCTCACAAATTTGAAACGATAGGGGCAGCTCTAGATCTTTCAGAAATTCTAAGATCGTAAGATCTCAGTAGGTTATGGGGACGTTTAGCCCACGCAGAAAATTTGTAGTAGATCTAGAATGTAAAAAGTTAAAAACCGCTAGATCTACGCTATCCAGTGAACATGAGTGAAACTCTACATTTTGGAGACATCGTTTTTCATTTTTTGAAGTGTCCAATGGATGGCGTGAAATGATGACGTCATAACTGTCATTTTGAATAACATAAACAACGTCGAGTCATTTTACACTGTGACACACACAAGACTTGGCCATTGTATAAATAGGAATCATACCTTTTACGTTAAAACCCTTCTGTCTCAGAGTTCAAGTTCTAGAATACGATTTGACAACGACGCCATGGCAACCCCCTTCTCCTGCCATGTTTAAATAGATCTAAGTTGCTAACATCAACTTCGAGGGGCAATTATCCATGATCGACCCACTGGGCCATTATGGATTGGTCACATGACCTCCGTTAAGACAGTTTTCAACGGCAATTTTGTTACTATTTATAGTAAGGTATACAAACAAGAGCCCCATGGGGCATATGTCGCTCACCTGAGAATAGCTGTACATCAAAATGGAGATAATGATTTAAGTCCAGGACGGGGTCATTTTTTACCCGAGGGGCATAATTTGAACAATCTTGATAGAGGACCTGTAGATGATGCTATGTTCCAAATATCTAAGATCAGGGTACTAGGGTTCTAGACAAGAAGATTTTTTTTAAGTTTCCATTGAAAAAATCTGTTTTTAGCTCCTGTGACCTACATATGCAACAGACTGGAACCATTTGAACAAAATAGATAAAGGACATCTAGAAGTAACACCATGCCGAATATCAAAGCTCTGGCTATATTAGCTTCAGAAAAGAAGACGTATGAAAACTGTGACCCCCGGAGTGGGGCTAATTTTGACCCCAGGGGCATAATTTGTACAAACTTGATAGAGGACCTGTAGATGATATGCAATCGACCAGAACCATTTGAACCTTATTGGTATAGGACATCTAAAAGTGTCACCAAGCCAGATATCAAAGCTCTGGCCATATTAGTTTCAGAGGAGAAGACATTTGAAAATTTCACTATATAACTCTATGTTAAACTGTGACCCCCTGGGCGGGGCCAATTTTGACCCCAGGGGCATAGTTTGTAGTTTGATAGAGGACCTGTAGATGATGCTATGTGAAAAATGTCTAAGATCTGGCCCTTGTAGTTTCAGAAAAGAAGATTTTTTAAGATTTCCTTATTTTTTCACTTGGTTGCCATGGCAACCAGAGTTCTACATTGTTTTTAATTCTTTGAACAATTTTGAAAGAACTTGACCCAAGGAACATTCGTGTAAAGTTTGGTTGAAATCTTTTCAGCGGTATATGAGGAGATGTCATTTGAAGCAATTGTTAAAGACAACAATGACTGTATAAAGTGAAATATTTTCTTCTGTGGAAGAATAAATTAAAGACATAAAAAAGAATATGTATGGGTTAATAGGTTAATAAATATCATTATTTACATTTTCTAAATATAAGAAACTATATGTAAATGAGTGGCAAATAGTTTGGATCCAGATTAGAAGCAGCATTATGTGGCATCTGACCTGGATCCATACTGTTTATGGCCAAGAATTAATTGTGGACTGATAGACAGAAAGATAAACAAACAAACAAAACACAAACAAACAAACAGACAGACCAAAAGTAATATGCCTCGAACTAAGTTGTGCTTGAGCATAAAATAGCAGACATCACTTTCATTTCTGTTATGTATCTCAGTGACCTGAGTTCAGAGCTAGCTATGGGTCAGTTATGCAATTGGAGACGGTCTCAGAGAGAAATGACTATTATTATGCTGAACTGTTGTCTGCTCCAAATGTTTGTATGTGAAATATGTAAAAAATAATAACTTATATTTTCTTAATATAAGAAAATATGTAAATGAGTGGCAAATAGTTTAGATCCAGATTAGATGCAGCATTATGTGGCATCTGACCTGGATCCAAACTGTTTGCAAAAATGTTGCATTTAGTATAAGGGTAGCTTCTTAGCCTGGAAGATACAATGCGTCTGTATAAAACGGATCATTAGAGAGTTTTTACTGTCAGACCTGCATCAAAAAGCACTGATATGGCCAGGGTTGAGTCAAATTTGATCCTAGGGTTTTGATTTTTTACAATTTTGAAAGTGATTTAGTAGAAGATACTATTCATGCAATATCTAAGGTGTGGGAACAGTGGTTTTTTACAAAAAACTTGTTTAAAGTTTTTCACTTTTTTTAATAAATTTCAATAAGTAGTCCACTTTAAAGTTTCATTTTAACAATTTCTGTAGAGAAGCATCCAAGGAACACCGTGAGCAAATTAGTTTTTTCCTCAGACTCGCGGTTTCAGAGGAGTTGTCGCTTGAAGTAAATTTGAACGGACGGACAGACGGACAGACGGACAGACGGACGACGGACGGCGGGCGATCACAACAGCTCACCTTGAGCCTTCGGCTCAGGTGAGCTAAAAAACACTATTATCAATGAGACGAGTTCATAATACACATAAAATATAGCCACTTTTCTTTATATACCGAAAAACAAGACGGAACCGAACAATACATAATGTGCGGATATAAAAATGCAAGCGCGTACAAGAAGACGCTGATCATTTAATCAGACATCTGTCAAAAAAACTCAAAATGACTAAAAAAAAGTCATTTGTGTATTGTGGCTTTAGAGAATAGTTCTTTTTGAAAATCTAGTTATATAGAGTATTAGGTAATAAAACGGCTATTTCATGTGTGTTAGGGGAGCAGTCAAAACTATTGTCCCTCGTTATCAGGGAAGACATTTCGAACCTAGGCCTATCGGCCTCGGGCAACAGTTTGAAAGTCTTCCCTGATACTTCAGGACAATAGTTTTGACTGTTCCCCAAACACACATGAAATAACTGGATACTGGCAAATGCTTATCGACGCAGGCTTAAAGTAAAGTACAAAGCTCATGCAGGAGGTGTATTAATTTTATCCTGCTTACAGCAGCTGTGTGTCACAATATAGGGAATGTTTCCTTTAGCTCAGTTATCAGAGTAAAGTATAATCTGTCTTCTTTAGAGTGTCTATGGTACAATACTTGTCACTTATCAAGAATGGGGTTTGACAACTGATATTATTACTTAAGAGCATTGTCATGTCTCATCTGGATCCACAAGGGTTGAAATGTGAGTCAAGTAGCTGTAACCTAGATAAGGTTTAGCACTTATCAACACATTATCCCATAAACTGTTTCTATGTGACAGGTGAAATTAAAGCAGGATGCACCCTATGAAAATTCTGCTTTACTTTTAGCCCGCTTTAATTTAAGTTACCATCTGCGAGGATATAGAAAATACTTCTTGTGTACATATCCATGACTGTATAAAGAAGAACTATTTTCTTCAGGATTTATTCTACATAGATGAAATTCTACCAATTTGCTTTAACTAGGCACATGACTATCTCTTAGATCCAGTCATCATGTAATGACTTCACAATCACTTCCTTTTTGTGCTAATTTTAAACTCATATCAAGGTATCAATGATTTTGAATAACGACATAATCATTTTCTCCAAAGGACAATTTGAATGCAATTAACCTTTAAGGTGAAGAAAACTTGTCTTGAGACCTTTGGAACAGTTTGGATCCTGACCCCAGCTGAGAAATAACATTAACAATACCTGTTCTCCATCACAAGGAATTCAGGAAACCACAGTCTTGGCAGTAAGATTCAATTGCCCATTCCATAATGAAATGATTATTGGAAATAGACTCTGAGCAATTGCAGACAATCTTATAAGTACTTATCAATTCCATGTTAATCAATCAAAGTGTGGCTAGTTTGTAACAATAGATCTCTGTGTCCTTAGATGTGTATCCTTCCCAATCAAAATCAAAACAAATAACTGCCTATTGCCATAATATCCAATTGGAAAGAGAATCACTCTCAAGCATTAACTCACATTGACCCTTGAAACTTCAAATGGACAAGTTTCCACTTCAGTCTAGTCACTTTTTGACAAGCATATTAAAAGTATAGAATAGGACAGACCTCTGATCAGGGTTAGAATGGGACAAGTGCACTCTTGACAGGTATACTGTTTGCAAAATATGTGTTTACTAGTGGCTAGGGTTCAATGGGTTATATTTGACTTTATCACTTATTTTTCAGAAGTTGTCCTCTCATTAAACTCAAATGGGTGATATTTGACTTAACCCTTTTCCCTATAGCCTGTTTCTAGTTTTGAAGAACAATGATGTACCTAAGAAATATCTTTAAAAAAGATATCCATCGCATGTTAAATTGTTTTGGGTACAGTATTTATTGTATAAGCATGTCTACCGTATATCAACGTTTGGTTTTCTTTCATTTTATAAACAGAATTTCCCACAGGCTAAATTTCGAGATTATCCACACTAAATTTAGAAATGATGACATAGTAACAGCAATAACTCAGACTGTATTTTATTATTTTGCAATGTTTTCAGAACAAGATAAATGTGAAAGAAACCAGAACACCAGCCTATGCCATTTCGGCCTATTGGCCAATGAGAGTATTTTGTTTCAAACAAGTGGGCATTGACCTAGATTTCTGATCATTTCTGATTGGTTAAATTGTTTCAGA
Organism: Gari tellinella; assembly: GCA_922989275.2. Taxonomy (NCBI): domain Eukaryota; kingdom Metazoa; phylum Mollusca; class Bivalvia; order Cardiida; family Psammobiidae; genus Gari; species Gari tellinella. Next base: position 59,037,465 of record OV277858.1, read on the forward strand.
AACTCCAGATCTAAAGATAAAACAGACCCCTGTATGAGGGGGAAAATTACACCTTCATCTCGGGCATGACACTGAAACTACCTTGAAACAAGAGAAGACGATGATTACAATGTAAACCAAGTCTATAAGAGTTGAATAACTGCATTGCAAGCAAAACTAAAAATAGTCTCCAATTTCAAAACGCTTTATATATGACTTTGAATCTGGATGAGTATATCGGAGTTCAAAGGTACTACAGTGTTCCCTCCTTGCAGTTATTCAGATTGGGCCTACTTACTATAGGACACAAAAATTGTCCTAAATTATGAAATTTTCTTCGGCCATTCTGTCCCAAAGAAAAAACAAGAGGGCCATGGCCCACAAGCCGCTCACCTGAGAACATTGCACCTAAGCTGACTGGGCAAAACAATATCGTGATATATATAGCTATAAAAAGAGTTTTAAAGGTTTTTCCTATATAAGTCTATATAAAACTGATAAGCCTTGGGGCACGGGCAGGACCAAATTTGATCAAAGGGTCATAATTTTAACAATCTTGGTAGAGGACCATAATGCAAAGTTACAGGTCAAATATAAATGATCTGGGCCTTACAGTTTCAGAGAAGAAGTTTTTTTAAAGGTTTTCCTATGAAAAACTAATAAGTCGAGGGTGGGGCCATTTTTGGCACGGGGGTCATTATTTGAACAATCTTGGTAGAGGATCACAAGGCAACGCTATGTGACAAATATTAAAGAACTGGGCCTTACAGTTTCAGAGAAGAAGAAATTTAAAGGTTTTCCTATATAAGTCTATGTAAAACTGATAAGCACCGGGGCGAGGCCAATTTTGACCCGGGGGTCATAATTTGAACAAACTTGGTAGAGGACTATAAGGCAAAGCTACATTTCAAATATAAATGATCTGGGCCTTACAGTTTCAGAGAAGAAGATTTTTAAAGATTTTCCTATGAAAAACTGATAAGCCCAAGGGCGGGGCCATTTTTGGCCCAGGGGTCATAAGCTGAACAGTCTTGGTAGAAGACCATAAGACAAAGCTATATTTCAAATATGAATGATCTGGGCCATACAGTTTCAGAGAAGAAGAATTTTAAAGGTTTTCTGAAGAAAAACTGATAAGCCCAAGGGCGGGGCCATTTTTGGCCCAGGGGTCATAATTTGAACAATCTTGGTAGAGGGCCATTAGGCAAAGCTATATGTCAAATTTTAAAGATCTAGGCCTCACAGTTTCAGAGAAGAAGATTTTTAAAGGTTTTCCTATATAACTCTATGTAAAACTGATAAGCCCGGGGGCGGGGCCAATTTTGACCCGGGGGTCATAATTTGAACAATCTAGGTAGAGGACCATAAGGCAAAGCTACATGTCAAATATTAATGATCTAGGCCATACAGTTTCAGAGAAGAAGATTTTCAAAGGTTTTCCTAAGAAAAACTGATAAGCCCTGGGGCGGGGCCATTTTTGGCGCCAGGGTCAAAATTTGAACAATCTTGGTAGAATATCATTAGGTCATTATACAAACCAAATATCAAAGGTCTGGGCCTTTTGGTTTCTGAGAAGAAGATTTTTAAAGATTTTCTTATGCATTAAAAGTTGTCTATACGGTCATGTTAGAAAATCTGGTCCCAAAGCAAGGGGAATAACTCTAGCCAAAATCTTTGAACAACATTTCGCTCCCCCTTGTCACTGATGCTTCTGACAAAGTTTGGTTGAAATCGGGTCAGTGGTTTCTGAGGAGATGTTGTTTGAAAGTGTGGACGGACGACGGACGTCGGACGACGGACGGAATGGTATCACAATAGCTCATCCTGAGCCGAAGGCTCAGGTGAGCTAAAAAGTCTAGGCCATAATCAAACGGCTCAAATCTTATTTATATCTAAATTATCTTGTTAAAACAGAAACTTGCTTATTGGTACTGATGTGTGAATTTACTATTTTCAAGAATCTAAAAAGTTCACCGCCTGTGAGGCTTTTTTCTTCACGGATGCAACAGCGTTGGAAATTAAATCGTTCAACAAACTGCCAACATTTTCATTAGGTGTTTGTTTCCTTGTTTGTTTCCTTTTAATACCAAAGCTGACAACCAATGATTTTCAACTGTCTATTGTTTATCTGACTCTTCCACGCTTAGATTTTGACATTTGTTGAGAGTTTTTCCACCAAACACTATTTTCGGAGAACTTTGATTTTATCGTTCATATATCAATGTAGATATAGATATATTTGTAAGTGCACAGTAACTAACCTCCCTTTGCTAATGGTGCGCAAGTAAATATTTACGACACGGAAATCAATCCTAACAAAAATGACATATCTCAGAGCACAACTTCGTATTCCCTTTTTGATGAACGATAAGAATTTGAAGTCAATTCGTTTTTCCTGAAATTAATTACATGTAATTAAAAAGACAAAACGTCAAGCTTATCCGTTTCTCTGTTTAGGTATTCAGCGGAAAATCTATCGGCAATTTTGTCTGCCAAACTTTAAAACTACACCGGCCCTTATGTCCCATGAAAGGTTTTTTTCTCAGCCATTTTCATTTTCTTTTGGCAATTTGCCGATGGCCGGGCCCAATCTGAATGACTGACTCCCTACAACAGCCCTCCCAATTAAACGACTCCCTCCTTGCCACGGTTCCCTAAATAAGACAATTATGTCTAAAGTTTTCACTATTGCAATATAGTCTGCTTTAAATTGTCGTCTGCTGGTTTTTTTTTCACAAAGTTACATATAAGTGGACATTTTGATAGAATATATATAATGAGGAGTGACAAACAGCTTGAATCCAGATCAGACACAGCGTGCGTCAGATCTGGATTCAAGCTGTTTGCACATGTAAGCCAAGTCTTAATTTTCCCTCTCTATAACGATTCCCTCTGAACAAAAACACACAATCTGTGTCTCCCACTGGGTGCTGTTGTAGAGACGGATCACTGTAATATAAAGGAATAGGTAAAGACATCCTTTGGTACTTACATTGAGGAAAGGGACAAAAGGGGTGCATGCCAACTTTTCTTAACCCTATTCCCTTTGTTTCAGTTTTGAAGATCGATGACTTCTTAAAGCAGGTTGAAAGTAAAGTAGAATGAGCCTTAAGGTGCATTCTACTTCACTTTCAGCCTGTTTAAACCAATATATATGTGCTTAAATATATAATAAATTTCTTATGATACATATTCATGGCTTCATAAATTGTCACTTTTTTCTTCTGGGGAGAAATAAACTAACTGCCCTTAAAGGCGTTTCTATGAGGGAAAGGGTTAAAGCTACAACTGCTATTGTGAACCTACCAGCACTGTTTTTCTCTTATACCAGGACATGGATACCAGTCTCTACAAAACAAAAAGAACAGTCACAATAATATATACAGTAAAACCTCTTTATTATGACCACTAAATTGTGTGAATTATTAGGTATTTAAGACAAGTGACAGCTTTAAACAATGTGACAGTTTAAAAAGAAAGCTTTCAGTTTTACTGTGACCTTGCTTTAAGTTGTCACTAAGTCTTGTCATTTATACAATCAATTAACTTTGGTTTTAGCTTTCGTGTTAGGGTGTGTTATAGAGAGGCTTTACTGTGCATATGAATATGATATACAGTCGAGACTGTCTTAGCGACCCCTTATGTACAGCGACGTTTTGTCTTCAACGACCCTTTTATATCCCCCTGATGCGTTTAACACTGAAAAGGCTCTGTATACAACGACTCCCTGCGAAATCCGTACAACGACCATGATTTTTAACTCCCGAAACGATGTTTTGGTCTCCTACAGCGACTTTCGCAACTTTCGTAATGGCCGCCGTATAATAGCGTTAATCGCTATTTAGACGTGTATGGGTATGTACTACGCTGGTAGAATGGTCAGTCTACTCGCAATGATTAGCTGTCAATCAAACTAAGCTCCGCCTTCATTTACTCAAACACTAGAAAATCATACATCAGCTGCTGCTGAAAAAGTCGCCTATTGTCTGACCTAATTACACGGGTGTTTACACAGTAAGTCTTTGCTTCTACGACATATGTTTTCTTGATTGCGCGGTTATACGCATTAATTATGAAATTTTGCTGGTTTATTTGCGTGCGTGATGTTACGAACATTATTTACAGAAAGAATAGCTAGCATTAACGGTTTACACATTTAGCTTGAAGCCTTCCAACGAAGAAAAAAGTTTGAATGATGGAGGTGTTGATCCCAGATCGAGGTGCGATTTTTATATGCAATCAAACTTCAAAGGCATATAGACTTGGAATTTGTGTGTAGCGACCCCTTGTCTACAGTGACCTTCTTTCCAATCTCCCTTGAAAGGTCGCAGTAGACAGTCTCGACTGTATAATATTCAACCAGCAATCATGGTTTTGAACAATTAAACTGAAAAATTAACTGAAAAAATCATTCAACCTTTGTTTTTTCTAATTTCTTTCTACTTATGCAGCATCAGTGTTATGAAGGACATGTTTTTTTAGATATAGCAGTATTTCACAACTCAAACATTTATGACAGACACCCCCTCCCCAACCTGCCATTAATTACTCAATCAAAGGATTTATCACATATATAAAACTTCTAAAAAGCATGATGTATGCTAGAATATACTGTCTGTTATAAAAACATAAACAAGAGGGCCTGAAGGCCCTGATATCGCTCACCAGTTGTAATGAAGCCTGATAGCTTTACCCGTTTAGTTTCAACCACAGGTGCCAGACGCATGCTTTGCCCCAATATAACACCTCCAAACACAAATAAAGAGAATAAAACCATAAACAAGGGCCACTGTGGCCCTAAATCGCTCACCTGGTACACCATGGCAAACTTGACCTATAGTGACCTTGATTATGACTGGACATGACCCACAATAAAAGGTTAACACTGTTTTTCTTTGATTTGACCTAGTGACCTAGTTTTCAACCAGACATCATTCACAATTAACTAAGCTAGATATCAAATAGGCAAACATGTTGAGCAAAATTCATTAAAATCCAATGAGAGTTGTAGCATCTAGAGTGTTAACAAGTTTTTCCTATGATTTGACCTAGATACCTAGTTTTTGACCCGAAATGAACCATATTCAAACATGACCTAGCCTAGGTATCAATTAGTCAAACAATCTGACCAAGTTGCATAAAGATCAGATGAAATTTGAAGCCTCAAGAGTGTTAACAAGGTTTTTCTATGATTTGACCTAGTGACCTAGTTTTTGACCGGGCATTACCCATATTCAAAATTGACCAAAGTATCAATAAGACAAACATTCTGACCATGATTCATTAATATCCAATGAGATTTGTAGCCTCTAGAGTGTTAACAAGGTTTTTCTATGATTTTTGACCAGGCATGACCCATATTCATACTCGACCTAGATGTCAATGAGACAAATATTCTGGCCAAGTTTCATCAAGATCCAATTAAAATTGTAGCCTATAGAGTGTTAACAAGGTTTTTCTATTATTTGACCTAGTGACCTAGTTTTTGACCCAACATGACAAAAATTTGAACTTGGCCTAGATTTCAGTGAGGCAAACATGTTGACCAAGTTTCATCAAGATCCAAGATTTGTAGCCGCCAGAGTGTTAACCAACAATTGTGGACGGACGGACGACGGACATCCAGCGATCCTAAAAGCTCACCTTGGCACTTCGTGCCAGGTGAGCTAAAAACACCCTTTATTATGACCAAACACCATATTCTGACCTAAAGCTCATTTTTGAAAAAAATAATTTTTTTTATATAGTATAAACTACTCTGCATTACCGCGCAACGGCACCAGTCCATGTTGACGTTTTTCTATGTCTGGGTCACGGAAAGTAGATGACCATTACAATTTGAATTTGCAGAGTTGAAACACCGGCTATTGCACAATAATGCAGAGTAGTTTGGCTTTGACATGTATGGTAAGTTACTTCTTTTAAATGACTTTGCCCAAATATGGAGGACATGGAGTGCATGTCGAAGATTTAAGGTGTAAAGATCTTATATGGAATTCTATGGTATACCATAGGGTTTTCTGCGTACAATGATCTCTTTGTATTCACAATCGATCGAGAATTGACTGCGCAACAAGACTCAGAATGAAGTAGGTGTATTTCGGGAAGCACGTTTGCCGCGGGAGTTGGGACACCTTTCCAAGGTATATACTATACAAAAAAATATATTTTCTAAAAATGAGCTTTAGGTCAGAATATGGTGTTTTGTCATATAGAAAATGGTGTTTTTATGAATTTGTTCTCTTTATTTGTGTTTGGTGGTGTTATTTGGGACAAAGCATGCGTCAGTGGCACCTGTGGTTTCAACCATATTGATCTGAACCCATTCAAATTTGTAGATTATAGAGTGTAAACAATATTGGAATACGACCTACTCTAGTATAGTAGAGTACATCAAGGGCAGATAACTAGAGCGTAAACAATACTGAAATAAAGCCTTTTCTAGCAGTTCAAAGTATATCAAGGGCAGATAACTCTTGCCACAATATTCAGATTTCAACAATAATTGCACTCCTTTAAGAACTTATAGCTATATACATTGTGTGCAAGTATAATTACAATCCGTTGAAAAAACTGAAGTTGTTAGAGTGTAAAAACTGTTAGATATGGCATTTTCAACACATCAAGGGCAGATAACTCTTGACCAATTGGTCATACACAAGCTGAGCAAGTTTGAGAAAGATTGGGTAAAAATTGTAGCCTCTAGAGTATAAACACTGTTTATATGACATTTTCAGCAATTCAAAGGTAGATAACTCTTGACGTATTGGTCTGATTTTAACCATAATCTAATTTATCTGAACTGTAATGAGTATATACAATCTGAGCAAGTTTGAGAAAGATTGAATAAAAAGTATAATGGTCTCTAGAGTGTAAACACTGTTAGATATGGCATTTTCAGCAATTCAAAGGTATATTACTCTTGACCTAATTGGTTCGATTTCAACCATAATCAAACTCATTTGAACTCTTATGATTATTTACAATCTGAGCAAGTTTTAGAAATATTGGATAAAATTTGGGGCTTCTTAGAGACTGTAAACACTGTTAGATATGGCATTTGGTAGATAACTCTTGACATATTGGTCTGATTTCAAACTCATTGGAACTGTAATGATTATATACAATCTGAGCACGTTTGAGAAAGATTGTATAAAAAATGTGGCCTCTAATGTGTAAACACTAAACTTGTTGACGACGGATGACAAACAACGAACGCCGGACATTCAAGGATTGCAAAAGCTCAGGTGAGATAAAATCCAACAGTTCTTTCAATCCAATCTTGATTTGTCCATCATATTTAATGAGATTTGGGGCTAAAGATGCAAGAACTAACAAGAGCGTGTCCCAGTTACACGAATGCCCCCGATGATACAGGGAGGGGAATCCAGACTATCAAACGTAAAAGTTAGAGAGCTGAAACTGTAGTGGAGCGCCATTTTGAGGACTTCAAGGGCCATTACTCCAAAGGGCCTAGCATAAATTGGTGCCGCTGGTTATCCAAATTGGTCTCCATTTTATGTCAACAAACATTTTCAGAAAATTTTGGTGAAGATCAGATGAAAAGCAATGTGTTGGTGAAACACAAATGCCCCCAGCCAGCGTCATGTTCTGTAATGTAATGCTTATTTGCAAAAGTAGGTCAAAAGTCATGGTCGCATGGTAAATGAAACATTGGCATGGTTGAACAAGTCTTAACACAAGAAACATACAATGTACATGTACATACAAAGTATAGAAGCTCTAGGCCTACTGGTTCAAATGTTATAGGCATATAAAGGTTTATACAAAAGCCGGTCAAAGGTCAAGGTCACAAGGGCAAAAGCGTAGGTATGGTTGGAAAGGTCTTGACACAAGAAATATATAAACAAAATATGAAAGCCGTAGGCCTGCTGGGGCAAATATTATAGCCATTTAAAGATTTTAACAAAAGTAGGTCAAATGTCAATGTCACAATGTCAAAAAGTTTTGTATGGTTGGAAAGGTCTCGCCACAGGGAAGACACCTGCCAAGTATAAAAGGCCCAGGTGCAAAAATGCAACAGCTATAGCCAAGGTTAAGGTTTTTGGTTAAAGTTTGATTAAATAGGTCAAAGGTCGAGGTCAAGGTCACATGGTCATAGACTTTGGTATAGTTGGAAAGGTCTTAACACAAGAAACATGCATACAAAATATGAAAGCCCTGGGCCAACTGGGGCAAATTATATAGCCATTTAAAGATTTTTACAAAAGTAGGTCAAATGTCAAGGTCAAGATCACAAGGTCAAAAAGTTTTATATGGTTGGAAAGGTCTTGCCATGAGGAATACACATGCCACGTATAAAAGGCCCAAGTTCAAAAATGCAAAAGTTATAGCCAAGGTTAAGGTTTTTGGTTAAAGTTTGATTAAATAGGTCAAAGGTCAAGGTCAAGGTCACATGGTCAAAGATGTTGGTATGTTGGAAAGGTCTTGACAAAAGAAATATGCATACAAAATATGAAAGCCCTGGGCCTACTGGTGCAAATGTTATAGCCATTTAAAGATTTTTACAAAAGTAGGTCAAATGTCAAGGTCAAGGTCACAAGGTCAAAAAGTTTTATATGGTTGGAAAGGTCTTGCCATGAGGAATACACATGCCAAGTATAAAAGGCCCAGGTTTAAAAATGCAAAAGTTATAGCCAAGGTTAAGGTTTTTGGTTAAAGTTTGATTAAATAGGTCAAAGGTCAAGGTCACATGGTCAAAGATGTTGGTATGGTTAGAAAGGTCTTGACAAAAGAAATATACATACAAAATATGAAAGCCCTGGGCCTACTGGTGCAAATGTTATAGCCATTTAAAGATTTTTACAAAAGTAGGTCAAATGTCAAGGTCACAAGGTCAAAAAGTTTTATATGGTTGGAAAGGTCTTGCCATGAGGAATACACATGCCAAGTATAAAAGGCCCAGGTTTAAAAATGCAAAAGTTATAGCCAAGGTTAAGGTTTTTGGTTAAAGTTTGATTAAATAGGTCAAAGGTCAATGTCAAGGTCACATGGTCAAAGATGTTAGTATGGTTGGAAAGGTGTTGACAAAAGAAATATACATACAAAATATGAAAATATGAAAGCCCTGGGCCTACTGGTGTTTAAAAGTACCCAACAGTACACAAAAATACCCAACAATAACAATAGGGCAATCACGGAATGAATGGAATCTATTGTTCTCCCTACCCAACAAAGGACCTTTCGTGCGCTCGGACAGACGGACGGACGTGCCACCGAATTGGGTTAGAGGGCCTTTTCTTTTGTTATTTTCTTTTGTTCGAATAACGGGCCACGGCCCCTTAGTGTATTGTTACGGAATGAACTCTATTGTCTTCTTTTGTTATGTTTACCGTTATCTGGCCCTCTAACCCACTTTAGTGGCGCGGACGGACGGACGGACAAACCAACAGACATAACAAAAACTATATGCCCCCGAATCGTAGATTCTGGGGGCATAAAAATAATTTTATGTTTTAAAAGTTTCTCCGCTGGTTATAATTTCACGCAGAGAAAAAAAATATCAATTCCTTCATTCCTAAGAAGATGACAAATATGAAACCAAGAGGAAATTAACATCTCAAAATGCCAATAGCTATCCATTATTCTCCATTTTCCTAGTCACCAACGTTTATCAATCTTAACTCTTTAATCGGTAACAGGGACCAAATCTTGATTACCTTTGCAAACGGTTTGAATTCTAATGTGGTGCCCCTTAACGCAGCATCTCATCAGGGTCCAAACTGTTTTGACACTCTGACCTTATATTTAAAAGAAATAGATGTATGAGAAAAATAAAATTTTAGTACATAAGCAGACGAAAATGAATATTGTTGCAGACGACAAAATAACTTTGCATTCAAAGCATTACAAGTATAACATTTGGATATAGTCAAACTTGTGTACAGCTGCAACTTAAAAAAGAAACCTGTCAAATCTCAGAAGACAGATATACTGCTTAACTCATTGTGCCCTAGTGACTCATATATGCATCCTTTACCAAAAGTGAACCTGTGAAGAGTACACGTGTCTAATGCAAACAGCAAAGTCCCTGATTAGAGGGCTCCTACAGTAGCCCTCTAATCAGGGACTTCACTATTTGTCATTATGCAATATTTTATAAAAAAAAAAACCCAAAAAAACCCAACTAAATAGTCTAAAATGGACCAGCCTTTATTTTAAACTGGAATTGTCCATTGGAAGTTTCAGGGGATAATGAGTTAATGCAGGACAAAAGAAATGCAGAAAACTCTAAAAGGAGTTTTTTTTACTGTTTTTGTTCCGCATAAGCTTTCAATTAAATTGAGAATCTAATTTCACCATGGCTCCTTGTTTTAAGTGACAGCTGTAAATACAAGGGGCAGTCAGAGAATATCTCGAGATTTTAGTTTCTTCTCAAAGACTGTCAAATATTCTTTTTATTCCGTTTCAAAATTTTCCAACCTACATCTATGGACTTTTGTTGTAACACTAGCCATGCTAGTAAGTTAAAACCTTTATGCATACACAGTTCTCATGAATAATAAACTGACATTTTTATATGCAATAAAATGTAGATTTTACTCATGTATATTATGTGTGTGTGTAGCTGCATGTGGAAAGAGAGGAACATGGATGGTCTGCATATTTTCTCACCGCCCATTGTTATTTGGGTGTATAGCTTGTAATGTTTCATAACATACATACCTTTCACTTTTTGAATATATGGAACATTCTTTGCCTTTGCAAACAGTTAGGATCCAGATCAGATAATGTATAGCTTGATAATTTTGCAAACAGTTTGGATCCAGATCAGATACTGAGTAACTCAATGCCTGATCAGAAGTCAAACTGTCTTCTATTTGTAATAATTACACCTGCAAATAAAGATAAGAAAGAATAAATGTTAGAAGTTCATGATTAAGCAGTAGATTTTTTTTCAACAGTGTAAGGGTTAAATGCAAACAGTGGGGTAAGCAATCAAAATTAACCACGGATTTCATGTCAGGGACAAATAACTTTATTTGTGGGGATTTCAAGTGCAAACTATGACTGGCAGTAAACAGACATAAGACTGGTAGTAATTCAACATTATATGACTGGCAGTAAACAGGCATTCTATGATCAGCAGCAATCAGCAATTATATTACCTTAAAGAGACATATGAGTTTTATGACTGACAGTAAACAGACATTACATGACTTGCAATAATTAGACATTACATGACTGGCAGTAATCAAACATCATAATGACCTTAAACAGACATCATATGACTGACAGCAAACAGACATTCTATGGCTGGCAGTAATCAGAATCAGAATCCCCCTACGACGAGATAATAAGTCAAGGGATGAGTAAGTGAATCAGAATTACATGAATGTTGGCAAAAAGACAATATACAACTGGCAGCAAACAGAAATTAATTGACTGGCAGTAGTCAGACATTATATGACTGGCGGCAAACATACTTTATATGACTGGCAGCAAACAGACATTATATGACTGGCTGCAAACCGGCATTATATGAATGGTGGCAACCAGACAATCTATGACTGGCTGCAAACAGACATTCTATGTGACTGGTAGCAAACAACCATTCTATGACTGGCAGAAAAAGACATTATATGACTGGCAGCAAACAGACATTATACGACTGGCAGCAAACAGACATTATACGACTGGCAGACATCATTTGATTTGTAGCAAACAGACATTATATGAATGGCTACAAACAGGCATCATATATGACTTGTAACAGTATTTGAGAATGATATAAAAAAAAATTGTGATGGGCAGTTAGGGTAAAATTTCAAAATGGATAACACAAATTTAACAGCACTATACACTAACAGAAGGGATCTAGATAAGAGCGAGTAAATTGGATGTTTTAACATTTCTTCCACTGTGTCCACAAAAACCTAGCTATATTGTGACTTCTTATTAGGATTGTCTCAAAGAGACAATTCTAATGAGTTGTCACAACATACGGTTTGGTCCAGATATAAGGATGTTAGTATCTGAAATACTCATCTTATCTAGCCCAAGGGGACTATTTCAAAAACTAAAACAATTATTTCGTTATTAAACCCTATAGTGTTACTAATCATTTGAATCATCTCGAATAAACGATTCTAATGGGTAGTAACACCTTAGGATTTGATGCTGAAATTTGTGATAAAATGTCGAATTTGTTCCGTTTACTCTCTCTTATCTGGAGCCCTGGTGTCATTTTATATTTACCTTTTCTTTCCTGGTTCTATGTTACAGCTGAGACATCTGTCAGATTCAAACCCATCAGGCTTCCGGCAAATGCCAAGTGCTAAAAATCTTACTTCATCAATCTCTAAAATCTTATTTCTTACCTGATTTCAATTGTAATTTGTAATTTAACACTACAAGTAAATCAGATTCTTCAAGATTCTGGGACAGATTGGAAATTTTATCAACTTATTATGACCCCTCTTTTGCTATTACCATACATTAAAACCTCTCTATTACAACCACTAAATTGTGTCAATTATTAGGTGTTAAGACAGGTGACTGCTTAAAGCTCCCATAGGATATTTCTGTTTTACTGTCACCTTGCCTTAAGCAATCACCTGTATTTATACAATCAATTAGCCTTCTTTTAAAGTGGTCGTAATAGAGAGGTTTTAAAGATTATTGACAATATTTTGAATTATTGGCAGTGCAGACCCTGAGCAGACAGCTCCTGAAGGATCCGTCTGATATGGGTAAACACTTTTTTTTCAGAAACCAACAATAAACTCTTAACCCATTACCCCATAGCCCGAATCTAGTTTTGAAAATAGGTGACAACTTAAAGCAGGTTAAAAGTAAAGCAGAATGTGCCTATAGGCACATTGTGCTTTACTTTCAACCTGCTTTAAGCTTCCATCTGCTAGAGTGGAGAAAATATTTCTTATAATACATATGCATTACTGTATAAATTGAACTTTTTTCTTCAGTGGAGAAATTAGTTAAAGGCGTATTTATGGAGTAACGGGTTAAAGCAGGAGATGGGTTAAGTAAGGATTGTATGAATATTTGATGTTTGTTCTACTGCAAATTCATTAAATTTTCAAAGATATGAGTTCACTGTACACAATCTTAAACTGCTCTTGACTCATACAGTTGTTTTGCAGCGTTGATAAGAATAAACAAACATACTGAGAATCCTGTAATAATCCTTCTCATGCAGAATATTCCTATATAACACTAACCCCACTAAGAAATATCTCATATATACAGTTACAATCGTTAGTAAAGTATGGCAACTTTTCACCATGAAAGAAAGATAGACAGATCCTATTAGAACACAATGCAGACACTGATTACACAGCTCCCTCAGGCTCTGTCTTATCTAGATCTACACTGCAGACCCTGATTAGACAGCTCCTACAGGATCTGTTTGATCTAGGTCTACACTGTTTGCATAATGTGTCAATATTAGCAGAAGGGTTAAGCTGCTAACAAAAGTAGTAAAGAGATCTCGAGACACAATCAACAGCTAAGTGCAGCAGAAAAGTAGTGCAGAAAGCTGGTAAACCTTTAGGAGCTTTCTGCACTTCTGTCATCCTGCAGTGAGCTATCATCTGTCTTTACCCTTTACTCCATAGCCTGTCTCTAGTTTTGAAGACAGGTGACCGCTAAAAGTTCATTGAAAGTAAATCAGAATTGACCTTTACTTTCAACCTGCTTTAAGCTTCTATCTACTAGAATATAGAAAATATTTCTTATGATACATATTTATGACTGCATAAATTGGACTTTTTTCAGGAAGAATAAAATGCGTAAGTATGTATATCTATGGAGTAATGGGTTAAAGACAGCATCATGATATACTGAGCAAAAACTTAGCTTATTTGTTCATTTTCAACCCTTCTTCCCCTGAACACTCACTATTAACTACTATCATATTTATGGTCTATAATATTGGCTAATGAAATACAGAACTATTTTCCCCTGGAAAGAATCCAGACCCATGTCAGACAAATCTTGTCAGAAGACAGTGCAGCCCCTGATCAGACAGATCCTGGAGGAGGTGTCTGATCAGGGTCTTCACTGTTTTCATAAAGCTTCAAGGCTATTAGCATGAGTAGGGTTAACAAAGTATAAAATGTCAAAGACAAGCACAAGTAACCACAAATTACACCTAACAGCTCCCATGACAGAAGAGGCATAAGCTATTTTTGCCATCTTTATGGTTGTGACTTTCTTATTACCTGGCATTTTGCTGGATCCAACGTAGGAGTAACGGACTCCACTTGGAACAATAATACTAAGAAAGACATAACTTTATAAACACAAACAGCTGTGGGCAGAAATTATATGACCCAGGGAAACAGAGAAAAGTACACATTATGTTGGACAAGGACACAAAGGAAAGGACATGTGTACATAAAATGATGTTAGAAAATGTGTGGTCTATATTAATAGGCAGTTTCAATGTGTGTCCTTTGTGAAAGGAAATACTTTGTACACTATAAACATTGCTATGACCATTCAAGGAAAGACAAACTGTTAACATTTAACACTAAAGGCAGCTTAAAGCAGGATGAAAGTATAGCAAAAATATCCCTCAGCAACATTTTGCTATACTTTCATCCTGCTTTAAGCTGCCTCCAGCTTTAAGTACTGTGCATGCTCATATATGTACTGGAGCCGGGGTTTTATTGTATACAGAGATTAGCTGTCACTAATGTTTAAGACAGCACAGGATATTCTTTAAACAACTTATACAGGGGAGGGAACTGGCTGTTTGAATGAGTTTGAGTGGCAATATCAGAGTTACAGAACTTGATACTAAATACTACTGGGTATAAAGTAAACCACCCATATGTGCAAATCAACCACAGCTGCTGTTTAGAGCAAGATAAAACGAGTAAGCCCATTAAAGAGCTTTTATCTGGCTTAACCCATTACCCCATAAATACACCTTTTTATGCCTTTGATTTATTCCTCCACTGAAGAACATAATTCCACTTTATACAGTCATGAATATATACTATAAGAAATATTTTCTATTTCCTAGCAGATTATATTTAAAGCAGGCTTTAAGTAAAAGTAAAATGCGCCTTCAGGCGCATTCTACTTTACTTTCAGTCTGCTTTAAGTGGTCCCATATCTTCAAAACTAGAACCATGCTATGGGGTAATGGGTTAAAGCAATCATCTACTTTAAACACATCTTAATATAGGTGATTTGAAGAAAAAGGTAAAGATGATTTCAGCTGAGCAATGCAAACTTCAAAGTTCTACTTACCGCAGCATACTTCTTTAGACCTTCTATTATTTCGTTCAATGGCAATGTGTCTTGGAAATGTTTCTGGTTAATAAAAAAAAGAAATTCAACAGCCGCGTTATTCTTTGTGGAATGCAAAAAATCTTTTTTTTGCTTCAAATAACTAATAAATTTTGGATATAAAATGATTTAAACAACTATTTAGTTATTTCTGGAGTGTATTCAAGGCATATAATAAACACATCACCAGTTGGCAGTGTGCTACAGAGTGTTGCATTTAGCTCGTCAGATCGGCTATTTCCGCCAAAAACGTCTCGAGCTAAATACATCACTCTGTATCGCACTGTCAACTGGTAATGTGTATATATCGGCGTAGAGCATTAAAAACGGTGTGCGTGACTTTTGAGTTGTGTGTTAGAAAACTATTTTTAGCGCTACTTTCACTATCTAACTAAGCTATTTTTATGCGGAAACTACACTCAATATGTCAATCAACCCCCCTGGTGTGTGTTACGAAACAAATAGAAATGCCTTATGGTTTTCTTTACTTAATGCAGACTTAAAAGTTTGATTGCGCGCTAATTCGCTTGAAACCATCAAAATATGTGACATCAGGGACAGTCTTTAATCTACGTCCCTGGTGACATGCGCGGGATTGTGCTTCTATCAAGTCAAGGTGAGTGCGCGATAATGGGCTTGTAATGAGGAATGGGTCTATGCGGGAATGCTCTTCTATGGAGGAAAGGGTTAAAACAATTTTCTGTCTTCTATCAAAACTTTTTGTGATCAAGCTCCCAGACAACGGTGAACCACACTATTTTTTCAATCGGAATACCTCACCGATTTCCGCGATATAGTCTTTCACGGAACACGGAGAAGTCGCCACGATTGGAATCAAGCTTTTTGAGGAGTCTGACTGATATAAACACGGGACATGACGTGAATAGATTCTTTTCTTTTTTTTATGCACACGTCTTCTAAATATTATGAAATCTATGATTTGAATATGGACTCGCAAATTTTTTCAAGTGATTAATTTAGGCACTCGCAATCAGAAAAAACAACTCGCATTTAGCGAGTTAGCGAGCGTTAAATTTGATCCCTGATAGATGACCTGTAGATGATGCTATGTGCCAAATATCAAAGCTCTGGCCCTTGTAGCTTTTGACATGAAGACTTTTTAAGTTTTCATTGAAAAAATCTAATTTTAGCTCTTGTGACCTAGATATGCAACAAACTGGAAACATTTGAACAATATAGGTATAGGACATCTAGAAGTGTCACCATGCCAAATATCAAGGCTCTGGCCATATTAGTTTCAGAGAAGAAGACGTTTGAAAATTTCACTATATAACTCTATGTAAAACTGTGACCCCTGGGGCGGGGCCAATTTTTTCCCAGGGGCATAATTTAAACAAACTTGATACAGGACCTGTAGATGATGCTATGTGCCAAATATCAAAGCTCTGGCCATTGTAGTTTCAGACAAGATTTTTTATGTTTTCATTGAAAAAAATCTATTTTTAGCTCCCGTGACCCAGATATTCAACCGACCGGAACCATTTGAGCAAAATATGTAAAGGACATCTAGAAGCGTCACCATGCAAATCATCAAAGCTCTGGTCATATGAGTTTCAGAGGAGAAGACGTTTGAAAATTTCATTATGAAACTCTATGTAAAACTGTGACCCCCGGGGCGGGGCCAATTTTGCCCCCAGGGGCATAATTTGAACAAACTTGATAGAGGACCTGTAGGCGATGCTATGTGCCAAATATCAAAGCTCTTTAAGATTTCCTTATTTTTTCACTTGCTATGGCAACCAGATTTCTACATTGTTTTTAATTCTTTGAACAAATTTGAAAGAGCTTGACCAAAGGAACAATCCTGTAAAGTTTGGTTGAAATCTGTTAAGGGTATAGAAGGAGATGTTATGTGAAGCAATTGTTAACGACGAAGAACACCGACGGACACAGGGCCATCCCAATAGCTAACCTTAAAGCCTTTGGCTCAGGTGAGCTAAAAGCTTTATAAAAGCTTCATAGATTTAATATTCTCTGGATTAATAATCTAACAAAACGAAGCAATTTTTTTTAAAGGTTAACAGCCTACTTTAAGCTATACTTTACTAGGATACAAAAACTTTTTCTTATGCAGCATATTCATGACAGTATAAAGTGGATCTATTTTCCTAAGTTGGGGAATAAATAAAAGGCGTAATAAGGCGTATTTTTGAGGTAATGGCCTAAAGTATAGGTTTGATGATTAATTTGCCCTGTTTCTTGCAAGTTTCTTCAAAAAGAGATAGCTCAAATTTACAAGAAACAGATGAAAAATAATTCTTATTTAGATGGTAGCTTAAAGCCAGCTAAAACGTTAAGATGAATGCGTTTAAAGGTGCATTCTGCTTTACTTTCAGGATTCTTTGAGCTACCGTCTTCAATACTGAAAATAAGCTATAAGGGAAAGGGGTTAACAGAAAATGTTACAAATATCCCACTTCCAGGCAATACAGACAATTAGAGGAATTTCCCCACACATTTCTTAATTTGATACTACTTTCAACAATCAGAATTAATTCTGAGACTTTCTACAATCGAATTCAATCTAAACTAAAAGAGCAATCTTCTTTAATCACATAATATGCACTTCTTAGTGAACAATACAATTTTCTTAACTCTGAATTAGTGAGTTTGTTTTCCACATCGGTGATAAGTGATAAGTTTTATGTGCATTACGGCTTTAACCCTATACCTGCTGATCACCACTTATTGCTATTTGAAAACAGTTTTATTCCAGCTTAGCCCATTACCTCATCGCCTATCTTAAGTTTTGAAGACAGGTAACCACCTATAGCAGGTTAAAAGTTAAACAGAATGCCCCTTACGGGGACGCCGGACATTCAAGATTTGCAAAAGCTCACCCTGAGCTAGCTCAGGTGAGCTAAAAAAGGTGTATTTATGGGGGGAATGGGTAAAGGTCCATTCTGCTTTATTATCAGCCTGCTTTAAGCTACCATCTGCAAGGATAAAGAAAATATTTTTCATTGTGCACATTCGAGGCTGTAAAATTTTGAACAATTTTCTTTGGTGGAGAAATAAATTAAAGGTGTAAAAGGCATATTTACGGGGTAATGGCTTTAACCCTATATTTGCTGATCATGACTTGATTGGTATTTGAAAATAGTTTGATTCTACATTAAACATGGCGTAAAGATATGCAGACAATCAAAAAGTGTACCTGTGAAGAGTACACTTGTCTTAGGTAAACAGTTATCAGAGGGCTCCTAAAAACATCAATATATACTGTTAGCATTAGTAGAGTTCATATACACACCTGTAGATCACTGGTCCTAATGCCTAGGACACCCTCACAGTCAATGTGGTGATACACCTGTTTATGTCTAACCACATCATTCTCAGACTTTCCCTCAAGCTTCAGAACCTCCCACACCTTCTCCATGTCAACCTGCAAAGTCAAGGCAAACAGTAGAATGAGTTTACACAACAACTGCTCTCTCAATGACAAGCCACTAGTTTATTATGTCAAATCAAAAATACACTGAGTTTACACTGTAAATGCTCTATAACCCTTTACTCCATAGACAGTTTCTAGTTTTGAAGACAGGCAACCACTTAAAGCAGGATAAAAGTAATGCAGAATGCACTTTAAGGCACATTCTGCTTTATGTTTAGCATACTTTAAGCTACATGTACCATCTGCTAAGACTTAGAAAATATTTAGACATGTTGATATATACAGACATGCACCATGAGAAATATTTCCTATATCTTAACAGTTGATATCTTATAAAGCAGGCTGAAAGTAAAGCAAATGTGCCCTTAGGTGCATTCTGCATCACTTTCAGCCTGCTTTGAGTGGTCACCTGTCTTCATAACTAGAAACAGGCTGTGGGAAGAGGTCCTTATTCTTCTATCACTCAGGGCACACATCAGCACCATACAGGGCTAAAATTATTGCTGACAGACTTGGGCAATCATAACAGTTTGCTTTGATTACACTGAGCACAGGTGAACTTCAAACTGTAACACAAAATGACAAATCAGCAAAAATAATAATCAGTAATATTGCCATAGGTAATTACTCAGGGTAATTAGAAATTTGATGAACATTGTTATGAAGATTGCCAGGAAGGAATGCCTTGGTTTTGTCCTGCATTTAACCCTTACTATGCAGGAAACATGAACTATATTGTGCAAATGATCTAGACCCTGATCACATGGTTCCTAAACCCTTTGAACCCTAGTCCCGCACATAGGCGTCCTTTTCAAACAGTGTACATGTGAATAGAACACTTGTCCTATGTAAACAGTGAAGACCCAGATCAGAGGGCTCCGAAAGGAGCCCTCTGATCAGGGTATTCACTGTTTTACATAATGCCAAACATTGACAAAAACAACCCTTAAAAGTCAGAAATGGACTAGACTAAAATGGAAACTGGAATTGTCCATTTAAAGTTTCGGGAGGAAAGAGTTAACCAATTAGTGATTACCCCTTACTCTGCCTCTAGTTTTAAAGACAGTTGGCCACTCAAGCTTTAAGCTACCATCAGCTAGGTTTATAATATATATATCTTATGGTGAACATTCATTACTATATAAATTGAAACTATTTTCTTTAGTGGAGAAATAAATTAGATGCGTAAAAAGGCATATTTATGAAGTAGTAATGGGTTAAAGATAATTTTGATCATGACTGCATGTTTTGTCTTCTGAAATAAATGTATTTTCTTAAATACCCTGTAATGGGATAAGATATGATTCTAATGAGTAGTCACACTATAGGGTTTATACTGACAGAAGGATTGTAGTTTTGGTAATACTCCCCTAATCTGGAGCTGTGTGTTGTACAGGTAATATGGTACTGTAGATTTGTACACCATTTTGTTTGTGCCTTGTTTCCTCAGTTTGTTTGATGATTTTCAATTACAAACTCCATTTAACTCTTTACTCCACATAATTTTTATATGTTTTTTACCTATTTAATAAATAATTCCTCTACTGAGGAAAATAGCTCCATTATATACAGTATAATTATCATGTGCAGTATAAGAAATATTTCCTATATCTTAGCAGATGGTAGCTTAAAGCAGACTGAAAGTAAAGCAGAATGTGTGTCAAGGCACATTCTGCTTTACATTCAACCTACTTTAAATGGTCACCTGTCTTCAAACCTTGGAACAAGCTATGGAGTAACGGATTAAATAAATAGACAATTTAAATAGATACTAGTACAGTTTAAATCCAGATCAGATTTAAACGGTCACCTATCTTCAAAACTATAAACAAGCTATGGGGTGTAATTAGACACATTTTTAGAAAAGCCAACTTGTTTGATATGAGTACAGTTAAAATCACAGAGACTCCGAGATTTCTACTGACAAGGAAAATCCTTTTACGTGGGAAGACAGTAGACAGTCATATTAAACCTTTTATATCAACAGTGATTATCAAAACAATTCTGAAGAACATCCTATTATGGAAAATCATTTCTTCTGGGTTTCGTGAGTAGGAAACCTAAAGACATTCCTTTTAACCCCTTCACTGCCATGATGTCATCTTGCTTTTAAAAATTGCTGTCTGCTTATAGTCATAAAATATAAATTTTAGGGATTTTGACCAAAGAAATTTTGAAACGAGTGTCAAACAGTTTGAATTCCGATCAAACGCCACCTTAGGCGGTGTCTGATCAGGATCCAAACTGTTTGCAAATAACATTTGTACTTGGGGTAAGGCAAATATGACCATTTCAATTGTCAGTCAGTATCCTAGCAACATGATTGACATGCTTCAATTACTTTTCACTTTGATTTTTAATTTCCTTTCAAGATGATTATCTTTCCACATGTTTTTACCAGTCCAAACTATAGATCTACTGGCATTCCTATTTCCATGGAAATCATTTATTAGCAGATTAAAGGTTAGCACGTTAGTGGTAAAAACCATGGTACCCGTAACTATTGCAAACAGCATAATGCAGCATCTCCATCAGGATCCAAACTGTTTGACACACTGACCCTGTTTGAAAAAGAAATTTTTGAAAATTCAATTTTAGAACAGTAGATCTAGTAGACGACAATTGTTGCAGACAAAAAAATTACCCAGAATGCAAAGAGTTCAAAGGATATCTGTAGCTCTTTGATAGCATCAACCCTTCAAAAACGGAAATGTCATCTGCTTAAAACTGCAATCTGTTGAAATTCTAGAAAACAAATCATTTCATAAGTATGTTACCAGAAATGTTAGTCAAGTAGCTAACAAACAGTTTGGATCCCGATCAGATGCCAAGTTATTCAGCATCTGATCTGGATCCAAACTGTTTGCAAATGCAAAGCCATTTATCACTTTTAGCATACCGTACTAAGAGTTTACTGGTAAAGATATGGCAGAGAAAAGCTGTTATAATTTCTTGAAGACATTTTCTTCCATTTCTTTATTTCCCATGGGCAGACTAATCTTTTACTTATAACTAATAAGAGCATCATCACAACGGCTATCAGGTATGGTTTTTATGTAATTTCTACCCTTACAGTGCTGGGTTAGAGCAAGTACATCCTTTACAAACTGTGCACACTCAGATCGGAGGACTTCTGAAATTTTCCATTGATCAGGGGCTGCGTGTATATGCAATAAGTTTTGAAAATTCTGCATTATAAAAGGAAATAAATGGAGTTTTAGTACAAACAGTAAACAATGGTATTCAGGCTATTTTCAAGACTACTCAACCCTTTTCCTGCTATGAGTGAACTTCCTGCATTTTAACAACATTGTAGACCCAGATCAGACAGCTCCTTTGGGAGCTGTCAGGTTCTACACTGTTATCTTACATGATATGAGTCTGCACTCCTTCCAGGGGAATTATTTTCTTATTGTATTAGCCAATGCAATAGGTCAGATGTTCATGATTAGTGGGTTGAGTTATGTATTTGAAATTCAGTGGAAGAAGGGTTAATTTATAGTCAAAAATATCTATTGTATCTAAAGAACACAATAGATCTTATGTAATCACTTTAAGTAAATGCTCCATTGCTTAATCTATTTATTCCAATCATGGTGTAAAATAATTCAATATATTTAACATTAGAAATAATTAAAGAGAAAATTAGTACAGACAAATGCAATTAAATGTTAACAAGTGAAGTAAAACATACATGGGAGAGCTCCAGATTAGGGGAGTACAATCAGTACATGTATTTCAAAATTAAAATCTTTATTTCTGCATCAAACCCTATGGTATCACTTCTCATTAAATCATCTTGAAGAGACAGTTCTAATGAGTAGATCTAGTAACACCATAGGATTTGGTGTTGAAATGAGTGAGAAAGTGTTGGATTTGCTCAGTTTATCCCCTCTTATCAGGAGCCCTACTTGGGTATGTCTCACAAAAGAGAAGATTTTTTAAAAGAAAGTTTTTAGGCTTGTGAGAAAAAAGTTGGATTTGTCAAACAGGCTTCCCTAGATAGACAGATATTTCAACATAAGATCTACATTCCTATAGCATCCTCTAATAATTAACTTTTTAATCTTTTTCTCTATAGCTGACAGTGCATATAAGCTATAATGTCCTACTGATACATGGGATATTTTTAGCAAAGCAAAGTCTGATATAATAACTTAAAACAAGAGCACAGCATGCAGGTGCCAACGCTCGTCTGATTTTGAAGATCAGTGAAAAATACAATAAAATACAACGTCAATTCGTCAAATATGTTGGTATGCCTGGATAGGACTTGTCAAGATCAACATGCAAACCAACAAGAGCTTGCATTGAGTACACATGCCTCTACCGCATGTTGTTTCAGAGTTATGGTCAATGTTAAATTAACCCTATTTGACCTCTAAAAGACCTTGACCTCTGTTAAACATAACCCAAGTTGTACTGAGCTCAAGAATTTTTTCGTGACAATTTGCCGTACAATGATGTCACTGATTTATTGATTTGCCGTCATCTGAATTATACTTAACAAAATTTCTAATCGGTCACTTTTTAAAGCAACATATGTCTTTAAATACTACGTTCCCATTTATGATATTTCACACACTACATGATGGGTGCTAAGTGCTCCTTATTTTTGCAGCCACGTGGCTTGTTTGACCTAATTTGCAAGTGTAAAGTATGGAAGAAAGTTGCTACCCGCAAGATTACATGAGCGTAAACTCCAATAACTGCCTATCCTGAAAAACACCTAAAATGGCGAGATAAACTCATGAAGAGAGCGAAATGTTTCCGTGCATTTGAATGTGGGTAGAACTTTTAACTGGATATAGGCTATATCGCGGAAATTTGATGTCACCAGAAGTAGAGCAGACGGCCCAAGGAAACCAAAACGACGGGTAAAACACTCCTAATATCCATACATTATAGTGACCCACCTGAGAAGCAGATTTCTTCCCGTTGCAAGGACGGCGAGACAGCTTAAGGGTCAAAAGGGCCGTAACGTCACACCCACGACGGTACGTAATCGGCTGCGAGAGGCGGGCAGTCATTGCTGACATACTTAAGCTGACCACAGAGGATAAACGAAACTGGTATTGCAGCTGACGGGGGCAATACGCATTACTAACATAGGGCCTAAGAGCTATGGTAACACTCCTGTGACTTTCCAAATCTGGGGTGCCTCCATAGAAGTTGTTGTTTAAGCTTAAAAGGAAAGGTGATAGCCTGGAAAATGTAATCATCTGTTTCACAATTGATGACATTTGCATTGTAACACAATTAAATGGTTTATAAGTTCTTCATATTTCCTTTTCTGAATGAAATATAAGGTGACCGATTAGAAATTTTGTTGAGTATACGTCGTTGCCTCAGCTCTTGGATTCATGTTCTTCCTTTGAGTAATTTGCGACAATTCAGGCTGCCAGAATTTGATAATCTGACAATTTGATAGGGTACATTTGCACCACTGACATCTCTTCACAGTTAACTAAATTAAATATACTTCAATAGATTGCAAGTTTTGCACACACAGCATTACTGTATTTCTGTTTCATATTTTGAATCCTATTTTTATTAGTTCACCCGAGAATTTTCAAGTGAACTATAGTGTTCAGTAGATGTCTGTTGTCCGTCAACATTTGGTTTGGTACACTCTAGCGGCCATAAATTTACCCCTATCAAGTTCATATTTGCTCAGGCTGTTCATCTTGATGAGTTATAGCTCTTGTTTGAATATGGGTCATATGGGGTAAACAAGAGGCCCATGCAGGCCTAAATATCGCTAACCTGGAAAAACCAACACAAGGGTCACATCATAACCCCTGGGGTGGGATCATTTTTATACCATAGAGACATAATTTCAAATATCTTGCTGATGAACTTGAAAATTAAGTGTTCTGTCAAATATTTTGTACATGGGTGATTTCAGACAGGAAGACTTTTCATTGAAAAAAAATCTATTTTTAGCTAATATGACCCAGATATGAAACAAACTCGAACCATTTCAGCAATATTGGTAAAGAACATCTAAAAGTGTCACTTCATAATGCAAAGCTCTTGCCATAATAGTTTCAGAGAAGAATATTTCACTATATAACTCTATGTAAAACTGCAACCTCTAGGGCTTTGGCAGTTTTGACCCAAGGGGCATAATTTGAACAACATTGAAAGAAGACCTAAAGATGATGCTTTGTGCCAGATATCTAAGCTCAGGGTATTGTGGTTTCAGACAAGAAGATTTTTTAAGTTTCATTGAAAAAATCTATTTTTATCTCCTGTGACCTAAATATGCAACAGACTGGAACCATATTTACAATATTGATTCTAGAAGTGTCACCATGCATAATATCAAAGCTCTGGCCATATTAGTTACAGAGATAAAGATGTTTGAAGATTTCACTATATAACTCTTTGTAAAATTACGACTCCCGCGGCCGGGTCATTTTATACTCGAGGTACATACTTTTAACAATCTTGATAGAGGACCTAAAGACGATGATTTGTGCCAAATATCTAAGCTCAAGGTACTGTGGTTTCAGACAAGAAGATTTTTTAAGTGTCATTGAAAAAATCTATTTTTAGCTCCTGTGACCTAGATATGCAAGGGACCAGAACCATATTTATAATACTGGTTAAGGGCTTCTAGAAGTGTCACCATGCCAAATATCAAAGCTCTGGCCATATCATTTCCAGAGATAAAGATGTTTGAAGATTTCACTATATAACTCTATGCAAAATTACGACCCCCGGGGCGGGGTCATTTTTTACCCCAGGGACATAATTTGAACAATCTTGATAGAGAACCTTAAGACAATGCTTTGTGTTAAATATCTAAGCTCAAGGTACTGTGGTTTCAGACAAGAAGATTTTTAAAGTTTTTATTGAAAAAATCTTTTTTTAGCTCCTGTGACCTAGATATGCAACGGACCGGATTTTTTTTTAACTATTGGTAAAGTACATCTAGAAGTTACACCATGCCAAATATCAAAGCTCTAGCCATATTAGTTTCAGAGAAAAAGATCTTTGAAGATTACACTATATAACTCTATGTAAAATTACGACCCCTGGGGCAGGGTCATCTTTGACCCCAGGGACATAATTTGAACAATCTTGATAGAGGACCTGTAGATGATGCTTTGTGCCAAATATCTAAGCTCAAGGTACTGTGGTTTCAGACAAGAAGATTTTTTAGGTTTTCATTAAAAAAGTGTATTTTTAGCTCCTGTGACCTAGATATGCAACGGACCGGAACTATTTGAACAACTTTTAAAGAGGACCATACAAGGATCATTCCTGTCATGTTTGGTAAAAATCCATCCAGTAGTCTCGGAGGAGAAGTCGTTTGAAGAAATTGTTGATGACGACGGACAAAGCACTATCAAAATAGCCCACCTTGGCACTACGTGCCAGGTGAGCTAAAAATTGCATGAAATTTTTAGTTGCTAGAGTGTTAAAGAACTAATGTGAACGCACAGACATACAAATGAGACAACAGACGATGGACATCAAGTGAGCCTAAAAGCTCACCTTAGCACCTGGCGTTAAAAAGGTGTCCAACCCTCCTCGACCCACCAACTGCTACAACTGTATCATAAAACCACCAACCTTGAATGGCAGCAATCTCTGCAGTTCCTCCCAGATATCCTTCATTTTCTTCTTCTCCAATCTTAGCTTGTCAATAAACTGTTTCTTCTCTTCAAAACTGTCTTTCCTTTCTCCTTCTGAATCGTCAAAGGGCTTCAGTTCATTAAGGTTGTCAGTGACTACTTCTACAACTTCTCCTCTCCTCTCTATAATCTCCTTTTCATTATCTTTAAGCTTGACTTTTATCTTGCAAGAGTTCACAACAAAGTTATCTTGGGCATTGAACACACGTAAATCTTCAACAGACACATCCTCAGCTCTTCTCAGAGACAGCAGGGTCCTGGAGGCAAACCCTATAACACCCTGGGGTAGTTCACCAGTGTCAGTGTCCTCATACTTGGGAACTATGAAATAGCTGCTACCATTCCTTGTGCAGGTGTATGCCAAAGTCTTACTTTCCTGACCCTCAACTGACCTTGACCTTTCATTAGCTAGGTTTCTCTTAATCTCCTCTATTGTCTTCCCAACTAATGCAAAGCCTTGAGAGCTGTCAGTAGATGATATTGTTGATTTGTCTTTACTTTGTACCGACTCGTTAATTATGCCATCACTTGTATCTTCAGTTTCCATCTGAACTACTGTAGAGGTTGCTTCAGGCTGAGGGATATCAACTCCCATTGCCTCTGACCTTGTGTCTTGACCTACACTCTTATTTATGTTAACATCGCCGGGCACAGGCTGTGGGACCCGTGACCCTGTGTCTTGACCCACATTCTTGTCTATGCCAACATCCCCGGACACAGGCTGTGGGACCCGTGACCCTGTGTCTTGACCCTCACTCTTGTCTATGCCAACATCCCCGGACACAGGCTGTGGGACCCGTGACCCTGTGTCTTGACCCTCGCTCTTGTCTATGCCAACATCCCCGGACACAAGCTGTGGGACCCGTGACCCTGTGTCTTGACCTACATTCTTGTCTACGTTCACTTCCCCGGACACAGGCTGTGGGACCCGTGACCCTGTGTCTTGACCCACATTCTTGTCAACGTTCACTTCCCCGGACACAGGCTGTGGGACCCGTGACCCTGTGTCTTGACCCTCACTCTTGTCTATGCCAACATCCCCGGACACAGGCTGTGGTACCCGTGACCCTGTGTCTTGACCCACATTCTTGTCTACGTTCACTTCCCCGGACACAGGCTGTGGGACCCGTGACCCTGTGTCTTTACCTTCACTCTTGTCTATGCCAGCATCCCCGGACACAGGCTGTGGGACCCGTGACCCTGTGTCTTGACCTACATTCTTGTCTACGTTCACTTCCCCGGACACAGGCTGTGGGACCCGTGACCCTGTGTCTTGACCCTCACTCTTGTCTATGCCAACATCCCCGGACACAGGCTGTGGGACCCGTGACCCTGTGTCTTGACCCTCACTCTTGTCTATGCCAACATCCCAGGACACAGGCTGTGGGACCCGTGACCCTGTGTCTTGACCCTCACTCTTGTCTATGCCAACATCCCCGGACACAGGCTGTGGGACCCGTGACCCTGTGTCTTGACCCACATTCTTGCCTATGATCATATCCTCCTCTTCCACATCAAGATCATCTTTATCTAGGGCAGAGTCTTTTGCAGCCTGTATAGCTGCCTTGTTCTTCATCATTTCCTGTAGTGATTTATCAGACCTAGAAGTCCCGGCAGGCACCATTTTGCCCCTTCCCCAGGGAAAACTGTAGAAACCTTCCATGTCCACTACAACAAGTTCCTGGGGCAACGTCAGAAACAAATCCAGCTGAAATAAAAACAATATTTACATTACTTTTCTGTAACTAATTACCCCCATGGTCTGTTTCAGAGAAGAAATAGTTTTTAAAGGTAAGTGTACCGGTATGTAAAACTTATAAGCCCAGGGCCAGGGTCTTTTTTGACCCGGGGGTCATGATTTGATCAATCTTGAAAGAGGACCATTTGCAAAACTACATATATATATATAAGGTCTGGGCCTGACGGTTTCAGAGAAGATTGTTAAAGGTTTTCTGATACAAGTCTATGTAAGCTGGTAAGCCATGGGCCATTTTTGACCCGGAGATCATGATTTGAACATTCTTGGTAGAGAATCATAAGGCAAAGCTACATGTCAAATATAAAAGGTAGGGGCATTAGGGTTTCAGAGAGGCTATACTGGTAAGCCAAGGGCAAGGCCATTTTTAACCCGGGTCATGATTTGAACAATTCTGATAGAGGACCATAAGGCACAGCTACATGTCAAATATATTAAAAGATCTGGGCCTTCCGGTTTCATAGAAAGATATATATATATATATAAAGATTTTTCTATGAAAAATTGGTAAGACCCGGACGGGACAATTTTAACTCGGGGTCAAATTTAAAATTTTTGATAGAGGGGGTTTTGATACATACCAAATTGCATAGGTCTCAACCTTTCAGATTCAGAGAAGATTTTTTTTTAAAGACATTCACATGAATCAAAAGTTGTCTATATGGTCATGTTAGAAAAACTGGCCTCACAACAAGGGGAATAACTGTAGCCAAAAACTTTGATGATATTTTTTCCCCCAAGCCACATAGTCACGAATTGAGGAGCAGTGACAAGTACTCACTGAAACACCATTGATTGTTAAGGCAGGCAGCAGCTGAGGCAGGCTAAACATACATGCTCCCACATCTATCTTACTTTCTGTCCCATCCCCAATCCCTTCTCTCCCAAATAACTCAGGCTGTTTACCTTGTTTTGGAGGACGAGGGGTGCTATTATAGCAGCTTGTCCTCCCTTGGGTTGGAAGTCGAGGGTCACACTCTTGTCATCACCATCATTGTCAAGGTACCTATTACAGAGGCCGTCTAAAAACTCAGCACTATCCTCAAACAGGGTGCTCAGGTTGCGATGCTTGTAGTTATACATGTACCTTTACAAATAGATAAATACATTACACAGCATAGTTGCATAACCCTTTACATTATAGTTTGTTAAGTGACTTAAACAGATGGTGTTTTAAGCAACAACTCCATAGATACACATTATAAGACAATAAATTTATTCCTCCACTGAAAAACAAGAGGGCCTGAAGGCCCTGATATCGCTCACCTGTTGTACTGAAGCCTGATAGCTTTACCTTTCTGTTTCACATGTTTTAGTCTAAATCCATTCAAACTTGTAGTATAGCATGTAAACAATATTGGGATACAACCTCAGAATTCTAGTACAGTAGAGTACTTCAAGGGCAGATAACTAGAGCCTAAACAATACTCAAATGAAGCCTTTTCTAGCATTTCAAAGTATATCAAGGGCAGATAACTATTGCCACAATGATTAGATTTCAACAATAATTGCACTCCTTCGAGAACTTATAGCTATATAACTTGTGTGCTAGTATAATCAAAATAAATTGAAAACTGTAGTTGCATGAGTGTAAACGCTGTTGGATATTGCATTTTCAGCAATTCAAGGGCAGATAAAACTTGACCTATTGGTCCGATTTCAACCATAATCACACTTATTTGAACTCATATGGTAATATACAATCTGAGCAAGTTTGGAAAAGACTCGATAAAAATTGTGGCCGCTAGAGTGTAAACATGGAGGAATTATACCCTGGAGAAGAATCATATACACAAATCTGCATTTTCCCGAAAATGTTGTCGTCCAATACCTGTATGCGCGATAACGCTTAATCGATCGATAATTCAACTGCACCGGTATGCCGATAGCGGGCTATCGCGTTTTTTATCGTGTTGAATGGTTACCTACTGTTAGTTTAAGTTACATAAAATCCTTAATTTTTACCCGATTTTCATTATAATGATCTCAAAAAAAGGCTAAGATATTTATCTTTCACTTGTGAAAATAACATAATCTAATTTTTACATTGATCATTTTTATGGCGAGTTAAAGAGCAGTTACCAAATGAATTTGCCGATAAAAGGGAGCAAGCGCTCGCTCAAAAATATATCACGCCCTGTTACAAAACCTTTCATAAAATCCTCAATTTTAGGCCAATTTCCATAACAATGGTCTTTAAGGACAGCTAAGATATTTTTCTTTCAGTTGTAGAAAATGCCAGTGTTTATTTTTGAAATCAACAAATTTTAAGGTGAGTTAAAGAGCGATTGCCAAATGAAATAGTCGATAAACGAGCAGGCGATCGCGAAATAAATACAACGTCCCGTTTCAAAAACTTGAATTTAATCCATAATTTTCGTCCGATATATATATATATATATATTAAAAAAAGGTCTTGATATAAAGCCGTGACACTTATCTTTCGGTTGTAAAAATACCAGGGGTTTTCTTGAAGCGAAAAAAGTAATGATGACCTACAAAGGTAATAGACGTTTATTTAAGAATAAAATCATCAAGAAATTGTGGTTAAATAATGAACTAGGGCTATTCATCTGTAAACTACATGTCTACCATATTACACATCACAAAGGAATGTGACACATTACGTAACCCTACACAATTAGCAGGCCATTTATAAGCGTCATAAAACTCTCCCAGCATGAAGTCCATGCTTCTTGAACATGCCGATTATCTATGAAGTGCTTGTTAGGGAACTGGACACCAGGGGGTTTCCTCTTTAATAAAAAAGATCAATGCTACCCGTGCGTGTAACTTGAACATGTGTTTTTGACTTCTATAACCGCATGATTTTTATATTATACAAATCACAAAAAATAAAGATAATAGAATTGAATTGAAAAAAAGAAAAGAAAAAAAAGACCAACATCAATGCACCTGGTTTGGTTGATGACTGGATTAACCCTCTCAATCATTACTGAATACCAGTAACATGATGACTATTGCAATTACAAACAGTTGTAATCCAGACCAGGATGTCGGATTCATAGAGTATGTCTCTTGAAATATAGTTTACCCCTTTTTCAAATTAAGCTCTTTATGACACATTTTACCTTTTCTCCGCATGAGGATCATCAGAGAGACAGACAGACAGACATTCATACAGAAAGATGGAGACAGAAAAGAAGAAGCGAGAGACTGACAGACAGAGATAAGAGAAAAACAGACAGACAGAGAGACAGACAAGAGGCAAACAGACAGTGGCAGAGAAATATAGACACACACAAGCTTCGTAGGTAAACGAAAAAATACGTTTTTCTCTCATTTTCAAAACCTCACTATACTAACAATTTATAAGCTATCGCCTCAAATTTTGTACTACGCGTAAGATCTTGGTCTAATAAAACATCTGTATTAAAATTTATAACGAAAAGATGACATTAAACGCATTTCTATTAACACCAAACTTCGTAGGTAAACGAAAAAATATGTTTTTCTCTCATTTTCAAAACCTCACTATACGAGGGGTGTTTCATAATTAATGCAACTCCATCAATAACTTTGATATAATAATTGTAATATGCATGTGTGATGTATCGTTGGAAAGGGCAATTTCTCACCTACACGATGGTATAACGCACTAGTAGATCACATAACAGGATAAATCACAATACTTATCTAAATGACCCCTCCTAAAGGGCACTAGAAAATAGCACTTTTCAGACTTTACTTATTGACCTAATAACTTTTTTAAAAGTAAAAGTTTTATACTTTGTTTTTGAAATATATCAGTTTATGTCTGAATTTTAATATAATTAAGATTTCATTACAATTAAAAGGCTCAGCTGTTTTAAATCTCATTTTTTTAAAAATTGAAATTTCTCATTTTGCTAATGAAAAAAGTTGACATGATTTTTCGAACGCTATGAAATTTTTCTAGATTCGTATATCTATAATTTGATTTTAAAACATGAACATCTGCTTCAATTACTTCAATTATAGCATGGTTTGATATAACAAAATGTGTTCTAGATTTCATCAAAACCTCTTGAACATAACACTAGTGTCATTTTTTATCATTTTTTCAGTAAGAGTTAAATATTACCTATATTTTTGTCATTTTGTATAATAACATAATTTTAAATCGTGTAATTTGTGTATAATTGTCTACATTAATCTGACCGAAAGTTTCATAAAATTATTTCAAATAATAAAACCGTCATGGTAATTACAGTATCAAAATTTGTTCGAAACATTACCTCAAAAATACACAAAATCGGTCCAGTGCCCTTGACTTGGGGTCATTTAGGCTCATGGTGTGACTTGTTTAGTTATATGATCTTACTGTGCATTATACCATTCTGTAGGCGAAGAATGACTCTTTTGAATGATGTATCACACATGCATTTCGCACTTATATTTTTAAAGTTATTGATCTAGTTGCATTAATTATGAAACACCCCTCGTACTAACAATTTATAAGCTATCGCCTCAAATTTTGTACTACGCGTAAGATCATTGTCTAATAAAACATCTGTATTAAAATTTATAATGAAAAGATGACATTAAACGCATTTCTATTAACACCAAACTTCGTAGGTAAACGAAAAAATATGTTTTTCTCTCATTTTCAAAACCTCACTATACTAACAATTTATAAGCTATCGCCTCAAATTTTGTACTACGCGTAAGATCATTGTCTAATAAAACATCTGTATTAAAATTTATAATGAAAAGATGACATTAAAAGCATTTCTATTAACACCTAACTTTCGGAAAAACGTTGTTTCCTAGCCGCCAGCGAGCGCCGCTGATTGACCGATTTTGGACGACACGATAAATCGCGAGCCGGCCGGATACTTCTCCAGGGTAGAATTCCTCCATGGTGTAAACAACGTTAAATATGGCATTTTCAGCAATTCAAAGGTAGATAACTCTTGACCTATTCATTCAATTTCAACCATAATCGGACTCATATGATCTCTTATTGTCATATATAATCTGAGCAAGTTTGAGAAAGATTGGATAAAAATTGTGACTTCTAGAGTGTAAACACCCTTAAATATGGCATTTTCAGCAATTCAAAGGTAGATAACTCTCTATCTATTAGTCTGATTTCAACCATAATTAAACTCTTTAAAACTCTTACAGTCATATATATTTTGAACAAGTTTGAAATAGATTGGATAAAAATTGTGGCCATACCTTTAAATATGGCATGTTCAGCAATTCAAAGGTAGATAACTCTTGATCTATTGGTTCGAACTCATCCAAACTCTTATGGTAATATACAATCTGAGCAAGTTTAAGAAAGATTGGATAAAATTGTGGCCTCTAGAGTGTAAACATTGTTAAATATGGCATTTTCAGCAATTCAAAGGAAGATAACTCCTGACCTATCAGTCCGATTTCAAGCATAATCGAACTCATTCGAACTCTTATGGTAATATACAATCTGAGCAAGTTTGAGAAAGATTAAATTGAAATTGTGGCCCCTAGAGTGTAAACACTGTAAAATATGGCATTTTCAGCAATTCAAAGGTAGATAACTCTTGACCTATTGGTCAGATTTCAACCATAATCGAACTCATCAGAACTCTTATGGTAATATACAATCTGAGCAAGTTACAGAATGATTGGATCAAATTGTGGCCTGTAGAGTGTAAACACTAAAATTGTTGACGACTAACGACAGACGACGGACATTCAAGGATTGCAAAAGCTCATCAGCTCAGGTGAGCTAAAAACCAGTTTCATTTTATACAGTCATAAGCGTGTATCACAAGAAATACTTTCTATATTCTAGCAGATAGTAGCTTAAAGCAGGCTGAAAGTAAAACAGAATGTGCCTTAAGGGGCATTCTGCTTTACTTTCAATCTGCTTTAAGTGGTAACCTATCTTCAAAATTAGAAATATGCTATGGAGAAAAGGGTTCAAGCAGGCTGGAAATAAAGCAGAGTGCTCCTTCAGGTTTTTTCTGCTTTACTTCCAGTCTGCTTTAAACCTACTACCTGCCAGAATATAGAAAATTGAATGTATGGTACTTATCCATAAATGATTACAAGAGGACTATTTTAAGTTTGTGTAGGAATAGAGCTGTTACAAGTCGTACTAATTAAGTAAAGGGTTAATTATTGGGCACAAATTAACCCTTTCCTTCAGTGCAAAGCACCAAACCTATTCCTAATAGAAATTACTTTTTTACAGTTTTAATTATTTTGCTCTATATCCACCAACTTACTCTTAAAGTGATCATCCTGATAAAGATGTCAAAATAACAGGCATCTCATACAGATCAACACTGTTCCACTCATTGACTCCTGAAACTTTTTAATATCTTAATTTGAATATTTTCAATATTTTAAATTTGAATCTTTTGATATTTTAAAAATATATTTTAAAAAGACAAACAGTGTAGACCCTGATCAGAGGGCTCCTGAAGGAGTACTTTGATCAGCGTCTACACTGTTTACCTTGTTTACTCTTCCCTGTTACATTATTTGCAAGGGAAAAAGTATCAAGGGTTTCAAAACCGATTCCCAGCATTCAAATGTTTGACATTTCAGCAATAAAATTGGAAATAAAACATGACAACTCTGCTATTTCTTTTATCTAAACGAATGCAATAGTAAACCAGAGTAGAATCTTAATTCAAAACAAAAATAGTAATCCCATCTTACTCACCTTAGTTAATTAAAACAATCTATTTCAAAAACACAGAACTTGAAACAAAACACCTTTCTCTAAACATAGCAACTACAATAAGGCAGAAGAAATATATTTTCTTTGTTAACTTTTTCTACAGGGCTGCCATTTCTCCGGAGTTTTCCTAAATCTTCGGATTTTTTTTCCTTGTACATGGTAGCTTAAAGCAGGCTGAAAGTAAAGCAGAATGCGCCTTAAGCCGCATTCTGCTTTACTTCCAGCCTTCTTTAAGCTGCACATGTCAACAAAACTAGAAACAGTCGATGGGGTAAAGGTACAATTCGTAAAATCGCACTTCAAAAATGCAATTTTTGAAATCTTAGGATTTTTCAAGTCAACTTATGGCAGCCCTGTTTCTATGACAGAAAAGTATCAGGTATATTTTGCAAAAGAGTGAAGAGCCTGATCAGAGGGCTCCTTAACCTTTTCCCCCATAGAAGGCATTTAACTTATTCCTTCGCTGAAGAAAATAGTTCCAATATTTTCAGCTTCCTTGCAGATGAGAGTTAAAATCACTGATTGCAAGAGCCATATAATAATAGAAAACTGCCATATTATATGCCTGATTTGGCAAATGAACAATGCACTGACAATTATTCTGGTATTCCAACCATTTTTCATCGGGCTTATAAACTGGAAATAAATACAGCAAAACCTCTCAATTAAGACCACTAAACAGGAGGCTAATTGATGTAATAGAGACATGTGGTAGCTTAAAGCAAGGGGAGAGTAAAACAGAAAGATCCATTTGGAGCTTTGTGTTTTACTGTCAACTTGTTTTAAACTATTGCATGTCTTAAACACCCACTATTGGTTGTAATGGAGGCGCATGTTTCACTGTACCAGTTATATCCTAAGACATACCTTTGAGACACTTTGAAGTTCCTCAAGCCAAGACCAGAATGTAGATGACATTTGGAAATTTTGGTATAATTCTGAAATACAGTATCAACCATTCATAATTGTGTCAGGCTTCAAAGTATTCATCACCGTTAAAATTTAATGTTTTATTATTGGGTAAATTACTAAAGCTGCTTAAAGTAGGTTGAAAGTAGAGCCCATTTAACAAATTCACTGTGTTACGGGGTAGATTTATTTAGTAACCTTCATGTTCACAGTCAAGCATAGTTCATCCAGCTTCATTCATTGTATCATATCAAACTACATACAATTCATTTTGCATCATCATTTGTCATCTCTATCTGTCATGCATGGCTCCTAATATCATACCTACTTTCACTTTCACTATCATGCTAACCAACCTTTAACCTTAAGCTTCTTCCCATCATGCTTACGCATGTGCGGTGCACTTTCAATAAACATCTAATGGTGAAAGCCACGTTTTGCTATCAGTTACTCCCAAGAGAGTTTAATTATGCCCCCTTCGCCTATTTTCAGGTCAGTTTGTTGTAGTCTATTGTTCATATGATATTAGGTGATATTTATGTTATGACTTTGTATGACAACCTCTTATTTCCTAGTTCTGTATTACTTTTCATGCTTTCATCTTTGGACGGCATGGGCACTTTCAATAAACATCTAATGGTGAAAGCCACATTTTGCTATCAGTTACTCCCAAGAGAGCTTACTTATGCTCTCTTCCCCTATTTTCAGACAAACTAAGAGAACCCCAATCACATTACAACTGTTATAAGGGTATAGTGGTTCTTACAAAAAAAAGAAAAAAAGAACAAAAACAGAAGAACATATTAGACAGCTACTTAAGATTTGCTTTACACAACACTTTGCCAAAGTGTAAGAAAATATTTTCTTTTATCAGGATTAAATGGAAGCAAAAACAGTTATCCCTATAAGGAATACAGTATGTAATTGAGTGAAAACACATTTCTTTAATCTATTACCCAATAAAAATGCCATTTTCAACTTTAATTTATTCCGCCACTTTAGAATATAGTTCCACTTTATACAGTCATGAATATATACCATAAGAGATATATTCTATATCCAAGCAGGTGGTAGCTTAAAGGTACATTCTGCTTTACTTTCAACCTGCTTTAATGTGTCACCTATCTTCAATACTAGAAACAGGCTACATGTATTGGGTAATGGGTTAACAAAAAGGTAATATTATGAAAAGGTCTTTTTCATATAGAAAGGGTAAACACAAGTTTGACCAACTGGACTCTAGAACTTGGCCTACCTTTTTCTGTATAACAAAAAGACCATCACTACGGAGTTCTTTGATCACCCCACTGAGCAGCTGATCTGGGTACTGTGTCAGTAACTTGAACATCTCATGAGTACGTCCATGTTTGTCTTGTAGCAACACAGCACTCTAAAATACACATCAGTACATAAATATCTGATATTATATACTCTAAAACAATATGGGTACAGCCATGCTCGTCTTGTAGCAACACAGCACTCTAAAATACACATCAGTACATTGATATCTGATATAACATACTCTAAAACAATATCGCTACGTCCATGTTTGTCTTGTAGCAACACTGCACTCTAAAATACACATCAGTACATTGATATCTGATATAACATACTCTAAAACAATATGGGTACAGCCATGCTTGTCTTGTAGCAACACTGCACTCTAAAATACACATCAGTACATTGATATCTGATATAACATACTCTAAAACAATATGGGTATGTCCATGCTTGTCTTGTAGCAACACTGCAATCTAAAATACACATTAGTACATTGATATCTGATATAACATACTCTAAAACAATATGGGTATGTTCATGTATGTCTTGTAGCAACACTGCACTCTAAAATACACATCAGTACATAAATATCTGATATTACATACTCTAAAACAATATAGCTACGTCCATGTTTGTCTTGTAGCAACACTGCACTCTAAAATACACATCAGTGGATTGATATCTGATATAACATACTCTAAAACAATATGGGTATGTTCATGTATGTCTTGTAGCAACACTGCACTCTAAAATACACATCAGTACATAAATATCTGATATAACATACTCTAAAACAATATAGCTACGTCCATGTTTGTCTTGTAGCAACACTGCACTCTAAAATACACATCAGTGGATTGATATCTGATATAACATACTCTAAAACAATATGGGTATGTTCATGTATGTCTTGTAGCAACACTGCACTCTTAAATACAGAAAATAATTCTTACAGTACAAATTAATGACTGTATAAAATTGAATTATACTCTTCAGGGGAGAAATGAAATTAAATGCGTTAAAAGGTGTTTATATGGAGTAGTGCAGTATGTTTCATTATACTTGATAACTCACGTGCAGGATGTTTCTGAGAACATCATGACAAATATCCTCTTTGCAGGTAACATCATTGTATATCTTGGTCTTGTATAGTTTACTCATAGAGTCTATTCTATAATTGACCATCTCACTGACAGTGGCTGGAAGAGCAGACTTCTTTAAGTTCAGAGACCTGTAAATATAGAGCAATGATTGTAACCATTTCCTTGAGAAGCTCTCTGATCTTGGTCTCCACTGTTTGCTATTTTGCAACATATTCAAACAGGAGTTGTGAGAGAGCCAACTAAGCTTGTCAGCGGCACATTTTCAAATTTAACAGCAGAATCTGAGGCCAAGGTCACAGGGGTCAAATTTTTGGTGTGCATTGAAAGGTCTTGCATACCAAATATGAAAGCCGTAATTCAAGGGACATGAGTTATAAACATCTTTTTGAAACCTAAATATAACCTCCAAGTTCACAGTCAAGGTCATAGGTGTCAATATTTTTGTGTGCATATAAACATGCATACCAAATACAAAAGCAATACCTAAAAGAGACACAAGCGTTATAAGCATTTTTTGAAACCTAAACATAGGCCCCAAGTTCAAGGTCAGTGGGGTCAAACTTTTGCCTGCATGAAAAGTCCTTGTCCATATATACATGAAAATCAAGTATGAAAGCAATACCTCGAGGGACATAAGCACTTTTCAAAACATAATCACAGATTTTGAAACCTAAACGCGGGCCCTAAGTTCGTAGTCAAGATCACAGAGGTCATTTTTTGCATGCATAGAAACATCTTGTCCATATACACATGCATATCAAATATGACAGCTATACCTCAAGGGACATAGGAGTTACAAGCATTTGTCAAAGCCTCAACGCAGATTTTGAACCCTAAATGCCAAGTCAAAGTTCAAAGTCAATGTCCCTGGGGTCAAACATTTTAAATGCATGCAAGGTCTGGCCCCAATGATTGTGGTCCAGGTATGAAGGTGTAGGTGAAAGGGCATAGAAGTTGTGAACACTTTCTTGAAACTGCTAACGGGAACAGGAGAGCCAACATGAACGACCAGGTGACAAGATAAGCTGTCTGGCAAACTAAACAGTTGACTAGTTTTAATTGGAAACAGGAATTGTCCATTTGAAGTTTCAGGGGTGAATAAGTCAACATAAGTTTGACTGTGACACTACTTACTGAAACTTGTCCAACAAATGATCTGTCAAGGCCTTGAACTTTGGCACCACATCTGTGTCTGTCGTGATGAACACCCGCTGAACAAACTCCTTCTTGATATACTACAATACACAAACCATAATTCATATACTGAGCGAAAAAAGTTTAGTCATGCATTAAGGATGCAAACCATATTTGGGTGATACAATTTATCAGCCGTATTGCATACTGACATAAGTTACCAAACGTCACAGAACAGAGAGACATATCGACTGTGCTTAAAACATCTATGTTTAGGGAGGTAACTTCCCTTGTATTGTAACTTATTTACCAGTTATAAACGAGATATCAGTAAAGTTTTTTCATGAAAGTTAGCAGTTTTGTTAGAAAAGTGGTCAGGAACAAAAATCAAGCACTTTGGAGAATCAGTCTTTAGCATTGTGTGTACGGTCATTCATTGAAAAGGCGAGCTTTAAAATTACCTCCCTTTGCATTGAAGAAAAAGTAAACTTTGAACAAATAATACTCGGAAAACAAATCAGTGCAACCGCGGTCTCTCAATGCAGTCTCCTTAACCATGTAACTAACTTTAAATGCTGTTCCAATATTATTTGATATTGCTTTCCAGACCTACACAAAACGGAGAATGTTGTCTATGGGAAATTCCATGTTAAACAACTGACTAAACTTGTTTCGCTTAGTATATAATTTTGTACTACTTCTTAATATACTACAATACACAAAGCATACTTCATATTTGTTTGTTCTCCTTCTTGATATACTACAATACACAAAGCATACTTTATTTGTTTGTTCTCCTTCTTGATATACTACAATACACAAAGCATACTTCATATTTGTTTGTTCTCCTTCTCGATATACTACAATACACAAAGCATACTTCATATTTGTTTGTTCTCCTTCTTGATATACTACAATACAGTATAAACTCGGAAAACCGGAGTCCCAGAAATCCAGAATCCTCGGAATACCGAACTTTCTGTCCGGTCCCGATTTTTCCCCTTCTTATTTTAACCAAAAGTAAGTCTCAGAAAACCGGACCTCAGAATTCCGAAAACCGAACGATTTTCTCGGCCCAAAATGTTCAGATACACATAAAATTACCTCGGAAAACCGAACATCCGCTGTATTTATCACCTCGCGTCTCAAATTTCACCATTGCGATCACGGAAAATTTATTCAACCGAGTCGACCGTCAAACACATCTGGGACACGTAGCGTGTGTGTTAATTGCGTAATGGGTGGGGTGTTTATTGGAGATGACACGGGTATTTCACGGTTGTGACACTTGATTGCTTATTAAAAATAAGGCTCCGATCTGACAATGCTACAGCGACAAAAATGCGTTCCATTGTTCGTAGTTTGTTTCGAAGTACAGTACGTCGGTAAACTTTACTGTTTAGAATTCAAATTTATAAAAAGTTCAGTAAGGCATTTTGAAGACAGAAAGAAAGGAAATAACTCAGTTATATTTCATAATTATTGTTTGCAATTGCGTACTGAAGGAGTGTGTTGTAGAAGCGAAGTCTTACTGTATAAAAACCGCTTAATTAGGTCATCTAAACGAAAACACCGACACTCGATTTGCACGGCAAAATTTCCTTTAGCGACATATTCTCAAGTTCGGAAACGTTCTTGATTATATTGAATCTACAAACTTCCATAGAATAATGTGCTGCTCGAAATGTGAATAAAGTAAAGGTTAAAACTATGGCGGTTGTTTCGTTTTATTGGTTGCGACAATCTAAAAGTTGAAGTGTTTATGCAAAACACAGATGCTTCTTACCTATGGGAATAAGTTTTTATCCTGTGATTCAACCCT
Source organism: Gari tellinella (assembly GCA_922989275.2). Lineage (NCBI taxonomy): Eukaryota > Metazoa > Mollusca > Bivalvia > Cardiida > Psammobiidae > Gari > Gari tellinella. The sequence continues at coordinate 59,078,474 of OV277858.1, forward strand.
AAAAATACAGAGTATACACAAGTGCACATTATACGCGGCAAAAGACGGTAAATAATTATTGAGCTATTGTTAAAAATGCTCTGCCGTATTTAAAGTTTATTCTCATTCTTGATCATTCTATCAAACAGTTTTGATCTATATGAGAATTCACTGTTACGTTCATGTTATTAAGAGATAGGTCTGGTCTGTGAAGATGCCTCAGCCTGAATGTTAGCACTGATTCATGAAGAACTCAGAAAACCGAACACCTCAGAAAACCTGGTCCGGAGGGTGTTCGGTTTTCCGAGGTTTTACTGTACACAAAGCATAATTCATATATGTTTGTCATACTTCTGGATAAACTACAATACACAAAACATAATTCATATATGTTTGTACTACTTCTTGATATACTGAAGAACTCAGAAAACCGAACACCTCAGAAAACCGAACGTTTTACCTGGTCCGGAGGGTGTTCGGTTTTCCGAGGTTTTACTGTACACAAAGCATAATTCATATTTGTTTGTCATACTTCTGGATAAACTACAATACACAAAACATAATTCATATATGTTTGTACTACTTCTTGATATACTACAATACACAAAGCATACTTCATATTTGTTTGTTCTCCTTCTTGATATACTACAATACACAAAACATACTTCATATTTGTTTGTTCTCCTTATTGATATACTACAATACACAAAGCATACTTCATATTTGTTTGTTCTCCTTCTCGATATACTACAATACACAAAGCATACTTCATATTTGTTTGTTCTCCTTCTTGATATACTACAATTTAATACACAAAGCATAATTCATATTTGTTTGTCATACTTCTGGATAAACTACAATAAACAAAACATAATTCATATATGTTTGTACTACTTCTTGATATACTACAATACACAAAGCATACTTCATATTTGTTTGTTCTCCTTCTTGATATACTACAATACAGCAAAGTATACTTCATATTTGTTTGTCATACTTCTGGATAAACTACAATACACAAACTATAATTCATATTTGTGTGTACTACTTTTTGATATACTACAATACACAAAGAATAATTCAATATTTGTTAGTACTTCTTGTTATACTTATATTTGTTTACACTCCTTTTTGTTATACTACAATACACAAAGCAAAATTCATATTGGTTTGCACTCATTCTTGATATACTACAATATACAAAGCAAAATTCATCTTTGTTTGTCTTGTTCTATAGTATTTTACAAAGTTTTGTTACAGTTAAATGCCAAGCGTTAGCAAGGGTACTATCACTTCCAAATTTAAATGACTTTGATGTGTCATGTCCAGGGACCAAACCTTAAAACCACAACCTTCAATACCTTGAGCTAACAATGCCAGTTTTATTGAAAATATACTTACCAATTACCCAATAAATGTCTTTTTACGACTTAAATTTAATCCTCCAATGTAGAAAATACATGTAGCTCCAATTTATACGATCATGAATATGTACCATATAAACTACAGTAGAACTTCGATGTGTCGAACTTCGAAGAGTTGAGTTTCTCGATGTGTCGATCTTTTTTTAAAGTCCCAACTTTTCTCTCTATATAACCTTATTTAAAATCTATGTTTGATTCGAGTTTTTATAAGTCGAGTTTTTCGCTATATCGACTTTTTTTCTCGGTCCGTACGTACTGTTTCACTCAAAATTCACTACACATGTGTCGATGTTCGACTGTACGCTGGACCGGAATTTTGCGTGTGGAGTTTTTCACACCTCCGTGACCATCTTTACTCGATTGATTGTCGTGAATGATAATTACCTGACTGCCCAATTAACCAGGACAAACAGGCCAATACCTTCTCATGGTGTCAACGGCCCTGTGTATGCCTTGATTCATCTACTCTTTTCCATATTTATTCCTCACGGACGTTATCGTAGCGCCCTTATTCAGTTTCGTGTAAAGTCAAATATAAACCGCATATTCGTAGATCGGTCGATGTTTTTTATGCCGGAAGAGAAATGTGTGTGTAAAAGACAAAGAACAACTCACGTGGAACCCATCCCGAAATGTGTAGCATCAATAGTTATGCAATTATCCCTCTAAGGAGATATTGTTAGTATTTTAAGAAAAGGGTTTCCCCTGAATTTGGTTCCAGCGTTTCGAGAGAATGTATATGCTGGACTGGGTAAAAGAACCGGTGCGCAGATAAAAAGCGACTTCCGTTCATACCGTTGTGTTGTTATTTTCTGAAAATCGAGTTACGGCAAACGTATTTTCGCCTGACGATTCGTTTCAAGTTGAAGTTTTTGTAAAATGAGTATATATGCAACCAGTTTGGATGCGATACGAGCGTTACATAATTGCATTTTAATGTTTTTAATTTGAAATCATCGATATCAACAAGTAACGAGAAACCGCCAATGTCGGTATGGCCGGATTGTCTGCGCTTTTGTTTTGTAAATATTTATATAATATAATTACCCATGGCATGTGATGATGACCTCACTACAACTGTACATGGCAAGTTTGGTTGCTGTAGGACTTAAACTTTGACTAAAACTGACACTAACAAAAAGGTCAACCAAGACGCAAACAAAAAGGTTAACCAAGAATTCTCTAAGTCATTGGACCGTGAAATCTAGGTCACAGTGACCTAGTTACCCATCGTATGTGATGATGACCTCACTACAACTGTACATGCCAAATTTGGTTGCTGTAGGACTTAAACTTTGACTAAAACTGACACTAACAAAAAGGTCAACCAAGACGCAAACGAAAAGGTTAACCAAGAATTCTCAAAGTCATTGGACCGTAAAATCTAGGTCACAGTGACCTAGTTACCCATGGCATGTGATGATGACCTCACTACAACTGTACATGCCAAATTTGGTTGCTGTAGGACTTAAGCTTTGGCTAAAACTGACACTAACAAAAAGGTCAACCAAAGTGAGGACGGACGGACAGACAGACAGACAGACAGACAGACGGACGGACAGACGGACGGCATTCGCCAATCTATAGACCGCATTTTCAATCCGGCCAAGGAGGGCATTCGCCAATCTATAGACCGCATTTTCAATCCGGCCAACAAACGGACATGTCGGCTATATGGAGATCGAGTATTTTTGAAAAAAAAATCGAGGGAGCATAAGGTAAAACATGAGTCGAGGCTTCGATGTGTCGAGTTTTTTCTGATGGTCCCTTCAAACTCGACACATCGAAGTTCTACTGTAGTTTCTATATTCTAGTAGATTATAGCTCAAAGCATGCTGCCTTTAGAGGCATTCTGCTTTAATTTTGACCTGCTTTAAGTGGTCACATATCTTCATTACTACAAACAGGTTAAAAGTAATAGGTTAACAATATTTGGTAATGTACCGGTATATTTGATCAGCTTCATTGTGTAAGAAACAGTGTTTTACTTTTACGACAGTCAAAAATTGTACATACTGGGTCCTGGCAGCCCTCTCTTTAGAACAGAACCTGATTATATAGTTGTCTAACTATACAGGGAACCATGTGTTACTGTTACAGTAAAGAGATATACATACTGGGTCCTGGCAGCCCTCTCTATAGAACAGAACTAGATTATACAGTAGTCTAACTATACAGGGAACCATGTGTTACTGTTACAGTAAAGAGATATACATACTGGGTCCTGGCAGCCCTCTCTATAGAACAGAACTAGATTATACAGTAGTCTAACTATACAGGGAACCATGTGTTACTGTTACAGTAAAGAGGTATACATACTGGGTCCTGGCAGCCCTCTCTATAGAACAGAACTAGATTATACAGTAGTCTAACTATACAGGGAACCATGTGTTACTGTTACAGTAAAGAGATATACATACTGGGTCCTGGCTGCCCTCTCTATAGAACAGAACTATATTATACAGTAGTCTAACTATACAGGGAACCATGTGTTACTGTTACAGTAAAGAGATATACATACTGGGTCCTGGCAGCCCTCTCTATAGAACAGAACCTGATTATATAGTTGTCTAACTATACAGGGAACCATGTGTTACTGTTACAGTAAAGAGATATACATACTGGGTCCTGGCAGCCCTCTCTATAGAACAGAACTATATTATACAGTAGTCTAACTATACAGGGAACCATGTGTTACTGTTACAGTAAAGAGATATACATACTGGGTCCTGGCAGCCCTCTCTATAGAACAGAACCTGTCTAACTATACAGGGAACCATGTGTTACTGTTACAGTAAAGAGATATACATACTGGGTCCTGGCAGCCCTCTCTATAGAACAGAACTAGATTATACAGTAGTCTAACTATACAGGGAACCATGTGTTACTGTTACAGTAAAGAGATATACATACTGGGTCCTGGCAGCCCTCTCTATAGAACAGAAATAGATTATACAGTAGTCTAACTATACAGGGAACCATGTGTTACTGTTACAGTAAAGAGATATACATACTGGGTCCTGGCAGCCCTCTCTATAGAACAGAACTAGATTATACAGTAGTCTAACTATACAGGGAACCATGTGTTACTGTTACAGTAAAGAGGTATACATACTGGGTCCTGGCTGCCCTCTCTATAGAACAGAACTATATTATACAGTAGTCTAACTATACAGGGAACCATGTGTTACTGTTACAGTAAAGAGATATACATACTGGGTCCTGGCAGCCCTCTCTATAGAACAGAACCTGATTATATAGTTGTCTAACTATACAGGGAACCATGTGTTACTGTTACAGTAAAGAGATATACATACTGGGTCCTGGCAGCCCTCTCTATAGAACAGAACTAGATTATACAGTAGTCTAACTATACAGGGAACCATGTGTTACTGTTACAGTAAAGAGATATACATACTGGGTCCTGGCAGCCCTCTCTATAGAACAGAACCTGTCTAACTATACAGGGAACCATGTGTTACTGTTACAGTAAAGAGATATACATACTGGGTCCTGACAGCCCTCTCTATAGAACAGAACTAGATTATACAGTAGTCTAACTATACAGGGAACCATGTGTTACTATCACAGTAAAGAGATATACATACTGGGTCCTGGCAGCCCTCTCTATAGAACAGAACTAGATTATACAGTAGTCTAACTATACAGGGATCCATGTGTTACTGTTACAGTAAAGAGATATACATACTGGGTCCTGGCAGCCCTCTCTATAGAACAGAACTAGATTATACAGTAGTCTAACTATACAGGGAACCATGTGTTACTATCACAGTAAAGAGATATACATACTGGGTCCTGGCTGCCCTCTCTATAGAACAGAACTAGATTGGCTTCTGTCTGTGGGTTCCTCAAAACAAACTTCAACCTTCTTGAACAGGCTATAGATGTCTTGTCATGAGCCACTTTCTGCAACAAAGGCATTTAAATAAGTAAAATCAAGGATTCTAGCAAAGAATTCAAAGAATTATAAATACTTCTTTTCTAGTAAGTGGTGATGGTTTTTTTAGTGTTGTGTGGGGTAACATTAGGTCCAACTTCCCTCTCTGTAAAATATGTATTTTGCCCCAATATTTGATAATAAATTGCTAAATGAACACTTTTTAAAAAACAACTACAATAAAACCTCTTTATTACAAACACTTAAATGCATTTACTTGATTGTTACATTTAAAAGACAGATGACATTGTAAAGCAGGGTAAGAGTGTAACAGGAAGCTTCTGAAGGAGCTACTTGTTTTACCTTCACCTTGCTAAGCTTTTACCTGTCTACAACACCTGAAATTAACACACTTCAGTGTTTGTAATAGAGAGGGTTTACCCTACAGTCAAACTTGCTTAAGTGGAAATCGAATTTCAAAGTTAAAGCATCACCCAGTTAATTTAATCGAGATTCAATAATCAAAATTTAAGTGAAGAAATATCAATAAGTTGAGTTCAAATGACCACCTACCCCAACTTTGTCATGTAAGTAGTCTCTCATAACTTTGTAGTTCACTATGGACACTTTCCTGTTCTTGTCCATCAACAAACAAGCCAGCCAACACATCAGCAACTGAAATATACATGAAATTTAAACACTCCATCATAGTTAATCCTTATCTTGATATAGGTGATTTGCACTTATATTGCTTTCTGCTTTACTTTCATCTTGCTTTAACTCTTTGCAGTCGAGTCCCGCGAATATGCGTGATGGCAATATACCCTTTGCAGTCGGGTCACGTCTATGCGTGTGTTTATCGATATCAATATCAAGTCGAATCACGCATATATGCGTGATGTTGACAAGTTGTTTTTAAGTGTTCATTTTGTTATCTAAAAAGTGATTAACAGCATCTTTGTTTAAAATCCATTTAAATTAGACCTAATAATATTCCATTCTGAAACAAGAGCGTGTCCCAGTTACACGAATGCCCCCGATGATACAGGGGGGAGAATCCAGACTATCAAACGTAAAAGTTAGAGAGCTGAAACTGTAGTGGAGCGCCATTTTGAGGACTTCAAGGGCCATTACTTCAAAGGGCCTAGCATAAATTGGTGCCGCTGGTTATCCAAATTGGTCTCCATTTTATGTCAACAAACATTTTCAGAAAGTTTGGTGATGATCAGATGAAAAGCAATGTGTTTGTGAAACACAAATGCCCCCAGCCAGCATCATGTTCTGTAATGTAATGCTTATTTGCAAAAGTAGGTCAAAAGTCATGGTCGTAGGGTAAATGAAACATTGGCATGGTTGGAGAAGTCTTAACACAAGAAACCTATAAAGTATGGAAGCTCTAGGCCTACTGGTTCAAATGTTATAGGCGTATAAAGATTTATACAAATAAAGGTCCAAGGTCAAGGTCACAAGGGCAAAAACGTAGGTATGGTTGGAAAGGTCTTGACACATGAGAGCCGTAGGTCTACTGGTGCAAATGTTATAGCCATTTAAAGATTACAACAAAAGTAGGTCAAATGTCAAGGTCACAAGGTCAAAAAGTTTTGTATGGTTAGAAAGGGAAAACACATGTCAAGTATAAAAGGCCAAGGTGCAAAAATGCAAAAGTTATATCCAAGGTTAAGGTTTTTGGTTAAAGTTTGATTAAATAGGTCAAAGATCAAGGTCAAGGTCACATGGTCAAAGATGTTGGTATGGTTGGAAAGGTCTTGACACAAGAAATATACATACAAAATATTAAAGCCCTGGGCCAACTGGTGCAAATGTTACAGCCATTTAAAGATTTTTACAAAAGTAGGTCAAATGTCAAGGTCACAAGGTCAAAAAGTTTTGTATGGTTGGAAAGGTCTTGCCATGAAGAATATACATGCCAAGTATAAAAGGCCCAGGTTCAAAAATGCAAAAGTTATAGCCAATGTTAATGTTTTTGGTTAAAGTTTGATTAAATAGGTCAAAGGTGAAGGTCACATGGTCAAAGATATTGGTATGGTAGGAAAGGTCTTGACACAAAACATATACATACAAAATATTAAAGCCCTATGCTAACTGGTGCAAATGTTATAGCAATTTAATGATTTTTACAAAAGAAGGTCAAATGTCAAGGTCAAGGTCAAAAAGTTTTGTATGGTTGGAAAGGTCTTGCCATGAGGAAAACACATGCCAGGTATAAAATGCCCAGGTGCAAAAATGCAAAAGTTATAGCCAAGGTTAAGGTTTTTGGTTAAAGTTTGATTAAATAGGTCAAAGGTCAAGGTCAAGGTCGCATGGTCAAAGATGTTGGTATGGTTGGAAAGGTCTTGACACAAGAAATACACATATAAAATATGAAAGCCCTGGGCCTACTGGTGCAAATGTTAGAGCCATTTAATTTTTTTTACAAAAGTAGGTCAAATTTCAAGGACAAGGTCACAAGGTCAAAAAGTTTTATATAGTTGGAAAGGTCTTGCCATGAGGAATACACATGCCAAGTATAAAAGGCCCAGGTTTAAAAATGCAAAAGTTATAGCCAAGGTTAAGGTTTTTGGTTAAAGTTTGATTAAATAGGTCAAAGGTCAAGGTCAAGGTCGCATGGTCAAAGATGTTGGTATGGTTGGAAAGGTCTTGACACAAAAAATATACATACAAAATATGAAAGCCCTGGGCCTACTGGTGCAAATGTTAGAGCCATTTAAAGATTTTTACAAAAGTAGGTCAAATTTCAAGGTCAAGGTCACAAGGTCAAAACGTTTTATATGGTTGGAAAGGTCTTGCCATGAGGAATACACATGCCAAGTATAAAAGGCCCAGGTTTAAAAATGCAAAAGTTATAGCCAAGGTTAAGGTTTTTGGTTAAAGTTTGATTAAATAGGTCAAAGGAGAAGGTCAAGGTCACATGGTCAAAGATGTTGGTATGGTTGGAAAGGTCTTGACAAAAGAAATATACACACAAAATATGAAAGCACTGGGCCTACTGGTGCAAATGTTATAGCCATTTAAAGATTTTTACAAAAGTAGGTCAAATGTCAAGGTCAAGGTCACAAGGTCAAAAAGGTTTGTATGGATGGAAAGGTCTTGATACAGGGAAGACACATGCCAAGTATAAAAGGTCCAGGTGCAAACATGCAAGAGTTATAGCCAAGGTTAAGGTTTTTGGCACAGACAGACAGACGGACGGACAGACGGACGGACAGACGGACAGACCAACAGACATGACAAAAACTATATGCCCCCGAATCGTAGATTCTGGGGGCATAAAAAAATATTCTCGACTTTTTGCCATATAAACATGTAATTCACGTTTAAAAACCGCAAACATGTTCTAATTTGTGCACGTAGACAATGGCGGTAAATGGTTAGACTCTACAAGCGATACGGAATGATTTTGGAGAAATGAGCTACAAGAAAAGCAATTAAATACAAAAATACTAACAGCAGTAGAAGAATAATGCATTTCTTACCTCGAAAATAGTTATTCTGATAATAATTTACAGTTAAAACCGTTGAAAAATCGTTTCGAATCCGACCATCTAACGTGCGATAGAACGGACGGGGAAAATTATGTCGTGTAAACAGCGACGTGAGATAAGCATAAATTTCTCCGTAAATACCCATGTAATAAACATTTCATATGTATCTAAATCGGAAGTTAACTTTTCGAATTGATTTTCCAACAAAACATTATGAATTATCCCGTTAGGGGAACAAAGAGATGTGTCGAAATTGCGTCGAAGATATTCAACGCTATATAACTCTATGTGAGAAAATGGCGGATTTTGACATAATTATGCCTGTATGTATTACAGTTACATATAAAAAATATGCCTCCCAAACGATATCGCTTTAACAAAGCATTAATTCTTTTCCTATTTTGTAAGACACTTTGTGTTTTTAAAAGGAGATATTGACATATAAAACGACGTTGAAAATAAACCTGTCATTTTTTTAAATTGACACGCGAGAAAAATGGCCGCCATACTTGATGCGAAGAAACGTGGAAATTTCAGGAAGAATTTACGGGCGAGAGAAAACAAAGGCAACACAAGAAACGAACACGCCGGGATAGAAAAATATGATATTTCTCTCACCATAAGTAGCGATTCAAAATATGAATTTCAAGTTAATAGACCTAGAAACAGAATCTAATTGGAGACCTGTTTACAACAGAGTCGAAGGAAAATTTGAAGTTGTGGACGAAGCTGTAACTGAAAAATATCACTGAAACACCGAACCGACGGATATTTCAGGAGGTTGTTCAGATATTTGATAGATTTTGTACATTTATGGACGAATAGTCAACAAATTATGTAAGTAATTGTTATAATAGTTATGCACCCGAATCTGTCAGCAGTCAGTCTATATAGGTATATACACCCGGTCGACTGGAACCCTGTAATAATCTACCGACTGTAAGGCGAGATTTAGCGTTAGGCCGCAAAGAGTTAAGCACTCACATGCTTTCAATACAGAATACTTATACATATTTATGCTTTATCAGTTTGATATAAATGACTTGTACTACTGACTAAAGCTTTCTGCTTTATCTTGCTTGAAGCAGTCACAATACAGAATATGTATACGCTTTACAAATTTGATATACATGTAGGTGTTTTGCAACTTTGGGGAAAAGGATTAACACATTACCCAAATAGATACATCTTTTGGGGTCCTTTAATTATTCCTTTATTAAAGAAAATTGTTCCACTTTACACAGTCATGAATGTGCATGGTAAGAAACTTTTTCTAGATCCTATAAGAAGGTAGCCTAAAGCAGGTTGAAAGTAAAGCAGAATCCTGCTTTACTTTCAGCCTGCTTTAAGAAATGATCTGTCTACAATACTGAAAACAGCCTATGTTAGAAAGGGTTAAGACAGTAAACATACGACAGAGTCCTCCTTGGAAGTCCAGATCACCCTCTGCTTCTTGCGCTCAGCGTAGATGGCCTTGTCCTTATCATCTCCTTTCTCTGACGGTTCTGTTAACAGTCAACAAGCATATCATATATTTACACATATTGTATACACAGGCACACTCCAGAGTCCTTTCAAAAATGAAAATCTGTATGACTGCATTAAGCCCTATTGTGTGACTACTCATTTAAAATTGTCTCAAAGAGATTATTCTAATGAGTAGTCACAGCATAGGGTTTGGTGCAGACATAAAGGAGGAAACAGTGAAACACTTTAGTTAACTTCCTCTTTACTGGAGCCCAGTATAGTGGACATACTGTATCGCCAGGCTTGCATCACTCCAAGGTCAATATGATGTCTCAAATAGAGGTAGTTAGAAATGCATTATTATTTATATGTTACATTAAGCATTTAATAATGTATTAAATAACCAATTAATTGGCTGTTTAGAGCAAGTTTGATTGTAGCCGAATCCAAGCTTATTATAATTATCTCCCCTTTTTGAATTATTTCGCTTAAGAAATAGTGGAATGAAAAGATATTTCTTCATCTACATCTTTCCATGGTGCTCTATCAAGCTGTGAAATATTTTTCTAATCCTATGAACGATGTTGGAGAAGTTGCACTTACCGGTACCAAAATGGACAAATGGACTGCGGACACACTGATGGGAAGGGTGATTCCTATATACAGCCCAATAAAACTTGTTTGCAGGGTTAATAAATACAGTAAACTTAGGTTCAAGTCAAGATCAATTTGTAAAATGTTTGGTATGTCTGGATAGGACTTCAAACAATAACAAGGCAGACGCCACATCACCAATCTTCGAACATCCCAATGCTACTTCAATTACCAATTGCTTTATAAAAGACTGAATGGTTATATTGTGATTTTCATACTTTTCTTTTTGGGTTTCTTTATCTGTTGTGGTAACAGTTCTCTTCTCCGCTTCTTTTTCTTTTTTTCGGTTTGGTTTTGAATCAGCCCTGAAAGATACATAAAACAAGATATGCTTGTGAAAAACTATGCCCCTCTGATGTGACCATGACCTTGGCCTTTGTCTGCCATAACCAAACTTGTACTGAGCAAAAGAGTTTCTTTTTCTTGAGTGCACATGCCAAATATGAAGTTTCTATCACATGCAGTTCAAAGTTATGGCCAATGTTTAATTCAGCCTACTTTTACCACTATATGACCTTGACCTTTGTCAGACCTTTGTATTGAGCTCAAGAGCAGCTTGAGTTCAGAACACATGTCCAATATGAAGTCTCAATCACATTAAGTTCCAAATGTATGGCCAATGTAAAGTTCTTATAGTTTTACATTAAATCCCCTCTAAATGACCTTGACCTATGTCAGACATGACTCAACTTGTACTGAGCTCAAGAGGTTCTTGAGGCGAGTACACATGCCAAATATGAAGAATTCTATCATAAGTCATTTCAAATTTATAGCCAATGTTAAAGTCATCCCATTTGATCTCTGAATAACCTTAACTAGGTCGGACATAGCCAAATTTGTACTTAGATCAAGAGGTTCTTGAGTTGAGTAAATAAGCCAAATACGAAGTCTCTATTCCTTGTTTGTTCCCAAGAGACAGACAGGACAAAAGAAGCAGGCAGAGTTTTACAACAGCATGCAGAGTATTATAACAGCATGCAGAGTTTTACAACAACAGGCAGAGTATTACAACAGCAGGCAGAGTTTCACAACATCATGCAAAGTATTACAACAGCATGCAGAGTATTATAACAGCATGCAGAGTTTTACAACATCATGCAGAGTATTACAACATCATGCAGAGTATTACAACAGCATGCAGAGTATTACAACAGCAGGCAGAGTATTACAACAGCAGCCAGAGTTTAACAACATCATGCAGAGTATTACAACAGCATACAGAGTATTACAACAGCAGGCAGAGTATTACAACAGCAGCCAGAGTTTTACAACAGGATGCAGAGTATTGCAACAGCATGCAGAGTATTACAACAGCATGCAGAGTATTACAACAGCAGGCAGAGTATTACAACAGCAGGCAGAGTATTACAACAGCAGCCAGAGTTTTACAACAGGATGCAGAGTATTACAACAGCGTGCAGAGTATTACAACAACATGCAGAGTTTTACAACAGCAGGCAGAGTTTTACAACAGGATGCAGAGTATTACAACAGCGTGCAGAGTATTACAACAACATGCAGAGTTTTACAACAGCAGGCAGAGTTTTACAACAGCAGGCAGAGTATTACAACAGCAAGCAAAGTTTTACAACAGCGTGCAGAGTTTTACAACAGCATGCAGAGTATTACAACAGCATGCAGAGTATTACAACAGCATGCAGAGTATTACAACAGCATGCAGAGTATTACAACAGCAGCCAGAGATTTACAACAGCATGCAGAGTATTACAACAGAAGCCAGAGTTTTACAACAGGATGCAGAGTATTACAGCAGCATGCAGAGTATTACAACAGCATGCTGAGTTTTACAACAGCATACAGAGTATTACAACAGCAGGCAGAGTATTACAACAGCAGGCAGAGTTTAACAAAAGGATGCAGAGTATTGCAACAGCATGCAGAGTATTACAACAGCATGCAGAGTATTACAACAGCAGGCAGAGTATTACAACAGCATGCAGAGTATTACAACAGCAGGCAGAGTATTACAACAGCAGCCAGAGTTTTACAACAGGATGCAGAGTATTACAACAGCGTGCAGAGTATTTCAACAACATGCAGAGTTTTACAACAGCAGGCAGAGTTTTACAACAGCAGGCAGAGTATTACAACAGCATGCAAAGTTTTACAACAGCGTGCGCAGAGTTTTACAACAGCATGCAGAGTATTACAACAGCAGCCAGAGATTTACAACAGCATGCAGAGTATTACAACAGCATGCAGAGTATTACAACAGCAGGCAGAGTATTACAACAGCAGCCAGAGTTTTACAACAGGATGCAGAGTATTACAACAGCGTGCAGAGTATTTCAACAACATGCAGAGTTTTACAACAGCAGGCAGAGTTTTACAACAGCAGGCAGAGTATTACAACAGCATGCAAAGTTTTACAACAGCAGCCAGAGATTTACAACAGCATGCAGAGTATTACAACAGCATGCAGAGTATCAGCATGCAGAGTATTACAACAGAAGCCAGAGTTTTACAACAGGATGCAGAGTATTACAGCAGCATGCAGAGTATTACAACAGCATGCAGAGTTTTACAACAGCATACAGAGTATTACAACAGCAGGCAGAGTATTACAACAGCAGGCAGAGTTTAACAAAAGGATGCAGAGTATTGCAACAGCATGCAGAGTATTACAACAGCATGCAGAGTATTACAACAGCAGGCAGAGTATTACAACAGCATGCAGAGTATTACAACAGCAGGCAGAGTATTACAACAGCAGCCAGAGTTTTACAACAGGATGCAGAGTATTACAACAGCGTGCAGAGTATTTCAACAACATGCAGAGTTTTACAACAGCAGGCAGAGTTTTACAACAGCATGCAGAGTATTACAACAGCATGCAAAGTTTTACAACAGCGTGCAGAGTTTTACAACAGCATGCAGAGTATTACAACAGCATGCAGAGATTTACAACAGCATGCAGAGTATTACAACAGCATGCAGAGTATCAGCATGCAGAGTATTACAACAGCATGCAGAGTTTTACAACAGCATGCAGAGTTTTACAACAGCATACAGAGTATTACAACAGCAGGCAGAGTATTACAACAGCATGCAGAGTATTACAACAGCAGGCAGAGTATTACAACAGCAGCCAGAGTTTTACAACAGGATGCAGAGTATTACAACAGCGTGCAGAGTATTACAACAACATGCAGAGTTTTACAACAGCAGGCAGAGTTTTACAACAGCAGCCAGAGTTTTACAACAGCAGGCAGAGTATTACAACAGCATGCAAAGTTTTACAACAGCGTGCAGAGTTTTACAACAGCATGCAGAGTATTACAACAGCATGCAGAGTATTACAACAGCATGCAGAGTATTACAACAGCATGCATAGTATTACAACAGCATGCAGAGTATTACAACAGCAGCCAGAGATTTACAACAGCATGCAGAGTATTACAACAGAAGCCAGAGTTTTACAACAGGATGCAGAGTATTACAGCAGCATGCAGAGTATTACAACAGCATGCAGAGTTTTACAACAGCATGCGGAGTATTACAACAGCATGCAGAGTATTACAACATCATGCAGAGTTTTACAACATCATGCAGAGTATTACAACAGGATGCAAAGTATTACAACAGCATGCAGAGTATTACAACAGGATGCAGAGTATTACAACAGCGTGCAGAGTATTACAACAGCAGGCAGAGTATTACAACAGCATGCAGAGTATTACAACAGCAGGCAGAGTATTACAACAGCAAGCAGAGTATTACAGTAAAGGCCAGGGGCCCATTTCAAAAAGCTTTGTACGACAAATGTTGTCGAAAGTCAGATTATAAAATTCTCAATTATTATTTATTTCTCCATCTAATCTTGTTGTGTGACATCTTTTTAGAATTGTCTTGAAAAGATGATTCTAAAGAGATGTTAAAAGATAGGATTTTATGGAGAAACAAGAAATTACATGCATTTTAAAGTTTTGACTTACAACCATTTTGTCATGCAAAGTTTTATGAAAAGGGCCCCTGATATCTCCACTACTCATTTAACTATTCTTATTTAACTCCTTCAACCCTTAGTAACTCTTGTGGGTTATAAGTTTCTTCTGGATCTTTTTAGTTACCACATGAACCAGTCTCCTTGGAACTCTGGGTAGTGTAATAAATACTGCTCTAAATTAGCAAACAGTGTAGACTCAGATCATAGGGCTCCTACAATGAGTATAATTCTTTTGAACAGGTCTACCGTGTTGAAGCACCATAGAAGCAGGGTTTAGAGCATTTACTTATTCCTCATAGAGATAACTTTTCAGGAGCTGTGGGTCAACACTGTTTACAAAAGGCATAAAAATATGTACATATAACTCAGTATCCCCTGAAATTTCCAACAGACAATTCCAGTTTTCAATAAAGACTGGTCTGTTTAAGACTATTTAGCGTTGTTTTGATAATAAATTGCAAAATGACAAACAGTGAAGTATCTGATCAGAGGGCTCCTGCAGGTGTCCTCTGATCAGGGACTTCACTGTTTGCATAGGACAAGTGAACTCTTCACAAGTACACTTTTGGTAAAGGACCCATATATGTGTCACTAGGGCTCAGTGAGTTAGGTAAAGGGATGACTAAGAATCCATGTTAGACTTTAGAACAATGATGTTTGTTGATCTTACCTGAGCTTTTCTTAATTCCTTTTCCACCTTTATTACCCCTGGCATGGCCACGAACAACCAGTTTCATCTGAATTGGGTTCTCTGTTGAAACATTCAGATATAAACTTTATAACTCAGTATGAATGCACAGTAACACCCCAGTCACACAGAGCCATCGGTGATAGATCGGTTGTTTTTTTTCGCCAAACTAGGGAGGGGACCGATGAGGACCGATTTACTACCGATATCACCTATTGGCCACCTGTTTTCCACCTATTAATTGCTATTGGGTAGAGATGAGTTTCGTCGGCGAAAAATCACAGATTGGGATTTTTAAACGTGCTTAAAATTCTCGATCGGTGAAAATATTTTACAAATAACCGATTGACAACCTGTCTACTACCGATATCACCGACGAGTCACCGATAAACCACCAATGAACTGATACTTACCACCGATGAAAAAAGATGAGAATTAAAACGCAGGATCTCGTCACTTTTCATCGGTTGTTAATGGCAGTTCAATCGGTGATCAATTGGTGATCGATCGGTTGCCGCCAGCATTTCATCAGTGTTTTATCGGTATTCGTCGATTATTGATAGGTTGTTGAGCGCTTTTAATCGGTGGCCCATAGGAGTTAATGAGTTGCCAATCGGTGGCCAATCGGAGGCGGGGTGGCGTTTCACCGATTGAACAATTATTTATCACCGATACCCGGTCACACAGAAAGCCTGAAATTAAATCACTTATGACAACCGATCAAAACAGCAAATAATTCGAACGATTGGGTACCGATTTAAGCCCGACCGTCTGTGTGATCGGGGCATAAGAACATGTTAGAAACTTGAAATCACATACCAATTTCAACATGTTTGACAATGAAGAACAACACTAGAGGGCTTGGGCCACCAAAACGGCTCTCCTATATAACTTATATAAAATGCGTCATTTCCAAGGTCCAAAAAATACAATTTTTATTCAAACCACAGGTGCCACCCTATATTTCTCACAAAGATACACCCTTGCACAAGTGAAAAATGCAGAGAAAACAGGGGGTCATGTGGCATATAAGAAAAATCTCTTGGCTTCAGTGACATGACTGGTGTTTTGCTACATTTTGAAATAGGCACCGGCTAAAACAGGGACATGTCACTTCAGCTCACATGATTTCTCCAAAAACCCATCTATTATGACAGAAAGTCTTTTGATCTATTCTCTAGCACCCATGTATTACATAAAAAGCTCAAAATAGTAAATATTTCTTGACAAAAAGCTATTCTGAGGCAAAAAGTTTGGCACTATTTCTTTGCCGGACTTCTTTCGACTACACCATGAAGCACTTCCGGGTCTATTTGGTGGCCCTATACCTAGACAATTTATATTCATAGTAAAATACAGTCAAACCTGTGTTAAGAGGCCACTCTAAACATGATTAGTTTGTAGGCTCAAGTTACAGATTAACCCTTTACCCCATAGCCGGTTTCTAGTATTTAAGATAGGTGACTACTTAAAGCAGGTTGAAAGTAAAGCAGAATGTGCCTTAAGGATAGAATGTAGAAATTATTTCTTATGGTATATATTCAATTTTATTCATGGCTGAATGGATTGGAACTATTTTCTTAAGTGGAGTAATAATTTAGAGGCATAAAAAGGACTATTTATTGGGTAATGAGTTAATGCAGGACAAAATCAATGCAGAAAGCTCTTACAGAAGCTTTCTGGTTTACTTTCATCCTGCATTGACTTTAAGATCATCATGTCTTAACAGTGACCAGCCGCTTAACCCATTACCCCATAGCCTTTTCCTAGTATTGAAGATAGGTGACCACTTAAAGCAAGTTGAAAGTGAAGCAGAATGCGCCTAAAGGCGCATTCTGCTTTGCTTTCAGCCTGCTTTAAGCTGCCATCTGCAATAATATAGAAAATATTTATTATGTCATATATTCATGGCTGTGTAAAAAGGAACTATTTTCTTCAGTGGAGGAATGATTTAAGGTGTTACAAGGGGTATATATGGGGTAATGGGTTAACACAGGTTTGACTGTACAGATGGTCCTCAATAACTCAAACACCTTTAAGTCCAACTTACCAATATTTCTTCACTTGAAACATGATAACTCCACTTACACCAATCCAAATTATCATTATTTCAAA
Source organism: Gari tellinella (assembly GCA_922989275.2). Lineage (NCBI taxonomy): Eukaryota > Metazoa > Mollusca > Bivalvia > Cardiida > Psammobiidae > Gari > Gari tellinella. Next base: position 59,096,169 of record OV277858.1, read on the forward strand.
CTTAAATCCTAGCATAGCCATCTTGAAATTTTGAAAATTCACGGGAAAAATTAAACAATTTTTGAAGAATTTCAGGTAAATTCAGTTAAATAATTTCAAAGCATATTTTTTCTAGAAAGGATAGTTGCTTATAACAGGATTAACTGCATTACAATTGTTGTTTATACTTTACCTGAATTTTCTGACAAACACAGTCTTGGTGTTCCTCTCAGGTGAAAGTTGACTATTTTTCGTTCTCCAACAACTTTGCCTGGAATGAAAGGGACTGATATGTATTTGTAAAACATCACATGGCCCCACCAAATGCAAAGTCTTACATGAGCTAAACTTAAAGTCTGACAGAGAATGGCAAACTTATCTCAACACCTTCATGTAAATCATAAACACCGCAGTTATTATTTAAAAGCCCTATTCTTTCAATGGGCAAGCTAAAACCTGCAAATGAAGATTTGATTAGATTTGTTATGATTTTACGTCGCTTTTAACAGTATTTCAGTCATATCGCGATGTCCAGTTAATAACAGGTGGAGGAAGACCCCAGCTAATGAAGATTTGAGCCCCTAAAACTTGAACAAGCCTAATCCATTTTTGACTAATTTGGGTAGTTTTCTTACACTGTATTGCAAAATAATGAACAGAGAAAGACCATGATCACTGTTGCATAGGACATGTGTACTCTTTACAGGTTCATTGTGGATGAATATACACAGTTTGCATAAGACATACAATCTCTTTAAGGTACACTGTTTATAAGATACTCGTCTTTAAGGGCATGGCTTCAGATAAGGGAAGTATTACAATTTTTTAACTTTTTTTCGACATTAAACTCTATGATGTTACTACTCATTAGAATCATCTCTAAAACACCATAAGATTTGGTTCTGAAATGAGTAAAAAATGTTGGATTTGTTCAGTTTACTTCCTCTTATGTGCAGCCCTGTATAAGTGTATATTGGGGAGCTTACTAGGGCCAGGTTTGAACTTCTGGTATGGCTTGTCACAAAGGGTGGTCCTCGACATACTGGCAAACGTCCAGCTCTTAGTAGTATGCCTGAAATTCACAATGAAGAAACCATTGTGTCATATTGAACCTTTCCCCAGTAGCTTGTTATCTGTGCTCAACCCATTACCCATGGCATGTTTCTAGTTTTAAAGATAGGTGACCACGTAAAGCAGGTTGAAAATACAGCAAAATGCATTCTGCTTTATTTTCAGCCTGCTTTAAAACATTACCCCATAAATAAGCCTTTTTACACATTTAATCATTTTCTCCACTAAAGAAAATACTTCCATGTTATACTATTATGAAAATGTGTCATAAGAAATATTTTCTATATCCTAGTAGATGGTAGCTTAAAGCTGACTGAAATAAAGCAGAATGCTCAATAAGTCTTATGCAAAGATTTAAGCAGAGATGTCATATTGGAAATGTTTCAGTGGCCATTTTACCAAGACATTGTTGCTTACAGGATTGATTGAGTTGGGTTTTACGGCACCGCAACACATGCAATGGTCATTTGACACAGATGCATAAATTTCTTCCGTATAAGCACCATAATTACATTTATATCTTCCTCTTGTTTAATCCTACATGCTCACCTGTGTGTGTGTGTGTGTTCTATAAATAGCACAACGACAAATGATAAAGCCTTAACTGTGTTAGGGAGTCAAATCTTTAGCTTATTGGTTATGGTTTTGGACTGTTAAGTAGGTGTCCCAGATTCGATACCCACCCAAGATTCTTTCATAATATCCAATATGGATTTTTCTTCTGTGATTTGTTACCATCTAGTTTCTCTTAAGACTGCGTAAGCCCCATAGGATGCCACTCAATAGATACTATCAAATGAGAATTCTTTGATTGATATTAAATACAGAAGGATGCTTAACCTGTTATTCCATAGCCTGATTCTAGTATTAAAGATAGTTGAAACTTAAAGCAGGTTGAAAGTAAAGCAGAATGCGCCTAAAGGCTACAATCTGCAAGGATATAGAATATATTTTTTTATAGAACACATTCATGTATAAAATGGAACTATTTTCTTCAGCGTAGAAATAAATCTAATGCACTACAATGCATATACAAGGAGTAAAGGGTTAAATGAGTTAATAAGGTGAACTTACACGAACAATGAAGAGTCCATACCAGCTGCTCCTCGCCTGTCGCCAGGAATCTCACCATCATCCACTATTGTGTCAGGAGTATTAGCCATGGAAGCTTCCTGCAGAGATCTCACACAGAACTCCACCGTGTCTTCTAAGTCTTTATGCACAACTGTAGAAAATAGAATGAATTCTTTCATCAATTGTGTATCAGTGTAAATCAACTATGTTCAATAGGCCCATCATATTAACCTATGGTGACATATATATGCATCCTTTACAAAGTGTACAGTGAGCAGTAGACTTGCTCTATGTAAACATTGTAAATACCACATCTATGTTCAACTCATATGAAACCTCCATTCTAAGTATCAACTTCCTAGTACAGTAAAACCGCTCTATTGCGACCACTAAAACAAAGGCTAATTGAATGTATAAAAGACAGGTGACAGCTTAAAGCAAGGTGACAGTAAAACAGAAAGCTCCTTAAAGGATTTTTTTGTGTTTTACTGTCACCTTACTTAAAGCAGTCACCTGTCGTGAACACCTAATAATTAACACATTTTTGTGGTCATAATAGACTATAAACCCAATAAATATTTCAAAATCTCAATACTTGCATCAAAACTCTGATTTCAGCCAAAAAAAGCATTGTCAAAATTTTGAATACTTTCACAACGCTACATCAATTATCAACCTATAGAGAGCCTCCATTCATGTATATTTCATGTAGTATTTGAAGCGGCCAAAAATTTTAACTTTGAGGTTTCAGCAAAAACAAGTCCAAAAACAGGTGGTATTATGAAAATATTTCAGGAGTATTAGTACAATACAACACTTTCCCAAAAACTTTAACCAAAACCAAAACCAACACCAATGCAATGGTGATTATTTCTGTGCCCCAATTCCTCCAATGGGCAAGCTAAAATGCCTCTATCCCCCTTATTATTGTACACAACTCCTGCACTAACATGACTTATTTTCAAAAAAAAATCTTTATGTCAGCACCAAACCCTATGGTATGACTAGTCATTAGAATTGTCCAGATGATTCTAATGAGTAGTCACACCATAGAGTTTAGTAGAAACAAAGAAGGAGACTTAATTGGGAAACTTTAGTTGACTCTGTCAGATCTCTAGCCCTGACTTACATGACTTATAGCCAAGGTTGCTTCCTATGGCAATAATCTGTAGGTCTTCCCAGTAGCTGTGAATGTCTGACAGTTGCTTGAAGTGGTACTTCTTCAATGGGAACTCATATCCCTCTGGAGCCCTTGTCTTGTTGTAGCCCCTTAGTGATTCCCTAGTGTCCAGTATGCTGGCATTGAGGTGAATATAGACATAGGACTGAAACATACCAGAACAGACAGGTTAATAATTTCCTCTCCTTAACCCTTTCTCTAGTAGCTTGTTTTAAATACAGAAGACAAATGGTTGCTTGATGCAGGCTGAAAGTAAAGTACAATGCTTCTTAAGAGGTCATACGAAATATATTCTATAGCAGTAATATAGAATATAATCCTAGCAGATTGTAGTTTAAAGTAGGCTGAGAATTAAGCAGAATGTACATTAAGACTCACTTTGCATTTACTTTCAACCTACTGTAAGTGGTCACATGTCTTTAAAACTAGCAACAAACAATGAATTTGGGGCAATGGGTTGAGTACAGTAAAAACAGATGGGTTCCTGGGAACATGTGTGTCACCTGCAAGCAAGCATCAGTAGAACATTCACTTTCCATAAAAGAAATTTCATTTCAAAATCCTCAGTAATTAAAAGAAAATGTTGAAAAGGGGAATAACTCTCACAATATTGATACAAGAGTCATGACCCTTTAATAATAATAATATACCAAGTTAAAGTCTGCTTTCAGTCCGAATGACCGCTCAGCAGACTGTTCATTTTTGTACCCTTTGATAGAAGAGTTCTGACTCTTGTGCAATACATTTCCACTTGTCAAGTTCTTTCCATAAATGAAGTTTTATCTTAAAAGCTTCAGTAGAACAGGAGTTATGAGGCGTAACACAAAAAGCGTGATGGACAGACAGACAGAGATGGACGGACGGACAGACATTTCAGGTTTAAGTGACTTTCACATTGTTAAAAAAGTGTGAAAAGACACATAAAGAAGCCACATAAACCCAAAAAAGCTACATAAACCCAACATGGACAAACGGAATGAACAGCTCTATTGTTTTCTTTTGTTCTGTGTTATGTCATCTAGTCCCATATAACCAAAACCTTAGCGTCGACGGACAGACTCCGGAGAAGGGATCCCTAAGTGTCACCTCTGCATACAGCAGGTGACACAAAAAGCAAAAAAGTAAAGGGATAATGATTGAAGAATTCCAACTAACAAGACCAATCACCTGGGCTTCAGATATGAGGGAGTAAACTGAACAAATCCAACATTTTCTCAATTATTTCAGCACCAAACCTATGGTGTTAATACCCAGTAGAATCGTTTCGAAGAGACAATTCTAATGAGTAGTAACACCATAGGTTTTAATGCAGAAAATGAGAGCACCGCAAACGGGTGCTGGACGCTCGACTTTCATATACATGAGACGGCTACAATTTTCAAACTTAAAGAATGTGTTTGGGTGTTTAATGCCCAATTGATCATAGAAGTTTGTAAGCAACAACAACTTAAACATACTTGGACAGTCTAAATTCCATTTAAAGTAAACTGTAAGTCAAAAGAAGGACAATATCTTTGCCTGCTTTACCTGCCTTGTTGTAATGAGTTGCCCTTTTGAAACTAAACAAGTATTGAAATATATTGGAAGTTTGAAATTAATAACTTTCTACAGTTACTGAATAATTTCATATACAAATTCTTGGTCAAACAAGGGCAATAACTCTGCATTGACAAATCCCATGATTATCTGCTTTGTTGAAAGGTGATGCCCTTTTGAAACTGAACAAGTATTTAAAAGTTTCAAGTTAATACCTATGGTAATTATTGAGAAATTTCAATTTACAAGTTTTATGTAAATAAAGACAAGGGCAATAACTCTGGAATGGCACATCCCTGATCACCTTTCTTGTTTGCATGAGTTGCCCTTTTGGTATAACACAAGTATTTAAAGTTTCAAGTTAATACCTTCAACAGTTATTAAGATATTTCAATTTACAAGTTTTAAGTAAATAAAACAAGGGCAATAACTCTGGAATTACAAATCACAGAGTAACCTACCATGTTGTAATAAGTTGTCCTTTTGATACTGAATAACTATTCAAAGTTTCAAGTTAATATCTTTCACAGTTATTTAGATATGTTAATTTACAATTTTTAAGTAAATAAAAAAAGGGCAATAACTCTGAAATGACAAACCTCAGGGTTACCTGTCTTGTTTTAATGAGTTGCCCTTTTGATACTGAACAAGTGTTCCAAGTTTCAAATGAATACCTTTGATAGTTATTGAGATATGTTAGTTTATAACTTTTAAGTAAATAAAACAAGGGCAATAACTCTGAAATGACAAATCCCAGGGTTACCTTCCTTGTTGTAATGAGTTGCCCTTTTGATACTGAACAAGTATTCCAAGTTTCAAATGGATACCTTTGATAGTTATTGAGATATGTTAATTTATAATTTTTAAGTAAATAAATCAAGGGCAATAACTCTAAAATGACAAATCCCAGGGTTACCTGCCTTGTTGTAATGAGTTGCCCTTTTGATACTGAACAACTATTCCAAGTTTCAAATGGATACCTTTGATAGTTATTGAGAAATCAACTCTTACAAAAACCTTAAGCAAAAAACTTAACCGACGCAGACGCCGACGCAGACGCTGACGCAGACGCTGACGCAGACGCAAGGGTGACGACAATAGCTCGACTTTTCGAAAAAGTCGAGCTAATAAAGTTTTTAAGCTTTATAAATACTCCCCTCATCAGGAGCTCTGCAAGGCTATCACTCTATCTTTATTGCAGCGTTTTTTTTCCTTTTTTGAACGGTACCGGGGAACGGACCCGTTCCCAATTGGAGGCGGACCCTTCCCAATTTGGCGACCGGACCCTTCCCAATCAAAAGAAATCAAATATCGGACCCGTTCCCAATCAAAATAAACATATTTCCCAATTGTCAAATTACTTTTTCCCTTTAAATCATAGCAAACCATCCATATTTCAACTTATCTTTTGCTACAATGAATGTCTCGTCAAGGAAATATACAGAAGTTTATAATTCCGTGGTCTCGTGAATGTAAACAAAGTTACTCAACTCCATTGACATTTTTGGGAGTATGTATAAAACAATACCAGTGATTACGGCCGAATTTCGGAATCGGTCTGGGCGAAGATTTATACATGACCCTTCATCGAGACTGGTTAATGTTGCGTGATCACAAAATCCGCTGAAATTGATAAGAGTTTACAAACCCAGTCTGACTCTGTTTACCATCAAACCTACAATTAAAACAATCATGAGCCATAATTCAAAGTATTACAGAATTGTTTTGAGAAAGACGATAATGATGAACTTGAATCTAGATCACTGCCTAACACTCGCGAGCTTGATTGGCAGTATTCAGAGATAGATAAGATAAGATTTTGGATTTTACCAAGTCATCAACTCTGTCTCGGCCGCAACAGCGTCTACTGTGAGTAACACACCCAGCGTAGATTTAGTTTTTACACCATGTTTACCATCATAAACAGTTCTAACGGTTTAGTAACTTAAATTCCCAATTTCTGCGTTGTCATCATTTCAAAACTCGTTTTTCCCAATTTGACATGAAAAATTCCCAATCTGAGGGGTACCGGACCCGTTCTCAATTGGGTGGAAAAACCCCGCTGTATTGGTTATTTTTTACAGATGACTTTTGAGGAAAATTATGCAAGGCTTATTTCTGTATAGGTTTGTAAGAACAAAATATATCACCTGGTCTTTATAATTCACCAACTCCTTGCCAAAAGAGAGCAGTCCCATATCACCCAGTAGCCCACAGATCTCGAAGAATGACTGGATATACTTCTTGGAGTGCAGCAACTGTTGGGATACTGTAAACGGCAACTTCATCACTGGGTACAGCCGATTCCTGGGGTCATTGAGGATCTCGGACAAGCCGTCGATCTGAAAGCAGAAGTACAGTAAACCACTTTGTTACAACAACAGTAAAATCTCTATAACAACCACTAGATTGTGTTAAATACTAGGTGTTTAAGACAGGTGACTGCTTAAGTTTCTTTAGGAATGAATGAATGGTGTTTTACAGCCCATCTACACAAAAAGGTCATTTAGAGCTGAAAAACATTCTTTAGGAGCTCCTTTGGTAGCTTATAACAGGCTGAAAGTAAAACATAATGCACAGTAAGGTGCATTCTGCTTTACTTTCACCCTGCTTTAAGTGATCACCTGTCTTCAAAACTAGAAATAGGCTATGGGGTTAAGGTTAAGATACTTACATCATAGCTAACATTAACAAGCTGACAGAACACACAGACAGGAAGGTTTAATAGAATGTCACCCAGCACACACCAGCCCTTAGGAAAACCTGTAAAGACAATCACACGTTTTGTAGGTTATAAACAAATAAAATTCAAAGTATTTGAGATGGGTCTGAATGTCATTTAACCCTTTCCAATGTAGCCCACAAATCACATATTAGAATTAAATTTATCACTATAGAAGCTTTCTACTTTTTTCATCTTGCTTTAAGCTACAACCTATATTCATCATCATCAAAGACTATATAATTTTAACATTTATGCAGAAGAAGAGGTAAAAGTGTCCCTTGGTGCTTTTGTGGAGGAATGGGTTAAATATGCATTTGGAAAACCTAAATTCTTAAAATATGTCTTTTGGAATCCCAAATTCTTAGAAATGACAAGATGAATACATATGACCTTTTCCAAGGTACAAGTACACAAGTAGTTACATGAGACAGAACGGTCTTGATAACACACTCACAAACTCAACATGGTATTTGATCCAAAGCTTCAGATAAGGTGAGTATTTAAAAACCTAAAATCTTTATTTCTGCATTAAACCCTATGGCATCACTACTTATTAGAATCGTCTCTTTGAAACAATTCTAATGAGTAGTAACACCATAGGATTTGGTGTAGAAATGAATGAGGAACTGTTGGATTTGTTCAGTTGACTTTCTCTTATCTGAAGCCCTGTGGATTTGAATTCTAAGCAAATGAAAGTCATCCCTTTTTTGGTCATAATTATTGAGACTTCAATGCACTTTTTTAATAGATTTGTCCTCAGTGAAGACTCATTACTTTACAGGAACTTGCTTGATTTAAACATTGTGATCCATCTACCTGCATGGTAAGGTACACGTGGGGTATATCTTCTCCATGTCATCTCATCAAAGTACACATGAGGCTCCTTCGAAGGCCATTGACTGTTGCCACTTGTTTGTGCTGTTTCATCTGAAAATATCTGACACACACACACACACACACAATAAGAATGGTTTCTAACTGAAAATCTTGTTTCTCTAAGACTATGTACAGTAAAACCTCTCTATTAGACCAACAAAATTGTGTATGTTATTAGGTTTTTATGACTATTGACAGCTAAAAGCAAGGGGATAGTAAAACAAAATTTCTTTTAGGAGCTTTCTGTTTTACTGTCACCTTGCTTCAAGCTGTCACCTGACTTTTATCAATTAGCCTTCATTTCCGTGGTCGTAATAGAGAGGTTTACTGTGTAAAACAATCTGCTTAACCCTTTACCCTATATAACCAAATAACTTTTTTACCATTCAAACACAACAAAATAAGTTCCATTATAAACATCATAGTCCATCACCATGACACTTTGGCTTGAAAATACTGATTTGATGGTAACTTAAAGCAGGCCAATAGAAAAGCATAATATGCCTCAAGGCACATTCAGCTTTACTTTCAGCCTGCTTGAAGTGGTCTCGTGTGTTCAAAACATGAAACAGGCTATGGAGTAAAGGGGTAAACCCATTACCCAATGACCCTTTTCTAGTTTTGAAAATAGATGACCATTTAAAGCTGGTTAAAAGTAAACCAGAATGTGCTGCCTTGAAGCGCATTCTGCTTTACTTTCAGCCTGCATTAAGCAACCATCTGCTAGAATATATTAAATATTTCTTTGGTCAATATTAATGACTGTACAAAGTTGGAACTATTTTCTTTAGTGGAGGAATAAATCAAAGGTGTAACAAGAGGCCCATGCGGGCCTAAATATCGCTCACCTGGAAAAACCAACACAAGGGTCACATAACCTCTGGGGTGGTATCATTTTTTACCCAAGAGACATAATTTCAAAAATCTTGCTGATGAACTTGACAATTAAGTGTTCTGTCAAATATAATAATTTGAACAACATTGAAAGAGGACCTAAAGATGATGCTTTGTGCCAAATATCTAAGCTCAGGGTACTGTGGTTCCAGACAAGAAGATTTTTTTTGAGTTTTCATTGAAGAAATCTATTTTTAGCTCCTGTGACCTAGATATGCAACTGACCGGAACCATATAATCAATATTGGTTAAGGGATTCAAGAAATGTCACCATGCCAAATATCAAAGCTCTGGCCATAATAGTTCAAGATAAATACATGTTTGAAGATTTCACTATATAACTCTATGTAAAATTATGACCCGGGGGCGGGGTCATTTTTGACCCCAGGGACATAATTTGAACAATCTTGATAGAGGACCTTAAGAAAATGCTTTGTGCCAAATATCTAAGTTGAGGGTACTGTGGTTTCAGACAAGAAGATTTTTTAAGTTTTCATTGAAATAATCTTTTTTTAGCTCCTGTGACCTAGATATGCAACGAACCGGAACCATATTAACAATATTGGTTCGGGGCTTCTAGAAGTGTCACCATGCCAAATATTAAAGCTCTAGCCATATTAGTTTTAGAGAAAAAGATGTTTGAAGATTTCACTATATAACTCTATGTAAAATTACGACCCCCGGGGCGGGGGTCATTTTTAACCCCAGGGACATAATTTGAACAACCTTGATAGAGGACCTGAAGACAATGCTTTGTGCCAAATATCTAAGCTCAGGGTACTGTGGTTTCAGACAAGAAGATTTTTTAAGTTTTCATTGAAAAAATCTATTTTTAGCTCCTGTGACCTAGATATGTAACGGACCAAAAATGTTTGAACAATTTTGAAAGAGGACCATATAAGGATCATTCCTGCCAAGTTTGGTGAAAATCCATCCAGTGGTTTCAGAGGAGATGTTGTTCAAAGAAATTGTTGACGACGAACGAACGACGCACGACGAACGACGACGGACACAGGACAATCAAAATAGCTCACCTTGGCACTACGTGCCAGGTGAGCTAAAAAGGCATGTTTATGGTGGAATGGGTTAATACTGCCACTGATTTGCAAATGAGCTATCAGCTGCTATTACCAACTTTTCATGCTTATAAGAGTTAAGTGATACCTTATCTTCCTCGAACATAAAACTGGAATGTTTCTCCGAATCTTTCTTCTTCTCATCATTCTCTTTATCATTGTCTTTATCTTGCTCTTCCATGGCTGGTTCCTTGGAGATTTGAGAATTCATTTCATCTACCATCTCGGATGTATCTGTTTCATCAATGCTCATTCCCTGTCCTGTTGAATTCTTTTCCACATTGTGTTTTTCCTCTTCAAGATCTACGTTTTGTTTCTCCAATCCAGAGTCTTCAAGTTTCTGTTTTTTTCTGTCCCCCTGGTCTATCTCATGAGTAGTAACCGGTTCTTTCCTCTTTGAACCTCCAACTTTTATATTTGCAATCTTTTCAGCTGAATCCTCAAGTTCTGTTTGTAAATTGCTAACCGTCTCGTCTGCCACTTGAAAAGCTGCTGTATTTGCTGTCATGTCTTCTGAGCTAGGTATTTTCTCTGACTCTGTATCTGTATTGTCTGAGTTATGTATGCTCTCTGTGCCCGTATCAGCTGTTCTGTTTATTGAGGTATGTATCCTCTCTGACCTTGTAACTGCCGCTATGTCTTCTGAATTATGTATTTGCACTGCATTCATATCCCCTGTAGTGTTTTCTGAGCTATGCATTGTTTCTGCCTCTCTATCTGTCGCCATGTCATTGTCTTGTACATTCTCCAGGCCATAGTCTTCGTAACAAACATGCCAGAGAATTTGGTGGGCTGCCTGTATACGCAACATCTTGGGCAGTAGACCATATCTAGCACCAGCTCTCTGTAAGTCAAAAAACAAACTCTATGAAGCTATATCATTTTAATAGGTTTATTGCTCATCCTGTTTTGTTTCTTATACCTTTCCTTCAGAGTAAACCAATTACCCCATTAAACACCTTTAGTTTATTTAAGAAATGAACTGATTTTTTTCGGCGTTCAAGCGAAATGAACGACAGAAAATTATCGGCAAATACCATGAATCGCGCTAGCTATTCATGGTAAATTTGCTGATAATTTTCTGTCGTTCATTTTGCTTGAACGCAGAAAAAAATCAGGTCATTTCTTATATTTACAATATATTTGCTGTAATTTCTAACATTAAATAAACATTTTGTTAGTACGCTTGTATGTTTAATCCATATTAGAGGTAGATAACACGAATAATGTGTATCATATATGGAACAGTCATGACCGATTTACTGAATCTGTGTACATTCGAAAGCAGAAAAAATAAGTTCCATTGTCAACAACTTGACAGTTTGGCGCGAAAAATGCCGATTTTTGATGTCAATGGAAAGGGACGTCATTTTAAAGTAGGATAAATATATCGGGGTTTTTTTTGTCATAAAGAAACGCAGACAGCCGAGCTGTTTATAAGGTAGATTCTTATGTCAATTTTCTTGCAATTTATCTCATTAATAAAGAACAATACTTGTCGGGAATCATGTTTTCCACTAGTAGGAAGGCATAGCTCGGTTAAGAACAAATTTTGAAAAACTCTGCCAAATATTTGCTGCCCCATGTTCCAAAGATTAATTCGCGAATGTAAACTGCAATTGCCCCGCCTCCACTTAGAACCTTTTCCACAAGTCCCGCCCTCTCGAAAAGTGGTATTTATATGAAATGAACGCACTTTTTGTCAAAGGAATTAAATGGGGCGATTGTTAATATTCCTCCGTTGAAGAACAAAAATCATTCAGTTTTATACAGTAATGAATATATATCATAAGAAATATTTTCTATATTTGAGCAGATGATATCTGTTAAAGCATGCTGAAAGTAAACTTACTTTCAACCTGTTTTAAGTGGTTACCTGTCTTCAGTACTAGACACAGGATATGGAGTAATGGGTCAGTGGTTTATTGCTCACCCTGTTTGCATTTTTTATACCTCTCCTTCTTAGTAAAGACTTTTCACGTATTAACCTTTTAATCATAGAAATGCCCTTTCAAGCTTTTACTGAGTCCAGATAACCCTTTACCAAATAGCCTGCTTCTAGTTTTAAAGACAGGTGACACTTAAAGCAGGTTTAAAGTAAAGCAGAATGTGCCTTATGGCACATTCTGCTTTACTTTCAGACTGCTTTAAGTTACCAGCTACTATGATATAGAAAATATTTCTTTGGTATTTATTCTATACTGTATAAAGTGCAATTATTTTCTTCACTGAGGGAAGAAATTGAAGGTGTTAAAATGCATATTTATTGCTCATCCTGTTTTGTTATTTATACCTATCCTTCTAAGTAAAGACGTTTAATATATTAACCTTTGGCTCATAGAAATGCCCTTTCAAGCTTTTACGGTACCCAGATAAATAGCTACACTTAACTTCTCCTACATCATGACAGGTATTGCTATTAAAAGCAGGTAGAAAGTAAACTTTCTGCTATACTTTTATCTTGCTTTAAGCTGCCACCTGAATTCAACACCATCAATGAATATTAATTTGTGGGACTTATATTATGGAGGAGTAGAAAAGGGGCTCTAATGTGCTTCCATGTTGGAAAGGGTTAAACACAAAACCATGCCAATGGGGAATGGGTTAAATAGCCTGGAAGGTTAGATTACATATCAAATTCATTGACACAAGACATCAAATGCTTTACACATTTTTTTCAAAGTGATAACTCAAGTAAGCATTTGAGACAGTTGTCTCTTTGAGAAGACTCTAATGAGTAGGCACAACATAGGATGTTCTGAAGAGTTTTTTCCCTTTGATAACCATGTAATGTTTGATTACTTCCCTTGGATAGTGTGGTACTTAGCACTGGGGTATAAAGTTGTTTCAGAGGAGAAAATAAATGGATAAAGTAACAGATATTTCGTGTCATTCATTGTCCAAAATGGTAGCAGAGCAAAGTTAACCCTTTACTCCATAAGTACACATTTTTACACATTTAATTAATTCCTTAACTGAAGAAAATAATTCCAACTATCCACAAATTAATTTGCAACATAAGAAATATTTCCTATATCCTAGCAGGTGATAGCTTAAAAGTTGAAAGTAAATCAGGATGTGCATTAAGGCGCATTTTGCTTTATTTTCAATTTGCTTTAACCCTTTTCCTTCGTGGCTTTGATTATCACCTGATAAGTGGACTTTTCTGGCTCCCTGTTGTTAGTAGGAACATGTGAGGGCATCTGCAGGGTTAAAAATTACCTAAATATTACACTTGCAAATTTTTGCAAGTGAGTTTTGAACTTACTCCAAAATGCACAAACTACTCGCAAAAGTTAAACTTATATAAAATAGATATGAAATTGAAAGACTTAACACAGAACACTGTTTATACTAAATCTAGGCATATTATTAAGTCTTACTTAAACCAAAAATATTATTTTAATCTAGATCAAATTCATATTTTATGAAGATGGATTCCATATTTAAGATATGATCAGACAGACAAACATGCATGCCATACAGTCTAGACAGCCTCACCAGGATTTTGCAGAAGAAATATTTACGCATTCTGACCATATAGATTTTAAACCCTAGCAGACTGTGCAAACCTTCCTGTATTTTATACTGTACGTGTGTGGAGCTGACGAGGGATTAGATCAATTTTGATTTTCATACCTATGCGTACATAACAAAGGGGTATTTTTCTTACATTTGATAATATTTTGAAGAATGCATGCTGTATGCAGGCCACACACGATGCTAGAGATCTACTTCATTACTCGAAAATGGGGTCAGGTTTATATATCAAATCCATCTACAAACATGTTTTTTTCAGGCCATATATTTCAGGGCTGTGGTTGATAGACAGAACGTCACAGTACAATTAAAAGTATACTTGTACTTGTGTGAGTTTTTTAAATGGCCTCGTCTCTTTGTGTTATCCAGTCAGTGATAAGAATTGTTTACACGCATATTTGCAGACATCGGAACTCCCAAGTAGCAAAGTGCGCATTTCATTAGCCAATGAGAATTGGGAGAGTCCGGTATTACATCATTCTTACCAAAAAAAGAAAGAGGTTGAAAATACCGGAGAAGCTACGATTGGCTTACAAAAAGTACTCGCTGGTCTACTCATCCATTTCCGCCACTCGAAATGATACAAAATAAACCAAGCATAGTCTGACAGACAGAGTATTGTGTTTAGCTGTCTGAAAAAAGCTACTCACATTTTTTTGCGAGTTTGTGGAAAAGTCACTTGCAATTTTCTAATTCCACTCACAATTTACAAGTATGCCAGCTTTATTTGGAACCCTGATCTGGTACCTTATGTAAATGGCTTTGAGACTTTTTGAGCGTCCATTATTTGGTGGCTAATATCTCATTTTCTACTTAAATTTTACTGTCTGTTTAAAACTGTGGACAGACAAATAAACAAACAAAGCAAAAACAATATCTTCTTAGTCGTGTGGGGGCATAAAAATGTATTAATGGAGTAATAGGTGAAGAGCCTGAAGGCTTACCTTGTTATATTTCATACGGGGTGTCTTAGCAAGTAGTTGCTGTCTGTACTCAACATGTTTCTGAATACTGGCTTTGGCTGCCTCAGGTATCACTTGATCTTCTTCCGGAACCTGAGTAAAAAAGTGTTCATAACTTTTAATATGAAAGACAGACAGTCACTTTCTAGCTGATCCTGAACATGAAACAAAGATGGAATCTCCCGTGTCTTTCCAGACGATAGCTTAACCCATTACCCAATGGCCTGTTTCTAGTTTTGAACTTTTTACTTTCCACCTGCTTTAAGTTGTCACCTGTCTTCTGAAGACAGGTGACAACTTAAAGCAGGTGGAAAGTAAAGCAGAATGCACATTGAGACGCATTCAGCTTTACTTTCAACCTGCTTTAAGCTATTATTTCCTAGGTTAAAAAAAAAATTTCAGCGGATGAATAGATTAGAAGTGTTAAAAGGTGTATTTATGGGGGAATGGGTTAACCCTTTCCCCAATAGAAACGCCTTTTAGCGGATATGATTTATTCATCCGCTGAAGAAAATAGTTCCAATTTAATCAGTAATGAATATGTATTATAGGGAATATTTTCTATATTATAGCACATGATAGCTTAAAGCAGGCTGAAAGTAAAGCAGAATGCGCCCTAAGGTGCATTCTGCTTTACTTTCAACCTGCTTTAAGTAGTCACCTATCTTAAGTACTAGAAATAGGCTATCAGGTAAAGGGTTAAGCTGTGCCCTGTTTTAAAACTAGAAAGAGGCTATGGGGTAAGATTTAACAAAAGTTTTACTGTACATTAATTTGCTAAATTACATGTACTGTATATGTGTTTTATGTTTTATGTATATATGTTATGATGATGAGCTTGTATGCTTAAGTCAAATAAAGCATCTGTTCTGTTCTGTATAAAGCCACATTTACTCAAAGTAGCATGGTGATCTCTGAAGTCAAGTTACTGCTAAATGTAGGATAAAACTAGAGCTGTTGCTGTGTCTGTAAGACAAATATCATCCTCCTAGCTGCATGTATGCATAAAATTACTAAGTTCAACAGGCTATGATTCTTAGAAAAACTGAAGCATATCAAAATTTTGAGGCACTGTTCATCTGTGGTTAATGTGAAAGCATCCTATACAACTATGGCTCAAGGTTGAAGACTGTAGAAACTAGAACGGCTATCACTAAAGGTGATAAATACCCCCACTATGCAGCACTCTGCAGACGTTTTCAAGGAGGTTTGACAATGGCAGGGTGCTGCCACCATCATAACAAGAGTTGTCAGAGAGACAACAAAGCTCGACATCGGCACATTTAGAAACTTAAAAGCACACTCAAGGTCACCGAGTTCAACCTTTTTGCCTGCATGGAAAGGTCTTGTCCATATACACATGAAAATCAAATACATGTATGAAGTCACACCTCAGGGGACATAGGAAATATAAGCATTTTTTTAAACCTAAATACAGATTTCGAAACCTTAACCCTGGATCTAAGTTCAAGGTCAAGGTCACAGGGGTCCAAATTTTTCTGTGCATGGAAAGGTCTTGTCCATATACACATACACACACATACCAACTATGAAAGCAACCCTCAAGGGACATAGAAGTTATAGGCATTTTTCGAAACCTAAACACAGATTTCGAAACCTAAACGCGGGCCCTAAGTTCAAGGTCAAGGAGGTCCAAATGTTTCTGTGCATGGAAAGGTCTTGTCCATATACACACACATACCAACTGTGAAAGCAATACCTCAAGGGACATAGAAGTTATAGGAATTTTTCGAAACCTAAACACAGATTTCGAAACCTAAACGCAGGCCTTAAGTTCAAGATCAAGGTCACAGGGGTCCAAATGTTTCTGTGCATAGATAGGTCTTGTCTATATACACACACATACCAACTATGAAAGCAATACCTCAAGGGACATAGAAGTTATAGGCATTTTTCGAAACCTAAACAAAGATTTCGAAACCTAAACGCAGGCCTTAAGTTCAAGGTCAAGGTCACAGGGGTAAAAAAATTTATGTGCATGGAAAGGTCTTGTCCATATACACACACATACCAACTATGAAAGCAATACCTCAAGGGACATAGAAGTTATAGGCATTTTTCGAAACCTAAACACAGATTTCGAAACCTAAACGCGGGCCCTAAGTTCAAGGTCAAGGTCACAGGGGTCCAAATTTTTCTGTGCATGGAAAGGTCTTGTCCATATACACACACATACCAACTATGAAAGCAATACCTCAAGGGACATAGAAGTTATAGGCATTTTTCGAAACCTAAACACAGATTTCGAAACCTAAAAGCTGGCCCTTAGTTCAAGGTCAAGGTCACAGGGGTCCAATTTTTTCTGTGCATGGAAAGGTCTTGTCCATATACACACACATACCAACTATGAAAGCAATACCTCAAGGGACATAGAAGTTATAGGCATTTTTCGAAACCTAAACACAGATTTCGAAACCTAAACGCGGGCCCTAAGTTCAAGGTCAAAGTCACAGGGGTCCAAATTTTTCTGTGCCTGGAAAGGTCTTGTCCATATACACACACATACCAACTATGAAAGCAATACCTCAAGGGACATAGAAGTTATAGACATTTTCTTAAAATTGTTTACGCCGTTCACGACGCCGACAAGGACAACGACGACGACTACACCGGGGGTATTGCAATAGCTCGTCATGTTCTTCGTACAGGGGAGCTAAAAACTTGGAAATTTTATGGCAAGTATCAAGTAAATCAGGTTGAAAGTGAAGGAGTTCGCCGTACAAGATTTTGCCTGCCAATTTCAAGACCAATTTCAAGGCCAAAGGTCAAGGTCACAGAGATTTGAAATGTGTGTCTTGCACATCTACTACTCCTGAGTAACATTTATGCAAAGTATCAAGTGAATCAGGTTGAAAGTGAAGGAGGAGTTCAAAGTACAAGGTTTTGCCTGCCAATTTCAAGACCAATTTAAATGACAAAGGTCAAGGTCACAGAGACCTGAAATGTGTGTCTTGCACATCTACTACACCTGAGTAACATATATGCCAAGTATCAAATGAATCGGGTTGAAACTGAAGGAGGAGTTGAAAGTACAAGATTTTGCCTGCCAATTTCAAGACCAAATTTAAGGCCAAAGGTCAAGGTCACAGAGACCTGAAATTTGTGTCTTGCACATCTAGTACACCTGAGTAACATTTATGCCAAGTATCAAATGAATCGGGTTGAAACTGAAAGAGGAGTTGAAAGTACAAGATTTTGCCTACCAATTTCAAGACCAATTTCAAGGCCAAAGGTCAAGGTCAAGGTCACAGAGACCTGACATTTGTGTCTTGCAAATCTACTACACCTGAGTAACATCTATGCCAAGTATCAAATGAATCAGGTTGAAACTGAAGGAGGAGTTGAGAGTACAAGATTTTGCCTACCAATTTCAATACTAATTTCAAGGCCAAAGGTCAAGGTCAAGGTCACAGAGACTTGAAATTTGTGTCTTGCACATCTACTACACCTGAGTAACATTTATGCCAAGTATCAAATTAATCGGGTTGAAACTGAAGGAGGAGTTGAAAGTACAAGATTTTGCAGACAGACCGACCGACCGACCAACGGACCGACAGGCTGATTCCAGTATACCCCCCTCAAACTGTTTGTGGGGGTATAATAAATAGGTGGGCAAAGTATGTACCGTATTACGTGGATGGACTGATGAATGGACAGACAGACAGACAGACGGGGGTATGCCACCAAAAAATCACTACTATGGCACAAATATTGCATTATTGTGATCATGCAGAAATGAACCACATGTATTTATGATTGCCAAATAGTCTTATACTGACCAATCAGTTCACCCAGTACCTCATAAATACATCTTTTCATGCTTTTAATACATTCCTCCACTCAAGAAAATACTTACCATTAATATGAATCATAAGAAATATTTTCTATATGCTAGCAGATGGTATCTTAAAGCAGGCTGAAAGTAAAGCAGAATGTGCCTTAAGGTGCATTCTGCTTTACTTTCAACCATGCTTTAAGTGGTCACCTATTTTCAATTCTAGAAAAAGGCTAAGGGGTAATGTGTTAAGCCTTTTTTCCCATAGCTTGTTTATAGTATTGAAGACAGATGGTTGCTTAAAGTATGCTGCAAGTAAAAAAGAATGCTCCTTACTATCAGCAGATTTCTTGTAGTGCATATTCATGACTCTTTAACCCTTTCCCTTATAGAAGCGACTTTTAGCACATGCATTATATTCATCCGCTGAAGAAAATAGTTCCAATATATACTGTAATGAATATGTGTCATATTTAATACTTTACTTATTCTAGCAGGTAAAAGCTTAAAGCAGGCTGAAAGTAAAGCAGAATGCACCATATGGCGCATTCTGCTTTACTTTCAACCTGCTTTAAGTAGTCACATATTTTCAAAACTAAAAAAAGGCTATCGGGTAATGGGTTAAAGTGGAACTATCTTCTTTAGCAAGGGAATAAATTAAAGGCAAAAAATACTTATCTATATCTAAGGGGTAATGGGTTAAAATAAGATTGACTGAACAACACTCACTGGTTTAGAGAGGGCCTCTGCTGCCTGTACTGCATCCAGCGTCCGTTTTTTCTTTTTGAGTTCCTCCTTGGAGACACTAAAGTATCGAAGCTTAGCCTGCTCAATAGCCCGTGTCAGTTCTATATCCTGCTGGTTAACAGACGGATCACAAAGATAGGTAAACTGAAATATAAATGTCAGTGGAAATTAACAACAGTAGAATTGAGAATTGGGTCACATAGGTATTGAAACCAATATACAGATGTCAACAATAGAGTTAACCCTTAACCACATAGAAAAATACACATATCAACAGTATTGGATGGAAGATTATTACAACCTAATATGTTTTACAATTAAAAGGGGCAGTGTGCAGGCCTTCAACTGGTCTCAGAGCAAAAAGTAGGAAAAAAGTAGGAGGTTTTGAAGGGGAAAAGTAGGAAAAAGTAGGAAGATTATCAATAAAATAGTAGGAATAGTAGGAACTGTTTGATACAATTGTGTACAAGATAACCTATGAATTCCTCAAAGTAAACCTGCAATCATGAACGAAAGATGGTCTCATCCAAAGACATTTCATTCTTTGATTATAATTCATTTCAACAGGCCCCAGAGGCGAGGCAATGTGGGGGGGGGGGGGGGGTATAGGGGCTCTCCCCTTGGAAAATTTTGAAATCAAGTGCTTCATTTCCTGCATTCTGAGGGTGCTTGAAGACTTATTAGGCAAAAAGTAGGAATAGAAGGAGATTTTGGAAGAAAAATGGGAAAAAGTAGGAAGGGGATTAAAAACTAGGAAAAGTAGGAAAAAGTTGGAATGGTTGAACGCCGGAGTGTGCTGCAGACAAAGGACAGGGAAGCATCCCTTTGCAATGTACTAAAAAAATTACACATTTAAGTCCTATTTTGTCCACTTAAACAATCCCAATATAATACCTGTGTGCAACCGGAATTAAAAGTGAAGGCATGAACATGCATTTCCAGGGCTCCAGCTGAGAGGGAGTAAACTGAACAAATCCAGTATTTTCTCACTCATTTCAGCACCAAATCATATGGTGCTACTATCCATTAGAAATGTCTCAAAGAGACGATTCTAATGAGTAGTGACACCATAGGGTTTAATGCAGAGATAAAGATGTAAGTTTTTCCAATAGCAGCCTTATCTGGAGCTCTATTTCTATGATAACCCCTTCCCTCAAGGCCATTGGTGCAAATGACCTATATCAGGCTGATATTTCATACATTTATAGTAACTATGTGTTAAGGCACCTGTTTGTTAAGAGCAAGATGGAAGTAAAGCAGAAAGCTCCTATAGAAACTTTCTGCTTTACTTTAACCTTGCTTTAAAATACAGGATCAGTGAACCCTAGTTTGGGGGAATTTATCAATGCAGAGTAAAGGCACCTTTACTACCCTAATGTAGGAGCTCTCTGCTCTACTTTAACATTGCTCTACAACAACGTGGATTCAATCAGTAATATCTCATTTGAGTGAATTTATCACAACAGAGTAGATGCATCTACAAGGGCTAATGCAGAGGAAGAGGATAAGCAATTTCTATGAGGGGAGACCATTGACACATTCACCCCTAGCAATGAATTTACTCTTTATTTACAGTGTACCCGAGAAGAGTAATTGTTTTCTGTTCAAACAGTGTAGACCAAGATTAGAGGGCTCCTAAAGGAGCCCTCTGATCTTGGTCTGCACTGTTTGTCATTCTGTAATATATAATACAAAACAACCTTTAATTTTAAATCAAAATGGACTTGACTAAATTGGGAACTAGAATTTTTAGGGTTGAATGAGTGAACACAAGTGAGAATGTATATTGATTACCTCTTTCTTTTTTTCTCCCACAGTTATCCAGACATGGTAACAGCGGATTCTCTTCTCCTGTACCATAGCCACTGTCAGTCTTTTCAACGACTTCTGGTCCATCATGAAACTCAGTTTTAGTTCCTTCTCACGGTTCCTCAACAGCTGTAAGTGTGACATGCCATGTAAAACCTACATTCCAAACTCGTTAATCCAAACACATGATGACAAAGTTGATACACAGATGATTGTAATCGATCCAATCACTTAACTCTTATTCTCAGTAATCCGAAATTATTTTCTTGATCCCATGAAATTCGGATTAACAAGAGTAGACTGTAGTTTAAAAGTTAAAACCTTCCTTATAAATATCACTGGTTGCTGAAAATGTGCAACAAATTTGGAGTACGACCTACTCTAGTAGAGTACATCAAATGCAGATAACTAGAGCCTAAATAATACTGAAATCTTTTCTAGCATTTCAAAGTATATCAAGGGTAGATAACTCTTACCACAATGATCAGATTTCAACAATAATTACACTCCTTCGAGAACTTATAGCTATACCAGGCAAAAAAAGAAACGTCCACAATGTAAAGGTGTGTGCCTTTCAGCAAATTGTATTCAACATATACAAATAAATATATCTACAGATAAAACAATTAAATTCTCGTCTGGAAACAATCTGGTTTTATGAATTTAACGCTGTCTGTAGAAATGACGAAGCTTAACATAAACCCATGATCAAATAAGCGTTGGCATTGAACACAAAACATGGTCAATAGCGGGTATGTCCTCACTACGCACCGATGCATGCAACACAAAGACGCCTCATTGACCTGAAAACACCCCTGATCACTTGTTGGGACATTATTCGCCACTCCTGACGCAACGCTAGCCACATTTGCTCTACGTCGAAACGCCGTGACGTGAACTTGCGTTACATCACACCTAGTCCCAAACATGCTCTATGGGTGCCAAGTCCAGAGATCAATGAAGCGTGTCCATGTTGTTGGCTGTAAAAGGGTGGTGTACAACGCTTGCGACATAAGGGCGGCCATTATTTTCTTTAAACGTGCATCTGCTATGACGCTGACCGGTTTGACGTTGAAAGTAACGTTACATACTTATTCCTAAGTAACGTGAACCGACTTCTGAAGTTCTGAGGTAGTTAAGGTGTGTACATATCACTAGATGTTGACAAACATCTTGGGCGTCTAGACATTGGTACATGTATGTCATCGATACTTCCGGTTTGTTTGGAAAAATTGAAATAACGTCGTTGTTGACTGACATAACATTGACGTCAACAATTCATGAACTGTTATGAAAAAGTTATTTAAATTTTATTTTTTCACATTTATTAAAGAAATAAAGCTTCTAATCTAAACCGCTGTCAGAGATGACTGATATTTCTTGTTGAAATGTTGCATATACCTGCAAAACGACGGATGCTGATACCGGCTTCCAACGTCCCGATGGCTTGGTTACATTCTTCTAGCGATAATCGGGGCAAAATATTACCGCATTCCATCGCATATGAAACTCTAATGTGATGGCTATGTGCAGAGTAAGATGTATCTTGCGTTATTTTCTCGTGCTACACATGCAGTACAGTTTGTGCTCTATAGACTCAAATAGCAAACAACGTCGGACATATACACATGGTTAGCAAGAATTGCGGGCCAAATTTATAAAAAAGAAAATTAACTTTGTTGTTTTTCTTCAGAAAAAGGATGTCTAATTAGTGAAAGAAAAAAGTAGTGAAATATATACAGTATTTATTTAGATCAAGTGATATGAAGTTTAACACTATATATCATAGTGGACGTTTCTTTTTTTGCCTGGTATATATACATTGTGTGCAAGTTATTGAAATCCATTGAAAACTAGTTGCAAGAAGGTAAACACTGTTAGATATGACATTTTCAGCAATTCAAGGGTGGATAACTCTTGACATATTTGTCAAATTTCAACTATAATCAAACTCATCTGAACTCTTATAGGCATATACAATCTGAGCAAATTTGAGGAGGATTGGATAAAAAGTAGGGATGGGAATTCGAACCCAAATTGCTATTCGAATATTCGCTTAAAGTATTCGAATAATTCGAATAACTCGTCTGGAATAAACACTTTGTCCGGGGGGGTATCCGATCCGAGTATAATTTCATCATCAAATGCAATTATTCAATGTTTGCTTCGAAGAAATACCTATCTTAAATAGAACAAACCATGAGCAGAATGTGTATTCTGTGACAATCGTCTGATTGACTGGTTAACTTATCAACTTTTGCAACCATTTACTCCAGTTAATCTTTGTAGATATGGCGGTCTCCAAACGTAAGGGATGCAACTCGTGTTTAACGCAGCATCTATAACTGCATTTAAATTAGTTTCGAATTAAGTCTTCCGTTAGGTAGAGTCAGGTTTTTTTGCGTAAATATTTTGTCAGCTTTACAAATTATATTTAATCTGCCTTTAAAATTAATCTGAACACACGCTCTCAAGTTTCTGCATGCAGATGTTACACTCAGAAACGAACGTAACAAACAAAACAGGTTGCTGTTTTATTGTCGGCAGAACGAGTAAATTATTTCACACAGGCGAAGCAGTAGCCGGTGACATAGTTGCGTTTTAGTAAGAATTTGATCGTTATATAGGTCTTGTGTAAGGTCAATATTAAGCTTTCATGACGTCTTAACTAGAATGGTTGATGATTTTAAATAGTGTTTGCGTGATATATTGGTCGTTTACGAAAACCGTCATTTGAGCCGCTATGATTGGCGATATTAACAATTATTCGTCTTTTTTTGATTGGCTGCTCTTAAATGCCCTGTGCTAAACACCCCTCTTTTGTTTGGCAACTAGGGTTCCCCAACATGTCAATTAATTAACTGCGAGTCCATTGATCCGATGTTAGGGAGGGCCGTCGATTACATAACACAGCGGGTAATGTTTGCAAACTGTGTACAGCTTGACAGGTGCTATCAAAACACTGACCAGCCGGGGGTGATAATCACCCTACACACGAGGATTAATGGCGAATGATTAGCCTGGTTGGAGAAAATGAAACAGTCTCTAAAATAAAATGAATAATCCATATTATGATTTTAATAAAAATAAAATTTCAGAGACAACTATTCGAATACTTAAATGGGATTCGAATATTCGGCCCTTATGCGAATATTCGAATATTCGGTCCCGTCCCTAATAAAAAGTGTTGCCTCTAGAGTGTAAACATGTTAAACATGGCATTTTCAGCAATTCAAAGGTAGATAACTCTTGACCTATTTGTCAGATTTCAACCATAATCAAACTCATTCGAACTCTTATGGTAATATACAATCTATGCAAGTTTGAGAAAGATTGAATAAAAAGTGTGGCCTCTAGAGTGTAAACACTAAAATTGTTGACAACGAACAACGAACGACGGACATTCAAGGATTGCAAAAGCTCACCCTAAGCTAGCTCAGGTGAGCTAAAAATAGAAAGGTTGCTTATGATTTTATTTGCTTGCCTTTTCTTCTCTTTTTTTTTTCAAATTCCAATTTTTACAGTAATGAACATGTACCAAAAGAAAGGTTTTCTATATCCTAGGAGATGGTAGCTTAAAGCAGGCTGAAGTAAAGCAGAATGTGCCTGAGGTTTTAAATGGTCTTTTGTCTTCAAAATAGGCTATTGGGTAAAGGATTAAAACTGAATACACCAATTTGATTTGTGTGTGATTGCTAAAAGGTGGCTTACCCTTAGGAGTCTGAAGTTTTCCAACACTTTCACTGCACTCACCACCTCAATAATCCAGTTAGCACGTCTTATATGCACCACTGTGATCAGTTCTGTGCATGTAGAAATAATCAATAACAATCTATGAACAACTTGACCCCTTCATCAAATAAAAGGCCATTCAGATACCAGTACTATTTAACCCATAACCTCATAAATACACCTTTTATCTATTCCTCCACTGAAGAAAAAACTCCAATTTATAGAGTCTCATTTATATATGCCTCAAAGAAATATTTTCTAGATCCTAGCAGATGGTGGCTTAACTCTTTCGCTGCCAAATTAATCATGATATTTTTACCCCTTTGCCGTTTCATTGCTGTCTGCTTCAATTTTGTTTTTTACAAGATTGTTTAAAAGTAAGATTCAATGTAGAATGACTTTAAACATATTGATACTAGTGTCAAACTGTTTGGATCATGATCAGACGCCGTGTAGCGCTGTGTCTGATCATGATCCAAAGTGTTTGCAAAGTCGCCTTCTTGCGCCATTGGCAGTGAAAGAGTTAAAGAAGGCTTTAAATCTGCTTTAAGTGGACAACTGTCTTCAAAACTAGAAACAGGCTAAGGAGAAAAGGGGTAACAATGTTCCCGTTTTTTCCCTGGAACTTCAAATGGACAAATCCAGTTTCCAATTAGGTGTACAAAGTCATGTTGTCCTTATTTTTGATTAATGTACTTCAATACCCCAAACAGTGAAGACCCTGATCTGAGGGCTCCTTAACCCATTACCCCATAGTCTGTTTCTAGTAATGAAGATAGGTGACCACTTAAAACAAGTTGAAAGTAAAGCAGAATGTGCCTTTAGGCACATTCTGCTTTACTTTCAGCCTGCTTTAAAATATTATCTGTTAGGATAAAGAAACTATTTCTTTTGGTACATATTCATGACTGTATAAATTGGAACTATTTTCTTCAGCGGAATAAATAGAAAACGTAAAAGGGCGTATTTATGGGGTAATAGGTTAAGGATCTGGATCATCACAGTTTGTATAGGGCAAGTGTACTATTCACAGATATGCTGTGTTAACAAGGGTGACAAAGGTTCAAAGGGATAACACTTTCCTCCCAATGACCTAGAATGCTATTACATACTTGTCATAAGAACAGAACAGAACAGATGTTTTATTTGACTTAAGCATACAAGCTCATCATCATAACATAATTATATACATAATAACATAAAACTGAAGGTACTAAAATTATGAGATACAAGGCATGTTTAACAGAAATATCAACATGGACCATGTATCCCGAGAGTACTTATTCATCGAATACACAGGAAAGCTTACAGCAGTAGAAAGCAGAAAGCTACCTGGCTTAAACACACTTGGAAATATGTCATTTGCAAAGGAAAGGATTAAGAGCCCTTAAATACCTTTATTCATTTTTTATGTACAGTCAAACCTCTTTATCATTTAAGCTGTCACCTGGCTTTCATACAATCAATTAAGCCTTCTTTTTAGTGATTATAATAGAGAGGTTTTATTGTACTCATAGAAATGATTAGGTTCAATATAGGATAAAAGTAAAGCAAACAGCTCTCTGCTAATACTATGCTTCCATCTTAGGAGCGTAACCAGAGATGTTGTTGTGTCTGTTATGTTTAGTTTGCATTATATATAGTGAGTTCTTCTAACACATATGACTGACTGATGAACATACATGCAGTGATAATTTTACGTCTGCGTCCTGCGTACAATACGCATAAAAATCGCCGAGGACGCATAGTCTGAAAAGACGTGCGTCCTCAAGGACGCATCGTCGTACTTGCGTGAAAAATACAGAACGATTAAAACTTTAATGTGTAGATACTTTGTAACGGCATACCAGGCCTACGTAGGTGCTAAATTGTTTTCGCAGATGAACATAGTTGCTAGAGACGCTGAATACATTATGATAATTAGGCCAAAATAAATTAAAACACGAATACAAAAAGTCCGCGCCGCGAATAATGAACTCTTTTTTATAGTGGCTAGTCAAGATAGTACGGTCAATGTTTTAGACCTAGCCTATTTGTGTCCAAAATGGCGGGTATCGGACTTGACAAGAATCGCCCCAAAGTTTGAAAGGTTTGACGCCTAGTATTTGATTATTGTAGCAATTAAGTGCGCGCAAATTTTGCGCACTATCTGTATCTAAACTTTCTGTATCTAATATGTCGTAGAATATCACGACGGGGAGAAGAGTCGTCATTAGTTGTTATTGGCGATAATATCGTATGGCGGGTACCGCGTAGGGCGGACTTGAAAGATTGCACTAGTAATTTTTGTGCGAGATTTTCGAAATCTATGCGAGAATCGGACATCATAGCTGCAACACTGTTTTTAAGAACAGAAACATTGTAGGTGTGTTCGTAATAATAGTAAAGTAAGAAATTCATTTGTGAAAGTTTGTTAGAACAGTAATTTGCAACACAGCACTCTTGCTAGACATGCAGATCTGTAGAGCATACAGGCTTCCGTTTTTGGACAGAATCACAAAGAACAGAATCCTAATAAAGTCTAGTTGACCAAAGCTATTGACTTAAGTGCACATTGAACTGGAAAGATCAGAAACATGCAGGTTTTATGAAATTAAATGAACAAACTACGCTTACTATGGCATTTATAGATTTTAATATTCATTGATTCATTTTCAGTGTCAAATGTTAAATGAAGTTAAATGGGAAAAAAAAACCAGACGGGTGTAGCAGTTGGTTCACATGCTTGTAGTTGGTGAAAAAATTGGGACCCATAGTTTTTCTATGGGACCCATAGATTTCAAAGTTATGGGTCCCAAAGGACCCATTCTTTTTTTTTCTAAAATTATTACTGTACATGGGTAAAACAGTGCAGGGCCATGAACAAAGACTTATTAAATATCATACTCCCAAATCTCTTGAGCCCAATGACGTGAGAGCCAGGTTTACGGTGCTCTGGTCCCATCATATTCTTTTCTTCTATCTTCACCTTCACATAGGTCCCGTCCTCTGAAATAATCAAGTTGTTACAGTATTAACCCAAAGGCATCAGGGCTCCAGATAAAAGCGTTGAAATCAAATATTTTCAATTTTTCTTGACACCAGCAAACCCTATGTTGTGACTACTCATTGCATCTTGGAAATGAGTTGTAACATTATAGGGTTTGATGGAGGGATAAGCAGGGCTCCAGATATGGGGAAGTAAACTTAACAAATCCAACATTTTCTCATTCATTTCAGCATCAAATTCTAAGGTGTCACTACTCATTAGAATTGTCTTGAAGAGAAGATTCTAAGAAGTAGTAACACCATGGGTTAAATGCAGAAATAAAGATTTTAATCTTTTAAATACTCCCCTTATCTGGAGCTCTAAATAGTGCAATATGAAACATTTACCTTTTCCTCTGCATACAGTGGAGAAGAGGTTGTTCTTTCCTGTTTAAACAAAATGCAAATGCAAAGCAATAACATGTAAACAAGTACAATCTCTTGAATTTTCTATCAATCTATCTTAATCTGAAAGGCAAACAGTTTGGAGCGTGATCAGACATCGGGTTACCTGGTGTCTGATCTGGCTCCAAAATAATTACAATGGCCATACTTGTTTTAGTACAAACGCATTTTATTAATATGTGGAAAGAACAATGTCTTTTCCATTGTATTAAAGTGTCTATAGACACCTTTACCTTCTGTCATGATAAATACACTCAAATAAGCATTCACTTATTGCCATAAATACATGTGATAGCCTTTAGCAAACTGAAAATACAGCTGATAGCTAAAATTGGAATCTTTCTGGTTTATACTCATGTTGTTTTAAGATGCCATCTGTCATCAAGACATCAATAGCGGGGGAATACAGGTGACATGCACTGGTAGCTATGCATTCTGACAGGTGGCTGCTTAACCCATTACCCCATAAATACACCTCTAATTTATTCCTCCACTTTTTATAGTTATGAATATGAATCATACCAAATATTTTCTATATTCTAGTACATGAAGATAGTAACTTAAAGCAGGCTGAAAGTAAAGCAGAAGGCACATTCTACTTTACTTTCAAACTGCTTTAGGTGGTCATCTAGAAACAGGTAATGGGGTAATGGGTTAAAGCAGACAGAAAATCTCCATGAGTTTTCTGCCTTATTTCCAACCTGTATCAGGCAACCTCCTATCCTAACTCTTTGCACACTAACTGTGAACGAGTGATTACCTTTCAAACGGTTTGGATCCAAATGAGATGCCTCATAATGCTGTGTCTCATCTGAATCCAACCTGTTTGTCACGCTAATGACCTTAATTTGGAAAATCTGCTTTTAGAACAATTGCAGACAACAATCATTACAGCAGACAAAACTATTACCCAGCACACAAAACAGTTACACACTGAACTCAAGCTAAGACAGCAAAGGTTAAAATCTAGGTTCATATAAAAGGGCAGACCCTACATGAGGGCTCCAGACAAGGAAAGTATTTCAAACACTAAAATCTTGATGTCTGAATTAAAACCTATATTGTCACTACTCATTAGAATTGTCTTTTCGAGACAATTCAAATGAGTAGTAACACCATAGGATTAGGTGCTGAAATGAGTGAGAAAATGTTGGATTTGTTCAATTTACTTCCCCTTAACTGCAGCCCTGGCCTTATTTAATGTAACCTGTCATTTCTCTTATAATTTCTATTTTGGCCCTGGAATGTGGTCCCTTCACTGCCTGATTGCTTAGTTCATCAAGTTTGTCTAACTCCTCCTTGATTTCATGGATTTTCTGCTCTGATGGTCTTTCTGAAAAAATAAAATGATTGACATAGAAATATGAACAAGAATATGATTAGCAAGATGAGTTTGCGAATTACTACGCCTCTTTTGTGAACATGACCTCTAAATTACCTTGACCTTTGTCTGACATGACCAAACTTGAACTAAGCGTTAAGGCTTGAGCTGAGTACACATGCCGGAGTTAAATTCAGCCAGTTTGACTTGTAATTGATCTCTAAATGAACTTGACCATTGTGAGACATGACAAAAATTGAATTCAGCTCAATAGCCTCTTCAGTTGAGTACATATACAAATTATAAACTCTCTATCACAAAATAGAACAAGAGTACCCCAGTGCGGCAAAATACGCCCGTCATGGCCGGCGGGTGTCAAAGTCGTCCGGACTCAGGCCGACTGGAAAAAGTCGCCCGGAGTGTAGGCCCGACTATCGATCTCAAAAAGACTATGCTGTAGTATTGCAATAGCTCAAGTACTATTCCGATAGTATTGCGATAGTCAAGAAAAAAGTTCTGGATTTTTTAAAAAATGCCAATTTTTGACAATAAAGGGGCATAACTCTGCTAAAAAATAGCCGCCAATGTCTGAAACGCGAACTCGTCCGAACTATTGTGGTATGGAATATTTGTAGGAAGTTTAATCAATATCGGTAAATAAATGAAGGTGAGAGAGCGCTAACAAGAAAAGTTAACGGATGGACTGACGGACGGACAGCGCTGGGTATACCATAATACGACCGTCGATGACGGGCGTATAAAATCAATAAGACTAAGTCATGCTGTGAGATAAAATGATATACTATGTTATATTTGACACCATAAGCAATGAGTTCCTTTAAGCTACAATCTGCTAGAATATAGAAATATTTGACGATTCATATCCATGGCTGTATAAATCTGAACTATTTTCTTCAGAAAAGGAATAAATAAAATGCATTAAAATGTGTACCCTATGGAGTAAAGGGTTTGGGAGTTTATGACCTGTGTAACCTTTTCTCTATACTACTATATCCTGCTTTAAAACCTAAACCTAACTGTACTTAAGGTATGGTGCTGCTTAAAGCAAGATGAAAACAATCCTTTCCTTCATAGCCTTCCTATCATCTTGCTTTAAGCTGCTCCCTGTATTCAACACCATCAATGAACGCTATCCTTTCCTTCGTAGCCTTCCTTTCATCTTGCTTTAAGCTGCTCCCTGTATTCAACACCATCAATGAACGCTATCCTTTCCTTCATAGCCTTCCTATCATCTTGCTTTAAGCTGCTCCCTGTATTCAACACCATCAATGAACGCTATCCTTTCCTTCATAGCCTTCCTATCATCTTGCTTTAAGCTGCTCCCTGTATTCAACACCATCAATGAACGCTATCCTTTCCTTCATAGCCTTCCTATCATCTTGCTTTAAGCTGCTCCCTGCATTCAACACCATCAATGAACGCTATCCTTTCCTTCATAGCCTTCCTATCATCTTGCTTTAAGCTGCTCCCTGTATTCCTTCATAGCCTTCCTATCATCTTGCTTTAAGCTGCTCCCTGTATTCAACACCATCATTGAACGCTATCCTTTCCTTCATAGCCTTCCTATCATCTTGCTTTAAGTTGCTCCCTGTATTCCTTCATAGCCTTCCTATCATCTTGCTTTAAGCTGCTCCCTGTATTCCTTCATAGCCTTCCTATCATCTTGCTTTAAGCTGCTCCCTGTATTCAACACCATCAATGAACGCTATCCTTTCCTTCATAGCCTTCCTTTCATCTTGCTTTAAGCTGCTCCCTGCATTCAACACCATCAATGAACGCTATCCTTTCCTTCATAGCCTTCCTATCATCTTGCTTTAAGCTGCTCCCTGTATTCAACACCATCAATGAACGCTATCCTTTCCTTCATAGCCTTCCTATCATCTTGTTTTAAGCTGCTCCCTGTATTCCTTCATAGCCTTCCTATCGTCTTGCTTTAAGCTGCTCCCTGCATTCAACACCATCAATGAACGCTATCCTTTCCTTCATAGCCTTCCTATCATCTTGCTTTAAGCTGCTCCCTGTATTCCTTCATAGCCTTCCTATCATCTTGCTTTAAGCTGCTCCCTGTATTCAAAACCATCAATGAACGCTATCCTTTCCTTCATAGCCTTCCTATCATCTTGCTTTAAGCTGCTCCCTGTATTCAACACCATCAATGAACGCTATCCTTTCCTTCACAGCCTTCCTATCATCTTGCTTTAAGCTGCTCCCTGTATTCAACACCATCAATGAACGCTATCCTTTCCTTCATAGCCTTCCTATCATCTTGCTTTAAGTTGCTCCCTGTATTCAACACCATCAATGAACGCTTATTTGTGGTGCTCATGTGGTGGAGGGGTATAGGCATCCTATGGAGGAGGAAAGGATTGCACGGCGGCCATTTCTCCAGATTTTTCCGAAATATTCGGATTTTAATCCTATCAGATGGTAGCTTAAATCAGGTTGAGAGTAAAGCAGAATACGCCTCAATATTCTGCTTTACTTTCTCCTTGCATTAAGTGGTAATGTATCTAGAAATTGAATATGGCGTAAAATCGCTCTTGAAAAATTAGAAAAAAATTGAAAATGTTAGGATTTATCATGATCAACTTATGGCAGCCCTGGGATTGCTTTAAATAAAGATTGTCCTTACCTACATTGAGGCTATATGTAACCTCCTCTGGTGCCTTGTCAGTGACCAGACTCTCTATGGCTGCAGCCAGAGCAGCCTCAGCTTTTTTCTTGTCTCGAGTATGAGGAGCTGGTACAAACTCTCCTACTTTGAGGTTTCCAAACTTCTGCGTCTCTTCCTCTACACTCTTGTGAATTTTGTTGTCTTGGAATTTCTCCACAGCAACATACCTACAAACACGAGTCAATACGTGAAACTAAGAGATGTGGCAGTGTGTGCAAGACACACATGGTGCCTTCTAGTTGCATGCCCCCTAGATACATTGGAAGGAAAAATGAATAAGTTCAACTCCTCGTAATTTTGTGCAAAAATTAATGGAAATGAAAATCCTGACGATATGTACATCTGTGGTACATTTAGATACATCCTATAAAACCAGAGTACTGCAAACAGTACATGATACACCCATCCTAAAACACCTATGGGAAATTCAACAGCAAAACCAGCTAACCCTTCTCCTGCTGAAGTTTCATATATAAAACCCAGCCTACTATGATTATTTATCCTCTGAACTCCTACATGGATTAATAAAAAAACAATCCCCAGGAAAGAGTGCAAAATATGTCCAATAGATCCTTTAAGAAACCAGTACAGACCCTGGTCAGACACCTCAAAATATGTCCAATAGATCCTTTAAGAAACCAGTACAGACCCTGGTCAGACACCTCAAAATATGTCCAATAGACCCTTTAAGAAAACAGTACAGACCCTGGTCAGACACCTCAAAATATGTCCAATAGATCCTTTAAGAAACCAGTACAGACCCTGGTCAGACACCTCAAAATATGTCCAATAGATCCTTTAAGAAAACAGTACAGACCCTGGTCAGACACCTCAAAATATGTCCAATAGATCCTTTAAGAAACCAGTACAGACCCTGGTCAGACACCTCAAAATATGTCCAATAGATCCTTTAAGAAACTAGTACAGACCCTGGTCAGACACCTCAAATTATGTCCAATAGATCCTTTAAGAAAACAGTACAGACCCTGGTCAGACACCTCAAAATATGTCCAATAGATCCTTTAAGAAAACAGTACACACCCTGGTCAGACACCTCAAAATATGTCCAATAGATCCTTTAAGAAACTAGTACAGACCCTGGTCAGACACCTCAAAATATGTCCAATAGATCCTTTAAGAAACCAGTACAGACCCTGGTCAGACACCTCAAAATATGTCCAATAGATCCTTTAAGAAAACAGTACAGACCCTGGTCAGACACCTCAAAATATGTCCAATAGATCCTTTAAGAAAACAGTACAGACCCTGGTCAGACCCCTCAATATATGTCCAATAGATCCTTTAAGAAAACAGTACACACCCTGGTCAGACACCTCAAAATATGTCCAATAGATCCTTTAAGAAAACAGTACACACCCTGGTCAGACCCCTCAAAATATGTCCAATAGATCCTTTAAGAAACCAGTACACACCCTGGTCAGACACCTCAAAATATGTCCAATAGATCCTTTAAGAAAACAGTACAGACCCTGGTCAGACACCTCAAAATATGTCCAATAGATCCTTTAAGAAAACAGTACAGACCCTGGTCAGACACCTCAAAATATGTCCAATAGATCCTTTAAGAAAACAGTACAGACCCTGGTCAGACACCTCAAAATATGTCCAATAGATCCTTTAAGAAAACAGAACAGACCCTGGTCAGACACCTCAAAATATGTCCAATAGATCCTTTAAGAAAACAGTACAGACCCTGGTCAGACACCTCAAAATATGTCCAATAGATCCTTTAAGAAAACAGTACAGACACCTCAAAATATGTCCAATAGATCCTTTAAGAAAACAGAACAGACCCTGGTCAGACACCTCAAAATATGTCCGATAGATCCTTTAAGAAACCAGTACAGACCGTCTGGTCAGACACCTCAAAATGTGTCCAATAGATCCTTTAAGAAACCAGTACAGACCCTGGTCAGACACCTCAAAATGTGTCCAATAGATCCTTTAAGAAAACAGTACAGACCCTGGTCAGACACCTCAAAATATGTCCAATAGATCCTTTAAGAAAACAGTACAGACCCTGGTCAGACACCTCAAAATATGTCCAAAAGATCCTTTAAGAAAACAGTACAGACCCTGGTCAGACACCTCAAAATATGTCCAATAGATCCTTTAAGAAAACAGTACACACCCTGGTCAGACACCTCAAAATATGTCCAATAGATCCTTTAAGAAAACAGTACAGACCCTGGTCAGACACCTCAAAATGTGTCCAATAGATCCTTTAAGAAAACAGTACAGACCCTGGTCAGACACCTCAAAATATGTCCAATAGATCCTTTAAGAAACCAGTACAGACCCTGGTCAGACACCTCAAAATATGTCCAATAGATCCTTTAAGAAAACAGTACAGACCCTGGTCAGACACCTCAAAATATGTCCAATAGATCCTTTAAAAAACCAGTACAGACCCTGGTCAGACATCTCAAAATATGTCCAATAGATCCTTTAAGAAAACAGTACAGACCCTGGTCAGACACCTCAAAATATGTCCAATAGATCCTTTAAGAAAACAGTACAGACCCTGGTCAGACACCTCAAATTATGTCCAATAGATCCTTTAAGAAAACAGTACAGACCCTGGTCAGACACCTCAAAATATGTCCAATTGATCCTTTAAGAAAACAGTACACACCCTGGTCAGACACCTCAAAATATGTCCAATAGATCCTTTAAGAAAACAGTACAGACCCTGGTCAGACACCTCAAAATATGTCCAATAGATCCTTTAAGAAAACAGTACAGACCCTGGTCAGACACCTCAAAATATGTCCAATAGATCCTTTAAGAAAACAGTACAGACACCTCAAAATATGTCCAATAGATCCTTTAAGAAAACAGTACAGACCCTGGTCAGACACCTCAAAATATGTCCAATAGATCCTTTAAGAAAACAGTACACACCCTGGTCAGACACCTCCAAATATGTCCAATAGATCCTTTAAGAAACCAGTACAGACCCTGGTCAGACACCTCAAAATATGTCCAATATATCCTTTAAGAAAACAGTACACACCCTGGTCAGACACCTCAAAATATGTCCAATAGATCCTTTAAGAAAACAGTACAGACCCTGGTCAGACACCTCAAAATGTGTCCAATAGATCCTTTAAGAAAACAGTACAGACCCTGGTCAGACACCTCAAAATATGTCCAAAAGATCCTTTAAGAAACCAGTACAGACCCTGGTCAGACACCTCAAAATATGTCCAATAGATCCTTTAAGAA
This sequence comes from Gari tellinella, assembly GCA_922989275.2. Classification (NCBI taxonomy): domain Eukaryota; kingdom Metazoa; phylum Mollusca; class Bivalvia; order Cardiida; family Psammobiidae; genus Gari; species Gari tellinella. The sequence goes on from OV277858.1 coordinate 59,131,863, forward strand.
AACAGTACAGACCCTGGTCAGACACCTCAAAATATGTCCAATAGATCCTTTAAGAAAACAGTACAGACCCTGGTCAGACACCTCAAAATATGTCCAATAGATCCTTTAAGAAAACAGTACAGACCCTGGTCAGACACCTCAAAATATGTCCAATAGATCCTTTAACTCTTTCCTCCCTAAAACTTTCAATGAATAATTCCAGTTTCCATCTAAGTCTAGTCCATTTATGACTTTTAAGGGTTGTTTTTGTCAATGTTTGGCATTATGACAAACAGTGAAGACCCTGATCAGAGGGCTCCTTTTGGAGCCCTCTGATCTGGGTCTTCACTGTTTGCAGAGGACAAGTGTACTATTCACATGTACAGTCTTTGAAAAGGACGCCTATATGCGGGATTAGGGTTCAAAGGGTTAAGAAACTAGTACAGACCCTGGTCAGACACCTCAAAATATGTCCAATAGATCCTTTAAGAATACAGTACAGACCCTGGTCAGACACCTCAAAATATGTCCAATAGATCCTTTAAGAAAACAGTACAGACCCTGGTCAGACACCTCAAAATATGTCCAATAGATCCTTTAAGAAAACAGTACAGACCCTGGTCAGACACCTCAAAATATGTCCAATAGATCCTTTAAGAAACCAGTACAGACCCTGGTCAGACACCTCAAAATATGTCCAATAGATCCTTTAAGAAACCAGTACACACCCTGGTCAGACACCTCAAAATGTGTCCAATAGATCCTTTAAGAAAACAGTACAGACCCTGGTCAGACACCTCAAAATATGTCCAATAGATCCTTTAAGAAACCAGTACAGACCCTGGTCAGACACCTCAAAATATGTCCAATAGATCCTTTAAGAAACCAGTACACACCCTGGTCAGACACCTCAAAATATGTCCAATAGATCCTTTAAGAAAACAGTACAGACCCTGGTCAGACACCTCAAAATGTGTCCAATAGATCCTTTAAGAAAACAGTACAGACCCTGGTCAGACACCTCAAAATATGTCCAATAGATCCTTTAAGAAAACAGTACAGACCCTGGTCAGACACCTCAAAATATGTCCAATAGATCCTTTAAGAAAACAGTACAGACCCTGGTCAGACACCTCAAAATATGTCCAATAGATCCTTTAAGAAAACAGTACAGACACCTCAAAATATGTCCAATAGATCCTTTAAGAAAACAGAACAGACCCTGGTCAGACACCTCAAAATATGTCCGATAGATCCTTTAAGAAACCAGTACAGACCGTCTGGTCAGACACCTCAAAATGTGTCCAATAGATCCTTTAAGAAACCAGTACAGACCCTGGTCAGACACCTCAAAATGTGTCCAATAGATCCTTTAAGAAAACAGTACAGACCCTGGTCAGACACCTCAAAATATGTCCAATAGATCCTTTAAGAAAACAGTACAGACCCTGGTCAGACACCTCAAAATATGTCCAAAAGATCCTTTAAGAAAACAGTACAGACCCTGGTCAGACACCTCAAAATATGTCCAATAGATCCTTTAAGAAAACAGTACACACCCTGGTCAGACACCTCAAAATATGTCCAATAGATCCTTTAAGAAAACAGTACAGACCCTGGTCAGACACCTCAAAATGTGTCCAATAGATCCTTTAAGAAAACAGTACAGACCCTGGTCAGACACCTCAAAATATGTCCAATAGATCCTTTAAGAAACCAGTACAGACCCTGGTCAGACACCTCAAAATATGTCCAATAGATCCTTTAAGAAAACAGTACAGACCCTGGTCAGACACCTCAAAATATGTCCAATAGATCCTTTAAAAAACCAGTACAGACCCTGGTCAGACATCTCAAAATATGTCCAATAGATCCTTTAAGAAAACAGTACAGACCCTGGTCAGACACCTCAAAATATGTCCAATAGATCCTTTAAGAAAACAGTACAGACCCTGGTCAGACACCTCAAAATATGTCCAATAGATCCTTTAAGAAAACAGTACAGACCCTGGTCAGACACCTCAAAATATGTCCAATTGATCCTTTAAGAAAACAGTACACACCCTGGTCAGACACCTCAAAATATGTCCAATAGATCCTTTAAGAAAACAGTACAGACCCTGGTCAGACACCTCAAAATATGTCCAATAGATCCTTTAACTCTTTCCTCCCTAAAACTTTCAATGAATAATTCCAGTTTCCATCTAAGTCTAGTCCATTTATGACTTTTAAGGGTTGTTTTTGTCAATGTTTGGCATTATGACAAACAGTGAAGACCCTGATCAGAGGGCTCCTTTTGGAGCCCTCTGATCTGGGTCTTCACTGTTTGCAGAGGACAAGTGTACTATTCACATGTACAGTCTTTGAAAAGGACGCCTATATGCGGGATTAGGGTTCAAAGGGTTAAGAAACTAGTACAGACCCTGGTCAGACACCTCAAAATATGTCCAATAGATCCTTTAAGAATACAGTACAGACCCTGGTCAGACACCTCAAAATATGTCCAATAGATCCTTTAAGAAAACAGTACAGACCCTGGTCAGACACCTCAAAATATGTCCAATAGATCCTTTAAGAAAACAGTACAGACCCTGGTCAGACACCTCAAAATATGTCCAATAGATCCTTTAAGAAACCAGTACAGACCCTGGTCAGACACCTCAAAATATGTCCAATAGATCCTTTAAGAAACCAGTACACACCCTGGTCAGACACCTCAAAATGTGTCCAATAGATCCTTTAAGAAAACAGTACAGACCCTGGTCAGACACCTCAAAATATGTCCAATAGATCCTTTAAGAAACCAGTACAGACCCTGGTCAGACACCTCAAAATATGTCCAATAGATCCTTTAAGAAACCAGTACACACCCTGGTCAGACACCTCAAAATATGTCCAATAGATCCTTTAAGAAAACAGTACAGACCCTGGTCAGACACCTCAAAATGTGTCCAATAGATCCTTTAAGAAAACAGTACAGACCCTGGTCAGACACCTCAAAATATGTCCAATAGATCCTTTAAGAAAACAGTACAGACCCTGGTCAGACACCTCAAAATATGTCCAATAGATCCTTTAAGAAAACAGTACAGACCCTGGTCAGACACCTCAAAATATGTCCAATAGATCCTTTAAGAAAACAGTACACACCCTGGTCAGACCCCTCAAAATATGTCCAATAGATCCTTTAAGAAACCAGTACAGACCCTGGTCAGACACCTCAAAATAAGTCCAATAGATCCTTTAAGAAAACAGTACAGACCCTGGTCAGACACCTCAAAATATGTCCAATAGATCCTTTAAGAAAACAGTACAGACCCTGGTCAGACACCTCAAAATATGTCCAATAGATCCTTTAAGAAAACAGTACACACCCTGGTCAGACACCTCAAAATATGTCGAATAGATCCTTTAAGAAAACAGTACACACCCTGGTCAGACACCTCAAAATATGTCCAATAGACCCTTTAAGAAAACAGTACAGACCCTGGTCAGACCCCTCAAAATTTGTCCAATAGATCCTTTAAGAAAACAGTACAGACCCTGGTCAGACACCTCAAAATATGCCCAATAGATCCTTTAAGAAAACAGTACAGACCCTGGTCAGACACCTCAAAATATGTCCAATAGATCCTTTAAGAAAACAGTACAGACACCTCAAAATATGTCCAATAAATCCTTTAAGAAACCAGTACAGACCCTGGTCAGACACCTCAAAATATGTCCAATAGATCCTTTAAGAAAACAGTACACACCCTGGTCAGACACCTCAAAATATGTCCAATAGATCCTTTAAGAAAACAGTACACACCCTGGTCAGACAGCTCCTGAAGGAGCTGTCTGACCAGGGTCTACACTGTTTTCCAAAACTTGTCAATATTCTCTAAAAGCAGGTAAAGTTAACTCTTACATCACTTCCTTTTGCCTCCCTTTATTGAGTAGGACTGTGGTAAGATAGCGTCGGCGATGTAGGTATTTACAGACACGTCTGACCCCTAACTTGGTGGTATCAAGGACCCTTTTCAACTCTGTCATGGAAACCCCTCGTGACCCTGCAGCCCTTATCACTTCCATTACTTGGTACATGTACGGCATATCAAAGTCTCTCCTGAACACTACATCATCTGGTACTGAACAAAAATACAAAAACATTTTCAAAGCTTAAGAAAAATCCTGCAATTATAACAATTTTTTAACCAATCACTCAATAGATATGCCTTTTTACACTTGTGATTTATTCCTAAACAAATAGTTCCACTTTATACAGTCATGAAAATGCACCATTATAATTAAATCCTGAATTCTGCACTGTTTTTTATGCAAGTGTCAGATAATTATGTTCACCCGCTCTGTATTTTCACCCGTGTGTGAAAATACCATATGGCACCAATTATTTATATTTTAGGGACAACAGTTTAGCCCATTACTCGATAAATAAGCCTTTTTTGCCTTTAATTTATTCCTCCACTGAAGAAAATAGTTTAGCTTTAATCTATACATTTATGAATAAGCACCATAAGATACATTTTCTATACCCAAGCAGATGTTAGCTTAACCCATTACCCCATAATTACACCTTTCTACATCTTTATTTTATTCCCGCCACTGAAGAAAATATTTCAATTTATACAATTATGTACATATGTATCAGAAGAAATCTTTTCTATATTCTAGCAGATGGTAGGTTAAAGCAGGCTGGCAGTAAAGCAGTTTACTCCTTCTTATGTGCTGGTATTTACCACTGTCATCATCGTCATCTTCCTCATCATCATCACTCGACTCCACAGCCTCTGTTCTAGACTCCACCTCACTAACAGGCTTCAACAACCTTATGTGCCGGATTGTTTTTTCTGCACGACCATTCCTTGAAAAATTTAAGAGATGAAACAAGAATGAGTAAATTGGTATGTTTGATTGTTAATGTCCGTTTTTTATCTATGGACTAATTGGATAACCTAGAGAGAGCTAGGTGAGAGGAGACAGCAAACCTGGGTGCAATGACCTACAATGAGTGAGTCCAGTTTAATGCCCCAGCAACAGTATTTCAGCTATATGGAGACTGTCAGGGGTACTAACCATTAATTTCCAGCCTGTCAGGGGTACTAACCACTAATTTCCAGCCTGTCAGGGGTACTAACCACTGATTTCCAGCCTGTCAGGGGTACTAACCACTAATTTCCAGCCTGTCAGGGGTACTAACCACTAATTTCCAGCCTGTCAGGGGTACTAACCACTAATTTCCAGCCTGTCAGGGTTACTAACCACTAATTTCCAGCCTGTCAGGGGTACTACCCACTAATTTACAGCCTGTCAGGGGTACTAACCACTAATTTACAGCCTGTCAGGGGTACTTACCACTAATTTCCAGCCTGTCAGGGGTACTAACCACTAATTTCCAGCCTGTCAGGGGTACTAGCCTGTCAGGGGTACTAACCACTAATTTCCAGCCTGTCAGGGGTACTAACCACTAATTTCCAGCCTGTCAGGGGTACTAACCACTAATTTCCAGCCTGTCAGGGGTACTAACCACTAATTTACAGCCTGTCAGGGGTACTAACCACTAATTTCCAGCCTGTCAGGGGCACTAGCCTGTCAGGGGTACTAACCACTAATTTCCAGCCTGTCAGGGGTACTAACCACTAATTTCCAGCCTGTCAGGGGTACTAACCACTAATTTCCAGCCTGTCAGGGGTACTAACCACTAATTTCCAGCCTGTCAGGGGTACTAACCACTAATTTCCAGCCTGCCAGGGGTACTAACCACTAATTTACAGCCTGTCAGGGGTACTAACCACTAATTTACAGCCTGTCAGGGGTACTTACCACTAATTTCCAGCCTGTCAGGGGTACTAACCACTAATTTCCAGCCTGTCAGGGGTACTAGCCTGTCAGGGGTACTAACCACTAATTTCCAGCCTGTCAGGGGTACTAGCCTGTCAGGGGTACTAACCACTAATTTACAGCCTTTTCTCTTTAAAATATGCCTCAATAAATTCCTATGCTGTGACTACTCATTAGAATCGTCACAAAGCAACAGTGCTAATGAGTATTCACATTATAGGGTTTGGTGCAAGCATAAGGATTTTAGCTTTTGAAATACTCCCCTTATATAGAGCCCTGGACTGTGTCTACTTGAGACAGATATAGTGCTGCCACATAGTCATGCCTTTTTACCCCTTTAACAAAATCCTCCACTGAAGAAAATACTTCCAGTTTACACAGTATCTATATCCTAGCAGATTGTTGGTTAAAGCAGGTTGAAAGTAAAACAGAATGTGCCTAAAGGCACATTTTTCTGTACTTTAAACCTGCTTTAAGTGTTCACCTGTCTTCAAAACTTGGATTAGGCTATGAAGTTAAGGTTTAGTCAAAATTAACCTGTATTTCTTCAGTTAAAGCTCATTTAATTCAAACTTACCTGGATTTCATTGTTGATTCCGAAGTTAAAACATGACTAAATTCAACTAAAGCAAATTTTAATGATCAAGGTTTGACTGTTCTAGCTTTCAGCTACAGTATGATAACAATTCTAAATACAAGAGCCCCATGGGGCATATGTCGCTCACCTGAGAATAGCTGTACATCAAAATGGAGATAATGATTTATGTCCAGGACGGGGTCATTTTTTACCCGAGGGGCATAATTTGAACAATCTTGATAGAGGACCTGTAGATGATGCTATGTTCCAAATATCTAAGATCAGGGTACTAGGGTTCTAGACAAGAAGATTTTTTTTAAGTTCGACCAGAACCATTTGAACCTTATTGGTATAGGACATCTAAAAGTGTCACCATGCCAGATATCAAAGCTCTGACCATATTAGTTTCAGAGGAGAAGACGTTTGAAAATTTCACTATTTAACTCGTATGTTAAACTGTGACCCCCCGGGCGGGGCCAATTTTGACCCCCATGGGGCATAGTTTGTAGTTTGATAGAGGACCTGTAGATGATGCTATGTGACAAATGTCTAAGATCTGGCCCTTGTAGTTTCAGACAAGAAGATTTTTTAAGATTTCCTTCTTTTTTCACTTGGTTGCCATGGCAACCAGAGTTCTACATTGTTTTTAATTCTTTGAACAATTTTGAAACAACTTGACCCAAGGAACATTCGTGTAAAGTTTGGTTGAAATCTTTTCAGCGGTATATGAGGAGATGTCATTTGAAGCAATTGTTAAAGACAACAATGACTGTATAAAGTGGAATTATTTTCTTCTGTGGAAGAATAAATTAAAGACATAAAAAGGAATATGTATGGGTTAATAGGTTAATAAATATCATTATTTACATTTTCTAAATATAAGAAACTATATGTAAATGAGTGGCAAATAGTTTGGATCCAGATTAGATGCAGCATTATGTGGCATCTGACCTGGATCCATACTGTTTATGGCCAAGAATTAATTGTGGACTGATAGACAGAAAGATAAACAAACAAACAAAACACAAACAAACAAACAGACAGACCAAAAGTAATATGCCTCAAACTAAGTTGTGCTTGAGCATAAAATAGCAGACATCACTATCATTTCTGTTATGTATCTCAGTGACCTGAGTTCAGAGCTAGCTATGGGTCAGTTATGCAACAGGAGACGGTCTCAGAGAGAAATGACTATTATCATGCTGAACTGTTGTCTGCTCCAAATGTTTGTATGTGAAATATGTAAAAAATAATAACTTATATTTTCTAAATATAAGAAAATATGTAAATGAGTGGCAAATAGTTTAGATCCAGATTAGATGCAGCATTATGTGGCATCTGACCTGGATCCAAACTGTTTGCAAAAATGTTGCATTTAGTATAAGGGTAGCTTCTTAGCCTGGAAGATACAATGGGTCTGTATAAAAACGGATCATTAGAGAGTTTTTACTGTCAGACCTGCATCAAAAAGCACTGATATGGCCAGGGTTGAGTCAAATTTGACCCTAGGGTTTTGATTTTTTACAATTTTGAAAGTGATTTAGTAGAAGATACTATTCATGCAATATCTAAGGTGTGGGAACAGTGGTTTTTTACAAAAAACTTGTTTAAAGTTTTTCACTTTTTTTAATAAATTTCAATAAGTAGTCCACCAATGAATTTTATTTTAACAATTTCTGTAGAGAAGCATCCAAGGAACACCGTCAGCAATTTAGTTTTTCCCTCAAACTCGCGGTTTCAGAGGAGATGTCGCTTGAAGTAAATTTGGACAGACGGACAGACGGACGGCGGGCGATCACAACAGCTCACCTTGAGCCTTCGGCTCAGGTGAGCTAATAAACAGATACTTGAAACCTATGAAGCTCACTTCCAATGTTTGTCAAGAAACTTTCCATCATCGGACATAGATAGATTTTATACAAGAAAAAGCCAGTATGCCCATCTTACCACATAGCATAGATATACCTAAAATTAATATACCAGCCAATAGTGGTGCATATTATGGAAGTCAAAGTGAGGTTACTATATGACCAGTTGAGTATATCAAACAAAAAAACAGACATCATACTTGAGCAGATATTCCTTTGGTGTTGCATCAGGGTGGAGTTCCCGCCATGGAATGTCAATAAACTCAAAATATCTCTCCCCTGAAGGAGATACTGACTGTGCCACTTTCTTGAAGTTCTTCTCAAAGACTCTCTGTAATAGTTAACACAATGAGCCCTAGCAACAAGTATACTCATCATTTGCAAACAGCCTACATGTGAGGCACACACTTATCCTATGTAAAAAGTGTAGACCCTTAATCAAAACTATTTGACAAAATCTTCAATATTTCTTGACAGTTAAAATGTCAAAGATATAAATTGGGGAAAATGCAAATGACAACAAACAAACTTGCAAAGCTTTGGCAGTGAAAGAGTTATCCAATTACTCTATATTTACGCCTTTTACTGTCTCTCATTATTCCAACACTTAGAACGAGAGTTGTCAGACAGACAACAAAGCTCGCGCGCACATTTAGAAACTTAAAAGCAGACTCAGAGGTCAAGATCACAAAGGTCAGTTTTTTTGTGTGCATGGAAAGGTCTCGTCCATATACATATATGCAAACCAAATATAAAAGTTATACATCAAAGGTAATAGGAATCATAAGTATTTTTCAAAACCTAAATGCAGATTTTGAAACCTAATCATGGGCCCTTAGTTCAAGGTCACTGGGTTCAAATATTTTGCATGCAAGGAAAGGTCTTGTCAATATACATATGCATACCCAATATGAAAGGAATATCTCAATGGACATAGGAGCCATAGGCATTTTGAGAAATCTAAACCCATATTTCGAAACCTAAACACGGGCCCTAACTTCAAGGTCAAGGTAACTGGGGTAAAAACATTTATATGCATGTGCATAGAGGACTTGGAGTTCATCTTGAGGGAAAGACGGCTTCAATGGTATGGGCACGTTGAACGCTCCACTGGAGCTATTAAGTGTGCCAAAGATAAGAAAGTTGCAGGAAAGCGTGGGCCATGGAGGCCCAAGATGTCATGGAGGGAGCTGACCCTAAGAGACCACCAAGAAAGGGGACTCACAGCAATTGACCCACATGATAGAAAGGCCTGGAGATCCTGTGTAAGAACCGCCATGTGTGCAGCTAGCCAATGACCTGGAAGGGAGCCCACTGTTGTGGACAATGCTCCCACCCCTGCACATTAATAAAAAATCCGATGATGATGGTGATAAGGTCTTGTCCATCACATGAGTAAGGATACGACAGCAATATCTCGAGGGACATGGAGTTATAAGCATTTATCAAAACCAAAACACAGATTTCAAAACCTAAACCCTGGCCCTAAGTTCAAGGTCACAGGGCTGAACATTTTTTTATGCATGACAAGAGCTGTCGGAGAACAGCAAAGCTCGCCTAATGAAACCTTTCTTAAATAGGTAACTATCAATAGAAAAGTGTATCAGTAGATTCATATTCAAGCCACAGGAAACCGCCATTCAAAATATCAACTTCCTAATGCAAATATATCATGTAGTATAAGTGCATTCCAACACTTACGCCATAACTAACTTTGAAATTTCAGTTAAAAAACTCTAAGTCCTCAACAGGTGAAATTTTTACTAAATTTAAACTTTTTTTTAAATTTTAACAACGCAACATCAATGTTCAACCCACAGGGCACCTCCATTCCAAATATCAGCTTCTTGATACAAATATTTCATGTAGTATTAGAGCATCACAACACTTACCCAAAACTTTAACCATGAGAAATCAGCCGAAAAACCGAAGTCCACAAAAGGTGTAATTTTTACTAAATTTAAACTTTTTTTTAAATTTTAACTACTCAACATCAATGTTCAACCCACAGGGCACCTCCAATCCAAATATCAGCTTCTTAATACAAATATTTCATGTAGTATTAGTGCATCACAACACTTACCCCAAAACTTTAACCATGAGAAATCAGCCGAAAAACCTAAGTCCACAAAAGGTGTAATTTTTACTAAATTTAAACTTTTTTTCAAATTTAAACTACGAAACATCAATGTTCAACCCACAGGGCACCTCCAATCCAAATATCAGCTTCTTAATACAAATATTTCATGTAGTATTAGTGCATCACAACACTTACCCCAAAACTTTAACCTTGAGAAATCAGCCGAAAAACCTAAGTCCACAAAAGGTGTAATTTTGACTAAATTTAAATTTTTTTTCAAATTTAAACTACGCAACATCAATGTTCAACCCACAGGGCACCTCCATTCCAAATATCAGCTTCCTATTATAAATATTTCATGTAGTATTAGTGCATTACAGCACTTACCCCAAAACTTTAACCATGAGAAATCAGCCAAAAAACCTAAGTCCACAAAAGGTGAAATTTTGACTAAATTTAAACTTTTTTTAAATTTTAACTACACAACATCAATGTTCAACCCACTGGGCACCTCCAATTCAAATATCAGCTTCCTAATGCAAATAGTTCATGATGTATTAGTGCATTACAACACTTACCCCCCCCCCCCCCATTCTCCGAATAGGCGAGCTAAAAAGGAATTGTCTATATACATATGCATGCCACGTATGAAACCTGAACGCAAATTTCAAAACCTAAACACAGGCAATAAGTTCAAGGTCAAGGTCACAGAGATCAAACTTTTTGTGTGCATGAAAGGTCTTGTCCATAAACATACAAAATATGAAAGCAATACTGGTACCTCAAGGGACATTTAAGTTATAGGCATTTTGAGAAACCTTAACACAGATTTTGAAACCTAAACCCGGGCCCTAACTTCAAGGTCAAGGTCACTAGGGTAACAAGACTGCACGTTCAATAAACGCTTATGCCCCCGGTGGCATCCTTGACAATATATACTGAATCTTTTCTAAGTCCAAATTAGGTCAAGGTCAAGCTGAGCTTGAGTATTATTGGTGAGTTGGTTAAATGGTCAAAGGCAATAACTGGATAAGTATCGAAGCATTGTAGTAAACAGTGTTGATGCTAGAAGAAACGGTAAAATTTATTTAACCGAGAAAGAGCCCCTTAAAATATTCTAAGTTCAAATTAGGTCACGATCAAAATCAAAGTTTGGTGTTATTGGTGGATAGGGAATGGTCTAAGGCAACAACTGTATAAGTATCAAAGCATTGTAGTCAGTTGTGTTGATGCTAGGCCAAGAAATAGCCTTTTTAAAACATTCTAAGTCCAAATTAGGTCAAGGTCAAGGTCAAAATCAAAGTTTGATGTTATTGAAGGATAGGGAATGGTCTAAGGCAACAACTGCATAAGTATCCAAGCATTTGGGTAAGCGATGTTGATGCTAGACGAAACGGTAAAATCTACTTAACCTGTTATGGACGGACAGAAGGACAGACGGAAGGATGGACAGGACGATTACTATATGCCTCCGCATCTGTCGATGCCGGGGGCATAAAAATATGTGTGAGCATGGTAAGGTCTCGTCCATATACAAATGTATACCAGATATGGAAGCAATATCTCATTGACATTGTCATAAGTTTAGAATGTGTTTACCAGAGTTTGCTTGGCTTTGGTGACAACTTCCATCTGCTCTTTTTTAGTGGACAGAAGTCTGGCTAGTGATACAACCTCTAACTGGGTCTTATTGACGACCGGCTGGTAAAAACGAGTCAAATGGAACAGACACAGAGTCACTTTTGCATTTGATGGTTTCCGTATTGTACACATTCGCTGAAAAAAAACCAGTCAAGAGACAATACTATAGACTACCATAATTTATTCTTGTAAGTTGATGATTACTATTTCTTACAATAAAATAATGTCAAAACTCTGGTGTAGCTGGATTGCATTCTAACCTTTTCCTCCCTAATCAAGTGTGTAAATCAGAATTATAACATAACAGACGGCGTGAGCGTTGAATAACACCCGTTGTTTAAATGTCATATATAACTATTTATATAACTATGCAAATGAGGTACGACACGACGTCGTTTAACTTGTGACGTCATTGAAATGCGTTCTATGCGTTCAATTTCCAACGTCTTCATTCCTTCATGTAGATTCAATTGATAGATTTTTGGTTTAATTAATCAATATTAGATCTACATTAAATGGTTTATTAATACACATAATAACATGAACATTATGCTAGTGAACGGGGTTAATTTGGAACAATTTGTTTCCTGTATAGAATTACTCATATCGCGCTTAGCATTCACTTGACCTCAAAGGCTGCGATAAATAACATTTCTAGGTTATGTTATAAAAAGAATATAACATTCGTGTTAATAATTTCATGGATTTATCAAACTCGTCGTTTTAGAAAACGATAAAAACTCGGCAAAGCCTCGTTTTTATCGTTTTCTAAAAGACTCATTTAATAAATCCAATAAATTATGAACACTCATGTAATATCCTATATATGTCAAACTGTGTTTAAGATCAGCTACTGCTTAACTCAAGATAAGGCTTGGAGGTTGCTTCAAGCTGCCATCAGCATCAATAAATACTCACTTGTGGTGCCTTTATGAGGTAGGGGTAAAGACGCCCTTCTGTGCTTATGCAGAGTAAAATGATTAAGGTTGATAACACAGATTGTCTCAAATGTGTCCCTTTTTTATAAAGCATTGTAAGCTTCACATATATATTTATCCAAATTTAACAATAGTGCATCTTGTACAAAATACTTTTCAAAAGGTCATTACTCCATCAAAGATAGTCAAACTTTCACAATTTTCAATCTACCCATAGTAGAAATAAAATTGGGCAAAAAAACGTTCTCAAGGTCTTCTTAGCCTTTTACCCCATAGCCAGTTTCCATTTTCGAAGATATGAGACCCATTAAAGCAAGTTGAACGTAAAGCAGAATGGGCCTTAAGGCGCATTCTGCTTTACTTTCAGCCTGCATTAAGCTATTATCTGCTAGAATATAGAAAATATTTCTTACCATATTTATTCATGATTGTATAAATTGGGTCTATCTCCTTCAGTTGATGAATAGTTTGATGGCGTAAAAAGGTGCATTTATGGGGTAATGGGTTGAGTGGGTTACACATGACAAATATGAATCATTATCACATGTAGATAAGAGATTTAAGTTATGGACAGACATACAAACCAACCAACCATCAAACAAACAATTAGACTAGCTAAACATACTGAACCCAATCTTCAATCTTGTGCACATAAAATGTGTGACTTTTTGGAATAGATATGTAAAAATAGTCAACAAACAACACGTAATTTCAACTTATTTCATCTTTATCGACGTTTCGGCTTACGCCTTCATCAGGATAAAATATAAAAACAACGGACGTGACGTCACATAGCAACGTTCAGTATAACGTCGCACAATGACGTTACGTTGTTTTGCGGAAAAACAGAAAAGTACAAAATTTACAAAAGGTCTTTGGAAGACACACTTTGAAGCAACTAACCTGTTTTTTGATAACGGCTAGAGATCTGAGTTTCTTCATCTGGTAGAAGAGGGTTTTACTGCTCTCTACAATCACGTTAAGGCTGTTCCTACCAGCTGCCACCTCTCCACTATACCTCGATCTACAAATATCAACAATACTGCTTTACTACGCATCTTAGCTTCTCCCTGATTTTAAACCCTTAACTGCCATGATGGCATATGCTTTTAATTTTTTTATTTTTAATTGTCAATTAAATAAAGTAATAAGGTAATGAGTGTCAAACAGTTTATTACTTTACCTCCTTTTTATTTTGAAACCTCCTTATAATTAACAAACCCTTTAACAATTAACATATCTGCATTTTTAACCCATTACCCTATATCATGTTTCTGGTTTTGAAGACATGTGACCATTTAAAGCCTTAAGACACATTCTGTTTTACTTTCTATCTGCTTTTTAAAAGCTTAAATCTGCTAGAACATAGAAAATATTTCTTGTGATACAAGACTGTATGAATTGAAACTATTTTCTTTACTGTAGGAATAAATTACGCGCGTAAAAATGCATATATATATAGAGAGTAAAGGGTTAATTTACTTTCCCATTTTCAATAAACCAGTTTTTTGATAAACATACCTTCCTATTCTCTCCAAGATAGCATAACTAATGTCTGGGATGTGGAAATTGGGATCATTCTCAGCACCAATCAAAGCTCTTAGTCTGTCTTGTTGGGAAGCTACAATAACAAGCCTTGTGCCAAATCTGAAGAAAGAAACAAGTATTCATAACTTAACCTCGTCAAATTGAAACAAAACTTCATCTTAAGTTATACGTGAACACTTTATAGAAGATATGGTGGTTTCTATTTCAATCAACACATTATGCACTTAAAACAATACGCAAATAATTTACATAATAAGCCTTACTGGTGTGACAACATGCAGAAGCCAAGGCAACCAACACAGTCAAGAAATAGTATTAACCAATTATCCCAAAGCCCTGATTTTAGTTTTGAAAATAGATGACCACTTAAAGCAGGTTGAAAGTAAAGAAGAATGCGCCTGCTTTAAGCTACAATCTGCTAAAATATAGAAAAGAATGATTATCATACATATTCATAACTGTATAAATTGGAACTATTTCCTCAGCAGAGAATTAAATTAAAGATGTAAAAAGGTGTATTTATTCGTTAATGGGTTAAAATATAAAACAATAGGCCCATGCGGGCCTAAATATCGCTCACCTTGAAAAACCAACACAAGGGTCACATGACCCCTGGGGTGGGATCATTTTTTACCCCAGAGACATAATTTCAAATATCTTGCTGATGAACTTGAAAATTAAGTGTTCTGTCAAATATTTTGTACATGGGTGGTTTCAGACAGGAAGACTTTTCATTGAAAAAAATCTATTTTTAGCTAATGTGACCCAGATATGCAACAGACCTGAACCATTTCAGCAATATTGGTAAAGAACATCTAAAAGTGTCTCTTCATAATGCTAAATATCAAAGCTCTTGCCATAATAGTTTCAGAGAAGAATATTTCACTATATAACTCTTTGTAAAACTGCGACCCCTAGGGCCTTGGCAGTTTTGACCCAAGGGGCATAATTTGAACAATCTTGATAGAGGACCTGTAGATGATGCTATATGCTAAATATCTAAGCTCAGGGTACTGTGGTTTCAGACAAGAAGATTTTTCAAGTTTTCATTGGAAAATTCTATTTTTAGCTCCTGTGACCTAGATATGCAACGGACCAGAACCATATTACAATATTGGTGAAGGGCTTCTAGAAGTGTCTCCATGCCAAATATCAAAGCTCTGGCTATATTAGTTTCAGAGATAAAGATGTTTGAAGATTTCACTCTATAACTATATGTAAAATTACTACCCCCGGGGCGGGGTCATTTTTTACCCCAGGGACATAATTTGAACAATCTTGATAGAGGACCTGAAGACAATGCTTTGTGCCAAATATCTAAGCTCAGGGTACAGTGGTTTCAGACAAGAAGATTTTTTAAGTTTTCATTGAAAAAATCTATTTTTAGCTCCTGTGATCTAGATATGCAACGGACCGAAACTATTTGAACAACTTTGAAAGAGGACCATACAAGGATCATTCCTGCCAAGTTTGGTAAAATTCCATCCAGTAGTTCCGGAGGAGATGTCGTTTAAAGAAATTGTTGACAACGAACGGACGCACGGACGAACGAACGACGACAGTCACAGAACTATCAAACAAGAGTCCCACAAGGCTGTACATAATACATCCGCCTCTGGTCAAATCAGAACTGCAAACAGTGCATAATACGTCCTTCAGGGGGAATAACTCGTGAAAAACTTAACAAATTTAGACAAACTCGTGAAAAACTTAACAAATTTAGACAAAAGCAAACTAGATATACAACATTATATTCAAAATTTCAGCTCAATATGCAAAAGCATGTAGGAAGAAAGTGTGGAAAACAACATATTTCTAATATTTTAAGTCGAAAGGGGCATAACTACATCAATTTTGAAGAAAAAAAATGTTTTTCTGCAATTCTACAAAAGGAAGTTGTTCATAAAATAATTGCACTTGTCCTAAATGTAATGGTAACATGGTAAACAAGAGGGCCTTGAAGGGCCTGATATCGCTCACCTGTTGTAATGAAGCCTGGTAGCTTTACCTTTCTGTTTCACCCATTTTAATCTAAGTCAATTCAAATTTGTAGTATAGCATGTTAACAATATTGGTATACGACCTATTCTAGTATAGTAGAGTACATCAAGGGCAGATAACTAGAGCCTAAACAATACTGAAATGAACATTCTAGCATTTCAAAGTATATCAAGGGAAGATAACTCTTGCCACAATTATCAGATTTCAACAATAATTGCACTCCTTCAAGAACTTATAACAATATACATTGTGTGCAGATTTGATTATATATAATCAAAATCCATTGAAAACTGTAGTTGCAAGAGTGTAAACACTGTTAGATATGACATTTTCAACACATCAAGGGCAGATAACTCTTGACTAATTAATCTGATTTCAACCAGTTTGGAACTCATTCTAGACCTTATAGTCATATACAATCTGAGCAAAGTTGAGAAAGATTGGATAAAAATGGTGGCCTCTAGAGTGTAAACACTGTCAGATTTGACATTTTCAACACATCAAGGGCAGATAATTCATGACCTAATGATCTGATTTCGGCTTAAATTACGCTCTTTTGAGATCTTATGGTTATATACAATCTGAGCTATTTTGAGAAAAATTGGATAAAAATTGTGGCCTCTAGAGTGTAAACACTCTTAAATATGGCATTTTCAGCAATTCAAAGGTAGATAATTCTTGACCTATTGTTCCAATTTCAAACATGATAATCAAAATCATTCGAACTCTTATGGTCATATACAATCTGAGCAAGTTTGAGAAAGATTGGATAAAAATTGTGGCCTTTAGAGTGTAAACACTCTTAAATATGGCATTTTTTCAGAAATTCAAGGGTAGATAACTTTGACCTATTCCTCCAATGTATTCCAACCATTATCAAACTCATCTGAACTCTTATAGTCATATACAATTTAAGCAAGTTTGAGAAAGATTGGATAAAAATTGTGGCCTCTAGAGTGTAAACACTGTTAAATATGGCATTTTCAGCAATTCAAAGGTAGATAACTTTGACCTATTGTTCCAATTTCAACCATAATCTAAGTCATTCAAACTCTTCTGGTAACATACAATCTGAGCAAGTTTTGAGAAATATTCGATAAAAATTGCCGCCTCTAGATTGTAAACACTAAAGTTGTTGATGACGAACGATTAACGACAAACAACAGACATTCAAGGATTGCAACAGCTCACCCTGAGCTAACTCAGGTGAGCTAAAACCTTACTTTAAAGTTTCGAAGTAATCCGTAAAGCATTACTCAAGTTATTGAGCAAAAACTGTTTCTGCAAGACATATTTAATTATTGAGTAAAGGGTTAATACAATTTTCACTATATCTCACCTTTCCAGTGTCTCAGTTAAAGACGGCTTGCTTTGTAATATTTTCTTGGTTATGTCTCGGCGAGTAGAATAATCTGCACAAGAACCCTGCACAGGCTGATCTGTGATGATATCAACCGGATAGATATTAGCAGGTATGTCCTCCTGAAAATAAGAACAGTGTTTAACCCATGTGCACCCAGTGGATTCTTCCATGCTTATATATTGGATTAGTCCATTTTTTATCTAAAGAATACCTTGTCTAAGTTTTCAATTTCGTTTTGTTTTATATTGAAATTCCTATCAGCAAACAGAGTAGACACTGAAAAGACGCCCCATTATGCGGCATATGATCATAGCCTACACTGTTTGACTATGTACCATATACAGGACCATAGGCACAAATGGGTTAACCCATTACCCCATAGTCTTTTTCTAGTTTTCAAGATAATTGACCGCTTAAAGCAGGTTGAAAGTAAAGCAGAATGCGCCTGAAGGCGCATTCTGCTTTACTTTCAATCTGCTTTAAGCTACAATCTGCTAGGATACAGATACTATTTCTTATGAATTCATATCCATGACTTTATAAAAGGGAAGAATAAATTAAAAGCGTTAAAAGGCGTATTTACGAGGTAATGGGTTACACTCCTGACAATGGCCAGCACCACATTCAGTAACCCTTATCCTGCTGTACTATCGCCTGCTTTAAAATTGTCTGCAAAATTTGTTAAATTAATATTTATACATTTTTGACAAAAGAACACTAATTAGAGTCTCAAGCAGTTAGAATATCCAAATTATGTCGCGTCTGATCTGGATCAAAGTTGTTTGCAAACATCAGTCAAGTCGTGATCTACAGGATAAAGGTAACACATTGCTTATATTTAAATGAACATAATGAGGGTCTTATTTTGACTCAATGACCCCTGAAACTTGAAATGAAATTGAACTGTAAAAATATACACAGTTTCAAGGGTATGCGATGAAGTGGATCGATATAGGACTTTCCTCATGATGGCTATGGATGAAAAGCTTAATTGCTATTAATTTGATTTGAATTTGTTATGATTTTATGTAGCTTTAACAGTAATTCAATCATGCAGCAACGTCTAGGTAATAACAGGTGCCCAAATCCCCCTCATACCCTGTTTCAGGCACCATTCTCCAACTGGGTAGAATACAGATATTGCCCAAGTCACCTGGAAGGCGTCCCCACATGAAAAATCCAAAGTGTCTTGACTGGAATTCAAACTTACTGTGGTGATATGTAAAGTGTATTGTCAGTCACAGTGACAATAACTACGCTGCCACGGAGGCCCCTAATAACAGGATTGACTCAATATTCATCTTATTACTTACAGTCTCCAGGAAATGTTTGGTCTCCGGGTCTATGTAGTGAAATCTGTTGTATGGGATCAAGTCTGGACGGGGCTTCTTGAGCTCATAAAACTCAAGGTCCTCTAACCCCAAAACACATTTCCATAAGTATGCCTTGGTCTTGTCATCCAGTTTCAAACTGAATCCCTTCCTCCACTCTAGTCTGATCCATAGTGCGTTTATAGTTATACCTGCAAAATACAACAAATGCATTCATATGCAGAACAGTCTTATACGATTTAGTTTCACTTATAAATTGGGGAATGCAGAGAGTGAAAATTGTGTCTTGTTTTACTGCTGAAGAGAAGGGATGGTATAACATTACTGGCTCAAAGTAAAACAAACCTCCTGAAGAAGCATTGTGCTTTTCTTTGTCTGTTTTAACCCACATCCCCAATAAATATGCCTTTTATGCCATTGATTTATTCCTCCATTTAAGAAAACAATTTATACTGTCATGAATATGTACTAAAAGAAATATTTCCAACATCCTACAAAATGGTAGCTTAAACAATTACTTCATAGCCTGTTTCCAGTTTTGAAGACAGGCAACCTCTAAAACAGACTACAAGTCTTTCAGCCTGCTTTTTGCTACCCTTTGCTAGAATTTAGACAATATTTCTTACAGGGTATATTCACAACTACATAAAGTGGAACTGTTTTCTTCAGTGGAGGAATTATATCAAATGTGTAAAAAGAAGTATCTTTTGAGTAATAGATTAAAGCAGGTTAAAGGTAAGGCAGGAGCATTTCGTTTTACTTTCAGACTGCTTCAAGCTACCATGTCTTCAATGCTGAAACTAAACTGTTGGGGAATAGGTTGAACAGCCACCTACCAGGATGTAGAACATTTTTAATTTGATCCAGTTATCTATGAAAAATATTTTTTTCTTTGATATGGGAAAATTATTACAGAATAATTATATGGGGAAAATGTGTGATTTTCAGTGAGGGTATATTGGTCTGAAATTTTAGTAAACTGATAGACTACATACCATCCAATCCTTCTAGGGCTATCTCCTCTTGAAGGTCTGTTTTCAAATCTGTCGCCATCACAACAACTCCACCTCATGTACAGTTTCAAACATTACCTGAAACACAAACACATCTGACTGGATAGACCCTGCACAATGTCCACGCGCGAAATAAGGTATAGTGGTTTTGACCGAGTTTAACAGGTAACGCACGGTAAGAATTTTATACACATTTTGTGTAACGATAGAACAACATTACTGTTACATGAAAATATTTGTGTATATATAGTGCTTTAATTTAAAGTATTTTAAACTTATAAAGTGTCAGGTTTCTTTTTGGGTATGTTTTATATACTCACGGAATTTAAAAACTATGCATTGGGAATAGCATTACAAATATTAATAGGAATAACAAACCAGATACAAACTGACTGTGTTATAGTGTTACTTTAAACATCGATCTTACGTTTCATAAGAGTCATTAATGTGTGATGTGATTGTCAATCATGATTGTACTGCCATGTGCTTTTGTCATTAAGGGTCAAAACCTATGTCACAAAATTAATAACGCAAGTGTCATCTGTTTGCATCAAAGCAAGCATGGCATCACTGTCGAATGGACCTCGCCATCGCTTAGGAATGTCATTCCTTACCATGACTAAACAATCAGCCAGCTGTTCCAACGTCAATGCCTGGTTCGGTAGACGTCACAAACGACGCCCAATCTCATCCCAAACGTGCTTGGTTAGCGAGAGATTGGATGAGACTGTGGGCCAGTCACTGACCTCAATGTTTTTTGTTCTGTATGAATTAAGGCCGTGACAACGCACGCGAGCAACGTGTGGGTGAGCGCTGCCATGCTTTAAGACAATATGGCGGGTTTGACGTCAGAACGGGACGTACAGTAGGACGTCACAGATGGATTCAAAATTAGCGTAATCTTTTCAGCACTGTCCTCCGGCTGATTAGACGAACTCCTCAAATGTTTCTAGCCATAAGTTTGAAGATTGAAAACGATCACGCACATGTGTAACGGAAAATTATTTATCTTGTCGACGTAACGGTAATAGCCATTTCCTTGGTCGCAAGTTCTCGCGAGCATTACCAATTTGTCGATAGGTCTCCATTATGACAACATGATGTTACGATGAAGACCAAATCGACCTGCGACATCATTTATTCTTCATTCCAACCTCTAATATGCTGACTGAACCTAAACGCGCATTTTTAGACAGCCGTGGCATAGCCGTCAGGTTTGATAAAACAAATCTTACTTGTTTTTCCGATGATTTACAGCCAAAACAACCAGTTTACATTGAAAACGTGTTGCATTTACTGTACAAATGAGTATTCTGACCAATTCATGCAAAAATAGACAAACGTTGTTTGACACGCAAAATTAACGTAAATTTCATGAAAAGGGTAACCAATACCTTCTACACACTTTAATCAGCTGTATAAACTGTTTTTACGTGAGCGTTTTGAAAACGTGTACATTTGAAATAAATTTTAACCATGCACAGCTTTTAAATTCCGTGAGTATATATAAGTAAATGGGATCTGCCATGTCAAACTGTTTACTTAAAATAGTTTTCATCTGACTTCAAGTTTTCTTCTTTTAACCCTTTCCCTTATAGAAGCGACTTTTAGCCCATTCATTTTATTCATCCGCCAAAGAAAATAGTTCCATTTTAAACAGTCATAGATATGTATCATACAAAATAGTTTCTATATTCTAGCAGATGATAGCTTAAAGCAGGCTGAAAGTAAAGCAGAATGCGCTTAAGGCGCATTCTGCTTTACTTTCAACCTGCTTTAAAAGGCCACCTATATTCAATACTAGAAATATGCTATGTGGGAAAGGGTTAAGCTCATTTAGATTATGTAAAGTATTTCACTACATGTAATTGCAAATGTACAAAATCAGTCCCCAGACGTACAATTATGACCAAAATGCATAAATAAACCAAGCTTTATTGTGAAATCACACTGTCATTCTTCTATGTTTTCTATCTTATTGGTTAGGGAATAGGGATACATCTTATTTCTTTTCTATTCATTCTATTAAAAAACGCTAAGCACTATCATAGATTTGGGACAACAGGTGACAAAATGTATGTATGGTATACGATTGAAAGAAACAGTTAATCAGCCCTGCCAATAAAAACATTCGTTAACTGGAAAATATAACTATTCTCAAATATTTCAAACGTACGTTTTCAAAACGTGATAAAAGCGTTTCAATCATTCATTACAAACTGTTGTAAATGACATGAAATGGGCAAAAAAAACCTCAACTCGCAAGGAAATTCACGATACTCTAGTGCAATCTTTGTTTGATAGTTATCGTAACTAACCAGCAAATTCAGACACCTTCCGAGTATAAATTACTAAAAACTGTGAGGGGGAGTTGTGATTGGCTATGTGTCAGGCTGTCCGTGAAGCAGAATAGCGCATGGCTTCTTCATAAAGGTGATAGGCAAGGTATTCAGATTGTTTTGGATATGTTTAAACTATGTGCAGTAGAACAGTAATGGAATGTGTTCACATCATGGACAGTTGAAAAAAATTAATTTGATAGTCATTTTACAAGGGTATCGGGTGTCACGTGAGAGTCACACATGACAGCGTTTTAAAAGGGCTGTCAGTTGACTATAAACAATGCGTGAAAGGATTATAATCCCTGCCTCCACATCAAAGTGATCAGAGGTATGCAAATGCCTCCTGCTGATAAAAAATAGTTTTACGACCATTTGCATGTTGGATAACCACTGGTTGGTGAGATTTTTATCTTTGGCCTTTTTTATTTTTTTGGACAGCCATGTACGGGTAGGTGTTTCAGGCGCTGGTTTCAGAGAGGTCCATTGAGGTTTTGGGTATGGCAGACAGGAGACTGATGCAGAGGGAGAGAGAATTCTGGAATTTGCACTAACAAATGACCTGCTCCTTGGTAACATATGCTTCAAGAAGCGTGATGGCCAAATCGACATCATTCTGCTCTGCAAAAGTATGCGCCAGTTTGTCACATAATAAAAATTATGTGAAGGTGATCCCTGGTGGGGAAAGTGCCATACAGCACAAATTCCACGTGTGGAACCTGAAGATTGACAGGCTTATTAAGCCAAAGGCAAATTCACCCCACCTTTAAACCTGGAAGCTCATAGACCCACTTACATGCGGTCATTTCCAGTAGGTCTTCAACTCCTTTGTTGCTGCCTCAACAAGTGCATCCAATACTGCAACTGAGGAAATCTGGGCTAACATAAAGACAGGTCTACTCAAGACAACCAAGGAAGTGTATGGCAAAACGAAGCCACACCCCTTGCCATGGGAAACATGGTGGTGGAACAATGAAGTTGATGGGGTAGTCACAGAAAAGCGGCCGGCATTCAATGCAATAAAAGCAGGCACTAGAACTAGGGCAGCCTATGACTCAGTCAAACACGCAGCTAGGGGCACAGTGCATCATGCTAGGCACAAGGCAGAAAAGGTCATGTATGAGAACATTGACCCCAAGTAATCTGATGTCTTCCGCCTTGCAAACCAGATGCGAAGATGGATTGGTGTTGTCATAGGAGAGAAGCCAGAAAAGAATGATGCCGGACAGATGTCCTTGAGTGAGTCTGCAAATCAGGAGGCCTGGCAATAACACTTTGAAAGGCTCCTCAACATGGAATTTGAGTGGGACCCTGAGCACCTGACCAAGAAACCATCAGTAGAAGGTCCATCTATCCCAGTCACAATTGATATGGTGAAAAAGTCCTCTTCAAAGATAAAGACGGGTAAAGCTGCAGGACAATCTGGCATTGTGGTGGAAATGATACAAGCAGCAGGTGATGCAGGTGCTACCATGATTTGAGACCTTGTAAGGTAAATCATTCATGAAGGCAGGATTCCCACTGACTGGGAGGAGAGTTTCATTGTCTGCATCTACAAAGGCAAGGGTGATGCTCTAGACAGAGGTACTAGTAACTATTGTGGTCTCAAACTCATAGACCAGGTCATGAAAGTCATAGAGCCTAGATGACTCTCATTTTGGCTTTGTACCAGACAGAGGCACTACAGAGGCAATTTTTGTAGTTCGTTAGCTGCAGGAAAAACACCTAGCAATGGACAATTGGCTTTACGTTGCCTTTGCAGATCTATAGAAGGCATTTGATCAGGTCCCTTGGAAAGTCATATGGTGAGCCATGAGAAAACTGGGTGTGGAAGAATGGATTGTCCGTCTGGTTCAAGGTATGTAGGCAAATGTATGTAGCCGTGTTCTTGTTGGAGAGTCTATGCAGATGACCTAGTGATCATCACAGAGTCATTTGAGGAATGAGTCAGAAGACTTCTGGTTTGGAAAGAGGCCATGGAAAGAAAAAGACTTAGAGTGAATGCTGGCAAGACGGATATCATGATCTGTGGCACTAGCATGGACTTCCTACAGAGTGTTGGGTCATTGGCAAGTACCATTGTGCTGTATTTCACACAGGTGTGGGCAGACACAGCATAATTTATAATTGGTTGCAAACACTGGGTTCACAAGAAATGCAGTTGTCTCAGGAGGCTGGTAGAAGATCCTAACTTAAGATGTTCCCGCTGCCTGGGAACCGCTCACCCCATTGACTGCAGGGCACAGAGAGAGGTCCAAGTTGGCCAAGACGATCTGGAGGTGGTTTCCCCCTTTTGCTACCTTGGGGACATGCTGTTTGCAGCCGGTGGCTGTGACCTCGCAACAACGACTCGTGTCAAGTCTGCCTGGAAGAAATTCAAGGAGCTACTTCCTGTCCTCTCGTCCCGCCACCTCTCATACAAGACACCCGGCCGCATCTACAAAATGTGCGTGCTAAGTGTTATGCTCCATGCCAGTGAAACCTGGCCTCTGACCAAGCCAAACTTCCAGCGCCTGCAGCTTAACGACAGGGCCATGATCAGACAGACTTGCAATGTCAAGCCAGAAGATGTGACCACTGTCTGTTCCAGGGAGCTGCTAACACAACTTTGCATAGAGGACTTGGAGCTCATATTGAGGGAAAAATGGTTTCGATGATATGGGCATGTTGACCTACATTATAAAATAGCCTGGAGATCCTGTGTAAGAACCGCCATGCGTGCAGCTAGCCAGTTACCTGGAAGGAAGCCCACTGTTGTGGACAATGGTCCCAACTAGGGCTGTACATTGGCAAGTTTTTCCTTCACGATACGTATCCCGATATTTCATTTTTACAACGATACATATCACGATATATATTGCCTGTGAGAATAAAAGGCAATATGTATTGCAATATTTAAGACGTGATACAATACGTATCACGATACTGGCGTTTAAATATAAACACAACGGTTGTTTTAATCACATATGTGTAGTTTAACAACTATATGTAATGTAAACGTATGTTGTTTGAAGGGGGGGATCACTTCAAAAAGTAAATATAGATATATATTTTCATTTTGCCTTTGTTGATTCTAATGAGGCAGTTTGTAATAAAGTGTCCATAACTGGACCATAACTGTTTGCACCTAATACTTAATGTTCAATCAATTAAATTATTTGAACATTAAAAATAGAACTTTTGATAGAGTTATTGTACATAGAATATGCCACTCCTTTCAAAGTTGCAACACATAACTAAGTTAGATATAATGTCTCCTGAATTTACACACTTGTGGTTGGAACAATTCTAAATCGTTTTTATCAACAAGTTAACAATTAAGGGCTATTCAAGTTAAACATAGCAACCCATGAAAGGCACTTTCAAATCTGACCTTCTACTTTTACAATAAAAAGGTTATTATGTGAATTTTAATGGTACAATCAACTACATTCACAACCGTGAAACAAAACAATCCCTTTAACCAGGTGGGACAAACTGCCAGACAGCACAGTGCATGCTGATTCCGTAGAGGCTTTTAAGACAGCCCTACGAGATCATCGTAAATAATATTGGCGTCGCTTCTCACCGTCGTGTAAAAGCCTTAAAAGGAGTCTACGACTTGTTAATTCAGATTCAGATTCAGGTTGCGGACATCCCACGTCCGTCCCGTACATTTGTAGACCCAGACGAATTGATTATTGCATTTCAATTGTCTGCGGACATACACAGATTCAGGATAATATTATATTGGAAGCCTAAATCTGCCTTTAGATTTGACCAAAAACAGCTATAAATTCAAAGAAATTGAGACATTCCGCGACTTCTGACGTTTATTTAATATTGAGACGTTTGATCGGCAGGTGCCCCGCTGGTTATCAGCATAACTGACCATTTATCAATTCACTCACTGTAAAAATCGGGTAACAGCGGATAAGAAGAATGTGTTCACTAAATAAGCTGACGAATAACGATTCGGATTTGTTTTTGCGGCGTATAAACGATGCAAAGTAATTGAAATTGTTTTCTTTCTAAACTTGATTAAAGCTCGCGAAAAATTCCTTGTAACAGTCGGAACCACTGTGAAATAATAAAGAAGAGGTTATTTTAATTTTCTGATGCTTCAACACGAGCGAAATCGTCTATTGTTAAGTCCGGTATTGTTTTGAAACAATTTAGTCTTTGTCCGTTTTTTAGCCCTTATGTTAAAATAAGGTCACGTCCGTTTCCACATTTGTTTATTACATGATTGACAGCTAAGCAGACGATGGAAACGTTTCTTGTAAGAAAAGACAGTATGAACTTATCTTTGTTTTTAAACTTTAGGAATAAGTTTGTGATAGGTTTGTAGTTTTGTTTGTTTGATTCAACGAAAAGTAAAACGCGATGCACGATATTTGACAACCGTATCGCTGCATCGCAGGGCTGATGAATGTATTGCATCGTGACATATCACAGACTTCATTTACAAGCCGATACAGACATCGTGGGGTAAGCACATGGCAATGCATCGATGAATCGTTACACCACTAGTCCCAACCCTGCAGTCTCATACTGATAGACATATCCCTATCATGTGTTTGGTTTGCCCCACCGGATTAGTGAATCGAGTGGACCGGCTGGCGATTCCAAAATGGTATCCAGTGTTGTTCTCGCGGCAACAGGCCATTTCGTATTCTTGCCTTTTCGCACCCTATTTTTGTCATTTCGTACAAGACTGCAAGTACCCTCAAAAAATTAAATTGCCTTATTTACTATTCTTTGTAGAAACAGGTTTCGGCCGTATATAGGTATTAACTAGAAACGTCCATAAAATAAATTACAAACAAAAATATAAGGCCAAAAGTGGTTGTCAATCTCTTCAAGCTCTTACTGAAGTCGTCATCAAATAATGGCTTTTCATTTAAAAATGTTTCTTTGACAATAAAAAAGAGCTGTCATGGTTCAGAGTTTCCCGATTAGGAATACGATTTAGATGACTTGGCTCTCGCGGGGATCGAACCCGTGCCGCCATTTTCTCATTATCAAAGAAACTCACATGTAGCCTAAAATACATGAAAGGTAAAATTGGTAGCTAATCTTTGCAGCTGCATTGACTACTTTATTAAAGTATCTTTGGAATGATGAGTACATGAATAAACTCGTAACATCATTGTCATTTAATTTTACCAATAAATGTTTCATCAGTCACCGCAACATCGAGTCTGCAACATCAGTGCGGCGATATTTATTTTTTGACTGGTTTGTGTGATTAAAATAAAATTACAACTTAATATATCAGAATATTGTTTAATAAATTCAGCTCAATTAATCCATCTCATTAAAATCGTGCTGAATTGACAAATCTCTAAAAATTACCGTACTAAGTACTATATATTTCTAGTGAAGTTTAGCAATAATAGTTTGAATAGATTTAGAAACATCTGAAACGATATTCCAGAATTTGAAGGAACATATTCTTACCCTAATTGGCAATTGTCACCAGTAACCGTCACCACCAACACGAAAGGGAATCTTTCTAGCAGACGAATATTCGGTACGTTCAAAGAATAAAATTCGCCGAAATCGTGTTCTAATAAACTTTGTATATAATTACTTATTCAAAATAGTTTGTTATATAAACCTAGATTTGGTCGACCTTATTCTTACAAAAATATATATCACATCGAAAGTTGACGAAGTTCCCTACCTCATTTCCGACATCCTTTCCAACTCTCGACCCAAGTAGGAGATTTATTATTGAGATAAGAACGAGTGATTAAACCTGGTGCTTATTTTTCAGTGCTTATTCGTCGGCCTTACATTGTCATCTACAAGAAGTGGGTTACATTCACAGAACAAGATGTCTGTCTTAAGTGTGCAAAATTTTATTGATGGGAAATTCTTCAATACGGAGAAATACATTGACAGCTTTGACCCCTCGACTGGTGAGGTTTGGGCAAGAATTCCAGACAGCGGGACTGCTGAAGTCGAAAGTGCAGTTGGTGCTGCAAAGGCAGCGTTTGAAGGGTAAATATTTTACTTAAACTCACAGCGTAAACTATTTTTATTGACATTTTATATGTTCAGTTCATAGTTTATTTTACAAGTACACAGTACAGTACCGTACATGCTGTGTTGATTTAACCCTATACTCCTTTAAAGAAAGGTGACCATTTAAAGCAGGTAAAGCAAAATGTGCCTTAAGGTGCATATATATTCTCTATGCTCACGATCTGGGTGAATATAGGAAATATTGATGTTGTTTAACATCTAGAGAAAAATGATTAGCGAAAAAGGTACGATAGACTCGTCCCGGCCAGGGTCCCCCTGTCCGTGAAGTTATATACGTTTTTAGCTCACCTGAGCCAAAGGCTCAAGGTGAGCTATTGGGATGGCCCTGTGTCCGGCGTCGTCCGTCGTTAGTCGTCCGTCGTCGTTAACAATTGCTTCAAATGACATCTCCTCCTATACCGCTTGACAGAATTCAACCAAACTTTACAGAAATGTTCCTTGGGTCAAGCTCTTTCAAATTTGTTCAAAGAATTAAAAACAATGCAGAACTCTGGTTGCCATGGCAACCAAAGTGAAAAAATAAGGAAATCTTAAAAAATCTTCTTGTCAAAAACTGCAAGGGCCAGAGCTTAGATGTTTGGCACATAGCATCATCTACAGGTCCTCTATCAAGTTTGTTCAAATTATGCCCCTGGGGTCAAAATTGGCCCTGCCCCGGGGGTCACAGTTTTACATAGAGTTATATAGTAAAATTTTCAAACATCTTCTTCTCTGAAACTAATATGGCCAGAGCTTTGATATTTGGCATGGTTGCACTTCTAGATGACCTATACCAAAATTGTTCAAATGGTCCTGGTCAGTTGCATAACTAGGTCACAGGAGCTAAAAATAGATTTTTTCAACGAAAACTTAAAAAATCTTCTTCTCTGAAACTACAAAGGCCAGAGCTTAGATATTTGGCACATAGCATCACCTACAGGTCCTATATCAAGTTTGTTCAAATTATGCCCCAGGGGTCAAAATTGGCCCCGCCCCGGGGGTCACAGTTTTTACATAGAGTTCTATAGTGAAATTTTCAAACGTCTTTTTCTCTGAAAGTAATATGGCCAGAGCTTTGATATTTGGCATGGTGACATTTCTAGATGTCCTATACCAAAATTGTTCAAATGGTTCTGGAAGGTTGCATATGTAGATCACTGGAGCTAAAAATAGATTTTTTCAATGAAAACTTTAAAAATCTTCTTCTCTGCAACTACAAGGGCCATTATAAATGTTAGATATTTGACACATAGCATCGCCTACAGGTCCTCTATCAAGTTACTTCAAATTATGCCCCTGGGGTCAAAATAGGCCCCGCCCCGGGGGTCACAGTTTTACATAGAGTTATATAGTGAAATTTTCAAACGTCTTTTTCTCTGAAACTAATATGGCCAGAGCTTTGATATTCAGCATGGTGACACTTCTGGATATCCTTTACCTATTTTGTTCAACTGGTTTCAGTCTGTTGCATATGTAGGTCACAGGAGCTAAAAATAGATTTTTTTTCCAATGGAAACTTACAAAATCTTCTTGTCTAAAACCCTACTACCCTGATCTTAGATATTTGGCACATAGAATCATCTACAGGTTCTCTTACAAGGTTGTTCAAATTATGCCCCTCGGGTAAAAAATGACCCCTTCCTGGACATAAATATTTATCTCCATTTTGTCAGTTATTCTCCGGTGAGCGATAATGCCCCATGGGGCTCTTGTATACAATTTATTACAAAATGTCAAACAATGCAGAACCTGAGCATTAAGGAGCCCACTGATCTGGATACACACTGTTTATACAGAACAAGTTTTCCAGTCACTACTATACTGTTGACATATTCAATTAATTACAAAGTTACACACTGTGCAGACTCCAGAAACCCTTTATACACTGTTTCAGCGCAGGTCGTGATAAGAGGGCTCTGATTTACGAACCCTCTGATCTGGGTCAGCATTGTTTGTACAGGACAAGAGCTCTGCATGGTACCCATCTTACGAAATGTCGTTCGACAAATATTGTCATAAGTCAGATTCTAAACTTCTCAATTATTATTTATCTGCTGCGTAGACGAAAGCTGCTGTGTAGATTGAGGTCACTACTTAAGGTGATCTGGAGGAACGAGAAGATGCCAGAATGTTGGCAAGAAGCAGAAGGCATCTTTGCACCAAAGGAAAACAACTCTACTACCATCAACAAGTTCAGAACAATTTCACTATTGAACTGTGAAGGGAAGATCTTCTTTGCTGTACTAGCAAGACTAACATCATACCTGACCACAAACGAGTATGTTGACACGTCAATCCAGAAAGGAGGCATACAGGGATTTTCTGGTTGTGTGGAGCACAACAGTGCAATTAGCCAACTGATTCGGGAGGCGAAGGTAAACCACTCTGATCTTTCGGTAGTTTGGTTAGATCTGGCGAACGCTTATGGATCGATCCCCCACAAGGTGATCGAAACTGCGCTCGGCCAGTATCATGTACCTGAGTATGTGAAGGGTATGAAAGTCGGATACTTGGCAGGCATCAAACTATGCTTTGTGGTTGGCGAGAAGATGACATCGTGGCAGCGGCTAGTGAAGGATATCGTCACTGGTAGCACCATTTCATTCGTACTATTTGTGATGAGTATGAATCTCAGCATAGAGGCA
The DNA here is from genome assembly GCA_922989275.2 of Gari tellinella. Taxonomy (NCBI): domain Eukaryota; kingdom Metazoa; phylum Mollusca; class Bivalvia; order Cardiida; family Psammobiidae; genus Gari; species Gari tellinella. The sequence continues at coordinate 59,163,039 of OV277858.1, forward strand.
GCCAAGAGGGAAACCCGTGGACAAAAAACAGAGGCTTTATGGACGACCTGACAGTTACAACTAAGACACACATACAAGCCAGATGGGTTCTAGGGGCGCTAGAGGATATGGTATCCTGGGCTAGAATGAAGTTCAAGCCGAAGAAGTCCAGAAGTCTTGTCATCAACAAGGGACAGACTACGAGAAAGTTCAGCCTCTGGGTGCAATGTGAGGACATTCCCTATATTGTGGATAGCCCTATCAAGTGCCTGGGCAACTGGTATGATGCCAGCCTGAAGGACACTAATGTTCAACGTTCAGCACATCAAACACCAACTACAAGGCAGAATAAAACAGATCAACCAAACTGGCCTACCAGGAAAGTTCAAGGCATGGCTGTTCCAGCACGGGCTTTTGCCAAGGCTTATGTGGCCCCTCATGCCCAATGAGATAGCAACGTTGACTGTTGAAGGCTTCGAGAAGATCATCAACAAACACCTGCAACGATGGCTTGGTGTACCACCTAGCTTTGGCAGCATTTGACTCTACTGCAGAACAAACCAGCTACAGCTTCTGCTGACATCCGTTCTACAGGAGTTAAAGGTTTCAAAGGCAAGGCTTTGTGGTTACCCTGAAAGAGTCAAAAGACAGCATGATCAGAAACGCGGGCATAGAGACCCGTACTGGGAGGGAATGGTCTGCAATCCAGGCTGTCTCCGAAGCAGAGAGTAGACTTTGACAGAAAGACATTGTTGGAACTACAGCAGAGGGTAGACAAGGATTTGGCAACACCACAAGGCCGCTGTGGAACGCAGCTAACAGTAAGGAGAAAAGAGAGCTTGTACAACAGGAGATACGACTTGCGGAAGAGGATGACAGGAGAGTGGAAGCAGTTGCCATGGACAGGGTTCATGGACAAAATGGGCCACAAAGGCGTGAAGGCTGACATGGGCCGACATTTGGCGGTACGAACCAGTATGCCTTAGCTTTTTGCTGAGGTCAGTGTATGACTTGTTACCGTCACCAGCCAACCTACACAGATGGGGACTAAAAGACCATCCGAAGTGTCCACTGTGTGACAAGACAGGATTGATGGAGCACATATTGTCAGCATGTAGTGCATCCCTGACTCAGGGCCGATATCGGTGGAGGCATGACACTGTCCTTTGTGACTTAGCTGATACCCTCGAGCGAACCAGGACCAAGAAGAGGAAGAAACAGAAACCACGTGCAATTCAGTTTGTCAAGGAAGGTCAGACAGCGCCCAAACTTCAGGCAGCCGCTACATCAATTCTTGATGAGTCAGAGCAGTGGGAGATGTCTGTTGACCAGAATGACCATCTTGACAAAATCTAGATTAAGTCTGAATATTGGCCCAATGGGTTTAAAAAGTCGGTCACTAGGTCAAATCTTAGAAAAAAAGCTTATGAACACTAAAGTAGCCACCATTATAGACAAATCTTTATCAAATTTTACCAGAATGACCATCTTGACAAAATCTACATTGAATCTGAATATGGGCACCATGGGTTTAAAAAGTAGGTCACTAGGTCAAATCTAAGAAAAAGCTTATGAACAAAAGTTTTAGCCCAATCTTTTTTATGACAATCTTGACAAAATCTAGGTAATTTTTTAATATGGTTCATTTTGGATCATAAAGTAGCTTTTCACTAGGTCATGTGTGAGGAAAATGAGAGGATTGTATCAGGTGAGCGACTCAGGGTCATCATGGCCCTCTTGTTTATACAATCAATAAGCCTTCGTTTTAGTGGTTGTAACATGTTTTACTGTACTGGTTGCTGAGCATTGCAATATCTTACTACCTTAGTCTCTCCTTCACTTCTTAATCATCAAGGCGAGACGTAATTCTGTGGAATATTTGTCATTTGTAGATGGGCATCAACACCTATACAGGAGAGAAGCAAATTGATGTGCAAGATTGCAGACATCTTGGAGTCACGTTTGCAGGAGTTTGCAGAGCTGGAATCTCGGGACCAAGGAAAGCCAGTCTGGCTGGCGAAGAGTGTAGACATTCCCAGAGCAGTGTATAACTTAAGGTTCTTTGCAACTGCTGCATTACATGATCTCAACAGGTAGTTTAGTCTTTAAAATGTTGTCTTCTCAAACATTTTCAGTAAAATACCATTCATTCTGATTATTAAAAACTGATGGCATGCACAAGTTCATAAGCTCAACCGACAAGAGACTGCTTAACCCATTACTCCATAACCTGTTTCTAGTTTTCAAGACAAATAACCGCTTAAAGCAGGTTGAAAGTAAAGCAGAATGCGCATAAAGCCGGTTGCTAACTGCAGGATCTCCTGCAGAAGCTTACTACAGTTGTTGGCCATAAATAAGTTCCCACCCTGGAAATCTGTTATAAGTTTGTGATGTATTTGAGCTGTTTAAGGGTGTTTCAAACCCATAAGCGATTTTTTCAAAGTATTAAACTTTTTTTCTATCATTGTTTTTTGGAAGAGCTGTTTGTGATGAATGAAAAAAAAAATATGGTGCATGGTGTCCTTTTTTTTGAGCTACAGCGATTTGAAAAAGGTATGTCAAATTTGGATTTTCTTTTTCAAATTTTGCCAATTCAGAGTACAAGCTTCAGTAAAATCTATTTCAGGACAAAACAAACACAAAACTGGCCCCGCCCCGGGGGTCACAAATTTACATAGAGTTATATAGTGAAATCTTCAAACCTCTTCTTCTCTGAAATTAATGTCGCTAGACAGGGCTGCCATAAGTTGACATGAAAAATCCTAAGATTTCAAAATTTGCATTTTTCAAGTGCGATTTTACAAATCGTACCTTTACCCCATAGCCTGTTTCTAGTTTTGTTGACATGTGACTACTTAAAGCAGGCTGTAAGTAAAGCAGAATGTGCCTTAAGGCGCATTCTGCTTTACTTTCAGCCTGCTTTAAGCTTCCATAAACTGGAAAAAGATCCGAAGATTTAGGAAAAATCCGGAGAAATGGCAGCCCTGGCTAGAGCTTTGATATTTGGCATGGATTAACTTCTAGAGGTACTTTACCAATACATGTATATTGTTCAAATGGTTCCGGTCCGTTGCATATCTAGGTCACAGGTACTAAAAATAGATTTTTAGCTCACCTGGCACGTAGTGCCAAGGTGAGCTTTTAGGATCGCTGGATGTCCGTCGTCCGTCGTCTGTCTGTCTGAGCGCACGAAAGGTCCTTTGTTGGGTAGGGAGAACAATAGATTCCATTCATTCCGTGATTGCCCTATTGTTATTGTTGGGTATTTTAGTGTACTGTTGGGTCCTTTTAAACAAAAAATATACCCAACAAATGTCCAACTGTGAGAACGTCTGTCTGTCCGTCCGTCCGTCAGTCCGTTCACAATTATTCGTTAACACTCTAGCAGGTTCAAATCTCATTGGATCTTGATGAAACTTGGTCACAATGTTTGCCTCAATGAAATCTAGGTCAAGTTCGAATGTGGGTCATGTCCGGTCAAAAACTAGGTCACTAGGTCAAATTATCGAAAAACCTTGTTAACACTCTAGAGGCTACAAATTTCATTGGATCTTCATGAAACTTCATCAATATGATTGCCTCAATAAAATCTAGGCAAAGTTCGAATGTTGGTCATGTCCAGTCAAAAACTAGGTCACTAGGTCAAATCTTCAAAAAACCTTGTTAACACTCTAGAGACTACAAATTTATTTGGATCTTCATGAAACTTCATCAAAATGTTTGCCTTAATAAAATCTAGGTCAAGTTCTAATGTGGGTCATGTCCGGTCAAAAACTAGGTCACTAGGTCAAATTATCGAAAAACCTTGTTAACACTCTACAGGCTACACATTTCATTGGATCTTCATGAAACTTGATGAAAAGGTTTGCCTCAATGAAATATAGGTCAAGTTCGAATATGGGTCATGTCTGGTTAAAAACTAGGTCACTAGGTCAAATCTTCGAAAAACCTTGTTAACACTCTAGAGACTACAAATTTCATTGGATATTCATGAAACTTCATCAAAATGTTTGCCTCAATGAAATCTAGGTCAAGTTAAAATGTGGGTCATGTCTAGTCAAAAACTAGGTCACTAGGTCGAATCATCCAAAAACCTTATTAACACTCTAGAGACTACAAATTTCATTTGATCTTCATGAAACTTGATGAAAAGGTTTGCCTCAATGAAATATAGGTCAAGTTAGAATGAGGGTCATGCCCAGTCAAAAACTAGGTCACACGGTGTACATGGTGACATGGTTACCAGGTGAGCGATTTAGGGCCATATTGGCCCTTGTTTAAATAAAAATCTTCTTCTCTGTTAGTCTGAAACCATAGTACCCTGAGCTTAGATATTTTGCACTAAGCATCATCTTCAGGTCCTATATCAAGATTGTTCAAATTATGTCCCTGGGGTCAAAAATACCCCCCCCCCCCCCCCCCCCCCCGGTCACAAATTTACATAGCGTTATATAGTGAAATATTTAAACGTCTTCTTCTCTGAAACTAATATGGCTAGAGCTTTAGTATTTTGCATAGTGTAACTTCTAGAGGTATACTTTACCAATATTGCTCAAATGGTTCCGGTCCATTGCATATCTAGGTCACAGGAGCTAAAAATAGATTTTTTTTTAATAAAAACTTAAAAAATCTTCTTGTCTGAAACCACAGTACCCTGAGCTTAGATATTTTGCACAAAGCATCATCTTCAGTTCCTCTATCAAGATTGTTCAAATTATGTCCCTGGGGTCAAATATGACCGCGCCCGGGGGTCATAAATTTACATAGTGTTATATTGTGAAATCTTCAAACCTCTTCTTCTCTGAAACTAATATAGCTAGAGCTTTGATATTTGCCATGGTGTAACTTCTATAGGTATACTTTACCAATATTGTTCAAATGGTTCCGGTCCGTTGCATATCTGGGTCACAGGAGCTAAAAATAGATTTTAAAAAAAACACTTAAAAAATCTTCTCTTAAACTACAGTACCCTAAGCTTAGCTATGTTGCACTCAGCATCATCCAATCAGCAATTGGCACAATCATATTGTCATAATTTCTCAGCTTTCCAAGGTATGTTACATTTACATCAACGGTCCCAGATCAGCGATTAAGGGCAGTATACGGCTCTTGTTTCTCTTAAATTAGTTTTTGTATGAAGAAATACTACCATAGACAGGAAATAGATAATACAAAACCAAATTATCACCTTTGTTTTCATTTGAAATGGATTTTATTGAAGCGGGCTGTTTGAAAAGGACAAAATAAGAAATAGTGGGTGGGGTAAATTTTACATGGCTGTAGAGCCAAAAGTGGTTTACCAAAATGTACACTTTTCTTTTTTTTATCATTCATCTTAAATAGCTCTTCAATACAAAACCATCATAGAGTGTTTTCATATACTTTGAAAAATTCCCAAATTCATAAGTTTCATACACCCTTAAGGTACACAGGAACCTCTGGATTAACTTTAAAGTCACTAAAGGTAAATATCTATCAAAAGCTGAATTAATTTTCGATCAGACTGACAGTTGAAATTTTATTAAGTTCTGATTTGATTCGGTTGCTAAGAAACTTTAGAACACTGGTGAAAATCTATTACTCAGTGTTCTTAATAATGTTGCCATGGCAACGTGAACATCACATGGCACTAATACATGCTATCATAATAAAGAGAAATCATAAATGATTATTAAAAACATTTTCAACTGTTCAGCTAAATCAGAACTTTGTAAAATGACAGATATGTGATAATGAGACTTAAGTTGTTGAAAATTCCATCTCCGTTGCTTTCCATGTTAATCTTATGGGAAGCAATGGAGATGATGTTTTCAACAACTTAAGTTTCATTATTACACATCTGTCATTTGACTAAGACTTGATTTAGTTGAAAAATTCCAAATATTTAATAATTATCAATGGTTTCCCTTTAAAGTGACAGCATGTCATGATGATACATATGTGATGTTCACATTGCCATGGCAACATTATTTAGAACACTAGTCATGGATTTTCACTAGTGTTCTAAAGTTGCTAAGCAACCGAATCAACTCAGAAGTAAATAAAATTTCACCTCTCTGTCTGATTGGAAATTAATTCAGCTTTTGGTAGATATTCACCTACAGTGACTTTTAAATTAATTGACAGGTTCCTGTTTACCTTAAACAGCTCAAATACATCAAAAACTGATAACAGATTTTCAGGGTGGGAACTTATTTATGGCCAACAACTGTACATCATTTTAATTCTGCATTTAAGAAATGAACTGATTTTTTTCAGTGTTCAAGCGAAATGAACGACAGAAAATTATCGGCAAAATGTTCATTTCACTTGAACACCGAAAAAAATCAGTTCATTTCTTATATTTACAATATATTTGCTGTAATTTCTAACATTAACTAAACATTTTGTTAGTATGCATGTATGTTTAATCCATATTAGATAACACGAATAATGTGTACCCTATGAGGAACAGCCATGACCGATTTACTGAATCTGTGTACATTCGAAAGCAGAAAAAATAAGTTGCACTGTCAACAACTTGACAGTTTGGAGCGAAAAATGCCGATTTTTGACGTCATTGGAAGTGACGTCATTTTAAAGTAGAATAAATATATCAGGTTTTTTTGTCATATAGAAACGCAGATAGCCGAGCTGTTTATAAGGTAGATTTTTATGTCAATTTTCTTGCAATTTATCTCATTAATACAGAAGAATATTAGTCTGGAATCATGGTTTCCACTAGTAGGAAGGTCCTATATCAAGATTGTTCAAATTATGTCCCTGGGGTCAAAAATACCCCCCCCCCCCCCCCCCGGTCACAAATTTACATAGCGTTATATAGTGAAATATTTAAACGTCTTCTTCTCTGAAACTAATATGGCTAGAGCTTTAGTATTTTGCATAGTGTAACTTCTAGAGGTATACTTTACCAATATTGCTCAAATGGTTCCGGTCCATTGCATATCTAGGTCACAGGAGCTAAAAATAGATTTTTTTTTAATAAAAACTTAAAAAATCTTCTTGTCTGAAACCACAGTACCCTGAGCTTAGATATTTTGCACAAAGCATCATCTTCAGTTCCTCTATCAAGATTGTTCAAATTATGTCCCTGGGGTCAAATATGACCGCGCCCGGGGGTCATAAATTTACATAGTGTTATATTGTGAAATCTTCAAACCTCTTCTTCTCTGAAACTAATATAGCTAGAGCTTTGATATTTGCCATGGTGTAACTTCTATAGGTATACTTTACCAATATTGTTCAAATGGTTCCGGTCCGTTGCATATCTGGGTCACAGGAGCTAAAAATAGATTTTAAAAAAAACACTTAAAAAATCTTCTCTTAAACTACAGTACCCTAAGCTTAGCTATGTTGCACTCAGCATCATCCAATCAGCAATTGGCACAATCATATTGTCATAATTTCTCAGCTTTCCAAGGTATGTTACATTTACATCAACGGTCCCAGATCAGCGATTAAGGGCAGTATACGGCTCTTGTTTCTCTTAAATTAGTTTTTGTATGAAGAAATACTACCATAGACAGGAAATAGATAATACAAAACCAAATTATCACCTTTGTTTTCATTTGAAATGGATTTTATTGAAGCGGGCTGTTTGAAAAGGACAAAATAAGAAATAGTGGGTGGGGTAAATTTTACATGGCTGTAGAGCCAAAAGTGGTTTACCAAAATGTACACTTTTCTTTTTTTTATCATTCATCTTAAATAGCTCTTCAATACAAAACCATCATAGAGTGTTTTCATATACTTTGAAAAATTCCCAAATTCATAAGTTTCATACACCCTTAAGGTACACAGGAACCTCTGGATTAACTTTAAAGTCACTAAAGGTAAATATCTATCAAAAGCTGAATTAATTTTCGATCAGACTGACAGTTGAAATTTTATTAAGTTCTGATTTGATTCGGTTGCTAAGAAACTTTAGAACACTGGTGAAAATCTATTACTCAGTGTTCTTAATAATGTTGCCATGGCAACGTGAACATCACATGGCACTAATACATGCTATCATAATAAAGAGAAATCATAAATGATTATTAAAAACATTTTCAACTGTTCAGCTAAATCAGAACTTTGTAAAATGACAGATATGTGATAATGAGACTTAAGTTGTTGAAAATTCCATCTCCGTTGCTTTCCATGTTAATCTTATGGGAAGCAATGGAGATGATGTTTTCAACAACTTAAGTTTCATTATTACACATCTGTCATTTGACTAAGACTTGATTTAGTTGAAAAATTCCAAATATTTAATAATTATCAATGGTTTCCCTTTAAAGTGACAGCATGTCATGATGATACATATGTGATGTTCACATTGCCATGGCAACATTATTTAGAACACTAGTCATGGATTTTCACTAGTGTTCTAAAGTTGCTAAGCAACCGAATCAACTCAGAAGTAAATAAAATTTCACCTCTCTGTCTGATTGGAAATTAATTCAGCTTTTGGTAGATATTCACCTACAGTGACTTTTAAATTAATTGACAGGTTCCTGTTTACCTTAAACAGCTCAAATACATCAAAAACTGATAACAGATTTTCAGGGTGGGAACTTATTTATGGCCAACAACTGTACATCATTTTAATTCTGCATTTAAGAAATGAACTGATTTTTTTCAGTGTTCAAGCGAAATGAACGACAGAAAATTATCGGCAAAATGTTCATTTCACTTGAACACCGAAAAAAATCAGTTCATTTCTTATATTTACAATATATTTGCTGTAATTTCTAACATTAACTAAACATTTTGTTAGTACGCATGTATGTTTAATCCATATTAGATAACACGAATAATGTGTACCCTATGAGGAACAGCCATGACCGATTTACTGAATCTGTGTACATTCGAAAGCAGAAAAAATAAGTTGCACTGTCAACAACTTGACAGTTTGGAGCGAAAAATGCCGATTTTTGACGTCATTGGAAGTGACGTCATTTTAAAGTAGAATAAATATATCAGGTTTTTTTGTCATATAGAAACGCAGATAGCCGAGCTGTTTATAAGGTAGATTTTTATGTCAATTTTCTTGCAATTTATCTCATTAATACAGAAGAATATTAGTCTGGAATCATGGTTTCCACTAGTAGGAAGGCATAGATCGGTTAAGAACAAATTTTGAAAAACTGGTGTTTGAAAAAATGTTTGCTGTGTCATGTTCCAAAGATTAATTCGCGAATGTAAACTGCATATGCCCCGCCTCCCCTTCGAAACTTTTCCACAATTCCCGCCCTCTCGAAAAGTGGTGTTTATATGAAATGAACACACTTTTTGTCAATGGACTTGAATGGGGCGATTGTAGATATTTTTGTATGTTATATCAAAGAAAGGTCTTATAATAGCCTGTTTCTAGTTTTGAAGACAGGCGACTACTTAACCCATTACCCCATAGCCTGTTTCTAGTATTGAAGATAGGTGACCACTTAACTCTTTCCTCCCTGAAACTTTAAATGGACAATTCCGGTTTCGATTTAGTTTAGCCCATTACTGAATTTTAAGGGCCGTTTTTGCCTATATTTGGCATTATGACAAACTGTGAAGACCCTAATCAGAGGGCTCCTTTCGGAGCCCTCTGATCTGGGTCTTCACTGTTTGCACAGGACACGTGTACTATTCACATGTACACTGTTTGAAAAGGACGCCTATATGCGGGACTAGGGTTCAAACCTGGTTCAAAGGGTTAAAGCAGGTTGAAAGTACAGCAGAATGTGCCTTAAGGCGCATTCTGCTTTACTTTAAGCCTGCTTTAAGCTACCATCTGTTTGTATGTAGAAAATCTTTCTTATGGTGTTTATTGATAATTATATAAAGTGGAATTATTTTCTCTTGTGGAGGAATAAAATAAAGGTGTAAAAAAGGTATATTAATGGGGTAATGGGTTAAAGCATGTTTGAAAGTAAAGCAAATTGGCTTTAAGGCACATTCTGATTTACTTTCACTATGATTTAAGCTACAATCTTCTAGGATATCAAAATTATAAAGTGGAATTATTTTCTACAGTTGAGGAATAAGTTAAAAACAGGTGACGACTTAAAGCAGCAAAATAAACAACCATGAATGCACACTTCTAATAGCCCACTAAAAGTAAAGTCAACTTGTGCTAAACAGCCATTCTATACAGAATCTGAAAATATCTGCTTTATTTTCAACCTGCTTTTAGTGCTCATATGTCTTCAAAACTAGACACAGGCTATGGGGGTAAATGGTTAAGCTGTTACTTGTATCAAGACTGATAACTCATGTTTTGATTGGCAGCTTGATACAAGTGTGAATGAAGACAATATCTGTCAAAAAATATCTTTGATATCTAAACATAATTCATAAACATACTTTACATACAAACAGAAAATTACAACAAGCTCAATTGTTTTGATACAATACAGTGTAGTGGCCATACATAAAACATTCAGTTGTTTTGAGGACAACTATTTATTAAACAGCACCAAAACAGGGCTCCTTTATGCCTGCACAGAAGTCTATAGTATTACTACTTATAATATCGACTCAAAGAGTACACTTGTCCAATGCAAACAGTGTAAAACTAGTTTAAAATGGACATATCTGAATTAAAATTGGACAGGGCTCCAAACCCTTCTCATCAGAATCATCTCTTTGAGACTATGTAATTCTAATGATTTGTAACACAATGTGCTTTGTTGCAGACATAAAGATTTTAGTTTTTAGCTCACCTGAGCCAAAGGCTCAAGGTGAGCTATTGGGATGGCCCTGTGTCCGGCGTCGTTAACAATTGCTTCAAATGACATCTCCTCCTATAACGCTTGACAGAATTCAACCAAACTTTACAGAAATGTTCCTTGGGTCAAGCTCTTTCAAATTTGTTCAAAGAATTAAAAACAATGTAGAACTCTGGTTGCCATGGCAACCAAAGTGAAAAAATAAGGAAATCTTAAAAAATCTTCTTGTCAAAATCTGCAAGGGCCAGAGCTTAGATATTTGGCACAAAGCATCGCCTACAGGTCCTCTATATCAAGTTTGTTCAAATTATGCCCCTTGGGTCAAAATTGGCCCGGCCCCGGGGGTCACAGTTTTACATAGTGAAAATTTCAAACATCTTCTTCTCTGACACTAATATGGCCAGAGCTTTTATATTTGGTATGGTGACACTTTTAAATATCCTTTACATATTTTGTTCAAATGGTTCGGGTCTGTTGCATATCTAGGTCAGTCCTGGACATAAATCAATATCTCCATTTTTTCAGCTATTCTCAGGTGAGCGAAATATGCCCCATGGGGCTCTTGTTTAGAAATATTCCTCTTATATGGAGCCCTGTTACTATCCTTTGCCTGATTCCAGATCCAGTCAAATGCAAGCTTTAGATACATTCAACTACACTATCAAGATGCCTGTTGGTGTGGCAGGACTGATCAGCCCCTGGAACCTTCCCCTGTACCTGCTCACATTCAAGGTGGCTCCAGCCATTGTAGCTGGTAATACAGTGGTAGCCAAGCCTAGTGAGATGACATCAGTGACAGCCTGGAAGTTGGCAGAGATCTTCAATGAGGCAGGTAAGAATTCACCTTCAAGATGGCTCTGACCAATGTAGCTGGTAACTATAACAGTGACAGCCTGGAAGTTGGCAGAGATCTTCAATGAGGCAGGTAAGAATTCACCTTCAATATGGCTCTGACCAATGTAGCTGGTAACTATAACAGTGACAGCCTGGAAGTTGGCAGAGATCTTCAATGAGGCAGGTAAGAATTCACCTTCAAGATGGCTCTGACCAATGTAGCTGGTTACTATAACAGTGATAGCCAAGCCTAGTGAGATGACATCAGTGACAGCCTGGAAGTTGGCAAAGATCTTCAATGAGGCAGGTAAGAATTCACCTTCAAGATGGCTCTGGCCAATGTAGCTGGTAACTATAACAGTGATAGCCAAGCCTAGTGAGATGACATCAGTGACAGCCTGGAAGTTGGCAGAGATCTTCAATGAGGCAGGTAAGAATTCACCTTCAAGATGGCTCTGACCAATGTAGCTGGTAACTATAACAGTGATAGCCAAGCCTAGTGAGATGATCTCAGTGACAGCCTGGAAGTTAGCAGAGATCTTCAATGAGGCAGGTAAGAATTCACCTTCAAGATGGCTCTGACCAATGTAGCTGGTAACTATAACAGTGATAGCCAAGCCTAGTGAGATGATCTCAGTAACAGCCTGGAAGTTGGCAGAGATATTCAATGAGGCAGGTAAGAATTCACCTTCAAGATGGCTCTGACCAATGTAGCTGGTAACTATAACAGTGATAGCCAAGCCTAGTGAGATGATCTCAGTGACAGCCTGGAAGTTGGCAGAGATCTTCAATGAGGCAGGTAAGAATTCACCTTCAAGATGGCTCTGACCAATGTAGCTGGTAGCTATAACAGTGATAGCCAAGCCTAGTGAGATGATCTCAGTGACAGCCTGGAAGTTGGCAGAGATCTTCAATGAGGCAGGTAAGAATTCACCTTCAAGATGGCTCTGACCAATGTAGCTGGTAGCTATAACAGTGATAGCCAAGCCTAGTGAGATGACATCAGTGACAGCCTGGAAGTTGGCAGACAGGTAAGAATTCACCTTCAAGATGGCTCTGGCCAATGTAGCTGTTAACTATAACAGTGGTAGCCAAGCCTAGTGAGACGATCTCAGTGACAGCTTACTAGGACTACATTTTTAGCCAACCTAAGCTAGCTCAGGGTGAGCATTTGCAATCCTTGAATGTCCATGGTCCAGCATCAACAATTTTAGTGTTAACACTCTAGAGGCCACAATTTTTAATTCAATCTTTCTCAAACTTGCTCATTTTATATGACCATAAGAATTGGGATGTCAAGTTTGATTATGGTTGAATTCAGGCAAATAGGTCAAGAGTAATCTACCTTTGAACTGCTGAAAATGCCATATTTAACAATGTTAACACTCTAGAGGCCACCATTTTTATCCAGTCTTTCTCAAACTTACTCAGATTTAATATGACCATAAGAGTTCGGACAAATTTGATTATGGTTGAAATCAGACCAATAGGTCAAGAGTTCTCTACCTTTGAATTGCTGAAAATACCATATTTAACAATGTTAACACTCTAGAGGCCACAATTTTTATACAATCTTTCTTAAACTTGCTCAGATTGTATTTGACCATAAGAGTTCGGACAAGTTTGATTATTGTTGAAATTAAGTTAAAAGGTCAAGAGTTATCTACCTTTGAATTGCTGAAAATGCCATATTTTACAGTGTTTACTCTCTAGAGGCCACACTTTTTATCAAATCTTTCTCAGACTTTCTCAGATTGTGTATAACCATATGCAAATGAATTATTTTATGGTTGAAATCAGACAAATAGGTCAATAGTTATCTACCTTTGAATTGCTGAAAATGCCATATTTAACAGTGTTTACACTCTAGCGGCCACACTTTTATCCAATCTTTCTCAAACTTGCTCAGATTGTTTAAGACTTTAAGGTCTTTAAAAGTTGTTCAAATAGAAACGTAAAAAATCTTCTTGTCTGAAACCACAGTACCCTTAGCTTAGATATTTGGCACAAAGCATCATCTACAGGTCCTCTATTAAGATTGTTCAAATTATGTCCCTTCATTTAAAAATGACCCTGCCCCGGTTGTCACAAATTTACATAGAGTTATATTGTGAAACCTTAAAATATCTTCTCCTCTGAAACTAATATGGCCAGAGCTTTGATATTTGGCATGATGACACTTCTAGAGGTACTTTACAAATATTGTCCAAATGGTTTCAGTCCATTACATATCTAGGTCACAGGAGTTAAAAATAGATTTTTTCAATTAAAACATAAAAAATCTTCTTGTCAGAAACCACACTACCCTGAGCTTAGATATTTTGCACAAGGCATCATCTACAGGTCCCCTATCAAATTTTTTGAATTATATCCCTGGGTGGTCAAAAATGACACTGCAGGGGGGGGGGGGGGGGTACACAAACTTACAAAGAGTTATTTAGTGAAATCTTCAAACTCTTTTTCTCTGAAACTAATATGGCCAGAGCTTTAATATATGGCATGGTGACACTTCTAGAGGTACTATACCAATATTGATCAAATGGTTCTGGTCCGTTGAATATCTAGGTCATTGGAGCTAAAAATAAAAATCAATTAAAACTTCAAAAATCTTCTAGTCTGAAACCACATTACATTGTGCTTATATATTTGGCACAAAGCATCAACTACAGATCCTCTATCAAGATCGTTCAAATTATGTCCCTGTGGTCAAAAATGACCCCGCCCCAGGGGCCACAAATTTACATACTGTTATATAGTGAAACTTCAAACATCTTCTCTGAATCTAATATGGCCAGAGCTTTGATACTTGGCACTTTACCAATATTTTTCAAATGGGTTCCGTCCGTTGCATAATTATCTAGGTCACAGGAGCTAAAAAAAGATGTTTTCAATGAAACCTTGAAAATATCTTGTAATGCACCACAGTACCTTGAATAATTGGCACACAACATCATCTTCTCAGCAGTTGGCACAGTGATATTGTCATAAATTCTCAGCTTTCCAAGATATGTTACATTTATATCAACAGTTCCAGGTGAGATTTAGGGCCGTATACGGCTCTTGTTTTCTACTGAAGTTTTTAAAATTACAACCAAACATACAATATTGTGGAAAAATGAAATTTGTATGCACCCCGAATCTATGATTCGGGGGCATACAGATTTTGTCATGTCTGTTGATATGTCTGTCGATCCGTCTTTCAGTCTGTCTGTGCATAAAACCTTTACCTTGGCTATAACTCTTGCATTTTTGTACCTGGGACTTTTATACTTGGCATGTGTCTTCCCTGTATCAAGACCTTTCCAACCATACACAACTTTTTGACCTTGTGACCTTGACCTTGATATTTGACCTACTTTTTAAAAAAAAATAATGGCTGTAACATGTGCACTAGTTGGCCAAGGGCTTTCATATTTTGTATGTATATTTTTTGTGTCAAGAACTTTCCAACCATACCTACGTTTTTGCCCTTGTGACCTTGACCTTTGACCTTCTTTTGTATTAATCTTTATACGCCTATAACATTTGAACCAGTAGGCCTGCAGCTTCCATACTTTTTATGTTTCTTGTGTTAAGACTTCTCCAAGCATGCCAATGTTTCATTTACCTAACGACCATGACTTTTGACCTACTTTTGCAAATAAGCATTACGTTACAGAACATGACGTTTGCTGGGGGCATTTGTGTTTCACAAACACATTGCTTTTCATCTGATCTTCACCAAACTTTCTGAAAATGTTTGTTGACATAAAATGGATACCAATTTGGATAACCAGCCGTGCCAATTAATGCTAGGCCCTTTGGAGTAATGGTCCTTGATTTCCTCAAAATGGCGCTCCACAACAGTTTCAGCTCTCTAACTCTTACATTTTACATTTGATAGTCTGAATTCACCTCCCTGTATCATTGGAGGTATTCGTGTAACTGGGACACGCTCTTGTTTTATTTGTTGTTGTTTTTAACACAGTTAATCCTAGCAAGTTTATTCATATACTCATCATTAACAAACAGTTTACCTGTGAAGAGTACACTTGTCCTAAAGCAAAAGTGTTAATCCTGATCAGAGGGTTCTTGCTCCTGTAGGAGCCCTCTGATCAGGATCTGCACTGTTTGTCATTTTGCAATATATATTGTTAAAATTATTTGTAAGTAGTCTAAGATGGACTAGACTTATTTGGAAAATGGAATTGTCTATTAAAAGTGTGTGGGGTAAACGAGTCAGGACGAGCCGGAGAGTGGATGTAATAAGAATCAAATCATAAATACACATTTCAACATTTTATTATCTTTAAAATACTTTTAAAAGTATATCTATATTAAATTTTACAAGAATAATTTAGCAACAGTAATAAGGATCAAACTTAATTACCTTCGCCATTCTAAATGAATCACAATCAATATTCAGAACTTTAACCATTATTTAACTCTTTTAATCTCTTTCCAAATCTATTTCCAATTATGATTATACTTTCAAAATCTGAACTATTTATATACAAAAGTCATGTGACGAAAACAAGATGTGGGTTTCCCGCATTTCCTAAAATACGGGTCATGACGTCACAAAACAGTAACTCCATGGCGGGTAACTCAGGTCTTATTGTTAGTGAATCTAAATAAAGAAAAGGTGGAATAATGCTATTAAATCGAAGAATTTGGGAACTGATACTGAATGAATGATTTATTAAAGGTTAATACCATGAATTGACACTGATAATATGTTTATATAAATAATATAATTGTCATTATTTTGCCTGTATCTAATCATCATATGTAACAACAGTGGGTGGGGTAAACTTCCTAACAAAATGTTATACATGTACCTATATGAGTTTTTCTCTAGGTTTGCCCCCAGGAGTGGTGAACTTCGTCTTTGGTCTTGGTCCCCGGGCGGGAGAAGCCATTGTGACTCACCCTGACGTGCCTCTGATTTCCTTCACTGGAGGCACTGTAACAGCCAGGAAACTGAGGGTAGCAGCAGCTCCTTTCTCCAAGAAACTCTCTCTAGAGGTAAGCAGTACAGTAAAACCCCTCTATAACGAAAACAGAATTAAGTTAATCATTTTGTGTTTAACGCAGGTGACTGCTTTAAGGAAGGTGTAAGTAAAACAGAAAGCTCCTAGGAGCTTTGTTTTTAGCTCACCTGAGCCAAAGGCTCAAGGTGAGCTATTGGGATTGCCCTGTGTCCCTCGTCCGTTGTTAGTCGTGCATTGTGTGTCGTCTTTAACAATTGCTTCAAATGACATCTCCTCCTATATCGTTTGACAGTTTTCAACCAAACTTTACAGGATTTTCCTTGGGACTAGTTCTTTCAAATTTGTTCAAAGAATTAAAAACAATGTAGAACTCTGGTTGCCATGGCAACCAAAGTGAAAAAATAAGGAAATCTTAAAAAATCTCCTTGTCTGAAACTACAAGGGCCACAGCTTAGATATTTGGTACATAGCATCATCTACAGGTCCTCTATCAAGTTTATTCAAATTTATTAAAATTGGCTCTGCCCGGGGTCATAGTTTTACATAGTCATATAGTGAAAATTTCTTCTCCTCTGAAACTTACTTGGCCGGAGCTTTGATATTTGACATGGTGACACTTCTAGATGTCCTATACCAATATTGTTCAAATGGTTCTGGTTGATTGCATATCTAGGTCACAGGAGCTAAAAACAGATTTTTTCAATGGAAACTTAAAAAAAAATCTTCTTGTCTTAAACCCTAGTTCCCTGATCTTAGATATTTGGCACATAGCATCATCTACAGGACGGGTCCTCTGTCAAAATTGTTCAAATTTAATAATGCCCCTCTGGTAAAAATGACCCTGTCCTGGACATAAATCATTATCTCCATTTTGTCAGCTATTCTCAGGTGAACGAAATATGCCATGGGGCTCTTGTTTACTTTCACCTTGCTTTAAGCTGCCATCTGTCATTCATACAGTTATTTAGCCTTACTTTTAGTGGTCTTTATAGGGAGATTCTACTGTATTTCCTTTATCATTATTGTGTTATTATAGTTATTTGTTTATACACTTTATTTCCTCTTATGACAGAGATTGTATAATTTGACATGAAACATCAAAATACATGTAATTATAATTATGTACACATAATAAACAAAAATTAAATGAAACAAGGAACTAATCACTATTTGAACATCACCTATGAATACAAAGAATGCAGAGATGATCTCTTTACTGATATGATTAAATACAAAGCTCAAAGTGAATGGAACATAAACAATGGACATGTAAATAATTGTTCAATTTTATCGGCTTCATGCCCCGCATGAGCCCCACAGAGAGAAACACATGGCTTATCACCCATTTGGTCAGGTCATAACAAGGTAATCACCCAAAGGTATAGGATGGTCAAACTAGGGAGACATTTCAGTTATAATTTCCAGTTCAGTTTCACTGTGTTTATTTCATATCAAGTGGATTTAATTTAATACAAGTTACAGGTAAAGGTAAGAAATTACATATTACTTTAATATTTCAACATCGGTGTTAATAAATGAATTGGCAGTATCTGAAACATATAGCATACATATGCATAAATACAATGGGCCCGCCGACATGGCACCAGCCGAAATGGCAACTTGGCGACAGCCTTTAGCAAAGCTAATACACTATTATGGAATATGTGTCAAATTGACACCTGTCGAAAGACACTGTCAAAGACAGTAGATTAATTGCTTCAGCCAGTTGATTGTACTAAAGGTAAATGGACTCTTCCAGTTATAGCAGCCAGTGTCCAGGTTTATCTTCTAATCACCACTTGTATCGGGCATTTTTGTTTACATTAGGCAGAGAATAGTACTCCTGCTGACATTAGCCCCATCAGTGTAAGCCTAAATGAAAAAGGCAGACATGTGGAATAAAATGGCAAATGCCATTTACAAAACTGAAACTCTTACAGTAGGGAAAAAGGAAAAGGAGCCAAGAAAAATGTAGCAAGATACATAAAATAACATCTAATCCTCTGAAGCTTTAGATCTAGACGACTTTCTATATTGATTGAATGAGTTTGGTTTTGCAGCACCGCAACACATAACATCTCACATAGCACCAACAACTTCTAATACGGTGGTACATGTAAGGCAGACAATTGAATATACCCATATTTCAAAGTTAAAACATGGCTTAAAGCAGATTGAAAGTAAAGCAGAATGCGTCTTTCAACATCTGCTCTTTGGCTCAAATGCCCTTCGAGCTGAGACTTGAACAGAGATGTTGAAGGAAAAGAAGGAGAGCCAGCATGTAACGCCTCATATCAGCAATGCTTTCAAGACGATTGATTGAGTTGGGTTAATTATATTTTAGAGAGTATTCCATTTTCTTCATCAGTAAAACCTGTTATGATCATGTGACATGGCCATGGCCATTTATCTCATTACTCTATAGCCTGTTACTAGGTGGCCTTTTTCAGCTTGCTTTGAGCTATCATCTACTAAATTAAAGAAAATATTCCTTACGGTACATATTCATGATTATAAAGTGAACAATTTTACTCTGTGGAGGAATAAATTAAAATCGTAAAAAGGGCAAATTTATATGGTAATAGGTTAAGCTTCCATCTGTAAATATACCAGGGCTCCTTATAAGGAGGAGTAAACTGAACAAATACATTTTCTCCTTCATTTCAGCACCAAATCCCACGGTGTTACTACTCATTAGAATTGCCTCGAAGAGACAATTCTATTGAGTAGTGACACCTTAGGTTTTAATGCAGAAATAAAGATTTAAGCTTGCCTATTCACTCGCCTATTCAGAAAGCTGTTATTTGGAATGGAGGTTCCCTGTGGGTTGAACATTGATGTTGCATAGTTGAAATTGAAAATAGATTTTAATTTTAGTCATAATTTCACCTGTTGTGGACTTAGGTTTTTGGGATGAAATTTCAGAGTTAGTTTTAGAGTAAGTGTTGGAATGCACTAATACAACATGAACTATTTGCATTAGGAAGCTTATACTTGGAATGGAAGTTCCCTTAGGCTTGAATATCAATGTATGGATACATTTTTCTGTTGATAGACACCTACTTAAAAAAGGTTTGCATTAGGTGAGCGTTGCTGTTCTCCAGCAGCTCTTGTTGAAAAACTCCCCTTATCTGGAGTCCTGTGTACATAATCTCCAGAACTTCCTTACTAATCAAAGTTTACTTTTTATACACCCGTCTTCAGAAGGGACGTACATGTATTATGTTATGGCGTTTTCCGTCTGTCTGTCTGTCCGTGCTCACAAAATGATAGCTGCATGGCTAAAATTGGCTTCCATAACCAGACACATAATTGAAAAACATTAACCTGGCAGTTTCTTGTAACATTAACCTGGCCATTTCTTGTGACATTAACCTGGCCAGTTGTGGGACATAGGGTTAGGGGTAGGGTTAGCCTCCAGATCATTCTATAACAAAGTTAGATTTCATTTAAATGGCTTACCACACACATTTTAACCACATAATAGAGATACAATAAAGCCGGTAATGGCCACTTAAATGAAGATTGTGGGTAAATCCTTCCGTCTGTTAACTTTTTCATGTCTGCTCTCTAACTCAAATAAATTTATTCCAATTCTTTTGAAACCTGGTCAGCATGTGTATGACCTAAATATCTCAGTCAAGTTTGATAACCAGCAAGATTGCCCCAGACATTCAAGAGTTATGCCCCTTTTTTCATCAAAAATGGGCATATTTTAGTTTGTCCGCTCTCTAACTCAAACAAATTAATTCCAATACTTTTAGAACTTTGTCAGCATGCGTATGACCATAATATCTCGGCCAGGTTTAATAACCAGTAAGATTGCCCAAGACATTCAAGAGTTATGCCCCTTTTTTCGTCAAAAACAGGCATATTTTAGTTTGTCTGCTCTCTTACTCAAATAAATTTATTCCAATCCTTTTGAAACTTTGTTAGCATGTGTATGATTGTAATGTCTCGGTGAAGTTTAATAACCAGCAAGATTGCCCTAGACATTCAAGAGTAATGCCCCTTTTTTCGTAAAAAACAGCCATATTTTAGTTTGTCCGCGCCCTTCCTCAACCAAAGTTATTCCAATCCTTTTGAAACTTGGTCAGCATGTGTAAGACCATAATGTCTTGGTCAAGTTTGATAACCAGCAAGATTGCCTAAGACATCTAAGAGTTATACCCCTTTTTTCGTCAAAAATGGGCATATTTTAGTTTGTCCACTCTCTTACTCAAACAAATTTATTCCAATCCTTTTGAAACTTGGTCAGCATATGTATGACCATAATGTCTCAGTTATGTTCCATAAACAGTAAGATTGCCATAGACATTCAAGAGTTATGCCCCTTATTTTGTCAAAAACAGGCATTTTTTAGTTTGTCTGCTCTCTAACTCAAACAAATTTAGTCCAATCCTTTTGAAACTTTGTCAGCATGTGTATGACCATAATGTCTCGGTCAAGTTTGATAACCAGCAAGATTGCCCTAGACATTCAAGAGTTATGCCCCTTTTTTTGTCAAAAACAGGCATTTTTTAGTTTGTCCGCTCTCTAACTCAAACAATTTTATTCCAATCCTTTTAAAACTTGGTCAGCATATGACCCCTAACTTTCAGGGTTCTTCTTTTTTTCCACTTTACCTTGATAGGGTTTTAGTATGACTACATTCTAAGATCAATTTGACGTATAATGTGCCTGGCTTGCGGTGCTCTTGTTCATGTAGGAATAATAAGAGGCATTTAAATGTGTACTTATAGGGGCAATTGTCCAAGAAAGATGAACATTAGTTCAAGTCCGACCACATAACAATGTTGATCATTCTTTTTTGTATAGTTAGGTGGGAAGAACCCAGGTGTAATATTTGATGATGCAGATCTGGAAAAGTGTCTACAGACTACAATCAGGTATATGATATAACTGTGGTGATATATCTTCAGATTCATAGTACATGTAAATCACATTTTGAGAATGGTCTCAGACTCAACTCAAAAGCTTTAAAACTTTGGACCCAGGGCCTTTTAGGTTACCTGAGCCGAAGGCTCTAGGTGAGCTATTTAGACCACTCGCCATACGTCTGTTTGTCGGTCGGTCCGTTCGTTCAAATTTATTTCAAATGACATCTCCTCTGAAACTGCTGAATCCTATCAAATTCAGTGTGTCCATTTGTTTGTCTGTCTGTCTGTCAGTCCACAACTTTAATCTTGGCCATAACTTTAGTACTACATGAAATAGAAACTTAATATTTGGTATATGTACTTACCTCTGGCTCAAGAAGCACTTGGGCTCAGTACAATTTGGGCCATGTCTGACAAAGGTCAATGTCATTCTAGAGGTCATTTAGATTTAAAATAGGGTATTTTAACAATGGCCATAACTTTAGAACTGCATGTGATAGAGACTATATATTTGTAATGTGTACTTAACTCAAGAAGCTCTTGAGCTATGTACAACTTGGTTCATGTCCAACAAAGTCATTTTTGTGAGTTATTTCCCCTTGTCATATTTTCTTGTCAAATAACTCCAATTCTACTGCTGTTAGTTAACCCATATTCCCATACATATGCCTTTTTATGCCTTTAATTTATTCCCCCACTGAAGAAAATAATTCCACTTTATACAGTCATAAAAATGTAAGATATAACAAATAGTATCTGTATCTTAGTAGGTGATAGCTTAAAGCAGGTTGAAAGTAAAGCAGAATGTGCAATAGATATCATATATGGAAATAGCTTGATAAGAGGAAGTGTCATGGATAAGGGCTATAACCCTGCCAACAATATTTTTTACATTATTCCCCTTTGTCATGTTTTTTGTCTGGAAGATAACTCCTTTTTACAGCTATATTAAAATTGTGTCTTGCCTAGTCAGCTAAGGTACACTGTCCTCAGGTGAGCCAATTAAGGGCCATGGTCCTCTTGTTATTGTGTGTTACACTTTCAAATATTTTGGGTACAAATCTCAAGAAAGTCCATGTAAACTGGTCAGTAATTGATGAAATAAATCAAGTATTCCATTTGAAAATTGAGGTATGTTACTATTGTGTTATGCAGATCATCATTTATCAACCAGGGAGAGGTGTGTTTGTGCACCAGTAGACTGTTTGTACAGAAAGGAATCTACCAGACTTTCCTGGACAAGTTTGTAGAGGCTACAAAGTAAGTCAACAGTAACACTAGTATCCCTTCTGATAGCCAATACATGTACATTTAATTTTACATAAACCCTTTCCCCTATAGCTTGTTGGTATTTTTTAAGACAGGAGGGTGCTTAAATCAGGTTTAAGGTAAAGCAGAAAACTCCTGAAGGAACTTTCTGCTCTCCTTTTTGTCTGGTTTTGGCTTCCAAATGTCAGGGTTCATATAACTCTCAAGGTTGAGAACCCCTAGTGAGATCTGGACAATGTTGGATAATATTGATTCTCTAGGGAGAGAAATCAACCATGGTGATGGTTCCCTTTAACTGTTGGCCTGTTCCGAATCATACTAAGGCAAGATTAGTAAAGGATCGTCAGTTGACTAAAATGGGTGATCACTACGTAAAGTACCTATTTTGGTCAGATCTCATAAGGGGCTCTCAACCTTAGAGCATGGTAGAAGTATGAAAATACATTTCTATGATCTAAAGGCTTCAAGGGATGTTTAAGGAGGACAGAATTGTGAAACCACTCAAGTTAGAGTAAACTGCAACTTTGGTCATATCAGACAAAGGTCAAGGTCATTTAAAGCCTGCTTTTAGCTACCATCTGCTAGGATAAAAGAAATATTTATGGCTGCATATTTATGACTATATAAATTGGAACTATTTTCTTCAGTAGAGGAATCAAATTTTAATAGGCATAAAAGTCAAATCTATAGAGTAATGGGGTTAAATATGTTTTATTATATTATCTATGAGAAGAATTCAATTAACAAACATTGCTTTCCTTCTTATCCTAATGTATATTTATGTTTGATTATAAAATATGTACTATTTTGAAATAAAATATGTTTAAACTAAATATGTTATATTATTCAATTTCAGAGTAGTGTAAAGGATTGGTTGAACTGCAGACTTATGACACATATTCATGACAGTATAAAGTAGAACTATTTTCTTAACTTGAAGAAATAATTAAAGGTGTTAAAAGCTGCAGCTATGGAGTAATGGTTTAATGATGCCACCATACTTTGATTGCAGGAAGCTTGCAGTAGGTGACCCGAGGGCAGAGACACCTGCAGACACATTTACTGGGGCACTTATCAGCAAGGAGCATCTAGCCAAGGTCAAAGGTTATGTGGACATTGCCAGAAAGGAAGGCGCTAAAATAGCTTGTGGAGATGAAGATCTAAAACTTACAGATAGAAACAAAAATGTAAATCATTGTTAACATATCCCCTGATATTAGATTACATGAACCTTTTTTAAATTAGTGTAGACCCAGATCAGACATCTCCTAAAGGAATTGTCTGATCTGGGTCTGCACTGTTTTAAGCCGTTTTTTAGCTCACCTGGCATGTAGTGCCAAGAATTCAAAATAGCTCACCTTGCCACTACGTGCCAAGGTGATCTATTTTGATTGACCTGCGTCTGTCGTCGTCCGTCGTCAACAATTTCTTTAAATGACATCTTCTCCGAAAATACTTGATGGATTTTTACCAAACTTGGCCTGAATGATCCTTATATAATCCTTTTTCAAAATTGTTCAAACATTTCCGGTCCTTTGCATATCTAGTTAACAGGAGGTAAAAATAGATTGTTTCAATGAAAACTTCAAAAATCTTCTTTTCAAAAACCACAAGGGCCAGAGCTTAAATATTTGGCACATGGCATCATCTATAAGTCCTCTACCAAGAATCTTCAAATTTTGCCCCTGGGGTCAAAATTGGCCCCGCCCTGGGGGGTCACTATTTTAAAAAGAGTTATATAGTGAAATCTTCAATCATCTTCTTTTCTTAAACTAATATGGCCAGAGCTTTGATATTTGGCATGGTGACACATCTAGATGCCCTTTACCAATATTATTGAAATGGATTTTGTCCGTTGCATATCTAGGTCACAGGAGCTAAAAATAGAATTTTTCATTGAAAACTTAAAAAATCTTCTTGTCAAAAACCACAAGGGCCAGAGCTTAGATATTTGGCACATGGTATCATCTATAGGTCTTCTATCGAGATTGTTCAAAATTTGCCCCACTTTAGGGGTCACCGTTTTACATAGAGTTATATAGTGAAATCTTCAACAGTCTTCTTCTCTGAAACTAATGTGGCCAGAGCTTTGATATTTGACACTTCTAGAGGCCCTTTACCAATGTTGTGAACAGTTCCAGTCTGTTGCATAATTAGGTCACATGAGCTAAAAATAGATTTTTTTAATGAAAATTTAAAAAATCTTCTTGTCTGACACAGTACCCTGAGCTTAGATATTTGGCTCTAAGCATCATCTGGGTCACATATGCTAGAAATAGATTTTTTTCAAGGAAATGTCTTACTGGCTGAAACCATGTACAAAGTCATGAGCTAAGATATTTGACAGAACACATCATTTGCATGTTCATCAGCAAGATGTTTGAAATTATGTCATTGGGTGAAAATGATCCCATCTCAGGGCTCATGTGCCCCTTGTCTTGGTTTTCCCAAGTGAGCAATAGTGAATCTAACACCACCATTAGTGTCAGATAAGGATATCCCACCTGAGGTTTGAAGATATTTTAGAAACACGAGGCTCTGCCGAGTGTTCTTAAATATCTTCATACCGAGGGTGGGATATCCATCTGACACTCAACTGTGGTGTTAGATTTATTTTCTCACCTCGTCAACCCTTAAAACGCATTCAACTTGTTATACATGTACAGTGACGAGTTGTATTTTCGCTTTCGCCTAATGAATGGCGGAAGGATATAGAAAAAAGAAGTACATTAGTTTCAACAACTTAATATATTAACACATGTGTTATTGTTTAAAACCGTTACCTCACTTGATTTATTAACTATATAGCCTTTATGAACTGAATATAGATCTACTAACCAGATTCTTAGCGAAAGTTTGGCTGTAATGTCAAGGAGGATATTTTAATGCGCTAATGCATGCATGACGACATCATGACAACGGCAATAACAAACAATGTTCGGCTTGTCTATCCGGACAGATAAGGTTATCTCACCCCCCTAGATTTCGGGATACCTCTGTCCGAGAGGTGAGAAATATTTAGGCTCGCATGGGCCTCTTGTCTTTCATAAACATTTGTTAATCTGTCTGTAACTTGTTAGTCTGCTTTGTTCATAGATTTTCATTATTAAGTGTACACTTACCAATTCAAAAGACTGAACAATAAGAAATGTTAATTTTGATTGTTCCCTGATAATTTGTGGTCTTATAGAAAAAATTGTGGTGCACACTTGTGCAAATTGTATATGGACTAAATTGTCTTAAATTATGTATTGTGTGATTGATCCTTTAATTATAAATTTTTATCTTTGAAATATGACATTTTCAGCTACATGTAGATCTACTCAAAAAATAAATATGAAACAATTATCTTTTGATTAGGTCAATGTCAGCTGTTTTGACTCATTACAAAATATCCTAATGATTCATACATTTTCATTGGTTCTTGTATTTTGAGGCACTCGAGAAACTGTTGATTTTCTCAGATGTTGCTCAGTTATACACATGTCTTGTCAGCTGTGTCTTTAAGTCATTTACTTTGTACTAATGAATAAATGCTTCAACTTGTACTAGATTTTCCCAGAAAAATGACATCATGTGAAACACCATTCATATTCCAAAATATGTAAGAGTAAAGTTCATGAATCAATAGGGTAGCATGAATGTAGCCCATGACTCCATAACCTGTTTCTAGAATTGAATATAGGTGACCACTTAAAGCAGGTTAAAAGTAAAGCAGAGTGTGCCTTAAGGTGCATTCTGCTTCACTTTTAGCCTGGTGTAAGCTATTGTCTGCTAGAATATAGAAAATCTTTCTTATGATACATATTCATGACTCTATAAATTGGAATTTGGAATAAATTAAATGTGTAAAAACGAGCATCTATGGAGTAAAGGGCTATAGGAGTGTATATACCCTATTTCAGGGCTATTTTATGAGGCCAACAATTGTCACTGATCTAACAGACGAGTCACGGCTGATGACAGAGGAGATATTTGGACCAGTTGTGTGTGTTGTGCCATTTGACACAGAGGAAGAGGTATGTAGGACTTGCTACATGATTGCTGTCAAGCAGGGCTCCAAGTAAAAGAAAGTAAATTGAACACTTTTCAACATTTTCTCACTCATTTCAGCACCAAATCCTATGGTGGTATACTTGTTAGAGCCGTCTGGAAGAGACGGTTCTGATGAGTAGTGACACCAAAGGGCTTAGTGGTGCAGAAATAAAGATTTATTAGCTCGCCTATTCGGAGAATGGGGGGGCTTATGGAATCACCCCGGCGTCGGCGTTGGTTTTTCATGGTTAAAGTTTTGGGGTAAGTGTTGTTATGCACTAATACATCATGAAATATTTGCATTAGGAAGCTTATATTTGGATTGGAGGTGCCCTGTGGGTTGAACATTGATGTTGTGTAGTTAAAACTAAAAAAAAAGTTTAAATTTAGTCAAAATTTCACCTTTTGTGGACTTAGGTTTTTCGGCTGATTTCTCATGGTTAAAGTTTTGGGGTAAGTGTTGTTATGCACTAATACTACATGAAATATTTGTATTAGGAAGCTGATATTTGGAATGGAGGTGCCCTGTGGGTTGAACATTGATGTTGTGTAGTTAGAATTAAAAAAAAAGTTTAAAATTAGTCAAAATTTCACCTTTTGTGGACTTAGGTTTTTCGGCTGATTTCCCATGGTTAAAGTTTTGGGGTAAGTGTTGTTCTGCACTAATACTACATGAAATATTTGTATTAGAAAGCTGATATTTGGATTGGAGGTGCCCTGTGGGTTGAACATTGATGTTGCGTAGTTTAAATTTAAAAAAAAGTTTAAATTTAGTCAAAATTTTACCTTTCGTGGACTTAGGTTTTTCGGCTGATTTCTCATGGTTAAAGTTTTGGGGTAAGAGTTGTGATGCTCTAATACTACTTGAAATAATTGTATTAAGAAGCTGATATTGGGAATCAAGGTACCCTGTGGGTTGAACATTGATGTTACGTAGTTTAAATTTAAAAAAAAGTTTAAATTTAGTCAAAATTTCACCTGTTGAGGACTTAGGTTTTTCGGCTGATTTCTCATGGTTAAAGTTTTGGGGTAAGAGTTGTAATGCACTAATACTACATGAAATATTTGTATTAGGAAGCTGATATTTGGAATGGAGGTGCCCTTGGGTTGAACATTGAAGTTGCGTAGTTATTTTTTTTTTTTAAGTTTAAATTTAGTCAAAATTACACCTTTTGTGGACTTAGAGTTTTGGGACTGAAATTTCAAAGTTAGTTAAGGAGTAAGTGTTGGAATGCACTTATACTACATGACATATTTGCATTAGGAAGTTGATATTTTGAATGGAGGTTCCCTGTGGCTTGAATATCAATGTACTGATACACTTTTCTTATGATAGTTACCTATTTAAGAAAGGTTTAATTAGGCGAGTTTTGCTGTTCTCCGACAGCTCTTGTTATTTGTAATACTTCCTTTATCTGGAGCCCTGCTGTCAACACTTTTTATATAAATCTGTACCACTAATTAGGAGAATAAGGTGTTATGACTGGATTCAAGGTACTGACAGATCTAAATAATCTGTTAAATACAACCAACAATTTAAATGTTATTGCAATGATATCAACATTTAATGTTTATTTTTGTCTTTAAGTTTCACTTTGAAGTTTGTCTAACTGAATTTGCAGTAAAACATCTCTATTACGACCACTTAAAAAAAGACTAATTGAATGTATTGGTGACATTTACCTGCCTTAAGCACCTAATTATTAACACAATTAAATTGTCGTAATGGAGAAGTTTTACTGTATATCATAACCCTTTTATAGGTTATCAAAAGAGCGAATGCTGTGAAGTATGGTCTGGCTGCTGCTGTATGGAGCAGTAATGTAACCACTCTACACAGAGTCTCCCAGAAACTACATGTAAGTGACAGCAAGTGTTATCATATGTAAACTGTCTGTCTGTCTGTATGGAGCAGTAATGTAACCACTCTACACAGAGTCTCCCAGAAACTAAATGTAAGTGACAGCAAATGTCATCATATGTAAACTGTCTGTCTGTCTATATGGAGCAGTAATGTAACCACTCTACACAGAGTCTTACAGAAACTACATGTAAGTGCCAGCAAGTGTCATCATATGTAAACTGTCTGTCTGCTGTCTGTCTGTCTATATGGTGCAGTAATGTAACCACTCTACACAGAGTCTCCCAGAAACTACATGTAAGTGACAGCAAATGTCATCATATGTAAACTGTCTGTCTGCTGTCTGTCTGTCTATATGGTGCAGTAATGTAACCACTCTACACAGAGTCTCCCAGGAACTACATGTTAGTGACAGCAAGTGTTATCATATGTAAACTGTCTGTCTGTCTGTATGGAGCAGTAATGTAACCACTCTAAACAGAGTCTCCCAGAAACTAAATGTAAGTGACAGCAAATGTCATCATATGTAAACTGTCTGTCTGTCTATATGGAGCAGTAATGTAACCACTCTACACAGAGTCTTACAGAAACTACATGTAAGTGCCAGCAAGTGTCATCATATGTAAACTGTCTGTCTGTCTATATGGAGCAGTAATGTAACCACTCTACACAGAGTCTTACAGAAACTACATGTAAGTGCCAGCAAGTGTCATCATATGTAAACTGTCTGTCTGCTGTCTGTCTGTCTATATGGTGCAGTAATGTAACCACTCTACACAGAGTCTCCCAGAAACTACATGTAAGTGACAGCAAGTGTTATCATATGTAAACTGTCTGTCTGCTGTCTGTCTGTCTATATGGTGCAGTAATGTAACCACTCTACACAGAGTCTCCCAGGAACTACATGTTAGTGACAGCAAGTGTTATCATATGTAAACTGTCTGTCTGTCTGTATGGAGCAGTAATGTAACCACTCTAAACAGAGTCTCCCAGAAACTAAATGTAAGTGACAGCAAATGTCATCATATGTAAACTGTCTGTCTGTCTATATGGAGCAGTAATGTAACCACTCTACACAGAGTCTTACAGAAACTACATGTAAGTGCCAGCAAGTGTCATCATATGTAAACTGTCTGTCTGCTGTCTGTCTGTCTATATGGTGCAGTAATGTAACCACTCTACACATAGTCTCCCAGAAACTACATGTAAGTGACAGCAAGTGTTATCATATGTAAACTGTCTGTCTGTCTATATGGAGCAGTAATGTAACCACTCTACACAGAGTCTCCTAGAAACTACATGTAAGTGCCAGCAAGTGTTATCATATGTAAACTGTCTGTCTGTCTGTCTATATGGTGCAGTAATGTAACCACTCTACACAGAGTCTCCCAGAAACTACATGTACATGACAGCAAATGTCATCATATGTAAACTGTCTGTCTGTCTATATGGAGCAGTAATGTATCCACTCTACACAGAGTCTCCTAGAAACTACATGTAAGTGACAGCAAGTGTCATCATATGTAAACTGCCTGTCTATCTGTCTGTCTATATCGAGCAGTAATGTATCCACTCTACACAGAGTCTCCCAGAAACTACATGTAAGTGCCAGCAAGTGTCATCATATGTAAACTGTCTGTCTGCTGTCTGCTTGTCTATATGGTGCAGTAATGTAACCACTCTACACAGAGTCTCCCAGAAACTACATGTAAGTGACAGCAAGTATCATCATATGTAAACTGTCTGTCTGTCTATATGGTGCAGTAATGTAACCAATCTACACAGAGTCTCCCAGAAACTACATGTAAGTGACAGCAAGTGTCATCATATGTAAACTGTTTGTCTCTGTCAGCTCTGTCTCTCTCTGATTTTTAAAATGTCTCCATCTGCTCTTAACTATCATCCAGCTGTCTGTCTGTGCTTTTTAAAAATGTCTCTGTCTATCTGTTAGTTCATTATAATTAGGCAAATGATGGCTGAGAGCAAGATACTCGTTTAAAACAGACATTTGGAATCAACCAGCAATAAAATAGATGTTTTATTTTACTTAGACAAAAAGTAATCATTAAATTCAACAATGTTTTCATAGCACAGTAGATTCTCCAATTATGAATGAAAGCCTCATATGTTAACAGGAAGTCATGTTAAGCATGCACAGGATCTGTCAAGGCTTCAAAAGTGGATCAACAAATAATATTTTTCACGGTCTCAGGGTCGGTTATTACTTTACTTAAGAAAGTTCTGTCTCAGAATTATTGTTAAGTATCAGTTTTTAAGATAGATTATCAATTGTTTGAGCATATAAAATCTATAAACTGCTACAGAATTTGAGCAATTGTAGAGCTAGCAAATCGTATCTCTATTAGACTTTAGTCTATAACTATAGAGCTACTAGCTGGAAAGATACATGAAGTGCCCTTTGTATTTTATGTTCACGATTTCTTAGGTAGGAACTACTTTCTTAGTGTAGAAATAATATAGAGGTAGAAAAGTATCTTTATGGAGAAATGGGTTAGAGGTATTGTGGTTTGTTTTCCAGGCTGGTACAGTGTGGGCTAATTGCTGGATGATCAGGGATCTCAATATGCCCTTTGGGGGCATGAAGGAGTCAGGGACAGGGCGAGAAGGGGCCAGAGACTCCCTAGAGTTCTTCACAGAGGAGAAAAACATCTGTGTGAAGCTGTGATAGGAATCCCAATAAACTTTAGTCCTTTTATGAGATGTTTTTGATATTGTACATTAAAACCTCTCTAAAATGATCACCATATTATGTTATTTTGTGTTTAAGGCAGGATGCTTAAATATCTAGCAAGGTGGACATAAAAACAGAACGCTCCTTTAGGAGCTTTCTGTTTCACAGTCACCTTGCTTTAAGCTGTCACCTGTCATATATTATATACAGTCATTTAGCCCTATTTTAAGTGGTC
Organism: Gari tellinella; assembly: GCA_922989275.2. NCBI lineage: Eukaryota > Metazoa > Mollusca > Bivalvia > Cardiida > Psammobiidae > Gari > Gari tellinella. Next base: position 59,194,497 of record OV277858.1, read on the forward strand.
GCTATAGAGAGGTTTTACTGATTCTGTTAAAAACCGTCTTACTTCATTCACCCTTGAAGCTTGAAATTGACAGGTCTAGTTTCCAATAAAATCAAATCCACTATTTTTCAGTGTATTACAAACTGACAAACAGTTTAGACCCAGCTCAAAGGACTCCTTTAGGAGCCCTCTTATCCAGGTGTACACTGTTTGAAAAGGGCTAGTGTACTGCTCACAGGTACACTGTTTATAAAGAAAAAGTACATGTACTCATCTATAGGGCTCAATGAGTTAAAGCTGCAAGAAACACCAATATTATCAGCCATGAACTGCATGCTGATGATTTTAGTGATATCACATTTATCAATTACATGTAGGTGCTTTTTGAGGGATATGGACAGAAAAACAACACAAACAAATAATTATTGAGCATTTTTACACATCATACAAAGTCCCTAAATGCCTGTTTGGCACAGAGGACTTAAATTCCTAAACCCCTTGTGACAGTGGGGAAAGCTGCACTCCTTGTTTTGACAGTGGTAAAAACACACAGTTTGTTTTGCGTAGTGGGCAAAAATCTTTTTGCCAAATGGACTGCTTTATATAGGCTTTACTGAACATTTTCCTTATTATATTAAACTCGGAAAACAAGTGTTAACAACGTAAATCCTGTAAGCAATTACCAAGTCAAGAAAAAACCTTAAAATATTCCCAATCTTGCCATCAACTAAAGCTGTAGAAGTACAAAAAATTAAGAGTATCAATATGTTCGATGCTCAAATCTGACCAATCAAAAGCTTGAGAATGATCTCAGACTAAATAGTTTTGCCAAAAACGTAGATAAACAGTAGAAGAGGGAACATTTCACTATTTGGTCCAACCCATATGTCCTGAATATTGAAAGTTACGTCATTGAATCTTGTTGATTTGATGGTAGATATGATGCTGAAGTCTTCCATACAAGAACATGAACTCTTTCTCTTTATTGCTTTACCCCATTACTTGATTAACACCTCCTTTATTAAGGCATTTAATATTTTATCTGCTGAAAAAAATAGTTCTATTTTATACAATATTGAATGCTTGCAGAAGAAATATTTCCTATATCCTAGCAGATGGTTGCTTAACCCATTAATACATAGATCTTTTTACACAATTCATTTCTCCACTGAAAAAAATAGTTTTATACAATAACAAATATACTAAATAAGAAATAGATCCAATATCCTAGCAGATGGTAAATTGAAGCAGTCTGAAAGAAAAGCAGAATGCGCTGTAAATTGCATTCTATGTATACTTACCTACCTGCTTTAAGTGGTGACCCATCTTCAAAACTAGAATTAGGCTATGTAGTAAAGGGTTAAAGCAGGCTGAAAGAAAAGCAGACTGTACCATTAACTTTCAACCTGAATTACTAGAAACAGTCTATGGAGTAACGGGTTATAGGAAATGTAACTGTAGGTTTGAACTAACTTTCTGATTAACCTCACGTGAGTTCATTATTGTAAAATGGTCAATCTTATATTAAAAAATGACCACTTATTAAAGGAGCCGGGGGATCTTGAAAACAGATGACTGCTAATGCAGGATAAAGATAATGCTGAAAGCTCCCATAAGATTTTTCTGCATTGTTTTTATCCTGAGTATTAAAGACAATCAGTATAGGTTGAATGGTTGCTTAATTTAACACAAAATGATCTCTATGCCATTTTCAAGTTCTTGTTTTGAAATTGTAAATATTGTTTTATTTGCTAATAAATCATGTTTTATTTTTGCTAATATACTGGTGAAGATTGAGCTAATTCTTGTCTATATATACCTGGTATACTTTGACAGTCTTTTAAATGATCCAAACTGTTTCCATTAGTAAACACAGACATTTTCGCTGCTAGCATGTAAAGAGTTAATTCAATAAATATTGACCGTATACAGTAAAACCTCTCTATAACGACCACTAAATTTCGTCAATAATTTTGTCTTTTCAGGCAGGTGACTGCTTAATAAAGTAAAGTAAAACAGAAAGATCCTTTATGTGCTTTCTGTTTTACTTTCACCTTGCTTTTAGCTGCCACCTGTCTTTGATACAACCAATAAGCCTCTGTTTTAGTGGTGGTATTAGAGAGGTTTTACTGTATATTCTTTTCAATTCTGCAAAATCTTCCTTCATAACTGTTTGTGCCAAGCACCTACATAAAACTGAAACAGATGGAAAGGGTAAAGGTGTCATAAGGTGCCTCTATGGAGGAAGAGCAAGGGCATCTTTAAAATTTGCACTACGCTGAAAAAAAGGTTATGGTGTCCTATGAAGCTTATAAAGAGGAAAAGGGCTAACATACAGGTTTGACTGATCATGGTCAAAGGTTTTAAAGAGTTTGAGTCGAGTCTGAGATTATTCTCCATCATTTGATTGGTCACATTATTTTGATCTTTTGCTAGCAAAAGATAAAATGTAACCAATCAAATGGTTGAGAACGATGTCATACTCAACTCAAACTCTAAATAAACTTGGGACCTGGCTATGCATGTGATCAACTCATATAGGTTTTCAATAAAGAAAAAAACATTTTTCTCTTTTGATGGTTTATTCTTTAACAGTTATCAATTATTAATAACTTAATGTGCATTACTGTAAGACAATCAGTATAAAATTCACATAACAATTAGGCACAAAGGAAAGAAAATATAACATACATAACATGGTGATAGAATTGTGAACAGCAACTGACCAATGAATACAACAATGCTAGTGAATATATTGCAGCGTATATGCACTCAGTACAATCCTAAAAATGATTTTGTCAAACAAGTTTACGGAGAGGTGGCTGTTTAATATAGATGTACAGATTATATGCCAGACAAATAGTATGCATATAGCTTCATAGGAGCTTTATTCATTACATTTGCTCTGTATTAAGCTACAAGCTGGCCTCAAAGAATGGTAAAAGTTATGCAGAAAGCATAATGCATAATAAAAGAAACACAAAAAGCTCTTGTAGAAGTTTTCTGCATAACTTTCATCATGCATAAGATGCTACATATCACAAAGACTACCAATTTGTATATTTCTTTTCAGTCATAAAATAATACAAAATTAACCCTTTTGCTACTAGCTATATTGAAACTTTTTGAAAACAGTGTAGACCCAAACCAGACAACTCGTGAGGGAGCTGTCTGATCCAAGTCTGCACTGCTCCCTTTCCTGTGAGACATTTTTCTTTATTTTATTAGCCAATTCAACGATTCAGACAATAGATGTTCATTTGATTTGATTGGAGTTTTACGGCACAGTGACACAATACAATAGATGTTCATAGTGAGCTGAGCTTTAGGAATATACCAATAGCCTGTTTCAATGAAGCTGGGCAACCACTTAAAGCAGGTTGAAAGTAAAGCCAAATGCACCTTCAGGTGCATCTTGCTTTACTTTCAACTTGCTTTAAGCTACCACCTGCTAGGATAAAGCAAATATTTCTTCTGGTGCATATTCATGGCTGTATAATTTGAACTGTTTTCTTCAGAGGCGTAAAAGGGCGTAATAATGAGATAATGGGTTAAAGTTGTAGTGAGTACCCATGCAGTGTAGAAGCATGGTCTTTTGAAATGACATCGCAACCCTTCCCTCCATAACCATCAGCACTACCTTAGTATTTCTCACAGATAAATCATATTTAGTAGTTCTGTGTTTAAGGCAGGTGGCTGCTTAAAGCAAGATGAAAGTAAAGCAGAAAGCTCCTATAGGAGCTTTCTGCTTTACTTTTATCCTGCTTTAGTTGCTACCTGTATGTAAAAACAATATTGAGGAGAGAAACTCAATAAGTAAAACCAATCTCTAAGGAGAGAAACTCAATATGTTTATTCTTTCATTTCAATCCTTTTCCTAAGTATTGTTAATTCAGCTAGCATGTATAAATGTAATTGTATGTACTTGAAATAAATGTTTAAACTAAACTAAACCAACCAAAGAATCCTCATTTTGAGGGTATTTATCATGCCAGGGTAGTGTTGTGTCCCTATGGTGTTTATGCTGAGGAAGGGATAAAAGCATGCTATATGGCGCTTATGTGGAGTAAAGGGTCAACTCATTCCTCTCTGAAACTTCAAATTGACAACTCCAATTTCTAATCAAGTCGAATTTATTTTTTATTAATTCAAACATATTGTAAATTGACAAAAAGTGCAGATCCTGATCAGAGAATTTCTTTGATAGCCCTCTGGTCAGGGGTCTTCACTATTTGCATTGGACAAGTGTACTGTTCACAGGTACAATGTTTGTTATTGACGTTTATACTCATCTTTACGGTTATATATGATTAAAAAAGCTGTCTGTATAGAGAACACAGGTAACAAATTGGAGAGCTTTACAATCAATAAATGTTAAAACTAGATACCAAACTAATAGATCTGAAGGACAAGAACATACAAACAATAATGATTAGAACACAGAAAAGGCACATTGAATGAATAATAACATTAGAAAAGAGAAGGCAAAAATATATCATATATCTTATCACATACTGATGCTAATACTGAAGTCTATATAAGAACAAGTAGATTGTACATGTATGCACATATAAATGTGAAATATCATATGCTAACACACCCTCTAAAAGGCATAGGCACTGCAGATTAAAACCTGAGACAAAACCAATGCTGAACTCCCCAAAACCCTGTACTAAAACACTTTGGCAAACTAGAATATGTATTAAAATGTGAACTAACCAAACATTTGAGCCCTGCCATCAGAAAATCTGACATATTGCATTGCAAACAGTGTAGATCAAGGCCAGCTGCTGGTCTCGGTCTACATTGACAACCACATACATCTAATTTTATGTAGCTGTATTATATACAGTATTTTGCAGTCTACACAAAACTCAGATGCAGAGTCTGGGATGAAAACGGTGCTTGGTCTGTTCAATGTTGCAATAAGGCTGGCTTTGTCATGGCATGGCTTATTTCTATTTAGTGGACATTCTATCAATTTCTTTGAAAAAGGCATCAAACCCTATAACAATGTTATGCAGCATCTGGTTGGGATCCAAACTCTCTGCAAATGTTAGTGTAGTCCAGTTTGGCACTGAAGGGGTTATTTGAAATTGTGTGAAAATCTCTTTAAATGTGTGACAGCATAATGCAGAATGCTCCTACAAGAACTTTCTGCATTATTTTATCCTGCATTACCAGTAATCGGACAAATGTTTTTAAAACTATCCATGGGTCAACTACACAAAATCGACTGCATTCAGAGCTTCAACCACACAGAGAGAAAACTCTTAACCCCCTTGAACACTGAACCAGATCACTCCTAAAATATTCAATTTAATTTTTACAGATGTTTTTCCCTAAAATATTTGCATAATACAACAGAAATAACAAGAGGGTCTTGAAGGCCCTGATATCAATCACCTGTTGTAATGAAGCCTGATAGCTTTACCTTTGAGTTTCAACCATATTATTTCTATTTATTTCTATTTATTACTTCTACGCCATCAATTCTGATGATTTTGAGAAGGGGCACTTTTTAGGTGCACAATTGGGACTGTACCCGGCCGGTCACTTTATCCTGACACTGACGAACCAGTCGTTATGCTAACCCGAAATCCTGAGCGCCAAGTAGGGAAGCCATTACTACCAATTTTCCAGTCTTTGGTTTGACCCGACCGGGGTTTGAACCCGCAACCTCCTGCACTGCAAGCGGACACTCTACCACTGAGCTATACAGGCGGTATCTAAAAATTATATAAATATTAATCTAAATCGATTCAAATTTGTAGATTTTAACAATGTTGGAATACGACCTAATCTAGTATAGTAGAGTACAATACTGAAATAAAGCCTTTTCTAGCATTTCTAAGTATATCAAGGGCAGATAACTCTAGCCACAATGGTCGTATTTCAAAAATAATTGCACTCCTTTAATTGAGAACTTATAGCAATATACATTGTCTTCAAGTATAATTACAATCCATTGAAAACTGTATTGTTAGTGTAAACACTGTTTAATATGGCATTTTCAACACATAAAGGGCAGATAACTCTTGACCAATTGTTTGGGTTTCAACCATTTTCGTACTCATTCAACCTTATAGTCATATACAATTTGAGAAAGATTGGGTAAAAGTTGTTGCCTCTAGAGTGTAAACACTTAGATATTGTATTTTCAGCAGTTCAAAGTTAGATAACTCTTGACCTATTGGTCCAATTTCAACCATAAAGAAAATCAGTCGAACTCTTATGATTATATACAATCTGAGCAAGTTTGAGAAAGATTGGATAAAAGTTGTGGCCTCTAGAGTGTAAACACTGTTAGATATTGCATTTTTAGCGATTCAAAGATAGATAACTCTTGACCTATTGGTCTTATTTGAACTAAAGTAGAAATCGTTCGAACTCTTATGGTCATATACAATCTGAGTAAGTTTGAGAAAGATTGGATACAAATTGTTGCCTCTAGAGTGTAAACACTGTAAGATATGGCATTTTCAGCAATTCAAAGGTAGATAACTCTTGACCTATTATCCGGAGTTCAACCATAATAGAACGCATCCAAACTGTTATGATTATATACAATCTGAGCAAGTTTTATTAAGATTGAATAAAAATTGTGTCTTCTAGAGTGTAAACACTAAAATTGTTGACAAAGAAAGCCGCACATTCAAGGATTGCAAAAGCTCACCCTCAGCTAACTCAGGTGAGCTAAAAAGCACTTTTGATTGTGGATCAGGTCTTATATTGCGTGGCCTGATTTCAATTTATACTGTTTGCAGAGATATTTTATAATTGTATCTAGCATTCAAAAGATTACTGTACAACAGTGATATATATATACAGTGCAGAAGAAGTTATTCTGTCCCAATAAACATGCTTATGTTAAAACAGTTTTGTGCTAACAGTCTGGAGCCTGATCAGATACAGGACGTCCCAGCTTTTGATCAGACTTTAAACTGCCATTCTGATTAAAATGAGTCAACAATTTCAAAAGGTTGAAATTTTCTCCATTTTGTTGCTTTGTGTTTACATTTAGTTTTGATTAAACGGGACTGAATAAAGTTTTCTCCACTATAGTACAGATCAAGTTTGATTTGAACATCAATGTACAGTCAAACATGTGTTATGCGACCTTTCAGAAGAATCTGTATGACAGGTGACAGCTTAACCTTTTTCTCCATAGATACAAATTTTTGTGCCTTGAATAATTAAAAGGTTACTTGACACAGAATTAAATGTATCTCTGTTGTGAGTATACTTGTACATGAAAATCTCATAATAAAAACTTTTGTGCATGCATTCACTTGTATGTTTGAAACTGTTATCCAAATTTATTTTAAACAAGTGGCCCATAATTGCTCACCTGACCATTGGGACACTAGGATGGGTCAAGTGATTTCAGAAAAGAGGATTTGTAAAACGTTGACCCATGGGCCCGGTCATTTTTTACCCCAGGGACATAATATGAATTCTCTTGATTGATACTAAAAAAATTGCGCCAAATATCTAAGCTCAGTCGTTTGTAGTTTTTGATGAGAAGATGTTTGAAGATTTCACTATATAACTCTATGTAAAACTGTGACCCCTAGGGGCAGGGCCATATTTGATACCCAGGGGAAAATCTTGAAATATCTTGATAGAGGACCTACAGATGATACTATGTACCAAATATCTAAGCTGGGGCCCTTTGTGTTTTTGAAAAGGAGATTTTGAACATTTCACTATATAACTCTATGTGTAATGGTGACCCCCGGGACGGGGCCAATTCTGACCCCAGGGACATAATTTGAACAAGTTTGATACAGGACCTGTAGACAATGCTATGTGTTAAATATCTAAGCTCAGTGTACTACAGTTTCAGACAAGAAGATTTTTCATGGAAAAAATCTATATTTAGATCCGGTGACCCAGATATGCAACATATACACCGGAACAAATTCAACAACATATGTGAAGGACCTCTAGAAGTTACACCATGCTTAATATCTAAGTTCTAGCCATATTAGTTTCAGAGAAAAAGATGTTTGAACATTTCACAATATAACTCTATGTAAAATGGTGATCCCCGGGACGGGGCCAATTTTTACCCCAGGGGCAAAATTTGAACAATCTTGATAGAGGACTTGTAGACTATGCTTTGTGCCAAATATCTAAGCTCAGGTTACTATTGTTTCGGACAAGAAGATTTGTCAAGTTTTTCATTGATAAATTAAAATCTGTTTTTAGTATCGGTGACCCAGATATGCCACAAACTTGAACCAATTCAAAAAACATATGTGAAGGACCTCTAGACGTTACACCCTGGCAAATATCAAAGCTCTTGCCATATTGGTTTAAGAGGAAAAAAAGATGTTTGAACATTTCACTATATAATTCTATGTAAAACGGTGACCCCCGGGCAGGCCAATTTTGACCCCAAGTGCAAAATTTGAACAAGTTTGATAGAGGACCTGTAGACGATGCTATGTGCAAAATATCTAAGCTCAGTGTATATATGATTTTGGTTCAGACAAGAACATTTTTTTAAGATTTCATTGAAAAATTCTATTTTTAGCTCCGTTGACCCAGACATTCAACAGACCAAAACCAATTCAACAACATATCTGAAGGACCTCTAGAAAATACACCATGCTAAATATCAAAGCTCTGGCCATATTGATTTAAGAGAAAATGACCTTACGCACTTCGTGCTCAGGTGAGCTAAACAATGCACACAAAAAAACCAACAATACTTTAACCCATTACCCCATAAATACACTTTTAAATTATTCCTCCACTGAAAAAAATAATTCCTCAATATACAGTTATGAATATGCACAACACAAATATTGTCTATATCCTAGCAGATGGTAGCCTAAAGCACAGGGGCCAGTCACCCAAAAAATCTCTATACATAGATCTATATCTTTATGTATAGAGATTTTTTTTTGGTGACTGGCCCCTGTGGCCTAAAGTAGGCTGAAAGTAAAGCAGAATTTGCCTTAAGTGGTCACCTATCTTCAATACTAGAAACAGGCTATGGGGTGATGGGTTAAACAGTGTGACACATTTAAAGTATTCCTAACTGGTTTACAGGTAAAGGTTTTGGTTCTGGAAAAGATTTTAAGAGTGCTAAACTGTGACAAAATAAGGGCAGAATTATATGAAGATGGGCGATGTCTGAACAAGAGGTACTGCATTGAGACAGTAAACAATATCCCCCCACATATCCTACATCCTACATCCTACATGCCATAACAATAGGGAAGAGCATGACAAGAGATGAAATACCATACTTACAACAAAACCATTACCCCATAGCCTGTTTCTAGTTTTAAAGAAAGATGATCACTTGAAGCAGGTTTAAAGTAATGCTTTTAACTATTATCTGCTAGGATATAGTAAATATTTCTTATGATACATATTCATGACTGTATAAAAGGGAACTTTTTTCTTCAATGGAGGAATGAATTATAGGCATAAAAAGGCATATTTATGGGGTAATGGTTTAAGCAACCAATCAATGAAGAAGCTTGGTGATTTTTAGGCAATTGCTTATTGCAAGACAGAAGTAATGCATTCATTTTTTAACCTTCAATAGGCAATTATTTTATTATCGTATCTCTTAGCATGCTAGCAGTGAAACCGTCTCATCTTTATTATTATACCAGATTTATCCAAACTGTTTGGCGCTCTGACCCTCTTTTTAAAACAAATGTCTATTTTGAGAAACTTAGCAAATGAAAAATTACCCAACGTGCAGAGAGTTTATAACTAGCTATGGGTCTCGAGTGATTGCTGCAATGCAAGATTGATAGTTGACTAATGTTAAAAGTTGAACCGGAATTTTTAATGAAAGAAATATACAATTTCTATTGTATTGCAATATTATTACCAAATCAATAACAATCTTGTAAACATGACGTGTAATAGGTTTTATGTGCAACACACTAAGTCTACCTCAATCATGTTTTGCCATTTTTTTTTCTCCATATTTGTTAAGGCAAAAAAATGTGTGGCTGACAAAAGATAAATTTGAGAACTTGGGAATTATATAAAAATATATAAATACTTCATCATTGTGATATGAATCAATTTGCTTTTACACCGACTCATTCTGATTATACTTTGCCAGGTTATTTGTTAGTTTACATATAATCAAACAGCTCTGGAAATTAACAGTTAACTGTTCTCCCGCTAAAACTGTATACTGATGCTTTTTGAAAATTGTGTAGACCCAGATCAGACAGCTCCTGTCTGATCAGGGTCTGCACTATTTTCTTATCAGATCTCTTTGATATCAGTCAATTTTCGTGGTAGTTTTTTTTCTTCTTATTTTAATAATGTAATAGTAGAGATAAAGATGTTCATAGTGGGCAGTGCGATTTATATACGAATATTCAGCAGGCAGAATGGTTAAACCAGCTTAACTCTTTCCTCCCTGAAACTTGAAATGGACAATTCCAGTTTCGATTTTAGTCTAGTCCATTTCTGGCATTTAAGGGTTGTTTTGTCCATTTTTGGCCTTTAATATATGACAAACAGTGAAGACCCTGATCAGAGGGCTCCTTTCGGAGCCCTCTGATCTGGGTCTTCACTGTTTGCACAGGACAAGTGTACTATTCACATGTTCACTGTTTAAAAAGGACGCCTATATGCGGGACTAGGGTTCAAAGGGTTAAACTTGTAGCAACACCATTACAACTATTCATGGTAATTTAAATAACATGTAAAAAGTCTAAAAAAAAAATTCATACATCCAAGCTAAATAACAGTTACACATCACACCTCACATATTCTTTCCCACATACATACATGTTGATACATGGGTTACAATACTGTTCTTTCCTACAAGTGGCTTTATTTTCCAAGAATGGCTGTCCATTTATACATCTAGTGTGAAGTCAGATCAGACACACAGTCACTTGCATGTGATCAGACTCCAAAGATTGAAATAATTTGTCTTTTTCAATTTTTACAGTGGTGGTTTGCTGTATGATTGTTTAAATCTGTAGTTTTCAGTCGATGATGAACCATTCTAGAAATTTATTAACCTTTCTAGAAATTTCAGTCTACCTGTATGTGTTCAACTGATGATGGCAGTTAATCCATTACCCCATAAATATGCCTTTTTATGGCTTTATTTTATTTCTCCACAGACAAAAATATAGTTCCAATTTATACAGTTATGAATATGTATGATAAGAAATATTTTCTATATTCTAGCAGATGGTCAGCTTGAAGCAGACTGAAAGTAAAGCAGTATGTGCCTTATGGCGCATTCTGCTTCACTTTTAACCTGCTTTAAATGGTCACATATATTCAAAATTAGAATCAGTCTATGGGGTAATGGGTTATTAGACTTTAAAGACAACAGTCTTCTCCCAGAGACTAGTATGTATCATATCTGTAATTGTAGCTGACACCATGTCTTTCTTCATTCAGGTTTGTTTCAGGCTTACTATATAATGGCAATGGGTGAGTTAGGTTTGGTGACTGTATCCCTGTAAATCTGACTGGTACCTCATGGTACTGAACTGGTTCTAGTATGTTGTCTCACTCAGACTGGTTGCAAATGAGGTTGAGTTAGAGAGGGTTGTAGGTTGGATGCTGGGGAGGGAGGCTGATACCCAGTCGTGCAGAGACTCATACTGATAAGTTTCGCTGCTTGTTCCAGTCTGGAAAAGAAAGAGAAACAATATGAAATTAACCCTTAGCCCGCCGAATAAATTGTCGTCTGCTATATTTCTCGTCTGTTTCAAGTTTCAAAGTGCTTCAAAGTTGCTCAAAATTGCTCAAAATGTTGTCCGAGTGTCAAACAGCTTGGATCCGGATGAGACGTCGAGTTACTCGGCGTCTCATCCGGATCCAAGCTGTTTGCATATGGAGCTATAGTTGTGAGTGGCAGGCTAAGGGTTAATATTCATTAATATTATTGGAAAGCTGGGGCCCCGTTTCATAAAACTTCGTATAACAAAAACGGTTGTAAGTCAAAACTTTTAACTCTTTGAACCCTAGTCCCGCATATATGCGGCATTTTCAAACAGCGTACCTGTGAGGAGTACACTTGTCCTATGCAAACAGTGTAGACTCTGATCAGAGAACTCCTTAAGGAGCCCTCTGATCAGGGTCTACACTGTTTGTCATTTTGACATGTATTGTAAAAATCAACCCTAAAAAGTCATAAATGGACTAGATTAAATTGAAAACCAGAATTGTCCATTTGAGGTTTAGGGAATAAAGGGTTAAAATACATTTAATTTCTGTTTATTGAATAATAATTGAGACTTTTATAATCTGACTTACAACATTTGTCGTACAAAGTTTTATGAAACAAGCTCCAGTAAATTATGTCAGATGTTGGAATGTGAAAACCATAATATGTGATAAGAATTTAATAAGATTTCTTTCAGGGTCATAGTGCATGGAGGTTTGAACTTATCTTTCTACACTTCTCATTGCTTGTAAGATTTTGCAGATAGCTGGGATCTAGATGAGATTCTGTCTTACGAAAGGTTATAAGTACAACAAAAGCGGTTGTCTTGTCAAAACTTTAAAATACATCTAATTTCTGATTTCTTCATCTAATCCTGTCTTGTGACATTTCTTTTAAATCCTCTTTTCAAGACGTTTACAAAGACATATCCCAAAACTGGATTAGATGGAGAAATAATTAAACATGGAAAATTTTACTTGTGACAATATTAAATTTTGTCATACGAAGTTTTGTAAGACGGGCCCCTGCATCCAAAGGTTTTGTTAAAGCTCAATTTGTACCTCCATAATAATATGGAAGGATGGGTCATTTTCAGATACATAATAGACAGTATTTTTCAATACAGCGTCTTGTTTACCATTAGAAGTGTTTAGAATGAAAAGTTTGTCAATTTAACACAAAGGTCTCTTTAAGTGTTAAGCAAGCATGCATGAGAACAGTTTTAAAGCCCTTTAATCCAATATCATTTCTGCATGGGTCTGTTTGAATTGATCTAGATCAGCAATAAATACTGGGTACAACTTATAAATGAGACTGTATGTTTTTTATAATTGATGATATTTTGCCTCTCATATGCAGAATATTTTTATGTAAAACCGTCCAATATGAACACTATGAATAATTTAAACGATAACAGTACATTGGCTAATATCATAAGGAAAATTATATCTCAAAGAAAGAGTGCAGACTGTGTCAGACATTTCCTTTAGAAAACAGTACAGAACAGATCAGACAGCTCAAAAAGTGCCATTATGTTCTTTCAGCAGAAGAAGATTTAGTATTTAAGTTATGTTTATCTATAAACAAAATGTTATATACCCAAGTCCTTGTTTTATGGGATCTTACTAGTAAGAAGTAAGAGCAGTAGCGGTTTCTAAATGCCAGATTGTAGCAGATAAAACATGTGCAATATTAGTATTGGTTACCAGGCAATGAGGCTATAAAACTTAAATGAACTCTGTGCTCAAAACTCGACATTTTCTGAGACATTTCGGGAAATATTTTATTTATAACTAGTATTTGCATACATGATTCTATTGTAAATAATGTTCCAATATTTGTTACTTAAATCAAATAAAACATATTTTGTAAAAATTAGAGCCTGTAATCAAAAATGAGTTTTGAGCACAGAGTCCATTTTTATGTTTTATAACCTCGAGCCCAGGGGCCAGTTTTATGAAACGTCGTACGACAAAAAATGGTCGTAAGTCAAACTTAAAAATACATACAATAGTGATTTCTCCATCTAATCCTGTCTTGTGTCATCTCTTTGGAATCTTTTTTCCAAGATGATTTCAAAGAGTAGTCACAAGACAGGATTGGATTGAGAAATAAATAATAATTGATAATTCTAGAATCTGACTTACCACAATATTTGTTGTACGACTTTTCATAAAACAGGCCCCTGTTTGGTTTCTTATGATGTAAGTAACAGGGAATTTTAAGGTATAACTAAAGCTAAAACCATAATATTGAACACATTATATTTCAAGTAATAGGAAGTTGGAACAACTGAAGTGAAGATTGAATAAAATAAAAATGCAAGTGCTAAAAATACAGGTTTTTTAAACAAAAACATTGTATGCACACTCAAGAATCTTTTCGAGCTATATATACAGGGTTGAAACGGGATGAAAAAACTTTGGAACAGTCAACAGTTGTTAAAGGCAATCTTTTATTAAGAAACTACTCATTTCAGTCGCAAAGAAAAACTCTAGAATGCTAAATTCAGGATAAAAGTAAAGCAGACAGCCCCTCTAGGAGCTCCTGCATTAACCCATTACCCCATAAATATGCCTTTTTTACGCCCTTAATATTGTCATGCTCTCAAGAAAACAGTTTCAATCTGTTGGGTTATGAATATGTTTCATAAGAAATATTTTCTTTATTCTATTAGATGGTAGCTTAAAGCAGGCTGAAAGTAAAGCAGAATGCGCCTTTAGGCGCAATCTGCTTTACTTTCAACCTGCTTTAAGTTGTCCTTTTCTTCAATAAAAGAAACAGGCTAATGGGCAGTAGGTTGAAGGCAGCATTGGGTCTTCTATTTAAAAGTTGCTATTACAAGATTAACTGAACTCTGATCTTGATCTACACTGTATGTAAATGATACCTGAACCTTACACTGCAAGGATAAATAATCTAAGTGACACCTTACAGTAACATGGAATCAAAACACTGAGTGCAATATACAAGCAAATCTACTGTCTCTGAGTAAGTCAGAATCCACCTTTGCTAGAAAACTGCAGGTATGGTCAACCTATGTATAACTTGTTGACAAATAACAATGATCATCTTGAAAGACAGCTACATGTAACTGCTTAATGCAAAACCAATGAAAATGGATACCATTATGTGTCTCTTTGGATTAATTATGTTCTGTTTTCAGCTGTTACAGTGACTATTAGCACATTTCATTTAGGCTGAATAAGGAGAGATGATGAACCATTGATGTGGTTTATAATAAAAAAGAAGACAAAAAATAAATCTTTTACTAAATACAAAAACACAGCAAAAAAGTCCATCTGCTTAACTAAGATTATGTGTTATCAATTTGTCACAGAAGAATGGTGAACCCTGATAGATAAAAATGTGGCAACCTTTTACAAAATTGTTACCAGAATATATCTTGAATAAATAAACAAAGAGAGAAAAAACAAAAATGGATTTACACTGTTTCAAACAGAATCAAATAAATATTTAGATAAAAGGTCAGATCCTGCCCCACTACACTATACCCCTGTAATTTGATGATACCAATAGCTGACAGTATTTCAGATGAAAACATGCATGTGATTCGATCAGGCCTCAAGGGATCAACACACTGTGCTATTTAGTGAAAACTCATGTGACAAGTGCTCAATGGGAATATACAGTAGTCAGGACATCATTCTGCTAAAAGCCTAAAACAATGATTTCATTTGCAGTTATGGCGGTTTGCAGCCAGATCAGATGCCACATTTTCTGCTGTCTGATCTGGCTCTAAACTGTTGTATTGCATTGCATTTTGTTTCGTTTAACAGGGAAAGAAAGTCTTCTCCTCTGTACATGTAAAGTCCAACTACATTATACTACAATATAAATATTCCTTAATGCTTATAATGGGAGGGGGCAGCCTAAAGTTAATTAAATGAAAGTAAAAAAGAAAGTTCATAAGCAGTCTTCTGCTCTGTTTTCATCTTGCTTAATTATAAGCTGTCCTTAACCATTTCACTCTTAATGACGTCATAAAGTGCATTTGCAAACAGTTATGATCCTGATCAGACGCAGCGTAATGCGGCGTCTGATCAGGATCATAACTTTTTGCCACTTGTTTTAAAATTATGTTGGTTATACTGCCTTAAATCTAACTTTGGAACGATATTGCAGACAACAATATTGAAGCAGACGACAATATGGCGGAGAAGGGATAAAAACCTCATGATAAATATGATTATGAAAGGGGTAAACACATATGTAAGTGATTTGTACTGATTCCAGTCGAGAAGAGGGTTGTGTAGTGACCTGTATTGAACGTTAAAATATTATAACAGGACTATAGTGTAGTAATAATTGTTTGCTCATAAGTAGAGCCAAAACCAGCAGTGTAGTTTAGTTTGATGGTTTACACAGGGTATTATGTTCCAAATGGAATGTTTTCTATAGCCAATTTCACCCAACAATGTATGAATCTTAATGGACAACTGGATCAATTCAGAGCGCATATTTAAAAAAAAATCAATCAAATTTGGAGAAAAGCATACTAAATGCTGTGCCAATGAATTTATAATCTTAACAAAATACTAGTGTTTCATACTAAGCTCTTTTTATTACCAGTATACATTAAATCGTCTGGTTGCTCTTTCTCCGCCTACAAAATAAAGTTTTGAAGACGGGTATAGGTACAGATTCCACATGAAACCTTCTTGCACATGTCAAAATCAGGATGTAAACAGCATAGATATTCTTAAAGTAGGCTAGATTGGGCACCTAGTGCTAAGGTGCTATTGGTCTATGTTCAGAAAGACGCCATCTATTTAAAGACATCTATGATAAACAGTTTTGAAATAACAGGACTTTGAACCATGTGACCACATTCCAAAGATGTTTCCTAAAAATGCCGAAGCTCTGGTGAAATTGGCTATTGCTTGAAGGAGAAATAAAGGATATAGGATTTACAGGCAAACCCCACAGGTGGCTGCTTAAATCAGGCTTAAACAAAAGCAAATATCGTCTGAAGGAATTTTCTGCTTTACATCCAGCCTGCTTTAAGTAGTAACCTGTCTTAAAACAATACACAATGAAGGTGTAAGGTGTTTCTATTTGTAAAGGATTACAGTATGTGAAATTGTCTAGTAGGACAAGACTTGAACAGAAGTTGAAGGAGTTTGCAATGTGTGACACACTTGGTTATTTACCTGACTAGTATCTATATGAGGCAGAAAGGGCCTTCTGCTTGTGGACCTGTAGGTGAATGGTCACAATAAATGTAATACTTAGAACACACTCATAAGAGGTACATGTAAAATGTTTTTAACACTTTCTATGCTGGGAACCAGTAAATGTTTTGCAACAGTGTAGACCCTGATCAGAGGGGCTAAAGGGAGCCCTCTGATCAGGGTTACATTTATTCAATTTTCTGCCATAATTTCTGACAAGAAATGAGACAATGCTACGAAGGGAAAACCAGGTTTTCAATGTTTTATGAGTTAATTCCAAGCTAGGTCTCTATAATGTAAGCTTTCTAAATACAAAGTCATAATTGTTCTATCCAATCTAAAGTTATTGACCCGAAAACATTTTTTCTATTCTTAATAACAGTGATCTTGACATTGGTCCAAATTTGGTCCAAACTGATATATCCAATCTGAAGTTATTGACCTGAAATCATTTTTTTTTATTTTTTTTTACTAACAGTGACTTTGACTTTAATCCTTGTGCCCCCATAGTACAATTGGAAGCTAGGTCTTAATGTAAGCTTGCTAAATATTAAATTTGGCCAAAATTGGCTTATCTAATCTAAAGTTATTAACTGGATTTGACCTTGACTTTGACCTAATGACTTTAAAATACGATCCTCAAGCTAGGTCTTATTGTAAGTATTTCTATATACAAGATTTGATAAAAATTGGCTAACAGGTATCTAATCTGAAGTTATGACCAGGAACCATTTTTCTAGTTTTTGTAATGATGACCTTGACCATGACCTGATGACCCAAAACACATTTCCAGGCTTGACATTTATGGAATCTAGCTATATAAGTTTGGTTAAATACCAAATTTGGTAAAAATATGTTTATCCAAATTAAGGTTATTGAATTTATTGAACCCCCTGTTTGACCCCTCCCATGCCTAATGACGTACCTCAATATCATAACCATGTGTTTTACTGAAAACCTGGTTTAAACTACCCTAAAAATCAATATAAACTGGTCAGTTACAAAAATGGACAACTCCATTTGAAAAAATCAGCATAGAATGGGTTAATAATGCGAAGGGATTTATAAATCTTTTAATTTAATAATATGATCTTAATAAGAAAGATATTAATATCAAAATCAACCGACTCATCAATTGGATGAAAGTATCATAAAAATTTGTCCTATATTCTTGTTTGTTTTGTTTGTTAGCTTTTGAACTTTTTTTTTATCAGATCAGTCTTTTGAAAGCACATTGATTTGTAATTTTTTTTTCAAGAATTAATACAATTTAAGCATTTTCATAAGATATATTATTGTATAGATATATAACAAAGGTTAAAGTTCAAAAGAGAGTAACTATTTATGTAAGAAACTACATCATGTGACACATTCACTCTCATATATATCTCTTAGTATTTATGTAAGTTCAAACGTTATTTCCCAAAGTATTGACTTCATGGGTTTCAAATGTTATCAGTATACAATATTTATTCACAACCAACCATATCATCACATACCCCATCACCAGCACACTATCAAGTTTAACACCAGGTTTAGGTTAAAAAAGCAGGAAAAGTCTATGCAAAGCAGAAGTTTGTGGGGAAAGGAATTATGTACAGGTGCAGTCTGGTCAGAAAATTAACTCTTCAATGTTTATTGATCCTTGGCATATAAATTTGTTTTATGATTGAATACTTAAACTTTTACATTTTTTTCTTCTGCATAAACTGTCAGTTGCAGTTCTAGTTCTTAACTCTTAGCATGCTGGCCGTGAAACCATAGTAACCTATGCAAACAGTTTGAAACATGATGAGACGCTACATAATGTGTGTCTCATCACGTTTCAAACTGTTCGAAACACTCTTGACCCTGTTTTGAAACAAAATTGAGAAAAATTAATAACTAGAACAGTAGCAGAAAACTATTATTGCAGATGTCAATATTAACCAGCATTCAAAGAGTCAAGAAATAAAATGAATATAATTAATCTAAGAGTCATTAACAATTTGAATTCTGATGAAAAACAAATTAAACTCTTTGAATGCCAAGGAATATTGTTATCTGCAATAATGTTGTTGCCGGCTACTGTTCTAAAATAAGTATTTTCTAAATTTTCCTTTTAATACAGTGTCAAATAGTTTGGATCCTGATGGCTTCAAACTGTTTGCACAGGTATTCAAGGCTTTGGTATTAGCATGCTGGCTTTGGCATTAGCATGCAAGGAGTTAATCCGCATCTCATCTGAATTCAAACTGTCCGACATATATAATAGCTTGTGATAATAAATATAGATATAACTTTACTGCATTGAAAGAGTTGAGGAATTAAAGCCAAACCTGAATTGTGTGAATCTTTAAGATCAACAGTCTTAACATATGGCATCTTCATGCAGAAGTTCTCTAGGACCTTTCTGAATTATGCAGCCATCTTGCTTTAGAATATTTAGACAGATTCCTTGTAGCACAAGATACGTGAGAGTAAATTAATTAAATCCAGCATTTTCTTCTTTATGCTACCAACCCCTATGTTGTGACCACTCATTAGAATTGATCTGAATGAGTGGTCACAATGTAGGGTTTGTTGGAGACATAAGGCTTCGTGTGTTTGGAATACTCTTCTTATGTTCAGCTTCGGCTTCTCCCAGGTTTGACTGTGTATATACATATATTAATAGTACAGAGAGGAACTGTTAATGCAATTGTTCGGACAACTGGATACACAGGTTATGTGGAATTTTACTTTCCTTCAGGAAATTCATGTGCTTATTTTGTCAATATGCCACATCAAATTTGTTAAAAATGTGAATGTAAAATATGGAAAGAATGAAATATTTGTTAATTATAATAATTTAACAAATAATTCTCCCTACTTCAGTCTAATAGCAACATACAGTTTATTTCAAGACTGACTATACCTCCTATTTATGCTTAAATTCATTGCAAAATCTCTTAGACATACACTTACTTCAGATAAGGTAATTTGTTTTCTGATTTTAAATAAATTTTTATTATGATAATAGTTGTCTAACAGGTTGGTATACATGGTTATTCATAATGATTATGTAATTAATGTTTTAATCCTTAGCCCGCCAAATAAATTGTCGTCTGCTATATTTCTCGTCTGCTTCAAGTTTCAAAGTGCTTCAAAGTTGCTCAAAATTGCTGAAAATGTTGTCCAAGTGTCAAACAGCTTTGATCTGGATGAGACGCCGAGTTACTCGGCGTCTCATCCGGATCCAAGCTGTTTGCATATGGAGCTATAGTCGTGAGTGGCAGGTTAATTAAGGGTTAATGTGAGGTATCTATCTATAAACAAGTCAACCTGAACTGCATCATTACAACATGTTACTGAATTTAGGACAAGGTATTCTGAATGACATACACCAGTAAATGTTTTTCCTATTTAATATATTTAGAAACAGTATTTTTGTTTCTGACACCCAGTGACCCTAAAACAAGAGGCCCATGGGCCATAATTCGCTCACCTGAGAATAGCTGACAAAATGGAGATAATGATTTATTTTTAACCTGAGGGGCATAATTCAAACAATCTTTATAGAGGACATGTAGATGATGCTATGTGCCAAATATCTAAGCTCAGGGTACTAAGGTTTTAGACAAGAAGATTTTTTCGAAAAAATCAATTTTTAGCTTTGGTGACCTTTAGATATGCAACAGACTGGAACCATTTGAACAAAATACGTAAAGGTCATCTAGAAGTGTCACCATGCCAAATATCAAAGCTCTGGCCATATTAGTTTCAGAGGAGAAGACTTTTGAAAATTTCACTTTTTAACTCTATGTTAAACTGTAGTATTTTTGTTTCTGACACCCTAAAACAAGAGGCCCATGGGCCATAATTCGCTCACCTGAGAAAAGCTGACAAAATGGAGATAATGATTTATTTTTAACCTGAGGGGCATAATTCAAACAATCTTTATAGAGGACATGTAGATGATGCTTTGTGCCAAATATCTAAGCTCAGGGTACTAAGGTTTTAGACAAGAAGATTTTTTCGAAAAAATCAATTTTTAGCTTTGGTGACCTTTAAGATATGCAACAGACTGGAACCATTTGAACAAAATACGTAAAGGTCATCTAGAAGTGTCACCATGCCAAATATCAAAGCTCTGGCCATAATTTCACTTTTTAACTCTATTTTAAACCAGGGCGGGACCCCAGGGGCATAATTTGAACAAACTTGATAGAGGACCTGTAGATGATGCTATATGCCAAACATTTAAGCTTTGGCCCATGTAGTTTCTAACAAGAAGATTTTTGTAAGTTTTTATGGGGAAAATTGTTTTTAGCTCCTGTGACCTAGATATGAAACAGACCAGAACCATTTTAACAAAATAGGTAAAGGATATCTAGAAGTGTCACCATGCCAAATATCACAGCTCTGGCAATTTTAGTTTCAGAGGAGAAAATGTTTGAAAATTTCACTATATAACTCTATGTGAAACTGTGACCCCCGGTGTAACGGGCAATTTCTTCCCCATGCCATTCCTTCCCCCCGGAGAAGAAACGGCCCAGGCCATTTCTTCCCCGTCTATGTAAATTTGTGGTCCAGGGGGCGGGGTCATTTTTGATCCCAGAGGCATAATTTGAGCAAACTTGATAGAGGACCTGTAGGTGATGTTATGTGCAAAATATCCAAGCTCTGGTCCTTGTAGTTTTTGACAAGAAGATTATTTATTTTTTAATAGACCAGAACCATTTGAACCATTTGAACAAAATAGGTAAAGGACATCTAGAAGTGTCACCATGGCGGAATATCAAAGCTCTGGCCATATTAATTTCAGAGAAGAAGACGTTTGAAAATTTCATTATATAACTCTATGTAAAACTGTGACCCCCGGGGCGAGGCAAATTTTGACCCCAGGGGCATAGAGGACCTGTAGGTGATGCTATGTGCCAAATATCTAAGCTCTGGCCCTTGTAGTTTTTGACAAGAAGATTTTTTAAGATTTCCTTATTTTTTCACTTTGGTTGCGAGTTCTGCATTGTTTTTAATTCTTTCAATAAATTGAAAGAGCATGACCCAAGGAACATTTCTGTAAAGCTTGGTTGAAATCTGTTCAGTGGTTTAGGAGGAGATGTGATTTGAAGCAATTGTTAACGACGACGCAGGTCACACAATGGACGACGTCTTTAATACAGAATGATGACAACTGAATGCAGGATAAAAAGTAAAGCAAAATGCTCCTTAAGGAGCTTTCTGTTTACTTTTATCCTGCATTAAGCAGCCAGCTATCTGTAAGAGAATAACATGCTTCTCAAAAGAATGAGCACTAAACACAAGATAACTGTACACCAGCTATAGAAATCTTGAATATTCAACCTACATTCATGTTGAGTATCTGAGTATGAATTTGATGTTTAAGACGCATACTGAAAGCTATATGGTTTGGGTTATACTGAAGCATAGCAGCTAAATCCAAAAGTTCCTTTAACACAATATTGAAGACTTGTCTTAACAATCAGTGAGTCTTCAATTTTGCTTTAAAGATTGGATTGGATTCTTTTAACCAGTTTCATTCTAGGTTCTTCTTACCAAATTCTTTTTTAAAGCCTTCTGTCGCAGACCTGTCTAGGCCTAAGAACACAGGACCTGGACTGGTACTCAAACTGTTTTAACAGTCACCTTTTAATTTTGTGAAATATGAAATTGTTTTATCCACTGAAATAATTTCAATGACGTTTAAGCAAGTGTGGTTTATATCTAGAATGAAAAGGTTTAAGTATTGTCAAACCCATGATAAGCAACCATTTCAAGAGAAGATACATAGGAAGTCTTCAAGACAGCTGGCACCTTGTGAAACAAGCAAACTAATACAGAAAACTTATTTTTGGACTTTACACATTATATTGATTAATTTTATCCCTCTACCCCTTGAATAAATACACCTTTTTTACACTTCTAATTATTCACACATTAACCCTGTTTCTAGTTATGAAAAAAGGTGAATACTAAAAGCAGGTTGAAAGTAAAGCAGAATGCGCCCTTAGGCGCATTCTGCTTTAATTTCAGCCTGCTTTAAGATACCACCTGCTAGAATTAATAAAATATTCCTTCTGATACATGACGGTATAGATTGGAATTATTTTCTTCCGCGGAAGATTAAACGGAATGCGCTAAAAGGCGCTTATATAAGGTAATGGGTTAAGAAAGGTAGTTTCAGCTAGGAAGTTCTGAACATAAAAATAATGGAATTTCCACTAACTTTCAAGATGGGAACTTTAAATGTGGGCTAAAAGGAAAGCAGATGCTCCTTAAGGTGCATTTTGCTTTATTTTCAGCCTACTTTAAATAGTACCCTGTTTTCAAAGCTAGAAACAGGCTATATGGGATAATGGGTTAAGCATCCTCCTGTCTTTAGACACCTCCATGCTTAATTCTATCAGTGAATAGTTGCCTATCAGAGAGTACTGTACACAATAATGTACATACGGTATTCATACTGGTAGCTGTAAACCTCTAAATCTAAAAATCAAAACAGCAACATCTGCACTTGGCTGACGGGAACAATAATAAAGCTGTGTTAAACATTATTATAATTCTCATGCTAAACATGTTTGTCTTTTTTCTTTTTCTTTTCTTTTTTTTAATCACTTCCAATGTGTTGTTTTTTTTGTTTTTGTTTATTCAATTGACTTTTTGTTCCAATCTGCTGTGGGAGTAAAATCTAAGATTCAAATAGTTTAAAAAATTTAGGCATCTCATTCAGTCTAAGGTCCAAACTGTATATCATCAATATGTTATCAGTGTGAGGCAAAATCATAATTCTGAAACAAATTTGAAATATTGTTCAGAAAATGAATGTTTTTCATACAGTTACTAAGTACATTACAAGTATGACACTGGCTTGTACTCAATTATTACTAACAATAGTACTATGCCAGTATTGTGCCTCATGAAACTTATTAGCTATGGACTCTTTGACGCTGCACTGATGTGGGGTCCCTTTTGAAATGTTTAATTTCAAATGACTTATTGTTATTTTAGGCAACCTATAAGCAAACTTGCAATTTTCCTAACATAAATCTAATTATGGCTACTAAATGAGCAGTATCAAGGATAAAGATGTGCATGTACCAAGAAAACACAGTGTATGCTCAGATCATATGTGCATCACTATCAAAGTATGCAGTATTTTGTCCAACATACCACTATAAACTACATGTATAAACAATGCACTATCTGATCAGACCTGAGTCTACACTGTATGCAGTATCTAGCATGTCTGTTCCCTGCGATGGAGCTCAGATATATTTCAATTTTTATTCTAAAGCATGTTAGCTTTGCCTGTCTTAAAATAGTGATACTACTACAATACCAAAGCTCCAATTTGACTGCAAATTTACTGTTTATCATGACTCATCTTGCCTACATTTATATTTGTACACAAAACACTCTGTGCATATTACCATAAAATACCCTCAGTGCTATGTGGGGTTTGTCATGTGGTATAATACCTCTTGTAACCGCCACGCCCATTTACAAAGGGCTTAAGGCGGACCTGTATTTCCCGATGAAATGGGCCCAAGTCAACAACATCCTTACTGCAAAATTCATACAAACTTCTTGTATACAGACTTTACAATGACAATACCAGAATGATGATCCTACTTTATGAGACCTTGTTCCATGTGAAAGGAAAAACCTCTACTAACAACCACTCAAAAGAACAATAATAATGATGGTGTTTAAGACAGATAGAAGCTTAATTAAACCAGGCCATAATAAAGCAGACAATTACTACAAGAGCTTTCTGATTCATTTTCACCTTGCTTTAAGCAGTGACCTGTTTGAATACCAAAAGTAAATCTTCTTTGGAGTGATTGTAATAGATTTGCTTTACTGTGCGCTGAAAATTTCTATAAGAAGTATGATGAACGTGTCTGTGCTTGTGAGACCAAACATATGATCGTGGTATGAATAAATACGATGCTGAAGCATATGAATTAAATGAAAATATGCACAAAGAAAGTTTATTTTCTAGTACAATTGCATAAATGTATGGTCAATAGTTATGCTCCTATTCATGTAAGCCAATGTATCCCCACCTGTATATCATTAATTATTAAAAACATTGTACATTTACCCCTTGAATGCCTTGAACCACATGTTTCTTCTACATTTCTTTGTAATAAAGCGTCACAAGCGAACATATTAGGTAAAGCACCAATGGTAAAATTCTACTTTAACCCCTAAACCATCAAGACCAACCTTGACATTTACAGACAACTCTAGTTTTAAGTGACCACTCAATAGATGCATTTACAGTGTTATGGATATGTAGCAGCTTAATGTAGAATTAGTCAAATGCTGAAGGCTTTTGTACTGCATAACTTTTGTAATGAGTCAAAAACACTGCAGACCTTGATCAGACAGTACCTACAAGAGCTGTCTGATCTGAAACTACACTGTTTTTAGGGTGGGTTTTTTGTTGGTGTTTTTTTGGTGTTTTTTTTTAAAACACACAAAAAAAACCAACAAAGCATGTATATAAGCTAATAGCAGGAAAAGAGTTTAAAGATCACTTGAGACTGGTTTATCTGTGTATCACATCAATAACAGTACAAGTACGAACTGAGACAGTATCACTGGAAAAATGCCTCAAACATTGCAATGATTGTGGGCCGAATTAATGCCATGTTTACACTGTGTGGCCTATGAACATGGTCTGCTTTGACGTCATTTGGACAACTACTATTACAAAAGGTACAGACCCTAATTAGATGCAAAATCTTAATCACGGTGGCAAGACTGGATGTAATCACTGCAATATCGGATTTTTTCTAGTGATGCTGCTCTATCTTTGTCTCTCCAACAAAGCTGGTTTTTTTTTGTCTTAATGGCAATGTCCTACTTTACAATCTGTATGTATTAACTTGTTCATCCAGACTTCAGATAGACAATTTCAGTTTCCAATAATTTAACATATTAAGATTGATATTAACAATACATGTACATTGCAAAATGATAAACGGTACAGACCCTGATCAGAGAGTTCCTGGGGCCCTCTGATCAGGGTATACACTGTTTGCATAGGACAAGTGAAATCTTCACAGATACACTGTTAAGAGGAGTATACTCATCACCAGAGTTGAATGGGTTAATCTTTAATAATTTCTATAAATGATTTCAATTTTTAGCTCATCAGAACAAAAGCTCAAGGCGAGTCTTTAGAAGCCATTGAAACAATAAGCTTTGCTGAGACACAACCCAAGGCCAAGATCCCTACAGTGGGTGGGGCAGTCTTGCAAATGAAACCCTGTAGATCAGGGTATCGTGGGATGGCTCTACCATAGGCTGACTGGACTTGTAACCTGATCAGTTTATACCGTAGCTGACTGTCACATGACGTCATGATGAGTGCACAGGAGGAAGAATAGAGATGGAGAGAAAAGACAAAGGTTAATGGCAGAATGAAAGGTTACAGTAATTTGTTCAATGTAGGACATCAACTAAATAATGTCAACTGATGTGTGGCTAAATGGATCATGCCATGGAAAATGAATGTTTTGACAATTAGCTAGGAAATAGTATAGATTGCCTCAGCTACTGCAGCAAACACTAAAGTATGATGAATTTATAGTCTTGCAGAAATGCTTAATGGAGAACAAGCATACTGTAGGAAGCTTCTGTAGAAGGTATAGCATTGACAGATGTCTGCTATGCTTTCAGCTTGCTTTAAGCAGTTGACTCTTTATCAGGACAGGGAAGAAGACATTTTAATGATGAAAAGGTAGATAGGCATGAACAGATATACACAAGACATGGACTGATGGAATGAGCCACTTAAGGTTCTTTACCTCTAGCTGCCACAAAAGGTTTAGGTATTTATAATGTCCAGTGTTTAAGAATAAATGTACAGTTGTTAAACCAGTAGGGACTCATTTACTATCTACTTAAAGACATTTCCTGACCTACTTTTGGTGATTGGAGATATTCCCTAGTCAGGCATTTCCCTTGCAAAAGTCGTGATATTCATGCATACCTGTATGACTGGGGGGGGGGGGGGTCCATCAAAGGACTGAGGAAATGTCTTTAACAGGACATTGGCAAACAGTGAAGGGCCTGATGAGATGCCACAGTAGGCAATATCTCATCAAGATCTGCAGCATTAGCAAATAGTGCAGATCCTGACTAGCTGCCATGTTGGTTGATACAGGTAACACTTTTTGTAATACTGGACGGTTTTTTCCTATAATTTTAAGTACAAGAATTCTGCAGAATAAGTCATATTACTGTGACTAAAGGAGTGGAAGTTAGACTCTGGCATTGCATTGAGGTGAAACAGTGAACAGTCTAAAACTTAACATTGAAAATGAATTAAAAAAATTGAAGCTGCTGATTTTGCCACCTCTGTAAACTTAACACCTTAGTCCAAATTTTGCTGCTACAGCATAATGAGATAAAACTATATATAACATACAAGAGGCCACTGAAAGCCAAGGTCATAAAAGTCTATCAAATAAAGGACTAACTCAGAACGAGAATAGCTAACCCTTCTCCTGCAAATATAGTATATTGACACTTTTTGAAAACAGTGTAGACCCTGATCAGACAGCTCCTAAAGGAGCTGTCTGATCAGGGTCTACACTGTTTTCTAATAGGTTCTTTTCCATAATTCATTAGTAGCCAATGTTGTTCAGATGATATTCATAATTTGATTTGGCAGCGACTTTATTTTATAGATGAATATTCAGCAGGAGAAAGATTAAAGACAAGAGATGCAATAGGATATAGGTACATGTATAATGTAAGATGCGAAAAACAGATTTCCTTATCATGTATTATTGTTGAACATGCAGGGGCGAAAATTTAATTTTTTTTTTTTGGTTTTAAAGGAAATACAAATGCAATGCAATAAAGTGTAAATAGTGTTTTTACACAATGTATGATTTATTTTGAGAACACATTTCAGACAAGTTTGAATATAGTCCCATGTTTATAAATATTTAAGCTGAGTCTGAGATCATTCTCAAGCTTTTGATTGATCAGATTTGAGCATTCTGCTGATATCTGACCAAACAATAGCATAAGAACAATCTCAGACTCATCTCAAATGCTTTATAACCATGGAGCCTGATCAGATGCTTAGATCCCCCCCCCCTTCAATGTACAGAAATAAGGAAATCTTTCTTTCAGACTTATAGCCATGCAGCTCGTCTTAACAAGAGTTTAAACTAACAACATGCAATATTGTAACAGTATAAATAGCAAATATGTGGGACTCTTACAGTACCAATAGTATACAAAATTTGCAATAAGTTTATCACTTTAACGCATTGACTGTTTTAAATACACCAATAAATATAATGCAGAAAGCTTATATACCAACAAGAACATTACACTTTACTTTCACCCTGCTTTAACCCTTTACCCAATAGCCTGTTTCTAGTGTTCAAGATGGTGACCACTCAAAGCAGGTTGAAAGTAAACCAGAATGGGACTTAAGGTGCATTTTGCTTTACTTTCAGCCTACCCTAAGCTACCAGCTGCTAGAACATAGAAATTACTTCTTAAAGGGACTCGCAACCGGATGGTGTACTTGTCAAAATAAAATAAAATACTCAAATAAAAGCAAATTTGTGGCATTATTTGGCTTGTGACATTAAAAAAATATGATCAGTCCAAAAAAAGTCTCAAGAATCGTCACCGAATCTTAGTTTTTTAGATATTTTCCATCGATTTTCTATAGCGTTAGCTAACGGTATAGTTGTTGTTGTTGCTTCTCTACACGGGCTCAGACATAAACACGAGCGGAATAAAGTATTATCGATCGCTACCAGTGAAGTACGTTAATTCGCTACCATATATACAGAGAGCGTTGGTAGCCGAGGTAGTAAAGGCGCTGCCTCATTTTTCATGTTTGTCTCCGCATGGAGGGTCACGGGTTCGAATCCCACCAGAGCTTCTTCTTTTCTTTTTTTTTTTAAAATGCATTTTTTAACAGAATTTATTATCCTAAACTAAATCTTACCCATTTATATCAGCATTTGACATATATTTACAAATTACTATTTTTAATGCTAAATCCGGTTTCGAGCCTCTTTAAGTTCAATATTCACAAATGTATAATTTGAAACTATTTTCTTCAATGGAGAAATAAATTAGAGGCATAAAAAGGCATATTTATGGTAATTGGTTAAAGCAGTTATCTACCTTAAAATACAAGGAAAATAAAGTGATGCTTGTGTATACCCCAGATTAGACAGCTCCTTTTCCCTTATTCAGGGTGAAAAGGATCAATTGCAGAGAATTTCAACTGTAGTTAATTCAACTCTTGTCAGACTATGAAAATAACCAAGGAACCCAATAAAACAGTAACTTGAAGATGGTACAATAGGTTTTACTACCTCTCCCTGTATATGGTAGGTGCTATAATCCTAATATTGCTCGCCTAGATAAACAAATATGGTGGAATAATAACAATTAACCTCTACCCTGAATTACAACACATTCTCAAAGAAGAACAATGGGCAGCTTGTAAGACAGATGACTACTTAATACACTTTATTACTTTACGAAAGTTGTAAGATGACAACAAAGCTCACCGGCAGCACATTTCAAAACTTAAAAGCAGAGTCTGAGGTCAAGGTCACAGAGGTCAAATTTTCACATGGATGGATAGATATTGTCTTAAAGCAGGTGTGCTGCAAATATGAAAGCTATACGTTAAAAGGAAGGGTTTACCGGTAGTAGTTGTCAGCACTTTTCAAAACTTAAACACAGAGTCTGAGGTCATGGTTAAGGTCACAGGGGTCAAAATTTTCACATGGATGATAAGATTCTTTCCCCTTTTAGGTGTGCTGTAAAGCGTATAGTGGTTGTGAAAACTAAAACACATTTCGAAACTTAAATGCAGACTCTGAGGTCAAGGTCAAGGTCACAAGGGTCAACATTTTCACATGGGTGCAAATGTCTTGTCCAAAGATATGTGTGCACTGCATATATGAAAGCTGTAGCAGTTGTGAGCCCTTTTCAAAACTAAAATGCAAATTTCGTAATTTAAACGCAGAGTCTGAGATCAAGTTAAAGGTCACAAGGGTCAACATTTTCACATGGGTTGAAAGGTCTTGTTCCAGTCCCAGAGTATGTGTGTTTCAAATTTGAAAACCATAGGTCAAAGGGTATAGCAGTCATGAGTACTTTTTAAAACTAAAAAGCATATTTCCCTACTTAAATGCAGAGTCTGAGGTCAAGATCAATGTCACAGGCGTCAACATTTTTACATGGATGGAAAGGTCTTGTCTCAAAGTATGTGTGTTGTAAGTTTATGAAAGCTGTAGAGCAATTGATATGGAAGTTGCAAGCAGTATCATGAAACTGCAAATGTGAACAGCAAAAAGGAATGCCAACACCAACAACTGCATGACAACATAAGCTTTTCCAGTGCCTTTGAAATTGTCTGCGAGTTAAAAAGTTTTGCATTAAGTAGAAACCTGTTTATAAATACTTTTATGCTTCTTGATTTAATAGTGGCTTAAGACCAGTTTTACTTTTACTGTAAAACCTCTGACAGAGACAATAGGTCAATGAACATGTATAATTATGTACATGTATAATTGTTCTAGCAGGATAGAGGTTTTATGTCATGCAAAAAAAAGTTGCAACCATCCCCTGAAGAAAAGACCATGCGGTTATACAACAATGCTATAAAATACATATAATTTTGAGCAGTTAACTCTTTCCTCCCTAAAACATTAAATGAACAATTCCTATTTCCATTTTGGTATAGTCCATTTCTGACTTTTAAGGGTTGTTTTTGTCAATGTTTGGCATTATTACAAACAGTGAAGACCCTGATCAGAGGGCTCCTTCGGAGCCCTCTGATCTGGGTCTTCACTGTTTGCATAGGACAAGTGTACTATTCACATGTACACTGTTTGAACACTACGCCTATATGCGGGACTAGGGTTCAAAGGGTTAACCTATGTTCAGCAACCTATCATTGAAGAAGTCCGGAGGTCTCTCCATATAAAGATGGCACAGTGTTCTCTCCTTTCAACAGCCCTCCCAACAATAACATTCTTGCCGCAGTTCCCTAAACAGGACAATTATGTCTAAGGCTTTTACTGCTGTAATATCGTTTGCTTAAAGTTTTTGTCTGCTGCCTTTTTCTAAAAGTTACATTTAAGTGGACATTTTAATAAAATAAGTATAATGACGAGTGACAAACAGCTTGAATCTAGATCAGACGCTGTATTATGTGGCATCTGATCTGGATCCAAGCTGATTGCAAATGTAAGCCAAGTCTTAATTTCCCTCTCTATAACTACTCCCTCCAAACAACATACACAATATGGGTCTCCCCTTGGGTGTCGTTGTAGAGAGGGAGCACTGAGGTTTAATACATATTGAAAATTATACAGAAGCTTCCAAAGGAGCTTTCTGAATTATAGTCTTTGCAAATTAAACTGTTTCTAGTTGCTATCCTAGCAATTCTGATTTTTTGAATTTGCTTTTGCACTTTTGAAAAAATAACATCTTGAGATGGATAATCTAGGGCTTTTTTGAGACAACACTTCAAGTTAAACAAGAAATGGATGCTCTTATCAGACTCCACAGTATTTGTAAAGATATAATCATATATACAATGTACTAGTTTTGTGCACGATTCGGATAAACCAATGTCATGGAATCTTCATTTAATAAGTTGCTGAACAAGTGTAATTTTACAATAAATCTAAATGCAGATACAAACAAATCTCGAAATACAATAATTATTCTGTCATAATCTGTCAATGTAAATAACCTTTTGCCTGTTATATTTTGACATAACACTGTATTGGTACCACTTTCACAGAAACATTGTGGCTAACATGATCTTGATTAACCTAGTAATGAGTTTATCTACAGAGAAGCAAGACTTTCCATGTAAATTGAATTGAATAAAGAGATAATTAGTCATTGAGTTAAAAAGTCTTTTTCAGCTGATAAACAAATCTGTGTCCAGCAACAATTAATACAAGAGCTGTGTAGATCTTTAAAAACAGCTGACCCTGTACTTGAGATTGAAGAAAATTCCAAGAGGAGCTTTCTGTGCTTGTGTTCTCAATAGACCTTTTCACGTATAAAACTCTATTAACTATGACCATCTATAATTTGAACTATTGAATTTGTTAATAAAAAACAAACTTTCACAAGAAAAGAGTGCAAACCCATACAAGACAGATCCAATAAGAAAACATTGTTGAAACAGATGAGACAGTTGACCTTTATGATGTGTCTGATCTGGTTCTACACTGTTTTCAAGGAGCTGGAGAAGGATTATGCAAGTACAAGTATAAAGACTGTCAATGTATCTTCTTTCACATTGTTGCCATCACAGGTTTGTTTTTGTTTCACAACATCTTTAGTTTAGTAAATACTTAATCATTTGAAAAAAAAGTTACCGGTTAACTGCATGGTTTTAGAGCTTTAATAGTAATTATTCAATAAACAAAAATAGCAAAGATGCAAGCAGGAAATGTCTCTTTCTTTTTCAAATAAATAAAAATGTAAGTATATGTTATTAATATAAAGTAGTTGAGTACATACCTGACAGCGTCTATATGGACTTCTTTACTCTGTCCACTGGATGAGGATAGTGGTCTATGTATGGGCTGTAGGCCCATGTCTATAACCGTGCCTGTGCTGCTGTACTTATCTACACCAGCGCCACCTATCTCCCCACCCCAGGCAGACCGCATACCACTTCTACCTTGACCAGGGCTAAAACAATATAAGATGAGGATCATTCTCTAACTACATGTATGTGGGTGTTTTATTATGATTAGTATTACTTTTTTCTTATCTTCTTTGGAATGTTTTCAGTGAATGATGCATTAATTATTATTGATTAACCCATAGTGTCAAGTACAGTAGAACTTCGATGTGTCGAGTTTGAAGGGACCATGAGAAAAAACTCGACACATCGAAGCCTCGACTCATGTTTTACCTTATGCTCCCTCGATTTTTTTTTCAAAAATACTCGATCTCCGTATAGCCGTGTCCGTATGTTACTTGTTGATATCGATCATTTCAAATTTAAAACTTTAAAATGCAATTATGTAACGCTCGTATCGCATCCAAACTGGATGTATATTTTCTCATTTTACAAAAACTTCAACTTGAAACGAATCGTCTGGCGAAAATACGTTTGCCGTAACTCGATTTTCAGAAAATAACAACACAGCGGTATGAACGGAAGTCGCTTTCTGCGCACCGGTTCTTTTACCCATTCCAGCATATACATTCTCTCGAAACGCTGGAACCAAATTCAGGGGAAACCCTTTCCTTAAAATAGTAACAATATCTCCTTAGAGGGATAATTGCATAACTATTGATGCTAAACATTTCGGGATGGGTTCCGCGTGAATTGTTCTTGTCTTTTACACACACATTTCTCTTCCGGCATAAAAAACATCGACCGATCTACGAATATGCGGTTTATATTTGACTTTACACGAAACTGAATAAGGGCGCTACGATAAAGTCCGTGAGAAATAAAATATGGAAAAGAGTAGATGAATCAAGGAATACACAGGGCCGTTGACACAATGAGAAGGTGTTGGCCTGTTTGTCCTGGATAATTGGAGAGTCAGGTAATTTTCACGACAATCAATCGAGTAAAGATGGTCACGGAGGTGTGAAAAACTCGACACGCAAAATTCCGGTCCATCGTACAGTTGAACATCGACACATGCGTAGTGAATTTTGAGTGAAACAGTACGTACGGACCGAGAAAAAAAGTCGATATAGCGAAAAACTCGACTTATAAAAACTTGAGTCAAACGTAGATTTTAAATAAGGTTATATAGGGAGAAAAGTTGGGACTTTAAAAAAAGATCGACACATCGAGAAACTCGACTCTTCGAAGTTAGACACATCGAAGTTCTACTGTATAATCATCCTTTACAAACAGGATATCCCCTTGCAACCAAATAAGAATACACTTGTCCAATGTAAAGAGTGTAGACCCAGATCAGAGGGCTCCTTGAAAAAGAATGCAATGTTGTGCGATATTATCCTTATGATGAACTTACGCATATAGACTGATGATAAAATGATTCACACTTAAAATGACTATATTGGGGCAACTGATATATTTTAGGCAAAATGCTATGATTCAACATACCTGAATTTAAAGTCTTTGGGCAGAGAGAAACCATGGATGGCATCATGACGAGACTTCATCACCTGTTTCTTGAAGTCCTTCCTAGTGTTGCCATATCCATTAAATATATGATCACAGAACAACAGCTTCCCATCGGAGTAAATCTGAGCAGAATATAACATACAGTCAAACTTTCATATGCAGTTGAGAAGACGTTATTCTTCCCCAATAAACAAGTTTATGCTAAAATCCTTATGTCCATGGCAAACAGTTTGGAGCCAGATCAGGTGTTGGGAACCCCTACATCTGATCAAGCTCCAAACTGTTTGCAACACAGACTGAAATAAATCACTACAATTTAAAAAAAAAAGTTATTTTCTTATTTTATTGAATTGCATTTGTGTTTCATTTGAATTTAAACAGGAAAGATTAATATCTTCTCTGCTGTAACAACTCCTCACATAACATACAAGCTCATTTTTGCTGCAAGTAGATACAGCTTAAAGCAAAAAGTTCCTGAGGAAGCTTTCTGATTTTCTTTCAACATGCTTTACACAGCCATCTTTCTGATAAATCTAAAAGTCATGGTCTCCTCTTTTAGATTTATCATAATACTGTATTAATTGCTGTATTTTTTATTTCACCAATAATTGACCAAGAATTTAAGCTTTGAAACCAATTAAGTCACCGTAGACATTTTGGATTGTAATGGGGAAAACACACACACACACACACAAATATTGACCATGGCCATATCATCTACTTATATTAATCTTCATATCCGAGCATCTTTTAAATGAAAATGTAGTGAAACACTGCAAATAGTGTAGACTCAATTCAGTCACTCTCTCAGAGCAGAATCTGTACTGAAGTTGTAATGTAAGGCCCTAATTGTAAGTCTTACAACTTGCAATATTGGAGTGCTCTTTATCTCTTTTTGCTAACAGAACTTATTGTCTATAAGAGGTTCATATACATAAACACTTACTAAGAACATTCCAGGAACAACACTATGCCTTGTCATTAGAAGAGGCTGAGTGTGGTCGGACATTTCTGCTGCAGAATTGATATCATACTTGAACACTCGGAACATGTCAGACCTACTCTGTACACAGGGACGTGTGCGATTACGGTTCTGATTGTTGTAAGCCTCGTTCAGCATCTCCTCTGCCTTATTAATGCCTGGGAATCTGGAATGAAAGGAATTTCAGCTACAATCAAATATGAAAATATTCTAACCTAGAGAGTCATATAATTCATGTGCATTTAACTGAAGTCAATCTTTGTACAACTAGTTTCTGAAACAAATAAATCAGTACAGTTTCTCAACCTGGATAAACTTATTCTTAAAATCTTGAAATTAGGTAATTGGTTTTCATAAATTGCTATGTACAGTGTAAAATCTCTTGAGCAACAAAACAGTATAGAAACAATGGGATCATTAGAAGCAGGTGGCTTCCTCATATTGCTTTACAGTAAAACCTCTTTATTACTACCACTAAATTATGTTAACCCATTACGCAAAAGCCTGTTTCTAGTTTTGAAGATAGATGACCACTTAAAGCAGGTTGAAAGTAAAGCAGCCTGATTTAAGCTATTAGCTTAAGTATAGAAAATATTTCTTATGATACATAGAGTCGATACGGCTAATGTCGTACATGCTGCTTA
Source organism: Gari tellinella (assembly GCA_922989275.2). NCBI lineage: Eukaryota > Metazoa > Mollusca > Bivalvia > Cardiida > Psammobiidae > Gari > Gari tellinella. The sequence continues at coordinate 59,230,117 of OV277858.1, forward strand.
TTCCGTACTCTTAAATATAACAGCTGATGACATACTTTCGATTTGCGTGTTTGCAGTACTTTTAACATACATGAGCTGTTTAATTCCCGGCTACAAATCTCATTGAATCTTAATGACACTTGTTAAAAATATTTGCCTTATTAAAGTCTCAGTCAGATCGAACCTATTTATAGAAACATGTAGATTTCGTGTCACTGCATTGCATTTCATTTGACAGCAATTTGACGCGCCACTTGTAAAAACATCGTCTGGCCCGGATTTCGCAGAGATACCGCTACTTGTACCGGAGCAAAAGAAAAGGAGAAACTACCTTAATTCCATCAGGTAATCAAGTGGTATTTGCTGTTGTATGGTAATTTCTATAATCCAAATTTGAAAAAAATATTTATGTTGTCAATCGAAAACCGTTCATGAATAGAATTGATAGAAAATAAAAGTGTACGGAATTACCCGAACCATTATTTTTTCAAAATGTTGAAAGCATGTTATTCCGTACACATTATGTACGTCACTGACAGAATCAGAAAGTTATTGACCTTTCAGTTTAAATGTATTAATTAGATATAGAGCTAGATATATGTATCTACTTATTTCAACTGCTTCTCAAAGTTGATATTATGTTGCAAAATCACAAATTATGGAAATCTAAAACGATTATTTACTTTTAGTATTTATTTCAGGTAACAATGAATGGCATAATCAACATTGTGAGAGACAGAGAAATTGGGAATAGATCTAAAGTTACAGAATACGGACGAATTGAAGAAACACTTAAAGGACTTGTAGATCAGGAGTGGGTTTTTCATCACAGTCTTATAGATGATGTGTACTTGACACTTTTAAAACGATGCCAGGAACAATCAAATGTCCAAGTCATCTTTATTTTGATATCAAGAATGCAGGATGTCAAAAGTATTGTCTTCTTGGCCAACACATATGGTCGTATGACGGACGACACAGAGCTTTTGGAAATGTGTGAGGAAATAAAAATGTCCTCTTACTGAAATCTCTTTAAATATAATCTACAGATCTTTGAAATTAAATATTGATGTCATTTTCTGTTTATTTTGTTCTTTCACAGTCATGCATGCCCTGAAAATACTCACAAGAAATCTGCTAGATGCTATCAATGCAGTAAGACATGCAGGGCCTATCATACAGAAAGGCTGCAAAAAGAATGAGGTGCCTATCATGACAAACAGTTAATATCTAGATGAGACATCGAGTAACGTACTCGGCATCTCAAATTCACCCAAACTGTTTGATACACTTACAGTTAACTTTTATAAACCACAGTCAAAGCTTAATGCATAAGTAATGCAGAAAGTGCCTATATACGTATAAGATTCTGCATTATATTTTCCTGCAGTTAGCGGTTACGTGTCTTTAAAGATCAACATAATACTTAATTTAGTGATCACCTGAAACAGGTGTGTGTAGAATTTATATATCTAACGTAACTTATCACTTCTTAATGATACAAACAGAATCGCCAAATTATACAGATATACAGAAACTTGCATCTAGAACAGGATGGCAATAACACATAAAGTACCCTTCTGAAATAGTTTCATCCTGCTGAAAGCAATCATAAATCTTGTTTGTACCAATGTATTTTCAAATTCTAACATGCTCTATATTTGAACTCAATTGTATACGATAATCTAAGACGCCCTCAAAACTACGCGACACGTCTTACAGGTATTCAAATTTAAAAGACTTTGAATCGTAGCAACGATTATAAAAAGGTTGTGCACGTGAAGAGTAATATTGTCCTGTGCAAACATTATAGACCCAGCTCATAGCGCATCTAAAGAAAGGAGCCCTCTGATCAGGGTCTGCACGTGCACTGTGTGTGGCTTTGTAACAAATTGTAAATACACACTGTGGAAACAGCGAGGCCCCTGCTTAGAACCTAAGACGGTTCCATAAGAATAGAGCTCTCTGATCAGGGTATGCACTGTTTATCGTTTTGCAGAAAGCTGTTAGTGCAAAACAGCAACTCTAAATAGTACATGGACAATATTTGATTAGAAATTCCGAGAGACCTTCAAAGACAAAGACAGCGAAATCGAGGGTTTGTCTGCAGTGAAAACTTTACTAAATATGACCCCACTAAGTGGCAAGGTCGATAACACTAACATTTGCAAACAGTTTGGATCCAGAGCAAACATTGAGTCACTCATTTAATGATTTTTAATGTTAAAATGCCTCACAGACACTAAATTTTCAAAATTAAAGCAAACGATAGTTTGGACAACAGACAATAATGGATGTGCCCAGGTCTATGTTCGACGCCGTTATTGAAAATGACATTTGAAATCTGCATATGTACAGTTTTAAAGAACAGCAAAACCTTACTTTTACATTCTTTTTAAACAGTGCTATCCTATGCTTGTGTCTGGTCAACGCAATTTAAAAGTAAAGTATAAATCAGAATATATTCAAGATGGGTAAACTTTCATTATGCTTTAAACTGCCAACTGCCTATATCGAAGACTCTTACTTTCTGTGGTAGTGATAGCGAGTGTTTACTGTGGGATATTTTGATTCTGCAAGATATGATTTAAAAAGGACTCAGCTGTATCAGATACTTTGTTGATCGATTTATTTTCCCATAATTTTTCTAAAAGTGATAGATCTTATGAAGTCAAGCTGACAACACCATAAGCAGTACTGCAGTTTGAACCACATTTGTGTAGATCTACGAACTTATAGATCTAGGTACGTATATGTATTTTCTATTTTTATTTCATAATTCATTTCTTATCATGTATTCTAGTTATATACAAGGGTTATGTTAGGCAATGAAAAACTCGTAAAAATATAAATAAATTTACCTGAAAGTGATAAACATTGAGCACATATTAAGTGTACCAAATTACCCGCTGTCTGTACGAAATAACCCTACCTCTGCAACTGTCAAAGATTTACACATAACCTCTGATATCCAATCAAAATCGTTTATTTTGACAGATGCCAAATATGAAACAAACACGCGTGATCACATATATGTGACCCATATTTGTGTCACGCGTCGCTCACACCAAGTTAGAAAGGACCGCATCCAAAACTGTACGGAATTAGCCGTATCGACTCTACTCATGACTGAATAAATTTGACATATTTTCTTCAGTGAAGGAATAAGTTAAAGGCATAAAAAGGCATATTTATGGGGTAATGGTTTAAATATTAGGTGTTTAAAGTCAGGTGACTGCTCAAAGCAAGGTGAGAGTAGAACAGAAATCTCCTTTAGGAGCTTTCTGTTCTACTGTCACCTTACTTTAAACTATCACCTGTCTTTCATACAATCAATTAGCCTTGTTTTTAGTGATTGCAATAGAGATTTATCATTTGCAGGTATAAAGCGGCCACACAATTAGTCGTATAATGACTGTTGCCTAAGAGAATTGTTACTGTATCTGTCTTTCACCCATTTATACCTGAATATTGCAAAGAACTCTCTCTACAATATTTCACGATATAGATATACAAGGGTGATATAAAGACACTGCACATTTTGCCCATACAGCAGAACATTTTATATAAAATAGCAAACTGTGCAGACATAAATGAGACACTATGTAATGTAGCATCTCATAAGGGTCAACATTGTTTGCCAACATCTTTGGTAGACCCTATGCTTAAATGAGTTAACATCACAGGATCCCAGGTAAGGGGATCATTTCAAAACCTAGAATCTGTATGTCTGCACCAAACCTTATGATGTGATAACTCATTAGAATCGTCTCTTTGACAACATAGGGTTAGGTGCAGATACAAAGGATAGGATGGAGGATAACATGAGGTTACCCCCTTCTTATCTCCAGCCCTGCACCATTGCCAACTTTCTGTTAGGTGATTGTAACATCACAGTTTACACCATACTTCCTAATTTGTAAACTTGACAGTTCTTACAGAGGTCACTTGTTACAGTACAAATTAGTATTACTGAACAATATTCTTAGAAGAAGCTACATGTATGTGCAAATAAAAAGAGAGAAAATATCCATCAGCCTGTCTAACCTAGAAATGACCTTCAAGTTTAACAAAACACTGTGCCTCACAGATCAAAAACCAAATAGTTAGAATTGTTCTCTATAGAACTGATAACACACAGGACAAATTGTGATATAAAATACAAACAATCTTCCCCGTTAACAAAACAGAAAAAAGAAAAGAAAACAGAGTTTCGAAAATGTCTAGAAATGTACCCATCACAGAAATGCTAATTCAGTCAAATTATGTCTAAACATTTACAGTGCAGTAACTCCAGAATACATTGAGCAGTCATGATAGTACATGATTAAAAGATTCACTTAACGAGAGTTGTCAGAGAAACAAAAAAGCTCGCCTTCAGCACATTTAGAAACTTAAAAGCAGACTCGGAGGTCAAGGTCACAGGTCAACTTTTTTGTGTGCATGGAAGGTATTGTCCATATACATATGCAAACTAAATATGTAAGTAATATCCAAGGGACATAGGAATTATAAGTATTTTTCAAAACCTAAACGTGGACCCTAAGTTCAAGGTCGTGGTCACTGGGCTGATTTTTTTTTAAATGCATGGAAAGGTCTTGCCCATACACATATTCATACGGAATATGAAAGGAATATCTCAATGGACATAGGAGTTATACGCATTTTGAGAAACATAAACACAGATTTTGAAACCTAAATACTGCACTAACTTCAAGATCAAGATCACTCGGGTAAAAATATTTGTGTGTATGGTAAGGTCTTGTCTATATATACATATATAACAGATATGAATGCAAAATTTCGCAGGACATGTGAATTAAGCATTTATTGAAACCTGAACACAGATTTCAAACATAAACGCACTGAACACAGATTTCAAACATAAACGCAGGCCCTAAGTTCAAGGTTAAGGTCACTGGGCTAAAATATTTTATACGCTTGAAAAGATTTGTCCATATATACATGCATGCCAAATGAGAGGAATATCTCAATAAAAAAGGAGTTATAGTCATTTTTTAAAATCACTCACAGATTTTGAAACCTAAACGCAGGCCCTAGGTCACAGGGGTCAACTTTTTGTGTGCATTCACAGTTCTTGTCCATATACACAGACATACCAAATATGAAAGCAATACCTCAAGGGACATAGAAGTCAATGGCATTTTGAGAAACTTAAACACAGATTTTGAAACCTAAACATGGGCCCTACCTTCAAGATCAAGGTCACTGGGGTAAAACTATTTGTTTGCACGGTAAGGTCTTGTCCATATACACATGCATACCAGAATGAAAGCAATAACTCAATGGACATAGGAGTTATAAGCATGTTTCAAAACCTAAATGCAGATTTCAAAACCTTAACGCTGGCCCTCAGTTCAAGGTCAAGGTCACTAGGTTGAAATTTTTAGTATGCATTAACAGGTATTGTTCATATACATATGCATGCCAAATATGAAACAATATCTCAATGAACATAGGAGTTATAGGCTTTTTTCAAAGCCTAAACAAAGATTTCGAAAACCTAAGCGCAGGCCCTAAGTTCAAGGTCAAGGTCACAGGTGTCAAACTTTTTATGTGCATGGTAAGGTCTTGTCCATATACACATGCATACCAGATATGAAGCAATATCTCAATGGACATAGGAATTATAAGCATTTTTCGAAACCTAAACGCAGATTTCAAAACCTAAATGTGGCCCCTAAGTTCAAGGTCAAGGTCACAAGGCTAATAAAAATTGTGTATGCTTGAACAGGTATTGTCCATATACATATGCATGCCAAATATGAAAGGAATATCTCAATGAACATAGAAGTTATAGGCATTTTTCAAAACCTAAACATAGATTTTGAAACCTAAACGCAGGCCCTTAGTTCAAGGCAATACCTCAAGGGACATTTAAGTTATAAGGATTTTTTGAAACATAGAAGATATTAGGATTTTCTTGAAACTGCTAACTCGAACGGGAACAGCAACGCTGACGCCAACGACTGGGTTACAACATAAGCTCTTGGACAGCTAAAAACTATGCAATAACCATCAGATTGACCTTTGGCAAAGTTAGCACCAGGTGAAATCAAACCTATATAAAGTGATAACTATACTGAACATAAATTGGAATACCTAAAGACAGGTGACAGCTGAATGCGGACAATACTAAAGAGTGTTCAGTATTACTTTTGTCTTGCATTAAGCAGTCATCTGTTGTAAAGATCTCCATGCTTCTTCAATCAGTAGTCCCATAACCAATTTACCCTTACCACATTTATTTTATTCCTCAACTGAAGAAAATAGTTCCAATTTGTACAAACATGAACATGTGCCATAAGAAATATTTTCTAAATCCTAGCAGATGGTAGATTTAAGCAGGCTGAAAGTAAAGCAGATTGTGCCTTAAGGCACATTCTGCTTTACTTTCAACCTGCTTGAAGTGGTCACCTATCTTCAAAACAATAAACAAGCTATGGAGTAAAGGATTAACTTAAGTTTGATGCTACATAAAAGTAAAGAGAAATAGAGAACCTGAGCCTGTAAGATGTTGTGCTCTTTTGTAACTTACACCTTGCGGTATGGTACACCATACTTATTGAGATATTGACTATACTGTACTTCTCCCGCGCCTTGCCACGCTTTCCTTGTGTTATAAAAAGAATATGAAATGTACTTCATTGCTACAGTTAAACTTGTCAACTCTCCGCCTGACAATCACAACTTGGCTGGTATTTGCAAACACATTTGAACCAGATCTGCATAATTAACACAGCATCTCATAAAATAAGCACAGTCCAGGGCTCCAGATAAGGGGAGTATCTAAAAAAATACAAATCTTTATTTCTGCATTAAACCGTATGGTGTCAATACTAATTAGAATCGTCTTTTCCAGACAATTCTAATGAGTAGTAAGAATATAGATTTTGGTGCTGAAATGAGTGAGAACATGTTGGATTTGTTAATTTACTCCCTCTTATCTGGAGCCCTGTAATTTAACTTAGTCTGTCACACTCAATTTTAAGTGTATAAATCTGGATTTTCGGTTTCTTTAATTTATAAATGTATAAATCTGAATTTTACCAAAGTTTCAGATGACAAGTTCAAAGCAGTTGATACTTCAGCAGGAGAAGGGTTAACCCTTCATATGCTAACATCATACATGTATGTTGAGGCATTTTGCAATTAGTCTGGATCTTAGCATCTCATCCAGAACCAAAATGTCTCACTTTGTATTTCTACAGCAATTTGGAGGAAGAAGGTAATATTTTGATATGTAGAATAAATGCAGTAAAATTAGGTCTTTCACATCAAATTTAGACCTTTCATATAAAATTTATATATACAGTAAAACCTCTCTTTTACAACCACTAAAACTAAGAATAATTGATTATATAAAAGACAGGTGACAACTTACAGCAAGGTGACAATAAAACAGAAAGCTCCCAAAGGAGCTTTCTGCTTAACTGTCACCTTGATATAAGCAGACACCTGTCATAAACACCTTATAATTAACACAATTTTGTGGTAGTAATAGAGAGGTTTTACTGTACACAATTATCATAAAATGTCAACACAAGAAAGAGCTCTCTGTGATAATTTAGCTCGTATTTCTACTGATAAAATATTAGTTTTTGTGAGGCACTCCTTCTCTTTCTACAAACCGGCTCTATGTATATGCATTTTGAATTTCTTGAAATCTATTTTCTCCCATTTTTGCCTATGTGGGATAGAGATATTCCCCATGTGGAATCACTCTATCCTCCATATCACCTGACATCTTTTATTGTTTGCCCAGCTTAACCACAAGCGCTGCATGACGCGGGTAACTAAATTACGTCATTTCTTATGACGTTACTATAAACAATGTCATGTGTTAGCGGAAAAAAAGTGTACAGAAACTGCAATTATTTTGTTATTAATATCAAGTTTTAATGATTTAAATGGGAGAAAAAAAATCCACTATTCGTTTTGTTGATGTAGGATAGGAATTTTCTCCCCCTGTGGTCAGACAATTCTTGCAGGGACTCAGCAAGCCTAGCTGGGGGAGAAATGTGGATTATTATAATCTACACCTGTGTTCTGTACTTACAATGAAGACACAATCATGATGACTATGAGCTGAGACTCTGGACATTCTGTAGCTATGAACTCATCCAGTTCTAGATCCATAATGAAGGGTATGTGATGTCTACTACACCGACACTGTGGCCTCTCATAGCCTAGTCTGTACTGACGAATGACCAATGGACAGTGACTACGTGAGCTAGAGGCTGCAGACGGTGCCCGGTCTGTCTGTGGTAGTGGCCGGGTAGGAGACCCACTTCTGGCACTGGAGGCTTTAGACCTTGTAGATCGTCTACTGCCAGTTCTGAAGAAGCATGACAAGATTTTTTATGTGAACACTTTACCTCAGAGATATACCTTTTCACACCTTTAGTTTATTCCTCCACTGAAGAAAATAGTTCCATACAGTAATGAATAATTTATGCAACACAAGAAATGTTTCCTGTAATCTAGCAGATGGTAGCTTAAAGTAGGCAGAAATTAAGCAGAAAATACCTTAAGGGATAATCTTTTAAGGTACATTCTGCTTTTCTATCAACCTGCTTTAAGTGACCACTAAAACGAAGGCTATTTGATTGTATGAAAGACAGCTGAAATCAAAGTGAAAGTAAACCAGACAGCTCCTAAAGGAGCTTTCTGATTTACTTTCAATTTGCTTTCAGGAACCACCTGACCTAAACAACTTATAGTAACATCATTTTGTGGTTATAATAGAGGGTGTTTACAATATTTGGCTGATAGGAGACCTACTCAGTGAGCCTGTTGATGATATTCAAGGCTGATGATGACATGTTACCATCTGGCAATCCATCATCCTGGTCCCCAAATGTTACAGTGGTTGGTACCCTAGGGTCTGTAGCAGTAGTCTTGGCATCATCATCATCATCATCATCATCCTTGAGAGTACCTGGAAAGAATAGTAAGAAAACTACAGTCAAGTGTTCTGTGACTAAAGCAGTATGACAATCTTTAAAGACAAGTGACTGCTTGTTGAAAAACGAGAGTACACCGGGTAATGCAGAAAGCTCAAATAGCAGCTTTCTCTAATCAGTTTTTATCGAATTGCAAATGTACACAAGGTTTAGCACCCATTTGTCTTAACCCATTGTTATGTTTGCTGTTTTTGTTGAATTGTGTGGACATATATTTGGGTTCCACAGTCAGTTAAGACAAGAGTACTGGTTATAAGATGTTTATTACAGTAAACCTCAGCATCTAACTATCAAGTGACTAGTACATGATATGTTACTGGATAATCTTCTTATGTCGGACAATAGCTTAAAGCTAGTGTTAGTATGTTTGACTGAAACCGACTATAAATAAAGATTATCTTATCTTATCTTATCTTATCTTATATAGCACAGGTATTTAAGCATACAGTAACAGTAACTCTTATACAGGATATTTTATATAGGTATAGTATCTACAGAGTAACGTCCCTTAAGTATTAACCTTAAGACTGTAACACCCATTACTCCATAAAAACATGTATGTCTTTAAACACCTCTAATTATTCCTACACTTAAAAAATCAGGATGTTTTTTATTTTATAAGAAGGTTTTTTTGATGAATCAAGGATGGCATTTCAAGTAATATCCTACAAAGAAGCTTAAAGTAGGCTGAAAGTAAAGCAGAATTCTCCTTCAGCATCATTCTTCTTAACTTTCAACCTGCTTTAAGTGATCAACCTGTCTCCAAAACTAGAAACAGGCAATTGAGGGAAGGATTTGGATTTTGGATTTGTTTTGATTTTACATCTCTTTATGGAGTAAAAAGAAGCATTGATGCAAAGTATTTAGGCAGATATAAAAATTTAGTGATGCTTGTTTTATATCTTACCTAGCGGGGCTGACGGTATTCTTCTTCTTCTCGGTGACAAATCGTCCACTCCTAGTACTGCCTTTCTGATGAGCTGCTGGTGATCTGATAGTCGGGCAGACTTGGCGTGACGGTTTGCTATACTGTAGGCTGGGGTATCACGCACATTCTGCAGATAAGGTGAAGCCAGACCAATAGCTATCCTGTAATGTTCCATCCAATCATCAACTAGATTCCTGAAATTTACATAATCAATATGTTAATTTAGTTGTGAGCAAGAGCACCACAAGTCGGAGCATAATACAGCCGTCACATGCATCTTAAAATGTAGGCATACTAAAACAGTTACAAGTTAAAGTGAACAAATGGTGGAATTTTAAGGACATTTGTTCACTTTACCTTGTAACTGTTTTAGTATGCCTACATTTTAATGAACAAATGGGGGAATTTAAAGGACATGCCACTGAACAAGAGGGCCTGAAAGCCCTGATATTGCTCACCTGTTGTAATGAAGCCTGATAGCTTTACCTATGAGTTTCACCCATTTTGATCTAAATCCATTCAAACTTGTGGTATAGCATGTAAACAATTTTGGAATACAACCTCATAATTCGAATAAAGTAGAGTACATCAAGGGCAGATAACTAGAGCCTAAACAATACTGAAATGAAGCCTTTTCTAGCATTTCAAAGTATATCAAGGGCAGATAACTATTGCCACAATGATTAGATTTCAATAATAATTGCACTCCACCAAGAACTTATTATACTTATTATGCAAGTATAATCAAAATCCATTGAAAACTGTAGTGTTGCAAGAGTGAAAACGCTGTTAGATATGGCAGTTTCAGCAATTCAAGGGCAGATAACTCTTGACCAATTGGTCCATTTCAACCATAATCACACTCATTTGAACTATAAGAGTTCATATACAATCTGAGCAAGTTTGAAAAAGACTAGACAAAAATTGTGGCCTATAGAGTGTAAACACCGTTAAATATGGCATATACTGGACATATACATAACATGTATGTTAAACCCCATAATTTCTCGTATCACCATATAAAATCTAAAAGGAATTAAACTTGAGAATCAAAATGTTCTTGCCTTTCCTATACAATGCCTATATTTGTCAGTAAAAGGGGCATAACTCTGCTAAATTTACTGCAAAAATTCTGAAGCACTAGTTTTTGTGGTATTAATATCAGTTAAAAAATAAAGGTAATAGAGCATTAGCAAGAAAAAGTTAAAGAACAGAAAAAGAGGCATAACTCTAAAAATAAAGAGTTACATGGAAAACGGATAATATATATCCAATCCCTTCATTTCTTGTATCACCATATCAAATCTGAAAGGAATAAAATAGAAAGATAAAAAGTTTTTGCCTTTCTACAAAAATGCCCATTGTTGACAATAAAAGGGGCATAACTCTTGAGTGTCTGAGGCAATATTGCTGATTATTGAACTTGACCCAGACATTGTGGTCATATATCCATATATGCTGACCAAGTTTCAAAAGATTGGAATAAATTTGGTTGAGTAAGAGAGTGGAAAAGTCAAAATTCACAAAAGTGCATTTTTTTTCAACAAATGAGGCATAACTCTTGAAAGAATAGGGCAATATTGCTGGTTATCTGGCATTGATGAGACATTGTAGTCATATACATGCTGATCAAGTTCAAAAGGATTGGAATAAATTTGTATGAGTTAGAGAGCAGACAAGCCAAAATTTGCTAAAGTGCATTTTTGACAATAAAAGGGGCATAACTCTTAAATGTCTGAGGTAATATTGCAGGTTATCAAACTTGATAGAGACATTGTGGTCATATACATGCTGATCAAGTTTCAAAAGAATTAAAATAGATTTGTTTGAGTTAGAGAGCGGACAAGCAAAAGTTAATGCACAGACGGAAGGATGAACAGACAGCGCCATAACATAAAACGTCCCATCTCAAGATGGGTGTATAAAAATGATTGTGCTGTAAAGACTTTAGGTATTGTCAAACACAGGCCTGAGCAGACAGTGTAGAGTAGAGCAGTCTGATCAGGTTCTACAGAGTTTACCACTCCGTTCGCACCTTCTGAATAAAAAACTGCAATAAAAACAATATGTTAAAGTTTTAGAATAATTACTGCAGTTTCACAGTGTTTTTTATTTTTTTCTGAGGATTTTTGAATTTTTTTATGAAGAAATCTGGACCTACTTAGCCTTTCTCTGTAGTTTAGCCAGTTCTTTATCGGCCTCTATATCATAGGTGACCCTTTCTGGGAAATTCTCCGTCAGCTTAGCAATGTCTGATGCTGTGCTCTTAGAGGTTTGCTAGAAACATAGATATCAAGAAACAATTAAGTATCTATGTGTAAAGATGCTAAAATCCTTGCTGTTAGTGCTACATGTATAACACAAAATAGAAATCATTATTTTTTTTTAGCCCTTTTCCCTTAATAGGAACACCTTTAAACCCTTGACTCCATGGGCAATAGTGACTGTGTTTAGTCAGGGAATGTTTATACAATATAGTATACCTGATTTAGTGCAAGATGCCATGTATCATAAGGAATATTTTCTTTATTCTAGCAGGTGGTAGCTTAAAGTAGGTTGAAATAAGGTGCATTCTGCTTTACTTTCAACCTGCTTTAAGTGGTCACCTATATTCAATACTAGAAACAGGCTATGGAGTAAAGGGTTAAAGCAAGATGAATGTAAAGCAGAAAGGTCCAAAAAGAGATTTCTGCTTTACATTCATCTTGCTTTAAGATGGTACCTGTACTCAAACCATAACTGAATATTCATTTGCTGCTCTTAAATGGAGGAGTAGGTAGAGGTGCTCTAAGGCGCTGCTATGGAGGAAAGGGTAAATGACACTGTTAATTTCATATGACAAACCAGTCATGACAATGAGCGACAGGAACTTTTCCTTTGTCCCAACAGGTGGTTATGTAAAACAGGTTGAAAGTAAAGAAGAAATATCTGTGCAGATTTTTCTGCTTTACTCTTGGCCTGCTTTAAGCAGTCATGTGTTTGACACAAAGTAAACAAGACATAAGGAAAAGGGCTAAAACTGTGTAATGTCACATAAAGATATTGCCAAGGTTACCTGTAAGTGTTTTATGTAAGTTACTTAGTTTACATCTACCCCTTCAGTGCCAAACTTGACAACAAAGCCATTTGCAAACAGTTTGGATCCTGATCAGATGCCATGTAACACCCCATCTGATCAGGACCCAAACTATTTGTCAATCATATAAATCCTAATCACATCAAACTGCCTAAACTTTAGATATAAAAGAAGACATGCAAAGTTCTCACAAGCAGACAACATTATGGCAGTGAATGTGTAAAACAAGTTATGATGTACTTTGAGAGGGTATGAGTTAACCCGTTACCCCATAGAAGCGACTTTTAGCGTATTTAATTTATTTCTCCGCTGAAGAAAATAGTTCCAGTTTATACCCTCATGAACAATAACCATTAAAAATATTTTATATAGCCTAGCAGATTTTAGCTTAAAGCAGGCTGGAAGTAAAGCAGAATGTGCCTTAAGGCACATTCTGCTTTACTTTCAACCTGCTTTAAGTGTTCACCTGTTTTTCAAAACTAGAAAAAAGCTATGAGGTAAAGGGTTAACCCTTCCCCCTCAGGTAAAGGGTTAAATGGTAAATCTGGATTTAAAAACACTTAAAAGTTATCAAAAAATGTGGTAAAAAGTTTACAAGCTTATAAGAACAAGCCTTCATTTGAAGGGTATCCGCAAGAATGTCTTTGATCTTGTCAAGTTTTTGTATTACAATGATCAACTTATTATTTCTGAAACATAAATATCCAATAACATGTTTATAAAGGTGGACATCAAGAAACAAAAAAAAATAAGCAAATGCAAAAATACAAACAACTGTAATAGTAAAGGTATGATTAACAGTAACATTTGTATGCACATGCAGTGCGACATAAAAGCAAGTTTCAAATCATTCACCTTGAAACTTTAAATGGACAATTCCAATCCCCAATTAAGTGTAGTCCATTTCTGACTTTTGAGGGTTGTTTTTGTAAAATATATTGCAAAATGACCAAACAGTGCAGACACTGATCAGAAGCGCCCTCTGATCTGGGTCTACAATGTTTGTATATGGCAAGTGTACTCTTCACAGGTACTCTATAAAGTGTACTCATTGCTAAGGCTCAATGAGTTAAGTCAGGTGGCTGTTGAAAGCCGGATGGGTGCTTTCTGCTTTACTTTCATAATAGAGGCATTGAACTGTGTTGAACAGATGAACCAAAAGTAAAGGCCAATAAGCATGCAAGACTAACAGTACAGTGGAGAAGATTTATTCTTTCCTGTTTAAGTGAAACTAGATGCACATGGAATCACATTTAAATGTAGAAAATGACAGTTTATTGGAAATTCTACCAATTAAATTTAATTTAGAGTGGCAAACAGTTTGGAACCTAATCAGATGCTGGGTTAACCGGTCTTTGATCTGGCTTCAAACTGTTTGTAATTGATATAATGGTTTTAGCACAAAACATTTATTGGGAGAGAAAAAATAATGTTTTCTCCTCTGTAGCAAATGTAAATGTCGAATCAGTAAACCAACAGCTGTGAAATCAACATAACAGTAACTACTGAACAGAACAGTGAACTGGTCTAGTCACCCCGTCTTGGGTCTCTTGAGCCTCTCCACCTTGTTCCTCATCACTGGTGTCTTCATCACTGAGAACAATGCCCTTTTTAGCCAGAACCTTCTTCCTGAACATCTGAATACTCTTCATAACTGAGGAGCGTCTAGCCTTCCTAACACGTGGGGGAGGAATGTCTTCAATATCCTCGGTTGATGATTTCACAGAACAGGTTTTGCTTGCTGATTTGTCAATGCCTTGACTAGTGTGAGATGAAGTACCGGTATCAAATGTATCTAGTCTCTCACTCTCATTGGATATATCTGAATATGTGTCATCCAATGTTAAATGGCTCATGGGAGCAATAGTTGCACTACTTGTGGCAAATGCTACCCTTTGAGACACTGATTGAGAACTTCCTGTAGTAGATTCTATAACAGATCTACAGCTGACAGACTGATGAGCACCAGTAGTCTGACTGTCAGGAACCATACTGTCATCAACAACTATTGCAGGAACCTCATAACTCTTACTCTGACAGATATCTACACCTGGATGTTGTTGACTTTTCACTTGCTGGGATTGTTGAAGGTTCTCTGCTACAGGACGTGTTGCCTGTGTGGTGGCTGACACTGCTGCTCTGTCCTCCTGCTCTCTAGGACTGCGCTGGTAAGATGCTGACTGAGCTCTTTTCAAAAGATCATCTGTACCGCTTAGCTTTGGTTTTAGTCTTGCAGACTGACTTCTAGTTTTCAGATCCAGCATGGATTCACCAGGCTTTTTCATGATAGATTTGAGAGATTTGGGTGATCCCTGAGTCTCAGAACATTTTTCTGATGGTGTATGAAAATCAGACACCTGTTCATCAGACACCTGTTGAGAGACATTTGCTGCTGACAAATTCTTATGAGAAATCTGTCGTGGAGATATTAAAGTTGTATCTGAGAGGTGTTTGTCATTACGGGAACAATATTCTGGCTTTGAAGACGACAGTCTGTCAACAACATGTAAAGATTTACTCTGTGAATGAGTTCTGCTTTTTCTTACACCCAAATTTGCTGTAGAATTTCTAGGACTCTTTATATCTTGCTCATGTAGTTTGGCAGATTTTGCACGCTTTATCATACTTTCATTTGATTTTTTAATTCTACATTTAGAACTACTTGTACGACCATGAAGTAATCTTGAATCCTCTTTTGGACTTTTTTCAACTTGAACTTTTTGGCTTTCTTCCACATGCACTGTTGGGATTTTCTCCGCGTGCGCTTTGGGACTTTTTTCTACTTTTTGACACTCTTCCACGTGTGCTTTCGGACTTTTTTCTACATGTACAGTTACAGATCCTTTCTTTTCTTTTTTGTCAGTTTGTGATCCTCCAAAACAGTCAATAACATACCGAGCAATCATTGCCTGCTTATTGTCAGTGTTATCCTTCATTTTGTCATTTGTTTTACCACTGTGTTCTACATTAAAGTCTCTTGGACTGCTGGGCATACTGTTTAGCCTCTTGAAGAGCCCAGTCATTGACCTGGCAGCTCTACTTTCAACATCAGGGGCTGGTATTGTTAGAGAGGGCAACATTGACATACGTCTTACTCGTTTCACAAGGCTCATATCAAATCTTGGAGAAATCTTACTTGGTTCTTCATCATCCGATTCCCCTTCCTATGAAAATGTTTAAATCTTACGTTCTAGATATTAGAGATTTAAACATATTTTATAGTACAGTAAAACCTTTCTATCGCAACTACTACCGGCAATAATATTTTCCAAGTTTTAGACAGGTGGCTGCTTAAAGCAAGATGACAGTAAAGCAGAAAGCTCTTATTTCTGCTTTACTGTCATCTTGCTTTCAGCTGCTACATTTCTAAATGGTTTTCATAATCCTACATGTCAGTGGTGGTATTAGAGAGGTTTTACTGTATTTTCTTCTATATACCTCTCACAAATCCTATATGGTTTCAACTCTTTAGAGTTGTCTCTTCAATAGACTACTACTGTAATGAATAATCACAAACTAGAATTTGGAGGAGGCAGAAATCTTCTAACATTTTGCATACTCCTTGTACCTGGAGTTATACTCTCAAATAGCATAACCAATGCATAAATATGCATTTTTCATCTCTAATTATTCTGCACAAAGGAAATCAGTCCCCACCTAGGACATCCTGAACACAAAAAGTATTTTGAATATCTTCTCAAATGATAGCTTTAAGCAAGTTGGAAGTAAAGCAGAATGCTCCTTTAGGAGCCTTCTGCTTTACTTTCCACCTGCAATAAGAAGTGGTCATCTGTTTTCAAAACTAGAAACAGTCTATGAGCTAATGAGAAATACATGACCTTCCATTTTACAAAGGCTTAACAATATCCAATATAGTTTTCCTTTGCTTCACTGATTACTTACATTTTTCAGATGAAACCACTCTTTGAAATTATGACATACACAAGAAGGATATTGAGTTGTTTGAGATAAACCCAAAACTCACTCATGTAGATTCTGACAAACCATAAAAAATAATACTGAAATCACACATCAGCAAAAGCAAGAGTCTCAGGTTGTATCGTGTAACAGAAACATACTTGATAGACCAATCAGAGGGAAGAAGAAGAGCAAGAGTTCACTGCCCCATTATTACAGAGCTCCAAATAAGGGGAGTAATTCAAAAACTAAAATCTTTACATCTGTGTCAAATTCTATGGTAAATAAAATGTTTGAATACTTTAGTCTCCTCCCTCTTATTTGGAGCCCTGACAAAAAAAAAGCACATAACTTCAAATGGCATTGATTGATAGGCCCCACAATATTATACTGAATAAATTGACACTTTTTTTAAAACAGCCTAGACCCAGATAAGACAGCTCCTAACAGAACTGTCAGATCAGGATCTGCACTATTTCCTTATAGAATATTTTTGGTACGAATCTGTAATCTTTCCCAGGATTTGTTTTTCTTATTTTATCAAAAGGCAGCATTTCAACAAAAACATTCAGTAGGAGAAGGGTTAAAAGAATGTGGGGTTTTGGTTTTTAAGACAAATAGCTGCTTAAAGTATGATAAGTACAAATAAAACATCCCTGCTTTAAGCTGTGGCCTGTCTTTAAAACTTGTTGATGAAAGGTTTTTAGAGACAGTTGCAGTACAAGGACTTTTCTTTACACATGTGTAAAAATATTCACAAAGAAGAAAGAATTGAAGCTACCCAAAAGATACAGAGTGAAAATTGTACATATAGTATTGTATACTGCTTGTGTAGGGTAAAACCTTTCTATTATGACCTGTAAATTATATCAACTAGAACTGCTATCACTAAAGCTGATTGATACCCCCACATCAAACTGCCCTGTCACAACCCCACATAAGGTCATAAATAGCAAGTAAAAATTTGACCTTCATCTTGATTGTGTAAATTTTGCAAATTTCAAGTTGAAAAGGGACACAACTCTGTAAAGTGTGTAAGAGTTATGAAACTTGGAGAAAAGCATACCAATATAGCACAAATATTGTGTTTCAAGTTTGTAGTCAATATCATAAATAGTTTTCAAGGAACTGGAATGTCCAAAAAATTAAAGTTAAAAAGGGCATAATTCTGTCAAATTTTATGCAAGAGTTGTCACACTTAAAGAAAGGTCACACTAATAATGTGTACCACGTTTGAAGACAATATCATGAATAGTTTTCAATTAAATGGCATGTTCCAAGAAAAAAGAGCAAATTTTCAAATTTAAAAGGGGCATATTTCTGTCCTTTTTTTGCAAGAGTTTTGTAACTTAAAGTAGAATCTGCAAACATCACACTTATATGGTGTACCAAGTTTGAAGACAATGTCATAAATAATTTTCAAGAAAATGATATGTCCGAAGAATAATGTGCATATTAAGGAACAAAATTTCAAGTTAAAAAGGGGCATAATTCTGTCAAATTTGGTGCAAGAGATGTCAAACTTTAAGAAATAGCTCACAATACAACACTCATAATGTGTGCCAAGTTTGAAGACAATATCATGAATAGTTTTCAAGAAAATGGTATGTTGCAAGAAAAATGTCTCAATTAAGAGACAAAAAAAAAGTTAAAAAGGGGTATAATTCTGTCAAATTTAGTGCAAGAGTAATGAAACCTGTCAATGAGTGGCCCCACATAACACTGATAATGTATACCAAGTTTGAAGATTGTATCATAAAAGGTTTTCAAGAAAAAGGCAAATGTCCCGAAAAACCGCGATGGACGGACTGACTGAGTGATGGACAGACAAGCTGTTTCCTATATAGCTCCCACCACTAGTGGTGGGGGTATAATTATTTTGTGTTTAAGACAGGTGACTGTTTAAAGTAAGGTAGGAGCTTTCTGTTTTACTTTCATTTTGCTTTAAGCTGTCACCTGTCTGTTATATAATCAATCAGCCTTAATTTTAGTGGTGATAATAGAGGAGCTTTACTGTATATTCAAGTCAAACAAGGAGAATTGCCATACTGACAGAGTTAAGAGGTGTTACAGTATCTAAAACAAAAAGTCAAACTTGTTTTAACTCATTTACCCCTGAAACTTTCAATGCACAATTCCTGCACTTTCCAATGAAGTCTAACCAATATTTTACTATTAAGGGTTGGATTTATTTTAATAATATATTGCAATATGACAAACAGTGCAGACCCTGATGAGCTAAACACAACTTTGACTGAATATAAAATAGAGAAAACAATCATCATCATAAAATTTTATGTATATACTACAACAACAATTGAACTGTGCCATGAAAAAAACATATTGATTGCATGTCAAAACAGTGTAGACACAGACCAACTAATATCCCTGACTTTGCATCTGACCTATGCCTACACTTGCAAGCAATTTATGTAACAAATTGCTATATAATATTATCATAGTTAACATGCAAAAAAAATGGGATGGTAAAATTTTGCAAAAAAATCACTTTTAGACTGTAATGGCATAGTACTTATTTTCTTGAGTTTCTAATGACAATATGCTGATGCATGTCAAACAATGTAGACCTAGACCAGCCGCTGTGTCTATGACATGATGACTGGTTTGTGTCTATAATGTTTGCTATGCAATGAAATCAGTGTGGTTTTCTCATGGCATGGATCAATCATATTTACATGAATACAAACAAATTCACACAGAAAAGAGTAGTGAAGCTATTCATATAGAACCCCAAAAAGTACAGGGTGAATATTGAATTTGTTATTGTACAATATTTTGTACAATATGCTTGTGTATTTTCAAACTAAGATGAGGAGAATCAAACCATACCTTTGTATTATTGCCAAGTCTGAGAAACACCTAACAGTGATACAAGTAATGACATTGGTCAATAACAGCAATACAAGCAATAACATTGGTCAATAAACACCTAACAGTGATAAAAGTAATGACATTGGCCAATACAGCAATACAAGCAATAACATTGGTCAATACTTGTTATAAATATCACTCTTCATGTACACCTAAATCTCAATATCTGCAAGTTTCTCAAGTCAAACATATACGAATTTCTAAGGTGCATGCTCTACTTTAAACTTGTTTTAAGAGGTCAACCATCTTCAAAACTAGAAACAGGCTATGATGTAAAGGGTTAAAATTAGTGAAGTTAAAGCGTCTGAAGGAACTTTTTTCATCATAGTTATTCTGTATTAAGCTGCAACCTGTCTTAAAGACTGCCTATGCATTTTTCATATGATTTTTCAACACTTGTTAGACTGTAAATAGTAATTTTCATCATTCCACTTTAAAATATAGTACTTCATTCTTTAGAATGTATTACTATTTCCATAAACATTTTCATTCATTTACCTCTGAAACTTACCATTTAGTCTAGCTAAACCAGTTTTGACTACAAGGGTTGGTTTTCCCCCTAATATATATAGCAAAATGACAAAAATTTACCTTTCTGCCTTTTCGTTTTGACTTTTTGGTTGGAGCAAATATTCTCATCAAATCTTTTGCTGCCTTAGAAGAGAAGGTGAAGGTGGTCAGTAGTTGGTCCTGAAAGAAGATAGAGTTAACAATGATCAATGTTGACGGAAAAACACAACATACATCATAGGTCCATTTGATAACCTTGTGTATAGTGTACAGTACAACCTCTCTATTAATTATGACCAATAAAGTATGCAATATGGCTGCTTAAAGCAAGGTAAGTGTAAAACAGAAAGCTCCTTCTTAAGGTGTTTTCTGTTTTACATTCACCTTGCTTTAAGCTATCACCTGTCTATTATGAAATGAATCAGCCTTATTTTCAGTGGTCATAGAAGGTTAATACTGTATAAAGATCATGCTGGTCTACAATATTTGTCAAATCAATTATAATCAAAACTAAAGAAGCATAGTCTTTGATCTTTTAACTGGTTTAATGCAGGTACTAAGTTGTCTTTTCAATTACTGTTCATTTGTAAAAATAAAAACAAAAAAACTAGTAATACCTTGGCATCTGATCAGGATTGTAACAGTTTCAACTTGAAGTGTATATCAGATTTTATAGAGAAGAAATAGACGCTTTTAGAGCAAAAATATAACCTAGCATATCCAAAGAGTTAATACATTTTTATGCCTGTAATATATTCCTCTACTGAAAAAAAAGTTCTAATTTATACAATTTAGAATATGTATCACAGGAAATATTTTGTATGTTCTATCAGATGGTATCTTAAAGCAGGCTGAAAGTAAAGCAGAATATGACTTAAGGCAAACTCTGCTTTACTTCTAACATGCTTTAAGTGGTCACCTGTCCTCAAAACTTCAAACAAGCTATAGATGAATGGGTTAAACAATAGATGAAACATGGTGTACAGTATACCAAAATGGAAAAAAGGAAAACAAAGGTTTATGGCTTACAGATTCTTCAATAAATTTGTAGTCGTCAACGTCGGCTGTTGGTCCAACAGTAAACCTGGCCATCTCCTTCTGACAGCTGAACACAATTGTCATCTGACTCTGGCTGACACAGCGGAACATTACATGACTACTAATCTGAAAAACATAAACATTTCCTTACGACTCTGCTATGCTGTGGCCAGACCTCCATCATGCTTGTAAAGCGTTTGAGGTAAGTTTGAAATTGTTCTCCATCTTTTGACTGGTCAGATTTGAGCAGATTATGCTCAAATCTGACCAATCAAAAAGCATGAGAGCATTTCCCTCAAATCTGACCAACCAGAAGCTTGAGAACAATCTTTGACTCACCTCAAATGCTTTATAAGAAAAAAAAAGCATAGGCCCTAAATAGGAAACTGGATTGCAAAAAGTAGTTTGAATGTTACAGGTTATAATTTGTTTGGGAGAAACACATCTCATGCATGATGAAAATTGGTAAAAAAAAAAGTTTTAATAATCAAGTTAACATATCACACAGAAAAACAGAAGGACAGATGAACAATTATCCTCTTTTAAACTTAAAATTGCATCTATAAGATACGGTCTGGGTTTTTTGTTTCTTTTAAAAAAACATCTTAATACCAGTATCTTGTTGACAAAGAATATCAACAGAAATAAAAACAAGAGTTGTCAGAGAGACAACAAAGCTCGCCATCGGCACATTAAGAAACTTAAAATCACACTCAAGGTCATCGAGGTCAACCTTTTTGCCTGCATGTAAAGGTCTTGTCCATATACACACACATACCAACTATGAAAGCAATACCTCAAGGGACATAGAAGTTAAAGGCATTTTTCGAAACCTAAACACAGGTTGCCAAACCTAAACGCAGGCCCTTAGTTCAAGGTCAAGGTCACAGGTGTCCAATTTTTTGTGGATGGAAAGGTCTTGTTTTTATACACACACATACAAACTATGAAAGTAATACCTCAAGGGACATAGAAGTTAAAGGCATTTTTCGAAACCTTTAAACACAGATTTCAAAACCTTAACGCAGGCACAAAGTTCAAGGTCAATGTCACAGGTGTCCAATTTTTTGTGGATGGAAAGGTCTTGTTTTTATACACACACATACAAACTAAGAAAGCAATACCTCAAGGGACATAGAAGTTATAGACATTTTTGGAAACCTAAACACAGATTTCGAAACCTAAACGCAAGCCTTAAGTTCAAGGTCAAGGTCACAGGGGTCAAAAAATTTCTGTGCATGGAAAGGTCTTGTCCATATACACACACATACCAACTATAAAAGCAATACCTCAAGGGAAATAGAAGTTATAGACATTTTTCAAAACCTAAACACAGATTTTGAAACCTAAACGCAGGCCCTAAGTCCAAGGTCAAGATCACAGGGGTCTAAATTTTTCTGTACATGGAAAGATTTTGTCCATATACACACATACCAACTAAGAATGCAATACCTCAAGGGACATAGAAGTTAAAGACATTTTTCGAAACCTAAACACAGATTTCAAAACCTAAAGGCAGGCACAAAGTTCAATGTCAAGGTCACAGGGGTCAAACATTTTCTGTGCATGGAAAGGTATGGAAAGGTCTTGTCCATATACACACACATACCAACTTTAAAAGCAATACCTCAAGGGAAATAGAAGTTATAGACATTTTTCAAAACCTAAACACAGATTTTGAAACCTAAACGCGGGCCCTCAGTCCATGGACAAGGTCACAGGGATCAAAAAGTTTCTGTGCATGGAAAGGTCTTGTCCATATACACACATACCAACTAAGAAAGCAAAACCTCAAGGGACATAGAAGTTATAGTCATTTTTCAAAACCTATACACAGATTTTGAAACCTAAAAGCGGGCCCTTAGTCCAAGGTCAAGGTCACAGGGGTAAAAAACTTTCTGTGCATGGAAAGGTCTTGTCCATATACACACACATACCAACTATGAAAGCAATACCTCAAGGGACATCGAAGTTATGTGCATTTTTCGAAACCTAAACACAGATTTCGAAACCTAAACGCGGGCCCTAAGTTCATGGTCAAGGTCACAGGGGTCCACATTTTTCTGTGCATGGAAAGGTCTTGTCCATATGCATACACATACCAACTATGAATGCAATACCTCAAGGGACATAAAAGTTATACATGTAGATATTTTTTTAAAATTGTTAACGCCGTTCACGACGACGACAACGATGACGACAACGACAGCTACACTGGGGATATTGCAATAGCTCGTTTTGTACTTCGTACAGGCGAGCTAACAATTTGTGATTGATAAAACTGTAAACATAAACAAAGAAACAAACCAAAATGTTCTATGGGAAGTTGCTCAAGGAAAAATAAGTAACAAAACAACATCATACACTTCAATTAAACAAGAGCCATATACGACCCTATATCGCTCACCTGGAACCGATGATGTAAATGTAACATATCTTGGAAAGCTGAGAAATGGTGACAATATGATTGTGCCAATTGCTGATTGGATAAAGCTGAGTGCAAAATATCATTTTTGACCCGCGGGACATAATTTGAACAATGTTGATAGAGGCCCTGAAGATGATGCTTTGTGCCAGAGCACTATATACCTCTGTGTAAATCTGTGTGATCCCCCGGCGGAGCCATTTTTGACCCCAGGGACATTATTTGAACAATTTTAATAGAGGACCTGTTAGATGATGCTTTGTGCAAAATATCTAAGCTCAGGGTACTATGGTTTCAGAGTAGAAGATTTTTTAAGTTTTTATTGAAACAATCTATTTTTAGCTCCTGTGACTTAGATATGCAACAGATCAGAAAAGAGGACTATATAAGGATCATTCCTGCCAAGTTTAGTTAAAATCCATCTAGTAGTTTAGGAGAAGATGTCATTTAAAGAAATTGTTGACGATGGACGAACAGATGACAACGGAAGACGGACACAGAACGATCAAAATAGCTCACCTTGGCACAGTGTGCCAGGTGAGCTAAAAAAACATTAACACATTCAATCCTAGTAAAATTTGTTATTTAGAAACAGTGTACCTGTATGGAGTACATTTCTCCTATGCAAAAAAAGTAGATCCTGATCACAGGGCTCCTTAAAGAGTGTGATCTGGGTCTGCACTGTTTGTCATTTTGAAATATATTGTAACAGTCAACCCTAACCTGTAAATAATAGACCAGAGTTTATTGATTTCAGTGATGAATCAGTTAATAACAAATCTGGAAAGCAAGTTCAAACTAGATTCAATTCAACACATTGAAAAACAAATAATAGAGCTGTAAAGTAAACTTGAAACAATTGTAGACCAAAAGACTGCTGGAATACTTTGAAGGGAAGAATGGGTTTCATGCGCTGAAAAAAATACAAAATATTTCACCCAATTAGAAAAAAAGGAGCCAGAATCTGAAACTAATAATGATTATTCATAGATAGAAATGAAATAAGTGAACACAATGAAATCTAGCAGGAAATAAAGCTGCATTATCAATCACTTAATAAAAACGGAAATACTTCCGTTGAATGTGAACTAGCTTTGAAAGCAGTGACAAAACAATGAAAGTCTAGGGTCATGCAATTTAACAAAAGAATTATAAAAGACATTCTGGAATATCAATAACACAGACTCAAAGAAAATCGTCTCAGAAGTAAACATATTTGGAAGCTGATCAGTTGCCAGGTTACCCAGCATAATTATGATCTGGCTCCAAAACTGTTTGCAATGGAAATAATTTATTTAGCACAAGCATGTTTATCGGAAAATAATGATGTTTTTCCCACTGTAACAGGAAATAAACTTATCCTGTCAAACAGATGAATCCATCAAGAAATGCCTGTCTTGATAGTGGAATCACAGGGCTGCCATATCTTAATCATGAAAAATCCGAAGATTTCCAATTTTTCTATTGCTCAAACAGGTTTACTTAAAGCAAGTTGAAAATAAAGTAGAATGCGCCTTAACTCTTTCCTCCCTGAAACTTTAAATGGACAATTCAAGTTTCTATTTTAGTTTAGTCCATTTCTGACTTTGAAGGGTTGTTTTTGTCAATGTTTGGCATCATGACAAATAGTGAAGACCCTGATCAGAGGGCTCCTTTCGGAGCACTCTGATCTGGGTCTTCACTGTTTGCATAGGACAAGTGTACTATTCACATGTACACTGTTTGAAAAGGACGCCTATATGCGGGACTAGGGTTCAAAGGGTTAAAGCGCATTCTGCTGTACTTTCAACCTGCTTTAAGCTATCATCTTCTAGGATAAAAATACAAAGATTTCTGAACAATCTGGAGAAATGGCAGCCCTGGAATCATACATACTGTATGTAGGATAGGAAGAGTATTTCAAATACTGTAAAACAGACTGGTATTTTTTGCGTCATGAATGTATCGCGTAAATGCAATTTTGTATTAATTTGCGACATCATTATTTTGCGATAAATGTTTAAGGTGTGAAAACACATTGACAGCTCTGTGTCCATTTGTTGATCTAAAATGTTTGGTTTGGCATGCATTCCATTCCCACAGGCATGTCAAAAGTATGAGATGGCCCAGATATAGTTTTAATGCGGCTTGGAACAACCTGGTATTCAATGCTGTAGTCAAAATGAGTGAATTGTTTTTCACAAAGGCTGTGTACAAGCCAAACCTGTTTTCAGCAACTACTCTCCCGAAAGATGATACATTTGTAGTACTTACAGAGAAAAATTAATATAGGTCTGTCACGTATTTGGTAAACACAATTATGATTATGTATGTTAGAGTTACTCCCCTTTTCAGGGAGATCAATAAAGAATAGAACATTTTGTTCCATTTTCTGGCATTTATTTTTTATCTTCACTTTTATTTTTTACTGAACAAAAATTGTATAGAAGCAACACATTTAATTCAACATTTATATCCAAAAAAAGATGTTTATCAATGCAGAAACAAACAGATTAACACATAGAGAAATACGACACTGTGATAGAAATTACCATACTCCGGTTAAACCTATTTCAGATATTACTCCATTTTATACTTTTTATTGATTAATAAGGGTTAATATTGAATTCATGAGTAAAACTGGTTTTACAGTACTTAAATCATAATGTCTCCACTAAATATCAAAGCTGATATACTAATGAGTTTTTCTCTACATAGCATTTGGTTGAGACAAACTTTTCAGCTTATATTATGAGATGCCACAGCATTAGGGTCTGGTTGCTACCTACAGATTTTGGTAACTTTATATAGGTAGTCACAACATGAGTAGTTACAACATTAGGCTTTAGTTGAGACATGAAGATTTTGGTAACTCTATATAGTTAAGCGTCTCAACATGACTAGTTACAACATTAGGCTTTAGTTGAGACATGAGGATTTTGGTAACTCTATATAGGTAGTCACAACATGAGAAGTTACAACGTTAGGCTTTAGTTGAGACACTAGGATTTTGGTAACTTTATATAGGTAAGCGTCTCAACATGACTAGTTACAACATTAGGCTTTAGTTGAGATATGAGGATTTTGGTAATTCTATATAGGTAAGCGTCTCAGCATGAGAAGTTAGGCTTTAGTTGAGACACTAGGATTTTGGTAACTTTATATAGGTAGTCACAAAATGAGAAGTTACAACATTAGGCTTTATTTGAGACATGAGGATTTTGGTAACTTTATATAGGTAGTCACAACATGAGTATTTACAACATTAGGCTTTAGTTGAGACATGAGGATTTTGGTCACTCTATATAGGTAAGCGTCACAACATGAGAAGTTACAACATTAGGCTTTATTTGAGACATGAGGATTTTGGTAACTTTATATAGGTAGTCACAACATGAGTATTTACAACATTAGGCTTTAGTTGAGACATAAGGATTTTGGTAACTTTATATAGGTAAGCGTCACAACATGAGAAGTTACAACATTAGGCTTTAGTTGAGACATGAGGATTTTGGTAACTCTATATAGGTAAGCATCTCAGCATGAGAAGTTACAACATTAGGCTTTAGTTGAGACACTAGGATTTTGGTAACTTTATATAGGTAGTCACAACATGAGAAGTTACAACATTAGGCTTTAGTTGAGACATGAGGGTTTATGTAACTTTATACAGGTACATGTAGTCACAACATATAAGGTTTTAGTTGAGACATGAGACTTTGTTGTAATTATCGTTCATGCAGCTCTCACCTGGAAGCTCAGTGGCTCAAGTATTTTCACACATGCTTGTGGCCATTTCCACTTTCTTATAAGTTTGCCGTTGACCTCAGACAGGTGACCTCCCCTCTCTGTGGCTAAAAATCTGAAAAATATACAATAAAGTAGAAGCCCTAAATTATGACCACAATGTCAGGTAAAATTTTCTGTCTCAGAGGCAGATGACTGCTTAAAGTAAGATTTAAAACAAGAGCGCCATGGGGCATATTTCGCTCACCTGAGAATAGCTGACAAAATGGAGATAATGATTTATGTCCAGGACGGGGTCATTTTTTACCTGAGGGGCATAATTTGAACAATCTTGATAGAGGACCTGTAGATAATGCTATGTGCCAAATATCTAAGATCAGGGTAGTAGATAAGAAGATTTTAAGTTTTCATAGAAAAAAAATATTTTAAGCTCCTGTGACCTAGATATGCAACAGACCGGAACTATTTGAACAAAATACTTTTAGAATATTTAGAAGTGTCACCATACAAAATATCACAGCTCTGGCCAAATTAGTGTCAGAGAAGGAGACGTTTGAATTTTTCACTATATAACTCTATGTAAAACTGTGACCCCCTGGGTGGGGCCAATTTTGACCCCAGGGGCATAATTTGAACAAACTTGATAGAGGACCTGTAGGCAATGCTAGGTGCCAAATATCTAAGCTCTGGCCCTTGTAGTTTCAGACAAGAAGATTTTTTTAAGTTTCATTAAAAAAATCTATTTTTAGCTCCTGTGACCTAGATATGCAACCGACCAGAACCATTTGAATAAAATTGGTATAGGACATCTAGAAGTGAAACCATGCCAAATATCAAAGCTCTGGCCATATTAGTTTCAGAGGAGAAAACTTTGCAAATTTCACTATAAAACTCTATGTAAAACTGTGACCCCCGGGGCAGGGCCAATTTTGACCCCACGGGAATAATTTGAACAAACTTGATAGAGGACCTGTAGATGATGCTATATGTGTCACATATCTAAGCTCTAGCCCTTGGAGTTTTTGACAAGAAGATTTTTTAGGATTTCCTCATTTTTTGCACTTTGGTTGCCATGGCAACCAGAGTTCTGCATTGTTTTTAACTCTTTGAACAAATTTGAAAGAGCTTGACCCAAGAAACATTTCTGTAAAGTTTGGTTGAAATCTGTTTGAAGCAATTGTTAACGACGACGGACAACGCACGATTGACACAGGGCCATCCCAATAACTCACCTTGAGCCTTTGGCTCATGTGAGCTAAAAAGCAGAAAGCTCCTTTCATCCTGCTTTAAGCTGTCATCTGTCTCTAAAACCGTCAAATATACATATTTTCAATGGCACAATACTGGAATTTTCAAATCTCTCTTAACCCTTTACCTCATAGCACGTTTCTAGTTTTGAAAATAGGTGACTTCTTAAAGCAGGTTGAAAGTAAAGCAGAATGTGCCTTAAGGCGCATTCTGCTTTACTTTCAGCCTGCTTTTAGAGATCACCTGCTAGAATAAAGAAAATATTCCTTGTAATACATATTCATGACGGTATAAAATAGAACTACTTTCTATAGCGGAGGAATAAACTAAATGTGCTAAAAGGCGATTCTATAAGGGAAAGGGTTAATAAATGATCATCTAATGCACTATACAATGTAATGCAAGCACTTTAGCCCCATCCTGATCATATAAAGTTAAAAATCTCTATTATTACAACTTTTTTTAACGAAGGCTAAATGATTGTTTTATAGAACAGATATCCTTTCCACGCCCATAACTTATAACAACATTTTGACGTTTATGGCACATTTTGGCTTCCTAAAGTATTTTTCTGCTTTACTTTCTTCTTGTTTTAATCTTTATTCTGCCTGTATATCATTGATATTCAAGAATTAGGAAGTGCCCAACCTGTGCAAATGATAACTTTTCATTCTACGGAAGCCAAAATGTGCCATAAATGTCAAAATGTTGTTATACCTTATGGTCGTGGAAAGGATATCTGTTCTATGCAAATAGTGAAGACCCAGATCAGAGCGTTGATGTCTTCCTTTAGGGTCTGCACTAGTTGTCATCAGGCAATACCATACATTGTATGAAACAACCCTTAATAGTAAAAAAAGGACTTGATTTAATTGGAAAATGGATTTAATGAATGCTTGGGATGCTGAATAAAAGGGTCATTTCACCAAGAAATCTTCCTGGAAGACTGAGCTGCGACCTCAGAGCGTGACTTGGTCGCCCCAGGTCGCACGAAGTCGACGGTTGACTGAAGATTAGTTGAACCTTGGTCTCCTGTGGTTGCACATGGTCGAAGATTGGTCTCCCGGATAAAATAGAACTGATTGCGTGCATGGTCATGCTGCTCAACCCGTGTGATCTAGCTTCCCTCTTTTGTGATCAAGCCTTGCTCTACACGACCTGTCCCAGACCTTCCCTAGCCCTGTACGCTCCATATTATTTCTATTGTCAGGATTGGATTGAGAAGGATTAATTAAGGTGCAACCTGTGTACGCTTAAGCTTCAACCAATACATAACTATGAGTAAATGAATGTAACCCTTTAAAAATAGTGTAAATAATGTATTTTCTGCGTAAATATATTAAATATTTCATAAATCTTGTTTTATTGTACACTTGTTTCTTTGATTCATGAATAAAATGAAAAGATTAACTCTTTCATTGCCAAGGCCGCAAACATCGACATTCGCAAACATGTTGGATCCTGATCAGACGCCGGGTAATGCTGTGTTTGAATATAATCCAAATTATTTGACACTCATACATGTATCAATATTTCAACAAGAGGCCCAGAGGGCCACATTTTGCTCACCTGAGGACATTGTCCCATAGAAGCTAACTGGGCAAGACAACATTTTGATATAGCTATGAGCCATGTATCAAAATTTTATCTCGGTAGAGGACTACAATGCGAAGCTACATGTCAGATATTGATGAGCTGGGCCTTACAGTTTAAGAGAAGAAGAATTTTAAAGGTTTTCCTATATAAGTCTATGTACAAGAGCCGCATGCGGCCCTAAATCGCTCACCTGAGTAACTATTGTGTTATACTCAATGCATAATGAAGTTTGTCATTGCATGTATGTGGACTGTTGCATGAAACTGTAACAACTCGGAATTAGGTTTTCCTGTAGAAGTATATGTAAATCTGATAAGCCCCGGGGTGGGGCCATTTTCTACCCTGGGGTCATGATTTGAACAATCTTGGTAGAGGACCATAAGACAAAGCTAGATGCCAAATATAAAAGGTATAGGCCTTACGGTTTCAGAGAAGAAGATTTTTAAAGGTTTTACTACATAAGTCTTTGTAAAAGTTATAAGCCCCGGGGGGGGGGGGGGGGGGGGGGGGGGGGGGGGGGGGGGGCATTTCTGATCCGGGGGTCATGATTTGCATAATCTTAGTAGAGGCAAAGATAGATGCCAAATATAAAAGGTCTGGACCTTACGGTTTCAGAGAAGAAGATTTTTAAAGGTTTTCCTATATAAGTCTATGTAAAACTACTAAAGCCCCGGGGCGGGGCCATTTTTGACCCTAGGGTCATGATTTGAACAATCTTAGTAGAGGTTTATAAGGCAAAGCTAGATGCTAAATATAAAAGGTCTAGGCCATACAGTTTCAGAGAAGAAGAGTTTTAAAGGATTTCATTTTTGACCCAGGGTCATTATTTGAACAATCTTGCTAAAAGTTTACAGCATGATGCTACATGTGAAATTTGGTTATCCTAGGACTTATAGTTATTGACAAGAAGATGTTTAAAGTTTTGACTTTAGTTGTCAATATTACGTAAATACGGAAAATGACCACGCTCTCTGGCGGCCATGTTTTTTGACGGATCAAAATTCTATGAACATTTTTGAAAGAATATTAATTGAGAAACATTTTGGTTGCAAACCAAATTGAAATCGGACCAGTCGTTTTTGAGAAGAAGATTTTTTAGATATTGTGCATGGTTGCCATGGCAACAAGATCGATTGCCACACCCACTTTTTTTTTCAATTTTGAAGCTCCCAACTATAGTATGTATCTGACCAAGTTTGGTTAAAATTGGGCCATTGGTTTCAGAGAAGAAGTTATTTGAAACAAATTGTGAACAGACAACACCGACACGGACACGGACACCAACACCGACACCGACGTACGACGGACGGCAACCGATCACAATAGCTCACCTTGAGCACTTTGTGCTCAGGTGAGCTAAAACTGATAAGCCCCGGGGCGGGGCCAAATTTGATCCAGGGGTCATAATTTGAACAATCTTGGTAGAGGACCACAAGGCAAAGCTACATGTCAAATATAAATGATCTGGGCCTTACGGATTCAAAGAAGTTGATTTTTAAAGGTTTTCCTATGAAAAACTGATAAGCCCGAGGGCGGGGCCATTTTTGGCCCGGGGGTTATAATTTGAAAAATCTTTGAACAAGGCAAAGCTATATGTCAAATATTAAAGATCTGGGCCTTACAGTTTCAGAGAAGAAGATTTTTATAGGTTTTACTATACAAGTCTATGTAAAACTGATAAGCCCCAGGGCAGGGCCAATTTTGACCCGAGGACATAATTTGAACAATCTTGGTAGAGGACAATAAGGCAAAGCTACATGTCATATATAAATGATCTGGGCCTATACAGCTTCAGAGAAGAAGGTTTTTAAAGGTTTTCTAGGAAAAAACTGATAAGCCCGAGGGCGGGTCCAATTTTTGCTTGGGGGTCATAATTTGAACAATCTTGGTAGAGGACCACAAGGCAAAGCTATATGTCAAATATTAAAGATCTGGGCCTTACAGTTTCAGAGAAGAAGATTTTTAAAAGTTTTCCTATATAGGTCTATGTAAAACTGATAAGCCCCGGGGCGGGCCAATTTTGACCCGGGGGTCATAATTTGAACAATCTTGGTAGAGGACTATAAGGCAAAGCTACATGTCAAATATTAATGATAAAGGCCATACAGTTTCAGAGAAGAAGATTTTTAAAAGTTTTCCTAAGAAAAACTGATAAGCCCCAGGGCAGGGCCATTTTTGGCCCCAGGGTCAAAATTTGAACAATATTGGTAGAAGATCATTAGGTTATAATACATATCAAATATCAAAGGTCCTGGCCTAGCGGTTTCTGAGAAGAAGATTTTTTAAGATTTTCTTATGCATTAAAAGTTATCCATACGGTCATATTAGAAAATCTGGTCCCACGGCAAGGGGAATAACTCTAGCCAAAAACTTTGAACAAGATTTCTTTCCCCCTAGTCACTGATGCTTCTGACAAAGTTTGGTTGAAATCGGGTCAGTGATTTCTGAGGAGTTGTAGTTTGAAAATGTGGACGGACGACGGCAGACGGACGCCGGACGGTGGACGACGGACAAAGAGCGGTCACAATAGCTCATCCTGAGCCTTCTGCTCAGGTGAGCTAAAAAGGCATAACACTGAACTTTTGAAAGTTATAGAGGCTGATAATTTGGTATTTCCCTCATATTGGCAGTGAAAGGGTAAAATAGACAAAGAAACAAGAGCCGTATACGGCCCTAAATAGCTCACCTGGGACCGTTGATGTAAATGTAACATATATTGGAAAGCTGAGAAATTATGACAATATGATTGTGCCAATTGCTGATTGGATGATGCTGAGTGCAGAATAGCTAAGCTTAGGGTACTGTAGTTTAAGAGAAGATTTCTTAAGCTTTTTATTAAAAAAAATCTATTTTTAGCTCCTGTGACCTAGATATGCAACTGACCGGAACCATTTGAACAATATTGATAAAGTATCCTTAGAAATTACACTATGCCAAATATGAAAGCTCTAGCCATATTAGTTTCAGAGGAGAGGTTTGAAGATTTCACTATATAACTCTATGTAAATTAGTGACCCCGGGGCGGGATCAATGACCCCCAGGGACATAATTTGAACAATCTTGATAGAGGACTTGAAGATGATGCTCTGTGCCAAATATCTAAGCTCAGGGTACTGTGGTTTCAGAGAAGAAGATTTTTTAAGTTTTAATTGAAACGATCTATTTTTAGCTCCTGTGACCTAGATATGCAACTGACCGGAACCATTTGAACAATATTGGTAAAGTACCTCTAGAAGTTACACCATGCCAAATATCAAAGCTCTAGCTAAATTAATTTCAGAGAAGAAGAGGTTTGAAGATTTCACTTTATAACTCTTGTAAATTTGTGACCCCCGTGGCGGTGCGATTTTTGACCCCAGGGACATAATTTGAACAATCTTGATAGAGGACCTGTAGATGATGCTTTGTGCCAAATATCTAAGCTCAGGGTACTGTGGTTTCAGAGAAGAAGATTTTTTAAGTTTTTATTGAAACAATCTATTTTTAGCTCCTGTGACCTAGATATGCAACGGACCAGAAACATTTGAACAACTTTCAAAGAGGACCATATAAGGATCATTTCTGCCAAGTTTGGTTAAAATCCATCCAGTAGTTTAGGAGGAGATGTCATCTAAAGAAATTGTTGACGACGGACGGACGACAGACGACGGACGACGATGGACGACGGACATAGCACGATCAGAATAGCTCACCTTGGCACTTTGTGCCAGGTGAGCTAAAAAAAACCAAAGAACCCCCCCCCCCCCTTTAAAACACTAAACATCAGAGTCAAACCAGTGGTTAGCAACATGCTTCTCACTAATGCGGTCCGAGCTCGATACCAGCAGTTTTAGAGGGTGCAGTGGTCGCCCATCAGAACAAGTGGGGTTTCTCCGGGTACTCCAATATCCTCCCACAATAGTGACCACATACACCTTAAGGAGCAATCTGCTTCACGTTACATCTACTTTAAGTGTTCACTTATCTTCAAATCTAGAAACAGGTTGTGGGGTGAAGGAATACTTAAATGTTTTTTAGTGTTAATTCAAGTTTTTTGTATTTTTTTGGGGTGCCTTTTTAAATCTTTATCCAATATGAATAATGGAGTAAAATGTTTTTATTGGTTTAGTTTAGATAAAAAGGTTAATACAGTGCTCCCCCACTGTACAACGACATCCAATTGGAGACAAAGATTGTGTACGGTGTTCGGAGGGAACGTGGCTTACAGGTGCAAACAGCTTGAATTCAGATCAGACGCCGCGGAACAGGGCGTCTGATCTAGATTCAAGCTGTTTGTCACTCGTCATTAATCTATTTTCTGTTTAAATGTCTATTATGTCACTTTGAGAAAAACAGCAGACGACAATTTTAACCAGACGGTATTGCAGCAGTTACAGCATTATACAGAACTGTTCTGTTTAGGGAACTGTATCAAGGGTGGTCGTGAGGAGGAAGTCATTGTTGGGAGGGCAGTTGTAGAGAGGGAGCGCTGTACAATCAAACCTTCCGATAATGTTTTGGAGCCCTGATAAGATCGGACCAAATATCTGGACTCTACGAACAGCGATAGGCTATTCTCGTCACTGCCGACCTGTTCCAAACGGAACCAATAGCAAATGCATATTGATTTGATCAATGATTTCCCTTTGGAGACTTGTCAAAAACTGAAGGTCTTCCACCAATCGCCAGATCTTTTATTATTATCGCAGTGGGTTGCGAGCAAATCCATGCGACCACAACAAATTTGCCAGTAGCTTGAGCAAGAGTTTGTTGAGAAAAGATCGAGAATTGGTTGTCTGAGCGAGTCTAGAAAGTTTGCGATCGCATATAAGTCGTATTGATCGAGGGTACATTGCAACTCCTACGTAGTTAGATGGGCCGGGCATAAGTCTTGGTCGGCCAAGGTCCCGCGCTTTCGAGGGGAGATCACCGAGAGATTGAGGCTATGTCGCAGACTGGTCGAGATCACTTCAGATTGAGTGAATAGAATAGGTAGAACGTATATAGAGCGTTTGTTGAGCATATGGGAGGAAGGTAGAGCATAAACATTGAAGGTCAAACGAGCTAACATTGAACAAAGAGCGTACACAGAAAAAAATATGGTAAGTCGCGCAGGAAAACCGAGCCGCGATCAAGGTCGGGCGTGGTCCCATGCGACTTTTCTAGGTAGTACTTGGTGAAATGACTCCATAAATGGCCTAAGGTTGTGTACAGAATGAACAAGATCCCTTATGACTTACCTTACTATACCACTGTCATAGTAACAGACTCCTCTTCCACTTGGTGTGAAGCAGGCTAACATTTTAGGGTCCAGTCCATCTTCATACACCACGGTATAGTAGCCAGGCCTGCCAAACCCAGCAGCTGAATGTATCACTGCTGGACGACCAGATGGATAACTAGATAAGGTCAAGGGCAACAACTACCCTAGTTAACCCATTACTCTATTAAGATCCCTTTTTATGCTCAGGAAAGTGGTCATCAATAAGGAAGTCCTGAACATGAAACATAGAAGGAATTTCCAGTGTCTTTCTAGAGAAAAGCTTAATGCAGGGTTGAAAGTAAAGCAGAATGCTCCTTTTTGCAACATTCTTTTTCTTTTTTAACCTGCTTTAAGTGGTAACCTGCCTTCAAAACTAGACACAATCTATTTGGGTAACTCCTTAAATACCTAGAAGTTTGTAAATTACATGACTGAAATAAATGGCCTACACAAATACCTGGAAGTTGGTTAATTAGGTGACTGGGATAATCAAACTGATGTAGTTAAGAAACAATTTCCTAATGCATGGAGCACATACATCAATTTTAAATACTAGAAAATTGATGTTATTAATTTTGTTGAAGATTCAATGTCACAATTCTGCAGATATATCAAACAGAATCAATGTAATAAATCTCTTTTCATTTAATATTCTTCCTACACTGAGTAGCTGTATAGAGTTAAAATCCTGAAAATAAACTTTTACTATCAAGGGAAGACAAGTCACTGTCTTTAGTGGGAGTCACTGAGAGTAACTTGAATAACATAAGAACTAGTTTCTTAACTATTATCATGCATTAATGAAAGATTTGCAGTAACATCAAACACAGAGCATCAATCCATGTTTTAAAGGATACTATACAATAGTGCTGCCATCTTGATGAGAGGCCTGCATGAGTTTCTTCCCTTCATTTCTCTCATCCACAATACTGGGTATACTTGGTTTACCTCCCTTGAACATCGGACTAGGAGAGGATTTGACTGGGGATTTCCTGTATTTCAGAAGTGTCTCTTTCTTTGTATCACCATAATACCTCACCAATACTGGCTTGTCAAACCCTTGTTCTATATCCTTTTGTCTTTGAACAGCTCTACAGTAACAAATATAATAAAACTTTTATTCCTGTATTGTCAAAACTTGAAAACATAAAAAAGCTCAATTTCATGAAAAAATGACTGAGAAAGTTATATTAATTAAATAAGCAATCACAAAATTATATTTATATATGAGCGATGATGATGATGAGCCATGCAATGACAAAACTAGCCTTATTACATTGTAACATTGTACAGACCAAGCACCGCGTCATCCCGGGCTCTGTTTCTAAATTTTGGTCTACTCTGCCAAATATCTTATTCAATACAGCTACATAAAATGCTTTAGTTGCATGTGGGTGTCAAACAGTGTAGATTACCAACAGCTGCGGGATCTTTGAGGTGGCAGTTGGCATTGATCTACACTGTTTGCAATGCAAATAAGTAAAGTTTCCTCATGCCACGGCTCATATATATAATGGCATGTATACAGTGTAACCACTGAGTACTAAAATAACAGTAAAACTTACATTCTAACATGACACACGTTTTGGTCACTATAAAAATAGAACAAGCTTATCGTGGTATACCTGAGACGTTTTACAACGCTCTTCTCTATCCCGCTCCTCCCGCTGTTATATGACATTCGTGGTCAATTCCTGCGCACCACAACTCCCAACCGTTGTAAAATACCGTTTCACAACGGTAGAACATAGATTATTTCTTAATTAACCCATTACCCCATAAATACACCTTTAAATTTTTCCTCCACTGACGAAAATACTTCCAATTCATATAGTCATGAATATGTTTTATAAGAAATATTTTTTGTATTCTAGCAGATGAAGCATAAAGCTGGCTGAAAGTAAAGGAGAATGCGCCTTAAGGCACATTTTGCTTCACTTTCAACCTGCTTTAAGTGGTCACCTGTCTTCAAAGCTAGAAATAGGCTGTGGGGTAATGGGTAAAATGATCATTCAAATCAGATAAATACGTTCTCCTAAAAAAGGTGGAGACTTAATACAGAAAACATTAAATTAAGCGGTGATATTTCAACAAAGAGTAACAGTGGTTGCTTAATACATAAGATTTGCTTTTATATCAAATATTCTTACACAGAACATTTATCAAATTACACATATAGACTTCACCCTAGTGGATTTTTCCCTTTAACTTAATTGAGAGTGATGGTGAGTTCTCAAGGCAAAATAAAGCCAAATTTTAGACAGGTGTTACCATGGTTTATTGTTGAGTACAGGTGACTACTTACAACCAGGTTGAAAGTAAATCAGAATGTGCTTGAGGAGCTTTTTGTATAACTTTTAGCCTGCTTTAAGCACCCACCTGTCTGGATGTAGGAAAAGTAACCTTTGGCTCATTTATCTATGAAAGAAAAGGGTAAAGGGTTGTCTTGTGAATAATTATTTTATCTGTGAAAGGGGAATTAAAATGATCATGGAATAAATATAAATCCAGGGAGGGTAATGGATGTGAATTTCTGTATGAGTCTCACATTTGTTTCATGCTCTCTTGCAGCCTGGTGACACAATATTCCAAGATCTCATTCTGGTCAATCTCTTCCTGTCTCCCCTTGAGCATTACCCATCCTAGAGAACAGAAATATACACAATTAAATCTACCAGAGTAAAACAAAAGGAAGGCATCTAAATGACATGCAGTGCATTTAATTTACTTACCCTTTTCTTCGAAAGACTTATTCGAAAGTTGGAAGTTGATAGTCTGCATGTAGGACAAAGGGTTAGCCATTACTGTAGCTGAAAGAAAAGAAAATTGGATTGATAACCAATAATTCAAATATTGAATGAAGGTGTATCATTAAATTTTGACTCTGTTGAAAAATGTCCCAGTGCATCAATTCTCAATGTTAAACAATGTTCTCAACATCCAAAAACAGACTTGATTCTCAATATTGAATAAAGACCCTTGGTCGATTTTCAACACATGGCCAAAATTTCATGTAACAGAGGCAAAACAATAACATAACAAATGATATATGTCTATGCTAATTTGTGAAATACTTAAAATAATCCTGATCACAGGTCAGAAACACATTTTTTCTTCTGAGTGAACTATTTAACAATACAAATTAGTCATATTTGTAGCCGTTTGATCTGAGTCTACATTGTTTGCAAATGATGTACATACTCAGTTCCAGCACTGATGCTGTATGAGTTTAACGAATATATGTATTTACTAGTTGCA
This sequence comes from Gari tellinella, assembly GCA_922989275.2. Classification (NCBI taxonomy): domain Eukaryota; kingdom Metazoa; phylum Mollusca; class Bivalvia; order Cardiida; family Psammobiidae; genus Gari; species Gari tellinella. The sequence goes on from OV277858.1 coordinate 59,268,940, forward strand.
AAAAGGAAGATCTCTATGATAAAACCATGTTAGTATTCCTATTTAAAAGATATGGTGTGAATTTGGTATGATGGCTTATCTGTCAGTATAATGACAAATTCTTTCATCTTGTTAACTCATTCACCCCAGAAACATACATGTATAATAGACAAGTCCAATTTTCAGTTAAGTCTAATCCGTTTTTGACTATTTAGATTTTATTCTAACAATATATCGCAAAATGATGAACAGTGCAGATCCTGATCAGAGGGCTAAAGACGTGTTTACTCTTGCAGTAAGACTTGTCTGTTAATGATGAGTATACCTGTTGCTTGGGTTAAATATCTTAACCCGTTATGCCATAAATATGCCTTTTTACGCATCTACCTCTTCCTCTTCTGAAGACATAATCATAACCACTTTAAACAGTCATGGATATGCACCATCAGAATTAGTTTCTTTATATCCTGCAGATTTATAGCTTAAAACAGGCTGAAAGTAAAGTAGAGTGTGCCTTAAAGCACATTCTGCTTTACTTTCAACCTGCTTTAAGTGGCAACATGTCTTCAAAACTAGAAACAGGCTATGGGTTAATATCCTATACACCATAACTGTATCTCAGAAAAATAACCTTGAACACAAGAAGAATAGCAAATATAACTCTGAATATAAAGAAAATAGCAAATATAAGATTGAATGTGAATATTAAAATGTAACATTGAAATTACAGTACTCCCTCTCTACAATGACACCCAATGGGAGACAAAGATTGTGTGTGTTGTTCGGAGGGAGTTGTTATAGGGAGGGAAATTGGCTTACATTTGCAAACAGCTTGAATCAAGATCAGACGCCACATAACCCAGCATCTGATATGGATTCAAGCTCATTGTCACATGTCATCATGTGTCTTTCTTTCAAAATGTCAAATATGTGACTTTGAGAAAAACAGCAGATGACAATTTTATGAAGACAATATTGCAGCCATGGAAAGTTTAGACATAATTGACTTGTTTGAGGAACAGGGACAGGTGTTTTTGTAATGAGGGACTCATTGTTCAGAGGGCTGTTGTGGGGAGGAAGCAGTGTAAAACAAATAGCAAATATTATAACACCGAACATACAGCACAGTAAATTTAACTTCAAACATATACCTTTTACTTTCCTATATGCTTTCACCATCATATTTGATCCTACAGACAAATAAAGCATTATCCTTCTAATAGTGTTTAGTTAAACAAACCTTTATACAACCAAAAAATGCTACGTTAAAATTTATACTTATATATACTCACCCTATATGGTACCTACATGTATATATATCACATGTGATATGCTAATAAGTTGATGTGTTGTTGTGGTATTTAAGGATCCTTCTCAGTCACAATATTGACTGTTTAAAACTTGTCTTTTTTTCTTATAGACCCTGGGACGATTTTCAACGCAGGGTTAAAGTTTCTAAAATTTTGAGTTTCATACATTGTGACTTAAACATCAATAGGTCACAGCTAAACAATTTAGATCCTGATTAGAAGTTGAGTTTCCTGGTATCTGATCTAGATCAGAACTATTTGCAAATGCAAGTGCAGTCAGGCAACATAGTGTTAACCAATTACCTGGCCCATTAATTAATTCCTCCACTGAGGAAAATGGGGTTTTTTTTCAGCTCACCTGAGCTAGCTCAGGGTGAGCTTTTGCAATCCTTGAATGTCCGGCGTCCGTCGTCAACAATTTTAGTGTTTACACTCTAGAGGCCACAATTTTAATCCAATCTTTCTGTAACTTGCTCAGATTGTATATTACCATAAGAGTTCGGATGAGTTTGATTATGGTTGAAATTGAACCAATAGATCAAGAGTTATCTACCTTTGAATTTCTGAAAATGCCATATTAAACAGTGTTTATACTCTAGATGCCACAATTTCTACCCAATCTTTCAAAAATTTGCTCATATTGTTTATTACCATAAGAGTTTGGATGAGTTCAATAATGGTTGAAATCTGACCAATAGATCAAGAGTTATCTACCTTTGAATTGCTGAAAATGCCATTTTGAAGGATGTTTACACTCTAGAGGCCACAATTTTTATCCAATCTATTTTAAACTTGCTCAGATTGTATATTACTATAAGAGTTTGGTTGAGTTCAAAATGGTTGAAATCTGACTAATAGATAAAGAGTTATCTGCCTTTGAATTGCTGAAAATGCCATATTTAAGGATGTTTACACTCTAGAGGCCACAATTTTTATCCTATCTATTTTAAACTTGCCCAGATTGTATATGACTGTAAGAGTTTTGATGGGTTTAATTATGGTTGAAATCAGACTAATAGGTCGAGAGTTATCTACCTTTGAATTGCTGAAATTCCATATTTAAGGGTGTTTACCCTCTAGAAGTCACAATTTCTATCCAATCTTTCTCAAACTTGCTCAGATTGTATATGATCTTAAGAGATTATATGAGTCGGATTATGGTTGAAATTGGATGAATAGGTGGAGAGTTATCTACCTTTGAATTGCTGAAAATGCCATATTTAGGGTTGTTTACACTCTAGCGGTCACAATTTTTATCGAGTCTTTTCCAAACTTGCTCAGATTGTATATTACCATAAGAGTTCCAATAAGTGTGATTATGGTTGAAATCGGACCAATAGGTCAAGTGTTATCTGCCCTTGAATTTCTGTAAATGCAATATCCAACAGCCTTTACACTCATGCAACTACAGTTTTCAATTGATTTTCATTATACTTATAAGTTCTCGAAGGAGTGCAACTATTGTCGAAATCTAATCATTGTGGCAATAGTTATCTGCCCTTGATATACTTTGAAATGCTAGAAAATGCTTCATTTCAGTATTGTTTAAGCTCTAGTTATCTGCCCTTGAAGTACTCTACTATACTAGAATTCTGAGGTTTGTATTCCAAAATTGTTTACATGCTATACTACAAGTTTGAATGGATTTAGACTGAAACATGTGAAACAGAAAGGTAAAGCTATCAGGCTTCAGTACAACAGGTGAGCGATATCAGGGCCTTCAGGCCCTCTTGTTATATATATTTTTTTATACATGTATAAGTATCATAAGAAAAGTTTTTTATATTCTAGCAGATTGTAGCTTAAGGCAGGCTGAAAGTAAAGCAGAATGTGCCTTACATTCTGCTTTAGTTTCAACCTGCTTTAAGTGGTCACCTCACTCACAGTCTTCAAAACTAGAAACAATCTATGGAGTAAATTAATTGAATTCAATTGACTGCAGCAAGTTGTCATCTGCTATTGTTCTAAAAACAGAATTATAAAAATATTCAAAACAGGGTCAGCATACGTGGTAAACGTTTTAGATCCTGAGGAGACTCTGCATTAAGGCAGCATGTCACCAAGATCCTAACTATTTGCAAAGGTTATCATGATTTCCCTGCTGTGAGCTCAGATTAGTTGAGTTTTATCTATTAGAAATCATGTTAAAATAAAGAATGATTTAGTAATTACCCTACTTATTTTTTCAATTTTCAATTCTGGTTTAGAATAGGTGGTTGATTTGGTGATAGCATATTCTTTATGTCTAGAATTGATCCATTCCACAAAGACCTCTCATTTCGTGTTTACTTTCAGGATAAAACTTTTTACAACTATATACTTTTAAAATAAATTTTAAATGGACTCTTCCTTCTACTGTAAAAACACCAGTAAATTACATTGACCCTTGGGAGAAGCTCTCTTATCTGGGTCTACACTGTTTGCAGAAGGTTATGCTTGGGTTCCCATACTGAAAATGTTAATCACTCAACATTATTTGAAGTGTTCTATACAGACTGTTTATAGGGTTCTAGCTGTTTAAAACAGTTTAAATGCTTATTAGGCACTTGGCCAATTGCAACTTTATTGACAGTCTATAGGAAGTTTCTTAAGCTGCCATTAAAGCATATTACTTTCTTACTTTAAATAATCATCTTAACCCTTAGCCTGCCACTCACGACTATAGCTCCATATGCATACAGCTTGGATCCGGATGAGACGCCGAGTAACTCGGCGTCTCATCCGGATCCAAGTTGTTTGACACTCGGACAACATTTTCAGCAAATTTGAGCAACTTTGAAGCACTTTGAAACTTGAAGCAGACGAGAAATATAGCAGACGACAATTTATTTGGCGGGCTAAGGGTTAATGTTTAAACTTTAACCATAGAAGTTCACTTGAAAGTTTTTGCATGTTTTGGTTTATTGAACTCTTTTCTTCATATCTTGTTTTTTTTGGTGTTTAAGAACGTTGGCTTCTACAAGCAAGCTGAAAGTAAAGCAGGAAGCTCCTTTAGAAACTACTGTAGCTGCTTTTATTTGGGACTGCTTCATTTAATTGTCATTAAATTTTGTCAGCGAGTTAAGGATTCAAATTTTTCTATTGCTCATTTATCAAAACAGAGTAGAAGCACATATAAATATTTCTATAATGAATAGTTGAACATGAAGACTAGAAAATACCTCTATTACTATGAGAGAGTTACAGTTAATCTTTAGGACATTCCCACAGATTTCACACGCAAATCTATTATTTTCTACAACATGTATTGGTTATTTATTTATTCACAGCAATTCTCAGATCATCAAGTTAATCAGTATCTCTGTTGTATCAAAACTGTTCAGAACTGTTTTCACAATTGTGCTTACATTGCTTAATTACATTGTATCATTTCAATTTTGACACTTTTTATTGAGATGCCTAGCACAATGAAAGTAAAGTTTAACAATGAATGTTGTTCAATTGCCTTCGTGTGATCCTTTGTGGTATATATAAGACATGTTAAATGAGTCATTGAAATGAAATCACTATATCTTTCTTGAATCCTCTTTAAACTATGTACTTATCGATTATAAATTTATAATTTATTGTTTTGCTATCCTGATGAATTTTTTTCTGGCTATATACATGTATACTTATCAACTGCACTAATATCTGCATATTGTTTTCGAGCCAAGTGAAACAATATCACCTTTGTTTACCAGAATTTTTTTTCTTAACAAACAGTTTGGATCCCTGTGGGGCCTAATTTGGATCCAAACAGTTTGCAATTTTCTTCAAAATAATTATATCCTAAATACATGGAGTTGAGTTACAGCAAATGTCATGTGCATGTGTCATGATAAAGTCATCAGTTAAAAGTGTTTTATTGATTTCAATTTACTTGTTTTGACGTCACCAAGACTACCCTAATTGATTCACATAGCACTGTAAATTAATTTCTCCCGTCTCCTTTTGTGGAGCCTATTCAGATTTGATTGATCAAATGATTTTTTATGGATATCAAAGATGTTTTTCCTGACCAATTAAGATAATTGTATAGTTATTCAAACATTCAACCAATGTAACAGAAAGAGACATTGATTTCTACTTCAGTTATAAAATTGTAATTATTTGGAAGTGGTTGTAAAAAAATTCAAGTGTTTAATAAAGATAGACAAGTGATAAAAGAATTATGAAAATAGTCTATATGATATTAAATTTCATATCATTTGTTGGGGGGGGGGGGGGGGGGGAGTTTTATTAGAAATGGTTAATGTGGCAAGTTTATTGGAATGGTTATTTTTCAACATTAATGCCTTATTAAAATTTTGTAATAACCAGTGAATCCATTTCTCCATAGTCTTTTTCTAGTTATGAAGACATGTGACTCGATTATAGCAGACTGGAAGTAAAGCCTTATGGAGCATTCTGCTTCTATTTTCAGCCAGCTTTAAGCTAATATCTGCAAGGATATAGAAAATATTTCTTATGGCAAATATTCCTGACTGTATAAAAAAAGTCAAACCATTTTCTTCGGTAGAGAAAGAATAACTTAAAGGAGTCAAAAGGCATATTAATGAAGTAATGGGTTACATCTGTGCACAGTAGACACTCAAAAGAAGTCATTATAAAAGCTGCAACTTAAATAAAGGCAAAAGTCATGCAGAAAGCTGCTATAGCCTAGGATAGGATCCTTCTACATGACTTTTGACCTGCATTAAATAAGCAGTTATCTGTCATCAGAAATAATCCTGTTTCTGATAGTGAGTGGCCAATTTAGGAAGACTGTAATCTATCATAGAATACTAAACTGTTCTGTTACCACTGTTATCATAGAATTAGTTATTCTATATCTCATTTAGAAGTTTTTTAGTGAAATTCATATTAACTCATGCAATATTGCATTTTACAGATGTGATATAACAAAATGTGAGTAAAATGGTTATTCACAGTGTGCAGTGGTTTATGAAAGTCAAGGTTGAAATCAGTGTACATACTCTGTTACTCCATGGTGCTGTCATTTAACTCATTGATTCCTCAATAACAAGTACACGCTTCCTTTACAAACACTGTACTTGTCAACAGTATAATTATGTGTCCCATGCAAAAAGTGAAGACCCAACAGAGGGTTCCTTTTGGAGCCCTCTGATCTGGGTCTGCACTGTTTGTAATTTTGAAAAATAGAAAAAACCCAACCCCATATAGTATAAAAATTGAACAGACTTCAAAAAATTCGAAATAAATAAATACATGTAAATAAAATATAGACTTTGATAGAAACTGGAATAGTCTATTTGAATGTTCAGGGAAGAATGAGTTAAAGTAGCAGCTGAAATGGGTATATTCAAGTCAGGGATGAAATAAGGTGTACATAACAGTGTTACTGGTGCTGTTGGGTGTACCAGCTTGTGACACTCACATCTTGAGTCGATGGGTGTTTCCGCGATCATTGAGAACAGGTCATCCTTTGTACGACTTTTGAAAAAACTGGGTGATATACCCGATACTGCAAATAAAGGCAAAATCACTACAGTGCACGCTAGCTACATATATGGGAATAAGTGTACATACTAATAACTATAAACAAAACAGTAACAAAACTATAACATGCATCAGCCACACTAAAGTTAGGCAAATAGTTCTTTAAACAATATTCTGCAGCAAAACCACTCTACGTAATAAAACCATTAAAGGAAGGCTAACTAACTGTTTAAAAGACAGGTGAGAGCTTAAAGAAAGATGAAAGTAAAACAGAAAACTCAATAAGGAGCTTTATTAATTACTTTCACCATGCTTTAAGCATTCATCTGCTTTAAACACAAAATAATTAAAATAATTTAGTGGTCGTAATAGAGAGGTTTTATTGTACTGTACCCATGAACCTACCAATCCAGATTAGACTTGAACATCAATCATAATATAAATTATTTTCGGCTTGTTCACAATCCAATATAATAAACACTTTTATTTGAATAACAGTCAAACCTGTATTAACTATAACCATTCAATACAATGCCTATAAACACTCTCTAATACAGGTGGTTGCTTAATGCAGTTCTAAGAGTTCTGCTTTATTGCATCATGCATAATTTGCAGTCACATGTCTGTGATTTCCTTTATGCTTTTTCTAAGAAAGGTCTTTATATACAGGTTTGACTGAACAAAGGTATCAAAACTGAATTTCAGAATCTACAAAAGATACTTAGGATGTATACAGTAGATAATTGTATGAAGGAAAAAGGATAAGACATATGTGAATAGTCATAAGTCTGAAATATTGACTTATTTCAGACAGATTCTTTAACCCTTTGAACCCTAGTCCCGCATATAGGTGTCCTTTTCAAACAGTATACATGTGAATTGTACACTTGTCCTGTGCAAACAGTGATGACCCAGATCAGAGGGCTCCGAAAGGAGCCCTCTGATCAGGGTCTTCACTGTTTGTCATAATGCCAAACATTGACAAAAACAACCCTTAAAAGTCAGAAATGGACTGAACTTAAATGGAAACTGGAATTGTCCATTTAAAGTTTCAGGGAGGAAAGAGTTAAGGAAACAGTGTAAACCCATATCAGAAGCTCCTGAAGGAACTGTCCTATCTGGGTCTACAGTGTTTTAAAAAAACATCAATATAATAGCAGGAACATATAGTTATTACCAGTTTGACTGAAAGAAGAAAAATTTAATATATAAAAACTAATGTATTCCCAATCAATTTATATCAAATGCTGATTATTTGATTATTTTTTTAATAACTTTTTTAAGTTAAATATTAAACAATTTTAAACTCTTTTTTTTGGTTGTACTCTATGCTAGAAAATTTAAACTTTAGAACCAAGCAAATAAAATTAACTTTCTAAAGCATTCCCTGTCCCACTACATGTTTAGAATTCTACTTTTGATGGTTTTCCCCTTTTGTATTCCAATACAAGAGACAATTACAGTAAACTACAACAGAGACATTGTCAAGATTTAAGAGACACTACAGATTCAAAACATTTACATGTTAACTACTATCCTGCATGCTAAGTATCAATTGACTTACATTTCTGTAAATGACCCTTAGTATTGTGACAGACAGGCCTGAGCAAACAGTGTACACCCTCATCAGACTGCTGCTGAGGGAGCAGTCTAATCAGGGTCTACACTGTTTGCCATTCAGTTTGTACATTTTGGACAAATTAATGTCTGATAAAAGCAATTTGTTCAATTTTTAGGATAAGTACTGCAGTTACAGGTAAATTGGAAAAAACTTTGCTGACAACAATTTTGCAACAGTATTTTAGCAGTACACGTAATAGTGTTAACATGACTACTCAATTCCTAACAAATTAGTCACAAAATTCCTTATAAAAGTAAAAACAAATACATTTACCCATCAAACCTGTATAAAGCAGTCTATCTTGGAAGAAACTTTTGAGTCAATTAAAGAAAGGCTCAATGTTCAGTCATTTAATGTCATAGAGCTCCAGATATAGATGGGGGATATTTAAAAACCTCAAATCTTTATTTACGCATTAAACACTATGGTGTTACTACTCATTAGAATTGTCTCATTGAGACAATTCTAATGAGTAGTAAAACCATAGGCTTTGGTGTTAAAATGAGTGAGAATACATTGAATTTGTTCATTTTACCCCCTCTTATCTGGAGCCCTGATGTAAGACAAAAGTAAACTATAGAAAGCTTCTACAAGAGCTTTAAACTCTGCTGTATATCTGTCTTGCATGAAGCTCTCTAAATATGATTAACTGCTAAATGCAAGACAAAAGGAAAGCATGAAGCTGTTTTTGAGGAGCTTTCTGTTTTATTTTTTGTGTTGCATATTCAACCCTAACAACTTAAATTGGGCACTTCCCGTTTTCAATAAAGTCTAGCAAATTGTTTTTACTATTAAAGTTTATTTTTACAATATATATTTTGCAAAATGAAAACAGTGCAGACCTCAATCAGAAAGCTTCTTTAGGAGCCCTCTGATCTGGATCTACACTGTTTGCCTAAGATGAGTGTACTCTTTATTGGCAAACTATATGTAAATGAATTTGTAAATGAGGGGTAAACTCGATACTAGGGTTCAATGTGTTAGAACTGATTTTTCCTGTTTCAAGTGACCACTTTACACAAGTTGACTGTATAAGACAGACCTAAACCAAACCTCCCAGACTTGTAGAGACAGTAAGATTGACATATACAATAACCAACAATAACAAATGCCTTACAGAAACTCTCATTTTGCGTAAACATATTCTCATCTGAGGAAATTGCTGTAAATAGAAACACATTTTCTGTTTTCACCTTTTAACACTTATATTTTTAGTTCTTTAACCATAACCCATTATTCCGTATCCTGTTTCTAATTATGAAAAGAGGTGACCACTTAAAACAGGTTGAAAGTAAAGCAGAATGCACCTTAAGGTGCATTCTGATTTACTTTCATCCTGCTTTTTAGTGCTTTAAAAAGTCAGCCAGTCTAAATTTAAGCTACTATCTGCTAGGATATTGAATATATTTTTAATGGTGCATATTCATGACTGTATCAAATGGAACTATTTTCTTCAGCTGAGGAAAGGTGTAATTAAAGGTGTAAAAAGTGTACTGATGGTTTAAGGGGAAATCAATTGACCCTAGCAAATTCCTCAATCTTTAGCACACTATGGAAAAATTAGGAAAGAGATATTGCAATTTTAACCCATCACCTTATAGATACCAGGAACGTAGATTATATCTAAATATACGTTCCTGTAGATACCTTATATCGATACACCTTTGAACACTAAGTCTTGTAATTAAGTCCTCCACTCATGAAAATAGTTTCTCTTTATTCAGTCATCAATATGCACTTTTATTTATTCCACAACTCAAGAAAATAGTTCCACTTTAAACAATCTTTAATATGCACCATAAAAAGCAGACGGTAGCTTAAAGTTGGCAAAAAGTTAAGAAGAATGTGCCTTAAGGTGCATTCTGCAATATTTACATTCGCTCGGTAAAACTCTAAGGAACAAGAGCACCGCAGTGCGGCAAAATACGCCCGTCACGGCCGGCGGGTGTCAAAGTCGTCCAGACTCAGGCCGACTGGAAAAAGTCGCCCGGAGTGTAGGCCCATCTATCGATCTCAAAAAGACTATGCTGTAGTATTGCGATAGCTCAAGTACTATCCCGATAGTATTGCGATAGTCAAGAAAAAAGTTCTGGTTTTTTTAAAAAATGCCCATTTTTGACAATAAAGGGGGCATAACTCTGCTAAAAATAGTCGCCAACGTCTGAAATTTAACAGGAACCAAAATTCACAGATGCCTTCCCTGTATGATGAGAAAGCTAAATATGAAATTTGGTTACAATAGACAAAATGTAAGTAAAATTATTATCAGGAAACAATATATTGTTAAAAAAATTGTGTGAAGGGGCATAACTCTGAAAATACAGAGTCAAACCAAAAACCCGTAATATATATTAAGTCACTTCATTCATTGTATCACCATATCAAATTTGAAATCAATTGAATCAAAAATAAAAAAGTTCTGTTTTTTTTTTTTTAAAATGCCCATTTTTGACAATAAAGGGGCATAACTCTGCTAAAAATAGTCGCCAACGTCTGAAACGCGAACTCGTCCGAACTATTGTGGTATGGAATATTTGTAGGAAGTTTAATCAAAATCGGTCAATAAATGAAGGTGAGAGAGCGCTAAGAAGAAAAGTTAACGGACGAAGTGTGGCTTATTTTAAATTTTAAGGATGTAAAGGGGCATAACTCATAGAAAAATAATTTAACAGGAACCAAAATTCACAGGTGCCTTCCCTGCATGATGAGAAATAGAGGATATTGAATGAGTGTGTTGTCAGTCGTGAATTTATTGAACGAGTTGGATAGAATAATATGTTGCGAGCCTTGGCGAGCAACATATCATTTTATCCAACGAGTTCAATAAATTCACGACTGACAACACACGAATTTGATATCCTATTTATCACATAAACACCAAAATGACACGAAAATCCGAACGCTCTTACTTTCACTTTTGCCCTCGGCTCTTAGTAAAACGATTCGTCATAGGAGTTATTCGGTTTTATTCATCCGTAGATAAAAATACCAATCAAACTAAAATAAAGAAAATCAACATCAATGTGTTGTGTAAAGACTCTTCCGATACCCTTTTCAAATTTTAAATTCATATTTAATTTAAAACTGTTCTAACTGACCAAAAATGATCATTTGACAGTTAGAATCAAGTTTTGTTTTCAAAATAACGTCGTTATAGCAACACGACGTCATTATTACTGTAACGTCTAAATTTGAAAAACTGTCTGAGTCACTGTTCTAGAGCTCTACGTAGCCTAATTTGCAGCCTGAGTTTGCGGGATTGCCTGGGATAATGTTTTAGGACACTTGGAACTATTTTAAATCCCTAGTGGTGATCTTATTTTGTCTAGATTTTCTAAAGTGATTTAAAGTCGGCGTAGTAATACAGTATTTTGGTGATTCGAAAATTAGTATAAAATATATGCCCAGTGGGCCGTACGATTTTTACGGCCCTCTATATTTTGCACGTTTATGTGATAAAGATAAATATGAAATTTGGTTACAATAGACAAAATGTAAGTAAAATTATTATCAGGAAACAATATATTGTTAAAAAATTGTGTAAAGGGGCATAACCAAAAACCCGTAATATATGTTAAGTAACTTCATTCATTGTATCACCATATCAAATTTGAAATAAATTAAATAATTAAAAAAAAAGTTCTGTTTTTTTTTTAAAAATGCCCATTTTTGACAATAAAGGGGCATAACTCTGCTAAAAATAGCCACCAACGTCTGAAACGCAAACTCGTCCGAGCTATTGTGGTATGGAATATTTGTAGGAAGTTTAATAAAAATCGGTCAATAAATGAAGGTGAGAGAGCGCTAACAAGAAAAGTTAACGGACGGACGGACGGACGGCGCAGCGCTGGGTATACCATAATACGACCGTCGATGACGGGCGTATAAAAAGTGAGGTTCAATTTTCAGTGAACCCTCACTTCAGATCAGGTTCTAACTAGTTAAAAATCTTCCATACGGCGGAGAGATACAGACCAAGTTAGGATCTACTTTTAGATTATCCGTTAATTTTTCCGTTTGGGTATTTCAAGACCCCTATTTAAAGTGGCACAAAGTTTAATTATAATCAAATTGCGATAATGCTGTTTTTAAGGGAGATTATCATATTACGCTCCATCATTAAAGCTGTACGCTTTCTCTCCCTTGAAAATCCGGGGAGTGACATACTATTTATAGATTAGACAAGTTATTGACAAGCTACGGTTTGAAATTGTTCATCAGAATTACAGAGAAAGTCACTCGACGATAAAGCAAAATAGTGCATTCTCACCTTCTAGAAGTGGGACCATAACGTTCCGTTCTGACATGTTTAAACTATCCTATGTGTATCATCCGAAAGTGTTTTACACACTATATATCATATGCCTCAAAAGCTGTGTAGTCGCATTTCAGCGTTGCTATTCGCGTTGCTATGTGCATGTATAAAATTAAGCGCCACCTAGATGCTCTGGTAATGGATATTCAGATTAATTCTTTTTTAATTTAAGTTTCTTTAAAGCACAGCGAGAAAGTTTACTGGGTAAAACCTTGAATTTATAATTCAATTACAGTACATGTAGTTAGGACTACAATTCACACCAAATTTAGAAACTGGAACAGCTATTACCACGATATTACATCTATCAAACCTATTTGGCTGGTATATATGATATATTCATATACATGAAAACAAATCTGGTCAAACTACACATTAAATGGACAAGACAGAAAATAAAAATATAAATATAAGGAATAAACAACATCTTTTTGCCGCTCACGATGGTATGAATACATTAGCTTTGGGGTAAGTTTATTGTAAACGAAACTTATCCCCTGCGAAACTAATGTATTCATACCGTCATGAACGGCAAAAATATGTTGTTTATTCCTATAATACTTTTAAACTGTTGTAATTAAGCTATCATCTGCTAGGATAGCAAATATTTCTATGGCGTATAGTCATAACTTTATAAAATGGAACTAGGTTCTTCAGTGGAGAAATACATTAAAGGCGTTATAAAAGGAGAAAAGGGTTAAGAGTGGTCCTAAAAGTAGGAGTTCAGTGTATTTTCTGCTGAGTTCTTCTCCTCTGTACTTTTACAAGCTAACGGAAACCTCACCTGTGCAACATTATCTACTCATTACTACAGGATTAATGGCCGTAAATCAATTGCTCAAACATTCTTTCTTGGTTACACCAACACAATCCAGTGGCTCCAACTTGACTTTCAACCTTCATTGTCCCAACAGGAAAATATTTTGTGCAATTTCTAGAGCCCACTCACTGTTGTGACAGTAAGTCGTAATACAGTAAAAACTTGTGTTTATAGCAGCCACTGTTTGATAACATCTACTGACAGACAACTGCTTCATGCAGAGCAAAAGTGAAACAGGAAGATCCTGTTGCTCTGCATTAACCCTTAGCCTGCCACTCACGACTATAGCTCCATATGCAAACAGCTTGGATCCGGATGAGACGCCGAGTAACTCGGCGTCTCATCCGGATCCAAGCTGTTTGACACTCTGACAACATTTTCAGCAATTTTGAGCAACTTTGAAGCACTTTGAAACTTGAAGCAGACGAGAAATATAGCAGACGACAATTTATTTGGCGGGCTAAGGGTTAAACTGTAATACGTTTTTATACCAGCTACTTTATGTACATTTTGTATCTGTTTAACACGAGTCTGACTGTCATATAATTTATTTGTTAAGTTCTGTTATAAGAAAACACAATTGTAATGTTTACTTAATTCTTCAAGATAGCTAGGGATGAACTGTTGTATATCACTTTCTTGGTAAGAAAGTGTAAGAGGCCTATAAATATTATTACATGGGATTCAAGGTGTAATATAATTATGCTTAATATATCTTCAGGATTGTAAACCTTTACAGTTGAATCCACTGAATGCAGTATTATACAATTCATGTTCATACATTATAACAATAATTAATTATTTTGACCCTCCTCATGTTGAATATTAAAATACATAACCCCGCTCACTATGATTATCTTATCATCTGAACTATAACATTGGCTAATAAATAAAACAAGAAGAAAACATTTCTCCAGGACAGAGTGAAGACACATGTTAAACATATCCTGTAAGAAAACAGTGTAGACCCTGATCAGACAGCTCCTCACTCTAGGAGCTCTTTGATCTCGGTTTACACAAAACAATCAATATATGCTGTTAAACATGAGAAGGGTTAACACTTATCTAGTTAAGTGTTACTTAGCCTAGCATTTACACAGTATTCATATGTAAGCTTCTTCAATTGAAAAGACATACATGCCTAAAGAAACTAAAGATAACAAGTAGAGTATTACTGAATCCAAACATGCCGTTTACCAGTTAATGGTGTGCCATGCAAAACTTGAACAAAACTTTTAACCAAAACTGTAACCAAATGTAACAGACAGACAGAAAGACAGACAGACAGATTGAGACAGCTTCACTTAACTAGCCTTTACAAATTACAGTTAAACCTCTCTATTATGACCACAAAATTATAACAAATATTAGGTGTGCTTCAACAGGTGATGGCTAACAGCAAGGTAACAGTAAAACAGAAAGTTCCTTTGGACGCTTTCTGTTTTACTGTCACCTTGCTTTAAGCTGTCACCTGTCTTTTATGCAATCAATAAGTGATTCGTTTTTGTGGAGGTTATAAAGAAGTTTAACTGTATTCATTTGTATGCACATGTATCTTTGAAAAGATATAGAATCTTAAGATAACAACAGTACACTGGAGTATTGCTGAATCAAAACATGCCCATTACCAATGAACGGTAAGCCTCTAAAACAAAACTTGAACCAGATCTTTAACCCTTTCCCTAATAAATGCGCCTAAATGCGCCTTTTAGCGCATATGATTTATTCCTCCGCTCAAGAAAATAGTTTCAATTTTATCCGTAATGAGTATATAGTATAGGGAACATTTTCTATATTCTAGCACATGGAAGCTTAAAGCAGGCTGAAAGTAAAGCAGAATGCGCATAAGGCGCATTCTGCTTTACTTTCAAACCTGCTTTAAGTGGTCACCTATATTCAATACTAGAATTAGGCTATCAGGTAAAGGGTTAACCAAAATTAAGTGTAACTGATGGACAGAGACAGACAGACAGACAGATGGATGGTGACAAAACCTAAGGATATTTTTAAATTTAACCAAATAGTTAACAAAAACTTTAACCAAGTGTAAAATATAGACAGAGACAGACAGGTAGAAGGATGCAGACAAAATATATAGTATTTATACTCCCCTACCTCTCCCCCTTCCCCTAGACAGATGGATGGACATAATACTTAAGAAATTCTTTGATTTCAAGCAGAGGAATTATGTTTGGTATATTTGATATGACCTAACGGGGGAATTCCTAAACATTTTATTACAGTATAGTATCATCTAGCCCTAATCTTTAAGGCTTAATCTTTATCCTGACACAATATTACTTCTGTCCGCATCAAAATTATTCTCTGCAAAGTTGTCTTCAAATTATGGGTCATATGCCATTTTACTAAAGATACACACAATAATAATGAGCGTCAACATTTTTCAGCCTGATTAGATTATAAAGTTACTCAGAGTTGATCTGGATTCTGTCTGTTTGCAAATTTAAGTTAACTGCATGGGATATAACAAGATAAATATTGAAATATTTTGGTGTTGGTAATTCTAACTTCATGTCTAGGTATTACACTGGCTTACATTTTCTCTGCCTACAACTTGAATTTAATCCTTCTTCTACTGAATATTCATAACTCAAACATTTTAGCTGGTCAAAATTTTATGACACAAGAATTGGAATGCAATAAAAGTCCTTATAACAGGAGATTTTTACTTTTTTTCCATCTTAGCCTTCAGTAGTCATTTTTCTTTAACCATTTTCCCCTGAATATTCATATATACTAAAAGGAAAAAGAAACGCAGGGTAACCTTTCAAGTCTGTCTGTACCTAGTTTTAAATGCTCTCATTTAATCGAATATTCAAAAAGATTATTTTATGTTGACAATTTATCATTATTGAACATATTGACAAAGTTTCATTCCAGTGTGACCAATAGTTCATGAGAAAATGGTTTCTTATTGACATTAACCCCTCCCCAAGTAAAAGTGTAGCGCCTGTACTTGGAGTATAAAAGCTTGTTCAATATCTTGTATGGTCTCCTCTAGCATTTGTCGCAGCTATATGACTCTCCTATGCACGGAGTTCATCAGCTTCCCCTCCTTATTCTATAACAGATCATTCCCCGAACCTATCGCTCTTGAGAACTTCGCGTTTTCAATGTCGTTGGTATACATGACGTTGACCATCAAATCAATTTAGAGTGAACCGGGACTCGTCAGTGAAGAGAACCTGTCTCCACTACATCAGTGGAAAGTTTTTGGGCGAATGTGCCACTAACCACGCGCTACGGCGTGCGCGACGCTGACCTTTGACCCCTGACCAGTTCCGTACAGTGTCGGCATGGATATGTCGACTATGATTGCCTTACCCAGATCTGGGTCTACACTGTTTTCAAAAAGTCTCAATATCAGCTAGTATATATACAGTCAAACTTGTATTAAGCGAACACCCAAGGGATGGCTCAAAAGTGGTCGCTGAATAAAATGGCCGCTGAATACAACATGATTGATGTGGGTTGTTATCTTTTTCGTCCTTAATATGAATTGAATAACTTGATATAGTCCATATAGTTGAACTTACCCTTCTTACATTATAATATCAATCGATTTTTTTATCCGTAATTGCATAAATAGGCCGATATATGTACGAATTTATCAATAGCACCATAAAAACGCTGATATACGCTTCGCTATTTCAATGTCAAATTAACAGATACCATGTGTGTTAATTCGCCGAGAAATTGACATGATTCTTGAGGAATATGATCTTTGTTACTGTTTAAAGATTTCGGTTCCTATGTTAGCAGGTATTCCCTGAAAAATTATGAGACAGGGCATATGCGCGAAAGAGTACAAACTTGGGCTAACTAAGCCTAACTTCTATTTTTTGTTCACTCGTTATTATTCAGTATAGCCCGGACGTAAAAGGCGGGAAAACGGTTTCTTTGTTTACAAGAGACCAACCAATAAAACACCAGATTTCCGACACACCCTCTAGAGAAAGTCACATGTTTCATACACGTGACGTATGGGTGATTCTTCAAAATAAAAATGGCTGTCGAACAGGCGTTGAAAGGAAGTCACCATAAAACAGCAGAGGGTCTACGGAATCAAATTAATAGATGTCAAACCTTTAGATTCCTATTAGAGTATTCATAGCGGCAATCGATTTCTAAACAATGTACTTAAGTTCCTTGTTTGTCAAAGTTCGATTTTGCGTACGTTTTCACACCTTTCATGAAATTGAGAAACACCAATCTTAATTGCGAATAAGTGTGAAAAGATGTCAAATGTTTTGACATAATTGATAAATTATGACCTTTTAATCCCGATGCGGTCGTTTAATGAAACGAAATTTGTTGTTTAGGATGAAAAAACACCGGTCGCTGGACGCGTTAGACAAAAGTCGTTGAATACACTCAATTTACATAGTAAAAACGATCCGGTGGGCTTCAAACCGGCCGCTTACCACAAAGGTCGCTTAATAGATGTGGTCGCATCAGCAAGTTTGACTGTATATGTAGCAGAAGGTTTCAGCAATTTATTTCTTTAAACATAGAAAATACTCTATAACTTCTTTTCCATGATTGCATTAGCATATTTCACAGTACTGTTATGATGAACATGTCAGATGAAAAGAGCCCCAGATATCCTGTACGGAAAAATTGGATTAAATTTTTTCTGTTGACCCATACCAGGCTGATACACCAGTCAGCTTGAACTGTTGTATTATGAATGAATTTAAAGCCATTTATCGCCAATAGCAGTGATATGTTATCCTTATCATGTAAATGTTGCTCTAATCAAGCAGAAATATTTATAAACACGATATGATGGAATGAATAAACCTGTGATTAGACATGAATGTTCAAACATATTCCAGCCCTAATTCTGTTACACACCAATAAACAGCATTTACCAACATTTCAGACCTAATCTAGCTGGGAAACCATATCAATTACTACCTGATGTAGTACAGTATTAACTGACAGTCATAATAGAACTTTACCATTAGTGTAGGACAAAGATGTAGTTTTAAATGTATGATCATCAAATATTTAAGTTAATAAAACTTTGCAAGGGAGGGGTAACTCTGTTATCACTTGTAAGTGCTATGTGCGGCCCAAGAGGCTCTGTTGACCTAAATGACCTTGTAACATATAAACTCTGCCCCTCATAACAGTATATACACTCAGTACAAAAAGAAATGAGACTTACATTCAGACGAATTTCATTTCACTTGATGTAGTTTATTGTAACAAAACACTTTGTAGATATAAAAGTACAATTCATTGTGAGTGAATTCCACACAAATCATAACAATACTATGAATACAAACAATGTTATGATAAATAAACAAGCGTTACCCTTAATTATTCTCAAAATTCAAAATTCGAGGCCATACCTGGTGAAATGGAGGGCCAATGGAGAACATTGATGTCGTTTGCAACCATGAAGTTATGGGACATACGATTGAGTATCTATGGGATGAGATGAAGAGGAGGATTTATTCTCGAGTACCGGTGTAGTCTGCAGGTGGGTTAGAAACTACCCATGGCTTCCACACATGCTTGGAATGCTATCCCTCAGCATTTTGTTGCACAGCTAATGAACTCGATGCGCCAGAGATGCAGAGCTTTGATCCGTAAGAGACAGTTGTACCAGATTCTGAACTTTAAATTTGAGAACAATGGTGACGCTCAATAAATTAACAAAATGTAATTCGTATTTATTATATTGTTATGGTTTTTTATGAGAGTTACTCACAATGAATTGTACTTTATCTATACAATGTGTTTTATTACAATATTAAAGTGAAATAAAATTCATCTATATGTAACCCTCGTTTCTTTTTGTACTGAGTGTATATATTAATGTACTTTGAAAACAGTGTAGACAGCTCCTGAAAAAAGTGTCTCATCAAGGTCTGCAACATATTTTATAGTAGTTTGCACTCTTTTCTGGTAATATTTATCCTTATTTTATTCGATGTAGGCCAGTTCAAATGATGAATATTCAAAGTCTAGTTTTATAAATGAATATTTAGTAGAAGACGGGTTAAGATAAGACCCTGATCTCTATTGAAACCTATCCCTAACAGAAATAGTCAAAGGTTTCTGTAGTTAATGAATAAATTAAAGGCATAAAAATGTGTATCTACTGAGTAATGTGTTAATTCCCATTGTAAATATTGACCATCAATCACACTAAAGAAATGGTAAGTATGGTGAAATTCTATAGCTCAATACAAACCCCGTGTACCACAACTCAAGCTTACCTTTACCCCCAGAATCATTTCAAGCAAGATGTAATGCCCAAGTCTCAGTTTTGTGCAAAGCTTTCTTAAAAAAATTATATTAAAGCTAATCTTGTATCAATTTTAAGTGACAATTCAGTAAAATATCTATTAGAAGTCTTAAATTTGGGTGGTTGCATAATGCAAGATAAAGGCAATGCAGAAAGCTTTCTGCATGACTTTTTACTCTGCATTAAACATTCAACTGTATTGATAGCTTGCTACCCTACATCATTTTGATTGCTTAATACAAGAATGACTGTATAATGAACGCTCAAAGGACAAGATAAAATCTATGCTAACACATGACCCATGATTATTGGCAATGAAGAAAGAATGATGTTGTATTGTCAATAACCACAACCAAAATCTGTAATGTCTATATCTAGATTAGCCTATTTATGCCTGGATATTGCAATGAGCTCTCCCTGTTTACTTGGAAGATTCTATTGCAGATATACAAGTGTGATCTAAAGACACTGCAGACTGTTTGTCAACACAGAAAAATACTTCATATGATATAGCAAACAGTGCAGAACCTGATTAGACACCATATTAAATGCAGTATCTCATCAGGGTCTACACAGTTTGTAAATGTCTACTTTAGTAAATGCAAGGCTTCAATGGGTTAAATGGATGGAAGATGTGTAGACTTCACATAGCTAAAAAAAGGGGGAGCCTTATAAATTTTAAAATCTTTGTATCACTATCAATATTAATTATTACTTTTGTAATGGCCAAAAAAGAGATGATTCTAATAAGTAAGACACAATATTGGTTGAGAGATTATGGAGAAAACAGAATGTTAAGTTTAATCCCTCTTATCTGGAGCCCTAGCTGCTAGTAGTAGGAAGGAAGGAAAGTTATGATAGATAATATGAATTTCATGAGTATACAAGATGATATTTATGATTAAACCTTTCAGTTAATGTAAGATGTTAACACACATTATAACCTCTATAATCATGCCAGTATTTCCATGTTTTATGAGTTTTTCATATTTCATTCATTACATGCAGTACTAGACAGATAATCTGCTTTACATGTATGTTCAGCCTGTTTTATGAAACCCCTTGAAATATATTCAAAACAGGCTACTAGGAAAAGAGTTAATGCAGAAAAAAAGTAATACAGGCAGCTCCTTTGGGATCACTCTACATAACTTTTGCCCAGCATTAAACTGCCCAGAGCTCCAAATAAGATATGTGTATTTCAAACATTCACTTTCTTATTTCTTCAATAAACCCTATGTTGTGACCACTCAAGGAGACAACTCTAATGAGTGGTCACAACATACTGTTTGGTGGAATCATAAAGAAGAAATTGCTGAAAATGTTCAGATTACCCACTCTGATGTCTGGAGCCCTGACGGCCTACTATTTTAATCCTTAATTCCATAGATACGCATTTAATTTATTCTTCCACTGAAAAAATGTTTAACTTTATACAGTCATGAATATGAACTGGTATCATAAAAAAATTTTTTTTATATTCTAGCAGATGGTAACTTAAAGCAGGCTGTAGATAAAGCAGAATGTGCCTTAAGGCACATTCTGCTTTACTTTCAACCTGCTTTAAGTAGTTACCTGTTTTCAAAACTAGACAAAGGTTATGGAGTAAAGGGTTTAAACCCTGTCCATTTATCTTCTTTATTCTTATATATTTTTCCACACTATAGTGAAAGGCTAGTTCAGAAGCATCTTGTTATTCTGGTCTTAATACAGCTGGAACTCATATCCCAGTAATACAGGGTTAATGTCTAGGATATAGCACTTGCTACCAGGGAGGAACAGTTACTAATTATAAGCAGAGAGGAGTTGGAGTATTACTACATGTATGTTACACAGTAGGTAACTAGGTATACATGAAAAAATAATGTCACTTACTACTTCTATGGGAGCTCATGCCTAAAAAATAAATAGCAATCAAGCAAAATGTTATTGAACATCAGTACACAAGAAAGATCTAATATATAACTAATGTATGAAAATATATACATGTACATAGCTCAAGAAATGGGGAATATTCAAAACCTAGGGGAATTTTGCACCAAATTATTTGATATGATTACTCATTAGATTTGTCTCTTTGCTAAAATTCTAATGAAATTCTAATGAGTAGTTTCATCATACATTTTAATGGAGACAAAAAGGAAAGCATTTTATAATTTTGATTTACCATGTCTAACCCATTACTCCATTAATATGCCTTTTTGCACCTGAAAGGACAAGGTTCACGAAGCCTCCATTTTGGCCCTGTAAAATCTCTTTTTTTCAATTTATGTTTTAGATATATTTTCTCTTTATTTGTCAATTTCAGATATTAATACTTCATATTATACATAAAGCTCATCCCAAATTCAAATTTTGACAACTTTATAGTTTCTTGTAAATGGACCACGAGGCTGAAAAAGGCCAAAAAGGCAGATTTTGGTACAATTAAGGGTATAAATCATAGAAATAAACAATGCGACACTAATGCGACACAAAGATATTTTAAGTACACAATACATATTTAAGTTGAAGTACACGTAACATATCCAAATTTTGAAGTGTCGCATGCGTGGCTTCATAGTTAATTTTTAGGATTTATACCGAGAATTGTACCAAAAATCAGCTTTTTTGACTTTTTTGGCCTCTCGGTTTATTTACAAGAAACTATAAAATTGTCAAAACTTTACTTTAGGTCGTTTGTGTGTATATTATGGAGTATTAGTATCTGATATTGACAAATAAACAGTAAATAAAGATAAAAATCTTTTTTGGTAAAAAATATTTTTTACAGGGCCAAATCGGAGGCTTCGTGAACCTTGTCCTTTATTCCTCTACTGAAGAAAATAGTTCCACTTTGTACAGTAGTGAATATGTAGTGTAGGAAATATTTTCTACACCCTAACAGAATGATAGTAGCTTAAAGCAGGCTGAAAGTAAAGGCACATTCTGCTTTACTTTTAACCTGCTTTAAGTGGCCACCGGCCTTTTAAAACCAGCAATAGGCTATTGGGTAATGGGTAAATGAGAGCCCTGGTATACATAGCATATGTACATGTATGCATTATATTGTTACATGCATAATGAAAACATTATGATAGCTGAAACATTTAAAATAAGCATACAAATTAAACAGGACTACTATATATGGTAAGAACAAGACTGCATATTCAATAAATGCTTATGTCCCCGGTGGCAGCCTTTTACACCTTTAATTTCCTCTACTGAAGAAAATATTTGACAGAATACAGACATGAATATTCACCTGAATATTTCTTATATGCTAGCAGATGGAAGCCTTCAGAAGCATTCTGCTTTAGTTTCAGCCTGCTATATGACTAAGCTTCCATCTGCTAGGATATAGAAAATATTTCATATGGTAGTCATATTCATGACTGTATGAAGTGGAACTATTTCTTCAGTGGATGAATAAATTAAGGCTTAAAGACATTTCCTGACCTACTTTCAGTGATATCATCTTAACACAATTTACCAGGTCTAAAAGCATGCAGCCCTGTGCGAGTTGTGCCGTTACTGTTATATTGTCTATGGAAAAAAACATTGAAGCATTTCATGTAATGCCCGTACCTTATATTTGTTAGTTTGGTTAGTAACCCATTGAAAAAACCTTGAGTGTGAGTATGTCAGGGCCTCTCTAGACAACTTGAGATTAGTGACATTGGCTGTGCACACTTTACTCCTGCTACTTTCACGCCTATCGAGAACAATGAGGGGGGGGGAGTCCATCAAAAGACTGAGGAAATGTCTTTAAAAAGTGTATATGGGTATAACACTGATACAATGATAATATTTAGGATTTTGCATCACCTCGGAGGGCATTTAACCCTTTCCCTCATAGAAGCACCTTTAAAGTGCATTTTATTTATACCGCCAATGAAGAAAATAGTTTCAATTTAAATAGTGATGAAAATATATACCGTAAGAATCTTTTTTCTAAATCCTACCAGATGATAGCTTAAAACAGACTGTAAAAAGTAACGCAGAATGCACCTTAAGGTGCATTCTGCTTTGCTTTCAAACTGCTTTAAGTGTATGGTCACCTGTGTTCAAAACTAGAACCAGCTTATGGGGGTAAAGGGTTAAGGTTCTTGTAAAGTGTTTTTTGGTGCATTTTTGAAAGGTGATATTTTGGTCATTTATGGAGCAATGTTGCATAATTTCATATCAAAATGTTTGTATTGAAATGAACAAACTTATGAGATAGCTTACAATTTGAAAGAAAAACTGTGTTTCTTGATTTTGAACAATATGTTTGGATTTGCACCAAAATGTGAAGCAAATTTTCTGTACTGAAATTCAACAAATCCTTCCTCTATATTGAAGAATATGCTTTACATGAGGTAGTAGGACCAAAATCCTGACGAAATCCACTCAAATAACAACAGAAGAAGTCATGGAATATTTGACAATTTTCAAGGACAACACTATATCGCCATGGGGGACTACTTATTTTTTCCAAAGTATGGTGGGCAACACGAGCCTCTTTCAAACATTATTACATGTATAAATATGCAGACTGTATTATTTTTTTCATCCTTTTTTAACTGAATTATACCTTGAGAATACATTGAGAATCGTTGTTGGGCTCTCGCGGGAGGATCTGCTTCTTTATAAGCCCATCCTCTTCCTAGAATTCTTCTATAACTGTGTTTTAACGCATGTTGCAAGATATATACATGATTATAATGATTTCATTGCGTATAACGATTACACAATTGCTATTCAAATCCCAGGTCACTTTATGCGTCTAAGCTTGCCAACGTGATCTTACTTTGCACGTGCGCAGATACAGGTGTTTCACTGTAAACAGCGCTACATTGATTACCGCGAAGGCAAGAGAGTCTCTCGCCACGGTCCGCTCGCCTCACGGCGCAAAAAGGAAGAGTGACCACGGAGAACGATATGTTTGAGAGACATAATGGGTGGTGGCAGCGCTATGGTCTGGGTTGGGAAAATGGGAACTCTGGAAATTGACTTTGTTATTATTCAATAAAATGCCAACGCTCAGCGTTACATCAATGTTTTAAATAGCACAGTGATACGATTCATACAAAATAAAGGAAGGACCTGGCATTTTCAGCTTGACAATACATGTATAAAGCATCACACGGCGCGTATCACCACACAATTTCTTGCTAAAAATACATTAACGTCCTGCCTTGGTCTGTTTTATCCTCGGACATGAGCCCAATCGAACACATATCGGATGTATTTGATAACAAGGTCGGGTCAAATTATCAAAATTATTCCATAAATTAATGACCTCCAACGTGCATTTTGGTTGGAATGGCAACGTATTTGAAACGTTACGTAAAATCAATGAGGGGACGTATTCTGCAATGCATCCGTAAAATGGAGGGAACAGTGGTTACTAGTGCTTTTTTAAACAGCACTTTAAATGCGCATCAAGTAAATGTTTGTTTCCAGATGCTTTGGTCATTCTTAGTATTAAGAATATTCCATTTCGACCCCTCTCAACTGAATTATTCATTAAACAGTATGCGATATTTAATTCTAATCCAATGAGGTACACAGACACATGGATATGACATTGAAGCTAAGATTACAAAAATAATTCATCCGGCATACAACTGTATCAACAAAATTTATTATTTTTAATTCTATATAAACTGAAGTGAGATCCGGTTGTTTATAACTCTCTTTGAAAAGTGTTGTAAACTTAATGATGTTTTTTTAATTTGAAAAATATTTTTAAGGTAAATTCTTTCTATATGTATATCCTCCATTTCTTAAAATAATTTTCAACATTATATCATGTCACCACGGCTTCGTCAATGACCAAGCAATTTTTGAAAACCAATCTTTCGGTACATGTAAGGTTGACAATCCAGGAGACGCTTATTGGCAGGCTTACATAATTTTTCAACACTTCTTTCAAGAATAGATATCATAATACATGATAATAGTGTTTCCATATTGACCTGACGAGTGCTTTGTTAAAAATTATGAAATATCTGTTCGCAATGTAATCATACATTCTGATTATTTAGGATAATACACTGATGGATTTGTTATCTTTTTCAGCTATATGACTACTTAACTTTTTAGTCCTGTTAAAATATTACCCCTAAATCCCCCTTTTCACTAACAGACTCAATGTACGCAAAGTTCAAAGTATACTGGTAATATTGGTTGTCTCTTCCAAAGTGTATGGTTCTGTAATTTTTCACATTAAAACGCAACAGCCACTTTGACTATGTTTAAGGCATCTAAGTCGTGCTGGATAATATCAATTTTAATGTCTTTGTTGTATAGGTTGGTACCATAAGCGAAGAATTTCACAATACTACGTATAACTTCAGGGGGAGGGGTCATCTATTATAAACATATGAATAATGTGGGTCCCAGGATACTTCCCTGGGGTACCCCACATAAAATGTCTTTCCACGAAGAAGACCAGGGTCCTTTCACAAATACATATTGCCTACGTCCAGTAAAAAAGTTACGTTTCCATGACAAAACTGGCCCCTCTGATACCAAATACTGATACTTTGCGAGAAAACGTTAATGTACTATGCTCTCAAAAGCTTTGACAAAATCTAAATAAACATTATATTTTCCAAACTTCCATCACCCTCAATGTAGTGTGACTAATAATCTATCAATTCAATTAACTGTAAAACGCAGGATCCCCTAGAGCGAAAACCAAATTGAGCCTTAGATAAACTGATATATGATTGTGTCTGACTAAATGTTCAAATATATGTGCCCTTATCAGTGTTTCTAAATACTTACAACTACTGAAGTAAGGTTGTCAGGGTGGTAGTAGCATATACTCATGAACCATAACAATATGTTAATGTGTGTGTATGTGTGAAATGCAGAAGCAGAATATACATGAAAAGATAGAAGGACAAAAAATAATTGGTGTGTCTCTGCCCAAAGCAATCGTCTCAAGTGTCCCTACTAGGACCCCATAGAAGCCAAATTCGGATCCGTGCAGTATTGTATACAGTGGAGAAAACGTTATTCTTTCCCAATAAACGCGTTTACGCTAAAACTATTATTTTCTCTGCAAACAATTTGGACCCAGATCAGACGCCGGGTAACCCGGCGTCTGATCAGGATCCAAACTGTTTGCCACCAAGATAAAGATGAATTATCAGAATTGTCCAAAAATTGTACTTTTCTACGTTTTAGTGTTTTGCGTTTGCGTACGTTTCCCTTTAAACGGGAAAGAATAACAGATTCGCCACTGTACATGTACAATGTGTAGATGGATGTATCGCTTGACCGGACTAGAGCTGGAATACATTCACAGCAATATAAAGCTTTATATAATAAAGATCGCAATGCAAAGTGAAATATTAATCAACATTACAATAGCCGGAAAGATGTGGAATACTTGAAAGGGTGGAAAAAGGTGATTTAAAGGGACAAACTCTTGATTTTCCTGAAACAAAGGTCAGCTGTACAGGGACAGAATAACTTTCGCGGCAAGTAGTCCGCTAAAGAATTGTGACATACGAAGGAATTTATGATCGAAAGTAATGTGCAATGCGCTTATTTTATTGAGTATGTATCCAACATTAATAATGTACTGAAATAAAAGTTGATAATATGGATATTAAAAAACGAGAAAATGTGGATTAATCGTTGTGTTGGATAAACGACAACTTTCAGTGATATTGATATGATTGAACGGATATATTGTCTAAATGCAGTGAATCGGGTGAGTGACATTCCATCAATCATATTGCTTGTTCTTTTCTCTGTCCGCACGTATATAACAATCGTCAGTCGGTGTTTGTAGATTTGGAGTAGCTGGACTTTAAATGTTGGCAAACTTCTTAAAATTTGTAAAATGCAAATGGCTGCCCTTGAATCAAGCAAGGGGTATTTGAAAGGCCAATTGCAGGGAGTTTTCCTGACTTTTGTAAAACAATCTGTGTAGGAGTACCCAGTATGTAAGGGGTTCTTTGTATGTATTCTACCAGATTTCCGAAAAAACGTGCCATTTAGTGATTTGATATATTCTGCTGAAGAGTTTATTTTCATTCCATGTTCGTTACTTTTTGAGCTTCTGACAACACAAGTACACTTAAATTTATGGCAATTTAGGCGTGCTCCTTTTCATTGACCAATTATTTATAATGTGTGAAAATATTTTTAGCCAATGTGGAATAGTTATTGAGTATTACAACTTTTCAAATTTGGGTATTTTTTCTCGTACAGGGACCAAAAAACACTATACATGAACCTTAACTGGGGGTATACAGTACACTGAAACTCATGTACCTAGTTTATTCCCTCTTATCTGGAGCAGTGCTTTCAAACCAAGGCAGAGGCTCTGACAACTAGGCAGGTCTAACGATGTTTGAAGACAATCATAACATTCACTATTGACTACATTACCGTACCTGGGTGAAATTGGTCAATATCACTTGCCTGTCATCTGACAAGTGTGTATTTACTTATGGTAAACAAAGTTTGATTTTTTATTCGATAATGACAGTGGTGTCTGTGTACTATTAATCCGTATCTTTGCTAATATACAAATATCCCGAGAAATGCTAACAGTCTGGATCAATCTGTTGAACCTATAGCTACAGAATTTTTCAGCTGAAATTTCTTTATAAAGGGAGGGAAGTTTCATGCATTTTCTTTGATTCAATGACATTTTTGATGCATTAAGATTTGGTGATGTGAGGAGTGTGGGCTTGTTTCTAGAGGTGTTGGTAGTCAAGGAACGATGGTCTGATTTGTGAAGATATCAAGAGGACCATTAATCCTAACACAAACATATCGGACTGTGTCGTAAGATACGTCTATACAAACTCACCACATTTAGGACTGTAATTGAGTGATTTATGTAAAGTTTTGGAGAGATAACGACATGCCTTGCAGACATACCTGTGGGATTTTGTTTCTTCACTGTCAAATCATTGAACAGAAACATACAAAGAGTAAATACAATTCAAAATTGACTTTTTCTATTTGTGTTTTAATTTTACACATAAAATGGAAAAGCAAACACTAAATGAGAGACAATTAAGAAGAAGGCCATAGAACTATTTTTTCGCTTTTGATCAACACTAAAATAAAATCTTGCATTTTGTCAGTTCATTTTCCATTAGTTTGTAGATTCAGCGATCTTCCCACATGATCTCTATAGTTAAACCGGTGTAAAGCAGTCACTTAAGGTTGAAGACCCCTACTGTGATGGGACCAATGTTGGTCAATAAGATTTAATATCAGTACTCTATGGAGAGGAATCAGCCATTCTTGTCAACAGTTGGCCTGCTCCTGAACCATGCTAATGCATAATGGAACTGACTGACTTCAATGGAAGAAAATATTTAAAGGCATAAAAATTCATATTTATGGGTAATGGGTTAAGCATTCTCAACCTTAAAAGTAAATGAAGCGTGTAACCCTTCTGCCTGGAGATTTCTGTGATTCTCCAGACATCAGTAAATGGCTCGAAACATAATTAAGTTTGATTGTATATTGCGATTTCATACAGTGTGACACCCTGTACGTTTTGTTTTCATATCTCTATGAAAACAAGAAATATTCTAAATTCTTAAACAAAAATAATTCATTAAAACAATCACCTTTTTGGTGTTGAAAGAGAGCAATCAAGAGTGATAAATTACATAATGTTATTACATTCCACACATTTTGGTTTGTCAGATTGCATTCAGTTTTCATTCTCTAACCCTTTACTATGCAGGAAACAAGCTTATTTATCCTTTATCCCATTGCATAGTTCTAGTTAAGAAGACAGGTGGCTACTTAAAGCAGGTTGAAAGTAATGCAGAATATGCCTTTTTAGCAGTATTTTGCTATACTTTCAATCTATTTTAAGCTGCCATCTGAAGTTTAGATACTGGTAAAGTGGTAATGCATTCTGTGTTGCGTTTAGGACTTCCTTGGTTTGGACTGCTTTCCTTAAGTATAGAAATATTTATAGGCATAAAAGGCATATTTATGGAGTAATGGGATCTAAGCAATGGCTAATAACAGAATGGAATGGCTACAAGAAAGTTCACCATCAGTAAATACAATTGACCGCAATCAATAAACATGTTAAGATTAGTTAAATGTTTTCAAAGGACGGTATTGATCGCTTTGCATATGCAATAAATTAGATCCCATTATAGAAAGTCAGTGAAATGTGGTTAATCTTTAATACGAAATCAATTTGTTGTGTTTACCCTGAACTTAAGTAGGCAAACAGCTAGGTGAATACAGAAAATAGGAAGATATTTAGATAACACTTGAAACAGCGGGGTCATAATCTCAGCAAAAAGGCAAAACCAAACCAATATACTGAAAGTGACGGTGATGCCTGTGTTCAGTGAGAGTTTACTCCATTACACAATGAATATGCCTTTTTATGTCTTTAACTTATTCCTCTACTGATGAAACAAGTTGCACTTTATACAGTCATGAATATGCACCTTAAGAAATATTTTTCTGTATCCTAGAAGATGGTAGCTTGCTTTAAAACAGGCTGAAAAAAGCCCATTCTGCTTTACTTTCAACCTGCTTAATAAGTGGTCACCTATCTTCAATACGTTTTGCCCAAGAAACTTCAATGGACAATTCCAGTTTCCAAATTATGGTCAAATATTACTATTTAGGGTTGTACTAACACCCCTATTTAGGGTTGTACTAACACCCTATTTCCAAAATGGCAAACAGTAAAGACCCTGATTGATCAGAGAACTCTTAGAGTATCCCTCTGATCTGAGGATGCACTGTTTGCATAGGACAAGGTATTGTTTGTAAACTATGCATATGCATGTCATTATCGACAACTACAGTAGAACAACGATCGGATGGCGTTGTTTACAAAACAGGGCACATGTAAACAAAGAAAATTAGTTAAAATACCAATAAGTACAAGTTTGACAACCATACTAGCATATGCTGTATTGGCGTAGTGGTTATGCTGTTAGACTTTCATGCAGAAGTCTCGAGTTCGAATCCCATTTCGGTGATTTTTTTTTATTAATTTCTAATTAACGACGTTCAGTTTCACTTCCAATATATTTTCATTCTCACAGATTCGTTAGTTATATTATTGAGTCTGTGTTTTATTAATGTTGCATATTTACATCGTGCAGTAGTAGGATCAAAACACATCTTTGTAATCAGTACAAAGACAACATGATGTAGCTCTTTATTGGCTTTGATATCACTTGACTTACTCATTCTATCCATGTTTGTTTAAACTATGAACATTAGCGCATATTAGTGAAATAAACAAAAAAGAAAGAAAAAAAAGAAAAGTGGTGTTCTATGGGTTCGAACTCACGACCCTCAAAAGTAACTAGTAATAAGTACTACTAGGCAGCACGCTTATCCACTGCACCAAACAGTCACACAAGTCACCTGCTTTGATTTACCAATACAACATGTCGCAGTTGTATATATCGTTATTTTTTTGTTTACATACACAATGTGTTGTAAACAACGCCATCCGATCGTTGCACTACTGTAGATGGTAAATTGACAAAAACAGATTTGTTTTCAAAATAAAAGTTTAGCAACAGCTTTTTAAATTTTCAGGTCCTTTAACTCAAGCAATGAACAGTGATTATATCTATGCAAACAGTTTGTATCTAGATGTATTTGCTTAGTTTTAGAAATCTCATTTCCTTCATTCAAAAGGCCTGAGCTACATGATGGCATCATAATTTGCTGTGACTACTATTGATATTGAGAAGCTATTAACCCTTCTCATTCTATACAGATTTTGTCTGTAAAAGTGCTTGTTTTCTAGCAGACTTTGAAGTAGATATCTGCCATATTTGTTTAGAAAATAAACAAGTACTCAGAGCATCAAAAAAGTGTGGAGCCCAGGATATCATTGAATTATTAATGCCTCATAATTTGCCAAGGTTTTCATAAAATGGTCTATTTAGGGTTATGAAGGTTTGGTCATAAAATGAGTACTCGGTCCCCTTTGTGAGCTCATTCATATAAGTGAGTAAAAATATTAACCTTTACAATGCTGAATCTTTAAATGGACTCTTCCCTTTTCTGATAAATGATTAGTTTACATTGACTCTTGAGGTAAACACTGTTTGTAAGAGATGTACAGTAAAACCTCTCTATTATGACCACTAAAAGGAAGGATAATTAATGGTATAAAAGACAGGTGACAGCTAGCTTAAAGCAAGGTTACAGTAAAATAGAAAGCTCCTTTAACCCTTTGAGCCCTAGTCCCGCATATAGGCGTCCTTTTCAAACAGTGTACATGTGAATAGTACACTTGTCCTGTGCAAACAGTGAAGACCTTGATCAGAGGGCTCCAAAAGGAGCCCTCTGATCAGGGTCTTCACTGTTTGTCATAATGCCAAACAGTGACAAAAACAACCCTTAAAAGTCAGAAATGGACTAGACTAAAATGGAAACTGGGATTGTCCATTTGAAGTTTTAGGGAGGAAAGAGTTAAAGAAGCTTTCTGTTTTACTGTAACCTTGCTTTAAGCAGTCACCTATCGAAAACACCTAATATTATAACATTATGTAGTATTCGTAATGGAGAGGTTATACTGTATATACTCAGTCTCAACATTGCAATGGTTAGTACTGGATAGTACAGGTGAAATTCAATACTTCAAACTCGCTTCAGTCAAAATTAGCCCTATTTCTTCAATTGAATTTCGATAAATCAACCTTGTTCAAGTAAAACGTACACATATTTCAAAGTTAGAACGTGGCTAAGCCATATTTTAGCTTTGAAATATGGGCAAGTTCAACTTAAGCCAGTTTCAAGTTATTGGAGGTCAAATGTATATACTCAGTCCTAAGCATGGTAATGGATAGTGTTTGTTGATACACTTAGTGCAGGTTTTATTGGTATGACACTATGAAAATATTTCTTTACAAAACTTCGATCTCTTTGCAAAATATTGAAATGATTTTCACCTGTTCTGCCAGGTCTAGGAGCCACTTGACTATGTCCCTAACTCTTTCAACACCAAGGACCTATTTAAAATATTCTCATTACATTTGCAAACAGTGTAGATCCAGATCAGAGGGCTCCTATAGGAGACCTCTGATCAGGGTCTACACTGTTTGTGATAATTTAGAGCAGTATTTGTTAAACTACCCGGAATTCCACAAGGGAACCTAATAACCAACATGAGTATATACATTTGAACTTGGAGAGTTGATTTTTGACATTGTTTATTTTAGATTCAAGCTTTTTCTTTGTGGATTGTTTGTGATTGTATCCTAGGTGACATAAGCTAAAAAGTTTAACACTTTCGAGATCTTTAATATATAAGCCCCTGAAACTTCAATTGGACAATGCCCATTTGCAATTAAATCTAGCCAATTTTTGAACATTTAGTGCTGTTTCTTTTCTTCTTTTTTTACAATATATTGCAAAATGACAAAAATACCATGATCAGAGGGCTCTGATCTGTGTCTAGTCGGTCTACCCTGTTTACATAGGACAGTTTTTACTCTTTACAGGTACACTGTTTGTAAATGATGTGTTTACTTATTGCTAGGGTTAAATGGGTTAAAAGAATTGAATATGGATGCCTTTACTTTTTCTCTGTGCTGTTAGGGACTGTATCATGAACAGTTATATCAAAGACAGCTTTGGCTGAATGACAGTAATGCAGAAAGCTCAGAGCTCCTAAATGTGTTTTCTGCTTTCTTTTCATCCTGCACTAAACCACAATAAATAACAATGTATACAGGCATTTCTTAAAGTTAAAAATTTAAGGTTTAAAGCGACTCGCAACCAGATGGTGTATTTGTAAAAATAAAAGAAAATACTCAAATATAACCAAATTCGTAGCATTATCGTGGATTAGAAAAATATGATCAGTCTAAAAACACATTCTAGAAAGTCTTCAAATCCTAGTTTTTTAGATATTTTCCATCGTTTTATACGTGGGCATCGAAAGACGTTATAGAAATTGATAACGGGCTCAGACATATACCCGAGCCGAATTATGTACTCTCCATTAATACACACTGAAGTACGTTAAATCGATACCAAAGATATGAATAGCCCGGTGGTCAAGTGGGCTAAGTGGTTGACTTATTTTGCTACTCTATCCCCACATGCCGGGTCCCGGGGTTCGAATCCCACCAGAGCTCAATAATAATTTTTTTATTGAAAAACATTTTTTAAACAGAATTTCTTATCCTAAACTAATTCTTACCCGTTTATATAAGCGTTTGACATATATTTACAAATTACTATTTTTAATGCTAAATCTGGTTGTGAGTCTCTTTAATATCCCTCCAGGTCATTATGGACCTATTATGGTGGGGACGTCCAGCTAATTACAGGTGGAGAAAGAACCTTGAAGCCCTTTATGGACTTTTTCAGGAACAAATTGGCAACTTGGTAGGACAATCGACCTTCCACAAGCCAGCTGAAGCCTGGAAGGAAAAAATCAGAAGTGCCCAGACTGGGATTTGAACCAACAGCCGTGAGTAGCTAAGTGCTTCAATGTCACAGTGACTATAACCACTAGGCCACGGAGGGAGACTATATACATGTAATTATCTTGTATTGGCTGGATATAATTTTTATGTGATTGCATGGTACTAGTCGTTGTGGGCAAAAGAGTTAAAGACAGAAAAATTCAATTCAAACTATCTTAATTTTCAGGATGTGATCAAAATACTAAATTAGCAACTTTTCCTTTTTGTGCATTTATAATATCGTTATCCTACCAGACAGACCTCAGTCTAAGGGAAATGCTGTGGAAGGCAGAAAACAGAGGGTAAAGGAGTAAGCTGTTTGTCAGGACATCTATGGTGTCCCAATGGTCCAACAGACTATGGAATGATGATACTATATGTACAACATTAGCGCGTTCATCGATGGCCTCCAAAGGTAACAATTTAAACGAAAATGACCTGTTTGCACCATATCAATGGCCAGTGACACAAACGGCCTCAGAGGTAGTGTGCCTATGCAAACGGGAATTCCAATATGGCGTTCAAATAAGTTCCCAAACAACAGCGAACAGTCCCGAGTTAATTTCCAATACTTAATGCATCAAACAAAGCAGCTTACATCTAAGCAGCTAAATCTTATTTTTATATGCGGTAAAATTGATGCATTTCAGTTGATTAGTACACTTTTGCGTGTGTTATTCCAATTTGTAAATAATTCGTTCGTACCCTTGAAAAGTAAATAAACATAGGGGAGCAATGAATTATTATTGGAGAGTATTGGAGAACATCAGATGTCGTACTATAAGGGTTGTTTGCATCGGTTAACGTTGTTGGACTCAGATACAGTACTAGAACACGCTACAGATGGGTGTCCAAATGGACAGATGGGGATGAATGTACAGACTGAAGGATGGACAGGGGTAAAACAGTATCGCTGCAGCATAAAAGTCCTTGAAACAAGTGCCAAATAGTTTGTATTCTACTCTAATGACAATATGCAAATGCATAGATGGAGTTGAATTAGTTGATAAATATCGCCATAATCGTAAACAAAAATACAGCCAAGAAGTATTTGAGCCTTCCTTTGTAAAACATTGACTTGAGATAATGCTATTTAAAAGATTTGTGAATGAATATTCTGTACAGTAATAATTAAGTAATTATATCTTGTAGTGCATGGTGCTTAAATAAAGACCTCAAAGCATGCCTGCGACTATCAATCATTACAAATTGGACACCCCAGCTAATATCACCACTCAAACAAGGCTTGTTTTAAATCTGGGGCCTGTTTCATAAAACTTTGTACAACAAAAACGATCGTAAGTCTAAACTTTTAAATACATTTAATTTCCGATTTCTCTATCTAATCCTGTCTTGTGACATCTCTTTGGAATCGTCTTTTCAAGACAATTCCAAAGGGATGTCACAAGACAGGATTAGATTGAGAAATAAATAATAATTGATACTTTTATAATCTTACTTACGACAACATTTGTTGTACGAAGTTTTATGAAAAGGGCCCCAGATGGCTAAAGTCTTGTTAAAGCAGGATAAATGTTAAGCAGAAAGCTTCACATGAGCCTTCTGCTTAACATTCATCCTGCTTTAAGAGGCATTCTTTAACACCATTAATGAATTTGATTTTGGTGGTTGTACTACTGTTGCTTATCTGTAAACAAATTCTGCCCGCTAACAAGACCTCTTTGTTAGTTCTATGATCTGGAGTTACATCCGAGTGCACAAAAATAAAACCATAGTGTGTGAAACACCTACACCCACTGACTGCTCTGATTGGGTTATCAAATAACCTTAACCCTTACGGTGTGGGAAAAGAGAATTATACATCATTGCAAACAGTCAAGGAACCCTCTGATCTGAGTCTGCACTGTTTGCCACAACTTTATAAAGTTTTGGGACAAATCCCCTCTAGAGCAGACACAAAAAGTTCCTGATGAAATGACAGCTCAAAAATAAACTATATTGAACTTTTTTAATGCAGATGACTCAGCTCAATGCAGGATGAAAGTAAAACATTCAATAGCTTTCTATTTTACTTTCATTCTGCTTTAACGGAAATCAACCAATTGCACCATGAAATGCCCTTTTACACCTTTTATTTATTTCTCCACTAAAGAAAATAGTTTCACTTTATACAGTCATGAATATGCAAGTGTGCATCATAAGAAATATTTCTTTATTCTAGGTGTATTCTGCCTTACTTTCAACCTGCTTTAATTAACCGCCTGTCTTCAAAGCCAGAAACAGGCTATGGGGCAATGGGTTCAGCAGCCACATTTCTTTAATACATTGTATACTCAATGAGTCTTCTTTTGAAATGAATTAATAGCAGGCTTTTATTATATTGCTAAATCCATTATTCCACAATGGAAGTATATTATGTGAATTATTTATGAGTCTATTATGGAGCGTAAACTATAGTATAATGCATGCATTGTGCTGTCAGAGACAATGAAGAAACTTTTTATACTGGTACTGTAGAGTAGAGCCTGTTTCATAAACTATCTAACAACAGTTAACCCTTTGCACCATAAAAGTGCCTTTTAGCATATTAAATTTATTCCTCCACCGAAGAAAAAAATTCTAATCAACACATATTAGTCCAAATTATTTAGACGTTTAGCTTGCTCTTTTTCATCATTCCTTTTTTGTAAGCTTCAACTAAGTTGCATATGCCAGAAACTAAAAACTGTAAAATATCACAAATAATGAAGGGAAATATTGATAATAGCATATGCGACGGCTTTCTATGAAGGACTAGAACATATATATACCATAAGAAATATTTTCTATATCCTAGCAGATGGTAGCTTAAAGCAGGCTGAAAGTAAAGTAGAATGCACCTTAAGGGACATTCTTGTTTACTTTCAACCTTCTTTAAGTGGTCACCAATCTTTAGCACTAGACACAAGCTATGGAGTAACGGTTTAACTTAATGTATTATAAAACTGTGAAGTCTGCTATCATGACCATTTGAAAGAAGACTTATTGATAGGTGACAGCTTAAAGGGACTCGCAACCGGATGGTGTACTTGTCAAAATAAAATAAAATACTCAAATAAAAGCAAATTTGTGGCATTATTTGGCTTCTGACATTACAAAAATATGATCAGTCCAAAAAAAGTCTCAATAATTGTCACCGAATCTTAGTTTTTTTTAGATAGTTTCCATCGTTTTTCTATAGCGTTAGCTAACGGTATAGTTGTTGTTGTTGCGTCTCTGCGGGCTCAGACATAAACCCGAGCCGAATATGTATAAATCAATCGCTACCAGTGAAGTACGTTAATTCGCTACCATATAGATAGAGAACCCCAGTAGCCGCGTGGTTAAGGCGTTTGCCTTTGTTTTCATGTTTGTCTCCGCATGGAGGGTCACGGGTTCGAATCCCACCAGAGCTTCTTCCTTTTTTTTTTGAAATGCATTTTTTAACAGAATTTATTATCCAAAACTAAATCTTACCCATTTATATAAGCATTTGACATATATTTACAAAATTCTATTTTTAATGCTAAATCCGGTTGCGAGCCTCTTTAAGGCAAGATGAAAGTATGCCAGGAGCATTTGAATAAATAGTTCCAAATGTTGGTGTCCTTAAAAAGGCAGGTGTTTTCTGATTTACTTTGATTCTGCTTTAACCCATTACCCCATAGCCTGTTTCTAGTTTTTAAACAAGTTACTACTTAAAGCAGGTTGAATGTAAAGCAGAATGCGCCTTAAGGCACAGTCTGCTTTATGTTCAGCCTGCTTTAAGCAAAAATCTGCTAGAATATAGAAAATATTGCTTAAGGTACATATTCATAATTGTGTAAATTGGAACTATTTTCTTCAATGGATGAATAAACCTGAGGCGTAAAAGGACGTATTTATGGGGTAATATACATGCTGTAATACAATACTGTATGCAAAATTCTGATGAGAACAAGGACATCCATCACTATTTCTAAAATATGTGTTAGGTTGGTTTGATCTGTATGCATATAGAAAAAAAGCATAATTAACAAGCAAATTTCAAGCAATAATTCTTACAAAATCTACTTTAAGGGTGTATCAATGTCATGACTTTGGGAACTTTTCAAAGTATATGAAAACACTCTATGATGGTTTTGTATTGAAGAGCTATTTAAGAAGAATGAAAAAATAGAAAAAGTGTACATTTTGGTGAACAACAGTTGGCTCTACGGCCATGTAAAATTTACCCCACCCACTTCCTCTTATTTTGTCCTTTTCAAACAGCCCGCTTCAATAAAACCCATTTTAAATGAAAACAAATATGATAATTTGGTTTTGTGTTATTTATTTCCTATCTATGGTAGTATTTCTTCATACAAAAACTAATTTAAGAAAAAAAAGGCACCAAATGTAGAATTTATAAAGCTCTAAATATCATCGGTATGGTACTTTTTTGTAAATTTTGTAAGGGGCGATAACTCTTTTTACTTTAATAACTCAAAATTTTCAACACTGACCTTTCAATTTCTTTTCATATTTTGAACTGCCTTAGCATGGGCTTTCATCTGGTAGAATATAAGAAAAAGTTAAATACTAGAACTATTTCATTTTCAAACTTTTTTACTTTTTTTCATAAAATAAAAAATCTAATAAAATCATGCCCTATAATAAGCATATTTTTGATATTCAAGGATCCATATTGTTCAAACCTGGTGCCTGCTTTGTCTAAATTTGGTTTATATATGTGAACATACCACCATAGACATGAAATAAAT
Source organism: Gari tellinella (assembly GCA_922989275.2). Lineage (NCBI taxonomy): Eukaryota > Metazoa > Mollusca > Bivalvia > Cardiida > Psammobiidae > Gari > Gari tellinella. Next base: position 59,307,860 of record OV277858.1, read on the forward strand.
AAAGAAAACCCAAATCACCATGTTTGTTTTGTTTTGAAATAGATTTTACTGAAGCTTGTACTCTGAATGGGTAAAATTTGAAGAAAAAAATCCAAATTTGACATACCTTTTTCAAATCGCTGTAGCTCAAAAAAAAGGACACCACCATATATATTTTTTTTCATTTTTTCATTCATCATAAATAGCTCTTCCAAAAAAACATTGATAGAAAAAAAGTTTAATACTTTGAAAAAATGGCTCATGACATTGATACACCCTTAAGCTTCAAAACTAATGCCACAAACTGTACCTAGACAAAAAATAACACTCAATGTTTCACACATAAACAACACAGATCTGACAGACCTCCTACATATAAATGATGTTGTAAAATGTAAACACGACATGTTTGCATGCTGATTTGAAGTGCAATCTCATGCCCATATACAGTGCATGAAGATATTGCATCAACTTACATGAGCGTTGCATTCCACGGTAGAAACTCATTTCTGAAAGTATTGTAATGCTATATAAATCAGTTGATATCCTTTACATATACACCTCAACCTCTTATTAAGACTTTCAACACCATGGACTTGTTTAAAATATACTCATTACGTGGGTCTACACTGTTTGCTAATTTAGAGCAGTATTTATGAATCTACCCAGAATTGTAAGTCGACTGGTTCATGTTTTAACTGAAAAGATCCATGAGGGTACCTACTAACCCACAAGAGTTTTTAGTGTTGAAAGAGTTAACCATTCTACCGTTGAAGATTCATATTTAAAATTATCTAATAGTACAGTAAGTTATTCTTTTCCTAGGAATCAGTACAGACTCATGTCAGACAGTTCGTACAAGAAAACAATGCAAACCCTGATCTGGCAGATCCTTAAGGATCTGCCAGATAAGGGCCTACACTCTACACTGTTTTCAAAAAGTTTCTGGTTCAAGTGAATAGCAGTAGAAGGGTTAAAAACACTTAAAACAGTATATTGTTTTCTTTGTTTAATGCAAGTGGCTGCTTACAGCAAGGGGAAAGTAGAGCAGAAAGCTCCAAAGAATCCATTGCTTTACTGTCTGTAAGCATCCTCTTGTCCTTAACATGATCAATGAGACTTCTTTAGACAAGTTACAATAAATGAGTCACCAATAGTTAGACATGTATTTACAAACTGGGATAACAGGAACTTGTGTGGTAACATCAATCTACTGGGATTGCATAGCTAGGAAAGAACTGGGTTCTATAGTTGAACAATGCAGGGGACCTCATGAGTACATTGTTTGCCACACAAGTAACTTGCTTGTGTAAGATTGCCAGTGCTGTCTTACTAACGTGATTTTGCTTTCTACTGCAAATGTTACCTATTGATTTAATTTTTTTGTAAAAAATCACAAATTGTTTAGAAAGAAAATATATTTGTTAAAACTGACTATTCTTTCCTGACATTTGCAAAAACACAATGACAATGGAAATCAGATCTGATTTGACGCAGAGTCACTAAGCAGCTGCTGCTTTTTATCAAAACTGTTTGCAAGTATACAGTGGAGAATCTGTTATTCTTTCCCGTTTAAACGCAAACGTACGCAAACGCAAAGCACTAAAACGTAGAAAAGAACAACTTTTGGACAATTCTGGTATTTCATGTTTATCTTGGTGGCAAACAGTTTGGAGCCTGATCAGACGCCTGGTTACCCGACGTCTGATCTGGCTCCAAACTGTTTGCACTGCAAATAATAGTTTTAGCGTAAACGCGTTTATTGGGAAAGAATAACACATTCTCCACTGTATCACTTAAATCACCATTTTTCAACTTGACATTAAAATTAAAGGCAAATATCCACAGGAATGAGTTCAAAATCCAAAGCACACAGATCCTGAGAAGACAGCTCCTGAAGGAGCTGTCTCATCTGGGTCTACATAGTTTTCTAAAAATGTCAATATATGTTAGCAGGAGATAGGTTAAACTGCTAGAGAACTATAAGTCATACAAATTTGTCCTCCTCCAAGCAAATGTTTATTTGCAAAAACTAATAGGAAGCATTTTAAAGTCCTTCATAAAAATTGTATTTATTTAATGCATATTCAATAGAATGGTTAATCTCATAAAATCTGTCTGTGCCACTCAATATAAACTATAAACCTCCTTAATCTGTGTCATATTTTGGCACCCGCTGTTTAAAAAAGAAAATAGATTAAGCATACTCCTGTGCTTTTTTTTCTACGGTCTTTTTTAAATATTTCTATAACTATTACTTATTACTTTTGTGCTTACATCTTCATCAGATGGACATATTTAGATTTTATTCATGTTGAACTTGATTAAATATTGCAGTGTAAAAGTCTTTATTTCCTGCAAATTACTAACACATTCAATCCTATAGAGACAGCATCGTCATTTATAAACAACTTGTATGTGACAGTGTACAGAGTACACAAGTTCAATGCATACAAGGCAGACTCTGATCAGGGGGCTCCTAAAGCAGCTCTCTGATCAGGGTCTGCACTGTTTGTCATTTTACAATATATTGCAGAAACCAACCCTAGAAAGTCATGAATGGTCTAGAAGCCTTGTGACTTTATGCAAATACAACTTAGTTTTACAATGGGTGCGGAACATGATAATGCATCTTCCTTCTTTCAAAATGCAACTGCAAATTAACTTTCTGTAGACAAAGAAAATATATACATGTACATTGTCATTGAAGTAATGTTTTCAAAACCAGAAAAGAAAACAAGGTTAAAAAGCAGTAAAAAGCATAATTATTATACTGGACAAAAACATGAAAACTGTTAGGAAAACAAAATATTTAAGTAATCAATTACTCACTTGAGCCTTTTCTCCTAGCGCCAATTCTGCTGATGCTACTGAGGTCTAGATGTTGTTTAAGAACAGAACCTGTGGCTGAAGCTCTGCTTTCGCTTCTTCGTCCAAGCCGAGAATCTGGTTTCAAATAACCATCACCTTCTTCTGCAGCATCAATCACTCCTAACTTTGTTTTTGATTTTTTCATACTAGATTTTACACCTAATTCACTAGAAGTTCGGTCTGATGCGCCCATCCGAGACTTTGATCTCCCTGTGAGCATATCAGTGTCTGATACATCTTCTTCACTATTTACCTCCTGTTGTTGTTTAGCAGCAAACTGTTCCTTCATCTCATGAGTTTGCCATTCTCTTGGAACTATTGTAATTTCACCAGTTAAGTCTGTCCATCCGGACATTAACTGATATTCCAAGCTTTTCGGAACATGACTTTTAAGATCCTCATAAAAATAAATAATCCTACTCAACTGTTCCAGTATAGATGAAGAAGTTATTTTTGCCTCTTCAAACAGATATCTCTGTGAATCTTCATCATTTGACAAGGCACTATCAAACTGATTTCGGACATTTTGAAATGCAGCATTGATGTCTGGAAGAAGACTTCTCTTCCCAAGTCCATCTCCAAATGGATCTTCATTGTCTGGCCGCTGAGCACGTTCTTTACTTGCTAATAAGGCAGCAACCTTTGGATTAAGGTGAGCAAACCGTAGACTCTCAGGAAGCTCTTCTGGAAGTTTCCTGTACCTTTTGGGGATTTTCCGAGTCTCATGTTGATGATAGAAGTATAAATCTGCCATACTTAAACCCCAGGCTACAAAATAAAAATAATTAAAAAAAAAATAACAAAAAGAATGTCACAAAATCTAGCAAAATATTATTTTTATGCCAGTAATCATTACCCTTTACACAGCCTGTTTCTTGGTTTGAAGACTTAAAGCACAGGCAACACTCTGCTTTACTTTCGACCTGCTTTAAGCTACTATCTGCTATGTTTTAGGAAATATTTATTATGGTGCATATTCATGATTGTATAAAGTGGGAGCGGTAGGACTATTTTCTTCACAGAAGGAATACATAACAGGCGTAATAATGCCTATTTGTGGAGTAATGGGTTATTAATGCTTTACACTGTCACATAACATTATAATATACAATGTATTATGTTATTCTTGTTTAAATATCTTTTCTTATTTCATCTTTTTTGTTAAATGTTTTTGCTGTCTATCTATGATTTATCTATCTTCGGTCAATGTGGAACCCCTTGCAAGGACGAACACATTTCTACAGTTTTGAGTAATCTTTTGAAACCAGTGCCAGCTAAATGTAGGGCAAGAATAGTACAGAATATTCTGTCATGCATTTAGCATATATCTAATTTATGACAACTCTAATTAACACCGTCGTGTAAAAGCCTTAATATGATTCTACAACGTATTGATACAGTTATGATCAAGCAACCTAATACCGGTGTATATGTTATACCGGTGTAATCCGAAAAATCCAAATAGCATTGACGACACTCATTTACATACCGGAAATTTACATAGAGAACAGTTAAACTCCCACGTCAACCGCCAAATCCATCAAAAGTGTCTATTATGAGCTTTTTCATGTAAATGTACACTTTTCTCCATAAAAGTTCATATTTGCAAAGAAATTCAACACATTTCTAACATTTTCAAGTGACCATTTTGTTTTTATGCCCGAAATTCTCTATATACTAGTTCTGTCTGCTGCTGCGCGTCTTACGAAACTGTTTCCGGCCATTGACTAAAATCGCAACATCTTGGACATTATTTTAAACGAAGATATTTTTCTATAGGAATTTTCGGCTGATGCATCGGTAATACAGAAGAAATGAGGTTTACCCTTTAGTGTGTATGATTTACTGACGTATCGGTAAATGACCAGTTCGGTTATTGATTTTATATAGTGAAAGGTCTGGACATTTCGGTAAAAAAGGTAAATTATAGTAATTAAGGGATTAAGTATATCGCACCTCTCCCGGTAACAATGAGACTATGTCAAGGTGTTTGTGCTACTTTTGCAGGGATGTTTTAGTATGCGTGGAACCTGATCTACCAACGAAATAGATGGACATGTGAAGGGGGTAAAAATAACTGGATTTCTTAAATATATTGATTTCATTTTTTCCATGAGGAGATGAGATGTTTGTTACATCTCAAATTAATTAAAAAACAAACCTTTATATTTATTGGTGTCTTCAATTCCTTTCATGTTTAACATACATGTATATTTACAGAATAACACTCAAATGGTACATAACACAAAAAGACCAATGTAGATCTATGTAATTATGAAATAATTCACTGCCAAGGCCTCGTTTTTTTATAAAGATTGAGTATTGGTAAATTGACAAATTAAAATCATTTTGAGATTCTGCTCAATAGATGTCCCATAGGATCCAAACTATTAGCAAACGCGTTTGTACACATTGTAATGCAATGGAAGACTGTTAATTGTCGCGTTTCACGATGTCTGATAAGGATTCAAACTGTTAGCAAATAACGAAGGCAGTGAAAAGGTTTGCTGATTCACCAATTGCTGATCTGGGTCTATGCTGTTTGCATATTTTATTAACGCAGCTAAGAACTTGTTATATATTTCTTTATTTTGTTTGTACAAAAGTTTGGATTCTGATCACTACTCGATGTTTCTGAGTAAATAGCACATATAATGACAAAACACATTTTTATTTCTAAGAATTCATATCTGAAAGAAAGCATAATGGTATTTAGCAGCACTATAATTTATGTATAGTTTATGTTATGTCTATATACATCGGTCACTCTATTGATTACTCTTCGTTAGGGCTGTGTATCTTGAGTCAGGTAACGATACGATACGTATTACGATACTGACATGCGATTCACGATACGTATCCCGATTATTTTAATATATAACAAGTCCCATTTAAAAGATAAATTTGGGTTTCCCCCCTTTTGTTAGCATAATTGAAGCATGCAAAGACATGTGACAGATCAGGATATTGAGGTTATATACAGTAGGATAAAGAAACTATAGCAAAATGTCCAATTCATACAAGCAAACAACAGTGTTGTGTAAAATATAATTATGTTCAAACGGTTCGACATTGGCCTGCGTTGGAAGCTAGTAATGACCCAGTTCGGTCTCGCATTCCCTCGCAGTAACTTACCTGAATGGCCTAGTTAAACTATGAAGGGTTTTGTTAACTCACGCATTTAGAAAAAAACCCATAATTTTGTTCAAGGTAAGAATCCTGTACAGTTCGCCACTGTGGTTTTGTTTTTCCACGGAGTAAGTCTATTACTCCGCGGTTTTTGCATCGAAATGAAACTCGGGGAAATCCTCATTTTATAATTAGTAACTATGGCACAGTAACAAGAAAATGGGGAGTAAAATCCGGTTAAATAACGGAAAAAATCGGTGACCAATGATTTGATTTTTCATATCGCGTTCTACTTAAAAAACCTGATTGCGATGTTTCAATTTCGTTTTAAATATTCTTAAATAGATAATTTATAATTATTATGGTAAAGTTTTTGAAAAAGGTAACTGCAGTCTCAGCTTGATTCAACGAATTTGGGAACCGATATTTTTTAGTAGTTCGTGAGTATTATGTTCACTCACGCTTCACATCCATTGTCGTAAGTATATCCCTTACAATTTTCTATCTAAACACATATTGTATCATTTCTTACGTGTGAATCCCACATCATTTTAATTCTTGCTTATTCCTTTATTTCTTAACGAAAATATCCGTAAGGGTTTCGTTATTTTATGCCAAGTACAAATGCGACATTGAGCTACCAGTTTTTCGTTTATCGAAACGTCATATCATTTATAATAGAGTTAACCTAAGGTTTAGTCTAGTAACTTTTTGGTACGGTCTAGTAATGTTTGCAGGCTATTAGACCGAATTTCTTGTGAAAGAAGCTAATTAAAGTCCGATCTTATTACATAAAATAGAGTTTTAGAACACTTCTGTGGCTATGTAATGTATAAAAGTGAATCGGGATACGGATTGTTTTTCGTCCGTGATACGATACGGCTGATTCGTCCGTTCAAGATTTCAATTCACCGGTGAATCGTTACAGCCCTACTCTTTGTCGTCCCCGACTCCCTGTAGATGTTGTAAAGGCAAACAATAATTAAAGATACTCAACTAAATTATTAGCGTACAGGCGCGTGCAGCATTTACAGAACACGCTTAAAGGGGTGAATAATTGTTTAAATGCGTGACGAGATAACAGGATCCAGTCCGAATAGAGTTCTAACATAGAGCAAAATGGTAAAAATCCTTAGGCGGAAATGACATATTAATGGCAATAATTACGATAATATATTAATAAATATTAGATGAAAAGATTTATTTCTTTATTTGAAGAAACGCAAAAATGTACATTCGCTTAAATAAAAGTAGATTCTAACATTGTCAGAGTTAACATAATGTTTATTTGTTTCATTTTCACATGTTCGGCCTGCAAAGTAGATCCTGATCGTAATAGATTTTTTTTCTATATTTGATGAAACGCAATAATTATATACTCCCTTAACCTAAAGCAGATTCTAGCATTCTACCTTCCCCAATCAAACTACATGTAGATCTATTTTTTAGTAATTTTTTTTAACATTCACTGTCTACATAGTAGATCCTGATCATAGAACGGATTCTAATTGGGGTCGCAAATACTTTCAAATGACTCTCAATGTTCACTCGTTTTTTATTGTTTTCCATTTCCCACTTTAATACCGACTTTCCCCGATTCGGAATAGAATTTTTTACTGTTTCCTGAACTGGATCGTATAGTTTAGATCCAACCCATTTGTAAGACATTAAAAGGTACAAGTGATTACATATCAATTAGTTATTGATCAAGCAAGAGGTGTGATATACAGGTACATGAATCTTTATTTACTATAATTTACCTTTTTACCGAAAGGTTCAGACCTTTTACTATATAAAATCAATTTACCGAACAGGTCATTTACCCAAACGTCCGGCACCCGTGTATATCGGCTGAAATTAGGTAAAACATCAGAAAACTTATGGAATTTCTTGCTATTTTGATGTTTGGATGTCATAAAATAAAACGTCCAGCAACCGAAAATAATCAGGGAAGCAAGTATAAATTAAAGTTCTTTGTAATTATTTAAGTTTTCGATTACATTAACCCTTTCCCCCATAGAAGGGTCTTTTAGCGCATTTGATTAATTCCTCCACTAAAGAAATAGTTTTTATCTAATAAGTCATGAATATGTTTTAAAATAAATGTTTTCCATATTCTAGCAGATGGTAGCTTAAAGCAGGCTGAAAGTAAAGCAGAATGTGCCTTAAGGCACATTCTGCTTTACTTTCAACCTGCTTTAAGTGGTCACCTATCTTCAAAACTATCTAGAAACAGGCTATGGGGTAAAGGGTTAAGACCACCGGTAATAGGAAGCAGAAGCATACATAGTCCAGAGATCATTTTCTTGTTGTATTTCGACGGGTTCGTTTGCAGTCAACACTCTAAAATAATAATTAAACAAAACGTTTGGCAAAATCAGAACATCATATCATAACGTTTGCACTTTTGATACTTCCGAGTGAAAGTGTGAAAAGTTAGAGCAGTTTGTCGCGCTGATATTCAGATGATATTTCACGAAACGAAGTAGCAACAACATACCTAAGACTAGTCAAAATGACAATTATCCAAAAATATAATCTCCTGTTGTTGATACATATCTGCAACAATCATTTTAATTCCATTTTTCCCCAAACGTCAACATTTTCATTTTTATTTGACGAACATTGGCGCACCTGTCGCTCAAGCCGCCATCTTGTTTATAACGCCATGCTTGACTTCCCCCTTAGCAACACATTACCTCTGATAAAGGGGAACACCGGTAAAAATTACCGGCAATGAATTGTGATATTTTGTCAAATCGATGCATAACTGGACTATTTAACAAGATAAAATACTATCGTATTTTATTGTAATGTTAAAAAAAATAAACAATCCAATCCTTAAGGAAAAATAATCGATGGATGAAATTAAATTAATAGATCTAGATCTAGTTTGAGTTATGGTCATTTCGTACCCACGCCTTTTCGTACCCTATTTTTTTGGTCATTTCGTACCCATATTTTTGGTCATTTCGTACCCTTTCAAATTCACTAGTCATTTCGTACCCATATTTTTGGTCATTTCGTACCCTCTAAAAAATTTTGTTATTACATATATTTCATTATTTTTACGCAAAATTTAATAAGATCTTATTCTGCTGGTTTTATAATTATTTGAACAGTTATCAAATCCAGTAGTAACTTCGAATCCATATGTTTGGTCATTTCGTACCCACCCCATAAAAGCACGATTGAAGAACAACTTCTCCCAACTTTTACCAAATGTGAAACGTATTTAATGAATGAAAAAAAGAATTAACAAAACAAGAATCTATAAATACATGATATTTAATAGACTTTTGAGAGCTATAAAGACATGCACAATACAGAAAAAAAACTCTCTTTTACGACCACAAAAATACGACGGCTAATTGGTCAACAATTTTAGTGTTTACACTCTAGAGGTCACAATATTTATCCAATCTTTCTCAAACTTGCTCAGATGGTATATTGCCATAAGAATTCGGATGAGTTCGATTATGGTTGAAATCGGACAAATAGGTCATGAGTTATCTACCTTTGAACTGCTGAAAATGCCATATTTAACAGTGTTTACACTCTAGAGGCCACAGTATTTATCCAATCTTTCTAAAACTTGCCCAGATGGTATATGACCACAAGAGTTTGAGAGAGATCGATTTGGGTTGAAATCAGACAAATAGATCAAAAGTTATCTACCTTTGAATTGCTGAAAATGTCATATTTAACGATGTTTACACTCTAGAGGCCACAGTATTTATCCAATCTTTCTAAATCTTGCCCAGGTTGTATATGACCATAAGAGTTCGGATGAGTTCAATTTTGGTTGAAATCAGACAAGTAGATTGAGAGTTATTTACCTTTGAATTGCTGAAAATGCCATATTTAACAGTGTTTACACTCTAGAGGCCACAATTTTTATCCAATCTATCTCAAACCTGCTCAGATTGTAAATGACTATAAGAGTTCAGATGAGTTTGATTATGGTTGAAATCAGACTTATAGGTTGAGAATTATCTACCTTTGAATTGCTGAAAATGCCATATTTAACGATGTTTACACCCTAGAGGTCACAAATTGTATCCAATCTTTCTCAAACTTACTCAGATTGTATATTACCATAAGACTTCGTATGAGTTCAATTATGGTTGTAATCGGAACAAAAGGTCAAAAGTTATCTACCTTTGAATTGCTGAAAATGATATATTTAACAGTGTTTACGCTCTAGAGGCGACAATATTTATCCAAGCTCTCTCAAACTTGTCAGATTGTATATGACCATAAGATTTCGAAAAAGGGTGATTATGGTTTGAATCGGACAAATAAATCAAGAGATATCTACCTTTGAATTGCTGAAAATGCCATATTTTACAGCGTTTACAGTCTTGCAACTACAGTTTTCAATGGATTTTGATTATACTTGTACACAAAGGATGTAGCTATATGTTCTGGAAGAAGTGCAATTATTGTTGAAATGTAATCATTGTGGCTATAGTTACCTGCCCTTGATATACTTTGAAATGCTAGAAAAAGGCTTCATTTCAGTATTGTTTAGGCTCTAGTTATCTGCCTTTGATGTACTCTACTATACTACAGTAGGTCGACAAACTTGAATGGATTTAGAATAAAACGGGTGAAATTCAAAGGTAAAGCTATCAGGCTTCATTACAAATGGTGAGCGATATCAGGGCCTTCAGGCCCTCTTGTATTAAAGACAGGTAACAATTTATAGCTGTTTGACAGTCATGTCCAAGAATGCAGGCCATATTTACAGGATTGACGTTCTTGCTCACTTTAGTATATCAGACGTAAACCATTATCTCCCTTGGTCCACGAGATCAATTATCGATTTGTTAGGCAGACTATCGGGAATCGCTTGATCATCTTAGCCTTGATAAGAAATCACGAATGCGTCGTTATCATTCGGCTTCCTCCGGAACACTGGTTCCGGACTCGTTCCTATTCTCAGCGGGACCTCTGAAAAGCCATTTGTGTTTATCTGCTGATTAAATTGTTACTAGACATTCGCGTTCTACATCAATTATACCCTGACCAGCATTATCGATCGAATCTTTCACTAGTATATTACTCGTACATCCACACTTAACAAACGATAGTATGAATTATGTTCAGACTAAGTAATTTGTCTAAACGTCAATTTGCAAACTGTTAACCAATCGGATCAAAACTAATTGATAGCTAAAATGGTAAAAAACAAAATTAAAATTAAATTAAAACATACAGTTTTCGAATTTCTTTTTAAGGAGTGATTTTCACATATAAGATTAATATGATGGAAATGCGTAAATATGTTTCGAATAAGATATATTTGTATGAAAAAGACAGAAAAATGATACATGTATTTTCTATTCTATTGCAAACAGTTTGCAGACCCCCAACAATTATGTGTCGGAAATTACTCTGAAATCAATTTTGATTTGAGTGTTTTGTGTGAAAAACTTTGAAACTGAATGCAATTCTATAGGAAACAATGTCGTATTCATTTAGACTATCTATGTCGGATCATGATCCAAACTATTTGACACGGATTGATCTGGGTAACTCGTGTCAAAGTTCAAGTTTCTGCTCCGGGATAGTAAAAAGGCCCCGGCAAAACTAAAGGCGCGAGTCACTGCTCCTTAACCCTTAATTATCGTGCTAAGCGGGACTTGGCTTATATTTGCAAACAATCTGGATTCAGATCAGATAATATGCCGCGTTACATAGCGTCTGATCTGGATCTAAGCTGTTTGTCACTCGAAAAGTTCTTTTTCTTTAGATTTAAAAAGATCAAAATTAGTTATTATATTTCGCAGACATTATATTTGAAGCAGACGACAAATCAGCAGGATAAGGGTTAAGTTATGACACTTTGTTTCATTAACTCATTCAACCATAAAATTGTTAACTGACATGTTAATTTCCAATTAGGTCTAGTCCATTCTTTACTTTTTAGGGTTGTGTTAAAAATATTGCAAAATGGCAAACAGTGTATGCCCTGTTCAGATGAATAATGCTAGCATACGACAAGTGTACATTTATTGTTTTCTGATTGCTGAGTGCCGGCTAAATTCTGATCAGATCAGTTACTTGCTGTTTGATCTGGATATACATTGTTTGCTTCTGTAATTCAAGTGGAAGAAAAGGTCTAAAAGAGATGAGGGCAAATGTCTTTTTGCATCTGCCAATTTCACTTATAGAATGTTGTGTGTTTCACCTGCGTCTGCATTATTGGCTATGATACATGCATACAGTTGTCCCAAAAAGTGTTTCCGCTATTACAGAACTACCTACTGGCAATGTATCCCTTTAATATGCAAATACAACAAAGTGTTCATAAAAATGTGTAGGTATGTATAGGTTCAACTTTAAGCATCTATACCCCTTTACCCAATTGCCTATTTCTAGTAATGAAAATAAAGGACCACTTAAAGCAGGTTGAAAGTAATGCAGAAGGCGCCTTAAGGCGATTTCTGCTTTACTTTCAGCCTGGTTTAAAGAGGCTCGCAAACGGATTTAGCATTAAAAATAGTAATTTGTAAATATATGTCGAATGCTTATATAAATGGGTAAGATTTAGTTTAGGATAATAAATTCTGTTAAAAAATCCATTTAAAAAAAAGAAAAGAAGAAGCCCTGGTGGGATTCGAACCCGTGACCCTCCATGCGGAGAGAAAACGTGAAAAAATGAGGAAGCTCCTATACTACCTCGGCTACCAGCGCTCTCTATATTTATAGTAGCGAATTAACGTACTTCACTAGTAGCGATAGATAGTACTTTTACTACTTTATTCGTCTCGGGTTTATGTCTGAGCCCGTGTAAAGAAGCAACAACAACAACTATACCGTTAGCTAACGCTATAGAAAAACGATGGAAAATATCTTAAAAAACTAAGATTCGGTGCCGATTCTTGAGACTTTTTTTGGACTGATCATATTTTTTTAATGTCAGAAGCCAAATAATGCCACAAATTTGCTTTTATTTGAGTATTTTATTTTATTTTGACAAGTACACCATCCGGTTGCGAGTCCCTTTAAGCTACCATCTGCTTAATATGTAGACATTATATCTTATGGCGCATGTTTAAAACTGTTCTGTTCTGTTTAAATAGGAACTATTCTGTTCAGCGGAGGAATAAATTAAATACGCTAAAAGTCGCTTCTATGTGGGAAAGGGATACTATGTGTTTCTATCTCATGTAATAAAGATATTTGAATGATCTTTTAGCCTTAATTTTGTTTTAATCAAAACAAAGTAGATCTACTTAACGACCACTCATTGTTGACTGCAAGATATGAATTGTTTCCGATGGAAATAATAGCTTTAACGCGTTTATTTGGAAAGAATAACGCCTTCTCCTCATTCTTGTATTTACTCCATCCTACAAAAGGGAAATAGGCAAACAGTGTAGACTCTGATCAGACGCCGCATTATAGGAATTTCAATATCAAGCAAAACGAAAATTTAAACCAGGCACCCCTGTTTGCTACTCAGATTAAAACATAGTTAACCTTTCTAAAAGTAATTTTCCCCAGTTTAGTGCATTGCGTTTAAACGGAAAAGAGGGGATAACACGCAACGGGCATCTGGATGTTATAGGCGAATTCGTGACAGGTTACACTCAATTTCTGCGCCAACGGAAAGCATCTCGCCAGTTAATGTTTATTTGAAGTATAATATAGGTGTTTGGGATTCAAAGGTTCCACTGTAATCAGTCGAACACAACTCTATTGCTATAAATAGTAAAACCTCTCTATTAGACCACTAAAAGAAGGCTAATTGAGTGTTTAAAGACAGGTGACAGTTTAAGAAAGCTCCTCGTTTTACTGTCACCTTGCTTTAAGCAATCAAACTATTGTAAAACTGTAATAATTAACATAATTAAGTGGTCGTATTAGAGACGTTTTATTATTACTCAGAACAAACATACATGTATTTCAAAACTAAAGCTTTAAAAGAAGTATGTATGTTTGATTTAAGCAAGCTTTGAGAATCGAACGCAGAAATAAAGCAGACCATTTTGGGAATGAACTAGTTGGAAGTGGAAGAATTCGACGTGCATATGTCGGACTTCTATCCATTGATGCACTATCCCCTTAAAGGAATGGTGCAAAGGAAAAAACTGAGTGACTTACAGGTATAACCAAGCACTCAAAGAAGCCGAGTGACTTACAGACATAGCCAAACACTCAAAGAAGCCGAGTGACTTACAGGCATAGTCAGGCACTCGATTGCTGCTCTTGTACAAGAGCAGCAAACGCACAGTCTAATTCACCCCGTCGGTGCAAGACCGGTGCATACAAATACAAATGACACCAAAGGCGTCAGTGATTACCCTTACGGGAATCTATTCAAAGAACGCAAGTATTGCACTTTTCAATGAAATTGGCAGAAGGGAAATTTATGACATCTTAAATAAAACATTTCTAACATTCAGCAAGTTAAAATAAATTCTGAAAGTAATACAAAAAGCTTTTAAATTCACATGGTTACGTGGAAATATATCATAATAATTAATTCTTCATTCAATCTTATACTAGCTGTGCTATCTGAATTAATTTTAATGAAAATTATAAAACGTACATCAGTCGTTTTGTACTCCGTATCGCCACTGGTCCTAGATTAGCATATGAATAAAAGGGGTTACTGGACGTTTCGCTACCCTGTTGTGTTCGCGCTAGTCGTTTCGCTACCTAGCGGGTTTTTACCCTGGACGTTTCGCCACCCGTACATTTTCGCTACCCCCAATATATATTGATTGGGTTATTTACCCTATATGATTCAAAGATTCAAAGATTCAAAGATTTTATTAAGTAACGTAAACATTAACATGTTTCTTGTTACATGATACAATGGATTGTTAATATAGTATACATGACAATTTCCTTGTATAGACTCTGTTGTCCATCTTATCCATATCTGGATATAAAATACCAATATAACTTGGAATTCTTTTTATTACCTGAGGTTGGACGTATCCGAACCACATACAATCAAAAGTTTGTACAGTATTACCCCTCAACAGCAACCGTCATTTTCGGATGGTATATAATCTCAGAATCACATGACTTCCCACTGGGAAACAAAAGCAACGCAGGAAGTTCCTACAGGAGCCCTCTGTATTACTTTCGTACAACAGTGAACCGCCACCTATTCCACTACGCTAGTGTTGCCTGGTCGCTCAAGAGGGACAATAAAGTAATATGAAAAGATACTGTAAGGCATGAAACCTAATACTCTAATATGTAAACAACAACGGAATTGCAATTTTTTTTTACAGTAATACCCCCTTCACAGCGACCTATCTGAAGGATGAACTTAGGTATTTCAGACACCCGTGACTGTCCGCTGCAAGACACAAGCAATCCAGAATACTCATATATACTGGAGCCCTCTGCATTACACTTGTCCTACACTAGAGTTATGTGCTATTTAGAAAAGCATGTGGATGGTCACTGCAAGACAAACGTAGCAAAGAAAGTTCGTACATGAGCTCGCTGGCCTAAGCTCGTCCAACAGTACACCTCTACCAGGCTCTAATGAGATATGGGTTCATTGCCGCTCAAGGGGGATAACACTGTAATATGATAGGATAATATTTGCATAAAACTTAGTGCACTTAATCAGAAACAGAAATATAGTTGTTGTACTGTAGTACTACCCCCTCAACAGCGACCCATTAAGCATGGTGAATAGTGATCTTAGAAACAAGTGGGTGTCCAATGCAAGACAAGGGTAATACAAAAAGATCCTACAGGAGCTTTCTGCAATACTCTCATCATGCAGTAAACGACGATCTTCCTCGATTAAGGCATGCTTTAGTGTCGCTTGAGAGGAATAATACCGTATTAATGTTATGATAATATAATACATGAGACATAGTGCTCTTCAACACAACTGAAATATAAATTGTATACAGTGATACTCCTCAACAGCGACTCCAGCGACCTGTGTTAGGAGTATGAAAGATACTTTCCTATACTTTTATACTATTTATGAAGTAAATTATGAATTTAAAGAAGTTAAATGATCTGAAATGTGTAGTTAATAATGAAATTAACAGTTGTCAATTGTAAAAGGCGCTACTTCGAGCACACGTGCTTAAAAAAAGTGTGAAAACTAACGAAAGAAAAGATTAAGAAAATTATGTGTTGTTTGTTGAGATGTAAATTAAGTACTCGTAACCGTAATTAAATTCTCATCCATAATTAAATTCTCATCACATTGGTGACACTTTAATTAGGTGTTTATCGTGCCGACACACGTGCACATCCATTATCGCAGAAGTTGTTTTTTGCAGATATGTAGCTACAACAATATATGTTTATCGTACGTTTTAATTGGAAAAATGAAAAAAACGTATATAAATGGTAAACTTGAGGCCATCTTTACATTCACTTTTGAATTCACGATGTCGCGCAACTGTCTGTCATGTGGAATATGTGTTACAAAAAGGCAACAATCGGTTAAATGTGACAACTGTTTGCAATTGCAACACCGCACCTGCACTGGTAAGTTAACTTTTACATCATACTGATCAGTTTGGATCCTTAAGAAAATCACTTTATAATTTCCCAGCTGTCCAATATTTAATAAGTTCTATGTTATGTAAAAAAAAAACACCAAAAAACCACATTCAACCCTAACGACGAGTACAGTAAAACCCCTCTATTACGACCACTAAGAAATGGCTTATTGATTTTATAAAATGCAGGTGACCGCTTAAAGCAAGGTGACAATAAAACAGAAAGCTCCCACATGAGCTTTCTGTTTTATTGTCACCTTGCTTTAAGCAGTCGCCTGTCGTAAATACCTAGTAATTCACATAATTTTGTGGTCGTAATAGAGAGGTTCTACTGTATACTCGTCTTTCACAAACAAAGTATCTTGTGACGAGTCCTATGCAAACAGTGGAGACCCTGATTACTTTTGATCTTGATGAAGTACAATGTATATATGCTTTATGTTATCCAAGCTGTCTTTACATTTTAACATTTTATGCAACAAATAACTCATTAGAGTTATTATAAAGATAGATTTGACTTATGCTAGGTAGAATATGCATATATATGCATTAACCCATTGAGCCCTAGTAACGAATAACAGTCGTATATGAATGGTATATGCAATAAAACCTTTGTATTACGACTACTTATAATTGCGCTAATTGTTAGGTGTTTACGACAGGTGACCGCTTAATGTAAGATAACAGTATAACTCCTCTTTCAGTTGTCACCTGTCTTTAATACAACAATTCAGGTTCAGGTCGTAATAGAAAGATTATTCCGATATGTGGCGATTTATTAAATAAGCAGACAACATTTTAAGCAATTATTCACGCTGAGAGGATAACTGACACTGGTAGCGTGTAGTCGATACACATAACGGTTATGGCACGTGTCATACAGTTCGTGTATCACTAGCAGTTTTCCAGAAGTAGAAATACTTACCTTTGATGTTTAAACTATAGCATCTGATCAGGAACAAAACTGTGTTTTTTTTAATAAAATAAAACCCCGATCCACTTTGGCTATACTGTTTTTGGTATACGAGTTGGATACAGATACATTAAATTAACTAATGACTTATCTTCCATGACATATGTGATTTTAAATGAAAGGTTAACTGTTTTGATTTAGATCAAATGTCACGTTCGAATAGGTAAAGAAAAGGTTCTCTGATTAGGCATTGAAGGTGTTAATGTAACGAGTCGATAAAACAAAAAGTCACAAGCAGATGACTACTTCACGCTGATATGATTACAGTAGCCGATACACAAATCGCGTGTGGGACATGTAATAGATACACGACGGGTTTCACCTTAAAAGTGTACGGTATGAATCGTAATAAGACTGTTTGCGAGGACAACAACAAATTGTCCGAGGCGAAGCCGAGGACATATTTGTTGTTCGTCCGAGCGAAACAGTCTTATTACGATTCATACCGTACACTTTTAAGGCGAACGAGTCGCTGTATCTGACTTATACGTAGATTTTAATAAATACCTTACACCGAGTCAATAATGATTGTGGTCAATGTAATATAGCAAATTAATATATCCATTTCTAAAATATTGAAATTAACGTAAACCAACTAACTATTATTTTCATTGGTCCTTTTTATAACTTGCACGAGCATACCGTGCAGCCTGTGGGCTGGGCCATGCCGTAAAATAACTACGCATTTGTTTGTCTGCGCTCAGAATAAGTATTCAGCTAGTAAGGTAAGCGCTGTATTTATCAATTTAGGTGACATCTTATTTTAGGCATTTAGCTTTAAGGTCAATAAATTTTATCATTTTAGCCCGATATAATTCCTTTTCCCTTCCTTCGTAATCAAAACAAGGACCAGATAGTTTTCTCCTGAACAGGCACAATATTAAATAGCATTGTTTTACTCTTGCACTGCCATATTGTCGTCTGCTTTGAAATTGCTGTCTGCACTTATTTTTCAACGAAAAGTTTCGAGATTTGATTGCACGTATCAAGTGTCTATCAGTTTGGATCCTGTTCAAATGCTGAGTTACTGTGTGTTTGATATTGATCCAAACTATTTGCAAAAGTTCGTTATCCCTTATCGTGCTGAATTGCCCTCTGCTTCAAACTTAAAAGAATCGTCTGCGGAGAATCTCAAAATCTTTCTTATGCTTTTCAAATTGAATTTAAAAATGAAAATCAGTGCCAAACTATTTTGGATCCAGATCACATGCCGCGTTACAAGGCGTCTTCTATGGATCTAAACTGTTTGCAAATGTTAGCCAAGCGGTACTCACAGTGGAAAAAACGTTATTCTTTCCCAATAAACGCGTTGACTCTTAAACTTTATTTTCCATTGCAAACATTTTGGAGCCAGATCAGACGCCGGGTAACCCGGCGTCTGATCAGGATCCAAACGTATTGCCACTCAGATGAAAAAAGATGATAAAAAATGTAAAACAGTTATTATTTTCTACATTTTGTGTTTTGCGTTTGCGTTTTGTTTGCGTTTAAACGGGAAAGAATTACGTTTTCTCCACTGTAGCATTGCAAGGGTTACCTCGTCAATTCCCGGGCAGTGCAATAGTTAAACCTGTGACCGCATGCTCACCACGTGCATCACGCCCGTAAAAAGTATACAATAACAGAAACTAAAACAGTCCGGTAACAGAAAAAAGTGTCCGGTATCAGACGTAAGAGGACACTTTTTGAATAGCTCTGCGGGGGGTATCTGCGTATAAGTCTTTATTACAGTGATAAGAAATCGTACTTGTAATAATAGTTTCACAAATAACATTAACATTGTAACATGTAATCAGAAGCCAAACAGATATTTTTAAACTAATTACAATGCGACGAAATGCATGGACCTCTGTTTGTTAAAAAAAGCAGACTACAGTTATTCTAATTCACGCTGAGAGGATTACTAATTGGCACGTGTATTACAGTGATAACATCTCGGCACGTGTCTTACAGCGATGTCAATATATCGTGTCACTTTCGTGTATTCGACAAAATAATTTATCTCTTTAAATTGCAGTCTGTGGCGAAATTCATATGTATTTTTTTGTAAAACATACAGTTTACAGTTTATTTTCATAAATCCAGTGGGCTTGAAAGCCCATGAGGACAACATTAAGCGTTACATAGTTATGTTATAAACATACATGTACATACAAAATGTATTATAAACAAACAAATATAATAATATGGCGACTATATAAAGGTGTGTCAAGTAATTACTTGAAACTTACATAAACCAAGTGAGACCCAATTGACTTTATTCAAATAAGTTTCGATGTCCCTGAGCAACATATCGTAGGTAATTCTTACATATTTTACATTGTTTAAACTCAAAACTTTTAGCCAATATTTTATGATATTATAATATCTTTTAGTAAGACATGAGCAACGACCAAGCTCTCCATAAATAAAATCATTTTGTGTACTTCTTTTTACATTTAGTATTTTCTTACAATACTGCATATGTACTGTTTCTATATTATTTGCTTTAGCAGATCCCCACACCTGACTACTAAATTCTAGGACGGGTTGAACCAGTTTATCGAATAATTCTAGCCCGTGTTTAACAGATACAAATGTAAATTTATATAAATATTTGTTTAATTTAAATATAGATTTTAACGCTTGACCTGCGAGAGTCCCATGTGCTTCTGCAAATGAACCCCCACTAGTAAAAACAATTCCAAGATAAGTAAATTTATTTACAATTTCTATATGCTCACCATTATAATTGAAAACTAAATTTCTAGGCAATGAACCACCTTTTCTGAAAATCATAATTTTTGATTTATTAACATTTACCTTTAACTTCCATCGATTACAAAAATCTATTAAGATATCTAAAGACTTTTGTAATTCTTCTGCAGTATTTGCAAACAAAACAATATCATCGGCGTATAAAAGCATCAATATCTTAACAAATCCTGTATCAAACATATACACGCACCTCTAGTAAACGTATGAAAGTATGAAAGGATTACTATTTGGCACGTGTATTACAGTGATAACATCACGGCACGTGTCTTACAGCGATGTCAATATAGCGTGTTACTTTCGTGTATTCGTGTTCAGGGGCGTGTCTGGACCAATTTTGAGTTTACGCACCATGGTTAGGGGGCTATAGGGTAATGGGTTAAGGAACGAATCAGAACTTTGTAAATATCTCTCTTTACCCTTATCATGCTTGATAGATTGTTATATGCAAAACTGGATAACTGATGTTTTATAGTTATGGATGTATGCGTTATTTCTAGTATTGAAGAGAGGTAACCACTTAAAACAGATTGAAAGTAAAGCATAATGAGCCTAAATGTGCATTCTGTTTTACTTTAAACCCGCTTCAAGATACCATCTACTAGAGAACAGAAAACATTCAATTCAATTCAAATTCAAATAGGCCTACTCTTTATTTTCTCAGTTTGTACATTTCTACAAATACATGAGAACTATCCTAACACACATTCAAAACATTAGGTCAGGTACATATTTTATAATAGAAACATCAGTTATAGTTTCTTAACCGTTATCTAACTTCGAACGGAAGAGAACAGCATTCATTTGTTTTAAAATTGCTATTTCTAGTGGGTACTAGGGTGGTCCAGGGTATATCCCGCAATTTAGCCGGGATTTAGCCATGTCCACTTTAGCCACGTCATTTAGTTGAATGGGTTAATTCACCTGGTGTTACGAGAATGTTTTTCATATAAATGGAATTATTGTGTTCTTTTCTATTGGAAATTGGATAAAACACCGTTAAAGGTCAGTATGGTATTCAGTTTTACCGTCAAAATGGTTCACGCATGCATTGTTTCATACTAGAGCTATCTCGCCCTTGGTCATTTACCGTAAGCTCCAATTCAATGCACGTGTTAGTTGGTTATTTCAGGTGGCTAACAGGTATTCATGATTGTTCAACTGGATATCGTATATATGTACAAATATCATCACAGAATTTAAAGGCATTTCTCCCTCTCTCTCTCTCTCTCTCTCTTTCTCTCCCTCCTCTCTCTCCCCCTCTTTATCCTTCACTTTCTCTATCTCTCCCTCTCTCTCTCTCTCTCTCTCTCTTTCCATCTCTCACTGTGTCTTTCTCTCAAAACGAATCATGGGCAAAAAATATAGTAGTATTTTCTCTGATTCAAATGTGATTTCATAACAGTTGGACTCAGTTCAACCCCAGCACCTGTTGTTATTGATCTGAGGGTCAATCAGGTATGACATTTTTCAGCATATCTATTTTTACTTGGTACCTGTACAAAGGTGTGATTTGATTATAGTTGGGCTCTATAGATGTAAATAAATATATCAGGGCTCCAGATAAGAGGTAGTTATTTCAACAAGTCTAACATTTTCTCACTCATTTTAGTACCAAATCCTATGGTGTCACTACTCATTAGAATCGTCTCGAAGAGACGATCCAAATGAGTAGTGACTCCATAGGGTTTAATTCAGAAATAAAGTTTTGAAAAGCTACCCCCATCTGTTGCTCCGTATATATTTTCTTACCATGAGACTCTATACAAGAGGGTTGACTTGTAAATTAAACATTGAAACCTTATAGTCTACATGACTCACTCTGAGAAGAATTACTCAAGGTAATTCTTTTTTATACAATATACAATATACTTATACATCATTGCATTGTCATCGATACGCATGTGTACACAAACACCAGCAATAAGACACATACATGCATACTCTATGCACGTGCATGTCCGCCTATGCCTGCATACGCATTTATGCACCAGGGCATGTCCATGCCCCAATACATACATGCACATGCATGCATTCATGCACACACCCGCCTGTCCGCATTCTTGCAAATACACTTTGTTTATTGTAATGGCTCGTTAGAAACATGGTTATAATGAAGTGGGCGCAGGACAGTGTCAACACTTATTGTTGGTTCTTGTGTACACGCACATATCTGTATCTACCTATTACACATATTTACATATACTCTTATATACACATCTACATTATTTGGAGTGAATTTTGACAATTTTTCAGGTAAACAACCAGTGTGGATTCAGATCAGTGGGCTCCAGGTGGCGCCCTCTGGTGGAGGTCCATGCTGTATGTACAAGACAAGTGAACTCCTTGCAGGTACATTATTAGGAGTAGATTTTGACTATATTTCAAACTTAGCAACAGAGTGGATTCAGATCAGTGGGTTCCTTGTGGCGTCCTCTGGTCGGGGTCCATGCTGTATACATGTACAAGACAAGTGCACTCCTTGCAGGTACATTATTTAGTGTGGATTTTGACAATATTTCAAAATTATCAACAGTGTGGATTCTGTCCAGTGGGCTCCTTGTGGTGCCCTCTGGTCGGGACAAGTGTACTCCTTGCAGGTACACTATTTAGAGTTGGTTTTGACAATGTTTCAATCTTATCAACAGTGTGGGTTCAGATCAGTGGGCTCCTTGTAGCGCCCTCTGGTCGGAATCCATGCTGTTTGCGCAAGACAAGTGTACTCATTACAGGTACACTGTCTACATTAGATAAACAATACCGCCCTCATCATCAGGGTAGAGTGTTTTAACACTTTCAATATGCGCTGTAAGCCAGTAAGCAATGCAATACTTATTTTTTGGGTTTATGATTATGTTAACATTAGCTGGACTATGCCAAATGGGGTACATTTTGTTTGTGCCACACACACACACACATATCTGCCTCTACTTACACTTATATTCATATATCACTTATATTCATATATATATACATACACATTTACATTTTTTAAGATAGATTTTGACAATGTTTCCAAATGACAAGCAGTGTGGATTCAGATCAGTTGGTTCCTTGTGGCACCCTCTGGTCTGGGTCCATGCTGTATGAACAGGACAAGTGTACTCTTTGCAGGTACATGGTCTTAAACTGGGTTGACAGTATTTCAAACTTATCAGCAGTGTGGATTCTGATCAGCGGGCTCCTTGTGGTGCCCTCTGGTAGGAATCCATGCTGTATGCACAAGACAATTGTACTCATTACAGATTACATGTACACTGTCTACGTTAGATGAACAGTACCGCCCTCATCATGAGGTTAGAGAGTTTAAACACATTCAATATTGCGCTGTAAGCAATTCAATACTTATTTTAGGTTTATATGTTTACATTGGCTAGAATATGCAAAATAGGTAAAAAGACACACACACACACAAAGTAATCTGCTTCTTATGACATATATACTCATATAATTACAGATTTAAATTATTTAGAGTGGGTTTAGACAATTTTCAAACTGATAAAACGGTGTGGATTCAGATCAGTGGGTACCCTGTGGTGCCCTCACTCTGGTCGGGGTCCATACTGTTTGCACAGGACAAGTGTACTCATTACAGGTACACTGTTTACTATTGGTGAACTGTACAAACCTAACCTTCATGGTAGAGTGTTTTAATACATTGAATGTTGCGCTGTAAGCAATACAGTACTTGTTTTGGGGTTTATACTAAGATGTTTTAATTTATTTTTAAGTTTGTGGGTGACATATGATACATATATATGGAGTAAAGGGTACAATATGCAGGTATTGATCAATATCCATATTTCTATCATAACTTCCATAAAAATTACTATCGACATAATTAGCGGGCTTAAGGTAAATAGTGTAACAGTCGATCAGGGGCTCAGTAGCTAAAACAAAACATACATGAAACCATAGCAACAATAACCCCTTACCGCACATAGCAGAGTTCTAGTTTTGAAGACAGGAGGTCAGTTAAAGCAGATTGAAAGTAAAGAAACATGCGCCTTAAGATGCGTTAAACTTTATTTTCAGCCAGCCGTAAGTTGCTAAGATATAGATCTAGCAATTCTTATTTTACTTTTTGTTGCTGCACAAATTGAATGCGCTAAAAGGCGTTTCTATGTGGTAATGGGTCAAAGAGTGCGATGGTTCTACTGGTACCTTAGGAATAGTGATTTTAAAGAAAAGTTACATGCGATCCAGTGATTTTCCTCAGGTTTTCATTTAAACTGCAAACAGTTTGGCTCTGGATTAGATAAACGACATCTGATCAGGCTCCAAACTATTTGACACTGATTTTCAAGAATTTGCCATTTTTGTTTTAAAAAGACATCATCTTCGCCACTGAACAAATACAGCATGGCATTGGATCCGCGCATAATCCATAATATAATAACCAGGAAGTTTAATAGATTGCCCCATGAATATATCCGATGGTAGCTTAAACTCGGTTAAGTCGAGATTTCGAATAGGTAAGGTCTTCATTATATGTTAGTTAAAATCTGAACAGTATATGTAATCACTGAAATAAATAAGAGCATTCAGTTACAGTTGAATGGTCGAAAACGTGAACTATTTTCAGGGTTGCCATTTCTCCGGATTTTTCCTAAATCTTCGGATTTTTTTTCTAGTACATGGTAGCTTAAAGCAGGCTGAAAGTAAAGCAGATTGCGCCTTAAGGCGCATTCTGTTTTACTTTTAGCCTGCTTTAAGCAGCCACGTGTCAACAAAACTAGAAACAGGCAATGGGGAAAAGGTACGATTCGTAAAATCGCATTTGAAAATGCAAATTTGCAAATTTGCAAATTTTAGGATTTTTATGTCAACTTATGGCAGCCCTGTTTTTTCAAAACATTCAATTGCATTCAGGTCATACCAACGTGAAGGTATGCTCTTTCATGACCCATAGAATAGAAGAAGTCAACCACAATCAAACTCTAAACTGATCTATGGAGTAAAGCGTTAGAGCAACAAGTGTTTTAAGTGAAAGGTAAAAGTTACTTTTACTGAGCTCAACAAGTATGAAGTCTCTTATTATTGGACATACATGTATACATGCATGGCCAATAATAAGTTCAGTCTATTTGGCCTGGAAAGGCCCCTACCTATGTCGAACAAGTTGTACTGGGCTCAAGGGATTCTTGAGTTGAGTACACATGCCCAATAAGATGACCGGAAGCTCTAATAGTAGTAAATACGCTATTCCTACCCATAAGAACACGCATAAAGAAACTGCTAGGAATAGCGTATTTACACAGGTTGAACTGAGCTCAAGCGATGCTTGATATCAGTACACATGGCAAATATGAAGTCTTTCACATGCAGAGTGTACTAGAGGCAAATATGAAGTCTTTCACATGTAGAGTGTACTAGAGGCAAATATGAAGTCTTTCACATGTAGAGTGTACTAGAGACAAATATGAAGTCTTTCACATGTAGAGTGTACTAGAGGCAAATATGAAGCCTTTCACCTGTAGAGTGTACTAGAGGCAAATATGTTCACTATTAATGACCAATGTTAAAGTCAGCCTAGTAAACCCATTTAGACTAACTTGTAGTGAGCTCAAGAGTAAGAGTTAGAAATAATTTTGATAAACACTGAATTAAGTTGGTTTCTTCTACTCTATACATGCTGAAAAATTAACATTTTCAGCATGTACATTTACATAATATACAATAATTAAAAAATGTGTGAATAATAATGTTCTACAATGTTTTAGTGATCACTAGCTTTAAAATAACATGATGTAGTCTTCATCAGTAGGTGGGGTTCGTCTTGATTCATCACTGTCTGCATCCATAAGTCTACATGAAATATTCATCGCAGCGATGAAGGACACAGTTTTCAAGAGATACTCCTTCTTGCCATATAGCTTCTGTTCTAGAGTGACAGGGGCTGGCCACATCTTTCTTCTTAATTGTTCAAACAGAGGACAACGCTGAAGTATGTGCTCTGGTGTTTGCTCAGTTGGACCACATGAACATTAATTGGTTCGTGGTTCGTCTCATGTGGAAGCATATCTGTCAGATACAAATTTATTCATTAGTGTGCTGCAGGAAACCGTTTGGTCAAGATTTACCTGCCCTTGGTGTAACTCTGTTGTGAATGAAACGGCACCAAGTGGAATGAGGAGGATAAGATACTTCAATTGCCCGAGCTGGCAGAGTGGCAAAACTCCGCCAAAAGAGGAACACCAATACATTTCCCACACATGCATACACACCGGCTCTATAACCATAATTGGGTTGCAGTGTCGTTAAACCATGTTTACACTCAAGTGTTAGTAGGGTGGAAATGATGTAAATTTAGAAACTGGAGAGCGATTTCATGCAAACCATAATTTCTCAAAACATGCCAAGTATAAAATGTCAATTTGTAAAATTCGTGCAACTCAACTCTTGCAGTATGAGCAACACGGTCTGTCCACTTTGAATCATGTCCGACTAGCAACCACGGTCGCCCATACACTACTACTACTACAGTAACTACTACTATATAAATAAAATCAAATAAGCCCTGTTCACATTCTCACATTGCTGCTAGCAGACTCTCTTCAAAGTGAACAAACATTAACAAAAGTAGTTCAGAAGTTGAACAAATTAATCACTGATAATGAAAGGGCCAAGATTAAGAAAACTTTGTGTAAACGTATGTATATCAATCAAAGGGACCACCCACACTATACGACCTGGCGTAAACATATTTACAAAGTGTCTCAATTACACTCCCCTAAATACGTGCTTTCCTGTTGCATGGCTCTGTCAAAATAAATTTGAAAGATGAAATATTGGCCTACTCTTACTATTGACAGAGTTCTCTGGTTCTTTCAGATGCCCATTGTAAAGCACTGATACATCGGACCTCGGTTTATTAATTATCTCTAGTTTAATTCGATCTAAGCTGAAAAAACTATTTGCTGTATTATTACCCCTTATTTTGTTAAGACCACTGCACTTATAATTACAAATATTTTCTACCCTGATCTGTCCCCGAGCAAAATGCCGTCTCGTTGATGAAATGCACCACGTTGTGCATCATGCCAGGCTATGGAATGAGGTGGATAAGATACTTCAATTGCCCGAGCTGGCAGAGTGGCAAAACTCCGCCAAATGAGGAACACCAATACATTTCATATACATGCATACACACCGGCTCTATAACCATAATTGTGTTGCAGTGTCGTTAAACCATGTTTACACTCAAGTGTTAGTAGGGTGGAAATGACGTAAATATAGCAACTGGTGACTTTTTTTGTGTTTTACGGCCCATTGACACCAATGGTCATTTAGAGCGTGGTAAGACTCGGTCAAAAAAAATCATACGAATAACTGCACAGACAAGATTTCAACAATATTTACATTGTAAGTTTGGACACATTGGAAATCACAGTAATTCACGTGTTCATTCCTATCATAATGTGCTGGTGTTTCGCAAAGTCTAAAATGTCTGCCCACTTTTTAGAAGGTCAGACAGCCATCCTGCAAGCTAAGATGAATAATCCTACAGTAAATGCAATTCTAACTATATTATGGATGGGCAGCTGACACTTCTTCAAAGTCGACAGACACATATAAACAAACAATTAACAATTAAATTAATAAACAAAGAGGTACTTAGCTTTCTGCATTACTTTTGTTCTACATTAAACTGAAACACGAATGAAGAACGTTCTTCATTCGTGACTGAAAGCCCGAGCTTGCAGTAAAACCGATGATGGTGGACCCCACTGATAATGAAAGGGCCAAGATTAAGAAAACTTTGTGTAAACGTATGTATGTTAATCAAAGGGACCACCGTCACTATACGACCTGGTGTAAACATATTTACAAAGTGTCTCAATTAAACTCCCCTAAATACGTGCTTTCCTGTTGCATGGCTCTGTCAAAATAAATTTGAAAGATGAAATATTGGCCTACTCTTACTATTGACAGAGTTCTCTGGTTCTTTCAGATGCCCATTGTAAAGCACTGATACATCGGACCTCGGTTTATTAAATATCTCTAGTTTAATTCGATCTAAGCTGAAAAAACTATTTGTTGCATTATTACCCCTTATTTTGTTAAGACCACTGCACTTATAATTACAAATATTTTCTACCCTGATCAGTCCCCGAGCAAATTGGCTTCTGATGAAAATTGAGACTGTTTGTTACTTTATGGATGCATGTCGATATTGCAATGTCTACAATACTGAATTGTTGTTATTTTAAATAGTTCCAACACGTATTTCTTGTTTCGTTTCGTAAGAAGTACTTGAAAGTGGATATTACCTTTTTTCTACTCTTGGTATTTAGGTAAACTGTTATTTCTGTATAAATATTTATACACCTATCTCTCCCTTATCTTCTTGCCGTCTCGTTGATGAACTGCACCAATGTGTTGATAAAATACGCGTCTTTTACTGAGCAAAGTGAAATGGAACCAATAGGAACCGTTTGCTATCTGTTCAGGATCCAAACAGACAGCAATCTGTTCAGGATCCAAACTGTTTGCTATCAGTCGCTTTAACAGTATTTCAGTCATATCGCGACTCCAGGAGACAAGTTGCAAGATCAACACCTCATTTACATCGATCTAAAAATATGAGGTACTGATCTTGAAATTGAACCCTGACCAGAATACCAAAGTTTCAAATATTCTGTATTTTAACCTTTTCAGTTCTTGGACTGACGTACGAATACTTCAATGAAAAGATTACACCTTTTAGCAGCCTTCTACTGTATCATGCCAGGCAATGGCAGTGGTCCCCACTCTTTTCTGCCAGTTGACCGAGCTGGCAGGCCCCAGAACCACATGGGGTGCCTCTATTAAGGATCCAAACCGTTTGCTCTGATGAGAATCCAAACAGTTTACTAATAAAGCAGCGTCTAATCAGGATCCAAACTATTAGCTTTTTGTACAGTTCTTAAAATCGTTAGGCCTTAACCGTTCACGATGCGTTTCTTATGTGCTACGATTAACGGGTAAATGGGTAGGAATAGCGTATTTACCACTGTAAGCCACATTCAGCCTGCTTAAAAGCACATCGAAAGCAAAGCAGAATACAAATTAAGGCGCATTCGGCTTTGCTATTCATCTGCTTTAAGCTTCAATCTGCTAGTATATAGAA
Source organism: Gari tellinella (assembly GCA_922989275.2). NCBI lineage: Eukaryota > Metazoa > Mollusca > Bivalvia > Cardiida > Psammobiidae > Gari > Gari tellinella. The sequence continues at coordinate 59,337,183 of OV277858.1, forward strand.
ACTATTTTATATATAGACTTTAAACAAGTCTTTGACACAATTTGGCCACCAAACTTGTGTCCCCCTGGGCCCCACCTAAAGCCCACGTTCAAATTAGGCGGGGAGATTTCAACATCCGAGCGACAAGTCGTGGAGTGGGTGTCTCGCTGAAACCTTACTGAAAAATAAATGGGGTTATTAGCTGCAAGAAATAGATTGACATGAGATACGGTACTGAAACGAAGACAAATGATATTGACAAGCCTAAAATCTACAAAGCAAACATTAACGAAACTATACACAAGGAAAAAACATTTAGAAACTATAACTACTATTGTTATCCTTATCATTATTATTAATTTTATTATTAGTTTAGTTTTATTATTAGTTTAGTATTATTATTAGGTATTATTTTTAGTCTTTAGTATTATCATATTATTTTTATTATTGTTATTGTTATTATTATCATATTATTATTGGTTTTATTATTATACTTATTCTATAAATTGGCTGGATGCAGTTTCACGTCATACTCAGAATAGGACGAATAACATGCACGTTATAACCTAATTAACATGAATATTCAATAACAATTTGTTCCTAAACAAACCAACTGATTAAGTCCCCATATACTAACAACGCTAATTAATACTAAAACTAATTATCGAAACAAAGACGCGTTTAAAAGAGTCGGATGAAAGGGTCATCACTTAGCAGAGGCTGCATTGGTATAATTGTTTATTTAGAACGCGTTTTTTTTAAACATGTTAAAATGGTTAGGCCTTAACCGTTCACGACGCGTTTCTTATTATATGCATATATTTAACGGGTAAATGGATAGGAATAGCGTATTTACCACTGTAAGCCACATTCAGCCTGCTTAAAAGCACATTGAAAGCAAAGCAGAATACAAATTAAGGCGCATTCGGCTTTGCTATTCATCTGCTTTAAGCTTCAATCTGCTAGTGACGTTCCCCATATACTAACAACGCTAATTAATACTAAAACTAATTATCAAAACAAAGACGCGTTTAAAAGAGTCGGATGAAAGGGGTCATCACTTAGCAGAGACTGCACAATTTGGTATAATTGTTTATTTAGAACGCGTTTTTTTTAAACACGTTAAAATCGTTAGGCCTTAACCGTTCACGATGCGTTTCTTATGTGCTACGATTTTACCACTGTAAGCCACATTCAGCCTGCTTAAAAGCACATCGAAAGCAAAGCAGAATACAAATTAAGGCGCATTCGGCTTTGCTATTCATCTGCTTTAAGCTTCAATCTGCTAGTATATAGAAACTATTTTATATATAGACTTTAAACAAGTCTTTGACACAATTTGGCCACCAAACTTGTGTCCCCCTGGGCCCCACCTAAAGCCCACGTTCAAATTAGGCGGGGAGATTTCAACATCCGAGCGACAAGTCGTGGAGTGGGTGTCTCGCTGAAACCTTACTGAAAAATAAATGGGGTTATTAGCTGCAAGAAATAGATTGACATGAGATACGGTACTGAAACGAAGACAAATGATATTGACAAGCCTAAAATCTACAAAGCAAACATTAACGAAACTATACACAAGGAAAAAACATTTAGAAACTATAACTACTATTGTTATCCTTATCCTTATTATTAATTTTATTATTAGTTTAGTTTTATTATTAGTTTAGTATTATTATTAGGTATTATTTTTAGTCTTTAGTATTATCATATTATTTTTATTATTGTTATTGTTATTATTATCATATTATTATTGGTTTTATTATTATACTTATTCTATAAATTGGCTGGATGCAGTTTCACGTCATACTCAGAATAGGACGAATAACATGCACGTTATAACCTAATTAACATGAATATTCAATAACAATTTGTTCCTAAACAAACCAACTGATTAAGTCCCCATATACTAACAACGCTAATTAATACTAAAACTAATTATCGAAACAAAGACGCGTTTAAAAGAGTCGGATGAAAGGGTCATCACTTAGCAGAGGCTGCATTGGTATAATTGTTTATTTAGAACGCGTTTTTTTTAAACACGTTAAAATGGTTAGGCCTTAACCGTTCACGACGCGTTTCTTATTATATGCATATATTTAACGGGTAAATGGATAGGAATAGCGTATTTACCACTGTAAGCCACATTCAGCCTGCTTAAAAGCACATTGAAAGCAAAGCAGAATACAAATTAAGGCGCATTCGGCTTTGCTATTCATCTGCTTTAAGCTTCAATCTGCTAGTGACGTTCCCCATATACTAACAACGCTAATTAATACTAAAACTAATTATCAAAACAAAGACGCGTTTAAAAGAGTCGGATGAAAGGGGTCATCACTTAGCAGAGACTGCACAATTTGGTATAATTGTTTATTTAGAACGCGTTTTTTTTAAACACGTTAAAATCGTTAGGCCTTAACCGTTCACGATGCGTTTCTTATGTGCTACGATTTTACCACTGTAAGCCACATTCAGCCTGCTTAAAAGCACATCGAAAGCAAAGCAGAATACAAATTAAGGCGCATTCGGCTTTGCTATTCATCTGCTTTAAGCTTCAATCTGCTAGTATATAGAAACTATTTTATATATAGACTTTAAACAAGTCTTTGACACAATTTGGCCACCAAACTTGTGTCCCCCTGGGCCCCACCTAAAGCCCACGTTCAAATTAGGCGGGGAGATTTCAACATCCGAGCGACAAGTCGTGGAGTGGGTGTCTCGCTGAAACCTTACTGAAAAATAAATGGGGTTATTAGCTGCAAGAAATAGATTGACATGAGATACGGTACTGAAACGAAGACAAATGATATTGACAAGCCTAAAATCTACAAAGCAAACATTAACGAAACTATACACAAGGAAAAAACATTTAGAAACTATAACTACTATTGTTATCCTTATCCTTATTATTAATTTTATTATTAGTTTAGTTTTATTATTAGTTTAGTATTATTATTAGGTATTATTTTTAGTCTTTAGTATTATCATATTATTTTTATTATTGTTATTGTTATTATTATCATATTATTATTGGTTTTATTATTATACTTATTCTATAAATTGGCTGGATGCAGTTTCACGTCATACTCAGAATAGGACGAATAACATGCACGTTATAACCTAATTAACATGAATATTCAATAACAATTTGTTCCTAAACAAACCAACTGATTAAGTCCCCATATACTAACAACGCTAATTAATACTAAAACTAATTATCGAAACAAAGACGCGTTTAAAAGAGTCGGATGAAAGGGTCATCACTTAGCAGAGGCTGCATTGGTATAATTGTTTATTTAGAACGCGTTTTTTTTAAACACGTTAAAATGGTTAGGCCTTAACCGTTCACGACGCGTTTCTTATTATATGCATATATTTAACGGGTAAATGGATAGGAATAGCGTATTTACCACTGTAAGCCACATTCAGCCTGCTTAAAAGCACATTGAAAGCAAAGCAGAATACAAATTAAGGCGCATTCGGCTTTGCTATTCATCTGCTTTAAGCTTCAATCTGCTAGTAACGTTCCCCATATACTAACAACGCTAATTAATACTAAAACTAATTATCAAAACAAAGACGCGTTTAAAAGAGTCGGATGAAAGGGGTCATCACTTAGCAGAGACTGCACAATTTGGTATAATTGTTTATTTAGAACGCGTTTTTTTTAAACACGTTAAAATCGTTAGGCCTTAACCGTTCACGATGCGTTTCTTATGTGCTACGATTTTACCACTGTAAGCCACATTCAGCCTGCTTAAAAGCACATCGAAAGCAAAGCAGAATACAAATTAAGGCGCATTCGGCTTTGCTATTCATCTGCTTTAAGCTTCAATCTGCTAGTATATAGAAACTATTTTATATATAGACTTTAAACAAGTCTTTGACACAATTTGGCCACCAAACTTGTGTCCCCCTGGGCCCCACCTAAAGCCCACGTTCAAATTAGGCGGGGAGATTTCAACATCCGAGCGACAAGTCGTGGAGTGGGTGTCTCGCTGAAACCTTACTGAAAAATAAATGGGGTTATTAGCTGCAAGAAATAGATTGACATGAGATACGGTACTGAAACGAAGACAAATGATATTGACAAGCCTAAAATCTACAAAGCAAACATTAACGAAACTATACACAAGGAAAAAACATTTAGAAACTATAACTACTATTGTTATCCTTATCATTATTATTAATTTTATTATTAGTTTAGTTTTATTATTAGTTTAGTATTATTATTAGGTATTATTTTTAGTCTTTAGTATTATCATATTATTTTTATTATTGTTATTGTTATTATTATCATATTATTATTGGTTTTATTATTATACTTATTCTATAAATTGGCTGGATGCAGTTTCACGTCATACTCAGAATAGGACGAATAACATGCACGTTATAACCTAATTAACATGAATATTCAATAACAATTTGTTCCTAAACAAACCAACTGATTAAGTCCCCATATACTAACAACGCTAATTAATACTAAAACTAATTATCGAAACAAAGACGCGTTTAAAAGAGTAGGATGAAAGGGTCATCACTTAGCAGAGGCTGCATTGGTATAATTGTTTATTTAGAACGCGTTTTTTTTAAACATGTTAAAATGGTTAGGCCTTAACCGTTCACGACGCGTTTCTTATTATATGCATATATTTAACGGGTAAATGGATAGGAATAGCGTATTTACCACTGTAAGCCACATTCAGCCTGCTTAAAAGCACATTGAAAGCAAAGCAGAATACAAATTAAGGCGCATTCGGCTTTGCTATTCATCTGCTTTAAGCTTCAATCTGCTAGTGACGTTCCCCATATACTAACAACGCTAATTAATACTAAAACTAATTATCAAAACAAAGACGCGTTTAAAAGAGTCGGATGAAAGGGGTCATCACTTAGCAGAGACTGCACAATTTGGTATAATTGTTTATTTAGAACGCGTTTTTTTTAAACACGTTAAAATCGTTAGGCCTTAACCGTTCACGATGCGTTTCTTATGTGCTACGATTTTACCACTGTAAGCCACATTCAGCCTGCTTAAAAGCACATCGAAAGCAAAGCAGAATACAAATTAAGGCGCATTCGGCTTTGCTATTCATCTGCTTTAAGCTTCAATCTGCTAGTATATAGAAACTATTTTATATATAGACTTTAAACAAGTCTTTGACACAATTTGGCCACCAAACTTGTGTCCCCCTGGGCCCCACCTAAAGCCCACGTTCAAATTAGGCGGGGAGATTTCAACATCCGAGCGACAAGTCGTGGAGTGGGTGTCTCGCTGAAACCTTACTGAAAAATAAATGGGGTTATTAGCTGCAAGAAATAGATTGACATGAGATACGGTACTGAAACGAAGACAAATGATATTGACAAGCCTAAAATCTACAAAGCAAACATTAACGAAACTATACACAAGGAAAAAACATTTAGAAACTATAACTACTATTGTTATCCTTATCCTTATTATTAATTTTATTATTAGTTTAGTTTTATTATTAGTTTAGTATTATTATTAGGTATTATTTTTAGTCTTTAGTATTATCATATTATTTTTATTATTGTTATTGTTATTATTATCATATTATTATTGGTTTTATTATTATACTTATTCTATAAATTGGCTGGATGCAGTTTCACGTCATACTCAGAATAGGACGAATAACATGCACGTTATAACCTAATTAACATGAATATTCAATAACAATTTGTTCCTAAACAAACCAACTGATTAAGTCCCCATATACTAACAACGCTAATTAATACTAAAACTAATTATCGAAACAAAGACGCGTTTAAAAGAGTCGGATGAAAGGGTCATCACTTAGCAGAGGCTGCATTGGTATAATTGTTTATTTAGAACGCGTTTTTTTTAAACACGTTAAAATGGTTAGGCCTTAACCGTTCACGACGCGTTTCTTATTATATGCATATATTTAACGGGTAAATGGATAGGAATAGCGTATTTACCACTGTAAGCCACATTCAGCCTGCTTAAAAGCACATTGAAAGCAAAGCAGAATACAAATTAAGGCGCATTCGGCTTTGCTATTCATCTGCTTTAAGCTTCAATCTGCTAGTGACGTTCCCCATATACTAACAACGCTAATTAATACTAAAACTAATTATCAAAACAAAGACGCGTTTAAAAGAGTCGGATGAAAGGGGTCATCACTTAGCAGAGACTGCACAATTTGGTATAATTGTTTATTTAGAACGCGTTTTTTTTAAACACGTTAAAATCGTTAGGCCTTAACCGTTCACGATGCGTTTCTTATGTGCTACGATTTTACCACTGTAAGCCACATTCAGCCTGCTTAAAAGCACATCGAAAGCAAAGCAGAATACAAATTAAGGCGCATTCGGCTTTGCTATTCATCTGCTTTAAGCTTCAATCTGCTAGTATATAGAAACTATTTTATATATAGACTTTAAACAAGTCTTTGACACAATTTGGCCACCAAACTTGTGTCCCCCTGGGCCCCACCTAAAGCCCACGTTCAAATTAGGCGGGGAGATTTCAACATCCGAGCGACAAGTCGTGGAGTGGGTGTCTCGCTGAAACCTTACTGAAAAATAAATGGGGTTATTAGCTGCAAGAAATAGATTGACATGAGATACGGTACTGAAACGAAGACAAATGATATTGACAAGCCTAAAATCTACAAAGCAAACATTAACGAAACTATACACAAGGAAAAAACATTTAGAAACTATAACTACTATTGTTATCCTTATCCTTATTATTAATTTTATTATTAGTTTAGTTTTATTATTAGTTTAGTATTATTATTAGGTATTATTTTTAGTCTTTAGTATTATCATATTATTTTTATTATTGTTATTGTTATTATTATCATATTATTATTGGTTTTATTATTATACTTATTCTATAAATTGGCTGGATGCAGTTTCACGTCATACTCAGAATAGGACGAATAACATGCACGTTATAACCTAATTAACATGAATATTCAATAACAATTTGTTCCTAAACAAACCAACTGATTAAGTCCCCATATACTAACAACGCTAATTAATACTAAAACTAATTATCGAAACAAAGACGCGTTTAAAAGAGTCGGATGAAAGGGTCATCACTTAGCAGAGGCTGCATTGGTATAATTGTTTATTTAGAACGCGTTTTTTTTAAACACGTTAAAATGGTTAGGCCTTAACCGTTCACGACGCGTTTCTTATTATATGCATATATTTAACCGGTAAATGGATAGGAATAGCGTATTTACCACTGTAAGCCACATTCAGCCTGCTTAAAAGCACATTGAAAGCAAAGCAGAATACAAATTAAGGCGCATTCGGCTTTGCTATTCATCTGCTTTAAGCTTCAATCTGCTAGTAACGTTCCCCATATACTAACAACGCTAATTAATACTAAAACTAATTATCAAAACAAAGACGCGTTTAAAAGAGTCGGATGAAAGGGGTCATCACTTAGCAGAGACTGCACAATTTGGTATAATTGTTTATTTAGAACGCGTTTTTTTTAAACACGTTAAAATCGTTAGGCCTTAACCGTTCACGATGCGTTTCTTATGTGCTACGATTTTACCACTGTAAGCCACATTCAGCCTGCTTAAAAGCACATCGAAAGCAAAGCAGAATACAAATTAAGGCGCATTCGGCTTTGCTATTCATCTGCTTTAAGCTTCAATCTGCTAGTATATAGAAACTATTTTATATATAGACTTTAAACAAGTCTTTGACACAATTTGGCCACCAAACTTGTGTCCCCCTGGGCCCCACCTAAAGCCCACGTTCAAATTAGGCGGGGAGATTTCAACATCCGAGCGACAAGTCGTGGAGTGGGTGTCTCGCTGAAACCTTACTGAAAAATAAATGGGGTTATTAGCTGCAAGAAATAGATTGACATGAGATACGGTACTGAAACGAAGACAAATGATATTGACAAGCCTAAAATCTACAAAGCAAACATTAACGAAACTATACACAAGGAAAAAACATTTAGAAACTATAACTACTATTGTTATCCTTATCATTATTATTAATTTTATTATTAGTTTAGTTTTATTATTAGTTTAGTATTATTATTAGGTATTATTTTTAGTCTTTAGTATTATCATATTATTTTTATTATTGTTATTGTTATTATTATCATATTATTATTGGTTTTATTATTATACTTATTCTATAAATTGGCTGGATGCAGTTTCACGTCATACTCAGAATAGGACGAATAACATGCACGTTATAACCTAATTAACATGAATATTCAATAACAATTTGTTCCTAAACAAACCAACTGATTAAGTCCCCATATACTAACAACGCTAATTAATACTAAAACTAATTATCGAAACAAAGACGCGTTTAAAAGAGTAGGATGAAAGGGTCATCACTTAGCAGAGGCTGCATTGGTATAATTGTTTATTTAGAACGCGTTTTTTTTAAACATGTTAAAATGGTTAGGCCTTAACCGTTCACGACGCGTTTCTTATTATATGCATATATTTAACGGGTAAATGGATAGGAATAGCGTATTTACCACTGTAAGCCACATTCAGCCTGCTTAAAAGCACATTGAAAGCAAAGCAGAATACAAATTAAGGCGCATTCGGCTTTGCTATTCATCTGCTTTAAGCTTCAATCTGCTAGTGACGTTCCCCATATACTAACAACGCTAATTAATACTAAAACTAATTATCAAAACAAAGACGCGTTTAAAAGAGTCGGATGAAAGGGGTCATCACTTAGCAGAGACTGCACAATTTGGTATAATTGTTTATTTAGAACGCGTTTTTTTTAAACACGTTAAAATCGTTAGGCCTTAACCGTTCACGATGCGTTTCTTATGTGCTACGATTTTACCACTGTAAGCCACATTCAGCCTGCTTAAAAGCACATCGAAAGCAAAGCAGAATACAAATTAAGGCGCATTCGGCTTTGCTATTCATCTGCTTTAAGCTTCAATCTGCTAGTATATAGAAACTATTTTATATATAGACTTTAAACAAGTCTTTGACACAATTTGGCCACCAAACTTGTGTCCCCCTGGGCCCCACCTAAAGCCCACGTTCAAATTAGGCGGGGAGATTTCAACATCCGAGCGACAAGTCGTGGAGTGGGTGTCTCGCTGAAACCTTACTGAAAAATAAATGGGGTTATTAGCTGCAAGAAATAGATTGACATGAGATACGGTACTGAAACGAAGACAAATGATATTGACAAGCCTAAAATCTACAAAGCAAACATTAACGAAACTATACACAAGGAAAAAACATTTAGAAACTATAACTACTATTGTTATCCTTATCCTTATTATTAATTTTATTATTAGTTTAGTTTTATTATTAGTTTAGTATTATTATTAGGTATTATTTTTAGTCTTTAGTATTATCATATTATTTTTATTATTGTTATTGTTATTATTATCATATTATTATTGGTTTTATTATTATACTTATTCTATAAATTGGCTGGATGCAGTTTCACGTCATACTCAGAATAGGACGAATAACATGCACGTTATAACCTAATTAACATGAATATTCAATAACAATTTGTTCCTAAACAAACCAACTGATTAAGTCCCCATATACTAACAACGCTAATTAATACTAAAACTAATTATCGAAACAAAGACGCGTTTAAAAGAGTCGGATGAAAGGGTCATCACTTAGCAGAGGCTGCATTGGTATAATTGTTTATTTAGAACGCGTTTTTTTTAAACACGTTAAAATGGTTAGGCCTTAACCGTTCACGACGCGTTTCTTATTATATGCATATATTTAACGGGTAAATGGATAGGAATAGCGTATTTACCACTGTAAGCCACATTCAGCCTGCTTAAAAGCACATTGAAAGCAAAGCAGAATACAAATTAAGGCGCATTCGGCTTTGCTATTCATCTGCTTTAAGCTTCAATCTGCTAGTGACGTTCCCCATATACTAACAACGCTAATTAATACTAAAACTAATTATCAAAACAAAGACGCGTTTAAAAGAGTCGGATGAAAGGGGTCATCACTTAGCAGAGACTGCACAATTTGGTATAATTGTTTATTTAGAACGCGTTTTTTTTAAACACGTTAAAATCGTTAGGCCTTAACCGTTCACGATGCGTTTCTTATGTGCTACGATTTTACCACTGTAAGCCACATTCAGCCTGCTTAAAAGCACATCGAAAGCAAAGCAGAATACAAATTAAGGCGCATTCGGCTTTGCTATTCATCTGCTTTAAGCTTCAATCTGCTAGTATATAGAAACTATTTTATATATAGACTTTAAACAAGTCTTTGACACAATTTGGCCACCAAACTTGTGTCCCCCTGGGCCCCACCTAAAGCCCACGTTCAAATTAGGCGGGGAGATTTCAACATCCGAGCGACAAGTCGTGGAGTGGGTGTCTCGCTGAAACCTTACTGAAAAATAAATGGGGTTATTAGCTGCAAGAAATAGATTGACATGAGATACGGTACTGAAACGAAGACAAATGATATTGACAAGCCTAAAATCTACAAAGCAAACATTAACGAAACTATACACAAGGAAAAAACATTTAGAAACTATAACTACTATTGTTATCCTTATCCTTATTATTAATTTTATTATTAGTTTAGTTTTATTATTAGTTTAGTATTATTATTAGGTATTATTTTTAGTCTTTAGTATTATCATATTATTTTTATTATTGTTATTGTTATTATTATCATATTATTATTGGTTTTATTATTATACTTATTCTATAAATTGGCTGGATGCAGTTTCACGTCATACTCAGAATAGGACGAATAACATGCACGTTATAACTTAATTAACATGAATATTCAATAACAATTTGTTCCTAAACAAACCAACTGATTAAGTCCCCATATACTAACAACGCTAATTAATACTAAAACTAATTATCGAAACAAAGACGCGTTTAAAAGAGTCGGATGAAAGGGTCATCACTTAGCAGAGGCTGCATTGGTATAATTGTTTATTTAGAACGCGATTTTTTTAAACATGTTAAAATGGTTAGGCCTTAACCGTTCACGACGCGTTTCTTATTATATGCATATATTTAACGGGTAAATGGATAGGAATAGCGTATTTACCACTGTAAGCCACATTCAGCCTGCTTAAAAGCACATTGAAAGCAAAGCAGAATACAAATTAAGGCGCATTCGGCTTTGCTATTCATCTGCTTTAAGCTTCAATCTGCTAGTGACGTTCCCCATATACTAACAACGCTAATTAATACTAAAACTAATTATCAAAACAAAGACGCGTTTAAAAGAGTCGGATGAAAGGGGTCATCACTTAGCAGAGACTGCACAATTTGGTATAATTGTTTATTTAGAACGCGTTTTTTTTAAACACGTTAAAATCGTTAGGCCTTAACCGTTCACGATGCGTTTCTTATGTGCTACGATTTTACCACTGTAAGCCACATTCAGCCTGCTTAAAAGCACATCGAAAGCAAAGCAGAATACAAATTAAGGCGCATTCGGCTTTGCTATTCATCTGCTTTAAGCTTCAATCTGCTAGTATATAGAAACTATTTTATATATAGACTTTAAACAAGTCTTTGACACAATTTGGCCACCAAACTTGTGTCCCCCTGGGCCCCACCTAAAGCCCACGTTCAAATTAGGCGGGGAGATTTCAACATCCGAGCGACAAGTCGTGGAGTGGGTGTCTCGCTGAAACCTTACTGAAAAATAAATGGGGTTATTAGCTGCAAGAAATAGATTGACATGAGATACGGTACTGAAACGAAGACAAATGATATTGACAAGCCTAAAATCTACAAAGCAAACATTAACGAAACTATACACAAGGAAAAAACATTTAGAAACTATAACTACTATTGTTATCCTTATCCTTATTATTAATTTTATTATTAGTTTAGTTTTATTATTAGTTTAGTATTATTATTAGGTATTATTTTTAGTCTTTAGTATTATCATATTATTTTTATTATTGTTATTGTTATTATTATCATATTATTATTGGTTTTATTATTATACTTATTCTATAAATTGGCTGGATGCAGTTTCACGTCATACTCAGAATAGGACGAATAACATGCACGTTATAACCTAATTAACATGAATATTCAATAACAATTTGTTCCTAAACAAACCAACTGATTAAGTCCCCATATACTAACAACGCTAATTAATACTAAAACTAATTATCGAAACAAAGACGCGTTTAAAAGAGTCGGATGAAAGGGTCATCACTTAGCAGAGGCTGCATTGGTATAATTGTTTATTTAGAACGCGTTTTTTTTAAACACGTTAAAATGGTTAGGCCTTAACCGTTCACGACGCGTTTCTTATTATATGCATATATTTAACGGGTAAATGGATAGGAATAGCGTATTTACCACTGTAAGCCACATTCAGCCTGCTTAAAAGCACATTGAAAGCAAAGCAGAATACAAATTAAGGCGCATTCGGCTTTGCTATTCATCTGCTTTAAGCTTCAATCTGCTAGTGACGTTCCCCATATACTAACAACGCTAATTAATACTAAAACTAATTATCAAAACAAAGACGCGTTTAAAAGAGTCGGATGAAAGGGGTCATCACTTAGCAGAGACTGCACAATTTGGTATAATTGTTTATTTAGAACGCGTTTTTTTTAAACACGTTAAAATCGTTAGGCCTTAACCGTTCACGATGCGTTTCTTATGTGCTACGATTTTACCACTGTAAGCCACATTCAGCCTGCTTAAAAGCACATCGAAAGCAAAGCAGAATACAAATTAAGGCGCATTCGGCTTTGCTATTCATCTGCTTTAAGCTTCAATCTGCTTGTATATAGAAACTATTTTATATATAGACTTTAAACAAGTCTTTGACACAATTTGGCCACCAAACTTGTGTCCCCCTGGGTCCCACCTAAAGCCCACGTTCAAATTAGGCGGGGAGATTTCAACATCCGAGCGACAAGTCGTGGAGTGGGTGTCTCGCTGAAACCTTACTGAAAAATAAATGGGGTTATTAGCTGCAAGAAATAGATTGACATGAGATACGGTACTGAAACGAAGACAAATGATATTGACAAGCCTAAAATCTACAAAGCAAACATTAACGAAACTATACACAAGGAAAAAACATTTAGAAACTATAACTACTATTGTTATCCTTATCCTTATTATTAATTTTATTATTAGTTTAGTTTTATTATTAGTTTAGTATTATTATTAGGTATTATTTTTAGTCTTTAGTATTATCATATTATTTTTATTATTGTTATTGTTATTATTATCATATTATTATTGGTTTTATTATTATACTTATTCTATAAATTGGCTGGATGCAGTTTCACGTCATACTCAGAATAGGACGAATAACATGCACGTTATAACCTAATTAACATGAATATTCAATAACAATTTGTTCCTAAACAAACCAACTGATTAAGTCCCCATATACTAACAACGCTAATTAATACTAAAACTAATTATCGAAACAAAGACGCGTTTAAAAGAGTCGGATGAAAGGGTCATCACTTAGCAGAGGCTGCAAAGGTATAATTGTTTATTTAGAACGCGATTTTTTTAAACATGTTAAAATGGTTAGGCCTTAACCGTTCACGACGCGTTTCTTATTATATGCATATATTTAACGGGTAAATGGATAGGAATAGCGTATTTACCACTGTAAGCCACATTCAGCCTGCTTAAAAGCACATTGAAAGCAAAGCAGAATACAAATTAAGGCGCATTCGGCTTTGCTATTCATCTGCTTTAAGCTTCAATCTGCTAGTGACGTTCCCCATATACTAACAACGCTAATTAATACTAAAACTAATTATCAAAACAAAGACGCGTTTAAAAGATTCGGTTGAAAGGGGTCATCACTTAGCAGAGACTGCACAATTTGGTATAATTGTTTATTTAGAACGCGTTTTTTTTAAACACGTTAAAATCGTTAGGCCTTAACCGTTCACGATGCGTTTCTTATGTGCTACGATTTTACCACTGTAAGCCACATTCAGCCTGCTTAAAAGCACATCGAAAGCAAAGCAGAATACAAATTAAGGCGCATTCGGCTTTGCTATTCATCTGCTTTAAGCTTCAATCTGCTAGTATATAGAAACTATTTTATATATAGACTTTAAACAAGTCTTTGACACAATTTGGCCACCAAACTTGTGTCCCCCTGGGCCCCACCTAAAGCCCACGTTCAAATTAGGCGGGGAGATTTCAACATCCGAGCGACAAGTCGTGGAGTGGGTGTCTCGCTGAAACCTTACTGAAAAATAAATGGGGTTATTAGCTGCAAGAAATAGATTGACATGAGATACGGTACTGAAACGAAGACAAATGATATTGACAAGCCTAAAATCTACAAAGCAAACATTAACGAAACTATACACAAGGAAAAAACATTTAGAAACTATAACTACTATTGTTATCCTTATCCTTATTATTAATTTTATTATTAGTTTAGTTTTATTATTAGTTTAGTATTATTATTAGGTATTATTTTTAGTCTTTAGTATTATCATATTATTTTTATTATTGTTATTGTTATTATTATCATATTATTATTGGTTTTATTATTATACTTATTCTATAAATTGGCTGGATGCAGTTTCACGTCATACTCAGAATAGGACGAATAACATGCACGTTATAACCTAATTAACATGAATATTCAATAACAATTTGTTCCTAAACAAACCAACTGATTAAGTCCCCATATACTAACAACGCTAATTAATACTAAAACTAATTATCGAATAAAGACGCGTTTAAAAGAGTCGGATGAAAGGGTCATCACTTAGCAGAGGCTGCATTGGTATAATTGTTTATTTAGAACGCGTTTTTTTTTAAACACGTTAAAATGGTTAGGCCTTAACCGTTCACGACGCGTTTCTTATTATATGCATATATTTAACGGGTAAATGGATAGGAATAGCGTATTTACCACTGTAAGCCACATTCAGCCTGCTTAAAAGCACATTGAAAGCAAAGCAGAATACAAATTAAGGCGCATTCGGCTTTGCTATTCATCTGCTTTAAGCTTCAATCTGCTAGTGACGTTCCCCATATACTAACAACGCTAATTAATACTAAAACTAATTATCAAAACAAAGACGCGTTTAAAAGAGTCGGATGAAAGGGGTCATCACTTAGCAGAGACTGCACAATTTGGTATAATTGTTTATTTAGAACGCGTTTTTTTTTAAACACGTTAAAATCGTTAGGCCTTAACCGTTCACGATGCGTTTCTTATGTGCTACGATTTTACCACTGTAAGCCACATTCAGCCTGCTTAAAAGCACATCGAAAGCAAAGCAGAATACAAATTAAGGCGCATTCGGCTTTGCTATTCATCTGCTTTAAGCTTCAATCTGCTAGTATATAGAAACTATTTTATATATAGACTTTAAACAAGTCTTTGACACAATTTGGCCACCAAACTTGTGTCCCCCTGGGCCCCACCTAAAGCCCACGTTCAAATTAGGCGGGGAGATTTCAACATCCGAGCGACAAGTCGTGGAGTGGGTGTCTCGCTGAAACCTTACTGAAAAATAAATGGGGTTATTAGCTGCAAGAAATAGATTGACATGAGATACGGTACTGAAACGAAGACAAATGATATTGACAAGCCTAAAATCTACAAAGCAAACATTAACGAAACTATACACAAGGAAAAAACATTTAGAAACTATAACTACTATTGTTATCCTTATCATTATTATTAATTTTATTATTAGTTTAGTTTTATTATTAGTTTAGTATTATTATTAGGTATTATTTTTAGTCTTTAGTATTATCATATTATTTTTATTATTGTTATTGTTATTATTATCATATTATTATTGGTTTTATTATTATACTTATTCTATAAATTGGCTGGATGCAGTTTCACGTCATACTCAGAATAGGACGAATAACATGCACGTTATAACCTAATTAACATGAATATTCAATAACAATTTGTTCCTAAACAAACCAACTGATTAAGTCCCCATATACTAACAACGCTAATTAATACTAAAACTAATTATCGAAACAAAGACGCGTTTAAAAGAGTCGGATGAAAGGGTCATCACTTAGCAGAGGCTGCATTGGTATAATTGTTTATTTAGAACGCGTTTTTTTTAAACACGTTAAAATGGTCAGGCCTTAACCGTTCACGACGCGTTTCTTATTATATGCATATATTTAACGGGTAAATGGATAGGAATAGCGTATTTACCACTGTAAGCCACATTCAGCCTGCTTAAAAGCACATTGAAAGCAAAGCAGAATACAAATTAAGGCGCATTCGGCTTTGCTATTCATCTGCTTTAAGCTTCAATCTGCTAGTGACGTTCCCCATATACTAACAACGCTAATTAATACTAAAACTAATTATCAAAACAAAGACGCGTTTAAAAGAGTCGGATGAAAGGGGTCATCACTTAGCAGAGACTGCACAATTTGGTATAATTGTTTATTTAGAACGCGTTTTTTTAAACACGTTAAAATCGTTAGGCCTTAACCGTTCACGATGCGTTTCTTATGTGCTACGATTTTACCACTGTAAGCCACATTCAGCCTGCTTAAAAGCACATCGAAAGCAAAGCAGAATACAAATTAAGGCGCATTCGGCTTTGCTATTCGTCTGCTTTAAGCTTCAATCTGCTAGTATATAGAAACTATTTTATATATAGACTTTAAACAAGTCTTTGACACAATTTGGCCACCAAACTTGTGTCCCCCTGGGCCCCACCTAAAGCCCACGTTCAAATTAGGCGGGGAGATTTCAACATCCGAGCGACAAGTCGTGGAGTGGGTGTCTCGCTGAAACCTTACTGAAAAATAAATGGGGTTATTAGCTGCAAGAAATAGATTGACATGAGATACGGTACTGAAACGAAGACAAAAGATATTGACAAGCCTAAAATCTACAAAGCAACATTAACGAAACTATACACAAGGAAAAAACATTTAGAAACTATAACTACTATTGTTATCCTTATCATTATTATTAATTTTATTATTAGTTTAGTTTTATTATTAGTTTAGTATTATTATTAGGTATTATTTTTAGTCTTTAGTATTATCATATTATTTTTATTATTGTTATTGTTATTATTATCATATTATTATTGGTTTTATTATTATACTTATTCTATAAATTGGCTGGATGCAGTTTCACGTCATACTCAGAATAGGACGAATAACATGCACGTTATAACCTAATTAACATGAATATTCAATAACAATTTGTTCCTAAACAAACCAACTGATTAAGTCCCCATATACTAACAACGCTAATTAATACTAAAACTAATTATCGAAACAAAGACGCGTTTAAAAGAGTCGGATGAAAGGGTCATCACTTAGCAGAGGCTGCATTGGTATAATTGTTTATTTAGAACGCGTTTTTTTTAAACACGTTAAAATGGTCAGGCCTTAACCGTTCACGACGCGTTTCTTATTATATGCATATATTTAACGGGTAAATGGATAGGAATAGCGTATTTACCACTGTAAGCCACATTCAGCCTGCTTAAAAGCACATTGAAAGCAAAGCAGAATACAAATTAAGGCGCATTCGGCTTTGCTATTCATCTGCTTTAAGCTTCAATCTGCTAGTGACGTTCCCCATATACTAACAACGCTAATTAATACTAAAACTAATTATCAAAACAAAGACGCGTTTAAAAGAGTCGGATGAAAGGGGTCATCACTTAGCAGAGACTGCACAATTTGGTATAATTGTTTATTTAGAACGCGTTTTTTTTAAACACGTTAAAATCGTTAGGCCTTAACCGTTCACGATGCGTTTCTTATGTGCTACGATTTTACCACTGTAAGCCACATTCAGCCTGCTTAAAAGCACATCGAAAGCAAAGCAGAATACAAATTAAGGCGCATTCGGCTTTGCTATTCGTCTGCTTTAAGCTTCAATCTGCTAGTATATAGAAACTATTTTATATATAGACTTTAAACAAGTCTTTGACACAATTTGGCCACCAAACTTGTGTCCCCCTGGGCCCCACCTAAAGCCCACGTTCAAATTAGGCGGGAAGATTTCAACATCCGAGCGACAAGTCGTGGAGTGGGTGTCTCGCTGAAACCTTACTGAAAAATAAATGGGGTTATTAGCTGCAAGAAATAGATTGACATGAGATACGGTACTGAAACGAAGACAAATGATATTGACAAGCCTAAAATCTACAAAGCAAACATTAACGAAACTATACACAAGGAAAAAACATTTAGAAACTATAACTACTATTGTTATCCTTATCATTATTATTAATTTTATTATTAGTTTAGTTTTATTATTAGTTTAGTATTATTATTAGGTATTATTTTTAGTCTTTAGTATTATCATATTATTTTTATTATTGTTATTGTTATTATTATCATATTATTATTGGTTTTATTATTATACTTATTCTATAAATTGGCTGGATGCAGTTTCACGTCATACTCAGAATAGGACGAATAACATGCACGTTATAACCTAATTAACATGAATATTCAATAACAATTTGTTCCTAAACAAACCAACTGATTAAGTCCCCATATACTAACAACGCTAATTAATACTAAAACTAATTATCGAAACAAAGACGCGTTTAAAAGAGTCGGATGAAAGGGTCATCACTTAGCAGAGGCTGCATTGGTATAATTGTTTATTTAGAACGCGTTTTTTTTAAACACGTTAAAATGGTCAGGCCTTAACCGTTCACGACGCGTTTCTTATTATATGCATATATTTAACGGGTAAATGGATAGGAATAGCGTATTTACCACTGTAAGCCACATTCAGCCTGCTTAAAAGCACATTGAAAGCAAAGCAGAATACAAATTAAGGCGCATTCGGCTTTGCTATTCATCTGCTTTAAGCTTCAATCTGCTAGTGACGTTCCCCGTATACTAACAACGCTAATTAATACTAAAACTAATTATCAAAACAAAGACGCGTTTAAAAGAGTCGGATGAAAGGGGTCATCACTTAGCAGAGACTGCACAATTTGGTATAATTGTTTATTTAGAACGCGTTTTTTTTAAACACGTTAAAATCGTTAGGCCTTAACCGTTCACGATGCGTTTCTTATGTGCTACGATTTTACCACTGTAAGCCACATTCAGCCTGCTTAAAAGCACATCGAAAGCAAAGCAGAATACAAATTAAGGCGCATTCGGCTTTGCCATTCGTCTGCTTTAAGCTTCAATCTGCTAGTATATAGAAACTATTTTATATATAGACTTTAAACAAGTCTTTGACACAATTTGGCCACCAAACTTGTGTCCCCCTGGGCCCCACCTAAAGCCCACGTTCAAATTAGGCGGGGAGATTTCAACATCCGAGCGACAAGTCGTGGAGTGGGTGTCTCGCTGAAACCTTACTGAAAAATAAATGGGGTTATTAGCTGCAAGAAATAGATTGACATGAGATACGGTACTGAAACGAAGACAAATGATATTGACAAGCCTAAAATCTACAAAGCAAACATTAACGAAACTATACACAAGGAAAAAACATTTAGAAACTATAACTACTATTGTTATCCTTATCCTTATTATTAATTTTATTATTAGTTTAGTTTTATTATTAGTTTAGTATTATTATTAGGTATTATTTTTAGTCTTTAGTATTATCATATTATTTTTATTATTGTTATTGTTATTATTATCATATTATTATTGGTTTTATTATTATACTTATTCTATAAATTGGCTGGATGCAGTTTCACGTCATACTCAGAATAGGACGAATAACATGCACGTTATAACCTAATTAACATGAATATTCAATAACAATTTGTTCCTAAACAAACCAACTGATTAAGTCCCCATATACTAACAACGCTAATTAATACTAAAACTAATTATCGAAACAAAGACGCGTTTAAAAGAGTCGGATGAAAGGGTCATCACTTAGCAGAGGCTGCATTGGTATAATTGTTTATTTAGAACGCGTTTTTTTTAAACACGTTAAAATGGTCAGGCCTTAACCGTTCACGACGCGTTTCTTATTATATGCATATATTTAACGGGTAAATGGATAGGAATAGCGTATTTACCACTGTAAGCCACATTCAGCCTGCTTAAAAGCACATTGAAAGCAAAGCAGAATACAAATTAAGGCGCATTCGGCTTTGCTATTCATCTGCTTTAAGCTTCAATCTGCTAGTGACGTTCCCCATAGACTAACAACGCTAATTAATACTAAAACTAATTATCAAAACAAAGACGCGTTTAAAAGAGTCGGATGAAAGGGGTCATCACTTAGCAGAGACTGCACAATTTGGTATAATTGTTTATTTAGAACGCTTTTTTTTAAACACGTTAAAATCGTTAGGCCTTAACCGTTCACGATGCGTTTCTTATGTGCTACGATTTTACCACTGTAAGCCACATTCAGCCTGCTTAAAAGCACATCGAAAGCAAAGCAGAATACAAATTAAGGCGCATTCGGCTTTGCCATTCGTCTGCTTTAAGCTTCAATCTGCTAGTATATAGAAACTATTTTATATATAGACTTTAAACAAGTCTTTGACACAATTTGGCCACCAAACTTGTGTCCCCCTGGGCCCCACCTAAAGCCCACGTTCAAATTAGGCGGGGAGATTTCAACATCCGAGCGACAAGTCGTGGAGTGGGTGTCTCGCTGAAACCTACTGAAAAATAAATGGGGTTATTAGCTGCAAGAAATAGATTGACATGAGATACGGTACTGAAACGAAGACAAATGATATTGACAAGCCTAAAATCTACAAAGCAAACATTAACGAAACTATACACAAGGAAAAAACATTTAGAAACTATAACTACTATTGTTATCCTTATCATTATTATTAATTTTATTATTAGTTTAGTTTTATTATTAGTTTAGTATTATTATTAGGTATTATTTTTAGTCTTTAGTATTATCATATTATTTTTATTATTGTTATTGTTATTATTATCATATTATTATTGGTTTTATTATTATACTTATTCTATAAATTGGCTGGATGCAGTTTCACGTCATACTCAGAATAGGACGAATAACATGCACGTTATAACCTAATTAACATGAATATTCAATAACAATTTGTTCCTAAACAAACCAACTGATTAAGTCCCCATATACTAACAACGCTAATTAATACTAAAACTAATTATCGAAACAAAGACGCGTTTAAAAGAGTAGGATGAAAGGGTCATCACTTAGCAGAGGCTGCATTGGTATAATTGTTTATTTAGAACGCGTTTTTTTTAAACATGTTAAAATGGTTAGGCCTTAACCGTTCACGACGCGTTTCTTATTATATGCATATATTTAACGGGTAAATGGATAGGAATAGCGTATTTACCACTGTAAGCCACATTCAGCCTGCTTAAAAGCACATTGAAAGCAAAGCAGAATACAAATTAAGGCGCATTCGGCTTTGCTATTCATCTGCTTTAAGCTTCAATCTGCTAGTGACGTTCCCCATATACTAACAACGCTAATTAATACTAAAACTAATTATCAAAACAAAGACGCGTTTAAAAGAGTCGGATGAAAGGGGTCATCACTTAGCAGAGACTGCACAATTTGGTATAATTGTTTATTTAGAACGCGTTTTTTTTAAACACGTTAAAATCGTTAGGCCTTAACCGTTCACGATGCGTTTCTTATGTGCTACGATTTTACCACTGTAAGCCACATTCAGCCTGCTTAAAAGCACATCGAAAGCAAAGCAGAATACAAATTAAGGCGCATTCGGCTTTGCTATTCATCTGCTTTAAGCTTCAATCTGCTAGTATATAGAAACTATTTTATATATAGACTTTAAACAAGTCTTTGACACAATTTGGCCACCAAACTTGTGTCCCCCTGGGCCCCACCTAAAGCCCACGTTCAAATTAGGCGGGGAGATTTCAACATCCGAGCGACAAGTCGTGGAGTGGGTGTCTCGCTGAAACCTTACTGAAAAATAAATGGGGTTATTAGCTGCAAGAAATAGATTGACATGAGATACGGTACTGAAACGAAGACAAATGATATTGACAAGCCTAAAATCTACAAAGCAAACATTAACGAAACTATACACAAGGAAAAAACATTTAGAAACTATAACTACTATTGTTATCCTTATCCTTATTATTAATTTTATTATTAGTTTAGTTTTATTATTAGTTTAGTATTATTATTAGGTATTATTTTTAGTCTTTAGTATTATCATATTATTTTTATTATTGTTATTGTTATTATTATCATATTATTATTGGTTTTATTATTATACTTATTCTATAAATTGGCTGGATGCAGTTTCACGTCATACTCAGAATAGGACGAATAACATGCACGTTATAACCTAATTAACATGAATATTCAATAACAATTTGTTCCTAAACAAACCAACTGATTAAGTCCCCATATACTAACAACGCTAATTAATACTAAAACTAATTATCGAAACAAAGACGCGTTTAAAAGAGTCGGATGAAAGGGTCATCACTTAGCAGAGGCTGCATTGGTATAATTGTTTATTTAGAACGCGTTTTTTTTAAACACGTTAAAATGGTTAGGCCTTAACCGTTCACGACGCGTTTCTTATTATATGCATATATTTAACGGGTAAATGGATAGGAATAGCGTATTTACCACTGTAAGCCACATTCAGCCTGCTTAAAAGCACATTGAAAGCAAAGCAGAATACAAATTAAGGCGCATTCGGCTTTGCTATTCATCTGCTTTAAGCTTCAATCTGCTGGTGACGTTCCCCATATACTAACAACGCTAATTAATACTAAAACTAATTATCAAAACAAAGACGCGTTTAAAAGAGTCGGATGAAAGGGGTCATCACTTAGCAGAGACTGCACAATTTGGTATAATTGTTTATTTAGAACGCGTTTTTTTTAAACACGTTAAAATCGTTAGGCCTTAACCGTTCACGATGCGTTTCTTATGTGCTACGATTTTACCACTGTAAGCCACATTCAGCCTGCTTAAAAGCACATCGAAAGCAAAGCAGAATACAAATTAAGGCGCATTCGGCTTTGCTATTCATCTGCTTTAAGCTTCAATCTGCTAGTATATAGAAACTATTTTATATATAGACTTTAAACAAGTCTTTGACACAATTTGGCCACCAAACTTGTGTCCCCCTGGGCCCCACCTAAAGCCCACGTTCAAATTAGGCGGGGAGATTTCAACATCCGAGCGACAAGTCGTGGAGTGGGTGTCTCGCTGAAACCTTACTGAAAAATAAATGGGGTTATTAGCTGCAAGAAATAGATTGACATGAGATACGGTACTGAAACGAAGACAAATGATATTGACAAGCCTAAAATCTACAAAGCAAACATTAACGAAACTATACACAAGGAAAAAACATTTAGAAACTATAACTACTATTGTTATCCTTATCCTTATTATTAATTTTATTATTAGTTTAGTTTTATTATTAGTTTAGTATTATTATTAGGTATTATTTTTAGTCTTTAGTATTATCATATTATTTTTATTATTGTTATTGTTATTATTATCATATTATTATTGGTTTTATTATTATACTTATTCTATAAATTGGCTGGATGCAGTTTCACGTCATACTCAGAATAGGACGAATAACATGCACGTTATAACCTAATTAACATGAATATTCAATAACAATTTGTTCCTAAACAAACCAACTGATTAAGTCCCCATATACTAACAACGCTAATTAATACTAAAACTAATTATCGAAACAAAGACGCGTTTAAAAGAGTCGGATGAAAGGGTCATCACATAGCAGAGGCAGCATTGGTATAATTGTTTATTTAGAACGCGATTTTTTTAAACATGTTAAAATGGTTAGGCCTTAACCGTTCACGACGCGTTTCTTATTATATGCATATATTTAACGGGTAAATGGATAGGAATAGCGTATTTACCACTGTAAGCCACATTCAGCCTGCTTAAAAGCACATTGAAAGCAAAGCAGAATACAAATTAAGGCGCATTCGGCTTTGCTATTCATCTGCTTTAAGCTTCAATCTGCTAGTGACGTTCCCCATATACTAACAACGCTAATTAATACTAAAACTAATTATCAAAACAAAGACGCGTTTAAAAGAGTCGGATGAAAGGGGTCATTACTTAGCAGAGACTGCACAATTTGGTATAATTGTTTATTTAGAACGCGTTTTTTTTAAACACGTTAAAATCGTTAGGCCTTAACCGTTCACGATGCGTTTCTTATGTGCTACGATTTTACCACTGTAAGCCACATTCAGCCTGCTTAAAAGCACATCGAAAGCAAAGCAGAATACAAATTAAGGCGCATTCGGCTTTGCTATTCATCTGCTTTAAGCTTCAATCTGCTAGTATATAGAAACTATTTTATATATAGACTTTAAACAAGTCTTTGACACAATTTGGCCACCAAACTTGTGTCCCCCTGGGCCCCACCTAAAGCCCACGTTCAAATTAGGCGGGGAGATTTCAACATCCGAGCGACAAGTCGTGGAGTGGGTGTCTCGCTGAAACCTTACTGAAAAATAAATGGGGTTATTAGCTGCAAGAAATAGATTGACATGAGATACGGTACTGAAACGAAGACAAATGATATTGACAAGCCTAAAATCTACAAAGCAAACATTAACGAAACTATACACAAGGAAAAAACATTTAGAAACTATAACTACTATTGTTATCCTTATCCTTATTATTAATTTTATTATTAGTTTAGTTTTATTATTAGTTTAGTATTATTATTAGGTATTATTTTTAGTCTTTAGTATTATCATATTATTTTTATTATTGTTATTGTTATTATTATCATATTATTATTGGTTTTATTATTATACTTATTCTATAAATTGGCTGGATGCAGTTTCACGTCATACTCAGAATAGGACGAATAACATGCACGTTATAACCTAATTAACATGAATATTCAATAACAATTTGTTCCTAAACAAACCAACTGATTAAGTCCCCATATACTAACAACGCTAATTAATACTAAAACTAATTATCGAAACAAAGACGCGTTTAAAAGAGTCGGATGAAAGGGTCATCACTTAGCAGAGGCTGCATTGGTATAATTGTTTATTTAGAACGCGTTTTTTTTAAACACGTTAAAATGGTTAGGCCTTAACCGTTCACGACGCGTTTCTTATTATATGCATATATTTAACGGGTAAATGGATAGGAATAGCGTATTTACCACTGTAAGCCACATTCAGCCTGCTTAAAAGCACATTGAAAGCAAAGCAGAATACAAATTAAGGCGCATTCGGCTTTGCTATTCATCTGCTTTAAGCTTCAATCTGCTAGTGACGTTCCCCATATACTAACAACGCTAATTAATACTAAAACTAATTATCAAAACAAAGACGCGTTTAAAAGAGTCGGATGAAAGGGGTCATCACTTAGCAGAGACTGCACAATTTGGTATAATTGTTTATTTAGAACGCGTTTTTTTTAAACACGTTAAAATCGTTAGGCCTTAACCGTTCACGATGCGTTTCTTATGTGCTACGATTTTACCACTGTAAGCCACATTCAGCCTGCTTAAAAGCACATCGAAAGCAAAGCAGAATACAAATTAAGGCGCATTCGGCTTTGCTATTCATCTGCTTTAAGCTTCAATCTGCTAGTATATAGAAACTATTTTATATATAGACTTTAAACAAGTCTTTGACACAATTTGGCCACCAAACTTGTGTCCCCCTGGGCCCCACCTAAAGCCCACGTTCAAATTAGGCGGGAAGATTTCAACATCCGAGCGACAAGTCGTGGAGTGGGTGTCTCGCTGAAACCTTACTGAAAAATAAATGGGGTTATTAGCTGCAAGAAATAGATTGACATGAGATACGGTACTGAAACGAAGACAAATGATATTGACAAGCCTAAAATCTACAAAGCAAACATTAACGAAACTATACACAAGGAAAAAACATTTAGAAACTATAACTACTATTGTTATCCTTATCATTATTATTAATTTTATTATTAGTTTAGTTTTATTATTAGTTTAGTATTATTATTAGGTATTATTTTTAGTCTTTAGTATTATCATATTATTTTTATTATTGTTATTGTTATTATTATCATATTATTATTGGTTTTATTATTATACTTATTCTATAAATTGGCTGGATGCAGTTTCACGTCATACTCAGAATAGGACGAATAACATGCACGTTATAACCTAATTAACATGAATATTCAATAACAATTTGTTCCTAAACAAACCAACTGATTAAGTCCCCATATACTAACAACGCTAATTAATACTAAAACTAATTATCGAAACAAAGACGCGTTTAAAAGAGTCGGATGAAAGGGTCATCACTTAGCAGAGGCTGCATTGGTATAATTGTTTATTTAGAACGCGTTTTTTTTAAACACGTTAAAATGGTCAGGCCTTAACCGTTCACGACGCGTTTCTTATTATATGCATATATTTAACGGGTAAATGGATAGGAATAGCGTATTTACCACTGTAAGCCACATTCAGCCTGCTTAAAAGCACATTGAAAGCAAAGCAGAATACAAATTAAGGCGCATTCGGCTTTGCTATTCATCTGCTTTAAGCTTCAATCTGCTAGTGACGTTCCCCGTATACTAACAACGCTAATTAATACTAAAACTAATTATCAAAACAAAGACGCGTTTAAAAGAGTCGGATGAAAGGGGTCATCACTTAGCAGAGACTGCACAATTTGGTATAATTGTTTATTTAGAACGCGTTTTTTTTAAACACGTTAAAATCGTTAGGCCTTAACCGTTCACGATGCGTTTCTTATGTGCTACGATTTTACCACTGTAAGCCACATTCAGCCTGCTTAAAAGCACATCGAAAGCAAAGCAGAATACAAATTAAGGCGCATTCGGCTTTGCCATTCGTCTGCTTTAAGCTTCAATCTGCTAGTATATAGAAACTATTTTATATATAGACTTTAAACAAGTCTTTGACACAATTTGGCCACCAAACTTGTGTCCCCCTGGGCCCCACCTAAAGCCCACGTTCAAATTAGGCGGGGAGATTTCAACATCCGAGCGACAAGTCGTGGAGTGGGTGTCTCGCTGAAACCTTACTGAAAAATAAATGGGGTTATTAGCTGCAAGAAATAGATTGACATGAGATACGGTACTGAAACGAAGACAAATGATATTGACAAGCCTAAAATCTACAAAGCAAACATTAACGAAACTATACACAAGGAAAAAACATTTAGAAACTATAACTACTATTGTTATCCTTATCATTATTATTAATTTTATTATTAGTTTAGTTTTATTATTAGTTTAGTATTATTATTAGGTATTATTTTTAGTCTTTAGTATTATCATATTATTTTTATTATTGTTATTGTTATTATTATCATATTATTATTGGTTTTATTATTATACTTATTCTATAAATTGGCTGGATGCAGTTTCACGTCATACTCAGAATAGGACGAATAACATGCACGTTATAACCTAATTAACATGAATATTCAATAACAATTTGTTCCTAAACAAACCAACTGATTAAGTCCCCATATACTAACAACGCTAATTAATACTAAAACTAATTATCGAAACAAAGACGCGTTTAAAAGAGTCGGATGAAAGGGTCATCACTTAGCAGAGGCTGCATTGGTATAATTGTTTATTTAGAACGCGTTTTTTTTAAACACGTTAAAATGGTCAGGCCTTAACCGTTCACGACGCGTTTCTTATTATATGCATATATTTAACGGGTAAATGGATAGGAATAGCGTATTTACCACTGTAAGCCACATTCAGCCTGCTTAAAAGCACATTGAAAGCAAAGCAGAATACAAATTAAGGCGCATTCGGCTTTGCTATTCATCTGCTTTAAGCTTCAATCTGCTAGTGACGTTCCCCATATACTAACAACGCTAATTAATACTAAAACTAATTATCAAAACAAAGACGCGTTTAAAAGAGTCGGATGAAAGGGGTCATCACTTAGCAGAGACTGCACAATTTGGTATAATTGTTTATTTAGAACGCGTTTTTTTTAAACACGTTAAAATCGTTAGGCCTTAACCGTTCATGATGCGTTTCTTATGTGCTACGATTTTACCACTGTAAGCCACATTCAGCCTGCTTAAAAGCACATCGAAAGCAAAGCAGAATACAAATTAAGGCGCATTCGGCTTTGCTATTCGTCTGCTTTAAGCTTCAATCTGCTAGTATATAGAAACTATTTTATATATAGACTTTAAACAAGTCTTTGACACAATTTGGCCACCAAACTTGTGTCCCCCTGGGCCCCACCTAAAGCCCACGTTCAAATTAGGCGGGGAGATTTCAACATCCGAGCGACAAGTCGTGGAGTGGGTGTCTCGCTGAAACCTTACTGAAAAATAAATGGGGTTATTAGCTGCAAGAAATAGATTGACATGAGATACGGTACTGAAACGAAGACAAATGATATTGACAAGCCTAAAATCTACAAAGCAAACATTAACGAAACTATACACAAGGAAAAAACATTTAGAAACTATAACTACTATTGTTATCCTTATCATTATTATTAATTTTATTATTAGTTTAGTTTTATTATTAGTTTAGTATTATTATTAGGTATTATTTTTAGTCTTTAGTATTATCATATTATTTTTATTATTGTTATTGTTATTATTATCATATTATTATTGGTTTTATTATTATACTTATTCTATAAATTGGCTGGATGCAGTTTCACGTCATACTCAGAATAGGACGAATAACATGCACGTTATAACCTAATTAACATGAATATTCAATAACAATTTGTTCCTAAACAAACCAACTGATTAAGTCCCCATATACTAACAACGCTAATTAATACTAAAACTAATTATCGAAACAAAGACGCGTTTAAAAGAGTCGGATGAAAGGGTCATCACTTAGCAGAGGCTGCATTGGTATAATTGTTTATTTAGAACGCGTTTTTTTTAAACACGTTAAAATGGTCAGGCCTTAACCGTTCACGACGCGTTTCTTATTATATGCATATATTTAACGGGTAAATGGATAGGAATAGCGTATTTACCACTGTAAGCCACATTCAGCCTGCTTAAAAGCACATTGAAAGCAAAGCAGAATACAAATTAAGGCGCATTCGGCTTTGCTATTCATCTGCTTTAAGCTTCAATCTGCTAGTGACGTTCCCCGTATACTAACAACGCTAATTAATACTAAAACTAATTATCAAAACAAAGACGCGTTTAAAAGAGTCGGATGAAAGGGGTCATCACTTAGCAGAGACTGCACAATTTGGTATAATTGTTTATTTAGAACGCGTTTTTTTTAAACACGTTAAAATCGTTAGGCCTTAACCGTTCACGATGCGTTTCTTATGTGCTACGATTTTACCACTGTAAGCCACATTCAGCCTGCTTAAAAGCACATCGAAAGCAAAGCAGAATACAAATTAAGGCGCATTCGGCTTTGCCATTCGTCTGCTTTAAGCTTCAATCTGCTAGTATATAGAAACTATTTTATATATAGACTTTAAACAAGTCTTTGACACAATTTGGCCACCAAACTTGTGTCCCCCTGGGCCCCACCTAAAGCCCACGTTCAAATTAGGCGGGGAGATTTCAACATCCGAGCGACAAGTCGTGGAGTGGGTGTCTCGCTGAAACCTTACTGAAAAATAAATGGGGTTATTAGCTGCAAGAAATAGATTGACATGAGATACGGTACTGAAACGAAGACAAATGATATTGACAAGCCTAAAATCTACAAAGCAAACATTAACGAAACTATACACAAGGAAAAAACATTTAGAAACTATAACTACTATTGTTATCCTTATCCTTATTATTAATTTTATTATTAGTTTAGTTTTATTATTAGTTTAGTATTATTATTAGGTATTATTTTTAGTCTTTAGTATTATCATATTATTTTTATTATTGTTATTGTTATTATTATCATATTATTATTGGTTTTATTATTATACTTATTCTATAAATTGGCTGGATGCAGTTTCACGTCATACTCAGAATAGGACGAATAACATGCACGTTATAACCTAATTAACATGAATATTCAATAACAATTTGTTCCTAAACAAACCAACTGATTAAGTCCCCATATACTAACAACGCTAATTAATACTAAAACTAATTATCGAAACAAAGACGCGTTTAAAAGAGTCGGATGAAAGGGTCATCACTTAGCAGAGGCTGCATTGGTATAATTGTTTATTTAGAACGCGTTTTTTTTAAACACGTTAAAATGGTCAGGCCTTAACCGTTTACGACGCGTTTCTTATTATATGCATATATTTAACGGGTAAATGGATAGGAATAGCGTATTTACCACTGTAAGCCACATTCAGCCTGCTTAAAAGCACATTGAAAGCAAAGCAGAATACAAATTAAGGCGCATTCGGCTTTGCTATTCATCTGCTTTAAGCTTCAATCTGCTAGTGACGTTCCCCGTATACTAACAACGCTAATTAATACTAAAACTAATTATCAAAACAAAGACGCGTTTAAAAGAGTCGGATGAAAGGGGTCATCACTTAGCAGAGACTGCACAATTTGGTATAATTGTTTATTTAGAACGCGTTTTTTTTAAACACGTTAAAATCGTTAGGCCTTAACCGTTCACGATGCGTTTCTTATGTGCTACGATTTTACCACTGTAAGCCACATTCAGCCTGCTTAAAAGCACATCGAAAGCAAAGCAGAATACAAATTAAGGCGCATTCGGCTTTGCTATTCGTCTGCTTTAAGCTTCAATCTGCTAGTATATAGAAACTATTTTATATATAGACTTTAAACAAGTCTTTGACACAATTTGGCCACCAAACTTGTGTCCCCCTGGGCCCCACCTAAAGCCCACGTTCAAATTAGGCGGGGAGATTTCAACATCCGAGCGACAAGTCGTGGAGTGGGTGTCTCGCTGAAACCTTACTGAAAAATAAATGGGGTTATTAGCTGCAAGAAATAGATTGACATGAGATACGGTACTGAAACGAAGACAAATGATATTGACAAGCCTAAAATCTACAAAGCAAACATTAACGAAACTATACACAAGGAAAAAACATTTAGAAACTATAACTACTATTGTTATCCTTATCATTATTATTAATTTTATTATTAGTTTAGTTTTATTATTAGTTTAGTATTATTATTAGGTATTATTTTTAGTCTTTAGTATTATCATATTATTTTTATTATTGTTATTGTTATTATTATCATATTATTATTGGTTTTATTATTATACTTATTCTATAAATTGGCTGGATGCAGTTTCACGTCATACTCAGAATAGGACGAATAACATGCACGTTATAACCTAATTAACATGAATATTCAATAACAATTTGTTCCTAAACAAACCAACTGATTAAGTCCCCATATACTAACAACGCTAATTAATACTAAAACTAATTATCGAAACAAAGACGCGTTTAAAAGAGTAGGATGAAAGGGTCATCACTTAGCAGAGGCTGCATTGGTATAATTGTTTATTTAGAACGCGTTTTTTTTAAACATGTTAAAATGGTTAGGCCTTAACCGTTCACGACGCGTTTCTTATTATATGCATATATTTAACGGGTAAATGGATAGGAATAGCGTATTTACCACTGTAAGCCACATTCAGCCTGCTTAAAAGCACATTGAAAGCAAAGCAGAATACAAATTAAGGCGCATTCGGCTTTGCTATTCATCTGCTTTAAGCTTCAATCTGCTAGTGACGTTCCCCATATACTAACAACGCTAATTAATACTAAAACTAATTATCAAAACAAAGACGCGTTTAAAAGAGTCGGATGAAAGGGGTCATCACTTAGCAGAGACTGCACAATTTGGTATAATTGTTTATTTAGAACGCGTTTTTTTTAAACACGTTAAAATCGTTAGGCCTTAACCGTTCACGATGCGTTTCTTATGTGCTACGATTTTACCACTGTAAGCCACATTCAGCCTGCTTAAAAGCACATCGAAAGCAAAGCAGAATACAAATTAAGGCGCATTCGGCTTTGCTATTCATCTGCTTTAAGCTTCAATCTGCTAGTATATAGAAACTATTTTATATATAGACTTTAAACAAGTCTTTGACACAATTTGGCCACCAAACTTGTGTCCCCCTGGGCCCCACCTAAAGCCCACGTTCAAATTAGGCGGGGAGATTTCAACATCCGAGCGACAAGTCGTGGAGTGGGTGTCTCGCTGAAACCTTACTGAAAAATAAATGGGGTTATTAGCTGCAAGAAATAGATTGACATGAGATACGGTACTGAAACGAAGACAAATGATATTGACAAGCCTAAAATCTACAAAGCAAACATTAACGAAACTATACACAAGGAAAAAACATTTAGAAACTATAACTACTATTGTTATCCTTATCATTATTATTAATTTTATTATTAGTTTAGTTTTATTATTAGTTTAGTATTATTATTAGGTATTATTTTTAGTCTTTAGTATTATCATATTATTTTTATTATTGTTATTGTTATTATTATCATATTATTATTGGTTTTATTATTATACTTATTCTATAAATTGGCTGGATGCAGTTTCACGTCATACTCAGAATAGGACGAATAACATGCACGTTATAACCTAATTAACATGAATATTCAATAACAATTTGTTCCTAAACAAACCAACTGATTAAGTCCCCATATACTAACAACGCTAATTAATACTAAAACTAATTATCGAAACAAAGACGCGTTTAAAAGAGTCGGATGAAAGGGTCATCACTTAGCAGAGGCTGCATTGGTATAATTGTTTATTTAGAACGCGTTTTTTTAAACACGTTAAAATGGTTAGGCCTTAACCGTTCACGACGCGTTTCTTATTATATGCATATATTTAACGGGTAAATGGATAGGAATAGCGTATTTACCACTGTAAGCCACATTCAGCCTGCTTAAAAGCACATTGAAAGCAAAGCAGAATACAAATTAAGGCGCATTCGGCTTTGCTATTCATCTGCTTTAAGCTTCAATCTGCTAGTGACGTTCCCCATATACTAACAACGCTAATTAATACTAAAACTAATTATCAAAACAAAGACGCGTTTAAAAGAGTCGGATGAAAGGGGTCATCACTTAGCAGAGACTGCACAATTTGGTATAATTGTTTATTTAGAACGCGTTTTTTTTAAACACGTTAAAATCGTTAGGCCTTAACCGTTCACGATGCGTTTCTTATGTGCTACGATTTTACCACTGTAAGCCACATTCAGCCTGCTTAAAAGCACATCGAAAGCAAAGCAGAATACAAATTAAGGCGCATTCGGCTTTGCTATTCATCTGCTTTAAGCTTCAATCTGCTAGTATATAGAAACTATTTTATATATAGACTTTAAACAAGTCTTTGACACAATTTGGCCACCAAACTTGTGTCCCCCTGGGCCCCACCTAAAGCCCACGTTCAAATTAGGCGGGGAGATTTCAACATCCGAGCGACAAGTCGTGGAGTGGGTGTCTCGCTGAAACCTTACTGAAAAATAAATGGGGTTATTAGCTGCAAGAAATAGATTGACATGAGATACGGTACTGAAACGAAGACAAATGATATTGACAAGCCTAAAATCTACAAAGCAAACATTAACGAAACTATACACAAGGAAAAAACATTTAGAAACTATAACTACTATTGTTATCCTTATCCTTATTATTAATTTTATTATTAGTTTAGTTTTATTATTAGTTTAGTATTATTATTAGGTATTATTTTTAGTCTTTAGTATTATCATATTATTTTTATTATTGTTATTGTTATTATTATCATATTATTATTGGTTTTATTATTATACTTATTCTATAAATTGGCTGGATGCAGTTTCACGTCATACTCAGAATAGGACGAATAACATGCACGTTATAACCTAATTAACATGAATATTCAATAACAATTTGTTCCTAAACAAACCAACTGATTAAGTCCCCATATACTAACAACGCTAATTAATACTAAAACTAATTATCGAAACAAAGACGCGTTTAAAAGAGTCGGATGAAAGGGTCATCACTTAGCAGAGGCTGCATTGGTATAATTGTTTATTTAGAACGCGATTTTTTTAAACATGTTAAAATGGTTAGGCCTTAACCGTTCACGACGCGTTTCTTATTATATGCATATATTTAACGGGTAAATGGATAGGAATAGCGTATTTACCACTGTAAGCCACATTCAGCCTGCTTAAAAGCACATTGAAAGCAAAGCAGAATACAAATTAAGGCGCATTCGGCTTTGCTATTCATCTGCTTTAAGCTTCAATCTGCTAGTGACGTTCCCCATATACTAACAACGCTAATTAATACTAAAACTAATTATCAAAACAAAGACGCGTTTAAAAGAGTCGGATGAAAGGGGTCATTACTTAGCAGAGACTGCACAATTTGGTATAATTGTTTATTTAGAACGCGTTTTTTTTAAACACGTTAAAATCGTTAGGCCTTAACCGTTCACGATGCGTTTCTTATGTGCTACGATTTTACCACTGTAAGCCACATTCAGCCTGCTTAAAAGCACATCGAAAGCAAAGCAGAATACAAATTAAGGCGCATTCGGCTTTGCTATTCATCTGCTTTAAGCTTCAATCTGCTAGTATATAGAAACTATTTTATATATAGACTTTAAACAAGTCTTTGACACAATTTGGCCACCAAACTTGTGTCCCCCTGGGCCCCACCTAAAGCCCACGTTCAAATTAGGCGGGGAGATTTCAACATCCGAGCGACAAGTCGTGGAGTGGGTGTCTCGCTGAAACCTTACTGAAAAATAAATGGGGTTATTAGCTGCAAGAAATAGATTGACATGAGATACGGTACTGAAACGAAGACAAATGATATTGACAAGCCTAAAATCTACAAAGCAAACATTAACGAAACTATACACAAGGAAAAAACATTTAGAAACTATAACTACTATTGTTATCCTTATCCTTATTATTAATTTTATTATTAGTTTAGTTTTATTATTAGTTTAGTATTATTATTAGGTATTATTTTTAGTCTTTAGTATTATCATATTATTTTTATTATTGTTATTGTTATTATTATCATATTATTATTGGTTTTATTATTATACTTATTCTATAAATTGGCTGGATGCAGTTTCACGTCATACTCAGAATAGGACGAATAACATGCACGTTATAACCTAATTAACATGAATATTCAATAACAATTTGTTCCTAAACAAACCAACTGATTAAGTCCCCATATACTAACAACGCTAATTAATACTAAAACTAATTATCGAAACAAAGACGCGTTTAAAAGAGTCGGATGAAAGGGTCATCACTTAGCAGAGGCTGCATTGGTATAATTGTTTATTTAGAACGCGTTTTTTTTAAACACGTTAAAATGGTCAGGCCTTAACCGTTCACGACGCGTTTCTTATTATATGCATATATTTAACGGGTAAATGGATAGGAATAGCGTATTTACCACTGTAAGCCACATTCAGCCTGCTTAAAAGCACATTGAAAGCAAAGCAGAATACAAATTAAGGCGCATTCGGCTTTGCTATTCATCTGCTTTAAGCTTCAATCTGCTAGTGACGTTCCCCATATACTAACAACGCTAATTAATACTAAAACTAATTATCAAAACAAAGACGCGTTTAAAAGAGTCGGATGAAAGGGGTCATCACTTAGCAGAGACTGCACAATTTGGTATAATTGTTTATTTAGAACGCGTTTTTTTTAAACACGTTAAAATCGTTAGGCCTTAACCGTTCACGATGCGTTTCTTATGTGCTACGATTTTACCACTGTAAGCCACATTCAGCCTGCTTAAAAGCACATCGAAAGCAAAGCAGAATACAAATTAAGGCGCATTCGGCTTTGCTATTCGTCTGCTTTAAGCTTCAATCTGCTAGTATATAGAAACTATTTTATATATAGACTTTAAACAAGTCTTTGACACAATTTGGCCACCAAACTTGTGTCCCCCTGGGCCCCACCTAAAGCCCACGTTCAAATTAGGCGGGGAGATTTCAACATCCGAGCGACAAGTCGTGGAGTGGGTGTCTCGCTGAAACCTTACTGAAAAATAAATGGGGTTATTAGCTGCAAGAAATAGATTGACATGAGATACGGTACTGAAACGAAGACAAATGATATTGACAAGCCTAAAATCTACAAAGCAAACATTAACGAAACTATACACAAGGAAAAAACATTTAGAAACTATAACTACTATTGTTATCCTTATCATTATTATTAATTTTATTATTAGTTTAGTTTTATTATTAGTTTAGTATTATTATTAGGTATTATTTTTAGTCTTTAGTATTATCATATTATTTTTATTATTGTTATTGTTATTATTATCATATTATTATTGGTTTTATTATTATACTTATTCTATAAATTGGCTGGATGCAGTTTCACGTCATACTCAGAATAGGACGAATAACATGCACGTTATAACCTAATTAACATGAATATTCAATAACAATTTGTTCCTAAACAAACCAACTGATTAAGTCCCCATATACTAACAACGCTAATTAATACTAAAACTAATTATCGAAACAAAGACGCGTTTAAAAGAGTCGGATGAAAGGGTCATCACTTAGCAGAGGCTGCATTGGTATAATTGTTTATTTAGAACGCGTTTTTTTTAAACACGTTAAAATGGTCAGGCCTTAACCGTTCACGACGCGTTTCTTATTATATGCATATATTTAACGGGTAAATGGATAGGAATAGCGTATTTACCACTGTAAGCCACATTCAGCCTGCTTAAAAGCACATTGAAAGCAAAGCAGAATACAAATTAAGGCGCATTCGGCTTTGCTATTCATCTGCTTTAAGCTTCAATCTGCTAGTGACGTTCCCCATATACTAACAACGCTAATTAATACTAAAACTAATTATCAAAACAAAGACGCGTTTAAAAGAGTCGGATGAAAGGGGTCATCACTTAGCAGAGACTGCACAATTTGGTATAATTGTTTATTTAGAACGCGTTTTTTTTAAACACGTTAAAATCGTTAGGCCTTAACCGTTCACGATGCGTTTCTTATGTGCTACGATTTTACCACTGTAAGCCACATTCAGCCTGCTTAAAAGCACATCGAAAGCAAAGCAGAATACAAATTAAGGCGCATTCGGCTTTGCTATTCGTCTGCTTTAAGCTTCAATCTGCTAGTATATAGAAACTATTTTATATATAGACTTTAAACAAGTCTTTGACACAATTTGGCCACCAAACTTGTGTCCCCCTGGGCCCCACCTAAAGCCCACGTTCAAATTAGGCGGGAAGATTTCAACATCCGAGCGACAAGTCGTGGAGTGGGTGTCTCGCTGAAACCTTACTGAAAAATAAATGGGGTTATTAGCTGCAAGAAATAGATTGACATGAGATACGGTACTGAAACGAAGACAAATGATATTGACAAGCCTAAAATCTACAAAGCAAACATTAACGAAACTATACACAAGGAAAAAACATTTAGAAACTATAACTACTATTGTTATCCTTATCATTATTATTAATTTTATTATTAGTTTAGTTTTATTATTAGTTTAGTATTATTATTAGGTATTATTTTTAGTCTTTAGTATTATCATATTATTTTTATTATTGTTATTGTTATTATTATCATATTATTATTGGTTTTATTATTATACTTATTCTATAAATTGGCTGGATGCAGTTTCACGTCATACTCAGAATAGGACGAATAACATGCACGTTATAACCTAATTAACATGAATATTCAATAACAATTTGTTCCTAAACAAACCAACTGATTAAGTCCCCATATACTAACAACGCTAATTAATACTAAAACTAATTATCGAAACAAAGACGCGTTTAAAAGAGTCGGATGAAAGGGTCATCACTTAGCAGAGGCTGCATTGGTATAATTGTTTATTTAGAACGCGTTTTTTTTAAACACGTTAAAATGGTCAGGCCTTAACCGTTCACGACGCGTTTCTTATTATATGCATATATTTAACGGGTAAATGGATAGGAATAGCGTATTTACCACTGTAAGCCACATTCAGCCTGCTTAAAAGCACATTGAAAGCAAAGCAGAATACAAATTAAGGCGCATTCGGCTTTGCTATTCATCTGCTTTAAGCTTCAATCTGCTAGTGACGTTCCCCGTATACTAACAACGCTAATTAATACTAAAACTAATTATCAAAACAAAGACGCGTTTAAAAGAGTCGGATGAAAGGGGTCATCACTTAGCAGAGACTGCACAATTTGGTATAATTGTTTATTTAGAACGCGTTTTTTTTAAACACGTTAAAATCGTTAGGCCTTAACCGTTCACGATGCGTTTCTTATGTGCTACGATTTTACCACTGTAAGCCACATTCAGCCTGCTTAAAAGCACATCGAAAGCAAAGCAGAATACAAATTAAGGCGCATTCGGCTTTGCCATTCGTCTGCTTTAAGCTTCAATCTGCTAGTATATAGAAACTATTTTATATATAGACTTTAAACAAGTCTTTGACACAATTTGGCCACCAAACTTGTGTCCCCCTGGGCCCCACCTAAAGCCCACGTTCAAATTAGGCGGGGAGATTTCAACATCCGAGCGACAAGTCGTGGAGTGGGTGTCTCGCTGAAACCTTACTGAAAAATAAATGGGGTTATTAGCTGCAAGAAATAGATTGACATGAGATACGGTACTGAAACGAAGACAAATGATATTGACAAGCCTAAAATCTACAAAGCAAACATTAACGAAACTATACACAAGGAAAAAACATTTAGAAACTATAACTACTATTGTTATCCTTATCATTATTATTAATTTTATTATTAGTTTAGTTTTATTATTAGTTTAGTATTATTATTAGGTATTATTTTTAGTCTTTAGTATTATCATATTATTTTTATTATTGTTATTGTTATTATTATCATATTATTATTGGTTTTATTATTATACTTATTCTATAAATTGGCTGGATGCAGTTTCACGTCATACTCAGAATAGGACGAATAACATGCACGTTATAACCTAATTAACATGAATATTCAATAACAATTTGTTCCTAAACAAACCAACTGATTAAGTCCCCATATACTAACAACGCTAATTAATACTAAAACTAATTATCGAAACAAAGACGCGTTTAAAAGAGTCGGATGAAAGGGTCATCACTTAGCAGAGGCTGCATTGGTATAATTGTTTATTTAGAACGCGTTTTTTTTAAACACGTTAAAATGGTCAGGCCTTAACCGTTCACGACGCGTTTCTTATTATATGCATATATTTAACGGGTAAATGGATAGGAATAGCGTATTTACCACTGTAAGCCACATTCAGCCTGCTTAAAAGCACATTGAAAGCAAAGCAGAATACAAATTAAGGCGCATTCGGCTTTGCTATTCATCTGCTTTAAGCTTCAATCTGCTAGTGACGTTCCCCATATACTAACAACGCTAATTAATACTAAAACTAATTATCAAAACAAAGACGCGTTTAAAAGAGTCGGATGAAAGGGGTCATCACTTAGCAGAGACTGCACAATTTGGTATAATTGTTTATTTAGAACGCGTTTTTTTTAAACACGTTAAAATCGTTAGGCCTTAACCGTTCACGATGCGTTTCTTATGTGCTACGATTTTACCACTGTAAGCCACATTCAGCCTGCTTAAAAGCACATCGAAAGCAAAGCAGAATACAAATTAAGGCGCATTCGGCTTTGCTATTCGTCTGCTTTAAGCTTCAATCTGCTAGTATATAGAAACTATTTTATATATAGACTTTAAACAAGTCTTTGACACAATTTGGCCACCAAACTTGTGTCCCCCTGGGCCCCACCTAAAGCCCACGTTCAAATTAGGCGGGGAGATTTCAACATCCGAGCGACAAGTCGTGGAGTGGGTGTCTCGCTGAAACCTTACTGAAAAATAAATGGGGTTATTAGCTGCAAGAAATAGATTGACATGAGATACGGTACTGAAACGAAGACAAATGATATTGACAAGCCTAAAATCTACAAAGCAAACATTAACGAAACTATACACAAGGAAAAAACATTTAGAAACTATAACTACTATTGTTATCCTTATCATTATTATTAATTTTATTATTAGTTTAGTTTTATTATTAGTTTAGTATTATTATTAGGTATTATTTTTAGTCTTTAGTATTATCATATTATTTTTATTATTGTTATTGTTATTATTATCATATTATTATTGGTTTTATTATTATACTTATTCTATAAATTGGCTGGATGCAGTTTCACGTCATACTCAGAATAGGACGAATAACATGCACGTTATAACCTAATTAACATGAATATTCAATAACAATTTGTTCCTAAACAAACCAACTGATTAAGTCCCCATATACTAACAACGCTAATTAATACTAAAACTAATTATCGAAACAAAGACGCGTTTAAAAGAGTCGGATGAAAGGGTCATCACTTAGCAGAGGCTGTATTGGTATAATTGTTTATTTAGAACGCGTTTTTTTTAAACACGTTAAAATGGTTAGGCCTTAACCGTTCACGAAGCGTTTCTTATTATATGCATATATTTAACGGGTAAATGGATAGGAATAGCGTATTTACCACTGTAAGCCACATTCAGCCTGCTTAAAAGCACATTGAAAGCAAAGCAGAATACAAATTAAGGCGCATTCGGCTTTGCTATTCATCTGCTTTAAGCTTCAATCTGCTAGTGATGTTCCCCATATACTAACAACGCTAATTAATACTAAAACTAATTATCAAAACAAAGACGCGTTTAAACGAGTCGGATGAAAGGGGTCATCACTTAGCAGAGACTGCACAATTTGGTATAATTGTTTATTTAGAACGCGTTTTTTTTAAACACGTTAAAATCGTTAGGCCTTAACCGTTCACGATGCGTTTCTTATGTGCTACGATTTTACCACTGTAAGCCACATTCAGCCTGCTTAAAAGCACATCGAAAGCAAAGCAGAATACAAATTAAGGCGCATTCGGCTTTGCTATTCATCTGCTTTAAGCTTCAATCTGCTAGTATATAGAAACTATTTTATATATAGACTTTAAACAAGTCTTTGACACAATTTGGCCACCAAACTTGTGTCCCCCTGGGCCCCACCTAAAGCCCACGTTCAAATTAGGCGGGGAGATTTCAACATCCGAGCGACAAGTCGTGGAGTGGGTGTCTCGCTGAAACCTTACTGAAAAATAAATGGGGTTATTAGCTGCAAGAAATAGATTGACATGAGATACGGTACTGAAACAAAGACAAATGATATTGACAAGCCTAAAATCTACAAAGCAAACATTAACGAAACTATACACAAGGAAAAAACATTTAGAAACTAAAGCATTTAGAAACTATAACTACTATTGTTATCCTTATCATTATTATTAATTTTATTATTAGTTTAGTTTTATTATTAGTTTAGTATTATTATTAGGTATTATTTTTAGTCTTTAGTATTATCATATTATTTTTATTATTGTTATTGTTATTATTATCATATTATTATTGGTTTTATTATTATACTTATTCTATAAATTGGCTGGATGCAGTTTCACGTCATACTCAGAATAGGACGAATAACATGCACGTTATAACCTAATTAACATGAATATTCAATAACAATTTGTTCCTAAACAAACCAACTGATTAAGTCCCCATATACTAACAACGCTAATTAATACTAAAACTAATTATCGAAACAAAGACGCGTTTAAAAGAGTCGGATGAAAGGGTCATCACTTAGCAGAGGCTGCATTGGTATAATTGTTTATTTAGAACGCGTTTTTTTTAAACACGTTAAAATCGTTAGGCCTTAACCGTTCACGATGCGTTTCTTATGTGCTACGATTTTACCACTGTAAGCCACATTCAGCCTGCTTAAAAGCACATTGAAAGCAAAGCAGAATACAAATTAAGGCGCATTCGGCTTTGTTATTCATCTGCTTTAAGCTTCAATCTGCTAGTATATAGAAACTATTTTATATATAGACTTTAAACAAGTCTTTGACACAATTTGGCCACCAAACTTGTGTCCCCCTGGGCCCCACCTAAAGCCCACGTTCAAATTAGGCGGGGAGATTTCAACATCCGAGCGACAAGTCGTGGAGTGGGTGTCTCGCTGAAACCTTACTGAAAAATAAATGGGGTTATTAGCTGCAAGAAATAGATTGACATGAGATACGGTACTGAAACGAAGACAAATGATATTGACAAGCCTAAAATCTACAAAGCAAACATTAACGAAACTATACACAAGGAAAAAACATTTAGAAACTATAACTACTATTGTTATCCTTATCATTATTATTAGTTTAGTTTTATTATTAGTTTAGTATTATTATTAGGTATTATTTTTAGTCTTTAGTATTATCATATTATTTTTATTATTGTTATTGTTATTATTATCATATTATTATTGGTTTTATTATTATACTTATTCTATAAATTGGCTGGATGCAGTTTCACGTCATACTCAGAATAGGACGAATAACATGCACGTTATAACCTAATTAACATGAATATTCAATAACAATTTGTTCCTAAACAAACCAACTGATTAAGTCCCCATATACTAACAACGCTAATTAATACTAAAACTAATTATCGAAACAAAGACGCGTTTAAAAGAGTCGGATGAAAGGGTCATCACTTAGCAGAGGCTGCATTGGTATAATTGTTTATTTAGAACGCGTTTTTTTTAAACACGTTAAAATGGTCAGGCCTTAACCGTTCACGACGCGTTTCTTATTATATGCATATATTTAACGGGTAAATGGATAGGAATAGCGTATTTACCACTGTAAGCCACATTCAGCCTGCTTAAAAGCACATTGAAAGCAAAGCAGAATACAAATTAAGGCGCATTCGGCTTTGCTATTCATCTGCTTTAAGCTTCAATCTGCTAGTGACGTTCCCCATATACTAACAACGCTAATTAATACTAAAACTAATTATCAAAACAAAGACGCGTTTAAAAGAGTCGGATGAAAGGGGTCATCACTTAGCAGAGACTGCACAATTTGGTATAATTGTTTATTTAGAACGCGTTTTTTTTAAACACGTTAAAATCGTTAGGCCTTAACCGTTCACGATGCGTTTCTTATGTGCTACGATTTTACCACTGTAAGCCACATTCAGCCTGCTTAAAAGCACATCGAAAGCAAAGCAGAATACAAATTAAGGCGCATTCGGCTTTGCTATTCGTCTGCTTTAAGCTTCAAT
The DNA here is from genome assembly GCA_922989275.2 of Gari tellinella. Classification (NCBI taxonomy): domain Eukaryota; kingdom Metazoa; phylum Mollusca; class Bivalvia; order Cardiida; family Psammobiidae; genus Gari; species Gari tellinella. Next base: position 59,380,230 of record OV277858.1, read on the forward strand.
CTGCTAGTATATAGAAACTATTTTATATATAGACTTTAAACAAGTCTTTGACACAATTTGGCCACCAAACTTGTGTCCCCCTGGGCCCCACCTAAAGCCCACGTTCAAATTAGGCGGGAAGATTTCAACATCCGAGCGACAAGTCGTGGAGTGGGTGTCTCGCTGAAACCTTACTGAAAAATAAATGGGGTTATTAGCTGCAAGAAATAGATTGACATGAGATACGGTACTGAAACGAAGACAAATGATATTGACAAGCCTAAAATCTACAAAGCAAACATTAACGAAACTATACACAAGGAAAAAACATTTAGAAACTATAACTACTATTGTTATCCTTATCATTATTATTAATTTTATTATTAGTTTAGTTTTATTATTAGTTTAGTATTATTATTAGGTATTATTTTTAGTCTTTAGTATTATCATATTATTTTTATTATTGTTATTGTTATTATTATCATATTATTATTGGTTTTATTATTATACTTATTCTATAAATTGGCTGGATGCAGTTTCACGTCATACTCAGAATAGGACGAATAACATGCACGTTATAACCTAATTAACATGAATATTCAATAACAATTTGTTCCTAAACAAACCAACTGATTAAGTCCCCATATACTAACAACGCTAATTAATACTAAAACTAATTATCGAAACAAAGACGCGTTTAAAAGAGTCGGATGAAAGGGTCATCACTTAGCAGAGGCTGCATTGGTATAATTGTTTATTTAGAACGCGTTTTTTTTAAACACGTTAAAATGGTCAGGCCTTAACCGTTCACGACGCGTTTCTTATTATATGCATATATTTAACGGGTAAATGGATAGGAATAGCGTATTTACCACTGTAAGCCACATTCAGCCTGCTTAAAAGCACATTGAAAGCAAAGCAGAATACAAATTAAGGCGCATTCGGCTTTGCTATTCATCTGCTTTAAGCTTCAATCTGCTAGTGACGTTCCCCGTATACTAACAACGCTAATTAATACTAAAACTAATTATCAAAACAAAGACGCGTTTAAAAGAGTCGGATGAAAGGGGTCATCACTTAGCAGAGACTGCACAATTTGGTATAATTGTTTATTTAGAACGCGTTTTTTTTAAACACGTTAAAATCGTTAGGCCTTAACCGTTCACGATGCGTTTCTTATGTGCTACGATTTTACCACTGTAAGCCACATTCAGCCTGCTTAAAAGCACATCGAAAGCAAAGCAGAATACAAATTAAGGCGCATTCGGCTTTGCCATTCGTCTGCTTTAAGCTTCAATCTGCTAGTATATAGAAACTATTTTATATATAGACTTTAAACAAGTCTTTGACACAATTTGGCCACCAAACTTGTGTCCCCCTGGGCCCCACCTAAAGCCCACGTTCAAATTAGGCGGGGAGATTTCAACATCCGAGCGACAAGTCGTGGAGTGGGTGTCTCGCTGAAACCTTACTGAAAAATAAATGGGGTTATTAGCTGCAAGAAATAGATTGACATGAGATACGGTACTGAAACGAAGACAAATGATATTGACAAGCCTAAAATCTACAAAGCAAACATTAACGAAACTATACACAAGGAAAAAACATTTAGAAACTATAACTACTATTGTTATCCTTATCATTATTATTAATTTTATTATTAGTTTAGTTTTATTATTAGTTTAGTATTATTATTAGGTATTATTTTTAGTCTTTAGTATTATCATATTATTTTTATTATTGTTATTGTTATTATTATCATATTATTATTGGTTTTATTATTATACTTATTCTATAAATTGGCTGGATGCAGTTTCACGTCATACTCAGAATAGGACGAATAACATGCACGTTATAACCTAATTAACATGAATATTCAATAACAATTTGTTCCTAAACAAACCAACTGATTAAGTCCCCATATACTAACAACGCTAATTAATACTAAAACTAATTATCGAAACAAAGACGCGTTTAAAAGAGTCGGATGAAAGGGTCATCACTTAGCAGAGGCTGCATTGGTATAATTGTTTATTTAGAACGCGTTTTTTTTAAACACGTTAAAATGGTCAGGCCTTAACCGTTCACGACGCGTTTCTTATTATATGCATATATTTAACGGGTAAATGGATAGGAATAGCGTATTTACCACTGTAAGCCACATTCAGCCTGCTTAAAAGCACATTGAAAGCAAAGCAGAATACAAATTAAGGCGCATTCGGCTTTGCTATTCATCTGCTTTAAGCTTCAATCTGCTAGTGACGTTCCCCATATACTAACAACGCTAATTAATACTAAAACTAATTATCAAAACAAAGACGCGTTTAAAAGAGTCGGATGAAAGGGGTCATCACTTAGCAGAGACTGCACAATTTGGTATAATTGTTTATTTAGAACGCGTTTTTTTTAAACACGTTAAAATCGTTAGGCCTTAACCGTTCACGATGCGTTTCTTATGTGCTACGATTTTACCACTGTAAGCCACATTCAGCCTGCTTAAAAGCACATCGAAAGCAAAGCAGAATACAAATTAAGGCGCATTCGGCTTTGCTATTCGTCTGCTTTAAGCTTCAATCTGCTAGTATATAGAAACTATTTTATATATAGACTTTAAACAAGTCTTTGACACAATTTGGCCACCAAACTTGTGTCCCCCTGGGCCCCACCTAAAGCCCACGTTCAAATTAGGCGGGGAGATTTCAACATCCGAGCGACAAGTCGTGGAGTGGGTGTCTCGCTGAAACCTTACTGAAAAATAAATGGGGTTATTAGCTGCAAGAAATAGATTGACATGAGATACGGTACTGAAACGAAGACAAATGATATTGACAAGCCTAAAATCTACAAAGCAAACATTAACGAAACTATACACAAGGAAAAAACATTTAGAAACTATAACTACTATTGTTATCCTTATCATTATTATTAATTTTATTATTAGTTTAGTTTTATTATTAGTTTAGTATTATTATTAGGTATTATTTTTAGTCTTTAGTATTATCATATTATTTTTATTATTGTTATTGTTATTATTATCATATTATTATTGGTTTTATTATTATACTTATTCTATAAATTGGCTGGATGCAGTTTCACGTCATACTCAGAATAGGACGAATAACATGCACGTTATAACCTAATTAACATGAATATTCAATAACAATTTGTTCCTAAACAAACCAACTGATTAAGTCCCCATATACTAACAACGCTAATTAATACTAAAACTAATTATCGAAACAAAGACGCGTTTAAAAGAGTCGGATGAAAGGGTCATCACTTAGCAGAGGCTGTATTGGTATAATTGTTTATTTAGAACGCGTTTTTTTTAAACACGTTAAAATGGTTAGGCCTTAACCGTTCACGACGCGTTTCTTATTATATGCATATATTTAACGGGTAAATGGATAGGAATAGCGTATTTACCACTGTAAGCCACATTCAGCCTGCTTAAAAGCACATTGAAAGCAAAGCAGAATACAAATTAAGGCGCATTCGGCTTTGCTATTCATCTGCTTTAAGCTTCAATCTGCTAGTGATGTTCCCCATATACTAACAACGCTAATTAATACTAAAACTAATTATCAAAACAAAGACGCGTTTAACCGAGTCGGATGAAAGGGGTCATCACTTAGCAGAGACTGCACAATTTGGTATAATTGTTTATTTAGAACGCGTTTTTTTTAAACACGTTAAAATCGTTAGGCCTTAACCGTTCACGATGCGTTTCTTATGTGCTACGATTTTACCACTGTAAGCCACATTCAGCCTGCTTAAAAGCACATCGAAAGCAAAGCAGAATACAAATTAAGGCGCATTCGGCTTTGCTATTCATCTGCTTTAAGCTTCAATCTGCTAGTATATAGAAACTATTTTATATATAGACTTTAAACAAGTCTTTGACACAATTTGGCCACCAAACTTGTGTCCCCCTGGGCCCCACCTAAAGCCCACGTTCAAATTAGGCGGGGAGATTTCAACATCCGAGCGACAAGTCGTGGAGTGGGTGTCTCGCTGAAACCTTACTGAAAAATAAATGGGGTTATTAGCTGCAAGAAATAGATTGACATGAGATACGGTACTGAAACAAAGACAAATGATATTGACAAGCCTAAAATCTACAAAGCAAACATTAACGAAACTATACACAAGGAAAAAACATTTAGAAACTAAAGCATTTAGAAACTATAACTACTATTGTTATCCTTATCATTATTATTAATTTTATTATTAGTTTAGTTTTATTATTAGTTTAGTATTATTATTAGGTATTATTTTTAGTCTTTAGTATTATCATATTATTTTTATTATTGTTATTGTTATTATTATCATATTATTATTGGTTTTATTATTATACTTATTCTATAAATTGGCTGGATGCAGTTTCACGTCATACTCAGAATAGGACGAATAACATGCACGTTATAACCTAATTAACATGAATATTCAATAACAATTTGTTCCTAAACAAACCAACTGATTAAGTCCCCATATACTAACAACGCTAATTAATACTAAAACTAATTATCGAAACAAAGACGCGTTTAAAAGAGTCGGATGAAAGGGTCATCACTTAGCAGAGGCTGCATTGGTATAATTGTTTATTTAGAACGCGTTTTTTTTAAACACGTTAAAATCGTTAGGCCTTAACCGTTCACGATGCGTTTCTTATGTGCTACGATTTTACCACTGTAAGCCACATTCAGCCTGCTTAAAAGCACATTGAAAGCAAAGCAGAATACAAATTAAGGCGCATTCGGCTTTGTTATTCATCTGCTTTAAGCTTCAATCTGCTAGTATATAGAAACTATTTTATATATAGACTTTAAACAAGTCTTTGACACAATTTGGCCACCAAACTTGTGTCCCCCTGGGCCCCACCTAAAGCCCACGTTCAAATTAGGCGGGGAGATTTCAACATCCGAGCGACAAGTCGTGGAGTGGGTGTCTCGCTGAAACCTTACTGAAAAATAAATGGGGTTATTAGCTGCAAGAAATAGATTGACATGAGATACGGTACTGAAACGAAGACAAATGATATTGACAAGCCTAAAATCTACAAAGCAAACATTAACGAAACTATACACAAGGAAAAAACATTTAGAAACTATAACTACTATTGTTATCCTTATCATTATTATTAATTTTATTATTAGTTTAGTTTTATTATTAGTTTAGTATTATTATTAGGTATTATTTTTAGTCTTTAGTATTATCATATTATTTTTATTATTGTTATTGTTATTATTATCATATTATTATTGGTTTTATTATTATACTTATTCTATAAATTGGCTGGATGCAGTTTCACGTCATACTCAGAATAGGACGAATAACATGCACGTTATAACCTAATTAACATGAATATTCAATAACAATTTGTTCCTAAACAAACCAACTGATTAAGTCCCCATATACTAACAACGCTAATTAATACTAAAACTAATTATCGAAACAAAGACGCGTTTAAAAGAGTCGGATGAAAGGGTCATCACTTAGCAGAGGCTGCATTGGTATAATTGTTTATTTAGAACGCGTTTTTTTTAAACACGTTAAAATGGTTAGGCCTTAACCGTTCACGACGCGTTTCTTATTATATGCATATATTTAACGGGTAAATGGATAGGAATAGCGTATTTACCACTGTAAGCCACATTCAGCCTGCTTAAAAGCACATTGAAAGCAAAGCAGAATACAAATTAAGGCGCATTCGGCTTTGCTATTCATCTGCTTTAAGCTTCAATCTGCTAGTGACGTTCCCCATATACTAACAACGCTAATTAATACTAAAACTAATTATCAAAACAAAGACGCGTTTAAAAGAGTCGGATGAAAGGGGTCATCACTTAGCAGAGACTGCACAATTTGGTATAATTGTTTATTTAGAACGCGTTTTTTTTAAACACGTTAAAATCGTTAGGCCTTAACCGTTCACGATGCGTTTCTTATGTGCTACGATTTTACCACTGTAAGCCACATTCAGCCTGCTTAAAAGCACATCGAAAGCAAAGCAGAATACAAATTAAGGCGCATTCGGCTTTGCTATTCATCTGCTTTAAGCTTCAATCTGCTAGTATATAGAAACTATTTTATATATAGACTTTAAACAAGTCTTTGACACAATTTGGCCACCAAACTTGTGTCCCCCTGGGCCCCACCTAAAGCCCACGTTCAAATTAGGCGGGGAGATTTCAACATCCGAGCGACAAGTCGTGGAGTGGGTGTCTCGCTGAAACCTTACTGAAAAATAAATGGGGTTATTAGCTGCAAGAAATAGATTGACATGAGATACGGTACTGAAACGAAGACAAATGATATTGACAAGCCTAAAATCTACAAAGCAAACATTAACGAAACTATACACAAGGAAAAAACATTTAGAAACTATAACTACTATTGTTATCCTTATCATTATTATTAATTTTATTATTAGTTTAGTTTTATTATTAGTTTAGTATTATTATTAGGTATTATTTTTAGTCTTTAGTATTATCATATTATTTTTATTATTGTTATTGTTATTATTATCATATTATTATTGGTTTTATTATTATACTTATTCTATAAATTGGCTGGATGCAGTTTCACGTCATACTCAGAATAGGACGAATAACATGCACGTTATAACCTAATTAACATGAATATTCAATAACAATTTGTTCCTAAACAAACCAACTGATTAAGTCCCCATATACTAACAACGCTAATTAATACTAAAACTAATTATCGAAACAAAGACGCGTTTAAAAGAGTCGGATGAAAGGGTCATCACTTAGCAGAGGCTGTATTGGTATAATTGTTTATTTAGAACGCGTTTTTTTTAAACACGTTAAAATGGTTAGGCCTTAACCGTTCACGACGCGTTTCTTATTATATGCATATATTTAACGGGTAAATGGATAGGAATAGCGTATTTACCACTGTAAGCCACATTCAGCCTGCTTAAAAGCACATTGAAAGCAAAGCAGAATACAAATTAAGGCGCATTCGGCTTTGCTATTCATCTGCTTTAAGCTTCAATCTGCTAGTGATGTTCCCCATATACTAACAACGCTAATTAATACTAAAACTAATTATCAAAACAAAGACGCGTTTAAAAGAGTCGGATGAAAGGGGTCATCACTTAGCAGAGACTGCACAATTTGGTATAATTGTTTATTTAGAACGCGTTTTTTTTAAACACGTTAAAATCGTTAGGCCTTAACCGTTCACGATGCGTTTCTTATGTGCTACGATTTTACCACTGTAAGCCACATTCAGCCTGCTTAAAAGCACATCGAAAGCAAAGCAGAATACAAATTAAGGCGCATTCGGCTTTGCTATTCATCTGCTTTAAGCTTCAATCTGCTAGTATATAGAAACTATTTTATATATAGACTTTAAACAAGTCTTTGACACAATTTGGCCACCAAACTTGTGTCCCCCTGGGCCCCACCTAAAGCCCACGTTCAAATTAGGCGGGGAGATTTCAACATCCGAGCGACAAGTCGTGGAGTGGGTGTCTCGCTGAAACCTTACTGAAAAATAAATGGGGTTATTAGCTGCAAGAAATAGATTGACATGAGATACGGTACTGAAACAAAGACAAATGATATTGACAAGCCTAAAATCTACAAAGCAAACATTAACGAAACTATACACAAGGAAAAAACATTTAGAAACTAAAGCATTTAGAAACTATAACTACTATTGTTATCCTTATCATTATTATTAATTTTATTATTAGTTTAGTTTTATTATTAGTTTAGTATTATTATTAGGTATTATTTTTAGTCTTTAGTATTATCATATTATTTTTATTATTGTTATTGTTATTATTATCATATTATTATTGGTTTTATTATTATACTTATTCTATAAATTGGCTGGATGCAGTTTCACGTCATACTCAGAATAGGACGAATAACATGCACGTTATAACCTAATTAACATGAATATTCAATAACAATTTGTTCCTAAACAAACCAACTGATTAAGTCCCCATATACTAACAACGCTAATTAATACTAAAACTAATTATCGAAACAAAGACGCGTTTAAAAGAGTCGGATGAAAGGGTCATCACTTAGCAGAGGCTGCATTGGTATAATTGTTTATTTAGAACGCGTTTTTTTTTAAACACGTTAAAATCGTTAGGCCTTAACCGTTCACGATGCGTTTCTTATGTGCTACGATTTTACCACTGTAAGCCACATTCAGCCTGCTTAAAAGCACATTGAAAGCAAAGCAGAATACAAATTAAGGCGCATTCGGCTTTGTTATTCATCTGCTTTAAGCTTCAATCTGCTAGTATATAGAAACTATTTTATATATAGACTTTAAACAAGTCTTTGACACAATTTGGCCACCAAACTTGTGTCCCCCTGGGCCCCACCTAAAGCCCACGTTCAAATTAGGCGGGGAGATTTCAACATCCGAGCGACAAGTCGTGGAGTGGGTGTCTCGCTGAAACCTTACTGAAAAATAAATGGGGTTATTAGCTGCAAGAAATAGATTGACATGAGATACGGTACTGAAACGAAGACAAATGATATTGACAAGCCTAAAATCTACAAAGCAAACATTAACGAAACTATACACAAGGAAAAAACATTTAGAAACTATAACTACTATTGTTATCCTTATCATTATTATTAATTTTATTATTAGTTTAGTTTTATTATTAGTTTAGTATTATTATTAGGTATTATTTTTAGTCTTTAGTATTATCATATTATTTTTATTATTGTTATTGTTATTATTATCATATTATTATTGGTTTTATTATTATACTTATTCTATAAATTGGCTGGATGCAGTTTCACGTCATACTCAGAATAGGACGAATAACATGCACGTTATAACCTAATTAACATGAATATTCAATAACAATTTGTTCCTAAACAAACCAACTGATTAAGTCCCCATATACTAACAACGCTAATTAATACTAAAACTAATTATCGAAACAAAGACGCATTTAAAAGAGTCGGATGAAAGGGTCATCACTTAGCAGAGGCTGCATTGGTATAATTGTTTATTTAGAACGCGTTTTTTTTAAACACGTTAAAATGGTTAGGCCTTAACCGTTCACGACGCGTTTCTTATTATATGCATATATTTAACGGGTAAATGGATAGGAATAGCGTATTTACCACTGTAAGCCACATTCAGCCTGCTTAAAAGCACATTGAAAGCAAAGCAGAATACAAATTAAGGCGCATTCGGCTTTGCTATTCATCTGCTTTAAGCTTCAATCTGCTAGTGACGTTCCCCATATACTAACAACGCTAATTAATACTAAAACTAATTATCAAAACAAAGACGCGTTTAAAAGAGTCGGATGAAAGGGGTCATCACTTAGCAGAGACTGCACAATTTGGTATAATTGTTTATTTAGAACGCGTTTTTTTTAAACATGTTAAAATCATTAGGCCTTAACCGTTCACGATGCGTTTCTTATGTGCTACGATTTTACCACTGTAAGCCACATTCAGCCTGCTTAAAAGCACATCGAAAGCAAAGCAGAATACAAATTAAGGCGCATTCGGCTTTGCTATTCATCTGCTTTAAGCTTCAATCTGCTAGTATATAGAAACTATTTTATATATAGACTTTAAACAAGTCTTTGACACAATTTGGCCACCAAACTTGTGTCCCCCTGGGCCCCACCTAAAGCCCACGTTCAAATTAGGCGGGGAGATTTCAACATCCGAGCGACAAGTCGTGGAGTGGGTGTCTCGCTGAAACCTTACTGAAAAATAAATGGGGTTATTAGCTGCAAGAAATAGATTGACATGAGATACGGTACTGAAACGAAGACAAATGATATTGACAAGCCTAAAATCTACAAAGCAAACATTAACGAAACTATACACAAGGAAAAAACATTTAGAAACTATAACTACTATTGTTATCCTTATCATTATTATTAATTTTATTATTAGTTTAGTTTTATTATTAGTTTAGTATTATTATTAGGTATTATTTTTAGTCTTTAGTATTATCATATTATTTTTATTATTGTTATTGTTATTATTATCATATTATTATTGGTTTTATTATTATACTTATTCTATAAATTGGCTGGATGCAGTTTCACGTCATACTCAGAATAGGACGAATAACATGCACGTTATAACCTAATTAACATGAATATTCAATAACAATTTGTTCCTAAACAAACCAACTGATTAAGTCCCCATATACTAACAACGCTAATTAATACTAAAACTAATTATCGAAACAAAGACGCGTTTAAAAGAGTCGGATGAAAGGGTCATCACTTAGCAGAGGCTGCATTGGTATAATTGTTTATTTAGAACGCGTTTTTTTTAAACACGTTAAAATGGTTAGGCCTTAACCGTTCACGACGCGTTTCTTATTATATGCATATATTTAACGGGTAAATGGATAGGAATAGCGTATTTACCACTGTAAGCCACATTCAGCCTGCTTAAAAGCACATTGAAAGCAAAGCAGAATACAAATTAAGGCGCATTCGGCTTTGCTATTCATCTGCTTTAAGCTTCAATCTGCTAGTGACGTTCCCCATATACTAACAACGCTAATTAATACTAAAACTAATTATCAAAACAAAGACGCGTTTAAAAGAGTCGGATGAAAGGGGTCATCACTTAGCAGAGACTGCACAATTTGGTATAATTGTTTATTTAGAACGCGTTTTTTTTAAACACGTTAAAATCGTTAGGCCTTAACCGTTCACGATGCGTTTCTTATGTGCTACGATTTTACCACTGTAAGCCACATTCAGCCTGCTTAAAAGCACATCGAAAGCAAAGCAGAATACAAATTAAGGCGCATTCGGCTTTGCTATTCATCTGCTTTAAGCTTCAATCTGCTAGTATATAGAAACTATTTTATATATAGACTTTAAACAAGTCTTTGACACAATTTGGCCACCAAACTTGTGTCCCCCTGGGCCCCACCTAAAGCCCACGTTCAAATTAGGCGGGGAGATTTCAACATCCGAGCGACAAGTCGTGGAGTGGGTGTCTCGCTGAAACCTTACTGAAAAATAAATGGGGTTATTAGCTGCAAGAAATAGATTGACATGAGATACGGTACTGAAACGAAGACAAATGATATTGACAAGCCTAAAATCTACAAAGCAAACATTAACGAAACTATACACAAGGAAAAAACATTTAGAAACTATAACTACTATTGTTATCCTTATCATTATTATTAATTTTATTATTAGTTTAGTTTTATTATTAGTTTAGTATTATTATTAGGTATTATTTTTAGTCTTTAGTATTATCATATTATTTTTATTATTGTTATTGTTATTATTATCATATTATTATTGGTTTTATTATTATACTTATTCTATAAATTGGCTGGATGCAGTTTCACGTCATACTCAGAATAGGACGAATAACATGCACGTTATAACCTAATTAACATGAATATTCAATAACAATTTGTTCCTAAACAAACCAACTGATTAAGTCCCCATATACTAACAACGCTAATTAATACTAAAACTAATTATCGAAACAAAGACGCGTTTAAAAGAGTCGGATGAAAGGGTCATCACTTAGCAGAGGCTGTATTGGTATAATTGTTTATTTAGAACGCGTTTTTTTTAAACACGTTAAAATGGTTAGGCCTTAACCGTTCACGACGCGTTTCTTATTATATGCATATATTTAACGGGTAAATGGATAGGAATAGCGTATTTACCACTGTAAGCCACATTCAGCCTGCTTAAAAGCACATTGAAAGCAAAGCAGAATACAAATTAAGGCGCATTCGGCTTTGCTATTCATCTGCTTTAAGCTTCAATCTGCTAGTGATGTTCCCCATATACTAACAACGCTAATTAATACTAAAACTAATTATCAAAACAAAGACGCGTTTAAAAGAGTCGGATGAAAGGGGTCATCACTTAGCAGAGACTGCACAATTTGGTATAATTGTTTATTTAGAACGCGTTTTTTTTAAACACGTTAAAATCGTTAGGCCTTAACCGTTCACGATGCGTTTCTTATGTGCTACGATTTTACCACTGTAAGCCACATTCAGCCTGCTTAAAAGCACATCGAAAGCAAAGCAGAATACAAATTAAGGCGCATTCGGCTTTGCTATTCATCTGCTTTAAGCTTCAATCTGCTAGTATATAGAAACTATTTTATATATAGACTTTAAACAAGTCTTTGACACAATTTGGCCACCAAACTTGTGTCCCCCTGGGCCCCACCTAAAGCCCACGTTCAAATTAGGCGGGGAGATTTCAACATCCGAGCGACAAGTCGTGGAGTGGGTGTCTCGCTGAAACCTTACTGAAAAATAAATGGGGTTATTAGCTGCAAGAAATAGATTGACATGAGATACGGTACTGAAACAAAGACAAATGATATTGACAAGCCTAAAATCTACAAAGCAAACATTAACGAAACTATACACAAGGAAAAAACATTTAGAAACTAAAGCATTTAGAAACTATAACTACTATTGTTATCCTTATCATTATTATTAATTTTATTATTAGTTTAGTTTTATTATTAGTTTAGTATTATTATTAGGTATTATTTTTAGTCTTTAGTATTATCATATTATTTTTATTATTGTTATTGTTATTATTATCATATTATTATTGGTTTTATTATTATACTTATTCTATAAATTGGCTGGATGCAGTTTCACGTCATACTCAGAATAGGACGAATAACATGCACGTTATAACCTAATTAACATGAATATTCAATAACAATTTGTTCCTAAACAAACCAACTGATTAAGTCCCCATATACTAACAACGCTAATTAATACTAAAACTAATTATCGAAACAAAGACGCGTTTAAAAGAGTCGGATGAAAGGGTCATCACTTAGCAGAGGCTGCATTGGTATAATTGTTTATTTAGAACGCGTTTTTTTTAAACACGTTAAAATGGTTAGGCCTTAACCGTTCACGATGCGTTTCTTATGTGCTACGATTTTACCACTGTAAGCCACATTCAGCCTGCTTAAAAGCACATTGAAAGCAAAGCAGAATACAAATTAAGGCGCATTCGGCTTTGTTATTCATCTGCTTTAAGCTTCAATCTGCTAGTATATAGAAACTATTTTATATATAGACTTTAAACAAGTCTTTGACACAATTTGGCCACCAAACTTGTGTCCCCCTGGGCCCCACCTAAAGCCCACGTTCAAATTAGGCGGGGAGATTTCAACATCCGAGCGACAAGTCGTGGAGTGGGTGTCTCGCTGAAACCTTACTGAAAAATAAATGGGGTTATTAGCTGCAAGAAATAGATTGACATGAGATACGGTACTGAAACGAAGACAAATGATATTGACAAGCCTAAAATCTACAAAGCAAACATTAACGAAACTATACACAAGGAAAAAACATTTAGAAACTATAACTACTATTGTTATCCTTATCATTATTATTAATTTTATTATTAGTTTAGTTTTATTATTAGTTTAGTATTATTATTAGGTATTATTTTTAGTCTTTAGTATTATCATATTATTTTTATTATTGTTATTGTTATTATTATCATATTATTATTGGTTTTATTATTATACTTATTCTATAAATTGGCTGGATGCAGTTTCACGTCATACTCAGAATAGGACGAATAACATGCACGTTATAACCTAATTAACATGAATATTCAATAACAATTTGTTCCTAAACAAACCAACTGATTAAGTCCCCATATACTAACAACGCTAATTAATACTAAAACTAATTATCGAAACAAAGACGCATTTAAAAGAGTCGGATGAAAGGGTCATCACTTAGCAGAGGCTGCATTGGTATAATTGTTTATTTAGAACGCGTTTTTTTTAAACACGTTAAAATGGTTAGGCCTTAACCGTTCACGACGCGTTTCTTATTATATGCATATATTTAACGGGTAAATGGATAGGAATAGCGTATTTACCACTGTAAGCCACATTCAGCCTGCTTAAAAGCACATTGAAAGCAAAGCAGAATACAAATTAAGGCGCATTCGGCTTTGCTATTCATCTGCTTTAAGCTTCAATCTGCTAGTGACGTTCCCCATATACTAACAACGCTAATTAATACTAAAACTAATTATCAAAACAAAGACGCGTTTAAAAGAGTCGGATGAAAGGGGTCATCACTTAGCAGAGACTGCACAATTTGGTATAATTGTTTATTTAGAACGCGTTTTTTTTAAACATGTTAAAATCATTAGGCCTTAACCGTTCACGATGCGTTTCTTATGTGCTACGATTTTACCACTGTAAGCCACATTCAGCCTGCTTAAAAGCACATCGAAAGCAAAGCAGAATACAAATTAAGGCGCATTCGGCTTTGCTATTCATCTGCTTTAAGCTTCAATCTGCTAGTATATAGAAACTATTTTATATATAGACTTTAAACAAGTCTTTGACACAATTTGGCCACCAAACTTGTGTCCCCCTGGGCCCCACCTAAAGCCCACGTTCAAATTAGGCGGGGAGATTTCAACATCCGAGCGACAAGTCGTGGAGTGGGTGTCTCGCTGAAACCTTACTGAAAAATAAATGGGGTTATTAGCTGCAAGAAATAGATTGACATGAGATACGGTACTGAAACGAAGACAAATGATATTGACAAGCCTAAAATCTACAAAGCAAACATTAACGAAACTATACACAAGGAAAAAACATTTAGAAACTATAACTACTATTGTTATCCTTATCATTATTATTAATTTTATTATTAGTTTAGTTTTATTATTAGTTTAGTATTATTATTAGGTATTATTTTTAGTCTTTAGTATTATCATATTATTTTTATTATTGTTATTGTTATTATTATCATATTATTATTGGTTTTATTATTATACTTATTCTATAAATTGGCTGGATGCAGTTTCACGTCATACTCAGAATAGGACGAATAACATGCACGTTATAACCTAATTAACATGAATATTCAATAACAATTTGTTCCTAAACAAACCAACTGATTAAGTCCCCATATACTAACAACGCTAATTAATACTAAAACTAATTATCGAAACAAAGACGCGTTTAAAAGAGTCGGATGAAAGGGTCATCACTTAGCAGAGGCTGCATTGGTATAATTGTTTATTTAGAACGCGTTTTTTTTAAACACGTTAAAATGGTTAGGCCTTAACCGTTCACGACGCGTTTCTTATTATATGCATATATTTAACGGGTAAATGGATAGGAATAGCGTATTTACCACTGTAAGCCACATTCAGCCTGCTTAAAAGCACATTGAAAGCAAAGCAGAATACAAATTAAGGCGCATTCGGCTTTGCTATTCATCTGCTTTAAGCTTCAATCTGCTAGTGACGTTCCCCATATACTAACAACGCTAATTAATACTAAAACTAATTATCAAAACAAAGACGCGTTTAAAAGAGTCGGATGAAAGGGGTCATCACTTAGCAGAGACTGCACAATTTGGTATAATTGTTTATTTAGAACGCGTTTTTTTTAAACACGTTAAAATCGTTAGGCCTTAACCGTTCACGATGCGTTTCTTATGTGCTACGATTTTACCACTGTAAGCCACATTCAGCCTGCTTAAAAGCACATCGAAAGCAAAGCAGAATACAAATTAAGGCGCATTCGGCTTTGCTATTCATCTGCTTTAAGCTTCAATCTGCTAGTATATAGAAACTATTTTATATATAGACTTTAAACAAGTCTTTGACACAATTTGGCCACCAAACTTGTGTCCCCCTGGGCCCCACCTAAAGCCCACGTTCAAATTAGGCGGGGAGATTTCAACATCCGAGCGACAAGTCGTGGAGTGGGTGTCTCGCTGAAACCTTACTGAAAAATAAATGGGGTTATTAGCTGCAAGAAATAGATTGACATGAGATACGGTACTGAAACGAAGACAAATGATATTGACAAGCCTAAAATCTACAAAGCAAACATTAACGAAACTATACACAAGGAAAAAACATTTAGAAACTATAACTACTATTGTTATCCTTATCATTATTATTAATTTTATTATTAGTTTAGTTTTATTATTAGTTTAGTATTATTATTAGGTATTATTTTTAGTCTTTAGTATTATCATATTATTTTTATTATTGTTATTGTTATTATTATCATATTATTATTGGTTTTATTATTATACTTATTCTATAAATTGGCTGGATGCAGTTTCACGTCATACTCAGAATAGGACGAATAACATGCACGTTATAACCTAATTAACATGAATATTCAATAACAATTTGTTCCTAAACAAACCAACTGATTAAGTCCCCATATACTAACAACGCTAATTAATACTAAAACTAATTATCGAAACAAAGACGCGTTTAAAAGAGTCGGATGAAAGGGTCATCACTTAGCAGAGGCTGTATTGGTATAATTGTTTATTTAGAACGCGTTTTTTTTAAACACGTTAAAATGGTTAGGCCTTAACCGTTCACGACGCGTTTCTTATTATATGCATATATTTAACGGGTAAATGGATAGGAATAGCGTATTTACCACTGTAAGCCACATTCAGCCTGCTTAAAAGCACATTGAAAGCAAAGCAGAATACAAATTAAGGCGCATTCGGCTTTGCTATTCATCTGCTTTAAGCTTCAATCTGCTAAGTGATGTTCCCCATATACTAACAACGCTAATTAATACTAAAACTAATTATCAAAACAAAGACGCGTTTAAAAGAGTCGGATGAAAGGGGTCATCACTTAGCAGAGACTGCACAATTTGGTATAATTGTTTATTTAGAACGCGTTTTTTTTAAACACGTTAAAATCGTTAGGCCTTAACCGTTCACGATGCGTTTCTTATGTGCTACGATTTTACCACTGTAAGCCACATTCAGCCTGCTTAAAAGCACATCGAAAGCAAAGCAGAATACAAATTAAGGCGCATTCGGCTTTGCTATTCATCTGCTTTAAGCTTCAATCTGCTAGTATATAGAAACTATTTTATATATAGACTTTAAACAAGTCTTTGACACAATTTGGCCACCAAACTTGTGTCCCCCTGGGCCCCACCTAAAGCCCACGTTCAAATTAGGCGGGGAGATTTCAACATCCGAGCGACAAGTCGTGGAGTGGGTGTCTCGCTGAAACCTTACTGAAAAATAAATGGGGTTATTAGCTGCAAGAAATAGATTGACATGAGATACGGTACTGAAACAAAGACAAATGATATTGACAAGCCTAAAATCTACAAAGCAAACATTAACGAAACTATACACAAGGAAAAAACATTTAGAAACTAAAGCATTTAGAAACTATAACTACTATTGTTATCCTTATCATTATTATTAATTTTATTATTAGTTTAGTTTTATTATTAGTTTAGTATTATTATTAGGTATTATTTTTAGTCTTTAGTATTATCATATTATTTTTATTATTGTTATTGTTATTATTATCATATTATTATTGGTTTTATTATTATACTTATTCTATAAATTGGCTGGATGCAGTTTCACGTCATACTCAGAATAGGACGAATAACATGCACGTTATAACCTAATTAACATGAATATTCAATAACAATTTGTTCCTAAACAAACCAACTGATTAAGTCCCCATATACTAACAACGCTAATTAATACTAAAATTAATTATCGAAACAAAGACGCGTTTAAAAGAGTCGGATGAAAGGGTCATCACTTAGCAGAGGCTGCATTGGTATAATTGTTTATTTAGAACGCGTTTTTTTTAAACACGTTAAAATCGTTAGGCCTTAACCGTTCACGATGCGTTTCTTATGTGCTACGATTTTACCACTGTAAGCCACATTCAGCCTGCTTAAAAGCACATTGAAAGCAAAGCAGAATACAAATTAAGGCGCATTCGGCTTTGTTATTCATCTGCTTTAAGCTTCAATCTGCTAGTATATAGAAACTATTTTATATATAGACTTTAAACAAGTCTTTGACACAATTTGGCCACCAAACTTGTGTCCCCCTGGGCCCCACCTAAAGCCCACGTTCAAATTAGGCGGGGAGATTTCAACATCCGAGCGACAAGTCGTGGAGTGGGTGTCTCGCTGAAACCTTACTGAAAAATAAATGGGGTTATTAGCTGCAAGAAATAGATTGACATGAGATACGGTACTGAAACGAAGACAAATGATATTGACAAGCCTAAAATCTACAAAGCAAACATTAACGAAACTATACACAAGGAAAAAACATTTAGAAACTATAACTACTATTGTTATCCTTATCATTATTATTAATTTTATTATTAGTTTAGTTTTATTATTAGTTTAGTATTATTATTAGGTATTATTTTTAGTCTTTAGTATTATCATATTATTTTTATTATTGTTATTGTTATTATTATCATATTATTATTGGTTTTATTATTATACTTATTCTATAAATTGGCTGGATGCAGTTTCACGTCATACTCAGAATAGGACGAATAACATGCACGTTATAACCTAATTAACATGAATATTCAATAACAATTTGTTCCTAAACAAACCAACTGATTAAGTCCCCATATACTAACAACGCTAATTAATACTAAAACTAATTATCGAAACAAAGACGCATTTAAAAGAGTCGGATGAAAGGGTCATCACTTAGCAGAGGCTGCATTGGTATAATTGTTTATTTAGAACGCGTTTTTTTTAAACACGTTAAAATGGTTAGGCCTTAACCGTTCACGACGCGTTTCTTATTATATGCATATATTTAACGGGTAAATGGAAAGGAATAGCGTATTTACCACTGTAAGCCACATTCAGCCTGCTTAAAAGCACATTGAAAGCAAAGCAGAATACAAATTAAGGCGCATTCGGCTTTGCTATTCATCTGCTTTAAGCTTCAATCTGCTAGTGACGTTCCCCATATACTAACAACGCTAATTAATACTAAAACTAATTATCAAAACAAAGACGCGTTTAAAAGAGTCGGATGAAAGGGGTCATCACTTAGCAGAGACTGCACAATTTGGTATAATTGTTTATTTAGAACGCGTTTTTTTTAAACATGTTAAAATCATTAGGCCTTAACCGTTCACGATGCGTTTCTTATGTGCTACGATTTTACCACTGTAAGCCACATTCAGCCTGCTTAAAAGCACATCGAAAGCAAAGCAGAATACAAATTAAGGCGCATTCGGCTTTGCTATTCATCTGCTTTAAGCTTCAATCTGCTAGTATATAGAAACTATTTTATATATAGACTTTAAACAAGTCTTTGACACAATTTGGCCACCAAACTTGTGTCCCCCTGGGCCCCACCTAAAGCCCACGTTCAAATTAGGCGGGGAGATTTCAACATCCGAGCGACAAGTCGTGGAGTGGGTGTCTCGCTGAAACCTTACTGAAAAATAAATGGGGTTATTAGCTGCAAGAAATAGATTGACATGAGATACGGTACTGAAACGAAGACAAATGATATTGACAAGCCTAAAATCTACAAAGCAAACATTAACGAAACTATACACAAGGAAAAAACATTTAGAAACTATAACTACTATTGTTATCCTTATCATTATTATTAATTTTATTATTAGTTTAGTTTTATTATTAGTTTAGTATTATTATTAGGTATTATTTTTAGTCTTTAGTATTATCATATTATTTTTATTATTGTTATTGTTATTATTATCATATTATTATTGGTTTTATTATTATACTTATTCTATAAATTGGCTGGATGCAGTTTCACGTCATACTCAGAATAGGACGAATAACATGCACGTTATAACCTAATTAACATGAATATTCAATAACAATTTGTTCCTAAACAAACCAACTGATTAAGTCCCCATATACTAACAACGCTAATTAATACTAAAACTAATTATCGAAACAAAGACGCGTTTAAAAGAGTCGGATGAAAGGGTCATCACTTAGCAGAGGCTGCATTGGTATAATTGTTTATTTAGAACGCGTTTTTTTTAAACACGTTAAAATGGTTAGGCCTTAACCGTTCACGACGCGTTTCTTATTATATGCATATATTTAACGGGTAAATGGATAGGAATAGCGTATTTACCACTGTAAGCCACATTCAGCCTGCTTAAAAGCACATTGAAAGCAAAGCAGAATACAAATTAAGGCGCATTCGGCTTTGCTATTCATCTGCTTTAAGCTTCAATCTGCTAGTGACGTTCCCCATATACTAACAACGCTAATTAATACTAAAACTAATTATCAAAACAAAGACGCGTTTAAAAGAGTCGGATGAAAGGGGTCATCACTTAGCAGAGACTGCACAATTTGGTATAATTGTTTATTTAGAACGCGTTTTTTTTAAACACGTTAAAATCGTTAGGCCTTAACCGTTCACGATGCGTTTCTTATGTGCTACGATTTTACCACTGTAAGCCACATTCAGCCTGCTTAAAAGCACATCGAAAGCAAAGCAGAATACAAATTAAGGCGCATTCGGCTTTGCTATTCATCTGCTTTAAGCTTCAATCTGCTAGTATATAGAAACTATTTTATATATAGACTTTAAACAAGTCTTTGACACAATTTGGCCACCAAACTTGTGTCCCCCTGGGCCCCACCTAAAGCCCACGTTCAAATTAGGCGGGGAGATTTCAACATCCGAGCGACAAGTCGTGGAGTGGGTGTCTCGCTGAAACCTTACTGAAAAATAAATGGGGTTATTAGCTGCAAGAAATAGATTGACATGAGATACGGTACTGAAACGAAGACAAATGATATTGACAAGCCTAAAATCTACAAAGCAAACATTAACGAAACTATACACAAGGAAAAAACATTTAGAAACTATAACTACTATTGTTATCCTTATCATTATTATTAATTTTATTATTAGTTTAGTTTTATTATTAGTTTAGTATTATTATTAGGTATTATTTTTAGTCTTTAGTATTATCATATTATTTTTATTATTGTTATTGTTATTATTATCATATTATTATTGGTTTTATTATTATACTTATTCTATAAATTGGCTGGATGCAGTTTCACGTCATACTCAGAATAGGACGAATAACATGCACGTTATAACCTAATTAACATGAATATTCAATAACAATTTGTTCCTAAACAAACCAACTGATTAAGTCCCCATATACTAACAACGCTAATTAATACTAAAACTAATTATCGAAACAAAGACGCATTTAAAAGAGTCGGATGAAAGGGTCATCACTTAGCAGAGGCTGTATTGGTATAATTGTTTATTTAGAACGCGTTTTTTTTAAACACGTTAAAATGGTTAGGCCTTAACCGTTCACGACGCGTTTCTTATTATATGCATATATTTAACGGGTAAATGGATAGGAATAGCGTATTTACCACTGTAAGCCACATTCAGCCTGCTTAAAAGCACATTGAAAGCAAAGCAGAATACAAATTAAGGCGCATTCGGCTTTGCTATTCATCTGCTTTAAGCTTCAATCTGCAAGTGACGTTCCCCATATACTAACAACGCTAATTAATACTAAAACTAATTATCAAAACAAAGACGCGTTTAAAAGAGTCGGATGAAAGGGGTCATCACTTAGCAGAGACTGCACAATTTGGTATAATTGTTTATTTAGAACGCGTTTTTTTTAAACACGTTAAAATCGTTAGGCCTTAACCGTTCACGATGCGTTTCTTATGTGCTACGATTTTACCACTGTAAGCCACATTCAGCCTGCTTAAAAGCACATCGAAAGCAAAGCAGAATACAAATTAAGGCGCATTCGGCTTTGCTATTCATCTGCTTTAAGCTTCAATCTGCTAGTATATAGAAACTATTTTATATATAGACTTTAAACAAGTCTTTGACACAATTTGGCCACCAAACTTGTGTCCCCCTGGGCCCCACCTAAAGCCCACGTTCAAATTAGGCGGGGAGATTTCAACATCCGAGCGACAAGTCGTGGAGTGGGTGTCTCGCTGAAACCTTACTGAAAAATAAATGGGGTTATTAGCTGCAAGAAATAGATTGACATGAGATACGGTACTGAAACGAAGACAAATGATATTGACAAGCCTAAAATCTACAAAGCAAACATTAACGAAACTATACACAAGGAAAAAACATTTAGAAACTAAAGCATTTAGAAACTATAACTACTATTGTTATCCTTATCATTATTATTAATTTTATTATTAGTTTAGTTTTATTATTAGTTTAGTATTATTATTAGGTATTATTTTTAGTCTTTAGTATTATCATATTATTTTTATTATTGTTATTGTTATTATTATCATATTATTATTGGTTTTATTATTATACTTATTCTATAAATTGGCTGGATGCAGTTTCACGTCATACTCAGAATAGGACGAATAACATGCACGTTATAACCTAATTAACATGAATATTCAATAACAATTTGTTCCTAAACAAACCAACTGATTAAGTCCCCATATACTAACAACGCTAATTAATACTAAAACTAATTATCGAAACAAAGACGCGTTTAAAAGAGTCGGATGAAAGGGTCATCACTTAGCAGAGGCTGCATTGGTATAATTGTTTATTTAGAACGCGTTTTTTTTAAACACGTTAAAATGGTCAGGCCTTAACCGTTCACGACGCGTTTCTTATTATATGCATATATTTAACGGGTAAATGGATAGGAATAGCGTATTTACCACTGTAAGCCACATTCAGCCTGCTTAAAAGCACATTGAAAGCAAAGCAGAATACAAATTAAGGTGCATTCGGCTTTGCTATTCATCTGCTTTAAGCTTCAATCTGCTAGTATATAGAAACTATTTTATATATAGACTTTAAACAAGTCTTTGACACAATTTGGCCACCAAACTTGTGTCCCCCTGGGCCCCACCTAAAGCCCACGTTCAAATTAGGCGGGGAGATTTCAACATCCGAGCGACAAGTCGTGGAGTGGGTGTCTCGCTGAAACCTTACTGAAAAATAAATGGGGTTATTAGCTGCAAGAAATAGATTGACATGAGATACGGTACTGAAACGAAGACAAATGATATTGACAAGCCTAAAATCTACAAAGCAAACATTAACGAAACTATACACAAGGAAAAAACATTTAGAAACTATAACTACTATTGTTATCCTTATCATTATTATTAATTTTATTATTAGTTTAGTTTTATTATTAGTTTAGTATTATTATTAGGTATTATTTTTAGTCTTTAGTATTATCATATTATTTTTATTATTGTTATTGTTATTATTATCATATTATTATTGGTTTTATTATTATACTTATTCTATAAATTGGCTGGATGCAGTTTCACGTCATACTCAGAATAGGACGAATAACATGCACGTTATAACCTAATTAACATGAATATTCAATAACAATTTGTTCCTAAACAAACCAACTGATTAAGTCCCCATATACTAACAACGCTAATTAATACTAAAACTAATTATCGAAACAAAGACGCGTTTAAAAGAGTCGGATGAAAGGGTCATCACTTAGCAGAGGCTGCATTGGTATAATTGTTTATTTAGAACGCGTTTTTTTTAAACACGTTAAAATGGTTAGGCCTTAACCGTTCACGACGCGTTTCTTATTATATGCATATATTTAACGGGTAAATGGATAGGAATAGCGTATTTACCACTGTAAGCCACATTCAGCCTGCTTAAAAGCACATTGAAAGCAAAGCAGAATACAAATTAAGGCGCATTCGGCTTTGCTATTCATCTGCTTTAAGCTTCAATCTGCTAGTGACGTTCCCCATATACTAACAACGCTAATTAATACTAAAACTAATTATCAAAACAAAGACGCGTTTAAAAGAGTCGGATGAAAGGGGTCATCACTTAGCAGAGACTGCACAATTTGGTATAATTGTTTATTTAGAACGCGTTTTTTTTAAACACGTTAAAATCGTTAGGCCTTAACCGTTCACGATGCGTTTCTTATGTGCTACGATTTTACCACTGTAAGCCACATTCAGCCTGCTTAAAAGCACATCGAAAGCAAAGCAGAATACAAATTAAGGCGCATTCGGCTTTGCTATTCATCTGCTTTAAGCTTCAATCTGCTAGTATATAGAAACTATTTTATATATAGACTTTAAACAAGTCTTTGACACAATTTGGCCACCAAACTTGTGTCCCCCTGGGCCCCACCTAAAGCCCACGTTCAAATTAGGCGGGGAGATTTCAACATCCGAGCGACAAGTCGTGGAGTGGGTGTCTCGCTGAAACCTTACTGAAAAATAAATGGGGTTATTAGCTGCAAGAAATAGATTGACATGAGATACGGTACTGAAACGAAGACAAATGATATTGACAAGCCTAAAATCTACAAAGCAAACATTAACGAAACTATACACAAGGAAAAAACATTTAGAAACTATAACTACTATTGTTATCCTTATCATTATTATTAATTTTATTATTAGTTTAGTTTTATTATTAGTTTAGTATTATTATTAGGTATTATTTTTAGTCTTTAGTATTATCATATTATTTTTATTATTGTTATTGTTATTATTATCATATTATTATTGGTTTTATTATTATACTTATTCTATAAATTGGCTGGATGCAGTTTCACGTCATACTCAGAATAGGACGAATAACATGCACGTTATAACCTAATTAACATGAATATTCAATAACAATTTGTTCCTAAACAAACCAACTGATTAAGTCCCCATATACTAACAACGCTAATTAATACTAAAACTAATTATCGAAACAAAGACGCGTTTAAAAGAGTCGGATGAAAGGGTCATCACTTAGCAGAGGCTGTATTGGTATAATTGTTTATTTAGAACGCGTTTTTTTTAAACACGTTAAAATGGTTAGGCCTTAACCGTTCACGACGCGTTTCTTATTATATGCATATATTTAACGGGTAAATGGATAGGAATAGCGTATTTACCACTGTAAGCCACATTCAGCCTGCTTAAAAGCACATTGAAAGCAAAGCAGAATACAAATTAAGGCGCATTCGGCTTTGCTATTCATCTGCTTTAAGCTTCAATCTGCTAGTGATGTTCCCCATATACTAACAACGCTAATTAATACTAAAACTAATTATCAAAACAAAGACGCGTTTAAAAGAGTCGGATGAAAGGGGTCATCACTTAGCAGAGACTGCACAATTTGGTATAATTGTTTATTTAGAACGCGTTTTTTTTAAACACGTTAAAATCGTTAGGCCTTAACCGTTCACGATGCGTTTCTTATGTGCTACGATTTTACCACTGTAAGCCACATTCAGCCTG
This sequence comes from Gari tellinella, assembly GCA_922989275.2. Taxonomy (NCBI): domain Eukaryota; kingdom Metazoa; phylum Mollusca; class Bivalvia; order Cardiida; family Psammobiidae; genus Gari; species Gari tellinella. The sequence goes on from OV277858.1 coordinate 59,405,306, forward strand.
CTTAAAAGCACATCGAAAGCAAAGCAGAATACAAATTAAGGCGCATTCGGCTTTGCTATTCATCTGCTTTAAGCTTCAATCTGCTAGTATATAGAAACTATTTTATATATAGACTTTAAACAAGTCTTTGACACAATTTGGCCACCAAACTTGTGTCCCCCTGGGCCCCACCTAAAGCCCACGTTCAAATTAGGCGGGGAGATTTCAACATCCGAGCGACAAGTCGTGGAGTGGGTGTCTCGCTGAAACCTTACTGAAAAATAAATGGGGTTATTAGCTGCAAGAAATAGATTGACATGAGATACGGTACTGAAACAAAGACAAATGATATTGACAAGCCTAAAATCTACAAAGCAAACATTAACGAAACTATACACAAGGAAAAAACATTTAGAAACTAAAGCATTTAGAAACTATAACTACTATTGTTATCCTTATCATTATTATTAATTTTATTATTAGTTTAGTTTTATTATTAGTTTAGTATTATTATTAGGTATTATTTTTAGTCTTTAGTATTATCATATTATTTTTATTATTGTTATTGTTATTATTATCATATTATTATTGGTTTTATTATTATACTTATTCTATAAATTGGCTGGATGCAGTTTCACGTCATACTCAGAATAGGACGAATAACATGCACGTTATAACCTAATTAACATGAATATTCAATAACAATTTGTTCCTAAACAAACCAACTGATTAAGTCCCCATATACTAACAACGCTAATTAATACTAAAACTAATTATCGAAACAAAGACGCGTTTAAAAGAGTCGGATGAAAGGGTCATCACTTAGCAGAGGCTGCATTGGTATAATTGTTTATTTAGAACGCGTTTTTTTTAAACACGTTAAAATCGTTAGGCCTTAACCGTTCACGATGCGTTTCTTATGTGCTACGATTTTACCACTGTAAGCCACATTCAGCCTGCTTAAAAGCACATTGAAAGCAAAGCAGAATACAAATTAAGGCGCATTCGGCTTTGTTATTCATCTGCTTTAAGCTTCAATCTGCTAGTATATAGAAACTATTTTATATATAGACTTTAAACAAGTCTTTGACACAATTTGGCCACCAAACTTGTGTCCCCCTGGGCCCCACCTAAAGCCCACGTTCAAATTAGGCGGGGAGATTTCAACATCCGAGCGACAAGTCGTGGAGTGGGTGTCTCGCTGAAACCTTACTGAAAAATAAATGGGGTTATTAGCTGCAAGAAATAGATTGACATGAGATACGGTACTGAAACGAAGACAAATGATATTGACAAGCCTAAAATCTACAAAGCAAACATTAACGAAACTATACACAAGGAAAAAACATTTAGAAACTATAACTACTATTGTTATCCTTATCATTATTATTAATTTTATTATTAGTTTAGTTTTATTATTAGTTTAGTATTATTATTAGGTATTATTTTTAGTCTTTAGTATTATCATATTATTTTTATTATTGTTATTGTTATTATTATCATATTATTATTGGTTTTATTATTATACTTATTCTATAAATTGGCTGGATGCAGTTTCACGTCATACTCAGAATAGGACGAATAACATGCACGTTATAACCTAATTAACATGAATATTCAATAACAATTTGTTCCTAAACAAACCAACTGATTAAGTCCCCATATACTAACAACGCTAATTAATACTAAAACTAATTATCGAAACAAAGACGCATTTAAAAGAGTCGGATGAAAGGGTCATCACTTAGCAGAGGCTGCATTGGTATAATTGTTTATTTAGAACGCGTTTTTTTTAAACACGTTAAAATGGTTAGGCCTTAACCGTTCACGACGCGTTTCTTATTATATGCATATATTTAACGGGTAAATGGATAGGAATAGCGTATTTACCACTGTAAGCCACATTCAGCCTGCTTAAAAGCACATTGAAAGCAAAGCAGAATACAAATTAAGGCGCATTCGGCTTTGCTATTCATCTGCTTTAAGCTTCAATCTGCTAGTGACGTTCCCCATATACTAACAACGCTAATTAATACTAAAACTAATTATCAAAACAAAGACGCGTTTAAAAGAGTCGGATGAAAGGGGTCATCACTTAGCAGAGACTGCACAATTTGGTATAATTGTTTATTTAGAACGCGTTTTTTTTAAACATGTTAAAATCATTAGGCCTTAACCGTTCACGATGCGTTTCTTATGTGCTACGATTTTACCACTGTAAGCCACATTCAGCCTGCTTAAAAGCACATCGAAAGCAAAGCAGAATACAAATTAAGGCGCATTCGGCTTTGCTATTCATCTGCTTTAAGCTTCAATCTGCTAGTATATAGAAACTATTTTATATATAGACTTTAAACAAGTCTTTGACACAATTTGGCCACCAAACTTGTGTCCCCCTGGGCCCCACCTAAAGCCCACGTTCAAATTAGGCGGGGAGATTTCAACATCCGAGCGACAAGTCGTGGAGTGGGTGTCTCGCTGAAACCTTACTGAAAAATAAATGGGGTTATTAGCTGCAAGAAATAGATTGACATGAGATACGGTACTGAAACGAAGACAAATGATATTGACAAGCCTAAAATCTACAAAGCAAACATTAACGAAACTATACACAAGGAAAAAACATTTAGAAACTATAACTACTATTGTTATCCTTATCATTATTATTAATTTTATTATTAGTTTAGTTTTATTATTAGTTTAGTATTATTATTAGGTATTATTTTTAGTCTTTAGTATTATCATATTATTTTTATTATTGTTATTGTTATTATTATCATATTATTATTGGTTTTATTATTATACTTATTCTATAAATTGGCTGGATGCAGTTTCACGTCATACTCAGAATAGGACGAATAACATGCACGTTATAACCTAATTAACATGAATATTCAATAACAATTTGTTCCTAAACAAACCAACTGATTAAGTCCCCATATACTAACAACGCTAATTAATACTAAAACTAATTATCGAAACAAAGACGCGTTTAAAAGAGTCGGATGAAAGGGTCATCACTTAGCAGAGGCTGCATTGGTATAATTGTTTATTTAGAACGCGTTTTTTTTAAACACGTTAAAATGGTTAGGCCTTAACCGTTCACGACGCGTTTCTTATTATATGCATATATTTAACGGGTAAATGGATAGGAATAGCGTATTTACCACTGTAAGCCACATTCAGCCTGCTTAAAAGCACATTGAAAGCAAAGCAGAATACAAATTAAGGCGCATTCGGCTTTGCTATTCATCTGCTTTAAGCTTCAATCTGCTAGTGACGTTCCCCATATACTAACAACGCTAATTAATACTAAAACTAATTATCAAAACAAAGACGCGTTTAAAAGAGTCGGATGAAAGGGGTCATCACTTAGCAGAGACTGCACAATTTGGTATAATTGTTTATTTAGAACGCGTTTTTTTTAAACACGTTAAAATCGTTAGGCCTTAACCGTTCACGATGCGTTTCTTATGTGCTACGATTTTACCACTGTAAGCCACATTCAGCCTGCTTAAAAGCACATCGAAAGCAAAGCAGAATACAAATTAAGGCGCATTCGGCTTTGCTATTCATCTGCTTTAAGCTTCAATCTGCTAGTATATAGAAACTATTTTATATATAGACTTTAAACAAGTCTTTGACACAATTTGGCCACCAAACTTGTGTCCCCCTGGGCCCCACCTAAAGCCCACGTTCAAATTAGGCGGGGAGATTTCAACATCCGAGCGACAAGTCGTGGAGTGGGTGTCTCGCTGAAACCTTACTGAAAAATAAATGGGGTTATTAGCTGCAAGAAATAGATTGACATGAGATACGGTACTGAAACGAAGACAAATGATATTGACAAGCCTAAAATCTACAAAGCAAACATTAACGAAACTATACACAAGGAAAAAACATTTAGAAACTATAACTACTATTGTTATCCTTATCATTATTATTAATTTTATTATTAGTTTAGTTTTATTATTAGTTTAGTATTATTATTAGGTATTATTTTTAGTCTTTAGTATTATCATATTATTTTTATTATTGTTATTGTTATTATTATCATATTATTATTGGTTTTATTATTATACTTATTCTATAAATTGGCTGGATGCAGTTTCACGTCATACTCAGAATAGGACGAATAACATGCACGTTATAACCTAATTAACATGAATATTCAATAACAATTTGTTCCTAAACAAACCAACTGATTAAGTCCCCATATACTAACAACGCTAATTAATACTAAAACTAATTATCGAAACAAAGACGCGTTTAAAAGAGTCGGATGAAAGGGTCATCACTTAGCAGAGGCTGTATTGGTATAATTGTTTATTTAGAACGCCTTTTTTTTAAACACGTTAAAATGGTTAGGCCTTAACCGTTCACGACGCGTTTCTTATTATATGCATATATTTAACGGGTAAATGGATAGGAATAGCGTATTTACCACTGTAAGCCACATTCAGCCTGCTTAAAAGCACATTGAAAGCAAAGCAGAATACAAATTAAGGCGCATTCGGCTTTGCTATTCATCTGCTTTAAGCTTCAATCTGCAAGTGACGTTCCCCATATACTAACAACGCTAATTAATACTAAAACTAATTATCAAAACAAAGACGCGTTTAAAAGAGTCGGATGAAAGGGGTCATCACTTAGCAGAGACTGCACAATTTGGTATAATTGTTTATTTAGAACGCGTTTTTTTTAAACACGTTAAAATCGTTAGGCCTTAACCGTTCACGATGCGTTTCTTATGTGCTACGATTTTACCACTGTAAGCCACATTCAGCCTGCTTAAAAGCACATCGAAAGCAAAGCAGAATACAAATTAAGGCGCATTCGGCTTTGCTATTCATCTGCTTTAAGCTTCAATCTGCTAGTATATAGAAACTATTTTATATATAGACTTTAAACAAGTCTTTGACACAATTTGGCCACCAAACTTGTGTCCCCCTGGGCCCCACCTAAAGCCCACGTTCAAATTAGGCGGGGAGATTTCAACATCCGAGCGACAAGTCGTGGAGTGGGTGTCTCGCTGAAACCTTACTGAAAAATAAATGGGGTTATTAGCTGCAAGAAATAGATTGACATGAGATACGGTACTGAAACGAAGACAAATGATATTGACAAGCCTAAAATCTACAAAGCAAACATTAACGAAACTATACACAAGGAAAAAACATTTAGAAACTATAACTACTATTGTTATCCTTATCATTATTATTAATTTTATTATTAGTTTAGTTTTATTATTAGTTTAGTATTATTATTAGGTATTATTTTTAGTCTTTAGTATTATCATATTATTTTTATTATTGTTATTGTTATTATTATCATATTATTATTGGTTTTATTATTATACTTATTCTATAAATTGGCTGGATGCAGTTTCACGTCATACTCAGAATAGGACGAATAACATGCACGTTATAACCTAATTAACATGAATATTCAATAACAATTTGTTCCTAAACAAACCAACTGATTAAGTCCCCATATACTAACAACGCTAATTAATACTAAAACTAATTATCAAAACAAAGACGCGTTTAAAAGAGTCGGATGAAAGGGGTCATCACTTAGCAGAGACTGCACAATTTGGTATAATTGTTTATTTAGAACGCGTTTTTTTTAAACACGTTAAAATCGTTAGGCCTTAACCGTTCACGATGCGTTTCTTATGTGCTACGATTTTACCACTGTAAGCCACATTCAGCCTGCTTAAAAGCACATCGAAAGCAAAGCAGAATACAAATTAAGGCGCATTCGGCTTTGCTATTCATCTGCTTTAAGCTTCAATCTGCTAGTATATAGAAACTATTTTATATATAGACTTTAAACAAGTCTTTGACACAATTTGGCCACCAAACTTGTGTCCCCCTGGGCCCCACCTAAAGCCCACGTTCAAATTAGGCGGGGAGATTTCAACATCCGAGCGACAAGTCGTGGAGTGGGTGTCTCGCTGAAACCTTACTGAAAAATAAATGGGGTTATTAGCTGCAAGAAATAGATTGACATGAGATACGGTACTGAAACGAAGACAAATGATATTGACAAGCCTAAAATCTACAAAGCAAACATTAACGAAACTATACACAAGGAAAAAACATTTAGAAACTAAAGCATTTAGAAACTATAACTACTATAGTTATCCTTATCATTATTATTAATTTTATTATTAGTTTAGTTTTATTATTAGTTTAGTATTATTATTAGGTATTATTTTTAGTCTTTAGTATTATCATATTATTTTTATTATTGTTATTGTTATTATTATCATATTATTATTGGTTTTATTATTATACTTATTCTATAAATTGGCTGGATGCAGTTTCACGTCATACTCAGAATAGGACGAATAACATGCACGTTATAACCTAATTAACATGAATATTCAATAACAATTTGTTCCTAAACAAACCAACTGATTAAGTCCCCATATACTAACAACGCTAATTAATACTAAAACTAATTATCGAAACAAAGACGCGTTTAAAAGAGTCGGATGAAAGGGTCATCACTTAGCAGAGGCTGCATTGGTATAATTGTTTATTTAGAACGCGTTTTTTTTAAACACGTTAAAATGGTCAGGCCTTAACCGTTCACGACGCGTTTCTTATTATATGCATATATTTAACGGGTAAATGGATAGGAATAGCGTATTTACCACTGTAAGCCACATTTAGCCTGCTTAAAAGCACATTGAAAGCAAAGCAGAAGACAAATTAAGGTGCATTCGGCTTTGCTATTCATCTGCTTTAAGCTTCAATCTGCTAGTATATAGAAACTATTTTATATATAGACTTTAAACAAGTCTTTGACACAATTTGGCCACCAAACTTGTGTCCCCCTGGGCCCCACCTGAAGCCCACGTTCAAATTAGGCGGGGAGATTTCAACATCCGAGCGACATGTCGTGGAGTGGGTGTCTCGCTGAAACCTTACTGAAAAATAAATGGGGTTATTAGCTGCAAGAAATAGATTGACATGAGATACGGTACTGAAACGAAGACAAATGATATTGACAAGCCTAAAATCTACAAAGCAAACATTAACGAAACTATACACAAGGAAAAAACATTTAGAAACTATAACTACTATTGTTATCCTTATCATTATTATTAATTTTATTATTAGTTTAGTTTTATTATTAGTTTAGTATTATTATTAGGTATTATTTTTAGTCTTTAGTATTATCATATTATTTTTATTATTGTTATTGTTATTATTATCATATTATTATTGGTTTTATTATTATACTTATTCTATAAATTGGCTGGATGCAGTTTCACGTCATACTCAGAATAGGACGAATAACATGCACGTTATAACCTAATTAACATGAATATTCAATAACAATTTGTTCCTAAACAAACCAACTGATTAAGTCCCCATATACTAACAACGCTAATTAATACTAAAACTAATTATCGAAACAAAGACGCGTTTAAAAGAGTCGGATGAAAGGGTCATCACTTAGCAGAGGCTGCATTGGTATAATTGTTTATTTAGAACGCGTTTTTTTTAAACACGTTAAAATGGTTAGGCCTTAACCGTTCACGACGCGTTTCTTATTATATGCATATATTTAACGGGTAAATGGATAGGAATAGCGTATTTACCACTGTAAGCCACATTCAGCCTGCTTAAAAGCACATTGAAAGCAAAGCAGAATACAAATTAAGGCGCATTCGGCTTTGCTATTCATCTGCTTTAAGCTTCAATCTGCTAGTGACGTTCCCCATATACTAACAACGCTAATTAATACTAAAACTAATTATCAAAACAAAGACGCGTTTAAAAGAGTCGGATGAAAGGGGTCATCACTTAGCAGAGACTGCACAATTTGGTATAATTGTTTATTTAGAACGCGTTTTTTTTAAACACGTTAAAATCGTTAGGCCTTAACCGTTCACGATGCGTTTCTTATGTGCTACGATTTTACCACTGTAAGCCACATTCAGCCTGCTTAAAAGCACATCGAAAGCAAAGCAGAATACAAATTAAGGCGCATTCGGCTTTGCTATTCATCTGCTTTAAGCTTCAATCTGCTAGTATATAGAAACTATTTTATATATAGACTTTAAACAAGTCTTTGACACAATTTGGCCACCAAACTTGTGTCCCCCTGGGCCCCACCTAAAGCCCACGTTCAAATTAGGCGGGGAGATTTCAACATCCGAGCGACAAGTCGTGGAGTGGGTGTCTCGCTGAAACCTTACTGAAAAATAAATGGGGTTATTAGCTGCAAGAAATAGATTGACATGAGATACGGTACTGAAACGAAGACAAATGATATTGACAAGCCTAAAATCTACAAAGCAAACATTAACGAAACTATACACAAGGAAAAAACATTTAGAAACTATAACTACTATTGTTATCCTTATCATTATTATTAATTTTATTATTAGTTTAGTTTTATTATTAGTTTAGTATTATTATTAGGTATTATTTTTAGTCTTTAGTATTATCATATTATTTTTATTATTGTTATTGTTATTATTATCATATTATTATTGGTTTTATTATTATACTTATTCTATAAATTGGCTGGATGCAGTTTCACGTCATACTCAGAATAGGACGAATAACATGCACGTTATAACCTAATTAACATGAATATTCAATAACAATTTGTTCCTAAACAAACCAACTGATTAAGTCCCCATATACTAACAACGCTAATTAATACTAAAACTAATTATCGAAACAAAGACGCGTTTAAAAGAGTCGGATGAAAGGGTCATCACTTAGCAGAGGCTGCATTGGTATAATTGTTTATTTAGAACGCGTTTTTTTTAAACACGTTAAAATGGTTAGGCCTTAACCGTTCACGACGCGTTTCTTATTATATGCATATATTTAACGGGTAAATGGATAGGAATAGCGTATTTACCACTGTAAGCCACATTCAGCCTGCTTAAAAGCACATTGAAAGCAAAGCAGAATACAAATTAAGGCGCATTCGGCTTTGCTATTCATCTGCTTTAAGCTTCAATCTGCTAGTGACGTTCCCCGTATACTAACAACGCTAATTAATACTAAAACTTATTATCAAAATAAAGACGCGTTTAAAAGAGTCGGATGAAAGGGGTCATCACTTAGCAGAGACTGCACAATTTGGTATAATTGTTTATTTAGAACGCGTTTTTTTTAAACACGTTAAAATCGTTAGGCCTTAACCGTTCACGATGCGTTTCTTATGTGCTACGATTTTACCACTGTAAGCCACATTCAGCCTGCTTAAAAGCACATCGAAAGAAAAGCAGAATACAAATTAAGGCGCATTCGGCTTTGCTATTCATCTGCTTTAAGCTTCAATCTGCTAGTATATAGAAACTATTTTATATATAGACTTTAAACAAGTCTTTGACACAATTTGGCCACCAAACTTGTGTCCCCCTGGGCCCCACCTAAAGCCCACGTTCAAATTAGGCGGGGAGATTTCAACATCCGAGCGACAAGTCGTGGAGTGGGTGTCTCGCTGAAACCTTACTGAAAAATAAATGGGGTTATTAGCTGCAAGAAATAGATTGACATGAGATACGGTACTGAAACGAAGACAAATTATATTGACAAGCCTAAAATCTACAAAGCAAACATTAACGAAACTATACACAAGGAAAAAACATTTAGAAACTATAACTACTATTGTTATCCTTATCATTATTATTAATTTTATTATTAGTTTAGTTTTATTATTAGTTTAGTATTATTATTAGGTATTATTTTTAGTCTTTAGTATTATCATATTATTTTTATTATTGTTATTGTTATTATTATCATATTATTATTGGTTTTATTATTATACTTATTCTATAAATTGGCTGGATGCAGTTTCACGTCATACTCAGAATAGGACGAATAACATGCACGTTATAACCTAATTAACATGAATATTCAATAACAATTTGTTCCTAAACAAACCAACTGATTAAGTCCCCATATACTAACAACGCTAATTAATACTAAAACTAATTATCGAAACAAAGACGCGTTTAAAAGAGTCGGATGAAAGGGTCATCACTTAGCAGAGGCTGCATTGGTATAATTGTTTAATTAGAACGCGTTTTTTTTAAACACGTTAAAATGGTTAGGCCTTAACCGTTCACGACGCGTTTCTTATTATATGCATATATTTAACGGGTAAATGGATAGGAATAGCGTATTTACCACTGTAAGCCACATTCAGCCTGCTTAAAAGCACATTGAAAGCAAAGCAGAATACAAATTAAGGCGCATTCGGCTTTGCTATTCATCTGCTTTAAGCTTCAATCTGCTAGTGACGTTCCCCATATACTAACAACGCTAATTAATACTAAAACTAATTATCAAAACAAAGACGCGTTTAAAAGAGTCGGATGAAAGGGGTCATCACTTAGCAGAGACTGCACAATTTGGTATAATTGTTTATTTAGAACGCGTTTTTTTTAAACACGTTAAAATCATTAGGCCTTAACCGTTCACGATGCGTTTCTTATGTGCTACGATTTTACCACTGTAAGCCACATTCAGCCTGCTTAAAAGCACATCGAAAGCAAAGCAGAATACAAATTAAGGCGCATTCGGCTTTGCTATTCATCTGCTTTAAGCTTCAATCTGCTAGTATATAGAAACTATTTTATATATAGACTTTAAACAAGTCTTTGACACAATTTGGCCACCAAACTTGTGTCCCCCTGGGCCCCACCTAAAGCCCACGTTCAAATTAGGCGGGGAGATTTCAACATCCGAGCGACAAGTCGTGGAGTGGGTGTCTCGCTGAAACCTCACTGAAAAATAAATGGGGTTATTAGCTGCAAGAAATAGATTGACATGAGATACGGTACTGAAACGAAGACAAATGATATTGACAAGCCTAAAATCTACAAAGCAAACATTAACGAAACTATACACAAGGAAAAAACATTTAGAAACTATAACTACTATTGTTATCCTTATCATTATTATTAATTTTATTATTAGTTTAGTTTTATTATTAGTTTAGTATTATTATTAGGTATTATTTTTAGTCTTTAGTATTATCATATTATTTTTATTATTGTTATTGTTATTATTATCATATTATTATTGGTTTTATTATTATACTTATTCTATAAATTGGCTGGATGCAGTTTCACGTCATACTCAGAATAGGACGAATAACATGCACGTTATAACCTAATTAACATGAATATTCAATAACAATTTGTTCCTAAACAAACCAACTGATTAAGTCCCCATATACTAACAACGCTAATTAATACTAAAACTAATTATCGAAACAAAGACGCGTTTAAAAGAGTCGGATGAAAGGGTCATCACTTAGCAGAGGCCGCATTGGTATAATTGTTTATTTAGAACGCGTTTTTTTTAAACACGTTAAAATGGTTAGGCCTTAACCGTTCACGACGCGTTTCTTATTATATGCATATATTTAACGGGTAAATGGATAGGAATAGCGTATTTACCACTGTAAGCCACATTCAGCCTGCTTAAAAGCACATTGAAAGCAAAGCAGAATACAAATTAAGGCGCATTCGGCTTTGCTATTCATCTGCTTTAAGCTTCAATCTGCTAGTGACGTTCCCCATATACTAACAACGCTAATTAATACTAAAACTAATTATCAAAACAAAGACGCGTTTAAAAGAGTCGGATGAAAGGGGTCATCACTTAGCAGAGACTGCACAATTTGGTATAATTGTTTATTTAGAACGCGTTTTTTTTAAACACGTTAAAATCGTTAGGCCTTAACCGTTCACGATGCGTTTCTTATGTGCTACGATTTTACCACTGTAAGCCACATTCAGCCTGCTTAAAAGCACATCGAAAGCAAAGCAGAATACAAATTAAGGCGCATTCGGCTTTGCTATTCATCTGCTTTAAGCTTCAATCTGCTAGTATATAGAAACTATTTTATATATAGACTTTAAACAAGTCTTTGACACAATTTGGCCACCAAACTTGTGTCCCCCTGGGCCCCACCTAAAGCCCACGTTCAAATTAGGCGGGGAGATTTCAACATCCGAGCGACAAGTCGTGGAGTGGGTGTCTCGCTGAAACCTTACTGAAAAATAAATGGGGTTATTAGCTGCAAGAAATAGATTGACATGAGATACGGTACTGAAACGAAGACAAATGATATTGACAAGCCTAAAATCTACAAAGCAAACATTAACGAAACTATACACAAGGAAAAAACATTTAGAAACTAAAGCATTTAGAAACTATAACTACTATAGTTATCCTTATCATTATTATTAATTTTATTATTAGTTTAGTTTTATTATTAGTTTAGTATTATTATTAGGTATTATTTTTAGTCTTTAGTATTATCATATTATTTTTATTATTGTTATTGTTATTATTATCATATTATTATTGGTTTTATTATTATACTTATTCTATAAATTGGCTGGATGCAGTTTCACGTCATACTCAGAATAGGACGAATAACATGCACGTTATAACCTAATTAACATGAATATTCAATAACAATTTGTTCCTAAACAAACCAACTGATTAAGTCCCCATATACTAACAACGCTAATTAATACTAAAACTAATTATCGAAACAAAGACGCGTTTAAAAGAGTCGGATGAAAGGGTCATCACTTAGCAGAGGCTGCATTGGTATAATTGTTTATTTAGAACGCGTTTTTTTTAAACACGTTAAAATGGTCAGGCCTTAACCGTTCACGACGCGTTTCTTATTATATGCATATATTTAACGGGTAAATGGATAGGAATAGCGTATTTACCACTGTAAGCCACATTCAGCCTGCTTAAAAGCACATTGAAAGCAAAGCAGAATACAAATTAAGGCGCATTCGGCTTTGCTATTCATCTGCTTTAAGCTTCAATCTGCTAGTGACGTTCCCCATATACTAACAACGCTAATTAATACTAAAACTAATTATCAAAACAAAGACGCGTTTAAAAGAGTCGGATGAAAGGGGTCATCACTTAGCAGAGACTGCACAATTTGGTATAATTGTTTATTTAGAACGCGTTTTTTTTAAACACGTTAAAATCGTTAGGCCTTAACCGTTCACGATGCGTTTCTTATGTGCTACGATTTTACCACTGTAAGCCACATTCAGCCTGCTTAAAAGCACATCGAAAGCAAAGCAGAATACAAATTAAGGCGCATTCGGCTTTGCTATTCATCTGCTTTAAGCTTCAATCTGCTAGTATATAGAAACTATTTTATATATAGACTTTAAACAAGTCTTTGACACAATTTGGCCACCAAACTTGTGTCCCCCTGGGCCCCACCTAAAGCCCACGTTCAAATTAGGCGGGGAGATTTCAACATCCGAGCGACAAGTCGTGGAGTGGGTGTCTCGCTGAAACCTTACTGAAAAATAAATGGGGTTATTAGCTGCAAGAAATAGATTGACATGAGATACGGTACTGAAACGAAGACAAATGATATTGACAAGCCTAAAATCTACAAAGCAAACATTAACGAAACTATACACAAGGAAAAAACATTTAGAAACTATAACTACTATTGTTATCCTTATCATTATTATTAATTTTATTATTAGTTTAGTTTTATTATTAGTTTAGTATTATTATTAGGTATTATTTTTAGTCTTTAGTATTATCATATTATTTTTATTATTGTTATTGTTATTATTATCATATTATTATTGGTTTTATTATTATACTTATTCTATAAATTGGCTGGATGCAGTTTCACGTCATACTCAGAATAGGACGAATAACATGCACGTTATAACCTAATTAACATGAATATTCAATAACAATTTGTTCCTAAACAAACCAACTGATTAAGTCCCCATATACTAACAACGCTAATTAATACTAAAACTAATTATCGAAACAAAGACGCGTTTAAAAGAGTCGGATGAAAGGGTCATCACTTAGCAGAAGCTGTATTGGTATAATTGTTTATTTAGAACGCGTTTTTTTTAAACACGTTAAAATGGTTAGGCCTTAACCGTTCACGACGCGTTTCTTATTATATGCATATATTTAACGGGTAAATGGATAGGAATAGCGTATTTACCACTGTAAGCCACATTCAGCCTGCTTAAAAGCACATTGAAAGCAAAGCAGAATACAAATTAAGGCGCATTCGGCTTTGCTATTCATCTGCTTTAAGCTTCAATCTGCTAGTGACGTTCCCCATATACTAACAACGCTAATTAATACTAAAACTAATTATCAAAACAAAGACGCGTTTAAAAGAGTCGGATGAAAGGGGTCATCACTTAGCAGAGACTGCACAATTTGGTATAATTGTTTATTTAGAACGCGTTTTTTTTAAACACATTAAAATCGTTAGGCCTTAACCGTTCACGATGCGTTTCTTATGTGCTACGATTTTACCACTGTAAGCCACATTCAGCCTGCTTAAAAGCACATCGAAAGCAAAGCAGAATACAAATTAAGGCGCATTCGGCTTTGCTATTCATCTGCTTTAAGCTTCAATCTGCTAGTATATAGAAACTATTTTATATATAGACTTTAAACAAGTCTTTGACACAATTTGGCCACCAAACTTGTGTCCCCCTGGGCCCCACCTAAAGCCCACGTTCAAATTAGGCGGGGAGATTTCAACATCCGAGCGACAAGTCGTGGAGTGGGTGTCTCGCTGAAACCTTACTGAAAAATAAATGGGGTTATTAGCTGCAAGAAATAGATTGACATGAGATACGGTACTGAAACGAAGACAAATGATATTGACAAGCCTAAAATCTACAAAGCAAACATTAACGAAACTATACACAAGGAAAAAACATTTAGAAACTAAAGCATTTAGAAACTATAACTACTATTGTTATCCTTATCATTATTATTAATTTTATTATTAGTTTAGTTTTATTATTAGTTTAGTATTATTATTAGGTATTATTTTTAGTCTTTAGTATTATCATATTATTTTTATTATTGTTATTGTTATTATTATCATATTATTATTGGTTTTATTATTATACTTATTCTATAAATTGGCTGGATGCAGTTTCACGTCATACTCAGAATAGGACGAATAACATGCACGTTATAACCTAATTAACATGAATATTCAATAACAATTTGTTCCTAAACAAACCAACTGATTAAGTCCCCATATACTAACAACGCTAATTAATACTAAAACTAATTATCGAAACAAAGACGCGTTTAAAAGAGTCGGATGAAAGGGTCATCACTTAGCAGAGGCTGCATTGGTATAATTGTTTATTTAGAACGCGTTTTTTTTAAACACGTTAAAATGGTCAGGCCTTAACCGTTCACGACGCGTTTCTTATTATATGCATATATTTAACGGGTAAATGGATAGGAATAGCGTATTTACCACTGTAAGCCACATTTAGCCTGCTTAAAAGCACATTGAAAGCAAAGCAGAAGACAAATTAAGGTGCATTCGGCTTTGCTATTCATCTGCTTTAAGCTTCAATCTGCTAGTATATAGAAACTATTTTATATATAGACTTTAAACAAGTCTTTGACACAATTTGGCCACCAAACTTGTGTCCCACTGGGCCCCACCTAAAGCCCACGTTCAAATTAGGCGGGGAGATTTCAACATCCGAGCGACAAGTCGTGGAGTGGGTGTCTCGCTGAAACCTTACTGAAAAATAAATGGGGTTATTAGCTGCAAGAAATAGATTGACATGAGATACGGTACTGAAACGAAGACAAATGATATTGACAAGCCTAAAATCTACAAAGCAAACATTAACGAAACTATACACAAGGAAAAAACATTTAGAAACTATAACTACTATTGTTATCCTTATCATTATTATTAATTTTATTATTAGTTTAGTTTTATTATTAGTTTAGTATTATTATTAGGTATTATTTTTAGTCTTTAGTATTATCATATTATTTTTATTATTGTTATTGTTATTATTATCATATTATTATTGGTTTTATTATTATACTTATTCTATAAATTGGCTGGATGCAGTTTCACGTCATACTCCGAATAGGACGAATAACATGCACGTTATAACCTAATTAACATGAATATTCAATAACAATTTGTTCCTAAACAAACCAACTGATTAAGTCCCCATATACTAACAACGCTAATTAATACTAAAACTAATTATCGAAACAAAGACGCGTTTAAAAGAGTCGGATGAAAGGGTCATCACTTAGCAGAGGCTGCATTGGTATAATTGTTTATTTAGAACGCGTTTTTTTTAAACACGTTAAAATGGTTAGGCCTTAACCGTTCACGACGCGTTTCTTATTATATGCATATATTTAACGGGTAAATGGATAGGAATAGCGTATTTACCACTGTCAGCCACATTCAGCCTGCTTAAAAGCACATTGAAAGCAAAGCAGAATACAAATTAAGGCGCATTCGGCTTTGCTATTCATCTGCTTTAAGCTTCAATCTGCTAGTGACGTTCCCCGTATACTAACAACGCTAATTAATACTAAAACTAATTATCAAAATAAAGACGCATTTAAAAGAGTCGGATGAAAGGGGTCATCACTTAGCAGAGACTGCACAATTTGGTATAATTGTTTATTTAGAACGCGTTTTTTTTAAACACGTTAAAATCGTTAGGCCTTAACCGTTCACGATGCGTTTCTTATGTGCTACGATTTTACCACTGTAAGCCACATTCAGCCTGCTTAAAAGCACATCGAAAGCAAAGCAGAATACAAATTAAGGCGCATTCGGCTTTGCTATTCATCTGCTTTAAGCTTCAATCTGCTAGTATATAGAAACTATTTTATATATAGACTTTAAACAAGTCTTTGACACAATTTGGCCACCAAACTTGTGTCCCCCTGGGCCCCACCTAAAGCCCACGTTCAAATTAGGCGGGGAGATTTCAACATCCGAGCGACAAGTCGTGGAGTGGGTGTCTCGCTGAAACCTTACTGAAAAATAAATGGGGTTATTAGCTGCAAGAAATAGATTGACATGAGATACGGTACTGAAACGAAGACAAATGATATTGACAAGCCTAAAATCTACAAAGCAAACATTAACGAAACTATACACAAGGAAAAAACATTTAGAAACTATAACTACTATTGTTATCCTTATCATTATTATTAATTTTATTATTAGTTTAGTTTTATTATTAGTTTAGTATTATTATTAGGTATTATTTTTAGTCTTTAGTATTATCATATTATTTTTATTATTGTTATTGTTATTATTATCATATTATTATTGGTTTTATTATTATACTTATTCTATAAATTGGCTGGATGCAGTTTCACGTCATACTCAGAATAGGACGAATAACATGCACGTTATAACCTAATTAACATGAATATTCAATAACAATTTGTTCCTAAACAAACCAACTGATTAAGTCCCCATATACTAACAACGCTAATTAATACTAAAACTAATTATCGAAACAAAGACGCATTTAAAAGAGTCGGATGAAAGGGTCATCACTTAGCAGAGGCTGCATTGGTATAATTGTTTATTTAGAACGCGTTTTTTTTAAACACGTTAAAATGGTTAGGCCTTAACCGTTCACGACGCGTTTCTTATTATATGCATATATTTAACGGGTAAATGGATAGGAATAGCGTATTTACCACTGTAAGCCACATTCAGCCTGCTTAAAAGCACATTGAAAGCAAAGCAGAATACAAATTAAGGCGCATTCGGCTTTGCTATTCATCTGCTTTAAGCTTCAATCTGCTAGTGACGTTCCCCATATACTAACAACGCTAATTAATACTAAAACTAATTATCAAAACAAAGACGCGTTTAAAAGAGTCGGATGAAAGGGGTCATCACTTAGCAGAGACTGCACAATTTGGTATAATTGTTTATTTAGAACGCGTTTTTTTTAAACACGTTAAAATCATTAGGCCTTAACCGTTCACGATGCGTTTCTTATGTGCTACGATTTTACCACTGTAAGCCACATTCAGCCTGCTTAAAAGCACATCGAAAGCAAAGCAGAATACAAATTAAGGCGCATTCGGCTTTGCTATTCATCTGCTTTAAGCTTCAATCTGCTAGTATATAGAAACTATTTTATATATAGACTTTAAACAAGTCTTTGACACAATTTGGCCACCAAACTTGTGTCCCCCTGGGCCCCACCTAAAGCCCACGTTCAAATTAGGCGGGGAGATTTCAACATCCGAGCGACAAGTCGTGGAGTGGGTGTCTCGCTGAAACCTTACTGAAAAATAAATGGGGTTATTAGCTGCAAGAAATAGATTGACATGAGATACGGTACTGAAACGAAGACAAATGATATTGACAAGCCTAAAATCTACAAAGCAAACATTAACGAAACTATACACAAGGAAAAAACATTTAGAAACTATAACTACTATTGTTATCCTTATCATTATTATTAATTTTATTATTAGTTTAGTTTTATTATTAGTTTAGTATTATTATTAGGTATTATTTTTAGTCTTTAGTATTATCATATTATTTTTATTATTGTTATTGTTATTATTATCATATTATTATTGGTTTTATTATTATACTTATTCTATAAATTGGCTGGATGCAGTTTCACGTCATACTCAGAATAGGACGAATAACATGCACGTTATAACCTAATTAACATGAATATTCAATAACAATTTGTTCCTAAACAAACCAACTGATTAAGTCCCCATATACTAACAACGCTAATTAATACTAAAACTAATTATCGAAACAAAGACGCGTTTAAAAGAGTCGGATGAAAGGGTCATCACTTAGCAGAGGCTGCATTGGTATAATTGTTTATTTAGAACGCGGTTTTTTTAAACACGTTAAAATGGTTAGGCCTTAACCGTTCACGACGCGTTTCTTATTATATGCATATATTTAACGGGTAAATGGATAGGAATAGCGTATTTACCACTGTAAGCCACATTCAGCCTGCTTAAAAGCACATTGAAAGCAAAGCAGAATACAAATTAAGGCGCATTCGGCTTTGCTATTCATCTGCTTTAAGCTTCAATCTGCTAGTGACGTTCCCCATATACTAACAACGCTAATTAATACTAAAACTAATTATCAAAACAAAGACGCGTTTAAAAGAGTCGGATGAAAGGGGTCATCACTTAGCAGAGACGGCACAATTTGGTATAATTGTTTATTTAGAACGCGTTTTTTTTAAACACGTTAAAATCGTTAGGCCTTAACCGTTCACGATGCGTTTCTTATGTGCTACGATTTTACCACTGTAAGCCACATTCAGCCTGCTTAAAAGCACATCGAAAGCAAAGCAGAATACAAATTAAGGCGCATTCGGCTTTGCTATTCATCTGCTTTAAGCTTCAATCTGCTAGTATATAGAAACTATTTTATATATAGACTTTAAACAAGTCTTTGACACAATTTGGCCACCAAACTTGTGTCCCCCTGGGCCCCACCTAAAGCCCACGTTCAAATTAGGCGGGGAGATTTCAACATCCGAGCGACAAGTCGTGGAGTGGGTGTCTCGCTGAAACCTTACTGAAAAATAAATGGGGTTATTAGCTGCAAGAAATAGATTGACATGAGATACGGTACTGAAACAAAGACAAATGATATTGACAAGCCTAAAATCTACAAAGCAAACATTAACGAAACTATACACAAGGAAAAAACATTTAGAAACTATAACTACTATTGTTATCCTTATCATTATTATTAATTTTATTATTAGTTTAGTTTTATTATTAGTTTAGTATTATTATTAGGTATTATTTTTAGTCTTTAGTATTATCATATTATTTTTATTATTGTTATTGTTATTATTATCATATTATTATTGGTTTTATTATTATACTTATTCTATAAATTGGCTGGATGCAGTTTCACGTCATACTCAGAATAGGACGAATAACATGCACGTTATAACCTAATTAACATGAATATTCAATAACAATTTGTTCCTAAACAAACCAACTGATTAAGTCCCCATATACTAACAACGCTAATTAATACTAAAACTAATTATCGAAACAAAGACGCGTTTAAAAGAGTCGGATGAAAGGGTCATCACTTAGCAGAGGCTGCATTGGTATAATTGTTTATTTAGAACGCGTTTTTTTTAAACACGTTAAAATGGTTAGGCCTTAACCGTTCACGACGCGTTTCTTATTATATGCATATATTTAACGGGTAAATGGATAGGAATAGCGTATTTACCACTGTAAGCCACATTCAGCCTGCTTAAAAGCACATTGAAAGCAAAGCAGAATACAAATTAAGGCGCATTCGGCTTTGCTATTCATCTGCTTTAAGCTTCAATCTGCTAGTGACGTTCCCCGTATACTAACAACGCTAATTAATACTAAAACTAATTATCAAAACAAAGACGCGTTTAAAAGAGTCGGATGAAAGGGGTCATCACTTAGCAGAGACTGCACAATTTGGTATAATTGTTTATTTAGAACGCGTTTTTTTTAAACACGTTAAAATCGTTAGGCCTTAACCGTTCACGATGCGTTTCTTATGTGCTACGATTTTACCACTGTAAGCCACATTCAGCCTGCTTAAAAGCACATCGAAAGCAAAGCAGAATACAAATTAAGGCGCATTCGGCTTTGCTATTCATCTGCTTTAAGCTTCAATCTGCTAGTATATAGAAACTATTTTATATATAGACTTTAAACAAGTCTTTGACACAATTTGGCTACCAAACTTGTGTCCCCCTGGGCCCCACCTAAAGCCCACGTTCAAATTAGGCGGGGAGATTTCAACATCCGAGCGACAAGTCGTGGAGTGGGTGTCTCGCTGAAACCTTACTGAAAAATAAATGGGGTTATTAGCTGCAAGAAATAGATTGACATGAGATACGGTACTGAAACGAAGACAAATGATATTGACAAGCCTAAAATCTACAAAGCAAACATTAACGAAACTATACTCAAGGAAAAAACATTTAGAAACTATAACTACTATTGTTATCCTTATCATTATTATTAATTTTATTATTAGTTTAGTTTTATTATTAGTTTAGTATTATTATTAGGTATTATTTTTAGTCTTTAGTATTATCATATTATTTTTATTATTGTTATTGTTATTATTATCATATTATTATTGGTTTTATTATTATACTTATTCTATAAATTGGCTGGATGCAGTTTCACGTCATACTCAGAATAGGACGAATAACATGCACGTTATAACCTAATTAACATGAATATTCAATAACAATTTGTTCCTAAACAAACCAACTGATTAAGTCCCCATATACTAACAACGCTAATTAATACTAAAACTAATTATCGAAACAAAGACGCGTTTAAAAGAGTCGGATGAAAGGGTCATCACTTAGCAGAGGCTGCATTGGTATAATTGTTTATTTAGAACGCGTTTTTTTTAAACACGTTAAAATGGTTAGGCCTTAACCGTTCACGACGCGTTTCTTATTATATGCATATATTTAACGGGTAAATGGATAGGAATAGCGTATTTACCACTGTAAGCCACATTCAGCCTGCTTAAAAGCACATTGAAAGCAAAGCAGAATACAAATTAAGGCGCATTCGGCTTTGCTATTCATCTGCTTTAAGCTTCAATCTGCTAGTGACGTTCCCCATATACTAACAACGCTAATTAATACTAAAACTAATTATCAAAACAAAGACGCGTTTAAAAGAGTCGGATGAAAGGGGTCATCACTTAGCAGAGACTGCACAATTTGGTATAATTGTTTATTTAGAACGCGTTTTTTTTAAACACGTTAAAATCATTAGGCCTTAACCGTTCACGATGCGTTTCTTATGTGCTACGATTTTACCACTGTAAGCCACATTCAGCCTGCTTAAAAGCACATCGAAAGCAAAGCAGAATACAAATTAAGGCGCATTCGGCTTTGCTATTCATCTGCTTTAAGCTTCAATCTGCTAGTATATAGAAACTATTTTATATATAGACTTTAAACAAGTCTTTGACACAATTTGGCCACCAAACTTGTGTCCCCCTGGGCCCCACCTAAAGCCCACGTTCAAATTAGGCGGGGAGATTTCAACATCCGAGCGACAAGTCGTGGAGTGGGTGTCTCGCTGAAACCTTACTGAAAAATAAATGGGGTTATTAGCTGCAAGAAATAGATTGACATGAGATACGGTACTGAAACGAAGACAAATGATATTGACAAGCCTAAAATCTACAAAGCAAACATTAACGAAACTATACACAAGGAAAAAACATTTAGAAACTATAACTACTATTGTTATCCTTATCATTATTATTAATTTTATTATTAGTTTAGTTTTATTATTAGTTTAGTATTATTATTAGGTATTATTTTTAGTCTTTAGTATTATCATATTATTTTTATTATTGTTATTGTTATTATTATCATATTATTATTGGTTTTATTATTATACTTATTCTATAAATTGGCTGGATGCAGTTTCACGTCATACTCAGAATAGGACGAATAACATGCACGTTATAACCTAATTAACATGAATATTCAATAACAATTTGTTCCTAAACAAACCAACTGATTAAGTCCCCATATACTAACAACGCTAATTAATACTAAAACTAATTATCGAAACAAAGACGCGTTTAAAAGAGTCGGATGAAAGGGTCATCACTTAGCAGAGGCTGCATTGGTATAATTGTTTATTTAGAACGCGTTTTTTTTAAACACGTTAAAATGGTTAGGCCTTAACCGTTCACGACGCGTTTCTTATTATATGCATATATTTAACGGGTAAATGGATAGGAATAGCGTATTTACCACTGTAAGCCACATTCAGCCTGCTTAAAAGCACATTGAAAGCAAAGCAGAATACAAATTAAGGCGCATTCGGCTTTGCTATTCATCTGCTTTAAGCTTCAATCTGCTAGTGACGTTCCCCATATACTAACAACGCTAATTAATACTAAAACTAATTATCAAAACAAAGACGCGTTTAAAAGAGTCGGATGAAAGGGGTCATCACTTAGCAGAGACTGCACAATTTGGTATAATTGTTTATTTAGAACGCGTTTTTTTTAAACACGTTAAAATCGTTAGGCCTTAACCGTTCACGATGCGTTTCTTATGTGCTACGATTTTACCACTGTAAGCCACATTCAGCCTGCTTAAAAGCACATTGAAAGCAAAGCAGAATACAAATTAAGGCGCATTCGGCTTTGCTATTCATCTGCTTTAAGCTTCAATCTGCTAGTATATAGAAACTATTTTATATATAGACTTTAAACAAGTCTTTGACACAATTTGGCCACCAAACTTGTGTCCCCCTGGGCCCCACCTAAAGCCCACGTTCAAATTAGGCGGGGAGATTTCAACATCCGAGCGACAAGTCGTGGAGTGGGTGTCTCGCTGAAACCTTACTGAAAAATAAATGGGGTTATTAGCTGCAAGAAATAGATTGACATGAGATACGGTACTGAAACGAAGACAAATGATATTGACAAGCCTAAAATCTACAAAGCAAACATTAACGAAACTATACACAAGGAAAAAACATTTAGAACCTATAACTACTATTGTTATCCTTATCATTATTATTAATTTTATTATTAGTTTAGTTTTATTATTAGTTTAGTATTATTATTAGGTATTATTTTTAGTCTTTAGTATTATCATATTATTTTTATTATTGTTATTGTTATTATTATCATATTATTATTGGTTTTATTATTATACTTATTCTATAAATTGGCTGGATGCAGTTTCACGTCATACTCAGAATAGGACGAATAACATGCACGTTATAACCTAATTAACATGAATATTCAATAACAATTTGTTCCTAAACAAACCAACTGATTAAGTCCCCATATACTAACAACGCTAATTAATACTAAAACTAATTATCGAAACAAAGAAGCGTTTAAAAGAGTCGGATGAAAGGGTCATCACTTAGCAGAGGCTGCATTGGTATAATTGTTTATTTAGAACGCGTTTTTTTTAAACACGTTAAAATGGTTAGGCCTTAACCGTTCACGACGCGTTTCTTATTATATGCATATATTTAACGGGTAAATGGATAGGAATAGCGTATTTACCACTGTAAGCCACATTCAGCCTGCTTAAAAGCACATTGAAAGCAAAGCAGAATACAAATTAAGGCGCATTCGGCTTTGCTATTCATCTGCTTTAAGCTTCAATCTGCTAGTGACGTTCCCCATATACTAACAACACTAATTAATACTAAAACTAATTATCAAAACAAAGACGCGTTTAAAAGAGTCGGATGAAAGGGGTCATCACTTAGCAGAGACTGCACAATTTGGTATAATTGTTTATTTAGAATGCGTTTTTTTTAAACACGTTAAAATCGTTAGGCCTTAACCGTTCACGATGCGTTTCTTATGTGCTACGATTTTACCACTGTAAGCCACATTCAGCCTGCTTAAAAGCACATCGAAAGCAAAGCAGAATACAAATTAAGGCGCATTCGGCTTTGCTATTCATCTGCTTTAAGCTTCAATCTGCTAGTATATAGAAACTATTTTATATATAGACTTTAAACAAGTCTTTGACACAATTTGGCCACCAAACTTGTGTCCCCCTGGGCCCCACCTAAAGCCCACGTTCAAATTAGGCGGGGAGATTTCAACATCCGAGCGACAAGTCGTGGAGTGGGTGTCTCGCTGAAACCTTACTGAAAAATAAATGGGGTTATTAGCTGCAAGAAATAGATTGACATGAGATACGGTACTGAAACGAAGACAAATGATATTGACAAGCCTAAAATCTACAAAGCAAACATTAACGAAACTATACACAAGGAAAAAACATTTAGAAACTATAACTACTATTGTTATCCTTATCATTATTATTAATTTTATTATTAGTTTAGTTTTATTATTAGTTTAGTATTATTATTAGGTATTATTTTTAGTCTTTAGTATTATCATATTATTTTTATTATTGTTATTGTTATTATTATCATATTATTATTGGTTTTATTATTATACTTATTCTATAAATTGGCTGGATGCAGTTTCACGTCATACTCAGAATAGGACGAATAACATGCACGTTATAACCTAATTAACATGAATATTCAATAACAATTTGTTCCTAAACAAACCAACTGATTAAGTCCCCATATACTAACAACGCTAATTAATACTAAAACTAATTATCGAAACAAAGACGCGTTTAAAAGAGTCGGATGAAAGGGTCATCACTTAGCAGAGGCTGCATTGGTATAATTGTTTATTTAGAACGCGGTTTTTTTAAACACGTTAAAATGGTTAGGCCTTAACCGTTCACGACGCGTTTCTTATTATATGCATATATTTAACGGGTAAATGGATAGGAATAGCGTATTTACCACTGTAAGCCACATTCAGCCTGCTTAAAAGCACATTGAAAGCAAAGCAGAATACAAATTAAGGCGCATTCGGCTTTGCTATTCATCTGCTTTAAGCTTCAATCTGCTAGTGACGTTCCCCATATACTAACAACGCTAATTAATACTAAAACTAATTATCAAAACAAAGACGCGTTTAAAAGAGTCGGATGAAAGGGGTCATCACTTAGCAGAGACTGCACAATTTGGTATAATTGTTTATTTAGAACGCGTTTTTTTTAAACACGTTAAAATCGTTAGGCCTTAACCGTTCACGACGCGTTTCTTATTATATGCATAGATTAACGAGCAAATGGATAGGAGTATTATTATTTATTTATTATTATACCAGATTTATATAGCGCTCTTTTCACACAGGGGTAGTGCGTTCAAAAGCGCTTCACATAAGATTACACAAAAGTACCTACAAAGCGAGAAAGGACAAATTAACTACAATTAGATCTAAAATAAACATGAATAAACATACAAAAGACAGCCGCACAAAACGGCGATCACATTACTCCCATCAATCAGCAATGAACCGACCGGCTAATGATTGCCGACTGATAGAAATAATAGTAGAGCGCCCAAAGCAGGCCGCCAAGAAATGACTATAACTACAATTAGATCTTAGATAAACATGAATAAACATACAAAGGACAGCTCCCAAACGGCAATCACATTACCCCCATCAATCAGCAATGAACCGACCGGCTAATGATTGCCGACTGATAGAAACAATAGATGAGCGCCCAATGCAGGCCGTCGAGAAAAGACAATAACTACAATTATCTAAGATAAAAATGAATAAACATACAAAAGACAGCCCCAAGAGACGATCACATTACCCCCATCAATCAGCAATGAACCGACCGGCTAATGATTGCTGACTGATAGAAATAATAGTAAAGCGGCCAATGCAGGCCGCCGAGAAAAGACAAAGAACTACAATTAGATCTTAAATAATCATAAATAAACATACAAAAGACAGCCCCCAGAACGGCGATTACATTACCCCCATTAATCAGCAATGAACCGACCGGAATAGCGTATTTACCACTGTAAGCCACATTCAGCCTGCTTAAAAGCACATTGAAAGCAAAGCAGAATACAAATTAAGGCGCATTCGGCTTTGCTATTCTCCTGCTTCAAGCTTCAATCTGCTAGTATATAGAAAATATCTTATATATAGACTTTAAATATGTCTTTGACACAATTTGGTCACCAAACTTGTTACATTAACATTTTTCTGCGTTGAAGTTGTATAAAGTAACTTTGCAAAGAGATTGGATCCTGATTAGATGCCAGGTAACGTGGCATCTGATCAGGATCCAAATTGTTTGCAAACGCGCTTTTAAGCTTCATTGAGAGCAAAAGGGTTAAAAGTTTTTACCTTGATCAGATGCTGCATAACACCAAGTCGAATCTGTATCCAAACTGTAGGCAAATCGAATTCAGCAGACGATAGTGTCAAAGCAGAGGATATTGCTGTAAAATAACAGTAAACTGCTACAAGTGTATGAAATAAATAAAACCTCTCTAATACGATCACTAAATTGTGATGTTTATGACCAGTGCTTGCTTGAAGCACTTGGGTGATAGTAAAACAAATAGAAAGCTCTAGGGGAGCTTTCTATTTTAATGTCACCTTCCAGGTTTCAGCTTGTTTTCCGGAATCGTGAATCTAACGTCGCCATAACTTTAAAAACCCTTTCGGCGTTGATGTGGTATAAAGTTGACTTTGCAAAGAGATTGGATCCTGATTAGACGCCGCATAATGCTGTGTCTGATCAGGGTCAAAACCGTTTGACACTCATATCGATATTTCTTAAATCATACTTCCATTGAAACCGACTTGCAGACAATATTTAAGCAGACAATAAGTCGGTATAATGGTAAATACATACTCACGACTAATTTGGCGCAGAAAGGGCTAGAGTCGTTAAAAACCTATTCAGTTTCAAGGTATAGTAAATGAAAGGCAAGAAAACCAATACAGTTATTAACCCTTTCACTTCCAAATTTTCCGCGAGTTTTTTTACTCCTTCACTGTTATATTGTCGTGCGCTTCAATTCTATTGTCTGCAATGTGGTTTCAAAGTTAAACGGGTGCTGGACGCTCGACTTTCATATAGTTGAGATGGCTATATTTTTCAAACTTAAAGGGATACTTGCGTATTTGAAAAATTCAACAGAATCTCATGAAAAGTTCTACAAGTTGAATTAAGGTATATATAAGCAAATTGCTAAAATAAAAATTGGGGGTTGCAATGCTTTTTTCAGCTCTATAGCTGGCTTTGAAAAGTGTGACGTTTGCCGCATTTGGTCATTGTCAGAGCAGAAAACGTCATAAGGGACAAATGCACTTATATTACTACACAAAAATATATTTCTAGTACACTTTTTAAGTTTCTAGCATTCACTCATCACAAGCAAGTGTGAAATAAACTTTTTGAAGCTCTTTCTTGTGTTTTTAATGAGCTTTTGGGCTAAAATGAATGCTGAAAACCGGAAAAATAAGACATTTTTTCTTGCCAATGTCTCACAAAAACATCAATTATGTAAAAAATATCCAATGAAAATTCTTTAAACTTTCTAGGCATCTAGGTTAAAGTATTTCTTATCAAATGGTGTAAAGAAACCTAGGTGTCGCGTTGTTAATTTATGAAATATGGTCAAATTTCTGACCCTACCCCCTTAGATTTTATGCAGAAAATATACCTCCCCCAATAGCCAAATTGGGTCTCTGTTGACCTAAAAATGAGAAATATTCATCCAACATTTGCTTAAATTGGTAAATATATACGAGTGTATGTGAATACAACAGCATTAAATAAAGTTTTAGTTACTTAAAGCATTTACAATGCTGCTGATAAAAACATAAACATAATTTCTACAAGAACTGCTACTCGGGACAGTTTTTTCAAATCTTGAAACAGTGCCTGTACGGAAAGGACTATATTTTACATAATTTACCAATGAGAACTTTTCAAAATTCATTTCTATGATAATAAATGTATTGCAAATCAGAAAATATATAGTAATCAAGGTATTTAAGAAATTTATTTTTCAACATTTTTAATATAGGCGAGTATGTCTTTAAAGAATGTGTATGGGTGTTTAATGCCCTATTGATCATAGAAGTTGAAAGTACAGCTATAATATAAGCATTCTGCTTTGCTTTCATCTTATTAACAACAATTTAAGCTGAATACAGACATCAGTGCAAGGTCTGCACTGATAATAATATTTTCGAATAAAAAACACAAAAGAAACCCATAAAACAACAACCAAAAAACAGGGACAGTACTTGATTGGAAACTGAAAATGCTCATTTGAAGATTCATGGGTGATCTATTATAAGTTTTATAATATATATTGAATACTTTTTTAAATTTATATTTTATGTATTACCGGTAAGCCAAATAAAAAAATAACCTGTGTTTCCTATTACATGCCCCAAAAAATTAGGGACGGACGGTCGGAAAATCTTTTTTTATTTTTTTTTAAACAATCAGATCTAACTTTTCTGATGGAATTTTTTTTTTAGCTCACCTGGCAAAAAAGGCTGTTTACACTCTAGAGGCCACAACTTTTATCCAATCTTTCTTAAACTTTTCCAGATTGTATATGACTATAAGAGTTCTGATGAGTTTGATTATGCTAGAAATCGGACCAACAGGTCAATAGTTATTTGCCCTTGAATTGCTGAAAGTGCCTTTTACACTCTAGAGGCCACAATTTTTACCGAGTCTTTTCCAAACTTGCTCAGATTGTATATGACCAATAGAGCTCAAATAAGCGTGATTATTGTTTAAATCGGATTAAGAGGTCATGAATTATCTGCCCTTGAATTGCCATATCAAACAGCGTTTACACTCTTGCAACTACACGTTAGGCAGAATAGTGGACTCACTAGATTATCGATAAATTACCCTACGCTAGCTGGCGAGCCTGTCAATCTTCGGCTCTTACCGCTCGGTATTTACGGAAACTCCCGACGACACTTTGAACATATTAATTTTATTTTCAATTTGAAAAAGGACCAAACTAACATTAACTTACAATTCTTAAATTTATATCAAAAGACAGAACAAATATTCAATTATACGAGCCCGTTTGCACAGAATTGATATCGATTTGTATAAATGCACAAGGTCGTGTTATATTAACCGTGTCGAGGCTTATTTTCAGCATTTTACTCTTTGTTTAATGTGATTAAGAGGTGTCTTTTTCAACTTAAAAAAGAACCAAAATCTTATTAAAATATTTTTTCAAAACAAATTTCATCATAAAGGAAAATGATTAAGCTAACACGGACCGTTTGCACAGGAACGATATCTGTCCAGAAAAAAAAGTTATTACAAGTTATGTAAAACTGCCCTTCTTATTTTAATGCGCGAAAATGAGAGCCAGTGAGCCACCTGAGTGTCCACTATTCTGCGTAACGATTAGACCGCTCCAGGAGCTGTCTGAGCAAAGTATATACAGCACTGTTTTAAACAGCATCAATATACCCCAATAACAGAAGGGCTAGTTTTTATTTGATGAAAACTAATGCCAAACAATTCGAATTCTCTGAATTATGTTGTCTGATCAGTATCCACACTATTTCTCTATTTCATGATCAATTTTATCGTGAGGTTTTTAACCCCTTTACCGCCAAATTTTCGTCTGCTTCAATATTACTTTCTACAATGTCGTTTCAAAGTTAGAATTAAGGCAGTGTATCTGACGTTATTTCAAAACCTAAAGTTGTAGCCAGGTTTGATCAGTATCAAACGCCGCGTTACGCGGCGTCTGATCAGGATCAAAACTGTTTGCAATTGTGCTTTATGACTTTTTTGGGAGCTGAAGGGCTATTCTCAGAATCACGGTATCTGATCAGTATCCACACTATTTCTCCTTTTCATGATCAAATTTATCGTGAGGTTTTTAACCCCTTTACCGCCAAATTGTCATCTGCTTCAATATTACTTTCTACAATGTCGTTTCAAAGTTAGAATTAAGGCAGTATAAATGATGTTATTTCAAAACCTAAAGTGGCAGCCAGGTTTGATCAGGATCAAACGCGGCGTCTGATCAGGATCAAAACTGTTTGCAATTGTGCTTTATGACTTTTTTGGGAGCTGAAGGGCTATTCTCAGAATCACAGTATCTGATCAGTATCCACACTATTTCTCCTTTTCATGATCAAATTTTTCGTGAGGTTTTAACCCCTTTACCGCCAAATTGTCGTCTGCTTCAATATTACTATCTGCAATGTCGTTTCAAAGTTAGAATTAAGGCAGTGTAAATGACGTTATTTCAAAGCAAGTTCAACCAGTTTTGATCCTGACCAAACGCCGCGTCACGCGGCGTCTGATCAAGATCATAACTGTTTGCAATTGTGCTTTATGACTATTTTTAAGAGCTGAAGGGCTATTCTCAGAATCACGGTATCTGATCAGTATCCACACTATTTCTCCTTTTCATGATCAAATTTATCGTGAGGTTTTTAACCCCTTTACCGCCAAATTGTCGTCTGCTTCAATATTACTTTCTACAATGTCGTTTCAAAAATAGAATTAAGGCAGTGTATCTGACGTTATTTCAAAACCTAAAGTGGCAGCCAGGTTTGATCAGGATCAAACGCCGCGTTACGCGGCGTCTGGTCAGGATCAAAACTGTTTGCAATTGTGCTTTATGATTTTTTTGGGAGCTGAAGGGCTATTCTCAGAATCACGGTATCTGATCAGTATCCACACTATTTCTCCTTTTCATGATCAAATTTATCGTGAGGTTTTTAACCCCTTTACCGCCAAATTGTCATCTGCTTCAATATTACTTTCTACAATGTCGTTTCAAAGTTAGAATTAAGGCAGTATAAATGACGTTATTTCAAAACCTAAAGTGGCAGCCAGGTTTGATCAGGATCAAACGCGGCGTCTGATCAGGATCAAAACTGTTTGCAATTGTGCTTTATGACTTTTTTGGGAGCTGAAGGGCTATTCTCAGAATCACAGTATCTGATCAGTATCCACACTATTTCTCCTTTTCATGATCAAATTTATCGTGAGGTTTTTAACCCCTTTACCGCCAAATTGTCGTCTGCTTCAATATTACTATCTGCAATGTCGTTTCAAAGTTAGAATTAAGGCAGTGTAAATGACGTTATTTCAAAGCAAGTTCAACCAGTTTTGATCCTGATCAAACGCCGCGTCACGCGGCGTCTGATCAAGATCAAAACTGTTTGCAATTGTGCTTTATGACTATTTTTTAGAGCTGAAGGGCTATTCTCAGAATCACGGTATCTGATCAGTATCCACACTATTTCTCCTTTTCATGATCAAATTTATCGTGAGGTTTTTAACCCCTTTACCGCCAAATTGTCATCTGCTTCAATATTACTTTCTACAATGTCGTTTCAAAGTTAGAATTAAGGCAGTGTATCTGACGTTATTTCAAAACCTAAAGTGGCAGCCAGGTTTGATCCTGGTCAGGATCAAAACTGTTTGCAATTGTGCTTTATGACTTTTTTGGGAGCTGAAGGGCTATTCTCAGAATCACGGTATCTGATCAGTATCCACACTATTTCTCCCTTTCATGATCAAATTTATTGTGAGGTTTTTAACCCCTTTACCGCCAAATTGTCATCTGCTTCAATATTACTTTCTACAATGTCGTTTCAAAGTTAGAATTAAGGCAGTGTATCTGACGTTATTTCAAAACCTAAAGTTGTAGCCAGGTTTGATCAGGATCAAACGCCGCGTTATGCGGCGTCTGATCAGGATCAAAACTGTTTGCAATTGTGCTTTATGACTTTTTTGGGAGCTGAAGGGCTATTCTCAGAATCACGGTATCTGATCAGTATCCACACTATTTCTCCTTTTCATGATCAAATTTATCGTGAGGTTTTTAACCCCTTTACCGCCAAATTGTCGTCTGCTTCAATATTACTGTCTGCAATGTCGTTTCAAAGTTAGAATTAAGGCAGTATAAATGACGTTATTTCAAAACCTAAAGTGGCAGCCAGGTTTGATCAGGATCAAAGGCGGCGTCTGATCAGGATCAAAACTGTTTGCAATTGTGCTTTATGACTTTTTTGGGAGCTGAAGGGCTATTCTCAGAATCACAGTATCTGATCAGTATCCACACTATTTCTCCTTTTCATGATCAAATTCATCGTGAGGTTTTTAACCCCTTTACTGCCAAATTGTCGTCTGCTTCAATGTTACTGTCTGCAATGTCGTTTCAAAGTTAGAATTAAGGCAGTATAAATGACGTTATTTCAAAGCAAGTTCAACCAGTTTTGATCCTGATCAAACGCCGCGTCACGCGGCGTCTGATCAAGATCAAAACTGTTTGCAATTGTGCTTTATGATTATTTTTTAGAGCTGAAGGGCTATTCTCAGAATCACGGTATCTGATCAGTATCCACACTATTTCTCCTTTTCATGATCAAATTTATCGTGAGGTTTTTAACCCCTTTACCGCCAAATTGTCGTCTGCTTCAATATTACTGTCTGCAATGTCGTTTCAAAGTTAGAATTAAGGCAGTATAAATGATGTTATTTCAAAGCAAGTGGCAATCAGTTTTGACCCTAATCAAACGCTGCGTCACGCGGCGTCTGATCAAGATCAAAACTGTTTGCAATTGTGCTTTATGACTATTTTTTAGAGCTGAAGGGCTATTCTCAGAATCACGGTATCTGATCAGTATCCACACTATTTCTCCCTTTCATGATCAAATTTATCGTGAGGTTTTTAACCCCTTTACCGCCAAATTGTCATCTGCTTCAATATTACTTTCTACAATGTCGTTTCAAAGTTAGAATTAAGGCAGTGTATCTGACGTTACAGTATAACCTCCGTTATCCGACACCCCCTGGTTCCATGTTTGTAAGTCGGTTAAGAGAGGTTGTCGGTTAACGGAATTAGGCCTAAGTTCACAAGTTTACACACCCAAAGATTGTCGCTGTGAGGCTAATTTTTCGATGCCGATTGACTTATTAAATATGCTTGCATGACTGCAGTATATCCTTGTCAGGTTATTCCAGTTTAAAATAGGAGTCCCCTGCTCCGGATCTACACGGTTTTTCCATTGTTCTTTCTACAGTAGGCACAAACGTGTATTGTCATTGTACAATAGGAAGTAAACACACATACATGTCGATATTAAGGGATCGACTAAAACACAGGCACATTCGTACATTTTATATATAAGTACATTATTTTCTCGTTATGTCCAACGAGCGGGAAAATAACAAAAACTTCAAATTGCGAGAATGTTTTTATTTTCTCTCGATATAACTTGAGCATACATTTTTACGCCTGCGATTATTACTATAGACTTTTCGGCACTGCGACCCTGAATGGGTTGCTAACACGTGTTCAACCCTCACATTATTCACTCATTGTTTAAACAATACATGTTGTCTTACACGGCCATCCGAGCAATATGTGTCATTATCACTTCGCATGTATAGTCAGTCAGTCAATGATCAAAGGTCAGCATACCGTCGGATAACGGGGTGTGAAAAACCTCTAATTTGCCTTTTTTGGTCCGTCAAGGTATGTCGGATAACGGTTAACAGAGGATCCGATCAAGAGAGAGTTAGGTTACATAAAATATATAGGGAAACTGCTGGGACCAAACAGCAGGGTCGGATAACAGAGGTTTCCGATCAAGAGAGGTGTCGATCGACAGAGGTTATACTGTATTTCAAAACCTAAAGTGGCAGCCAGGTTTGATCAGGATCAAACGCCGCGTCACGCGGCGTCTGGTCAGGATCAAAACTGTTTGCAATTGTGCTTTATGACTTTTTTGGGAGCTGAAGGGCTATTCTCAGAATTACGGTATCTGATCAGTATCCACACTATTTCTCCTTTTCATGATCAAATTTATCGTGAGGTTTTTAACCCCTTTACCGCCAAATTGTCGTCTGCTTCAATATTACTTGCTACAATGTCGTTTCAAAGTTAGAATTAAGGCAGTGTATCTGACGTTATTTCAAAACCTAAAGTGGCAGCCAGGTTTGATCAGGATCAAACGCCGCGTTACTCGGCGTCTGATCAGGATCAAAACTGTTTGCAATTGTGCTTTATGACTTTCTTGGGAGCTGAAGGGCTATTCTCAGAATCACGGTATCTGATCAGTATCCACACTATTTCTCCTTTTCATGATCAAATTTATCGTGAGGTTTTTAACCCCTTTACCGCCAAATTGTCGTCTGCTTCAATATTACTGTCTGCAATGTCGTTTCAAAGTTAGAATTAAGGCAGTATAAATGACGTTATTTCAAAACCTAAAGTGGCAGCCAGGTTTGATCAGGATCAAACGTGGCGTCTGATCAGGATCAAAACTGTTTGCAATTGTGCTTTATGACTTTTTTGGGAGCTGAAGGGCTATTCTCAGAATCACAGTATCTGATCAGTATCCTCACTATTTCTCCTTTTCATGATCAAATTCATCGTGAGGTTTTTAACCCCTTTACCGCCAAATTGTCGTCTGCTTCAATATTACTATCTGCAATATCGTTTCAAAGTTAGAATTAAGGCAGTGTAAATGACGTTATTTCAAAGCAAGTTCAACCAGTTTTGATCCTGATCAAACGCCGCGTCACGCTCAAGATCAAAACTGTTTGCAATTGTGCTTTATGACTATTTTTTAGAGCTGAAGGGCTATTCTCAGAATCACAGTATCTGATCAGTATCCACACTATTTCTCCTTTTCATGATCAAATTTATCGTGAGGTTTTTAACCCCTTTACCGCCAAATTGTCGTCTGCTTCAATATTACTGTCTGCAATGTCGTTTCAAAGTTAGAATTAAGGCAGTATAAATGACGTTATTACAAAACAAGTGGCAACCAGTTTTGATCCTAATCAAACACCGCGTCACGCAGCGTCTGATCAAGATCAAAACTGTTTGCAATTGTGCTTTATGACTATTTTTTAGAGCTGAAGGGCTATTCTCAGAATCACGGTATCTGATCAGTATCCACACTATTTCTCCCTTTCATGATCAAATTTATCGTGAGGTTTTTAACCCCTTTACCGCCAAATTGTCATCTGCTTCAATATTACTTTCTACAATTTCGTTTCAAAGTTAGAATTAAGGCAGTGTATCTGACGTTATTTCAAAACCTAAAGTGGCAGTCAGGTTTGATCAGGATCAAACGCCGTGTTTTGCGGTGTCTGGTCAGGATCAAAACTGTTTGCAATTGTGCTTGATGACTTTTTTGGGAGCTGAAGGGCTATTCTCAGAATCACGGTATCTGATCAGTATCCACACTATTTCTCCCTTTCATGATCAAATTTATTGTGAGGTTTTTAACCCCTTTACCGCCAAATTGTCATCTGCTTTAATATTACTTTCTACAATGTCGTTTCAAAATTAGAATTAAGGCAATGTATCTGACGTTATTTCAAAACCTAAAGTTGTAGCCAGGTTTGATCAGGATCAAACTCCGCGTTACGCGGCGTCTGATCAGGATCAAAACTGTTTGCAATTGTGCTTTATGACTTTTTTGGGAGCTGAAGGGCTATTCTCAGAATCACGGTATCTGATCAGTATCCACACTATTTCTCCTTTTCATGATCAAATTTATCGTGAGGTTTTTAACCCCTTTACCGCCAAATTGTCGTCTGCTTCAATATTACTTTCTACAATGTCGTTTCAAAAATAGAATTAAGGCAGTGTAAATGACGTTATTTCAAAACCTAAAGTGGCAGCCAGGTTTGATCAGGATCAAACGCCGCGTTACGCGGCGTCTGGTCAGGATCAAAACTGTTTGCAATTGTGCTTTATGATTTTTTGGGAGCTGAAGGGCTATTCTCAGAATCACGGTATCTGATCAGTATCCACACTATTTCTCCTTTTCATGATCAAATTTATCGTGAGGTTTTTAACCCCTTTACCGCCAAATTGTCATCTGCTTCAATATTACTTTCTACAATGTCGTTTCAAAGTTAGAATTAAGGCAGTATAAATGACGTTATTTCAAAACCTAAAGTGGCAGCCAGGTTTGATCAGGATCAAACGCGGCGTCTGATCAGGATCAAAACTGTTTGCAATTGTGCTTTATGACTTTTTTGGGAGCTGAAGGGCTATTCTCAGAATCACAGTATCTGATCAGTATCCACACTATTTCTCCTTTTCATGATCAAATTTATCGTGAGGTTTTTAACCCCTTTACCGCCAAATTGTCGTCTGCTTCAATATTACTATCTGCAATGTCGTTTCAAAGTTAGAATTAAGGCAGTGTAAATGACGTTATTTCAAAGCAAGTTCAACCAGTTTTGATCCTGATCAAACGCCGCGTCAAGCGGCATCTGATCAAGATCAAAACTGTTTGCAATTGTGCTTTATGACTATTTTTTAGAGCTGAAGGGCTATTCTCAGAATCACGGTATCTGATCAGTATCCACACTATTTCTCCCTTTCATGATCAAATTTATCGTGAGGTTTTTAACCCCTTTACCGCCAAATTGTCATCTGCTTCAATATTACTTTCTACAATGTCGTTTCAAAAATAGAATTAAGGCAGTGTATCTGACGTTATTTCAAAACCTAAAGTGGCAGCCAGGTTTGATCAGGATCAAACGCCGCCTTACCCGGCGTCTGGTCAGGATCAAAACTGTTTGCAATTGTGCTTTATGACTTTTTTGGGAGCTGAAGGGCTATTCTCAGAATCACGGTATCTGATCAGTATCCACACTATTTCTCCTTTTCATGATCAAATTTATCATGAGTTTTTTAGTTCTTGAAGGTGTGCAATTAATGTCAAGAAAAGATACTTGTGGCAAGAATTATCTGCCCTTGATGTACTTATAAATGCTAGAAAATGCTTTATTTTAATATTTTTACATACTAGTATCTATAAATATGCATGGATTTGATAAAAAAAAAACTTAAACTATGTATTGCTATTAGTTTTCAAATGAATTTGATTATTGTTGAAAACCGAGAAACTAGTCAACAGTTATCTGCCCTTGATGAGTCGAAAAAAACATATTTAACAGTTTTTACCATCAAGAAACTACAGTTTTGAATTGATTTTGATTTAACTTACACATGATGTATATAAATATAAGTTCTTGAAGGGGTGCAATTATTGTCAAAAAAGGATACTTTGTGGCAAGAGTTATCTGCCCTTTATGTACTTAGTAATGCCACACAATGCTTTATTAGCTCACCTGAGCTAGCTCAGGGTGAGCTTTTGCAATCCTTGAATGTCCGGCGTTCGTCGTTCGTCGTCAACAATTTTGGTGTTTACACTCTAAAGGCCACAATTTTTATACGCCCGTCTTCAGACGGGATGTATTATGTCGTGGCTCTGTCCGTCCGTCCGAGCGCACGAAAGGTCCTTTGTTGGGTAGGGAGAACAATAGATTCCATTCATTCCGTGATTGCCCTATTGTTATCGTTGGGTATTTTAGTGTACTGTTGGGTATTTTTAAACAAAAAAAATACCCAACAAATGTCCAACTGTGAGAACGTCCGTCTGTCCATCTGTCCGTCCGTTAACTTTTTCATGTCCGCTCTCTAACTCAAACAAATTTAGTCCAATCCTTTTGAAACTTTGTCAGAACGTGTATGACCATAATATCTCGGTCAAGTTCGATAACCAGCAAGATCGCCCCAGACATTCAAGAGTTATGCCCTTTTTTTCAACAAAAACGGGCATTTTAGTAACTTTTTCATGTCCGCTCTCTCCCTCGTCGGCTCTAAATGACCTTTTTGTGTCGATGGGCCGTAAAACACCATTCATTCATTCATGTCCGCTCTCTAACTCAAACAAATTTAGTCCAATCCTTTTAAAACTTGGTCAGAACATGTATGACCATAATATCTCGGTCAAGTTCGATAACCAGCAAGATTGCCTAAGACATGCAAGAGTTATGTCCCTTTTTTCGTCAAAAACGGGCATTTTAGTTTGTTCGCTCTCTAACTCATACAAATTTATTTCAATCCTATTTAAACTTGTTCAGAATGTGTATGCCCATAATATCTCAGTCAAGTTTGATAATCAGCAAGATTGCCCCAGACATTCAAGAGTTATGCCTCTTTTTATGTCAAAACGGGCATATTTTAGTTTGTCTGCCCTCTAACTCAAACAAATTTATTTCAATCCTTTTGAAACTTAGTCAGAATGTGTATGACCATAATATCTCAGTCAAGTTTAATAACCAGCAAGATTGCCTCAGACATTCAAGAGTTATGCCCCTTTTTTCGTAAAAAAACGGGCATATTTTAGTTTGTCCGCTCTCTAACTCAAACAAATTTATTCTAATTCTTTTGAAACTTTGTCAGCATGTGTATGACCATAATGTCTAGGCCAAGTTCGATAACCAGCACAATTGCCCAAGCCATTCAAGAGTTATGCCCCTTTTACGTCAAAAACGGCCATTTTTTAGTTTGTCCGCTCTCGTACTCAAACAAATTTATTCCAATCCTTTTGAAACTTGGTCATCATATGACCCCTAACTTTCAAGATTATTCCCCTTTTTTCCACTTTACCTTGATAGGGTTTTAGTATGACTACATTCTAAGATCGATTTGACGGGCGTATAATGTGCCCGGCTTTCGGTGCTCTTGTTATCCAAAATTTCTGTCACTTACTCAGATTGTATATTACTATAAGAGTTCGGATGAGTTCGATTATGGTTGATATTGGACATATAGGTCAAGAGTTATCCACCTTTGAATTGCTGAAAATGTCATATTTAACAGTGTTTACACTCTAGAGACCACAATTTTAATTCAATTTTTCCCAATCTTGCTCAGATTGTATATAACCGCAAGAGTTCGGATAACTTCGATTATGGTTGGAATCGGACCTATAGCTCAAGAGTTATCGACCTTTAAATCGCTGAAAATGCCATATTTAAGGTTGTTAACACTCTAGAGGCCACAATTTTAATCCAATCTTTCTCAAACTTCATCTGATGGTATATGACTAGAAGAGTTCAGATGAGTTAAATTAAGGTTGCACTCAGACCTGTAGGTCAAGTGTTATCTACCTTTGAATTGCTGAAAATGCCATATTTAAGGGTGTTTACACTCTAGAGGCCACACTTTTAATCCAATGTTTCTCAAACTTGCTCAGATTGTATATAACCATAAGAATTCGGATGAGTTTGATTATGGCTTGAATCGGACCTATAGGTCAAGAGTTATCCACCTTTGAATTGCTGAAAATGTCATACTTAACAGTGTTTGCACTCTAGAGGCAACACTTTTCAATGGATTTTAATTATAATTGCACACAATGTATATAGCTATAAGTTCTCGAGGGAGTGCAATTATTGTTGAAATCTGATCATTGTTGCAAGAGTTATCTGCCCTTGATATACTTTGAAATGCTAGAAAAGGCTTCATTTCAGTATTATTTGGGCTCTTGTTATCTGCCTTTCATGTATTCTACTATACATACTAGAATGTGTCATATTGCAATGTTGTGTACATGCTATACTACAAATTTGAATGGATTTAGAATAAAACAGGTGAAATTCAAAGGTAAAGCTATCAGGCTTCATTATAAAAGGTGAGCGATATCAGGGCCTTCAGGCCCTCTTGTTGTTTACATGCAAGTGTGTACAAATGTGAATGGATGTTGAAAACAAATTATTAAACCATATATGGCTATTCTTTATAGAATGAGTTCAATTATTGTCGAAAATGTGCAAATTAGTCTAGTGTAATCTGCCCTTGATGAGTTGAAAATGTCATATTTAACAGTGTTTACACTCTTAGTAACTTCAGTTTTAAACAGAGTTTTATTAATACTTGCATAGAATATATATAATAAGTATAACTTCTTGAAAGGGTGGAATTATTTTCAAAACAAGATACTTGTGACAAGAGTTATCTGCCCTGTATGTACACATGAACTTTGAAATGCTAGAAAGAAAAGCCTTTCTTTTAGTACAGTTTACACGCTAGTATGGACACATGTGTATATTTTTTTTATAAAAACTTTATTATAGATCTACTATTAAGTATAAAAACATAGCAATTAATTTTCAAATGCGTTCATTTATTGTTGAAAACGGACAAAATTGTCGAGATTGTTACACCCTTGATGAGTTGAAAATACCATGTTTAACAGTGTTTGCACTCTAGTAAATTCTACAGCTCTGAATTTATTTTGATAATACTTGCACACAATTATAAGTTCTTGAAGGTAATTAAGGTACTTCGCATATGCTCGTAGTTTCCATACGATTGTTATGAAACTTTTCATGAAGAATGATAATAGCCTAAGAAACAATGTGTGTAAATATAGGCAAAATTTATCGTGTGGTTTGTCTTTAAGGTCTTTTTTCTGACAAAAACCTAGACTTTTGATGATTTTATTTTTCTTCAAAATGAATAAAGCTAATGACTATAATTCTCGCCCAATAAGTAGTCCACAACATTCATTACAAGAAAAGCTAAAAACATTTTGAATAAAGGTGTTCAGAAAGATGTTATCAGCTATTTAAATTATGCAAAATGCTAAAAAATTGAATTACAAAAAACTGACTCATTCAATGTATATTTGTTTTCATTTTATTCAAATATATGGTTGATGAACTAGTCAGTCTGAAAAAATTAGAAAATATTACAGTCAGGAGTTGTTGTAATAACATATTTTCCTATTAAAATGTGGGATATTTGTTGTTTAGATACAGTTACCTACATTAGAATTAAAACTTTGTCATTAAAATGCATTATTATTTATTCATGGACTTGTATACAAGGTTTATTATATTGTTTGAACATAATTATAATGGGCAATATCGATCTTGAAAAGGTTAGCATATTGATAAGCTTCAAGGTGTGGCTTTATAGTTCGATCAAATCGTTTACATGTATACCCCGATTTAATTGACTTGTAAGTCATTAAACTAAAACGTACAGGTAAGTGGACATATACTTGGACCGTAAACATCACTAGTTCTAATCAATGAATACTAAACATAACATGTCTCTTGATTACTGCGTTATGGATTGACAAGTCAATAAATCGGACACTTAAAAAAATATTTGGATCGGGTGGGTCTCGAACCTATGACCTTTGGATTGCTAATCAACCGACTATAGTCAACCACTATACTAAGCTTTTGAATGTTGATCTCTAAAGACAGGTGATCACCATTTGTCCCTTCCTCCCACAATAATGTTTGCCACTTTCTTCTCAACAATCGCTGCGGCAGGGGGTATCATGATGCATATCTAAGGTGCTTGTTCAAATTATGTCCCTAGGGTAAGAAATGCCCCCACCCCGGGGTCACAGTTTTACAGAGTTATATAGTCAAATCTTCAAACAAGTTGCCCGTTACCAATACATGTACATGTACTGTTTAAATGATTCTGACCAGTTGCATATTATCTGGGTCACATTAGCTAAAAATAGATTTTACTGTCTGAAATCATGTACAAAGTCATGAGCTTAGATATTTGACAGAAAACTTCATTTGTGTGTTTCTTCAGCAATATTTTTGAAATTATATCATTAGGGTGAAAATAATCCCATCCCAAGGGCCATATGCCCCTTGTCTGTGTTTTCCCAGGTGAGAGATATTTAGGCGCGCATGGGCCTCTTGTTTTGAAAAACATCAACTTGCCATCTGGTTTTCAGTCTTGAACCCTTTACCCCAAAGCCTGTTTCTCCTTTTAAAGACAGATGCCCACATAACCTATTACCCCTCCCCCATAAACATGCCTTTAATTTGTTCCCCCTCTGAAGAAAGTAGTTCCATTTAATATTGTAATGAATGTATGTCGTAAGAAATATTTCCTAAATTCTAGCAGATGGTATCTAAAGGCAGGCTAGTAGTTAAGCAGAATGCACCTTAAGGCACATT
Source organism: Gari tellinella (assembly GCA_922989275.2). Taxonomy (NCBI): domain Eukaryota; kingdom Metazoa; phylum Mollusca; class Bivalvia; order Cardiida; family Psammobiidae; genus Gari; species Gari tellinella. The sequence continues at coordinate 59,447,343 of OV277858.1, forward strand.
CTGCTTTACTACTTACCTGGTCACCTCTCTTCAAAACTAAAATTGGTTATTGGGTAAAAGCAGGTTGAAAGTAAGGCAGAATGTGCATCAAGGCCAAATCTGCTTTACTTTCAGTCAGTTTTAAGCTACCATCTGGTAGGATATCATATAGACATTATTTTTTATGATGCATATTTACAATTGTATAAAGTGGAATTAGTTTCTTCAGTATAGGAATAAATATAGAAAATAGTTCTATGGTATGTACATGTTAAGTGCAACATTTATTTTCAGTTGATGAATAAATTAAAGGCATATTTATGGGGTAAAGGGTTAATGCCTGCAAATAATGAAATTGAACTGCATGTGTCTAGAAACTTGATGCTTTTATAGCTTTAGGCATGTTAAAATCCAGATATGGAGAAAATACTTAAATTTCGAAGTTTGAAAAATGATTTTAGGGTAGCTAGGGCAGAATTTAAACAATTATGCAGTTTATGGCAAAAAGGATGTTGTCCCCTTTATATAAGCAGATATTTGTGAACCTTAAATATTTGTTTAACCCATTACGCCTTTTTATGCCTCTAATTTATTCCTCCATGGAAGAAAATAGTTCCAAATTATTAAGTAATGGTTGTGTACTATTGAGAAAAAAATCTTTATCCTAGCAGATGATAGTTTAAAGCAAGCTGAAAGTAAAGCAGAATGCACCTTAAGGCGCATTCTGCTTTACTTTCAACCTGCTTTAAGTGGTTATCTGTTTTCAAGACTAGAAGCAGGATATGGGGAAATCAGGCCTTCAACGGTTCCTACTTTTTTCCACGGAATTATACAAAAGTGTATAATTCTGTGTTTTTTCCTACTTTTTAATCAAAACCTCATACTATTCCTACTGTTTCCCTAAAAAGTCTTCAAGCACCATCAGAATGGCCCAGAATGCAGGAAATGAAGCACTTGATTTCAAAAATTCCCCTGGGAGTGTCCCCGAACCCCCCCGCGCATATTTGGCCGTCTCTGGGGCCTGTTGGACCGAATTAATTTATAATCAAAGTATTAAAATGTCTTGGGGTGAGAATATCTTACATATAAGGTTGTGGTTTACTTTTCTTTCTATGAGCATGAATATTTCATAGGTTATCTTGTAAACATATGAAGCGGAACTATTTGCTTCAGTGGAGGAGTAAATTAAAGGCATATTCATGGGGTAAAGGGTTAAATAGATAGATATTGATGTTATAATTGGCAAAAAGTGTGCACCAGAAACTCAAAGCTGGAGTGGATAATGGAATAGGAAAAGTTAGGATATTTATGTGTTTTCAAAGATTTAGATAAACCCTGATAATTAAAGAATTTACAATTAAAATGTTTGATTTTGTTTGTGTTTTATGTCTGGCGCTAACTGTATTTCAGCCGTATCATGACGTCCAGCTTCAGGCGTAGGAAGAACATTTTCCCAACGTTGGGCAAACGATGCGCCAACCGTTGGGCCAACCGAACCGCAACGAGCAAAACTACATCGGGCCAACTAGGCCATTCAATATAAAATTCGACCTAGACAAAATTGCAAAAGAATTTCTGATTGTTGTCGGCGAAACTAGATATGTATATTATCTCACTGCAAAAAGTTGGAAGTTGGAGTAGGTGGGGAAAGTTAAATAAAATCGATTTTAATCCGCTCTACTTTACGCAAAATCCGATGGCCTGTACAGTGTACCATAGAAGTATTTCCTGACGTAAAAGCTAATGACGTCATCAATATGACGTCATTATGCCTAAGAAAATGGCGATCGCAAGGTTTTAAATTTACTTCCGGGTGTAAATTATTTCGAAAAAAGCCGTAAAATCGCACTTGAAAAATGCAAATTTGGAAATCTTAGGATTTTTCATGTCAACTTATGGCAGCCCTAAAGAGAACACCATTGGGCCAACGTTGGAATGTTATCTGGGACAAGACAATATTCAATGGTGAAATCAGCATTTCAATGTGGGTTTTTTTGTCGTACAGCGCTTCGTCAGACAGGCCCCAGTCGAGAAGCCGCGATACGTATGATCAGGATCCAAACTGTTTGCAATTAACTAGTGTAAATGGGTTAAGGCAATGAAAGGGTTAAATAAAGTCATGGCGTCAAACCGTTTGATTCCAGATGAGACGCCGAGTTACCCGGCGTCTTATCTGGATACAAACTCGTAGCAATGGATATCAGCGATAACATGCAAAAAAGTAAGATAAACAGAAATGAAAATATTACAGACCGGTCAGCTGCCTGCCCTGAATGCAAGTACATCTATGAAAAACATCAATGTTTTCACTTCCTTACTTGAGTGATAAAGCTTAAACATGTTTCACTGTACAGCATAACAATAAGATACTTATCGCACTTCCAAGCACACCTTGGGGGGAGTTGATTTAAACTGCAGGGCTGCCATAAGTTGACATGAAAAATCCTAAGATTTCCAAATTTGCATTTTTCAAGTGCGAATTTACGAATCGTACCTTTACCCCATAGCCTGTTTCTAGTTTTGTTGACACTTGACTACTTAAAGCAGGCTGGAAGTAAAGCAGAATGCACCATACTTTCAGCCTGCTTTAAGCTGCCATGTTCTAGAAAAAAAATCCGAAGATTTAGGAAAAATCCGGAGAAATGGCAGCCCTGAAACTGTATAATTCTGTGCGGACCACATGTGCAAGAGTCATGATTGTTCGCAATTTATAGCTTCAAGTCATAGCGAGCAGTTTTCAAAACTCGTGGGTAATTACAGTAAAACCTTACGGACACTAAATTGTGTCAACGCTTAGAATTTACGAAAGATGACTGCTTAAAACAAGTTACAGTAAAACAGACAGCTCCTTTAGGAGCTTTCTGTTTTACTGCAACATTGCTTTAAGCTGTACCATTTTATACAATCAACTAGCCTTCGTTTTTGTCGTCGTGATAGAGAGGTTTAACTGTTCCGTAAACCTTTATTGGCATACGTTATCGTCTGCTTTTTAGATACTTTTCAACCCCATTATATCGTCTGCTTTAGAAATGTTGCCCAATACATTACTTCAAAGTAAAGTTTTAGCAGTTTTTCTTTTTAGCATTAGTTTAAAAAATGCATTTCAATACAAAAAATTGAGCTCTGGTGGGAATCGAACCCGTGACCCGGCATGGGCGGACATAAGTCAAAATGAGGACACTGCTTGACCCACTAAGCCACGTAACTTTTCATGGGATCGATTTAACGTATTTCAGTGGGAAGCGATGAAGAGTACATACAACAGCATAATTCGGCTCGGGTTTATGTCTTAGCCCGTGATCAATTTCTATAGCAACTGTAGACGCGATGGATAAAACGATGAAAAATAACTAAAAAACTAAGATTTGAAGACATTCTATCTAGGGTGTTTTTTAACCAATGCCAGATGCACGATAATGCTACCCTTTTGGTTATATTTGAGTATTTTATTTTATTTTTGCGAATGCACTATCTGGTTGCGAGTCGCTTTAAGGCAGATGACTGCTTTTAAAAAGTAAGATGAAAGTACAGTCAATGGACATAATTATTCGCCACCGGACGAAATTTTGACATTTTTTCCACACATATTTTACATTACTGGTGATGCCACAAAATTGTCGAACACCAAATTACACAACAGTGTAGGGCAGTTTAAAGGCTAGGGTGTTGACTTTTCAAATATAGATCTATTCTCTGCTGTTCGGACCCAGAACATCTGTTGCTAGGCAACTTTAGAATATAAATGAAAAAAGTTGACTCGTTCCGCTAAACTGGTTGCTATGGTAATATTTGTGAGAAATATCTAGAATTGAAGAACGTTTTAATTTAAAAACATATTCTCCCATTCAGTAATGCACTTTCAAAAGAAAATTAAGAACGTTTTAATTTAAAAACATATTCTCCCATTCAGTAATGCACTTTCAAAAGAAAATTAAAGAAAGTTACAGAAATTTTTTAATCGCACATGTAAGGTGTTCGTTAATCAGGTGGAATTTTACATAGTTTTCATCTGTTGTTACCATGGCAACCATATAATGAGATCATGGTTCATTTTTTGCATGTACATTCTAAAATTACCTAGCAACAAGAACCAAAGAATCACATGCTCAATTCGAGACTAGGAAACATTTAACGGATCTTTGCTCCAACTCTTAAAACCAAATAGAACTGTGCATTGAATGTTTGCTAGAGTTTTAATTCTAACAAACAGTTGAGAAAGACTGATAAAAATAAGCAACTTTTTCACAGGGTGGCGAATAATTATGTCCCATGACTGTAACACAGAAAGCTCATTTACTTTTACCTCGCTTTAAGATGACACATGTCTCTCTCATAATCAGTTAGCTTACTTAGCGTTCGTTTTAGTGGTTGTAAAAAGAGGTTTTACTACATAGCTTCTAGATAAATAGAGATATTTTACCTCCAAGATTCCGTCATGACTTGTAAAGTCACAATTTACGGGTACATGTGCCACATATAAAGTTTAACATGCGCCACATATAAAGCTGAACTGGGCGTTGACACAGCTCATGCTGCCTATCTATCATAGGTTCGCACACATCTGTACAAATGAATGAACGAATAAATGACTTTATTTAAAGACATTTCCTCAGTTCTTTGATTGACCCCCCCCCCCCTTCACTGTACTCGAATGGCGTGAAGGTAACTGTAAAAGCATAAAGCAAATGTCACAGCCATCTCACTCTCCCTAGAGAGGCCCTGACATACTCATACCTGAGAGCCTTTTCAATGGGTATTTCTAACCAAACTATTAAATATAAGAAACGGGCCTCACATGAGACACTTCAGTGGTTCTTTGCTAGAGGTATGAACAGCCTGGTTAGGTGTTATCACCGAAAGTATGTCAGGAAATGTCTTTTACGAGGGTGACTCGTTTAGTCTAACGACTAATCCCAATGAGGCCCACCATAAAAGTACTGTATTTCATACATATACAGCTTTCACCCTTATCTGCTGTAAAAACGACTGCTTTGAAATTGTTGTTAGCAAGTTTAGTTAAATTCAGATTTATGCAATTATAAATTGCCAAATAATAAAGATGAGTGTCAATCAGTGTCCAGATCAAATGCTGTCTTATTTGGATCCAACCCGTTTGCAATTTCTAATGAAGTCGGGATTATAGCAGGCAAAGGGTTAAATATGCAGAGACAAAGCAGTTTAATAGCAGATGAAAGAAACATGCAGATTTGAAACTGAAAATAGTAGATCTTAGTCCACTATGTGTACAGTAAGAGACAGCGAGCTATTTTTAGACTTCATGCGCTGAGGACGGCGCCCGTAAAAAATTATCTTGTCGTCACAGGGGCTCACTGATAAGACTAAGTAGATCATTTTTACAGGCTGTTTCTGCTGTCAGCAGAAAGTCATATAGCCAACACTTCAACTTTTGACTTGAACAGATATATCAGGGCAGGTTAGAGACCCCATGAAAACAGCAGAAGCGAAATCTTTCTAGATCCAGTAATAAAGTGAAAATTAAAAACACCGTTCTTGTAGCACGACGGGAACCAGACTAAGCAAGACATACGATATAATATGTATAGGTTAGACCATGGTTGCAAGCGAATAAACGATATAGTTCGAGGGGGCGTAGCCCCCGAGAACTATGTCGTTTATTCGCGCGCAACCATGGTCTAACCTATTTAGCACAACTATGTCGTTTATTCGCGCGCAACCATGGTCTAACCTATTTAGCACTGGCTTGGGCTCGAGGAAAACAAGAAAACCATTCGTTTCTGATTTCTGTTTTAGACGAAAAAGTCATTTTGTTTGTAATATTTTACTAAAATTGAAAGGTTATTTCAAATGATAAGTTTGAGACATTAAGCATGCTTAGACACCAACATAAATAACGCTTATTGGAGCTCTATATGTAAGCACAATTCATTAGTAATTGTCTTTAAAGTCTAGGTCTCACTGTACATAATATAACGTCATGAAGCGTGTGCAGTTCACCTCTGACCTCAGCTGTTTTTAGAATTGTGACGTCAAATTGCCTTGAGATGACGGAAGCGAGGAATAAGTGAACAGTTTGTTAGTTATTCCATGGTTTGTTGAAATAAACGATATATTCACAGGTTTTTGAGGCATCTGATTGGCCGAGAGCTCCAAGCCATGTGCTAATATATGATATACACAAGCATTACATCATATAAAATTATGGTTGTATGACGTCATATTGTGACGTTGATCGGATATAGTATAATTTCCCACGGTCGTATGTAGAAATACAGTAGCACATCTGAAAACCGAACACAAACACCAACGGTTCCCTAACATGTAGACTAGTCGTTCAATGTAGCACGATTATATTACAGAAAACTCATATCAAAGCTCTATGCAACACCATCGCAACCCAAAATACAACTTTTCGTCTTTAGATCCTTTTTGAACCCTCACAACTGTCCGGATTTCAGAGATATACATATAATATCGATCAAGACACGTTCGAGCCCCAAATAAGAGAAGACGGCAGACCACCTTTTATGCAGACAGTTCAAAAACCACATCAGACCCTGAGTGCACGAACAATCTAATGCAAATCTGTGGAAAAAGACCAGATCAAAATCTGATCTCTGTGACATATGTGCCTGGAAATAGTCTGCAAACTTATAAGGTTGTAGTTTAAGGCCTTTGGCTACCGGAAGTCGGTCTTGCGGGCGAGCGGATATGCGTCTTGACGACACAGACTGTTTTCGTACGTGTTTATACTAGAAAATTTATATAAAGGAAATGTTGATACGAATTAGTATAATCCTTCATAGCGCAGTTAGTATAGTGGTTGACTACATTAGTCTAAGCTGTAGACCACTTTTATTTGCGGTGAAAGGACCATACAACCTTTTGGTACTATCTTATAGCTTATTTCCTCAGGAGTTCGGAAACAATCGTCTGACGCGTATTTAGGTAGTGATAAGGGGAGATAATTGAGGTTAAAGTTGTCTGCCCTTGGATTTTTAAGCAAAAAATGACATCCTTATTGGGCTTTTATTTCATGTGTTACAGATTTAAAAAAGGTATTTTGTTAGCATTTATCAATGTAGTTTACCTAAATACAAATTTTGAAAATGTTTCAGGAAAGTTTCAGACTCATTGAAATACAAAATGGCCGCCAAAATGACTAATTTTAGTAACATTTCAGCTTTTCGAGGAATAACATTACTTATATTGACTGCAATTTATACTCATATGGAACAATTTTAGTTGATTCGTATTGTACATCAACTTAGATATCATACTAGCTTTTTATTTGATGAGTTTCCTGTCATCCAGTGCTGAGATAATCCAAAATGGCCACCGTATATACCTACCTTATTAATTTCTACTTACAAAAATTTTCTTGATTGGGGCTTTCATTTCCTTTGTAAGATATTCAAAATGGTATTTCATAAGCAATTATGAAAGAAGTTTCCCCAAATACATATTTTGAAAATGTTTTAGGATAGTTTCAGAGATATTGTAATCCAAAATGGCTACCGAATGGCTATTTTTAGTAACAATTAAGCTTTTCGACCAACTCAACTACTTCTATTGACTGTATTTGATATTTTATAAATAATTTTAGTTGTTTCTTATTGAATATTAACTGAAAAAGTCCAGTAAGCTTTTAATTAGACTTGTTCCTGTCATCCAGTGCTGATATAATCCAAAATGGCTGCCGTTTATACCTTTTTGCTATATATTTCTACTAATATAAATTTTCTTGATTTAAAATGTTATGCAAATATTTTATGTTTGTGTCTTTCCATGTCTTTGTGCCTAACATAGTTCAATCTGATAAATGCTGAAGTTGGTAATGCTTTTACAGGATAATAGTCAGGCCTTTATTGACCACCATACAATTAAAATGTTTATTAGATCAAACTTGATTTTGTCTGATACAGATATAAGGATATATATGCAAATAAAGGGGATATTTCTTTCAAATGTTTAACCTATTTATTATTACTTAGTATAAAAATAAATGGATAAAATTTGAAGCGCTGTATAAAAGCCTATATTTTGTTCGCGGTTGTGTAATGTACATGTACACAAAACACATATTTGTCATTAGTTTTCGCGGGTTAGTGTAAATTGTTATTTTCAGTTGATTATTATGGAGAATATTCGTCTTACATGGATGAATCATTATCATGGTTTATCAAGCAAGGCATTTAATAAGTGGTTCAAAGCCTGGGTCATTTCGTCTGGTTTTTTTTAAATCTACGGAAACAAATATGGGACTTATGTTAACCACTGAATGGTACAAAAAGCCCCATGAAGCTAAATACCCTTTTCACTTATTTAACGGATTCCCTTAGGAGAAACTCTGATCTTAGCGAAGCTATTTTTCCTTTTTTTTTTACAAGTGCAATGTAGATAGATTGGAAGCTGGGTACTAATAAGTCGAGGAAGTTTGACTTGTTCATTAACAAAACCCAGTTCTTACGTGAAGTCAAATCTTTGATGTTAAGACCTTGCACAAATGTGATTTTATCAGACGAGAGAGACGTTGTGTCTCCAAATATGTGTCCATTATTCTTCCAGTGTCATTTAATGATTCAATAGGTAACCCTGTGAGTTTATACAGCAATGGCAATGCTGTTTTGGGCCCGATGCATTCCGTTTTTGACTTCAGATACAGTATGGCAATGTATATTCTGCAACCGGTATGTATTATTATAACTTATCGAAATCAAAGGGTTGATCCTAGAAAAAGTATCCGGGAAAATGCGAAACAATAGAAACAATAAAGACAATATGATTATGATGATGTTCTGAGATGTGACAATGAGCGTCATTAAAGCAAGGGAGGCCATGCACCATCACAGTTGTAACACGAACTTTAAATAAACTCTTAAAAGGAATCATAGTATTAAAGAGAAAGTAACTAAATCAGATCAAGATTCTTGGCAATCTGACCATTGAATGTTCTCAAGGATCACGTTTCTGAAACACTAATTGACTCCGAAGGCGTTGCGATTTTAACTTTCTTTCATATAATTATGCTACATTGATGTTCTCAATGAAGGTGGTAATCCTCACAGGCTTGAAGTCTGGGTGACAGGACTAGCAGGATTTTCCCGCAATTGAAGTTCGTTCAATGATCTAACAATAGTTGAACTTTTCTTTCCAAACAGACCTAATAAAAGGCAATGAAATCAAAAGGGCAAATTTTGACTACAATTCAACTGTACTGGCAATATCTTCTTTGCAATGCTGAATCAAACACCTAAAAAAGGCCTACCTGAACCCTTAACTGTCGAAACTCTAGTGAAGGGTCAAACTTAGCTGCAAGGTGACTCGAAGTGATTCTTAAATGAATGTGCTATACACAGGTTCAACTTCTAGCGCTAGACTGATAGTCATTGCAGGCTAGTTACAGCAAATTGAAAATTATATTCTATGAGTGTATAAAGTGTAGGTTTCATATCATACCAACTAAGTGCATGTATATTTTTGCAACCAACCGTTAATAAAGTTGAATCTTAGCAACTCTGACTAGACGATTTGTCAATACATATATCTTGCTTTCTTTTACTTTAAAACATTTATAAGAGCATCTGATTGTGGGTTTTAATCTTCACCACATATTCTCGCGTAACTATAGTTCATGTATATATCTTACGTTGACTTATATTACATGTACTGTATAATTATACTCTTACATATACATGTACATGGACCATTGCTTCACTATCAGGTGCAGTGACAAGTGAAAGAACAGCCTGTTTGGTCAAGACTTTTCCAGTGACACAATGTTTGCTGCAAGTCATGAAAATATAAAAACAGGAAAGCACCTCACTATGGGTCTTGGAATCAAAAGTCTAACCTTTCTAGAAAGGTTATTTATATTCTCAACCATATCTGTCATAGCAGAAACTACATGGGAGTAGAAGAACTGGTATAATGCCCAAATCCAGACCAGTTGTCAAACCAGTTGTAACAATCTATTAAAAGTTGACATTTAACACTCACTTACGGTAATTCTGTAGCTTATTCAGTTTTCAGTTCTTCTACTGGCATGTGGTTTATGTGATGACTCATATGGTTCAGAATATTAATAACCTTTTTAGAACCTGTCAGGCTTTTAATACCAAGAATCATAGTTAGGTACTTTCCCTTTTTCCACATGACTTCCAAAATACTATCGCATGAAACAGTCTTGGCCAAATAGACTGTTATTTCACTTCTCACTGCGCCTAAAACTAAAACAGAGTTATTACATGTACATGTACCGGTATATGTAAGAGCAGTGTTTCTTGGACATGCTCCTTGGGAACATTCTACGCATAGCCAGCTTGCAAAGATTCATGCTCTGATTTGGTAAATTTCTCTAGAATACTATTATCCCTATTTAGAGTTTATTTAAACTTCCTTTTACAACTGTGATGGCAAATAACCTCCCTTGCGATCATATGAGTATCACTTATTCATGCTGAAAGTCACTCATCTTCACTTCTCAGAGCAACATCATAATCAATAGATTGTCTTGATTGCTTCCAATGTTTCGCAGGATACTCCTTCTTGGATCAGCCCCTTTATTGTGATAAGTTATCACAGAGCTTGGGGAATAAATACAGCTGTACATAATTGGGATCATAGCTCAACTGTCTATGATACACTAAGAACGCAATGTTTACGCTTTTGTATCCTTTGTGTCTGTTTGTTCCCCGAACCCCGAACAGGAGTCACAGTACTTTAGCAGCTCACATTGAATCATGAAATGACACTAGAAAAATAATTGACACATATTTGGAGACAATACATCTCTCTTGTCTGATTAAGTCACATTTTATCTATTAGTGCCTAAGTATTTCCATCAAATGGTTTTACTTCATTTAAGTATTGGGATTTGTCAATGTGCAACACACACTTCCTCGACTTATTGTTGTATATCTTCCAGTCTAACTACATTGCACTTGTGAAAGATCATAATCAGTATCGTTCAAATCACAATTAAATTAGTAAAACGAGTATTTAGCTTCGGTGCGGCTTTTGAATCACCAATTAAGTTTTTAACTTATGTCCCGTATTTGTTTCCGAAGATTCAAACTATGAAATAATAAATGCTTTGTAACACTTATTAAACGTCCTGCTTCATTTATCATGCTATGGCCAGATTTACTTATATTCACCGTAGACATACATAAGAATTTTCAACTGAAAATAGCAATTTCAACAAACCAGCGAAAACTAGTGACAAATATGTTTTATGTGTATTATACACCCGGGTACAAAAAAAAGCTTTTATATAGTGCTACACATTATATACATTTGTTTTGAACTAAAAAATAATTAATATGTCCTACCTTTGTAAAGAATTATCCCCTTTAAAATTATTGGCTAATATATCCTGATAGTTATCTGTATCAGAAAAACAACTTTATCAAATAAATACTTTGATTGTATGGTGATCAATGTAGGCCATAAATTATTCTTGTAAAATCATTACCAACTTCAGGATTTATCAGCATGGACTATGTTTGCCACAATGACATGGAAAGACACGCATAAAAAAAGATTTGCAAAACCTGGCAAATCAAGAAAGTTTATATTGGTAGAAAATAGTAAAAAATGGTACCAACGGCAGCCATATTGGATAATATCAGCACTGGACCACAGGAACCAATCAAAATGAAAGCTTACCGGACTTCTTAGTTAATGTGTAAAAAGAATCAACTAAATCGGTTAATATAATATCAATTACAGTCAATAAAAGTAGTTGAGTTGCTCCAAAAGCTTAATTGTTACTAAATATAGCCATTTGGCAGCCATTTTGGATTTCAATAAGTCTGAAACTATCCTAAAACATTTTCAAAATATGTATTTGAGGAGTCTTCTTCAATAATTGATTACAAAATACCATTTTGAATCTCTAAAAAATGAAATGAAGGCCCCAATCAAGAAAATTTATGCAAGTAGAAATTAATAAGGTAGGTATATACTGTGGCCATTTTGGATTATCTCAGCACTGGATGATAGGAAACTCATCAAATAAAAAGCTAGTATGATATCTAAGTTGATGTACAATACGAATCAACTAAAATTGTTCCATATGAGTATAAATTGCAGTCAATATAAGTAATGTTATTCCTCGAAAAGCTGAAATGTTACTAAAATTAGCCATTTTGGATTTCAATGCGTCTTAAACTTTCCTGAAACATTTTCAAAATTTGTATTTAGATAAACTACATTGATAATTGCTAACAAAATACCTTTTTTAAATCTGTAACACATGAAATAAAAGCCCAATAAGGATGTCATTTTTTGCTTAAAAATCCAAGGGCAGACAACTTTAACCTCAATTATCGCCCCTTATCACTACCTAAATACGCGTCAGACGATTGTTTCCGAACTCCTGAGGAAATATGCTATAAGATAGTACCAAATGGTTGTATGGTCCTTTCACCGCAAATAAAAGTGGTCTACAGCTTAGACTACATGTAGCAATCAAAAGGTCATAGGTCGAGACCCATCCGATCCAAATATTTTTTTTAGTGTCCGATTTATTGACTTGTCAATCCATAACGCAGTAATCAAGAGACATGTTATGTTTAGTCTTCGTTGATTAGAACTAGTGATGTTTACGGTCCAAGTATATGTCCACTTACCTGTACGTTTTAGTTTAATGACTTACAAGTCAATTAAATCGGTATACATGTAAACGATTTGATCGAACTATAAAGCCACACATTGAAGCTTATCAATACGCTAACCTTTTCAAGATCGATATTGCCCATTATAATTATGTTAAAACAATATAATAAACCTTGTATGCAAGTCCATGAATAAATAATAATGCATTTTAATGACAAAGTTTTAATTCTAATGTAGGTAACTGTATCTAAACAACAAATATCCCACATTTTGATAAGAAAATATGTTATTACAACAAATCCTGACTGTAATATTTTCTAATTTTTTCAGACTGACTAGTTCATCAACCATTTATTTGAATAAAATGAAAACAAATATACATTGAATGAGTTAGCTTTTTGTAATTCAATTTTTTAGCATTTTGCAAAATTTAAATAGCTGATAACATCTTTCTGAACACCTTTATTCAAAATGTTTTTAGCTTTTCTTGTAATGAATGTTGTGGACTACTTATTGGGTGAGAATTATAGTCATTAGCTTTATTCATTTTTAAGAAAAATAAAATCATCAAAATTCTAGGTTTTTGTCAGAAAAAAGACCTTAAAGACAAACCACACGATAAATTTTGCCTATATTTACACACATTGTTTCTTAGGCTATTATCATTCTTCATGAAAAGTTTCATAACAATCGTATGGAAACTACGCGTATATGCGAAGTTACTTAAAAGCTGTAGGAATGGAGGAGTTAGTGCACAAAGTAAGTACTGTACTGTATATATGGGGGACAAACGGAAAGTCAGGTCTGATGTAGTATATTGAATATTAACGATATACACACGCTGTGGAACGAAACAAATTCGCAATTACTGTAGGTTTTATCATTTTGTATGGAAATTGAATCTTTTTTCCGAATATTTAATATTACATCTTGAAATATTTGATATGCTTCAAAACTTGATGTAGGATTGCCAATTTGGGTCTACAAAACATTGACAAAGAACGATTAAACGAGTGGCAGTAATTTATGTACGCCTCTCTGTCTAATCAGAAATTAATTCAGCTTTTGAAAGATATTTACCCTTAGTGACTTTAAGTTAATCAACAGGTTCCTGTTTACCTTACACAGCTAAAATACATCAAAAACATATGACAGATTTCCAGGGTGGGAACTTATTTATGGCCAGCAACACTAGGACAAGACAATACCAAGAAAGAAATCGGATTAGTAGAAACAGATCAGTATCGAAACCCGTCACGTTTTTTTTTCTACCGGTGCAACAAGTGGATGGGATGGGGGTTTATTTGATAGTCGCATTTACCTGTCTTGGTCAACAGAGCGAAAGTAACGTGCTTTTTGGCACAACAGTGTAAACTCTGGACTTGACATCGTTATGTCTCTTGTTTTGTTAACTGGTTGCTTCTTAGGAGGGGATGGTTGGGACTGCATTTACTAAAACTCGATTTTTGATTTCGTTTCACTTTCTGGACAATAACCAGGGGAGACATGCGTTTTTCAAAAAAAAAATGTTTGGAAATTTGCGAAAATTTCAATGTTATGCGTTTCACAGATGTATTTGAATGTCACATTGCCATGGGAATTTGTATTAAATGGTTAGCCGGGAAGTCTCCTCATCTGTCAGTTTCTGCACCAATCTATATAAAATGCCAGGATTTGAGATTGATGGCAGCACTCACTCTATACAGTCTGATTCAACACAACGAATTGCTGCTATGTAGAGATCTACCGGTATAATAAACACATAATCTGATGTTTTTGTGTAATTGGACTAGAGAGATAGCCTATTCTTTCAGAAGCATGCATTTAGTAACTCATTATGTAATTAACACTATGATGAGTTCTTTACTGTGTGTTTCTGCTTGGATGGTTCCACCAAAAGCGAAATGAATTCAACAACACCCGCAAATGAAAAGTTACTTGGATGAATGACAGAAATGGATGAAGCTGATGACAGCAGTTTAGCAAATAACAAGGAGACACGTGGATCAAGGAGGATAACTTAAAGGGATGGAGACAAAATACACTTAACCCATTACCCCATACTATGTTTCTAGTTTTGAAGACAGGTGACCACTTAAAGCAGTTTGAAAGTAGAGCAGAATGTGCCTTAAGGTGCATTCTGTTTTACTTTCAGCATGCTTTAAAGCTACCAGCTGCTAGAATGTAGAAATCTTTTCTAATGTTTAATTTATATTCTCAACTGTATGAATTGGAACTATTTTCTTCAGTGGAGGGATAAATTATAGACGTTAAAAGGCGTATAAATTTATGGGGTAATGGGTTAAAACTGCAGTTCAGGCATTGTTTTGTTATCATATTATGAACATTTTCAAAATGGTATTGTCAGTAAACTGCCTGTAAACTACACTAGACAGATCTGACAATGCAAGATATGATATCAGATACTTCATCACATCTTAGAGAAAGATAAAAGGACCTCTTCAACTGTTTAATGGCAAAAACTTTTTCACGCTTTTTTTTCTTTTTTTAATGTAAAAAATATGATTGTCTGTTATGTTGAACATTGTTGTTTGGATTTATTACCAAATCTGGCAAACTGTTTTATTTTCATTTCCAACATCTCACATAAGCTTGAAATGTCAATATCTATCATTAATATCCATTTTGCTGTGCTTTTGCTTGAATTAGTAATGTTCAAAAGAATTATCACAGCTTATTGAACAAAAATTAGAGCAGACCTTCCTTTACAAGGAAAATAATCATGTTTTAAATTAAGGTGGTTCGACAGCGGGCGGCCCGCATCTCGAGTTCCGGAAATGCTGACGACTTTCACCTGATCTTTGCGGCACGTGCTTATAGTAGAAAATTTAGATAAAGAAAAGTTTGATCTTACTCAGTGTCTGCTCTGTTAGCGCAGTGGATACGGTGATAGACTTGCAATCCAACGGTTCTAGGTTCGATTCCCACTCGGTTCAAAACTCTTTTTTTTAACAAATTGTCTGATTTTAGTGACTAGTCATTTCATAACGCAGTGATCAAAGGACAGGCTATGTTTAGTCAAGTAATAATGAATAATATCAGATGCAAGTATAGTCAAGTGACAGCTAAATTTGTGAGTATTTATAGCCTATATGACAGATGGCAGCTTAACACAGGACAAACATAATGCTAAAAGATAGATCCTAAAGGAGCTTTTATGCATTACTTTTGTTATGCATTAAGCAGTCACTTGCCTTTAAAGATCTACAGGCTACCGTTTTCAATGGTCCCTTATTACAGGTTTGACTTATGGTATTATTTAGAGCTGACGGCATTTTAAAGTTGAACTCAAGGGAGGTTACTCGTTTTGTGTTTACATTTTTTCAGAATTTCAGGAAATCATGTATAAAATGTAAATTCCACTGTAGATTTTCATTAAATGTTTGTGACTAGTAGAATTAAGTTATATCTATCTAATAAGAGTAAAATAAGTGTACGTTAAACAGCTAGATATTTTGTAATTTGAGATTTTCAGAATTTGACTTTTTTTAAATATTGATATTTCCAACAAATATGTCATAAAATACTTTTGTTTGCCCAATATCTTATAGTCTATGTACAGTTTACTTGAATGTACAGAAATTATTGAGTTATATCATTTTATAAAGAAAATATCCCTGTTTATAAAAAAGGAGCTTTTTTCGACAAAAGGTCCTGTCAGAAAAAAACGGCACTGTAACTTTTTTTTATTTTAACGATTTTTCACTCTCCATATGGTATATTTCAATTCTGAGAAGACTGATAAGCTTGGCGACTCTATAATGTAGACAAACCACCTTTCAAGCTGATGCTGATGTTACATAAAGTTTTGACCCTGTGTTAATGAGACTGAAAACCAAATTTTTACTAAAATCGTATATTTGGTAAATGGGTGACAGGCACCCATATAAGAAATGGATTTAAAAACAAAAAAGATATTTAAAAAAAAAAAATGGGGCATGTCCCAGTTACACAAATACCCCCCCCTTGGTACAGGAAGGGGAATCCAGACTATCAAATGTAAACTGTACGAGTTAGAGCGAGGAAACTGTCGTGGAGCGCCATTTTCAAGGGCCATAACTCCAAAGGGCCTAGCATGAATTGGTGCTGCTGGTTTTGAACTTGGTCTCCATTTTATGTCAACAAACATTTTCAGAAAGTTTGGTGAAGATCAGATGAAAAGCAATGTGTTTGTGAAACACAAATGCCCCCAGCCAGCATCATGTTCTGTAATGTAACACTTATTTGCAAAAGTAGGTCAAAAGTCAAGGTCGCATGGTAAATGAAACAATGGCATAGTTGGAGAAGTCTTAACACAAGAACAATACAATGTACATACAAAGTATGGAAGCTCTAGGCTTACTGGTTCAAATGTTATAGAAATTTAGAGATCTATACAAAAGTAGGTCAAAGGTAGAGGCCACAAGGGCTTACATTTTGGCATGGTCGGAAAGGTCTTGACACAAGGAAGACACATGCCAAGTATAAAAGGCCCAGGTGCACAAATGCAAAAGTTATAGCCAATGTAAAGTTTTTGTTAAAGTTTGATTAAATAGGTCACAGGTCAAGGTCACATGGATGGTCAAAGATGTTGGTATGGTTGGAAAGGTCTTACCACAAGAAATATACATACAATATATGAAAGCCATTGAACTTCTGGTGCAAATGTTATAGCCATTTAAAGATTTTTACAAAAGTAGGTCAAATGTCAAGGTCACAAGGTCAAAAAGGTTTGTATGGTTGGAAAGGTCTTGACACGAGGAAGACACATGCCAAGTATAAAAGGCCCAGGTGCACAAATGCAAAAGTTATAGCCAATGTAAAGTTTTTGTTAAAGTTTGATTAAATAGGTCACAGGTCAAGGTCACATGGATGGTCAAAGATGTTGGTATGGTTGGAAAGGTCTTACCACAAGAAATATACATACAATATATGAAAGCCATTGAACTTCTGGTGCAAATGTTATAGCCATTTAAAGATTTTTCCAAAAGTAGGTCAAATGTCAAGGTCACAAGGTCAAAAAGGTTTGTATGGTTGGAAAGGTCTTGACACGAGGACGACACATGCCAAGAATAAAAGGCCCAGGTGCAAAAATGCAAAATTTATAGCCAATGTTAAGGTTTTTGGTTTAAGTTTGATTAAATAGGTCAAAGATCTGAAAGGTAACATGGTCAAAGACGTTGGTATGGTTGGAAAGGTCTTGCCACAAGAAATATACATACAAAATGTGAAAGCCATGGGCCTACTGGTACAAATGTTATAGCCATTTGAAGATTTTATACAAAAGTAATTCAATCAAATGTCAAGGTCACAAGGTCAAAAAGGTTTGTATGGTTGGAAAGGTCTTGATACAGGGAAGACACATGCCAAGTATAAAAGGCCCAGGTGCAAAAATTGGAAGAGTTATAGCCAAGGTTAAGGTTTTTGGCACATATAGACGGACAGACAAACATATTTGACAAAAACTTTATGCCCAAATTCTGGGGGGGGGGGGGGGGGGGGGGGGGGGGGGGGCATAAAAAGAGCTTGATTGGGATTCAAACCTTTGTGGAGAAGGCTAAAAGAGGTATGCTCAAAAGTGTGTATGCTTGTTAAATCGCACAACCAAGGGGACGATATTATCCGACTGTCTGTTTTATCTTATTTGAATTGTATGTAACGAGAGACTACAAGAGACTGAGACAAGTGACTAGGCCCAGCACCTTGGTGTGGGTGCCCTATAGTAATTGTCCTGTATGTCAGTCAGACTTTTTGTCTGCACAACCCCAGCTGCAGTGCTAATTATAAGTTCATAACTGAACTAGTCACAAACAAGATTAGATGTGTTTTGAAGAACTATACTGTTGATGTGACAATGACCTCTAATTACTTTTATCGGACATGATAAAACTTGTACAGAGCACGAGAGCATCTTGAGTTGAGCAGTGGCATGCTAAATATGAAATTTCTATGACAAGTAATTCTAAAGTTAGCTTTGAAAAGTCTGCCTATTTTGCCAGTAAATGACCTCTTAATGACCTTAATGATGTGTAAGGACATAACCCATCAGGACATGGTCCAACTTATAAGGAGCTCAAAAGCTTCTTGAGTTGAGGCCAAATATGAAGTCTCTATCATAAGAAGTGTATCTATAAATTACAGCATGATGCATTGCTGTTTGACAACCTTCACCTTTTGACCTTGACCTCTGTGAGATTATTTTATTTTTATGCCCTCACATAACTTGGTGACAGAGTTATTGGGTAAAGGGTTAATGGAAGCATGAGCCATTCAATGCCACAATATCAAATGAACTCTTTCATATTGATAAATGATCGGTTTATTTTAACTTTATGGTGTGTAAACGCTTTACCCCACAGCCTGTTCTCTGAAAGGTGACCACCTATTCTGCTTTATTTTCAGCTAGCTCAAAGCTATCATTGCTAAGAATTATGAAAACTAAACTATCACTAAAGGTGATTGATACCCCCACTCCAAACTGACCAGTCACAAACAACACAATGATATGTAGATTATAATACATGTATATTTTTTAAGGGACAAAGTTTCAAGTTGAAAAGAGGCATAATTCTGTAAAAAATTATGCAAGAGTTGTCACACTTGAAGAAAAGTCTCACAATACAACACTTATAATGTGTACCACGTTTGAAGACGATATCATGAATAGTTTCAAGAAAATGACAAGTTCCAAGAAAATAGAACGAAATTTCAAGTTAAAAAGGGGCATAATTCTGGCATTTGCTGGCAAGATTTATGTAACTTCAAGTACAGTCTGCAAACATCACACTTATAATGTGTACAAAGTTTGAAGACAATGTCATAAATATTTTTCAAGAAAACATCATGTCCAAAGAATAAATGCATATTAAGGAACAAAATTTCAATTTATAAAAGGGCATAATTCTGTCAAATTTTGTGCAGGAGTTGTCAAACTTAGTGAAAGTCTCACAATACAACACTTATAATGTGTACTAAATTTGAAGACAATATCATGAACAGTTTTCATGAAAATGGCATGTTCAAAGAAAGAAATCTCAATGAATGGACGAAAAAATCAAGTTAAAAAGGGGCATAATTCTGTCAAATTTAGTGCAAGTGTTGTCAAACCTTAAACAATAACTCACAATACAACACTTATAATGTGTGCCAAGTTTGAAGACAATATCATGAATAGTTTTCAAGAAAATGGCATGTTGCAAGAAAAATATCTCAATTAAGAGACAAAAAGATTATAAAAATAAAAAGGGGCATAATCCTGTCAAATTTAGTGCAAGAGTTATGAAACCTGTCAATGAGTGTTTACATAACACTGATAATGTGTACCAAGTTTGAAGATTGTATCATAAACAGTTTTCAAGAAATAGGCAAATGTCCCGAAAAAACCGCGACGGACGGACAAGCCGTTTCCTATATAGCCCCCTACACCACTAGTGGTGGGGGTATAATTATTTTTACAGTGCATAATTGATGACTAAATAAAGTGAAACTATTCTCTTCAGTGGAGTGATAAATCATATGTGTAAAAGGCATATTTATAATAAAGTCATATGACATAATTGGTTAAAGAGATAAAAAGAAGGAGTCATCTGATTCAGGTTTACACTTTTTTCAAAGAATGCATTTTTCTGATCCAAGCACGATATCCATTACTCCATAGATAGCTAGCCTGTTTACACCTTAAATTTATTCCTCCATGGAAGAAGGTAATTCAATTTTATACAGCCATGCCATGGTATGTACAGGAAGAAATATTTTCTATGTTCTAGTACGGGATACTCAGCTTAAAGCAGGCTGAAAGTAAAGTAGAATGTGACGCACAACCAGATTTAGTATTAAAAATAGTAATTTGTAAATATATGTCAAACGCTTATATAAACGGGTAAGAAATAGTTTAGTATAAGAAATTCTGTATAAAAAATGCATTTCAATGAAAAAAATAATTGAGTTCTCTGGTTGGATTACAGTCCCATTGTGTTTTCAGACCTTTTCTTAATGCCTGAAATACAATAACGGTTAATAATATACTGTTTGAACATTCTTATGGGCCAAACTGATCTATGAAATGATGAAGACGGACCTCAATCACCTAAAAGGGCGATTTAAAATCATAAAAAAACGAAAATAGAACGTCTGACATAAACATTACCACACGGCTTAGTATCACGTGATACAGCCGAATTCAACTTCACTGGGGGCAAACGTATCTACCTCCGCCCGTCCATCCATCAGTCAGTTAGACTAACACACTTTTTTGTCCGCTCTCTAACTAAACTATTTTTATCCGATCTTCCACAAACTTGCTTAATATGTTCATTGATATAAAAAGAAGGTTTAGTTTGATTACAACTAAAATCGCATACTTTTTTTTTGAGTTTTTTGCCTGTTTATTAATAAAAAAATGACTGTTTCAGTCATTTTAGCACTCTAAAACAAACAGCTTTTATCGGATATTCACCAAACATGCTGAACATATTTATTCATATAAAATTTAGGTCTAGTTTGATTATTACTAAAAATCGCATGTGGTATATCTGAGTTTTTGCCCTTTATGTATTAATCAAAGTACTGTAGTACTGCAGGCTCGGACTTTCAGTTTAATGTAGAACAAAGTAATGCAGAAAGCTAATTATGGAGTTTCTGCATTACCATTGCCATGCATTAAGCAGAAACCTGCAGCGCTTAAAGACCCTAAAGAATTTTGTACTGTGCATGTCTTATAATGCATCGTCTGCTATGACTACTAGGTGAATGTTTATTACAAGGGAGTAAATACGGTGTTTAAATTGCCACAGGTACAGACTCAGGGAGTGCTGCTACAGAGTGTATCTGATAGTGACGTACCCAGTAACTGAAGCTCCGTTATAGCATATGTAAACCCCGTATGACAGGATTTGTTTGTAGGGGGAGCTAGACTCGCACCAAGTTCATACAATAGGATTCGAAATAGGCTCTCCGAGCCAATAAATGACTGTTTTCAGTAAGTTTTGCTCTCTAACACAAAAACGTTTTATTTGATCTTCACCAAACTTGCTGAAAATGTTTATTCATATAATATCAAGGTTTAGTTTGATTACTACTAAAATCACATAAGGTTTATCTGAGTTATTGTCTGTTTATTAAAAATAAAATGACTGGTTCAGTCATTTTTGCACTCTAACACATACAGTTTTTATCGGCTATTCACTAAACTTGCTGAAAATGTTTAATTATATTAAATTTAGGTCTAGTTTGATTATTACAAAAATCGCATGTGGCATATATGTGTTTTTGCCATTTATGTATTAAAAAATGACTGTTTCAGCATTTTTCGCTTTCTAACACAAACAATTTTTATCAGATATTCACCAAACTTGATGAAAATGTTTATTAATATTAAATCTAAGTCAATCATCTTAACTACCAAAATCGCACAAGGCATGTTTGAGTCATTGTCCTTGAATGACTAAAATTTTGCTATTTTATCCTTATTTTTGCCCTGTCCACTCTGTAAAAGTACCAGTTTTTATTCTATATTTAGCCAAATATTTGGTCAATGGTTGCATGTGCTTCATCTTAGCCGTGTTGGTAATAAGTTAAGTAATAAATGACCACTCCATTTCTCCTTTACCTCTTGAAGGATTTCCATTCAACTGTATTCGATTTTTTTCCTTGACCTAGATTTAATACCAATACACGTTGTCAGCAAGTTTGGTGAAGATCAAATAAAAAGTGTTTGTGTTAGAGAGCAGAAAATGCTGAAACAGTCATTTTTTAATTATTCAAGGGCAATAACTCAGACATGTCTTATGCGATTTTGCTAGTTATTGAACCTGACCTAGATTCTATACTAATAAACATTTGTAGCAAGTTTGGTGAAGATCCAAAAAGAAGTGTTTGAGAAAGAGAGCGGACAAGGCTGAAACAGTCATTTTCAGCAAGCTCAAGGTAAAGATTCTCCGTAGTTTGTTTCAATCGTTTACCCACCGTGAATAAAATGTACACGTTGTTATTGGATCTCATAGTGTTTAACCCTGTGTCTACTGGTCGGAACTTTACGGAATTTACAAACTATTTGAATCTAAAAAGACGCCGCGTAACGCGGCGTCTCATCTGGATCCAAACTGTTTGACACTCGTCTTAAGGTTTGTTTAATTAAAACAATGCATAAATCTAAACTGAACACATTTTGCAGACGACAATGTCAAAGCAGACGTCTGTGCAGCAGAATAAAGGTTAACAGGGTCATTTTCAGTGCTCCAGCTATAGATGTAAGCGAGAGTAATCTGAACTAATTTAACATTTTCTCACTCATTTCAGCACCGAATGCTATGGTGTTACTACTGATTAAATCGTCTCTTCGAGACAATTTTAATGAGTATGACAACATTGGGTTTAAAAGCAGAAATAAAGATTTTAGTTCTCGAAATACTTCCGTTATCTGGAGCCCTGTAGGGAGGCTTTTTAATTTGTACAGCACCAAAATATCATAAATAAAATTTAAAAAGCGAATTTCTTAGATAAAACCGGTTTTTGTGAAAGAATCACGTCCCACGTAGTTCAAATGGGACCCCAAACAACCGTTTTATGCAGGTCTCTCAAAAACACAATGCGGCTTTAAGCGATAGAAAATATATAAAAAACTAAGATTTGAAGACTTTTCTTGAGGGTGTTTTTAGGCTGATCATATTTTTCTAATGCCAGATGCACGATAATGCTACACATTTGGTTTTATTTGAGTATTTTCTTTTATTTTTGCAAATACACCATCTGGTTGCAAGTCGCTTTAAGGTGCAATGTGCTTTACTTTTTCAACCTGCTTTAAGTGCTACCATGGTAACCTGTCTTCAAAACTAGAAACAGGCTATGGGGTAATCGGTTAAAAGTAAAAGTGTAGGAATTGTTTAGAACTCTGTGATGAACAACTACAATGATTACTCACCCGGGCTGTCAAAGTGTCTGTTCAGAATAGAACAAAAGAAATGAAATGTCCTACAGGGCTCCATACAAGATGTCTAAACTGAACAAATCCCACATTTTCTCACTCATTTCAGAACCAAATCCTATAGTGTTACTACTCGTTAGAATTGTCTCGAGGATTGCACACCTTCAAGAACTTGTACTTACATACATTGTGTGCAAGTATAAACAAAATATGTTGAATGCTGTAGTTGCTAGAGTGTAAAAACTGTTAAATATGGCATTTTTAACACAAAAAGGGCAGATAACTCATAAAGTCCTAAAATTTTCTAAAAAAAAGAGTAATTTCCCACAGTGCTCCTATGATGACAAATAACTATACCAGGTTTCATCCAAATCTGTGTATCGGTTTCAGAGATACAGTTGCGGACGGACAACGTGACGGACGGATGGACGGACGTTCTAACGGGAGGATATTTATGTGGCTATTTTCTATGCATTTCTTTTGGGTGGCTAGCCACACAAGCGACAATTTATTTTTGCTCTAACTTGGAAAAAATGATCTGGAGGCTAACCCTACCCATAACCCTATGTTCCACAACTGGCCAGGTTAATGTCACAAGAAATGGTCAGGTTAATGTCACAAGAGACGGCCAGGTTAATGTTTTTCAATTATGGGGCTAAGAATTCTAGCCACATAAGTACCCTCCCGTAAGCACGGACACCGGATGGACAGACCTAAAACAGTATCCCTCTGCCTGAAAGGCAGGGGATAACAAACCATTTAACCCTTGTGACAAGTAAATAATCCTTTACAAACAGAATACATGTCAAAAGTACACTTGTCCTATGCAAACAATGGAGACCCAGATCACAAGACTCCTAAAGGAACAGTCTGATCCAGGCCATCAATGTTTTCACTGTCAAATACATGTAAATTGTAAAACTAGAAATTTGCTTCTGTCTGTAAAACACATATGACGCCCCCTAGTTGCTTATGGATTGGCAGAAGAAAGAAAAACATGACAAAGTTCAACCTATGTAATTCTTTATTTTTTCTTACAGAAATAACAAGAGGGCCTGAATGCCCTGATATCGCTCACCTGTTAAAATGAAGCCAGATAGCTTTACCTTTGAATTTCACTCGTTTTATTCTAAATCCATTCAAACGTGTAGTATAGCATGTAAACAACATTGGAATACGACCTCCTCTAGCAGAGTAGAATACATCAAGGGCAGATAATTAGCCTAAACAATACTAAAATAAAGCCTTTTCAAGCATTTCAAAGTATATCAAGGGCAGATAACTCTTGCCACAATGATCAAATTTCAACAATAATTGCACTCCCTCGAGAACTTTTAGCTATATATATTGTGTGCAAGTATAATTAAAATCCATTGAAAACTGTAGTTGCAAGAGTGTAAACAAAGTGTACGATAAGACATTTTCAGCAATTCAAAGGTAGATAACTCTTGACACATTTGTCTGATTTCAACCATAATCGAACTCATCTGAACTAATATGGTCATGTACAATCTGAGCAAGTTTAAAAAAGATTGGATTAAAAGTGTGGCCTCTAGAGTGTAAACACTGTTAAATATGGCAGTTTCAGCAATTCAAAGGTAGATAACTCTTGACCTAGTGGTCCGATTTCAACCATAATCTAACTCATTCCAACTCTTATGGTAATATACAATCTGCGCTAGTTTGAGAAAGATTGGATAAAAAGTGTGGCCTCTAGAGTGTAAACATTGTTAAATATGGCATTTTCAGCAATTCAAAGGTTAATAACTCTTCACCTATTTGTCTGATTTCAACCATAACCAAATTTATTTGAACTCTTATCGTCATATACCATCTTAGAAAGTTTGAAAAAGATTGGATTAAAATTGTGGCCTCTAGAGTGTAAACACTGTTAAATATGGCATGTTCAGCAATTCAAAGGTAGATAACTCTTGATATATAAATTTGATTTGAACCATAATCAAACTCATCCGAACTCTTATCATTATGGTAATATACAATCTGAGAAAGTTACAGAAAGATTGGATCAAAATTGTGGCCTCTAGAGTGTAAACACTGTTAAATATAGCATTTTCAGCAATTCAAAGGTAGATAACTCTTGACCTATTATTTATATTTCAACCATAATCGAGCTCATCCGAACTCTTATGGGAATATACAATCTGAAAAAGTTACAGAAAGATTGGATCAAAATTGTGGCCTCTAGAGTGTAAACACTAAAATTGTTGACGACGGACGACGGACATTCAAGGATTGCAAAAGCTCACCCTGAGCTAGCTCAGGTGAGCTAAAAAACCTGAGGATATACAATGTATTCAACTGTGACATTATCATATGTGTAAGACTCAAATCGAAGAGTAGTCCCTGATTGAGAGCTGATTAAAAAACGTGGGCTGTTTTCTCCCAAATAGTGTGCCGGTTCATAACCAAACAAGAGCCACATGCAGCTCTAAGTCGCTTACCTGATATACCATGGTTACAGTTCTGGGCAAATTTGGCAAGTGGTTTCAGAAAAAGATTGTGCAGTTAGCTTTCATCTAGGCATATCAGGAAAACTTTAACCACCCACTGACAGTGATGCAATAAATTTAAGCTAGCAAAATTATTTAAAGATATCTGGTAGAGGGTCACCAATGGATCATTTGTATAAACTTATTTTCAATCTGGATCAGTAATCATTTTTCACCATATTTTACTATAAGCCATCATAGTTATATTCACCCCCATCCACTGGTGGCCATTTCGTTTTAGCTTGGAAGATTATTGGAAGAGAACAGGCGAGGGGTCACCCATGAATAATTTCTTCAAAATTACTTTTTAATCAGACCAGTAGTTTCAGAGAAAAATATTTAAAAAAAAAAAACTCTTAACATTATATAAGAAAATCTTGCCCAACCAACTGGCGTCTATGTTTTTTAAGATATGTTGATGTTGTTGTTGACATAGGGTTTTAAGTCAATTTAAGTTTAACAGTATTTCAGTCATATCGCGACTCCAGGAGACAATCACTTAGCGAAATGAAATGGCATTGAAACCGCATTGAAAGAGCAGTTTTTTTAAAACATTTAATGAGCATTGAAAAATAAATGGAAATGCTTCTTCATTTATATACAAACCATTCAAACAGCATTCGAACAGCATTCAAACAACATTCAGACAGCATTTAAAAAGCCGAATTATGTAAATTAGCCTTTAAATTTTGACCCAAAAAATGGTGTTTAGCGAAATGAAATGGAATTGAAACAGCATTGAAAGAGCAGTTTTTTTAAAACATTTAATGAGCATTGAAAAATAAATGGAAACCAATTTTCCAGTATGCTTCTTCAGTTATAAAAACCATTCGAACAGCATTCAAACACCATTTAAAAAGCGGAATTATGTAAATAAGCCTTTAAATTTTTACCCAAAAAATGGTGTTTAAATGGTTTACTAGCATTTAAATTTGTGGAAAAACTGGTTAATTAAATGTCATTTCAATGGTTTACTAGCATTGAAATTTGGGCCAAAAAATGGTAAATTAAATGTTTCAATAAATGCTTTTTCAATGGTATTTCAATGGCTCAAAAAAGGTGTTCAAATGAGATCCCTTAACCCATTACTCCATAAAAATGACTCCTCACACTTTATTATTACACTAGGGAAAGTAGTCCCCATGAAGTCCTGAACATAAAATACCAATGTCATTTAGAATATTTCCATAAGGTAGCTAAAAGCAGGGTGAAAGTAAAGCAGAAAGCTTTGAAATAAATATTATGCTTTACTTTCAACCTGCATTAAATGGACACTTGCCTTCAAAACACAAGCTATGGAGTGATGGGCTAAGCCTCAAACCCTAGCAATGAATATACTTCACAAGTATACCAGTGAATAGTACACTTGTCCTATACATAGAGTGTAGAATCAGATACAAATAATGCAGACCAAGGAGCCTTCTGATCAATGTGACCTTCACCAGAACTTTTCTGCAATGCCTTTCTGTGCTTATCTGCATAAAATATTACTCACACATTTTGAAATACTTGATTAAGCATTTGAACACCTTCTCATAAACCCTGGAACAAACAGTGATCATTTACCTCATTAATTGTATCAAAAACACACAGATGAAGACTAGTGAATCCACAACAATAAAACCATGTGCCAGATTCAAATTCATGGCGGCGGACATCTTGGTTTATAATGGTTCAGACTCAAACACTGACTTCTGGTTATAATGGTTCAGACTAAAACACTATCTAAATTAAAAGGTAAATCATTGTTTTTTCAATGGCTTTCAATGGTCTTGTATGCACATTCCCAGGCAAGAAAATGGTTGAGGAGATTAAATGCTACATCAATGCTGTTTAACTGGTCTGTCCTCACTCAGACCATTTATTCTACCATTTCAATACCTTTTTTATTTCAATGGTGCGCTAAAACCTTTAAATCAGTTTGTTTAAAGGCTGTTTCAATGGTTTTCTCTTGAAAAATGGTCTTTCAATGCTAAGTCTTGTTGTTGTTGTTTCTGCTGAGGTTTATAGTCCCGCATAAGCTTCATCAGATGCGTCATCCCATTGTCTCAGGTTTGGGACAATGATCAATGCTAAGTCAAGGCTCTTTAAATGGTTTTATACCATTTCATTACGTAAGGGTTAAGTTGCCAGATGAACGCCTCATTTACATTGATCTAAAAACTTGAGGTACTGGTCTAGAAATTTTAACCCTGACCAGAATACCAGAATTACAAATATTCTGGATTTTAACAGTTTCAGTTCTTTGACTGACATACAAATACATCAATTTATGATCTCAATTCTTTACAAAAGTTTATTGTATCTCTTTTAAACTGTTCAAATATATTGCTCATCAAATGATGTATTTACTCCAATAAAAAATTGATTGTTTTTGTCCGCATTCACCTACAGTTTGTTGTGTCTCCAGCGGCACCCTGTGAATGAATATGGTGCTCTGCTAAAATGTTGATAAATTGGTGCATTGCAGAAGTAAATCAGGAAGACACTTTGCCATTTCTCCCACAGGTTTTCGGCGCGTAAGCTATGACCCCCCCCACCCCCCCTCGCTGCTACCCCCCCCCCCCCCCCCCATAAATCTTTCAAAATGAGTCAAAATACATCCATATGTTCAACAAACATCCTTAACAAATGTTTCAAGAAGTTTCAAAAAAAATTTATTTTTTTTCGTATCATGTATGTATACACTTATAAATTAGCAAAAAAAAGATTTTTTTTTAAATTTCACGAAACTTCAGGAAATGTTCTTTTATGATGATTATTGAATGTATGGATAGATTTTAGGGTATTTTATCCACGTTTGGTGGTGGTGGAGGGGGGTTATAGCAGCTAGGGGTAGTGTCATAGCCAACGGGCCGAATGCCTATGATTTCTCCTTTACTTATGTTCTTTATCCAGCAACCGAAGTAATACAATATGAAACTATACTTTTTCTAGTAAGAAATATTTCTAGGAAGCCGCTGAACACAAGACTAACTGTTTAGCTTATAAGTAAGGAGAGAAACTCAATAAGTGTATTCTTTCGTTTCAATCTTTTTTCTAAGTATTGTATAATAACGTTAGCATGTATAATTGTAATCATATGTACTTCTGGAAATAACTATGTTTAAACTTATTTATGATGGATGTATCCATCAATCAAATCCCTGAAAGATTACACTTTTTAGCAGTCTTCAACTGTATCATGCAAGACTATGACTATGGCAGTGGTTCTCATTCTTTTCTGCCAGTTGACCGAGCTGAGCAAAATAATTTTTTGAAATCTGGTAGAGTGCATCAATGGATAATTTGTGAAAAATTATTTTCAAGTTGGACCAGTAGTTGCAGATTTTTTTTTTTTTTAAAGGTTTTTAAAGTTTTAACTATACAGTAATATAAGGAAAAATTGCCCACCAACTGGAAGCCATCTTTCTAAGATTTTTAAAGTTTTTACTCTACAGAAATATAAGGAAAAGTTGCCTCACCCACTGACAAGCTGTGTAGACCTAGATGTTGCACTATGCAGTGTCTGACCTGTGTTAAGTATTTTTATTATCTATACCTATCGATGCTTTATAGAGATTTTCAGTTAGATAAATATCATATCGTCACTGTTGATATCATCACTACATGATTGTAGTGATGATATAACTTTTTGTGACGTCACGTCATAATTAGTTTTGTGACGTAAACAATCAATTTTGTGTGTTTTTTTTCTGTAAAAACGTCATTAAAATATGTATAATAAATAGAATAATCAATTCCTTTGAAGAGATATGAAAAATATATCACTCGAATAGGTTGTTTTCTGGTTAAAAAACTTGTCCTGCTAGTCGTCATCGTTGAAATCGGTGTTTGTACTCACTCCTGCGCCATCTGTTTTATCATTAGAATTAAGGGCCATCTTTTTTAGAGGAATTGCAACAGAGACACCTGTCTTGGTTATTCGGCGTATTTGTGGAAGGTCAATTTGTGTACACTCTTACTAGGTGGGTCCGAAGACATTCTACCCTGGTTTATTTTATTCCTGGATGGTTTCTGGTGCGTTCTGAATGCGTATCTCGCATTCCAAATAGGTATAATACAAACATAAATATATGCAAAAAAATGCATCTCAAAATGACATTTAATATTTTATCTACGACTTTTTTAACATACTTTTTGACAGATTGCCTTCCAATCATTCATCTCTAACCCCTACTCTACCACCGTACCCACTACGATTAGTGTATGCACTCTTACTAGAGGGGCGCGGGATCATGCTCTCACGGCCGGAAATTTTTATTCCTAGATGGTCTCTGGTGCGTTCTGAGGACGGTTCAAAACATGTATGTTTATTAGTGATATAAATATCTGTCAAAATTCGACTGAAAATAACATGAATTACCCTTCAATCTAGGATAATATCTTGTTCAACATGATGTTTTCCAGTTAAAAATTATAAAAACCTACCCATATCCTTACTTACTCATATTAGTGTGCGCATTCTTACTATACAGTAGTGGGAATCGGGGTATGCTCCCGCGGGATTTTTTTCTTAGAGGGTCTCTGGTGCGTTCTGAGGGCGTTTCTAACTTTCAAAACAGGTAAAATACTCACAGAAAGCTATGTAACGATCTAGGTCTTTTTACTAATATTGGCAAAATTATTAGGGGTGGGTCATGCCCCCTGTTCCGACGGACCTGTACGTGTAGCCAGTAGCCATGCTACAATTATTAGGCACACAGGTCTATGTTTTCACGCTTTTCCTGTTGCTATTTTGTGGACCCGGACTCACTGGGGGCCATCGAAGTATAACAACGACCCGTTTCGCACAGAAGCCTCCTATATAATTTCAATGACGACTTCAGTTGGAATCATATACATTTACAATGTACTTAATTTGATAAAGTATACATATTCTCTATACTCTGTATACGGGACTTCTGTGCGAACCCTCGTGATACTCCGTTGGCCCCCTGTGGGACTTGACACTTATCTAATTGATCTGAATAGATATAGATTCTAGTAGTAGATACATGTATACAATACGCACAATGATAATATATATATACAAAACAAATGTTTGAATGGTCGTTTACGATTTAGTTTCAGTAAAGAGAAGCATGGCGACTAGCGACTAGCATAGCGGTCAAGTTTTTTTTCTTGTTTTTTTTGTTGGGTTTTTTTGAGAATTTTTTTATACGCACGTGCGTATTGTGCGTAATGGGCGCTACGCCCTTGGTGTTTCCAGGAGCCTTGTGTTCAAGTGGCATAGCAGGTTTAGCGATTGATGGACGGATAGTGTACAGAGTGGACATTTTTAAAACCCTACAAGGACGTAGGTAACATTAAGGCTGTGAAAGACGTCATTGACGGAGATAGACGTAAGACAGTGAGACATGTTGCCAAGTGTACCGGAATAAGTAAATCAACTGTCAGACGCATATTAAATATGACTTGAAAATGTCGCATGTCAGCGTTCGGTGGGTACCTAGGCTATTACCTTAGTTTTCAGCAGGTTGCACACCGACTCTATTCACTAGACTTCGCATCACTAGTTCATCTTCAGGGCAGGTCTTATATAAAATAGAGTTATCTACCAACCTTTACACGGGTACAGAATGGTGAGTGTTCATTACTCTTATTATCATTGTAATTGTTAAGGCTGAGAACACAATATTGGTGCCTATATTTCACTACACCATAGTGAACTGGATTCTGAGTGATACTAATAATTTATTTTAGTACTTTTTATTAATGGCAGCACACTATTTATATCCATGGTGGAAAAACCCAGTTACCCACCTCTGCCAAATATAAGTTTGTATACAGTCACGTGACATTGACAACCATTCAACGTCTACTGCACAACTTTGTTTTGTACTATAAGAAGATGGATGCTGCACAGTGTCAGAAGCGAGAGTCAAATTTCAGCCAACAGGAGTGTATGCTATTTGCTGAAACAATGGGAAAAAGAAGATGCAGCCGGCTCTATCTTATCACCAGCTGTTTAACCCATTTCCCCATAAATACGCCTTTTTAAGCCTTTAATTAATTCCTCTAGATCTACTGAAGAAAATAGTTCCAATTTATACTGTCACGAATAAAAATCGTAAGAAATAATTTCTATATTCTAGCAGATAATAGCTTAAAGCAGGCTGAAAGTAAAGCAGAATGCACCTTAAGGCGCATTCTGCTTTACTTTCAACCTGTTTTAAGTGGTCATACATCTTCAAATCTAGAAACAAGCTATAGGGGTAATGGGTTAATATAATTAGCCACAATTTTACCAACGGTCTGTAATTTTAATTTATTATGAATTGTTATAGATCTACCTCTATATTTCTAGCTCTACTTTTGATGTTGTTTGAAGCGTTCGTCTTTTTATTTTTGAAATTTCTTATAAGACAAGTGAGTTCTAAAATGCTTTCTAAACTTTTAAGAATATTCTATAGAAAATTTTACCATCTTCGAACTTCTACAGTGTAAAATCTGCAACAACTTCATCAGAGGTAACATTGTACATTTCGCCACTCGAAAACCCACAACCAAATTTTAAAAACAGAAAGAAGTTTAAATGCCCAGTCTGCTTCAAACTTCTAGCCAGGAAAGACAACTTGAAAAGACATGCATGAACATTCTATTATTTAGAACTGTTACTATTTGAACAAATTTGAGAGTGGACCATATAAGGATCATTCTTCAAAAGTTTAGTAAAAATCCAACCAGTAGTTAAAAGAGATGTTGTTTTGAGAAATGATTGATGACATATCAAATGGACAGACAGACAAACATAGGAAAACCAAATTACAGCGCTTCCTCTCTACTATGACACCCAATGGGAGACAAAAATATGTGCACTGTTCGTAGGGAGTTGTTATAGGGAGGGAAATTGGCTTACATTTGCAAACAGCTTGAATCAAAATCAGACGCCGCGTTACGCGGCGTCTGATCTGGATTCAAGATGTTTGTCACTTGTCATTTAACGATTTTTACTGTCAGAATGTCCAGAATGCAGAGTAAAACAGCAGACTACAACTAGCAGAAGGTATTACAGCAGTAAAAGCATTAGACAATGATTGTCATGTTTAGGGAACTGTGGCAAGGGTCATTGTAAGGAAGGAGTCGTTGTTGGGAGGGCCGTTGAAGAGAGGGAGAGCTGTAGCTCACCTTGGCACTTTGTGCCAGGGTACCGTTTTACTAAAATTGCTTAAGTTTGTACGTAGAAATAAGGGTAACTTTATGCTTGCGAAAATGTTTACGCAACTTCTTAAACTGTTTTACTAAAACTTTGTAGGTCCTCAAATTTGGGTACACAATTTATTTGCATGACTCTTCAATTTGGAGGTAGAGAAAAACGTAATACACAAGTACCTGTCACCAATGTAAACAATCGTCTGCAAGAGCAACAACTATGGCTACGACAAAGCGCACAGAGAATTAGATAGAGGCTGAGACAAAGGAGCTGCCCACAGTATGGATAAAGAGCAATGAAGTACCGGCAGGGAGACTCTTTTTCTCACTCACGGGGGAAGGAGAAAGAGCAGTCATAGGTTCAGATTTTGGAGAGGTAAAGGATAACACACGGTTTGAGAGATGGTCGGGTTGGTTTGACTTGGAGAGAATCAGAGAGAGAAACAGCTTTCAATAACTTGTTTTTTTATTTTTACCTAGCTCTATATATTTCAAATAAGGGAGTTTTAGGTTTATAATGAATGAAGAGGCATGTTTAAACCACAGTCTAAATATTCATTAGCTAACAGCTATTCCCAGGCCCGATGCACCAGTTGTTTTTCATGTGGTCTAGAGGCAGGATGCAACATGTCAATATTTTTGTCACATACTTTTTATACATGTTTCACACATACATGTATTTATCACACATATGGGAAGTACCACTTGGCTTCAAATTTGTAGGTGACCCCCAGTGACTATTTAACCTAGATTTGATAGTATTATGTGTGGGTGCTTCTACTACACTGTTCAACAGCGAGTTCCATATTTCTACTACTCTATGGCTAAAGCATCTTCGTTTTCTTTGAACCAATTTGATATATTTTGTTCAACTTGACCATCATTTGACAGTTTCCATTCATTATGTAGATATAGATGTACAGAACTTTCCATAAATAACAATATCTATACATAGGTAATTTCTTCTTTTGAATTAAAATACATTCCAACCCAAACCTGAAAATACCTATTTAACAATTAACTTTTGATTGAATGCATCAAGTGTGTGTGCTAGAACTACACTATATTGAAGGACCTTATTCAGGTTTAAAACTTTGTTCTATTTTTGACAGTTCAGTATGAAGACACCCGTTTTTGTCGTTGTGGTGTTTGTACTACTGAAGTACAGTACAACAATCGAAGAGAAGTATGCAATATGTGGAATGGTAAGTCGATATAACAGCATTTTATTGTCCGATTTTTCTGACCTGTCAGAGTTATTTTGTTAAATCCACCGGTTTCGACCTTATTCAGGTTTAAAACTTTGTTCTATTTTTGACAGTTCAGTATGAAGACACCCGTTATTGTCGTTTGTACTACTGAAGTACAGAACAACAATCGAAGAGAGGTATGCAATATGTGGAATGGTAAGTCGATATAATAGCACTTTATTGCCTGATTTTTCTGACATGTCAGAGTTATTTTGTTTAATCCACCGGTTTCGACCTTATAATAATTCAGGTTTAAAACTTTGTTCTATTTTTGACAGTTCAGTATGATGACACCCAATACAATACAATATCTTTATTTCCTCCTTCATAGGAGATTTGCATTGGTAACAGTCAATGTACAGTATTAACAATTAAACATTGTAACAAATGGTAAACAAGTTATATACTATTTTACATATATGTATATCAAGATCTATATACAGTAAAAGTCTCCATTACGACCACCAAACAGAGAGCCAATCGATCGTATGAAAGACAGCTGACAACTTAAAGCAATGAGAAATTGTTTTATATTCACACTGCTTTATGCACTCACCTGCCTTAAACACCCAACTTTTAATACAGCTTAGTAGTCGCATTGAGGGATTTTACTGTAGTCGGTTTTACACAGAGTTACTTTATCTTAAGCTTGCAAAACACATGTATCTACCGGTTTCGACTTTATTTAGGTTTAAAACTTTGTTCTATTTTTGACAGTTCAGTATGAAGACACCCGTTATTGTCGTTGTGGCGTTTGTACACTGTATGTGTAAATTAATTCTAATTTCTATCTGAGTACACTCTTGTCACTGTCAGTATAATATATAGGAATATATGTAGTTAATATTATTTTTGTCCTTCAGGGTTAATGCAATTGGGAAGTGTCCAAGGACACTTGGCCAAGTAAGAAAAAAAGTGTCGGACATTAAGTCCTCAGTGAAGAAGAGAGAGAGGGAGAGGAGGAGGCTGGCTAGGGCCACTGGTGGTGGACCAGCACCCACTATAGAGGACTGGGAAGAGAAGGCAAGTTGTCATATTTAAAGTAGGAGCAATGCTGTTAACCCATTATCCCATAGCCTGTTTTTAGTTTTGAAAACATCTGACCACTTAAAGCAGGTTGAAAGTAAAGCAGAATGTGCCTTAAAAGCACATTCTGCTTTACTCTCAACCTGCTTTTTAAGATATCATCTGCTAGATTATAGAAAATTTCTAACAATACATATTTATTCCAATTTCATGGAATAGTGATTCCTAAGTACTGAGTAAGAATGAACACAATTAAGGCAGGGATGCATGAATCAATGTGATTTTAACAATAAATATAAAATTTTGACAAACGTCATGGAATAGTGATTCCAAAGTACACAATGAGCATAAGGCAGATATGCATGAATCAATGTGATTTTAACAACAAATACTATGCCAAACTTCCAACGCAACACCCCGGATAATCCCATTACTTCCAATGTTAAACATGTCTTAAGTTAGTCTGGTCAATTCTGTAATGTGTGCATATTCTGAATGGATTTCTTCAGCAAATCATAGAGTGATCAATGGACAATAATACTCTTGGTTAACAAAAACAAAATGGATTGGCATTTGGTCCCAAAAATATTGAACTTTGTGATAACAAGTTTTCAGAAATCTTATTCCAATGCATTTTCAATGGGGAACATTAACCAAAAATTAGCGATACGTTTGGATAGATGGTTATTTTTCGTCAGAAGTGTCAATGAAAATTCGTTGCCAATATTAACAACTTTAAGGACAGTACATCAATTTAAAAACACAAATAAAAACATTTAATAATTTTGTGTCAACTTTTCCATCGATTTAAACACCCGCTCTGATATGAAAATAGAAGGGAACTCGGAAGTGTTGCGTTGGCAGTTTGGCATAGTATATATAGTTTTTTACCAACGTCATGGAATAGTGATTCCAAAGTACTGAGTAAGAATGAGCACAAGGGAGGTATTAACACAAGGCAGGGGTGCATGAATCAATATGATTTTAACAATAACTATAAAGTTTTGACCAACATCATGGAATGGTGATTCTACAATACTGATGACACAGCCTCAAAGCTGCCATGATGAAGAATTCACCTTTGCCTCCGAAAGACAGTATCATGACAATCTTGAAGCCCAGAAATTACAGGTAAGTTGTACAGATATTAAATACCACACAAATACACCTTTTTATGCTACTAATTTATTCCCACACTGAAGAGGAAAGTTCAAATTTATACAGTCAAGAATATTCTCTATAAAGAATGTATTTCTCAATTGTATTTCTCATGTGTGTGTCTTTCTTAAATTCAATACAGAACCTTTAAATTTTGTTTAAGGACATACAGGTCATAACTGGTCAAGACTCTAAAGCAGTAACATGGATGATAACAACATGCACGCTATTGTTCTTGTGGAAGACGGGCACTCGATCATTTGCAAAACTTTGTGAATTCTGTAGGGATATGGCCGCAGATGAGTGCAAGGTCTGTGGAATGACCGGCTACATGTTCCATAACACCGCCGACGCCGTTGTGATGATTAGTGCCCTACAAGAGCACCACATGCACTTTGTGGTGTTTCTGAGATGCGAAGTGTAGAGGCAACACCACAAATACCCGGGACTACCGACCGGCCTGGTCGGCAAGTCCCATCCCGCTAGCATTTGTGTTGACCTCATCGTGGTCTAGCGGTGAACATTCATTTTAACAAACAACGAGCAATGAAATACTTCACAGAAGTTTGCTGAATGGCTGCGCACATACACCATAAGAGGCAAGCTGAGCGCGAAAGGAATGTAGTGAGGAGGAGACCGAGACTGTTCATGGACAGGAGCAATCCCCTTGAAGAATTGGAGGAGCTGGAGGTATTCGAGAGTTTCCCGTTCTGTCCATGCACTATAATGTTTATTTTGGGAAAACTCAACAAAGCAGCTCCAGCAACAAGAAGGAATATGCCACTCCCTTTCATGTTGATGTTGTCGGTGGGACTGAGAAACTTGGCCACGGGCCACAGGAGGGATCCATATTCTCATCGGCGACTCATTAAACATATCTAGGGCTACAGATGGGAAATGCATACGAAAGGGCTTTTCTAATGAGTGCCAGGTGAACGAGAAAAAATTGCAAAAAACATTCTAGGAAGTTACTTCGCTATGACAACATATCTTTTTTTAGAACGTCAAAACAATACAAAACAAGTAACTGACACTGTTCTACTTCAGTACACATTTTTATATTGTAATTATTGCTTATGAAGGCCTGAAAAAGACCGAAACAGGTAGAAGAAACAAATAAACTGTTAAACTAACAAGCTGCTTATGGTTATTTACATCTACCTAGCCACTTAGGAAGTTACTTGTATGAAGAGGAAATATGTTTGTTATATAGAAGAAGTTGAGAAGTGGGAGAATGCCATTGAGAAAATCAGGGCTGCCATTTCTCCGGATTTTTCCGAAATCTTCAGATGGTAGCTTAAAGACGGTTGAAAGTAAAGCAGAATGCGCCTTAAGGCGCATTCTGCTTTACTTTCAACCTGCTTTAAGTAATCACGCTTGAAAAATAGAAAACTTGGAAATCTTAGGATTTTTCATGATCAACTTATGGCAGCCCTGAGAAAATCTCTCCAAGTTGTATGAAAGTCATGTACTAAACCATCTGAAATTGAACTCTGTATGAATCAATGCGGAAATCCTCATTTCCAATCATTCAAGACACACTGGCCACTTTATTCAAGACTGAGGTAAGAACTCGTTATGCTTAACAGTCATGTATTTTTCTTATAAATGGTTTTTTTTTTGTGAACAATTAAATAACTTTTTTTTTTCAAAACGCACTATTGGATACCTTGATTGAAGTTTTGCATCATGCCTAAGACAATTTATGCTCATTGACCCATTCCAGCAACATATCCAAACAGTCTCTGGCAAATCAACATGACAAAGATGCTGATGTGCCATGGATTTAAACTATGTTTTTAACATAGTTAACTGCTGCTCACGGATAGGAGTTAGGATTAGGTTCTGAAAGGGAAGATTGCAGAGAGAGATTGCCAATGCAGTACATCATGTAATTAGTTTCAGTTACATTTATGGAGCCCCAAGGATATTGCAATAAGGTAACATGTTCCTCAACATTTTTGTTTTTGTAAGGAAATGTATCTAACAGCTGGTTTGACTGCTCTATGTGTGGGCTACATATATTATGAAACTAATTAGCTACCATTGTAACATATATATTTAACATTGGAATGCGTGGCCTTGAACTTTGTCATGAAAATTGATACTTATCTTTTTTTGAAATGCCAAATGTATCTGAACACATAATTAGCCCGTAAGCTCATTATATATTGCTTTTGTTCTTTCTTTTCCTTTCGGAAAGGCATAAAAGCACTGGTAATTATTAGCAGTACAATGGATTGTAGTGTTATTTGCAAAATTACATTTTGTAATTTGCATTGTAGATATGTAAGGTATGGGGGTGGGGTTATTAAGTTAGGGTGTGGGGGGGGGGAGGTGTGGTTAAGAAGCCAGGGTTATTACCTGAGGAATAACCTTCACTTGTATACATGTACATGTATGTAGATAATACCCATTTATGTTAAATAATTTAAATTATATGTTTCTTTATAATTCTTAACCAAAATAACCAAATATATACATGCTGCTACAATGTTTCGAGAGAAAAACAAATAATAACTGCCATGCCCTAGGTTATAAAACTTTATTGAGTCTAGACTTAGACTCAAACTTGAGATTTTCCATCTACTAGAATATAGAAAATATTTCTTGTGATACATATTCATGACAATATAAATCTTAATTATTTTCTTCAGTGAAGGAATAAATTTAGAAGCGTAAAAAGGAGTATTTATGGGGTAACGGGTTAAGTCACAGACTTGGAGGATGAGGTGTATTCCACAGAGATAAGCAACAGCAACCATATGATTCAATATACATGTATTGTGAAATGTATTTCTCATGTGCTTGTCTTTCTTAAAATCAATACAGTACCTTTAGATTTTGTTTAAGGAAAAAGGTTTTACATTTGAAAGAAAAAGAATAATGAACTTGGTCGGTATTTGAGCCCTTGCGGAGAAAAGAAAAGAAAATATGACCCTTACTATTTTTTTTTATCTACGCTTAATTGAACTAAATAGACCAGGCCCGGCTTTTACTAAACCTCTCAAACCCTTGCTCATGCTAAAAAAATGAGATCTTGCTCAATCTTCTAGTCATGAGATGAGCATTTGCTCAAGTCGGCTTTTACAAACCATTTAGAGATCGGTCTCGTCCCAAAGAATGAGAATTTGCTCAAATATCGTGAGACAGGTCTGTAGCTGTCTCAGATCCAATATGGCGCTGGTTAGGCGTTATCGGATTCGGCGGCGGCGGCGGCCTAGAACATTTAGGTATGAGTGAGGAGGAGATCCGGGAACGATACATATTTTCTTCGGGGGCGATTCTTTTTATACTTAGTATAATTGAAGAGGTGATTGGGAATGCCACCCATCGGAGCCAGGCCATCCCACCACTGCTGCAGTTACTGGCTGCTCTAAGGTATTTCGCTCCCGGAGCTTTCTTTTGCCTGGTAGGGGATACCTTAGAGCTGTCGGAAGCTTCCATCAGCAAGTGTGTGTGGAGTGTTGCCAGAGCACTAGTAGCTCTGGCAAACCGATTCATCAAATTCCCAGACCGTAGGACCGCTGGACAAATACAACATGTGTTCTTTCAGATGAGTCGTACATCGGGTACAATATTGTTTATATTAAACCTACAAAGTTCTACTCCATCCACAATTGGAGCAGAAGAAGGGATGGGTAAAACTTAAATAACTAAGATTCAGTGATAATTATTGAGGATTTTTTTATACAACTTGCTTTAATTTGAGTTTGTTCTTTTTGTTTTAAACATATTCCATCTGGTTTTCAGTCACTTTGAAGACATAGAAACATACAAAAAGTCTGGTAAAAACAGACACTTTTGAACGTATTAGCACAAGAATATTTTAAAGCTTTTTAAACAAGGGCCACTATGGCCCTAAATCGCTCACCTGGTAACCATGTACACCGTGTGACCTAGTTTTTGACCGGGCATGACCCTCGTTCTAACTTGACCTCGATTTCAATGAGACAAACATTTTGTTCAAGTTTCATGAAGATTCAATGAATTTTGTAGTCTCTATAGAGTGTTAACGAGGTTTTTCGATGATTTGACATAGTGACCTAGTTTTTGACCGGACATGACCCACATTCGAATTTGGCCTAGATTTCATTAAGGCAATCATATTGATGAAGTTTCATCAAGATCAAATGAAATTTGTAGCCTCTAGAGTGTTAAGGTTTTTCGATAATTTGACCTAGTGACCTAGTTTTTGACCAGACATGACCCACATTCAAACTTGACCTAGATTTCATTGAGGCAAACATTTTGATGAAGTTTCATGAAGATCCAATGAAATTTGTAGTCTCTAGAGTGTTAACAAGGTTTTTCGAAGATTTGACCTAGTGACCTAGTTTTTGACCGGACATGACCCACATTCGAACTTGGCCTAGATTTCATTGAGGCAATCATATTGATGAAGTTTCATGAAGATCAAATGAAATGTGTAGCCTCTAGAGTGTTCAGGTTTTTCGATAATTTGACCTTGTGACCTAGTTTTTGACCTGACATGACCCAAATTCAAACTTGACCTAGATTTCATTGAGGCAAATATTTGATGAAGTTTCATGAAGATCCAATGAAATTTGTAGTCTCTAGAGTGTCAACAAGGTTTTTCGAAGATTTGACCTAGTGATCTAGTTTTTGACCGGCCATGACCCACATTCGAACTTGGCCTAGATTTCATTGAGGCAATCATATTGATGAAGTTTCATGAAGATCCAATGAAATTTGTAGCCTCTAGAGTGTTAACAAGGTTTTTAGATAATTTGACCTAGTGACCTAGTTTTTGACCGGACATGACCCACATTCGAACTTGACCTAGATTTTATTGAGGCAAACATTGTGACCAAGTTTCAGCAAGATCCAATCAGATTTGAACCTGGTAGAGTGTTAACGAACAATTGTGGACGGACGGACGGACGGACGGACGTTCTCACAGTTGGACATTTGTTGGGTATATTTTTTGTTTAAAAGTACCCAACAGTACACTAAAATACCCAACAATAACAATAGGGCAATCACGGAATGAATGGAATCTATTGTTCTCCCTACCCAACAAAGGACCTTTCGTGCGCTCGGACGGACGGACAGACGACGGACATCCAGCGATCCTAAAAGCTCACCTTGGCACTACGTGCCAGGTGAGCTAAAAAATCCTTTTGGTTGCCTGGTGTCAAACTTGAACTGTTATGACAGAGATGATTCTGATTTTGATGAAGGTGCTATCAAAGAAATTGGAAACCTTTTTGATTCACATGAAGACACTAGGGTTCAAGACAATGTATTGCCAGATTACATTTCAGTAGTTGTCATGACATTAAATTGTCAGTGACTGTCAAAACCCCAATTTCTACAAGAGACCCAGAGGGTCACATTTCGCTCACCTGAGGACATTGTACCATAGAATCTGACTGGGCAAGACAACATTTTGATATAGCTATGACCCAGGTGCCATAATTTGATCTTGGTAGAGGACCACAATCAAAGCTACATGTCAGATATTAATGATCTGGGCCTTACGGTTTAAGAGAAGAAGATTTTTTAAGGTTTTCCTATAAAAACTGATAAGCCCCTGGGTGGGGCCAATTTTGACCCAGGTGTCATAATTTGAACACACTTGGTAGGGAACCACAAGGCAAAGCTATATGTCAAATATTAAAGATCTGGGCCTTACAGTTTCAGAGTAGAAGATTCTCAAAGGTTTTCCTATATATGTCTATGTAAAACTGATAAGCCCCGGGGCAGGGCAAAATTTGATCAAGGGGTCATAATTTGAACAGTCTTGGTAGAGTACCATAGGGCAAAGCTACATGTCAAATAT
This sequence comes from Gari tellinella, assembly GCA_922989275.2. NCBI lineage: Eukaryota > Metazoa > Mollusca > Bivalvia > Cardiida > Psammobiidae > Gari > Gari tellinella. Next base: position 59,489,748 of record OV277858.1, read on the forward strand.
AAATGATCTTGGCCTTACGGTTTCAGAGAAGAAGATTTTTAAAGGTTTTCCTATGAAAAACTAATAGGCCCGAGGGCGTGGCAATTTTTGGCCCGGGGTCATAATTTGAACAGTCTTGGTAGAGGACCACAAGGCAAAGCTATATGTCAACTATTAAAGATCTGGGCCATACAGTTTAAGAGAAGACAATTTTTAAAGGTTTTCCCATATAAGTCTATGTAAAACTGATAAGCCCCGGGGCGGGGCCAATTTTGACCGAGGGGTTATAATTTGAACAACTTTGGTAGAGGACCATTAGGCAAACCTACATGTTAAATATAAGTGATCTAGGCCTTACAGTTTCAGAGAAGAAGATTTTTAAAGGTTTTCCTATGAAAAACTTATAAGCCCCAGGGCGGGGCCATTTTTGGCCCAATCATTATTTGAACAATCTTTGTAGAGGACCACAAGGCAAAGCTTTATGTCAAATATTAAAGATCTGGGCCTTACAGTTTCAGAGAAGAAGATTTTTAAAGGTTTTCCTATATAAGTCTATGTAAAACTGATAAGCCCCGGGGCGGGGCTAATTTTGACCCAGGGGTCATAATTTGAACAATCTTGGTAGAGGACCATATGGCAAAGCTACATGTGAAATATTAATGATCTAGGCCATACAGTTTCTGAGGTGAAGATTTTTAAAGGTTTTCCTAAGAAAAACTGATAAGCCCCAGGGCGGGGCCATTTTTTACCCCAGGGTCAAATTTTGAACACTCTTGGTAGAAGATCATTAGGTAATGATACATACCAAATATCAAAGGTCTGGGCCTTTGGGTTTCTGAGAAGAAGATTTTTTAAGATTTTCTTATGCATTAAAAGTTGTCTATACAGTCATGTTAGAAAATCTAGTCCCACAGCAAGGGGAATAACTCTAGCCAAAAACTTTGAACAAGATTTCGTTCCCCCTTGTCACTGATGCTTCTGATAAAGTATGGTTGAAATCGGGTTAGTGGTTTCAGAGGAGATGTTGTTTGAAAATGTAGACGGACGACGTACGCTGGACACCGGACGACGGGCGGAATGGGATCACAATAGCTCATCCTGAGCCTATGGCTCAGGTGAGCTAAAAAAGCAGAAACAAATTAATGTGATCTGGGCCCGTATTCACGAAGCTCCTAAGTATTTCACTATAGAAATTTGTACCTCAGGGAAATTTTCCCTTAACTTTAAGTATTCACAAAACTCCTTAAGGCATACTTATGTAAGAATTACCCAAAGGGAAAAAATTCCCCTTAGTGGAAATCAAATCGCTTTAGGGTTTTTCCGCTTTAAAATTAGAAAAATGACGCTTCGGGCTTGCACAAACGTCATTCGGCAGCCAACCAAAATGGCTTAAAGTGGTCAAAATGTGAGCATAAGCCATTCATATTTTGGATAACAGACATGTAAGGCATCTTTTTCATTGGAACTTGGTGGATTTAGAGAAGATATGAGGGCATACATGTGATATCTCCCGATATGGCCGGGAGCTCCCGAAATTAGACCTCTACTCACGATCTCCCGGTCAGGAGACGAAATCTCCCGATATTTCATTTGACCAGATTCAAATTTTTTTAAATGAACTTCTATATCATTTACCTCGGTCGCCGACTCTAAAAATCTTAAAATTTGGCTTCAGAGTTCTCTGGCTAATCCCTACACACGCTTATCACCAAACGCCAAGTGATGCGTGTAAACACGTTACGCAATCGTCGATTACTTTGATTGTGTACACGGAGGGACATGTGTGGCACTATTGTTATGGCAGGCTGCGTGATAACTATGTTGGGTAAAAGTTTGCCCACACGCGCCGAGTAGATCTAATTGGTTATCAAAAAAAGTGATTGACAGGTTCCCCCAGAATCGGAGACATCAACAACGACACCTTTCAGAAGCAGGTAATGCGTAGGATAAAGATCCATGTCCCCGATGCGAATCGGATTAAAATCAGATAATTCTTCGTAAGTTCTGGACAAACACACAATTTAGATGAAAGCTATTCAGAAGTTAACATTTATGAATTGATTTCCACCACAAAATACTTTGAATATTCACGTAACAGAAAAATAGATTCTACTTCGAAAATTATACCGTTACAAAATGACGGGGCGCCGTAATATTTGCTACGAGAACTACGTATATTTTGTCAGTCTAAAAAGTATTCCCAAGCGTCGTTTTCTACAATCAATTAAATTAATCTGTTTGTTAAATACGATTTGTGCAAATGTATAATTATTTAGTTAGATTTTTCAACGAATTACGCTCGTAAAATTGATTTGCAATCAGTTTTCGCGGTAGAAAATTTAGACGCGTTATTTCGTTGTTAAAACCACACCCACTTTATGGCGCTAGTAAATGTCGTCTGCAGACTTTGTCACCTGCAACAATTCAATTCTCTAAGTTAATTTTTGTGCATTTTCTTTCAGAAAATAACAGTTTCAAACAGTTTGTATCTAGATGAGATGATGCGGCGTCTCATCTGGATCCATACTGTTTACAAAATCAATAACAGATAGTTAAGTTGCTAACTCTCTCTATATCTACTCCATAGATAGAAATCTAGACCATTTGAACTAATTCATTCATTCTCTCAAGCAAATAGATATAGTTCCACTTTATCTTTACTATAGTCATGCATAATAATATAAGAACCATAAGAAATAGCTCTTATATCCAACAGTTGGTAGATCTAGCTTAAAGCAGGCTTAATCTTTTACTGAAGTAGAATGCTCCTGAAGAGTATTCTGCTTTACTTTCAGCCTGCTTTACACAACCATCCCTCTGCAGTACTAAGATACTAAAATAATAGGCCCATGTCAGTATTATATCTCTGGGTGAAATTTGTCCCTGTCTTAGTGGTCTATAGACCTATCTATTCACTTATTTAAAAAAAATAAGCAATTAGTGATTAACTTATGAAAATATATAAAGTATTGGATTTTCATCGCCTGCGCCTAGTTTTGTCGCGAAAAAAGCTCCCTATTTGGCACCCCAATCTCCCTATTAAAATTTCCAGATCTCCCTATTTGGGTCCAAGAAAATATCACATGTATGTATGAGGGTAGCATAAATATATGATATGTTTTGAAAATGCATGAGTGTATTGTAATCCATGCATTTCATTATCATATCACGTTTGTATACTTTTCTTATTGGGGCAAGATTGAGCGAAACTTTCTAAATTTAGAAACGGGATCTCCGGTATTTAGAGTCGTCTGCTACACATCAAATTTTACAATGGAAGGAAAAAAGAAGTGCTCGCCCAATTATAGCGACCAGGACTGCGTGCTGTTGTGTAGGGTAATGGGAGAAACACATCTGACGGTTATACATTTGACCAACTATGAGGTGCTGGGGCACAAATTTGGACCATTTATTTAGAGATGATATGAGGGTAGCATATAATATGATATGTTTTGTAAATGCAAGAGTGTATTGTAATCCATGCATTTCATTATCATATCACGTTTGTATACTTTCTTATTGCGGCAAGATTGAGCGAAACTGTCTAAACTTAGAAACGGGATCTCCGGTATTTAGAGTCGTCTGCTACATGTCAAATCAAATTTAACAATGGAAGAAAAAAAAGAAGTGCTCTCTAAATTTTAGCGAGCGAGAATGTGTGTTGTTGTGCAGCGTCATAGAGGAAATGCATCCGACGGTTACATTTGACCAACTATGAGGTGCTGGGGCACACATTTGGACCAGGTAATACCTTTAGTATGGTCTAACCCTCGTTTAACAGGTAAGAAAAGTAATGATATTGATAGATCAATTGTGGGTTTACCCCACTCAAAGCAGAGTGCACAATGGATATATGACCTATCATGGGTAGATCTATGCTAAAGTGTGCTTGATGGAGAGTTATTAGGTAGACTCAGGGCCCTACTCATCTGTTTCAGATAATAAAACTGAAAAAATTCTTGCTAAAAATTACAACCATATCCAAACTGTTTTGCCATGTTCAGAGACACTCCAAACCTGTGGACAGAAGGGTCCCTATCAAAAATCACTAGTTATACTGCACATATACAATATAAAGAGACACTTCAAACACTGTATGGAGAATGTTCATTGTCTGATCATTGATGAACAGATTTATGTTGCTACATAGTTTATTTATAAATTACTTATCTTTGGCAGGTGAAATTTCTAGAAAACTTTTTGCAGCAAAAATACAACATACACGTATATCTGACGCTGAAAAGGCCAACTTGAGGTATGTGGTTGGGATGTGCGTTTCCAAAGCCAGACAACACTTCTGTGGTATAGTTGAAAACAACATTGGTAGTGAGAAGAAAAGAAAAAGTGAAAACCAATCTACAAAAAGTGGACTTGAAGAGAATTCACGAGATTGATGAAATTGATATTACAGATAATACATTTTCAGAGATTGAACGAGGGCAAAACGTAAGGAAAGGCTGGACTTACATAAATGATCAAACATTCCAGTTTTTTGTTTAAATATTGATCATAGATGGTAACATTTGTGGCATCTTAAATGCATACACACCTATTTATGAAAAACAAAATCTGTTTGAAACAGCAGAACTGTACAGTTTTTAATGGATGAAGATTTACACATTCTCTGGGCTGAACTAAGCAGAGGTATCACTAGTAGTGAAAGCTATTCTGTGTATGAAAAACCCATTTCATGCTTCTTGATGGTTTCACAAAAACAATTTCTCAAGGATATGAAAGATATACTCTCTTTGTAAGTTCCGGATTACACCAGGACCCTCCACAGTCACACCCCCCCTCCAGGAGAAAGAACAACGACCAAACAACCCACCATTGACATGGTCTGCACAAAATTCATCCTCCCAGATGTATAATTCAACCAATTCCATACCTAATTCATACATACACTTTGTACCAAAACAACTTTATTGACTCACTTCTTGACTTCACTTGCCAAAACCGGTAGAAGAAAAAAAAAATTGTTTAACCAACAAGCTGCTTGTGGTTACTTACATCTACCTAGCCACTTCTGAACTTCTAGAAGACGGACCAATTACAGAAAGCAACAGCGACGGAACCACTTGCCAGGATGAGAAACCTCCAGAACTCAACTGTGACATTTTTATCTATTCAGTATATGGACTTGTAGAGCAAAATTAATTACACGTAATCAGGAGTAATTTCCATGCACATAAAGAAGACTTTCCATTACCACCATTCACAGTTTTTGTACCAACATTCATGTTTTCATAATCATACCATCTTCATACATCTTTAAGAGAGGTCTAGTACGTTATCATCTAATATAAACAAGAATCGCGTGACTTTAGGCACCGCATTTTTCATACTTCATGTTGATATCATGTATATAAAATCATCCCTGATGAAGCCTACTGTATAGGTGAAACGTTGGATAAGAATAAATTGTCTCTACTGTAGCCACTGGTTGTTAGTTCTACTTGAATTACCTGCTACGCCTCTCTTTGAAGAAGAAAAAAGCACATCGTGAAGAAATTAAGAAAAGTCAAGGGAAAAGAAAAGTTGAAATAAGCTTATCCTACATAGACATCATTGAAGACAAATCAGCAAATAAAATAGCTTCACATCTTAAACTTAAATGTAACAGGATTGCAGATGAACAATTTCTGCATGATGTGATCTTCACTAAGGTGCAGCTATTTAAAATCTGTGAGGCATATAATGTTAAGTGTTCCAAAAGCTCTAACAAGGCAAACATTTCAAAATTCTACTATTTACACTAGTTGTAGATTTACATTGTTCATAAAAACATGTAGTTATGCAGTTTTACAGATTGGAAGCAACTAAGGGTTATAGCACTCAGCCTTGCACTACACAGTTAGGAAGGGATTTCCATAGATTAATAACTCTATGACTGACAACATCCCTTCTTAATTTTCTTCTTTCTATAGGTTTAAGAAGTTTCAAATTGCTGTCTCTTCTTATATTGTCATCTCGTACCAATAGCAAGTTGGCCGAAGTTTTCTTCTTACCCATTTAGTAGTTTATACGTCTGGATTAAATCTGCTGCATCCCTCCTGTACTCCAGGGTTGGAATGCCTAGATGCCTTTAACTCTCACAGTAGCTCAAATCTCTCAGGTTTTTTTTACATTCTCTTTGCCCTTTTCTACACATTTTCAATTGCAATACATGTATAATTCTTTTTGTACAAGACAACCATATCACTGATGCTTATTCCAAATGCAGCCTTAGTCACCAAAGCTTTGTACAAACAATGACTCTGTAAGAAGTTTTTCAAATGACAATATCATCTATTTTAACTCCAATGTCTTTTTCACTGTGTGACCTTTCCATATTGGGGAATTGATAGATCTAGTCTAGTAAATCTAAGAAATTATTGCTATTCACCTCTGTATAAAAGAGACATGCCATCAGACAAGGGCCACCATGGCCCTAAATCGCTCACCTGGTACACCATGTAAAACTAGTGTGAACAAGATTTTTCTATGATTTGACCTAACAACGTAGGTTTTGACCAGACACACTCCACATTTGAGTTTGATCTAGATTTGATGTAGAGCAACATTCTGAAAATATTTCATTCAAATCTAATGAGATTTGTAGCCTCAAGAGGGTTAACTCTGTTTTTCTTTTATTTGACCTAGTGTCCTAGTTTTTGACCCAACACGACCCATATTCAAACTTGACCTAGATATTGATTAGCCTCTATAGTGTTAACAAGATTTTTCTATGATTTGACCCACTGACCTAGTTTTAACTGAACATGACCAACATTCAACTTTGACCTAGATATCAATGAGGCAAGCATTTTGACCAAGTTTCATTAAGATCCAATATGATTTGTAGCCTCTAGAGTGTTAACAAGGTTTTTCTTTGACTTGACCTAGTGTTTGACCCGACATATACCACTTTCAAACATGATCTAGATTTTATCAAGACAAACATTGTCATCAAGTTTTATGAAGATCAGATGAAACTTGTAGCCTCTAGAGAGTTAACCAACTAATTGTAGATGGACAGACGGCTGACAAGACATCCTGCAATCCTAAAAGCTCACCTTACCACTTTGTGCCAGGTGAGCTAAAAAGATCTGTGAGTAGGTTGTTGAACTTTTTCTATTCCCTGCATGTATTAGTGCATTTAGCTGAGGGGGCAGAGAAGGCACTAATTTAAACAGGGAAAATGTTATTTGATGATGCTCCAATTTTTTATGCAACCTTTCGAAAAACTTCAGAGTCTGGAACCACAGGATTGATAAGATGTTGGTCGAAACCCTTTGCAAGAGGAGGTGATGACAAAAATGGTGCTCATGGGCAGTTCCTAGCTTTTAATCAAGGGTACCTGAAAGAAAATGGATGTTTGTCAATACCAGTTGAAAGATTCAGAGGAAATAAGATTCAATATTCTATTCAGCAATGCTGCATTCGTTTTCTTTTCATCTGCAAAATTCCTTGAATATTTCGAAGGTGTTGACTCTTAACAGACTTCTAAAGGCTGTTAAGTTTGATCTTGTGGCGCCGGAATACCTTGCTGGTTGATGTGCACTAGGTCTTATATCAGAGCTGATAATAAAACCAGTTTTATGTTTAATAGAAAACAGGGAAATTGGCATAAGACTTCTTGCCAGGTAGTCAGTGGCATGCCTGTGATGAAGCACTCAAAGAACAAGGGCCACTATGGCCCTATATTGCTCACCTGGTTCACCATGTAAAACTAGGCTATAGTGACCTAGATTTTTACCCAACATGACCCACATTCAATCCTGGTCTACATCTCGATAAAGCAAACATTTTGAGCAAATTTCTTCAAGATCAAATGAGAAATGTAGCTTCTAGAGTGTAAAAAAATGTATTTTCGTGATTTGACCTAGTGACCTAGTTTCTGACAGGACATGACCCACATTCAAACTTGACCTAGATATTAACAAGTCAAACATTTTGGATAAGTTTCATGAAGATCTAATGAGATTTGTATCCTCTAGAGTGTTAACAAAGTTTTTCTAGGATTTGACCTTGTGACCTATTTTTTTATCTGAAAAAAACATTCAAACTTGACCTAGATTTCATCAAGACAAACATTGTCATCAAGTTTCATGAAGAGCAAATGAAATTTGTAGCCGCTAGAGTGTTAGCGAACAATTGTGGTCAGACGGACGGATGAAGGACCCCGGACATCCAAAGATCCTTAAAGCTCACCTCTGCACTTTGTGCCAGGTGAGCTAAAAATGTTTAGATAAAACTGCAGAAAAGACCAGGGAAAAGATAGACACCCTACTCCTTGAAAAAAGACCAGTTGGGAAGACTGCAGTCATCACATCTGATAGTAAGGTCAGGACTATCTGCAGCTCAGGTACAGGGACATAATACTCTCATGTATCAATGTCATCAGGCTGTGCAATCATAAAGTTAAACCAAACCCTCTTTTGGTTAATACACAACTACCAGCGTTTAACTGCAAATTTAACCGAGGTAAAGGCATATGTGTGGCAAGGCATTTGCGACCTGACTAATAAAGGGCAAGGCAGCAAAATATCTTTGACAAAGAAAGATCCCGGATACATAGTACAGAAATATAAGGAAATCAAACGTTATCTTGAGTCCAAAGGTGCATAAGTGGTGATTCTTGATATTAAGTTTTACTCCATAATACAAAAAAAATTAAATTAGCTTTCTGTTTTACTTTCCCCTTGCTTTGGGCAGTCACCTGCTATTGGCATAGATATTTTTATGCATTTTGGTGGCTGTTGTAGAGAGGTTTAACTGTATATGACGTTTTGACGTTAACACGCCAAAACGTGTACAGCATTTTGTTTATCCTCACATCATTAAATTAAATAAATATTAATTCCTTGAAAAAGCCTAACGGCTAAACGTCGGAGAATAAATAATAAACTTATGTTCGTGTTGGAGTCGTTATTTTTTCTAATATCCATAATACAATGGAATATATATAGCCTGAGAGGATTCCCAATTTCACCACTTTAACAGCAAGATCAAGCTCAGCTACTTCAAATTATAGTAGAACTCAACTCTGCAGCTGGGTTCTAATATATAAAGAAAATTATTTTGTTTGTTCTACTGCCAATGCGACGGACACAGGGCCATCACAATAGCTTACATATACAGTAAAGCCTCTCTATTAGGGCCACCAAAAGAAAGATTGTGTAACAGACAGGTGACAGCTTAAATCAAGGTGACAGTAAAACAGAAAGCTCTCAAAGGAGCTTTCTGTTTTACTGTCATCTTGCTTAAAGCAGTCACCTGTCATAAAACACTTTATAATTAACACACTTAAGTTGTCGTAATAGAGAGGTTCTACTGTTCATTGAACCTTAAAAAGAAGAATTAACAGAACAATCAACAATACCAAACATTCTTATGGTAAAATCAACATAAATATCAAATTTCAGTTATAAATTTGTGTTTGTCTGTAAATAGGTTTGGCATCATTGGATAAGTTTGTAATGATTTTCTTTTCTTTCTTTTTTGAATGCATGCAGGGAACAACTTGGATCTATGTAAAAAACAAACATCAAGCCTGAACAAAGATAGACAACACCAAGACAGGTCTGCAACTTTTCACCAGTAACATAATATTTAGTTCAAAACCTTGTGCCTGACCATTCGCCCATGAATACAGTAAAAAGATGGAATTCAAGTCTGTCATTTACCAACTTCCAATCATGACCCGTGAGGGATCGAAAGGTTGGAACAAATAAACGATCCGAAATACCATAGTGCCTTGGTCATGTGTGTCTACTGCCTTTCCTTTTTTACATATAACTTCCAATCATGATGAAAAACAAGACAAATCACGAGGACTGATGGGCAATTGTGGACAGCTATGTCAAGAGCAGCTGATAGACATGTACACTTCATTTGATAACTTGCAAAAAATGTCAAATGCAATATCTAGGATAATCAGGAAATTCAATGACAGATAGATCCCACGGGCATCTTGCCGACGTACGCGCAAATAACAACATAAAACCTGTATCCAAACATTTTTGCACGAGAAACCACATGCTGAATGACGTAGACAACAGATTGATACAAACCACGCCAAGGAATTTGAACCTGCGCCTTTGCACAGAAGAGACATTGATAACGACACTTCAAACTCTTGCACCATCCGGACTGAACCTAATCTAACCAAAAATATTTTTACCTGTGACCACAGTTGCCAAATCAAAATAAAACTTTCACTAATCTCCAACAAAATATAACAGATGAGGAATGACTACAAAACTTATATATCAGCCTCTTAATATCCCCGCCGTCATCAACATCTATGTTGGATGCACAATAACTATGAAAACCTCTACACTTCCATATGACACTGCTTTATTTACACTCTTCCCCCTTTACTCTGTTCTCTAACTTCCACTATCAACTTTACTGTCATACTAGTTAATTATCATTTAAATTATTGTGTTTTTCAGAAGAAATTAAATACATGTAGTTAAAGAATTCCATTTCTCACATAACTGCTCCTATTTTCTGAAGAGAACAACAATCACGAATATCCTTGTCTCCAACATTTGTGAGATAAATTTGGTGACATCACTCTTAACATTTTGGTGCCGAGACAAAACTGAAATATGCAGCTGCAAAAATACTAAACACAATGCGAAGCTTAAAATCTAGCGAATTTGAAATCATTATCAAAGTTAGAGGAAGAAATCTTGCCAAAATCAAGCCAAACAAAACTTCTACAAATCCTAACAGTTAAGACTGAAACCATAAGGACACTAAATGAGAAGATTGTAAATGATGCTGATGTTGAGGATTTAGTTATGTAGAGGGTGAACAGTAATTAATCGACCTGGAATTGAAACTCAAAATCATCAGAGAGAAAAATTCAAATCTACAACAGCACAATTGTATAAACAATGGTTAAAATCTAACCGCTGGTAAGTTTAACTCTGGGTTAAAACTCTAAAAATTTTGTTTGGTAACTACACTGGTAACTTTACAGAGTTTACAGAGAAAAAACATGCATGTAACAAAGTAACAAAATGTAATAAATCTAATTGTTCATTATGTCAACATATCAAAGACAGCGAATTTTATAATTTTAAAGGAATGAAATTTTATGTAAACCAATCAATGTCATGTGATGTTCAAAATGTCTTATATGTTCTTACATGCACTGGATGCAGAGCATACTATATTGGTCAAACTGGAGAAAAACTTAGTTCAAGAAGAACAGTACACTCACATCAGATAAGAGATCCTTCAACAAGACAAATTTCCTTTAAGTGCCCATTTAGAAAAATGCGGAAAGAAAGACTTAAATTATGAAATGTTTCCTTTTTTTAAATTAAAGACAAAATTAATAGTGTTTCAGCTAGGCTAGGGAAAGAAGAATATTTTATAACTAAATTCAAACCAGTTCTAAATGCTCAATAATTTACCTCCCTTTAAAAATATGCAGTTTTATACCTTAGATGGAGGTCAACAGGAAGTAACAACGTCGACGTCATGACGTCATAGAACATTATTATTGCGCCTGATGATATGGTGAAACGCCTTGCCCATTGTTTAAGGAAATAAAATTGTTTTTAAAAAGCCTAATACATCATCTATTTTTTTAAATCATATACATGTATACAGCTTTTCCCCGTAGTTTCCGGCATCACGCCAACATTACTTTTTATATTTATATATACAGGGTGTTTTATAATATCTGTCCTTATTCTAAACGTTAATAGCACAATCTATTAAGATATCAGAACTAATTATGCATCGTTCTGAAGTACTTTGAATAACATTTTATCCGTACTTTAGTACGGGAACATTTATGACGTCATTATGACGTCATTGCCTGTCAGTGGTTATTTGAAGATGGCACGGTCAAAGAACAGTGTTGTGAAGTCATTAAGCTTTACTATCAATGTAAATCTCATAAAACTGTTGTTAGAACTATAAAAAAGAATCACCCAGAGCTAGGATCATTCAGACCAAAGCAACTCAAGTTAAATAAAAAGAAAATTCTAAGACGCCGCTACAAGAAGTGTCTATTGAAGAACAGCAATCTACAATTTCACTCAAACCTATAGCTGATGCATTACATGGTTCATTTTGTGAGGAACTCCATGATATGGTTTAATGACATAGCAGAAGTCATGATTCTGGAGGTAACTTCAAGTGTTATTCAAGGTCTTAAAAGTGAAAAAGCTGAAGTGAAAGCCAAAAACACTAACTTGAGGTGTTCTAAAATTGTACAGCTCGATGCAGCTGAACAATACAGTAGAAGAAACTGTCTAAGGATTATTATAATAATAATAATCTGGCATAGAAGAATCTTATACATTCTCCACAGACGATCAAGTCCTTGACACGGCACACTCTTTGTCTTAAACATTCTCCACAGACGATCAAGTCCTAAAACGGCACACTCTTTGAACATTGATCTGTCTTTAAACAACATTGATGGTTCATATTGTATAGGCACAAGATCAGGAAAAGGTCCAAGAAGCATCATAGTAAAATTTACATCATACTGGTCACGCAATCGTCTCTACAATGCTTGATCGAGTGCAAAGGATAATCCCGAGTATTCCAGGGTATATGTAAATGAAGACCTAACCCGTCACAGAAACAACCTGTTATATGAGTGCATGAAGCTTGTGAAGGCTAACCCATTACCCCATAGCCTGTTTCTAGTTTTGAAAATAAGTGACAGTGTTTACAGCAAATCCTCTCTGTAATAACACTCATATTAAGGCTAATTGTCTTCTTTCTTAGATAATTGATGTGTGGCAGGAGTAATGCAGAGATCACTCTTAGATCCAGAGTTTTAACTTTTTTAACAAATTTGAAAGAGCTTGACCCATTAGGAACATTCCTGTAAGTTTGGTTGAAATCTGTCCACTAGTATAACAGATATCATTTGAAGCAATTTTTAACGGTGTCAGACAATTAACACACACACACAGATGACAGACACTAGATGCAGGGTCATCACAATAGCTTACTTTGAGCCTTTTACTCAGTTGAGCTAAAAACTACACTAGACACAATATATAAGTCTAATGAATGGATGATTTTCAAAACTGATCCACTGCCAGGTGAATCAATATGGGAAAAGGTCAATTTCTTGCCATGATGACGCTCAGAATCTCCTTTTAGAAAGTACAACAAGAGCCGCATGCGGCCCTAAATCCCTCACCTGGTACCCCCAGCTACGGTCATTGTGACATCAAATAGGGCAAGTGATTTCAGAAGAGGAAGATTTGTATTTAGCTTTCATTTAGTCAAATCAGGAAAACCTTAACCACTGACTGCCATGCTTTCTAGTTAGCAAAATTTGGAAATAAATGTCAACGTTATGGCCCACCATTATTTGTTTTTTGATAATTTTAGATATCAGAGCTCAAGGTTTCAGATCAGTCCATAATTTTTAAAAATTTAGCCCGCAATTTTGAATCGCCTCTCAATCTGGGACGGACCCTGGTGATTTGAGTCTTACATATGTACAAACATTCTGTAAAATTATAAGATTGTAGCATGCAAACTGTAGAAGTAGTCAGATAACATAATGTACCATATACAGTTAAAGCTCTCTATTACGACCACTAGATTGTGTTAATTATAAGGTGCTTACAGCAGATGACTGCTTAAAGCAAGTTGGCAGTAAAACGGAAAACTCCTTAAGGAGTATAATTAACCTTTTAAAAACTTCCCTGACCTCCCTGTCATGATCAGCAATTGATCGTTGGGAGTATCATGTAGACGTAGACGTAGGAGCTTTCTGTTTTACTGCCACCTTGCTTTAAGCTGTCAACTGTCTTTTATACAATTAATTAGTCTTGTTTTAGTGGTCGTAATAGAGAGATTTAACTGTATGTGGATGAATGGACAACATAACAGACAGACAAGGGTTAAGTAGTATACCCCTGACTAATCAAGACAGTTAACTCTTTGCATGATGGGTAATTTTTGTCTGCAACATTTGTGGTCTGCTATTGTTCTAAAAATATAATTTTCTAAATTTCCTTTCAAAACATGGTCAGAGAGTCAAACAGCTTGAATCCTGCTCATTCGCCGGGTTATACGGCGTCTCATCTGGATCCAAACTGTTTGCAAAGGTAATCTCTAACATGCAAAGAGTTAATTGAGACAGATATAGTGCTGTCCAACTATATGATATGCCATAGACACATGGCAATGCAATGTTACCACACCAAGTAACATTATAATCTGACACCGGGGAAACCAGTCATGACAAAGGAACAGTTGCTGGATCCACATTTCATTTACATCGAGATAAAAGTATGGGATGTGGATCTAGAAACTTAACCGCTGCTGTAAAATAAGAGATACCAGTACTGGCATTCCAGTTACTGTTGAATGAACCCCTAGTAGTAACCTTTTACAATTTTTCAAGGGGTATGCAAACCAGTCATAACAAAGGAACAGTTGCTGGATCCACATTCCATTTACATCGAGATAAAAGTATGGGATGTGGATCTAGAAACTTAACCCCTGCTGTAAAATTAGAAATACCAGGCCAAGCGCTTATAAAGCATTGGAATTGAGTTGAGTCTGAGTTCGTTTTCAAGCATTTGATTGGTCAGATTTGAGCCTGGGCTCAACTCTGACCAATGAAATGCTTGAGAATGATTTAAAAATCAACACAAAAGCTTTATAAGCATAGGCCTAATACTGGCATTCCAGTTTATGTTGAATGAACCCCTAGTTGTCACCTCTAACAATTTTTCAAGGGGTATGCAAACCAGTCATAACAAAGGAACAGTTGCTGGATCCACATTTCATTTACATTGAGATAAATTAAAGTATGGGATGTGGATCTAGAAACTTAACATCTGCTGTAAAATAAGAGATACCAGTACTGGTATTCCAGATTTTGTTGAATGAACCCCTAGTAGTAACCTTTTACAATTAAGCAAGGTGTTATGCATTGGTCCCAACTCTTGTGCTATTGTTTATCAGGGCTCCTGAATATAGGGAGTAAACTGAACAAATCCAACATTTTCAGTCATTTTTACATCAAATCCTTTTGTGTTACAACTCATTCGAAACCTCTTTTTGAGACAATTCTAATGAGTAGGTGACACCATAGGGTTTAATGCAGAAATGAAGATTTTTAGATTTTGAAAAACACCTCTTATCTGAGGCCCTGGTTTATCATGGTATGCCCCAGAACCACATGGGCTTGGGGCAAAAATTTGATACTGATTCGGACTGCAACGGTTCACATATGATACAGCAAAAACATGACATTACTGCAGCTTTTACCAGTGTGGAAGAAAATTGACAAGGCGACGACTTCTATTCAATTACGTCTCACAGATGTGTTTCAGTCAAAATCCAAATACACTTGGTCATCAAATAAACATAAGAACTTAACAGGTTCTATCGCCAGAACATGTAAACAACTTGATATTTTTGAAAAAGAACTTAATCCTATAGATTTAAAGGATTAAGTTCTTTTTATTTCAAAAATACCAAGTTACTTTGATAGTTGTTCAATTGTTTATGCATTTACAGTCAGGAGCAAAAAGTATTGATGAAAAGGGATGCCATCTTGGATTAACTTAATAAGAAGAGTATTATTGTCTAATCTCCCTTTGTTTTTTTACCATGACTTTATTACCAAGACTATTGGATATGATGTCATAAAGAACTGATTACATCATTATCTATTTTTTATGCTGATTTTGATGACATCATAAATCTTTTGTGTAGTTGATGTGATTATATGTAGAAACCAAAAAAATGGTAGGAAAGACCAAGAAATTTCCCTGGAAACAAGAAAACTAGCAGTGGATTTAGACTGCAGTGGTCACAAACGTAGTGATATAAGTAGGTTATTAAGTGTACCTTACATGACTATTTCTTACATTATAAAAATGTTCTTAGCCAGTTGTTCAGTTGAAAACAAGCCGTAAAAGAAGCAGGCCAAAAGTAGTGAGTGATCGGCACTACAGGAGAATTATATCAGTTATTTGACTAATAGGGCACTTGAAAAAATATTAAAGTAGGAAATGTTGAGAGTTTCATTGTTAAAAGATGTTTGTTTGGTTGAAAATATTGTTTAATTGGTTTGATCCAAGATTGCCACCATTTCACCAATACTTTTTGCACCCGACTGTGAGTAAAGTGAGTTGGATACCTATTGGATGGATATCTGCCAGAAAATGAGAATTATTTTCAGGTTGCTTTTTTCATTAAGTTGTTGATCCTACAGGGACCTTGAACAAAAAAATGTATTCAATTCTACATATAGTATACACAAGGGAAATAACTCAAAATTGATCAAAAACCTAACGTCCCATGTTTGAAAGCCCATGAAATAAAATGATGTCCTCTATCACGCAATGTCTGTCTTGATACATAGAGTTTAAAGGCCAATATTTGCGTTAAAAGAAACCTGTCAAAAATGTATCCAAAAAACACAACTGGCAGAAGATGGAGCAAATGTTTCTTAGGTGCTTGTCTACAATTGTACAACGGATCACCAAGATATGCTATGAAATGTTAGTTGCATCACAGCTCTTCATACTTCCTTCAACATCTACAATGATTCTGTAAAGATGTTAATTAAAACGAAAATCTGGGTTTGATAACAGTGTTTTTGAGTGGATGCTTGATGAAAAAGCAAATAGACAAAATATCTGTGAAGATTCAAAACAGGAGCGTATTATATTTGATGAAATGTCAGTGCAAAGTGATATTCAAATCAACAAAATACATGTAGATGGATTCCTCGGAACACTTGTGTCACCTGCCAGCAAGCATCAGTATAACATTCTCTTTCCATAAAAGAAAAAGTCCTTTCAAAAGCTTTAGTAAAACAGAAGAAATCTGCATGAAAAGAAAATGTTGAAAAGAGGAATAACTCTCACAATATAGATACAAGAGTTATGACCGCAATACACTTTCACTTGTCAAGCTCTTTCCATAAATGAAGTTTCATCTGAAAAGCTTCAGTAGAACAGGATTTATGAGGCGCGACACAAAAAGCGTGACGGACAGACAGACGGACGGACAGATGCCAAAAAAGTGATCCCTAAGTGTCACCTGTGCCTACAGCAGGTGACACAAAAAGTTGTAATCTTGTTGAAATGGTTGGGTTTACAGAAACAGGAGCTGAAGGAGATTTGTGTCACACAATAAGAAAGGGAAGTTGTGACAAACCACTTGGCACACATGTTCTTCAGTATCTGTATTTAGGTCTAAATGGCTTCAGATTTCCGTTAGCACATTTAGTCACTGATCAGATTCAGGCATCTAAAAAATATGGTATTTTCTGGAAAGCAGTCATGCTGTTATGGTCATACCGTTTTAAAGTTCTCTAAACTTGTATGGATGGAGCAGTAAGAAATTGCTTGTTTTTGCAAATTTGTACTAACCGAACAAATAAAATTAAACTCGTAAATCCATCTAAATCATATTGGAGACATCTCAAAAAGTCAACTAGATCTACAGAACTCACAGAAAATGGCAAATTGTCCAAATTACAGTCAATAGAATACGCAGATGACATATTAGTTATACTTCACCCTACACCTGAGAGACTTGATGCTTCCAACATGGCACCTAAGAACGACCACACTGGAAACTCATCCAAAGAATGACCACACTTGAAACCTACCCACAGAGACGACAGCCACACCCTGATAGTCCCAGACTGACATTATTCTTTAAAACAGTAGGACTCTATTAAAACTCAACAAAATTTGGTTAGACAAGGATATTGACTCTTAATTACTTTTACTTCTTCTTAAAACACCTTGTAAAGATCTATTGTTCATATTATCTGCTATCTATATTCACTTCAATATTGTCAATTTGAACCAAAATCAATGTAATTTCATCTGCATAATAATTTTCTATTAAAACTTATTATGACCTAACTGTTACCAAGGACGCTCCGCTGTTAGAAATCACGTGACTCAAAAGCCGACAATTTTAGTACTTCAGTGATATTTTTTGTATGCTTTGTATCCTGACGGAGACCTGAATAAGGTCGAAACCGGTAGATCAAATAAAATTTGTCAACTAGACTGGCACCTGTGGTTATATGCACCCTACCTTTCCTCTCACAGTGAAATAAAATTAAATGTAACTTTGTATGTCAGAGCACATCAATCCCACATCCAATTTGCTATTTAAAATGGATGTATCTCATGTCTTGAAAAAAAATGCAACGTTATTAAAAGTGGCATTGGAAAATATAAAATTTACAAGATTGTTGCAATTACCAAATGAATGTACTGTAAATTCAGTGGCAGATGTTTATTGATAGTTTCAAATGGGATCAACATAATGGGACTTCAGTTACATAGGAAGCTAACACATGAGCATATATTTCCAGACTCACAGTTAAGGATGTGAAATTATCTCATGTTGAAGAAGTTGTAGATATTAACGTGTTGAATTTAATGAAAGAATTTCAAAATTCAATTGGAGAAAAAAGACAGGTATTAGATGAGACAGAAGAATTTTTTAAAAACTTTTCAAATATAGTGTCAGTCTTTTGTGATATGCGACCAATTAAAGATTTTATGATGAAAGACTTGAAACACTTCAAAAAGAAGCAGAATGGTTTAACAATTGGAAAAAATGAAATGATATCTAGTAGTAGTATTCATGAAAAAGAACAATGTTAAGAAGATATCCAATCATGTTTGAAAGGCTATATACATCTGCGTGTCACTGTCCTTAAAAATAAATCAACAGTATTTGTAACACATGGCATGGTCAATTCTGATGTGATTGAAAACAACTTTAATCATAAATATAATCTTGGTAATTACATTGAAAGAATTTCCCCTTGTTCGGAATTTGTTTCCATGTAAATCCATAAGGTATCATGTTTATTTTTAGATCTAAATGTAGTTATATGTCTTTTCTTGCTTTGTAGTGACATTTGTGATATTTCATATGAAGGGCTTTTGAACGCACAACCCCTGTGTGAAAAGAGCGCTATATAAATCTGGTATAATAATAATAATAATAATCAACAAAGATCAACTTATAATGGTGCGAATACTAGTCCAAATGCACTGCAATACAGATGTACCATTAACAGCATTTTAATTGGCAACAAGAATATCGTTCCCAACGATGGATGCTCCCCACAAAGAAAAAGCCCAAGGTATAGCATGTTTAGTAGGTGAACACAGTAACAAGTTTCATCAACTTACGATGTAACATTCAGCAGATATGCTTCCGACAAAAATGAATTTATTATGAAAAAGGGAGGCAATTCAATATTTGGAGATGACAGAGTTATAATTCTTGTGTACTACACTTATTTTTGTCATCCGCTAACACAGTTCATGTATCAAGGTTCAAGTTACAGTGCGGCAGAAAATTTGATTTTTTTTAAAAATTATGTAGAAAAAGGGAGATAATTCAATATTGGGAGATGGCAGAGTTATGGTTCTTGAGAACAGCACTCTTTTTGTCATCTCGTATCACTGTATCAAGTTTCATCAACTTACAATGCCATGCTCAGGAGATATGCTCCAATGACAAAATTTGATTTTTTTTTTAAATAGAAAAGTGGAGATAAATAAATATTGGGAGAAGGCAGAGTCATGGTTCTTGTGTACTGCACCTCCTTACGTCACCATCTATCACTGTATCAAGTTCCATTAACTTACGGAGAAGCAGTCAAGAGATATACTCCGGACAAAATTGTTTTGCATTTTTAGAAAAAGGGAGATAATTCAATATTGGGAGATAACAGAGTTACCATTCTTGTGTACTGCACTTCCTTCAATCATCCTCTATCACTGTAACAAGTTTCATCAACTTACAGTGTAACAGTCCAGAGATATGCTCCGGACAAAATTGATTTTTTTTTATGAGAAAAAGGGAGATAATTCAAAATTGGGAGATGAGATAGTTACGGTTCTTGTGTAAATGCACCTCCTTATCTCATTCTCTATCACTGTATCAAGTTTCATAAACCTGCGTTATACCGTTAAGGAGATATGCTCCGGACAAAAAAGCGTGACGGACGGACGTACGGACGTTCTCGCAGTTGGACATTTGTTGGGTATTTTTTTAGCTCACCTGGCACGTAGTGCCAAAGTGAGCTTTTAGGATCGCTGGATGTCCGTCGTCCGTCCGTCTGTCCGTTCACAATTGTTCGTTAACACTCTAGCAGGTTCAAATCTCATTGGATCTTAATGAAACTTGGTCACAATGTTTGCCTCAATAAAATCTAGGTCAAGTTCGAATGTGGGTCATGTCCGGTCAAAAACTAGGTCACTAGGTCAACTTATCGAAAAACCTTGTTAACACTCTAGAGGCTACAAATTTCATTGGATCTTCATGAAACTTCATCAATATGATTGCCTCAATGAAATCTAGGCCAAGTTCGAATGTGGGTCATGTCCGGTCAAAAACTAGGTCACTAGGTCAAATTATTGAAAAACCTTGTTAACACTCTAGAGACTACAAATTTCATTGGATCTTCATGAAACTTCATCAAAATGTTTGCCTTAATAAAATCTAGGTCAAGTTTGAATGTGAGTCATGTCCGGTCAAAAACTAGGTCACCAGGTCAAATTATCGAAAAACCTTATTAACACTCTAGAGGCTACAAATTTCATTGGATCTTCATGAAACTTCATCAATATGATTGCCTCAATGAAATCTAGGCCAAGTACGAATGTGGGTCATGTCCGGTCAAAAACTAGGTCACTAGGTCAAATTATTGAAAAACCTTGTTAACACTCTAGAGACTACAAATTTCATTGGATCTTCATGAAACTTCATCAAAATGTTTGCCTTAATAAAATCTAGGTCAAATTAAAATGTGGGTCATGTCCGGTCAAAAACTAGGTCACTAGGTCAAATTATTGAAAAACCTTGTTAACACTCTAGAGACTACAAATTTCATTGGATCTTCATGAAACTTCATCAAAATGTTTGCCTTGATAAAATCTAGGTCAAGTTTGAATGTGGGTCATGTCCGGTCAAAAACTAGGTCACCAGGTCAAATTATCGAAAAACCTTATTTACACTCTAGAGGCTACAAATTTCATTGGATCTTCATGAAACTTCATCAATATGATTGCCTCAATGAAATCTAGGCCAAGTTCGAATGTGGGTCATGTCCGGTCAAAAGGTCAAATCTTCGAAAAACCTTGTTAACACTCTAGAGACTACAAATTTCATTGGATCTTCATGAAACTTCATCAAAATGTTTGCCTTAATAAAATCTAGGTCAAGTTAAAATGTGGGTCATGTCCAGTCAAAAACTAGGTCACTAGGTCGAATCATCGAAAAACCTTATTAACACTCTAGAGACTACAAATTTCATTTGATCTTCATAAAACTTCATGAAAAGGTTAGCCTCAATGAAATATAGGTCATGTTCAAATGTGGCGTATGTCTTGTCAAAAACTAGGTCACTAGGTCAAATCATCCAAAAACCTCGTTAACACTCTAGAGACTACAATATTCATTGAATCTTCATGAAACTTGAAAAAAATGTTTGTCTCATTGAAATCGAGGTCAAGTTAGAATGAGGGTCATGCCCGGTCAAAAACTAGGTCACACGGTGTACATGGTTACATGGTTACCAGGTGAGCGATTTAGGGCCATAGTGGCCCTTGTTTGTTTAAAAGTACCCAACAGTTCACAAAAATACCCAACAATAACAATAGGGTAATCACGGAATGAATGGAATATATTGTTCTCCCTACCCAACAAAGGACCTTTCGTGCGCTTGGACAGACAGACGGACGGAAGCATGGACGGACGGACAAGGCGGTGACTATATGCTCCCCCCTAAAGGGGAGCATAGTAAACTCTCTTTCATAGATATTCTGCTATACAATAAAAGCAAAAGACAACTGCCAAATTTAAGAAGAATTCTAACAAGGGCCAAATTCACAGACACAAAAAAATCTTCATACAAAGTAACACAATGTGGTAGGCCAAACTGCAGCTTGTGCCAACACATCATCGAAAATTATTCATACAATTTTAATGGAAAGATATTTAAAGTAAATGCCAATATGTCCTGTGATGTAAGAAACGTCTTATATGTTATAACATGCAATGGATGTAAACAATATTATATAGGCCAGACAGGCGACAAATTAAGAACGAGAAGAACAATACATGCCCAACAAATAAGGGATCCATCCACCCGGCAAATACCTTTAAGTGCACATTTAGACATATGTTGTAAAGAGATTCCCAAGTTTCAAATGTTCCCGTTTTTAGCTCACCTGGCACTAAGTGCCAAGGTGAGCTTTTAGGATCGCTGAATGTCCGTCGTCTGTCCGTCCACAATTGTTCGTTAACACTCTAGCGCCTACAAATTTCATCTTATCTTCATGAAACTTCATGACAATGTTTTTCTTGATGAAATCTAGGTCAAGTTCGAAAGTGGGTCATGTCTGGTCAAAAACTAGGTCACTAGGTCAAATCATAGAAAAACCTTGTTAACACTCTAGAGACTACAAATCTCAATGGATCTTTATTAAACTTGGTCAGAATGTTTGCCTCATTGATATCTAGGTCAAGTTCGAATGTGGGTCATGTCCGGTCAAAAACTAGGTCACAAGGTCAAATCATAGAAAAATCTTGTTAACACTCTAGAGGCTACAAATCTCAATGGATCTTCATGAAACTTCATCAAAATGTTTGCCTTATTGATATCTAGGTCAAGTTCGAATGTGGGTCATGTCCGGTCAAAAACTAGGTCAAATTATCGAAAAACCTTGTTAACACTCTAGAGGCTACAAATTTCATTGGATCTTCATGAAACTTCATCAATATGATTGCCTCAATGAAATCTAGGCCAAGTTCGAATGTGGGTCATGTCCGGTCAAAAACTAGGTCACTAGGTCAAATTATTAAAAAACCTTGTTAACACTCTAGAGACTACAAATTTCATTGGATCTTCATGAAACTTCATCAAAGTGTTTGCCTTAATAAAATCTAGGTCAAGTTTGAATGTGGGTCATGTCCGGTCAAAAACTAGGTCACCAGGTCAAATTATCGAAAAACCTTATTAACACTCTAGAGGCTACAAATTTCATTGGATCTTCATGAAACTTCATCAATATGATTGCCTCAATAAAATCTAGGCCAAGTTCGAATGTGGGTCATGTCCGGTTAAAAACTAGGTCACTAGGTCAAATCTTCGAAAAACCTTGTGAACACTCTAGAGGCTACAAATCTCATTGGATCTTGATGAAACTTTGTCAGAATGTTTGTTTTATTGATATCTAGGTCATATTTGAATATGGGTCATGTCTGGTCAATAACTAGGTCACTAGGTCAAATCATAGAAAAACCTTGTGAACACTCTCGAGGCTACAAATCTCATTGGATCTTGATGAAACTTGGTCAGAATGTTTGTTTTATTGATATCTAGGTCAAGTTTGAATGTGGGTCATGTCAGGTCAAAAACTAGGTCACTAGGTCAAATCATAGAAAAACCTTGTTAACACTCTAGAGGCTACAAATCTCATTGGATCTTGGTGAAATTTGGTCAGAATGTTTGTCGCATTGATATCTAGGTCAAGTTTGAATATGGGTCATGTCTGTTCAAAAACTAGGTCACTAGGTCAAATCATTGGAAAATCTTGTTTACACTCTAGAGGTTGATTGTGGGTATACATGTCCAGTCATAATCTAGGTCACTATAGGTCAAGTTTGCCATGGTGTACCAGGTGAGCGATTTAGGGCCATAGTGGCCCTTGTTGAAAGATGCCCTTCTCCTGAGCTTAAATTTTTGACACACAAAGTATCATGTGCAGGTCATCTACCAATAATATAAAATTGACAAAATAGTACAATAAAGCTGTAAAGGATTTAGAAGAAAGCATAATATATTAATTTGGTTTTCAGGTTGCACAAGAGGGTGGCATGGAAATGTTGATATACTGATTAACCATGAAGTTCCTGCATCTGTGATTCTTGGAGAACAGGATGAGGGTACAAGCAAAGATGAAAGCTGCTCTTTTCTGTCTGACTGCAGTGAATCCTCAATTGAGATTAAGACAACGATTCAGCACTAACCATAATATGCAGCTCGTTTCCCAGTGTATTGTATTTTCCTTTTAACAGTTAAAACAGGACCCTACTTTGAACCATTACCTGATTCCACTGATAGGTGTCTGCAGAAACAAGATGAAAATACACTTTTATGACTGTCAAAATGATATTCTTCTAAATACATCATCACTTAATTTGCTTGACAAATTTGCATGTGGATTTGCCCCTGAAGTCATTGTGCTGTTATGGCTTGTCTTGAACTATAAACTGTTCAGCACTGGAGTTCCAGAGTTTTTTTTTTAATATAAATCAGGTTTCCCAGTATTTGCTAGAGAACTGGTGCAAGATTACAGAGAAGAAGTGAAATATAAGATCAGTAGGATACGAGAAGATGAGGAGGACACTGATTGGGCAGCCCGGCCAAGAAGTATTCCCATAAATATTCTACCTGAAAGTTTTCATGACACTGTTGACAATGATTCTGATTAGCTTTATGATTCAGCATGCCCACTGTGTTTTTCTTTTGGGGGTACACATACCCCTTGACCATCAGAGCTGAGGGTACAGTAAAATTTGGGGGTACACGAAAGGTACACTTAAATTCACAATTTTTCTCTTCAATGTACAGTAGACTATACTATACTGAGCGAAAAAAGTTTAGTCACATATTATATACTTTTGTTAAAACTTCACTTTTACCGTTAGAAAATAGTTATTTGCTAATACGCTCGTGTTTTTTAGCTCACCTGGCACGTAGTGCCAAGGTGAGCTTTTAGGATCGCTGGATGTCCGTCGTCTGTCTGTCTGTCCGAGCGCACGAAAGGTCCTTTGTTGGGTAGGGAGAACAATAGATTCCATTCATTCTGTGATTGCCCTATTGTTATTGTTGGGTATTTTTGTGTACTGTTGGGTATTTTTAAACAAAAAAAATACCCAACAAATGTCCAACTGTGAGAACGTCCGTCCGTCCGTTCACAATTGTTCGTTAACACTCTAGCAGGTTCAAATCTCATTGGATCTTCATGAAACTTGGTCACAATGTTTGCCTCAATAAAATCTAGGTCAAGTTCGAATGTGGGTCATGTCCGGTCAAAAACTAGGTCACTAGGTCAAATTATCGAAAAACCTTGTTAACACTCTAGAGGCTACAAATTTCATTGGATCTTCATGAAACTTCATCAATATGATTGCCTCAATGAAATCTAGACTAACTTCGAATGTGGGTCATGTCCGGTCAAAAACTAGGTCACTAGGTCAAATCTTCGAAAAACCTTGTTAACACTCTAGAGACTACAAATTTCATTGGATCTTCATGAAACTTCATCAAAATGTTTGCCTTAATGAAATCTAGGTCAAGTTAGAATGTGGGTCATGTCCGGTCAAAAACTAGGTCACTAGGTCAAATTATCGAAAAACCTTGTTAACAATCTAGAGGCTACAACTTTCATTGGATCTTCATGAAACTTCATCAATATGATTGCCATAATGAAATCTAGGCCAAGTTCGAATGTGGGTCATGTCCAGTTAAAAACTAGGTCACTAGGTCAAATCTTCGAAAAACCTTATTAACACCCTAGAGACTACAAATTTCATTGGATCTTCATGAAATTCATCAAAATGTTTGCCTTAATGATATCTAGGTCAAGTTCGAATGTGGGTCATGTCCGGTCAAAAACTAGGTCACTAGGTCAAATTATCGAAAAACCTTGTTAACACTCTAGAGGCTACAAATTTCATTGGATCTTCATGAAACTTCATCAATATGATTGCCTCAATGAAATCTAGGCCAAGTTCGAATGTGGGTCATGTCAGGTCAAAAACTAGGTCACTAGGTCAAATCTTCGAAAAACCTTGTTAACACACTAGAGACTACAATATTCATTGAATCTTCATGAAACTTGAACAAAATGTTTGTCTCATTATAATCGAGGTCAAGTTAGAATGAGGGTCATGCCCGGTCAAAAACTAGGTCACACGGTGTACATGGTTACATGGTTACCAGGTGAGCGATTTAGGGCCATAGTGGCCCTTGTTTAAAATGATTTCAGAAAATATTTCGGTCAAATTAGCAAAAGAAAAATATTTTATAAACTGTTTTAAACCTAAATTAAATGCATAGAATTGATGAAAAGAGCTTCAATGACGTTCCACTAAAATGACATTATGACGTCACGTTTATGACGTCACACTTATGACGTAGCGTTACCATTGACACCACTAGCAACAAATATATTGTAATCACTGATGAGCCGAGTGGCGAAACGCGTTTGTGAAAATACAAAGAATAATAGAAGGCGTGTTTAGTCGTTTTTATCTTTATAATTATATATGATATAGCAACGTTCAAACCCTGATGAGCAAATGCGAAACCGGTTGGTTTGTTATGTTTATGTAATAATAAAATATATAAACTTAGGCATGTAAGTCAATTTTCTATTTTCTTATATATATATATATATATATATATATATATATATATATATATAGGAAATGGATGACTGCAATCTATAGGCTATGTTCTTGCTGTGGATACTGTGGGTCTAAATGGGAGTTCTGGAGTTGTACCGTTTGTCCGTGCCTGTTTGGTGGATCTTGATGGTAGGGATTGCCCCTGATCTCTTTGAAACCGACTGGCTTGGGGTTTGCGGTGTAATTCAGGGACAGCTTCTGATCTTGATGTTCTATAACGTAAGGGTGTAATTTCAGCCATGAAACATGTAGGTCCCGCGGGTGTGGGGTGGAGAGGGTAGATGACTGCTAACCCAGGGCTGTATTCATTCTATATATGTTATGGGTCTAATTTTTAGTTCTGGGGTTGTACCATCGACCAATGCCTGTCTGGTCGATCTTTGATGGTAGGGATATTGACTCTGATCTCTTTTGAAACCAGCTGGCGGGGTCTGTAGTATAATTCTTGGACAGCTTTGTCATTGATCTTCTATAGAGTTTTTAGTTATGGTCGCATGCTATGTTTCCTAGTTATGTTACATTAGGCGGCCTGCATTGGGCGATCTGCTATTATTTCTATTGGTCGGCAATCTTTAGCCGGTTGGTTCATTGCTGATTGATGGGGGTAATGTGATCGCCGTTTTGGGGGCTGTCTTTTGTATGTTTATGCATGTTTATTTTAGATCTAATTATAGTTATTTGTGTTTTGTCGAATGTGATCGCCGTTTTGGGAACTGTCTCTTATATGTTTATTCATGTTTTATTTCAGATCTAATTGTAGTTATTTTGTCTTTTGTCGATTTGTAGGTACATTTATGTTATTTCATGTAAAGCGCTTTTGAACGCACAACCCCTGTGTGAAAAGAGCGCTATATAAATCTGGTATAATAATAATAAATAATAATATATATATATATATATATATATATAATTTTTATAGACTTTTACACCTCATTCTTACCAAAACTGCCATCACTTGCAAAGGCAAAAACTACGAACAAATTTCTGGCACCACAATGGGAACAAAATGCGCCCCAAGCTACGCTATTATATTCATGGACAAATTAGAGACAGATTTCCTCAACAAATAGAAAGTCAAACCTCTAGTATGGTTGAGGTTTATCGACGATATCTTCATGATATGGGCACACTCCAGAGAGGAATTAGATTCCTTCATTTTAGCCCTAAATAGTCAACACGAAACCATCAAATTCAGTGGACATAGATCTGACTGAAATAGTAGAATTTGAAAAAGCAACAGTACCAGCACCAGTCAACCCATAGCAATAAAAAAATGTACACCCTACTTTGAGGCCAGAATTCAGGATAACGGAAAGGAAAACTCAAATTGAACAAGAATACGAGCTGGATAAAATACTTCAAGAAATGACTACCACAAGAGACAATCACAGAATCTGACAGTGACCAGACCATATGTCTGGACGAGAAATATCTAACAAACAATATGGCAGTACTTGTATATTCCATATATGGAATATTTGCCTAAGACTTTCTTTAAAAGTAGGTATTTCTAGATCAGACCATATTATTACCTCTTACCTTTTAAAAAAACCCTTTCATATCCAAACATACCACCATACCCATCATCTCTTATACACACATAATTAATGTATGGGCGCGTAGGGAACTATGGTTACGACAAGCCTCCAGACTTCACCATATATTCTATTTTTAGATCAATTGTCCAAAAGATAAACACCACCAAATATCGCGTGGCTAGAAACACCCAAAAATGCATACTTCAGTAATGTTTTGTTTGATTGTAATTATCCCTGAAAAAGTCTTGTTATAGACGAAACATTGAATTAAAATATACAGTTTACTGCAACCTGCCTTGATCGTTAGTTCTACTCCTTTTTGGTTTTCTGCTATATACAGAATTGAATGCATTTTTTTGTTCAAGGTCCCTGTGATTTATCCTACACCCAAACCAAATACAGTGCTCCCTCCCTACAACGACCCTCCAAACAACGACTCCCTCCTTACAACGACCCTTGTCACAGTTCCCTAAATAGCACAATTATGTCTAACTCTTTCACTGTAATATCGTCTGCTTAAAGTTGTTGTCTGCTAATTTTTTTTAAAGTTACATTTTGGACATACTGACAGAGAAAAACTTAATGACGAGTGACAAACAGCTTGAATCCAGATCAGACGCCGCATTACGTGGCATCTGATCTGGATTCAAGTTGTTTGCAAATGAAAACAAATTTCCCTCCCTATAACGACTCCCTCCAAACAAAGCACACACTTTATGTCTCCCATCGGGTGTCGTTGTAGACAGGGAGCACTGTACTTAAAAACAGAAAGAGTAATACTTGAAACCAAACCGAGTGGAGAAGTACCTGATTCGTTGCAGCCCTAATACTGATATTGTACATTAAGTTTCAGAGGTATATGAGTTAAATAACCAAGATTCTTTCTGATTTTCACTTCAGAATTATATTTCTGATTATTCACAGCCATGAAAATATGTTGCAGAAGAAAGATTTCCTATATCCTAGCAAATGGTAGCTTATAGGATGAAGGGATAGCAGAATGCACCTTAAGGTGCATTCTGCTTAAATTTCATCCTGTTTAAGTGGTCTCCTGTCTTCAAAACAAGAAACAGGTTATGGGGTAAAGGGTTACAGTGGGAAATACGCTATTCCTACCCATTTACGCGTTAATCTATGCGTAAGAAACGCATTGTGAACAATTAACGAATGGTTAACGCCTAACGATTTTAACGCGTTTATACCAATGCAGTCTCGGCTAAGGGGTATGTTGGCTAAGTGATGACCCTTTCATTTGGGCTCTTTTAAACGCGTAAAGAAATGGCTAGGAAACACGTTTAACGAAACAGATAATAATCGCATAAGAAACGCGTGAAGTGGGTAGGAAACTAGGAATAGCGTATTTATCACTGTATGTGCCCTGTAATCCCTTATTGACTAGTCACTGAAGACAACTTTAGCTGTTTACCCCTTTACCCCATAGATACACATTTTTACACCCTTAATTTATAGCTCCACTGTTCAAAATTTAAGTTCTAATTTGGCAATTTATAAACTAAAGAATATTGATCATAAGAAATAAGTTTTACCTTCTAGCAGATGGTAGCTTAAAGGAGGCTGAAAGTAAAGCAGAATGTGCCTTAAGGCACATTCTGCTTTACTTTCAACCTCCTTTAAAGTGTCACATATCTTCAAAACCACAAACAGGCTAAGGAGTAAAGGGATAAATCAATTAAGCCAATTCTCAACATCCATCATTACTTCATCAAACCAATCATCCGAATCTTCCTCACATTCGTTCTTGTTTATATGGTTTTCCCCTGATAGTTTTTCTACACTTGCACACTTGTTTGTGTTTATGCTGTCTTCCAAATTCCCATACATTGATGCGTCTTTGTCAATGAATTCCGTGACCTCATTAATTGTTGTTAACTGGAAATCTTCATGCTGCAATGACTCAAAATCTGCTCTTGATATTTTCACAGGTATGGTTTTGTCTTCGAAGCGTGGATTTAAGTCATAACTGCTAAGTTCAAGAATTTCAGCATTTGTCTCTACAGCAATAGTAGAATCGAGTTTGTTAGAATTCTTATCACACTGTACCCTATAATCAACTTCCTCAGATCCACCTTTTATATGGCTGAGATCATACGTCTCCTGACTGAAATCTGTCCATCTTTGTATGACCTGGTCAAGATGGTGTGGCATTTCACTCATTGTACCACAGGAACGATGCTCTGTGAAGTGAGACTCACCAAGTTCTGCAAATGGAGAGAGTTCTTGCATACTTTCTGTTATCTGTGCCTGTTCTGGTGTACCATCAGCACAGCTCAAATCCCTCCCAGAATTTCCTGAAGCACAAACACTTACTTCACAAGTGTCTGGATCACTTTCTGCATCTGAATCAGCCAACTTATGAAAAGGAGACATTTCATGAGCTACAGAAAAACCTGGTTGTGTTTCTTGTTGTAGGGTTTTTATGCCACATTCTTCATTCATAGGTTTATATCTAGTGTCCAAAGTCTGTGATTTGGTACAGAACTCCTTGTCAATAGGTTTTATTTTCTTGTTACTCATGTTGATTTCATTTGACAAATGATGGTTTTCAATAATCTGGAAGAAGAAATAAGTCATATTAACCCGTTCCTCTATAGAAGTGCCTTCAATTAATTCCACCACTGAAGAAAATAATTCCAATTCTAACACACCTCGAGCACATCCCAACCCTATATAAACAAAGAAGGAACGTATCTGTGTTTGAATTCTCAATAAAACACACACCAACTGTAACGACTTAACGTGACGTAATATGGCTTCGAAAATGCCTATGCCAAGAAATGTAGCGCTGTTGCGTTGGTGCAAATTCAGGTTAAATTTAAGTGTATAAGAATTGAAATAACAAATTAGTACCAGTGTTTTATCGTGCAATAAAAAACGAGTAGTTGTTAAGATGCTGGTAATTAAATCATGAGACCTTCGGCACAATAAAACACTGGTATCAATTAATTGTTTCTTAATTTATGCTCCCATGAACATGTACAATAAGAAATATTTTTCTATATCCTAGCAGATTGTAGCTAAATGCTGGCTGAAAGTAAAGCAGATCAATTAATTAATTAACCTTAAACTCTTTGCAATCTGGGTATTTTTTTCTGTCTGCAGCAATTGTCGTCCGATACGCTTAATATTGAATTTTCTAAAATTTGTTTTCCAGAAAGGGTCTTTGTCAAACAATCCTCATTATTATGCATCTCATCTGGATCCAAACTGCTTGCAAAGATAATCATGGTTTTGCCATCACAGTGCAAAAGGTTAACTCACTTATAACCTGCTATTGTATACATGTAATGTCTACTATAGTCTACATCGGAAGTACAGTAAACCTTAGTACATGTAGACAACAGTGAGTGTGTAGGTAAATTAGCCTTTATAACTATGTAAATAATGGAATCCGCAAAATTCTATTAACCTGGTTTCAAAGCGCAAAAAACAGTCAAATAAAAATTTACCCTGCTTTTTCATAAAATCGCAAATTATCAAGGTCACAGAAAATACCAGCTATACAGTTTTTATATTTATCTTACCTCATAGAAAGGGGCTGTTAAATGTTCTCCCATCCACAGTCCATGATGTTTTTGTTTACTTATTCTTGTCAGTCTGGTTTCTAAATTCATTCCTAGATCAACTGTATCTTCAACCTACAACAGAAGATACAGTAAACCCTCTTTATTACGACCACCAATAAAACAAGAGCACCGCAAGCCGGGCACATCATACGCCCGTCAAATCCATCTTAGAATGTTGTCAAACTAAAACCCTATCAAGGTAAAGTGGAAACAAGAGGCCCATGCGGGCCTAAATATCGCTCACCTGGAAAAACCAACACAAGGGTCACATGACCCCTGGGGTGGGATCACTTTTCACCCCAGAGACATAATTTCAAAAATCTTGCTGATGAACTTGAAAATTAAGTGTACTGTCAAATATTTTAAACAAGGATGGTTTCAGACAGGAATACTTTTCATTAAAAAAAATCTATTTTTAGCTAATATGACCCAGATATGCAAGCCAACAGACCCAAACCATTTCAGCAATATTGGGAAAGAACATCTTAAAGTGTCACTATGCTAAATATCAAAGCTCTTGCCATAGTAGTTTCAGAGAAGAATATTTCACTACATAACTCTATGCAACCCCTAGGGCCTTGGCAGTTTTAACCCAAGGGGCATAATTTGAACAATCTTGATACAGAACCTAAAGATGATGCTCTGTGCCAAATATCTAAGCTCAAGGTACTGTGGTTTCAGAGAAGAATATTTAGAGCTCCTGTGACCTAGATATGCAATGGACAGGAACCATATTTACAATATTGGTTAAGGGCTTCCAGAAGAGTCATCATGCCAAATATCAAAGCTCTGGCCATATTAGTTTCAGAGAAAAAGATGTTTGAAGATTTCCCTCCATAACTCTATGTAAATTTACGACCCCCGGGGCAGGGTCATTTTTTACCCAAAGAACATAATTTGAACAATTTTGATAGAGGACCTATAGATGATGTTTTGTGCCAAATATCTAAGCTCAAGGTACTGTGGTTTCAGAGTAGAAGATTTTTTAAGTTTTCATTGAAAAAATCTATTTTTAGCTCCTGTGACCTAGATATGCAACGGACCGGAACCATATTTACAATATTGGTTGAGGGCTTCCAGAAGACTCATCATGCCAAATATCAAAGCTCTGGCCATATTAGTTTCAGAGAAAAAGATGTTTGAAGATTTCACTAAATAACTCTATGTAAATTTACGACCCCCGGGCGGGGTCACTTTTGAGCCCAGGGACATAATATGAACAATCATGATAGAAGACCTCAAGAGGATCTGTAGACGATGCTATGTGCCAAATATCTAAGCTCAGGGTACTGTGGTTTCAGACAAGAAGATTTTTTAAGTTTTCATTGAAAAAATCTTATTTTTAGCTCCTGTGACCTAGATATGCAACGGACCGGAAATGTTTGAACAACTTTGAAAGAGGACCATATAAGGATCATTCAGGCCAAGTTTGGTAAAAATCCATCCTGTAGTTTCGGAGGAGATGTTGTTTAAAGAAATTGTTGACGACAAACGAAGAACGGACGGACGGACGAACGAACGACGACTGACAGAGGACGATCAAAATAGCTCACCTTGGCACAACGTGCCAGGTGAGCTAAAAAGGGGAAGAACCCTGAAAATTAGGGGTCAAAAGGATTGGAATAAATTTGTTTGAGTAAGAGAGCGGACAAACTAAAAATTGACAGTTTTTACCATAAAAGGGGCATAACTCTTGTATGTCTACGGCAATCTTGCTGGTTATGAAACTTGACCGAGACATCATGATCATACACATGCTGATAAAGTTTCAAAAGGATTGGAATAAATTTATTTGAGTTAGAGAGCGGACAAACTAAAAAATGTCCGTTTTTGACGAAAAAAGGGGCATGACTCTTACATGTCTGGAGCAATCGTGCTGGTTATGGTACATAACTGAGACATTATTGTAAATCACATGCTGACCAAGTTTCAAAAGGGTTTGAATAAATTTGTTTGAGTTAGAGAGCGGATAAACTAAAATGCCCGTTTTTGACAAACAAGAGGGCCAGAATGGCCCTTGATCGCTCACCTGACTATGGTGACACTAGGATGGGTCACGTGATTTCAGAAAAGAAGATTTGTAAAAGGTGACCCCCAGGGCGGGGCCAATTTGAACAACTAAGATAGAGGACCTGTAAACGATGATATGTGCAAAATATCTAAACTCAGTGTACTATGGTTTCAGACAAGAAGATTTTTAGCTCACCTGGCACAAATGCCAAGGTGAGCTTTTAGGATCGCTGGATGTCCGTCGTCTGTCTGTCCGTCCGTCCACAATTGGTTGTGAACACTCTAGCGGCTACAAATTTCATCCGATCTTCATGAAACTTGATGACAATGTTTGTTTTGATAAAATCTAGGCCAAGTTCGAATGTGGGTCATGTCGGGTCAAAAACTAGGTCACTAGGTCAAATCATAGAAAAACCTTGTGAACACTCTAGAGGCTACAAATCTCATTGGATCTTGATGAAACTTTATCAGAATGTTTGTTTCATTGAAATCTAGGTCAAGTTTGAATGTGGGTCATGTCCGGTCAAAAACTAGGTCACTAGGTGAAATCATAGAAAAACCTTGTGAACACTCTAGAGGCTACAAATCTCATTGGATCTTGATGAAACTTTATCAGAATGTTTGTCTCATTGATATCTAGGTCAAGTTGGAATATGGGTCATGTCCGGTCAAAAACTAGGTCACTGGGTCAAATCATAGAAAAACCTTGTGAACACTCTAGAGGCTACAAATCTCATTGGATCTTAATGAAACTTTGTCAGAATGTTTGCCTCATTGATATCTAGGTCAAGTTCGAATGTGGGTCATGTCCGGTCAAAAACTAGGTCACTAGGTCAAATCATTGGAAAATATTGTTTACACTCTAGAAATTGATTGTGGGTATACATGTCCAGTCATAATCTAGGTCACTAGTCTATAGGTCAAGTTTGCCAATGTGTACCAGGTGAGCGATTTAGGGCCATAGTGGCCCTTGTTTAAATTTTCATTGAAAAAATCTATTTTTACCTCCGGTGACCCAGATATGCAACAGACCAGAACCAATTCATCCATATATGTGAAGGACCTCTAAAAGTAACATCATGCCAAATATCAAAGCTCTGGCCATATTGGTTTCTGAGTAAAAGATGTTTGAACATTTTCCTATGTAACTCTATGTAAAACGGTGACCTCCTGTGCGGGGCCAATTTTGACCCCAGGGACAAAATTTTAACAACTTTGATAGAGGGCCTGTAGACGATGCTATGTACAAAATATCTAAACTCAGTGTACTATGGTTTCAGAAAAGAAGATTTTTGAAGTTTTCATTGAAAAAATCTATTTTTAGCTCCTGTGACCCAGATATGCAACAGACCATAACCAATTCAACAATATGTGTGAAGGACTTTTAGAAGTTATACCATGCCAAATATCAAAGCTCTGGTCATATTGGTTCCAGAGAAAAAGATGTTTGAACATTTCACTATATAACTCTATGTAAAACTGTGATCCCCGGGGCGGTGCCAATTTTGACCCCAGGGACAAAATTTGAACAACTTTGATAGAGGATCTGTAGACGATGCTATGTGCAAAATATCTAAGCTCAGTGTACTATGGTTTCAGACAAGAAGATTTTTTAAGTTCTCATGGAAAAAAATCTATTTTTAGCTCCGGTGACCCAGATATGCAACGGACCGGAACCAATTCAACAATATAAGTCAAATACCTCTAGAAGTAATACCATGCTAAATATCAAAGCTCTGGACATATTGGTTTCAGAGAAAAAGATGTTTGAACATTTCACTATATAACTCTATGTAAAACGTTGACCCCCAGGGCGGGGCTAATTTTGACCCCAGGGGCAAAATTTGAACAACTTTGATAGAGGACCTATAGGTTATGACATGTGCCAAATATCTAAGCTCTGGCTCTTGTGGTTTGTGACAAGAAGATTTTTTAAGATTTCCTTATTTTTTCACTTTGGTTGCCATAGCAACCAGAGTTCTGCATGGTTTCAAATTCTTTGAACAAGTTTGAAAGAGCTTGACCCAAGGAACATTCCTGTGAAGTTTAGTTGCAATCAGGCAAGTGGTTTTTGAGTAGAAGATGTTTGAAGAAATTGTTGACGAACAACGCACGACGACGGACATTGACTGACCACAAAAGCTCACCTTGAGCACTTTGTGCTCAGGTGAGCTAAAAAGGGGCATAACTCTTGAATGTCTGGGGCAATCTTGCTGGTTATCAAACTTTATCGAGATATTATAGTCATACACATTCTGACTTAGTTTCAAAAGGATTGGACTAAATTTGTTTGAGTTAGAGAGCGGACATGAAAAAGTTAACGGACGGACAGATGGACGGACGGACGTGCCACCGAATTTGGTTAGAGGGCCTTTTCTTTTGTTATTTTCTTTTGTTCGAATAACGGGCCATGGCCCCTTAGTGTATTGTTAAGGAATGAACTCCATTGTCTTCTTTTGTTATGTTTACCGTTAACTGGCCCTCTAACCCACTTTAGTGGCGCGGACAGACGGACGGACAGCGCCACAACATAATATGTCCCGTCTGAAGACGGGCGTATAAAAAGAAAGTGAAATGATTATATTAAATACAGGAGACAGCTTAAAGCAAGATGACACTAAAACATAGTTTAAGCTCCTAGGGGAGCTTTCTGTTTTACTGTCACCTTGCTTTAAGCAGTCACCTGCCTTAAATTCCTAATAAGTAACACAATTTTGTGGTTGTAATAGAGAGGTATTACTGTATATGAAAACTGTTATCTTTAACCCTTAGCCTGCCACTCACGACTATAGCTCCATATGCAAACAGCTTGGATCCGGATGAGACGCCGAGTAACTCGGCGTCTCATCCGGATCCAAGCTGTTTGACACTTGGACAACATTTTCAGTAATTTTGAGCAACTTTGAAGCACTTTGAAACTTGAAACAGACGAGAAATATAGCAGACGACAATTTATTTGGCGGGCTAAGGGTTAATCTTCTGCACACTATGTCATTGTTGTCTGCAAACTTTGCCGTAAGCAACACTTATTAAAGTTTATCAAAAGGCATTTTCTTTTAGAAAATGTAAAGAATCTGAGCGTCAAACAGTTTGGATGCAGAAGATATGACCTCTAAATGACCTTGACCATTGTTGGTCCCTAGTTGCATTGGGATAGGAAGAAAGAAATGACTAAGTTCAACTGCAAGTAATTCTGTGAACAATTTATAGATCAAAATGCTGACAATACATACATCTGTGGTATATATGGAAACATTCTTAAAAGCTATGAGGTTGCGGCTTGCAAATTGTAGAAGTTAATGGACAAGTATGTACCATATAATGTGGACAAGCGCACAATTATACACAAACGAATGTAATACAGAATGATGAATGGAATACTGAATAAACCAAATAAAATATGGACAGTGGTAAAACAGTATGCCCCGAACTAATTATCACATGGGTATTATCTAAAACTAGAGGGATGGCTTTGTCTGTAAGACAAATATGATGCCCCCTTGGGAAAAAATTTGACTTAAGTTCAACTGACTGTCATTTTGTGAAAAAATAAAGCAGATCAAAATCTTGTTCACATGCACATCTATGGTATATGTGCAAACACTGTGCCAAGTTATAAGGTTGTAGATTGAAAACAGTAGGAGGATTTAGCCGGACAAAGTATGTACTGTATGTGGGACAATTGAAAGAACGGATGGACAAACAAACAAACAAACAGATGAGCAAACAGACAGGGGTAAAACAGTATGCCCCTCAACTGATTGTCGCGGGGGCGTAATAAAAACTCAGTAATATCTTTATGTCTGCATTAAACCCTATGGTGTAGACACTCATTGGAATTGTCTCTTCGTGACAATTCAAATGAGTAGTTACACCATAGGATTTGGTGCTATCATGAAGAAGAAAATGCTGGATTTGTTCAGTTAACTTCCTCTTATCTGGAGCCCTGGGTCATTTAAGTGAGTTCAATATATCAAAGGTTTGACTGTACAGTGCTCCCTCACTAAAACAGCCCCAAAACAACAGTCCCCTCCTTACAGCAACCCTTATTGCTGTTCCCCAAACAAGACAATTACTTCATACGCTTTCACTGCTGCAAATCGTCTGCTTAAAATTGTTGTCTGCTGTTTTTCTCTTAGTTTCGTATTGGAAAATTTGAGGTAAACAAAATATTCTGACAAGTGGCAAACAGCTTTTATCCATATCAGATCTGGATTCAATCTGTTTGCAAATGCAAGCCAATTTCCCTCCCTATAACATCTTCCTCAAAACAAATAATAAAATACTTGTCTCCCATTGGATGTTGTTGTAGAGAGGGAGCACTGCATAGTTTTATTAAAGCTGTGTACTGGTAAAAATGCCACTTACCTGCACACTATTGAGCATGTTTCTTCTGAATTCCTCATTATCACTCAAGGTAACAACATCAGTCACAGCCTTACAGATGGATTGTATCCTTCTTTGAATTATACTCTTTGCCTTGAAAACAGCAGACATTTTTATTTAACCCATTACCCCATAAATACACCTTTTATGCCTCTTATTTATTCATTCACTGAAGAAAATAGTAATTTATAAAGTCAGGAATATGTATTATAAAAACTGTTTTCTATATTCTAGCAGATCATAGTTAGTGTTCATCTGCCTTTCCGTATAATGCAATATCAATTCAATGTTGATAATAATGTCACAACTCTGCTGCAAAAAAAGAGGACTTTGACAGTTTTTAAAAGCGGTATAGACTCAGATCAGTGTCAGCAATGTTTTTTTTTATAAGATCTGTCTGATATGGGTCTACATTTTTTTCTTGAGAAAATTTTGCTAAGAATATCAGAAAAGCCAATGTAATAGATAAATGATAGATTTTAGTAGTAAGTTGAGTTCATAAATGAATATCCTATACACTTTTATGCAAGAACGTTTCAATGCTCGTGATAAATGTCTGCACCATTCTGCTTTAATAGCCTTACGGTGTATATTAACATTTCTTTTTAAATAGTGAAGATTCGAAAGGAGCTGTCTGATCAGGGTCTGCACTGTTTTCATATAGGATGTCTGAATCAGCACTCTTGAAACCAACTTTGTTCTGCGCCTAATGTTTACTATATTTTGTGTATCTGGGTGGAGATTGTACAAAATGATTATAGGTTGATAGCATAGGCTTCACTATATGATTTGGTACAGTCAGTGGACATAATTATTCGCCACCATGCGAAAAAATTGCTTATTTTTGTCAGTATTTCTCAACTGTTTATTAGAATTAAAACTCTAAACAACATGCATTGTACTTATGTTTGGTTTTAAGAGTTTGAGCAAAGAGCCGTAAAATGTTTTCTAGTCTCGAATTAAGCATGTGGTTCTTTGGTTCTTGTTGCTAGGTGATTTTAGAATGTAGGTGCAAAATTTGAACCATGTTCACATTATATGGTTTCCATGGTAACAATAGATGAAAATTATGTAAAACTACACCGGATGAACGAACACCTTACATATACGATTAATAGCAAAATAAGAAATTGTCATTCTAAAGCTCTGTATCTTCATGGTCAGTCACACAGTTCTAAAATTTAATCGGTAAACTTGATTTCCCATAGACTCCCATGTTAATTTTAGCATTTATCGCACGTCAGAAAACTTGAACATTAACAATTTCTTTAACTTTCTTTATTTTCCTTTTGAAAGAGCACTTTTGTGCGGGAGAATATGTTTTTGAATAAAAACGTTCTTCAGTTCTAGTTATTTGTCCCATTTGTTACCATGGCAACCAGTTTAGTGGAACGAGTCGACTTTTTTCATTTATACTCTAAAGTTGCCTAGAAACAGATGTTCTGGGTCCGAACAGCAGAGAATAGATCTATATTTGAAAAGTCAACACCCTAGCCTTTAAACTGCCCTACACTGTTTTGTTCGACAATTGTGTGGTATCACCAGTAATGTAAAAAAAGTGTGGAAAAAATGCCAAAAATTCGTAGGGTGGCGAATAATTATGTCCTATGACTGTAGCTCAATTGGTAAGGGTGTTTTCATATTAAGCCAAACATCCAGGGTTTGAGTCATAATTGAGACAACACTTTTTTTTTATCATGTATAGTCCCATTTTATTGACCTGTCAGTCATAAATAACCCAGAGGTCAAAGGACAAGTTATTTTCAGTCTTCATAGGTTAGAAGTAGTGTCCGCTGTATCACTCATCCAATTATGTTATGTTTTTTTATGAACGACTTGGTCAATAAAATCAACTATAACATTTGACTGAGCTAACACGTCACACAGTGAAACCTATCAACCTTTTTGCTATGATCAGTAAAGAATGGATGTTCAGAGTGTTCTGTCATGTTGCAAGACACATTGCAGCGATGTATTTATATCAGCATTTTTACTTTTCATCCATCTACTCGCATGCAGACCTACATTGCCATTCTAACAATAATGGTTAAATAGTAAATGTTTAATCAACTGATTTTTTATACAAACCTTGAATTTCTCTTGAATCTGTGATAGGGCCTTATTTAAAGAATGTTCAACACACTGTGCTACTTCGTGGTAATGATGTTCAAACAGGCATTCAAGGCTGTGGCGATGCAGGCTATTTCCTAAATACAGTCAAACTTGTGTTAAACAGCCATTAAATAAAAAAGCTTGATGACATTTAACCAATTACCCCATAAATACGCTTTTTATCGCCTCTTATTATATAATTTATTCATCCCATGAGGAAAATAACTCCACTTTGAACAGTCATGGAATATATACCATAAGAAATATTTTACATATCCTAGCAAACAATAGCTTAATTTAGTAGGCTGAAAGTAAGCTGCTTAAAGTGATCAACTGTTTCAAAACTAGAAACAGGCAATGGGGTAATGGGTTAAACATTTGATGACTACCTAATACAGGGCAATAGCAATGCAGAAAGCTCCTATCTTCCCCCTGTATTAACTTAGCAGCAATATTTCTTACTTTCAAAGTTTGCATAGCATACTGTGGAGAAAACATTATTCTTTCCCATTGAAATGCAAACCAAATGCAAAATACAACACACGAAAATGTAGAAACTTATGACATTTTGACAATTCTAACTAATCATGTTAGTCTGAGTGGCGAACAGTTTGGAGCCTGATCAGATGCCAGGTTACTCTGCATTTCATCTGGCTCCAAACTGTTTGCAATGGAAATAAACGTTTAAGTGTAAACACGTTTATTGGGAAAGATTAACGTTTTCCCCATATTTGATTGTAAATAAAAAGCTAACATTCAAAATCTTTGAAATACCAAAAAAAAACCAAGCAGCTTTTCTACAGTATAATTTTCTTTGCATTCGTTCAATTTCACACAAAAATATGTAACAAGAATCACATTATTTTTGTTCACTTATAAGTTACTTATGAATATAAGTGAGTTCTTGTGTAAAGTTTTCAATATGAATTCAATGAAAACGCAGTCCCCATTTTCATAACCATTCTGCATTCATTGTTTATCAGGGTAACTTTAAGTATTGTTTCATTTACTATACAACCCCCCCCCCCCCCCCCCCCCCACCCACCTCAGGAGGTGCAGTGCAGGAAGAGTTGCTCAAACAAATATGCCTCTGTAGAGAAATGGGTTGAAGATAGAGTGCCTTATCTTATAGAAAGCATCAACTCAACCATAACAATGCTGAACTTGCAAATGGACTTTTTCAAAGACCAGTTCACATTGACTTGAGGAATCTTAATTGTCATAAAACTGTTTGAAATTAGCCCTCTGATCTGGGTCTACACTGTTTGCAAAGGATGTAAATAATCAAGACCCTGGAGTCGAGTAAAAACATTTTTTTGGGTAAGATATTTCACACACAAAATTTACCAGCAGTAATAGTCTAGTGGAAACGCACTTGTCTATAGTACCAGGGGTAGTGAGTTCAATCCCCGGTCGTACCAGCGGCTTGACTAGGGAATTTTACCGAATCCCCTATAATACAGGAATATTCTTGAACAAGATGTGCACAACAAATTGCTCCTCTCCATTCAGGGGTTAAAATGGGTACCTGTGAAGGATCTGAGAAGGTACTGCTGCTGCCTACGCTAATATTGTAGGCAAGATGGCTTGATGATCAGGGGAGTGAATGTACAGTTGGCTGAACTGTCCTTTGGACTGAAAGAAGACTATAACTTGGTCCTTTTTTTAAGGTCTTAGATGTGTAATGCTTGACTGCGCACAGGGGCCCCCGACATGATTGCTTTTTTAAAGAAAAAACTCGTCAGAAGGTATATATACTTCTGACGATTTTTCTCTCAAAAAGCAATCGTGTTGGGGCCCTGTGAGAAATCGAGCCCTGAGTGAAAAAGTTTGCAAATCGACGAGTGGCCGGTGCGGAAATAAAAGAAAAAAACCCCAATGTTTTAGTGGATCATAACTATTGTGCGGGCGGTAAAATTGTTGAGTCTGCCAATGAAGAGCTAGATTTGCCAGGATCTGCGAGACAAGCGCCCATAAATGATGAGGGATGCATGATGAGATGACATGATGATTATTACAGGAAGATGATTTTGGCTAATCTCATTAGTTCCAAAGCAGCCTGTTTGGATTAAAACCACCAATCCGCCTTCCTTTTAGCTCTGACAGTGGAGAAAACGCTGTTCTTTCCCAGTAAACGCTTTTACGCTAAAAGTACTATTTCCAGTGCAAACTGTTTGGAGCCTGATCAGACGCCGGGTAAACCCGGCATCTGATCAGGCTCCAAACTGTTTGCCACTCAGATAACAATGAAAAGTCAAAATTGTCAAAAAATTGTCCTTTTCTGCATTTTAGTGTTTTACATTTGCGTGTAAACAGGAAAGAATAACGTTTTCTCCACTGTAGCAGAGGGGATCATCTCGGTCTAATAAACAGAAAACATTCCCTTTGACAAATAAGCCCTAGAACCACAGCAAAGGTCGAGGAGCTGACTGCCTATTAAATACAGGTCTGACTGTAAATCAAACCTGTGATATATGCTAAACATGTTTTCCTAAATCAACCCGTTACTCCATTGATACTCATGTTAACACATTTAATTTATTCCTACACTCTTGAAAGTCCGAAAGTAAATAGTTTAATTTTATACAGTCATGAATATGCACAATGAAAAATCCTTTATCTAAGCAGACTGTACATAGTTTAAGCAGACTGGAAGTAAAGCAGATGAATCCTGCTTTAATTTCAGCCTGCTTTATGCAACCGTCTCTCTTCAATACTTAAAATAAGCTATGGAGTAAAAGGTTAAATATCTATTGCAATTATTGGGTTGCAACATACCAGCCGTTTATTATGAAACTTGGTAATCATTGTCAACTTTTACAGTCAATCTTGTATTAAGCGATCACTCTAGTGAATACCCACATTTTGTCTGGTATGGAGCTGTCTGTTTAATGCAGGATAAAACTAATTCAGAATGATTCAGTAGGAGTTTTCTTCACTATTTCTACCATGAGCTAATTAGTCTAGTGTCATAATAAAGAGGTATGCACACTGATTCGCAAGGTGGTTGCTTTATACAAGATTGACTGTATTTTTCACATTTCTTGCTTGAGAATATTTTTTATCTTGCAGAAAATAATTTGTAAAACAGGCAATAGCTATTAAATTGACATTTTTGTGTGAATTCCACAAATATTTGCAAATGACAGTGCATGTTACACCAACAAACTTCAATTCTATTACATCATACCAACAGTCGGTCTCAAATGAGATGTGCAGGATACCGTGACCAAATCTTCGGTATCTAAAAGCGCACTTTCATCCCTCCTGCTGTTGTATGACTACATAGAATCCCTAACAAACATCGACTTTGGTAAGTACTCGTTTATTAGGGGGGATTTTCCTTGATTTTACTTTCCCACAAAGTTTGACCCCTCTCAAACACAATTTCATTTTTCTCAAGTTACATGAAGTCAACCCTCCTAAATTTTTTTGTATTTTGTTCTAGAGACATGGTAGATAATTTTAAGTGTGGTCACTATGAATGCTCCTACCTAATTTTTGTAAAAATCTCAATTTTACTAAAATGTAAAAAAATGATTTTTGAGAAAAAAATGGACTCATAAATTATTTTTTCCGAAATATAAGATTTTATTTTAATGTATTATGCAAAATATTTCATTTTTCTGTTTGTATTAGTATAAAACAATGTCTTAGGTATGAATGCGTAAATAAATTTTGATCTTTTTATTAATATTTGTAATCTTTATCCTTGGAAAGAAAAAGGAGGGGTAGTCATTTAAGGACGTTT
The DNA here is from genome assembly GCA_922989275.2 of Gari tellinella. Taxonomy (NCBI): domain Eukaryota; kingdom Metazoa; phylum Mollusca; class Bivalvia; order Cardiida; family Psammobiidae; genus Gari; species Gari tellinella. The sequence goes on from OV277858.1 coordinate 59,533,577, forward strand.
TTTGAAAGTAGGGTACCAAGACAACAAGAGCGTGTCCCAGTTACACGAATGCCCCCGATGATACAGGGAGGGGAATCCAGACTATCAAACGTAAAAGTTAGAGAGCTGAAACTGTAGTGGAGCCCCATTTTGAGGACTTCAAGGGCCATAACTCCAAAAGGCCTAGCATAAATTGGTGCCGCTGGATATCCAAATTGGTCTCCATTTTATGTCAACAAACATTTTCAGAAAGTTTGGTGATGATCAGATGAAAAGCAATGTGTTTGTGAAACACAAATGCCCCCAGCCAGCATCATGTTCTGTAATGTAATGCTTATTTGCAAAAGTAGGTCAAAAGTCATGGTCGTAGGGTAAATGAAATATTGGCATGGTTGGAGAAGTCTTAACACAAGAAACCTATAAAGTATGGAAGCTCTAGGCCTACTGGTTCAAATGTTATAGGCGTATAAAGATTTATACAAATAAAGGTCAAAGGTCAAGGTCACAAGGGCAAAAACATAGGTATGGTTGGAAAGGTCTTGACACAAGAAATATATAAACAAAATATGAAAGCCGTAGGCCTACTGGTGCAAATGTTATAGCCATTTAAAGATTTCAACAAAAGTAGGTCAAATGTCAAGGTCACAAGGTCAAAAAGTTTTGTATGGTTAGAAAGGGAAAACACATGTCAAGTATAAAAGGCCAAGGTGCAAAAATGCAAAAGTTCTATCCAAGGTTAAGGTTTTTGGTTAAAGTTTGATTAAATAGGTCAAAGATCGAGGTCAAGGTCACATGGTCAAAGATGTTGGCATGGTTGGAAAGGTCTTGACACAAGAAATATACATACAAAATATTAAAGCCCTGGGCCAACTGGTGCAAATGTTATAGCCATTTAAAGATTTTTACAAAAGTAGGTCAAATGTCAAGGTCACAAGGTCAAACAGTTTTGTATGGTTGGAAAGGTCTTGCCATGAAGAATACACATGCCAAGTATAAAAGGCCCAGGTTCAAAAATGCAAAAGATATAGCCAATGTTAATGTTTTTGGTTAAAGTTTGATTAAATAGGTCAACAGTGAAGGTCAAGGTTACATGGTCAAAGATATTGGTATGGTAGGAAAGGTCTTGACACAAAACATATACATACAAAATATTAAAGCCCTATGCTAACTGGTGCAAATGTTATAGCAATTTAAAGATTTTTACAAAAGAAGGTCAAATGTCAAGGTCAAGGTCAAAAAGTTTTGTATGGTTGGAAAGGTCTTGCCATGAGGAATACACATGCCAAGTATAAAATGCCCAGGTGCAAAAATGCAAAAGTTATAGCCAAGGTTAAGGTTTTTGGTTAAAGTTTGATTAAAAAGGTCAAAGGTCAAGGTCGCATGGTCAAAGATGTTGGTATGGTTAGAAAGGTCTTGACACAAGAAATATACATACAAAATATGAAAGCCCTGGGCCTACTGGTTCAAATGTTATAGCCATTTAAAGATTTTTTTCAAAAGTAGGTCAAATTTCAAGGTCAAGTTCACAAGGTCAAAAAGTTTTATATGGTTAGAAAGGTCTTGCCATGAGTAATACACATGCAAAGTATAAAAGGCCCAGGTTTGAAAATGCAAAAGTTATAGCCAAGGTTAAGGTTTTTGGTTAAAGTTTGATTAAATAGGTCAAAGGTCAAAGTCAAGGTCGCATGGTCAAAGATGTTGGTATGGTTGGAAAGGTCTTGACACAAGAAATATACATACAAAATATGAAAGCCCTGGGCCTACTGGTTCAAATGTTATAGCCATTTAAAGATTTTTACAAAAGTAGGTCAAATTTCAAGGTCAAGGTCACAAGGTCAAAAAGTTTTATATAGTTGGAAAGGTCTTGCCATGAGGAATACACATGCAAAGTATAAAAGGCCCAGGTTTAAAAATGCAAAAGTTATAGCCAAGGTTAAGGTTTTTGGTTAAAGTTTGATTAAATAGGTCAAAGGTCAAGGTCAAGGTCACATGGTCAAAGATGTTGGTATGGTTGGAAAGGTCTTGACAAAAGAAATATACATACAAAATATGAAAGCCCTGGGCCTACTGGTGCAAATGTTATAGCAATTTAAAGATTTTTACAAAAGTAGGTCAAATGTCAAGGTCAAGGTCACAAGGTCAAAAGTGTTTGTATGGATGGAAAGGTCTTGATACAGGGAAGACACATGCCAAGTATAAAAGGTCCAGGTACAAAAATGCAAGAGTTATAGCCAAGGTTAAGGTTTTTGGCACAGACAGACGGACGGACGGACGGACAGACGGACGGACAGACGGACAAACCAACAGACATGACAAAAACTATATGCCCCCGAATCGTAGATTCTGGGGGCATAAAAATACTCATAATTTCAGTTATAGATGGTGAAAAATCTTTTAACTCTGGAAAATGATGTAGAATTGAATACTGAATAAGATGGTGTATAGCTTTTGCGGATTTGTTTCAGAGAGCATTACCCATCTAAATCTTTAAATACCAATATTTCATCCTCAAACCGTCTTTTAACATGAGACCACTTACCCTGAATTAAATCATGTACAGATTCAAGGACCAAGAACACAGGTATAACGCAGGTAGTGATGAAATCCTCGCTTACAGGAGTCACTGTCACAATGGCACTGCTGGGAAATGGAGCTGAAATGTAGTGAATATTCGCTTTACATATGTTTCTGTTACAGAGCAGTCTAAAAGGAAACAAGATTTACTAGAGATGGGCAGGTACAAAATGTCTGGGTATGAACCGTGTTAGATAACCAATTTTTCAGAGTGTCACTGTCTCAAAAATGTTATATTTATAAAATTTCAGCGACTTTTGGATGTCTTAGTGATATACATAAAGTGACTAAAATGAAGTCTATTTTGTGATTGTAAAGACAGGTGACAGCATAAAGCAAGATCAAAGTAAGCAGAAAGCTCCTACAGGATCTGTCTGCTTTACTTTCATCTTGCATTAAGGTTCAGACCCCAGATGAGATTTGTTAAATGTTGGTCAATATCAGTAGTCTACGAAGAGCATGATTTGGAACGGATTGTCAGTTGAAAAAAATGGCCAATCGCTGTATGTAGAGTAGACCAATTTTTGTCCGACCTCATTTAGGGGTCCTCAACCTGAAGCAGCCACCTGCCTTAAGCAGGGTTCCAGATAAGGGGCAGTAATCTGAACAAATCCCAAATTTTCTCACTTGTACTGAACCAAATCCTATGGTGTTACTACTCAATAGATGAGTAGTGACACTATAGGGTTAAATGCAGAAAAAAAGAATTTAGTTTTTGAAATACTCCCCTTATCTGGATCCCTGCTCTTATATTGTTAGTACTAGAGGGGTTTTACTGTCACTTAATCTCACTTTCACTCCTTTGTTGCTGTGAGACAAATATGAGATAAATGTTTTACCTTTTTCAGTAGTTCCTGTCGTGCTCATTGTAAAACCTACTCTGCCCCAGTCAATCATTCCAAGAATTGTGATTAATTTCGTTTCCTCCACTTCCAACGGTAAGCAATCAGGTCCATATACAGTCACCTAATAAATTATCAAGGAAAAACACTCCTCTCTTAACACTTTCAACACCATGGACCTGTTTAAATATACTCATTACATTTGCAAACAGTGTTCTAGGGGTACTTTACTAATATTGCTCAAATGGTTCCGGCCCGTTGCATATCTAGGTCACAGGAGCTAAAAATAGATTTTATTTTCAATAATAACTTAAAAAATCTTCTTCTCTGAAACCACATTACCCTGAGCTTAGATATTTTGCACAAAGCATCATCTTCAGTTCCTCTATTAAGATTGTTCAAATTATGTCCCTGGGGTCAAAAATGGCCCCGCCTGGGGGTCACAAATTGACATAGAGTTATATAGTGAAATCTTCAAACCTCTTCTTCTCTGAAACTAATATAGCCAGAGCTTTGATATTTGGCATGGTGTAATTTCTAGAGGTACTTTACCAATATTGTTAAATATGGTTCTGGTCCGTTGCATATCTAGGTCACAGGAGCTAAAAAATAGATTTAAAAAAAAATCCTTCAAAAATCTTCTCTTAAACTACAGTCACCCTAAGCTTAGCTATTTTGCACTCAGCATCATCCGATCAGTAATTGGCACAATCATATTGTCATAATTTCTCAGCTTTCCAAGATATGTTACATTTACATCAACGGTCTCAGGTGAGCGATTTAGGGCCGTATACGGCTCTTGTTTTATATAGAATCTGTATCTTTCCGAGACAAGTCCACACTCTTTTCTGAGTAAAAATGTCCAAATTTCACTAAATTGCCATTTTATTAGCTCAGATGGTAGATATCCATTATGGGTGGAGTTTATACATGTATATCGATACATGTATGTGGTGGGAGGAGAGTTTAGAAGCAGCCACATTGAATAAGGTGAATAGGTAGTTCTAAACAACATCTGACAGCTTAATGCAGGAGAAAATACAGAAGGTTTATACTGGAGCTTTTGACTTCAATGTTGCTATGCATTAGCTCTTTTGGCACCAAATTTATTGTGGGGGTTTTACCCCTTCAACGCTACACTGTTGTCTGCTTCAATATGTTTGTCTGCAAGAACGTTTCAAAGTTAGATTACTTAAGAAATGTCTACATGAGTGTCAAATAGTTTGGATCCTGATCAGACCCGGCATCTGATCTTGATTCAACTGTTTGCCAAGTTGCCTTTTGGCGCCATTTGCCGTGAACGAGTTAATCTGTCATCTAACTTAAGAAATCTTCATGTTTCTTCAAAGAATGGTTACTGAATAGTACCAGCAACCACCAGTACAGTATGGCAGTGGTAATAATGTCAAGAACATGGTGCATAAACCATTTCTCTCATAGCAATGCCTTTTCTTGCCTTTACCTATTCCACTTAACCTGCTTCCCCATATCATGAATATGTACCATAAGAAATGTTTTCCATATCCTAGCAGCTGGTATTCTCTACCCATTCTCACCTCGAGAAATGAAATCCCTTTTTTATAGTCATGAATATTTTCTACATATATCCGATAGTAGCTTAAAGCAGGCTGAAAGAAAAGCAGAATGCACCTTAAGACACATTCCGCTTTACTTTCAACCTGTTTTAAAGTGGTCAAATACTTTCAAAACTAGAAAAAAAATTAAGTAAAGCAAAATGTGTTTTAAGGCACATTCTGCTTTACTTTCAACTTGCTTTGAATCGCCACATGATGTTTTCAAACCCAGAAGCAGACTCTTGGATAAAGGGTTTAACTAAATTTGAAAAGGATACTGTCAAAATACAAGGGCTCTCAGCTTGGATAGGAATAACATAGCTAATAGCTGAGAGTTGAATTTCAATCTTTTGAGGACTATCCTCACCAGTCTGTTCCCCTACTTGGAGTAAAGATGGCAGCCTGTTGCAGGCACTAAAGCAAGTCTCAGATGTCTGAAACAAACAATTTCTGAAAGGTAAAATAAGTTGTTCATTACTTTAAAATAAAATCACAGTGAATCAATCAATGCCACAGAATTTCATAGCAAAGCTAACTTAATTGCCCCCTAAGATAAATAACTCAAAATAATTCTGTAACCTGAAACTTATTGAGCAAACAAAAATCAATTTTGTCACTTTACATGCAGCCAGGCAATGTATTAGCCCATTACAACACAGATATGACTTTTTAATGCCTCTAATTCATTTTTCCAAGTTCCAATTTATACAGTCATGAATACGCACTATAAGATTTATTTATTTCTAATCCTAGCAGATGGTACCAAAGTTTACCAACAGACCTTTGCAAGCTTTATAATTTTTGTCTTGCATTTTTCAGCCACAGGGTTAGATGCTGAGTTAATTCAGGGCTTCTGACCAGATTCAAAATGTTGGGACACCTTATAAAGGTTTCTTCAGTCAAAACGCCTAAAACTGCCAAATTTTAACGGTAACATAATGATTTAACACATTCAACCCTAGCGATGAGTGTACTAGTCATTTACAAACAGTGTACCTTTGAGGATCACACTTGTCCTATACAAACTGTGTGGACCCTGATCAGAGGGCTCCTTAAGGAGCCCTCTGATCAGGGTCTACACGGTTTGTCATTTTGAAATATATTGTTAAAATCAACCCTTAATTATTATAACTTAATTGGACATTGGAATTGTCCACTGAAAGTTCCAGGAGTGAATGAGTTAACCCTTTCACAGTCAAGTTATCATCTGCTAAAGTGTGTGGTCTGCAATCTTATGCCAATTCAAAGTTTGTTTGAAGAAGTTTTGATAAGGTTGCTAAATATTTAAGATCCTGTTCATACTCCCAGTGACATATCTGTTGATCTACATCCAAACTGTTTTTCAGTACACTTCTTTTGTTTAACACTTACCCCATAGTCTTATTCTGATTTTAAAGACAGGTGGCCACTTAAAGCAGATTGAAAGTAAAGCAGAATGCGCCTTAAGGCGCATTCTGCTTTACTTTCAGCCTGCTTTAAGTTACAATCTGCTAGAATGTAGATAATAGTTCTTATGGTACATAATCATAGCTACATAAATTGGAACTGATTTCTTCAGCTGAGTAGTAAACTAGTAACTGTGTGTAACTTAGGAATTTGTATTGCTTCAAATTTTAATGCTTCAAGTTTAAGCCTTAATTAATACCCCCATAAACTTGCCTTTTTGTGCCTCTCATTATGTCAACACCAAAGGAAGAAGTCCTCACCTTGAATGTCCTGAACATAAAACACAAATGGCTGTATGGTAAATTAAAGCAGGATTAAAGCTAGGAACATTGTGCTTTACCTTCAACCTGCTTAAAGATCTTACCTTGCTTCAAAACTAGAAACTGGCTATGGGGTATGGGGTAAAGGGTAAAGGGCAGAAAGGTTACTCTGTATACATACTGTACATAATAGTTTCCATCGGTAATCACTGGAGGCAAGTACTCACAAACTGATCCCCATCTCTCTGTCCTGCAAATTGTTATCTGCATTATCAGTATACAATTTAACTTTTTTTTTTTAAATTTACCATTTTTTAAATATTGTTTTTATCATAAAAGAGCTACAAATGGCATGCTTGATAATAAATGCAGAAACTTTATTAGTCCATCTCAGGATTTGCAATGCACAAACTTTACAAATGTCACAAAGACTCAATATAATAAACAGTAGGGCAATATTAAACAGACCGAGCACCGATGTCATCCCCTGCTCTATATCTGAGTTTGGTCTACACTGCCAAATAACTACATAATACAGCTACATAAAATGCTAAATGCATGTGGGTGTAAACAGTGTAGATCAAGGCCAATAGCCATGTCTTTGATGTGGCGGCTGGCCTTGATCTACACTTTTTGCAATGCAAGAAGGCAGGTTTTCTCATGTCAAGTTTAATATCCTTTTGCAGTTTACCACGAGTGTTGATGTAGGATAGGAATTTTCTCCCCGAGGGTCAGAAAATTCATGCAGGGACGAGGCTTGCCGAGTCCCTGTCTGAATTTTCTGACCTGAGGGGGAGAAAAATCCTATCCTACATCAACAAAACGAATGGTGGATTTTTTTTCTCCCATTTAAATTATTAAAACATGATGTAAATAAGGACATAATTGCAGTTTCTGTGCCCTTTTTCCGCCAAAATAAGACGTTGTTTATAGTGACGTCGTCTGAAATGACGTCATTTAGTTTTCCTAGAAAACTCCGGACAAACTTTTTTATACCATATTTGAGTACATCAAGGGCAGATAACTCTGAAAGAAAAATCGCATGAACCTCAAACTCATTTCAGCTTTAGATCTTTATGCATATAACATTTGTGTGAAGTTTCATTAATATCCTTCTTATTGTTTTTCTAGAAAACTCCGGACAAGCTTTTTATATCATATTTGAGTATATCAAGGGCAGATAACTCTGTAACGAAAATTTGAAGGAACCTCAAACTCGACTCAGCTTCAGATCTTTATGCATATAACATTTGTGTGAAGTCGTATTAATATCCCTCCAATAGTTTTCCCGAAAAACTCTGGACAAACAAAATGTTGACGGACAAATGGAGCAACTGACGAACGAACGGAAGTATTCACGGACGGACAGGGCCAGGCCACTATACGACCACCTCTAGAGGTGGGCGTATAAAATCTATGAAAGGCAAAAGTCTGGTGAAAATGAAGTTTATGCTTGATTGAATTCTGGATCTATATAGTAAAACTTGTACATGTAACAGAAATAAAAGTACTGCTGTTGTAGGACATTTTTTTATCATTTGCAGCATAATTACCCTTGGTCAATTGTTTATATACATAACTACAAATGTTGCTTATTCTGGAGTTCACTTTGTTACCAGTATTTGTCTATTAATGCCTTTAGAAATACAGTTAAACCTCTCTATTACGACCACTTAAAACAAAGGCTAATTGGCTGCATAAAAGACAGATAACTACTTAACCCTTTCCCACATAGCATATTTCTAGTATTGAATATAGGTGTCCACTTAAAGCAGGTTGAAAGTAAAGCAGAATGCGCTTTAAGCGCATTCTGCTTTACTTTCAGCCTGCTTTAAGCTATCATCTGCTAGAATAAGGAAAATATTTTGTATGATACATATTTATGACTGTATAAATTGGAACTAGGTATTTTCTTCAGTGAAGGAATAAACTGAATGCGCTAAAAGGCGCTTCTATGGGGGAAAGGGTTAAAGCAAGGTGAAAGTAAAACAGAAATTTTAGCTCCTAAAGGAGCTTTCTGTTTTACCCTCACCTAGCTTTAAGCAGTCACTTGTTTTAAAGGCCTGATAATCATCACAAATTGGTGGTCATTACAGAGAGGTTTTGCTGTGGAAACAAAATGGATTTTATAACCAGCAATTGCAAGCCTACCTAAAATCATTCCTTGATTGCACTTCTCCAAGTCTCATACTAAAGACAATATTCCACTGAAAAGAAACAGTTAAATGGAAATAAAAACCTTTTTTATAATGTCACAACAGTCTGCATATCTATTGTTGAAGGTAAAAAGGGATAGAAAACTGTTTAACTTTAGCATATTACATTTACAACATATACTTAAGGAAAGAACAAAAGATTTCTGCAATTTATCAGAGTATGAATCCTTCAGCTTGGCTAAGTCAGTTTCGTAAAAGCACCAAGTGCTTTTATGATAAACTTGCCTAGCCAAGCTGAGGGATTCATACTCCTTCCTGACCATGGCATTTAGAGAACAGTCACAAACCAACATGTTTTGTCAGCACTATAAAAAGTTGATTTACGCACCCCACTGCATAATGCTAGATACAGTAAAATGAATCGACTTTCTCTGTAAGATTGGTCAAATACTTTTTTGTTGAGACTTGAAAACAAACAATTTCAACATAATATATATCCAGGATTTTGTCTATAGAACGTCAGTATGTCATGTGTATTCAGATGGTCAAAGGGAGATAAAGCATACACTTTTTTATGAGGTAGCTTATTAATCTCTTTTAAACTATTGAATACTTTTTTGAGAGAAACATTCTATTTGTGATGATTTTAAATTGAATTCTGTCCGAGTTTATATAGGGGTTTCGAGATAATCATCGGAGAATCTGAAGATAGATCTTATCTGGTTCAGTATCTTTCCGCCTTTGGTATGGAATATCTAAACTGGTTTATAAACAGATTTCAATTAAAGCTATATGGAATTTTTAACGGTTATATAAAGACATTACAGGGCATATGTGCATACAGAAAAATTGTTGTTTTGACTCAGGTTTCCAAACAATAAGCAAGGTCGAAGGTTTTATAGAAAGTAATGGCAGAACTACAAAATATTTGTGGCATTTTGCTTTTGTCATAATTTGCATATTAAAAAATGCCATGAAAAAGGCTGCTATAAAAGCTATAACTACATTGAGTTTTGTTTAAATGGGAAGAACAGTTTTCTCCAGTACACCATAACAAGCATGCACTCTAATGAGTGGCCATAATTGGTGTTGAGAGTACTCTCTTTACTAACATAGGTCTATTATCCCATTACCCCATAAATAAGCCATTTTATGCCCATTAATTCATTCCTCCACTGAAGAAAAGAGTTCCACTTTATAGTCATAAATATATACCATAAGAATTAGTTACTATAGCAGATGGTAGCTTAAAGCAGGTTGAAAGTAAATCAGAATGTGCCTTATTAGGTGCATTCTGCTTTACTTTCAACCGGCTTTAAGTTGTCAAATATTTTCAAAACAAGAAACAGGCTATAGGATAATGGGATAATGGGACCATTGTACCTTAGGTCTGAAAACTTTCAGTTGCATGAGGTAGTTGTGTATATCTGTACAGTGTTTCATCACATACATTAGCGGTTGGTTTACCTACAAGGAAAATTCAGTATCAACTTTAACGCTTTCCAACACATAAGTCCTTTCTTAGGATACTAAATGTATCCAATTTTATTATATGCCTTCGTATGATATTGAGTGTTTCCGCGTGTATCTGCAGAGTAAAATACAAGAGTCTGTATCAGCCACCTTGTATCAGCCACTTTGTATTTTACTCTGACCTCGCTTTAGATTTAACGTGACGTCATTTACGTACATGTATAAGTGCCGCGTTATTCTTTGTGGCATACAAAACTTCTCGTTCTGCTTCAAATAACTAATAAATTTTGGATGTAAAATGATTTAAACAACTATTTAGTGGTTTCTGGTTTGTATTCAAGGCATATAATAAACACATTACCAGTTGTCAGTGCGCAACAGAGTGTTGCATTTAGCTCTCGACGTTTTTGGCGGAAACAACCGATCAGACTCGCGCCAAGGCGCTTGTCAGATCGGCTATTTCCGCCAAAAACGTCTCGAGCTAAATACATCACTCTGTATCGCACTGTCAACTGGTAATTTGTATGTATTATCAACATGCATTACACCATACAGACTCTTCATTCTAAGACTAAAAAATATTTCATAAACCTATGCATGCCTCTGTATTTTATAAACTCCAAGTCTAACCAGAGAAATGTATTTAAATGCAAAGTCTAACCAAAGTCAGTGAAGCATAAAATATAAGATATATAAGCCACAGTGACCTAGCTGTATTATTTGGATGCTGTAGTATTCTTATAGATGTTTATACACATGCAGTTTGATGGCTGTGGAATGGATCTAAATGGAAAGTCAAATCAAGATGTTATGCATATGAACAGATGAGAAGAGAAACACTTAACATAATTACCCAATAAACATGTCTTTTTATTTACCCCTTTGATTTATTCCCCCATCGAAGAAAATAGCTCTTCTTTATACAGTCTTCCAAATGCACCATAAGAAATAGTTCCTATATTCTAGTAGATGGTAACTTAAAGCTGACTGAAAGTAAAGCAGAATGTGCCTTAAGGCACATTCTGCTTTTCTTTCAGCCTACTTTAAGTGGTCAGCTGTTTTCAAAACTAAATACAGGACTACTGTGTGAGGTTAATGCCCTCCAGCATCTTAGCAAGGATGAAAACATCAATTCTGACATACCCTCAAGTACAAAGAAGAGTGTTTCACTGTTTTAGGCATGTCTACTTCCTTCAGCACTTCAAGAGTGTCCCCATTCAGCACAAGATGTACCAAGTTCTTCACGCCAATACCAGCTGTCTGCAGACATAAATGGCTCTCATCCTCCAGATCATGCATGCAGCGCAGAATCTCATATAGAGCAGAGGAGGTAGAAAAATCTGCAAACATTTCACCACATGAACTTTCTTTTCAATCGTCAAAGTGAGCAAATATTAACCATGCTTGCGTCGGTATATTGGATTTAATAGTCCATTTTTTTATCTGAGAGGTGCCTAGTCTAAATTTTCATTTTACATATCAGTTTATACTGAAATTCCTATCACCAAACAGTGTAGACTCTGATCAGATGCCGCATTATGCAGCATCTGATCAGAGTCTACACTGCTTCCCATATATGGGATCGTGGGCACAAAATTGTTAAAAAAATCTGCTGACTATTCATATAAGAAACTCCACTGGCTATATGACTTTAAATCTGTGAATTCAAATCATTGCGTTGCTTAGTAATGTTGGCTTAGTTTGGATTGATTTCGCAATCCCGTTCTATCTCTTTGCATTTTATTAGTAGAAACAATGTGTTTATTCAGATCTCCTGAAGATATGCACCACAGCACATCTAAACATCATGTAACATTATAAGGTGGTGGCTTGAAAACTGTATGAGATGTTAAAGGAAGAAGTACTGTATTGATATGTGGACAGACGGACAGACACACTGACAGATGGGCAAACATACAGGGGTAAAACTGTGTCCCCTGACTTGTCTTCGTTAGGCTGAACATGTTCATTTTACTTCCACTTATCTTGAGCCAAGGGTCTAAGGTTATAAAGCGTTTGAGCTGAGTCTGAGCGTGTTCTCAAGCATTTGATTGGTCAGATTTGAGCCATATAATGCTCAAATCTGACCAGTCAAATGCTTTAGAACGACTTTAGACTCAACTGAAATGCTTTATAACCTTGGACCCTGTGGTAACATAGTTATAGTTTGACTGTACTGGAATTTACCTTTGAATGTTTCTTTGTTGAACACAATTGATGAAGAAACTGAAATCAGAAGATAAAAGTAATCAGTAACACATGTCTTACATTTATGCCTTTAATCCTATATAGCCATAAATAAACATCACCTGTGTCCAACTGTGCAGGTGCATACTTAACCCTTTCCCTATTAGAAGCCCCTTTTAGCGCTTTCGGTTTATTCCTCTGTTATGGAAAATAGTTCCAATTTATAGTCATGAATATGAAGCATAAGAAATATTTTTATACCCCCAACACTGTGTGGTGGGGGCTATATAGGAAATGCCTTGTCCGTCCGTCGCATTTTTTCGGGACATTTGCCTTTTTCTTGAAAACTATATACAATACCATTTTCAAACTTGGTATATATTATCAGTGTTATATGGGGACACTCAGTGACAGGTTTCATAACTCTTGCACAAAATTTGACATAATTATGCCCCTTTATAACTTTACATTTTGTTCCTCAATATGCACATCTGGTGGAAAGGGAGATAACTCATCCTATATTATGTCAAGTGACTAAGATGTGAATAGGAAGGGAGATAACACAACAGGCCATAACACTCTGATCATGTGATCATTTCTAAATTTAGAAATAATTCCTCAATATGACATATGACAAACCTTGTTATGACAACGACGTCATCATGACGTCATGATGACATCATGATGCTATGGTGATGATGCATTTGAAAAATCTAGAAAAATCTTGTTTCTTTGTACATTTCCATCACAACAACAACAAGGAGTACAAATATAACCTGCTGTATGATTTTACTTGAAAGCCAAATGAATACACTGCAGTGACAAAACACCTCGGGGGCATTTGTCACTTTCTGTGACACCTTGGCCATAACTTTTTGATTACTTAAGATAGAGACTTTATATTTGGTATGTGCATTCACCTCAAGAAGCTCTTGAGTTCAGTAAAATTTGTGTCATGTCCGACAAAGGTAAAGGTCATTTAGTGGTCATTTAGCGGTTACTCTGGTGGAAAGGGAGATCACTCATCCTATATTATTTCCATTGACTAAGAAGTGAGTAGGAAGGGAGATAACTCATCCTACATAACCGGGTGGTAGTTACGTTCAGGTAATGGGACGAATATATAACTTCCGGTTTAGTTTTGTAGAGTGATTTCCCTTTTCTGTTGTGAATGTTTTTCCCGTTGAGAGTAGTATTGTCTCGATTATAAAATGTGATTATTTGATTTTCTCCGGATTAGTTCAGAGTTCTTTTCCACGATCTGGTATGTCACTTTCTTACGTTATATGAAGTCGCGTATTTTTCCACGAGCATTGTCTTGGAATCGGGCGCCATTTGGTATGTCCTTTTCTAACGTTGTATGAATTCGCATATTTTTCCACGTGCGTTGTCTTGGAATTAATGATATATTAGTAATATCAATTAAACAAACAAAACGTTATATTACGTTATATTGGCGCCTTGTGACAGGGAGGTTTCCTGTGGGGGTATCAATCACCTTTAGTGATAGTTCTAGTTAATTCTATCAGATGGTAGCTTAAAGCAGGCTGAAAGTAAAGCAGAATGCGCCTTAAGGCGCATTCTGCTTTACTTTCAACCTGCTTTAAGTAGTCACATATTTTCAAAACTTGAAACAGGCAATGGGGTAAAGGGTTAAATTAAAGCAAAATGAAGTGAAGCAAAATGCTCCTTTACTTTCAACTTGCTTTAAGCTGCAACCTGTATTCACTATTCAGCACGAACAATGAATATATCTGTTTTGCTTTATGCTTATTTGGAGAAAAGGGTAGCAGTATAGTATATATTGACACTTAATATGAAGTGGAAACGTTTTAATCCATTAACATAAGATACACTTTTCTACTAAAGAATATAGTTCTCCTTTACATAGCCATGAACATGTACCATATATATTTCTTTATCATAGCATAAGGTAGCTCAAAGCAGCCTTAAAGTAAAGCACAATGTGCCTTAAGGTGCATTCCTCTTTACTTTCAACCTGCTTTAAAACAAGTAGTCACCTGTTTTCCGATCTAGAAATAGGCTATGGTGTATTGGACTAAGCCATAGAACTGGTATGCGTTTCAAATACCAAAGATCCCAAACATCTACAATAATTCTCATATGATTTCTGTTAATATATTTTGTCTAAGCATTTTGCTGAAGAGAAGTCTTGCACGTTCAGGGCAGACACAAAGTCCAAAATTGAGGACATCTTATTGGCTTAAACCATTCACTGTCACGACATTATCTGCTTTAAACAATTTGTTGCCTGCTTTGTTCCCCTTAAATGTTTTGGGTTTTTTTTTACCTAAGAAATATTGAAATGAGTGTCAAACAGGGTTGATGGACTGACAAACTAACAAATAAATGAAAGAACCAACAGGGGTAAACAGTATCATTTGCAGGGGAATTACAATAAAAGTAAAACAAACAGTGCAGACCCTGATCATATTTAAAAGGATTCATCTGGTCAGAGACTATATTATATACATGTACATTGCTTGAAAAATATATTCAGGGCTTCAATTTCTCCGTTTTTTTCTCCAACATCTTTGGATTTCTCTCCCAGCAGATGATAGCTTAACCCATTAACTTACTCATGTTCAATAAACAATTATTAATGCTTATCTCAATACAAGCTAGTGGATTAAAGTGAAGCAGGGTGAAAGTAGAGCAGAACGTGCCTTAAGGCACATTCTGCCTTACTTTCAACCTGCTTTAAGTAATAGCTTTAGAACAATAGAAAATTTGGAAATCTTAGGATTTTTTACGGTCCTGTATACTTGTATTGGTTTTCAGAATAGAAAGGGATGAAGTAAAAAAAATTATAACAGTTTCTGTTTTAACCCATTACCCCATAAATACGCCTTTTAACGCCTTTAATTTAGTTCATCACTGAAGAAAATACATGTAGCTCCATTTTAGACAGTCGTGAATATGTAATATATGAATTTTTTTCTATATCCTAGCGGATAATAGCTTAAAACAGGCTGAAAGTAAAGCAGAATGCGCCTTAAGCACATTCTGCTTAACTTTCAACCTGCTTTAAGTAATCACCTGTTTTAAAAACTAGAAACAGGCTATGGGGTAAAGGGTTAAGGACAGAATTAACTTTAACATACTTTGTACATAAAACCAGGATCTTTTCTCTGATGATACATCTTTCTTGGAAGACTTAATGCACCAATGTAGTTCATGGTGGTCGTGGCATTTGGCAAAGTCCCTCAAGATAGCTTCTATGACCTGAAATAATTAGTTATATTGTGACATGAAAAAGTTTTTGATTCAACCCTTCCCCTTATAGCTCGTCAGGGACGTAGCTAGACCAATTAGGAAGTGTACGCACTCCTATACTAGGGGGGTCCGGGGGCATGCTCCCCCGAAATTTTTTTAATTCCTAGATGGTCTCTGGTGTGTTCTGAGGGCGTTTCCCGCATTCAAACAGGTGATAAAATAACATAAATCTATGCAAAAATTTGAAGAAAAAACCCAACAAAAACGACATTGACGACAAAATCGTCAGGAATGTAGATCTATATAGATCTAATGTACGTTCCTGAAATCATGGATGTTAATTTCAAACCGACAATCAGTAACATTCAGTTCTGCTACAGAACCATTTGCATTTACGATCTGTTTTTGATAACATGATAAAGCAGGCCCATAGGAAGCAAACTGTGATTGAGGAGACACACGTTGACATCAGGGGCAAAGCTAATTCAATTGGTGAACACACTCTTACTGGGAATGAGGAATGCTCCTCTGGAAAAAAAAATCCTAGATGGGCTTTGTTGAGTTCTGAGGGCATTTCGAGCAATGGAAACGGGTTAAACAGAATAATACCATCATCATTTTTTAAATCTATATGTAAACTTCGAGTCTCAATAACATACTTTTTACCCCCTCTGATTTGTTTAAACACTTCTACTCAAGAGGGGTCCGGGGGCATGCTCCCCCGGGAAATTTTTAATCCTAGATGGTCTCTGGTGCGTTCTGAGGGCGTTTCCCGCATTCAAAGACTATGTAAAAATTTGACTCAATATAACAAATTATTGATTCTAGGATAATGATTTTTTCTGACAGCTTGTCTTCCAGCCTTTGATCTCTACACCCTACCCCCTACGATTTTTATTGCATTTTTGGACTTTTCAATTTTTTTATTTTTGAGGACAATGTGTACGCAGTTGCGTTTTTTGCGTACAGGTAGCTACGCGCCTGCTTGTTTTCAATGTTCAAAACAGGCGGTTACTTAAAAGCAACCTGACAGTAAAGCAAAAAGCTCCTAAAGAAGCTTGGCATCATATGACCATTTCATGTGTCGCGTTGCTGTAAAACCCAACTCATTCAAGCCTAAAGAAGCTTTACTTTCAGTGTGCTTTAACTCATTACCCGATAGTAGTGTTGTTGTTCCGATTAATCAATTTAGTCGACGTCGAATCATTTACCTGCAGAAATCGATTAATTGCCAAATAAAATCCATAGTCTACTCAAAAGTGACTATTATAAAATCTGTGGTAATAATTTCAATATGCGCTAAAACGTAGAAAAGAACAACTTTTGGACAATTCTGATAATTCTTGGTGGCAAACAGTTTGGAGCCTGATCAGACGCCGGGTTACCAGGCGTCTGATCTGGCTCCAAACTGTTTGCACTGCAAATAATAGTATTAGCGTAAACGCGTTTATTGGGAAAGAATAACAGATTCTCCACTGTATCTATATATCACTCATCTAGAACTTCAATTTACAAAATCGAATGTCATACTAACATTTCAGAACACAGATTTTTATACAGTTATTTGGAGTTATCTAAAATCGATTTATTTGGTACTTTTTTCAATAATTATTTACTGCAATTAAATTTACATACATAATAGTATTTATACCTCTTTTATGGCTCTTGACAAGTTCAGCTCTTTAATGTCAACACTGTTTTCCATGATTATGTGGTTCTTTCTTGGCGATGTTGCATCTTGTTGACTACAAAATTAAGCCAATCAACTATTAGTACTATATTTAAAGTCATTAATTACCCCATAGCCTGTTTCTAGTTTTGTAGACAGGTGACCACTTAACCCTTTACCTTATAGCCTGTTTCTAGTTTTGAAGACAGGTGACCACTTAAAGCAGGTTGAAAGTAAAGCAGAATGTGCCAATAAGGCACATTCTGCTTTACTTTCAGCCTGCTTTAAGCTAAAATCTGCTAGACTATATATAAAATATTTGTAATGGTAATTGTTCAGGAGGTTATAAACTGGAACTATTTTCTTCAGCGGATGAATAAAATAAATACGCTAAAAGTCGCTTCTATGGGGGAAAGGGTTAAAGCAACCACTGTTTTTCTAGAATTATTTCTGTTTTTACTAACTGCGTAGATCTCGATCACCACTGTCCAAATAACTATTAAGAATCTATGTTTAGCAAACTATGTAGATCTAGGTATCTATCTGGTTTGGTGTTACCACCGAAAGTAGGTCTGGAAATGCCTGTAAGTGTCATATGATAGTAAATCCTGATCGATGCACGATATTTAAAGCTCGTATCGATGCATCACAGGGCTAATGAATGTATTGCATCGCAATATATTGCAAGATTCATTTACAAGACGATACAGACATCAGCGGCTAAGTACATCGCAAGGCATCAATGAATCTTTACACCACTAATATTAACCTGGATCAAACAATTTACGTTATTTTCAGCCGACTTTTTTATATAAATTTACAAAGGTTTATTTCAGAATTTCACGTTTTTAAGGCGCAGACTTTAAGCCCTCAGAACGCACCAAAGGTCATAGGTGAGCATGCCCTCTGACCCCTTAGTAAAAGTATGTTTATAAGTAGGTCTAGCTATGAACTGACGCGTGTCCCCAATCACTTTGGGTTTTATACCGGTCTGTAGTGAGCTTGAAAAGAATGTTATGTTCAAATAAGTTCAAGTAGCTAGACGCAATAAATAAATTACCTATCAGAACCTATGATATACAAATTGATGTGTTGGTTTTTGGTGTGTTTTTTTAAAGAAGATACAGACATCATCTTGTTTCAAAATTGAAAATTATCTGGTTTTTTAAGCTTTTCATTTCATTAATTCTCCATATAAACGTCTCCCAATACCCCCCTAAAATGCGTCTCCATTGTTGA
This sequence comes from Gari tellinella, assembly GCA_922989275.2. Classification (NCBI taxonomy): domain Eukaryota; kingdom Metazoa; phylum Mollusca; class Bivalvia; order Cardiida; family Psammobiidae; genus Gari; species Gari tellinella. The sequence goes on from OV277858.1 coordinate 59,552,213, forward strand.
CCTCCAAATTTTCCAGCTCACCTATTTTGACACCATACTTGTTTACTCATGCAGTCGAACTTCGATATCTCGAACTCGCTTAACTCGAAATATCCGATATGTCGACACATAAACTTCATTATTTCATGCTCGGTTATGTCGAACATACCCGTATTTCAAAGTTCAAACGTGGCTAAGCCACGTTTTAACTTTGAAATACAGGTATGTTCGACTTAACCGAGTTCGAGATATCGAAGTTCGACTGTATAACCTAAGTGACCCCCGTGAGGTAGCATAAACACTTCTTATCGTTTGTTAACATGAATAACTAGGCTCTGATGCAGGTTTTTTTTTAGGCCAATTGAGAAAGACTCCAGCAGGCCTGCCATTTTGCCGGCATTGTGCCGGAGATTGCCGGCATTGACATCCGATTCCGGCTCTCCGGCATTCGGTGCCGTTTTGCCGGCATTTTAGCTGATCCTGTCCAAAAAAAAAAATTAACAAGAGTTGTCAGAGAGACAACAAAGCTCGCCATTGGCACATTTAGAAACTTAAAAGCACACTAAAGGTCACCGAGGTCAAGCTTTTTGCCTGCATAGAAAGGTCTTGTCAATATACACATGAAAATTAAATATGAAGTTACACCTCAAGGGACATAGGAAATATAAGCGTTTTTCGAAACCTAAACACAGATTTCTAATCCTTAAACTCTGGATCTAAGTTCAAGGTCAAGGTCACAGGGGTCCAAATTTTTCTGTGCATGGAATGGTCTTGACCATATACACACACATACCAACTATGAAAGCAATACCTCAAGGGACATAGAAGTTATAGACATTTTTCAATAACTAAACACAGATTCGAAACCTAAACGCGAGCCCTAAGTTCAAGGTCAAGGTCACAGGGGTCCAAATTTTTCTGTGCATGGAAAGGTTTTGTCCATATACACACACATACCAACTATGAAAGTAATACCTCAAGAGACATAAAAGTTATAGGCATTTTTTAAAACCAAAACACAGATTTCGAAACCTAAACGCGGACCCTAAGATCAAGGTCACAGGGGTCCAAATTTTTCTGTGCATGGAAAGGTCTTGTCCATACACACACACACATACCAACTATGAATGTAATACCTCAAGACACATTGAATTTATAGGCATTTTTCGAAACCTAAATCCAGATTTCGAAACCTAAACGCGGGGCCTAAGTTCAAGGTCAAGGTCACAGGGGTCCAAATTTTTCTGTGCATGGAAAGGTCTTGTCCATATAGTATATACACACACATACCAACTATGAATGCAATACCTCAAGAGACATAGAAGTTATAGGCATTTTTCGAAACCTAAACACAGATTTTGAAACCTAAACGCGGGCCCTAAGTACAAGGTCAAGGTCACAAGGGTCCAAATTTTTCTGTGCATGGAAAGGTCTTGTCCATATACACACACATACCAACTATGAATGCAATACCTCAAGAGACATAGAAGTTATAGGCATTTTTTGAAACCTAAACACAGATTTTGAAACCTAAACGCGGACCCTAAGTTCAAGGTCAAGGTCACAGGGGTCCAAATTTTTCTGTGCATGGAAAGGTCTTGTCCATATACACACACATACCAACTATGAAAGCAATACCTCAAGGGACATAGAAGTTATAGACATTTTCTTAAAATTGTTTACACCGTTCACGACGCCGCCGACGACCACGACGACTACACCGGGGGTATTGCAATAGCTCGTCATGTACTTCGTACAGGCGAGCTAAAAAGGCATTTTCACTGACCAAAGATAAAAATCTCGCTAACCAGTGCTGTTATCCAACATGCTGATGGGTCATAAATCTACTCTTAATCAGTTTGCTAATTAATGCATGGGGTAATTGGGGGCCTCTCAGCAGGAGACTATTATCGGCGTACCTCTGATCACTGTGCCCTCGAGGCAGAGATCATAATCCCTTCACGCGTTGGTTCGGTGTCACGTGTGACTTTCACGTTATGAAGAAGCCATGCACTATTCCGATTCGTGGAGACATAACCAATCATAACTCCTCGCAGTTTTCCGTCATTCATATTTTATGCTAGGAGGGTGTCGGAATTTGCCGATTAGCTACGATAATTATCAAACAAAGGTTCCACTAGAGCATCGAGAATTTCCGTAGGCTAATTGACTGGCGAGTTGACGTTTATTTGAACTCATTTCCTGTCATTTACAGAATGGCAGGCCTGATGCCTCAAAAATGCCATCTTTAAACTCAAATCAAAATCAATCAAATCTATGTAGACTATTTCATTGAAATGTTTTATTTCATTGAAATGTTTTATCATATGGTTTATCGAAAATATTCGTTTGAAATATTAAGGCTTGTTTTATTTTCCCGAAATATTGCTTGACTGGTAACTTCATAGTTAGCATGACTGGTTTTGTTGGCAGACAGGGCTGATCAATTGTTACTTTCAATCGTGGACCGTCCGTACATTTTGTCATCAGTTTTCGCAAATCTATGACAGTGCTCGGCTTTTTCTTATAGAAATAAAATGTCTCCCTAACACAAAAGAAGAAAAACCTAGAAAGTTAACTACAATCCGATTCACGATAAAATGTGGTTTATTTAAGCATTTTGGTCATGATTGTAGATTTACGTTCGTGATTAGACAAAACATCTTAATTATCAGGGAGGACTGATATTGTACATTTGCTTTTTAAACTGTACTTGTCATAATTATTATATGAGCCTTAAAGATGAAATCTTGAAGTAAGATGAAAATTAAAGCAGTTTGACATGACAAAAATATATATCTATATAATTATCTATTATATAATCATGTATTATATATATTTGAAAAGCAATGTGTTGCGTTTGATATGCGCGCACGGGGAGTTTGGTCAAACGAAAGAACTTCACCGCGTTAAAAATTACAAAATTTCAAAATTACAGGCATTTTGAAAAAAATACTATGGTAGGCCTGCTCCAGTTCCGAGCTAATTGGGAAATATTTACGTCGTTTTTAGTCAAATTGGGAAAAGTTTCCATCTTTTTTAGTCAAATTGGGAATTTTGCATGGGCCATATCAAACAGTTACCTATAAAAAATTCAAACTGAATTTGACTGCTAGCAATAAAGTGTCCCATTATACCCTCTGTAAGAGTATGGGCTGGCAATGGCAGGATTTGTTTTAAAAATGCTTAAAACAAACTCTGCTCAATCTAAAATCTTCAAATTGGAAATTTATTACTAAAGACAGAGACAGTGTATACCAGAGATACACGACTCCATTATTTTCCTTCTTTCCCCATATAACAGGTGTCCGTTGAGAGGCAGTGAAGTATGTCGATGCGGTCACGTGACCAGCACAGGTAATGACAGCGTCGCGATAATGGAAAAAAATACGCATATCGATCAGTTGACTTATAAATATTGACTTTATTTCGTTTTTATACTATATTTTGTGATTCTTATCGAGTGAAACCCAAAATATATGAGTTGTGGATTAAACCGAGAAAGTGTATTCCTGGCTAAACGGAAGATACGTTGCTGGTAAGTTCCAGGCAGTCCCGTGGTTTTGCCCAACAGAGCGTGCAGTAAACCCCTAGAACTTCAGTTTGAACTTTCAAATATTCATAAGAATGTGTTTATCATGTAGATCAGACTTAGTTTAAGCTGTGGCTTAATTTCCATGTCAGTATGTCTATGCATTTTGCTACAAGTTGAATTTTAATGACGCCACCCACTGGTGCTTAGATTGTAATAAAATGAAGATCGATTCAATATCGTCTTGCCTTAATGCTTAAAACTTCAGTATGAATCTTCAAACATGAATAAGAATGGGTTATCCATGTAGTTCAAACTAAGATTTATGGCCTAATTTTCATGTGAATCTGTCTACGCATTTTGCTATAAATTAAATTTTAATGAGGCCACCCACTGGTGCTTCGATGGAAGATCGGTGCAATATCGTCTTGCCGTAAACGCTTAAACTTCAGTTTGAACATTCAAATGGGTTATCTATGTAGTATCTATGTAGATCATATTAAGATACAGTTATGGCGTAATTTTCATGTCGATTTGTCCACGCATTTTGCTATAAATTAAATTTTAATGAGGCCACCCACTGACCCTTCGATTGAAGATCGATGCAATACCGTCTTGCCGTAAACGCTTAAACTTCAGTTTGAACATTCAAACATGAATAAGAATGGATTGTCCATGTAGCTCATATTAAGATACAGTTATGGCGTAATTTTCATGTTGATCTGTCCACGCATTTTGTTATAAATTAAATTTTAATGAGGCCACCCACTGTTGCTTCGATGGAAGATCGATGCAACATTGTCTTGCCGTAAACACTTAAAACTCTTAGTTTGAACATTTAAACAAATTAAAAGAATGGGTTATTAATGTAGCTCAGACTGAGATTAAGTAGTGACATAGTTTTCATGTCAATCTGTCCACGTATTTTGCTGCTAATTAAAACATAATGGGTCCGTTCACACCTTCGTGCAAACTGCCTTCACTTTTCATTCAATCGGCATTTTCCAAACACAAATTAACGTGTGTGCGATGCGCGTAGGGGTTAATTGATGCTCAGACTTTATTCTTATTATTCTTTTGTGTTAAACCTCAAAAAAGAGGCTTCTTTAAAGAACGTTTGTATTGTAAAATAACTGTTGACCGTATTAACGAAGCAACTGATAAGTAATTCCAAATATCGACTTTTTCCCTTGTTTGTTGTTAGCTGCGAAGTATTAACGTCCCTCCGGCCTTGTCTTCTAACTGCGAACAGTTGACTGCCATTATGGTGTGGACGTCAACTTTTTTCCCCGATCTTCGCTAACTCTTATACTATTTAACTACCAAGGACCTGTTCTCGCGAAATCTCGCTCAACGGTCTCGTATGTATAAATCATTGGAGTTGTGTATCTCTGTTATACACTGTCTCTGCTAAAGATTGGAAAAAATGGTCAGTTTGGGCAATTGGGAATGACTCAATTTATGGGTACCAGTTATATAAGGAGGAAAAACACTGTGATGCTAACATGAAGATTTACTGATGACAACGATTTTGACCCGACTCGAATAGAAATTGTGGTCAACGAAAACTTACATTTTGTCAACGGAAAACATCAAGTGGTGATTCGAATAGAACTTGATGACAACTATTCCAACTAACACGATAGTTGTCATCCCCCTCGTCTATTTTTGTCTTAAATACAGGGCTGCCATAAGCTGACATGAAAAATCCTAAGATTACCAAATTTGCATTTTTCAAGTGCGATTTATCGAATCGTATCCTTTTACAACCGTTATTCGAACACAACCAAAAATCGAACACCTGAATCATTTCGCATGACATCTATAGTTACAAACAAATTTGCATAACCGCGCGTGACATTTTGACAGTAACACCGGTAGAAATGTCACAGCGTTTTTTTTCACCCAATTGGGAACGGGTCCGGTACCCCTCAGATTGGGAATTTTTCTTGCTCAGATTGGGAATTTTTCTGCCGCGTAAACTTCAAATTGGGAAAAAAACAAGTCGTGAAATGATGACAAAAAAGAAATGGAGAGGTTTATTTTATAATTTATGTAGGCCTATGTTGATCTAACTTATAAAGTAGCAATTATGCAGTTCATATCAACAGGCAATGCTAACACTAGTACCAGAAATTATCTTTTTTTCACTGAAAATACTATTTTTACCATATTGCCAGGTCCCTTCTTTGAATTGGGACGGGTCCTGTTCCAATTGGGAACGGGTCCTTTTAGGGGTACCGTCTAAAGAAGGAAAAAAACACTGTGTCAAGAACACAAAATCGGCAAAAAAGATCAGTAAATAGTGAAAGGACATTTGTTGAACTTATCTGACTATAAATATTGTATTAACATCTAATCCCAAATTCCCCAATGCATAACTTGGCCACATACTACATTTTCTGTTATCAAAAATGACCAGTGGTGTATCGGCTGCAAAACTTTTACATTTACCTCATTCCTAATGGTCCGGATAAATAATATTGAGGGTTCAGACCACTAAATTTGATCAAATCTCAAACTAGGGGTCCTTATCACTTTTTTCACTTTTTTTATTTGCTAATTGTGTTTCATATAAGAAATAACAGGGAATAAACAAAATATTTGTTTATCTTACAGGTTCCAGTACACTTGTTTTATTTTAGAAAAATATGTTCAGCAACTTTTAAGAAATTTCTTATTTGTTTAAGATGCATTTCTCATCAAAAGGGAGACCCTTCTAATGCCCATGTCTAAACTACTGTAAATTACATGTAAAAAAGTTGACATTTACTTTTTATGAGGTTACAGACTCTTGTTTTATGTTTTATCTCACATTTTATGAACAAACACTTACCCTGGGCTACATATAGTAAAATTTTTGTATTGTCAAACCTGATTTATAGTCAAAACGCCCCCAAGTCATAACGCCCCCAAGTCAAAACGCCCCCATTTTGGTCAAAACGCCCCCATATGCTAGTCAAAACGCCCCCATATTTTTTTCAGAACGCCCCCAAACCAAAACGAGTTTAATCTACTACATACAGGCATTTATATATGTTTTATAGTATTGAAATCAAAGTTTATGACCATATTAAAGTAGTTTTATTATCTATTCCCCAAAAGATCGAAGATATATACTTTTATACTTGTCATAATCCTAATGTACAACAGCTCGACATCACCCCCTAAAAAAGATGTTGCGAGGCCCTGAACTTAAAACGAGTTGACCTTACTATATATAGTATTTTTCCAATTTATAGTACGATGTATAGTTTATCATTTATTCTCAAATAAATCGTAGACGAAGACATTTATACAAGTAACAAAACTTGTTATTTAAAACAAAATTTCCTCTTTAGTCAACTAACAGGAGACATAACACCTAGATTTCACACGTTTTGTAATCACATAATGAGTTTGCACACGTGCCGATAATAGCATGTGCTTAAGAACAGAACATATTAATTTCATTAAGATTTGTACAAAGTAGATCTACATCATCTTAGTCACATATAAATATTCATATAAAGTAGATTAAGAGATCTGACACATCATCTTATATATTATAAGATTCACGTGTTTAGCCGTCAGTGTGTCTGGCGGTTTTAATGCAGTATATTGTTTATTTTTGTCTCATCAATGGCCATAATGTCGAATACATAGTACATGATGAAAAAAGTGTATTGCCACTCTAGACTATACCGAGTTATGGGAGACTATAAGGAACTTTAGAACCTTCAACTCTTAACCTCATGAGCACTTACAGTAAATTTGCATGATTAAAAGTGAAACAGGGGTCTCCTTTGCAGTTCGATAATTAAAGTCACATAACCATTTTTTAATAACAGAAAGATATCCATTATTCAAATTTAATAATTACAGCATTAGCTTATTTACTTAACCTCATCACTGCCGTTTTCCCGAGTGCTAATTTTAATTGTCTGGTCAGACGCCACATAACACGGCATCTGATCAGGATCCAAAATGTTTGACACTTTATACAAGTTAAACACCTGAAATAAATAAAAGTTGAAAGTTGAGAAATAAAAACAGACACAAATTGCTTGAAATGGACGACACCTGTCCTGAAATCAATGATTGTTTTTAAAGGAATAAACACTCATGTACTGGTCTCACACTTCACACCTTTGGCAATCACTTCAGCACTTCGGCAAACACGTGGCGATAATTAACAGCACGCATAAAGTATACGGTTGTTAAAAAATGAAGTTATAAATTATGGAGATGGAAGTTCTAACCCTTTACCTATTTCTGTTATTAAGATCAGATGACTACTTTATTTCATTTTCTTTAAGTATATATCAGCAAATGCACATCTAATTCTATTGCAGTAAATACTAAAGTATTTATTAACGGCAGGAACGTAGATTATATATCTATATACGTTCCTGTTAACGGATAACGATGTCCGGGAAATTGAAAGCACCTGTAAAAATATATGAAATTGGCAATTATAGATTAAAAGTCATATAAAAAGCAAAGAAAAGTTCATAATTATATAGATCTATTCTATATAGCATAAAAAACAAGATATAAATGGGGGCGTTTTGACTAGGGGTTGGGGGCGTTTTGACCAATAAAGCGCATTCTACTTTACTTACAGTCTGCTTTAAGTAGTCGCATGTCAATAAAACAACAAAAGTGCTATGGGGTAAAAGTACGATTCGTAAAATCTCACTTGAAAAATGCAAAATCTTAGGATTTTTCATGTCAACTTATGGCAGCCCTGCAGAAACATAAGCATCTCTGCTTCTTTGGCCCATTTGTATGTATTTTCCTTTTGTTGGATGATCCTTTAGATGGCTGATATTATCTTCGTGTTTTCTTCAGTTGAATCAGGGATAAGTCTAGTTATATATTATCCCTGGTTGAATTCACATTATTTATTATTCACACGTACTGTTTCATTAAATGGATTAAATCTGAGCATAGTGTTCACACTTTTTTACATATTTAATTTATTTTTTTATTTATAGATTATTTACACTGGTTTATATTGTTCATAAAAACACAAAGTCAGTAAAACATACTGGAACCATCTATGGGTGGATAAATGGTTTTACTCCTCTCTTATCTGTCGCACTTTTGTGCTCTTTTTGCTCTCAGCTTTTTATTTATACTCTTTTTAAGGCAGATTTTAGGCTTATGTCACGATCAGCAGCTTTCTCACAGGCTCTTAATTTTAATGAAATCTATCTTTGAGGAATGAAAATGGAACATGTGCCAAAAAACTTGACATCTGATCCAAGTCCATGACTTTTTGTGATCCAAATTATGTGTGTAGAGGTCATATACCCAGATCGGGCTCCGACGTGCCTGCCGTGAGCCCGATCTGGGTGTATACGATCTAGACAGTATCTCCAGTTTTATCTTGTTTTTCTTAATGTGCATGCTTTTATTATGTAAATGTGATACTTGTTTGCATGATGTGCTTTACAAATGTTATTTAATGTTGATTTTTCATATGTTTGTCGGAATAAAAGCCCTTCTGGGCTTATGTTATACTGTTACAAATAACCGACGTAAAATAAAATTTGTCTATGTCTATGTCTATGGGTTGTAGCATTCGGCATTAAATTTGTTAGGTTTATTGGTGAGAGCATGGAAAAAGGACAAAGCATGGAGAAAGGACAAATTTGTCCTTTCTCCATGGTGAGAGTGAACCCTTCTCCGTCTGTTGAAACAATTTACCCCTGAAACTTTTAAAGTTTTCCAGTTTCCAAGTATGTCTAGTCCATTTTATATTGCACATTGGCAAACAGTGTAGACTCTGACCTACACTGTTTGCATAGGACAAGTGTACTTTTCACATGTACATTGTTTGTTAATGACGAGTACACTCGTCGCTAGGTTTGAGTGGGTTAATATCCAGAAATACGTCAAGCAAAGTTGTCGAGAATATTTCAGCATTTTTAGCGAGGAGTCAAAGCTATGCCTTAATAAAACCCCATGTATTCTAACGAAGAGTGCTGCTTTTCCTTTGATGTGCATTAAGTTGCTACCTAGAACGCTTGGTCTCTTAGCCCTTTACCTGATAGCCTATTTCTAGAACTGAAGATAGGTGACTAACTAAAGCAGGTTGAAAGTAAATTAGAATGCGCCTTAAGGCGCATTCTGCTTTACTTTCAGCCTGCTCTAAGCTATCATGTGTAAGAATATAGAAAATATTTAATATAATATATATTCCTGACTGATTAAATTGAAAATACTTTTCTTCAGCGGAGGAATAAATCATATTCGTTAAAAGGCGCTTCTATTGGGGAACGGGTTAAAACGATTGAACAACAGATTTGGCCTAAACTTTAGAAATGGATTTAGTCAAGCGCTTATCTAAATACGTAGATACTACAATGTTAACTTCCTACCACGGCCCTCTATGCAACGATTCCCTCCTTACAACGACGCTGATCGATGTTCCCACATTATGTCTTACGCTTTCACTGTTGATATCGTCTGCTAAAAATTGACGTCTGCTCTTTTTCTCAGTTACGTGTTGGACATGTTGAGAGAAGAAACCTAAAAACAAGTGACAAAAAAAGTTTAAACCCAGATCAGACGCAGCGTTACGCGGCGTCTGATCTTGGCTCACACTGTTTGCAAATGTAGGCCTAAGCTAAGTCATACCAAACACTCTTGAAACTTAATTATTTGGTTAAACGCCTATTTTTACAAACCATGCATTCAATGGCGTTGTTCAAATTTTAAGAGCTAGAATCAAAGCAGATAAAAATAATGAAAATAATTATAAAATAGAAAGTAAAAAATCATCATAATAAATAAGAGAATGTATAATATGTCATACAGAGCCAACGAATGACGAGTGATGATGAGATGATACTGTGATGATTTAAGGATCATTATTTCATGGGGATGATTGCAGAATATGATTTCAGGAAGATGATTTTGGCCAATCCCATTTGCTGCAAAACAGCGCAGTGGACCAAAGCAGGGTGGTGATTTTAGGACGATGATTTCGATCAATCTCATTCGCTATACGAAAGAGCGCATTTGGGTCGAACCCTCCGAGGAAGAATATCTGAGCTGGGGGTTTCGGCACTGCGACACAGAACAGGTCATATAGCGCCGATGAATTGCGAGGAACGATGAGAGGGAAATATAGTGATTCACGAAGACGATTTCAGGAAGTTGATTCTTGGACGATGATCTATGTCAATCTCATTAGCTGTTTAAGCAGCGCACCAGATCCAAACCACTGTCTGTGATAGAGAATAATTTGCGCTGTGTTCGTCGGTACTGCGACACAGAACGTGTCATATAGAGCCGAGAAATGATAAGGGACGATGGGATGAAATGATGTTCACTCCTATGGTATTAGTGTTTAATCCCTTTAACAATTCATTCCTAACAACAAACACAGTCTTTGTCTCTCAATGGGTTTTGTTGTAAAAAAAGGGAGAACTGAAGTTCAGGCAAGACGGAAAGTTTATTGTTTCGTTTTAGATCTTTTAAAATAAAAAATTCTACTTCGTCGATGGAAGGAGTAGAATATTAATGGATTTTGAGAAAACTCTTTAAAAAAACCTATGTTCCAGTGATTTTTCTTTATATAGATCATAATTTATTACTTAATTGTCATATACACGACGATGACAAACATTTTCGTGTATTTTGTAAAAACGCAACATCTGGTTTTCGGTCTCTTTAAAAGAGATTCTAAATGAATGCATCACGCTATCGGAAAGAATGGCACCATTCGGACCAAGGTCAAGACGATATCATACCATATAAAGTCCCATTTTAATGACAGATAAGGCAGTATACAGTGTTGTGCCTAGGTCCAAATTTTTGGGGGACACGGTGGCGCGCTGTCAAAATTTTTGGGGGACATTTGAAATTTTTGGGGGACACACTAGAAAACCTTTAAAACACGATATACCTACCTTTTAATTAGAATACTGTTTTTACAGCTTACGGTCTTTAACTGTCATGACTGTCTCTGTAAGACTGTACAGCTAGGGAAGATTCTCCAATCGGGAGACAGTCGCTGTATCTCGTATCGTAGAGTCGCTGTTTACACGACGGGCAATTTGATTTTTGTCTTTTTTAAACATGTTGAAGCGAGTGTCTTGGTTCAGATGATGTTGAAGGAGTATCCTCAAGACTTTGTTTAAACGAAGCATCGTCTGCTAGTTGTCTATTTTAATCGGAAAGAAAATCCGTCAAGCGCATCGTTCCGACGCCATTATCACAAAGCGGAATTAGACTGGTTTACATACCGATTCTATATGCCGATATTCTTCACGTATAGTATACGCGCACAGTCTATTTTCAATACTAAGATTAATCTCCCTTTGTGATCTCTCTATTCTCCGGAATTGAGTCGGAATGGAGCAGAAACTAGTAGAAATTGCCGAAAATGAGATTTTTTACGGCGCGCCCATGCGCCCGCGCAAGGCGAATTTTTAAGGGGCAATCGTGAAAAAAATGCGGGATTCCCGCAATGCCGCGGCCTAGGCACAACACTGCAGTATATATACGTGGCATTAGGACAGAGTCATTTGGATAAGGTGAAAGATCGTCGAACAAAAACTGCAAAAATGTTTCCCAAACAGAATTATTCCGTTGTTTTATTATCGTTCATTTTTATCGCCAGTAGTTTGGGATCAATAGTCAAATACAAAGACTGTGGTGAGTACATTCAACATTATTAAAACCCTTCTTCTGCTGTTGGCGTATGTTTTTATTTTCAAAAACAGTGTCGACCCAGATCAGACAGCTCCTAAAGGAGCTGTCTGTTCAGGGTCGACACTGTTTTTTAATGGACCGGTGGACGTGGCAGTGTGGCGACGAGCTAGAACACGGTACCAGGAGTCATGAGTTCGACCCCCAAACCCAACCAGGGACTTTGGATGAATCTTTATGAAAACCGAAGTCCCATATATCAGTGCTCTACACTGGGCAAAAAAGTACATGTATGTCGATAACAAGAATAGCATTGACATTGCGCCCGACTTGTCTGTATCCGCTAATGTGGCTAACCAGCTAAATATATCAAAGAAAATAGCCACATAGGACAAACGTTGTCCGTCCGTCTGTCTGTCTCAAAATTTTCCGGGGCATAACTCCTACACTATGCCTGCTAGGATTACCAAATGTGCTATGTGGATACATATTGGCATTGTCGAGTGTAAGCACCAGTTTCAGATTCATTTGACATTGACACCCGACCTCAATTATTGAAGAAAAAAAACATTGTCCGGAGCACAACTCCCATATTTAGCCAGATGCTATTCCATTTACGATTAACACACCAAATTTGATACGCTGTGTAACACATAGTCTGACGGTGACCAGAATCCAAATTGTTTGGAAAACCCCCATTGTACTGCAAACAGGCAGTAAAGGGTTAAACACAGTTAGTTGCTTAATGCAGGTTAAAGATAGTACAACCTTCTGCATTCTTTTATCCTTCATTACGTGGCCATCTTTCATTATATTTATTAGATATCTTGGAGGAAGATCTGCTTCAACCAGGCTCCGAGGTTATAAAGCGTTTAAGTTGAGTCTGAGTGTGTTTCCAAGCATTTGATTGGTCAGATTTGAGCCAAGGCTCAAATCTGACCAAACAAATGCTTGAGAAAGACTTTAGACTAAAGTCAAAAGCTTTATAGCCTCAGACCCAGTGATCATACCATGGAGAAAGCGTTATTGTTTCGCAATAAACAAGTTTATGTTAAATCCTAAAACTATGTTCATTGCAAACAGTTTGGAGCCAGATCAGACGTCGGTTAACTGGGCGTCTGATCAGGCTCCAATTAAACTGTTTGCCATTAAAATTACAATGCTTCCTCTCTACAACGACTCCCTCCTTACAACGACCATTCAGCGGCTGCTGTTCCCCAAACAAGACAATTATGTCTAACGCTTTACATAATGGACATTTTGACATGATAAAACAGAGTGACAAACAGGTTGAATCCAGATCAGACGTCGCGTTACGCGGCGTCTGCTCTGATTTAACCTGTTTGCAAATGTAAGCCAATTCCCTCCCTATAACGACTCCCTCCGAACAACGCACACAATTGTTGTCTCCCGTTGGATGTCTTTGTAGAGAGGGAGCGCTGTAAAATAAATCGTCATTTTAATAAATGAAAAGAAATAAAAGGTCAGTTTTTGTATACATTCTAATGATTTGGTTTGTTCAAACGTGAAATAATTAAATCTCCTCTGTACAAGATTATCTGCACAACATAATTATAGCATGCAATTTGTAACATCAATAGCCTTTATATATGGGCCGTTCCATGCGAAAACCAGCATTAGTGACCAAAAATGTCATTTTTAGTTTTTAACGTTTTCTACAGTCATTTCTGAGCAGTATAAAAGTTATTTGACGATTTTCTTATGCATGTTAAGAAAGTTAGAGCTATTTAAAGTCAGAGGGTATCTTCGTTTTGAGCGACGTTACGTTCAAGGTTTTGACGTCATGTTTGATACGCTTGGTTGCACATGTATCAATTGACGTCATGTTTGATGTACGTTTAACAAACGTGTATACGTTTTTATTTCATAAATTATCACTAAAAACTCAAATACAGTTAACTTATTTATACGTACATTAAAATTTATATTATGATGAATACAGTAAAAACTCTCTATTACGACCACTAAATTACATAGTTGAGTTTGTGCTTAATGCAGATGACTGCTTAAAGCAAGATGAAAGTAGAAATCTAACACAGAAAGCTCATTTACTTTTACCTCGCTTTAAGATGTCACCTGTCTCTATAGATATTTTACTTCCAAGATTCCGTCATGACTTGTAAAGTCACAATTTACGGGTACATGCGCCACATATAAAGTTAAACATGAGCCACATATAAAGCTTAACTGGGCGTTGACACAGCTCATGCTGCCTCACATAGGTTCGCACACATCTGTACAAATGAATGAGCGAATAAATGACTTTATTTAAAACATTTCCTCAGTTCTTTGATTGATTCCGTCTTCATTGTACTCGACGGGCGTGAAAATAATTGTAAAAGCATAAAGCAAATGTAATAGCCATCTCACTCTCGCTAGAGAGGCCCTGACATACTCATACCTGAGAGCTTTTTCAATGGGTATTCTATCCAACTTAGTAAATATAAGAAACGGGCCGCACATGAGATACATGTACTTCAGTGGTTCTTTGCTAGAGGTATGAACAGCCTGATTAGGTGTTATCACCGAAAGTATTGTTGTCAGCAAGTTTCGTAAAATTCAGATTTATGCAATTTTAAATTGCAAAAAGATAAAGATGAGTGTCAATCAGTTTGTGTCCACATCAAATGCTGTCTGATCCATATTTGGAGCCAAACCGTTTGCGATTTCTTAATGCAGTCGGGATTATAGCAGGCAAAGGGTTAAATATGTAGAGACAAAGCAGTTTAATAGCAGATGAAAGAAACATGCAGATTTAAAAACTGAAAATAGTAGATCTATGAACCCTACATGACGAAGTGAGAGATTGTTACAGCAGAAAGGCATATATCCAGCACTTGAGCAGATATATCAGGGCAGGCTAGAAACCCCATGAAAACAGCAAAAGCGAAATCTTTCTACATGGTGGATCCAGAAATAAAGTAAAAATTAAAAATGCCATTTTGGTAGCACGACGGGAACAAGACTAAGGGAGACACACAATATTAGATACACAAGCATTACATCTCATAATCTTATGGTTATATGACGTCATATTGTGACGCTGATCGGAATGTAGAAATTTCCCACGGTCGTATATAGAAATACAGTAGCACATCTGAAAACCGGACACAAACACCAACGGTTCCCTAACATGTAGTCGTCCAATGTAGCGTGATTACATTACAGAAAACTCATATAAGAGCTATCTGCAACACAACCGCAACCCTAAATGCATACATACGCGTAAGATCCCTTTTTCAAATCTCAGAAGTGTCCGGATATCATAGGTTTACCTGTAATATTAATCAAGACACGTTCGAACCCCAAATAAGACAAGAGGACATAGCCCCTTTATGCAAACAGCTCACAACCACATCAGACCCTTAGTGTCTCAGCCCCTATATTGTGTGTTAATACTGGCTACCACCAGCATGGACTATAGCCGCGGCACTACACAAGGAACCACGTCGGCTTGGCGTTTTCAATATATATCTGTGTTGCCGTTTGAATAAGACCGAATTCATTTATCAGTGTAGCTATAAAGTTGTCTGCTGTTATGCTTTCCAGTTCCTTGAGATGAGAATTGTTTCCTAATCAAAACGAACAAAACCACAGACGATGACCCTGTGTCTGTAAGACGCATATGATGCCCCCCTGTATTTGCATGCACCGTAATTGCTCAATATTGAAGCAGATCAAGTCCTGATCACATGTAAATATTAGTTACATATGTTTACTCTGCAAATGTGTAGCTTAACAACTGTACGAGGAGTTAGACGGACAAAATATGTACCGTTGCGCGAACCTTATGATGCAAAAATTGATTCAATTCAACTGGCTGTAATTCTGTGGAAAAAAGCAGATCAAAATCTGATCACATGCATATCTCTGACATATGTGCCTGGAAATAGTCTGCAAAGTTATAAGGTTATAGTTTAAAAGCTGTAGGACTGGAGGAGTTAGTGCACAAAGTAAGTACTGTACTGTATATGGGGGACGGACGGAAAGACAGGGGTATTTTAACAGTATGCACCCAACTTAGAAGCACGGACATAACACTCAAATAATTTCATTTCAAAAGAAAAGTTACTAGTCAGACACTGAGAGTACCGTTTTCTATGCTGAAAATGTTAAGACCCATACAGGGATAAATTTAGAAATTAGAAGAACGAGTCCTCGGGATGCACATTATGCAAAAAAAGTCCTCGAGACAAAAAGACATTACCCCAGCCCATTCATTGATTCCCTTCTCCATTGTTCTCACTAGGCTTGAAAATAACTGCAAGGCATGGGAAACGTGTGCTCAGCCAATGTCAGCAATCTCAAGTTTTCTATAGAGGCCCTGACATACTCACACTCAAGGGTTTTTTCAATGGGTTTTACCTACCAAACTATCAAATATAAAGTGCGGGCCTCACATGAAACGCCGAACTGATTCTTTGCCTAAACATATGTACTGTTAAAAAAGCATGCTGCATGCTTGGAAATTTCATTGTAGCTCTCCCACCTAAGCCTGTAGCTAATACCTTTAAAATACTTAATTGTTAAAGTTCTCTATTATTACCTGTTTAGTTTGTATTACACCTTCAATTAACCTAATGTATTCATGTGAAAACATGTACTGAGCGAAATAAAGAATTTGAATTTGAATTTGAATTTTGCTTTCACTGAAACTTTGTAGATCTACGGTGATAGGTGTTACCACCCAAGCTAGGTCAAGTAGATCTAATGTCTTTAAGGTTCAAACTTAGCCCATTACCTCGTGGCATATTTTAGTTATGGAAAAAGGTGACCACTTAAAGCTGGTTGAAAGTAACGCAGAATGCGACTTAAAACGCGCATTCTGATCTACTTTCAACTTAGTCACCTGTTTTAAGCTGCACCCTGCTAGGATATTGAAACCAGTCTTTTCAGCGGAGAAATAAATCAATCGGTGGTCTAGAAAGGCCGTTTAAAACTTAGATCTACTGGTTCATGGGACTCACTAGTCCACGCTATATGTACAGTAAGAGACAGCGAGCTATTTTTCGACTTCAGGAGGACGGCACCCGTCAAAAGTTAACTTGTCGTCACAGGGGTTCATTGGTGAGATTAGGGATTCAAAACTTTTCAACAATTGAGTCCATGAGTATAGTTTTGAACTCGCCCGCGTGACAATTCTACATATTATACATGTAGGCCTATTAGCCACAGATACCCACCTGCATTTAAACCCGTCATATAGCTGATCAGTAACCGCAATTTGATTTTTTTTTATTTGAACAGCGCATCTTACGCTGCACTTATCTTTATGAAAGGTGATCTTGAAACGACATGTCTTTCTACCAATGCATAACAATAGGAATGCATTTCAAAATAGATCTAGTCATCTAGATCTAGATCTACTCTAGTCTCTAGCCAAACCTTGTTTTCATAAATCATGGCGCCATTGTTTTGGTGGGCGTGTCGAGCGGTAGTTGAAGACGATTCTTTCGTGAGTAAAATTATTGATAAAAACACCAGCACATACCAAATCATTATCGTAATGTGTTAAATAAATATAAAATTTAAGTAAATCATATCCAAAAATAACCACTAACTTCGATTTTTGAACCCGTTTACCTTCAAAATACATCATAAACACAGGCGCATAGACTCGCAAGTCGGAGGTTAAATATTGATTTTTTGACGTCACTTTAAAGCTGGATTTACCGTGATGACGTCGTATGTCACTAATGCTGGTTTTCGCATGGAACGGCCCATATATATATACAATTATCGTTCCTAAATTTCTGTAAAGCATCTCTGTAACGGACTCGGTGTCAAGATTTTTATATATAATTTAGACAGACTTGAAGTAAAGCAGACACTTTTAAATCGACTTTCTGCTTCCTTCTGCTTTAACCATTTCATTGCCTACAATGGTAATTTGCAAACAGTTTGGATTCTGAACAAACACCGTGTCTGATCAGGGTCCATGGTGATTAACACTCATTTCGATATACCGGTATCTTAAATCAAATACCTAAAAAATTAATTTGAGAATTAAAAGCAATCGAAAATTGTTTTAAAATTGATGACGGCATGGCAGTGAATGGGTTAAACATTAATTTACTTGGAAAAGTAATTAACCCATTTGTGCCCACGATCCCATATATGGGACATAGGCAAACAGTACATAGACTCTGATCAGACGCCACATTATGCGCCGTCTGATCAGAGTCTACAATGTTTGTTGATAGAAATTGCCTTATTGATTTCTAGTTCATGATAAAATGTGGTTCATGTCCGGTCACTAGGTCGAACCATAGAAAAACCTTGTTAACACTCTAGAGGCTACAAATCTCATTAGATTGTCATGAAACTTTGTCAAAATGTTTGCCTTATTAATTTCTAAATCAGGTTTGAATGTTTGTTATGTCGGTTTAAAAACTAGGTCACTAGGTCAAATCATAGAAAAAAACCTTACTAACAGTCTAGTGGCTACAAATATCAACCGTTCTTTATGAAACTTGGTCAAAATGTTGGACTTATTAATATCTTCAACGTCGAATAGAGGTCATGTCAGGTCAAATACTAAGTCACTAGGTCAAATCATAGAAAAGCCTTGTTGACACTCTAGATTCATAGCCTCTAGAGTGTTAACACGTTTTTTTTAATTGAGGTAATGATCTAGTTTTGACCGGACATAACCCAGATTCAAACTTGACCTAGATATCAATAAGGCAAAGATTTAGAGCAAGTTTCAGGAAGATCTAATGAGATTCGTAGCCTGTATATAGAGTGTTTTCCAGATTTGTCTATGAATTTGACCTTGTGACCTAGTTTTTGACCTGACCCTAATTCAAACTTGACATATATTTTAATGAGGCAAACATTGTCATAAAGTTTCATGAACATTAGATAAAATTTGTAGCCGCTAGAGTGCTAGCGAACCAATTGTGGACGACAGACAGACGACCGACATCCAGTGATCTAAATAGCCCACATTGGCACTTCGTGCCAAGTGAGCAAACAATTGGTACATGTTTATGACTGTATAAACTGAAACTATTTTCTTCAGTTGAGGAATAAATTAAATAAACTAAATGGCGCGTGTTTAGGAGAAAGGGTTAATTAAGGATGACAATGATGGAAGTGATGGCGCTGGATAAGGTGACAGCGACAAGTTAACGATATGTAGATTCACCGACAGACAAGGTTTTTAACATGTACAGTGTTCCCTCTCTACAACGATATCCAATGGGAGACACAGTGTGTGCGTTGTTCGGAGGGAGGGAAATGGTTTTACATTTGCAAACAGCTTGAATTCAGATCTGAATTCAAGCTGTTTGTCACTTGTCATTAAGGGTTTTTTCTGTCAAAATGTCCAATATGTATCTTTGAGTAAAACAGCAGACGGCAACTTTAAAACAGACGATATTACAGCAGTGAAAGAATTAGGCAAGGTCGTTTTAAGGAGGGAGTCGTTGTTGGGAGGGCCGTTGAAGAGAGGAAGCACTGTATACGATATCAACAAGAGGGTCATGCGACCTGAAAACGCTCAGCAGTAAACCATCGTTGACAGTCATTTAAGTACCAACATTTCACTATAAACTCTATGTAAAACTGTTATCCCACAGAGCGGGGTCATTTTTTATCCGCGATAGCGCAGCGTAGCGTAGCGTTTTCGCGGATTCATGTATACCAAATTCGCAAAGTAACACATTTCATACTGCAAAACTGACTACAGCCAAATCTAACAAGAAAATAGTGCTTGCTTTTAGAAGTGATCTATGCTTTGATAGCACTACATGTGGGTTGAAGTAAGTTGTATCTCTTCTAATTAATTTAATATGAGATTTTTCAATGTTTTCCGGAAGGTCAGAATATGTCTTTTGCTTTATTTGTAAGAAAATGTTGAATAGTATTCATTCGCGAAAATCGCTGATGTCCGTTTTACGAAGCATACTCGGTCCTGTCCGTATAGCCAATAGTTTCGACCGACGAGTATAACGGGGAAAGCCGAGCAGCTGTTCGTATTACATTGCGAAAATCGCTGATGTCCGTTTTACGAAGCATACTCGGTCCTGTCCGTATAGCCAATAGTTTCGATCGATAAGCATACGGGGAAAGCCGATCAGTTATAACGGGAAACGTCTAATCTGGTTTCCGGTACTGTAGGATTATGTGCGTGTTAACCGGGAACCAGAACGAGATAGTTTACGTGGGTAAATAAAACATGCCATTTTGCTGAAGTGGAGATTAACCTTAGCAGAAAGAAAAACACGAAGAGGAGATTAGCAAATTGTTATTTGCTCAGAGAGATTGTCGACAGAATTACTTCAAAGTAAGTACGTAGATATTGGTCGTGTCCGAATCATTGAGTTTGTTGACAACGAAAAGTGGGCGGAGCAAATGCGCGAAGATTTACTGATGACAACGATTTTGGCCCGACTCAAATAGAAATTGTGGTCAACGAAAACTTTGTATTAGTGTTTTCTTCTGACATATCAGAGTTATTTAAAAGGGATGATCACCGTACTCGTTGATTTCCGTACAGTTAGCCAGGGATACGGAAAGCTGTATTTATTGTGCGTAATGTACAGTAGTCTTTATAGTAGAGAAGAATAAACGCAAACACAATCACTGACAATGCACTAAACTGTAGATGATTTATTTTATCTTTTTAATCTGGTTCAGGTTGGCAAACAGATTGGAGCCTAATCAGACGTCAGGTTACCCGGCGTCTGTTCTGGCTCCAACCTGTTTGCAATGGACATAATAGTTTTTAGCATTTTATAGGATTCTACGACGTTCTATATTCAGATTCAGATTCAGATTCATAAACACGTTTATTGAGAATGAATAACAGTCAGGGCTCCAGATAATTTTTCTTCTAATCAGTACAGTACTGATCAATTTTGAAAACAATCAGTCCCCAGATTTTTTAATCAGTACACATGGATTTTCAATTCATCGGCATATCGCGGGTCAAATAACCAAATTTAGAAGAAAGGAGAAATAATGCCTCAGTAATAATGCTATACACAATTTTAAATAACCTAATAGTTGTAGACCATAAACATCTCCATCCATCCAGAAATATCAACTTTGTCATACATTTCTCTACTAGGACACAGTATCACTCAAACTCATTCTTTCCACGTACCATCAGACTTTAGAATAAACTACCACACAGCACTAAGCCTCAGATCTCACAACCCCTAACTGCATTATTTGTTTTTAAACTTTTTTAACCTCTGTTTATAATTGATCTTTTAGCTCTTATCTGCATTGTTTATCATTATGTTTTACCTTTGTAACACTGTCCCCGACCTCCCTGTCATTGTCAGAAATTGACAGTAGGGAGTAATAAAGAAGAAGTAGAAGATACATGTTACGATGTATGTAAATTACGATTTTCAAGAATCTAACATTTTAGCCGCTTATGCGGGTTTTTTCTCCACCCATGAAACAACGTTCGAATTTATATCGTTCAACAAACTACCACAAGTTTCTTTAGGTGTAAGTTTCTTTTCAATCAGATAGCTGACAACCGACTGTTTCCAACTTTCTATCGTTTCTCTGACACGATTGACTACGTCAAAGTACGATGTAGATGTAGATTCTTCCATGCTAAGATTGACATTTCAACCAAAACACCTTTCGGAGAACTTGGATTTTATCGTCCGTAATTATATCGATGAAGATATAGATGTATATGCCAGTTGTTGTTGTTGTTGTCTTTTCCCTCCTTCGTAGGAGAACCGCACTCTCGTACGTTGAACTTATGTACAGTTTCTGGCCACGTAGTTTGATATAGTTTATAGTCGGTTCGTTAATGCCTATTGGATTTAAAGTCACGAGTTATTAGGCTCTGTTGAGTACAGTATTATTTATTTACGCCAAACTTTAAGTATTTACGCATATAATGAGATATAATGAAATAAAAGCTCTTAGTTTTGTTTATATTAACACTCACAGTTTATACCTTTAACAGGTTACCATCACCATATTCCAAAAGGGACAAAATATTATGTACATGCTGGGTGACTGGGTGAAGGGGCAGATATACCAGTGTTTGTTACCAGGGGTTTTGCATTGGTTTTTGCCTGGGCAGTATACCCCAACATACGAAACCTAGCGGCGTCGAGGTTGTAGAGAAGTCTATTGCATTGTCTCTCGTACTCGTGGAGATTCTTTGGGGATTTAATGACATTTTTCGCTGTTGGCCAACAGTTAATAATGCACTGTGTAAGCAGTTTGTTGTCGTTGCTCAGGTCAATGTTGGTGGATTCAAAGAACTCTGCCTTAAGATCTGCCAACACCGTTTTTCTGACAGGTTCAAGCATGGGACACTGCAGTAGGAAGTGCTCAACAGTCTCGTCCTCTGTTCCACAAATTAGACATGTTGCATCGACTTGGTACTGGTTAAAGTTCTTCCTCGTAGTCTGGACGACATACGAACCTGCCATGAGACGAAGTTTGGTGACTAGCCTAGTCGTTTCCCTTGCTGTATTCTCTAAACTAAAGACTGGGTGGATTCTACCAGGGATGTAGGTATCCTTGTATACATACTGTAGGGACTTGTAAAGGGTCAGGCTGGCATTAATTTTAGATGCCCAGTGTCTGCCAATTGTGCCATTTATTGTGGATTTCCACTCTTTCTTGGATGGTGTTGTACTGATAAGATCCTCCATGGCTGGTAAGTCGTACAACCAAAGGACTCGCTGGGCGTCCACAATCCAACTCTTACTGTCCACCGCCTTCACCTGATACTGTCTTTCCAAGATCTGTTTTTCTATGCTGCTTTCGCCCTGTGATAGCAGTGTCTGTAAAAAGGTCAGTACCTTAATGTGTACTTGTGCTTCCACTGGTAGCAACCCCGTAATTAGGTAGACAATAGGGTTGGGTGCTGTATTAGGCAGATGTAGTAGTTCCTTCAGGAACTTCTTTTGAAAGACCTCGATCCTCTCCAACTGCTGCCTAGCGGGTTGTAGGAGTTCCAGGCCATACAAAAGAACTGGTGTTATGTATGTTAAATAAAGGTGTGCAGTAACCTCCCTTTGCTAACGGTGCGCAAGTAAAAATTACCATACGATAAAAACGAAGCTACGAGACCGCAAATCAATAAAATTTGACTATGTCGCGGTTAACTATTTCAAATCTAGGTATGACAAAAACTCGGCTTTTGAATTGATACACACGTCCCTGAGAATTTCTCGCATACGTACTTCAATATATTGAAATTAACGCGTACACGGTCGAAACGTTCGCGTATTTCACTGAGTACGCGGGCTTATCTGGAGCCCTGTAACATATCAGTAAAATTAGCGCAGCTGTCTCTTGCTGCACGAGGATCATGCTGAATATCTCAAGTTTGAAAGTGTGCAACTATATAGATCCGATGTTACCTTGCTTACCTTTTTACCATTATTAACTATATTGTTCTAAAAATAACTTTGACAGGTCAGAAACATCGAACAATACTTCCGGACGAAAGGTCGTAAAAAAACAGTCGTAATGCCCCCAATTTTTATAAAGGCAGTGGCTAGACGTCCGGAACCGGACAGCTAGCCAACCGTCACAGGACGGGCTAGACGTCCGGAATAAATTTCTTTCAGGAAATATACTGCTTTATATGTGTGGGTTAGTGCCTGGGTATATTTAAAACAAGTTGAAACAAAACTAAATGCATTTAATTTTCCATAAAACAACAGAGAGCAATAACAAATCACATTTATATAAAGGAATTAAATTACCTTCACTTAAGACCAACGTTCGCATCCGCCAGTTTAATTGGTAATAGACTGTTGCCCTGACTTTGTCGTTATTAGATTAGCACGCAGGACATTGTTGTTGATTTCATTGTAATTTATGCATGTAAATATCATACTGAATGTTAAAATTAGAGATTGAAGTTAAATATGCCGAAAGTATTTCAAATGGATGGACTACGTATGATATCAATACGTTGATTATCGCCAAATCTAATTATCGCAGCCGGTATCTCCATGTCCATGTGGCTAGCAGCAAACTGTGAATGTATCGGAAATAACATTAACAAAGCCATGCAAAAAAATCCATTGTTATTAACAGTTAAGCATCGGCATAAAGTGGCATTTGGAGTAAAAGTTTGAGTAATACATGTATTTATGAAGGTCATTATATTTCGAAAAAAGGAAGACCTTTCCATTACCATAGTTCGCTGTGAAATTCTAAGTTGGAGATATTTCTCTGACATTAAGGAAAACAATTAAAAAAGGGAAACATTCTGTCGTGGACGTCATGTACATTTTTTCGAACGTGTCAGTTTAGCGAAAGGTACAGGTATTCAATCATCAATTAAAAATGCCTGCGAGAGTGCGGTTTTCCTACTAAGGTGGGGACAAAATACGGCAACAACGACAATGGCGGATGCGATCGTAGCTCATAGTGACGGTAAATTAATTCCTTAAAGTGTGACTTGTTTCTGTTCTCGCCGATTTTCTGAAGTTCAAAATTGTATTTAAGGTTGTTTGCCATATATATCCAGGCACTAACTCACGTAAATTATGCAGTATATCAGGGGTGTAAAAATCTTTCAAAAGCTACTCGCCCTGTAGGACTAGTAGCTATTGAAATCCACTTGCCCTTCTGCAACTTTTGCTCGTCCGTGAATTTTCATATATAATTCATATGTACTAAAACTTTCACAATTTTTTTATTCGTTTATTTAAATTCGAAAATATCAACATATAGAAACGCACTGTTTAACTGTTTCAATTCTTGTGGGTCTTGTCATCGTTTCGACATCCCTGTTAATGCCGCTATTTTACTACGAAAACGACTGAAGATAGTTTTGTTAGGTTGTTTACATTTTGACAAGTAGCGGGAACTAACGGTGCTTCCGGTTTTTTCGGCATGTAAAATTTTGACTCGTTCAAATTAGGTACGAAATCGTCGAAGCTTTATATTAAGAAATGTTTGCAGTTTGACAGATGATTGAACAATAAAACACGTTATAACACTGTTATTCATACTTTAATTTTATAATTCGAATAAATATTTGAACCACCCCTCGATACTTTCAACACAAATAAACCTTTTTGGGCCGAAACTTTCGTACTTTGAAGGCCGAATAATATAAAGAAGAAACAAGCAGGTGCCCGTGAATCGGAACGCCTCCAAACTCGTTGTCGATAATAGTGAAATGAAAAACATTGTAGAAAATGTGTCGTTGATGTTGACACACGCAGAGAACTTCAGCCGTTTTAATTTGCACTCTAATTACACTGCCCAAAAGATCCACTCGCCCTTAAGGTCGAGTATATATTTGAAAGCACTCGCCCGACTCCAAAACCTACTCGCATTGGCGAGCGGGCAAGTGGAATTTGACACCCCTGTATATGCTCTGACGAAAATCTATTCCGGACGTCTAGCTTACCCTCACAGGGCAGGCTAGCCCTCCGGAACCGGACCGCTATAGCCACTTCCTTTTATAAACGCATATAATGCCATGCGGTCTGGATCCATTCGATTAATTGAGGTCTTCATGTTTGTTTTATCTAGTGACACAAATCACATGGTATAAACATGGTCACGTGACTAAATCATCGCTCGATTTTAGGGTTTGTTAACATTTTGTCAACGGAAAACATCAAGTTAGTGGTGATTCGAATAGAACTTGTTGACAACTATTCCAACTAACGCGAGTTTTACACCCCAGAGGCCACACATTTTCTCCAATCTTTCTCAAACTTGCTCAGGTTGTATATTACCATAAGAATTTAGATGAGTTTAATTATGGTTGTAATCAGATCAATAGGTCAAGAGTTATCTACCTTTAAATTGCTGAAAATGATATATTTAACACTGTTTTCACTCCAGAGGCCACAATATCTACTCAAGCTTTCTTAAACTTGCTCAGATTGTATATGAACATACAAGTTCAAATAAAGGTGATTATGGTCGAAATCAGACAAATAGGTCAAGAGTTATCTACCTTTGAATTGCTGAAAATGCCGTATCTAACAGCATTTACACTGTTTCAACTACAGTTTTGAACAGATTTTGATTATTCTTGCACACAATGTATATAGCTATAGGTTCTCAAAGGAGTGCAATTATTGTTTAAAACTTATTGTGACAATAGTTATCTGCCCTTGATATACTTTGAAATGCTAAAAAAGGCTTCATTTCAGTATTGTTTAGTGTCTAGTTATCAGCCCTTGATGTACTCTACTATACTAGAATTATGAGGTTGTATTTCAAAATGGTTTACATGCTATACTGCAAATTTGAATAGATCTAGATGAAAACGGGTGAAACAGAAAGGTAAAGCTATCAGGCTTCAGTACAAAAGGTGAGCGATATCAGGGCCTTCAGGCCCTCTTGTTCTATATTTAGAATCAATGTATTATAAATGGAATCTGTCTCAACCTTACTCACCATAATAAAATATCTGTCTTGTCCAACCATAATTGATTGTTTATCAAGGTGGCTTGCCTAAGGACTGCCTTTGGAGACCTCTGATCTGGAGCAACACTGTTTGCATAGTCATGTGTACCTTCAGAGGTGCACTGTTTGTAAACGACGAGTAAACAAATACTCATTACTAGTCCTGATTGGATGTAAATGAGTGTCTATCCAGTTTTCCTAATTTGTTGATATTGCTTTGGTTAGCTCTGATTAGCTGTAACTTTTGTTTCATAACCCCATGAAAAAAATAATTCAGGCCGCGCCTTGTCAGGACTACTTTCTCTTAGTCCAACAGTTACTGCTCTGCAAGAGCGCTGCATGAAGCAGGACGCCGAATGATGTCATTGACTTTACTACAAAACAATGTCGCGTTTTGGCGGAAAATATATATGGCGAAGGGACTACAACCTACGTTTTAAAGTGTTAAATAATGAACACTCGTGTCAGATTCTCTATTTAACCCTCTTAAATTCAGTAGTGATATTAAATTATGAGGAATAATTGGGAACATTTATTGTATTCATGGTGGTATGAAAAAAAACCTGGACACACTTTTGTATGAAACCGCTTCGCTTTCAATATATTTAAAAGAAGAATTTTTAGAAAACTCAGAACTATACACAGCAAAAATAGAAACTTTACATTGGATTCTAATGTGTATTATATATTTCTGTCTACAAACACAATTTTTCAGAAGGCTTAAGTTAGTGTTATTCAAAACTTTGGATCAATGTCTGCAATTTCTCAACAATGGTGATGAAAAAAAATCCAAAAGCAACGTCGTTATTTGACGTCAAAATGCAAAGGGGTCGATTTTAAAATTATCAGAGATGTGAACGTGTACGCAAGATGTGTTTTATTCATTTTACTGTTTCATTTTAAGTGATCGACTTTTTTTGCATAAAGACAGTTTAGTCATAAGTTAAGATCTGCCCTGTATACGGTCTACTGGTACGGATAGGACGTAAGAGTGTGGTCGTCTCTATGTGACGTCAACGATCTCCGAGTCCGACGATCCCAGACATAACCCGTAGCTCTCAGTCTGTAACGAGTAGTTAGGATATGAATTGTCTATCTTATGCGTCCAAAATGACGCGCAACATCAGTTACTGACGCAACCAAAGTAAGCATGCCAAATGGCCTGATATCTGTGATTTTTAGCTCACCTGAGCTAGCTCAGGGTGAGCTTTTGCAATCCTTGAATGTCCGTCATCCGTCGTGCGGTGTCAACAATTTCAGTGTTTACACTCTAGAGACCACAATATTAATCCAATCTTTCTCAAAATTTTTCAGATGGTATATTGCCATAAGAGTTCAAATGAGTTCGATTATGGTTAAAATCGGACAAATAGGTCATGAGTTATCTACCTTTGAATTGCTGAAAATGCCATATTTTACAGTGTTTACCTCTAGAGGCCACAATATTTATCCAATCTTTCTAAAACTTGCCCAGATTATATATGACCATAAGAGTTCGGATGAGTTCGATTTTGGTTGAAATCTGACCAAAAGATAAAGAGTTATCTACCTTTGAACTGCTGAAAATCCCATATTTAACAGTGTTTACATTCTAGAGTTCACAATTTTTATCCAACCTATCTCAAACTTGCTCAGATTGTATATTACCATAAGAGTTCAGATGAGTTTGATTATGGTTGAAATCAGACTAATAGGTGGAGAGTTATCTACCTTTGAATTGCTGAAAATGCCATATTTAAGGTGGTTCGACAGCGGGCGGGCCGCATTTCGAGTTCCGGAAATGCTGATGACTTTCACCTGATCTTTGCGGCACGTGCTTATAGTAGAAAATGTAGATAAAGAAAAGTTTGAACTGCTTCAGTGTCTTCTCTGTTAGCGCAGTTGATACGGTGATTGACTTGCAATCCAAATGTTCTAGGTTCGATTCCCACTCGCTTCAAAACTTTTTTTTTAACAAATTCTCCGATTTTAGTGACTAGTCAATCCATAACGCAGTGATCAAAGGACAGGCTATGTTAAGCCACGTAATAATGAATAATATCAGATGCAAGTATAGTCATGTGACAGCTAAATTTGTGAGGATTATAGCCTATATGACAGATGGCAGCTTAACAAAGGACAAAGGTAATGCTAAAAGATAGATCCTAAAGGAGCTTTTATGCATTACTTTTGTTATGCATTAAACAGCCACTTGCCTTTAAAGATCTACAGGCTACCGTATTCAATGGTCCCTTATTAAAGGTTTGACTTAAGGTATTATTTAGAGCTGACGGCATTTTAAAGTTGAACTCAAGGGAGGTTACTCGTTTTGTGTTAACATTTTGTCAGAATTTCAGGAAATCATGTATAAAATGCAAATTCCACTGTAGATTTTCATTAAATTTGTGTGACTAGTAGAATTAAGTTATATCTATCTAATAAGAGTAAAATTAGTGTATGTTAAACAGCTAGATTTTTTGTAATTTGAGATTTTCAGAATTTGACTTTTTTAAAATATTGATATTTCCAGAAAATATGTTATGAAATACTTTTGTTTGCCCACTATCTTATAGTCTATGTACAGTTTACTTGAATGTACAGAAATTATTGAGTTATATCATTTTATAAAGAAATTATTCCTGTTTATTAAAAAAGGAGCTTTTCTCGACAAAAGGTCCTCTCAGAAAAAAACGGCACTGTAACTTTTTTTTATATTAACGATTTTTCACTCTCCATATGGTATATTTCAATTTAATCAAGGTTTCAAAGAATTCTGACACAGAATAAGCTGACCCGTGAACCACCTTAAGGGTGTTTACACTCTAGAGGCCACAAATTTTATCCAATATTTCTCAAACTTACTCAGATTGTATATTACCATAAGACTTCGGATGAGTTCAATTATGGTTGTAATCGGATTAATAGGTTCAGAGTTATCTACCTTTGAATTGCTGAAAATGATATACTTAACAGTGTTTACGCTCTAGAGGCCACAATATTTATCCAAGCTCTCTCAAACTTGCTCAGATTGTATATGACCATAAGAGTGCAAAAAAGGGTGATTATGGTTGAAATTGGACAAATAGATCAAGAGTTATCAACCTTTGAATTGCTGAAAATGCCATATTTTACAGCGTTTACACTATTACAACTACAGTTTTCAATGGATTTTGATTATACTTGTACACAAAGTATATAGCTATACGTTCTCGAAGGAGTGCAACTATTGTTGAAATCTAATCATTGTGGCAATAGTTACCTGCCCTTGATGTACTTTGAAATGCTAGAAAAAGGCTTCATTTCAGTATTGTTTAGGCTCTAGTTATCTAGCTGCCTTTGATGTACTCTCTTATACTAGAGTAGGTCGACAAATTTGACTGGATTTAGAATAAAACGGGTGAAATTCAAAGGTAAAGCTATCAGGCTTCATTACAAATGGTGAGCGATATCAGGGCCTTCAGGCCCTCTTGTCATAAAACTGTGGCATCTCATTTTTGAAACGCAGGTGTTTACAAGTTTATTTTTTCGGTGTTTGGCTAAAGTCTGTGTGTGCCGTGCTGCATTAAATAAACTTTCAAAAAACCTGACTAGGTCAACTCGCCGTCAGTGTTAAATACTGGAAGTGGAAAGTGTGCTACGTTGTGCACAGTACAAATTAGCGAGAGTGTGGCTCTTTATGGTCTTTATCGATAACTCAATTGTGAAATGTGCGTATATTTTATGACACATATAGTACCTCATTTAAACATCGCTTAAACCGGCTCTAAAGTATGTAAAATTTCTATTTTTGTTAAGTTAAGTAAATTAAATGAAAACAAGATTTGTTTGCAAAACGCTATGCCCCCTTATGTGACAGGTCTCTTAAAAACCGTGACCTTTGTCTGACATTACCCAACTTGTACTCAAGCTCAAAAGCCTTCTCAGTTGAGTACACATGCAGGTACATGTAATCAACAAATTACAGAATAAAAATAATAGATCTATCTTAAAATATTCTCATCATTCATGAAAGAATGAAATGCAATTCAACTGCCTTTTAAAGATGGAATTTGACACTGGCTACATTTCAAATTCTTTACCCCTGTGAATCGAGCAGTAGATCCATCTCGGTGCAAAATGTACCTTAAATTGAATTCTGCTTAATCATTTGATGTATACCCCTCTGTAACCAGGACTAAACAATACTTATTGATGGAATAAAATAACTGACAACTTACAACACAGTGAAACAATTAAAAGCAGAAAACATATTTAAATGCTCTCTGCTTTACTTTCATCTTTCTTTAAGTGACCACCTGCCTTATACAATAAATGATTACTGTAGCCTCAGTTGTGGCTACAGAGTGGTTTACTGAATTGCAACACCTCATCCTTGGCAACTCTCAAGACCTTCACTCTTTGATTTATATTGGTTGTTTATTGTGAAAACTTACACATATTTTTTAACTACATGTATTTCAACAGGGGAAATGGTAACATGGTATGGATGGATCCCATGGATGAGTCAGATTGTATGGCACCACAGCACTAAATGGGTCATTTAGCAGTAAGCACCGATGGATGATGAGGGATGAAGAGATGAAGATGATTTCAGGACAGCTGATTTCATCTAATCTCATTGATTGTGATGAAGGGCATGGTAACATCACACTAACATGGTACCAGACCTTTCAAGGGGAATTCAACAGCCATACAATAAGGTAAATTATTGCTTCTTTCTTTAAAAAACTACATAAATTTAGAAAAAGTTCAAACTTATACACCAGTCAGCTGAGGTTAGCCTTTGTTAGCTGCTAGCTCAGGGTGAGCTTTTGCAATCCTTGAATGTCCGGCGTCCATCATCCATCGTGTGTCGTCCGTCATCAACTATTTTAGTGTTTACACTCGAGAGGCCACAATATTTATCCAATCTTTCTCAAACTTGCTCAGATGGTATATTGCCATAAGAGTTCGGATGAGTTTGGTTATGGTTGGAATCGGACTAATAGATCATGAGTTATCTACCTTTGAACTGCTGAAAATGCCATATTTAACAGTGTTTACACTCTAGAGGCCACAGTTTTTATCAAATCTATCGTAAACTTGCCCAGATTGTATATGACCATAAGAGTTCGGATGAGTTCGATTTTTGTTCAAATCGGACAAATAGGTCATGAGTTATCTACCTTTGAATTGCTGAAAATGCAATATTTAACAGTGTTTACACTCTAGAGGCCACAGTATTTATCCAATCTTTCTAAAACTTGCCCATATTGTATATGACCATAAGAGTCCAGATGAGTGCGATTTTGGTTGAAATCCGATGAATAGATCAAGAGTTATCTACCTTTGAATTGCTGAAAATGCCATATTTAACAGTGTTTACATTCTAGAGTTCAAAAATTTTATCCAATCTATCTCAAATTTTCTCAGATTGTAGATGACTATAAGAGTTCAGATGAGTTTGATTATGGTTGAAATCAGACGTATAGGACGAGAGTTATCTACCTTTGAATTGCTGAAAATGCCATATTTAACGATGTTTACACTCTTGATGCCACAAATTTTATCCAATCTTTCTCAAACGTACTCAGATTGTATATTACCATAAGACTTCAGATGAGTTCAATTATTGTTGTAATCGGATCAATAGGTCAATAGTTATCTACCTTTGAATTGCTGAAAATGATATATTTGTGTTTATGCTCTAGAGGCCACAATATTTATCCAAGCTCTCTCAAACTTGCCCAGATTGTATATGACCATAGAAGTTCGAAAAAGGGTGATTATGGTTGGAATCAGACAAATAGATCAAGAGATATGTACCTTTGAATTGCTGACAATGCCATATTTTACAGCGTTTACACTCTTGCAACTAGAGTTTTCAATGGATTTTGATTATACTTGTACACAAAGGATGTAGCTATACGTTCTCGAAGGAGTGCAATTATTGTTGAAATGTAATCATTGTGGCAATAGTTACCTGCCCTTGATATACTTTGAAATGCTAGAAAAGGTTTCATTTCAGTATTGTTTAGGCTCTAGTTATATGCCTTTGATGTACTCTACTATACTACAGTAGGTCGACAAACTTGATTGGATTTAGAATAAAACGGGTGAAATTCAAAGGTAAAGCTATCAGGCGTCATTACAAATGGTGAGCGATATCAGGGCCTTCAGGCCCTCTTGTTGAAATTGCAACATGGTGAAAAAACATGCTACTCATCTGGAACAGTTTTGATACAGATAAGGCACCACTTATGCGGGGCCTGATCTCGATCTACTCTGTTTGACACTCAGATTCTTATTCTGTTAGGTAAAATAGATTTTTAATTTATCATACAATACTGAGCATGTAGCTATTTTGTGTAGACTATGTGTAATAGATAATACATGTTAAGGGCTGTACCTTCAAGTACTTGAACCAGATACAAACTACCTTGGCAAACAGTGTAGACCCACATGCAAAATATGAAGTATCTATCAAATGTAGTTGCAAAGTCGTGGCCTGTGTCAAGTTCATCCTATTTGACCTTTAGTTGACATCTACATGGCCTTGACATTTGTCTGTTTAACCAAAGTTGTACTGTTCTCAAGAGATTCTTAAGTGCACATGCCAAAATGAGGTCTCTATCACATGTAGTCACAAAGTTAAGGACTTATGGCCAATGTTACATTTTGCGTATTTGGCCTTTAAAAGCTGAGTCTCCTTAAAATGCAAAATAGTTTCGTATGTTATGTTATAATTTAGAGAGCCTACAAAGTACAGTATATAGTAAATAATTGAAAGAAAACATTTAAAAGACAAGTTAAAGGCAATGACTATGTGTTTGGGTCTTTAGATTGAAAAATAATAAGACAGTAATGTGTACAGTCCTGACACTAACAGTATAATTATTTTCATTTCAGTCCATGAAATCCGATATATAATTACGAGTCAGGGCTCCACATAAGTTGGAGTAATGAGACCAAATGCAGCTTTTCTTCACGTCAGCACCAACGCCTATGGTGTTACCATTCATTAGAATTGTCTTGAAAACAGGATTCTAATAAGTAGTCACACCACTGGGTTTAATGTAGACATTTAAATTTTACTTTTCAGTTATCTGAAACCCTGTATGAGTAGAACTACGTCAACATTAATTTATAATCATTCTATTTTAGAACTTTAACTCCATTGATTGAATACATATACCAGACATGCTGAAAAATTCATGGGAAAGTACAAATAAGCCACAACCATGCCTTATTGATCACATGTTTCCATAACGCCAAATAAAACTTAACATTGCCTCCAAAATTCAGCTTACGCTTTATAAAGAATAGTTGAAGAATCTTCAACATAATCTCCTGCTTTTGCACAAGTAACTTTGCTAAAGCAGGAACTTGTGAGAGACCACTAGTGTCATTTTGTGGAATAAAATCTGCTATTTGGTCAATATATTAAGTGGTACAAAAATTATAAAAGAAAAAAACAACACAAAAGTCCTGAGATGTTTCAGGCCTGTAGAAAGCCTTATGCATATGATAACAATCAATTATGTTTGTACTATCTATTGCAGAATCATCATAGCCTGTGTGGTGTTTCATAACCAGTGCAATTTTTGGAATGTTTCCCTGCCTGAAGTGGTAAACAATGTAGGACGAGCAGTAAACATGACATCCAGCAGTTTCCTATCCAAGATGGACTTTCATAAACAGAGTCAGAGACTATGATGCAAATTAAAACTGACTTTTTTCAAGGGCGAACAACATAATTATGTGCTGAATTTGAGTAATAAATATATGAACTGATTAGAGCGATGGATATGTTCAATTGGATGGAAATTCCATGTCGGCACCAACTCCTATGGTGTGGTTAAACTTATCTTTAGAATTGTCTCTTTGAACCAATTCTAATGAACAGTCGCACCATATGGTTTAATGCAGACATAAAGATTTAAGTTCTTGAAGTACTTCCCTTATGCGGAGCCCTGAATCCATGTTATTTATTTGAAAGAAAATTATGCTGTGATTTTTAACTAATGGTTTTAATATAGTTTCTCAAAAAGCTGTTAATAAGGTTTACAACTTTATAGTGTTCACTGTTGTTGGTATTTTTAACTGCTGTGTATTATCAGAACTGATGAAATAGGAAAAAAAGCAAATTAAATATAAATTACATATTTTTCCTGTTGTGTTTATAGATAATTCATAATATCTTGATACAGTATAAGTGCGAGTAAATAAAATCAGAATTGAAAGCCCGAGATAACCTTAATTTTAACAAGATCATGTTTTATACGCCCACCTCTAAAGGTGGTTGTATATTGGCGCGGCCCTGTCTGTTCGTTTGTTCGTCCGTCAACATTTTGTTTGTCCGGAGATTTCTGGGAAAACTTTTGGAGGGATATTAATGAAACTTCACATAAATATTATATGCATCAAGATCTAAAGCTGAGTCGAATTTTAGGTTCATTTGAATTTTTGTTACAGAATTATCTGCCCTTGATGTACTCAAATATGCTATAAAAAGCTTGTCCGGAGGTTTCTGGGGAAACTATTGGAGGGATATTAATGAAACTTCACACATGTGTTATGTGCATCAATATCAAAAGCTGAGTCAAGTTTGAGGTTCATTCAACTTTTCTTTACAGAGTAATTTGCCCTTGATGTACTCAAATATGCTATAAAGAGCTTGTCCAGAGTTTTCTTGGAAAACGATTTCAAGGATATTAATGAAGAGAGATTTTATGCATCAAGATCTGAAGCTGAGTAAAGTTTGAGATTTATTTGATATTTTATTATAGAGTTGTCTGTCCATGGTGTACTCAAATATGTTATAAAAGGCTTATTTGACAGTGTTAACACACTTAGCAACTACAGTTTTGAATGGATTTTGATTAAGTTTGCCCATAGTATAATTATAGAAGTATAAGTTCATGAAAGGGTTAATTATTATTGAAATCGGATCATTGTGCCAAGAGTTATCTGCCCTTGGTGTATTCAGATATGCTAGAAAATGCTCTATTTCAGTATTGTTTATGCTCTCAGAGCTCTAAGTGTCTACAAATTAAAATGAAATTTGATAAAACTATATATTTCTTTGCCAGTGGGAGTATAATGTACCGTTTGCGGTGCTCTCGTTCTTTTTGTATGCGACATTTCACTCTCTGATGCTTATTTTGAATCTCGATGCCAACAATAGTTTCATTTACAGTAAAGCACATCTATTACAACCACTACATGAGGTCCAATTGTTGGTTTACAGGACAACTTGTCAAGTGGCTGCATTATGCAAGATTATTTAGATAAAAGTAAAGCAGAAAGCTCCTTAGGTGCTTTCTGATTACTTTCGCATTGCTTTACCCCTTTTCTCCATAGCCAAAAGTGCAAATCTCCTATATCCAACAGTGAGTGAACTACATTATGTCAAAACACTGACTGCTTAAAGTAAGATGAAAGTAACTTTTTGCAGGGAGCTCCTGCCAGAGCTTTTTGCTTAACTTTTATCTTGCTTTGAACTACCTCATGTGCATCACTGACATCTCATTACAATAAATTAAATTACTTATACTGCAACATAATGCAAGTTTTGCCCACACAGCATAAATCTATTTCGATTTCATTTTTATGCCCCGCACGACTTAGTCGGGGGCAAATCGTTTTTTATCTGTCTGTTTGTCTGTACACAACTTTTACCTTGGTCGTAACTTTTGAACAACAGTGAATAGAGACTTTATATCTGGCGTGTGTACTGACCTCAAGAAGCTCTTGAGGTCAGTACAACTTGGGTCATGTCTGGCAAAGGTCAAGGTCATTTAGAGGTAAAATCCGGTGAAATGGGAGATAACCCATCCTATATTATTTCAAGTGAATAGGAAGGGCGATAACTCATCAAAGCAGGCCATAACTCTTTGATCATGTGATCATTTCTTAATTTAGAAATAAGTCCTCAATATGCCATTTGGCTATAAAATAAAATGAAGCTGAAAATTGATTTTCAGTTCTGATTTTTTTCTACCATCAATATTTTTCGGCTCTAAATGACCATTGGTGTCGATGGGCCATAAAACACTAATCAATCGATCAAAATCAATATAACATATGATCTTGTTCAGTATCAAACGGCAAGCTCATTCCAAACAAAACAGGCCACACTGAGACTTGTCATTCCTGAGTTATCGCCCTTGTTATATTTACATAAATTTTGTAAAATTTAAATATCTTAAAACTATGAAAGGTAATAACTTCAAACCTTGCATTCTTGTTAAATATCAAATGATAACTAGTTACAACAAGACAGGTTACTGTTTATTTGAAACTTCCAATACTTGATAAGTATCAAATGGGCAACTAATTACATCAAGGCCGGCAAAGATAGTGTACTTGTTTATACTTACTGATTGCTTTAAGTGCACTTAATAGGTGTAAAATCTTCAATACGTTCAATTAAACTAGATCATTTCACTAATCGCGGATCTCTCAGTGCTTTCAGCACTTTGATTGAAACTTAGTAGAGGACATGTAGTTGACGTTTTGTGTCTATTTTAGCTCATACATGTATAGCCTAGATATATGGAAGCAATGGACCGGAGCCGCTCCTTCAATATTGGTAAAAAGGACCTCTAGAAGTTTCACCATACCAAAAATCAAAGCTCTTGTCATATTAGTTTGAAGATAACACTGTACAGTATAACTGTGATCCCCGGGTGGGGCAATTTTTAATCTGAAGGTTATAATTTGACGAATCTTGACAGAAAACCTGTAGATGATGCTTTGTGCCAACTATCTAAGTTCATGGTATTATGGTTTTAAACAAATTTTCATTCAAAAATATCTAATTTTAGTTCATGTGGCCAAGATATGCAATGTACTGGAATTATTTACACAACTTGTAAAGAATATCATACATATACATGTACATTAATCGAACTTTGATAAACGTCCAACCAGTAGTTAGGGAACGTGCATTTGTTGACAACAGAAGAGCGGTGGACACAGTTCTATTAACCCTTAGCCTGCCACTCACGACTATAGCTCCATATGCAAACAGCTTGGATCCGGATGAGACGCCGAGTAACTAGGCGTCTCATCCGGATCCAAGCTGTTTGACACTCGGACAACATTTTCAGCCATTTTGAGCAACTTTGAAACTTGAAGCAGACGAGAAATATAGCAGACGACAATTTATTTGGCGGGCTAAGGGTTAAAATAGCTCGCCTTGGCACTACGTACCAGATGAACTAAGCACGACATACAACTACAGCGGTTCCCTCTCTACAACGCATATAATGGGAGACACAAATTGTGTGCGTTGTTCGGAGGGAGTCGTTATAGGGAGGTAAATATGTTTCCATCTGCAAACAGTTTGAATCCAGATCAGACGCCGCGTGACGCGGCGTCTGCTCTGGATTCAAGCTGTTTGTCACTCGTCAATAAGTTTTTTTCCTGTCAAAATGTCCATTGTGTAATTTGAGTAAAGCAGCAGACGACAAATTTAAGCAGACGATATTGCAGCAGTAAAAACGTTATACATAAATGTCCCTTTAAAGGAAGTGTCGCTAAAGTCGTTGTTAGGAGGGAGTCGTTGTTGTGAGCGCCGTTGTAGTGAGGGAACAATGTATACTCAATTGCTGCATGTTTACAGCAAATGGTGTCAACAGTCTAAAAATTAGGAGAGATCCATGTTAAAGTGAAGTTCAATATTGGAAGATGACAGAGTCATGGTTCTTTTGTACTGTACGTCCATCTTTCATTCTCTTTTACTGTATCAAGTTTCAACTGTTACCGTTCAGAGATATGCTAGGGACAAAATTGAAAAGGGAGATAATTTAATATTAACACGACAGAGTTATGATTCTTGTGTACTGCACCTCTTTCTGTCATCCTCTATAACTGTATCAAGTTTCATAAACATTGGTGTAACAGTCCAGAGATATGCTCCGGACAAAACTGAATTTTAAGAAGAAAAGGGAGATAATTCAAAATTGGGAGATGGCAGAGTTACGGATATTTTTTGGTACTGCACCTCCTTCTGTCATTCTCTATCATTGTATCAAGTTTCATCAACTTACGGTGTTCATATATAGCGAACGAGAGATAATATGTGGCAGACAAAAAGTGTGATGGACAGACAGATGGATGGACCCTAGTTACCAGACAATCAAAGCGTTGAACAAAGAACAAATTTTGGTCTTTTTTTTCTTTTTTTTCAAATGACCATATTTGACATCAAAGGGGACATAACTCTGCCAATAATGGTCCCAAAAGTCTGAAATCAGAACTCATCAAAGCTATTATGGTAAGGAATAATTGTGGTGAGTTAAATTAAAATTGGTCAATAAACGAAGGTTAGAGAACGCTAAAAAAACAAGAGCCCCATGGGGCATATTTCGTTCACCTGAGAATAACTGACAAAATGGAGATAATTATTTATGTCCAGGAAGGGGTCATTTTTTACCCGAGGGGCATAATTTGAACAATCTTGTAAAAGGACCTGTAGATGATGCTATGTGCCAAATATCTAAGACCAGGGTAGTAGGGTTTTAGACAAGAAGATTTTTGTAAGTTTCCATTGAAAAAAAATCTATTTTTAGCTCATGTGACCTACATATGCAACAGACTGAAAGCAGTTGAACAAAATAGGTAAAGGATATCTAGAAGTGTCACCATGCTGAATATCAAAGCTCTGGCCATATTAGTTTTAGAGAAGAAGACATTTGAAAATTTCACTATATAACTCTATGTAAAACTGTGACCCCCAGGGCGGGGCCAATTTTGACCCAAGGGGGCATAATTTGAACAAACTTGATAGAGGACCTGTATGCAATGCTGTGTGTCAAATATCTAAGCTTGTCCTTGTAGTTACAGAGAAGAAGATTTTTTAAGATTTCATTGAAAAAAATAATTTTTTAGCTCCTGTGACCTAGTTATGAAACCGACCAGAACCATTTGAACAATTTTGGTATAGGACATCTAGAAGTGTCACCATGCCAAATATCAAAGCTCTGGCCATATTAGTTTCAGAGAAGAAGACATTTGAAAATTTCATTATATAACTATGTTAAACTGTGACCCCCGGGGCGGGGCCAATTTTGACCCCAGGGGCATAATTTGAACAAACTTGATAGAGGACCTGTAGATGATGATATGTGCCAAATATCTAAGCTCTGACCCTTGCAGTTTTTGACAAGAAGATTTTTTAAGATTTCCTTATTTTTTCACTTTGGTTGAGTTCTGCATTGTTTTTAATTCTTTGAACAAATTTGAAAGAGCTTGACCCAAGGAACATTTCTGTAAAGTTTGGTTGAATTCTGTCAAGGGGTATAGGAGATGTCATTTGAAGCAATTGTTAACGACGACGGACGCTGGACACAGGGCCATCCCAATAGCTCACCTTGAGCCTTTGGCTCAGGTGAGCTAAAAAAACAAGAGGGCCATGGCCCTAAATTCGCTCACCTGAGGACATTGAAGTTTGTACCTAAGTTGACTGGGCAAGACAACATTTTAATATAGCTATAAATGGAGTTATCTTCCGGACAAGAAAACATGACAAAAGTGAATTTTGTTGCCAAGCTTATGACCCTTATCCATGACACATCCTCTTATCAAGCTATTTCCATTTCCGGTAAATGATAATTATTTCACTAGCGTCAGCAGAACTGGAGTTATTTTCCTGACAATAAAATATGACAAAGGGGAAAAACAAAATATTGCTGCCCTTGTGCATGGCATTTTCTCTCATCAGTTTCTTTCCATACATAAAATTTCATTACAATAGCATCAGTAGAACTGGAGTTGTCTTCTAGACAAGAAAATATGACAAAGGGAAATAACTAAAAAAACAATGATGTCAGAGTTATGGCCTGTGCAAATGGCACTTCCTCTCATTAGGCTCTTTCCAAATAGGCAATTTCATTTTACCCATTACCCCATAGCCTGTTTCTAGTTTTGAAAATAGGACGTAAAGCAGGTTGAAAGTAAAGCAGAATGGGTCTTAATGCACACTTTGCTTTACTTTCAAACTGCTTTAAGCTACCATCTACTAGGATATAGAAACTTATTTCGCATCTTACATTTTCATGACTGTTTAAAGGGGAATTATTTTCTTAAGTGGAGGAATAAATCAAAGGCCTTAAAATACACATTTATTGGGTAATGGGTTAACAAAGGTCAGTATTTATTGGGGGAAAGGGTTGAATCCTGGACAAGAAAAAATGAGAAGACATACAGATAACTGTGACAAAACCAATATTAAACATATGTATAAATATGGCATAAGACATAATTACATAACTGTCAGTGGATCACTTCCAGATCCTGTTTCTCTAAGTATGAAGCAGACTGAACCATTTCTAAACTTTAGCAGACAACATGTTCAGTTCTGTTGGCCTGATCACTGAGGTCAAATATTATGCAAGAGTACCGTAGCATTAGCAGCACTGCTGCTGGGAACTTACCCTTACCAGACTGAAATGATGTCTGCTAAATACCTTCTGTATGTGAAAAATGTACAATTTTTTTTTTTAGAAAATGTTAAGTTGGTAAATGAGTGGCAAATAGTTTGGATCCAGATTAGATGCAGCATTATGTTGCATCTGATCTGGATCCAAACTGTTTGCAAATATTGGTTATTTGCCCATAGTATATTAAGGGTAACTCAGGTAAATACAGTTCTGCTTAAATCAAAAATACTGTAAAACCTGCCTAGAGCAGCACTTAAACTGTGCAGGGTGGTGTCAAATGTGACCCTAGGGATTTCATTTTAACAAACTATAGAGGGATCCACCAGGAAATTCTACTGTACAAATATCAAAGCTTAAGGCCTAGTAGTTTTGGACAAGAAGATTTTTTAAAGATTTTTGCTTTTTTGCTTTTTCAAGCAGAGTTTGTGCTTTTTTTCCTTTTTTTTGAACAACTTCTGTAGAGAAGCATCCAAGGAACATCATGAGCAGTTTGAACTCTCCCTACAATCGGCGGGTTTCAGAGGAGATGTCGTTTGAAGTAAATGTGAATGGACAGACGGACAGATGGACAGACGGACAGACGTACTACGGACGGTGAGCGGTCACAATAGCTCACCTTGAGCCTTTGGCTCAGGTGAGCTAATAAACAGACGGATGGACAGCGCAGAGTATACCATAATACGACTCGTTTTCACAAGCGCATAAAACCGGGCCTCTTATTGAGTGGTAGCTTGATATTAGATTGACTTATTGTTCTTCTTGCAGGCCCTGCTGGCGTAATTCAGTCTGTCGAAATCGACCCATGTGAAGCAGAGCCTTGCCCTATGCCGAAGGGCAAGCAGATGAAACTCAAAGTAAACTTCACCGAGCCTGGTGTGTATAAACTTGACCTACCTACTATTTTGAGGATCCCCCCCACCCCCACCACACACATTCCTCTTTTAATCTGATGCATACACTGCGAGTAAGAATAACAGTGTTCCAGATAAGAAGGAGTAAACTGAACAATTCCAACTTGGTCTCACTCAATCAAACATCAAATCCTATGGATGATTCTAATGAGTAGTAAGGCCATAGGGTTTAATGCAGAAATAATGATTTTAGTATTTGAATTACTCCCCTTACTTGCCCAAATTGGAAAAAAATTGCAGACAGTCTGATCTAGACGAGACATCCAGTAACACGGCGGCTCATTTAGTAGAGGGCATTTAAACATTTTGGGGAAAAAAATGCACAGAAATGATTTTTGTGTTTTCATATGCTCCAATATGTACCGAATGACAGAAAAAAAGTCTAGGAAAATCAAACGATGCGAAATATGATTTTTTGGGGTAAAATGATTGAATTGATAAACGAAAATGATAAGTTTTGGAATTTCCATACTGTGACCCTGGGTATTAACATAAAGGCTTCAAATCTACAAATTAGACTGGCAGTTATATCCACTGTGGAATAGTACTAATAAGAATATATAAAACTTTCAAAAAATAGTTCTTTTTGGGTGAAAATCATGAAAATATTAAAAAAAACAACAATTTTTGGAGATTTGAATAGAGCTTCCCTGGTGTCAAACATCCAAATAAAGGAAAAGATGCACAGAAATAGTTTTTGTGTTTTCATATGATAGAGCATGTACCAAATAACCGAAGAAAAATCTAGGAAAATCAAACTATGCGAAATATGTTTTTTGAGGCAAAATTGTTGAAATAATAAATGAAAACGCCAATTTTAGGGATTTTAGTACTGTGTCGTTGGTTATAATTATAAAAGCTCCAAATTTACAGGCTAGATACTTATACATATCTATTGTACTATTAAGGATAGCTAAAACTTTGAAAAATGAATTTTGGGGTAAAATTGTTGAAATAATAAATGAAAACGCGAATTTTTTGGATTTCCCTACTGTGAACGTGGATATCAATATAAATACACCAAATATGCAGGTTAGACAAAACATCATTTTTACTGTGTAATGGTACTAGTAAGGATAAATAAAACTTTCAAAACAAATGTTTTTTTTGGGCTAAATTGTCAAAATGTTAAACCAAAATCACCAATTTTGGGGATTTTCGTAGACAATC
The DNA here is from genome assembly GCA_922989275.2 of Gari tellinella. Classification (NCBI taxonomy): domain Eukaryota; kingdom Metazoa; phylum Mollusca; class Bivalvia; order Cardiida; family Psammobiidae; genus Gari; species Gari tellinella. The sequence goes on from OV277858.1 coordinate 59,595,259, forward strand.
CCTGCCATCGAAATCAAAAGTGATTTATGTGTTTTCATATGCTTTAATATGTACAAACTAATAGAAACATCATCTAGGAAAATCATACAATACCAAATATGGTGTTTTGGGGTAAAATCGTTGAAAATTAAAATGTAAATGAGCTTTTTCGGGATATTACTACTGTGATGGTGGCTATTAAAATGAAAGCTCCAAATCTACAGGTTAAACAAATATTCAATTGCGCTGTGGAATGGTACGGATAAAGATGAATAAAATGTGAAAAAAAAACTGATTTATGCAGTACAGAAAGTTATAATAATTAAACAAAAAAACACCAATTTTCGAGATTTTAGCAGAGATCTCCTGACCTGAAAATTCCAAATAAAGCCTTTTAAGCAAATAAAGGGAAACGTATTGAGAATTGATTTATATGTTTTAGTATGTTTCAATATGTATTAAATAACAGCAAAATAAAGGAAACTCCAACAAAGTCAAATATGACTTTTCGGGGTAAACTGGTTAAAAAAATTAGTTTAAATTTGAATTTTTGGAATTTCCACAACATGGCTTTAGATATAAATGTAACAGCTTCAAATTTACAGGTAAGACACATTATACTTTGTACTGTAGGCTATACTCACTCTGATTTGGGTCCTCAAATGATATATATTCTTGTTCCGCATACAATTAATGTTAAATAACAACCTATATTCGTATCGCACACAATAAGGGTTAAATTACAGCATTTTGACAATTAAACTAGTGTACTAGCTTAGGGGCAGCATTTAAAATGCCGCTTGTCAAATCAGAGTGTGCACTGATAGTAGACAATAAGCACCACAAAGCGAATATTGAATGTTATTGACCTGGTGATATAATTATACACTATCAGTTATTTCATATATATAGCAAGCACTGCTAGATCAATTAATTACATAAATTACATGTACGATGTATGCCCAATGTGCGTATACTATGAGTTGTTTGACTATAGTAATGAAATTCAAAATAGTAGTTATCCTTACTTATAAAAAGTTTCCATTTATATATTTGTCTTAACTATATTTTTAAGTTTTACATTCATGTTATATTGCTCTAACAATATACTGAAGATATTGTCCTTTTTTAACTATTATAAGTTAAACATGTATATTACTTCATTGAAACTTATATAACTATGCTAACAAATACACTGTAGTGCCTTGATGGTCACATCCAATGCCACTGTAAAAATCCTCAGTGAAAACTGTTTTCGTTTAACTTATATCTTATCACCAAAATTTATTAATTTTAGAAATCATAATTTATTTGTACTAGTGCTATAGGCTTTATTTCATGGTGCCTGTTGCCTTTTAAATGGATTTGGAGCTTTTTTAATCATATTAAAAACATGTGTCTGTTTAAATGTTTTACCGGTTGATTTGTCTTTACTTTAACTAAGCTACATTAAAATGGTGTATATGTGTAAGTTATAGACTTTGAACGTTTGGTTTCATATCTAAGGTCACCGTAGTGAAGTGAAAAGATAAGGGTTTTCATTTTAAAGCTTAATTCATCCTTAATAGTACAAGGCTACAGTGCACAGTAATATGTATCTTACCTGTAAATGTGTAGCTTCTATATGTCTAAGGCCATAGTGTGGAATTTCCAAAAACATGCATTTACATTAATTGTTTTAATCAGTATTCCCGAAAATTTATATTTGGCTTTGTTGGATTTTCCTAGATTGTTTTACAAACAAGAATTGGTGATTTTGGTTTAATATTTTGATAATTTTACCCCAAAAAACAGTTTTTTGAAACCTTTATTTATCCTAACAGGACCATTCTAAAGTAGACATGAATTTGTGTCTAGCCTGGATATTTGGTGTTTTTATAGTGATATCCATGGTCACAGAAAGGAAATCCCAAAAATTAGCTTTTCAGTTAATATTTCAACCATTTTACCCAAAAATCGTATTTCGGATGCTTTGATTTTCCTACATTATTTGTCTGTTATTTGGTACATATTGAAACATATCATTACTGATAAATCAAGTCTGTGCATCTTTTCCATTAGTTTGATTTCAATCTCAAAATCTGTCAAAAATCCCCAAAATATGAAATTTTGGTTAAATAATTTTACGGTTTTACCCAAAAATATTTTTTTTTAATGTTGTATTTATCTTAACTAGGGCCATTCAACTGTAGACATGAATATTTGTGCAGCCTGTAGACTTCGAGCTTTTATATCGATATTCTCCATCACAGAAGGGAAATCCCAAAACTTAGCGATTTCAGTTATTATTTCAACCATTTTACCCAAAAAACATAGATTGCATTGTTTGATTTCCTAGACTTTTTGTCTATTATTTGGTACATATTTAAGCAGATAATAACGTTTAAATCAACTCTGTGCATCATTTCCTTTACTTGCTTTTAGATGTAAGGGTCTGTTTGAAATTCTCAAAATTTGTGATTTTGGTTTAATATTTTGACAATTTCACCCCAAAATCATTTTTTTGAAAATTTTATTTATCTTAACAAGTACCATTCCACAGCTGACATGAATATTTGTCTAGCCTGTAGATTTCGAGATTTTATATCGATATCCTCAATCACAAGGGAAATTCCAAAAATTAGCGATTTCAGTTATTATTTCAACCATTTTACCCCAAAACCATATTTTGCATCGTTTGATTTTCCTAGACTTTTTGTCTGTTATTTGGTACATATTTAGGCAAATAATAACATATAAATTAACTCTGTGCAACATTTCATTTATTTGCTATGAGATGTCAGGGTCTGTTTGAAATCCTCAAATTTGTGATTTTGGTTTAATATTTTGACAATTTCACCCCAAAAATCAGTTTTTTGAAAATTTTATTTATCTTAACAAGTACCATTCCACAGCTGACATTAATATTTGTCTAGCCTGTAGATTTCAAGCTTTTATATTGATTTCTACGATCGCAGTTTGGAAATCCCAAAAATTAGTGCTTTCACCTATTATTTTAGCCATTTTACCCCAAAAATCATATTTCGCATCGTTTGATTTTCCTAGACTTTTTTTCTGTCATTCGGTACATATTGGAGCATATGAAAACACAAAAATCAATTCTGTGCATTTATTTTCCTTTATTTCGATTTTTGACGCTAGATGCCCTCTACTAATTAGGATCAAAATTAATTGATACTACGATTCTATCTTAAATATTTTCAATACAATTTTAAAGAGAGAACAAGACTGCACGTTCAATAAAAGCTTACGCCCCCAGTGTTATCCTTGACAATATATTCTTAATAGTTTCTAAGTCCAAATTAGGTCAAGGTTAAACTGAGCTTGGGTATTATCGGTGAGTTGGTAATGGACCAAGGCAATAACTGTATAAGTACCGAAGCGCTTGAGTAGACAGTGTTGATGCTAGATGAAACGGTAAAATCTAGTTAACCGAGAAAGTGCCCATTTAAAATATTCTAAGTTCAAATTAGGTCAAGGTAAAAATCAAGGTTGGATAATATGGGTGGATTGGTAGTGATCCAAGGTAATAATTGTATAAGTATCAAAGCACTGTAGTCAGTTGTGTTGATGCTAGACAAAACGGTAAAATATAGTTAACCAAGAAATAGCCTATTTAAAATATTGTAAGTCCAAATTAGGTCAAGGTCAATGTCAAAACGAAGTTAGATGATATTGGTGAATAGGGAATGGTCCAAGGCCAACAACTGTTAAAGTATCCAAGCATTTGAGTAAGCGATGTTGATGCTAGACGACTTAACCTTGTTACAGACGAACGCACACACGCATCGACGGACAGACAGGACGATTACTATATGCCTCCGCATTTTGTAGCTGCCGGGGCATAAAAATCCAATTTAAAAACACTAATACTTGGGCTTACAATAATTTAATGTTATAACTGTTACATCTTAGCATACCTGTGTGCAAGTATCATGGTTCACCAGCTACATGTATGTAGAACATTCGCAGAAGAACAGGTAGATTAAGTAGTTTCGTTGCCTTTCCTTTATTTTATTAAATATTGTTTGAATTTATATTTGTGTTCTCGTGATTTTTCGTAACCATAAGAAATCAGCGTACTCAAAGTATAAGCACACAGTGTAACTTGTTTGTGTTCCCACCAACCACCATTTGGCTGCTTTCGCCAAGCATAACAGCAAGTCGCAAACACTATTTTAAATCTATAAAGCTAACTTTCGGTAAAAGATTTATTATACATTGTAGATACAGATTTTGAACACCACCAACAGCAGTAACTGTGAAAAATGGTTGTATCAAAATTAAGGACTGTGTAGATGAAAGGCGCTATTTACGTTGCCTTTGATCAAATGTCACACACTATAGATATTTCGATTTATCGATTAATTCTCAATCGATAAATCAACTACCAATTCTTAGTTGATGGCATCCCTACTGGACAGGTATTGTCAATATAGACATGCATACAAACTATGAAAGCAATACTTCAACGGACACAGGAATTATAGGAATTTTTCGAAACTTAAATACAGATTTCGAAAAACCTAAACGCATACCCTATGTCAAGGTAAAAGTCACAGGAGTAAAACATTTTGCGATTATAGACCACTAAAAAGAAGACCAAATTGATTGTTTATAGGAAAGGTTGGAGCTTAGAGCAAGTTGAAATTAAAACAGAGAGTCTCCACCGGCCTTAAATACAAAATAATAACAATAATTTAGTGATCTTATAGAGAGGTTTGACTGGAACACTATAGACTAAAACAGTCAAACCTGTGTTGAGTGACCACTGAATAAAGATGCACAGTGATCTTGAAAGACAGGTGACCACTTAATGCAGGATAAAAGTTATGCAGAAGGCTCCCATAGGAGCCTTCTGCATGACTTTTATCCTGCATTAAGCACCTACCTGTCATAAATATTATATATACCGGTATACCATCTTTTTTGTTGCACTTAACCCTATCTGTCATAGAAGTGTCTCTTAGCGCATTCAATTTATTCCTCCGCTGAAAAATGGTTCCAACTTTACAGTCATGAATATCATATGTATCATAAGAAATATTTTCTTTATTCTATCAGATGGTAGCCTAAAGCAGACTGAAAGTAAAGCAGAATGTGCATTCAGGCGTATTCTGCTTTACGTTCAACCTGCTTTAAGGAGTCACATATTTTCAAAACTAGAAACAGGCTATGGGGTGATTGTTAACAAAGGAATTTGTAAAAACGACATACAGCCTTTGCTATATCAATCCACTGTACAGTTTGCTGTAGTTTGTCCTGCTCTGATGGTTCTCGGTCAAGATTCCAGTAATTGAATGATTTGAACGTGTGGGTGACTGTCAGTCTAATAAATACTGTTCTAAATCAGAAGGCAGCGCAGATCTTGATCATAGGGCTCCTAAAGTAGCTCTCTGATCTGGGTCTATACTGTTTTCAAATGTAATGAGTATAGTTTGAACGGGTCCACGGTATTAAAAGTGTTAACTGCTCTCATCTAGAGGTTATACAGAGTATTATTATTAGTTCTCTTCAGTGATAAACTACTTGATGTGTGACGAACGCCACGCAGAGAGCTCCTGAAGGAGCATTCTTCGTTTCTTTTGTCCAGCATCAAGCTTTCGCCTATCTTAAACAATCACAATCGAGCTTGATTGTCGTAAAATAGAGGTTAGACTGTGTTTTGTATTTGCCGTAGCCACCGGCCTTTCTGTCACTCTTAACTTTCTGCATGCTGTGTATTTCTTCGTCTGCAATAATTGTCGGCTGCTGGTGTTCTAAACATACAATTTTCTAATTTTCTTTTAAAAACAGGGACAGAGCGTCAAACAGTTTCGATCCTGATGAGACGTCGTATTACTCGGCGTCTCATCTGGATTCAAACTGTTTACAAAGATAATCACTGTGGCAGATATATCCGCCGCTAGCAGGTAAAGAGTTAATGTTGGTGTTCAGTGTTTTAAGTATAACATTCCTTAGTTGCCTGCTGTATTTCGTTTTGAAGTGTGACAAAATGGGGGAAATCTTAAAATCTTAATATTGCTAATTTTGCTTCCCTTCTCAATGCCGATCTCTCTCTTGCATCATTCTGGTGTGGTCAAATTGAGAAGTATCTCTATTTGACTTGCTGCAATGGTGGAGGAGAGGGGTTCGTGCACACCGCATGAAATCGGGTCGCGAGGGGAATACATGTGTTTAGTAGGTAATACTATAAAAAAAATATATAGTATTTCGACATGGATGCATGTGATTGTATAGACCGAAGTATAATTGAGTGTATTTGTCTTTTCCAGGGGAGACAAATACACGCAACTATACATCGCCACATAATTGTTTCATATGTTGCTCTCTTTTCCCCCTTTTCTTTTCTTTTGTCACTTTATATGTACATACACGTTTGAACTGTTTGTATTATGTAGTGTTGTGCTCTCCTTATCTGGAGGAAATGAATATTATTATTATTATATTATTATTACCTGGAAATAAGTGTTTGAGTGAGTAAGTCGGATATATAGGATTTGTTATGAGTCAATGTATGAGACAAGCTGATCTCAAAGGAGTCTAGAATTGAAATGTTATTAAGCGAGCCTTGGCGAGCTTAATAACTTTTCTATTCTAGACGAAGTTGAGATTAGCTTATCTCATACATCTACACGTGACAGATTCTTTTTCTCACATAACCAACAATTTAATATATTTTTAAAGCAATATGCCTTTTTTAGAATCCCAGTGACGTAATTTAACGCTTTTATAAATAGTGACGTTAGAGTGACATTATCAAAGTTATCTCACACATGTTGGAGACAAGGATTATTTTTGGCAATCATTGTTCGCTATTGAAAACAGTGCATGTAGTTATGTGAGAAAAGCCTTTACCCATAGCCTGTTTCTAGTTCTGGAAATAGGTGAATATAGGAATATTATAAACTGAATGCGCTAAAATGCGCTTCTATAAGGTAAAGGGATAAGCTATTTAAACCATATTATGTACAGTGTCAATACTCATTAACTGTTGTTTATATAGAGCTTTAACCCATTATCCCATATCTTGTTTCTTATTTTGAAGATATGGGACTATTTAAAGCAGGTTGAAAGTAAAGTAGAATGCACCTTAAGGTGCATTCTGCTTTACTTTCAGCCTGCTTTAAGCTACCCTCTGCTAGAATAATAAACAAATTCATATGGTACATTTTCATGACAGTATAAATTTGAATTATTTTCTTCAGTAGAGGAGTAAATTAGAGGTGTAAAAAGGTGTACTTATGGGGTAATGGGTTAACAGTATTTGAGTCATATCGCGACTCCAGGAGACAAGTTGCTTAATCAACAACTCATTCACATTGATATAAAAATGTGAGGTACAATGTTTTGATCTAGAAACAAGAGCCGCATGCGGCCCGAAATCGCTCACCTGGTTCCCATGATTACCTTATGTAAATGGACCAGTATTGATTAAGTTTTCACTTATTCACCCCCACCCACTGGTGACCATGTTGTTTGAGCTAGGAAGATTATTGGAAGAAAACTGGCAAAGGGTCACCCATGAATCATTATTTGTGTACAATAATTCTTAAATCAGAACAATAGTTTCAGAGAATTTTTTTTTGAATTTTTTTCTATTCAGAAATATAAGGAAAACTTGCCCCACCCACTGGTGGCCATGTTTTTTTTAAATAACAAAATGATTTTAAGAAATCTGGTAGAGGATCATCAATTGACCAATTGTTAAAATTATTATTAATTTGGACCAGAGAAGAAGATTTTTAAAGTTTTTACTATACAATAACATAAAGAAAACATGCCCCACCCACTGGCGGCCATGTTTTTTTAGATATCAAAATAAATTAAGAGATCTGGTAGAGGGTCACCTATGGATCATTTGTATGAAATTACTTTCAAATCGGACCAGTAGCTTTTGACAAGAAGATTTTTTAAGTTTTCGCTATATATAGCCATATAAGGAAAATCTATCCCACCCACTAGCGGCCATGTTTTTTAAGATAGGAAAATTATTTTAAGAAATCTGATAGAGGGTTACCAGTGGCACATTTGGGTAAAATTATTTTTAATTCGGACCTGTAGTTTTTTACAAAAAGATTTTTAAAAGTTTTTTCAATTGCCTGCAACCACATTTCCAATTGGATGACCTATATTTGATGAAATCTGAGAGAGTACCCTACAAGGAACAATTCTATGAAGTTTTGATGAAATTGGCCCAGTGATTTCCAAGAAGAAGATCTTTGAACAAAAAGTTTGACGACGACGGACACAGGGCGATCACAATAGCTCACCTTGGCACTTCGTGCCAGGTGAGCTAAAAAGTAGAAAATGTGAACACTGACCAGAATACCAGAGTTGCAAATATTCTTGATTTTAACCTTTTCAGTACTAAGACAGACATACAAATACATCAGTGTATGATGGATTTATCTATCAACTGAATCGCTGAAAAGGTTACAATATTTTCTTCATATTTTTAAATGATGGTATTTAGTAAATTAATAAATGACAAAATAAATTTCAAGAAGCCTGAAGGTAACACATTCGAGTAAACTTTTTTTCTAAGATTAGAATAATTGTTGACGTATTTCGTATTTTTAAATGACCGAATTTCAAGAAGGAAATTAACACATTATTATTATTATACCAGATTTATATAGCGCTCTTTTCACACAGGGGTTGTGCGTTCAAAAGCGCTTTACATGAAATAACACAAATGTACCTACAAATCGAGAAAAGACAAAATAACTACAATTAGATCTGAAATAAAACATGAATAAACATACAAAAGACAGCCCCCAAAACGGCGATCACATTACCCCCATCAATCAGCAATGAACCGACCGGCTAAAGATTGCCGACCAATGGAAATAATAGCAGAGCGCCCAATGCAGGCCGCCTAATGTAACATAACTAGGACAACAGCATGCGAACATAACTAAAAACTCTATAGAAGATCAATGACATGTTTAAAAATGGTGAAAGCTGTCCAAGAATTATACCACAGACCCCGCCAGTCATACTCCCGCTAACTACTTAAAATTCAAGCTCTGTTTTACTTTCAACCACTAGTTTGGCGTAACTTGGAAAATCCATACTGTCCACTAGTGTTTGAGCTAAACAGGCACGAGCAAACGGTACGACTCCAGATTTACATTCAAGTAAATTTTTTAGAAAAAATTGTTAACAATGAATACCGGTAGGCTAAAACAAGAATTATGCAAAATTCAATGTCTTGCTACAACTAAGAGAAAGTGAAACTAGAGTACATGTATTAATGTAACTTATTCCTTCGAAATGCATAACACATTTAATTTATTTCTACATTGAAGAAAACAGTTCCAATTAATTACGGTCATGGATATGTATTATAAGAAATATTTTCTATGTTCTAGCACATGGTAAGCTTAAAGCAGGTTGAAACTAAAGCAGAATGTGCCTTTGGGCACATTCCGCTTTACTTTGAACCTGCTTTAAGTGGTCACTTATACCTTCAATACCAGAAATAGGCTATGGGGTAAAGGGTCAAATTGAGGAGCTCTAAACAAAAGTGCCAATCAACATTTAAAGGCAATTTGAATTTAACTATTGATTGTCAGGATGTTACAGCACTCCCTCTCTACGACTTCCAATCGAAGACAACTATTGTGTGTGTTGGGCAGAGGGAGACGTTATATGGAGAGAAATTGGCTTACATTTGCAAACAGCCTTAATCCAGATCAGATGCCGCGTAACGCTGCATCTGATCTGGATTCAAGCTGTTTGTCACTTGTCAATAAGGTTTTTTTCTGTCAAAATGTCTGTTACATGAGAGAAACAGCAGACGACAATTTTAAACAGATGATACTGCAGCTGCGAATATGGTTGACATTATTATTTGGGAAGGGAGTAGCGGTAGTGGTCGTTGTAAGGAAGGAGTCGTTGTTGAGAGGGCGGTTGTAGAGATGGAAAACTGTACCTGTATACAGTGGAGAATGTGTTATTCTTTCCCAATAAACGCGTTTAAGCTTAAACTATTATTTGCAGTGCAAACAGTTTGGAGCCAGATCAGACGTCGGGTAACCCGGCGTCTGATCAGGCTCCAAACTGTTTGCCACCAAGATAAACATGAAATATCAGAATTGTCCAAAAGCCGTTCTTTTCTACGTTTTAGTACTTTGCGTTTGCGTACGTTTGCGTTTAAACGGGAAAGAATAACAGATTCTCCACTGTAGCCAGTGGGAACTTCAAACTCACATTCTTGTAGTGGTCTACCTCGCAAAGATGCGCTCATTTCTGTGAAAAATATACAGGCATTTAGTTACATTGTAATCATACAGTGCATACCAAGTTTGTAGTACACGACAATATCTTAAACACTTTACTCCATAAATACGCCTTTTTACACCTTTAATTGATTTCTCCTTTGAGAAAAACAGTTTATACAATTATTAATTAAAACGTATGATAAGAACTTTTTTCAATACATTAGCAGATGGTAGCCTAGAGCAAGTTGAAAGTAAAACATAATGTGCCTTAAAGCGCATTCTGCTTTACTTTCAACCTGCTTTAAGAAGTAACCTATTTTAAATACTACCAACAGGCAATGGGGTAATGGGTTAACCATTTACTCCATAACCTGTCTTCAATAATGAAAACATTAGACTACTTATTTTAAAGCAAGTTGAGAGAAAAGCAGAATGCACCATAATATGCATTCTGCAGCAAGTTCTGCTTTACTTTCAGCCTGCTTTACGCTACCATCTGCTAAAATATTGAAAATATTTAGGTGGAATGCTCATAACTGTTATAAAATGGGCATATTTTCTTCAGTGGAGGAAATAATTGTGTAAACAAGCATATCCATGGAGTAAAGGGTCATGTAAATAATGCGAACTGTGCAAGGACAAAGCCAAAATAATCAGGAACTGATCTACCTTGCTCTTTACATTAAATATGCTTTTAACAGGGGAAATAGTTAAGTTAACTCTACTGCGTGAGTCATCTCAAACTACACATCTTGAACAATGTATTTAATTAGTAAATTGCTTTTACAAGTGTAGTGAAATATTTGTAAGAATTCTTGTGTTATTGTGTATGCATATGAAATGATAAAACGTGACCTATATGTAGTATTAATGTTTTGTATGATATTGATAACGATGTACTGTGTACAAGTTGAAATACAATATCTATCTATCTATCTATAATATACATCATCTACAAACATAACTCTTTGCAGGCTAGCGGCTGATACACCTGTCATCAGTGATTATCTCTTCAAACAGATTGGATCCAGATGAGACGACGCATAACGCGGCGTCTCATCAGATTCCAATCCGTTTGCCATTCTGACAATGAATTTAAAAGAAATTTTGAAAATTCTTATTTTAGAACGATAGCAGACGACAGATCTTTGCACACACAAAAATTACCCAGCATGAAAAGAGTTAAGAAACTGACTCTGATCAGTGGCTGGCTTAAGGGTGTATCAATGTCAAAAGTATATGAAAACACTTTATGATGGTTTTGTATTGAAGAGCTATTTAAGATGAATGAAAAATAGAAAAAGTGTACATTTTGGTGAACAACAGTTGGCTCCATGGCCAGGTAAAATTTACCCCACCCACTTTCTCTTATTTTGTCCTTTTCAAACAGTCCACTTCAATAAAATCCATTTTAAATGAAAACAAATATGATAATTTGGTTTTGTGCTATTTATTTTCTATTTATGGTAGTATTTCTTCATACAAAAACTAATTTAAGAGAAAACAGGCACCAAATGTGAAATTTAAAAAGCTCTAAATATCTTCGATATGGTACTTTTTTGTAAATTTGGTAAGGGGAGATAACTCCTTTTTTACTTTAATAACTCAAAATTTTCAACACTGACCTTTCAATTTCTTTTCATATTTTGAACTGCCTGAGCATTGGCTTTCATTTGGTAGAAAATAAGAAAAGTTTAATACTAGAACTATTTCATTTTCAAACTTTTTTACTTTTTTTTCATAAAATAAAAAATCTAATAAAATCTTGCCCTATAAAAAGCATATTTTTGATATTCGAGGATCCATATTGTTCAAACCTAGTGCCTGCTTTGTCTAATTTTGGTTTCTATATGTAAAAATACCACCATAGACATGAAATATATAATGAAACCCCAAATTACCATGTTTGTTTTGTTTTGAAGCTTGTACTCTAAATGGGTAAAATTTGAGAGAAAAAGTCCAAATTTGACATACCTTTTTCAAATCGCTGTAGCTCAAATAAAAAGACACCACCATATATTTTTTTCAATTTTTTCATTAATCATAAATAGCTCTTCCAAAAAAGCAATGATAGAAAAAAAGTTTGATACTTTGAAACAAGTAATATCTTTAAAAAAGATATTCGGCGGAATGAATGGTTGAACTAATGCTATAGATGGGGTGTGCAAAATTGAATGAAATTGAGGTTTTCACAGAATTGTAATATCTTCGAATGAAAAGCAAAACATTCAATTACAGTAACTTTTCATGTAAAATATAGCTACTAAAGGTCTGTCCTCTACAGAATCACCAAACAATAATTTAAACCGTATCCTGCTGCTCATAAGATTCTTGCATAAACTAACCCTTCCGTAAATCTGCCACTCATTTTCAAGGTTTGCCACCGTTTGCCATGGCAAACAGTGGCAAATGATGGCAATAGGTGGAAAACAGAGTGTAAAACAGTGGCAAACCATGGCATTTGATGATTTGCCACCGTTTTCCACTCTGAAGCCAGTGGCGAATGATGGTAAATGGTGGCAAATAATGTGGCAAATGGTGGAAAATTTAACTTAGTTATTTTCTAGCAGTGGCATTCGGTGGAAAACACTTAGTTTTTTTTTATTTACATAAATTGTTTGGACTTAGAAAATTTCTGCAATGGCAAAAGAGTGGCATACGGTGGACAATACTTAGAAACTTTTTCATTGCAAACAAAAAGTAACAAAACTGTTAAAATGAATGTCAGCAATATTTAATGGTTACAAAGTTTGATAAGAAAGACGGAGGTAATTGAACAAGATTCCAAATCCATTCAAATTTGTAGACTCTTAGATTATTAACAATAATGGAATATGACAAAGTCTAGTATAGATAAATCAAAAGCAGATAACTCTGAACACAATAGTCTGATTTTACCCAAATTTTATCGTATCTAGAAACTTATACTCATATATACATTGTGTGCAAGTAAAATCAAAATCCAATCCAATGAGTAGCTGCCAGAGTGTAAACACTGTTAAATACAGCATTTTCAGCCATCAAGGGCAGAAAACTGTGACAAATTAGCCTGATTTCAAACATAATTTACCTCATTCCAGAACTTGTTGCCATGTATGTTTTTTCAAAATTTTATCAAAATCCATTCAAATGTGTACACTCTAAATTGTAAACAGTGCTGGAAATACTAAGCCTTTTCAAGTACATCTGAGTAAATCAAAGGCATATAATTTTTAATAGTATCATCAAAATCCATTAAAAATTGTAGATTCTAGAGTGTTAACCTTTTAAATATAGCATTTTCAACACATTAAGGGCAGATAACTCTTGACCTATTGGTTTGAGTCAACCTGCCTAGATAAAAAGTGTGGCCTCTAGAGTTAACACTAAAATTGTTGATGACAAACATTCACGGATCACAGAAAGCACATGTATATGGAGTATTTAAGTTTAGCATGTACATGTAAACAATTTACCTGTATGAAAAATCCACACGGATTCCAGGCGGATTCCGGGCGGAATTGACACGGAATCCAAATTTTCCGGGCGGACATGGAATTTATGGAAAATGTCCGTGCGGAATTTTAACATTCAGAACAAATTCCGTGCGGACAAAATAAATTTCCATATGGAATTTCTATCTTGCCCACCCGGAATTTCTTCCCCACATACTTTAACATTTTGAGACACGGTTTTTTAATACTTTAACATTTTGAGACACGGATTTGTAATACTTTAACATTTTAAGAACACGGAAATTTCGTACTTTAATAAAAGAGTAGCAGGAACATTAAAATCTACACGGAAAATTCATACTTAGAAATGTTTCAGTACCGATATGTTGAACTTAGAAAAATTGAGGAAATTTCAAACAGTCTAATTGTCCAATTGGAATATACTATATACATAATTGGTTACTTAATAAGTGGTAGTAAAAATTTAAGTTATGAACTAGCAATATGTTGGTAAAACATGCATACTAGATTAGTCCATAATTGGCTTGTTCAAGGTCACAGAGGTCAAGTTCATTATCTAAGGTTGATGTCAACAAACTGCACTGCAACATGCTGTACTAAATAAGGGACATAAGCAAATGAAGTTGTGAGACGCTAACTGAATATATACTTAGTTTGATACTGAGTTGAATACTAAGCTTAAGCAAGATCACAGAGGTCAATTTCAAGGTCACTGAAAACTGCAAGGCAATATAGAGCATTGCCCTAACTCATTTAGTGCTATATAAGCATGTGAAATTGGGACTATAGCTTTAGTTCTAATTAATAGTCCATAACTGAGTTAAAATCAAAACAATTCACCAAGGTCACAGAGTTCAAGGTCACAAAACTGCAATAGTAACATTCTATTTATAATCGAATCAGGCAAATAAGCATTTTAAGTTGAATGGTACTATAGCTGCAGTACTTAGAAACTTATTTAACCAATTACTCCATACATATAATACACCGCTTAACTTTGATATATTCCTTCATTTTACACTTTAAAGTTAAAACAGTCATTAATATGTACCCGGTACCATAGAAATATTTTGTATATCCTTGCAGATATGGTATTTCAAAGAAAGCTGAAAGTAAAAAAGAATGTGCTTTAAGGGGCAATATGCTTCAAATATTCTCAATCTGCTTTAAGTGGTAATCTGATTTCAAAACTAGAAACAGTCTATGGTGTAATGGGTTAAATACAAAAGCTAAATTAAGGTAAAAGAAATCAAGGTCAAAGGCCAATGCCACCAAACTCAAAACTGAAATGCAACATTCTGTAACCATTAAGGAGAAAAGGTAAGTTGAGTGGCCCTTTAACCCCCCAAAAAAATTATCCAAGGTCACAGAGGTCAAGGTCAAATTTTAATATTACCATACTTAGTTCAAATATCTAGTTAAATCTAAACCAAAAAAACCCAAAAAAACAAAACAAACAAACAAATGAGTTGTGTACAAACAAACACTTTATGTCACAAACAACATTATGGCACAAATAAACATCTCAACTGGGGTTAGAGTTTGTTTACAATGAATAATGTGCCAAAAAAGCACAGTGTTAAATACAAGAATATTGGCTTCTATTTTGCTGCTGAATTTACCACTTTCCCTTGTGTGGTACCCCTCAGGAATGTCAGTTCCTTAGGTCAAATTTGAAAATTCGACCATGCCCACAGTAACGTGGCTTGAGCATGGAGCAACCAGGATTAATTCATCTCTGTTTTATTGTGATTTTTACATTGAAAACTGGTAAGGAAATACATTTTATTTTTTATTGTTATTAATTAATATTCTTGCCTTCAAATCTTTTTAATTGTTTTGTTGCAAACTAATGTAAATTCTTATTATGAAAACTTCATTGACCCTTATTAAGGGCTCATTTTGTTACATGATCTTTTAGCTAGGTGATAATAATGTACAAACCATGTACCATTCAAGAATACTGATTAAGATGCCTTTTATTGTTTGATTTTTAAAACATGTGTATATAATTATGATTTCATAAAGGTTTGTTTGTTTCTGACATTATTTGTTACCGGTATTATATATCATACAGATAAGTGAAATGTTTTACTGCACAAATTTAAGCACAATTGGTGTTTTGCCATTTGCAGTGTATTAGTGAAAGACATGCATGCAAGCTGCAGCTTCATATTTGACTCATAAGGGATGCTAGGTCACAATAAACAAGTGGTTCTTTACACAGTATCTGAAAATTTGAATTCCATTCCCCCAGGAATGTTTATTTACAGAGCCTGTGATTGTGAGATACCGTGCAGTCAGTCTTGTATTTAGTGACCACTCACTGAAGTAGCTTGGACATCTCTTAAGACAAGTGACTGCTTAATGCAGGATATAAAGGAGCTTTCTGCATAATTTCTATTTTGTATGAAACAATCATATGTATTGAATACTGCACATATAAGCTTTCTACTGAGTGGTCGCTTAATACAAGATTGACTGACATAGTCTGTGGCACCATTTATTGCTAGATGTAAAGCCTCAATGACCTCAATGTTCTGGTCAGCAATTTTGAAAGGGGTTCAAGGAAGGGACCTATAGTGTAAGATTTTTATCTCCTGTGATCATATACAAACAACTTAGACTGCTGTTTAAAATGATGATTGTAATAATGGTAATAATAATAATTAGATAATGCAATAATATCTTTTAAAGACTAAATTATATTAAACTTGCTATGTGTACAAAACAAACATCTAATTAATTCTTTGCAAATAATAAATTGACTGCTTGTAAATGAAATGATTCTTAGAAAAGAGCAGTTTTATAAATGCTATTTTAATTCCCTATCTGGAATATTGTTATCTCTATAACTATAAAGGTGTTTGCCCTTTTTTATCACTTATCAGATCAGTTTTTAAATACCCCCCTCTAAAGGTTGTATATTTGTGTGGCCCTGTCCGTCCGTCTGTCAATACGTTTGTCTGTACAAACATTAGGATACATATGTGGCTAAAATTCTTAGCCACGTAATAGAAAAACATTAACCTGGCCGTCTCTTGTGACATTAACCTGGCCATTTCTTGTGACATTAACCTGGCCAGTTGTGGGACATAGGGCTAGGGTTAGCCTCCAGATCATTCTATTCCAAGTTAGAGCAAAAAGAAATTGTCTCTTGTGTGGCTAGCCCCGCAGGAGAAAACAATAGAAAAAAGCCACATAAGTATCCTAATGTAAGTATGTTTGTTCGATCGTCCGTCAACATTTTGTTCGTAGTATTTATGGAAAACTAGCAAAAGGATATTAATGAAACTTCACACAAATGTTATATGCATAAAGATCTGAAGCTGAGTCAAGTTTGAGGTTCATTCAATTTTTACGTTACAGAGTTACCTGCCCTTGATGTACTCAAACATGCTATAAAAAGCTTGTCCGGAGATTTCTGGGAAAACTATGATAAGGATATTAATGAAACTTCACACAAAAATCTGCCTGGATTCCGTCTCATTTAAATATTTTGTGTCTAAATGTTACTAAAAAAAGAAATCCGTGTCATATTCCGCCCGGATTTTTTTTCCATACGGAATTTGAAATTCCGCCTGGATTTTTAAGAAGTCCACACGAACATTGTCACATGACCCGGACTAATTTAAATATTTTGTGTCAAAATGTTACTTAAAATAGTAGTCCGTGTCAACTTAGCTGCTTTCACCTGGACATTTATTCCGCCTGGAAAATCGTTGTTTTGTCCGCACGGAATCTGTGCGGATTCCGCCTGGATTTTTCGTACAGGAATCCAACACAAATGTAAGCTTTTCAAAGAAAAATCACTAGTGTCCTTTATAAACTGTTGCATCAGTAAAAATGATTAATAGAGTTAGAGAAGGTTTGTTTGCTTTTCATATCAAATTTACTTCACTTTCATATCAGCAGTATTTTTGTGGATTTAGATTATTAGTAGTCAGGTGGCAATCATTGTACAATATTATTGTTATCATTATCAGTTGATGTCCATATTAATTAAAAAAATAACAGCGAGTCTACACCATCATTTGTTACAGACTGGATAAAAAATATGCAAAGGTTTGCCACCGAATGCCACCTTATTTCCACCATTTGCCATCGATTGCCATTAATTTGCCACTGTGGCACAGTGGCATTCGGTGGGAAAACAGTGGCAAATCGTTCCAATTGTCCACCGTTTGCCACTGATTTTACACTGCTCATTGCAGTGGCATTCGGTGTAAAAGTCAGTGGCAAATCGTTCTAATTGTCCACCATTTGCCACTGCTCATTGCAGTGGCATTCGGTGTAAAAGTCAGTGGCAAATCGTTCCAATACTGCCACTCTTTGCCACTGATTTGTCACTGCTCATTGCAGTGGCATTCGGTGGAAAAAGTCAGTGGCAAATCCTTCCAATTTGCCACTTTTTGCCACCGATTTTCCACTGTTCATTACAGTGGCATTCGGCGGAAAAAGTCAGTGGCAAATCATTCCAAAACTCCAGTTTGCCACTCTTTACCACCGATTTTCCACTGTTTATTACAGTGGCATTTTATGGGAAAACAGTGGCAAATATTTCCAATACCACCGTTTACCACTCTTTGCCAACAATTGCCACTGATTTTCCACTGTTCACAACAGTGGCATTCTGTGGCAAATCGTTCCATACACCACTGTTTACCACTCTTTGCCACAGTACTATGGCTGGTCCCTATTTTCCACAGTTTTCCACCAAATGACACAAAAATTGCTCGTTCCAATACTGCCACCGTTTGCCACTCTTATTTTCCATGGCAAATGATGGCAATTGGTGGCAGATTTACGGAAGGGCACTGTTCTATCAATGGAGTTTCTTAAAACAAAGATGTCATAATTATCTAAAAATAGAAACATGCTGTCATAGCAATTGCAGACTCTTTGCACTAACAATTCACATTCAATTACAGTAATTTTTATTTAAAATGAAAAACTGTTTTGTACAGAAATGCCAAACAAAACAATTATTTAAACCGTACCCTAGCTACTGGTAGGAGATCCTCACATTAATCTACTGTTCTATCACTCTTCATTCATGAACGGAGTTTCTAAGAAAAAAGATGTAATATCTTAAAATAGAACCATGATTGCATCAGCATAGTCTGTCTCTCTAAATTTTACACTCACTATTCCTATCCAGTAAAACTGTAATTTTGCATAGACCAGCCTACAGGGCTCCAGATAAGAGGGAGTAAATTGAACAAATCGCATTTTTTCACTCATTTCAACACCAAACCCTATGATGTTACTACTCATTTGGATCGTCTCTAAGAGACGGTTCAAATGAGTAGTGACACCATAGGGTTTAATGCAGAAATCAATATTTTAAGTTTTGAAATACAACCCTTATCTGGAGCCCTGGCTACTATCCAATCAGCCCATTCAGTTTTAAGCATGTGACTTTCAACATAGATTTCTGTCCAGTTATCATTGGTTGAGAATTTGCATGATAGGTCTAAATAGAAAATATTCAGCTCCGCCGAAAAATCGCTTATGGGTTGGATACACCCTTAATCCTCTGTTCACAGTATAGTCATTTGTCACACTTTGAAATATCTACATATACTCTAAGGAGTCGAGGTGCTGTCATATTATTTTTTTTAAAGTTTTTATAAGTTATAAGTTCAACATAGCGAGCGTTACATTAATCAATCATTATATGTTATCTAAAAAAATTCAACAAATCTTCAATTTATCAACCTCAATAAATCGCATGAGAAAGCTTGAGAATAGCCTGTACATGGCCTTTGTTGGCCTAGAGGCTAGAGAATGCTTTCGACCGAGTCCTGCGGAAGGGCATTTGTTGGGCGCTTAGAAAACTAGGTGTGGAGGAGCGGATTGTACGACTGGTCCAGGGCATGTATGCCAATGCACGTAGATGTGTCCGTGTTGATGAAGGATGCAGTGACGAGTTCCAGGTGAAGGTTGAGGTGCACCAGGGATCAGTACCAGTGAGTCGGTCCACTTCTCTTCATCATTGCGCTCAAAGCCCTCTAACGGGAGTTCCGTTTAGGCGTCCCATGGGAAGACCTCTACGCAGATGAACTTGTTACCATCGCAGAATCTCTAGAGGAGTGTATCAAAAGGTTCTTGGCATGGTGAAGAGGGCATGAGAGTAAACGCTAGGAAGACAAAGATTATGATCTGCGGTAATGGCCTGGATGGTAGCTCAAGCAAGTGTCCTTGTGCCGTCTGCTGCACTGGTGTTGGCAACAACAGCATTTACTGCGGCAGCTGTAGGAACTGGGTCCACAATAAGTGCAGTGGACTACAGCCCCTAAGAGGACCCAGCGTTCAAATGTGCTCAGTGTAGGGGATTAGCCCAGACGTTTTCAAAAAGGTTTTACAATAAGGTTTAAGGTGTAAGCCAAGGTCAAAATGACTAAACGAGAGCACCGCAAGCGGTACATAATTATACGCCCACTGGCAAAAATATAGTTTTATCAAAATTCATTCCAACTTGTAGACACGCTGAGAGCATAAACATTACTGAAATAAATCCTTTTCTAGCATATCTGAGTACACCAAGGGCAGATAACTCGACACAATGATCCGATTTCAATAATTATCAACCCTTTCATGAACTTATACTTCTAATATGTATTTAGGCTTTGCCTATGGAAGGAAAAAAGCAAAATTATACTAATGAAAACGGAATAGATCTATCACCAGTGTGTGATCAGCGCTCTTGTATCAGTTCGTTGTGTATTCCAGATCACACTCGAGGCTACGCCTCTCGTGACTGAGATCTGGATTACACAACCGACTCGAACTTTTATTATATACCTAAATTGTTTGGGACAAGATCTATATGTTGTTAAACCAAATAATCAAATAGATCTATAAGCACCCGTGTATACAATGTTAAAAGTAACTCCCCCATACACCTATAATGCAATCTGAAACTATTTTTGGAAGTCATATGACCACCAATAATGACGTCATTATTTATATTGATGGCGTATTGGTAATCCGTTATTTTATCGGTTCGATTGAGAAGTAGATTTTTGTAAATAACGTTCATTTAAGCGTTTAAGGGTATGAATTGAACTGTTTGAAGCTTTGTCCTTTGGAGAAAATTATTTCAAGTGAGTGTTGGGCGTCATTCATGCTTAAAATGGTTTAAAAATAGCACAACTCTTCGTAAAAGCCGTGACGTCATCATCCAAGATGTCAGCCCCCATGTTTTGTAGTTGCCTAGTTTTGATGAAATTATTCACGCGCAAATCAAACACTTTTCAAAGTCTGTCAGTGATTGAATAAAATTGGAAAACCTTTGATTTTATCATGCATTACTTAAGAACGGAAAAAAGGCAAGCCTTTTTTCCGTATAATTATACTGTGGGCAAACATAATCAAAATCCATTCAAAAACTGTAGTTGCTAAGTGTGTTACCACTGTCAAATAAGCCTTTTATAGCATATTTGAGTACACCAAGGGCAGATAACTCAGTGACTGATATCAAATAAATCTCAAACTTAAATCAGCTTCAGATCTTGATGCATATAACCTTTCTGGGAAGTTTCATTAATATCCTTCATATAGTTTTCTAAGAAAACTCTGGACAAGCTTTTTTATAGCATATTTGAGTACATCAAGGGCAGATTACTCTGTAACAAAAATTTGAATGAACCTCAAACTCAACTCAGCTTTAGATCTTGATGCATATAACATTTGTGTGAAGTTTCATTAATATCCCTTAAATGGTTTTCCCAGAAAACTCCGGACAAGCTTTTTATAGCATATTTGAGTACATCAAGGGCAGATAACTCTGTAACAAAAATTCTAATGAGCCTCAAACTCAACTCAGCTTTAGATCTTGATGCATATAACATTTGTGTGAAGTTTCATTAATATCCCTTGAATAGTTTTCCCAGAAAACTCCGGACAAGCTTTTTATAGCATATTTTAGTACATCAAGGGCAGATAACTCTGTAACAAAAATTCTAATGAGCCTCAAACTCAACTCAGCTTTAGATCTTGATGCATATAACATTTGTGTGAAGTCTCATTAATATCCCTGTAATAGTTTTCCAGAAAAACTCCGGACAAACCAAATATTGACGGACGAACGAACGGACAGGGCCACGCCAATATACGACCACCTCTAGAGGTGGGCGTATAAAAATGGTATATGACACTGCAACTCCTGAGTAACATTTATGCCCAGTATCAAGTAAATCAGGTTGAAGGAGTTCGCCGTACAAAATTTTGTCTGCCAATTTTAAGACCAATTTCAAGGCCAAAGATCAAGGTCACAGAGATTTGAAATTTGTGTCTTGCACATCTTCTACTCCTGAGTAACATTTATACCAAGTATGAAGTGAATCAGGTTGAAAGTGAAGGAGGAGTTTAAAGTACAATATTTTGCCTGCCAATTTCAAGACCAATTTCAAGGCCAAAGGTCAAGGTCACAGAGACCTGAAATTTGTGTCTTGCACATATACTACTCCTGAGTAACATTTATGCCAAGTATCAAGTGGAGAAGGTTAAAATTGAAGGAGAAGTTCAAGTACAATATTTTGCCTGCCAATTTCAAGGCCAAAGGTCAAGGTCACAGAGACTTGAAATGTGTGTCTTGCACGTCTACTGCTCCTGTGTAACATTTATGCCAAGTATCAAGTGAACCATGTTGACACTGAAGGAGGAGTTGAAAGTACAAGATTTTGCAGACAGAAACAATTCCATTATTCCAAAACTTTATAAAATATCTGAAACATGTTGAAAACATAGAGCGAATGATTGCAACAGCAAAAAATAAAGTAGAACAACACAACGAAAAATGGGACCAAATACAGTTGAACCTTTAATATTAACAAATCGACGGCAAACTAAAGAGTGAAATTTTTATTCTATTCTCCAACTTTCTGCTCTTCTCTCTCTCGCTACTCTTCTTTTCTGACTATATATAAATTATTCCTTGTCGTACATAAACAGGAAGAAAATACATTAATTTAGAACTAGTAGGTACTATATTGAAATGTGTCATTTTGTTATTTGTATTTGTTTGTGTATGTATATCGAGAAATAAAATATTTAAAAAAAAATAAAAAAAATTTAAAAATAGAAAGTAGATAGGGCGTGTAAAAAGAGTAGCCTGGTTACCTGTGTTTTCGCCACCCTTAGCTATATTTTTCGCACATGCGCCTTTCTGATGTACACAGTCATGGGACATAATTATTCGCCACCCTACGAATTTTTGGCATTTTTTTCACACATTCTTTACATTACTGGTGATGCCACACAATTGTCGAACAAAATATTACACAACAATGTAGGGCAGTTTTAAAGTAAGGGTGTTGACTTTTCAAATATAGATCTATTTTCTGCTGGTCGGACCAGTACATCTGTTGCTAGGCAACTTTAGAATATAAATGAAAAAAGTCGACTCGTTCCACTAAACTGGTTGCCATGGTAACAAATGGGAAAAAGAACTAGAACTGAACAACGTTTTTATTTAAGAATATATTCTCCCGCACAATAATGCGCTTTCAAAAGGAAAATAAAGAAAATTAATGAAATTGTTAATGTTCAAGTTTACTGACATGCGATAAATGCTAAAATTAACATGGGAGTCTATGGGAAATCAAGTTTACAGATTAAATTTTAGAACTGTGTGACTGACCATGAAGTTACAGAGCTTTAGAGTGACATTTTCTTATTTTACTATTAATCGCATATGTACGGTGTTCGTTAATCCGGTGTAGTTTTACATATTTTTCATCTATTGTTACCATGGCAACCATATAATGTGAACATGGTTCAAATTTTGCACTTACATTCTAAAGTTACCTAGCAACAAGAACCCAAAAACCACATGCTCAGTTGGAGACTAGAAAACATTTTACGACTCTTAAAACCAAACAGAACTACAATGCATGTTGTCTACAGTTTTAATTCTAATAAACAGTTGAGAAATACTGATAAAAATAAGCAACATTTTCGCAGGGTGGCGAATAATTATGTCCACTGACTGTACATCGCGAAACTGTGATGGTGCCAGAGATTACAGGGCGTGTTAGGGCTCCCCAAGAATCGTACGGTAAATCCTGTCTTATTACCGTTTAATTTCGACTGCCCGATTTGTCGCGAACCTGACTCAACGGAAGAAAACGAATCAAAGATCGAAAGAAACGACGTAATTTTCATGACGTCAAATCAATAAATCAGTGATGTCAAACTATCACGAAGATGTATTCGATATAAACTGGGGGGGGGGGGGGGGGGCACACAGGTTAAATAATGTATTGTAGAACAATTTTGTTTAAAAAATTGGCTGAAAAGCATAAATAAATCGGATATCTGTATTTCGTCAGTGCAAGATTGAATTTAATCCATTTCGTGAACATCAGACTGTTATATTTTCACTGGCTTCGCATGTATTTCTATGGTGGCATATTTCTGACACCAGTTAACCATTTTATTATCATGATAGATTCCTGTTATTAATAAAATCTCACATAAATATTTAACTAGTTACTTATCTAGAAAACTTTCGTGTTAGTTTTCAGATAAGTATCGGGTAAGTGGAATGTGGAAACTTTTCACGATAACCAGATAAATATCTGAACAGGAACTTTGTCATGATACTGCTTTAAACCGCCACCACTTAACGAATTTATCTAGTTACTTAACTAGATAATTAACTAGAAAAGTTTCGTGTTACCAGTTATCTAAAAATAGAAACATTGTATTCGTACTATGACTATTTCGGATTCTTTTGAAAAATACACATGTAGGCCTATTTACAAAATGACAAACAGCGTAGACCTCGGTCCAATAGGGTACACTATTTATGAAGGACGAGTCTACTCGTCGCAAGGGTCGAATGAGTTAATACAGGTGACAGCTTAAAACAAGAATGAAAGTAAATCAGAAAGCTCATAGGCTACTGCTTTACCTTCATCCGCCCCAAGCAGCCACAGCCACCTGATTAACAAAACAAACTATTAACGAAGTCTAAAAGCCTTTCGGTCTGGATCTACATTACTGGTGATACCACAAAATTGTCGAACACCAAATTACACAACAGTGTAGGGCAGTTTAAAGGCTAGGGTGTTGACTTTTCAAATATAGATCTATTCTCTGCTGTTCGGACCCAGAACATCTGTTGCTAGGCAACTTTAGAATATAAATGAAAAAAGTTGACTCGTTCCGCTAAACTGGTTGCTATGGTAATATTTGTGAGAAATTTCTAGAATTGAAGAACGTTTTAATTTAAAAACATATTCTCCCATACAGTATAACGCTTTCAAACGAAAATTAAAGAAAGTTACAGAAATTGTTAATCTTCAAGTTTACTGACATGCGAAAGATGCTAAAATTAACATGGGAGTCTATGGGAAATCCAAGTTTCCAAGTTTTATTCTTCATTTTCTCAGTATGTACAATTACATATACAAGAGAATACATTCTTTAATACTATATCAAAGCCACGTGAACACAGAGGACAACTTTTATTCAAAAGCAGTTATATGAAATCTCCCTCTAACATCAAATATTGACAATTTTTTAGGGATATATTTTCGGTTATTACCTAGTTGACACTTTCAGCCCTAGCAACGAGTATAGTCGTCGTTTATAAACAGTGTACCTGTTAGGATTACACTTGTCCAATGCAAACAGTGTGGATCCTGATTAGAGGGCTCCTTAAGGAGCCCCCTGATCAGGATCAACATTATTTGTCATTCTCAAATGTATTGTTAAAATCAACCCTAAAAGGCAAAAATGGACCAGACTTATTTCGAAATTGGATTGTTCATTAAAGTTTCAGGGGTGAATGAGTTAAGCGTGGCCAGTGTAGACTGCCACTGGGTCAGTTGGTGTGTGTCTGGCGACCTCGATTTATTTCTAAGGACGCACGTGCATTCCGATTTATTTTAATTGGGTGTTGCTGTAGGAGATGTTATACGGCGTGCGTTTAAACTGCCGACCAAAGTGATCTAGTTCAAGTTTCAAAGGGAGTTTTTGTGAAATGTGATATAAATTCCTTGGCATCTCTCTATAGATCTATTTTTGGTTATAACCTAGTTTAGATCGGCTAGCGGCTGAACCGCTACATGTATGTAAATTACTGTCTCTCTGGGTCACTGGATTGTGAGTCGGTCAAGGTCGCACGTGAATTTCGGATTTTTTGTTTTGAATTGGGTGGTTGTAGAAATGTTACGGCGTGTGTTTAAGCTACCGACAAAAGTGATCTAGTTCGAAGTTCAAAGGGAATTTAGTGAAATGTGATAAAATTCATAAGAAGTATTCTGCAGAGATGGAATTTAAAGTGGATCAAGTTTACCGACTGAATTTTATATATAATTGTGTGGCTAAACATGAAGTAACAGAGCTTTAGAATGACATTTTCTTATTTTACTTTTAATCGCACATGAAAGGCGTTCGTCAATCGGGTGAAGTTTTACATAGTTTTCATCTATTGTTACCATGGCAACCATATAATGTGAACATGGTTCATTTTTTGCATGAACATTCTAAAATTACCTAGCAACAAGAACCAAAGAATCACATGCTCAATTCGAGACAAGAAAACTTTTAAAGGATCTTTGCTCCAACTCTTAAAACCAAATAGAACTGTACATTGAATGTTTGCTAGAGTTTTAATTCTACAGTACAAGTCTCGCAATGTTTAAAAAGTCCGCGCTCCCAGCACGGACACTTTTGAATGTCCGCGGGTTTCAAGCACGGACAATTTTTTTGGATCATCGTGGACAAAATGTGTGTCCACCGCGGACAGAAATTTACCCTACGGGATATTTCCGCGGCGGAGTCATCGCTGATTGCGATGGCATCATCGCGGATTGCGAGGCATCATCGTGGACGCTACCTGTATGAGTTGGAGTCGCTGAATCGCTTTAGGTGAAAATTATCAAGAAAAGATATGCAACAGCTTACTTGTTCATACACGTGTGCATTTTTAACTGTAGAAACCTTTTTGGAATACAGTCATATTTCGAATTCATAATGAAATATAATATACATGTAAATAGCCTACTCTTAAACCCCGAAACTGAAACAGGTTCTTTATGTTAAACTAAAGTCTATAGTCAGGTTGCCAAAAAGAAAGATAAAGGATTAAAAAAAAGTCTACGTATAATGTGTTTTAGCTCACTGTCTAAGTTTATTGAAAATCATACGGAAAGAGATTAAAAATGTCACTCGTATTCGGTCATAATTGTTTCGACCCAACACGAGAGTTAAAACGGGGGAGAGTTATGAAACTCGGGAAAACCATTATTTGAATTCATTCCCGTAAACGTGTGTCTTCTTAGAAGACGAGAAACTAATAGTACAGTAAAACCTCTCTATAACGTCCACTAAATGGTTTTATATAGCAGTGTTCTTTAGGTTCTATGTTTTATTGAAAATCGTACGGGTAGAGATTAAAAATGTCTGGCGCATTCTGTCATAATTGTTTAGAACCAACACGAGAATTAAAGGGGGGTGGGGGAAGAGTTGTGAAACTCGGGAAAATAATTATTTGTTTTCAATCCCGTAAACTTGTACCTCCTCCTAAGAAAAGTAGCTAAAGATACAGAATAAAACCTCTCTATCACGACCACTAAACTGTGTTAATTAACAGGTGTTAAAAACAAGTGCATGCTTAAGGAAAGGTGAACGTAAAACAAGTTTCTGCAGAAACTTTCATGTTTACGTTCATTTTGCTTCAAGCTTTCCCGTCTTTTTATGCAGTCAATTAGCCTTCAGTTTAGTGGTCATTATAGAGAGGTTTTATAGTAGATTGAATAATGATATAAGGACCAAACGCATCTACACGATTTATTTTGGTCTCAAAATCTACTATGCTGCTACAGTTTTTACTTTTGATCGATCAACTCTGTCAAACACGGGTTTGTATTTTTTCTGAGGAATGTAATCCTTTTTTACATTAGCCGAGGTTAAAGTTGAGATGATAGATAAATAGATAGGCAGTGTTATTTATATGCAAATGAGAGAGAGAGACAGAGACAGAGAGAATAAGACACACACAGAGATAGAGAGACAGAGATAGAGAGAGAGAGAGAGAGAGAAGGGGGGAGAGGAGGGATGGGGGATAGATATATATACATGTATAGATAGAGAGACAGAGAGAGATATATAGACTAGCAGACTGAAAGAGTGAATAAAGACAAACAGACAGAAACAGATGCATGTAAACAGACAGAGGGTCAGTCAGACAGACAGACAGCTGTTTTCATGTGGAAATAATATGCTGTTAGAGCTTCTTCCCGGAATGTCTCAGAGCGAACGGTCAGTACTGTATACGGTCGCATGATTGAATTAAATGTACATATCAACTAACTCGACCGAGCTTACTTTTTCGTCTCTTTTCATAAACAGAATTAAACCCTATTTACCCTTTTTATGACATCGCATACTAAACGGCAATCAAATAAGTTTAGTTTAAACATATTTTACAGGGCTGCCATAAATTGACATAAAAATCCTTAGATTTTCAAATAAGCATTTTTAAAGTGCGATTTTACAAATCTTTCCTGTTCCCCATCGCCTGTTTCTAGTTGTGTTGCCACGTGGCTGCTTAAAGTAGGCTGAAGGTAAAACAGAATGCGTCTTAAGGCGCATTCTTCTTTACTTTCAGCCTGCTTTGAGCTACCACATACTAGAAAGAATATCCGAAGATTTAGAAAAAATCCGGATAAGTTGCAGTCCTGATTTTATTTCAATTATATACATAAAATGGGGTTGGACCACAGGTTCTACCAACTTAGGGACGGCCCTTCCCCTATAGTTTAACAAATACAAATTCTTTTTCGAGAGCGGTCATTAGTGAGTCAGAGAGAGGGAGAAATAAAATATATATATATATATATATATATATATATAAATGAAGAAGGAACTCGATGCTGGAAATAAATATCGGAAAAAGACGTTATGAAAAATCAGCCGCCGCGGCCGGGAATCGAACCACGGGTCTCTGGATTGCCGGTCCAGCATGCGTTGCGTATATAGCGTCATTAACGTCATGAGAAGTCAGCTGGCCGCTGTGGTGTAGTGGTTAGCATGCTGGACCGGCAATCCAGAGACCCGTGGTTCGATTCCCGGCCGCGGCGGCTGATTTTTCATAACGTCTTTTTCCGATATATATAAACAATTGTATAGCGCCTGATGAATTATAGTGAAACGCGTCGAGCATTGTTTGAAGAAATAAAATTGTGTTTTTAAAGCCTATAATACATCATTTATTTTTTTAATTCATATATATATATATATATATATATATAGAGAGAGAGAGAGAGAGAGAGAGAGAGAGAGAGAGAGAGAGAGAGAGAGAGAGAGAGAGAGAGACAGAGAGAGAGAGAGAGAGAGAGACAGAGAGACAGAGAGAGAGAGAGAGAGAGAGAGAGAGAGAGAGAGAGAGATAATAGAGCGCGAGGGAGGGAGAGAGAGTATGTGTACAGTTGCCTCCATAACCATTATACATACTCTCTCTCTCGGCAATCAAATACATAAAGAAATTTATACAAATAGCAAACATATATATGTACAGTCGGCTGAGCGGTCATTCGGACTGAAAGTAGACTTTAACTTGGTATATTACTTTTTTTATTTATCTCTGACGACCCGTGTCTGTAAAAACCATATTGGATCTGCGATACTGTAACTATGGAATTCTGAATGTCTACTGTCATCTTCAATCCATATGTGAAAATTTTAAAAAGACAAACATGTGGTTTCGCGTTCTTTTGCAAACTACGTTTTAAAACTAGATTATATTATTGATTTAAAAGAGTCAACAAAGTCTTCATCAGTCATATACATATATTGGAAAATATTGTTTTATAAATGTGGTAATTAACGGTGTAGATACTTATCTAGTGACTGTAACTCAGTGTATGATAAGGATCTACTAGAAATTTTTAAACAACTTTTCGTTTACTTTCATTCTAAATAGCTATAATGTTGATGACATTTAAAATTAAAATGTATTATCTGGTTTTGAGATGATCGCTTACAATCATGGAGACATTACACATTTCTTCATGCTTACAATTGAATGTACATAATACGTATAGAGATAGATCTTACATCCATACAGATAAGAAAAATCAATCAAATTAATTATGTAAGTACTTCGTTATTGCTGTCTCTCAGTGTCACTCGTTATCTGCCACATTTCCCCATTGAGTGCCCCGATTAAGTGAATCACGTGCCTCGACTAACTGGTTATTTCCGAAGCTGTCAATGCGATTTATGGCATACAGTGTTAAAATCGTTATTTTTTATGATTGGCTTTCTAATTGGGGGCGGAGTTAAACGAAATCATTTACAATAATCTGAGTCATATGATTGGTCGAAAAAGAAGGTATTAGTTGGAAACTGGAAGGTCACGAAAGCCTAATTGACACATCAATAAGTTAACTTGATAAAAACTTTGATGTTACATAACTTAAAGAAGTATTTTGCCTCTTCATTTTTCTTCTCTCGACAAAAAGGCATATATTATGGTGATATTATGCGTATCACTTTCACACCTGAGCTATGCAAATGTGTGTGGGGTGCCATAAATCATAAATTAAAAAAATCCGTTTGCACTACTAAACCATCATCTCTGTACATTGAACGGTGCAGATCCTGATCAGAGATACAAGGAGTCCTCTGGTCTGGGTTTACATGCTTACTGTTAAGCATACGACAAGTGCACTTGTCATAGGTAAACTGTTAGAAAGTGACTAGTATATTCGTCGATAGGATTAAGTGTGTGACGTAATTACGATATGTGGTCATATCCTTAAACGGTGTAGATCCTGATCAGAGGACTCGAAGAAACCTCTGATCTGGATCCACATGTACATGCTTAGCATTCGACAAGTATACTTTCATAGGTTACACTGTTAGTAAGTTACGAATGCATATATATACTCGTAGATACAATTGAATGTGTGAACCAATAACGATGTGATCGTATCCTTAAACGGGATAGATACTGATCAGAGGGCTCTAGGATCCCCCTGATCTGGGTCTTCATAGTTATTAAGGTTTGTTTATATGTATTATTTATTAATTTTCCAATTGCTGTTGTATCACCGGCGCTTTTGTATTAAAACAACAGTATGGGACTTGTAGTACGACAGCCGAGTCTACACTGTTTGCAAGAATTTGGGCATTCGATTTGGTCATTTCTGCCCCGTCTGATTCATTCCTTGCTGATCCATCGTCATGGTGCTGTTCCCTCCATCAGAACATAGAAGACCGTTAAGGAAAGACAGTCACGTGAACAAAAAGTCATTTATCGCACAAAAAAACGCGAGATCAACGACATGCTGTCCAGACGATTTGCCATTGTGTCAATAGAAGTTAGTTTAAAAAAACGACTATACTCGTCGATAGGGTTGAATGTGTTAAATAATTGTTTTCATAAACAGTGCAGATTCGGACCGGAGTACTCCTTTATGAACACTCTGATCCTGGTCTGCACGGTTAGCACACGACAAGTGTACTTTTCTCCGTTACACTGTCAGTGCAAGGAAATGACGAGTGTACTCTTTGATAGGGTTAATGTGATAACCAATTCTACCTTTTTATCAACTCATCACGGTTGAGTCTCATCTTTTCAGTTAAAATTCTACCATATACATGTACACACATAATCATGATTTAAAAAAAATGAGATGTTGAAATTAGGCTTTTTAAAACTTTAATTTACTATAAATGATGAGTAATTATATATACAGACCGGTGGAAGCTTAATGCATATGAGAATTAATGCAGATAGCTCTGAATGACCTTCGATTTGCAATTAGCTGCCATCTGTCTGCAAAATGTTCCGCATGACTATTGCTCGGCATTAAGTTGTCACCAATTTGCATAACGGGTAACTTAATGCAGATGACAAAAAATGTAGAAAGCCTGGTGACAGCAAAATCAGTCGTTTTCCAACAATTCTAATTGTTTAAGACACGGAGCCATTGAGCTGTAACATCTTGTTGATTGAAGGCGGCGCTTTTATTTTTGATTGTCGGGTTTTGTTATCTAACCCCCTGTGCTGGAACGCCAGGGTCGTCGTTTCCGGTGTAGAACACCCAAAGCATTGTTTTAATGTTTGACACTTTACTTTTGGCCCTCATTATGCTGAATTATCACCCGCTTCTAAAATGTTTGTGAAATAACTGAAATAAGATTCGTTGCTTAATTTCGCTGAAGAAAAACAGAAAATGAGAGTTAGTCAGGTTTAACCCTTACTAGGAGTTACGGTCTTCTGTAGGATCCGAACTGTTTGCAAATATTAAAGACGCTACACTCGGCAGGCTAAGGGATTATGCTATAAGAAGGTTGTGCGGCCGCCCAAAGCCATATGATCCTTGCAGCTCCAGTCACCATCGGCTCCTTTTTGTGAAGACGTACATTGTACAGTGGAGAATGTATTATTATTTCCCAATAAACGCGTTTACGCTAAAACGTTTATTTCAATTGCAAACAGTTTGGAGTCAGATCAGAGGCTGGGTTACCCAGCGTCTGATCAGGCTCCAAACTGTTTGCCACTCAGATAAAAAGGAATTGTTAGAATTAATTAGAATTTGACATTTTCTACGTTTTAGTGCCTTGCGATTGCGTTTCGTTTGCGTTTAAACGGGGAAAAATAACGTATTATCCTCTGTCTGCAGCGAATGTCAAATTTACCTGCATTTATTAGGCTTTATGAATATGCTACTAAAACAGTTATTTCTTTCTCTCTTCCCTTCCCCCCCCCCCTTAAAACTGTGTTTATTATTAGGTGTTTAGGACAGGTTACTGCTTACATAAAGGTGAAAGTAAGGCAGGAAGCTCCTTCAGTTTCCCATGTGTGTAACCGGCAACCGGCGAAATCAATTTTCCGTCCGAAATATATTTATTCTATTTGCTTACAAAGGATACAATAACAGGCTTAAATAGTCATTAAGGCAGGTAGTTGATCGCAACAGTACAACAGAGCTTGCTAAATTACTGCTCATCTGCAATTAGCTGCTACCTGTCTTAAAGCCATCCTGCATTTAGTTGCCACATTTTTAAAACGCCATTCAATAAAAACTGTTTAAAATGTTGTTTTTAAACCCCACCACCAATAAACTGCTTAAGAATCTCTCTAGTCCGGGTTTTTGTATGGCAACATGATTCGATGTTCCGAGTTTTTAGTAAGTTTGTAAACGACCAAAATCTGTTACATTTACAATGGAGAAAACGTTTATACTTTCCCATTTAAACGCAAACGAAACGCGAACGCAAAACACTTGAATGCATATACATGTAATGACAACTTTGTTATAAATATGTCTACATATTTTTATCTGAGTGACAAACAGTTTGGAGCCTAATCAGACGCCGGGTAACCCGGCGTCTAATCTTGCTCCAATTTGTTTGCAATTGAAATACTTGTTTTAGCGTAAACGCGTTTATTGGGAAAGAATAACATTTCTCCACAGTATAATTCGATTGCATGCAGTGTTTAAAAAAGACATTTTAAGATTCAGTATTGTCTTGATATTGCTTTTATTTGAAGCGTCTGGTATTTAAGACTAGTGGGCATTTAAATTAAGAAATATCCGTTTAAAAAGAAAGAATGTTTGCGTTAGAGTGACGTATTTTGAGTTTAGAATAATTAATAATTATTCTTTAATCCTTCACTTCCATTATAAATGATTCCCACTATGACATAATACACCCTCAAAGTTATTTCGTCTGCCAGTCTGATAATTATGTAGGCTAATCTACACAGGAATCATAGAAGACTAATGCGGACTCATAGATTTTGGGAATAGTTTTCAGGAGATTTATGATACTAGTATTTAGACTGATGTGAAATTGAAACCGTAAAATCGATTTACTTATAACCCTTTCACTCTCAATGACGCTTTAAAGCGCGTTTGTAACTAGTTGGGGCCTGATCAGACGCAATTAGGACCCACACAGTTTGACTGTCGTATCGACATTTATAAGGTCATACAACATTAAATATATCTTTGAAATGTGTATTGCAGAAAAAACAACATTGAAGCAGACGACAATAAAGCGATGAAGGGGTAAAATTCTCGCGAATAATTTGATCATGAAAGGGTTAAAAGTGGAACTTTACTATATATAGAGCCAAAATGGCATACGCGTGTATGCAAAGTTGAAACATCATAAAGGCTGTTTTTGCTGTTGGATAATCGGTTGTACCGTGTTTCTTTATCAGAAATAAATTTTTGGCAACACTTAAGTAGAAAATAGACTCGAATATTGCACATCGTATTTTTCCGAACAGAACCAGACAATTCACAATCAGGTTCTGTAAACATAAATCAAACACGCCAAACAAATAGATGCTTGTCGAATGCAGAACGGTTTCGGTTGGAAATAAGCCACAATGAACTTTTTTCGAATGATTTATTTCATATATTGAACACCTTTTATTGTGCGCAATATAGGAGCAAATAGGCTGTGGAAATTAACCAAGGAAACAAAATATCAATCCAGGTAAGGACCAGCGCGATCCGCAGTGGTGCACCGTGGTCCGTGACGATATCACCACGATCCGCGGTGATAACGATCGCGTCCGGCGGCGAGAACCCCGGTGAGACACCATCACGGACCCATCACTATCCGCGATGGACTGCGGAATACCTCAAATATCATGACGGACAAATACGCCCGTCCGCGGTCGCTGAAATTGCGACGGACCGCGGATTCTTTAAACATTGCGAGACTTGTACTGTAACAAACAGTTGAGAAAGACTGATAAAAATAAGCAGCTTTTTCACAGGGTGGCGAATAATTATGTCCCATGACTGTATCTATGGAAAAGAGTGCGAGTCACGAAAACAGACAAATGTTCAGAATTGCGCTTCGATAAAAAAAAATTGAAATCTGTGGATTTTTTGTCTCAAAGTTAAAATGTTAGCTTAATGAGATGATCTGGATCAAAACCGGGAAACATATTCTCTTGGCAATGCTAATAGTTCCACAGTCTTACAGAGTGAAAAAGGGTCCGTTACGGCTATTGTAATGTAAAGCCTGTATGATATTTGTAAATATGATTGTCAAACAGTTTGGATCCATCTTCCTGATCAGATGCCACAATAAGCAGCACCATGTAGAAGGCAACATTGGGGAGGAGTGTAAAGTTTGGAGGAGATGTCATTTGAAGCAATTGTTAACGACGACGCACGACGGACGACTAACGCCGGACGCAGGGCCATCCCAATAGCTCACCTTGAGCCTTTGGCTCAGGTGAGCTAAAAATGGTAATTTGTAAATATATGTAAAATGATTATATAAATGGGTAAGATTTAGTTTAGGATAATAAATTCTGTTTAAAAATGCATTTCCAAAAAAAAAAGAAGAAGCTCTGGTGGGATTCGACCCGTGACCTTCCATTGCGGAGACAAACAAGAAAAATGAGGACACGCCTTTACCGCCTTGACTACGGACGCTCTCTATATATATGGTAGCGAATTAACGTACTTCACTGGTAGCGATTAATACTACATTATTCGGCTCCGGTTTATGTCAGAGCCCGTGTAGAGAAGCAACAACAACAACTATACCGTCAGCTGACGCTATTGAAAAACGATGGAATATATCTAAAAAAACTAAGATTCGTTGACGATTCTTGAGACTTTTTTTGGACTGATCATATTTTTTTAATGTCAGAAGCCAAATAATGCCATAAATTTGCTTTTATTTGAGTATTTTATTTTATTTTGACAAGTACACCATCCGGTTGCGAGTCCCTTTAAGGCTTTTTTACTCAAGAAATATTGATATGATTGTCAAACAGTTTGGATCCATCTTCCTGATCAGATGCCACAATAAGCAGCACCATGTAGAAGGCAACATTGGGGAGGAGTGATAAGTCGCAAGGGATCCGATATTAATGTTTGAGTGTAATTCTGTGAGTAAAAATAGATATGATTGTGCAAATTGCCGAGTAGATCAGATGCTCCTGTAACCTAGCTATGCAATGAACAGTTTTGAACAATATTGGTAAAGGACAACTAGAAGTATCCCCATGCCGAATATCAAAGCTCTTGCCATATTAGTTTAAGAGGAGAAGACATTTGAAAATTTCACTAAATAACTGACCGCCCCGGGTGTCACAGTTTTACATAGGGGTAAACTCTATGTAAATTTTACATAGAGTTTAACCCTATGTAAAACTGTGACACCCGGGGCGGGCCAATTTTGACCCCAGGGGCATAATTTGTACAAACTTTATAGAGAACCTGTAGATGATGCTTTGTGCCAAATATCTTAGCTCAGGGTCATGCAATTTCAGAGAAAAAGATTTTTTTAGTTTTTATTGAAATGATCTATTTTTAGCTCCTGTGACCTAGATATGCAACAGACTGGAAATATCTGAACACCTTTCAAAGAGGACCATATAAGGATAATTTCTGCCAAGTTTGGTAAAAATCTATCCAGTAGTCTAGGAGGAGATGTCGTTTAAAGAAATTTTTAACGACTGACGGGCGACAACGGACATAGCACAATCAAAATAGCTCACCTTGGCACAAACCTTGGCACTTTGTGCCAGGTGAGCTAAAAAGATATGCAGGGTTACCTAAAATATTCAACAAAAACTTTATCACTTGGCCTAAATTTATGAAATTCGGTAAAGTCCAAATATTGGCCATTATGTCCACAACATCTAGAGCTGTCATTGATTTAGCAAAAAGCATATAAACAAAATATCGATATATTGGGAGACAAATATCGATGATATATAGATATATCAATTTGAACATTCATATAACTCTAGAGACAGGTTATTGGAACGTACATGTATTTCTTATTTGAATTGACTTTTAAGTTAAACATTTACCAAACTTACTACCATGTACCTGTGGCTCGGCGCCATATGACCATTTCATGTGTCGCGGTGCCGTAAAACCCAACTCAATCAAACCTGAAAATGAACTTTCAGCAAAACTCTCAACATTAATGCATGACAAATGAACTTTTTCATATGAATATACTGTAAACAAGAGTGTAATTTGCAAAAGCTATATAACAGTGTAGAATCAGGAAAATGAACTTTTTTAACAGTACATTTCTAGTCAGTTTTATTTTTCCATTGTATCGAACTATCGATACTCTGAAAATGTGTATCGATAATCGATCGATGAATAAATATTGGCGATACATCGATATTGTTCCTATCAATGACAGCTCTAACAACATCCGGTGGATTAACCTACTCAACCTTGTAAAAGTTTGCCGTACCCAGAGTAAGTATGAAAATGCAAAATACCTGTGCATAATTGTGATAATGATATATTCAATTGTCAAAATCAGTCAGTGGGGTAAGTTTTAAGTAGGGACATTGATTTTCTGAATTTTGAAACTGCTTTCAACATCTTCGAAGTGAGGTACACTGAACTGAAGTTTAGAGGGGGCAAGCTATTGAACTACTGTTGGAGGGTCGAGGCCAACAGCAGGTTGCTGGACAGTTCAATGTGTATTTTTTCACTAAAGAACGTCTTATCAGATGCATGAGAGATGGGAACCCTTGCAGACCGACCGTGAACGTGACGCTGCACGTCATTACTTCACCTTAACACAGGACTATCCGCCCAGTTCACCTGCGCAATCGCCACCATACAGGCAGGAAACTGTTGATAACACGTAATGCAATAATCGTCAACATATCTATTGTTACACTGTACCAAACCTGTTATGTGTCAAGGGTCTGCCAGCCTTACATCATTAGGCTCGTTTGCCACTTAACGCTCCGCGTCATGCATTAGGGACACATTCCAGTCACCGACGAGTTCCGGGTTCACGCTATATTGATCTGATGGTCCATGTCCTGTATACGCATTGGGAATGCTACGCAGTGCTGATACGTAACGTGTGCATTCTTAAGAGGGATAGGTTTGGCAGATGATCTGTTATGGAATGGCTGATGAACTGCATGTAGCAATGCCAAAGGATTTTTTTAAAAAACATTTTCTGGGATATTTTGTGTTTATTGGGTACATCTTGACCTAAACATGTATAAAAGAAACAAAAAATGATGTTAAAGTACAACTCTTGAAAAAAAAGAGGAAAAAATAAAACGACACAATTTGTGCCTCAGAAAAAGCTTTTTTCGTTACTCTGTTTTAACTATAAATGTCACATTTCACTTTTTTTCCCATCAGTTTTTCAGTATTGAAAACTATTTGCACTTATTTAAATCATTCGGAATGCTACTTGCTGTGGTTTGATCCCGATCTTGCTAAAAATAAAATGTGCGTATTGTTGGTTTGGAAGCCATTGAATCATGCATATTATTTATAAGATCGCCAACAGCCACACCACCTTTCAGATTTTGACATTGCTACTGCATGCATAGGAGAGACAAAGCAGCCTTTCGATTTTTTCCTAGTGCAGGCCCCAGAGACCTTCATACTTTCTATCTATCTAAATTCTAAATAGTCAAAACCCTGCTTGGAACCTCAACTTGAGGCATGTTGACTGTCAGAAATTAGAAAAATAAAGGCATTAAAGAGCTAATCACGGAATTATAAACTGACTTCTGTATATTTCCGTGAGCTAATGAGTAAAATGTTAAAAACAGATTTAAAAAGTTGGACGAGTTCTGGGGCTTAATTGTCATAGGAACCTTTTCTGTTTATAAGACCGAGATTATACCCTCTGTACAGAACTAGAATGAAGAAATAGGAGTAAGAAATGGTAAAATAAAAAATAGGGTACGAAAAGGCATGGGTACGAAATGACTGTATAACGCTGTCAAAACCAAAGTATACAAAATTGTCATATTTTGACCTCTAGTGGCTCTACAATCAAGGTCTAGCAATAAACTTATACAATATAATGTTTAACTGATGATTAAATGAACAAATAATTCACTAAGAATAAGTTAATGAGAAAACTCAATAAAATTTGGACATACCCCACCCACTTTCAAAAGTTATGGACCCGAACTCATCCATGTTTATTTTATAACAGTTGTACATATAATGTTTACTTATTAACCAACTGTCTTAAATGAACTGAAATCTGTTGCTTTATACTTTTTGTGTATATATTTCATGCAGATATACTCACATTTGGGTGGATTTTTTCGTCTGCATGTGGACATTTTCTAAAATGGATAGGTATAAAACACAGCCGAATGGTAGGGTCTATAAAAATACAGTGTCGTCTCGCACAGAATACGTTTTTCTCCGCTAAAATCTAGAAAAAATGTAGATTTAGGTAAATTGATTATTTTTCCCCCATTTTTAAGAAATCATTAAGAGCTCTACTTGTTATAAATAGAATCTAGTATAATATGAAATAGGCACAGCCTACAAGCGAGCGAAGCTGTTAAATAATGGAGCATTTAAACAAATTAACACATTACCCCATAGCCTATAATTCTAGTTTTGAAAACAGAATGAAGGGTTATTTAAAGCAAGTTGAAAGTAAAGCAGAATGCGCCTTACGGCGCATTCTGCTTTACTCCCAACCTGCCTTAAGTCAGAATCTGCTAGGATATAGAATATAATTTTATGGTACAGATTTTGGACTGTATCAAATGGAACTATTTCCTTTTTGAACAGTTTGGATCCTGATCAGAAGCCTCGTAATTAGAGACTATATTTTGCATGGGCACGAAATTTATTTTTCAAGCAGTTTGGATCCTGATCAGGAGCTGCGTACGGCGGCGAATGATCAGGATCTACCGTACACAATTGTTGACACTAATGTTAATATTTCGAAATTTTGAGAACTGAATCTTCAAAGATACTGTGGTGCATGGGTGCACAATTTATTTTCAATCAGTTTGGATCCTTATCTACATCTACATAATACGCTGAACTGTCATACAGACTGACAATACTGCAGCGGCGCACAGACAGAAAAATAAAGAGAAATATAGACAAAGATAGAAAAAGACACGGACAAGAGAAACTGGAGAAATGCACACACAGACAAAGTAAGAAAAAGAGATAGTGTCACCAAACCACTTTCAACTCATCTGGGTAAGACCAATCCAGCTTGGGAGGCCCTGCTGGGGTACGAAACCCCGCTGGCACAGCTCCTACCCGTCATGTGAGTCTACCGGCGGTTGGCTTGTTACATTTAAATGGAGAGAGTGGAGAGCTCCTTCTTGAAAAATGCTAAAGAAGGAGACTCAGCTACAGTCGCTTGGAGCCTGTTCCACACTGGAATGGTGCGCGGGAAGAAGCTGAACTTGTGACAGTCCGTAGATTATTAGAAGATGTGTACGGCGACGCATGGTCAGGATCAACATAATTATTGGCACTAATGTTAATATTAATAATTTCGAAACTTTGAGAACTGATGATCATAATGGCAAATTTGTTCCTAATGACTAAAGTTTCAAAGATACTGTTGTGTCTGGGTAAAAACTATACATCAAGACATATATTTAATACACTAGATCTAATTATGATATTTACGCGAGGTTATATAATGTGCAAAAAACAATAAATTATCGACTAATAACATATTGAAAATGTTCCCTATGTATGCTTCGACCAAAAATGGTACGTTTTGACTTGGTACGCTTTAACCATGGTACGCTTTGACTATAACCCATTAAGGCGTATTTATTGGGTAATGGGTTAATAAACTAAATGATTTAATAACCTGAGGGCCCTGATATCGCTCAACTGTTGTCCTGAAGCTTGAAAGCTTTACCTTTTTTCCTAATGTTTCATCCGTTTTAATCTAAATCCATTCAAATTTGTAGTATACCATGTAAAACTTTTTGATATACACCTCATAATTCTAGTATAGTAGAGTACATCAAGGGCAGATAACTAGAGCCTAAACAATACTGAAATGAAGCCTTTTTAGCATTTCAGAGTATATCAAGGGCAGATAACTATTGCCACAATGATTAGATTTCAACAATAATTGCACTCCTTTGAGAACTTATAGCTATATACTTTGTGTGCAAGTATAATCAAAATCCATTGAAAACTGTAGTTGCAAGAGAGTAAACGCTGTAAGATATGGCATTTTCAGCAATTCAAGGGCAGACAACTCTTGACCTATAGGTCTTATTTCAACCATAATCACACATATCTAAACTCTTATGGTCATATACAATCTGGCCAAGTTTGAAAAAGACTGGATAAAAAGTGTGGCCTCTAGAGTGTAAACACTGTTAAATATGGCATTTTAAGCAATTCAAAGGTAGATAATCCTCAACCTATTGGTCCGATTTCAACCATAATTAAACTCATCTAAACTCTTATTGTCATATACAATCTGAGCAAGTTTGGGATAGATTATATAAAAATGCTGGCCTCTAGAGTGTAAACACTGTTAAATATGGCATTTTCAGCAATTCAAAGGTAGGTTACTCTCAACCTATGGGTCCGATTTCAAAACCATATTCAAACTCATATGAACTCTTATGATCATATCCAATCTGAGCAAGTTTAAAATAGATTGGGTAAAAACTGTGGCCTCTAGAATGTAAACACCCTTAAATATGGCATTTTCAGCAATTCAAAGGTAGATAACTCTCAACCCATTTGTCTGGTTTCAAGCATAATCACACTCATCTGAACTCTTATAGTCATATACAATCTGAGCAAGTTTGAAGAAAAAGTGTGGCCGCTAGAGTGTAGACACTGTTAAATATGGCATTTTCAGCAATTCAAAGATAGAAAACTCTTGATGTGATCTAGATCTATTGATCTGATTTCAAGCATAATCGAACTCATACAAAATCTTATGGTCATATATACAATCTGGCCAAGTTTGAGAAAGATTGGAGACATATTGTGGCTTCTAGAGTTTTAAAAACACTGTTGAACTTGGGTGCATTTGGGTGACTTTGGGTGAATTGATGAATGAGGATTAAGTGTATAGTTGGCACTAATATTATTACTTCCATATAGCTGACTGGCATTCAGATAACGAAAACTATTACAGAAAATGACTTTTTTCATGGCTATTGGACGGTGGGTTTTAATAGTGGATAGCCCTGGGTTTCTAGGTGTTTCGAAACCGGCTGAAACGAATTAGGGACGATGTGAACCACCGCCGATGTGAACCACCGCCGATGTGAACCGATTTAGCAGACGATGTGAACTACCCAATAAGACGATGTGAACCTATTTTTTTTTTTAGTTTTATCATGGAGAAATTATAATTCCTCCATGGTTTTATAAATGAAATATCAGAGTTATTTGTAACAATTGGAAATTGTATATACTTTTTAATTACGGAATTCCGTTAGTGCCATTTGAAGTGTTGTATGTCGTGGTTTTGAAGTCGACGCACGACACACGATACAATTCATCCGACGTACGACACGACGCACGACAATGCAATACGACGCACGACATTTGAACACTAACATTGTGCTCCGTCGCTCTCCCCTGGTTAATCATTTGACCCCGACAAAATGAATTGTCGTGTCGCGTTGTCGTGCGTCGTATCGCGTTGTCGTGCGCCGTGTCGTGCGTCGTGTTGTGCGTCGGATGAATTGTCATGCGTCGTATCGTGCGCCGACTTCAAACCACGACATGCGACGCACGACAAATGAAGCGACAATTGATATTATGTCGCGCAATTAAATTGAGTTTACAACTTTAAAGGGACTCGCAACCGGATGGTGTACTTGTCAAAATAAAATAAAATACTCAAATAAAAGCAAATTTGTGGCATTATTTGGCTTCTGACATTAAAAAAATATGATCAGTCCAAAAAAAGTCTCAAGAATCGTCACCGAATCTTAGATTTTTAGATATTTTCCATCGTTTTTCTATACCGACTAGTAGACGGTATAGTTGTTGTTGTTGCTTCTCTACACGGGCTCAGACATAAACCCGAGCCGAATTGTGAAGTTGTATGCACTTTC
Organism: Gari tellinella; assembly: GCA_922989275.2. Classification (NCBI taxonomy): domain Eukaryota; kingdom Metazoa; phylum Mollusca; class Bivalvia; order Cardiida; family Psammobiidae; genus Gari; species Gari tellinella. The sequence continues at coordinate 59,637,759 of OV277858.1, forward strand.
GATCGCTACACATTGAAATACGTTAAATCGATCCCAGATAAACGGATAGTTCCGTGGTCCATTGGTCTAAGCGGTTTCCCCTATTTTGCCTTCTGTCCGCCAATGCCGGGCCCCGGGTTCGAATCCCACCAGAGACCAATATTTTTTTTTATTGAAATACATTTTTTTAAACAGAATTTCTTATCTTAAACTAATTCTTTACCATTTATATAAGCGTTTGACACATATTTACAAATCACTATTTTTAATGCACCATCTGGTTGCGAGTCGCTTTAAAATGCCAAATTGGAGTATGGTTATGCAATTTAAAACTCTATAATCAATCATGTATGCATTTGATGGGTAGCCAATCTGTAATTTTTAGTCTGAGCATTTTTTTCATTTGTTTTTGTTAATTTAAAATTTTCTTTTCAATATTTATATAAAATCACCTGTATAAAAATACTATTATGATTTGGGTGAATTTGTTCTGGGCCGTTTTGACCAGGGCGGTTGGGATCTAGGTCGTTTGGATGTGAACACTGTTCACTTTTGAAGGAGTATTTTTTAATACAAGGAAAAAAGAAAAAGACTTGGGTTGTTTTATTTTGGAAAAAAATATAGGTTCACATCGTCCAATAGGGAGGTTCACATCGTCCTGAAAATCGGTTCACATCGTCCAAAAAAACCGGTTCACATCGTCGTGGTTCACCTCGACGGTGGTTCACATCGTCCATATACCGCTGAAACTGTCAACACTGCCAGACTATCTACGTAAATCTACCCCACCTGGCATGATCGAGCACAGTGTTGAAATCATCTGTGTATTATACACATGCACTTTGATATTGACAAGATTTAGAAACAACATATCTGATATCACAGAAATAAAGATCTAGGCCTAGTCGAAACCGGTCGAATGTGTGTGACATTGTACTTTTCTAATCGTAGGAAGTGACGTCATAAACATCACAACTGATAAACAAAGGGGGGAAACTCAATAAAACAGTTTTGACTGTGTTGATAATTTCAGTAGGATGGTATTAACGAGCGAGGTTTTTTTTATTTAAATTTGATGTGTGATTCTCGCAATTAATTATGTTTTCTTTGGAGATAACCGGAAATGTGCACTTAAAAAATCTCAAATAGACTCGTCCAGAGCTGAGAGGTCTGTCAGAAGAGTCGCGCGTGTTAGACAATAACATCCGGGTCAACCTAGGGTAACCGGAAGCAAAAATTTTAACGAAACTTTTTTTGTTCAACATGTTCATAAATAAAACGCGAGCAGGGTCGACCAGTATGTGAAAAATAGCTGAGAGGTCGCAAGTGATAGACAATAACTTCCGGGTCAACGTATGGGTAACCGGAAGCAAAATTTTTAACGAAACTTTTTTTGTTCAACATGTTCATAAATAAAACGCGAGCAGGGTCGACCAGTCTGTGAAAAATAATGTAGCAAGTAGATCCGGCGGAAGTACAAAAAACCTACGAAGAAAAATCTATTCAATGTACATACAGGTCTAACATACAGGTCTAAAAATGTGAATTTTAACTTGAAATTTATTGTATACGTAGCTGTAGAAGCTCGCTTCGCTCGTTATAATAATAGATCTATAGCAATAATATGAAATAGGCACAGCCTACAAGCGAGCGAAGCTGTTAAATAATGGAGCATTTAAACAAATTAACACATTACCCCATAGCCTATAATTCTAGTTTTGAAAACAGAATGAAGGGTTATTTAAAGCAAGTTGAAAGTAAAGCAGAATGCGCCTTACGGCGCATTCTGCTTTACTCCCAACCTGCCTTAAGTCAGAATCTGCTAGGATATAGAATATAATTTTATGGTACAGATTTTGGACTGTATCAAATGGAACTATTTCCTTTTTGAACAGTTTGGATCCTGATCAGAAGCCTCGTAATTAGAGACTATATTTTGCATGGGCACGAAATTTATTTTTCAAGCAGTTTGGATCCTGATCAGGAGCTGCGTACGGCGGCGAATGATCAGGATCTACCGTACACAATTGTTGACACTAATGTTAATATTTCGAAATTTTGAGAACTGAATCTTCAAAGATACTGTGGTGCATGGGTGCACAATTTATTTTCAATCAGTTTGGATCCTTATCTACATCTACATAATACGCTGAACTGTCATACAGACTGACAATACTGCAGCGGCGCACAGACAGAAAAATAAAGAGAAATATAGACAAAGATAGAAAAAGACACGGACAAGAGAAACTGGAGAAATGCACACACAGACAAAGTAAGAAAAAGAGATAGTGTCACCAAACCACTTTCAACTCATCTGGGTAAGACCAATCCAGCTTGGGAGGCCCTGCTGGGGTACGAAACCCCGCTGGCACAGCTCCTACCCGTCATGTGAGTCTACCGGCGGTTGGCTTGTTACATTTAAATGGAGAGAGTGGAGAGCTCCTTCTTGAAAAATGCTAAAGAAGGAGACTCAGCTACAGTCGCTTGGAGCCTGTTCCACACTGGAATGGTGCGCGGGAAGAAGCTGAACTTGTGACAGTCCGTAGATTATTAGAAGATGTGTACGGCGACGCATGGTCAGGATCAACATAATTATTGGCACTAATGTTAATATTAATAATTTCGAAACTTTGAGAACTGATGATCATAATGGCAAATTTGTTCCTAATGACTAAAGTTTCAAAGATACTGTTGTGTCTGGGTAAAAACTATACATCAAGACATATATTTAATACACTAGATCTAATTATGATATTTACGCGAGGTTATATAATGTGCAAAAAACAATAAATTATCGACTAATAACATATTGAAAATGTTCCCTATGTATGCTTCGACCAAAAATGGTACGTTTTGACTTGGTACGCTTTAACCATGGTACGCTTTGACTATAACCCATTAAGGCGTATTTATTGGGTAATGGGTTAATAAACTAAATGATTTAATAACCTGAGGGCCCTGATATCGCTCAACTGTTGTCCTGAAGCTTGAAAGCTTTACCTTTCTGTTTCATCCGTTTTAATCTAAATCCATTCAAATTTGTAGTATACCATGTAAAACTTTTTGATATACACCTCATAATTCTAGTATAGTAGAGTACATCAAGGGCAGATAACTAGAGCCTAAACAATACTGAAATGAAGCCTTTTTAGCATTTCAGAGTATATCAAGGGCAGATAACTATTGCCACAATGATTAGATTTCAACAATAATTGCACTCCTTTGAGAACTTATAGCTATATACTTTGTGTGCAAGTATAATCAAAATCCATTGAAAACTGTAGTTGCAAGAGAGTAAACGCTGTAAGATATGGCATTTTCAGCAATTCAAGGGCAGACAACTCTTGACCTATAGGTCTTATTTCAACCATAATCACACATATCTAAACTCTTATGGTCATATACAATCTGGCCAAGTTTGAAAAAGACTGGATAAAAAGTGTGGCCTCTAGAGTGTAAACACTGTTAAATATGGCATTTTAAGCAATTCAAAGGTAGATAATCCTCAACCTATTGGTCCGATTTCAACCATAATTAAACTCATCTAAACTCTTATTGTCATATACAATCTGAGCAAGTTTGGGATAGATTATATAAAAATGCTGGCCTCTAGAGTGTAAACACTGTTAAATATGGCATTTTCAGCAATTCAAAGGTAGGTTACTCTCAACCTATGGGTCCGATTTCAAAACCATATTCAAACTCATATGAACTCTTATGATCATATCCAATCTGAGCAAGTTTAAAATAGATTGGGTAAAAACTGTGGCCTCTAGAATGTAAACACCCTTAAATATGGCATTTTCAGCAATTCAAAGGTAGATAACTCTCAACCCATTTGTCTGGTTTCAAGCATAATCACACTCATCTGAACTCTTATAGTCATATACAATCTGAGCAAGTTTGAAGAAAAAGTGTGGCCGCTAGAGTGTAGACACTGTTAAATATGGCATTTTCAGCAATTCAAAGATAGAAAACTCTTGATGTGATCTAGATCTATTGATCTGATTTCAAGCATAATCGAACTCATACAAAATCTTATGGTCATATATACAATCTGGCCAAGTTTGAGAAAGATTGGAGACATATTGTGGCTTCTAGAGTTTTAAAAACACTGTTGAACTTGGGTGCATTTGGGTGACTTTGGGTGAATTGATGAATGAGGATTAAGTGTATAGTTGGCACTAATATTATTACTTCCATATAGCTGACTGGCATTCAGATAACGAAAACTATTACAGAAAATGACTTTTTTCATGGCTATTGGACGGTGGGTTTTAATAGTGGATAGCCCTGGGTTTCTAGGTGTTTCGAAACCGGCTGAAACGAATTAGGGACGATGTGAACCACCGCCGATGTGAACCACCGCCGATGTGAACCGATTTAGCAGACGATGTGAACTACCCAATAAGACGATGTGAACCTATTTTTTTTTTTAGTTTTATCATGGAGAAATTATAATTCCTCCATGGTTTTATAAATGAAATATCAGAGTTATTTGTAACAATTGGAAATTGTATATACTTTTTAATTACGGAATTCCGTTAGTGCCATTTGAAGTGTTGTATGTCGTGGTTTTGAAGTCGACGCACGACACACGATACAATTCATCCGACGTACGACACGACGCACGACAATGCAATACGACGCACGACATTTGAACACTAACATTGTGCTCCGTCGCTCTCCCCTGGTTAATCATTTGACCCCGACAAAATGAATTGTCGTGTCGCGTTGTCGTGCGTCGTATCGCGTTGTCGTGCGCCGTGTCGTGCGTCGTGTTGTGCGTCGGATGAATTGTCATGCGTCGTATCGTGCGCCGACTTCAAACCACGACATGCGACGCACGACAAATGAAGCGACAATTGATATTATGTCGCGCAATTAAATTGAGTTTACAACTTTAAAGGGACTCGCAACCGGATGGTGTACTTGTCAAAATAAAATAAAATACTCAAATAAAAGCAAATTTGTGGCATTATTTGGCTTCTGACATTAAAAAAATATGATCAGTCCAAAAAAAGTCTCAAGAATCGTCACCGAATCTTAGATTTTTAGATATTTTCCATCGTTTTTCTATACCGACTAGTAGACGGTATAGTTGTTGTTGTTGCTTCTCTACACGGGCTCAGACATAAACCCGAGCCGAATTGTGAAGTTGTATGCACTTTCGATCGCTACACATTGAAATACGTTAAATCGATCCCAGATAAACGGATAGTTCCGTGGTCCATTGGTCTAAGCGGTTTCCCCTATTTTGCCTTCTGTCCGCCAATGCCGGGCCCCGGGTTCGAATCCCACCAGAGACCAATATTTTTTTTTATTGAAATACATTTTTTTAAACAGAATTTCTTATCTTAAACTAATTCTTTACCATTTATATAAGCGTTTGACACATATTTACAAATCACTATTTTTAATGCACCATCTGGTTGCGAGTCGCTTTAAAATGCCAAATTGGAGTATGGTTATGCAATTTAAAACTCTATAATCAATCATGTATGCATTTGATGGGTAGCCAATCTGTAATTTTTAGTCTGAGCATTTTTTTCATTTGTTTTTGTTAATTTAAAATTTTCTTTTCAATATTTATATAAAATCACCTGTATAAAAATACTATTATGATTTGGGTGAATTTGTTCTGGGCCGTTTTGACCAGGGCGGTTGGGATCTAGGTCGTTTGGATGTGAACACTGTTCACTTTTGAAGGAGTATTTTTTAATACAAGGAAAAAAGAAAAAGACTTGGGTTGTTTTATTTTGGAAAAAAATATAGGTTCACATCGTCCAATAGGGAGGTTCACATCGTCCTGAAAATCGGTTCACATCGTCCAAAAAAACCGGTTCACATCGTCGTGGTTCACCTCGACGGTGGTTCACATCGTCCATATACCGCTGAAACTGTCAACACTGCCAGACTATCTACGTAAATCTACCCCACCTGGCATGATCGAGCACAGTGTTGAAATCATCTGTGTATTATACACATGCACTTTGATATTGACAAGATTTAGAAACAACATATCTGATATCACAGAAATAAAGATCTAGGCCTAGTCGAAACCGGTCGAATGTGTGTGACATTGTACTTTTCTAATCGTAGGAAGTGACGTCATAAACATCACAACTGATAAACAAAGGGGGGAAACTCAATAAAACAGTTTTGACTGTGTTGATAATTTCAGTAGGATGGTATTAACGAGCGAGGTTTTTTTTATTTAAATTTGATGTGTGATTCTCGCAATTAATTATGTTTTCTTTGGAGATAACCGGAAATGTGCACTTAAAAAATCTCAAATAGACTCGTCCAGAGCTGAGAGGTCTGTCAGAAGAGTCGCGCGTGTTAGACAATAACATCCGGGTCAACCTAGGGTAACCGGAAGCAAAAATTTTAACGAAACTTTTTTTGTTCAACATGTTCATAAATAAAACGCGAGCAGGGTCGACCAGTATGTGAAAAATAGCTGAGAGGTCGCAAGTGATAGACAATAACTTCCGGGTCAACGTATGGGTAACCGGAAGCAAAATTTTTAACGAAACTTTTTTTGTTCAACATGTTCATAAATAAAACGCGAGCAGGGTCGACCAGTCTGTGAAAAATAATGTAGCAAGTAGATCCGGCGGAAGTACAAAAAACCTACGAAGAAAAATCTATTCAATGTACATACAGGTCTAACATACAGGTCTAAAAATGTGAATTTTAACTTGAAATTTATTGTATACGTAGCTGTAGAAGCTCGCTTCGCTCGTTATAATAATAGATCTATAGCAATAATATGAAATAGGCACAGCCTACAAGCGAGCGAAGCTGTTAAATAATGGAGCATTTAAACAAATTAACACATTACCCCATAGCCTATAATTCTAGTTTTGAAAACAGAATGAAGGGTTATTTAAAGCAAGTTGAAAGTAAAGCAGAATGCGCCTTACGGCGCATTCTGCTTTACTCCCAACCTGCCTTAAGTCAGAATCTGCTAGGATATAGAATATAATTTTATGGTACAGATTTTGGACTGTATCAAATGGAACTATTTCCTTTTTGAACAGTTTGGATCCTGATCAGAAGCCTCGTAATTAGAGACTATATTTTGCATGGGCACGAAATTTATTTTTCAAGCAGTTTGGATCCTGATCAGGAGCTGCGTACGGCGGCGAATGATCAGGATCTACCGTACACAATTGTTGACACTAATGTTAATATTTCGAAATTTTGAGAACTGAATCTTCAAAGATACTGTGGTGCATGGGTGCACAATTTATTTTCAATCAGTTTGGATCCTTATCTACATCTACATAATACGCTGAACTGTCATACAGACTGACAATACTGCAGCGGCGCACAGACAGAAAAATAAAGAGAAATATAGACAAAGATAGAAAAAGACACGGACAAGAGAAACTGGAGAAATGCACACACAGACAAAGTAAGAAAAAGAGATAGTGTCACCAAACCACTTTCAACTCATCTGGGTAAGACCAATCCAGCTTGGGAGGCCCTGCTGGGGTACGAAACCCCGCTGGCACAGCTCCTACCCGTCATGTGAGTCTACCGGCGGTTGGCTTGTTACATTTAAATGGAGAGAGTGGAGAGCTCCTTCTTGAAAAATGCTAAAGAAGGAGACTCAGCTACAGTCGCTTGGAGCCTGTTCCACACTGGAATGGTGCGCGGGAAGAAGCTGAACTTGTGACAGTCCGTAGATTATTAGAAGATGTGTACGGCGACGCATGGTCAGGATCAACATAATTATTGGCACTAATGTTAATATTAATAATTTCGAAACTTTGAGAACTGATGATCATAATGGCAAATTTGTTCCTAATGACTAAAGTTTCAAAGATACTGTTGTGTCTGGGTAAAAACTATACATCAAGACATATATTTAATACACTAGATCTAATTATGATATTTACGCGAGGTTATATAATGTGCAAAAAACAATAAATTATCGACTAATAACATATTGAAAATGTTCCCTATGTATGCTTCGACCAAAAATGGTACGTTTTGACTTGGTACGCTTTAACCATGGTACGCTTTGACTATAACCCATTAAGGCGTATTTATTGGGTAATGGGTTAATAAACTAAATGATTTAATAACCTGAGGGCCCTGATATCGCTCAACTGTTGTCCTGAAGCTTGAAAGCTTTACCTTTCTGTTTCATCCGTTTTAATCTAAATCCATTCAAATTTGTAGTATACCATGTAAAACTTTTTGATATACACCTCATAATTCTAGTATAGTAGAGTACATCAAGGGCAGATAACTAGAGCCTAAACAATACTGAAATGAAGCCTTTTTAGCATTTCAGAGTATATCAAGGGCAGATAACTATTGCCACAATGATTAGATTTCAACAATAATTGCACTCCTTTGAGAACTTATAGCTATATACTTTGTGTGCAAGTATAATCAAAATCCATTGAAAACTGTAGTTGCAAGAGAGTAAACGCTGTAAGATATGGCATTTTCAGCAATTCAAGGGCAGACAACTCTTGACCTATAGGTCTTATTTCAACCATAATCACACATATCTAAACTCTTATGGTCATATACAATCTGGCCAAGTTTGAAAAAGACTGGATAAAAAGTGTGGCCTCTAGAGTGTAAACACTGTTAAATATGGCATTTTAAGCAATTCAAAGGTAGATAATCCTCAACCTATTGGTCCGATTTCAACCATAATTAAACTCATCTAAACTCTTATTGTCATATACAATCTGAGCAAGTTTGGGATAGATTATATAAAAATGCTGGCCTCTAGAGTGTAAACACTGTTAAATATGGCATTTTCAGCAATTCAAAGGTAGGTTACTCTCAACCTATGGGTCCGATTTCAAAACCATATTCAAACTCATATGAACTCTTATGATCATATCCAATCTGAGCAAGTTTAAAATAGATTGGGTAAAAACTGTGGCCTCTAGAATGTAAACACCCTTAAATATGGCATTTTCAGCAATTCAAAGGTAGATAACTCTCAACCCATTTGTCTGGTTTCAAGCATAATCACACTCATCTGAACTCTTATAGTCATATACAATCTGAGCAAGTTTGAAGAAAAAGTGTGGCCGCTAGAGTGTAGACACTGTTAAATATGGCATTTTCAGCAATTCAAAGATAGAAAACTCTTGATGTGATCTAGATCTATTGATCTGATTTCAAGCATAATCGAACTCATACAAAATCTTATGGTCATATATACAATCTGGCCAAGTTTGAGAAAGATTGGAGACATATTGTGGCTTCTAGAGTTTTAAAAACACTGTTGAACTTGGGTGCATTTGGGTGACTTTGGGTGAATTGATGAATGAGGATTAAGTGTATAGTTGGCACTAATATTATTACTTCCATATAGCTGACTGGCATTCAGATAACGAAAACTATTACAGAAAATGACTTTTTTCATGGCTATTGGACGGTGGGTTTTAATAGTGGATAGCCCTGGGTTTCTAGGTGTTTCGAAACCGGCTGAAACGAATTAGGGACGATGTGAACCACCGCCGATGTGAACCACCGCCGATGTGAACCGATTTAGCAGACGATGTGAACTACCCAATAAGACGATGTGAACCTATTTTTTTTTTTAGTTTTATCATGGAGAAATTATAATTCCTCCATGGTTTTATAAATGAAATATCAGAGTTATTTGTAACAATTGGAAATTGTATATACTTTTTAATTACGGAATTCCGTTAGTGCCATTTGAAGTGTTGTATGTCGTGGTTTTGAAGTCGACGCACGACACACGATACAATTCATCCGACGTACGACACGACGCACGACAATGCAATACGACGCACGACATTTGAACACTAACATTGTGCTCCGTCGCTCTCCCCTGGTTAATCATTTGACCCCGACAAAATGAATTGTCGTGTCGCGTTGTCGTGCGTCGTATCGCGTTGTCGTGCGCCGTGTCGTGCGTCGTGTTGTGCGTCGGATGAATTGTCATGCGTCGTATCGTGCGCCGACTTCAAACCACGACATGCGACGCACGACAAATGAAGCGACAATTGATATTATGTCGCGCAATTAAATTGAGTTTACAACTTTAAAGGGACTCGCAACCGGATGGTGTACTTGTCAAAATAAAATAAAATACTCAAATAAAAGCAAATTTGTGGCATTATTTGGCTTCTGACATTAAAAAAATATGATCAGTCCAAAAAAAGTCTCAAGAATCGTCACCGAATCTTAGATTTTTAGATATTTTCCATCGTTTTTCTATACCGACTAGTAGACGGTATAGTTGTTGTTGTTGCTTCTCTACACGGGCTCAGACATAAACCCGAGCCGAATTGTGAAGTTGTATGCACTTTCGATCGCTACACATTGAAATACGTTAAATCGATCCCAGATAAACGGATAGTTCCGTGGTCCATTGGTCTAAGCGGTTTCCCCTATTTTGCCTTCTGTCCGCCAATGCCGGGCCCCGGGTTCGAATCCCACCAGAGACCAATATTTTTTTTTATTGAAATACATTTTTTTAAACAGAATTTCTTATCTTAAACTAATTCTTTACCATTTATATAAGCGTTTGACACATATTTACAAATCACTATTTTTAATGCACCATCTGGTTGCGAGTCGCTTTAAAATGCCAAATTGGAGTATGGTTATGCAATTTAAAACTCTATAATCAATCATGTATGCATTTGATGGGTAGCCAATCTGTAATTTTTAGTCTGAGCATTTTTTTCATTTGTTTTTGTTAATTTAAAATTTTCTTTTCAATATTTATATAAAATCACCTGTATAAAAATACTATTATGATTTGGGTGAATTTGTTCTGGGCCGTTTTGACCAGGGCGGTTGGGATCTAGGTCGTTTGGATGTGAACACTGTTCACTTTTGAAGGAGTATTTTTTAATACAAGGAAAAAAGAAAAAGACTTGGGTTGTTTTATTTTGGAAAAAAATATAGGTTCACATCGTCCAATAGGGAGGTTCACATCGTCCTGAAAATCGGTTCACATCGTCCAAAAAAACCGGTTCACATCGTCGTGGTTCACCTCGACGGTGGTTCACATCGTCCATATACCGCTGAAACTGTCAACACTGCCAGACTATCTACGTAAATCTACCCCACCTGGCATGATCGAGCACAGTGTTGAAATCATCTGTGTATTATACACATGCACTTTGATATTGACAAGATTTAGAAACAACATATCTGATATCACAGAAATAAAGATCTAGGCCTAGTCGAAACCGGTCGAATGTGTGTGACATTGTACTTTTCTAATCGTAGGAAGTGACGTCATAAACATCACAACTGATAAACAAAGGGGGGAAACTCAATAAAACAGTTTTGACTGTGTTGATAATTTCAGTAGGATGGTATTAACGAGCGAGGTTTTTTTTATTTAAATTTGATGTGTGATTCTCGCAATTAATTATGTTTTCTTTGGAGATAACCGGAAATGTGCACTTAAAAAATCTCAAATAGACTCGTCCAGAGCTGAGAGGTCTGTCAGAATAGTCGCGCGTGTTAGACAATAACATCCGGGTCAACCTAGGGTAACCGGAAGCAAAAATTTTAACGAAACTTTTTTTGTTCAACATGTTCATAAATAAAACGCGAGCAGGGTCGACCAGTATGTGAAAAATAGCTGAGAGGTCGCAAGTGATAGACAATAACTTCCGGGTCAACGTATGGGTAACCGGAAGCAAAATTTTTAACGAAACTTTTTTTGTTCAACATGTTCATAAATAAAACGCGAGCAGGGTCGACCAGTCTGTGAAAAATAATGTAGCAAGTAGATCCGGCGGAAGTACAAAAAACCTACGAAGAAAAATCTATTCAATGTACATACAGGTCTAACATACAGGTCTAAAAATGTGAATTTTAACTTGAAATTTATTGTATACGTAGCTGTAGAAGCTCGCTTCGCTCGTTATTAGGATACTGCATTTATTAAGTAATTTTAATTAATTTTTTGTGTGGTTGTGGTTTGCTTTTAAAATATAATGGGACCACATATATTTGGTAAAATCACTTTTTAAGATCTCTATCAAATTGTGTGTTTATGGTTGGCTATACGACGTTGGCCCAACGTTGGGCCAACGTTGTATAGCCAACGCCGTCTATGTAGGAAAGATGGTTGGATGTACAACGTTGGCCCAACGTTGGCCCAACGTTAACATGCCAACGCCAACGTTATGCCAATATGCCGACCATTAGCCAACGTTGGGCCAACGTCGCTCTGCTATCTGGGGAAGAACGTTTTAATTTAAAAACATATTCTCCCATACAGTATAACGCTTTCAAACGAAAATTAAAGAAAGTTACAGAAATTGTTAATCTTCAAGTTTACTGACATGCGAAAGATGCTAAAATTAACATGGGAGTCTATGGGAAATCAAGTTTACCGACTGAATTTTATATATAATTGTGTGGCTAAACATGAAGTAACAGAGCTTTAGAATGACATTTTCTTATTTTACTTTTAATCGCACATGAAAGGTGTTCGTCAATCGGGTGAAGTTTTACATAGTTTTCATCTATTGTTACCATGGCAACCATATAATGTGAACATGGTTCATTTTTTGCATGTACATTCTAAAATTACCTAGCAACAAGAACCAAAGAATCACATGCTCAATTCGAGACAAGAAAACTTTTAACGGATCTTTCAGTCCCGGATTTACCGGGGGGGCACAGGGGGCACGTGCCCCCCCAGCTGAGCCGGCTTTTTTCTTTTTTAACTTACTCTTGTTAACTTCTGAGACACCACTAAGCTCTACGGTTCTACTGTATTGGCGTGTGCCCCTTATTTGGCCCCTACATTTTACTGTCTTGACACTGCGGGGTGCCTTCTTTATTTAGATAACATTATAGCCCTGGGGCACAATGTTTGGTAGTGGGAACAATACACCCTTACACTGGTTTAATCATGTTTGCTAAGCGCTTTGTTTTACAGCTATTTCAACCTAATAAGCGTTTTAGTGATTCGGATCACAGTTAACAGGTGCATCATGTTCCCTATTAGAAGTTTGGTTACTATGGAAATGAAAGTCTGGTTAAGAATACAGATCACGCACTGTTACTGTCACCATGAAAAGCAAGTTGGGAAGAATAGATTCATTCCAAAACTGCGACCATCGCATCGTTTACACTGGTTACAGAAAGATGTGAAAAGACAGTTACTTAACAGTTTACCCCATAGCCTGCCTTTAGTTGACAGGTGACTACTTAAAGCAGATTGAAAAATAAAGCCGAATGTGCATTCATGCACATTCTGCTTTATTTCCAGCCTACTTTAAGTTACCATCTACAATTATACTAGGCTATAAATACAAAATGTATTTCTTATGGTAAATATGCGTGACTGTCTAAATAAGAAATAATTTTTTCAGTGGATGAATAAATTAGAGGCGTATGTACAAGGGTTAATCCTTCAGAAGTCCTCGATCAGGGTCTACACTGTCTGTCATTATATAAAGTATTGTAAAAATCGTTTCTTAGTGTCACTGGAATTGTTCATTTGATGTTTTAACTCTTTCCTCCCTGAAACTTCAAATGGACAATCCCAGTTTCCATTTAAGTATAGTCCATTTCTGACCTTTAAGGGTTGTTTTTGTCAATGTTTTGCGATATGACAAACAGTAAAGACCCAAATCAGAGGGCTCCGTAAGGAGCCCTCTGATCTGGGTGTTCACTGTTTGCATAGGACAAGTGCACTTTTCACATGTATACTGTTTGAAAAGGACGCCTAAATGCGGGACTAGGTTTCAAAGGGTTAAGGGAGAATGATTTAAGTTTGAATTAACTGTAAGTAAACTGCAGTGTACTAGTGACCAGAACTCTTGTCCTGTACGAGCAATGCTGACCCAGACCAGAGGGTTTGTAAATGAACCCTCTTATCCCGATCTGCACTGAAACAGTGCATAAAGAGCTTCTGGGGCCTGCACTGTGTGTACTTTTGTAATAAATTGAATATGTTAAAAGTTAAGTAGTGACTGGAAAACTTGTTCTGTACAAACAGCGAATATCCAGGTCAGAGGGCTCATAAACGCTCAGGTTCTGCATTGTTGACGTTTTGTAATAAATTGTATAAAACAACCTTAAATAAAGTAAAACGTGGACGAGTCTTAATTGGAATTGTCAATGTAATGTTTGTGGGGAGAGTTAGTTTCAATGTGCACTATGTCATTTTGTGATATATTGTAAAAGTAGAACCTTGAATTTAATCGTAAATAAGAGGGCATTGAAGGCATTGATACCGCTCACCTGTTGTAATGAAGCCTGATAGGTATACCTTTGAGTTTCACCCAAAATCGAAGTTAAAAAGCTTAATCTAAACCCATCCCAATTTGTAAACAATATTGGAATACAACATATATTTTAGTATAATCGAGTACATCAAGGGCCGATGAACTGCGCATTGAGTGTACATGTTGTCGCAATTTTATTAACTTCCCCATGAGCTATGCCCAATGACAGGGACAGTTTATACTATGAATATTAAACATGTAGTATCATTATCTCTGAACCACTTTTGGGGTTTCATAAAGGATATTTACATCATTCATTTGAAGTAAACTTTCTTTTGAGAATATTCTCAGAATGCCACCAGAATGCACCATTTTATTGTTAATTTCAAAAGATTTCACCATATTATGTACTGTTTTCAGCGCTGGTTTTGTCAAGTATCGTTAAGAAAAGTTGCATCTTCTTTCTGTCTTATGAAACCACTTTTGGCATTTCATAAAGGATATTTCAATCGTTCTTTTGAAGTAAACTTTCTTCTATGAATGTTCTCAGATGCCACCAGAATTCACCGTTTTAAGGTTAATTTAAAAAAAACAAAAAAAACTGTATTATGTACTGTTTTCAGTGCTGGTTTTGTCAAGTAAAAATGTTCATCTTCTTTCCGTCTTTTGAAACCACTTTCAGGGTTTTATTTAGGATATTTAAACCATTTTTTTTAAGTAAGCTTTCTTCTAGGAATGAGCTCAGAATGCACCATTTTATTGTTAATTTCAACAAAAAAAAAGCTGTATTATTTACTGTTTTCAGTGCTGATTTTGTCAAGTATCGTTAAAAAATTGCATGCATCTTCTTTCTGTCTTATGACACCACTTTTGGGATTTCATAAAGGATATTTATATCATTCTTTTAAAGTAAACTTTCTTAGAAGATTGTTCTCAAATGCCACCAGAATGCACCATTTTAATGTTAATTTAAAAAAAGTTCCGGATTTTTTCCATCTTTATGACGATTGTAACTTCTTTCTGTCTTATAATACCACTTTTGTGGTGTTTGGATATTTACATCATTCTTTTGATGTAAACTTTTTTCTTAGAATGCCCCCAGAATGTATCTTTTTGGTGTTAATTAAAAAAATGTCCGACCCTAAATTATAGTTGTCTGAGAATCGATTTTTCTTCTTCTCAAGTTTACGTTTAAATCTTCTTTCTGACTTATGAAACCACTTTTTTGTGGTGTTTCATAGGGATGTTTACATCATTCTAGAATGCCCTCAGCATGCACCATTTTGATGTTAATTTCAAAAAATTTCCGGGGGAGGTCCCCGTACCCCCCTTATGGGAGGGATTCCACCCCTCCCATACCCTCCCCAAGTGTGCCCCCCCCCACTCAGAAATTTCTGGATCCGGGCCTGTCTTTGCTCCAACTCTTAAAACCAAATAGAACTGTACATTGAATGTTTGCTAGAGTTTTAATTCTAACAAACAGTTGAGAAAGACTGATAAAAATAAGCAGCTTTTTCACAGGGTGGCGAATAATTATGTCCCATGACTGTATCTATGGAAAAGAGTGCGAGTCACGAAAACAGACAAATGTTCAGAATTGCGCTTCGATAAAAAAAAATTGAAATCTGTGGATTTTTTGTCTCAAAGTTAAAATGTTAGCTTAATGAGATGATCTGGATCAAAACCGGGAAACATATTCTCTTGGCAATGCTAATAGTTCCACCGTCTTACAGAGTGAAAAAGGGTCCGTTACGGCTATTGTAATGTAACGCCTGTATGATATTTGTAAATGTTCTGTACATAGTTTGCGATCAGCTGCATTCAGCCACGACTTTGATTTTTTTTTTAAAAATCAAATATCCTTGCTTTTTATCATAATCGTGAATATTCATAGAAAAATTAAAAGTTTTCTAGGGCCGCCGGAATGACGATGTTGCCGGAAACAGGTGGTCTCGGGATATTGAAGAAGCGCCACCCACCCCACCATGCCATTCAGACAATCGTATTGTGACAGGGCTGCCATAAGTTGACATGAAAAATTCTAAGATTATCAAATTGCACATTTTTCAAGTGCGATTTTACGAATCGTACCTTTACCCCTTAGCCTTTTTCTTGTGTTGACATGCGACTACTTAAAGCAGGATGTAAGTAAAGCAGAATGCGCCTTTAGGAAAAATCCGGAGAAATGGCAGCCCTGTTGTGACAAACAGTTCTGGCCCTGGTCAGAGGGCCCTGTGTCTCCGTAGTCCTGGTTCTACACTGTTTGTATAGAACACGTTTCCAAGTCACTGGTAAACTGCTAGCACATTCTAACTTAGTTTATTCTCTTTTGAATCACACAACGGACAATTCCAATGGTTAATAAAATTAAACGTAATGTCCACAATATACTATGATTTAAGAGTTTTTACAATATTACACCTATCATAAAATGACACACAATGTGCAGTTCATTAAAACAATTTGTAAACCAAATTTCAGCTTCATAATCAAAGCATGTACCAGAAAGGTACTGCGAACAAACCTCGAGGGTCATCACCATACCATTCAGACAGCCTGTATAATGTCAAACAGTGCAGACCCTGATCAGTGGGCTCATTTATGACTTATGAGCCCTCTGATAGGGGTCTACCCTGTTTGTGCATCAAAAGTTTTCTACTAGCACACTGAAAGCATTTCAAACATAAATCATACTCCACTGAAACATCAAATGGACAGTTTCAATGTTTAATTAGATATAAGTCGTGTCCATCTTTTTACTATTAAATTGAAGGTTCTGTTCTTATGCCCCTATTCCACACCGACTACGAATCCCACGAATTGATAAATGCTGTGATTCGTAGGGATTCGTGGAATTCGGCATTTCTTTCTATCCAATTCGTGGCCCTCTACGAATCGACTACGAACGATTTAAGACTATTCGTGGGATTCGGCTCGAATCTTACGAATACTGTCAAGAATTCAGTACGAATTGCAAGAATCCACTACGACTACTGCACGAACGCTAAGAATCAGTTACGAATATGCCGAATGCATCTACGAATCGGGTACGAATGAAGTTTGATTATTGACGGTTCGTGGGATTCTTGAAGGTATATGTAGTGTTCTCTCCCTACAACGGCACTCCCAACAACGATTCCCTCCTTACAACAACACTTGCCGTTGTTTTCCAACCCAAAACAAATATTTATAACCCTTTCACGCTTGCTATATTGTTTGCTTAAATTTGCTGTCTGCTGCTTTTTCTCAAAGTTACATAATACAGTGCTCCCTTCCTACAACGACCCTCCCAATAACGGTTCCCGCCATACAACTACGCTTGCCACTATTCCCCAAAACAATGCCCAATCTATCCACGGCTGCAATGTCGTCTGCTTTGAACTGTCGTCTGCTGTTTTTCTCAAAGTTACATAATGGAGATTTTGAAGGAAAAAACTTAATAACGAGTGACAAACAGCTTGAATCCAGATCAGACGCAGCTTTATGCGGCGTCGGATCTGTATACAAACTGTTTGCAAATGTAAGCCAATTTCCCTCCCTATAACGACTCCCTTCGAACAACGCACACATTTTTGTCTCCCAGTGGGTGTCGTTGTAGAGAGGGACCGCTGTATTTCCCGTTTCAACTCGAGCATCAGTCCAGAAATAGACTTTTACGATAGAGCAGCAGTAGCACAGGACTTGGAACGGTAGCTGCATGCTAATAGCAAGAAGATACCCCGAAGAAGAAGGAGAAGATCCACAAGGTGGTGTGTTAGACGATGGCTGACTCCAGCTAGAAGGCTAGAACAGTAGCTTAGTGTTGAAGATGACAATGCCTTTACCAACTATATATGTAAGAATGCCAGGATTATAGGCCAGTCATCCATGCAGAGGAGGGAAACTCACGTGAGACCAAATCTATAAACCGGAGTGAAGCTGGCATTGACTCTCAGACTCCTGGCTACAGGAGAAATGTATCAAACTAGTACTCACGAATCCCACGAATGTGTTAAGAATACCACGAACGCCCAAAAAGCCGTTTACGAATCAGTTACGACTCCTACGAATCAGCTACGAATCCTACGAATGCACTACGAATCTGTTACGAATTAACTACCCATTGTTCCATTCATGGAGGTCTTGGCCAAAACTTTGAACTGTTCAAAAATTTTGCCACGAATCCCCGACCGCTCAGGAACTGCAAGAATCGACTACGAATCAGGTAAGAACTCCACGAATCATCTACGAATCCTAACATTTTCCAATTCGTAGCGATTCGTGGGATTCGTAGTCGGTGTGGAATAGGGGCATTACAATATACCACACAATAGCTTAGTGGGCTTTGAATGCCATAGAAACATCAATTGGCAAAGTCCATTTTATACACCACCTCTAAAGATGGTCGTATATTGCCGTTGCCCTGACCGTACGTGAACGTGAACTACGTGAACATTTTGTATGTCCGGAGTTTTTTCCGAAAAACTCTCGGAATAATATTTATGAAATTTCACACAAATGTTTTATACAGAAATATGTCTACAAATTGGAATAGATTTTGATAAAACTATATATTTCTTTGCCAGTGGGCGTATTACATACCGTTTGCGGCACAGGTACTTGACACATACATCTAGATATATTACCTTTGGGGGGGGGGGGGGGGGACTAGATCTAGATGTATGTGTCAAGTACCTGTGGTTTGCGGTGCTCTCGCTTACTTTGGCAAATGTTGATTTATACAATTTCTTACAAAATGTAAAACAGTGCAGACCCTGAGCTTTTATTAGCCCTCTGGTCTGGGTCTACACTGTTTGTACAGAACAAGGTTTTCCAGTCACTACTACGCTGTTAACATATTCAAATACAAAATGACAACCAGCTCATTTACGAAATCCTCTGATCTGGTTCGGTATCGTTTGTACAGTTTTGTACCACAGGGTTTCGGCGCGCAGGCTATGACACTACGTACACCCCTCCCAGCTGCTACCCCCACCCACCCCATCCCACCAATGAAACTTTCAAAATGAGTCAAAACGCATCCATATGTTCAACAAACATTGAGTATCTTACATTATTGTTTGCCTTTACATCAACATCTACAGGGACGACGAAGAGTTATCAAAAGAGTGACCGATGTATACAGTATAGACAATAGGTGGTTCCCCGTATAGTCAGTTTTGTAACATTATTCTTTTTATATACAAGAAATACAACTCTAAAACTGGCATTGCCAGAAAATTAAATAAAACAACATATTTAAACCTACAGTGGAGAATGTGTTATTCTTTCCCAATAAACGCGTTTACGCTAAAACTATTATTTGCAGTGCAAACAGTTTGGAGCCAGATCAGACGCCGGGTAACCCGGCGTCTGATCAGGCTCCAAACTGTTTGCCACCAAAATAAACATGAAATATCAGAATTGTCCAAAAGTTGTTCTTTTCTACGTTTTAGCGCTTTGCGTTTGCGTACGTTTGCGTTTAAACGGGAAAGAATAACAGATTCTCCACTGTAACTAAAACGGGTTAATTCAACCTCATATTAAATGGACCAAGAAAACAACAGTTGACGGCCGAATTTGCATTTAGCTAGTCACTGCCATTTTTGATAAAATAAGAGCTTTGTAAAGAGCGAGTTCATTGGGCTGTCGATTGGTTCCCTAATACATTGCGCCGAACACTATTAACGCACAGGTACTTAACACAAATTACCAAAAAAATATTTTTTTTACTGGACTTCTATTATAGAGACAATGTATACAATGCAGGCGCGTCGCGGGGTCTTGAACATTGGGGCGGCGGAATTTGTGTACGCACTCTTACTAGGGGGGTCCGGGGGCATGCTCCCCCGGGAAAATTTTATTTCTAGATGGTCTCTGCTGCATTCTGAGGGTGTTTCCAGCATTCCAAACAAGTATAAGGCGAACATAATTCTGTGTAAAAAATGACTCCAAATGACCCAAAATTATTAATCTAAGATAACATTTAATTAGGCAGGTTGCCTTTAAGTATTGGGTCTGATTTATGAACACAGGATCGAGTGGGAACGTACAATAATTTAGGAACCAGGGGTCCGTCTTACGAAACGCCGTACGACAAAAATGGCCGTACGTCAGAACGTTACCTTACATACAACATCTGATTTCTCCATCTAACCATGTATTGTGGCATTTCTTTGGAATCGTTTTTCTTTTCAAGACGACACCAAAGAGATGCCACAAGACATGTTTAGACGGAGAAATAAAAAATAGATCTAATTGAGAGTTTTTTTTTGTTTTTTTTTTTAAATCTGACTCCTGTTAGCCTCCCTGATCTGGGCCACAGGTTTTCGGCGCTTAAGCTATGACCCCCCCCCCCCCCCCCAATAAATCTTTCAAAATGAGTCAAAATACATCCATATGTTCAACAAACATCCTTAACAAATGTTTCAAGAAGTTTAAAAAAAAATATTTTTTTTCGTATCATGTATGTAGATCTCTATACTATTTTACTTATAAATTAGCAAAGAAATTTTTTTTTTTTAAATTTCACGAAACTTCAGGAAATGTTCTTTTATTATGATTATTGAATGTATGGATAGATTTTAGGGTATTTTATCCACGTTTGGTGGTGGGGGAGAGGGGGGGGGGTATAGCAGCTAGGGGTAGTGTCATAGCCAACGGGCCGAATGCCTATGATCTGGGCGTACATTGTCTGCTACAGCTTAATTGACAAACAGTCGAGACAACAACATCTCTCTAGTCGGATTTACACTGCTTGCATATGGCAAATGTAATTCCTTTAAAAATAACTTTTCATAAATTAAGCGTACAATCGTATTGTGAATCTTTCACATTAATAATCTGGTTTTTCTTCTTTAATCTTCAAATTAAGTGAAGAGACGCAGGCAGACAGGTTGCTTTTTTCATCATACATACCTCGTCATAATGAAGCCACGAATGGGACTTGAACCACTGTGGGTTAAATGAACGTAGTTCATGCGATTTCTTCCCAAATGGGCGTTTCGGAAGGTTGGTTAGCTACAGACATATTGAAGAAACTCAAAAGAGTGAACGAAACAATATTTCTTACGTTTTTCTTCATTTTTCTCGAGTAATAACAATTTTCACATTTTTTAGTCTCATTAAAATATCACACAAACAGTTTAAGATCTAGTCGCTTTAAAGCGACTCGCAACCAGATGGTGCATTAAAAATAGTAATTTGTAAATATGTGTCAAACGCTTATATAAATGGTAAAGAATTAGTTTAGGATAAGAAATTCTGTTTAAAAAAATGTATTTCAATAAAAAAAAATATTGGTCTCTGGTGGGATTCGAACCCGGGGCCCGGCATTGGCGGACAGAATGCAAAATAGGGGAAACCGCTTAGACCAATGGACCACGGAACTATCCGTTTATCTCGGATCGATTTAACGTATTTCAATGTGTAGCGATCGAAAGTGCATACGACTCGGGTTTATGTCTGAGCCCGTGTAGAGAAGCAACAACAACTATACCGTCTACTAGTCGGTATAGAAAAACGACGGAAAATATCTAAAAATCTAAGATTCGGTGACGATTCTTGAGACTTTTTTTGGAGTGATCATATTCTTTTAATGTCAGAAGCCAAATAATGCCACAAATTTGCTTTTATTTGAGTATTTTATTTTATTTTGACAAGTACACCATCCGGTTGCGAGTACCTTTAATCGTTACCAATCAATTAGAACCACTATTGATCACCCGCCTGTTACCAATCAATTAGAGCAAGCACTGACCACCCGTCTTCATAGGCCACTCAGCTATAGGGGATTAACAGTTTGATAACGATGCTATCGGCGATCGCACCTAACGTTTTGCAATACACGTGTCATAAAGTGGTTACGTAACCGCTGAATCTGGCCTTCGCTGTGCCACTCTAACAGAACTATTTTGGTTTTGACAAATTACGAGAAAAACATCGCCGTTGCTTGCCGAATTATTGGGGCGGCGGTCGCCGCCCCTGCCGCCCCAGGAGCGGCGCCTCTGCAATGGGATCCAACAGGTAGTCTAAACTATCGACTTAATATACATGTAATTTGGCACAAAAGTAACAAGTGAAAGACTCGTTTCATTTTAAATGCCATTTTGAATAACAGAATGGATGGAATGAACCGAGTGGCCAACATTAAACAGGTAAAGTTTCTTTTAATTTTGCATTCTATGTAAATTATATGAAACTGAATATATTTCATTTAAAGATGATTTATAACATTTGGTGAAAGTTCCAGTCGCGTAGGCCGTTTATTGTGAACACCTAACAGATCACCCGACATGCATGTTGTCACAGTCACTGCTACGGCAAAACGAACGGGCTCCTGCATGCGTAACGCTTCGGTTCCCGTTAATCTAACTCATCGGCTCCCGTTAAAAATGGCGTCAGATGTCAAATCGACAACTGTGAGTATACAAATATGATGTTTGTCCTTGAGTATTGCTTTAAATGTAGACCAAGACGACTTTTACATACTGATGCATGCATACGTACTACTTTTTTTATACGACAAAATGTTAATGCTTGAGAGAGTTTCGACCGTTACGGCGATTTCTGAGGAAAGATGACACCAAATATGTGTTTTGAGTAGTCTGTGTCTAACACTCGTCAACTGCATATAAAAAAAATAATCCGTTTCGCTATTAAACAAGTAAAGATGTTGGTTGTGTTTTTATAACAATGAACCACGCTCCAGTTATAGTTTAAACATAATTTATTTCAATTAGATTCTATATACATGAAATGGGGTTACAGTTTAACAAATTCAAATTATTTAAGATAGCTATTTCCGCCAAAAACGTCTCGAGCTAAATACATCACTCTGTATCGCACTGTCAACTGGTAATGTGTATTTATTTCTAATGCTGAAATCCTGACTGTCTAATCAACATTGTTATAGGGATGTCTTAATGCAAAACTTCCATGGCACAAACTTTTAACTGAGCTTACTTTAACTGTAGACACAGAAAACAATCATTCAATGGATAACATCTAGCCTCTACTATCACAGCAAAACAGCGTATCAGGGGCCCGTTCCATAAAACTAATCCTGTCTTAAAAAGACAATTTCAAAGAGATGTCACAAGACAGGACTAGAAAGAGAAATAAGAAATTTAATGTATTTTAAACATTTGATTTACAACCTTTTTTTGTTGTATGAAGTTTTATGAAACGGGTCCCTGTAGCACAAACACCTATACAACTTTATACAAAAGCTTAGACTAGTGTCAACTGCCCCAGCTTATAACAAAGAATTTGCAGTTCTTTCAACCCTGCTCTCTGAATATTCATATATTACACCTCACACTTTATGGACATCTATCATCTGAACTATTACTTTGGCTAATAAGATCAAGAAGATTGTATTTGAGCCATATCATGTTTTCTGTTTGCCAAAAAAAATCCATCTATCTAATTAACTCTTTGCAAACAGTGTACCTGTGAGGAGTACACTTGTCCTATGCAAAAAGTGTTGACCCTGATCAGAGGGCTCCTTAAGGAGCCCTCTGATCAGGGTCTACACTGTTTGTAACTTTGAAATATATTGTAAAAATCAACCCTAAAAAGGCAAAAATGGACTAGACTAAATTGAAAACTAGAATTTTCCATTTAAGGTTTTAGGGAGGAAAGGCAGACTCATGTCAGACAGATCCTATAAGATAACAGTGAGGACGCTGATCAGACAGCTTCTTCAAAAGTTGTCTGATCTGTGTCTACACTGTTTGCAGAAAGAGTTAAAACATGCTAATAGCAGAGGCATAATGAGCAGAGGAAGGGTTATCGCAAATTAGATCACTAGACATCTGCTCATTAACAATCATTGTTTTTAAAAACAAACCAGTTGTGAAACAATTTATAGTAAAATATCCTCTATTATGACCACTAAATTGTGTTAACTATTAGGTGTATACAACAGGTGACTGCTTAAAGCAAGGTGACTGAAAAACAGAAAGCTCCTTTAGGAACTTTCTGTTTTACTATCACCTTACTTTGAGCTGTCACCTGTCTTTTATTCATTCAATTAGCCTCCGTTTTAGTGGCAGTAATCAATTTCATTCTTTTAACCCTTTCCCCCATAGAAGCGCCTTTTAGCCGATATGATTTATTCCTCTGCTGAAGAAAATAGTTCCAATTTAATCAGCCATGAATATATAGTATAGGGAATATTTTCTATGTTCTAGCACATGGAAGCTTAAAGCAGGCTGAAAGTAAAGCAGAATGCGCCTTAAAGGCGCATTCTGCTTTACTTTCAACCTGCTTTAAGTGGTCACCTATCTTCAACACTAGAAATAGGCTATCAGGTAAAGGGTTAAAACAAATTTCTATCTACTAACCAGCTTTCAATATCCTGAAGAAATAGTGTTTTAATTGCCATTTCTTTTGGAAAGCAAATACGTTTAAATCTTATACATTGTTCCGACATTGATTTTGAAAGACAGTGCCACCATCGGTATTGCAAAAGTAGTAGCACCAATTCTAAGATGATGAACAAAGGTTTAAAACAAAAATAACTGAAACTCCCTTACGTCAAACCCACACACATTTCTTCAGTTAAATTCCCATACCTCGAAATCACTTATGTTGTTAGTTTACCGGTACAAGTATTTCAAAGTTAAAACGTAGCTGAGCCACATTTAAACTTCAAAATACAGAGCAGTTTTGGCATATGCATATTCAGTTTATAGAGGTTCGATTGTATTAACACAAGTAAATACCTTAGACATATATTTATAAATATTTCTCTGTCAATGCTGATATACATAATTATAGAGGCCATATTTAAATAGAAATTATTTAATCTGTATGTTAACCGACACTTGTATTTGGTGAAAAAACAATATACAGAAAAACCTCCCTATTATGACCACTAAATTGTGTAAATTATTAGGTGTTAAAGACAGGTGACTGCTAAAAGCAAGGTACTGCCACCTTGCTTTAAGCTGTCACCTGTCTTTTATACAATTAATCAGCCCTCTTTTTGGTAGCCATAGTAAAGAGGTTTTACTGTACATCAAATACTCATTTGATATTGTTTCCACCAAACCTTATGTTATGGTCACTCATCAGAATCTTCTCAAAAGACAATTCTAGTAAGTAGTCCAAACTTAACCCCTTCACTGTCATGACATCATCAACTAAATAATTGTTGTTTACTTTTATCCCTCAAATTTAAATGTTAGGTATTTTGACATAAGAAATAGAGAAACTATCATCAAGCAGTTTGGATCCAGATCAGACGCTGCATTACGTGGCATCTGATCAGGATCTAAACTGCTTGTTGCACTTGGGGTATTAGGCAGTGAAGACATACATGAGAAAATGGTCGAGGTTTGACCACATGTATCTATAGCTGAATTATACAAAACAAAATTTGCAAGAAAAACTCTTGAATCAGGTATTTACCAGGCCGGAAGGATAAATATGAAACTATCTCCTCACACTGAGCTTTTCTTCCACTTTTGAACACATTTCAGTGATGAATATAGAAACAAATAAAAGGAACTCCCTATATCTTTTAACTTGAATAAACTAAGGTAGATAACTCCTATACTTCAACTTTCAATGCACTAAGGAAGACAACTCTCCACAATGCCATTTTAACATAACAGGCAGCACTATAATGAAATGAGCATATCAACTTAAATGAAATGAGCAATTTATGAAGGATGAGGACAATATTCAATAGCTGTATATGGCACTATACATGACTCAAGCTGCTAATAGAAATGATCTTATAGAAACTATTGATACAGTTAAACCTGTCTCCAGGGTTATAAAGCTTTTCAGTGGAGTCTGAAAAATTTCTCTAGCAATTGATTGGTCAGATTTGAGCCTAGGCTCAAATCTGACCAATCAAATACTTGAGAACAATACTTGTTTCCAAGATCTTTTATGCGGTTTTATTTTAAATTCTTAATATTTCACATAACTTTGTTAACTTTTTGCATGCTAAGTAATAATACTTTCTGCAACAATTGTTGTCTGCTACTGTTTTAAAAATAGCAGGGCTCCAGATAAGAGGTAGTTTTTTCAACAAATCCCACATTTTCTCACTATTTTTAGCACCAAATCCTATGGTGTTACTAACCATTAGAATCGTCTCTTCGAGACGATTCTAATGAGTAGTGACACCATAGGGTTTAATTCAGAAATAAAGATTTTAATTTTTGAAAAACTACCCTTATCTGGTGCTCTGAATAGGATTTTCAAAATTAGGTGTCCCAGTTTGGATCTTGATGAGACGCTGCAAAATGCAGAATCTCATCTGGATCAAAATTGTTTGCACAGGTAATCACGATTTCAAGGAAGCTAATATTATGTTCTATTGATGGTTCAAACCATTGTGATCACTAGGATACTATTTTAAGCCATAACTTCAGGCATTCTACACTGTATAGGCTGAAAGGTGTTCTTTCTCTACAATAATCCACAGATAGTTAATTATTGGACTGATTAAATCCGATCAAAATCTGCATGTTTTATTTCTTTTACTTGTAGAATCCTGGAATTAGATCAGGTCCTCTTCAGCCTTTTGCAGTCTTGCATTCAACATGTGGTTAAACTGCTGGACAGATTAAGGCCAGGTAATGTTTGCTGTATTCCATTTGTAGGCAAAGATGTGCTTTTTGTTGTTGCTCAGATGCTCTAGCTTTAGAGATACTGGACACTCTTAGGCCAGGCAATGTTCACTGTATTCCATTTGTAGACAATTATTAACTCTTTTGTTGCAGCTCAGTAGCTCTATGTTCAGAATGTCTGGACAAATGTAGGCCAAGCACTGTTAGCAGTGATCCATTTGTAGACAATGATGCACTTTTTTGATGCAGCTCAACTGCTCTTGCTTCAAGGTTATTGAACAGATTTAGGCTCAGTAATGTTAGCAGAGTTCCGTTTGTTGGCAATGATGCACCGTTTCGTTGCGACTCAGATGCTCTATCTTCAGATTTTCTAGACAGATTTAGGTCAGACAATGTAGGCTGCATTCAGTTTGTAGGCAAAGATAGAATGTTTTGTTGTGGCTTAGACCCTTTAGCTTCAGAGTTACTGGACAGACTTAGGCCAGGCGATGTTGGCTGCGTTCCGTTTGTAGGCAAAGATACATTCCTTACTGTGACTAAGTCGCTCTAGCTTCAGACCCTGGGGAGATTCCATGTCCATCATCTTACACTCTGAAATATACATGTGTTGATAGATTGGTTAGTGAGATATTTCCACTCTTAGTTTACACCAAAAATTCACTTAAGACATATGCATTAAGCAGGATGAAAGTAATGTAGAAATCTTCCTTAGGGTTATTTCTGCTTTACTTTCAGTCTGCTTAACCCATTACCACATAGCCTATTTCAAGTATCAAAGAGAGTTGACCACTTAAAGCAGGTTGAAAGTAAAGCAGAATGTGCCTTAAGCACATTCTGCTTTACTTCAAGTCTGGTTTAAGCTACCATCAGATAGAACATAGAAATCATTTCTTATTATACGTACATGTTATAAACTGGAACTATTTTTGTCTGACAGTGGAGAAATAAATTAAAAGCACAAAAATGAGAATCTATGTAGTAAAGGTTTAAAGTAGTCACTTGTAAGGAATTTAGATACATTTAAAGGCTTCAATGATTCCTCTTTAGCTCTTTGAACCCTAATGGTGAAATGGTGATTACTTTGGCAACAGTTTGTATCCAGATAAGCCGAGTAAAATAACATCTTATCAGGCTCCGAGGTTATAAAGCTTTTGACTTGAGTCCAAACTTAGATCGTTCCCAATCAAGTGCTCGGGAACACACTCAAACTCAACTAAAATGCTTTATAACCCCGGAGCCTGGATCCAAACTATTTGCCACTCTGACCCTATATAACAAAAAAAGAAATTTGGAGCTTTGTAATTTTAGACAAGTAGCAGATGACAATTGTTGCAGACAGATAAATTACTTAGCATTCAAAGACTTAAATGCCACATTTACAGGGCTCCAGATAAGAGTAACCTTAACAAATCCAACATTTTCTCACTAATTTCAGTACCATGGTGCTGAAATTAGTGAGAAAATGTTGGATTTGTGCAATCCCTATTGTTTAAATAGTCATTAGAATCATCTCGAAAAGACAATTCTAATGAGTAGTAGCACCGTAGGGTTTAATGCAGAAGTAAAGATTTTAGTTTTTGAAATGAAATGCAGTTATAGTATTTCTATTAAAGGGTCTCAAAACTATAAAATAAAACAGTCTTTAAAAGACAAATTAACAAAGTATATACGGTACCTTCTCCATTTTCCAGAGTGTATAGTCCATAGTCCTGTGGATTGGTAATCTTAAACTTGTGGGCAATCAAGGAGCCTGAAAAACAGGATAATAAACTTTTTTAATAACAGCTAGACCAACTGTTTCTGCAAGGGAAAAAAAACATGCAACACGAATTCATAAACCCTTCCCCCAATAGAAGAAGCACCTTTTAGCACATTTAACTTATTCATCCACTTAAGAAAATTATATAGTTCCAATTTATACAGTCATGAATATGTATAATAAGAAATACTTTCTATATTTTTGGAGATGGTGTAGTAAAGCAGGCTGAAAGTAAAGCAGAATGCGCCCTAAGGCACATTCTGCTTTACATTCAACCTGTTTTAAGTGATTACCTATCTTCAATATCAGAAATCTGCTACGGGGTAAAGGGATAGAAACACGAATGTGTTTGTAAATATACCAAATGTTTTTAGTAAACATACCCAAGTGTTTTTGGAAACATGTACAAAACATGAGTTACTTACAGACATCCTTGGTGGTCATGTTTGGTCTGACTGGAAGTGTCTTCCATACAATGGTGTCCCTGGTATGGCAATTCTGATGAAACCTTGCATGTCACTGATACTGGGCAGTTTCCC
Organism: Gari tellinella; assembly: GCA_922989275.2. Lineage (NCBI taxonomy): Eukaryota > Metazoa > Mollusca > Bivalvia > Cardiida > Psammobiidae > Gari > Gari tellinella. Next base: position 59,666,827 of record OV277858.1, read on the forward strand.
CTGCAATCAGAAATAGATGATTCTTGTTATCCCATTATCCCATAAATATGCCTGTTTACACATCAAGAGAATAATTCAAATCTATACAGTTGTGACAATTGGTTTACACGCCAAATATGTTATCCACGTAAAATAAAGTCGTTTTTATTATTATTATTATTATTACAATGCGCCATAAGAAATATTCTCTATATCCTAGCAGATGGATGCTTAAAACAGGCAGAAAGTAAAGCAGAATGCGCCTTAAGGCGCATTCTGCTTTACTTTCAACCTGTTTTGAATGGTCATCATTCTTAAAAACTAGACACAGGCTATTAGCCACTTGAACACCAAGTAATATTGTAATCTGCAACAACTGTCATTTGCTATTGTTCTAACAGGAAGATTTTTTTTCTCACAAATTTCTTTTCCAAATAGGGTCACTGTGTCAAACAGTTTGAATCCTGAGGAGAAGACCGAAAATGCAGCTTTCCCTATAAATTCAACCATCTCCTGCTGAATGTTCACATAATTATACACCGTCACCCCCACTATGAACATCTATCATCTTAACTATTACATTAGCTAGTAAAACACTAGGAATGAGTGCAGACTCATGTCAGATAGATCCCATTAGAAAACAGTGAATACCCTGATCACACAGCTCCTCAACATCTGGCTTTACACTATTTTCAAATTACCTGGCTGTCCTGTGAGTGTTAAGCACAGGTACGCCAACAACAACAACAACAACAAATGTCAATATGCTAATAGCAGGAGAGAAAGTTATCAGCTAACTGCACATTGAAATAAATATTACCTCATGATGGGCAGCCTTGGTCTCCTGCATTTCTCTGAAGTTTTTAAGCACCAGTACTGCGCTACTCAGTGAGGTCAGGTAGTACCCACCCTCCCCAGTCAACAGGGAGGGATGGAGTAAACCCCACATATAGTCAGCCTCAATCTCCACAGACACCATACCACACTGGATCAAGATGTAGATCAACATCGGCAAAAAGTCTGAACAGAAAGAAAAGAATACAAACTATTAATGTATGTGTACTTTAACATTTTTCCGTTATAAAAATGCATTTTCACACCTTTTTTTGACCTAACCAGCACAGACATGCATTTTCATGTTTCTACCCTTTTTCTGATATAATTATATGAATCAATGTGCAAAAATCTCCTTTAGTTTTTATGAGTAAAAATATTTGGTTTGGTTTGTTTGTTTATGTCCATTTCTGCCATCAATGGACTAATTGGATGCCCCAGAGAGAAGGGGTGGATAAAGAAAACCCGAGCGCAATACGCTATAAGTGAAAAGTTAAGTGGAATTAATGGGACACTAAAACATCCATGATTATTTTCATGGTGTTACATAAAAGTACAGGAGCATTTTGCACTATTTGTGTCCTGAATTAAGCTTGCACCTGTCCTAAAGACTACCAACGTAATACCAATCTTACTTTAATTAAATGTACACAATGTAAACTTTAAGTTACCATCAGCTCCAAAAGTGCTTGCTCCTTGCTGCCGGCTTGTGGTTACCTATTTAAAGTAAATTAAAGCATGGATGATTAAACAAGGAAACAACAAACTCTACTTATTTCTGCAATTTTAAAGTTTTGCATGTGCCATTAAATTTTCTCACATAACTACCCCTGTTTTCTATAGCAAACATCGATCACGAATATCCTTGTCTCCAACATGTGTGAGATCACTTTGATGATGTCACTCTAACGTCACTATTTATTAAGGCGTTATTACATCATCGGGATTAAAAACAAGAGGGCCATGGCCCTAAATTCGCTCACCTGAGGACATTGAAGTTTGTACCTAAGTTGACTGGGCAAGACAACATTTTAATATAGCTATAAATGGAGTTATCTTCCGGACAAGAAAACATGACAAAAGTGAATTTTGTTGCCAAGCTTATGACCCTTATCCATGACACATCCTCTTATCAAGCTTTTTCCATTTCCGGTAAATGATAATTATTTCACTAGCGTCAGCAGAACTGGAGTTATTTTCCTGACAATAAAATATGACAAAGGGGAAAACAAAATATTGCTGCCCTTATGCATGGCATTTTCTCTCATCAGTTTCTTTCCATACATAAAATTTCATTACAATAGCATCAGTAGAACTGGAGTTGTCTTCTTGACAAGAAAATATGACAAAGGGAAATAACTAAAAAAACAATGATGTCAGAGTTATGGCCTTTGCAAATGGCACTTCCTCTCATTAGGCTCTTTCAAATAGGCAATTTCATTTTACCCATTACCCCATAGCCTGTTTCTAGTTTTGAAAATAGGTGGCCACCTAAAGCAGGTTGAAAGTAAAGCAGAATGAGTCTTAATGCACACTTTGCTTTACTTTCAAACTGCTTTAAGCTACCATCTACTAGGATATAGAAACTTATTTCACATCTTACATTTTCATGACTGTTTAACCCTTTCCCCCATAGAAGCGCCTTTTAGCGCATTCAGTTTATTCTTGCTCTGAAGAAAATAGTTCCAATTTATACATTCATAAATATGTATAATACAAAATATTTTCTATATTCTAGCAGATGATAGCTTAAAGCAGGCTGAAAGTAAAGCAGAATGCGCTTAAAGCGCATTCTGTTTTACTTTCAACCTGTTTTAAGTGGACACCTACATTCAATACTAGAGATATGCTATGGGGGAAAGGGTTAAAGGGGAATTATTTTCTTAAGTGGAGGAATAAATCAAAGGCCTAAAAATGCACATTTATGGGGTAATGGGTTAACAAATGTCAGTATTTATTGGGGGAAAGGGTTGAATCCTGGACAAGAAAAAATGATAAGACATGCAGATAACTGTGACAAAACCAATATTAAACATATGTATAAATATGGCATAAGACATAATTACATAACTGTCAGTGGATCACTTCCAGATCCTGTTTCTCTAAGTATGAAGCAGACTGAACCATTTCTAAACTATAGCAGACAACATGTTCAGTTCTGTTGGCCTGATCACTGAGGTCAAATATTATGTAAGAGTACTGTAGCATTAGCAGCACTGCTGCTGGAAGCTTACCCTTACCAGACTGAAATGATGTCTGCTAAATACCTTCTGTGTGTAAAAAATGTACATTTTTTTTTTTTAGAAAATGTTAAGTTGGTAAATGAGTGGCAAATAGTTTGGATCCAGATTAGATGCAGCATTATGTTGCATCTGATCTGGATCCAAACTGTTTGCAAATATTGGTTATTTGCCCATAGTATATTAAGGGTAACTCAGGTAAATACAGTTCTGCCTAAATAAAAAATACTGTAAAACCTGCCTAGAGCAGCACTTAAACTGTACAGGGTGGTGTCAAATGTGACCCTAGGGATTTCATTTTAACAAACTATAGAGAGATCCACCAGGAGATTCTACTGTACAAATATCAAAGCTTAGGGCCTAGTAGTTTTGGGCAAGAAGATTTTTTAAAGATTTTTGCTTTTGGGCTTTTTCAAGCAGAGTTTGTGCTTTTTTTTCCTTTTTTTTGAACAACTTCTGTAGAGAAGCATCCAAGGAACATCATGAGCAGTTTGAACTCTCCCTACAATCGGCGGGTTTCAGAGGAGATGTCGTTTGAAGTAAATGTGAACGGACAGACGGACGGACAGACAGACGGACAGACGTACTACGGACGGTGAGCGGTCACAATAGCTCACCTTGAGCCTTTGGCTCAGGTGAGCTAAAAAGCCTATTGCTTTAAAAATACTTAAAATTGTTGGTTATGTGAGAAAAAGAATCTGTCATGAGTCAATGTTTAAGACAAGTTGATCTCAATCTCGTCTAGAAAAGAAAAGTTATTAAGCTCGCCAAGGCTCGCTTAATAGCATTTCAATTCTAGACTCGTTTGAGATCAGCTTGTCTTAAACATCGACTCATGACAGATCCTATATGTCTCCACAATCTACCCACATAAAGTTCTAAATTCAGAATTATCTCCCTTGACATATAACATCTACTTTTAAAATTTGCAATTAGTCATCTAATTAGTTACATTTGTAATTGGCTGTTTCAAATGGTTTTGGTTCAGATCAAAACTGTCACTTGAATTGTATTTCTTGAAATTATATTCTTGAATTGAATGACTGTAATTTAGAATTTCTACAGAATTTTTTTCCCGGCAATATAATTATATTCAGAATTAAAACAAAATGAATTTTGTTTTAAAAAATGTGTTTTAAAGATCTTGGTTAATTCTAATTAAATGTGGGTTTGAGTGAAATTTGATGACGGGATCCAGTCTAATATGTAATATATCTTGGTTATACTTACACATCTGTATATAGCAGATGTGGCTCCAAGCAGATTTTCAAGCTTCTTCAGTGGAGAATAGGACTTCTGCATTCTGATGAAGAAGTGTTTGATCATCTCCAAGGTAGGACCACTGGGTATTGCTAGACCTTTCTGTAATGTAAATAATCATAATCATGTTACCTAACCCATTACTCCATAACTATGCCTGCTTACATGAAACACAGAATAAAATTTCAGATATCTTTCTGGGCGGTAACTTAAAGCAGATTGAAAGTAAAGCAGTGCTTCATTAAGAGCATTCTGCTTTACTATCATCCTGCCTTAAAGCGACTCGCAACCTGATTTAGCATGAAAAATAGTAATTTGTAACTACATGTATGTGTCAAACTCTTATATAAACGGTAAAGAATTAGTTTAGGATAAGAAATTCTGTTTAAAAAAATGTGTTTCAATAAAAAATAATATTGGGCTCTGGTGGGATTCGAACCCGGGGCCCGGTGTCATATGGTATTCTGACCTGGGGGTAAAATGACCCGCGGGTCAAAATAACTTAAATTATTTTGACCCGCTGGTCATTTCACCGCTATGGTGAAATGACCCCCCCCCCCCCCCCCCCCACCCCTCCGGCATGGGCGGACAGAAGGCAAAATAGAGGAAACCGCTTAGACCACTGGGTTATGTAACTATTCCTATAATTGGATCGATTTAACGTATTTCAGTATGTAGCGATGGAAAGTATGTACAACTACATAATTCGGCTCGGGTTTATGTCTGAGCCCGTGATCAATTTCTATAGCAACTTTCGACGCTATGGATAAAACGATGGAAAATACCTAAAACACTAAGATTTGAAAACTTTTCTAGAGGGTGTTTTTAGACTGGTCATATTTTTCCAATGCCAGATGCACGATAATGCTACCTTTTTGGTTATATTTGAGTATTTTCTTTTATTTTTGCAAATGCAAAATCTGGTTGTGAGTTGCTTTAAGTGTGCAGGCATTTCAAAACTATAAACAGGCTATGGGGGTAAACAGTTAACTAATGGCAATATGTATCTTTATTTTTTTTAAATTAAATTGTAATCTTTATTTATTTTACATTGATTTCCAAATTATATTGACACACACATTGATGGAAACAAAAGAATAAACCCTTTACCCAATAGATATTCTTTTTTACGACTTTAATTTATTCCATCTCTGAAGAAAATAGTTCAATTTCATACAGCCATAAATATGGACCATGAGAAAAATGAAATTTTCTATCAGATGGTATCTTAAAAGCAGGCTGAAAGTAAAGCAGAATGAGCATTCTGCTTTACTTTCCACTTGTTTAAGCCATAATGTTTACCCAATAGCCTGTTTCTAGTATTAAAGAAAGGTGGTCACTTACAGCAGGTAGAATGTAAAGGAGAATGCGCCTTAAGGCGCATTCTGCTTTACTTTCAACCTGCTTTAAGCTACCATCTTCTAGAATACAGAAATTACTTAAAATACATTAGAATTTTTTTCTATAGTTAAGAAATAAAATAAAGGCGTAAAAAGGCGTATTTATGGGGTAATTGGTCACCATGGAGTAATAGGCTAAGGCCAGCTGAAATACTGCTCATATTTGAGGCACTGTTACGAGACACACATTTCCTGCATCTCAAGGTGAATGAGACAGATCTGCCTAGAAAATAAAGTCTTTCTCAAATAAATTGACAGTAGATGCCTACAAAATGACAGACTGGAATAATTGGATAGAATAAATGCCTCACATGTCATAGACTTGTCTCTACATTGATATACAGCAAACATTTTCTCAATGGGTTAATCTTGAATTGGACTAGACCCAGTAGTTGTCTAATGGGAGAATTTTGAAAGTCACTTGTTTCATCTTTTTATCGTTAACCCAATACGCCATTACCTATTTCTAGATTTTGAAACAAGGTGACTACATAAAGCAGGTTGAAAGTAAAGCAGAATGTGCCTGAAGGCACTTTCTGCTTTACTTTCAGTCTGCTTTAAGGTACCGCCCACCAGAATATATTTCTTTTGTTGCATATTCATTTTTCAGTGAAGGAATAAATCAGTCGTAAAAAGGCATATTTATGGGGTAATGGGTTAAATCTTTTCCTACTAAGTCATCAGTGTAGATCACCCATATCCAACAATGTTTTCAAGACAGATGACTCTTTAAAGTAGATGAAAGAAAAGCAGAAAGCTCCTAAAGGGGCTTTCTGCTTTACTTTCTCCTTGCTTTGAGCTGCCACTTATATTTGGAATATTAAATTGTAGCATTTTTTCAGAGCAGTAGGTAGAGGTGCTCAAAGGCTCTTCTACGAAATATTAAGATAACCCTTTACTAGATACACATTTTTACACCGTTATTTTCATTCATCCACAGAAGAAAATAGTTCCAATTTATATAATAATGAATATGTATCATAAGAAATATTGACTATATTCTAGCAAATGAGAGCTTAAATAGGTTGAAGGTAAAGCAAAATGCACCTTTAGCACATTCTGCTTTACTTTCAACCTGCTTTATGTTGTTACCAATCTTCAAAACTAGAAACAGGCCATTGGGTTACAAAAGAAAGAAATTCACAATGAGTTAGATAATAGAAGATAAGTGTTTTTGGTTGTTGAGGAAAGATTTAAAAGCTGAAGACAAATGCGTACCCGGATGCCAATTTCCTCGGGACTCTTTGTCCTGGCATACTTGATATTACTGGAGAGCAGCTTGAGATTACCATTCCTGAAAGAACAAATATCACAGTATAATAAGCTTCTAATATACAGCAAGATTCATGATTAACCTTTGCAATGCTGTTTTTTCAATTGGACTCTTACAGATTCCAATTAACCCATTAACCCATAAATAGACCTTTTTATGCCTTAAATTTATTCCTCCATAGAAGAATATACATGTATTTCCAATTTATACAGTCATGAATATGTACCATAAGAAATAGTTTATATATCTTAGCAAATTGTAGCATAAAGCAGGCTGAAAGTAAAGCAGAATGCGCATTCTGCTTTATTTTCAACCTTCTTTAAGTGGTCACCTGTCTTCAAAAGTAGAAACTGATTATGGGGTAATGGGTTAATGACTCACTATTGGTAGCTTACACTTACTCAGATGGGTTTGTTCCTAATATATTCAACTATATTACTATCAGTGCAGACCCTGATCAGGACTCATGCAAAATCCATATGGTTTGGTTCTACATTGTTTGTGTGTATATTAAACTTTTCCAGTTCTAGCAAACCAAGGTTTAAATAAGGTAATTATTTTAAGTACTGGCTATAAAATACCAAAGGTTGTCACTACACATTAAAACTTTCTCTTCCTAATGAGAAGTCACAACCATAAATGGGATTCCAACATAAGGAAGAAACTGTCTAAAAGCTTTAAATATATTCGCTCTTATCTGAGCCATTGGAGATTTAATCAGTGCAGTACTATATCACCTGTTAGAAGACTAAACTGCCTAGTCCATGAAGTGCACTGTTTAGTTTTTGATCCGCGATAGCGCAGCGCAGCGTAGCGTTTTCGCGGATTCATGTATACCAAATTCGCAAAGTAACACATTTCTTACTGCAAAACTGACTACAACCAAATCTAACAAGAAAATAGTGCTTGCTTTTAGAAGTGATCTATGCTTTGATAGCACTATACATGTGGGTTGAAGTAAGTTGTATCTCTTCTAATTAATTTAATATGAGATTTTTCAATGGTTTCCGGAAGGTCAGAATATGTCTTTTGCTTTATTTTTAAGAAAATGTTGAATAGTATTCATTCGCGAAAATCGCTGATGTCCGTTTTACGAAGCATACTCGGTCCTGTCCGTATAGCCAATAGTTTCGACCGACGAGTATAACGGGGAAAGCCGAGCAGCTGTTCGTATTACATTGCGAAAATCGCCGATGTCCGTTTTACGAAGCATACTCGGTCCTGTCCGTATAGCCAATAGTTTCGATCGACAAGCATACGGGGAAAGCCGATCAGTTATAACGGGAAACGTCTAATCTGGTTTCCGGTACTGTAGGATTATGTGCGTGTTAACCGGGAACCAGAACGAGATATTTTACGTGGGTAAATAAAACATGCCATTTTGCTGAAGTGAAAATTAACCTTAGCAGAAAGAAAAACACGAAGAGGAGATAAGCAAATTGTTATTTGCTCAGAGAGATTGTCGACGGAATTACTTCAAAGTAAGTACGTAGATATTGGTCGTGTTCGAATCATTGAGTTTGTTGACATCGAAAAGTGGGCGGAGCAAATGCGCGAAGATTTACTGATGACAATGATTTTGGCCCGACTCAAATAGAAATTGTGGTCAACGAAAACTTTATATTAGTGTTTTCTTCTGACATATCAGAGTTATTTAAAAGGGATGATCACCGTACTCGTTGATTTCCGTACAGTTAGCCAGGGATACGGAAAGCTGTATTTAATTTACGCACAAAAAGCCTCGTGTAAAAGCCTTTAAGGATTCTACGACGTATTGATACAGATACAATAACTTATTGTGCGTAATGTACAGAAGTCTTTATAGTAGAGAAGAATAAACGCAAACACAATCACTGACAATGCACTAAACTGTAGATGTTTTATTTTATCTTTTTAATCTGGTTCAGGTTGGCAAACAGATTGGAGCCTAATCAGACGTCAGGTTACCCGGCGTCTGTTCTGGCTCCAACCTGTTTGCAATGGACATAATAGTTTTTAGCATTTTATAGGATTCTACGACGTTCTATATTCAGATTCAGATTCATAAACACGTTTATTGAGAATGAATAACATATCAGTAAAATTAGCGCAGCTGTCTCTTGCTGCACGAGGATCATGCTGAATATCTCAAGTTTGAAAGTGTGCAACTATATAGATCCGATGTTACCTTGCTTACCTTTTTACCATTATTAACTATATTGTTCTAAAAATAACTTTGACAAGTCAGAAACATCGAACAATACTTCCGGACAAAAGGAAATGAATAAAACACCCTTTAAAAACAGTCGTAATGCCCCCAATTTTGATAAAGGCAGCGGCTAGACGTCCGGAACCTGACAGCTAGCCAACCGTCACAGGACGGGCTAGACGTCCGGAATAAATTTCTTTCAGGAAATATACTGCTTTATATGTGGGTTAGTGCCTGGGTATATTTAAAACAAGTTGAAACAAAACTAAATGCATTTAATTTTCCATAAAACAACAGAGAGCAATAACAAATCACATTTATATAAAGGAATTAAATTACCTTCACTTAAGACCAACGTTCGCATCCGCCAGTTTAATTGGTAATAGACTGTTGCCCTGATTTTGTCGTTATTAGATTAGCACGCAGGACATTTTTGTTGATTTTATTGTAATTTATGCATGTAAATATCATACTGAATGTTAAAATTAGAGATTGAAGTTAAATATGCCGAAAGTATTTCAAATGGATGGACTACGTATGATATCAATACGTTGATTATCGCCAAATCTAATTATCACAGCCGGTATCTCCATGTCCACGTGGCTAGCAGCAAACTGTGAATGTATCGGAAATAACATTAACAAAGCCATGCAAAAAAAATCCATTGTTATTAACAGTTAAGCATCGGCATAAAGTGGCATTTAGAGTAAAAGTTTGAGTAATACATGTATTTATGAAGGTCATTATATTTCGAAAAAAGGAAGACCTTTCCATTACCATAGTTCGCTGTGAAATTCTAAGTTGGAGATATTTCTCTGACATTAAGGAAAACAATTAAAAAAGGGAAACATTCTGTCGTGGACGTCATGTACATTTTTTCAAAGTGTCAGTTTAGCGAAAGGTACAGGTCTTCAATCATCAATTAAAAATTCCTGCGAGAGTGCGGTTTTCCTACTAAGGTGGGGACAAAATACGGCAACAACGACAATGGCGGATGCGATCGTAGCTCATAGTGACGGTAAATTAATTCCTTAAAGTGTGACTTGTTTCTGTTCTCGCCGATTTTCTGAAGTTCAAAATTGTATTTAAGGTTGTTTGCCATATATATCCAGGCACTAACTCACGTAAATTATGCAGTATATCAGGGGTGTAAAAATCTTTCAAAAGCTACTCGCCCTGTAGGGCTAGTTGCTATTGAAATCCACTCGCCCTCTGCAACTTTTGCTCGTCCGTGAATTTTCATATGTACTAAAACTTTCACAATTTTCTTATTCGTTTATTTAAATTCGAAAATATCAACATATAGAAACGCACTGTTTAACTGTTTCAATTCTTGTGGGTCTTGTCATCGTTTCGACATCCCTGTTAATGCCGCTATTTTACTACGAAAACGACTGAAGATAGTTTTGTTAGGTTGTTTACATTTTGACAAGTAGCGGGAACTAACGGTGCTTCCGGTTTTTTCGGCATGTAAAATTTTGACTCGTTCAAATTAGGTACGAAATCGTCGAAGCTTTATATTAAGAAATGTTTGCAGTTTGACAGATGATTGAATAATAAAACACGTTATAACACTGTTATTCATACTTTAATTTTATAATTCGAATAAATATTTGAACCACCCCTCGATACTTTCAACACAAATAAACCTTTTTGGGCCGAAACTTTCGTACTTTGAAGGCCGAATAATATAAAGAAGAAACAAGCAGGTGCCTGTGAATAGGAACGCCTCCAAACTCGTTGTCGATAATAGTGAAATGCAAAACATTGTAGAAAATGTGTCGTTGATGTTGACACACGCAGAGAACTTCAGCCGTTTTAATTTGCACTCTAATTACACTGCCCAAAAGATCCACTCGCCCTTAAGGTCGAGTATATATTTGAAAGCACTCGCCCGACTTCAAAACCTACTCGCATTGGCGAGCGGGCAAGTGGAATTTGACACCCCTGTATATGCTCTGACGAAAATCTATTCCGGACGTCTAGCTTACCCTCACAGGGCAGGCTAGCCCTCCGGAACCGGACGGCTATAGCCACTTCCTTTTATAAACGCATATAATGCCATGCGGTCTGGATCCATTCGATTAATTGAGGTCTTCATGTTTGTTTTATCTAGAGACACAAATCACATGGTATAAACATGGTCACGTGACTAAATCATCGCTCGATTTTAGGGTTTGTTAACATTTTGTCAACGGAAAACATCAAGTTAGTGTTGATTCGAATAGAACTTGTTGACAACTATTCCAACTAACGCGAGTGTTTACACCCCAGAGGCCACACATTTTCTCCAATCTTTCTCAAACTTGCTCAGGTTGTATATTACCATAAGAATTTAGATGAGTTTAATTATGGTTGTAATCAGATCAATAGGTCAAGAGTTATCTACCTTTAAATTGCTGAAAATGATATATTTAACACTGTGTTTTCACTCCAGAGGCCACAATATCTACTCAAGCTTTCTTAAACTTGCTCAGATTGTATATGAACATACAAGTTCAAATAAAGGTGATTATGGTCGAAATCAGACAAATAGGTCAAGAGTTATCTACCTTTGAATTGCTGAAAATGCCGTATCTAACAGCATTTACACTGTTTCAACTACAGTTTTGAACAGATTTTGATTATTCTTGCACACAATGTATATAGCTATAGGTTCTCAAAGGAGTGCAATTATTGTTTAAAACTTATTGTGACAATATTTATCTGCCCTTGATATACTTTGAAATGCTAAAAAAGGCTTCATTTCAGTATTGTTTAGTGTCTAGTTATCAGCCCTTGATGTACTCTACTATACTAGAATTATGAGGTTGTATTCCAAAATGGTTTACATGCTATACTGCAAATTTGAATAGATCTAGATGAAAACGGGTGAAACAGAAAGGTAAAGCTATCAGGCTTCAGTACAAAAGGTGAGCGATATCAGGGCCTTCAGGCCCTCTTGTTCTATATTTAGAATCAATGTATTATAAATGGAATCTGTCTCAACCTTACTCACCATAATAAAATATCTGTCTTGTCCAACCATAATTGATTGTTTATCAAGGTGGCTTGCCTAAGGACTGCCTTTGGAGACCTCTGATCTGGAGCAACACTGTTTGCATAGTCATGTGTACCTTCAGAGGTGCACAGTTTGTAAACGACGAGTAAACAAATACTCATTACTAGTCCTGATTGGATGTAAATGAGTGTCTATCCATTTTTCCTAATTTGTTGATATTGCTTTGGTTAGCTCTGATTAGCTGTAACTTTTGTTTCATAACCCCATGAAAAAAATAATTCAGGCCGCGCCTTGTCAGGACTACTTTCTCTTAGTCCAACAGTTACTGCTCTCCAAGAGCGCTGCATGAAGCAGGACGCCGAATGATGTCATTGACTTAACTGCAAAACAATGTCGCGTTTTGGCGGAAAATATATATGGCGAAGGGACTACAACCTACGTTTTAAAGTGTTAAATAATGAACACTCGTGTCAGATTCTCTATTTAACCCTCTTAAATTCAGTAGTGATATTAAATTATGAGGAATAATTGGGAACATTTATTGTATTCATGGAGGTATGAAAAAAAACCTGGACACACTTTTGTATGAAACCGCTTCGCTTTCAATATATTTAAAAGAAGAATTTTTAGAAAACTCAGAACTATACACAGCAAAAATAGAAACTTTACATTGGATTCTAATGTGTATATTTCTGTCTACAAACACAATTTTTCAGAAGCTTAAGTTAGTGTTATTCGAAACTTTGGATCAATGTCTGCAATTTCTCAACAATGGTGATGAAAAAAAATCCAAAAGCAACGTCGTTATTTGACGTCAAAATGCAAAGGGGTCGATTTTAAAATTATCAGAGATGTGAACGTGTACGCAAGATGTGTTTTATTCATTTTACTGTTTCATTTTAAGTGATCGACTTTTTTTGCATAAAGACAGTTTAGTCATAAGTTAAGATCTGTCCTGTATACGGTCTACTGGTACGGATAGGACGTAAGAGTGTGGTCGTCTCTATGTGACGTCAACGATCTCCGAGTCCGACGATCCCAGACATAACCCGTAGCTCTCAGTCTGTAACGAGTAGTTAGGATATGAATTGTCTATCTTATGCGTCCAAAATGACGCGCAACATCAGTTACTGACGCAACCAAAGTAAGCATGCCAAATGGCCTGATATCTGTGATTTTTAGCTCACCTGAGCTAGCTCAGGGTGAGCTTTTGCAATCCTTGAATGTCCGTCGTCCGTCGTGCGGCGTCAACAATTTCAGTGTTTACACTCTAGAGACCACAATATTAATCCAATCTTTCTCAAACTTTCTCAGATGGTATATTGCCATAAGAGTTCAAATGAGTTCGATTATGGTTAAAATCGGACAAATATGTCATGAGTTATCTACCTTTGAATTGCTGAAAATGCCATATTTTACAGTGTTTACACTCTAGAGGCCACAATATTTATCCAATCTTTCTAAAACTTGCCCAGATTATATATGACCATAAGAGTTCGGATGAGTTTGATTTTTGTTGAAATCTGACCAAAAGATAAAGAGTTATCTACCTTTGAACTGCTGAAAATCCCATATTTAACAGTGTTTACATTCTAGAGTTCACAATTTTTATCCAACCTATCTCAAACTTGCTCAGATTGTATATTACCATAAGAGTTCAGATGAGTTTGATTATGGTTGAAATCAGACTAATAGGTGGAGAGTTATCTACCTTTGAATTGCTGAAAATGCCATATTTAAGGTGGTTCGACAGCGGGCGGGCCGCATTTCGAGTTCCGGAAATGCTGATGACTTTCACCTGATCTTTGCGGCACATGCTTATAGTAGAAAATGTAGATAAAGAAAAGTTTGAACTGCTTCAGTGTCTTCTCTGTTAGCGCAGTTGATACGGTGATTGACTTGCAATCCAAATGTTCTAGGTTCGATTCCCACTCGCTTCAAAACTTTTTTTTTAACAAATTCTCCGATTTTAGTGACTAGTCAATCCATAACGCAGTGATCAATGGACAGGCTATGTTAAGCCACGTAATAATGAATAATATCAGATGCAAGTATAGTCATGTGACAGCTAAATTTGTGAGGATTATAGCCTATATGACAGATGGCAGCTTAACAAAGGACAAAGGTAATGCTAAAAGATAGATCCTAAAGGAGCTTTTATGCATTACTTTTGTTATGCATTAAACAGTCACTTGCCTTTAAAGATCTACAGGCTAACGTATTCAATGGTCCCTTATTAAAGGTTTGACTTAAGGTATTATTTAGAGCTGACGGCATTTTAAAGTTGAACTCAAGGGAGGTTACTCGTTTTGTGTTAACATTTTGTCAGAATTTCAGGAAAGCATAAGTTATATCTATCTAATAAGAGTAAAATTAGTGTATGTTAAACAGCTAGATTTTTTGTAATTTGAGATTTTCAGAATTTGACTTTTTTAAAATATTGATATTTCCAGAAAATATGTTATGAAATACTTTTGTTTGCCCACTATCTTATAGTCTATGTACAGTTTACTTGAATGTACAGAAATTATTGAGTTATATCATTTTATAAAGAAATTATTCCTGTTTATTAAAAAAGGAGCTTTTCTCGACAAAAGGTCCTCTCAGGAAAAAACGGCACTGTAACTTTTTTTTATATTAACGATTTTTCACTCTCCATATGGTATATTTCAATTTAATCAAGGTTTCAAAGAATTCTGACACAGAATAAGCTGACCCGCGAACCACCTTAAGGGTGTTTACACTCTAGAGGCCACAAATTTTATCCAATCTTTCTCAAACTTACTCAGATTGTATATTACCATAAGACTTCGGATGAGTTCAATTATGGTTGTAATCGGATCAATAGGTTGAGAGTTTTCTACCTTTGAATTGCTGAAAATGATATACTTAACAGTGTTTACGCTCTAGAGGTCACAATATTTATCCAAGCTCTCTCAAACTTGCTCAGATTGTATATGACCATAAGAGTGCGAAAAAGGGTGATTATGGTTGAAATTGGACAAATAGATCAAGAGTTATCTACCTTTGAATTGCTGAAAATGCCATATTTTACAGCGTTTACACTATTACAACTACAGTTTTCAATGGATTTTGATTATACTTGTACACAAAGTATATAGCTATACGTTCTTGAAGGAGTGCAACTATTGTTGAAATCTAATCATTGTGGCAATAGTTACCTGCCCTTGATGTACTTTGAAATGCTAGAAAAAGGCTTCATTTCAGTATTGTTTAGGCTCTAGTTATCTGCCTTTGATGTACTCTCTTATACTAGAGTAGGTCGACAAATTTGACTGGATTTAGAATAAAACGGGTGAAATTCAAAGGTAAAGCTATCAGGCTTCATTACAAATGGTGAGCGATATCAGGGCCTTCAGGCCCTCTTGTCATAAAACTGTGGCATCTCATTTTTGAAACGCAGGTGTTTACAAGTTTGTTTTTTCGGTGTTTGGCTAAAGTCTGTGTGTGCCGTGCTGCATTAAATAAACTTTCAAAAAACCTGACTAGGTCAACTCGCCGTCAGTGTTAAATACTGGAAGTGGAAAGCGTGCTTCGTTGTGCACAGTACAAATTAGCGAGAGTGTGGCTCTTTATGGTCTTTATCGATAACTCAATTGTGAAATGTGTGTATATTTTATGACACGTATAGTACCTCATTTAAACATCGCTTAAACCGGCTCTAAAGTATGTAAAGTTTCTATTTTTGTTAAGTTAAGTAAATTAAATGAAAACAAGATTTGTTTGCAAAACGCTATGCCCCCTTATGTGACAGGTCTCTTAAAAACCGTGACCTTTGTCTGACATTACCCAACTTGTACTCAAGCAGGTACATGTAATCAACAAATTACAGAATAAAAATAATAGATCTATCTTAAAATATTCTCATCATTCATGAAAGAATTAAATGCAATTCAACTGCCTTTTAAAGATGGAATTTGACACTGGCTACATTTCAAATTCTTTACCCCTGTCAATCAAGCAGTAGATCCATCTTGGTGCAAAATGTACCTTAAATTGAATTCTGCTTAATCATTTGATGTATACCCCTCTGTAACCAGGACTAAACAATACTTATTGATGGAACAAAAATAGCTGACAACTTACAGCACAGTGAAACAATTAAAAGCAGAAAACATATTTAAATGCTCTCTGCTTTACTTTCATCTTTCTTTAAGTGACCACCTGCCTTATACAATAAATGATTACTGTAGCCTCAGTTGTGGCTACAGAGTGGTTTACTGAATTGCAAAACCTCATCCTTGGCAACTCTCAAGACCTTCACTCTTTGATTTATATTGGTTGTTTATTGTGAAAACTTACACATATTTTTTAACTACATGTATTTCAACAGGGGAAATGGTAACATGGTATGGATGGATCCCATGGATGAGTCAGATTGTATGGAACCACAGCACTAAATGGGTCATTTAGCAGTAAGCACCGATGGATGATGAGGGATGAAGAGATGAAGATGATTTCAGGACAGCTGATTTCATCTAATCTCATTGATTGTGATGAAGGGCATGGTAACATCACACTAACATGGTACCAGACCTTTCAAGGGGAATTCAACAGCCATACAATAAGGTAAATTATTGCTTCTTTCTTTAAAAAACTACATAAATTTAGAAAAAGTTAAAACTTATACACCAGTCAGCTGAGGTTAGCCTTTGTTAGCTGCTAGCTCAGGGTGATTTGCAATCCTTGAATGTCCGGCGTCCATCATCCATCGTGTGTCGTCCGTCATCCGTCGTCAACTATTTTAGTGTTTACACTCGAGAGGCCACAATATTTATCCAATCTTTCTCAAACTTGCTCAGATGGTATATTGCCATAAGAGTTCGGATGAGTTTGGTTATGGTTGGAATCGGACTAATAGATCATGAGTTATCTACCTTTGAACTGCTGAAAATGCCATATTTAACAGTGTTTACACTCTAGAGGCCACAGTTTTTATCAAATCTATCGTAAACTTGCCCAGATTGTATATGACCATAAGAGTTCGGATGAGTTCGATTTTTGTTGAAATCGGACAAATAGACCAAGAGTTAACGACCTTTGAATTGCTGAAAATGCAATATTTAACAGTGTTTACACTCTAGAGGCCACAGTATTTATCCAATCTTTCTAAAACTTGCCCATATTGTATATGACCATAAGAGTCCAGATGAGTGCGATTTTGGTTGAAATCCGATGAATAGATCAAGAGTTATCTACCTTTGAATTGCTGAAAATGCCATATTTAACAGTGTTTACATTCTAGAGTTCAAAAATTTTATCCAATCTATCTCAAATTTTCTCAGATTGTAGATGACTATAAGAGTTCAGATGAGTTTGATTATGGTTGAAATCAGACGTATAGGACGAGAGTTATCTACCTTTGAATTGCTGAAAATGCCATATTTAACGATGTTTACACTCTTGATGCCACAAATTTTATCCAATCTTTCTCAAACGTACTCAGATTGTATATTACCATAAGACTTCAGATGAGTTCAATTATTGTTGTAATCGGATCAATAGGTCAATAGTTATCTACCTTTGAATTGCTGAAAATGATATATTTGTGTTTATGCTCTAGAGGCCACAATATTTATCCAAGCTCTCTCAAACTTGCCCAGATTGTATATGACCATAGAAGTTCGAAAAAGGGTGATTATGGTTGGAATCAGACAAATAGATCAAGAGATATGTACCTTTGAATTGCTGACAATGCCATATTTTACAGCGTTTAAACTCTTGCAACTAGAGTTTTCAATGGATTTTGATTATACTTGTACACAAAGGATGTAGCTATACGTTCTCGAAGGAGTGCAATTATTGTTGAAATGTAATCATTGTGGCAATAGTTACCTGCCCTTGATATACTTTGAAATGCTAGAAAAAGGCCTCATTTCTTTTTTTTTAGGCTCTAGTTATATACCTTTGATGTACTCTACTATACTACAGTAGGTCGACAAACTTGATTGGATTTAGAATAAAACGGGTGAAATTCAAAGGTAAAGCTATCAGGCTTCATTACAAATGGTGAGCGATATCAGGGCCTTCAGGCCCTCTTGTTGAAATTGCAACATGGTGAAAAAACATGCTACTCATCTGGAACAGTTTTGATACAGATAAGGCACCACTTATGCGGGGCCTGATCTCGATCTACTCTGTTTGACACTCAGATTCTTATTCTGTTAGGTAAAATAGATTTTTAATTTATCATACAATACTGAGCATGTAGCTATTTTGTGTAGACTATGTGTAATAGATAATACATGTTAAGGGCTGTACCTTCAAGTACTTGAACCAGATACAAACTACCTTGGCAAACAGTGTAGACCCACATGCAAAATATGAAGTATCTATCAAATGTAGTTGCAAAGTCGTGGCCTGTGTCAAGTTCATCCTATTTGACCTTTAGTTGACATCTACATGGCCTTGACATTTGTCTGTTTAACCAAAGTTGTACTGTTCTCAAGAGATTCTTAAGTGCACATGCCAAAATGAAGTCTCTATCACATGTAGTCACAAAGTTAAGGACTTATGGCCAATGTTACATTTTGCGTATTTGGCCTTTAAAAGCTGAGTCTCCTTAAAATGCAAAATAGTTTCGTATGTTATGTTATAATTTAGAGAGCCTACAAAGTACAGTATATAGTAAATAATTGAAAGAAAACATTTAAAAGACAAGTTAAAGGCAATGACTATGTGTTTGGGTCTTTAGATTGAAAAATAATAAGACAGTAATGTGTACAGTCCTGACACTAACAGTATAATTATTTTCATTTCAGTCCATGAAATCCAATATATAATTACGAGTCAGGGCTCCACATAAGTTGGAGTAATGAGACCAAATGCAGCTTTTCTTCACGTCAGCACCAACGCCTATGGTGTTACCATTCATTAGAATTGTCTCGAAAACAGGATTCTAATAAGTAGTCACACCACTGGGTTTAATGTAGACATAAAGAATTTTACTTTTCAGTTATCTGAAACCCTGTATGAGTAGAACTACGTCAACATTAATTTATAATCATTCTATTTTAGAACTTTAACTCCATTGATTGAATACATATACCAGACATGCTGAAAAATTCATGGGAAAGTACAAATAAGCCACAACCATGCCTTATTGATCACATGTTTCCATAACGCCAAATAAAACTTAACATTGCCTCCAAAATTCAGCTTACGCTTTATAAAGAATAGTTGAAGAATCTTCAACATAATCTCCTGCTTTTGCACAAGTAACTTTGCTAAAGCAGGAACTTGTGAGAGACCACTAGTGTCATTTTGTGGAATAAAATCTGCTATTTGGTCAATATGTTAAGTGGTACAAAAATTATAAAAGAAAAAAACAACACAAAAGTCCTGAGATGTTTCAGGCCTGTAGAAAGCCTTATGCATATGATAACAATCAATTATGTTTGTACTATCTATTGCAGAATCATCATAGCCTGTGTGGTGTTTCATAACCAGTGCAATTTTTGGAATGTTTCCCTGCCTGAAGTGGTAAACAATGTAGGACAAGCAGTAAACATGACATCCAGCAGTTTCCTATCCAAGATGGACTTTCATAAACAGAGTCAGAGACTATGATGCAAATTAAAACTGACTTTTTTCAAGGGCGAACAACATAATTATGTGCTGAATTTGAGTAATAAATATATGAACTGATTAGAGCGATGGATATGTTCAATTGGATGGAAATTCCATGTCAGCACCAAATCCTATGGTGTGGTTAAACTTATCTTTAGAATTGTCTCTTTGAACCAATTCTAATGAACAGTCGCACCATATGGTTTAATGCAGACATAAAGATTTAAGTTCTTGAAGTACTTCCCTTATGCGGAGCCCTGAATCCATGTTATTTATTTGAAAGAAAATTATGCTGTGATTTTTAACTAATGATTTTAATATAGTTTCTCAAAAAGCTGTTAAATTGAAACGTAAGGTTTACAACTTTATAGTGTTCACTGTTGTTGGTATTTTTAACTGCTGTGTATTATCAGAACTGATGAAATAGGAAAAAAAGCAAATTAAATATAAATTACAAATTTTTCCTGTTGTGTTTATAGATAATTCATAATATCTTGATACAGTATAAGTGCAAGTAAATAAAATCAGAATTGAAAGCCCGAGATAACCTTAATTTTAACAAGATCATGTTTTATACGCCCACCTCTAAAGGTGGTTGTATATTGGCGCGACCCTGTCTGTTCGTTTGTTCGTCCGTCAACATTTTGTTTGTCCGGAGATTTCTGGGTAAAATTTTGTAGGGATATTAATGAAACTTCACATAAATGTTATATGCATCAAGATCTAAAGCCGAGTCGAATTTTAGGTTCATTTGAATTTTTGTTACAGAATTATCTGCCCTTGATGTACTCAAATATGCTATAAAAAGCTTGTCCGGAGGTTTCTGGGGAAACTATTGGAGGGATATTAATGAAACTTCACACATGTGTTATGTGCATCAATATCAAAAGCTGAGTCAAGTTTGAGGTTCATTCAACTTTTCTTTACAGAGTAATTTGTCCTTGATGTACTCAAATATGCTATAAAGAGCTTGTCCAGAGTTTTCTTGGAAAACTATTTCAAGGATATTAATGAAGAGAGATTTTATGCATCAAGATCTGAAGCTGAGTAAAGTTTGAGATTTATTTGATATTTTATTACAGAGTTGTCTGTCCATGGTGTACTCAAATATTTAATAAAAGGCTTATTTGACAGTGTTAACACACTTAGCAACTACAGTTTTGAATGGATTTTGATTATGTTTGCCCATAGTATAATTATAGAAGTATAAGTTCATGAAAGGGTTAATTATTATTGAAATCGGATCATTGTGCCAAGAGTTATCTGCCCTTGGTGTATTCAGATATGCTAGAAAATGCTCTATTTCAGTATTGTTTATGCTCTCAGAGCTCTAAGTGTGTACAAATTAAAATGAAATTTGATAAAACTATATATTTCTTTGCCAGTGGGAGTATAATGTACCGCTTGCGGTGCTCTCGTTCTTTTTGTATGCGACATTTCACTCTCTGATGCTTATTTTGAATCTCGATGCCAACAATAGTTTCATTTACAGTAAAGCACATCTATTACAACCACTACATGAGGTCCAATTGTTGGTTTACAGTACAACTTGTCAAGTGGCTGCATTATGCAAGATTATTTAGATAAAAGTAAAGCAGAAAGCTCCTTAGGTGCTTTCTGATTACTTTCGCATTGCTTTACCCCTTTCCTCCATAGCCAAAAGTGCAAATCTCCTATATCCAACAGTGAGTGAACTACATTATGTCAAAACACTGACTGCTTAAAGTAAGATGAAAGTAACTTTTTGCAGGGAGCTCCTGCCAGAGCTTTTTGCTGAACTTTTATCTTGCTTTGAACTACCTCATGTGCACCACTGACTACTCATTACAATAAATTAAATTACTTATACTGCAACATAATGCAAGTTTTGCCCACACAGCATAAATCTATTTCGATTTCATTTTTATGCCCCGCACGACTTAGTCGGGGGCAAATCGTTTTTGATCTGTCTGTTTGTCTGTACACAACTTTTACCTTGGTCGTAACTTTTGAACAACAGTGAATAGAGACTTTATATCTGGCGTGTGTACTGACCTCAAGAAGCTCTTGAGGTCAGTACAACTTGGGTCATGTCTGGCAAAGGTCAAGGTCATTTAGAGGTAAACTCGGGTGAAATGGGAGATAACCCATCCTATATTATTTCAAGTGAATAGGAAGGGAGATAACTCATCATAGCTGGCCATAACTCTTTGATCATGTGATCATTTCTTAATTTAGAAATAAGTCCTCAATATGCCATTTGACTATAAAATAAAATGAAGTTGAAAATTGATTTTCAGTTCTGATTTTTTTTCTACCATCAATATTTTTCGGCTCTAAATGACCATTGGTGTCGATGGGCCATAAAACACTAATCAATCGATCAAAATCAATATAACATATGATCTTGTTCAGTATCAAACGGCAAGCTCATTCCAAACAAAACAGGCCACACTGAGTCTTGTCATTCCTGAGTTATCACCCTTGTTATATTTACATAAATTTTGTAAAATTTAAATATCTTAAACTTCAAACCTTGCATTCTTGTTAAATATCAAATGATAACTAGTTGCAACAAGACAGGTTACTGTTTATTTGAAACTTCCAATACTTGTTAAGTATCAAATGGGCAACTAATTACAACAAGGCCGGCAAAGATAGTGTACTTGTTTATACTTACTGATTGCTTTAAGTGCACTTAATAGGTGTAAAATCTTCAATACGTTCAATTAAACTAGATCATTTCACTAATCGCGGATCTCTCAGTGCTTTCAGCACTTTGATTTTTAGACATATCAAATACAGATTCTATTTTCACTAGAGATATTGGCTAATTTAACCTGAAAGGTTCTGCTAATTTAATCTATGCATACCTCTAGCATGCAGTATTCCTATACAAAATTGTCTGCAGCAAATCTAATTGTTGATTTACATGTCGGTTCTTTTTAAAATTTATCATTGGAGACTCAACTAGTTTTGACTTTAAAGATAACTGTTGGCTTTTCATTTGGATCTAAATTGTTTGCTACACTAACCACAGTTCCCACCAAGTGTTTAGCTGTCTAAATGTTAAAACTTTCATCTTGTTTTTAGCAGACACATGTCTAAACCATCTTTATTATTGTACAATCGGATATTGGTGATTTGCACTTGTGATTATGGTTAGTTAACCCATTAGCCCATAGCCTGTTTCTAGTTTTAAAGAAAGGTGATAACTTAAAGCAGGTTGAGAGTAAAGCAGAATGTGCCTTGTGGCACATTCTGCTTTACTTTCAGTCTGCTTTAAGCTTCCATCTACTAGGATGAAGAAAATATTTCTTACGATACATATTCGTAACTGTATAATATATGGCATTATTTTCTTCATTGAGGGAATAAAATAAAAGGTGTAAAAAGTATTTATAGGGTATTGAGTTAACTATATAACACTGAACGCATCGAAAACCCTGATCAGATGCCTTTCTAATGCAGTGTCTGCAATGTTCAAGTGCTATCCTCTTCTCACACAATGGTATAATTAGTCTTAGTGTTGAAACAATATATCATGCTTGATATTTATAAGTTTACTTGGCTATTTATAAGTAAACTCACTTTTGTACATTTAACTAATTAGCGTAATGAACAATTCCAACAATGCAGAAACTTGTAAATTGATATGTCCTTGCTAATTACATTGTATAGACTGACCTTTTGTAAACCAAAAAACTTTGATTCAATTTAGGTTTTATAATCCTTTACCCCATAGCTTGTTTCTAGTTTTGAAAATAGGTGACCACTTAAAGCAGGTTGAAAGTAAAGCAGAATGTGCCTTAAGGCACATTCTGCTTTACTTTCAGCCTGCTTTAAGCTACCACCTGCTAGAATAAAGGAGAAATTCCTAATGACACATATTCATGACTTATATATTGGAACTATTTTCTTTAGCGTAGGAAGAAACTGAATGCGCTAATATGCGCTTCTATGAGGGAAAGGGTTGAGCAATTAAATTTTACTTAATATATTCATGTTCTATGATCAAGGAATAATCAGATTTGTTAACAGTAAATAAAGCTGCATTTTCACAACATAAGGATGGGGTAAACATGTTTAAACCTTGGACAAAATGTTCAAGCAGTGGGAAGCAATTTCAGCTAGCAAACAGCTATAAAAGACTAGGGAAACTTGACCCTGAGAAAGAGAAACCAGTAATGAGGACCCTGCAGACAATTGGATCTAGATCAGGCCCCACACGTTGTGAGACCTGACCAAGATTCAAACTAAGTGTCACTTGAATACAGTTTCTGTAAATATAAACAAGAGAGTGCCAATCTCAGACTTACAACTAGGAACAATCATATTCAGCAGATTGCAGTTATTCAGTGTTGCAAAGGTTAAAGCTACCGTATTCATTAGTCAGTGATCATTCTGGATTGAGTTGCTGACGGGCCATTGGCCCATCGACTACAAAAGTGGTGGGCCATTTGACATTTTGGAGGGCCGACCATTTTTTAAAAGCTTGAAACATACATACATTTTCTTAAGAGTCAAGTATTTTCTTTCCTGCATGGTCTTGTGGACAGACAGGGCAACTAAAATTGCCTGTTGCAGCCATGTTTGGGACAAACAATGCACAAGATAGGCCCCCTGTCAGAATTTTTGATGGGGGATTTACAATTCTAATGGGGGATATTTGCCCACTGTCAGAACTTTTAATGGGGGATTTTGCCGTGCTTGTGGGGGATCCCCCACAAAACGCATGCCAGAATGAACACTGATTAGTGAATGAATAAGACAATAGAGCATATCTGTTAATGGCCATGGGGCAGACAGTGCAGGATATAAGACAAATACAGTCTAACCTGATAAATACGCTAGTCTAAGTTGGATAATAAAAAGTATACATAAATCTTAATTTACATGCAATAAAAATCAAGCAGTAATTTGGTCAAGATCTACATCGTATTGTTTGAGTCAGATTGAAAGGCTTAATGGAAACATTTGTGTTACTTTTATACTACTTTTTAAGAGTTTATCTGATTACAACTTTTGCACTTTAAAATGTTGCTGAGTTGGAGGAAGGGGTTTAAGAAAGATGAAAGTAAAGGAGAACACTCCAACAGGGGCTGCTTTAAGCATCCATCTGTGTCTTCATGAATAACTAGTCTTCTTTTGTGCGACTTTAGTATAACAATATTTGTCTTTGTTTCCTACCTCGTGTACTCATTGACAAAGAGCCTGTAGATATTCTGCTTCAATGGCTGTATAACACACACATGTAGGGCACCTTCTATGATGGCATCAATGTTCAGAATCTCATCTTTACCAAGCTAAAATACAGACACAACTCATGAAATTCTCTAATACATTATTTCTAAAATTTGCTGTCCTTATAAATATACAAACACTACTGATAGGAATCTATGACTCTTTACTTCATAGCCCGTTTCTAGATTTAAAGATAGGTGATCACTTAAAGCAGGCTGAAAGTAAAGCAGAATGCCCCGCAAGACATATCTGCTTTACTTTCAGCCTGCTTTGAGCTATCATCTGCTAAAATTAAGAAAGTATTTCTTATGATATATGTTCATGACTGTATAAATTGGAACTATTTTCTTTGTTGGAGGAATATACATGTATTGAATGTGTTCCTATGGAGTAAAAGGTTAATATAGTATTTCTCCAATATACTGGCCTTATAAATAAACAAAGAATACTGATTGGAATCTTGAACCAACAACAATGTTCAACGATAATAGGAAAATTCCATTGCGCTTAGTTCATTCATAATTTTGTTTGGCTTGTGTCTTTTATAAACTCGTGTTCACTGGCAACTCAATGAAGACTGATATTGAGATGTACTTGTAGGTTTAAAATAATAATTGCAATTCAAAGAAATTTTCTCTAGTTTTTAATGCAAATATTAATACAATGCAGAAAGCTCCAACTGGAACTTTCTGCATTATTTTGATCTGCATTAAACCAGGGCTCCAAACCATTTTAGCACCAAATCCTATGGTGTTCCTACTCATTAGAACCGTCTCTTTGAGACGATTCTAATTAGTTTTTGAAATACTCCCCTTAACTGGAGCCCTGATTAAATTTGCGCTTGTCTAAAATTCTGCTCATGCATCTTACCAACGGTCGTTCTACCTAGGTTTAACAGTATGCACAGAGCACCAAGCCCACCTTTTATAGACAATTGACTATGAATAAATCTCTTGTAAACAGCCTTTAAATATAGGCTGACCCCTAAAACCACAGGAATAACCCCATGAGAGATCACAAGACTATTACACAATAACATGCAGATCTAAACAGTGACAAGATGTCCTGATATTTCATAATCTCGGTCCGTGATTAGTAATCACTTCCATACAAATATTGCTGATAAGTTTACAACCCATAAAGTACATGACCAAAGACATAAAGACATTTGGAACTGAAAGCAGAATGAATGTAATTAAAGCAAATTCAAAATCTGAAATCTTTTTTTTTTCTCTTTGGAATCTTTGTTATTTCTGCATTAAGTCCTATGACGTCACTTTGCATTAGAATCGTCTTTCAAGACAATTCTAATAAATATTTACACTAGAGGATTTGGTGCTGAAATGAGCGAGAAAATATTGGTTTTGTTCAGTTTTCTCTCTCTTATCTGGAGCCCTGGATAAGTCGTCTATTATGTGCAGCAACAACGACGAAGTTGAAACAAGACTAAGGTATTGTACCAGAAAAAGTGTAAAAACATAAACTGAACATTGTAGCCAACTCCAAACAATATTTTATACAACATCGTTGTCGACTCCAATATAAAAGCTATACCCTAGTCTTGGCAGACTTTGCCAAGACTTTGCTGCGGAGCGATAAAAAACTCAGATTTTAAAGGCCTTGATTTAGTTCGGTAATTATTTAAGCAGGTCTTAGCAGGAAGTTAAGCAACAGCTTGTTAACCTTGACAAAACTTGAAACGTGAGCACTTCTTTGCCATGACTGGCATTTGACCAGGTTTTTCTCGGCAACTTTCCATGTATACGTATTCCCAGGGAATATGTCACAATATTTATAATTTCAATTCTTGGAACTTCGCGTTGAAAACGATTGTTCACAATATCCTATTACTACTAATATAAACATTTTGGTACAGAATTTTAATTCCTTTACTCCATAGATAAAAGCTATGGATATTCATTTATGGTTTTGAGTACTGGTGGCAGCTTAAAGCAATATAAATGTAAAGAAAAAAGCTCTTAAAGGACCTTCTGCTTTACATTCATCTTGCTTAAAGCAGTATCATGCTCAAAACACAGTTGCGTATGCAAATGTAAATGATTTTTTTCACTATTGTCCATGGAGAAAAAAAAAAGAGTCATATTTTGATGTGTGTATAGCAGTATAGGTGAGCTTAATTCCATATTCATAATTCATATCCTGTTTTAATGGTGTAATTAGCCTGTTAATTGCATTACGGTCGTTATTTATTGGTCTTAAATATATGACACTCATAAATGCATGTGGTGAAATGACTTTAACAACATGTACAAACAGTTTGGAACCAGATCAAACACACTGAGTAACTCTCGTCTCATCAGAAGCTAAACTGTTTGTCTATTTATAGATCTGGAATCTTGTAAACCAATGACTTCTTTCCGCGAACAACAATTTTGAAGCGGACTTCGTAACAATTGTTCACCTTTAAAAGGGTTTAATAATTATGCCATTATATCATAACATCAAACAGTATTATTTCATAACTATTCATGAAAAAATTTATAATGGCATATAAACAAAGAACCCTCCATGCAAATCTATCACTTTGAATCTCAAACAAGTACATATAATTGACTGTCAATAAAAGTCCACAAAACCTTAATAGTGTCTGCTTTAACCCACTACTCCATAAATATGCATTTTTATGTCTGTCATTTGTTCCTACAATGAAGAAGTAGTTCCTCTTTATACATTCATGACTGCAGGGCTGCCATTTCTCCAGATTTTTCCTAAATCTCCGGATTTTTTTTCACTACATGGTTTCTTAAAGCAGGCTGAAAGTAAAGCAGAATGCGCCCTTAGGCGCATTCTGCTTTACTTACAGCCTGCTTTAAGTAGTCGCATGTCAAAAAAACAAGAAAAAGGCTATAGGGTAAAGGTACGATTCGTAAAATCGCACTTGAAAAATGCAAATTTGGAAATCTTAGGATTTTTCATGTCAACTTATGGCAGCCCTGTGACTGAATACGCACCATAGCATTGTTTTATCGTAGCAGATTGTGAGTTCAAACACGCTGAAAATAACAGTTGGTTTTTTAGTGCAAGAATAAATCAAAGGTGTTAAAAGGTTATGGGTTAAACACTGGAAAACAATCTCCTTGAGGAGTTTTAATAGTAGGATTTTATTGCACTTTTATCAACATTACCGTATGCTATAATGCCTACTCAAAAGATAACCCCTTTATGGTGACAGCTCAAAGCAGGATGACAGTGAAGCAGAAAGCTCCTTCTGCTTTAACCCTTTCCCCCATAGAAGCGACTTTTAGCGTATTTAATTTATTCCTCCGCTGAAGAAAATAGTTTCAGTTTATACCCTCATGAACTATAACCATTACAAATATTTTATATAGCCTAGCAGATTTTAGCTTAAAGCAGGCTGAAAGTAAAGCAGAATGTGCCTTAAGGCACATTCTGCTTTACTTTCAACTTGCTTTAAGTGGTCACCTGTTTTTCAAAACTAGAAACAGGCTATGAGGTAAAGGGTTAAGCATGACCTACCTTAACCCATTGCCCCAAAAGCTTGTTTCTAATTTTGAAGGCAAGTGACCACTTAAAGCAGGTTGAAAGTCAAGCAGCATTCTGCTTTACTTTCAGCCTCCTTTAAGCTACCATTTGCTAGGATGTAGAATTTATTTGTTACTGTGCATATCCATGACTGGATAATTTGAAACTATTTTCTTCAGTAGAGGAATAAACTGAATTTCTATGGGGGAAAGGGTTAAACATGAACATACCTTAACTCTTTCCTCCCTGAAACTTTAAATGGACAATTCCAGTTTCCATTTAAGTCTAGTCCATTCTGACTTTTAAGGGTTGTTTTTGTCAATTTTTGGCATTTTGACAAACAGTGAAGACCCTGATCAGAGGGCTCCTTTCGGAGCCCTCTGATCTGGGTCTTCACTGTTTGCATAGGACAAGTGTACTATTCACATGTACACTGTTTGAAAAGGACGCCTATATGCGGGACTGGGGTTCAAAGGGTTAAACCAGAGAACAACTGGGTTTACGGAGTGGTTTTAGTCGTGGGAGTTTATTGTACAGATGCACTATGATTTATGGGGCCTGGGAAATAATTTTATGGTTACCTAAGGATGCATACACCTGCAGCATTGTTCAGAATGTCATAGTTAAAACTCTGACACGACTTTGATAGCTATATACCGAAATTCCATGTTCACTAAATCCTTCTAATGTGTTCTTACTGTGACAATTAATAAAAACCACAATTATTAACATTCCAAAAACATGAAAGTACAGAATAACCTCCCTTAGGAGATAAGATATGAGGAAGAAGAAGGATTCTTATAGGCAGGCAGCTGCTTAATGCAGGTAAAAAGGAATGCAGAAAGCTCCTAACTTTTTAGTATGTGTGTCCTGCATTAAGCTGTTACCTGTTTTTTAAGATAGACAATGAGAATCTTTTTTAGCGTAACTTAAGGTTTCATTGTACAGTAAAACCTATCTATAACGACCACTTAAATGAAGGCTACTTGCAGGCTAATTGATTGTATAAAAGACAGGTGACAGCTTAAAGCAAACTGATAGCAACACAGAAAGCTCCTAAAGGAGCTTTCTGTTTTACTGTCACCTTGCTTTTAGCAGTCAACTGCCTTTAACATCTGATAATTAACACAATTTAGTGATCATAACAGTGAGGTTTACTGTATCTCCTTGTTCAAACAAATCAAAAGTGACTTGATGTCTGAACAGAATCTCAAATAGCCTACCCCCACAATAACTAGACATCTAGACTTTATACCAAGCTTAACATTATGAGGTCTAAATTCTGACAAGAACCGTGAGTGAGGAAGACAATCAAACGAATATAAAATCTAATATATGTTAGAAGAACTATTCAGAAGATCATCAGGGGCCCGTTTCATAAAACATCTTACGACAAATGTTGTCGTAAGTCAAAACTTTAAAATATATTTAATCTGTGATTTCTCTATCTTATCCTGTGTTGTGACATCTTTTTGGAATCGTCTTTTCAAGACGATTCCAAAAAGATATCACTAGACAGGATTCGATGGAGAAATAAAAAGAAATTGATACTTTTATAATCTGACTTACGACAACATTTGTCGTAAGAAGTTTTATGAAACAGGCCCCAGGTCTCCAGAAAAGAGTGTTTCTCTCCTCTATGCCTCCACCACACCCTATATTGTGACCACTTTTATGTGACATCTGATCAGGATCAAACCTGTTTGCATATAACCATAGTGCTCAGGGTAAAAGCAGTGGAGTACAACTGCCACATTCTGCATTTCTTTTTCTTTTTATTTAAATGTTCCCTATTTCCATGCGTCTTCACAGATTTGTCACTGAGCACAAATTTGACTGTTCATTGAATAATGTTACTTCTACGTTGATAGATTCTTACCTTGCTCCTCTCATGCTCTATCAGATCCTCCAGTTCACCTTCACCATGCTTCACCAGGTAGTTCTTGATACCATTCATAAACTGACGAACCTATGATGTATACAGAACAATATAACGAACTTCTATGAAAAAACTTTTAACTCATTTACCTCTAAAACTTTCAATGGACAATTCCATTTTCAAAATAAGTCTAGTTCAATTTAGTCCAACTATTTAGGGTTGATTTTAACAATATATTTCAAAATGACAAACAGGGGCCTCCGTGGCCTAGTGGTATAGTCACTGTGACTTACATCACTAAGCACCTCAACGCTGTGAGTTCGAATCCCAGTAGGGTTGGTCGGATTTTTCATGTGGGGAAGCCTTCCAGCTGGCTTGTGGAAGGTCGGTGGTTCTACCCAGTTGCCGATTTGTGTCTGAAACAGTGCATAAAGGGCTT
Organism: Gari tellinella; assembly: GCA_922989275.2. Classification (NCBI taxonomy): domain Eukaryota; kingdom Metazoa; phylum Mollusca; class Bivalvia; order Cardiida; family Psammobiidae; genus Gari; species Gari tellinella. The sequence continues at coordinate 59,697,637 of OV277858.1, forward strand.
CTGGGGTCTTCCTCCACCTGTAATTAGCTGGACGTCGCGATATGACTGAAATACTGTTGAAAGTGACTTAAAATCATAACAAAACAAATAAAACAAAATCATAAACAGTGTGGACCCTGATCAGAGGGCTCCTTAAGAAGACCTCTGATCAGGGTCTAGACTGTTTGCATGGGACAAGTGTAATCCTCACAGGTACAATGTTTGTAAATGATGAGTATACTCTTGCTAGGGTTGAATGTGTTAAATTCTAGGAGCCCTTTATATACTTTTTCAATGGGCACAATTTCAATTTGAGTCTGCTGGGGCCCGTTTCATAAAACATCTTACGACAAATGTTGTCGTAAGTCAAAACTTTAAAATACATTAAATCTGTGATTTCTCTATCTAATCCTGTCTTGTGACATCTCTTTGGAATCGTCTTTTCAAGACGATTCCAAAAAGATGTCACAAGACAGGATTAGATGGAGAAATAAATAATAATTGATACTTTTATAATCTGACTTACGACAACATTTGTCGTAAGAAGTTTTATGAAACAGGCCCCAGGTCTCCAGAAAAGAGTGTTTTCCGGTTCCGGTAGCCATTGAAGATGTGAAAATGATAGCTCTGATATAATAATGATTTCAAGTGATTTCTCGGATCCAATTTGACGATAAAATATATTGGAGTATTTAGGAAATTGTGCTTTTTGGATCGCCAAACTTTTCGGAGGTGAATATTTTCTAATTATGACTTTATTCATGAAAATGTAAAACACAAAGGAATCGAAGGGGGATGCAATTATATAAACATTGTGTAAACATCTATTGTTACATGTAATAGTGTATACAGGATAAACCTGTTTCTAGCTAAGTCCACGGGGCAGTTGCCTAAAGACAGGTCACGGTAAATTTTTCTGTGAACTACAGTACTGTACAAAAGTATTTGACAGCTCGTAACACAAAGGCGCAAAGATTGTATGGCTACACAAACGGAAACACCAAAGCGAAAGCGCGGTGAGTTGTCTAGTACAAGTGACCTTGACACCAGTAAGGATATTTACTATACACCAACACACGAGAAAGACTCAAAAGTAAGCAAGGGCAAACAAAAGCAAACAAAAGCACAGAGAAGAAAGGCAGCCAGAATTGATATGAAAAACGCAGAGCTAAACTTAGACTTTAGTGTACCACCAGAGAATAGAGTGTCAGACAAAAAGGAAGAGACAAGTAAATGTATAGAAACACAGTTGGAAGAAATCAATTCAAAGCTTAGCAATGTGACAGCAAGCTCAGACAGGAGCACTTTAAAAGAATTGATAAAAGAAACTTTTTTGGAACTAAGAGATAGCCTCATTGGGTCCCTTGTCAAACGCATAGAAATAATAGAAAGTGAGTTGCATGAGAAGGTTTTAGAAAACGATACTATGAAAAAAGAGTTGAAGAAAATGGGCGAAAATCTAGCCAAGAAAGAAGAAAACAATAGAATAGAAACCATGCTACAAGAAGAAAAAGTAAGAGCAGCCGAACAGATAAACGAACAGGAGCAGTACAGTAGGCGCAATAACATCCGCATTGTGTCACTAGCAGATGAGCCAAAGGAAACATCGAGGGAAACAACGGAAAAAGTGCTCCGATTGTTTAAAGATAAACTTAAGATCAGCTTAACACAGAGAGACATAGACATTGCCCACCGCCTAGGAAAATATAAGCAGGGCACTAACCGGCAGGTTATAGTAAAGTTTGTAAACAGACATGAGAAAGCACAGATCATGACCTACAAAAAGATGTTAAAAGGGACCAAAATCAGCATTTTTGAAGATCTAACACGTGTTAATAACGAAGTTCTGGCGAGCACTAGGAAAAAACTTCCAAATGAAGTGGACCAGTCCTGGTCGACAGAAGGCAAGATCTTCATAAAATGGAAAGCAAACGCGAAGATTGAAAGGATCAGGTTCAATGAGTACCAGCACTGGCTTGACTTACCATGGCCTTAAACTCTTAGACAATGCCGAATACCAAATGTAAGACGTAACTTTTTAGACGATGCAGTCCAGAGTTGGTAACATATTTTTGTGAGAGCCTGTACCAGCAGTGCGCGAACGTTTTGGCTAACGGTATACATAGACAGTATCGGGACAATACATTAACCCTTATCAAGTGATGTCGAATTATAATTGCAAGCAGCGTGGAGCCAGATCATACACCACGCAAGGCGGTGCCTGATTTGGATCCAAACTGTTTACCAATCTTACTCATTGTTACCTCAATTTAAATAATATAAAATATGATTTTCTAAAAAAACAACTCGTAGACGGTACATTTGAAGCAGATGGCAAAAACCAGTATCATTAGGGTTAACCCTATAGTGTGACAGTGGTAAAGCTCGCCGACGCCGGGATGGACCTTAGAACGACCTTTAACATGTTATAGAATTAAACAAATGGCATTGGAGCATTGACCCTTTCACTGCCAATGCTGATAATACCGACACTTGCAGGCGGTTTGGTTGGATCCTGATCAGACGTTTGGTGACATCTTATCAGGATACAATCTAACACTCAATATCAAAGTTTATAATACCAAGAACGCATAAAACTCCAAATTTTATAAGTAAAAGCAGACGCTATATTTAAATAAATATATTATAATCAGAAGAAAAAACCCAACAAGTGGGTAATACGGGTGGATCAGTCTTTATTGCAGCAGAAGGGTTAAAACAATAATGCTTGGCTTCATATATAATGAGTTATCTGAAAACGTTCGTTATTTTCGCTCGTTTGGTCAAGCAGAGGTACAGTGATACACATTAGAATCTCTTCTTCGAGACAACTTTGATAAGTAATCATGCTAAAGGTTCTATGCATACATTAAATTTCAGTATTAAACAAACACCTTATATGGAGCCCTGAAAAATATATATAGCATTCGATTCTTGTGCTGAGCGACCAGTCGGTGATCTGAATAGAATGATGCAGAAGGTAATTTTCTGCATTGTTCTTGTCCTGTATCTGGGGCCACATGCTTTTGGATCTTCCTTTTATTTCGGTGAAGGCCTGATATAAGTACAGTGTTTGGCGATCACTATGGCGACAGGTTGTAGATTAATAACGAACAGCAATCGTAAAAGCTTTCTGCATGTATAGCCGTTATTAGCCGAATGGTCGTTTGACACAGGATTGACTGTGAATCTATTGATGCTCTTGTTTGGAAAAACTGTGGAAATAAAGTAAAAGTACGTCTGAGATCAAGAGGACATCGTCAGTAGTCTACTGATAACGCCCAGGGCGTCAAAATATGAATCCTTATATACGTTTACCCAAAACCTTAGGCGTCTTCTGCTTTATTTTCAGCATGTTTTAAGACACCATCTTCTTGATCAAAGAAGTTCTCCCTTATGTTACATATCCACTGTATAAACTAACATTGTTTTCTTTAGCGGAGAAATTAACCTAAATACAAAAGAAATGCGCTTGTATGGCACAGGGTTAACAAGATGTGCTAGTTTGTATTATGTATACAATTTTAAAGTCTTCAATATCTGTCTCAGAACTAGTTATGCAAAGTTTATAAACCTGAGAGAATATACATTGTGCATGCTGTTTACGTACAATACAGTGTGACCTCTCTACTGCAACCACTAAGATGTGTCAATTATCTGGTTAACCAAATAAATTCCTCAAGAAAAACCTGTTTTGGCATTGGGAAAATTCACAAGTAAATTGTGATTTTATTGTGTAAATCAATTTCTCCATTTTCCCAAGACATTTAGCGAGTCTGTAGGAAATCAAGCTGAGGTAGAAGCTATTCCATTATATAATTAAATACATCACATGGCTGTGTAATTACCTTCATAGGATTTTGTATTGTTCAATTAAAGTGTCACAGCATCTTTTCTAATTAAAGCAGATCTGTGAGGAAAGAGAGAATTAATAGAACACAGACATCCAATCTTTAACCCTCTCCTCCATTGATAACAGCTAGTACAAATCACACATATCCAACTGTCATAGCATATATTCTAATCAGGGTTTCCGATGAAAGGGAGTAAATTGAACATATGCAACATTATCTCACTCATTTCAGTTCCAAATCCTATGGTGTTACTTCTCATTAGAATGGTCTCGAAGAGACGATTCTAATGAGTAGTGACACCATAGGGTTTAATTCAGAAATTAAGACTTTAGTTTAATAGAACACAGACATCCAATCTTTAACCCTGTCCTCCATTGCTAACAGCTAGTACAAATCACACATATCCAACTGTCATAGCATATATTCTAATCATTAAGGCTTCAGATAAAAGAGTTAACTGAACAATTCCAATATTTTCTCAACTCATTTCAGCTCCAAACCCTATGGTGTTACTACTCAATAGAATCGTCTCGAAGAGACAATTCTAATGAGTAGTGACATCATAGGGTTTAATGCACAAATGAAGATTTTAGATTTTGATAACATGGAGTATACTGGACATATCCAACATTATCTCACTCATTTCAGCTCCAATTCCTATGGTGTCACTACTCGCTAGAATCATCTCGAAAAGACGATTCTAATGAGTAGTGACACTATAGGGTTTAATCCTGACACCACCCTCCACCTAATTTGGATGCTAAATTCTAACATAATCTATCTATTTCTTGCAATCTGATTTGATTACATTAGAATAATCAAAGGTTTAATTACTTTTACTGTTACTTTGACATTTTCATGAAAATTCCATCATAGTGTAGTTTCAAGCAAAATCATGGCTTTATTCTTATATTTAGTTTTATTGAAAGAATTTTTCAAGATTTTGCTCAAATATATTATCGAAATTACATCAAATCTGCATTTTCACACGATAACGTCATCATTTTTTCTAAGTTATGGATTATGTTAGAATAGGGTTAATACGCGGTGTCTGATCTGAATTCAAGCTGTTTGTAAATGTAAGCTTATTTTCCTCCCTATAACGACTCCCTCAGAACAACGCACACAATTTTGGTCTCCCATTGGGTGTCGCTGTACTTGCTAGAAGGTTTCATTGTACATATACAAGGGTGATCCATGACACTGAAAGTTTTTCCATAGAGCAGTTTTATTAAAATCCATTTAAACTTGTAGACACTAGAGTGTTAACAATACCAATATAAATAGAGGATATTGTATGAGTGCTCATTATATATCATTTTTAATAAACGAGTTTACTAAAATAATATGACGCGAGCCTTGGCGAGCGTCATATTCATTTTAGTCAACGAGATTATTAAGAATGATCAATTATGAGCACGAATGTGATATTCTATTTATCACATAACAAGTTTAAGCAGCTATAAAATTAATTGAAGCCGTATATTAGGCTATATAGAATTTCCGCCAAACGTTACGTTGTTTACATTAACGTCATAGTAAATGACGTCATCTGGCGTCCCGCTACATGCAGCGCTTGTGGACGAACAAGTTGGGCCGGCGAGCCCAAAAAACGATATTCCACTAGTGGATTACGATATTTATACAATCGCTTTATGCAACTCCCAGACCGCAAATTATGTGATAAAGCCTTTTCTAGCATTTCTAAGTACATCGAGGGCTGATAACTCGTATCACAATTATCCTATTTTAACAATAATTGCACTGTTTCAAGAACTTATACTTATAAATATTGTGTGCATGTATAATAATTATAATTGCTACAGTGTCAACAATGTTAGATACAGCATTTTCAACACATCAAGGGCAGACAACTCTTGACCTATTGATTTGATTTTAACCAAAATGGAAATTATCTGAGAACCTATGGTCATATACAATCTGACTAAGTTTGAGAAAGATTGGATAAAAGCTGTGGCCTCTAGAGTGTAAACAATAAATTAATATTGCCGACACACTACAGATATTCAAGTATTTCAAAAGCTCGCCCTGAACTTTGCACTCCTTGGAATAGTTGGAAGAATATCGTAAATGTTTCAGCTTTAAACATCCACCTGACTAAACATCAATAGAAAATCTTCTTGAGAATAGTTTATTTAACCCATTACCCCATAAATACGTCTTTTTTATGCATCTAATTTATTCCTACACAGAAGAAATAGTTCCAATTTACTATTAGAAAAAAATGTCTTTATCCTAGTAGATGATAGCTTATATCATGATGTAAGTAAAGCAAAATACACCTTAAGGCACATTTTACTTTACTTCCAACCTGCTTTAATGGTCACATATTTTCAAAACTAGAAAATAGGATATAGGATAATGGGTGCAACACTTTTGATTAAAGATACGAAATGAGCTAACATTTCAAAACTAATTCAACATTGGAAAGTGTAGGCTTACAAGAACTAAGCAGCTTATCTCTCTTTCTATTCTAAACTTTGTATTGAAGCTGTTAAAGTTTGTGACATGTGGGAGTTGTTGAGACAATAATTTTAGGCACCTCTGAAGTAAACCACCCCTTGATTTTCTCCTGTTACATGGCTCCAGATAAGAGGGAGTAGACTGACCAAATCATACATTTTCTCAAATATTGTAGCACCAAAACCTATGGTGTTACTACTCATTAGAATCATCTCGAAGAGACGATTCTAATGAGTAGTGACACCATAGGATTTCAAGCAAAAATTAAGATTTTAGTTTTTGAAATACTCCCCTTATCTGGAGCCCTGTGTAACCAGTTATAAGTACACGGGAAGATCCCCACTTGTCTGTGTCTTCCTAATTTCGGTGATTCATCCCCTAGTCAATATTCTGTAGGTTGCAAATCAATACGGATATCTATCATAGCCAGCAGACACATTGCCTTCCCATAATCCTCCAATAAACGCAGCAAGCACGGAAAAATAATCTGCTAGGCCCAAGACAGAGTTTAATATATTTTAAACATGTCTGCATGAAATATGATGTCTATATATATTCCACAAACTATCGACTGTCTTGCATACTGAAACTGACCTTTGCAAGAACTGGATTCAATAATATAACCGTTCCTTATGACAATAAACAGGGAAACAATTACACAGTCTCCCACAATTATATCTAATCTCCCACACTAGCCTTCATATTTTATAAACATATTTAACCCATTACTCCATAAATACACCTATATAAATCATTATAATTTATTCCCTTACTGAAGGAAATATTTCAGCTTTATACACTGTTACAGTCATGAATAATATGCACCATAAGAAATAGTTTATATATCCCAGCAGATAGTGGCGGAAAGTAAAGCAGAATGCATGCACCTTAACCCTTTATCCCCCAGAAAAATAAGCCCGTTTCTAGTTTTGAAAATAGACCACTGCTTTAAGCCACCACCTTCTAGAATACATATTCATGACTGTATAAATTGGAACTATTTTGTTCAACAGAGGAATGCTTTCAAGGCGCTTCAATGTCACAAAGGGATAAGGCATGTTTTACTTTACTTTCAATGTCACAAGTCTTCAAAACTAGAAACAGATTGTGAGGGATTGGGTTAAACCCTATGGCATAACAGTAGTCACAAAATTTACAGAATTCCGTAAAGACAAAAAGAAGAGAAGTTAAAAATGATTTCACTTTCTTTTTTGGAGCCCTAACGTAATTATGAGTATCCAAATTTCTTTTCTTGATTTAGCATATCATCAAATGAATAATCTGCTAAACAAGGTTTCTGCTGATTTATGAAACTGACTATAATAATTCTTCTGTCCATATAATTAGCCCATTATTCCTTATATACACCTTTTTACGCTTTTTTTTCTCCCACTAAAGTAAATGATTCCACTTTATACAGTCTAAATATGCATCATAAGAAATAATTTATGTATCCTAGCACATGATAATGCGCCTTAACCCTTAGCCTGCCACTCACGACTATAGCTCCATATGCAAACAGCTTGGATCCGGATGAGACGCCGAGTAACTCGCCGTCTCATCCGGATCCAAGCTGTTTGACACTCGGACAACATTTTCAGCAATTTTGAGCAACTTTGAAGCACTTTGAAACTTGAAGCAGACGAGAAATATAGCAGAAGACAATTTATTTGGCGGGCTAAGGGTTAATCTGCTTTTACTTTCAACCTGTTTCAAGTGGTAACTATTAGAATTGGGTGCTGGGGTAAAGGCTTAATGTAAATCAAGTCATGTGTACAAACAGCTTGCCAAGGATTTGCAATACTTACAGCGTTCCCTCTCTACAACAACACCCAATGGTAGACAAACAAGAGCCCCATGGGGCATATTTCGCTCACCTGAGAATCACTGACAAAATGGAGATAATGACTTATGTCCAGGATGGGGTCATTTTTTATCTGAGGGGCATAATTTGAACAATCTTGATAGAGGCCCTGTATATGATGCTATGTGCCAAATATCTAAGATCAGGATACCAGGGTTTTAGACAAGAAGATTTTTTTTAAGTTTTCATTGAAAAAATCTATTTTTAGCTCCTGTGACCTACTTATGCAACCGACCGGAACCATTTGAACAAAATATGTAAAGGACATCTAGAAGTGTCACCATGATGAATATCAAAGCTCTGGCCATATTAGTTTCAGAGAAGAAGACGTTTGAAAATTTCACTATATAACTCTATGTAAAACTGTGACCCCCGAGGCGGGGCCAATTTTGACCCCAGAGACATAATTTGAACAAACTTGATAGAGGACCTGTAGATGATGCTATGTGCCAAATATCTAAGCTCTGGCCCGAGTAGTTTCAGACAAGAAGATTTTTTAAGTTTTCATTGAAAAAATCTATTTTTAGCTCCTGTGACCTACTTATGCAACCAACCGGAACCATTTGAACACAATATGTAGAGGACATCTAGAAGTGTCACCATGCCGAGTATTAATGCTCTAGCCATATTCGTTTCAGAGAAGAAGACGTTTAAAAATTTCACTATATAACTCTATGTAAAACTGTGACCCCCGGGGCGGGGCCAATTTTGACCCCAGGGACATAATTTGAACAAACTTTATAGAGGACCTGTAGATGATGCTATGTGCCAAATATCTAAGCTCTGGCCCTTGCAGTTTTTGAGAAGATTTTTAAAGATTTCCTTATTTTTTCACTTTGGTTGCCATGGCAACCAGAGTTCTGCATTGTTTTTAATTCTTTGAACAAATTTGTAAGAGCTTGATCCAAGGAACATTTCTGTAAAGTTTGGTTGAATTCTGTCAAGCGGTATAGGAGGAGATGTCATTTGAAGCAATTGTTAACGACGACGGACGACGCCGGACGCCGGACACAGGGCCATCCCAATAGCTCACCTTGAGCCTTTGGCTCAGGTGAGCTAAAAATGTGTGCATTGTTTGGAGGCAGTTGTTACAGGAAGGGAAATTGGCTTACATTAATTTTGCAAACAGCTTAAATCCAGATCAGACGCCGCATAATGCGTTTCTAAACAGCAGACAACAATTTTAAGCAGAAAATATTGCAGCAATAAAAGCGTTAGACATAATTGTCCCATTTAGGGAATTGCTGCAAGGGTCGTTGTAAGGAGGGAGTCGTTGCTGGGAGGGCCATTGTTGAGAGGGAACATTGTATTTCCAAACTCTAAAATAGGAGGGAGATGAAATGACTGCGGTAGATGTTCTCTGATTATCTAGGCATGAGGTGTCTTCATGCTAAATTGGTCAGAATCAGATTATACCAACAAGGGATCTGATATCAGTTACCTTTGAAGAGCAACAATAACCTGTCAGTCAGAGATATATTATCTCCCTTTGTCAGCTTGTTTACCTCCCTTGAACTCCAATCGTTCCTTATCTCCCTGTGGAATATCACCCCCAACGTTGTAATAAATTATGCCGTGTGAAACTAGTCTGCCTGATATATATGATACAGATATGAAGTCTCTATCACAGTTATGGCCAATGGTAAATTCAGCCTATTTGACTTTTAAATTATCCTGTCCTTTGTCGACATAATTCTATATTTATAACCAAAGTTGTTCTGAGCTCAAGAGCTGCTTGTGTTGAATACACATACAAAATAAGAAGTCTCTATCACAAGTTATGCATTTCCTTAGTTATGGCCAATGTAAAGTTCAGTCCATTTGATCTTTTATTGACATCTTAATGGCCTTGACCTTTGTCAGACATGACCCAACTTGTACTGACCTCAGTAGCTTGAACTGAGTTTAGTACATCTATGCCAAATATATCACAGTCACCATCAAAAGTTATGGCCAAGGCTGTTGTTGTAGACAGACAGACAGACAGACAAATGAACAGACAGGCAGGACAAAATCAATATCCCCAGACTAAATGGTGTAGGCATTAAAATGTGCTAAAACTGTGTCCCTAAGGACTAAAATAACAATAATGTTTAAGTTCTACACATATCAGCAATTTTAGGAGATTGCATGCTAGTTCAAGTACAAAATCACAGATCAACATGTGAAATGATTAACTTAATCTAAGAGGCTGGACTAATCAACCTCTGCCATGAAACATTTGAATTTTTTCATGGTGGCTTTGTCATAATGAAAAGAGTCATCCATCAATAGCTCAGGGCTGCCATAAGTTGACCATGAAAAATCTGCAGATTTCCAAGTTTTCTATTTTTCACACGATAGTACTTAAAGCAGGTTGAAAGTAAAGCAGAATGTGCCATTAGGCGCATTCTGCTTTACTTTCAGCCTGCTTGAAGCTACCATCTGCAAGGATAAAAATCCAAAGATTTCAGAAAATTCTAGAGTAATGGCAGCCCTGATAGCTATCCAGTAATTAACCCTTAGCCTGCCACTCACGACTATAGCTCCTTATGCAAACAGCTTGGATCCGGATGAGACGCCGAGTAACTCGGCATCTCATCCGGATCCAAGCTGTTTGACACTCGGACAACATTTTCAGCAATTTTGAACAACTTTGAAGCACTTTGGAACTTATAGCAGACGATAATTTATTTGGCGGGCTAAGGGTTAATGGGATGACATAGAATGACATTGAATTATCCGCCACAGTTATTGTCATTTAGAAATACAGTAAAACCTCTCTATTACGACCACTAAATTGTGTTAAATATTAGGTGTTTGCGACAGATAACTGTATACAGTAAGGTGACAGTAAAACAGAAAGCTCCTTTAGGAGCTTTCTGTTTGAGCTTTCTGTTTTACTGTCATCTTGCTTGAAGCTGTCTACTGTTTTATACACTCAATAAACCTTTGGTTTAGCGGTTGTAATAGAGATCTCGAGGTGTACTGGAATCACTCTAATGAAAGCTTGCATTTGGTGCTTAACCCATTATTCCATAAATGTGCCTTTTAATGCCTTTAATATATTCATACTCTGATGAAAATAGTTCCAGTTTATACAGTCATGAATATGTATAGAAATATTTTCTATAACTTAATGCACAGCAAAAGACATGCAGGAGGCTCCTTTGACCAATTATCCAATAAATAGGCTTTTTTACTCCTGTGATTTATTCCTCCACTGAAAAAAATAGTTCCACTTTACACAGTCATGAATATGCATCATAAGAAATATGTAATATATTCTTGCAGATGGTAGCTTAAAGCAGGTTGAAAGTAAAGCAGAATGCACTTAAGGCACATTTTGCTTTACTGCCAACCTGCTTTAAGTTACATAAGTCAATTGAACCTATCTTTAAAACTAGAAACAGGCTACATGAGGAAATGGGTAAATAAAGGTTTGACTCACGGTATATCACATTTAAAGTCCCACTTTTAATCCATACTGCATACTTAACTAAGTTTTTAAACAGTTGTGATCCAGATCAGACACCCACAGCTCTGATCTTGTTCAAAATCTACTTTTTGTCACTATTACTTTATCACTGTCAACAAGAAGCCAAAGCATTTGAATTGACAACCTCTGCAGATAATATCATTTCTAATATGTGACATTTATCAAGTTCACAATAGGTTAATTGTATTGTGACAAGCCTAAAGCTGCCATATACTTCACATTAAAGAATAAAGACCCACAATAATAGAGCCAGCAAAATGCATTTTCCACTTCAGAATGCACAATACCAGATCATATAACCCGCCTTATCATGTGCTTCAAGACTTCTGTCTGCAAAGTCCTTTTTTTTTTCTTTTTTTTTTTACAGAAGTAAGAGTAAATTATACTTTGGATCTTGATCAGTTGAACAGGTTTTTTCATATCTGATCTGAATAAAAACTGCTTGAAATGCATAATTATCAACTTGTGCTTCACCCTATTCCTACTACAGTGCTTCCTCCCTACTACTCTGAACAATGATTTCCTTTTGACAACAATGCTTGCTGCTGTTCACTTCAGCAAAACAATTATGTCTAATGCTTTAGCTGCTGCAACACCTCTATCTGCTGGTTTTTGGCCTACGGGTTGTTTACAACCCGTATGCCAGTGTAGTTTACCAACTTCGTCCTTCACGTAGCTATCACGGCACACAACAGTTCTACTGCTAAAACCCAAAAATATTTTTTCAGAAAAAGCTTGTGGCCTTTTGTTTACCTTATTCATTCAAACGCTACACAACATCATGAGAAAATGGCATCTGGTTGTGGATTTAAAAGGATAAATCAAGCTGACTCCGTTTTTATACAGCAGATTGAAGGCTCCCTCGAGGTGAACAAAAACTTTTCATCAAAAACACCAAAATACCTTCTTTTTGGGGAAAGATTGTGGCCGTGTTTTTGCACTATTCGTTAAAAGCCTTAACAACCGTGTGTAATCGATGTTTTTCGTGATGATAACGATAATGGTTGTTTATATATACGCATTAATCAAACTTGTGGCCTTTTCGTCTTGAGAGTAAGGGCTATTAGAATTAGTACGATTGCTATTGCCAATCGCCCATTTACCGCCTACTGGCTACTGGCGGATAAAACATAGTCCATCCAGGTAGAACCGACAGCGGAGTGACTTCTACGTAAACACCCGAATGTTAAGTAGCCATTCAGAATGAAGATAGCTTAGATGTAAACACACTCCAGAGACCATGTCGATAGCTAATATTACACACTGCATCCATGTGTTAATTATGTAATTGCGAATAGCCCGTATGTATAATGGGGACTTGTAGTGAATTATCTACGCCTGATTCTACCGCTGGCAGCACCCGGCGTTCCCGTTCCAAGCAGGCACATTCTTTTGTTTATTACCTGTTTATGCGCTGCGTAACCGAACACAAAATATTAAATATCAACATAATCTACGAATCAACATCGATACATGTAACTGACAGGATCGAAACGAAATTCGGGTCTTTAACTATTTCCGAGTTAAAAGCCGAAATCAGGAAAAGAAATTCCAGACTTTAAGAAGAAAAAGCGAGCTTTTGGAAAGGTATGTGTACAAACCGTAGCGTGTTTAGATCGAAAATGAAAGTAGAAATACGACCCGGTGTTTAATGCAGGATAGTGTGAAGGACCGTGTGAAGCCATTAGCGAAATGATTGAAAGAAGTTGTAAATTCATGTATTTCACTCTGTATAGTGGTGGTGGGTGGTGCTTTTTTTTATCTCTGTTTCTGGCAAGCGGAGATGTAGTGACCCAAGTCAGTGTTTCAATGAGCTCTTTATTATTATAATAAATTCGCCCCAGATAGCGAGCCCGTGGTAATGAAGTTTAGTATCATATATTTTCAGACTTTTTACCTGACGAGAAGAACAAAAGTTGAAAACTTTCGGCCATCCTGGTGCTATGGAGCCTGATTAAATACAACGAGTCTGCGAAAACCAGTGATATTCTTCGAACTACAGTTTGACGGAGTGAATCTGGACGAGGCTCAGAAAAGAAGCCATCAACATAGCTACATGGAGTTCTGACATATTTGGATGTACAGTAGAACCTCTGAAAACCAAACAATAAGTGTTAAAAATACATATACATGTATATTTGTAACAGATGGTTGCTTGATGAGTTTAGGTAGTGTTGCACAAAGCCTTTATAGGATTCTGCATTCTTATCATGCTGCATAGGTGTTCAGTTTTCAGAGGTTTCAGAGTTTAACCTGAACATCATTTGATTTATTCATTGGATTTAATCAGCAAAAAGCAGAAGTGTAAATTGATATATTTGTATTTATTGTAATTTTCTAGGAACAAACATCTTTTATGTAACAGAAGACAAAAAATGAAACACGCACAACTTAACACGCACCGGGTTGTTTTGTGAAATAATTGTCACTGTCATGAAATAGCTTGGATCCAAATGAGACAATACGTATACTCAGTGTCTCATTTGGATCCAAACTGTTTGCCTATATAGCATGAATAACTCATATTTTACTGTCACAAGTGATGTGCATTACAAAGGGTAGACCTTTCCAAGTACATGTGACTGTAGTAAATAAATAACTTTTCCATCACGTGAGTTTAGATCCAGATCACACAGTTTCTATTCAATTGATCTTAGATCTACACTCGATTCATTATGGATTAACCCATTACTCCATAAATACACATTTTTACGCCTTTAATTAATTCATCCACTGAAGAAAATACTTTCAATTTATACTGTCTCAAATAAAAATCATAGGAAATATTTTCTATATTCTAGCAGATAATAGCTTAAAGCAGGCTGAAAGTAAAGCAGAATGCCCCTTAAGGCGCATTCTGCTCAACTTTCATCCTGCTTTAAGCGGTCTTATATATTCAAAACTAGAAACAGGCTATGGGGTAATGAGTTCAGTTAACTAACCCATGTATGCGCATATAGCCCGACATTGTTGTCTTATCAGCTTTCTTGCGGAATAAGTTAACATTAGCACATGGCTTGGAGCTCTCGGCCAATCAGATGCCTCAAAAACCTGTGAATATATCGTTTATTTCAACAAACTATGGAATAACTAACAAACTGTTCACTTATTCCTCGCTTCCGTCATCTCAAGGCAATTTGACGTCACAATTCTAAAAACAGCGGAGATCAGAGGTGAACTGCACACGCTTCATGACGTTTTATTATGTACAGTGAGACCTAGACTTTAAAGACAATTACTAATGAATTGTGCTTACATATAGAGCTTCAATAAGCGTTATTTATGTTGGTGTTAAAGCATGCTTAATGTCTCAAACTGATCATTTGAAATAACCTATCAATTTTAGTAAAATATTACAAACAAAATGACTTTTTCGTCTAAAACAGAAATCAGAAACGAATGGTTTTCTTGTTTTCCTCGAGCCCAAGCCAGTGCTAAATAGGTTAGACCATGGTTGCGCGCGAATAAACGACATAGTTCTCGGGGGCTACGCCCCCTCGAAGTATATCGTTTATTCGCTTGCAACCATGGTCTAAGCTATACGTGTGTTAGTTATTTCATGGTTTTGTAAAATAAACGATATATTCACAGGTTTTTTAGGCATCTGATTGGCCGAGAGCTCCAAGCCATGTGCTATACTTATACAGGTTGCAGCTTAATGCACCTCAAGCATAATAAAAAAGCTATACAAGACAGGAACTCAGTTCTGCACTTTGAGCTGCATTAAGCTACAACCTGTCTTCAGAGGATTTCAATCAATGGTACCTCAAAATACAGCTACATATTCGCAATGAACATTTATCTTTCATTACAAAGAAAGTGTATGAAACTCTCGAGAAATCTGTGACATTTGATTTGAAAAGAAAGCATACAAAAAAAAACAGAGTCTTTAATTTCTGGGAGATAATGCTCCACATCTACCATAAAGGGCAATTGATAGTTTTCTCTTTTAAAAAATAATCACCAGTTTGTGAACGAGTTTTAAATACTTTATACTGTATGCAAATTAACTTTTTAATACATTGTACTTTGTATTATTTTTTGTTGAGAAAATATATTGATATAATTTTCTGGCTTTCTCTTTGAAATTTCCCTCCTAGAACTATTACCAATATGGTTCTTTATCAACACTCTCACAGAGTAAACCCTCTCTATTGCAACCACTAAATTGTGTTATTTTTTTTGTGTTTAAGGCATGTGAAAGTTTAAAGCAAGATGAAAGAAAAACATCAAGCTCATTAAAGAGATGTGTTCGATTTTCAACTTGCTGTTGTTTGCCACCCTCTTTCATACAATCAATTCTAAAGCCTTATTTTTGGTGGTCATAAAAGAGAGGTTATATCTTAAATCTAAAAACAATGTAGATAAACTCTTTACTCCATAGATACTTATTTTTATGCATTCAATGTATTCCTCCAAGGAAGAAAATAGTTCCAATTTATAAAGTCATGGATACGTATCATAAATTTTTTTCTCTATATATGCTCACAGATAATAGCCTTAAACAGGCTAAAATAAAGCATTCTGCTTTACTTTCAATCTGCTTTAAGTTATCACCTGATTTCATAACTTGAAACAGGCTATGGAGCATAGGGTTAATAGTATAAAGAACATCAACAAGAAAACCAGAAAACTATTTGCAAATAATGAAGATCCAGAGTTCTTAGCTGTTTGGTGTTCAAGCTTATTATGTAACTCTAAAAGAGATTGCCAAATTTTCATTGGTTGTGATATGTTATTGAATAATTCTGCTTTATGTGATAGGGCATATTTATTTCTCAAGTTTAAATAAGATAACCCGGTCCTTAATAATCCAAATTCTTAATTATATAACTTAATATCTTTAAAATGAATGTTGCAACTCTAAAATTTACATTACTTATATGGTCAATGGGAAATAACTCTTACTAACACCTTTCTTATTCAGGATTACCTAACCTTTTTATGACGTTGCACGGGTAACTTTTAGTCACAATTTCAAACAACAAAGACGTCACCATTTTTGTTCTAAACCATAAGACTGGATTAGATATTTCATTTATCCAGGTAACTGATTGTTTTTGTAATTGTATTGTTATTATTGTAATGACTGATAATATGTTCCTTGTATTTATTGTATTGGATTGTTATATAATTTAAACACTATCGGGAATTTAATAGCTAAGCTTGACCCGTATCTATTTATGTTCATTGTTTACCATTTACACGGGCTATTTGTAAAGTGTGTATTTGTTTATATTTTCAGATTGATTGATTTGATTGATTGATTTCATTATACTTCTGCATAGCACTGCCATTAAAGATAAAGTAGACCTAGAACTACAATTATTTGTTACGGACCCCTATTCGACCAGAACGTCCCTTTCAGTCTGCTTTAAGCACCAGTTGGTTTTCAATACTGCAAACAACTATGCAGTCAATGGTTAGACATGTCTAATTTTGAAATGATACGAGATCTGAAATTTCACAACATAAAGCAATCAAATATTTATATCGGATGCTTGTTTTGTTTCTGTGCTATTCAATGGGTGATTGGACATCTTTATCTCGTCATCTTTCACCACTTATGTTGCCATTTGAACATCTCCGGCATGCTGGTCTCTAGCCCATGTTTGCATATTTCATCACATATTTTCTTTCGTTCATGCCTTGAACTCACTCATGAATTTCTTCATTGACCGGCATCTGGCTCAAGCTTTATCCAGGGAAAAGCACTTGGGATGGCTGTAGGTGTAAGCATCCTCAGTCCTGGTGCTCATCCTGGAATTAAAACACAGGACTTATATTAGTAATATCCCAAACTCGACATGCTTAACAATTACCATCTCTCATGGGATCAGTTCAAAACAATTGCAATACTATATAGATCTCATCTATTGCACAGGACATGTAAAAATCTAAAAATAAGCTCATATTTGAGATACAGTAACACAAAACACGTTCAATTGTTTTACATATGCAATTTTACACGCAGAGTCGATAAAATATTTATAAAAATGATTAATTTTTAACCAAACACCGCACAACGAGTGTTGTCATGTCAAGTTACTCCTTCCATATGTGTATACTATCGAAGTCTCCTTAAGTACTTTCACTTTCGCCACTGCACATGGATAGATGCTCATTCGGTACACGTCCGTTTCACATCCTTACAACAACTACAAGTAATGCATTCTATCAATACTAACAAAAACTAACCAAAATTCGTTTCCTGAACTGAATCCTGAGTTGTGAAATTGCCTCTACAGTCTTCATACGACGGATGATTTCGAAAGCGTCCTTATTTCGTACAGCCTTCAGATGGCTAATAGATATATACACCATTTTTCTGATCAGGGTCACTTTGAAAGTTGTCCCACCTCTCTATCGGCATCCGGATACTGAGAACAACTCCTTGGCATAATATTGTGATTTTCTTAATAGAAATTGATTTAAAAAAAAGAATTTTTGTTTCTATATCATCACTACAATTTCTTTAGTTCATTAATCATGCCAGTCCGTAGGCCTTCAGCGCTTTCAGCGCTTTGATTTTATAAAGTTAGGTACTGGACATTTTGACCAAAGAAATATAAAGATGCATGACCGTTTGAACCCAGATCAGACGTCCGTTACCCAACTCCTGATCTGTTTGCAAAATTAATGAAGACCAAATCATATTCAACCTGCTTTAAGTGGTCAGCTAGCTATTTTCAAAACTGGAACCAGGCTATGGGGAAATGTGTTAATTATTTCTTTACTAAAGAAAGTAGTCCAAACCAAGGATCCTGAACATTTAACACAGAAAACATTTCCAGTGAAGCAGAATGCTCCTTAACCCTTTGAACCCTAGTCCCGCTTATAGGCGTCCTTTTCAAACAGTGTACATGTGAATAGTACACTTGTCCTATGCAAACATTGAAAGGAGCCCTCTGATCAGGGTCTTCACTGTTTGTCGCAATGCCAAACATTGACAAAAACAACCCTTAAAAGTCAGAAATGAACTAAACTAAAATGGAAACTGGGATTGTCCATTTAAAGTTTCAGGGAGGAAAGAGTTAAGTTTAAAACATTTTTAGAGAAGACAACTTGTTCCAAATGAACAGGGATTTAACCCTACATTCCCAGAGAAGGACCTTTAGCTCATTTGATTTATTCCTCCACTGAAGAAAATAGTTCCAAGTTATACAGTCATGAATGATTTCTATTTATGCATTATAAGAAATATTTTCTATATTTTAGCAGATGGTTGCTTAGGCACATTCTGCTTTACTTTCAACCTGCTTTAAGTGGAAATCTATTCTTCAATACTAGAAATAGGCTATGGGGTAAGGGGTTAATGCAGTAGACCTAACAGAGAACACCCTGGATTGACCCAATCAGATTTTCATACACAGCAAGTGATCCCATGCTTTACCAAGAAACCCAATTCCATTATACGCTATTCTATCAAGAGATACAAGTATTTATTGTCTTAACTCTTTGCATGCTGGATCATTTTTTTGTCTGCAAAAATTGCTGTCTGATACTGTCCTCAAAGAAGATTTTTCTAAATTTGGTTTCAAAACAGGGTCAGAGTGTGAAACAGTTTGGATCCAGATGAGATGCTGCGTTACGCAGCATCTCATCTGGATCCTAACTGTTTGCAAAAGTTATCGCCGTGGCACATATATCCATTGATAGCATGGTTACAGTTAATGTGAGTGATGGTGTGAAAATCTTACACAATGAATTCAAATTCTCAGAAAATAAAGCCTCCCATCACTTGCGTAATCCTCCGGAAATTGTTCTCCATTATTTGAATAACGGCCGTCTCCCTGTTGACGGAGAAATAAAAAGATTTGACATTTTGTTTGTCTCCTGATCAGATGTAATATAAGACTGCCTTTTCAGTAGTACATTTTTTATTCTAAATACAGAAAGTCCATAAAAATGACAATTTAAGTTTTAAAAATAAGGATATATACATTTTGGCAACAAAACTTTTTTCTATGCAGAGTATTTAGAAAGGCTAAAAGTCAGATAACGCAGACAGTACAACAGACGAACTACCAATAGATATGAAGCATGCAGATCTTAAACAACTCATGACTGCTAAATGCAGAATACAATTAATGCAGAAAGCTTCTATATTACTTTAATCCTGCAATAACCTGCCACCTGTCATTGATATATGCATTAACTTTTTAATGGTAGCTAAATACAAGTTTTATGGTATGGGATGCATCTTCATATCCACGGGAACAATCTCACGTCTATGGGATAGCGGCAGTCACTGTGGCTTCAAAAATCAATAGCGGTAAAACAATAGAGGTGCTTTTAGTTTTATACTGTTAGGCGTTTTATTATTCATATAGAGAATGAGTACCTAAGTGCTCCGAATGGATGAGAAATAGAAGCCAACCTTTCAATTATGGCAGAATTGATACTTATACAGACCTAATGGCAAAACTGATACTTATGCAGACCTAACCTATTCTCATCGTTATTCACATCAGAAACACTATATGCAACAGTATTGCACAGGGACCCAGGGCTCCAGATACGAGGGAGTAAATGGAACAAAATCAGCGTTTTCTCACTTATTTCAGCACCAAATCCTATGGTGTTACTTCTCATTAGAATCGTCTCTCTGAGACGATTCTAATGAGTAGTAACACCATAGGGTTTAAGGTACTTCGCATATGCGCGTAGTTTCCATACGATTGTTATGAAAATTGTCATGAAGAATGATAATAGCCTAAGAAACAATGTGTGTAAATATAGGCAAAATTTATCGTGTGGTTTGTCTTTTAGGTATTTTTTCTGACAAAAACCTAGAATTTTGATGATTTTATTTTTCTTAAAAATGAATAAAGCTAATGACTATAATTCTCGCCCAATAAGTAGTCCACACCATTCATTACAAGAAAAGCTAAAAACATTTTGAATAAAGGTGTTCAGAAAGATGTTATCAGCTATTTAAATTTTGCAAAATGCTAAAAAATTGAATTACAAAAAACTGACTCATTCAATGTATATTTGTTTTCATTTTATTCAAATATATGGTTGATGAACTAGTCAGTCTGAAAAAATTAGAAAATATTACAGTCAGGATTTGTTGTAATAACATATATTCTTATTAAAATGTGGGATATTTGTTGTTTAGATACAGTTACCTACCTTAGAATTAAAACTTTGTCATTAAAATGCATTATTATTTATTCATGGACTTGCATACAAGGTTTATTATATTGTTTGAACATAATTATAATGGGCAATATCGATCTTGAAAAGGTTAGCGTATTGATAAGCTTCATGGTGTGGCTTTATAGTTCGATCAAATCGTTTACATGTATACAGATTTAATTGACTTGTAAGTCATTAAACTAAAACGTACAGGTAAGTGGACATATACTTGGACCGTAAACATCAATAGTACTAATCAACGAAGACTAAACATAACATGTCTCTTGATTACTGCGTTATGGATTGACAAGTCAATAAATCGGACACTAAAAAAAAAATATTTGGATCGGATGGGTCTCGAACCTATGACCTTTGGATTGCTAGTCAACCACTATAGTCAACCACTATACTAACTGCGCTATGAAGGATTATACTAATCTATATCAACATTTCCTTTATATAAATTTTCTGGTATAAACACGTACGAAAAAAGTCTGTGTCGTCCAGACGCATATCCGCTCGCCCGCAAGACCGACTTCCGGTAGCGAAAGGCCTTAATGCAGAAATAAAGATTTAAGTTTTTAAATACTCCCCTTATCTGGAGCTCTGGGACCTTACTGAATCTTTTTCGCATGTAGTTTAGTCTGCGAGAACTGTTGAGAGAGAAAAAATATAGTTTTAATCCTTCTAATGCTAAAATATGTCTATTGATGAAGAAGCTTTTGCATAAAAAAAATAATTCCATTTGATACAGTCATGAATATGCAACATAAAATATTTTAATTATGTGCGATCAAATTGTAGCCTAAAGCAGGCTGAATGTAAACCAGAATGCCTGTTTTTCTTTTGAATAATAACCGTCATAAACGCTCAACGTCATATGTTTTGAGGCAACTTGTTACTGTTTACTTTGTACACTGTGCACGACAAATTCCGAAATATTTCATTTGAACAATGAAAACTTTGCAGTATTATAAATTTGTTATACAGTTTCTTCACAGGTTACATGAGGATTTCTTCCCGGCTGGTAAAATCATGTAACCCTCACCTAACGGCTCTGGCAACATGATTTTCCTCAGCCGGGAGCTTAGAAATCCTCATGTACCCTGTGAAGAAGCTGTATAACTAATAACCCTTTGCCTGCTGGTCGCGACTTTATTGATTTTTGCAAACAGTTTAGATCCAGATCAGACAGCGCGTAACGCGGCGTCTGATCTGGATCCAAACTGTTTGACACTCGTCTTTGGGTTTATTTACTTAAAAAATGTATCAATCTAAATTTAACAAACTTTGCAGACGACAATTTCAAAGCAGACGACATCACCGCAGGATAAGGGTTAATGTTTCCTCTCATGCCTTGTGGCCCTGGTCAACATGCTCACTTTCATTAGGATGTGGGGTTTTGAGTACTTGTTTTATGCATGCATTGTCCAAGGCTATAAAAGCACAGATTGTTCTCCAGCATTTGATTGGTCAGATTTGAGCATAATATAAAATCTGACCAATCAAACTGCTTCAGAACGATCTCAGACTCAAATCAAACTCTTTATAACCTCGGGGCAAGGTTTGACTGTAGCAAATAATTTACCACAAATTCCCCCAGCAGACGTGAATGTCTACACATCTATTGTAGAATAAATCTTCATTACTGCAAGAAATACACAATTATAAATCTGAACTAGCTTTAAATCAGGCACCGTGTTCTAACCTGTTCCAGAATATATCTGAACTTTTGTCAGGCAGCCATAGAAACAAAGGTGAATAAGCCATCTTAAATGATAGGTGAATGCTAAATGTGTGTAAACATAAATTAATTTAACCCATTACCCCATAAATATGCCTTTTTATGCCTCTAATTTATTGATCCACTGAAGAAAATAGTTCCAATTTATACTGTTATACTTGAGGCGCATTTTGCTTTACTTTCAACCTGCTTTAAGTGGTCAACTATTTTCAAAACTAGAAACAGGCTATGGGGTTCCAGGCCACTGGAGGTGGGGTAACCCCCCTCTGAAAACAATGTTCATACAAAATAAATATCAAGTTTTTCAATGATGCACTGAATGGCTTTAACCCATTACTCTTAAGCTATGTCTTTTAATGCCTCTAATTTATTCCTCTACTTAACCCTTTGAACCCTAGTCCCGCCTATAGGCGTCATTTCAAACAGTGTACATGTGAATAATACACTTGTCCTGTGCAAACAGTGAAGGCCCAGATCAGAGGGCTCCGAAAGGAGCCCTCTGTTCAGGTTCTTCACTGTTTGTCACAATGCCAAACCATATTTGAACTCATCCGATCTCTAATGGTAATATACAATGTGAGCAAGTTTGAGAAAGATTGGATAAATATCGTGGCCTCTAGAGTGTAAACACTAAAATTGTTGATGACGGACGAAGCACACTGCACGACGGACAACTGACCTTCAAGGATTGCAAAAGCTCACCCTGAGCTAGCTCAGGTGAGCTAAAAAGGTTTATAAGGTAAAGGGTTAAATATATCAGTATAAACAAATCCCTGTAAATGGTTTGGCTCCTATCAGATAACAATAACAATAATGTTGTTTTTTTTGCATTGTTGCAGAAATAACTAATTCTTAAAATTGAGAGCTTAAAGAAGAGTTTTTGTTAAATGCTCAAAAACAGTTCCTTGTAAATGTCTTAACCTATTATCCCATAAAATAAGCTGTTTTACGCCTTTGAGTCATTCCCTCACTGAAGAAAATAGTTCCAATTTATGAAGTCATGAACATGTTTTATAAGAAATATTTTCTTTAACCTAGATGAAGGAATGTAAATCAGAATGCGCCTTAAGGTGCATTCTGCTTTACTTCCAATCTGCTTTAAGTGGTTTGCCTATGTCCCTTTTATGGGACACCAGGGCTCCAGATAAAGGGAATACAGTCCAAACTCGTTAATCCAAACTCGCTTAAACCGAAATTCTCGTTAAACCAAATTTTTCTCCCAGTCCCAATTTTCCCCCTTCTTATTCTATATAAACCAACTCCGCTTTATCCAAATTTCGTTTATCCGAATTTTCCGTTAATCCAAAGTATTAATCTGGTCCCTTTGAAAAGACTTACCCTCAAATTGACATGCTTAATCCGAAGTGCAATTTTCACACCTCGATCGGGTGTCAGACTGGTCATAATACCCCCGCCAAACACTCGCGAAAACTAATTACACCGCCTAAAGACTGTACACAA
Organism: Gari tellinella; assembly: GCA_922989275.2. NCBI lineage: Eukaryota > Metazoa > Mollusca > Bivalvia > Cardiida > Psammobiidae > Gari > Gari tellinella. The sequence continues at coordinate 59,721,645 of OV277858.1, forward strand.
TGTTTGCAGTATTGGCCAATTAAACACATTTGTATCCAATAGTAACTGTAGAGATCTTTCAAAACACAAGTGGAAGGTGTTGACATACGTTGCTCAAATGTTTGTAACCATATTCTTCTTTGCGATATTGAGATCGCTACTTCACTTTGAACGTTACATGTACGTATGTAAATCGTTTACAAATGCGAAAAAAGTATTATCGCCGTTTTTCGAAGTTTCAAGCTTTTGTTACGATTTAATATTTATGACATAAATGTATTAGATAAATTATAATGTATTTCAAGATTTCTGTTATCAAAACCGTTGTCGTAAAACGTGCCGCTTTGTTTATGTATGCATTGTGTAATGTCTTTACGAATACACATATGGGTACCGACGCGTATACATGTCCGTAAGTAGCAGAGAGTAAACAGAGGTTTGTGTTTAGTTGGTTTCATTCACTGGGTTATGGGATTAAACAAAGTTATCAAATTTAAAGCACATCATTATTATTGCACAAGTATTAAACCGAAACAAAAAAAATAACCTTTCTTACGTAGATGCATTAACTGAAAAGAAATATTACGGGAAGGACACTCTATCAAAATACGATGACCGGAGATGACAAAGTTAAAACAAGATGACTGTAATCGATCCACTCTCTTAATTCGTACTCCCGTTAATCCGAATTATTTTTCTTGGTCCCATGAATTTCGGATTAACGAGTGTGGACTGTATTTCAAAATTTAAAATTTCAATTTCTGCATTAAACCCTATGGTGTCACTACTCATTAGAATTGTCTTTTTGTTTTGATTCTAATGAGTAGTAACACCATAGGATTAGGTTGTGAAATGAGTTGGAAAATGTTAGATTTGTTCAGTTTACTCTTGTCTTATCTTGAGCCCTGGAACATCTTGCACAAATGGGTTAAGTTTGACTCTTGCATGTGCCTCAACTCTTTCCTCCCTGAAACTTTAAATGGACAATTCCAGTTTCCATTTTAGTCCAGTCCATTTCTGACTTTTAAGGGTTGTTTTTGTCAGTGATTGGCATTATGACAAACAGTGAAGACCCTGATCAGAGGGCTCTTTTCGGAGCCCTCTGATCTGGGTCTTCACTGTTTGCACAGGACAATTGTACTATTCACATGTACACTGTTTGAAAAGGACGCCTATAGGCGTGACAAGGGTTCAAAGGGTTAAGTAATTTTACATCAGTCTGCTACATTTGTCTAGTTTGTTTCCTAAATTTAGGATTTTTAAAAAATAAATTTAAAACAGGTTAAGAATGTCCAACGGTTTTGATCCTGATGAGAAGCTGCATACAAAGAGTTAAACATTGAAACCATAATTAAATGTTTGAACTTTGCATTAAAAAGCTGCTTTACCTTAAGCCTGCTTTAAGCACATATTTAGAATGGTACTGGAAATGCTTTTATATTTCATGTTCAAAACTTCCTCACTTGGTACTACTTTTCTTAGTTTATGAATAACTTAAAGCGTAAAAAGGCATCTTTATGGGGGTAGAGGACTATACATGTATCTGTTAATCTTCAAATACAATTCATGATCAAATTTCAATTTGGAATAGATACTGAAAGAGAATACTATCTCTTAAAAGAATCACATCTGTTCTTTTCCATGTTTAATGATTAGCCCTGTTAAACATATTAAACATATAAACCTATCACCTAAATCTGGAGAATTGATGTTAAGGTAATTACTTGTACATATTTACCCCATGTTACAATTGCCAGAGCAAGGGCATATGATTACCCCTCACAGTAATTTATCAAATTAACCAGCATGATCAATTACCTTTAACTGGCAATCTACCTTTCTATCTCCGATACATGACAACAATACGAAAGTTAACCTTGTAAACAAATTATAATTACAATTGAACTTCAATATCTCAAACTGGGTTAAGTTGAACATACCAGTATTTCAAAGTTAAAACTTGGCTAAGCAACATTTTAACTTTGAAACATGGATATGTTCAACATAACCTGGCATGAAATAATGCAGTTCATGTGTCGAAATATCACAAAGTTCGAGTAAAGCGAGTTCAAGATATGGAAGTTTTACTGTATATCAGATGCAGCAAGTATGACAGCTGAAGGTCAAATGTTATAGATGTAGTAGGCAGGGGCTCCAGACAAGAGGGAGTCAACTGGACAAATCCAACATTTTCTCCAAGTCAGCACTACTAAAGCCTATGGTGTAACTACTCATTAGAATCGTCTCTTCGAGCCATAGGATTTAATACAAACATTTTTTGGGAAATACTCCCCTTAGCTGAGCCCTGTTTCTTAGAAACCAAACCAAATCCCTTTCATTAGTTTAAATTGAAATGTAAAATAAGGACAAGGGAAATAATCAATATTTGAAGAAAACAAGAGTTATGGTTCTTGTGCACAGCATCTATTACTGTATCAACTTTCATTGACTTACATAGTAGTGTTTAAACCTTTCCTCCCTGAAACCTCAAATGGACAATTCTAGTTTTCAATTTAGTTTAGTCCATTTTTGACTTTTTAGGGTTGAATTTTACAATATATGTCAAATTTACTAACAGTGCAGACCCTGATCAGAGGGCTCCTAATGGCTCTGATCAGGGTCTACATTGTTTGCATAGGACAAATGCACTCCTGAAAGGTATGCTGCTTGTAAATGACCCATATATGCATGACTAGGGTTCAATGAGTTAAGAGACATGTGCCGGATACAAAAGTGTAATTGACAGAACAGACAGACAGAAAGACAGATGGAAAGATCGATGGAAAGAGAAGTATGCATGGACAAAAACAGCAACCATTTGCTCACCCCACCTGGAGAGCATAATTATTTACAACTAGGTCATAAGTCATAACTGACAAATGTTATTAGAAATACAATGTATAGCTTTGCATTAATATCACTTTCAATATTTGTTTCCACAGAAAATGACACAATTATCGACAATAAGATTGGTTACCATGGTTATGTAGCACATGTACACATTCGGATCATGATTATTGCTGAAAATGATAATTTGTTCCATTGCCTAACTAATTGCTCTATTCAGAAAAATATCTATATCTCACACATTAACCATATTTAGACATCTATAAATGTCTATATTCTGATCTAAAAGTACAGTGTAACTTCTATTCAGCAACACGTATAATTTAAAGCTTATAATAATTACTGCCTTAACTTTTGTCCAGCATTAACCCTTTATCCCATAGCCTGTTTCTATTTTTGAAGACAAGTGACAACATAAAGCATTATATTCAGTCATAAGTATATATGTATCATAAGATATATTTTCTATATTCTAGCAGATGGTAGCTTAAAGCAAACTGAAAGTAAAGCAGAATGCGCCTTAAGGCGCATTCTGCTTTAATTTCAACCTGTTTTAAGTTCTCACATGTCTTCAAAACAGAAACAGGTTATGGAACAAGCACCTTAGAGCTGATATCCCCTGCCGCAGCGATTGTCCAGAAGAAAGTGGCAAACTTTATTGTGGGAGGAAGGGGCAAATGGTGATCACCTGTCTTTAAAGATCAACATTCAAAAGCTTTTTACAAAGTTTTATAAAATCCAATCAATTTTGTACATTTTAAAGCCTAAACAATACAAAAAATAAAGCCATTTGTAGCATTATAAATCTAAGTATGACAGGGGCAGGTAACTCTTGATTCAAAATTCAACAGTAATTAAACACTTTCAAGAACTTATAATTGTGTGCAAGTATTATTAAAAAAAATCAGAACTGTAGAATTTACTAGAGTGTAAACACATTTTCAACTCATCAAGGGCAGAGTATTCTTGACTAATTTGCACATTTTCGATAATAATTGAACTCATTCTATAAATAATAGCCATATATGATTTTTTTTTTTTCAAAATCCATTCACATTTGTACACAATAGCATGTAAACAATAAAGCCATGTTGAGCATTACTAAGTACATAAAGGGTAGATAACTCTTGCCACAAAGTATCCTATTTTGACAATAATTGCTACCCTTATATTTATATACATCATGTGTAAGTTAAATCAAAATCCATTAAAGACTGTAGTTTCTAGATGGTAAAAACTGTTAAAAATGGTTTTTAAGGGCAGATAACTGTTGACTAGTTTCTCCGTTTTCAAAAATGATAACAATTATTTGAAAACTAATAGCCATACATAGTTTAAGAATTTGTTTTATCAAAATTCATGCATATTTATAGATACTAGGATGTAAACAATTTTAAAATAAAGCGTTTTCTATCATTTCAAAGTACATCAAGGGCAGATAACTATTGCCACAAGTATCCTTTTTTGACAATAATTGCACACCTTCAAGAACTTTTACTGATAGACATCGTGTGCAAGTATCATTTAAATCCATTCATAATTGTAGTTGCCAGAGAGTAAAAACAGTTAAATATGCCTTTTTTTACTTATCAAGGGCAGATAACTCATGACTAATTTCTCCGTTTTCAACAATAATCAAATTCATTTGAAAACTAATAGCCATACATAATTCAAGAAAGTTTTTTCAAAAATCCATGCATATTTATAGGCTCTAGTATGTAAACAATACCAAAATAAAGCATTTTGTAGCATTTCTAAGTACATCAAGGGCAGATAACTCTTGTCAGAAGTATCCTTTTTTTACAATAATTGCACACCTGCAAGAACTTGTACTTATAGACAATGTGTGCAAGTATAAACAAAATATGTTGATACTGTAGTTGCTAGAGTGTAAAAACTGTTAAATATGGCATTTTTAACACAAAAAGGGCAGATAACTCATAAATTCCTAAAATTTTCTGAAAAAAAATTGATTATTTCCCACGGTGCTCCTATGATGACAAATAAGTATACCAAGTTTAATCCAAATCTGTTTATAGGTTTCGGAGATACAGTTGCGGACGGAAAACGTGACGGACGCACGGACGGCATTTTTAACACAAAAAGGGCAGATAACTCATAAATTCCTAAAATTTTCTGAAAAAAATTTGATTTCCCACGGTGCTCCTATGATGACAAATAAGTATACCAAGTTTAATCCAAATCTGTTAATAGATTTTGGAGATACAGTTGCGGACGGAAAACGTGACGCACGCACGCACAGCCGGACGGACAGACCTAAAACAGTATCCCTCTGCCTTTCGGCAGGGGATAATAAAGGATTATTGGAATAGTCAATTAGTAATTAAAGTCACAGCACTATATATAGGTTAAAACATAATGTATCACTTACCTATTGTGTCGGGGTAAAACAGCACATGAAAAGAGAAAATAAAACAACACTATTATACAAACTGACAAGCCTTATTATCCATTCCCCCATAAATATGCCTTTTTACACTGAAGGAGATAGTTCCGCTTTATACAATTTTGATATCAGTTATGACGAGAATTTCGGTTTAACCCAGTTTTGATTAACGAGTTTGGACTGTATACCACAATAAATGTTTTCTATATCCTAGCAGACGGTAGCTTCAAGCATAGTTTTTGCGAGATAAGCTAATAAAAGCAAGATGAAAGTTAATGTAGACAAGAGGGCCACGAGGCCTTGAAGGGCTCACCTGCAGAGATTTAAGTGAGGAAATAGAACTGTACACAGGGTTGTCTCCAGAAGCATTTAACATTTGACCAACTGACCTACTGTACGACCCAACAAACCCAACATTCATATGTAATATATATTGTCAAGGTGATCATATTGATCAGACTCTGATCAGATGCAGCATTATGCGGCCTCTGATCAGTCTGTACACTCTTTACCGTTGTCCCTTTTAACTCTTTGCTCCCTGAAACATTAAATAAACAATTCCAGTTTCCATTTTAGTCTAGTTCATTTCTGACTTTTAAGGTTTGTTTTTGTCAATGTTTGGCATTATGACAAACAGTGAAGACCCTGATCAGAGGGCTCCTTTCGGAGCCCTCTGATCTAGGTCTTCACTGTTTGCATAGGACAAGTGTACTATTCACGTGTACACTGTTTGAAAAAGACGCCTATATGCGGGACTAGGGTTCAAAGGGTTAAAGGACGCTATATAGACACAAATAGGTTAATTTGATTGCTATACAGATACAGAACTGTAGTTTTATTTTAACCCATTACCTTATGAACATGCCTTTTTACACCTTTAATTCATTTCTCCATAGAAGAATATGGTTCTTATTTATAGTCTTAAATTAATATCTGGAGATACATTTTCTATATTCTAGCAGATGGTAGCTTAAAGCAGGCTGAAAGAAAAGCAGAATGCGCTCTAATCCATTCTGCTTTACTTTCAACTTGCTTTAAGTGGACATCTTTCTTCAAAACTAGAAACAGGCTATGGGGTAATGGGTTAAAGGACGCTATAGGCACTAATAGGTTAATTTGACTGCTCTACAGATACAGAACTAGTTTTATTTTAAAGTAAAACATAATATTATGTTGAGTGGCCATACAATCAAAGGGACGTCAGGGCTCAAGATAAGAGGGAGTAAACAGAAGAAAACCAACATTTTCTCACTTATTTCAGCACCAAATCCTAAGGTGTTACTACTTATTAGAATCTCTTCGAGATGATTCTAATGAGTAGTAACAACATAGGGTTTAATGCAGACACAAATTTTAGTTTTTGAAATACTCCCCTTATCTGGAGCTCTGGGACGGTACATATAAATTATATCCCTTAATACTCCCCTTATCTGGAGCTCTGGGACGGTACATATAAATTATATCCCTTAATACTCCCCTTATCTGGAGCTCTGGGACGGTACATATAAATTATATCCCTTAATACTCCCCTTATCTGGAGCTCTGGGACGGTACATATAAATTATATCCCTTAATACTCCCCTTATCTGGAGCTCTGGGACGGTACATATAAATTATATCCCTTAATACTCCCCTTATCTGGAGCTCTGGGACGGTACATATAAATTATATCCCTTGCAAACAGTCTTGATACTTTTCAGCAGGTTTCAAATAGAGTCACTCTGATCAGGGTATACACAATTTGCTTTGATTTTATGTTTTGTATGAAAAAAAAAGACATTAAAATAAAAGACAAACTGGCAATTTTCCAAAAGTTGAATATTCCTAAAGTTAAATATTCATGTAATCCATTCCAGAAAAATCAGTATTGCTAAAATTAATATTTAACAAGCTTGTCGCTCTTTCGTTTATAAATTTTTAGAATAATGAAAATTTCTCAAAATCAGTTTCCAGGCAACCAACACATAACGAGACAAAGCTTTCTTCAAGTGTTATTCCTAAGCATAAACTTCTTTCAATATGTGTTATTTCTCTAACAGCAACTTTTAACAATTCCCTGAATACATCAGTTCTGTCAAACATGTACTTGGTCACTATTTAACTCTTTGCATGCTATCAGGGAATATATCTGCCACAGTGATTTATAATCTTTGCAAACAGTTTGCAACGTGGCATCTTATCAGGATCCAAACTGTATGCCATTCTGACCCTAAATTTAAATTTTTTTTTTGAAAACTCTAATTTAAGAACAGTTGCAGATAACAATTTTTGCAGACGAAAAAATTACCCAGCATGCAAAGAGTTAATATGAGACCCAGGGTGAGACTTTACAACATGTGTCAGCTTTATGCAGGACAAAAGTAAAGCTTTTGGCAAAACTTTCTGCATTACTTATATCCTGCATCTAATAACCCAGCTCAGGGTCGAAGGTTATAAAGCTTTTGAGTTAAGTCTGAAGTCATTCTCAAGCATTTGATTGGTAAGATTTGAGCCTAGGCTCAAATCTGACCAATCCGATGCTTGAAAACAAACTCAGGCTCAACTCAAACACTTTATAACCTTCGATCCTGCTCTCAACCCTTTACCCTACAGCCTATATTTTAAAACAGATAACCACTTAAAGCAAATTGTAAGTAAAGCAGAATACGCCTAAATATAGGATATAAGAATTTTTTCTTATGTTGCACATTCATTACAGTATAAAGTTAGAACTATTTTCTTTAGTGGAGGAATTAAGCAAAGTGCACAATAAAGGGTTAAAAGATTACTACAGTGATGCTCACTTATAACGAAATTCAGGGGACCTTCCAAATTAGTTTGTCTTATCCAAACTTCGTCTTATCCAAACAATGAAATTTCTTTGTGAATAGTTTGCATATTACTTATCATACTTTTAGTACAAAATTGACTAGAAGGAAAGAAAGATAGAAAGGCATAGAAATTCATCTTAAGCAAGCAGGAGTCCATTGAGATAAAGAAGAAAGCAGTCGGGGAATTATTTTTATTTTGTATTAAGGTGGTTCGACAGCGGGCGGCCCGCATCTTGAGTTCCGGAAATGCTGATGACTTTCACCTGATCTTTTCGGCACGTGCTTATAGTAGAAAATTTAGATAAAGAAAAGTTTGATCTGCTTCAGTGTCTTCTCTGTTAGCGCAATTGGCACGGTGCTTGACTTGCAATCCAAAGGTTCTAGGTTCGATTCCCACTCGCTTCAAAACTTTTTTTTAACAAATTGTCCGATTTTAGTTACTAGTCAATTCATAACGCAGTGATCAAAGGACAGGCTATGTTTAGTCTAGTAATAATGAATAATATCAGATGCAAGTATAGTCAAGTGACAGCTACATTTGTGTGGATTTATAGCCTATATAACAGATGGCAGCTTAACACAGGACAAAAGTAATGCTAAAAGATAGATCCTAAAGGAGCTTTTATGCATTACTTTTGTTATGCATTCAGCAGTCACTTGCCTTTAAAGATATACAGGCTATCGTATTCAATGGTCCCTTATTACAGGTTTGACTTATGGTATTATTTAGAGCTGACAGCATTTTAAAGTTGAACTCAAGGGAGGTTACTCGTTTTGTGTTAACATTCTGTCAGAATTTCAGGAAATCATGTATAAAATGTATATTCTACTGTAGATTTTCATTAATTTTTTGTGACTAGTAAATTAAGTTATATCTATCTAATAAGAGTAAAATTAGTGTATGTTAAACAGCTAGATTTTTTATAATTTGAGATTTTCAGAATTTGACTTTTTTAAAATATTGATATTTCCGGAAAATATGTCATGAAATACTTTTGTTTGCCCAATATCTTATAGTCTATGAACAGTTTACTTGAATAAACAGAAATTATTGAGTTATATCATTCTATAAAGAAAATATTCCTGTTTATTAAAAAAGGAGCTTTTCTCGACAAAAGGTCTTAAATTGTCAGAAAAAAACGGCAATGTAACTTTATTTTATTTTAACGATTTTTCCCTCTCCATATGGTATATTTCAATTTAATCAATGTTTCAAAGAATTCTGACACAGAATAAGCTGACCCGCGAACCACCTTAAGCAGTTTTTCATCTTATCCAAGTTCGTTATAAGTGAGCATCACTGTACACTGCTTCAATGTAGTGTTTCTCAACACACATTTAATTGTATATTCTCCGAGTAATCAATTCCCACCTTCGTTTAATAAAGTTTACGGAACGACTTTGAGGTAATTCAAATTTATTCTTTAACCTCTAAAATGTGGAATAAATGTATTCTGTATAAACCTTTACACTGAAGAAATTCTCAGCGCTCCAGATAAGAGGGAGTAAACTTAACAAACCAACATTTTCACACTTATGTCAGCACAAAATCCTATGGTGTTACTACTCATTAGAATCGTCTCGATGAGACGATTCTAATGAGTATAGTGACACCATAGGGTTTCTTGCATAAATAAAGATTTTATATTTTGAAATACTCCCCTTATCTACAGAACAAACAGGCTAGGTCATAATCAAAAGTGGAGGTATTTTGCATCTGATCGGGATTCAAACTGTTTGCAGCTATTCTCTTTTTCAGTCATCCGGGTATTTTATTTCTTACGCATACTCGGTCCTACTCGGAGAAAACTAGCTTATGTAGATGTCGGGTTTGTTTTCTCCAAGTGCGCGTGCTCGCTAAGAGTAAACATGCCGAATGAAGAGGGTATGACGTAGCACTGGAAAAGAGAATCTATTATGTCTCTCTCAATGTGGAAAAGAAACAGACTGAACTCTTGGCAATCTTTTTTGACAATGATTAGCAGTTTTACCCCCCAAAAAGTTAGAGAAATGAAGTTTTAACTCTTTGCATCCTGGGAAAGTTTTTCATCTGCAACAATTGTTGTCTGCTACAGTTCTAAAATAGAATTTTCAAAATTTCTTTTTAGTACAGTGTCAGAGTGTAAAATAGTGTTTGGGTCCTGATGAGACGCCGCGTAATGCAGCTCTCATCAGGACCCAAACTGTTTGCAAAGGTTATCATTGTTTCACAGCTACAATGCTAACAGTTAATGCAAATATTTCGAACATAATTGCAAAAACGTCTGTTATAAATTTCTGAATTTCTAGATAACAGGTTGTGTTTTTTTTTACCTTGAACTCTTTACCAATAAAGTTACATTTTAATACATCTACAAAATTACAAACACGTGTTTCAATTTATTGATATGTGTCTGAGAGACTGTTACAAGTAGGTTCAACTGCAAAGTATGTCACCCCATATCAGGGCTCCAGATAGGAAGGGGTAAACTGAACAAATCAAATATTTTCTCATACATTTCAGCACCAAATCCTATGGTGTTTCTACTCATTAGAATCGTCTGGAAAAGACAATTCTAATGAGCAGTGACACCATAATATTATGGTTTAATGTAGGAATAAAGATTTTAGTTTTCAAAACACCCCCTTTATCTAGACATTTTCAACAATTTCTCCTTTATGTTTGAACCCTATGGTGTGACTACCCATTAGAATCTTCTCTTTGAGTAGTGACACCATAGGGTTTTAACCCTTTCCCCCATAGAGGCGACTTTTAGCGTATCTAATTTATTCCTCCGCCGAAGAAAATAGTTCCAGTTTATACCCTCATGAACTATTACTGTTACAACTGTTTTATATAGCCTAGCAGATTTTAGCTTAAAGCAGGCTGAAAGTAAAGCAGAATGCGCTTAAGGCGCATTCTGCTTTACTTTCAACCTGCTTTAAGTGGACACCTATATTCAGTACTAGAGACATGCTATGTGGGAAAGGGTTAAACAGGCATAAAGATTTCAGTATTCAAAGTATTCCCCATACGTGGAGCCCTGAGGAACTTTGCCTTTCACTTTCAATACTGGGAAAGTATTTATAGTTTTGATCAACATAATACATCTAATAATTGGGATGCAAACTTTTTTTTATATACAAAATATCTTGACTTCCCAATCAAGTTTTTCTTTCCATAGCCCTTTCCTCCATATATAACCTGTTTCTAGTCAAGTGACCACTTAAAGCATGAAGATGCATCTTACAGTGCATTCTGCTTTACTTTCAGCTACTATCTTCTAGAATGATGAAACTGTTTCTATTGTGCATTATTCATGATTGTATAAAGTGGAATTATTTTCTTCAGTGGATGAGCAAATTAAAAATCACATCAAGGGGAGATAACTAATGACCAATCAGCCTGACTACGACCACAATTCATTTTGAAAAGTTATTACCATATAGTTTTACTAAGTTTTATCAACATTCATTCAAATTTGTAGACAGTCATTATAATACAGAAATAAAGCCTTATCTAGCATCAAGGGCAGATAACTCTTGACAAAAGGATCCAATTTCAACTATATATCATTATGCCTCCTTCAAAAGCTTATACTTTACATAATCATTGTGTGCTGGTATAATCAAAATCCATGTAAAACTGAAGTTGTTAAACTGTTCACTGGCATTTTTCTTTAAGCAGACATCTCTTTCTGGCATTCATGTACAAAAGTTTTCTGTAAAACAGATTGTGAGGCATCTTGTTTGTTTTCTGTTTCTTGGACAAATTGTGTTACATAATTTCATTTCTATTAATCATTACCAGTCTGGCTGGGGGGAATTGGTAGACACTCAGTGAATTCAATCCATTCTACATACTTAGCCTTTAGCATGATATGCCTACCTTATAGCTAACAATTTCCTACCAGTTTGAATCAAGATAAGACAATGAGACTAGGCATCACTTCTAAACCAGAACAGCTTCACGCTGATTACACATATTTTTTAAACAATCGGTGGACATTGCTATACTCGAAAAAGTTCACAATATTTTTTTTTCCGTGAAAGACAATCTGATTAGAGCGCTAAAGGTTAAATCTATCCCTAAGCCCCTGTGCAACCGAATATAGATACTTAAATCCATTTAGAGAGAAGGCCCGAAGCAAATAAATCAGTTAAAAGCCTAACAATTCTGTCTGTGGACAATTAATCAGTGGCTAGTATAGAAGTCCTTTGTAGTCCTTATTTTTCCTCCTATTTATCTCATACAATACCGTCAATTAGAGTCACTTCATACACTTTCTGCCTCCTTCTTGTACAAACAACTGTTACAGGACAGCTTGTTGATACATTGTATAGTCGCAACCCGATACTTTGAACTCGCTTGAATCGTTGTACCAGTATTTCATCAGTTAATACTCATATTTCAAAGTTAAAACGTGGCTTAGCCACGTTTAAACTTTGAAATATGGGTATGTTCGAACTAGCGCGAGTTCGAGTTTTTACTGTATAATTATAGATTGTGTGAAATCATAGATTTGTGTTGAGTTTACAGCAAAACACTTACTTTAATGTTATCTTATAAAGCTTGTTTAAGCCATAATTCCATTAATACACCTTTTAATGCCTTTAATTTCAAATGGTTCCAAATTAAAGTCATGAATATGCATCAAAAGAAATATTTCCTATATCCTAGCCACCTGCTGCCTACCCCAACAACGGTGACACCTACAGCAGTTGTAAATTAAACACTGGATCTAACATAACCTTGCATAATTATGTTAGCTTAAAGCACATTAAAAGTAAAGCAGAATGCACCTTAAAGATATCACATGACCAAGCTTGGGTGGTAACACCTACCCCCGTATATAGTTTGAGTCAAAGCATGGAGAGCATGCACTAACAGTGGTAGCGTCTAGGCAAAGAATCATTCAGGCGTCTCAAGTGAGGCCCGCACCTAATATTTGATAGCTTGGTTAGTAAAACCCATAGAAAAACCTATTGATATCTATTATGTAAGGGCCTCTATTCAAAGCTGAACCATTGCCTGAAGACTTTTACTCATGCTGTATACCGGTATATACCTGTATTTTGACACCAACTAAAGAATGGGGGGTGAATCAATGAAAGGACTGGCTGGATGTCTTTAAGGTGCATTTCAATCTAATTTATATCTATGGAGTAATGGGTTAAAGACCATCTATGAATGTTGAATCTATATAAATTATTGTATAATATTATATACTGTATGAAATCATAGATTTATTAGTTTACTGCAAAAAAACTTTTATGTTCTTTCATAACCATGAAACTTTGTTTAATATAATCGCTGAGGCAGGTAACTGCTTCAAGCAAGAGGCATGTAAAGCAGAAAGCTCCTGTGATTGATCCTTCCACCACACAACTAAGTCTTGCGTCAGAGAGATACAAAACCTTGGAAATAACAAATTGTACTTAATATGGCTGATGTGGTCACATTTAACCCTTAGCCTGCCACTCACGACTATAGCTCCATATGCAAACAGCTTGGATCCGGATGAGACGCCGAGTAACTCGGCGTCTCATCCGGATCCAAGCTGTTTGACACTCGGACAACATTTTCAGCAATTTTGAGCAACTTTGAAGCACTTTGAAACTTGAAGCAGACGAGGTGGATTCAGCCAGATAATCCTAGATTGTTACATGATCTAAACCTTATTGTACTATGCTGGTAGAAAATAGCTTGAAGCAGACTATAGGGTAATTCAGCATGATAAGGGTTAGAAATGTTCTTTTACTGGACTTTCAAAATTAGGCAGTAACCCTCTCACACTGACAGCTTTTCTTATTCAAAATTTATAATATTCAATGAGTTAAAAACACTTTCAAACTGTCGCACACATAATTATACAGAATGCTAATATTCTTGCTTTGACATATGTGTTTATTACTATAGTTAGAAATATACAAGAGCAATCATGGCTCAATGTCACTCACCCGAGTTCCATAGATATGATAGAAGGATAAGTTTTATTTCAGCTAAAGACATAACATGTCCATGAATAATAGTTATGCAATAACAAGTTGTATGGCAGGAACTCGTTTTGACACCCTTCTTAACCCATTACCCCATATAATTATACGCCTTTAATTTATTACTTTACCCAAGAAAATACTCACAATTTATGCAGTCATGAATATTATATTATAAGATATATTTTCTATATTCTAACAGATGACAGCTTAAAGCAGGCTGAAAGTAAAGCAGAATGTGCCTTAGGATTACAAGGTCGCAAACTCGCATCTTTTTTGGTACATTTTTGTCATCAAATCTTAAAGCATTCTATTGTCGAAAAAAGATGCAAGATTGGACCATTGCATCTTTTTTTGCCTTTTAGTCATGTTGTAAAACTTACAAGCTTGCATCTTTTTGCGTTTCATTCCGCCAATGAAGAAAATATATATAGTTCCAATTGACAAGTTATGATTGTGTACTATAAGAAATATTTTCATTATCTGAAAATGACAGATATTGACGAAATTGTCGGTGTATACACACATGAACTTAAAGCCCTGATCAATAAGCATGCACCATTGAAAACTAAGACCATAACTCTCAGGCCATCATGTCCATGGTACACCCAGGAACTTCACGATGCTAAACATTTAAAGCGTAAGCTGGAACGAAAGTGGAAATTATCCAAAATCATAATTGATCATCAACTGTATCGAGAGCAGTGTGCTAAAGTAAACAAACTATTAGCAGAGTCAAAGGTTAATTTTTACACAGAAAAAGTAGAATCCTGTCAACAGGACTCGAAGAGTCTTTTTAAAGTCACTAAGCATCTCCTGGGTGCAAACAGTGAAATTGCACTGCCAAAAAATGTGTCCTCAAAACAACTTGCGCATGATTTCAGCGACTTTTTTATTGAAAAGGTGGACAAAATACGGACAGGCATTGCCTCTGAATCAATGTCATGCACCCCAGTCATCACAGAAACGTTGCATTCAATGAATTCTTTAGAAAGCTTTGACTCTGCTACAGCAGCAGAAATTGGGGAGATTGTGAAGGCATCCCCATGTAAGTCCTGTGAACTCGACCCAATACCTACATGGCTTTTAAAGTTATGCCTTGACGAGCTCCTACCGTCGTTAACAAAAATTGTGAACTCTTCGCTGGAATCTGCGTATGTTCCAAAAGAATTCAAAAAGTTGCATGTAAGACCTCTTTTGAAAAAACCTGATCTCGATACAAATGATCTTAAGAACTACAGGCCTGTATCAAATTTGCCATTTCTCTCAAAAGTATTAGAAAAGGTAGTAGACAAACGCATTGAGTCCCATTTGACCACAAACAATCTGCATGAACAACATCAGTCAGCATATCATAAGCATCACTCTACAGAAACTGCTCTTCTAAAAGTTCAAAATGACATCTTGCAATATCTTGATAAGAATGAAATCACAATTCTGGTGATGCTTGACCTATCTGCCGCATTCGACACAATTGATCATGAAACATTACTCAATCGCCTTGAAAAAGACTTCAAAATTATTGGAAACCCACTAAAGTGGATAACCTCATACCTGACCGACCGTTACCAAACAGTCGCGGTAGATGGCGAATTATCTGCCCCAGTTCAAATGAAATATAGTGTGCCACAGGGGTCAGTCCTTGGGCCGAAGAACTACATCTTGTACACAAAACCTGTCGGCTCAATTTGCAGAAATCATCAGCTGGATCATCACTTCTATGCAGATGATTCAGAGTTATACTTGTCATTTAAGCCTAAAGACACATCTTGTCAACAAGAAGCCCTTTCAAAAGTCGAAGGGTGTCTAAAAGACATAGTATCATGGATGCACCAGAACATGTTGAAGCTGAACACCGACAAAACTGAGGTCATACTGTTTCATTTGGAGATAGAAGTTTCATGCATGCAGCCCCAAAGCTCTGGAACAGTCTACCATCAGACATTAGAGATGCAAGCTCAGTTGCAGTTTTCAAAAAGCATCTGAAAACACATTACTTTAATATTTGTTATTAGAACACTGCTACCTATGCGATATGTTCTTGCTGTAGATGTTGTGGGTCCAAATGGGAGTTTCTGGAGTATTATCTGGTTTTCGGTCTCTTATGGAAATTTTTGTTATTGTCGCATGCTATTTTTCCTAGTTATGTTACATTGGGCGGCCTGCATTGGGCGTTCTGCTATTATTTCTATCAGTCGGCATAAAGAAGCCATTTGCTTCGTTGCTCTCGATTGTTGAGGTAGTGCAATCGCCGTTTTTGGGGGCTGTCTTCTGTATGTTTAGTGGCCTTCATTGGGCGCTCTACTGTTATTTCTATCAGTCCGCATAAAGAAGCCATTTGCTTCGTTGCTCTTGATTGATGGGGTAACGTGATCGCCATTTTTGGGGGCTGTCTTTTGTACGTTTATTATGTTTATTTTATATCTAATTGTAGTTATTTGTCTTTTCCTGGCGGCCTGCATTTGGGCGCTCTACTATTGTTTCTATCGGTCGACAATCAGAAGCCGGTTGCTTCATTGCTGATTGATGGGAGTAATGTGATCGCCATTTTGGGGGCTGTCTTTTTATATGTTTATTCATGTTTATTTTAGATCATATTGTAGTTATTTTGTCTTTTCTTGTTTGTAGGTACATTTGTGTAACTTCATGTGAAGCGCTTTTGAACGCACAACCCCTGTGTGAAAAGAGCGCTATATAAATCTGGTATAATAATAATAACAATCTTAGCAAAATTTAATAAATGGCTTAAAGCAGCTGAAAGTAAGGCACATTTTGCTTTCAACCTGCTTTAAAATTAATGATCACCTGTTTTCAAAACTAGAAACAGGCTATGGGGGTAATGGGTTAATGCAGGACAAAGAAATATATGCTCCTTAGTAGCATTTCACTTTCGCAAGCTTTTAAACAGCAGAGCTCAAGATAAGAGAAGATTTTCAGAATGAATGAATGGTGTTTTACGGCCCATCGACACAAAAAGGTCATTTAGAGCCAAAGAAGATTTTCAGAAACTAAAATCTTTTATTCTGCATTAAATCCTATGGGGTCAATACTCATTAGAATCGTCTCATTGAGAATGAGACGATTCTAGTGAGTAGTAACACTATAGGTAAATAAATGAGAAAATGGTGGATTTGTTCAGTTTACTCCCCTTCCATACTGATTGGTCACTCACGAGATGTTCTTTTATAGTCACCATTCAAATGGTGGTTAATCAAATTAATTTGACACTTGATGCTGTGAGACAATTTGTTTCAAATAAAATGGATATTGACCCAATTCTCTTTTAGACTTCCTGTTGGCATTTTTAGAGACAGGCTGATGACAATAAAAGTCAACAAGACCAATAAAGTGAGACATGGCGCCCAGTTTTCCCAGTTTTCGAACAGCCAATTCTTTCCTCTCACAAACTAGTCTCTAAATGACAAAGATCAATCTTACTACTCATACTTCCTATCTATGAAACACAAGCAGGGCTGCCATTTCTCCAGATTTTTCTGTATTCTTCGGATATTTATCCCAACAGATGGTAGCTTAAAGCAGGCTGAAAGTAAAGCGGAATGGGCTTTAAGGCACATTCTGCTTTACTTTCAACCTGTTTTAAGTAATCACGCTAAAATAGATTTTTTTGAAATCTTAGGATTCTCAAGATCAAGTTATGGCAGCCCTGCACAAGCCTGAAACATCAAATGGACAATTCCAGTTTTCCAATAAGTCTAGCCCAATTTGAATATTAAGGTTGGTTATTTTTGGTAAATTTATTCCAACATGACTGTTGTTGTTGCTCAGGTTTTTCAGATGCATCATCCCATTGTCATCAGGGCTGAGACAATGATGGGCATCATGCCTATTGCTGATGACAAGCAGGACAGATCCTGAACAGATGCTTCAGTAACCCTCAGATCTGGGTATTCCCTGTTTGCAAAGGAAAAATGTACTGTTTACAGGTACACAGTTTGCAAAGGACACGTATATGCATGTCTAAGATTAAAACTTACTTTCAACTTGAAAAATAAAGGGTGAACTGACACTTGTAAAGAGTACTCAAACTCTGATCAGGATCCAAGCTGTCTTAAACTGTTTTAATTGTGTGTCATTTAGATGGACAATATTAAAGCAACATCTTTTTTTAAAACTGCAATATGCCATAAAATTATGCAACTTCTGTGAGGTCCATTCAGGCTGTTTGCAGAAACTGAGCCAATATGGGCTTCATGGCCTGCATGCCGTGTTGCATTTAGTATCACATGACTCCAGTGCAGACAAACCACCAGCAGGCTGTGTACAAATCTGCAATACCTAAATGCAAACAGTTTGGATACCTTAATTGGCGCCTCAACCCAATCCAAACTGTGTGACACCCTAACAGTATTTCCTGAAAGATTATGCCTTAAAATTAACTTTGCGTATTGTTGCAAACGGCAAAACTTCTGCCAACAATAATTACACAGCATGCAGAAGGTTAAAGCTGGGTGTCACTCAAATGTTAAGTCAACAGAACAGCAGGGCTGCCATAAGTTGATAATGAATAATCCTAGGATTTCCAAATTTTGTACTTTTCAAGCGTGCTTACTTAGGGCGCATTCTGCTTTACTTTCAGCCTGCTTTAAGCTACCATCATTCTGCTAGGATATAAAAATCCGAAGATTTCGGAAAAAATTGGAGAAATGGCAGCCCTGGAACCATGGCTTAACTCTTTGAACCCTAGTCCCGCATATAGGCGTGCTTTTCAAACAGTGTACATGTGAAAAGTGCATTGTCCTATGCAAACAGTGAATACCCAGATCAGAGGGCTCCTTACGGAGCCCTCTGATCAGGGTCTTCACTGTTTGTCATAATGCCAAAAATGGACAAAACAACCCTTAAAAGCCAAAAATATGAAATATGACCAGTTAATGGAGATTATCGAGTTATTGAGGACTGAGTCACATTCATGTTCAATTAAATGGCAAACACTGCTGACTCAGACTGATCAGAGCTAAAAAAGGCTGTCAGATAATCAAGAGACTATCCTGTTTTAGCCCATTACCCCCATAGCCTTTTTTCATATTTTGAATACAGGTAACCATTTAAAGCAGGTTGCGAGTAAAGCAGAATGTGCCTTTCAGTTTGCTTTAAGCTACATTCTGCTAGAATATAGAAAATATAAATTGAAACTATTTTCTTCAGTGGAGGAATAAATTAGAGGCTTAAAAAGGCATTTTCATGGGGTAATGGGTTAAGTATATTCTGTGCAGTATTTAGCCAGTATACAATGAAAGACTTTTCTTGTTGTTTCAGACGCAACGATTTTGGAAAATTTTCAGAAAATTCTATTCTTAGCTCCTGTGACCTAGACATACAATATACTGGAACTATTTGAACAATTTTGAAAGAGGATCATTCCTGCCATATTATGTCCAACCTATAGTTTTTATAGGAGTAAAAATCTTTTCAACAATTTTTGGTCCACCGATCTTATCTACAAGTTTCAACAAAATTTGTCCAGTAGAATTTGAGTTTAATATAGATTTTCAAAATGGATGTCATTGGATTTTGAAAGTAAAACTTTTGGTCACAGTGTATGAAAAGACCGGCTGCATGACTCAGTGATAGAGTGTCCGCATGCAGTGTGGGAGGTTGCAGGTTCAACCTTCAACCAAGTCAAACCAAATACGCAAAAATTGGTAGTATTATGGCTTCCCTCCCTGGTGTTCAGGATTACAGATTAGCATTACGACTAGTTCCTCTGTGTCAGGATAAAGTGACCGGCCGGGTTCAGTCCAAAGATACAGTAAAACCTCTCTATAACGGCCACTAAATTGTCTTAAAAATTAAGTGTTAAGAACAGGTGACTGCTTAAAGCAAGGTGACAGTAAAACAGAAAGCTCCTGTAGGAGCTTTCTGTTTTACTGTCATCTTGCTTTAAGCTGCCACCTGTCTTTTATACAAACAATTAGCCTTATTTTAGTGGTTGTTATAGACAGGTTTTACTGTATTGTCAACATTTATATTTTGAATAATCAAAAGCCTTTGAAAACTGTTGTTGCTGGAGTGTTAACACTATAGGATACAGCATTTTCAACACAACAAGGGTCCACAACTCTTGACCTATTGGTAAAATTTTGAAACTTATGATCATATACAATCTGAGCAGGATTGAGAAAGATTGGCTGAAAAATTGAAGCCTCCAGATTGTAATCACTAAAATTGAAAACGACACACGAGGCTGGACAATCAAGTATTACAAAAGCTCATCCTGAGCTTAGCTGAGGTGAGCTAACAGCAATGAACAAGTTGGGCTGGTGTGAAGTCAGAGTACTTGGGTTATTTGGGGTACATCTGAAGTTCAACTTTATATAAATTTTCCAGTTTAAATGTTTACTATATTACCTGTAACCCATTACCCCATAAATACTCCTTTTTACGCCTCTAAATTATTCCTCCACATAAGAAAATAGACCCAGTTAATAGTATTTTGAAAATGAACCATAAGAAATATTTTCTATATTTCATTACGGTAGATGGCACATTAAAGCTGGCTGAAAGTAAAGCAGAATGCACCATAAGGTTCATTCTGCTTTACTTTCAACCTGCTTTAACCCTCTGAACCCTAGTCCCGCATATTGGAGTCCTTTGCAAACAGTGTACGTGTGAATAGTACACATGTCCTATGCAAACAGTGAAGACCCAGATCAGAGGGCTCCGAAAGGAGCCCTCTGATCAGGGTCTTCACTGTTTGTCAAAATGCAAAACATTGACAAAAACAACCCTTAAAAGTCAGAAATGGACTAGACTAAAATGGAAACCGGGATTGTTCATTTAAAGCTTTAGGGAGGAAAGAGTTAAGTAGTCACCTATTTTCAAAATTAGAAACAGGCTATGGGGTCATGGGTTTAACGAAAGTAGTGTACAATGTGCTTTATCTTTGTTTTCAAGTGGAAACTTGATACTTCGAATTTGCTTAAATCCACCTTACCAGTAGTACATTAGTTCAATTTCCATCAATCCATCTCACTTAATTCAAACATACCCATATTTCAAAGATAAAACGTGGCTAAACCATGTTTTAACTTTGAAACATGGAGAAAGCATGTACTAATTATTAAGTTTGACTGTACTTTCAGAGTTATACATGCATGCCACATGGCTCTTGATTTGGATCTAATATTATCACCATCTAATCTTGCAAATATCTATACTACTATTATCTCAAGTTCAAAGAGTTTAGTTATGATTTCGTAATTAGGTCTGCATGTTTTATGATTCCTTTTGTTCTTTTTAAGCTATATTTACATGCTAAGCTGAATTAACATGCACACTACAAGCAAATGTAGCAGCTTTCTCTGCCAAGAATTATATATCATTGATTTTTGTCATTAATAACTCATATTTACTGAGTAATCTTTTCGTCTGCAACAGTTGTCTTCTGCTCTTATTCTAATCATAGATTTTTTTTAATTTTCTTTACCAAATATAGAGTCAGTCAGGGCTCCAGATAAGAGGTAGTTTTTTCAACAAATTCAACATTTTCTCACTCTTTTTAGCACCAAATCCTATGATGTTACTACTCATTAGAATCGTCTCTTCGAGACGATTCTAATGAGTAGTGACACCATAGGGTTTAATTCAGAAATAAAGATTTTAGATTTTGAAAAACAACCCTTATCTGGTGCTCTGGTCAGTGTGAAACAGTTGTACCCTGATGAGTGAAGAGACAATGTGTTATGCAGCATCTCATCAGGATCCAAACTGTTTACACAGATGATAAAGATTCCACATGCAAAGAATTTACCACTTCAATGTGAGAGAAAAGCTGCCTTGATACTTACAAACAGCATGGATCCAGATCATACACAATCTTTTTTTTTATATCTAATTAGAATAAACAAGGGCCACCATGGCCCTAAATCGCTCACCTGGTACACCATGTAAACACGACCTATAGTTACCTAGATTACGACTGGACATGACCCACAATCACCAAGATTTTTCTATGATTTGACCTAGTTTCTGACCAGACACAATTTGATTTTGACCTAAATTTGATGTAGGCAAACATTCTGGCAATATTTCATTCAGATCTTATGAGATTTGTAGCCTCTAGAGGGTTAACAATGTTTTTCTTTGATCTGACCTAGTGACCTAAATTTTAATCCGACATGACCCATATTCGAACTTGACCTAGATATCAATTAGGCAAACATTCTGACCAAGTTTCATTAAAATCCAATGAGAATTGAAGCCTCTAGAGTGTTTACAAGGGTTTTCTATGATTTGACCTAGTGACCTAGTTTTTGACCGGACATGACCCATATTCGAACTTGACCTAGATATAAATGAGGCAAACATTTTGACTAAGTTTCATGAAGATAAGGTGAGATTTGTAGCCTATAGAGTGTAAACAAGGTTTTCCTATGATTTGACCTAGTGACCTAGTTTTTGACCCGACATGACCCATATTCAAACTTGACCTGGATATCAATTAGGCAAACATTCTGACTAGGATGCATTAAAATCCAAAGAGATTTGTAGCCACTAGAGTGTTAACGAGGTTTTTCTATGATTTGACCTAGTGACCTAGTTTTTGACCAAGCATGACCTATATTCGAATTTGACCTATATATCAATGAGGCAAACATTTTGACTTAGTTTCATTAAGATCCAATAAGATTTGTAGCCTCTAGAGTGTTAACAAGATTTTTCTATGATTTGACCTAGTGACCTAGTTTTTGACCCGACATGACCCACATTCGAACTTGACCTAGATTTCATCAAGACAAACATTGTCATGAAGTTTCATGAAGATCGGATGAAATTTGTAGCCGCTAGAGTGTTAACGAACCAATTGTGAACGGACAGACAGACGGACGGACGGACAGACGACGGACGACGGACATCCAGTTATCCTAAAAGCTCACCTTGGCACTTCGTGCCAGGTGAGCTAAAAACAGACTGTCACTCAGATTATACACCTACGAAACAATATAAAGAGCTAAAATAGAATTAACATATTACCCCATGAATTTCCCCTATGACTTGTTTTCAGAATCGAGACAGATGTTTTACTTCCAGGCTGTTTTAATTGTGTTTTTTTTATTTTACATCAACCCCACGTATGAGGATGTACTGTAAACAAGAGCCCCATGGGGCATATTTCGCTCACCTGAGAAAATAGCTGAAAAAATGGTGATAATAATTTAGGTCCAGGACTGACCTAGATATGCAACAGACCAGAACAATTTGAACAAATTATGTAAAGTATATTTAAAAGTGTCACCATACCGAATATACAAGCTCTGGCCATATTAGTGTCAGAGAAGAAGATGTTTGAAATTTTCTCTATATAACTCTATGTAAAACTTTGACCCCAGGGGCGGGGCCAATTTCTACCCCAGGTGCATAATTTGAACAAACTTGATAGAGGACCTGTAGGCGATGGTATGTGCCAAATATCTAAGCTCTGGCCCTTGTAGTTTCAGAAAAGAAGATTTTTTAAGTTTTCATTGGAAAAAATCTATTTTTAGCTCCTGTGACCTAGTTATGCAACCGACCAGAACCATTTGAACATTTTTCGTAAAGGACATCTAGAAGTGTCACCATGCCAAATATCAATGCTCTGGCAACATTAGTTTCAGAGAAGAAGACGTTTGAAAATTTCACTATATAACTCTATGTAAATCTGTGACCCCCGGGGCGGGGCCAATTTTGACCCCAGGGGCATAATTTGAACAAACTTGATAGAGGACCTGTAGATGATGCTATGTGCCAAATATGTAAGCTCTGGCCCTTCCAGTTTTTGACAAGAAGATTTTTTAAGATTTCCTTATTTTTTCACTTTGGTTGCCATGGCAACCAGAGTTCTGCATTGTTTTTAATTCTTTGAACAAATTTGAAAGAGCTTGACCCAAGGAACATTTCTGTAAAGTTTGGTTGAATTCTGTCAAGCGGTATAGGAGGAGATGTCATTTGAAGCAATTGTTAACGACGACGCACATACGCATGACGCACGACGCACATACGCACGACGCCGGACACAGGGCCATCCCAATAGCTCACCTTGAGCCTTTGGCTCAGGTGAGCTAATAACAGGATGATATAACCCATATACATACTTCTCATCAAGCTCTTATTTCACTAGCATCAGCAGAACTGGAGTTATGTTTCAGACAAGAAAATATCACAAAGGGGATAATTGCCTGTTTTATTGCCCTTGAAGATGCCACTCTCCCATCATTCTCTTCCCATTTTATTAAATTTCAAACCAGCAGACTTGGAGTTATTCTTCGGACAAGAAAATATAACAAAGGGGAATAACTCAAAACTATTGATGTCAGAAACTCAGGATTATGGTCCTTGTAGATGACACTACCACTCATCAAGTTCATAGAGGGTTCTTTATACATGATATTTCTTTTCACTAGCATAAGCAGCACTGGAGCATCTTCCCAACAAAATGAGTTACAGACAGACAGATTTATGGACAGACAACTCTGACAAAAACAATATGCCTTTCCAGTATAATAAGGGAAGTGGGTGGGGCATGATTAAAACACCTGTCTATTGATCACCATTCTATGCATAAAGAAGCTTACTGCCTATAGATCATCATTCTATGCATTAAGTAGCCTACTGCCTATAGATGAACATTCTATGCATTAAGTATAGCCCCCAGCCTCTAGATCACCATTCTATGCATTAAGAATGTCTTGCCACTAGATCATAATTTTATGCATCGGGCAGTGTCTATATATCACCAGTCTATGCATTAAGTAGCAACCTGCCCTGCACAATTCTATGCATAAAGCAGCCTACTGCCTCTAGATCACAGAGGCGCCGCTCCTGGGGCGGCAGGGGCGGCGACCGCCGCCCCAATAATTCGGCAAGCAACGGCGATTTTTTTTTCTCGTAAATTTGTCAAAACCAAAATATTTCTGTTAGAGTGGCACAGCGAAGGCCAGATTCAGCGGTTACGTAACCACTTTATGACACGTGTATTGCAAAACGTTAGGTGCGATCGCCGATAGCATCGTTATCTTTAATTGGCAATAAACTGTTAATCCCCTATAGCTGAGTGGCCTATGAAGACGGGTGGTCAGTGCTTGCTCTAATTGATTGGTAACAGGCGGGTGATCAATAGTGGTCCTAATTGATTGGTAACGATTAAAGCGGCTAGATCTTAAACTGTTTGTGTGATATTTTAATGAGACTAAAAAATGTGAAAATTGTTATTTCTCGAGAAAAATGAAGAAAAACGTAAGAAATATTGTTTCGTTCACACTTTTGAGTTTCTTCAATATGTCTGTAGCTAACCAACCTCACGAGTTTAAGTTTCCGAACGCTCATTTGGGAAGAAATCGCATGAACTACATTCATTTAACCCATAGTGGTTCAAGTCTCATTTGTGGCTTCATTATGATGAGGTATGTATGATAAAAAAAACCTGTCTGCCTGCTTCTCTTCACTTAATTTGAAGATTAAAGAAGAAAAAGCAGATTATTAATGTGAAAGATTCACAATACGATTGTATGCTTAATTTATGAAAAGTTATTTTTAAAGGAATTACATTTGCCATAATATTATGCAAGCAGTGTAAATCCGACTAGAGAGATGTTGTTGTCTACACTGTTTGTCACTTAAGCTGTAGCAGACCATGTACGCCCAGATCAGGGAGGCTAACAGGAGTCAGATTTAAAAAACAACAAAACTCTCAATTAGATCTATTTTTTATTTCTCCGTCTAAACATGTCTTGTGGCATCTCTTTGGTATCGTCTTGATAAGAAAAACGATTCCAAAGAAATGCCACAATACATGATTAGATGGAGAAATCAGAAGTTGTATGTAAGGTAACGTTCTGACGTACGGCCATTTTTGTCGTACGGCGTTTCGTAAGACGGACCCCTGGTTCCTAAATTATTGTACGTTCCCACTCGATCCTGTGTTCATAAATCAGGCCCAATACTGGAAGGCAACCTGCCTAAAATGTTATCTTAGATTAATAATTTTGGGTCATTTGGAGTCATTTTTTACATAGAATTATGTTCGCCTTATACCTGTTTGGAATGCTGGAAACACCCTCAGAATGCAGCAGAGACCATCTAGAAATAAAATTTTCCCGGGGGAGCCCGGGCCCCCCTAATAAGAATGCGTACACAAATTCCGCTGCCCCAATGTTCAAGACCCCGCGACGCGCCTGGATCACTATTCTATGCATAAAGCTTGTCTTGCCACAAGATCATAATTTTATGCATTAAGCATGTCTTGCCTATAGATCACCAGATTATGCAACCTGCCTCTAGATCACAATTCTATGCATTAAGTAGCCCTCTGGCTATAGATGATCATTCTATGCATTAAGTAGCAACCTGCCTCTAGATCACCATTCTATGCATTAAACATGTCTTGCCACTAGATCACATTTCTATGCATTGGGCAGTGTATTGCCTATGATGATGTTGATGTTCCTCCGTCGTAATCGACGATGAGCAGGACATCTAAGTAGTCGATTTGTGAGTCTGGAGATGACTTGTCAGACAAATTCTTGCTTTGAAGTAACGGCCACAGGTCGGACACTTGAAGTCTGTAGTTGTCGGTTGTGAATTGCTTGCCATCCTCATCTTTCGAAGCGCCCGTTTCCTGATGCACTCATCTAACAGTTTATTTTCAGCAGATCGAGCCCCAGTTGATATAGCTGCTCTCCAAGCAGTTCTGTCTTCTGCCAGATCTTCCCATGTTTCAGTACATATGCCAAGCCTCTTTAGATTTGCCTTGAGACAGTCCTTACATCTTTTGCGCGGCGCACCTACTGTCCGAGCCCCACAAGACAGCTCTCCAAAAAGCAGTTGCTTTGGTATCCTTGTATCTGACATTCGGCATATATGACCAGTCCAAGGGACCTGGCATCGTTGTAGGATGACGTATAACGAGGGTAGTTTAGCTCGGGTAAGTAAATCTGTATCTGGTACCTTATCTTGTCAGCGGATGTTCAGTAGCTTGCGAAGGCAGGTCATGTGAAAGTGATTAAGTCTCTTGGCGTGACTAGCATAGATTGTCCATGCTTCACAGGCATAAATCAATGTTGTGATCACAACAGCTCTGTATATGCTGAGCTTTGTGGCACGGCGCTTTGTTTGTAGCCTGCCAAATGCTGCACTGGCATCTATCATCGTCTATGTGCACTACTCTAGACAGTGTGCTCCCAAGGTAAATGAACTTTTTGTCTACAGCTTTCAATGTCTCATTGTTGACTTGAATGTTTGGTTGGATATATGGCTTATTTGGTGCAGGTTGATGCAGGACTTCTGTCTTCCTGGTACTGATGGTAAGACCAAAGTTGTCACATGCCCTGGAGAGTTGATTGACCCTTTGCTGCATTTCTGTCTCACTGTTGGCATTTAGAGCACAATCATCTGCAAACGAAGATCACGGATAATGCTTTCCTTCACTTTGGTTATGGCCTTTTGACGTCGAAGGTTAAACAGTTTGCCATCAGTACGGTATCTTATGCTGACTCCTGGATCGTCCTTGGTGAAAGCATCTGTCAACATTGCCGAGAACATCATGCTGAACGGGGTGGGGGCTAGCACACAGCCTTGCTCGATTCCATTGTTTACAGGGTAGTCTTGAGATGATTCTCCATCACAAGGACTCTAGCCTTCATACCATCATCATGGAACTGGCAGACCATAGTGATGAAGTGTTCAGGGCATCCAAACTTGGTCATGATCTTCCATAGACCTTCTCTGGTTAGGTCAACAAATGTAGTGTAAAGGTCCTTGTTCTGCTCTTGACACTTTTCTTGTACTTGTCGGGCTGCAAAAACCATATCAAATTCCTTTATTGGCATGGAAACCTCTGGCAACAATCCATCTACCAGATGTAGGATCAGGCAATAGAACTCTAGCTAGAATCTTGCCGGCTATACAAAGAAGAGAGTTGCAGAGCTGTAATTGTCACAGACCTGTCTGTTTCCCTTTCTCTTGTATATGTGAACAATGAAAGCATCTCTGAACTCTTGTGGTAGGATCCCTTTCTTCCAGAAAGAGTTGAATAGTTCCTGTAATTTTTGAGTCATTATGTCCCCACCAGCCTTGTAGACTTCAGCCGGAATAGCATCAGAACCTGGCGCTTTTCCACCGGAAAGCTGTTTGATGGCTTTGTCTATCTGTTGTAAGGAGGGTTCACGATCCATAGTCTTGTCTGTCTCTACTTGAGGAAGACGGGATATGGCCGCATCGTTAACAGTTGATGGAGGATTGAGGACGCTGCTAAAGTGTTGGGCCCATCGTTCTAGGATCTTCTCTCGATCACTGATCAATGTGGTGACGTACCTGAGATCTGGGGACCATAAACTGCTTTGAGAGAATCATAAAAGCACTTGGAGTCATGCATATCTGCATACTTTTGAATGTCCGCAGCTTTGTTGTTGAGCCAGGTCTCTTGCATTTGTCGTAATTTGGTTTGAAGGCCTCTTTCTTGGAATAAGTTTTTTCTTCTTTATCATGGTATAGATTTCCTGATCATTCTCATCAAACCAGTCCTGATGTTTGCACTCTGTTGTGCTAAGAGTCTCAAGGGAAGATGAATGCACAGTATCTCTAAACGTTGCCCAATTATCCTCAACATTTTCTTCAAGCACCAGGCTATGGAGTTTCGAGTGGATATCTCACTGTTCGTTAGCTGTGACACATTGATCAATACGCTTGAGACATTTCTTTTGCTGAGGTCAACGTTTTTGCGCTATCTGGAGGCTTAGTTTGGAGACAACAAGTCTGTGATCTGTCCAGCACTCAGCACCACACATAGCCTTGGTTATTTTCACATCCTGTCTGTCCACCTTTCTTGTAATGATGTAGTCAATGAGGTGCCAATGTTTGGACCTTGGATGCATCCAGGTTGTTTTGTTGCGATTGGCTTGACAGGAACATTGTATTTGTGATAATCAAGTTGTGGGTGATGCAGGTTCTGAGCAGCAAGATACCGTTGCTATTGCATTTGCCTATACCATTACTTCCTATGGTACCTTCCCAGGTATGGCTGTCTACACCGACTCAAGCATTAAAGTCACCTATCACATACAGTTTGTCGCTTTTTGGCACTTTTGAAATGAGAGCATCCAATTCCTGGTAAAACTTGTCTTTGACTTCCTCTGGGTTGGTCATTGTTGGTGCGTAGCAACTGATGAGGGAGACATACTTATCCTCCCCAACCGGAAAACGCAAGGTCATAAGCCTGTCATTGATGCCCTTTATCGCCTATAGATCACCAGTATATGCATTAAAGTTAAGCCCCTGCCTATAGATCACAATTCTATGTATTAAGCATGTCTTGCCACTACAATTATATGCATTGGGCAGTGTCTTGCCACTAGATCACAATTCTATGCATTAAAGTTAAGCCCCTGCATATAGATCACAATTATATGCATTAAGCAGCCCTCTGGCTGTAGATCACCATTCTATGCATAAAGCAGCATCTTGCCTATAGATCTACACATTTCTATTCATTTAGCATCCCCTGCCTATAGATAGATCACCATAGCAGTGTCTTGCCTATAGATCACCATTCTATGCATAAAGTCCCCTACCGATAGATCACTATTCTATGCATTAAGTAACATCATGTCTATAGATGACCATTCTATGCATAAACCCCCTGCCCATAGATCACCATTCTATGCATTAAGTAACATCATGTCTATAGATGACCATTCTATGCAATTAGTAGCCCCCTGCCCATAGATCACCATTCTATGCATTAAGTAACATCATGTCTATAGATGACCATTCTATGCAATTAGTAGCTCCCTGCCCATAGATCACCATTCGATGCATTAAGTAACATCATGTCTATAGATGACCATTCTATGCATAAAGCCCCCTGCCCATAGATCACCATTCTATGCATTAAGTAACATCATGTCTATAGATGACCATTCTATGCATAAAGCCCCCTGCCCATAGATCACCATTCTATGCATTAAGTAACATCATGTCTATAGATGACCATTCTATGCAATTAGTAGCCCCCTGCCCATAGATCACCATTCTATGCATTAAGTAACATCATGTCTATACATGACCATTCTATGCAATTAGTAGCCCCCTGCCCATAGATCACTATTCTATGCATTAAGTAACATCATGTCTATAGATGACCATTCTATGCAATTAGTAGCCCCCTGCCCATAGATCACCATTCGATGCATTAAGTACAGTCGAACTTCAGTATCTCGACGGTCTCGGGACGATCGAAATAGCGTCGAGATAAGCATGGGCTCGAGATAACCAAACTGATAAAAAAATTCAAAACTTACAGGAAGTAAGCCTGTGAACAATAAAACCGCTGTACGTATGTACTCTCGCGTGTTTGTGAAATGCCGTAACGTTTTTAACACGTTATGTGCCGATTTCGATGTTACACGTTTACTGTATTTTTGTACACAAAACATGGACGATAAAGATAGACAATCATTAACTCACATTTTATTTAGTACTTGACCAGGGAGATTATATTGAATAGCTGCGAACGTAATATGTTTGTTTTGCAAACACCAAACATGGAATTATACATGGGTTGTTTTGTTTATTACAGTCGCGTACGGTAAGTCTGCGCGCCCGGTAAAGCTGCGCATCAACAGACCGGTTTTTAACTTCCGGCTGTCAAATACTCACGAAAACCTCTTTTTACTAAGGACATCACAGTGAAATTCATTAGAGCTGGTAAAAACCAACCCTAGGTTTAGAATAAGTAATTGCGATGAGCATGATTCGTAAAAAATCCTTACATTTAGTATTTAAAGACACGTGGGTCAATTGTGTACATTTCATGCACATTTGACCTCATTGAATATTCATGAGACATTGACCTGGATTCCCCAAGACATCTCGGTCGATTCAGCTCAATATTTATTTGTCGGACAGGTCATAACAATAAAACATAAGCTATGTATAGCTTTTTACCACTCTGTTTTGTTTATCGCGGAATTTCGTGTACTATTCGTATTTTCCTTCCTTCTGCGCGGTACTATTTTCCTTAACATCCGTTATATCAAGGGGCGTTACTCTTGATGAGTTGAATCAACACCGATAATGACGGTTATAAGAAGACTGATTTTAAGGATACGGCGACCAAACTTTAAGCGATAATTTACTGTTGTTCGACAATTATCACCTAACAATCATTCAGCCAACGTGTAAAGCTACCGATAGTTCCGGTTAATGATTTTACGTGTGATTTCCACAGTCCGATACTCGCGATCAAAGTCGGCGAGCGTTTCAGTGCATGATGACTTACAGTCGTCGAGATACTGGGTGTTAATTGAGAACAATTAAATGGATATGGCCAAAATCTATAGTCGAAATACCGGGGGCAATCGAGATTAGCCATAGTCGAAATAGGGCATGTAAGAGTACATTAGAATAAGAACAAATATTTCCGGGACTTTAGACAATCGTCGAGATAGGCATTGCAATCGAGATTCTGACGTTCGAGATACTGGTGCTCGACTGTAATATCATGTCTATAGATGACCATTCTATGCAATTAGTAGCCCCCTGCCTATAGATCACCATTCTATGCATTAAGTAACATCATGTCTATAGATGACCATTCTATGCAATTAGTAGCCCCCTGCCTATAGATCACCATTCGATGCATTAAGTAACATCATGTCTATAGATGACCATGACCATTCTATGCAATTAGTAGCCCCCTGCCCATAGATCACTATTCTATACATTAAGTAACATCATGTCTATAGATGACCATTCTATGCAATTAGTAGCCCCCTGCCCATAGATCACCATTCGATGCATTAAGTAACATCATGTCTATAGATGACCATTCTATGCATAAAGCCCCCTGCCCATAGATCACCATTCTATGCATTAAGTAACATCATGTCTATAGATGACCATTCTATGCAATTAGTAGCTCCCTGCCCATAGATCACCATTCTATGCATTAAGTAACATCATGTCTATAGATGACCATTCTATGCATAAAGCTCCCTGCCCATAGATCACCATTCTATGCATTAAGTAACATCATGTCTATAGATGACCATTCTATGCAATTAGTAGCCCCCTGCCAATAGATCACCATTCTATGCATTAAGTAACATCATGTCTATACATGACCATTCTATGCAATTAGTAGCCCCCTGCCCATAGATCACCATTCTATGCATTAAGTAACATCATGTCTATAGATGACCATTCTATGCAATTAGTAGCCCCCTGCCTATAGATCACTATTCTATGCATTAAGTAACATCATGTCTATAGATGACCATTCTATGCAATTAGTAGCCCCCTGCCTATAGATCACTATTCTATGCATTAAGTAACATCATGTCTATAGATGACCATTCTATGCAATAAGTAGCCCCCTGCCCATAGATCACTATCATCTATGGATTAAGTTAATAATTTTTAAGCCCCCTGCCTATAGATCTTCATTCTATGAATTAAGAATGAATGAATGATTGAATGAATGGTATTTTACGGCCCATCGACACAAAAAGGTCATTTAGAGCCGAATAAATAATGACAATATTAAATTTAAAACAATATCAACTAAAAGATTACATCAATGTCAGTCCCGATCAACGGGAAAGTAAACAAAATATGGACAAAACATAATCAACATACTTATATTTATCTTTTTAAAAAATATAACATTTCAAATTTTATAATATAAATTAATGGCTTTTAAAAATTAAGCCACCTGCATTTAAAAGTTCAACCATCTAAGCATTAAGCAGCCACCACTGTGCCTATAGAGATCAACATATTCTAATATCACATCGAACCGTTACCTAAGCTATATTTTAACCATGCATATGATTTGACTGAAATGAGACCTACATGTACTTAAAACAGGGCTCCAGAAAAGAGGGGGTAAACTGAACAAATCCAACATGTTCTCACTCATTTCATCACCAAATCCTATGGTGTTACTACTCATTAGAATCGTCTCGAAGAGACGATTCAAATGAGTAGTGACACCATAGGGTTTAATGCAGAAATAAAGATTTTAGTTTTTGAAAAACTCTACTTATCTGGAGCCCTGCATTTGATTACCATGCATATGATTGACTGAAAGGAGATCTACATGTACTTATCCAGACTACTATAATTCTCTTGCACTGAATCAACCCTATACTAAGGAATGACAACAAGCAATTTGTTTCAGTATCATGCAATATCAGAAATACTGGTAATATCACCAGGTAATCACTTTGTATTTACGGCATCACTCTAATATAACACAGACATTGAGAGGCATGCGAAATTCCTCAGATATGCATAATCAGTTAATGCAGCGGAAAAAAATGTTGCAAATATATAATGGAAAATAATATTTGATTGTTGTTTCGACAACCATTTTCCTCCTGAAACTTCAAATTGGCAATTCCAGTTTACAATTTAGTCTTGTCCATTTTGGGCTATTGAGGTGTTTTTTTTGTCAATGTATTGCAATGTGACAAACAGTGCAGACCCTGATCAGAGGGCTCCTTAAGGAGCCTTCTGATCTGGGTCTTCACTGTTTGCATAAGACAAGTGTACTCTTCACAGGTACCCTGTTTGCAAAGGATATGTATATGCATTGACTGGGTTCAAAGGGTGAACAGTAACAATGCTAAATTTTTTAATTGACTCTTCCATTTATGGAAGAAAACACCCCAATTGAGAGTGATAATTTAGGAGTGACACTGATCAGACAGCTCCTTTACTCTCTGAAGGCTAAGTAAAATTGTCATCTGCAACAATTGTCATCTGACACTGTTCTAAAAAATTATCATTTGCTAAAGTAAATGTTTTTTTACAAAATAAGGCCAGAGTGAGAAATAGTTTGGATCCTCAGATGAGACCCAACATTGTGCGGCATCTCATCTGAATCCAAAATGTTTGCTAAGATAATCAGGATTTCACAGCTAGCATGCAAGGAGTTAACCCATTACCCCATAGCCTGATTCCTGATTTGAAAATAGGTTACCATTTAAAGCAGATTGAAAGTAAAGCATAATGCGCCTTAAACCTGCTTTAAGCTACCATCTGCTAGAAAATAGACAAAAGTATTATCATACATATTTATAACTGTATTAATTGTAACTTTTTTCCTCAGTGGAGGAATAAATTCAAGGCGTAAAAGGGTGTACGAGGGTTGTTCGGAAAGTTCGTAGAATTTTGCTATCAAAATACGTATAGTCGTAGTTGGATGCAAAAAATTAGATCAACATTAATTTCCAGATCTGTGCTACATATTCTGTGAAAATCGGCAATATACGCTTAAACACATTTTTTTTTTGCATCTTACAAATACATACATAATGCATACCCGGAGCACGTCAACGTCGACGTGACGTCAAACGTTATATACGTCAAGCGAACGTCTCACTTTCCCAACATAATCACCCGCAATATCCACCTACTCGTTATGGCTTTCTAACTCATTTTACGCATGTTTCTGTATACAAGTCCTCACTGAATGTAGATACAAATTTCTGGGTCTGTTTGGTAAATTCAGCAGCTGAAACAAATGTAATTCCATGTAAGCTCGCCTTTAACTCTGTCAGCACTCTAAAACCCATGGGAGCCAATTCGGGGCCGTTTGGCGGGTGTTCTTACATATCAAACCATAGTAAGCTGATTTCTAACTGCGTTGAAGCTGCTCTACGATCCAGTTCATTATCCTGATGTAGCATTACGCGCTCAAGATCCATGTGTAGTCGCTTCTCTCGTATCTCATCCGTAGTGTGCTTCTGTCCTTAAAATCGTCACCTTCAGCATCGTTTTGGCAGAGAAACATCTGAGAGCATCGAACTCGGTTCTTCTTTCCCTTGTCCGTGAACAACCTCGGCACCCAGCCTGCTCTAACGTTAGACATACCAAGTTCATCTATTAATAGTTCAAGTACGGTAGAGCAAGAAACACCAATTTTATCAAGCATATATCTTACTGTTGTAACTCTGTCCGCATTTTCCTTATCTTTTCACTTGTCCTTAATGGAAGCAGCTAAGATTGATGGTCGGTCGCTCCTAGGAGCGTCCTGGATCGATTATTTTCCATTCCTAAAAAGTGATCGCCATTTATACAGGAATGCGAGACTCAACTTCTTGTCATATTTTCCCGTGGATTTAATCATTTTAAGAGTTTTTGTCGGCGATTTACCTACAGTAACATAATTTTATTTACAACAGTTTGTAAGTCAACGTCACTGGTTGACGTCATTTCTTTTTAGTTCGCATTTCCGCTATCTGTAGACTAAATACTGTAAATTCTGTTCAAGCGCTTACAATGTTTTGAAACTATGAGTAACTAACGTCATGACGTCACGTTACAATCAGACCTTTTCGCGCTTATCTAGCGTCAACAGAATTGAGAGAAATCACGTTTGCTTTATTAGAAGAAAGTTTAAAAAATTACAACTTTCTAGCTGCTCCTGGTCCCCGTTACTGCGTTGCTACGGTAACCTGTATATTCGGTAAACATTATCTATTTCATTTCTCTCTTACAAAATAGTTTAAAAATAAGATGTACTTACATACCAAATTTCAAATTGATCAAATAAAGCTAACCAGAGATATAACAAAATTCTACGAACTTTCCGAACAACCCTCGTATTTATGGGGTAATGGGTTAAGGAGCACTCTGATCTGGGATAACAGGGTTTACAAAAGAAGTTCTCTGTTCCAGCTCAGACATGTCAAAATTGAATACCATTCAATAGAGAAAGTTTCTAAAGATAAGACTGCTGTTTAATGTTCTAGAAATCTTAATGCAGAATATTATATCTAAGACTGCATAATGATGCATCTTTTGCATTGCCCATCACAGGTCAAATTGTACTCAAAATAGTAGAACAAGATTTTACTCCATGGTTTATTATATTCATGTTTTTTCATCTTTTAATCTAAGCCTTTAAATTGCTGAAGAATATGTATCATAAGAAACAGTTTCTATATCCTATAGCAGGTGGTAGCTTATAGCAGGCTTAAAGTAAAGCAGAATGTGCCCTCAGACACATTCAGCCTAACTGTCAACCTAGATGCTGCTCGGGCAGCATAGATGCTGCCTAGGCAGCATAACGCTGCCCGAGCAGCAAATATACTGCCCGAGCAGCATCTATACTTTAGACCCCTTTGGTACACCATAGTTACCTGCCTTCAAAACTAGAAATAGGCAAGTTGGTAAAGGGTAAAGCAACATGCCAACTGACCTTATAGAGATTGTCACTTTCCTTAACCCATTACCCCATAAATACGCCTTTTCACGCCTTGAATTTATTCCTTCACTGTAGAAAATAGTTACACTTTATATAGTCATGAATATGTATCATACAAAATATTTGTTATATCCTAGCAGATAATAGCATAAAGCAGGCTGAAAGTAAAGCAGAATGCGCCTTTCAATCTGCTTTATGTGATAACCTATCTTCAAAACTAGAAACAGGCTATGGGGTAATGGGTTAATGAAATAGATGCTTGCTAAATTGACTTTTTAACCATTAGTAAATGTTCTGCAAAACAAAACAATTAAACCTGATACAGAAAATTCACTCTCTGCAACCTGGTCTTAATTTCAAAAGTATCAAGCACCTAGCCATGTTCCACTCATGCATGTATGTATTTTAAAATATTCCAGACATTTCGGAGCCAAACTCTTAATAAAACACAAAGAAAATAAACAAAATGTAGCATCAGTTTTGCTGCTGGGAGAACCTGACACTAATAGGGCAAATTGCTTCTGCATATTTCTCAAACTCTCTCAGTGGGCATACAAGTGGGTAGCCACCCCATGTTAATAATTGTACAACACAGTTAACCCTTTCCCTCATAGGAGTAAATGCCCCAGATAAGTGAAACTGAACACAATAGTATGAGTGAAACTGAACATATTACCCATTACCCCATAAATACACCTTTTAACGCTTAATTTTATTCCTCTGCTGTAGAAAATAACTCCACTTTATACAGTAATGAATATGCATCCTTACGAATAGTGTTTATATCCTAGCATGTGGTAGCTTAAAGCAGGATGAAAGTAAAGCAGAATGCGCATTAAGGCACATTCTGCTTTACTTTCAACTTGCTTTAAGTGGTCTCCTTAATATTCAATACTATAAACAGGCTATGGGGTAATGGGTTAAACAGTTTCTACATGATGTTCCCATTAACCCAATACTCCATAAATCATACAGTCATGAATGTGCACCATAAGAAATATTTCCTATATCTTAAAACAGGCTGAAAGTGGGGCAGAATGCACCTGAAGGCACATACTGCTTTACTTTCAACCTGTTTTAAAGCTTAGAAACAGGCTATGGAGTATAGGGTTGTAGCAGACTGAAAGTAAAGCAAAACCCTCCCTCACTGATATCATTTTTGGCTTGCTTTAATCCATTACCCCCATCGCCTGTTTCTAGAATTGAAGATAGGTGGCCACTTAAAAAAGGTTAAAAGTAAGGCACATTCTGCTTTACTTTCAACCTGCTGTAAACTACCATATCTTCTAGAAAATAGAAATAATTTCTTATGATATAAATTCATAACTGTATAAATTAGAACTATTTATTTCAGTTGAGAAATAAATTACAGGCGTACTTATGGGGTAATGGGTTAACCCATTACTCTATAAATACAATTTTTTGCACTTTTTTCTAATCCCTTAACTACAGAAAATAGTTCCAAATAGAGTACAGCAGTGGCAGTAATATAGGCCAAGGGGTTACTACAGTTTACAGCATGAGGGTACTGATGACAGTATAAGTAAACACACTCTAGGATGATGTAAATGTTTGCTGCACATCCATCATCAACATGCTCACCACTTTTATAACCCTTATCTGGCCAAACAAGTTGTCTT
This sequence comes from Gari tellinella, assembly GCA_922989275.2. Lineage (NCBI taxonomy): Eukaryota > Metazoa > Mollusca > Bivalvia > Cardiida > Psammobiidae > Gari > Gari tellinella. The sequence continues at coordinate 59,759,511 of OV277858.1, forward strand.
TTTTAAAAAATAAACAGTCCAACTTGTGCTAAGCAGTCACTCAAAAATGAGGCAACATATCAGTCTTTAAAACAAATGACAAAATTAGCTGCACAAGACTATTTTCCTATAATATACCATGTAGGAAATGTATTCAAATGGTCATAACTTGTCAAAATGGTCGCAGCCCAAGTTCCAAGCAACATGAATACCTTCAAAAATTATACTCGTAAGTGATTTTTCTAAAGTTTGGAGCCAATCCCTCCGCTAGTATAGGAGATGATAACCGCACACGATTTCCAACAGACATACAGAACTGATAGACAAAGAGACAGATGGATAGACAGACAAGAAAAGAACAGATTGACAGAACCCACAGCATCAGTATGTCTCCCTCTATATAGGGGAACATAATTACAGGGAACCTTCTTTGTTGATGATAAAACTTTTGAGATATGGCAGGTGAGATCACCCCAGATATAAGAAATACAGTGTAGCATTTATTCTCTACTCAGACACTGTATGTCTCATTTACTGATGTACTTTACTTTGTTTATAAATAAAATATATATTTATGTAATAGTGTTTATTTTAAAGATTTCATTTTTTTTCTAAAAATTCATATGACTATAAATATTGTCTAGCTTGTTAACTGAATATTTGAGAAGTTCTGTTTCTTCCTGTCAATTAGAAGTAGGGTTCATCAGCCTTGAATGTTGAAAACCAGTTGACTTTAATTTGAACAAAAACTCCAGGGAATTTTAACAAGGCTCAAGATATCCAGTTTTCAAACATTCTTTCATAATTATGTATCTTAACAAATCCTATGCTGTGACTACTTATTAGAATTGTCTCAAATAGAATTTTCCAATACACAAATAGTGTGGAAATATATGTCTCCCTGACACAAATGAACAAGAGGCCCATAGGGCCACATTTCACTCACCTGAGAACATTAGAAGCTGACTGGGCAAGACAACATTTTGATATAGATATGACCCAGGTGTCATAATTTGATCTCGGTAGAGGACCACAATGCGAAGCTACATCTCAGATATTAATGATCTGGGCCTTATGGTTTAAGAGAAGAAGATTTTAAAAGGTTTTCCCGTAAAAAAAAAACTGACAAGCCCAGGGCGGGCCAATTTTAGTCCTGGGTCATAATTTGAACACACCTGGTAGAGAACCACATAGCAAAGCTATATGTATATGTCAAATATTAAAGATCTGGGCCTTACAGTTTTAGAGTAGAAGATTTTTAAAGGTTTTCCTATATAAGTCTATGTAAAACTGATAAGCCCCAGGGCGGGGCCAAATTTGATCCAGGGGTCATAATTTGAACAATCTTGGTAGTGGGCCATAGGGCAAAGCTACATGTCAAATATAAATGATCTGGGCCATACGGTTTCAGAGAAGAAGATTTTCAAAGGTTTTCCTATGAAATACTAATAACCCCAAGGGCGGGGCCATTTTTGGCCCCAGGGTCATAATTTGAATAAACGTGGTAGAGGACCACAAGGCAAAGCTATGTGCCAAATATTAAAGATCTTGGCCTTATAGTTTCAGAGAAGAAGATTTTTAAAGGTTTTCCTATATAAGTCTATGTAAAACTGATAAGCCCCGGGGGGGGATCCAACTTTGACCCGGGGGTCATAATTTGAACAATCTTTGTAGAGGACCATAAGACAAAGCTACATGTCAAATATTAATGATCTAGGCCATACAGTTTCAGAGAAGAAGATTTTTAAAGGTTTTCCTATGAAAAACTAATAAGCCCAAGGGCGGGGCCATTTTTGGCCCTGGGGTCATAATTTGAACAATCTTGGTAGAGGACCACAAGGCAAAGCTTTGTGCCAAATATTAAAGATCTTGGCCTTACAGTTTCAGAGAAAAAGATTTTTAAAGGTTTTCCTATATAAGTCTATGTAAAACTGATAAGCCCCGGGGCGGGGCCGATTTTGACCCGGGGGTCATAATTTGAACAATCTTGGTAGAGGACCATAAGACAAAGCTACATGTCAAATATTAATGATCTAGGCCATACAGTTTCAGAGAAGAAGATTTTTAAAGGTTTTCCTAAGAAAAACTGATAAGCCCTAGGGCGGGGCCATTTTTGGCCCCAGGGTCATAATTTGAACAATCTTGCTAGAAGATCATTAGGTAATGATACATACCAAATATCAAAGGTCTGGGCCTTTGGGTTTTTGAGAAGAAGATTTTTTAAGATTTTTTTATGCATTAAAAGTTGTCTATACGGTCATGTTAGAAAATCTGGTCCCACAGCAAGGGGAATAACTCTAGCCAAAAACTTTGAACAATAATTCGTTCCCCCTTGCCACTGATGCTTCTGACAAAGTTTCGTTGAAATCTGGTCAGTGGTTTCTGAGGAGATGTTGTATTTCAACAACTTAATTCTTTGCATGCTAGCTGGGAACTTATCTGCCACATCGATTGCCTTTGCAAACAGTTTGGATCCAGCTGAGACGCCGCATAACGTGGCGTCTCATCAGGATCCAAACTGTTTGACATATTGACCATGTTTTGAAAAGAAATTTTGAAAATTATATTTTTAGAACAATAGCAGAAGACACATGTTGCAAACTAAAATAATTACCCAGAATGCAAAGAATAAGTTTTTGTCTTATAGAATGTTTTTGCCTACTTTAGGTACAGAGCAGAAAGCGTTATTCTTTCCGGTTTAAACACAAATAAAAACACAAACACACTGCAAAGAATTGTAGAAAATTACAACTTGTTGATTATTTAAGTCTAACTTACAATTTTAACCTCAATGGCAAACAGTTTGGAGCCTGATCAGGTGCCGGGTTACCCAGGTTTTGATCTGGCTCCAAACTGTTTGGAATAGAAACAACAATTTTAGCTTTGACGGGTTAATTGGGAAAGAATAACGTCTTTTCTACCGTACTTTTTACCTTGATCTGACTGACAGGATGGAATTTAAAAGCAGAAAATCAGTCTGCTCTATGAGGTTTCTGCTTAACAGTCACCCTGCTTTATATAAGCTCCTCCCTGCCTCAAGTACCATCAGTAAGTAGAGAAGTCTTTAGGCACTTTTTGCAGGAATGCACTTATAATGGGGCAAGCACTTTTAACCCTCTTCTCCAAAGCCTGTTTCAAGTAATAACGACAAGAAATCACTTAAAGCAGGTTTGAAGTAAAGCAGAATGCAACATAAGTTGCATTCTGCCTTACTTTCAGCCTGCTTTAAGCTGTTATCTGCTAGAATATGCAGAATTTTTCTTATGATATATATATTTATGACTGTATCAATTGGAACTATTTTCTTCAGTGAAGGAAAAATTTATACATAGATGTGCTAAATTGAGTTTTAACAGAGTAAATTGTTAATGCCCAGCCCCTATTGTGGTTGGGCATAAAACTGTTGAAAATACTGAGAGCATCGTTCTGTAATTAGCCTTAACCCATTACCCCAGAGCCTGTTTTTAAGTTTTGAAGATATCTGAGCTCCTAAAGCAGGTTGAAAGTAAAGCAGAATGTGCCTTAACCCTTAGCCCGCCAAATAAATTGTCGTCTGCTATGTTTCTCGTCTGCTTCAAGTGTCATGAATTTGGGAACTTTTCAAAGTATATGAAAACACTCTATGATGGTTTTGTATTGAAGGGCTATTTAAGATGAATGAAAAAATAGAAAAAGTGTACATTTTGGTGAACAACAGTTGGCTCTACGGCCATGTAAAATTTACCCCACCCACTTCCTCTTATTTTGTCCTTTTCAAACAGCCCGCTTCAATAAAACCCATTTTAAATGAAAACAAATATGATAATTTGGTTTTGTGTTATTTATTTCCTATCTATGGTAGTATTTCTTCATACAAAAACTAATTTAAGAAAAAAAGGCACCAAATGTGAAATTTATAAAGCTCTAAATATCATCGATATTGTATTTTTTTGTTAATTTTATAAGGGGCGATAACTCTTTTTACTTTAATAACTCAAAATTTTCAACACTGACCTTTCAATTTCTTTTCATATTTTGAACTGCCTTAGTATGGGCTTTCATCTGGTAGAATATAAGAAAAAGTTAAATACTAGAACTATTTCACTTTCAAACTTTTTTACTTTTTTTAATAAAATCAAAAATCTAATAAAATCATGCCCTATATAAAGCATATTTTTGATATTCAAGGATCCATATAGTTCAAACCTGGTGCCTGCTTTGTCTAAATTTGGTTTATATATGTGAACATACCACCATAGACATGAAATAAATAAAGAAAACCCAAATTAACAGTGTTGTTTTGTTTTGAAATAGATTTTACTGAAGCTTGTACTCTGAACGGGTAAAATTTGAAGAACAAATTCCAAATTTGACATACCTTTTTCAAATCGCTGTAGCTCAAAAAAAAGGACACCACCATATATATTTTTTTTCATTTTTTCATTCATCATAAATAGCTCTTCCTACGGTGGCACTGAGGTGACATGCAAACTTTTTTTTTTTTTTTTTTTTTTTTTTTTACTTTTTATCTCGTGCGCACGACTTAATTTGAAGGAAAAAAAAATAAAAAAAATCTTTGCCTTTTTATCTCGTGCGCACGACTTAATTTGAGAAAAAAAAAAAAAAAAAAAAAAAATTTGCTTTTTATCTCGTGCACACGACTTAATTTAAAAAAAAAAAAAAAAAAAAAAAAAAAATTTGCTTTTTATCTCGTGCGCACGACTTAATTTGAAAAAAAAAAAAAAAAAAAAAAAAAAAAAATCACTTTTTATCTCGTGCGCACGACTTAATTTGAAAAAAAAAAAAAAAATTAAGTCGTGCGAACGAGATAAAAAGCAAAGTTTTTTTTTTTTTTTGGTTTTCCCTTCAAATTAAGTCGTGCCCACGAGATAAAAAGTAAAAAAAAAAAAAAAAAAAATAAAAAAATTTGCATGTCACCTCAGTGCCACCGTATCTTCCAAAAAAACAATGATAGAAAAAAAGTTAAATACTTTGAAAAAAATGGCTCATGACATTGATACACCCTTAAGTAGGACGAAAGTAAAGCAAAATATGCCTTAACTCTTTCCTCCCTGAAACTTTAAATGGACAATTCCAATTTCCATTTTAGTCCAGTCTATTTCTGACTTCAAAGGGTTGTTTTTGTCAATGTTTTGTATTATGCCAAACAGTGAAGACCCAGATCAGAGGGCTCCGTAAGGATCTGGGTATTCACTGTTTGCATATGATAGGTGCACTATTCTCATGTACACTGTTTGAAAAGAACGCCTATTGGCGGGACTAGGGTTCAAAGGGTTAATGGGCATTCTGCTTTACTTTCAACCTGCTTTTAATGGGCACCAGTTTTCAAAACTAGATAAAATACAAAATATCTTCTATATTCTAGCAGATGGTAGCTTTAAGCAGGCTGAAAGTAAAGCAGAATGCTTCTTAAGGCACATTCTGCTTTACTTTCATCCTGCTTTAAGCCTGTCTTCAAAACTAAGAACAGGCTATGGGTTAAATATATGTAACTTCACCACGAACAGTATGCTGCAAAACATGTACATATACTCATAAAAATTATAGAATACACTGTGCAAACTTGAGTTTTGAAATTAAAAATACTTTCAAAACTAGACACAGGCTATTAGAGGGTCGAGGATTAAAGATCTGTTACATTTTCACTAACACTATATAATTATGTTGCAAATACATGTACGTACAAGTTTTTTCCAGGCATTCAAAGGGTTAATAGGCAGTCATGATAAGCCTCATGATTATTGTGGCCTTCCATTGTTTCTCATGATGAGTCGGTCTTAGACCTGTCTACATCTTCACTCAGACTGATGACTGCTTGTTGTTCACACACACAGCTCCAGATAACCCATTAGAGCGTAAGGTAGCTTGTTGCTAATGACCACTTATAGACCCGTTTTCATCCATAGCCTGTTTCTAGTTTTGAAGACAAGTGATGTCTTAAAGCAGGTTGAAAGTAAAGCATATTGAAAGTAAAGCATAATGTGCCTTATGACACATTCTGCTTTACTTTCACCTTCCTTTAAGCTACCTTTTCCTAGGATATGGAAAACATTTCTAACAGTACATAATTATGATAATAATAATACTGTAACTAAAATTGAATTATTTTCTTCAGGTTGGTTTGGATTGTCAATTTCTGCCATCTAAGGGCTTAAATTGGATGCCCCAGAGAAAGGGGAGGGGATATAGAAAACCAAGGCCTAATGCCCTACTTGTGTTATAAACACAAATTCTCTGGTTCTTTTGGATGCCCAAAGTAAATAAAGCACTGATACATGTGACCTCAGTTTATAAAGTCTTATCTAAAGGACTTGAAGACTTCATAAACCAAGGTCCTATGTATCAGTGTACTAAATAAATTCAATGTGTAATTCATGGGGTAATTATTAAGGTGAAAGGGATTTTTTCAAATACTAAAAACAATATCTTTCATACACTAGCCACAAGTGATTGTTTACCTTGGTAGGCGTAACTACTAACTAGTGCCATTATTAGGCCAAATTATCTACATTGGTAGTAATGTGAAGTCACTAACCTTAATGCCTTTCTAAGTGCCGAGGTTAGCCCCATGCATTTACCAGCATGTCATCTGCTTCAAATTTCCACTCTTAACTTATATTTCTCAAGTTTAACTTTATGGCATTTTTGACAGGTGAAACAGCAATATGTGTATAAAGCAGTTTTGAATCTCAACAGATGCCATTAGTTATTCAGAGTTATAGTCATTTCGTAGCCGAGTCATTTCGTAACCGGTAAAATAAGTCATTTCGTAGCCGAATTTTTGGTCATTTCGTAACCGCGCCAAACCTAAAAGTCATTTCGTAACCGATTTTTTGGTCATTTCGTAGCCGACAAAAAAGTTGAATTAGTCATTTCGTAACCACCAAAAATTAAAAAATGTATGGCTCCAAAGAAGGCATAAGTCATTTCGTAGCCTCGGAAAATTGTTAAAGTCATTTCGTAGCCGAATATTATTTTCTTTGGGGTTTTTTAATAATTTTTTTGTGCAGTTTCCTGAACTTGTTTCAACAAAAATATGCAAACATGCAAAGTTAAGAAATTATGTAAAGAGTGTAATGGGGGCCGAATTGATTATAAACCTTGATTAATAGAATTATAATCAAGTTGTTGAATATTGTTTTAAATAGAAATAATATTACGTGTCTCTATGCAATTAAATTCATATGAGTGTTCTATTCTTTAAAATTGGAACCGACATCCGACATAAATAGATATATAAAAGGTGTATAATTGATCATTAATCGCTCATTATATGTTACGCGTGTTTTAAGATGAAACCCAACACCGACACAAATTGGTTTACAGTTGGATGTTTAATTTATCGTTAATCGATCATTATATCACGAAGAGGTATATTGTCCACACCTTTAATTTTGTCTCACCTTTTGGTATTGCTTTACAGTTGGATGTTTAATTTATCGTTAATCGATCATTATATTACGTGCAGAAAATTCCATCTTGAGCAGCCAATTGTACATAACGTTACATTGATACAGTGGAGAAAACGTTATTCTTTCCCGTTAAAATGCAAACGAAACGCAAACACAAATCACTAAAATGTAGAACGGACAGCTTTTTGAAAGTTCTGACTTTTCATTTGTTTCAGAGTGGCAAACAGTTTTGAGCCTGGTCAGACGCCTGATTACCCAGCGTCTTATCTGGCTTCAAACTGTTTGGAATGGAAAAAATAGTTTAAGCGTAAACACGTTTATTGGGAAAGAATAACGTTTTCTCCACTGTACGCACAGGTCCAAAAGTATATATGAATAACAGTTGATTTTAAAGTAAATAAATGATTGCTGATTTACTTTTATTTTGCTTTAAGCAGTGATCTGCCTAATTGAACTGGCTATTTAGAATACGTAGGAATAAAAGATTGAACTAGTTGTGCATTAAATTCATTCTTGAGCAGCCGCTTGACATAACGTTGCCTTCATATGCATTTTAGTTGAAAAACAGGTCAAACATTTTTTTATTGGTATTTAAGACAGATGGCAGCTTAAAGCAAGGTGATTGCTTAATTGAATTACAGGTACAAGGGTAAATATGAATAAGATGCTTTAGTCTAATTTAGCGAGATGAGTGAAATGGACCGGGACAAATCCAATCGCTGTAGGAGTAGGTATTTGATGTGGCTTATGAAGAAGATTTATTTGATTGGTTGAAAGGTGTGAGATATCAACTTGTAGACTTCGAACATTTGAAAATTGGTAGTGGGTGTGGCTTATGAAGAAGATTTATTTGATTGGTTGAATGTTTTGAGAACAATAACCTGTAGACTTCGAACAATAAAAATTAGATATTGGGTGTGGTTTATGATATAGATGTATTTGATTGGTTTGAGAGAATAACCTGATGCAAACGAATTAATACGATTGTTTTTAATTTTTTATAAAATAAGTGAACTTTGTAGTTTCTTTGAAATATAAATAAGTTTACTTAGATTCAGTAATTCTTCATTTCTTAATGTAGACATTCGTTTCTAAGATTTATTTGATGCAGGCCATCTGTAATAAAATGCTTTTATGTATTATTATTAAATAGCTATAATTTGGTGTGTAATGCCTAAAATAGAAAACCGTTCACTCTTATCATATACAGATCTTTATTCGGCATACATTAGCATAAGCATTTATGGTAGCATATTCATAAAAAAAGTTTACATTTATCATTTACAGCTAGGTCTAGCTTGTTAAAAGTTATGAATATATTATGCATAGCAAATAGTGAACGTTCTGCTATTTTTTGCTGTGTTCGGAACCAATTCCCGTTTTTGAAAATGTTTATCCCAAGATATTTATCAATACATAGTTTCTTTTCTACCAGCTACAGTAAAACCTCTCTAATACGGCCACCTGTCATTATTTCAATCAAATATTAACTCTTTGAACCCTAGTCACGCATATATGCGTCATTTGCAAACAGTGTATTCGTGATAAGTACACTTGTCCTATGCACTTTAAGGAGCCACCTGATCAGGGTCTACATTGTTTGTTCTTTTGACATATACTGTGAAAGTCAACCCTAAAATACCAAAAATGGACTAGACTGAATTGAAAATTGCACCACTGTATTTAACCGTCATTTTGTATTTATGCTGTCAACAGTTGAACTTATATGTGCTTATTGATTGTAATAACAAACAAATAAACAGTGATTATTGATTACAAAGTCATTTTTCTTGTCATTTGTGAAATTAAAAGTGAGAAAAAAAATTCCACATGTCCGGCACGTGCGGGAGGCGATAATTGCCTTGATATGAGTGTTTATCCGATGTGTAAACTGTTAAAACAACATCCAAGTTAATGTTTGACACGCTTCACCTACATTGAGCGATTAACGACCAATTATACATGTTCATTGTTGACAAATGGACCATTTAATTGAATTAAAGTCAAGTAATAATATTCCTGTTTTAAAAAACATTCAACAACTTGATTACAATTCTATTAATCAAGGTTATAATTATTTCGGACCCCAAACTCTCTTCACATATATTTTTTAACTTTGCATATTTTCACATTTTCGTTGAAATAATGTGAGAAAACTGCACAAAAAATTTATTAAAAAACCCCAAAGAAAAACATATTCGGCTACGAAATGACTTTAACAATTTTCCGAGGCTACGAAATGACTTATGCCTTCTTTGAGGCCATTCATTTTTTAATTTTTGGTGGTTACGAAATGACTAATTCAACTTTTTTGTCGGCTACGAAATGACCAAAAAATCGGTTACGAAATGACTTTTAGGTTTTGCGCGGTTACGAAATGACCAAAAATTCGGCTACGAAATGACTTATTTTACCGGTTACGAAATGACTCGGTTACGAAATGACTAGCTCCCGTTAGTCAGAGTCCAATATCAATGCAAATAAAGAAACGTCTGTTTTATAAAACGGCCCCCCTTTGAAGGAGCACCAGACAACAGATTGGTGTGGGCTCCAGATAAGAGGGAGTTATTTGAACAAATCAAGCATTTTCTCACTCATTTCAGCACCAAATCCTATGGTGTGACTACTCATTAGAATCGTCTTGAAGAGTCGATTCTAATGAGTAGTGACACCATAGGCATTAATACAGAAATAAAGGTTTTAGTTTTTGAAATACTCCTCTTATCTGGACCCGTGGAAGTAATAAAAGATCCATCGGAAACAAGTATATATATCATTTGTGAGCAGTGTACACCATGAAAAAAAGACTCAGCAGCCCTCTGATCAGGGTATCCACTATTAATCATACTTAAAATCATTTTGGAAATAATTAAGTCATTAGAGAAACAATAATAAGTGGTTTCTATTTCAAAGGTGGAATGGTCAATTAGTCAAGTCACAGCACTGGGGTTGAAACATAAAGTGTCACTTACCTATTGTGTCACAGGTAAAACAGCACATGAAAAGAGAAAATAAAACACACAGTAAAACCTCTCTATTACGACCACTAAATTATGTTAATTATTAGGGTGTTTTTTAGATAAGTGACCGCTTAAAGCAAGATGGTTTAGGAGCTTTCTGTTTCACTGTCACCTTGCTTTAAGCTGTCACCTGTCTATTACAGGGCTGCCATTTCTCCGGATTTTTCCTAAATCTCCGGATTTTTTTTCTAGTAAACGGTAGCTTAAAGTAGGCTGAAAGTAAAGCAGAATGCGCACTAAGGCGCATTCTGCTTTACTTCCAGCCTGCTTTAAGCAGCCACGTGTCAATAAAACTAGACACAGGCGATGGGGTTAAGGTACAATTCGTAAAATCGCACTTGAAAAATGCATATTTGGAAATCTTAGGATTTTTTATGTCAACTTATGGTAGCCCTGCTATTATACAATCAACTATCCGTCGTTTTAGTGGTCGTTACTATACGTTACTATTCATTCATTACCCCATAGGTATATGCCTTTTACGACTTATTCATTCCTCCACTGAAGAAAATATTGCCACTTTACTATACAGTCATGAATGAAGACAGGTGACCACTAAGGTGAAGTAAATTAAAATCTTTCATGTCAAATTTCAGACTGCAGCATCCTGACTCAATAGAAGGCTTAATTGTCTTTAGTTCTTTATGCAAGTGACAGCTTAAAATAAGTCGAAACAATATGACTATAAGAGCCGGCTTCCAAAGTCAGATGTAGAAATGATTATATTATGCTCCATTTCTGTCACACAGATATCTTAACCTTTTTACACCATAGCCAGGGCTCCAGATAAGAGGTAGTTTTTTCAACAAATCCAACATTTTCTCACTTGTTTTAGCACTATATCCTATGGTGTTACTACTCATTAGAATCGTCTCAGAGAGACGATTCTAATGAGTAGTGACACCATAGGGTTTTATTCAGAAATAAAGATTTTAGTTTTTGAAAAACTACCCTTATCTGGTGCTCTGCATAGCTATGCCTTTCAAGGCAGAACATAGTTCCAATTTATAGTCATCAGGGCTCCAAATAAAAGGGACTAAAGTTTTCCAACATTTTCTCCTTTATGCCTGTATTAAACCCTACGGTGCGACTACTCATCATACATAGAATCATCTCTTCTAGACAATTCCGATGGGTAATCACACAGGACTCCAGATAAGCGATAGTTATTTCAACAAATCCAACATTTTCTCACTCTTTTTAGAACCAAACCCTATGGTGTTACTACTCATTAGAATCGTCTCGAAGAGACGATTCTAATGAGTAGTGACACCATAGGGTTTAATTCAGAAATAAAGATTTTAGTTTTTGAAAAACTACTCTTATCTGGAGCTCTGCGATAGCTATGCCTTTCAAGGCAGAAAATAGTTCCAATTTATAGTCATCAGGGCTCCAAATAAAAGGGACTAAAGTTTTCCAACATTTTCTCCTTTATGCCTGTATTAAACCCTACGGTGTGACTGCTCATCATACATAGAATCATCTCTTCTAGACAATTCCGATGGGTAATCACACAGGACTCCAGATAAGCGGTAGTTATTTCAACAAATCCAACATTTTCTCACTCTTTTTAGAACCAAACCCTATGGTGTCACTACTCATTAGAATCGTCTCGAAGAGACGATTCTAATGAGTAGTGACACCATAGGGTTTAATTCAGAAATAAAGATTTTAGTTTTTGAAAAACTACTCTTATCTGGAGCCCTGATCACACCATAACATTTGGTGCAGACATAAATATGCTCCCCTTATTTAAAGCCCAGAGAAATGAATATGTACCGTAAGAATATTTTCTATACCCTAGTAGATGGTAGGTTAAAAGTAAAACAGAATGTGCCTTTTGCTTTACTTTATACCTGCTTGAAGTGGTCACTAGTCTTCTATACTAGAAACATGCTATGGGGTAATAGGTTAAACCATTAATACATATTCTTTTGAATGATCGTTTAATAGCACGACTGCTGTAGTTCTTCTTGCATCCTGATTGTCAGCTCAATGACATTATCTCCCAGCATCCAATCAAATCATTCCATTGCCTAATCAAATGTATCACCAGCCAATCAAATTCTTCCCGCAAGCATTCTTTCTGTCACCTCTCATAAATTCTGCAAACATCAACTACCATTTGGTTTTGCCAAACATTAATAATGTTTGCGTACTCTCAACCCCCTGCAGAATAATTACCTTCAATTTACTGCAGTCATGATTGCACATTGCCATGGGTATTATAATGTACATGCTACATGTAACAGTTAAACAATTACACTTGGAAATTAACTTTAGTCAAAGCTGGGTTAACTCTTTCCTCCCTGAAACTTCAAATGAACAATCCCGGTTTCCATTTAAGTCTAGTCCATTTCTGACTTTTAAGGGTTGTTTTTGTCAATGTTTTGCATTATGACAAACAGTGAAGACCCAGATCAGAGGGATCCATAAGGAGCCCTCTGATCTGGGTATTCACTGTTTGCATAGGACAAGTGCACTTTTCATATGTACACTGTTTGAAAAGAACGCCTATATGCGGGACTAGGGTTCAAAGAGTTAACCCATTACCCTAGAGCATGTTTCAAGTATTGAAGACATCCCCTGTGAAAAGTGCTCTAGAATTTTAGAAAATTCATGAACAATAAATGGTCTCTTTTCTAGAAATGTTCTAGAGCTTCCAGAATTACTTTACACATTCTGCAAAAGGAGTTCAAGAACTTTTGTAATTCTAGAATAATAGTTCTATATATAAAGCCATCAAATGTTCTATAATTTTTGCAGAATATTCATGAACATTAAATGGCTGCTTTTAGAATTGTTCATGAATATTCAAGAAATTAATTTGGAATAGTTCAAGAAACAGTCTATTGGATAAATGGTTAAAATACTATCTGCAAAGACAAAGAAAATATTTCTTATTTAGTACATACATTCTTGACTGTATAAAGTATAACTATATAACCAAAGGCATCAAACTGTGTATTTGTTGAGTAATACAAGTTAAATCATATTAACCCATTCCCTCATAAATACGCCTTTTTACACCTTTAATTTATTTCTCTACTGATGAAAATAGTTCCAATTTATTCTGTTACAAATAAGAATCAAAGGAACTATTTTCTATATTCTAGCAGATAAAAGCTTAAAGCAGGTTGAAAGTAAAGCAGAATGCGCCTTAAGGCGCATTCTGCTTTACTTTCAACTTGCTTTAAGAGGTCACATATTTTCAAAACTAGAAACAGGCTATGAGGTAAATGGTTAAGAAATCACATATTCTATGTAGAATAAGTCCTACTGGTGTTACCATTCCAAAGCAGAGAGACATCAAGGTAGGTTAAAGCAAAACGAAAGTAAAGCAGAAAACTTCTTAATAAGTTTTCTGCTTTTTATTGTCTATGTGCTTTAAGCTGCATCAATGCCTTAATCATGCAATTGAGGAGTGTTCATATGAATGGTCCCTTTTATAACAGCAAGCAGGGCTGTTCTGTGTCAAATGGTTTGAATCCTGATCAGAATGATAATGTACAAGATAAATGATAAGCGTCTGTCTGATATGAAATCTATATTCAAGCTGGCTGCCTGTTTCTTTAGACATAGGATATCATAGACCAGAAAACCACATCACAATAATAAATCAACATAAAAGGCTTGGTTTTGGTCTTTAATGCAAGCAAATGCCTACATGTATAGCAGCATAAAATGCCTACAGCAGCATAAAATGCCTACAGCAGCATAAAATGCCTACAACAGCATAAAATGTCTACAGCAGCATAAAATGCCTACAGCAGCATAAAATGCCTACAGCAGCATAAAATGCCTACAGCAGCATAAAATGCCTACAACAGCATAAAATGTCTACAGCAGCATAAAATGCCTACAGCAGCATAAACGTGAAGCAGAAAGTTTTTGTACGAACCTAGCGGTCTGCTTTACTTTAATTCTACTTTCAGCTGCCATCTATGTCAAACACAATCACTGACTCTTCTCGGCAGCAGCTGAAATAACCAAATTTTACTATACAGTAAAACCTCAATCTCGATAAAGACCGCTAAATGAATTTTTTTTTTTTTATGTTTAAGGTTGGTAGCAACTTAAAGCAAGATGAAAGTATAGCAGAAAGCTCCTATAGGAGCTTTCTGCTTTACTTTCATTTTGCTTTAAGCCATCCCCTGTCTTATAACCACCCATATCGTAATTAGTCTACTTTTCTGTGGTCATAGTAGTGAGGTTATCTTACATCATTATTTGTCCTAAGATCATGAAAGAACCCCTTGATGAGATCATATCCCCCATTAAACAAATGTAGCTTCCGAGAGGAAGGGGAGAGCAAACTATATTAAGACAATACATCTGCCTCTCTTCTCACTATCTATAAAGATCATCAGAGATAGATTCGAGAGAGCAGGAGGTGTCAGTTTTGATTAGAAACAAGAGGTTCAACATACTACTAACAGCATACCTGTATTTTGTACCTCTATAGCGTAGCCCCAGCAAGTACAGAAAGCTCAAGCAGTAGCACAATTTGTCAGGTATTTGACAGGCACTTAATGTAACGCAGCAATGCTGTAGCCCGGCCTATTTCATAGCTAAAGGTGCCACAGCTTGTTTTGTTTCTGTAAATCTGTAAACATACTGACAAGTAAAATGTTCAACGGGCTCCAGCAAAAAGGAAGTAAACTACACTTTTCCAACAATTAACATTTTCACATTTATGTCTCCATAGAGTCATATGGTTTGCCTATTCATTAGAATCATGTCAAAGAGACAATTATAAGTATAACCCATTACTCCAAAGATACCCATTTTAACGCATTTATTCCAACACTGAAGAAAATAGTTCCATAAAAATATAGCAATGAATAGGTATCATAAGAAATATTTTATATATTCTAGCTGCAATATTAGATGGTCACATCTTAAACCAGCCAGAAACCATGCTTTAATGGATAACTCATTATCTTTAATACTATAGAACCAGACTATGGAGTAATGGGTTAATAACCAGCCACAACAACATGACATTGGAAGTACAGTCGAACTTCGTTATCTCGAACTCGGTTAAGTCAAACATACCCGTATTTCAACATTAAAATGTGGCTAAGCCTGGTCTTAACATTGAAACCAGGTATGTTTGCCTGCACCGAGCTTGAAATAATGAAATTCAGGTTTCGAAATATTGGATAGTTCGAGTTAAGTGAGTTAATGATATAGAAGTTTGACTGTACTCCCCTTATCCATGAGGGCTCCAGGCAAGAGTGGGTAACCAAGGGCTCCAGATAAGAATGGGTAACTGTACAAATCAAATATTTTCTCATTTATTTCAGCATTAAACCCTATGTAGTTACACCATATGGTTTAATGTACAAATAAAAATTTTTGTTTTTTAAATACTCCCTTTATCTGGAGCTCTGGTAACCTAGCTGAACATTCCCACCAATTTCTCGGTTATGTATCCAAACCCAGTATATTGTGACAACTCATTAGAATCTCACTCGTTTTAGCACTAAATCCTATGGTGTTACTGTCTCAAATAGATGATTCTAATGAGTTGTGACACCAAAAGGTTTAATGCACAAATAAAGAATTCCCCTTATCTGCATGGAGCTTTGTTAGAATCATTCTGTATGACTTTGTACATTGCTCGTAAAGGACATAACTAGGGCTAAATGTGTTAAAACATTTGCCTGCCATTCAGTTACATACATTCATTATCCATAAAAGTATATTTCAATTTGTTTAGGCCATCGCAGACATCCTGCAAACAGGCAGGCTGAGATGGTTTGGCCACACAGAACTAAGTGCAAGCTGGATCTACCAGATCCAAAACATGAGCATTGCATCACAAAGAGGTCAAGAAAAACTATCCTGGAATGATACCCAACCACAGGTAAATGATGATGAGTTGTGGATTTTTCTAATTGAAGACTAGAATGTTTTCCTCTGGTTGAAACGATGTAACCAATCAGTAATGATCAGAAATCTTGGTCAATGACCTCTTAACGTTCAAGGCGGTGCTGACCAAATTTGAACAGACAATTTATGCACGGAATTATACACTAGCCAACTTATAATGTATAATTCCTGTATTAAGTTTATATAATGAATACTGTTCACACCCAAAATAAACAGATATTTCTTGTTATTTAGGAGGCTGCAGTCAATACTAGGTGTCCTGTTTATTTCCTGACAAATACCACTTCCAGGAACAACAGAGTTTAGTACTGTTTTTATACCCCGTACAAAACAAATGGTGAAAAGAACCACTTTGAATTGCTGCGTAATTTTTTCGTCTACAAATAACATAATCTGCTATTGTTCTAAAACTAGAGTTTGAAAAATTTCTTTTCGAAACAGGGTCAGAGTGTCAAACAGTTTGGATCCTGATGAGACGCAGCATTATGCAGCGTTTTATCAGGATCCAATCTGTTTGCAAAGAAAATCATGATTCCGTCCCTAGCATGCAAAATTACTGAATGAGTGCAAAAAGGTTTGGAACCTGATCAAATGTGGAGTAACTCAGAGCTCCAGATAAGGGGGGTATTTCAAAATTTTAAAATCTTTATTTCTGCATTAAACCCTATGGTGTTACTAATTAGACAATTCTAATGAGTAGTAACACCATAGGATTTGGTGTGGAAATAAGTGAGAAAATGATCTGGTTTCAAACTGTCTGCAAATGGAATCATTATTTAAAGTAGGCAGGAAAGGGGTTTTAAGTGAAATTTTTTCCCACTTAAAAAGTCTGTGCTACGATTAATCATGGAGAAGTGTAGACTTTAAGACTCTTGACAGAGACAGTACTGAATAATCAGGCTTGAAAAATACATACCACTGAAGTCTTCCCCGCCTCCTTCTAACATTTTGTTACTTGGTATCACATGACCCAGCTGCTGACTTAAATACTTTTCCTCAGTCCATTGATGGACTAACCCCCCCCCCCCCCCCCCCATATTTGTTCTCGCTAGGTGTGAATTTAACTGTCAAAGCATGCACCACATGCTATACCAATCTCAATTTACCTGGTGAGGCCCAGATTATACTCATGCCCTAGTGATTTTCAATGGTTATTTCTAACCAAACTATCAAATATAAAGGTTGGGTCTCACACGAGAAGCTTCAATGGTTCTTTGCTACCAACATGTCCATAAGATCCATGCTTTTTGCAAGAAATAGTTTTGAAGACAGGTGACCACTTAAAACAGGTTGAAAGTAAAGCAGAATGCGCCTTCAGCCAGCTTTTAAGTTACACCATCTGCTATGTTATAGAAATCATATCTTACCGTACATACATCTGACTGCATAAAGTGGAACTATTTTCTTTCGTGGAAGAATGAATTGAGGCGTAGAAAGGTTTATGGAGTAATGGGTTAACTGTAATAGAATTCATACGCGGCATTTGCAGTTAATATAAATTATAATGGTGTGATATTCATTTCAAAAACACATCCTTCGATATTGTGAGACCCAATTAGCAATCTCTAATCAAACCTTCTTCTCTCATCCATCTAGGCCTGGTTGACAATGCTATTACCATCTTTCTAAATGATTTCAATCACTGTTGCCATGGAAATTGTAATTTCCACACTAGTAATTCTGCTGCTTCTATCAAATAAAAGCATCTCTCTCCATGTTAAACAAGGGCAGATTAGAGTACAAGATGCAACTATCTAATTGAAAAATAGCATTTTAACCCATTCCTCCATAGATTTCTCATATTTTATCTATTCCTCCACTGAAGAAAATAGCTCCAATTTATACAGTCACGAATATGTATCATGAATTTTTTTTACTATGTTCAATTAGAGAGTAGCTTAACCCTTTCCCACAAAGCATATCTCTAGTATTGAATATAGGTGTCCACTTAAAGCAGGTTGAAAGTAAAGCAGAATGCGCTTTAAGCGCATTCTGCTTTTCTTTCAGCCTGCTTTAAGCTATCATCTGCTAGAATATAGAAAATATTTTGTATTATACATAGTTATGAATGTATAAATTGGAACTATTTTCTTTAGGGCAAGAATAAACTGAATGCGCTAAAAGGCGCTTCCATGGGGTAAAGGGTTAAAGCAAACTGAAAGTACAGCAGAATGCAACATAAGGCGCATTCTGCTCTACTTTCAACCTGCTTTAAGTGTCCAACTATATTCAATACTTAGAAACAGACCTATGTAGTAAATAGTAAAGTGAAAAACTCAGGTTTTTCTGAATTATTTTGGAAATTCTAAGCCTGTGTGACTCTTTACACACTGAAGAAATATTTCCACTTGCAAATGTTGGCTACTATAGGGCTGTAACAATACAATCGAATATTCGAATGTTGATTTTGGTGAATACGTATCATATTCGCCTGGTCAAGAACCGAATATTCGCCCGTACAAAAAAGAAAACTGTAAAACAACTAAAACGGTGAAAACTGCAGCTTACAAACAATCTCCAGTACCATATTTGTCCTGAAAATCCACATAGGGCCCTACACATGTTTTAGCTGACAACACAGCTGATTGCTGTATTTTGCATAACAAAGCTTTTACGACATCTCATAGTGCGAGAGAATACTTTAAAAGGATAATCAGTAGTAACAAAATATTAGAAGTTTCACAGAAGTTTCTACAAAGAAACTATTGCATTCATATTCGTGAATAATTATTCGTATTCGATCATCACCCTATATCATGATGTGTATTCGTATTCGCTACATGGTGTATTCGTTTATTGTAACAGCCCTATTGGCTACTGTCCTTAAAGAAATATTTCCACTTGCAAATGTTGTCATTGGCTACTGTCCTTAAATTAAGATTTTGATTTGATTTGTTTTGATTTTACGTAGCTTTCAACAGTATTTCAGTCATATCACAACGTCCAGCTAATTATTGGAATTCACAGCGGTGGGGAGCTTAGTGATGTAAGTCACAGTGACTATACCACTAGGCCACGGAGGCCCCTCCTTAAATTAAGAGTTTTCAAAATAGGATAAACAGTGTCCCGGTTAAGGAGTGAACTTAATATTTTCAACATTTTCTCGTTTATGTTTAAACCAAAGCCGTTTGGTGTGACTAACTCATTAGAATCGTCTGCTAGAAGCAAATATCCCCAAAGAAGCAATATCTCCAAATGTGACTGATATATTTGACTGTAAGTTTACACAATAAGAGAAGATATTATAGTTTTTCTAACACATAATTACTGTATATAAATCATTCAGTTCCATTTCACGCATTCTTTTATACAGGATTCAAAATGATGGTAATGTTTTCCACCCTCAAACCTCAAATGGACAATTCTAGTTTTCAATTTAGTTAGTAGTCCATTTTTTACTCTTTAGGATTGATTTTTACAATATTTGTTCAAATGACAAACAGTATAGACCCTTACGGAGCCCTCTGATCAAGGTCTACACTGTTTGCATAGGACAATTAAGTGTACTCCACACAGGTACATTGTTTGCAATATTTAATTAAATGATGCATATAATTATTATGCGTGACCAGGGTTTAATGAGTTAATGAAAAACACCTTGTGTTTACAATGTCATATTTACATTCGCTCTGTATAACTCTAAGGAAAAAGTGAGGTTCAATTTTCAGTGAACCCTCACTTCAGATCTGGTTCTACTAGTTTTAAAAATCTTCCATAAGGCGGAGAGATACCGACCAAGTTAGGATCTACTTTTAGATTATCCGTTTGAGTATCTCGAAACCCCTATTTAAAAGTCGGAGACAGTTCAATTAAAATCAAATTGCGATAAAAAAAATTAAATGCTGTTTTTAAGGAAGATTATCATATTACGCTCCGTCATTAAAGCTGTAGGCTTTCTCTCCCTTTTGAAAATATGAGTGAGTTACTTGTGTTCTATTTATAGATTAGACAAGTTGTCTTCTAGCTACGGTTTGAAATTGTCACCAGAATTACATACGAAATTCGCTCGAACATAAAGCAAAATAATGTATTCACACTTTCTAATTTGGGAATGTAATGTTCAGTTGTCAGATCAAATTTAGACCCCCGTAAAAAATGGATGAAATGATAGCGAAATATGGACCCCCTCATAAATTTTGGACCTTCGCTCAAAGTTTGGTAATGCTTCTCCCTAATGCAAAATATTGGTTGATCCTATCCTGAGGTTACTATGCCCTGCAAAATATTGCAGTTGGAGACGGGAGTTGGAGACTTTAATTGTGTTCAATAAGTTGTTAACTTTTAATGATATTATTTTTACTCCTATCCTATTACAACACCCTACTATCAAAACTTAAGTCATTTGATCTACACATCAACTTTAATTCTTTTCTATTAGTTGTTTAGCTTTAGTGATATTTTTACTCCTATCCTGCGGTTACTATGCCCTGTAAATTATTTCAGTTGGAGAGGGGGGTCCAAATTTGATGGCAATAAAATTGGACCCCCCTCCCTAGTCAACACCCAACTATCAAAACTTAAGTCATTTGATCTACACATCAACTTTAATTCTTTTCAATTAGTTGTTTAGTTTTAGTGATATTTTTACTGCTATCCTGCGGTTACTATGCCCTGCAAATTATTTCAGTTGGAGAGGGAGGTCCAAATTTGATGGCAATAAAATTGGACCCCCCCTCCCTAGTCAACACCCAACTATCAAAACTTAAGTCATTTGATCTACACATCAACTTTAACTCTTTTCAATTAGTTGTTTAGCTTTAGTTTGAGTACCTGTCTATTGGGTTATGGGTTAGACTACAATCTGATAGGATTTATATTTCTTAAAGACATACATGTGCAAATGAAATTTCCATAAAAATGTCTTTATACTTTATTAACATATACACTCAACCATTTTAAGAAAGGAAGTAAAAAGAAAGTATTGGGTTATCGTGCTTAATTTTAAAATATAGGCTTTTACAAATATGACCCTTGATCATTTTTGAACACCGCTGAGAAATAAATTTTAAAACTGCAGCTGATTATCTTTAAGTTTCTCTCTTTGCTAATTTGGTGATCTTTTATGTTGAGTCAAGTGTTATTTCATCAAATTGATATAAATAAAGTATATCAAAGTGATTCTACTGGTAAAATGTAACAATTTAAAGAATAACTAGGAAACAAAATTTACACTGACACTCTCATTTACACGAACTTTTTCCATTTTTGAAATAAAAATGTTTAAAAAATTACTAAATTTTCATAATCACCCATAATATTTTTTTTACTTGGCAGAAACGATGATTACTCCAATACCCATCAGAAAATGTCAAGAAACCTAGGTGTCATCATGCTTATTTATGGAATATGTTCAAAATTCTAACCCTAACTTCTAGATTTTACGCAGAAAAATTACCTCTCCCACTAGCCAAATTAGGTCTGTTGACCTAAAAATGAGGAATATTCATCCAATATTTGCTTAAATTGGTTAATATATAAGTGTATGTTAGTACTACAGCATTTAATAATGTTTTAGTTACTTCAAGGATTTACAGTGCTGCTGATAAAAACAAAAACATGTTTTCTACAAGAAATGCCACTCGGGACCGTTTTTTCAAATCTTGAAACAGTGCCTGTACGGAAAAGACTATATTTCACATAATTTACATACAAGAACTTTTCAATAAATGCATTGCAGACCAGAAAATATATAGTAATCAAGGTATTTAAGAAGTTTATTTTTCAACATTTTTGATTTGCAAGCGTATGTCTTTAAGGTGCATATGCATGATTGTACAAAATGGAACTACTTTCTACAGTGGAAGAATAAATTAAGGGCGTAAAAAGGCATATTTATTGGGTCATGGGTTAAAATTTTCATTGGTTTCATTACGTTTTCTTACCATTCTAAATTTTTACATGGGGGTCCATTTTTCACAGGGGGGTTAATTTGATATGACACTGTTCTGACATATTTAAACTATCCTATGTGTATCGGCCGACAGTGTTCTAAATATTATATGCTTCGGAAAGGTGTGTGAAGTCGCATTTCAGTATTCGCCACCTAATTGTTTAAAATATGCTTTGATAGAGCGGGTTCGGGTTCGGATATTCATGAACCATAGGCTATTAATGGACACTTTTTAAAAAGCATTCTATAGTACTTTCGAGTAAAAATGAACACACCGTTGCGCCCTCTTGTCTTTTGTCGGCCATTTCATACAGAAGAGCGTCCGCTACCACTGAAGGTATAAATACGATAAACGTATTAGACATGTCCTTTATTGATCAATGTTACTATATTTAGCCATTTCCGTTCCCAGAAATATTTATTTATAGATACAAATTACATCACGTATCTGTTGGAAACACTGGGTGCACTTGATCTTTACAAGTGAATTGTCTGTCGGGTATTAGTGAACCAATTTTTGGGGCTGGAGTAGCAAACAATTTTGAGAAAGAATTTGTCTGTCTGTCTCTCAATTATTACAAATTCTTTCTCACACACACACTCGCTCACTCTTTTATTAATTCACATATTATCGCTATTTCTCTCATTCATTCTCTATTCACCACTCTCTCTCTATGTCTGTCATTTTTCTCTCTCGCTATATAATAATTCACCGTCTCTTCTCTTCTTCTATCTCTCTCTCATTATATTAATCACACATTTACTCTCTGTCTCTCTGTCTTACACATTCTCTCTCTCTCTCTCTTTCTGTCTCTCTTTCACGCTCTCTCTCTCTCACTCTTTTTTCTGACATGCAACAAAAGTGACCTGTTGAAGGACTTCAGTGTCAGGAACCTTGTCTTGCCATCTAAAACCAAGAA
The DNA here is from genome assembly GCA_922989275.2 of Gari tellinella. Classification (NCBI taxonomy): domain Eukaryota; kingdom Metazoa; phylum Mollusca; class Bivalvia; order Cardiida; family Psammobiidae; genus Gari; species Gari tellinella. Next base: position 59,782,630 of record OV277858.1, read on the forward strand.
GCCTGGGAAGAGTGCTTGTGTGGAAGTGATTGCGTTGTCTGGCACGACGCGCATAAACTGTCCCATGTTTCACTGGCATACAACAAGGTGGTTAGAACCACTGCTAGGTACACTGACAGCTTGGTCTCTAGGCGAATACCTCTTCGTTCCCAAACATTAGAGCGGAGTCTTCCAAAAGCAGCACTTGCCTTTGCAATCCTGCTGGTGACTTCTTCGTCTATTGTGGCAGTGCGTGAGAGTGTGCTGCCAAGGTATGTGAACTTGTCTACATCTTGCAAAGTCCTTTATTTGTTACTGATCCATGTTTCTTTGTAGGTTGTCCTCAGTATTGGTGTTCAAAGCACAATCATCTGCAAAAAGGAAGTCACGTCGTTGGTTGAACAGTTTCCCATCTGTCCTGTATCGCATTTCAATCCCTGGCTCATCAGGCCCAAGGGCTTCAGTAAGCATAGCAGAGAACATCATGCTGAACACAACCCTGTTTGACTCCATAATACCTGATACATAGACATTGTTAGATATTGAATGAAGCTTTGGACCACAGGGGCCTAGCTGTTTTACTGCAAGCACGGGCTTTCCGTCACGAATGAAGAACCTTCTTCAAATTTGTAGTATAGCATGTAAACAACTTTGTAATACAATCTCATAATTCTACTGGATGGATTTTTACAAAACTTGGCCTGACCTTTTCATCCCATTTCAACCATAATCGAACTCATTTGAACTCTCATGGACATATACAATATGAGCAAGTTTTAGAAAGATTGGATAAATATTGTGGCCATTAGAGTGTAAACACCCTTAAATATGGCATTTTCAGCAATTTAAAGGTAGATAACTCACAACCTATTAGTCTGCTTTTAACCATAATCAAACATATCCGAACTCTTATGGTAATACAAAATCTGAGCAAGTCTGAGAAAGATTGGATTCAAATAGTGGCCTCTAGAGTGTAAACACTGTTAAATATAGCATTTTCAGCAATTCAAAGGTATATAACTCTTGATCTATTAGTCTGATTTCAACAATAATTTAACTCGTCCGAGCTCTTATGGCAATATACAATCTGGGCAAGTTTCACCTTTCTTGTTTGAATGAGTTGCCCTTTTGATATAACACAAGTATTTAAAGTTTCAAGTTAATACCTTTGACAGTTATTAAGATATTTCAATTTACAAGTTTTAAGTAAATAAATCAAGGGAAATTACTCTGGAATTAGAAATCACAGAGTAACCTACCTTGTTGTAATGAGTTGTCCTTTTGATACTTAACAAGTATTCAAAGTTTCAAGTTAATATCTTTCATAGTATTTTAGATGTGTTAATTTATAACTTTTAAGTAAATAAAACAAGGGTAATAATTCTGGATCCACAAACCTCAGGGTTACTTGTCTTGTTGTAATGCGTTGCCCTTATGATACTGAATAACTATTCAAAGTTTCAAGTTAGTATCTTTCATAGTTATTTAGATATGTTAATTTACAATTTTGATGTAAATAAAACAAGGACAATAACTCTGAAATGACAAATCAAAGAGTTACCTGCCTTGTTGTAATTAATTGCCCTTTTGATATTGAATAACTATTCCAAGTTTCAAGTTCATATCTTTCATAGTTATTTAGATATGTTAATTTACAATTTTGAAGTAAATAAAACAAGGGCAATAACTCTGAAATGACAAATCCCAGGGTTACCTGCCTTGTTGTAATGAGTTGTCCTTTGATACTGAACAAGTATTCAACGTTTCAAATGGATACCTTTGATAGTTATTGAGATATGTTAATTTATAATTTTTAAGTAAATAAAACAAGGGCAATAACTCTGAAATGACAAATCCCAGGGTTACCTGCCTTATTGTAATGAGTTGCCCTTTTGATACTGAACAACTATTCCAAGTTTCAAATGGATACCTTTGATAGTTATTGAGAAATCAACTCTTACAAAAACCTTAAGCAAAAAACTTAACCGACGCAGACGCTGACGCAGACGCAAACGCAAACGCAGACGCAGACGACAGGGTGACGACAACGAGCTAAAAACCATGTGTACATCGGCTCCAGCCTCAAGTCTCAACTCCACTTGGTCAAACCTAAGTCAGTCAAACTAAAATCTTTATTTCTGAATTAAACCCTATGGTGTCACTACTCATTAGAATTGTCTCTTTGAGATGATTCTAATGAGTAGTATCACCATAGGATTTGGTGCTGAAATGAGTAAGAAAATGTTTGATTTGTTGAAATAACTCCCTCTTATCTGGAGCCCTGTCAGTGATCTGTGGCTAGGAAGCCGGGAGGGTGATTTGTTTCGCCATTGTCCAGACAGATTGCCACCGAGATACAGACTTGTTAATTAATCATTTTCTCACTAGCCAGTGTCTTAGTATAGGAAACAGAAATCAAGATGAAGAAACACAGCAAATGTGACTACCACATAACTTATACTCTGTCCCTCCTACATTGGTTTCATTGTATACCACAAGTGGCTGCTTTAAGCAAGTTTAAAGTAGAGCAGACTAAACTCAAACAGGAATTCTCTGGGTTTTCAGGGGCGTAGCTTGGCCAAAATGAAAGTGTAGGCATACCTTTTCTAGGGGGGTCCGGGGGGGGGGGGGGGGGGGGGGGGGGGGGGGGGGGGGGGGGCATGCTCCCCCGGGAAAATTTTGAGTTCTACAACACTGGAGACGCATTTAACGAGGTTCTGGGGAGACATTTATACGAAAAATTAATGAGATGAAAAGCTTAAAAACCGGACAATTTTATTTTATTGCAAAGGAATATGTCTGCAGGCCTGCTGCACAGTAAAATGCCCAATTGAGTTAGCATCAATGTCAAAAATTAAAGTTGCTTATTTCTAATATGTTTCTGCAGATTATTGTAGCATCATATGTCCTCTACATTGGACAACACTCAGATATATAAGTTTATTTCGGGTTTTCTAGAAATTCAATGTTTTGTTCGGCTTTTAGGCAGTGTGACGGACATTACATAAACATGTTCATCATGCTTTAATGAGCTAATGCCTTTAAAACATAGCATTATTTTGTTATTTAATCATTTTGTAGGCCTAGTCCTTTAAGCGCAACTCAATATAAGTGGTGTATTGTGATATTTGAGAAAAATATTTCATCAACATTCTCAATTATTCTAGAATTTCGAAGAAATATTTTGTGTCAAATAATCTATACATGAGATAATTTGATTTTTCTTTCAAATTCTTTCTTTCTGTGAGTCAGACATATATGATAGATAAATGAATAATATATAAAACTGTATTTTATTCATAATATCCTTATACTAAGCCATACAAGCAAGTACATTTAAGTTGTGACGGACATTACATAAACATTGTTGTTATTGAATAACACATGAATATGAAGGAAAACAACTTAAAAAGCTATATTTTCTAAATTAAATGCATGTCCTTGTTTAATTGATCTGGTCTATAATATCATTTGCATATATTGTACATAAAAACAATATACTCTGAGGTATTAAATTGTCTTAAATGCAAAAGAAATTGTTGTTGAAATTAATTTACACTTATAATCTTTAATCTTAGTACACTGACTCATTCTTTAAACATTAGTAGAAGCTTCCTGTATTAGAAACCCCCTCTGTGGAAAAGGGACCCAGGGTATGTTATGCAATCACCATCATAACTCAATTAATCCCTTTATCTGGCCAATTTATGGTGTCAGCCTGAGGCATTGTTTATTGAAAATCTCCTTTGTGGGGACCTATGGGTTTTGGGGACTAGGACAGGAAGTCAGACTTCCCAGGGTGCCAGATTATGCTATCTTCATCATAAGGCACAGCTCTAAAGTTATTCATTTAAATGATATAGGCATAAAGATCAGTAAATCTGGAAACAGTCATGACTTAGTAGACCAGGTGCTAAATATGTACATGAAGGTCTATTTACAATAAAACCTGTTTCATCCAACTATAACATTTTCATGTTAAGTGGTTGGTCCATCAGACAAAATCTGACAGGTGGATGCTTAGTGCAGTGCAAAGTGATGCAGCAAGCTCCTGTGGGAGCTTTCCTTGTCACTTTCACACTGCATTTGAAGCTGCCACCTGCTTTAAAAGGAATAATGTGCTTTTTGTAAATGTTCAGGTGAAAATGGTTTTAAATTTATAATGTTTGCGAAATGATTTACTTACGAGGCTTGAGCCTTGATGTTCCTGTAATGTTTCCCCCCCCCCCCCAAACCCCAACCCTTCTATTAAATAATAATAGACCTTTTTTGTCAAAAAGGCCACAGTCAGTTAGGGTTTGTAAATAATTTTACATGTGATTTCATTTTTGTGAGATTCTATCTATCTTCAAATCTATTTTTTTTCTGACCAGAATGATGTTAACACTGGATTTTGCATATCTTCAGAAACGTCCATGTAAATTATGAAAAAATCTTCAAAGTTACTTAAAATGAGAAAAAACTACGAAAAGGTGTTTATGGACTGCTGTGTACATAAAGTGCTTTGAAAGACTACAAAACCAACAGAAAAATCAAAAACTATTTAGGAAAATAAAAGATTTTAATATTATGTCTATTGCGTAATGTCCATCCCCTTAGTGTAATGTCCGTCCCCTGTTATATGTGACTATAAAAAATCATTATGAGTGTCTTAGATTAGAACAAAACATGATTTCAATAAACCTGCAAGAGTTGGCAATTTAAATCAACTTTAGTTGCAGTTTCATTGATTTCCAACTAGTTTTATATCATATACAACGAAAATGATTGAACAATTTTTGCCAAGTCTGAGTTTCGAAATTCTTCAACAACGTTACAACAACAACAAAAAAGTTTATCACTGGTAATAAGTTTGGGTTTACTTTAAAGATAACTGTTTGTAGTGTATGTATGAGAAGACATATAAGTAAATAGACATTCTATCTTGTTATAAACTATTATTTATAAACATGTAATGCTTAAGTTGTAATGTCCGTCCCCTGCTAGGCCTATCACAATGAAAATGTGTTAAAAAAAAATATTTTTTTAAGAAAAATATTTATTTACAAAAAAAGTAGTTTTAAAGTTTTTTTTATCTTTTTACTTACTGAACATGATTCTATACCCATGTATGCTTCCAAAAAGCCATAAATTAAACAAATATAAGAAACTTCATTTTTTCACCTAGATGCAAACTGAATTTGCCCATTTTCTGTGCACAAGGCACCAGAGTGATAATATATAATATTTTGACTCTTTTTTTTTTATTTTTGATATATTTTACAATAATTCTTGTTAGATGAATGCTAAATAGTGTGTACAAAAACACAAATGTAATTAGGTAGCATTTTATTCAATGCACAAAATTTAGGGTGTGACGGACATTACATAAACATTACATTTTCGCTCATTTTAAGAAAAGTACTGCATTGTTGCTTCTGATACTTCGCTATTTTAATATGATAGGTAAACACATTCAGAATGTAAAGTCATAAATAATTTGATACATCCTTTCTAACTTTTACAGGGTGTGACGGACATTACGGAATTTCGACACAGACAAAAAATCAAAATTTCAATTCATCATAAAATTATCAAAAACTTGTATATCTTTCTAAATAGAAGTAATTTACTAAGTACTATAATATTGAGTGTGTTTAAAGCTTAAAAACATTATCTATGACACTATTATCTAAATATAATGATCATTTCCAAGCACAAAGGGTATGTCAAAATTCTGACCATTACATAGGGTGCTTTCTACATATTCGATAAAAACCATTATGAAAAATTGAATTCAACCTTATGTATCATACATCAATTTAAAGGACACAGAATTCTCTGTAAGTACAAATCCATATAATAAAGGTATTGTTTCATATAATCAATAGGGACATGTTTAAAAAACATGAAAATTGTGATGCTAATGCATTACAGGTAAAAAATGTCATTTTTTGACCAATTATTTCGACCAAAATGTTTTTTTGGGAAAATTATCATTAGAATTTCATATATAACCACTTGCAATATGTCATATCTATCAGGAAAACATAACTCGGATGAGAATAACATTAAATTGTCTGTTCCATGTTAATATAATGTAATTGTTGACAGGTTGTCTTCCATTAATCTCTAAGTTGGACTCTAAAACCATCCTATTCCTATTTTATTGCATTTTTTTTACTTTTAAAATCGTCGCAAATATGAGGACAGGGTGTAAGCAGTGGCGTGTGTTTTGCATAAGGCAGTTGCATGTACAAATGAACATGCATGCCAACAGGGTGAAAAATTACTCAGGACTACCAGTGGTGACGTCAGGGTATTCTCGTCATACAGGGCAAGCATTACCGACGTCAGAATGGGTTTTGGTGACCTAGTTGTGAGCTCACAAGACTCTGGCATAATATCAAGGCTGAAACATCGGTGAAAAATTACTCAGGACTACCAGCGGTGACGTCAGGGTATTCTGGTTATACAGGGCAAGCATTACCGACGTCAGAATGGGTTTTGGTGACCTAGTTGTGACCTCAGAAGACTCGGGCATAATATCAAGAGGTGAAACATCGGTGACGTCGGTAATGAACATGCATGCCAACGGGGTGACTAGACCAATAAATAAGTGTACTCTTTCTTACTAGGTGGGTCCGGGGGTATGCGCCCCCGGGAAATTTTTATTCCTAGATAGTCTCTAGATGCGTTTATGATGTCTTTCCCGCGTTTGATAATGGAAAAATACTAACATGAATCTATGTAAAACTTATTGGGGTTCACCCCTAACCCCCCTTAGATTTCAATTTTATTTCTTTTTCTGCATTTTTAGCCTTTTTTATTTTTTGGACTTCTGAAAAAAAAGTGTAGGCACGTGCCTACTTGCCTAATAGGAAGCTACGCCAATGGTTTTTATTCTCAGCCTGCTTATCTCATTAAGCCATACTGACTCGTATTGACTCATTGCGCAATAGCCTCATACTAACTCATTTTGACACACTTTAACCCTTTCCCACATAGCATATCTCTAGTATTGAATATAGGAGTCCACTTAAAGCAGGTTGAAAGTAAAGCAGAATGCGCTTTAAGCGCATTCTGCTTTACTTTCAGCCTGCTTTAAGCTATCATCTGCTAGAATATAGAAAATATTTTGTATTATACATATTTATGAATGTATAAATTGGAACTATTTTCTTCAGGGCAAGAATAAACTGAATGCGCTAAAAGGCGCTTCTATGGGGGAAAGGGTTAATCTACTAGCTAGCTTGTATTGGGATGAGCATTGATAGTTGTTTATCGCTTATGGGTAAATGGGTTATAGCAGCCATCTGTCAAAATGTAGAAATTGACTGCTTAACCCTTTACCCCATAGCCTGTTTCTAGATTTCAAAACAGTAACTTAAAGCAGGTTGAGAGTAAAGCAGTAAAGCCTGCTTTACTTTCAGCCTGCTTTATAAGCTACCATCTGCTAGAATGTAGAAAATATTTCTTATGACGCATGCTCATGGCATATGTAAATTTGAACTATTTTCGTGTTTGGATGACTATATTATAAACGTTGAAAGGCATATTTATGGTGTAATGGGTAAAAGTGACAGTTCCTTTCTCAATCACCTAATTTCCTTTTTTTCAGTGATCTATCAACACAAGCATATCTTTATCGGAAAAACAAGAGGGCCTGAAGGCCCTGATATCGCTCACCATTTGTAATGAAGCCCGATAGCTTTACCTTTGAATTTCACCCGTTTTATTCTAAATCCTTTCAAGTTTGTCGACCTACTGTAGTATAGTAGAGTACATCAACGGCAAATAACTAGAGCCTAAACAATACTGATCGAAATGAAGCCTTTTTCTAGCATTTCAAAGTATATCAAGGGCAGGTAACTATTGCCACAATGATTACATTTCAACAATAATTGCACTCCTTCGAGAACGTATAGCTACATCCTTTGTGTACAAGTATAATCAAAATCCATTGAAAACTGTGGTTGCACGAGTGTAAACGCTGTAAAATATGGCATTTTCAGCAATTCAAAGGTAGATATCTCTTGATCTATTTGTCCGATTCCAACTATAATCACTCTTTTATGAACTCTTATGGTCATATACAATCTGCGCAAGTTTGAGAGAGCTGGGATAAATATTGTGGCCTCTAGAGCGTAAACACTGTTAAATATATCATTTTCAGCAATTCAAAGGTAGATAACTCTTGACCTATCGATCAGATTACAAACATAATTAAACTCATCTGAAGTCTTATGGTAATATACAATCTGAGTAAGTTTAAGAAAGATTGGATAAAATTTGTGGCCTCTAGAGTGTAAATATCGTTAAATATGGAATTTTCAGCAATTCAAAGGTAGATAACTATCGACCTATACATCTGATTTCAACCATAATCGAACTTTTATGAACTCTTATCGTCATATACAATCTGGGCAAGTTTTAGAAAGATTGGATAAATACTGTGGCCTCTAGAGTGTAAACACAGTTAAATATGGCATTTTCAGCAATTCAAAGGTAGATAACTCTTGATCTATTTACCGGATTTCAACCAAAATTGAACTCTTCCGAACTCTTATGGTAATATACAATCTGGACAAGTTTTAGAATGATTGGATAAATACTGTGGCCTCTAGAGTGTAAACACTGTTAAATATGGCATTTTCAGCAATTCAAAGGTAGATAACTCATGACCTATTTGTCAGATTTCAACCATAATCGAACTCATCCGAGCTCTTATGGCAATATACCATCTGAGCAAGTTTGAGAAAGATTGGATAAATATTGTGGCCTCTAGAGTGTAAACACTAAAATTGTTGACGACGGACGACGGACATTCAAGGATTGCAAAAGCTCACCCTGAGCTAGCTCAGGTGAGCTAAAAAGGAGTATTTCAAAAACTAAAATCATTATTTCTGCATTAAACCCTAGGGTGTCACTACTCATTAGAATTATCTGGAAATCATAGGATTTGATGCCGACATATGAAGGAGAATCTGCTTGATGTGTTCAGTTTTACTCCCTCTTATCTGAAGCCCTGTTTATAATGAACCCATGTTAGAAGCAATTTATAAATAGCTTTTCTCTAATATTTACATCACATTTCATCCCTTATAATGCTGAAATTTTCACTTTTGAAAAAGACGGTCATAAGTCAATAAAACCTTTAAAACACATCTTATTTCTGATATCTCCATCTAATCCTGTCCTGTGACATCTCTTTGAAGAGATGTCACAAGACAGGACCAGATCAAAATATAAATAAACAAGAGGGCCTGAAGGCCCTGATATCGCTCACCATTTGTAATGAAGCCTGATAGCTTTATCTTTAAATTTCACCCTTTTTATTCTAAATCCATTCAAGTTTGTCGACCTACTCTAGTATAGTAGAGTACATCAACGGCAAATAACTAGAGCCTAAACAATATTGAAATGAAGCCTTTTTCTAGCATTTCAAAGTATATCAAGGGCAGGTAGCTATTGCCACAATGATTAGATTTCAACAATAATTGCATTCCTTCGAGAACGTATAGCTATATACTTTGTGTACAAGTATAATGAAAATCCATTGAAAACTGTAGTTGCAAGAGGGTAAACACTGTAAAATATGGCATTTTCAGCAATTCAAAGGTAGATATCTCTTGATCTATTTGTCCGATTTCAACCATAATTAGTAATTTACCCTTTTTGGAAGTGTTATGGTCATATACAATCTGGGCAAGTTTGAGAGAGCTTGGATAAATATTGTGGCCTCTAGAGCGTAAACACTGTTAAATATGTCATTTTCAGCAATTCAAAGGTAGATAACTCTTGATCTATTGGTAGGATTACAACTATAATTGAACTCATAAGAAGTCTTATGGTAATATACAATCTGAGTAAGTTTGAGAAAGATTGGATAAAATGTGTGGCCTCTAGAGTGTAAAACCCCTTAAATATGGCATTTTCAGCAATTCAAAGGTAGATAACTCTCGACCTTTTGGTCTAATTTCAACCATAATCAAACTCATCTGAACTCTTATAGTCATATACAATCTGAGCAAGTTTGAGATAAATTGGATAAAAATTGTGAACTCTAGAATGTAAACACCGTTAAATATGGCATTTACAGCAGTTCAAAGGTAGATAACTCTTGACCTATTTGTCCGATTTTAACCAAAATCAAACTCATTCAAACTCTTATAGTGACATACAATCTGGGCAAGTTTTAGAAAGATTGGGTAAATATTGTGGCCTCTAGAGTGTAAACACTGATAAATATGGCATTTTCAGCAATTCAAAGGTTGATAACTCATGACCTAATTGTCCGATTTCAACCAAAATCGAACTCATCCGATCTCTTATGGCAATATACCATCTGAGCAAGTTTGAGAAAGATTGGATTAATATTGTGGCCTCTAGAGTGTAAACACTAAAATTGTTGACGCCGCACGACGCACGCCGGACGCCGGACGCCGGACATTCAAGGATTGCAAAAGCTCACCCTGAGCTAGCTCAGGTGAGCTAAAAATGAAAAATTTAGAATCTGAATGTGACAATATTTATTATGAAACGGCTCAAATTATCGACAAAATATATTTATCGTATGACGTTTCCTACGGACACCAGGTTATTATGATTTGTACGGCTATTTCAAGCCTTGAAGGATTGAAGCTAGTGGATTAAAGTGTGTCAAAATGAGTCATGCAGTATGAGGCTATTGTCCAATGAGTCAATATGGCTTAATGGGTTAAGTAAAACAAGCAATGCAGACCATAGACACAAATCTGACAGCTCTTTCAGGGTCCCATTTATAAGCGCCTTTACACTGTTATACATTAACCCTTAGCCCGCCAAATAAATTGTCGTCTGCAATATTTCTCGTCTGCTTCAAGTTTCAAAGTGCTTCAAAGTTGCTCAAAATTGCTGAAAATGTTGTCCCAGTGTCAAACAGCTTGGATTCGGATGAGACGCCGAGTTACTCGGCGTCTCATCCGGATCCAAACTGTTTGCATATGGAGCTATAGTCGTGAGTGGCAGGCTAAGGGTTAAAAGTAAAACCTTGATATCTCTATTAGAGCCACATTATGTAATGTGTGTATCAGATGTTTAATGCAGGTGCCTGTTTCAAGCAAGTGGAGTGTTAAACAGAAAGCTCTTTTAAGTGCTTTCTGTTTTACACTGTCACATTGCTTTAACCCTTTCCCAAATAGAAGCGCCTTTTAGCGCATTTAATTTATTCCTCCACTGAAGAAAATAGATCCAATTAATACAGTCATGAATATGTGTTATAAGAAATATTTTTTATATTCTAGAAGATGGCAGATTAAAGCAGGCTGAAAGTAAAGTAGAATGTGCCTTAACTCTTTCCTCCCTGAAACTTTAAATGGAAAATTCCAGTTTCCATTTTAGTTTAGTCCATTTCTGACTTTTAAGGGTTGTTTTTGTCAATGTTTGGCATTATGACAAACAGTGAAGACCCTGATCAGAGGGCTCCTTTCGGAGCCCTCTGATCTGGGTCTTCACTGTTTGCACAGGACAAGTGTACTATTCACATGTACACTGTTTGAAAATGACGCCTATAAGCGGGACTAGGGTTCAAAGGGTTAAGGGGCATTCTGCTTTACTTTCAACCTGCTTTAAGTGGTCACCTATCTCCAATGCAATAGAAAGTTTATGAAGTAAAGGGTAATTAAAGCTGTTACCTGTCTTTTATACAATCAATTAACCATCTTTTTAATGGTCGTAATAGAGGTTTTTCTGTATATATTTATATAATTCATAATGTATGCTGACAACCAGCATAGAAAGGGTAAAACAGCTAATTGGTTTCAATCGAGGCCTACAGCTTTGAAGAAGCCATATATTTCTCTTTAAACCATTTAACTTATGCGCATCTTCCTACAGGTTGAGATAAATAAATACAAGCCTTATCTAACTTATATGTTCTGTTAGATAAGATTAACTTTGACACTACTCAAGCACATATCAGTTCAGGCAAGACCACAGCTTTTTGTTAAATAAATATTGAGAGAAAAATGAGATCCAGGTAATGTTCTTACATATGCCTTCTCCTCCCTATAACCCTTACCTTCCATAACCCATTACCCCATTAACCCGTTCCCTCATAAATACACCTTTTTATGCCTTAAATGTATTCCTTCACTAAAGAAATTAGTTCCAATTTAAACAGTCAAAAATAGAAATCGTAAGAAATATTCTCTATATTCTAGCAGATAATAGCTTAAAGCAGGCTAAAGTAATGCTGAATGCACCCGTACTTTAAATCTACTTTCAGTGCTCACCTGTCTTCAAAACTAGTAGGAGACAAATGGGGTAAACTTCAAATTGACAATTACAGTTTGCATTTTAGTCTAGACTACAGCTTTAATTATTTGGGGTTGTTTTGTCAATTGTAATATGACAATTTTAAAGGGTGCAGATCCTGAACAGAGGGCTAAATGGAGAAACTTTGATTACCTTTGCAAACAGTTTGGATCCAGATGAGACTCAGTGTAATTTAGCTTCCCATCTGGATCCAAATTGTTTGACACTACTTCCATCCCTATTTTGAAAACCATGTACATGTATAAGAAAATTCTATTTTTAGAAGAGTAGCTGATGACAATTGTTGCAGAGACAACATTTATGTAGCATTCAAAGAACAAAACCCCATGACAAACCATTATATCCCAATTATCTGGTAGTGTTGTTATAACTATTATAACAGCAGCTCAAGATAAGGGGAGTACTCCATTAAACCCTATGGTGTTACTACTCATCAAAATCGTCTATTCGAGACGATTCTAATGAATAGTAACAACATAGGATTTGGTGCTGAAATGAGTGAAATAGTGTTGGATTTGTTCTGTTTACTCCCTCCTATCATGAAGTCCTGTATACACAATGCATATTAAACTGGTTCTGCCATTGCAGACAATACTAGGTAAATTATGATGGATGATGCAGATGTTGAAACGTTTGGCAGAGATGATTTAAACAGAGTATACACAAGAATTAAACAGATAATGTGACGAAATAATAATGTCATAAGAGCTTGTAACTTAATGACAGAACATGATAATACACTAAATACAGTCCAAACTTATGTATAGTAACCATTTTGTGAGGATGTTTTTAGACACATGGGACTGCTAATGCATGAGGAGCCCTCTGATCAGGGTCTACACTGTTTGCATAAATTATGTAATCAATAATCTCTACAGAGGACTGTAGGGTTGAAAGGGTTAAAGGTCCAACAAAGGGAAAGTACAATTCAGCAAATCTGCACAGACGTAAAGCTGGAGGAATAGACTTAAAGCGTAAAAATTTGCATTTATGGAGTAAAGGGTTAAAATTTTAATAAACACAGGTTTTCTAGTGTGACGGAAATATACACTTAAAGTAAGTTTTTGTTCTCCTCTGTTACTTAACCCTTTCCCCCATAGAAGCACCTTTTAGGACATTCAGTTTATTCCTCCACTGAAGAGAAAACAGTTCCAATTTAAACAGTCAGTCATATGTATCATAAGGAACATCTACTTAATTCTAGTAGATGGTAGCTTAAAGCAGGCTGGAAGTAGGATGCACTTTAAGGCGCATTCTGCTTTACTTTCAACCTGCTTTAAGTAGTCACCTATTTTCAAAACTAGAAGCAGGCTATGGGGTAAAGGGTTAAATACATGTCGATGGGGGGTGGGGGGGGGGGGGGGGGGTGGTGTAGCTAAAACAACAGCCTGTAATCAGGTTATAGACCCTTGTCTAAGTGCATGCTAGACTGCAAGGCTCCCTTGTAGAAACATTCACCCTTCAATTGCTTAAATATTGTCTACACCATTACAATCTTCATTTGCAAGATGTTTCCAGTTAAATTTCTAACTTTTTCCATGTTATAAAAAATCCAAAAAGAAAGTCATAAAATGATTCCTGATAAAATACCAAAAATTTACATTCATAATCAGGACACACACTGTGTGCAGAATGCATGTAAAGTTTAAGATTTGCACTGTAACCAGTTAATACATAATTTATTAACATTCATTACTGTGCTCAAGCCAACGGAATTTACTTATTGGAAACTAAAGCTTCCCTGATGAAGCTTTATCTTAGTACTGAAAAATAATTCCCCAGCTTAACCAATTACCCCATAAGTATGCCATTTTATGCCTTTAATTTATCCCTCCACTGAAGAAAATAGTTCAAGTTTATACTGTTATAAACTCATTAGCCCCTTAAACTTTATATGGACATGCAATCCCACTTTCAAGGTCTAACCTATTTTTCACTTACTATTATATCATTTTAGTATTGTATTTTACAGTACATTGCAAATTGACAAACAGTGCATATCTTGATCAGAGGGCTCCTACAGGATCCCTCTTGATTTGGGTCTACACTGTCTTTAGGACAAGGGTAAACCACAGGTGCCAGACGCATGCTTTGCCCCAATATGACACCTCAAAACACAAATAAAGGGCATAAAACCATGAAAACGTCCTTTTCTATGACCAAACACCATATTCTGACCAAAAGCTCATTCTTAATTTTTTTTTTTATAGTATATACCTTAGAAAGGTGTCCAACTCCCACAGCAAACGTGCTTCGTGAAACAAGGACTTCATTCTCGATCGATTGTGAATATGCAGAAATAATGATTTAAGTTTTTTAAATACTCTCCTTATCTGGAGCTCTGATTTACGAAAAAAGTACACCTAGTTTTCCATATAGTATTAAAGCACCCCTTAACATAACTCACTTTAAAACATCTTTAACCCTACATTACTCTTATATATGAATATAAAACTCCTTACACTAAATTGTTCCTAGCAAAGTCGCAAACTTCCTACATCATCAACGTAATTGTCTTAGGCCATTACAACAGTAGGGTTACTAAACTTGTAATTGTTGCCTGAAAACATGAGCTAAATTTAGAGGCATGTGTTTCTTGTTTGTTTGTAATAAACATGCATTTAAGCATTTTTTATGGCCTGCAAGAATGAAGGAGTCCAATGAATCTTCTTCATACCAATTTTCCACTATGTGGTGATTAATTTTATCTATTCATTGAATCAATAAATATCTGCAGTCACAACAACTCAAAGTGGGCCTGTTTTCATATTTAACTCTTTCCTCCCTGAAACTTTAAATAGACAATTCCAGTTTCCATTTAAAAGTCTAGTCCAATTCTGACTTTTAAGGGTTGTTTTTGTCAATGTTTTGCATTATGACAAACAGTGAAGAGCCATAAGGAGCCCTCTGATCTGGGTATTCACTGTTTGCATAGGACAAGTGCAATTTTCACATGTACACTGTTTGAAAACGACGCCTATATGCGGGACTAGGGTTCAAAGGGTTAAAGCAGATGGCTGCTCACAGCAAGCTGAAAGTATATAGCAAATACCCGGTAACTCCTATTTGAGCTTTATGCTTTGATTTAATTATACTTTTACTCACTGGGCCCTAGAGATGAGTATACTTGTCCTTTATAAACAGCATACATGTGAAGAGTATACTTGTCCTATGCAAACAGTCAAGACCCAGATCAGAGGCAGCTCTCTGACCAGGGTCAGACTGTTTGTCATTTTCAAAATATTGCAGAAATCAAACCTGATAGCAAACATGGAATACACTGAATTTATTTGAAATTGAACTTGTCCACTCTGCTTTACTTTGCCGAGACATATGGCATCAGAATGTGTATAGCTTGCTTTCATTTCCAGTCGACTTATTTATATATCAGGCTACAACATTTCCAAAAACTGAAAACACTGCAAAATGTATATACAAATATACATCCTACCTTTTGCAGGGCTGCCATTTCTCCGGATTTTTCCTAAATCTCCGGATTTTTTTCACTACATGGTATCTTAAAGCAGGCTGAAAGAAAAGCAGAATGCGCCCTTAGGCGCATTCTGCTTTACTTACAGCCTGCTTTAAGTAGTCGCATGTCAAAAAAACAAGAAAAAGGCTATAGGGTAAAGGTACGATTTGTAAAATCGCACTTGAAACAAGAGTTGTCAGAGAGACAACAAAGCTCGCCACCGGCACCTTTAGAAACTTAAAAGCACACTCAAGGTCACAGAGGTCAACCTTTTTGCCTGCATGGAAAGGTCTTGTCCATATACACTGGCAAATCAAATATGAAATTAACACCTCAAGGGACATAGGAATTATAAGCATTTTTGAAACCTAAACGCAGATTTCGAAACCTAAAACCTTTCGCGACCTTAGTTCAAGGTCAAGGACACGGGGCTAATTTTTTTGCATGCATGGAAAGGTCTTGTCCATATACACACACATACCAACTATTGAAGCAATACCTCAAGGGACATAGAAGTTTAAAGGCATTTTTCGAAACCTAAACGCAGATTTCGAAACCTAAACGCAGGCCCTAAGTTCAAGGTCAAGGTCACAGGGGTCAAAATTTTTCTGTGCATGGAAAGGTCTTGTCCATATACACACACATACCAACTATTAAAGCAATACCTCAAGGGACATAGAAGTTATAGACATTTTCTTAAAATTGTTTAAGCCGTTCACGACGACGCCGACGACAACGACGACGACTACACCGGGGGTATTGCAATAGCTCGTCATGTACTATGTACAGGCGAGCTAAAAAGCAAATTTGGAAATCTTAGGATTTTTCATGTCAACTTATGGCAGCACAGCTTTTGTTTGGCGGAGCTGACTGGTTTCTATTTTGCCACACTTTGTATTTGGCCACACATTTCAACCAATTATATTTGATCAGAAATTTAGAATTAAGAGCACCTGTTGAAACTGAATATTCTGATTGGATAGTAGCCAGGGCTCCAGGTAAGGGAATTATTTCAAAACTTAAAATCTTTATTTGTGCATTAAACCCTGTGGTGTCACTATACATTTGAATTGTCTCTTCGAGACAAACAAAATGAGTGGTAACACCATAGGGTTTGGTGCTGAAAGGAGTGAAAAAATGTGATTTGTTTAGTTTACTCCCTCTTATCTGGAGCCCTGTAGGCTGGTCTATGTCCAATTACAGTTTTACCAGATGTGGACTGTGAGTGTAAAATTTAGATACAGACTGCACTGTTTACTACACTGGGATGATGCAATTATACTCTTCTATTTTAAGATATGACATCTGAAATCTTTTTATAGATATACAGAGGAAGCTAGTGTTTTGTAATTGTTTACTACCAATTTGTTTGAATTGTTAACTATTTGTACACATTTACTATACATTAAAAGCAATATTATATATAAAATTAATGGCCTCAAGTGAGTTAAACACAGTCGTGTTGTTTCATCATTATTTACCAGAGTGAAGTTCAGCAGACTGTTGTATCTGTACATTTGTGTATGCTATAGTTTGTTTCAAGAAACTCTATGAATGAAGTTTGATATATAGAACAATAGATTAATGTGAGGATCTCCTACCAGTAGCTAGGATATGAGTTAAATTATTGTTCTGTTTTGCATTTCTGTACATGATAGTTTTGCATTTTAAATAAAAGTTACTGTTTCAATTTTTTTTTGCTTTTCAATCCAAGATATTACAATTCTTTGAAAACCTAAATTTCATTTAATTTTGCACACCCATGCATCTATGTATATAGCCTAAATTCAACCACTCATTCCGCCGAATATCTTTTTTAAAGATATTTCTTGTTTTTCCATTGTCTCAAACATTAGGTAAACTCTGCACGGCAATTCCACCAATGTAACAACTGCTCGATAAGCAGACGAAATTCACGTATATCCAACAGTTCCTGGCAATAATTGCTATGATACATTTAAGAATAACAAAGGTGATATGAAAATTTTATTACCTTAAAATGTGTGAAATTCCAACTGTAGCAGACAATTTTATCCGACAAACGACGAGAATAAGTCCTGGACGTGGTCAGCGCTGGCTGTCTGTGACTCACACACAAAATCTATAAAATCCAACCGAGATCCAATCAAATCACAAGCTTGTTATATCCAGCAAGAAAACTAAGTATAAAACATTTGTTTGAACAAGAAAGTTACCTTGTTCCACTACTATTGCAGAAATACGTTTATATTTATACACTTGTTTTCAACACTTGAATGCAGCGCGCGAAAAAAAGACAGCACGAACACTCGAACGCCTCATAAAAAGTGAGTGAGAGTTTGGGAAGTTTTAAGCTACTGCGTCAGACTACATGCACAGCTAAATGGTTAGAAGTACACATGGGGGCAGCGTCTATGATACTACGATAAAGACAGACAGCGTACAGGTTCTCTACGTACACTGGAAGTGTCTTCCTGCTTGAGATAAAACAATGGTTCTCACTACTTGGCCAAGATTACTGATGACTGAACTGAGACGAAGAGTCATTACACACGTGGAAAGCGTGTTAGGGAGCGAGCAGGGTACGCCCGGGCAGTATTGATTAGTCTTACCTCATTATCGCTACATCCTCGCTGCAACGAAATACGGCCATCTCTGGCGGCACACACAAATTTCTAAGAAATGTTCGACGAAATTTTTTATTGCAACAAAGCACAAGTGCACATGTTTTTGAACTTAAGAAACACTTGGTGGCTAATAAAACCCTGATGAAGTGAATCACTTTAGGCGATTGGATTTATTAACTTTGACAAATGTGATATGACTGCCAAACTATTCAAACGTTTAAGCAAAACTACTCTTGCTAAAGATTCTGTTATTGTCATTTTTAAAAACAAATATAATTGAATATAATTCTGGAAATGGCATTGCAATGAAAGTACAGTATTCAGTGTAAAACAGTTAATGCTATATCCGAATGAGATGTCGTGCAACTCAAAAACAACATAGTTGTAAAGATATAATATACTAAGAACTGATATATCGTTCATGATACTAGTTTTTATACGCCCACCTGGTGGTCGTATATTGGCGTGGCCCTGTCGGTCCGTCCGTCTGTTCGTTCGTTCGTCCGTCAACATTTTGTTTGTCCAGAGTTTTTTCTGGAAAACTAATGAAACTTCACACAAATGTTATATATACATCAAGATCCAAAGCTGAGTCGAGTTTGAGGTTCATTCCAATTTTCGTTACAGAGTTATCTGCCCTTGATGTACTCAAATATGCTATTAAAAGTTTGTCCGGAGTTTGTTTTGGAAAACTATCGGAGTGTTATTGATGAAACTTCACACAAATGTTATATGCATCAATATCTGAAGCCGAGGGATTAATATTGTTAGTATATGCACGGACCCAGATCGGGGACCGGCGTTTCGGACCCCCTCCCCCTCCCTGCCCCTGAACGTCCTAAAAAGAAAGAGAAAGAAGAGAACAAGGAACCCCTGATTTGCAGGGCTTCCATTTCTCCGGATTTTTCCTAAATCTTCGGATTTTTTTTGTCGTACATGGTACCTTAAAGCAGGCTGAAAGCTTTACCTACAGCCTGCTTTAAGTAGTCACATGTCAACAAAACTAGAAACAGGCTATGGGGTAAAGGTACGATTTCGTCAAATCGCATTGGAAAAATGCAAATTTGGAAATCTAAGGATTTTTCACGTCAACTTATGGCAGCCCTGGATTTGATATTGTTGGTTAGGGAAGATTGTAGAAATTGGCAACTTCTTGAAAATTTTAACCATTCTTTTCAATTTGTAGCAAATAGCCAGATCAGACGTCGGGTTATCCGGTGTCTGATATGGCTCTAAATTGTTTGCAGTTGAAATGATGTGTCAGCACTAATTTCGAAAGAATAGTGTACTCCCTCTTTATTTCCACTCTTCTCGAATGGACTCCTTTAGTTGGAATGATAAAATCGTTGGATCCGCGTATGGCAATATTGTAAAACACAGCAGTAATGTAAAAGCACTAATAAGTAATATACACGTATTGTAAATTAAAATAGTCATGTGCAGCTCTAATAAGTAAGATTTCCTCACCACCATTGTCCTACATTAACCCTTTACTCAATAGCCTGTTTCTAGTATTGAATATAGGTGACCACTTAAAGCAGGTTGAAAGTAAAGCAGAATGTGCCTTAAGGCACATTCTGGTTAACTTTCAGCCTGCTTTAAGGTAATATCTGCTAGAATATGAAAACTATTTCTTATGATGCATATTCATGACTGTATAAAATTGAACTATTTTCTTCAGCGGAGGAATAAATTAAATGTGTTAAAAGGAGTTTCTATGGAGTACAGGGTTAACTGCCACCAAGATGGCAAAACAAGTTGGTCTTGTTTTGTTCCAAAATAAACAAAAACCCAAACATTTTAATACATAGGCGAGCAAGAAGCTTTCAAATAGCAGTTAAAACCAAACGCACAAGATCACAATAAAACTGCTTTTGAGAGCTTACCTTCACTTTTATCGGCTTCAATGTGTCATAACTAGTCTCAAATGTAAAATGAAACTCCTAAAACGATTTGGCACCGACCTACCTACCCTAACAATATGGGTACTGTCTGTGGAAAAACAAGTTTGCTTTGACTTTGAGTTAATCATGAGTAAGATAGAATTTAAGATTAGAAATTGCTATATTGTAAAGCACAAGATTACTATACAAAACTGTTTTTAAGAGCTTATCATCGCTATTAGAGTTGTATACGCGCAGTGCGGAGGCGGACTGCGACTGTCGGACTTCGACTTTTAAGCAGGGCCCGTTTCAAAGAGGTTTTGAAAGCCTAAAACCTGCATTATTGCGGCAATCAATGCCTATCCATATTTGAACGCTACATTATAGCTGTTGAATTTTAAAACATTAAATGGTGTTAAAGCATATCGTTAGAACTCTTCTCGTCGGACCTCGACTCTCATTGCACATAATCAGGATAGAAAGATGAATAAACGCAGGCGTTTAAGCAGACATGATTTTACAACAGGCTAAAGGTTAAGAATGAAATATGCGTGGAGACCTGTAAAGGTATCCTTCCGAAACGCCCGCACCTAATTTGAAAAGAAATTACTTTCTTTAGCTGGCTTGTTTCGATCATACATACGTTAATTCTGAGGCATTTTAAAGAAAATGGAAATCAAAGTAAAAAATAGATAGATAAGGAAGCAATTTCTATTGCTTCATGTTGGCTACCGATCTGACATACTTTGGAGAAAACGTTATTCTTCCGCATTGTAATGAAATATAGAAAATGACATTTTTTTAACAATTCTGACTACCAGTTTTATCCTGAATGGCAAAACGTTTGGAGCAGGCGTCTGATCTGGCTCCAAACTGTTTGCAATTAAAAATAATAGTTTAAGCGTAAACGCGGTTATTTGGAAATAAAACGTTTCTCTACTGTACTCTGCACGCTGCACATGGGGCAAAAACTGCTATCCTAAACAGCAAACAGGGGTAACTGAACATCCTACAGTCTATGGTGTTGAAAGTTTCCACTTTAATGGACTACCCTAGCTGACAGTATACCTATAACAGTCATACTCATTATAGATTGTTCAGGAGAAGCCAAGCCAAGCCAAGGCTCCAAGCCCAGCTAAGCCAAGCCAAGCCAAGGCTCCAAGCCAAGCCAAGCCAAGCCAAGCCAAGGCTCCAAGCCAAGCCAAGGGTTGAATTTGGCATAGAAAAGTTTATATAATCTCGCGCAAATATCGAATTGGCTGAACTTTTTCAAGTACATAAGTTTGGGTCCAGATATGACGCCGACAAGCCATTCGTCTAGTAACGACTAAAATTGTTTCACACTCATAGTGGCAAGTTTCTAAAAACTAGAAAGGATTAACATTACTATTGTATAGGGTTCAGGGAGAATACCCTTACATATCGTCCATGAGCTTGACCTTTAGCATGCTATAAAATGGTGTCTGCTTAAACTCTTGCGTTTCTTCATCGTTCTATCCTGATTATTTGCCATGAGAAAAGAGGTCCGCGACGAGAAGAGTTCTAACTATATGCTTACACTCCATTTAAAGGAAAACGGACAGCTGATGACAATATGGTCTTAGATCCTAGATTTTATCCTAAAAGCAACATTCATGAAGGTCCTGCAATTATTACTCATCGATAAGGTACGAAAAAGATCGATTTACTGCATACAGGTAAGCTATCGCTAATTGGAACGGGCGCCACCATATTGGCAAAGCTATCAATCGGAACCCTCGATTTTTATCCATTTTGTGACGACACAAAGGCCTAAACGCTGATTGGCTCTTTCACTCAACCACTGTAACTTGGACGGACATTTCACACTTCGTCAGTAAGGGTAACGGCAAGCTTAATTCAAGGTCGCATACAGTTAAAAAAAAAAAAGATAATAGATAGATGGTATATTCATATTGATTATGATGAACTTGAAAGGTCGTGTAGATCCAGAAACGACCAGAAGCTATCGTTAATCGGCTTAGAGAAATGTCCGTTCCAATTCCCAGTTATAGAATCTGGGAAAACAATGCTGCGAAATGACTAACAGTAGAGTATGGCGACATCCATAATACCTTGATTGATGTTTATAATAAAAGATCTAGATCTACGATAAAAAAATCTGATATTTAATAAAATAAGGGGGATCAAATTATTTTTCTGGTCTGTTATGAATTTTTCCTTTCTCCATGCTTAGATCTACCAACTCGTTTACAAATCAGCATTTTCTAGCTGGTTCGTCTCGGTTTACGAATTCAACGCTACAGAAATTCTTAATGAAAAAAGTCTCATTACTAGATCTACATATTGTACGGGTAGATCTAGATCGGGTTTTTCTTTCTTAATTTAATCATCGCGATTCTCTAGATCCCGATCTGATAGAGCGATCTTACTTGAGTCCAAATCCGATTTTGATTGGATCTAGTTTTATCGTTCTTATTTCTGGGTGTAGTTTTACACTCGTCATTTCTGTAGAAAAAAATTCAAATAACTTTTAGATAGGCCTAAATGAATTTTAATTTAAGATTTAAATTCGAGTTTTATGGTAGACTCTAGCCTTTTTAAAAAAGCAGCATACACATCTAGATCAATACAAAACCACAAGAGCTAGAAGTGTCCAATATTCTTTTTTTCTTTTTTTAAAGATCTTGGCTTTTTTGTTTTGATGTAACCCTTTCCCCCATAAATACGCCTTTTAACGCCTTTAATTAATTCCTTCATATACTGAAGAAAATAGTTTCAATATCATACTGTCACAAATAAAAATCATAAGAAATATTTTCAATATTTTAGCAGATAAAAGCTTAAATCAGGCTGAAAGTATTTTCAACCTGTTTTAAGTGGTCACATATTTTCAGAAGTAGAAACAGGGTAAAAGGCTCGTGGCGTGTAATCGCATATTTAAGTAGCCAAATTGCTAGCCTGACCCTGTTTGACAAGTGCGGCTAATTAGATTACGTAATATGGATATTTATGCCCTGCCCTAAAGCTTCTTACTTCTTCACAGAGGGGGTCTTAGGCAGAAAGGGGTTGTGTGTAATTATTTCCGGTCCATATCGTACAATTTGCAAGGCAGCTTAATTGATTAGTGGTTGATGATGAATGTCAGCATAAAATGCGATCTAGATCAAAGCCGCCTGCTGAAATATGTCCTGAATCTGTTTCGATTATGATTTTCATAGATCTTTATATAAGCTCAAGATATATAACGATAAGTAAAAAACGACATTAATACAATAAATGAGCACTCGGGTCACGTTATCTAGAGCGTTCAGTTTTGACCCAGATCAGAATATCAAATTCTTTGTTCAGCAGACAATTAATCAGTTTGGATCTTAATCAGACATCGCCAGTCTCAATTGCTAGATGCTAAATTGATATTCCACATTTGTCATGTCAATGACTGTGCAAAAAGTTCAGCAACAGTTTGGATCCAACTGAGATAGTGAGAAACTCTGTGATTGAAAATCCAAACTAAGGTTTGAATGTATTGAAAAGCTCATTGAAGAAACTTTTATCCGTACGAGAGACTGACAAACAGTTAGGACCCAGATCGGAATCAAAACTGACTGTACTTAAAGGTCAGCAACAGTTTGGATCCAAATGAGATATTGAGAAACTCTGTGATTGAGACCTGGATGTACGAAAGTTCCCGGATGTTGCGATACCGAGAATAAATGGTCTATTTTCTAAAAATGTATGTCCGATTGAGGACCAGAACCGATGTTAAACGTCACGGAAAATTCATAACAGACCAGAAAAATAATTTGATCCCCCTTATTTTATTAAATAAAAACGTAATACCTCATCCGTTTTGTACTGGATGCAGAGACAGTGTATAGCCACTGTCTCTGACTGGATGTTATAAAAATCGGCACATGTATTATCGTCTTTATCTGCTCGTGTTTTAGTCGTAGCCCAGTAAAAAAACGAAGATATCCTGGAGCCGATGTTTATGATTAATATTTACGGAAATATTAACAGATAAGACTAAATATATCGGAGAAACTTTTTTCGAAAGTCACAGGGCCTCGATGCCTTTATTCACAACCAGTATGCAAATATTATCAAGAGTATCCGTGCCCGATTCCGGTGTCCTATGATATTTGCCTGATATAATACGCTACCTCAAGTATGGCTGGATTAAGCACTAATAGCTCGAAATTTTGATGGTTCTGCTATGCACTTATTGTCACCAAGACACCCAATCGTCATTTCATTTGTTCTTCAGCAAGTATTAACCTCCTTTGTAGGCATTTATACACAAGTATTGCAGTCGCAAATTCGTCCGGCGAATGCGCTTTCTCTTCGCCCGACCCGTCGTAGTCTCTGTCTTCTAATATTACATTCTCTGTTAATTTAGGATCGAAATCGTAACACTGAAGTTCTAAAGTGTTTTTACCTTCCTCCACATGCCCAATTTTTCTCAGTATTTCAGTTTATTAATGTTATTGATGTAAATTCCGCGCACTCTACGGCATTCCCGGTTAGACTCGCTATAACCGGAAGGTCGCGGAAGGCCTTAGTTACGTCACACAGGTAAACAAAATGGCGGCCCCCATGGTCGCTTGCACAGTCATATATCACAAAGTTTAAACGGCTCTAACTACTTCATTTTATATTATTTTTCAAAATTTCAAAGGCAGAATGCGATTTTTTTTCAATATCTTTCATTTAAAAGATATTTATCACCAGCTGTCCATTTCCCTTTAAGGGTCATATTGTCTTGTTTAATCACTTATCTTATCTTTCTAACTTAACTCATTAAACGCTGCAGTGTCTTCAGTTGCCATTGTATACGTATCTACAATGAAATCTTCCAGCAAGAAGCCAAGCACTCAGGGCGAGGTCATGTAATATCTAGACATAGGCACAGGTTATATATGATCCGTGTTTTGCATGAAACGATTTAATAAATATTAATTTTGAAATTCATACTTTGCGTCCGCGTTTCGTTTGCGCGTAAACGGGAAAGAATACATGTATTGTTTTCTGCACTGTTAATATACAATTCTTTATTTCAGTTTCAGTTGATGATAACAATCATTGTCTACAGCCCATCAATCAATCAGTTATTTTGCTGTATTCTGAGTGATGTTTAATGCAACAGTATTTTGGATTGATTGATAGTGTGCAGATTACAAGTAGGAAGTGGTTTTGTCGTATTAACCCTTAAAACCCTAGTCCCGCATATAGGCGTCCTTTTCAAACAGTGTACATGTAAAAAGAATATTTTTCCTATGCAAACAGTGAAGATCCAGATCAGAGGGCTCCGAAAGGAGTCCTCTGATCAGGGTCTTCACTGTTTGTTATAATGCCAAACATTGACAAAAACAACCCTTAAGAGTCAGAAATAGACTAGATTAACATGGAAAATGGAATTGTCCATTTAATGTTTTAGGGAGGAAAGAGTGAACACGACTGACACGGTTGTATTTCATTAAAATTTTGCGTGCGAATATTAATGTCTACATTCAGCCATAATTAACCTACATATTGAATATCATAAATTGAGTGACAGGCCTCTGTTTAATGTAATATTACTATAAATAATTTAAAAGTCGTTTTGTGATTGTTCTGTGGGTATTAAAGTTAGGCCACTGTGAAAAGTGACATTTGTACGAAAGACTCATTGTGACATTTCCATTTCAACATTTTACACAGTAGAATCTGTTACCGATATCTAACAATTTCAACTTCACGCGATTTCATTTGATGCAAGATCTCCACTTCAAAATGTCATAATTTCCAAATATCTTGATTTTTTTAATTGCACTGTTTCTCTTCCAACTATTTCGATTTTACAAAATCCTATCAATCGATTTCACTTCTAAATGTCCAACTTTTCTTATTCTCGATTTCTCAGTTGTACAATTTTGCTTCAAATTTCCCGATTTCTAAATTTTTCAGCCTTGTTTGGTCGATATCTCTTCAATAATATCTAAAAATCACAATTTCTTGAAAACGAAAGATTTAAATTGGATTTGGAGAAATCTTTATAAAAAACAACTTGTGTAATGATATTCTGTTATTAAAAAAGTTGTATTAACAAATGAAAGACCCAATATATAGTTTTCAATATTCAAACAGAAAGCATCACACTAAGTCGAAAGCGTATTGTGTTTTATTTAGTCGGAATGTGTAAGTTATATATGAACGTAAATAAATATGATATCGAACATGAGTGAAATAATAATATGCAGTTTATATAGATCTATACGTGACCCGGCAGTATTCAACACGATTTTCTTTTCAACGAGTACTGTTACTTCAGCATTATATTTTGATAGCTTGATTATATAAATAAGTTTCTATTGGTGACCTAAAGTCCAAATTGTTATCCTATGTTTACTATTTTGTCTCTTGTTTTTTAGTTGCCATGGTTCTTACAATACAGTGGAGAATCTGTTATTCTTTCCAGTTTAAACGCAAACGTACGCAAACGCACGCAAACACAAAGCACTAAAACGTAGAAAAGTCAACTTTTGGACAATTCTGATAATTCTTGTTTATCTTGGTGGCAAACAGTTTGGAGCCTGATCAGACGCCGGGTTACCCGGCGTCTGATCTGGCTCCAAACTGTTTGCACTTCAAATAATAATTTTAGCGTAAACGCGTTTATTGGGAAAGAATAACAGATTCTCCACTGTAGTGGAGACGCTGATCAGAGTCTGCACTGTTTGCTGAAAGGAATTTCAATATAAAACAAAACGAAAATGAAGTTTAGACCATGGACTCATCCAATATAAAGGTAAAAGGTTTGGGTTTATCAAGTCTTCATTTACGCAAGCATATTCTGCCGACTTTTACAATTACCTCCCTGTTCATTGAGTCACAAGTCGGCCATTAACATACGGCGCTAGTAGCAGCCATGACACATTGACTTATTTCCCTCACAGGTACCCATTTCATTCACCAGGGTGAAGTGGAGCAATGTAGGGTTAATTTTTTGCTCAGAAAAATTTCAGTGATCCTGACAGGGCTCGAACCAGGAACCTCTCGCTTCTAGTCGAACGTCCTACCACTGGACCACCGACATATGTAAGCATGTAATAATTAACCGGGCGTAAATAGGTTAAAGAACATTATGCTTTACTTTCAGTCTGCTTTTTGCTACCATCGGCTAGGATAAAATATTTATTATAGTGCATATTCATGACTGTGTCAATTGAAATTATTTTCTTGAGAGAAGAATGAATTAAATGTGTTAAATGTGTATCTATGGAGAAAAGGGTTAAATCTTAAGAAAATAAGTTCTCAAAATAAAGCATTTATCGGCGAATATCTATCTTAATTTTCATTTAAGACATATAAAATAAAAACTGTTTTGATCCAGGTGAAATGCCAATTTACACGACGTCTTATATGGGCGAGTACTGTTTGGATCGAGAGCACCGCAAGCGGTACATTATACGCCCACTACCAAAGAAATATATAGTTTTATCAAACTTTATTCTAACTTGTAGACACTAAGAGCTCTGAGAGCATAAATAATACTGAAATAAAGCCTTTTCTAGCATATCTGAGTACACCAAGGGCAAGATAACTCGACACAATAATCCGAATTCAATAATAATCATCCCTTTCATGAACTTATACTTCTATAATTATACTGTGGTCAAACATCAAAGTCCATCCAAAACTGTAGTTGCTGAGTTTGTTAACACTGTCAAATAAGCCTTTTATAGCATATTTGAGTACACCAAGGGCAGATAACTCTGTAACAAAATATCAAATAAATCTCAAACTTAACTCAGCTTCAGATCTTGATGCATATAACCTTTCTGAAGTTTCATTATTATCCTTCAAATAATTTTCCAAGAAAACTCTGGAAAGCTTTCTATAGCATATTTTAGTACATCAAGGGCAGATAACTCTGTAACGAAAATTCGAATGAACATCAGACTCAATGCAGCTTTACATCCTGATGCATTTAACATTTGTGTACAGTTTAATTAATATCCCTTCAAAACTCCGGACAAGCTTTTTATAGCATATTTTAGTACATCAAGGGCAGATAACTCTGTAACAAAAATTCGAATGAACCTCAATCTAGACTCAGCTTTAGATCTTGATGCATATAACATTTGTGTGAAGTTTCATTCATATCCCTCCAATAGTTTTCCCAAAAAATTCAAGACAAGCTTTTTATAGCATATTTGAGTACATCAAGGGCAGAGAACTATGTAACGAGAATTCGAATGAACCTTAAACTCAACTCAGCTTTAGATCCTGATGCATATAACATTTGTGTGAAGTTTCATTAATAGCCCTCCAATAGTTTTCCCAGAAAACTCCGGACAAGCTTTTTATAACATATTTAAGTACATCAAGGGCAGATAACTCTGTAACGAAAATTCAAATGAACCTCAATCTCAACACAGCTTTAGATCTTGACGCATATAACATTTGTGTGAAGTTTCATTTAATATCCCTGTAATGGTTTTTCAGAAAAACTCCGAACAAACAAAATGTTGACGAACGGACGAACGAACGAACGGACGGACAGGGCCACGCCAATATAGGACCACCTCTAGAGGTGGGCGTATAAAATCACCGAGCGCGTTCGTCAACAGCAAGTTGAAGTCTCCTCTAAACGACCAATCGTAATTTAGTTCTATTGTGTATAAGATCCAATTATATTTGCTCACCTGTTGCTTCGCATCTTATCTTTCCTATTCATTTTGAATGAAGATCAATTAACCTTTCTTCCGCCGCAGCCTGACATTACTACCATTTCAAAATAGTTTGGAACCAGATCAGAATCTGAGTTACTCGGTTTCTTGACACCATACACACTGTACAACACCAATATCGAAGTTTCGTTTGCAACACGAGAATGAAAACTTAAAAACTCAGATGTTATAGAGAATATGATATTGTTAAAGGGTAAGGTTGAACCAATGGCAGGCTAAGCGCGAATTGGCAATATAATTGCAAAAAGTATGGCAACATATTCTAGACGTCGCGTAACGCGGCGTCAAATCTGGATCCATCCTGTTTGACACTCATTTTAAAATATTTTACAGTTTTGCTTAAATTTTCATTTTAATGTGTTTTTTTTGCAAAGAATACATCTATAGAAGACGATAATTAAGCATGATAATGGTTGACGGTTACCATTTGAACATGAGAAGATGCTTGACTCCCGTTGTCACGATGTTATAGGCCAATCTAGATTAATGGTTGCGTTTTGACCGTATAATGGTGATACATCGACCCTTTGAACCCTAGCCACGAATATATACGAACATTGCAATCAGTGTACCTGTGAAAAGTACATTTGTCATATGCAAACAGTGAAGACCTAGATCAGAGGGCTCCTACAGATGGCTCCTCTGATCAGGGTATCCACTGTTTGCCATGTTGCAATACAATGACAGTAAACAACAACTAGTAAAAATTGACAGAACTATAGGTCGTTTGCAGTTCAAAAACACACGATAATTTTCAAATATCTCTACAAGAAGACAACGCAGACAAATGGAATTTTGCATAGATTTATGATATACCTATACCAACTCTGACAAAAAAGAACAATGTCTTTCTCTTCGTAATAAAAAAGTTTTATTCATAACTTCTTTATAAAGTTTACACTTCTAAGGGACACTTTTCCGAAGGGTGATTTCAAGTTATTCAACAGCCTATCTTTCACGACTGGGTAACGCCTCACCGTTAAGCTATCGCATACCATAGTAGTTTACAACTAACCGAACGAGCCCTGACTGGGGTACGTTAAACGTATTAACCGACCAAACTATCATTTTCGAACATGTTGGATCCTGATCGGACACCGGAGCCATTTCGTATTTGAATAGGATCAGAACCATGTGCCACTCATATTAAAGTTTTATCAACAAAACGTAAACTAACTAAATGTGATAAATAGCAGAAGAAACATGTTCATACCAGACGATCTATACCAACTTACCATTATCAAGTTTTCAACAGAATGTTTCCAGAAAACCTTTATTATTTCAGCGTTTAAAGGAAACGAAACCGTAACGTAAACGTACTGCAATACAACTCGAAGACTGATACATATTATCAGGGCTCCAGGGGGAGTATTTCCAAAACTAAAATCTTTATTTCTGCATTAAGCCCTATGGTTTGACTACTCATTAGAATCGTCTCTTCGAGACGATTCTAATGAGTAGTCACACAATAGAAGTTGGTGCTAAAACGAGTGAAACAACTATTGAACTTGTGCAATTTACCCTCTCTTATCTGGAGCTCTGAAATGTTAGAGATTCGGTTTGAAAAGTAATGCAATTCTCTTTAATCCTGGTGAAGAGATCATGGATTTATCATAGTGTAATGGGGCCTCACAATTGATTTTGTACAACTAAACAACCAATATCAGCACGGGATTCATCTTTAAGACAGAAGCAACTAGCACGGGATTTTACCTGGGGATATTCTCCTACATAAACAAACGTGATAAAGATAATAGCCAATAACACCCCACGTAATTGACCATTTTCAGCGACACAAAATTTATATAAAACAAAGAAGAAAAGTTTTCAGTCAGACTATCAAAAATTCTGAAGTTCCTTGTCAGAGTTGGTATAGGCACATCATAAGTGTATGCAAAATTTATTTTAAATACGTCCACTAGTTTTAAAATTATCCAAGATTTATCGTGTTATTTTGAACTACAAACGACCTATACATTTCAAACTCGAATTGTCCATTTGAAATTTCAAAGAGGAAATTGTCAACTCATTCATTGTAATAAGCTTGACGTCGCGATATGACTAAAATACTGTTAAAAAGCGACTTAAAATCATTACAAATGAAATGAGAGTATTTATTAAATCTACTTTTAATAATAGTTATCACTATTTCTAATGTAATATTTTAATCATAAGTTGAATGCAAAGACAATCCGGTTCCCAACTCAGAGGGATCTCCCCTTATTCAGATTTATAATAATCACAACAGCAGACATGTTAAGTGCTTGTGTGCCGGCTGTAAAAAGTCGCCTCGTACTTCATTCTCAGTGTTTTTATACTTTCTGGTCCTTTGGAATCATTGATTTCAGGTCGTTTACAGTTGAAAGTTGAATTCCGCTTAAGCCGGTGCTAGGGGGCGTGAGCACTGTTGCATATTTCAGTATTGCTCATGAACAGACTCAATTAAACCGAGGCTGCAATTTTCAGTATTTGCTTTGTTCTCGGTGCTTTCAAAGGATCTCCCCTTATTCAGATTTTTAATAAAATTCAAAAGTTCACTCAATATCAGCTAAACCGCTTCCAAAAAATTAATTCTTGAACAAACAGTGAAGAACAAGACATGTAAATAAATTAACGGTGTTTATGCCAATTGAAATGACCAAAGGAGGTCATTTCTCTCTAGTTGCTGCCTTTTCGTGCAACCCTCAAGTGTACATGTCAGTCCAAGGTGTATTGTTAAACAAATGAGTCGTACCGTAAGAAAACCTGACTAATTGCATTGCAAACAATGTAGATCAAGATCAGTCGCCGCGTCAAAGACGCGGCGACTGATCTTGATCTACTCTGTTTGACACCCATATATATCTTCAGCAGTTTGTGTAACTGTATTTGTACAGTTATAGGCAGTGAAGACCAAACTCGGATACAGAGCCAGGGATGACAACGGTGTTTTGTCTGTACAATGTTGCAATGCAATAAGGCTGGTTTTGTCATGGCACGACTCAAATATATTTGAGCTTCGAAACCGTTTTGAGCCAACATAGACGCCGACCAACTCCATTTTTAATCATGATCCAAACTGATTGACACTTATATTAAATGTATCATGTCTATGATACTTTAGACAAATTGCATATACAAATAATATGACAAGATCAGTACGATAATAAGGCAAGTTTTAAGCTGAAGATTTCTTTACAAATTCAAATTCAAATTCTTTATTTCAGCTTTAAGCAAAGTACTTTGCTTCTAGCCATATAAAGTACAAATTATTAATGACAATAATGACAATACATGAAAGAATCAAACAAAACATTCACGTGAAGAACTGTAGTGGAACAAACGAAAATGGAATATTTCCTTTTAGTATAATAATAGTGTCAATCGCATTTAGAGAGAAAAGTGAACGCCTCTATAGCCCAGGCCCTGGACAACTTTAGATAATATCTCGTGTCACTGCCGGACACGTGGTTACATGGGCCGTGACTAATTCAATAGCTGAAGATGTCAGACCATTGAATAGTAGGTATAGGGTGTGGCTTATGAAGTAGATTTATTTGGATTGGTTCAGGGATTTTTAAAGGATAACTTCTGATTACTTATAGAATGTATCGTTGTGCTGACGAATTAATACGAGATTTGTCGGGTTTTTTTATTATTTTAATTTTTCTGTTTTGTTTTTGTGGAGTTTTATTTTATTTTTTACTTTTTAAATAATAAGTGAACTTCGTAGTTTGTTTGCAAAATAAATAAATTTACTTAGATTCAGTAATTCTTGATTTTTTGATGTATACATCAGTTTATCAATTTATTTAAAGTAGGCCATCTGTAATAGTATGATTTTATGTATTTGGTTCGTAATTCGGCGTATACAGGACAAATTAAAAGAAAATGGTATTCTGACTCGATTACAGTAAAGAGGGTAAATACAGTTACAGTACTCCCTCTCTACAACGACACTCACTTGGAGACAAAGATTATGTGTGTTATTCGGAGGGGGTTGTTATAGGGAGGGAAATCGGCTTAAATGTGCAAACAGCTTGAATCGGAATTCAAACTTTTTTTTCACTCTCATTATGATTATTTTCTGTCAAAATGTCCATTATGTGACTGAGAAAAACAACAGGCGACAACTTTAAGCTGACCATATTACAGCCGTGAAAAAACTTGGAAATTTTGTCCTGTTTTGGGAACAGCGACATGCGGTGTTGTAAGGATGGAATCGTTGTTCAGAGGGTCGTTGGTGGGAGGGAACGCTGTAATTTCAACTGCTGTGACCTGTTTTAAGAAGAAAGTAAAAATTCATATGCAACGGCCACTCATAAGTTTATCAATGTGCAGTCTTACAGTGGAGAATATGTTATTCTTTCCCGTTTAAACGCAAACGTACGTAAACGCAAAACACTAAAACGTAGAAAAGTACAACTTTTTGACAATTCTGATAATTCATGTTTGTCATGGTGGCAAACAGTTTGGAGCCTGATCAGACGCCGGGTTACCCGGCGTCTGATCTTGCTCCAAACTGTTTGCACTGCAAATAATAGTTTTAGCGTAAACGCGTTTATTGGGAAAGAATAACGTTTTCTCCACTGTAAGTAAAGGTGACAGCTTAATACAGGACAGAAGAAAATGAAGAAAGAATATCTATGACCTTTCCTGCAATACTAAATTCTGAACAGATCTACAGTAATTTATTATCTTGATAAGTGCCAGTTTCCTGCATATTTTCTTTATCTTTCTTTCAGAAACCATCTGCTTTAGACGCCAAACTCTATCTGCTTTAGAGAAAGTCACTTGCTTTAGACACGTTGTTGTAAAACATACATTTTACCTTGCAAACTTCAGTGCACCGCGTTAACTCTTTCCATTTCATTCTGTACTGTCGTTTGATTCGAATATATCGTCTGCTAAAGAAATGAAACAAATAGTTGCCATGGTATTGAAACAGAAGAAAGGCTGAATACAAGTGACAGTTTTGATCCACATCAGACGTCGCGTTACGCGGCGTCTGATCTGGATCTAACCTGTTTGCAAATAACTAAGCAAGTCGCGCTAAGCACGAGAAGGGTTAAGTATCCTATTACTTGATAAACAGATTTAGATAAATCACTAAATGAATCCCTTTGCTATGATGATCGATCAAAAGCATTGGAAATAGGAAACACTTATTTCGAATACCCAGAAGGAATATCAGTTTCAGAGTTGCTTTTGTTATAAATGTGATATATATCTACCACTCAATTCTGACCCATTCTAACGCTGAATGCGAAGTGTCCTACATGTTCAAACTGTTTAGATCCTGATCAGGATTCCAAATTACAGGCATTTTGTCAAGAAATCAAAACAGTTTGACTCAGTTATCGATGTATCGGTGGAAAAAAGATGTCAAAAATCTCAATTTGTCATAAACAGACAGATGACAATTATTAAGGAGACGATTTTGCGGCAGAGAGAGGGTTAGTGTTTCAACATCAACACAGACACATACAACGGTCAAACCTGTGTAAAGCTACCATTGAATGAAGATACATGATGATTTTAAAGAGAGGTGGTTGCTTAATGCATGACAAATGTAATGCAGAAGGCTCCAAAGGGAGCCTTCGGCATTACTATTGTCTTGCATTAAGCTACATCGTGTCAGAAATACTACAAATTTGTCATTTTAACAGTCTACAGTGGAGAATGTGTTATACTTTCTCAATAAACGCGTTCACGCTAAAACTATTATTTGCAGTGCAAACAGTTTGGAGCCGGATCAGACGCCGGGTAACCCGGCGTCTGATCAGGCTCCAAACTGTTTGCCACCAAGATAAACAAGAATTATCAGAATTTTCCAAAAGTTGTTCTTTTCTACGTTTTAGTGCTTTGCGTTTGCGTACGTTTGCGTTTAAACGGGAAAGAATAACAGATTCTCCACTGTATTAATACAAGTTCGACTGTATATAGAGTAAAAGGGTATATAAATCAGCCCCCGTAGGGAAGACCCCCATTACTGGGAACACACAGAGGCTTTTCCATTTTGTTACAATATGCTTAGCATTAAACGAAACAAATGTTAATTGGAAAACTATGCATGTAACTTTGCAGGAGCACGTTAGTAACGGATCACATAAAGTCCTACCCGTGGTACCGTTGTGCTTGTGTATAGAATCACATTTACGGGTTTGGTTTCGAAACTGACCTGACCTTTTTGGCGTTTGATTTGTTAGTTTAGAACCCTCATTTGAAGCGATTGAAGGCTGTTATTGTCTCTAGATCTTGTTCACTGATCTGTATGTCATCTTTAAGATATTCTGTGTTGTTAATCATGGCTTTAGCATTTATGGTTCACGACGCGGTTCGTACTTTGTCCGTCTAACTTCTACAGTTTTAAGCTGCAATCTTATGTTTCAAATAATCTAGTGTTTGCAAATATAACACAAATGTGCATGTGCTCAAGGTTTTAAATCTGGTACAATTTTAAGAAAAGGTATTGCCAATGTATAAGTTAAATCATATTCGACTATGCATAAATATTTAAAACCAAGCCAAAAATATTTTAGCATCATACATATTACAAAAAGCCTTTGAGCGATCTACCAGTATGGAAAACTGAGTTCTGTGAAGACAGGTTCTAAGGTTATAAAGCGTCTGAGATGAGTCTTATAATCAAATGTTTGAGAACTACTTTAGACTCAACGCAAATGCTTTATAACATTGGACCCAGGCGCTTTTTAAATTCCGAAGTAATACATTAACCCTTTCCCCCATAGTCTGTTTCTAGAATTGAATATAGTTGTCCACTTAAAGCAGGTTGAAAGTAAAGCAAAATGCGCCTTAAGGCGCATTCTGCTTTACTTTCAGCCTGCTTTGAGCTATCATTTACTAGAATATAGAAAATATTTCTTATGAAAAATCATCATGACTGTATAAATAGGATCTATTTTCACCAGTGGAGGAATAAATTAAATGCGCTAAAATGCGCTTTCATTGGGGGAACGGGTTAAGCTCCTAAACGATCCTGCATTTAAATATAACCCCTCTTTACCTTTTATCCCATTTTTTTTCTAAACAAGTGACCTCTTACAGCAAATTGGAAGTAAATCTGATTGTGCCTTAGGCGCATTCTGCTATACTACAGCCTGCTTAAAACACACCTTTAGCTAGTGTGTAAGAACTATTTCTTTAAGTTTATATATATATGACATCAAATAAAACTCTTTTTTTCAGTATATGAATTTTATGTTTTTATGGAGCAATGGGTAAACGACCGACAATTAGACTTGAATTGTGTTTCGCTTCAAACAGATCTAACAGTATGTACTGTACAGCGCTCCCTCTCTACAACGACCCTCCCAACAACGAATCTCTCCTTACAACGACACTCGCCGTAATTCCTTAACGAGATAATTAAGTCTAACTCTTTTACTGCTGCAATATTGTCTGCTTAAGGTTGTCGCCTGCTGTTTTCTCACAGTTATATATAGTGGAGATTTTGATAGAATACATATATTGACAAGTGACAAACAGCTTGAATCCTGATCAGACGCCGCATGACGCGGCGTCTGATTTGGATTAAAGCGGTTTGCAAATGTAAGTCAAGTCTTAATTTTCCTCTCTATAACGACTCCCTCCGAACAAAACACACAATCTGTGTCTCCCATTGAGTGTCGTTGTAGAGAGGGAACGCTGTGTTACAACTTCCTACCTACACCAACACCGCAGTCAAATGGTGTGTAAACCATTATCCTACAGGGGACTCGACTTGTAACGTAATCAGACAAACCGTTTGGATCCAGATAAGACGTCGAATTATTCAGCGTTAAGTCAATACAATACATTAAAGGGACTCGCAACCGGATGGTGTACTTGTCAAAATAAAATAAAATACTCAAATAAAAGCAAATTTGTGGCATTATTTGGCTTCTGACATTAAAAAAATATGATCAGTCCAAAAAAAGTCTCAAGAATCGTCACCGAATCTTAGTTTTTTAGATATTTTCCATCGTTTTTCTATAGCGTCAGCTGACGGTATAGTTGTTGTTGTTGCTTCTCTACACGGGCGCAGACATAAACCCGAGCCGAATAAAGTATTATCGATCGCTACCAGTGAAGTACGTTAATTCGCTACCATATATATAAAGAGCGTTGGTAGCCGAGGTAGTAAAGGCGCTTCCTCATTTTTCATGTTTGTCTCCGCATGGAGGTTCACGGGTTCGAATCCCACCAGAGCTTCTTCTTTTTTCTGATATGCATTTTTTAACAGAATTTATTCTCCTAAACTAAATCTTACCCATTTATATAAGCATTTGACATATATTTACAAATTACTATTTTTAACGCTAAATCCGGTGGCGAGCCTCTTTAAAGCTATTTGGAGCTCGGTTTAGGTTTCAACAAATTAAACATTTGTTATTCAAGTAGTAAAATATGGTAGACCTCAATTGTAAAAAGACGGTGTTGCGACAGAAGAAGTGTTCGCGGCTATATGTGGGCACTACATACATTACAGAACTGAATAAGTACGGAAATTAAACGGCTCTTATTTCGCTTTCATGCCGTTGAAATCGAACGGATTCCAGACTTGTCTGCAGAGTATATTGATTCAAATTGTTACGCCATGTGAAAATAATTAATATGTAATACCGTTTGTTATTCCCAGATTGTTACACTGTATTGGCCCGTTTCATAAAACTTCGTACGACAAATGTTGTCGATAGTCAGTTTATAGAAAATCCCATTTACTATTTATTTCTCCATCTAATCCTGTCTTGTGTCAGCTCTTAGGAATCGTCAGGAAAAGAGATGTAACCAGGCAGGTTTTGATAGAGAAATCAGAAATTAAAAGTATTTTAGTTTTGACTTTAGACCGTTTTGTCGTACGAAGTTTTATGAAACGGGCCTCAGGGGCCCGTTTCATAAAACTTATTACGACAAATGTTGTCGTAAGTCAAATCTTTAACATACATTTAATTTATGATTTCTCTATCTAATCCTGTATTGGGACATCTCTTTGGAATCGTCTTTTCAAGATTCCAAAGAAATGTCACAATACAGGATTAGATGTAGAAATGAATAATAACCGAGACTTTTATATCTGACTTACGACAACATTTGTCGTACGAAGTTTTATGAAACGGGCATCTGGTGCCTAATAAACGCGTTTGAATTCACATAACAGATGTTCAATGCAAAAAGAAATGAAGTTTGTTTGAAACTTTTGTTGCATTAACAATTAACACTAACTCTACTGTGATATCCTCTGCTTTGAAATTATCGTCTGCAAATTTGGTTAAATTTAGATTTACACACGTTTACTGAAGCCTGATAGCTTTACCTTTCTGAAATGAAGCCTTTTCTAGCATTTCATATAAAGGGCAGATAACTATTGCCACACTGATTAGAATTCAACAATAATTGCACTCCTTCAAAAACTTATAGCTATATAATTTGTGTGCAAGTATAATCAAAATCCATTAAAAACTGTAGTTGCAAGAGTGTAAACGCTGTAAAATATGGCATTTTCAGCAATTCAAAGGTAGATAACTCTTGATCTATTGGTTCGATTCGAACCATAATCACATTTTTTAACTCTTATGGTCATATACAATCTTGGCAAGTTTGGATACATATTGTGTCCTCTAGAGTGTAAACACTATATCATTTTTATCAATTCAAAGGTAGATAACTGTTGACCTATTGATCGGATTACAACCAGAATCGAATCATAATCAAACTCATCTGAACTCTTATAGTCATTTACAATCTGAGTAAGTTTGAGATAAATTGGATAAAAAGTGTGGCCTTTACAGTGTAAACACTGTTAATTATGGCATTTTCAGCAATTCAAAGGTAAATAACTCTTGACCTATATGACCGATTTCAAACAAAATCGAACTCATCCGGAATCTTATGGCAATATACCACCTGAGCAGGTTTGAAAAAGATTGGATAAATATTGTGGTCTCTAGAGTGTAAACACTTAAATTGTTGACGACGGACGCCGGACATTCAAGGATTCCTTCAGGTAAGCTAAAATGCAAAAGTGCAAAATGAAAATAAGTCGTTCAGAACAAAAAACGTGGTTTGAACATGCTACCCACGACGTACTAGTCCGTCTCGTTCTCTACTGAGCCACAGAGAATTCGTTTGCTGATAGGAATTTCAATATAAAACAAACTGAACATGAACATTTTGACCAGGCATCCTTGATACAAAATGGACTAATCCAATATACATGTATAAACATGGAATAATCCTCTGGGTATAAATGGGTTAAGGCAGCTAAGGCGTTCCATAGTTAAACATGAAATTCAATGTCTGTCTTACGTTTTAAGTTATCGCCCGCATGTAAGCTCGTCGCAAAACGGCAGTTATTATCGTAATTATCTTTCATGACATTAACTGCATTCCATATTTCTATGAGAGTTTGATTTTAAAATTAGATTTCAAATGCACGATTGAGATACCTATATTAGTTTACCTTGAAGAATGAAGAGAAACTGCACCAACTTGTTTTCGTTAAGGATTTACATGTATTTACATTTGAGCCGTGCCATCAGAAAACCTGACTTATTGCATTGCAAACAGTGTAGATCAAGGCCAGTCGCCGCGTCATGAACGCAGCGGCTGGTCTTAATCGACACTGACACCCACATGCTTCTAAACCATTTGAATATGCAGCTATATTATTATTATATACGGTATTTGATAGTGTAGATGAACATCAGATACAGAGCCTGAGATGACAATGTATTTGGTCTGTACAAAGTTGCAATTAACCCATTCGTGCCAACGATCTTATGTATGGGACATAGGCAAACAGTGTAGACTCTGATCAGACGCCGCTTTATGCGGCGTCTGATCAGAGTCTACACTGTTTGCTGATAGGAATTTTAATATAAAACAAAATGAAAATGAAAATTTTGACCAGACACCCCTTTGATAAAAAATGGACTAATCAAATATTTAAACATGGAAGAATCCACTGGGTATAAATGGGTTAGATAAGGTTGTTTTTGTCATGGCACAGCTCGTTTATGGAAAGAGCTACACATTGAAGCGTATGTTGTTTAGGGCAATGTCGATAACCAAACAATGGAGATCCTGACAAAAATAACTCATTTATCCCTGAAACCTTTAACAGACACTTCCAGTTCCAAATTAAGTCTAGCCCATTTTTACACATTCGGGTTGTTTGTGAATCTTTAAACATTGCAAAATTACAAACAGTGCAGACCATGAAAGATCCCTCTTATCTGTGACTAAACCCATTACCCCTTAGACTATTTCTGGTTTCGGGAAGATGTGACCACTTTAAGCAGTCTCAAAGTAAAGAAGAATGTGCCTTAAGGCATATTCTGCTTTACTTTCAGCCTGCTTTAAGCTACACTCTACTAGAATATAGAAAATATTTCTCATGCAACATATTCATGGATGTATAATATGGATCTAATTCCTTCAGTGGAATAATAGATAAAAGGTGTAAAAAGGCGTACTTATGGGATAATGGATTAACTGTTTGCATATGACAACTGTAATCGTATACTGTTTGTAGGTAGGGTTCGATAAGTTTATCGATTTCTTGAAGTCTTTTCTATGTTCCTGTTGCGAACTTGTTTAGTTCCTGTTTAAACAAAACGAACTGCGATCACAGTGCAGTCAAATACCAAATATGCTAGGGAATTTGAAATTAAAATGTATCAATAAGACTACGTTGTTGAATACGTTATTCTTTTCCAAATAAACACGTATATGATGAAATTATTTCGATTGCAAACATCATTGACTCTAATCAGGCTCCAAACTGTTTGCAAAGCATATTAAAAGCTGATTTGTAGGCTCTTTAAAATACGAAAGTAAAGTATAACGGAACTCATTTAAATCCTAAGTTACTGAAAACCGAACTCGTTAAAACCCTAAGTTACTGAAAATCGAACTCGTTTTAACCAATACTTACAGAAAATCGAACTCGTTTTAACCCTTAGTTACAGAAATTCGAACTCGTTTTAACCCTTAGTTACAGAAAATCGACTTCTCGTTTAAACCCTAAGTTACAGAAAATCGAACTCGTTTAAACCCTAAGTTAATGAAAATCGAACTCGTTTTAACCCTTAGTTACAGAAAATCGAACTCGTTTAAACCCTAAGTTAATGAAAAGCGAACTCTGAAAATAAAACTTCTGAAAAACATAAGTCTGTGAACAACAAACAAATACACCGGTCATCCAGAACACTGCTTGCTGTCTTAGCATATAATTAACCCATTTGTGCCCACGATCCCATATATGGCACAAAGTCAAACAGTGTATACTCTGATCAGATGCTGCATTATGCGACGTCTGATCAGAGTCTACACTGTTTGCTGATAGGAATTTCAATATAAAACAAAATGAAAATGAAAATTTTGACCAGGCATCCCTTTGATTAAAGTGGACTAAGCGGAAATAAAACAGAATAATCCACTTGGCGCAAATAGGTTAAATTATTCAAGATACATAGCAACCTCAAATGACATGTCTCTGCTCACCCTGCTGTTATAACACTACTGAGATAAAGCTGTTTCTAGCATATCTGAGTACACCAAGGGCAGATAACTCTGTAACGAAAACTCGAATGAACCTCAAACTCGACTCAGCTTTAGATCTTGATGCATGTAACAATTGTGTGAAGTTTCATTTATATCCCTTCAATAGTTATCCCAGAAAACTCCGGACAAGCTTTTTATAGCAGATTTGAGTACATCAAGGACAGATAACTCTGTAACGAAAATTCGAATGAACCTCAAACTCAACTCAGCTTTAGATCCTGATGCATATAACATTTGAGTGAAGTTTTAAATAATATCCTTACAATAGTTATCCAAGAAAACTCTAAACAAGCTTTTTATAGCATATTTGAGTACATCAAGGGCAGATAAAACTAACGAAAATTCGAATGAACCTCAAACTCAACTCAGCTTTAGATCTTAATGCATGTAACATTTGTGTGAAGCTTCAGTAATATCCCTCCAACAGTTTTCCCAGAAACCTCCGGACAAGCTTTTTATAGCATATTTGAGTACATCAAGGGCAGTTAACTAATGAAAGAAAATTCGAATGAACCTCAATCTCGACTCCGCTTTAGATCCTTATGCATGTAACATTTTTGTGGAGTTTCATTTATATCCCTATCATAGTTTTCCAGAAAAACTCCGGACAAACAAAATGTTGACGGACGAACGAACGAACGGGCGAACGGACGTACGGACAGGGCCACGCCAATATACGACCACCGATAGAGGTGGGCGTATAAAAAAACAATGTTCAGTATGCTTAACCTTCCAAATAAAGAAATCTTTCTTAACTCTTTCAATACCATGGTCCTGTTTAAAATATACACAATATATTCAAAACTTTGTAGAACCAGATCAGAGGGTTCCTATAGAAGCCCTCTTATCAGGGTCTCCACTGAGTGATAATCTAGACCAGTGTTTATTTAAATACCCATATTCAAGGAAGACTGGTTTATAGTTTGGTAAATAAAAAGATCCACAAGTAAACCTAATAATCCAAAAATATACTTAGTGTTGAAAGAGTTACCCGAACTTTTTCTTTGTTCAGAAAGTCTCTTTTTTCAGAGGTTTGACTGTATTTATCCAGCTTTCCCAACCATCAATCACGCCAATGCTTCACAATCACTATGTACGACATCTCTCAGCCTGTCAGTACGTCAGATCTCTTTATCACCAAAGTCTCCAAAACAATTAAGTGTTTTTACAAATGCACCAGCAGAATTACATTTCTATGTTGTGAAAGACACCGTCACGTCCTGGTGATAAGTGCTTTTAAGATAAACTGTTTCCAATTAACGGTTATGTCCACGGCCATTCAAAAGAAGAATTGTCTACGTTGATTAACTCATTATCCTCTGTCACTTCCAATGGACTATTCCGGTTTACAATAAAGGCTGGTACATTTTAGACTATTTACGGCTGTTTTTTTATAATATATTACAAAATGACAAACAGTGAAGTCCCTGATTAGAGGGCTCCTGCAGGAGCCCTCTAATCAGGGACTTCACTGTTTGCACTAGAGAAGTGTAGTCTTCACATGTCCACTTTTGGTAGAGGACGCATATATGCGTCACCAGGGCTAAATGAGTTAAGGAACATGTACATATAGGGAGATGCTTAATGCTCAGTTACAGCTTTATTAGCAGATCGGCAAATAAATTACCTTTGGCTATTTACAGACAGACAGAGAACATGACATAACAACACAACATATGCTTTCAGAATGACTGATACTAAATAAACACCCTTTTTCCAAAAAGAGTGTACCATATCGAACTCAGACACAGTTAAAAACTCCAGAGCTTTTTGCGTAAATGTTTGCCTTCTTGACATACATTGAAAGCTTATTAATGAATGTCTGCTTCTAGTACTAAGCAATGAATTAAATGTACCAACAGAGGGCACCAGATGCCTTCCTACCTTGCCGTGGT
Source organism: Gari tellinella (assembly GCA_922989275.2). Taxonomy (NCBI): domain Eukaryota; kingdom Metazoa; phylum Mollusca; class Bivalvia; order Cardiida; family Psammobiidae; genus Gari; species Gari tellinella. The sequence goes on from OV277858.1 coordinate 59,826,022, forward strand.
TCTATGGCTTAATTGTTATAGGGAATGTTTTTGTGTATTGGACCGAGAGAATAATCTCTGATAGGAAATAAAAGGAAGAAAGGTCGGTAGTTTCAGTGCCATATGCTACTTTGCAGCGAATGAGGTAGGCCGAAATCATCTTCCTGAAATCATAATATTCTCATCATTCATCGGCGCTATATTACATATTCTACAGCGCTCCCTCTCTACAACGACAACGATTTGAAGACACAAATTATGTGCGTTGTTCGGAGGGAGTCGTTAAAGGCATGGTCATTGGTTTACATTTGCGAACAGCTTGAATCCATATCAGACGCCGCGCAACTGGTCCTGACGTTTTTTTCTGTCAACTTGTCCAATATGTAACTTTGAGAAAAATAGCAGACGACAAATTCAACCAGACGATATAACAGCAGTAAAAGTGTTAGACATAATTGTTCCGTTTAGGAAACTGTGGCTAGCGTCGTTGAAAGGAGGGAGTCGTTGTTGGTAGGGCCGTTGTAGGAAGGGGCATTGTTGTTTGTCTCAGTACAGTAAAACCAAGTGAATTCCTTCATCCCTTCATCCAAAAGAGGACCATGAAAACATTACGGATTCTCAACGTAAATTTGCATATTATTTACATAATACAACATGATATTCTGATTCTGAGCATTTAAAATTACGCATCTTACAAATGCGTTTATCTCTTACAATACATTTATAACTATCTGCCTGGTGTCTTCTTCTAGTGAATGTGACGATACTATTCATATACTCCTTTCACAGTTATATCTTATTTTGTCATGGTATGACTCGTAACAGATATTTTTAAAATGTGCAGTACAACGACATCGTTGATATATTTGACATTGAGGCGTTATGTAAGACTTTAGCATTATTAAAACACACTATAGTGTCAATACAAGACTTGGGAGATGAACATTTGTCAATAGGGATAGGACTAGATGCATAGCGGTATAGGTGCACAGAGAGATGGAGAGAGAAAAGGACAAAAAGAGAACGATGTGATAGATAGACCGAGCGACAGACAGATAGACTGATTGGTACAGAGAGAGGTTTGTTTTCCACACCAAATACATCATTAAAAGCCGGATATTACTGAACTACCGTTTAAAAGTCCATAAATGTTTTGTATTTCAATATTGTTGTCTGCAATATCATTCAAAGTGAGAATTAAGGCAGCATAAGTGATGTAATTTCAAAACAAGTGGCAAGAGTTTTTATCCTGATCAGACGCCGCGTTTCGTGGCGTCTGATAAGGATCAAAACTCTTTGCAAATGCGATATATGACTTCCTTGAAAATGAAATGGTTAAACAGGTGCTGGGTGCTGAATACAGTAAGGTTTTAACGAGAGCACCGCAAGCGGTACATTATACGCCCGCTGGCAAAAGAAATATATAGTTTTATCAAAATTTATTCTAATTTGTAGACACCTAGAGCTCTGAGACCATTAACAATACTGAAATAGAGCATTTTCTAGCATATCTGAGTACATCAAGGGCAGATAACTCTTGACACAATGATCCGATTATTATAATAATAATTAACCCTTTCATGAACTTACATTTATACAATTATACTGTGGCAAGCTTTTTATAGCATATTGGAGTACATCAAGGGCAGATAACTTTGTAAACAATTGAATGAACCTCAAATTCAAGTCAGCTTTAGATCTTGATGCATATTACATTTGTGTGAAGTTTCATTAATATCCCTACACTAGTTTACCAAGAAAACTCCGGATAAGCTTTTTATAGCATATTTGAATTCATCAAGGGCAGATAACTCTGTAACAAAAATTGGAATAAACATCAAACACGATTCAGCTTTAGATATTGATGCATATAACATTTGTGTGAAGTTTCATTAATATGCCTTGAACAGTTTTCCAAGAAAATTTCGGACAAGCTTGTTATACCTTATTTGAGCACATCAAGGGCAGTTTACTCTGTAACGAAAATTTGAATGAACCTCATACTCGACTCACATTTAGATATTGATGCATATAACATCTGTGTGAAGTTTCATTAATATCCCTCCAATAGTTTTCCCAGAAAACTCCGGACAAACAAAACTGTTGACGGACGAACGAACGGACGAACGAATGTACGAACGGACGGACGGACAGGGCCACACCAATATACGACCACCTTTAGAGGTAGGCGTATAAAAAGTAAACAAGTCCTGCTTTTTCGATAAACACACATATATAGTAATGCGATTGATATAAAGAGCGAACACATATCTATTAATGAAGCTTTTTTTCATAACGGTGTTCTGATTTCGAAATCGCATTATCAATACATGTATCCATATAAAATATTCAAGAACTGACAAAGTGTTTTTGTCAAAAGTTTAATATCAGAAATTTACAAGAATAAAAAACCATAACCGTGCTGATCGCAATTTGACTGGGTATGCGTCTACAGTTTGGATCCTGATCAGACAACGCCCGTCTTACGAAATGTCGTACGACAAAACGGTCGTAAGCCAAAACTAAAATACATATAATTCTGATTTCCTGTCTTGTCACATCTGTTTGGAATCGTCTTTAAAAGATGATTCCAAAGTGATGTAACAAGACAGTGTTAGATGGAGAAAAAAGGATAATTGACAATATTAGAGTATGACTTACGACAATTTTTGTCGTACGACGTTTCATAAGACGGACCCAAGGACCGCTACAAGGTTGGAAGATCTACAGGGACGCGTTTCGGTTTACTCTGAAAGTTCTGCAGGTGTACAAACTAATCAGCATACAGACACGATCTGCTTATTATTTCTTTAGAATAAATTGATGTTTATCCTTCTCCTGCCATAATCGACATGGATGTCATTTGCATATTCTTTATCTTAGTTTTTTATCCTGATTAGATATTGTGTTATTCGGTCTCTAATGATAAATCAGGTCACAGACGGGCAGAAACTCATTTTATTATATGCCTTCGAATGATATCGAGCGTTTCCGCGTGTATCTGCAGAGTAAAATACAAGAGTCTGTATCAGTCACCTTGTATCAGCCACTTTGTATTTTACTCTCGACGTCGCTTTCGATTTAACGTGACGTCATTTACGTACATGTACGAGTGCCGCGTTATTCTTTGTGGCATACAAAACTTCTCGTTCTGCTTCAAATAACTAATAAATTTTGGATATAAAATGATTTAAACAACTATTAAGTTGTTTCTGGTTTGTATTCAAGGCATATAATAAACACATTACCAGTTGGCAGTGCGCAACAGAGTGTTGCATTTAGCTCTCGACGTTTTTGGCGGAAACAACCGACCAGACTCGCGCCAAGGCGCTCGTCAGATCGGCTATTTCCGCCAAAAACGTCTCGGGCTAAATACATCACTATGTATCGCACTGTCAACTGGTAATGTGTATATATACTAGCCGTTCCATGAGAAACCTTACTTATTGCATTGCAACAGTGAGTCATGGCGAGCTTACGCGTCAAAGACGCGACGGCTAGCCTTGAGGTATACTATTTGACACCTATGTGCGTGTAAAATATTGTATTTAACAGTATTATATGCGTTAGTTTAAACATATTTTATTTCAATTATATACATTATAGGCCTATGCGTTATTTTAGCAGTGTAGATCAACTAAGATACAGAGCCTGGGATGACAACGGTACAATGTCTGTACAATGTTGCAATGGAATCAGGCAGGTTTTGTCATGGCATGGCTTATATGAAATCTTCTACTAAAATAACGTCAAATTAAAGGTAACAAGTGTTCAAAGCCGTAAAAACAAGAACTTGACACAGTAAGTTATAGATATGACACTGAAATGCATTTTTGTATGCATACTTGCAAAGATACTCAGTTTTACTCACTTTTTCACAGCATTCGAAAATTATCCACTGTATACTCAGTCATCCAAAGATATGCTCATAAATCATACAGTGGAGAAAACGAAACGCAAACACATTGCATTAAAATGGGTAAAACGACTCATATTAAATTGAGTGGCAAACAATTATGAGCCTGATCAGACGCCGGGTTATCCGGCGTCTGATCTGGCTCCAAACTGTTTGCAATGGAAATAATAGTTTTAGCGTAAACGCGTTTATTTGGAACGAATAACGTTTTCTCCACTGTATTTTGTACTTCTGGCAACGTAAGTGTAGTACATATTTTCAAGATTTAAATGCCAACTTCAGGCGAATAACTACCTTAAAGCAACATAATTATAGTTATAATTATAGAGTAATAGCTGAATAAACACTGTCTGAATTTTACATCATTGTCAAATTAAGCTGTAAGCAATACGCCTAACAAGGCTCTGAGCAGACTACTGTCATACACAGTACACACTCCTTCTTTTTTCTGTCGAAATAGCAGAGCCCAAGGAAGCATACATTCAGGGTAAAATTCTTTGTTTTAAAACTATGATTGTCTACTTTAAAACCTTTGAACCAATTACATGATCCCCTAGAACGTGCTTCCGGTTTTGAAATCATGTGACCACTTAAAAAAGATTGGAAGTATTATCTCCTGCTTCAATATGGCTATCTGCAATATCGTTCAAAGTTAGATTTAACCCTTTCCCTTATAGAAGCGACTTTTAGCACATTCATTTTATCCATCCGCTGAAGAAAATAGTTCCAAATTATACCGTAATGAATATGTGTCATATTTAATACTTTCCTTATTCTAGCAGTTAATAGCTTAAAGCAGGCTGAAAGTAAAGCAGAATGCGCCTTAGGGCGCATTCTGCTTTACTTTCAACCTGCTTTAAGAAGTCACATATCTTCAATACTAGAAACAATGCTATCAGGTAAAGGGTTAAGGCACTATATAATTGACGTTATTTCAAAACAAGTGGCAAGCAGTTTTGATCCTGATCAGACGCCGCGTTTCGGAAAAATGTTTGCAAATCGCTTTATGACGTCATTTAGAGAGAAAGGATTGAAAAAAGGATTTGGTGGAGAAATAAGAAAGTGAGTATTTAAAATACCAACATTATCTAAAGCTCTACATAATATCAGGGTATTTAACACTGACTCTTAGTACCTGAACAAAGGCTGTCGGACAATTACATCATTGTCAATCAAAGTTCCACTTAACAGTTAGGAATCAATATTCTTCATCTCTGAGATTTTGCATTTTCAGGAAAACTATAGATAGAAGCGCCTGGTTGCAAAGTTGGTAGTGTGGCTGGAAAGCTTTTACTGCAACATCAGATTCCAGACAGTTTTGTCGACAGTTTTATGACATAGGATATTGAAATGTTTATCTCAATACATATGATGATATGTTATATTTGCATCCGTTTCATAAATAGGTATGGTTGTCTCGAAAGATATGTGAATGCTTTTTACAGAATATAAGTGGTGTATACTAGATATTGCTCAATTGTGAGTTCTGTTTCACTTACATTCAGCACAAAAATGTGACAGTTTTAATGCGTTCCCTTATAATGGTTTGCTGGTTAACAAAACTTTCCCTCCAATTCCAGTGTCTAATTTAGTCTTGTTTATTTTTTAAAAACTTTTTATAATTGATATTTGTTAATATATTCCTACAAAACAAACAGTGCATACCCTGATCAGAATGTCCCTTTAGGGGCCCTTTGACCTGGGTATTTACTGTTTATATAGAACAAATGTACTGTTCACACGTACATGCACATATACACTGGTTACAAAGGACGTGTATATGCGCGTGTTAAAATGTTTAAAAGGTTAAACCCTCTTATGATCAAATTTGTAGAGAATTTTAACCTCTTCACCGTCATAGCGTCTTCTGCTCGAATATTGTGGTCTGCAATGTCGTTTCAAAGAAAGATTTAAGGTAATACAGTGGAGAATCTGTTATTCTTTCCCAATAAACACGTTTACACTAAAACTGTTATTTACAATACAAACAGTTTGGAGCCAGATCAGACGCCGGGTAACCCGGCGTCTGATCAGGCTCCAAACTCTTTGCCACCAAGATAAACATGAATTATCAGAATTGTCTAAAAGTTGTTCTTTTCTACGTTTTAGTGCTTTGCGTTTGCGTACGTTTGCGTTTAAACGGGAAAGAATAACAGATTCTCCACTGTATGACTGGCAAAATTTCGAAAGGAGTGTCAAACAGTTTGGTCCTGGTCAGACGCCGAGTTGAGATATTGCTTTCATATTTTGTATGTGTGTATATGGACAACACATTTCCATGCACACAAAATGTTTGACCCCAGTGACCTTGAGCTTGAACTTAGGGCATGTGTTTGGTTTCGAAATCGGTATTTCTATATTATATCAAATGGTATTTTAAAGCAGACTGAAAATAAAGCAGAATGCGCCTTAAGTAAGCATATGTCTTCAAAGTTATGAACAGTTTATTGGGGAAAGGGTTAACTCTTTCAACACCATTGATCTGATTGATATTAAAATCGTTTCATTTGCAAACAGTGTATACCCTGATTAGAGGGCTCTTATAGAAACCCTCTGATCAGTGTCTGCACTGTTTGCTAATTAAGACCAGTATTCATTTATCTACCCAGAATTCCAAGTAGAGTGGTTCATGTTTTGGTTACTATAGATATCCATTAGGCAGGATTATAACCCATAAGTGTTACTAAGTTTTGAAAGAGTTAACCCATTATCCCATAGCCTGTTCCTAGTTTTGGAGACAGATGACTTCATAAATAGGTTAAAGTAAATCAGAATGCTGCTTTAATATGTAAAACATGTTGTTTTTTCAAAAGGCTCTAAAAGTACAACTCCATGCGAGAGTTGGCTTATTCCATTAAATGATCAGTTCTTTTTAACACACTACCCTTGTCTGTTTCTGGCATTGAAGGTAGGCGCAAAAGTCTTATTTAAATTTTAACGGGTTAAGAAACTGTTTCTGTATTTCAATAAACCTACATTATGGAGCCACCTGCCTTTAAAACCGCCTGCATAGCATGGAGAGAAGTATAATTAAGAAAAATAAGACAACAAACAAACTATACTCATTTATAGTGTCATTCAATACCGGTTTATATTAAATCGTTCCTTGAATATATACATATACAGTGCTCCCTCTCTACAACGATACCCAATGTGAGACATAGATAGTATGTGTTGTTCGGAGGGAGTCGTTATAGGGAGGCAGCTGCTCTGGATTCAAGCTATTTGTCACTCATCATAATATAATTTCTGTCAAAATGTCCACTTTTATGTAATTTTGAGAAAAACAGCAGACGATCAATTTTAAGCAGACGATATTGCAGCATTAAAAGCGCAAGACATACAAGTTATGTTTTGGGAACAGCGGCAACCTTTCTTGTAAGGGGGAATCGTTGTTGGGAGTGAGAACTGTAATAAACAGCAGAAAACCTTTATCAAGGTACCTCCCTTAAAACATTTACAAACAATCATCAGATTATGTACGTTAAAATTAACCAATTGAGCCCTAGCGACTAATATACGAAAATTACACCCATGGAGAGCACATGTATCACATGCAAACACTGTAGACCCAGAGCATAGGACTTCTTTGATCACGATCAGTGTTTGTCAGTTTTCAATTAAAGTTAAAAATGGACTAGTCTTTATTAGAAACTGGAGTTGTCTATCTGACGTTTTGTGGGTATATGAGTTCACCGTTATCCTATTTGTAATTTGCATCCAAATTATTTGCACTATGCGGCTTCACTGAACCCATTTGTGCATAACGTCCTATTAAAGGGACATAGGCAAATAGTGTAGACTCTGATCAGACGCTGCATCATGCGGCGTCTGATAAGTGTCTACACTATTTTCTGATAGGAAATTCAATATACCAGGGGTGTTCAAATAGTTTTGGTACTGGACGAATAACTTCATTATAATAAGTGCAAAATGCATGTTTGATATATCATTTTGAAGAACAATTATTGGTCAACACCTTGGTATAATGAACAATAAGATCGCATTACTCGATCAGCCCAAACATGAACCTAAATGACACCTCCTCGAGGACACTGGACCTTTTTGTGTATATTTGAGTTAATTTTCTAAACACAATTTGATACTATAATTATTATTACGGCTTTATTATTTTGAATATGTTTATAAAGTTTTCTGTCAAATACAATAAGACAATTATGCAAACACTACACAGTTTTAAATGTTATTATTACATAAAATCTAAATAATAGAGCTAATTCTAAACACGTACTGAAAATATGATAAAAATTGACCTACTACAAACTCTTTTTATTAATTAATTAGGCTATAATTGAAGTTATTGAAAAATGGTTTCATGTTTTAAAATCAAAATGTAGATATACTGCTATGAGTTCAGTAAAGAAATCGATGGTCATCGATTGCGAGTTGGCTACCGGTCTGAAATACAGTGGAGAAAACGAAACTGTTTCGTTCAAACGCAATCGCGTTGCAGTGAAATATAGAAAATGACAATATTTTGACAATTCAGACCACAAGTTTTAATCTGAGTGCTAACAGTTCACTTTCACCATGAGTAAATCTCAGCCATTTCCCTCAAACGCAGAAAATTAAAATATATACCAATGTCTACCATTCAGGACCTTTTTTTCCTAAAGGTTCAGGACTGATTTTAGTCAATTCTGACTGCCTGTGGCTTTTTATAGTCTGGTTCCCAATGAAACAACAGTAACACTGCCATAAGAAATTGGAATGTCTACGAAAGTGACAAGGCGTTGTAACCTTTGTATTGCTGGGAGCCGACTGTGATTGAGATGGCCATGAACATACCTTCAGATATATATTTACTCCATAGCCTACATGTAGCTCAAAGTTTTGAAGACAAGTGACCACTTAAAGCAGGTTGAAAGTAAAGCAGAATGCGCCTTAAAGCGACTCGCAACCAGATGGTGCATTTGCCAAAATAAAAGAAAATACTCAAATAAAACCAAAACGGTAGCATTATCGTGCATCTGGCATTCGAAAATATGACCAGTCTAAAAACGCCCTCTAGAAATGTCTTCAAATCTAAGTTTTTTAGTTATTTTCCATCGTCTTATCCATAGCGTCTACAGTTGCTATAGAAATTGATTAACGGGCTAAGACATAAACCCGAGCCAAATTATGCAGTTGTATGTACTCTTCATCGCTTCCCACTGATATACGTTAATTCGATCCCAGATATATTAATAGTTCCGTGGCCCAGTGGGTCAAACGGTGTCCTCATTTTGACTTATGTCCGCCCATGCCGGGTCACGGGTTCGATTCCCACCAGAGCTCAATATTTATTTTTTATTGAAATGCATTTTTTAAACAGAATTTCTTATCCTAAATTAATTCTTACCCGTTTATATAAGCGTTTGTCACATATTTACAAATTACTATTTTTAATGCTATACATGTATCTGGTTGCGAGTCTCTTTAAAACAACCCGTCCAAAAAACTTTAACCTGGTGATTTGTAGTAGAAAAACCTAAGTCCAAAACTTTACATCAATTAAAACTATTTTAAATTCATACTTTATAACATCAATGTTTAACTCCAAATGAACCTCAATACAAAATTTTATAACCCTAGCACAAATAGACAACCCCTTGATTGACTGTAAACCATTTGGAGATATTGCTTCTTTGGGAATATTTGCTTCTTCCAGACGATTCTAATGAGTTAGTCACACCAAAAGGCTTTGGTTTAAACATAAATGAGAACATGTTAAAAAATATTAAGTTCACTCCTTAACTGGAACACTGTTTATCACTCTGATCCTATTTTGAAAACTCTTAATTTTAGGTCAATAGCCAATGACAACATTTGCAAGTGGAAATATTTCTTTAGTGTATAAATAGTCACACAGGCTTAGAACTTCCAAAATAATTCAGAAAAAACCTTTGTTTTTCATTTTTCTATTTACTCCATAGGTCTGTTTCTAAGTATTGAATATAGTTGGCCACTTAAAGCAGGTTGAAAGTAAAGCAGAATGCCCCTTATTTTGAAAAATCTGTTTTAAGAACAATAGTAGACAATGATATTTGTAGACGAAAAAATTTCCCAGCATACAAAGTGGTTCTTTTCACCATTTGTTTTGTACGGGGTATAAAAAACAGTACTAAACTCTGTTGTTACTGGAAGTGGTATTTGTCAGGAAATTAACAGCACAGGGGGCCAGAACGTAGGGGTGTTTGTGACTGCTTGATTGGGGCATAAAATGACCAAAAAATATAAAACCCCAGTATATGAGTATGTCATGGTGTTGGACTCTAAACTGCCACCCCCAGGGTTTATTTTGGGGCTGCCATAACCTGGGTGACAGAGCTACGCAGCGACCATCTATAGATCGATGACCTGGTGTTTGTAGTCATGGTTTGGCGGATGATCCCTCTTTGTATGGACAAAGGCAAGGCACAAGGCCCAAGTTTGGGAACGGCGGTTTTCTCTGATACCGTAAAACGAGTTTGGACGACAGCTAGGACAGGCGGTCCTGTAAAACATCTTGTATCAACAATATGGCTAGACGATACAAACACGTAGTGTTAGGCATTACCAACCGGTCACGAAGGCAGGTTGGTAGTGTCTCGTGCTTGGCTGACTCCCGGGTGCGGGAAGCAGGGTCCGACCTTCGTGGCAAATCATGCAAGCACCCAACCAAGTTCAGGGCAGCCACTTGGAACGTTGGCTCCCTGAAGCGGCAAAGTGCCGAAGTGGTGGAAACACTAACAAGGAGAGGAGTGGACCTATGTGGTGTACAGGAGCACAGATGGGCTGGCAGTCTTTCGGCTAATCAGACCCGCTTTGTCAAAGGAAAGGACTCCAGATACAAGTTTTTCTGGAGTGCAAATGACAAGGGACAAGGCGGTGCTGGGATCATGCTGGTGGAGAAATTGGTATAGAGAAGGTGTTTGATGTCCAGCGCATCTTGGACAGAATCATCCTGCTCAGACTGGTCATAGGCAAGGTGGTCTTCACCTTTATTTCAGTATATGCACCACAGGTCGGACTGTCTGAAGCTGAGAAGGACCACTTCTTCGACCAGCTCCAGTGTGCAGTCCCCAATTCCTTATTCCACTTGGTGATTGGAATGGACACGTGGGAACTGAAGGCTGTGGCTTTGAGGAAATCCATGGAGGCAGAGGTTTTGGTGTACGGAATGATGAAGGAGAGACGCTGTTAGAGTTCGCCGTGGCTAACAACCTGGTCATTGGCAACACCCGTTTTACCAAAAGAGAGTCCCACCTAATCACCTACTGCTCTGGCAATCACAAGACTCAGATTGATTATATTTCTCTACCGTAAGAGCTTTCGCACAGCAGTCTACAACGTCAAGGTTATCCCGAATGAAGAATGCGCCCAACAACACAACTTGCTTGTTTGTGACTTCAAAGTCAGCGTACCCAAGGCAAAAAAGCACAGCTTCACTCCACGTATCCGCACATGGAAACTCAGGGATCCAGCTATGGCTAAGGAGTACTGTGATACCTTTCAGCATAAAGTAGCCGCTACTGCTACCACCGTATCTGACAGTGATGTGGAAGATGTGTGGTCAAAACTTAAAACCACACTCCTTGATGCAGCCACAGAGGTGTGCGGTCTCTCCAAGAGCCACCAATGGAAACGGGAAACATGGTGGTGGGATGACAAGGTTGATGAGTCAAGACAAAGCGGGCATGTTTCAGAGCTTATAAAACTCTGGTCAAGGATGGCAAGATGACTGAAGCAAATGAGGCCAAAACTACCTACACCGAGGGTAAGCGTGTGGCCAAAAGGGCAGTCTGGCAGGCAAAGCTGGCAGCTGAAAAGGATAAGTTTGCCAACATCTCGCCTAATGATGGAAGCATCTTCAAACTTTCAAAACAGATGGACAGGTCAAATCAGGATGTGGTGGGCGAGAAGTGCGTCAAAAATGATGCCGGTGAGTTATCCCTTAGTGATGATGAGAAGATGAAGGCTTGGGTGGAACACTATGCTAGGTTGCTGGACATTGAGTGGCTGAGTGACCTACTTCCTGAGGTTGCACCAGTGGAAGGACCTTCCCCACCAGTCACATTGGATCTAATCCAGAATGCGGAAAATGAAATGCGGAAAAGCAGCGGGACCGTCAGGTATCATTGCTGAGATGTTAAAAGCTGCAGGCGAGGAGGGCATAGCGATGCTGAGGGACTTGGCAGAGGCGGTATTATTCCGAAGGATTGGGAGGAGAGCTTTATACTCAACCTCTACAAAGGTAACGGTGATGCCCTAGACCGTGGAAATTACCGGGAGTTAAAGCTTACAGATCAAGTGTTGAAGCTTCTTGGGCGTGTGTTGGACACCTTTATCGTGCAAGTGTACTTGGTCTCGAAAACGAAATCAAAATCCATGCCAAACGTTGCCAATTTTGCGAGGTAGGCAAACTTCTTGTAATCGTCATTTTCAAGACTGAACAGCAACATTACGCTATGCACGGGCGCATGCAATCAATAAACGAACATATTACATGCAACTTACCAACATCAACCGTCCGCGAATCGCTCTCAAGTCAACCAATTTCGCTCACTTTCTGTTTGAACAGGCAATTATCAATAGCTGACCTCAATATTCAATAACGTTACTGCAGATGTAAAGCCGTTTGTTAGCTGTCATTTCATTGGGTCAGTCGATACCATGAGCCAATGAAATGATGTGACCGCATCTGTGATCATGAAGCCGTTTGTTAGCTGTCATTCCAATCCTGAGACACAATGGGATGACGCATCTGATAAAGCTTATGTGGGACTATAAACCTTAGCAGAAACAACAACACAACATCATTTCATTGGGTCAGTCGAAACCTTTAGCCAATGTAATGATGTGACCGCATCTGCGATCACGAAGCTGCCATTCCAATCCTGAGAGACAATTGGATGACGCATCTGATAAAGCTTATGCGGGACTATAAAGCTTAGCAGAAAAACATTTCATTGGGTCAGTCGATACCATGAGCCAATGAAATGACTGCTAACAAACGGCTTTACATCTGCAGTAACGTTATTGAATATGGGGGTCAGCTGTAGATATTTGACTGTTCAAACAGAAAGTGGGCGGAATTGGTGGACTCGAGAGCGATTCGCGGACGGTTTATGCTGGCAAGTTGCATGTAATATGTTCGTTTATTGATTGCATGTTCCCGTTTCTCCCGTGCATAGCGTAATGTTGCTGTTCAGTCTTGAAAATGACGATTGCACGAAGTTTGCCTACCTCGCAAAATTGGCAACGTTCGGCTCGGATTTTGATTTCCTTCTGGAGACCAAGTACAATTGCACGATAAAAGTAAATGGTTATCACCACCGTATAGCAACGACTCCGGAAATAGGTACCAGACGAAGCGAGGAAATCAATTAAAATAAACATAGCACGTATGAAAAATCGCTGCTTATTTGAATTTCCAAATAGTTTGACATCACAGGAAAAGCACGTATGGATCCACGAACTTATTTTTATTTCCCTCATAGTTTAAACTGATGCATATATCACAAGATCGTCGCATTTCAACTGTAAATTGCCTCCCTGGTACCGCGGAAAAGTTAACATTACTTCATGTTAGGATCTCATTCATGGAGAAACGTATAACTACGTTTACGGGGTTGCTGCCGGATACAAATATATGATCATTCCATTTCATGTACCAAATATTGTAATTTTACGTACACTGTATGAGCATTTATCCGAAATTAAAAATGAAAGAGTGTGTACGGCGAATAGTGGTCATTGTGTACGGCGTATAGCCGATATGGTAAAATCTAATGGACGGCGAATAGCTTCATCATACATCATTAATAACACCTAAAAAGTAGAGGTTTTACAACAAAATCTAAAGGACAAGAGTATGCTATGTAAACTTGATATGTTATCTAAATATTAAAGAGAAATACTGAAGTCTGAACTGCAAGATATGTAATTATCATACACATACACATTAGGTGTGTCAGTGCAAAATATGCTCGGTACCAGGAGGCGGTCCATCTTTGTTGACCCCCCCGGGTCACTATTCAGCTAAATATGTCATTGTTTTATCATTTCAGGCAGATATATATTTATTTAACTGGTGTTGGGAAGGCTTCACCAATTCTGCGAGATCATCACAATTTTTTTGTAGAATCACGGATGTGAAGAATTCAAAGTCCAGAAGTACACTCAACCGCTTTAAAAACGCAACAGAAGAGAAAAGTTTGACAATATAGTTTATTGACAAATGATAGCAATGCTATTCCAACATAATATAAATCAAGGTGTTCTGCGAAGGTACTCAAAATTTCATGACAATCGAACAATCCAAACACTCTTATTTTATCACTCGATGGCATAAACCCTTAAACTGAAAATTCACGACTCTAGTATCGTGTATATCCACCATATGCAGCAATACAGGATTGACATCTACGACGCATTGGTTGAAAGTTGTGGTAGGTTTATTCACTCTTCCTGGAGGACTCTTGTGAGATTCTGCACTGTGGCAGATGTGGTTGACAATGACGTACACGTCTCCCTAAAACACAATTAAGATTGTTGATGCAGTAAATGTGTCGGAATATCAATTCAAAATAGCGTGATGAGTAAAAAATTGGCAAAGTAACAATTGTTTGTCCATAAATTTTATCTTAATCAAAATGTGAAAAAGCGATGCCGTTTTGCGGGAAACTTACCACGTGTCTGTATTGCAGTTCCTGTGGCTGTTATTCAGCGAACTCTTAGATGAGACGTTCTGATATTGCCGTCCTGACGACGTTACGTTACTGTTGGCCTGCCTGGTAGTTGACGGCATTTTCAAGACTGAACAGCAACATTTCGCTATGCACGGGAGAAACGGGCGCATGCAATCAATAAACGAACATATTACATGCAACTTACCAGCATAAACCGTCCGCGAATCGCTCTCAAGTCAATCAATTTCGCTCACTTTCTGTTTGAACAGTAAAATATGTATAGCTGACCTCAATATTCAATAACGTTACTGCAGATGTGAAAGTTGCGGCTTTACATCTGCAGTAACGTTATTGAATATGGAGGTAAGCTGTTGATATTTGACTGTTCAAACAGAAAGTGAGCGAAATTGGTGGACTCGAGAGCGATTCGCGGACGGTTTATGCTGGCAAGTTGCATGTAATATGTTCGTTTATTGATTGCATGTGCCAGCATAAACCGTCCGCGAATCGCTCTCAAGTCAATCAATTTCGCTCACTTTCTGTTTGAACAGTAAAATATGTATAGCTGACCTCAATATTCAATAACGTTACTGCAGATGTGAAAGTTGCGGCTTTACATCTGCAGTAACGTTATTGAATATGGAGGTAAGCTGTTGATATTTGACTGTTCAAACAGAAAGTGAGCGAAATTGGTGGACTCGAGAGCGATTCGCGGACGGTTTATGCTGGCAAGTTGCATGTAATATGTTCGTTTATTGATTGCATGTGCCCGTTTCTCCCGTGCATAGCGAAATGTTGCTGTTCAGTCTTGAAAATGCCGTCAACTACCAGGCAGGCCAACAGTAACGTAACGTCGTCAGGACGTCAATATCAGAACGTTTCATCTGAGAGTTCGCTGAACAACAGCCACAGGAACTGCAATACGGACACGTGGTAAGTTTCCCGCAGAACGGCATCGCTTTTTCACAATTTGATTAAGATAAAATTTATGGACAAACAATTGTTACTTGGCAGATGTGGTTGACGATGACGTACACGTCTCCCTAAAAGCACAATTAAGATTGCAGTAAATGTGTCGGAATATCAAGTCAAAATAGCGTGATGAGTAAAAAATAGCAAAGTAACAATTGTTTGTCCATAAATTTTATCTTAATCAAATTGTGAAAAAGCGATGCCGTTTTGCGGGAAACTTACCACGTGTCTGTATTGCAGTTCCTGTGGCTGTTATTCAGCGAACTCTTAGATGAGACGTTCTGATATTGACGTCCTGACGACGTTACGTTACTGTTGGCCTGCCTGGTAGTTGACGTCATTTTCAAGACTGAACAGCAACATTTCGCTATGCACGGGAGAAACGGGCGCATGCAATCAATAAACGAACATATTACATGCAACTTACCAGCATAAACCGTCCGCGAATCGCTCTCAAGTCAATCAATTTCGCTCACTTTCTGTTTGAACAGTAAAATATGTATAGCTGACCTCAATATTCAATAACGTTACTGCAGATGTGAAAGTTGCGGCTTTACATCTGCAGTAACGTTATTGAATATGGAGGTAAGCTGTTGATATTTGACTGTTCAAACAGAAAGTGAGCGAAATTGGTGGACTCGAGAGCGATTCGCGGACGGTTTATGCTGGCAAGTTGCATGTAATATGTTCGTTTATTGATTGCATGTGCCAGCATAAACCGTCCGCGAATCGCTCTCAAGTCAATCAATTTCGCTCACTTTCTGTTTGAACAGTAAAATATGTATAGCTGACCTCAATATTCAATAACGTTACTGCAGATGTGAAAGTTGCGGCTTTACATCTGCAGTAACGTTATTGAATATGGAGGTAAGCTGTTGATATTTGACTGTTCAAACAGAAAGTGAGCGAAATTGGTGGACTCGAGAGCGATTCGCGGACGGTTTATGCTGGCAAGTTGCATGTAATATGTTCGTTTATTGATTGCATGTGCCCGTTTCTCCCGTGCATAGCGAAATGTTGCTGTTCAGTCTTTAAAATGCCGTCAACTACCAGGCAGGCCAACAGTAACGTAACGTCGTCAGGACGTCAATATCAGAACGTTTCATCTGAGAGTTCGCTGAACAACAGCCACAGGAACTGCAATACGGACACGTGGTAAGTTTCCCGCAAAACGGCATCGCTTTTTCACAATTTGATTAAGATAAAATTTATGGACAAACAATTGTTACTTGGCAGATGTGGTTGACGATGACGTACACGTCTCCCTAAAAGCACAATTAAGATTGCAGTAAATGTGTCGGAATATCAAGTCAAAATAGCGTGATGAGTAAAAAATAGCAAAGTCACAATTGTTTGTCCATAAATTTTATCTTAATCAAATTGTGAAAAAGCGATGCCGTTTTGCGGGAAACTTACCCATGACTTCCACGTGTCTGTATTGCAGTTCCTGTTGACCCTTAAGTTGTCTTGCCGTCCTTGTAACGGGAAGAAATCTGTCTCTCAGGTGTGTCAGTGCAAAATATGCTCGGTACCAGGAGGCGGTCCATCTTTGTTGACCCCCCCCCCCCCCCCCGGGTCACTATTCAGCTAAATATGTCATTGTTTTATCATTTCAGGCAGATATATATTTATTTAACTGGTGTTGGGAAGGCTTCACCAATTCTGCGAGATCACAGTTTATTGTAGAATCACGGATGTGAAGAATTCAAAGTCCAGAAGTACAATGGGAATGAACAAAATTACGAACTAAGTACGATAAGTTTTAACTTGAAGTTTTAAGATCACCCCGGATCCGTGTCGCAAACAAGGCCGGGTGATTACAACTGACAATAACAATCAGAAATAATATGCCTTAAAAGTAGATATCCAATACAATTACCACGTGATCAAAGCAGACAAAGAGATATCTAATCCTCATCACGTTGATTTGCGCCTAAGGTCGTCCGCATAGATTGACAGAGTCGCCGGTCCTTTTCTCATGCCTGTACGTATACCCAGTTCCAGCTTTTTCCCTGGTCTCCTCTATTGACTAACGTCAGGTTTGATATGTCTGCCTCTTAGATGTCGACCAGTAGGTGTCAATCTCTGGGTATAGCTGTCTCTTCCATTCTAAGAGTATGGTTTGCGATGATTTCAATGGAAATGTGAGTTGTTTCTGTACAACGACCGAGCTCTGCATGTGGGGTTGTGTTCAGGCCAGTAGATTAGGAATATCCCTCTAAAGCACCATATTTGGACGTTGTGATTTCCAGGATTCAAATCCAACAACAATACCCGCAGTGTATGACCCTTTAATATCCTTATTTTGATAGTATAAGAAAGCTAAGGGATTTCTAAATATTCCGTCACAGAGGCTCAACTGGCTTTAAATTAAACTTATCTTCCGACTTTCCATTGCTCATGGCCTTGCTACTACGATAAACAACACCATTCACCTCTTTAATTGCATTGTGGTTGTGTTGACTGGTTGAACTGTATTTTCATTGATTTTCATTAGTTTAGTCTTGTTGGTATAAATGTCCCCGAGAGAGTCCAGGTTGTCTGTCTTGGTTTGGATATATTGATGATATTTAGCACCAGAAGCGCGTTATCATCAGCAAAATTAAGGCCCCAGTGATTCTATATAGGGTTTAATGCACAAATAAAGATCTTAAGTTTTGAAATAATTCCCTTATCTGGAGCCCTGGCTACTATCCAATCAGACTATTCAGTTTCAACAGGTGCTCTTAATTCTAAATTTCTGATCAAATATAATTGGTTGAAATGTTGGGCTAAATAGAAACCATTCAGCTCCGCTGAAAAAATATGACGTGTTTTCCACGGGAGGTAGTGAAACGGCCCTGTTGACAGTTCGACCCCTTGTCTATGATACATACTCAAATACTGGGGTTTTATATTTTTTGGTCATTTTATGCCACAATCAAGCAGCCACAAACACCCCCTACGTTCTGGTCCCCTTTGGGTGCGACTATGGCAGACTTCCAGTCAGTTGAAATTTTCCCCTTGTCAATAGAAAGTTCAAGAACTTTGTGAGTCCTGAAGTCAGATCGACTGCAGCATGCTTTAGGAGTCTAGTGGAGATCTGGTCCGGGCCTGCTGCTTTGTGAGGTCTATGAACCTTCAGGGTCAAAATAACGTCAACAAATAGTATTTTTGACCTTGGCAAGCCTGATTCAGGGATGGAAATACAACCTTATGAACACAATATGTGTTCCTTTAATAAAACGAAATTATGAATGCTGATTTGCTGACCATTTTGTTTTAAATATTTCGGTAGCCATTTAAGCCGCCCTATTGAATAAACAGAGATGCTTAAGGGTGACAAGACGTCATCCGTAACAGTTAAATCATATGTATCATCATTTCAGTAAAAACTTGCATGATGGTGGGGTCAAATTAGTTTAGCCAAATAAAAAAGTACCTGTGTTTCCGGTAACTCGACCGACCCTAGTTTGTTTTCCCCGACCCTAAACTTTTTTTTTCACTTTCCGAAAAATGTGTTGGCAAATGGCGGTCATTTTTGCGACAACCATTTTTAAGGAGCGTGTAATAGAATATAGTATCCGTTAAATATGTTTACAGAGCTAATTTATAGACGTTAAAGTGTTTTAAAATTTGATTTTTAAATCAGATTTGGCAAATATCGAAGTGAAATATGCTCTAAATCTGTCATAAAGTAGCTTCCTTGAAGATGTGATATGGCACATTTATCATGCATACAACCATAAACAAATTCAACATGCAGCCGGCACATATCAATGACACATTTAACATGCATACAACACATTTCAAAACATCATTCATTCCATCTGCCATATATGTCACTACTTTTCCGTCTACGTATTTTATAAACAATCATACCGGTTTAGATTTTTAAGATATTTTTGGTAAAGGGACCTACAGTGGAGAATCTGTTATTCTTTCCCAATAAACGCGTTTACGCTAAAACTATTATTTGCAGTGCAAACAGTTTGGAGCCAGATCAGACGCCGGGTAACCCGGCGTCTGATCAGGCTCCAAACTGTTTGCCACCAAGATAAACAAAAATTATCAGAATTGTCCAAAAGTTGTTCTTTTCTACGTTTTAGTGCTTTGCGTTTGCGTACGTTTGCGTTTAAACGGGAAAGAATAACAGATTCTCCACTGTATCAATAAAATCAAAAAATTGAATGGATATTTATAAGGTTTGCTTTGAATGGCCCAGGGCTTTGCACAATAGAATACATTCATGCATGTACATGCAGGGCTCCAGATAAGAGGTAGTTTTTTCAACAAATCCCACATTTTCTCACTATTTTTAGCATCAAATCCTATGGTGTTACTACTCATTAGAATCGTCTCAAAGAGACGATTCTAATGAGTAGTGACACCATAGGGTTTAATTCTGAAATAAAGATTTTAGCTTTTGAAAAACTACCCTTATCTGGTGCTCTGTACATGTAAAAAATACTCTATCAGAAAGTTATATGTATTATTGTATGTTTTATGAAAGAAAGAAAAAAAAGATTTTCCGACCGTCCGTCCCTAATATTTTTGGGCATGTAATAGGAAACACAGGTATTTTTTTATTTGGCCTTAGAAAACCAAACTATGAATGCTGAAGTTTAGAATAGTTTTAACCCATTTGGATAGCCATTTTAGCCGCCATTGTGAATAAACGCAAATGCTGAAGGGTGATAAGATGTCAAGCGTAACATTTTTAACACATGAATTGTCCTTTCATAATAACTCTCATGATGGTGAGGGCAAATCAGTTAAAAACAAGCATCTTAGATGTGATATCCCCTTGCCGCAGCGATTGTCCAGAAGAAAGTGGCACATTTTATTGTGGGGGGAAGGGGAAAATGGTGATCACCTGTCTTTAAAGATTCAAAAGCTTTTTACAAAGTTTTATAAAATCCATTCAATTTTGTACATGTTAAAGCCTAAACAATACAAAAAATAAAGCCGTTTGTAGCTTATAAATCTAAGTATGACAGGGGCAGGTAACTCTTGATTCAAATTCAACAGTAATTAAACACTTTCAAGAACTTATAATTGTGTTCAAGTATTATTAAAAAAAATCAGAACTGTAGAATTTACTAGAGTGTAAACACATTTTCAACTCATCAAGGGCAGAGTATTCTTGACTAATTTGCACATTTTCGACAATAATTGAACTCATTCTATAAATAATAGCCATATATGATTTAAAAAAAATTTCAAAATCCATTCACATTTGTACACAATAGCATGTAAACAATAAAGCCATGTTGAGCATTACTAAGTACATAAAGGGCAGATAACTCTTGCCACAAAGTATCCTTTTTTGACAATAATTGCAACCCTTATATTTATATACATCGTTATTATTTGAAAACTAATAGCCATACATAGTTTAAGATTTTTTTTTATCAAAATCCATGCATATTTATAGATACTAGGATGTAAACAATATTAAAATAAAGCCTTTTCTAGCATTTCTAAGTACATCAAGGGCAGACATCTCTTGCCACAAGTATCCTTTTTTGACAATAATTGCACACCTTCAAGGACTTTTACTTATAGACATCGTGTGCAAGTATCATTTAAATCCATTCATAATTGTAGTTGCCAGAGAGTAAAAACAGTTAAATATGGCTTTTTTTTACTTATCAAGGGCAGATAACTCATGACTAATTTCTCCGTTTTCAGCAATAATCAATTTCATTTGAAAACTAATTGCCATACATAATTTAAGAAAGTTTTTTTCAAAATACATGCATATTTATAGGCTCTAGTATGTAAACAATATCAAAATAAAGCATTTTCTAGCATTTCTAAGTACATCAAGGGCAGATAACTCTTGTCACAAGTATCCTTTTTTTACAATAATTGCATACCTGCATGTACTTATAGACATTGTGTGCAAGTATAAATAAAATATGTTGAATACTGTAGTTGCTAGAGTGTAAAAACTGTTAAATATGGCTCCTATGATGACAAATAAGTATACCAAGTTTCATCCAAATCTGTTTATTGGTTTCGGAGATACAGTTGCGGACGGACAACGTGACGGACGGACGGACGGACGGACAGACGGACGGACATACCTAAAACAGTATCCCTCTGCCTTTCGGCAGGGGATAAATAGAAAAAGTGAATGCTGCTTTTTATGACTATTTTGTTTAAAAGCATTCCGGTAGCCATTTTGGCCGCCATCTTGAATATACAGAAGTGCTCAAGGGTGACAATGTATTCCGTAACAGTTCAATAATACGTATCATCATTTCAGTAATATCTATCATGGTGGTGGGGTTGAAAGTTAAATTCCGCTTAACCCTTATCCTGCGGTGATGTCGTCTGCTTTGAAATTGTCGTCTGCAAAGTTTGTTAAATTTAGATTTATACATTTTTTAAGTAAATAAACCGAAAGACGAGTGTCAAACAGTTTGGATCCAGGTCAGACGCCGCGTTACGCGGCGTCTGATCTGGATCTAAACTGTTTGCAAAAATCAATAAAGTCGCGACCAGCAGGCAAAGGGTTAAGCTGGTGCTAGGGGGCGTGAGCACTGTTGCATATTTCAGTATTGCTCATGAACAGACTCAATTAAACCGAGTCTGCAATTTACAGTATTTGCTTTGTTTTCTGTGCTTTCAAAGGATCTCCCCTTATATAATGGACTAATCCAGTATATAAGCATGGAAGAATCCATCGCGCCCAAATGGGTTACAGGGTATGTTTGACTGTGACCAGCTAGCGGATTATCGACACTCGACTGTACATGTATGTATTTTTTATATAGGTCAAATATACACAATGTATATAAAGATTCCAATTTGTATCTAATTAATTAAAACTTTGATCATATCTGCCTTAGTACAATTTCTTTGAATTACAATAGTTTTCTGTTTTTATCTTTAACCTTTTGATTCCCAAATCACGCACATACGTGTCCTCTGTAAACAGTGTATCAGTAAAGAGTATGCATATCCTATGCAAACAGTGAAGACCCAGATAAGAGAGCGTTTACAAGATACATGTGATCAGGTTCTACACTATTTGTCATATTGCAGTATATTGAGAAACCCATCCCTAAATTGTTAAATAAACTAGAATAAGTTAGGAGCTGAAACTCTTCGTTTAAAGTTTCAGGGAGGAAAGAACCAAGCCTGCTAAACTATACTAATATTCATTTAGATTAACCCTTTCCTCCCTGAAACCTAAAATGGACAATTCTAGTTTTCAATTTAGTACAGTCCATTTTTGGTATTTTAGGGTAGATTTTTACAATATATGTCAAAATGACAAACAGTGTAGACCCTGATCAGAGGACTCCTAAGGAACCCTCTGATCAGGGCCTACACTGTTTGCATAGGACAAGTGTACTCCTCCCAGGTACATTGTTTTCAAATGACGAATATATGCATGACTAGGGTTCAAAGAGTTAAAAGGTACACGTATTGTGGGGTAGTAACAAACATGACGATATACATGTAATAATATCTTTCACTGCAAAGTTGTTTTAACGTCTGATCTCACCGCCAAAATGTCGTCTGCATTGAAAGTGTCGTATGAATTATTTTTTCAAGTGAGATTTTGCGCTTTTTTCGACTGAAGAGGTATCGATTCGATTGTTAAACCGTTTGAATCCTGATCAGATGCCACGTCACGTGGCGTCTGGTCAGGATCCAGACTGTTTGCAGAGTCGAATCTTGATGACATTGGCAGTAAACGTGCAAATAACTAGAACGATCATAGTGAATGTAATATGTGGACTGTTAATGCAGACGTATAGAAATTAACAACGTTTCTTAAGTAGCTTCCCTAATTACTTTAACCTTGCATAAAGAAGACACTCGTATTTGTATATGGTAAAATCTCTCTGTTACGACTACTAATTGTGCTTACTATTAGAGGTGTACGAAAAATGACTGCTTAATACAAGGTGACAGTAAAACAGAGAGCTCCATTAGAGGCATTGTTTTACTGTCACCTTTCATTTAAGCTACAACCTGTATTGTATACAATCAATTAGCCCTCATTTTTCTTTAACTCTTTGAACCCTAGTCCCGCATATTGGCGTCCTTTGTAAACAGTGAACATGTGAATAGTACACTTGTTCTATCCAAACAGTGAAGACCCAGATCAGAGGGCTCCTAGGAGCCCTCTGATCAGGGTCTTAACTGTTTGTCATAATGCCAAACATTGACAAAAACAACCCTTAAAAGTCAGAAATGGACTAGACTTAGATGGAAACTGGAATTGTCCATTTAAAGTTTCAGGGAGGAAAGAGTTAAGATAATGATCGTAATAGATAGGTTTAACTGTATATCCAAATCAATTATTCCCGATTGGTCCTCTACTATAGGCTCAATCGCATTGATTTGATGGGAGCAAGACTTCGTGTTGTATGTAATTTAGCTATTTGACCAGGTCAGATCCTAGCCTAATGGACTCGTGCAAGATCTAATATCAATGTTCAAAGTATACGGACTCATACATATCTGATCTAGGGCAAGGTAAACAGTGGAGAAGACGATATTTATTTCCCAAATAAACGCGTTTATGCTTAAAACAATACAGCAATTACAAACAGTTTTGAGCCGGATAACCCGGATAACCCGGCGTCTGATCAATTATATCGGAACTGTTACAGTTTTGAGCGAGATCAAACGATGAATAACCCGGCGTCTGATCAGGCTCCAAATAATTTGACAATTATATTAAAAGGTATCGTGAAGATTTTAAATAAATTGCAGTTTTGTACGCTTTAGTGCATTGCGTTTGAGTTTCATTTAACTATTTAAGCTCTAAATTAATCGTGAGGGTTTTACCCCTACATACAGTGGAGAATCTGTTATTCTTTCCCAATAAACGCGTTTACGCTAAAACTATTATTTGCAGTGCAAACAGTTTGGAGCCAGATCAGACGCCGGGTAACCCGGCGTCTGATCAGGCTCCAAACTGTTTGCCACCAAGATAAACAAAAATTATCAGAATTGTCCAAAAGTTGTTCTTTTCTACGTTTTAGTGCTTTGCGTTTGCGTACGTTTGCGTTGAAACGGGAAAGAATAACAGATTCTCCACTGTAGCTATATTGTCGTCGGCTTAAATACTGTTGTGTGCAAGTAGGTTTCAAAATTAGATTTAAAAAAAGAATGATATAAGGAATATCGAGATGAGTATCAAACAGTTTGGATCCTGACAAGACAGCGTATGCAGCGTGTGATCTGGATCTAAACTGTTTGCAAAGTTGACTGTAAGCGATTTCGTTGGTGAAAGGGTCAAACGGAAAAGAATAACGTCTTCTCCACTGTACATTCGTTCTCAACACACAAATATTATTGAACGATGCCAAATGTTTTGTCTATAAATATTAACCATTTCACTACCAAATAATCCGTGAGTTCTTACCCCTTCACTGTTTAATTGCCATCTCCTTCGATTCCGTTGTTTACAAGATCGTTTCAAATTAAGATTCAATGTAGTATTACTTAAAACATATCGATACGAGTGTCAAACAGTTAGGATCCTGATCAGACGTCGCGTTACGCGGCGTCTGATCAGGAACCAAACTGTTTGCAAACGTGCTTTCAAGCTTCATTGGGAGTGAAAGGGTTAATGTAGAACATCCGAAAGGGTAATCCTGTTTATTCTTACATTTGCTTCAACAATTACCATTAGTATACTGTTTATGTTCAGCTCTGTTGACAAATCTCTAAATATTAATCCGTTTACTATGTTACCAATGCTATAGCTTTTGGTGCATAAAGTGTTTAAAATATGCGTACATGCATGTCCGCTGGTCCTTCCGTCTGTCCGTATTCCCTCGTTCCGGGTATGTTTATAAGCGAGGGATACCAAACTTGTAGAGTGGGAACGTGCATCATAAGATGGAAACGTGATCCGGTATATTTTCAAGCCATTATGATCTTCATATTGACATTTGATCTCAACTACAGAAATATAAAAAAGCTTGTTTGGAGGACACTAGCTAGAGGTACGAAATATTTCGCGTGTGTTCAACATTGGATGGCCAGGGGTACCGTAACATCTTCGGGTAACTTTTACCTTGACCTTTCAAACATATAAATCGAATGTGATAAAACTGCCGATGTTTATGGTAAAACTTAATCATCAAGAATGTAAAGCAACAGAGCCCCTATTGTGACATTGTTTTTGATGTTAATATGCGGCAAAAAGTTTGAAGAAAGTAAAACATTAAATTCATGCAATAGTACGATACAATATCGAAGAATTCTCTTTTCCAGTCATCCGAGTTTTTAATGTCATACGCATACTCTCGGTGCTTTAATCGGATGGCGTCGGTCTTACTCGTAGAGAAAAAATTCTAAATAGTTCTAATTTTCGGTATAATCGCACTTTTGCAACTTATGTAAGACCTTCGTAGTATTCATATGACCTATTCAGATAATAATGCGTAAAAACGAATGAGATTAAACGCCCTGCTGCACAAACTTATAGATTTCGGATTTGTGTCCCCGAGTGCGCGTGCTCGCTAAGTGTAAACAAAGACGGTATGACGTAGCACTGGAAAATAGAATACGAATATCAAAAAAAAAATCCCTTATAGTTAGCCCTGCAACTTGCTTTATTTATATAACTCAATGGTGCCAAATAGAATTGTTGATGTTGTTTCAAGCAACAAATGTTGGTGGTTTTTTTTTTTTGAAACACACTTTTTAATCTTTTATCCGGTTCTGTCGTTCTTGAAGTTATTTTTTCAAATACTTTACTTGTCTGCTTCTTTCGCACAATGCTTTCATCTAATTAATGCATCTGCACTGGTTGCTATTAGTGCGGAAAGTTCAATATGAATGTGGCAAACATCAATATGCTAAACAAGAGCACTGCAACCGATACTACAGGTCGACACCATGACTGCAGTATCAGGGCCCCAGATAAGGGGGAGTAACTTGCACAAATCCAACATTTTCTCACTTATTTTAGTACCAAATCCTATGGTGTCACCATAGGGTTTAAAGCAGAAATAAAGGTTTTAGTTTTTGAAATACTCCCCTTATCTGGAGCCCTGAGTATGTGCAACAGATTCACATAACCCCTTCGCCACTTTCCCCCAAGTACAATGGTTACTTGCAAACAGTGTGACCCTGGTCAGAAGCCGTGTTTTGCGGCGTCCGACCAGCATCCAAGCTGTTTGACACTCTTCAGCTGTAAATTCGAAAATTAATAGCAAACGACAATAGTACTGTTTAAAATTGATGACGTCATTTGAGTGAAGGGGATCATCTATTAATATTATTATTATTATAATTATTATTATTATCATCATCATCATTATTATAATTGTTATTATTATAATTACAGTGGAGAATCTGTTATTCTTTCCCGTATAAACGCAAACGTACGCAAACGCAAAGCGCTAAAACGTAGAAAAGAACAACTTTTGGTCAATTCTGATATTTCATGTTTATCTTGGTGGCAAACAGTTTGAAGCCTGATCAGACGCCGGGTTATTGCACTAATAGTTTTAGCGTAAACGCGTTTATTGGGAAAGAATAACAGATTCTCCACTGTATTATTATTATTATTATTATACCAGATTTATATAGCGCTCTTATCGTACAGGAGTTGTGCGCTAAAAAGTGCTTCATATGAAATTATATAATTGTACATGTACCTACAAAGTGAGAAAAGACACATATTGTCATAATTTCTTAGTTTTCCAAGATATGTTTCATTTACATCAGCGGTTCAATGTTACCGATTTAGATCCGTAAACTGCTCTTGTTTACTAAAACCCTTTATAGAGAAAAAAATATATAAATCTGAAAACCCAGCCTGATTCGATAGGTGGAAAGCAAGCTCTGTAGGATGAGAACAATAGATTTAATAATCCAATTTACAGCGATTGTTACATGAAAAACCTCCTTGTGTAGCCGTCTGGGCTCTGGTCACATACTACCAATCAATCAGCTCGACTACATGCGTCACATTAGCGAACACGATTTTTCACTCAGAGTGTTTTATTAAGCACATAACTAACATATCGGTATTGCTTTAGTGAATGGTAATTTCTAAGCACAAAGCTCAGTCCTGTTACGTATACCGTAACGCTCAATGACGTATTTATCTGATATGGTAAAGGATGTTTAACCTAGCTATGGGGACAGCTTGTTTTCTGTTTTGAAGACAGATATTTGCTTTATTCAGGCTGAGCGTAAAGCAGATTTCTGCTTTACACACAACATGTAACCATATGCTTAGGAAATATACAATATACAAGTTTTTTTACCATCTAAATCAGAGATAAAGATGAAGGTCATACCCTATAATTCAAAGGTGGACCCGCACATTGTTTTTGATTAACCTAGCTGATGTGGTAAGGGAAATATGCTTTGGACAAACTTCATAATTTAACCCTTGCACTCTCAATGACGTCATAAGCGCATTTGCAAACAGATTTGATTCTGATTAGACGCCGCGTGACAAGGCTGATCAGAATCAAACTTGCCACTTGTTTACGTCAGTTATACTGCCTTAATTCTAACTTTAGAACGATATTGCTACACCATTATTGAAGCAGATGACAACTATGGTGGTGAAGGGGTTAAAACCTAACGATAAATTTGATCATGAAATGGTTAAGTCGAAAGGCAAAGGTATGGTTACAGTGACCTAGGATTGGTACATCTTAGGATGTACATGTACTCACATACCGAATCGGGTATCTATAGCCGATATCGCAGAGAAAATATGATCAGGGAAAGCTATTTTCTGTAATTGAGGTCAAAGTTCATGGTCAAGCTCATAACGACTTGAAAGTTGTGCACAAACATGCCCATATCCAAAGATGCACTCCCAAAATGTGTTGTCCCTAGCTGATCAGAAATATGCTGCGGACAAGCTTATTCTATATATCGAAGCAGAAGTTCAATGTCAATATCACAATGACCTTAAATGATCAAGACACTACGCCAACTACACAGGGCTCCAGATAAGAAGGGGTAAACTGAACAAATCCAACATTTTCTCATTCATTTCAGCACCAAATCCTATGGTGTTACTATGGTATATGAGTTTTTGAAATACTCCCTTTATCTGGAGCCCTGCTACATGTACAACTAGCACACGAGATATTGTATAAAACCAAATAAGAGGTCAATGTCAAGGCCCATTGCGAAAATATACCGCTACACCCGCCATCCCAAGATGTATCCACACAAATATTTTACACCCCTAGCTGATGTACTATAATGAATATGTTAAGGACAAGCTAATAGAAGTTCAAAGTCAATTTAAAGAGTAACAATGTACATGAAAACGGTATGTAACACTCCTAAGATATACTTCCACACTACTTTGATATCCCTAACTGATGATGTGTAATATGTTCTGGACAAGATATGTTCCGAAAAAAGTTGTTTAATAATTTATTTTAAAGATCAACAGGGCTACCATTTCTCCGGACTTTTCCTAAATCTTCGGATTTTTTTTCTAGTACATGGTAGCTTAAAGCAGGCTAAAAGTAAAGTAGAATGCGCCTTAAGGTGCATTCTGCTTTACTTTCAGCCTACGTTAAGCAGCCATGTGTCAACAAAACTAGAAACAGGCGATGAGGAAAAGGTACGATTCATAAAAACGCATTTGAAACATGCAAATTTCGAAATCTTAGGGATTTTAAGTCAACTAATGGAAGCCCTGGATAAATGTCAAGATCCCATGAAAATCGTGGATAAAGGTCATCGTGGCTTTAACGGTTTGTGTCTTTAGCTGGTGTCGTTGAGGAAATATGCACCGGGCAAGCTTTTCTCTATAAATTGGTCGACGGTCATGGTCAAGGTCACATTAACCTTAACATGTTGCGGGACACTCCGCCGTCTAAATATGTACTAACATAAAATTTTGGTATCTATAAGGAATATGCTCCAGACAGGCTCTTCCTATAACAATGGTCGAATTTCAATGTCAAGGTCAATCGTGTTCTAAAAATAGTTCGCGGCACTGCGCCATACCATAGTGTATTCACACACTTATTCATTATATCTCTATCTAAAGTACATGTAGTATAATAAATATGGTTAGGAAAAGCTTTTTCTGCAATGGAAGTCAAAAGTCAAGGTCGTAGTAAAAATGTGCTTGAAATTAGGATGTAATACTCTGTGATCCTAAACTGTACTTTCACACCAAAAAGTAATATCCCTTTAACTGGTCTGGTATAGGGAAATGCTCCGAATAAGTTTCTTATAATGTAGGCAAAAGTCTAAGGTCAATGACAAAAAGAAAGTTTTTGCAATTAATTCAATCAGCCCTGACATTTTTTATGGACAACTTCAATTTCAATATAAGTTTATTCCATTTTTTACTATTTAGGGTTGATTTTAACAATATATTTCAAAATGACAATCAGTGTAGACCCTGATCAGAGGGCTCCGTAAAGAGCCCTCTGATCAGGGTTCTTACTGTTTGCATGGGACAAGACGGAGTGTAATTCTCACAGGTACACTGTTTGTAAATGACGAGTATACTGGTCGCTAGGGTTGAATGTGTTAAATCCAATTATTTTAAAATCTATAGTTGTGATATGAAGCATATTACAGTGGGGAAGACGTTACTATGTTCCGTTAAACGTAATTAGAAACGCACACGTGTAGCAACAAAATGAAATAAGACGACTGTTTGACAAATCTGACTATTTTTGTAACTCTGAGTAAAAAAATTAAAGCCTAATCAGAAATCGGGTTACCCGGTGTCTGATCTGCTTCTAAACTGTTTGCAATCGAAGTTATTGCTTAAGCATCAACTTCTCCTGAAACTTATTTTCTCCACTGTAAATCCAAACCACGTTTAAAAGCTCATACAAAATGTCTACGAAACATGCAAGCACTTTCAAAAACAATAAATATTACCCTATCTGTTGCTCTTGTTAACTCATTAACGGTGAATACACCCGTCAATTACAAACAATATGCCTTGTGCAAGTTTTTCTATAGAAACAGTGTAGACCAATATCTTCCCGGCTCCTCCTTATAATCTGTGTCTGTGCTGTTCTATCATTTTGACAATATATCATTAAAATAAATCCAAAATGATCAAAAATGGGATAGACTTCATTGGAAACTTTAATTGTCCATTGAAATATTCAGGAGTGTAGGAGTTGAATTTATTAACTCATTTTCCCCCTGAAACTTCCAATAGACAATTCCAGTTTTCAATAAAGGCTGGTCCATTTTATACTATTTAGGGTTGTATTTTGTAATAAATTTAAAATGCCAAACAGTGAGGTCCCTGATCAGAGGGCTCCTGCAGGAGCCCTCTGATCAGGGACTTCACTGTTTGCATAGGACAATTGTACTCGTCACAGGTAAAGATTTGGTAAAGGACGCATATATGCGTCACTAGGGCTCAGTGAGTTGATAGCCTTAACACCCAAGTCTAAAGAATATACCTGTAATGCACTTGCCACGTTCCAGATTTACTGAATATGTTATGCAGGGTAAGTAATGTCGTGTTCGATTGATGCCAATCTGTCTGATTGCTTCAAGATAAGCACGATGTCGTTTAATCCTTTCATGATCAAATTTATCGTGAGGTTTTATTCATTCATCGCCATATTGTCATCTGCTGCATTATTGTTGTCTGCCAAATAGCCTGTTTGTAGCGTTGAAGATAAATGCTAATCTAAACCAAATTGACAGTAAATCAGAATCCGCCTTAAGGTGCATTCTGCTATACTTTCAGCCTGCGTTAAATTGAATTTATTCTTTTTAGGTTGGGAATAATTTGAAGCCATAAAACACACTTTGAGTATAATGAGTTGAATATCGGCTAATCGACTTTGGACGTCACTTGATAAAGTTCAATCAGGATCTAAGGTTATCAAGCGTTTGAGTGGAGTCAAATCTGACTTCGGACTCAACTCAAACGCTTTACAACATTGGAACCTGTGCCAAGGAAACGGCTCAATCATCATTTTCTAAAAGCCGCCCACAACAACTTTAACAGTAAACTTCGCTTATAACGAAACCGGATAAAACGAACTGTTTGATTAAATAATATCTAATTAACGCATAATGGACCTCATATAAACTGTATAACGAAAGAAATCAGACGACCCCATGGACTTTGATATAAGTGACCTTCAGTATATAATCACTTGACCATATGTTTGACTTTATCTTAAAACACTTTCTTTCCCTTTTCTGCGTGCTCCGACTTTTTCTTACAGTTTTAGTCCTGAGCAGACACCGAGTAACACGGTGTCTAATCAGGCTCCAAACTTTTTGACACTTATATCGAATAGGAAAATATACCATAATTATTTCATTTAAAATAGAAAAGTGATGACGATTTGGAAGCAATGCGATATTATTGAGTTTAAAGGATCCACCCTTTGCCAAAAAATCGCGACTTTACTGGTATTTGCAAACAGTGTGGGTCCAGATCAGACGCCGCGTAACGCGGCGTCTGATCTAGACCTAAACTGTTCGATACTCGGCTTAAGATTTCTTCAATTGAAAAAATGAATAAATCTGATTTTGTTAAACATTGCCTGCCAATTTTCAAGCAGACGACAACAAGGCGATGAATTGGTCAAATGAAGGGGCAAGCCTGAGCAATGACCGAATGCCATTACAATTAATGGCGTATGTTGATTAACAGATAGTATGGCTTCGTGCTAAATGTAATTTAGCGTTCTGACCAGGCATGGTGACTACCTGATGGACCTCTGCCAGACCCCTATAGTCCATTTCCAGCGTCTAAGATTTCATTGTATTTTATCGTTTCTAAAAGAATCTTTATCGTAGTAACAGTTCTGTTTAAGTATAGTAGATTCCATTATAAGTGATTACTCGAAGCAGATCATGTATTAGGCCTGTTTCTTATTAATGCAAGACAAAGGACTAGACTGCTTAACTATTTCTCTGCCAGTCAATACTTTAATGCATACATTTCAGATCCAGATCGGACGCCACATAACGCGATGTCTGACCAGCATCCACACATTTTGTCACTCAAAACATATTCTAAATCATTTTAAAGTTAAAACAGACGACAAATTGAAGCAGTCAATATTATGCCAACGATTGTGAATGATTTTTGTTTTACTCAGAGTAAAATAATCCATTAGTATTTCAAGAAGCTATAATTCTCTACATTTTATTGCAATGCGTTTTGCGTTTCGTTTGCGTTTGAATTGGAAAGAATAAGGTCTTATCCACTGTCATTTCAGGCGTAAACTTTGAAGCAGACGTAATTCTGGCGGGAAGGAAGTGGTTATTTGAGCTTTTCGAGAAAAGATACAATTGATTTGAACATTAAACATATAAAATAAAACTGTCTGCTGTTTAAAACGTCAAATATGCCAGAAATGCTGCTATTGCCATCAAATGTACGGTTTTAACTTCATTTTCATTTTAAGATTTCCCTTAAGACTTATTCAAACCTAGTCCCTGCTTTGACTCTTAATATGGTATACAGTCCGTAAGAACAATTGTATACACAAGATCGGATCTAGAATTTCAGTCTGAAGGTTTGGGGCAAAAGTACATGTAGCCGCATTGCGTTTATTGTTCGGACACTCATTTTACCAGTAAAATCGTTAGAAGTTCAATGGAGAAGATTTTAGTTTTTACATTTGAAGTCAACCCGAACCGCAAACGCAATGCAATAAAATGCACCAAACATCCTTGGTACATTGTACCATGACTGCTACACCGTCAACGATGCAGTGGAGAAGACGTTATTGGTTCCCGTTAAAACGCATACAAAACGTAAACGCAGTTTACTAAAATATTGAAAATTACAGCTGTTTCTAAAATGTGTGACTCAGAGTTTTAATCAGAGTGGCAAACTGTTTTGAGCCTGATCAGACGGCGGGCTACCCGACGTCTGATCTGGCTTCAAACGTTTTGCAGTGGAAATTATAGCTTTCTCGTAAACGCCTTTAGTCGTATTGGGAAAGAATAACGTATTTTACTGTATGCGGGTGGGGTGCATGGGGATATGTTTGAAAGGACTGGTACGCCAATGCTTAGTCGAAACCCATTGACTTCTTCACATCGTCCAGCGACTGTAGCATGTGACTGGAGCATGGAATATTATATACTAAAATTAAAAAGAAATAATACGATACATGCGAAAATACGAGAGTGACGGGGTTTGATTTAGTCTAGATCCGCACTCGCTAAATTTATAATACGTAATATCTCCAAACACTTTCACAATGTTTATTGCGAGTGAATTTTACGAGATGGGAGTTGAGTTTTCATGAACGGTATTGACCCTCTAGAACACAGTCAGTGTCTGCTTATAGATCTATATCTATTTCAGACAACAATATTGATGAGGACGACAATATGGCAGCCAAGGGATAAAAGTCTCACGAACAATTTGACCATGAAAGGGTTAAAATACATCATGTTAAGCTTGAAATGAAATAAAAATCATTTCCAAGCCTGCATGCATTCGCATTTGCCAAGTGTTTGACACTTCACTTCAATGTCAATAAGCTTATCATACACTGAAAAAATAGCTCAACTGTATACAGTCATTTTTATGCACCATAAGAAATATCTTCCAACCGTTTTAGCAGAAAGTAACTTTAAAACAGACGGTAAGTAAAACAGAATGTGCCTAGGGCAAGTCTGCTTTACTTTTAACCTACATGTACTTTAAATGGCAATATGTATTCAAAACTTGAAAAGGGCTATGGGGCAAAGAGTAACCTCTTTGCACGCTAGCGGCGGAATAGTGATTATCTGTGAAAATTGTTTGGATCCTGATGAGACGCCACATATTGCGGTGTCTCATCCGGATCCAAACTTGTCGACACTCTGGCACTGGTTTTTGTTTATTAAACAAATATTGAATAATCTATTTTCGAACAGTAGCATACGATAATTGTTAAAGACGAAAGAAGTACTAAGCATGCAAAGAGTTAAACGGGGTGAGACTAACGCGATCGTCCTCTGTAGTACATAAAAGAAGCGACGATTCCATGTGATTTTTTCCCGTCGAAGATGGGAATGTTTTCTCTTTCAACCTCCTGGTTGAAACGATTGAACCAATCAGTAATGATCAGAAATTTTGGTCAATGACCGTTTGCTTAAAAAAGCAGCACTCTCATTGGCCAATAGGCCGAAATGGCCTAGAGGTTAGAGACCACCAAAACATTTTCCATAGACCTCCATTATAACGTTCAAGGCTGTGCTGACCAAATTTGAACAGACATTTTAAACACGGAACTAAACACTAGGCCTACCTGTGTTTACTTTCTGTATTAAGCTTATATAATGAATACTGTTCACTCCCAAAATAAACTTTAACTTTCGACGAAATATCTTTTTTTCTTGTTAATACATGTATGTATGTGACAATCACTACTTCCACTATTACTATTACTACTACATCTACTATAACTACTACTAATATTACAACTACTATTATCACTACTCTACTATTACAATTACTGTTATTGCTACTATCACTACTACTACTACTACAACTTCTACCACTGCTACTATAACTACTACTAATATTACTACTACTACAACAGTTAAAGCAGGTTGAAAGTAAAAGAAGAATGTGCCTTGAACTACTACTAATACTATTACTACTACTACTTTTACTGCTATAGTACCACTACTATTGCGACTAGTACTACAGTGGAGAATCTGTTATTCTTTCCCAATAAACGCGTTTAAGCTAAAACTATTATTTGCAGTGCAAACAGTTTGGAGCCAGATCAGACGCCGGGTAACCCGGCGT
The DNA here is from genome assembly GCA_922989275.2 of Gari tellinella. Classification (NCBI taxonomy): domain Eukaryota; kingdom Metazoa; phylum Mollusca; class Bivalvia; order Cardiida; family Psammobiidae; genus Gari; species Gari tellinella. The sequence continues at coordinate 59,861,276 of OV277858.1, forward strand.
CTGATCAGGCTCCAAACTGTTTGCCACCAAGATAAACTTGAATTATCAGAATTGTACAAAAGTTGTACTTTTCTACGTTTTAGTACTTTGCGTTTGCGTACGTTTGCGTTTATAAACGGGAAATAATAACAGATTCTCCACTGTACCACTACTCGAATACTACTATTATTACTACTACTGCTACTACTATTACTTCTACCACTAATACTTCAACTATTACTACTATACTTCTACAATTACTACGGCGACTAATACAACCACTACTCTACCAAAACTATTACTACTACAGTAAAACCTCTCTAACACGACATCTAAAACGAAGGCTAATTATTGTATGTAAGAAAGGTGGCTCCTGAAGGAGCTTTCTATTTTACTGTCACATTCTTTAAGCATATGTGGTAAACACACATTTATTAACAAAATTTACTCTACTACTAACTCTATTTTCACTTCTTCTACAACCACTTCAGGGCTGCCATTTCTCCGGATTTTTCCTTAATCTCCGGATATTTTCTGGTATATGGTAGCTTAAAGCAGACTGAAAGTAAAGCTGAATGTGCATTCAGGCGCATTCTGCTTTACATTCCAGCCTGCTTTAAGTAGTCACATGTCAACAAAGCTAGAAACAGGCTATGTAGTAAAGGTACGACTCGTAAAATCGCACTTGATAAATCCAAATTTGGAAATCTTAGGATTTTTCATGTCAACTTATGGCAGCCCTGCTACTTGGAAAAAATAACACCATCCTCCACTGCAGCACGTCAAAGAAGCGAACATTAAATTTTGTATACAGTGTACATCATTTACTATTAGCATATCGCCCTCAATCGATCAGATAATCCCTGCGCTATTTCTAGAGAAATATCGATATTCCTTAAAAAGCCCCATGTAATATCCACTATTTTTACAAGAATATTAGTTTTATAGCATAATTATTAGTTTCTTGTCGATTTAGTTTACCGGATAGAGCTTATTATAACATGTGTCATTATCTCCTGAGTATCTCTGACCGACAAATAAATCACAAGCCATTTCACGCTCCTATTTTATCGTCTGTTTTGAGACTGCCGCCTGCAAGGTTTGCCCATTTTAGAAGACACCTAATAATTGATGACAAATTTTTGGATCCAGATCAGACACGGCAAGATCTGATTTGGAACCAAACTGTTTGCAAATATCAGTTAAATTGTCAGACAAAGGGTTACATATACTGGCTGATGTTTTGGTGCAATTTATAAGTCTTGAAAATGAATAATGATAAATTGATATAAGTGTCAGTGTATCCTGGCCAGACGCTGAGTTACTGAGTGTCTTGGCCCGTTTCATAAAACTTCGTACGACAAAAACGGTCGCAAGTCAAACTTTAAAACAGTTATTTTTTTATTTCCCTATCCCTGTCTTGTGACATCTCTTTGGAATTGTCTTTCCAACACGATTCCAAAGAGATGTCACAAGACAGGATAAGATGGAGAAATAAATAATATTTGAGACTTTTATAATCTCACTTAAGACACGAATGAAGAACGTTGTTCTTCATTCGTGCTTAAGACAACATTTCTATCACGAAGTTTTATGAAACAGGCACAGGTCTTGATCCCGACTGTTTGTAATTGACATGGTGGTTTGGTTTTTATCCAGGCCTAATACGGTGTTTAATCAATGCTCCTTAATTATTGACATCGGAGAATATTTCAATATCAGCTGCATTACGTGAAAAGAACATTAATTTTGAACGAACAGATCAGCCGCTCTGTTGTAAACATGTCGTTGGGTCATGATATAAATTGTTTGTTAACATGAACATTTTAACAACTATGTCAAGACGTTCGGTTACCCTAACACTAATGCTAGAGCCCTAACTTTTAACTGTATCTGTGAGGCGACAGTGTCTTTAGCCGGACACTAGTTAAGGCATGAACAAAATATACAGATCCTATTTTGAAAACTCTTAATTTTAGGTCAATAGCCAATGACAACATTTGTAAGTGGAAATATTTCTTTAGTGTATAAATAGTCACACAGGCTTAGAACTTCCAAAATAATTCAGAAAAAAACTTTGTTTTTCATTTTTCTATTTACTACATAGGTCTGTTTCTAAGTATTGAATATAGTTGGCCACTTAAAGCAGGTTGAAAGTAAAGCAGAATGCCCCTTATTTTGAAAAATCGAAGGGATGTTCTTCGTGATACTGGTGCCTTCCCCTGTGCTGTCTGTCGGCGCGGCGTTGGCGTTAATGCCATCAAGTGTTCGCAGTGCACTCTGGGTACACAAGAAGTGCAGTGGTATCGAAGGGAGACTTGTTGTCAACCCAAATTACGTTTATCCTAGGTGTTGTGGACAAGCACGTCCAATCGATGGCAGACCAGTCACACAAGTAGACATAGATGGAACCCTGCTTGATGTTGAAGCCAGCTTCTGCTATCTTGGTGACATGTTGTGTGCTGCTGGTGGTTGCTCACTTGCCATATTAACCAGATGTTGCCAATATTGACATCCAAACACATCTCCCTCACAAACATTGGGAAAGTATTTAACACCTGTGTCCGCTCTGCTCTTCTTCATGGTAGCGAAAAATGGGCCCGACAGCCGCAGACCTACAGCGACTCCGCAGAAATGATAGATCGATGATTCGATGGATCTATGGTGCTAAGCCCCATGACAACATCCCGTTCGATGTGTTGTGTATCAGGCTGGGGGTACAGGAGGTTACAGCTGCCTTACGCTCTAGGCGTCTTAGATGGTACGGACACTTCGTTCGATCCTCATCATCAATAAAGTCCATCACCAATATAGAGGATCAAAGCCCAAGAGTGCGTGGGAGACCAAGAAAGACTTGGTCAGATTGTGTGAAGACTGACATCAATGTATGCAACCTTGTTGATGTAAATCAACTTCACAGAACTGCTTGGAGATCAAGTATCAGACAAACTAGCCGCCTGCTGCCTACCCCAGATGCTGGGACACCCGCTGCAGATGACAAATGAAATCAGGATTAAGTAAGTAAAGTAAGTATCATAGACAAGGGGTCGAACTGTCAACAGTGCCATTTTACTACCTCCCGTGAAAAACACGTCATACTTTACACATATTGATCAATTCAACTAGATCAAACATTTTCAAGTACCTAAATAATCACACTAATGATAACCATTTACTTTTATCGTGCAATTGTACTTGGTCTCGAAAACGAAATCAAAATCCATGCCAAACGTTTCCAATTTTGCGAGGTAGGCAAACTTCTTGTAATCGTCATTTTCAAGATTGAACAGCAACATTACGCTATGCACGGGCGCATGCAATCAATAAACGAACATATTACATGCAACTTACCAGCATAAACCGTCCGCGAATCGCTCTCAAGTCAACCAATTTCGCTCACTTTCTGTTTGAAGAGGCAATTATCAATAGCTGACCTCAATATTCAATAACGTTACTGCAGATGTAAAGCCTTATGTTAGCTGTCATTTCATTGGGTCAGTCGATACCATGAGCCAATGGAATGATGTGACCGCATCTGTGATCATGAAGCCGTTTGTTAGCTGTCATTCCAATCCTGAGAGACAATTGGATGACGCATCTGATAAAGCTTATATGGGACTATAAGCCTTAGCACAAACAACAACACAACATCATTTCATTGGGTCAGTCGAAACCTTTAGCCAATGTAATGATGTGACCGCATCTGCGATCACGAAGCAGCTGTCATTCCAATCCTGAGACACAATTGGATGACGCATCTGATAAAGCTTATGCGGGACTATAAAGCTTAGCAGAAAAACATTTCATTGGGTCAGTCGATACCATGAGCCAATGAAATGACAGCTAACAAACGGCTTTACATCTGCAGTAACGTTATTGAATATGGAGGTCAGCTGTTGATATTTGACTGTTCAAACAGAAAGTGAGCGGAATTGGTGGACTCGAGAGCGATTCGCGGACGGTTTATGCTGGCAAGTAGCATGTAATATGTTCGTTTATTGATTGCATGTTACCGTTTCTCCCGTGCATAGCGTAATGTTGCTGTTCAGTCTTGAAAATGACGATTGCACGAAGTTTGCCTACCTCGCAAAATTGGCAACGTTCGGCTCGGATTTTGATTTCCTTCTGGAGACCAAGTACAATTGCACGATAAAAGTAAATGGTTATCACCACCGTATAGCAACGACTCCGGAAATAGGTACCAGACGAAGCGAGGAAATCAATTAAAATAAACATAGCACGTATGAAAAATCGCTGCTCATTTGAATTTCCAAATAGTTTGACATCACAGGAAAAGCACGTATGGATCCACGAACTTATTTTTATTTCCCTCATAGTTTAAACTGATGCATATATCACAAGATCGTCGCATTTCAACTGTAAATTGCCTCCCTGGTACCGCGGAAAAGTTAACATTACTTCATGTTAGGATCTCATTCATGGAGAAACGTATAACTACGTTTACGGGGTTGCTGCCGGATACAAATATATGATCATTCCATTTCATGTACCAAATATTGTAATTTTACGTACACTGTATGAGCATTTATCCGAAATTAAAAAAGAAAGAGTGTGTACGGCGAATAGTGGTCATTGTGTACGGCATATAGCCGATATGGTAAAATCTAATGGACGGCGAATAGCTTCATCATACATCGTTAATAACACCTAAAAAAGTAGAGTTTTTACAACAAAATCTAAAGGACAAGAGTATGCTATGTAAACTTGATATGTTAGAAATACTGAAGTCTGAACTGCAAGATATGCAATTATCATTCACATTAAAAATATGCTCGGTACCAGGTCCATCTTTGCAAACGTGCTCTGTAGGGTTAAACTCATCAGTATCGGCGGGCCTAAGCTGTCTGATGATAACCTCATCTTTAAGTGACCGTCAGCAGTGACTGCCCACTTCTCGCAGCCCATTACGTGCCGTCTTCGGTGTGACGTTACGGCCGTGTTGACCCTTAAGTTGTCTTGCCGTCCTTGTTACGGGAAGAAATCTGTCTCTCAGGTGTGTCAGTACAAAATATGCTCGGTACCAGGAGGCGGCCCATCTTTGTTGACCCCCCGGGTCACTATTCAGCTAAATATTTCATTGTTTTATCATTTCAGGCAGATATATATTTATTTAACTGGTGTTGGGAAGGCTTCACCAATTCTGCGAGATCATAACAATTTATTGTAGAATCACGGATGTGAAGAATTCAAAGTCCAGAAGTACAATGGGAATGAACAAAATTACGAACTAAGTACGATAAGTTTTAACTTGAAGTTTTAAGATCACCCCGGATATGTGTCGCAAACAAGGCCGGGTGATTACAACTGACAATAACAATCAGAAATAATATGCCTTAAAAGTAGATATCCAATACAATTACCACGTGATCAAAGCAGACAAAGATATATCTAATCCTCATCACGTTGATTTGCGCCTAAGGTCGTCCGCATAGATTGACAGAGTCGCCGGTCCTTTTCTCATGCCTGTACTTATACCCAGCTCCAGCTTTTTCCCTGGTCTCCTCTATTGACTAACGTCAGGTTTGATAGGTGTGCCTCTTAGATGTCGACCAGTAGGTGTCAATCTCTGGGTATAGCTGTCTCTTCCATTCTAAGAGTATGGTTTGCGATGATTTCAATGGAAATGTGAGTTGTTTCTGTTCAACGACCGAGCTCTGCATGTGGGGTTGTGTTCAGGCCAGTAGATTAGGAATATCCCTCTAAAGCACCATATTTGGACGTTGTGATTTCCAGGATTCAAATCCAACAACAATACCCGCAGTGTATGACCCTTTAATATCCTTATTTTGATAGTATAAGAAAGCTAAGGGATTTCTAAATATTCCGCCACAGAGGCTCAACTGGCTTTAAATCTAAACTTATCTTCCGACTTTCCATTGCTCATGGCCTTGCTACTACGATAAACAACACCCTTCTCCTCTTTAATTGCATTGTGGTTGTGTTGACTGGTTGAACTGTATTTTCATTGATTTTCATTAGTTTAGTCTTGTTGGTATAAATGTCCCCGAGAGAGTCCAGGTTGTCTGTCTTGGTTTGGATATATTGATGATATTTAGCACCAGAAGCGCGTTATCATCAGCAAAACTAAGGCCCCAGTGATTCTATATAGAGTTTAATGCACAAATAAAGATTTTAAGTTTTGAAATAATTCCCTTATCAGGGGCCCTGGCTACTATCCAATCAGACTATTCAGTTTCAACAGGTGCTCTTAATTCTAAATTTCTGATCAAATATAATTGGTTGAAATGTTGGGCTAAATAGAAACCATTCAGCTCCGCTGAAAAAATATGACTTGTTTTTCACGGGAGGTATTGAAACGGCCCTGTTGACAGTTCGACCCCTTGTCTATGATACATACTCATATACTGGGGTTTTATATTTTTTGGTCATTTTATGCCACAATCAAGCAGCCACAAACACCCCCTACGTTCTGGTCCCCTTTGGGTGCGACTATGGCAGACTTCCAGTCAGTTGAAATTTTCCCCTTGTCAATAGAAAGTTTAAGAACTTTGTGAGTCCTGGAGTCAGATCGGCTGCAGCATGCTTTAGGAGTCTAGTAGAGATCTGGTCCGGGCCTGCTGCTTTGTGAGGTCTATGAACATTCAGGGTCAAAATAACGTCAACAAATAGTATTTTTGACATTGGCAAGCCTGATTCAGGGATGGAAATACAACCTTATGAACACAATATGTGTTCCCTTAATAAAACGAAATTATGAATGCTGATTTGCTGACCATTTTGTTTTAAATATTTCGGTAGCAATTTAAGCCGCCATTTTGAATATACAGAGATGCTTAAGGGTGACAAGACGTCATCCGTAACAGTTAAATCATATGTATCATCATTTCAGTAAAAACTTGCATGATGGTGGGGTCAAATTAGTTTAGGCAAAATAAAAAAGTACCTGTGTTTCCGGTAACTCGACCGACCCTAGTTTGTTTTCCCCGACCCTAAACTTTTTTTTTCACATTCCGAATAATGTGTTGGCAAATGGCGGTCATTTTTGCGACAACCGTTTTTAAGGAGCGTGTAATAGAATATAGTATCCGTTAAATATGTTTACAGAGCTAATTTATAGACGTTAAAGTGTTTTAAAATTTGATTTTTAAATCAGATTTGGCAAATATCGAAGTGAAATATGCTCTAAATCTGTCATAAAGTAGCTTCCTTGAAGATGTGATATGGCACATTTATCATGCATACAACCATAAACAAATTCAACATGCAGCCGGCACATATCAATGACACATTTAACATGCATACAACACATTTCAAAACATCATTCATTCCATCTGCCATATATGTCACTACTTTTCCGTCTACGTATTTTATAAACAATCATACCGGTTTAGATTTTTAAGATATTTTTGGTAAAGGGACCTACAGTGTATCAATAAAATCAAAAAATTGAATGGATATTTATAAGGTTTGCTATGAATGGCCCAGGGCTTTGCACAATAGAATACATTCATGCATGTACATGTAAAAAATGACAAACAGTGTAGACCCTGATCAGACTAGGGTTCAAAGAGTTAAAAGGTACATGTATTGTGGGGTACATGTAGTACCAAACATGACGATATACATGTAATAATATCTTTCACTGCAAAGTTGTTTTAACGTCTGATCTCACCGCCAAAATGTCGTCTGCATTGAAAGTGTCGTATGAATTATTTTTTCAAGTGAGATTTTGTGCTTTTTTTCGACTGAAGATGTATCGATTCGATTGTTAAACCGTTTGAATCCTGATCAGACGCCACGTCACGTGGCGTCTGGTCAGGATCCAGACTGTTTGCAGAGTCGAGTCTTGATGGCATTGGCAGTAAACGTGCAAATAACTAGAACGATCATAGTGAATGTAATCACAATATGTTAAACACATGTGGACTCTTAATGCAGACGTATAAAGAATTTGAATTTGTATAGAAATTAACAACGTTTCTTAAGTAGCTTCCCTAATTACTTTAACCTTGCATAAAGAAGACACTCGTATTTGTATATGGTAAAACCTCTCTGTTACGACTACTAATTGTGTTTACTATTAGAGGTGTACGAAAAATGACTGCTTAATACAAGGTGACAGTAAAACAGAGAGCTCCATTAGGGGCATTGTTTTACTGTCACCTTTCATTTAAGCTACAACCTGTATTGTATACAATCAATTAGCCCTCATTTTTCTTAAAATAATGGTCGTAATAGAGAGGTTTAACTGTATATCCAAATCAATTATTCCCGATTGGTCCTCTACTATAGGCTCAATCGCATTGATTTGATGGGAGCAAGACTTCGTGTTGTATGTAATTTAGCTATTTGACCAGGTCAGATCTTAGCCTAATGGACTCGTGCAAGATCTAATATCAATGCTCAAAGTATACGGACTCATACATATCTGATCTAGGGCAAGGTAAACAGTGGAGAAGACGATATTTATTTCCCAAATAAACGCGTTTATGCTTAAAACAATACATCAATTACAAACAGTTTTGAGCCAGATCAGGATAACCCGGCGTCTGATCAGGCTCCAAACAGTTTGTTTATCAATTATAATGGAACTATTACAGTTTTGAGCGAGATCAAACGATGAATAACCCGGCGTCTGATCAGGCTCCAAACAGTTTGTTTATCAATTATATCGGAACTATTACAGTTTTGAGCGAGATCAAACGATGAATAACCCGGCGTCCGATCAGGCTCCAAACAGTTTGTTTATCAATTATATCGGAACTATTACAGTTTTGAGCGAGATCAAACGATGAATAACCCGGCGTCCGATCAGGCTCCAAACAGTTTGTTTATCAATTATATCGGAACTATTACAGTTTTGAGCGAGATCAAACGATGAATAACCCGGCGTCTGATCAGGCTCCAAACAGTTTGTTTATCAATTATATCGGAACTATTACAGTTTTGAGCGAGATCAAACGATGAATAACCCGGCGTCCGATCAGGCTCCAAACAGTTTGTTTATCAATTATATCGGAACTATTACAGTTTTGAGCGAGATCAAACGATGAATAACCCGGCGTCCGATCAGGCTCCAAACAGTTTGTTTATCAATTATATCGGAACTATTACAGTTTTGAGCGAGATCAAACGATGAATAACCCGGCGTCCGATCAGGCTCCAAACAGTTTGTTTATCAATTATATCGGAAATATTACAGTTTTGAGCGAGATCAAACGATGAATAACCCGGCGTCCGATCAGGCTCCAAACAGTTTGTTTATCAATTATATCGGAACTATTACAGTTTTGAGCGAGATCAAACGATGAATAACCCGGCGTCCGATCAGGCTCAAAACAGTTTGTTTATCAATTATATCGGAACTATTAGTTTTGAGCGAGATCAAACGATGAATAACCCGGCGTCCGATCAGGCTCCAAACAGTTTGTTTATCAATTATATCGGAACTATTACAGTTTTGAGCGAGATCAAACGATGAATAACCCGGCGTCCGATCAGGCTCCAAATAATTTGACAATTATATTAAAAGGTATGGTCAAGATTTTAAATAAATTGCAGTTTTGTACGCCTTAGTGCATTGCGTTTGAGTTTCATTTAACCATTTCAGCTCTAAATTAATCGTGAGCGTTTTACCCCTACATAGCTATATTGTCGTCGGCTTTAATACTGTTGTGTGCAAGTATGTTTCAAAGTTAGATTTAAAAAAGAATGATTTAAGGAATATCGATATGAGTATCAAACAGTTTGGATCCTGACAAGACAGCGTATGCAGCGTGTGATCTGGATCTAAACTGTTTGCAAAGTTGACTGTAAGCGATTTCGCTGGTGAAAGGGTCAAACGGAAAAGAATAACGTCTTCTCCACTGTACATTCGTTCTCAACACACATTTTATTGAACGATGCCAAATGTTTTGTCTATAAATATTAACCATTTCACTACCAAATAATCCGTGAGTTCTTTCCCCTTCACTGTTTAATTGCCATCTGCTTCGATTCCGTTGTTTGCAAGATCGTTTCAAATTAAGATTCAATGTAGTATTACTTAGAACATATCGATACGAGTGTCAAACAGTTAGGATCCTGATCAGACGCCGCGTTACGCGGCGTCTGATCAGGAACCAAACTGTTTGCAAACGTGCTTTCAAGCTTCATTGGGAGTGAAAGGGTTAATGTAGAACATCCGAATGGGTAATCCTGTTTATTCTTACATTTGCTCCAACAATTAACATTAGTATACTGTTTATGTTCAGCTCTGTTGACAAATCTCTAAATATTAATCCGTTTACTATGTTACCAATGCTATAGCTTTTGGTGCATAAAGTGATTAAAATATGCGTACATGCATGTCCGCTGGTCCTTCCGTATGTCCGTATTCCCTCGTTCCGGGTATGTTTATAAGCGAGGGATACCAAACTTGTAGAGTGGGAACGTGCATCATAAGATGGAAACGTGATCCGGTATATTATCAAGCCAATATGATCTTCATATTGACATTTGATCTCAACTACAGAAATATAGAAAAGCTTGTTTGGAGGACACTAGCTAGAGGTACGAAATATGTCGCATGTGTTCAACGTTGGATGGCCAGGGGTACCGTCACATCTTCGGGTAACTTTTACCTTGACCTTACAAACATATAAATCGAATGTGATAAAACTGCCGATGTTTATGGTAAAACTTAATCATCAAGAATGTAAAGCAACAGAGCCCCTATTGTGACATTGTTTTTTATGTTAATATGCGGCAAAAAGTTTGAAGAAAGTAAAACATTAAATTCATGCAATAGTACGATACAATATCGAAGAATTCTCTTTTCCAGTCATCCGGGTTTTTAATGTCATACGCATACTCTCGGTCCTTCATTCGGATGGCGTCGGTCTTACTCGGAGAAAAAAATCTAATTTTCGGTTAAATCGCGCTTTTGCAACCTTCGTAGTATTCATGGGACCTATTCAGATAATAATGCTTAAAACGAATGAGATTAAACGCCCTGCTGCACAAACTTATAGATTTCGGATTTGTGTCCCCGAGTGCGTGTGCTCGCTAAGTGTAAACAAAGACGGTATGACGTAGCACTTGAAAATAGAATAGGAATATCAATATAAAAAAAAATCTCTTATAGTTAGCCCTGCAACTTGCTTTATTTATATAAATCAATGGTGCCAAATAAAATTGTCGATGTTGTTTCAAGCAACAAATGTTTGGTTTTTTTTTTTTTTTATAGAAACACACTTTTTTAATCTTTTATCCGGTTCTGTCGTTCTTGAAGTTATTTTGTCAAATACTTTACTTGTCTGCTTCTTTCGCACAATGCTTTCAGTTGTCATCTAATTAATGCATCTGCACTGGTTGCTATTAGTGCGGAAAGTTCAATATGAATGTGGCAAACATCAATATGCTAAACAAGAGCACTGCAACCGATACTACAGGTCGACACCATGACTGCAGTATGTGCAACAGATTCACATAACCCCTTCGCCACTTTCCCCCAAGTACAATGGTTACTTGCAAACAGTGTGACCCTGGTCAGAAGCCGTGTTTTGCGGCGTCCGACCAGCATCCAAGCTGTTTGACACTCTTAAGCTGTAAATTCGAAAATTAATAGCAAACGACAATAGTACTGTTTAAAATTGATGACGTCATTTGAGTGAAGGGGATCATCTATTAATATTATTATTATTATAATTATTATTATTATCATCATCATCATCATTATAATTGTTATTATTATAATTACAGTGGAGAATCTGTTATTCTTTCCCGTATAAACGCAAACGTACGCAAACGCAAAGCGCTAAAACGTAGAAAAGAACAACTTTTGGTCAATTCTGATATTTCATGTTTATCTTGGTGGCAAACATTTTGAAGCCTGATCAGACGCCGGGTTACCCGGTGTCTGATCTGGCTCCAAACTGTTTGCACTGCAAATAATAGTTTTAGCGTAAACGCGTTTATTGGTAAAGAATAACAGATTCTCCACTGTATTATTATTATTATTATTATACCAGATTTATATAGCGCTCTTATCGTACAGGAGTTGTGCGTTAAAAAGTGCTTCACATGAAATTATATAATTGTACATGTACCTACAAAGTGAGAATAGACACATATTGTCATAATTTCTTAGTTTTCCAAGATATGTTTCATTTACATCAGCGGTTCAATGTTACCGATTTAGGTCCGTAAACTGTTCTTGTTTACTAAAACCCTTTATAGAGAAAAAATATATAAATCTGAAAACCCAGCCTGATTCGATAGGTGGAAAGCAAGCTCTGTAGGATGAGAACAATAGATTTAATAATCCAATTTACAGCGATTGTTACATGAAAAACCTCCTTGTGTAGCCGTCTGGGCTCTGGTCACATACTACCAATCAATCAGCTCGACTTTAGTGAATGGTAATTTCTAAGCACAAAGCTCAGTCCTGTTACGTATACCATAACGCTCAATGACGTATTTATCTGATATGGTAAAGGATGTTTAACCTAGCTATGGGGGCAGCTTGTTTTCTGTTTTGAAGACAGATATTTGCTTTATTCAGGCTGAGCGTAAAGCAGATTTCTGCTTTACACACAACATGCTTCATGTAACCATATGCTTAGGAAATATGTAATATACAAGTTTTTTTACCATCTAAATCAGAGGTAAAGATGAAGGTCATACCCTATAATTCAAAGGTGGACCCGCACATTGTTTTTGATTAACCTAGCTGATGTGGTAAGGGAAATATGCTTCGGACAAACTTCATAATTTAACACTTGCACTCTCAATGACGTCATAAGCGCATTTGCAAACAGATTTGATTCTGATTAGACGCCGCGTGACAAGGCTGATCAGAATCAAACTTGCCACTTGTTTACGTCAGTTATACTGCCTTAATTCTAACTTTGGAACGAAATTGCTACACCATTATTGAAGTAGATGACAACTATGGTGGTGAAGGGGTTACAACCTAACGATTAATTTGATCATGAAATGGTTAAGTCGAAAGGCAAAGGTATGGTTACAGTGACCTAGGATTGGTACATCTTAGGATGTACATGTACTCACATACCGAATCGGGTATCTATAGCCGATATCGCAGAGAAAATATGATCAGGGAAAGCTATTTTCTGTAATTGAGGTCAAAGTTCATGGTCAAGCTCATAACGACTTGAAAGTTGTGCACAAACATGCCCATATCCAAAGATGCACTCCCAAAATGTGTTGTGCCTAGCTGATCAGAAATATGCTGCGGACAAGCTTATTCTATATATCGAAGCAGAAGTTCAATGTCAATATTACAATGACCTTAAATGATCAAAACACTACGCCAACTACACAGGGCTCCAGATAAGAAGGGGTAAACTGAACAAATCCAACATTTTCTCATTCATTTCAGCACCAAATCCTATGGTGTTACTATGGTATTTGAGTTTTTGAAATACTCCCTTTATCTGGAGCCCTGCTACATGTACAACTAGCACACGAGATATTGTATAAAACCAGTTTTTCCTGTAACCAAATAAGAGGTCAATGTCAAGGCCCATTGCGAAAATATACCGCTACACCCGCCATCCCAAGATGTATCCACACAAATATTTTACACCCCTAGCTGATGTACTATAATGAATATGTTAAGGACAAGCTAATAGAAGTTCAAAGTCAATTTAAACAGTAACAATGTACAGTAAAACCTCGCTATTACGACCACTTAAACGAAGGCTAATTAATTGTATAATAGAGAGGTGGCAGCTTAAAGCAAGGTGACAGTGAAACAGAAAGCTCCTACAGGAGCTTTCTGTTTCACTGTCACCTTGCTCTAAGCGGTCACCTATCGTACACATCCAAATAATTAACAAAATTTAGTGATCGTAATAGGGAGGTTTTACTGTACATGAAAACGGTATGTAACACTCCTAAGATATACTTCCACACTACTTTGATATCCCTAACTGATGTGTAATATGTTCTGGACAAGATATTCTCCGAAAGAAGTTGTTTAATAATTTATTTTAAAGATCAACAGGGCTGCCATTTCTCCGGATTTTTCCTAAATCTTCGGATTTATTTCTAGTACATGGTAGCTTAAAGCAGGCTAAAAGTAAAGTAGAATGCGCCTTAAGGAGCATTCTGCTTTACTTTCAGCCTGCTTTAAGCAGCCATGTGTCAACAAAACTAGAAACAGGCGATGGGGAAAAGGAACGATTCATAAAAACGCATTTGAAACATGAAAATTTCGAAATCTTAGGATTTTTTATGTCAACTTATGGAAGCCCTGGATCAATGTCAAGATCCCATGAAAATCGTCGATAAATATCATCGTGGCTTTAAAGGTTTGTGTCTTTAGCTGTTGTTGTTGAGGAAATATGCTCCGAGCAAGCTTTTCTCTATAAATTGGTCGACGGTCATGGTCAAGGTCACATTAACCTTAAAATGTTGCGGGACACTCCGCCGTCTAAATATGTACTAACATACAACATTTGGTATCTCTAGCGGGTATTGTATAAGGAATATGCTCCAGACAGGCTCTTCCTATAACAATAATCGAATTTCAATGTCAAGGTCAATCGTGTTCTTAAAATAGTTCGCGGCACTGCGCCATACCATAGTGTATTCACACACTTATTCATTATATCTCTATCTAAAGTACATGTAGTATAATAAATATGGTTAGGAAAAGCATTTTCTGCAATGGAAGTCAAAAGTCAAGGTCGTAGTAAAATGAACTTGAAAATAGGATGTAATACTCTATTGTTCTAAACTGTACTTTCACACCCAACATTAATATCCCTTTAACTGGTGTGGTATAGGGAAATGCTCCAAATAAGTTTCTTATAATTTAGTCAAAAGTCCAAGGTCTATGTCAAAAATAGTTGATGTGCAATATACAATATGCTCTGGAAATGTCTTTTCTACAAATGAAGTCAAATATTAAGGTCACATTTCCTTCAAAATCCTATGTCACTCCGTCATCCTAAAATGAATTCACCCTTAAGCTGATGTTGTTTAGAAAATGTTACGGAACACTCCACAATCTCAAGATGTATTAACATCAAATGTGTACAGTGGAGAATCTGTTATTCTTTCCCGTTTAAACGCAAACGTACGCAAACGCAAAGCACTAAAACGTAGAAAAGAACAACTTTTGGACAATTCTGATAATTCATCTTTATCTTGGTGGCAAACAGTTTGGAGCCTGATCAGACGCGGGGTTACCCGGCGTCTGATCTGGCTCCAAACTGTTTGCACTGTAAATAATAGTTTTAGCGTAAACGCGTTTATTGGTAAAGAATAACAGATTATCCACTGTATTTCCTAGCTAAGGTACAGTCGAACTTCGTTATCTCCAACTCGCTTAATTCGAACTATCCTATTTGTTTCTGTTGGATAGTTACGTGATAAAAAGAAAGTTTTTGCAATTAATTCAATCAGCCCTGAAATCTTTTATGGACAACTTCAATTTCAATATAAGTTTAGTCCATTTTTTACTATTTAGGGTTGATTTTAACAATATATTTCAAAATGACAATCAGTGTAGACCCTGATCAGAGGGCTCCGTAACGAGCCCTCTGATCAGGGTTTTTACTGTTTGCATGGGACAAGTGTAATTCTCACAGGTACACTGTTTGTAAATGACGAGTATACTGGTCGCTAGGGTTGAATGTGTTAAATCCAATTTAACTGATTATTTTAAAATCTATAGTTGTGATATGAAGCATATTACAGTGGAGAAGACGTTACTATGTTCCGTTAAACGTAATTATAGAAACGCACACGTGTAGCAACAAAATGAAATAAGACGACTGTTTGACAAATCTGGCTATTTTTGTAACTCTGAGTAACAATTTAAAGCCTAATCAGATACCGGGTTACCCGGTGTCTGATCTGCTTCTAAACTGTTTGCAATCGAAGTTATTGCTTAAACATCAACTTCTCCTGAAACACATTTTCTCCACTGTAATTCAAACAAAGTTTAAAAGCTCATACAAAATGTCTACGAAACATGCAAGCACTTTCAAAAACAATAAATATTACCCTATCTGTTGCTCTTGTTATTCTTTCCCGTTTAAACGCAAACGTACGCAAACGCAAAGCGCTAAAACGTAGAAAAGAACAACTTTTGGACAATTCTGATATTTCTTGTTTATCTTGGTGGCAAACAGTTTGGAGCCTGATCAGACGCCGGGTTACCCGGCGTCTGATCTGGCTCCAAACTGTTTGCACTGCAAATAATAGTTTTAGCGTAAACGCGTTTATTGGGAAAAAATAACAGATTCTCCACTGTAACTCATTAACGGTGAATACACCCGTCAATTACAAACACTATGCCTTGTGCAAGTTTTTCTATAGAAACAGTGTAGACCAATATCTTCCCGGCTCCTCCTTATAATCTGTGTCTGTGCTGTTCTATCATTTTGACAATATATTATTAAAATAAATCCAAAATGATCAAAAATGGGATAGACTTCATTGGAAACTTGAATTGTCCATTGAAATATTCAGGAGTGTAGGAGTTGAATTTATTAACTCATTTTCCCCTGAAACTTCCAATAGACAATTCCAGTTTTCAATAAAGGCTGGTCCATTTTATACTATTTAGGGTTGTATTTTGTAATAAATTTAAAATGCCAAACAGTGAGGTCCCTGATCAGAGGGCTCCTGCAGGAGCCCTCTGATCAGGGACTTCACTGTTTGCATAGGACAATTGTACTCGTCACAGGTAAAGATTTGGTAAATGACGCATATATGCGTCACTAGGGCTCAGTGAGTTGATAGCCTTAACACCCAAGTCTAAAGAATATACCTGTAATGCACTTGCCACGTTCCAGGTTTACTGAATATGTTATGCAGGGTAAGTAATGTCGTGTTCGATTGATGCCAATCTGTCTGATTGCTTCAAGATAAGCACGATGTCGTTTAATCCTTTCATGATCAAATTTATCGTGAGGTTTTATTCATTCATCGCCATATTGTCATCTGCTGCATTATTGTTGTCTGTCAAATAGCCTGTTTGTAGCGTTGAAGATAAATGCTAATCTAAACCAAATTGACAGTAAATCAGAATCCGCCTTAAGGTGCATTCTGCTATACTTTCAGCCTGCGTTAAATTGAATTTATTCTTTTTAGGTTGGGAATAATTTGAAGCTATAAAACACACTTTATTGAGTATAATGAGTTGAATATCGGCTAATCGACTTTGAACGTCACTTGATAAAGTTCAATCAGGTTCTAAGGTTATCAAGCGTTTGAGTGGAGTCAAATCTGACTTCGGACTCAACTCAAACGCTTTACAACATTGGAACCTGTGCCAAGGAAACGGCTCAATCATCATTTTCTAAAAGCCGCCAACAACAACTTTAACAGTAAACTTCGCTTATAACGAAACCGGATAAAACGAACTGTTTGATTAAATAATATCTAATTAACGCATAATGGACCTCATATAAACTGTATAACGAAAGAAATCAGACTACCCCATGGACTTTGATATAAGTGACCTTCAGTATATAATCATTTTTGACTATATGTTTGACTTTATCTTAAAAGCCTGTCTTAACACTTTCTTTCCCTTTTCTGCGTGCTCCGACTTTTTCTTACAGTTTTAGTCCTGAGCAGACACCGAGTAACACGGTGTCTAATCAGGCTCCAAACTTTTTGACACTTATATCGAATAGGAAAATATACCATAATTATTTCATTTAAAATAGAAAAGTGATGACGATTTGGAAGCAATGCGATATTATTGAGTGCAAAGGATCCATCCTTTGCCAAAAAATCGCGACTTTACTGGTATTTGCAAACAGTGTGGGTCCAGATCGGACGCCGCGTAACGCGGCGTCTGATCTAGACCTAAACTGTTCGATACTCGGCTTAAGATTTCTTCAATTGAAAAAATGAATAAATCTGATTTTGTTAAACATTGCCTGCCAATTTTCAAGCAGACGACAACAAGGCGATGAATTGGTCAAATGAAGGGACAAGCCTGAGCAATGACCGAATGCCATTACAATTAATGGCGTATGTTGATTAACAGATAGTATGGCTTCGTGCTAAATGTAATTTAGCGTTCTGACCAGGCATGGTGACTACCTGATGGACCTCTGCCAGACCCCTAGTCCATTTCCAGCGTCTAAGATTTCATTGTATTTTATCGTTTCTAAAAGAATCTTTATCGTAGTAACAGTTCTGTTTAAGTATAGTAAATTCCATTATAAGTGATTACGCGAAGCAGATCATGTATTAGGCCTGTTTCTTATTAATGCAAGACAACGGACTAGACTGCTTAACTATTTCTCTGCCAGTCAATACTTTAATGCATACATTTCAGATCCAGATCGGACGCCACATAACGCGATGTCTGACCAGCATCCAAACATTTTGTCACTCAAAACATATTCTAAATCATTTAAAGTTAAAACAGACGACAAATTGAAGCAGTCAATATTATGCCAACGATTGTGAATGATTTTTGTTTTACTCAGAGTAAAATAATCCATTAGTATTTTCAAGAAGCTATAATTCTCTACATTTTATTGTAATGCGTTTTGCGTTTCGTTTGCGTTTGAATTGGAAAGAATAAGGTCTTATCCACTGTCATTTCAGGCGAAAACTTTGAAGCAGACGTAATTCTGGCGGGAAGGAAGTGGTTATTTGAGCTTTCCGAGAAAAGATACAATTGATTTGAACATTAAACATATAAAATAAAACTGTCTGCTGTTTAAAACGTCAAATATGCCAGAAATGCTGCTATTGCCATCAAATGTACGGTTTTAACTTCATTTTCATTTTAAGATTTCCCTTAAGACTTATTCAAACCTAGTCCCTGCTTTGACTCTTAATATGGTATACAGTCCGTAAGAACAATTGTATACACAAGATCGGATCTAGAATTTCAGTCTGAAGGTTTGGGGCAAAAGTAGCCGCATTGCGTTTACTGTTCGGACACTCATTTTACCAGTAAAATCGTTAGAAGTTCAATGGAGAAGATTTTAGTTTTTACATTTGAAGTCAACGCGAACCGCCAACGCAATGCAATAGAATGCACCAAACATCATTGGTACATTGTGCCATGACTGCTACACCGTCAACGATGCAGTGGAGAAGACGTTATTGGTTCCCGTTAAAACGCAGTTTACTAAAATATTGAAAATTACAGCTGTTTCTAAAATGTGTGACTCAGAGTTTTAATCAGAGTGGCAAACTGTTTTGAGCCTGATCAGACGGCGGGCTACCCGACGTCTGATCTGGCTTCAAACGTTTTGCAGTGGAAATTATAGCTTTCTCGTAAATGCCTTTAGTCGTATTGGGAAAGAATAACGTATTTTACTGTATGCGGGTGGGGTGCATGGGGATATGTTTGAAAGGACTGGTACGCCAATGCTTAGTCGAAACCCATTGATTTCTTCACATCGTCCAGCGACTGTAGCATGTGACTGGAGCATGGAATATTATATACTAAAATTAAAAAGAAATAATACGATACATGCGAAAATACGAGAGTGACGGGGTTTGATTTAGTCTAGATCCGCACTCGCTAAATTTATAATACGTAATATCTCCAAACACTTTCACAATGTTTATTGTGAGTGAATTTTACGAGATGGGAGTTGAGTTTTCATGAACGGTATTGACCCTCTAGAACACAGTCAGTGTCTGCTTATATATCTATTGCAGACAACAATATTGATAAAGACGACAATATGGCAGCCAAGGGATAAAAGTCTCACGAACAATTTGACCATGAAAGGGTTAAAACACATCATGCTAAGCTTGAAATGAAAAAAAAAAAAATTTCCAAGCCTGCATGCATTCGCTTTTGCCAAGTGTTTGACACTTCACTTCAATGTCAATAAGCTTACAGTGGAGAATCTGTTCATTCTTTCCCAATAAACGCGTTTACGCTAAAACTATTATTTGCAGTGCAAACAGTTTGGAGCCAGATCAGACGCCGGGTAACCCGGCGTCTGATCAGGCTCCAAACTGTTTGCCACCAAGATAAACTTGAATTATCAGAATTGTACAAAAGTTGTACTTTTCTACGTTTTAGTACTTTGCGTTTGCGTACGTTTGCCTTTATAAACGGGAAATAATAACAGATTCTCCACTGTACCACTACTCGAATACTACTATTATTACTACTACTGCTACTACTATTACTTCTACCACTAATACTTCAACTATTACTACTATACTTCTACAATTACTACGGCGACTAATACAACCACTACTCTACCAAAACTATTACTACTACAGTAAAACCTCTCTAACATGACATCTAAAACGAAGGCTAATTAATTGTATGTAAGAAAGGTGGCTCCTGAAGGAGCTTTCTGTTTTACTGTCACATTCTTTAAGCATCTGTGGTAAACACACATTTATTAACAAAATTTAGCGATCGTAACAGAGAGGTTATACTGTACTACTTCTACTACAGCTAGTTCTACGACTAGTGCTACCACTACTATACTAATACTATTAGTACTACTTCTACTACAACTCCAACTACTATTACTAACTCTATTTTCACTTCTTCTACAACCACTTCAGGGCTGCCATTTCTCCGGAGTTTTCCTTAATCTCCGGATTTTTTCTGGTATATGGTAGCTTAAAGCAGGCTGAAAGTAAAGCAGAATGCGCCTTAAGTAGTCACATGTCAACAAAGCTAGAAACAGGCTATGTAGTAAAGGTACGACTCGTAAAATCGCACTTGATAAATCCAAACTTGGAAATCTTAGGATTTTTCATGTCAACTTATGGCAGCCCTGCTACTTGGAAAAAATAACTAGTTAAGGCATGAACAAAATATACAGACTACATGTATATGAAATATATAAGAATTTTCCTTGGGCTATCTTGCCTAATGATTGAGCATGAAACTACATAAAAAATATATAAAATGGATGAAACAAACTAAAAGTGGATGAGCTACTTTGCCTACAAAACCAAAAACTAATAAACAATATCAGACTGTTTGAGCACGGTGCAGGATGGGCTGTTAAATGATGTATGCTCAGTGTTGTTTCTGCTGACGTACAATACGATGAGCTGATGCCGAACGCTATTGCTCAGCGTTGGTGTAGCTGATGATAAACTGTTACATCAGCGCCATCTTCAAGAAGACTGCTCGGCGTTGTTGAACCTATGATGACAGATTGCTCAGCGTTGTCTCTGCTGAACTATCAAACCTTGATTCCACTACAGTTCTATAACATCAATGTTCCAGCTTGTCATGGAACCTCTATGACGTATCGTCGATCTGTTGCCAACCTTCACTTCTTAATAATAACTGTTTTCAGTCCCAACAAATCGCAATGATCAGAAGCAACTTACTAACGAGCTATCATCAAAAAGTAAGCTATCCCGTTAATAGGTTGTGGAGAGAGTTATAGCAATCTCCCTGTGTTTTGCTTTATTCGTTTTTACGTCTCTTTCCCGGGGTACTCTCTTATAGAGATCTAACCCATGGTCCAATATCTCTACAGGTTATATTCACCGACCGTCTAACATTAAACAGTTCTTTCAATATGCATAAATTAGTCTAAATAGTTGATTATTCCTAATAATTAAGAAAATGCAAACTTTTACTTTTACACCAGCAAGTTATAACCTTTGGTTATGTTTAAAATGTCCAGTACAGAAAAATAATGACTTTAAAGCTTATTTGAGAGATAATACACAAAATTCAGTTTTTGGTATACAGTCAGTATAAAAACGTAGACAATTACATTAGGCAAAGAACAAACCGTATGATGTGCGTTATCTTCGCACTGGCTCTACAATAAATGATCAACTGGCAATATACACATATGTTTAGAGAGGCATAATAACTACAAAAAATATTATTTCTGACAAACTACGGTACTATTTTTACTGTTACCAGGGCTGCCTTTTCTCCGGATTTTTCCCAAGTCTTCGGATTTTTATTCTAGCAGATGGTAGCTTAAAACAGGCTTAAGGCGCATTCTGCTTTATTTTCAACCTGTTTTAAGCAGTCATGTGTCTTCAAAACAAGAAACATACTATGGGGTAAAGGTACGATTAGTAAAATAGCGTCTGAAAAATTGAAAATTTGAAATCTTAGGATTTTTATTATCTACTTATGGCAGCCTTGTGTTACTACTACTTTTACTACTACATGTACTAAATCTACTACTTCTTCTATAATACTGTCATTATCACTTTTACTACTACTACTACTACTACTACTACAGATACTACTACTAGTACTACTATTTTAACACTTCGGGTCGTTAAATAACTGGCCCTGAAGAGTTCTGTTACTTTTATTTCGTCATTTTACAGGTAAGTTTCAATATTATTCAATATGATGTAAAAACTTCACTATTTACACCAAAGTCAATGTTGAACTACAGTATAGCGTGACGTCAAATACTGATGCCCCCAAAGAAAATCACTCCAACGTCGCTTTTCTTTCGTTTTTTTTTAAAGTATGTAACGCTTGAAAAGTATATAAGTATTATATACCAAAATAAAAAGATCAAGACTTGCTGAATACAGTGATGATTTCATATTTTAGAAATATACATTACGTTTTCAAAATCAGTCGTCATTATCAACGCCGATCATTAAAAAATCAAATATCCCACGTTACATTTGCGGTCAGAAAGAAACGCCTGTTGGGAAAATGCGCACATCTCGTCTGCAATGTTGACTGGGCGTCATTTCCGATTTCAACGTCCATTTTTTTCAAAATCCTACGTTAGAAGTGCTTGAAACGAGAATTATTCAAACGGAAGAAATTTGTCCAGATTTCCCGAAAAAGGTATGTATTTGTTTTTGCCCGATTACTGACATTGAAAGGATTAATAAAATTTAATTATATTTGCAGAAAAAATACGTTTTTTCTACTGTTTTCAAAAATATCATTGTTTTAACAAAACCACTGCAGGCGCTATTTTATTCCATAAAATGAATTGTCTAGTAAAATGTCCCAAAGTCATTGTTATATCATATGTTGAAGACGAGTATCATTTTATTCTTAAGTGTCAGGCTTTTGAAGAGAGTAAATTACATAAAACCCTACTATAGAGTTAGACCAAACATGCACAAGTTTGTCGAATTGCTTTTGTCAGACAGTAAAATAAAACTTACGGATCTATGTAAATTTATCAGTTTTGCAAATGTTAAACGGAATGAAATGTTACTAACAATATAATTATTAATGTTATTTGTTAGCTGATAACTCATTGACTTCCGACTCTTTACTGCATTTCAGTCCAGCATTTTATTGAGAGTGGATATTATAGTGTTGTTTGTGTTTTGCAATGTGTAAGCATAATGTCAGACATTGCAGATCCTGATCGGATGCTCACGTGCGAGTTATCTGGTCTGGATCTGCACTGTTTGCATCAGACAAACTATTTGACAAACTATGTGTCTTTGTTCAGCTGAGCAGGGCAACACTGTACTTATCGTCTGCAAGTGTTATTATGTACTAAAAGTTCAAATCTGCACGTGCTGACCGTGATTGAAATGGACAAAATTCCCACGGTATCTGTCAATAAAATGAAATACAGTGTAGGCTACTTCCCCCGGACTTTATGCCACACACCTCGCACTTGTGCATTTTGTCGCCAGAACAGGATCCAAACAGCCTGAGGCATTCCGGAGGCAGCGCCTCACTCTGTTTTCTTCTTGTTCTTGGTTGACGATGTATTTGTCTCAATTTGACTTCGATTTTTTAAATGTCCGGTTGGGGAGGGCTACACTGTACTTCTCTCTTCTCTCTTGTCAACTATGTTATTTACTATTAGACTACATTAGCACGTGCTGCAATTAGAATAGTCTATTTTGATATTTAGGTCTAACTTGAATATACGTATTTTGAAATGTACAAACAGTGCATACTCAGGTCGATGGGCTACATTAGGAACCCTAGGACCAGGGTATGCACTGTTTGCATAGGAAAATGACAAGCTTTATAAGTACACTGTTTGTTAACGACGAATATACTTGTCGCTAGAATCGAATGTGCTTCACTTTTAATGTGTTACATGTCGCTTTCATGGAAACACGGTCCAATGGTCATTTGCTTTACCCTGTTTAGTTGATGTTTCAGCCCTTAAGTGGTTTCATTTCGCTTATGATGAAACCTACTTGAACGACTGTTACTCTTGTTGATAAGTTTGTACATATTAAGTAAAGTGCTAAACAATTATTCTTTATTAAAATGGCGGGCAAACAGGCCAGAGACCGATCAGACGCAGAGTTACTCGACGTCTAATTTGGACAAAAACTGGTTGCAATTGGCCTACCTGATTTTGTACGTGCTCCTTTGAGAGTGAATCGTATAGTCCGCTGTGCGTAACTATGTTGTTACTTTGTTACTATATGTTATATACATATACATGTACATTATATATAATACAAAATGTGTCATCGCTTTAACCTTTTTCTCCGGTTGTGAGCTTTCGGTGTTTAAAACAGATGGATACCGGAGCAGAGGGGGGGGGCTGGGCCGAGAATTCCGTTAAGAGTTTTCTGCTTTGCTTCGCTTTGTTCTAGACGTCCGTTATTTACAAAATTACAATAACGTGGTTCACTTGAAAACAGGTGTTCATTCTCCTCATATTTCATCCGAGGAATCTTTTTCTCCTTTTTCTTTCTGTGATTGATCTCAATCATATGATCTTTTTTGTTTGGATTTATACATAAGAAAATAGTTTTGTCACGTGATATGATTTGACCTGGTTAAACAATTTGATTATATATGCTGATGTAACGAGATACAATGTGTATAAGTTACCAAATAAACTAAACTAAAACTAAACATATTTACAAATGCATAAAACTAGCGTTTAATTTGCAAAACAAAATTTAGTGTTAGCGAGAAAAGAGTTACATAAAAAAATAAGCATTTTAGACTGTTTTCAAGCATATCTTTGCTTTTAAAAATCTGCTTCATCATTGTTTTTAATCCGTAAAATGAAGTATCCAGTAAAATGTACACAAACGTTACACTGCGTAAATAACGTCACATACACATTCACTTTCCACAACGGTCCTGCGTTGAAATTTCAAAGCAAGCACGGATTCAAGCCAAAATCAAATCGTTAAAACTCAGTTGAAATAACTCTGAACATTTTTTTGTTGTTCTTTGCTATTTGTCAATTTATGTTTTGCAAATGGAAGTATCCGTGTCTCTACGGAAGCAGAATGAACATCCGAAAGAACGCGTGTATAAAATATAATTAACAAGATTTTTTATTGACTAGCTCTACAACTCTAGATCCAACTTCGAGTAAATTTCAACATACAGTGGAGAATCTGTTATTCTTTCCCGTTTAAACGCAAACGTACGCAAACGCAAAGCACTAAAACGTAGAAAAGTACAACTTTTGGACAATTTTGATAATTCATGTTTATCTTGGTGGCAAACAGTTTGGAGCCTTATCAGACGCCGGGTCACCCGGCGTCTGATCTGGCTCCAAACTGTTTGCACTGCAAATAATAGTTTTAGCGTAAACGCGTTAATTGGGAAAGAATAACGTTTTCTCCACTGTATAAAACGTAGCAAACAGTGTAAACAAAGATACGTTACAACATTGAAAGGCCGCAACTGATGTCGGTCTGCATGGGTCCAGAAAACATGGTGCGTACAATGCAGACCTTGATCAGACAACGCATTTTCATACAGATGTTGACCAGAGTCTAGACTGATTATCATATTCTGTACTCTAAATAGATTGACTAATTTACTGTATGCACAACTGCTTACAGTCAACAAACCAAACTCTTCTTTCCTCTTTTATTTCTTCAAAGTCATTTTCCACTCCCCAAACACATTTAATATGACAGGTACACCACCTGTCGTGTGTGTGTGTGTGTGTGTGTGTGTGTGTGTGTGTGTGTGGGGGGGGGGTTATCAACCCCTACCAATATATGTCAATATTGATTTTTAATGGGAAATTGACGTTACCAGTATTTGTATATTTACGTCATCAACGAAAAAAAAAACACGATAAACGGTACATTTACAGGTTTAGGCGGCCTAGTTCATTAGCATATGTGGGTCAGGAGCTTTTGACGTTACCTCAAAGCAGTCACTTCACTGTTACACAAATTAAATAATATTACTCCACAATATTATTTAAGTCTCAATCTTATTACAATAATATCATAAGGTGTCTGTATTGTTTCAATATTCCCGCCATTAAATAAGTCGCTATCTTGTCACACTGGCACCAGAGTCATGGACTTATAATATGTGTGTATTTACATTTAGATGCAGTTTTATTTCTTATACATACAGAGAAGAATATATATACACACAGAGACATAATAAGTCTATGAATGTGGTGTCAGTGGTTAGAACTGTATCTACCGGTAAGTAATGTATACTATATATGAAGGCGGAAATCTTGATGTGTACGTTTGCGTACGTTTGCGTTTAAACGGGAAAGAATAACAGATTCTCCACTGTACACTCTGTATCACTAAACCCATTTCCAGTGAACTAAAATCACTAACTCTTGTTCCAAGTTTCTTTAAAACAGCTGTCTTACTACAGTGGAGAATCTGTTATTATTTCCCGTTTAAACGCAAACGTACGCAAACGCAAAACACTAAAACGAA
The DNA here is from genome assembly GCA_922989275.2 of Gari tellinella. Lineage (NCBI taxonomy): Eukaryota > Metazoa > Mollusca > Bivalvia > Cardiida > Psammobiidae > Gari > Gari tellinella. Next base: position 59,887,817 of record OV277858.1, read on the forward strand.
GAAAAGTACAATTTTTGGACAATTCTGATAATTCATGTTTATCTTGGTGGCAAACAGTTTGGAGCCTGATCAGACGCCGGGTAACCCGGCGTCTGATCTGGCTCCAAACTGTTTGCACTGCAAATACTAGTTTTAGCGTAAACGCGTTTATTGGGAAAGAATAACAGATTCTCCACTGTAACCAGTACAATAACTATCCACCTTAATCACCTTCTCACTAAGTCAACAATATCTCAAAGTATATTTTATTACTGAGTACTTTCTCAAGTTAAACTCTTTCACCATTCCATGTATTATTTATACAAACTAAAACACTGACACCATAGATATCAGTATTTATAAGAAGAAAAACACCAAGGACAAGTCTATGTTATCACTGTTATATCAAATAATCAAATCCTATCAAAGATTTGAAATATTCAGTAAATTGAGGGGCGGGGACTGCACTGCCCTCAAGAAGTAAATTCAACTGATCTGGATCCAAAGTACTGTCTGATGACAACTAGTGCTATGTTGTTGACGGACTGATCTGGATACCAGTTACTGTCTGCTGCAACTATACTGTCTAACTGATCTCGATCCTCTCAAATCTATGATTATAAAGTATGAAATAACTGGGACAGGGTCCGATTAAATTAAAATATTACAAAAGTGATTTTTCTAAGTTAATTTCTCAGAAATACATACCAAATCATCAATTGAAAAATCTTCAAACTTCTTTCTGGCCTCAGAGGTCGCGTTCCAATGTAAATATCCAAATGATCTTTAACATATTCAACCTTTGATATCTAAAGTTGATATCTGTGATATCTATACCTTTGATATCTAAAGTTGACTCCAATGATGTCTTAATATCCGCGATATCTCCTCCTGTCTTGATAAATGCCGGCTATGTACATCAAATTAAACTAAGTAAACATTTGATATCTATGATATCTACCAATTGATATCTAAAGTCAATTGATATCTATCAAACTATTTTACAGGGCTGCCATAAGTTGACATGAAAAATCCTAAGATTTCCAAATTTGCATATTTCAAGTGCGATTTTACGAATCGTACCTTTACCCCGTCGCCTTTTACTAGTTTTGTTCACACCTGACTACGTTAAGCAGGTTGGAAGTAAAGCAGAATGCGCCTTAAGGCACATTCTGCTTTACTTTCAGTCTGCTTTAAGCTACCATGATCTAGAAAAAAAATCCGAATATTTAGGAAAAATCCGGAGAAATGGCAGCCCTGGATCTATCAGGAATAATAATCAATAAACACACTCACCACCCGGAAAATACAGGAGCCACTGTATGAATATGGAATTACTGTCACTTACTGTCTCTGCTTTTGTCACTTAAACACGGGTGGTGTGAAGCCGAGAACTAATAAATGCATAGAAAGATACAAGGCATACAACAATACATAAAATACAGTGGCAATAACTTACCTGAGGAAGCGATGTGCGACTGTCCTGGTAAGCGGTTGAAGCAAGAGAGCGAGAGAGACCCAGGGGCATCACTGGTATTACTGTCACTATAGTCTTTGCTGGTCTTACACATGGTGTCACTAAACTGTCACTGTTCCTAAAGAGTGTAACACTAGATCCAACGCTGAAAAGACTGTCACACCTCACTTCTCCGATCCTACTGTCCAATCGTCCCTAAATCGCTTCGACCTCAATTCAACCTCCTTTCTTTCTTTCTTTCTCTATATTAATAATAATAATAATAACGACTTTATTTCATGCGGATTACATATTTGGTATCGAACAAACAAACCAATTATCAATATGGTCCACAAACAAAAAACAGAAGGAACACAATTACAAATCAGTATTTTTTAAACCTTTGCAAACAGAGTGGACCCTGAAAAGACAGTTCTTCTCCTAGCAAACAATGTATACGATCAGAGAGCTTCTTAAGGAAGTATCTCATCTGGGTATACACTTTCAGCAAAAACTACTTTCGACATAATAAGCGGACTAAAGGTTAATAGTGTAATAGCCGATCAGGGGCTCAGCAGCCAAACCAAAGCCTACATGAAACCATCGTAACAATAACCCCTTACCGCATATGGCATAGTTCTAGTTTTTAAGACAGGTGATCACTTAAAGCAGGTTGAAAGTAAAGCAGAATGCGCCTTAAGGTGCATTAAGAAACTAATTACTCTTTCACGCCCCTTTCGGGTATTACGAGCAGGGGCAGTTTTTAGGTGCACCCATGGGACTGTACCCGGCCTTTCTCGATCCTCACTACGTCTCAATTTATGATCCTGACTGGGGGCTCCATTTTAACCCTTCGTGTCGGTAAAAAATAACTGGTCCTGAAGAGTTCTGTTACTTTTATTTCGTCATTGTATAGGTAAGTTTTCAGATAGCTCTGGTATACTCCACCACTCTCTCGTTTGGCGACCAACGCGGTTTCTGTGACTGTATATGCCAGGGCTGCCATAAGTTGACCTGAAAAATCCTAAGATTTCCAAATTTGCATTTTTCAAGTTCGATTTTACGAATCGTACCTTTACCCCATAGCCTTTTTCTTGTTTTGTTGGCATGCGACTTCTTAAAGCAGGCTGTAAGTAAAGCAGATTCTGCAACGTCACCGTTGAGGTTTTCAAATTCAATCAGTTTAGTATATATACAGTAAAACCTCCTTAATACGACCACTATATTGAAGGCTTATTGACTGCATGAAAGACAGGTGACAGCTTAAAGCAAGGTAGACGAAAAACAGAAAGCTCCTGAAGGAGCTTTATGTTTTACCAGCACCTTGCTTTAAGCAGTCACCTGCATTAAACACATGGTAATCAACACAAATTAGTGTTCGTAATAGAGAGGTTTTTCTATATTTTGGCTTTCTTTGTTAGCCCATGCGATAGATTGGTCTTGTCAGTTACAATTAATCTACGAAGCTCAGATATCCGAAACACATTGGTTGGTCAATATTGGACAGACAACAATACAATCGAAACTTTATAAAGTGACAGTACAAAATAATTAACTTTAGAACTTCGATATCTCGAAGTCGGTTTTGTCGAATATACCCATTTGTTTAAGTTAAAACGTGGCTAAGCCACGTTTTAACTTTGAAATATGGGTATGTTCGACTTAACCGAGCATGAAATAATGCAGTTCATGTGTCGAACTATCGGGTAGTTCGAGTTAAACTAGTTCGAGAGCCAAACCTGTATTAAGCAATCACTAAAACGGTGATATAGTTGTAGTATTTATTATTATAGTAGCTTAATGCAGGACAAAAGTAATGCAGAAGTCTCATATATGAGCCTTCTGCATAACACTTGCCCTGTATTTAGTGGTCTCCCCTCTTTTACGGTCAAACGATTTAGCGGCCACCGCTCTTGCACGATCATTATTCGTCTTTATTTTTTCTGTAGTTTCACACAGGTTTGACTGAACACTGACACCCTTGAAAACCAAGTTGAAACTTACCACAGGACAAAAGTGTTGCAGGTAAACCCCTCAATGAATATTCACACCATGTTACCCTAACCTTCATACGCCGATGATCCTGAAATAGAAAAAATGTTGCAGCCAAATTTCTTACGAAGTAAAGAAGAACTTAACTGTTTACATCAGACGTTAAGCACAGGTGATGTGAAATTCGTTTACACTTGTTTTATTCGAGGTGTTAGAGATAAGATGACAGGGCTGCCATTTCTCCGGATTTTTCCTAAATCTTCGGATTTTTTTCTAGAACATGGTAGCTTAAAGCAGGCTGAAAGTAAAGCAGAATGCGTCACAAGGCGCATTCTGCTTTACTTCAGCCTGCTTTAAACAGCCACATGTCAACAAAACTAGAAACAGGCTATGGGGTAAAGGTACGATTAGTAAATTCGAACTTGAAAAATGCAAATTTGGAAATCTTAGGATTTTTCATGTCAACTTATGGCAACCCTGAGATGAAGTCTATTGATAAATCAATGTTATATCCAAATTTCGTCATACCAGGTCCAATTAAGTATAGGTAAACCGTTTCTACCATTACGTCATCAATTCAAAAAAAATTATCGTCTGCTTTTATTTTTCAAATTTAAATTCTATGTATTTTGACGACTTAAAAAATCTAAATAAGTGTAAAGAGTTTTATACTGATCGAACGCGGCGTCTGATCAGGATCAGACCTGTTTAGAAGTAATTATTGTACTCGGGATAAGGCATGAAAGGGGTTGTTTTATCCAATATTTCGTTTTAATTATAGAGGATGTTACATACAGTGGGGAATCTGTTATTCTTTCCCGTTTAAACGCAAACGTACGCAAACGCAAAACACTAAAACGTAGAAAATAACAACTTTTGGACAATTCTGATATTTCATGTTTATCTTGGTGGCAAACAGTTTGGAGCCTGATCAGACGCCGGGTTACCCGGCGTCTGATCTGGCTCCAAACTGTTTGCACTGCAAATACTAGTTTTAGCGTAAACGCGTTTATTGGGAAAGAATAACACATTCTCCACTGTAGTTGATCATTTGTTATAATTTATAATACACGAGTTAACTAATATTTTAGTCAACTTGTTTATTAAAATGATAAGTAATGAACCTGAATATGTGATTCAACTTATTACGTAGACATAAAAAATGATTAAGTTAAATGAAGTCATAGGTTATAGTCTATCATTTTGTTCTTATATATACATGAATATTTTGCAAAATCGTCATCAAATTTGACGTCATATCGAAATATCGAAAATATTGAACGGTCTTCATTTCACTGCCAGATGCAGTTTTATTTGATAATTCCAATTTCGTTTTTTAATGTGCTTGATTTGATTGCATTGGCGTTACAACTCTTGTAACATATCGCCTACATCACTACAAAGCAGGGCTCCAGATAAGAGGGGGTTATTTGATCAAGTCTAACATTTTCTCACTCATTTCAGCACCAAATCCTATGGTGTGACTACTCATTAGAATCGTCTCGAAGAGACGATTCTAATGAGTAGTCACACCATAGGGTTTTAATCAGTAATGAAGGGTTTAGATTTTGAAAAACTCTCCTTATCTGGAGCTCTGTGTAACAAAGATGCCGTGTGTTTGTTGTCTGGTAATAGTCAAGGTCATGCTGTCTTTGTTGAAGGCTTGGTGTATTCTTGATTGCTAATATATCTAGGTTTTGTACATGTATATCTAGGATTTGTATCTGTAGATTCACTATCGGGTACAGTCTTGACAGGTCAGGTGAGAAGCCCATGAAAGAGGGGGCTTATCTGATCCAACTTGTATGCAACAGGGTAGGACTAAGAAGGTTAATTACGAATTATCGATGGAACTGCGTAATCTCATCAGTATCTGCATTCCGTTGACTTTGCTTTAACTCATTCACCCCTGAAACTTTTAATGGAAATCCCCATTTTCCAATTAAGTTTAGTCCATTGATGACAATGTAGGGATGTTTTCTGCAATCTATTGTAAATTGACAAACACTGCAGACCCTGATCAGAGGGTTTCTACAGGATCCCTGTGACCCGGGTCCACACTGTTTGTATGTTGGACAAGTACGAGCGTATACTCCTTATAGGTACAATGTTTAAAAATGACGAGTATACTCGTCGCTAGGGTTAAATGTGTTAACTCACTGGACAATAACTAGGAGTATATCGTGTCCTTTACCTACCTTGTACAAGGGAATAGTACACTTGTCTAATTCTAACAGCGTACACCAAGACATTGGGGCTCCTGAAACAGCTCCTCAGATCAGGGTCTGCAATGATAGTCACTTTGCTATAAACTGTAAAAAGAATCAAAGACAAAAACCACATAAACACACACAAAAACACCAACACAAAAACACCAAATATTATTAAAATGAACTTTGTCTGGGATGAATTAGTTACAGAAAGTCCAATAAATACATTTAAACAAAGGCTGCTGGTTGTATTTGCCTGCTGATCGAGAAGTCTGATCTGGATCTAACTTGTTTCGACATTTACTGTACACTCAGGGGATCTTCTAACCGATCAGTCAGATTAAAAGGTGCTACTCTAAAAACAAGTTAATCCGGTTACCAAAATTTACATTTTCCATGAGATGAAGATGTTTTATAACAGAAAAAAAAGTTTCATCGAAATTGATAACGAATTATAGAAAATATGAATGAAATTGTAAACTAGCCCTAAAATGATAAGTCACAGTGTCATGAATGACATTTGTCTGTTGGGCTACCAGCTTTCAACGCGACATAGGTGCCATATGTAGCACTTAAATGATTACTTTGAACAAGTACTACCTAAGTATTGATGACATATTGTCAACAGGCACTGAAATAAGAGTACTGAGGCAACTCCTGGTCGGTTTTCTTATAACATGTAAAATACCAAAACTGACACTGGCTGTCAGCTGTGGCTTAGTGATATTTACATAATACTTAAAGAATGCTACACTAAACGGATTCAGCGACGTGCAATGTTAATGTATCAATAAAAAAGGAAAATTTGAACCGCAAAATTAAAATTTTGCATTTAAACGATTGGCATTGATGCCGTTAACGCAGTAACGTTACGTTATTTTGACATTTTCGACGGTCCAGACATGCGCAAGTAGTCGTCGAAGACGCTACGAACGAGTGTGTGTGGCCAAAATGAAAGATTCCGTATGATGAGTTTTCCATCTGTAGGCGCTAATGACGTTATTCTCTACACTTCCGGTCTGACAAACTTTCCTCAAAACAAGCAGATATTGGCGAACAACATGTTGAATTGAGTTGCAGTTGGTGAAAAAGGATATTGATGGCTTATGTAAACGATTTTAGGGCAGCCAGGACGTAACATGTCCATGACGTTAACGTTGTATTTCACGTTGGCTCTGAATACAACATTTCGAGTGCTCTTGTGATTAGTACAATCCGCATTTTCGACATGTTAAATGTGTTTCTGTCAGGACGATTGATGCCCAAAAAATAATCAAAAGCTGTGTTTACTTATGTCCCCATATACGCTTAGATTCAATGTACATTCGACCTAGTATTTGAAACAAAACTGATTACGTCAGTGTGCCATTTCCTGTTTCGATAAAAAGGGATGGGTTAGAAGATCCTGTGAGTGTAGTTTCAGGTGATAATGTAATGCAAACAGAGAGCTCGTGTTCACAATGGATGTATTGGACAGCTTACTCTGTTGGATAAAACAATAAAACATGTATATAATGATTACATGAAATATTTGATTACTTATCGGTGTATGGGGTGTAGCCAAGTAGCAAGTATCAATGATGTTGTGAAGACGTCGAGTCTTCTTTAGCTCTTTCGTTGCAAATTTAGTCGTGAGAGTTTTACCCCTGCACCGTTTCATTGTCGTCTGCTTCAATTGTGTTGTTTGCAATTTCTTTTCAAAGTAAGATTCAAAGATAGTATGACTTAAAATTTATCGATACGAGTGTCAAACAGTTTGGATCTTGATCCAACGCCTTTGGCGCCGTTGGCAGTGAAATAGTTAATGTTAATACAATTAACCCTAGCGACGAATGTACTCGTCATTTACCAACAGTAAACCTTTAGATTAAACACTTGTTAAGGATGTCGACGCAGAACAGACGGCACCTAGTTGAGCTGTCCGGTCAGGGTTTGCACTGTTTGTCATGTTGATATATATTATACCAAACAATTATAAGGTTTTGATGCAGTAATCATCAGAAGTACACCGCTCCCTCTCTACAACGACACCCAATTGGAGACACATATTGTGTGTGTTGTTCGGAGGTAGTCATTATAGGGAGGGAAATTGGCTTACATTTGCAAACAGCCTTAATCCAGATTAGACGCCGCGTAACGCGGCGTATGATCTAAATCCTAGCTGTTTGCCAATCGTCATTAAGTTGTTTCTGTCAAAATGTCAATTAATAAACTTTGAGAAAAACAGCAGACGACCATTTTAAGTAGACGAGATTGCAGACGTGAATAGGATGTACATAATTGTTCTTTATAGGTGACTGCGACAAGGGTCGTTGTAAGGAGGGAGTCGTTGTTGGGAGGGCCGTTGTAGAATGGGAGCACTGTATGACATTTTAGTTTTTGTCATCGTCTTAAACAAGCATTACTGAATTGCAAAACTAATGGTCTACCGTGCCTGGGTGATTGTGTTCTTTGTTTAAAGATAATATATGAAGTGTATCAAATGATTAATCGGTTTTACTTTCAAATTACACAAAATAGTTCTAAGATTGGCCTTTTATATGTCATTCCTTTTCGATTAAAAAATATGTCATTTGACATCGTTTACACGTAAATGTTGTTTTATTGCTTATTGACTTTATTCTTGAAACGTTATGGCAATAATATTGGCATCTCATTCTGTGTGGTCATAACGTACACTAGCACTGATAAACATTAATCGTCAATTATTTCTAACAAATGATTTATAGTCTGTTTACAGTTTCCAAGAGCTTTAAAGCCACATTAGGTAAGCATACTAATTTTAATATATCTAAAGTATATAATCAAGGGTAATCATATTGTATAAACATTATTATGGGTCTTGTTGATCTTGGAAATGTTAGATAATGTTGATAAACTGGCATAAACAACTAAAAAGGGTGATTTATTTTAAACTGTTACATACCGAAAGTAGAAATGCCGATATAAATAGTTTAACCAATGTGTTTGTCCCGTGATACGACAAAACGCGTTGAATGTCGAATAACTCTTGTTGCTGATTGTAGTGACAATGTTGATACAGTGAGGAAAACGTTATTTTTCCCCAATAAACGCGTTTATGCTAAAACTATTATTTCCATTCCAAACAGTTTGGAGCCAGATCAGACGCCGGGTAACCCAGCGTCTGATCAGGCTTCAAACTGTTTGTAACTCAGATTAAAATAAAAAGTGAAAAATGTCTAAAAGTTGTTATTTTCTACATTTAAGTGAAATGCGTTTGCGTTTCGTTTGCGTTTAACCCTTTACCTGATAGCATTGTTTCTAGTATTGAAGATATGTTACTACTTAAAGCAGGTTTAAAGTAAAGCAGAATGCGCCCAATGGCGCATTCTGCTTTACTTTCAGCCTGCTTTAAGCTATTAACTGCTACAGTCAGTGGACATAATTATTCGCCACCATGCGAAAAAGTTGCTTATTTTTATCAGTATTTCTCAACTGTTTATTAGAATTAAAACTCTAAACAACATGCATTGTACTTATGTTTGGTTTTAAGAGTTTGTGCAGAGGGCCGTAAAATGTTTTCTAGTCTCGAATTAAGCATGTGGTTCTTTGGTTCTTGTTGCTAGGTGATTTTAGAATATACGTGCAAAATTTAAAATATGTTCACATTATATGGTTTCCATGGTAACAATAGATGAAAATTATGTAAGACTGCATCGGATTAACGAACACCTTACATATACGATTAATAGTAAAATAAGAAAGTGACATTCTAAAGCTCTGTAACTTTATGGTCAGTCACAAAGTTCTAAAATTTAATCGGTAAACTTGATTTCCCATAGACTCCCATGTTAATTTTAGCATTTATCGTATGTCAGTAAACTTGAACATTAACAATTTCTTTAACTTTCTTTAATTTCCTTTTGAAAGCGCACTATTGTGCGGGAGAATATGTTTGTAAATAAAAACATTCTTCAGTTCTAGTTATTTTTTTCATTTGTTACCATGGCAACCAGTTTAGTGGAACGAGTCGATTTTTTTCATTTATATTCTTAAGTTGCCTAGCAACAGATGTACTGGTCCGAACAGCAAAGAATAGTTCTATATTTGAAAAGTCAACACCCTAACTTTTAAACTGCCCTACACTGTTGTGTAATATTTTGTTCGACAATTGTGTGGTATCACCAGTAATGTAAAAAATGTGTGGAAAAAATGCCAAAATTTCGTAGGGTGGCGAATAATTATGTCCTATGACTGTAGAATAAGGAAAGTATTTAATATGACACATATTCATAACGGTATAATTTGGAACTATTTTCTTCAGCGGATGAATAAGATGAATGTGCTAAAAGTCGCTTCTATAAGGGAAAGGGTTAAACGGGAAGAATAACGTTTTTCCCATAATTGATAGTTCGGCCAAATGTTATATTCTGATTTTGTTGACTTGTCAGACATTAAAACATAATGTATTACGACGACCGGCTTTGTGTCATTTCTGACTGACAATATCAATGAAATCGCACATTGTTAAATGTTTTGACACAACTGGGACTCAAACCCAGAACCTTTATATTGCAAGTTACTAGGTATTAATCGTTCTACCAAATGAGCTATCAAACAACACAGTAAAGCATATCAACCTTGTCATTATATAAAAAGTTACCTGGGTGCACAACAAAATAGTTAATTGTAGGTCGCAGCATGACGTTAATTTTAAAAATAGATTTCGGAGACAAAATCGTTTTTCGCGGACACTTCACGACCTGTGTAGTTCAAATGGGATACAAAACATCAGTTTTATTCAAGTTTCCTCAATTGCAAAATGCGGCTTTAAATAGATTTAAACACTATTGAGATTTTTCTGGATTTCAGTCAACATTGATTTTTGGCAAGCTCATTGTTATGGTGTGAATAATAACCATTAATACGTATTGAAATATGAGACCAACAATAGCAGCAATACAGCATCCTAAATATACACTCAGTGCAAAAAGAAACGCACACTATATAACAATATTATCTGTATGTAGAAGGAAAGTAGTTGTGAAATAATCTTTTTATTACGGTCAGTAGTTCCGTCTAGGGCTATCAATGTTGAAAATGGGAGGTTTATCATTTAATTGGTATCATCACAACCTGTACAAATCGGTGCGGTGTTTTCAACATGCACTAGTTAACTCTTTCGCTGCCAAATTAATCGTGAGATTTTTATCCCACCACCGTTTCATTGTCGTCTGCTTCAATTTTGTTGTTTGCAAGATCGTTTCAAAGTAAGATTCAAAGTAGTATGACTTAAAGTATATCTATACGAGTGTCAAACAGTTTGGATCCTGATCAGACGCCGCGTTACGCGGCGTCTGATCAGGATCCAAACTGTTTGAAAACGCGCCTTTTGACGTCATTAAGAGTGAAAGGGTTAAAATACAGCACAGTAATTTTAAGTATATGTTTTTCTAAACTTGTGGCAGAATTAAATTGATCTTGAGATATGGTCTTAGTATCTTAAAAAAGTCTCTTAATCTGCGCCTGAGCACACTGTGCGTTTCTTTTTGTACTGAGTGTTGACCAAAATCCGTTGGTTCGTTGCCCTTCAGTGAGCACATTGTCTGTAACAAAATGTTGCCTGACATGTGCTTTTGATAAGTATTTGGCTGATTTTATTAGAGACAAATTGAGTGAATGTCATGTTCGGTGCATGGATCAGACGCCATAAAATTCGATGTCTGATCCGCATTCAAGGAAATTTCAAACACCTCGACAGGAGAATGATTACCCCATTCGTGCCCACGATCTCATATATGGGACATAGGCAAACAGTGTAGACTCTGATCAGATGCCGCATTATGCGGCGTCTGATCAAAGTCTACACTGTTTGCTGAATGGAATTTCAATATAAAACAACATGAAAATGAATTTTTTGACCAGGCATCCCTTTGATAAAAAATGGACTTATCCAATATAAAACATGGAAGAATCCACTGGGTATAAATGGGTTAATTATGTTTTTACCTGAGATTCCAAATATAAATAAACAGATAGTTTAATGATGCCTATTTAAGCATTGGCAAATATTCATAGACATCAAATTGAATAGCAGTCCGTAAATAAATACTACAATTATCTCCCCCAGATGCCCTCATAGAAGCCCAGTGGTGTCCGGAATATGGCTAGCACTACAACATATTGAACCGCGAGATCTGTATGAATTAAAGCATGCTCCTTATGCCTCAAAACATTTTTACGATTAAACGGTGTTGTAAATCAGGTCATTCGCCCTCCTGTCCGACCGTCCCTGTGTTTATCCCGTGCCTGGTGTTTATGTCCTATACCACATCAGATAGGGATGCCAAAGGTGGTGTGTGACTTCATCGCATGCCAAGTTCCTCTACTACATAAGATAGGGGTGCCAATTTTGGTATGTGAATACATCTTTAGATGCCGCATAATTACTCATTGCATTTGTGACCTTGGCCATGACATTTTACACCAATTGCAGAAAAAAGCTTTTCCAGATAATGTTTACTATACTATTTACTAAACTATTTTCAGGTCACTTATACCTTGACATTTGACCTTAGTAATAGAAACGCCATTTTCGAAGCATATTCCCTGTACCAAATCAGAAAGAGGTACATAATTCGATGTGTGGGTACGTATTAGCATCGCGGAGTGCCTCGTGTTCTTTTCAGGTCACTGTGACCTTGGCCATGATATGTGTCCTGAAATATGGCAAAAATGTTTATAGCATTGATCCCTTTACTATATCAGCTAGGGACACCAAATTTTGTGTGTAAGTACATTTTGGAATGGTGGGATGTGACGTATCATTTTCAGGTCACTATACCCGTAAGTCTCTGTGTATCTAGATTACATCAGATGGTACACTTGAATACCTTTCAGTTCTGAGGTAATATCGGCTACATATTATAACAGATAGAACGAAATGAATCCTATGTTCATTGATGGCTGTACATTTACTAGTTTTTATTTCTCGCAAGTGTGTCTCTTAACCCTTTACCTGATAGCATGTTTCTAGTATCGAAGATAGGTGACCATTTAAAGCAGGTTGAAAGTAAAGCAGAATGCGCCCTTGGGCGCATTCTGCTTTACTTTCAGCCTGTTTTAAGCCACCATATGCTAGAACATCGAAAGTATTCAATATGATATATACTCATGACTGATTGAATTGGAACTATTTTCTGCAGCGGAGGAATTAATCATATGCGCTAAAAGGCGCTTCTATTGGGGGAAAGGGTTAAGAGTAAATATTGTGTTTGGATGTGTCAATGGAGAAGCACCAACAACCTAGATATTCGTATCTTGACAGGGATTTGTTTTTTTATCAATAAACATAAACTATCCATAAGCAAAACAATAGTACATTAAATATTTATGTTTTTTTCAAACAGATATTTCAATATTCTTCCGATAGATAACCATAATCGCTAAACTTTACTGCCAATTGCGTCAAAAGACGCTTTCGCAAACAGATTGGACCCTGATTAGACGCCGTGCATTGCGGTGTGTGATTAAGGAACCAAATACTTTGACACCCGTATCGATATATTTTTCATTATCGATGTCCTCAATTCTAACTTGAAAACGAATATTGCAGACGGCACTATTAATGCAGTCGATATTTTAGCGATGAGAAGGTTAAAAGCAGACGATAATTATTAACAGTGAAAGTAGTTTATCCATTTGTGCCCATGATCCCATATATTGGACATAGGCAAACAGTAAAGACCCTGATCAGACGCCGCATTATGCGGCGTCTGATCAGAGTCTACACTGTTGCTGATAGGAATTTCATTATAAAACAAAATGAAAATGAAAGTTTTGACAAGGCATCCCATTGATAAAAAATGGACTAATCCAATATATAAACATAGAAGAATCCACTGCGTATAAATAGCAAAATAATGCAGACATTTTGTGAAGTGGACTGCAAAGGGAATACGCTGTAAGATGTTTGTTTCAGAAACTGTTTGAGCGTATTTAAATAACACTGTTGCTGTATTCAGTGATAATATTTACTTGGTGTTTTCAATTTCTGTCTGAGTTCATTCATTATGTATGGCAACCTGTCAAGTTCTGTCTATGGTATCGTGTATGGGTTTGTGTCTGGAATGTTGTAATGTGAACTACTTCTTGTAAATAGTCCCTATCGATCTTTACAATATACAAATATTAGCTGAGTTGTTTTTTTAAACTCACCAACCCCTGAAACATGTAATGCCATCTTAGTATTTCATGGTGTAATGTGAACTACTTCTTGTAAATATAATGCTCCCTCCCTCAACGGCCCTACTAACAACGACTCCCTCCTTACAACGACTCTTGCCGCTGTTCCCGAAACTGGACAATTATGTCTTTAGCTTTTATTGCTGCAATATCGTCTGCTAAAAATTATCGTCTGTTGTTTTTCTAAAAGTTACATATTTGACCTTTTCAGAGTGAAACACTAAAATACGAGTGACAAACAGCTTGAATCCAGATCATACGCCGCGTTACACGGCGTCTGATCTGGATTCAAGCTGTTTGCAAATGTAAGCCAAATTCCCTCCCTATAACGACTCCCTCCGAACAACGAACATATTTTTTTCTCCCATTGGGTGTCGTTGTAGAGAGGTAGCGCTGGAGTCCCTATCGATCTTTAGAATATACAAATATAAGCTGAGTTGTTCTTCAAAAACTCACTCTTCTTCTTCTTTTCGTTCGCTCTACACGGTCACTCCTGTTGCAGAGATGAACTGCGTTGTCCTTCTCAGGTCCTCCACGTCGCCATACAGTTTCTGGTGAAGTGGGTTCTCTGATGGCCATATCGCTCGCTGCCCTCTGCTGTTCATGTATTTTGCACCTCTGCAGAACATGCTCTGTTGTCTCGTCTTCTTCACCACCAGGACAGACAGGTGATGCCATCTTAGTATATCATGGTGTAATGTGAACTGCTTCTTGTAAATACAATGCTCCCTCCCTTCAACATCCCTCCCAACAACGACCCCCTTCTAACAACGACTCTTGCCGCTGTTCCCCAAACTGGACAATTATGTCTTTAGCTTTTATTGCTGCAATATCGTCTGCTAAAAAAAGTGTCGTCTGCTGTTTTTCTAAAAGTTACATATTTGACCTTTTCAGAGTAAAACACTAAATTACGAGTGACAAACAGCTTGAATCCAGATCATACGCCGCGTTAAGCGGCGTCTGATCTGGAATCAAGCTGTTAGCAAATGTAAGCCAAACTCGCTCCCAATAACGACTCCCTCCGAACAACGAAACTATTTTTTTTCTCCCATTGGGTGTCGTTGTAGAGAGGGAGCACTGTAATTAGTCCCTATCGATCTTTAGAATATATACAAATATAAACTGAGTTGTTTTTTAAAACTTACTATTCTTCTTCTTTTCGTTCGCTCTACACGGTCACTCCGGTTGCAGAGATGAACTGCGTTGTCCTTCTCAGGTCCTCCATGTCGCCATACAGTTTCTGGTGAAGTGGGTTCTCTGATGGCCATATCGCTCGCTGCCCTCTGCTGCTCATGTCTTTTGCACCTCTGCAGCACATGCTCTGTTGTCTCGTCTTCTTCACCACATGGACAGACAGGTGATGCAGCCAGTTTGAACCTTTAAAACTCACTAACCCTGACACATTGAATGGCCAATTCCAGTTTCCAATTAAGTCTAGTCTATTTTAAAGGGTTGCTTTTGTCAAATGTTTGCAATATGACAAAGAGTGCAGACCCTGATAAAAAGTTATTTTAAGAGCTCTCTGATCTAGGTATTTACTTGTTGCATAGCACAAGTGTATTCTTTGAATGCACACTGTTTACAAAGGGCATGTATGTGCTCGACAAGGGTTCAATGGGTTAAGACTACATGTTTTTTGTAGACGTGTAAAACCTGTGTGAAACTATCTTTCAAAGAAAAAATAAGAATCGAAATATTTTGACATCCGAAACAACGTTTTCTTTTATTCTAATTGCAACATTGTACAGACCAAGCACCGCTATCATATACGGCAATGTACCTGAGATTGTTTTACACTTCCAAATGCTGTATATAAAACAGCGACACAAAATGCTTTAGATGCATGCTGGAGTCAAAGAGTGTTGATCAAGACCAGTGTTTGGTGCGGCGGTTGGCATAGGTCAACACTGTTTGCAATGCAATAAGTCAGGTTTTCTCATGACACGGCTCGTATATTATATTAACGGTGATTATTTAGTTGAAATCAAATTCACTACAGTATTATTGCTCTCGGTGCCAGTAGAATCGTCCATGTTAATGTCAAGGTCAAAACAATATTCTTGATCAAATTATTTGTCCTTGAATGCTTCAAGTCTGAAAGCTGACTATCGACAAAAACTTACTTTGATTTGGTCTATAGATGTAAAAGAATACTAGTAGACAAATCAAATACAGTGAAACCCCTCTAAACCGGAACCTCTTAATCCCGGAAGTCTCTCTAAACCGGAAAAGACGTTGGTCACGATTCAAACCCTTCTTTACTTAAGGTGGTTCGCGGGTCAGCTTATTCTGCGTCAGAATTCTTTGAAACCTTGATTTAATTGAAATATACCATATGGAGAGTGAAAACTCGTTAAAATAAAAAAAGTTACAGTGCCGTTTTTTTCTGACAGGACCTTTTGTCGAGAAAAACTCCTTTTTTAATAAACAGGAATATTTTCTTTATAGAATGATATAACTCAATAATTTCTGTACATTCAAGTAAACTGTACATAGACTATAAGATATTGGGCAAACAAAAGTATTTCATGACATATTTTCTGGAAATATCAATATTTTAAAAAAATCATATTCTGAAAATCTCAAATTACAAAAAATCTAGCTGTTTAACATATACTAATTTTACTCTTATTAGATAGATATAACTTAATTCTACTAGGTCACAAAAATTTAATGAAAATCTACAGTAGAATTTACATTTTATACATGATTTCCTGAAATTCTGACAAAATGTTAACACAAAACGAGTAACCTCCCTCGAGTTCAACTTTAAAATGCCGTCAGCTCTAAATAATACCATAAGTCAAACCTGTAATAAGGAGCCATTGAATACGGTAGCCTGTAGATCTTTAAAGGCAAATGACTGCTTAATGCATAACAAAAGTAATGCATAAAGGCTCCTTTAGGATCTATCTTTTAGCATTACTTTTGTCCTGTGTTAAGCTGCCATCTGTTATATAGGCTATAAATCCTCACAAATTTAGCTGTCACTTGACTATACTTGCATCTGATATTATTCATTATTACTAGACTAAACATAGCCTGGCCTTTGACCACTGCGTTATGAATTGACTAGTCACTAAAATCGGACAGTTTGTTAAAAAAAAGTTTTGAAGCGAGTGGGAATCGAACCTAGAACCTTTGGCTTGCAAGTCAATCACCGTATCAACTGCGCTAACAGAGAAGACACTGAAGTTGATCAAACTTTTCTTTATCTAAATTTTCTACTATAAGCACATGCCGCAAATATCAGGTGAAAGTCATCAGCATTTCCGGAACTCGAGATGCGGGCCGCCCGCTGTCGAACCACCTTAACCCAAGATACCATGAACTACTTTCTATATTCTAGAAGATGATAGCTTAAAGCAGGTTGAAAGTAAAGCAGAATGCGCCTCGGGCGCATTCTGCTTTATTTTCAACCTGCTTTAAGTGATCACTTTATTTGGCATACTAGAAACAAGCTATGGGTTAAACCCCTCTAAACCCGACACCCCTCTTAACCGGGCATTTGTGTTGCCCCCAAGCATGTTCGGTTTAGAGGGGGTTCATTGTAATCTCTATAAAGTATTGGTGTATTCTGAAAAGTACATAATTATGTCTAAAAATCATAAACTTTATATAAAAGCAAAAGTACAAACCATATTAGAATCAGCTCTTTCTGGTGCACACCTCGGTATGAACCTTTTGACAGTGTCTTTCCATTTCAGGGTAGGTTCAGGAAATGTAAAAACAATCTAGTTACAAAGTTTACATGCAATACTTTTATTCATTTTAGAAATAGCATTTATTTCGATATCACAGAGTCGATATATAGTGTAAATCCTCTCTAACCCGACCGCTAAATTGCGTTAATTATTAGGTTAATAGGTTTCATGACAGGTTACTGTTTAATGCATGATGACCGTTTTTAAAACATAAATGTTCTTTAAGAGTTTCCTATTTTCCTGTCACATTGCTTTAAGCTGTCACCTGTCGTTAAGCCTTAGTTTTAATGGTCGTAATAGAGAAGTTTCACTGTAGTATATCAAGCAAACTCACCACATGTTTCTGAATTACCTTAAACAGTTGTACAGTATTCTAAAGTTAAGTTTTGACCAACCACATAACGACTTCTGAAACTATCACTTGAGTTTATTTAAAAAACATAATTTATATCAACAAAGCCACACTAACTTTCATAAAGCTGCCATCTGTCTTTTTACCTTTTTCCTGATATATACGCCTTTTAGCGCATTTGATTTATTCCTCCACGACTGAAATTAGTTCCAATTTGTACAGTCATAAACATGTTCCAACAGAAATATTTTCTTTATCCTGAAAGATAGTAGCTTACAGCAGGCTGAAAGTAAAACAGAATGCGCCTTAAGGCGCATTGTGCTTTACTTTCAACCTGCTTTAAGTAGTCACCTATTTCCAAAACTAGAAACAGGCTATGGGATAATGGGTTAATTAAAGAGGCGTGTGTGTTGGGAGTGTCGCTGGAGAGAGTTGTCATGTGAAATAAAACATTAAAAATAACTCTTACTGCGTAACCCCAATTATATATGAACACGTCTGTGGAAATTTTATAACCTATTTCTCGTAAACCATAATATTTCAACTAATAATCCACGCATCATGCTTGTAATAAGACTGTCAGCGTGTTAACCAATTTACCTGGCAGGCTACGGACGGTTTGTAATTTGTAATCTGCTTTTAGTTCTCTCATGGTTTTAGACAATTTGACTGAAAAAAACAGCAATAAGTAGGACAAACAAATGAGGAAATCGGCGTCTGATCAGGATCGAACCTTTTGCAAATACATGTACATGTACCTGTAAAACGGGATAATGTAGTGAATGGGATTAATAACCTATAAGCGCGTTTGC
The DNA here is from genome assembly GCA_922989275.2 of Gari tellinella. Lineage (NCBI taxonomy): Eukaryota > Metazoa > Mollusca > Bivalvia > Cardiida > Psammobiidae > Gari > Gari tellinella. The sequence continues at coordinate 59,906,527 of OV277858.1, forward strand.
AAACATTTTGGAACCTGATTAAACGCCGCGACATGCGGCGTCTGATCAGGAACCAAACTGTTTAACACTCATTTCAGTCCCGTCATTCATATATGTACTTAATCTAACTTTAAAACCTTTTACGATATTGCAGACAACAATATTGAAAGTAGACGACACTATGGCGGTGTAAGGGTTAAAAACTCACGATAATTTAACAGTAGTGGGGTTAAGTATGTTTCATCCCAGGACCCGGGAGGAATCAATTACTTACCTGTAATGTGTATGTCATGGTGAGGGTAAACAGGGGTTTCTCGTTGTGATAGGCATTGTCGAGTTTAATTACCTTCCTAAGATTTAAACCTTTCCAGGTGGGAGGAAAACCTGACAACATTCAAAAAACAAATTAAGTTTATGTTTCTGTTAACAAATGGGTTAACCTTGGTTCGTGTTTCATGTAATGTTTTGCAGTTTCTTATTGTATTCTCGTATTGCGGTAGAGGAATTTGTTGAGTAAAAGTGCACTGGCTGAAGATATGCAGTGAAAACATGTTATATACAGTGACTAAAACCCTTTTCTTTCCAGCTTAAACGCAATTTTTACACAAACGCAATGAACTGAAATGTAGAAAATTACAATGTTTTGTAATTTCTATTTCTATCTATTTCACCCCTTCCACTGCCGTATCAATTTTTAACAATTGTCGTCTGCTTTTATTTTTCAAAGTTAATTTTTAGGTATTTTGACTTAAGAAATATTGAAACGAGTGTTAAACAGTTACGCGGCGTCTGATTAGGATCTAAACTGTTTTCAAATAACTACTGTACTCGGGGTAGGGCAGTGAAGGGGTTAAAGCTTGTCCTTAAACATTTCGGAGCCATATCAAACGGCATCTGCTTTTGCTCCAAACTGCAATATAAATAATAGCTTTAGCGATTTGGGGGGATTTTTTTCTCAATTATGATGTCACCATTATAAAATACTGTAAATAAATATCCTTTTTAATATTTGCTTAGCCCATTAGATGATCTGCCCCCATTGTCATGCGTTTATGCCTTCAGTTTGTACATGCACTATGGACAATAGTTTCTCATTATACAGTCATGACTATGCACCAAATACAAGCATAATCCTCACCATACAAAGAAAGAGAGAAAGAAAGATGTAGTTCTTATACCCTAGCGTATCTACTTACTCGTGACTGTAGAAACCAACAGCAGTGTAGGCACTATGGACATCAGTAAGCCCATTTAATGATATGTACAAAAACCTGCAATTAGAAAAAATAAAATAATGAATGAAAATTATCAAAAACCTGAAATAAGATAGAAAACTAGATGTAACAGTAGCAACGATGATGATTATGATAATAGAATACCTGTCTTAGCGTCAGGGAGAATTGTAGCGTAATGGGGAAAAGGGAGGTAATTTAAAAGTTTAGGCTAGATTGTTGTTAATATTAATATTGGGGTTTTAAACAACTTCAGGACTTTCACTAGGCATTTTGAATAATTATTATAATCTGTTTATTTTTCTTAGTAATGTATATGTATTTGTTGATGTTCATGTTTGTAAGCCCTTTTGCTTGTTAATAGAATCAAGCACGGCTTCTGGTCAAGACGGACGAGTCTAGACCCGAGGTTTGTCTGTTCCCAGTCGGAATCGAGCTTTAGCGAGATTCCGACAGGAACAGACAAACCGAGGGTCTAGACTCGTCCGTCTTGACCAGAAGCCGTGCTTGATTATTTTTCTCGCTTAAAATACCTCTTAAAACGAGTATATTAAAGGATTTGTAAAGACCTACTTTTTTCCCGTATCACACATTCCATATCCAATAGCAACAAACAGCTGTTTGAAGGTCGCGCTATTTCAGCTTGGCTTTGACATCTATTTGTAATTTTGTACACACGTTTTAAGAAGAAAACGTGTCCAACTTTAGATCATAACTCAGAAATACAAACGGTTTTTATTGAATCCAAGCGGTTTGAATAGTTTAAGTTATCGAAACGATCATTTCTTCCTTTATATACGTTCTACTTCCAAGCCATAAAAACAACCGACGTCAATGACGTCACATAAGAACGTGACGTTACGCGGATACTCAATCATTTGAAACAATCAACAAAAACAACATAAACAACAGTCTGTCTGATTTAAGATTCAAGTAGAAAATAAGGGTAAGATCTCTAAGAGAGTACCCCGGGAAAGAGACGTAAAAACGAATAAAGCAAGCAAGTAAGGGTCTGTAAAAAAAAATTGACGTCCAGGCGATAATGATGCAAGCTGCGGGATCCCAGAACGTGGGATGAGGCAGCTATTAGTCACACGTGGGACGCTAAAACTTAGTAGAACAACAACAAAGGGTCTGTAAATGTGAAGGACTAGTTACTTGTATGTTCCTCTCCTCAAACAAAGAACTCGGTATTCGTGACGGGCAAGGCTTCCCCTAGAGCTTTGCCCGCTACAGTAGCATTCTGATTTTCTTTCAACATGCTTTAAATGGTTACCAGCTGACAATGTCTTAAAAATATAATAAAACTGCTAATTGGTAACTGTATTCCGTTTTACCAAAAAATTGTAACACTACTTTCTTTTCAAAATAAAGATAAAATGTCAAGTAATGGAAATTTCTGATTCAAATTGTGATCACGAAACTGATTTTCGTTTGTGATTAACTTGAAGCCTTTACTGTTCCTAAATGTGTTATGTATTAAACAGTGCTCTAGATAAGAGGGAATAAACTGAACAATTCCATCAATTTCTCGCTCGTTTCAGAACGAAATCCCATGGTGTTACTACTCATTAGAATCGTCTCGAAGAGACGATTCTAATGAGTAGTGACACCATTGGGTTAATGCATAAACAAAGATTTTAATTGGAGCATGTCTTATCTGGAGCCCTGTTAAATTCACGAATAATTAGTTTACGAATAAATTCAAGTCCCACTGATGCTGGTCCTCAAGAGATGACTTCTTTCGATGTTTAAGACCTGTGGGTTTTGAAAGAAAGGTCAAGCAGATAACTCAACCGGTACCATTCTGCTTTACGTTATCCTGCTTTTAGCTGCAGTCTGTCCTAACCGTCTACTCTACATTGATTGTTTCTATTTTTAAAGACAGATGACATCTCAAAGCACGTTGTCAGAAATTTCAAACAGATAACTCAATCAGTACCATTCTGCTTTACGTTATCCTGCTTTAAACTGATGTCTGTCCTAACCATTTACTCAACATTGCCTGTTTTCTATTTTTAAATACAGATACTCAAAGCAGGTTGAAAGTAAAGCAGAATGCGCCGAAAGGTTTTACTTTTACTTTCAGCCTGCTTTAACCTACCACCTGTTATGACATAGAATATATTTCTTATTAAGAATGTCCAAGACTGTACAGATTGAAACTATTTTCTTCCATGAAAAAAAATATTAAAGGTGTAGAATGCGTTTTTCTTGAGTAATGCGTTTTTCTTGAGTAATAGGTTAATCACTATTATAAATATCTGTTGTTTAAGTGGTTTTGATAGAGACTTGTATAAAATCAAATCTCTGCACCTCAACGTTCTATATTTAAAAAGCCACTTGCTGTTAACCCTAAGCCTGCTACTCACGACTATAGCTCCATATGCAAACAGCTTGGATCCGGATGAGACGCCGAGTAAATCGGCGTCTCATCCGGATCCAATCTGTTTGACACTCGGACAACATTTTTCAGCAATTTTGAAGCACTTTGAAACTTGAAGCAGACGAGAAATATAGCAGACGACAATTTATTTGGCGGGCTAAGGGTTAAAGATATCTCCTGACGACCTTTTGGTCATAACGCCTTGCCAGACAATTTACCTGCAAATCTCATGATTCTTATGATTACCTGTACTACAGTAAATCATTGAGGTGTTTCATGTGAGACCCGCACCATATAATTGATAGTTTGGTTAGTAAAACCCATTGAAAATCCCCATTGAGTGTGATTATGTAAGGGCCTCTCTAGGCAACCTGAGATTTGTGACATTGGCTGTGCATGCTTTGCTACTGTTTAACCGTTACTTTCACACCGACCGAGAATGGGGTGGTAGTCCATCAATTGACTGAGGAAATATCTTTAACACCGACAATTCGTTTTATGACGTCCATTGTAAGGCTTTATACAGTGCTCCCTCTATACAACAACTCCCAATGGGCGACAAAGAGTGTGTATGTGTGTTGTTCGGAGGGAGTTGGCTTTCATTTGCAAGCAGCCTGAATCCAGATCAGATGCCGTCTTAATTCAAACTGTTGTCATTCGTCATTATGTTTCCTTTACTGTCATTCTGTTGGATATGACAACAGCAGACGATAATTTTAACCCTTTCCCTTATAGAAGCGACTTTTAGCACATTCATTTTATTCATCCGCTGAAGAAAATAGTTCCAAATTATACCGTAGTGAATATGTGTCATATTTAATACTTTCCTTATTCTAGCAGTTAATAGCTTAAAGTAGGTTGAAAGTAAAGCAGAATGCGCCTTAGGGCGCATTCTGCTTTACTTTCAACCTGCTCTAAGTAGTCACATATCTTCAATACTAGAAACAATGCTATCAGGTAAAGGGTTAAGAAGAAGATATTGCAGCGGTGAAAGGCAGCGGCAAGCATTGTTGTAATAGGGAGGGCTTTTGTAGAGAAGGTTTACTGTAGTGTATTAAATAACCATGTAAAACTTCTTGTCATGGAAATTATTTATGAACTCAGCTACATGTACTAGGAATAATAACATAATGCTGCAGGTGCATTATATCGACTATTTCGTGAAAATTACAACACGATGCGATTCCTTGTTCTATAGAGCGGTGACGAAGTAATTCCTAATTAGAGATTATGATGATTGCTGTGCAGATTGTCTAATACAATTTTGACAGGTTAGCGGGAATTTTTATCTTCTTACAAAGATTAACCTCAAATCTTCAAATATTAAAAACAATGCATAATTAACCCTCGCTTTCATAACAACGTTAAAACAAGCCAGCAGACACACAGCGTTGTTCCAATGTGTGCCTGCTGGGAATGCTCGTTTCATTGTACTGTGGAGAATCTGTTATTCTTTCCCGTTTAAACGCAAACGTACGCAAACGCAAAGCACCAAAACGTAGAAAAGAACAACTTTTGGACAATTCTGATAATTCTTGTTTATCTTGGTGGCAAACAGTTTGGAGCCTGATCAGACGCCGGGTTACCCGGCGTCTGATCTGGCTCCAAACTGTTTGCACTGCAAATAATAGTTTTAGCGTAAACGCGTTTATTGGGAAAGAATAACAGATTCTCCACTGTAAGTAAACTTGTAAAGAAAAAAGCTATAGCGCCCCTCTCTACAACGGCCCTCCCAACAACGATTCCCTCCTTACAACGACCTTTGTCAAAGTTCCCTAAACAGTATAATTATGTATTACGCTTTTACTGCTGCAATATCGTCTGCTTAAAATTGTCGTCTGCTGTTTTTCTCAAAGTTACATATTGTACATTTTGACAGAAAAAATCTTAATTACGAGTGACAAACAGCTTGAAACCAGATCAGACGCCGCGTCAAGTTGTTTGCAATGTAAACCAGTTTCCCCCTCCCTATATCGACTCCCTCCGAACAATTTAACGCACACAATGTGTGTCTCCCATTCGGTGTGGCTGTAGAGAGAGAGAGTGTGCTGTACAGGGTTATCTTTCTGTCTTACTTTCGTTTTTATTTTCAGAAACAGCCTGTCTAACTGCTTCACACATCAGAAATGGTGTCTTTCTTTCAAATAGTTGCTGCAGCTTGTTTATTTGCATTAACCCTTTACCGTATAGAAGCGCCTTTTAGCGGATATGATTTATTCCTCCGCTGAAGAAAATAGTTCCAATTTAATCAGTAATGAATATGTATTATGGGGAATATTTTCTAGATTATAGCACATGATAGCTTAAAGCAGGATGAAAGTAAAACAGAATGCGCCCTAAGGCGCATTCTGCTTTACTTTCAACCTGCTTTAAGAAGTCACTTATCTTAAGTACTATAAATAGGCTATCAGGTAAAGGGTTAATATAGCAATTTGAAAATGTAGGGAAAATAATTCAGTCGCACCATTGTTATGAAGCATAGCTTCACAAAAGATTCATCATAATATTAAATGTATATAATGAAAATCACCCCGGACTATTTGCTGTCCCGAAAGTTACTGTATGACTATTTTAACCCTTTCCCCCATATAAGCGACTTTTAGCGTATTCAATCTATTCCGCCGCTGAAGGAAATAGTTCCAGTTTATACATGTACCCTCATGAACAATTACCAGGTTTACAAAAATTTTATATAGCCTAGCAGAATATAGCTTAAAGCAGGCTGAAAGTAAAGCAGAATGTGCTTTGTAATCAGCTTTTAGTTCTCTCTTGATTTTCATTTTAGCCCTTTCACCGCCAGAGTCGCCTTAAGTCGAAATTTGAAAACAATTTTGATCCTGATCAGATGCCGCATTACGCGGCGTCTGATCATGATCCAAACTGTTTGACACTCGTTTCGATATTTCTTATGTCATACTCTCTTAAATCTAACTTTGAAATTATATCGCAGACAATAATATTGAAGCAGACGACACACTAACGGTGTAGGGGTAAAAACCTAAGCTGTAGTATGTCCTAACCATCTACTCAACCTTGCCTGTTTCTATTTTTAAAGATACTAAAACGTAGAAAAAAACAACTTTTGGACAATTCTGATAATTCTTGTTTATCTTGGTGGCAAACAGTTTGGAGCCTGATCAGACGCCGGGTTACCCGGCGTCTGATCTGGCTCCAAACTGTTTGCACTGCAAATAATAGTTTTAGCGTAAACGCGTTTATTGGGAAAGAATAACAGATTCTCCACTGTATGTATTACTAACAATGTTTAATGTGCCAAATTGAGTTATCCGTTTTGAAATATGTGTCTGTCTTATTTCAGGAGCACCTTAGAGGCATCGACAAACTATTTATTGACATTTATATGTTTGGAACAAGTATGTAAATAAAAAAGTGATTTTCTGTTCATAAATCTATTTGCTAGTTACTGTATGATTATAAACTCATTCTCCCCCTTACACTTTTAACAGACGATTCCAATTTCCAATTAAGTCTAGTCTATTTAAGACTTTTTATGGGCTTTTGCAATATAAAGGACTAAAATTAAAGAGCCTTCTGGTCGTGGTCTACACTGCGTTGAATAGGATATTGTATTCTTTAGTTGCTAGGGTTGAAAGTGTAAAGGATATAGCGGCGAGTCAACTTGCATTTGCAAACAGTTTAACCCATTTGCGCCTAGTGGATTCTTCCATATATTATATTGGATTAGTCTTTTTTATCAAAGGGATGCCTGGTCAAAATTTTCATTTTCATTTTGTTTGATATTGAAATTCCTATCAGCAAACAGTGTATACTCTGATCAGACGCCGCATAATGCGGCGTCTGATCAGAGTCTTCATTGTTTGCCTATGTCCAATATATGGGATCGTGGGCACACATAGGTTACAGTAACACGGAGCAGGTGCCTCATATATTGGCGTCTGGCCTGGATCCGATTTGTTTAAAGATAAGGTGTGCGCCTTACGAAACGGCGTACGACAAAAAAAAACCATCTTATTTCCTCTTGATTATACGATTCCAAAGAGATGTCACAAGACAGGGTTACTTGGAGAATCAATAATAATTGAGATTTTTAAACAATATAATTTGTCGTACGACCTTTCGTAAGACGGACCCTGATCCATGGATAGTTAGAAATGCACTGAATATTGATTTTATTTCACAATTTTAGCAGGCAATACTTTTGAAGTAGGCGAAATTTGATTTATTAAACGACCATGTGCAGAGATTTTTTTCCATAAAGTAAGTTTAAATCAAAACTTTATTAGATTACCCTGTCTGGCACGACTTTCAACGATACTCTGTAAAATGGCGTGTACATTGTATGTATTACTAACAATGTTTAATGTGCCAAATTGAGTTATCCGTTTTGAAATATGTGTCTGTCTTATTTCAGGAGCACCTTAGAGGCATCGACAAACTAATAATTGAAATTTATATGTTTGGAACAAGTATGTAAATAAAAAAGTGATTTTCTGTTCATAAATCTTTTTTTTTTTTAAATAAAAACCCCAAAAACAAAACAAGAACTGTGTCACAGTTTGTGACAGATGTCCCAAGAAACGGTTATTGGCATTGAAAAGCATTTTGTTGTTATATTCAAATAGTATCAAACACAGCATTTAACAATGGTATAGGAAATATACTCACACAATAAGTATCCTTTGTGATAGAGGTCAGGAGATAAGGTCAAGATCACAGTGAAGGCTCTTCTCTCTTGCTGATATGGTAGTGGAAATAAGCTCCGGACAAGCATCTTCTGAAATTGAGGTCAATTTTCAAATCAGGGTCACCATGAAAAACTTCTAAATATGTACACCCACATGCTTTTGTATCCCTAGTTGATGTTACGCGGCGTCTGATCTTGATCAAGCTGTTTGCAAATGTAAACCAAATTCCCTCCCTATAACGACTCCCTCCGAACAACGAACATATTTTTTTCTCCCATTGGGTGTCGTTGTAGAGAGGGGGCGCTGTAATCCCTATCGATATTTAGAATATACAAATATGGGCAGACAAGTGATGCAGCCAATTTGAACCTTTAAAACTCACTAACCCTGACACATTGAATGGCCAATTCCAGTTTCCAATTAAGTCTAGTCTATTTTAACCCTTTCCCCCATATAAGCGACTTTTAGCGTATTCAATCTATTCCGCCGCTGAAGAAAATAGTTCCAGTTTATACCCTCATGAACAATTACCATTACACACTTTTTATATAGCCTAGCAGAATTTAGCTTAAAGCAGGCTGAAAGTAAAGCAGAATGTGCTTTGTAATCAGCTTTAAGTTCTCTCGAGATTTTCATTTTAGCCCTTTCACCGCCATGGTCGCCTAAAGTCGAAATTTGAAAACAATTTTGATCCTGATCAGATGCCGCGTAACGCGGCGTCTGATCATGATCCAAACTGTTTGACACTCGTTTCGATATTTCTTATGTCATACTCTCTTAAATCTAACTTTGAAATTATATCGCAGACAATAATATTGAAGCAGACGACACACTAACGGTGTAGGGGTAAAAACCTAAGCTGTAGTATGTCCTAACCATCTACTCAACCTTGCCTGTTTCTATTTTAAAAGATACTAAAACGTAGAAAAAACAACTTTTGGACAATTCTGATAATTCTTGTTTATCTTGGTGGCAAACAGTTTGGAGCCTGATCAGACGCCGGGTTACCCGGCGTCTGATCTGGCTCCAAACTGTTTGCACTGCAAATAATAGTTTTAGCGTAAACGCGTTTATTGGGAAAGAATAACAGATTCTCCACTGTATGTATTACTAACAATGTTTAATGTGCCAAATTGAGTTATCCGTTTTGAAATATGTGTCTGTCTTATTTCAGGAGCACCTTAGAGGCATCGACAAACTATTTATTGACATTTATATGTTTGGAACAAGTATGTAAATAAAAAAGTGATTTTCTGTTCATAATTTTTTTTTTTTTAAATAAAAACCCCCAAAAGAAAACAAGAACTGTGTCACAGTTTGTGACAGATGTCCCAAGAAACGGTTATTGGCATTGAAAAGCATTTTGTTGTTATATTCAAATATTATCAAACACAGCATTTAACAATGGTTTAGGAAATATACTCACACAATAATTATCCTTTGTGATAGAGGTCAGGAGATAAGGTCAAGATCACAGTGAACTAAAAATAGTACGCTACACTCCATCATCAATTGCTCTAGTCTCTTGCTGATATGGTAATAAGAAAGCTTCTTCTGAAATTGAGGTCGATTTTCAAAACCAAGATCACCATGAAAAACTTCCCAAGATGTACACCCACATGCTTTTATATCCCTTGATAATGTAGTGAAGGGCGTGCAATCATTAACTGAGGTGACATTGCAAGGTTAAGGTCACAGTGACCTGAATATGTCGTAGCTTGTTCTAAAATGAATATCAAAGATCAGGGTAAAAGGCCAAAGTTTCAGGGTACCTGGAAATGGTTTGTTACGCTCTGTCGTCTTGAGTTGTAGCGGAGCCATCTGTGTATACATGGGTTCATGTTGCTGATGGATATCTGTCATCTATCATGGCTATAGTAAGGGATCTCTTGGCTGTTTCTCCCTCAGTATCTAGAAGTCCAGGGACAGTGGTGTTGACGTTTAGGTTGGTTAGGTCATACATCCAGGTTCGGGTAGGTCTGATCTACAAAAAGGAGCAGTTGTCAGTCCAAGGTTTTCGACAGTCTCTTTGATTCATGTGTAAAACTACATCTTTTTAGACGTTTTTTGTGAGACGTTCCATTTTTCCTTCATAGGATGATCTGGTAGGTACTGGTACTTGCTGGCTAGTATGAGTGCTTTGGTCTCTCTTCTCTTGACAAATGGTGGGATGGCAGTGACTTCTTCCATAGCCTTTATTGGTGTGGACTTCATTGCTCAACCAACCATTCTGTCTCCCCACAAACGCCCTTCGTGTAACCTCTCTCGACCAGGAGGCACTGAGGAGTGAAGAGGAGGCATAGAGGAGTCGAGATGCACAGAGTTAGTAGCTATTTGCGGATAGCATCTAACTTTGTGCATCTGGATGACTACATGAGTGCATTTATGATTCTATTTGTAGATATAGCAAGTGAATAAAATGTAATATACCATATAAAGAGTACCGGTATTGTTCATGTACTGTCCCCAACCAACCATTCTGTCTCCCCACACACACCCTTCGTGTAACCTCTCTCTCGACCAGGAGGCCTATCTCAATACAAGCTAGAGGATTAAAGTGTGTCAAAATGAGTCAGTATGGCTTAATGGGATAAATGTGTTTACATTTATATTCGAAGAGAATGAAGTATTCTCCACTGTAACTTAGACAACTGTAATTAAGCCAATTCACAGGTTTGGGCAAATGCCCGGGAGGCTTCAAGGCTCAGATGAAATATTCATCAAACCCAAGTTTTGATGTTAATTGCTCCTTTCAACTGTGAAAATCTATTCTATATTATCCACGGTTGGCATAGTAAGACTCAAAGAGCTTAATTTTCTATAGTGAGCTCTTTCTTCACATCATCTTAACCCTATATACTCCATAATATACGGAAGATACACATTTTAACACATTTAATTTATTCCTATATAGAAAAACACAGTTCCAATTGATACAGTCATGAATGTCCACCATAAGAATATTTTCTTTATCCTACTAAAGTAACTTAAAGCAGGCCAAAAGTAAAGCAAAATGCACCTTAAGGCGTATTCTGCTTAACTTTCAACCTGCTTTAAGTCAGTTCACCTATCTACAATACTAGAAACATGCTGTGGAGTAAATTGGTTAACTTACTTGACTTGTAACCTTGATTTCTTTAGATAAGGGAAGTTAATTCTAAATATTCAGATGGTTTTCTCTGCACAAAAGTAATGTAATTACTCATTAATTGGTGTAACATTATCATGATCAAAATAGACAAAACCTTTGTTGCAATTTCGATTCTGTGCAAATTTAGTTTTAATATAAATCCATTCAAATGCATAGACACTAGAGTGTAAACAATATTAACTCTTTGCATGCTGGGTAATTTTTCCGTCTGCAACAATTGTCTTCTGCTACTGTTCTAAAAATAGAATTTTCAAATATTTATTTTCAAAACATGCTAGAAGTGTCAAATAGTTTGGATCCTGATGGAACCCTGCATGATGTGGCATCTCATTCGGATCCAAACTGTTTGCAATGGTGATCACTGTGGTATATGTATCCGCTGCTAGAATGCAAAGAGTTAGAATATAACGTAGTTTTGTATAGCTGAGGATATTGAGAGCAGATCACTGACTCTATACACGATGGATCTGATTTCAATCAAATTTCATCTCCTCTTAAAATGTCATACAGACATTGTGCAAAAGTATAATTTTTTTTGGCAAAACTGCAGTTCCTAGTGTGAAAACACTCATGTATGGCATAAATTATTACACATATCCAAGCTGGATAACTCTTGACCAATTCGCCAAATTTCTTTAACATACTCATTCAAGAACTTAATTTATAATGGCCACAAACTGTTTTACAAAGTTTTATCGAAATCCAATCAAATTTGAAGACACTATAGGGAAATATCAAAAAATTTATGAAAACCTTTTCTTGCATATCTGTGTACATCAATTGCACATGTCTATCGACACAATGATCTGATTTCATCATGATCAATATTCAAATTACTTCAAGAATTTATACTTATATTAATTGTGTGCACGTATCAAAATCCATTCAGAAACCGATGTTGCTGGAGTGTAAGCACTCATTGAATATGGTATTTTGTCTACACCAAAGATTGTAATGTTATTACTCCTCTGTTAGTCAGATTATATAATCAGTATACTGAGGGAATACAAAAAGTGCAGTTAACCCATTACTCCACAAATATACCAGTCCTTTACTTTATTCCTCCACTATAAGAAATATTTTCTAAATTCTAGCAGATGGTAGCTTAAAGCATACAAAAGTGTGACCAGGTTTTTTTCCATACCTCCATGAATACAATAAAATATTCCGAATTATTCCTTATACATGTAATTTAATATCAATTCTGAATTTAAGAAAGTAGTTAATTGGATTTGATTTGTTTTGATTTTACGTCGCTTTCAACAGTATTTCAGCCATATCGCGACGTCCAGCTAATTTTAGGTGGAGGAAGACCCCAGAAGTCCTTTATGCACTGTTTCAGGCACAAATCGGCAACTGGGTAGAACCACCGACCTTCCGCAAGCCAGCTGGAAGACTTCCCCACATGAAAAATCCGAACGACCCTACTGGGATTCGAACTCACAGCGGTGAGGAGCTTAGTGGTGTAAGTCACAGCGACTATACCACTAGGCCACGGAGGCCCCCAAGAAAGTAGTTAAATAGAGAATCTGACGCGAATGTTCTTTTTTAACGTTTTTAAAACGTAGGTTGTAGTCCCTCCGCCATATATATTTTCCGCCAAAATGCGACGTTGTTACGTAGTAACGTCGACGTCAATGACGTCTTTTGGCATCCTGCTTCATGCAGCGCTTGTGAAGAGCAGTTGGACTAAGAGAAAGTAGTCCTGACAAGGCGTGGCCTGAATTTAATTGTTTTCATGGAGTTATGAAACAAAAATTACAGCCAATCAAAGCTAACCAAATGTAATGAAAACAAACAATATTAAATTATACAGTCATAAATATGAATTCTAAGAAGTAATTTCTATATTCTAGTATGTATTAGCTTAAAGCAGGCTGAAAGTAAAGCAGAATGCGCCTAAGGGCGCATTCTGCTTTACTTTCAACCTGCTTTAAGTGGTTAACTATCTTCAATACTAAAACCAGGCTATGGGGTAATGCGTTAAACATCTTTAAATCTCACAAATAGTTCTATTGTTTATCAATTCTATATTCTCCTGCCAACATTTCATTCGTTCAATACTGCTTTCAGCTACTGTAATGTATGAATCCAAGGAATACGCGCTCACTACATCATTGCTCTAACAGCGTGTGTCATAATCTGAGTCATGTGACGTAGCACAATAGCCATTGACATGATATGACCTGCTAAACTGGCCGGTTTTCTTACGGTCACGCGACATCATCATCATGATCATCTTAGTAATCATCATCATCATCATCTTCAGTAATCGTCTGACCCTATCAAGGGCATATTGGCGATGTGGTAAAACTATACTCAACAAAAGTTCGGTCACCTTATATTTCATTCAGAAAAAGAAATATGAAGAAATAATTAACCATTTGATTGTGTTACAATGCCAATGTAATCAATTTGGAAACAGATTATCACAATTTGTCGGCTATCACCTTTCCGTCTAAGCTTAAACAATAACTTATGTGGAGGGACCCCAGATTTTGAAAGTCACAGTAGTTCTTAGGCCCAATGTTAGTAATGAGTATTGTCCCTATCAGCTGCAATAACAGTTTTGTATCGACTTCTCATAGACGAGAAGAATTCAGCAAAAGTATTGATGACCTTCTTTTCTCACACATCGACGACGTCACGCTCCAATGCGTCAACGTTTGGAAGCCGATGAAAGGGACGAGCACGTTTCTTGAGAATGTCGCAGACGTGCTCTGTAGGGTTAAACTCCTCTTTATAACATAACAGACGGCGTGAGCGTTGAATAACATCCGTTGTTTAAATGTCATATATAACTAGTTATATAACTATGCAAATGAGGTACGCCACGACGTCGTTTACTTGCGACGTCGTTAAAATGCGTTCTATGCGCGTTCGATTTCCAACGTCTTCATTCCATCATGTAGATTCAATTTATAGATTTTTGGTGTAATCAATCAATATTAGATCCACATGAAAGTGTTTATTAATACATATAACAACATAAGCATTATGCTAGTGAACGGGGTTTATTTGGAACAACTTATTTCCTGTATAGATCTACTTATATCGCGCTTAGCATTTACTTGACCTCAAAGAATGGGATAAATAACATTTCTAGGTTTTGTTATAAAAAGAATATAACATTCGTGTTAATAATTTATTGGATTTATCAAACTCGTCGTTTTAGAAAAGACTCGTTTAATAAATCCAATAAATTATCAACACTCATGTAATATCCTATATGTATCATCGGGCCCAAGCTGTCTGATGATGACACCATCTTTAAGTGAACGTCAGCAGTGACTGCCCACCTCTCGCAGCCGATTACGTGCCGTCTTCGGTGTGACGTTACGGCCGTGTTGACCCTTAAGTTGTCTTGCCGTCCTTGTAACGGGAAGAAATCTGTCTCTCAGGTGTGTCAGTGCAAAATATGCTCTGCACCAGGAGGCGGTCCATCTTTGTTGACCCCCCCCCCCCCGGGTCACTATTCAGCTAAATATTTCATTATTTTATCATTTCAGGCAGATATGATTGGCTTCACCAATTCTGCGAGATCATCACAATTTATTGTAGAATCACGGATGTGAAGAATTCAAAGTCCCATAAACTGAAAAATTCACGACATATCCACCATATGCAGCAATACAGGATTGACATCTACGACGCATTGGTTGAAAGTTGTGGTAGGTTTATTCACTCTTCCTGGAGGACTCTTGTGAGATTCTGCACTGTGGCAGATGTGGTTGACAATGACGTACACGTCTCCCTAAAACACAATTAAGATTGTTGATGCAGTAAATGTGTCGGAATATCAATTCAAATTAGCGTGATCAGTAAAAAATTGGCAAAGTAACAATTGTTTGTCCATAAATTTTATCTTAATCAAATTGTGAAAAAGCGATGCCGTTTTGCGGGAAACTTACCACGTGTCTGTTTTGCAGTTCCTGTGGCTGTTATTCAGCGAACTCTTAGATGAGACGTTCTGATATTGACGTCCTGACGACGTTACGTTACTGTTGGCCTGCCTGGCAGTTGACATCATTTTCAAGACTGAACAGCAACATTTCGCTATGCACGGGAGAAACGGGCGCATGCAATCAATAAACGAACATATTACATGCAACTTACCAGCATAAACCGTCCGCGAATCGCTCTCAAGTCAATCAATTTCGCTCACTTTCTGTTTGAACAGTAACATATGTATAGCTGACTTCAATATTCAATAACGTTACTGCAGATGTGAAAGTTGCGGCTTTACATCTGCAGTAACGTTATTGAATATGGAGGTAAGCTGTTGATATTTGACTGTTCAAACAGAAAGTGAGCGAAATTGGTGGACTCGAGAGCGATTCGCGGACGGTTTATGCTGGCAAGTTGCATGTAATATGTTCGTTTATTGATTGCATGTGCCCGTTTCTCCCGTGCATAGCGAAATGTTGCTGTTCAGTCTTGAAAATGCCGTCAACTACCAGGCAGGCCAACAGTAACGTAACGTCGTCAGGACGTCAATATCAGAACGTTTCATCTGAGTGTTCGATGAACAACAGCCACAGGAACTGCAATACGGACACGTGGTAAGTTTCCCGCAAAACGGCATCGCTTTTTCACAATTTGATTAAGATAAAATTTATGGACAAACAATTGTTACTTGGCAGATGTGATTGTCGATGACGTACACGTCTCCCTAAAAGCACAATTAAGAATGCAGTAAATGTGTCGGAATATCAAGTCAAAATAGCGTGATGAGTAAAAAATAGCAAAGTCACAATTGTTTGTCCATAAATTTTATCTTAATCAAATTGTGAAAAAGCGATGCCGTTTTGCGGGAAACTTACCCATGACTTCCACGTGTCTGTATTGCAGTTCCTGTTGACCCTTAAGTTGTCTTGCCGTCCTTGTAACGGGTAGAAATCTGTCTCTCAGGTGTGTCAGTGCAAAATATGCTCGGTACCAGGAGGCGGTCCATCTTTGTTGACCCCCCGGGTCACTATTCAGCTAAATATGTCATTGTTTTATCATTTCAGGCAGATATATATTTATTTAACTGGTGTTGGGAAGGCTTCACCAATTCTGCGAGATAATCACAATTTTTTGTAGAATCACGGATGTGAAGAATTCAACGTCCAGAAGTACACTCAACCGCTTTAAAAACGCAACAGAAGAGAAAAGTTTGACAATATAGTTTATTGACAAATGATAGCAATGCTATTCCAACATAATATAAATCAAGGTGTTCTGCGAAGGTACTCAAAATTTCATGACAATCGAACAATCCAAACACTCTTATTTTATCACTCGATGGCATAAACCCTTAAACTGAAAATTCACGACTCTAGTATCGTGTATATCCACCATATGCAGCAATACAGGATTGACATCTACGACGCATTGGTTGAAAGTTGTGGTAGGTTTATTCACTCTTCCTGGAGGACTCTTGTGAGATTCTGCACTGTGGCAGATGTGGTTGACAATGACGTACACGTCTCCCTAAAACACAATTAAGATTGTTGATGCAGTAAATGTGTCGGAATATCAATTCAAAATAGCGTGATCAGTAAAAAATTGGCAAAGTAACAATTGTTTATCCATAAATTTTATCTTCATCAAATTGTGAAAAAGCGATGCCATTTTGCGGGAAACTTACCACGTGTCTGTTTTGCAGTTCCTGTGGCTGTTATTCAGCGAACTCTTAGATGAGACGTTCTGATATTGACGTCCTGACGACGTTACGTTACTGTTGGCCTGCCTGGTAGTTGACGTCATTTTCAAGACTGAACAGCAACATTTCGCTATGCACGGGAGAAACGGGCGCATGCAATCAATAAACGAACATATTACATGCAACTTACCAGCATAAACCGTCCGCGAATCGCTCTCAAGTCAATCAATTTCGCTCACTTTCTGTTTGAACAGTAAAATATGTATAGCTGACCTCAATATTCAATAACGTTACTGCAGATGTGAAAGTTGCGGCTTTACATCTGCAGTAACGTTATTGAATATGGAGGTAAGCTGTTGATATTTGACTGTTCAAACAGAAAGTGAGCGAAATTGGTGGACTCGAGAGCGATTCGCGGACGGTTTATGCTGGCAAGTTGCATGTAATATGTTCGTTTATTGATTGCATGTGCCCGTTTCTCCCGTGCATAGCGAAATGTTGCTGTTCAGTCTTGAAAATGCCGTCAACTACCAGGCAGGCCAACAGTAACGTAACGTCGTCAGGACGTCAATATCAGAACGTTTCATCTGAGAGTTCGCTGAACAACAGCCACAGGAACTGCAATACGGACACGTGGTAAGTTTCCCGCAAAACGGCATCGCTTTTTCACAATTTGATTAAGATTAAATTTATGGACAAACAATTGTTACTTGGCAGATGTGGTTGACGATGACGTACACGTCTCCCTAAAACACAATTAAGATTGCAGTAAATGTGTCGGAATATCAAGTCAAAATAGCGTGATGAGTAAAAAATAGCAAAGTAACAATTGTTTGTCCATACATTTTATCTTAATCAAATTGTGAAAAAGCGATGCCGTTTTGCGGGAAACTTACCACGTGTCTGTATTGCAGTTCCTGTGGCTGTTATTCAGCGAACTCTTAGATCAGACGTTCTGATATTGACGTCCTGACGACGTTACGTTACTGTTGGCCTGCCTGGTAGTTGACGTCATTTTCAAGACTGAACAGCAACATTTCGCTATGCACGGGAGAAACGGGCGCATGCAATCAATAAACGAACATATTACATGCAACTTACCAGCATAAACCGTCCGCGAATCGCTCTCAAGTCAATCAATTTCGCTCACTTTCTGTTTGAACAGTAAAATATGTATAGCTGACCTCAATATTCAATAACGTTACTGCAGATGTGAAAGTTGCGGCTTTACATCTGCAGTAACGTTATTGAATATGGAGGTAAGCTGTTGATATTTGACTGTTCAAACAGAAAGTGAGCGAAATTGGTGGACTCGAGAGCGATTCGCGGACGGTTTATGCTGGCAAGTTGCATGTAATATGTTCGTTTATTGATTGCATGTGCCCGTTTCTCCCGTGCATAGCGAAATGTTGCTGTTCAGTCTTGAAAATGCCGTCAACTACCAGGCAGGCCAACAGTAACGTAACGTCGTCAGGACGTCAATATCAGAACGTTTCATCTGAGAGTTCGCTGAACAACAGCCACAGGAACTGCAATACGGACACGTGGTAAGTTTCCCGCAAAACGGCATCGCTTTTTCACAATTTGATTAAGATAAAATTTATGGACAAACAATTGTTACTTGGTAGATGTGGTTGACGATGACGTACACGTCTCCCTAAAAGCACAATTAAGATTGCAGTAAATGTGTCGGAATATCAAGTCAAAATAGCGTGATGAGTAAAAAATAGCAAAGTCACAATTGTTTGTCCATAAATTTTATCTTAATCAAATTGTGAAAAAGCGATGCCGTTTTGCGGGAAACTTACCCATGACTTCCACGTGTCTGTATTGCAGTTCCTGTTGACCCTTAAGTTGTCTTGCCGTCCTTGTAACGGGAAGAAATCTGTCTCTCAGGTGTGTCAGTGCAAAATATGCTCGGTACCAGGAGGCGGTCCATCTTTGTTGACCCCCCGGGTCACTATTCAGCTAAATATGTCATTGTTTTATCATTTCAGGCAGATATATATTTATTTAACTGGTGTTGGGAAGGCTTCACCAATTCTGCGAGATCATCACAATTTTTTGTAGGATCACGGATGTGAAGAATTCAAAGTCCAGAAGTACACTCAACCGCTTTAAAAACGCAACAGAAGAGAAAAGTTTGACAATATAGTTTATTGACAAATGATAGCAATGCTATTCCAACATAATATAAATCAAGGTGTTCTGCGAAGGTACTCAAAATTTCATGACAATCGAACAATCCAAACACTCTTATTTTATCACTCGATGGCATAAACCCTTAAACTGAAAATTCACGACTCTAGTATCGTGTATATCCACCATATGCAGCAATACAGGATTGACATCTACGACGCATTGGTTGAAAGTTGTGGTAGGTTTATTCACTCTTCCTGGAGGACTCTTGTGAGATTCTGCACTGTGGCAGATGTGGTTGACAATGACGTACACGTCTCCCTAAAACACAATTAAGATTGTTGATGCAGTAAATGTGTCGGAATATCAATTCAAAATAGCGTGATGAGTAAAAAATTGGCAAAGTAACAATTGTTTGTCCATAAATTTTATCTTAATCAAATTGTGAAAAAGCGATGCCGTTTTGCGGGAAACTTACCACGTGTCTGTATTGCAGTTCCTGTGGCTGTTATTCAGCGAACTCTTAGATGAGACGTTCTGATATTGACGTCCGGACGACGTTACGTTACTGTTGGCCTGCCTGGTAGTTGACGTCATTTTCAAGACTGAACAGCAACATTTCGCTATGCACGGGAAAAACGGGCGCATGCAATCAATAAACGAACATATAACATGCAACTTACCAGCATAAACCGTCCGCGAATCGCTCTCAAGTCAAACAATTTCGCTCACTTTCTGTTTGAACAGTAAAATATGTATAGCTGACTTCAATATTCAATAACGTTACTGCAGATGTGAAAGTTGCGGCTTTACATCTGCAGTAACGTTATTGAATATGGAGGTAAGCTGTTGATATTTGACTGTTCAAACAGAAAGTGAGCGAAATTGGTGGACTCGAGAGCGATTCGCGGACGGTTTATGCTGGCAAGTTGCATGTAATATGTTCGTTTATTGATTGCATGTGCCCGTTTCTCCCGTGCATAGCGAAATGTTGCTGTTCAGTCTTGAAAATGCCGTCAACTACCAGGCAGGCCAACAGTAACGTAACGTCGTCAGGACGTCAATATCAGAACGTTTCATCTGAGAGTTCGCTGAACAACAGCCACAGGAACTGCAATACGGACACGTGGTAAGTTTCCCGCAAAACGGCATCGCTTTTTCACAATTTGATTAAGATAAAATTTATGGACAAACAATTGTTACTTGGCAGATGTGGTCGACGATGACGTACACGTCTCCCTAAAAGCACAATTAAGATTGCAGTAAATGTGTCGGAATATCAAGTCAAAATAGCGTGATGAGTAAAAAATAGCAAAGTAACAATTGTTTGTCCATAAATTTTATCTTAATCAAATTGTGAAAAAGCGATGCCGTTTTGCGGGAAACTTACCACGTGTATGTATTGCAGTTCCTGTGGCTGTTATTCAGCGAACTCTTAGATGAGACGTTCTGATATTGACGTCCTGACGACGTTACGTTACTGTTGGCCTGCCTGGTAGTTGACGTCATTTTCAAGACTGAACAGCAACATTTCGCTATGCACGGGAGAAACGGGCGCATGCAATCAATAAACGAACATATTACATGTAACTTACCAGCATAAACCGTCCGCGAATCGCTCTCAAGTCAAACAATTTCGCTCACTTTGTGTTTGAACAGTAAAATATGTATAGCTGACCTCAATATTCAATAACGTTACTGCACATGTGAAAGTTGCGGCTTTACATCTGCAGTAACGTTATTGAATATGGAGGTAAGCTGTTGATATTCGACTGTTCAAACAGAAAGTGAGCGAAATTGGTGGACTCGAGAGCGATTCGCAGACGGTTTATGCTGGCAAGTTGCATGTAATATGTTCGTTTATTGATTGCATGTGCCCGTTTCTCCCGTGCATAGCGAAATGTTGCTGTTCAGTCTTGAAAATGCCGTCAACTACCAGGCAGGCCAACAGTAACGTAACGTCGTCAGGACGTCAATATCAGAACGTTTCATCTGAGAGTTCGCTGAACAACAGCCACAGGAACTGCAATACGGACACGTGGTAAGTTTCCCGCAAAACGGCATCGCTTTTTCACAATTTGATTAAGATAAAATTTATGGACAAACAATTGTTACTTGGCAGATGTGGTTGACGATGACGTACACGTCTCCCTAAAAGCACAATTAAGATTGCAGTAAATGTGTCGGAATATCAAGTCAAAATAGCGTGATGAGTAAAAAATAGCAAAGTCACAATTGTTTGTCCATAAATTTTATCTTAATCAAATTGTGAAAAAGCGATGCCGTTTTGCGGGAAACTTACCCATGACTTCCACGTGTCTGTATTGCAGTTCCTGTTGACCCTTAAGTTGTCTTGCCGTCCTTGTAACGGGAAGAAATCTGTCTCTCAGGTGTGTCAGTGCAAAATATGCTCGGTACCAGGAGGCGGTCCATCTTTGTTTAACCCCCCCCCCGGGTCACTATTCAGCTAAATATGTCATTGTTTTATCATTTCAGGCAGATATATATTTATTTAACTGGTGTTGGGAAGGCTTCACCAATTCTGCGAGATCATCACAATTTTTTGTAGGATCACGGATGTGAAGAATTCAAAGTCCAGAAGTACACTCAACCGCTTTAAAAACGCAACAGAAGAGAAAAGTTTGACAATATAGTTTATTGACAAATGATAGCAATGCTATTCCAACATAATATAAATCAAGGTGTTCTGCGAAGGTACTCAAAATTTCATGACAATCGAACAATCCAAACACTCTTATTTTATCACTCGATGGCATAAACCCTTAAACTGAAAATTCACGACTCTAGTATCGTGTATATCCACCATATGCAGCAATACAGGATTGACATCTACGACGCATTGGTTGAAAGTTGTGGTAGGTTTATTCACTCTTCCTGGAGGACTCTTGTGAGATTCTGCACTGTGGCAGATGTGGTTGACAATGACGTACACGTCTCCCTAAAACACAATTAAGATTGTTGATGCAGTAAATGTGTCGGAATATCAATTCAAAATAGCGTGATGAGTAAAAAATTGGCAAAGTAACAATTGTTTGTCCATAAATTTTATCTTAATCAAATTGTGAAAAAGCGATGCCGTTTTGCGGGAAACTTACCACGTGTCTGTATTGCAGTTCCTGTGGCTGTTATTCAGCGAACTCTTAGATGAGACGTTCTGATATTGACGTCCTGACGACGTTACGTTACTGTTGGCCTGCCTGGTAGTTGACGTCATTTTCAAGACTGAACAGCAACATTTCGCTATGCACGGGAAAAACGGGCGCATGCAATCAATAAACGAACATATTACATGCAACTTACCAGCATAAACCGTCCGCGAATCGCTCTCAAGTCAAACAATTTCGCTCACTTTCTGTTTGAACAGTAAAATATGTATAGCTGACTTCAATATTCAATAACGTTACTGCAGATGTGAAAGTTGCGGCTTTAAATCTGCAGTAACGTTATTGAATATGGAGGTAAGCTGTTGATATTTGACTGTTCAAACAGAAAGTGAGCGAAATTGGTGGACTCGAGAGCGATTCGCGGACGGTTTATGCTGGCAAGTTGCATGTAATATGTTCGTTTATTGATTGCATGTGCCCGTTTCTCCCGTGCATAGCGAAATGTTGCTGTTCAGTCTTGAAAATGCCGTCAACTACCAGGCAGGCCAACAGTAACGTAACGTCGTCAGGACGTCAATATCAGAACGTTTCATCTGAGAGTTCGCTGAACAACAGCCACAGGAACTGCAATACGGACACGTGGTAAGTTTCCCGCAAAACGGCATCGCTTTTTCACAATTTGATTAAGATAAAATTTATGGACAAACAATTGTTACTTGGCAGATGTGGTCGACGATGACGTACACGTCTCCCTAAAAGCACAATTAAGATTGCAGTAAATGTGTCGGAATATCAAGTCAAAATAGCGTGATGAGTAAAAAATAGCAAAGTAACAATTGTTTGTCCATAAATTTTATCTTAATCAAATTGTGAAAAAGCGATGCCGTTTTGCGGGAAACTTACCACGTGTATGTATTGCAGTTCCTGTGGCTGTTATTCAGCGAACTCTTAGATGAGACGTTCTGATATTGACGTCCTGACGACGTTACGTTACTGTTGGCCTGCCTGGTAGTTGACGTCATTTTCAAGACTGAACAGCAACATTTCGCTATGCACGGGAGAAACGGGCGCATGCAATCAATAAACGAACATATTACATGTAACTTACCAGCATAAACCGTCCGCGAATCGCTCTCAAGTCAAACAATTTCGCTCACTTTGTGTTTGAACAGTAAAATATGTATAGCTGACCTCAATATTCAATAACGTTACTGCACATGTGAAAGTTGTGGCTTTACATCTGCAGTAACGTTATTGAATATGGAGGTAAGCTGTTGATATTCGACTGTTCAAACAGAAAGTGAGCGAAATTGGTGGACTCGAGAGCGATTCGCAGACGGTTTATGCTGGCAAGTTGCATGTAATATGTTCGTTTATTGATTGCATGTGCCCGTTTCTCCCGTGCATAGCGAAATGTTGCTGTTCAGTCTTGAAAATGCCGTCAACTACCAGGCAGGCCAACAGTAACGTAACGTCGTCAGGACGTCAATATCAGAACGTTTCATCTGAGAGTTCGCTGAACAACAGCCACAGGAACTGCAATACGGACACGTGGTAAGTTTCCCGCAAAACGGCATCGCTTTTTCACAATTTGATTAAGATAAAATTTATGGACAAACAATTGTTACTTGGCAGATGTGGTTGACGATGACGTACACGTCTCCCTAAAAGCACAATTAAGATTGCAGTAAATGTGTCGGAATATCAAGTCAAAATAGCGTGATGAGTAAAAAATAGCAAAGTCACAATTGTTTGTCCATAAATTTTATCTTAATCAAATTGTGAAAAAGCGATGCCGTTTTGCGGGAAACTTACCCATGACTTCCACGTGTCTGTATTGCAGTTCCTGTTGACCCTTAAGTTGTCTTGCCGTCCTTGTAACGGGAAGAAATCTGTCTCTCAGGTGTGTCAGTGCAAAATATGCTCGGTACCAGGAGGCGGTCCATCTTTGTTTAACCCCCCCCCCGGGTCACTATTCAGCTAAATATGTCATTGTTTTATCATTTCAGGCAGATATATATTTATTTAACTGGTGTTGGGAAGGCTTCACCAATTCTGCGAGATCATCACAATTTTTTGTAGAATCACGGATGTGAAGAATTCAAAGTCCAGAAGTACACTCAACCGCTTTAAAAACGCAACAGAAGAGAAAAGTTTGACAATATAGTTTATTGACAAATGATAGCAATGCTATTCCAACATAATATAAATCAAGGTGTTCTGCGAAGGTACTCAAAATTTCATGACAATCGAACAATCCAAACACTCTTATTTTATCACTCGATGGCATAAACCCTTAAACTGAAAATTCACGACTCTAGTATCGTGTATATCCACCATATGCAGCAATACAGGATTGACATCTACGACGCATTGGTTGAAAGTTGTGGTAGGTTTATTCACTCTTCCTGGAGGACTCTTGTGAGATTCTGCACTGTGGCAGATGTGGTTGACAATGACGTACACGTCTCCCTAAAACACAATTAAGATTGTTGATGCAGTAAATGTGTCGGAATATCAAGTCAAAATAGCGTGATGAGTAAAAAATTGGCAAAGTAACAATTGTTTGTCCATAAATTTTATCTTAATCAAATTGTGAAAAAGCGATGCCGTTTTGCGGGAAACTTACCACGTGTCTGTATTGCAGTTCCTGTGGCTGTTATTCAGCGAACTCTTAGATGAGACGTTCTGATATTGACGTCCTGACGACGTTACGTTACTGTTGGCCTGCGTGGTAGTTGACGTCATTTTCAAGACTGAACAGCAACATTTCGCTATGCACGGGAAAAACGGGCGCATGCAATCAATAAACGAACATATAACATGCAACTTACCAGCATAAACCGTCCGCGAATCGCTCTCGAGTCAAACAATTTCGCTCACTTTCTGTTTGAACAGTAAAATATGTATAGCTGACTTCAATATTCAATAACGTTACTGCAGATGTGAAAGTTGCGGCTTTACATCTGCAGTAACGTTATTGAATATGGAGGTAAGCTGTTGATATTTGACTGTTCAAACAGAAAGTGAGCGAAATTGGTGGACTCGAGAGCGATTCGCGGACGGTTTATGCTGGCAAGTTGCATGTAATATGTTCGTTTATTGATTGCATGTGCCCGTTTCTCCCGTGCATAGCGAAATGTTGCTGTTCAGTCTTGAAAATGCCGTCAACTACCAGGCAGGCCAACAGTAACGTAACGTCGTCAGGACGTCAATATCAGAACGTTTCATCTGAGAGTTCGCTGAACAACAGCCACAGGAACTGCAATACGGACACGTGGTAAGTTTCCCGCAAAACGGCATCGCTTTTTCACAATTTGATTAAGATAAAATTTATGGACAAACAATTGTTACTTGGCAGATGTGGTCGACGATGACGTACACGTCTCCCTAAAAGCACAATTAAGATTGCAGTAAATGTGTCGGAATATCAAGTCAAAATAGCGTGATGAGTAAAAAATAGCAAAGTAACAATTGTTTGTCCATAAATTTTATCTTAATCAAATTGTGAAAAAGCGATGCCGTTTTGCGGGAAACTTACCACGTGTATGTATTGCAGTTCCTGTGGCTGTTATTCAGCGAACTCTTAGATGAGACGTTCTGATATTGACGTCCTGACGACGTTACGTTACTGTTGGCCTGCCTGGTAGTTGACGTCATTTTCAAGACTGAACAGCAACATTTCGCTATGCACGGGAGAAACGGGCGCATGCAATCAATAAACGAACATATTACATGTAACTTACCAGCATAAACCGTCCGCGAATCGCTCTCAAGTCAAACAATTTCGCTCACTTTGTGTTTGAACAGTAAAATATGTATAGCTGACCTCAATATTCAATAACGTTACTGCACATGTGAAAGTTGCGGCTTTACATCTGCAGTAACGTTATTGAATATGGAGGTAAGCTGTTGATATTCGACTGTTCAAACAGAAAGTGAGCGAAATTGGTGGACTCGAGAGCGATTCGCAGACGGTTTATGCTGGCAAGTTGCATGTAATATGTTCGTTTATTGATTGCATGTGCCCGTTTCTCCCGTGCATAGCGAAATGTTGCTGTTCAGTCTTGAAAATGCCGTCAACTACCAGGCAGGCCAACAGTAACGTAACGTCGTCAGGACGTCAATATCAGAACGTTTCATCTGAGAGTTCGCTGAACAACAGCCACAGGAACTGCAATACGGACACGTGGTAAGTTTCCCGCAAAACGGCATCGCTTTTTCACAATTTGATTAAGATAAAATTTATGGACAAACAATTGTTACTTGGCAGATGTGGTTGACGATGACGTACACGTCTCCCTAAAAGCACAATTAAGATTGCAGTAAATGTGTCGGAATATCAAGTCAAAATAGCGTGATGAGTAAAAAATAGCAAAGTCACAATTGTTTGTCCATAAATTTTATCTTAATCAAATTGTGAAAAAGCGATGCCGTTTTGCGGGAAACTTACCCATGACTTCCACGTGTCTGTATTGCAGTTCCTGTTGACCCTTAAGTTGTCTTGCCGTCCTTGTAACGGGAAGAAATCTGTCTCTCAGGTGTGTCAGTGCAAAATATGCTCGGTACCAGGAGGCGGTCCATCTTTGTTTAACCCCCCCCCCGGGTCACTATTCAGCTAAATATGTCATTGTTTTATCATTTCAGGCAGATATATATTTATTTAACTGGTGTTGGGAAGGCTTCACCAATTCTGCGAGATCATCACAATTTTTTGTAGAATCACGGATGTGAAGAATTCAAAGTCCAGAAGTACACTCAACCGCTTTAAAAACGCAACAGAAGAGAAAAGTTTGACAATATAGTTTATTGACAAATGATAGCAATGCTATTCCAACATAATATAAATCAAGGTGTTCTGCGAAGGTACTCAAAATTTCATGACAATCGAACAATCCAAACACTCTTATTTTATCACTCGATGGCATAAACCCTTAAACTGAAAATTCACGACTCTAGTATCGTGTATATCCACCATATGCAGCAATACAGGATTGACATCTACGACGCATTGGTTGAAAGTTGTGGTAGGTTTATTCACTCTTCCTGGAGGACTCTTGTGAGATTCTGCACTGTGGCAGATGTGGTTGACAATGACGTACACGTCTCCCTAAAACACAATTAAGATTGTTGATGCAGTAAATGTGTCGGAATATCAATTCAAAATAGCGTGATGAGTAAAAAATTGGCAAAGTAACAATTGTTTATCCATAAATTTTATCTTAATCAAATTGTGAAAAAGCGATGCCGTTTTGCGGGAAACTTACCACGTGTCTGTATTGCAGTTCCTGTGGCTGTTATTCAGCGAACTCTTAGATGAGACGTTCTGATATTGACGTCCTGACGACGTTACGTTACTGTTGGCCTGCGTGGTAGTTGACGTCATTTTCAAGACTGAACAGCAACATTTCGCTATGCACGGGAAAAACGGGCGCATGCAATCAATAAACGAACATATAACATGCAACTTACCAGCATAAACCGTCCGCGAATCGCTCTCAAGTCAAACAATTTCGCTCACTTTCTGTTTGAACAGTAAAATATGTATAGCTGACTTCAATATTCAATAACGTTACTGCAGATGTGAAAGTTGCGGCTTTACATCTGCAGTAACGTTATTGAATATGGAGGTAAGCTGTTGATATTTGACTGTTCAAACAGAAAGTGAGCGAAATTGGTGGACTCGAGAGCGATTCGCGGACGGTTTATGCTGGCAAGTTGCATGTAATATGTTCGTTTATTGATTGCATGTGCCCGTTTCTCCCGTGCATAGCGAAATGTTGCTGTTCAGTCTTGAAAATGCCGTCAACTACCAGGCAGGCCAACAGTAACGTAACGTCGTCAGGACGTCAATATCAGAACGTTTCATCTGAGAGTTCGCTGAACAACAGCCACAGGAACTGCAATACGGACACGTGGTAAGTTTCCCGCAAAACGGCATCGCTTTTTCACAATTTGATTAAGATAAAATTTATGGACAAACAATTGTTACTTGGCAGATGTGGTCGACGATGACGTACACGTCTCCCTAAAAGCACAATTAAGATTGCAGTAAATGCGTCGGAATATCAAGTCAAAATAGCGTGATGAGTAAAAAATAGCAAAGTAACAATTGTTTGTCCATAAATTTTATCTTAATCAAATTGTGAAAAAGCGATGCCGTTTTGCGGGAAACTTACCACGTGTCTGTATTGCAGTTCCTGTGGCTGTTATTCAGCGAACTCTTAGATGAGACGTTCTGATATTGACGTCCTGACGACGTTACGTTACTGTTGGCCTGACTGGTAGTTGACGTCATTTTCAAGACTGAACAGCAACATTTCGCTATGCACGGGAGAAACGGGCGCATGCAATCAATAAACGAACATATTACATGCAACTTACCAGCATAAACCGTCCGCGAATCGCTCTCAAGTCAATCAATTTCGCTCATTTTCTGTTTGAACAGTAAAATATGTATAGCTGACTTCAATATTCAATAACGTTACTGCAGATGTGAAAGTTGCGGCTTTACATCTGCAGTAACGTTATTGAATATGGAGGTAAGCTGTTGATATTTGACTGTTCAAACAGAAAGTGAGCGAAATTGGTGGACTCGAGAGCGATTCGCGGACGGTTTATGCTGGCAAGTTGCATGTAATATGTTCGTTTATTGATTGCATGTGCCCGTTTCTCCCGTGCATAGCGAAATGTTGCTGTTCAGTCTTGAAAATGCCGTCAACTACCAGGCAGGCCAACAGTAACGTAACGTCGTCAGGACGTCAATATCAGAACGTTTCATCTGAGAGTTCGCTGAACAACAGCCACAGGAACTGCAATACGGACACGTGGTAAGTTTCCCGCAAAACGGCATCGCTTTTTCACAATTTGATTAAGATAAAATTTATGGACAAACATTTACAGATGAGATGGTTTCATACCTGGTCCAGTGATGAAATTTGAAAATACTTGGACACAGATGAGACAACGAGTATTCGGCATTCCAGTTGGATCCAAACAAAAGGTTCGAAAGCGATTTAGGCACTGTAATTAAAATAGTTCTGATTCCGGTTAGAGGCAGAGTAATTTGGACCACGCCATAATATACAGTGGAGAATGTGTTATTCTTTCCCAATAAACGCGTTTACGCTAAAACTATTATTTGTAGTGCAAACAGTTTGGAGCCAGACCAGACGCCGGGTTACCCGGCGTCTGATCAGGCTCCAAACTGTTTGCCACCAAGATAAACATGAAATATCAGAATTGTCCAAAAGTTGTTTTTTCTACGTTTTAGTGCTTTGCGTTTGCGTACGTTTGCGTTTAAACGGGAAAGAATAACAGATTCTCCACTGTATTACGGATTATTGTGCATAAGTGTGCGTAACTGTTTGACACTCGTAACGGCATTTCTTCAGTCAAAAATACCTTAAATCTCTGTAACTTGAAAAAAATACTCCATACGACACTTTTTTTTGTGGCGACATGTAGCTGCTGTGAAAGAGTTGAACAAAATCTAACGCAAACGCAATACAATTAAATGTACAATATGACGACTTTCAAAAATGTTGAAGGTTTTTCCTTTTCTCTGAGTGGCAACGGTTTGGAGCCTGATCAGACACCCGGCGTTTGATAAGGTTCCATGCTGTTTGCTATCGAAATATTTTTTATAGTACAAACGCCTTTATTGGAGAATAAATAATGTATTGTCCTCTGTGTATATGATGTATATGTTTAGTCGGAAGGGGAAAATACCATAGAACAAGGTCGCTGTCACAATCCGAACTGGTTCATCGATATTTATCAGCAGGAAAAGTAACTGTATATCATTAGCAAGTATCAGGTGTCTTTGATCTGCATGTTTATCGATAATCAGATGGAAATGAGGGTAAATCACTTTTTCCCATTATTAGCTGCTTTTGTGTACGCTGCTGTGTCGTTAGCTTGAAAGGGAATGATCATACACATTACAGTGCCCCCATCCTACAACGGCCCTCCCGAACAACGATTCTCTCCTGACAACAATGCTCTTAACTGTTGCCCATACAATACTTTTATGTCTAGTAACAATTCACTGCTGCAATATCGTGCGCTTGAAATTGTGGTCTACTGTTTTTTCCTCAATTTTACAAATTAGACAATTTGACAGAATAAACACACAAACGAGTGACAAACGGTTTGAACCTAGGTAAGACGCCGCGTTACGCGGCGTCTGATCTTGGTTCAAACTGTTTTCAATGTAAGCCAAGGCACGCTCAGCACTCTAAGGGTATTAATATTTCATCCCTGT
The DNA here is from genome assembly GCA_922989275.2 of Gari tellinella. Taxonomy (NCBI): domain Eukaryota; kingdom Metazoa; phylum Mollusca; class Bivalvia; order Cardiida; family Psammobiidae; genus Gari; species Gari tellinella. The sequence continues at coordinate 59,937,119 of OV277858.1, forward strand.
AACAATTCCTTCCGAACAACACAACACACACACACACACACTACTTGTCTCCCATTGGTTGTTGTTGTAATGAGTGAATACTGTATTAATACTAATGTTATGCTACATGTAACTCTTTCATCGTGATCTAAAAGTACTACACTGTTTGTCCATATAGCAGAATAGTTCATGCATAACATCTGAAAAAGCTTATGTTGGACTATTACCTTAGCAGAAACAACAACATTTTCACAATATTTCAACCAATGATAAATGCTCCGAAATCTATGTTAAAAGGCTCCTGCTTAAAATTAAGTGGTCTGATTGGGCGATGGCCAGGCTGGTCTATGTAATTTTGATATTTTATTTGAGATGAATTGTGCGTGTACAATTAAAAGACACCGACTGTAACAGACTGCATTGCTATGACATCTGTTAAGGTGGTTCGCGGTCAGCTTATTCCGAGTCAGAATTCTTTGAAACCTTGATTAAATTGAAAAATTCCATATGGAGAGTGAAAAATCGTTAAAATATTAAAAAATTACAGTGCCTTTTTTTCTGACAGGACCATTTGTCGAGAAAAGCTCCTTTTTTAATGAACAGGGTTATTTTCTTTATAAAATTATATAACTCAATAATTTCTGTATATTCAAGTAAACTGTACAGAGACTATAAGATATTGTGCAAACAAAAATATTTCATGACGTATTTTCTGGAAATAACATTCTGGAAAAGTCACTAGATCTCAAATTACTACTGTTCACAAAAGATTAATGAAAATTTACAGTAGAATTTACATTTTATACATGATTTCCAGAAGTTCTGACAAAATGTTACAAAAACGAGTTACCTCCCTTGTGTTCAACTTTAAAATGCCGTCAGCTCTAAATAATACCAGAAGTCAAACCTGTAATAAGGGACCATTGAATACGGTAGCCTGTAGATCTTTAAAGACAGGTGATTGCTTAATGCATAAAAGCTCTTTTAAAGTCTATCTTTTAGCATTATTTTTGTCCTGTGTTAAGCTGCCATCTGTCATATAGGTTATAAATCCTTACAAAGTTAAGTTGTCACTTGACACTACTTGCATCTGATAGTATTCATTATTACGTGACTAAACATAGCCTGTCCTTTGTCAATGCATTATTAATTGACAATTAATTAATTGGACAATTTATTTTAAAAAAAAGATTTGTAGCGAGTGGGAATCAAACCTGGAACCTTTGGTTTGCTAGTCAATCACTTTACCAACTGCGCTAACAGAGAAGACACTGAAGTTAAACAACCTTTTGTTGATGTAAAATTTTTACTCTAAGCACGTGCCGAAAAGATCATGTGAAAGTCATCAGCATTTCCGGAATTCGAGATACACAGAAAAGCAGATTCATGCGAGAATCTCTGATAAGCAGGATAAGGTTTGAATTTGATAAAAAAAAAGTTGTTTAGTAGGTATGCTATATATTTTACATAAAAGTAATTGCATGTATTTTTTGTTTTTCAATCCAAGGTACAGTGTATTACAATTCTTTGAAAATCTCAATTGGATAAATTTTTCGTTTATATATTTTACTATTTGACAGAAGAAATGTCATGCATTTTGGCTTCTGATCAAACATTGCGTCTGACTTAAGTCCAATTTGTTTGCGACATTTCGTTCAAAGACATATCGAACCTTACACTTCCACTGCCTTATTCCAAATACACAGGTATTTGTAAACAGTTGCATCGTGATCAGACGCCGAGTAACTCCGAGTACGATCTGGGTCGAAGGTATTTGACTAATATCTTTCCAATTAATTTTAATTACATTGTAATTTTAAATGCGTTCAATCTAAATTACACTTATTGAAACTAATTTGTAATATAGCATGTAAACAATTTTGGAAGACAATCTCATAATTCTAGTATAGTAGAGTACATCAAGGGCTGATAACTAGAGCCTAAACAATACTGAAATGAAGCTAAAAAGCAGTTTTATTTTGGAAGGCGCTAGTGACTGACGACTGTCACTAGCGATTTCACGTCAATTTCGCTATTGACAGTCGACTGTCAATAGCGGTTTTACGTTAAAATCGCTATTGACAGTCGACTGTCACTAGCGAATTTGACGTGAAATCGCTAGTGACAGTCGACTGTATTTTTATGTTATGATTTGGTTATGTGGTAGCGCATAATTATGTTTACACTATTACAGTACTGAACCTTATTAAATTAACAATTTTTGCAATTCGCTTGCAATTCGGTTGCAATTCGAGGGCAATTCGCTTGCGATTCAAAATACTAACTTTACCCTCGGGTAAGTTTTCTTGAATGGTGTATCTCACAAATGTTCGCAAATATGAATTCGTTTATGTTTTCGATTCCATTTTGGTCACAACATCTTTGGAACATTCTTGTACAACTATTCAAACGTAGGATTTGGTTTTTGAAGCGCCCGATTCGATGGCAATTCGATGGCAATTCGCTTGCGATTATCGATTTAATTTAATAAGGTTCAGTGTATTGTGAACTGAACTTAAGGCAGCACTCCCTAGTAACGTTAATCGTATGTGAATTTTATGAAGTTTGCCTTTGTTTATCGATTAAAAGGAAGTAAAAAGCGGAAGAGAAATATTTATATATCAATTTTATTTCACTCTCTTTATCTTCCATTAATTTTTTAAAATATAGCTAGTTGTATAGTAATAATATACCAAGTTAAAGTCTACTTTCAGTCCGAATGACCGCTCGGCCGACTGATCATTGAGCCATCTTGCCTACAATATTGAGCACTGCTAACATATGGCGCAGTCAAATGCAGCCGCAGTACCGACTCAGACCCTTCACAGGTACCCATCTTAACCCCTGGGTGGAGAGGAGCAACTCGCGGTACATGTCTTGCTCAAGAACATTTCTGTACATCATCGGGGATTCAGAAAAAAAACCTAGTCAGACCGCTGGTCCGGCGGGGGATCGAACTCACGACCCCTGGTACCGTAGTCCAATGTGTGGGGAAATAATTCCTTATTGGTATGACTTGAAAAAGAACGCCCACGTCATGTATTAGATGGCGTGTATAGGCTTTGGTGACCAACGTAGAATCAGACCAGTGAGTGTATGTACACTAACCCAATAGGAAGCCAACATAAAATGCGATGGTGGTCGTGGTGGTGTGGGTGGGTTGGGTGGGATTGGGGCACGCTTGAGGGGCGTAGATAGACCAATTGCAAGGCCGGATCCAGAATTTTTTTCGGGGGGGGGGGGGGGCACAGGCAGGGAGGGTATTGGAAGGGGGTCGGAAGGGGGTCTCCCTCGAAACATTTGTGAAACTTGCACCGAAAATGGGACATTCTGAGGGCACTCTAAAAATAAAGTTTACATCAATAGAATGATGTGAATATCCCAAATGAAACATCAAAAAAGTGATTTCATAAGACAAAGAGAAGATAAAATCATAATCTGGAAAACAAATTTAACAGCTTTATCTTCATTCTCAGAAATCTATTACTTTCAACTATGATCATTTAAAGATTTTCATCAGTGAAAACAGAACCATAAAACATAAAAATTCATAACTATTCTGTCTATTGTATAGATCACAAATTAACATAGTGTACATGTACTTTGACATTATATAGCTGTCCCATTCAATTATCAAATGGACGTTTTTTGTTTCCAATTATGACGTCCATATTTGACTAAATATTAAAGGTTGTTATATACAATCTATTACAAAATATCAAACAGTGCACACCCTGATCTTTAGGGGCCATTTGATCTGGGTATATAGTGTTTTGACAGAACAAGTTTTCAGCAGTCGCTACTACACTGTTAACATATTAAAACGTCGGCGTTTTTCTCCCCTGAAACAGAAAATGGAAAATTCCAGCTTCCAAATAACACAAACTTTTAAATTTTTAACTTTATCAAATTTTATACAGTTTATTACAAAATGACAAACAGGACTTATCCTGATCAGAGAACTCATTTAGGAGACTTCTGAAGTTGGTCTGCATTGTTTGCACAGGACAATAGTTCTGGTCACTAATACACTGTAAGTATATTCAAACTGAACTCATATTCTAGAACATCAAATGGACAAATTCAGTTTCCACTGTAAAATATTGTTTTTACAGTACTGTACATGATAAAATTAAAAACAGTACAGATCCTGCTCCAATGGGTCCTCAGAACCACAGTACGCACTCTTACTAGGGGTGTCTTGGGGCATGCTCCCCCTGCACAAGTTAATTCCTAGATGATCAATGGTGCGTTCTGAGGGAGTTATAGGTAAAATAATACATAAATCTACTATGTTAATATTCGAATCAAAATAACATATCAAATTATTTAATATAGGATCATTTTTTCGACAGGTTGTTTTTCGGCCATTAACCCCTACCTATCCAATTATTGTACGCACTGTCACTAACTTAGACACTAAGGGGAACTTTTTTTATTTGAAATACCAATAAAAGAATAGCATTCGAAATACTTCTATTGCTTTTCTCTTATTTTAAAGTCCGAGAAGGTGCTGTCTACCACACTGAATCGGGGATTAGGATTTTTTTGGAAGATTTTTGAAAAAATCCGGAGATTTCGGAAAAATCCGGAGATTTCGGAAAAATCCGGAGATCCGCAGAAATTATGAAAAATCCGGAGATTTAGGAAAATCCGGAGAAATTGTAGGCCTGTATTTCTAGATGGTCTCTTGTGCATTCTGCGGGTGGGGTGGTAAGGGGTGCTTCGCACATTCAAAATAGTTACAATACCAACACAAATCTATGTAAAAAAAAAATTGCAATCAATATTGGAAAAATTATGGTGGGGGGGGGGGGGGACTCTGTTCCTTCGGGCGTAGTTAATTGGGTATTACTCATCATCTAGATAGGCATTCAAATATGTCTTTGCTTTTTGTTACCCTTTAGATTGTATAAGAATTTAGTATTTTCATCAAATTTAATTGGATTTACAGGCATGTAGGCTAGGCATTTTGGGGACACAGGTCAGAGGCATAGCTAGACCTTTTTCAGTGTGGTAATACCACGTGACTTTGACGTCATAAAAGCTACCATGTCCAGACCTATTTTGCCTCGATTGAAAATTTGAAAGAGCTGTAAGTATTTTATTTGTCACGCAAATGTGACGAGACCCGGCCAATTCGAACGAGAAAGTAGTAAGATTTGATCGTGTCAACCTTTATCGCGGATTAAATACGGTGTTTTTGCTAGATCGGTGGAAAACTGGCTGGAGAGCACGCAAGAAGAAGGGCTACTGTGTTCAGCGAAACCAATTATTCGGTAAAATTCTAGGTTTGCGTATCTCTAAAAGTACATTTTCAGCAAAGTTTGCTGTTAAATTGAGAAATAATCGAATTGTATGCTACTGGTTCTGAAAAAAACGCAATGGAAATCGGGAAAATCAGAGATATACGGGAAAGTTACTTTGGGAAGAAAAATCGAGCAAGGCTACCTTGGGAAGCGGATTCGATAGTCAAATTAAGTAAATATTGATTATGCCTATTAAAATGTTGTTTTTGGCTCCTTAATTATTATTGAAATACTTTAGTACCTACCAAAAGATCGTGGACAAACACAGTTAGCTGGATACACAAGTGTATATATTGAACGCAAGGCCTATGTAAAAAATATGAATTGAGAGTCAGACCACAAGAAATGCGGGACCTGATCCTCGATCCAAACTAGTTTAAACTCGCATAGCCCGCCTGATTACATGGCGCATATTTGAATTACCGAATGTGATATATTGGACGATATACCGCGGTAGAACATCGATTTTTTCGGTTTTACCATGAAATGTTGATATGTCACCAATCTTGACTAATAGATTGGCATAACTCAAGAAATGCCTCAAGACGCCATTTACCATTATATTTTATAACGTCATGTCACAACCGTGGTATATCGCAAAATATACCACGGTCAGATTGCTCTGTTTTTATGGTGACGAAAGAACGTGTCAAGATATAATTGATAATACTGTCAATTTTCCCTTTGCTCATGCAATGTAACAATATCTTAATTTCTACATATATAACGTCATATGTGAAATGGTGGCTTATTGAGGGACAACTATCGTAATCCCTGATTAGACGACACGCGTAAGGCGCTGCGTTTGATCAGGGTTTGAGAATTGTGTCGCTCATGAGCTCCCTGTGCAGTGTTAAACATAAAATGGTTGTATTATGTTATTATTTCAAAACAAAATCTAGGCGATATAAAGTTTTCAATTTGGCGATATATTGATAGTGCACAATAACACTAACAATTCCTTTTTTTTTTTTTATTTTCTAAAGAACTCCTGTATGAGATCCGCGATCAAACATGCTTAAACTATCTTAATTATTTCCCTGTAAAGCCAATTTTGCAAATCACCCATATTCAAGTATGCATGGCAGCAAACTGCTTAAATAAGGATAACAGTATAACAGAAATCCCCTGTAGGAGTGTTTTTGCTTTCTTTCATCTCGCTTTAAGCTACAACCTGTATTCAATACAGTAACTGGATATTCATTTGTGGTTCTTATGTGGAGGAGCGGCCGGTAGAAGTGCTCTAAGTCGCCTTTGTGGACAAAAAGTGTGAAACCAAAATCCGATGTAGGCATTGGCAGTTGCAATTATGATTAGATCAGGGTATGAGTAGTTCAGCCTCTGATAAGGATCCAAACCCTCTTCCATTTACATCGTTCCTCTTCACATGAAAAGCGTATGGTAAAACAACATACATGTAGCTGTGAAGCTGACAATGTTGTGTTAGTAAGCAATAACAGTTATTTGATGTGTGAACGAGACAGAGTGATGGAAAAACGTAGATTGATACAGAGAGACAGAGACAGAGAGACAGAGACAGAAGCAGACATACATACAGAGGGACAGACGGACGGACATATATACAGACAGAACAGGACATAATGGAACGGAGGACGGAAGGACGAGGTTTACCTATGTTTCATTACACCTTTGGCTAGCCACATAACAAATAATTTCATTTTGCTTTATCTTAAAATAAAATGATCTAGAAGCTAATCACAACCTTATTCCGATTACTAGCAAGGTTAATGTCAAAAGAGATGGTCAATTTTTAATGTCACGAGAGATGACCAGATTTCGTGATTTTCATTTTTGTGACTAGGTAATTTAGCCACACAAGTACCGGCGTGTGAGCTCGGGCGGACGGGAAGACAGGTAGACAGACAAACAACATAACATTATGGAAGCCAACATTATATCTATTCAATATTGAAGAAGGGATGATGTCTAAATTTTATCACCAGATTATCACTGTTTTCGACAATATGAGAACAAGTTCAGTAAAGATTCATTACGTACATGAAGTAAAGAGATCATAAAAATTATATTGAAATATTAGTATCCAAAGAAAATTTCTTACTTACGTCTGTCAATATCGATTTCACGTCAAATTCGCTAGTGACAGTCGACTGTCAATAGCGGTTTTACGTTAAAAACGCTAGTGTCAGTCGACTGTCAATAGCGATTTCACGTCAAATTCGCTAGTGACAGTCGACTGTCAATAGCGATTTTAACGTAAAACCGCTATTGACAGTCGACTGTCACTAGCGAATTTGACGTGAAATCGCTATTGACAGTCGACTGTCAATAGCCATTCCGTTTTATTTTATTTTATACTGCAATTTCTTTCATACTGGTTTATTTCCCTAAAGGACGTTTACAGTTTCGATTAGAGCGACTACAATAAACTCCGTGCAAATGTAATATAGGAATAAACAACATGTTTTTGACGTTCATGACGGTATGACTACATTAGCTTCGCAGGGGGTAAATTCCGTAAACCCCGAAGCTAATGTAGTCATACCGTCATGAGCGGCAAAGAGATGTTGTTTATTCCTTATATTTATATTTATTTTTTCTGTCTTGTCAATTTAATGTGTTTATTGGCCAGATTTGTTTTTCTGTATAAAAATTAATCATATACCGGTCAACGAGGTTTGATAGATGTAATGTCGATGTAATAGCCATTCCAGTTTCTAAATATGGTGAGAAAGTAGTCCCAACTACATGTACTGTAACTGTATTAAAAAATCAGGATTTTTTCCATTAAACTTTCTCTCTGTGAATGGAAAAGACTTACAAGGCAAACAAATAACAGTGCAACTTGAATATCTATTGCCAAAGCACATTCTAAAAATACAGGTCGCGGTTGTTTTCTCAACCCATTTACACACATAGCAACGCGATGGCAACGACCTATGGGTCTGTATCACTCCGCTAGTGTCATATGACCGTCGACCAATGGGAGCTTATTGTTAAGTGCCCGATGTAGTCTATTTGAAGAAGTAGCACGGGGGAAATCCGAACTAGATAGATCCAGTTTCGAGTTGTAGGTTCATCGGCAGATGACTGCATATTTTTTAATAGGATTACATAAAGACTTTACAGGGTGAATGTAAATATTACTTAAACAAATAACCCTTTGAAAGTCTTATCCTACCGAGCTTGGCGCAATTTGAATTTTTAAGCAGTTTGGATTCAGAATATGTTTAGATTACCTTAACGACTGACGCTTCCTTATCTGTAATTGCACGTACACCTAATTCAAAATAAATATTTGCTGCAGATAATTAAGAAGCAATACATAGGTTAAAACATACCCATATCATTTACGTTAATTGACTCGATTCCCCTGTGAGTAAACTCATGTCAACCCTTTGAACTCTAGTCATGCATAAATGCGTCCTATACAAATAGTGTACATGTGAAGATTACACTTGTCCAATGCACACGACTCATATAATACATAGATAAACAAGTCCCTAACGGAGCCATCTGGGTCTGCATTGTCGGTCATATTGCAATACATTGACAAAACTAACCCTAAATAGTCCAAAATGGACTGAACTAAATTACAAAACTGAAATTGAAGTTTTAAAGGGAAAAGGGTCGAAAGTGTTTGACATGCCAGATAGAAAAAGTGATATAGGACTGATTAGGACATAAGTTCTTGAATAGAATATAGGAAGGGGAAGTGTGCTTACTTACTTACCTAGTCCTCTTCATCGCTGGCGGGACATAGGACCGTCACCACAGTTCTCCATTGGACCCGGTCTGTTGCCACTCTCTTAGCCTCTCCCCTTGACATGTTGATCTTAGAAAGCTCATTAGTCAGGGTTCTCCTCCAGGTTTGGACCTGTCGACCTCTCTTTCGTCTTCCCTGTGGGTTCCAATCCAGGAAGTGTTCTGTCAGGCAAAAGGCATTCAAAACAATGTACAATAGTGTTTCATTGTTAAACCTCTTTATTACGACATCTAAAACGAAGGCAAAATGATTGTATAAAATGCAGATGACAGCTTAAAGCAAGGTGACAGTAAAACAGAAAGCTCATTAAGGAGGTTTCTGTTTTACTTTCACCTTGCTTTAAGCAATCACATGTTTAAACACTTTATAATTAACCTAATTGTATGGTCGTAATAGAGTTTTTTTCTGTATTACCCTAAAATGACATTCTATCAGCTTTGTAGTTTCGTTTCATCGGTTAACCCTCATAAATCAACATTTAAACAAATAATAGATGACATGTTTGAGTATAGTATTCCGGTAGTATTCTAACATAATAAAAGTTAGCTCATTTGCCCCTGAAATCTATCCCTCAAGTCCATTTATTACTACGGTAACGAGCGTTGTTTTCAGCAATATACTGCGAAATAACAATTAGTGTAGACACTGATCAGAGGGTCTTCTCTGATCTTGCGCTACATTGTAGACATGGGAGAATTGTACTCTACTATTTATGTGCACTGATTTTTCAAAGACGACTATACCCATATACTAAGGTTGAATATATGATAAAATAAAACACTACTTGTGTAAACGTACTCACTTTGAAATGTCTCAATATAATATGTTTTACACGTTGAACCCTAACGACGAGTATATTCGTTCTTTAAAAACAGTGTACATGTAAAAAGTACATTTGTCCTTTACAAACAGAACATCACAAGGTCCCTAACACCCCCCCCCCCCCCCAATTAACATCGTCTGCACTGCTATTTATTTTGTTTATTTATTTATTTATTTTGCTATATATAATTGAAAGCAATGCTAAATAATCGTTGTCAAGTTATGGGCTTGGTTCAATTTGGAAACTGAGATTGTCTATGGAAAATTTCAGGGATAAATAAGTTAAATATTTCAAACTAGAAATGATAAATACACTTTACACCTAAAACAAAAACAGGTGTAAAAACTGCTTTCTCTTTTCGTTGACTTAAAACACGTATTTCATCCTCTATTCGCTTAGCACTACATAATTTAACGTGACTGTTTCATTAGTTATATCTTTACATATGATATGAGTATTTTATATGTATATATGATGATGTGCAATGTACAAGTAAAACAAATAGATGTTCTGTTCTGTTGTGTGATACAATTAGGTTGGATTTGTTCATCCCATTACTTTCAAACTCATACAGTGACAGAGGAGAAAATGTTATTCTTTCCCCAATAAACCCCTTTACGCTAAAACTATTATTACCATTGCAAACAGTTTGGAACTGTTTGCCAAGTTTCCAAGTTTTATTCTTCATTTTCTCAGTATGTACAATTACACAAACAAGAGAATACATTCTTTAATACTATATCAAAGCCACGTGAACACAGAGGACAACTTTTATTCAAAAGCAGTTATATGAAATCTCCCTCTAACATCAAAATTAATATTGACAATTCTTTAGGGATATATTTTTGGTTATTACCTAGTTAACACTTTCAGCCCTAGCAACGAGTATAGTCGTCATTTATAAACAGTGTACCTGTTATGATTACACTTGTCCAATGCAAACAGTGTGGATCCTGATTAGAGGGCTCCTTAAGGATCAACATTATTTGTCATTCTCAAATGTATTGTTAAAATCAACCCTAAAAGGCAAAAATGGACTAGACTTATTTCGAAATTGGAATTGTTCATTAAAGTTTCAGGGGTGAATGAGTTAAGCGTGGCCAGTGTTGACTGCTGACCCGCTTGCACTGGGTGTATGTCTTGCGACCTCGATTTATTTCTAAGGACGCACGTGCAATCCGATTTATATTTTAATTGGGTGTTGGTGTAGGAGATGTTATACGGCTTAGACATGGTACCTCTAATCCGATATTCGCTTTACCCATTGTGCTCCCGTGTAAATAGATCTTATCATACCGCTTGATGACATATACCCGTTTAAATTTCATAAGCGCTTAAAGAGACTGGACACCGAATGGTCTAATTGATAGGTAAATGAACAAAATTACTCACATAAAAACGAATATAGAACATTATCGTGCATATTGAATTAAAGGAAATCTCATTTAAGTAAAATCACACGAATCTTAGTGTTTTTCGATATTTTCCATCCTTTTTTCTACAGTGGAGAATCTGTTATTCTTTCCCAATAAAAACTATTATTTGCAGTGCAAACAGTTTGGAGCCAGATCAGACGCCGTGTAACGTAGCGTCTGATCTTGTTCCAAACTGTTTTGAACTCTTACTAAATTTTTCACCAATTTAAAAACAACAACATTGAACAGATTTTGAAATTGTATTGCAGACGACAATTCAACAGGATAAGGGTTAACTCATTAAGCCCTAGTGACGCATATAAGCGTCATTTACCAAAAGTATATCTGTAAAGTGTACATTTGTCTTATGCAAACAGTGAAGTCACTGATTGGGGGGCTCCCGCAGGAGCCCTCTAATCAGGGACTTCACTGTTTGTCATGTTGCAATAAATTATAAAAAAAAATTACCCCAAATAATCTCAAATCGACCAGCCTTTGTTGTAAACTGGGTTCTTCCATTGGATGTTTTCAGGGGATAATGCGTTAAGATTTGTTTTTGCAATATACCTGTATTTCAAAGTAATAATCAGTGCAGATCATAATCCGAGGGTTCATCTGGGTCGCCACTGTTTGCAAATGACAAGTGAACGCTTCATACTCTTCATGTGGCTAGGGTTGAAATAAGTTTCAGAGGCCAACAATCTCAAGAGGACATCCATTTTTCTTCCACATTTCTTTGGCACTGCTTGACATGTCGTCGATGTTAACAAGGACCTAAATACACAAAAACAGTATTTACTCCAACTATTCATGGGAGGTAACCCTGTTACGTTATATATACCCCCCCCCCCCCCCCCTTTGCCTCTGTGTGGGATCTGTTGGAACAACATCATTTAAGTAATTGGTGTCAGTGGAAGAGTTTATGGGTCAAATAGAATGGAATTATTTCTATCACTACTCGGAGCCTATGCCAATGATAAACTCTTATTGCGCAATAACATAGGCCCCTGCAATTTTACAAATAATTTCTTTATGTCGATTTATCATCAGAAACATCGAAAAGTTTGTCAAACAGATCGGATTCTGATCAGACGCCGGGTTACCCGGCGTCTGATCAGAATCCAATCTGTTTGTCGATGTTTTCAAAGTCTCGCATGACACGAGAAGGGTAAATAACGATCAGCGCCCCGGTATTCTCTTTTATTACTGGATCTTGTTGGGTTTATTCGAATGTAATTTTTCTGTTCCACTTGTATAGCAATAAAACTGAACGCTTCCATTCACCGTGCGATGGTTGGAAACATACTACGATTTATTTAGAGAACATTTTTGCTTTCATCCGTTTTTGCCAGAATAGTTTCAACAGGCTCGTTCACTGCGGTTTGTTGGAAGGAAGGGTTCATTGTTCTCGATGGATACGTTCATGGTCTATGCAAGCAGTGTAGACTCAGAACAAAATGCTCTCTGATCAGGGTTTACACTGTTTGTCATACTGCAATTTATTGCAAAAAGAACAACACCCCAAACCTGAATAGTAAACATTGGACTAAACTACAGTGGAGAATCTGTTATTCTTTCCCAATAAACGCGTTTACGCTAAAACTATTATTTCCAGTACAAACAGTTTAGAGTCAGATCAGACGCCGGGTAACCCGGCGTCTGATCAGGCTCCAAACTGTTTGCCACCAAGATAAACATGAAATATCAGAATTGTCAAAAAGTTGTTCTTTTCTACGTTTAAGTGCTTTGCGTTTGCGTACGTTTTGCGTTTAAACGGGAAAGAATAACAGATTCTCCACTGTAGATTACAACTGGAATTGTCCATTTAAGTGTAAGCTGTGGTTTAGGTAACCCCTTCACTGTACTTTCATTTGCAATCAGCTGTATCCAAATCAAACGTCGAGTTACTTGGAGACTGATCAGCCATTTAGTTTTGTTTTTACAATTTATTGCAAAATCACAAACAGTTCAGGTCTTAGTCAGAGAGCTGCTTTAGGATCTAATTAAGTCAAGTCCATGTTTTAACATTAAATTGTAGTTTTTGGGGGATGTTTTTTTACACAAAATATATTGCAAGATGCTACGTAAGAGGTCTAGTCCTCTGATCTGAGTCTACACTGTTTGTATTGGACACGTGTACTCTTTATATGTTTGTAAAAGACGCAAATATGTGGCACTAGGGGTCAATGAATTAATATTCCTGTCAGGTCTTGATCAGAGAGCTACTTTAGGATCTAATCAAGCTAGGTCCATATTTTACCTCTTTTTCCTATTATTTTTATTTTGTTATTCTTTTTACACTATATTGCAAAATGCTACTTTAGAAGTCCTCTGATCTGGGTCTAGACTGTTTGCATAGGGCAAGTGTTCTCTTCATATGTTTATTAAAAGACGCAAATATGTGGCATTAGGGGTCAATGAATTAATCTTCCTATAAGCACAACGGCGCCGACACTGCCCTGGTGGCAATGTATCAGGGCTGCCATAAGTAAATCATGAAAGATCCCAAGATTTCCAAATTTCTATTTTTTAAATATGATTACTTAAAGCAGGTTAAAGCAGCCTGCTTTAAGCTACCATCTGCTAGGATAATAATTTGAAGATTTTTAAAAATTCCGGAGAAATGGCAGTCCTGATGTATATCTAAGGAAGCGTACATCATCGGTAGAGGTATTTACCCACACAGCGCTCACCTTTGAGAGAGGTTAGTCCAATTAGTATTGTATTGAAAGACAACTCTACCTGTATACTACAAAACAGACTGATGGTGAAACAATAGCAGCAATAAAGTGAGTAGCTGGTCAGGTGGGCGGATACCATTCTTTTGTGTAAACTGAGCTCACTTATACAGTAAAACCTCTCTATTACGACCACTAAATTTGGTAAGGTGTTAGGTTTTTTACGAAAACTGATTGCTTAAAGCAAGGTGAAAGTAAAACAGAAAACTCCTTTAGGAGTTTTCTGTTTTACATTCACTTTGCTTTGGGCTGTCCCCTGTATTTTATACAATTAATAAGCCTTGTGTTAAGTATAAGGTGCTCACGAAAGATGACTTCTGAAAGCAATGTGACAGTAAAGCAGGAAAACTCCATTAGGACCTTTCTGTTTTACTGTCATCTTGCTTTAACCTTTTCCCCCATAGAAGCAACTTTTAGCGTATTTAATTCATTCCTCCGCTGAAGAAAATAGTTCCAGTTTATAGGCAGACCGATAGACATGCGCAATTGGAGACAGACAGACAGATAGACAGAGACACAGAGAGAGCGAGAGAGAAAGAGAGATAGAAAGAGAGATAGACAAAGGCAGATAAAGATAGACACATGCACCTTGCATGTACATTGAACACACATACGTGCACATATTTTGTTTTGTTTTAGTACTCAGGGAAGGATTTTGTATCATTTGAAAGGCTCATTTCAAGTTTTGTCAGTCGTTTCAAGCGACTTTTTTTAACGTTTAACAAATATGATAACGTGTAACCGTGTCACCTACTTCGATATTTACCTCTTTAAACTCAAATCTGTTAAATAAATAAATACATACAAAATGAGATGGGGGTTTGTTCAAACATTCTATTAAATAACATTTACATGAGCTACATAAATAATAAGGATAAAATGATGATAAACTTACAAGTTTTACTGAAACATATAGACTGCCTTCTTCCAGTTGTCAACGTGTCAATCAAACGGAAGTTGCGCATACCTTGATTATCTCACGTAATGGTATTCTGCACAAAAAGCAAGCCACACGCAAGTAAGAACTATTGTCCGATACTTTCAACTTGAAGAAACACAGTTTACGCGTGCACCAATATCCACGTGCAATTGTATATATACAGTGCTCCCTCTCTACAACAACATCCAATGGAAGACAAAGATTGCGTGTGTTGTTCGTAGGTAATTGTTATAGGAAGAGAAATTAATACTTGGTTAACCTTTGGAAACAGCTTGACTTCAGAGCATACGCCGCATAACGCGGCGTCTGATCTGGATTCAAACTGTTTGTCATAATTCATTATCTTCCTTCTGTCAAAGTGTCCATTGATATGTAATGTTGAGAAAAAAACCGGCAGACGACAACGGTAAAGTCCGATATTAAAAGAACGTGCTGACGACCCCAAAGTTGAAATGCAAAGGTCCGTACCGAAACTCCGCCCTACTGCCAGTTCAATAAAATCTATCTATACCACGCCAAAAGGGGGGACTGCTGTTGTGCACGAGGTTCTCGTGCCTGTAAGCTGACATTGACTCCAGTTTACTTTGGTGTTGGCCGAGGTTCTTCAGCAAAGGCAGGAGGTACTGGTACTGAGAGAGGAGGTGCTATGTAACAGCTACACTGCCGACAGGAAGCAGTTCTCTTGTTAAAGATGAGTATGTATTTGATTCAAATTGCAGGGCTGCCAGAAATTGACATTAAAATTCCTAAGATTCCCAAATTTGCATGTTTCAAGTGCAATTAAACTTAAAGGAAACGTACCTTTACCCCATCGCCTGTTTCTAGTTTTGTTCACAGGCACTCGATGACAGGATCGATATAAATTCCCGTGTCCCTTCTCACCATGTTCTCATATATAAATAATACAAGGTATCCCTTACGCCATCTTTATAAAGAACGGAAGTGCTGTGATTGTATCCTTGACCCGGCTAGCGCGCGGTTCTGTACGGACATCTCGGGAACCAAACGGAGAATGAACGGAGAGTAACAATACGCTGGTTCCCGAAAGGACCTTACAAAACCGCGAGCTAGCCGGGTCAGGGTATAATATCTAGAACTTCCGTTGCTTATAAATATGGCGAGTGGGATACCTGGTATTATTTATATATATATGAGAAGGGACACGGAACTTTATATCGATCCTGTCATCGAGTGCCTGTGGTTTTGTTGACATGTGGCTGCTTAAAACAGGCTGGAAGTAAAGCAGAATGCGTCTTAAGTCGCATTCTGCTTTACTTTCAGCCTGCTTTAAGCTACCATGTACTAGAAAAATATCCGAGGATTTAGGAACAATACGGAGAAATGGCAGCCCTGAAATTGTCTCACTTAACGTTAACCGATGCAAACAACCCATATAGTACGACATCTAACGTTCACCAATAGACTTCAATAATAACTCATTGCGCCCCAATGTTTATTAACGTTTCAAGGGTACGAACGATTTATGTGCGATCTAAATAACACAAGCAAAAGTGCACTAATCAACTGAAATGCATCAATTTTACCGCATATAAAAATAAGATTTAGCTGCTCAGATGTAAGCTGCTTTGTTTGATACATTAAGTATCGGAAAATGTTGGTTTATTGATGAGAAATTAAGTCGGGACTGTTCGCTGGTTTTATTAATTTCATTTCGTAGCCATTTTGTTTTCCTTGTTGGCGATGGCGAACTACACTCAGTGCAAAAAGAAACGCACACTTTTATTACAATAGTATCTGTATGTAAAAGGAACGTATTTGTGAAATAATATTTTCATTACAGTCAGTAGTTCCGTCTTGGGCTATCAATGTTTTAAAATGGGAGGTTTATCATTGAATTGGTATCATCACAACCTGTACAAATCGGTGCGGTGTTTTCAACAGGCACTAGTTAACTCTTTCGCTGCCAAATTAATCGTGAGATTTTTATCCCACCAACGTTTCATTGTCGTCTGCTTCAATTTTGTTGTTTGCAAGATCGTTTCAAAGTAAGATTTAAAGTAGTATGACTGAAAGTATATCTATACGAGTGTCAAACAGTTTGGATCCTGATCAGACGCCGCGTTACGCGGCGTCTGATCAGGATCCAAACTGTTTGAAAACGCGCCTTTTGAAGTCATTAAGAGTGAAAGGGTTAAAATACAGCACAGTAATTTTAAGTATTATGTTTTTCTAAACTTGTGGCAGAAATAAATTGATCTTGAGATGTGGTCTTAGTATCTTAAAAAAGTCTCTTAATCTGCGCCTGAGCACAATGTGCGTTTCTTTTTGTACTGAGTGTACCTCTGAGGCCGTTTTTTAATTTATATTTTTTATTATCACTTTCTACAAACAGCAAATAGCCAGATCAGAGGACGCGCTTTAAGCGCGTCCTCTGATCTGGCTATTTGCTGTTTGCAAGCGTTTATGATCGAAAAATAAGAGTAAAACGATTTTGACTTACGCAAAAATTTTGCGCAAGTTGTTTAGTAAAACGGGCCCCTGTTTATTTAGGAGGCTGCAGTCAATACTAGGTGTCCTGTGAATTTCCTGACAAATACCACTTCCAGGAACAACAGTGTTTAGTACTGTTTTTATACCTTGTACAAAACAAATGGTGAAAAGAACCACTTTGAATTGCTGCGTAATGATTTCGTCTACAAATAACATAATCTGCTATTGTTCTAAAAACAGATTTTTCAAAATTACTTTTCGAAACAGGGCCAGAGTGTCAAACAGTTTGGATCCTGATAAGACGCCACATTATGACGTCTCATCAGGTTCCAAACTGTTTGCAAAGATAATCACGACTCCTTGCCTAGCATGCAAAGGGTTGATAATATCATCAGCATTTAAATGTCTTAAATTCAGGTGATTGAATCAGTTTGAATGAGTTTGACTGAACTGTTTGGCTCAATATCATAATGTAGTTTTATTTTTTGCTCAGCTCTGATCTGGTTTCAAATTGTCTGCAAATGGAATCATTATTCAAAGTTGGCAGGAAAGGGGTTTTAAGTGAATTTTTCCCACTTGAAAAGTCTCTGCTACGATTAATCATGGAGAAGTGTAGACTTTAAGACTCTTGACAGAGACAGTACGGAATAATCAGTCATGAAAAATACATACCACTGAAGTCATCCCGCCTCCTACTAACATTTTGTTACTTGGTATCACATGACCCAGATGCTGACTTAAGCCCTCCCTCTGCAAAAAACCCTAATCCTCTATCCCAGGGGTCAAAAAGTCTAAAAATTGTCACTCGTCCTGCATAAAAGACAGTGAAGGCAGTCCAAAAAATGCACTTGCCCTGCACATTAGACAAAGAATGGAAAAGTATGCAGGACGAGCGGACGAGTGGAATTTTTTAGCCCTGTATCCCATAGCTGGTTTGTAGTTTTGAAGACGGGTGACCACTTAAAACAGGTTGAAAGTAAAGCAGAATGCGCCTTCAGCCAGCTTTTAAGTTACACCATCTGCTATGTTATAGAAATCATATCTTACCGTACATACACCTGACTGCATAAAGTGGAACTATTTTCTTTCGTGGAAGAATAAATTGAGGCATAGAAAGGTTTATGGAGTAATGGGTTAACTGTAGTAGAATTCATACGCGGCATTTGCATTGAATATAACATGCAATATAATGTGACTGGTATATTTGGCTGTAATTTTACACAATTAGAAAAGATATTATAGTTTTTTTTCTAACACATAATTACTGTATTCAGTTCCATTATACGCATTCTGTAATACAGGATTCAAAATGAATGTAATAGTCTGGCAGAGGGCTGACTGGACCTGGAAATGCAGTCCCAATATAGAATATAGAATTGATAAACAAGAGAACTATTTGTGAGATTTAAAGATGTTTAACCCATTACCCCATATCCTGGTTTTAGTATTGAAGATAGTTAACCACTTAAAGCAGGTTGAAAGTAAAGCAGAATGCGCCATTAGGCACATTCTGCTTTACTTTCAGCCTGCTTTAAGCTAATACATACTAGAATATA
Organism: Gari tellinella; assembly: GCA_922989275.2. Classification (NCBI taxonomy): domain Eukaryota; kingdom Metazoa; phylum Mollusca; class Bivalvia; order Cardiida; family Psammobiidae; genus Gari; species Gari tellinella. The sequence goes on from OV277858.1 coordinate 59,956,075, forward strand.
GAAATTACTTTATGACTATATAAATTGGAACTATTTTATTCAGTGGATGAATATATTTAATGCGCTAAAAGGCGCTCCTATGAGGAATATGTGATCATGGTTACTGGTTTTGCTGGGTACGAAGTTCATTTAGAAGAGGACATTTTTCACGACATACGGTCGTTTGTTGCTATTATATTGGTCTTCTACCTGGAGAAAGGTTATGGCTGTTCATGGTGTTTTTGTAGTTTACACATATGTTGGTTCATTAGAAAGTGAAATGGTTTACAGTCAATCAAGGGGTTGTCTCTATAGACTAAATATTGTCCGTATGATTTGCAGAGTATTGTCATGGCTAATTATAGAATGTATGGCAAATATACTGATTTGTACGAATGAATTCCATATTCTAAGAATGACAGGGCATATTACTTCTCTAGAATAGTTGAATTTGATGATTGGGGCATCTCATTTGAAATTTTTGACAGACGATTGCAGAATGTTTTTGGATGTTTTGAAAAAGACAGGGGCCCGTTTCATAAAACTTCTTACGACAAATGTTGTCGTAAGTCAGATTATAAAAGTATCAATTTCTTTTTATTTCTCCATCGAATCCTGTCTTGTGACATCTTTTTAGATTCCAAAAAGATGTCACAAGACAGGATTAGATAGAGAAATCACAGATTAAATGTATTTTAAAGTTTTGACTTACGACAACATTTGTCGTACGATGTTTTATGAAACGGGCCCCTGGTTTGCTTCTGAGTGCTTGCGAAGAACGTTGACTTTTCTTGAATCAGCAATACGTACAGTAGACCCTGGTTTAATACATTTCAGTTCGCTTGCCCAAGTGCTCGTTACAAATACAATTATAAATTGTATTCTTGTTGTTTCAGTTTTCTGTTATTAAGGCAGTGAAGAGTTTGAAGGGAACATAAAAGACAGAAAACAACTTGAAACACATAAACGGATTCGTAGAACTTTCTTCTGGAAATAGTGTTTCTGCTTGGCCTCCTTGCAGTCGCATGCTTTGTTCATCCAAACACCTTTTCTGTTTGATGTACCGAAATAACGAGACTTGACTGTTACTACAGTGGAGAAAACGTATTCTTTCCCAATAAACGCGTTAACGCTAAAATTATTATTTCCATTACAAACAGTTTGGAGCAAGATCAGACGCCGGGTAACCCGGCGTCTAATCAGGCTCCTAACTGTTTCCCACTCAGTTTAAAATGAGCAATGAAGTCCACAACAAAAAAGACTATGGACGAAGCCACTGCCATCCCACCACTTGTCAAGAGAAGAGAGACCAAAGCACTCATACTAGCCAGCAAGTACCAGTACCTACCAGATCATCCCATGAAGGAAAAAATGGAACGTCTCACAAAAAACCGTTTAAAAAGATGTAGTTTTACACATGAATCAAAGAGACTGTCGAAAACCTTGGACTGACAACTGCTCCTTTTTGTAGATCAGACCTACCCGAAACCTGGATGTATAACCTAACCAACTTAACACCACTGTCCCTGGACTTCTAGATACTGAGGGAGAAACAGCCAAGAGATCCCTTACTCTAGCCATGATAGATGACAGATATCCATCAGCAACATGGACCCATGTATACACAGATGGCTCTGATAAGTGCGAAGTCGTCCGTATAACCAACAAGAAGAAGGCATCCATGGTACACCCCTACAGCTTACAGAATCTGCAAAATACCTGGGGGTATCCATAACACCAACACTTAACTGGGGAACACATCTGGACAACCTCATCAAGAAGGCCAACTCTACCGTGGGCTTCCTGCGAAGGAACATATCTGCCTGTCCACCCAAACAGAAGATCAGGGTAGTAGTGCTTTAGACAAGAATATTTTTTTAAAGTTTCCATTGAAAAAATCTATTTTAGCTCATGTGACCTACATATGCAAATAGCTACTAACTTTGTGCATCTGGATGACTACATGAGTGCATTTATTATTCTATTTGTAGATATAGCATGTGAATCAAATGTAATATACCATATAAAGAGTATTTTTCATATACTGTGCCCAACCAACCATTCTGTCTCCCCACACACACCCTTACTCTAGCCATTATAGATGACAGATATCCATCAGCAACATGGACCCATGTATACACAGATGGCTCCGCTACAGCCGCAATTAAAGATGGGGATGCAGGGATATTCGTCGCTCACATATCTGGAAGGTCAGAGACAGTCAACCTACCAACAGGAAAGCACTGTACTAACTACAGAGCTGAGGTCGAAGCTATACTACAGGCAATCAAGACTGTTGAAGGATCAACAGAGCCGTGCCCAAATGTGGTGATTCTAATAGATGCTCTGTCAGTTCTGCAAGCATTTGGTTACTCCAAGCTGCCTGCCATGTCCAGGGCGCTCCACAACCTTAAAAAAGACAGAACTGTGTGCCTTAAGTGGATACCAGCCCACTGTAGAGTCCCTGGAAATGAAAAAGCAGATGTACTGGCCAAGCTAGAAGCCACAAGAATCCAGCCAATAACTGCAGTCACACGTGAGAAGAAAACAGCCATAAAGACCATGATGAGGCAGAAGTCTACCAAAGATGACTACCACCTACTAGACAGATGGGAGCAAGTGATCATCATCAGGCTACGCACGGGGCACTCTCGCTTAAACGCCCACATGAAGCTGTCCCCATCTCCCCTGTGTTCCTGTGGCCTTAAAAACCAAACTGCAGAGCACATCTTACAAAGATGTCTACATCTTGAGGGGAAAAGAAAAAATGTGTAGCCAGGATCTACCTCGCTAAAGACGAAATTGTATGGATAGGGTCAGGCGATTACTGAAGATGATGATGATGATGATGATGATGACCCGGCGTCTGATCAGGCTCCAAACTGTTTGCCACTCAGTTTAAAATGAGTCGTCAAAATTGTCAAAAAGTTGTCTAAATGACTTTTGTCCAAATGACAACCCATTTTAATGCACTGCGTTTGCGTTTCGTTTGCGTTTAAACGGGAAAGAATAACGTTTTTCTCCACTTTACCTAACAAAACTATTTTGTTCAAGCTCATAACACACACGCTCTTGATGATTGATATATTACTGGCTGTACCTAAAACATAACATGTCCTTGCTCACCTATTGATTCTTATTCATATAGGGACACAGAAATACTGTCCGCCAGAATGCTATCTCTGTAAAACAGTAAAGAATCACTGCACACGTTCAGAACTCAAAATAAGAAGGGGTAAACTAAACAAAATCCAAAATGTTGCGCTTCCTGTGAAGTCCTAGGGTGTAACTACTCATTAAAATCGTCTAGAAGAATAGTCACACCACAGAGTTTCTCGCAAACATAAAGATGTTAGTTTTAACAATAATATTTCTAATCATGAGCCCTGAGTCAGGTTTGATCAAAGCAACTATACAAATAAAAAAGAGATCCATGGAGCATATTTCGCTCACCTGAGAATAGCTGAAAATGGAGAAAATGATTTTTGCCCAGGACGAGATAATTTTTTACCCAAGGGGCATAATTTGAAAATCTTTATAGAGGACATGTAGATGATGCTATGTGCCAAATATCTAAGATCAGGGTAGTAGTGTTTTAGACATGAATATTTTTTTAAAGTTTCCATTGAAAAAAATCTATTTTTAGCTCATGCAACAGACTGGATCCATTTGAACAAACTAGGTAAAAGACATCTAGAAGTGTCACCATGCCAAATATCAAAGCTCTGGCCATATTAGTTTCAGAGAATACATTTGAAAATTTCACTATAACTCTATGTAAAACTGTGATCCCCGGGGCGTGGCCAATTTTGACCCCAGAGGCATAATTTGAACAACCGACCAGAACAATATTGATAAAGGACATCTAGAACTGTCACCATGCCAAATATCAAAGCTCTGGCCATATTAGTTTCAGAGGAGAAGACGTTTGAAAATGTAAATTTGACCCCAGGGGCATAATTTGAACAAACTTGATAGAGGACCTGTAGATGATCTAGTGCTATGTACCAAATATCTAAGCTCTGATCCTTGTAGTTTCAGACACAAGAAGATTTTTTTTTAGATTTCCTTATTTTTACATTGTTTTTAATTCTTTGAACAAATTTGAAAGAGCTTCCTGTAAAGTTTGGTTGAAATCTGTCACCTTGAGCTAATATACCAAGTCTACTTTCAGGCCGAATGACCGCTCAGCCGACTGTACATTTACTCCCCTGATCATTGAGCCGCCATCTTGCCTACACTATTGAGCACTGCTAACATATGGCGCAGCCGCAGTCCCGACTCGGACCCTTCACAGGTACCCATTTTAACCCCTGGGTGAAGAAATATTGGATAAAACAACCCCTTTCATGCCTTATCCCGAGTACAATAATTACTTCTAAACAGGTCTGATCCTGATCAGACGCCGCGTTCGATCAGTATAAAACTCTTTACACTTATTTAGATTTTTGAAGTCGTCAAAATACATAGAATTTAAATTTGAAAAATAAAAGCAGACGATAATTTTTTTTGAATTGATGACGTAATGGTAGAAACGGTTTACCTATACTTAATTGGACCTGGTATGACGAAATTTGGATATAACAATGATTTATCAATAGACTTCATCTCAGGGTTGCCATAAGTTGACATGAAAAATCCTAAGATTTCCAAATTTGCATTTTTCAAGTTCGAATTTACTAATCGTACCTTTACCCCATAGCCTGTTTCTAGTTTTGTTGACATGTGGCTGTTTAAAGCAGGCTGAAGTAAAGCAGAATGCGCCTTGTGACGCATTCTGCTTTACTTTCAGCCTGCTTTAAGCTACACAGTTTCTAGAAAAAAATCCGAAGATTTAGGAAAAATCCGGAGAAATGGCAGCCCTGTCATCTTATCTCTAACACCTCGAATAAAACAAATGTAAACGAATTTCACATCACCTGTGCTTAACGTCTGATGTAAACAGTTAAGTTCTTCTTTACTTCGTAAGAAATTTGGCTGCAACATTTTTTCTATTTCAGGATCATCGGCGTATGAAGGTTAGGGTAACATGGTGTGAATATTCATTGAGGGGTTTACCTGCAACACTTTTGTCCTGTGGTAAGTTTCAACTTGGTTTTCAAGGGTGTCAGTGTTCAGTCAAACCTGTGTGAAACTACAGAAAAAATAAAGACGAATAATGATCGTGCAAGAGCGGTGGCCGCTAAATCGTTTGACCGTAAAAGAGGGGAGACCACTAAATACAGGGCAAGTGTTATGCAGAAGGCTCATATATGAGACTTCTGCATTACTTTTGTCCTGCATTAAGCTACTATAATAATAAATACTACAACTATATCACCGTTTTAGTGATTGCTTAATACAGGTTTGGCTCTCGAACTCGTTTAACTCGAACTACCCGATAGTTCGACACATGAACTGCATTATTTCATGCTCGGTTAAGTCGAACATACCCATATTTCAAAGTTAAAACGTGGCTTAGCCACGTTTTAACTTAAACAAATGGGTATATTCGACAAAACCGACTTCGAGATATCGAAGTTCTAAAGTTAATTATTTTGTACTGTCACTTTATAAAGTTTCGATTGTATTGTTGTCTGTCCAATATTGACCAACCAATGTGTTTCGGATATCTGAGCTTCGTAGATTAATTGTAACTGACAAGACCAATCTATCGAATGGGCTAACAAAGAAAGCCAAAATATAGAAAAACCTCTCTATTACGAACACTAATTTGTGTTGATTACCATGTGTTTAATGCAGGTGACTGCTTAAAGCAAGGTGCTGGTAAAACATAAAGCTCCTTCAGGAGCTTTCTGTTTTTCGTCTACCTTGCTTTAAGCTGTCACCTGTCTTTCATGCAGTCAATAAGCCTTCAATATAGTGGTCGTAATAAGGAGGTTTTACTGTATATATACTAAACTGATTGAATTTGAAAACCTCAACGGTGACGTTGCAGAATCTGCTTTACTTACAGCCTGCTTTAAGAAGTCGCATGCCAACAAAACAAGAAAAAGGCTATGGGGTAAAGGTACGATTCGTAAAATCGAACTTGAAAAATGCAAATTTGGAAATCTTAGGATTTTTCAGGTCAACTTATGGCAGCCCTGGCATATACAGTCACAGAAACCGCGTTGGTCGCCAAACGAGAGAGTGGTTGAGTATACCAGAGCTATCTGAAAACTTACCTATACAATGACGAAATAAAAGTAACAGAACTCTTCAGGACCAGTTATTTATTACCGACACGAAGGGTTAAAATGGAGCCCCCAGTCAGGATCATAAATTGAGACGTAGTGAGGATCGAGAAAGGCCGGGTACAGTCCCATGGGTGCACCTAAAAACTGCCCCTGCTCGTAATACCCGAAAGGGGCGTGAAAGAGTAATTAGTTTCTTAATGCACCTTAAGGCGCATTCTGCTTTACTTTCAACCTGCTTTAAGTGATCACCTGTCTTAAAAACTAGAACTATGCCATATGCGGTAAGGGGTTATTGTTACGATGGTTTCATGTAGGCTTTGGTTTGGCTGCTGAGCCCCTGATCGGCTATTACACTATTAACCTTTAGTCCGCTTATTATGTCGAAAGTAGTTTTTGCTGAAAGTGTATACCCAGATGAGATACTTCCTTAAGAAGCTCTCTGATCGTATACATTGTTTGCTAGGAGAAGAACTGTCTTTTCAGGGTCCACTCTGTTTGCAAAGGTTTAAAAAATACTGATTTGTAATTGTGTTCCTTCTGTTTTTTGTTTGTGGACCATATTGATAATTGGTTTGTTTGTTCGATACCAAATATGTAATCCGCATGAAATAAAGTCGTTATTATTATTATTATTAATATAGAGAAAGAAAGAAAGAAAGGAGGTTGAATTGAGGTCGAAGCGATTTAGGGACGATTGGACAGTAGGATCGGAGAAGTGAGGTGTGACAGTCTTTTCAGCGTTGGATCTAGTGTTACACTCTTTAGGAACAGTGACAGTTTAGTGACACCATGTGTAAGACCAGCAAAGACTATAGTGACAGTAATACCAGTGATGCCCCTGGGTCTCTCTCGCTCTCTTGCTTCAACCGCTTACCAGGACAGTCGCACATCGCTTCCTCAGGTAAGTTATTGCCACTGTATTTTATGTATTGTTGTATGCCTTGTATCTTTCTATGCATTTATTAGTTCTCGGCTTCACACCACCTGTGTTTAAGTGACAAAAGCAGAGACAGTAAGTGACAGTAATTCCATATTCATACAGTGGCTCCTGTATTTTCCGGGTGGTGAGTGTGTTTATTGATTATTATTCCTGATAGATCCAGGGCTGCCATTTCTCCGGATTTTTCCTAAATATTCGGATTTTTTTTCTAGATCATGGTAGCTTAAAGCAGACTGAAAGTAAAGCAGAATGTGCCTTAAGGCGCATTCTGCTTTACTTCCAACCTGCTTAACGTAGTCAGGTGTGAACAAAACTAGTAAAAGGCGACGGGGTAAAGGTACGATTCGTAAAATCGCACTTGAAATATGCAAATTTGGAAATCTTAGGATTTTTCATGTCAACTTATGGCAGCCCTGTAAAATAGTTTGATAGATATCAATTGACTTTAGATATCAATTGGTAGATATCATAGATATCAAATGTTTACTTAGTTTAATTTGATGTACATAGCCGGCATTTATCAAGACAGGAGGAGATATCGCTGATATTAAGACATCATTGGAGTCAACTTTAGATATCAAAGGTATAGATATCACAGATATCAACTTTAGATATCAAAGGTTGAATATGTTAAAGATCATTTGGATATTTACATTGGAACGCGACCTCTGAGGCCAGAAAGAAGTTTGAAGATTTTTCAATTGATGATTTGGTATGTATTTCTGAGAAATTAACTTAGAAAAATCACTTTTGTAATATTTTAATTTAATCAGACCCTGTCCCAGTTATTTCATACTTTATAATCATAGATTTGAGAGGATCGAGATCAGTTAGACAGTATAGTTGCAGCAGACAGTAACTGGTATCCAGATCAGTCCGTCAACAACATAGCACTAGTTGTCATCAGACAGTACTTTGGATCCAGATCAGTTGAATTTACTTCTTGAGGGCAGTGCAGTCCCCGCCCCTCAATTTACTGAATATTTCAAATCTTTGATAGGATTTGATTATTTGATATAACAGTGATAACATAGACTTGTCCTTGGTGTTTTTCTTCTTATAAATACTGATATCTATGGTGTCAGTGTTTTAGTTTGTATAAATAATACATGGAATGGTGAAAGAGTTTAACTTGAGAAAGTACTCAGTAATAAAATATACTTTGAGATATTGTTGACTTAGTGAGAAGGTGATTAAGGTGGATAGTTATTGTACTGGTTACAGTGGAGAATCTGTTATTCTTTCCCAATAAACGCGTTTACGCTAAAACTAGTATTTGCAGTGCAAACAGTTTGGAGCCAGATCAGACGCCGGGTAACCCGGCGTCTGATCAGGCTCCAAACTGTTTGCCACCAAGATAAACATGAATTATCAGAATTGTCCAAAAGTTGTACTTTTCTTCGTTTTAGTGTTTTGCGTTTGCGTACGTTTGCGTTTAAACGGGAAATAATAACAGATTCTCCACTGTAGTAAGACAGCTGTTTTAAAGAAACTTGGAACAAGAGTTAGTGATTTTAGTTCACTGGAAATGGTTTTAGTGATACAGAGTGTACAGTGGAGAATCTGTTATTCTTTCCCGTTTAAACGCAAACGTACGCAAACGCAAAGCACTAAAACGTAGAAAAATACAACTTTTGGACGATTCTGATAATTCTTGTTTATCTTGGTGGCAAACAGTTTGGAGCCTGATCAGACGCCGGGTTACCCGGCGTCTGATCTGGCTCCAAACTGTTTGCACTGCAAATAATAGTTTTAGCGTAAACGCGTTTATTGGGAAAGAATAACAGATTCTCCACTGTATACATTTAAAATGAGTTTGATACTTTGGCAAGAGGTTTGTTTGAATACAGTGACAAGATAGCGACTTATTTAATGGCGGGAATATTGAAACAATACAGACACCTTATGATATTATTGTAATAAGATTGAGACTTAAATAATATTGTGGAGTAATATTATTTAATTTGTGTAACAGTGAAGTGACTGCTTTGAGGTAACGTCAAAAGCTCCTGACCCACATATGCTAATGAACTAGGCCGCCTAAACCTGTAAATGTACCGTTTATCGTGTTTTTTTTTTTCGTTGATGACGTAAATATACAAATACTGGTAACGTCAATTTCCCATTAAAAATCAATATTGACATATATTGGTAGGGTTTGATAACCCCCCCCCCCCCCAACACACACACACGACAGGTGGTGTACCTGTCATATTAAATGTGTTTGGGGAGTGGAAAATGACTTTGAAGAAATAAAAGAGGAAAGAAGAGTTTGGTTTGTTGACTGTAAGCAGTTGTGCATACAGTAAATTAGTCAATCTATTTAGAGTACAGAATATGATAATCAGTCTAGACTCTGGTCAACATCTGTATGAAAATGCGTTGTCTGATCAAGGTCTGCATTGTATAAAATTCATGGGTACGCACCATGTTTTCTGGACCCATGCAGACCGACATCAGTTGCGGCCTTTCAATGTTGTAACGTATCTTTGTTTACACTGTTTGCTACGTTTTATACAGTGGAGAAAACGTTATTCTTTCCCAATTAACGCGTTTACGCTAAAACTATTATTTGCAGTGCAAACAGTTTGGAGCCAGATCAGACGCCAGGTAACCCGGCGTCTGATCAGGCTCCAAACTGTTTGCCACCAAGATAAACATGAATTATCAGAATTGTCCAAAAGTTGTACTTTTCTACGTTTTAGTGCTTTGCGTTTGCGTACGTTTGCGTTTAAACGGGAAAGAATAACAGATTCTCCACTGTATGTTGAAATTTACTCGAAGTTGGATCTAGAGTTGTAGAGCTAGTCAATAAAAAATCTTGTTAATTATATTTTATACACGCGTTCTTTCGGATGTTCATTCTGCTTCCGTAGAGACACGGATACTTCCATTTGCAAAACATAAATTGACAAATAGCAAAGAACAACAAAAAAATGTTCAGAGTTATTTCAACTGAGTTTTAACGATTTGATTTTGGCTTGAATCCGTGCTTGCTTTGAAATTTCAACGCAGGACCGTTGTGGAAAGTGAATGTGTATGTGACGTTATTTACGCAGTGTAACGTTTGGGTACATTTTACTGGATACTTCATTTTACGGATTAAAAACAATGATGAAGCAGATTTTTAAAAGCAAAGATATGCTTGAAAACAGTCTAAAATGCTTATTTTTTTATGTAACTCTTTTCTCGCTAACACTAAATTTTGTTTTGCAAAATTAAACGCTAGTTTTATGCATTTGTAAATATGTTTAGTTTTAGTTTAGTTTATTTGGTAACTTATACACATTGTATCTCGTTACATCAGCATATATAATCAAATTGTTTAACCAGGTCAAATCATATCACGTGACAAAACTATTTTCTTATGTATAAATCCAAACAAAAAAGATCATATGATTGAGATCAATCACAGAAAGAAAAAGGAGAAAAAGATTCCTCGGATGAAATATGAGGAGAATGAACACCTGTTTTCAAGTGAACCACGTTATTGTAATTTTGTAAATAACGGACGTCTAGAACAAAGCGAAGCAAAGCAGAAAACTCTTAACGGAATTCTCGGCCCAGCCCCCCCTCTGCTCCGGTATCCATCTGTTTTAAACACCGAAAGCTCACAACCGGAGAAAAAGGTTAAAGCGATGACACATTTTGTATTATATATAATGTACATGTATATGTATATAACATATAGTAACAAAGTAACAACATAGTTACGCACAGCGGACTATACGATTCACTCTCAAAGGAGCACGTACAAAATCAGGTAGGCCAATTGCAACCAGTTTTTGTCCAAATTAGACGTCGAGTAACTCTGCGTCTGATCGGTCTCTGGCCTGTTTGCCCGCCATTTTAATAAAGAATAATTGTTTAGCACTTTACTTTATATGTACAAACTTATCAACAAGAGTAACAGTCGTTCAAGTAGGTTTCATCATAAGCGAAATGAAACCACTTAAGGGCTGAAACATCAACTAAACAAGGTAAAGCAAATGACCATTGGACCGTGTTTCCATGAAAGCGACATGTAACACATTAAAAGTGAAGCACATTCGATTCTAGCGACAAGTATATTCGTCGTTAACAAACAGTGTACTTATAAAGCTTGTCATTTTCCTATGCAAACAGTGCAGACCCTGGTCCTAGGGTTCCTAATGTAGCCCATCGACCTGAGTATGCACTGTTTGTACATTTCAAAATACGTATATTCAAGTTAGACCTAAATATCAAAATAGACTATTCTAATTGCAGCACGTGCTAATGTAGTCTAATAGTAAATAACATAGTTGACAAGAGAGAAGAGAGAAGTACAGTGTAGCCCTCCCCAACCGGACATTTAAAAAATCGAAGTCAAATTGAGACAAATACATCGTCAACCAAGAACAAGAAGAAAACAGAGTGAGGCGCTGCCTCCGGAATGCCTCAGGCTGTTTGGATCCTGTTCTGGCGACAAAATGCACAAGTGCGAGGTGTGTGGCATAAAGTCCGGGGGAAGTAGCCTACACTGTATTTCATTTTATTGACAGATACCGTGGGAATTTTGTCCATTTCAATCACGGTCAGCACGTGCAGATTTGAACTTTTAGTACATAATAACACTTGCAGACGATAAGTACAGTGTTGCCCTGCTCAGCTGAACAAAGACACATAGTTTGTCAAATAGTTTGTCTGATGCAAACAGTGCAGATCCAGACCAGATAACTCGCACGTGAGCATCCGATCAGGATCTGCAATGTCTGACATTATGCTTACACATTGCAAAACACAAACAACACTATAATATCCACTCTCAATAAAATGCTGGACTGAAATGCAGTAAAGAGTCGGAAGTCAATGAGTTATCAGCTAACAAATAACATTAATAATTATATTGTTAGTAACATTTCATTCCGTTTAACATTTGCAAAACTGATAAATTTACATAGATCCGTAAGTTTTATTTTACTGTCTGACAAAAGCAATTCGACAAACTTGTGCATGTTTGGTCTAACTCTATAGTAGGGTTTTATGTAATTTACTCTCTTCAAAAGCCTGACACTTAAGAATAAAATGATACTCGTCTTCAACATATGATATAACAATGACTTTGGGACATTTTACTAGACAATTCATTTTATGGAATAAAATAGCGCCTGCAGTGGTTTTGTTAAAACAATGATATTTTTGAAAACAGTAGAAAAAACGTATTTTTTCTGCAAATATAATTAAATTTTATTAATCCTTTCAATGTCAGTAATCGGGCAAAAACAAATACATACCTTTTTCGGGAAATCTGGACAAATTTCTTCCGTTTGAATAATTCTCGTTTCAAGCACTTCTAACGTAGGATTTTGAAAAAAATGGACGTTGAAATCGGAAATGACGCCCAGTCAACATTGCAGACGAGATGTGCGCATTTTCCCAACAGGCGTTTCTTTCTGACCGCAAATGTAACGTGGGATATTTGATTTTTTAATGATCGGCGTTGATAATGACGACTGATTTTGAAAACGTAATGTATATTTCTAAAATATGAAATCATCACTGTATTCAGCAAGTCTTGATCTTTTTATTTTGGTATATAATACTTATATACTTTTCAAGCGTTACATACTTTAAAAAAAAACGAAAGAAAAGCGACGTTGGAGTGATTTTCTTTGGGGGCATCAGTATTTGACGTCACGCTATACTGTAGTTCAACATTGACTTTGGTGTAAATAGTGAAGTTTTTACATCATATTGAATAATATTGAAACTTACCTGTAAAATGACGAAATAAAAGTAACAGAACTCTTCAGGGCCAGTTATTTAACGACCCGAAGTGTTAAAATAGTAGTACTAGTAGTAGTATCTGTAGTAGTAGTAGTAGTAGTAGTAGTAAAAGTGATAATGACAGTATTATAGAAGAAGTAGTAGATTTAGTACATGTAGTAGTAAAAGTAGTAGTAACACAAGGCTGCCATAAGTAGATAATAAAAATCCTAAGATTTCAAATTTTCAATTTTTCAGACGCTATTTTACTAATCGTACCTTTACCCCATAGTATGTTTCTTGTTTTGAAGACACATGACTGCTTAAAACAGGTTGAAAATAAAGCAGAATGCGCCTTAAGCCTGTTTTAAGCTACCATCTGCTAGAATAAAAATCCGAAGACTTGGGAAAAATCCGGAGAAAAGGCAGCCCTGGTAACAGTAAAAATAGTACCGTAGTTTGTCAGAAATAATATTTTTTGTAGTTATTATGCCTCTCTAAACATATGTGTATATTGCCAGTTGATCATTTATTGTAGAGCCAGTGCGAAGATAACGCACATCATACGGTTTGTTCTTTGCCTAATGTAATTGTCTACGTTTTTATACTGACTGTATACCAAAAACTGAATTTTGTGTATTATCTCTCAAATAAGCTTTAAAGTCATTATTTTTCTGTACTGGACATTTTAAACATAACCAAAGGTTATAACTTGCTGGTGTAAAAGTAAAAGTTTGCATTTTCTTAATTATTAGGAATAATCAACTATTTAGACTAATTTATGCATATTGAAAGAACTGTTTAATGTTAGACGGTCGGTGAATATAACCTGTAGAGATATTGAACACAGGGAGATTGCTAATTCGTTCACACGATAACTCTCTCCACAACTTATTAACGGGATAGCTTACTTTTTGATGATAGCTCGTTTAGTAAGTTGCTTCTGATCATTGCGATTTGTTGGGACTGAAAACAGTTATTATTAAGAAGTGAAGGTTGGCAACAGATCGACGATACGTCATAGAGGTTCCATGACAAGCTGGAACATTGATGTTATAGAACTGTAGTGGAATCAAGGTTTGATAGTTCAGCAGAGACAACGCTGAGCAATCTGTCATCATAGGTTCAACAACGCCGAGCAGTCTTCTTGAAGATGGCGCTGATGTAACAGTTTATCATCAGCTACACCAACGCTGAGCAATAGCGTTCGGCATCAGCTCATCGTATTGTAGCTCAGCAGAAACAACGCTGAGCATTCATCATTTAACAGCCCATCCTGCACCGTGCTCAAACAGTCTGAGAGTACGGGGATATTGTTTATTAGTTTTTGGTTTTGTAGGCAAAGTAGCTCATCCACTTTTAGTTTGTTTCATCCATTTTATATATTTTTTATGTAGTTTCATGCTCAATCATTAGGCAAGATAGCCCAAGGAAAATTCTTATATTTTTCATATACATGTAGTCTGTATATTTTGTTCATGCCTTAACTAGTGTCCGGCTAAAGACACTGTCGCCTCACAGACACAGTTAAAAGTTAGGGCTCTAGCATTAGGGTTAGGGTAACCGAACGTCTTGACATAGTTGTTAAAATGTTCATGTTAACAAACAATTTATATCATGACCCAACGACATGTTTACAACAGAGCGGCTGATCTGTTCGTTCAAAATTAATGTTCTTTTCACGTAATGCAGCTGATATTGAAATATTCTCCGATGTCAATAATTAAGGAGCATTGATTAAACACCGTATTAGGCCTGGATAAAAACCAAACCACCATGTCAATTACAAACAGTCGGGATCAAGACCTGTGCCTGTTTCATAAAACTTCGTGATAGAAATGTTGTCTTAAGCACGAATGAAGAACAACGTTCTTCATTCGTGTCTTAAGTGAGATTATAAAAGTCTCAAATATTATTTATTTCTCCATCTTATCCTGTCTTGTGACATCTCTTTGGAATCGTCTTGAAAAGACGATTCCAAAGAGATGTCACAAGACAGGGATAGAGAAATAAAAAAATAACTGTTTTAAAGTTTGACTTGCGACCGTTTTTGTCGTACGAAGTTTTATGAAACGGGCCAAGACACTCAGTAACTCAGCGTCTGGCCAGGATACACTGACACTTATATCAATTTATCATTATTCATTTTCAAGACTTATAAATTGCACCAAAACATCAGCCAGTATATGTAACCCTTTGTCTGACAATTTAACTGATATTTGCAAACAGTTTGGTTCCAAATCAGATCTTGCCGTGTCTGATCTGGATCCAAAAATTTGTCATCAATTATTAGGTGTCTTCTAAAATGGGCAAACCTTGCAGGCGGCAGTCTCAAAACAGACGATAAAATAGGAGAGTGAAATGGCTTGTGATTTATTTGTCGGTCAGAGATACTCAGGAGATAATGACACATGTTATAATAAGCTCTATCCGGTAAACTAAATCGACAAGAAACTAATAATTATGCTATAAAACTAATATTCTTGTAAAAATAGTGGATATTACATGGGGCTTTTTAAGGAATATCGATATTTCTCTAGAAATAGCGCAGGGATTATCTGATCGATTGAGGGCGATATGCTATTAGTAAATGATGTACACTGTATACAAAATTTAATGTTCGCTTCTTTGACGTGCTGCAGTGGAGGATGGTGTTATTCTTTCCAAGTAGCAGGGCTGCCATAAGTTGACATGAAAAATCCTAAGATTTCCAAATTTGGATTTATCAAGTGCGATTTTACGAGTCGTACCTTTACTACATAGCCTGTTTCTAGCTTTGTTGACATGTGACTACTTAAAGCAGGCTGGAATGTAAAGCAGAATGCGCCTGAAGGCACATTCAGCTTTACGTTCAGTCTGCTTTAAGCTACCATATACCAGAAAATATCCGGAGATTAAGGAAAAATCCGGAGAAATGGCAGCCCTGAAGTGGTTGTAGAAGAAGTGAAAATAGAGTTAGTAGTAGAGTAAATTTTGTTAATAAATGTGTGTTTACCACAGATGCTTAAAGAATGTGACAGTAAAACAGAAAGCTCCTTCAGGAGCCACCTTTCTTACATACAATAATTAGCCTTCGTTTTAGATGTCGTGTTAGAGAGGTTTTACTGTAGTAGTAATAGTTTTGGTAGAGTAGTGGTTGTATTAGTCGCCGTAGTAATTGTAGAAGTATAGTAGTAATAGTTGAAGTATTAGTGGTAGAAGTAATAGTAGTAGCAGTAGTAGTAATAATAGTAGTATTCGAGTAGTGGTACAGTGGAGAATCTGTTATTATTTCCCGTTTATAAACGCAAACGTACGCAAACGCAAAGTACTAAAACGTAGAAAAGTACAACTTTTGTACAATTCTGATAATTCAAGTTTATCTTGGTGGCAAACAGTTTGGAGCCTGATCAGACGCCGGGTTACCCGGCGTCTGATCTGGCTCCAAACTGTTTGCACTGCAAATAATAGTTTTAGCTTAAACGCGTTTATTGGGAAAGAATAACAGATTCTCCACTGTAGTACTAGTCGCAATAGTAGTGGTACTATAGCAGTAAAAGTAGTAGTAGTAATAGTATTAGTAGTAGTTCAAGGCACATTCTTCTTTTACTTTCAACCTGCTTTAACTGTTGTAGTAGTAGTAATATTAGTAGTAGTTATAGTAGCAGTGGTAGAAGTTGTAGTAGTAGTAGTAGTGATAGTAGCAATAACAGTAATTGTAATAGTAGAGTAGTGATAATAGTAGTTGTAATATTAGTAGTAGTTATAGTAGATGTAGTAGTAATAGTGAAAGTGGAAGTAGTGATTGTCACATACATACATGTATTAACAAGAAAAAAAGATATTTCGTCGAAAGTTAAAGTTTATTTTGGGAGTGAACAGTATTCATTATATAAGCTTAATACAGAAAGTAAACACAGGTAGGCCTAGTGTTTAGTTCCGTGTTTAAAATGTCTGTTCAAATTTGGTCAGCACAGCCTTGAACGTTATAATGGAGGTCTATGGAAAATGTTTTGGTGGTCTCTAACCTCTAGGCCATTTCGGCCTATTGGCCAATGAGAGTGCTGCTTTTTTAAGCAAACGGTCATTGACCAAAATTTCTGATCATTACTGATTGGTTCAATCGTTTCAACCAGGAGGTTGAAAGAGAAAACATTCCCATCTTCGACGGGAAAAAATCACATGGAATCGTCGCTTCTTTTATGTACTACAGAGGACGATCGCGTTAGTCTCACCCCGTTTAACTCTTTGCATGCTGAGTACTTCTTTCGTCTTTAACAATTATCGTATGCTACTGTTCGAAAATAGATTATTCAATATTTGTTTAATAAACAAAAACCAGTGCCAGAGTGTCGACAAGTTTGGATCCGGATGAGACACCGCAATATGTGGCGTCTCATCAGGATCCAAACAATTTTCACAGATAATCACTATTCCGCCGCTAGCGTGCAAAGAGGTTACTCTTTGCCCCATAGCCCTTTTCAAGTTTTGAATACATATTGCCATTTAAAGTACATGTAGGTTAAAAGTAAAGCAGACTTGCCCTAGGCACATTCTGTTTTACTTACCGTCTGTTTTAAAGTTACTTTCTGCTAAAACGGTTGGAAGATATTTCTTATGGTGCATAAAAATGACTGTATACAGTTGAGCTATTTTTTCAGTGTATGATAAGCTTATTGACATTGAAGTGAAGTGTCAAACACTTGGCAAATGCGAATGCATGCAGGCTTGGAAATGATTTTTATTTCATTTCAAGCTTAACATGATGTATTTTAACCCTTTCATGGTCAAATTGTTCGTGAGACTTTTATCCCTTGGCTGCCATATTGTCGTCCTCATCAATATTGTTGTCTGAAATAGATATATAAGCAGACACTGACTGTGTTCTAGAGGGTCAATACCGTTCATGAAAACTCAACTCCCATCTCGTAAAATTCACTCGCAATAAACATTGTGAAAGTGTTTGGAGATATTACGTATTATAAATTTAGCGAGTGCGGATCTAGACTAAATCAAACCCCGTCACTCTCGTATTTTCGCATGTATCGTATTATTTCTTTTTAATTTTAGTATATAATATTCCATGCTCCAGTCACATGCTACAGTCGCTGGACGATGTGAAGAAGTCAATGGGTTTCGACTAAGCATTGGCGTACCAGTCCTTTCAAACATATCCCCATGCACCCCACCCGCATACAGTAAAATACGTTATTCTTTCCCAATACGACTAAAGGCGTTTACGAGAAAGCTATAATTTCCACTGCAAAACGTTTGAAGCCAGATCAGACGTCGGGTAGCCCGCCGTCTGATCAGGCTCAAAACAGTTTGCCACTCTGATTAAAACTCTGAGTCACACATTTTAGAAACAGCTGTAATTTTCAATATTTTAGTAAACTGCGTTTACGTTTTGTTTGCGTTTTAACGGGAACCAATAACGTCTTCTCCACTGCATCGTTGACGGTGTAGCAGTCATGGTACAATGTACCAAGGATGTTTGGTGCATTTTATTGCATTGCGTTTGCGGTTCGGGTTGACTTCAAATGTAAAAACTAAAATCTTCTCCATTGAACTTCTAACGATTTTACTGGTAAAATGAGTGTCCGAACAATAAACGCAATGCGGCTACATGTACTTTTGCCCCAAACCTTCAGACTGAAATTCTAGATCCGATCTTGTGTATACAATTGTTCTTACGGACTGTATACCATATTAAGAGTCAAAGCAGGGACTAGGTTTGAATAAGTCTTAAGGGAAATCTTAAAATGAAAATGAAGTTAAAACCGTACATTTGATGGCAATAGCAGCATTTCTGGCATATTTGACGTTTTAAACAGCAGACAGTTTTATTTTATATGTTTAATGTTCAAATCAATTGTATCTTTTCTCGAAAAGCTCAAATAACCACTTCCTTCCCGCCAGAATTACGTCTGCTTCAAAGTTTACGCCTGAAATGACAGTGGATAAGACCTTATTCTTTCCAATTCAAACGCAAACGAAACGCAAAACGCATTGCAATAAAATGTAGAGAATTATAGCTTCTTGAAATACTAATGGATTATTTTACTCTGAGTAAAACAAAAATCATTCACAATCGTTGGCATAATATTGACTGCTTCAATTTGTCGTCTGTTTTAACTTTAAAATGATTTAGAATATGTTTTGAGTGACAAAATGTGTGGATGCTGGTCAGACATCGCGTTATGTGGCGTCCGATCTGGATCTGAAATGTATGCATTAAAGTATTGACTGGCAGAGAAATAGTTAAGCAGTCTAGTCCTTTGTCTTGCATTAATAAGAAACAGGCCTAATACATGATCTGCTTCGAGTAATCACTTATAATGGAATCTACTATACTTAAACAGAACTGTTACTACGATAAAGATTCTTTTAGAAACGATAAAATACAATGAAATCTTAGACGCTGGAAATGGACTATAGGGGTCTGGCAGAGGTCCATCAGGTAGTCACCATGCCTGGTCAGAACGCTAAATTACATTTAGCACGAAGCCATACTATCTGTTAATCAACATACGCCATTAATTGTAATGGCATTCGGTCATTGCTCAGGCTTGCCCCTTCATTTGACCAATTCATCGCCTTGTTGTCGTCTGCTTGAAAATTGGCAGGCAATGTTTAACAAAATCAGATTTATTCATTTTTTCAATTGAAGAAATCTTAAGCCGAGTATCGAACAGTTTAGGTCTAGATCAGACGCCGCGTTACGCGGCGTCTGATCTGGACCCACACTGTTTGCAAATACCAGTAAAGTCGCGATTTTTTGGCAAAGGGTGGATCCTTTAAACTCAATAATATCGCATTGCTTCCAAATCGTCATCACTTTTCTATTTTAAATGAAATAATTATGGTATATTTTCCTATTCGATATAAGTGTCAAAAAGTTTGGAGCCTGATTAGACACCGTGTTACTCGGTGTCTGCTCAGGACTAAAACTGTAAGAAAAAGTCGGAGCACGCAGAAAAGGGAAAGAAAGTGTTTTAAGATAAAGTCAAACATATGGTCAAGTGATTATATACTGAAGGTCACTTATATCAAAGTCCATGGGGTCGTCTGATTTCTTTCGTTATACAGTTTATATGAGGTCCATTATGCGTCAATTAGATATTATTTAATCAAACAGTTCGTTTTATCCGGTTTCGTTATAAGCGAAGTTTACTGTTAAAGTTGTTGTGGGCGGCTTTTAGAAAATGATGATTGAGCCGTTTCCTTGGCACAGGTTCCAATGTTGTAAAGCGTTTGAGTTGAGTCCGAAGTCAGATTTGACTCCACTCAAACGCTTGATAACCTTAGATCCTGATTGAACTTTATCAAGTGACGTCCAAAGTCGATTAGCCGATATTCAACTCATTATACTCAAAGTGTGTTTTATGGCTTCAAATTATTCCCAACCTAAAAAGAATAAATTCAATTTAACGCAGGCTGAAAGTATAGCAGAATGCACCTTAAGGCGGATTCTGATTTACTGTCAATTTGGTTTAGATTAGCATTTATCTTCAACGCTACAAACAGGCTATTTGGCAGACAACAATAATGCAGCAGATGACAATATGGCGATGAATGAATAAAACCTCACGATAAATTTGATCATGAAAGGATTAAACGACATCGTGCTTATCTTGAAGCAATCAGACAGATTGGCATCAATCGAACACGACATTACTTACCCTGCATAACATATTCAGTAAATCTGGAACGTGGCAAGTGCATTACAGGTATATTCTTTAGACTTGGGTGTTAAGGCTATCAACTCACTGAGCCCTAGTGACGCATATATGCGTCCTTTACCAAATCTTTACCTGTGACGAGTACAATTGTCCTATGCAAACAGTGAAGTCCCTGATCAGAGGGCTCCTGCAGGAGCCCTCTGATCAGGGACCTCACTGTTTGGCATTTTAAATTTATTACAAAATACAACCCTAAATAGTATAAAATGGACCAGCCTTTATTGAAAACTGGAATTGTCTATTGGAAGTTTCAGGGGGAAAATGAGTTAATAAATTCAACTCCTACACTCCTGAATATTTCAATGGACAATTAAAGTTTCCAATGAAGTCTATCCCATTTTTGATCATTTTGGATTTATTTTAATGATATATTGTCAAAATGATAGAACAGCACAGACACAGATTATAAGGAGGAGCCGGGAAGATATTGGTCTACACTGTTTCTATAGAAAAACTTGCACAAGGCATATTGTTTGTAATTGACGGGTGTATTCACCGTTAATGAGTTAACAAGAGCAACAGATAGGGTAATATTTATTGTTTTTGAAAGTGCTTGCATGTTTCGTAGACATTTTGTATGAGCTTTTAAACGTGGTTTGGATTTACAGTGGAGAAAATAAGTTTCAGGAGAAGTTGATGCTTAAGCAATAACTTCGATTGCAAACAGTTTAGAAGCAGATCAGACACCGGGTAACCCGATTTCTGATTAGGCTTTAATTTTTTTACTCAGAGTTACAAAAATAGTCAGATTTGTCAAACAGTCGTCTTATTTCATTTTGTTGCTACACGTGTGCGTTTCTAATTACGTTTAACGGAACATAGTAACGTCTTCCCCACTGTAATATGCTTCATATCACAACTATAGATTTTAAAATAATTGGATTTAACACATTCAACCCTAGCGACCAGTATACTCGTCATTTACAAACAGTGTACCTGTGAGAATTACACTCCGTCTTGTCCCATGCAAACAGTAAGAACCCTGATCAGAGGGCTCTTTACGGAGCCCTCTGATCAGGGTCTACACTGATTGTCATTTTGAAATATATTGTTAAAATCAACCCTAAATAGTAAAAAATGGAATAAACTTATATTGAAATTGAAGTTGTCCATAAAAAATGTCAGGGCTGATTGAATTAATTGCAAAAACTTTCTTTTTGTCATTGACCTTAGACTTTTGCCTACATTATAAGAAACTTATTCGGAGCATTTCCCTATACCAGACCAGTTAAAGGGATATTACTTTTTGGTGTGAAAGTACAGTTTAGGATCACAGAGTATTACATCCTAATTTCAAGCACATTTTTACTACGACCTTGACTTTTGACTTCCATTGCAGAAAAAGCTTTTCCTAACCATATTTATTATACTACATGTACTTTAGATAGAGATATAATGAATAAGTGTGTGAATACACTATGGTATGGCGCAGTGCCGCGAACTATTTTAGAACACGATTGACCTTGACATTGAAATTCGACCATTGTTATAGGAAGAGCCTGTCTGGAGCATATTCCTTATAGATACCAAAATTTTATGTTAGTACATATTTAGACGGCGGAGTGTCCCGCAACATGTTAAGGTTAATGTGACCTTGACCATGACCGTCGACCAATTTATAGAGAAAAGCTTGCCCGGTGCATATTTCCTCAACGACACCAGCTAAAGACACAAACCGTTAAAGCCACGATGACCTTTATCCACGATTTTCATGGGATCTTGACATTTATCCAGGGCTTCCATTAGTTGACTTAAAATCCCTAAGATTTCGAAATTTGCATGTTTCAAATGCGTTTTTATGAATCGTACCTTTTCCTCATCGCCTGTTTCTAGTTTTGTTGACACATGGCTGCTTAACGTAGGCTGAAAGTAAAGCAGAATGCACCTTAAGGCGCATTCTACTTTACTTTTAGCCTGCTTTAAGCTACCATGTACTAGAAAAAAAATCCGAAGATTTAGGAAAAGTCCGGAGAAATGGTAGCCCTGTTGATCTTTAAAATAAATTATTAAACAACTTTTTCGGAACATATCTTGTCCAGAACATATTACACATCATCAGTTAGGGATATCAAAGTAGTGTGGAAGTATATCTTAGGAGTGTTACATACCGTTTTCATGTACATTGTTACTCTTTAAATTGACTTTGAACTTCTATTAGCTTGTCCTTAACATATTCATTATAGTACATCAGCTAGGGGTGTAAAATATTTGTGTGGATACATCTTGGGATGGCGGGTGTAGCGGTATATTTTCGCAATGGGCCTTGACATTGACCTCTTATTTGGTTTTATACAATATCTCGTGTGCTAGTTGTACATGTAGCAGGGCTCCAGATAAAGGGAGTATTTCAAAAACTCATATACCATAGTAACACCATAGGATTTGGTGCTGAAATGAATGAGAAAATGTTGGATTTGTTCAGTTTACCCCTTCTTATCTGGAGCCCTGTGTAGTTGGCGTAGTGTCTTGATCATTTAAGGTCATTGTGATATTGACATTGAACTTCTGCTTCGATATATAGAATAAGCTTGTCCGCAGCATATTTCTGATCAGCTAGGGACAACACATTTTGGGAGTGCATCTTTGGATATGGGCATGTTTGTGCACAACTTTCAAGTCGTTATGAGCTTGACCATGAACTTTGACCTCAATTACAGAAAATAGCTTTCCCTGATCATATTTTCTCTGCGATATCGGCTATAGATACCCGATTCGGTATGTGAGTACATGTACATCCTAAGATGTACCAATCCTAGGTCACTGTAACCATACCTTTGCCTTTCGACTTAACCATTTCATGATCAAATTTATCGTTAGGTTTTAACCCCTTCACCACCATAGTTGTCATCTGCTTCAATAATGGTGTAGCAATATCGTTCTAAAGTTAGAATTAAGGCAGTATAACTGACGTAAACAAGTGGCAAGTTTGATTCTGATCAGCCTTGTCACGCGGCGTCTAATCAGAATCAAATCTGTTTGCAAATGCGCTTATGACGTCATTGAGAGTGCAAGGGTTAAATTATGAAGTTTGTCCAAAGCATATTTCCCTTACCACATCAGCTAGGTTAATCAAAAACAATGTGCGGGTCCACCTTTGAATTATAGGGTATGACCTTCATCTTTATCTCTGATTTAGATGGTAAAAAAACTTGTATATTGTATATTTCCTAAGCATATGGTTACATGTTGTGTGTAAAGCAGAAATCTGCTTTACGCTCAGCCTGAATAAAGCAAATATCTGTCTTCAAAACAGAAAACAAGCTGTCCCCATAGCTAGGTTAAACATCCTTTACCATATCAGATAAATACGTCATTGAGCGTTACGGTATACGTAACAGGACTGAGCTTTGTGCTTAGAAATTACCATTCACTAAAGCAATACCGATATGTTAGTTATGTGCTTAATAAAACACCCTGAGTGAAAAATCGTGTTCGCTAATGTGACGCATGTAGTCGAGCTGATTGATTGGTAGTATGTGACCAGAGCCCAGACGGCTACACAAGGAGGTTTTTCATGTAACAATCGCTGTAAATTGGATTATTAAATCTATTGTTCTCATCCTACAGAGCTTGCTTTCCACCTATCGAATCAGGCTGGGTTTTCAGATTTATATATTTTTTTCTCTATAAAGGGTTTTAGTAAACAAGAGCAGTTTACGGATCTAAATCGGTAACATTGAACCGCTGATGTAAATGAAACATATCTTGGAAAACTAAGAAATTATGACAATATGTGTCTTTTCTCACTTTGTAGGTACATGTACAATTATATAATTTCATATGAAGCACTTTTTAGCGCACAACTCCTGTACGATAAGAGCGCTATATAAATCTGGTATAATAATAATAATAATAATACAGTGGAGAATCTGTTATTCTTTCCCAATAAACGCGTTTACGCTAAAACTATTAGTGCAATAACCCGGCGTCTGATCAGGCTTCAAACTGTTTGCCACCAAGATAAACATGAAATATCAGAATTGACCAAAAGTTGTTCTTTTCTACGTTTTAGCGCTTTGCGTTTGCGTACGTTTGCGTTTATACGGGAAAGAATAACAGATTCTCCACTGTAATTATAATAATAACAATTATAATAATGATGATGATGATAATAATAATAATTATAATAATAATAATATTAATAGATGATCCCCTTCACTCAAATGACGTCATCAATTTTAAACAGTACTATTGTCGTTTGCTATTAATTTTCGAATTTACAGCTGAAGAGTGTCAAACAGCTTGGATGCTGGTCGGACGCCGCAAAACACGGCTTCTGACCAGGGTCACACTGTTTGCAAGTAACCATTGTACTTGGGGGAAAGTGGCGAAGGGGTTATGTGAATCTGTTGCACATACTCAGGGCTCCAGATAAGGGGAGTATTTCAAAAACTAAAACCTTTATTTCTGCTTTAAACCCTATGGTGACACCATAGGATTTGGTACTAAAATAAGTGAGAAAATGTTGGATTTGTGCAAGTTACTCCCCCTTATCTGGGGCCCTGATACTGCAGTCATGGTGTCGACCTGTAGTATCGGTTGCAGTGCTCTTGTTTAGCATATTGATGTTTGCCACATTCATATTGAACTTTCCGCACTAATAGCAACCAGTGCAGATGCATTAATTAGATGAAAGCATTGTGCGAAAGAAGCAGACAAGTAAAGTATTTGAAAAAATAACTTCAAGAACGACAGAACCGGATAAAAGATTAAAAAGTGTGTTTCAAAAAAAAAAAACCACCAACATTTGTTGCTTGAAACAACATCAACAATTCTATTTGGCACCATTGAGTTATATAAATAAAGCAAGTTGCAGGGCTAACTATAAGGGATTTTTTTTTTGATATTCGTATTCTATTTTCCAGTGCTACGTCATACCGTCTTTGTTTACACTTAGCGAGCACGCGCACTCGGGGACACAAATCCGAAATCTATAAGTTTGTGCAGCAGGGCGTTTAATCTCATTCGTTTTTACGCATTATTATCTGAATAGGTCATATGAATACTACGAAGGTCTTACATAAGTTGCAAAAGCGCGATTATACCGAAAATTAGAACTATTTAGAATTTTCTCTACGAGTAAGACCGACGCCATCCGATTAAAGCACCGAGAGTATGCGTATGACATTAAAAACTCGGATGACTGGAAAAGAGAATTCTTCGATATTGTATCGTACTATTGCATGAATTTAATGTTTTACTTTCTTCAAACTTTTTGCCGCATATTAACATCAAAAACAATGTCACAATAGGGGCTCTGTTGCTTTACATTCTTGATGATTAAGTTTTACCATAAACATCGGCAGTTTTATCACATTCGATTTATATGTTTGAAAGGTCAAGGTAAAAGTTACCCGAAGATGTTACGGTACCCCTGGCCATCCAATGTTGAACACACGCGAAATATTTCGTACCTCTAGCTAGTGTCCTCCAAACAAGCTTTTTTATATTTCTGTAGTTGAGATCAAATGTCAATATGAAGATCATAATGGCTTGAAAATATACCGGATCACGTTTCCATCTTATGATGCACGTTCCCACTCTACAAGTTTGGTATCCCTCGCTTATAAACATACCCGGAACGAGGGAATACGGACAGACGGAAGGACCAGCGGACATGCATGTACGCATATTTTAAACACTTTATGCACCAAAAGCTATAGCATTGGTAACATAGTAAACGGATTAATATTTAGAGATTTGTCAACAGAGCTGAACATAAACAGTATACTAATGGTAATTGTTGAAGCAAATGTAAGAATAAACAGGATTACCCTTTCGGATGTTCTACATTAACCCTTTCACTCCCAATGAAGCTTGAAAGCACGTTTGCAAACAGTTTGGTTCCTGATCAGACGCCGCGTAACGCGACGTCTGATCAGGATCCTAACTGTTTGACACTCGTATCGATATGTTTTAAGTAATACTACATTGAATCTTAATTTGAAACGATCTTGTAAACAACGGAATCGAAGGAGATGGCAATTAAACAGTGAAGGGGTAAGAACTCACGGATTATTTGGTAGTGAAATGGTTAATATTTATAGACAAAACATTTGGCATCGTTCAATAATATTTGTGTGTTGAGAACGAATGTACAGTGGAGAAGACGTTATTCTTTTCCGTTTGACCCTTTCACCAACGAAATCGCTTACAGTCAACTTTGCAAACAGTTTAGATCCAGATCACACGCTGCATACGCTGTCTTGTCAGGATCCAAACTGTTTGATACTCATCTCGATATTCCTTATATCATTCTTTTTTTAAATCTAATTTTGAAACCTACTTGCACACAACAGTATTTAAGCCGACGACAATATAGCTACAGTGGATAATCTGTTATTCTTTCCCGTTTCAACGCAAACGTACGCAAACGCAAAGCACTAAAACGTAGAAAAGAACAACTTTTGGACAATTCTGATAATTTTTGTTTATCTTGGTGGCAAACAGTTTGGAGCCTGATCAGACGCCGGGTTACCCGGCGTCTGATCTGGCTCCAAACTGTTTGCACTGCAAATAATAGTTTTAGCGTAAACGCGTTTATTGGGAAAGAATAACAGATTCTCCACTGTATGTAGGGGTAAAACCCTCACGATTAATTTAGAGCTTAAATAGTTAAATGAAACTCAAACGCAATGCACTAAAGCGTACAAAACTGCAATTTATTTAAAATCTTCACGATACCTTTTAATATAATTGTCAAATTATTTGGAGCCTGATCAGACGCCGGGTTATTCATCGTTTGATCTCGCTCAAAACTGTAACAGTTCCGATATAATTGATCAGACGCCGGGTTATCCGGGTTATCCGGCTCAAAACTGTTTGTAATTGCTGTATTGTTTTAAGCATAAACGCGTTTATTTGGGAAATAAATATCGTCTTCTCCACTGTTTACCTTGCCCTAGATCAGATATGTATGAGTCCGTATACTTTGAACATTGATATTAGATCTTGCACGAGTCCATTAGGCTAGGATCTGACCTGGTCAAATAGCTAAATTACATACAACACGAAGTCTTGCTCCCATCAAATCAATGCGATTGAGCCTATAGTAGAGGACCAATCGGGAATAATTGATTTGGATATACAGTTAAACCTCTCTATTACGATCATTATCTTAACTCTTTCCTCCCTGAAACTTTAAATGGACAATTCCAGTTTCCATCTAAGTCTAGTCCATTTCTGACTTTTAAGGGTTGTTTTTGTCAATGTTTGGCATTATGACAAACAGTTAAGACCCTGATCAGAGGGCTCCTAGGAGCCCTCTGATCTGGGTCTTCACTGTTTGGATAGAACAAGTGTACTATTCACATGTTCACTGTTTACAAAGGACGCCAATATGCGGGACTAGGGTTCAAAGAGTTAAAGAAAAATGAGGGCTAATTGATTGTATACAATACAGGTTGTAGCTTAAATGAAAGGTGACAGTAAAACAATGCCCCTAATGGAGCTCTCTGTTTTACTGTCACCTTGTATTAAGCAGTCATTTTTCGTACACCTCTAATAGTAAGCACAATTAGTAGTCGTAACAGAGAGATTTTACCATATACAAATACGAGTGTCTTCTTTATGCAAGGTTAAAGTAATTAGGGAAGCTACTTAAGAAACGTTGTTAATTTCTATACGTCTGCATTAACAGTCCACATATTACATTCACTATGATCGTTCTAGTTATTTGCACGTTTACTGCCAATGCCATCAAGATTCGACTCTGCAAACAGTCTGGATCCTGACCAGACGCCACGTGACGTGGCATCTGATCAGGATTCAAACGGTTTAACAATCGAATCGATACCTCTTCAGTCGAAAAAAGCGCAAAATCTCACTTGAAAAAATAATTCATACGACACTTTCAATGCAGACGACATTTTGGCGGTGAGATCAGACGTTAAAACAACTTTGCAGTGAAAGATATTATTACATGTATATCGTCATGTTTGTTACTACCCCACAATACGTGTACCTTTTAACTCTTTGAACCCTAGTCATGCATATATTCGTCATTTGAAAACAATGTACCTGGGAGGAGTACACTTGTCCTATGCAAACAGTGTAGGCCCTGATCAGAGGGCTCCTTAGGAGCCCTCTGATCAGGGTCTACACTGTTTGTCATTTTGACATATATTGTAAAAATCTACCCTAAAATACCAAAAATGGACTGTACTAAATTGAAAACTAGAATTGTCCATTTTAGGTTTCAGGGAGGAAAGGGTTAATCTAAATGAATATTAGTATAGTTTAGCAGGCTTGGTTCTTTCCTCCCTGAAACTTTAAACGAAGAGTTTCAGCTCCTAACTTATTCTAGTTTATTTAACAATTTAGGGATGGGTTTCTCAATATACTGCAATATGACAAATAGTGTAGAACCTGATCACATGTATCTTGTAAACGCTCTCTTATCTGGGTCTTCACTGTTTGCATAGGATATGCATACTCTTTACTGATACACTGTTTACAGAGGACACGTATGTGCGTGATTTGGGAATCAAAAGGTTAAAGATAAAAACAGAAAACTATTGTAATTCAAAGAAATTGTACTAAGGCAGATATGATCAAAGTTTTAATTAATTAGATACAAATTGGAATCTTTATATACATTGTGTATATTTGACCTATATAAAAAATACATACATGTACAGTCGAGTGTCGATAATCCGCTAGCTGGTCACAGTCAAACATACCCTGTAACCCATTTGGGCGCGATGGATTCTTCCATGCTTATATACTGGATTAGTCCATTATATAAGGGGAGATCCTTTGAAAGCACAGAAAACAAAGCAAATACTGTAAATTGCAGACTCGGTTTAATTGAGTCTGTTCATGAGCAATACTGAAATATGCAACAGTGCTCACACCCCCTAGCACCAGCTTAACCCTTTGCCTGCTGGTCGCGACTTTATTGATTTTTGCAAACAGTTTAGATCCAGATCAGACGCCGCGTAACGCGGCGTCTGACCTGGATCCAAACTGTTTGACACTCGTCTTTCGGTTTATTTACTTAAAAAATGTATAAATCTAAATTTAACAAACTTTGCAGACGACAATTTCAAAGCAGACGACATCACCGCAGGATAAGGGTTAAGCGGAATTTAACTTTCAACCCCACCACCATGATAGATATTACTGAAATGATGATACGTATTATTGAACTGTTACGGAATACATTGTCACCCTTGAGCACTTCTGTATATTCAAGATGGCGGCCAAAATGGCTACCGGAATGCTTTTAAACAAAATAGTCATAAAAAGCAGCATTCACTTTTTCTATTTATCCCCTGCCGAAAGGCAGAGGGATACTGTTTTAGGTATGTCCGTCCGTCTGTCCGTCCGTCCGTCCGTCCGTCCGTCACGTTGTCCGTCCGCAACTGTATCTCCGAAACCAATAAACAGATTTGGATGAAACTTGGTATACTTATTTGTCATCATAGGAGCCATATTTAACAGTTTTTACACTCTAGCAACTACAGTATTCAACATATTTTATTTATACTTGCACACAATGTCTATAAGTACATGCAGGTATGCAATTATTGTAAAAAAAAGGATACTTGTGACAAGAGTTATCTGCCCTTGATGTACTTAGAAATGCTAGAAAATGCTTTATTTTGATATTGTTTACATACTAGAGCCTATAAATATGCATGGATTTTGAAAAAAACTTTCTTAAATTATGTATGGCAATTAGTTTTCAAATGAAATTGATTATTGCTGAAAACGGAGAAATTAGTCATGAGTTATCTGCCCTTGATAAGTAAAAAAAAGCCATATTTAACTGTTTTTACTCTCTGGCAACTACAATTATGAATGGATTTAAATGATACTTGCACACGATGTCTATAAGTAAAAGTCCTTGAAGGTGTGCAATTATTGTCAAAAAAGGATACTTGTGGCAAGAGATGTCTGCCCTTGATGTACTTAGAAATGCTAGAAAAGGCTTTATTTTAATATTGTTTACATCCTAGTATCTATAAATATGCATGGATTTTGATAAAAAAAATTCTTAAACTATGTATGGCTATTAGTTTTCAAATAATAACGATGTATATAAATATAAGGGTTGCAATTATTGTCAAAAAAGGATACTTTGTGGCAAGAGTTATCTGCCCTTTATGTACTTAGTAATGCTCAACATGGCTTTATTGTTTACATGCTATTGTGTACAAATGTGAATGGATTTTGAAAAAAAATTTAAATCATATATGGCTATTATTTATAGAATGAGTTCAATTATTGTCGAAAATGTGCAAATTAGTCAAGAATACTCTGCCCTTGATGAGTTGAAAATGTGTTTACACTCTAGTAAATTCTACAGTTCTGATTTTTTTTAATAATACTTGAACACAATTATAAGTTCTTGAAAGTGTTTAATTACTGTTGAATTTGAATCAAGAGTTACCTGCCCCTGTCATACTTAGATTTATAATGCTACAAACGGCTTTATTTTTTGTATTGTTTAGGCTTTAACATGTACAAAATTGAATGGATTTTATAAAACTTTGTAAAAAGCTTTTGAATCTTTAAAGACAGGTGATCACCATTTTCCCCTTCCCCCCACAATAAAATGTGCCACTTTCTTCTGGACAATCGCTGCGGCAAGGGGATATCACATCTAAGATGCTTGTTTTTAACTGATTTGCCCTCACCATCATGAGAGTTATTATGAAAGGACAATTCATGTGTTAAAAATGTTACGCTTGACATCTTATCACCCTTCAGCATTTGCGTTTATTCACAATGGCGGCTAAAATGGCTATCCAAATGGGTTAAAACTATTCTAAACTTCAGCATTCATAGTTTGGTTTTCTAAGGCCAAATAAAAAAATACCTGTGTTTCCTATTACATGCCCAAAAATATTAGGGACGGACGGTCGGAAAATCTTTTTTTTCTTTCTTTCATAAAACATACAATAATACATATAACTTTCTGATAGAGTATTTTTTACATGTACAGAGCACCAGATAAGGGTAGTTTTTCAAAAGCTAAAATCTTTATTTCTGAATTAAACCCTATGGTGTCACTACTCATTAGAATCGTCTCTTTGAGACGATTCTAATGAGTAGTAACACCATAGGATTTGATGCTAAAAATAGTGAGAAAATGTGGGATTTGTTGAAAAAACTACCTCTTATCTGGAGCCCTGCATGTACATGCATGAATGTATTCTATTGTGCAAAGCCCTGGGCCATTCAAAGCAAACCTTATAAATAACCATTCAATTTTTATTGATACAGTGGAGAATCTGTTATTCTTTCCCGTTTAAACGCAAACGTACGCAAACGCAAAGCACTAAAACGTAGAAAAGAACAACTTTTGGACAATTCTGATAATTTTTGTTTATCTTGGTGGCAAACAGTTTGGAGCCTGATCAGACGCCGGGTTACCCGGCGTCTGATCTGGCTCCAAACTGTTTGCACTGCAAATAATAGTTTTAGCGTAAACGATTTTATTGGGAAAGAATAACAGATTCTCCACTGTAGGTCCCTTTACCAAAAATATCTTAAAAATCTAAACCGGTATAATTGTTTATAAAATACGTAGACGGAAAAGTAGTGACATATATGGCAGATGGAATGAATGATGTTTTGAAATGTGTTGTATGCATGTTAAATGTGTCATTGATATGTGCCGGCTGCATGTTGAATTTGTTTATGGTTGTATGCATGATAAATGTGCCATATCACATCTTCAAGGAAGCTACTTTATGACAGATTTAGAGCATATTTCACTTCGATATTTGCCAAATCTGATTTAAAAATCAAATTTTAAAACACTTTAACGTCTATAAATTAGCTCTGTAAACATATTTAACGGATACTATATTCTATTACACGCTCCTTAAAAATGGTTGTCGCAAAAATGACCGCCATTTGCCAACACATTTTTCGGAAAGTGAAAAAAAAAGTTTAGGGTCGGGGAAAACAAACTAGGGTCGGTCGAGTTACCGGAAACACAGGTACTTTTTTATTTGGCTAAACTAATTTGATCCCACCATCATGCAAGTTTTTACTGAAATGATGATACATATGATTTAACTGTTACGGATGACGTCTTGTCACCCTTAAGCATCTCTGTTTATTCAATAGGGCGGCTTAAATGGCTACCGAAATATTTAAAACAAAATGGTCAGCAAATCAGCATTCATAATTTCGTTTTATTAAAGGAACACATATTGTGTTCATAAGGTTGTATTTCCATCCCTGAATCAGGCTTGCCAAGGTCAAAAATACTATTTGTTGACGTTATTTTGACCCTGAAGGTTCATAGACCTCACAAAGCAGCAGGCCCGGACCAGATCTCCACTAGACTCCTAAAGCATGCTGCAGCCGATCTGACTTCAGGACTCACAAAGTTCTTGAACTTTCTATTGACAAGGGGAAAATTTCAACTGACTGGAAGTCTGCCATAGTCGCACCCAAAGGGGACCAGAACGTAGGGGGTGTTTGTGGCTGCTTGATTGTGGCATAAAATGACCAAAAAATATAAAACCCCAGTATTTGAGTATGTATCATAGACAAGGGGTCGAACTGTCAACAGGGCCGTTTCACTACCTCCCGTGGAAAACACGTCATATTTTTTCAGCGGAGCTGAATGGTTTCTATTTAGCCCAACATTTCAACCAATTATATTTGATCAGAAATTTAGAATTAAGAGCACCTGTTGAAACTGAATAGTCTGATTGGATAGTAGCCAGGGCTCCAGATAAGGGAATTATTTCAAAACTTAAGATCTTTATTTGTGCATTAAACCCTATATAGAATCACTGGGGCCTTAATTTTGCTGATGATAACGCGCTTCTGGTGCTAAATATCATCAATATATCCAAACCAAGACAGACAACCTGGACTCTCTCGGGGACATTTATACCAACAAGACTAAACTAATGAAAATCAATGAAAATACAGTTCAACCAGTCAACACAACCACAATGCAATTAAAGAGGTGAATGGTGTTGTTTATCGTAGTAGCAAGGCCATGAGCAATGGAAAGTCGGAAGATAAGTTTAGATTTAAAGCCAGTTGAGCCTCTGTGACGGAATATTTAGAAATCCCTTAGCTTTCTTATACTATCAAAATAAGGATATTAAAGGGTCATACACTGCGGGTATTGTTGTTGGATTTGAATCCTGGAAATCACAACGTCCAAATATGGTGCTTTAGAGGGATATTCCTAATCTACTGGCCTGAACACAACCCCACATGCAGAGCTCGGTCGTTGTACAGAAACAACTCACATTTCCATTGAAATCATCGCAAACCATACTCTTAGAATGGAAGAGATAGCTATACCCAGAGATTGACACCTACTGGTCGACATCTAAGAGGCAGACATATCAAACCTGACGTTAGTCAATAGAGGAGACCAGGGAAAAAGCTGGAACTGGGTATACGTACAGGCATGAGAAAAGGACCGGCGACTCTGTCAATCTATGCGGACGACCTTAGGCGCAAATCAACGTGATGAGGATTAGATATCTCTTTGTCTGCTTTGATCACGTGGTAATTGTATTGGATATCTACTTTTAAGGCATATTATTTCTGATTGTTATTGTCAGTTGTAATCACCCGGCCTTGTTTGCGACACGGATCCGGGGTGATCTTAAAACTTCAAGTTAAAACTTATCGTACTTAGTTCGTAATTTTGTTCATTCCCATTGTACTTCTGGACTTTGAATTCTTCACATCCGTGATTCTACAATAAACTGTGATCTCGCAGAATTGGTGAAGCCTTCCCAACACCAGTTAAATAAATATATATCTGCCTGAAATGATAAAACAATGACATATTTAGCTGAATAGTGACCCGGGGGGGGGGGGGTCAACAAAGATGGACCGCCTCCTGGTACCGAGCATATTTTGCACTGACACACCTGAGAGACAGATTTCTTCCCGTTACAAGGACGGCAAGACAACTTAAGGGTCAACAGGAACTGCAATACAGACACGTGGAAGTCATGGGTAAGTTTCCCGCAAAACGGCATCGCTTTTTCACAATTTGATTAAGATAAAATTTATGGACAAACAATTGTGACTTTGCTATTTTTTACTCATCACGCTATTTTGACTTGATATTCCGACACATTTACTGCAATCTTAATTGTGCTTTTAGGGAGACGTGTACGTCATCGTCAACCACATCTGCCAAGTAA
Source organism: Gari tellinella (assembly GCA_922989275.2). Taxonomy (NCBI): domain Eukaryota; kingdom Metazoa; phylum Mollusca; class Bivalvia; order Cardiida; family Psammobiidae; genus Gari; species Gari tellinella. The sequence goes on from OV277858.1 coordinate 59,990,768, forward strand.
CAATTGTTTGTCCATAAATTTTATCTTAATCAAATTGTGAAAAAGCGATGCCGTTTTGCGGGAAACTTACCACGTGTCCGTATTGCAGTTCCTGTGGCTGTTGTTCAGCGAACTCTCAGATGAAACGTTCTGATATTGACGTCCTGACGACGTTACGTTACTGTTGGCCTGCCTGGTAGTTGACGGCATTTTCAAGACTGAACAGCAACATTTCGCTATGCACGGGAGAAACGGGCACATGCAATCAATAAACGAACATATTACATGCAACTTGCCAGCATAAACCGTCCGCGAATCGCTCTCGAGTCCACCAATTTCGCTCACTTTCTGTTTGAACAGTCAAATATCAACAGCTTACCTCCATATTCAATAACGTTACTGCAGATGTAAAGCCGCAACTTTCACATCTGCAGTAACGTTATTGAATATTGAGGTCAGCTATACATATTTTACTGTTCAAACAGAAAGTGAGCGAAATTGATTGACTTGAGAGCGATTCGCGGACGGTTTATGCTGGCACATGCAATCAATAAACGAACATATTACATGCAACTTGCCAGCATAAACCGTCCGCGAATCGCTCTCGAGTCCACCAATTTCGCTCACTTTCTGTTTGAACAGTCAAATATCAACAGCTTACCTCCATATTCAATAACGTTACTGCAGATGTAAAGCCGCAACTTTCACATCTGCAGTAACGTTATTGAATATTGAGGTCAGCTATACATATTTTACTGTTCAAACAGAAAGTGAGCGAAATTGATTGACTTGAGAGCGATTCGCGGACGGTTTATGCTGGTAAGTTGCATGTAATATGTTCGTTTATTGATTGCATGCGCCCGTTTCTCCCGTGCATAGCGAAATGTTGCTGTTCAGTCTTGAAAATGACGTCAACTACCAGGCAGGCCAACAGTAACGTAACGTCGTCAGGACGTCAATATCAGAACGTCTCATCTAAGAGTTCGCTGAATAACAGCCACAGGAACTGCAATACAGACACGTGGTAAGTTTCCCGCAAAACGGCATCGCTTTTTCACAATTTGATTAAGATAAAATTTATGGACAAACAATTGTTACTTTGCTATTTTTTACTCATCACGCTATTTTGACTTGATATTCCGACACATTTACTGCAATCTTAATTGTGCTTTTAGGGAGACGTGTACGTCATCGTCAACCACATCTGCCAAGTAACAATTGTTTGTCCATAAATTTTATCTTAATCAAATTGTGAAAAAGCGATGCCGTTTTGCGGGAAACTTACCACGTGTCCGTATTGCAGTTCCTGTGGCTGTTGTTCAGCGAACTCTCAGATGAAACGTTCTGATATTGACGTCCTGACGACGTTACGTTACTGTTGGCCTGCCTGGTAGTTGACGGCATTTTCAAGACTGAACAGCAACATTTCGCTATGCACGGGAGAAACGGGCACATGCAATCAATAAACGAACATATTACATGCAACTTGCCAGCATAAACCGTCCGCGAATCGCTCTCGAGTCCACCAATTTCGCTCACTTTCTGTTTGAACAGTCAAATATCAACAGCTTACCTCCATATTCAATAACGTTACTGCAGATGTAAAGCCGCAACTTTCACATCTGCAGTAACGTTATTGAATATTGAGGTCAGCTATACATATTTTACTGTTCAAACAGAAAGTGAGCGAAATTGATTAACTTGAGAGCGATTCGCGGACGGTTTATGCTGGCACATGCAATCAATAAACGAACATATTAAATGCAACTTGCCAGCATAAACCGTCCGCGAAACGCTCTCGAGTCCACCAATTTCGCTCACTTTCTGTTTGAACAGTCAAATATCAACAGCTTACCTCCATATTCAATAACGTTACTGCAGATGTAAAGCCGCAACTTTCACATCTGCAGTAACGTTATTGAATATTGAGGTCAGCTATACATATTTTACTGTTCAAACAGAAAGTGAGCGAAATTGATTGACTTGAGAGCGATTCGCGGACGGTTTATGCTGGTAAGTTGCATGTAATATGTTCGTTTATTGATTGCATGCGCCCGTTTCTCCCGTGCATAGCGAAATGTTGCTGTTCAGTCTTGAAAATGCCGTCAACTACCAGGCAGGCCAACAGTAACGTAACGTCGTCAGGACGTCAATATCAGAACGTCTCATCTAAGAGTTCGCTGAATAACAGCCACAGGAACTGCAATACAGACACGTGGTAAGTTTCCCGCAAAACGGCATCGCTTTTTCACAATTTGATTAAGATAAAATTTATGGACAAACAATTGTTACTTTGCCAATTTTTTACTCATCACGCTATTTTGAATTGATATTCCGACACATTTACTGCATCAACAATCTTAATTGTGTTTTAGGGAGACGTGTACGTCATTGTCAACCACATCTGCCACAGTGCAGAATCTCACAAGAGTCCTCCAGGAAGAATGAATAAACCTACCACAACTTTCAACCAATGCGTCGTAGATGTCAATCCTGTATTGCTGCATATGGTGGATATACACGATACTAGAGTCGTGAATTTTCAGTTTAAGGGTTTATGCCATCGAGTGATAAAATAAGAGTGTTTGGATTGTTCGATTGTCATGAAATTTTGAGTACCTTCGCAGAACACCTTGATTTATATTATGTTGGAATAGCATTGCTATCATTTGTCAATAAACTATATTGTCAAACTTTTCTCTTCTGTTGCGTTTTTAAAGCGGTTGAGTGTACTTCTGGACTTTGAATTCTTCACATCCGTGATTCTACAAAAAATTGTGATGATCTCGCAGAATTGGTGAAGCCTTCCCAACACCAGTTAAATAAATATATATCTGCCTGAAATGATAAAAAAATGACATATTTAGCTGAATAGTGACCCGGGGGGGTCAACAAAGATGGACCGCCTCCTGGTACCGAGCATATTTTGCACTGACACACCTAATGTGTATGTGTATGATAATTACATATCTTGCAGTTCAGACTTCAGTATTTCTCTTTAATATTTAGATAACATATCAAGTTTACATAGCATACTCTTGTCCTTTAGATTTTGTTGTAAAAACTCTACTTTTTAGGTGTTATTAATGATGTATGATGAAGCTATTCGCCGTCCATTAGATTTTACCATATCGGCTATACGCCGTACACAATGACCACTATTCGCCGTACACACTCTTTCATTTTTAATTTCGGATAAATGCTCATACAGTGTACGTAAAATTACAATATTTGGTACATGAAATGGAATGATCATATATTTGTATCCGGCAGCAACCCCGTAAACGTAGTTATACGTTTCTCCATGAATGAGATCCTAACATGAAGTAATGTTAACTTTTCCGCGGTACCAGGGAGGCAATTTACAGTTGAAATGCGACGATCTTGTGATATATGCATCAGTTTAAACTATGAGGGAAATAAAAATAAGTTCGTGGATCCATACGTGCTTTTCCTGTGATGTCAAACTATTTGGAAATTCAAATAAGCAGCGATTTTTCATACGTGCTATGTTTATTTTAATTGATTTCCTCGCTTCGTCTGGTACCTATTTCCGGAGTCGTTGCTATACGGTGGTGATAACCATTTACTTTTATCGTGCAATTGTACTTGGTCTCCAGAAGGAAATCAAAATCCGAGCCGAACGTTGCCAATTTTGCGAGGTAGGCAAACTTCGTGCAATCGTCATTTTCAAGACTGAACAGCAACATTACGCTATGCACGGGAGAAACGGGAACATGCAATCAATAAACGAACATATTACATGCAACTTGCCAGCATAAACCGTCCGCGAATCGCTCTCGAGTCCACCAATTCCGCCCACTTTCTGTTTGAACAGTCAAATATCAACAGCTGACCCCCATATTCAATAACGTTACTGCAGATGTAAAGCCGTTTGTTAGCAGTCATTTCATTGGCTCATGGTATCGACTGACCCAATGAAATGTTTTTCTGCTAAGCTTTATAGTCCCGCATAAGCTTTATCAGATGCGTCATCCAATTGTCTCTCAGGATTGGAATGGCAGCTTCGTGATCGCAGATGCGGTCACATCATTACATTGGCTAAAGGTTTCGACTGACCCAATGAAATGATGTTGTGTTGTTGTTTCTGCTAAGGTTTATAATCCCACATAAGCTTTATCAGATGCGTCATCCAATTGTGTCTCAGGATTGGAATGACAGCTAACAAACGGCTTCATGATCACAGATGCGGTCACATCATTTCATTGGCTCATGGTATCGACTGACCCAATGAAATGACAGCTAACATAAGGCTTTACATCTGCAGTAACGTTATTGAATATTGAGGTCAGCTATTGATAATTGCCTGTTCAAACAGAAAGTGAGCGAAATTGGTTGACTTGAGAGCGATTCGCGGACGGTTGATGTTGGTAAGTTGCATGTAATATGTTCGTTTATTGATTGCATGCGCCCGTGCATAGCGTAATGTTGCTGTTCAGTCTTGAAAATGACGATTACAAGAAGTTTGCCTACCTCGCAAAATTGGCAACGTTTGGCATGGATTTTGATTTCGTTTTCGAGACCAAGTACACTTGCACGATAAAGGTGTCCAACACACGCCCAAGAAGCTTCAACACTTGATCTGTAAGCTTTAACTCCCGGTAATTTCCACGGTCTAGGGCATCACCGTTACCTTTGTAGGGGTTGAGTATAAAGCTCTCCTCCCAATCCTTCGGAATAATACCGCCTCTGCCAAGTCCCTCAGCATCGCTATGCCCTCCTCGCCTGCAGCTTTTAACATCTCAGCAATGATACCTGACGGTCCCGCTGCTTTTCCGCATTTCATTTTCCGCATTCTGGATTAGATCCAATGTGACTGGTGGGGAAGGTCCTTCCACTGGTGCAACCTCAGGAAGTAGGTCACTCAGCCACTCAATGTCCAGCAACCTAGCATAGTGTTCCACCCAAGCCTTCATCTTCTCATCATCACTAAGGGATAACTCACCGGCATCATTTTTGACGCACTTCTCGCCCACCACATCCTGATTTGACCTGTCCATCTGTTTTGAAAGTTTGAAGATGCTTCCATCATTAGGCGAGATGTTGGCAAACTTATCCTTTTCAGCTGCCAGCTTTGCCTGCCAGACTGCCCTTTTGGCCACACGCTTACCCTCGGTGTAGGTAGTTTTGGCCTCATTTGCTTCAGTCATCTTGCCATTCTTGACCAGAGTTTTATAAGCTCTGAAACATGCCCGCTTTGTCTTGACTCATCAACCTTGTCATCCCACCACCATGTTTCCCGTTTCCATTGGTGGCTCTTGGAGAGACCGCACACCTCTGTGGCTGCATCAAGGAGTGTGGTTTTAAGTTTTGACCACACATCTTCCACATCACTGTCAGATACGGTGGTAGCAGTAGCGGCTACTTTATGCTGAAAGGTATCACAGTACTCCTTAGCCATAGCTGGATCCCTGAGTTTCCATGTGCGGATACGTGGAGTGAAGCTGCGCTTTTTTGCCTTGGGTACGCTGACTTTGAAGTCACAAACAAGCAAGTTGTGTTGTTGGGCGCATTCTTCATTCGGGATAACCTTGACGTTGTAGACTGCTGTGCGAAAGCTCTTACGGTAGAGAAATATAATCAATCTGAGTCTTGTGATTGCCAGAGCAGTAGGTGATTAGGTGGGACTCTCTTTTGGTAAAACGGGTGTTGCCAATGACCAGGTTGTTAGCCACGGCGAACTCTAACAGCGTCTCTCCTTCATCATTCCGTACACCAAAACCTGCCTCCATGGATTTCCTCAAAGCCACAGCCTTCAGTTCCCACGTGTCCATTCCAATCACCAAGTGGAATAAGGAATTGGGGACTGCACACTGGAGCTGGTCGAAGAAGTGGTCCTTCTCAGCTTCAGACAGTCCGACCTGTGGTGCATATACTGAAATAAAGGTGAAGACCACCTTGCCTATGACCAGTCTGAGCAGGATGATTCTGTCCAAGATGCGCTGGACATCAAACACCTTCTCTATACCAATTTCTCCACCAGCATGATCCCAGCACCGCCTTGTCCCTTGTCATTTGCACTCCAGAAAAACTTGTATCTGGAGTCCTTTCCTTTGACAAAGCGGGTCTGATTAGCCGAAAGACTGCCAGCCCATCTGTGCTCCTGTACACCACATAGGTCCACTCCTCTCCTTGTTAGTGTTTCCACCACTTCGGCACTTTGCCGCTTCAGGGAGCCAACGTTCCAAGTGGCTGCCCTGAACTTGGTTGGGTGCTTGCATGATTTGCCACGAAGGTCGGACCCTGCTTCCCGCACCCGGGAGTCAGCCAAGCACGAGACACTACCAACCTGCCTTCGTGACCGGTTGGTAATGCCTAACACTACGTGTTTGTATCGTCTAGCCATATTGTTGATACAAGATGTTTTACAGGACCGCCTGTCCTAGCTGTCGTCCAAACTCGTTTTACGGTATCAGAGAAAACCGCCGTTCCCAAACTTGGGCCTTGTGCCTTGCCTTTGTCCATACAAAGAGGGATCATCCGCCAAACCATGACTACAAACACCAGGTCATCGATCTATAGATGGTCGCTGCGTAGCTCTGTCACCCAGGTTATGGCAGCCCCAAAATAAACCCTGGGGGTGGCAGTTTAGAGTCCAACACCATGACATACTCATATACTGGGGTTTTATATTTTTTGGTCATTTTATGCCCCAATCAAGCAGTCACAAACACCCCTACGTTCTGGCCCCCTGTGCTGTTAATTTCCTGACAAATACCACTTCCAGTAACAACAGAGTTTAGTACTGTTTTTTATACCCCATACAAAACAAATGGTGAAAAGAACCACTTTGTATGCTGGGAAATTTTTTCGTCTACAAATATCATTGTCTACTATTGTTCTTAAAACAGATTTTTCAAAATAAGGGGCATTCTGCTTTACTTTCAACCTGCTTTAAGTGGCCAACTATATTCAATACTTAGAAACAGACCTATGGAGTAAATAGAAAAATGAAAAAACAAAGGTTTTTTCTGAATTATTTTGGAAGTTCTAAGCCTGTGTGACTATTTATACACTAAAGAAATATTTCCACTTGCAAATGTTGTCATTGGCTATTGACCTAAAATTAAGAGTTTTCAAAATAGGATCAGAGTGATAAACAGTGTTCCAGTTAAGGAGTGAACTTAATATTTTTTAACATGTTCTCATTTATGTTTAAACCAAAGCCTTTTGGTGTGACTAACTCATTAGAATCGTCTGGAAGAAGCAAATATTCCCAAAGAAGCAATATCTCCAAATGGTTTACAGTCAATCAAGGGGTTGTCTATTTGTGCTAGGGTTATAAAATTTTGTATTGAGGTTCATTAGGGGTTAAACATTGATGTTATAAAGTATGAATTTAAAATAGTTTTAATTTATGTAAAGTTTTGGACTTAGGTTTTTCTACTACAAATCACCAGGTTAAAGTTTTTTGGACGGGTTGTTTTAAAGAGACTCGCAACCAGATACATGTATAGCATTAAAAATAGTAATTTGTAAATATGTGACAAACGCTTATATAAACGGGTAAGAATTAATTTAGGATAAGAAATTCTGTTTAAAAAATGCATTTCAATAAAAAATAAATATTGAGCTCTGGTGGGAATCGAACCCGTGACCCGGCATGGGCGGACATAAGTCAAAATGAGGACACCGTTTGACCCACTGGGCCACGGAACTATTAATATATCTGGGATCGAATTAACGTATATCAGTGGGAAGCGATGAAGAGTACATACAACTGCATAATTTGGCTCGGGTTTATGTCTTAGCCCGTTAATCAATTTCTATAGCAACTGTAGACGCTATGGATAAGATGATGGAAAATAACTAAACAACTTAGATTTGAAGACATTTCTAGAGGGCGTTTTTAGACTGGTCATATTTTCGAATGCCAGATGCACGATAATGCTACCCTTTTGGTTTTATTTGAGTATTTTCTTTTATTGTGGGCTAATCGAGTAATGCGATCTTATCGTTCATTATACCAAGGTGTTGACCAATAATTGTTCTTCAAAATGATATATCATACATGCATTTTGCACTTATTATAATGAAGTTATTCGTCCAGTACCAAAACTATTTGAACACCCCTGGTATATTGAATTTCCTATCAGAAAATAGTGTAGACACTTATCAGACGCCGCATGATGCAGCGTCTGATCAGAGTCTACACTATTTGCCTATGTCCCTTTAATAGGACGTTATGCACAAATGGGTTCAGTGAAGCCGCATAGTGCAAATAATTTGGATGTAAATTACAAATAGGATAACGGTGAACTCATATACCCACAAAACGTCAGATAGACAACTCCAGTTTCTAATAAAGACTAGTCCATTTTTAACTTTAATTGAAAACTGACAAACACTGATCGTGATCAAAGAAGTCCTATGATCTGGGTCTACAGTGTTTGCATGTGATACATGTGCTCTCCATGGGTGTAATTTTCGTATATTTGTCGCTAGGGCTCAATTGGTTAATGTAACGTACATAATCTGATGATTGTTTGTAAATGTTCTAAGGGAGGTACCTTGATAAAGGTTTTCTGCTGTTTATTACAGTTCTCACTCCCAACAACGATTCCCCCTTACAAGAAAGGTTACCGCTGTTCCCAAAACATAACTTGTATGTCTTGCGCTTTTAATGCTGCAATATCGTCTGCTTAAAATTGATCGTCTGCTGTTTTTCTCAAAATTACATAAAAGTGGACATTTTGACAGAAAAAATATAATGATGAGTGACAAATAGCTTGAATCCAGAGCAGCTGCCTCCCTATAACGACTCCCTCCGAACAACACATAATATCTATGTCTCACATTGGGTATCGTTGTAGAGAGGGAGCACTGTATATGTATATATTCAAGGAACGATTTAATATAAACCGGTACTGAATGACACTATAAATGAGTATAGTTTGTTTGTTGTCTTATTTTTCTTAATTATACTTCTCTCCATGCTATGCAGGCGGTTTTAAAGGCAGATGGCTCCATAATGTAGGTTTATTGAAATACAGAAACAGTTTCTTAACCCGTTAAAATTTAAATAAGACTTTTGCGCCTACCTTCAATGCCAGAAACAGACAAGGGTAGTGTGTTAAAAAGAACTGATCATTTAATGGAATAAGCCAACTCTCGCATGGAGTTGTACTTTTAGAGCCTTTTGAAAAAACAACATGTTTTACATATTAAAGCAGCATTCTGATTTACTTTAACCTATTTATGAAGTCATCTGTCTCCAAAACTAGGAACAGGCTATGGGATAATGGGTTAACTCTTTCAAAACTTAGTAACACTTATGGGTTATAATCCTGCCTAATGGATATCTATAGTAACCAAAACATGAACCACTCTACTTGGAATTCTGGGTAGATAAATGAATACTGGTCTTAATTAGCAAACAGTGCAGACACTGATCAGAGGGTTTCTATAAGAGCCCTCTAATCAGGGTATACACTGTTTGCAAATGAAACGATTTTAATATCAATCAGATCAATGGTGTTGAAAGAGGTAACCCTTTCCCCAATAAACTGTTCATAACTTTGAAGACATATGCTTACTTAAGGCGCATTCTGCTTTATTTTCAGTCTGCTTTAAAATACCATTTGATATAATATAGAAATATCGATTTCGAAACCAAACACATGCCCTAAGTTCAAGCTCAAGGTCACTGGGGTCAAACATTTTGTGTGCATGGAAATGTGTTGTCCATATACACACATACCAAATATGAAAGCAATATCTCAACTCGGCGTCTGACCAGGACCAAACTGTTTGACACTCCTTTCGAAATTTTGCCAGTCATATTACCTTAAATCTTTCTTTGAAACGACATTGCAGACAACAATATTCGAGCAGAAGACGCTATGACGGTGAAGAGGTTAAAATTCTCCACAAATTTGATCATAAGAGGGTTTAACCTTTTAACCCTTTACCTGATAGCATTGTTTCTAGTACTGAAGATATGTGACTACTTAAAGTAGGTTGAAAGTAAAGCAGAATGCGCCCTAAGGCGCATTCTGCTTTACTTTCAGCCTGCTTTAAGCTATTAACTACTAGAATAAGGAAAGTATTATATATGACACATATTCATAACGGTATAATATGGAACTATTTTCTTCAGCGGATGAATAAAATGAATGTGCTAAAAGTCGCTTCTATAAGGGAAAGGGTTAAACATTTGAACACGCGCATATACACGTCCTTTGTAACCAGTGTTCATGTGCATGTACGTGTGAACAGTACATTTGTTCTATATAAACAGTGAATACCCAGGTCAAAGGGCCCCTAAAGGGGTATTCTGATCAGGGTCTGCACTGTTTGTTTTGTAGGAATATATTCACAAATATCAATTATAAGAAGTTTTTAAAAAATAAACAAGACTAAATTAGACACTGGAATTGCCCATTTGAAGATTCAGGGAGGGAAAGTGTTGTTAACCAGCAAACCATTATAAGGGAACGCATTAAAACTGTCACATTTTTGTGCTGAATGTAAGTGAAACAGAACTCACAATTGAGCAATATCTAGTATACACCACTTATATTCTGTAAAAAGCATTCACATATCTTTCGAGACAACCATACCTATTTATGAAACAGATGCAAATATAACATATCATCATATGTATTGAGATAAACATTTCAATATCCTATGTCATAAAACTGTCGACAAAACTGTCTGAAATCTGATGTTGCAGTAAAAGCTTTCCAGCCACACTACCAACTTTGCAACCAGGCGCTTCTATCTATAGTTTTCCTGAAAATGCAAAATCTCAGAGATGAAGAATATTGATTCCTAACTGTTAAGTGGAACTTTGATTGACAATGATGTAATTTTCCGACAGCCTTTGTTCAGGTACTAAGAGTCAGTGTTAAATACCCTGATATTATGCAGAGCTTTAGATAATGTTGGTATTTTAAATACTCACTTTCTTATTTCTCCACCAAATCCTTTTTTCAACCCTTTCTCTCTAAATGACGTCATAAAGCGATTTGCAAACATTTTTCCGAAACGCGGCGTCTGATCAGGATCAAAACTGCTTGCCACTTGTTTTGAAATAACGTCAATAATATAGTGCCTTAACCCTTTACCTGATAGCATTGTTTCTAGTATTGAAGATATGTGACTTCTTAAAGCAGGTTGAAAGTAAAGCAGAATGCGCCCTAAGGCGCATTCTGCTTTACTTTCAGCCTGCTTTAAGCTATTAACTGCTAGAATAAGGAAAGTATTAAATATGACACATATTCATTACGGTATAATTTGGAACTATTTTCTTCAGCGGATGGATAAAATGAATGTGCTAAAAGTCGCTTCTATAAGGGAAAGGGTTAAATCTAACTTTGAACGATATTGCAGATAGCCATATTGAAGCAGGAGATAATACTTCCAATCTTTTTTAAGTGGTCACATGATTTCAAAACCGGAAGCACGTTCTAGGGGATCATGTAATTGGTTCAAAGGTTTTAAAGTAGACAATCATAGTTTTAAAACAAAGAATTTTACCCTGAATGTATGCTTCCTTGGGCTCTGCTATTTCGACAGAAAAAAGAAGGAGTGTGTACTGTGTATGACAGTAGTCTGCTCAGAGCCTTGTTAGGCGTATTGCTTACAGCTTAATTTGACAATGATGTAAAATTCAGACAGTGTTTATTCAGAAACTGAATGTCAGCTATTACTCTATAATTATAACTATAATTATGTTGCTTTAAGGTAGTTATTCGCCTGAAGTTGGCATTTAAATCTTGAAAATATGTACTACACTTACGTTGCCAGAAGTACAAAATACAGTGGAGAAAACGTTATTCGTTCCAAATAAACGCGTTTACGCTAAAACTATTATTTCCATTGCAAACAGTTTGGAGCCAGATCAGACGCCGGATAACCCGGCGTCTGATCAGGCTCATAATTGTTTGCCACTCAATTTAATATGAGTCGTTTTACCCATTTTAATGCAATGTGTTTGCGTTTCGTTTTCTCCACTGTATGATTTATGAGCATATCTTTGGATGACTGAGTATACAGTGGATCATTTTCGAATGCTGTGAAAAAGTGAGTAAAACTGAGTATCTTTGCAAGTATGCATACAAAAATGCATTTCAGTGTCATATCTATAACTTACTGTGTCAAGTTCTTGTTTTTACGGCTTTGAACACTTGTTACCTTTAATTTGACGTTATTTTAGTAGAAGATTTCATATAAGCCATGCCATGACAAAACCTGCCTGATTCCATTGCAACATTGTACAGACATTGTACCGTTGTCATCCCAGGCTCTGTATCTTAGTTGATCTACACTGCTAAAATAACGCATAGGCCTATAATGTATATAATTGAAATAAAATATGTTTAAACTAACGCATATAATACTGTTAAGGTACTTCGCATATGCGCGTAGTTTCCATACGATTGTTATGAAACTTTTCATGAAGAATGATAATAGCCTAAGAAACAATGTGTGTAAATATAGGCAAAATTTATCGTGTGGTTTGTCTTTAAGGTCTTTTTTCTGACAAAAACCTAGAATTTTGATGATTTTATTTTTCTTAAAAATGAATAAAGCTAATGACTATAATTCTCACCCAATAAGTAGTCCACAACATTCATTACAAGAAAAGCTAAAAACATTTTGAATAAAGGTGTTCAGAAAGATGTTATCAGCTATTTAAGTTTTGCAAAATGCTAAAAAATTGAATTACAAAAAACTGACTCATTCAATGTATATTTGTTTTCATTTTATTCAAATATATGGTTGATGAACTAGTCAGTCTGAAAAAATTAGAAAATATTACTGTCAGGATTTGTTGTAATAACATATTTTCTTATTAAAATGTGGGATATTTGTTGTTTAGATACAGTTACCTACCTTAGAATTAAAACTTTGTCATTAAAATGCATTATTATTTATTCATGGACTTGCATACAAGGTTTATTATATTGTTTTAACATAATTATAATGGGCAATATCGATCTTGAAAAGGTTAGCGTATTGATAAGCTTCAATGTGTGGCTTTATAGTTCGATCAAATCGTTTACATGTATACCGATTTAATTGACTTGTAAGTCATTAAACTAAAACGTACAGGTAAGTGGACATATACTTGGACCGTAAACATCACTAGTTCTAATCAACGAAGACTAAACATAACATGTCTCTTGATTACTGCGTTATGGATTGACAAGTCAATAAATCGGACACTAAAAAATATATTTGGATCGGATGGGTCTCGAACCTATGACCTTTTGATTGCTAGTCAACCACTATACTAACTGCGCTATGAAGGATTATACTAATTCGTATCAACTTTTTCTTTATATAAATTTTCTAGTATAAACACGTACGAAAACAGTCTGTGTCGTCAAGACGCATATCCGCTCGCCCGCAAGACCGACTTCCGGTAGCCAAAGGCCTTAAATACAATATTTTACACGCACATAGGTGTCAAATAGTATACCTCAAGGCTAGCCGTCGCGTCTTTGACGCGTAAGCTCGCCATGACTCACTGTTGCAATGCAATAAGTAAGGTTTCTCATGGAACGGCTAGTATATATACACATTACCAGTTGACAGTGCGATACATAGTGATGTATTTAGCCCGAGACGTTTTTGGCGGAAATAGCCGATCTGACGAGCGCCTTGGCGCGAGTCTGGTCGGTTGTTTCCGCCAAAAACGTCGAGAGCTAAATGCAACACTCTGTTGCGCACTGCCAACTGGTAATGTGTTTATTATATGTCTTGAATACAAACCAGAAACAACTTAATAGTTGTTTAAATCATTTTATATCCAAAATTTATTAGTTATTTGAAGCAGAACGAGAAGTTTTGTATGCCACAAAGAATAACGCGGCACTCGTACATGTACGTAAATGACGTCACGTTAAATCGAAAGCGACGTCGAGAGTAAAATACAAAGTGGCTGATACAAGGTGACTGATACAGACTCTTGTATTTTACTCTGCAGATACACGCGGAAACGCTCGATATCATTCGAAGGCATATAATAAAATGAGTTTCTGCCCGTCTGTGACCTGATTTATCATTAGAGACCGAATAACACAATATCTAATCAGGATAAAAAACTAAGATAAAGAATATGCAAATGACATCCATGTCGATTATGGCAGGAGAAGGATAAACATCAATTTATTCTAAAGAAATAATAAGCAGATCGTGTCTGTATGCTGATTAGTTTGTACACCTGCAGAACTTTCAGAGTAAACCGAAACGCGTCCCTGTAGATCTTCCAACCTTGTAGCGGTCCTTGGGTCCGTCTTATGAAACGTCGTACGACAAAAATTGTCGTAAGTCATACTCTAATATTGTCAATTATCCTTTTTTCTCCATCTAACACTGTCTTGTTACATCACTTTGGAATCATCTTTTAAAGACGATTCCAAACAGATGTGACAAGACAGGAAATCAGAATTATATGTATTTTAGTTTTGGCTTACGACCGTTTTGTCGTACGACATTTCGTAAGACGGGCGTTGTCTGATCAGGATCCAAACTGTAGACGCATACCCAGTCAAATTGCGATCAGCACGGTTATGGTTTTTTATTCTTGTAAATTTCTGATATTAAACTTTTGACAAAAACACTTTGTCAGTTCTTGAATATTTTATATGGATACATGTATTGATAATGCGATTTCGAAATCAGAACACCGTTATGAAAAAAAGCTTCATTAATAGATATGTGTTCGCTCTTTATATCAATCGCATTACTATATATGTGTGTTTATCGAAAAAGCAGGACTTGTTTACTTTTTATACGCCTACCTCTAAAGGTGGTCGTATATTGGTGTGGCCCTGTCCGTCCGTCCGTTCGTACATTCGTTCGCCCGTTCGTTCGTCCGTCAACAGTTTTGTTTGTCCGGAGTTTTCTGGGAAAACTATTGGAGGGATATTAATGAAACTTCACACAGATGTTATATGCATCAATATCTAAATGTGAGTCGAGTATGAGGTTCATTCAAATTTTCGTTACAGAGTAAACTGCCCTTGATGTGCTCAAATAAGGTATAACAAGCTTGTCCGAAGTTTTCTTGGAAAACTGTTCAAGGCATATTAATGAAACTTCACACAAATGTTATATGCATCAATATCTAAAGCTGAGTCGTGTTTGATGTTTATTCCAATTTTTGTTACAGAGTTATCTGCCCTTGATGAATTCAAATATGCTATAAAAAGCTTATCCGGAGTTTTCTTGGAAAACTAGTGTAGGGATATTAATGAAACTTCACACAAATGTAATATGCATCAAGATCTAAAGCTGACTTGAATTTGAGGTTCATTCAATTGTTTACAAAGTTATCTGCCCTTGATGTACTCCAATATGCTATAAAAAGCTTGCCACAGTATAATTGTATAAATGTAAGTTCATGAAAGGGTTAATTATTATTATAATAATCGGATCATTGTGTCAAGAGTTATCTGCCCTTGATGTACTCAGATATGCTAGAAAATGCTCTATTTCAGTATTGTTAATGGTCTCGGAGCTCTAGGTGTCTACAAATTAGAATAAATTTTGATAAAACTATATATTTCTTTTGCCAGCGGGCGTATAATGTACCGCTTGCGGTGCTCTCGTTAAAGCCTTACTGTATTCAGCACCCAGCACCTGTTTAACCATTTCATTTTCAAGGAAGTCATAGATCGCATTTGCAAAGAGTTTTGATCCTTATCAGACGCCACGAAACGCGGCGTCTGATCAGGATAAAAACTCTTGCCACTTGTTTTGAAATTACATCACTTATGCTGCCTTAATTCTCACTTTGAATGATATTGCAGACAACAATATTGAAATACAAAACATTTATGGACTTTTAAACGGTAGTTCAGTAATATCCGGCTTTTAATGATGTATTTGGTGTGGAAAACAAACCTCTCTCTGTACCAATCAGTCTATCTGTCTGTCGCTCGGTCTATCTATCACATCGTTCTCTTTTTGTCCTTTTCTCTCTCCATCTCTCTGTGCACCTATACCGCTATGCATCTAGTCTTATCCCTATCGACTCGCATATGCATCTCTTTTAGAACGCCTGCCTGTCTGTTCTGTCCGCGTACCCCAATGTCTCTCTATTTATAGCTCTCTGTATTTCTCCCCTCCTCTCTCTCACCAATTATCTTCCCTCTTACTCTCTGCGTATTTGGTTCGTTGCAAAGTAATATTTAATGCAGCGTCGTGCGCGCTCACAATAAAACTAATCTCATGTGTGGTTGCGTACATAACTGTTTTTGTCGTTCTCATTAAAATTAGATGTAACATAACCCACAAAAGCGTAGCAGTGTTTACAGCGTGTCGATTTGTAATTACTTCTAGCATAACCAATGTTTAATTTAATAAGGTTCAGATTTAGGAAACTAATATTCAAGTTGGTATGATTCAGTAACAAAACAATACTTCTTCTGTAGGGTGACAAACTAGCAAGGACAAATGGAGGTATTTAAAGGCACGTGGTTGCTGAATGAGCGGGTAATGCAGACCCGGTCCGAATGCTATACAGCTTTTGATGAGAGTCTGGGATCGTTCTCAAGCATTTGACCAATCAAATGCTTAGGAACTGTCTCAGACTCAACTCAAACTCTTTATAACCTTGGACCCGGGACCCTTCTATTAAAGATTTAGAGACGCGTCTGAGGTCGTTTTCAGGCCGTGAATTTGCCAGATTTGAGCAGGAGGCTTTATAACTATGGATCCATACATTGTTATATACATCATACCTTTCAACTTCAATACATAATGTATACAATGTATGAATTAGAAACAAGCACAGTGTTTCAGCTATTGACAAATGTTCATCTCCCAAGTCTTGTATTGACACTATAGTGTGTTTTAATAATGCTAAAGTCTTACATAACGCCTCAATGTCAAATATATCAACGATGTCGTTGTACTGCACATTTTAAAAATATCTGTTACGAGTCATACCATGACAAAATAAGATATAACTGTGAAAGGAGTATATGAATAGTATCGTCACATTCACTAGAAGAAGACACCAGGCAGATAGTTATAAATGTATTGTAAGAGATAAACGCATTTGTAAGATGCGTAATTTTAAATGCTCAGAATCAGAATATCATGTTGTATTATGTAAATAATATGCAAATTTACGTTGACAATCCGTAATGTTTTCATGGTCCTCTTTTGGATGAAGGGGTGAAGGAATTCACTTGGTTTTACTGTACTGAGACAAACAACAATGCCCCTTCCTACAACGGCCCTACCAACAACGACTCCCTCCTTTCAACGACGCTAGCCACAGTTTCCTAAACGGAACAATTATGTCTAACGCTTTTACTGTTGTTATATCGTCTGGTTGAATTTGTCGTCTGCTATTTTTCTCAAAGTTACATATTGGACAAGTTGACAGAAAAAAACGTCAGGACCAGTTGCGCGGCGTCTGATATGGATTCAAGCTGTTCGCAAATGTAAACCAATGACCATGCCTTTAACGACTCCCTCCGAACAACGCACATAATTTGTGTCTTCAAATCGTTGTCGTTGTAGAGAGGGAGCGCTGTAGAATATGTAATATAGCGCCGATGAATGATGAGAATTTTATGATTTCAGGAAGATGATTTCGGCCTACCTCATTCGCTGCAAAGTAGCATATGGCACTGAAACTACCGACCTTTCTTCCTTTTATTTCCTATCAGAGATAATTCTCTCGGTCCAATACACAAAAACATTCCCTATAACAATTAAGCCATAGAATCACGGCAAGGTAGGAAGGCATCTGGTGCCCTCTGTTGGTACATTTAATTCATTGCTTAGTACTAGAAGCAGACATTCATTAATAAGCTTTCAATGTATGTCAAGAAGGCAAACATTTACGCAAAAAGCTCTGGAGTTTTTAACTGTGTCTGAGTTCGATATGGTACACTCTTTTTGGAAAAAGGGTGTTTATTTAGTATCAGTCATTCTGAAAGCATATGTTGTGTTGTTATGTCATGTTCTCTGTCTGTCTGTAAATAGCCAAAGGTAATTTATTTGCCGATCTGCTAATAAAGCTGTAACTGAGCTTTAAGCATCTCCCTATATGTACATGTTCCTTAACTCATTTAGCCCTGGTGACGCATATATGCGTCCTCTACCAAAAGTGGACATGTGAAGACTACACTTCTCTAGTGCAAACAGTGAAGTCCCTGATTAGAGGGCTCCTGCAGGAGCCCTCTAATCAGGGACTTCACTGTTTGTCATTTTGTAATATATTATAAAAAAACAGCCGTAAATAGTCTAAAATGTACCAGCCTTTATTGTAAACCGGAATAGTCCATTGGAAGTGACAGAGGATAATGAGTTAATCAACGTAGACAATTCTTCTTTTGAATGGCCGTGGACATAACCGTTAATTGGAAACAGTTTATCTTAAAAGCACTTATCACCAGGACGTGACGGTGTCTTTCACAACATAGAAATGTAATTCTGCTGGTGCATTTGTAAAAACACTTAATTGTTTTGGAGACTTTGGTGATAAAGAGATCTGACGTACTGACAGGCTGAGAGATGTCGTACATAGTGATTGTGAAGCATTGGCGTGATTGATGGTTGGGAAAGCTGGATAAATACAGTCAAACCTCTGAAAAAAGAGACTTTCTGAACAAAGAAAAAGTTCGGTTAACTCTTTCAACACTAAGTATATTTTTGGATTATTAGGTTTACTTGTGGATCTTTTTATTTACCAAACTATAAACCAGTCTTCCTTGAATTCTGGGTATTTAAATAAACACTGGTCTAGATTATCACTCAGTGGAGACCCTGATAAGAGGGCTTCTATAGGAACCCTCTGATCTGGTTCTACAAAGTTTTGAATATATTGTGTATATTTTAAACAGGACCATGGTATTGAAAGAGTTAAGAAAGATTTCTTTATTTGGAAGGTTAAGCATACTGAACATTGTTTTTTTATACGCCCACCTCTAGAGGTGGTCGTATATTGGCGTGGCCCTGTCCGTACGTCCGTTCGCCCGTTCGTTCGTTCGTCCGTCAACATTTTGTTTGTCCGGAGTTTTTCTGGAAAACTATGACAGGGATATAAATGAAACTCCACAAAAATGTTACATGCATAAAGATCTAAAGCGGAGTCGAGATTGAGGTTCATTCGAATTTTCTTTCATTAGTTAACTGCCCTTGATGTACTCAAATATGCTATAAAAAGCTTGTCCGGAGGTTTCTGGGAAAACTGTTGGAGGGATATTACTGAAACTTCACACAAATGTTACATGCATTAAGATCTAAAGCTGAGTTGAGTTTGAGGTTCATTCGAATTTTCGTTAGTTTTATCTGCCCTTGATGTACTCAAATATGCTATAAAAAGCTTGTTTAGAGTTTTCTTGGATAACTATTGTAAGGATATTATTTAAAACTTCACTCAAATGTTATATGCATCAGGATCTAAAGCTGAGTTGAGTTTGAGGTTCATTCGAATTTTCGTTACAGAGTTATCTGTCCTTGATGTACTCAAATCTGCTATAAAAAGCTTGTCCGGAGTTTTCTGGGATAACTATTGAAGGGATATAAATGAAACTTCACACAATTGTTACATGCATCAAGATCTAAAGCTGAGTCGAGTTTGAGGTTCATTCGAGGTTTCGTTACAGAGTTATCTGCCCTTGGTGTACTCAGATATGCTAGAAACAGCTTTATCTCAGTAGTGTTATAACAGCAGGGTGAGCAGAGACATGTCATTTGAGGTTGCTATGTATCTTGAATAATTTAACCTATTTGCGCCAAGTGGATTATTCTGTTTTATTTCCGCTTAGTCCACTTTAATCAAAGGGATGCCTGGTCAAAATTTTCATTTTCATTTTGTTTTATATTGAAATTCCTATCAGCAAACAGTGTAGACTCTGATCAGACGTCGCATAATGCAGCATCTGATCAGAGTATACACTGTTTGACTTTGTGCCATATATGGGATCGTGGGCACAAATGGGTTAATTATATGCTAAGACAGCAAGCAGTGTTCTGGATGACCGGTGTATTTGTTTGTTGTTCACAGACTTATGTTTTTCAGAAGTTTTATTTTCAGAGTTCGCTTTTCATTAACTTAGGGTTTAAACGAGTTCGATTTTCTGTAACTAAGGGTTAAAACGAGTTCGATTTTCATTAACTTAGGGTTTAAACGAGTTCGATTTTCTGTAACTTAGGGTTTAAACGAGAAGTCGATTTTCTGTAACTAAGGGTTAAAACGAGCTCGAATTTCTGTAACTAAGGGTTAAAACGAGTTCGATTTTCTGTAAGTATTGGTTAAAACGAGTTCGATTTTCAGTAACTTAGGGTTTTAACGAGTTCGGTTTTCAGTAACTTAGGATTTAAATGAGTTCCGTTATACTTTACTTTCGTATTTTAAAGAGCCTACAAATCAGCTTTTAATATGCTTTGCAAACAGTTTGGAGCCTGATTAGAGTCAATGATGTTTGCAATCGAAATAATTTCATCATATACGTGTTTATTTGGAAAAGAATAACGTATTCAACAACGTAGTCTTATTGATACATTTTAATTTCAAATTCCCTAGCATATTTGGTATTTGACTGCACTGTGATCGCAGTTCGTTTTGTTTAAACAGGAACTAAACAAGTTCGCAACAGGAACATAGAAAAGACTTCAAGAAATCGATAAACTTATCGGACCCTACCTACAAACAGTATACGATTACAGTTGTCATATGCAAACAGTTAATCCATTATCCCATAAGTACGCCTTTTTACACCTTTTATCTATTATTCCACTGAAGGAATTAGATCCATATTATACATCCATGAATATGTTGCATGAGAAATATTTTCTATATTCTAGTAGAGTGTAGCTTAAAGCAGGCTGAAAGTAAAGCAGAATATGCCTTAAGGCACATTCTTCTTTACTTTGAGACTGCTTAAAGTGGTCACATCTTCCCGAAACCAGAAATAGTCTAAGGGGTAATGGGTTTAGTCACAGATAAGAGGGATCTTTCATGGTCTGCACTGTTTGTAATTTTGCAATGTTTAAAGATTCACAAACAACCCGAATGTGTAAAAATGGGCTAGACTTAATTTGGAACTGGAAGTGTCTGTTAAAGGTTTCAGGGATAAATGAGTTATTTTTGTCAGGATCTCCATTGTTTGGTTATCGACATTGCCCCAAACAACATACGCTTCAATGTGTAGCTCTTTCCATAAACGAGCTGTGCCATGACAAAAACAACCTTATCTAACCCATTTATACCCAGTGGATTCTTCCATGTTTAAATATTTGATTAGTCCATTTTTTATCAAAGGGGTGTCTGGTCAAAATTTTCATTTTCATTTTGTTTTATATTAAAATTCCTATCAGCAAACAGTGTAGACTCTGATCAGACGCCGCATAAAGCGGCGTCTGATCAGAGTCTACACTGTTTGCCAATGTCCCATACATAAGATCGTTGGCACGAATGGGTTAATTGCAACTTTGTACAGACCAAATACATTGTCATCTCAGGCTCTGTATCTGAGGTTCATCTACACTATCAAATACCGTATATAATAATAATATAGCTGCATATTCAAATGGTTTAGAAGCATGTGGGTGTCAGTGTCGATTAAGACCAGCCGCTGCGTTCATGACGCGGCGACTGGCCTTGATCTACACTGTTTGCAATGCAATAAGTCAGGTTTTCTGATGGCACGGCTCAAATGTAAATACATGTAAATCCTTAACGAAAACAAGTTGGTGCAGTTTCTCTTCATTCTTCAAGGTAAACTAATATAGGTATCTCAATCGTGCATTTGAAATCTAATTTTAAAATCAAACTCTCATAGAAATATGGAATGCAGTTAATGTCATGAAAGATAATTACGATAATAACTGCCGTTTTGCGACGAGCTTACATGCGGGCGATAACTTAAAACGTAAGACAGACATTGAATTTCATGTTTAACTATGGAACGCCTTAGCTGCCTTAACCCATTTATACCCAGAGGATTATTCCATGTTTATACATGTATATTGGATTAGTCCATTTTGTATCAAGGATGCCTGGTCAAAATGTTCATGTTCAGTTTGTTTTATATTGAAATTCCTATCAGCAAACGAATTCTCTGTGGCTCAGTAGAGAACGAGACGGACTAGTACGTCGTGGGTAGCATGTTCAAACCACGTTTTTTGTTCTGAACGACTTATTTTCATTTTGCACTTTTGCATTTTAGCTTACCTGAAGGAATCCTTGAATGTCCGGCGTCCGTCGTCAACAATTTAAGTGTTTACACTCTAGAGACCACAATATTTATCCAATCTTTTTCAAACCTGCTCAGGTGGTATATTGCCATAAGATTCCGGATGAGTTCGATTTTGTTTGAAATCGGTCATATAGGTCAAGAGTTATTTACCTTTGAATTGCTGAAAATGCCATAATTAACAGTGTTTACACTGTAAAGGCCACACTTTTTATCCAATTTATCTCAAACTTACTCAGATTGTAAATGACTATAAGAGTTCAGATGAGTTTGATTATGATTCGATTCTGGTTGTAATCCGATCAATAGGTCAACAGTTATCTACCTTTGAATTGATAAAAATGATATAGTGTTTACACTCTAGAGGACACAATATGTATCCAAACTTGCCAAGATTGTATATGACCATAAGAGTTAAAAAATGTGATTATGGTTCGAATCGAACCAATAGATCAAGAGTTATCTACCTTTGAATTGCTGAAAATGCCATATTTTACAGCGTTTACACTCTTGCAACTACAGTTTTTAATGGATTTTGATTATACTTGCACACAAATTATATAGCTATAAGTTTTTGAAGGAGTGCAATTATTGTTGAATTCTAATCAGTGTGGCAATAGTTATCTGCCCTTTATATGAAATGCTAGAAAAGGCTTCATTTCAGAAAGGTAAAGCTATCAGGCTTCAGTAAACGTGTGTAAATCTAAATTTAACCAAATTTGCAGACGATAATTTCAAAGCAGAGGATATCACAGTAGAGTTAGTGTTAATTGTTAATGCAACAAAAGTTTCAAACAAACTTCATTTCTTTTTGCATTGAACATCTGTTATGTGAATTCAAACGCGTTTATTAGGCACCAGATGCCCGTTTCATAAAACTTCGTACGACACATGTTGTCGTAAGTCAGATATAAAAGTCTCGGTTATTATTCATTTCTACATCTAATCCTGTATTGTGACATTTCTTTGGAATCTTGAAAAGACGATTCCAAAGAGATGTCCCAATACAGGATTAGATAGAGAAATCATAAATTAAATGTATGTTAAAGATTTGACTTACGACAACATTTGTCGTAATAAGTTTTATGAAACGGGCCCCTGAGGCCCGTTTCATAAAACTTCGTACGACAAAACGGTCTAAAGTCAAAACTAAAATACTTTTAATTTCTGATTTCTCTATCAAAACCTGCCTGGTTACATCTCTTTTCCTGACGATTCCTAAGAGCTGACACAAGACAGGATTAGATGGAGAAATAAATAGTAAATGGGATTTTCTATAAACTGACTATCGACAACATTTGTCGTACGAAGTTTTATGAAACGGGCCAATACAGTGTAACAATCTGGGAATAACAAACGGTATTACATATTAATTATTTTCACATGGCGTAACAATTTGAATCAATATACTCTGCAGACAAGTCTGGAATCCGTTCGATTTCAACGGCATGAAAGCGAAATAAGAGCCGTTTAATTTCCGTACTTATTCAGTTCTGTAATGTATGTAGTGCCCACATATAGCCGCGAACACTTCTTCTGTCGCAACACCGTCTTTTTACAATTGAGGTCTACCATATTTTACTACTTGAATAACAAATGTTTAATTTGTTGAAACCTAAACCGAGCTCCAAATAGCTTTAAAGAGGCTCGCCACCGGATTTAGCGTTAAAAATAGTAATTTGTAAATATATGTCAAATGCTTATATAAATGGGTAAGATTTAGTTTAGGAGAATAAATTCTGTTAAAAAATGCATATCAGAAAAAAGAAGAAGCTCTGGTGGGATTCGAACCCGTGAACCTCCATGCGGAGACAAACATGAAAAATGAGGAAGCGCCTTTACTACCTCGGCTACCAACGCTCTTTATATATATGGTAGCGAATTAACGTACTTCACTGGTAGCGATCGATAATACTTTATTCGGCTCGGGTTTATGTCTGCGCCCGTGTAGAGAAGCAACAACAACAACTATACCGTCAGCTGACGCTATAGAAAAACGATGGAAAATATCTAAAAAACTAAGATTCGGTGACGATTCTTGAGACTTTTTTTGGACTGATCATATTTTTTTAATGTCAGAAGCCAAATAATGCCACAAATTTGCTTTTATTTGAGTATTTTATTTTATTTTGACAAGTACACCATCCGGTTGCGAGTCCCTTTAATGTATTGTATTGACTTAACGCTGAATAATTCGACGTCTTATCTGGATCCAAACGGTTTGTCTGATTACGTTACAAGTCGAGTCCCCTGTAGGATAATGGTTTACACACCATTTGACTGCGGTGTTGGTGTAGGTAGGAAGTTGTAACACAGCGTTCCCTCTCTACAACGACACTCAATGGGAGACACAGATTGTGTGTTTTGTTCGGAGGGAGTCGTTATAGAGAGGAAAATTAAGACTTGACTTACATTTGCAAACCGCTTTAATCCAAATCAGACGCCGCGTCATGCGGCGTCTGATCAGGATTCAAGCTGTTTGTCACTTGTCAATATATGTATTCTATCAAAATCTCCACTATATATAACTGTGAGAAAACAGCAGGCGACAACCTTAAGCAGACAATATTGCAGCAGTAAAAGAGTTAGACTTAATTATCTCGTTAAGGAATTACGGCGAGTGTCGTTGTAAGGAGAGATTCGTTGTTGGGAGGGTCGTTGTAGAGAGGGAGCGCTGTACAGTACATACTGTTAGATCTGTTTGAAGCGAAACACAATTCAAGTCTAATTGTCGGTCGTTTACCCATTGCTCCATAAAAACATAAAATTCATATACTGAAAAAAAGAGTTTTATTTGATGTCATATATATATAAACTTAAAGAAATAGTTCTTACACACTAGCTAAAGGTGTGTTTTAAGCAGGCTGTAGTATAGCAGAATGCGCCTAAGGCACAATCAGATTTACTTCCAATTTGCTGTAAGAGGTCACTTGTTTAGAAAAAAAATGGGATAAAAGGTAAAGAGGGGTTATATTTAAATGCAGGATCGTTTAGGAGCTTAACCCGTTCCCCCAATGAAAGCGCATTTTAGCGCATTTAATTTATTCCTCCACTGGTGAAAATAGATCCTATTTATACAGTCATGATGATTTTTCATAAGAAATATTTTCTATATTCTAGTAAATGATAGCTCAAAGCAGGCTGAAAGTAAAGCAGAATGCGCCTTAAGGCGCATTTTGCTTTACTTTCAACCTGCTTTAAGTGGACAACTATATTCAATTCTAGAAACAGACTATGGGGGAAAGGGTTAATGTATTACTTCGGAATTTAAAAAGCGCCTGGGTCCAATGTTATAAAGCATTTGCGTTGAGTCTAAAGTAGTTCTCAAACATTTGATTATAAGACTCATCTCAGACGCTTTATAACCTTAGAACCTGTCTTCACAGAACTCAGTTTTCCATACTGGTAGATCGCTCAAAGGCTTTTTGTAATATGTATGATGCTAAAATATTTTTGGCTTGGTTTTAAATATTTATGCATAGTCGAATATGATTTAACTTATACATTGGCAATACCTTTTCTTAAAATTGTACCAGATTTAAAACCTTGAGCACATGCACATTTGTGTTATATTTGCAAACACTAGATTATTTGAAACATAAGATTGCAGCTTAAAACTGTAGAAGTTAGACGGACAAAGTACGAACCGCGTCGTGAACCATAAATGCTAAAGCCATGATTAACAACACAGAATATCTTAAAGATGACATACAGATCAGTGAACAAGATCTAGAGACAATAACAGCCTTCAATCGCTTCAAATGAGGGTTCTAAACTAACAAATCAAACGCCAAAAAGGTCAGGTCAGTTTCGAAACCAAACCCGTAAATGTGATTCTATACACAAGCACAACGGTACCACGGGTAGGACTTTATGTGATCCGTTACTAACGTGCTCCTGCAAAGTTACATGCATAGTTTTCCTATTAACATTTGTTTCGTTTAATGCTAAGCATATTGTAACAAAATGGAAAAGCCTCTGTGTGTTCCCAGTAATGGGGGTCTTCCCTACGGGGGCTGACCCGTTTAAACGCAAACGTACGCAAACGCAAAGTACTAAAACGTAGAAAAGAACAACTTTTGGAAAATTCTGATAATTCTTGTTTATCTTGGTGGCAAACAGTTTGGAGCCTGATCAGACGCCGGGTTACCCGGCGTCTGATCCGGCTCCAAACTGTTTGCACTGCAAATAATAGTTTTAGCGTGAACGCGTTTATTGAGAAAGTATAACACATTCTCCACTGTAGACTGTTAAAATGACAAATTTGTAGTATTTCTGACACGATGTAGCTTAATGCAAGACAATAGTAATGCCGAAGGCTCCCTTTGGAGCCTTCTGCATTACATTTGTCATGCATTAAGCAACCACCTCTCTTTAAAATCACCATGTATCTTCATTCAATGGTAGCTTTACACAGGTTTGACCGTTGTATGTGTCTGTGTTGATGTTGAAACACTAACCCTCTCTCTGCCGCAAAATCGTCTCCTTAATAATTGTCATCTGTCTGTTTATGACAAATTGAGATTTTTGACATCTTTTTTCCACCGATACATCGATAACTGAGTCAAACTGTTTTGATTTCTTGACAAAATGCCTGTAATTTGGAATCCTGATCAGGATCTAAACAGTTTGAACATGTAGGACACTTCGCATTCAGCGTTAGAATGGGTCAGAATTGAGTGGTAGATATATATCACATTTATAACAAAAGCAACTCTGAAACTGATATTCCTTCTGGGTATTCGAAATAAGTGTTTCCTATTTCCAATGCTTTTGATCGATCATCATAGCAAAGGGATTCATTTAGTGATTTATCTAAATCTGTTTATCAAGTAATAGGATACTTAACCCTTCTCGTGCTTAGCGCGACTTGCTTAGTTATTTGCAAACAGGTTAGATCCAGATCAGACGCCGCGTAACGCGGCGTCTGATGTGGATCAAAACTGTTTGTCACTTGTATTCAGCCTTTCTTCTGTTTCAATACCATGGCAACTATTTGTTTCATTTCTTTAGCAGACGATATATTCGAATCAAACGACAGTACAGAATGAAATGGAAAGAGTTAACGCGGTGCACTGAAGTTTGCAAGGTAAAATGTATGTTTTACAACAACGTGTCTAAAGCAAGTGACTTTCTCTAAAGCAGATAGAGTTTGGCGTCTAAAGCAGATGGTTTCTGAAAGAAAGATAAAGAAAATATGCAGGAAACTGGCACTTATCAAGATAATAAATTACTGTAGATCTGTTCAGAATTTAGTATTGCAGGAAAGGTCATAGATATTCTTTCTTCATTTTCTTCTGTCCTGTATTAAGCTGTCACCTTTACTTACAGTGGAGAAAACGTTATTCTTTCCCAATAAACGCGTTTACGCTAAAACTATTATTTGCAGTGCAAACAGTTTGGAGCAAGATCAGACGCCGGGTAACCCGGCGTCTGATCAGGCTCCAAACTGTTTGTCACCATGACAAACATGAATTATCAGAATTGTCAAAAAGTTGTACTTTTCTACGTTTTAGTGTTTTGCGTTTACGTACGTTTGCGTTTAAACGGGAAAGAATAACAGATTCTCCACTGTAAGACTGCACATTGATAAACTTATGAGTGGCCGTTGCATATGAATTTTTACTTTCTTCTTAAAACAGGTCACAGCAGTTGAAATTACAGCGTTCCCTTCCACCAACGACCCTCTGAACAACGATTCCATCCTTACAACACCGCATGTCGCTGTTCCCAAAACAGGACAAAATTTCCAAGTTTTTTCACGGCTGTAATATGGTCAGCTTAAAGTTGTCGCCTGTTGTTTTTCTCAGTCACATAATGGACATTTTGACAGAAAATAATCATAATGAGAGTGAAAAAAAAGTTTGAATTCCGATTCAAGCTGTTTGCACATTTAAGCCGATTTCCCTCCCTATAACAACCCCCTCCGAATAACACACATAATCTTTGTCTCCAAGTGAGTGTCGTTGTAGAGAGGGAGTACTGTAACTGTATTTACCCTCTTTACTGTAATCGAGTCAGAATACCATTTTCTTTTAATTTGTCCTGTATACGCCGAATTACGAACCAAATACATAAAATCATACTATTACAGATGGCCTACTTTAAATAAATTGATAAACTGATGTATACATAAAAAAATCAAGAATTACTGAATCTAAGTAAATTTATTTATTTTGCAAACAAACTACGAAGTTCACTTATTATTTAAAAAGTAAAAAATAAAATAAAACTCCACAAAAACAAAACAGAAAAATTAAAATAATAAAAAAACCCGACAAATCTCGTATTAATTCGCCAGCACAACGATACATTCTATAAGTAATCAGAAGTTATCCTTTAACAAGAAATATCTTTAAAAAAGATATTCGGCGGAATGGGTGGTGAATTAAGGTAATGATGTATATGGAATTGATTTTATCCAAGTTGCAATAAATAGGATGGTAAATCAGGATATTAAGCTTAATATTTATCTAATAAGACACGCGCAGTAATCTACGACCACATACATATAATCAAAGACTGAAGGTCTTGAGAGTCGCCAAGAATGAGTTTTTGCAATCATTAAACTACTGGATCTGAGGTTAATCATTAGTTTGTTAAGGCAGTTGGTCTCTCAAAGACTGAAGGTGAAAGTACAGCAGAGAGCATTTACACACGTTTATGCTTTTGATCGGGCTACATTTTGCTGCAAGTTGTCAGCTGTTTGTCAGCTGTTTTTATTCCATCAATAAGTACTTTTTCAGAGGTGGTTGTCGAGATTTACTTGAGAATTCTTGACAGAAGGTACAGTTTGCACATGGATCTATTGCTTGGTTCACAGGGGGGGGGGGGGGGGGGTCAATTTTCCACTTCCATCTTTATAAGCCAATTGAATTGCACTTACTTCTTCCTAGGATGTGACTGAAAGTGATTAGAATTTTTAAAGACAGATCTAGATCACGGAATTATATTTCCATGTCTAGATCTACGTGTATCATTTTTATTTTGTAATTTGTAGATACCATAAATTACTAAAATTCGTATGTGTGTGCTCTTTTGTTAGTTACTTTAAATATGGTTTGATTGTTTAAATATTCTCAATCACCTGATTTTGATTTGAGATTTTTGGAAAGCACCCCCGAAATATGCCGAATAAGAATTGTTTGAAACGACCCCTCAAATGAGAAAATAAACAAGTGTCCGCTTCAAGAATTCGTGTATGGATTTGTCTTGTAGAGTTAGTTCTATGTTCTGATTTATTATAAAAATATCTACAAAGTGTAGCAATGTACGTTTTAGGTATCTACGTGTTGTTGTGTTTTCGCATTTAACCAAGAGATTGCGATCGCGTTAAAAAATCACGGTTTGTTTACATTTGAGATCACAGAGTTGCGCATGCGCTGGAGGAAAACGGTGTTAACACAAAAAATACCCATCATGCTCGTAATCTTTAATCTTTTCGATATCTAGGTTAAATTCAAACGCAAGTTTTCTCGTAATCTCACTGAATTGTTACTGCTATTCTTTCTTTTTCATATACTTGGTACTAGATTAAAATTATGATCAATTCTATTATGAACAATTTCGTTCTGATTTGCAGAACGCATCAAATCATTGCCGAAATTTGAGACAATATGTCATATCTTAAAATAGAAACACTATGTCATTCAAATCACTACCTAACGGTCGGGACACGTAAAATTTCTCGGTTATAACTCACTAGCAGTAGCGGAAAATCGTGTTTACTACTGGTACCGCTACATAGCAAATCAGCCTATAACAGTCTGTGTCTCTTATTTTACAAATTTGTAAAAGGCAGTAGTCAAGTCTAACCGCTACCCAATCAGACTATTCGATTTTAAGCACGTGTCCTTAAGCTTTCATTTCTGGTCATTCACGATTGGTTGGGCCATATAAGGTTTGAGGCTCAATGAGAAATCAGACCAGCTCCGCCGAAAAATCCCTGAACCAATCCAAATAAATCTACTTCATAAGCCACACCCTATACCTACTATTCAATGGTCTGACATCTTCAGCTATTGAATTAGTCACGGCCCATGTAACCACGTGTCCGGCAGTGACACGAGATATTATCTAAAGTTGTCCAGGGCCTGGGCTATAGAGGCGTTCACTTTTCTCTCTAAATGCGATTGACACTATTATTATACTAAAAGGAAATATTCCATTTTCGTTTGTTCCACTACAGTTCTTCACGTGAATGTTTTGTTTGATTCTTTCATGTATTGTCATTATTGTCATTAATAATTTGTACTTTATATGGCTAGAAGCAAAGTACTTTGCTTAAAGCTGAAATAAAGAATTTGAATTTGAATTTGTAAAGAAATCTTCAGCTTAAAACTTGCCTTATTATCGTACTGATCTTGTCATATTATTTGTATATGCAATTTGTCTAAAGTATCATAGACATGATACATTTAATATAAGTGTCAATCAGTTTGGATCATGATTAAAAATGGAGTTGGTCGGCGTCTATGTTGGCTCAAAACGGTTTCGAAGCTCAAATATATTTGAGTCGTGCCATGACAAAACCAGCCTTATTGCATTGCAACATTGTACAGACAAAACACCGTTGTCATCCCTGGCTCTGTATCCGAGTTTGGTCTTCACTGCCTATAACTGTACAAATACAGTTACACAAACTGCTGAAGATATATATGGGTGTCAAACAGAGTAGATCAAGACCAGTCGCCGCGTCTTTGACGCGGCGACTGATCTTGATCTACATTGTTTGCAATGCAATTAGTCAGGTTTTCTTACGGTACGACTCATTTGTTTAACAATACACCTTGGACTGACATGTACACTTGAGGGTTGCACGAAAAGGCAGCAACTAGAGAGAAATGACCTCCTTTGGTCATTTCAATTGGCATAAACACCGTTAATTTATTTACATGTCTTGTTCTTCACTGTTTGTTCAAGAATTAAATTTTTGGAAGCGGTTTAGCTGATATTGAGTGAACTTTTGAATTTTATTAAAAATCTGAATAAGGGGAGATCCTTTGAAAGCACCGAGAACAAAGCAAATACTGAAAATTGCAGACTCGGTTTAATTGAGTCTGTTCATGAGCAATACTGAAATATGCAACAGTGCTCACGCCCCCTAGCACCGGCTTAAGCGGAATTCAACTTTCAACTGTAAACGACCTGAAATCAATGATTCCAAAGGACCAGAAAGTATAACAACACTGAGAATGAAGTACGGGGCGACTTTTTACAGCCGGCACACACGCACTTAACATCTGCTGTTGTGATTATTATAAATCTGAATAAGGGGAGATCCCTCTGAGTTGGGAACCGGATTGTCTTTGCATTCAACTTATGATTAAAATATTACATTAGAAATAGTGATAACTATTATTAAAAGTAGATTTAATAAATACTCTCATTTCATTTGTAATGATTTTAAGTCGCTTTTTAACAGTATTTTAGTCATATCGCGACGTCAAGCTTATTACAATGAATGAGTTGACAATTTCCTCTTTGAAATTTCAAATGGACAATTCGAGTTTGAAATGTATAGGTCGTTTGTAGTTCAAAATAACACGATAAATCTTGGATAATTTTAAAACTAGTGGACGTATTTAAAATAAATTTTTCATACACTTATGATGTGCCTATACCAACTCTGACAAGGAACTTCAGAATTTTTGATAGTCTGACTGAAAACTTTTCTTCTTTGTTTTATATAAATTTTGTGTCGCTGAAAATGGTCAATTACGTGGGGTGTTATTGGCTATTACCTTTATCACGTTTGTTTATGTAGGAGAATATCCCCAGGTAAAATCCCGTGCTAGTTGCTTCTGTCTTAAAGATGAATCCCGTGCTGATATTGGTTGTTTAGTTGTACAAAATCAATTGTGAGGCCCCATTACACTATGATAAATCCATGATCTCTTCACCAGGATTAAAGAGAATTGCATTACTTTTCAAACCGAATCTCTAACATTTCAGAGCTCCAGATAAGAGAGGGTAAATTGCACAAGTTCAATAGTTGTTTCACTCGTTTTAGCACCAACTTCTATTGTGTGACTACTCATTAGAATCGTCTCGAAGAGACGATTCTAATGAGTAGTCAAACCATAGGGCTTAATGCAGAAATAAAGATTTTAGTTTTGGAAATACTCCCCCTGGAGCCCTGATAATATGTATCAGTCTTCGAGTTGTATTGCAGTACGTTTACGTTACGGTTTCGTTTCCTTTAAACGCTGAAATAATAAAGGTTTTCTGGAAACATTCTGTTGAATACTTGATAATGGTAAGTTGGTATAGATCGTCTGGTATGAACATGTTTCTTCTGCTATTTATCACATTTAGTCAGTTTACGTTTTGTTGATAAAACTTTAATATGAGTGGCACATGGTTCTGATCCTATTCAAATACGAAATGGCTCCGGTGTCCGATCAGGATCCAACATGTTCGAAAATGAGAGTATGGTCGGTTAATACGTTTAACGTACCCCAGTCAGGGCCTCGTTCGGTTAGTTGTAAACTACTATGGTATGCGATAGCTTAACGGTGAGGCGTTACCCAGTCGTGAAAGATAGGCTGTTGAATAACTTGAAATCACCCTTCGGAAAAGTGTCCCTTAGAAGTGTAAACTTTATAAAGAAGT
Source organism: Gari tellinella (assembly GCA_922989275.2). Lineage (NCBI taxonomy): Eukaryota > Metazoa > Mollusca > Bivalvia > Cardiida > Psammobiidae > Gari > Gari tellinella. The sequence continues at coordinate 60,023,554 of OV277858.1, forward strand.
TATGAATAAAACTTTTTTATTACGAAGAGAAAGACATTGTTCTTTTTTGTCAGAGTTGGTATCGGTATATCATAAATCTATGCAAAATTCCATTTGTCTGCGTTGTCTTCTTGTAGAGATATTTGAAAATTATCGTGTGTTTTTGAACTGCAAACGACCTATAGTTCTGTCAATTTTTACTAGTTGTTGTTTACTGTCATTGTATTGCAACATGGCAAACAGTGGATACCCTGATCAGAGGAGCCATCTGTAGGAGCCCTCTGATCTAGGTCTTCACTGTTTGCATATGACAAATGTACTTTTCACAGGTACACTGATTGCAATGTTCGTATATATTCGTGGCTAGGGTTCAAAGGGTCGATGTATCACCATTATACGGTCAAAACGCAACCATTAATCTAGATTGGCCTATAACATCGTGACAACGGGAGTCAAGAAACTTCTCATGTTCAAATGGTAACCGCCAACCATTATCATGCTTAATTATCGTCTTCTATAGATGTATTATTTGCAAAAAAACCACATTAAAATGAAAATTTAAGCAAAACTGTAAAATATTTTAAAATGAGTGTCAAACAGGATGGATCCAGATTTGACGCCGCGTTACGCGACGTCTAGAATATGTTGCCATACTTTTTGCAATTATATTGCCAATTCGCGCTTAGCCTGCCATTGGTTCAACCTTACCCTTTAACAATATCATCTTCTCTATAACATCTGAGTTTTTAAGTTTTCATTCTCGTGTTGCAAACGAAACTTCGATATTGGTGTTGTACAGTTTGTATGGTGTCAAGAAACCGAGTAACTCAGATTCTGATCTGGTTCCAAACTATTTTGAAATGGTAGTAATGTCAGGCTGCGGCGGAAGAAAGGTTAATTGATCTTCATTCAAAATGAATAGGAAAGATAAGATGCGAAGCAACAGGTGAGCAAATATAATTGGATCTTATACACAATAGAACTAAATTACGATTGGTCGTTTAGAGGAGACTTCCACTTGCTGTTGACGAACGCGCTCGGTGATTTTATACGCCCACCTCTAGAGGTGGTCCTATATTGGCGTGGCCCTGTCCGTCCGTTCGTTCGTTCGTCCGTTCGTCAACATTTTGTTTGTCCGGAGTTTTTCTGAAAAACCATTACAGGGATATTAAATGAAACTTCACACAAATGTTATATGCGTCAAGATCTAAAGCTGTGTTGAGATTGAGGTTCATTTGGATTTTCGTTACAGAGTTATCTGCCCTTGATGTACTTAAATATGTTATAAAAAGCTTGTCCGGAGTTTTCTGGGAAAACTATTGGAGGGCTATTAATGAAACTTCACACAAATGTTATATGCATCAGGATCTAAAGCTGAGTTGAGTTTAAGGTTCATTCGAATTCTCGTTACATAGTTCTCTGCCCTTGATGTACTCAAATATGCTATAAAAAGCTTGTCTTGAGTTTTTTGGGAAAACTATTGGAGGGATATGAATGAAACTTCACACAAATGTTATATGCATCAAGATCTAAAGCTGAGTCTAGATTGAGGTTCATTCGAATTTTTGTTACAGAGTTATCTGCCCTTGATGTACTAAAATATGCTATAAAAAGCTTGTCCGGAGTTTTGAAGGGATATTAATTAAACTGTACACAAATGTTAAATGCATCAGGATGTAAAGCTGCATTGAGTCTGATGTTCATTCGAATTTTCGTTACAGAGTTATCTGCCCTTGATGTACTAAAATATGCTATAGAAAGCTTTCCAGAGTTTTCTTGGAAAATTATTTGAAGGATAATAATGAAACTTCAGAAAGGTTATATGCATCAAGATCTGAAGCTGAGTTAAGTTTGAGATTTATTTGATATTTTGTTACAGAGTTATCTGCCCTTGGTGTACTCAAATATGCTATAAAAGGCTTATTTGACAGTGTTAACAAACTCAGCAACTACAGTTTTGGATGGATTTTGATGTTTGACCACAGTATAATTATAGAAGTATAAGTTCATGAAAGGGATGATTATTTTTGAATTCGGATTATTGTGTCGAGTTATCTTGCCCTTGGTGTACTCAGATATGCTAGAAAAGGCTTTATTTCAGTATTATTTATGCTCTCAGAGCTCTTAGTGTCTACAAGTTAGAATAAAGTTTGATAAAACTATATATTTCTTTGGTAGTGGGCGTATAATGTACCGCTTGCGGTGCTCTCGATCCAAACAGTACTCACCCATATAAGACGTCGTGTAAATTGGCATTTCACCTGGATCAAAACAGTTTTTATTTTATATGTCTTAAATGAAAATTAAGATAGATATTCGCCGATAAATGCTTTATTTTGAGAACTTATTTTCTTAAGATTTAACCCTTTTCTCCATAGATACACATTTAACACATTTAATTCATTCTTCTCTCAAGAAAATAATTTCAATTGACACAGTGATGAATATGCACTATAATAAATATTTTATCCTAGCCGATGGTAGCTAAAAGCAGACTGAAAGTAAAGCATAATGTTCTTTAACCTATTTACGCCCAGTTAATTATTACATGCTTACATATGTCGGTGGTCCAGTAGTAGGACGTTCGACTAGAAGCGAGAGGTTCCTGGTTCGAGCCCTGTCAGGATCACTGAAATTTTTCTGAGCAAAAAATTAACCCTACATTGCTCCACTTCACCCAGGTGAATGAAATGGGTACCTGTGAGGGAAATAAGTCAATGTGTCATGGCTGCTACTAGCGCCGTATGTTAATGGCCGACTTGTGACTCAATGAACAGGGAGGTAATTGTAAAAGTCGGCAGAATATGCTTGCGTAAATGAAGACTTGATAAACCCAAACCTTTTACCTTTATATTGGATGAGTCCATGGTCTAAACTTCATTTTCGTTTTGTTTTATATTGAAATTCCTTTCAGCAAACAGTGCAGACTCTGATCAGCGTCTCCACTACAGTGGAGAATCTGTTATTCTTTCCCAATAAACGCGTTTACGCTAAAATTATTATTTGAAGTGCAAACAGTTTGGAGCCAGATCAGACGCCGGGTAACCCGGCGTCTGATCAGGCTCCAAACTGTTTGCCACCAAGATAAACAAGAATTATCAGAATTGTCCAAAAGTTGACTTTTCTACGTTTTAGTGCTTTGTGTTTGCGTGCGTTTGCGTACGTTTGCGTTTAAACTGGAAAGAATAACAGATTCTCCACTGTATTGTAAGAACCATGGCAACTAAAAAACAAGAGACAAAATAGTGAACATAGGATAACAATTTGGACTTTAGGTCACCAATAGAAACTTATTTATATAATCAAGCTATCAAAATATAATGCTGAAGTAACAGTACTCGTTGAAAAGAAAATCGTGTTGAATACTGCCGGGTCACGTATATATCTATATAAACTGCATATTATTATTTCACTCATGTTCGATATCATATTTATTTACGTTCATATATAACTTACACATTCCGACTAAATAAAACACAATACGCTTTCGACTTAGTGTGATGCTTTCTGTTTGAATATTGAAAACTATATATTGGGTCTTTCATTTGTTAATACAACTTTTTTAATAACAGAATATTATTACACAAGTTGGTTTTTTATAAAGATTTCTCCAAATCCAATTTAAATCTTTCGTTTTCAAGAAATTGTGATTTTTAGATATTATTGAAGAGATATCGACCAAACAAGGCTGAAAAATTTAGAAATCGGGAAATTTGAAGCAAAATTGTACAACTGAGAAATCGAGAATAAGAAAAGTTGGACATTTAGAAGTGAAATCGATTGATAGGATTTTGTAAAATCGAAATAGTTGGAAGAGAAACAGTGCAATTAAAAAATCAAGATATTTGGAAATTATGACATTTTGAAGTGGAGATCTTGCATCAAATGAAATCGCGTGAAGTTGAAATTGTTAGATATCGGTAACAGATTCTACTGTGTAAAATGTTGAAATGGAAATGTCACAATGAGTCTTTCGTACAAATGTCACTTTTCACAGTGGCCTAACTTTAATACCCACAGAACAATCACAAAACGACTTTTAAATTATTTATAGTAATATTACATTAAACAGAGGCCTGTCACTCAATTTATGATATTCAATATGTAGGTTAAATATGGCTGAATTTACATTAATATTCGCACGCAAAATTTTAATGAAATACAACCGTGTTAGTCGTGTTCACTCTTTCCTCCCTAAAACATTAAATGGACAATTCCATTTTCCATGTTAATCTAGTCTATTTCTGACTCTTAAGGGTTGTTTTTGTCAATGTTTGGCATTATAACAAACAGTGAAGACCCTGATCAGAGGACTCCTTTCGGAGCCCTCTGATCTGGATCTTCACTGTTTGCATAGGAAAAATATTCTTTTTACATGTACACTGTTTGAAAAGGACGCCTATATGCGGGACTAGGGTTTTAAGGGTTAATACGACAAAACCACTTCCTACTTGTAATCTGCACACTATCAATCAATCCAAAATACTGTTGCACTAAACATCACTCAGAATACAGCAAAATAACTGATTGATTGATGGGCTGTAGACAATGATTGTTATCATCAACTGAAACTGAAATAAAGAATTGTATATTAACAGTGCAGAAAACAATACATGTATTCTTTCCCGTTTACGCGCAAACGAAACGCGGACGCAAAGTATGAATTTCAAAATTAATATTTATTAAATCGTTTCATGCAAAACACGGATCATATATAACCTGTGCCTATGTCTAGATATTACATGACCTCGCCCTGAGTGCTTGGCTTCTTGCTGGAAGATTTCATTGTAGATACGTATACAATGGCAACTGAAGACACTGCAGCGTTTAATGAGTTAAGTTAGAAAGATAAGATAAGTGATTAAACAAGACAATATGACCCTTAAAGGGACTCGCAACCGGATGGTGTACTTGTCAAAATAAAATAAAATACTCAAATAAAAGCAAATTTGTGGCATTATTTGGCTTCTGACATTAAAAAAAATATGATCAGTCCAAAAAAAGTCTCAAGAATCGTCACCGAATCTTAGATTTTTAGATATTTTCCATCGTTTTTCTATACCGACTAGTAGACGGTATAATTGTTGTTGCTGCTTCTCTACACGGGCTCAGACATAAACCCGAGCCGAATTGTGAAGTTGTATGCACTTTCGATCGCTAAACATTGAAGTACGTTAAATCGATCCGAGATAAACGGATAGTTCCGTGGTCCATTGGTCTAAGCGGGTTCCCCTATTTTGCCTTCTGTCCGCCAATGCCGGGCCCCGGGTTCGAATCCCACCAGAGACCAATGTTTTTTTTATTGAAATACATTTTTTTAAACAGAATTTCTTATCCTAAACTAATTCTTTACCATTTATATAAGCGTTTGACACATATTTACAAATTACTATTTTTAATGCACCATCTGGTTGCGAGTCGCTTTAACAATGATTGTTATATGTACATACTGAACTGATTCGTTTCCATAAGATGTTCGTGGGTACTGTAACGGATGTATGTGTAATGAGAGCTGACTGTATTACAAACAACACACCAAAATCCATACCATATTCTATGTTTTGCAGTAATGGTACAAAGCTTGGCCAATCGTCTAATTCCTATCATTTTCTAACAATAAATATGTCGGTTAAATATGGTTTAACCTTTAGCACGCTGGACGATGCCGTTGTAACAAGTACCACAATATCCTCAAGTCAAAACCCATAGCTAATACTGGACTATGACTATTGTTTGTTTCAACGCATGCCATGCTAATGCAAACAGCATATCATAACCACAAAGTCATCATTGCATTTATATTTGACATGGACCGATGATAAATCACCAGTGTTGATGGAATAGAGAAAAACAAAGAAAGCATTCCATACTGTCCGTCAGCAGGGTAGAAAACATGAGGAATTTAGAAAGGCTAGGCTAGTAATTATATATCCATTTTCTCCACTCTTTAGCCAGTTCCTATGCGAGTATAGATAGTACATAACAATCAAACCTTGTTAGGTGACCGTTTGATAGAATATGACTTTTAACCCTTTCATGATCAAATATACCGTGAGATCTTTACCCCTTCATCGCCATATTGTCGTCTGCTTCAATATTGTTGTCTGCAATATCGTTTCAAAGTTAGATTTAAGGAAGTATAACTGACAATATTTCAAAACAAGTGGCAAACAGTTTTGATCCTGACCACACGCCGCGTAACGCTTCGTCTAATTAGGATCAAATGATTGAGAGAGAAAAAGTTAATACTGTCTACGCAATATTTAACGATTAACGCCTTTCTGCAAGGCAGGTTAACCCTTTCCCTTATAGAAGCGACTTTTAGCACATTCATTTTATTCATCCGCTGCAGAAAATAGTTCCAAATTATACCGTAATGAATATGTGTCATATTAAATTATTTCCTTATTCTAGCAGTTAATAGCTTAAAACAGGCTGAAAGTAAAGCAGAATGCGCCTTAGGGCGCATTCTGATTTACTTTCAACCTGCTTTAAGTAGTCACATATCTTCAATACTAGAAACAATGCTATCAGGTAAAGGGTTAATGCAGAGAAAGGTATCGCAGAGTGTTCCTATGCAGGCTTTCTGTATTATTAATCTTGAAATCTTGAATCTTGTATTATCTTTGTTTTGCATTGGCCAGTCACTTGTCTTTAGCAATGTCAATACATGTATCTATGTTATGAATGACAGCTCAACACAAGTGTTGAGGGTACATATACACATATTTCCTGCTTACATAATCAACCGATTTGATAAATACCATATACCCCTGTTAAAACGCAAACATTTATAAAAAAAAAATGAACTACAAAACTACCATGTTCGATTTCATTTGAATTAGATTTTGCTGAAGCTTGTATTTAGTAGCATTGGACAACACTTGAAACAAGTCCTAATTTGACACACCTTTTCCAAATGATCGTAATGCAAAATAATTTACACCAACATTTGGTGGTGTTTTTTTTTAAAACAAGCACTCAAAACATTTATCATGAACAGATATTTCAGACAAAAAAATGAAATTAAAGGAAAATGTAGATACTTTTAAAAGTGTTTTTTTTTAAAGAGTAGCTTAATATACAGTACTTCCTCTCTACAACAACAGCCAATGGGAGACAAAGATTGGGTTTATTGTTCGGAAAAAGTTGTTATAGGGAGGGCAGTTGGCTTACATTTTAAAAAAAGTTTGATTCCAGATCTGTAGTCAAGCTTTTTGTGACTCGTCATTATGTTTTTTTCTGTCAAAATATCGAATATGTGACTTTAAGAAAACAACAGAAGACAACAACTTTAAGCAGACGGTTTTGCAGCAGAGAAAGCGTTAGACATAATTGTTTTGTTTTGGGAACAGCGGCAAGCATAATTGTAAGAAGGGACTCGTTGTTGGGAGGGCCGCTGTAGGGAGGGTCGTTGTAGGGAGGGCTGCTTTAGGGATGGAGCACTGTATGTACATGAAACCCTTCATTTTTATTTTACTTTAAATTGATCGTCTTTGTAGAATTTCAAATTGTTATCACAAGTTTTGACTGAGCAAATGGCACCTTTGAGTTTCCTGGTCGGGCACCAAATAAAATGAACGTCTGATTTTATCCAAACATAAATGTTTCCCCATTTAAAAATCCAAACTCGTTACAGTGGGTTTACTTTATACTGAATGCTGCTGCTTGTTAAAGTCATGAGCTATCGTTTTCGATATGCAAAAAATGCAGAAAGAAAATATGGTATTCACGGAAATGGTCAATCTCTTCTAAACACATTGAGCCCTAGCAACGGCTTTTCTCGTCATTTTCAAACAGTGTACTTGTACCTATAGGAAGTATACTACGGAAAAAAGGCTTGCCTTTTTTCCGTTCTTAAGTAATGCATGATAAAATCAAAGGTATTCCAATTTTATTCAATCACTGACAGACTTTGAAAAGTGTTTGATTTGCGCGTGAATAATTTCCTCAAAACTAGGCAACTACAAAACATGGGGGCTGACATCTTGGATGATGATGTCACGGCTTTTACGAAGAGTTGTGCGTGACGTTTCGGAATTCCCGATTTCGGTGCTATTTTTAAACCATTTTAAGCATGAATAACCCCCAACACTCACTTGAAATGATTTTATCCAAAGGACAAAGCTTCAGTTCAATTTCATACCCTTAAACGCTTAAATGAACGTTATTTACAAAAATCTACTTCTCAATCGAACCGATAAAAATAACTGATTACCAATACGCCATCAATATAAATAATGACGTCATCATTGGTGGTCATATGACTTCCAAAAATAGTTTCAGATTGCATTATATAGGTGTACGGAGGAGTTTTAACTTTTAACATTGTATACCCGGGTGCTTATAGATCTACTTGAGTATTTGATTATTTGGTTTAACAACATATAGATATTGTCCCAAACAATTTAGGTATAAAATAAAAGTTCGAGTCGGTTGTGTAATCCAGATCTCAGTCACGAGAGGCGTAGCCTCGAGTGTGATCTGGAATACACAACGAACTGATACACACTGGTGATAGATCTATTCCGTTTTCATTAGTATAATTTTGCTTTTTTCCGTCCATAGGCAAATCCTAAATACATATTAGTCCTATCTCTGACCAAGGTCTGCACTGTTTGACATTTTGCAAGATATAAATGTAAAACAATTTACACCAACATTTGGTGGTGTGTTGTAGGTTTTCTTCTTTAAAAAAACAAGCAATCAAAACATTTATCATGAACAGATATTTCAGACAAAAAAAATGAAATTAAAGGAAAATGTAGATGCAATGCGGTTGCGTTTGAACGAAAGAATTACGTTTTCTCCACTGTATTCTAGACCGGTAGCCAACTCGCAATCGATGGCCATCGATTCCTTTACGTAACTCATGGCAGCTTATTGGATTACTACAAACCCCCTCTATTACAACTTTTGGAAACAGGACTAATTGACGGTTGGCTAAATTTTAAAGCAAGATAAATGTGAAGCAGAACTAAACTTGCATCTTGCCGTATAAGCAGTCTCCTGACTTAAAACTCGTCAAAGTTAATATCATTCAGTGGTAGTAATTGAGGGTTTCTTCTGTAACGTTTAAGCCTTTAACAGCCTTACCCCGACTGCAATGGTTATTTACAAACTGTTTTGATCCTGATCAGACGCCGCACGCGTCGTCTGATCAGCGTCCACACTCTTTGACACTAATTTCAATATTTTTAAGTTAAACATCCCAAATAAACTATTAGAGAAATGAAAGCAGACGACAATTGTTGCAAGTCGATGACGTCATTGAAGTTAATGGACCGATTCATATTCTGCTACAAATCTTATGCTTCGAAGTTGTTCTCTGCTAAGTCAAAATGTTGTTTTTAGTTTTTAGTTTCTCTGACAACGAGAATCCGATACAAATTTCAATTAGATCGAGGTCGGATCCTGATCACGCGCCAGTTTACTCACCGCCTGATCTTGATTAAATATGTGTACAAAATACTAGCGTGTTCGAGTTTAGCATAGCTAGGGTATATTCTCTAAATTTCTCAAGGGAAATGATACATATATAATCTGTTTGGAAACGTAACATGTTAGATTATTGTAGTTTGACCGGGTCCTAATTTGTAAGCAGTGTGCGTCTCCCAAGACACATGAACTCATTGTCACGTAATTTATTGCTTTATATACAGTGTCTATGCCTTTGTACTTCGTTCACTCTTAACCCTTTACCCCATAGCCTGATTTTAGTTTTGAAAAACGGTGACTGCTTAAGGCAGGTTGAAAGTAAAGCAGAATGCGCCCTAAGGCGCATTCTGCTTTACTTTCAGCCTGCTTTAAGCTACCACCTGCTAGAATACAGACGTAACGTCAAAAGCTCATACCCCCTTTGAAATATGCTGACATGACCGTTCATTTTGCCTTTCAAAGCATGTAAAGATTTAGTACAATACTAATGTTATATATCAAAATGAACGTCCAAGATTGCTGAATGTCATAATGCATTCATATTTTAGAAATAAACAAAACGTGATTAAAATGAGTCGTCATTACTAGTAATGATCAGTAAAAAATCCAATGTCCCATGTTACATTTTCATACAGCTGTTTGTGAAGAAACCTACGTGTTCCGTTTAAACGCGGGTAATTGCATACATTTCATCTGCAGCGTTGATGGAACATCATTTCCAGATATAATGTACACAATTGTTTTAAAATTCTACATTAATGGAAGACAGAATGGGGGATAAATCAAAGTAAGAGAAATTGTCCCATGCTCCCAAAAAATTGTAAGCACTGTTTTCAATCAAATATCTGATATATAAATAATTTATATTAGTTCATTAATTCTTGTTGGCAAAATACACTTTTTGTCCTGTTTTGAAATATAGTGTCGATTTACCAAAAGCGCTTCAGATATTTCTGTAATCCGTGAAATGGATTGTCCATTCAAATGTCCCAAAGTAAGAAAACAACGTCATATTTACTTATTCCGAAAAACTGGCGCTGTTTTATTCAAATAATAATGAATTTTAGCCAAAAAATAGTCTGATAGGAAAAATACACTTTTTCTTGCGATTATTTTGATATATAAATTATTGTACTTTTCAATTTACTAATTTTGTAATTTACCAAACAAATTGTCCCTAAGAAATGTCCCAGACGCTAGTTTATAATGTGTAACGTTGACGTTCGAATAATAAGACGTTTAAACATTTTTTCGAGGTTGTGTTTGTTTGTGTTTGTTTATATCTAAAAGAAATTTGCAGATATAAAAAAGAAACTTCCGTGTAAATTGAAAAAGAAACAAACTGGTATATTTGTAAAGAGAAGACCATCGCCGTGTCTCTACAGAACATCCGAAAGAACGCGTGTAAAAATATAAATAACAACAGATTTTTTATTGACTAGCTCTACGTACAACTCTAGATCCAACTTCGAGTGAATTTTAAATTATAAAACGTAGCAGCGTAAACAAATATACGTTACCACATTGAAATTGTCGCAACTAATACTGGTCTGTATGGGCCAGAAAACATGACGCGTACCCATGAATTGTAAAGAATGTAGACCTTGATCAGACGCCGCATAGTCATACAGATGTTGACCTGAGTCTAGCCTGATTGTCATATCCTGTACTTTAAATAAAATAGATGGACTAATTTACTGTATGCGCAACTGCTTACAGCCAACAAACCAAACCCTGCTTTCCTCCTTTATTTCTTCAAAGTCTCGACAGTCTCTTCATTTTCCACTCCTCAAACACATTGAATATGACAGATGTACCTACTTGGGGTCGTGGGGGAAAACCAACCGTACCGATGTAGCCAATATTGATTTTTAATGGGGAAACTGATGTCATAATTGACGTCACCAGTATTTGTTATATTTACCACTGGGGGCCATCGAGGTATCACGAGGTTTGTTTCGCACAGAAGTCCTGTATATGTTCCGCACCGACAAAGTACATATTTTGTGTACCCAAAACGAAAGTAAAACACGAATTTCCTTGAGTGTCTCTCAATTTCGCCTATACTTTTTTTTTCCTAGCCGGAACATATTATCAAATAGGTCCGATGGTAGGTAGAACGGTTTCTCGAGCAATCTACGTACAAATTTCATATTATTCATTGTATTACTTGCAAAATAACATAGTCATTCATCCTCTGATGTAAAATGTTTCAAATGTATGATATTTGGTAAACAATGCTATTAATCATTATATGAACATTACCTTTTTAGATTGATTGTAACAATGGAATATTATTTGGGTTATAAAGAATCTGCAGTAATGCAATACATGGATTTTAAATCGAGTTTAACAAATTAACCGTGTATAGGTGCCGCACAGAGTATGTATATGTTACTAAACGAAGTCCATTTTATATGTATATGTTACCAACTGAAGTCATCATTGAATTAATAGGATGCAAACTGCCTAGTATCATGCACTTACTGTTGCCTATACCGTTTATCTCGAAAATAAATAATCTCCACCAAATCTGTTGATAGTGACAGTCCAGTGAGAAAATTTTTAAAGGTTAAACACACAAAAAAAAACCCGGTCCATTTCATGTAAGTTTCTGAAGCAGTTAAAAGTGCAGGACTAGGAAATAAATTCGATCAATCAACTGTTGCGGAAGCAGATGAAGCTGATAGAGTTGTTGATTTGTCAGAGCAACTGAAATACACTATAATTATTTTGTACGAAACAAATTCAAAGCGACATAATTTCTTTAAAAATGTTGCATCCCGAATTGAAAACCTCATGAACACCTTGGTCTATGTAATCAATTAATCTGTGAAAGTTTGCAACATGTTCTTTATAGGAAAATACTCAAAGGGCTATAATTTTGTAAAACAGAAACAGCCAATATTCCAAACTACACGAACACCTTCATATATAAGTATTTACTCTGGGAAAGTGTTAAGAAAAGTGTATGAGAAGCTGCACAGGTTTTTCACAGGTTTTTCCCTATATATATTCTATTTATGAAACAATGATCTAATAATTACGTATATACCAGCAAATGGTAGCTTAAAGCAAACAGAGTAAAAGTACCTTAATGCTCATTCTGCTTTACTTTCAATTTGCTTTAATAAGTGAATATCCGTCTTCAAAACTAGAAACAGGCTTTAGGGTAATGGGTGAATGTCTTTTATTTTACACGTTTTATCAAAATGCGAAGAGAATATAAATGGATAGTACCAAGTGTGACCATACCACATGGTCTGTGACGTAATATGTGGATACCACTGGCAGTCAAATTGTCAACAAAAAGGCCTCCATTCGGAACTTCAATCAAATGTAACAAATTTGTTTTAGCCGATTTCAACGAAATATAGCTTATGATACGGGGGACTGGATTCTTTACAGTGGTATCAATGGATTTGTCTCCAAGGTAATACATTTTGCCTGAAAGTGGGGCAAATAAGTTGGCAATATCTAGCATTAAATTGTCGTGGTATCATTGTGTGTGTTAACATTTCTGGATATTTGCCTCGTTTTCAGACAAAAAGTATCCATCTAGGGACAAATACATTGACATCATTCTAAAATAACTTATTAATACCTTTACCATAGACTATGTTTCCTTGAAATCGACTCATAAATTAAAAAAAAACAACAACATTCGATTAAAATTCCGAATCGAGGCTTTTTGGTGATAATTTAGCTGTCAGTTGTACCAAAATTAACGTCACAAACCACTTGGTATGGTCACACTGGTACCGCTTGACTGGACGGCCTCATCGCTAAAAGTGCGCCCACACTTGCTCTACGTCGGGCGTACGGCGCTCGCAGAAAGGTTAAATCGGACAGCGGGCATTATATAATGTTGTGAAAATTTGTAGCCTAATCCCCTGGATGTATATATTATGCAATAAATATGTTTAAACTAAAAATGAAATCGGAAGATTCTTGCGCTGGCCGAAGAAATCCTACGGCGGCAATGTGGCGGCCGCACGGCAAATCCCAAAGTTTTACAGGCCGTAGAGGTCGCCGCAGTATTATAACGCGGAGTTATAAAAAAGTTCATTTCTATGATGGCCGTAGAAAACGACACGCCATAGAGCGGTTCTGCGGCAGCCGTACGGCCACCGTGCGGCCGCCGGGCCTCAATGGTTAATTTTAATATTGGACATTTGCACTTTTGTTCATATGTGTCTATTGATCTAAAAGTGGAATCATATATGGCCTCTGAGTTCTCGGTGTAGTTGGACGGATATTAGTTATGTGCACATGTAGCAAGCCAATGTGTGAAGCAGGAGCAGCATTAAGACTGCACATCAACGGCCGCCGTACGGCCATTTGGCGGTCGCCGTGGCTTTTATTAGAAATCGCGGCCGCCGCAGAGGCGACGTACGGCTGCCGAGCGGAGACCGCACTGTCGCAAGTTTTTTACCCCCAAAACATCAAATCTCGCATTGCGGCGGCCGCAGCAAATGTGAGCACAACATACGGTGGTCGTAGGAAATCAACGGCGGCCGGGAAATTGCTACTCGCCGTAAAAATAATAATCCGTGCGACTGCCGTACGACCGCCACAGCCAATGTGAGCTAGGTATAAACAATACATTTGTCCAATCCATTTTTTTGTCACTGCAACAGAAATCAATTAATTGACTTCAGGAGGTAACACATACACCTTCTGTTGGTAACGTATACACGTAAATGCGACTTCAGGAGGGCACATACACACTCATAAACCCTTCAGGATACTGTGAGTGATTTAAAGTTGTATACATTATTGTGAAAAATAAATTGAAAAAGTATGGAAAAATGGAGCTATTAATAAACATGCATCATGTCTGAGATGGGGTTCCAGAATATTTGTAAATATAGTGGATCATTCCAATGTATTTTTCGATAATCGCCCGGTAATATTCATTTAAGAGTGACAAATTGACGTTTGTGCTTGATATACATACTTATTTTCCATAAATAATACAAGAAAAGGTATGTAAACAGTTTATTCACGAACCTATACTGTAATTTGCCAAAAAAATAATTCAATTGATATGTGTGTCTATGGACACAGGTGGTTAATGCGAATGTCAACGCATAAAAAATAGTACACAAATGGCTGTGTTTACATGGATTGTAGGTGCGAAACATATACAGGACTTCTGTGCGAAACGGGCCTTCGTGATACCTCGATGGCCCCCAGTGTTTACGTCATCAGTGAAAAAACCCACGATAAATGGTACATGTATAGACGGTTCATTAGCCTGGTAGATATATACTAGTGCAACTGTATTTCAACGTCATGTGTAACGCCGTGGGGCATGAGCTTTTGACGTTACGTCAATTTAAGATTGTATATATTGGAATTATTTTCTTCCGCGGAGGATTAAACGGAATGCGCTAAAAGGCGCTTCTATAAGGTAAAGGGTTAACTCTGAGTAATAGTCTTCTGCTATCATTCTGCAATTTAAGATAGGTGTCTATGCCTTTGTACTTCGTTCACTCTTAACTCTGAGTAATTATCATCTGTTGAACATGTCTTCTGCTATCTTTTTGAAATGGGTCCGACAATCTTTGTTTTGTTTTCAGGGTTTAACCCTTTTCTCCCTGAATCCTCAAATGGACAATTCTAGCTTTCAATTAAGTCAAGTCAAATTTTTGACTTTTTAGGGTTTATTTTTACAATATATGTCTAGATGACTAACAGTGTAGACCCTGATCAGAGGGCTCCTGAAGGAGCCCTCTGATCAGGGTCTGCACTGTTTGCATAGGTCGAGTGTACACCTCAAAATAACACTGTTTTGCAAATGTCGCATATATGCGTGACTTAGCAACTTATCTGGGTCCACACTAGTGGAATCGGTTATAGCTAGGTCACCGACAGTGCTTACTTCGTAGTCGGCGATAATCGACTGACCCTTCCTTCTTTCGCAACATCGCAAATCACCTTCATATAAGGAAGTGTATATACATTAGTTTAAAGTTATGGGAATGTTTGAAAGTTTTCGAATATGTAGGAAATGGAGCTTTTACTAGGAAGAACAAATACTTCAGGTTTATGAGGGGAAACTAGTTGAGATAATTAATAAAATGTATCTCACCTTTGAAGAATAGAGCTACACTTATGTGTGACTCCATCCTTGAAACAGAAACTTTGTTCTGTAAAACTGCCTCTTCGTCAACCGAATTATAATCGGAAAGTTATCGATTGGACCAAGCCGACAGAACCGATAATCGGTTGGTAATGTTTGGATCCAGCGAACTTAATCAAGGGTCCAATCAAAACGAACTGGTCAGGAACTTCCCACTACATAACGACCACTTACAGTGGAGAAAACGTTATTCTTTCCCAATAAACGCGTTTACGCTAAATCTATTATTTCCATTGCAAACAGTTTGGAGCCAGATCAGACGCCGGGTAACCCGGCGTCTGATCAGGCTCCAAACTGTTTGCCACCAAGATAAACATGAAATATCAGAATTGTCCAAAAGTTGTTCTTTTCTACGTTTTAGCGCTTTGCGTTTGCGTACGTTTGCGTTTAAACGGGAAAGAATAACAGATTCTCCACTGTACGACCACTTATCTTGTTTTAATATTGTCAGTTTCAAGATCGTCGTCTGCGAAATTTGTCGAACTTTATTTTTACGGGTTTTATAACCAACAACTCAGTTTTAGATCCTGTCTTTCTAGCGTGACCTTAAAACAATAGTTTTATTAGGAAATACATATACAGTAAAACCTCTCTATTACGACCACTAAAACAAAGGCTAAATGATGATATAAAATACAGGTGACAGATTAAAGCAATGTGACAGTAAAACAGAAAACTCCTACAGGAGCTTTCTGTTTTAATATCACCTTGCTTTAAACAGTTGCATGCTGTAAACGCCTCATAACTCAGTTTAAGTCACATAAATTAGTGATCGCTCATTTTGAACACTTTGTCCATTAACGGAAAAATGCAAAAATAAAATCCAAAAACAGCCCTGTTTTGACAGAAATGGTCAAACTCTTATAATTAGATAAATTAGGGTTTAAAGCACAAATAAAGACTTTAGTTTTTGAAATACTCCCCTTATCTATAGCCCTGCTCTAGTACGACTAATAAACAGAAAGCTGATTGATTGTTTTAGAAAATAAAAGAGCTAAGACTTTTTCCTAGTTTTAATTTTTGTCTATCAAAGTCATAATTTTCTTAGTTTTCGGCGGTTACAACTAAGAATCCTCTCTTAGAAACTAAACAAATCTAAGAAATGTTCTAAGCTAGTCAAATCTTTCTATAGAATATTCTTCAAAGTTTAAACAGATGCTATATACCTTTCTTAACTTTTAATAATTTTCTAAGATTACAACGCAAATGTTTATTCGCAGCAAATATTGTGTCAAAATCGTTAGAATAGGTCATTCCCTGAATATTTATCGTAAATAGACACATAGATTTATTTTGTGGTGGCTTTGTATGTCCACAGTTTCATGCAATGGGGTCAACAACTCTATATGTTTAGTGTATAAAAGTGGAGAAAACGGTATAGATCCCTGTGAAGTGGTCAACGTGGAACGACCCAGGAAACTGTTTAAGCCATTCATTACATATGACCTTCATTGTTAGAAGTGGACAAATCGATATTTATTAAAGATCTGTTTTGAGCGATAAATTCACATTTCTTTTATCAAAAGTAGCGTTATTCACATTTATAGCAAAGTAACAGACCAAAATGTAAGGAAGTCGTCTTAGTTCCGGACTGGGTTGGACCAGTACGCAGTAGGTAGCATCTTCAATCCTCTCGCCATGGATATAATAGTTTTCTCATTTATTCATAAGAAGCGACATTGTATTCTTTTAATTGCTGATAAGTGGAACAGTTTGCCCTTTATAAATTGCCCGGAAGTATTGTCACGATAGAAGAGGCATTGTGTACTGATAAAGAGTGCTCCCTCTCTATATCAACACCCAATGGGAGACAGCACGTTGTTTGCGTTGTTCGGAGGGAGTCGTTATAAGGAGGGAAGTTGGTTTACATTTGCAAACAGCTTGAATCCAGATCAGACGCGTATCTGGATTCAAGCTGTTTGTCACTCATCATTTTTTTCTGTCAACGAGTTCAATTTCTATCTTTGAAAAACAGCAGACGAAAACATGAAGCAGACAACATTGCAGCAGTAAAAGCGTTCTAGACATAATTGTCCTGTTTAGGGAACTGCAGCAAGGGTCGTTGTAGGGAGGGAACTCTGTATTGACTTATTACATCTAGTTTATTATTAAAATGGAACTTTCTGAGGACAAGTTGGCTGAACATTTGTAAACCTACACATACTATGAAAATAACTGTTCTTTCTCATTGTGTCTAATTATTTCATAGATTCAGTTCTTTGTTCAGACATGTAACTGCTTAAAGCATGCTGAAAGTATTCTAGTTAAAGTTTCCAATTCAAAGATACGTATTTACTTTCAGCCTGCTTTGACTCATTCATCTCTGAAACTTAAATGGACAATTCCAATTGCAAAATAAGTCCACCTATATTTTACTATTAAGGGTTAATTTTAACAATATATATCAAAATGACAAACAGTGTAGACCCTTATCAGGGTCTATACTGTTTTCTGAGGACAAGTGTAATCCTCACATGTACACTGTTTGTAAATGACGAGTATATTCGTCGCTAGGGTTGAATGTGTTAAGCAGCAACCAGCTGGAAACTTGTTATAAAGTTCATTATCAAGAAAGAGTAGAAGCCTGAAGGTGGTGTCTAGAATTATTACACATTTAGTGAATGATAATTCACAAATGAATTAACAATTATCGCGCACTAGACCACAATGAATAAATATAATTTCTACACACGATAAATCTCATGTTATAGTCCGGCAGTCAAATCCAGATATGGACCTTGACCTAGAAATGTGGTCTATAGTTTTTTCTCTCATTATATTTAATTATAATGAACATTTTCTAGAATGTCTAGACCGGGTAACCAGTTGATACCCTTGGGCAATTTAAAATATTGCGGGATTACCCCACCCACCATAATTGCTATTACGGAAACGTTTTGGAGAGAAATGTGACGTCTTTTTAATTGCGAAAGCCCTTCGCAACGGAGATAGTTTAGTTTAAAGTTCTATAAATTATTCTTATCTGAAAAAAACTTAGACCTCAATTTTTCTTAGCGGAAAAAAATAGATTTAGACATTCTTAGAGTGACCCCAATTACGGCTCTGGACATTTCTTAACGTACTTTGTATTATTTAAAATAGCTTGAGTAATTTAGCAATCGTTTTAGGTATAGAAGATCATTGTGAATTTAAGTGTAAATTATTACTGAAAAAAGTACTAAGTATAATTATGAGATCATTGTAAATTTAAGCCTTAATTATTTCTAAAAGCCTTTGTGATTGTATGAGTAAATACATCGATGTTATATTTTAGTTTCTATGTTACATAATTATTACAATCCAAACTCAATACTTCGAACCCGCTTGAATCGACCTTACCCGTTTTTATAAGGTCAAGTTCGATATCTCAATCTTGCTTAAAATTGAACATACCCGTATTTCAAAGTTAATAACTTAATACGTGGCTTAACCACGTGGCTTAACCACGTTTTAACTTTGAAACATTGGTAGGTTCGAACTATAACGAGTTTGAATTATTGAGTTTCTATTGTATTTCTCTACTAATTTATTTTTTTATCAAACGAGAGTGACATGTTATGTCCTGTAAAAATCACAGTGTTATTGTGCTATAACAATCAACCCCAAAGAAGGTTTGTTGTAGGTAGGTGGTAGTTAAAACAAAGTGTAAGTAAAACATAAAGTTTAACCTCCTTCTGGCTTTAGGCTGTCACCTGTCTTAATATATAACGCCATCATTCCATCGTCGTTCGAGTACTTGTTATAGCAGAGCTTTATAACTCACCCACCCCTGGAACTGTTAAATGACAATTCCAATTTCGAGTTAAGTCTCGTTTATTCATGATTATTTGTTCACAATATAACATTGCAAAATAGCAAACAGTGCAGACGCTGATCAGATGGCGTCTTAATCCCTTATCCCATATCCTGATTCTAGTATTATAAACAGGTGATCACTCAAAGCAGATTGAAAGTTAAGCAGAATGCGCCTTAAGGCGCATTCTGCTTTACTTGCAGCCTGCTTTAAACTAAACTGGAACTAAATTTTTCAATGGAGGAATAAACTAAATGCGCTAAAAGGTGCGTCCATGAGGGAAAGAGTTAAGGAGCCATCTAATATGTTCTACTATGCTTGCATAGGAAAACTGTTCTCTTTACAGTTAAAGGAACATCGTTTGTAAAGGACAAGAATACTCGTTACTAGGGTTCAATGTGATAACGTTCATCTCGCCTAGTGTATCTTTGAAGAATAATCAATTTGAAAGTAACATATCATGTTAGATATTGGGTTTACAATCATCAAAGCATCATATATAAATAGCTTAGAAAAAAATCTGATTATCTAATTAACTTCTTCAAAGGAAACCGCTGCCTTTGAAAGCTGACTATCTGGAGATATAGGTCAAGCTCAGTGTTGTCATCATTATCTGAAAGTAAGATACGTTTTATGGCGTTTAGTAAGATACATGACTTTGTATTCTGTCAAGCCGTCAATATATTGCCAAATTTGAAGTACAGCAGAACATCTCTATTACGACCACTAAATTGTACTTAATATCATGTATTTAAGGCAGGTGACTGCTTAAAGCAAGGTGACAGTAGAATAGAAAGCTCCTAAAAGAGCTTTCTGTTTCGCTGTTACCTTGCTTTAAGCTGTCATCTGTCTTTATACAAGCAATTAGCCTTCGTTTTAGCGGTCGTAACAGAGAGGTTGTATACACAATACTGATAAAAGGACATTGAAATAGCAAACATGATTTGTTGAGAGATCTATCGACGTAATTGCTAAATAACTGTAGGTAGTAGAAAACTTTCCGCGATAGTATATTAAATATTAGATTAAACCGTTTGCTTGTAAGCATTATCCGCAGCAACTTATAGATATTTTAACGCGCTCAACTATTGCGACGACTATGAGAAACTTCACGTGGAACTATAGTTTGAACCTCTAGTCAGGCAAAATGGAGCCTGGCGCATGCGAATTAAGGTCGGCAAAGGAACACCGTTTGTCGAACCAATGAAAACTGAGGTTCACTGGTCAAATGACATCTACATCTCTTCAGAATCTATACTGCATGACTTTTTGCTGATGATTGTGTGCTTTACCTGCCAATCAAGTCTGCTCAAGATGCACAGGCTCTACAACAAGACCTTAATCAGTTAGAGGATGGGAAAAAGACTGGCTTATCCCCAGAAATGTCAAATTTTACACATCACCATTTAGAGAAAACCATTTAATCTTCATTACAACGTCCATGGACATACACTTGAAGTAGTCGACTCGGCCAAGTATTTAGGCCCGTCCATCCAAAATCTCTCAACTGGAACAACCATATCAATGCTGTAACAAGAAAAGCAAACAACACTAGGGCCTTCCTTCAACGAAACATCTCACAGTGCCCCAGGAAGACTAAGGAACTCTGCTTCACCAGCCTAGTCAAACCCTTGATGGAGTATGGATCAAGCATATGGGACCCATTCACAGAGTGCAACATCCGTAAACTGGAGATGGTGCAGCGCAGGGCAGCCAGATTGGTTTTTTCGGACCACAGAAGAACCTCCAGAATCACACCTATTCTGCAACAACTCCAGTGGCCAACTCTCCAGGAACGCAGAGCACAGGCAAATTTCATCATGATGTATAAAATTGTTTTATCATCTCGTTTACGTCCCAACCATCCACCTCTTTCCTATCAGCTCTATCAGAAGCCATGAATTTAGCTTCATTGTACCTTTTGCCAGAACCTTATGCTACCAGAAAAGCTTCTTCCCTGACACAATCCGGTTCTGGAACCATCTCCCCCAGTCACTTGTTTGCTGCCCCACGTCAGACAGCTTCAAGAGGGGAATATAGGCTGTCCAGCCCCGATGAATACTCACTGGATGTTTATCTGCACTGTTAAATAGATTCTTTTATCCTGGCACCTGTAAATATATGTAAATAGACACTTCTTGAAGCACCATGCGTCTGTACGAGTATACGCCAGACGGTGTCAGACTGTCAGTACATTATAGGAAGAAGGAGAAGAATGACGTCACTTTAGTCGAACCATCGTGGGACTATAGTCCGGTCTATAGTCGTCTTTAGTGACTATAGTACCAACAGAACACTAATGGTTCGACTATAGTGACGTCATTCGACCAGTGAACCTTATTTTTCATTGGTTCGACAAACGATGTTCATTTGGTGGCCTTAATGCGCATGCGTCGACCGACATTATGTCTGACTAAAGGTCCACTATAGTTCCACGTGAAGTTGCTCTTAGTTTACCTATGTACCATTATTAACTATCCTGTTCTAAAAATAACTCTGACAAGTCAGAAAAATCGGACAATACTATATATAGTCAGTTACAAATAGTATACCCTGTCCAATGTCATATGCAACACATGCCATGTGCAAACAGGTTAGACAGATTCTATGGGCGTCCTCTCCTCGTATCTGTGTCTATACCGTTTGCCATTTTGATATGTATTATTCGTACAAAACAACGGTAATAAGTAAAACATTGACTAGACTTAATTGGAAAATGGAATAATCAAGCTGAATCATTTTATTCATTCAAATCGATTAATTAAAAGAGAACGTATTTTTTTCTCTGTGTGTCCATATTGTGTTAACCCTTTTGCGCCAAGTAGATTTGTCCAAGCTTATGTAATGGATAAGTTCATTTTTTATCTAAGGGATGCCTTGTCTAAATTTCATTTTCTTTTTGTTTTATATTGAAAATGCCTATCATCAAACAGTATACACTCAGTACAAAAAGAAACGCACATTTTGTATCACAATCTTATTCTTATGTGGAAGGAACGTATTTGTGAATTATTATTAAATCATTATTGAATTGGTAGAATCACAACCTGCACTAATCGGTGCGGTATTTTAAACAAGCTGTAGTTAATTCTTTCGCTGCCAAATTAATCGTGAGGTTTTTACCCCTTCACCGTCTTATTGTCGTCTGCTTCAATTTTGTTGTTTGCAAGATCGTTTCAAAGTAAACTTCAATGTAGATTGACTTAAATGAAATCGATAAGAGTGTCAAACAGTTTGGATCCTGATCAGACGCCGCGTTACGCGGCGTCTGATCAGGATTCAAACTGTTTGCAAATGCGCTTTTTGGCGTCATTAAGAGTGAAAGGGTTAAAAAGCAGCACACTGGTTTTGAGTTTTTTGTTTCTGAACTTGTTACAGAATTAAATCAATCTTGAAATATGGTATTAGTATTCTAATTTTCTTCAAGAAAAGATTCTTAATCTGCGCATGAGCACGATGTGCGTTTCTTTTTGTACTGAGTGTACATTTGTTTCATAGGTACTGAGGGAACAGTCAAATCATTGACCCGAGGTAGCAGGGAAGACCTTGAGAAATGTTGCCCGAGGACAATGGTTTGACTGTTCCCGAAGTAACTATCAAACAAATGATTTATTACCTGACTCTCTATTTAAGCAAGGCTGAATGAATGGCTAGATCTAGATCTTTTTTCAATTACGATTGCAATTATTTTTATTTCTTATTAACTGAAATTGATTGACACTTTGTTTGGTTTTCCAAATTACGTCATTATGATATGACGTCATTTATTTTTGTAACGTCATAATTTGTTTTAAAAAAAAGAAGACGATGGATCTGCAAGCGGTTTATCGATTTTATTCGGAGTTACTCTTAATAATAGATCTAGAGGGGATTGTTCGGGAGAGAAAAAAGACCCGATCAACCACGCAAATGGCTAGATCCTACAAAAATCTGCATCATAAAGACGCCTTATTCGGTCCCGTGATGCAGAACATTTTGCGCACCATTTTCGCGCATGTAACAGTGCTGTGTAACAGTCAACTGTTGCCCCCTGGCCTCAGTCTAGTAAATCTTTGAGGAAAACAGTCAAAAATGCTTAATCATCACTTAAATAGAGTCAGGTAATAATATAGACTCTGATCAGACGCCGCGTCATGCCTGAGTCTACTCTGTATGCCTATGTCCATAGTTATTTCTCCTCCCCCCCCCCTTTAGGGGAGGGAGACATATTGATGTTGTGCTTTCTGTCTGCCCGTCCGTCTGTCTGTTAAAATTCTTGTGCAGCTAACTCCTCCTACACTATTTGAGGGATTTACTTCAAACTTTTACACATTAACCAGCTATATGTGAGAATGATCATGTGGTTTGGAATTTTGGCTGCAACAATTTTAAACAGAAGTTATGGCCCTTTGTAGTTTTTCCTTATATAGAGTATATAGCGAAATTTTCTTGTGCAGCTAACTCCTCCTACACTATTAGGATTTACACATGTACCAGCTATATGTGAGGATGGTCATGTGGTTTGGAATTTTGGCTGCAACAATTTTGACAGAAGTTATGGCCCTTTGGACTTTTTCCTTATATAGATTATATAGCGAACATATCTTGTGCAGCTAACTCCTCCTATACTATGTAAGAGTTTTGTAGATAGGCATATGGGCTGCAACAATTATGACAGAAGTCACACAGTAAGTATACACACAATTTTAATCTGAAAATAAATTGCTTACAATTTACAATGTCAGTATTTTGACATATGAATTTATTCCTCTTATAGGTGCCAGGGTGGAGGTTGCCAGGGGGTGAATTTATTCCTCTTATGGGTGCTGGGGCGGGGTACCGGGGAGAGACATGTGTTTTTCTCAAAAACAAGCTCTAGTTTTATTTTGAAAAAAGAACAAGTGGCAAAATTTGCATTTTAGTATCTTATTTACAAAATTCAGCTATAATCTCGTACAGTACAGTGGAGAAAACGTTATTCTTTCCCAATAAATGCGTTTACGCTAAAACTATTATTTCCATTGCAAACAATTTAAACCGGCGTCTGATCAGGCTCCAAACTGTTTGCCTCTCAGTTAGACATGTCAAAAATGGTATTTTCCTTCCCTTTCACGATTTGCGTTTGCGCTTCGTTTGCGTTTAAACTGGAAAGAGACGTTTTCTCCAGTGTACATCGAGAGCCTACCAATGTTTCTTAGTTTGAAATTAACCATTTCATCGCTACATAAATCGTGAACTTGTTTACCCCATCATCGTCATATTGAAGTCTGCTATGAACGTTATAGTCTGCACTATTGTTTAAAATATAGATGTGAGGCAGTCTAACTGACGAACTTTCGAAACGAGTATTAAACAGTTTGAATCCTGATCAGACGCCAAGGAGCATATTGCAATCAAATAATCATCATGACAGCAGCTTTTTAGTGTAAGTAGTGTGCAGTCTGACCGACGATTGATCTTGCCCGTACAGTGGAGAATCTGTTATTCTTTCCCGTTTAAACGCAAACGTACGCAAACGCAAAGCACTAAACCGTAGAAAAGAACAACTTTTGAACAATTCTGATAATTCTTGTTTATCTTGGTGGCAAACAGTTTTGAGCCTGATCAGACGCCGGGTTACCCGGCGTCTGATCTGGCTCCAAACTGTTTGCAGTGGAAATAATAGTTTTAGCGTAAACGCGTTTATTGGGAAAGAATAACAGATTCTCCACTGTAGTGTGCAGTCTGAACGACGTTTGATCTTGCCCGTAACTGGTTGGAATGAGTTAAGTTGTTGGGAAATAATAACGTTTATTATATGCCTTCGAGTGATATCGAGCGTTTCCGCGTGAATTTGCAGAGTAAAATACAAGAGTCTGTATCAGCCACCTTGTATCAGCCACTTTGTATTTTACTCTGACCTCGCTTTCGATTTGACGTGACGTCATTTACGTACATGTACGAGTGCCGCGTTATTCTTTGTGACATACAAAAAACCTTGTTCTGCTTCAAATAACTAATAAATTTTGGATATAAAATGATTTAAACAACTATTTAGTTGTTTCTGGTTTGTATTCAAGGCATATAATAAACACATCACCAGTTGGCAGTGCGCAACAGTGTTGCATTTAGCTCTCGACGTTTTTGGCGGAAACAACCGATCAGACTCGCGCCAAGGCGCTCGTCAGATCGGCTATTTCCGCCAAAAACGTCTCCAGCTAAATACATCACTCTGTATCGCGCTGTCAACTGGTAATGTGTATGTTCTATCCATGTAGAAACCATATACGGTGCTCCCTCCCTACAACGGCCCTCCAAACAACAACACCCTCCTTACAACGATCCTTATTCACTTCTGCAATGTCCTCTGCTTTAAATTGTCGACTGCTGTTTTTCTTAAAGTTAAATAATAGACATTTTGACAGAAAAAAACACTTAATAAAGAATGAGAAACAGCTTGAATCCATATCAGACGCTGCGTTACATTTTCATCATGTCTTGATGAAAGCTGTTTGCAAATGTAAGCCAATTGCCCTCCATAAAACGACTCCCTCCTAACAACGAACACAATTTGTGCCTCCCAATGGGCATCGTTGTAGAAAGGGGCGCTGTATTTAACCCTTTCGACGCCGAAATCGGTTCTTTAAGTCGACTTTGAAAACTTTTTGATTCAGATCAGACGCCGCGTTGTCTGATCAGGATCAAAATTCTTTGCCACTTGCTTTAAAATAATGTCAGTTATTCTTCCTTAAATATATTTTTGAAGCGATATTCTAGGCATTATATATTAGCAGACGACAATAAGGCGGTGAAGTGGTAAAATACATCACAATTAATTTTGCGGTGAAAGGATTAAATAAATGACAGTAGATCTGGACGAGCATTCGTAGTTCTAATAAGCAGAATTCCTTTAGACAAAGTAAATACTATAAAACTCAACACAAGCACGAACAGACAGGTAAATTATCCGAATTATCTCCAGACATTTAGCAATGGTTATAATCAAATACCTACAAAAGTTCTCTGCTGTTCAATAACAGTTATGTTTATTGCCATTTCCCTACTGATAAACCAAACAACAGTGTTTTCCAGAAGGACAGTTATGTACATCATCTATACAGCCAAGCGGGGTTAACAATTTGTCACTGTGCAAATACGAGGGTAGTTCAAAAATTTTTGATACTGGGTCAATAACTTCATTATATTAAGTGCAAAATGCATGTGTCATATATCATTTTCAAGAACTATTATTTGCCAATACGGTGGTATAATGCACGATACTATCGCATTACTTGATCAGCCGCAACATGAACCTAAATGACCCCTCCCCGAGGACACTGGACCATTTTCGTGTATTGTGGAGCTAACTTTCTGACCACAATTTGATACTATAATTATTGTTACGGCTTTATTATTTTGAATAAGTTTATGGAATTTTCTGGCAAATAGATTCAGACAATTAGAAAAGCACTACACAGTTTTAAATGTTATTATTATACAAAATTTTAAAGATAGAGCTAATACTAAAGACGTACTGAAAATACAATAAAAAAGTTAATCTACTGTTATGTATAAAGGTAGTAAGTAAAATCACAAACACATTTTTATATTAAACCAGGCTGCAAATAAATCCATTTAAGTAGATGTTCATGTTTTAAAATCAAAATTTAGATATACTTATCTAGAACATTTTCATAGCGTTCGAAAAAACATGTCCACTTCCGTCAATAGCAAAATAAGAAATGTTGTTTTTGAACAAAAAAATATATTTTAGACAATTTACCCCTTCAATAGAAATAAATTTTTTATTTACATTACAATTTAGACATAAACTGATACATTTTATAATTTATTTTGGAAATTGTACTTTTTAAGAAAAGTCATGTCTAAAAAGAAATGTGTGTCAGTGTCCTCGAGTAGGGGTCATTTAGGTTCATGTTGTGACTCATCAAGTTACAGTGGAGAATCTGTTATTCTTTCCCGTTTAAACGCAAACGAAGCGCAAACGCAAAGTACTAACACGTAGAAAAGAACAATTTTGGGACAATTGTGATAACTCATGTTTATATTGGTGGCAAACAGTTTGGAGCCAGATCAGATCCGGCCAGGTTACCCGGCGTCTGATCTGGCTCCAAACGGTTTGTAAAAGAAAAAATAGTTTTAGCGTAAACGCGTTTATCGGGAAAGATAACAGATTCTCCACTGTATGTGAACTGATCATGCAATTTTTATCGTGTAGGCGATAAATTGTTCTTTAAAATGATATATCACATATGCATTTTGCATTTATTATATTGAATTTATTGATCCAGTATCAAAACTATTTGAACAATCCTCATAGTCCCTGCGTTCACGTAAAGCGAAGCACCTTTTAGCACATTCAATTTAAAACCAGTTCAAACTTATGCAGTCAGAAACATGTACCAAAGACATATTTTATTTTCTATATCCTAGTCAAAGGTAGATTAAAGCAGGCTTTACTTTCAAGCTGCTTCATTTATTTACCTGTCTTCAAATCTTGAAGCAGGCTTTGCAGTAATGGGTTATCTCACTTTACCTCTTCATTGTCGGAATATCATCCTATTACAAATTTGAGGAATTTTAGTATTTGTCAAAGTAAGGTTACATTGAGACAGTAAAGATTATTACCTAATGCTCTATATAACTTGTAATTCGTTATTTTTGACTGTTTTACTGTGTTGTTCTGACATTGCCTAATCCGGGGGAAATAGTTTTAACTATTGCCCTCTAGGACGAACTGTTTCCATGCGCGAAAAAGATGCGTAGAAGTTCAGTGTCATTGAGAAGTTTCCCCGTACCTGGAATTGCCGTACTGTAATGAAACAGTATTGAATAATTATCATTGATTGGTGTCTGGAGGATTAATACTTTATTTCATGCTTTATCATTATTTATAGCAATACTATAATCAATGAGACGAGTTCATAATACACATCAAGTTTCGTCGCCATCCTTTATACAGAAAATAACACGGACCCGAACATTACAATAATGTGCGGATGTAAACATGCAAGCGCTTACAAGACGACGCTGATCAGTCATCAGACGTCTGTCAAAAACTCAAAATGCATATTATTAGTCTAATCACTCTAATTGCTCTACTGTTTGTTGTTATTATAATGCTCATGCCCTTATGGGCCAAGCTTTTGAATAAAATCTTGAAAATCTTGAAATCTTGAGTTACACGGTATTTCGACACCCTGCCGGAATGCCGTGCTACGAATTTATTTCCAGTCTAGATCCAATATAAGAAAGAAAACATACATAAGCTGACAAAGTTTTACTCAATTGACCCTAAAAGTTGACACTTGAAATTGACATAATGTCACTGAAAACTTGCGCTAGAGTACACAAATGTATACAGTTAAACCTCGACATAAGTAGAATTTACCTGCATTTCTACAGATAGGCCTAAATGCCATAAACCCGCTTCTTTATAAACTGCTTCTGTCGAAAATATCCGTATTTCAAGCTTAAAAGGTGGCATAGCCACTGTTCGACTGAAATAAATCCAAGAATTTTTTATGACTGGAAATAATAAATCTTATTTCATTTGTACTTTGGCTCAGATTAATTCTTTTTAAAAATCTAGTTAGCCCTATATAAAGTATTAGGTAATAAAACAGTTATTTCATGTGTGTTAGGGGAACAGTCAGGCCTCGGGCAACAGTTCGAAAGTCTTCCCTGATACCTCGGGCCAATAGTTTTGACTGTTTCCCAAACACACATGAAATAACTGTATACTATGATTAGTGTTACACGGGGTAAACGTGTTTCAATCGCACTATTAGCTTTTTTCAGTATTGAAGAAATGTGATTGCTTAACCCATTTCTACCCATTGGATTCTTCCATGTTTATATTGGATTGGTCCATTTTTATCACAGGGATGTCTGGTCAGAATTTTCATTTTCATTTTGTTTTATATTGAAATTCCTATCAGAAAACAGTGTAGACTCTGATCAGACGCCACATAATGCGGCGTCTGATTTCGTATTCTTATCAAGAACATACATTTCATTTAGTGCATATTCATGACTGTATAAAGTGGAAACTGTTTCTTTAGGAGTGTTATAAATTAAGGTCGTAGTTTTGGTTCAAAGGTTGTGTACTCCATCAAATGACCAATTGTGTCTAGTAAGTGGGCAAAAGAAAATACGATTTCCAAAAGTAGAAATCGCGTCGTATTATTTACTATAACTTACAGTAATTAATAGTAGTCAAAACATCTTAACCTGTTGTACCAAGTCGTTGAAACGTATAAAATGCAAGCCTACTCTAAGCTGGCTAAAACTCTCTGTATAAATCAAGCTATGATTTAATGGTTAAACAATACTAAAATCGTCTTCGTGACGGTCTTTTATACATCTGGTAATTAAGTTATATATATTGCATAGCTCCCACGAGTTATCTCAATTAAACGCGCACACTGTACATGAGTGCGCGCATGCGCACGAGTGTATGTGGGCGTGTTTAATTAGATAACGAGTTGCTATTTCTTTTGATATCACCGTCCGTCTTTGCCGGATGGTATCATATAAAAGAGGATGCTAATGCTCAGCGCTCCCTCTCTACAACGACACCCAATGGGAGACAAACACAGTGTGCGTTAATCGGAGGGAGTCGTTACACGGAGGAAATTTGGTTTACAATTGTAAACAGCTTGAATCCAGATCAGACGCCGCGTAACGCGGCGTCTGATCTGGATTCAAGCTGTTTGTCACTCGTCATTATATTTATTCTATCAACATGTTCACTTGTATTTTACTTGGAGATAAAACAGCAGACGACAAATTTAAGCAAACGGTATTGCAGCCATGAAAAAGTTGGACATAAATGTTTTGTTTGGGGAACAGCGGCAATGGTCGTTGTCAGGAGGGAGTCGTTGTTTGGAGGGCCGTTGTAGGGAGGGAGTTCTGTACTTGTAATACTGTTAAAAGGTGGTGTTTCATTTATTCAGAGACGAATGTCATTTGAAATTTGAAAAAACAGTAAAGTAAGACGCAATTTACTCGATACATAAACTTTGAATGTGTTAATTGTGTACACGTATTGTCTACGGGTGTCAGACACACTTTCCCAAAGTGTAAATTCCTATTTACTTGAGCATTCTACAATAACAATATAAAACCCTCATTATAAGAAGTTTGAATTGATTTGTCCGATTTTTCTGACTTGTCAGAGTTATTTTTAGAACAGAAGAGGGAGCAATTTTACAATTAATCCGCCACCAAAAATGTCATTTTTTATGGTCAGGTTAATGTCACAAAACATGGCCAGATTAATTTTACAATAAATGGCCAGGTTAATGTCACAAGAGATGGCCAGTTAATTTCTACGAAAATACCAAAAAGACCTGCGGACAGATTCTAAAGTTTACCATAACCCTAAGTTCCTAACCCCAGGATTTGGTGGCGGACTAATTGTAAACTCTAGCCAAGATAAGTATGATCATAGTGCAGCACGAGACCGCTGCGCTAACTTTACTGATATTTTATTCTTTCCCAATAAACACATTTCTTTACTAAAACTATTATTTCCATTGCAAACCGGTTGGAGCCAGATCAGACGCCGGGTAACCCGGCGTCTGATCAGGCTCCAACCTGTATGCTACCCGGATAAAAACTATAGTTAAATTTTCTAAAAGTAAATTTCCACAGTTTAGTGCACTGCGTTTGCGTTTAAACGGGAAAGAATAATGTATTGTCTACTGTATATTACGCAGAAAAAATACAGCTTTTCGTATCTCTAACTGGATGTACAGAAAACTCATCTCTTTTAAAATTTTAGAATGTTCCAATCTAAAAGTAACAGGTTAGAAAAAAAACTAATATACCGCTGAAAACGATAGACTCCAAATTATTCAATAACTTTTTCACAGCTGATGTCGCATTTATAAACGAATTTGCAAACAGTTTTGATCCTGATCAGACGCTGCGTAACGCGATCAGGGTCCAAACTTATTGACACTCCTATTGATATTTCTTAGTAATACTACCTTGATTCTGACTTTGAAGCGTTCTTGCAGATAACTATTGAAGAAACAGACGTCAATTTAACGATGATGCGGTAAAAAATCACGATTAGTTTGGCGCCGAAAGGGTTTGGAAGAACCATAGATATCTTAAAACAGCCTAGATCGACTATAGGCCAATCAGCGATGGTGGTCTGGCGCCCGTTGTTTTGCGGTAGATTTGTGACGTTATGGGCAGGTATTCCCGTACGTTGACGGAACGTCATTAGCTACAGAGGTTGCTAAGAATCTTTCCATAGTTATTCGATTAACCGCTGATTTTAGTCAGTTAAACAGGAGTTACCATCGTTTTGTGCTTATAATCGCTTGCTTGTGGTGTTATGGTGCATATGTATGTTACCAGATATATGTAATACGAATTGATTCTTAAATGAAAGTAAATCATAGTTGGTCGTCGGAGCGAAAGTGTATGATACACCCATCAAAACCATGTCTTTCTGACGTCGACCAATAGGAGCTTACTCAGCTTAGCACTAGGTGTCCTAACTCGGCTTAACAAATGTGTGCGTTGTTCGGAGGGGGTCGTTGTAGGGAGGTAAATTGTTTTACATTTGCAAACGGCTTAAATCTAGACCAGACACAGCGTAACGCGGCGTCTGATCTGGATTCAAGCTGTTTGCCACTCATCATAATGGGGTTTTCTGTCAAAATGTAAATAAGTAATTTCAGAAAAACAGCAGACGACAATTTTAAACTAGAGCGCAAACAATACTGAAATAAAAAGTTATTTTGACCCATTACCCAATGGCCAGTTTCTAGTGACCACGTAAAACAGGCAGAATCTAAAGCAGAATGCTACAATTTGCTAGAATATGTTAACTTTTCCTTATGGTCTATATTCATGACTTGATAAACTTGAACTATGATTTTCTGTGGAGTAATAAAATATAGGCGTCAAATGCCTGTTTATTGGGTAATTGGTTACGAGAACATGTTCATGGCACTATTTGTACGTTAATCCCTTCACTGCCGTGACGTCAACAATTTTAAACAATTGTCGTCTGCTTTTATTTCTTGAAGTTTAATTTTTGCTATTTTGACTGAAGAAATATTGCAATGAGTGTTAAACAGTTTAGATCCTGATCAGACGACGCGCAACGCGTCGTCTGATCAAGATCCAAACTGTTTGCAAAAAAACTGTTGTGCTTCACTGCGAATCCGTGTTTGCCTTTGTAAACAGTTCGAATCCATACAATACCCTGCGAAAGCAGGCGTCTTGAGTCAAGATCGAAACCGCTTGACACTCTGACACTGTTTCGAATAGAAGTTTAAGCCATGTCTAATTTGAGAACAGCAAATGACAACCAATATTTCAGACGATAAAACACAGTGGAGAAGACATCATTCTTTCCCGTTCAAACGTAACAGAAGCTCAAATACCATGCACTTAATTTAGAAAAATTGAGTGTCTTGGTGGCAAAACGTTTGGAGCCTGGTAACCCGATGTCTGATCTGGCTTCAAACTGTTTGCAATATATATAGATCTACAGAATAAGCGTAATATGTGATTATTGACTTCTCAACTGTACATGTACCAAAGATTTCGTGTTACAACCCCGAGTGTTTGATACTTATCAAATAAATAACGAGTTTGAATTTGATATCTCATTTGGGAATTCAGTTTTAGAATAATTTTCTTTTCATGATCTTTCTCCAAGATTTCTACATGTATAGATACAGAGGAATATTGCTGTGCACATCTGCTCCGTTAGGCTTATAGAGGAAACAAAATATGTTCATTGATGTCATGTTCACGTCACTCGTGAGTAGAACACACCCTGTTTCATTGCTTAATCCATTGCCTCATAAATACGCCTTTAAACATCTCTATTTTATTCATCAACTGAAGAGAATATTTCAGCTTTATAAAATTATGAATAGCTTAAAGCAGGATTAAAGTAAAGCAAAATGCGCATTTAGGCGCATTCTGCTTTACTTTCATCCTGCTTTTAGGGGTATAAGAGGAAAGGGAACAGACAAAGCTGTGACAATCATAGGGGTATATCGCTTTTGAGCATAGCAGGAAAGATTCTAGCCAGGATATTGCTTAACCGACTCATTTACCACCTTGAAAACGGCCTTTGGGGAAAAAAAGGGGGAACGGTCGACATGATATTTGCTGCCCGCCAGATCCAAGAAAAATGCCAAGAACAGTTCCAAGATCTGTACACGACCTTTGTGGATCTAACCAAGGCCTTCGATAATGTTAGCCGAGAAGGACTGTGGAGGATCATGGCCAAGTTTGGGTGTCCTGACCGTTTCAATACCATGGTACGCCAATACCACGATGGAATGATGGCTCGAGTCCTGAATGACGGAGAAGCATCAGCCGACTTCCCAGTTAGTAATGGTGTCAAGTAAGGCTGTGTCCTCGCGCCGACCCTCTTCAGCATGATGTTCTCTGCCATGCTGACAGATGCCTTCCAGCAGGATGACCCAGGAGTAAACATCAGATACCGGACATATGGAAAGCTCTTCAACCTCCGTCGCTTGAAAGCCATCACTAAAGTCAAGAACACCATAATCCGTGATTTGCTGTGTGCAGACGACTATGCACTGAATGCCGACTCGGAGCCCAACATGCAGAAAAGTCTCACACAATTCTCTAGAGTCTGTGACAACTTTGGGTTGACAATCAGCATAAAGAAAACAGAAGTGCTTCATCAACCAGCTCCAGAGAAGCCCTATGTAGAACCCACACTACTTGTGAAGGACACACAACTAAATGCGGTGGACAAGTTTATATATCTAGGAAGCACTCTGTCCAGAGCTGTACACATTGATGATGAGATCAACTGCAGAATAGCGAAGGTCAGCTCCGCATTTGGTAGATTGCGCACAACAGTCTGGGAGCGCGGAGGCATCAAACTTGAAACAAAGATCCGAGTGTACAAAGCCATCGTCATGACCACCCTTCTGTATGCATGCGAGACCTGGACTGTCTATGCAAGACACGCAAGGAAACTAAACCATTTCCACATGACATGCATTCACAGGCTACTGAACATAAAGTGGCAAGACAGAATACCAGACACAGAGGTCCTGTCTCGCTCCAAACTCACCTCAATATATGTTACCCTACAGAAGACACAAGTTCGTTGGGCTGGCCATGTATACCGTATGTCGGACAGTCGGATACCAAAGCAACTTCTGTATGGAGAACTGCAGACGGGTTCGATAACTACAGGTGGTCAGAGAAAACGCTACAAAGACACACTGAAGGTTTCTCTAAAGGCAATTGACATACCAGTAGATCACCTGGCGAAGCTGCATCACCAAAGGTGCCAAATCATCTGAATAAGCACGCATAAGGGAGTCTGAAAGGAGGCGCACAATCAGGAAAGCGAGAGCAGCGAGCATTTCAACAATTGACCCAGACTGTACCGAACACAGTTGTCAGAAATGTGGGAGGTACTTCCGTGCCCGGATCGGCCTGACAAGTCATCTCCGGACACACAGAAACCAGTCAACTTCATAGATGAAGAAGTCATGGTCATCTTTGCTGAGCGATGGACGAACCAACAGTGGTAATCTTACTTCAAAAAAGGAAACAGGCTATAGGTTAATGAGATAGGCATGTGTTTGGAGTTCGACAACAGTGCACATTGTGGTGTGTGGTAGTGGGGAATGTGCAGAGTCCTGGCTTACAAAGAGCTGAAGCTGAGTCTGAGATCGTTCTCAAACGTTTGACCTGTCCAATCAAAATTTGAGAACGACCTCAGACTCGACTTATCTCAAGAGTTCTACAATTAATACAGAATCTATCGAAAACTTCATTCTTTAGGCGGTTCATCGAAGCAAAACAGTGAGACAAGTGTGCTCCGAGTTCTACTGTTTGAAATGAGAGCTGGTTTTTTGCGTTCAAACAACAGTACACAAGATGGGTGGGTGCAACCTTTTCTTTGGGCGTTAGGAAAACGATTGAACTAAACCATTCGCAATGCAATTTCGTGTAGAAAAGGACAGTTGTTTTTGAAAATGCTGATGCGTCAGTGAATGTCAAATGTCAATATGAATGTCGAACAGTTCGAAACCTTGTCAGCCGAGATACTCGGTACAACATCTGACTCCAAACCGTGTGCAATGCACGTTTCTTCGTGGATTATAAATACATATGTTGGAAAAGAATAAAACTTAACCCCCAATACCATAAATTGCATTTAACCCTTTCCCTTATAGAAGCGACTTTTAGCACATGCATTTTATTCATCCGCTGAAGAAAATAGTTCCAATATAACCGTAATAAATATGTGTCATATTTAATACCTTCCTTATTCTAGCTGGTAAAAGCTTAAAGCAGGCTGAAAGTAAAGCAGAATGCGCCATATGGCGCATTCTGCTTTACTTTCAACCTGCTTTAAGTAGTCACCTATTTTCAAAACTATAAACAGGCTATGGGGTAATGGGTTAAAGTATGCGGAGGCATGATCAACTCCAAGTAGAATTCATGAGTGAAACTGTGGACTCGTATGCATAAAAACATAAACGAAACATCATGGGTTGTATGTGGTTTTCCTTCAGCAACTGACTGCTATATCCTGATCTTTGCTTAATCCATTTATACCCAATGGATTATTCCATGATTAAATATTGGATAAGTCCATTTTTTATTGACCAGAGTCTACACTGTTTGCCTATGTCCCATATATATGTATGGGATCGTGGGCTTAAATGGGTTAAGCAACCACCAGATTTAAACACAGTTGAATACACGTATATGTCTGTTGCTATCTTATTCGAACAATAATGATCTATTTGACTTTTTAAAACAATACTAAAATAGCGTAGATAGTTGTCACATGTCTAAACACTGTCATTGTTCATTATTGTAGTGGGAGGGTCAGACCTAATCAATGATGTAATAACTCCAATTCTACGTATATAATAACATTTTATGTGGAAATAAAAATAATGTAAAAATGTAAAGTTTCTAAACAAATTTCACCATAAATACCCCTTTTACGCCATGAATTATTCTTCCACTGAAGAAGGTAGTTCCACTTTATATAGTCAGGAATACAATGTATGCACATTGAAAAATATTGTCTATATCTTAGCAGATGGTAGCTTAAAGCACACAGAGAATAAAGTAGAATGGAACTTTAGACGCATTCGAATTTACTTTCAATCTGCTTTAAGTTGTAACCTGTCTACAAAACTAGAATCAGGCTATGGCGTAACGAGTTATATACAACAAATGAGTGTTGACTTTGGTATTTTTTTTGCAACCAATGTTTCCTAACCAACAAATCGATGCAGCTCTTATAGGAGCACGTGTAAGAGACCACTTTCATAATTGGTGCCTTATATCTTACAGCTTTTCCCGAATGTTTCAGGATTATTGATTTTGAATATAATCACTTATCCTGCCAAAATACCGTCTGCATTCACCCATTTGGCCTAGCATCATAGGGACATAGACAAAAGTGTAACACACTAGCCTATTTACTGCCAAAGTCGACGAAACTTACATTTTTAGTATACATGTGATCTTTATTTGTGTAACGCGGCGTCTGCTAAGGGTCCAAACAGTTTTACACTCGCACGTATCATTTATTATAGTCAAAAGCGCACAAAAGTCCGAATTTTATAAATAAAAGCAGACGATAATAAGGTAGTGAATCTGTTGGGCGGATTAGAACGTCATAAGGCCATGACGTCAAAATTAAATCTAGGAATTAGATTTGGAGTTATGTTTTTACACCGCTTTAACAAAATTTCAGTCATAAAGCGACTTACAGTTAAGTATGTCAGTTAACCAATGACATTTAGGAATGAGTATCAAACAATTTGGATCCTGATCAGACGCCGCAAAACTGTTTCCAAATAACTATTGTACGCGGGGTAAGGCAGTGGATGAGGTTAAGTTTGAAAATGCTTGTTAGACTATTAGATGATGTACTGAAATAATGTGCATTAAATCCGATACCAAGAAACTACAAAGTTGCAGAAGCTCTAATTGTGATTCATGATTTTACCATCAGAAACATTTACAACACTTGACATAAATGCAGTGCTTGTACAATGGAGAATCTGTTATTCTTTCCCGTTTAAACACAAAAATCACTAAAACGTAGAAAAGAACAACTTTTGGACAATTCTGATAATTCTTGTTTATCTTGGTGGCAAACAGTTTGGAGCCTGACCAGACGCCGGGTTACCCGGCGTCTGATCTGGCACCAAACTGTTTGCACTGCAAATAATAGTTTTAGCGTAAACGCGTTTATTGGGAAAGAATAACAGATTCTCCACTGTAGAACGGGTTAATCTATTTTATAGTGCTAACGTGTTATGTTTTCAATTTCAATTACTCAAATCTTTAACACATATTTTGCCCTGCAACCATTGCAGATTCGTATTAAAATAAGTAAAGAGCTTGCTTGACATACGTAAAGCTGACAATGTGTCTTTAAATCACTTAACCATTAACCCCTGCATTTGTTTGCAAACAGTTTGGATCCTAATCAGACGCCGCGTTTCGCGGCGTCTGATCAGGATCCAAACTGTTTGACACTCATTTCAATATTTGTTCAGACAAAATAGCAAAAATTACAATTTAAGATCTAAAAGCAGACGACAATTGTTTAAAATTGTTGACGTCACGGCAGTGATGGGGTTAACAATCTCAGAGACTGGACACCTTATTTGGGCCATTCATTTGCTTTCTTGTTTGTTTGTTTTTTATAAATGGGAGTCATGCTTTTATTATATAATAGGTATATATTTCTTCAGGAAAAGGATTAATGTTTAGATACATTTGAAAGGAAACATATTAATGAGCTCGGTTTGGAATCTTACCCGTACGGAAAAGGCAATACAGTACATTTGTATATGTCGTAAAGTATAGAATACGTTGTAAACCACTAAATCACAGGGCCGTCATCTTACGTTCTGTTTGTCATCCATATATGTATACTACAAAAAAATGAAAACCAGTAATGGACATGCTTGATTTAGCACGGTGTACGAGGTATGTTGAGCCGAATTCTTCACACTTCGAATTCTACACACCGTAATCAGACGTGTGAAGAATTCGTACGAATTCTACCACTCGTGTGACCAATGTGTGAAGAGTTCGTACGAATATGTCACACAATGGCAGTGTGAGATTTCCGTACCCCCTTTTTCAACGACCTGTTGGTACCTACGGATTCTTCACACATCACCTTCCGTTTAACATTTCTTTATGAAACAAGTTCTAACAACTTAGGCAAATCACTTTCCATAGCGCAAAAGATGGTGTATTGCGTCGTTTTGTGGAATGACACTAGAGTACTAGGGAAAACCTACGTCTTCGGACAGGCGACCCTCTCACGTACTGTGACGACCCGGGATCGAACTCGGGATGCATTGTTAAGAAGCGGGTGCGCTAAAACTGTGCTATCCACCCTTTTACATGCAGTTTTTACGATTTGATCAAAAAAGCTCTTTAATAGCCGACCTAAATCCGAAGAATTATCTGTGGATAAGTGCAGCCTTTTTCATCCCATGATCAAACTTAAGTCCTGTTGAGTTTATGCTTAGTTCCCGGCTTCCTTTGAGTCATATAATAGGAAGACGACCGACAGGTTGCCGGCCGAGTGCTGGTAGATTGTTGGTATTCTTAACGGGATTGGGAGGGATGGGACCCGTGGCCGAGGTCCATTGCTCATAGTGACTATAACTTACACTCACTTGACTCCTTACTGCTGTTGGTTCGAATTCCAATCTGAACACTTGGGATTTTTCATTTGGAGAAAATTCGGTGCTTTTACCCAGATGCTACTCTTTATGCAGACATTTGTATTTTGTAGAAAAAATAGTTCGGTTACTCATAACTTTAATTAGTGATTTCAGTAAATTAAGGCTTTATCAATATTTGTGAAAAATATTGGCAAAATCTGAATGTAAGAACTGTAGGAGAAAAAAATTGAAAAATAACTATTTGATGTGTTCCCTTTGTTGACGAATAAAATGTTTTGTCCATGTTTTTATTGCTACTTCCTCCTATTCTTTTTTATTTTATGAAAACATATGAATAACCAAATATCTAAGGAAAATTACAAAGCTGAAGAGGGGTGTTCTGAGATTTTATGATCAGAAGCACGTGTCTCTGGATAATTAGGGGTATACCAAAAAAAACAAGATATTAAGAAAAGAACCAGTTCGGGACTCCCTTTTTTTATTTCATATTTCTGCACAGCAGGGTATGTACTAGCAACATGCAGAATTTGAAAAAAAATCTGAATGGTTTGAAAATTCGAACAAACTGCCGCGATGGTCCTTAATGAAATTTAATTTCAAAAGCTTCGGAATGGTAGAATCTCCCGGAAAAATGTAGAAAGGGGAATAACTCTCACGGTGTAGATACAAGAATTATGAACTTTGTTTGCAATACACGTCTACTCTTTAAATGAAATTTCACCTTAAAAACTTCAGTGGAACAGCCGTTAGAGTAAAAAACAAAACCGTGACAGTCGGACGATCGGACAGATAGACTACGGAAAAGTGGCCGACCCCGACAGGTCATCTTTGCCTTCAGCTGATGACACAGAAACCGGTCCATACATTTATAAAGTTCTTAGAATGCATCGTACAGACGGACCGAATAATATCCGATACGACGGAATCGAGTAAATTATATGGTCATCAAAGTGCTATTATTACCATGCTATTTTTCAGTTCTATGTGTCTATAATTAATTATCGAGTGCTGAATAATGTGACATTTCTACCCCGTGTGACCTTGACCTTTTACCTTATGACCCAGTTTAAGCAGGCAGTCTACTACATGTTTTGTCATTATGTGAAATATAAGACCTCTATCAAGTAAAGCAAACCTAATATGTCCCCTTATCCATCTGGGTGGCTAAAAGCTTTTTGGAAAGTGTGAGGATTTCGTATGCACAAATTTTTTACAATCGTTTTTTTAAAAAAATCGACATGTGAAGAATTCGTACCTACTGTCGGGGGGGGGGGGGGGGGGAGGGGGGGGGGGGAGGGGGGGGGAGGGGGGGGGGGGGGGAGGGGGCTGAGAGTCAGTACGAATTATTCACACATGTGTGACATATTCGTATGAAATTCCTACGAATTCCTCACAAGTGTGAAGAATTCGTAGTGTGAAGAATTCAGCTCAACAGAGGTATGCCTAATTAAATAATATGAATTATATTCATGATTATATCCAAACTCTGATTAAGATCAAGTCATTTTGTAAAATGTATGTCCTCATTTGTTTTATTTAATTGGTGTACAAAATGTTCTTACACTTAAAACAGCTTAAAATAGAATAGGACTTAATAAAATTCAGGTGCATTGCAAAATAGTAATAATTTTGTAAAATGAGTTGTCCTATTTATTCATGTACATGTATATTACTTTAAAAATGTCAAACGCTTTAACCCATTAAACCCTATCGACGAGTAAACACGTCATTTTTATGCCCCCGTCATCGACAGATGCGGAAGCATATAGTAATCGTCCTGTTCGTCCGTCCTTCCGTCCGTCCGTCCGTAACCAGGTTAAGTAGATTTTACCGTTTCGTCTAGCGTCAACACCGCTTACTCCAATGCTTGGATACTTATACAGTTGTTGCCCTGGACCATTCCCTATCCACCAATATCACCCAACCGTGATTTTGACCTTGACCTTGACCTAATTTGGACTTAGAATATTTTGAATGGGCTATTTCTTGGTTAACTAGATTTTACCGTTTCATCTAGCATCAACACTACTTACTACAATGCTTCTATACTTATACAGTTATTGCCTTGGATCATTACCAACCCACCAGTAATACCCAAGCTCAGTTTGACCTTGACCTTGACCTAATTTGGACTTAGAAAAGATTCAGAATATATTGTCAAGGATGCCACCGGGGGCATAAGCGTTTATTGAACGCAGTCTTGTTTAAGATAGTGTATCTGAATAGTACATGACTACATGTTCACACGTTCTGTGCCAATAGTGTAGACACGCTGATAAGAGGGCTCTGATCAGGGTCTGCACTGTTTGTCATTTAGCAATACATGGCAGAAACAACTCTTAATAGTCAAAACCGGAATTGGAAACGATCAGGATCCAAAATGTTGACACCGGTTTCCAAATGACGTCACCCATTCTGACATAAATCTAACTTTAAATCGATATTGCAGACACTAATATTGAAGCAGGCGACAATATGGCGGCGAAGGGGGGAGGGGTAAATTTGACGAGAAGGGTTAAACAGCATCAAAAACGTTCATTTGAATGGTTGTAATAACGAGGTACATGTATACATACAAACAATTATCTCGACAAGAACCCTAAAATTGAAACATGGACCCTCCCAACAAACACGATGAAAACATCCATTGAAGTACTCCCGACATAATTGAGATGAATAGTCTCAACTAGGTTGTTAAGTATGTACTTCTACAACGGCAATATGCCCACGTCTCACCGTTGACAGCTTCTTATATATTATGCATGAATCAAAACATATGACATTTCTAAAAACCGAATATATTTGAAGCGTTCAGCTTTCCCTTGGGGCACGCAAACTATTTCTACGAAAGAAAAACGTCTTGTTTACAGCATTTGGAGAAAATATTATTCTTCACAATTTTTAAATGCCAAAAAACCAAAACGCAATGCAAAAGAATATAAAACTCTTTTTGAACACGTTTGTACGATTTAGTCTTATCTGAATGGCAAGCAGTTACAGTGGAGAAAACGTTATTCTTTCCCAATAAACGCGTTTACGCTAAAACTATTAATTGCAGTGCAAACAGTTTGGAGCCAGATCAGACGCCGGGTAACCCGGCGTCTGATCAGGCTTCAAACTGTTTGCCACCAAGATAAACAAGAATTATCAAAATTGTCCAAAAGTTTTGGTTTTTTTACGTTTTAGTGCTTTGCGTTTGCGTACGTTTGCGTTTAAACGGGAAAGAATAACATATTCTCCACTGTAGGAGTCTGGTCCGACGCCGGATTGTCCGGAAATCTGATTTGACTCCAAACTATTTGCAATGGATATGTGAATTTTAGTGTAAACGCGATAATTTGGGAAAGTAACGTCTTCTCCAATTTAAAATGCTCTTTGGTAACATGTATTTATAAAAACAAAATCCCAATCAAACTCGCATGTTTGCTAAGATGCGGTATCTACTGCAAACATACAGTGAAGAATACGTTATTCTTTCCCGTTTAATCGAAACGAAACGCAAACGCAAACGCAAAACACTAAAACGTAGAAAAGTGCAACTTTAGGACAAGTCTGGTAATTCTTTTTTATCTTGGTGGTAATCAGTTTGGAACCTGATCAGGCGCCGGGTTACCCGGCGTCTGATCTGGCTCCAAACTGTTTGCAATAGAAACAAGAAATATCTTTAAAAAAGATATTCCGTCGCAGGTTAAAGTTTTGTGTTGTGTACAAT
Source organism: Gari tellinella (assembly GCA_922989275.2). Lineage (NCBI taxonomy): Eukaryota > Metazoa > Mollusca > Bivalvia > Cardiida > Psammobiidae > Gari > Gari tellinella. The sequence continues at coordinate 60,066,318 of OV277858.1, forward strand.
GGAGAATCTGTTATTCTTTCCCTCACAGGGGCGGAACGCGGCCACACGGAAAGTGAATTGTAGACTACACCGCGTAACAAATATTTAACGATTTTTGTCACGCTTTTGAAGACGAACTAGCTCCAGTGATTGTCCGGTCAGCAGAAAACGCTTCAAAATGGTAACATACTCTTTATTTGGCTTCTAAATTGTTTTGAACGTCAGTATAAAAAGTGTAAGAATATCAAGGAAGGTCAGCTCATGGTGTGGTTGTGATAGTTATATTCGAATCGGTGAAACAAATGTAGAAAACATCACTTTCTTTTTGTATGGATTATCTATTATATCGGACTCCACTGTCATCTGAATTCAAGCATTGACTATGCGTATACGTGAATAATTCAAACGTAGTTTATATTTGCCATTTTGATGCCGTTATTCGAACTTTTCTGATCAAACTATGTCGAAGCAAATGTAACGCTTTTGAGACTACAACGTAACGCATTTTGCTTTGTTGACGAATACTTTGTACTTTTCATGATAAAGATAATCAATGTTTATACTGCTACAAATGCTTTTGTGGGCCGGTAGATGTTATACGACATCATGTTATATCGCATCCACAATGTAGACTAGCAGTCACTGTGGGTACAATTGGGGTTGCACAAAAAAGACGAGGCTATTCAACATTAAGGGAAAAGATGTACATGTGATATCGACAGAATCGATATTGAAACAAATACTGAAACACTTCAATTACCAAATAGAAAGATAACAGAAAGCCATGCACATAAAACAATAATAAAAACACCAACCAAACATGTCCATAAATAGCTATTTAACGATCTTGATGAAATGCCCTATCTGTGCCTTCGATTGAAGAAATAATAGACTCAACAGAAATTTCATATTCTACTTTTGATACTAAGGGTGCCGTTTTTACAGAGGTACCTGTGCAATTCGATAATGAGACAGCCATGTGTTGCAGTGCAATTGACATTTCAGTTCACTTGTTGTTGTTGTTGCTGCTAAGGATTAACGTCCCACAAGCTGTATTATTTATGCGAGCAGATGACTAGCCATTATTACCTGGACGTCCCTTCAACCGGCTGGGAATAATCCGGTGATATCTAGAGTGGCTGCGACAGATATCTAGCGATGGCTCCCAAAATTAAAAATTTCGAAGTCGTGTTGAGGTCCAACGATAACAAACTCCGTCCAAAGTGAAGGCTACAAACTGTATGAGGAAAAAAAATGTTGGTCAAGTGTTCAGCTATTGGGTACGCCTGTCACGCTTAGCCATGACTGAAGTCCCGTTCCTCTCCCACGACGTGAACGTCTCGGCCGGAGCGACAGAGTTCAGATCACTCGGAGCATATATACCTGTTATTGTACCAGGTGAACGGTTGAAAAGCATTGTCCAAAGATTGAGAGAGTTACTTCCATCTGTAACGTAATCCTTTTAGACAAGGGTCGGGACTAAGAATGGAAATAACTTTTTGGTAGATAGTGGTGATATGGATTTTGATCACATAGCAAGCCAACTATTTAGGACTTGTCAAATATAACGGTATTAAAACATTCATAACATGAGGTTCACTGCTGAAGTTATGGAATTCTGGACAGTTAGTTCGTCTCTGTGCCACGCCAAATCTATACGATTTATAGGCGGAGTTTATAAAACACAGGGGATTGACAGGACAATCTGTGAATCTCATGAACCGGACATTTCGAAAGCTATGTAAAATATATAACCTTATCAGTACATCGCTCGTGGCCAATCGCAGCAGATAAATGAAGTTTGAATCTAGAGTGAAAGTGGATTTACTTGGTTCGGAAACGCATGGGATCTGTGCTTTTAAATCTTTTGAGAAGAGCCGGATGACGGTCTAAAGCAGATTTGTCAGATTTGAAGGGTTTGAACCCCAGATTCGTCATTTTTGCACGTGTAGTTAAATTATGGCCAACAAGATTTTGTTTTTCAACATCCGTGTCTACCAATGGGCGCAATTGTACCCACCAGAGAGAAGGAGTGGTTACAGGAAACCCAGGCGCGGTACCCTACTCGTATTATCTGGTTATTTTTGAAGCCCCGCGTAAAGCACTGATACATCGGACTTCGGTTTATAAAGGCTCATCCGAAAGACGTGGATACGTCGGGGAATCGAATTCATGACCCCTGATACCACATACGAGTGTACTACCCCTGGACCACGAACCTGGGCCGGTCTTTTCTTCAAAATATCAAACGCTTAAGTTTAGATAGAAGTGGAATCTCTGCTCATCGAAAATTGTTTCAGTTAAACAGTTAATTACGCTAAAATGTCAACTGTTTGTCTTTAAGACATACTCAAGCAATGAATTATTACAGTTTCTAGATAATAAAGGCTTCTCTGATCCAGATAAGTCGTTGAAATACATACCTCCTTCCTTCCTTTTTGCAATACTCAATGAATCTTTGTAATGTTTCTTTATTGAATAGTAAAAATACCGATTACACAATGTTTAATGAAATTTTCAGGTTTAGTCAGCATCTTAAAACGGGCATAAATCGTCCAATATTTGTTTCGCGATGTAGTCCACAATTCGCTTACCGCGTGACCGCGTTCCGCCTCTGTGATTTCAATATAAACACTGAAATTTTAGACCAGACATCCCTTAGATCACAGTTGGACTCATCCAATATATAAGCATGGAAGAATCCATTTGGAGCAAATGATTTAGTAAGAAATAAGTCAGATATAAATTATATTTCGATTTTAAGACTAAATCCTTATGGGTTAATTTATGGTCTTAGTATTTAAGCAGTCAATTTCCCCAAGCGCCTAAACTGTTTTACTTTTTATCTGTCTTAATCAGCCACCTGCCAGTCGGGAACACTAAAACAGTGAAAATGACCACTGGTTGTACAGTATTAGGTTTCAGTTTCGGTCCATTATGGGCATCAGTGATAAATAACTTCAATTACAAGAATACAGCATGATATCAAGCACGGTTGACTTAATTAAACGTTTTCCCCCCATGTTATTGCAAACGAAACAATTGTTTTGGAATTAAATGTATGCTAGCTTTTGCAATCCATAATTTTAGTGTTAACTCTAGAGGCCACAGTTTTTATCCAATCAAGAACTTATGGATATAACATTGTGTGCACGTATAATCAAAATACATTGAAAATACATTGAATGTTTGTTAAACACACAATAATACATTTAACTTTCCAATGGAGTATTTTATAGTTGACAATGTATAAATGTATTTTAGTGTACAGAGCACTGGGCCATATATTAAAAACCTTATAAATATCCATTCAAATTGTTGATTTTATTGATAATTACCTAAATTATCTTAAAAATCTAAACCGGTATAATTGTTTTTAATATTGGTATACCAAGACGGCAAAGCAGTAAATTATATGTGACAGATGGAGTGAATAAAGTTTTGAAATGTGTTGTATGCATGTGAAATGTGTCATTAAAATGTGATGTCTGCATGTTGAATGTGTCAATGGTTAACTAACTAGCATATCATATATGTAGCTAGCATACTGTATCATATCTTCAAGGAAGCTACTTTATGACAAATTTATAGCAAATTTCACGATGTTTATAAAATCTTATTTAAAAATCAATTTTTAAAACACTTAAACGTCTATAAAATAGCCTTTTAAACAATTAAATGGAGAATATTTTCTATTACACGTTCCTCAAAAAGCGAGTGTCGCAAAAATGACCGACACTTGCCAATTCATTTTTCGAAAAGTGAAAAAAGGGTGGGAGGGGGAACTAGAGCCGGCGTGTTTTCCGGAAACACATGTTCATCTTTATTTGTCCTAATCGAACTCATCCGAACTCTTATGGTCATATACAATCTGAGAAAGTTTGAGAAAGATAAAAAATGTGGCCTCTAGAGTTTTAACATCAAATTTGTTGGCGACGAACGATTGACGACGGACGACAGACGCCGGACATTCAAGGATTGCCAAAGCTAGCATACATTAATTCCAAAGCGATTGTGTTTCGTTTGCGATAATATGGGACGGAATAACGTTTTCTCCAATTTGAAATTTAGTCAACCATGTTTGATATCATGCTGTTTTCTTGTAATTGATGTTATTTTACACTGATGCCCAAAATCGACCGAAACTGAAACTTAATACTGTACAACCAGTGGTCTTTTTTCACTATGTTTTAGTGTCCCCGACTGGCAGGTGGCTGATTAAGACAGATAAAAAGTAAAACAGTTTAGGCGCTTGGGGAAATTGACTGCTTAAATGCTAAGACCATCAATCAATCCATAAGGTTTTAGTCTTAAAATCGAAATATAATTTATATCTGACTTATTTCTTACTAAATCATTTGCTCCAAATTGATTATTCAAAGTGACCTGAAAAGGTTACACTCCGCCAATACTACACAATTGGTTTCCCTAATTGAAGTGGTAAAGGAAGTGTCCTTTTTTATAACTGAGTCCAATTTCACAAAGTGCCCTGGTATGTGATCAGGTTGTAATATGTTTGCAGTAGACACCGCCTCTTAGCTTGGAAATAGTTTTATAAATACATGTTACCAAAGAGCATTTTACATTGGACGTTATGTTCAGCGGAGTTGAGTGGTTTCTATTTAGACCTATCATTTTCAAATTCTCAACTAATGATAACTGGACAGAAATCTAGGTTGAAAGTCACATGCTTGAAACTGAATGGACTGATTGGATATGGGGACAGACTGATCTATTGTACCCATTTGCAAAGTTTACTGGAGATGAATTATTATTGTGAAATTAAAGACACAGTATGCAATTGCTATGACTGCATTTTTTATTTTAGATAGAGTAGCAGGATACGGTTTTAAATCATTGTTCTGTAATTCTGTAGAGGTTTTTAGTAGCTATATTTCACATGAAAGTTACTATAACTTAATGTGAATAGTTAGTGCAAAATTATAGACACAGTTTGCAATTACTATGGCAGCATGTTTCTATTTTTAGATATGACAGCTTTGTTTTAAGAAACTCCATTCAAGAATGAAGAGTGATAGAACAGTAGAATTGTGCAAGAATCTATGAGCAGCAGGATACGGTTGAAATTTTTGTTTGGTAATTCTGTAGAGGGTAGATTTTAATAGCTATATTTTACATGGAAGTTACTGTAATTGAATGTTTTGCTTTTCAATCCAAGGTATTACTATTCTTTGAAACCCTCAATTTTATGCTTTTTTCACACCCATCTACAACATTACTTCCGAAACGCCCTCCGCTGAATATCTTTTTTAAAGATATTTCTTGTTCCAAATGATCGCGTTTACACTAAAATTCACATAGCCATTGCAAACAGTTTGGAGTCGAATCTAATGTTGTGAGAACTTGTGGCCCAACCCCATTTCTATGTAGTTTGGAGTCAAATCAGATTCTTGATAATTCGGAGTCGGATCAGACTCCTAACTGCTTGCCATTCAGATTAGACTTAAATCGTACAAACGTTTTTAAAAGAAAGTTCTATATTCCCTTGCATTGCGGTTTCGTTTTTGGCATTTAAACATTGGGAAGAATAACATTTTCTCCAAGTGCTGTAAACAAGACGTTTTTCTTTCGTAGAAATAGTTTGCGTGCCCAAAGGGAAAGCTGAACGCTTCAAATATATTCGTTTTTTAGAAATGTCATATGTTTTGATTCATGCATAATATATAAGAAGCTGTCAACGGTGAGACGTGGGCATATTGCCGTTGTAGAAGTACATACTTAACGACCTAGTTGAGACTATTCATCTCAATTATGTCGGGAGTACTTCAATGGATGTTTTCATCGTGTTTGTTGGGAGGGTCCATGTTTCAATATTAGGGTTCTTGTCGAGATAATTGTTTGTATGCATACCTCGTTATTACAACCATTCAAATGAATATTTTGATGCTGTTTAACCCTTTTCTCGTCCAATTTATCGTGAGGCTTTTCCCCCCTTCGCCGCCATATTGTCGACTGCTTCAATATTATTGTCTGCAATATCGATCCGAAGTTAGATTTATGGCAGATTGGGTGACGTCATTTGGAAACCGGTGTCAACAGTTTGGATCCTGATCGTTTCCAATTCCGGTTTTGACTATTAAGAGTTGTTTCAGTCATGTATTGCTAAATGACAAACAGAGCCCTCTGACCAGCGTGTCTACACGATTGGCATAGAACATGTGAACATGTACTATTCACAGATACACTATTTTTAAAAATGAGGGGTTTACTCGTCGATACGGTTTAACTCTTTCCTCTCTGAGCATTTAAGTCTAGTCCACTTCTGACTTAAGGGTTGTTTTTGTCAATGCTTGGCATTATTATCCTTTATGAGCCCTCTGATCTGGGTCTTCACTGTTTGTGTTCCTATACACATGTACACTGTTTGCAATGTATGCCTATATGCGGGACTATGGTTCAAAGGGTTAATGTTTTTAAAGCGTTTGACATTTTTTAAACAATATACATGTACACATATACAAAGGACAAATCTTTTTTCCAAACTATTAATATTTTGCAAAACACCCGAATTATATATATTCCTATTTTAAGTTGTTTTAAGTGTAAGACACTTTTTGTATATCAGTTAAATGAAACAAATGAGGACATACATTTTGTAAAATGACTTGATCTTTATCAGAGTTTGGATATAATCATTAATATTATTCATATTATTTAATTACATTTATCACATAAAACCGACTCTGGGAGTGTTATAAAGCCATTCAATAAACTATAGTGAAATATCAATATTTGGGCTCCGGCCCTACCTGTTCGTCCACGAGCGCTGCATGGCGCTGGGCGCCAAATGACGTCATTTGCCATGGCGTTACTGTAAACAACGTCAAGTTTTGGCGGAAAATACATATGGCGGAGAGACAAAAAACTACGGATTCAGTTCACTTAAAAGGGGTTTAAAATGTTTATGTGATAAATATGATCTAACATTCGTGCTCATTATTTATCTTTCTTAATAAACGAGTTGACTAAAACAATATGACGCGAGCCTTGATAATTAATGAGCACTCATGTAAGATCCTCTATGTATGCATATCTCGTTCACTGTGCTAAATCAAGCGTGTCCATTACTGGTTTTCATTTTTTGTATTGTACAGTTTACAGTTGATTAGTTTATTATAGTAACACATAAGTTACATAAAATAGTTTCACATTGAGGTTACAATATATAACACAAATAAAAGAACAGGAGATATGCTAAAATAATTCTGCACACGCTTAAAAAGTCTTAAATGGTAAACCTAAAAACTGGATTATTTGTTAATAATCAACATTTCTTTAAAACAAAGAACGATGAGCAACACGTGTGCCTACTAAAATGAACATAATATACAGTATTTCTTTAAAACATTGAGAAAAAAAGTGTAATACATGTAGGGATGACAATCAGAACGTAAGATAACGGCCCTGTGATTTGGTGGTTTACAACATATGCTTATACATGTACATTGTACTTTACGGCATATACAAAATGTATACTGTATTGCCTGTTCCGTACGGGTAAGAATTCAAACCAAGCTCACTAATATTTTTTCTTTCAAATGCATTTTAACATAAATCCAATTCCTTAAGAAATATATACCTGGCTGTTTTGCATAAATATATACAAGAGGGCCATGGCCCACAAGTCGCTCACATGAGAACATTGTACCTAAACTGACTGGGCAAGACAATATCGTGATATATATAGCTATAAAAAGAGTTTTAAAAGTTTTCCTATATAAGTCTATATAAAACTGATAAGCCCCGGGGCAGGGCCAAATTTGATCAAGGGGTCATAATTTGAACAATCTTGATAGAGGACCATACGCTACAGGTCAAATATAAATGATCTGGGCCTTACAGTTTCAGAGAAGAATTTTTTTGGCTCGGGGTCATTATTTGAACAATCTTGGTAGAGGATTACAAAGCAAAGCTATGTAACAAATATTAAAGAACTGGGCCTTACAGTTTCAGAGAAGAAGAAATTTAAAGGATTTCCTATATAAGTCTATGTAAAACTGATTAGCACCGGGTCGAGGCCAATTTTGACCCGAGGGTCATAATTTGAACAATCTTGGTAGAGGACTGTTAGGCAAAGCTACATTTTAAATATAAATGATCTGGGCCTTACAGTTTCAGAGAAGAAGATTTTTAAAGATTTTCTTATGAAAAACTGATAAGCCCAAGGACGGGCCATTTTTGGCCCATGGGTCATAATTTGAACAATTTTGGTAGAGGACTATAAGGCAAAGCTATATGTCAAATTTTAAAGATCTGGGCCTTACATTTTCAGAGAAGAAGATTTTTAAAGATTTTCCTATATAACTCTATGTAAAACTGATAAGCCCCGGGGCGGGGCCAATTTTGACCCGGGGGTCATAATTTGAACAATCTAGGTAGAGAACCATAAGGCAAAGCTAAATGTCAAATATTAATGATTTAGGCCATACAGTTTCAGAGAAGACTTTCAAAGGTTTTTCTAAGAAAAACTGATAAGCCCCAGGGCGGGGCCATTTTTGGGCTCCTGGGTAAAAATTTGAACAATCTTGGTAGAAGATCATTAGGTAATGATACATACCAAATATCAAAGGTCTGGGCCTTGTGGTTTCTGAGAAGAAGATTTTTAAAGATTTTCTTATGCGTTAAAAGTTGTCTATACGGTCATGTTAGAAAATCTAGTCCCAAAGCAAGGGGAATAACTCTAGCCAAACACTTTGAACAAGATTTCGTTCGTCCTTGTCACTGATGCTTCTGAAAAAGCTTGGTTGAAATCTGAGGAGATGTTGTTTGAAAATGTGGACGGACGACGGATGACGGACGGTCACAATAGAGCTGTCATCCTGAGCTAAAAACCTGACTCCTACGTATAAAAAACAGGGCAAATGAATGGCCCAAATAAGGTTTCCAGTCTCTGAGATTGTTAACTGTTAAGTGATTTAAAGACACATTGTCAGCCTTAGGTATGTCAAGCAAGTTCTTAACTTATTTTAATACGAATCTGCAATGGTTGCAGGGCAAAATATGTGTTAAAGATTTGAGTAATTGTAATTGAAAACATAACACGTTAGCACTGTAAAATAAATTAACCCGTTCTACCGGCACTGCATTTATGTCAAGTATTGTAAATGTTTCTAAATTCGAATCTCACTGATTAGATGGTAAAATCATGAATCACAATTAGAGCTTCTGCAACTTTGTAGTTTCTTGGTATCGGATTTAATGCACATTATTTCAGTACATCATCTAATAGTCTAAAATGCATTATCAAACTTAACCCCATCAACTGCCTTACCCCGCGTACAATAGTTATTTGGAAACAGTTTTGCGGCGTCTGATCAGGATCCAAGCTGTTTTATACTCATTCCTAAATAACATTGGTTAACTGACATACTTAACTGAAAGTCGCTTTATGACTGAAAGTTTGCTAAAGCGGTGTTAAAACATAACAACTACAAATCAAATTCGTAGAATTTCATTTTGAGAAATAAAACTAAAGCATATGACGTCACGGCCTTATGGTGTAATAATCCGCCCAACAGAGTCACTACCTTATCATCGTCTGCTTTTATTTATAAAAGTCGGGGGGGGGGTGTTAGCGCTTTTGACTATAAAAAATGATACGTACGAGTGTAAAACTGTTTGGACCCTTAGCAGACGCCGCGTTACACAAATAGAGATTAAACTAAAAATGTTAGTTTGGTCGACTTTGGCAGTAAACAGTATACTGTTATTCTATAGATGTCCCTATGACGCTTAACCCATTTGTGCCCACGATCCCATACATGGGACATAGGCAAACACTGTAGACTCTGATAACCCTTTACCCAATAGCATGTTTCTAGTTTTGAAGACATGTGACCACTTAAAGCAGGTTGGAAGTAAAGCAGAATGTGCCTTAAGGCACATTCTGCTTTACTTTCAGCCTGCTTTAAGCTTCCATCTTCTAGAATATGGATAACATTTATTATAAAAACATATTTATGACAGATAAAATAAGAACTATTTTCTTCAGTGGAGGGATACATTAAATGTGCTAAAAGTCGCTTCTATGTGGGAAAGGGATAATGCGGCGTCTGATCAGAGTATGCACTGTTTGCTGATAGGAATTTCAATATAAAACAAAATGAAAATGAAAAACTTGACCAGGCATTCCTTTGATAAAAAATGATCTAATCCAATATTTAAACATGGAAGAATCCACTGGGCACAAAAGGGTTAATGCAGACGGTATTTTGGCAGAATAAGTGATTATATTCAAAATCAATAATCCTGAAACATTCGGGAAAAGCTGTGAGATATACGGCACCAATTATGAGAGTGGTCTCTTACACGTGTTCTTATAAGAGCTGCATCGATTTGTTGGTTAGGAAACATTGGTTGCAAAACAATTACCAAATTCAACACTCATTTGTAGTATATAACTCGTTACTCCATAGCCTGATTCTAGTTTTGTAGACAGGTTGCAACTTAAAGCAGATTGAAAATAAATTCGAATGCGTCTAAAATTCCATTCTACTTTATTCTCTGTGTGCTTTCATCTGCTAAGATATAGAAACATTGTGCATACATTGTATACCTGACTATTTAAAGTGGAACTAACTTCTTCAGTGGAAGAATAATTCAAGGCGTAAAAGGGGTATATATCGGAAAATTTGTTTAGAAAGTTTACATAATTTTTGTTCCCACATACAATGTAATTATATACGTAGAATTGGAGTTAACTTATAACAACATTAATTAGATCTGACCCTCCCACTACAATATAAATGTATCATTCATGAAAAATGAAAAAGTTTTAAGACATGTGACAACTATCTACTCTATTTTAGTATTGCTTTAAGAAGTCAAATGCATCATTACTCTTCTAATAAGATAGCAACTAACATATACACTCAGTGCAAAAAGAAACGCAAAAATTTGTCATCACAATATTATTTGTCAGTAGTTCTGCCTAGGGTTATCGATGTTATTATTGTTGCATTTGTAGCATCACAACATACACAAATCGGTTCGGTGTTTTAAACAGCTGAAGTTTGCTCTATCGCTGTCAAATTGATCGTGAGATTTTAACCTTTCACCGTTTCATTGTCGTCTGCTTCTATTCTGTTGTTTACCAGATCGTTTCAAAGTAAGATTCAATGTAATCGACTTAAAGCATATCGATACACTGTAAAATAAATGGACGCCGACGCGTAAAAACGCGTTCAATTTTATTGTTTTTGAACGCACATGTGTTTAATTATGAACACATGTCCGTTCAAAATGTTATCCACGACTTTTATTGGTCAGGATTGGGTGTTCGATAGGCGTTCAAAAATTATAATCCGTTCAAAAGAAGTTTGTCCGTAAACAAATTTTGCTCGGTTTGGGTGTTTTAGCTGCTCTGTTGTGTTTCGCATTTTAAAATGCATATTTGAAATGCAAAATAAATTCTGATATGGCTTTTATTAAGAGTGTATCTAAAATCGGTACTCCTGTTGAACGCAAACGTTCAAAATCAGCACGCCCGTTGAACACATGTGTGTGCTTACGCGGCGAGCGCGTGGAGCTAAAAATAGAACTACTGAGATATTTATTATCCCAGAGTTCCCTCTACGTGACGCAATTTCTCAATCTTGGGCCCGCCATTGAAGTCTAATTCTCGGACGCCTGGCTGCATTGTTGGATTTATTCATTGTTTCAGTCTATTTAGAGGTAAATGCAATCTTTTCTTTTGTAAATAGATCTACTCGTCGCTTGTACATAGCTCTATATATTATAATAATTCTATGTAAATACATGTTAGTTGTTTTAATCAGTCTGAACATGAATGTAAACATGACAGTTACCCCACCCACTGAAATAACCAATGCACTGTTAAACATGATGAAATGCCCATTCCTCTTAATAGTGACGAGCAAGCCCTTCGCCACCAGAACGCGTTATACATACTGTATTTACAAGCAAAGCACAACATATTCCAGAAACTTCTATAGACACAATTGTAACTTCTACCACTACCAGTCGGTTGCTTGAAAATAAGGAACAGTTCATAAAACAGGAATTTTAAGGCTGCTCTGTCTGATCTATAAACTATTTTTAAAGGCTGATCCAGATCTAAGTAATTAAATATTCATTTTAAAACAATCCAAACAATCAGGTCTACCACGTACCTAACATGCAACCTCTTATTTATACATTTTCATTATCATCTTTTCAGTTACCTTATGAATTCAAGATAACCATTGGGCAAAACAAGTGTTAATAGGGCGACAGAAAATTTGGAGAATCTAGCACAAGCTTGCCATTGCTTATAGTGAAGCCACTCGGACCAGACGCATTTGAAGAAGATGAACAGGTATACATTCTTACTAGGTTATATAAGTTAGTTTATAGCAGCTGATCACAAGGTAATACATTACAATGGTTGCAGATAAAGCCTTGAAAACAACAAATAATAAGCAGACTTCTTAATTTTTATCTTTTTTTTTTTAAGAAAACCCATCAAAGTTTTGTGATCACCCACATGACCCAGCTTTTTCTTGTCGAACTTGGCGTTGTGGCTTGGCAGTTAAACCGTATGGAGCATATTCAGACGCCGAGTTACGCTGCGTCAAAATTGGCTTCAAACTGTTTTTAAATGATATATCAGGTCATACCATTTTTGTTATGTTTTCATGTGTTTATCTCATTGCCTCTTGAAGGTAGATTATTATGTCATAAATTCACAATGACACGTATGCCCTTTTGTCATAGACATAAGAGAAGACCATGAGGAATTTTACATTCAAATTGGCGTCAAAGAATGACATTGTGACGTCCCCCTTGAAACTTCAAATGGACAATTACAGTTTCCAATTTAGTCTAGGCCATCTTTTACTAGATGTATTAAGGGGCTATCTTTTGTAAATATATTGTAAAATGACAGAAGATGCAGACCCCGATCAGATGACTGAATTAGTAGTCCTGTGATCTTGGTCTTCACTGTTTACATAGGACAAATATTCAATTAATAGGTTTACTATTTCAAATGGTTAATAATATTTAATATACATGTACTATTTTTCTTGAAAATTGCTCGATCTAGTCAGTATTGTTATCTTGTTGTTAATTTCATGTTTTGCATGAAAAGTACTTGTATATGTGTTTAGGGCCTCATTGAAGATTTATCTTTAACAAATTAGCTCTCTCGTAAAATAATGACTTTATCAGCTATATTATTATTATTAAATTTATAATAATTATTATTATCCATTTGTGCAGGAATCACATACTATTGATCCAACAGCAATGGAAGCATATGGGTACATCGAAAGTGAGACAAAGTATGACAGGTATTGGCAGGGGCAGCATCATCACATCTGAGGAACTAAGCTGTTATGGTTCACAATGTAAGTACTATATTCTCAAACATGTTAATTGAAACACAAATGTTTCACAGATGAGGTCTAAGAATGGCTCCATCAAGATGGTCAACATATATAGGGTCAGTGGATATACGTGACAACTTTCAATGTCATTAAGAGATCAAATATGACAAATTTAAGCTTCGTCATTACTTTGAAACAAGAGGGCCATGACCCACAAGTCACTCACCTGAGAAAATAGTACCTAAGCTAACTGGGCAAGACAATATTGTGATATATAGTTATTAAAAGAGTTTTAAAGTTTTTCCAATATAAGTTTATATAAAACAGAAAAGCCCCTGGGCAGGGCCAAATTTGATAAAGGGGTCATAATTTGAACAATCTCCGTAGAGGACCATAAGGAAAAGCTACAGGTCAAATATAAATGATCTTGGCCTTACTGTTTCAGAGAAGAAGATTTTTAAAGGTTTTCCTAAGAAAAACTAATAAGCCTAAAGGCGGGGCCAATTTTGGCCAGGGGCTATAATTTCAACAATCTAGGTAAAGGATCACAAGGCAAAGCTATGTGACAAATATTAAAGATCTGGGCCTAACAGTTTCAGAGAAGAAGATTTTTAACATTTTCCTATATAAGTCTATGTTAAACTGATAAGCCCCGGGGCGGGGCCAATTTTGACCTGGGGTTATAATTTGAACAATCTTGGTAGAGAACTATAAGGCAAAGCTACATTTCAAATATAAATGATCTGGGCCTTACAGTTTCAGAAGAAGATTTTCAAAGGTTTTCCTATGAAAAACTGATAAGCCCAAGGGCGGGGCCATTGTTTTGTCCCAGGGTCAAACTTTGAACAATCTTGGTAGAAGATCATAAGGTTATGATAGGTACCAAATATCAAAGGTCTGTGGGCCTTTTGGTTTCTAAGAAGAAGATTTTTAAAGATTTTCTTATGCATAAAAAGTTGTCTATACGGTCATGTTAGAAAATCTGGTCCCAAAGCAAGGGGAATAAATCTAGCCAAACACTGTGAACAAGCTTTCGTTCCCCCTTGTCACTGATGCTTCTGACAAAGTTTGGTTGAAATCGAGTCAGTGGTTTCAGAGGAGATGTTGTTTGAAAATGTGGACGTACGACCGTCCTACGGACACCGGACGACGGACGGAATGGTCTCACAATAGCTCATCCTGAGCCTATGGCTCAGGTGAGCTAACTACATGTACATGCGATAGATACTTAATATTTGGCGTTTGAACTGAAATCAAGAAGCCCTTGATTGCATGGCAACTTTGGTAATGTCAGACAAAGGTCTAGGCCATTTAGAGGTCATATAAATTACAAAATATGCTAAATTTAACCTTAGGTATTTAAAACTACGTGTGATAGAGGTTTCATGATTGACATGTGTACTCCTCTGTAGAAATTGTTGAGCTCGGTACAACCTTAGTCTTGTCAGGCAAAGGTCAAGGTCATTTTAAGTGGTCACATCAGCAGGCAGTGTGTTTCACACACATATCTTGTTTGGTGTGCATTTATGAATTTAGCAAAAAAAACACTTTCAGGCCAGGGGTAGAAACGCAAGGGCAGTCAGGTTACAGGAAACAAATTATTTTTAAGAACGAAGCATAAAATTACATGTTCAAATCTGTCTTAATTCTTTTTTAAAAAAAGAGAACATATTCTACATAAAACAGTAAAAGCTAATCGGTTAAAGCAAAAATCAAGCAACAGAGAATAAAATGTTTGGTCTGATCAAGCCTTTTTACTGTAGGCTATCCCTGTGGACAAGATCTCCAAAATGTTGAAGACTTAGGAAGGATCGCCACCAGTCTCGGTGATATTCAACGACGAAGCACGCCAAACAGCAGCTTTCATTACTGGGCGATGAGGTGACTATAAAGTGTTACGTAAAATGATCAATGGTGAAAATGTTGCAGCTGATGGCTGAGTACTACATATTTGATCTAGACTACCTCAAGGCATATACCATGTTCCTTGGTCTACTACAACAGTTGGTGCTGGAGGAGAGATTTGCCAAGGAGTCCTCCAAAAAGTTAAAATTCTTTCTGGAAAATATCAGACCTGTATTCGAAAAACTGTCAAAGGAACACAACAATTAATTCAGCTGAAAACTATATAAACTGAAGAGAATTTCTAAATCACTGGGTGTCGCCAAAGAACGTATACATGTGGTGCTGATGCTTTTGATATTTTGACATGTTACAAGAGTGACTGAAAAAGTGTCATGACTTTTAATTGAAATTTGCAATACGTATAGGCATTTTCAGTGTTAACTTTAGAATCACACCAAGTCCCAGTGAAAACGTATGAGTACCTTATGCGTGTACATTGTACAATATCTTGAAGTTGAAATCTTCTGAAGATTGAAAATGTCAGGGTCCTTGCTTATAAAGCGTTTGAGTTGAGTCTGAAATTGTTCTCAAGCCTTTGATTGGTCAGGTTTGAGCAAACCTTGACTTAACTCAAACGCTTTAGAAGCGCTTAGCCTGCTGACAATCATTATTAAATTGTGTTGATGATAAAAATGTACAATATCAACTTTGTAAAGAGATCTACTCTAAGTTGTGAAAAAGAAAAATGTTAAATAAAGGTCAATAAAACAACTACTCTTTTTCCAAATTAGTTTCTAACGGCCGTATGGTGAAAGGCAGGGAACTATTTAATCTGCATTAAGGAAACGTCATCGGAAGTAGAAGGCAGGCAATTTCAAGCCTAAACTTTGATTTAAATTGCACATTCAATACTTTAACAATATCTGTTCAAACGTTTGCAAACATGTGTTCAAAATGCGAATGTCAGGATGTTCAAATTTAAACACGTCTGTTCAAATAGTGTTCTAAATTATTGAACACTAATCGTTCAAATTTGAAGTAGCTTGTGTTCAAACGAGAATGCCAGGGTGTTCAAATTTAAACATATGTGTGTTCAAACAATGTTCTAAAACTTAACACAATTCCTTTGAACACGTTCTACATGTTCAATATCTGTTGCATCGATTTTGAACGCGTCACACGTTAATAAATAGAACACCAAAATGCGTTCAATTTTGAACACATGGTGTTCAATTTGAGCAATTTTGAACGGGATGCGTTAATATTTGAACACTATGTTGAACACCTGGTGTTAAATATCAGAACACCAATTGAACGCAATGACGCATTAAGACGCGTTCAATATCTGTTGCATTATTGCGTTTAATACGTGTTCTAGTTTTTAACACTTGAATTTACAGTGTACGAGTGTCAAACAATTTGGATCCTAATCAGACGCCGCGTTACGCGGCGTCTGATCAGGATCCAAACTGTTTGCTCACGCGCTTTTTGGTGTCATTAGGAGTGAAAGGGTTAAAAGGCGGCACAGTGTTTTTGAGTATTTATTTCTGAACTTGTTACAGAATTAAATGAATCTTGAGATATAGTCTAAATATTCTAATTTTCTTCAATATAAGTATCTTTATCTGCGCCTGAGCACGATGTGCGTTTCTTTTTGTGCTGAGTGTACATGTATTCAACTGTATTTAAGTCTGTTGGTTGCTTAAGCAAAGATCAGGATAAAGCAGCCTGTTCCTGAAGGAAAACAACATACCGCCCATGAGTTTTCGTTTATGCTGTTTACGCATAAGAGTCCGAAGTTTCACACATGCTAGGGTTCTACTTGGAGTTGAGCTAATGTTAGCCATCATTCCTTTACAATCTTAAAATGTAATTTATGGTATTGGGGGTTAAGTTTTATTCTTTATTCTGTATTTATAATCCACGAAGAAACGTGCATTGCAAACGGGTTGGAGTCAGATGTTGTGCCAAGTATCTCGGCTTACAAGGTTTCCAACTGTTCGACATTCGGATTGACATTTGACATTCACTGACGCATCATCATTTTCAAAACACTGTCCTTTTCTACACGAAATTGCATTGCGAATCGTTTTGTTCATTCGTTTTTCTAACGTCCAAAGAAAAGGTTGCACCCCACCCATCTTGTGTACTGTTGTCTGAACGCAAAACTAGCTCTCCTTTCAAACCTGGAGAACACCTGGCTCACTGTTTTGCTTCGATGAACCGCCTAAAGAATAAATGTTTCGATTGATTCTGTATTAAATGTAGAACTCTTGAGATGAGTCAAGTCTGAGATCGTTCTCAAATTTTGATTGGTCAGGGTCCAAGGTTATAATGCTTTTCAGTTGAGTCTAAAGTCGTTCTCAAGCATTTGATTGGTCAGATTTGAGCCTTGGCTCAAATCTGACCAATCAAATGCTTGCGAAAACACCCAGACTCAGCTCAAACGCCTTACAACCTTGGACCAAGGTCAAGCGTTTGAGATCGATATCAGACTCAGCTCCATCTCTTTGTAAGCCAGGACGCTGCACATTCCCCACAAGCACACACAACCATGTGCACTGTTGTCGAACTCCAAACACATCTCTATCTCAGTAACATATAGCCTGTTTCTATTTTTGAAGATACGGTATTACTAAAAGCAGGTTGAAAGTAAAAGAGAATGCGCCTTAAGGCACATTCTGTTTAACTTTAATCATGATTTAAGCCACTCCCTACTGGGCTATCAAAACTATTTCTTTATGTAACATATTTGTAACTGTATAAAGCTGAAATATTCTTTTCAGCTGATGAATAAAATAGAGATGTTTAAAGGCGTATTTATGATGCAATAGGTTAAACAATGAAATAAGGGTGTGTTCTACCCACGAGTGACGTAAACATGAAATCACTGAACATCTTTTGTTTCCTCTAAAAACCTAATGGAGCAGATGTGCACAGCAACATTCCTCTGTATCTACATGTACAAATCTTTGAGATAGATCATGAAAATTTATTCTAAAACTGAATTCCCAAGTGAGATATCAAATTCAAACTCGTTATTTATTTGATAAGAAACAAACACTCGGGATTGTAACATGAACACTATGGTACATGTACAGTGGAGAAGTCAATATTCACATATTACGCTTATTCTGTTATATATATTGCAAACAACTCGAACCCAGATCAGACATCGGGTAACCCGGCGTCCTACCTGCCACCAAGATACTCAATTTTTCTAAACTAAGTGCATGGTATTTGACTTGAACGGGAAAGAATGACGTATTCTCCACTGTGCTGTTCCGTCTGAAATATTGGTTGTTATCACATGGCTTAAACTTCTTTTCGAAATAGTGTCAGAGTGTCAAGCGGTTTCGACCTTGACTAAAGACGCCTGTTTCCGCAGGGTATTGTTTGGATTCAAACTGTTTACAAAGGCAAACACGGTTTCGCAGTTAACCCCCTTCACTGCATTAGGCCTACCCAGAGCACACCAGTTTTTTGCAAACAGTTTGGATCTGGACCAGACGACGCGTAACGCGTTGTCTGATCAGGATCCAAACTGTTTATCACTCATTTCAATATTTCTTCGGTCAAAATAGCATTAATTAAATTATAAGAAAAAAGCAGACGACAATTGTTAAAAATTGATGACGTCACGGCAGTGAAGGGGTTAACGTACAAACAGTGCCATGAAAATAGAAACGGCAACATGTTCTCGTAACCAATTACCCAATAAACAGGCATTTTTACGCCTGTATTTTATTCCTTCACAGAAGATCATAGTTCAAGTTTATACAGTCATGAATATGGACCATAAGGAAATTCTGCCTTAATTTCTGCCTGATTTACGTGGTCATTTGTCTTTAAAACTAGAAACTGGCCATTGGGTAATGGGTTAAAATAAACTTAAGATAACAGTTTATGCGGACGTTCAAGATTATCTTAACCCATTTGTGCCCACGATCCCATATAGGGACATAGGCAAGCAGTGTATACTCTGATCAGACGACGCATTATGATGCGTCTGATCGGAGTCTACACTGTTTGCTGATAGGAATTTCAATGTAAAAAAGTGAAAATGAAAATTTTGACCAGGTATCCCTTTGATAAAATATGGACTAATCCAATATAAAACATGGAAAAATCTACTTAAGTGACTCCCGATGTGTTCATTAGAGATACAAATTTGTAAACAGTTAAGATCAAGACGAGACGACTAGTAATGAATATCGAAACAAACTCGATACAGAAGTCCTAGGAATTTATGCAAAAGATTTAAGCAGTAGCTAAAACTATTTAAACTATTATCTTATCGTATTCCTATATTATTCTATATTAAAGTATCCCCAAAAAACTTGAGATGCGAGAATGTAAGGTCAAATTCTCGCATCCTTTTCCGGCGTTTACAGTACTGAACCTGATTAAATTAACAATTTTTGCAATTCGCTTGCAATTCGGTTGCAATTCGAGGGCAATTCGCTTGCGATTCAAAATACTAACTTTACCCTCGGGTAAGTTTTCTTGAATGGTGTATCTCACAAATGTTCGCAAATATGAATTCGTTTATGTTTTCGATTCCATTTTGGTCACAACATCTTTGGAACATTCTTGTACAAATATTCAAACGTAGGATTTGGTTTTTGAAGCGCCCGATTCGATGGCAATTCGATGGCAATTCGCTTGCGATTATCGATTTAATTTAATAAGGTTCAGTACTGTATATGAGTTGCTTAAATCCAGTATCCATTTATTGACACTTCGTCAATAGTTACAAGCGTGTCAATATTACTAAGACATATATAACATGCTATTAAAGCTTTCTCTCTCTCTCTTCAATATTCATTGTTACAATGATCCCTTTACCTGATAGCCTATTTCTAGAATTGAAGATAGGTGACTACTTAAAGCAGGTTGAAGTAAAGCAGAATGTGCTAGAATATAGAAAATATTCCCATATATACATGACTGATTAAATTTGAACTATTTTCTTCAGCGGAGGAATAAATCATATTCGCTAAAAGTCGCTTCTATTGTGGAAAGGGTTTATGTTGCTGTTTTGTCGTCTGCATAGGCGGTGGTATTTAGTACTCAAACATAAAGTTTTGTTAAGTTTTCGTTTTAGCTTTATTGCTCAAACGTATCAGTGCTGGGCCGATCACACTTGGAATACGAATGTATCAAGTCTAGAAGTGTCTAAATGTGTGGATTGATGGGAAAATCTGGGACAGTCGATCTATTAAGTTTCGCTGAGTATTATATAGGTTGCATTAATTTTGTTGCCAATATTCAAAGCATTTTTGTCCGGCCTCGACGCTCAAGCGTTTAACTTACGATTAAACATTTTGCAGTTATCATAATGCGGTATTCTCTGTATATACTCGGTATACAAATTACTTTCACTAGTTGCAATAATTGCTGCTATAACAATAATTATTATATTTTTGTATTGGTGTATTACAGTGGATAAAACGTTATTCTTTCCCAATAAACGCGTTTACGCTACAACTATTATTTACTATGCAAACAGTTTGGAGCCAGAGCAGACGCCGGGTAATATACTTTAATTTAGTACTTTGCGATAAAAAGCATTCCATAAGCTTGCCCTTGACTCGTATATCATATGTATGCAGGTAGATATTATCTCAAATATAGTACAAATATTTTAGTATGTATTGGAATAGTGCATTGGTAGTATAATGCTGGGGGGGGGGGGGGGGTGTTATTTCGTAATAAACGCGTTGATGCTAAAACAATTATGTCAATAGAAACACTTTGGTGGCAGATCAGACACCGGGAGCAGACGAAGCGACAAACTGTTTGCCACTCAGATTAAATTGTGTCAGAAACTTAAATGCGGATTGAGTTTTGCGTATAATAAGAAGTTTAGGTATCTGAAATTGACAAAGAAAAGAAATGAAAGGTTTATTTTGAAGAGGAGGGTGCGATTTTTACACGGGTAAACACCTTGTCCTTTTGGTATAAAAAGAACACGGCCGAATGTTGCATTATCCTTGTTATTCCTAACATTTAACACTCTTGAACTCTAACAATTATGACGAAGTCACTGATACAAACCAGCACGGAATAATAAAATTACAATGATTTTAATCTCAGTGTTTGTTGCAGAAGCAGTTATTGGCACACATCTTACCGATCTGGTTATCAGCGAACACGTTAAAAATACAAAAAGGGAAAAATTAAAGAAAACAAATCAGTGCTAAGAATGTTGTGATTCCCTTGAAGCCGAGGTCTGATCAGGCACCAAGCTGTTTACAACTCAGATTCAAATATATATTGAGAACTTTCAAGTTTGTGATATTTGTGATATTTCTCCATTCTTATGTATTGCGGGAGACTCTAGCGTGAAGCTGTTCAGTACGGGAGTCACTGCGGAGTTGTTTACTCCATGTTCCTGACAAGATTTGCTGATGGTAGCATTTTTCTGTTTAAAACTCTTTTACTGCCAGTGGCGCAATAAGGCGACTTTGACAAACAGCTTGGATTCTGATCAGACGCCGCGTTGCGCGGCGTCTGATCAGAATCCAAACCGTTTGACACTTGTATCGATATTTCTTCAGTCAAACATACTCTAAATCTGACTTGACAAAATATTCCCGACGACACTATGAATGCAGACGATAATATGGCGGTAAGATTGTTAAAGCAGACGATACAAAATGGCAGTGATAGAGTAAACGTTTCTCTTCATTAAACTGCAGTCAACCATGATATCGTATGTATCAGAATTTTCGGCTCCACATATGTAACAATTTTCCATTTCGATTAAAAACCTCATATAAACGCGTGTCAAACAGTTTTGACCTATAGTATTCTGGTATCTGGTGTTGATCCAAAGTGTTTGCAGATATAAACCGTGTTGTGCCTGGCAGAAGGAAGGTTAAAATCACAACAATCAAGACTGGTTTGTTGCAAAGTTTGAGTGAGTATTGAAATTAGCCATTTCAGTGCAATATTAGTCGTGAGGTTTTTACCCCTTCACCGCTTTATTGGCCTACGCTTCAATATTATAGTCTGCAATATCGTTCCAAAGTTACTATGACTATGATCTGGTTCAAAACTGTTTTTTAGTTTGGAAACTAGGTGATTTCGGCTGTGAAAGGGTTAATGCTAAAATGCCGTGCTGTCTATTATACTCAGAGGCTTTCCGAAGAAATCATAGCTGTAACTAATATTGATTTGTAATAAAACATGGAACAATAACTATTCATAATGCTTTCTTTTACAATTCCTAATGTATGAATGCGGACAGTTACTGAGATTGTTGATTTTATTATACACGAACTGACGTTTGAAACATTGTTGATTTCAAACAATTTAGATGCAGTGCATCTCGATATTTGAACTCACTTAATTCGGAAATATCCGTATTTCTACAGTTGAATATCATTACAGCCTTCCCTTCCTATTTCGGCACACTGAACAACGATTCCTTCCTTATAACAAGGCGTGTCGCTATTCCCCAAACAAGACAATTATGTCTAACGCTTTCTTAACTGCAATATCGACTGCTTAAAATTGTTGTCTGTTCTTGTTACTCAAAGTTACGTATTTGACATTTTTGAGAGAAGAAACATAAAGACGAGTGGTAAATAGTTTGAACCAAGATCAGATGCCGCGTTACACGGCGTCTGATCTGGGATCAAACTGTTTGCAATAGTAAGCCAAATTATATGCAGCACTCCCTATAATAACTTCCCCCGAACAACACAAGATTCAAAGATTCAAGATTCAAAAGGTTTATTGTAATTTAAACATAACTATAATGTTCATCGTTACCTACATAACATGATTATAAACATACATAACAACATGACAAGATAAGGTTGGAATATAAATACACATATCCCAATGGATGCTGTTGTAGAGAGGGATCACTGTGTTTTAAATGCGCTATAGTCGAATATACCCGTATCTCAAAGTTAAAATGCGGCTCAGCCATGTTTTTACACCTTCAACCCTAGCGACGAGTATACTCGTCATTTATAAACAGTGTCCCTGTAATCATTACACGTATTCTATGCAAACAGTTGGACCCTGATCAGATATTTCCTTAAGGAACCCTCTGACAGGGTCTATACTGTTTGTCATTTTGAAATACATTCTAAAAATCAACCCTAAATAGAATCTAGTCAAAAATGAACTAGACTTATTTTGAAATTGGAATTGTCCATCAAAAGTGTCAGGGGTGAATTAATTAATTTGAAATACGGGTATGTTCCACTTAAGCGAGATATTGATAGTCGATTGTATATGGATTTGAACTGAATGACAATTGTCTCAATTTGAACAAACAATAGAGCCTACACATTACGAGAGTAGTTTAAAATTTTTGATACTGGATCTATAACTTCATTATAATAAGTGCAAAATGCATGCGTGCTATATCATTTTAAAGAACATTTCTTTGCCGACAGGGTGGTATAATTCACGATAAGATCGCATTACTCGATCAGTCCAAACATGAACCTAAAATGACCCCTCCTCGAGGACACGGTGCCTTTTTGTGTATTGTTGAGCTAATTTTCTGAACACAATTTGATACTATAAATATTATTACGGCTTTATTATTTTGAAAAAAATTATGAAATTGTCTGGTAAATAAAATCAGACAATTATGCAAACGCTACAGTTTTAAATGTTATTAACGCATGAAATATCAAAATAGAGCTAATACTAAACACGTACTGAAAATATAATAAAAAATTAACCTACTTTTATGTATAAAAGTAAACAGCGGAGGAGTAAGTAGAACGAACGATCCCTTCAGATTTTTTAAACTTTAATGTTCAAACCTAACATTTTCAACTAATCAATAGTCTTCTTCAGGGTATAATTTAAGCAGTGAGTGAAATTACAAACTTTTTTATATCAAATCAGGCTATAATTGAAGCCATTGAAGTAGATTTTCCTGTTTTAAAATCAAATGTAGATATACTGATCTAGAACATTTCATAGCGTTCGAAGAAAACATTTTTACTTTCGTCATTAGCAAAATAAGAACTATTATTTTTGAAAAAATGAAATTTTAGACAGTTTACCCATTCAATCGAAATAAATGTTTTATTTACATTTAAATTTAGACATAAACTGATGTATTTAAAAAAAAAAAGTTATGACGTCAAAAAATAATGTCTGAAAAATGCCATGTGCCAGTGTCCTCGAGTAGGGGTCATTCAGGTTTATGTTGTGACTTATCATGCATTTTACCATCGTGTAGGTGAAGAAACAGTTCTTTAAAATGATATATCACATATCCATACTGCATGTGTTATAATGAAGTTATAGATCAAGTATCTTTACTATTTGAACAACCCTCGTAGAAGCTACATGTATTGTAATGAGAATATTTACAGTATAACCTGCCTTTTCCAACTGGTACCAACTGATGATGTTGGATAAAGCAGTCCGCCGGTTAATGCAGGTTTTTCAAACTCGCCTAAGTGGCAATGAACACCGGATATACAGACATTCAGCCAAAGAAATACTCGACTTATACGTTAATCATAAATACTAAATGTGTGTTATTACCATTAGTAATTACTAGAATTTAATTGAATATGACATAATATGTGGTTTTGTTACTTATGTTTTAAGATGATGTACTTATGTACAAGTCTGAATAAAAAATGTTCTGTTCTGTTCTGTTCTGTGAAACTTTGTTTAAGAACGTTTCAAATAACCATTATACGAATACATTCATGTAGTTTTACAAAAGCTTAAGGTCAGATGAGTCAAAAATGGGGTTGGTAAATCAAGTGGTTTTGGCGAGTTTATGTACCTGGTTTCCTTTTTTGAGCTCAGGTTGTAAGTATTGTAAAATGGACAATGAAACGTGTTGTTGGTGTCTTATCAAGGATAGATAATTTGCTATGAGAGTCTGTTATGTATAAATCTTTAAACCGATTTGTAGCCGCTATCTCATATATGGGACATAGGCAAACAGTGTAGACTCTGATCAGACGCCGCATGATGGGAATCTGCATATTTGCGGATAGGAATTTCAAAATAAAACAAGACATAAACTAAAAAATTAGGCCAGGAAGCCCTTAGATCAAACCGGCATAATTGGTAGCACACTTGACTGTTGTACCGTGGAGAATCTGTTATTCTTTCCCAATAAACGCGTTTACGCTAAAACTATTATTTGCAGTGCAAACAGTTTGGAGCCAGATCAGACGCCGGGTAACCCGGCGTCTGATCAGGCTTCAAATTGTTTGCCACCAAGATAAACATGAAATATCAGAATTGTTCAAAAGTTGTTCTTTTCTACATTTTAGTGCTTTGCGTTTGCGTACGTTTGCGTTTAAACGGGAAAGAATAACAGATTCTCCACTGTACCAGGGGTCGCGGGTTCGATCACCTGCAGGACCAAGTCATTCGGAATAGACTTTATAAACCGATGTCTGATGTATCAGTGTTTAACACTAGGCATCCCAAAATAACCAGATAACTCCTAGTAATAAGACTAGGGTTTCGCACCCGGGTTTTCTGTATCGGCCCCGCTCTCTCTGGAACGTCCAAATAGCCTAAAGATGGCAGAAACAGCCGCTTTCAAACAACCTACACAATTCCTTGGATAAATAATGGAGTAATCCAATATATAAGCATGGAAGAATCTACTTGGGCAAATGGGTTAAATTGCTCTTATAAAGGCTCGTAGAGGTAAAACTATTAGATAAGAGCAATTTGATAAAGTGTTGCTATTTGAACCCATTTTGGATTCTTCCATGTTTATATATTGGACTAGTCCATTTTTTATCAGAGGGATGCCTAGTCAAAATTTCATTTTCATTTTTTTTTTATATTGAAATTCCTATTAGCAAACAGTGTAGACTCTCACATTATGCGGCGTCTGATCAGAGTCTACACTGTTTGCTTATGTCCCAGCTATGGGATAGTGGGCACGAATGGGTTAATTCCCTTTCAGGAATATTTTATGGCCATAATTACCACTGATTATTGAACTGTGATCCCGGATCCGCCATTGCAAACTGCTGATTACCCAGACGGAAAGTTGCCCTCCTATAGAAAACCTGTATCCGCTCCTGGGAATAGCGTAAAGCTGGTGCCTGTGAATTTCAATAAACTGAACAGGAAGATTAATGCACCCGGAGACTTGGTCTGGCATTCTTCAATTTGTCAAAACCATTTCAAGGAACAAGTTAATTTACACATTCACCCTATATATTCCGATACACACTCTTGATTTCCCAGTCGCGAGATAGCAACGACTTGAAATGTTCTGTGAATAAATATCACTTTTCCTTTCTCAGAGAAATACAGCAGGGCTGCCATAATTTGGTCACTTCAAAATTCTAAGATTTCCAATTTTTCTATTTTTCAAGAGCGTTTACTTAAATCAGGTTGAAAGTAAAGCAGAATGCGCCTTCAGGTGCATTCTGCTTTACTTTCAACCTTTTTGTAAGCTACCATCTGCTAAGATGAGGATATTGTAAACATCCGGAGAAAGAGCAGCCCTGATTCAGTCAAACTTGTGTCAAGCTGAGCTGAAAACACAAAAATTGTTTTAAGTACATATATATCAATCATACATACATCAATCTTCATGCAGGACAAACATATATAAGAAAGCTCTTCAATACACTTTCTGTTTTCCTATTGCCCTGTATTTAGTTGTCACACATCTTCAGAGAAGTTATGCTTCTTTAAAATAGTGATCGCTTTAATACACGTTAGACTGTGTTCCACTTTTGGGGTAAGTCTTCGATTTGATTCAGAAACAGAGGTTTCGGGCCACATGCTTCCCAACGGATTCGATATTTAGGAGAATAAAAATTGTGTGGAATAAGCAGACCTTATATTGTATTCTCTGCATTCATAATTATCTTTATAACAAAACGAATCTTCACTGCCGTGACGTCATCATTTTAAACAAAATGTCGTTGATCTCAAACTTTTCGAGTCCTTATCTGACGCCATATAAAGCGGTGTATGACCAGGATCCAAACTGTTGGCAAATCATTCTTTTATTTGTGGCAGGGCATTGCAGGATTAAACTTTTTTTTAAATCGTGGTTGGTGTGCACTGCTTGATTGCTAATGATGTCTTGATTTGTTTCGGTATACCATAAGCAGGAACTGTATTTTACGTAGCGTTGATAGATAGGAATAGAAGTATCAATCTTGTAGTGTTTTTTTTTGTAAAGAAAATTAGCCACGACGTCATCAATTTTAAGCAACTGTCGTAAACCAATGTCTTTATTTGTGAAAATCAAATTAAAATATTTTGACTTAAGAAATATTGAAATGAGTGTCAAATAGATTGGACCCTGATCAGACACCACATTACGTGGCGTCGAATCAGGATCAGAACTGTTCGCAAATAATTGTAGAGTTAAAGTTTCTAACACATTTTCAGATTGATGTTTTAATAAAAAACGCAGAAATCTGCGTTTGCGTGCACAACGAGATTGCTAATGATGTCTTGCAGAGCATCATAAAAGGATAGTATTTCAAAACCTAAAACCCTTATGCCTCGATGGAACCCTATAATGCGACTACTTATTAGGACTGTCGTTGTGCGGTGGTTTTAATGAGTAGTCAAAGTGGGTCCGGACACCCGGAAAATAATACAAAAGGAAAAAAAGAGAAAATAGGAACATTGACGTTATGTTGTATGTCCGTTTCATTTCGGTTGGATCATCTGGGGTTCCGGTAGAACATACTCTTGAGAAAAATGGCTAGATCCGCGCATGTTCTAGTATGTTTTTTCTATTTCATGAAGGCCTACGGGTTTTACAAAACAATAAACACGGCAAAAGTGTCTAAACAGAAAATACTTCATATCGATTTCATGAATACAGTTCATCAGTCAAGTTTCTGCTGGAAACATCAATAGTTAAGACGGTATGTTTGTGATCACGATTGTTGACCCCATTCGGAACCACTCGGTAAATTCCGACTTCTTTCGGGATCTACGGAAGCTGCTCCGATTGTGCTGACACAAGCATTTACTTCAATAAAACGCAATACAACACAGCAGCATTGGAAGTCTTTAACACTGTTGGCGACTTGAAGCTGAACCATTTAACCATGAGCGTGTTTCTCGTTTTGAAGACAGGTTGCCCGTTAAAGCAGATTAAGGCCATAAGGCGCATCCTGCATAAGCTACATGTACCATCAGATTTACAATTTTCTTCAGCAAATAAAGTTGTTGCTCAAAGAAGATTGACCGCAGGGCTTCATATAAAGGGAGGATTTCAAAAAATAAAAATAAATAATTGTATCTGCACTAAACCATATTTTAATTATGACTACTCATAGCAATCGCCACTTCGATACGATTCTGATGAAAAGTCAAGCCTTAAGGTTTAGTGCGAAACTGTAGGTGAAAATTATGTTATTGTTTAGTTTACTCATGCTTGTCTTGCTTTTATGATCAAATTGATCGTGTGATTTTCACCCCTTCACCGCCATATAGTCGTCTGCTTCAATATTACTATCTGCAATATCGTTTCAAATTAAAATCTAATGCAGTATAACCGACGTTATTTCAAAACATTTGGCAAACAGTTTTGATCTTGAGCGTTACGCGACGTCTGATCACGATCAAACCTGCTTGCAGATGCGCTTTATTACGTCATTGAGAATGAAAGGGTTCACTGTATTTCCTTGTCATGAACCTGCTTTACCGCCAAGAGCGAAATCTTCAACCTGAACATGCAAACAGTTTGGATCCATATCAGGCTGCGAGTTACACGGCATCTGATCAAGACCCTAAATTGCCGATACCAATAATAAAGTTTCCGCAATTAAAACATGTAGGCCTAGGTCGAAAATCTAAATTTGAAAAATTGGAAAAACTACGCAATTTCAAGTGGACTATATTATGGCACTTAAGGGTTAAGATACTCAATGATAATCAATAAGTTCTGACATCTGTTATCTGGTAAAATATTTGAATAAATAGCTTTCCCCAACGCGGCAAGTATATAAACAGAAAAGCGAAGAAACTAATTATATAAATACTCTTTAATTACAGACGAAATAGAGATAATAATTTGCACGTTTATTAATATCATACAAATTAGAAAGGGTTCAATTCTAGAGCACCGTCTACTGAGATATTTTATGCCATAGCACCGTCTGTTTAAAAAATATCGTTTTTGCATAGTTTCTGTGATATAACTCTTAAACTGCCAAGTTTTATCGTCTGCTTTCATGATCCTACCACCAAATTATCATCTGCATTGGTAGTGTCGTCTACAATATTTTGCAAAGTGAAATTTAGAGCATTTTTAACTGAAGAAATATCGATACGAGTGTCAAACAATTGGATCCTGATCAGACGCCGCGCTACGTGGCGTCTGATCAGGATCGAAACTGTTTACGGCGCCGTTGGCCGTGAACTAGTTAAATTCATGACCGTGACAACGGAATATCCCGTCTAAAACAATCGAGGCCATATTACCGTCTGTTTATATTTTTATCTGCTATTTACTTTTAAAATTTTGATTTATTTTACGTTTTGACTTGGATCTACTAAACATTGATCAGACGCTAAGCGCGGAGTCTCATCATAGTCCAAATGGTTTGCAAATGTCAGCGCGGTCGGCCTTATAGCAGGGCAAGAGTTAAAGTACACTTACCTCCCGTCACTTTCAATGACGCTTAATAGCGCTTTTGCAAACAGTTTGACACTCTTAACGATATTTATTAAGTCATTCAACCTTAAACCTTACTTTGAAACGTGTCTTGCAGACAACAATACTAAAACAAACTACAATAAAGCGGTGAAGGAGTAAAAATCTACCGAATAATTTGATCATAAAATGGTTAAATCAGGTAAAATGTTAAAGAAAATGGAGTGAATAAAAACGTGAGCATCCAATGTAGATCAAGTGCAATGGTTGTAATACAGCGCTCCCTCTCTACAACGACACCCAATGGAAGACAAAGATTGTGTGCGTTGTTCAGAGGGAGTCGTTACAGGGAGGGAAATTATCTTACATCTGCAAACAGCTTGAATCCAGATCAGACGCCGCGTGACGCGGCGTCTGATCTGGATTCAAG
This sequence comes from Gari tellinella, assembly GCA_922989275.2. Classification (NCBI taxonomy): domain Eukaryota; kingdom Metazoa; phylum Mollusca; class Bivalvia; order Cardiida; family Psammobiidae; genus Gari; species Gari tellinella. The sequence continues at coordinate 60,096,529 of OV277858.1, forward strand.
CTGTTTGTCACCCGTCATTATATTTATTCCATCAAATTGTAATTTTGAGAAAAACAGCAGACGACAATTTGAAGCAGACGATATTACAGCAGTAAAAGTGTTAAATATTTTGTCTTGTTTGGGGAACAGCCGTAAGGGTCGTTGTAAGGAGGGAGTCGTTGTTGGGAGGGCCGTTGTAGGGAGGGAACGCTGTAACTGAAAATGTAGTACAGCGCTCCCTCTCTACAACGACACCCAATGGGAAACACTACAGCGCTCCCTCTCTACAACGACACCCAATGGGAGACACTACAGCGCTCCCTCTCTACAACGACACCCAATGGGAGACACTACAGCGCTCCCTCTCTACAACGACACCCAATGGGAGACACTACAGCGCTCCCTCTCTACAACGACACCCAATGGGAGACACTACAGCGCTCCCTCTCTACAACGACACCCAATGGGAGACACTACAGCGCTCCCTCTCTACAACGACACCCAATGGGAGACACTACAGCGCTCCCTCTCTACAACGACACCCAATGGGAAACACTACAGCGCTCCCTCTCTACAACGACACCCAATGGGAAACACTACAGCGCTCCCTCTCTACAACGACACCCAATGGGAAACACTACAGCGCTCCCTCTCTACAACGACACCCAATGGGAGACACTACAGCGCTCCCTCTCTACAACGACACCCAATGGGAGACACTACAGCGCTCCCTCTCTACAACGACACCCAATGGGAGACACTACAGCGCTCCCTCTCTACAACGACACCCAATGGGAAACACTACAGCGCTCCCTCTCTACAACGACACCCAATGGGAAACACTACAGCGCTCCCTCTCTACAACGACACCCAATGGGAGACACTACAGCGCTCCCTCTCTACAACGACACCCAATGGGAAACACTACAGCGCTCCCTCTCTACAACGACACCCAATGGGAAACACTACAGCGCTCCCTCTCTACAACGACACCCAATGGGAAACACTACAGCGCTCCCTCTCTACAACGACACCCAATGGGAGACACTACAGCGCTCCCTCTCTACAACGACACCCAATGGGAGACACTACAGCGCTCCCTCTCTACAACGACACCCAATGGGAAACACTACAGCGCTCCCTCTCTACAACGACACCCAATGGGAAACACTACAGCGCTCCCTCTCTACAACGACACCCAATGGGAGACACTACAGCGCTCCCTCTCTACAACGACACCCAATGGGAAACACTACAGCGCTCCCTCTCTACAACGACACCCAATGGGAAACACTACAGCGCTCCCTCTCTACAACGACACCCAATGGGAAACACAGATTGTATGCTTTGTTCGGAGGGAGTCGTTGTAGAGAGCGAAATTGGATGGCATTTACAAACGCGGCGTCTGATCTGGATTCAAGCTGTTTGTCACTCGTCATTAATTTGTTTCTGTCTAAATGTATTTTACGTAACTTTTAGAAAAAACAGCAGAAGACAATTTTAAGCTGACCACACTGCAGTCGTGAATAGGTTGGGCATACTTGTGCTGTTTAGGGAACTGCGTCAAGGGTCGTTGTAAGGAGGGAAACGTTGTTGGGAGGGTCGTTGTAGAGAGGGGGGCTGTATAATTGAAATTGACTCCAGTTGTTTGAAGTAGTTTTACTATATTTTAATTCCAAAGGAATATACAAAACAATTTATTTATCTTCACTATACGTGGTCATAAAGGGAAAAAGGTAAGGTCACACATGTTCTAACAATAGTGGTTTGAAGTGGCTAAACATTCCCTTGTACGGGTATATGTACATGTAGTAGCAATATTCTTTAGCATCTCTTGGAATAAGCCTTTCTCGTGTACTAGTCTAACAGTGTAATCATTAGTACACGAAAGAAAAAATTGATTAGTGCTGAATGGTATTGTTTGCAAGCATTATAAACATAAAAATGCCAACATTGTTGCTCATAAACATTTTGTCTACTGGCATACCAAAGGGCTAAATGCCATCATTTTGTTGGAATCACATCTGCAAACTAGAAATGTGTTAGTTAATCACATAAGTATGCCCTTAGGCATGATTGACTATAAATACAAAGGTCGCAGTCAAAGTTCCAGGTCAAAGTTCCAGGTTACCAAATTTCAGTGAACATGCTGTTCATATCAAGGGAAATGAGCATGACGTCATCAGATTATAAAAAATATCGTCATATTTAAATAGGTATTTTGACTAAATAATTATAAAATTGGGTGTCAAACAGTTTGGGTCCTGATCAGACGCCGCGTTACGCGACGTCTGATCAAGATCCAATCTGTTTGCCAATACACAAAGGGGGACAACTACGTTCTATCATCAAATGGTTTTGCTACGACAATTTACACTCAGTGCAAAAAGAAACGCACAATTTTATTACAATATTATCTGTATGTAGAAGGAATATATTTGTGAAATAATATTTTCAATACAGTCAGTAGTTCCGTCTTGGGCTATCAATGTTGAAAATGGGAGGTTTATCATTGAATTGGTATCATCACAACCTGTACAAATAGGTGCGGTGTTTTCAACAGGTACTAGTTAACTCTTTCGCTGCCAAATTAATCGTGAGATTTTTTATCCCACCACCGTTTCATTGTCGTCTGCTTCAATTTTGTTGTTTGCAAGATCTTTTCAAAGTAAGATTCAAAGTAGTATGACTTAAAGTATATATATACGAGTGTCAAACAGTTTAGATCCTGATCAGACGCCGCGTTACGCGGCGTCTAATAATGATCCAAACTGTTTGAAAACGCGCCTTTTGACGTCAGTAAGAGTGAAAGGGTTAAAATACAACACAGTAATTTTAGGTATATGTTTTTCTAAACTTGTGGCAGAATTAAATTAATCTTGAGATATGGTCTTAGTATCTTAAAAAGTCTCTTAATCTGCGCCTGAGCACAATTGTGCGTTTCTTTTTGTACTGAGTGTATATGGGTATTATAATATATTTGTTTTCCTACGAAGCCAATGTATGTACTGGGAAATGTTTGTCTACGAAAACAAAGTTACCTTCGCAGAAAAACAAATATATTATAATACCCTTATTAAACGGACTGCTGGTCTTTAAAGACAGATAACGCTTAATGCCGGAATATAGCAGCTTTCTACATTATGATTTCCCTTCATTAATATGCCACATATCATACAAGATTTAGATAAATCCAAATGTTGTTGTTTGATTCAGGATTGGATATACCGAAAGATGGGTAACACGTGCTAATATCTCTTTGATGCCTTCTTTGACTTTGATCACATGGTTATTAACTTGTCTGAATAGGACCACAGGTTGGAAACGGGAAACAACAAGTTGGAGGTATAAAAACACTTCAAATCTTAGGTATTTTTAACAATGTTTTTGTACAACATCAGTTTCAAGTTTTGTTTGAACAAGCATAAGTCCTGAAATGCAGGTAACATCAGCAAACAAATAATAAAAATAAGTTTCGTCATATGACAACCAGTATGCACGTTGAGAAAGTTTGCACGGTCATATTATCATATCACGAACATGAGATCTCCTGATCTGTGAGTGGTCAGGTGACCATTTTGTCAAGTTTCAGAAACAATGTTGGCATAAATAAACTTGGCATACAGTTCAAATAAAGTTTATTTATTTTGTTTACAATGTTTCATTACAATTTTATAAATATATATAGTTCTTTTAGTTTCATTTGGTCCTATTTGGAATAGTCAATAAAATTCATTATATTGGGATATCTATAAAAATGGTTATATACCTTAAACACATCTAATTTTAGAAGAAAATTAATAGAATCACCAATGTTTGGGATTTATTTTCATTTCCACCACTTGGGAATTTAGATTTGAACCGCGGGTCACAACATTTAAAATTGTTATTCTTTGAAACCCAGCTCAGTCATTAAAGCCTATGGCGAAAGGTTATATTTCATGTTTTAGAGTAACTGTTTCATCAGACAAGCTCTCTGTGTACTGGTGGTATAGGGAGGAATATGTAATTACAGTGTTCCCTCCCTACAACGGCCCTCCAAACAACGACTCCCTCCTTACAACGGCCCTTGTCACAGTTCCCTAAAGAGGACAAGTATGTCCAACCTATTCACGACTGCAATGTCGTCTGCTTAAAATTGTCGTCTGCTTTTTTTCTCAAAGTTACTTATTGGACATTTTGGTAGAAAAACACAAAATAAGAGTGACAAACATCTTGAATCCAGATCAGAGGCCGCGTTACGCTGCGTCTGATCTGGTTTCAAGCTGTTCTTAAATGAAAGCCAATTTCTCTCCTTATAACGACTCCCTCCGAACAACGAATATATTTTTGTCTCCCATTGGGTGTCGTTGTAGAGAGGAAACGTTGTATTCCCAAATCCCGTTTGTGTTCAAACGATATATATTGATTTTCATTGCCAACCATTTGGAAAGAGATTTTGTTGGGTAGTATCTGATCTGACTCAAACTATTTGCCACATAGACTTTTTATACTCTTTGGAATGTTAAATTTTACAAAAATCTCAATTTCTACTTTGAATGACATTGATTTTGCTTTTAATTTCGTTTAATCCATTATTTTAAAATAAATATAAGAATAATCCAGATAGGGAATTAAAATAGTTTTAATATATTAAACTGTTCTTTTCTAATAGTTCGACCTCTAAGGGCATTTTGCACAGAAAATCATGTCCGAACACACTTCATTTTCATGATTTTCTTTGAAAAGGTTCTTAGAGGTCGAAATATTAGAAGAGAGCAGTTTCACATATTAACATTATTTTATAAATACACTTTTTCAAAGGTTTAATTTATTTTTCCACTGAATCCATTAAAATTAACAACAATAAATACAATGCATTTTCTATATATCAGCAGAAAATAACTGAAAGCATGCTGAAAAAGCAAAATGCGCCTTAAGGCACATTCTGCTTTACTTTCAGACTGCTTTAAGTGGTCAACTGTTTTCAAAATTAGAAACAGCCAATAGGGTAATGGTTAAACGGTAAAGATAGCGTATTAGCTGCTGTATACGGTCTATTCATTACCGCCAGTACTTTATTTGCTACATTACACAGCACTTACAAACTATACAAAGGAAACTAGACTATTCCCAAGACATTTCACTTAATCATGAACCCAGTAAATGGCGACTGGTCTGCATGCAAGCCATCGATCCATGTTCTTCTTGAGCTGCAGGGGTATATCTTTACAAAATCGGATCTATTTTCTGCCACTATTCTAACAAACCTTACCAACGAGTAATCTAGATATAACAAACTCGCGATGTACATTTGTATAGACCCTGATTGGGGGCCTCCTGAAGGAGGTCTCTGATCAGTGTCTACACTGTTTATTATATTGCTATACATTATCTAAAACAACCCTAAAAAGCAAGAAATGGACTAGACTTAATTGGAAATCAGATTTGTCGATTAAAAGATTCAGTGGGTTAACAAACATCTTCCGCTCAAAGTGTCACATTCTTTGATACGGAAATGGACCATCATTTCTGTTCTTAATTTGAGTTACACGATCCTAGTGAAAAGTATTGATTATGATCATATGTCGAGAAACAAAGTGTCTGATCTGGGGATAAACTGTTAGTACTTGTTTTGTCGCATTGGAATAATTCAAACTGTCCAAACTCCTTCCTTACAACGACCCTTGCCGAAATTCCTTAAACAGGGTTATTAAGCCTAACGCTTTTACCGATGTAATATCGTCTGTTAAAAGTTGTCGTCTGCTTTTTTTCTCGAAAGATATATATTGAACATTTTGACAGAAAAAAATTAATAACGAGTGACAAACAGCTTGAATCCAGATCAGACTCATGCTGTTGGCAAATGTAAGCCAATTTATATCACTATAACGACTCCCTCCGAACAACACACATAACTTTTGGTCTTTCATTGGGTGTCGTTGTAGAGAGGGAGCGCTGTAATTAACAAACATGATAGCGAGGCTATATGTCATTGTTTACAGTGTTGAACTGTTTGCCTGAATTTTCACCCTGCATACGACCCTACATTTATTGCAAAATTTAAGCAGATACTTTGTACATTACATTTCAGATCACCATTCATCCTGTAGTACGTGTCACTTTCATCTGTATCAATCAAACACAGGGCTGCCATAAGTTTTTCATTCAATTTTCTTAATTGTCGATTTTTTTTATTTTTTTCAAGCGCGATTACTGAAAGCAGGGTGTCGTTGTAGAGAGGGAGCACTGTAATTAACAAACATGATAGCGAGGCTATATGTCATTGTTTACAGTGTTGGACTGTTTGCCTGAATTTTCACCCTGTATACGACCCTACATTTATTGCAAAATCAGAGAACGTGTGTTTCGTAATATAGTTTATATTTATAGTATATTTTTAAGTATATGTGACTATACATACATAAGCTTGACTTGTCCAAGCACACATCTTAAATATACGTCTGCATCTTGCAAACAGTTTGTTGAACGGAAATCAGACGCCATCATTCTCCACGTTTGATCAAGAACCAAACTTTTGGACACCTGTATTATTACAGTCGAATTTCGATATCTCGATGTCGGTTTTGTCAAACATATCCGTATTTGAAAGTTAACACGTGGTTAAGCCACGTTTTAACTTTGAAAAATGGGTATGTTCGACTTGACCGAGCATTAAATAATGCAATTCATATGTCGAACTATCGGATATTTCGAGTTAAACGAATTCGAGATATCGAAGTTCGACCGTACTTCTTAAGTCAAAAATTCCAAATAAAAACGCAGACTGCACAGTGTGACGGTGAACAGTTTCTGTACAAAGGGAAGCAACCACCGCGATATCTTTGTACTGCCATTGAAGTGCTCAATAAATAAATATGCGGTGCGGGTGTGTGGGAACTAAATGGGAGAAGTTTCAATGCCAATGTACTACTCCAAAGTCGATAATACTGCACGCAAATTGGGACATATAACCCTTTGAAGTTACTACAGTGCTCCACCCCTACACCGGCCCTCCCAAAAACGACTCCCTCCTTACAACGACCCTTGCCGCAGTTCTCTAAACATGATAATTAAGTCTAACGCTTTGACCGATGTAATATCGTCTGCTTAAAATTGTCGTCTGCTTGTTTCTCAAAAGATACATATTGAACATTTTGACAGAAAAAAAACTTAATGACGAGTGACGGATAGTTTAACTCTTTCCTCCCTGAAACTTTAAATGGACAATTCCAGTTTCCATTTTAGTTTAGTCCATTTCTGACTTTGAAGGGTTGTTTTTGTCAATGCTTGGCATCATGACAAACAGAGCCCTCGGAGCCCTCTGATCTGGGTCTTCACTGTTTGCATAGGACAAGTGTACTATTCACATGTACACTGTTTGAAAAGGACGCCTATATGCGGGACTAGGGTTCAAAGGGTTAAATTCAGATCAGACGGACATCGCCATTCATAAAAGTTCACTTCTGATGACGGGCGCATAAAAACCTGATTATTAAACATTTTGTAACTAAGTACAACTGTATTGTATAAATAATAGCATACGTTTAACCCTTCCAACCCTAAATTTCTCCTGTGGGTATTTATCACCATTTTGGACTCTTCTAGTACAGGTATTTTGAACCAGTCTACTGTATCATTTTAAGTATGACAACAAAAAAGGAAAATAAGTACCAAACAGTAGAGGGCTCCTATATGAGCCCTCTGGCCAGGGTATACACTGTTTGCATATGTAATCAGTCATTTCTACAGAGGACTGTAGGGTTGCAAGGGTTTAAATTGCTAAACTCTGGAGATATTTTAGCCTTATTTTAGACCGAATAACTCTTTATTTGAAACCATCAATTTAGATTATGCACTGTTTGTGTCAATCTGAAATATGGATCTAGTCTGAAAACTAACCTCAGAACCAACATAAACTTTACATATTTCAAAACTGGAATTTTACAATTCAAATCATTTCCATTTAAGGTCAATGTTGTCACAGTCATACGAGACATCAAAATGTATGAAATTATCGTATGGGTTTTCCGATTAGAAGTGAAGGTATCCTTAATACATTTCTTTACACCAATACTGGCTTGAATTAAGAGAAAACGCTCTACCATGACGTCTAAATAATGTTAAATCTTTGAACCCTAGTCACGCCTGTATGCGTCATTTGTAAGCAGCGTACATGTGAGGAGTACACTTGTCATATGCAAACAGAGTATAACCTAATCAGAGGTGTTTGTCATTTTGACATATATTGTAAAAATCAACCCAAAAAAGTCAAAAATGGACAAGACTAAATTGAAAACTAGAATTGTCGGTTTGAGGAATTATCCTGATGGAGGAAAGAGTTAATTGTTTAGGGTTTAACGCAGGTGGTTGTCTAAAGCAGTGTAAGAGACAAAAAACTTCTTTGGGATCATTCATTTTTACTTCCATCTTGCTTTAGGCTGCAATCTGTCTTTTATAAAATCAGTAAACCTTCTTTTAGTGATAGTAAAAGAGGTTTCACTGAACATCGACACATAAGTTTGTTAGGAAGCTTTGCCAAGATAGGGCAACGGTAAAGCAGACATTCTTTAAGGAGTGTTTTGCTTTACTTTTACCCTGCATTAGCTGTCATTGACAGTTCAATCCACGCAGTGAGGACTTTATAAAACGCATATTTGTTTAATGGAAATGGGTCTGTTAAAATAAATGGCAATTTCATGCAAGCATATGTCTGCCTAAAACACAGAAATAAAGCAAACTTGAAAACGTTTCACAGTCAATGGCGGTACTAGTTTGAAATTCGACAGTCATACTGCCTTAAATCTAACTTTCAAACAACACTATTGAAGAAGACGACAATATGGCGGTGAAGGGGTGACAATCTTACGAAAATCTTGGCAGTGAAAACTTTAAGATGTTATAGTGAGATTGTCATTTCCAATTTGATGTGATTTCTGTCTCTCATTTTATGAAGGGCCTAGTTGTTAAATATTGAGCTAATTTTTTTTGAAATCTTGAGCAATACATTATTTGTTTGATCAATTGACTTATAGGTTTAGTTTAAACATATTTTATTTCAATTATATACATGAAATGGGATTGGGCCACAAGTTCTACCAACTTAGAGACGGCCCTTCCCCTACAGTTTAACATATACAAATTCTTTTAGAGAGCGGACCTTAGTGAGCCAGAGAGAGGGAGATAGAGAGAGCTAGATATATATAGAGAGAGAATGATAGAGAGAGAGAGAGAGAGAGAGAGAGACTGATATATACACATTACCAGTTGACTGTGCGATACAGAGTGATGTATTTAGACGTTTTTTGGCGGGAATAGCCGATCTGACGAGCGCCTTGACGCGAGTCTGATCGGTTGTTTCCGCCAAAAACGTCGAGAGCTAAATGCAACACTCTGCTGCGCACTGCCAACTGGTAATGTGTTTATTATATGCCTTGAATACAAACCAGAAACAACTAATAGTTGTTTAAATCATTTTACATCCAAAATTTATAAGTTATTTGAAGCACAACGAGAAGTTTTGTATTCCACAAAGAATAACGCGGCACTCGTACATGTACGTAAATGACGTCACGTTAAATCGAAAGCGAGGTCAGAGTAAAATACAAAGTGGCTGATACAAAGTGGCTGATACAGACTCTTGTATTTTACTCTGCAGATACACGCGGAAACGCTCGATATCACACGAAGGCATATAATTAATAATTGAACAATAATAATTATTGGTTGACTGGCTGGTAAGTAAAACAGTAACTAGATGCACTTATAACATAATGTGCCTTTCTGTTTCTGTTTTATTCTGTCATTGATTTTAAGTAATAAATTCAGGAGTGGGGGTGCTTTTGAATTATTTACAACTCCTAAAATGTATATATGCTTATAGATTGATTGATTAGTTGATCCTTTACAAGGTGCATTTTATACATTTGTGCTTTAATGGTTCATTCTTTTATTGAATTCAAATTGTAATAAGTGGAATGCTTTGGATTTATTCAAAGCTCCTAAAATGCATAAGCTGGTAGATTAACTGATTATTTGATCCGTTGTATAGTTACTGACAAATCTAAGCAAAGTTCCAAAGGCTTGGACCCGTTTCATAAAAAATCGTACGACAAATGTTGTCGTAGGTCAGATTATAACAGACTCAGTTGTAATTTATTTCGCCATCTAATCCTATCTTGTGACAATTCTTTGGAATCGTCTTGAAAAGATCATTCCAAAGAGATGTAACAAGACGGGATTAGATAGAAAAATCAGAAATTAAATGTATTTACTAACGACTGTTTTTGTCGTACCAAGTTTTATGAACCGGCCCCGAGTATATTAACGGACAACTATAATAGATACTGACAAATCTAAGCAAAGTCCCCAAGGCTGGTTATCATACAATGATCGCTAACACAAAGCTTTCCCTCATCCTAAATTAATCTGACATAATAACCATTTATAGAAGGCGGTCCTCCCAGCTTACAACAACACTTCAGGAGACAATATATATTCAAATGAAGAGACGGACGGGATACGATTTAAGCTCAGATAAGTCACCAGGCTTTCTTTAGTTGCAACAAGATTTGCAGACATGAATAATATTCATGTCTGCAAATCTTGATACACTTAAAAACGCCCGAGATCCAGTTACATGTATTAAACAATTCTAATGTTTAATCAGGTTAAGTCCATTTTTTGACTATTCAGTGTTGTCTTTTAATATTTTGCAAAATAACAGACAGTGCATGCCCTGATCAGAGGGCTCCTTTTGTATATGATAAGACATAATGACAAAGTGCAGATTCTGATCAGAGGGCTCCTTTTGGAGCCTTCTGGTCTTGGTATACACTGTTTGCATATGATAAGGATATTGTTACAGGTATACTGTTTGTAAAGGACGAGTTAACTCGTCGCTAGGGTTCAATGTGTTAACGAATACAGAAAGAGCACTGTGGCAAGACAAAGGGATATTATGCTGTAAATGAAACTGGATACTTTTCACGTAATTGTTTGAAATAATAATTGCCTTAGGGTGATGGTCTAGAAAATATACAGGCAAATACCAAATTGGAATTTTGGAAATTAATGCAGCATACATGTAAGACAGAAAGCTCCTCAAAGCACTGCCTTTCTTTTATCATGCACTAATCTGCAACCTTTTACGGTTACTAAGTGGTTTAAAGACCGAAATAGTCGTTTCATGATTATCCATATTAGTTAGCTTTCGCTGTATTTCATCATTTTCATATTGCATATAATTACTTTTCATGCTGGAGTTAAACAAAGCAAATAGCTACTATTATGTAATATATACATGTACATTATTGAACCCCAGTGTGAAGAGCACATATGTATATGGCTGAAGCTATGCGTTGTTACTGGATACCCGGCGTCTTATCTGGTTACAAACCTTTTGCAATGGAAAAATATTGGTTTTAGCTTTAAAAAACGCGTTTATTTTGAAAGATTAACGTCTTCTCCACTGAACTTTTATTGTAACTTCATTGTTTGGATCCTGATCAGGCACCAAGCTCCAAAGTGTTTGACACTAATTTCAAAATTTCCTTGGATAGTATTTACAGCGACCCCTCTCTACAACGACACCGATTGGGAGACAATTTGTGTGCGTTGTTTGGAGGGAGTCGTTATATAGGGAGGGAAATTTACTTACATTTGCAAACAGCTTGAATCCAGATCAAACGCCGCATCACGCGGCGGCTGATCTGAATTCAAGCTTTTTGTCACTCGTTATTAATGGTTTTGTTTCTGTCAAAATGTCTATGATATAACTTAAAGAAAATAGCACAATTTTAAACAGACGACATTGCAGGCGTGAATAGGTTGGAGATAATGTCTTGTTTGGGGGAACAGCGGCAAGCGTTATGTTGAGGAGGGAATTGTTGTTTGGAGGGCCGTTGTTAGGAGGGATCACTGTACCAAATTCTAATATAGTACCCCTGATATTTCTTAACTCAAAATACCTTAACTATAAATTCGAGAAATAAAAGCAGACGACTGTTGTTAAAAGGTAGATGACGTCATAGCAGTGAATGGGTTAATTTTAGAATTAAAAGCAGCTAACATATTTTAGCATATTTTAGGCAGCTGATATCATGTCAATGAAGGGCTTAAATTATTCATGAAATTGATTGCAACGCATTCTGTACAGAAAGTCATTTTCATAAAGAGATTACTTCAATGAATAACGATACAGTTTAGCCAGGAACAGTTGTTCCGATAACATTCTTGGAAAGTACGTGTAAGACCTCTATTTCACGGTACTATAGTAGTGTTAATCACCGGTATTAGGTGTTTTCAGACATGTTTAATCCTTAATAGCAAGGTGACAATAAAACAGAAATATCCTAAGGTGTCACATGCAACCAATATGCTGCCCTTTAGTGGTCGTAATAGAATGGTTTTACTGTATTTCATTTTTATCAAGAGATAACACTTATAAGTTACAATACAGTTTTACAAGGACCAATTGTTGCGATATCATTCTTGGAAAGTATGAACAAACCATCATTATCTTGCATTTGCGTCTGTTACAAAGACAGTGCTCCTTTCCACAACGATTCCCTCCCTACATTCACGTTTGTCGCTGTTCGCCAAACATGTAAATTATGTCCAACCTTTTCACTGCTGCAATATCGTATGTTTAAAATTGTTGTCTGCTGTTTACTCAAACTTACAAATTGAACATTTTGAAATAAAAAGCATAATGACGAGTGACAAACAGCTTGAACCAAGATCATACACCGAGTAACGCGGCGTCTGATCTGGATTCAAGCTGTTTCCAAATGTAAGCCATTTTCCCTCCCTATAACAGCCCCTCCGAATAACACATACGATCTGTATCTCAGAATGGGTGTTGTTTTAGAAAGGGAGCATTGTAACTTGTTACAGAATTTCATCAAGTATAATGTACAGTTGTACTCGTAATTCGTTTTAGGCGGTTAGTACTGGATAAAATACAATTTGGCGTTGTTTCAAACAATGTACATGTGAAGAGTACACTTGTTCTATGCAAACAACATAGACCCAAAAAAACATTCCTGTAAAGTTTGATTGAAATGAGTGAAGCGTTGTAGTAGGAGATGTCATTTGAAGCAGTTGCTAACGATGACGGACAGCGGACGACGCACGACGGACACAGGGCCATCCGAGGTTGTTAGAGCTTGTGGCCCAACCCTTTTACTTATTGGCCGGATTGAAAATGCGGTCTATAGATTGGCGAATGCCGTCCGTCCGTCCGTCTGTCTGTCTGTCTGTCCGTCCGTCCTCACTTTGGTTGACCTTTTTGTTAGTGTCAGTTTTAGCCAAAGCTTAAGTACTACAGCAACCAAAGTTGGCATGTACAGTTATAGTGAGGTCATCATCACATGCTGTGGGAAACAAGGTCACTGTGACCTAGATTTCACGGTCCAATGACTTAGAGAATTCTTGGTTAACCTTTTCGTTTGCGTCTTGGTTTACCTTTTTGTTAGTGTCAGTTTTAGTCAAAGTTTAAGTCCTACAGCAACCAAATTTGGCATGTACAGTTGTAGTGATGTCATCATCACATGTCATGGGTAACTAGGTCACTGTGACCTAGATTTCAAGGTCGAATGACTTAGAGAATTCTTGGTTAACCTTTTCGTTTGTCCGCTTCAAACCATTTGGAACCAGATCTAATAAAGAGTTATTCGGTGTAAGAAAAGGCTAAAATATCTTCAGATTTTAGATATTTTAAACTATTTAGGGTTGATTTTAACAACATATTTCAAAATGGCAAAAAAGTAGACTCAGGAGCCCTCTGATCAAGATCTACTCTGTTTGCATGGGACAAGTGTGTTTTTTACAGGTACACTGTTTCTAAATGACGAGTATACTCGTCGCTACGGTTGAATGCGTTAAAATAACTTATTTTTCGGTAAGACGATATCGTGCCATCTATTTCTATTTTATACCCCATTCACATCTGACACCTTTCATGGGCAACTTTAGTTTCAAATTAGGTATAATATTTTTTTTACTAGTTAGGGATGTTTGATATAATATATTTCGAAATAAGAAACAGCACGGACCCTCATCTGAGGTCTTGTTCAGAAGTCACTTGATCTGGGTCTAGACTGTTTGCATGTGACTAGTGTACTCTTCACAGGTACACTGCTTGTGCAGGACGAGTTTACTCGACGCTAATGTTGAATGTGCTAAGTTCTCCTTCTCTACACCGATACTCAATGGGAGACCAAAATGTGTGCGTTATTCGGAGGGAGTCGTTATAGGGAGGGTATTGGCTTAAATTTGCAAACAGCTTGAGTCCAGATCAGACGCCGCGTCACGCAGCGTCTTATCTGGAGTCAAGCCGTTTGTCACTTGTCATTAAGTTTTTTTCTGTCAACATATTCGATATGTATCTTTTGAGAAAAAAGCAAACGACAACTTTAAGCAGACGATATTATATCGGTAAAAGCGTTAGACCTAAATGTCATGTTAGGGAACTGCGGAAATGGTCGCTGTAAGGAGGGAGTCGTTGTTGGGAGGGCCGGTGTAGGGAGGGAGCACTGTAGTAACTTCAAAGGGTTATATGTCCCAATTTGTGTGCAATATTATCGACTTTGGAGTAGTACATTGGCATTGCAACTTTTCCCATTTAGTTCCCACACACCCGCACCGCATATTTATTTATTGAGCACTTAAATGGCAGTACAAAGGCATCGCGGTGGTTGCTTCCCTTTGTACAGAAATTGTTCACCGTCACACTGCAATCTGCGTTTTTGTTTTCAATTTTATTTTAAAGGTTTTTTGACTGAAGAAAAAATAATACAGGTGTCAAACAGTTTGTTTCTTTATCAAACGCTGAGAATGAGGGCGTCTGATTTCCGTCCAACAAACTGTTTGCAAGATGCAAACATATCTTTAAGATTGGTGCTTGGACAAGTTAGTCTTATATATGTATAGTCACGTTTACTTAATAATATACTGTATATATAAACCATATTACGAAACACACGTTTCTCTGATTTTGCAATCAATGTTGGGTCGTATGCAGGGTGAACATTCAGCTAAACAGTTCAACACTGTTAACACTGACATATATAGCCTCAATGTCGTGTTTTGTAAAAAAAACAATGCTCTCTCCCGTAAACGGCCCTCCAAACAACGACATCCCCCCTACAACGACCCTTGCAATAGCTCCCTAAACAGTATGTCTAAGTCTAACAATTTTACCGATGTAATATCGTCTGCTTTAAGTTGTTATCCCCTGCCGAAAGGCAGAGGGATACTGTTTTAGGTCTGTCCGTCCGGCTGTCCGTGCGTGCGTGCGTGCGTTTTCCGTCCGCAACTGTATCTCCGAAACCTATTAACAGATTTGGATTAAACTTGGTATACTTATTTGTCATCATAAGAGCACCGTGGGAAATTAAATTTTTTTCAGAAAATTTTAGGAATTTATGAGTTATCTGCCCTTTTTGTGTTAAAAATGCCGTCCGTGCGTCCGTCACGTTTTCCGTCCGCAACTGTATCTCCGAAACCTATAAACAGATTTGGATTTAACTTGGTATACTTATTTGTCATCATAGGAGCACCGTGGGAAATCAAAAAATTTTCAGAAAATTTTAGGAATTTATGAGTTATCTGCCCTTTTTGTGTTAAAAATGCCATATTTAACAGTTTTTACACTCTAGCAACTACAGTATTCAACATATTTTGTTTATACTTGCACACATTGTCTATAAGTACAAGTTCTTGCAGGTGTGCAATTATTGTAAAAAAAGGATACTTGTGACAAGAGTTATCTGCCCTTGATGTACTTAGAAAATGCTAGAAAATGCTTTATTTTGGTATTGTTTACATACTAGAGCCTATAAATATGCATGGATTTTTGAAAAAACTTTCTTGAATTATGTATGGCTATTAGTTTTCAAATAATTGTTATCATTTTTGAAAACGGAGAAACTAGTCAACAGTTATCTGCCCTTGATGAGTAAAAAAAACCATATTTAACAGTTTTTACCATCTAGAAACTACAGTCTTTAATGGATTTTGATTTAACTTACACATGATGTATATAAACATAAGGGTAGCAATTATTGTCAAAATAGGATACTTTGTGGCAAGAGTTATCTGCCCTTTATGTACTTAGTAATGCTCAACATGGCTTTATTGTTTACATGCTATTGTGTACAAATGTGAATGGATTTTGAAAAAAAATTAAATCATATATGGCTATTATTTATAGAATGAGTTCAATTATTATCGAAAATGTGCAAATTAGTCAAGAATACTCTGCCCTTGATGAGTTGAAAATGTGTTTACACTCTAGTAAATTCTACAGTTCTGAATTTTTTTTAATAATACTTGCACACATTTATAAGTTCTTGAAAGTGTTTAATTACTGTTGAATTTGAATCAAGAGTTACCTGCCCCTGTCATACTTAGATTTATAATGCTACAAACGGCTTTATTTTTTGTATTGTTTAGGCTTTAAAATGTACAAAATTGAATGGATTTTATAAAACTTTGTAAAAAGCTTTTGAATGTTGATCTTTAAAGACAGGTGATCACCATTTGCCCTTTCCTCCCACAATAAAGTTTGCCACTTTCTTCTGGACAATCACTGCGGCAGGGGATATCAGCTCTAAGGTGCTTGTTTTGTCAAAGATACATATTGAAGATTTTGACAGAAAAAAACTTAATGACGAGTGACAAACAGCTTGAATCCAGACCAGACGCGTCTGATCTGGACTCAAGCTGTTTGCAAATGTAAGCCAATTTCCCTCTCTATAATGACTTCCTCCGAACAACAAACAAACTTTTGTCTCCCATTGGGTATCGTTGTAGAGAGGGAGCGCTGTAATTGGGTTAAAACGCAATGTCTGTCAATTGATTAAAGCGAAACAAATAGGACAGTTTGAATAATTCCAATGCGGCAAAACCAGTACTCTAATCATTTGCAAACAGTTTGGCCCCAGATCAGATAGTTTGTTTTTTGACATATGATCATAGGACCTCGTAACTCAAATTAAAGAAAAGAAATGGTCCATTTCCGTATAAAAAATGTGACACTTCGAGCGGAAGATGTTTGTTAACCCTATGAACCTTTTAATCGACAAATCCGAATTCCAATTAAGTCTAGTCCATTTCTGGCTATTTAGGGTTGATTTATACAACATATAGCAATATAACAATCAGTGTAGACCCTGATCAGAGTACTCCTGCAGGAGGGCCCCAATCAGGGTATATTCTGTTTGCATAGAAAAAGTGTACTTTTCAGATGTACATCGCGAGTTTGTTATAACGAGATTAATCGTTGGCAAGGTTTAAATGTCTTACTCGTTAGAATAGTGGCAGAAAATAGATCCGAATTTGTAAAGATATACCCCTGCAGCTCAAGAAGAACATGCATCGATGGCTTGCATGCAGACCAGTCGTCATTTACTGGGTTCATGATTAAGTGGAATGTCTTGGGAATAGTCAAGTTTCCTTTGTATAGTTTGTAAGTGCTGTGTAATGTAGCAAATAAAGTACTAACGCTATACTAATGAATGGACCGTATACAGCAGTTAATACGCTATCTTTACCGTTTAACCACTACCCCATAGGCACTTTCTTATTTTGAAAACAGGTGACCACTTAAAGAAGTCTGAAAGTAAAGCAGAATACGCCTTAAGGCACAGTTTGCTTATTTTTTCAGCATGCTTTAAATTATTTCCTGCCGAGACATAGACAATATTTATTTTATTGTTGCACATATGCATGGCTTCAGTGGAAAATTAAATTACACGTGTGAGAAAGTGTATTTATAAAAATATGTTAATGTATCTATATAAAACTGCTCTTTTCTTATATTTCGACCTCTAAGAACCTTGTTCAAAGAAAATCATGAAACGTGTGATTTTCTTTGCAAAATGCCCGTAGAGGTCGAACTAATAGAAAGGAGCAGTATTAATACTATAGTCGAAATTTAACCCCATAGCCTGTTTCTAGTTTTTAAGATAGGTGACCGCTTAAAGCATTCTGCTTTAATTTCAGTCTGCTTTAATCTTCCATCTCACATCACAGGTGCTTGTATTGTATATATGTTACCCCTGTGTATGTAGATCTAGATCGTTTGTAAAAAAACAAACTTTTAAAAACTACATACACAGGGGTAACATACATACAATTACAAGCACCTGTGATTTTAACCGACCTTTTATTGTGCTTGGACTATCGGAGACTTATTTGACAATATTCCTGTAAGTTCCAATTAAAGCGCTCCCTCTCTTCAACGGCCTCCTAACAACGACTCCCTCCTTACAACAACGCTTGTCGCTGTTCCCCAGAAAAACAATAATGTCTAACGCTTTCGCTGCTGCAATAAGGTTTGCTTAAAATTGTCGTCTACTCTGTTTTTCTCAAAGTATCATATAAGTGGGCATTTTGATATATGATATAATTATAATGGCGAGTGAGAAACAGCTTGAATCCAGATCACCCGCCGCGTTACAAGGCGTCTGATCTGGATTCAATCTGTTTTCAAATGTATGTAAAGTCTTTAAATGCCCCTCCCTATAACGACTTTCTCCGAACAACACACATAATCGGTGTCTCACATTGGGTGTCTTTGTAGAGAGGGAGCATCAAATACGAGCTCATACATGAAACAAAACGGTACAGGGGAGACAAATCTTGTTAAACCATTTTAACTCTTTTCATTGCTATATTATATTTTATAAGCTTCACTCTTTGACGAAATAAAGTCGACTTTGAATATGCTACCTGGCAGACTGCTTTTGTATAGTTTTAGGAACATATTATATTTCCATATGTACATAAAAATGGGTTAGGTCAAACATTCAATCAACATTAGTTTCGATCCTTCTCCTACATGCTACTTATACCAGACGTAAATAATTGAATTGTAATTAACTTGTACCTCATTGTGACGGATGGAATAAGAAAGAAAAATTACCTAAACGGATAAGTGTGTATATATGTGTGTGTGTGTGTGTGTAGAGAGAGATACAGATGGAAAATGAGAGAGAGAGAGAGAAGAGATAGATACAGAGAGAGACATACATGAATACAGACAGGGACTGAGATAGAGAGAGGGGAGAGAGAGAGAGGGAGGGATAGAGAGAGAGAGAAATGAAGATACCCGAGACCGAGAGTGAATGAGATTGAGTGAGAGTGGGAAAATGCAGGGACAGAGAGAGAGTGGGAGGGAGAGAGAGAGAGAGAGAGAAATGAAGATACCCAGAGACCGAGAGACACACACAGAAAGAGTGAGAATGAGAGAGAGGGGGGAGAGGGAGGGAGTAAGAGAGAGAAAAAGGAAAAGGAAAAAGAAAGAATGAAAGAGAGAAATAGAGAGGGGAGAAAACCACACAACATAACAATAATTATATCCGATTAAATCTTCACCCCATGAATATTTATACCAGACTCGGTCCGTATTGAGTTTGACTTTGAATATTCATTAAGATACAGTTCAGGCATATACTTTTATTTACAGTGTCCTCTTAAAATTGGATTTTAAAGTATTGAAATGCCCAAAGAGAGCTGATCCTGATAAGACACCTCCTAAAGGGATGGCACTTCTCTGTATACAAAGCTTCAATAGGGCCTATATGTAGAGTATTTAGAAGAAGGGAAATAAATCACAAGAATTCGATTACATTTTCTGTGCAGAGTTATACACCATTAAACAACTTAACCAGCGGGTAGCATTTCATGGAGAGTAGTAAATAGATTGATGGATGAGTTGGGGTTTACACTGAGACAAAAATAGGCCATAATAGCGCCAATCAATGATGAGATGATGATGATTTCAGAAATATGATTTCGGCTGACCTCATTCGTTGCATAGCAGCGAATGGGGTCAAAACCGCTGACCTGCCTTCCTTTCATTTCTTGGCAAATAGTCCAGCAGATATGTGAAAGTATCGTGCATTTATGATAAAAGCATAAAATTCGGTGCACTGGTACTACACATCTTAAGAAACATTTTAAAGATTGGAGGTATTCTGAAATGGTCCTGTGTCGAGTTTGGGGGCCATTTTAAAAATGGCCGCCAATTAGAACAGTTCTATGCAGTCTAGAGGCAATGTGTCTTAAATATACATGGTTTATCATATTTCAATAGGGCTAAACCACTTAAAGCAGCTGCAAGTATGATGATTTATTATAGAAAAGCAATATAAGATTACTTTGGATTGATATAATGGTCATTTAAGGTAAAACTCCTCAATACACCCCCCCCCCCCCCAAAAAAAAATATAAAGAAAGAATCAAAATACAAAATGTTAAGTACAGTGGAGAACACGTTATTCTTTACAATAAAGATGTTTATGCTTAAACCTTATTTCCATAGTAAAATTATTTCCAGACTGCTCAGACTCGAAACTGTTTGCCACTTATATACATGTATAATCATATAAATCTTTTTAATGAAGTTGAAATGTTCTACATTTCATTGCTATATTGTGTTAAGTTTATTTTCCTTTAAATAGGAAAGAATAACGTCTTCTCCACTGTATTACACAAGCTTAATTACTTTCATACTTTCATATGTATTATTGTATTGTCTTCATTCTTGAGACACCAAATCTGTCGGCACAGTGTACCATCATTTGCGCTGACAACCACGCACTTGCAGAGTAATGTACAGGTAACATTTTCTTTCGCACATCTATATCTTCTTCTACAGTATATCTGATAACAGCACGGTATGCTGAATCAGCTGGTGGCACATTCATCCACAATACTTTCAATTCTGCTAGATTTTGAAATTGTGGTGCTTTCAGCAGGCCCTAGTCCAATACATGCTCTGGTATCCCACACTTTGGAGGCGTTGATAAAGAACATCTTGTGTTGGTGGTATAATATGTTCAGTATATATGCTTTTTGGGTGAAACCCATCTGTCTGGCCATGTTAAATTGTTTTCAGAGCTTCTATACATCAATGTAACGTACGTGGTATGACATCCAGGCTGACCAAACTGTTTGTTTTCCTAAACCACCCAAACATGATGTTAGTGTCATATTCGGATAGAGCATGAAAAGCAGGAAGTACACTTGTCATCTCTTTGCGTCTGTGCCATTGACATAATGTTCAAGTAGTGAAACGATTTCTCCATTTAAAAGGCAACACAAAATTGTTTACACCCGATCGTGTGAGCAAGACTGACTGCTAGCACAACTACTTCTGTGTCAACAGTTCTGAGAAAGATATGTGAGCAACATTGTTTGGTCCCATCTGCGACATATAGCAACATCCTTGTACATTTGTATCTGTTTCCTTCTGTATAGAAGGTAATAACGATCTTGTGTCAGTTGTCTCTAGCAAGGTACATGTACTAGCGAGGGTCATATTAGAGATTATTAAGGCTGATGTCAACAAACTCCTCAGAGAAGAGCAGGCACGTTTCAGAGCAGGAATATCATGCGTAGACCAGATAGCAATGCTCCGAATTATCATCGAGCAATCCATTGAACAGAACTGCCCCTTTATGTCAACTTCATCGATTTCAAGAAAGCGTTCAACTTGGTGGACAGTGGCATGATCGAGAAGATACTGAGGCACTAAGGCCTCCCCAACAAGATAGTGAACAAAATTCGGAGCCTGTACAACGGCAATCTGCAAGGTCATCCACGATATGGACCTCTTCGAACATTTCGAAGTTTGCACCGGCGTTGGGCAAGGTTGTTTTATTCTCTCCTATGATCTTCTCGATAGTCATCGACTGGGTGATGAAGAAGACTTTGGATAGACCAAGCAAGCTGGAAGACATCGACTATGCTGATGATATATGTCTCTTATCTGCGCCCATATACAGGAGATAACAGCTAGACTTTAAGAAGAAGCCAGATCAACCGGGCTAGAAGTCAACGTTAGCAAAACAAAGGACCCACGCAACATGCAAAGTCTCAACATAGAGGGCCATTGAGGACGTGGACACTTTTACTTATTTTGGCAGCATTACAGTGGTAAATATGCTATTCCTACCCACTTTACGCATTTCGTACGCGTTTCTTAAGCGTTTCTTAGGCGTTTATTATCCGTTTCGTTAAACGCGTTTCCTAGCCGTTTCTTTACGCTTTTAAAAGAGCCCGGATTAAAGGGTCATCACTTAGCCGACGGACCCCTTAGCCGAGTGCCTTTAATTGGCCTAGACAATCCCCTGCTGAGTGTACATAACACTGGTTTAACCATGTCAGCTAAACGCTTTGTGTCACAACCGATATACTACCTAGCAAGCGTTTTGGTGATTCTGATCAGTGTTTTGACAGGTGACACACTCATGTTCGCTCGCTACTCAGACCCTCAGTAACTTGGTTACCATGGAAATATGTCTGGTTAATTTCTTTTAAGGAAAAATATAGATCATTGACTGTTACTGTCACCATGAAGCGTGGGTAAATTAACACTTTACCCCATATCCTGTTTCTAGTTTTGAAGACAGGTGACTACTTAAAGCGGGTTGAAAAGTAAATCAAAATGCGCCTTCAATTAAGGCACATTCCGCGTGAAACGGAAAAACGCGTTAAAATCGTTAAGCTTTAACCGTTCGTTAACCGTCCGTTAACCATTCACTATGCGTTTCTTACGCATAGATTAACGCGTAAATGGGTAGGAATAGCGTATTTACCACTATATCAGTAAGACAGGAGGCACTGAGGATGATATCAAGGCCAGGATAGGGAAAGCCCGCCAATTTTTGCGACCGTGAGATCAGTGTGGAAGAATCATAACATCCACCTCAAGACGAAAGCTGAGGCTTTTCAACAGCAATGTAAAGACTGTCCTTTTGTATGGTGCTGAGACTTGGAGAAGAACCAAACGCCTGGATCAACGCCTGTAAGTCTTTATCAACACATGCTTGAGATAGATTCTGCAGATACGGTGGCCATGCAGGATCTCCAACAAGGAGCTATGGACATGTACATGACAGTTACCAGTCACAGACTCCACCCTTCAGAAGAAATAGAGATGGATCGGCAGCACGCTGCGCAAACCACAGCCCCACATAGCAATACAGACACTAGATTGAAACCATCAAGGCACCAGGCGAAGAGGAAGACCAACAAAGCTATCCTGGAGAATGGCTTGATTGACTTGTTGACTGTAAAAAGCTAAAAAATACTTCTGGATGTTTGTCTAGTAGTGCCATCATGTCCCACAGATGTATGGAGGCAGCTCTGGCATAGATGTGGTGACCAAGAGCATGGAACAGCCATTCTAGATGTTTCAGTGCACCAACATCCACAATGAAGTTGCCTTCATGGCTAGCTATGTTCTAGGTCAGCACAATTAACTGTCTCCAACACAAGCTTTAAGAAATAAAACTGCAGGCTTTATTCTGAGCTTCGGTTGCACCAATTATAAAAGTGTCACAGCCTCAGGGTTTTCTTGGTATTTGTTATACGATTCATGAAGACGTTTACAACCTGTTCATGTTGTCAACTGGTGTGCACTAGCCGTTCTCTTTGCACGAGCAGCTTGAAAGTTTCAAAATGAGTTTGCGGTTCCTGGTGTGGACTATGTCAGCTTGTATGAGTGCCGATGTCCAACCGCTGTAAGCCAACAGATAACCTAGCGCTTTATATAATGTCATACTGATATGTGGACTACCTCACATGGTCACTACCAAATCTTCCATATATCTTATTGGCCATGTCAACTGAATGTTTAAGCGTATTTTAAACAAGGGCTGGTCACTCGAAATAACTGGAATGTGCCCGTGATTGAGAACTACCACAGACTCTTTCACAACTTCTTTAGAATGACGAATAATTGAAATTGACATTGAATGATCATTACATCGAGTGTTGATGTCTACTCCGTTCTGTCTGTTGTATCAATTATAGTCGCAGCTATGCTGTCGCTTATAATATAACACAGTGTTGTCGCCTCCTATCTGTTGTGACGCCTCTCGTGATGTGCACCTAAGTTTGCCTAATAGCCAGCAGCAGTGGCTCCTGTGTAGCTCTGATCCGACATAAATGGGAGATAACAACCCTTTTTGAAATTGCAAATAATATTTAAAGACAGGTCAATCAACCAATTGCCCCATAGCTTGTTACAGTATTGAAGCCATATGGTTGCTGAAAGTATGTTGAAAGTAATGCTGAATGTTCCTGAACTGCTTTACCTTCAGACTGCCTTTAACTATGCTCTTCTAGGATACAGCAAATATTTCTTGAACTGCACATTTTAGACTCTAACTATGAAGTGAAAATATTTTATGTGGAAGAAAAAACAAAGAGTTGTAAGAGAGACGGCAAAGCTGGAGGTACATTTTGGAACGTAAGAGCAGAGTTTGAGGTCACGGGCACAGGGGTCAAACTTTTTGTGTGCATAGAAAGGTCTGTTTCATATATGCCTATCAAATATTAAAGCAATAGTTCAAGGGATTTAGGAGTTACGGGTATTTTTCCAGAGTTAAACATAATTTCGAAACTTAAACGCCGTAGCTAAGGTCAAGGTCAAGGTCACAGGGGTACAGATTGTCACATGGTCGGCAAGGTCGTGCCCCAAGGCATGTGTGGTGCATATACATGTATGAAAGATGTAGGTGAATGTGCATAGAGGTTGTGAACACTTTTCTTGAAACTACAAATGGGAACAGCAATGATAACGGAAATTGGAATGCCGATGAAAACGACCAGGTGACAACAAACGCTCTCCTGGACATTCATCCGATGAGCTTATTAAATTCGTGAAAGACGTAAAGGGTTAAAAGATAAATTCTTGATATCTTGCAACTTTGTAAACTTCTTATGAATTTCCGGTGATGATTAAGGGGTGACACGTGATAATAATTAATGGTCACAGTAATAATTGTTGGTTTTTGTCTATTTTGACCTTCAAATTACCTATATTTTACCAAATACATTCCTTTATAGCATATTTATAATAAAAGTAATATAACTAATTGATAAAAGCATGATAAAGCATGGCAAAATTGACAAGAAGTTAAAAAGAATTAGATTTTGTCATTTACTTATCCACAGAAATGCCTTGATTTTCGTTATAATTCACGTGCTGTGGCGTTATTTGACGGAATTTGATGAAATAAAAAGTAGAAATTGATAAATTAATCATTTCTCGAGGATACCACAAGAGAATATCGGCGATCGTGTCTATTTTAGCATCAGTTTAAGTCGATAGTAAAGACTAGGTGTCGAATTGTGCTGTTTACCTTGTATCTATAATAGGTATAGTAAAAAGGGGGGGGGGGGGGGTGTTAATAGATCTAGATGTATGTGTCAAGTACCTGTGCTCTAAACCTGACATTTATGTTGTCCCCACACATTTCCGGTTTAAGTGGGGTTTCATTGTTGTTGACCTTGACAGTGAAAGGGTTATGATAACTCCATGTTCAGGAATAGCAAAAACACAAATATTGATGTACATGTAATACTATAATTCATGAACACATTCATATAACAATAGGTGCATGTCCATTTGGTGAACACAGCCACAGACCCGTGTTACCCTTTCACTCGCAATGACGTCATAAAGCGCGTTTTGCAAACATTTTTAATCCTGATCTGACGCCGCGTAACGCGGCGTCTGATCAGGATCGAAACTGTTTGCCACTTGTTTCGAAATTACGTCAGTTATAATGCCTTATATCTCAACTTTGAAACGATGTTGCAGACAACACTATTAAAGCAGACAACACTATGGCGGTGAAGGGGTAAAATCCTCACGTTAAATTTGATTATGAAAGGGTTAAGTGGCTCATTTGTCCATGAAAGTCCAATTTGTTATATTCCATTCATTACTATCTAACCCATTTAGATAGTATGTCTTGCTGTTGTGTTGCAATGAAACCTTCCTTTGTTGCTGAAATATTTCATTATCGATAAGAGTGAGTTTTCAGTGAATTTATTTCTGCCGTCTTTGACAATCATGTTCATGCTTTTATGAAGCCCTGGCTCCGAGGTTATAAAGCATTTGAGCTGAGTCTAAACTCGTTCCCAAGCATTTGATTGGTCAGATTTAAGAACACACTCAGACTCAACTAAAACGCTTTATAACCTCGGATCCTGTTAAAGATCAATAGCAATTATGTCCTCTGTACTGGCAGGTAAATGCTTAAAGCTGGCTCAAATTAAAGCAAAGAGCTCCTAAAGGAGTTTTTTCATTTTTTTTTAGTCTGTTTTAAGGAACCACCTGTCTTACAGACTAAATATAATAAGGAAAAGGGATAAAACTAAAAAAACTCAAATTCAAATGCAGAAATACGAGTAAACAATGATCAAATTATCGTGTCTATTGACGTATTTATGTCATTTACAAACAGTTTACCTGTGCAGAGTACACTTGTCTTATAAAACAGTGTAGACCCTGATCAGAGGGCTCACGAAGAGGGGGTTAAGTGGTCAACTGTCTTCAAAAATAGCAACAGGCTATGGAATGAAGGGTTAAAGCAGGTGTATTGTAACCTAGCTTAAATGACCTTAATAATTTACATACAGTGGAGAATCTGTTATTCTTTCCCGTTTAAACGCAAACGTACGCAAACTCAAAGCACTAAAACGTAGAAAAGAACAACTTTTGGACTATTCTGATATTTCATGTTTATCTTGGCGGCAAACAGTTTGGAGCCAGATCAGACGCCGGGTTACCCGGCGTCTGATCTGGCTCCAAACGGTTTGCACTGCAAATAATAGTTTTAGCGTAAACGCGTTTATTGGGAAAGAATAACAGATTCTCCACTGTACGCATCGAATGTAAGACTATTTAACCCTTTGCCCCATAACCTATATCTAAATTTGAAGACATGTGACCACTTAAAGCAGGTTGAAAGTAAAGCAGAATGCGCCTTAGGGCGCATTCTGCTTTACTTTCAATCTGCTTTAAGCTACTATCTGCTAGTAAATAGGTAATATTTCTTAATGTACATGTTCATGACTGTATAAAATTGAAACTATTTTCTTTGGCGGATGAATAAATTAAATGCGCTAAAAGGCGCTTCTATCAGGTAAAGGGTTAATCTAAGTCATCAAATATCTTGTACACATCTTTGCTGACAATATCGTGTTATTGTGATAAACAATAAACAATCTCTTTTTATCTGACTCCAATGACATGTACGATGACACTAGTTGCCTTAACTACATTTCAAAGCCACATCCTCATTAACTATTTTAACTAGTATCTATTGCGGGTTATTATGTTCCCTTGTGAATCTTTTCGTGAATATCAGACTGTTGATATAACGTCTGATGTTCAATCAATGGATTAAATTTCAATCTTATACTGAAAAAAAGTTATCCTCTATATAATTTGAAATAATTTGCTTAATGGACAAACATCACCCTCGTATATCTACAATGAAATCTACCCGCTACTATACAGGGAGAGTTCATTGCAATATATCCAGTCACATATGGGTTAAACTACAATGTTGTTATCACAGTTCCGCCATTTTCCTCTGACCTAAATCTTATCTAAATCGGGGGCAAGAAAAAACTATGTCACCAACAATCCATACAGGTAACCCCAAAGAAACGCTTTAAAGTTAAATTAACCATTACCGGCTGTAAAATGGCATGTTAACTGAATGTTCATGTCTGTTAGTATCTAGAGAATCCATACTAGGGTCGAAAAAATGTGGAACGGCCTCTAGTTTCTATGCAATCTGTTTTTAATTGCCAGTGAAATTGATCTATAAGAGTGGTTGTGGTATAAGAATGAATTCCTTCACAATAGACAATGATTGCTATCTGTGTGTAAGTGTTAGTAAAGTTTTGACTAACAGACATTGTTTACTAGACAATGATTCCTATCTGTGTGTAAGTGTTAGTAAAGTTTGGACTAACAGACATTGTTAACTAGACAATGATTCCTATCTGTGTGTAAGTGTTAGTAAAGTTTGGACTAACAGACATTGTTTACTAGACAATGATTCCTATCTGTGTGTAAGTGTTAGTAAAGTTTGGACTAACAGACATTGTTTACTAGACAATGATTCCTATCTGTGTGTAAGTGTTAGTAAAGTTTTGACTAACAGACATTGTTTACTAGACAATGATTCCTATCTGTGTGTAAGTGTTAGTAAAGTTTGGACTAACAGACATTGTTTACTAGACAATGATTCCTATCTGTGTGTAAGTGTTAGTAAAGTTTTGACTAACAGACATTGTTTACTAGACAATGATTCCTATCTGTGTGTAAGTGTTAGTAAAGTTTGGACTAACAGACATTGTTTACTAGACAATGATTCCTATCTGTGTGTAAGTGTTAGTAAAGTTTTGACTAACAGACATTGTTTACTAGACAATGATTCCTATCTGTGTGTAAGTGTTAGTAAAGTTTGGACTAACAGACATTGTTTACTAGACAATGATTCCTATCTGTGTGTAAGTGTTAGTAAAGTTTGGACTAACAGACATTGTTTACTAGACAATGATTCCTATCTGTGTGTAAGAGTTAGTAAAGTTTTGACTAACAGACATTGTTTACTAGACAATGATTCCTATCTGTGTGTAAGTGTTAGTAAAGTTTGGACTAACAGACATTGTTTACTAGACAATGATTCCTATCTGTGTGTAAGTGTTAGTAAAGTTTGGACTAACAGACATTGTTTACTAGACAATGATTCCTATCTGTGTGTAAGTGTTAGTAAAGTTTTGACTAACAGACATTGTTTACTAGACAATGATTCCTATCTGTGTGTAAGTGTTAGTAAAGTTTGGACTAACAGACATTGTTTACTAGACAATGATTCCTATCTGTGTGTAAGTGTTAGTAAAGTTTGGACTAACAGACATTGTTTACTAGACAATGATTCCTATCTGTGTGTAAGTGTTAGTAAAGTTTGGACTAACAGACATTGTTTACTAGACAAAAATCATCTTGCTGAAATAATTATCTCATCATCCCTCATCATTTGTCGGCGTAATAACCCTTTGAGCCCTAGTCCCGCTTATAGGCGTACTTTTCAAACAGTGTACATGTGAACAGTTCACTTGTCCTGTGCAAACAGTGAAGACCCAGATCAGAGGGCTCCGAAAGGAGCCCTCTGATCAGGGTCTTCACTGTTTGTCATAATGCCAAGCATTGACAAAAACAACCCTTAAAAGTCAGAAATGGACTAGACTAAAATGGAAACTGGAATTGTCCATTTAAAGTTTCAGGGAGGAAAGAGTTAAGAACCTATTTTGTGACGGAACAGAACAGAACAGGTCATATATTTTATTGAATTGTACATATTACATCATCTCATATCTACATTTAATATAATCAATAGAATATAGTATATTCGTATCATATTTAAAGATATAGCCAATGGAACAGTCACGTTAGATTATGTATATCTATTGTAGATTTATTGCCAAGCAAATAGAGTATGAATTACGTGTTAAGTGTCAGGGGCCCGTTTCATAAAACTTCGTACGACATAAAAGATCGTAACTTTAAAATACGTTTAATTTATGATTTCTCATCTCTTTTGAGATATCACAAGACAGGATTAGATGGAGAAATAAATAACAATTGAAGTTTTTATGAAACGGCCCCAGGTTACACAGAGAACAGCTATATGTGTATGAGCAAGCATGTTTCGCAATTATTACTTTTTTAGTGAAATGGTATATTTCTTTTAAAAAATCATAGGTAAATCCCAGTACGGGATTATAAAGAGATTGACACTTTTTTGCATTTATTATCCTTAACCGATTTCTATTACTTCAACTGGAGGTTCTTCAAATAAAATCAAGAGTCACTGTCATTTGACAGTCAATAAAAGTTGATTTAATTTTGTTATAAAAGATTGGATACAGTGTTCCTTCTCTAAAACATCACACACATGGAGACATATATTGAGTGTGATGTTCAGAGGGAGTCGTTATAGGGAGGGAAGAATAATACCACTGTAGTACATTTGCAAACAGTTTGAACCCAGAGCAGATACCACGTCTGATCTGGGTCCGAGGTTATAAAGCGTTTGAGCTTAGTTTGAGTGTGTTCTCAAGTATCTGATTGGTCAGATTTAAGCCTATGCTCAAATCTGACCAATCAAATGCTTGAGATCGACTTTAGACTCAACGCAAAAGCTTTATAACCTCGACCCTGGGTTCAAACTCTTTGTCGCTCGTCTTGATTTTTCTTATGTCAAAATGTTCAATACGAAACTTTGAGAGAAAAAAATGCAAACGACAATTTTAAGCAGACGATATTGCCGCAGGGAAAGCGTTAGACTTGTTTGAGGAGCACTGTATTTTTTTCCTTTCGTCGCCTGGGTCCAATGCCAGTATTCAGTGTTCATTTTGTATAACGGAATAATCTCGGTCAGGGTAGTTATCTATATATGAGCTACGTAATATGAATTCTACATTTTATTGCAATGCGTTTGCATTTCGTTTGCGTTTAAATGAGAAATAATAACGTCTTCTCATCGGTAACAACATCGTCTGTTTAAAATACCGTCTGTGTTGCTTTTTTATACGCCCACCTCTAGAGGTGGTCGTATATTGGCGTGGCACTGTCCGTCCGTTCGTCCGTCCGTCAACATTTTGTTTGTCCGGAGTTTTTCTGGAAAACTATTAGAGGGATTTTAATGAAACTTCACACAAAAGTTATATGCATCAAGATCTAAAGCTGAGTTGAAATTGAGATTCATTTGAATTTTCGTTACAGAGTTAGCTGCCCTTGGTGTACTCAAATATGCTATAAAAAGCTTGTCCGGAGTTTTCTTGGGAACTATTAGAGGAATATTAATGAAACTTTACACAAATGTTATATGCATCAAGATCTAAAGCTGAGTCAGGTTTGAGGGATATTAATGAAACTTCACACAAAAGTTATATGCATGGTAATTTTGTGACATATACGGTTCTAATGTCAACCCTATCAAAAAGTCACGTGACATATACGTGGCTGTCGCAACCCCCTTGTGATGCATCGCACGTATACGTCACAATTGTGACATATAAGTTTTTGTGACATACAGTTCAACAAACGTGTAAGCGTTGTAAGACGCGTTTCTATCGCAGCATTAATTCTGCATTACTTGTGTCCCGTATTTAGCTGCCACATGTCTTAAAAACAGATGCTCCATGTTTTGAGTGACCACTATAACGAGTTAGACTGTAGATCTACTTTTCTTAGTTTTTCCAACACGATAGTTGTTTTTTAAACTTCACTGTAGATACATTTATGTACATTTATCACAGACCCCCAATTCCCAATGACCTTGATTTTATCTAAACCAGGGCAAGACAAAATTATGTCACAAACGATCTGGGCAGGTAACATACATTTATTGCAAAATGTTATCTTAATTTAAATGTATGTTACATGTAATATCTAGAGTACTCATGATGGGGATCCTGATCATCCGGAGCTTTTCGCGTCGTCTGATCTGGATCCAAACTGTTTGTAAGTTTAAGTAAAGTTGCGGCTAACAGGCAAAAGGAAAAGATAAAACTCGTATTATATGTACGAACAGTTCAACGTAGATGTATTACACTCTTTACAGTTTGATTGTCTCACTCAAGACGATGTTTGATTTCACAGGAAAGAAAATTCTTGTCACCGGAGCCGGGAGAGGAATTGGCCGAGCCATTGCAATTAATTTGGCTAAAGCAGGGTCTAAAGTGTATGCACTTAGTAGAACTAAGTCTACACTGGATACTTTAGTACAGGAGTACCAGGATATAACTCCTATCACACAAGACCTGGAAGACTGGGACGAGACAAGGAAGACATTAGAAAAACTAGAGGCGCTCGACGGTCTTGTCAATAACGCTGGCATTACCATGCTTGCTGCAGCTCTCGATTTGTCAAAAGAGCAGCTGGAACAAGTTTTGCGGATCAATTTGCTTAGTGCTATCAACTGTACTCAGGTGATTGCAAAGAAAATGATAGAATCTGACAAAGGTGGTTCCATTGTGAACATGTCAAGCATCCTATCCACGTTTGCCTGTAAGCCTGTCTTGGGGTACAATGTCGCGAAAGCCGGACTCGACATGGCAACGAAACAGTTTGCGCTAGAGCTAGGACCTAAGAACATTCGTGTAAACTCTGTCAACCCAACGTTTATAAACACGGGACTTGCAAGCGAGGAGATAATGAAGCACGCTGAAGGTTTATTTCTAGAACGAACCCCAATGACCAGAACCCCAACAGTGGACGAGGTGGCTTCACTGGTGATGTTTCTGTTAAGCGACGACTCCGCCATGATCAATGGATCACAACACTTTATAGACGGTGGAATAACATGTAACATTACGACTAAGCAATAGAAAACCACAGTTACAACACCCAATAGGAGAGAGCGATGTGTGTTGTTCGAAGGGAGATGTTATAGGGAGGGAATATTATACATGTACCATTAGAATACGTTTGCAAACAGATTGAATCCTGATCGGACGCTGTGTAACGCGGCGACTGGCCTAGATTCAAGCTTTTTGTCACTCGTCATTATGGGTTTTTTTGTAAAATGTACAATATAATCATGACTTTGAGAAAAAACAGCAGACGATAATGTAATGCAGACGATATTGAAGCTGTGAAACGGTTAGACACAAGTCTTATTTGGGACCAGCGTGAAGTATTGTTGTAAGGAGGGAATCGTTGTTCAGAGGGTCGTCGTAGGGAGGGAGCAATGTATAGTGAAAAGTCTGAAAATTGAACCCTTCCAGACCGAGAACAAATGTTAAGAGAGGTGTACGGTTTAGAGGGGTGTACGGTTTAGAGAGGTTTCCGGTTTAGAAGGGTTGCCTGTTGAAAAAGGGTTTAGCAGCCATTCAAATGACATTGAATATGCAGTCGTTCAAGACAGATGACAACTGAATGTGTAAACTGTTGTCCTGCATTAAGCAGTCACCGGCTCTATGGGTACTGTATACAAACATCTTTAAAAGATTGATTAGCATGTAGAATATGTCTTTAGGACCGAGATACGGTGTAGACAAAGAATTTCGACTTAACGACGCAAAATGCGACACTGCAAACAGATTGGATCCTGATCAGACGCCGTGTTACAAATCAGGTTCCAAACTGTTTGACACTCGTATCATTATACAGTGAATCGTACTTTGAAACGATATTGCACACACAACACAATTGAGCAAACGACAATGAATCGGTGATGGGGTAAAAATATCTCGATTTATTTGGCAGCGAAAGAATTAATGGAATCCAGTTTTCAGTAATTACACTGTGTATACAGCATTCCATACCAGTTAGAGCATAAAATTTGATAAATACGCCAGTCCACGCCTTTGCAAACACAGTAGACCCAGATGAGGCAGCTCCTATAGAGGATACCTGATCTGGGTCTACTTAGTTTTTGCTACACGAAATAAACAAGAATTTTAACAACAAAGGTACATCAATAATTGTTAAACACAACAAATAGAGCTACGCATATCCATGTCTTTGCAAACAGAGACCACCAAGGCCTAACTATGCTTCTTGTTTTACTTTCAATCTGCTTTAAGAAGCTACCATCTGCTAGGGTATGGAAAATGTTTCTTAATATGGTGAATATCTATGACTGTTTCACGTGTAGGGTTGTTGATCAAGAAACCGGTGTGAAATAAGTGGTTTTGCAAGAGTATGTTTGACAATAAAATGTTAACCGATTTGTGCCCACGATCCCATAAATAAGACATAGGCAAACAGTATAGACTCTGATCAGACGCCGCATACTGTTTGCTGATAGGAATTTCAATATAACACAAAATGAAAATGATGACAGTTTTTCTACTTTAAGCTTAGCTACCAACTGTTTTTTATACCATCAATGAGCCTTCTTAAAATTTGTTTTGAGTACCTTTACTTTTCCTAAATGGAAGGTCACTTTAGTCCATGCTTGTACAAATGTATATTGGGAAAGTCCGTTTGTTAAGTAAGGGGTAGTCTAAATTTTTAAAACAAATTATATTGAAATTCCTATCAGTAAACATTGTAGACTCTGATAGACACCGCATGGTCCGACGTCTGCGCAGAGTCTACACTGTTTGCCTATGTCACATATATAGGACCGTGTGCATAATTAGCGTAATACGTACATGGTTGGATGAACATCCTGCATTTCTAATTGTTGCATTAAGTGCAATGACAGAAACTAAAGCTCTTAAAGAGAACCTTGTTTAAATGCTGCAAGAAATGGTGTCATTTTAGCTAGCCTATTCAAAGAATGGGGGTACATTATACAGTGGAGAATCTGTTATTCTTTCCCGTTTAAACGCAAACGTACGCAAACGCAAAGCACTAAAACGTAGAAAAGAACAACTTTTGGACAATTCTGATAATTCTTGTTTATCTTGGTGGCAAACAGTTTGGAGCCTGATCAGACGCCGGATTACCCGGCGTCTGATCTGGCTCCAAACTGTTTGCACTGCAAATAATAGTTTTAACAGATTCTCCACTGTATGTAGTCTACCCAACATTGGTGTTGACGTTTGTAAAGGTTTAGATGCAAGTTTTGAAACAAGTTTTCAATAGGTGAGCTGTTTTGTTCTCCAACAGATCATGTTGTGCATACACTGCTTGCTACAGTATACAGTCAAACATGTTAACTCAGTTCTCCGTAAATATCACGGTGAATAAACGTACAGAGGATATAGACACCGAAGTGATTAGGAATTGAAAGCGAAAGTAGCGAGGTGAGTACTTTTATTACGTTTATCTCTAAAATCTTCTTACAAATAAAGTAAACATGAATTGCAAGATAGTCTGTAGACATATATGACCACACTGATGCCAGGAATATAAATAAATTCAACTGGAAGACTGAATAAAAAGGCTTCAATCACTGGCCATAGTCGCATCTTCGTCAACATTTGTCATTATTTTTGCTGTTTATACACGTTATACAAAAAAGTGAATCGACAGATCTGTTTGTTTTTCATTTAAATGTAACTATGCAAAAGCTGCTTAAAAATCGACCCATAATAGCTAAGATATACCATGTCAAACCGACCGCCAAATGTACTGGGGATAGTGTCCAACGGTTATTTATTGTACTGGGTATAGTGGAAGGCCGTACTGGGGATAGCCTCACGAAAACTTATTGTTTTGTGTCGTAAATAGAGGATATTGAATGAGTGTGTTGTCAGTCGTGAATTTATTGAACGAGTTTGATAAAATAATATGTTGCGAGCCTTGGCGAGCAACATATCATTTTATCCAACGAGTTTAATAAATTCACGACTGATAACACACGAATTTGATATCCTATTTATCACATAAACACCAAATGACACGAAAATCCGAACGCTCTTACTTTCACATTTGCCCTCGGCTCTTAGGAAAACGATTCGTCATAGGAGTTATTCGGTTTTATTCATCCGTAGATAAAAACGCCGATCAAACTAAAATAAAGAAAATCAACATCAATGTGTTTTGTTAAGACTTTTCCGATACCATATTCAAATTTTAAATTAATATTTAATTTAAAACTGTTCTAACTGACTAAAAATGATCATTTGACAGTTAGAATCAAGTTTTGTTTTCAAAATAACGTCGTTATAGCAACACGACGTCATTATTATTGTAACGTCTAAATTTGAAAAACAGTGTTAAGGTGCACTCTAGTATAAGGGAAGCAGCTCCGGCATGTCACATGAAACCAAGTCATAGGGTTATGTCCCTTTGTTTGTATATCGATGTGTGTTCTGGATGCAATTTTTGATAAACCAGTACACAAATATCAAATACAGTGATGAGTTCAGTAAATAAATCTATGGCCGTCGATGGCCATCGATTGCGAGTTGGCTACCGGTCTGAGATAAATAGAAGAAAAGCGTAATTATTTTGTTCACACGCAAACGCAAATATAGAAAATCACAACCTTTCGACAAGTCCGACCATGTACCGGTTTTAATTTGAGTGGCAAACAATTTGGAGCCTGGTCAGACGCCGGGTTATCCGGCGTCTGATCTGACTCCAAACTGTTTGCAATGAAAATAATAGTTTAAGTGTAACCGGGGTTATTTGGAAAGAAAACGTTTTCTCTACTGTAGTCTGCACGCTGCACACGGGGCACAAACTGCTAACCTAAACAGCAAACAATGGTAATTGAACACGCTACTGTGTTCATTTTGTATAACGGAAGACGTTGAATTTAGGTTCTCGGTCAGCGTAGTTATCTATATGTACGTTGATACGAATTTCCGGTTGCTTGAATCACGAATATGGTTACGATGAACAACCATAAATTGTATAACAATTTCAATTTAATCCATTGTCTCAGAGCAAATATTTAATACCTGGATATTTCGGCTTTATAAAGCCGTAATATCCAGGGATGAAAATATTTTCTCTGAGTCATTGGATTACAATGAAATTAAGGACAATCTAGACCAAAGAACAGTCTACATTGGTGTAACGATATATTGGTTATAACTGTTACGCTGTTAAGGTGCACTCTAGTATAAGGGAAGCAGCTCCGGCATGTCACATGAAACCAAGTCATAGGGTTGTGTCCCTTTGTTTGTATATCAATACACAAATATCAAGTACTAGTGGTATCTTACAGTTAACTATGTTTAAGTTATTCAAACGAAGTACATGTCCTTTCCACGGTGTGAATTACCATTCTAACACACTTCGCGCATGTCCCTATATAAACAAAGAACAAACGTTTCAGTGTGCCAAGAAATGTAGCGCCGTTGCTTCGGTGCAAGTTAAGATTGAATTATGTGTTAGAATCGAATTAATAAATTAATACTAGTGCTTTATCTAACAATCGAACACGGGTAGTCGTTGAGATGCTTGTGATTAAACCACTCGGCCTAAAGGCCTCGTGATTTAATTACTGCGCATCTCAACTCCTACCAGTGTTCGATTGCAAGATAAAACACTGGTATGAATTTATTATTTCTTAAGTAGATCTTCTTCCAAAAAGGTTGAGTTTTGTTGTTGGTCACTGACTAACCCATTAGCCCATTTTCTTTTATAATTAAATTACAGTTGCTCGTATCCCACATACCCTTTTGTTTCATTTTCAATCTGTTTAAATCTTACACCTGGCTTTAACACCATCAACAAGTGTGATAAATATCCATATGTCGGCAGCCATTACCGAAAATCTCATTTTCGTCAATATCTCAGCATCTACGACATTTTATATCAAAGTAATTCTGGCGTATAAACAAATGTTTTAGGGGTAACTAATCAGTTGAAGCCATTTCACTAAAGATCACACAAATAGTTTCTGAATAGGCATATTTAGTCAGCCAGTACTGAAAATCTCATTTTCGGCAATACCTCAGGAACTATGATACATGCATTCTGGCGTCTGTACCCATGTTTGTAAAAGTAAAAAAAAGTATCAATTTAAAGTCTACTTTCAGTCCGAATGACCGCTCAGCCAACTGTACATTTACTCCCCTGATCATTGAGCCATCTTGCCTACAATATTGAGCACTGCTAACATATGACGCATAAGCAGCCGCAGTACCGGTTCAGACCCTTCGCAGGTACCCATTTTAACCCCTGGGTAGAGAGGAGCTATTCGCGGTACATATCTTGCTCAAGCATATTCCTGTACATCATCGGGGATTCGGAAAAAAAAACCTAGTCTGAGGCCGCTGGTCCGGCGAGGGATCGAACTCACGAACCCTGGTACCGTAGTCCAACGCGTTACCACTGGATTACTACCACCTGTAGGGAAAAGAAGCAGATTAAACCATTTCAGTATTGATCACACCAACATTGTTTGCAAAATAGACAACAATCCACTTCACTGTACATCCAAGTAACAAAGCATTCCTTTTACTTATAATGATGTAGATTGCTGTTACTGAACTGACTCATTCCTCAAACAAGTCATTTTTAACAACATTGTCACTGTCATCGACCCGTTGGACGTGTTTTTTCTGGCAGGGTGCTTCTCCGTGGCAGCCACAAAATATTGCGCATGGCAATCGAGTCGTATATCACAGACACATTGCTGTCGGACAGAGTGTATACGTAGCACAACCACACTTTATCATTTCCAGCACCTCCTGTGGAGCAATAGTAACGTTTGCTTGCAATACAACTGGTATCAATTATCTAGTGCGTTCATCAAGTTTCCACCCAAACTCGACAAGAACTAATGATGCAGGTTCTGATTTGGGAGCTGATTTCCTAATGGCAGTCTGAATGTTTTACGTTCTCTTTGAATGCCTCTTTAGAAGGTGAAAGTGACTTAAGCTGTGGGGCATTTGTAACATATTTTCTACCAATTCTTTGCAACCAGACTTCTCAAACTTCAGACATGTTCGATGTCACCAAGCTTGTGACCCTGTAACAGGCAGCCATGAATCCTGTGGCTTCTCAAACGATGTCGCCTATAGCATAAGATAATTCGCCCACTTTGTCCAGTACCACACCGATCTTTAGGACTTTGATGACAATGCCTTTTTCTACTCTGAAGCACTGACCTACAGTGACACAGCCTGAGAGGACATGGGCGACTGGCAGATGTGAAAACAAGTGTTCATGTTCACTTGCAGTTGCGGCAATGTCTATAGTAGTTTGTTAAGCATGTGGTCCTTCCAAGGTTAAACGACAGGCCAGATTCAACTTGGGTTGAGGTTGGGCGCCCCTAAACCCAGGTTTAACCCCCCAGTGGTTGTTAATGGTTAATTTATAATTAATTATTGATTGCTGTTGACCGTACCTAGGCGGGCTCCTATGTTCGCTTTGCTTTATGTTTGTCTTGCGTATTGTTTTCTGTTTGGTGTGTGGAATTGCGTGTGTGTGTATGTATGTGTGTGTGTATGTATGTGTGTGTGTGTGTGTTTTTTATGGTATGGCTGTGTGTGTGTTCTGCTTTAGAGATGGGTGTATTGTTTGTGTTGCGTTTCCTGCTTGCGTCTTCTTTCGTATTTATTTGCGTAGAAGTGCAGCAGGAGGTCGAAAACGTCAATGTCCTTACACACAATGTTTGATTCTTTTTACGCCACTTTCAGCTGCCTTAACCATCTACTGTATGATAATTACACCCACTTCTTCATGGCGGGTCACGGTATCTTTCTTGCGGAAGACAATGTCATCCTGAAATACTAGTACAGTGTTAGTAGAGGTAATGGCCAGACTATGTCCATTCGGCTTTCTGGATCAAACTCTGACACATCAGAACTATGACCTGTAACTTATTCTCAGCTGCTGTAAGGAAAACCTTCTGGAGAGGCATTGGAGTATGTAACTGCAGTTTTTGTCGTCGTATGGCCTCGTCACCAGCTCGAGCTGCCCACATTCAACTTGTAATCCTGAAGTTGAAGTAGCGATCGAGTGGGTCATAGCTTGCCACCCTCTTCATAACATCCATCATGAAGCCATTTACAGTTCCTTGATTAGACTCTGTTATAACCCAAATGATAGCACAGCCATCCAGTATTTCTATCATCTCTGAATTCTTAACCTGAGGAGTTATGCAGCGTGTGTTCCTGCCTGTATGGATCAGGTATGGGTCGTCGATCCCCTCACTTAACTACCAACGAGACCCTGAGTGACCCTGAGTGTATGATGCTCAGTGCCTTCTTTGCCTATGGTCCGGCAATTCAGACGAGCACGGGCTATGTGCATGACCTACAAGCGCCCAGTCACGGTTTGGAGGTTTCACTTTTCGGACTCAGCTAAGCTACACTAACAGAACTATATATATATTTCTGACTTTCACCTTGATACTCTGCACTATTTTAAAGTACAAGTATACTGTCTAAACCAACCGCCTAAAATCTAGAACTATATTTCTGTGTGCCTCCTTTGACCGCAAAGCAACAACTGACCGAATTTTTGTTTCTTTGTTTGTAAACATCCTTTTCTGCAATATATGGGCTAATTGGACATCCAAAAGAGAGGGCAGCGGATACAGAAACCTGGGCGCGATATCTTACTCTTCTTTTCGACAGGGTTCTCTGGTTTTTTATATGCCTAGTGTAAAGTCTCATCCGAAAGACTTGGTCCAGCGGGGGATCAAACTGACGACCCTTGGCATCGTAGTCGAGTGTACTACTACTGGACCAAGTAGGCCGCGGTGTTTGTGCGTGTATCAGACACTATTGAAAAGGAATTTAGAATGTATCTATATTGTCAAAAAATGAACCTAAGAATTCTTAAGCTAGCTGAGGTATGACCATTCTTTTAAAGCTCTTATATAAATGATGAACACACACCAGACAGACGACACAAAGAGAACGTAGACTCGACCGTCGCGTCAATAATGGCGGTCCTCCTTTTGCATATTTTGCAGAAAAGCTTCACCAATTTTGAGCGACTTTGAAGAAGTTTGAAAATTGAAGCAGACGAAAACTTTAGCAGACAACAATTTCTTTCATCAGTAAGGGGTTAATCTGATTCTTAACCTCTCGCAACATGGGGATTGAAACTAAAATAATTTTGAGATACTGACAAAATGAGATTTTCAGTAATGGCTGCCTAAATATGCATATTAAGCACACATTGTTGGTGTGTTCTTTACTAAAATGGCTTAATCTGATTCTTTACCCCTCAAAACATGGAGATAGACACCAACATTAGTTTGCTACCATGCACGGGCACTGAGATAATAACGACAACGAGATTTTCAGTAATGGCTGCCTCAATATGCCCATTCAGCACAAAATATTGGTGTGATCTTTACTAAAATGGCTTCATCTGATTCTTTACCCCTCAAAATATGGAGATAGACACCAACATTAGTTTGCTACCATGCACGGGCACTGAGATAATAACGAAAACGAGATTTTCAGTAATGGCTGCCTCAATTATGCCTATTCAGCACAAAATATCGCAATGATCGTTACTAAAATAGCTTTATCTGATTCTTAACCCCTCAAAACATGGGGATAGACACCTCGATTATGTTGATACCATGCATAGTTTCTGAGATATTGACGAAAACAATATTTTCAGTAATGGCGGCCTTAATTTGCATATTGTGCGGATTGCCCAAAGGTTCCAGAGTGGCATCATTCAGATTCTTAAAGAGCACACCTCAGAGGTATAGAAACAGCAAAAAAACTTTGTACGGACCGCAAAACACGCTTATCGAAAAATCAGGGGTTTGGCAACCGGACTATAAGAAGCCTTTTCACAGAAAAAACACCCTTGTTTAGAGTGGTCAAATTTACCTGGTCAAAGGTCCCTTTTATCTGATTGAGTCAGATAGTGCAGAGAATAGCTAAACAAACAAAATAGTAACATTTTATTGTTAAAACTGACCGTTTGGTCTTTCCACTCGCAATGTTTATATATTAGCAGAGTCATAAATATTAGCCTGTACTTGGACAGGTAAATATTGTTGTTTCCTGTCCACTTATTACGACTTAGGCATTGAAATATAGACCAGATAACAATTTTAGTGGGTCAGATTACTCTAAATTTGTAAACACTCTTCTATAACTTTGTCGTCTGTAACATTTGTCGTCTGCTACTGTTCTAAAATTAGCATTTTCAAAATTTCTTTTAAATTCAGGGTCAGAATGGCAAACAGTTTGGATCCTGATGAGACGCCGCGTAACGCGGCGTCTCATCTAGATCCAAACTGTTTGTAAAGGTAATTACTGTGGTGGAGATATCCGCCGCTAGCATGCAAAGAGTTAACCCCTTTGACTGACCAATCACCAATACATTCATATTCTCTTACAGTTTATATCCTGATCAGTCGCCGATTAGCGCCGTGTCTAATCAGGATCCAAACTCTTTGACTTTCATTTTCGATGTTTCTTGAGGCAAATTTCGCAATTTTATATTTCAAAAGTTCAAGGAGACGGCACATTTTTAAGCAAATGACATTGAAGCCTTCAATGTTTTAAAGAAACGTAGAACGGTACATCTACACTGTCACGTGAGGTGTATCAAATGCGATGTGAACTATGTATTGCATACGTCTGTTTGTATGTTTGTCTTCTGTCTGTCTGTCTGAATGTTTCCTCTTTCTGTTTTTTTGTCTTCTGTATCTCTCTCTATCTCTCCAACTTTCTATCTATCTCTTTTTATGTTTTTCTCTGATTTTATCTGTCTGTCTGCCTGTGTCAATGTATATACGTATGTATGTCGTTGTCTTCCTGTTTAATCTAGCTCTCTTTTCTATCTTTCTCTCCTCTCACTCTCTCTTTTTGTCAGTATACCTCTCTGTATTCCTCTCTACTCTGTACCTGTCTCTCTTTCTCTGTCTCTATCTGTCTCTGTCTCTGTGTCTCTGTATGTATGTATGTCTGCCTGTCTGTCTGTCTGTCTGTCTGCCTGTCTCTCTCTCTCTCTCTCTCTCTCTCTCGCTCTCTGGGTCTCTCTGTATGTTTTTGTCTATATTCTCCCTATGTCTCTTCCTCTTCCCCTCTGCCTCCTCCCTCTATCTTATTGAGTGACTGTATACCCCACTGTCTGTATCTCTATATATCTCTCTATCTCGCAAGTCTGATACCCCCTACAGTAGGCAGCCACAGTCTTACCTTGATAACTCGAGCACCCGCTAATGTTGATTTACCTCTTTTTTAAAGTTTAAGTTCGGCTAAACAATGTTTTAATTTTTGAAATACTGACAGGTTTAAAATATCGAATATTGACAATGTGTTATTTTATTTCGATATATAAATAAGTTCGACTAAAGAGATATCGAGTTATCAACCCTAAACTGTATGTTGTGTTTTCATGTTTGTTTTCTCTTACAGTGGAGAATGTGTTATTCTTTCCCAATAAACGCGTTGACGCTAAAACTATTATTTGCAGTGCAAACAGTTTGGAGCCAGATCAGACGCCGGGTTACCCGGCGTCTGATCAGGCTCCAAACTGTTTGCCACCAAGATAAACAAGAATTATCAGAATTGTCCAAAAGTTGTTCTTTTCTACGTTTTAGTGTTTTGCGTTTGCGTACGTTTGCGTTTAAACGGGAAAGAATAACAGATTCTCCACTGTAGCTGAGTCTCTCGAGACTATGGACTACACCCCACCTGAAGGTCTCTGCGTTTTTATCTTTTCTCTTTCCACATCATATCTGTTTCAAATCGTTTCATGTCTCTACCGCGTAATTTATACATTCTTATCCGACACGCAATGTAGGGCAATCGATTCCAATATATGGACACCAATAGCCGGAAATTATTCAGTGGTAAAGTCGAAAGACATGTGCCAAAATTAGACCTAAAATTCAATGCCTTAACATAGTATTTTACTTTCAATATATATGGCTTTTGATCAAATGCATGGACATGACTCAATACATTCAAAGCATGCATGTATTTAAAAGTTGGTATTTGGAAAAAATATGTTAGTTAAACTTACATGTTAAATTCTGGATTATGAAAAAGAAGGAAATGGAGAATAAATAGATGCCACAATGATGAACCATGCAGTCGCTAACGAGATGCTCATTTAGCAGCACTCTGATCTGGATCTACAGTACTCTACATAATTTGTATAGGACAAGAATGCTCTTCGTAGATAATCTGTGTGTAAAATACGAGATTACTCGTCACTAACGTGTAATGAATTGATAAATGCTCCTAAACGATCATCGCTTTTATTACTTGTGATATTGGATATTGGCCAAATGTCTTGAAACCCAAACAACTAGACTAAGTTTGGATGACGCTGAAGATATATTTTACTGTGATGTATTTTAAATGATGGGTACGAAACAAGGCTCAACGTTTCAGATTGATCTCAATCGTTTGCTGTTGCGTGTTGTGTCATGCTTGTCAATGTAAGGGCAAATTGCCTGTTAATTATTAATCTTGCCCCATTGATCTCACCCCAAGTTGAACATGACGTTAGTCACCGTTGGGCTTAGTTTCATTGCATGCGTGGGCCCATTCTTTGCCTATAGCGATTATATACTCAACAAAACAATTAAAGGGGCAAATATATTGGGTAGGCCCAATATATAAAAATAAGTTCATACAATATTTTTTTAACAGTTTCATGTAAAAGTACATGTTAACTTCGTTGTAGAGTATAACTGTATTTCGAAAAGTAGAAATATATATCGCAGTTCCCCTTCAAACACAACCACCCTAAAATTACCGTGTGCCAGACTAGGTGGGTGGGGTAACAAACAACTTGACCAAGAGCCCCTGCTTTTAGGTTCTTCTATTAAATTACAGCTAGTATCATATGTGTTCACCACGTGCATTAATCATTTCCTTGCATCTACATGGAAATCGGAGAACTGGCTTAAGGATGTATACAATGGACATTCTGTGTCATTCTTCAATAAGCATGTCTGTTAGCCTCTAAGGTGACGATCTCGACCGGATATCCGGCGTTGCCGCATGTCCTAAGCATCCTCAATGTGACCGACGTGTGTTGACCTTGCTGGCCAGTCCATCTGCCCTATGTCCTCGTGTTCCAAGTACTGGTCTACCATACGTGCTCGGTACGGACGAGCTTTGTCGTCTGTCGGGATGAAGCCTGAACCAAAAGCTCCAGCTTAAGCGCGTGCAATAGCGTCTAGGGTCTCGTCCCTGTAC
The DNA here is from genome assembly GCA_922989275.2 of Gari tellinella. Lineage (NCBI taxonomy): Eukaryota > Metazoa > Mollusca > Bivalvia > Cardiida > Psammobiidae > Gari > Gari tellinella. The sequence goes on from OV277858.1 coordinate 60,140,872, forward strand.
CCCAAACTTGTCAGAGTCCAGTTCCTAATGACGTTAAGGTCCGTGCAACCGTTGTAGGATATGCCCACCCATAGGAGCCCTGACCCCTTTCTGAGTCCGTCATGCTCTGCCACATAATAGTCGAAGAAACATTCGTTTCGCTGTCTTTAGATTCGTCTGCAGTCGTCATTTAAATCCAAAATGAAATTTGACGCACTAGTCCACAATACGTCGCAAAAACGTAAACGTTCAAATGGCATTGTTTCTGGCAAAACGCTAGATGATGTTTTCGGTGGTGTGGGGTCAAGGCCGGTCACACGACAGGTCTTCTAGCCCATAGGTTTGCAGCATGAAGTCTATTCCCGACGATCTGAACAGAAATACTGTAACCACACGTCTGTTTATAAACACTATTAAGCGTAACGAGGGAATTGAGCCGTTGACGTCATGCCATAAGTGACAACATCGGTCCTTTACTTCAAATATGACCTGCAAACGACCTTAACCTGATCTCCAATTAACCATCCCAGTGTCCAGGTACAACTACCACAACATGTCGACGACACCCTTGCTAACGTTAAACTCTGTCGCAACATGACGTTGGAAAACGACTCATGACGTCTTTAGGGGCATAGTTTTCAAATTCTGTACCAATATGCAATCTATTTTTGCTTAAGATACAAATATGCACTCGATATAATGAAAACAGCTATAAAACTAATCGTTGAAGAATAGGCAGACACATCGTGCAAAAATCCAGTGGACGTTAAAAACCGTGGTTTTGATACTTGTCCGCTTCAATTCATTCTACCATGACCATTTTGGCACAAAGTGACGTTTGTTTCTTAATTTTTTTATTCTAAAGCATCTAAACACGTATTCACTCTTTTAACTTGAAAATGTTTGAATTTTTGAAAAAGATATATGAACTTATATCTTTGCCCCTTTAATTATTTTGTTGAGTATAAGTTAACCCACACGGTAACAAGCAAAAGTATTTCTGGCAGATGTCTGCCCCAAGCAGATTGAAAGTATAGCAGACAACCCCAAACAGAATATTATTTCATCCCGTTTATAGCTTCTCCACTCCATCTGCATATAAACCTCCATTGCATGCACATTGCATTCAGGACTGTCAAATTAAAAAACAAAGGATGCGTACATTCGAACATGTATAGATACATGTACAGTGCTCCCTCTCTGGAACAACACAAAAAGTGTGTGCGTTGATCGGAGGGAGTCGTTATAGGGAGGGAAATTTATTGACATTTGCAAACGGCTTGAATCCAGATCAGACGCCGCGTGACACGGCGTCTGATCAGGATTCAAGCTGTTTGTCACTCGTCATTAGGTTTTTTTCTGTCAAAATGTCCATTATGAAAAACAGCAGATGACATGTTGAAGTAGGCGATAGTGCAGCAGCGCAAGCGTTAGAGATAATAATCATGTTTAGCGAACTAATATAAGGGTCGTTGTAAGGAGGGAGTCGTTGTTGGGATGCCCGTTGTAGGGTGCGAAAACTTAGTCGGTTTTTGTCATAATACGTGTATTATTTTAAGGCTGCATCCTATAGTATGCGCTTTGTTTCAAAATTTGAAGGCGAACTGCTATCTTTTAAGAACATTCATGTATGGCAGCATAATGCAAAAAGTTCCATAAGCAGCTTTCTACATTATTTTGCCTTGGATGACGAATCCAGCTGCAATTAAGATTCACTCTACTGCATGAACGTTTGCTTTACGTTATATATACTTTAGGCAATGTCGTGTATTGATACTATACTGCATAGCATGTTTCTAATTTTGAAGACATATGATCGCTTAAAGACATCACATGACCAAGCTTTGGTGGTAACACCTACCCCCGTATATAGTTTGAGTCAAAGCATGCAGAGCATGCACTAACGGTGGTAGCGTCTAGGCAAAGAATCATTCAGGCGTCTCATGTGAGGCCCGCACCTAATATTTGATAGCTTGGTTAGTAAAACCCATTGAAAAATCTATTGAGATCTATTATGTAAGGGCCTCTATGCAAAGCTGAGCCATTGCCTGAAAACTTTTCTCATGCTGTATACCGGTATATAGATCTACCTGTATTTTGACACCTACTAAACAATGAGGGGGAATCAATGAAAGGACTGGCTTAATGTCTTTAAAGCAGGTTGAAAGTAAAGCAGAATGCGCCTTAAGGCGCATTCTGCTTTACTTTCAGCCTGCTTTAAGCTTTCACATGCTAGGATAAAAAATATTCTTTATGATACATATTCATGACCGTAAACATTGGAACTGTTTTCTTCAGTGTAGGAATAAATATACTGTAATGTGATAAAAAGGCGCTTCTATAAGGGAAAGGGTTAAAGACAAATACAAGCACTTTTGTAACACTTCCCTCCGTGGACAGTTCCAGTTTCCAATCGAGTCTAGTCCATTTTTGACTTTTAAGAGTAATTTTTGTCAATGTATTGCACTATAACAAGCAATGCACATCCTAGTCAGAGAGCTCCTTTAGGAACCCTCTGATCTATGTACTCTGTTTGTTTAAGACAAATGTACTCTTCGCAGACACACTGTTTGTAAAGGACGGCTATATATACGACTAGGGTTCAAAGGATTTAAGTGATCGTAAGAACGGATCTTAAATGTTTATCGCCCAATAGATAATGTCTATAAAACACCCCTATGAATTAATAATTAACCCTCCTATTAACTACAACTGTAAGTTTAAATTAAGTTTAAATTCTTATTTAATAGGTTAATGTTTAGCATGCATTCAATTGTCGTCTGCATACGATATCGTCTGCTACTTGCCAACAATAGATTTATCTGCATCTTATTTTATTCTGAGCCCTCTAAACAGTTTTGATCTAGATGAGACGCCGAATCAGTCTACGTCTTATCTGTGTCCAACTGTTTGCAACAGTTTTCAAATATTCATCCGCCGAAGCGCGCAATAGGTTGACCCCTTTACTGCCTTACCCCTAGTAGATCTACAACTATTATTAGCAAACCGTTTGGACACTAATATCAATATTACTTTAGTTGATTTACCTGGAATTCTGAATTAAGAAAAAAAAGCAGACGACAATTATTTAAAGCAGATGACGTCATGGCAGTGAAAGGGATTAATGACGTTGCATGTCTGGGAAATGTAACGACGCGTATAATCAATACGATGCTGCAGCAGTGACATTGGTGCACTTTAAATAGGTTCACGGGACCATAGTTGATAGAACGTGTATCACTTCAATAAGCTCTCGTTTTCAGGAACACTCAAATGAAAGTTCTGTATATGGTTAAGTCGCAAGGCTGCTTAACCCATTACTTCATAGAAACTACTTTTACGACTTTAATGTATTCTCCCTTGAAGAAAATATAAATGTGGTTCAACTTTATACACTCATGGAAATATATGTTTCTTTATCGTAGCAGAAGGTAGCCTTAAACAGGCTTAAAGTAAAATAGAATGCACCTTAAGGCTTTACTTTCTATCAGACTTAAATGGTCACCCAATCAGGCGCGTAGCTACCTGTACGCAAAAAACGCAACTGCGTACACATTGTCCTCAAAAATAGAAAAATCGAAAAGTCCAAACATGCAAAAAAAAATCGTAGGGGGTAGAGATCAAAGACTGGAAGAAAAGCTGTCAGAAAAAATCGTTATCCTAGAATCAATAATTTGTTATTTTGAGTCAAATTTTTACATTGTCTTTGAATGCAAGAAACGCCCTCAGAACGCACCAGAGACCATCTAGGATTAAAAATTTCCCGGGGGAGCATGCCCCCGGACCCCTCTAGAGTAAGGGTTTTAAACCAATCAGACGGGGTAAGAATTAGAGATAAATGGCCGGGACACACGCAAATATATATATACAATTTTACGTAATTTGGAGTCGAATTTTACATATAGATTAAAATGCTGTTGCCAGATTGTATTTTTCCGTTTAAACGTTTTTGATTGCTCAGAATGCCTCCAGAAACCCACCAAAGCCCATCTAGGAATATTTTCCGGGAACTGGTCATTTTGTACCCTCGCCTTTTCGTAACCTTTTTTTTTTTGTCATTTCGTACCCACATTTTTGGTCATTTCGTACCCTTTCAAATTCACTAGTCATTTCGTACCCTTATTTTTGGTTATTTCGTACCCTCGAAAAAAAATCTTTTTATTACATATATTCACGAATGAATTATAACGTTATAATTCATTCGTGATATATTTCATAATTTTTACGCAAAATTTAATAAGATATAATTATGTTAGATCGGGTAATCTGTCTGCTCAGAAATGAAAAAAAAAATCTTATTCTGCTGGTTTCATAATTATTTGAACAGTTATCAAATCCAGTAGTAACTTCGAATCCATATGTACATTTAATACAAGCTATAGTGAAGACACGTACGTTAACTTAAGTGATGTAGTTAGCAACAACAATCCTGTTTAAAATACAGTGCTCCATCTCTAAAACAGCCATACGAAGCTCCTGTTCTTTGGTATCAAGACTTATACACGTTTGAAAGATTATTAGGATTATTGAACAATGGTAACATCTTAGACGAATCGTTTGTTAACCAGCTCTGTTATAGTAGTGTCATAAGGTTTGAGGTACCAGCACGGAATGTTGCAGAGTGTGCCAGTTTGTGCACAATGACTGAGGACTGCAATAGCGTGATTGCAGTACGGAACATAACCAATGCATGGTTTGGTCTTACGATCTACAGTGCATGTCTAGGACATGCTTCTTCCCTTCAAGGTGCACAATTCTACGGACAAGAGGAACTACGGGATACACCCAACAGGAGACACAAATTGTGGGCGTTGTTTGGAGGGAGTCGTTATCGGAGGGAACTTTGCAAACAGATTGATTCCAGATCAGACGCCGCGTAACGCGGCGTCTGATCTTGAATCAAGCTGTTTGTCACTCATTATTAAGTTTTTTATGTCAAAATGTCCATAACGTAACTTTGAGAAAAACAGCAGATGACAATTTTAAGCAGACGACAATTTTAAGCAGACGACATTGCATCCAGACAATGGTGTGTGTCAGTCATGAACCAAAACGTAATTCGACAAGCTATATAGCGAACAATGATTCTAACCAACAAAGACTAAACATGTCCTGTATCTGCGTTATTTATCCACAAGTCAATACAATTGGACTTCTTTAAAAAAAAAATAAAGAAAAAAGGGAAAAAAAATTTGATTCGAATGAGACTCGAACCTATGACCTTTTGATTGTTAGTCAACCACACTACCGACTGAGCTATCAGCACTTAGGTAGAATAGTGGTACATGTATGAGCTGGGTGCTGGGATCCTAACACCTTTTATTCATATGCTAATCTAGGACCAGTGGCGATACGGAGTACAAAACGACTGATGTACGTTTTATAATTTTCATTGAAATTAATTCAGATAGCACAGCTAGTATAAGATTGAATGAAGAATTAATTATTATGATATATTTCCACGTAACCATGTGAATTTAAAAGCTTTTTGTATTACTTTCAGAATTTATTTTAACTTGCTGAATGTTAGAAATGTTTTATTTAAGATGTCATAAATTTCCCTTCTGCCAATTTCATTGAAAAGTGCAATACTTGCGTTCTTTGAATAGATTCCCGTAAGGGTAATCATTGATGCCTTTGGTGTCATTTGTATTTGTATGCACGGGTCTTGCACCGACGGGGTGAATTAGACTGTGCGTTTGCTGCTTTTTTACAAGAGCAGCAATCGAGTGCCTGACTATGTCTGTAAGTCACTCGGCTTCTTTGAGTGCTTGGCTATGTCTGTAAGTCACTCGGATTCTTTGAGTGCTTGGTTATACCTGTAGGTCACTCAGTTTTTTTCCTTTGCACCATTCCTTTAAGGGGATAGTGCATCAATGGATAGAAGTCCGACATATGGTCGTCGGATTCTTCCACTTCCAACTAGTACATTCCCAAAATGGTCTGCTTTATTTCTGCGTTCGATTCTCAAAGCTTGCTTAAATCAAACATACATACTTCTTTTAAAGCTTTAGTTTTGAAATACATGTATGTTTGTTCTGAGTAATAATAAAACGTCTCTAATACGACCACTTAATTATGTTAATTATTACGGTTTTACAATAAATGATTGCTTAAAGCAAGGTGACAGTAAAACGAGGAGCTTTCTTAAACTGTCACCTGTCTTTGAACACTCAATTAGCCTTCTTTTAGTGGTCGTAATAGAGAGGTTTTACTATTTATAGCAATAGAGTTGTGTTCGACTGATTACAGTGGAACCTTTGAATCCCGAACACCTATATTATACTTCAAATAAACATTAACTGGCGAGATGCTTTCCGTTGGCGCAGAAATTGAGTGTAACCTGTCACGAATTCGCCTATAACATCCAGATGCCCGTTGCGTGTTACTTCCCCCCCCCCCCCCCCCCCCCACCACCACCACCTTTCACAAAAGCGTAACACAAACACATAGTATTAGTGTTTTCTTCTGACCTGTCGGAGTTATTTTTAGATTGGAACTTTCTAAAACTTTAAAAGGGATGAGTTTTCTCTACATCCAGTTAGAGATATGGATAGCTGCAATTTTTGTGCGTAATGTCACGGAGTAATTAGAGCTCTAATTACTCCGTGGCAATATACAGTAGAGGATACATTATTCTTTTCCGTTTAAACGCAATGCACTATCCTGGGGAAAATTACTTTTAGAAAGGTTAACTATGGTTTTAATCTGAGTAGCAAACAGGGGTGCCTGGTTTAAATTTTCATTTTCGTTTTGCTTGATATTGAAATTCCTATAATGCGGCGTCTGATCAGAGTCTACACTGTTTGCCTATTTCCCTTTTGTAGGATGGAGTAAATACAAGAATGAGGAGAAGGCGTTATTCTTTCCAAATAAACGCGTTAAAGCTATTATTTCCATCGGAAACAGTTCATATCTTGCAGTCAACAATGAGTGGTCGTTAAGTACTTTGTTGTTGATTAAAACAAAATTAAGGCTAAAAGATCATTCAAATATCTTTATTACATGAGATAGAAACACATAGTATCCCTTTCCCACATAGAAGCGACTTTTAGCGTATTTAATTTATGCCTCCGCTGAACAAAATAGTTCCTATTTAAACAGTTTTAAACATGCGCCATAAGATATAATGTCTACATACTAGCAGATGGTAGCTTAAACCAGGCTGAAAGTAAAGCAGAAATCGCCTTAAGGCGCCTTCTGCATTACTTTCAACCTGCTTTAAGTGGTCCTTTATTTTCATTACTAGAAATAGGCAATTGGGTAAAGGGGTATAGATGCTTAAAGTTGAACCTATACATACCTACACATTTTTATGAACACTTTGTTGTATTTGCATATTAAATGGATACATTGCCAGTAGGTAGTTCTGTAATAGCGGAAACACTTTTTGGGACAACTGTATGCATGTATCATAGCCAATAATGCAGACGCAGGTGAAACACACAACATTCTATAAGTGAAATTGGCAGATGCAAAAAGACATTTGCCCTCATCTCTTTTAGAATTTTTCTTCCACTTGAATTACAGAAGCAAACATTGTATATCCAGCTCAAACAGCAAGTAACTGATCTGATCAGAATTTAGCCGGCACTCAGCAATCAGAAAACAATAACAAAATATTAACCCATTGTCACTAACAAACAGCGTACTTATGTTTGAATTTGAATGTCTAAATGTACACTTGTCGTATGCTAGCATTGGTTATCTGAACAGGACATACACTGTTTGCCATTTTGCAATATTTTTAACATAACCCTAAAAAGTAAAGAATGGACTAGACCTAATTGGAAATTAACATGTCAGTTAACCCTTATCCTGCTGATTTGTCGTCTGCTTCAAATATAATGTCTGCGAAATATAATAACTAATTTTGATCTTTTTAAATCTAAAGAAAAAGTACTTTTCGAGTGACAAACAGCTTAGATCCAGATCAGACGCTATGTAACGCGGCATCTTATCTGATCTGAATCCAGATTGTTTGCAAATATAAGCCAAGTCCCGCTTAGCACGATAATTAAGGGTTAAGGAGCAGTGACTTGCGCCTTTAGTTTTGCCGGGGCCTTTTTACTATCCCGGAGCAGAAACTTGAACTTTGACACGAGTTACCCAGATCAATCCGTGTCAAATAGTTTGGATCATGATCCGACATAGATAGTCTAAATTAATACGACATCGTTTCCTATAGAATTGCATTCAGTTTCAAAGTTTTTCACACAAAACACTCAAATCAAAATTGTTTTCAGAGTAATTTCCGACACATAATTGTTGGGGGTCTGATCTTGATCCAAACTGTTTGCAATAGAATAGAAAATACATGTATCATTTGTCTGTGTTTTTCATACAAATATATCTTATTCGAAACATATTTACGCATTTCCATCATATTAATCTTATATGTGAAAATCACTCCTTAAAAAGAAATTCGAAAAATGTATGTTTTAATTTAATTTTAATTTTGTTTTTTACCATTTTAGCTATCAATTAGTTTTGATCCGATTGGTTAACAGTTTGCAAATTGACGTTTAGACAAATTACTTAGTCTGAACATAATTCATACTATCGTTTGTTAAGTGTGGATGTACGAGTAATATACTAGTGAAAGATTCGATCGATAATGCTGGTCAGGGTATAATTGATGTAGAACGCGAATGTTTAGTAACAATTTAATCAGCAGATAAACACAAATGGCTTTTCAGAGGTCCCGCTGAGAATAAGAACGAGTCCGGAACCAGTGTTCCGGAGGCAGCCGAATGATAACGAAGCATTCGTGATTTCTTATCAAGGCTAAGATGATCAAGCGATTCCCGATAGTCTGCCTAACAAATCGATAATTGATCTCGTGGACCAAGGGAGATAATGGTTTACGTCTGATATACTAAAGTGAGCAAGAACGTCAATCCTGTAAATATGGCCTGCATTCTTGGACATGACTGTCAAACAGCTATAAATTGTTACCTGTCTTTAATAAAACCAATTAGCCGTCGTTTTTTTTGTGGTCGTAAAAGAGAGTTTTTTTCTGTATTGTGCATGTCCTATAGCTCTCAAAAGTCTATTAAATATCATGTATTTATAGATTCTTGTTTTGTTAATTCTTTTTTTCATTCATTAAATACGTTTCATATTTGGTAAAAGTTGGGAGAAGTTGTTCTTCAATCGTGCTTTTATGGGGTGGGTACGAAATGACCAAACATATGGATTCGAAGTTACTTCTGGATTTGATAACTGTTCAAATAATTATAAAACCAGCAGAATAAGATTTTTTTTTTCATTTCTGAGCAAACATATTACCCGATCTAACACATATCTTATTAAATTTTGCGTAAAAAAATACTAAAAATAATGAAATATATGTAATAAAAAATTTTTTTTAGAGGGTACGAAATGACCAAAAATATGGGTACGAAATGACTAGTGAATTTGAAAGGGTACGAAATGACCAAAAATATGGGTACGAAATGACCAAAAAATAGGGTACGAAAAGGCGTGGGTACGAAATGACCATAACTCTATTTTCCCTGGAGGAGCATGCCACATTCCAAGTAAGAGTGCGTTCAAAAAATGAATTAGATTTGCGCGGCCGCCTGACGTTGACGTGTACCCCCTCAATCACAGTTTGCTTCCTACAGGCCTGCTTTATCATTTATCAAAACGGAACGTAAATGTAAATGGTTCTGTTGCAGATCTGAATCTTACTCATTGTCGGTTTGAAATTAACATCCATGATTTTGTCGTGACGTCAATGTTGTTTATTTTTTTATTCAATTTTTTGCATAGATTTATGTACTTTATCACCTGTTTTGAAGGCGGGAAATGCCCCCAGAACGCACCAGAGACCATCTAGAAATGAAATTTTTCCGGGGGAGCATGGGTCCGGGGGCCCTAGTATAAGAGTGCGTACACTTCCTAATTGGTCTAGCTACGCCCCTGCCAATAGTTTTTGTGTTTCTTCCATCTTGCTTCATATATCACATATTGTTAATACATGTACCATCAATAAATATTCGGATTAAGTAAAAGTCCTAGCCAGCGAAGAAGGCGTTATTCTTACCCGTTTAAACGCAAACTTAATGCAATAAAGTGAAGAAAATGACAACTTCATGAAAACGCTAGCAATTTATTTTAATAGTAGAGGCAAACAATTTGGATTCTGGTCAGATGCCGGATAGCCTCTGAACTGGCCCAAACTATTTGCAAAGAGCATTATGTTTTTAGCATATAAACACGTTTATTGGGAAATGATAAAGTCTTCTTCACCGTGATTTTAGGTGAAACTGCATTCGTTTGCGTGAAGTTTTCTTCTACATGAAACAAGCTAACTTACTTCAACAAAACATGCCATATTTAACCCCTTCACCAACTGCCATGACGTCATGAAGTTTAAACAATTGCCGTCTTCCTTTATTTTTTCAAATATAAAATTTAGTTGTCTTGACATAAGCAATATTGAAATGAGCGATAAACAGATTGGATCTTGACCTGACGATGCGTTAAGGCAGTGAAGAGGCTAAATCATTATGTGTCTCGTGTATTTTATTTTGTACTTCTGTGTCCTCTATTGAAACACATAAAACCAAATGAGAATTTTATCAAAGGCGATCTTCTACAATAAAATTTCGCTCAATAACCAACCTATTTACGTGTGGAGGAAATTACAGTGGATAAAACCTTTCACTTTTCAGTTGTTTTGAAAAAAACGAAAACGAAATGCAATTAAATACTTTTTATTCTAAGTATAAGAAAATTATTTTGTTCAAACACCGAGCTTTTCGGGTTGGGTCAGAGCTGGTTCTATACTAGTAGTTATAGGCATCAGGCCTGAGTAAAATGAGTTTGATTGCAAAAGTAGTGGTGTCTGCTCTGTATAGACAAGTGAGTTTAAAGCATGATGGACGTTATCTACATTGATGCACGATATATGTCTATGATTTTTCTAAGTCTTACCAATTAACTGACTAATAAGTCCGTTGCGTGTATCAAGTACAACTTAAGGCCAAATAAAAATAATACCCGTGTTTCCTATTACATGCCCAAAAATATTAGGGACGGACGGTCGGAAAATCTTCTTTTTTTATTATTATTATATAAAAACATACAATAATACATAAAACTTTCTGCTGGAGTACTTTATACATGAAAATGTATGAATGTATTATATTGTGCAAAGCCCTGGGCCGTACATAACAACTCTTATAAATATCCATTCAAATTGTTGATGTGTTGTCTGCATATTGAATGTGTTTATGGTTAACTAATTAGCATGTCATATTTTCAAGGAAGCTACTTTATGACAGATTTAGAGCAAATTTAAGTTCGATATTTGCTAAATCTTATTTAAAAATCAATTTTAAAACAATTAAACGTCTATAAATTAGCTTTGTAAACAATTTAACGGAGAATATATTCTGTTACACTCTCCTCAAATACGATTGTTGCAAAAATAAAAAATAAAAATTTGGGGGGGGGGGGGGGGGGGACTAGGGTCGGTCGTGTTACCGGAAACACAGGTACTTTTTATTTTGCCTAATTGTCAACCATTTCTAACCTATTATTCTGTATTCTGCTGCTATATACTAGGATTTATATGTTTTTATATCGTAAACAATCATGACTGTATAAAATGAAACTATTTTCTTCAGTGGAGCAGAGCAATAATTTAAAGGTGTCAAGTGTATCTTTAGGGTAATGGGTCAACTACAAAACAACTGCATGTTACACTGTTGGGTTAGTTAATGGCCCCTATCCGCTGTAATATCGTCTGTTCGTAATTTGTGTTTCTTCAAAATATCAAACTACGCTTACAGATTTTTAAAAACACAAAAGCCAAACAATCCGGATCCTGATCAGCCGCCGAGTTAATGGGCGCCTGATCTTGATTCAACTGGTTTGCAAATGTCATCGCACTCGAGCAAAGACAGATAAGGGATTATTTCTTTCTCTGCAAAGTTTTAACCCTTTCTCCGCAAAATTATCGTCTGCATTTCTACTCTTGTCTGCAATATCCCTTATTTGGATTTAGAGCATTTTGACTAAAAATTATTGAAACGTATGTCAAACAGTTTTGATCCTGATCAGACGCCGTTAGGTGGCGTCTGATTAGGATCGAAACTGTTTACAAAGTCGCCTCTCTGGTCGTTATTGGCAGTGACAGAGTTAAGCAGGTTTAACATTATTTACATATCATAAATCCATGTCTGCGTCAGATCAGTATTTTAGTACTGACCGACCGATATCACGTGTCTGTACTACAATCAATTAGGTTAAGAACCAAGTGAACCCGAATGTATTTTTCTACTCGACAGTATACCGTTTACATTCGTACATATATGGATCTGCTCTCCGTGAATCAGTTTGTTGCGTTGTTTCAGTAATGCTGTCGTAGCTGTTCCTTTGAGGGTACACATTATTCGTATTAACAGCCTCTAATATGGATAAAACATGCATACATACTAATAAAATGTCCATTCAATATTAGAAATTACAGCAAATATAATGTAAATATAAGAAACGAGCATTCTTAATGGTGCATATTCATAACTGTATAAAGAAGAACTTTCTTGAGGAGAGGACTAAAGTGAAAGTATACTTACATGGTAATAGGTTACAACATTCAAAATTCTCGTTAAAACACTAGATATATTCTTTAAAACGTTTAAAAGTTTAAATTTGTAAAACAGACAATTTGGAGCCTAGTCAGACGCCGGGTTACTCGGCGTCTGATCTGGCTCCAAACTGTTTGCAATGTTAAACAATAGTTTTACAGTAAACGCGTTTATTTGGAAAGAATAACGTTTCTCCACTGCATTTACCCTTACAGCGGCTTGTATCGAATTTATTTAACCCTTAACATGATACATGTAAAACGTGATTCAAAATTAATTCGCAACCAGTTTGGATACTGTTCATATGCCGAGTAACTCGGCGCCTCACATGTATCAGGACCCGATCTTTTTTACAGTTGCTTCAATGTCCAATTGCTATTTCTAACCCTATCACTGTCTAAGCCGCTTACACTGACAATTTCAAACAGTTTGAATCCAGATCAGACGCCGCGTAACGCGGCGTCTGATCAGGATCGAAAATGGTTGACACTCATAATAATAGTAAGAAATAAACGCATCAAATTCCAAAGGGCTGGGTACGTTGTGATCATGATCCAAATTGTTTGACATTAAAACCAATTCTTCCAAAGTCAAAAACGCATAAAATTCAACATTTTAAAAATAAAAGCAGAATAAAAATATAAGCAGACGATAATATGGCAGCACCTGTCTCAGATGGGTATCGCCGTCGTAGTGGCAGTGAAAGGGTTAGAATAATATATAATATGGCAGCACCTGTCTCAGATGGGTATCGCCGTCGTAGTGGCAGTGAAAGGGTTAGAATAATATATAATATGGCAGCACCTGTCTCAGATGGGTATCGCCGTCGTAGTGGCAGTGAAAGGGTTAGAATAATATATAATATGGCAGCACCTGTCTCAGATGGGTATCGCCGTCGTAGTGGCAGTGAAAAGGTTAGAATAATATATAATATGGCAGCACCTGTCTCAGATGGGTATCGCCGTCGTAGTGGCAGTGAAAGGGTTAGAATAATATATAATATGGCAGCACCTGTCTCAGATGGGTATCGCCGTCGTAGTGGCAGTGAAAGGGTTAGAATAATATATAATATGGCAGCACCTGTCTCAGATGGGTATCGCCGTCGTAGTGGCAGTGAAAGGGTTAGAATAATATATAATATGGCAGCACCTGTCTCAGATGGGTATCGCCGTCGTAGTGGCAGTGAAAGGGTTAGAATAATATATAATATGGCAGCACCTGTCTCAGATGGGTATCGCCGTCGTAGTGGCAGTGAAAGGGTTAGAATAATATATAATATGGCAGCACCTGTCTCAGATGGGTATCGCCGTCGTAGTGGCAGTGAAAGGGTTAGAATAATATATAATATGGCAGCACCTGTCTCAGATGGGTATCGCCGTCGTAGTGGCAGTGAAAGGGTTAGAATAATATATAATATGGCAGCACCTGTCTCAGATGGGTATCGCCGTCGTAGTGGCAGTGAAAGGGTTAGAATAATATATAATATGGCAGCACCTGTCTCAGATGGGTATCGCCGTCGTAGTGGCAGTGAAAGGGTTAGAATAATATATGATATGGCAGCACCTGTCTCAGATGGGTATCGCCGTCGTAGTGGCAGTGAAAGGGTTAGAATAATATATAATATGGCAGCACCTGTCTCAGATGGGTATCGCCGTCGTAGTGGCAGTGAAAGGGTTAGAATAATTCTTGGAAAAGTTTTAAGCAGACAATAATTAAACTGATAACGAAGGGGTTAATCATTTTCTCGTTTAGCTCATATATCTTATTAATTTTTATTATTATTATTATTATTATTATTATACCCGACACAGGAGCTGTGCGTTCAAAAGCGCTTCACATCAAAATTACACAAATGTACCTACAAAGCGAGAAAGACAAATAACTACATTCACAATAAATGTGATACAATATTGAGATGCATGGATACATGGAAATATTTTCGATATTATTACCAAGATCATAAAATTGTTATAGTAAGTTTGTAAAATCATTTTTAAAATGAGTCAAATAATTAAAAGATCAATGGCGTGATTAAAAATAGTGTGGTTTTTTGTTTGTTTGTTTCAGTGTAGAGCCGGAGAGTAGTTCACAAATCGTAAAACGATTGTTTAAAACAATACTCTCCGTGTTGACTCTCCGTCTTATCTTGCATTTTGCAAATAATTGTGCACCAGAAAAGACACCGAATAACATGCATGTGTCTGATATCACAGTGTATAAACGAACTGTATGATGACTAGATTTTGCGACTAGCTTGTAAGGAGTTAATCGATTCAGTGCGACACGCGGACATGTACGGTATGTGTTTTCATCTGTTTTCATTGTTTTCTAAGTAGATCACTAAGAAAAGCAAACGTACATTATATTGTGCATTGATTTAAGATATTTACCTGACTGTCATTGTTCCGTTATCAAGCTTTCCAAACAAAATATTTCCATTACATCAATAAATACCTGGCAATGTTTACACGAGGCCGTGTTTACAAACGTGTCATATATGCAGTTTATACACATCCTGACATCTATTCGGGCGTTAAAACTTGAGAAAATTATGTATTCTTATTTAGATAGCAGTACAACCACAATAGCTGTGAGATTTAATAAAATATCCACGTTCAAAGTACTGCACTGATGAAACTGAAACTGTATTGTTTATTGAATCAGACTACACGGTGATCTGAATGATTATAGCGACTATACTGTATCAATTATAGCGATCTTACGGTAACGATTTCAGACGACTTTAGGATCCTTTTACATCCAAAACGCCTTTTTGTTAGTTTAACAAAGTTTAAATAAATCTCTTTTCAACCCTTTACCTTACAATGCCTCCTTTTGACAATTTGCACAAAATGTAGACCCCAAAGAGAGCTGCTCCTAGCAATATTACGGCACTGGTCTGCAACTGGCGATCAAACCCGCTACCTTCCAACTCCCAAGCTGATGCTGACATTTTGTTTATGTATGCACATATATAATTAAGTCCTTGATTAAGTTAATATAAAGTTTAGCTTTTCCTCCCTGAAAATTGAAATGGACAATTCTAGTTTTCATTGTATTCTGGTCCATTTTTACTTTTTAGGGTTGTTTTTACAATAATTTTATGTCATAATTTTTGCCGGTTTTGTGTCAAGACGAAAGTCCTTTGAGTGAGTTTTTATTGTGTTGGTAATGTCCGAAATCGATAAAAAATTTAATCTTAGGTTTTGGTCTTCGTGAATGTCGACACAATGTTGTATGACTTGGTCGAATACATCTGTGCTGAAAGTGCAGTCACTGTGTATACCCGTACACAGGATATTGGTACCAGCGAGTCGAGAGTTTTTAGCAGATCGCTCTGCAGTGCATGTATGTTTTCATGATTTTCTAGAACTATATACCAATGATCAATATGTAGAATAATACTATATTAAAGCGAGATGTTTCTGGAACATGCTGATGTCCATAACATTTCAGTTTTACCGAGAGAACCTCTCGTAAGACGTATAAACAAGCTGACTGGTACCGGTAAATAACAACTGTTGCTGACATAATATCATTGTAATTTGTTTTTAATAATTGTATAAGAGATCTATTCATGTTATACGAGTAAGTTATGCTATCTTGATTGACATTATGAAACTTTTACAATTGTTTTTGACGTATGTGCTTTAAAAACCCGAAATGAACTTTGGTTAGGTGTACGACAACTTGCTACGCTAGTGAACGGCATATTGCTAAAGCCTTTCAATCCAGTGTACGACAACTTGCTTAAATCTACATCGAAATCGACGGCTGTTTGATTTGTACAAGTATTTATTCTGTACATTGTCATTTATTTTTTACAGATTATGGACCTGTACAAATGTTCGTACTGTAAGGAACAACTACCCACGTTCCGGGAGGTAATTTCCCACTTGACAGAGATGCATTGCTATCAGGAATTAAAATACCTTCGCCAGCGTTGTTTGTTGTTGTTTTTTTTCGAAAAAGTGTACAACTTCAATATTATACCTGGACAATGTAGAGGGGAGGGGAGGGTTATGTCTATAATAGACGAAACGCAACAAAATAATCTATCTAAGCGATACTTTACACCCAAAGACTCTCCATTGAAAAAAAATGTGCAAGTTTGCATATAATGAAGAACATGAGCATGTTTGTTGCAAGACTCCGAATTGCCTGTTGTAGAAGAATTTCGGTAGTATAAAGAAGTATAAAGGGAGTATAAAGAATTACCATCCCTGATCCGAAAAGCGTAATCGACGAATTGAAACAGACTGGCAAACTTGATTATATAATATATATTATATATGCTATAGCATTCAATCGGCTGGTCTTTGAAGGCAAATTTCCCATTAAAAATATAACATATTTGCTTTTCACAGATGTTGTTCGCTGGTTCGACTTAGAAAAGTCGACATCCTTTATGAGATACTCTGGTGAAGTTAAACTGTTTTGGCGCTTACTGTTATTGTTCATTATTACAGGCGTGCTGTCCGCACAGAGCAACATGTGTGCCAACTATCAATTTTAACTCTGTTATTCGAATAAACGTAACCCTAAGTGCTCATTGGATAACTGTTTGGAACAAGACAAGACGCCGCTTTAAGTCCTTTGATGCACCCTGTTGTTCTCAATAGGCGTCAAAATACAGGTAACGCAGGAGTACAGTGTGCTTAGCAGATGTCACTAATCTCAAGTTGTCTAGAGAGGCCCTGACATACTCACACCTAAGAGTTATTCCAATGTTTTTTAACCAAACTAACAAATTGAAGGAACGGACCTCACATGAAACGCTTCAATGATTTTATCCCTAGAACAGTTAACACTAACTGCACAAATTCCACTTGGTTGCATGCTTTTAAACCTGTTTTGGTGTTACCACCGAAAGTATGTCAGGAAATGTCTTTAACGCGACTTCTGATCTATATTCAAACTGGTTTTGGCACTCACATTGAAAAAAGGGTTTAGTGTCTCTTCGCACACGACATTATTGAATCAGACAACAATTTAGCAAGATAAGGAATAACAAGCAAGTGTAACACGACCGCGGCAGTTTTTATAGAAAAGGACTCTGGATTAAAGACATTTCATCAGTCCATTGATGGACTCTCCCATTGTTCTCACTCTGTGTGAAAATACAGGTAACACAGTAGTAAAGTGTGCAAAGTCAATGTCAGTAATCTCAAGTTGTCTAGAGAGCCCCTCACATACCCCTCAAGGGGTTTTTCAATGGGTTTTACTAATCAAACTAACAAACTTAAAGTACGGCCCTCACATGAAACGCTTGGATGAGTATAATTATCCCTGGACAAGATAGCAGTAAGGACAAAACTCGCATATGACTGCATGATTTTATACCTGGTTTGGTGTCACCACCGGAAAAAGATCAGGAAATGTCTTTAAATTGAATACCGCACACTTTAAAGCGGGCAGCTTATTCTGATTGCACTGTGGTAAATGATACCGCATTAACCAGTATACATACTGCACGATATGTTCGTGCAAAATGGAAAAACACAGATGGAAATTATAGTTGTGTACGTGTATTTCAATATTTTATGAGTGGGTGGATTAGTTTGATATCATAAATTAACCGCAATCATTATTGACTCTGTATGTGTTAAGTTTTTTAATAGAAATCTTCGATTAAGATATAGTCCGATACAGTTACTCGTTCGCTTCAAAAGTATTCTGTTACGTGAACAGCTATTAGAATATGTTAAACGTACATTCATCGTTTCAATTTCATTTTAGTAGGTGTTCCTGCTCTATATCAAGTTTATCTATTTTAAGTAAATTAACAATGAAAAGTATAAAATTTATAAATAGGAAGACTGTTCTCGGTACACGGCTACCTTTGGTTGAACGTAACACCATGAGGACGAACTGGGACAGAGCAAAACGTTTTAAGGGCCAAATATCTGGTAGCAAACCCCCGTACAGTGACACATCAGTATGCCGTACAGTAATATTTCATTCACAACCAAGATGCCGTACACTTGACACAAATTTCTTTTAATTCTATTCTTAAAATCACGACCCAACAGTGTGGTTTTAGTGAGTTACATGAATTATTATGAAATAGACTAAGTGTTTCATGTAAATATTGTAGTCAGGAGCGTTTGAAACAGTTGATATCGTAATTTTTCGTCAGAAATCGTTGTTATTTACCGGTACTAGGCAGCATAATTATATATTTAACGAGAGTTTCTGTGATTAAAACAGAACTGTTTTGACATCAGCATATCACAGAAACATCATGCTTTAATACTGTATTATATATATGTTGATCATAGACATGTTATGCTATAAAACCATGAAAAACATACACCCACTGCAGAGCGACCGGCTAATTCTCTCGACTCGCTGGTACCAATATCCTGTGTACGGGAATACACAGTGGCAGTAGATACACTGGAAATTATCCATTGAACCTGAAACATAAATTGATAAATGTTAGGCTGAAATCAGGGCTACGTAATAGATACACGACGGGTTTCGCCTTAAAAGAGTACGGTATGAATCGTAATAATACTGTTTTGCAAGGACGACAACAAATTGTCCGAGGCGAAGCCGAGGACATATTTGTTGTTCGTCCGAGCGAAACAGTCTTATTACGATTCATACCGTACACTTTTAAGGCGAACGAGTCGCTGTATCTGACTTATACGTAGATTTTAATAAATATCTTACACCGAGTCAATAATGATTGCGGTCAATGTAATATAGCAAATTAATATATCTATTTCTAAAATATTGAAATTCACGTAAACCAACTATTATTTTCATTGGTCCTTTTTATACTTTGCACGAGCATTCAGTGCAGCCTGTGTGCTGGGTCATGCCGTAAAATAACTACGTATTTATTTATCTGCGCTCAGAATGAGTTTTCAGCTAGTATAAGGTAAGCGCTGTATTTAACAATTTAGATGACATCTTTTTTTAAGCATTTAGTTTTAAGGTTAAAATATTTTATCATTTTAGCCCGATATAATTCCTTTTCCGCTCCTTATAACCAAACCAAGGACCAGATATGTTTCTCCTGAACAGGCACACTATTAAATAGCGTTGTTTACTCTTGCACTGTCATATTGTCGTCTGCTTTGAAATTGCTGAATGCACTTATTTTCCAACGCAAAGTTTCGGGATTTGATTGCACGAATCAAGTGTATATCAGTTTGGATCCTATTCAAACGCTGAGTTACTGTGTGTTTGATATTGATCCAAATTATTTGCAAAAGTTCGTTATCCCTCATCGTGGTGAATTGCCGTCTGCATCAAACTTATCGTCTGTGGAGAATCTCAAAATCTTTCTTATACTTTCCAAATTGAATCAAACATGAAAATCAGTGCCAAACATTTGGATCCAGATCAGATGCCGCGTAACATGACGTCTTCTATGGATCTAAACTGTTTCCAAATGTTAGACAAGCGGTATTCACAGTGGAAAAACGATATTCTTTCCCAATAAACGCGTTTGACGCTTAAACTATATTTTCCATTGCAAACATTTTGGAACCAGATCAGACGCCGGGTAACCCGGCGTCTGATCAGGATCCAAATTGTGTGCCACTCAGATGAAAATAGATGATGAAAAATTTAAAAAAAAAGTTATTATTTTCTACATTTTGTGTTTTGCGTTTGCGTTTCGTTTGCGTTTAAACGGGAAAGAATTATGTTTTCTCCACTGTAGCATAACAAGGGTGACCTTGTCAATTCCCGGGCAGTGCAAGATTTAAACTGGTGACCGCATGCTCACCACGTGCACCACGCCCGTAAAAAGTATCCGGTAACAGAAAGTAAAACTGTCCGGTAACAGAAAAAAGTGTCCGGTATCAGACGTAAGAGGACACTTTTTGAATAGCTTTGCGGGGGGTATCTGCGTATAACATAAGTTGCTAAAACATCCTAAGATTTCTAAATTTTCAAGCGCGGTTTTAGGAAACATACCATTAACCCTTTCGCTGCAAAGCTCTACAAATAGTTCAGATCCAGATCAGACACATAACGCGCCGTCTGATCTGGATCTAAACTGTTTGACACTCATATCAATGTTTTCAACGCAAACTACGATTAAGGTCCAAATTTTAAAAGTAAGAGCAGAAATCCGAAGATTTGGGGAAAAATCAGTATATCCGAATAATAACAATACAGTATGCAGAATTGGTGAAATCATATTAAGCGAGTCGCAATATGTCATACACATTTCCGAAAATATGGTCGAAAATGGTAATTTGCATGAACACACTATAAGTCGTAGTAGATGTTGCACGTACATATACGTATCACTCTGATACAGAATTTATTTAAGAAACTATAACAATACACCAAGCAGGCTTTTCGAAATCGTGTATAGCTAGTTGCTATATGTCATACAAATTTCAGGGGAATCTTGTCGCTATATGTCATACAGTCACATTGTTGGGTAGTCGCTTTAAATGATAGCAGATGATTGCAATAAATGATACAGTCTACATGTAGAAGTTTGCCTAAATTTATAATCAAACGGCGATTTACGATAAACAAAAAGTGGTTGCTTTGTTTAGCGGTCTATTTAGATAACATACAGTACCGTATTGTAATATAAGCGATTAAAACAAAGGGCATTTTCAAAGAACTGTTGCCAAATTTGAGAGGGAAATCGACACTATGTGTTGATTTTCAATCAGATCACAATTTCCTCTCTACCTACACCCTTACAAGTGTACTACGATACAAAATAAATGTATAACTGTAATTATTACTTACGTTCGCTCGCATGGGTTCGAAGAAGATATCCAAAATTAACAGGTTTATGTTCCGACCTCTGCACAAATGTCAACATTCGTTGTTACAGCTAGTCACTTTACCCGGTCATCATACAGTTCGTTTATACACTGTGGATATGAAATCAAACTGTTACACAATCGTTTTATGTTTCTTCTAACAAATATGCATTAAGGTGGTTCGACAGCGGGCGGCCCGCATCTCGAGTTCCGGAAATGCTGATGACTTTCACCTGATCTTTTCGGCACGTGCTTATAGTAGAAAATTTAGATAAAGAAAAGTTTGATCTACTTCAGTGTCTTCTCTGTTAGCGCAATTGGTTAGGTGATTGACTTGCAATCCAAAGGTTCTAGGTTCGATTCTCACTCGCTTCAAAACTTTTGTTTTAACAAATTGTCCGATTTTAGTGACTAGTCAATTCATAACGCAGTGATCAAAGGACAGGCAATGTTTAGTCTAGTAATAATGAATAATATCATATGCAAATATAGTAAAGTGACAGCTACATTTGTGAGGATTTATAGCCTATATAACAGATGGCAGCTTAACACAGGACAAAAGTAATGCTAAAAGATAGATCCGAAAGGAGCTTTTATGCATTACTTTTGTTATGCATTAAGCAGTCACTTGCCTTTAAAGATCTACAGGCTACCGTATTCAATGGTCCCTTATTACAGGTTTGACTTATGGTATTATTTAGAGCTGAAGGCATTTTAAAGTTGAACTCAAGGGAGGTTACTCGTTTTGTGTTAACATTTTGTCAGAATTTCAGGAAATCATGTATAAAATGTAAATTCTACTGTAGATTTTCATTAATTTTTTGTGACTAGTAGAATTAAGTTATATCTATCTAATAAGAGTAAAATTAGTGTATGTTAAACAGCTAGATTTTTTGTAATTTGAGATTTTCAGAATTTGACTTTTTTAAAATATTGATATTTCCGGAAAATATGTCATGAAATACTTTTGTTTGCCCAATATCTTATAGTCTATGAATAGTTTACTTGAATGTACAGAAATTATTGAGTTATATCATTCTATAAAGAAAATATTCCTGTTTATTAAAAAAGGAGCTTTTCTCGACAAAAGGTCCTGTCAGAAAAAAACGGCACTGTAACTTTTTTTTATTTTAACGATTTTTCACTCTCCATATGGTATATTTCAATTTAATCAATGTTTCAAAGAATTCTGACACAGAATAAGCTGACCCGCGAACCACCTTAAACTGGAAATCATTTTTCGCAGATGTCACTTTTAAGTCAGGCGAAAATTTAGCGGCAAAAGGGTTACAGTGGAGAATCTGTTATTTTTTCCCGTTTAAACGCAAACGTACGCAAACGCATTTGCACTAAAACGTAGAAAAGTACAACTTTTGGACAATTCTGATAATTCATCTTTATCTTGGTGGCAAACAGTTTGGAGCCTGATCAGACGCCGGGTAATAATAGTTTTAGCGTAAACGCGTTTATTGGGAAAGAATAACGTTTTCTTCACTGTAAGTATTCACTGCATTTACCTATTTGGCAAGTACTTATCTAAATTTTTAATTTCTTATGTAAATAAACCGATATATAGCCTATTGAGTTATGAGCTTTGTCACGTGAAAATGTACTCGATGGCAAAACAGACCATGTAGTGCAAAATAAGCCACCTTGTCTAACCCTTACGAACTACGATTTGTCAAAACACAAAAATGACGCAAGTCTGCCGTGCGTGCAACGCAATGAGCGCGCAGTTCAAACGTGCATTTTCAGCTCTTTCTTATGTGTTTCCATTCGGTGTTTTTTTTCTTAAACTATATTTAGTTGAATTTAAGGTATCGAAAGAAATAGAATTTAGATGAAGCCTAAACACAGTCCAAATTCGGGTCGATTGAGCTTGAAAATCCATTAGGCACTGGGTCGTCGCACTTTCTCTGTGTCGTCGATTCAGTTCGTAAATGCATCACTCTTACTGTACAAGAGCGAACAACTTGCATCAACATCGCGATCGACATGCGTCGTAGAAAACGTAATTTTTTGGGTGTGATTTTTGTCGTCGCATGCGCTTACGGGCGAATTAGGGTGTTAACATTTTGAAAAAGAATGTGTGATGCCGTGAGTTCTTGACGTCTTTGCCGTAGATTGTCCGTAAAAGTGTCATACTCTAATAAAGAAAGTAACACGTTTATTAAGACAGGTTTGTAGGAATTAGGTTTGTAGACCTTTAAATAGATACATTTGCTATACAAAATACCAAACCGATCATGTATGCCACAGACTAACCGTCGCAGAGGGGCATAAACACATTAGAAAATGGCAGTTTCTTAACTCTTAACAATATTTTTTTATTTGATTGACAAACAGTTTTGAACCTGGCCAGCCGTAGAGATGATCGGCGTCTGATCTGGCTCCAAACTATTTGCAATGGACATTGGTTAATGCAGTGCAAAATTATAATGTTTCCAGTACGTACACAGACTACACAATGAAATTGCATTATCACTATGTAGGGGTCTAGGTGGCCGAGTGGATATGGTCACTGTGACTGACAATCATTTTCCACATCGCTGTGGGTTCAAATCCCAGTCTTGGCACTTCAGGTGTTCCCTTTCAACTGGCTTGGGGAAGATCGGTGGTTTTCTGCCAAATTGCTGGGTTGTGCCTGAAACTGAGTTGAATGAATGAATGAATGAATGAACGACTTTATTTTACGAGGGTAACTCACTTAGTCAGGAGACTAATCTACCGTGAGGCCCTCAAACAAGCATTTCTTACAAATCATATAATTAACAATAATAACACGATCAATATAAACAATCAAAAACAATTAACAAGAAAATAACACTCTCTATATAAACAATAGGCAGGCATTTAGGTGTTCTCTTCAAATAGTGTATCTGTGGAGTACACTTGTCCTATGCAAACAGAGAAGACTCAAATCAGAGGGCTCCAAAAGGACTAACAGGAGTCCTCTGGCTAGGGTCTCCACTGTCTCATATTAGAATATATGGGCAAAAACAAACCCTAACTAGATCTATATGGTGTGCTAGGCTAAATTGGAAATTGGAATTGTCCATTTGAAGTTACAGGGGGGAAAGTTAAAGTCATTTAATCTATTATAATTTGAATTGAAAAACAGTGGAGACATAGTTGAGAGAGCAAGTATTTAAATATTAGCCTGTCCGATTTGCTATTTTACTCCCATTAATAACCAGCGAAGACACGCAGCATCGTGTTGTGTCAAACAGTTTGTATCCAAACCAGACCTCAATTTATTCGATGTCTGTTATGGATCCAAACTTTGCAATATTGTTTTATTAATAATTTAGATAAGTTAGATCTAAATCAGAATGGGTTTTTAAGCTAGAACTTGCAAAAAGTAGATCTATGTAAAAACCTAAAGTCAGTAAGGGTCCATGCTTATAAAAAACCCTGAATTGAGTCCCAGACCGCTCCAAAGCACCCGATTGGCCAGAGTTGAGACTTTGGCTCAAATCCGACCAACCAAACACTCGAGAACGAACCAAGACCCAACTCAAACCACACAAGCATTGACCCTATTCATATGATAGCAGCCACGTGGCCAATGACATATATTATGACATCACGATACACTTTTGTGGGTCGTGACGTAACATCTGGTTCTCGTCTTTTAAGAAAAGCGTCACATACTTATTGTGACGTCATAATGACAGTTTTGACGCGGAATGGAATGTGTTCCCACGGTCTTCTATTTAGTTGAGTTGAGTAATTATCGGGAGTTGAATTTCAAAATATTTCAGATAAAAGTGTAAAAGTCAATAGTATCGACAAAGAAGCATATCTGCCGCCAATATACATAAATAGATAAACATGAAAAACAGGGCTCCAGACAAAAAGGAGTAAAATCAATATTTTCATCAAGTTCTCTTTTATGTTTTTGAAAACAAATCCCATGGTGTGACCACTTATCAGAATCGTCTCAAAAGAGACGATTCTAATTAGTAGTAACACACTTGAGTTTTGAAATTTTAGTCTTCAAAATACTCCTTTTATCTAGATCCCTGAAAGCATTACAAAAATACAATAGTAAAACAATTTATATACAATGAAGTTTAATTTCGATGCCTCGAACTCTCTTAAATCGAAATTCCGGTTGAGACGAATTGGGTCATACACCACAATGGTCTGACCGGGTAATATTATAACAGTTTGAAGGCAGATTGGACACTGAGTAACTCGGCGTCTGATAAGGCTCCATGCAGTTTAAATAATTTTAAGTATTTGAGTCCGAACTAATTTTACGAGTCTATGGAAAAATCATGGTAACGATATTGAGTCTTATTGACCACTGTACATCAATAAATCATAGAATCATGGTAACGATATTGAGTCTTATTGACCACTGTACATCAATAAATCATGGTAGAGGTGGTGGATTAATGGGTGAAAGAACTTATTTTAAGCGATTAATATATAAACACACTCTTCCGTTTTTAGCATAGTTATGTATGGTTAAAATTTTAGTTCTGAGATTTCAGCCATCTTATAAAGTGTGTGGTAAAACTATCTAGAGTGTGCATATCGCGAATTGAATCTGGTATTTTATTCCACATAGAAGTTCCTGAATATGATATACTTTCTTTGAACTGCTCAATTCTTGGTCGAGGGATGTTGTAATTGTAACGACTGGATGACCGTAGATATGCGTATAACTTTTGTTCTCTATCAAACATATTAGAAATATAACCAGGTACTAATCCTGACGAGACTTTATACATAAATTTTGCCTTTTGTAATATAATTTTTTCATTCAGTGTAAGGCAGTTCATTTTTTCCATTGCACTTAATACGTTGGTATATTCTATACCAAATATAGTTTTACAAGCCCTCTTTTGTAGAATGCATAATTTATACAGATTTGTATTGTTAGTACCTCCCCAGACGACATTGCAAAAGTCTAAATGTGGTTGAATATAGGATTTGTAGTATAGAATTCTAGCATGCAGGGGAAGATAAAATTTTATTCTAGATAAAAGCCAGAGGTTTGTTGAAATTTTCTTTTTAACTTTAAGAACATGCTAATCCCATTTCAGATTTTCATTAATGTAAACTCCTAACAATTTTTCACCTTTAGATGAATTGAGTTCCAAATTTTTAAATCTTAGAGAAAGAGATTTTTCAGAAAGCCTAGCTCGTCTCTGGGGAGTTGTAATCATCAGAACTTTTGTTTTTTGAGTATTGAGAACCATCCCATTAGCTGTGCACCAAGTTTCTAGTAGATTTAGGCAGTTCTGTAAATTAATTTCTACAGTTTGTTTTGAACGATGAATATCACATAAAGTTGTATCGTCTGCATACATATCAGTGCTACACGTTGTATTAGACGTTATTAGAGGCAGGTCATTGATAAATATTAGAAACAACAAAGGACCTAGAATTGACCCTTGTGGTACGCCACATGTAATTTCTTGTTCCGATGACATTACACCATTTATATTTACCCTTTGTCTTCTCCCATATAGATATGATTTGAACCACTGAATTGCTTTTGCAGAACATTTATATATTTCAAGTTTCTTCAGCAATATATTATGATCAACAAGATCAAACGCTGTCTTAAAATCAACCATGATAACCCCAACAACATATCCATCATTTAATGCTTTAAGCCACTTATCAATTAGGTGTACTAGTGCGGTCTCACAGCTGTGATGTTTTCTGAATCCACTTTGCGTTTGCACGATAAGGTTGTAATGATTTAAATATGTGATAAAACTATCATGAACATGTTTTTCTAAGATCTTAGATAGGGTAGGTAGGACAGAAATAGGTCTGTAATTATTAACGTCATGTTTGGAGCCAGACTTGAATAATGGATTAACTTTTGCAGATTTCCATATATCTGGAAACGTATTTTGTGATATACTTTGATTAAGTATTTGATGAATTATTGGGTATATAATATTGGCTGAAAGTTTTAAAAGCCTTGGGCCGATTTCATCTAAGCCTGTAGATTTTGATACATCGAGATTTGATAGCATCTTTTGTACTTTTGCTTTATTTATGAACGGAATATTGAAGAACATTGGCGCGGGGGCTCGACTATTTACAAAATGTTTGACCTCACTGAAGTCTGAGAAAGGAATAGGTTCTTTCAGATTCGAAGCAATATTTGTAAAAAATGTATTGAAAAAATCTGATATTTTTTCAGAATTATTGATTTCCTCTCCATTGACTGTAAGTGTGCGAATGGAACTCCTATCTTGATTTGGCGTCCTAAATTCTTTAAATAACTTCCAGATAGTAGATGGGTCGTTTTGCCCCTCGGCAATTTTTCTTTCATAATTAGACTTTTTTGCTACGTTAATAAGGTGTGAAACTTTATTTCTATATATTCTGAAGTTGTTCATATCCTTTCTAGCTTTAAATTTATCCCTATCTTTCATTGCAACCATAATATCCCCATTCAACCAATCCGGTTGGTTTGCCTTTTTAACCCTGTGTATTCTAATGGGCACATGTTTATCGATTATAGATGAGAAAGTGTTCATAAAAGAATGCAAAGATTCGTTTACATCTGAATCTTGAATTAGAGCAGTCCAATTTACATTATTAATGTCCTCAAGAAATTCACGTTCTTTAAAGTTCTTGAACGATCTGTATTTTATTGAATAGTGGTTCATTTTTATATTCTTGCAATTAATTTTTCTGGAACAAAATATTGGATAGTGGTCACTTAAGCCTAGTTTCGGAACTGACGTTGATGAAATGTTTTGAAAATTATCAGAATATACATGGTCAATGAGAGTTTCGGAATTACAGCATTCACGAGTTGAACTATTGATAAGTTGTGTTAGACCTAAGGATGATGTAAAATTTAGCCAATCATAATTTACACGACCGTTATTCAAATCTTTATTAAAATCACCCAATAGCAAAAGTTCTTTATCCTCGGTCTGTGCGTTCTCTATATTAGTTTCAAAAGAATCTTTCCATGAAGATCTAGCTTCAGGGTGCCTATACAAAATGCAAAGTAAGAATGGTTTTGACTTCGGCTGTTTAATTTCAATCCATATGCTTTCTAAATCTGGGCATTCTAAATCTTCACGCCTAGTACAGTGTATGTTATCTCTTACATATATTAAAATACCACCACCTCTATTATCTGGTCGGTCTTTGCGAAAAGGAAGCTGAAAATTTCTAAGTGAAAAACTGGGAGTAGGGTGAATATCACTCAGTTTGGTTTCACTGATTCCAAATATATCAATCTTATTACAAGACAAAAGGATTTGCAGATCATCAAATTTTGAACTTAAACCTTGTATATTTAAATGACCAATTATTAAACCATTTCCTTCCAGTCCTAAGCATTGTATAGAGGGAGTGAGTGTACTATGGGTATTTATAATATTGGCTGAAAGTTTTAAAAGCCTTGGGCCGATTTCATCTAAGCCTGTAGATTTTGATACATCGAGATTTGATAGCATCTTTTGTACTTTTGCTTTATTTATGAACGGAATATTGAAGAACATTGGCAGTTTGAATGATATCTGTAGTTTTCTTCCACCTGTAATTAGCTGGACATCGCGATATGGCTGGAATACTGTTTAAGCGACGTAAAACCATATAACAAATCAAATCAAATTTTGTTTGTTTTCATTTACGTCCGTGTGTGCCAACATTGGGCTAACTTGACATTTAAGAGAGAAGGAAACGGATACAGAGGAGGAACCCGGACAGTGTCTCACTCTTTTTAGAAAGAGTCAACGGGTTATTTGCATACTCAGTGTATAGCACTGATACATGGTACCTCGATTTAAAGTCTCATCCGAAGAACAACGTCCGGTGGGGTTTAGAACTCACGACCCCTGGATTGGCAGTCTAACGCATTGCCACCTATAGACAACGTCCGCCGCACTGTCGGGAAGTATAGATGACACCGTAAGCAGACGACTGTTACATGTGTAGTATTTACAACACTGCTTTTTGACTGACAGCATTGTATTTAAAAAACACAGATCAACCTCTTGACTGCCTTGCCTATAGTGAACACTGTTATTTGCAACAGTTTATCAAACGCCGATTACGTGATCAACATTGTTTGATAATCATATGATATTTATTCAAATTTTCTAAATTCAAGAAACAATAGCAACCAACAATATTGAACAGTGAAGGGGTTTAAACTATTATGACCGGATTAATGAATATCCGTGACTTAATCCTTTGTTTCATAACTTTTGTCGCAATGAAAGCATGAGTGTTAGGAAAGCGTAATGAAAAGAGTCAAAGCGTAAGATTCCACCCACAGTTACATAGAAAATAATCCCTTTGAAGTACCAGTTGACGTTACTTGGTTTATCATAACAAACCTTTGACCGGCGGACTGCAGTCTATCGGTAACACGTTAGACTGCCAATGCAGTGGTCGTGAGTTCGATCCAACACCGCACCAAGTCCTTCCCATGAGACTTTAAGTCGATGTCGTATGCATCCGTTTACACTGGGCATGTTAACTCTTTCCCACATAGAAGCACATATTAGCGCTTTAAATTTATTCCTACACTTAAAAAATAGTTCCAATTTATATAGTCACATAAGTATACTGTAAGATATATTTTATCAATCTAATCAGATGATAACACTTAAAGCAGGCGAAAAGCGCCTTGTGGCGCTTTCTGCTTTTCTTTTAACCTGCTTTAAGTGGAAACATGTGTTCAACAATAGAAGCAGGCTATGGAGGAATGGGTTAAAGAACAATGAGACTCTAGCGAAAAAGAATATGGAAGCTCGGTGCATCTGTATCCTTTTCACTCTCTCTTGGATGTCAAATTAGCCCAAAGTTGGCAGAAAATGACGTACATGTATATTGAAACACATACTTGTAACAAACATGTTATAAGAAAATGTAATCGAGCATCGAATTAGCATTTGTTTGACTTTTAGCTAGATTTCCTATTTCTAATTACTAGATGATTTTAGATCAAGCAATTTAAAGTTTTAACAGATTAAAATCTAAGTCCATTGAAGTTTCATTAATAAATCTCGATAAAACGTTTAACGGATTAGGTAAACAATAATTGGCGCGAGTCATTTTATAAACAGTCAAAGTTGGGTTAGCAACCACAGCATTAGTATCCCTTTGTTCCATGGATACGCCTTTTTATGTAACTAAATAATTCCTCCGTTAAATAAAATATTTCCATTTGATACAGTTAAGAATTTGCCACATCAGAAATAGTACCTATATCCTATAGCAGATTGTAACTTTAATTAGGCTGAAAGTAAAGAAGAATGTGTCATAGTGGTTACAGTACTTTTGAGAGAGAGAGGAAGCCGGTGTCAAGCGTCCATGGTAACCGTTGCTATTGATTTGATCTTTTTTAACAGCGTCTGACAAGGCTCCAAACTATTTGCCACCCAGATTTAACTCTTTACCCCATAGTCTGTTTATGGTATTGAAGATATGTGAACACTTAAAGCAGGTTGAATGTACAGCAGAATGCGCCTTAAGGCGCATTCTGCTTTACATTCAGCCTGCTTTAAGCTACCATCTGCTAGAACATAGAAAATATTTTTATATAATGCATGTCTATGTCTCTATAAATTGGAACTATTTTCTTCAGTGGAGAAATTAATTGAATGCGATAAAAAACGCATCTTTAGAGGAAAGGGTTAAGAGAATCGTCAACACATTTGAGAAATAACACTGTTCTACAATTTAGTGATTTGCTTTTGCGTTTCGTTTTTAAACCCGGTACAGAATAATGTTTACTGCACTGTACAAGATAAATCCGGTGTTTCCTTCTTCTGTTTACCCCTTTTTCTTAGATTTCCAGAGGAGTGGGGTCCGAAAATCCCCCATTCTCCCCGCTCTGGACCCGCGTATATTTATTTCATAGGATAAACGTAAAATATTGGCACACACTTATCAAACTTGTTAATTGCTTATGTAAATACATACCGGCTGATAAACAAAATAACTATTTTCAGTGACACGCTAAGTGGGACTTAGGTTGTCTTTGCACACAGTTCGTATCCTCAGCTGCCGATTAACTAAGCGCCTGATCAGGATCCAAACTGTGAGGCAACGATAGTTATGTTTTCAGTATAAACAAGAAATATCTTTAAAAAAGATATTCGGCGGAATGAGTGGTTGAACTAAGGCTATATAGATGGGTGTGCAAAATTGAATTAAATTGAGGTTTTCAAAGAATATATATCTTGGATTGAAAAGCAAAAAATACAAGTATTCAATTGAAACAGTAACTTTTATTTAAAATCCAAAACTATCATGTACAGAAATGCAAAACAAAACAATAATTTAACTCATATCCTAGCTACTGGTAGGAGATCCTCACATTAATCTATTGTTCCATTCATAGAGTTTCTTGAAACAAACTATAGCATACACAAATGTACAGATACAACAATCTACTGTACTTCACTCTTGTAAATAATGATGAAACAACACAATTGTGTTTAACTCACTTGAGGCTATTCATATATAAAATATTGCTTTTAATGTATGGCAAATGTGTACAAATAGTTAACAATTAAAACAAATTGGTTGTAAACAATTATGAAACACCTAGCTTCCTCTGTATATCTATAAATAGATTTCAGATCATAGCATAATTTTGTCAATTCTGTGGCCTAGTGTAGTAAACAGACAGCCTGTATCTCTAAATTTTACACCCACAGTCCACATCATGTAAAACTGTAATGGGACATAAACCAGCCTACAGGGCTCCAGATAAGAGTGAGTAAACTAAACAAATCACATTTTTTCACCTCTTTTAGCACCAAACCCTATGGTATTACCACTCATTTTGATTGTCTTGAAGAGACAATTCATATGTATAGTGACACCACAGGGTTTAATGCACAAATAAAGATTTTAAGTTTTGAAACAATTCCCTTATCTGGAGCCCTGGCTACTATCCAATCAGACTATTCAGTTTCAACAGGTGCTCTTAATTCTAAATTTCTGATCAAATATTATTGGTTGAAATGTGTGGCCAAATATTAAAGTGTGTCTAAATAGAAAACAGTCAGCTCCGCCGAAAAATAATAAGAATAGAATTGCCTCAGCCCTCAAAGTATTGTAGGCTATTGACACTGAAATGCATTTTGTTGTAATGGGCAGACCTGCATACTTAAACACAACAGTTGAAGAAAAAAATATGTGACACTCCAACAGTCCAAGAGTACACACATTCTAGCTGACGTAGTGTAGTAAATATACTCTAGGCAAAAGTCTGTTCTATAACTGCGATCATACGTCAAGGTGACCAGAATAGGGAACTGGAAATCATTCCAAAAAGGAACTCGCCAACAATTTTCGGTATCTATAACTGAAGTAGCATTAATGAGGTCAACGGTCAAGGTAAAAGTCAAAGTTACCTGGAAATGATATGCGTCAGTCCGTCATCTTAAAGTGTACTCTCACACTAAATTTGGTTTCCCTAGCTAATGTGGAATAAGACATTGCTCCGGACTGTATAATTCGGGTCAGTGGTTAAGGTCAAGGTTACAATGGTGCGGTATAAAAATATTCTCCGAACAAGCTTGTTCTATGATTTTAGTTAAAGATCATGATCTCGGTGATCAGAAAATGGTATAACTTATTCTCATATCAAATTTGGTGTCTCTGGATATTGTGATATAAGAATTATACTCATAGAAAGCGAGTTTTATGATTCAATATCACAATGACACAATGACTAAAACTGGTACGAGACTCTTCGCGATTCCACGATATACTCATCAATCAAATGGTATCCCTCGTTAATGTGGTACATGTATATGTAAATAAAACTATACTAGCTAGTGTGGTATAGGAAATATGTTCCAGATAATGTTTTAGTCTTCAATATTTGAGATCAAAGGTCAAGATTAATGTCAAAGTGAATGCGACACTCCGCCACCCAAAGATGTACTCACATGCCAAATTTGATATCCCCAACTCATGTGGTATCGGAAATACAATCCGGACAAAGGGAGCACGTACAGGCGGGAGAACTGACGGACAAGTATGTGGAGACCAATCACATAACTGCGCCAAAACTATGCGCTTTTGGTGGCATAAATGCTTTGCATGCGACAATATGAGGAAACCAAAAATTTAGATAATTATGCTCATACAAAAGTAGATCTAGTTATATTAATAAGTTTAAAATTTACTTTTTACGCCTTTAAAATATCCCCCGTCTTTAAAAAAAACCATGTAGCTTCACTTCATGCAGTCATACATATGCGTCATGGGATGTGCTTTCCGTGTCCTGGTGGTAGCTTGCCATGGACTGTTCAAAGTGCTTTAATTGGTTACCACTTTTCAAAACTAGAAACAGGTTATGGAGTAAAACTGATCTGTTAAACTGATCTAGTTGTTAATTCTGTAAAACTAAAAAAGAAAACCACTATCAACATGACAAATGCTTCAAATTAAGGAAGGGTCTTAACTGACGTTGGTCAAACTTGTTGTCCGACCCATTTACGTTTATGTACATGTATACTTTATGTTGTAAAAACGTTTTGTAAATATGTACAACTGTATTGTATGATTAATAAAATATGTTTAAACTATCATTTAGCGGGAACGGTCAAATAAAGCAATGCGTCAGCGTGTCCTTGAATGAAACCCAATGCTAATATTTCACTTGCAATGTTTCCAGACATAAACATCCGTATTGTGGATCAATTAGCTCTTTTAACTCTTTCCCTGTCAACGGCACTAAAAGGCGACTTTGCAAACACTTTGGTTCCTGATCAGACACCACGTAACGCGGCGTCTGATCAGGGTCCAAACAGTTTGGCATTCGTATCGATAATTCATTAATCAAAACATTTCTAAATATTGCAGACGACACTACCAGTGCAGACTATATTTTGGTGATAATAGGGTTAAAGCAGACGAAAAAACTTGGAAGGCAAACCTGAGTCTTCAAATGGGAAATTCCAATCATGTCTTGTCCGTTTATTAAATATTTAGAGTTGATTTAATCAATATAGATCTAGGCATACGGCAAAATGCCAAACAGTGCAGACCCGAATCACTGACAAACCAAGGTATTCACTATTGCAAAAGACAAGTGTACTTTTCTAACGTACACTGCTTGCAAATGACGAGTATACTCGTCGCTAGTGTTCAATTAGATAAAGCAATGCGTCAGCGTGTCCTTGAAGAAAACCCAATACTAGGATATCAGTTAAAATGTTTCCAGACACGCAAACATCTGCATTATGTTTAAATAAGACATTTAACCTTTAGTGCGCTATGAAAGGGTCGTCTTGATGTTCTAGCAACACCTCCAGAGTTCGTTCAGAAAATTAATACAGGGTGCCAAACAGTTTAGATACACACAATTCCCCTTTAGCGTGTAGACTTTTGACGATGAGAAACGAGAATTTAACCCTGTACCCCATAGCCTGTTTCTTGTTTTCAAGACAGACGCACTCTTAAAGCTGGTTGAAAGCAAAGCAGAATGTGCATTCTGGCGCATTTTGCTTTACTTTGAGCCTGCTTTAACCTACAATCTGCCCTAGGATATAGAAAAAATATTTTATGGTGCTTATTCTTGACTGTAAAAAGTGAAACTATTTTCTTCAGTTGAAGAATAGTAGTAATGGGTTAAAAGCTTTGCAAATGATCTGGATCTAGATCAAATATTCTATTTCACACAATATGGGGAAAATTATTAAATAATTTCTGTTTGCCAATTAGAGCTTGATTGTGTCTGCAAATATAGTCTAAAGAGAAAAGCAACAAGTTTAGAATTTTTACAGATGTTTTATGCAGACGACAATAAATTAATTTTTCAAATCGTTTACTACAACACTGCCACACGTGACGTCACTTATATTTTCAAGCAGATTGGATCCGGATCAGGAAGCTCCGGGTATAACAGCATCTGATCTGGATCCAAACTAATTTACACTCGTAAAGATATTTTGTAAGTCAGACAACGAAAGTTTATGTTTAAAAAATGAATCCAGACGACACATTTTAGCAGACGATAATATGGCAGAGAAAGAATTTTAAGACCTGTTTATGCCAAAGACTTGTAACTTAATATTTGTTTTTCCAAAAGAGCATAGACCTATAGGAGACCAGACGACATACGGTAACATCCCTTTATTACGACAACTAATAACAAGGCTGATAATTATTGACCTAGTGTGAAAGACAGGTGACAGCTTAAAGCAATGTGAAAGTAAAACAGAAATCTCCTATAAGGAGCTTTCTGTTTTACTGTCACATTGCTTCAATAGCCACCTGCCTTACACACTTGCTAATCAAAACAATTAAGTGATCGTTATAGAGGGGTTTAATTGTAGTTTCAGTTCAATTATGGATTTTAATGGGAATCGATGACTTACAAAGAATGTTTACAATTTAAGGGACGAGTTATTGTTAGCCAATTAGTGTGCTTATCGTACAAGGTTACACAACTTAACTCGTAAACAGCCATTGTTCCAACTCTCCAAAATAAGGTAATTTACGACCTTGTACTTTAACCCCTGTGCTGCCAAGATATTCAACTCAACTCAACTCAATTTTATTTACGCTTTGGTTCACAAAAAAGCATCAAGTACTATACATACATAATAAAGAATATCAAAAGAGGTTGTGTCAGTGAGGTCTTATAAGGATTAAAAGTAATACTCATTTAAGTTTAGGAAACGACTAGTATAAATATTTGCATTTGCACACCACATGCATCTGCTTAACAGTTATCGTCTGTTAATAGTTTTCAAATTTAGATTATAGATAAATTAACTGAAAAAAAAATACATCTCGTATAAAAGTCTTATAGATTGTCATGGAATCGTTCAAGCAGTCCTGGAACTGATAATCGAACACGCCCGGCGTTATTCTATCCCGTTTATACAAACGCATTGTAATAAACTGTAGAAAATGACAACTTAACTTCTGAATATTCACTTTAATGTAAATGACAAACTTGTTGGAGCCTGATCAGGCGTCAGGGCCATCGGGTAGCCCGGCGTCTGATCAGGCTCCAAATTGTTTTCAAAGGTAACAGTTTTAGCGTACGCGTTTATTGGTAAGGAATAACGTCTTCGTCACTGTGAGACGCCGAGCTGATGGGCGTCTGGACAGGATTCAAACTGTTTGCAAATACATTTGCACTTCGATATCTCTAACTCTGACTAAATAGTATGTCTAGGGCTGAATTTCTTATTTTAACTCCCTTAGGTGACAATAGTATGATCCAGATCAACTGTGTCAGATCAGAAACAAAATATTTTGTCGTTCGTTTATATGTAGATCTATTTAAAACGATTTGACAAATAGTCCAGATGGCATTTCGGAAGTATATTATAGCATAACAGAATAAAGGTAGCATGTGGTTTACTGATTGGTTACCCCCAAGACGGGTTTGTCAATTTTAGCCCTTCCCCTATACATTTCTTGGAAAGGGTTTAATTATTTCTAACACGCAAAAGCGAGACTTATTGGACCTCATCTGGAGCAAAACAATTTATACAGGCTAATACGGAGTTGTGGACACACATAGACAGACAGACAGACAGACATACAGAAAGAGACACAGGGTCGCGAGAGTTGGGGGAAAAAGACAGACATATAGATAGGGATAGACAGGGAAAGAGACAGACAGGGAAAAGAAGGAGCGGCAGACAGAGACAGATAGACAGAGGGAGGAGAAAGAAAGAGAGACACAGCGACAGACATACAGACAGACAGAGAGTAGAAGAATGAAACAGGGATAGATAGAGAGAGAAAGGCCAATCGATGAAGTCAATTTGACAGTGATCACACCGGGAAAAGAATTAAACCAATATGGATTCAACTTCTTTCATATTTATAATATTTTTATTTTTTCAAGTTATAAAATATTGCTAATTGGTCTCTATTGCACTATAACATATAATTATATCATGTAATGTAACAAAATGCGCAGTGTTGCGGACAGTGTCAGCTTAACTATTTTATACAAAAAGTCCGAGGCAGCATTATGTATACATACGTCATCCATAATCCATTTGATTTACTATACCATTGATATGGGCATTATTAAACAAATCCTATTAACCCTTAGCCCGCCAAATAAATTGTCGTCTGCTATATTTCTCGTCTGCTTCAAGTTTCAAAGTGCTTCAAAGTTGCTTAAAATTGCTGAAAATGTTGTCCGAGTGTCAAACAGCTTGGATCCAGACGAGACGCCGAGTAACTCGGCGTCTCATCCGGATCCAAGCTGTTTGCATGTGGAGCTATAGTCGTGACTGGCAGGCTAAGGGTTAATATGCTTCCTTTTACGAACGTCAGACCGTATAAGTCCTTCTAGAAGCAAAATGACATACTTGCACTTGCAAACAGTTTGTATCCAGATTAGACGCCGAGTTACCCGGCGACTGATCTGGCTTCAAATTGTTTGTAGTGGACTTTTAAAAGGTTTTAGCATTTATTGGGAAATAATTACGTCTTTTCCTCTGTACCCGTAACATAGTTGAATTTCAGTAAACAGAAAGTGCACTCATACAATTACATGTACTATACCCACTAGAACTCTTGTATTGAGACAGACGACTACTTAACATATTTATGTAGTCGTCTGCTTACAATATATCATATAATAACATAATAATTAATTTCAAACTTTTTTTAAATTTGAGAAAATATTAATATGAGTGGCAAACAGCTTGGATCCAGATCAGACGCCGCGTAACGCGGCGTCTGATCTGGATCTAAGCTGTTTTCAAGTATTAGCCAATTTGCGCTTAGCACGATAAGGGTTAAAACAATTGAAAGTAAAGCAACTGGAAGTAAAGCAATTTAAAATAAACCATGACCTGCTAATAGTGTACATTATGTTATTTGAATACAGGGCTTCGATTTCTCTGCATTTTTTCGAAATCTTTTATTTTTTATCACAGCAGACTGTAGCTTAAAGCAGGTTGAAGTTAAAGCAGCATGTGCCTTAAGGCACATTCTGCTTAATACTTTCAACCTGTTTTAAGTAATCGCCCTTAAAATAGATAATTTTTCCATCTTAGGATTTCACTAGATCAACTTATGGCAGCCCTGTGAATACTTTTTTAACAATGTTAACCATTTACATGTGTATTTCAATCTAAGTGGCACAGTTTTTGAGTATTGTCAGACACCCGGTTACCCGGCCTCTGATCTGGCTCCTAAATATTTGCAATGAAAATAGTTGTTACAAATATAACATTAACGCGTGTATTTGGGAAAAACAATGTCTTCACTGTACTACAGTGGAGAAAACGTTATTCTTTCCAAATAAACGCGTTAATGCTAAAACTATTACAGTATTTCCATTGCAAAGAGTTTGGAACCCGACGTCTGATCAGGTTCCAAACGGTTTGCCACTCAGATTAAAACAAATAATCAGAAATCTCATAAAGGTTATTTTGTACATTTTAGCGGTTTGGGTTTCGTTTGCGTTTAAACGGGAAAGAATAACGTTTTCTCCACTGTGCATATAGTAGAACTGGCGATCATTGAAAATAGTATAGAGCCAGATCAGTCACCAATGCAGTAACTCGCCGTTTGGTAGAAAATGTCGTTATTGCTATGCATTTGCGTTTCGTTTCGTTTTAACGAGGGAGAATAACTTATTCCGATATAGTGGGCGGGCACATAGGGCATCGCGCCACCACTGTCGCACATCCGAGGGAAACGTTGTACGTTCAAGAATGGCATTTGCTCGGGGGAAATAATGCCTGCCCGTGTCTCATTTTGAACAATATGGCACATGTCGTGTCCAGTGTCTTGTATTATGTTCACTGCCCGCTGTTCATCTTCGTTTAAGAATTGATTTCAAAGGTGGAGAGTCACATTTCACTGGTATCACTCTATGGCAGCTTTCGTTGATGTATTGTGTCTGAATCTCTTTCAGCACTTGTCGGAACACATCCGAACCGTTTGGAATATCCCCTCTGTCAATTTTAGACGCATTAAAACAGTGTGACTTTCTCAGCTTCCTGTCCGCACGACACGTGTCCTTGCAATTGCCCCTCGTTTCGCCACACCCACAAAACTGAACGCGTTTTCTCGTGCCCGTGCTGCAGTCACTCTCATTGCCACTCTCATCGTTGTAAGCCAGGATGGTGCCAACTAGTAGTACCTCCTTCATGTTTTTCACCCGGATAGCCAGTTCCGTGTGTATCTTTTAAAGCATTGTTCAATAATGAATTCAAAACTCTCAACCCAAATCGTCAGCCGATTAAATCCTTGTAGACTGTGGTTCTTTCGTTTTGATTTATTTATAAAGCAGTCCGGCTTTCTGTGTTTGTTTCAAAGTCTACGAACCCAATCGCACTTATTTATATTAATGAGTGTTCTCTGTATACCCAAGTTCACGGAAGCTTGTCACGCTAATTGATAGATAGTTCCTTGCAATTAATGTAATCTTATTGTACAGGCTTCTATCGCTGAATGTTTGCCTTCTGTCAAAGCGGGTAGAATTTAAAGCCTGTCGGTCGTCTATAAGCCCCGCCTACTAACATTTCTCCAATAACATTTTACAGTGCGGCGTAACAGTACAGAAAACCCGCTCCATTACGACCATAAAAAGGTGTTCATTATTAGGTGTTTACCATAGGTGGCTGCTTGAAGCAAGGTGTCAGTAAAACAGAAAACCCATTTATGAGCTTTCTG
The DNA here is from genome assembly GCA_922989275.2 of Gari tellinella. Classification (NCBI taxonomy): domain Eukaryota; kingdom Metazoa; phylum Mollusca; class Bivalvia; order Cardiida; family Psammobiidae; genus Gari; species Gari tellinella. The sequence goes on from OV277858.1 coordinate 60,180,833, forward strand.
TTTTACTGTCACCTTGCTTTAAACTGTCACATGTTTTTATATACAGTCGAACTTCGTTATCTCGAACTCGCTTATTTCGAAATCTCGGATATCTCGATATAAATTTCTGGTCCCGAATTATTCCCTTCTTTATCTATATAGAAATATCACGTTTATCTCGATATTTCAGCTCGATTTTTTCTTATGTCGAAGTCAAATGTGTGGTCCCTCGAACTCGAAGTTCTCTATTTTTACAATTCATGTCTCGATATCGCCGAGAAAAATTATTGAAATCTTGAAAGAAAATTCTTTGGATTATCGATTTCACAGGTTGTCATGTGTTTGCGAGTAACTGCAGTTAATAACCACACCTTGCAAACACAGGGTCGGGAGATGAAATAAACACCGGCGTTCATGTGACTGTGTCTCACTCTTAATTACAGGCAATTAAAGAATCAGTTTTATCAAACACCTTTATATGCACTGTCATATTAAGCATCAGCGTTTTCATGTGTATTATAGCGTACTTTCGGTTTTGACGGCTCCCATTTTGCTTGAAATGTGCGTGTATCAGTAAGATTCAGTTACTCGTGAAAATCACACTTAATACCTATATCGCGATAATAACGCAGATAAAATGGGATTTTCTCGGTTTTAATGTCAAGAAACAAGTAAATGTAAATGAAAGCGAAAGAACAATGAAGTTAATTTACAGTTTACAAGTTTAATTTCATTAATTGTTTGGCCGACATTGTTCGCGTACGTTATTATCTGGTACGAATCGCAGTTATGATTGTAAGCGTCTGTGGTGTATCAAAATGCGAAGGACTGTGATTTTAACGTCTTAATATGGATTAGTCGACTTTGATAGTAACTTAGTTAAAAGTCAAAGTCAATCAGGTTAGTTTTCTAATTATTGCAAAATAATGAGCGAAACTGCACATGCGCGAGTTCACTCATTGTTTGTTGTTAGTGCATCACACCTGTCAATCAACGCAGTGGGATGACACGCTGTGCGATGACAAGTCCACAGATGGTGATAATTTACACTGTCTGATTATCGATCTCTCTCAACAACTCGCATCTCGAAACTCGGTTATCTCGATATATTTATTTCAGTCCCCTGGACTTCGAGATAACGAAGTTCGACTGTACAATCAATTAGTCTTTATTTAAGTTGTCGTAATTGAAAGGTTCTGTACTGTATAACCCTGAAAAGCGACTTGTCCGGCTTGGAAACAGTTTGGGTCAGATTCGACCCCGAGTTACTCTTGCAGTGTCTGATCCAGACCAAAACTGTAGGACACAATTAGATCTATATCTATATACACTCAGTGCAAAAACAAACGCACATCGTGCTCATGCGCAGATTAAGAATCTTTTCTTGAAGAAAATTAGAATACTTATACCATATCTCAAGATTGATTTAATTCTGTAACAAGTTCAGAAGCAAAAAACTCAAAACCAGTGTGCTGCTTTTTCGGCGGAGCTGACTGGTTTCTATTTAGTCACACTTTCTATTTGGCCACACATTTCAACCAATTATATTTGATCAGAAATTTAGAATTAAGAGCACCTGTTGAAACTGAATAGTCTGATTGGATAGTAGCCAGGGCTCCAGATAAGGGAATTATTTCAAAACTTAAAATCTTTATTTGTGCATTTAACCCTGTGGTGTCACTATACATTTGAATTGTCTCTTCGAGACAAAAAAAATGAGTGGTTACACCATAGGGTTTGGTGCTGAAAGGAGTGAATAAATGTGATTTGTTTAGTTTACTCCCTCTTATCTGGAGCCCTGTAGGCTGGTCTATGTTCAATTACAGTTTTACCAGATGTGGACTGTGAGTGTAAAATTTAGAGATACAGACTGCACTGTTTACTACCACTGGGATGATGCAATTATACTTGAAGTCTTCTATTTTAAGATATGACATCTGAAATATTTTTATAGATATACAGAGGAAGCTAGGTGTTTTGTAATTGTTTACTACCAATTTGTTTGAATTGTTAACTATTTGTACACATTTACCATACATTTAAAGCAATATTATATATAAAATTAATGGCCTCAAGTGAGTTAAACACAATCGTGTTGTTTCATCATTATTTACTAGAGTGGCAGTCGAAGTTCAGCAGACTGTTGTATCTGTACATTTGTGTATGCTATAGTTTGTTTCAAGAAACTCTATGAATGAAGTTTGATATATAGAACAATAGATTAATGTGAGGATCTCCTACCAGTAGCTAGGATATGAGTTAAATTATTGTTCTGTTTCGCATTTCTGTACATGATAGTTTTGCATTTTAAATAAAAGTTGCTGTTTCAAATTTTTTTGCTTTTCAATCCAAGATATTACAATTCTTTGAAAACCTCAATTTCATTTAATTTTGCACACCCAATTTCATCTATATAGCCTTAGTTCAACCACTCATTCCGCCGAATATCTTTTTTAAAGATATTTCTTGTTAACCCTTTCACTCTTAATGACGCAAAAAAGCGCATTTGCAAACAGTTTGAATCATGATCAGACGCCGCGTAACGCGGCGTCTGATCAGGATCCAAACTGTTTGGCACTCGTATCGATATGTATTAATTCATACTACATTGGATCTTACTTTGAAACGATCTTACAAACAACAAATTTGAAGCAGACGACAATGAAAAGGTGAAGGGGTAAAAATCTATCGATTAATTTGGCAGCGGAAGAGAACTACAGCGTGTTTTAAACATCGCACCGATGTGTGCAGGTTGTGTTTTTCAACATTGATACCCCCAGACAGAACTACTGACCTTAATGAAAAGATTAATTCACAAATACGTTCCTTCTACATACAAATAGTATAATGAAAAAATGTGCGTTTCTTTTTGCACTGAGTGTATACCCTTAAATACAAGCAGATGATAATTCAGTATGGTTAAGTTCTCAACACGGTATAGCCTTTAGATTAAAATTAATGCTTTTATGATATATATTTTTTATATATCTATCTATTGTGAGAATAACATTAAGGTCAATATCCGAAATTTATTCAGCGTATTTCGTGAGATAAAAGGAGCGGCTGGGTTTGATACGCAATTCCTGACTAGGAAGTCAACCCCTTCACTGCCGTGACGTCATCGATTTTAAATAATCATCGTCTGCTTTTATTTCTCAAATTTCGATTTTAGGTATTTTGACTAAAGACATATTGAAATGAGCATCAAACACTTTGGATCCTGATCAGACTCCGTGTCACACGGCGTCTGATCAGGATCCATACCTTATTGCAAATAACCATTGTACTCGTGGTAAGACACTATAAGCGAGGTTACTCCATTTATCATAATGATATAGTTAAGTTAATGGTAATGTAATGTTATTTTAAATGGATTTTTTTCTCCATTATACAAAACAAGGAAGATATGAAATAGGCCACTACATTGCATGTATTTAGATCTAATTGATCACCCAGCGAACAAAGTAAAATGATACTACTTGGGCGTTTTGCGTATTTGCTGTTGTTGTTGTGTTGGTATTTGTACCCCAATAAATGTGTGTGCCAGTCTGTCCGTCCGTGTGTATATCTTGTTTTAGGGATACCTAATTTGGTGTGCGAGTACATCTTTGGAGGACGGAGTGTCGCTTCTTTTCGTTCACTGTCTCGACCATCACCCCGGTCGCAGCGATGAAAGACTGGCCTCATTCTTCTCCATAACTTAGGACAGTGCTAAAGTATGTGATCAGTTGTTTGCTCAGTTAGGCCACATGGACATTATATTGTTTGGGACAGTTTTGAAGGTGGTGAATTTTTCACAACCATAAATAATGTAAGAAATTTTGCCGATGGACGATTTAGCTTTGTCATTATGTCGAAATATTGTCGATATTCGACGTTCGACATTCAACATGTCCTAAACATATTCACTATGTCGAACTTATGTCGAATTTCGACATTCGACACTTTACCGGGCCAGGTAAAAAATCAAAATATTGTCGAATTTCGACGCTCCGCATTTCAACTCAGTCGGGAAATTGTCGAAATTATGTCTAATTTCGACAAATTGCCAGACAGGGATATAGTCAAAATACTGTCGAGTTTCGACGTTCGACATTGTCCTTTATGCAAAATGTCGAAACTGTGTCGAAATTCGACGTTCGACTTTCAAGTTCCAACATTACTTTAAAACATTCACTATGTCGAATTTCGACGTTCGACAATTTGCTGGGCGTGGAAAAGGTCAAAATATTGTCGAAATTTGACATTCGACATTCGACATTCGACATTCAACATTCCTTGCACATATTCACTATGTCGAACTTATGTCAATTTTCGACGTTCGACATCTTGGGAAAAAGTCGAAATATTGTTGAATTTCGACGTTTGACATTCATCATTTCAGGCCTGAACTTATTCACTATGTCGAACTTATGTGGACTTTCGACAAATTGCAAGATAGGAAAGAAGTCGAAATAGTGTCGAATTTCGACGTTCGGCATTAATTGTCTTTTCACCAAAATGTCGAATATTTGTCGAATTCGACGTTCGACTTTAAACATTGCTTGAAAACATTCACCATGTCGAGTTTGTGTCGGACTAGTTGAAATATTCGACACTCAACATTTCAACTTAGTCTGGGAACACAGGGAAGTATCTAAACTGTTTGACACTCGTATCTATCGATATTTCTTTAAGCAAAACAACCCTTAAAGTAATCTGAATTCAAGATTATTACAGAGTACAGACACTAATCAACGAAGACGATATTTTTTCTCAAAGTTACATAAAAGTTGACAATTTGATGGAATAACTAAAACGAGTGACAAACAGCTTGAATCCGGTTCTGATTGGCATTCCGCGAAAATTGTGTGCACAAGAAAAATCGGCAAATAGTAAAAAATAAGGAATAACTCTTGGAAAAGTTTCAACACAGTACATTGACAGTTTGCTCCCTTGGTTATTCAAACATTTATGCCGTCCGCTGTTTATTTCGTTTTAGAAAGGACCGCAGCAGTACTTGTTGTGTTGTTCTCCAAAATAATCAAGCTGATGTGAATTCTGATTGTGGTAAATGATTAATCTATCGGCCCTTGTCTATGGCCCGGGGCCCCCAGTCCTCTGCTCGCAAATGTTTCTAAAAATAGATTAAACCAGTACATGTGTCAAATCTATAAATAGTACAATAATGTGTGATTTAAGTGTGTACGTTTTACATTTAATTGGCAATAACACATTTTTTAGCTCTCAGTTCTGTTAAAAAATAATACGTTTTTGTAGTATATATAATTAAACATACAATCTAAGAGTGTAAGGTTGTAAAACTATTATTAAAGTTATTGTGTATAATTTAATTTTTCTTACACATAGTGATACGTGAAAACTTGTTCAATGTTTTTTCACTGGATATTATGATGTTCAAAATTAATAAGCAAGGTTACTCTGGTTTCACTACAGTCACGAATAAATCTTTCGCCTTTTACTAAAGATTTCCGTGCAGTGGAACAATCAATGAGTCTATAGACTAATTTGTTAAGCCCTACGCAAGTAGGGTAACATAAAATAAATAAAGCAAAACAATCAGAGTAATTTCTGTTTGCAATTTTACAGAAATTACTCATAATTATGAACCCCTATGCAGGGCTGGCATAAGTCAATCATGAAAAATCCTAAGACTGCCAAATGTTCTATTTGTCAAGTGTGATCCCAAAGTATGTTTCTAGTTTTGAAAACACGTGGCCACATAAAGCAAGTTGAAAGTAAAGCAGAATGCGCCTTAAGGTGCATTCTGCTTTACTGTCAGCCTGCTTTAACCTACCATTTGTTAGGATAAAAATCCGAAGATTTTGGAAAAATGTAGAGAAGTCACAACCCTGCTTATGCTGTTAACTTTAGCCCCGTACCTCCAGCCCAGATAGCAGAGCGACGTTGGCCCAACGTTGGGTAACATTTTGGTCGGCATATTGGCACAACGTTGGCGTTGGCATGTTTTATGTTGGGCCAACGCCGGACGGTTGTCTTGCCAACCATCTTTCCTACATAGTCGGCGTTGGCTGAAGTGCGTTGGCCCAATGTTGGGCCAACGTTGTATAGCCAACCCATAAACACACAATTTCATTTTTTTTATAGAGATCTTATACTGATTTTACCAGAGACAGTGTATGGCTATACACTGTCTCTGATTTTACCAAATATGTGGTCCCATTAAATTTTAAAAGCAAACCACAACCACACAAAATATCAATTAAAATTGCAGGGCTACCATAAGTTGGCATGAAAAATCCTAAGATTTCGAAATTTGCATTTTTCAATTGCGAATTTACGAATCGTACCTCTACCCTATTAGTCCAGGACTAGGCCTCTAGACCCGTTTGCAAAATGGTGTTGAGAGAGTTTCTCACTTGATGTGAGTTAACGAGACCATATACATCACAAATCACCGAGGTGCTAGTCTGCCACACTGTCACATTTCCCATAATATCCAAATCCAATATGGCCGCCGCCAGCCATTTTGGAAAAGCTAACTTTTTTGTATTTTGGAGAATAAATAAGTGTAATACCTCTAAATTGATTGTTTTTTGGTGTGGAACTCATTTCTGCTGCCCTTTGTGCAATCTGGGGTGTCTTTGATTTGGAAAGGTCAAATTTCACATTAGTCAAATCCAATATGGCCGCCGCCAACCATGTTGGAAAAGCATTTTTCGTTGTTTTTTACGAAAAATCAAATATAATACTTCTAAATTGATTATTTTTTAGAGTATAACTCATTTCTGATGCCCTTTGTGCATTATGGGATGTCTTTGATTTAGAATGATCAAGTTCCACGATAGCAAAATCCAATATGGCCGCCACAAGCCATGTTAAAAAAGCTAACTTTTTTCCTTTTTTGGAGAATAAACCAATGTAATACCTCTCAATTGATAATTTATGGGTGTTGAACTCATTTCTGATGCCTTTTTTGCAATCTGAGATGTATTTGATTCGGAAAGGTCAAGTTTCACAATCGCCAAATCCAATATGGCCGCCGCAAGCCATGTTAAAAAAGCTAATTTTGTTTCTTTTTTGGAGAATAAACCAATGTAAAACCTCTCAATTGATAATGTTTGGGTGTTGAACTCATTTCTGAGGCCTTTTGTGCAATCTGGGATGTCTTTGATTTGGAAAGATCAAGTTCAAAAATAGCCAAATCCAATATGGCCGCCGCAAGCCATGTTAAAAAGTTAATTTTGTTTCTTTTTTGGAGAATAAACCAATGTAATACCTCTTAATTGATAATATTTGGGTGTTGAACTCATTTTTGAAGCCTTTTCTACTATCTGGGATGTTTTGATTCGGAAAGGTCAAGTTTCACAATAGCCAAATCCAATATGGCCGCCGCAAACCATGTTGAAAAAGCTAATTTTGTTGGTTTTTGGACAAAAATCAAATGCTATACTTCTAAATTGATTATTTTTTAGAGTAGAACTCATTTCTGATGCACTTTGTGCAATCTAGGTTGTCTTTGCTTTGGAAAGATCAAGTTCCAAAAGAAGCAAAATCCAATATGGACGCCGCAACCATGTTGAAAAAGCTATTTGTTTTCTTTTTTGGAGAATTATCAAATGTAATACCTCTAAATTAATAATATTTTGGTGTGGAACTTATTTCTGAGGCCCTTTGTGCAATCTTGGGTGTTTTTGATTCAGAAAGGTCAAATTCCACAATAGCAAAATCCAATATGGCAGCCGCAAACCACGATAGAAAAGCTAATTTAAAAAAATAATAATTAAGAAAGATCAAATATACATGTAATACATGTATATCTTAATTGGTTATTGCTTGTGTTTAACTCATTTCCTCTCTGATGTCCTTTGTTCAATATGGAGAGTCATTGGTTTGAAAAGGTCAAGTTCAATGTCTTTTTGATACATTAACGACCTTTGGCTTAGCTTGAACAGCAGTAGTCAGTATGTAAACAAGATGTAAGTAAATGGCAACTCCCTAACATTAGACAGAGAAAACACGACAGTGAGCGGGACTCAATCCTACGTCCTGAGGTAAGAGGCTTTTATCCTAACCACTAAGACTATCACAGGCCTATGGACAGACGGTAGGGCCGGGGCAGAATATATAACACCTTGTTCCATGTGCATAGAAAGATACATCAATAAAGCATCAACAATTGATTCGATACACATGTAGTTCCAAAGTCATTTCGTGCCGGGTTTTCACAGGGTGAAGAAACTGAAGTGTCCAGTTTTCCATGACAAAATGTGTTGCAAAAAGTACCTCTGCATCACGGCAAAGACATCAACGAGTATCACACGTCTCTGTACACTAATACAATGTGAGCAGACTCTATGGTAAAGGCTTAAGGCACTTTTAGGGCAGCAGAGTACCAATGTACTCCTTACCACAAGGATCCAACACGATTGATTTTGAGGGGAATAATCGTCAGAAGGGATAAATAGAGAAAAGGGATACAACTGATTGTCAGTATATTCTCACCCTATCTCGACAAAACCGGGCATATCATGAATAAAAATTGATGAACCGACACTTTTGTTGCATGTCTGTCTTCAGTTTCTTCACCCTGTGAAAACCCGGCACGAAATGACTTTGGAACTACATGTGTATCTAATCAATTGTTGATGCTTTATTGATGTATCTTTCCATGCATGTGGAACAAGGTGTTATATATTCTGCCCCGGCCCTACCGTCTCTCCATGGGCCTGTGGTAGTCTTAGTGGTTAGGATAAAAGCCTCTTACCTCAGGACGTAGGATTGAGTCCCGCTCACTGTCGTGTTTTCTCTGTCTAATGTCAGAGAGTTGCCATTTACTTACATCTTGTTTACATACTGACTACTGCTGTTCAAGCTAAGCCAAAGGTCGTTAATGTATCAAAAAGACATTGAACTTGACCTTTTCAAACCAATGACTCTCCATATTGAACAAAGGACCTGAAGAGAGGAAATGAGTTAAACACAAGCAATAACCAATTAAGATATACATGTATTACATGTATATTTGATCTTTCTTAATTATTATTTTTTTAAATTAGCTTTTCCATCGTGGTTTGCAGCTGCCATATTGGATTTTGCTATTGTGGAACTTGACCTTTCTGAATCAAAAACACCCAAGATTGAACAAAGGGCCTCAGAAATAAGTTCCACACCAAAATATTATTAATTTAGAGATATTACATTTGATAATTCTCTAAAAAAGAAAACAAATAGCTTTTTCAATATGGTTGCGGCGGCCATATTGGATTTTGCTTCTTTTGGAACTTGATCTTTCCAAAGCAAAGACACCCTAGATTGCACAAAAAATAATCAATTTAGAAGTATAGCATTTGATTTTTGTCCAAAAAAACCAACAAAATTAGCTTTTTCAACATGGTTTGCGGCGGCCATATTGGATTTGGCTATTGTGAAACTTGACCTTTCCGAATCAAATACATACAAGATTGCACAAAAGGCCTCAGAAATGGGTTCAACACCCAAACATTATCAATTGAGAGGTATTACAATGGTTTGTTCTCCAAAAAAGAAACAAAATTAGTTTTTTTAACATGGCTTGCGGCGGCCATATTGGATTTGGTTTTTGTGGAACTTGATCTTTCCAAATCAAAGACATCCCAGATTGCACAAAAGGCATCAGAAATGAGTTCAACACCCAAACATTATCAATTGAGAGGTATTACATTGGTTTATTCTCCAAAAAAGGAAAAAAGTTAGCTTTTTTAACATGGCTTGCGGCGGCCATATTGGATTTTGCTATCGTGGAACTTGATCTTTCCAAATCAAAGACATCCCAGATTGCACAAAGGGCATCAGAAGTGAATTATACTCTAAAAAATAATCAATTTAGAAGTATTATATTTGATTTTTCTTCAAAAAAACAACGAAAAAAGCTTTTCCAACATGGTTGGCGGCGGCCATTTTGGATTTGGCTAATGTGAAATTTGACCTTTCCAAATCAAAGACACCCCAGATTGCACAAAGGGCACCAGAAATGAGTTCCACACCAAAAAACAATCAATTTAGAGGTATTACACTTATTTATTCTCCAAAAAACAAAAAAGTTAGCTTTTCCAAAATGGCTGGCGGCGGCCATATGGGATTTGGATATTGTGGGAAACGTGACAGTGTGGCAGACAAGCACCTCGGTGATTTGTGATGTCTATGGTCTCGTTAACTCACATCAAGTGAGAAACTCTCTCAACACCATTTTGCAAACGGGTCTTCAGGTCAGGTACAGGACTATATACCATGTTTCTAGTTTTGTTGACACGTGCCTACTTAAAGAAGGCTGGAAGTAAAGCAGAATGCGCCTTATGGCGCATTCTGCTTTACTTTCAGCCTGCTTTAAGATACCATGTTCTAGAAAAAATCCGAAGATTTAGGAAAAATCCGGAGAAATGGCAGCCCTGAAATTGCATAATAAATGCAGTATCCTAATATTGCTTTAAATGTATTATTATATACTAGATTCTATTTATAACAAGTAGACCTCTTTATTATTTCTTTAAAATTGGTAAAAAAAATAATGGGAAAAACGTATTCTGTGCGAGACGACACTGTATTTTTTATAGACCGTACCATTCGGCTGTGTGTTATACCTATCCATTTTAGAAATTTCCACATGCAGACGAAAAATTCCACCCAAATGTGAGTATATCATTATCTTCATGAAATATATACACAAAAAGTATAAAGCAACAGATTTCAGTTCATTTAAGACAGTTGGTTAATAAGTAAACACTATATAGGCTACGTTCAACTATTATAAAATAAATATGGATGTGTTTGGGTTCATAACTTTTGAAAGTGGGTGGGGGTATCCTGGTTCACCCAATTACCGGTGATCTAAGGATTCGTCTGACCATTTCTTATCAAATAATATGGTTTTTAACTCAAAAGGATATTAAACATATAAAGTAAACATTTCTTTATGACTTTCAGCTTCAATATATAAATACAACCATAATTTGACATAAAATAATATGAATTCAATTAATGCATCATGCCACGCTCGTCTGAAGTTGAAAGAAATCAGGCAATGACGGCCATTGACGTCGCCCGCTGGTTCGGCTGCTATAGAGAAACCAAACGGAGGTTTGCGACCCGGTACCATCAGACTGGGACTGTTCACAATCGTTTTTGCCTTGGTCATCCCGTTTTTCCTCCCTCAGAACTGATCACTAAGGCACGTTAACGCACTAACGTCTACGTCATTTTCCAGCCACCGGAACGGCTGGTGAACACGATGAGTCATCACAAACCTTTGTAATCACTTGCAATCCAACGCTAAACCAATCAGAGCATGACGCCCATAATCCGGTCAAATTTGGACGACACGTTACCGTGGGCTAAATTATCTGTCGTCACGACGTCATTTGAAATTGAAGCAAACTGGCTGGTACCAAGTTCTTTTTATCTTGATTCATACTTAACAATTCAGATGGTAGACTACGCAAATTGATTACATTTAAGATTCAGCATTCAATATTTGACACAGACCTCACAGCAAGAGTGAATGTCTGACGTTCTCATTAAACGTTACGTTACGCTGTAGAAATGAAGCGTATATTGGTGCAAACGGTGGCCGTACAGGATATTAATCTTACTGAATAGGACTGCAACGGTTCACCGAATTTCGGTTATTTTCGGTTCGTTTGTCTCGGTTCGAGTTTCGGGTCGGCACCGCAAATTTTCGGTTCGGTGCGCCGATGTATGGTAAATTACACTAGACCGCTAATTTACCAATCAGCGTGCAGTCTGCGTGTATATTTTTGATGGTCAGACGTTCCAAAATGTAAGGTTAAATCACAGTTCTAACCTTTTCTTCTTGCAGTAATTTAAATAGCTCGCTTCTCGTCCGTCTCATTCTTTTCATATCGGCTATTTATAATTCCGGGAAATCCAGCACTTAACGCATGCGCACGATTGATAGCCCGGCTTCAAAGGTACCAAAGTCGAATCAGCATCAGAAAAAGGGTAACCAGTCTATTACTTAGCGACCGCAAATTGCGAATGGCGATGTAAATAATTAAACTGAAATATTAATGACTTTTTCAGTAAAATAATAATATAATTGGAGCTAGGTAGTTCTTTAAGCGCTTATAAATAGAAGGCTGATGAGGCATTTAAGGAAGACCAGCCAGAATGACAAAGCTTAGTTACGAAACTTCAATGAAGAACAGGTCGGGACGAACCACGCCTTAAATTCGCTACAATCTGTCCTAAAATGGTAGAAAGAAATGCACATCTTTCTCGTACATATGATAAAATTATAGATGACAGTGAAAGCGTTTTCGAAAAAGTGTTTAGATCTATTGTCTGCGTAGACATGTGTCAGTAAATGAGAATTTTTTTCTGGTTGATTTTATCAAGTTCTTATCCTAATACCCGAACCGAAATAACCGAAAACCGAAGGGGTCTACTCGAACCCGAACCGAACCGTGAAGTACCTGAACCGTTGCAGCCCTATTACTGAATACAATTTGGGACTTTTTATGAGAATTCAGTAATCAACTAAACATTTTTAAAAAAACAAACATTTAATCAGCAGGGTTCGACATTTACTTTTTTTTTCACTAGACATTCGGTCTTGTAGCCTGCAAATATTACTAGACCAGACCAAAAAGTTGGTAGACCAAACAGAAACAACTGAATCTTTGGTAAACTTTATAATTTCGCAAAACTTTCTCTGTCTTTTTTTGCTTTTCATAGCGTGTCTCTGACTCCGCAGTAGCTGTACTCGCCCTTTTCTCTTCCTTTTTCTTACCACTAAAACCGAAGCTGAATAAATATGACATGATTTGACGTTTCGATGTACACAAGCAAAAAAGCGTTCGCTCAATGTCGTACTTATGCTTCACAGAAAAATGGATATTTTCGTTAACAAAAACAAATAATATATCAGAACTTGGATTGATTTCGGTTTCGCACGTAAAAAATGATACAAAATTGTGTTTTAGGTGAAATAATTACATTGTAGATACTTACGACAATCATGGTAGTGAAAAGCGTTGGAAAGTGTAATATCCGGTGACTACCGAGAAATATCGGTTTGCAGCATAAATGTCATTTTCAATCCCAAAAACTGAGACTGCAGTTACCTTTTCGGATATTGTACCTTTCTAATTAAAAATGATCAATTCTAAAAACACTCAAAACGTAACTGTTAACAACTCAATCAGGTGTTTTAAGTAGAACGCGAGATGATCAATTAATCACACCGATATTTTTCGTAACTGAACCGGATTTTACTCTTCGCCATTACTGACTACTGCTAATTTTAGAACAAGGATTTCCTGACTGCAAGTTTTATTTAGATGCGGAAACATTTTTGAGGTCTGAACAACCTGCTTGTCTGAAACCACAGTGGCGAACTTGGCAGGATTTTTAGCTTGAACATAATGATGTCCTTTTCTAAATGCGTGAATTTAAAAAAAATCATCCTCAGATTTTAACTAGACCATTCGGGTTAGTAACTGCGAGGGATCACTAGACCGAACATCGCCGTTACTAGTGAATGTCTATCGGACGTAGGCCAATGTCGAACCCTGTTCGTATTTTTTATTTTGACCCCTACCAACTTCTTCACTACATCACTCGAAAAGTTTTTTTCTCAGCAATATGAGGTCAACTGATATGGATTCAAAAATGAATGAACTTCATTTTCTGTATAGGTTTTACTACCATCAACCTTATAACTTTCAAGAAAATGTCCCTGTAAAAGGGTGGGACGTTTCTATTTTTGCTCAGTATAGAAATGAAAGCAGACATCGATTCTTCTCAAACGTGCAAAGTGTGCCGCTAGTGGCACGCGACTACTGTAATTGTTTGATTGCATTAAAGGTGTTAATCTTTGCTCTTTGACCTGTTATTGTGACAGTTTGTTACATTAACACTTCACTGTCTTATAGGGCTGCAACGGTTCAGGTACTTCACGGTTCGGTTCGGGTTCGAGTAGACCCCTTCGGTTTTCGGTTATTTCGGTTCGGGTATTAGGATAAGAACTTGATAAAATCAACCAGAAAAAAATTCTCATTTACTGGCACATGTCTACGCAGACAATAGATCTCCACACTTTTTCGAAAACGCTATCACTGTCATCTATAATTTTATCATATGTACAAGAAAGATGTGCATTTCTTTCTACCATTTTAGGACAGATTGTAGCGAGTTTAAGGCGTGGTTCGTCCCGACCTGTTTTTCATTGAAGTTACGTAACTAAGCTTTCAGCCTATTTTGTTTGTCATTCTGGCTGGTCTTCCTTACATGCCTCATCAGCCTTCTATTTATAAGCGCTAGAAGAACTACCTAGCTCCAATTATTATATTATTATTTTACTGAAAAAGTCATTACGTAATATTTCAGTTTAATTATTTACATCGCCATTCGCAATTTGCGGTCGCTAAGTAATAGACTGGTTACCCTTTTTCTGATGCTGATTCGACTTTGGTACCTTTGAAGCCGGGCTATCAATCGTGCGCATGCGTTAAGTGCTGGATTTCCCGGAATTATAAATAGCCGATATGAAAAGAATGAGACGGACGAGAAGCGAGCTATTTAAATTACTGCAAGAAGAAAAGGTTAGAACTGTGATTTAACCTTACATTTTGGAACGTCTGACCATCAAAAATATACACGCAAACTGCACGCTGATTGGTAAATTAGCGGTCTAGTGTAATTTACCATACATCGGTGCACCGAACCGAAAATTTGCGGTGCCGACCCGAAACTCGAACCGAGACAAACGAACCGAAAATAACCGAAATTCGGTGAACCGTTGCAGTCCTACAGTGTCTTACCTCAGGTACACTGGGTATATGCCAACAGTTTTGATTCTCATCAGACCTGTAAAGCAGCTTCTGATCAAGATCGAAAAAAAAATCTGATTTCAAAACACATAAAATAAACTAAAGAAATTGAAGCAGATACTTGTTTAAAGCAGATGACATCTTGGTAGTTAAAGGGGTTAACTTAACATATAGATCTGTTTCCAACCATTACCCAAAGTATTTCTTTAAACCAACATAGAAAGTAGCGTTGCAGAATATACTTTTTACAAAAATGTCATCTGCTTTTATTTATCAACGATCAATTTTAAGTATCTTGACAAAAGTAAATAGTATCAAACAGTTTGTGTTGTGATCAGAAACCGACATACGCAGAGTCTGATCAGTATCCAATATGACCTATTTTGTGTGGCACTGTGCACATGCCACTTTTTCATAATATTATATGAAGCAATTCAATCGTATGAAATTTATACGAGTAGACTACATGTATATGCGAATATGAATCATACTTAGGTGAAACATGTATATAATTCACAATTTATGATTTATTATATGTGTTAATTTAGTATAAACTAAATAAAAAAGAACAGAAAAGATCTGATCATTTAAATGGCTAAAATGACAATTTTGTGACAATATTGTATACTCATTTTAAACTGAGAGGCAACTAGTTTAGAGCCTAATTATACATCGGGTTACCCATCCAATGAAAAAACATAGATACTTACTCCATCCAATAGTAATTTATAAGTTCTTCTATGTTTAATTATACGCCCGTCATCGACGGTCGTATTATGGTATACCCAGCGCTGTCCGTCCGTACGTCCGTCCGTACGTCCGTATTTCCGTCCGTACGTCCGTCCGTCCGTTAACTTTTCTTGTTAGCGCTCTCTCACCTTCATTTATTTACCGATTTTGATTAAACTTCCTACAAATATTCCATACCACAATAGCTCGGACGAGTTTGCGTTTCAGACGTTGGCGGCTATTTTTAGCAGAGTTATGCCCCTTTATTGTCAAAAATGGGCATTTTTTAAAAAAACCAGAACTCTTTTTTTAATTATTCAATTTATTTCAAATTTGATATGGTGATACAATGAATGAAGTTACTTAACATATATTACGGGTTTTTGGTTTGACTTCTTATTTTCAGAGTTATGCCCCTTTACACAATTTTTTTAACAATATATTGTATCCTGATAATAATTTTACTTACATTTTGTCTATTGTAACCAAATTTCATATTTATCTTTCTCATCATGCAGGGAAGGCACCTGTGAATTTTGGTTCCTGTTAAATTATTTTTCTATGAGTTATGCCCCTTTACATCCTTAAAATTTAAAATAAGCCACACTTCGTCCGTTAACTTTTCTTCTTAGCGCTCTCTCACCTTCATTTATTGACCGATTTTGATTAAACTTCCTACAAATATTCCATACCACAATAATTCGGACGAGTTTGCGTTTCAGACGTTGGCGACTATTTTTAGCAGAGTTATGCCCCTTTATTGTCAAAAATGGGCATTTTTAAAAAAAAACCCAGAACTTTTTTATTTTTGATTCAATTGATTTCAAATTTGATATGGTGATACAATGAATGAAGTGACTTAATATATATTACGGGTTTTTGGTTTGACTCTGTATTTTCAGAGTTATGCCCCTTCACACAATTTTTTTAACAATATATTGTTTCCTGATAATAATTTTACTTACATTTTGTCTATTGTAACCAAATTTCATATTTAGCTTTCTCATCATACAGGGAAGGCACCTGTGAATTTTGGTTCCTGTTAAATTTCAGACGTTGGCGACTATTTTTAGCAGAGTTATGCCCCCTTTATTGTCAAAAATGGGCATTTTTTAAAAAACCCAGAACTTTTTTCTTGACTATCGCAATACTATCGGGATAGTACTTGAGCTATCCCAATACTACAGCATAGTCTTTTTGAGATCGATAGTCGGGCCTACACTCCGGGCGACTTTTTCCAGTCGGCCTGAGTCTGGACGACTTTGACACCCGCCGGCCGTGACGGGCGTATTTTGCCGCACTGCGGTGCTCTTGTTTTTTCAAGTTATATGTAAATAATTCAAAGATTATTTTCTATGATCTTATTATAATCATAATACAGTATAATAATTCATTTACGAGTTGGGCCGTTTTGACCTGGGCCGTTTTGACCCGGGCCGTTCTGGATCTGGGCCGTTTTGGTTTTGGGCCATTTTGACCCGCATTCGTCAAGATCATTCCGTGAACAAGTTACTAACTATCTCCTACAGTCAACAATGGCGTGAAAATGCATTTCTAGGAAAATTCTTTTTAAAAAAAGTAATTTTAGAACACAACAATTATTTAGGAAGTTGCGATTTTTAAACTTTTTGTTCGACAAAGCCCATTCTTATTGTTACGACGATCGCGATTGTTATGTTTACGACAGTGTTTATATTATGACAAAATATGTAATATGTGCGCTTATAGTTACGACGCTCGTGGTTATCTTTACGACGGTTTATGGTTTTTTTACGTCAGTGTTTTTTTCTACCTTTTATCCCTCAAAACCATTAGCGATACTTATAGATACGACGATCTTGGAATTATCTTTACGACGGTTGTTATTTTTACGTCAGTGTTATAAATGTTGGCCAAAAAATAATATGTGCGCATGCGCGACCGGAAATTATTTTTGACGTAAAAATAGAATCTCGGTTATGTTTACGACTCGTCGTAAACATAGCCACTGCGTAAAATAATCATGGTCAACCGTAGCGAGTGTGCCGCCATGTTTGTTTGGCTACTTGTCCTATTATCGGTGATCAGGTAAAATGACACAAGGAATATTTTTCAGGTATCGGCTTGAACTTCTATTGAATATTATTAAGAGGGCTATCTGTAAACACAATTTTGAACTGAAATATTGTAATATTTTCCGTCACATTATTTCACAGTAGGGGCAATGGAATATGTCACCTCTGCAAAGCACTCGAATTTTTGAACAATATTTTAAAAGTGTCCAATGCTGACATACATCGCACTGAGCACAATTTTCTATATCTATTGTGAACTTTTTTATCTTGTTGGAGGAAAAGGAAATCTAAAGAAACAATATCAGACCATTTTTCAATGAATGGCCTTTACTGGAATATTAGATCTGTCAATATTAAAATGAGACCAAAACAAACAAAAAAAGCTTGGAAAACAATTTTTCCTCATATATAAGATCGAGCTTATTTTATTGTTTATCAGTATTGGTCAGAAGTTTATGCCAGTAAGAAGCCTTATAAAGCCATCGCGTGACGTCACGGCCACACCCCTTTAAGTGAGTCAACAGAATTTTTTGTAGTGAATTAAATCATTGGATATATTGAAAATATGACCATACATATAGGTTAAATGGTTTTATATGGAGGACAATTATTTTTTCTTCTGGAATTCATTAAAAATGCACAATTTCCCTCAGAAAAGACATTTTTTGCTTTATACACATTATTCTTGAGTAGCAGCCGAAAGATAGACGGAAGCTACGATCTGACACATGCGCGTAGCGGCGCTATTCGGAATACTCGGAAATCACCGGTAATAGGACGTCCACGATAAATGGGTCAAAAGCGATATATGTCCAAATTTTATTGAGTTTTCTCATTAAACTTATTCTTAGTGAATTATTTGTTCATTTAATCATCAGTTATACATTATATTGTATACATATATTGCTAGACCTTGATTGTAGAGCCACTAGAGTTCAAACTATGACAATTTTCAGGGGCGTGTCTGGACCAATTTGGAGTTTACGCACCATGGCTAGGGGGGTCAGGGGGCATGCTCCCCCGGGAAAAAAAATTTCCGTTGGAAAGCCGTACGTGCATTTTGAGGGGTATTTAGAATATAAAAAAAACCTTTGAGGCTTTCTAAAATGACAGTTAAACTATCGTTTTAGAAAGTTGTTTTTTTTATATTCTAAATAGTAAATATCCCTCGCAAAAGTGCACATTCGGCTGTTTGATGTAATAAAATACATACATCATTTTTTATACATATCAAGACACACAATATTAGAGCTATACAAATATTCTTTGCTTGAATTAAACTGTTAAACTATTTATTCAACAGGGTGTCCACAATTTTAGTGAAGCAAAGTTCCCTGACATTTCCCTGACTTGTCTCTGACTAAAATCAAATTTCCCATACTAACAAACTCTGTCCGTACGGTTCTGACATGTGTTAGCCTCCCCCTCCCCTCCACCAGGACCTTTTATATTACCAACTGCAATTGCATTACCCTCTATTCATGTCTCGCTTTTGTCTGTTTACTTTCCCTTGACTTTACCGTCTATTGTACTTGATTTACATACATGCACATTCATTTTCAAAACTTATTTACACTTTTAAATGAGTGCTTGAAATGTCTATCTAAATACAGAGAAAGATGTTTGTATCATGACCTCTCCCCTTTGTATGAAGGAAAATACGATTGGGGCACACGTCAGGGGCGTAGCTAAACAAAACTAGAACTAGTATATGCAACTTTACTAGCGGGTTCCAGGGGAAGCTCCCTGGGAATTTTTTACTCCTAAATGGTCTCTGGTGCGTTTTTCACATCCAAACCAGGTAAATTACTACCATAAAATGATGTAAGAATTCGACTCCTTAATAACATGAACTGCATAATCTTTTATATTTTTGATAGATTATCTTCTGGCCATTGTTCTCTAACCCCTACCCTCACCAATAAGTGTACACATTCTTACTGTGGGGGCATGCTCCCCTGGGCAAATTTTGATTTCTAGATGGTCTCTGGTGCGTTCTGGGTGCGTTTCCCACATTCAAAACAGGTACAATACTAACATAAATCTATGTCAAAATTCTGCCACTAATAGTTAAAATTGCAAGAAACACCTTAAATTGTTATGGACAATTTTACCAGGTAAAATCTACATTCTCGTAAACTATGGTAGTGGACAACCTGAAACCTTATCAGAGGGTGAATTATGTGTGTATAATTTGAAGTAGACTAAAGAGTAAAGACACTTTTAAAAATTATCTTTGCCTTACCTGGGTAAGGTGGTGATTTTTATTGCATTTTTAGCCTTTTTAAATTTTCGACTTTGTCAATTAACTTTACGCACGTGCGTGAGTGCGTAAGCCCAGACACGCCCCTGATTTTGCCTACTTTGGTTTTGACAACGTTATACAGTCATTTCGTACCCTTGCCTTTTCGTACCCAATATTCTTCATTCTAGCTCTTCACAGAGCGGATAATCTCAATCTTATAAACAGAACAGGTTCCTTTGACAATTAAGCCCCAGAACTCCGGCAACATTTTTAGCTCGACTTTTTCGAAAAGTCAAGCTATTGTCGTCACCCTGTCGTCAGCGTCTGCGTCCGTTAAGTTTTTTACTTAAGGTTTTTGTAAGAGTTGATTTCTCAATAACTATCAAAGGTATCCATTTGAAACTTGGAATAGTTGTTCAGTATCAAAAGGGCAACTCATTACAACAAGGCAGGTAAAGCAGGCAAAGATATTGTCCTTGTTTTGACTTATATTTTACTTTAAATGGAATGCAGGCTGTCCAAGTATTTTTGAGTTGTTGTTGCTTACAAACTTCTATGATCAATAGGGCATTAAACACCCAAAAACATCCTTTAAGTTTGAAAAATGTAGCCGTCTCAAGTATATGAAAGTCGAGCGTCCAGCACCCGTTTGCGGTGCTCTCGTTACTCACAGAATGACACTCAAACCCCTCCCCAATGTTGCCTTCTACATGGTGCTGCTTATTGCGGCATCTGATCAGGATGACGGATCCAAACTGTTTGACAATCGTTTCAATATTTCTTGAGTAAAAGAGCCTTAATTCTGATTTAAAAAATATTGACGAGTCGACAACTCTTAAGTTTACAATTCAGATGAAAATCAAATGGTGCTCATGAGAGGGTTAAGACAAAATTTTGAGAGAATCAAAGTACACCAATAGTAATAATCTTATGTAGTATTTGTAATAGAAGGGTTCTACTGTATAAGAAATAATTATCTTTCACCATATGCATTCATCATGGTATTCAAAGAATGGATGGTGGACATTGCAAAGTTTAATGTGAACCCTTGTGAAATAAACAATTTTAACATTTATTTCACATTTTTGTAGTCCACAGATTAAGGAGGGTCACCAGACAGAAGTATAACGCCTGCCAGAGGAGAGATGGTGGCACCTGGACTCCCATTATGTGGCCTGGCCCTACGTCTTTGAGGAAAGAAGAGTCTTCCTGGCCATTGATGGGCTCCATCTGAGTAGTATTGGAAACTGGCTGTTAGCATTATAGCCCTCAGATATGTGATCCACTATTTGTCACCACCAGTCAACTGTAACTAGGTCTACCCTCCAGGAAACAAGGTAACTTAAGTTTGATAGCTTTATGATCTCTGATCCTATGTTAATAGATTACCTCTAGTGATGCTGCATGCATGCTTATATGCATCCTTTACAAATGATGTACTTGTGAAGAGTGCACTTGTACTATGCAAAACAGTGTAGACGCTGATCAAAAGTGGTAATGTTAGGTTGCCACTAACTCTATGAACAGTGACTGTCAAATGCTGTTTGCTAAAATTCTGAATTATAATCTAGTCTTTTTCATTTACAGAAACAGAAGTCCCAACCACCTACAACACCATCCAACTGTTACCAGGTCAACACCATGCAAGCCATCTGTAATCAGGATGGATGAATGAGTTGGGTTTTAACCAGGTCTATACCTAAGGTCAGGAAACAAGGTAACTATAAGCTTGATAGCTTTCTGTTCACTGAGCCTTATTTAACAGGTTACCCCTACACTGTGTATACCCGTACACAGGATATTGGTACCAGCGAGTCGAGAGAGTTAGTCGGTCGCTCTGCAGTGCATGTATGTTTTTCATGAGTTTATAGCATACAATGTCTATGATCAACATGTGTATAATACCGTATTAAAGCGTGATGTTTCTGGGATATGCTAATGTCAAAACATTTCTGTTTCATCAAGAGAAACGCTTTTTAGACGTATAAACATGCTGCCTAGTACCGGTAAATAACAACGGTTGCTGACGAAAAATTATGATATCAACTGTTTAAAACGCCCCTGACTACAATATTTACATAAAACACTTAGTCCATTTCATAATAATTCCTGTAACTCACAAATGCCACACTGTTGGGTCATAACTTTAAGAAAATAATTAAAACAAATTTGTGTCAAGTGTACGGCATCTTGGTTGTGAAAGAAATTTCACTGTTACAGTGTACGGCATATTATTGGTGTGTCACTGTACGGGAGTTTGCTACCAGATATTTGGTCCTAAAAATGTTTTGCTCTGTCGCAGTTCGTCCTCGGGGTGTAATGTTCAACCAAAGGTATCTGTGTACCGAGAACAGTCTTTCTATTTATAAATTATATAGTTTTCATTGTTAATTTACTTAAAATAGATAAACTAGATGAAGAGGGGGGACGCCTAATTAGTTGAAAGTGTATGATGCATGTACTTTAAACATACTCTTATTGCTGTTCACGGATCAGAATACATTTGAGGCGAACGAGTAACTATATCGGACTATATCTAATTCGAAGATTTCTATTAATATTTTAACACAGAGTCAACTATAATACTGACCAGACAGAAATAGCCCCACAAAAGGAGTCAAAAGGAGAAAGGCACAAGAGAAAACTGCAAAGTTCAGCATATATTATTACCGAGCAAAAACAATTGAATACAATGGAATGACAAGAGGGCCTGAAGGCCCTGATATCGCTCACCATTTGTAATGAAGCCTGATAGCTTTACCTTTGAATTTCACCCGTTTTATTCTAAATCCATTCAAGTTTGTCGACCTACTGTAGTATAGTAGAGTACATCAAAGGCAGTTAACTAACTATTGCCACAATTATTACATTTCAACAATAATTGCACTCCTTCTAGAACATATAGCTACATCCTTTGTGTACAAGTATAATCAAAATCCATTGAAAACTGTAGTTGCAAGAGTGTAAACGCTGTAAAATATGGCATTTTCAGCAATTCAAAGGTAGATATCTCTTGCTCTATTTGTCCAATTTCAACCATAATCACCCTTTTTCGAACTCTTATGGTCATATACAATCTGGGCAAGTTTGAGAGAGCTTTGATAAATATTGTGGCCTCTAGAGCGTAAACACTGTTAAATATATCATTTTCAGCAATTCAAAGGTAGATAACTTTTGACCTATTGATCTGATTACAACCATATTTGAACTCATCGGAAGTCTAATGGTAATATACAATGTGAGTAAGTTTGAGAAAGATTGGATAAAATTTGTGACCTCTAGAGTGTAAACATCTTTAAATATGGCATTTTCAGCAATTTAAAGGTAGATAACTCTCGACCTATAAGTTTGATTTCAACCATAATCAAACTCATTTGAACTCTTATAGTCATTTAAAAATCTGAGCAGGTTTTAGAAAGATTGGATAAATACTGTGGCCTCTAGAGTGTAAACACTGTTGAATATGGCATTTTCAGCAGTTCAAAGGTAGATAACTCATGACCTATATCTCCGATTTCAACCATAATCGAACTCATCCGAACTCTTATGGCAATATACCATCTGAGCAAGTTTGAGAAAGATTGGATAAATATTTTGGCCTTTAGAGTGTAAACACTAAAATTGTTGACGCCGGACGACGCACGACGGACATTCAAGGATTGCAAAAGCTCACCCTGAGCTAGCTCAGGTGAGCTAAAAATCCATAAAGATGTAAAGGAGATATGGAGTGGTACTTAACTTATTACCAACATGGCCAAGATGAAGCACATGCAAGCATAATTTGGCTGAAATAGGATAAAACAGGTCCTGTTACAGAGTGGACAGGGCTTAAATAAGGGTGAAGCAGCACATTTTTAATAATTGAAGGACCATATTTTTAATAAATGAAGGATCATAACTCCAACATGCCTTCGGCGATTTGGGCATTTATTAAACTGGACCCAGATTTTACACAAATAAATATTTTCAACAAAGTTTGTGACGATCCAATTCAACCCTTTGAGTAAGAGAGCTGTCAAGGCTGAAGCAGACACTTTTTAATATTTCAAAGGCAATTACTCTAACACGTCTTTTGCGATTTAACTTGACCTAGATTTTTAAACAATAAACATTTTCATAAAGTTTGGTGAAGATCCAATAACAAGTGTTTGTGGTAGAGAGCAGACAAGGCTGAAACAGTAATTATTTAGTAATTCAAGGGCAATAACTTCGACATGCCTTATGTGATTTGTATAGTTATCAAACTTGGAATATGTTTGATACCAATACACATTGTCAGCAAGTTTGGTGAAATTTGGATAAAAATTACTCAAGTTAGAGAGCGGACAAAAAAGTGTGACAGACGGACGATTACCATATGGCACCCACCTCTCGATTGGGCCCTTTTATGATTGCGGTCAATTTATGATTTCAAATAATCAACCCACTTCTAAAATATTGAAATACACGTACACAACTATAATTTCCATCTGTGTTTTCCATTTTACACGAACATTTCGTGCAGTATGTTTACTGGATTATGTGGTATCATTTACATGTACCACAGTGCGATCAGAAAAAGTTACCCACTTTGAAGAAATTTTCTCAGTCCATTGATGGAGTCTCCCCATTGTTCTCGATAGGCGTGATACAGCATGTGGCATGCATCTCAGTAGGTGTGGGAATACAGGTAACGCAGTAGTAAAGTGTGCAACGCCAATGCCACTAATCTCAAACTGTGTAGAGAGGCCCTCACATATTCACACTCAAGGGTTTTTTCAATGGGTTTTACTAACCGAACTAACAAATTTAAGGTACGGGCCTCACATGAAACGCTTGGATGAGTTTATCCCTAGACAAGATAGCAGTAAGGACAAAACTCGCACATGGCTGCATAATTTTTACACATGGTTTGGTGTTACCACCGAAAAAAGATCAGGAAATGTCTTTAAAGTGTGCGGTATATTCAATGTAACCTAGAGTTCTTTCATATAGAAAAACTGCCGCGGCCGTGTTACACGTGCTTGTTATTCCTTATCTTGCTGAATTGTCGTCTAATTCAATCATACCGTGTGCGAAGAGACACTAAATCTTTTTTTAATGTGAATGCTAAACAGTTTGAATATAGATCAGAAGTCGCGTCTTGTCTTGATCCAAACAGTTTGCAAATATTCCAATGGGCAGTATTGGGCACTTAGGGTAAGGTTTTTTTCCAATAAAATAGTTAAAATTGATATTTAGCACACATGTTGCCCAGCACGGACAACACGCGTGTAATAATGAACAATAACAGTAAGGGTAACAATAACAGACGTTAGAGAACAGTTTTTGGATAGCTCTGCGAAGGTATTTTAATTCCTGATATCCATGCATCTCTATCAAGTGGGATAGTTGAACGTGAGAAGAACGAACATTTGTACAGGTCCAAAATCTGTAAAAATAGATGACAATGTACAGAATGTATACTTGTAGTAGACACATCAAATTGTCGTCGATTTCGATGTAGATTTAAGCAATATATGCCGTACACTGGATTGAAAGGCTTTAGCAATATGCCTTTCACTGGCATATAGTCAGGTATACTTTGATGAACCAAACTTTCAATAGGCTAGCTGTGATCTGTGAGTGATCAGTTTATTTCCTCCTTAGCTTGTTATCTATTCCTAAGACAGATAGTTCCTCAAAATAGATTGAAAGTAAAGCAGAAAGCTTCTGAAGAAGCTTTCTGTTTTACTTTCAGTCTGCTTTTAGTATCCATCTGTTAGTATGTGAGAGGTTTACGATGACTCTTTATGTTGGAGTTCCAGTACAGTCATTAGGATTTTTCATGTGAGGATCTTTCCAGCTGGCTTGCAGAAGGTCGGTGGTTCTACCCAGTTGCCGATTTGTGCCTGGATGTCGGGATATGACTGAAATACTGTTAAAAGTGAAGTAAAATCATAACAAATCAAATTAAATCCGATGGCTCTTTATCAGGCAGGACTAGGTAGAAGCATTGAAAGACATTTCTATGAGGAATACATTAGTTCATCAATTTGTTAAACAGTGCTTATGTAGGGGAAGTAGAGGATTTAAATACTGTAGTCAATGCATTCTATTAACTCTTTGCACACAGGCTGCAAAATCATGATAACTTAAATACAAGCAGTTTGAATCTAAATAAGTTACATGATGTTCCACCAGAATCTTAATTGTTTGTCACTCTGGCCCTGTTTTGAAAATGAAATTTAGAATTGTTTGATTTTAGAACAGAAACAGATAACAGTTGTCTTCTTCAGATATGGAGGGCTCCAGATATTGGGAGTATTTTTTGAAGTCTTTATTTCTGTATTAAATTCTAAGGCCTCATTACTCATTAGCATTGCTCTTCTGCACGATTCATGCCATAGGTTTTGATGCTGAAATGAGTGAGAAAATGTTGGATTTGTGAAGTTTACTGCCCTGTTAGCATTTCAAAGAGTTCATTATCACATCATGATTATGATACCTGGAATGTTTGTCTATTTCTAGTTTGAACAAGAAGGAAGGGGGGCCTAAAGAAGACCAGTCAGGCCACAATGAAAGTGAGTAATGTTGATGCTGCTGCTTTATCTACAGTTACCAGGAAACTGTTGTGTACCTAGAAAATGGCAGTGTGAGACCTGCAGCGCTATGGTTTGACCTTTAACCCTTGCCCTACAGATCATGATAAAACACGAGCAACAAATTGTTTGTTTTCAATTCTGCAGACAGGAACTTGAAAATCAAGTCTTTGTAATACATGTAATTTGGTTTTACTTGGATAAAAGAATCGTCTGGAAAATGCCATCTTTCGAATGCCTGTTGTTAAAGGTTATAAGAATATTTTGAAACACTTGGGCTCAAGAATTTTAAAAAATGATATTGTTTTGACCTGTACATGATATTTATACTTTATATCATGAAAAAACATACAAAGTAGAATCAAATTAGACATGCTGCTGATGTGGATTTTCCAACTTTTAAAAACAGTTAGGGTCTGTCTTCGAGATCAGTAGGAAAGTGGCTTGAGACACATTGGCTTTCACCAAGCATGAGAGTGGAGTGGTAATGGAAATGACACACTGAAATATCCTGGAGAAAATGTACAGGACAAATAGCCTAGCTGTCACACTGCTGTTTTGAACTGAGTGCTGGAAACAGGCCTACATGATTTCACACCAACTACATTTGTCAGACCTTGTCCTGAATGTATGCTTTGATAATCTGAAGTTCCCCTACTCAATATTCTGTAGTTTTGAGGACAGGTTACCACTTAAATCAGGTTGAAAGTAATGTAAAGCATAATGTGCCTTAAGCAACATTCGGCTTTACTTTTTGCCTGCTTTAAGCTACCATCTTCTAGAATGAAGAAAATATTTCTTATTGTGCAATTTCATGACCGTATAAAGTGGAATTTTATTCTTCAGTGGAGAATTAAACTTTAGGCATAAAAATACGTATTTATGGAGTAATTGGTTAAGAAATATTTTGGGAATAGGTAATACTAACTTTTTGAACACTGATTAAACGTCACTAGCTCAAATTGTTGTCTGCATTGATCCGGGTCAGACACGGTTATTCTGTGTCTGATTAGGATCTAGACTTTGCAAAGGTCAAAGAAAGGGTTGAAAGTCACCCACATTGTAAAATGTACCTGTGTTATTCAGAACTACAGGAGTTACCAATATACAGTTGAACTTCAATATCTCGAACTCCGTTATGTCAAACATACCCGTATTTCAAAGTTAAAACGTGGCTTAGCCACTTTGAAATAAGGGTATGTTTGACTTAACTCAGCATGAAATAATGCAATTTTTGTCAACAAAGTTTGAGATATCGAAGTTCCACTGTAGTACATTTGTACCATTTATGGAAGACAAAAATTAGCCCTGTTTCTAGCACTGTACTGCCTGTGTATTTCAATTTTGAACTGTTTATAAGATATTTTACAGATGTTTGTGTTTTTGTTGACCAGTTTGCCTGATACATTGTGGCTGATATATTGAGATGAATGGCTTGTGGTTGGGAATCATACACTTGTCTTATAACTAGCCTAAATACTCTCAGCAGATTCTGTAAACTAGCTATTACAATATCATTTATAAATGTATTTTATTATATAGTCAAACTTGTATAGAGTGTCATTTTAAAGAAGAGATGTGGAAATCTTGAAAGACAGGTACATGCTTACTGTAGAATAAGAGTAATGCAGAAAACTCGTAAAGGAGCTTTCTGTATTACTTTTGTTCTGCATTTAGCAGTAACTCTTTTAAAGTCAAGGTTGATGCATCTTTCCAGTGGTTACCTAATAAGCAAACCTCATAGTAAAGCATCTCGTTTCTGTATTTTAAGCAATAGGGGGCTTAACTCTTTCAACACCATGGACCTGTTTAAAATAAATTCATTACATTTGCAAACAGTGTTGACCCAGATCAGAAGCTCCTATATGAGCCCTCTGATCAGAGTCTACTCTCTTCGCTTATTTAGAGCAGTACTTATTAAACTACCCAGAATTCCAAGTAGACGGTTTTAGGTTTTCGTTACTAAAAAGTTCCACTAGGGAATCTAATATGTATTTAGGCTTTGCCTATGGACGGAGAAAAGCAAAATTGTACTAATGAAAACGGAATAGATCTATCTCCAGTGTGTGATCAGCGCTCTTGTATCAGTTCGTTGTGTATTCCAGATCACACTCGAGGCTACGCCTCTCGTGACTGAGATCTGGATTACACAACCGACTCGAACTTTTGTTATAAACCTAAAGTGTTTGGGACAAGGTCTATATGTTGTTACCCAATAATCAAATAGATATATAAGTGTATACAATGTTAAAAGTTAAAACTCCTCCGTACAGCTAGATCTATATTATCAGGGCTGCCATTTCTCCGGATTTTTCCTAAATTTCCGGATTTTTCCCGAGGTTATGGTAGCTTAAAGCACGCTGAAAGTAAAGCAGAATGCGCCATTAGGCGCATTCTGCTTTACTTCCAGTCTGCTTTAAGTAGTCACATGCCAACAAAACTAGAAATCGGCTATTGGGTAAAGGTACGATTCGTAAAATCGCGCTTGAAAAATGCATATTTGGAAATCTTAGTTTTTTTCATTTCAACCAAGTTATTAGATGGCAGTCCTGTATTATAATGCAATCTGAAACTATTTTTGGAAGTCATATGACCACCAATAATGACGTCATTATTTATATTGATGACGTGTTGGTAATCTGTTATTTTTATCGGTTCGATTGAGAAGTAGCTTTTTGCAAATAACGTTCATTTTTAGCGTTAAAGGGTATGAATTGAACTGTTTGAAATTTTGTCATTTTGGAGGAAATCAGTACAAGTGATTGTTGTGGGTTATTCATTTTTTTTAAACTGGTTTAAAAATATCACCGAAATCGGGAATTCCGAAACGTCACGCACAACTCTTCGTAAAAGCCGTGACGTCATCATCCAAGATGTCAGCCCCCATGTTTTGTAGTTGCCTAGTTTTGAGGAAATTATTCACGCGCAAATCAAACACTTTTCAAAGTCTGTCAGTGATTGAATAGAATTGGAATGCCTTTGATTTTATCACGCATTACTTAAGAACGGAAAAAAGGCAAGCCTTTTTTTTCGTAATGGCCCAGAAGAGTTACTTAGTGTTGAAAGAGTTAAAGAAGGATGGCAATAAAACAGAAAGCTCCTCTATGAGTCTTCTGTTTTACTTCTTCTGCCCTGCTTTTGCTTCCAAATTCATTAGGAATCTAAGACCAAGTCTTATATTGGTGGTCATAATATCAAAAGTTTTACTGTACAAGTTTGACATTTTATTTATTTTAGATTTTCTAAAAGACAACCAAGTTATGTATATGTTGTACCCTTAACTCTGGAGCATTCTAATTCATCACATGTATACTCTATAAAGACAAGAGTCATAGTCAACCCTGATCCTGTCATGACACTGTCATCTGCCAAGTCTGTCAAATTACTATTTGTTTAATTTTAAGAAGAAGAAACTTGAAGGCGTTTGTCAAATAGTTTCGATACAGATGGGACACTGCATGATGCCGCATCTGATCTGAATCCAAACTGTTTGCAAATACCAGCCAAGTCATGATCAGCGGGACAAGGGTCGATAGAACAATTAATTTTTGAGATATCAATTAACCATTTGAGCACCAAATGAATGTCACATGTTCAAATTGTAATCTGTTTTATTCCTTTCCTCACTGAAACCTCAAATGGACAATTCTAGTCTTCAATTAAGTGTAGTCCATTTTTGACATTGCAGGGTTGATTTTTACAATATATGTCAAAATGACAAAACAGTGTAGACCCTGATCAGAGGGCTCCTTAAGGATGACATTATTCAATTTTAGAATTTATTTCATATGAAAACTTTTCTAACTTACATATTTTATTTAGTGTTCAAAGGTTATACAGAAATATTACTCCAATTCCAAGATAATTATAATGAAATCATAAATACTATAGAATATTTGAATATTTAAAGCATAGGTCAGGAAAGTAGAATAATATATTTGGAAAATATGTGCCTTTAAAATGCAAAAGCAATACATATTAAGAAGACAAAATCTTAATACGGGATCAACTTATTAAACAGGAGAAAATTATTTTGGAGTGGAATAGCTTTGGTATGACAAGGGTATCTGTGATTGTCTGAGCACTCGCCTTGCTGTTATTATATGATGGTGTACGTTTTGTAGGGTCAGATTACGCAGAAATTGTTGAGGACGAGGGTGGTAAACCAGATGGTAAACCAGATGGTAAACCATTTTGTCATTAATTAATTGTAAAGTACAGTTCATGTTTACAAATATTCAAATGTAGATATTGGAATATAGTCAATCTTGTGCAAGCAACCACATAACCGTTTACTCCATAGCCTGTTTCTATATTTTGAACACAGGTGACCACTTAAAACAGGTTGAAAGTAAAGCAGAATGCACCTTCAGGCACACTCTGCTAGAGTTTCAGCCTGCCTTTAAGTTATCATCTTCCAGTAAATAATTAAAAAAATGTTTGAATGCTTCATATTCATGCCTATGAATTGGAGCTATTATCTTCAGTGGATGAATAAATTAAATGTGTAAAACATTGAGTCAACGGAGTATTGAGTCAAGAGAAGATAATTATGTTGTCTCAGGTTTAATGTAGAGTGAAAATTATGCAGGAAAGGATCTTTCTGCATTATTTTTATGCGATATTGATCAAGTACCTAGCTGTATTAAAGATTGCGCATTGAATGGTTGTTTGATACAAGATTTTCTGTATATTAAGGACCACTAAAGAGTGTACTAGTATATTATTGCTTAAGCATGATATTTGATCAAAATATTAGACATTGATTATCACTATAATTTGCATTTAATTTAGTTCAATTACTTATTTTTCTGAAGTGAATTTTAGATATGATTTCAAGATTAGAAAATATGTGAAGTGTTATGAATTGCAATAAAAAGTTTAAAACTACCCATAGGTCGGAAAAGAAAGGGGAAGAAAAAGAAGTGTGAGTTTTGGCATGACTAGAGAGTAGATGCTATGAGACAAACATTTTGATTGGCTCAAATTAATAAGCATCATCCAATGGAATGCATTTTTACAATCACACCATTAAATCTGATCTCTTGACCTTTGTATCTAATAGTCTTGAATCCAATAAGAGCAAATACACATAACTCTGACCACAAATCTCCAGGTGAATAACACTATTTTCAACATGAATGAAATGAAGTATTCATTACTCATTTAGCATGTCACCCCTTTCCCCTTTGTATAAATAATGTACCTATATCCTAGGTAGTGTTTTATATAACATACTAACCTCTGTAAATGCTCAGTTTGTGTCACATGCAATGCAGGGCGAAACACAAAGCTTCAGATAAGGGAAATATTTAAATACTTAAATTATCATACTTAAATTATCATTACTCAGCTAAATGCCACATTGTGACTATTCATTAGAATAATCTGTTCAAGACAATGCTAATGAGTAAGTTGCAATTTCGGGTTTAATTGAGACAATGGAGAAAATACCTCATCATATTCTTGGATATTTATATTTCAGTCAAAGTATGTTGTGACTACTCATAAAATTTAATATCGTATTGAATGAACGATTGTAATAAGGTATAGTGTTGACATATATCTGAAGTCCTGACACACACATATAGCTAACACAGCCGTGTCTGCCTGTCCAAAATCTTGTTTTATGTCATCAAAACTGCAATTGCAGATGGCACATGGCTAATATGAGTCTCGTCTGTTTATTAATGAAAAAAAGAAAAAGCCTGCTAACAAAGATTAGTAAATTGAATCCTATTTTAATGAAAGTAAAGAATTACAATGACATTTTTTTAATACATGTATTTGGAATTTTTGACGCTGTTTTGATCATAGATTTTTGTTCAAAACAATTTTCAAGCTATAGGGCTTTAATTTTATCAACACTGCGAGGAGACTGGGTTTATTACATGCATATTTCATTTTGATGCAGATAATATTGTAGTTTACTGCATCTGATTTATTTCTACATCTGATTCTGATCTAAAGAAAGAAAGATTACAAGTTAAGACTGCATCAGCTTTTAATCCTCAATTTATTAAATGTATTAAGCATCTGGATTTAATCCAGAAGAGAAGTGTTTTTTGAGAATTAATGGTTTGCAGGCGTGTTGGTTTGATATGATATCATTAACAGAACGCATTGAGTAATTGGAATGCTAGCATGGAGAGTTTCAGTATTGATGTAGTCCAAGTGTAACTTTATCTTACTATTAGATTCAGTTCAATATTCTCCCTTTGATTTACATCTCTTTTCTTATTTACATCATATTTACCAATTAAGAACTGGTATTTTGATATAGACATTGACTTTTTCAACCCTTTACTTCATAGCTTGTTTCTACTGTAAGTTTTGAAGATAGGTGACCACTTAAAGCAGGTTGAAAGTAAAGCAGAATGTGCTGTAAAGAACATTTTGCTTAACTGTCAGCCTGCTTTAAGGTACTTCGCATATGCGCGTAGTTTCCATATGACTGTTATGAAACTTTTCATGAAGAATGATAATAGCCTAAGAAACAATGTGTGTAAATATAGGCAAAATTTATCATGTGGTTTGTCTTTAAGGTCTTTTTTCTGACAAAAACCTAGAATTTTGATGATTTTATTTTTCTTAAAAATGAATAAAGCTAATGACTATAATTCTCACCCAATAAGTAGTCCACAACATTAATTACAAGAAAAGCTAAAAACATTTTGAATAAAGGTGTTCAGAAAGATGTTATCAGCTATTTAAATTTTGCAAAATGCTAAAAAATTGAATTACAAAAAACTGACTCATTCAATATTTAGTGTTTGGCCTACTTTTTCAGCCAATCAGCAAGCCACAAAATTCAAATTTTCACTTGGTTTAATTATTAAGTCAACGGGATTTAACGAGATTTGGCAATTTAATTATGAAGTGTTCGAGACTTGGATTTAGACGTTAGCAAGCATTGCGCATGTGTTAATATCTCGGTCAGCTCCGCCCATGGCGTGACTTTTAAGCTTTACGGGAAATCCATTACACAGCAAAGTACATATAGATATATCTACATGTACAATTCAATTTCGAGGAAAATAATGACATTTTGAAGCTCGCTAGTCGGAAGAAAATTGTGAAAATCATTCAAATTTTATTTAATCTTTAGAAGGGGAGAATAAGAAAAAAAAACACAATGTAATTAAAACAGAATTCTTACCGTAATTAACAAAACCAACATCTACAAACCTGACCCGTACGAAAATATTAAGCGGAATACGCCTGGAACTTAGACGGAATACGCCCAGAAAATGGCAAAATATCAGATTTTCCTGCTATCGTAAGGCGGACATGGAATTTCTTTAAAATACGCCTAAGAAATTTGAATTTTCGTCTTAATCTTAGCAGGAAACGATAACATATTAGACGGAAAATGTTACCAAGATTTTTTTCCGTGTAGGTAAGGCGGAAAAAAGAACTTTACTTTAAATGTTAGCAGGAAAAAATGTCTTTGAAAATTTCTGGAGATTTTCCTAGACGGAATTTCAACTTAGCCTCTTGTACTAGACGGACTTTTTATCTTTGATAATTTTGTTAGCAGGAATTTCAGCCTGGTCCCACAATTCAGCTCATCTGCTCTTGTTTTAGTCCAAGCCCATTTTGAAAACTACAACAACGACAAAATGGCTGAACTTGAGCAACACATTTGAAACATCTTAAAGAAAAAGGTTTAAACCATGGTAAGTTTTCATTGTTTGATTATTATGGGGGTTGGAAAATGTTTGAGAAGTGTTTTTCTTGCTATTGTGAAAACATTAAATGATATAGTTATGTGTTTTTATTTTAATTAAAGACTTAAGTATTTTCCTTTGTCTGGCACAATGTCAGTCATAATTGGTAAATTTTAAGATTATTCACTTTTAACTCAACCTGTTCAGGAAAAAACCTTTTAACCTTTCAGATACCAGCAACCACCAAGAGATATTGGGTTACATACTGACTGAGAGAGGGCCAAACGTGTAATGGTAAGTTTATTTGTTCATTAATGGCAGGAACGTATATTTAATCTATGTCTCTGTTAATGGAGAGTAAACACACTGCCTAGATCAGAAGATCTAAGTTTTAAGTAATGGGTACATCAAAATACTCATGGATCTAGAAGCATATAGATCTAGCAGACACTTAGTTAGTTTTAGAGTCAGACTGTCTCTAGGTGGCAGTTTCTAAGTTTCGAATTTTGCACATTGATTATGTATCACTGTACAATTTGCTAAAAGTTTGACATGATTATATGAGGTTACAGAAAATTAATTTGACTCCTCTAAGTCAAAATGAAGTAAATGCATGTTTAACCCTTCACTCCATTGATGCACTTTTTACACATTTAATTCATTCCTCCCATAAAGAAACTAGTTCCAATTTATACAGTTATGAATGTGTGATACAAGAAATATTTCCTATATCCTTCCAGATAATAGCTTCAAGCAGGCAGAAGTATGAACCAGGATGTACTTTTAAACCAATTTCCTCATAAATACACCTTTTTTTCACAGTAACACACAGTCTTAACTCATTAACCCCTGAAACTTTTAATGGACAATTCCAATTTCAAATTAAGTCTAGTCCATTTTTGACTATTAAGGGTTGCTTTTAACAATATATTTCAAAATGACAAACAGCGAAGACCCTGATCAGGGTCTACACTGTTTGCATAGGACAAGTGTTATCCTCGCAGGTACACTGCTTTTAAATGATGAGTATACTTGTCACTAGGGTTGAATATGTTAAAAATATTCCTCAATGAAGAAAATAGCTCCGATTTATACAGCCATGAATATAAACAATAAGAAACATATTTTCAATATTCTAACAGAATTGTAGCTTAAAGCAAGCTGGCAGTAAAGCAAAATGTGGCTTAAGGTGCATTCTGCTCTACTTTCAAGCAGCTTTAAGTGGACACCTGTCTTCAAATATAGAAACAGGCTATGGGGTAATGGGTTAAGCCTTTAAGGCACACTCTGCTTTACTTTCAAAAGTGGAAAGTAAAGCATGAGGATGCAACTTTATACCAAATATCACATGTGTAAAAACACTTTTTACACCTTAATCTTTGCCCCAAATAGCCTGTTTTTGGTTTTGAAGACAGCCTAAGGTGACCACTTAAAGCAGGTTGAAAGTAAAGCAAAATGTGCCTTAAGGAACATTCTGCTTTACTTTCAGCCTGCTTTATGCTACCATTTGCTAGCATGTAGAAAATATTTCTTATGGTACCGTTTCATGACTATATAAATTGGAACTATTTTCTTCAGGGTAGGAATAAATTTGATGCACTATAAGGCGCTTCTATGGGGGAAAGGGTTAACCCATTCCCCATAAAACACCTTTTTACGCCATTAGTTAGAGCCTCCCATGGATAAAATAGTTCTAATTTATGCAGTAATAAGTATGTATCATAAGAAATATTTTCTATATCCTAGCAGATGACAGCTTTAAGCAGGCTGAAAGTAAAGCAGAATGTGCCTTAAGGCCAATTCTGCTTTACTTTCAATTGGCTTTAAGTGGTCACTTATCTTCAAATCTAGAAACAGGGTATGTGGTTATTGATTAAATATAATCCTCCAATGAAGGAAATAGTTCCAATTTATACAGCCATGAATATATATCATAAGAAATATTCTTACAGATTGTAAGTTAAAGCAGACTGAAAGTAAAGCAGAATGAACCTTAAGGATTAAGGCACATTCTGCTTTACTTTCAACCTGCTTTAAGTTGGTACCTGTCTTCAGAACTAGAAATAGGCTATTGGGTAATGGGGTTAACATTGCAAGATGCCTTATCTACACACACTTATTTTGCAGGCACATGATGATTTGGACATGGCTAGGGAGATGCTGAAACCATCATGAACAAGTCAACAGCTCCATGGGTTTGGTGCCAGCAGCCTTACTATGTGTTTACGATCTCAAAAGACAGTTACCCTAAAATTCTTGTCAAGATTTTATGGATGGTGATACTTGAAATTGTAAATGCACATGAAAGGATTGAACTGATTAAGCTTATTGGACATTTATTTACACCCTCACCTTATAAAAAATTATCATAACTTGCAAATTCATTTCAAAGTCAGATTTCAGGAATTCTGACCAAATACATATTGCTACTAGTGCCAAGCAGTTAGGATCCTGATCAGACACCACAATTACGGATCCAAACTGTTTGCAAAGTTGACTTTATCAGGGCTCCAGATATTAGAGAGTAAACTGAACAAATCCAACATTTTCTCATTAGAATTGGCTGGAAGAGACGATTCTAACGAGAAGCATGCAGCACTGTAGGGTTTAATGCAGAAACAAAGATTATAGGTTTTGAAATACTCTCTTTATCTGGAACTCTGTTTATTTGATAATGGTAGGGAAAGTGTTAATTCCAAAAATGTCGACAAAATTTCATAATTATAGGAAGGTCAAGTTTGAACTTTAGATGATTTCAAATTATTCAGTTGTATTATGACATCATGTTTAAGATTGATTGAACTTGTTTCAAATAAATTAGAACAAGTAAGTACAGAGTGATGTTATTCTTGATTTTAAAGGTAATTTTTTCCCAACCTGGCTGCATGGTCTAATAATTAGACTTGTTTTACTTAGGCCATAAATGTCCCAAGGTTTTCCAGCCAAATATTCTGGGCTTTGACATTTAATGTAAACTATACCTTGGAAAGTATATCATAGTAAACTGGAACATTTACATGCAGGCACTCAGTTCATGTATAAGAGAAGAGTGTCTAATACTGCTGCAAATGACCACTTCTGTCTATATAAAAAAAAAATTATGCAAATTGTCACAAATTTTTCATACAATTAACTTGATTCCTTAACCCTTTCCCTTATAGAAGCGCCTTATAGCATGTTAAGTATATTCTTCCGGTGAAGAAAATAGTTCCAATTTATAAAACCATGAGTACAAATCATTAGAAATATGTTCAATATTCTAGCAGATGGTAGCTTAAAGCAGGCTGAAAGTGAAGCAGAATGCGCCTTATGGCGCATTCTGCTTTACTTTCAACCTGCTTTAAGACGTCACCTATCTTCAAAAGTAGAAACATGCTATGGGGTAAAGGGTTAAATGGATACTATTACTATACAGATATTTTTGTACATTATGTGAATTTTTTCTAAGGCGGAAAATTTTTCTGTTATTTAGCAGGTTTCCACTTTGCTAGGCAGGAAATTTGTACATTAGATGGATTTTCTAAGGCGGAAAATTTTCCTGTTATTTACCAGGTTTCCGCTTTACTAGGTGGAAAGAATTTGCATATTTCGAGCCCTATTCTCCCTAAGAGCTCTAAGGCGGGATTTTTTCCGTGAATATTAGGCGGATTTTTTTCCATGTAAGCTTAGTGGGATTTTTTAGGAGGAAAATTGGGTGGATTTTTGTTTTCCTCCTAGTTACCAGGATTCCGCCTTACTAGGTGGAAAAAATTTGCATATTTCGAGCCCTATTCTCCCTAAGAGCTCTAAGGCGGAATATTTTCCGTGAATATTAGGCGGATTTTTCTCCATATTTGCTTAGTGGGGTTTTTTAGGCGGAAAATTATGTGGACAATTTTCCTCCTAGTTACCAGGATTCCGCCTTACTAGGTGGAAAAAATTTGCATATTTCGAGCCCTATTCTCCCTAAGAGCTGTTCTTTCTCTATTGCAAGTCATAGACGGAAAACGCTTAAGATTCCGGGCGTATTCCTGCTAAGTTCCAGGCGTACTTTTTCGTACAGGCCATTGTCAATCGCGGCGAAAACACTAAAGACAGGCGTTTGCATAATGCAAGATCAAAATAATGCAGAAAGCTCATTTATGAGTTTTCTGCATTATTTCAGGGCTCCAGATAAGAGGGAGTAAACTTCACAAATCTAACATTTTCTCACTTATTTTAGCATCAAATCCTTTGGTGTTACTACGCATTAGAATCGTCACTCCGAGACGATTCTTATGAGTAGTGACACCGTAGGGTTTTGAGCAGAAATAAAGATTTTAGTTTTTGAAATACCCCCTTATCTGGAGCCTTGTATGTTGTGCTGCATTTTAAAAGCATTTAGACGTCAATAACTATTCTTTTTCCATCGTTTTTTAAGATTACCATTATCTTTAACGCAGCTTGGAACACGAATTGTCAATGTGTCATCATCAATGCGCCATGTTGCTGCGTAATAAAACACACAATATATGTAACAGGCTGTGTAAACATCTGTCGGCGGAGAAAAATATGTAAATGAAGTGAAGTGACGTCATATGTGGGCGGGTCAAACACTAAAATGGTTAGAGTTTATTTCAACGCTTCTTAATAATTAAGAAGCCAAATTCGGTCGCAGGCTCCCTCATTTGTTGGCTTCTTAATCATTAAGAATCATTGAAATAAACTCTAACTATTAAATATTTGTTTTCATTTTATTCAAATATATGGTTGATGAACTAGTCAGTCTGAAAAAATTTGAAAATATTACAGTCGGGATTTGTTTGTAATAACATATTTTCTTATTAAAATGTGGGATATTTGTTGTTTAGATACAGTTACCTACCTTAGAATTAAAACTTTGTCATTAAAATGCATTATTATTTATTCATCGACTTGCATACAAGGTTTATTATATTGTTTTAACATAATTACATGTATAATGGGCAATATCGATCTTGAAAAGGTTAGCGTATTGATAAGCTTCAATGTGTGGCTTTATAGTTCGATCAAATCGTTTACATGTATACCGATTTAATTGACTTGTAAGTCATTAAACTAAAACGTACAGGTAAGTGGACCGTAAACATCACTAGTTCTAATCAATGAAGACTAAACATAACATGTCTCTTGATTACTGCATTATTGATTGACAAGTCAATAAATGGGACACTAAAAAAAATATTTGGATCGGATGGGTCTCGAACCTATGACCTTTTGATTGCTAGTCAACCACTATACTAACTGCGCTATGAAGGATTATACTAATTCATATCAACATTTCCTTTTATATAAATTTTCTAGTATAAACTCGTACGAAAACAGTCTGTGTCGTCAAGACGCATATCCGCTCGCCCGCAAGACCGACTTCCGGTAGCCAAAGGCCTTAAGCTATCATCTGCTGGAATATAGGAAATATTTCTTATATTTTGCATCCATAACTTAATAAAAATAAAACTATTTTCTGTGGTGGAGGAATTAATTAAATGCATAAAAAGGTGTAAAGGGTTAAGAAATCTGGTAATTTGTAAAGTTGTCCCTGACAGAGAGATAAATTTAGCATGATTATAGAAATGTGGCAGCTTAATGCAGGACAAAAATAATATAGAAACTTGCTATAGGAGATGAGTGCATTGCTTAACCCATTACCCCATAAATACGCTTTTTACGCCTTTAATTTATTCCTCCACTGTACAAAATGGTTCCAATTTATAGTCATGAACATGTATCATAAGAAATATTTGCTATATCCTAGCAGATAGTAGCTTAGAGCAGGCTGAAAGTAAAGCAGAATGTGCCTTAAGGCACATTCTGTTTTACTTTCAACCTGCTTTAGGTGGTCAACTATCTTCAATACTAGAAACAGGCTATGGGGTAATGGGTTAAGCCCAGCATTGCTGAAAATAAAGCAGACAACTCCTTTCAGCCTGCCATCACATCCACTTGTTAGGATGCAGAAAAACTTTTCCCGTCTCTCTTTAGCAGCACATGATAGAAGCATGAAAATGTACTATTTCATATAAAGAATATCGGTAGGTAAAGGCGTCAAAAGGCATTAGAGTTGGGGTGCTCTCTGCCATATTTAATTCAGAATTAAACAGCTGTTGCCTTTAAAGATTACGGTTCTTCCTTATTGGTTGTTGCCTGGGAAGGGTTTCAGGCTTGTTTTTTTCTCTCAATATTCTATTTAGATTCATAGAAATTTAAATGCAGTTACAGCCTATTTTCTTTTGTGTAAACTTTTAACTTTCTTGCTGAGAAAATAATGTGAGATTATGTGACAGATATTTCACACCTTTTCTCACTGTGGCAAATAGAAACTTTCAAAGATTTTAGCCTTAAATGCAGGAAAACTGCTATTATCACTATGTGACTACTAAAAGACTGAGAATAATTCCTGTATGAAATTTCTGCTTGACTCTCGATCTCATACTACTTTAAACTACCACGTCATTCAACAGTCATTGGGCTGTTCTTTGAATTAAATAATTCTAATTAAGAATGTACTGTACAAACTTTCAAGGATTTTAGCCAATATTCAATTCATTTCTGTAAAACCTCTCTATTACGACTTTTGAAAAGAAGTCTAATTGACTGCATAATTATGTGTTGTATTTATAAGAAATATAAATATCATAAATTGTTATAATGATATTAATATACATGTATGTGTTCAATATTGTAGCTCATGACTATGAGATCAATCGTGAGTGGATTGTACTACTGGACATATTGGGCAATGGTCAGTTTGGTGATGTACACAAGGGCCTCTATAGAGAGAGGGTAAGACACATGCAATTACATTAGGTGTCAGTTTGTTATTACCAAGATTTCACCCTTTACGCCATAGCTACAGATCAGTATCAAACATGTTAGATCCAAATAAGACCCCAGTTACTGTGTCTGATCAAAATCCAAACAGTTTCAGACTCTAGTCAAGTCAGGATCCGTCAGAGAACGGTATAAAACTGAAAATGTGTAATGCACTATACTAAAATACAGTAAAACACCACTATTTACAATCACTGAAAAGAGAAAAGATGACATCTTAAATCCAAGCAAGATGAAAGTAAAGCAGAATGCTCCTGTGGGAGCTTTCTGCTCTACTTTCCACTTGCTTGAAATGGCCTACTATCTGATATGCTCCAAAAAAAGAAACCTCATTAGGTGATCATTATAGAGGCATTTTGTGTATTGCAGAAAGTGTCTTTTAGAACCGCACTACTTTAGTCCTGGGTCCAAGGTTATAAAGCTTTTCATTTGAGTCTAAAGTCGTTCTCAAGCATTTGATTGGTCAGATTTGAGCCTTGGCTCAAATCTGACCATCAAATGCTTGAGAACACACTCAGACTCAGCTCAAATGCTTTATAACCTTGGACCCTGTATCTTACAGCCAGTTATGTTTTGAGATCACCATCCTATATCACTAAATGGTTACTGATCACAGGTTTTCGTCTTTTACCTTGCAGGATGGGGCAGAGTTACCAGTTGCTGTAAAGACTTGCAAGGAAGACAATGAAGAATCCATGACAGAAAAATTCCTAGAGGAAGCCTGTATGTACCCTTTAACCCTACCCAGTATTGTGCCTTTTAACACCTAAGTATTTCTACATTTAAGAAACTGACTTGGTAACAAAATTTGATCATGTTACATGTAATACTATATACATGTAAATAAAATCAAGGAGAATCAGAAACCATGACGTACAGTCACAAAGTTCCAAGGACTGACCAATTAAAACATCTTATTTGGGCCCAACACATTGATGTTGGTGCCCTATAGTAATCAACCTTTCGGGCAGTCATTCAGTCAGTCTGTCACTTTTTTTGTCCACTCTCAAACTCCCAACAGTTTTCATCAAATGTTCACCAAATTTGCTTAATTTGTTATCAGTGTAAAATCTTTGCCAAGTTTGATACCTTTCCTTATCCTATTAGGCATGACAGGATTATGGCCCTTTAAATGTAGACTGAAACGTACCGGTAATAAAGGGTTTGTGGTTTGAAATTTAAAAGTGGAATAAGTGGTGATTATTGAATAACTGTGACAACTGTATTCTGTTATTTGTTTTGTAGATATTATGCAGCAGTTTGACCACCCTCATATTGTCAAGCTGATAGGTATCTGCTCTGAGACTCGGCCAGTCTGGATCATCATGGAACTGGCCAGGCATGGGGAGGTAGGCAGATTTACATAACACTCTGTGCATATGCCTTTAACTCATTCACCCCTGAAACTTTTAATGAACATTACCATTTTCAAAACAAGTCTAGTCCATTTTTTAGCTCACCTGACACGTAGTGCCAAGGTGAGCTTTTAGGATCGCTGGATGTCCGTCGTCCGTCCGTCCGTCTGTCCGTTCACAATTGTTCGTTAACACTCTAGCAGGTTCAAATCTCATTGGATCTTGATGAAACTTGGTCACAAAGTTTGCCTCAATAAAATATAGGTCAAGTTCGAATGTGGGTCATGTCCGGTCAAAAACTAGGTCACTAGGTCAAATTATCGAAAAACCTTGTTAACACTCTAGAGGCTACAAATTTCATTGGATCTTCATGAAACTTCATCAATATGATTGCCTCAATAAAATCTAGGCCAAGATTGAATGTTTGTCATGTCCGGTCAAAAACTAGGTCACTAGGTCAAATCTTCGAAAAACCTTGTTAACACTCTAGAGACTACCAATTTCATTGGATCTTCATGAAACTTCATCAAAATGTTTGCCTTAATAAAATATAGGTCAAGTTCGAATGTGGGTTATGTCCGGTCAAAAACTAGGTCACTAGGTCAAATTATCGAAAAACCTTGTTAACACTCTAGAGTCTACAAATTTCATTGGATCTTCATAAAACTTCATCAATATGATTGCCTCAATAAAATCTAGACCAAGTTCGAATGTGGGTCATGTCCGGTCAAAAACTAGGTCACTAGGTCAAATCTTCGAAAAACCTTGTTAACACTCTAGAGACTACCAATTTCATTGGATCTTCATGAAACTTCATCAAAATGTTTGCCTTAATAAAATATAGGTCAAGTTCGAATGTGGGTCATGTTTGGTCAAAAACTAGGTCACTAGGTCAAATTATCGAAAAACCTTGTTAACACTCCAGAGGCTACAAATTTCATTGGATCTTCATAAAACTTCATCAATATGATTGCCTCAATAAAATCTAGACCAATTTCGAATGTGGGTCATGTCCGGTCAAAAACTAGGTTACTAGGTCAAATCTTCGAAAAACCTTGTTAACACTCTAGAGACTACAAATTTCATTTGATCTTCATGAAACTTCATCAAAATGTTTGCCTCAATGAAATCTAGGTCAAGTTCGAATGTGGGTTATGTCCGGTCAAAAACTAGGTCACTAGGTCGAATCATCGAAAAACCTTATTAACACTCTAGAGACTACAAATTTCATTTGATCTTCATAAAACTTGATGAAAAGGTTTGCCTTAATGAAATATAGGTCAAGTTCAAATGTGGCTTATGTTTTGTCAAAAACTAGGTCACTAGGTCAAATCATCCAAAAACCTTGTTAACACTCTAGAGACTACAAAATTCATTGAATCTTCATGAAACTTGAACAAAATGTTTGTCTCATTTAAATGGAGGTCAAGTTAGAATAAGGGTTATGCCCGGTCAAAAACTAGGTCACACGGTGTACATGGTTACCAGGTGAGCGATTTAGGGCCATAGTGGCCCTTGTTTACTATTTAGGGCCAATAGGAACAATGTATTTCAAAATGACAAACAGTTTAGACCTTGATTAGAGGGCTCCGTAAGGAGCCCTCTGATCAGGGTCATAACTGTTTGCATTGGACAAGTGTAATTCGCACAGGTATACTGGTTTTAAATGATGAGTATACTCATCGCTAGGGTTGAATATGTTAACTGCAATCATACTTGTATCAGCTACCGGTACCACGAAGGTGAATTGATTGTCTGTAAGTAAATGTGGCAGCTTAATGCTGGATGAAAGTACCGTAATGCAAAAAATTCACCAAAAGATCCCAGTACATTTTTGGTCATGCCAAACAAAGGTCAAGGTCATTTAGAGATCATGATCACACTAGGGAGCATAGCCTTTCACACCACATCTTGTTTCTTCTTGTAAGACAGCTCACTTATTCTTTCAGATGAGAGCGTATTTACAGAACAACAAACATCGACAAGATCTTACAACACTGATAATGTACAGGTGACCGCTTAGTCAAGAGGCAATATAGAATGAATTCAATCGGGGGGAGATCGAACTGGCCGTTAAAGCCAGGTGACCGCTTATACCAGGTGACCGCTAGGACAGGTTTTACTGTATGCATGAATTTTGATAAAAAAAAATCTTAAACTATGTATGGCTATTAGTTTTCAAATAATTGTTATCATTTTTGAAAACGGAGAAACTAGTCAACAGTTATCTGCCCTTGATGAGTCAAAAAACCATATTTAACAGTTTTTACCATCTAGAACTACAGTCTTTAATGGATTTTGATTTAACTTACACATGATGTATATAAATATAAGGGTAGCAATTATTGTCAAAATAGGATACTTTGTGGCAAGAGTTATCTGCCCTTTATGTACTTAGTAATGCTCAACGTGGCTTTATTGTTTACATGCTATTGTGTACAAATGTGAATGGATTTTGAAAAAAAAATTAAATCATATATGGCTATTATTTATAGAATGAGTTCAATTATTATCGAAAATGTGCAAATTAGTCAAGAATACTCTGCC
The DNA here is from genome assembly GCA_922989275.2 of Gari tellinella. Classification (NCBI taxonomy): domain Eukaryota; kingdom Metazoa; phylum Mollusca; class Bivalvia; order Cardiida; family Psammobiidae; genus Gari; species Gari tellinella. The sequence continues at coordinate 60,225,589 of OV277858.1, forward strand.
CTTGATGAGTTGAAAATGTGTTTACACTCTAGTAAATTCTACAGTTCTGAATTTTTTTTAATAATACTTGCACACAATTATAAGTTCTTGAAAGTGTTTAATTACTGTTGAATTTGAATCAAGAGTTACCTGCCCCTGTCATACTTAGATTTATAATGCTACAAACGGCTTTATTTTTTGTATTGTTTAGGCTTTAAAATGTACAAAATTGAATGGATTTTATAAAACTTTGTAAAAAGCTTTTGAATGTTGATCTTTAAAGACAGGTGATCACCATTTGCCCCTTCCTCCCACAATAAAGTTTGCCACTTTCTTCTGGACAATCGCTGCGGCAGGGGATATCAGCTCTAAGGTGCTTGTTTTAAAATATATATCGAGTATACTCTTTAGCTCACCTGGCACGTAGTGCCAAGGTGAGCTATTTTGATCGTCTGTCGTCGTTCGTCCGTCCGTCCGTTCGTTCGTTCGTCGTCAACAATTTCTTTAAACGACATCTTCTCCAAAACTACTGGATAGATTTTTACCAACCTTGGCCTGAATGATCCTTATATGGTCCTTTTTCAAAGTTGTTCAAACATTTCCGGTCCGTTGCATATCTAAGTCACAGGAGCTAAAAACAGATTTTTTCAATCAAAACTTAAAAAATCTTCTTGTCTGAAACCACAGTTCCCTGAGCTTAGATATTTGGCACAAAGCATCGTCTTCAGGTCCTCTATCAAGATTGTTCAAATTATGTCCCTGGGGTTAAAAATGACCCCGCCCCGGGGGTCGTAAATTAAACATAGAGTTATATAGTGAAATCTTCAAACATCTGTTTCTCCTAAACCAATTTGGCCAGAGCTTTGATATTGGGCATGATGACTCTTCTAGAAGCCGTTAACCAATATTGTAAATGTGGTTTTGGTCCGTTGCATATCTAGGTCACAGGAGCTAAAAATAGATTTTTTCAATGAAAACTTAAAAAATCTTCTTGTCTGAAACCACAGTACCCTGAGCTTAGATATTTGGCACAAAGCATCATCTACAGGTCCTCTATCAAGATTGTTCAAATTATGTCCCTGGGGTAAAAAATGACCACGCCCAAGGAGTCATAATTTTACATAGAGTTATATAGTGAAATCTTTAAATATCTTTTTCTCTGAAACTAATAAGCCAGAGCTTTGATATTTGGCATGATGATTCTTATAGGAGCCCTTAACCAATATTGTAAATATGGTTCCGGTCAGTTGCATATCTAGGTCACAGGAGCTAAAAATAGATTTTTTCAATGAAATCTTAAAAAATCTTCTTTTCTGAAACCACAGTACCCTGAGCTTAGATTTTTGGCATAAAGCATCGTCTTCAGGTCCTCTATCAAGATTGTTCAAATTATGTCCCTGGGGTAAAAAATGACCATGCCCTGGGGGTCGTAATTTTACAAAGAGTTATGTAGTGAAATCTTCAAACATCTTTACCTCTGAAACTAATATGGTCAGAGCTTTGATATTTGGCATGATGACACTTGTAGAAGCCCTTAATCAATATTGTAAATATTGTTCCGGTCTGTTGCATATCTAGGTCACAGGAGCTAAAAATAGATTTTTTCAATGAAAATTATGTCTCTGGGGTGAAAAGTCATCCCATACCAGGGGTTATGTGACCCTTGTGTTGGTTTTTCCAGGTGAGCGATATTTAGGCCCGCATGGGCCTCTTGTTCAGATTTGGTATGACTACTTGTACAAGCTGGTCAGATATGATATCCTCAACCTCGCAGGGCCAGCTACATACATACATGACTACAACTCAGGTAAGGAACTATTAACTAGGCTCACATATTAATATCCACATATTTGATATCTTATGATAGAAAAGTATGTTCTTTGTAAAGTGATGAAAATTTCACGAATCTTCTATGTGAATCACCAATATTTTGATAGTAACCTGGGACCTTTTCTGCTATACCTTGTACATGTACAGATAAACCAGTGAGCATATGTCAGTCAATAAAGAAATATATAAGGTTTCTTTTACGTATTGATATTAACTTAAATTGTTTGTCTTTTTTACCAGATCATTTCTGAAAATATTCTGGTTTTTAGAATGCATTTGTTTGTGCGTAAGTGACAGGGCTCTGCGGGCAGTCAGCATCAACTTTTGGGTTTACGGGCAAAAATTAACTTACAGCTGATACATCTTTTTACAGCTTTTATGAAAAAACGGCTTGGGATTGCTTTTCACGAGCCTGTGACCTTGACCTCTTACCTTGATCATTGAAATAGTATAGAAATAGTTACCAGTAGAGGCATAAAAGACTTATTACGCTCCCCATTAAGGGGGAGCATATAGTCGTCGCTTTGTCCATCCATCATGGTTTAATCATTGTTACAGGTTTAGCCTATACCATTACAAAGGATACTGTAACACTTGAGGCTTTTCAGTATCTAAACCCAATCTACTTGTCTTAGTAGAATGGTGGGTGGGGTAGCACATGTGATCGATTTTGTCTTTGTAATTTCTATAATACATTGTGTCATGTTTAAACAGCATAAAGATCAGATTGAGTACTCACCAAAAACCTGATGTGAGAAGTTTAAACTGGCTTGGAGTCATTGATTTTGGATCCAATCACGTTTTAACTTTGAACCAAATGGCAACATGTACTATTTCATCATTTCCTGTGTTTCATGATATTCACTACACTGTAAAAATTGCAATCTTAAAGAGCCTGCAGACGAAAACCATTTCAAGTTTTCTTAATACGCAATCTGATCTCTACAATCAAATGTAAGTTTAAAATATTGATGGGAAAATGTCACGTTCTATTTTTGTAAACAACTCTCATCGATATCGAACTTGATGACGTCATTCTAACAGTTGTTTATTTTCGTTCTTTTCTTGCTGGTGTTGCTTAGGGACACCAGCGGATTTCGTTCTATTCTTGCTGGTGTTGCTTGGTAACACCAGCACCAGCGGCTTGCTGGCGCCAGCCATCCGCTGGTGCCAGCGGATTGCTGGTAGATCCCGAGTGGGTATATAAGGCCCTTGAGCTCCACATTCTGGAGTTCTGAGCGGACGCTGTTTAGGTATGGACGGGTCTATGTTGGCGTAGCCCGTAAATTCAAAGACGAGAATTGTAGATAGAACTCATAGATTTAGATCTAATAGATCTAGGTCTAGTTGAATATAATATTTTATTTAAGTGAATTAGAAATTAGTAGTTTGATAGACATTTAGACCAATGAAAAGAAATTATTGGTCTAAATAATAAACCTTGCTCGACAGGTTTAAATTTAATCTCGACTTGTTTTATTTCCATTTCCCAAAGTTAAACCCAGGTGATATCCTGACAAAAATGAACGATCACCTGTCCTCGAATTAAATTATTTAGTTCGAGGAATTTACATTGAGATCGACCATCGGCCCGTTAAGGCCCATTAAGGGGGAGCATATAGTCATCGCTTTGTCCCTCAATCATGGTTTAATCATTGTTACAGGTTTAGCCTATACCATTACAAAGGATACTATGACCTGTACCGTCAGCCCTATAGGGAACAACTCATTTGATGTATCAGCTCCTACTAACACCCAGCTCAACAAGACAGGCTATATCCTACAGATGAAGAACCCACTTCAACTCTTTGACTTGACAGAAAGTTATGTCTATACTGGCCAGGTAGGTATGCCATGGTGATCTGTCAAATTTTGAATATTTGCTGCTTCTCAAGTCTGCTATAAGCCCTTTACTCCATAGTCTGTTTCTAGTTTTGAAGACATGTGACAACTTAAAGCAGGTTGAAAGTAAAGCAGAATGCACCTTAAGGTGCATTCTGCTTTACTTTAAGCCTGCTTTAAGTTACCATCTGCTAGGAAGTATTTATTACCGTATAATAAAAAGAAAATATTTTCTTCAGTGGAGGAATGAATCAAAGGAGTAAAAAGGTATACTCTATGGAGTAAAGGGTTAGCAATTTGTATGCTGGAATCATCCTTGATCAGAGTCTGCAGTTTGTAATAATTTTGTTTGTTTGAAATATTTCCTATAATCAGGGTTGGGTTTTTGCCGGCAAAAACTAAAAACTGGGAAAAACCGGCAAAAACTGGAAAAAACCGGCTAAAATGGCAAAAACCTAAAACCATGAATATATCAGGGTGAAATTGTGAAAAATAAGTACATGTATTGGGATGTTTTCAACTAGCTTTATTTTAATGTCAGTCATCAAAATTATGCCTGATATTTATAAAAGTGAAACAGTAATAAAAACTGGGGCTACAAATGAGAATGAGAAAAAAAACCATTTCAATTGATTTCTCCATAATGTTGCAGACAACTGTTTTGTTACTACTTATTAGAATTGTTTGTTTGAGACAACCTGTAAGAAGTGCTGTAGTCACAAACAATACAGGATTCAATAGAGAAATAAGGATTTTAGATTTTGATTTTTTCTCATCCGAGTTTCTTAAGATTTACTAAAGTGAGAAAACACCCTTTCCATAGAAGCAGAACTTGCAGGAAATTAACACTTACAGCAGTGTACATTCTGCTTTACTTTCAGCCCGTTTTACTCATTTCAATTGACTGTGGCTGTGTATTTTGCATTCTTCTGACACTTGACACTAATGCATTGGCAGGTCCACAATACACAACCACTGCCCACACACTTCAGTGCATGTGCCTTAAGGTGTAAACCTGTTTAGTAGAGTAACCTGCTAAAAGGGTTAATTCAAATTCAGTTTTTGTCACCCAGTTTCTTTAGTTTTTGCCACCCAGTGTCTTTAGTTTTTGCCACTCAGATTTTTTAGTTTTTGCCAGTTTTTGCCACCCAGTTTTTCCTTGTTGGGTTATACACAATAAACAACCACTGCCCATCCACTTTAGTGCATGTGCCTTTAGGTGTAAACCTGTTCAGAAGAGTAACCTGCTAAAAGGGTTTATTTTAATTAAGTTTTTGCTACCCAGTGTCTTTAGTTTTTGCCACCCAGTGACTAGTTTTTGCCACTAATTTTTTAAGTTTTTGCCACTAATTTTTTTAGTTTTTGCCAGTTTTTGCCACCCAGTTTTTTCCTTGCCGGTTTTTTCCGGTTTTTTCCATGGTTTTTTCCACCCTTGGCAAAAACTTGCCAACCCTGCCTATAATGAGCCCTATAACAACATTGTTTGAAAGGTTGTTTATAACAGTATGACTAATTCAGCATAAAAAGGGCTATATGGATTCATATTGTTCAGTCAAATTGTAGATCTCTTAATGTGTAGGACTGCTTACTCTTTTTTGTAGAGAAGCTTTCATGGCTTTACAGAAAAACTTCAATGTTACAACTACTAAACAGGTTTATTCATTGTATAAAAGACAGGTGGCAGATTAAAGCAAGGAGCTTTCTCTTTTACTGTCGCCTTGCTTTAACACATTCAACCCCAGCAACGAGTATACTCGTCATTTACAAACAATGTACCTGTGACTATGACACTTGTCCCATGCAAACAGTGTAGACCCTGATCAGAGGGCTCCTTAAGGAGCCCTCTGATCAGGGTCAACACTGTTTGTCATTTTGAAATATATTGTTAAAATCAACCCTTAATTGTCAAAAATGAACTAGAATTATTTTGAAATTGGAATTGTCCATTAAAAGTTTCAGGGGTGAATGAGTTAAGCAGTCTGAAACACCTAATAATTAACACAGTTTAGCTATTGCAATAGAGAGGTTTTTACTTTACATTATACTCTAGAGAATTATCTGTTGGTTTTGTTTCAATCTTTCTACAGAAAACAGTTCCTAACATATTGTGTGATGTCTATGAGAATGTCGGGAATTTCAACTTTGGTGGAAAACCCAAAAAAGCTGTATTCCAGTTTTATTTTGCGCCAGTAAGTATGGTGTAGAAGGTATAAAAGTATTTATACAGATACATACATTGCACGCTCTCCTGAATGATCGATCCGTAGGGAATAATGGTGATATTTAACCCATTCCTCAATAAATAAATATTTTTATGCCTTTTATTTATTTCTCCTCGAAAGAAAGTAGGTCAACTTTATACAGAAAAGCAGAATGTGCCTAAAGCATATTTTGCTTTATTTTAAACCTTCTGTACTCATTTTGAATGAAGCTTTAGAGAGGTTTTATTGTACTTCTACTGTACAGTAGAACCTCTCTATAACAACCACTAAATTGTGTGAATCATTAGGTTTTACAGGTTACTGTTTAAAGGAAGGTGACAGATTTCTATTTTACTGTCACCTTACTTTAACCCTTTCCTCCCTGAAATCTCAAATGGACAATTCTAGTTTTCAATATAGTCCAGTCCATTTTTATACGCCCACCTCTAGAGGTGGTCGTATATTGGCGTGGCCCCGTCCGTCCGTTCGTTCGTTCGTCCGTCAACATTTTGTTTGTCCAGAATTTTTCTGGAAAACTATTACAGGGATATTGATGAAACTTCACACAAATGTTATATGCATCAAGATCTAAAGCTGAGTCGAGATTGAGATTCATTCCAATTTTCGTTACAGAGTTATCTGCCCTTGATGTACTCAAATATGCTATAAAATGCTTGTCCAGAGTTTTCTAGGAAAACTATTGGAGGGATATTAATGAAACTTCACACAAATGTTATAATACATCAAGATCTAAAGCTGAGTTGAGTTTTAGATTTATTTGATATTTCGTTACAGAGTTATCTGCCCTTGATGTACTCAGATATGCTAGAAACGGCTTTATTTCAGTATTGTTTATGCTCTCAGAGCTCTAAGTGTCTACAAGTAAAATAAATTTGGATAAAATATATATTTCTTTGCCAGTGGGCGTATAATGTACCGCTTGCGGTGCTCTCGTTGACATTTAGGGTTGATTTTTACAATATATGTCAAAATGACAAACAGTTAAGACCCTGATCAGAGGGCTTTAGGGAGCCCTCTTATCAGGGTCTGCACTGTTTGCATAGGACAATTGTATTCATCACAGGTACACTGTTTGCAAATGACGCATATATGCTTGGCAAGGGGTCAAACTTAATTAAGCTTTCACCAGTCGTTTATGACATTAATTCACCTTCTTTTTAGTGGTCGTCATAGAGAGGTTCTACTGTTCTTATATTTCTCAGACAATAAGAACTATCTTCTAGAACATCCTTTTCTAGTGGAGTTTGATGATAAATAACATCATTTATGAAGTAAACATGTACATAATTTTTATCAAGCCTTCTCATGCTGAAAAAATCTCACCACTTTGTAAATGCCAATAAATTGCTTAAAGGAGCTTTCTGCTTTACTTTCATATTGCTTTATGATACAATTTATGTGGGCTTTTGGCAATGGACAAAAAAAAAAAAAAATTCTTTCAGACTGGTTGGCATGAACTGTCCTTTGATTCTTGCTTGCCTGTACCTCATCAACCAATCAGCCTTGTCGTTACAGCTGTAGATGTAAGTAAAAACTTTTAACTCTTTGCATGCTGGGTAATTTTCTCATCGGCAACAATTGTATTTTGCTACTGTTCTAACTATAGAATTTTCTAAATTTCTTTCCAAAGTAGAGTATGAGTGTCAAACAGTTTGGATCCTGATGGGACACTGCATTATGCAGCGTCTCATCAGGATCAAAACTGTTTGCAAAGGCAATCACTGTGGCATATATCCGCCACTAGTATGATAAGAGTTAAGAAAGCTTGATTTAAAGAACTTTGCAAACAGTTTGGATTCTCATTTATAAAAAATAACAAATGAGCACTTATGTAAGATTATTTATATACATAAAGTATATAAGATAAATACTGTATTTCATGGGTTGTTATTATTGGTAGGGTAGTGAGCTGGAGCACTATGACATCTCATACTTCAGTCAGCAGCACCCTGATCTCACCAGCTTTTAACATCCAGCCATGCTTGCTTCCCTAGAGATCAACAGAAACACTTCCTGATAACATTCAACCGTAAGTGCAAAGTTTCCTGTGGTAGTTTTGTCTTATTTTATTGGCCGGATTGAAAATGCGGTCTATAGATTGGCGAATGCCGTCCGTCAGTCTGTCTGTCCGTCCGTCCTCACTTTGGTTGACCTTTTTGTTAGTGTCAGTTTTAGCCAAAGCTTAAGTCCTACAGCAACCAAATTTGGCATGTACACTTATAGTGAGGTCATCATCACATGCTGTGGGTAACATGGTCACTGTGACCTAGATTTCACGGTCCAATGACTTTTTCGTTTACGTCTTGGTTTACCTTTTTGTTATGCCCCCAGAATCTACGATTCGGGGGCATATAGTTTTTGTCATGTCTGTTGTCATGTCTGTTGGTTTGTCCGTCCGTCCGTCTGTCCGCGCCACCGAATCGGGTTAGAGGGCCAGATAACGGTAAACATAACAAAAGAAGACAATAGAGTTCATTCCGTAACAATACACTAAGGGGCCGTGGCCCGTTATTCGAACAAAAGAAAATAACAAAAGAAAAGGCCCTCTAACCCAATTTGGTGGCACGTCCGTCCGTCCGTCTGTCTGTGCCAAAAACCTTATCCTTGGCTATAACTCTTGCATTTTTGTACCTAGGCCTTTTATACTTGGCAGGTGTCTTCCCTGTATCAAGACCTTTCCAACCATACAAAACTTTTTGACCTTGTGACCTTGACCTTTGACCTACTTTTGTAAAAATCTTAAAATGGCTATAACATTTGCACCAGTTGGCCCAGGGCTTTCATATTTTGTATGTATATGTCTTGTGTCAAGACCTTTCCAACCATACCAACATCTTTGACCATGTGACCTTGACCTTCATTGTATACCTATTTAATCAAACTTTAACCAAAAATCTTAACCTTGGCTATAACTTTTGCATTTTTTAACCTGGGCCTTTTATACTTGACATGTGTATTCCTCATGGCAAGACCTTTCCAACTATATACAACTTTTTGATCTTGTGACCTTGACCTTGACATTTGACCTACTTTTGTTAAAATCTTTAAATGGCTTTAACATTTGCACCAGTTGGCCCAGGGCTTTCATATTTTTTATGTATATTTCTTGTGTCAAGACCTTTCCAACCATACCAACATCTTTGACATTGCGACCTTCACCTTTGACCTATTTAATCAAACTTTAACCAAAAACCTTAACCTTGGCTATAACCTTTGCATTTTTGCACCTGGGCCTTTTATACTTGGCATGTGTATTCCTCATGGCAAGACCTTTCCAACCATACACACTTTTTGACCTTGACCTTGACATTTGACCTACTTTTGTAAAAATCTTTAAATTGCTATAACTTTTGCACCAGTTAGCATAGGGCTTTAATATTTTGTATGTATATGTTTGGTGTCAAGACCTTTCCAACCATACTAATATCTTTGACCATGTGATAACCTGTGCCTTTTATACTTGGCATGTGTATTCCTCATGGCAAGACCTTTCCAACCATACAAAACTTTTTGACCTTGTGACCTTGACATTTGACTTACTTTTGTAAAAATCTTTAAATGGCTATAACATTTGCACCAGTTGGCCCAGGGCTTTCATATTTTGTAAGTATATTTCTTGTGTCAAGACCTTTCCAACTGTACCAACATCTTTGACCATGTGACCTTGACCTCGATCTTTGACCTATTTAATCAAACTTTAACCAAAAACCTTAACCTTGGATATAACTTTTGCATTTTTGCACCTTGGCCTTTATACTTGGCATGTGTTTTCCCTTTCTAACCATACAAAACTTTTTGAACTTGTGACCTTGACATTTGACCTACTTTTGTTGAAATCTTTAAATGGCTATAACATTTGCACCAGTAGGCTTACGGCTTTCATATTCTGTTTATATATTTCTTGTGTCAAGACCTTTCCAACCATACCTACATTTTTGCCCTTGTGACCTTGACCTTTGACCTTAATTTGTATACATCTTTATACGCCTATAACATTTGAACCAGTAGGCCTAGAGCTTCCATACTTTGTATGTTTCTTGTGTTAAGACTTCTCCAACCATGCCAATGTTTCATTTACCCTACGACCATGACTTTTGACCTACTTTTGCAAATAAGCATTACATTACAGAACATGATGCTGGCTGGGGGCATTTGTGTTTCACAAACACATTGCTTTTCATCTGATCTTCACCAAACTTTCTGAAAATGTTGACATAAAATTGAGACAAATTTGGATAACCAGCGGCACCAATTTATGCTAGGTCCTGTGGAGTAATGGCCCTTGAATTCCTCAAAAAGGCGCTCCACGACAGTTTCAGCTCTCTAACTCGTACATTTTACATTTGATAGTCTGGATTCCTCTCCCTGTATCATCGGGGGCATTCGTGTAACTGGGACACGCTCTTGTTAGTGTCAGTTTTAGTCACAGTTTAAGTCCTACAGCAACCAAATTTGGCATGTACAGTTGTAGTGAGGTCATCATCACATGCCATGGGTAACTAGGTCACTGTGACCTAGATTTCAAGGTCCAATGACTTAGAGAATTCTTGGTTAACCTTTTCGTTTGCGTCTTGGTTTACCTTTTTGTTAGTGTCAGTTTTAGTCAAATTTAAGTCCTACAGCAACCAAATTTGGCATATACAGTTGTAGTGAGGTCATCATCACATGCCATGGGTAACATGCCATACAAAGCAAAAGTGCAGACAAACCGGCCATACCGACCTTGGCGGTTTTCTCGTTATCATATATAATAGTTCAGAGGGAAGATATTTATTATGAGTTTTTATACATGAATATTCAGTTGGATAAGAGTTGAAGCAGTGTAAACCTTACAAACAAACCAATTATCATTATAAGACATTGTAATCTATTTAATGCTGCAAAATGTATTAAAAGCTTTCTACAGGGCTCCAGATAAAGGGTAGTAAACTGCACAAATCAAACATTTTCTCACTTATTTTAGCACCAAATCCTATGATGTTACTATTCATTAGAATCGTCTCTTTGAGATGTTTCTAATGAGTAGTGACACCATAGGGTTTAAAGCAGAAATTAAGATTGTAGTTTTTAGCTCACCTGTGCCAAGGTGAGCTATTGTGATCGCCCTGTGTCCGTCGTCGTCCGTCCGTCGTCAAACTTTTTGTTCAAAGATCTTCTCCTTGGAAACCACTGGGCCAATTTCATCAAAACTTCATAGGATTGTTCCTTGTAGGGTACTCTCTCAGATTTCTTCAAATATAGGTCATCCAATTGAAATTGTGGTTGCCATGGCAACCAATTGAAAAAACTTTAAAAATCTTCTTGTCAAAAACTACTGGTCCGAATTGAAAATAATTTTACCCAAATGTGCCATTGGTGACCCTCTATCAGATTTCTTGAAATAATTTTCCTATCTTAAAAAACATGGCTGCAAGTGGGTGGGGCAGATTTTCCTTATATGGCTATATAGTGAAAACTTAAAAAATCTTCTTGTCAAAAACTACTGGTCCGATTTGAAAGTAATTTTATGCAAATGATCCATGGGTGACCCTTTACCAGATTTCTTAAAATTATTTTGATATCTAAAAAAAACATGGCCGCCAGTGGGTGGTGCAAGTTTTCCTTATGTTACTGTATAGTAAAAACTTTAAAAATCTTCTCTAAAACTACTGGTCCAAACTAAAAATAATTTTACAGAAATGGTCAATTGATGATCTTCTACCAGATTCTTCAAATCATTTTGTTATCATTATAAACATGGCCGCCAGTGGGTGGGGCAAGTTTTCCTTATGTTACTGTATAGTAGAAACTTTATAAATCTTCTTCTCTGAAACTACTGGTCCAAATTCAAAATAATTTTACAGAAATGGTCAATTGATGATCTTCTACCAGATTTCTTAAAATCATTTTGTTATCTAAAAAAACATGGCCCCAGTGGGTGGGGCATGTTACTGTATAGTAAAAACTTTAAAAATCTTCTTCTCTGAAACTACTGTTTCAAATTCAAAATAATTCTTACACAAATTGTTAATTGATGACCCTCTACCAGATATCTTAAAATCATTTTGTTATCTTAAAAACATGGCCGCCAGTGGGTGGGGCAAGTTTTCCTTATATTTCTGTATAGGAAAACTTTAAAAAAAAATTGGTCTGATTTAAGAATGATTTTACGCAAATAATGATTCATGGGTGACCCTTTGCCAGTTTTCTTTAAGTAATATTCCTAGCTCAAACAACATGGCCACCAGTGGGTGGAGGTGAATAAATGAAAACTTAATCATAACTGGTCCATTTACATGACAGTAATCATGCATACCAGGTGAGCGATTTAGGGCCGCATGCGGCTCTTGTTTAAATACTCCCCTTATCTAGAGCATTGTTTCTATAATTATATCAACTCTTCTGACTAAATATTCCAGAAACTTATCACCCAACATTGGACCAGAACCTCGCCTTGTTCCAGAAGAATGTACAGAAGCAGCTGTCCATTATTTCAGGGGTTTCTCCGTTACGATTCCAGAATCCACAAATAACCTACCAAGGGCGGTACACATACTATATTGCCACTATGGTGGAGCAGTCCCCCACAATACGTGAGAATGAAAAATTGCTAAATAGTTTAACCCTTTACCTGATAGCATTGTTTCTAGTATTGAAGATATGTGACTACTTAAAGCAGGTTGAAAGTAAAGCAGAATGCGCCCTAAGGCGCATTCTGCTTTACTTTCAGCCTGCTTTAAGCTAATAACTGCTAGAATAAGGAAAGTATTAAATATGACACATATTCATTACGGTATAATTTTGAACTATTTTCTTCAGCGGATGAATAAAATGAATGTGCTAAAAGTCGCTTCTATAAGGGAAAGGGTTAATGTTGAAAAATATCAATGTGTCATAATTTAGTTGCTATTCAATGAAGAGGTATGGAGATCTCTAGATATAGATGATTTCTAATTGCAAGATGAAAGTAATACAGAAAGATCCTTTTGTTGTACATTCAGCTTATTTGCTAGCAATTTGGATCCTGATCAAATGCTGCCCAATGCACCTGCTTGATACTTATACTTTAGCTGGTTTACCTAAATTTGAAGTTTGAGAAAGGAAAGTAGAAGACAATTATTTAAAGACAGATGTCATCAAGGCAGTGAAGGGGTTATTATTACTGGCATTATTTTACTGTTTAATGGTGATAGTTGTAGTCATTTTTAGCTCACCTCCACAAAGTGAGGGGGACTTATGCTATATCCCCGGCGTCTGCATCCCGACCAAACATCATAAACTGTAAGGGCTAGGTCAAATGACTACACCTTCTGTCATGAAACTTCATAATTATGCTGATACCTCTCAATGAGAAGACCACAATGCAGCACAATTTGGTGACCTTGGCCTTTAAGTCTGAAGTCTGTTCTGAGCAAATGGCTGAACCTACAGTCCTGATACTTCATATGCTGGTACCTGAATTAACAGACCATAATACACAGCAGTTTAGTGACCTTTGACCTTGACCTCTAGGGTCAATGTTAAGGTTTTGCATTAAAGTCTGATCTTTGCAGGAGGTGAGCTTCTTAATCTTTAAATCTATTGTGGTACTATTGGCAATTAATAGCTGAATTGGTAACCACCAGGTTATTACTGTTTCTTGGTTTCACTGCCAAATTATTGCCTGCTGAAAAATTGTCATCTGAAATAATATACCAAATTCAATTTTTTGAAGTTTTGGCTGAAGAAAATATTGACATAAGAGGCAAACAGTTTGGATTCTGATCACAGTACCGTTGACTAAGCACATCAATCCCAATTGTTTGCAAGTAATGACAAGTACACCATTATGAGTGAAAGATAACCTTTAGGTTGTCAAATTCTACAATTTACCGTACAATGAAATTCAACTATGTCTTCCATTTAAAAAATGGCTTTGTAAAGCATGATGAAAGTAAAGCTGAAAGCTAATTCAAGAGCGTTCTGCTTCACTTTCATCATGCTTTAAGCTGGCACTTGTCCTAACACCATCAATGGGTTTTATTCTTTCATGATATCAATGTTTTACATGTAAATATACTTTTATTTTGTTTCTAGTTGATTTCACAAAGACGTCAAACATGACGGGTCTGTTGTCTTTTGTCTTTAATGATAGCAGAGTTTTACATGTACATGTAAATGTATTTCTATTTTATTTCTAGTTGATTTCACAAAGACGTCAAACATGGCAGGTCTTTACTCAATGGATGCCAGCTATACCAGTGTGACTAGTGACGCTGAGTGTGCTTCAGTATGTCGCAACATGACCGGCTTCCACTGTTATAGCTTTGTTTACTGTCCCAGTCGCAACATGTGTAAGCTCAGTCGTCAGCACACACCTGATGGAAATAAACTGAAGAGCAGTACAGTGTGTGACCATTACTCTAGTATGTGGTACAATTTTCTTGACCTTTACCCATTACACCATAAATATGCCTTTTTACGTCTTGGATTTATTCCTCCACTGAAGACAGTAGTTCCTCTTTATATAGCCTTGAATATGCATCATAAGAAATATTTTCTATATCCTAGCATGTTCTCTTAAAGCTGGCTGAATTTGAAGCTGCTTTATTTTCAACCTGCTTTAAGTGGCCACCTCTCATCAAAACTAAAGCCAGACTATGGGGTAAAAAGTTAAATCTTTGAACCATAAGTAATGTTTTTGTTGTGCAAGAAGTGTTGTTCGCTACTGTTCTAGAATTAGAATTTTACAAAATCTTAATAGAGTCAGAGTGTCAAATAGCTTGGATCTAGAATAGATGCCAACATAATTTGCAAAGGTAGTCATTATCTTGAAAATATTTAAATGATCAAACCTTTTATTATGACTACAAATTTTGGTTAATCTATAAAGTAAATTGAAAACAAGATCCATTTTGGTTTATCTATAAAGTACATTGAAACCATATGCCAACAGATGATAGCTTAAAGCAGAATGCTGGTACAGTAGGAAGCTCTCAAAGCCCTATTTTAGAATATATACCTTGATTACGTATTATTTTAGAGGCCTAATATAAGCTTAAAACTCTTATCCCATGCTTAGCGGCAGATCATTTGCCAAAGTGATTACCTTTGTAAACAATTTGGATCCAGATGAGACGATGCTTTGTGTGGTTCTGCAACCAGTTAATATATCACTACAGCAGGCGTTAAGTGCTGTGTGGCAGCCTTAAAAAGTTTTCCGTAACATCAGGTCAGTGTAGTTATCATATGAAAGTACATCCCTTTGGTGGTAATATGAAAATTCCAAAACCATAAGAAATATCATTCATTGTGAGAGACAGTATATAGGAGTGTTTGAGGTTCTGTTGCTGTATCTATATGGTTCTGGAACTGACTGTTCCATTGATGATTTACGTAGGAACTGTATCCAGTCAGCTTGTGATAGAGCCTACAGTGAACCAGGCCTTTACCATGTTCTTGGACAGGATAGCCCGGGGCACACTAGTTGTGCCAGTTCAGGTCAACTCATCACTGGTCAGTTACCACACAAACACTTTTCTTTACTACAAGCAGTAAAGCAGGCTAAAAAACAAAGCAGAGAGCTCCTTATACCATTACCTCATAGCCTGTTTCTAGTTTTGAAGATAGGTGACCACTTTAAGCAGGTTATTAAGCAGCCTTATTAAGGCGCATTCTGTTTTACTTTTAGCCTGCTTTAAGCTTCTTTTGAAACAAGTCACATTCATGACTATATAAAGTGGAACCATTTTCTTCAGTGGAGGAAAAGAATTAAAAGTGTAAAAAGGCATATAAATTTATGGGATAATGGGTTATGGAGCTTTTTGCTTTGCTTGTTTTAGCAGCCAGATGTCAAGGTGTGGCTTCTTCTGGGCTTTTTCAAGACAGGATAGAAGTGTGAAAAGACATGTATCCCATGTTCTCATATAAGTCTGTTTCTATAGTTTTGACAACAGGTTACTATTTATAGCAGGTTGAAAGCAAAGCAGAACCCTTTCAACCATAGCTTTATTTTCAGTATCAAAGACAAGATTGTTGCTTAAGACAAACTGAAAGTTCCTCATGCAGGGAGCATTCTGCTTTACCTTTAGACTGCTTTAAGCTACTACCTGCTAGGATATAGGATATCTTTCTTATGGTGCATATTCATACAGTGGTAAATACGCTATTCCTACCCATTTACGCGTTAATCTATGCGTAAGAAACGCATAGTGAACGGTTAACGGTTTTAAACGCGTTAATAAACGATTATACCAATGCAGTCTCCGCTAAGGGGTCCGTCGGCTGAGTGATGACCCTTTCATCCGGGCTCTTTGAAACGGCTAGGAAACGCGTATAGAAACGGCTAGGAAACGCGTTTAACAAAACGGATAATAAACGGGTAAGAAACGCGTAAAGTGGGTAGGAATAGCGTATTTACCACTGTAACTGTATTAAGTAGAAGTGTATTCTTTCAAGGATGAATGAATAAAATGTCAACAGATCTAAATCTAGACTGTTTACAAATCTAACAATTGTTACAATCATCACTCTAAGAGTTCAAGAACTAAGAAAGTTTTTGGTACATGTAGTTGTTTTCATTGTTGTAGTATTGTTACCATGTAACTGTCTATCAAATATGTAGCCCCGCCTACTAGCAGACTGATGCCTCTCTAATAGCATATAATTAATAGGGGTCAGTTCCCATTAGAGTTCGGATACACAGAGTTTGATGTTGATATGTATAGAAGGTTTATGGTCTCAACGTCCCAATACTGCAACGTACCAGACGGAACGTCCCTATTATCTGGATGGAACGTCCCACTTTATAAAAATTATAGAAAATCAGTTTTATTTATACTATTTTTGTATAATTTATTGTTTTTGAGATTATTCACGATATATAATCTGATTGATTAAGGATATCTGTTATTACAAAAATGAACACCCGATCGTAGAAAAAATTGCAAATAGTACACTCCGACTGCCGTGACGGCAGCTAAAGCTAATCTCCTGATAACCTTTTCAAACAGTTTCATCCAGATTAGAGACCAACTCAATTCTCATCATATATTCCAAACTGTTTGTAAATTGGATATTAATAAAGTCACATATAGAGGATATATTGATTTAAGCAGGCGTCATATTTAGCAGAATTCATTTTCTTTGTTTTCATTGACGGGCGACTCGAAATGCAGAGAACACCACAGGAAAAGGGTTTTATATTGTAATAGCGTATTTAAAGGTATCTGTGCACCAGTTTATAAGTCATATATGAATTCCCGCTCAAAAAGATACTTTTATTGTCCAAAAATCGGCGACGATATGAAAAATGCCGATCCTACCTAACCTTCGTAAACACCAACTAAAATAAATTTGATGTACTAATATCGTATTTAAAGGCATATATATATTGTTTAAATAACTGTGTCGACACCCCTGTTAAAAAAGGTGACTTTTCTTGGTTTACCGTGAATCGCCGATAATTTGAAAATACCCACCTTCCTTAACCTATTCATCCCTGAATGGACAATTCCAGTTTCCAGCTAAGTTTTGTCCATTAATGACTATTTAGGATTGAATAAGACAATATATTGCAAACTGACATACGAGCAGACATTGGGCAGACGAGCCCTCTGATCAGGTTCCTCACTGTATTCGTATGACATGTGTACTCTTCATAGGTACATTTTTTGTTAATGACGAGTATACTCGTCATTAGAGCTGAATGTATAAACCTACGAATACGCCCCGATTTCCCCATTTAAAATAGGGGTTATGCATTAATTCTATTTTTGGACTTTTTTCGACACTCCGATACCGAATACAACATTTAAAATAGGTTTAAGATTATAGTCTTGAAACTTATTATATCAATTAAAATTTATAGTATGAACTATGGTCGAACATTGACGACCATATAAAAGTGCCGAGTATCCCGGACATACGAAAACAAAAGCCGAAATCACCATTTAATATGTACATAATATGAGCTCGTTCCCTTGTGAATATTCTTTCCAGACTCCACCCACTATGAATAATTAACTAAATTTCCACTCTGTTATAATTAACAATCGTTTTTGCTAAACAGTTGTGACAACTCTGATCTATGATAACTCTATAGACAGGTATAGTAGGCCCTGACCTGTCTGCTCTGTTTGTAGAGGCGTTAAAAGGCTCATTTGGGAAAGGGGTAAAAGACCTACAAATTGGTGTTAAAACAAAAATCCCATTCAAAATGATTCTTTTATTGGATTAAATGCGGCTACACTTAAAACTGAATTCTCAATCTGCCGTTAAATTCGAAAAATATCATTTATGAAATTTAACTTGGTACTTTTATATTGACACCGATTTTAACAGTCCGCAAAGGCATCTTTTTGAAACTTGACTGAAATTAGTCGCAGGTTCGAAAACACATGTAATTTCAAAGAAATCGTAATATCAGTAAAACTTACACATACAGTGAAGAAGACGTTATTCTTTCACGTTTAAACGCAAACGAAATGCAATTGCAATAAAATGTAGGAAATGACAACTAGTGGTCAATTCTGAATATTTATTTTAATCTGAGTGGCAAACATTAAGGAGCCTGATCAGACGCCGGGTTACTCTCCAAAATGTTTGCAATTTCAATAATAAGTTTTAGCAAAAATGCGTTTATTTGGAAAGAATAATATGTTCTCCACTATAATTACCTAACAAATCAATAGTCCAGTCAATATTATCTGTAACAAAACTGATTCGACTCATGCACACAAACACGTAAGGGACGGGTGATTGACAGGACCAGGTCTTTTGAAGTTATAACGACACAGCTTCTTACAGGTTAACCGCTTTCTGATGACATGTACTGTTTCATCTGTTTCTGCAGACTTTATTTTCGGCAGTCGGCTCCACTTCAAAGTCTTTGATGTTGCCGCGCAGAGGGCGATTTTTTTTGTTTTTAAAAAGGGACCACCTGATGAGAAGAATCACCAGTCAAATTATCAGAACACACTGTTTAAATGTTAATATTTAAAAAAAATTGTAATAGTTATGCACCCATGCAAACCTGGCCTATTAAACTACCGCTGTACCCAGACCATTTAGCCTTATCTATTTTGTTAAGTAAACAGTGTAGACACTGCTCAGATGAATCCTTCACGAGTTCTTTGATCAGAATCTGCACTATTTGATGCCCCCGGTATCTATAAATGCGAATGCGTATAGCGTTGTCCTGTCCGTGTGTCCGTCCGTTAAGTAGACTTTACCGTTTCCTCCAGCACCAATACCACTTACTCAAATCCCTAGATACTTATACAGTTGTTCAGGGCTCCAGATAAGGGGGGTATTTCAAAAACTAAAATCTTTATTTCTCAATTAAACCCTATCGTGTCACTACTCATTAGAATCGTCTCCATAGGATTTGGTGGTAAAATGAGTAAGAAAGTGCTGGATTTGTTCAATTTACCCCCTCTTATCTGGAGTCCTGGTTGTTGTCTTTAAGTTGGTTTACGGGTAAAATATTTAACCCTCATCATGTTTTAAAGTGTGACTTGTCTAATAATTACAAACAGGTTGTTTCCAGATCTGGATCCAAACTATTTGTCACTCATTTCAACTTTTCTTCTTTTTCAAATGCATGAAAACTAGTTTTCAGCTTATCAGACAATATGTTTAAAAAAGACGACAATTCAGCATGAACACGTTAAAAACTCTTTGATCAAATCTTCAAAGTTAGCCGACTTCGCTTCCCCGCTCAACATATTCAACTCACAAGTAGAGTTTGTTGTTTTCTAAAAGTGATTGACAGCGGATTTTACTAATAATTATCCAATTGAAATACACCTTTTGGGAGCATGAAACTTTTTAGGGTCCAGATGTGAAATTAACAAATGGATAACGTTTCTAAATCTTCGAGTTACGATGTTCGTATGTATGTAATGAGTTTACACGCAGTGATCTGTGAATGATTTTCTGGAATTTTACGAAAAATGCTGAAGATAAAAAATAAACTTGGCGAAAACAAAACACTTTTCATGGGAGTATAATTATAAGGTAAATCGTTAATTTCATTCAACTGTCATATATAAACCAATAATTTGCTGTCTAATTATGATCTATTATGATATCAATATCTTTTTTTTTATAATGGCAATTTCGAATTGGAATTGAACGTTTGCTAAATAAATGAAACAAGTTGGAAGTTGGTTTCTGTGTGAATCAATCAGACATTTAAAAACGTTAAGAAAAGTTAAGAAAGTCGCAAACATTTGAACAATTTATCAAAGCGTGCCGATGTTCACACCCTCGCGAAAAATATGCTATGCGATTATCAGCGCGTGCCGAATACACTGTCAGTGGCATATTAGACTTGACACGTGTATTTGTTACGCCTCTCGTCTGCAACTTTTCCCTTTCATGTATGCCGACATTTCAAAGAGTGTAATCGTAGACATGAAACATATACACAGTGAAAAATGGTAGCTACTTGGGTGTGGCATTAGCGAAAGGAAACTTATCTTCTACGAAATACGAAGATTAATGCGATGCTATAAGTGGATAAAACAACCCCGACTAACGGAGGATAATACTCACATAGGAACATCGTATGTACACAGTATGCAAGCAAAAAATATTTCATTTAATCCCAGTTACTCATTTAAATCACTATTTCACGTTTGCATCAATTAATAATTGTCAAATACGAGTGATATATATAATTTTTAAAAAATGGCACGTTGGATCCACAAATGGTACGTTGATGTAGTGGGGCGTTGGTGCAATGGGGCGTTGAGACCAGACACCGTATAGAAATGTAGTTAGCTTTAGACATTAAATAGTTAGTACTTTAAAGAGCCTTTCTTATGCATCAACCCACTGACGCACAGATTTTACTATGGCGACGAGGATAAAAAATGATAAAAAGGAAAAATGGAATTTAAAAGACAATACATATCTTAGATGGAAGTGCTAAAATGGATATTATGGTGCAATATGCGAATTCAGGCTAACTAAGTTAAACAAAAGACGCACACAAGTGGAAATAAGGCCAATAACCTTAACTGGAAAGTAAAGTGACATTCAACAAAACAATGGCACAAGGACTACCAGTTTTTTCTAGCTTCAGCGTCAGTGATCCAGGTGTTGACCAGAGATGGAAGAAATGGTGCAACCGACTGGATAACTTACTTCTGGGTTTAAACATAAAGGACACCCAAAGAAAAAGGGCACTTCTTCTACATTATGCTGGCGAGGACGTAGATGACATCTTCGATACATTGCAAAACACTGGAAACGATTATGAAACGGCTAAACAGAAACTAACAGAATACTTTGTTCCAAAGAAATCTACGGAGTTCGAAGTCTACAAATTTCGCCAAGCCAAACAAGAGCCATCAGAAAGCATGGACAGTTACCACACAAGACTGAGAAGATTGTCTGAAAATATTGAATTTGCCGACAGAAATAAAGAAATAAAGTCGCAAATAATACAAAGCTGCTCATCTACAAGACTGAGAAGAAAAGCTTTACGAAGAGAGATGTCCCTAGATGACCTGATCAAAGAAGCCCGAGGACTCGAAATATCAGAACAGCAAGCTTCTGAAATTGAAAACAGCTATAGCGAAACAAACCGAGTCACAAAACAACAAAACACGTACGGTACAACCTAGATATCAACCGAGCAAGAAGCAACCTGCAAAACGCGGACTTACAAAGTGCAGAAATTGTGGGAAGGATTATCCACATTTTAATTCAATTTGTCCCGCTAAAGGAAAGCAGTGCAACTTCTGCAAGAAATTCAACCATTTTGAAACAGTGTGTCGTGCAAAGCAGAGACATTCCAAACCAAAAACTGTGCATACTATTGAAAGTTCTGATAACAGTGAAAGTGAAGGACACTATTGCTATGGTTTGAAAGAAACGGCAAACATAAATACAGTATGGTCAAAACCCAAACTTAAACTTCAAATCAATGGATATCCGATATACATACTGATCGACACAGGAAGTTCAATCAATGTCATTGATGAAATTTCTTACAACAACATGAAACAGAAGCCAAAACTGAGCAAAACAGACACAAAAGTTTACGCGTACGGAGCTAATAGTACAGTCAACTTAATTGGTATATTTCAAGCAACAATCGAAACAAGAGACAAAATGACAACAGCACTGTTCTATGTTACAAGAGGTAGCTGTGGAAATGTATTGAGCTACATGACCTCAGTTGAACTCCAAATAGTACCTGAGATTTTATCAATGCAGCCCGATAGCACCAGTAAGTTATGTGCTAAATACAAACAGGTGTTTACTGGAATAGGCAAGTTAAAAGATACACAAATCGACTTACACATTGACCCGAATGTACAGCCAGTATCACAACCACACAGAAGAATTCCTTTTCACCTAAGAAAGCAAGTTGAAGCAGAATTAAAACGTCTTGAGGGTCTTGACATAATAGAGTGTGTAGACGGACCGACAGACTGGGTGTCACCAATCGTTGCAGCACCCAAACCAAAAAGCAAAACAAACGAAATTCGCATATGCGTAGATATGAGACTACCAAATCAGGCAATTAAACGCACGCGTCACATAATTCCAACAATTGATGACATGATCTTGGACTTAAATGGAGCAAATTTATTTTCAAAACTAGATCTTAATCAAGGTTACCATCAGCTAGAAATATCAGAATCATCACGTAATATTACAACATTCACCACACACGTTGGATTACGTCGATACAAAAGACTAAGTTTTGGGATTAATTGTGCTGCTGAAATATTTCAAAACACATTACGCAATGCTCTGCAAGGTCTAGACGGTGTGCGCAATATCAGCGATGACATAATTGTGTATGGATCTACACAACAGGAGCATGACAATAGACTTGAAGCAACACTCATGGGACTTCAGGAAAAACAATTGACACTAAACCAAAACAAATGTGAATTCAACAAACGAAAGCTTGAGTTCTATGGATACATATTTGGTGAAAATGGCATGTCTGCTGATCCGAAAAAGTGTGAAACAATAAAGAACACTCCATCGCCGATAAATGTCTCGGAAATACGCTCATTCTTAGCAATGACCAACTATGTCTCAAGATTCATACCGTACTATTCAACAATCACTGAACCGTTACGGAAACTCATAAAGAAGAATGCAAAATGGCAATGGGAAAAAGAGCAGCAGACTGCATTCGAGCAATTGAAAGCCAGTTTAAGTAGTGAGACAGTGATGACCTACTTTGACCCAAGGAAAGAAACCCAAGTTATTGCGGATGCCAGTCCCGTGGGACTTGCGGCAATAATGCTACAGAATGGAAAAGTTGTCTGCTATGCAAGCAAATCGCTCATGGATGTAGAAAAACGCTACTTGCAAACGGAGAAAGAAAGCCTGGCAATTGTATGGGCAATCGAGCATTGGCACTTATACCTGTTCGGACATAGGTTTGTGCTGATAAGTGACGCAAAAGCCTTAGAAACGATTTATAACAATCCGAAATCTAAACCGCCAGCCCGTATCGAACGTTGGAGACTCAGACTTCAAGCCTATGACTTTAAGGTGATCTACAAACCTGGCGAGTCAAACATGTCAGACTATTTAAGCAGACATCCGGACTTAAACAGCAAGGACACAAGTTCGTCCTCAAAAATAGCTGAGGAGATATCTGTCTTTCATCGCAAATCATAATGTACCCAAAGCAATGAAACTAGAGGACATTATCAGCGAAACACAAAAGGACAGCGACTTACAAACGGCAATGTCAAACGTTAAAAATGGCACATGGAATACAGTGTACCACCAAAACAGTACACTTGATACTCTTTCGCGCTGCAAAAATGACTTAACAGTGTCACATTGGACACAGGTGAATTGTTACTTCATGATTCAAAGCTTGTGATTCCAAAATCCCTACAGAAGAAATGCATATCGATCGCTCATGAAGGACACCAAGGTATCGTGCGTACGAAACAACTGCTCAGGGAGAAAACTTATTTTCCAGGCATTGACAAATTAGTGGAAGAGACATGCAAAATCTGTATACCCTGTCTAGCATCGGTAAACAAACAAACGCCCGAGCCGCTGCAAATGAGTAAAATGCCCGAACATGCCTTCGATGAAGTCAGTATGGACTTTTGTGGACCATTTCCAGATGGAAAATACCTACTCGTGATCATTGATGATTATTCAAGGTTTCCAATAGTTGAAGTAATGAGTTCAATAAACGCTAACTCAGTTATTCCGGTATTGGATAAAATCTTCTCTGAATTTGGAATTCCGAAAGTTGTAAAAAGTGATAATGGCGCACCAATGAACTTTCATAGATTTGAACAATTTGCGGAATATTTGGGATTTAAACATAGAAAAATAACTCCTTTATGGCCGCAAGCTAACGGTGAATGTGAGAGATTTATGCGCTCTGTTGGCAAGTCGATTCGCGCCGCTCAAACACAAGGCTCCTGCTGGAAACAGGACATGTACGCATTTTTGAGGAATTATCGTGCAACGCCACATTCAACAACCAAACAAACCCCATCTGAACTGTTTTTCGGACGACCAATCAATATCAAATTACCTAATTTGCCAACCAATTTGAAGAAAACAAAGGTTCACAAACAAGCAAAACGTGCAGACCGGCAGGCTAAAGACAAAATGAAACTTTATGCTGATAACCGCAGAAACGCAAAGCCATCAAACTTCAAAATTGGTGACAAATTCTAGTTAAACAGGATAAACACAACAAGTGGACAACACCGTTTGATCCAAAGCCCTATGAAATAATAAACAAAAAGGGAACATTAATCACCGCCAGACGACAGGACAAACAAATAACAAGAAACTCATCAAAGTTCAAACATGTGTTAAATTCACCACCTGTTTATGATAGCAACGGGAACGAAAACATTGCAGATCCAGAAACACAGCTGCGTAGATCAACAAGAAGACGCGCAGGCCCCCAGATTACCTATGAGGTATGTTACATCAGTGAAAAAAAGTGAAACAATGGCATATAATAATCCATTGTCAAATAAACACAAGAAATTAGAATATTCACTATGGATTACATACATCTAAAACTTAACCAAAGTGAAATGTTGTGTATGAGTTTATAACATATAAGCAATGGCACAATAATCCATTATTGTATGTGTTTATCAAGTGTTTACAACAGTTAAACAATGGCATAATAATCCATTGTTATATGTGTGTATTAGTTAGAGTTGTTCAATATAAGCAAACTGTATTGTGAATTTATTAGAATGTGTAGTGCAACATTTAGTATATTTTATGAATTGAAAATGTGTTAAGCATCATTTACAGTATTTTACATTTAGTTTGTTACAAGTCATCATAATTCTTAATTCATTTATTTGTTCTTGAACTAAACAGCCTATTAGAGCTATCTCTAATCTCATCAAATGCAAAATCCGCATTGCAGACAATAACACTGTGTACTGGAATTTACAACCAGATCGTAAACTGGACAGCCACGTGTTCCTAATGACTTTAACCAACCTGTGTAATCAGTTGAATGGACATTAACCCAGAACGAAGGCTGGAGATTCAACATTAATCAGTCGGCCATGGACATACAGGGCCTCCCCTGGAATATTTTTTCTTTTCGCCATCACTTTCGCCAAATGAAAAAAGTTGGAGCCAAATTTATTTTTTTGGAGCCAAACTTGGAGCCAAAGTTGGGGCCCAAAATATACCCTATAATTTATACGTGTTTTACAAATTTTATGATAGGCTGGTTACGCACAGGGACATTAAAATTATTTTCATTTATAATTATATAAGAGGTGGCAGAATAATGTAAATGAGCTTTCTGCATTACATTTACCTGCATAAAGCGTTCACCGATTTTTCAAGATCAACAATATACATGTACCTTATTCAATGGTCGCCTAATATAGGTTTGTATGTCTTTATTTTCTTTCTTTTGATTAAGTGACAAACTCTCATTCCTCATAGATTTACTTTTCATGCCTTTACCCATGCCCTGTTAAAAAGCATAGAAAAGTACACCCTGACAGGTGGAAGCCTTATGGAGTTTTCAGATATACTAGTAGCCTGCTTTATACAACCATTTGTCATAAAACACCAGAAAAAAACTTAGCAGGGAAGATTTAATTCAGACTGCATCATTTGAAAAATAAGACGGTGACTACTTAGATAATTATTTAAATGTGCTATTTCGTATTATTTGTAAAAAATATATCACCTAATGTTCAATATACGGGAAAGTCTAGGATCGCTACTTTTCGCGAGTAATTAATCTGATTCTTCGATTCCAGCGCATATTTGTTGCTATCGTTCACTTTCTGATAACTTATTTGCCGAAACTCCCGGTAAAATCGTATTCCGTATCGCTGTTATGTTCATTTCACAACTGTCAAGCACACAACCCATTTCATCCAGTAGTGATTCGTAGCGAAATAGAACGTCTAATTTAATTTGTTGTTAAAAAAAGATGCTGGGAAATGCCCTTTTAGTAACCAATAAAACAAGGAAAGACACGCGCCTTAGAAGTCCGAATATTGGCGTCTCGCCATTTTGAAACGATATGTGTATTTGGGTTTCATTTCGGAAGTTTGTGAGTCTGTTTGTATCTAAAGTCGCGATTATTAATAAGGATTAGTGGTAAATTCAATTCATAGAAGTTGTATTCGGATTTGGATCCATGTTACAGGTTCGTTTGTGCAGTATTTTCGGTAAATATTACCGATGCTAACAGGCTCCGTATCAAAGACATTTTTTCCCGACACGTACTTCGAGCTGTTACACGTCTCGAATCATGGAAGTTTTTTCAGTCTTTACATGGTAATTACTTACCTGTATGTCTATTTTAGGGGAAAGAAATGTATGATTCTTTGATTTAGGCTAATATTCTTTCAACTTTACGTAGCTAATTTCCAAAAATCTTTTTAGACCGCCGTGTAAAGTTTTATGCACCCAGTATTAATAACGCTCGCGATATAGCTCCTTCATTGGACATTAAAAGCTTTTGATCTGTCAATCACGTTGAGGCTAGCCAATAACGCAAGCAGAATGGGGGAGATAGGCGGAACAAAGATAAGCAGAATCTATATTCTTTACTTGATTGTCCTACTCGCGAGTTTGAGTTATGACACTTGTATTACGTAACACCAAGGTGCTGGCTGTGTACTTCACCAATTATCTCTACGCGCATTAGCGCCCCGGGTATAAGAGCCAGATACATACATGTCACTGATGAAAAAAAAATACCTTATAAATTTCTTATCGCAATCAATTTCGCCAGAACTAAAATTTTATCGCCACTTTGAAATTTTCTTCGCATTTGGCGACAAATGCGAATGCCAGCGGAGGCCCTGACATATAACTTTGACAGTCAGTGTTGATAGACCATAAACAGGATTAACCTAATTGCAGTGTTAATGTTTATACTTTCTGACTGTTCAAAAATTTACAACCGATTTTAAACAGACGTCCAATAGTTTAATTCTAAGTAAAGAGGGGATGTAGTGTTGTTACCATGTAACTGTCTATCAAATATGTAGCCCCGCCTACTAGCAGACTGATGCCTCTCTAATAGCATATAATTAATAGGGGTCAGTTCCCATTAGAGTTCCGATACACAGAGTTTGATGTTGATATGTATAGAAATGTAGTTAGCTTTAGACATTAAATAGTTACTACTTTAAAGAGCCTTTCTTATGCATCAACCCACTGACGCACAGATTTTACAATTGTCATTACAGGTGGTGAAATATCCGGCAGCCGGCTGTATTTTTAGACAGGGACATTCTGAGATTTGATTCCGGGAAGGCTAATAGTAAGTATCACTTCTTAACTCAATGGCCCTGGAAAATTAAAATGGACCCTCATCAGGGAGCTCCTTTAGAAGCCTTCTGATTTGGGTCTACACTGTCTGCAATATTACAAATGTACTCCTCTCAGATAAATTGTTTGCTAATGACAAATATCGTTGTCACCAGGTTTGGATGGAATAAAGGGGAGTTGAAATCTAACCTTGACATAGGGACAACATGTGATCTAGACTTTTGCTACAGTTCAGACTCAGATCATATCACAGGGGCGGAACTCTGTCACACAGAAGTCGGAAACGGGACGACGCTCAGTCACGCCTGCATGTCGATTTTGGTAACGAACACGATACAATTGAGTTAAAAAACAATTTATGGACGTGGAAGGAACCGTTAAGATAGTTTGCAGCACTTATTTATTCCACATTATTACTTGAAATAAGTATATTCATATTCATTGAGGTTTAATGAATGTCAGCATAAACGGTAACGGAGTTAAAAAGGGCTCATTGTAGCTACAAATGCCAAACTGACTGCAACATTCCTTATTATAGTGCATTTTATACTTTGACCTTCAACAGTGAACTGCTATAATAACGAAATGATATGTAATTAATCAAATTAAGTATTAACTCTATTAATTTTGAGTTTGTTAATAATTTCGATCAGTCGTATAGTAGTTTCAAAAGTAAAATGTCACGCTTGCAGGACGACGCTGTAACAAACACCGGGACGATCTCATTTTCAATGTAATGGATACGAGACGACGCTTTTTGCCTGTTTCAGGACAAATTCTTTGATCCACCTTTTACTTTTGGCGATTTGAAAAAGACATCGAGGTGATCAAACTTCAAGTTAGGGTTTATCAAATCCAAAGCTCAAACTGTTTGTAGACAACAACAATAACAAAGGCCGCTATGGCCCTATAT
Organism: Gari tellinella; assembly: GCA_922989275.2. Lineage (NCBI taxonomy): Eukaryota > Metazoa > Mollusca > Bivalvia > Cardiida > Psammobiidae > Gari > Gari tellinella. The sequence goes on from OV277858.1 coordinate 60,254,131, forward strand.
TGTTCACCTGGTTCTCCATGTAAAACTTGACCTAAAATACCTAGATTTAAGCTGAACATAACCCAAATTTTAGCGTGGCATAGATTTCAATGAGGCAAACATTTTGAGCAAGTTTCATCAAGATTAAATGAGAAATGTAGCTTCTAGAGTGTTAACAATATATTTTTATGATTTGACCTAGTGACCTAATATTTAACCCGACATAGCCCACATTTCAACACAGATTTAAAACAGATTGACTGACAGTTGAAAATGGAAGTCAACGTCTACGTCCACTATGCACAGGGGAAACTACTAATAACAATAACACACCTACGTTTAGTTCACCGTAGACGATGGTTATGTTTTAACACCTACTACCTCGTGTTGTTTCCCAGTTAAGTGAAAATGTTTGGTTCTCAGAATAGGTTGCATTATTTTGAATTGGTTGCGTCCGAGAACTTTGATATATGTAGATCACATTGCATTTCAGCTTTTTCTTGGTGTTGTAAATTTAAAACTGCAGGAAACGTTCACATAATGAGATTTACATCAGAAGTTATGTACAAAGAAAAAAGTTTTTACTAGATTTTAAACTAAAGTTATGTCCAACGTTGAATTAACTCTATTTGACCTCTATATGACCTTGACCTTTGGCTGGCATGACCAAACTGCACTGAGCTAAAGAGCTTTTTAAGTTGAGTGCACATGCCAAATATGGGGTCTCTATATTATGTAGCTCAAGAGTTATGGCCAATGTCAAATTAATCGCATTTGACCTCTAAATGACATTGACCTCTGTTAGACATGACCCAAGTTGTACCAAGCTCAATAGCTTTTTGAGTTGAGTACACATACCAAGTATAACGTCTCTATTTCAGGATTTTACATCTAAATGACCTGTAAATGACCCAAGTTGTGCCGAGCTCAAGAGATTCTCAAGATGAGTACACATACCACATATAAAGTATTTAGTTATGGCCAATGTTAAATTGTGGACATGCAGACGAACAGAAAAGCAAACTAACAGACATACCATAAACAATATGCCCCCGATTAAGTCATGTGGGACATAAAAAATAGACAAAATGTTCGCCACTTCAAGTTCACGTTATGCCAGAACGCGTAAACTTATGTATCATACACACTGCAATCCTCTGCAGTGCCTTCTATCAATGTATGTAGTTCTAATCTTATATAATTATGTAGCAGTTGAAATATCGTTAGCCAGACCGTGACGCTTTCTTAAACAGACTATGACATAACACCCTAATCGTTATCCAAACCGTTACATTTCTGTTCAGATTGCAGTAATCATGATGGTATTGGTTTTTTTCCAGTTCGAAATGGTGCACAAACTAAGAAATTTGAAGCGGAAATTACAGTATTTTCATGATCTTGCAGTTTTCAAACAATTGAAGCATGTAGTTTACATTTACAACGGTTGAAATGGCTGAAACATATGCGAACTGCAGAAAATCTACTTTCATTTTCAATTTGCGACGGTTTTCACGGAAATCTCACGATTATGGAAATTACGCTCCATCTAAATTATACAGAATGGCTCAGTATATCATGTTTCACTTAACTTTCGTAAATGTAACCAAGAAAGGTATTTTTATAATAAATATCCCAAATAAGTCTTTCAATTGTGCGGGACACTTTGCAACCGTTTCGTGACGAGCTGTCGCAACCATTCCAATTTCCATTGTGACGGGAGTTGTGTACCAGTGAGGTTGTTTACAAGGTTTTTCTATGATTTGATCTAGTGACCTAGTTTTTGAACTGACATTACCAACATTTAAGCTTGATCTAGAAAGCAACAAGGCAAACATTTTTAGCAAGTTTCATGAAAATCGAATGAGATTTGTAGCCTCTAGAGTGTTAACAAGAGTTTTCTTTGATTTGACTTAGTGACCTACTTTTTAATTGGAGGTAACCCACATTAAAATGTCACCTTGATATTAATATGTCACACATTTTAACCAAGTTTTGTGAAATTTATTTTGAGATTTGTAGCTTCTAGAGTGTTGACAAGGTTTTTCTATGATTTACCATAGCGACCTAGTTTCTTAACCAACATGACCCAAACTCAAACTTGATCTAGAAATCATTACTGCAAACATTTTGACTAAGTTTCATATATATCTAATGAGATTTGTAGCCTCTATATAGTGTTAACACGGATTTTCGATAATTTGACCTAGTGGCCTAGTGTTTAATCTGACAACACCTTTATTCAAACTTGACCTAGATATTAATTAATAAGACATACATTTTGACCAAATTGCATTAAAAATCTAATGATATTTGTTGCCTCTAGAGTATTCACAAGGTTTTTTAAATTATTTGGCCAAATGATCTACTATTTGACCGGACATATCCCACATTCAAACTTAACCTTGAAAATAATGAGACAAATATTTTGACTAAGTTTCTTGCAGATCTAATGAGATTTGTATCCTGTAGTATGTTCACAGTGTTTCGTCCTCAACAAAACTGATTTTCATGATCGTCCTGTGTCTGAAACAGAGTCGACATGCAGGCGTTACACAAGGAAAAACGTCGTCTACGGTGTGCGTTACATACACAGCATTCACTGACTGTCCACTAGATGCTCGGTTTCTCGTCATTGGTTAAAGCAAATACCGGTTTATTTCGCTGATTTATTAGTAATTTGCATGAATGAACTTACTAAAACTTTTTTTTTTTATTTCCAAAGGAAATTTGCTGAGTTATTGTAGCAAAGACACGTTAAACAGACATTTCTAAGATAAACGATGACTTTAACAGGCCATTCTTTATCAAACATAGCTCTAAATCCCCTTAAACTTATCACTTGTATCATATATTTGTTCTAAAACAATATCGCAAACATTTCATCAAGTTCAATTGAACAAAATGCCTTTCAGACAGACTTGAGCTACTGCATTTGCAAAAATGAAAGTACAATCACCGCGTGTGTTTACAAAATTATCAATGTTAATCGTTGTGCAGGTGTGACCGAGCGTCGTCCCGTTTCCAGTTATTGTGTGACAGAGTTCCGCCCCTGTGCATATGCTGATTTCTTTCTAACAAGAGGCTAAAGAAATCAGATTGATGTTTTTAACAGGTCAGTACATTATTTTCTAACAGTGTAGACCTAGATCAGAGGTCTCTTTAAGGGCTGCACTGTTTGCCAATATTTTAGATATTTTTAAGACAACATTGAGAGACAAAAGTGGTAATTAGAAAATGTAAGAATCCATCTGGTATATCATCAAAGTAAGGTTAAAATAATGAACAGTTAAACTGTATATGTTATAAAGCTTTGACAGTAAAATAAAAAAATTACCTGGTGGTTACTCAACCCATTGAAGGAAGGAATCATTAACCCATTACTCAGTAGCCTGTTTCTAGTTTTGAAGACAGGCGACCTGACTTAAAGCAGGTTGCAAGTAAAGTAGAATGTGCCTTAACTCTTTCCTCCCTGAAACTTTACATGGACAATTCCAGTTTCCATTGTAGTCTAGTCCATTTCTGACTTTTAAGGCTTGTTTTTGTCAATGTTTGGTATTATGACAAACAGTGAATACCCTGATCAGAGGGCTCCTTTCGGAACCCTCTGATCTGGGTCTTTACTGTTTGCATAGGACAAGTGTACTATTCACATGTACACTGTTTTAAAAGGACGTCTATATGCGGGACTAGGGTTCAAAGGGTTAAGGCTTTACTTTCAGCCTGCTTTGAGCTACTATCTAATAGGATGTAGAAAACATTTTGTATAGTGCATATTTTCATGCAAGTATAAAATGGAACTATTTTCCTTAGTAATAATTTAAAGACATAAAAAAATGTATTTATGGATTAATGGGTTAAGCTTGTGTCTATTTTCTCCAACCAGTCTCAAAAGAGAGACAAACGAAGCAAATGTAGTGACATATCATATTTACACTCCTTCTTTTATATCTCAGGTGATACTCTGAAGCATTTTAACCTGTTTAAGAAGATGGCCAGATTTCAGCATATATCTGAGACAGTGACGAAAGTTGCAGTTGATGAATGTGCCAGTCACTGTCTATCAGAGATTGGCTTTGATTGTCAGTCATTCTCGTACTGCTACAGAACTGGGAAATGCCTACTCAGCCATATCCATACAGTTAATGGTAGCACAGACATACAGAGCACTGAGGAGTGTGACTTGTATACAAGTAAGTGATATCTGAAATAAATTGTTCATAGTTAATCCAGGGCTGCCATAAGTTGATAAAAAAAATCCTATTTTTTAAGCGCAATCTTCCGAATTATACCTTTCGTAGAACAGCAGAGCTAATGTCATACCCCCGGCGTGAGCGTGGCCAAGGTTAAAGTTTTTTGGACGGGTTGTTTTAAAGCTTAATATTTGTGCTAGGGTAATAAAATTTTGTATGGAGGTTCATTTGGGGTTAAACATTGATGTTATGAAGTTTGAATTTAAAAATGATTTTAATTTATGTCAATTTTCGACATGTTTTGGACTTAGGTTTTTCTACTGCAAATCACCAGGTTAAAGTTTTTTGGACAGGTTATTTTAAAGCTTAATAGTTTTGCTAGGGTGCTGAAATTTTGTATGGAGGTTCATTTGGGGTTAAACATTTATGTTATGAAGTTTGAATTTAAAAATGATTTTTTAATTTATGTCAATTTTCGACATGTTTTGGACTTAGGTTTTTCAACTACAAACCACCAGGTTAAAGTTTTTATGCTCCCTTTTAGGGGGGAAGCATATAGTCACCGCTTTGTCCGTGCGTCCGTGCGTCTGTCTGTCTGTCTGTCCGCGCCACTAAAGTGGGTTAGAGGGCCAGATAACGGTAAACATAACAAAAGAAGACAATAGAGCTCATTCCGTAACAATACACTAAGGGGCCGTGGCCCGTTATTCGAACAAAAGAAAATAACAAAAGAAAAGGCCCTCTAACCCAATTCGGTGGCACGTCCGTCCGTCACGCTTTTTTGGCCGGAGCATATCTCTTGAACGGTACACCGTAGGTTGATGAAACTTGATACAGTGATAGAGAATGACAGGGGGAGGTGCAGTACACAAGAACCGTAACTCTCGCATCTCCCAATTTTGAATGATCTCCCTTTTTCTCATTAAAAAAAATCAATTTTGTCCGGAGCATATCTCTGGACCGTTACAACGAAAGTTGATGAAACTTGTTACAGTGATAGAGGATGAAGGAAGGAAGTGCAGTACACAAGAATGGTAACTCTGTCGTCTCCCAATATTGAATTATCACCCTTTTTCTAAAAATACAAAACAATTTTGTCTGGAGTATATCTCTTGACTGCTACACTGTAAGTTAATGGAACCTGATACATAAGGAGGTGCAGTACACAAGAACCATGACTCTTTCATCTCCCAATATTAATTATCTCCCTTTTTCTATTAAAAAAAATCAAATTTTGTCTGGAGCATATCTCCTGAGCATTGCATTGTAAGTTGATGAAACTTCATACAGTGATACAAGATGACAGAGGGAGTGCTGTACTTAAGAACCATAACTCTGCCATCTCCCAATATTGAATTATCTCCCTTTTTCTTCATAAAATTAAAAAAAAATCAAATCTTCTGCCACACTGTAACTTGAACATTGATACCGTGTTAGAGGATGACAAAAAGAAGTGTAGTACACAAGAATTATAACTCTGTCATCTCCAAATATTGAATTGCCTCCCTTTTTCATAATAAATTTATTTTTGTCCGAAGCATATCTCCTGAATGTTACATCCTAAGTTGATGAAACTTGATACTGTGTTCACCTACTAAACATGCTATACCTTGGGAACAATATTCTTGTTTGGACGGGTTGTTTTAAAATTTAATACTTGTGCTAGGATGCTTAAATTTTTGCTGGACGTTCATTAGGGGTTAAACATTGATGTTATGAACTTGGAATTTAAAAATGATTTTATTTTATGTCAATTTTTTACACGTTTTGGACTTAGGTTTTTCTACTACAAATCACCAGGTTAAAGTATTTAGGACAGGTTGTTTTTAAGCTTAATAATTTTGCTAGGGTGCTGAAATTTTGTATTGAGGTTTATTTGGGGTTAAACATTGATGTTATGAAGTTTGAATTTATAAATATTTGACACGATTTGGACTTAGGCGTTTTCCTACTAAACACCAGGTTAAAGTTTTTTGGACGGGTTGTTTTATAGTTTAAATTTAAATTTAGTCCAATCCTTTTGAAACTTGGTCAGAACGTGTATGGTCATAATATCTCGGTCAAGTTTGATAACCAGCAAGATCGACCTAGACATTCAAGAGTTATGCCCCTTTTTCGCCAAAAACGGGCATTTTAGTTTGTCCGCTCTCTAACTCATACAAATTTATTTTAATCATTTGGAAACTTTGTCAGCATGTGTATGACCATAATATCTCGGTCAAGTTCGATAACCAGCAGGATTGCCCCAGACATTCAAGAGTTATGCCCCTTTTTTGTCAAAAACGGGCATATTTTAGTTTGTCCGCTCTCTAACTCAAACAAATTTATTTCAATCCTTTTGAAACTTTTTCAGCATGTGTATGACCATAATATCTCGATTAAGTTAGATAACCAGCAGGATTGCCCCAGACATTCAAGAGTAATGCCCCTTTTTTCGTCAAAAACTGGCATATTTTAGATTGTTCGCTCTCTAACTCAAACAAATATATTCCAATCCTTTTGAAACTTGGTCAGCATGTGTATGACCGTAATGTCTGGTTCAAGTTTAATAACCAGCAAGATTACCCCAGACACTCAAAGAGTTATGCCCCTTTTTCGTAAAAAACGGGCATATTTTAGTTTGTCCGCTTTCTAACAAATTTATTCCAATGCTTTTTAAACTTGGTCAGCATGTGTATTACCATAATGTCTCAGTTATGTTCTATAACCAGCAAGATTGCCTTAGACATTCAAGAGTTATGGCCCTTATTTTGTCAAAAACGGGCATTTCTTAGTTTGTCCGCTCTTTAACTCAAAGAAATTTATTCCAATCCTTTTGAAACTTGATCAGCATGTGTATGACCATAATGTCTCGGTCAAGTTTGATAACCAGCAAGATTGCCCCTGACATTCAAAAGTTATGCCCTTTTTATCGTAAAAACCGGGCATTTTTTTGTTTGTCCGCTCTCTTTCTCAAACAAATTTATTCCAATCCTTTTGAAACTTGGACAGCATATGACCCCTAACTTTCAGGGTTCTTTCCCTTTTGTTCACTTTACCTTGATAGGGTTTTAGTATGACTACATTCTAAGATCGATTTGACGGGCGTATAATGTGCCCGGCTTGCGGTGCTCTTGTTTTAAAACAATCACTGAATACAATGTACTCTTTGTGGTGCTTCTTTAGAACTGTTGGTCAAGAGGCGCTCACAGGCACTTCGATCTATGGAAGAAAGGCTTAAACCAGTTATTACATTATACCCTCTCTATTACTATAACTATTTAACCCGTTACCCCATAGCCTGTTTCTAGTTATAAAGATAGATGACCACTTAAAGCATTCTGCTTTACTTTCAGCCTGCTTTAAGCCACCATCTGCTGGAAGATATAAACTATTTCTTATGACACACATTCTTGACTGAATAAATAATACTTATTTTCTTCAGTAGAGGAATAAATAAGAGGCGTAAAAAGGCATATTATGGGGTAATGGGTTAAGGCTCTTTATTGGGTCAAATGCAGATGGCTGCTTTAGGAGCTTTCTGCTTTACTGTCATCTTGCTTTAAGCTGTCATTTGTCTCTAAAACAATATTCTTTAGAGTGGTTGTAATGAAGAGGTTTTACTTTACTTATTGATGGATGTAAATACAGATGACAGTTTAAAGCAAGATGAAAGTAAAGCAGAACCCTCCTATAGAAGCTTTCTGCCTGAATGTCTTTCACAAGGAAACTGAATCTCATTTAGTGGTCATAAAAGGGTTTTTATTATATTTATATTTTCAAGGTGACAAAATGTTTCTTGGCATATGATCTTGATCAAGAAAACTTGTTTCTGCAATCAACTGATTAAAATTAAACATACAGTACTGTATAAGTGGTTATGTTCGCTGGTCAAAAAGTTTGCGAATCTTCAAAAATGACGTTTCGCTGGCTGAAATGTTCGCGAAAACCCATTTCTATATCATTCCGTTATAACTACACATCGTAATAATGACTGTAATAGCTCAGCGCAGACGGTGCTTTTGTGGAGTGTTGCTATAAACGGCTCGGCAATTATATCAGTACTAGTAGTTCACAGCGACGTTTCATGTGCACATTGTTTCAGTTTAAAGCGTGAGCTGTAAAAATGTCACAGCGTCACAATTATATTTGTCTGTAGATTCTGTTGTTTTATTTTGGCTATCTTACTAGATCTCCAAACAATTGCGTAACTCTGACGGTAAGTAGTGACACATTATCAACAAAATAAAGTGACCCTACTGAATCAGTGTTGTTCGATTTCTTGGCGTTCATTGCTTCTGAAATATTTCACTAGTAAAAATGTTAAATTGGTTTAGAGGCACACCAAACTGAGTATCAATAGCTTAATACTGTCCATAGACTAATTGGATGTCAAAAACATAATAATTTGATATGGATACAAATGTTTGCTAAAAAATGAAGATAGCGGTACAAAGTTTAAGCACGTAATTATCCCCATTAGAGGTGTGACCAAACAGCTCAGTATTGCGCATGCGCATTTCTTTGTCTACTCACGAATTAGATTAACCCTTGGCCGAATGTCAAACAGCCTTGATAAAGATAGAACGCCGATTCACTCGGCGTTTCATCAGCATCAAATGCTGTTTTGCATATTTTATCACACATTTGAAAAAAGGAACATTTTTAGACGAGGCTATCCACTGTCCGTGTTTTATAATACAGGTATAAACAAACCGCCGTTATCCATCAATGTTTTAGCTGAGCCACAATTGCCGGGCGGTCAAGTATTTTCTCGATTGAAAATTAATGAGACTTTTTAGTACATTAGAATTGTGCTTACTTCAGTTTGAACCTGCAATATCTATGTCACATTAATTGATATTTTGGAGACAATAAAGTCTCTGTGGAATATGTGATATTCAATTATTTCATGAATAGATCTAATGCGGTGTAAGGGTAAATAATGGATACGGTGCTGAGGTAACATATTGCATTACGGTCGCTGATAATATCGCTGGTGGGATTGTTTGCGAATTTTGTTAATTCGCGAAATTCGCAGATATTTCCACTTCGCTAACATTACCACTTATACAGTAACCGAAATTAGAACTAGCAATTAATTTATTTAATATGGCAACTTAGCCCCCAAAAAAACAAATTTATAAAAAATATATCCAACCAGTTTAGAAACAATCCTTTGCCTGATGATTGTGACTTGTTTGGTATTTGCAAACAGCTATGATCCCAATCAGATGTCCCTATGCTTTGGCCAGTGAAGGAAAAATTAATTAGTGGTGTAAAAATGGCTATTCATGGAATAAAGGGTTAAACGTAAGATATCCCCAAATATCATCACTCAAAGCTTAATTTACATGCTTAAGGAAAACTACATCAGAGTAAACTACAAACAGTAAAATTCACGTAGTAAGATATGTCCCATTTCATAAAACTTTGTACAACAAAAACGGTCGTAAGTCAAAACTTTAAAGTACATTTAATTTCTTATTTTTTTATCTAATTCTGTCTTGTGACATCCAAGGAGATGTCACAAGACAGGATTAGATAGAGAAATAAATAATAATTGAGACTTTTATAATCTGAATAATTGTGACAACATTTGGCGTACAAAGTTTTATGAAACGGGCCCCAAACTCTAATGTATCTTACTGTACATACACACATGGAAAAGCTTGGTATGACAGGAAGGATATTAAAACATTTGACTATATCTATGTTTTCTATTTCAGAAAAATACCTGTATGACTTTACCAAGACTCCTAAAAGGGTATTGGTATCTGGGAAAACCATGAACTATAACAATGTGTCAGTAGATGCTTGTGCCACACTGTGTATAGAGAATGAGAAACACATGTGTAAATCCTTCACTCACTGTCCTGTAGATGGCACGTGCGTCATCATGTCATCTCAGACAAAAACTTCGAAATCTCAAGTCAAACAGAATGGCAATTGTGATCTTTATACAAGTAAGTATATTTTTTGTATCATCTGGTTTTTAACCTCCCCACCTCCTCTCCTGTTATGGATGCTTTTTGAAAACTGTACAGGCCCATAACAGACTACTCCTGAACAAGTTGTCTGATAAGGGTCTAAACTGTTTAAATTGTAGAATCTATTCTAATACAAGTCAGAGCTCTTTCCTTTGGAACAATTTCCATATATCATTAGCCAGTGTAATATTTCTAATGATAGATGTTCATAGTGATTAGGGTTTAAACTGTTTACACTGGTCAAATGTACTCTCTACAGGTACAAAGTTTTGTAATTGATGCCTATACAGTGGAGAATCTGTTATTCTTTCCCGTTTAAACGCAAACGTACGCAAACGCAAAGCACTAAAACGTAGAAAAGAACAACTTTTGGACAATTCTGATAATTCTTGTTTATCTTGGTGGCAAACAGTTTGGAGCCTGATCAGACGTCGGGTTACCAAACTGTTTGCACTGCAAATAATAGTTTTAGCGTAAACGCGTTTATTGGGAAAGAATAACAGATTCTCCACTGTATATGTCACTAGGGATCAATGTGTTTGATTTAAACAAACCTTCAATTGATATATAGTAATATAGTAGGATTGTTTGCTATATATAAAAGCAGTTTTTAAAAACATAATCTACAGTACAGTAAAACCTCTCTATTATGACCACTTAATTGTGTTAATTTGCAGGTATTTACAACAGGTTACTGCTAAACCAAAGAAAAAGTAAAACAGAAAGCTCCTTAAAGAGCTTTCTGTTTTATTGTCACCTTGCTTTAAGCTGTAACCTGTCTTTTAAACATCAATAGCCTTCGTTTTAGTGATTGTAATAGAGAGGTTACACTGTATGGTCTTATATACACTTGTATATAGTTATCATTACGTCAGAAATAATGTTACAAATAACTTGTTTTGGAGCTTCATCTATTGTCATAGATTTTCTGTGTTGCAGGAAATTATTTCCCAAGCAATCAAACACCTACGACTTCACTGCCACAAAAGCAATCATCAAGATATAGCCCAGGTAACCTTGAACTTGTTTAATTAACCCATTTGTGCCCAGTGGATTCTTCCATCCTTATATATTGGATATATCCATTTATGATGTACGGGGTGCCTGGTCCAAATTTTCATTTTGGTTTATATTAAAATTCCTATCAGCAGACAGTATAACTCTGATCAGACGCCGCATAATGCAGCCTCTGATTGGAAACTATTTTGTCAATGTTTCTTCATTTAAAATGTATATAATCTAATTTTCTGAAGTCATTAAGAGAATATCAGCCAAAACATAGAAACTTTGTGATTTACCGTTACTTTCACCCTTCTTGATACAGCCACTGGTTAGGGTGTCGGAAAAATTCCTTACCAGGCCAGGAGAAAGTATTTTTTGTGTGGAACAGTTTGAAAGCCCCTTTCTATTGATTGAAAGGTTAATTGATTTTTCTCTGGTTACAGGTGCTATGGGGGCCGTTGCTATTGGCATGCTGATACCAGGTATGATCCTCGGGGCAGCACTACTGTATTTCTTCAGGACTAAACAGCTGGTAGAACGCCATCAGATGCATGAAATGCAAGCGATAAAGAGACAAAGACTTGAAGATCATGGAGATTCTGAGAGCTAGTGGAGGGAACAAAGTGGGCATTGTTATTGTGATAAGTAACTGTGTCTTCAGATGTGGATCAGTTGGTGTACAAAATGTATGATAGTGTAGTGAACATGTGTTAAGTAATCATTCACATGGATGTGATATTGCTGACTTTAAGACAGGTGGCAGCTTAGTCAGCATGACAGAATACAGAGAAACAAAGAGTATTGGGTAGCTGAATGCAGCACAAGAGTAATGCAGACAGTTCACATGGGAGATTTCTGCATTTGTTTAGTCCTGCAATAAACCATTCAATGTTGGAAACAAGTATACCAGTATGTATAATTTGCAAACAGTGTAAACCAGAGTCTACAGTGTAGACCAGAGTCTACACTGTTTGTTTAATTGTTTTTCTAAAATGTTTTTAAAATACAGCCTAAAATCAAAATAAGCTGGTCATTTTCAAAAGCAGAAATGTCTAAATGAAAATTACAGAATAGAATGACTTGTGTTAAAATGCAGCTTGTCTCCAAAACTGTCAAAGTTTCTTTGCATTGGACAACCAACCCATGCCACCATTACCATCATTGTAAATTAGTGATAATCAACTGATATAGCATAGACTTTATTGTCAGTAGAAATCTTAACATTGGTCACTGTTTCATTTACTGTATATCCTTCTTTTTTGATATGCATGTTCATTTTAACAAGTCCTATCCAGATATAGCAAAGTAATTTACCATTTGACCTTGACCCTTGGCCTAATTTTACTGTATTTTTCACTGATCTGTAAATTAGCCATATCTTCTTCAATTTTTCATCTACATTCTTCATTTTTGGAATGCATGTTCATCTAGACCAGTCCTATCCAGACATACTGAAATAATTTACCAATTGACATTTGACCTAATTTTACTGTATCTTTCACTGATCTTCAAATTAGCCATTACTTCTTCAATTTTCATCTACAACCTTCATTTTTGGTATGCATGTTAATCTTGACAGTTCCAACCCAGACATACCAAAATATTCTAGTAATTTACCTTGACCTATGACTAATTTTACTGCATTTTTCACTGATCTTCAAACCTATATACGGTTCTCTTGTTGATCTTTATATTTGCAAAATGACAAAAAATGCAGACCTTTATGATAGGGCTCCTGAAGGAGCTCTCAACTGTTTGTATGGGACAAGCATACTTTCCACAGGTAAAATGTTTGTATCAGAACTTTATATCTGCAGGATCATAATCGAAGGGTCTCTATAATAAGGCAATCATTGTAGACCCAGAATAAGATCTTGCTTTCTTCGTTCCCTGTTTGTAAACAGTACTGACCCTATTCAGATGCCTCTATTTCCTATGCAGTTGGTGGTCAGGGGCCCGTTTCATAAAACTTCTTACGACAAATGTTGTTGCACTTGAAGAATTGGGGGGAAAAAAATCCTTATTATAATTATGCAGCCACTGTGGACCCCCTTGGGACAGCTCCTACAGGAGCTGCCTCATCCAGGTCTATACTGTGTGCACACCCAATCTAATCCTTATATATTCAACCGAAAAAAATCTTAACATATTTGTAAAAACATGAATTTCCCACTTTCAACGAAAATTAAGGTACTGTAGAATGACAGATACATGTACCGAAAACAGGATAGACACGTGTATTTGTTTATGCTGCAATGTGACCTGAAATTCGATTGGTCAGGGAATCAAGGACAACACAGATGGGTTACTCGTTAATATATTGGCCCTTTCTGTTGAGTTGGTGAATAATAGCGATACAGTCTATGCAAATCGCTAAGGTTACGGGCGCCTCGTTCTAGTTTCAACACAACAGAAAATGGCGACGCCCACAAACTTAGCGAGAAAATATATATGATTTTTTATACTCTTGAATTACGGTAAGTGGATGCAATGGAAGATAGTTACAATAAAAAGGAACTGAATAGCTCATGCACAGCTTTGCCGCGGAACCTTTCTCAATTCGTGAAGGTGTATCTGATGGTAAAACATGTCATTGGAATCTTTTTTATTACCTACATGTACCATTCTATGTATATGTAAGTGGGAGTGACTTTGAATAGGTGTAATGGCTGTTGGGAGCAGTACGCTGTCTCAAATGTTGCAAGTTGATGCAGCTTTTGATATGGGGATTGCACCCAACCTATGAGTTTTGCTCTATATGGTAAAAAAAAGAGAGAAAAAAGTGAAAAAATAAAGCAAATTCATGATAGATTGATGCTTTGTCGTGATACTGCTCTAGAGGTTGAGTGAAAGTGTAAGCTGATTTTACTGGGTTCCGCATCTTGTCTCCTTTAAATCATTGATCGATACTGGTTTGCTGTAGAAGCTTGGGTTTGGTGGGGAGGTGATTGATTTTATTAGTTGAAATGCTCCTCTTATCTCAGGGGCCCAGAATAGTTCGGTGAAGGGGTTAATAATTTTTAACCCTTTCCCTTATAGAAGCGACTTTTAGCACATTCATTTTATTCATCCGCTGAAGAAAATAGTTCCAAATTATACCGTAATGAATATGTGTCATATTTAATACTTTCCTTATTCTAGCAGTTAATAGCTTAAAGCAGGCTGAAAGTAAAGCAGAATGCGCCTTAGGGCGCATTCTGCTTTACTTTCAACCTTCTTTAAGTAGTCATATATCTTCAATACTAGAAACAATGCTATCAGGTAAAGGGTTAAGGATAGAATCAATGATAGTGAGTACTAAGACTACTTTTTGTTGTAATAACCGGTGAGCAAGAATGTACTTTTTGTGATACTTGTGTGGCTCTCGTGACCTTGACACTCTTCTTCTGACCTTGAAAGGCCAATGCTGATTGAGGATGAGGCAAAAGCGCATTTACTTTCAGTCGGTCCTGGGCTACCATATACCAGGAATATACATGTATATATATAAATATAAATAATAATAAAAAATAAAAAAAACTACCTAAAACTTCTCCACAAAGTAAATTGTCCAAAATTTATTGGTTAAGCGATTACTACATAGCCTGTTTCTTAAGTTTTGAAAACAGGTTTAAACTTAAAGCGTGTTGAAAGTAAAGCAGATTGGGCCTGATGGCACGTTCTGCTTTGCTTTCAGCCTGTTTTGAGCTGCCTTTTTGCTAGGATATATAGAATACTCTTATGGTGCATACCATGACTGATTTAAATTATCGTTTAAAACAGAAATATACCTCTGTGAAAGTGTTGAGGATCTAAGAGCCTATGACAGTTAGGAATATATATTTTTTCTACTACAGAATGTTTTACAAGCTGTTTGTGGCAGATGTATGTATGTATATACATGACACGTGGATGCAGGTATATACATACATGTATATGCTATATAGGCGTGTATGTAAATAAATTAACCAAAGCGGTTTGGAGCTACAGATATTAATAATCCATTGAGCCTCTTTGAAATTGGACATTTAGAGTTTTTACTTGGCTATTAGTTAAATTATTAACTGGAGTTTGTTGGACATCTAATTTAGAATGGGCATTCGGAAACTCCTGTTTTTAGCTCAACGTTCATTCATATAACAATGGGTAAAAATATAAATAAATAAATGAATAAATAAATCTCTGATGCATGAAACTTACGGTACAGATTAGTGCTGAAACGGTTACCAGAATTTTGTAACCGGTTAATCGTTGCTCGTAACCGGGGTTAACCGGTTAATCGTAACTTAAATATGCCGACTGACACATCATTAGTCAGTAAGAGTTGGACGTTACACATGTACACGGAATACCGTTCAACTGTTTTACCTATACACATTTATAAATTTGGAAACCGTTTGCATGCGTGTGTAAACGATAATAAAATAATAATATTGGTGCCAAAGAACTGTTTATGAATGTTATACTTTTTTCGAACTATTTTACCAGGCATGCCGACGTAGGTCCTTCATAAATTGCAAAGAGAAGAGAAGTAGATCTATTGATCTTATAAAAGAACTTACATGTATACTGCATGATTATGTTGATCAATAAATCGTTTAAAAAGCGGCCATTTGATGTCTTCTCTAAATAAGTTGCATTTGTAAAATAATAATAACTCCAACACACGGAATAATTATGCGCGGCCGAATATGAAGACTAATCCCGCATTGTGTTATAGATATTAATTGGTCCCATTCTTGTCTTATTTTAAACCTTGAAGTGTAGATTTCAGCTAACCGGGTTTTATTATTTTATCGTTTTTGATTGGGTGGTCTAAAAATATATTTGAAATTGACATGCGGATATTCCTGGAAACCCTTGTTTACGTTTTTTCCCTACGCGAACGTCATATATAGCTACTAGGGTAGAAGTCCAAAGCAAACCGAATATTTCGAGGTCAGAAGGTTAGTAAGCGTGTCAAGTTCAACTGTCAAAATAGCGAAGGAAACATTACATCGAAGACAAGTTGTAAATAAAACTGTTCAATCGTCATTTATTGTAAAGACATGTGAAATAAGGGTTCTTTAACTCATCTTCAAATAAAATGACACGATGCAGCGAGTATTCAGTGTTGAGAACACCTGAAAAGTATATTGAATTACTTACATAAAATACTTTGTTAACGGCATCGTTTTGTGTATTGAGCTCCGTGTACATGTTAACAAAAATCAGGAAACGCCCTACCCTTATCAATCAACATGCTACTGTATTTTAAAACTTAAACATCATGTATATCATAGAGTAAAATATTTCAACTTCAAGTGAACGGTAAACATATCTGAAGGTTGTAGCTCCCGTCATATGGGGCTTCATTATTGTTAAACAAAATGGCTTCCGAGTAACCGGTTACCGACTTTGTAACCGGTTAATCGGCAGTTCATAACCGTTAACGGTTACCCGGGTAATCGTTTCAGCACTAGTACAGATGCACCAAATGGTAGCTTATCTGTGGCTCTGGAGGCTTCAACATAGTGATTAAGTAATCAAACCAGTGTTCTATTTTTAGGCACAATTTGTGATTAAAACTCAAAATGTCCTTTAAATATCTGTGTAAAATTGTGTAGAATAGTAAAATAGTGTGAATTCCATATTGTTTTGGCAATGAATATAGAGATGCTATGTTCATGTAAAATATAAGAATGTTGGAGAAAATTTTCTAATTTGCATCATGTGTTGATCTGCTAGTCCATCTGCTTCCTGATTCTTCATTCCATGTTTCGTTTCTGTGGATGGAGAGTTCGGGAAATAGTGACCTGCAATGACCAGTTGACCCCCTTCAAGTTGACGTTACACTCTATTGCCTATTTCTGACATTGGTAGGCCAGGGCTGATTGAGGGTGAGGCTGAATGCACCTTTACTTTCCAGTCAGTGTTGGGCAACCATATGCCGGAATTAAAAAAGAAAAAAAAGCAAAACCCAACTACAAAAAAGAAATAGAAAAAAAAAAGGGCAAAACTTTCTCGCGAGGTATATTCACGATTAGATAGTCCAAAATTAATTTTCTCCATTGGAAGACTGTAAAAGATGTGTTTAACACATTACCTCATGGCCTGTTTCTAGTTTTGGAAACAGGGAACTTAACTTGAAGCATGTTAGAAGTAAAGCAGAATGTGCCATCAGGCACATTCTGCTTTACTTGCAGCCTGTTTTAAGCTATTATTTTGCTAGGATATAGAAAAAATGGCTTGGGGTGCTTAGTTATGATAGAATAAAGTAAAACTATTGTCTTCAGTGGAGAGATGTTTAACCCATTACCCCATGGCCTGTTTCTAGTTTTGGAAACAGGGAACTTAACTTGAGGCATGTTGGAAGTGAAGCAGAACGTGCTTGATAGACACGTTCTGCTTTACTTGTGGCTTGTTTTAAGCTATTATTTTGCTAGGATATAGAAAAAATGGCTTGGGGTGCATAGTTATGATAGAATAAAGTAAAACTATTGTCTTCAGTGGAGAGATGTTTAACCCATTACCCCATGGCCTGTTTCTAGATCTGGAAACAGGGAACTTAACTTGAAACATGTTGGAAGTAAAGCAGAATGTGCTTGATGACACATTCTGCTTTACTCGCGGCTTGTTTTAAGCTATTATTTTGTTAGGATATAGAAAATATGGCTTAGGGTGCATAGTTATGATAGAATAAAGTAGAACTATTTTCTTCAGTGGAGAGATGTATAACCCATTACCCCATGGCCTGTTTCTAGTGTTGGAAACAGGGAACTTAACTTGAAGCATGTAAGAAGTAAAGCGGAGTGTGCCATCAGGCACATTCTACTTTACTTGCAGCCGGTTTTAAGCTATTATTTTGCTAGGATATAGAAAAATTGGCTTGGGGTGCAAAGTTATGATAGAATAAAGTAGAACAGTTTTCTTCAGTGGAGATGTGTTTAACCCATTACATGTACCCCATGGTTGTTTCTAGTTTTGGAAACAGGGAATTTAACTTGAAGCAAGTAGGAAGTAAAGCAGAATGTGCCTGATTGCACATTCTGCTTTACTTGCAGCTTGTTTTAAGCTATTATTTTTGCTAGGATATAGAAAATATGGCTTAAGGTGCATGATTATGATAGAATAAAGTAGAACTATTCTCTTAAGTGGAGAGATGTTTAACCCATTACCCCATGGCCTGTTTCTAGTTTTGGAAACAGGGAACTTAACTTGAAACATGTTTGAAGTAAAGCAGAATGTGCTTGATGACACATTCTGCTTTACTCGCGACTTGTTTTAAGCTATTATTTTGCTTGGATATAGAAAATATGGCTTAGGGTGCATAGTTACGATAGAATAAAGTAGAACTATTTTCTTCAGTGGAGAGGTGTTTAACTCATTACATGTACCCCATGGTTGTTTCTAGTTTTGGAAACAGGGAATTTAACTTGAAGCATGTAGGAAGTAAAGCAGAATGTGCCTGATGGCACATTCTGCTTTACTTGCAGCTTGTTTTAAGCTATTATTTTTGCTAGGATATAGAAAATATGGCTTAGGGTGCATAATTATGATAGAATAAAGTAGAACTATATTCTCTTAAGTGGAGAGATGTTTAACCCATTACCCCATGGCCTGTTTCTAGATCTGGAAACAGGGAACTTAACTTGAAACATGTTTGAAGTAAAGCAGAATGTGCTTGATGACACATTCTGCTTTACTCGCGGCTTGTTTTAAGCTATTATTTTGCTTGGATATAGAAAATATGGCTTAGGGTGCATAGTTACGATAGAATAAAGTAGAACTATTTTCTTCAGTGGAGATACAAGTGGATATATGTTTAACCCATTACCCCATGGCCTGTTTCTAGTGTTGGAAACAGGGAATTTAACTTGAAGCATGTAAGAAGTAAAGCGGAGTGTGCCATCAGTAGTGTTGTCACATATAGCGATGATCGATTATAATCGATCATCGATCGAAAAAAGCCATAATCGACGATAATTGATTATGATTTGCCATAATCGATTATGTTCGATTATTTATGATAAAGTTATGAAGAAGCATTGTGCATATAAAAGACAGATTGTAGCTTAATGCAGGTTGGATGTAATGTAGAATGCTTCTATGGGAGTGTTCTGCATTACTTCCAACCCACATTTAACAAAAAGCTGCCTTTCATGTGTTCACTACCGGGTATGTATCCTAAAAGTATGGTTAAGTAAGCTTTGACTGTAATGTTAATCTGAAAAAGTTGTGATCTTTAATATTTGTTCTTGAAATAATTTTTATAAATTTAATTGTTTTACATACTTGCACCAAATATATAAATGAAACTAAAACAGTTGATTCCAAACCAAGAGCTTTTCAAACAATGTTTACCCAGATGAACTGCCGCAGCAATAGTAATTAAAGGTAGTAAAAGAAGTGGTATACAATAAGTACAAAGCAAGCTCAATTAATTTGCAAATAAAAATAGGACATTAATTTAACTGTTTTATCAAATTGCTGCTTTGTTTTTGATTTGGCTTCATATGGGTGCATTGTTTGCAAAATTATGTAGATATATAAAATACAAATGCAAACATGAGTATCACATATATTCAGCTTTTCAGAGTACATATATAATAGTTTATGTTAAAACGATTATATAATCGATCATCGATCGATTATGGCTACCAATAATCGTTTATAATCGATTGTGGTTTTCGGACCGATTATACAACACTAGCCATCAGGCACATTCTACTTTACTTGCAGCCGGTTTTAAGCTATTATTTTGCTAGGATATAGAAAAATTGGCTTAGGGTGCATAGTTATGATAGAATAAAGTAGAACTATTTTCTTCAGTGGAGAGATGTATAACCCATTACCCCATGGCCTGTTTCTAGTGTTGGAAACAGGGAATTTAACTTGAAGCATGTAAGAAGTAAAGCGGAGTGTGCCATCAGGCACATTCTGCTTTACATGCAGCCGGTTTTAAGCTATTATTTTGCTAGGATATAGAAAAATTGGCTTAGGGTGCATAGTAATGATAGAATAAAGTAGAACAGTTTTCTTCAGTGGAGATGTGTTTAACCCATTACATGTACCCCATGGTTGTTTCTAGTTTTGGAAACAGGGAATTTAACTTGAAGCATGTAGGAAGTAAAGCAGAATGTGCCTGATGGCACATTCTGCTTTACTTGCAGCTTGTTTTAAGCTATTATTTTTGCTAGGATATAGAAAATATGGCTTAGGGTGCATAATTATGATAGAATAAAGTAGAACTATTCTCTTAAGTGGAGAGATGTTTAACCCATTACCCCATGGCCTGTTTCTAGTTTTGGAAACAGGGAACTTAACTTGAGGCATGTTGGAAGTGAAGCAGAATGTGCTTGATAGACACGTTCTGCTTTACTTGTGGCTTGTTTTAAGCTATTATTTTGCTAGGATATAGAAAATATGGCTTAGGGTGCATAATTATGATAGAATAAAGTAAAACTATTGTCTTCAGTGGAGAGATGTTTAACCCATTACCCCATGGCCTGTTTCTAGATCTGGAAACAGGGAACTTAATTTGAAGCATGTTGGAAGTAAAGCAGAATGTGCTTGATGACACATTCTCCTTTACTGGCGGCTTGTTTTAAGCTATTAAAATAATTTGGCTTAGGGTGCATAGTTTGATAGAATAAATTAGAACTATTTTCTTCAGTGGAGATATAAGTGGAGATGTGTTTAACCCATTACCCCATGGCCTGTTTCAATTTTTGGAAACAGGGAACTTAACTTGAAGCATGTTGGAAGTGGAGCAGAATGTGCCTGATGGCACATTATGCTTAGCTTGCGGCCTGTTTGAAGCTATTTTTTAGCTCACCTGAGCTAGCTCAGGGTGAGCTTTTGCAATCCTTGAATGTCCGTCGTCCGGCGTCAACAATTTTAGTGTTTACACTCTAGAGGCCACAATATTTATCCAATCTTTTTCAAACTTGCTCAGATGGTATATTGCCATAAGAGTTCAGATGAGTTTGATTATGGTTGAAATCGGACAAATAGGTCATGAGTTGTCTACCTTTGAACTGCTGAAAATGCCATATATAACAGTGTTTACACTCTAGAGGCCACAGTATTTATCCAATCTTTCTAAAACTTGCCCAGATTGTATATGACCATAAGAGTTCAGATGAGTTCGATATTGGTTGAAATCGGACAAATATATCAAGAGTAATCTACCTTTGAATTGCTGAAAATGTCATATTTAACGTTGTTTACACTCTAGAGGCCACAGTATTTATCCAATCTTTCTCAAACTTGCCCAGATTGTATATGACCATAAGAGTTTGGATGAGTTCGATTTTGGTTGAAATCTGACAAATAGATCAAGAGTTATTTACCTTTAAATTGCTGAAAATGCCATATTTAACAGTGTTTACACTCTAGAGGTAAACAAATTTTATCCAATCTTTCTCAAACTTACTCAGATTGTATATTTCCATAAGACTTGGGATGAGTTCATTTATGGTTGTAATCGGATCAATAGGTCAAAAGTTATATACCTTTGAATTGCTGAAAATGATATATTTGACAGTGTTTACGCTCTAGAGGCCACAATATTTATCCAAGCTCTCTCAAACTTGCCCAGATTGTATATGACCATAAGAGTTCGGAAAAAGGGTGATTATGGTTTGAATCGGACAAATAGATCAAGAGATTTCTACCTTTGAATTGCTGAAAATGCCATATTTTACTGCGTTTACACTCTTGCAACTACAGTTTTCAATGGATTGTGATTATACTTGTACACAAAGGATGTAGCTATACGTTCTGGAAGGAGTGCAATTATTGTTGAAATGTAATCAGTGTGGCAATAGTTACTTGCCCTTGATATACTTTGAAATGCTAGAAAAAGGCTTCATTTCAGTATTCTTTAGGCTTTAGTTATCTGCCTTTGATGTACTCTACTATATACTAGAGTAGGTCGACAAACTTGAATAGATTTAGAATAAAACGGGTGAAATTCAAAGGTAAAGCTATCAGGCTTCATTACAAATGGTGAGCGATATCAGGGCCTTCAGGCCCTCTTGTTTTTGCTAGGATATAGAAAATATGGTTATTTTCTTCAGTGGAGAAATAAATTAAAGGATTAAAAAGGGGCATATTTATGGGGTAATGGGTTGAAATGTTACAGTGAAATAATGGGTTATAGATATGAATTGAAACATGTCTTAAGGGAATTTGTTGTGTACATGCATAGTATGACAATTTTTTGAACTGTATAAAGTATAGGCTGAAATTACAAACCTGATCAAGTAGTCTCAACTACCTGTAGATCCCTTTTAAAGACACTCAAACCTGGGCTTCACATAACTCAAGATATCAGGAAAATTGAGTGAATGCATGACTTGAACTCGATCCCTCTTTTAAAACTCTGAAATTAGATGCTACAGATAATTATTGGAAGCGGAGGGGAGGCAATCCCCAAATGAGCTGCCATACTTCTGTTTTCAATGAATACAAAAATGGGCAAACTACTACAGGAAGAATTATCCAGACTATTTGCTTCAGAAGAGCCAGTACATGGTTTATTCTGGTATTGACCTATTTTCTTATGTATGTTTATGTTTTTGTATGTAGGTTTTCCCTACTGTGGGTATTTTTTTATTTATTTTTTTTTGGTGCTTTTTGTGGTAAAAACATTTATAAAACTATCCCTTCCACAATAACTCAACTACACATGTCTCCATTCTTCTCTCTTTCATAGCCAAAACTGTTTAATTGAATGCTTGAAAGTACACAGTCTACATATGTCCAGAGCGAGATGGAGGGGATATTTGCCAAAGATTTACCAAGACTCAAAAATGTGCCATCTACAGTATGGTATTTTTTACTAATACACCCAATACACTTCAAATGGGTTTACTTTAACGTTAAAAATGTAAATGGATGATAAAATATCAATAATTTCCATGAATGCACAGGGCCTGGGCGACAAAGATAAACGAAAGGACCTTATTAATCTTTTAAAGAGTAAAAACTATTCAATCTGTATGCTACAAGATACACATTTCATCACAAAAGAAGAAAACTATATTCGGAGCCAGTGGGGATACAAATGCTATTTTAGTAATTTTAACCCTTAGCCTGCCACTCACGACTATAGCTCCATATGCAAACAGCTTGGATCCGGATGAGATGCCGAGTAACTCGGCGTCTCATCCGGATCCAAGCTGTTTGATACTCGGACAACATTTTCAGCAATTTTGAGCAACTTTGAAGCACTTTGAAACTTGAAGCAGACGAGAAATATAGCAGACGACAATTTATTTGGCGGGCTAAGGGTTAATAGTCAATCAAGAGGAGTTGCCATATTTATAAACAATAACTTTGATTTTAAAATGAATAATATTGAATGTGATACACATGGGAATTTTCTCCTGTTGAACTGTAAGATATGTGAAAGAGACATTACGTTAATTAGTATATGGACCAAATAGAGATAATGCTGCATTTTATGAAGATGTCAAAGGAAAAATGTTACAATATGAAAATTCTTTGTTTATTTTAGGAGGAGACTTTAACATGGTACTTAATCCAGAAATAGACTCTTATAACTATGTGCAAGTAAATAATCCTAATGCAAGAAACACTGTTATAAGTGCAATAGCAGAATATGGACTTATTGACTGTTGGAGAGAGCAACATTTAGAAAACACCGAATTTACTTGGTTTAGGAGAAATCCTATTAAAAAAGCACGTCTGGATTTTTTCCTCATCTCTGAAAATCTTTTCACAGATTTAGTTGACACTAAGATACTTCCAGGTTACAGTACAGATCATTCTATGATACTTATTTCTTTGAAATTTGGTAAATTTAAGAAAGGTATTTCCTACTGGAAATTCAATAACTCTCTTTTAAAAGACAAAACATTTGTATCACAAATAAAAACAATCATTAAGGATATAAAAGTGCAATATGCCCTGGAAACTGCTGATAGAGATAGGGATATTAATGATATACCGCTGCAGGAGCTAAGCTTCAACATTAATGACCAATTATTTTTCGAAACCCTACTGTGAGCTATTAGAGGAAAAACCATTGCTTATGCCTCCCACAAGAAAACAAGAGACCCAGAGGGTCACATTTCGCTCACCTGAGGACATTGTACCATAGAATCTGACTGGGCAAGACCAAATTTTGATATAGCTATGACCCAGCTGTAGGTGCCATAATTTGATCTTGGTAGAGGACCACAATGCGAAGCTTAACATGTCAGATATTAATGATCTGGGCCTTACGGTTTATAATAAGAGAAGAAGACTTTTTAAGGTTTTCCTATAAAAACTGATAAGCCCCTGGGTGGGGCCAATTTTGGCCCAGGTGTCATAATGAACACACTTGGTAGGGAACCACAAGGCAAAGCTATATGTCAAATATTAAAGATCTGGGCCTTACAGTTTCAGAGTAGAAGATTCTTAAAGGTTTTCCTATATATGTCTATGTAAAACTGATAAGCCCTGGGCGGGGCCAAATTTGGTCAAGGTGTCATAATTTGAACAATCTTGGTAGAGTTCCATAGGGCAAAGCTACATGTCAAATATAAATGATCTTGGCCTTACAATTTCAGAGAAGAAGATTTTTAAAGGTTTTCCTATAAAAAACTAATAGGCCCGAGGGCGTGGCAATTTTTGGCCCGCGGTCATCATTTGAACAGTCTTGGTAGAGGACCACAAGGCAAAGCTATATGTCAAATTATTAAAGATCTAGGCCATACAGTTTAAGAGAAGACAATTTTTAACGGTTTTCCTATATAAGTCTATGTAAAACTGATAAGCCCCTGGGCGGGGCCAATTTTGACCCAGGGGTTATAATTTGAACAACTTTGGTAGAGGACTATAAGGCACAGCTACACATTAAATATAAATGATCTAGGCCTTACAGTTTCAGAGAAGAAGATTTTTAAAGGTTTTCCTATGAAAAACTGATAAGCCCGAGGGCGGGGCCATTTTTGGCCTGGGGGTCATAATTTGAACAATCTTCGTAGAGGACCACAAGGCAAGCTATATGTCAAATATTAAAGATCTGGGCCTTACAGTTTCAGAAAAGAAGATTTTTAAAGGTTCCTATATAAGTCTATGTAAAACTGATAAGCCCAGGGGCGGGTGCCAATTTTGACCCGGGGTCATAATTTGAACAATCTTGGTAAAGGACTATATGGCAAAGCTACATGTCAAATATTAATGATCTAGGCCATACAGTTTCTGAGGAGAAGATTTTTAAAGGTTTTCCTAAGAAAAACTGATAAGCCCCAGGGCGGGGCCATTTTTGGCCCCAGGGTCAAACTTTGAACAATATTGGTAGAAGATCATTAGGTAATGATACATACCAAATATCAAAGGTCTGGGCCTTTGGGTTTCTGAGAAGAAGATTTTTTAAGATTTTCTTATGCATTAAAAGTTGTCTATAGGGTCATGTTAGAAAATCTGGTCCCACAGCAAGGGGAATAACTCTAGCCAAAATCTTTGAACAAGATTTCGTTCCCCCTTGTCACTGATGCTTCTGACAAAGTTTGGTTGAAATCGGTTCAGTGGTTTCTGAGGAGATGTTGTTTGAAAATGTGAACGGACGCCAGACACCGGACGACGGACGGAATGGTATCACAATAGCTCATCCTGAGCCTTCGGCTCAGGTGAGCTAAAAACAGAGTTAGATAAAGAAAACAAAATTTTAAAAGAGATTGAAAAAATAGAAAAACAATCAATTATAGACTATGGAATGTTAGACACTAGAAAAACAGAATTGTTGGAATTGAGAAAAAAGAAAATGCAGGGGGTTTTCATTCGTTCAAAAGCAAAGTGGATACAACAAGGAGAAAAACCTACTAAATAAATTTAATACGCAAGATGAAATACTATCTGAGACTAAACGTCATTACAAAAATCTTTATAAAGCTAATGAAACTGATGATATATCTCTTCATGAACTCCTTGAAGATTTTGAAATTCCTAAGTTAACAGCTTTGGAACAACAATCAATAGAAGGGTCTTTAACATACACAGAAATGCTCCAAAGTCTTAAAAGAAAGTCCTGGAAATGATGGGTTTACAGTGGAATTTTTCAAGTTTTTCTGGAATGACTTGGGTGTATTTTTAGTAAGATCCATTAATCATGCCTATACAACTGGGGAACTTTCTGTCACTCAAAATCAAGGAGTAATAACCTGTATTCCCAAAGGGAATAAAGATAAAGCTTATTTGAAAAATTGGAGACCCATTTCATTGTTAAATGTGACATATAAAATAGCTTCATCATCCATAGCCTTTAGAATAAAGAACATTTTGAGTAGCATTATTAATGAAGATCAAACAGATCATACCACTCAGGCCGGCTAATAGCAACAAACATCAGATTGCTATACGATATTCTATTATATACAGATAAGTATAATATACCAGGTCTCTTGCTTTTAATAGATTTTGCGGCTGCTTTTGATACTGTGTCTTGGAAGTTCATGACAAAGGTGCTAGACTTTTTTAATTTTGGACCCTCAGTTAAACGATGGGTAAAACTCTTTTACACAAATGCTGAATCTTGCGTCATTGTAAATGGACACATGTCAGAATGGTTCACGTTACAAAGAGGCTGTCGTCAAGGTGATGCGTTGTCGCCCTACCTGTTCATTTTGTGTGCGGAAATATTGGCTATATTACTGAGAAATAACCCTAATATTAAAGGGATAAAAATAAAAGGCATAGAATATATTGTTTCACAATATGCAGATGATACTAGTCTGACCTTAGATGGTTCTCGAGAGTCTTAATTAAACACAATGAAGGTTTTAAAATTTTATGGAAAAATCTCCGGCCTTAATTTAACACTGATAAAACAAAAGTTACTTGGTTTGGATCTCTTAAAGACAGCCAGGAAATACTTTGTCCCGAGTATAATCTTGTTTGGGAAAATACAACATTTACTATCCTTGGCATAAAGTTCTCAACTAATTTAGCAACCATGGTTCATATTAATTATGGAAAACTATTGGCTTGTTGGTCAAAAAGAATCTTAAAACCAATTGGAAAATTAGTTGTAATAAAGACACTTGCCCTCTCTAAGATAAACCACTTAATTTTAGGAATACCCAACCCATCGCAAGAAAAAATCAACACTATACAAAACATGTTTTACAAATTTTTATGGAATAAATCCCCAGATAAAGTCAAAAGGTCAATAATTACACAAGATTACAAATTTGGTGGATTGAAAATGATTAATCTAGAAACATTTATAATGAGTCTTAAATCTACATGGATTAGGCAGATTTTGAGCACGAAAAATAAGTTTAGCCATTTGGTAGAATGTGCATGCCCCGCCATCCAAAACGTTCTTAAATACGGTACTTACTACATAACTAAACAATTACAAGTACCGGTAATATCAAACCCATTCTGGAAAGAGGTTTTGTATAGTTACAATAAAATCAGTCTAAATGTAAAAAATTCTCATGAAAGTCATATTCACTCGATACACCTATGGTTTAACCCAGACATTAAGGTCGGAGGAAAACCAATCTGTTACAAAAAATGGCTTACAGCAGGAATAGTGATGCTAGGCGACTTGGTAAAAACAGATGGACAATTTTACTCTTACTGAGACCTTACTGACATATTGAATATCAAAACTAACTTCCTGGAATACCAAGGCATACTTGCTGCAGTGAAAAAATTTATGCAACTAAAAAGAATAGACTATTTGCCAAACAAAAGTTTTACCCCAACCCAACCTTTAGGCTTGACAGTAATCAATGCTGACAAAAAAGGATGTAGTTCTATCTATAAAGTCTTGCTAAAAAGAGAAGAAACACCAACATCCATGCAAAAATGGAACAGTGAACTGCTGAATATACCTAACTCAATCTTATATGATCTTAAATATATTTATGCCACAGTTTTCAAAGTAACAAAAGATCCAAAAATGGTTCCAGTACAGATTAAATCACCGTATACTTGGTGCAAACTATTTGTTAAAAAAAATGAACATAATATTAGAAGATTCTTGCTCGTTTTGTAATAATTCTTCAGAAACACTTCTCCATCTGTTTTGGACTTGTGAAATCAGTAAGAACTTTTGGACTCTGGTTCAAAAGTACATAAATGACAAATGTAATGTAAGTTTACGCTTAACTGTGTCTGAGACTCTGTTCAGTAGTCTTAAATTGGACCGAGTAATCAATATCATCCTGCTGCAGGCCAAACTGTTTTTGTATGAAAATAAATTGAATCACCAATTACCATCTATTAATGTATTTAAAAAAAAGATTGTAAACATATATCAGACTGAAAGGTATATAGCCACACAAGATTTTAAAATCACAGAATTTGAAGCAATGTGGGAAAAATACAAAACTCTTACAGTAAATACTACTTAGAGTCTGTTTTTCCTAACTTACTATACATGTATAATTATTGAAGAAAGACCACATATCCACCACATCTTCACCTCTGGACAGACTGATAACTTGGTATTTCTTTCTTCTGAAGATTTCTTTTAATACTGATTCTGGAAGAAAAACAGTTCCCCTCGTACCTTGATTTTCTAATCTCTTTCCTCTCTTTTCTTCCTTTTTTGTTTATGTTTTTCTTTCTTCTCTCCCTATTTTGTAAAGCTTTTTAATGTTTTTTCCTCTCATACCTGTAAGTTTTAGAAATCAAAATTACAAAACTGTATATGTTTACTACCCTTATGTGACTTGCAATGCTTGTTTACCTGATATATGCTGTATGATACAATACTTAATAACTGTACATGTAAGCTTTGTTTGATCCTTCTCCTGCTTCTGATATATATGAATCTAGAAAATAGTGTAGACCCATATCAATTAGCTCCTACAGGCAGCTCCTACAGGAGCTGTCTGGTCAGGAACTGCACTGTTTCGTCTCATAAATCTGGATCTGACAGGAGTCTGCACGTTTCTTCCTAATCTTATATAGTATTAGCCAGTGTAATAGATGCAGATGATGAATATTCAGCAGAAGATGAATCAAACAGTTTTATACCTTGAAAAATAATTATAGTTTGTTTTTGTTGAATGAACGGTATGCAGTTGTGTGGTATCTATGTCTTTTATAGCAAGAATCGAGTTCTTTTGGTTGCCTGAAATCCAATGGTTTCACTAATCACTAGAATTGTCTCCTTGAGACGATTCTGATTGGTGGTGTCACTATGGGGTTTTGGTGTTGAAATGATAGAGAAAATGTTTATTTGTTCAGTTAATTCACTCATAATTATATGAAGTCCTACGGTTTAACATTGGAAAAAGTTTGAATCAATCTCGGTAACCTATAAGCTTTACACCAGCTTCTTTTTCGGCGGAGCTGACTGTTTTCTATTTACCGTCTTTAGCTATGTATTGTGCGCACTTTTATGATAAAATCTTTTTTCTGCAATTTGGGGGTGCGTACAATACAGGGGAACAAGACTCTAAAGCCTACCTTGACCAACGGTTAGCGCTCGTAGGCTGATGTGTTAAGATTGCGCAATACGCTGCAGGGCTTTAATTGACACCTCCCATACTAGGCGGCCGGGGATTAGGGCTGTTTATTGGAGATGACACGCTAGTGACCCCAATTATAATCAGTTATGATTGTCCGGGTGTAAACTGTTGATGTTATGACACTTGATTGCTTATAAGTTATTAAAATTAGTCTCCGATCTGAGAATGCAAGCCCTCATTATTTGAAGCTTCTTTCGAGGGAGCACGTTAGTCGTTACGTACAGTATCTAATACAATCTAAATCGGTAAGGCATTTTGAACTGAGAGAGAAATAAAGTAAATAAACAAGTTGTTATTCATAATTATTGCGTGAAATCGCTCAAAAGGAAGTAAACTTAGCTCTGGTTGCATCGTAGAAACAAAGCGTCACTGTATAAACACCCGCCATTTCCGGACCCGAACTGCGCATAATCCAATTTACTATTTCCGGATTATTCTTTTGATTTGCGGCACTCGATTTTCAGAGCGAAACTTTTTGTAACTTTTTCGGAACATTCGTATTCTACCGTATTTTTTCATAATTCAATAAATGCTAGTGATGAAATAATTCGATACAATAAATGTTTAGTATTTATATATTTTAATCCTAATAAACGCATCTACAAACTTACACAGAATAATGCGGGGTGATTCTAATCAGGAACGTATTCCGTTCCTGTTCTAATGTGACGCTAGAAATGAAAATTAAGTATGCCTATAAAATTATGTCTGGTTTCGTTTCCAGCATTTGAAACACAGTCGCATCTTATTTTTTGGAACTTCGAAGGGCGGATTTCACCCCTGACTATCAGAATACTTGTAATTATCACATATTTAACGGATTTTCTTGGTCCTAAAATATGCCTACGGAACTCTCTTCATTTAAAAACAACTGGGTTCAGCAGGAGAAATCGTGCGTACGACGGCTGACCAAAGCCTTGGGAAAAGTTTTTTTCCAGACATTTAACCCTGAAAATAAGGGTGCGTGTTATACACGGATGCGCACAATACTCGGGAAATGACGGTAGACACACTTTAATATTTGGCCACACATTTCAACCAATAATATTTGATCAGAAATTTAGAATTAAGAGCACCTGTTGAAACTGAATAGTCTGATTGGATAGTAGCCAGGGCTCCAGATAAGGGAATTGTTTCAAAACTTAAAATCTTTATTTGTGCATTAAACCCTGTGGTGTCACTATACATATGAATTGTCTCTTCAAGACAATCAAAAAGAGTGGTAATACCATAGGGTTTGGTGCTAAAAGAGGTGAAAAAATGTGATTTGTTTAGTTTACTCACTCTTATCTGGAGCCCTGTAGGCTGGTTTATGTCCCATTACAGTTTTACATGATGTGGACTGTGGGTGTATAATTTAGAGATACAGGCTGTCTGTTTACTACACTAGGCCACAGAATTGACAAAATTATGCTATGATCTGAAATCTATTTATAGATATACAGAGGAAGCTAGGTGTTTCATAATTGTTTACAACCAATTTGTTTTAATTGTTAACTATTTGTACACATTTGCCATACATTAAAAGCAATATTTTATATATGAATAGCCTCAAGTGAGTTAAAAACAATTGTGTTGTTTCATCATTATTTACAAGAGTGAAGTACAGTAGATTGTTGTATCTGTACATTTGTGTATGCTATAGTTTGTTTCAAGAAACTCTATGAATGGAACAATAGATTAATGTGAGGATCTCCTACCAGTAGCTAGGATATGAGTTAAATTATTGTTTTGTTTTGCATTTCTGTACATGATAGTTTTGCATTTTAAATAAAAGTTACTGTTTCAATTGAATACTTGTATTTTTTGCTTTTCAATCCAAGATATATATTCTTTGAAAACCTCAATTTAATTCAATTTTGCACACCCATCTATATAGCCTTAGTTCAACCACTCATTCCGCCGAATATCTTTTTTAAAGATATTTCTTGTTATACTTCTGTATCAAGAGCAACATATACCTTGTTTATCTGGGTATGCACCTATATCTTGCGTGTTTAATGGAAAAGTCAGAAAATTGTACCAAAAAGAGAAACTTTTTGAGTCGTGAAGGAGTATGTTGGGTCATGTCAGAAAAGGTCAATGTTATTATGTAAGATTGGCTAAATTCAGTGCTGGCCAAAACTTTTAAACTATTATGCTTTAAGACCAAATGACTTTATATTTGTACTTAACCTCAGAATACTTAACCTCAGAACACATTACACTTAGGAAATAAACATATTTCCCTTCAGGTATTAGGTATAGATGCCACACACTGTAACTATTTTATACGAACTGGTAAATCTCATATGTAGAGTATTTTGTCCTATATAGTATTGGTAATGTACAAGCCACATATGGAATGAAGATCTATGTAAATGTCTCTAGTTCTATGCAGGAGGTAACCTACAGTGGGTTTGGTTTACCAAAACCTACGGTTAGACTAGGTAGAGTGCTTACTTTGCCCACCCATTATAACTATTAATTAGTTGCAGCAACCACTATCATTACTCCTTCGAAATATTTAAGATTGTATGGGCTGACAGTGGCGATCAAGATTGGCGGACACTACTGAAGCTCCCCAATCGTGGTCACCACTGTCTGAAAAATAGGTACAGTAGAACTTCGATGTGTCGAACTTCAAAGAGTCGAGTTTCTCGATGTGTCGATTTTTTCTTAAAGTCCCAATTTTTCATCTTATATAACCTTATTAAAAACCTACTTATGACTCGAGTTTTTATAAGTCGAGTTTTTCGCTATATCAACTTTTTTTCTCGGTCCGTACGTACTGTTTCACTCAAAATTCAGTACACATGTGTCGATATTCGACTGTACAAAATTTGACTGACCGGCATATGGTGTGTCGAGTTTTTCACACCTCAGTGACCATCTTTACTCGATTGATTGTCGTGAATCAGAATGACCTGACTACCCAATTATCCAGGACAAACAGGCCAACACCTTCTGAATGTGTCAAAAGCCCCGTGTATTCCTTGATTCATCAACTCTTTTCCATATTTTATTCATCACGGACTTAATCATAGCACCCTTATTTCATTTTGTGTAAAGTCAATATAAACCGAACGTTAAAGCATATGCGTAGTTCGGTCGATGTTTTTATGCCGGAAGAGAATGTGTGTGTAATAGACAAAGAACAACTCACGCGGAACCCATCCAGAAATGTGTAGCATCAATAGTTATGCAATTAACCTTATCCCTCTAAGGAGATATTGCTACTATTTTAAGAAAAGGGTTTCCCCTGAATCTGGTTCCAGCGTTTCGAAAGAATGTATATGCTGGAATGGGTACAAGAACCTGTGTGCAGATAAAAAACTAGCCTGGTCATGTCCCTTTATCTTCAGACAGTATGTCTATAATGAAGTGGTGAGTAAAAAATAAAAATAAAATGGCCACACACAACCTTTGAAAGGAACTTTTTGGGTCACTTACAATGGAGACATATACAGTTATAAGATAACTTTGGGGAAAAAACAAAACAAAATTAACACCACCAAAAACCCCCTTATATAGATCTATACTCGAACACTGAACCTGTTTTACTGGAATATATGGCGATATCTCTCTTTTACGAATACTATATACATGCCTAACTGATCATACGAAATACAGATGACGATATGACTCCTAATAACCCTTTACCTCAAAGCCTGTTTCTAGATTTGAAGACAGGGAACCCTTTAAATCGGGTTAAAACTAAAGCAGAATGCGCCTTAAGGCGCATTCTGCTTTACTTTCACCCTGTTTTTTTAAGCCACAATCTGCTAGTATATAAGTAATATTTCTTACTGCACATGTTCGTGCCTTTGTGGATTTGAGCTATTTTTTCTGGCGGAGAAATGAATAAAAAAGCTCAAAAAAGGCACTTCTATCAGGTAAAGGGATAATCAACTTAAATCTAGTGTTTCTGTCAGAGAGTTTTTCGCTGTATATCACAGATCTTACTTGTATGTTTAAACTGTCACACTGAAAAACAGATTTGTAAGGTGAGATTGGGATGGTTCCCCGACCCAATCCTCACCAATGACGGGGATAATAAAAAATTAAACTACGCAAGTAGTTTAAAATTTAAAAAAAAAAATTCTCTTGATCCATTTCTCATCTCTGTTTGTTATATACCTTTTTGTTTCACCATTTACTCCATAGCTACACATTTTTAAGCTGTTAACTAAAGAAAATATATCCATATAATATAGTCATAAATATTATAAAAAGTTATGTCCATCGCAAACAGTGGAACCAGATCAAACTTCAGATAACCTGGCATCTAATCAGTCTCCAAAACTGTTTGCCACCTAGATTAAAATGAATGATCATCATTTTTCAAAAAGTTCTCAGGGCTCCAGATAAGGGGAGTATTTCAAAAACTAAAATTTTATTTCTGCATTAAACCCTATGGTGTTCCTACTCATTAGAATTGTCTCTTCGAGACAATTCTAATGAGTAGTTACACCATAGGATTTTGTTCTGAAACCATTGAGAAAAAAGTATGATTTGTTCACCTACTCTCTCTTACCTATCTTATCTGGAGCCCTGAGTTGTCATTTTCTCCTTATTATCAATCGATTTTGCATTTAGTTTCATTTCAACGGAATAGAATAACGCCTTCTCCATTGTTTTAGTGTTTTATGCAAGAACAATAAATAAATGTTTAGTTATGGAATAAAAGAAACTGAAACACAACAGCCTGCATTCTTTTATCTGTCATCCACTTACTCTGTGTCTGATTTGGATCTTAACTGTTTGCCACAGCCTGAAGGTGCCTTCTGCTTTACTTTCAAACTGCTTTACATGGTCACCTGTCTTAAAAGCTAGACACATGCTATAGGGTAATGGGTTAATTCAACAATAGTTAGAATCTGATATAATAATATAATTCTTCACATTCTTAGATGTGTAAGAAAACAAAATAACAAACAACTAAATATGTAAAAAAGGGATTTATTTAAACTTTAAACACTTGATAGATAAATACATAAGAAAGATATAAGAACATCGCAAAACAAAAATTAACCCTTAGCCTGCCACTCACGACTATAGCTCCATATGCAAACAGCTTGGATCCGGAGGAGACGCCGAGTAACTCAGCGTCTCATCCGGATCCAAGCTGTTTGACACTCGGACAACATTTTCAGCAATTTTGAGCAACTTTGAAGCACTTTGAAACTTGAAGCAGACGAGAAATATAGCAGACGACAATTTATTTGGCGAGCTAAGGGTTAAAGGGAGACTGATGGTTTTGTGCTTAAATCTGACCAATCCCACAACAGAATGCACGCTTATAAGGTATTGCAGCAACAAAAGGGTTAATTCCCTTCACTCATTGGATATCTTTTGCTTCATAATTGTCATCTGCTTTAATTTGTAAAGGTGAACGTTTGGAATGTTAAGTTAACTCTTTCCCTTGTAGAAGCGACTTTTAGCACATTCATTTTATTCATCCGCTGAAGAAAATAGTTCCAAATTATACCGTAATGAATATGTGTCATATTTAATACTTTCCTTATTCTAGCAGTTAATAGCTTAAAGCAGGCTGAAAGTAAAGTAGAATGCGCCTTAGGGCGCATTCTGCTTTACTTTCAACCTTCTTTAAGTAGTCACATATCTTCAATACTAGAAACAATGCTATCAGGTAAAGGGTTAAAGAAACAATGAACATGAAATAGTTTTGACCATTTGATCTTGGTCTACACTGTGTGGATCAGGATCCAAACTGTTTGCAAATACATGTACAAGTACACAATGGGGAAGGGGTTAAAAATGCAACCAACCCTTCTTTATTTAACCATATACCCCATAATCTCTTTCTGATTTTGAAGACAGGTGACCACTCAAAGCAGGTTGAAAGAAAACCAGAGTGTAGCTTAAGACAAAAGAGGGTCATTGTATATTCACCTTATACAATGGAACCTCTCTTCAACAACACTCAAACACTGCCAACTCTGGTCGCTTAACCCTTTCCCATATAGAAGCGACTTTTAGCGCATTCATTTTTTTCATCAGCCAAAGAAAATAGTTCCAAACGAAACAGTCATGAAAATGCACCATAATAAATATTTTCTATATCCTATGGAATGGTAGCTTAAAGCAGACTGAAAGTAAAGCACAATGTGCCTTAAGGTGCATTCTGCTTTACTTTCAACCTGCTTTAAGTAGTCACTTGTCTTCCAAACTAGAAACAAGCCATGTGGTAAAGGGTTAATACAGGTGCCTGCCTAATGAGGGAAACATGTAATGCAGAAGGAGCTTTCTGCATTGTTTGTAGCCTGCATTTAACCCTTTCCCCAATAGAAGCGACTTTTAGCGCATTTAATTTATTCCTCCGCTGAAGAAAATAGTTCCAATTTATACAGTCATGAATATAATTCATAAGAAATATTTTCAGTTTCCTTGCAGATTATAGCTTAAAGCAGGCTGAAAGTAAAGCAGAATTGCCTTAAGGCACATTCTGCTTTACTTTCAACCTGCTTTAAGTAGCCACCTATCTTCAAAACTAGAAACATGCTATGTGGTAAAGGGTTAACAGCAACTTGGTTCTAAATACAATGTATACCTTATGTACATAAGTGATACACAAAAGAAGGGGTACTGTATCTTTAATGTTGAAAATACTGATTTATTACATATCCATTGTATGATATGCTTTTTATCATGTCTGTGTTGATTATATTGTAATATTATACATATCCTTCGTATGGAGTATATAAAACATTGAATTCAATTGAATTGAAGTTAATACTTAAAAATGTGTATCTATGAAATTTGCTTCTTTTACAAACAGTGTACATATAAGATGTACACATATCCTATATGCACATATCCTATGCAAAAAGTGTAGACCTAGTTCAGAGAGCTCTCCGACCAGGGTCTGCACTGTTTGTCATTTCCAACTAATTACAGAAACAGCTATAGATAGCCATATATTGACTAGACTTAATTGTAAAGTGGAATTGTCTTTTAAAGTTTCAGAGAAAGTTTAAAGGAGAAGAACTTATATAAGTTTGAACCAAACTTGTTTTCTAATCATAATATTTATATGTGAAATTGTATGTATTGTCAGTCATGACTGTATCTATTTTGAAATAAAATACTGTTTAAACTAAAGTTTCAGAATTCAATTCAAAATACGCTATTCCTACCCATTTACGCGTTGACAAGTGGTTGCTAATAGCAGACTGAAAGTAAAGCAGAAAGCCTTTACAAGCTTTCTGCTTTACTTTCAGCATGCTTTAAACATCTACCTGTCGCGTAGCAAGAACATTTTCCAGAATATGGTTGATTATAGATAAAGGGGTCAAAAGGCATGGCTAGGGAAGGAAGAGGATTGAACAAGTAATATAATGGTGGTGAAAGGCTTAACCCATTACCCCATAGCCTGTTTCAAGTTTTTAGCTCACCTGGCACGTAGTGCCAAGGTGAGCTTTTAGGATCGCTGGATGTCCGTCGTCTGTCCGTCCGTTCACAATTGTTCGTGAACACTCTAGCAGGTTCAAATCTCATTGGATCTTAATGAAACTTGGTCACAATGTTTGCCTCAATGAAATCTAGGTCAAGTTTGAATGTGGGTCATGTCCGGTCAAAAACTAGGTCACTAAGTCAAATTATCGAAAAACCTTGTTAACACTCTAGAAGCTACAAATTTCATTGGATCTTCATGAAACTTCATCAATATGATTGCCTCAATAAAATCTAGGCCAAGTTCGAATGTGGGTCATGTCGGGTCAAAAACTAGGTCACTAGGTCAAATCTTCGAAAAACCTTGTTAACACTCTAGAGACTACAAATTTCATTGGATCTTCATGAAACTTCATCAAAATGTTTGCCTCAATGAAATCTAGGTCGAGTTCGAATGTGGGTCATGTCCGGTCAAAAACTAGGTCCCTTGGTCGAATCATCGAAAAACCTTATTAACACTCTAGAGACTACAAAATTTCATTTGATCTTCATGAAACTTGAAAAAAATGTTTGTCTCATTGAAATCGAGGTCAAGTTAGAATGAGGGTCATGCCCGGTCAAAAACTAGGTCACAAGGTGTACATGGTTACCAGGTGAGCGATTTAGGGCCATAGTGGCCCTTGTTAAGATAGTTAAGGCACATTCTGCTTTACTTTCAACCTGCTTTAAGCTATTATCTGCTAGAATATAGAAACTATTTTTTTATGATTCTTATTTATGACATATTAAATTGGAACCATTTTCTTCAGTAGAGGAATAAATTAAAGGCATAAAAAGGCGTTTTTATGGGGTAATGGGTTAAAGCAAGACTGACAGGGTTTAACCATGTCGTTTTCGCAGACGATGGAAGATATCCCGTCCCATTTCACCAAAAGTTGTATGATTTCGCAGATACTCAGTACAGATAGGCCAATCCAGAGACCAAGCGCCCCGCTACAGCTTGCTAAATACGTAAACACCTGAAACAAACAAACAATGAAACACATTACAAAGCAACACCTCTATTACCAGGCTTAACCCATTACCCCATAGATACACCATTTTTTACCTTTGATTTATTCCTCCACTTAAGAAAATAATTCAATTTTATACAGTCATGAAACAGCAACATAAGAAATATTTCTTACATCCTAGCAGATTGTAAATTAAAACAGGTTGAAAGCAAAGCAGAATGTGCCTTAAGGCACATTCTGCTTTTCTTTTAACCTGTTTTAAGTGTTCATCTTCTTTTAAAACTATAAACAGGCTATGGGGCAATGGGTTAATATTTAATGTTGAAGGATTAATGTTTGGGACTGCTTAAAGCAAAATGAAAATAAAGCAGAAAGCTCAACATCTTGGTCATAACAAACCAAATCAAAAACGTACCCACTATAATGGTTAAAACGTACCCACTTATGTGGTCCAATCATACCCATGTATAATGAAACAAGAGGGCCTGAAGTCCCTGATATCGCTCACCTGTTGTACTGAAGCCTGATAGTTTACCTTTCTGTTTCACCCGTTTTAATCTAAATCCATATCAATTTGTAGTATAGCATGTGAACAATTTTGGAATACAACCTCATAATTCTAGTATAGTAGAGTACATCAAGGGAAGATAACTAGAGCCTAAACAATACTGAAATGAAACCTTTTCTAGCATTTTAAAGATATCAAGGGCAGATAACTTGGCACAATGATAAGAGTTCAACAATAATTGCACTCCTTCGAGAACTTATCGCTTTAATACACTTTGTGTTCAAGTATAATCAAAATCCATTGAAAGCAGTACATAATTATATAGTTGCAAGAATGTAAACGCTGTTAGATATGGCATTTTCAGTAATTCAAGGGTAGATAACTTTCGACCTATGTGTCAGATTTCAACCATAATCACACTTATTAGAACTTATATTGTCATAAACAATCTGAGCAAGTTTGAAAAGATTGGATAAAAAAATGTTGCCTTAAGAATGTAAACACCGTTAAATATTGCATGTTCAGCAATTCAAGGGCAGATAACTCTTGACTTATTCATCCGCTTTCAACCATACTCGAACTCGTATGAACAAGTTTGAGAAAGATTGGATAAACATTGTGGCCTCTTAAGTGTAAACACTGTTAACATTGGCATTTTCAGCAATTGAAAGGTAGATTTGTCGGATTTCAACCATAATCGAACTCATTGAACACTTATGGTAAAATACAATCTGAGAAAAATTGGATTAATATTGTGGCCTCCAGAGAGTAAACACTGTTAAGTATGACATTTTCACCAATTTAAAGGTCGATAACTCTTGACCTATTGGTCGGATTTCATCCATAATCGAACTCATCCGAACTTTTATGGTAATCTGAGCAAGTTTGAGAAAGATTGGATAAATATTGTGACCTCTAGAGTGTAAAGGCTAAAATTGTTAACGACTAACAACGGACGTCAGACATTCAAGGATTTCAAAAAGCTCACCCTGAGCTAGATCTAGCTCGGGTGAGCTAAAAAGCTTTCATTTCAATAATATTTTGGAAGTGATTTGATTTAAAAGTATAAATTACTATAAAGTTGAAGGTTATCAAATTGTTAATTATTAGTGGCTCGCAACCGGATTTAGCATTAAAAATAGTAATTTGTAAATATATGTCAAATGCTTATATAAATGGGTAAGATTTAGTTTAGGATAATAAATTCTGTTAAAAAATGCATTTAAAAGAAAAAAAAAGAAAAAGCTCTGGTGGGATTCGAACCCTTGACCCTCCATGCGGAGACAAACATGACAAAAAAAGAAGTGCCTTTATCCACGCGGCTACTGACCCTCTCTATCTATATGGTAGCGAATTAACGTACTTCACCGGTTGCGATTGATATACATTATTCGGCTCAGGTTTATGTCTGAGCCCGTGTAGAGAAGCAACAACAACAACTATACCGTCAGCTGACGCTATAGAAAAACGATGGAAAATATCTAAAAAAAGCTAAGCTTCGGTGACGATTCTTGAGACTTTTTTTGGACTGATCATATTTTTTTAATGTCAGAAGCCAAATAATGCCACAAGAGTATTTTATTTTATTTTGACAAGTACACCATCCGGTTGCGAGTCCCTTTAAGTCATTTGTAAAGTGTCTATATACACTGTTTGTAAATGACGAGTAAGTTCGTCGCTAGAGTCGAATGTGAAATAGATCTACAGTAGACTTTGATATCTCAAACTCGGTTAAGTCGAACATACCCGTATTTCAAAGTTAAAACGTAGATATGTAAAAATAGTCAACAAACAACACGTAATTTCAACTTATTTCATCTTTATTTTTTTTTATTTTTTTTTTTTAAAGTTAAAACGTGGCTTAGCCACGTTTTAACTTTGGAATACGGGTATGTTCGACTAAACCGAGCATGAAATATACAGTTCATATGTCGAACTATCGGATAGTTCGAGTTTAACGAGTTCGAGATATCGAAGTTAGACCGTAGTTGACATGGCCAGATATACGTTCCTGACTGTCTAATATACGTTCCCGATATGGCATAAGAAAAAACATACCGTTGTCGCTGGTGTCTCCATGATGGACTCAAAGTTCAGTGTTTTATAGTAAAAGTTGAGCTGGATAAAGTTATTACTGAAATAAATATATCAGCGACATATTTACAGTAGGTAAACAACCATTTGCGACCTTCTCAACTCGGATGATCCTTAAATACATGTACGTGCCTTACATGACATTTGGAACCCTCGCTTCCGTTGATGGAAAACCAGTACTTTAACCAATTTACGCCCAGTGGATTCTTCCATGTTTATATATTGGATTAGTCCATTTTATCAATGGGATGTCTGGTCAACATTTTCGTTTTCATTTTGTTTTATATTGAATTTCCTTTCAGCAAACAGTGTAGACTGATCAGAGTCTACACTGTTTGCATATGTCCCATATATGGGATCGTGGGCACAAATGGGTTTACCAATTACCCTTTAGCCTGTTTCTAGTTTTACACACAGGTGACCACTTCAAGCAGGTTGAAAGTAAAGCAGAATGCGCCGGAAAGAACAGTAGGCTTTACTGTCATCCTGTGTGTTAATGGAGTAATGGGTTAAGTAACTTTTACATTTGGCCTGCAGTAAGTTTATAGAGTCCGAACGATGACTGTATGGGATTCTCTTGTAAACTAAACAAAGTGCGATCGAACAAACAAAAACATATTTTCAATGTATAAAGTGCTTATGTTCTAAATTGTGTTGTTTATTACCATTTCGTCGTCAAATTTTACCGTCTGCTTAATAAAAGTATAATAATAATTATAAAAAATAACGACTTCATTTCATGTGGATTACATATTTGGTATCAAACCAACAAACCATTTTTCAATATGGTCCACAAACAATATTAACATATATACAACACGAATCATGTAAGGGAACAAAATTACAAATCAGTATTTTTTAAACATTTGCAAACAGAGTGGACCCAGAAAAGACAGTTCCTGTAAGAGCTCTCCAAGGAATTTTAAAGATCAAGCTGAAACTGATAACGTATTAGTGTCATTCTGAGAATTCAAGATTTGTTATTTATATGCTTTATCGCTGTCTCAGGCAAAACTACAGTCTGTTCAAATTCATCGACTATAATTGTATGCAAAATGCAATTTTTTTTTACTGAGGAAATATGGAATCTATTTGACATGAGTGCCAACTATTTTGTATTCTGACCAGACGCCGTGTTGGATCCAAAATGTTTGCATAATGATAGTCGGGTTTGCAACACTGAATTTGGATCCAGATCAGACGCCGCGTACGTCTGATTTAAATCCAAACTGTTTGATACTTGTATCGATATCAAGTTAAATCTAGTTTTGAAATGATCTTGCAGACAACTATATCGAAGTAGGGGACATTATGGTGGTGAAGGGGTTAAAACTCACGATTAATTGGTTAACGACAAACTTACGAAATATCCAAGACAGACGCAAATTGCCACACTCGTTCGGGTACTGTGCGCACACATTTTGCTTCAGGAACGCCTGAGGATGGGGGAAAAACGCACTCAATGCGACGTACACTAGCTTGTCCCGTATAAGTACAGCGGAAAAGACGTTATTCTTTCTTGTTTTAAAAACCGTAAACGAAGCCCAAATGCATTGCAATATATTGTTGAAAAGGAACTCTTTTTGACAATTCTGACTATGCATGTTAATCTGAGAGGCAACCAATTTGGAGCCTGATCAGACGCCGGGTTACCTGGCGTCTGATCTTGCTCCAAACTGTACATGCAATGAAAATTATAATTTTATAGTAAGCGCGTTTATTGGGAAATATTGACGTCTTTTCTACCGTAACGCCTTTTCATGCTGAAATTTTCATATGATTCCGCCTTTGAAAACTTTTATTTTGATGTTAGAGCTGTATTTAGAAAATATTTCAGAACTAGAAAGCATAAATTGTATGAAATAAGGCTAATAATTTCTTTAAATTCAAACATCGAAAGTATGTATTCAAACACCGTGGTTCAGCTGCATGGCCATACTTCTATGAAACATTAAGGCCTCTTAAACTCCTGACCACATACACGTTTATATGTGGCATATGTGCAGCCATCCTGTAAAATAACTAGAGGGATGGCTTTGTCGGTATATTAGACAAATATGATGCCCCGCCGGCAAAAAATTGACTAAGTTAAATAACTGTAATTTTGTGAAAAATTAAATTCAGTTCAAAATCCTGTTCACATGCATGTATCTAAGGTATATGTGCAAACACTCAGCCAAGTTATAAGGTTGTAGCTAGAAAACTGTAGGAGGAGTAAGCCGGACAAAGTATGTACTGTTTGTTGGACGGACAGGTGTACGGACGAACACAGACGGACGAACAGACAGGGGTAAAGCAGTATGCCCCAAACAGATCGTCGCGGGGACATAAAAATGTTGTAGCTTCAAACTGTTGGAGTTAGATCGTATACATGTACCATATTGAATAAATAAAAGGGAGATAATTCATAGTTAAATGTGGCAAACGTTATATGCAGATTTGGGGAGAGTTCAGAATAGATACTAATGTTTAACTGGGTGTGTACAGTATGTGTGAGTTTTCCAGTTCAAATTGAGAGCAAGTTTCATCTGAAAGACATTTTTGTTTTTCGTTATCGTAAGGGATTTGTTAGTGGACTTCATTTTATATAGTATTCCAATGTATGTAACCATGTGCAAAGTGTTTATGTAACAAGCCTCGGATTCTGTTTTCGTCATATTCATCATGTCGAGAGTTTTCTAGGAATTTAAACCTTTCCTCCAAATAAGCACCTTTGGATGCTTTTACCTACATCTCAACATAAGCACCACAACTGATTTGTTTTTGGTGTTGAAAGCATTGGCAGTCGTACACACATGACAGCTTAAACTAAAAACAAAAGACAGTGATCAAGTAATATTGGTCAAAAGTTTTGTCACCATCATAATATACCAGACTACATCAATACATTGTTTTTTGGCTACATTGAATGAAACTTGCGGCCAGGACTTTTTTAAGCCAACAAATGAAGCGTGTTTGACAATTTTCTGGCGCCACATCTAGAGATACACAATCAAACCAGCAACAAGTGAACATTGAATGACAAGTTGGTTAGTATTGTTCGACAATATTGACCTGACGTTGGTGACCTCTATTAGCATAATTTCACACTTTGTTGCATATCTAAATATAGCTTCGGAACACTTCGTTATCATTTATACGAGAACGCACATTGTAAACACATCGATGCCGAGAAAATATAGCATTGCCCGGTTCCTCAAATATCGACAAGTATTTAGCGCAAATGGTAAGGAAGACGACTATACATTATTTTTCCGTACAGTCAGTGGTTCGAATCCCATGCAATACTCATACATTTTTCAAATTTTTATAATTTATACTGTTTCTTTTAAGTATTCATACAACATCTCTTTCGATTGGAACACG
Organism: Gari tellinella; assembly: GCA_922989275.2. Lineage (NCBI taxonomy): Eukaryota > Metazoa > Mollusca > Bivalvia > Cardiida > Psammobiidae > Gari > Gari tellinella. The sequence continues at coordinate 60,298,114 of OV277858.1, forward strand.
ATTCTTTTGTTATTTAAAAAAAAAAATGTCATAGCGTCTGTTTGGTCTATAAAATAACGTTTAATAAAATAAAAATATTTCCCCCTCTATAAGATTCGAACCCGGAACCTCGATGTTACTAACCCCTTGCTCTACCGACACACCTATTAAAGATGAGTTACATCTGAGGGTTGTAAATTAGGTATATATTGGCAAGAGTCGCAGGTGAGGACATCGATGATCTTACCTGAATTAATACCCACTCGAAAGCGCAACATTTTAGTTGATACGATTATACTAGGAGACTCGGAAATAATAGTTTATCAACACAACATTTTTAACTTGCTCAAAGTGGAGTGTTAATCCACTGGGGATCACAACTGTAACAAAATTCACGTAATCAGCCGAAACAACCGACACTGTACGATCCGCTATCGATTATTGATTTATACAGCGTCATCTTGCAATAATTTATTCATGCATAAAGTTCAAACAGTTTGCCAGATTTGGTAATAAATCCAAACAACAATGTTCAACATAACAGACAATCATATTTTTTACATTAAAAAAAGAAAAAAAAAGCGTGAAAAAGTTTTTGCCATTAAACAGTTGAAGAGGTTATTTTATCTTTCTCTAAGATGTGATGAAGTATCTGATATCATATCTTGCATTGTCAGATCTGTCTAGTGTATAGTTTACAGGCAGTTTACTGACAATACCATTTTGAAAATGTTCATAATATGATAACAAAACAATGCCTGAACTGCAGTTTTAACCCATTACCCCATAAATTTATACGCCTTTTAACGTCTATAATTTATCCCTCCACTGAAGAAAATAGTTCCAATTCATACAGTTGAGAATATAAATTAAACATTGGAAAAGATTTCTACATTCTAGCAGCTGGTAGCTTTAAAGCATGCTGAAAGTAAAACAGAATGCACCTTAAGGCACATTCTGCTCTACTTTCAAACTGCTTTAAGTGGTCACCTGTCTTCAAAACTAGAAACATAGTATGGGGTAATGGGTTAAGTGTATTTTGTCTCCATCCCTTTAAGTTATCCTCCTTGATCCACGTGTCTCCTTGTTATTTGCTAAACTGCTGTCATCAGCTTCATCCATTTCTGTCATTCATCCAAGTAACTTTTCATTTGCGGGTGTTGTTGAATTCATTTCGCTTTTGGTGGAACCATCCAAGCAGAAACACACAGTAAAGAACTCATCATAGTGTTAATTACATAATGAGTTACTAAATGCATGCTTCTGAAAGAATAGGCTATCTCTCTAGTCCAATTACACAAAAACATCAGATTATGTGTTTATTATACCGGTAGATCTCTACATAGCAGCAATTCGTTGTGTTGAATCAGACTGTATAGAGTGAGTGCTGCCATCAATCTCAAATCCTGGCATTTTATATAGATTGGTGCAGAAACTGACAGATGAGGAGACTTCCCGGCTAACCATTTAATACAAATTCCCATGGCAATGTGACATTCAAATACATCTGTGAAACGCATAACATTGAAATTTTCGCAAATTTCCAAACATTTTTTTTTTGAAAAACGCATGTCTCCCCTGGTTATTGTCCAGAAAGTGAAACGAAATCAAAAATCGAGTTTTAGTAAATGCAGTCCCAACCATCCCCTCCTAAGAAGCAACCAGTTAACAAAACAAGAGACATAACGATGTCAAGTCCAGAGTTTACACTGTTGTGCCAAAAAGCACGTTACTTTCGCTCTGTTGACCAAGACAGGTAAATACGACTATCAAATAAACCCCCATCCCATCCACTTGTTGCACCGGTAGAAAAAAAACGTGACGGGTTTCGATACTGATCTGTTTCTACTAATCCGATTTCTTTCTTGGTAGTGTCTTGTCCTAGTGTTGCTGGCCATAAATAAGTTCCCACCCTGGAAATCTGTCATATGTTTTTGATGTATTTTAGCTGTGTAAGGTAAACAGGAACCTGTTGATTAACTTAAAGTCACTAAGGGTAAATATCTTTCAAAAGCTGAATTAATTTCTGATTAGACAGAGAGGCGTACATAAATTACTGCCACTCGTTTAATCGTTCTTTGTCAATGTTTTGTAGACCCAAATTGGCAATCCTACATCAAGTTTTGAAGCATATCAAATATTTCAAGATGTAATATTAAATATTCGGAAAAAAGATTCAATTTCCATACAAAATGATAAAACCTACAGTAATTGCGAATTTGTTTCGTTCCACAGCGTGTGTATATCGTTAATATTCAATATACTACATCAGACCTGACTTTCCGTTTGTCCCCCATATATACAGTACAGTACTTACTTTGTGCACTAACTCCTCCATTCCTACAGCTTTTAAGGTACTTCGCATATACGTGTAGTTTCCATACGATTGTTATGAAACTTTTCATGAAGAATGATAATAGCCTAAGAAACAATGTGTGTAAATATAGGCAAAATTTATCGTGTGGTTTGTCTTTAAGGTCTTTTTTCTGACAAAAACCTAGAATTTTGATGATTTTATTTTTCTTAAAAATGAATAAAGCTAATGACTATAATTCTCACCCAATAAGTAGTCCACAACATTCATTACAAGAAAAGCTAAACACATTTTGAATAAAGGTGTTCAGAAAGATGTTATCAGCTATTTAAATTTTGCAAAATGCTAAAAAATTGAATTACAAAAAGCTGACTCATTCAATGTATATTTGTTTTCATTTTATTCAAATATATGGTTGATGAACTAGTCAGTCTGAAAAAATTAGAAAATATTACAGTCAGGATTTGTTGTAATAACATATTTTCTTATCAAAATGTGGGATATTTGTTGTTTAGATACAGTTACCTACCTTAGAATTAAAACTTTGTCATTAAAATGCATTATTATTTATTCATGGACTTGCATACAAGGTTTATTATATTGTTTTAACATAATTATAATGGGCAATATCGATCTTGAAAAGGTTAGCGTATTGATAAGCTTCAATGTGTGGCTTTATAGTTCGATCAAATCGTTTACATGTATACCGATTTAATTGACTTGTAAGTCATTAAACTAAAACGTACAGGTAAGTGGACATATACTTGGACCGTAAACATCACTAGTTCTAATCAACGAAGACTAAACATAACATGTCTCTTGATTACTGCGTTATGGATTGACAAGTCAATAAATCGGACACTAAAGAAAATATTTGGATCGGATGGGTCTCGACCTATGACCTTTTGATTGCTACATGTAGTCAACCACTATACTAACTGCGCTATGAAGGATTATACCAATTCGTATCAACATTTCCTTTATATAAATTTTCTAGTATAAACACGTACGAAAACAGTCTGTGTCGTCAAGACGCATATCCGCTCGCCCGCAAGACCGACTTCCGGTAGCCAAAGGCCTTAAACTACAACCTTATAAGTTTGCAGACTATTTCCAGGCACATATGTCACAGAGATCAGATTTTGATCTGGTCTTTTTCCACAGATTTGCATTAGATTGTTCGTGCACTCAGGGTCTGATGTGGTTTTTGAACTGTCTGCATAAAAGGTGGTCTGCCGTCTTCTCTTATTTGGGGCTCGAACGTGTCTTGATCGATATTATATGTATATCTCTGAAATCCGGACAGTTGTGAGGGTTCAAAAAGGATCTAAAGACGAAAAGTTGTATTTTGGGTTGCGATGGTGTTGCATAGAGCTTTGATATGAGTTTTCTGTAATATAATCGTGCTACATCGAACGACTAGTCTACATGTTAGGGAACCGTTGGTGTTTGTGTCCGGTTTTCAGATGTGCTACTGTATTTCTACATACGACCGTGGGAAATTATACTATATCCGATCAACGTCACAATATGACGTCATACAACCATAATTTTATGTGATGTAATGCTTGTGTATATCATATTAACATATTATATCGTATGTCTTGCTTAGTCTGGTTCCCGTCGTGCTACAAGAACGGTGTTTTTAATTTTCACTTTATTACTGGATCTAGAAAGATTTCGCTTCTGCTGTTTTCATGGGGTCTCTAACCTGCCCTGATATATCTGTTCAAGTCAAAAGTTGAAGTGTTGGCTATATGACTTTCTGCTGACAGCAGAAACAGCTGTAACAAAATTATACAATTTATTACTTAATTATACACTTTATGAAGATTATTTAGATTATTTAAATTGTATATAACTGAAGCAGACGGACAGTCTCTAACATTCACTATATTCTGCTGACCGGCATAAAGCAACATGTGTTATTACTTATCCTTATCACAGGAAACTATCTAACATATGTCAATGAGAGGAGGAGTACATTAATTGCATAATAGCAATATGTCGGCCACTGGGTAACCTTCCAAGAGGTCACTCAGCATCCGGCGTGGCTGTTTAATATTCATAAGTATAAACATGTGTTGGGTAACACAGGTAGGTCCCCCATATTTGGGAGGTCACCTGATCTGTGGAATGATGCCAGTGTGGGCGCTGGGGTAGAGATAGTGTTAAGCAGAGCAGTTTAGTTAGGGAGTTTAGATCTAGGCACTAGAGAGTAAAGATGTTAAAACGAACCTGGGATGTTTGATAAATAAAAGTTAATCCAAAAATGACTATCTTGCTTTTTAACCCGCTTTGTAACATTAGGGTTAATTTGGTTGCCGTGATCAGGAAAGTGTTAAAATGGAAAATGGATTAATTGGATGAAAAAAACCGGTAAGTACCTCTTTATATAATTTTCAACACCATGGCTGAGCAACAAGAATTTGTGAATTTAATTAAAACAGTAGGGGAACAAGTTACAAATTTAGGTACAAGTGTAGGCGCCCAAGGCGTTGCTAGGATAATAAAACCATTTAACGGAGATTCAAAACTGTTTAAAGAATGGATCAAAAGTATAGAAAAATATGTTGTTTTGGTTGGAGTTCTGTTTCTGTTGGATGCTAGAGTCAAATTTATTGCGTATCAAGCAATTAGCGATCCTGTTAGCGACTATTTAAAACGATATTTAGATGTAAACCCTGGGCATGTATTGGATCAGGTAAAACTCGATTTGACTGCTAGTTTTGCAGACGTAATCGACTCGCAACATGGTTTGTTGTTATTGAAAAAAGTAAAACAAAATTCAGAAGAAACTGTTCAGGTATATGCTGAAAGGTTAATGAGGTTTGGAGAAGATGCATTTGTAGGGCAAAATCATGATGTAGTCAATAGACAACTGGTAGGATTTTTCATAGACGGGTTAAATTCAAATTATATGAAACTTGAAGTGATGAAAGATAACCCTCAAATAAGGCACGGCGGGAGGTTAAAAATAGAATAGCCAGGGCGATATTGACGATAACCTCCAACAACCGATATTTCTGGATAATTATTTAGATATGACTTGCAAACAAGAATATTATGATAAAATAACGGAATTAAAAATTGCATTACAAAATAATAAATTACCACTTACATTGTCAAACAAATATATTATAATGGATAATATTTTGTACTATATCAGCAATGCAGTAAAAGACGCAACATTAAGAGTACACATACCTGAACATTTACATAAATGGGTTTTGAAAGGAACACATGACACCTTAGGGCACTCGGGGGTAGATAGGAATGTCTACACTGTTCGCCAGAAAAATTATTGGTCGAATTTATGCAAACATATTTATGAATATGTTTATCAGTGTATGGAATGTCAGGAGAGAAATTTACGAGTAATAGGTGTTCCATGGCAGGAAACAGATATTCCGCCATTTGCATTTGCCAATTGTGGCATTGACCTTTCAGGCCCTTATCCTACTTCGTTAAGTGGAAATACATGTAGATACAATGTAATTATAGTAGATTGGTGTAGTAACTATAAAGAAGTTTTGGCAGCACATTTCAAATTACTGATCAAGCCCGGAAACTATTACAATCTTTTGAAATTGGGAAAATTAAGATATGGACTCCTGTTAGGAAGAGAATAAAAGGTCAAACTAAGCTTAATCTGCCAACTCATCTTAAAGATGTTAAACGCATGTCACTGAACAATCTCCTTGATCAGCTCCCTGAGCAAAACTCGGTTGAAATGGTTAAGGTTACATCAAAATGGAAGTATGTCTCTATGGGGCTGGGACTAATGGTTGGTCTCCTGATGATAGTAGTTTCGATCTTAATTATTAATGCTAAATTGAATTTAACGAAAAAATTTCGTTTACCTAGACTAAGCCATGTGTGTTGCAAATTGTGTATGAAAGGTACGCCGGGTCACCCCGACGCCATAGAAATGTCGCCAACACTTTCCAAGCAAGATTTGCAGTCAAGAAATGCGACAGAGGTTACAGATAGAGTATATGTGCCTCGAATTTATCCAAACATTGGGGATACACAGTAGGGTAAGTCCTAGGGTCCGTCTAAAATGGGCTTTAGGTGAAGAATCTGTAGGAAATATTTCGGCAGATAAGTCCAGTGGGCTCATCTCAAATGACCTTCTGGTGAACTTAAAATTCTTTTCATTGATTTGAGATGTTGTATCCCCATGTTTAGTAATTGTATTGATTAAAAACTAAGACATTGTTTAATGTATGTTCCAGTGGCTCAAGCAACCAACGGTGTCGATATGGTTGATGAGTCCCAAGCATGTTGCGGTAGACATGTTGCAACTCAATGTATCCTGAGTACAACGATAGTGAAACCTGGTAGCATTATGATAGGTAACAAGCCTGTTGCTGTCGTATTACCAAGGGTTAGGACACCCGAAGTAAAGGTTCATCCATCAGCTGTTGGATATTCCTATCCGATGGTTCGACAGAGATCTACATCACACCATCTCGGATCTGGATCTACCCGGAGAAGGAGCGAAGACAACCAATTTGAGGGCGATGGCTATGACAACAACTTCATGAATCAAGTAGATTAATCTGGACTGATCACCCGGGTTTTCTACTTGGTTCACCTCTCATCGAAACGGGACCACCAACAGGGACACGACTGGAAGGACGCTTGCCACCGAGTGGGAATATATGTTATTCAAGTGATTTGTAAATAGAGTGAATAGACACTCGAGTGCCATTACAGAGACACTCCTGTGATTTGTTTTAAAAGTTTGTGTTAGATTTTAAGACTTTGAAACTGTTATTATCATGTGTTAGATTTTAAGACTTTTGAAAACTGTTATTATGTTTTTCCTTTCAGAACGAAAATTATATTGTGCATGCTTTGATAATTTAACTTATATTGTAGTTATTTTTAACATGTAGAGTTAGTTTGTTTTAATTAGTTAAATAGGTAGATAGTGTATGTAGCAGGAGTTTAGCTACAGCTTATCTGAAGTAGTTTGAAAGTTTGTTCTATAAGTATTTCTCAAGAAGGATTGTTTACGTGTGAATTTAAATATGTATTATAGAAGTAAAGTAAAGTGTAATTTTAATAAGTTAAATGAACTGGCATTAATGCTTATAAGGAAACTAAAAGTTGTTGTATAGACTCTGCTCCTAGTAACGCTCATAAGAATATTAACAATCAGTGTAAACAGGCTGGCTTATATGCTTTAACAAATCAATAACCAGTCTAATTACCATATAACAACTGTTAAGAATTATATTAGAAAAAAAAACAACAACAACAAAATAATTTTGTATCCTTGAGTTTAGAAATATTTTATTTTACAATAGAATATTTCTGTTGAAAGGGACGTGTAACAAAATTATACAATTTATTACTTAATTATACACTTTATGAAGATTATTTAGATTATTTAAATTGTATATAACTGAAGCAGACGGACAGTCTCTAACATTCACTATATTCTGCTGACCGGCATAAAGCAACATGTGTTATTACTTATCCTTATCACAGGAAACTATCTAACATATGTCAATGAGAGGAGGAGTACATTAATTGCATAATAGCAATATGTCGGCCACTGGGTAACCTTCCAAGAGGTCACTCAGCATCCGGCGTGGCTGTTTAATATTCATAAGTATAAACATGTGTTGGGTAACACAGGTAGGTCCCCCATATTTGGGAGGTCACCTGATCTGTGGAATGATGCCAGTGTGGGCGCTGGGGTAGAGATAGTGTTAAGCAGAGCAGTTTAGTTAGGGAGTTTAGATCTAGGCACTAGAGAGTAAAGATGTTAAAACGAACCTGGGATGTTTGATAAATAAAAGTTAATCCAAAAATGACTATCTTGCTTTTTAACCCGCTTTGTAACACAGCCTGTAAAAATGATATACTTAGTCTTATCAGTGAGCCCCTGTGACGACAAGATAATTTTTTACGGGCGCCGTCCTCAGCGCATGAAGTCTAAAAATAGCTCGCTGTCTCTTACTGTACACATAGTGGACTAAGATCTACTATTTTCAGTTTCAAATCTGCATGTTTCTTTCATCTGCTATTAAACTGCTTTGTCTCTGCATATTTAACCCTTTGCCTGCTATAATCCCGACTTCATTAGAAATTGCAAACGGGTTGGATCCAAATAAGACAGCATTTGATCTGGACACTGATTGACACTCATCTTTATTATTTGGCAATTTATAATTGCATAAATCTGAATTTAACTAAACTTGCTAACAACAATTTCAAAGCAGTCGTTTTTACAGCAGATAAGGGTGAAAGCTGTATATGTATGAAATACAGTACTTTTATGGTGGGTCTCATTGGGATTAGTCGTTAGACTAAACGAGTCACCCCCGTAAAAGACATTTCCTGACATACTTTCGGTGATAACACCTAACCAGGCTGTTCATACCTCTAGCAAAGAACCACTGAAGTGTCTCATGTGAGGCCCGTTTCTTATATTTAATAGTTTGGTTAGAAATACCCATTGAAAAGGCTCTCAGGTATGAGTATGTCAGGGCCTCTCTAGGGAGAGTGAGATGGCTGTGACATTTGCTTTATGCTTTTACAGTTACCTTCACGCCATTCGAGTACAGTGAAGGGGGGGGGGGTCAATCAAAGAACTGAGGAAATGTCTTTAAATAAAGTCATTTATTCGTTCATTCATTTGTACAGATGTGTGCGAACCTATGATAGATAGGCAGCATGAGCTGTGTCAACGCCCAGTTCAGCTTTATATGTGGCGCATGTTAAACTTTATATGTGGCGCATGTACCCGTAAATTGTGACTTTACAAGTCATGACGGAATCTTGGAGGTAAAATATCTCTATTTATCTAGAAGCTATGTAGTAAAACCTCTTTTTACAACCACTAAAACGAACGCTAAGTAAGCTAACTGATTATGAGAGAGACATGTGTCATCTTAAAGCGAGGTAAAAGTAAATGAGCTTTCTGTGTTACAGTCATGGGACATAATTATTCGCCACCCTGTGAAAAAGTTGCTTATTTTTATCAGTCTTTCTCAACTGTTTGTTAGAATTAAAACTCTAGCAAACATTCAATGTACAGTTCTATTTGGTTTTAAGAGTTGGAGCAAAGATCCGTTAAATGTTTCCTAGTCTCGAATTGAGCATGTGATTCTTTGGTTCTTGTTGCTAGGTAATTTTAGAATGTACATGCAAAAAATGAACCATGATCTCATTATATGGTTGCCATGGTAACAACAGATGAAAACTATGTAAAATTCCACCTGATTAACGAACACCTTACATGTGCGATTAAAAGTAAAATAAAAAAATGTCATTCCAAAGCTCTGTTTCTTCGTGTTCAGTCGCACAGTTCTAAAATTCAGCCGGTAAACTTGATTTCCCATGTTAATTTTAGCATCTGTCGCATGTCAGTAAACTTCAAAATAAACAATTTCTGTAACTTTCTTTAATTTTCTTTTGAAAGTGCATTACTGAATGGGAGAATATGTTTTTAAATTAAAACGTTCTTCAATTCTAGATATTTCTCACAAATATTACCATAGCAACCAGTTTAGCGGAACGAGTCAACTTTTTTCATTTATATTCTAAAGTTGCCTAGCAACAGATGTTCTGGGTCCGAACAGCAGAGAATAGATCTATATTTGAAAAGTCAACACCCTAGCCTTTAAACTGCCCTACACTGTTGTGTAATTTGGTGTTCGACAATTTTGTGGCATCACCAGTAATGTAAAATATGTGTGGAAAAAATGTCAAAATTTCGTCCGGTGGCGAATAATTATGTCCATTGACTGTACTTTCATCTTACTTTTTAAAAGCAGTCATCTGCCTTAAAGCGACTCGCAACCAGATAGTGCATTCGCAAAAATAAAAGAAAATACTCAAATATAACCAAAAGGGTAGCATTATCGTGCATCTGGCATTGGTTAAAAAACACCCAAGATAAAATGTCTTCAAATCTTAGTTTTTTAGTTATTTTTCATCGTTTTATCCATCGCGTCTACAGTTGCTATAGAAATTGATCACGGGCTAAGACATAAACCCGAGCCGAATTATGCTGTTGTATGTACTCTTCATCGCTTCCCACTGAAATACGTTAAATCGATCCCATGAAAAGTTACGTGGCTTAGTGGGTCAAGCAGTGTCCTCATTTTGACTTATGTCCGCCCATGCCGGGTCACGGGTTCGATTCCCACCAGAGCTCAATTTTTTTTATTGAAATGCATTTTTTTAAACTAATGCTAAAAAGAAAAACTGCTAAAACTTTACTTTGAAGTAATGTATTGGGCAACATTTCTAAAGCAGACGATATAATGGGGTTGAAAAGTATCTAAAAAGCAGACGATAACGTATGCCAATAAAGGTTTACGGAACAGTTAAACCTCTCTATCACGACGACAAAAACGAAGGCTAGTTGATTGTATAAAATGGTACAGCTTAAAGCAATGTTGCAGTAAAACAGAAAGCTCCTAAAGGAGCTGTCTGTTTTACTGTAACTTGTTTTAAGCAGTCATCTTTCGTAAATTCTAAGCGTTGACACAATTTAGTGGTCGTAAGGTTTTACTGTAATTACACACGAGTTTTGAAAACTGCTCGCTATGACTTGAAGCTATAAATTGCGAACAATCATGACTCTTGCACATGTGGTCCGCACAGAATTATACAGTTTCAGGGCTGCCATTTCTCCGGATTTTTCCTAAATCTTCGGATTTTTTTTCTAGAACATGACAGCTTAAAGCAGGCTGAAAGTATGGTGCATTCTGCTTTACTTCCAGCCTGCTTTAAGTAGTCACGTGTCAACAAAACTAGAAACAGGCTATGGGGTAAAGGTACGATTCGTAAATTCGCACTTGAAAAATGCAAATTTGGAAATCTTAGGATTTTTCATGTCAACTTATGGCAGCCCTGCAGTTTAAATCAACTCCCCCCAAGGTGTGCTTGGAAGTGCGATAAGTATCTTATTGTTATGCTGTACAGTGAAACATGTTTAAGCTTTATCACTCAAGTAAGGAAGTGAAAACATTGATGTTTTTCATAGATGTACTTGCATTCAGGGCAGGCAGCTGACCGGTCTGTAATATTTTCATTTCTGTTTATCTTACTTTTTTGCATGTTATCGCTGATATCCATTGCTACGAGTTTGTATCCAGATAAGACGCCGGGTAACTCGGCGTCTCATCTGGAATCAAACGGTTTGACGCCATGACTTTATTTAACCCTTTCATTGCCTTAACCCATTTACACTAGTTAATTGCAAACAGTTTGGATCCTGATCATACGTATCGCGGCTTCTCGACTGGGGCCTGTCTGACGAAGCGCTGTACGACAAAAAAACCCACATTGAAATGCTGATTTCACCATTGAATATTGTCTTGTCCCAGATAACATTCCAACGTTGGCCCAATGGTGTTCTCTTTAGGGCTGCCATAAGTTTACATGAAAAATCCTAAGATTTCCAAATTTGCATTTTTCAAGTGCGATTTTACGAATCGTACCTTTATCCCATAGCCTGTTTCTAGTACTGTTGACATGCGACTACTTAAAGCAGACTGTAAGTAAAGCAGAATGCGCCCTAAAGGCTGTTTTAAGCTTCTATAAACTGGAAAAAATCCGAAGATTTAGCAAAAATCCGGATAAAATTGCAGCACTGTCTCTTTGTAAAGATTCTTTGTAAATGTTGGCAAATGACGTTTAATAATTTTGACTTACCAGTAATGTCCAGTATCGCTTTTATCGGCTTTTTTCGAAATAATTTACACCCGGAAGTAAATTTAAAACCTTGCGATCGCCATTTTCTTAGGCATAATGACGTCATATTGGAGACGTCATTAGCTTTTACGTCAGGAAATACTTCTATGGTACACTGTACAGGCCATCGGATTTTGCGTAAAGTAGAGCGGATTAAAATCGATTTTATTTAACTTTCCCCACCTACTCCAACTTCCAACTTTTTGCAGTGAGATAATATACATATCTAGTTTCGCCGACAACAATCAGAAATTCTTTTGCAATTTTGTCTAGGTCGAATTTTATATTGAATGGCCTAGTTGGCCCGATGTAGTTTTGCTCGTTGCGGTTCGGTTGGCCCAACGGTTGGCGCATCGTTTGCCCAACGTTGGGAAAATGTTCTTCCTACGCCTGAAGCTGGACGTCATGATACGGCTGAAATACAGTTAGCGCCAGACATAAAACACAAACAAAATCAAACATTTTAATTGTAAATTCTTTAATTATCAGGGTTTATCTAAATCTTTGAAAACACATAAATATCCTAACTTTTCCTATTCCATTATCCACTCCAGCTTTGAGTTTCTGGTGCACACTTTTTGCCAATTATAACATCAATATATATCTATTTAACCCTTTGCCCCATGAATATGCCTTTAATTTACTCCTCCACTGAAGCAAATAGTTCCGCTTCATACAGTTGTGAATATGATGCATCATGAAAAATAGTTTCTATATGATATCCTAGCAGAAGGTACCAAGTAAAGCAGTAAAAGTAAAGCACAGTGTGCCTTAAGGCATATTCTGCTTTACCTCAACCCGCTTTAAGTGGTATCCTGTCTTCAAAAATAGAAACAATTTATAGGGTAACACTTTAACCAATTACCACGACCTTCAACTGGTCTCAGTGCTAAAAGTAGGAAAAAAGTAGGAAGTTTTCAAGGGGAAAAGTAGGGAGATTATCAATAAAATAGTAGGAATAGTAGGAAATTTTAGATACAAATGTTTACAAGATAACCTATGAAATATTCATGCTCATAGAAAGTAAACCACAACCTTATATGAAAGATATTCTCACCCCAAGACATTTTAACACTTTGATTATAAATTAATTCGGTCCAACAGGCCCCAGAGACGGCCAAATATGCGCAGGGGGGTTCGGGGACACTCCCCGGGGAATTTTTGAAATCAAATGCTTCATTTCCTGCATTCTGGGCCATTCTGATGGTGCTTGAAGACTTTTTAGGCAAACAGTAGGAATAGTATGAGGTTTTGATTAAAAAGTAGGAAAAAACACAGAATTATACACTTTTTTATAATTCCGTGGAAAAAAGTAGGAACCGTTGAAGGCCTGATTTCCCCATATCCTGCTTCTAGTCTTGAAAACAGATAACCACTTAAAGCAGGTTGAAAGTAAAGCAGAATGCACCTTAAGGTGCATTTTGCTTTACTTTCAGCTTGCTTTAAACTATCATCTGCTAGGATAAAGATTTTTTTCTCAATAGTACACAACCATAACTTAATAATTTGGAACTATTTTCTTCCCTGGAGGAATAAATTAGAGGCGTAATGGGTTAAACAAATATTTAAGGTTCACAAATATCTGCTTATATAAAGGGGACAACATCCTTTTTGCCATAAGCTGCATAATTGTTTAAATTCTGCCCTAGCTACCCTAAAATCATTTTTCAGACTTCGAAATTTAAGTATTTTCTCCATATCTGGATTTTAACATGCCTAAAGCTATAAAAGCATTAAGTTTCTAGACGCATGCAGTTCAATTTCATTATTTGCAGGCATTAACCCTTTACCTCATAAATATGCCTTTAATTTATTCCTCAACTGAAAATAAATGTTTCACTTAACATGTACATACCATAGAACTATTTTCTATATTTATTCCTATACTGAAGAAACTAATTCCACTTTATACAATTGTAAATATGCATCATAAAAAATAATGTCTATATGATATCCTACCAGATGGTAGCTTAAAACTGACTGAAAGTAAAGCAGATTGGGCCTTGATGCACATTCTGCCTTACTTTCAACCTGCTTTTACCCAATAGCCAATTTTAGTTTTGAAGACAGGTGACCAGGTAAGTAGTAAAGCAGAATGTGCCTTAAGGTGCATTCTGCTTAACTACTAGCCTGCCTTTAGATACCATCTGCTAGAATTTAGGAAATATTTCTTACGACATACATTCATTACAATATTAAATGGAACTACTTTCTTCAGAGGGGGAACAAATTAAAGGCATGTTTATGGGGGATGGGTAATAGGTTATGTGGGCATCTGTCTTTAAAAGGAGAAACAGGCTTTGGGGTAAAGGGTTCAAGACTGAAAACCAGATGGCAAGTTGATGTTTTTCAAAACAAGAGGCCCATTCGCGCCTAAATATCTCTCACCTGGGAAAACACAGACAAGGGGCATATGGCCCTTGGGATGGGATCATTTTCACCCTAATGATATAATTTCAAAAATATTGCTGAAGAAACACACAAATGAAGTTTTCTGTCAAATATCTAAGCTCATGACTTTGTACATGATTTCAGACAGTAAAATCTATTTTTAGCTAATGTGACCCAGATAATATGCAACTGGTCAGAATCATTTAAACAATACATGTATTGGTAACGGGCAACTTGTTTGAAGATTTGACTATCTAACTCTGTAAAACTGTGACCCCGGGGTGGGGGCATTTCTTACTCTATGGACATAATTTGAACAAGCACCTTAGATCTGATATCCCCTGCCGCAGCGATTGTTGAGAAGAAAGTGGCAAACATTATTGTGGGAGGAAGGGACAAATGGTGATCACCTGTCTTTAGAGATCAACATTCAAAAGCTTAGTATAGTGGTTGACTATAGTCGGTTGATTAGCAATCCAAAGGTCATAGGTTCGAGACCCATCCGATCCAAATATTTTTTTTAAGTGTCCGATTTATTGACTTGTCAATCCATAACGCAGTAATCAAGAGACATGTTATGTTTAGTATTCGTTGATTAGAACTAGTGATGTTTACGGTCCAAGTATATGTCCACTTACCTGTACGTTTTAGTTTAATGACTGACAAGTCAATTAAAACGGTATACATGTAAACGATTTGATCGAACTATAAAGCCACACCTTGAAGCTTATCAATACGCTAACCTTTTCAAGATCGATATTGCCCATTATAATTATGTTCAAACAATATAATAAACCTTGTATACAAGTCCATGAATAAATAATAATGCATTTTAATGACAAAGTTTTAATTCTAAGGTAGGTAACTGTATCTAAACAACAAATATCCCACATTTTAATAAGAAAATATGTTATTACAACAAATCCTGACTGTAATATTTTCTAATTTTTTCAGACTGACTAGTTCATCAACCATATATTTGAATAAAATGAAAACAAATATACATTGAATGAGTCAGTTTTTTGTAATTCAATTTTTTAGCATTTTGCATAATTTAAATAGCTGATAACATCTTTCTGAACACCTTTATTCAAAATGTTTTTAGCTTTTCTTGTAATGAATGTTGTGGACTACTTATTGGGCGAGAATTATAGTCATTAGCTTTATTCATTTTTAAGAAAATAAAATCATCAAAATTCTAGGTTTTTGTCAGAAAAAAGACCTTAAAGACAAACCACACGATAAATTTTGCCTATATTCACACACATTGTTTCTTAGGCTATTATCATTCTTCATGAAAAGTTTCATAACAATCGTATGGAAACTACGCGCATATGCGAAGTACCTTAAATACTATCAAGAACTTATAATTGTGTGCAAGTATTATCAAAATAAATTCAGAGCTGTAGAATTTACTAGAGTGCAAACACTGTTAAACATGGTATTTTCAACTCATCAAGGGTGTAACAATCTCGACAATTTTGTCCGTTTTCAACAATAAATGAACGCATTTGAAAATTAATTGCTATGTTTTTATACTTAATAGTAGATCTATAATAAAGTTTTTATAAAAAAATATACACATTTGTCCATACTAGCGTGTAAACTGTACTAAAAGAAAGCCTTTTCTTTCTAGCATTTCAAAGTTCATGTGTACATACAGGGCAGATAACTCTTGTCACAAGTATCTTGTTTTGAAAATAATTCCACCCTTTCAAGAAGTTATACTTATTATATATATTCTATGCAAGTATTAATAAAACTCTGTTTAAAACTGAAGTTACTAAGAGTGTAAACACTGTTAAATATGACATTTTCAACTCATCAAGGGCAGATTACTCTAGACTAATTTGCACATTTTCGACAATAATTGAACTCATTCTATAAATAATAGCCATATATGGTTTAATAATTTGTTTTCAACATCCATTCACATTTGTACACACTTGCATGTAAACAACAAGAGGGCCTGAATGCCCTGATATCGCTCACCTTTTATAATGAAGCCTGATAGCTTTACCTTTGAATTTCACCTGTTTTATTCTAAATCCATTCAAATTTGTAGTATAGCATGTACACAACATTGCAATATGACACATTCTAGTATGTATAGTAGAATACATGAAAGGCAGATAACTAGAGCCCAAATAATACTGAAATGAAGCCTTTTCTAGCATTTCAAAGTATATCAAGGGCAGATAACTCTTGCAACAATGATCAGATTTCAACAATAATTGCACTCCCTCGAGAACTTATAGCTATATACATTGTGTGCAATTATAATTAAAATCCATTGAAAAGTGTTGCCTCTAGAGTGCAAACACTGTTAAATATGACATTTTCAGCAATTCAAAGGTGGATAACTCTTGACCTATAAGTCCGATTCCAGCCATAACCGAACTCATCCGAATTCTTATGGTTATATACAATCTGAGCAAGTTTGAGAAACATTGGATTAAAATTGTGGCCTCTAGAGTGTAAACACCCTTAAATATGGCATTTTCAGCAATTCAAAGGTAGATAACACTTGACCTTACAGGTCTGAGTGCAACCTTAATTTAACTCATCTGAACTCTTCTAGTCTCATATACCATCTGATGAAGTTTGAGAAAGATTGGATTAAAATTGTGGCCTCTAGAGTGTAAACAACCTTAAATATGGCATTTTCAGCGATTTAAAGGTCGATAACTCTTGACCTATACGTCCGATTCCAACCATAATCGAACTTATCCGAACTCTTGCGGTTATATACAATCTGAGCAAGATTGGGAAAGATTGAATTAAAATTGTGGTCTCTAGAGTGTAAACACTGTTAAATATGACATTTTCAGCAATTCAAAGGTGGATAACTCTTAACCTATATGTCCAATATCAACCATAGTCGAACGCATCAGAACTCTTATAGTAATATA
Organism: Gari tellinella; assembly: GCA_922989275.2. Classification (NCBI taxonomy): domain Eukaryota; kingdom Metazoa; phylum Mollusca; class Bivalvia; order Cardiida; family Psammobiidae; genus Gari; species Gari tellinella. The sequence goes on from OV277858.1 coordinate 60,315,433, forward strand.
CAATCTGAGTAAGTGACAGAAAGATTGGATAACAAGAGCACCGAAAGCCGGGCACATTATACGCCCGTCAAATCGATCTTAGAATGTAGTCATACTAAAACCCTATCAAGGTAAAGTGGAAAAAAGGGGAATAATCTTGAAAGTTAGGGGTCATATGCTGACCAAGTTTCAAAAGGATTGGAATAAATTAGTTTGAGTACGAGAGCGGACAAATTAAAAAATGCCCGTTTTTGACGTAAAAGGGGCATAACTCTTGAATGGCTTGGGCAATTGTACTGGTTATCGAACTTGACTTAGACATTATGGTCATACACATGCTGACAAAGTTTCAGAAGAATTGGAATAAATTTGTTTGAGTACGAGAGCGGACAAACTAAAAAATGCCCGTTTTTTGACGAAAAAAGGGCATAACTCTTAAATGGCTTGGGCAATTGTGCTGGTTATCGAACTTGGCCTAGACATTATGGTCATACACATGCTGACAAAGTTTCAAAATAATTAGAATAAATTTGTTTGAGTTAGAGAGCGGACAAACTAAAATATGCCCGTTTTTTACGAAAAAAGGGGCATAACTCTTGAATGTCTGAGGCAATCTTGCTGGTTATTAAACTTGACTGAGATATTATGGTCATACACATTCTGACCAAGTTTCAAAAGGATTGAAATAAATTTGTTTGAGTTAGAGGGCGGACAAACTAAAATATGCCCGTTTTGACATAAAAAGAGGCATAACTCTTGAATGTCTGGGGCAATCTTGCTGATTATCAAACTTGACCGAGATATTATGGTCATACACATTCTGACCAAGTTTAAATAGGATTGAAATAAATTTGTATGAGTTAGGGAGCGGACAAACTAAAATGCCCGTTTTTGACGAAAAAAGGGACATAACTCTTGCATGTCTTAGGCAATCTTGCTGGTTATCGAACTTGACCGAGATATTATGGTCATACACGTTCTGACCAAGTTTCAAAAGGATTGGACTAAATTTGTTTGAGTTGGAGAGCGGACATGAAAAAGTTACTAAAATGCCCGTTTTTGTTGAAAAAAGGGGCATAACTCTTGAATGTCTGGGGCGATCTTGCTGGTTATCAAACTTGACCGAGATATTATGGTCATACACGTTCTGACAAAGTTTCAAAAGGATTGGACTAAATTTGTTTGAGTAAGAGAGCGGACATGAAAAAGTTAACGGACGGACAGATGGACAGACAGACGGACGGACGGACGGACAGAGCCACGACATAATACATCCCGTCTGAAGACGGGCGTATAAAAATTGTGGCCTTTAGAGTGTAAACACCAAAATTGTTGACGCCGGACGACGGACGACGAACGACGAACGCCGGACATTCAAGGATTGCAAAAGCTCACCCTGAGCTAGCTTAGCTAGTATTTAGCATTGTGTGGCATTACTAAGTACATAAAGGGCAGATAACTCTTGCCACAAAGTATCCTTTTTTGACAATAATTGCACCCCTTCAAGAACTTATATTTATATACATCATGTGTAAGTTAAATCAAAATCCTGATCAAACCTGGCTGCCACTTTAGGTTTTGAAATAACGTCAGATACACTGCCTTAATTCTAACTTTGAAACGACATTGAAGAAAGTAATATTGAAGCAGATGACAATTTGGCGGTAAAGGGGTTAAAAACCTCACGATAAATTTGATCATGAAAGGGAGAAATAGTGTGGATACTGATCAGATACCGTGATTCTGAGAATAGCCCGTCAGCTCTAAAAAATAGTCATAAAGCACAATTGCAAACAGTTTTGATCTTGATCAGACGCCGCGTGACGCAGCCTTTGATCAGGATCAAAACTGGTTGCAACTTGCTTTGAAATAACGTCATTTATACTGCCTTAATTCTAACTTTGAAACGACATTGCAGACAGTAATATTGAAGCAGACGACAATTTGGCGGTAAAGGGGTTAAAAACCTCACAATAAATTTGATCATGAAAGGGAGAAATAGTGTGGATACTGATCAGATACCGTGATTCTGAGAATAGCCCTTCAGCTCCAAAAAAAGTCATAAAGCACAATTGCAAACAGTTTTGACCCTGATCAGACGCCGCGTAACGCTGCGTTTGATCCTGATCAAACCTGGCTGCCACTTTAGGTTTTGAAATAACGTCAGATACACTGCCTTAATTCTAACTTTGAAACGACATTGTAGAAAGTAATATTGAAGCAGATGACAATTTGGCGGTAAAGGGGTTAAAAACCTCACGATAAATTTGATCATGAAAGGGAGAAATAGTGTGGATACTGATCAGATACCGTGATTCTGAGAATAGCCCTTCAGCTCCCAAAAAAGTCATAAAGCACAATTGCAAACAGTTTTGATCCTGATCAGACGCCGAGTAACGCCGCGTTTGATCCTGATCAAACCTGGCTGCCACTTTAGGTTTTGAAATAACATCAGATACACTGCCATAATTCTAACTTTGAAACGACATTGTAGAAAGTAATATTGAAGCAGATGACAATTTGGTGGTAAAGGGGTTAAAAACCTCACGATAAATTTGATCATGAAAGGGAGAAATAGTGTGGATACTGATCAGATACCGTGATTCTGAGAATAGCCCTTCAGCTCTAAAAAATAGTCATAAAGCACAATTGCAAACAGTTTTGATCTTGATCAGACGCCGCGTGACGCGGCCTTTGATCAGGATCAAAACTGGTTGCCACTTGCTTTGAAATAACGTCATTTATACTGCCTTAATTCTAACTTTGAAACGACATTGCAGACAGTAATATTGAAGCAGACGACAATTTGGCGGTAAAGGGGTTAAAAACCTCATGATAAATTTGATCATGAAAAGGAGAAATAGTGTGGATACTGATCAGATACCGTGATTCTGAGAATAGCCCTTCAGCTCCAAAAAAAGTCATAAAGCACAATTGCAAACAGTTTTGATCCTGATCAGACGCCGCGTAATGCGGCGTTTGATCCTGATCAAACCTGGCTGCCACTTTTGGTTTTGAAATAACGTCAGATACACTGCCTTAATTCTAACTTTGAAACGACATTGTAGAAAGTAGTATTGAAGCAGATGACAATTTGGCGGTAAAGGGGTTAAAAACCTCACGATAAATTTGATCATGAAAAGGAGAAATAGTGTGGATCCTGATCAGATACCGTGATTCTGAGAATAGCCCTTCAGCTCCAAAAAAAGTCATAAAGCACAATTGCAAACAGTTTTGATCCTGATCAGACGCCGCGTAATGCGGCGTTTGATCCTGATCAAACCTGGCTGCCACTTTAGGTTTTGAAATAACGTCAGATACACTGCCTTAATTCTAACTTTGAAACGACATTGTAGAAAGTAATATTGAAGCAGATGACAATTTGGCGGTAAAGGGGTTAAAAACCTCACGATAATTTTGATCATGAAAGGGAAAAATCGTGTGGATACTGATCAGATACCATGATTCTGAGAATAGCCCGTCAGCTCTAAAAAATAGTCATAAAGCACAATTGCAAACAGTTTTGATCTTGATCAGACGCCGCGTGATGCGGCCTTTGATCAGGATCAAAACTGGTTGCCACTTGCTTTGAAATAACGTCATTTATACTGCCTTAATTCTAACTTTGAAACGACATTGCAGACAGTAATATTGAAGCAGACGACAATTTGGCGGTAAAGGGGTTAAAAACCTCACGATAAATTTGATCATGAAAGGGAGAAATAGTGTGGATACTGATCAGATAACGTGATTCTGAGAATAGCCCTTCAGCACTAAAAAATAGTCATAAAGCACAATTGCAAACAGTTTTGATCTTGATCAGACGCCGCGTGACGCGGCGTTTGATCAATATCAAAACTGGTTGCCACTTGCTTTGAAATAACGTCATTTATACTGCCTTAATTCTAACTTTGAAACGACATTGCAGACAGTAATATTGAAGCAGATGACAATTTGGCGGTAAAGGGGGGTTAAAAACCTCACGATAAATTTGATCATGAAAAGGAGAAATAGTGTGGATACTGATCAGATACCGTGATTCTGAGAATAGCCCTTCAGCTCCCAAAAAAGTCATAAAGCACAATTGCAAACAGTTTTGATCCTGATCAGACGCCGAGTAACGCGGGATTTGATCCTGGTCAAACCTGGCTGCCACTTTAGGTTTTGAAATAACGTCAGATACACTGCCTTAATTCTAACTTTGAAACGACCTTGTAGAAAGTAATATTGAAGCAGACGACAATTTGGCGGTAAAAGGGTTAAAAACCTCACGATAAATTTGATCATGAAAAGGAGAAATAGTGTGGATACTGATCAGATACCGTGATTCTGAGAATAGCCCTTCAGCTCTCAAAAAAGTCATAAAGCACAATTGCAAACAGTTTTGATCCTGATCAGACGCCGTGTAATGCGGCGTTTGATCCTGATCAAACCTGGCTGCCACTTTAGGTTTTGAAATAACGTCAGATAAACTGCCTTAATTCTAACTTTGAAACGACCTTGTAGAAAGTAATATTGAAGCAGACGACAATTTGGCGGTAAAAGGGTTAAAAACCTCACGATAAATTTGATCATGAAAAGGAGAAATAGTGTGGATACTGATCAGATACCGTGATTCTGAGAATAGCCCTTCAGCTCTCAAAAAAGTCATAAAGCACAATTGCAAACAGTTTTGATCCTGATCAGACGCCGTGTAACGCGGCGTTTGATCCTGATCAAACCTGGCTGCCACTTTAGGTTTTGAAATAACGTCAGATACACTGCCTTAATTCTAACTTTGAAACTACATTGTAGAAAGTAATATTGAAGCAGACTACAATTTGGCGGTAAAGGGGTTAAAAACCTCACGATAAATTTGATCATGAAAGGGAGAAATAGTGTGGATACTGATCAGATACCGTGATTCTGAGAATAGCCCTTCAGCTCTAAGAAATAGTCATAAAGCACAATTGCAAACAGTTTTGATCTTGATCAGACGCCGCGTGACGCGGCGTTTGATCAGGATCAAAACTGGTTGCCACTTGCTTTGAAAAAACGTCATTTATACTGCCTTAATTCTAACTTTGAAGCGACATTGCAGACAGTAATATTGAAGCAGATGACAATTTGGCGGTAAAGGGGTTAAAAACCTCACGATAAATTTGATCATGAAAAGGAGAAATAGTGTGGATACCGTGATTCTGAGAATAGCCCTTCAGCTCCCAAAAAAGTCATAAAGCACAATTGCAAACTGTTTTCATCCTGATCAGACGCCGAGTAACGCGGCTTTTGATCCTGATCAAACCTGGCTGCCACTTTAGGTTTTGAAATAACGTCAGATACACTGCCTTAATTCTAACTTTGAAAGTACATTGTAGAAAGTAATATTGAAGCAGATGACAATTTGGCGGTAAAGGGGTTAAAACCCTGATGATAAATTTGATCATGAAAAGGAGAAATAGTGTGGATACTGATCAGATACCGTGATTCTGACAATAGCCCTTCAGCTCCCAAAAAAGTCATAAAGCACAATTGCAAACAGTTTTGATCCTGATCAGACGCCGAGTAACGCGGCGTTTGATCCTGATCAAACCTGGCTGCCACTTTAGGTTTTGAAATAACGTCAGATACACTGCCTTAATTCTAACTTTGAAACTACATTGTAGAAAGTAATATTGAAGCAGATGACAATTTGGCGGTAAAGGGGTTAAAAACCTCACGATAAATTTGATCATGAAAAGGAGAAATAGTGTGGATACTGATCAGATACCGTGATTCTGAGAATAGCCCTTCAGCTCCCAAAAAAGTCATAAAGCACAATTGCAAACAGTTTTGATCCTGATCAGACGCCGAGTAACGCGGGATTTGATCCTGGTCAAACCTGGCTGCCACTTTAGGTTTTGAAATAACGTCAGATACACTGCCTTAATTCTAACTTTGAAACGACCTTGTAGAAAGTAATATTGAAGCAGACGACAATTTGGCGGTAAAAGGGTTAAAAACCTCACGATAAATTTGATCATGAAAAGGAGAAATAGTGTGGATACTGATCAGATACCGTGATTCTGAGAATAGCCCTTCAGCTCTCAAAAAAGTCATAAAGCACAATTGCAAACAGTTTTGATCCTGATCAGACGCCGTGTAACGCGGCGTTTGATCCTGATCAAACCTGGCTGCCACTTTAGGTTTTGAAATAACGTCAGATACACTGCTTTAATTCTAACTTTGAAACTACATTGTAGAAAGTAATATTGAAGCAGACTACGATTTGGCGGTAAAGGGGTTAAAAACCTCACGATAAATTTGATCATGAAAGGGAGAAATAGTGTGGATACTGATCAGATACCGTGATTCTGAGAATAGCCCTTCAGCTCTAAGAAATAGTCATAAAGCACAATTGCAAACAGTTTTGATCTTGATCAGACGCCGCGTGACGCGGCGTTTGATCAGGATCAAAACTGGTTGCCACTTGCTTTGAAAAAACGTCATTTATACTGCCTAAATTCTAACTTTGAAGCGACATTGCAGACAGTAATATTGAAGCAGATGACAATTTGGCGGTAAAGGGGTTAAAAACCTCACGATAAATTTGATCATGAAAAGGAGAAATAGTGTGGATACCGTGATTCTGAGAATAGCCCTTCAGCTCCCAAAAAAGTCATAAAGCACAATTGCAAACAGTTTTCATCCTGATCAGACGCCGAGTAACGCGGCGTTTGATCCTGATCAAACCTGGCTGCCACTTTAGGTTTTGAAATAACGTCAGATACACTGCCTTAATTCTAACTTTGAAAGTACATTGTAGAAAGTAATATTGAAGCAGATGACAATTTGGCGGTAAAGGGGTTAAAAACCTGATGATAAATTTGATCATGAAAAGGAGAAATAGTGTGGATACTGATCAGATACCGTGATTCTGACAATAGCCCTTCAGCTCCCAAAAAAGTCATAAAGCACAATTGCAAACAGTTTTGATCCTGATCAGACGCCGAGTAACGCGGCGTTTGATCCTGATCAAACCTGGCTGCCACTTCAGGTTTTGAAATAACGTCAGATACACTGCCTTAATTCTAACTTTGAAACTACATTGTAGAAAGTAATATTGAAGCAGATGACAATTTGGCGGTAAAGGGGTTAAAAACCTCACGATAAATTTGATCATGAAAAGGAGAAATAGTGTGGATACTGATCAGATACCGTGATTCTGAGAATAGCCCTTCAGCTCTAAAAAATAGTCATAAAGCACAATTGCAAACAGTTTTGATCTTGATCAGACGCCGCGTGACGCGGCCTTTGATCAGGATAAAAACTGGTTGCCACTTGCTTTGAAATAACGTCATTTATACTGCCTTAATTCTAACTTTGAAACGACATTGCAGACAGTAATATTGAAGCAGACGACAATTTGGCGGTAAAGGGGTTAAAAACCTCATGATAAATTTGATCATGAAAAGGAGAAATAGTGTGGATACTGATCAGATACCGTGATTCTGAGAATAGCCCTTCAGCTCCCAAAAAAGTCATAAAGCACAATTGCAAACAGTTTTGATCCTGATCAGACGCCGAGTAACGCGGCGTTTGATCCTGATCAAACCTGGCTGCCACTTTAGGTTTTGAAATAACGTCAGATACACTGCCTTAAATCTAACTTTGAAACTACATTGTAGAAAGTAATATTGAAGCAGATGACAATTTGGCGGTAAAGGGGTTAAAAACCTCACGATAATTTTGATCATGAAAGGGAGAAATTGTGTGGATACTGATCAGATACCATGATTCTGAGAATAGCCCTTCAGCTCTATAAAATAGTCATAAAGCACAATTGCAAACAGTTTTGATCTTGATCAGACGCCGCGTGACGCGGCCTTTGATCAGGATCAAAACTGGTTGCCACTTGCTTTGAAATAACGTCATTTATACTGCCTTAATTCTAACTTTGAAACGACATTGCAGACAGTAATATTGAAGCAGACGACAATTTGGCGGTAAAGGGGTTAAAAACCTGACGATAAATTTGATCATGAAAGGGAGAAATAGTGTGGATACTGATCAGATAACGTGATTCTGAGAATAGCCCTTCAGCACTAAAAAATAGTCATAAAGCACAATTGCAAACAGTTTTGATCTTGATCAGACGCCGCGTGACGCGGCGTTTGATCAATATCAAAACTGGTTGCCACTTGCTTTGAAATAACGTCATTTATACTGCCTTAATTCTAACTTTGAAACGACATTGCAGACAGTAATATTGAAGCAGACGACAATTTGGCGGTAAAGGGGGGTTAAAAACCTCACGATAAATTTGATCATGAAAAGGAGAAATAGTGTGGATACTGATCAGATACCGTGATTCAGAGAATAGCCCTTCAGCTCCCAAAAAAGTCATAAAGCACAATTGCAAACAGTTTTGATCCTGATCAGACGCCGAGTAAGGCGGCATTTGATCCTGATCAAACCTGGCTGCCACTTTAGGTTTTGAAATAACGTCAGATACACTGCCTTAATTCTAACTTTGAAACGACCTTGTAGAAAGTAATATTGAAGCAGACGACAATTTGGCGGTAAAAGGGTTAAAAACCTCAAGATAAATTTGATCATGAAAAGGAGAAATAGTGTGGATACTGATCAGATACCGTGATTCTGAGAATAGCCCATCAGCTCTAAAAAACAGTCATAAAGCACAATTGCAAACAGTTTTGATCTTGAACAGACGCCGCGTGACGCGGCGTTTGATCAGGATCAAAACTGGTTGCCACTTGCTTTGAAATAATGTCATTTATACTGCCTTAATTCTAACTTTGAAACGACATTGCAGACAGTAATATTGAAGCAGACGACAATTTGGCGGTAAAGGGGTTAAAAACCTGATGATAAATTTGATCATGAAAAGGAGAAATAGTGTGGATACTGATCAGACAACGTAATTCAGAGAATTCGAATTGTTTGGCATTAGTTTTCATCGAATAAAACCTAGCCCTTCTGTTATTGGGGTATATTGACGCTGTTTAAAACAGTGCTGTATATACCTTGCTCAGACAGCTCCTGGAGCGGTCTAATCGTTACGCAGAATAGTGGACACTCAGGTGGCTCACTGGCTCTCATTTTCGCGCATTTAAATAAGAAGGGCAGTTTTACAGAACTTTTAATAACTTTTTTTTCTGGACAGATATCGTTCCTGTGCAAACAGTCCGTGTTAGCTTAATCATTTTCCTTTATGATGAAATTGTTTTGAAAAAATATTTTAATAAGATTTTGGTCCTTTTTTAAGTTGAAAAAGACACCTCTTAATCACAGGGACCCGACACGATTGAGTTTTGAGAGAAAAAAATGTCAGAAGGTATATATAGAGACAAGGGATACAACTGATCGTCAGTATATTCTCACCCTACCTCTTCAAAATCAGGCATTTCATGAATATTAATGGATGAAACGACACCCTTTTTGCATTTCTGTCTAGCTAATATAATGCCCTTCCATAAAAACATAACATAAAATCAACTGTAAGCATGCAACTTGAACTGTAACGGTGTCTACTCAATGAAATCACCGATTTTCGGAAAACGGGACATGTGTTCGTTCACAGCCGACACAGCATTGACCACTACTGTACGCTTGTTTAGGTGGTAATATCGAGCATGACAGTCATCAAGTTCCATATATGTACACGTTTTAGACCACAGGGATCCAACATGATTGATTGTTGAGAGAAAACAAATTCAGAAGGTATATATAGAGACTCTTAAGACTATATTTACCTTATAACAATTTTTTCTCAAAGTCAATCTTGACGGGTCCCTGTAACGTAAACATGCGAATTTATTGTTGGAACGGCACTGACTTGAGATGAAATCAGCTTTGATCGGTGACAAAAATGTATATATGGAACTGTAAGATTGTCATGTTCGATATTACCGCCTAAACAAGCGTACAGAAGTGGTCAATGCTGTGTCGGCTGTGAATGAACACCTGTCCCGTTTTCCGAGAATCGGTCATTTTAGTGACTAAACGCAGTTACTGTTGAAAATGCATGTTTACAGATGACTTTATGTTATGTTTTTATGGAAGGGTATTATATTAGCTAGACAGAAATGCAAAAAGGGTGTCGTTTCATCAATTAATATTCATGAAATAACCGGTTTTGTCGAGATAGGGTGAGAATAAACTGATGATCAGTTGTACCCCTTGTCTCTATATATACCTTCTGACAATTTTTTTCTCTCAACAATCAATCGTGTCGGGTCCCTGTGCTCTTAATCACATTAAACAAAGAGTAAAATGCTGAAAATAAGCCTCGACAGGGTTAATATAACACGACCTTGTGCATTTATACAAATCGATATTAATTCTGTGCAAACGGGCTCGTATAATTGAATATTTGTTCCTTCTTTTGATATAAATATAAGAATTGTAAGTTAATGTTAATTTGGTCCTTTTTCAAATTGAAAATAAAATTAATATGTTCAAAGTGTCGTCGGGAGTTTCCGTAAATACCAGCTAGCGTAGGGCAATTTATCGATAATCTAGTGATGTCCACTATTCTGCCTAATGTGTAGTTGCAAGAGTGTAAACGCTGTTTGATATGGCAATTCAAGGGCAGATAATTCATGACCTCTTAATCCGATTTAAACAATAATCACGCTTATTTGAACTCTATTGGTCATATACAATCTGAGCAAGTTTGGAAAAGACTCAGTAAAAATTGTGGCTTCTAGAGTGTAAAAGGCACTTTCAGCAATTCAAGGGCAAATAACTATTGACCTGTTGATCGGATTTCAAGCATAATCAAACTCATCAGAACTCTTATAGTCATATACAATCTGGAAAAGTTTTAGAAAGATTGGATAAAAATTGTGGCCTCTAGAGTGTAAACAGCCTTTTTTGCCAGGTGAGCTAAAAAAAAATTCCATCAGAAAAGTTAGATCTGATTGTTTAAAAAAAATAAAAAAAGATTTTCCGACCGTCCGTCCCTAATTTTTTGGGGCATGTAATAGGAAACACAGGTTATTTTTTTATTTGGCTTACCGGTAATACATAAAATATAAATTTAAAAAAGTATTCAATATATATTATAAAACTTATAATAGATCACCCATGAATCTTCAAATGAGCATTTTCAGTTTCCAATCAAGTACTGTCCCTGTTTTTTGGTTGTTGTTTTATGGGTTTTCTTTTGTGTTTTTTATTCGAAAATATTATTATCAGTGCAGACCTTGCACTGATGCCTGTATTCAGCTTGATTGTTGTTAATAAGATGAAAGCAAAGCAGAATGCTTATATTAGAGCTTATAGCTGTACTTTCAACTTCTATGATCAATAGGGCATTAAACACCCATACACATTCTTTAAAGACATACTCGCCTATATTAAAAATGTTGAAAAATAAACTTCTTAAATACCTTGATTACTATATATTTTCTGATTTGCAATACATTTATTATCATAGAAATGAATTTTGAAAAGTTCTCATTGGTAAATTATGTAAAATATAGTCCTTTCCGTACAGGCACTGTTTCAAGATTTGAAAAAACTGTCCCGAGTAGCAGTTCTTGTAGAAATTATGTTTATGTTTTTATCAGCAGCATTGTAAATGCTTTAAGTAACTAAAACTTTATTTAATGCTGCTGTATTCACATACACTCATATATTTACCAATTTAAGCAAATATTGGATGAATATTTCTCATTTTTAGGTCAACAGAGACCCAATTTGGCTATTGGGGGAGGTATATTTTCTGCATAAAATCTAAGGGGGTAGGGTCAGAAATTTGACCATATTTCATAAATGAACAACGCGACACCTAGGTTTCTTTACACCATTTGATAAGAAATACTTTAACCTAGATGCCTTATTTTTCCAGTTTTCAGCATTCATTTTAGCCCAAAAGCTCATTAAAAACACAAGAAAGAGCTTCAAAAAGTTTATTTCACACTTGCTTGTGATGAGTGAATGCTAGAAACTTAAATAGTGTACTAGAAATATGTTTTTGTGTAGCAATATAAGTCCATTTGTCCCTTATGATGTTTTCTGCTCTGACAATGACCAAATGTGGCAAACGTCACACTTTTCAAAGCCAGCTAGAGCTGAAAAAAGCATTGCAACCCCCAATTTTTATTTTAGCAATTTGCTTATATATACCTTAATTCAACTTGTAGAACTTGTCATGAGATTCTGTTGAATTTTTCAAATACGCAAGTATCCCTTTAAGTTTGAAAAATATAGCCATCTCAACTATATGAAAGTCGAGCGTCCAGCACCCGTTTGCGGTGCTCTCGTTAAACTTTGAAACCACATTGCAGACAATAGAATTGAAGCGCACGACAATATAACAGTGAAGGAGTAAAAAAACTCGCGGAAAATTTGGAAGTGAAAGGGTTAATAACTGTATTGGTTTTCTTGCTTTTCATTTACTATACCTTGAAACTGAATAGGTTTTTAACTACTCTAGCCCTTTCTGCGCCAAATTAGTCGTGAGTATGTATTTACCATTATACCGACTTATTGTCTGCTTAAATATTGTCTGCAAGTCGGTTTCAATGGAAGTATGATTTAAGAAATATCGATATGTGTGTCAAACGGTTTTGACCCTGATCAGACACAGCATTATGCGGCGTCTAATCAGGATCCAATCTCTTTGCAAAGTCAACTTTATACCACATCAACGCCGAAAGGGTTTTTCAAGTTATGGCGACGTTAGATTCACGATTCCAGAAAACAAGCCGAAACCAAGGTGACATTAAAATAGAAAGCTCCCCTAGAGCTTTCTGTTTGTTTTACTATCACCAAGTGCTTCAAGCAAGCACTGGTCATAAACATCACAATTTAGTGATCGTATTAGAGAGGTTTTATTTATTTCATACACTTGTAGCAGTTTACTGTTATTTTACAGCAATATCCTCTGCTTTGAAACTATCGTCTGCTGAATTCGATTTGCCTACAGTTTGGATACAGATTCGACTCGGTGTTATGCAGCATCTGATCAAGGTAAAAACTTTTAACCCTCTTGCTCTCAATGAAGCTTAAAAGCGCGTTTGCAAACAATTTGGATCCTGATCAGATGCCACGTTACCTGGCATCTAATCAGGATCCAGTCTCTTTGCAAAGTTACTTTATACAACTTCAATGCAGAAAAAGGTTAATGTAACAAGTTTAGTGACCAAATTGTGTCAAAGACATATTTAAAGTCTATATATAAAATATTTTCTATATACTAGCAGATTGAAGCTTGAAGCAGGAGAATAGCAAAGCCGAATGCGCCTTAATTTGTATTCTGCTTTGCTTTCAATGTGCTTTTAAGCAGGCTGAATGTATTATATGTTCACTGTTATTTCCGTGTTTATTTGTTCACTGTGTTACATGTTCACTGTTATTTTGGTGGTGTTTGTTCACAGTGTTACATGTTAACTATTATTTTGGTGGTGTTTGTTCACTGTGTTACATGTTCACTGTTATTCTGGTGGTGTTTGTTCACAGTGTTATAAGTAATAAGTAAAAATTACAGACCATGGCATAACGCGCGTCCGTCCCCGCGGCGTCCATTCTATTATAATCCCCGGTATGGTATTCAATTGGCTGGTCATTAAAAACTGAAATCTTTATTCCAGCATTAAACCCTATGGCGTGACTACTCGTTAGAATTGTCTCTTCGAGACGATTCAAAACAGTAGTGACACCATAGGGTTTTGTGCAAACTTAAGTTAAATCATATGAGCATAAAGCTCTTCTTACTAGCGTCATAGATACCATTCAAACTGACGAGATAGTGGTGTTAGGCAGATTGAAGCTTAAAGCAGATGAATAGCAAAGCCGAATGCGCCTTAATTTGTATTCTGCTTTGCTTTCGATGTGCTTTTAAGCAGGCTGAATGTGGCTTACAGTGGTAAAATCGTAGCACATAAGAAACGCATCGTGAACGGTTAAGGCCTAACGATTTTAACGTGTTTAAAAAAAACGCGTTCTAAATAAACAATTATACCAAATTGTGCAGTCTCTGCTAAGTGATGACCCCTTTCATCCGACTCTTTTAAACGCGTCTTTGTTTTGATAATTAGTTTTAGCATTAGCATTGTTAGTATTATGGGGAACGTCACTAGCAGATTGAAGCTTAAAGCAGATGAATAGCAAAGCCGAATGCGCCTTAATTTGTATTCTGCTTTGCTTTCAATGTGCTTTTAAGCAGGCTGAATGTGGCTTACAGTGGTAAATACGCTATTCCTATCCATTTACCCGTTAAATATATGCATATAATAAGAAACGCGTCGTGAACGGTTAAGGCCTAACCATTTTAACGTGTTTAAAAAAAACGCGTTCTAAATAAACAATTATACCAATGCAGCCTCTGCTAAGTGATGACCCTTTCATCCGACTCTTTTAAACGCGTCTTTGTTTCGATAATTAGTTTTAGTATTAATTCGTGTTGTTAGTATATGGGGACTTAATCAGTTGGTTTGTTTAGGAACAAATTGTTATTGAATATTCATGTTAATTAGGTTATAACGTGCATGTTATTCGTCCTATTCTGAGTATGACGTGAAACTGCATCCAGCCAATTTATAGAATAAGAATAGTAATAAAACCAATAATAATATGATAATAATAACAATAACAATAATAAAAATAATATGATAATACTAAAGACTAAAAATAATACCTAATAATAATACTAAACTAATAATAAAACTAAACTAATAATAAAATTAATAATAATGATAAGGATAATAATAGTAGTTATAGTTTCTAAATGTTTTTTCCTTGTGTATAGTTTCGTTAATGTTTGCTTTGTAGATTTTAGGCTTGTCAATATCATTCGTCTTCTTTTCAGTACCGTATCTCATGTCAATCTATTTCTTGCAGCTAATAACCCCATTTATTTTTCAGTAAGGTTTCAGCGAGACACCCACTCCACGACTTGTCGCTCGGATGTTGAAATCTCCCCGCCTAATTTGAACGTGGGCTTTAGGTGGGGCCCAGGGGGACACAAGTTTGGTGGCCAAATTGTGTCAAAGACTTGTTTAAAGTCTATATATAAAATAGTTTCTATATACTAGCAGATTGAAGCTTAAAGCAGATGAATAGCAAAGCCGAATGCGCCTTAATTTGTATTCTGCTTTGCTTTCGATGTGCTTTTAAGCAGGCTGAATGTGGCTTACAGTGGTAAAATCGTAGCACATAAGAAACGCATCGTGAACGGTTAAGGCCTAACGATTTTAACGTGTTTAAAAAAAACGCGTTCTAAATAAACAATTATACCAAATTGTGCAGTCTCTGCTAAGTGATGACCCCTTTCATCCGACTCTTTTAAACGCGTCTTTGTTTTGATAATTAGTTTTAGCATTAGCATTGTTAGTATTATGGGGAACGTCACTAGCAGATTGAAGCTTAAAGCAGATGAATAGCAAAGCCGAATGCGCCTTAATTTGTATTCTGCTTTGCTTTCAATGTGCTTTTAAGCAGGCTGAATGTGGCTTACAGTGGTAAATACGCTATTCCTATCCATTTACCCGTTAAATATATGCATATAATAAGAAACGCGTCGTGAACGGTTAAGGCCTAACCATTTAAACGTGTTTAAAAAAAACGCGTTCTAAATAAACAATTATACCAATGCAGCCTCTGCTAAGTGATGACCCTTTCATCCGACTCTTTTAAACGCGTCTTTGTTTCGATAATTAGTTTTAGTATTAATTCGTGTTGTTAGTATATGGGGACTTAATCAGTTGGTTTGTTTAGGAACAAATTGTTATTGAATATTCATGTTAATTAGGTTATAACGTGCATGTTATTCGTCCTATTCTGAGTATGACGTGAAACTGCATCCAGCCAATTTATAGAATAAGAATAGTAATAAAACCAATAATAATATGATAATAATAACAATAACAATAATAAAAATAATATGATAATACTAAAGACTAAAAATAATACCTAATAATAATACTAAACTAATAATAAAACTAAACTAATAATAAAATTAATAATAATGATAAGGATAATAATAGTAGTTATAGTTTCTAAATGTTTTTTCCTTGTGTATAGTTTCGTTAATGTTTGCTTTGTAGATTTTAGGCTTGTCAATATCATTCGTCTTCTTTTCAGTACCGTATCTCATGTCAATCTATTTCTTGCAGCTAATAACCCCATTTATTTTTCAGTAAGGTTTCAGCGAGACACCCACTCCACGACTTGTCGCTCGGATGTTGAAATCTCCCCGCCTAATTTGAACATGGGCTTTAGGTGGGGCCCAGGGGGACACAAGTTTGGTGGCCAAATTGTGTCAAAGACTTGTTTAAAGTCTATATATAAAATAGTTTCTATATACTAGCAGATTGAAGCTTAAAGCAGATGAATAGCAAAGCCGAATGCGCCTTAATTTGTATTCTGCTTTGCTTTCGATGTGCTTTTAAGCAGGCTGAATGTGGCTTACAGTGGTAAAATCGTAGCACATAAGAAACGCATCGTGAACGGTTAAGGCCTAACGATTTTAACGTGTTTAAAAAAAACGCGTTCTAAATAAACAATTATACCAAATTGTGCAGTCTCTGCTAAGTGATGACCCCTTTCATCCGACTCTTTTAAACGCGTCTTTGTTTTGATAATTAGTTTTAGCATTAGCATTGTTAGTATTATGGGGAACGTCACTAGCAGATTGAAGCTTAAAGCAGATGAATAGCAAAGCCGAATGCGCCTTAATTTGTATTCTGCTTTGCTTTCAATGTGCTTTTAAGCAGGCTGAATGTGGCTTACAGTGGTAAATACGCTATTCCTATCCATTTACCCGTTAAATATATGCATATAATAAGAAACGCGTCGTGAACGGTTAAGGCCTAACCATTTTAACGTGTTTAAAAAAAACGCGTTCTAAATAAACAATTATACCAATGCAGCCTCTGCTAAGTGATGACCCTTTCATCCGACTCTTTTAAACGCGTCTTTGTTTCGATAATTAGTTTTAGTATTAATTCGTGTTGTTAGTATATGGGGACTTAATCAGTTGGTTTGTTTAGGAACAAATTGTTATTGAATATTCATGTTAATTAGGTTATAACGTGCATGTTATTCGTCCTATTCTGAGTATGACGTGAAACTGCATCCAGCCAATTTATAGAATAAGAATAGTAATAAAACCAATAATAATATGATAATAATAACAATAACAATAATAAAAATAATATGATAATACTAAAGACTAAAAATAATACCTAATAATAATACTAAACTAATAATAAAACTAAACTAATAATAAAATTAATAATAATGATAAGGATAATAATAGTAGTTATAGTTTCTAAATGTTTTTTCCTTGTGTATAGTTTCGTTAATGTTTGCTTTGTAGATTTTAGGCTTGTCAATATCATTCGTCTTCTTTTCAGTACCGTATCTCATGTCAATCTATTTCTTGCAGCTAATAACCCCATTTATTTTTCAGTAAGGTTTCAGCGAGACACCCACTCCACGACTTGTCGCTCGGATGTTGAAATCTCCCCGCCTAATTTGAACGTGGGCTTTAGGTGGGGCCCAGGGGGACACAAGTTTGGTGGCCAAATTGTGTCAAAGACTTGTTTAAAGTCTATATATAAAATAGTTTCTATATACTAGCAGATTGAAGCTTAAAGCAGATGAATAGCAAAGCCGAATGCGCCTTAATTTGTATACAGCTTTGCTTTCGATGTGCTTTTAAGCAGGCTGAATGTGGCTTACAGTGGTAAAATCGTAGCACATAAGAAACGCATCGTGAACGGTTAAGGCCTAACGATTTTAACGTGTTTAAAAAAAACGCGTTCTAAATAAACAATTATACCAAATTGTGCAGTCTCTGCTAAGTGATGACCCCTTTCATCCGACTCTTTTAAACGCGTCTTTGTTTTGATAATTAGTTTTAGCATTAGCATTGTTAGTATTATGGGGAACGTCACTAGCAGATTGAAGCTTAAAGCAGATGAATAGCAAAGCCGAATGCGCCTTAATTTGTATTCTGCTTTGCTTTCAATGTGCTTTTAAGCAGGCTGAATGTGGCTTACAGTGGTAAATACGCTATTCCTATCCATTTACCCGTTAAATATATGCATATAATAAGAAACGCGTCGTGAACGGTTAAGGCCTAACCATTTTAACGTGTTTAAAAAAAACGCGTTCTAAATAAACAATTATACCAATGCAGCCTCTGCTAAGTGATGACCCTTTCATCCGACTCTTTTAAACGCGTCTTTGTTTCGATAATTAGTTTTAGTATTAATTCGTGTTGTTAGTATATGGGGACTTAATCAGTTGGTTTGTTTAGGAACAAATTGTTATTGAATATTCATGTTAATTAGGTTATAACGTGCATGTTATTCGTCCTATTCTGAGTATGACGTGAAACTGCATCCAGCCAATTTATAGAATAAGAATAGTAATAAAACCAATAATAATATGATAATAATAACAATAACAATAATAAAAATAATATGATAATACTAAAGACTAAAAATAATACCTAATAATAATACTAAACTAATAATAAAACTAAACTAATAATAAAATTAATAATAATGATAAGGATAATAATAGTAGTTATAGTTTCTAAATGTTTTTTCCTTGTGTATAGTTTCGTTAATGTTTGCTTTGTAGATTTTAGGCTTGTCAATATCATTCGTCTTCTTTTCAGTACCGTATCTCATGTCAATCTATTTCTTGCAGCTAATAACCCCATTTATTTTTCAGTAAGGTTTCAGCGAGACACCCACTCCACGACTTGTCGCTCGGATGTTGAAATCTCCCCGCCTAATTTGAACGTGGGCTTTAGGTGGGGCCCAGGGGGACACAAGTTTGGTGGCCAAATTGTGTCAAAGACTTGTTTAAAGTCTATATATAAAATAGTTTCTATATACTAGCAGATTGAAGCTTAAAGCAGATGAATAGCAAAGCCGAATGCGCCTTAATTTGTATTCTGCTTTGCTTTCGATGTGCTTTTAAGCAGGCTGAATGTGGCTTACAGTGGTAAAATCGTAGCACATAAGAAACGCATCGTGAACGGTTAAGGCCTAACGATTTTAACGTGTTTAAAAAAAACGCGTTCTAAATAAACAATTATACCAAATTGTGCAGTCTCTGCTAAGTGATGACCCCTTTCATCCGACTCTTTTAAACGCGTCTTTGTTTTGATAATTAGTTTTAGCATTAGCATTGTTAGTATTATGGGGAACGTCACTAGCAGATTGAAGCTTAAAGCAGATGAATAGCAAAGCCGAATGCGCCTTAATTTGTATTCTGCTTTGCTTTCAATGTGCTTTTAAGCAGGCTGAATGTGGCTTACAGTGGTAAATACGCTATTCCTATCCATTTACCCGTTAAATATATGCATATAATAAGAAACGCGTCGTGAACGGTTAAGGCCTAACCATTTTAACGTGTTTAAAAAAAACGCGTTCTAAATAAACAATTATACCAATGCAGCCTCTGCTAAGTGATGACCCTTTCATCCGACTCTTTTAAACGCGTCTTTGTTTCGATAATTAGTTTTAGTATTAATTCGTGTTGTTAGTATATGGGGACTTAATCAGTTGGTTTGTTTAGGAACAAATTGTTATTGAATATTCATGTTAATTAGGTTATAACGTGCATGTTATTCGTCCTATTCTGAGTATGACGTGAAACTGCATCCAGCCAATTTATAGAATAAGAATAGTAATAAAACCAATAATAATATGATAATAATAACAATAACAATAATAAAAATAATATGATAATACTAAAGACTAAAAATAATACCTAATAATAATACTAAACTAATAATAAAACTAAACTAATAATAAAATTAATAATAATGATAAGGATAATAATAGAAGTTATAGTTTCTAAATGTTTTTTCCTTGTGTATAGTTTCGTTAATGTTTGCTTTGTAGATTTTAGGCTTGTCAATATCATTCGTCTTCTTTTCAGTACCGTATCTCATGTCAATCTATTTCTTGCAGCTAATAACCCCATTTATTTTTCAGTAAGGTTTCAGCGAGACACCCACTCCACGACTTGTCGCTCGGATGTTGAAATCTCCCCGCCTAATTTGAACGTGGGCTTTAGGTGGGGCCCAGGGGGACACAAGTTTGGTGGCCAAATTGTGTCAAAGACTTGTTTAAAGTCTATATATAAAATAGTTTCTATATACTAGCAGATTGAAGCTTAAAGCAGATGAATAGCAAAGCCGAATGCGCCTTAATTTGTATTCTGCTTTGCTTTCGATGTGCTTTTAAGCAGGCTGAATGTGGCTTACAGTGGTAAAATCGTAGCACATAAGAAACGCATCGTGAACGGTTAAGGCCTAACGATTTTAACGTGTTTAAAAAAAACGCGTTCTAAATAAACAATTATACCAAATTGTGCAGTCTCTGCTAAGTGATGACCCCTTTCATCCGACTCTTTTAAACGCGTCTTTGTTTTGATAATTAGTTTTAGCATTAGCATTGTTAGTATTATGGGGAACGTCACTAGCAGATTGAAGCTTAAAGCAGATGAATAGCAAAGCCGAATGCGCCTTAATTTGTATTCTGCTTTGCTTTCAATATGCTTTTAAGCAGGCTGAATGTGGCTTACAGTGGTAAATACGCTATTCCTATCCATTTACCCGTTAAATATATGCATATAATAAGAAACGCGTCGTGAACGGTTAAGGCCTAACCATTTTAACGTGTTTAAAAAAAACGCGTTCTAAATAAACAATTATACCAATGCAGCCTCTGCTAAGTGATGACCCTTTCATCCGACTCTTTTAAACGCGTCTTTGTTTCGATAATTAGTTTTAGTATTAATTCGTGTTGTTAGTATATGGGGACTTAATCAGTTGGTTTGTTTAGGAACAAATTGTTATTGAATATTCATGTTAATTAGGTTATAACGTGCATGTTATTCATCCTATTCTGAGTATGACGTGAAACTGCATCCAGCCAATTTATAGAATAAGAATAGTAATAAAACCAATAATAATATGATAATAATAACAATAACAATAATAAAAATAATATGATAATACTAAAGACTAAAAATAATACCTAATAATAATACTAAACTAATAATAAAACTAAACTAATAATAAAATTAATAATAATGATAAGGATAATAATAGTAGTTATAGTTTCTAAATGTTTTTTCCTTGTGTATAGTTTCGTTAATGTTTGCTTTGTAGATTTTAGGCTTGTCAATATCATTCGTCTTCTTTTCAGTACCGTATCTCATGTCAATCTATTTCTTGCAGCTAATAACCCCATTTATTTTTCAGTAAGGTTTCAGCGAGACACCCACTCCACGACTTGTCGCTCGGATGTTGAAATCTCCCCGCCTAATTTGAACGTGGGCTTTAGGTGGGGCCCAGGGGGACACAAGTTTGGTGGCCAAATTGTGTCAAAGACTTGTTTAAAGTCTATATATAAAATAGTTTCTATATACTAGCAGATTGAAGCTTAAAGCAGATGAATAGCAAAGCCGAATGCGCCTTAATTTGTATTCTGCTTTGCTTTCGATGTGCTTTTAAGCAGGCTGAATGTGGCTTACAGTGGTAAAATCGTAGCACATAAGAAACGCATCGTGAACGGTTAAGGCCTAACGATTTTAACGTGTTTAAAAAAAACGCGTTCTAAATAAACAATTATACCAAATTGTGCAGTCTCTGCTAAGTGATGACCCCTTTCATCCGACTCTTTTAAACGCGTCTTTGTTTTGATAATTAGTTTTAGCATTAGCATTGTTAGTATTATGGGGAACGTCACTAGCAGATTGAAGCTTAAAGCAGATGAATAGCAAAGCCGAATGCGCCTTAATTTGTATTCTGCTTTGCTTTCAATGTGCTTTTAAGCAGGCTGAATGTGGCTTACAGTGGTAAATACGCTATTCCTATCCATTTACCCGTTAAATATATGCATATAATAAGAAACGCGTCGTGAACGGTTAAGGCCTAACCATTTTAACGTGTTTAAAAAAAACGCGTTCTAAATAAACAATTATACCAATGCAGCCTCTGCTAAGTGATGACCCTTTCATCCGACTCTTTTAAACGCGTCTTTGTTTCGATAATTAGTTTTAGTATTAATTCGTGTTGTTAGTATATGGGGACTTAATCAGTTGGTTTGTTTAGGAACAAATTGTTATTGAATATTCATGTTAATTAGGTTATAACGTGCATGTTATTCGTCCTATTCTGAGTATGACGTGAAACTGCATCCAGCCAATTTATAGAATAAGAATAGTAATAAAACCAATAATAATATGATAATAATAACAATAACAATAATAAAAATAATATGATAATACTAAAGACTAAAAATAATACCTAATAATAATACTAAACTAATAATAAAACTAAACTAATAATAAAATTAATAATAATGATAAGGATAATAATAGTAGTTATAGTTTCTAAATGTTTTTTCCTTGTGTATAGTTTCGTTAATGTTTGCTTTGTAGATTTTAGGCTTGTCAATATCATTCGTCTTCTTTTCAGTACCGTATCTCATGTCAATCTATTTCTTGCAGCTAATAACCCCATTTATTTTTCAGTAAGGTTTCAGCGAGACACCCACTCCACGACTTGTCGCTCGGATGTTGAAATCTCCCCGCCTAATTTGAACGTGGGCTTTAGGTGGGGCCCAGGGGGACACAAGTTTGGTGGCCAAATTGTGTCAAAGACTTGTTTAAAGTCTATATATAAAATAGTTTCTATATACTAGCAGATTGAAGCTTAAAGCAGATGAATAGCAAAGCCGAATGCGCCTTAATTTGTATTCTGCTTTGCTTTCGATGTGCTTTTAAGCAGGCTGAATGTGGCTTACAGTGGTAAAATCGTAGCACATAAGAAACGCATCGTGAACGGTTAAGGCCTAACGATTTTAACGTGTTTAAAAAAAACGCGTTCTAAATAAACAATTATACCAAATTGTGCAGTCTCTGCTAAGTGATGACCCCTTTCATCCGACTCTTTTAAACGCGTCTTTGTTTTGATAATTAGTTTTAGCATTAGCATTGTTAGTATTATGGGGAACGTCACTAGCAGATTGAAGCTTAAAGCAGATGAATAGCAAAGCCGAATGCGCCTTAATTTGTATTCTGCTTTGCTTTCAATGTGCTTTTAAGCAGGCTGAATGTGGCTTACAGTGGTAAATACGCTATTCCTATCCATTTACCCGTTAAATATATGCATATAATAAGAAACGCGTCGTGAACGGTTAAGGCCTAACCATTTTAACGTGTTTAAAAAAAACGCGTTCTAAATAAACAATTATACCAATGCAGCCTCTGCTAAGTGATGACCCTTTCATCCGACTCTTTTAAACGCGTCTTTGTTTCGATAATTAGTTTTAGTATTAATTCGTGTTGTTAGTATATGGGGACTTAATCAGTTGGTTTGTTTAGGAACAAATTGTTATTGAATATTCATGTTAATTAGGTTATAACGTGCATGTTATTCGTCCTATTCTGAGTATGACGTGAAACTGCATCCAGCCAATTTATAGAATAAGAATAGTAATAAAACCAATAATAATATGATAATAATAACAATAACAATAATAAAAATAATATGATAATACTAAAGACTAAAAATAATACCTAATAATAATACTAAACTAATAATAAAACTAAACTAATAATAAAATTAATAATAATGATAAGGATAATAATAGTAGTTATAGTTTCTAAATGTTTTTTCCTTGTGTATAGTTTCGTTAATGTTTGCTTTGTAGATTTTAGGCTTGTCAATATCATTCGTCTTCTTTTCAGTACCGTATCTCATGTCAATCTATTTCTTGCAGCTAATAACCCCATTTATTTTTCAGTAAGGTTTCAGCGAGACACCCACTCCACGACTTGTCGCTCGGATGTTGAAATCTCCCCGCCTAATTTGAACGTGGGCTTTAGGTGGGGCCCAGGGGGACACAAGTTTGGTGGCCAAATTGTGTCAAAGACTTGTTTAAAGTCTATATATAAAATAGTTTCTATATACTAGCAGATTGAAGCTTAAAGCAGATGAATAGCAGAAGCCAATTTGCTCGGGGACTGATCAGGGTAGAAAATATTTGTAATTATAAGTGCAGTGGTCTTAACAAAATAAGGGGTAATAATGCAACAAATAGTTTTTTCAGCTTAGATCGAATTAAACTAGAGATATTTAATAAACCGAGGTCCGATGTATCAGTGCTTTACAATGGGCATCTGAAAGAACCAGAGAACTCTGTCAATAGTAAGAGTAGGCCAATATTTCATCTTTCAAATTTATTTTGACAGAGCCATGCAACAGGAAAGCACGTATTTAGGGGAGTTTAATTGAGACACTTTGTAAATATGTTTACGCCAGGTCGTATAGTGTGGGTGGTCCCTTTGATTGATATACATACGTTTACACAAAGTTTTCTTAATCTTGGCCATTTCATTATCAGTGATTAATTTGTTCAACTTCTGAACTACTTTTGTTAATTCGTAGTTATTCGCATCCTACCTTTCTTCTTAATACTTTTGTTAATGTTTGTTCACTTTGAAGAGAGTCTGCTAGCAGCAATGTGAGAATGTGAACAGGGCTTATTTGATTTTATTTATATAGTAGTAGTTACTGTAGTAGTAGTAGTGTATGGGCGACCGTGGTTGCTAGTCGGACATGATTCAAAGTGGACAGACCGTGTTGCTCATACTGCAAGAGTTGAGTTGCACGAATTTTACAAATTGACATTTTATACTTGGCATGTTTTGAGAAATTATGGTTTGCATGAAATCGCTCTCCAGTTTCTAAATTTACATCATTTCCACCCTACTAACACTTGAGTGTAAACATGGTTTAACGACACTGCAACCCAATTATGGTTATAGAGCCGGTGTGTATGCATGTGGGGGAAATGTATTGTGTGTTCCTCTTTTGGCGGAGTTTTGCCACTCTGCCAGCTCGGGCAATTGAAGTATCTTATCCTCCTCATTCCACTTGGTGCCGTTTCATTCACAACAGAGTTACACCAAGGGCAGATAAATCTTGACCAAATGGTTTCCTGCAGCACACTAATGAATAAATTTGTATCTGACAGATATGCTTCCACATGAGAGGAACCACGAACCAATTACTGTTCATGTGGTCCAACTGAGCAAACACCAGAGCACATACTTCAGCGTTGTCCTCTGTTTGAACAATTAAGAAGAAAGATGTGGCCAGCCCCTGTCACTCTAGAACAGAAGCTATATGGCAAGAAGGAGTATCTCTTGAAAACTGTGTCCTTCATCGCTGCGATGAATATTTCATGTAGACTTATGGATGCAGACAGTGATGAATCAAGACGAACCCCACCTACTGATGAAGACTACATCATGTTATTTTAAAGCTAGTGATCACTAAAACATTGTAGAACATTATTATTCACACATTTTTTAATTATTGTATATTATGTAAATGTACATGCTGAAAATGTTAATTTTTCAGCATGTATAGAGTAGAAGAAACCAACTTAATTCAGTGTTTATCAAAATTATTTCTAAGTTCTAACTCTTACTCTTGAGCTCACTACAAGTTAGTCGAAATGGGTTTACTAGGCTGACTTTAACATTGGTCATTAATAGTGAACATATTTGCCTCTAGTACACTCTACAGGTGAAAGACTTCATATTTGCCTCTAGTACACTCTACATGTGAAAGACTTCATATTTGCCTCTAGTACACTCTACATGTGAAAGACTTCATATTTGCCTCTAGTACACTCTACATGTGAAAGACTTCATATTTGCCTCTAGTACACTCTACATGTGAAAGACTTCATATTTGCCATGTGTACTGATATCAAGCATCGCTTGAGCTCAGTTCAACCTGTGTAAATACGCTATTCCTAGCAGTTTCTTTATGCGTGTTCTTATGGGTAGGAATAGCGTATTTACTACTATTAGAGCTTCCGGTCATCTTATTGGGCATGTGTACTCGACTCAAGAATCCCTTGAGCCCAGTACAACTTGTTCGACATAGGTAGGGGCCTTTCCAGGCCAAATAGACTGAACTTATTATTGGCCATGCATGTATACATGTATGTCCAATAATAAGAGACTTCATACTTGTTGAGCTCAGTAAAAGTAACTTTTACCTTTCACTTAAAACACTTGTTGCTCTAACGCTTTACTCCATAGATCAGTTTAGAGTTTGATTGTGGTTGACTTCTTCTATTCTATGGGTCATGAAAGAGCATACCTTCACGTTGGTATGACCTGAATGCAATTGAATGTTTTGAAAAAACAGGGCTGCCATAAGTTGACATAAAAATCCTAAAATTTGCAAATTTGCAAATTTGCATTTTCAAATGCGATTTTACGAATCGTACCTTTTCCCCATCGCCTGTTTCTAGTTTTGTTGACACGTGGCTGCTTAAAGCAGGCTAAAAGTAAAACAGAATGCGCCTTAAGGCGCAATCTGCTTTACTTTCAGCCTGCTTTAAGCTACCATGTACTAGAAAAAAAATCCGAAGATTTAGGAAAAATCCGGAGAAATGGCAACCCTGAAAATAGTTCACGTTTTCGACCATTCAACTGTAACTGAATGCTCTTATTTATTTCAGTGATTACATATACTGTTCAGATTTTAACTAACATAATGAAGACCTTACCTATTCGAAATCTCGACTTAACCGAGTTTAAGCTACCATCGGATATATTCATGGGGCAATCTATTAAACTTGCTGGTTATTATATTATGGATTATACGCGGATTCAATGCCATGCTGTATTTGTTCAGTGGCGAAGATGATGTCTTTTTAAAACGAAAATGGCAAATTCTTGAAAATCAGTGTCAAATAGTTTGGAGCCTGATCAGATGTCGTTTATCTAATCCAGATCCAAACTGTTTGCAGTTTAAATGAAAACCTGAGGAAAATCACTGGATCGCATGTAACTTTTCTTTAAAATCACTAT
The DNA here is from genome assembly GCA_922989275.2 of Gari tellinella. Classification (NCBI taxonomy): domain Eukaryota; kingdom Metazoa; phylum Mollusca; class Bivalvia; order Cardiida; family Psammobiidae; genus Gari; species Gari tellinella. The sequence goes on from OV277858.1 coordinate 60,342,274, forward strand.
TCCTAGGTACCAGTAGAACCATCACACTCTTTGACCCATTACCACATAGAAACGCCTTTTAGCGCATTCAATTTGTGCAGCAACAAAAAGTAAAATAAGAATTGCTAGATCTATATCTTAGCAACTTACGGCTGGCTGAAAATAAAGTTTAACGCATCTTAAGGCGCATGTTTCTTTACCATCAATCTGCTTTAACTGACCTCCTGTCTTCAAAACTAGAACTCTGCTATGTGCGGTAAGGGGTTATTGTTGCTATGGTTTCATGTATGTTTTGTTTTAGCTACTGAGCCCCTGATCGACTGTTACACTATTTACCTTAAGCCCGCTAATTATGTCGATAGTAATTTTTATGGAAGTTATGATAGAAATATGGATATTGATCAATACCTGCATATTGTACCCTTTACTCCATATATATGTATCATATGTCACCCACAAACTTAAAAATAAATTAAAACATCTTAGTATAAACCCCAAAACAAGTACTGTATTGCTTACAGCGCAACATTCAATGTATTAAAACACTCTACCATGAAGGTTAGGTTTGTACAGTTCACCAATAGTAAACAGTGTACCTGTAATGAGTACACTTGTCCTGTGCAAACAGTATGGACCCCGACCAGAGTGAGGGCACCACAGGGTACCCACTGATCTGAATCCACACCGTTTTATCAGTTTGAAAATTGTCTAAACCCACTCTAAATAATTTAAATCTGTAATTATATGAGTATATATGTCATAAGAAGCAGATTACTTTGTGTGTGTGTGTATGTCTCCTATTTTGCATATTCTAGCCAATGTAAACATATAAACCTAAAATAAGTATTGAATTGCTTACAGCGCAATATTGAATGTGTTTAAACTCTCTAACCTCATGATGAGGGCGGTACTGTTCATCTAACGTAGACAGTGTACATGTAATCTGTAATGAGTACAATTGTCTTGTGCAAACAGCATGGATTCCTACCAGAGGGCACCACAAGGAGCCCGCTGATCAGAATCCACACTGCTGATAAGTTTGAAATACTGTCAACCCAGTTTAAGACCATGTACCTGCAAAGAGTACACTTGTCCTGTTCATACAGCATGGACCCAGACCAGAGGGTGCCACAAGGAACCAACTGATCTGAATCCACACTGCTTGTCATTTGGAAACATTGTCAAAATCTATCTTAAAAAATGTAAATGTGTATGTATATATATATATATATGAATATAAGTGATATATGAATATAAGTGTAAGTAGAGGCAGATATATGTGTGTGTGTGTGTGTGGCACAAACAAAATGTACCCCATTTGGCATAGTCCAGCTAATGTTAACATAATCATAAACCCAAAAAATAAGTATTGCATTGCTTACTGGCTTACAGCGCATATTGAAAGTGTTAAAACACTCTACCCTGATGATGAGGGCGGTATTGTTTATCTAATGTAGACAGTGTACCTGTAATGAGTACACTTGTCTTGCGCAAACAGCATGGATTCCGACCAGAGGGCGCTACAAGGAGCCCACTGATCTGAACCCACACTGTTGATAAGATTGAAACATTGTCAAAACCAACTCTAAATAGTGTACCTGCAAGGAGTACACTTGTCCTGACCAGAGGGCACCACAAGGAGCCCACTGGACAGAATCCACACTGTTGATAATTTTGAAATATTGTCAAAATCCACACTAAATAATGTACCTGCAAGGAGTGCACTTGTCTTGTACATGTATACAGCATGGACCCCGACCAGAGGACGCCACAAGGAACCCACTGATCTGAATCCACTCTGTTGCTAAGTTTGAAATATAGTCAAAATCTACTCCTAATAATGTACCTGCAAGGAGTTCACTTGTCTTGTACATACAGCATGGACCTCCACCAGAGGGCGCCACCTGGAGCCCACTGATCTGAATCCACACTGGTTGTTTACCTGAAAAATTGTCAAAATTCACTCCAAATAATGTAGATGTGTATATAAGAGTATATGTAAATATGTGTAATAGGTAGATACAGATATGTGCGTGTACACAAGAACCAACAATAAGTGTTGACAACTTGACACTGTCCTGCGCCCACTTCATTATAACCATGTTTCTAACGAGCCATTACAATAAACAAAGTGTATTTGCAAGAATGCGGACAGGCGGGTGTGTGCATGAATGCATGCATGTGCATGTATGTATTGGGGCATGGACATGCCCTGGTGCATAAATGCGTATGCAGGCATAGGCGGACATGCACGTGCATAGAGTATGCATGTATGTGTCTTATTGCTGGTGTTTGTGTACACATGCGTATCGATGACAATGCAATGATGTATAAGTATATTGTATATTGTATAAAAAAGAATTACCTTGAGTAATTCTTCTCAGAGTGAGTCATGTAGACTATAAGGTTTCAATGTTTAATTTACAAGTCAACCCTCTTGTATAGAGTCTCATGGTAAGAAAATATATACGGAGCAACAGATGGGGGTAGCTTTTCAAAACTTTATTTCTGAATTAAACCCTATGGAGTCACTACTCATTTGGATCGTCTCTTTGAGACGATTCTAATGAGTAGTGACACCATAGGATTTGGTACTAAAATGAGTGAGAAAATGTTAGACTTGTTGAAATAACTACCTCTTATCTGGAGCCCTGATATATTTATTTACATCTATAGAGCCCAACTATAATCAAATCACACCTTTGTACAGGTACCAAGTAAAAATAGATATGCTGAAAAATGTCATACCTGATTGACCCTCAGATCAATAACAACAGGTGCTGGGGTTGAACTGAGTCCAACTGTTATGAAATCACATTTGAATCAGAGAAAATACTACTATATTTTTTGCCCATGATTCGTTTTGAGAGAAAGACACAGTGAGAGATGGAAAGAGAGAGAGAGAGAGAGAGGGAGAGATAGAGAAAGTGAAGGATAAAGAGGGGGGGAGAGAGAGAGAGAGAGAGAGAGAGAGAGAGAGAGAGAGGGAGAAATGCCTTTAAATTCTGTGATGATATTTGTACATATATACGATATCCAGTTGAACAATCATGAATACCTGTTAGCCACCTGAAATAACCAACTAACACGTGCATTGAATTGGAGCTTACGGTAAATGACCAAGGGCGAGATAGCTCTAGTATGAAATAATGCATGCGTGAACCATTTTGACGGTAAAACTGAATACCATACTGACCTTTAACGGTGTTTTATCCAATTTCCAATAGAAAAGAACACAATAATTCCATTTATATGAAAAACATTCTCGTAACACCAGGTGAATTAACCCATTCAACTAAATGACGTGGCTAAAGTGGACATGGCTAAATCCCGGCTAAATTGCGGGATATACCCTGGACCACCCTAGTACCCACTAGAAATAGCAATTTTAAAACAAATGAATGCTGTTCTCTTCCGTTCGAAGTTAGATAACGGTTAAGAAACTATAACTGATGTTTCTATTATAAAATATGTACCTGACCTAATGTTTTGAATGTGTGTTAGGATAGTTCTCATGTATTTGTAGAAATGTACAAACTGAGAAAATAAAGAGTATTTGAATTTGAATTGAATTGAATGTTTCCTGTTCTCTAGTAGATGGTATCTTGAAGCGGGTTTAAAGTAAAACAGAATGCACATTTAGGCTCATTATGCTTTACTTTCAATCTGTTTTAAGTGGTTACCTCTCTTCAATACTAGAAATATACCATGGAGTAAATGGTTTAAAATATCTTTGGTATGTTCCTTAGGGGACTCGGAAACTCTTTTAAACGCGTCTTTGTTTTGATAATTAGTTTTAGCATTAGCATTGTTAGTATTATGGGGAACGTCACTAGCAGATTGAAGCTTAAAGCAGATGAATAGCAAAGCCGAATGCGCCTTAATTTGTATTCTGCTTTGCTTTCAATGTGCTTTTAAGCAGGCTGAATGTGGCTTACAGTGGTAAATACGCTATTCCTATCCATTTACCCGTTAAATATATGCATATAATAAGAAACGCGTCGTGAACGGTTAAGGCCTAACCATTTTAACGTGTTTAAAAAAAACGCGTTCTAAATAAACAATTATACCAATGCAGCCTCTGCTAAGTGATGACCCTTTCATCCGACTCTTTTAAACGCGTCTTTGTTTCGATAATTAGTTTTAGTATTAATTCGTGTTGTTAGTATATGGGGACTTAATCAGTTGGTTTGTTTAGGAACAAATTGTTATTGAATATTCATGTTAATTAGGTTATAACGTGCATGTTATTCGTCCTATTCTGAGTATGACGTGAAACTGCATCCAGCCAATTTATAGAATAAGAATAGTAATAAAACCAATAATAATATGATAATAATAACAATAACAATAATAAAAATAATATGATAATACTAAAGACTAAAAATAATACCTAATAATAATACTAAACTAATAATAAAACTAAACTAATAATAAAATTAATAATAATGATAAGGATAATAATAGTAGTTATAGTTTCTAAATGTTTTTTCCTTGTGTATAGTTTCGTTAATGTTTGCTTTGTAGATTTTAGGCTTGTCAATATCATTCGTCTTCTTTTCAGTACCGTATCTCATGTCAATCTATTTCTTGCAGCTAATAACCCCATTTATTTTTCAGTAAGGTTTCAGCGAGACACCCACTCCACGACTTGTCGCTCGGATGTTGAAATCTCCCCGCCTAATTTGAACGTGGGCTTTAGGTGGGGCCCAGGGGGACACAAGTTTGGTGGCCAAATTGTGTCAAAGACTTGTTTAAAGTCTATATATAAAATAGTTTCTATATACTAGCAGATTGAAGCTTAAAGCAGATGAATAGCAAAGCCGAATGCGCCTTAATTTGTATTCTGCTTTGCTTTCGATGTGCTTTTAAGCAGGCTGAATGTGGCTTACAGTGGTAAAATCGTAGCACATAAGAAACGCATCGTGAACGGTTAAGGCCTAACGATTTTAACGTGTTTAAAAAAAACGCGTTCTAAATAAACAATTATACCAAATTGTGCAGTCTCTGCTAAGTGATGACCCCTTTCATCCGACTCTTTTAAACGCGTCTTTGTTTTGATAATTAGTTTTAGCATTAGCATTGTTAGTATTATGGGGAACGTCACTAGCAGATTGAAGCTTAAAGCAGATGAATAGCAAAGCCGAATGCGCCTTAATTTGTATTCTGCTTTGCTTTCAATGTGCTTTTAAGCAGGCTGAATGTGGCTTACAGTGGTAAATACGCTATTCCTATCCATTTACCCGTTAAATATATGCATATAATAAGAAACGCGTCGTGAACGGTTAAGGCCTAACCATTTTAACGTGTTTAAAAAAAACGCGTTCTAAATAAACAATTATACCAATGCAGCCTCTGCTAAGTGATGACCCTTTCATCCGACTCTTTTAAACGCGTCTTTGTTTCGATAATTAGTTTTAGTATTAATTCGTGTTGTTAGTATATGGGGACTTAATCAGTTGGTTTGTTTAGGAACAAATTGTTATTGAATATTCATGTTAATTAGGTTATAACGTGCATGTTATTCGTCCTATTCTGAGTATGACGTGAAACTGCATCCAGCCAATTTATAGAATAAGAATAGTAATAAAACCAATAATAATATGATAATAATAACAATAACAATAATAAAAATAATATGATAATACTAAAGACTAAAAATAATACCTAATAATAATACTAAACTAATAATAAAACTAAACTAATAATAAAATTAATAATAATGATAAGGATAATAATAGTAGTTATAGTTTCTAAATGTTTTTTCCTTGTGTATAGTTTCGTTAATGTTTGCTTTGTAGATTTTAGGCTTGTCAATATCATTCGTCTTCTTTTCAGTACCGTATCTCATGTCAATCTATTTCTTGCAGCTAATAACCCCATTTATTTTTCAGTAAGGTTTCAGCGAGACACCCACTCCACGACTTGTCGCTCGGATGTTGAAATCTCCCCGCCTAATTTGAACGTGGGCTTTAGGTGGGGCCCAGGGGGACACAAGTTTGGTGGCCAAATTGTGTCAAAGACTTGTTTAAAGTCTATATATAAAATAGTTTCTATATACTAGCAGATTGAAGCTTAAAGCAGATGAATAGCAAAGCCGAATGCGCCTTAATTTGTATTCTGCTTTGCTTTCGATGTGCTTTTAAGCAGGCTGAATGTGGCTTACAGTGGTAAAATCGTAGCACATAAGAAACGCATCGTGAACGGTTAAGGCCTAACGATTTTAACGTGTTTAAAAAAAACGCGTTCTAAATAAACAATTATACCAAATTGTGCAGTCTCTGCTAAGTGATGACCCCTTTCATCCGACTCTTTTAAACGCGTCTTTGTTTTGATAATTAGTTTTAGCATTAGCATTGTTAGTATTATGGGGAACGTCACTAGCAGATTGAAGCTTAAAGCAGATGAATAGCAAAGCCGAATGCGCCTTAATTTGTATTCTGCTTTGCTTTCAATATGCTTTTAAGCAGGCTGAATGTGGCTTACAGTGGTAAATACGCTATTCCTATCCATTTACTCGTTAAATATATGCATATAATAAGAAACGCGTCGTGAACGGTTAAGGCCTAACCATTTTAACGTGTTTAAAAAAAACGCGTTCTAAATAAACAATTATACCAATGCAGCCTCTGCTAAGTGATGACCCTTTCATCCGACTCTTTTAAACGCGTCTTTGTTTCGATAATTAGTTTTAGTATTAATTCGTGTTGTTAGTATATGGGGACTTAATCAGTTGGTTTGTTTAGGAACAAATTGTTATTGAATATTCATGTTAATTAGGTTATAACGTGCATGTTATTCGTCCTATTCTGAGTATGACGTGAAACTGCATCCAGCCAATTTATAGAATAAGAATAGTAATAAAACCAATAATAATATGATAATAATAACAATAACAATAATAAAAATAATATGATAATACTAAAGACTAAAAATAATACCTAATAATAATACTAAACTAATAATAAAACTAAACTAATAATAAAATTAATAATAATGATAAGGATAATAATAGTAGTTATAGTTTCTAAATGTTTTTTCCTTGTGTATAGTTTCGTTAATGTTTGCTTTGTAGATTTTAGGCTTGTCAATATCATTCGTCTTCTTTTCAGTACCGTATCTCATGTCAATCTATTTCTTGCAGCTAATAACCCCATTTATTTTTCAGTAAGGTTTCAGCGAGACACCCACTCCACGACTTGTCGCTCGGATGTTGAAATCTCCCCGCCTAATTTGAACGTGGGCTTTAGGTGGGGCCCAGGGGGACACAAGTTTGGTGGCCAAATTGTGTCAAAGACTTGTTTAAAGTCTATATATAAAATAGTTTCTATATACTAGCAGATTGAAGCTTAAAGCAGATGAATAGCAAAGCCGAATGCGCCTTAATTTGTATTCTGCTTTGCTTTCGATGTGCTTTTAAGCAGGCTGAATGTGGCTTACAGTGGTAAAATCGTAGCACATAAGAAACGCATCGTGAACGGTTAAGGCCTAACGATTTTAACGTGTTTAAAAAAAACGCGTTCTAAATAAACAATTATACCAAATTGTGCAGTCTCTGCTAAGTGATGACCCCTTTCATCCGACTCTTTTAAACGCGTCTTTGTTTTGATAATTAGTTTTAGCATTAGCATTGTTAGTATTATGGGGAACGTCACTAGCAGATTGAAGCTTAAAGCAGATGAATAGCAAAGCCGAATGCGCCTTAATTTGTATTCTGCTTTGCTTTCAATGTGCTTTTAAGCAGGCTGAATGTGGCTTACAGTGGTAAATACGCTATTCCTATCCATTTACCCGTTAAATATATGCATATAATAAGAAACGCGTCGTGAACGGTTAAGGCCTAACCATTTTAACGTGTTTAAAAAAAACGCGTTCTAAATAAACAATTATACCAATGCAGCCTCTGCTAAGTGATGACCCTTTCATCCGACTCTTTTAAACGCGTCTTTGTTTCGATAATTAGTTTTAGTATTAATTCGTGTTGTTAGTATATGGGGACTTAATCAGTTGGTTTGTTTAGGAACAAATTGTTATTGAATATTCATGTTAATTAGGTTATAACGTGCATGTTATTCGTCCTATTCTGAGTATGACGTGAAACTGCATCCAGCCAATTTATAGAATAAGAATAGTAATAAAACCAATAATAATATGATAATAATAACAATAACAATAATAAAAATAATATGATAATACTAAAGACTAAAAATAATACCTAATAATAATACTAAACTAATAATAAAACTAAACTAATAATAAAATTAATAATAATGATAAGGATAATAATAGTAGTTATAGTTTCTAAATGTTTTTTCCTTGTGTATAGTTTCGTTAATGTTTGCTTTGTAGATTTTAGGCTTGTCAATATCATTCGTCTTCTTTTCAGTACCGTATCTCATGTCAATCTATTTCTTGCAGCTAATAACCCCATTTATTTTTCAGTAAGGTTTCAGCGAGACACCCACTCCACGACTTGTCGCTCGGATGTTGAAATCTCCCCGCCTAATTTGAACGTGGGCTTTAGGTGGGGCCCAGGGGGACACAAGTTTGGTGGCCAAATTGTGTCAAAGACTTGTTTAAAGTCTATATATAAAATAGTTTCTATATACTAGCAGATTGAAGCTTAAAGCAGATGAATAGCAAAGCCGAATGCGCCTTAATTTGTATTCTGCTTTGCTTTCGATGTGCTTTTAAGCAGGCTGAATGTGGCTTACAGTGGTAAAATCGTAGCACATAAGAAACGCATCGTGAACGGTTAAGGCCTAACGATTTTAACGTGTTTAAAAAAAACGCGTTCTAAATAAACAATTATACCAAATTGTGCAGTCTCTGCTAAGTGATGACCCCTTTCATCCGACTCTTTTAAACGCGTCTTTGTTTTGATAATTAGTTTTAGCATTAGCATTGTTAGTATTATGGGGAACGTCACTAGCAGATTGAAGCTTAAAGCAGATGAATAGCAAAGCCGAATGCGCCTTAATTTGTATTCTGCTTTGCTTTCAATGTGCTTTTAAGCAGGCTGAATGTGGCTTACAGTGGTAAATACGCTATTCCTATCCATTTACCCGTTAAATATATGCATATAATAAGAAACGCGTCGTGAACGGTTAAGGCCTAACCATTTTAACGTGTTTAAAAAAAACGCGTTCTAAATAAACAATTATACCAATGCAGCCTCTGCTAAGTGATGACCCTTTCATCCGACTCTTTTAAACGCGTCTTTGTTTCGATAATTAGTTTTAGTATTAATTCGTGTTGTTAGTATATGGGGACTTAATCAGTTGGTTTGTTTAGGAACAAATTGTTATTGAATATTCATGTTAATTAGGTTATAACGTGCATGTTATTCGTCCTATTCTGAGTATGACGTGAAACTGCATCCAGCCAATTTATAGAATAAGAATAGTAATAAAACCAATAATAATATGATAATAATAACAATAACAATAATAAAAATAATATGATAATACTAAAGACTAAAAATAATACCTAATAATAATACTAAACTAATAATAAAACTAAACTAATAATAAAATTAATAATAATGATAAGGATAATAATAGTAGTTATAGTTTCTAAATGTTTTTTCCTTGTGTATAGTTTCGTTAATGTTTGCTTTGTAGATTTTAGGCTTGTCAATATCATTCGTCTTCTTTTCAGTACCGTATCTCATGTCAATCTATTTCTTGCAGCTAATAACCCCATTTATTTTTCAGTAAGGTTTCAGCGAGACACCCACTCCACGACTTGTCGCTCGGATGTTGAAATCTCCCCGCCTAATTTGAACGTGGGCTTTAGGTGGGGCCCAGGGGGACACAAGTTTGGTGGCCAAATTGTGTCAAAGACTTGTTTAAAGTCTATATATAAAATAGTTTCTATATACTAGCAGATTGAAGCTTAAAGCAGATGAATAGCAAAGCCGAATGCGCCTTAATTTGTATTCTGCTTTGCTTTCGATGTGCTTTTAAGCAGGCTGAATGTGGCTTACAGTGGTAAAATCGTAGCACATAAGAAACGCATCGTGAACGGTTAAGGCCTAACGATTTTAACGTGTTTAAAAAAAACGCGTTCTAAATAAACAATTATACCAAATTGTGCAGTCTCTGCTAAGTGATGACCCCTTTCATCCGACTCTTTTAAACGCGTCTTTGTTTTGATAATTAGTTTTAGCATTAGCATTGTTAGTATTATGGGGAACGTCACTAGCAGATTGAAGCTTAAAGCAGATGAATAGCAAAGCCGAATGCGCCTTAATTTGTATTCTGCTTTGCTTTCAATGTGCTTTTAAGCAGGCTGAATGTGGCTTACAGTGGTAAATACGCTATTCCTATCCATTTACCCGTTAAATATATGCATATAATAAGAAACGCGTCGTGAACGGTTAAGGCCTAACCATTTTAACGTGTTTAAAAAAAACGCGTTCTAAATAAACAATTATACCAATGCAGCCTCTGCTAAGTGATGACCCTTTCATCCGACTCTTTTAAACGCGTCTTTGTTTCGATAATTAGTTTTAGTATTAATTCGTGTTGTTAGTATATGGGGACTTAATCAGTTGGTTTGTTTAGGAACAAATTGTTATTGAATATTCATGTTAATTAGGTTATAACGTGCATGTTATTCGTCCTATTCTGAGTATGACGTGAAACTGCATCCAGCCAATTTATAGAATAAGAATAGTAATAAAACCAATAATAATATGATAATAATAACAATAACAATAATAAAAATAATATGATAATACTAAAGACTAAAAATAATACCTAATAATAATACTAAACTAATAATAAAACTAAACTAATAATAAAATTAATAATAATGATAAGGATAATAATAGTAGTTATAGTTTCTAAATGTTTTTTCCTTGTGTATAGTTTCGTTAATGTTTGCTTTGTAGATTTTAGGCTTGTCAATATCATTCGTCTTCTTTTCAGTACCGTATCTCATGTCAATCTATTTCTTGCAGCTAATAACCCCATTTATTTTTCAGTAAGGTTTCAGCGAGACACCCACTCCACGACTTGTCGCTCGGATGTTGAAATCTCCCCGCCTAATTTGAACATGGGCTTTAGGTGGGGCCCAGGGGGACACAAGTTTGGTGGCCAAATTGTGTCAAAGACTTGTTTAAAGTCTATATATAAAATAGTTTCTATATACTAGCAGATTGAAGCTTAAAGCAGATGAATAGCAAAGCCGAATGCGCCTTAATTTGTATTCTGCTTTGCTTTCGATGTGCTTTTAAGCAGGCTGAATGTGGCTTACAGTGGTAAAATCGTAGCACATAAGAAACGCATCGTGAACGGTTAAGGCCTAACGATTTTAACGTGTTTAAAAAAAACGCGTTCTAAATAAACAATTATACCAAATTGTGCAGTCTCTGCTAAGTGATGACCCCTTTCATCCGACTCTTTTAAACGCGTCTTTGTTTTGATAATTAGTTTTAGCATTAGCATTGTTAGTATTATGGGGAACGTCACTAGCAGATTGAAGCTTAAAGCAGATGAATAGCAAAGCCGAATGCGCCTTAATTTGTATTCTGCTTTGCTTTCAATGTGCTTTTAAGCAGGCTGAATGTGGCTTACAGTGGTAAATACGCTATTCCTATCCATTTACCCGTTAAATATATGCATATAATAAGAAACGCGTCGTGAACGGTTAAGGCCTAACCATTTTAACGTGTTTAAAAAAAACGCGTTCTAAATAAACAATTATACCAATGCAGCCTCTGCTAAGTGATGACCCTTTCATCCGACTCTTTTAAACGCGTCTTTGTTTCGATAATTAGTTTTAGTATTAATTCGTGTTGTTAGTATATGGGGACTTAATCAGTTGGTTTGTTTAGGAACAAATTGTTATTGAATATTCATGTTAATTAGGTTATAACGTGCATGTTATTCGTCCTATTCTGAGTATGACGTGAAACTGCATCCAGCCAATTTATAGAATAAGAATAGTAATAAAACCAATAATAATATGATAATAATAACAATAACAATAATAAAAATAATATGATAATACTAAAGACTAAAAATAATACCTAATAATAATACTAAACTAATAATAAAACTAAACTAATAATAAAATTAATAATAATGATAAGGATAATAATAGTAGTTATAGTTTCTAAATGTTTTTTCCTTGTGTATAGTTTCGTTAATGTTTGCTTTGTAGATTTTAGGCTTGTCAATATCATTCGTCTTCTTTTCAGTACCGTATCTCATGTCAATCTATTTCTTGCAGCTAATAACCCCATTTATTTTTCAGTAAGGTTTCAGCGAGACACCCACTCCACGACTTGTCGCTCGGATGTTGAAATCTCCCCGCCTAATTTGAACGTGGGCTTTAGGTGGGGCCCAGGGGGACACAAGTTTGGTGGCCAAATTGTGTCAAAGACTTGTTTAAAGTCTATATATAAAATAGTTTCTATATACTAGCAGATTGAAGCTTAAAGCAGATGAATAGCAAAGCCGAATGCGCCTTAATTTGTATTCAGCTTTGCTTTCGATGTGCTTTTAAGCAGGCTGAATGTGGCTTACAGTGGTAAAATCGTAGCACATAAGAAACGCATCGTGAACGGTTAAGGCCTAACGATTTTAACGTGTTTAAAAAAAACGCGTTCTAAATAAACAATTATACCAAATTGTGCAGTCTCTGCTAAGTGATGACCCCTTTCATCCGACTCTTTTAAACGCGTCTTTGTTTTGATAATTAGTTTTAGCATTAGCATTGTTAGTATTATGGGGAACGTCACTAGCAGATTGAAGCTTAAAGCAGATGAATAGCAAAGCCGAATGCGCCTTAATTTGTATTCTGCTTTGCTTTCAATGTGCTTTTAAGCAGGCTGAATGTGGCTTACAGTGGTAAATACGCTATTCCTATCCATTTACCCGTTAAATATATGCATATAATAAGAAACGCGTCGTGAACGGTTAAGGCCTAACCATTTTAACGTGTTTAAAAAAAACGCGTTCTAAATAAACAATTATACCAATGCAGCCTCTGCTAAGTGATGACCCTTTCATCCGACTCTTTTAAACGCGTCTTTGTTTCGATAATTAGTTTTAGTATTAATTCGTGTTGTTAGTATATGGGGACTTAATCAGTTGGTTTGTTTAGGAACAAATTGTTATTGAATATTCATGTTAATTAGGTTATAACGTGCATGTTATTCGTCCTATTCTGAGTATGACGTGAAACTGCATCCAGCCAATTTATAGAATAAGAATAGTAATAAAACCAATAATAATATGATAATAATAACAATAACAATAATAAAAATAATATGATAATACTAAAGACTAAAAATAATACCTAATAATAATACTAAACTAATAATAAAACTAAACTAATAATAAAATTAATAATAATGATAAGGATAATAATAGTAGTTATAGTTTCTAAATGTTTTTTCCTTGTGTATAGTTTCGTTAATGTTTGCTTTGTAGATTTTAGGCTTGTCAATATCATTCGTCTTCTTTTCAGTACCGTATCTCATGTCAATCTATTTCTTGCAGCTAATAACCCCATTTATTTTTCAGTAAGGTTTCAGCGAGACACCCACTCCACGACTTGTCGCTCGGATGTTGAAATCTCCCCGCCTAATTTGAACGTGGGCTTTAGGTGGGGCCCAGGGGGACACAAGTTTGGTGGCCAAATTGTGTCAAAGACTTGTTTAAAGTCTATATATAAAATAGTTTCTATATACTAGCAGATTGAAGCTTAAAGCAGATGAATAGCAAAGCCGAATGCGCCTTAATTTGTATTCTGCTTTGCTTTCGATGTGCTTTTAAGCAGGCTGAATGTGGCTTACAGTGGTAAAATCGTAGCACATAAGAAACGCATCGTGAACGGTTAAGGCCTAACGATTTTAACGTGTTTAAAAAAAACGCGTTCTAAATAAACAATTATACCAAATTGTGCAGTCTCTGCTAAGTGATGACCCCTTTCATCCGACTCTTTTAAACGCGTCTTTGTTTTGATAATTAGTTTTAGCATTAGCATTGTTAGTATTATGGGGAACGTCACTAGCAGATTGAAGCTTAAAGCAGATGAATAGCAAAGCCGAATGCGCCTTAATTTGTATTCTGCTTTGCTTTCAATGTGCTTTTAAGCAGGCTGAATGTGGCTTACAGTGGTAAATACGCTATTCCTATCCATTTACCCGTTAAATATATGCATATAATAAGAAACGCGTCGTGAACGGTTAAGGCCTAACCATTTTAACGTGTTTAAAAAAAACGCGTTCTAAATAAACAATTATACCAATGCAGCCTCTGCTAAGTGATGACCCTTTCATCCGACTCTTTTAAACGCGTCTTTGTTTCGATAATTAGTTTTAGTATTAATTCGTGTTGTTAGTATATGGGGACTTAATCAGTTGGTTTGTTTAGGAACAAATTGTTATTGAATATTCATGTTAATTAGGTTATAACGTGCATGTTATTCGTCCTATTCTGAGTATGACGTGAAACTGCATCCAGCCAATTTATAGAATAAGAATAGTAATAAAACCAATAATAATATGATAATAATAACAATAACAATAATAAAAATAATATGATAATACTAAAGACTAAAAATAATACCTAATAATAATACTAAACTAATAATAAAACTAAACTAATAATAAAATTAATAATAATGATAAGGATAATAATAGTAGTTATAGTTTCTAAATGTTTTTTCCTTGTGTATAGTTTCGTTAATGTTTGCTTTGTAGATTTTAGGCTTGTCAATATCATTCGTCTTCTTTTCAGTACCGTATCTCATGTCAATCTATTTCTTGCAGCTAATAACCCCATTTATTTTTCAGTAAGGTTTCAGCGAGACACCCACTCCACGACTTGTCGCTCGGATGTTGAAATCTCCCCGCCTAATTTGAACATGGGCTTTAGGTGGGGCCCAGGGGGACACAAGTTTGGTGGCCAAATTGTGTCAAAGACTTGTTTAAAGTCTATATATAAAATAGTTTCTATATACTAGCAGATTGAAGCTTAAAGCAGATGAATAGCAAAGCCGAATGCGCCTTAATTTGTATTCTGCTTTGCTTTCGATGTGCTTTTAAGCAGGCTGAATGTGGCTTACAGTGGTAAAATCGTAGCACATAAGAAACGCATCGTGAACGGTTAAGGCCTAACGATTTTAACGTGTTTAAAAAAAACGCGTTCTAAATAAACAATTATACCAAATTGTGCAGTCTCTGCTAAGTGATGACCCCTTTCATCCGACTCTTTTAAACGCGTCTTTGTTTTGATAATTAGTTTTAGCATTAGCATTGTTAGTATTATGGGGAACGTCACTAGCAGATTGAAGCTTAAAGCAGATGAATAGCAAAGCCGAATGCGCCTTAATTTGTATTCTGCTTTGCTTTCAATGTGCTTTTAAGCAGGCTGAATGTGGCTTACAGTGGTAAATACGCTATTCCTATCCATTTACCCGTTAAATATATGCATATAATAAGAAACGCGTCGTGAACGGTTAAGGCCTAACCATTTTAACGTGTTTAAAAAAAACGCGTTCTAAATAAACAATTATACCAATGCAGCCTCTGCTAAGTGATGACCCTTTCATCCGACTCTTTTAAACGCGTCTTTGTTTCGATAATTAGTTTTAGTATTAATTCGTGTTGTTAGTATATGGGGACTTAATCAGTTGGTTTGTTTAGGAACAAATTGTTATTGAATATTCATGTTAATTAGGTTATAACGTGCATGTTATTCGTCCTATTCTGAGTATGACGTGAAACTGCATCCAGCCAATTTATAGAATAAGAATAGTAATAAAACCAATAATAATATGATAATAATAACAATAACAATAATAAAAATAATATGATAATACTAAAGACTAAAAATAATACCTAATAATAATACTAAACTAATAATAAAACTAAACTAATAATAAAATTAATAATAATGATAAGGATAATAATAGTAGTTATAGTTTCTAAATGTTTTTTCCTTGTGTATAGTTTCGTTAATGTTTGCTTTGTAGATTTTAGGCTTGTCAATATCATTCGTCTTCTTTTCAGTACCGTATCTCATGTCAATCTATTTCTTGCAGCTAATAACCCCATTTATTTTTTTCAGTAAGGTTTCAGCGAGACACCCACTCCACGACTTGTCGCTCGGATGTTGAAATCTCCCCGCCTAATTTGAACGTGGGCTTTAGGTGGGGCCCAGGGGGACACAAGTTTGGTGGCCAAATTGTGTCAAAGACTTGTTTAAAGTCTATATATAAAATAGTTTCTATATACTAGCAGATTGAAGCTTAAAGCAGATGAATAGCAAAGCCGAATGCGCCTTAATTTGCATTCAGCTTTGCTTTCGATGTGCTTTTAAGCAGGCTGAATGTGGCTTACAGTGGTAAAATCGTAGCACATAAGAAACGCATCGTGAACGGTTAAGGCCTAACGATTTTAACGTGTTTAAAAAAAACGCGTTCTAAATAAACAATTATACCAAATTGTGCAGTCTCTGCTAAGTGATGACCCCTTTCATCCGACTCTTTTAAACGCGTCTTTGTTTTGATAATTAGTTTTAGCATTAGCATTGTTAGTATTATGGGGAACGTCACTAGCAGATTGAAGCTTAAAGCAGATGAATAGCAAAGCCGAATGCGCCTTAATTTGTATTCTGCTTTGCTTTCAATGTGCTTTTAAGCAGGCTGAATGTGGCTTACAGTGGTAAATACGCTATTCCTATCCATTTACCCGTTAAATATATGCATATAATAAGAAACGCGTCGTGAACGGTTAAGGCCTAACCATTTTAACGTGTTTAAAAAAAACGCGTTCTAAATAAACAATTATACCAATGCAGCCTCTGCTAAGTGATGACCCTTTCATCCGACTCTTTTAAACGCGTCTTTGTTTCGATAATTAGTTTTAGTATTAATTCGTGTTGTTAGTATATGGGGACTTAATCAGTTGGTTTGTTTAGGAACAAATTGTTATTGAATATTCATGTTAATTAGGTTATAACGTGCATGTTATTCGTCCTATTCTGAGTATGACGTGAAACTGCATCCAGCCAATTTATAGAATAAGAATAGTAATAAAACCAATAATAATATGATAATAATAACAATAACAATAATAAAAATAATATGATAATACTAAAGACTAAAAATAATACCTAATAATAATACTAAACTAATAATAAAACTAAACTAATAATAAAATTAATAATAATGATAAGGATAATAATAGTAGTTATAGTTTCTAAATGTTTTTTCCTTGTGTATAGTTTCGTTAATGTTTGCTTTGTAGATTTTAGGCTTGTCAATATCATTCGTCTTCTTTTCAGTACCGTATCTCATGTCAATCTATTTCTTGCAGCTAATAACCCCATTTATTTTTCAGTAAGGTTTCAGCGAGACACCCACTCCACGACTTGTCGCTCGGATGTTGAAATCTCCCCGCCTAATTTGAACGTGGGCTTTAGGTGGGGCCCAGGGGGACACAAGTTTGGTGGCCAAATTGTGTCAAAGACTTGTTTAAAGTCTATATATAAAATAGTTTCTATATACTAGCAGATTGAAGCTTAAAGCAGATGAATAGCAAAGCCGAATGCGCCTTAATTTGTATTCTGCTTTGCTTTCGATGTGCTTTTAAGCAGGCTGAATGTGGCTTACAGTGGTAAAATCGTAGCACATAAGAAACGCATCGTGAACGGTTAAGGCCTAACGATTTTAACGTGTTTAAAAAAAACGCGTTCTAAATAAACAATTATACCAAATTTTGCAGTCTCTGCTAAGTGATGACCCCTTTCATCCGACTCTTTTAAACGCGTCTTTGTTTTGATAATTAGTTTTAGCATTAGCATTGTTAGTATTATGGGGAACGTCACTAGCAGATTGAAGCTTAAAGCAGATGAATAGCAAAGCCGAATGCGCCTTAATTTGTATTCTGCTTTGCTTTCAATGTGCTTTTAAGCAGGCTGAATGTGGCTTACAGTGGTAAATACGCTATTCCTATCCATTTACCCGTTAAATATATGCATATAATAAGAAACGCGTCGTGAACGGTTAAGGCCTAACCATTTTAACGTGTTTAAAAAAAACGCGTTCTAAATAAACAATTATACCAATGCAGCCTCTGCTAAGTGATGACCCTTTCATCCGACTCTTTTAAACGCGTCTTTGTTTCGATAATTAGTTTTAGTATTAATTCGTGTTGTTAGTATATGGGGACTTAATCAGTTGGTTTGTTTAGGAACAAATTGTTATTGAATATTCATGTTAATTAGGTTATAACGTGCATGTTATTCGTCCTATTCTGAGTATGACGTGAAACTGCATCCAGCCAATTTATAGAATAAGAATAGTAATAAAACCAATAATAATATGATAATAATAACAATAACAATAATAAAAATAATATGATAATACTAAAGACTAAAAATAATACCTAATAATAATACTAAACTAATAATAAAACTAAACTAATAATAAAATTAATAATAATGATAAGGATAATAATAGAAGTTATAGTTTCTAAATGTTTTTTCCTTGTGTATAGTTTCGTTAATGTTTGCTTTGTAGATTTTAGGCTTGTCAATATCATTCGTCTTCTTTTCAGTACCGTATCTCATGTCAATCTATTTCTTGCAGCTAATAACCCCATTTATTTTTCAGTAAGGTTTCAGCGAGACACCCACTCCACGACTTGTCGCTCGGATGTTGAAATCTCCCCGCCTAATTTGAACGTGGGCTTTAGGTGGGGCCCAGGGGGACACAAGTTTGGTGGCCAAATTGTGTCAAAGACTTGTTTAAAGTCTATATATAAAATAGTTTCTATATACTAGCAGATTGAAGCTTAAAGCAGATGAATAGCAAAGCCGAATGCGCCTTAATTTGTATTCTGCTTTGCTTTCGATGTGCTTTTAAGCAGGCTGAATGTGGCTTACAGTGGTAAAATCGTAGCACATAAGAAACGCATCGTGAACGGTTAAGGCCTAACGATTTTAACGTGTTTAAAAAAAACGCGTTCTAAATAAACAATTATACCAAATTGTGCAGTCTCTGCTAAGTGATGACCCCTTTCATCCGACTCTTTTAAACGCGTCTTTGTTTTGATAATTAGTTTTAGCATTAGCATTGTTAGTATTATGGGGAACGTCACTAGCAGATTGAAGCTTAAAGCAGATGAATAGCAAAGCCGAATGCGCCTTAATTTGTATTCTGCTTTGCTTTCAATGTGCTTTTAAGCAGGCTGAATGTGGCTTACAGTGGTAAATACGCTATTCCTATCCATTTACCCGTTAAATATATGCATATAATAAGAAACGCGTCGTGAACGGTTAAGGCCTAACCATTTTAACGTGTTTAAAAAAAACGCGTTCTAAATAAACAATTATACCAATGCAGCCTCTGCTAAGTGATGACCCTTTCATCCGACTCTTTTAAACGCGTCTTTGTTTCGATAATTAGTTTTAGTATTAATTCGTGTTGTTAGTATATGGGGACTTAATCAGTTGGTTTGTTTAGGAACAAATTGTTATTGAATATTCATGTTAATTAGGTTATAACGTGCATGTTATTCGTCCTATTCTGAGTATGACGTGAAACTGCATCCAGCCAATTTATAGAATAAGAATAGTAATAAAACCAATAATAATATGATAATAATAACAATAACAATAATAAAAATAATATGATAATACTAAAGACTAAAAATAATACCTAATAATAATACTAAACTAATAATAAAACTAAACTAATAATAAAATTAATAATAATGATAAGGATAATAATAGTAGTTATAGTTTCTAAATGTTTTTTCCTTGTGTATAGTTTCGTTAATGTTTGCTTTGTAGATTTTAGGCTTGTCAATATCATTCGTCTTCTTTTCAGTACCGTATCTCATGTCAATCTATTTCTTGCAGCTAATAACCCCATTTATTTTTCAGTAAGGTTTCAGCGAGACACCCACTCCACGACTTGTCGCTCGGATGTTGAAATCTCCCCGCCTAATTTGAACGTGGGCTTTAGGTGGGGCCCAGGGGGACACAAGTTTGGTGGCCAAATTGTGTCAAAGACTTGTTTAAAGTCTATATATAAAATAGTTTCTATATACTAGCAGATTGAAGCTTAAAGCAGATGAATAGCAAAGCCGAATGCGCCTTAATTTGTATTCTGCTTTGCTTTCGATGTGCTTTTAAGCAGGCTGAATGTGGCTTACAGTGGTAAAATCGTAGCACATAAGAAACGCATCGTGAACGGTTAAGGCCTAACGATTTTAACGTGTTTAAAAAAAACGCGTTCTAAATAAACAATTATACCAAATTGTGCAGTCTCTGCTAAGTGATGACCCCTTTCATCCGACTCTTTTAAACGCGTCTTTGTTTTGATAATTAGTTTTAGCATTAGCATTGTTAGTATTATGGGGAACGTCACTAGCAGATTGAAGCTTAAAGCAGATGAATAGCAAAGCCGAATGCGCCTTAATTTGTATTCTGCTTTGCTTTCAATGTGCTTTTAAGCAGGCTGAATGTGGCTTACAGTGGTAAATACGCTATTCCTATCCATTTACCCGTTAAATATATGCATATAATAAGAAACGCGTCGTGAACGGTTAAGGCCTAACCATTTTAACGTGTTTAAAAAAAACGCGTTCTAAATAAACAATTATACCAATGCAGCCTCTGCTAAGTGATGACCCTTTCATCCGACTCTTTTAAACGCGTCTTTGTTTCGATAATTAGTTTTAGTATTAATTCGTGTTGTTAGTATATGGGGACTTAATCAGTTGGTTTGTTTAGGAACAAATTGTTATTGAATATTCATGTTAATTAGGTTATAACGTGCATGTTATTCGTCCTATTCTGAGTATGACGTGAAACTGCATCCAGCCAATTTATAGAATAAGAATAGTAATAAAACCAATAATAATATGATAATAATAACAATAACAATAATAAAAATAATATGATAATACTAAAGACTAAAAATAATACCTAATAATAATACTAAACTAATAATAAAACTAAACTAATAATAAAATTAATAATAATGATAAGGATAATAATAGTAGTTATAGTTTCTAAATGTTTTTTCCTTGTGTATAGTTTCGTTAATGTTTGCTTTGTAGATTTTAGGCTTGTCAATATCATTCGTCTTCTTTTCAGTACCGTATCTCATGTCAATCTATTTCTTGCAGCTAATAACCCCATTTATTTTTCAGTAAGGTTTTAGCGAGACACCCACTCCACGACTTGTCGCTCGGATGTTGAAATCTCCCCGCCTAATTTGAACGTGGGCTTTAGGTGGGGCCCAGAGGGACACAAGTTTGGTGGCCAAATTGTGTCAAAGACTTGTTTAAAGTCTATATATAAAATAGTTTCTATATACTAGCAGATTGAAGCTTAAAGCAGATGAATAGCAAAGCCGAATGCGCCTTAATTTGTATTCTGCTTTGCTTTCGATGTGCTTTTAAGCAGGCTGAATGTGGCTTACAGTGGTAAAATCGTAGCACATAAGAAACGCATCGTGAACGGTTAAGGCCTAACGATTTTAACGTGTTTAAAAAAACCGCGTTCTAAATAAACAATTATACCAAATTGTGCAGTCTCTACTAAGTGATGACCCCTTTCATCCGACTCTTTTAAACGCGTCTTTGTTTTGATAATTAGTTTTAGCATTAGCATTGTTAGTATTATGGGGAACGTCACTAGCAGATTGAAGCTTAAAGCAGATGAATAGCAAAGCCGAATGCGCCTTAATTTGTATTCTGCTTTGCTTTCAATGTGCTTTTAAGCAGGCTGAATGTGGCTTACAGTGGTAAATACGCTATTCCTATCCATTTACCCGTTAAATATATGCATATAATAAGAAACGCGTCGTGAACGGTTAAGGCCTAACCATTTTAACGTGTTTAAAAAAAACGCGTTCTAAATAAACAATTATACCAATGCAGCCTCTGCTAAGTGATGACCCTTTCATCCGACTCTTTTAAACGCGTCTTTGTTTCGATAATTAGTTTTAGTATTAATTCGTGTTGTTAGTATATGGGGACTTAATCAGTTGGTTTGTTTAGGAACAAATTGTTATTGAATATTCATGTTAATTAGGTTATAACGTGCATGTTATTCGTCCTATTCTGAGTATGACGTGAAACTGCATCCAGCCAATTTATAGAATAAGAATAGTAATAAAACCAATAATAATATGATAATAATAACAATAACAATAATAAAAATAATATGATAATACTAAAGACTAAAAATAATACCTAATAATAATACTAAACTAATAATAAAACTAAACTAATAATAAAATTAATAATAATGATAAGGATAATAATAGTAGTTATAGTTTCTAAATGTTTTTTCCTTGTGTATAGTTTCGTTAATGTTTGCTTTGTAGATTTTAGGCTTGTCAATATCATTCGTCTTCTTTTCAGTACCGTATCTCATGTCAATCTATTTCTTGCAGCTAATAACCCCATTTATTTTTCAGTAAGGTTTCAGCGAGACACCCACTCCACGACTTGTCGCTCGGATGTTGAAATCTCCCCGCCTAATTTGAACGTGGGCTTTAGGTGGGGCCCAGGGGGACACAAGTTTGGTGGCCAAATTGTGTCAAAGACTTGTTTAAAGTCTATATATAAAATAGTTTCTATATACTAGCAGATTGAAGCTTAAAGCAGATGAATAGCAAAGCCGAATGCGCCTTAATTTGTATTCTGCTTTGCTTTCGATGTGCTTTTAAGCAGGCTGAATGTGGCTTACAGTGGTAAAATCGTAGCACATAAGAAACGCATCGTGAACGGTTAAGGCCTAACGATTTTAACGTGTTTAAAAAAAACGCGTTCTAAATAAACAATTATACCAAATTTTGCAGTCTCTGCTAAGTGATGACCCCTTTCATCCGACTCTTTTAAACGCGTCTTTGTTTTGATAATTAGTTTTAGCATTAGCATTGTTAGTATTATGGGGAACGTCACTAGCAGATTGAAGCTTAAAGCAGATGAATAGCAAAGCCGAATGCGCCTTAATTTGTATTCTGCTTTGCTTTCAATGTGCTTTTAAGCAGGCTGAATGTGGCTTACAGTGGTAAATACGCTATTCCTATCCATTTACCCGTTAAATATATGCATATAATAAGAAACGCGTCGTGAACGGTTAAGGCCTAACCATTTTAACGTGTTTAAAAAAAACGCGTTCTAAATAAACAATTATACCAATGCAGCCTCTGCTAAGTGATGACCCTTTCATCCGACTCTTTTAAACGCGTCTTTGTTTCGATAATTAGTTTTAGTATTAATTCGTGTTGTTAGTATATGGGGACTTAATCAGTTGGTTTGTTTAGGAACAAATTGTTATTGAATATTCATGTTAATTAGGTTATAACGTGCATGTTATTCGTCCTATTCTGAGTATGACGTGAAACTGCATCCAGCCAATTTATAGAATAAGAATAGTAATAAAACCAATAATAATATGATAATAATAACAATAACAATAATAAAAATAATATGATAATACTAAAGACTAAAAATAATACCTAATAATAATACTAAACTAATAATAAAACTAAACTAATAATAAAATTAATAATAATGATAAGGATAATAATAGAAGTTATAGTTTCTAAATGTTTTTTCCTTGTGTATAGTTTCGTTAATGTTTGCTTTGTAGATTTTAGGCTTGTCAATATCATTCGTCTTCTTTTCAGTACCGTATCTCATGTCAATCTATTTCTTGCAGCTAATAACCCCATTTATTTTTCAGTAAGGTTTCAGCGAGACACCCACTCCACGACTTGTCGCTCGGATGTTGAAATCTCCCCGCCTAATTTGAACGTGGGCTTTAGGTGGGGCCCAGGGGGACACAAGTTTGGTGGCCAAATTGTGTCAAAGACTTGTTTAAAGTCTATATATAAAATAGTTTCTATATACTAGCAGATTGAAGCTTAAAGCAGATGAATAGCAAAGCCGAATGCGCCTTAATTTGTATTCTGCTTTGCTTTCGATGTGCTTTTAAGCAGGCTGAATGTGGCTTACAGTGGTAAAATCGTAGCACATAAGAAACGCATCGTGAACGGTTAAGGCCTAACGATTTTAACGTGTTTAAAAAAAACGCGTTCTAAATAAACAATTATACCAAATTGTGCAGTCTCTGCTAAGTGATGACCCCTTTCATCCGACTCTTTTAAACGCGTCTTTGTTTTGATAATTAGTTTTAGCATTAGCATTGTTAGTATTATGGGGAACGTCACTAGCAGATTGAAGCTTAAAGCAGATGAATAGCAAAGCCGAATGCGCCTTAATTTGTATTCTGCTTTGCTTTCAATGTGCTTTTAAGCAGGCTGAATGTGGCTTACAGTGGTAAATACGCTATTCCTATCCATTTACCCGTTAAATATATGCATATAATAAGAAACGCGTCGTGAACGGTTAAGGCCTAACCATTTTAACGTGTTTAAAAAAAACGCGTTCTAAATAAACAATTATACCAATGCAGCCTCTGCTAAGTGATGACCCTTTCATCCGACTCTTTTAAACGCGTCTTTGTTTCGATAATTAGTTTTAGTATTAATTCGTGTTGTTAGTATATGGGGACTTAATCAGTTGGTTTGTTTAGGAACAAATTGTTATTGAATATTCATGTTAATTAGGTTATAACGTGCATGTTATTCGTCCTATTCTGAGTATGACGTGAAACTGCATCCAGCCAATTTATAGAATAAGAATAGTAATAAAACCAATAATAATATGATAATAATAACAATAACAATAATAAAAATAATATGATAATACTAAAGACTAAAAATAATACCTAATAATAATACTAAACTAATAATAAAACTAAACTAATAATAAAATTAATAATAATGATAAGGATAATAATAGTAGTTATAGTTTCTAAATGTTTTTTCCTTGTGTATAGTTTCGTTAATGTTTGCTTTGTAGATTTTAGGCTTGTCAATATCATTCGTCTTCTTTTCAGTACCGTATCTCATGTCAATCTATTTCTTGCAGCTAATAACCCCATTTATTTTTCAGTAAGGTTTCAGCGAGACACCCACTCCACGACTTGTCGCTCGGATGTTGAAATCTCCCCGCCTAATTTGAACGTGGGCTTTAGGTGGGGCCCAGGGGGACACAAGTTTGGTGGCCAAATTGTGTCAAAGACTTGTTTAAAGTCTATATATAAAATAGTTTCTATATACTAGCAGATTGAAGCTTAAAGCAGATGAATAGCAAAGCCGAATGCGCCTTAATTTGTATTCTGCTTTGCTTTCGATGTGCTTTTAAGCAGGCTGAATGTGGCTTACAGTGGTAAAATCGTAGCACATAAGAAACGCATCGTGAACGGTTAAGGCCTAACGATTTTAACGTGTTTAAAAAAAACGCGTTCTAAATAAACAATTATACCAAATTGTGCAGTCTCTGCTAAGTGATGACCCCTTTCATCCGACTCTTTTAAACGCGTCTTTGTTTTGATAATTAGTTTTAGCATTAGCATTGTTAGTATTATGGGGAACGTCACTAGCAGATTGAAGCTTAAAGCAGATGAATAGCAAAGCCGAATGCGCCTTAATTTGTATTCTGCTTTGCTTTCAATGTGCTTTTAAGCAGGCTGAATGTGGCTTACAGTGGTAAATACGCTATTCCTATCCATTTACCCGTTAAATATATGCATATAATAAGAAACGCGTCGTGAACGGTTAAGGCCTAACCATTTTAACGTGTTTAAAAAAAACGCGTTCTAAATAAACAATTATACCAATGCAGCCTCTGCTAAGTGATGACCCTTTCATCCGACTCTTTTAAACGCGTCTTTGTTTCGATAATTAGTTTTAGTATTAATTCGTGTTGTTAGTATATGGGGACTTAATCAGTTGGTTTGTTTAGGAACAAATTGTTATTGAATATTCATGTTAATTAGGTTATAACGTGCATGTTATTCGTCCTATTCTGAGTATGACGTGAAACTGCATCCAGCCAATTTATAGAATAAGAATAGTAATAAAACCAATAATAATATGATAATAATAACAATAACAATAATAAAAATAATATGATAATACTAAAGACTAAAAATAATACCTAATAATAATACTAAACTAATAATAAAACTAAACTAATAATAAAATTAATAATAATGATAAGGATAATAATAGTAGTTATAGTTTCTAAATGTTTTTTCCTTGTGTATAGTTTCGTTAATGTTTGCTTTGTAGATTTTAGGCTTGTCAATATCATTCGTCTTCTTTTCAGTACCGTATCTCATGTCAATCTATTTCTTGCAGCTAATAACCCCATTTATTTTTCAGTAAGGTTTTAGCGAGACACCCACTCCACGACTTGTCGCTCGGATGTTGAAATCTCCCCGCCTAATTTGAACGTGGGCTTTAGGTGGGGCCCAGAGGGACACAAGTTTGGTGGCCAAATTGTGTCAAAGACTTGTTTAAAGTCTATATATAAAATAGTTTCTATATACTAGCAGATTGAAGCTTAAAGCAGATGAATAGCAAAGCCGAATGCGCCTTAATTTGTATTCTGCTTTGCTTTCGATGTGCTTTTAAGCAGGCTGAATGTGGCTTACAGTGGTAAAATCGTAGCACATAAGAAACGCATCGTGAACGGTTAAGGCCTAACGATTTTAACGTGTTTAAAAAAACCGCGTTCTAAATAAACAATTATACCAAATTGTGCAGTCTCTACTAAGTGATGACCCCTTTCATCCGACTCTTTTAAACGCGTCTTTGTTTTGATAATTAGTTTTAGCATTAGCATTGTTAGTATTATGGGGAACGTCACTAGCAGATTGAAGCTTAAAGCAGATGAATAGCAAAGCCGAATGCGCCTTAATTTGTATTCTGCTTTGCTTTCAATGTGCTTTTAAGCAGGCTGAATGTGGCTTACAGTGGTAAATACGCTATTCCTATCCATTTACCCGTTAAATATATGCATATAATAAGAAACGCGTCGTGAACGGTTAAGGCCTAACCATTTTAACGTGTTTAAAAAAAACGCGTTCTAAATAAACAATTATACCAATGCAGCCTCTGCTAAGTGATGACCCTTTCATCCGACTCTTTTAAACGCGTCTTTGTTTCGATAATTAGTTTTAGTATTAATTCGTGTTGTTAGTATATGGGGACTTAATCAGTTGGTTTGTTTAGGAACAAATTGTTATTGAATATTCATGTTAATTAGGTTATAACGTGCATGTTATTCGTCCTATTCTGAGTATGACGTGAAACTGCATCCAGCCAATTTATAGAATAAGAATAGTAATAAAACCAATAATAATATGATAATAATAACAATAACAATAATAAAAATAATATGATAATACTAAAGACTAAAAATAATACCTAATAATAATACTAAACTAATAATAAAACTAAACTAATAATAAAATTAATAATAATGATAAGGATAATAATAGTAGTTATAGTTTCTAAATGTTTTTTCCTTGTGTATAGTTTCGTTAATGTTTGCTTTGTAGATTTTAGGCTTGTCAATATCATTCGTCTTCTTTTCAGTACCGTATCTCATGTCAATCTATTTCTTGCAGCTAATAACCCCATTTATTTTTCAGTAAGGTTTCAGCGAGACACCCACTCCACGACTTGTCGCTCGGATGTTGAAATCTCCCCGCCTAATTTGAACGTGGGCTTTAGGTGGGGCCCAGGGGGACACAAGTTTGGTGGCCAAATTGTGTCAAAGACTTGTTTAAAGTCTATATATAAAATAGTTTCTATATACTAGCAGATTGAAGCTTAAAGCAGATGAATAGCAAAGCCGAATGCGCCTTAATTTGTATTCTGCTTTGCTTTCGATGTGCTTTTAAGCAGGCTGAATGTGGCTTACAGTGGTAAAATCGTAGCACATAAGAAACGCATCGTGAACGGTTAAGGCCTAACGATTTTAACGTGTTTAAAAAAAACGCGTTCTAAATAAACAATTATACCAAATTGTGCAGTCTCTGCTAAGTGATGACCCCTTTCATCCGACTCTTTTAAACGCGTCTTTGTTTTGATAATTAGTTTTAGCATTAGCATTGTTAGTATTGTGGGGAACGTCACTAGCAGATTGAAGCTTAAAGCAGATGAATAGCAAAGCCGAATGCGCCTTAATTTGTATTCTGCTTTGCTTTCAATGTGCTTTTAAGCAGGCTGAATGTGGCTTACAGTGGTAAATACGCTATTCCTATCCATTTACCCGTTAAATATATGCATATAATAAGAAACGCGTCGTGAACGGTTAAGGCCTAACCATTTTAACGTGTTTAAAAAAAACGCGTTCTAAATAAACAATTATACCAATGCAGCCTCTGCTAAGTGATGACCCTTTCATCCGACTCTTTTAAACGCGTCTTTGTTTCGATAATTAGTTTTAGTATTAATTCGTGTTGTTAGTATATGGGGACTTAATCAGTTGGTTTGTTTAGGAACAAATTGTTATTGAATATTCATGTTAATTAGGTTATAACGTGCATGTTATTCGTCCTATTCTGAGTATGACGTGAAACTGCATCCAGCCAATTTATAGAATAAGAATAGTAATAAAACCAATAATAATATGATAATAATAACAATAACAATAATAAAAATAATATGATAATACTAAAGACTAAAAATAATACCTAATAATAATACTAAACTAATAATAAAACTAAACTAATAATAAAATTAATAATAATGATAAGGATAATAATAGTAGTTATAGTTTCTAAATGTTTTTTCCTTGTGTATAGTTTCGTTAATGTTTGCTTTGTAGATTTTAGGCTTGTCAATATCATTCGTCTTCTTTTCAGTACCGTATCTCATGTCAATCTATTTCTTGCAGCTAATAACCCCATTTATTTTTCAGTAAGGTTTCAGCGAGACACCCACTCCACGACTTGTCGCTCGGATGTTGAAATCTCCCCGCCTAATTTGAACGTGGGCTTTAGGTGGGGCCCAGGGGGACACAAGTTTGGTGGCCAAATTGTGTCAAAGACTTGTTTAAAGTCTATATATAAAATAGTTTCTATATACTAGCAGATTGAAGCTTAAAGCAGATGAATAGCAGAAGCCAATTTGCTCGGGGACTGATCAGGGTAGAAAATATTTGTAATTATAAGTGCAGTGGTCTTAACAAAATAAGGGGTAATAATGCAACAAATAGTTTTTTCAGCTTAGATCGAATTAAACTAGAGATATTTAATAAACCGAGGTCCGATGTATCAGTGCTTTACAATGGGCATCTGAAAGAACCAGAGAACTCTGTCAATAGTAAGAGTAGGCCAATATTTCATCTTTCAAATTTATTTTGACAGAGCCATGCAACAGGAAAGCACGTATTTAGGGGAGTTTAATTGAGACACTTTGTAAATATGTTTACGCCAGGTCGTATAGTGTGGGTGGTCCCTTTGATTGATATACATACGTTTACACAAAGTTTTCTTAATCTTGGCCCTTTCATTATCAGTGATTAATTTGTTCAACTTCTGAACTACTTTTGTTAATTCGTAGTTATTCGCATCCTACCTTTCTTCTTAATACTTTTGTTAATGTTTGTTCACTTTGAAGAGAGTCTGCTAGCAGCAATGTGAGAATGTGAACAGGGCTTATTTGATTTTATTTATATAGTAGTAGTTACTGTAGTAGTAGTAGTGTATGGGCGACCGTGGTTGCTAGTCGGACATGATTCAAAGTGGACAGACCGTGTTGCTCATACTGCAAGAGTTGAGTTGCACGAATTTTACAAATTGACATTTTATACTTGGCATGTTTTGAGAAATTATGGTTTGCATGAAATCGCTCTCCAGTTTCTAAATTTACATCATTTCCACCCTACTAACACTTGAGTGTAAACATGGTTTAACGACACTGCAACCCAATTATGGTTATAGAGCCGGTGTGTATGCATGTGGGGGAAATGTATTGTGTGTTCCTCTTTTGGCGGAGTTTTGCCACTCTGCCAGCTCGGGCAATTGAAGTATCTTATCCTCCTCATTCCACTTGGTGCCGTTTCATTCACAACAGAGTTACACCAAGGGCAGATAAATCTTGACCAAATGGTTTCCTGCAGCACACTAATGAATAAATTTGTATCTGACAGATATGCTTCCACATGAGAGGAACCACGAACCAATTACTGTTCATGTGGTCCAACTGAGCAAACACCAGAGCACATACTTCAGCGTTGTCCTCTGTTTGAACAATTAAGAAGAAAGATGTGGCCAGCCCCTGTCACTCTAGAACAGAAGCTATATGGCAAGAAGGAGTATCTCTTGAAAACTGTGTCCTTCATCGCTGCGATGAATATTTCATGTAGACTTATGGATGCAGACAGTGATGAATCAAGACGAACCCCACCTACTGATGAAGACTACATCATGTTATTTTAAAGCTAGTGATCACTAAAACATTGTAGAACATTATTATTCACACATTTTTTAATTATTGTATATTATGTAAATGTACATGCTGAAAATGTTAATTTTTCAGCATGTATAGAGTAGAAGAAACCAACTTAATTCAGTGTTTATCAAAATTATTTCTAAGTTCTAACTCTTACTCTTGAGCTCACTACAAGTTAGTCGAAATGGGTTTACTAGGCTGACTTTAACATTGGTCATTAATAGTGAACATATTTGCCTCTAGTACACTCTACAGGTGAAAGACTTCATATTTGCCTCTAGTACACTCTACATGTGAAAGACTTCATATTTGCCTCTAGTACACTCTACATGTGAAAGACTTCATATTTGCCTCTAGTACACTCTACATGTGAAAGACTTCATATTTGCCTCTAGTACACTCTACATGTGAAAGACTTCATATTTGCCATGTGTACTGATATCAAGCATCGCTTGAGCTCAGTTCAACCTGTGTAAATACGCTATTCCTAGCAGTTTCTTTATGCGTGTTCTTATGGGTAGGAATAGCGTATTTACTACTATTAGAGCTTCCGGTCATCTTATTGGGCATGTGTACTCGACTCAAGAATCCCTTGAGCCCAGTACAACTTGTTCGACATAGGTAGGGGCCTTTCCAGGCCAAATAGACTGAACTTATTATTGGCCATGCATGTATACATGTATGTCCAATAATAAGAGACTTCATACTTGTTGAGCTCAGTAAAAGTAACTTTTACCTTTCACTTAAAACACTTGTTGCTCTAACGCTTTACTCCATAGATCAGTTTAGAGTTTGATTGTGGTTGACTTCTTCTATTCTATGGGTCATGAAAGAGCATACCTTCACGTTGGTATGACCTGAATGCAATTGAATGTTTTGAAAAAACAGGGCTGCCATAAGTTGACATAAAAATCCTAAAATTTGCAAATTTGCAAATTTGCATTTTCAAATGCGATTTTACGAATCGTACCTTTTCCCCATCGCCTGTTTCTAGTTTTGTTGACACGTGGCTGCTTAAAGCAGGCTAAAAGTAAAACAGAATGCGCCTTAAGGCGCAATCTGCTTTACTTTCAGCCTGCTTTAAGCTACCATGTACTAGAAAAAAAATCCGAAGATTTAGGAAAAATCCGGAGAAATGGCAACCCTGAAAATAGTTCACGTTTTCGACCATTCAACTGTAACTGAATGCTCTTATTTATTTCAGTGATTACATATACTGTTCAGATTTTAACTAACATAATGAAGACCTTACCTATTCGAAATCTCGACTTAACCGAGTTTAAGCTACCATCGGATATATTCATGGGGCAATCTATTAAACTTGCTGGTTATTATATTATGGATTATACGCGGATTCAATGCCATGCTGTATTTGTTCAGTGGCGAAGATGATGTCTTTTTAAAACGAAAATGGCAAATTCTTGAAAATCAGTGTCAAATAGTTTGGAGCCTGATCAGATGTCGTTTATCTAATCCAGATCCAAACTGTTTGCAGTTTAAATGAAAACCTGAGGAAAATCACTGGATCGCATGTAACTTTTCTTTAAAATCACTATTCCTAGGTACCAGTAGAACCATCACACTCTTTGACCCATTACCACATAGAAACGCCTTTTAGCGCATTCAATTTGTGCAGCAACAAAAAGTAAAATAAGAATTGCTAGATCTATATCTTAGCAACTTACGGCTGGCTGAAAATAAAGTTTAACGCATCTTAAGGCGCATGTTTCTTTACCATCAATCTGCTTTAACTGACCTCCTGTCTTCAAAACTAGAACTCTGCTATGTGCGGTAAGGGGTTATTGTTGCTATGGTTTCATGTATGTTTTGTTTTAGCTACTGAGCCCCTGATCGACTGTTACACTATTTACCTTAAGCCCGCTAATTATGTCGATAGTAATTTTTATGGAAGTTATGATAGAAATATGGATATTGATCAATACCTGCATATTGTACCCTTTACTCCATATATATGTATCATATGTCACCCACAAACTTAAAAATAAATTAAAACATCTTAGTATAAACCCCAAAACAAGTACTGTATTGCTTACAGCGCAACATTCAATGTATTAAAACACTCTACCATGAAGGTTAGGTTTGTACAGTTCACCAATAGTAAACAGTGTACCTGTAATGAGTACACTTGTCCTGTGCAAACAGTATGGACCCCGACCAGAGTGAGGGCACCACAGGGTACCCACTGATCTGAATCCACACCGTTTTATCAGTTTGAAAATTGTCTAAACCCACTCTAAATAATTTAAATCTGTAATTATATGAGTATATATGTCATAAGAAGCAGATTACTTTGTGTGTGTGTGTATGTCTCCTATTTTGCATATTCTAGCCAATGTAAACATATAAACCTAAAATAAGTATTGAATTGCTTACAGCGCAATATTGAATGTGTTTAAACTCTCTAACCTCATGATGAGGGCGGTACTGTTCATCTAACGTAGACAGTGTACATGTAATCTGTAATGAGTACAATTGTCTTGTGCAAACAGCATGGATTCCTACCAGAGGGCACCACAAGGAGCCCGCTGATCAGAATCCACACTGCTGATAAGTTTGAAATACTGTCAACCCAGTTTAAGACCATGTACCTGCAAAGAGTACACTTGTCCTGTTCATACAGCATGGACCCAGACCAGAGGGTGCCACAAGGAACCAACTGATCTGAATCCACACTGCTTGTCATTTGGAAACATTGTCAAAATCTATCTTAAAAAATGTAAATGTGTATGTATATATATATATATATGAATATAAGTGATATATGAATATAAGTGTAAGTAGAGGCAGATATATGTGTGTGTGTGTGTGTGGCACAAACAAAATGTACCCCATTTGGCATAGTCCAGCTAATGTTAACATAATCATAAACCCAAAAAATAAGTATTGCATTGCTTACTGGCTTACAGCGCATATTGAAAGTGTTAAAACACTCTACCCTGATGATGAGGGCGGTATTGTTTATCTAATGTAGACAGTGTACCTGTAATGAGTACACTTGTCTTGCGCAAACAGCATGGATTCCGACCAGAGGGCGCTACAAGGAGCCCACTGATCTGAACCCACACTGTTGATAAGATTGAAACATTGTCAAAACCAACTCTAAATAGTGTACCTGCAAGGAGTACACTTGTCCTGACCAGAGGGCACCACAAGGAGCCCACTGGACAGAATCCACACTGTTGATAATTTTGAAATATTGTCAAAATCCACACTAAATAATGTACCTGCAAGGAGTGCACTTGTCTTGTACATGTATACAGCATGGACCCCGACCAGAGGACGCCACAAGGAACCCACTGATCTGAATCCACTCTGTTGCTAAGTTTGAAATATAGTCAAAATCTACTCCTAATAATGTACCTGCAAGGAGTTCACTTGTCTTGTACATACAGCATGGACCTCCACCAGAGGGCGCCACCTGGAGCCCACTGATCTGAATCCACACTGGTTGTTTACCTGAAAAATTGTCAAAATTCACTCCAAATAATGTAGATGTGTATATAAGAGTATATGTAAATATGTGTAATAGGTAGATACAGATATGTGCGTGTACACAAGAACCAACAATAAGTGTTGACAACTTGACACTGTCCTGCGCCCACTTCATTATAACCATGTTTCTAACGAGCCATTACAATAAACAAAGTGTATTTGCAAGAATGCGGACAGGCGGGTGTGTGCATGAATGCATGCATGTGCATGTATGTATTGGGGCATGGACATGCCCTGGTGCATAAATGCGTATGCAGGCATAGGCGGACATGCACGTGCATAGAGTATGCATGTATGTGTCTTATTGCTGGTGTTTGTGTACACATGCGTATCGATGACAATGCAATGATGTATAAGTATATTGTATATTGTATAAAAAAGAATTACCTTGAGTAATTCTTCTCAGAGTGAGTCATGTAGACTATAAGGTTTCAATGTTTAATTTACAAGTCAACCCTCTTGTATAGAGTCTCATGGTAAGAAAATATATACGGAGCAACAGATGGGGGTAGCTTTTCAAAACTTTATTTCTGAATTAAACCCTATGGAGTCACTACTCATTTGGATCGTCTCTTTGAGACGATTCTAATGAGTAGTGACACCATAGGATTTGGTACTAAAATGAGTGAGAAAATGTTAGACTTGTTGAAATAACTACCTCTTATCTGGAGCCCTGATATATTTATTTACATCTATAGAGCCCAACTATAATCAAATCACACCTTTGTACAGGTACCAAGTAAAAATAGATATGCTGAAAAATGTCATACCTGATTGACCCTCAGATCAATAACAACAGGTGCTGGGGTTGAACTGAGTCCAACTGTTATGAAATCACATTTGAATCAGAGAAAATACTACTATATTTTTTGCCCATGATTCGTTTTGAGAGAAAGACACAGTGAGAGATGGAAAGAGAGAGAGAGAGAGAGAGGGAGAGATAGAGAAAGTGAAGGATAAAGAGGGGGGGAGAGAGAGAGAGAGAGAGAGAGAGAGAGAGAGAGAGGGGGAAATGCCTTTAAATTCTGTGATGATATTTGTACATATATACGATATCCAGTTGAACAATCATGAATACCTGTTAGCCACCTGAAATAACCAACTAACACGTGCATTGAATTGGAGCTTACGGTAAATGACCAAGGGCGAGATAGCTCTAGTATGAAATAATGCATGCGTGAACCATTTTGACGGTAAAACTGAATACCATACTGACCTTTAACGGTGTTTTATCCAATTTCCAATAGAAAAGAACACAATAATTCCATTTATATGAAAAACATTCTCGTAACACCAGGTGAATTAACCCATTCAACTAAATGACGTGGCTAAAGTGGACATGGCTAAATCCCGGCTAAATTGCGGGATATACCCTGGACCACCCTAGTACCCACTAGAAATAGCAATTTTAAAACAAATGAATGCTGTTCTCTTCCGTTCGAAGTTAGATAACGGTTAAGAAACTATAACTGATGTTTCTATTATAAAATATGTACCTGACCTAATGTTTTGAATGTGTGTTAGGATAGTTCTCATGTATTTGTAGAAATGTACAAACTGAGAAAATAAAGAGTATTTGAATTTGAATTGAATTGAATGTTTCCTGTTCTCTAGTAGATGGTATCTTGAAGCGGGTTTAAAGTAAAACAGAATGCACATTTAGGCTCATTATGCTTTACTTTCAATCTGTTTTAAGTGGTTACCTCTCTTCAATACTAGAAATATACCATGGAGTAAATGGTTTAAAATATCTTTGGTATGTTCCTTAGGGGACTCGGAAAAAAGGATAATACTCAGCTTCTGCACGGTTTGTCATTTAACGAAATATATAGCATCGGAAATAATATAACTGTCTTTTCTGGGTCCACGATGTTTGCAAAGATTAAAAAAAATACTGATTTGTAATTATGTTCCTTCGTGTTATATATATATATATGTTAATTTTGTTTGTGGACCATATTGTTCGATACCAAATATGTAATCCACATGAAAAAGTCGTTATTATTATTATTCAATTCAGATTATTATTATTGTAAATTTTAATTTATAAACTGAAATAAAATCTATACGATTACCAAACGTTCTTATCATTTATATTTCTTCTCAACCCTAGTGACAAGTATACTGGTGAATACTATACTAGTCATATGCCCTGTATAAACCATCTATTAGTGTTTTCATCTGACTTGGCAGAGTTATTGGAACATTCTTAAACTTGAAAAGGGATGAGTGTTCTAAAAATAACTCGGACAAGTCAGAAAAAAGATAAAACTCAGCTTCTGCATGGTTTGTCATTTAACGAAATATATAGCATGGGAAATAATATAACTGGACACAAATCTAGTAAGTCACAAAATGTAATGAACAAAGATCCCTGTAAAGAGGTGCTTCATATACAGCTAAAACTTTTTTTCCATTGCAAACAGTTTTGAGCCAGATCAAATACCGAATAACCCGGCGTCTGATTAGACTCCAAACTGTTTGTCATAGGACAAGTGCACTCTTGATAGGTATATGATTTTTTCATGACGAGTTTACTCGTCGCTACTAAGGGTTCAATGTGTTAAGTCAGGTTTCAAAGTTAGATTTAAGGTTGTCTGACTTAACACATTGAACCCTAGTTGTCTGTCTTGCAAATCTTTCCCTTTCACTCTCATTAATGCAAGCAGTTCGGATCCTGATCAGACGCAGCGTAACACGACGTCTGATCAGGAACCAAGCTGTTTGACTTAAAAAAGATCGAGTGTTTTAAACAGTTTGGATCCTGATCAGACGCCGTGTGATACGGTGTCTGATCAGCCTCCAATTTATTTAGTATCTATCTCAACATTTCAGCAAAACCTTCAAAAAATGAATTAGTAAAATTGGAGACAACACTATGGCAGACAATTTTTTCTGAGAACAGATTAGCTCATTACCCCATAAATACGCCTTTTCATCCACTGAAGAAAATAGTTTCAATTACAGTGGAGAAAACGTTATTCTTTCCCAATAAACGCGTTTACGCTAAAACTGTTACTTCCATTGCAAACCATTTGGGGCCAGATCAGACGCTGGGTAACCCGGCGTCTGATCAGGCTCCAAATTGTTTGCCACTCAGCTTAACAGAAATCAAACCGTTTTCATTTTCTTCATTTTAGTGTTTTGCGTTTGCGTACGTTTGCGTTTAAAAGGGAAATAATAACGTTTTCTCCACTGTAATACTGTCACAACACACGTACTTGATACATACATCTATATCTATTACCTAAAACAAGATTTTTACTACACATGTCGACTTCTATAATTATAAAGACTTTATAATAGAAGTCTAGTAAATTTTTATTTTTATTTTTGGTAATAGATCCAGATCTGTGTCAAGTGCCTATGGTCACAAATAAGAATCATAAAAAATATATTAGAATATATATTCTAGTAAATAATAACATTGCCCAAATGGATGTTTAAAACGCGCAATTTCTTATATGAACATTTTCTATGTATTAAAATTTAAAACTAATAGTTTTAATACATAGAAAATGTTCATATCTAAGAAATTAAGCGAAAGCGGTTGTCAGATGCCCGCATATGCATATGGGGACATATGCCCCCCCCCCCCCCCCCCCCACCCTTTCTTAAAGAATCGTACATAAATGTGCCGATTTCTTATCGAGATGGTTATAAAAATAAGCTCTTTGATGTTACACAACAAATCTTCGTGTCGGCTTCCGAGAATTTCCGCAAAGTCGAATAAGAGTCACGCGATAGATCCCATTTTTCTGACTTGTCCGAGTTATTTTTAGAACAGAAGAGTTAATAATGGTAAATAGGTAATACCTTGCTTACAGTGGAGAAAACGTTATTCTTTCCCGATTAAACGCATCGCAATATAACGCATAAAAGGAAAACCTTTCGACAATTATGGCCATTAATGTTAGTCTGAGTGGCTAACAGTTTGGTGCCTGATCAAACGGCGGGTTACCCGACGTCTGATCTGGCTCCAAACTGTTTGCAATTAAAATAAGGGTTTTAGCGTAAATGCGTTTATTGAGAAAGATTAACATTTTCTCCACTGTAAGCAAGGTAACCTCGAATATATAATCTTACACTTTCATCCTTGAGATCCTCGTGCAGAACGAGACCGCTTCGCTAACTTTACTGATATTTTATTCTTTCCCAATAAATGCATTTATATGCAAAAATATTTTTTCCATTGCAAGCAGGTTGGAGACATATCAGACGCCGGGTAACCGGCGTCTGATCAGGCTCCAACATATTTGCTACTCAGATTAAAAAAATAGTTACAATTTCCACAGTTTAGTACCAAAATGCTAAATTGTCATTATCACCGGGTATAATACATTTTCCTCCCCTAAAATTATTATTTCCATTGCACAGCTTGGAGCCAGATCAGACCGGGTAACGGTTAACACGACACTTATATATACACTCAGTACAAAAAGAAACGTACACTGTGCTCAGGCGCAGATTAAGAGACTTTTTTTAAGATACTAAGACCATATCTCAAGATCAATTTAATTCTGCCACAAGTTTAGAAAAACATATACTTAAAATTACTGTGCTGTATTTTAACCCTTTCACTCTTAATGACGTCAAAAGGCGCGTTTTCAAATATTTTGGATCCTGATCAGACGCCGCATTACGCGGCGTCTGATCAGGATCCAAACTGTTTGACACTCGTATAGATACTACTTTGAATCTTACTTTGAAACGATCTTGCAAACAAAAAAATTGAAACAGACGACAATGAAACGGTGGTGGGATAAAATATCACGATTAAGTTGGCAGCGAAAGAATTAACTAGTGCCTGTTGAAAACATCGCACCGATTTGTACAGGTTGTGATGATACCAATTCAATGATAAACCTCCCATTTTCAACAGTGATAGCCCAAGACGGAACTACTAACTGTAATGAAAAGATTATTTCACAAATACGTTCCTTCTACATACAGATAATATTGTATAAAAGTGTGCGTTTCTTTTTGCACTGAGTGTAATGCTTTAAATCGTCGTCTGCTGTTTTTCTCAAAGCTATATAATGGACATTTTGACAGAAAAAAAAATGTAAAGGCGAGTTCTGCGGGTTCTGTTCTTGATTCAAGCTGTTTGCAAATGTAAGCCAATTTCCCTCCCTATAACGACTCCCTCCGAACAGCGCACATAAATGTTCTCTCTCATTGGGTGTCGTTGAAAAGAGGGACTGTACTGTCTTGCAGTTCTACGACGGAAACCGACCGGTCAATATATACATGTATACATATATATATTGCGATTATGTTAACATGTTGATACATGTATTGCTCATATCGGGCCCGTTTCATAAAGCCCGTACGACAAAAATGTCAAAAATCAAAAA
Source organism: Gari tellinella (assembly GCA_922989275.2). Lineage (NCBI taxonomy): Eukaryota > Metazoa > Mollusca > Bivalvia > Cardiida > Psammobiidae > Gari > Gari tellinella. The sequence goes on from OV277858.1 coordinate 60,381,486, forward strand.
TTAAAATACATTTAAATTATGATTTCTCTATCTAATCCTTTTCAAGACGATTCCAAAGAGATGTTACAAGACAGGACTAGAAGGAGAAATAAATAATAATTTGACTTACGACAACATTGTCGTACGGAGTTTTATGAAACGGGCCTAATATCTGTAGATGTGTCAGTCAGTTTGAATGTAGATCAGACACCCAGCTTACCAATGCCTGATCTGAATCAAAACTGTCTGCAGATACATGTACAAGTCTAGTCTCACTCGGCGGTGAAAGACGGTGTAAGTAAAATTAAACTTGATACAGTCGAACTTCGATATCTCGACCTCGATTAAATCAAACATACTCGTATTTCAAAGATAAAACGTAGCTTAGCCACGTTTAAACTTTGAAATACGGGTATGTTCGACTTAACCGAGCATGAAATGCAGTTCATGTGTCGACATATAGGATAATTCGAGTTAAGAAAGTTCGAGATATGGAAGTTCGACAGTAAATGGTTACTGCTGTCACTAAAGTCTGTGATCATTAACTCATTACCCAACCCAATAAATACGCATTTTTACACCTTTAATTTTAATTCATTCACTCAAGAAAGTACTCCCAATTTATGCAGTCATAAATATATATTATAAGTAATAGTTTCTACATTCTAGCAGATGGGAGTTTAAAGCAGGCTGAAAGTAAAGCAGAATGCGCCTTAAAACTTTACTTTCGACCTGCTTTAAGTAGTCACATACTTCAATAAAAGAACAGGCTAAAGGGTAATGGGTTAACCCTTATTCTACCGTAATTTATATTTTCAACCCCACTGACACACCTGCCATAATCCCAGGGCTGTCATTTCTCCGGATTTTTCCTAAATCTCCGGATTTTTTCCAAGTTCATGGTAGCTTAAAGCAGGCTGATAGTAAAGCAGAATGCGCCCTAAGGCGCATTCTGCTTTACTTACAGCCTCCTTTAAGTAGTCGCATGTCAACAAAACAAGAAAAAGGCTATGGGGTAAAGGTACGATTCGTAAAATCGCACTTGAAAAATGCAAATTTGGAATCCTTAGGATTTTTCATGTCAACTTATGGCAACCCTGTAAGCCCTACGATTTGATGTTTCAGACAAAATTTGACTTGAAATGTTCGACCTTAGTTCATTCGCCCCTGATACTTTAAATGAATTGTCAATATTTCCAATTAAGTTTAGCTCACTTCTACATATTGAGGATTTATTTTAACAGTGCAAAATGGCGAGAAGTGCAGACCCTGATCGGAGGCCTCCCGACAAGGGTCTACACTTTTTGCATAGAACAAGTGTACTCTTCATAGGTACACTGTTTGTAAATGGTTTACCGTACCCGTGGATACACCAGAAAAATGCCTGACTTATCATACATGTCAAAGCCAAAGTACTCTGCACTTTCGCGCAAAGACCTGTGTTTCGAAGCGACTCTTCAAATTCATATCGCACTGGCCATCTTTCCGTGACTCGGAAATAGAAAGGTCATTGCGCGATAGTTCAGAGTACTTTGGATTTGACAGATATGGCGATAGCAGTGGATACGATACTTATTTCAGATGCAAAGGTTTATTTCAAATTGGTCCCGCGTTTTTTGAGAAAAAACAACAACCCATCTATAGCATGATTTTGATCGGTAGCCTGTTCGTTGTACACATAACTGGAGCGTACTTGCATATATTTATGGTCATAATGGTTAATGAAGGCACCTGTACACACACTCTCGCTCTGTCTCTCTCTCTCTCTCTTTAATTCCCCTCTCTCTCTCTCTCGCTCAGGCTAATGCCCGCTCTCTTAAAGAATTTGAATTTGTTAAACTGTAACAGTCTCTAAGTTAGTAGAACTTGTGGCCCAACCCCATTTCATGTATATAGAATCTAATTGAAATAAATTATGTTTAAACTATAACTGGAGCGTGGTTCATTGTTATAAAAACACAACCAACATCTTTACTTGTTTAATAGCGAAACGGATTATTTTTTATATGCAGTTAACGAGTGTTAGACACAGACTACTCAAAACACATATTTGGTGTCATCTTTCCTCAGAAATCGCCGTAACGGTCGAAACTCTCTCAAGCATTTGTCGTATAAAACAAAGTAGTAAGTATGCATGCATCAGTATGTAAAAGTCGTCTTGGTCTACATTTAAAGCAATACTCAAGGATAAACATCATATTTGTATACTCACAGTTGTCGATTTGACATCTGACGCCATTTTTAACGGGAGCCGATGAGTTAGATTAACGGGAACCGAAGCGTTACGCATGCAGGAGACCGTTCGTTTTGCCGTAGCAGTGACTGTGACAACATGTATGTCGGGTGATCTGTTAGGTGTTCACAATAAACGGCCTACGCGACTGGAACTTTCACCAAATGTTATAAATCATCTTTAAATGAAATATATTCAGTTTCATATAATTTACATAGAATGCAAAATTAAAAGAAACTTTACCTGTTTAATGTTGGCCACTCGGTTCATTCCATCCATTCTGTTATTCAAAATGGCATTTAAAATGAAACGAGTCTTTCACTTGTTACTTTTGTGCCAAATTACATGTATATTTCATATAGCTGATTGCGAAGAGGGCCATGTTTCGACATAAAGTTATGCAATATGGGCCAGGAACGTAGATAATGCATGATAAAACTATGGTCCCTGTTTTGGCCAATAAAACTGGACGTCAGAAACGACATAATTTTTATGCACATTTTCGTTATAATTGCGCGTACTGTGACATTATTTGGCGGAATTTGATGAAATAGAAGGTAGATATTGATAAATTAATCAGGGTACCACAAGAGAATATCGGCGATCTAGTCTATTAACCCATTCCCCCATAAATACGCCCTTTTACATCTTTCATTTGTTCCACTACTGAAGAAAACAATTCCAATTTATACTGCTGCAAATAAGAATCATAAGAAATATTTTCTATATTCTAGCAGATAATAGCTTAAAGCAGGCTAGGGGTAAAGCAGAATGCGCCTTAAGGGCGCATTCTGCTTTACTTTCAACCTGCTTTAAGTAAGTACCTATCTTCAAAACTGGAAATAGGCTATGGGGCAATGGGTTTAAGCATCAATTTAAGTCGATAGTTTAGACTACCTGTTGGATCCCATTGTATACATTGTCTCTATAATAGAAGTCCAGTAAAAAAGATATTTTTTTTGTTGATAATTTGTCTTAAGTACCTGTGCGTTAATAGTGTTCGGCGCAATGTATTGTGGAGCCAATCGACAGCCCAATGAACTCGCTCTTTACAGAGCTCTCATTTTATCAAAAATGGCAGTGACTTGCTAAATGCAAATTCGGCCGTCAACTGTTTTTTTTCTTATGTCCACTTAATATGAGGTTGAATTAACCCGTTTTAGTTAGGTTTAAATATGTTGTTTTAGTTAGGTTTAAATATGTTGTTTTATTTAATTTTCTCGCAATGCCATTTTAAGAGTTAGTTTAAACAGTATTTATTTCAAATGTTTTACATACATTGTGTCATATTTACAGAACATAATGTCAAGTAACATTTAAATATGGATTAGAAAACAAGTTACTAAAAACTTATGTGAATTCTTCTCCATAGTAAATAATAATTACAATACATGAATTATGGTTAGTTTTAGTTGACATACATGTAGTTGGTATATATAAACGTTTTGTATGAAGATTATTTAAATAAATACGTCTAAATGTACAAAATGATTGCGTTTGGAGTAATGAAAAGGCGTTTAAAGTTGAAGTATAAAGGGGGTGTAGCACACAATGCAAGCGGGGGTCAGCGAAGGTCAGTGTCGGGAGCGAGGATGTCCACCATCAGATAGATGATTAAAAGCGCTTCGACTCTATTATGAATTTTTGTATATTTTCAAATAATTCCATATTGGCCTCTGTTGTTAATTGCTCACACCCGTATAAGAGATTGTTTATAGTTGCAGGACAAGGAAGCTGGGACAAAAGTGTTGGTCGGATGTGACTGTAAATATTGCATTGCAGTAGAAAATGGCTTGCCGTTTCTATTGAGTCACATGTACACAGAGGGGATTCTATAAGAGATTTTCTATGTAGATCATAATTTAAGGAACTACATCCAAGCCGGAGACGAGCGTGAAGAACTTGTCCACGACGAGTACCGCTTGAATAGTGTTTTGGCGCTCTCTGTTTGTTTCTGTTGAGAGAGGCTTTAAATGCTTCCACTGAAGGAGAATTCCGTATTTCTTGTGGCAGCGAGTTCCAATCTCTGACACCTGATGGAAGAAAGGAAGATGAATATAAAGAAGTTCTGGCGTGTATTAAAGGGATATTGTCGTTATTTCTTAGAGTGTAACGATTCTGTTGTGAGGTTGGGATTAGAGCTGATAAATATGATGGAGCAATATTGTTTTTCATCTTATACATTAGGATAAGTTTGTGTTTTTTGCGTCTGCTGACTAGAGATTCCCATCTAAGATCGTAAAGAAGAGATTCAACATTACAAAGTTTCGTTGCACCGGCCACTATTCTTGCTGCCTCATTCTGCACTGACTCCAAGTCATTCTTCATTTCGATGGAACAGTTGTCCCAGACTATGTCTGCGTATTCCAACACAGGGCGGATGAATGATGTATACATTTTTTCTAAGCAAGGACGAGTTAGAACAAATTTTAGAGATCGCATAATGCCAATTCTTTTCCAGGCTTTGTCTAAGATAATAGATCCATGCGTTTTCCAGCCAGCGTCATCTGAGAGTGTGAGACCCAGGTGTATGTGTGTTTTAACTTGTGATATCGATGAATGGTCAAGATAGAGAGTTGGGTGAAAAGGTTTAGCCCGCTTTCTAGAAAATAGCAAAGACTCTGTCTTATTCGGATTAAAGGAAACTAGCCACGATTTCGACCAAGAGTTAATAGTTTTAAGATCTTCGTTGAGTTTGACAGATGATGTTGTTGGATTTTCTACTACAATATACAAACTTGTGTCGTCAGCAAAGAGCTTAATGGTTGATTGAATTTCGTTAACAATATCGTTAATATAAACTAAAAAGAGCAAGGGACCTAAGATAGACCCTTGGGGGACGCCTGCTGAAACAGGAGACCATTGCGAGCTAGAATTTGCACATACAACACGTTGTTGTCTGGATGATAGATATGAAGAAAACCATTGCAGCAAGGATCCCCTAATACCAAAGGTAGATAGTTTGTAGAGAAGGCCCTTGTGCCATACTCTGTCAAAGGCCTTGGAAATATCACAAAACACTGCCCGAACTTCTTTTCCTTCATCAAGTGCTTTACATATGTCATTATACAAGTATGCCAATTGGTTGACCGTCGAATCGCCTTTCATGAAACCGGACTGGTGCGGAGTGAGAAGGTTGTTGGAGATTAAAAAGTTGTATAAATATTTATGCACGCATCTTTCCATTACCTTCCCTATACAGCTAAGTAGTGAGATGGGCCTGTAATTTGAGGGCTGCGACGGATCTCCCTTTTTAAATATAGGAGTAACATTGGCTTGCTTCCATACATCGGGGAAAAAAGAAGTTCTAATTAAGGTGTTGAAAAATGCAGATAAGGGGGCAGCTATCTCAGGAGCTCCTTCACGTAAAAGACGAGATGATACTTGGTCGGGGCCACTAGCCTTGGACGCATCCATTGAGGATATTGCATCCATGACGTCCTGGGGGGTGAATTCAATATTAGCTAAAATTGATAAATCTGGTATGTGAGCATGTGTAGTGTGTGGTAAGGTTGAGTTTTCGTCATTGATCTGTGACTGTGAACAGAAGTAATTGTTCAGTAGTTCAGCCTTTTCATTATCTGTTGTTGCATGTACATTGTTGGATATTAATGTTGGAATGGATTCTGAGACTTTCTTATCTGACAGTTTTTTTATAAAGTTTAAACCATTCTTTTGAATTTGTTTGAGCTACATTTATTTTTTCTATTAAAGTAGTTTGATAGTCATGTTTAGATTTCCGTATAAGTTTTGTTACATTATTTCGAACTGTTCTAAATTTTTCCCAAAGCAGTGATGTGTTTTCCGTTTTGGCTTGTTTATGAATTTTATTACGTTTTCTTATGAATTTTCTTATATTGCTGTTCATCCATGGTATATCGCCAGGTCTTATGGTAACTAATTTGTTTGGTATCGTCTCTGACGCTGTTGATAATATGGCTTCTGTAATTGATCCGGCAGCTTGATCGGAATCTTCAGTAGAGAGAGTTGTATCCCAGTCAACAGAGTGGAGTTTCTCTCTAAATGTTGCGTAATCTGCCCTGTCGTAAAGCCATATCCGTCTTTTGAAAGCACGTGGTAGGACTTTCTTGAATTTAAGTACAGCCACAACAGGACAATGGAATCTAATTAAATCCGGTATAAAAGCATCTGCAACAAAACTGGCACAAATGTGCTGAGAATGTTTAACAAAGATGAGATCAATGAGAGAGGAAGAATGTTCTGTAAAATGTGTAGGGGTTGTAATAAGTTGCTTGGAGTTATAGGAATCTAGTAATCTACTGATTGTGTTTGATTGTGGGTTAAGTAGGTTCATATTAAAGTCTCCAGATATTAAGACGTTATCGCATGTCTGGCTGAAAGCTAAGTCAATGCTTTGTTCCATCAGTTGCCAGTAGTGATTGTTAGAATCTGGAGGCCTGTATATTCCTCCTATTAATAGTTTTTTATGATCAATGATTACTTTAACCCAAAGAGCTTCAAGTCCATTTAAAAAAAGATCCGATCTTTCACGGGCAGTAATACCATCACGCACATATATGGCGACGCCTCCCCCTACTCTGTCACTTCTATCGCAACGAAAAGGTACTCCGAAATTCTTAATGTAGAGATCGTCATTTTTTATTTTATTTGAAAGCCATGTTTATGTGAACACGAGTACGTCATACGGCTGTGCTTCAATGTCTAAGATGTCTAGTTTGGGTTTCAAGCTTTGAATGTTGAGATGCATTACAGTAAAACCACTGTTTATTAGATCCATGTATAAGGAGGCTTCGTCGCCAGAAGTAGAGGTGGTTTCTGAGGTAGAATCCGGTCCAGGATTAGGCTGTATGTCGCCACAAGTAAGCAAACGAAGAAAGAAATATACGAGATACAGATAATTAGAAATGAAGAAAAGAGAAATTATCAGGATTAGGCAAAGAGAGGTGTGCAATTTTCGAGAGCAGTCGAAGCTATGGAATTCCAATACTAGGCGGAATGGTGTCTTAAGAAAATAGAACATCATGGTGGATGATAGCTAGTATTAAAACAATTGGAAACCGCCCTAAGAGTCTTGAGGGGTTCATCCGTGCCCGTCGACGCCGACCCGTCGCCTGCAGTGTGTGCTAAGAAGGTTTGGAAATGGTAGTAAAAATAATATGTTTTGGTCATATGTTAATCAGTGATATATAGACTGAATGTAAATAGAAATTAATTCACGACCTTAATCGTGTTTTTAAGTAATGGAAGTCTTTGTAATTTCTATTGAACACATATATACTATTTCTTTGTAAGTAAACTCAAAAATAATCAAGATAGCATGTAGATTAAATATATGGTGTTATGAAGAAACTGTAGTCAACGACATGCATATAGTCGATATGCGTTCAGACGTTCTGTCTCTAAGCGAATCAAATGTTGAATGCAATAGCTTATTAAGCTCGTTAATGAAAATACATGTATTTATTTTATTTGCGTGATCCTCATGGAGACCGGTTGTCCCAGCTCCGAATACTTATATATAACATATTGTAATCGTGGTATAGTTGCCTCCCTTGGCAAAGCGAATGCTCAGGCGTGTCAAGGCAGACAATTACACCCGAAAGTCAATCGAGTTATAAGCATTAAAGGGACTCGCAACCGGATGGTGTACTTGTCAAAATAAAATAAAATACTCAAATAAAAGCAAATTTGTGGCATTATTTGGCTTCTGACATTAAAAAAATATGATCAGTCCAAAAAAAGTCTCAAGAATCGTCACCGACTCTTAGATTTTTAGATATTTTCCATCGTTTTTCTATACCGACTAGTAGACGGTATAGTTGTTGTTGTTGCTTCTCTACACGGGCTCAGACATAAACACGAGCCGAATTACGAAGTTGTATGCACTTTCGATGGCTACACATTGAAATACGTTAAATCGATCCGAGATAAACGGATAGTTTCCGTGGTCCATTGGTCTAAGCGGTTTCCCCTATTTTGCATTCTGTCCGCCAATGCGGGGCCCCGGGTTCGAATCCCACCAGAGACCAATATTTTTTTTTATTGAAATACATTTTTTTAAACAGAATTTCTTATCCTAAACTAATTCTTTACCATTTATATAAGCGTTTGACACATATTTACAAATTACTATTTTTAATGCACCATCTGGTTGCGAGTCGCTTTAAGCAATTGTTAACAATTGATGGAAACATCATTGATAGGATCATACACAAGCAATGATTACATTGTCATACAGGTCAAGGATGAAACAGTTATCGTTTACAAGTTATATATTACTAAATAAAAGGTTTGATTTCATGACAGGTTGTGTGTCCCCTGATCAATCGCCGGCTCTTCAAGTCGGTGATTTATAAGGGTAAACGCCGCATGTTGTAGTTAATCTTCTGACAATGAAAGCATTTGATATATAAGTGAAATAGTTCCGGGGAACGATTCGTCTATGATCCTCAACTAAACCGGTATACCCAGAACCGACTACTTCTAGTACAGCCTCTGCACAGCGACCACCAAATCGAAGGCTAACTAATTGAACGAACAGGGGGCAGGTGACAGCCCAAAGCAAAGTAGCAGCAAATCAGATAACTCCTGCAGGAACCCTCCGCTTTACTGCCACCACACCTCAACCAGACACCCACCTTAAACTTCTGAAAAATAACGTACTTTAATGGTCCTTGCAGAGGGGTGTCATTGTATGTATAACATGTATTCCTGGTGTGGTTGCCTCCCCTGACGCGCATGTTATAAGACATAGTATATTGTTGCTTCGTACCGGTACACACGTACGAAGTATGGCGATAATCAAGTTCTCAGGCATGCGTGACAAGGTAGACGATCACATCAGAGAATCAAAAGAGTTGCATGCATCATACCATGATATTCGATTGAGAAATACGTCATTAATAAGATACCAAACACAGGCACTGGTTGCGATACAGATTAGTGAGCATACGTTTTTCATATGTAAATATTAATTTACAAACAAAAATAAATAAGGTATGTCATGACAGGCTACATGCTCCCCAATCAGTCGCAGGTTTTAAAAGTCGTCGGCCTGTGAGGGAAAACGCTGCATGTGTCAATATTCTCATACTATTGAGTGGTACATGTAGAAGTTAAGATTAAGCTGTGCATACGAAAATGTAGATAATCATGGGTAAATTTCAATGACCCTGGCCATCGAGCTGTGAATCTCCTGATCAGTCGTCGGCTTTCCATACCGTCGGCTGTTGAGGAAAGTCATCGCCTGTATAAATGTTCTCATAACATGAAATAAGTACATTGAGAATACTGTACATTTGCAGCAGGACTTGTAGATGTTCAATGGTAAATTTAAATGACCCTGGACATTGAGTTTCATATCCCCTAATCCGTCGCCGGTTCCCAGACCGTCGGCCAATGATGGAAAACACCGCATTTATAAAATTACAAAAAGGTAATGTGGGTATACAGCACTGTAAAAATCCAGTGGATCAATTTCAATGACCATGGGCATTAAGCTGAGTTTTCCCTGATCAGTCGTCGGCTTCCAAACCGTTGGTTGATGAAGGAAAATACTGCCAATATACAAACTATCGTAACATTATATAAATACATTGGGTATACAGTACTTTGAGAGTAGTGAAAGTAGGTATGCCAGGGTAAATTGCAATGTCTACCGACATCAAGCTGTGCATTCCCTGATCAGTCGCCGGCATCCTAGTCCATCGACAAATGAGGAAAAACACCGCCTGTATATATACTCTCGTAACGTGATATAAAAGTAAATTGAGTACTTAGTATATAGTACGGTGACAGTATCGGGTGTAAATGTTCAATGGTTAAAATCAATCTGGGCAATAAACTGGAGTTCTCCCGATTAGCCGCCGGCCATCAAAGCCGTCGACTACTGAGGAAAAACAACGCCGGCTTTGATATGCTGGTAACATTGTATAAGTACATTGGATATACAGTACATTGAGAGTAGTAAATGTAGATTTTCAATGGTACACTACAGCATTGACCCCGGCCATCGTGCTGTGCATTCCCTGATCAGTCGCCGGCTTTCTAGACCGTCGGATGATCAGGGAAAACACCGCCTGCATAAATATTCTCGTAATATGATATCAGTACCTTTGGTATACAGTACGTTTGGAGTAGAAAATATAAATATTCAAGGGCAAGTTGCAATGATCCCGGACATCGAGCTGTGCATTCCCTGATCAGTTGACGGCTTTCTAGACCGTCGGCTAATGAGGGAAAACACTGAACTGTATAAGATGTTCTAATTACATCGGGTTTCCAGTACATAGAGAGTAATAATGTTTATATTCAAGGGTAAAATTCTATGACCCTTGACATTCAGCTGTGTATCCCCTGATCAGTCTCCGACCACTCAAGTCGCCGGCTGATGAGGGAAACACTTACTGATAAATATTTTCGTAACCTTATATAAGTACATTGGGTATACAGTACATAATTGATCGCAGTAAAAGTAGATATTTAGAGTTTAATGCCAGTGTTCCTGAACATCAAGCTGTGTGTATTCCCTGATCAGCCGTCGGCTTTCCAAACCGTCGGCAGATTAGGCAAAACACCGGCTGTATAAATATTCACATAACATAACTGAGCTCTTGTTGTAAATGTAGATATATATAGGGTTTTATGTCAGTGTCCCTAAACATCAAGCTGTGTATTCCCTGATCAGCCGTCGGCTTCCAATCCGCCGGCAGATGAGGAAAAACACCGCCTGTATAAATAGTCCCATAACATAATTGAGCTCTTGTAGAAAATGTAGATATATATAGGGTTTTATGTCAGTGTCCCTGAACATCAAGCTGTGTATTCCCTGATCAGCCGTCGGCTTTCCAAACCGTCGACAGATGAGGAAAAACACCGCCTGTATAAATATTAACATAACTGAGTACTTGCAGTAAAAGTAGATATATATAGGACTTTATGTCAGTGTTCCTGAATATCAAGCTGTGTATTCCCTGATCAGCCGTCGGCTTTCCAAACTGTAGGCAGATGAGGGAAAACAGTTTTGATTTTTAACTCTTATCCAGCTGAAAGATCATGTGCTCCGAAAATGTCGTCTGCGGAACTTGTTAAATTTAGAGTTAAAATTTTTTTATTATATAAATCTAAAGACGGCTGTCAAACAGTTTGGATCCAGATCAGACGCCGCGATACGCGGGGTCTGATCTGCACGTAAACTGCCTGCAAAAATAAGTGAATTCGCGATCAGCAGGCAAAGGGTTAAATAATTACATGTAGATCATGACCAGAATGCTCCGATAGGAAACTCTCGGTCCTGTTCTTCACTGTTTTCGGCTTGGATGTTCTATTTTGTATTTACAAAGAGCAGAAATGTAAAGAATAGCATTAATTGATGCTTATAAATGAACTTGAAGATCAGTCATAAGGGTATCAATAGGAATGCAAGATAAATAAATGTACTTTGTACAGATAATCAATACACAGAGATTTTGCACAGGGTTCTCGTGCTCGTTGATATTGTTTATGTCTGGTTTATAGTACAGCATATACGTACGATAGTATACTGAACAAAAAAAGTTAGGTGATGTTTTTATGTTGCTTTATATCTAATTATGTCGCATGCTATATGTTTGAGGATCTATGCGTTTCAGTCACTTTAACCAAAACGTGATTTAAGTTGATCGAACTGGCGTTTGGTCTCAATGCGACGCACCCTGTTGTCGTTATCCTTTACTAGTATGACGCCATCAGACGTCCAGGTACCTTGAATGCGTTTATTTCTAACAAGTGAGCGGCACTGGTAGAAAATGTCGCTTCTTACACGTGTAAGGTCCTCATTAATGAACGAGCCCTTGAAGCTTGATTGGCGAAGCTGTGCTTTGTTCTTATATAGATTGAACCTAGATCGGTATGATACCAGCTTCACGATGATATCACGTGGTCTTACGGACTTAGCCGGTGCTCCTGAATTGGCATGAGGTGAAGATGGGGGCCCAAGGCGATGACTGCGGTCAATCTCCTCCAGCGTTATGCTGGCACCAACGGCCTTGGCGACATCAAGGACTATCAGGTCCGTGTCCTCTGTGGGTGACTCCTTAATACCTGACAGTCGCAGACAGTTTCTCCTACTGTACTGGTTGGCCCTGTCCTGCATATCTTCAGCCTGGTCAAGCCGCATTTCAAGATCAATGACCCTTTCCTTTAATGTGGTATTCTCCGACTGGAGGTTCTCTATTTTCACGTTAAGGCCATGGATGACACCATCGGTGATGCTTGAAACCATAGCAGATAATTTGTTTTCGAACTTGACGACCATTTCGGAAAATTTTTCCTCAATTGTGGATGTCATCATAGTTTTGATGATATCTAGGTCTTCTCTGCATAAGCGAGACCGAGATGCCGAGACATCTTCATCATCTGCAATATATGAAGCGTCAGAAGACTCCGAGTGGGAGCGATGTTTTTTGCTGTCAGTGGGATCATACGGGGATGTTAACGGCCGTTTATCTTTTTTGTTCTGGTCGCTCACCGCTGGGGTGCTAGGATTTGGTGTTTGGCTCATGTTGCCTTACTTATTGTGAACAGTATAGCCGTGGAATTTTTCAGCGTGGGTTGAAGACGAATAACCAATACACTATACGCAAGAATGACAAAGTATAATGTTTACATAAAGTAACCAATCATGCGGAACACGGAGGTTTGCCGATAGTGTTGATCCAATTTGAGTGCCTTTGCGAAATATTTTTTCAACAAAATTGTCGACGGAGTGAGTCAAAACGAAGTTACACCTCTCACAGTATTTAATTACCCGAAAAGAATTCCATATGTAGGCGAAATTACACCCTATTCAGTCCTTTGAAAAAATTTCAGTCAGCCATGTCACTAACCGGAAGTTGGTATTTTAAGAGTTGTATTTCTTGTATATAAAAAGAATAATGTTACAAAACTGACTATACGGGGAACCACCTATTGTCTGTACTGTATACATCGGTCACTCTTTTGATAACTCTTCGTCGTCCCTGTAGATGTTGATGTAAAGGCAAACAATAATGTAAGATACTCCATGTTTGTTGAACATATGGATGCGTTTTGACTCATTTTGAAATTTTCATTGGTGGGATGGGGTGGGTGGGGGTAGCAGCTAGGAGGGGTGTACGTAGTGTCATAGCCTGCGCGCCGAAACACTGTGGTACAAAACTGTACAAACGATACCGAACCAGATCAGAGGATTTCGTAAATGAGCCGGTTGTCATTTTGTATTTGAATATGTTAACAGCGTAGTAGTGACTGGAAAACCTTGTTCTGTACAAACAGTGTAGACCCAGACCAGAGGGCTAATAAAAGCTCAGGGTCTGCACTGTTTTACATTTTGTAAGAAATTGTATAAATCAACATTTGCCAAAGTAAGCGGGAGCACCGCAAACCACAGGTACTTGACACATATATCTAGATCTAGTCCCCCCCCCCCCCCCAAAGGTAATATATCTAGATGTATGTGTCAAGTACCTGTGCCGCAAACGGTATGTAATACGCCCACTGGCAAAGAGATATATAGTTTTATCAAAATCTATTCCAATTTGTAGACATATTTCTGTATAAAACATTTGTGTGAAATTTCATAAATATTATTCCGACAGTTTTTCGGAAAAAACTCCTGACAAACAAAATGTTCACGTAGTTCACGTTCACGTACGGACAGGGCAACGGCAATATACATGTACGACCATCTTTAGAGGTGGTGTATAAAATGGACTTTGCCAATTGATGTTTCTATGGCATTCAAAGTCCACTAAGCTATTGTGTGGTATATTGTAAGTTTAATAGTAAAAAGATGGACACGACTTATATCTAATTAAAAATTGAAACTGTCCATTTGATGTTTCAATGGAGTACGAGTTATGTTTGAAATGCTTTCAGTGTGCTAGTAGAAAACGTGTGATGCACAAACAGGGTAGACCCCTATCAGAGGGCTCATAAATGAGCACTCTGATCAGGGTCTGCACTGTTTGACATTATACAGGCTGTCTGAATGGTATGGTGATGACCCTCGAGGTTTGTTCACAGTCCCTTTCTGGTACATGCTTTGATTATGAAGCTGAAATTTGGTTTACAAATTGTTTTTATGAACTGTACATTGTGTGTCATTTTATGATAGGTGTAATATTGTAAAAACTCTTAAATCATAGTATATTGAGGACATTACGTTTAATTTTATTAACCATTGGAATTGTCCGTTGTGTGATTCAAAAGAGAATAAACTAAGTTAGAATGTGCTAGCAGTTTACCAGTGACTTGGAAACGTGTTCTATACAAACAGTGTAGAACCAGGACTACGGAGACACAGGGCCCTCTGACCAGGGCCAGAACTGTTTGTCACAACAGGGCTGCCATTTCTCCGGATTTTTCCTAAAGGCGCATTCTGCTTTACTTACATCCTGCTTTAAGTAGTCGCATGTCAACACAACAAGAAAAAGGCTATGGGGTAAAGGTACGATTCGTAAAATCGCACTTGAAAAATGTGCAATTTGGAAATCTTAGAATTGTTCATGTCAACTTATGGCAGCCCTGTCACAATACGATTGTCTGAATGGCATGGTGATGTTCCTCAAGTTAGGTTTGTTTCACCTTTCTGAAGTAAACATGTTTTGACATATGAAGCTGAATTTTGGTACATGACATTGTTTTGATGAACAGCACATTGAGTGTACGTATTGTCACAGAATGCCCTCAGAATGTATCCTCTTTGTGTTAATTTAAAAAAACAATGTCCGACCCTAACTTATAGGTTTTTTTCTTCTTCTCAAGATTACTTTTGTATCTTCTTTCTGTCTTATGAAACCACTTTTTTGGGTGTTTCATAGGGATGTTTACATCATTCTATTGATGGATGTAAACTTTCTTCTTAGAATGCCCTCAGAATGCACCTTTGCTGAAGGTCATTATATTTACATTTGATGCAGTCGCTAATGTATTTAGTGAATTTGGAGGATTTTACAGTGGTTAACCCTGGTAAGAGGAGGATTTGGGTGAGTATTACATTTTTTTTCATTTCAAATTGCTTTATTTCGTATCTCAATTTACATATATGTAAATACATGATATGGTAGTGATATGACATTGACGTGCAGACACAGAGTCAAACTTTGCTGAGCAGACAGTCCCTTCAAAATAGACTCTTCGATTCTCTGGGGCAGGTTACGTACAGGGCCGATCAGGAGCAAGACAACGTCTTCATTTAGAGTTCTCTGCAAATCTCTAGATGATTATGATATCCGCCCTGTTGCAACCCGTCCTCAAAGACCAATCAGATGAATTCCCTTCCTTGTCCGCTTTACATATGTTCGACCACAGGTACTTGACACATACTTTATTATCTATTAACCCCCCCCTTTTTAAAAAAACAGCGCAATTCAACACCTAGTCTTTACTATCGACTTAAGCTGATGCTAAAATAGACTCGATCGCCGATATTCTCTTGTGGTATCCTCGGGAAAGGATTAATTTATCAATATCTTCTTTTTATTTCATCAAATTCCGTCAAATAATGCCACCGTATGTGAATTATAACGAAAATAAGCATCAAAAAGTTTTCTGTCGTTTTCATGGTACATAGCAACGAATGTACATGTAGGGGTGATCTGTTATTTGTCCACAATAAACGGCCTATGCCACTGGAACTTTCACCAAATATTATAAATCATCTTTAAATGAAATATTATCAGTTTTATATAATTTACATAGAATGCAAAATTAAAAGAAACTTTACCTGTTTAATTTTGACCAATGAGATCGCTCCGTTCATTCAATTCATTCCGGTATTCAAAATGGCATTCACAATGAAATGAGTCTTTCACTTGTCAATTTCATGCCAAATTACATGTATATTTCATATAGCTGATAGTGAAGAGGATCATGTACCGACACAAACGCGTTTGCTCTAATGAAATTAGGTGAAAGTTCCAGCCGTAAAGGCCGTTAAATGTGCAAACCGACTAGATTACCCCTTATTTTGGGCAATAAATTCTGTACCAAGAGAACGACAGAAAACTTTTTGATGCAAATTTTCGTTATAATTCACGTACTGTGGCGTTATTTGACGGAATTTGATGAAATAAAAAGTAGATATTGATAAATTAATCCTTTCCCGAGGATACCACAAGAGAATTTTTTTTTTTTTAAGGGGGGGGGGGGTGTTAATAGATAATAAAGTATGTGTCAAGTACCTGTGTGTTCGACTGTAGGACTGCACATGCACAATAGGTTCTCAGGTGCGATGTCAATTTTAATGAAATGGACAACACGAAGATATGCCAGAATATATGCAAATTAGATTCGTAGTTGTTTTCTGGCTTTGACCAATCAATTTGAAAGAGGCTGGGACGGTCATTTGAGAAATTTGGGCGCGAAAGTCTAGTCTGCTGATAGTCACGGATGTACTCGCAGGTAAACTGAGGTGAGAATCTTTGACTATTTGTTTATAGATATCGTTACCTCTCTACAACGACACCCAATGGGAGACACAGATTGTGTGTGTTGTTCGGAGGGAGTCGTTTTAGGGAGGGAAGTTGACTAACATTTGCAAACAGCTTCAATCCAGATCAGACGCCGCGTAACGCGGCGTCTGGTCTACATTCAAGCTGTTTGTCACTCGTCAGTAAGTGTTTTTTCTGTAAAAATGTCCTATGCGTAACTTTGAGAAAAACAGCGGGCGACAATTTTCAAGCAGACGACATCGCAGTCGTGAATAGGTTGAACATATTTGTCCTGTTTAGGGATTTGCGGCAAGTGTCGTTGTAAGGAGAGAGTCGTTGTAGGGAGAGCTGTTGTAGAAAGGGAGCACTTGTTGTTGTTGTTGTCTGGCAGATTCCTCCGTTGACTTCGGAGCACTCTTTTTCAGGATGGTTGTAGTGTTGTAGGTTATCCACAGTAGTTCTTTAACACAATTCGTACCAGCACTGTATATCGTTTGTAAATCTCCATCAATGGAATACTTTCGTGAGGCGCTTGAAGTGTAATCATTAAAACAAGTGTACCTTTACACGTTACTTCAAATATGTAAGCATTTCAATTATAGCTATTCCGTGCAGGAATTCTAAAGATATTTACATGCTTCTTGCCAGTTGGGGGGGGGGGGGGGGCGCTTCTTCAATATCCCGAGACCACCTGTTTCCGGCAACATCGTCATTCCGGCGGCCCTAGAAAACTTTTAATTTTTCTATGAATATTCACGATTATGATAAAAAGCAAGGATATTTGATTTTCTTAAAAAAATTCAAAGTCGTGGCTGAATGCAAAAAATATCGCAAAATATGTACAGAACATTTACAAATATCATACAGGCTTTACATTACAATAGCCGTAACGGACCCTTTTTCACTCTGTAAGACTGTGGAACTATTAGCATTGCCAAGAGAATATGTTTCCCGGTTTTGATCCAGATCATCTCATTAAGCTAACATTTTAACTTTGAGACAAAAAATTCACAGATTTCAATTTTTTTTTATCGAAGCGCAATTCTGAACATTTGTCTGTTTTCGTGACTCGCACTCTTTTCCATAGATACAGTCATGGGACATAATTATTCGCCACCCTGTGAAAAAGCTGCTTATTTTTATCAGTCTTTCTCAACTGTTTGTTAGAATTAAAACTCTAGCAAACATTCAATGTACAGTTCTATTTGGTTTTAAGAGTTGGAGCAAAGATCCGTTAAAAGTTTTCTTGTCTCGAATTGAGCATGTGATTCTTTGGTTCTTGTTGCTAGGTAATTTTAGAATGTTCATGCAAAAAATGAACCATGTTCACATTATATGGTTGCCATGGTAACAATAGATGAAAACTATGTAAAACTTCACCCGATTGACGAACACCTTTCATGTGCGATTAAAAGTAAAATAAGAAAATGTCATTCTAAAGCTCTGTTACTTCATGTTTAGCCACACAATTATATATAAAATTCAGTCGGTAAACTTGATTTCCCATAGACTCCCATGTTAATTTTAGCATCTTTCGCATGTCAGTAAACTTGAAGATTAACAATTTCTGTAACTTTCTTTAATTTCCGTTTGAAAGCGTTATACTGTATGGGAGAATATGTTTTTAAATTAAAACGTTCTTCAATTCTAGAAATTTCTCACAAATATTACCATAGCAACCAGTTTAGCGGAACGAGTCAACTTTTTTCATTTATATTCTAAAGTTGCCTAGCAACAGATGTTCTGGGTCCGAACAGCAGAGAATAGATCTATATTTGAAAAGTCAACACCCTAGCCTTTAAACTGCCCTACACTGTTGTGTAATTTGGTGTTCGACAATTTTGTGGTATCACCAGTAATGTAAAATATGTGTGGAGAAAATGTCAAATGCGTCGGGTGGCGAATAGTTATGTCCTTTGACATATTATAGTATGATATCTTAATTATATATTTCAAATTTATAGAGAAAAGGTGTACACCTTTATACGTACGCATTTCTTCACTTCGGTATACGACATTTCATCAGGTGACTGTTTACAGTCTTTCTCATTGGGATAGAAGTACGGGAGTTAGTCGGAATCTGCGTATAGGCGCAATCTTTCCTAAGATGTAAAAAAGGAGATTTTCTGAAAATTGGCTCTAGACTATACGAGGCCGACGATATGAGTCTTCACCCATAAGATCTACCACATAGTGTGGTTTTTACGTCTTTAATTTATTCCTCTTCTGAAGAAAGTTATTCAATGAATATGTGCCATCAGAAATAATTTTCTATATCATGTAGCAGAGTAGGCTGTAAAGTAAAGCAGAATGCGCCTTAGTACAAGTACAGTGGATAATCTGTTATTCTTTCCCGTTTAAACGCAAAACATACGCAAACGCAAAGCACTAAAACGTAGAAAAGAACAACTTTTGGACAATTCTGATAATTCTTGTTTATCTTGATGGCAAACAGTTTGGAGCCTGATCAGACGCCGGGTTACCCGGCGTCTGATCTGGCTCCAAACTGTTTGCACTGCAAATAATAGTTTTAGTGTAAACGCGTTTATTGGGAAAGAATAACAGATTCTCCTCTGTACTGATTTAGGAGTTAACCAAGTGGTGAAAATGTTATTATTTCCCAATTAAGGCTTTTACGCTAAATCTATTATTTCCTTTGCAAACAATTTGGAGCCAGATCAGACACCGGGCTACAAACTATTTGCCTGCCCAGTTTCAATTAACATTCAGAATTGGCAAGAAGTAGTCATTTTCTAAATTTCATTTGCCTTTAAACGGGAAAGAATAATGTTTTCACAGCTAAATCTGACCTATGCAAAAATTGTAGATCCAGACCGAAAGGCTTTTAGACTTCGTTAATAGTTTGTTTTGTTAATCAGGTGGCTGCTTGGGGCGGATGAAGGTAAAGCAGTAGCCTATGAGCTTTCTGATTTACTTTCATTCTTGTTTTAAGCTGTCACCTGTATTAACTCATTCGACCCTTGCGACGAGTAGACTCGTCCTTCATAAATAGTGTACCCTATTGGACCGAGGTCTACGCTGTTTGTCATTTTGTAAATAGGCATACATGTGTATTTTTCAAAAGAATCCGAAATAGTCATAGTACGAATACAATGTTTCTATTTTTAGATAACTGGTAACACGAAACTTTTCTAGTTAATAATCTAGTTAAGTAACTAGATAAATTCGTTAAGTGGTGGCGGTTTAAAGCAGTATCATGACAAAGTTCCTGTTCAGATATTTATCTGGTTATCGTGAAAAGTTTCCACATTCCACTTACCCGATACTTATCTGAAAACTAACACGAAAGTTTTCTAGATAAGTAACTAGTTAAATATTTATGTGAGATTTTAACAGGAATCTATCATGATAATAAAATGGTTAACTGGTGTCAGAAATATGCCACCATAGAAATACATGCGAAGCCAGTGAAAATATAACAGTCTGATGTTCACGAAATGGATTAAATTCAATCTTGCACTGACAAAATACAGATATTCTATTTATTTATGCTTTTCAGCCAATTTTTTAAACAAAATTGTTTTACAATACATTAGTATACATTTATATCGAATACATCTTCGTGATAGTTTGACATCACTGATTTATTGATTTGACGTCATGAAAATTACGTCGTTTCTTTCGATCTTTTGATTCGTTTTCTTCCGTTGAGTCAGGTTCGCGACAAATCGGGCAGTCGAAATTAAACGGTAATAAGACAGGATTTACCGTACGATTCTTGGGGAGCCCTAACACGCCCTGTAATCTCTGGCACCATCACATTTTCGCGATGTACAGTCAGTGGACATAATTATTCGCCACCCTGCGAAAATGTTGCTTATTTTTATCAGTATTTCTCAACTGTTTATTAGAATTAAAACTGTAGACAACATGCATTGTAGTTCTGTTTGGTTTTAAGAGTCGTAAAATGTTTTCTAGTCTCCAACTGAGCATGTGGTTTTTGGGTTCTTGTTGCTAGGTAACTTTAGAATGTAAGTGCAAAATTTGAACCATGTTCACATTATATGGTTGCCATGGTAACAATAGATGAAAAATATGTAAAACTACACCGGATTAACGAACACCGTACATATGCGATTAATAGTAAAATAAGAAAATGTCACTCTAAAGCTCTGTAACTTCATGGTCAGTCATTTAATCTGTAAACTTGATTTCCCATAGACTCCCATGTTAATTTTAGCATTTATCGCATGTCAGTAAACTTGAAGATTAACAATTTCATTAATTTTCTTTATTTTCCTTTCGAAAGCGCATTATTGTGCGGGAGAATATATTCTTAAATAAAAACGTGGTTCAGTTCTAGTTATTTTTCCCATTTGTTACCATGGCAACCAGTTTAGTGGAACGAGTCGACATTTTTCATTTATATTCTAAAGTTGCTTAGCAACAGATGTACTGATCCGACCAGCAGAGAATAGATCTATATTTGAAAAGTCAACACCCTTACTTTTAAACTGCCCTACATTGTTGTGTAATATTTTGTTCGACAATTGTGTGGCATCACCAGTAATGTAAAGAATGTGTGAAAAAATTGCCAAAAATTCGTAGGGTGGCGAATAATTATGTCCCACGACTGTGTACATCAGAAAGGCGCATGTGCGAAAAATATAGCTAAGGGTGGCGAAAACACAGGTAACCAGGCTACTCTTTTTACACGCCCTATCTACTTTCTATTTTTAAATTTTTTTTTTTTTTTTAAATATTTTATTTCTCGATATACATACACAAACAAATACAAATAACAAAATGACACATTTCAATATAGTACCTATTAGTTCTAAATTAATGTATTTTCTTCCTGTTTATGTACGACAAGGAATAATTTATATATAGTCAGAAAAGAAGAGTAGCGAGAGAGAGAGAGAGAGAAGAGCAGAAAGTTGGAGAATAGAATAAAAATTTCACTCTTTAGTTTGCCGTCGATTTGTTAATATTAAAGGTTCAACTGTATTTGGTCCCATTTTTCGTTGTGTTGTTCTACTTTATTTTTTGCTGTTGCAATCATTCGCTCTATGTTTCCAACATGTTTCAGATATTTTATAAAGTTTTGGAATAATGGAACTGTTTCTGTCTGCAAAATATTGTACTTTCAACTCCTTCTTCAGTGTCAACATGGTTCACTTGATACTTGGCATAAATGTTACTCAGGAGCAGTAGACGTGCAAGACACACATTTCAAGTCTCTGTGACCTTGACCTTTGGCCTTGAAATTGGCAGGCAAAATATTGTACTTGAACTTCTCCTTCAATTTTAACCTTATTCACTTGATACTTGGCATAAATGTTACTCAGGAGTAGTATATGTGCAAGACACAAATTTCAGGTCTCTGTGACCTTGACCTTTGTCCTTGAAATTGGTCTTGAAATTGGCAGGCAAAATATTGTACTTTAAACTCCTCCTTCACTTTCAACCTGATTCACTTCATACTTGGTATAAATGTTACTCAGGAGTAGAAGATGTGCAAGACACAAATTTCAAATCTCTGTGACCTTGATCTTTGGCCTTGAAATTGGTCTTAAAATTGGCAGACAAAATTTTGTACGGCGAACTCCTTCAACCTGATTTACTTGATACTGGGCATAAATGTTACTCAGGAGTTGCAGTGTCATTTACCATTTTTATACGCCCACCTCAAGAGGTGGTCGTATATTGGCGTGGCCCTGTCCGTTCGTCCGTTCGTTCGTCCGTCAACATTTGGTTTGTCCGGAGTTTTTCTGGAAAACTATTACAGGGATATTAATGAAACTTCACACAAATGTTATATGCATCAAGATCTAAAGCTGAGTTGAGTTTGAGGTTTATTCGAAATTTCGTTACAGAGTTATCTGCCCTTGATGTACTCAAATGTGCTATAAAAAGCTTGTCAGGAGTTTTCTGGGGAAACTATTACAGGGATATTAATGAAACTTCACACAAATGTTATATGCATCAAGATCTAAAGCTGAGTTGAGTTTGAGGCTCATTAGAATTTTTGTTACAGAGTTATCTGCCCTTGATGTACTCAAATATGCTATAAAAAGCTTGTCAGGAGTTTTCTGGGAAAACAGTTACAGGGATATTAATGAAACTTCATACAAATGTTATATGCATCAAGATCTAAAGCTGAGTTGAGTTTGAGGCTCATTAGGTATTTTGTTACAGAGTTATCTGCCCTTGATGTACTCAAATATGCTATAAAAAGCTTGTCTGGAGTTTTCTTGGAAAACTATTGAAGGGATATTTATAAAACTTCACATAAATGTTATATGCATCAAGATCTAAAACTGAGTTGAGTTTGAGGTTCATTCAAATTTTTGTTACAGAGTGATCTGCCCTTGATGTACTCAAATATGCTATAAAAAAGCTTGTCCAGAGTTTTCTTAGAAAACTATATGAAGGATATTAATGAAACTTCCCAGAAAGGTTATATGCATCAAGATCTGAAGCTGATTTAAGTTTGAGATTTATTTGATATTTCGTCACTGAGTTATCTGCCCTTGGTGTACTCAAATATGCTATAAAAGGCTTATTTGACAGCGTTAACACACTTAGCAACTACAGTTTTGAATGGATTTTGATTATGTTTGCCCACAGTATAATTATACGGAAAAAGGCTTGCCTTTTTTCCGTTCTTAAGTAATGCATGATAAAATCAAAGGTTTTCCAATTTTATTCAATCACTGACAGACTTTGAAAAGTGTTTGATTTGCGCGTGAATAATTTCCTCAAAACTAGGCAACTACAAAACATGGGGGCTGACATCTTGGATGATGACGTCACGGCTTTTACGAAGAGTTGTGCGTGACGTTTCGGAATTCCCGATTTCGGTGCTATTTTTAAACCATTTTAAGCATGAATAACGCCCAACACTCACTTGAAATGATTTTCTCCAAAGGACAAAGCTTCAAACAGTTCAATTTATTACCCTTAAACGCTTAAATGAACGTTATTTACAAAAATCTACTTCTCAATCGAACCGATAAAATTAACGGATTACCAATACGCAATCAATATAAATAATGACGTCATTATTGGTGGTCATATGACTTCCAAAAATAGTTTCAGATTGCATTATAGGTGTACGGGGGAGTTACTTTTAACATTGTATACACGGGTGCTTATAGATCTATTTGATTATTTGGTTTAACAACATATAGATCTTGTCCCAAACAATTTAGGTATATAATAAAAGTTCGAGTCGGTTGTGTAATCTAGATCTCAGTCACGAGAGGCGTAGCCTCGAGTGTGATCTGGAATACACAACGAACTGATACAAGAGCGCTGATCACACACTGGTGATAGATCTATTTCGTTTTCATTAGTATAATTTTGCTTTTTTCCGTCCATAGGCAAAGCCTAAATACATATTAAAAGTATAAGTTCATGAAAGGGTTGATAATTATTGAAATCGGATCATTGTGTCGAGTTATCTGCCCTTGGTGTACTCAGATATGCTAGAAAAGGATTTATTTCAGTAATGTTTATGCTCTCAGCGTGTCTACAAGTTGGAATGAATTTTGATAAAACTATATTTTTGCCAGTGGGCGTATAATTATGTACCGCTTGCGGTGCTCTCGTTTAGTCATTTTGACCTTGGCTTACACCTTAAACCTTAGTGTAAAACCTTTTTGAAAACGTCTGGGCTAATCCCCTACACTGAGCACATTTGAACGCTGGGTCCTCTTAGGGGCTGTAGTCCACTGCACTTCTTGCGGACCCAGTTCCTACAGCTGCCGCAGTAAATGCTGTTGTTGCCAACACCAGTGCAGCAGACGGCACAAGGACACTTGCTTGAGCTACCATCCAGGCCAGTACCGCAGATCATAATCTTTGTCTTCCTAGCGTTTACTAACTTTAACAAAATTTGCAGACGAAAATTTCAAAGCCGACGATAAATCAGCCCAATAAGGTTTAACACGGAGCCTTTGATCTGTCTGTCGACTAACCCAGCATCAGTAGCATTCCATCATTCCGATCAGTCAATAACAATTATAAACACTTAAACTTGGTGCCATAACCCCATAATACGTCCCTTCACGCCTTTTATTTATTTCTCCGCTTTAGAAAATAGTTCCACTTTACACAATCATGAGTGTGCGCAATATGAAATATTTCCTATATACTAGCAGATAGTAACTTAAAGCAGGCTGAAAGTAAAGCAGATTGCTCCGTATGGAGCATTCCACTTTACGTTCTACTGTACCATATTCCTTCAAAACTAACACAAACTAGGGGGAATTAAAAAGTTATAAACACTTAAACTTGGTGCCATGATTCAAGTGATCAGCACTCTACTATCTGATGAGACGGACGCACTAGGTGTTACTTCTCGAACGGCACCAGCCATAATAATCCCACCCCGTTACACTTAAACGTTTCGCCGTCAAATTATTCTTGTGGATTTTACACCTTCACCTCTATATTATCGTCTGCTTCTATATTTGTGTCTGCAAAGTCGTTTAAAAGGTAGATTAAAGGCAGTATGACTGAGGAAATGTCGATACGAGTGTCAAACAGTTTGGATCCTGATCAGACGTCGCGTTACGTGGCGTCTAATCAGGATCAAAACTGTTTTCAAAGTCTACTTTTAGCGACTTTGGCGGTGAATGGGCGTAATTGTCGTCTGAAACAATTCTAAATAGTATGTTCTATCTTTCTTAAAACCTAACTGGAACGTCAAACAGTTATTCGACGTCTTATCTTGAATTCAAACTGTTTGCAACATGTATCACATATTCGACTACATTTAATTGAAAACCGAACATTTTCGAACGATTTCTCTAAATGTCAGTATTCAGAAATTGCATTAGCAGTCGACTAACACAGATTGCAATTCTAATTCAGGACAACAGCAATAAGCAAGATCCTTAGTGAGTTTTCTGCATTACTTCTCTTCTGTGGTGCACAGAGTTCGAATTTCGTCTACATTGACTGGTT
The DNA here is from genome assembly GCA_922989275.2 of Gari tellinella. Classification (NCBI taxonomy): domain Eukaryota; kingdom Metazoa; phylum Mollusca; class Bivalvia; order Cardiida; family Psammobiidae; genus Gari; species Gari tellinella. The sequence continues at coordinate 60,407,067 of OV277858.1, forward strand.
TATGAACACGTAGAAATATACATGGTAAAACTAAGAAATTGTTAAGGTTTTTGTTTTTAGATGTTTCGTTTGAAGAGGTTCCGTTTCATGAGACTTCCATTATGAAGAAGAGTTCAGTATTTAAGATATAACAGTAGAGGAAATGTTACACATTCCGTTTAAATGCAAAGCAAACGCAAACGTCATGCTTGTAAAAAAAAACCAAAAAAAAACAGCAAACTTTTTTTTTAATTTCTTACGGTTTATCTGAGTAGCAAAGACGCCGAGTTCGCAAGGGAAGCATGGGGTCTAGCATAAACGCGTATAATGGGAAAGAATAACGTCATCTTCACTGTACACTGTTCATAGTCACAGTTCAATGCCCCAGTATCTAATATTACCTAGATTACTGTGTGACAGAACTTTGAAAACTGAATCAAACTTTTGAGTGCTTTTAACTATTATATTGATAATCAAACGCGTATCAAATAGTAGCAAATTTGTAGGTAAATTTGAGAAATAGAAATGCCAATTTACTTCTCTGCACTTACTGCAAATAATTTATTTTCTTTCAAACAACTCTGCGCTGCCATTACAGATGTTGAGTTTACTCTGATTAGCCATTCCATTGCACTATATGACTGAAGGCGCATGGCGTCTGTTCAGTATCCAAACTGTTTATAGTCCGGTGGCAGATACCGATTAGCGTATTTTGCCGTCAGTACAAAGTTTTTTTGCTGTTTCTTTACCTCTGAGGTGTACTCTTTAAGAGTCTGAATGATGCCACTCTGTCATCATTGGACAGTCAGCACAATATGCAAATTAAGGCTGCCATAACGGAAATTCTTGTTATGCATGTTATCAAAAGAATTTTGGTGTCTACACCCATGTTTTGAGGGGTAAATAATCAGATAAAAACATTTTAGTAATTATCGCACCGATGTTTTGTGGTGAAAGGCATATTTAGGCATATTACTGAAAATCTCGGTTTTGTCAATATCTCAGTATCGAAATTATCTTGGTGTCTATCTCAATGTTTTGATGGGTAAAGAATCAGATTACTTTAACGGAAAGATCACACCAACACTTTGTGCTGTGTTGGCATATCTGCCATTATTGAAAATCTCGTTTTCGTCAATATCTCTTTAACTATATATGGTATCAGAATAATTTCGGTATATATCCCCATGTTTTGAGGGGTAAAAGACCATTTTAGTATTGATCCCACAAATGTATTCAATAGTTTGTAATTACCGAACAACTTGTTTTCGTTAATATTTCAGCAGTTACAAATGATATTAAAGTAATTCTTGCGTATAAGCACGTGTTATTAGTTTAACGCCATTTCAGTAAAGATCAATAAAATACTTTTGCTGAATAAGCATATTCAGTCAGCCAGTACTGAAAACATCATTTTCGTCATTACCTCAGCAACTTTGTGTATATACATGTATGATACATGTATTAACATAATGCTAACGTCTGTACTCATGTTTGGAGGGGTAAATAATCAGATTAAACCATTTCTGTAATGATCACACCATGTTTTGCAAAATATTCCACAATCCACTTCACTGTACTTCCAAGTCGTTACAAAGCATTCCCTTCATTTATACTGATGCATGTCGCCATTACTCATTCCTCAAACAAGCCATTTTCAACAACATTGTCACTGTCATCAACTCGTCGGGTGTGCTTCTTCTGGTATAGGGTGCTTCCCGTGGTATCCACAAAATATTGTGTATGGCAAGTGAGTCGTATATCATCCACACATTGCTGTCGGGCAGAGTGTATCTGTAGCACAACCACACCTTATAATTTCCAGCACCTCCTATTGAGCAAAAGTAACGTTTATTGCAATACAACTAGGATCAATCATCTAGTGCGTTCATCAAGTTTCAACCCAAACTCGACAGGGTCTAATAGTACAGGTTCTGATTTGGGAGCTGATTTCCAAATGGCAATCTTAATGTATCACACTCTCTATGAATGCCTTTTTATAAGGTGGAAGTGACTAAGGCTCTTCAGCATTTGTAACAACTTATTTTTATTATACCTCACTCGATTTATCTACTATATAGCTTAATGTGACGTCAGAAGGTGAACATCCGTAATGTTACATGTCTAACATTACATTTCTGCCCGCGTAACATCACGAAATTACCCTGCGTATTCGGCCCGTGTTTTAGTACCCATCAGTTCAGAAAAAGGAAGAATCAAAACGCTTCTAGTGAAGTAACGGCAATGAACTGGAAAAGTGAGTCGATTCAAATTTGAAAAGTTATACAATCGAAATCAAATGGACCATAATTTATGCTTCATCTCATGAGGTAAGATTTCAAAACAATCGACTGCAAAGTGTCACCAGTTGCTAACCAATGTCGTTCATCATTTTGGAACAGTTTCTTTTCTCACTCCTTAGATTCAAACTGTGCATCCTGTAAAATGTTTATGTCGATATTTGCTACTAAATCTGACATTCTGCTTTGTCTATTAGCCTACCTATAGTATCTGTTGACTGGTTGCTACAGGTTACTCGACTGAACCGTATTGCTCTAGTAGAAGATAGAATTGGAAACGATTGCAGAATGGTCTATAACAGCGTAGAACTATATGAGAATACAAATAACGAATGGATATTTCTGTCGCTTCTCGAACGATATCACCTATGTTATAAGATAATTCGCCAACTTTGTGCAGTATTGACTTTTTGATGACACTGCCTTTTTCTACTCAGAAGCACTGACCCATAGTGACATTGCATGAGAACACATTGACGGCTGGCATATGCAAAAGCAATTATTCATGCTAACTTGTAGTTTCCACAATGTCTGTAGAAGTTTGTTCAGCATTTGGTCCTTCCATTATAAAACGACGGGTTGGGTTCTTCCACTTAGCATAGAAATGTAGCTAGAGGAGGAAAACGTCAATATCCTCACATACGATGTTGATTCTTTTTACGCCACTTTCAGATAACCACACCCGCCTCTATGTCGTGGGTTATGATATCTTTCTTGCGAAAGACAATGCCATCCTGAAATACTGGTACATAGTAAAGGTGCTGGCCGGACTGTGTCCATTTGGCTTTCTTGATCCAATTTTGACATATCAGATCTATGAACTGAACCTTATTATCAGTTGCTGTAAGGACAACTTTCTGGAGCGGCAATGGAGTATGTTACTGCTTATGTTTTACACATTTCCTTTATTAGACCAGTTTGTAACCCAAAAGATAAAACAGCCATCCAGTTTTTCTATCATCTCTGTTTTCTTAACCTTAGGAGTTGTGTAGCATGTGTTACTGCCCATATGGATCAGGTATTGGTCGTCGATCCCCTCACTGAACTACCAACGAGACCCTAAAGCTGAGCCATAGGTGCTCCACTACTGTAGTTGATGAGTTATACTCAAAACCTTAATAGCTCAGCTCTTATGACGTTGAACGGCTGATCAACAACAATTTGATGATTTAATATTGACGGGCTTTCCTGAGTTTATTATACTCAGAATCATTTTTGCCTATGGTCTGGTAATTCAGACGAGCACGTGCGATGTGTATGACATACGAGTGCTCAGCCACGGTATGGAGGTATCACTTTTCGGTCTCAGCTAAGCTACACTAACAGAACCATATATATTTTCGACTAAAGATACCAGTTTGCTGTCTAGAGGCTAGAGCGATATTTCTATGTGCCTCCTTTAACCGCAAATCAACAACTGACCGATTATTTGTGATTTTGTTTGTAAACGTCCGTTTCTGCAATTGGACACCCAAGAGAGAGGGTACAGAACAGAAGACTTGGGTTCTCTGGTTCTTTTAGATGCCTAGTGTAAAGTCTCATCCGATAGACTTGGTGGGGCGGGGGATCGAACTGACGACCCCTGGCATCGTAGTCGAGTGTGCTACCACTGGACCGCGTCCGCCGTTGTTTTTAGCGCGTGTCATTCTTTTATGACAATCGGTTAAGAATAAAGTTCAGGACGACTGCACATTGCTGTCGGCTACTGTTAGGACTAATTAAGTTCAAGAATAAATGTCACTGTCAGCATTATCCTAATATTACGGTCGTTACACTGTTTATAAAGCTCTCAGAATGGATCTAAATTGTCAAATAATTTGTACCCTAAAAAGTAAGAATTCTAAAGCTAGCTAATGTATGATCAATCGTTCAATGCCCTAATATTAATGTTTACTATACACCAGACAGACGACATCAGAAGAACGTACGCACCATCGTCACATCCATAATGGCGGTCCTTATTTGCATATTTTGCAGAAAAGTTTCACCAATTTTAACCGACTTTGAAAAAGTTTGAAAATTGAAGCAGATGAAACCTTTAGCAGACTACTATTCCTTTAATCAGTTAGGGGTAAACTAAAATTAGTTTGATACCATGCACCGGTACTCCGATATTGACGAAAACGAGAGTTTCATTAATGGCTGCCTAAATGTGCCTTTTCAGCACAAAATGTTGGTGTGAACTTTACTTAAATGGCTTTATCTGAGTCTTAACCCCTCAAAACATGGGGATATAAACCAACATAATTTCGATACCATGCACAGGTACTGAGATATTGACAAAACCGAGATTTTCAGTAATGGCTGCCCAAATATGCATATTCAGCACAAAATATCGATGTTATCATTACTAAAATGGCTTTATCTGATAACTTACCCCTCAAAAACAAGGGTGTAGACACCAACATTATTTTGATAGCATGCATAGTTACTGAGATATTGACGAAAACATGAATTTCCGTAATGGCGGCTTTAATTTGCATATTGTACGGATTGCCCAATGATGACAGAGTGGCATCATTCAGATTCTTAAAGAGCACACCTCAGAGGTATAGAAACAGCAAAAAAACTTTGTACGGACTGTATTGCAAGGTTCTCCAAAAATCTAGGGTTTGGCAACCGGACTAATTTGTCAGGTCCGGGGATTGTGCTAAGCAAGTGCCGCTTGCTTACGTGTTGATGAGTCGAAGGACAAAGAAAGACTACATTGCGGTAAGCATTTCTCTCCCTCTCTCTATCTCTCTCTCTTGTATTTTTCTCTATTGTATTTGCACTTTGTCCGTCTTTAAACTCCTCACAGTACAAGTGACAAACAGTTTTGATCCTGATTACGTATTACGCTGTGTCTGAATCAGGATCAAAACTGTTTACATGTGCGCTTCATGTCGTCATTGAGAGTGAAAGGGTTAATATACGTAATATGCTATGGACATCGTATGTGTCTTAAATATACATAAGCAGTTATGGTTTATTACTTACATTCACCACATTTTATAGATCATGCAATTTTATCATACATAATAAATAATGCAATTCTAATGATTAAAAACCAAACAATTACAACATATTTTTCCTATTTTTACAGGTTGGCACAGGAGAATTAACGGTAGAGCCGGTCGCAGTGATCTTGGATTTTATTCCCTGGTTCCGTTGTTGATGGCAGAAGCTTCCCATGTAGATGTACAGATGCGCCTGGTCTCAGCCAACCTTCTGACGAAACTTCACAGAAACCAGTACAAGAAAATCCACCAGAAACTATTCAACCTATGGGACATGTATGAGGATGACGACATCACAACGTCCCAGCTCTTGAGAAGGTGTGCCCTGATTACCGGACTTGGTGCCATTACAACCAGAGTGGAGAACTATGACTTATGATAGACAGACATTCCAATTATCCATACTTGCATACGAAAGAAGAAAAAAAAGTGCGTACATGTCCTTATCATGAGGCTCATAGAGACGCGTTCTGATCTGTGTCTACACTACTTGCATAGGACAATAGCTCTCTTTGTTAATATGTATATACATGAATGTGTTTTCTACATAGCACAGGACAAGTGTACTATTCATACAGTGAAGAAAACGTTATTCTTTCCCAATAAACGCGTTTACGCTAAAACTATTATTTCTATTGCAAACAGTTTGGAGCCAGATCAGACGCAGGGGAACCCGGCGTCTGAGCAGGCTCCAAACTGTTTGCCACCAAGATAAACATGAAATCTCAGAATTGTCAAAAAGTTGTACTTTTCTACGTTTTAGTGTTTTGCGTTTGCGTACGTTTGCGTTTAAACGGGAAAGAATAACAGATTATCCACTGTATGTAAACTGTTTATATACTATAGATATTATATATCCTATATTAAAAGATAGATTTGCAGCGATGACTTCTTTGTTACATTCCTTATCCTACTTTATTTTATGCATGCCATTACCTTTCAGTAAATCGTTCAGTTGGAACAAAATATTTAATTATTTCTCTCACGGTTTTGTTGGATCCAGATTATTATATAAACCTCTCGTATGTTCCGTAAATCTTCTACTTATGTCTGTTAGTTGAGATCCTGATCAATAAATAAATATGTTCCGTAAATTGGGATCGTGATTTTTAAACTATGGCAGCTGTGCAAATATTTCTTCAAAATTGAAATAACAGCTGTCCATTAGGTTGGATCCAGATTATATGTTGAAAATAACTTAGATGGCGATCCATTGCTTTGGATCCAGATTAATATATGGAAAAAATATGATGTGGATAAGGACGAGTCATCAGCACAATTAATGTTTCGTCAAACAAAATTTTCTTTCTGTCCGTTAGTTTGGACCCAGATTATTAAATTTCCCTTATATAAAGGTGTTTGGTTTGGATCCAGATGAATAAATCAAATATCTCTTATGATGACACATGTGTTAATAATTCGTCAAAATTTGATTTTATTCCTATCAGTCAGTGTGGAACTAGCTAAGTAAATAAAACCTCTTCAAATTTCCGTATATTAGTTTGGATCCAGATCAGTAAATAAAAGTCTGTTCAATTGGTTTGGATCCAGATATAAATAAAACATCTCTTATGCGGCGGACGCGTCTCGTCTCTGCAAATAATTAGTCAATTCTTTATTTTTCTATATTTGTCCGTTAGTGTTGATCCAGATTAGTAAATAAAAACACTTCTTCCTCTTCCGTACATTAGTTTGGATCCAGATCAGTAAATTAAAGTCTATTATATGGATAATTGGCGCCTACAAATTAGTAAATAAGGGGTGTGAAAAATAAATCAGGGTAGCGAAAACAACTGGGTAGCGAAAAGACCAGGTGCGAAAGCCACGAGGTGGCGAACACGCTAAGGTGGCGAAAATCCAGGTAGCGAAACGTCCTGAAATCAATCAAAGGTGTTAGGATCCCAGCACCAAGTTCATACATGTACGACTATTCTACCTAAGTGCTGATAGCTCAGTCGGGAGTGTGGTTGACTAACAATCAAAAGGTCATAGGTTCGAGTCTCATTCCAATCAAAAGTTTTTTTTCCTTTTTTCTTTATTTTTTTTTAAGAAGTCCAATTGTATTGACTTGTGGGTAAATAACGCAGATAAAGGACATGTTTAGTCTTTGTTGGTTAGAATCATTGTTCGCTGTATACAGTGTGTGTATAGCTTGTCGAATTACGTTTTGGTTCATGACTGACACACACCATTGTCTGGATGCAATGTCGTCTGCTTAAAATTGTCGTCTGCTTAAACTTGTCATCTGCTGTTTTTCTCAAAGTTACGTAATGGACATTTTGACATAAAAAACTTAATAATGAGTGACAAACAGCTTGATTCCAGATCAGACGCCGCGTTACGCGGCGTCTGATCTGGAATCAATCTGTTTGCAAAGTTCCCTCCGATAACGACTCCCTCCAAACAACGCCCACAATTTGTGTCTCCTGTTGGGTGTATCCCCTAATTCCTCTTGTCCGTAGAATTGTGCACCTTGAAGGGAAGAAGCATGTCCTAGACATGCACTATAGATCGTAAGACCAAATCATGCATTGGTTATGTTCCGTACTGCAATCACGCTATTGCAGTCCTCAGTCATTGTGCACAAACTGGCACACTCTGCAACATTCCGTGCTGGTACCTCAAACCTTATGACACTACTATAACAGAGCTGGTTAACAAACGACTCGTCTAAGATCTTACCATTGTTTAATAATCCTAATAATCTTTCAAATGTGTATAAGTCTTGATACCAAAGAACAGGAGCTTCGTATGGCTGTTTTAGAGATGGAGCACTGTATTTTAAACAGGATTGTTGTTGCTAACTACATCACTTAAGTTAACGTACGTGTCTTCACTATAGCTTGTATTAAATGTACATATGGATTCGAAGTTACTACTGGATTTGATAACTGTTCAAATAATTATGAAACCAGCCGAATAAGATTTTTTTTTTCGTTTCTGAGCAGACAGATTACCCGATCTAACATAATTATATCTTATTAAATTTTGCGTAAAAATTATGAAATGTATGTAATAAAAAGATTTTTTTTCGAGGGTACGAAATAACCAAAAATATGGGTACGAAATGACTAGTGAATTTGAAAGGGTACGAAATGACCAAAAATGTGGGTACGAAATGACCAAAAAAATAGGGTACGAAAAGGCGAGGGTACGAAATGACCAGTTCCCTCTAGTCTAATGCCAAAGGCGACTTTTAAAAACCTCTAGTTGGTGATTTTTAACTTTAAACCAATTTATATGAAGCCAACTAAACGCACTTGATAACTTTACAGGAAACAATCAAAGAAACAATAGTCAAGGGTGATAACATATTGGAGAAAATTGTCCAGTTATAGATCTAGATAGATCTAGATCTATTAGATCTAAATTAATCTCTACATCAATAGATATTTGCCAACATTGCTTTTTTTCAAGTGAAGGAAATTCAACACTGTTCAATAAGCTTATATTAGTAGATCTAGAATGACTATGTTGTGGTAGATCTATTTACACTGGCAATCTGTCTGATTATATGACATGATGACCATCTAAAATAATCTCAGTGTTATATAATATATTATAAATTCGCTTTAAATTTTTGCAAGGGAAACTATCGACTTTGAACCACTATATCTTCTAGGTAGCATGACTAGGCTCCCTTGCTCAATAACACTCTATTTAAAGTTCTAAACGCATAACATTTTCTTATAAAAGGAAGAAATGATGCTCGGTTCACAATTAACACTTAACCTCATAGCCTGTTTCTAGTTTTAAATTCAGGTGACCACTTAAAGCAGGTTGAAAGTAAAGCAGAATGTGCATTCTGCTTTACTTTCAGCCTGCTTTAAGCTAAAATCTGCTAGGCTATATAAAATTTTTGTAATGGTAATTGTTCATGAGGGTATTAACTGGAACTATTTTCTTCAACGGAGGAATAAATTAAATACGCTAAAAGTCGCTTCTATGGGGGAAAGGGTTAACAGGTCTAGCAAAATTTAATTATATCATCTGTTGCGTAAACTGATCTTCTCCTCAAAGTTGATCTCAGTTCCCACCGAAGCGTGACAGAATTGTCGCAGAAACCACTTCACCGTTTCTCAATTAGCCTACGAGAATAATTAGGCTTCATTAGGCCTACATTACTTTAAATGAATATTTCTTCCCTGGAACTTCAAATGGCCAATTCCAGTTTCCAATTTAGTCCATAATAATCCATATTTTACTACATCTATTTAGGTGTTATCTTTTGTCAATATATTTGTAAAACGACAAACGGTGTGCGCAGACCCTGATCAGAGGACTCCTTTAGTAGGTAGGCCTAGATCTACACAACATGTATACAATTGGCAAAGGACGAATATATTCGTGACTATGGTTCAAGTGGTCAAGATACTGTTGTTCTTGCAAATTGCTAGTTAATATATAAGTTGAGTGTGTTATATTGTTGTCTACCTCTCTGCTTGTAACTATAGCTACATGTATATGTTGAGGACCTACACTTTTCAACCTTTTTTTAATGTTAACATTAAAATTCATGAACATGCAAATTAGTTTTTTAAAAAACATAATTGGAAGTTAAAGCCTTATCTTTAATTTGGTACCAGTTTTATATGTTTCGGACAAAAACTGGTTGTGATATGGATGATTTTTCAGGTCTGGGTCGTCACTGATAGCAGAAAATGGGATTGCCATGGAAACGGTTAAAATACACATATCCTAAAAGAGTTTAGTCTTGAGTACATACGCGATTTTGATTAAATAGATCCTTCTGCACATTTTGGTACCCATGCAAATATGTCGGGGGGGGGGGGGGGGGTGCATGGTAGACCCTCTACTGGCCCAGAGGAAGTAAAACGGATAATATGTGCTTTCTGTGAATAAATCATGTCCGAGACAACGTATTTAGTATTCACCAAATACCCTAAATTAAATGAATATGTATGCTTGCCGCCTGTAGGTGGCAATTCAGAAAATTAACATTGAACGCTGTTTAACCCAAACATTACACAGTAAATACGCCTGTTTACGTATTTAGTTTATTCATCCATTGAAGAAAATGGTTTCACTAATCATCCCAATCAGTTTGGACCATGCTGAGACGTGCGTAACACGGTGTCTTGTCTGAATTAAAATGTTTGCATTACTTGCCCAAGTCATTGAAAGGGTTAATGTCTAAATATCTATTTATCTGTCGCAGTATAACAAAATAACGCATTTGTTTATCTTTTTAACCCCCATCCACCACCCACTCCACACACACACACACACACTCCCCTTCCATACCCACCCGCCGCCTCATATGTTTCTTCTAGGTCGGTATATAAACAAGAGGGCCTGAAGGCCCTGATATCGCTCACCATTTGTAATGAAGCCTGATAGCTTTACCTTTAAATTTCACCCTTTTTATTCTAAATCCATTCAAGTTTGTCGACCTACTCTAGTATAGTAGAGTACATCAAAGGCAAATAACTAGAGCCTAAACAATACTGAAATGAAGCCCTTTTCTAGCATTTCAAAGTATATCAAGGGCAGGTAACTATTGCCACAATGATTAGATTTCAACAATAATTGCATTCCTTCGAGAACGTATAGCTATATACTTTGGGTACAAGTATAATTAAAATCCATTGAAAACTGTAGTTGCAAGAGGGTAAATGCTGTAAAATATGGCATTTTCAGCAATTCAAAGGTAGATAACTCTTGATCTATTTGTCTGATTTCAACTACAATTATCCTTTTTCGAACTCTTATGGTCATAATAATCTGGGCAAATTTGAGAGAGCTTGGATAAATATTGTGGCCTCTAGAGCGTAAACACTGTTAAATATGTAATTTTCAGCAATTCAAAGGTAGATAACTCTTGACCTATTGGTCCGATTAATACCATAATTGAACTCATCCGAAGTCTTATGGTAATATACAATCTGAGTAAGTTTGAGAAAGATTGGATAAAATTTGTGGCCTCTAGAGTGTAAAAACCCTTAAATATGGCATTTTCAGCAATTCAAAGGTAGATAACTCTCGACCTATTAGTCTGATTTCAACCATAATCAAACTGATTTGAACTCTTATACAATCTGAGCAAGTTTGAGATAGATTGGATAAAAATTGTGAACTCTACAATGTAAACACCCTTAAAATGGCATTTTTAGCTGTTCAAAGGTAGATAACTCTTGATCTATTTGTCTGATTTCAACCAAAATCAAACTCATTTGAACTCTTATGGTGATATACAATCTGGGCAAGTTTTAGAAAGTTTAGGTAAATATTGTGGCCTCTAGAGTGTAAACACTGATAAATATTGCATTTTCATCAATTCAAAGGTTGATAACTCATGACCTAATTGTCAGATTTCAGCCATAATCGAACTCATTCGAACTCTTATGGCAATATACCATCTGAGCAAGTTTGAGAAAGATTAGATAAATATTGTGGCCTCTAGAGTGTAAACACTAAAATTGTTGACACCGCACACCGCACGACGGACGACGCACGACGGACGCCGGACATTCGAGGATTGCAAAAGCTCACCCTGAAATATGACAAATCAGTCCATTGATGGACTAACCCCCCCCCCCCCCCCCCCCCCCCTGTCTCGATAGGTGTGAATTCAAATGTCAAAGCACTGCAGCACATGCTATACCAATCTCAATTTACCTGGTGAGGCCCAGATTATACTCATGCTCTAGTGATTTTCAATAGTTATTTCTAACCAAACTATCACATATAAAGGTCGGGTCTCACATGAGAAGCTTCAATGGTTCTTTGCTACCCACATGTCCATAAGACCCATGCTTAATGATGCTTTAATGAAGTTTTTGCAAGGAAATTGTCTGGCAAGGCGTTATGATCGAAAGGTCGTCAGGGGATGTCTTTAAGGTACATCGCATACCGAAGTCTTCTTGCCGGCGAGCGGAAATGCGTCTTGACGACATATAATTTTTTTCCGCACGTGCTTATACTAGAAAAAGGAAATGTTTATACGATTCAGTGTAGTCTATCATAGCGCAGTCGGTAGAGTGATTGATTTGCAATCCAAAGGTCATAGGTTCGAGTCCCATTCGATCCAAATACTTTATTAATGAAGTGTCCGACTTTATTGACTTGTCAATCCATAACGCAGTGATCAAGGGACATGTACTGTTTATTCTTCGTTGATTAGAATTAGTGATGCTATATACGGTCCAATTATATGTCCACTTACATGTACGTTTTAGTTTAATGACTTACAAATCAATAAAATCGGTATACATGTATAAGATTTGATCGAACTATAAAGCCACACATTAAAGTTTATCAGTACGTCAACCTTTTCAAGATCGATAATGCCCATTATAATGTTTAAACAATATATTTAACCTTGTATGCAAGTCCATCAATAAATAATAATGCATTTTAAGGACAGGATTTCAATTTTAAGGTAGGTAACTGTATCTCAAATTCAAATTTCCCACATTTTAATAAGAAAATCTGTTATTACAACAAATCTTGACTGTAATATTTTCTATTTTTTTCTGACCAACTATTTCACCAACTATATATATATATTTGAATAAAATGGAAAAAAATATACATTGAATAAGTCAGTTTTTTGTAATTCAATTTTTTATGTGAAATTAGCATTTTACAAAATTTAAATAGCTGATAACATCTTTCTTAACACCTTCATTCAAACTGTTTTTAGCTTTTCTTGGAATGAATGTTGTGGACTACTTATTGGGAGAGACTTATAGTCATTAGCTTTATTTATTTTTGAGAAAGTTAAAATCACCAAAATTCCAGGTTTTTGTCAGAAAAAGAGACCTTAAAGACAAATCAAACGATAAATTCTGCCTATACATGTATTCTCACACATTGTTTCTTAGGCTATTATCATTCTTCAAGCAAAGTTTCATAACACCATTCATGGGAACTAAGCTCACCCGCGAAGTACCTTAAAGGGATACTTGCGTATTTGAAAAATTCAACAGAATCTCATGAAAAGTTCTACAAGTTGAATTAAGGTATATATAAGCAAATTGCTAAAATAAAAATTGGGGGTTGCAATGCTTTTTTCAGCTCTAGCTGGCTTTGAAAAGTGTGACGTTTGCCGCATTTGCTCATTGTCAGAGCAGAAAACGTCATAAGGGACAAATGCACTTATATAACTACACAATAACATATTTCTAGTACACTTTTTAAGTTTCTAGCATTCAATCATCACAAGCAAGTGTGAAATAAACTTTTTAAAGCTCTTTCTTGTGTTTTAATGAGCTTTTGGGCTAAAATGAATGCTGAAAACCGAAAAAATAAGACATTTTTTCTTGCCAATGTTTCACAAAAACATCAATTATGTAAAAAAAAAAAATCCAATGAAAATTCTTTAAACTTTCTAGGCATTTAGGTTAAAGTATTTCTTATCAAATGGTGTAAAGAATCCTAGGTGTCGCGTTGTTCATTTATGAAATATGGTCAAATTTCTAACCCTACCCCCTTAGATTTTATGCAGAAAATATACCTCCCCCAATAGCCAAATTGGGTCTCTGTTGACCTAAAAATGAGAAATATTCATCCAATAGTTGCTTAAATTGGTAAATATATGAGTGTATGTGAATACAACAGCATTAAATAAAGTTTTAGTTACTTAAAGCATTTACAGTGCTGCTGATAAAAACATAAACATAATTTCTACAAGAACTGCTACTCGGGACAGTTTTTTCAAATCTTGAAACAGTGCCTGTACGGAAAGGACTATATTTTACATAATTTACCAATGAGAACTTTTCAAAATTCATTTTTATTGTAATAAATGTATTGCAAATCAGAAAATATATAGTAATCAAGGTATTTAAGAATTTTGTTTTTCAACATTTTTAATATAGGCGAGTATGTCTTTAAGCAAAAATTTCGGCAAAGTATTGGGAATAGCTGAGCTAAATGGGAAAAGGTTATCGAAGTGCACTGTGCTATTCCATGTATTGTGCTGGCCACGTGCGCTGCAATGGAAAACAAATGGAAATTAGTTGAATTTCACGAGTAAGGGAACTGCAGCGTTTCTCAGTTTTGCCCTTTAGTGATTACCCTTGTATTCTCGTGCCGCACGTGCGGACGGCTTTGTAGTAAGGACAATTGGTCATTCCGATGGTATCTCTCGTAACAAGAAAGCACCTCTACACTCTTTGTTGGTTATAGGTTTATAATGTTAAAAGACCATTCGCTGTCATAGAGCATCAGCTAGACACTATCGTGTGCTTTTATTTCTTAAATATATATGCAACGTCTGATCAGGATTCAAACTGTTTGCAAATAACAATTGTACTCGGGGGAAAATGCAGTGAAGGGGTAACTTTAAAGTCCTTTTAAATGAGCGGCCTTTGGGTTCAAATATACTAAGCCAAACTTCCAACGCAACACCCCAGATATTCCCATTACTTCCAATGTTAAACATGTCTTAAGTTAGAATGGTCAATTCTGTAATGTGTGCATATCCTGAATAGATTTCTCCTGCAATTCATAGAGTGATCAATGGACAATACATTAGGTAAACAAATACAAAATGAATTGGCATTTGGTCCCAAAAATATGGAATTTTGTGAAAACAAGTTTTCAGAAATCTCATTCCAATGCATTTTCGATAGGGAATGTTAACCAGAAATTAGCGATACGTTTGGATAGACGGTTATTATTCGTTAGAAGTGTCAATGAAAATTCGTTGCCAATATTAACAACTTTGAGGACAGTACATCAATTTAAAAACACAAATGAAAACATTTAAAAAATTTGTGTCAACTTTTCCATCGATTTAAAACACCCGCCCTGATATGAAAATAGAAGGGAACTCGGAGGTGTTGCGTTGGCAGTTTGGCCTAGTATATATGGTGGTACATTTACGAATTTGGTTTTAAAAATACAGTCGCACAATCTTTCCGCCTATTATTCGAAACAGCAGCATTGCTTTAAACCCTTTCGGCGCCAAATAAATCGTGAGTTTTTACCCTTACACCGTTATTTTGTCGTCTGCTTCAATATTGATGTCTACAAGATCGTTTCAAAGTTAGAAATACTGAAACGAATGTAAAGCATTAAATGGATCCTGCCGCGTTACGCGGCGTCTGATCTGGAGCCAAACTGTTTGCAAAGTCGATTTTATGCGACCCGGCAGTGAAAGGGTTAATCATTTCAAGCAACATTTTCCTTGCATGGGTACCATGGAGCGATGATTTGAGTGTAGATTTATAGCCTATAGCCCAATGCTTTGGGAGTCTGTGCAGTGGTATTTTATAGCGATATTGTAGTTTCTTTGTAAAACATTATTCATGGTATTCTGGAGGTTCGACGACAGCTTGTTACATTGTTAGTTATCATGTGATTATTTTGAAAAAGAATAATATCATTTTTAGCTCGCCGGACTGTGTTCAAGAGCTTATGTTGTCACCCAGTCGTTGGCGTCGGCGTTGTCGTTGCCGTTCCTGTTCCTGTTCCCGTTCGCGTTAGCAGTTTCATAAAAATGCTTATAACTCATATGTCCCTTGAGGTATTGCTTTTGGTATGTGTGTGTATATGGACAAGACCTTTCCATGTACACATAAAGTTTGACCCCTGTGACCTTGACCTTTGAACTTAGGGCCCGCGTTTAGGTTTTGAAGTCTGCATTTAGGTTTTGAAAAATGCTTTTAACTCTTATGTCCATTGAGATATTCCTTTAATATTTGGCATGCATATGTATATTGACAATACCTGTTCATGCATACAAAACCTTTCAGCCTAGTGACATTGACCTTTAACTTAGGGCCAACGTTTAGGTTTTGAAATCTGCATTTAGGTTTTGAAAAATGCCTACAACGTCCATTGAGATATTGCTTTCATATCTGGTATGCATATGTATATGGACAAGACTTTACCATGCAAACAAATATTTTTACCCCAGTGACCTTGACCTTGAAGTTAGGGCCTGTGTTTAGGTTTCGAAATCTCAGTATTTATTTTTTGAAAAATGCCTATAACTTATATGTTCATTGTAATATTACTTTCATATTTGGTAAACATGTGTATGTGGACAAGACCTTATCATGCACACAAATATTTTTACCCCAGTGACCTTGACCTTGAAGTTAGGGCCTGCATTTAGGTTTCAAAATGTGCGTTTAGGTTTCTCAAAATGCATATAACTCCTATGTCCATTGAGACATTCCTTTCATATTCGGTATGCATGTTTATGGACAAGACCTTTAGACCCCAGTGACCTTGACCCACGTTTAGGTTTCGAAAATACTTATAATTCTTATGTCCCTTGCGGTATTATACTTTCATATTTGGTTTGCATATGTATATGGACATGACCTTTCCATGCACACACAACATTTACGTCTGTGACATTGACCTCAGAGTCTGCCTTTAAGTTTCTAAATGTGTCTCTCTGACAACTCTTGTTCATACTTCAAATTGACTTGTCAGTTTTATTATATTATGCAAGCATTAGAGTAATAACATTGAATACTAGCTACAGTGGATATGTTATTATTTGCCTATTAAACGCAAACGAAACGCACTGCAATAAAATGTAAAAAGACAACTGTTTGATAATTCTGACCATTTATCTTAATCTGAGTGGCAAACAGTTTGGAGCCTGATCTGACACCGAGTAACCCGGCGTCTGGTTTTACTCCAATCTCTTTGCAATGGAAATACTAGAGCTAGTTTAGCATAAACGCGTTTTTATGCCCCCAGAATCTACGATTCGGGGGCATATAGTTTTTGTCCTGTCTGTTGGTTTGTCCGACTGACCGTCCGTCTGTCTGTGCCAAAAAGCTTAACCTTGGCTATAACTCTTGCTTATTATTTTTACCTGAGCCTTTTATACTTGGCATGCGTCTTCCCTGTATCAAGACCTTTCCCACAATACAAACCTTTTTGACCTTGTGACCTTGACCTTGCCATTTGACCTACTTTTGTAAAAATCTTTAAATAGCTATAACATTTGCACCAGTAGGCCCAGGGCTTTCATATTTCGTATGTATATTTCTTGTTTCAAGAACTTTCTAACCCTACCAACATCTTTGACCATGTGACCTTGACCTTCACATTTGACCTATTTAATCAAACTTTAACCAAAAACCTTAACATTGGCTCTAACTTTTGCATTTGTGAACCTGGGCCTTTTATACTTGGCATGTGTATTCCTCATGGCAAAACCTTTCCAACCATACTAAACTTTTTGACCTTGTTACCTTTTCCTTGACCTTTGACCTACTTTTGTAAAATTCTTTAAATGGTTTTAACATTTGCACCAGTTTGCCCAAGGCTTTCATATTTTGTATGTATATTTCTTGTGTCAAGACCTTTCCAACCATACCAAGGTATTTGACCATGTTACCTTGACCTTTGATCTATTTAATCAAACTTTAACCAAAAACCTTAACCTTGGCTATAACTTTTGCATTTTTGCACCTGGGCCTTTTATACTTTTGGCAGGTTTCTTCCCCATGTCAAGACCTTTCAAACCATACCAACTGTGACCTTTACCTTTGACCTACTTTTGTAAAAATCTTTAAATGGCTATAACATTTGCACCAGTAGTCCAAGGGCTTTCATGTTTTGTATGTACATTTCTTGTGTCAAGACCTTTCCAACCATACTTACGTTTTTGCCCTTGTGACAATGACCTTTGAACTTCTTTTGTATAAATCTTTATACGCCTATAACATTTGAACCAGTAGTCTTAGAGCTTCCATACTTTGTATGTACATTGTATGTTTCTTGTGTTAACCCTTTACCTGATAGTCTATTTCTAATATTGAAGATAGGTGACTTCTTAAAGCAGGTTGAAAGTAAAGCAGAATGTGCCTTAAGGCACATTCTGCTTTACTTTCAGCCTGCTTTAAGCTATCATGTGCTAGAATATAGAAAATATTCCCTATCATATATCTTCATAACTGATTAAATTGGAACTATTTTCTTCAGCGGATGAATAAATAAAACACGCTAAAAGGCGCTTCTATTGGGGAAAGGGTTAAGACTTCTCCAACCATGTCAATATTTAATTTACCATGCAACCATGACATTTGACCTACTTTTGCAAATAAGCATTGCATTACAGAACATGACGTTGGCTGGGGGCATTTGTGTTTCACAAACACATTGCTTTTCATCTGATCTTCACCAAACTTTCCGAAAATGTTTGTTGACATAAAATGGAGACAAAGTTGGATAATCAGCGGCGCCAATTCATGCTAGGCCCTTTGGAGTAATGGCCATTCAATTCCTCAAAATGGCGCTTTTATGGCACTCCACGACAGTTTCCGCTGTCTAACTCGTACACTTTACATTTGATAGTCTGGATTCCCTCCCTGAATCATCGGGGGCATTCGTGTAACTGGGACACGCTCTTGTTTTTAACAAATAACGTCTTTCCCACTGTGTGACAGGTGAAACGCCATTAAACGCAGTATCGTACCAGGATCTGCACCGTTCTCTATTTGCTACATAAATGCATTTTAGGTTACAGAGGAGAAGACGTTATTATTTCCCAATAAACACATTCATGGTATAAATGCTAAACTCCATGACTTATATCCATAGTAAACAGTATGGAACCTCAAATCTGACCAATCAAATGCTTGAGAACGGACACTAAAGACATTAATTGACCCCATTGTTCTCACTAGCCGTGAAAGTAACTGTAAAGCATGAGAAAAGTGTGCTCAGCCAAATTCAGCAATCTCAAGTTTTCTATATGCTCACACTCAAGCGGTTTTTCAATGGGTTTTACTACATTTGTAACCCAACTATCAAATTAAAGGTACGGGCCTCACATGAAACGCCTGACTGATTCCTGCCTAGACATTTGGACAGTGAAAGCATGCTATCCATGATTTAATCCTAACTTTTTTTCAGACTATGTAATACCACCCAAGATATGTCAAGTAATGTCTTTAAGCCTTAAGGCGCATTCTGCTTTACTTTTAACCTACTTTAAGCTACCATCTGCTAGGATGTAGAAATTATTTCTAATGGTACGTATTCATGACTGCATAAATGGAAAATATTTTCTTCAGTAGAGGAATAAAAGAGAGGTGTGAAAAGGCGTATTTATGGGGTAATGGGTTAAGTGGACAGAGGGAACGCCCTCTCAACTGTATATGAGTAAACCAAGCGTTTTCTTAGAACCTGTTTTCAGGGGAACACTGCCCGCTAACAAATAAGTCTGTACTCCAAGAAGGATTGTTCCGAAATGCAAACAGTTCGGAGGCAGACCAGACACTGAGTTACACGGCGTCTGACTGTCTCCAAAGTGTGTGACAATCGAATAAAACAAACATTTTCCAGATATTTTCATACTCTGCATTTCATCTGTCTTTTTTGCTCTTTCTATTATAAAAGAAAGATATTTCAAAGCTCGCTGTATGAAAGAACTACGTATTTAGTTCAGCGCCATATGACACTATAATTTGTGGTACCTTTACATACTGTTTGATCGAGGTTTTTGATGGTTTCACTCTCTGAAACAATCTATAGACAGCGTCGAGTTTCCTTAACTTTTATTGTCTTCATCCGCTCAAGAAAGCAACACTCAATAATTTCGTTCTTTAAAGAGGCTCGCAACCAGATTTAGCATTAAAAAAAGTAATTTGTAAATATATGTCAAACGCTTATATAAACGGGTAAGCATTAGTTTAGGATAAGAAATTCTGTTTAAAAAAATGCATTTCAATAAAAAAAATATTATTGGGCTCTGGTGGGATTCGAACCCGGGACCCGGCATGTGGGGGCGAAGTAAAATAAGACAACCACTTAGACCACTCGACCAGCCGGACTATTCATATCTCTGTGATGGATTTAACGTACTTTACTGTTTAGCGATAGAGTGTACATAATTCGGCCCGGGTTTATGTCCGACCCGGGATCAATTTCTGTTGCGTCTTTCGATGCTATAGAATAAATATATGATAAAGCGATGGAAAATATCTAAATAATTAAGATTTGAAGACTTTTTTGAGGGTGTTTTTAGACTGATCATATTTTTTCTAATGCCAGATGCACGATAATGCTTCACATTTGGTTTTATTTGAGTATTTTCTTTTATTTTTGCAAATACACCATCTGGTTGCCAGTCGCTTTAAAAACGAAAAGTCGATTAGTTTTGAGAAGTATGTTAGAAGATACAGTTAAACGATTTGAAAAATAAACTTCTAGTGGTTAAAATTATACACTCTGAAGTAAATACGATGATCATAAAAGTAGTCGAATCTACTTTCTTTTTCAGCTTTGGTGTAAAAACAAAAAAGGGATCAGGAAAACGTCTTGAAATGCGGCTGTTGAAAAGGTTTCATTGAGATTGTTTAATGACTAAAGGTTATATGTATAGATAATTTCCAATTATGCTTGTAAAATACTCAGTGTTTCATGAAATCATTCACAAAATAGGGTTTGGGGAAACTCCGGCTTTCAAAATCTTCACGGTATTATTAAATGTTTCAAGTTCTCTGTATATATAATATACAGAGAACTTATTTAAATAGTATCAAATCCTACTATCAAATACATTTTAAGAACATCGTTTTCTAAGAATTTTCAATCTAAGTAAACTCCTGGTTTCCTTTTCACTCCATACATCTGTATCTCAGTTTGAAACCGTAATCAGCGCTCTCAAGTACTTTGATTTAATATTTACTGTTTTACATACATACTATTATATATAACAGTTTCTTAGCGTCATATGACGATTTAATGTGTCGCACTGTCGCAAAACTCAAATAAATCAACCAACCAATCAATCAATTCTGTTATCTGCTGGCGTTGCTCCAGGAATCTGTATTAGAAATTGTTTTTCAGCGGAGCTGCCTATTATCTATTTAGACCTACATTTTTATTTAGACAAACATTTCAACCAATCATATTTGATCAGAAATTTAGAATGAAGAGCACCTGTTGAAACTGAATTGTCTGATTGGATAGTAGCCAGGGCTCCAGACAAGAGAATTATTTCAAAACTTAAAAACTTTATTTGTTCATTAAACCCTATGGTGTCCTACTCATTTGAATTGTCTCTTCGATACGATAAAAATGAGTGGTAACACCATAGGGTTTGGTAATGAAATGAGTGAGAAAATGTTATATTTGTTCAGTTTACTCCCTCTTATCTGGAGCCCTGATAAACTGTAGCCAGTGCTACTGGTCTAATTGTGAGACACAGTGCAGTGTTTACTAATACTGAGCTGATGACATCATGCTTCTATTTTAAGATTATGACAATTTGACTCTTTCTATAGATAGACAGTGGTACCTCTAAGGTGTTTTGTTACGGTTTACTACCAATTTATTTAATTGTTAACTATTTGTACAAATTTACCATACATTGATAGCAATATAATAAATGGCATCGAGTGAGTTAAACACAATTGTGTTGTTTCATCATTTATTCACAAGAGTGAGGTGTTATAGAACTGTTGTTCTGTAAGGGCATGCACAGTTTATTTAGTTATAGTTTGTTTCAAGAAACTCCCAATGAATGAAGTTTGATATATAGAACAGTAGTTTAATCTGAGGATCTCCTACCAGTAGCTAGGATATGGGTTATATTATTGTTTTGCATTTCTGTACATTTATAGTTTTTTAGTCAGAGTTATAGTTATCATTGAATGTGTATTTTTTGCTTTTCAATCCAAGATATTACAATTCTTTGAAAAAAAAAACCAATTTCATACAATTTTGCACACTCATCTACAGCATGAATTCCGCCACCCATTCCGCTGAATATCTTTTTTAAAGATATTTCTTGTTTATACTCCCGTATGGTATTGCGATGTCCGTCCATCAGATTTTCCGCACTTTTCTCGAACGTGCTTGACATATGAAGCTGAAATTTGGTATATTGTTTTGATAAACTACACATTGATAACGCTCGTAATCAAAATTCGTTAAGTTTGCCATAAGTTATGCCCCTTTTAGAAGTTATAATATCAGTTTTTCGTTTTCCACAGTTTTTTCCTACATGCTTTCACATATTGAGCTGGATTTTTATATGAGGTTTGTTTTTAATAAACTACATTTCAAGTTTGCGTTTCGTAAAAGTTCATCAAGTGTGACACAAGCTATGCCTCTTTTAAACTTAAAATTTTAGAAATATTTCGTTTTACGCACTATTTTTACACATGCTTTCACATATTGAGCGTCATTTCTTTTAGTTCTCCCCGAGTTATGCCCTTTTTAACATAAGCCATCAGAAATAAAATGTACATACTTTCACATATTGAGCTAAAATTTTGTACATGATGTTGTTGTGATAAACTGCATATCGAGTTCGCGTTTTGTCAAAATTCGTCATGTTTCCGATTAGTTATGCCGAATGAAGAAGGTATTATGTACTGTTTGCAGTTTTAGTTCACATTTATTGTTTGCAGGTGAATTGACAAGGTGAATGTCGAAATTAAGTCTCCTTGTCAAAAAAATGCCAAGCATAAATTAGTTTGATTAAAACCCAATGGTCTGTTATAAACTGAATATTTGTTAAACTTTGCAATGGTATTGAGAACAAACTGATGATTTTAAAAACGAATTTGTTGAGTAGCAGCCATGTTGTACTAAGTGTCAGCTACTGAGTTCTGACCTACTGCAGAAAACTAGGGGGCTCACCACGTGACTGTTCTTACCCAATGAAAACGCCAGGAAGTTACAGGAACTAGTTGGAAGTGAATTAAATAAAAATGCAGGTCTTGCCATAACTTTAAATCACCAAACACTAACGACGACGGTGCTCGTAATCTACAAACAGTGTACCCATGAAGAGCACATTTGTCTAACGCAAACAGTGTAGATCCATAACAGAGGGCTCCTTAAGGATCTCTTTGATCAGGGTCTGCACTGTTTAATAATAGTAATAATAATAAATAATAACGACTTTATTTCATGTGGATTACACAAACAAACCAATTTTCAATATGGTCCACAAACAACATTAACATAATTATATACAACACGAATCAAGTGAGAGGGAACAACATCACCAATCAGTATTTTTTAAACCTTTGCAAAACAGAGTGGACCCAGAAAAGACAGTTCCTGTAGGAGCTCTCCACAGGGACTACTCTGTTTACTAGTTCCTATAGGAGCTCTCCACAGGGACTACTCTGTTTACTTAAAGACTTTTAAAGATCAAGCTGAAATAAATATGTATAAGTGTCATTCTGAAAATTCAAGATTTGTTATTTATACATGAATATTCAATAGGTAGAGGCAATATAAAGCCCAACTTGAACGGCGTTATAACATAATAGTAACGATCTATACCACTGAAATTTCATATCAAAAGAGAAAGAACATACCAAAGATAATTTAAACCTTTTACTTCATGGTATATTCTAGTATTGAAGATAGGTGACCACTTAAACCAGGTTGAAAGTAAAGCAGCATGAACCTAAGTAAATGTGCATTCTGTTTTACTTTAAGTCCGCTTCAAGATACCATCTACTAGAGAACAAAAAACATTTATTATGATACACATCTATGGAGTAAAGGTTAAAACAACATCCAGATAATGATCAAATATCCATATTGCTATCGTAACTTCCATAACACAAAGAAGCCCCAACAAGCAGCTAAGGCCCTGATCGGTCATTAACCCTTACCTCATCGCATATTCAAATATAACCCCTCCTTTTATTAATATTAATCAAATCATTTATTTAAAAGTAGAATACAATGTATTTGAAAACGCAGAATGTTATCTAATTCAGAAGCATTTCTTTTTCTAGCAAACAATGTATACTCTGATCGGAGAGCTTCTTAAGGAGGTATCTCATCTGGGTCTACACTTTCAGCAAAAACTACTATCGGCATAGTTAGCGGGCTAAAGGTTAACAATGTAACAGTCGGTCAGGGGCTCAGCAGCCAAAACAAAGCCTACATGACACCATCGCAATATTAACCCCTTACCGCACATTGCATAGTTCTAGTTCTGAAGACAGGTTATCACTTAAAGCAGATTGAAAGCAAAGCAGAATTCGCCTTAAGATACATTAAGCTTTATTACCATTTGCTAAGATATAGATCTAACAATTATTTTTATTTTACTTTTTGTTAATATTTATGACTGCAAAATATTCCAAATCATAGCTCCAGAATAGGCAAGCGACCTTCTGAAAAATTCAGACTTTGGTCTGGGAGAATATAACAGAATTTGATGATGACCTTACATTTCTATCATGCACATTTGACTTTAGTGTGACCAAATCATATAAATTTGCAGGTGTCAAACACTTGATTACTTTCAACATTAGAGTAGCTTTGTGAAATTGAATTTTTTCCGGAAAAGTCATCCAATTAAGTTCTTTGAAGAGATTAGCTGAATGGGTAGTTTTATCTTTATTAAGGAAAAGCATTGCTGCAATTGAGCAGTTTCCCCCAAATAATGCAACAATAGTCGAGATGAGGTAAGATGTAGGAGTTAAAAAACATTTTTCTCAATTGTATAGTTAGAAACACTTTGATTCTGGAGAGGAGGTATAATAAGGAGTTACACTTTTTAAGAATGTTGTTGATATGGCTATCAAAAGATAAAAATACATCAAAGGTGACACCGAGTAACTGCAATGGATTTCATCATTTCCCAATGGGATTGGCAGAGCAATATTCTGAATGCCTGCGGATTTTGATCTTGAGGTAATGTACATGGATTTAGTTTTTGCAACGTTAATTGACATTTAGTTCTTTTCACACCAATCATTAACGTTAAATAGATCTTTACTCAACGAGTTTTGCTACAAAGTTGCGAGAAGCATTCATTGTGTACTGACAGCGTTGTGTCGCCTGCAAAAATGTCTGCAACAGAATGTGTACATGCAGATGGGAGGTCATTTATGAATATCAAAAATAAAAGAGAACCTAAGAATGAGGTTTTGGGTACACCAGATAAAACAGGAGTGAGCTGCGAGGTTACTCCAGATACATGCGTTTGTTGAGATCTACCATGCAAATACGAGGGAAGTCATGAACATGTCTTTTGGTCAATATTGAAATGTTTTAACTTTTCCAGAAGGATCATGTGACCAACCAGGTCAAAAACCTTAGACAGATCTAAGAATATTAAACCTACTATCGATGGCTGCAATCCAGTCATCTATTAGTTATACTAAGGCAGTCTGACAGGAATGATTGGACCTAAAACCTGATTGCATAGAGTAGAACAAATAAATACGAAAGACTCAAGCAGGAAACGTAACACAAACAATACACCCACCTCTCAAGCAGAACACACACACACATTCATACCACAACAAACACACACACACGCAATACCATTCCCTCATCTACACACTAAATACACTAAATAGAAAACAACACGCAAGACAAACATAAAGCAAAGTGAACATAGGAGCCCGCCTTGGTACGGTCAGTAGCAATCAATAACCAACTATAAATTAATTAATTATTAACAACCACTGGGGGGTTAAACCTGGGTTTAGGGGGGCCCAACCTCACACTTATCTCCTATATTCACCTATAAAGACAAACAGTGTACATAAAATATAAACCCTGTTCCACAACTTCACAATCAAAAAGACCGCCAGCACAGTAAGTAAATACATGTAAAACATTTAGCAAAAATTCTATGACAAGATCATTAGTAACATGGGAAAGAATTAAACATTCAAGCCCGTGTTAAAAATAACCCACTATGGCAACGGTCAAATTGTACTAAAGCGACTAGTCTGTAGTTACGAGTAACTGTAAGACATGGAAGGGTCTAGGGTACGACAGAGAGGGAGAGAAAAAACAAAGCACGAAAATCCGACATAACTCTCCCGGTTAAGGACGGCTTTAAAGATACATCATCATGTAGTGCTAAGCCCTGTCTGTCGTCGCACAACCAAAGAGGAAAGCATAGTTATCAATTGTAGATTGATCGATAACCAAACGTGAAGTGCGCAGCAATATAGTTGGATCATAATCTTTTTTGAGGAAAAATCTAATACGTTTCACAAATAGGTTTTGAAAATGTATATGTCCAAGAATCTTACGAAGTCTGTAAATCACATCACCATAAAACTCCGGATGTGAAATACCTTGCCGCAGAAAAGACTTTAAGTTACATTTATACTTGTTAATGAGAGGAAGATTTCTATAAAAGAATTTAGAAAATGTTTTACGAAGTTTATGAAATCTGTACCCCTGTTTAAGAAGCTTTTCAGTAATAGTTTTATTACGAATGTGGAAGTCCTCAACAGAGGTACAGGCCCTAGCAAAGCGAATAAGTTGTGAAATATAAACCCCGTAAGATGTGGAACGGGGAACATCGCCATCTAGATGAGGATAATTTACAATACCAAAATCAAAATCATCTCGTTTATCGTAAATCTTAGAAGAAACAATTCCGTTATTTATAAAAAGATCCAAATCTAAAAATGGTGCCGACAAATTTGACTCGTTTGTTTTATTAAGACGTAGTTCTTTTGGGTAAATAAAAGGAAACAACGTATCAAAAAATGGGTTGTCTATATTAAAAATATCATCTAGATAGCGCGATGTATTGTTAAAGGCTTCGATCATATCTACCTGTGTATCAGGTTTTAGACTAAGCATAAAGTCCCTCTCATAACAGTACAAAAATAGGTCTGCGACAAGGGGCGCACAGTTTGTACCCATAGGAATACCAATCACTTGGCGGTATATGGTACTCCCAAAACGTACATAAATATTATCCAGAAGAAATGTTAGTGATTCACAGACATCGGTGCAAGTCCACATAGTGTAATGCTTAACGGTGTCATTTGTAAAAAATGCACGATCAGTATTACACGCCAGAAATAGCTTCCTTTCTCTGGCAAAAGTCTTTTCAATAAGTTGTATAAGTTTAGCTTTTATTAGATTATGAGGTAAGGTAGTATATAGTGTTGAAAAGTCATACGTACTTATATTGCAAGCTTGGTATTTTCTATATTCAAGCTTCGCCAAACTTTCATTAGAGTTTTTGATAGACCAAAACAGATTAAGTCCAGAATTTTCGTAAGTCTTATCACAATACCTTTGAACATGTTCTTTGATTTTAATTAAAGACGATGTTAAAAGTTTGGAAAGCTTAGTAGTAGTACATGCACTTGAATTAGCAATAAAACGAGACTCATAAGGTGTTTTGTGGAGTTTTGGTATCCAGTACATTGTAGGAAGTTTGTGACATGTAATGTTGACATCAGCTTTTAATAGTTTACATGTATCAAGATGATCAGATACTACATTACGCTCCGTTAAATTGGTAGATATATAGGAATTAGTATTCACAAGTTCCTGGTTTAAAGCATCAACATAATGTAATCGTCATACAATAATCACATTATTGGATGCTTTGTCGGCAGGAACGAGTACATACTTGGAATGAAAGTCTTGTATGCCCTTCTTTAAGTGACGAATGCTAAATTTAGGTTTAGGTGGTAAAAGATGGTTATTGGATAAATAGAACGAAATCCGGATATCGATAATATCAAAAATTAATTCTTTCCATTTGGAAAGAGCGTCATTTTCAGCATGTTCTCTTCGGCACCAGTTGGTACTATAATTATTCAAAGCTTCCGAAATATGATTACGGCAAGTATCGAAATCAATTAAGGCAGGTAATCTAAATTTAGGTCCCTTACTCAAAAGCGCTCTGATGCGTTTATCTTTAATGATATCAAAATTGCCGGTTATTATATGACCCACTGGGGCGTAACAGAATTTAGAAGAGGTACAATCTCATGTAGCTGGTGTATTTTCGAGAATTTTAAGATCAGAAACAATTTTATTGTAGTTAAAAATTAACCCTCTTACAGATTTATTATACTTATAGCAAATAATAGGTGGTTCAAGATTTTTGAAATAATTTGGAACAGCATTCATCACATTTTTGTTTCGGAGAATACTTTGTAAATCTATAAAATCAATACCTTTATTTATAAAAGGGACCTTAATGAAAAATCTTTTGTGATCGTTTAAAGAATCAATATGCGGTCTGAGAACATGCTGAGTATAACTTTGTATTAAACCTGCAGTATGATACAGAGGATCTGTGCGTAAAATTATATTATCAGCCTTGTCGTCAATATCTCTTAAAGACGTCAATGACAACGACGAAAGCCGAGAAAGCATTTTATGTTTACCAGAATGTAACAGCAGATTATGCAAATCTTTAATAGAAATCGACTGACGTGATTTACGTTTAATATTACCATTTATACGAATACCATGCGATCTAGATTTACGGTTTCGTTTAGAATAAATCGAAAAAATATCAATTGAAGGTTCTTTAGAAATATTGCCAGATTGGTATATATTATCATTCAAGCCTAAAGGAAAGGGTGTCTGTAAATTTTTAATCCATTTTAATTCCGTTATAAATCTAGCCTTACATTTGAAACTATTAGTAGCATTTAGATCATACGTAATATGTTCGACAGGTTGAATTGAAATAAAATCTAATCCATGTCCAGATTTCCGAAAATGTTGATACAGAAAGTTCCTCAGTTTTTTGTTTCTACAAGTACGAAGATGTTCATTAAACCTAGTTTTTAGGGGACGACCGATTTGCCCAACATACTGGATACCACAACCTGGTGCTTTTCAAGTTAACACGTATATAACATGATTAGTACGTCAGTTGATGTCTGAATCTATGACAACACTAAATAATCTACCGTTTACTGTTGATTGTATAGTAGACTTGCAAGATAAACAATTGCAACACGCTCACCTCTTAGCATTGCACTTTTCAATAATAGGATGCACTTTACGTTTTTTGATCAATGGTCGTAATAAAACAGAATTATTGCGTTGAATAGAATATTTTAGAGGTGAAAGCACTACTTTTGGACCATTATGAAAACAATTATTAATAGAAAGAGATGGAATGTGAAAAGAAGATGCCGAATAGAGCTTAAGTGGTGATAATAGTACGGACGGCTGTAG
Organism: Gari tellinella; assembly: GCA_922989275.2. Taxonomy (NCBI): domain Eukaryota; kingdom Metazoa; phylum Mollusca; class Bivalvia; order Cardiida; family Psammobiidae; genus Gari; species Gari tellinella. The sequence continues at coordinate 60,436,237 of OV277858.1, forward strand.
TGATGCAAAATTAGTAGTATTTCTAGGGATATGAACAGAACACGCAGAGTGCATTCTAAGTGGTGTAAGGGGGATTTTTAGTCTTTTGTTTGTTTGTAGTTCCATAATTAAGAGAAGCAAGTAAGCACCTGTCCCTATGTATCGACTATAACTCTACAGATTGAAAGTTCGAAATTTATTATAAAGTAATTCCAATTTGAAAAATGTAAAGATTGAAAATAGTTAATGTAATTATAACTCTATAGAAAGAAAGTTCGAAATTTATTATAAAGTAATTCCAATAGGAAAATGTAAAGATTGAAAATAGTTAATGTAAGTAGTAAAGAGGTAGTGAAGAACCGGTACAATACCGAAGCTCATCTGACCATCGGTACATAGAGACCTACCATACGGTGCAAGAAAGAAAGCCAAAGAGACGAGTTGTACAACAAGTGCACGCTCCTGCAGGAGGAATGATAACAATATTGATTAAATGTACGGGGCGACGTTTTACGGCCTCCACACGGCACAAGTAACACTATTGTGGCAACAAATAAATACGAAAGACTCAAGCAGGAAACGTAACACAAACAATACACCCACCTCTCAAGCAGAACACACACACACAGTCATACCACAACAAACACACACACACGCAATACCATTCCCTCATCTACACACTAAATACACTAAATAGAAAACAACACGCAAGACAAACATAAAGCAAAGTGAACATAGGAGCCCGCCTTGGTACGGTCAGTAGCAATCAATAACCAACTATAAATTAATTAATTATTAACAACCACTGGGGGGGGGGTTAAACCTGGGTTTAGGGGCGCCCAACCTCACACTTATGATTTGCTTTAAACAGGAAATGATTGGTAAAACTGAAATTGGTCTGCAGTTCGACTTTTCTTCTTTAGAACCTTTCTTGTAAATAAGAGTTACTTTAGCTTTTTTAGCTCACCTGGCACGAAGTGCCAAGGTGAGCTTTTAGGATTGCTGAATGTCCGTCGTCCGTCGTCCGTCCGTTCACAATTGTTCGTTAACACTCTAGCGCCTACAAATTTCATCCGATCTTCATGAAACTTCATGACAATGTTTGTCTTGATAAAATCCAGGTCAAGTTCGAATGTGGGTCATGTCCGGTCAAAAACTAGGTCACTAGGTCAAATCATAGAAAAACCTTGTTAACACTATAGGCTACAAATCTCAATGGATCTTAATGAAACTTGGTCAGAATGTTTGCCTCATTGATATCTAGGTCAAGTTTGAATGTGGATTATGTCCGGTCAAAAACTAGGTCACTAGGTCAAATCATAGAAAAACTTTGTTAACACTCTGGAGGCTACACATCTCAATGGATCTTAATGAAACTTGATCAGAATGTTTGCCTCATTGATATCTAGGTCAAGTTTGAATGTGGGTCATGTCCGGTCAAAAACTAGGTCACTAGGTCAAATCATAGAAAAACCTTGTTAACACTCTAGAGGCTACAAATCTGATTGGATCTTAATGAAACTTAGTCAGAATGTTTGCCTCATTGATATCTAGGTCAAGTTCGAATGTGGGTCATGTCCGGTCAAAAACTAGGTCACTAGGTCAAATCATAGAAAAACCTTGTTAACACACTAGAAGCTACAAATCTGAATGGATCTTAATGAAACTTGGTCAGAATGTTTGCCTCATTGATATTTAGGTCAAGTTCGAATGTGGGTCATGTCCGGTCACTAGGAAAAATCATAGGAAAATCTTGTTTACACTCTAAAGGTTGATTGTGGGTCATGTCCAGTCATAATCTAGGTCACTATAGGTCAAGTTTGCCATGGTGTACCAGGTGAGCGATTTAGGGCCATAGTGGCCCTTGTTATTAAAAAACTTTTGGATACAAACTACATACTATACTTCGGTTGAATAATTGTACTGTTTGACTTCTTAGCTCGCCTGTACGAAGTACAAGACGAGTTTTTGCTATACCCGCTACGTAGTCGTCGTCGTTGTCATCGTCGTTGTCGTCGTCATGAACAGCCTATAACATCTACGTCCAATTAGATAATCCTTTCATATTTGGCGCTTGTGTATATTGACAAGACCTTTCCATGCATGCCAAAAAACCAACCCAGTGACTTTGACCTTGAACTTAGGACCCGCGTTTAGTTTCGGAATCTATGTCTAGGTTTCTAAAAATGCTCTATAACTCCTATGTCTCTTGAGATATTGCTTCAATATTAGGCATGCATGTGTATACCTTACCTTGCATGTAAAAAGTTTGACCCCAGTGACCTTTCCATGTACTTAATTTAGATTACCAATGGCAGGTTTTATTGACCCCGAAGTTAGGGCCCGCGTTTATATTTCGAAATCTGCGTTTAGGTTTCGCAAAACGCCTATAGCTCCTATGTCCATTAAGATATTCCTTCATATTTTGTATGCATGTGTATATTGATAAGACATTTCCTTGCATGCAAAAAGTTTGACCCAAGTGACATTGATCTTGATGTAAGGGTCCACACTTAGGTTTCAAAATCTGCTTTTAGGTTTCGAAAAATGCTAATATATGCTAAGAGATATTCCTTTCATATTTGGCATGCATGTGTATATTGACAAGACATTTCCATATATATAAAAAAAAATCAGTCCAGTGACGTTGACCTTGAACTTAGGGCCCGCGTTTAGGTTTCGTAATCTGTGTTTAAGTTCCGAAAAATGCTTATGACTCCTATATGTCCTTTGGGATATTGCTTTCATATTAGGTATGCATAATTATGTACATGGATATGGATAAGACCTTTCCCTGCAAGCAAATATACCAGACAAAAAAAAACCGTCCACAATGTAAAATTGTGTGCATTTCATTAACTTTTATGCAACATCTTGGCCAGAATTGCGAGCCACATGTATCAATAAGAAAATTAAAATTGTTGTTTTGATACAGAAAAAGAATGTCTGCACCAGTAAAAGAAAAGTTTAGTGAAATAATTATATTAAGTATTTATTTAGATATTGTGCTATGAAGTCAAACACACTTGACATTGAAATTAAGGCCCAGGCTTAGGTTTTAAAATCTGCCTTAAAATTACGAAAAATACTTATTATTCCTATGCCCCTTGAGGTATTGCTTTCATATTTTGTTGACATGTGTATATGGACAGGACATTTCATTGAACCCAGAGTCTGCTTGTAAGTTTCTAAATGTCCCGATGGCGAGCGTTGTTGTCTCTCTGTCAACTCTTGTTTACAATATACCACAAAATCTACCCCAAGTGGTCAAACATGGACTACATCTCTAACATGACACTGGACTTTTCCTTTAAAATTGCTAAAAGTTCCAAGGGTGAATGAGTTAACAAAACACTCAACATGCATTTTCAGATAGCTTCGTTTTGTTTATACAGGTACAGTGAAGCTCACTCATAACGAAACTGGATAAACGAAATATTGGATATAACAAAACAAAAGTCAACACCTCTCCAACTAACGTATAGTATAATGAAACTGATATAACGAAATTTGAATATAACGAAAGAAATCAGACGGCACCGAGGCCCTTTGTATTTATTGGGCTTCACTGTATTATAATGATGGAAACAACGTTTCAGCATGTATAATGGCCGATAGGGAAAACACAAACACTACCGGGATTAATACCATAGGGGAGTGGTAAGGCAACATATAAATTCATAATTTCCGAATAACCTGTAGCCAGTCTTGCATGTTTCATTCGCTGTGGGGGCTTTACTTTCAGTGTGTTTCTGATAACTTGGCATGGTACATATTCTGAGGTGTGACTAAGAGGCGGCATCTGATTGGTTCAAACCGTGTATGACCCGGGGTCAACCTGCCAAACACGGGATCGCGGAAGTTCTGCGAGAGTCTAGTGAAAGAAAAGCATCACTGCCGATCTCGTAAGTGTCTGGGACAGCTACCTCTGTAACCTGTAAGTATACTTTCACCTTTCTATGCTTATATCTTGTCATCTAACACTAGTGTACTATCATTGTCATATGATGTTATTACTTATTAGATATGCTGTTCCTTTATGCAAACGCACTAATAGATATAAAAGTTACGCTAAGAGATGTTGCATTAAACTTGCTGCTTATTCAATGGTCTACATTAAGGTATACACGCCCGTCTTTATATGTGTATACAGACAACCCTGTATTAAGTGAACACACTTGTATTAGGTGGACTTACCTTAAGGAAGCGGGAGGTAATCAAAGTAAGGTGAATGCAAAATGCAGGACAGAAATAAAATCAGTACAGTCCAATAATATGACGAAAGTGTGTTTTTTGAAAGGATTTTAAGTTCGATTATGCAAAACAATGTTAACAATATATTCTTATCCTGTCGTATAGCCTAACAGTCAGCTACAAATTAGACTAATAATACGTTTTATAATGGTAACGTTTGTTTACATATACTTGTTATATAGTCGGTTATAAAAGATGTTATTTGTATATGTCTTGCCGACTCAAAATAAAGCTCATCTTATCTTATCGTATTAGTGTCCGCTTTCGGGTACTAATGCCCAGGTTAGTATGCATGTTAATGGATACCTTGTTTACCATATGTGACGTTAACCTTACCTTTACCTTTTTCAAACGTAATATATTATGTCTTAAATGAAAGAAAATGTGTGTGTATCCTGACAAAACATTTTGGGAACCACTTTGAAACAGTATGGGAGTTGGTTCATGCTACTAGTGTTAAGCAGAATCAATATAATCTCAATCGAAGCTATATTTGGTATAGATACAGTTCGTTTACAATCACTGGGATTGCAGTATTTTGAAAAGAGGATACCCAAGATATCACAAGACAGTATTAGACGGTGAAATCAGCAGTTAGCTGTCCTAATGGTTTTTGTCGTAAGGCGTTTTGTCCGAAAGGCCCCAGGAGAGTAGCCGCGATACGTAGCGTATGATCAGGGTTAAGGCAAAGAAGGGGTTAAATAAAATATCAATATGATTACCAAAGGTTTGGATCTAACCAGACGCCTCTGTATATACAGTAAATCTCTATAACGACAACTTAATTGTGTTGGTTAGCAGGTAATTTAGACAGGTGACTGCTTAAAGCAAGGTGAACGTAAAACAGAAAACTCATGCATGAGCTTTCTGTTTAGCGTTCACATTGCTTTAAGCTGTCAACTGTATTTTAGGAAATCAATAAGGCGTGTTTTAGTGGTCATAATAGAGAGGTTTCACTGTACCTGTCAGTTGGAGCACACAACGTTAATTTAAAAATGTCAACGTTGTTTCAACGTTAAAACAACAGTGTGTGCCTGCTGGGTTACGAGATACGTATTACAAGCTTGAAACGAAATCTGCAATATCATCAAACTTAATTGTAAGAAAAATGCTTTCCACTACCAGTCTTTGCCAAGTTATTGAAACATCACCAGGTGATAAGGCAAGTATCACAGTGGAATAAAAATGAACGCTACAATACGACTTCAAAATATGTCGGCTGAAAGTGGCTCTGTAATAAAGTAGATGTTCTGTATATACAGATTGACTGAACATGGATATAAACTACACATTTCCTTAGTGTAAATTTACGAGCACATTAACCCTTTCACTCATAGCTTATGTTCATTGCTGAAGGTAAAGTAAAACTCTTCCCGAGGAAGTTTTATTTTACTATCAGCCTACTTTGGGCAGCCACATAATTTTAAGGGTATAGTAACTATTTCTTAAGATTTTTTCGAATACGAACACGAATTCTATTAAGCGTGTAACATATAAAACTGTTTAAAAATCTCCTATAGGAGCCTTCTGCATGACATTTGCCCTACATTTAACATCCACCTGTCATGGATACAACACATGTAATGTCTTTTTAGTGGTCGCTTAACACAGGTTTGACTGTAAATATATATGCAGTACTGTTTGAAACACTTAACAGAAATGTTCACTGTGGTAGTTTTATACTGTATACATATTTTAACCACACTATCACAGAATCAATATAAAGGGTTAATACTCTGAAAGAAATCCATTTAGATTCTTTTATCACTTCGTCCAGGCATTATTTTGCCATAAAATTACATTTGCACTCATTACTTGGCAAGGAATTCGCCGAAAATTTGCTGGCATTCTGTTGATACACGGCTGGCAAGGTGTAGCGTCGGACATAATTAACAGTAATTTACTCAGGTTTTGCAGATGAATTCCCAAGGTGAAATCATTTCTTGGTAATTATCTAGAATGTACTTTAACCTCTGTCTGGGGTTCTCATTGCATTCGAAACATGTTGGTCATTTTCGCCAAGATAAAACAAATGGCCAATGTACATTGAATCCGAATGGAATGTGTTTTCTGTAAACATGACTCACAGAACCTGCAAATGCTTATCTGAGTTTAAGTTAGACAAAATGTCTGTAAACTCTTAAGCATGTGGAATTACTAGCATAATGAAGATGTTTATAGAGACAGTTGATAGCTGTAGCGTTTCCGCCCATCCACAAGAAGACACTCTGGAAGTAAAGCAGAGAGCTCTGTTATGAGCACAGCTTTAAGCAACATTTCTTAAACAAAGAAACCGTTTGAGTGATCATAAATGCGGGACTATACTAATGACAGAAATAGTTCCACTTTATACAGTAATGAATACGCACCATACGAAATAGTTCTTATATTCTAAAAGATGAAAGCTTAAGGAACATTCTGGTTTACTTTATTCTCCTATGTTTGAAGGTACTGTAGTTTACTGCGTTTGCAATCAGCGAATAGTAAAAACGCTTATCAGTTGCCTCGGTTCTGAGTCAACACTTTGTGCTATGTCTGTAGACGTTCAAGTTCGCTTATATTACCTGGAACAAGAAAAGTCGAAAACGAAAGGAACCTTTTCTCCACATTTAAACTTAAAGGGCTTTTAAAATATTGCAAAACACAAACAAACACAATAACATATGCAGTTTATAATGAATATTAATCCTGAGCAGATACTAGTACATGAAATATTCAATTAAACGCAACTACATAATTATTTACGTACTTAATGAGATACATTTACATTCACTTCTAGAGAGGCGTGTTTTACTATTCCTACATAACTAGTCCATTAACCCTTATCCTGCTGATCGCGACTACACTGGTTTTTGCAAACAGTTTGGATCCAGATCAGACGCCGCGTAACGCGGCGTCTGATCTGGACCCAAACTTTTTGACAGTCGTCTTTAGTTTTCAGACTGCAAATTTTGCAGACGACAATTTCATAGCAGACGACTTTGCAGCAGGATAAGGGTTAAGATAGCTATTTCTACTTACACGTACGGTGGATACAGCTGTAGTTTATCTTGCAACTCCACATTCCGCCGTATTTCTGGAGTTGCCTTTGTGCTTATTATGATAGAATCAAATGGTTTAACTTTAGACTTGCTACTGGCCAGGCGGTCGTATATTGAGCCATTTAAATGGTCGTAATCCTTATATCAGTATCTTTATAGATCGAATTACCCAACAACTGTCACTGATCATTATCTTGCACGAAGGGGCCAAATATGAAATCTTAAAACCCGCAAAACTATTTGATTTTGAATTTTACATCAGATAACCTGTAAGAAAGCTTTCAAAGACTGTTGAACCATATACCAGGGTACATGTATAATTGTTTCTGTTGTCGTAAAAATTATGCTTCTCTATGGCAGAGATGGTGCGAGTTAAAAAAAACTATTTAAATCCTACATCAGGCTTCTTAGATATTGGTTACCCAATTAGTTTACAGCATATTTACGCTTTAAATTTACCAATTGCTGCTTTTTTAAATTGCCAATCTTACTTTATGTGATGCTCGAAAAAAAAGATGGACATTGGTTCCTAATGCATTTTATACGTTATATTGTGACACATTTATCTAATTATACGTTTTAATATTAAATGATAATTAAAAGGAAAGAAAGTCCGATGAAACGATAATATAGTGTAGTTTTCATAATCGCTTAGAAGCGAAAACGTCTCGTAATACTCGAAAGCCTTTGCGTTAAAGTAATTACCCATAGAGTGACCTTCTTCAACAAAAAATCTAAAATATACCGACATGCTCGGTATTCAGTGCTTTATTGTCAAGATAGAACAATCTATTAACAGTTTAACACAAAGTATCGACTCGCAACAATTGGATATAGCAATGTATCTCCCTTTTTGCTTTTTAGAAGATTTCATTTTAGATATACAAGGTGATCTAATGACATTGCAGAGTTTTCCCATATAACAGATCATTTCATTTGCAACAGCAACCAATGCAGACTATACTGAGACGATGCCAAACGCGCTGTCTCACCAGGGCATGAATTGTATGCTAATATCTATTTTTTTATGGAAGATAGGCTTAACCCTTTCCCCCATAGAAGCGCCTTTTAGCACATTCAGTTTATTCTAACGCTGAAGAAAATATTTCCAATTTATACAGTCATGAACATGTATCATAAGAAATATATTCTTTATTCTAGCAGGTGGAAACTTAAAGCAGGCTGAAAGCAAAGCAGAATGCGCCTTATGGCGCATTCTGCTTTACTTTCAACCTGCTTTAAGTAGTCGCCTATTTTCAAAACTAGAAACGGTCTATGGGGGAAAGGGTTAAATGGGTTATGATGGCTGTCTAAACAAAGAAGCAGTAAAGCAGAAATCTTCTACAGAGGCTTTCTGCTTGACACTCATCTTGCTTTTGAAGTCAGTAATATTTTTGCATTGATGGTAATAGGGGATGGTTTGAGGAAAATCGTGGTATGCATTATCTGTTTAATGTTAATTTGGATGGATACTGAAAGCAGTATGGCCACAGATTGATTATAGTGACATGAGAGCAGGGATAATAATAACATACTGTAATTATGAACAGTTCGAGCCACATCAGACGCCGGATAATTCGGCGTCTAAACAGTTTTCAAACTATTTGTCACTCAGATTAAAACAAGTCGTCAACGGTAAAATATGTTCTTTTCTGCATATCATACTGTGTTTGGTTTCGTCAATACATACAGTTTGGTCTGAGGTACAACATCAAGTAACTGAACGTCTTATCAAAATCTTAAAATGAACCAGTTTCCTGCAGTAATATCGTCTGCTTCGAAATTTGTTAAATCTAGATTTAGATATATACATTTTTAAGTAAAGAAACCTAAAAACGAGAGTCAAACAGTTTGGATCCAGATTAGACACGGCGTTACTCTGCATCTGATCTGGATCCAAACTATTTGCAAAAATCAGTAAAGTCAAAATGTTAAATGATCGCCACTTTATTTTCATGCAAATGTGCAAGGCGGGGATAATATCAAAGTTTGAATTCAGCAGACGGCACTTATATCAAACGACATAATCTGCGCGTTCTCAATGTTAGAATGACAGCAGACGGCACTTATATCAAACGACATAATCTGCGCGTTCTCAGTGTAAGAATGTCAGCAGACGGCACTTATATCAAACGACATACTCTGCGCGTTCTCAAATGTATGAATGTCAGCAGACGGCACTTATATCAAACGACATAATCTGCGCGTTCTCAAATGTATGAATGTCAGCAGACGGCACTTATATCAAACGACATACTCTGCGCGTTCTCAAACGTATGAATGACAGCAGACGGCACTTATATCAAACGACATAATCTGCGCGTTCTCAGTGTAAGAATGTCAGCAGACGGCACTTATATCAAACGACATACTCTGCGCGTTCTCAAATGTATGAATGTCAGCAGACGGCACTTATATCAAACGACATAATCTGCGCGTTCTCAATGTATGAGTGTCAGCAGACGGCACTTATATCAAACGACATATTCTGCGCGTTCTCATTGTATGAATGTCAGCAGACGGCACTTATATCAAACGACATAATCTGCGCGTTCTCAATGTAAGAATGTCAGCAGACGGCACTTATATCAAACGACATACTCTGCGCGTTCTCATATCAAACGACATAACCTGCGCGTTCTCAATGTTAGAATGTCAGCAGACGGCACTTATAGCAAACGACATAATCTGCGCGTTCTAAGGTTTTATAATATTTGAATCCTGAAGCAGTCTCTATTTTCTTTTTCAGCTTTAGTGTCTGCAACAACTAGAACAACCAAGATGCCTGGTGGTAAGTGTTTAACCCATTACCCCATAAATAACCCTTTTTACGCCTTTAATTTATTAATAGCAGATGGTGACTTAAAGCAGGCTGAAAGTATGCTTTACTTTCAACCTGCTTTAAGTAGTCATCTGTCTTCAACACTCAAAACAAGCAATGGGTCATGGGTTAAATCTTCTTTTGCTGAATAATCATATAAAAAATTCCACCCACAAAGAACATTTATCATCTGAAGAGGCGAAGAAGCATGTTTCCTATCCCCTGGTTTGTGCAATAACAACGAATTTAGAATCGTCATATCAACTGAACTAGATAAAAGATACCAAGTATATATTGCCAAAGATTGCTGAGAACTGTACACTCATACAAACTACTCATACATGTAACAAGACACCACTGGGAATGCAATGATGGTCTCTAGGCTAAGAACATGCAGAACAATTGTTACGCCTGTCCTGCTGTAAGCAGTCACTTTTGAACTATGTTTTTCATTTGCATTCAATGGTCGCGTGACGTGACTTATTATGCTGATTTTATTCGTCTGCTTCGAACATATCGTCTCCGACAAACACTCAGTTTTTAAACAGAAGAAAAGTAGTGTGAGTGCCAAATAGTTTGAATCCAGATTAGACGCCGCTGATCTCGATCTAATTTGTTTTGCAACTGTAAGCCAAGTCATGCTCAACATAAGTGTTAATCATATAATGTCTGACAACATTATGAATATTAATAAAGGAGTGTGTATGCAGTAAAGTTCAGCTGTTTGGACAAAAAAGTGGTTTCTGTATTTCTGGAAACTTGCTGGTTAAAGCAAAGTGGATAATGACAAAGCTTATGTTAGACATTCTGCTTTGCTGTCATCATGTTTTAATACAGTGGAGAATATGTTATTCTTTCCCGTTTAAACGCAAACGTACGCAAACGCAAAGCGCTAAAACGTAGAAAAGAACAACTTTAGGACAATTCTGGTATTTCATGTTTATCTTGGTGGCAAACAGTTTGGAGCCTGATCAGACGCCGGGTTACCCAGCGTCTGATCTGGATCCAAACTGTTTGCACGGCAAATAATAGTTTTAGCGTAAACGCATTTATTGAGAAAGAATAACAGATTCTCCACTGTATGCCTTCTTTATCTACCATCATAATTGAATTGTTAACCCTCGTGTGTTTGCTCTGTATCTCTACAAAATGTAGTCTGTGATAAAAACAAGTCAGCCGAGGTGCGAAATTGAACACTGTGTGCACTTGTCTGACAGGTGGAAACATATATGTTTTTCGCAGTTCCAAGAAACTAATTTTATAAATAAAAAACCTATAAAGAAAACTACGAATGCACGGGGTATTTGTCACTATCATTTTATACAGTTACAGAATGTGAGATTGGCACATCAAATGTAAACAAAAATGAAATTTTAACAATTATTTAACCAAGTAACTCGCTCAGCGCGATTGTTAAATGTCACTGTAAAACCTCTCTATAACGACCACTAGTTGTATCGATTAACAGGTGCTCTAGGAGTTACGCGGTATCTGATCTGGATTCAAGCCGTTTGTCATTTTGTTTTTTTCTGTCAAAATGTCCAATATGTGACTGAGAAAAACAACAGACAACACTTTTAAGCAGGCGATATTGCAGTCGTGAAAAAGTTGGACATAATTGTCTTGTTTGGGGAACAGCGGAATGCGTTGTTGTTAAGAGTGAATCGTTGTTTTAGAGGACCGCTGTGGGGAGGTAGCACGAAACTTTCATGTTAATTTAAAATGCAATATGGCCACCATGCCATCTTTTATGAAATAATATCTTAAATTCAACTCTATCAACGGACAAATGTTGTTAGAACTTTGTAGAAATGACCAGTGCATGGTTCTGACAAAGTGTTATTATTTTTAAGCTAGACCGACTATTGCCGACACGATAAGCATCTCAATGTTCTATTTTAAATTTAAACTCAAATTCTACTTGATAAAATGGTTGCACTTTATAGAAATGATCAGTGTATAGTCCTAACCAAAACGTTTTTATTTTATGCTGATCAGAAATCAAGTGTGGCTGTCAGGTCAACCGTTTTGAAATTGATTTGCAGAATAACGGAAATAGCCAATTATCTGGAAAAAAAAAAAAAAAAGGTCTCGTACATATACAAAATATTGTATTGTTAACATTGTTGCATTGATCCTTTTGATTGATGTAAGTTTGAAATTGTTAGGTCAAAGGTCAAGGTCACAGACATTGGACCTTTTGAAGAATAAATGGAATAGACAGTTCTTTTGTAAAATATTCTATACATAATTATATTGGAATATTATAGGCATCAATATAATGGTTAGTTTGATGTTAAATGTCAAGAGGTCAAAGGTGCAGAAGATTGACACATCCATCTACGTTAATTGCCAATTATTTCCAAAATGGTAAATGTTTAGTTCACCTGGTTTCAAATGCCCAAGTAATCATGTGAGTTGTAAGGATTTTGTTCCTCTTGTATTGTAAAATGAAAACTATGTGGGTTTTTGCAGGTCTCGTTAAAGCTAAGAAGTACAACTGGAAGGACAGCAACATGGCGCTGTTTGGCAGTGACCTCGAGAGACAGGTAAAACGTACGTATAACTCCAATTAACATTTTATTTAATGTAGTTCTAGTTGCTTATCCATAATTTTATTTACCTTTGTAAACAGTTTTGGTTCTGCATTGGAGAACCGAAACTGTCACAAAAGTAAATAAAATTAGAACTATAAAACTAGAACTACATAAAAGTAAGCATATCACTATCTAGATGGGGTTTTAGCTCACCTGAGCACAAAGTGCTCAAGGTGAGTTTTTGTGGTCAGTCAATGTCCGGCGTCCGTCGTCCGTCGTCGTGCGTTGTGCGTCGTGTGTCAACAATTTCTTCAAACATCTTCTTCTCTTCTTCTCCAAAACCACTTGTCGGATTGCAACCAAACTTCACAGGAATGTTCCTTGGGTCGAGCTCTTTCAAAGTTGTTCAAAGAATTTGAAACCATGCAGAACTCTGATTGCCATGGCAACCAAAGTGAAAAAATAAGTAAATCTTAAAAAATCTTCTTGTCAAAAATCACAAGGGCCAGAGCTTAGATATTTGGCACATGTCATCATCTATAGGTCCCTGGGGTCAAAATTGACCCCTCCCTGGGGGTCACCGATTTACATTGAATTATATAGTGAAATGTTCAAACATCTTTTTCTCTGAAACCAATATGATCAGAGCTTTGATATTTGGCATTGTGTAATTTCCAAAGGTCCTTTACATATATTGTTGAATTGGTTCCGGTCTTTTGCATATCTGGGTCACCGGAGCTCAAAAATAGATTTTTTCAATAAACACTTTAAAAATCTTCTTGTCTGAAACCATAATACACTGAGCTTAGATATTTTGTACATAGCATCGTCTACAGGTCCTCTTTAAAAGGTGTTCAAATTTTGCCCCTTGGGTCAAAATTGGCCTCGCCCCGGGGGTCACCGTTTTACATTGAGTTATATTGTGAAATGTTCAAACATATTTTACTCAGAAACCAATAGAGCCAGAGCTTTGGTATTTGGCATGGTGTAACTTTCAGAGGTCCTTCACATATATTGTTGAATTGGTTCCGGTTTGTTGCATATCACCGGAGCTAAAAATAGATTTTTTCAATGAAAACTTAAAAAATCTTGTCTGAAACCATAATACACTGAGCTTAGATATTTTGCACATAGCATCGTCTACATGTCAACTATCAGAGTTGTTCGAATTTTGCCCCTGGGGTCAAAATTGGCCTCACCCAGGGGTCACAGTTTTACATAGAGTTATATAGTGAAATGTTTGAACATCTTTTACTCAGAAACCAATATGGCCAGAGCTTAGATGACTTTCAGATGTCCTTCACATGTATTGTTGAATTGGTTCCGTTCTGTTGCATATCTGGGTCACCGGAGCTAAAAATAGATTTTTTCAATGAAAACTTCTTGAAATAGCTTAGTGTCACCATGGTCAGGTGAGCGATCAATGGCCATTCTTGCCCTCTTGTTTTCTAGTCCAATTTACACTTCTTCAAAACCTCCCAAAAACAACCAAACGTAATTCTGCTAGGCGTGCCATAAAAGTGCATTGGAAGGTTTATGGCAAATGCTAGTTGAGCCCAAGTATGCCTGGCTATTACAATGAGGTCCTATATGTGCTTGCAAGAAGACTTCATTATAGATGTACATGGGTGCAACGCAAGTCTACCTGTACTCGCGCGCCAAATTGCATGTTAGAGGACCTACTTGTTTGAGTAAACACACGGTCGTTTTTGTTGTATTTATGTGTCAAACAAATACTAGTGTGTGTTTTCCATTGACGTATCTGTTTATATATCTTGTTGACAGAAAGTGTATCATTATAAGCACGTCATGCTTATAAATTAAAATGAAATCTTTTAGCAAACACATAGGGGCATGTGTTAACCACTTGCAACCTAGCGACGAGTATACTCGGCTTTTCCAAACAGTTTTTCTTTGAGGACAATACTTGTCTAACCCAAACAGTGTAGACCCATATCACAAGGCATATGAAGAAGCCCTTTAATCAGGTTCTGCAATGTTTGTCACTTGGTAATCTATATATCGTATTTTTTTTAAATATATATATTTTTAAAATACCAACCCCAAATAGTTACAAATGAACTTATTTGGACAATAGAATTGTACATTAAAATTTTCCGGGTAAATGGGTTAACCCTTTCCCTCATAGAAGTGACTTTTAGCACATATGATTTATTCCTCCGCTGAAAAAAATAGTTCCAATTTAATCAGTCATGAATATATATTATGGGGACTATTTTCTATATTCTAGCAAATGGAAGCTTAAAGCAGGACGAAAGTAAAGCAGAATGCGCCTTAAGGCGCATTCTGCTTTACTTTCAACCTGCTTTAAGTAGTCACCTATCTTCAATACTATATATAGGCTATCAGGTAAATGGGTTAAGACATGTAAAAGACCTGACAAGACATTGAATGATATAAACACATCATGTTTCCACATGTAGAAGATTAGAATAATTGTGTGCATATATTTATCAACCTGTATAACTGTTTTTGTTTTGATTTAATTTTTATTGATGATTACAGTTGAGGCCGCCAAAACTGAACCAGCATGGGAAAACGCCGGCACAGAGGAGGGGCTTCAGATCTGGAGAATTGTGGTATGTGATCGTCACACAGGTCCGGTTTTAAAAAAGTGATACACAAATGACCATTTGGTCATTTTGAAATTGATTTTGAACAAACATGGAAGACATCCGATCACAATCGCTAAATTAGTTTTCGTATGTTATCATATAATTGCCTTCATGGCCAATTTTTTTTTTAGATATTTAGGGTTGATTTAAATAATATATTGCAAAATGACAAACATCAAAGATCAAGATCAGAAAGTTCATGTAGGAGCCCTCTGGTCTGTGTCTTGACTAAAGTTATGGGTTTCAAAAAGTTTGTATCGTAATCAGAAGCCGCATACGCAGCGACAAATGCACGCGTATCTAGTACACTGTTTGTAAATGACGCGCATTTGTCTCTCTACAGGTTAATTGGTCACTGATGGGTTACCTTAGAAACAGCAAATGTATATTATGTAATTTCACCCGATGTAGACACAACTGAACTGATGTATTTCTAACTTATGGAAAAAATTCCTTGGTTTCATGTTCAATATACCAACTTCAGATACAATAACATATTTGAAAAATTTATTATTATCTAAAATAGTTTACCAATTTTCTGAAGTTGAAAGTATAAACGTTTCACCTAATACAAAGCTTTTGAAAATTGAGAATCAACCAGTTTAGTCAAATGGTCAATATTACTCTTGGTGCATGTATTCAAACTGAAACGTTTTCGTTATCTCAGCAGTAACAACACTTTAGTGCCGTGTATAGTTAGTACACATTGATATTTTCGCGTACAATAAAACCTCTCTATTAAGACTACTAAATTGTTGTAATAGTTTGGTATTTACGACAGGTGACCACTTCAAGCAAGGCGAAGGTAAAACAGAAAGCTCCTTTAGGGGCTTTTTGTTTTACTGTCACCTTGCTTTAAGCTGTAACCTGTCTTGTATACAATCAATTAGCCTTCGTTTTAGTTTCATAGTAGAGAGAGTACTGTACTGTCTATAAATAATCTTTGATTTACCTCAAGCACGCGCAACCATTTTTATAGGCAAACGGAGTGTAATAAATAGTGTGCAATATAAACCCTCATGATGTTGAATTTTCTAATAGATTATCAAACAGTTCATAAACCGCAAAATACATACATTGTTGGTTTGATTGTATGCAGTTTATGACCAATTATGATGTACAGTTCAACGCCAAATCAAACGTGCTGAAACAATATTTCGTTTTTAAAAACACTGAATGATTAAACATAAGACGAAAGCATACATACTTGGATTTCCAACAGTGTCAGAAGTAGTAATTTATCAGGACCGAGGTTAATTGATCTACAAAAATAGTACCCTGAACAATTGTTTCCTATCAACAGATGTTTTCAACATGTGGAAAATCAATAAACCCGAACCATGAATTCCATCTTGTAACACTGCCAAACTTTCCCCAGGCTTTGCCTTTAATCCCCTCCTCTGCATATAATCGTCACAGGATGGTTTTTACCGCATCACAAAACTATCCGCTGTTTTTATAGGTACAGGAGGCAGCTTATAGCAATTTGAACGTAGTTCAGAAAGCATTTCTTAAAGGATCATCCTGTTTTACTTCCAGCTTAATTTAAGCCTTTAGTCCAGTCAGTTTGTATGAGTTGCATTTTGCTATAAAGAAAACTGTTAAGGGTCAACACATTCTCTGACTTAAACATTGTCAGCATTTCAAGGTGGCCTCTGCAAGAAAAAAGATTCTGAAGAAACTTAAAGAGGAATGTTAAACAGTGTATGTTCTTACCAGACATCGAGTTACTCTGCTTCTGATCAGGTTCCAAACTGATTGCAAACATCAATCAATCTCATTTGGCAGGAGAAGAATCAATCTCTTCTTTGTAGATTTTTCATTCATTACATGACTTCTGGATCATCCCTGTAAATGCGGTAGGTGAATATTGCAGAAGGGTATAATAGTTTGGATCCAGATCGAACATCAAGTTACAGGGCGTTCGATGCATGATCCAAAGTGTTTGCCAAATGCATGATAATTGTGCATGTTTTGAGAATATAAATAACATGTAGTACTGCAGACGATATTCGAGCAGAAGACATTTTGCCGCGTGTTCAAAGCGTTGATGGATTCTCCAGCAGCAGTGTGTACCGGTGATGTACAGTTCAAGGCTGTGCTCTCATTCCTACCTGTCTTGTCTTGATATACCTGGCTGTTTTTTCTCCGAATTCTCCTGTACTGTTAACAGACAGTTACGCCTGTGTTTTAAGCCACCATGTTGCTTATCTAACTCATTTCCCAAATACACATTCCTTTTTACGCATTTAACTTATCCTCCACCAAAGAAAATGGTTCCACCTTATACAGACATGGATATTCACCATAAGCAATATTTCCCCTACACATGTAGCAGATGGTAGATCTAGCTTTGAGCAAGCTGAAAGTAAAGCAGTTTGTCATTTGTCTTCCAAACTTCAAACAAGCTATGGGGGGCATTGGTAACAGCAGCAGTAAAGACTGATAACTGAATAACGAAGTTCAAAACAATGCAATAAACTATACTTTACTTCATACATATTGTGTATCAATGACTGCCTGATTTATATAAGTTTGCCTCGATTAATCTTTTCTCCCCAACCCTTTGATTCCTACGCGTGGCACTGTTTCAATGCTTCTTCTGTTCTGCATTTTAGATATCATTATCTGCGACAGGGTAGAACTTAGATCAGACACCCTCTTATTTCTAGGGAATCGTTCCATATCTTATTTGCCAATGTAATCGCTAAGATGATAGATGTTCATAGTCGGCTGAATGCTATGAATATTCATCAGGAGAAGTGTTAAAATGTGACGTAAAAGTTCATTTACAAATACATGTAGTGGTTAACACCTTCACTGCCATGACGTCATCAAGTTTTAAACAATAGTCGTCTGCTTTTCTTTCTCAAATTTAAAACTATGTATGTTGACTTTTAAAGAAATATTGATATGAATGTCAAAAAGTGTTACGTGGCGTCTGATCAGAATCCAAACGGTTGCAAATACAGCGCTCCCTCTCTACAACGGCCCTCCCAACAACGATTCCCTCCCCATAACGACGCTTGCCGCTGATCCCGAAACAAGAAATTATGTCCAACCTTTTAACGTCTGCAAATATCTTCTGCTTAAAGTTGTCGTCTGCTGTTTTTCTCAAAATTACATATTGGGCAATTTGACATAACAGACCATAGTGACGAGTGACAAACAGCTTGAATCCAGATCAGACGCCGCGTGACGCGGCGTCTGATCTGGATTCAAGCAGTTTGCAAATGTAAGCCAATTTCCCTCCCTATAACGACTCCCTCCGAACAACGCACACAATATGTGTCTCCCATTGGGTGTCGTTGTAGAGAGGGAACGCTGTAACAGTAGTGTCGGCCTTGGCAGTGAAAGGATCATGATTTCTCCTATTCAAGTTTTGTCTGTAAAAATTGTCGTTTGCAAAATGAAGAAATTAACGTTTTTATTGACAAGACAATGAACAACCATCAACGCAAACTCGTACCAAATAGTTTGGAACCTGACTAGACACCGCATTATACGGTATCTGATCTTGTTCAAAAACTGTTTGCAAATGTAAGTTAAGTCATGCTCAGCAGTCTAAGGGTTTAATATTTTCTCCACCTGGACCACCTTATCGACCTTTACCCATCCCTCATAATAAACACATAAGCATACAGCTACCTGGTTCCAATATACAGCTACCTGGTTCCAATATACAACTACCTGGTTCCAATATACAGCTACCTGGTTCCAATATACAGCTACCTGGTTCCAATATACAACTACCTGGTTCCAATATACAGCTACCTGGTTCCAATACGTGTTCCAGATTAACCCTTTCATGATCAAAGTATTCGGGAGATTTTTACCCCTTCGCCGCTTCATTGCCGCTTCATTGTCGTCTGCTTCAGTATTGTTATCTGCAAGGCACGTTTCAAACTTAGATTTAAGTTTGTATGACTTAATAAACATCGGTAAGAGTGTCAAACAGTTTTGGTCCTAATCAGGCGCCGCGTTACGCTGCGTCTGATCAGGACCAAAACTGTTTGCAATCGCGCTTTATGGCGCCATTGAGAGTGGAAGGTTACTAATTCAGTAATGATGATAGTATTCCTCACCGTTGAACCCTTTCGGTGCAAAATCAATCGTGTGAGTTTGCTTCTACATCCGCTTATTGTCGTCTACCTCAATGTTATTGTCTGCAATATCATTTCAAATGTAGATTTGAATTTAAATTTAAGGTATTATGACGTAAGAAACATCGAAACGAATGCCAAACAGTTTGGAACTTAATCAGACGCTGCGTTCGCGGTGTCTGATTGGGATCTAAACTGTTTTGAAAGTCGACTTTATGCGACTTCTTCGGTGAATGGGTTAAACTAATAGAAACCAGATGAAATAAAATGTATAAAATAACGGGTTCGTGAAAATTTAGACGATTTGTTTTAATCTGAGTGACAAACAGTTCGGAGCCTAGTAACGCTTTCGTCTGATCTGGTTCTAATTTTGTTTGCTATGGACAAGGGTTTTAGCAGAAAATGTTATTGATTTGGAAAGAACAACGCCTTCTTTGCTGTCAGGTAATCAAAAAACTTAAAAAAAATCATCAGTTTATGAGTATCCGATGTTATAGCAAAATCGCTTTATTTTTGAGGATCAAAAGAGTGGCTCAACAAAATTTTAATGCTGTACGCATTTAGCAAAAAGTACACAACTGAGAAAATAATAAGACTGAAGCGAGTTAGTTACGATATGATGATGATGAATATGAGAGCAGATTGCTAAGTACATGTATTTCACAGACACGCCCTGTTTGTTAATATACAACAACATGTATATATATATATATATATTTAAACGTATGTTTTTTTTGTTTGACAGAAATTCCAGGTCACCCATTGGCCAAAAGAAGATTACGGGAAGTTCTTTAACGGAGATTCATACATCATTCTAAACGTATGTATACTATTTGTACGAAACCAGGGCATCTCGTTGTTCTCGTGGTTCACATTCCTTGCAATTTCCAAATGTCTTGATTTCTATAGTTTTTAAAATGCTCCCTCTCTACAACAACACCTAATGGGAGACAAAGATTGCGTGTGTTGTTCGGATGGAGTTGTTATAGGGAGGGGGAATTAAGACTTGGATTACTTTTACAAACAGATTGAATCTAGATCAGACACCGCATAACGTGGCGTCTGTTCTAGATTCAAGCTGTTTGTCATTGGTCTTTATATTTCTTTTGTCAAAATGTTCACTAATATGTATCTTTGAGATAAAAAAACAGCAGACGAAAATTTGTAATATTTAAAGGATATTGCAGCAGGGAAAGTATACGACATAATTGTTTTGTTTGGGGAACACCGGCAAGCATTATTGTGAGGAAGGAATCGATTTTGGGAGGAGCTCTGTATAAACAAACCCAACATTTCTTGTATAAAATTTCTCTAGTTGGCGAATACGTATACATATACTCAGTTTATTGTTCTAAGTAAGGTCTGCTTAAATCTGCTTCTGCAATGTTATACCATATTCAAACGTTTGTAGTTTTTAGCTCACCTGAGCACAAAGTGCTCAAGGTGAGCTTTTGTTGTCGGTCTTTGTCCGGCGTCCGTCGTTGTGAGGTGTGCGTTGTGCGTCGTAAGTCGTAAGTCAACAATTTCTTTAAACATCTTCTTCTTCTTAACCACATGGCTGATTGTAACCAAACTTCACAGGAATGTTCTTTGGGTCAAGCTATCTCAAATTTGTTCAAAGAATTTGAAACAATGCAGAACTCTGGTTGCCATGGCAACCAAAGTGAAAAAAATAAAGAAATTTTAAAAAATCTTCTGGTCTAAAACCACAAGGGTCAAAGCTTAGATATATTTGGCACAGAGCATTATCTATAGGATTGTTCAAATTTTGCCCCTGGAGTTATATAGTGAAATGTTCAAACATATTTTTCTCTGAAACCGATATGGCATGTATCCTCATCTATAGGTCCTTTATCAAGATTGTTCAAATTTTGCTCCTGGGGTCGAAATTGGCCCCGCCCCGGGGTCACAGTTTTACATAGAGTTATTCGTGTATAGTGAAATGCTCTAACATCCTTTTCTCTGAAACCAATATGGCCAGAGCTTTGATAGTTGGCATGGTGTAACTTTCATAGGTCCTTCACACACATTGTTGAATTGGTTCCCCCCTGTTGCATATTTGAGTCATCGTAGCTAAAAGTATATTATTTCAATGAAAACTTAAAACAATTTCTTCTTTGAAATCACTTGACCCAGCTTAGTGTCACCATGGTCAGGTGAGCGATCAAGGGCCATTCTGGACCTCTTGTTAATGTAAAAAAGGTTAATAGAGATAAAGAAAAACACCAATTTATTGTATACATGTACACAAATGTATAACAGTGTGTACATTACATTGACATTTATGTGTTTTATTTTCTTATTTCAGACTTATACAGAGCCTCCGTCCCAGACGAAGAAGTATGACCTTCATTTCTGGATAGGATCAAAAAGCTCTCAGGTAATAAAATGAATGAATGACAGAGTTACAGAAAACCCTCTCTTCAACGACACTAAAATAATACAGTACCTACTTGTAATTAGTGTTGTTGCTCACTAGCGACGGAATCGTGATTACCTGCTCAAACATTCCATCCATATGAGAACCCTCACATTAGAATCCAACTTGTTTGACACTCTGACCCTGTTTTGAAAATATGTTTTGAAAATTCTTTATTTAGAACAATTTAGCATACGACAATTGTTGGAGACGTAAAATTACCCAACATGCAAATAATTGCGACACGTATCAGTTAATGATAAAGGAAACAAATGAAACAAAGCCCATTAAGTACATGTTTACTGCATTAAGCAGTAATTAAATATTCGGGAAATAGGCCGCTTGGTAATTGACATCTATTAACAATGACAGACCCCACACCATTAGATTGTTTTGTTTTAGGACGAGTACGGCACGGCAGCCTATAAGACTGTGGAACTGGACACGTTCCTGGGTGACGAGCCAGTGCAGCACAGAGAGTGTGAAGACTACGAGTCGGAGCTCTTCAAGTCTTACTTCCCCAAGGGACTTCTGTAAGTGTTACTAGACACCTGGGGCCCGTTTCATAAAACTTCTTACGACAAATTTTGTCGTAAGTCAGATTTTAAAAGTATCAATTTATTTTTATTTCTCCATCTTATCCTGTCTTGTGACATCTTTTTGGAATCTTCTTGAAAAGACGATTCCAAAAATATGTCACAAGACAGGGTTAGATAGAAAAATCAGAGATTATATGTATTTTAAAGTTTTGACTTACGACACCATTTGTCGTAAGATGTTTTATGAAACGGGCCCCAGATAAGCGCCATTCAACCATTCTCCTGTTGAATGTTCATATATTAAACTGCACCCACTATGAATATCAGATATACCGTTACATTGTCTTATAAATCAAGGAGTATTTTCGTCAAGAGGAAAGAAAAGAAGATAAACACTGAATGTATGCTGGATGTCCATTTTCATTTCTGTTTAATATCGTATCGTGTCAAATGACCACTTCGTGCCATATACTGCCACTACCTAATATTTCATAAAACTTTTAAAAACTTCTTGTCTAAAATAGAAACATGTATACAGTAACTGCTGCAGCCATCCGAATACAAAACCCTGGTAACATGTTCTATTTAAATATCTGTTTTCGTGATAAATAACTTGTTAAGTAACTAGATACATTTGACAAATGGTGTCAGTTTAAAGTACTATATGAATGCCAAAATTCGTGTTAAGATATTTATCTAGTTATCGTGAAATGTTTCTACATTCTTTTTTCACATAGGTCTAACTATCTGTGAGAAATTAATAGAACTGATGTCAGATATATAGATGATAATCATCCTTTGGAATAAGGTGGTTCGCGGGTCAGCTTATTCTGTGTCAGAATTCTTTGAAACCTTGATTAAATTGAAATATACCATATGGAGAGTGAAAAATCGTTAAAATAAAAAAAAGTTACAGTGCCGTTTTTTTCTGACAGGACCTTTTGTCGAGAAAAGCTCCTTTTTTAATAAACAGGAATATTTTCTTTATAGAATGATATAACTCAATAATTTCTGTACATTTAAGTAAACTGTACAGAGACTATAAGATATTGTGCAAGCAAAAAATATTTCATGACATATTTTTTGGAAATATCAATATTTTAAAAAAGTCAAATTCGGAAAAAGTCACTAAATCTCAAATTACAAAAAATCTAGTTTTTTAACATACACTAATTTTACTCTTATTAGATAGATATTACTTAGTTCTACTAGTCGCAAAAGTTTTATGAAAATCTACAGTGGAATTTACATTTTATACATGATTTCCAGAAATTCTGACAAAATATTAACACAAAACGAGTAACCTCCCTTGAGTTCAACTTTAAAATGCCGTCAGCTCTAAATAAAACCATAAGTCAAACCTGTTATAAGGGACCATTGAATACGGTAGCATGTAGATCTTTGAAGACAGGTGACTGCTTCATACAAAACAAAAGTAATGCATAAAGCTCCTTTAGCATAAGCATTACTTTTGTCCTGTGTTAAGCTGCCATCTGTCATATAGGCTATACATCCTCACAAAGTTTAGTTGTCACTTGACTATACTTGCATCTGATATTATTCATTTTTACGCGACTAAACATAGCATGTCCTTTGATCACTGCGTTATGGATTAACTAGTCAATAAAATTGGACAATTTATTTTAAAAAAAAGTTTTGAAGCGAGTGAGAATCGAACCTAGAACCTTTGGATTGCTAGTCAACCACCCTACCAACTGCACTAACAGAGAAGACACTGAAATCGATCCAACTTTTCTTTATCTAAATTTTCTACTATAAGCACGTGCCGAAAAGATCAGGTGAAAGTCATCAGCATTTCCGGAACTCGAGATGCGGGCCGCCCGCTGTCGAACCACCTTAATATGAAAAGTATATCACGAGAATGGGTTTTCTCACATAACTACCCCTGTTTTCTATAACGAACAACGATTCTCCAACATGTGTAAGATCACTTTGATGACGTCACTATAACGTCACTATTTATAACGACGTTTGACGTCACCCGGGTTCCAAAAAAATGCATATTGCTTAAAAAATAACTTAAATCGTTGGTAATGTGAGAAAAAGAATATGTCACTCGTCGATGTTTAAGACAAGTTGATCTCAAACTCGTCTAGATTATAAAACTCGCCAAGGCTCGCTTAATAACATTTCAATTCTAGACTCGTTTGAGATCAGCTTGTCTTAAACATCGTCTCATGACAGATCATATATGTTATCTGGTTAAAAACGATTCCGCAGGACGAGTGATATATTTTTTATATTTATCCAAAGGAATTGATTATTCTATTTATTAAATACAGTTTAATGACGTTTTTACAGAGAAAACACGCACAAAAAATTGTTTACACGAGGGGACACAAACTGATATCGTCACTGTAAAAGTGATATCATCACTAGTGATGATATCATCTGTGATATGAAATTTATCTACTGAGAAATCTCTTTAAATTCTCGATAAGTATATAACAAATGTCATTACAGCCATGTTTATGTATTTCTCTTCCAAGGACAATGGAGGGCGGTGCTGACACTGGTTTCCGTCATGTTGAGCCGAAGGAGTACAAAACTCGTCTTTTGCAATGCAATGGAAAAGGCAAACATGTCACAATTAGGCAGGTTGGTAAAACTGGTCAGAATACATTCAAACTGTATACCCCAAGGTTATAAAGGGGTTGAGTTGAGTCTGATATCGTTCTCCAGCATTTGGTTCGTCATATTTCAGCTATTGCAATTGTCTGGAAGATTTCATTATTTTAAAGATAAATGATGGTGATCTTTATTAACCTTTTCACTCTCAATGACGCCATGGGGCGCATTTGCAAACAGTTTGGATCCTGATCAGACATCATACGGCGTCTGATCAAGATCAAAACTGTAAAACTTGACACTCGTTTTGAAATTTCTTCAGTCATACTGCCTTATTTGTAACGACATTGCAGACAATAACATTGAAGCAGACGACAATGAAACGATGAAGGGGTAACAATCTCACGAAAGATTTGGCAGTGAATGGTTTTTAGTGTTTAGACTCACGGCAGAACATTTCACATGGAAAAACAGTGCAGACCCCGATGAAACGCGGCGTATCTCATATCAGGAGATTCCTGAGTTTCTTTCTCCCTTTCTTCCGTCTCAGACTGTGTGACTGTCGTAACAATGTTACTTCAATTATAGCATCAATTCAACGGTTTAATATACAAGCAGATTATGATTTTCCAGGTGTTTAAGTTCATGCGTTACCTATATTAATACCATAATCTAACCTTGATTTTGTACATAATTATAATAGAACCTTAACAGTAAAATAACAACTGTAAAGTCAGTGTCTTAAGCATCTATGAGGTTTATTTTGCTTGAAGCAATCTCCTGCCTAAAACGCCGAAATATTTAGTTTAGTTAGCAGTCGCCATAAAGATAATTTGCTGAATCTAATTTGGACCTACGTGTAAAAGCGGAGTTTGATAGATATTCCATTTGTTCAGATTTCAGGTTAGAAAAGTCTTTCACGTATGACGGAAATACTGTTAAAGCGACGAAAAACAAACCAGATCCAAATCCAAATTCTGGTTAGAAAACAACAACAAAAATTTAAACCTGACTGTTCCACGCATCATTCTATGTTTGCAGGTGCCTTTGTCGAAGAGTTCCCTGAACTCTGATGATGTGTTTATCCTGGATGCTGGAACCACAATCTGGCAATTCAATGGTAACTCTGCCAGTCCGTTTGAGAAGGCCAGAGTAAGTTTATTACAGTGGACGTTATTCTGTTCCGTGAAAACGAATATAATCGCAAACACTATGCAATAAAATGTAGAAATATTTTTAAAATTTTCTTGCGATTTACAATTGTATTTTCATCTGATTTGCAACCAATTTTGAGCCTGATCAGACAGTGGATAACCGGCGTCTCCAAACCTGAACCTGTAAGTACCGGAATTCTCTCTAAACCGGATTTAAAAAACCCTTATTTATTTTAAATTACAACATAATCACGCAAATTATACATCCATGAAAATGTATCATCAGAAATAGTTTCGATATTCTAATAGATACTAGTTAAAAACAGGTTGAAAGTAGAGCAGAGTGCGCCTGAAGGCGCATTCTGTTTTACTTTCAACCTGCTTTAAGTGGTCGTCTATCTTCCATACTAGAAACAAGCCCTAGGGTAATGGGTTAAACCCCCACTAAACTGGAAACTCCTATAAAGCGGATAGTTATGTTGTTTCCACACATGTTCGGTTTGGAGGGGTTCGCTGTAATTGTTTTACAGTGGAGAATCTGTTATTCTTTCCCGTTTAAACGCAAACGTACGCAAACGCAAAGCACTAAAACTTAGAAAAGAACAACTTTTGGACAATTCACATAATTCTTGTTTATCTTGGTTGCAAACAGTTTGGAGCCTGATCAGACGCCGGGTTGCACTGCAAATAATAGTTTTAGCGTAAACGCGTTTATTGGGAAAGAATAACAGATTCTCCACTGTAGCAACACCACGTTTAGTGGAGAAACATCTTTTCCACTGTAGATCAAAACAAAACATGAGTTAGTTTTTCTGTAATAATTTAGAGGGATGGCTAAATGTATGTAAGACAAATAATAAGATGCCTCCGCTATTTGTCATCCTGTCCACATGCACATCTGTGGTATATGTGGAAAAATATGTATCATTACATGAACCTTATATGTCATCTCCGGACACACAGAAACCAGTCAACTAAATAGATGAAGAAGTCATGGTCATCTTCGCTGAGCGATGGACGAACCAACATATGTCAAAAATGACTTAATTTCAAATAGCTGTCATTCTGTGAAAAATTTAAGCACATAGAAAATCCTGTCACATGCACACCAGTCTATGGTATGTGTGCAAACACTCTGTCTGCAGGGGAAAAAAATATGTACCATATAATTATGTGGACGAACGAAGTATTTTTATTTATTTATTTATTTATATTGATTTATTTACTTAAAACAAATACATTTAGTACATGACCATTCATACTTAGAATTAAAGAGACTGTCTACAAGTCCATGACAACAGTATCATAATCTATTATCATTACATGAATGAAGTGCATCAAGATTATGAGGTACCCCACCAGCTAACTTGAACTTTGCTATCAATAAACCTAACGCTCGACTTGCGCGCTGTGCCACCATCCTAGTTGTAACATTAAAGTCGAGATGCTCATGCAATACAGTGCCTAAATACTTATACCTTTCAACATAGCTTAGCGTATCTTGTCCACTTCTAAAGACAAGGTCTGATCGTGTCTTAATTTCTGGTCGAAAACGCACAATATTACTCATGCTAGTATTTATCGACATATCATTCGTAACACACCAATCATGTAGACCTGTCAACAAGATTTGTAAGTCATGTTCACTTTCAGCCATTAACACAATATCATCGGAATATAACAATAGGCATACTAGTTCATTATCAATGTTAACACCGACATGAAGTGATTTTAAATACAATGCAAGGTCGTTGATATAAAAATTAAAAAAGTGTGTACCATATAATTATGTTGACGGACATACGGACGGCTCTAGACAGAGACGGGTAAAACAGTATAGTATGCTTGCATTGCGGCTTGTGTAAACGACACACTATAATCTAACCGACAGGCAGATATTTTACCAGCGGAGACATTTTGTTAATTGACTATTAATACTAAACAGTAGTCTTCAAACCTCTCTAATAGGACCCCCCGGACGATATCCTTAGGATGGGACCTTGAACTGAAATTCCATTTATCAGTGCTATACACCTGGCGTGCAAAAGTATCAGCTCTAAAGGCTCGTCTGTACCTGTCCGGGACGTCCAATTAATTAGCCCGAAATCGACAGAAACGGACGTAAATCTAAACAAACTAACTCCAATACGACCGCTTAAGGAGGTGCTTCAAGCAAGAAAAAGTAAAGCAAAAAGTTTCTATTTGAGCTTTCTGCTTTACTTTTATTTTGCTTTAAGCACCCGCCTGCCTAAATGACCGAAGCATTAGCTCAGAACTGTAGTTGTCGTAATAGAGGGGGTTTACTGTACTGTAGTTATGTATAGTAAACCTCTATTACGACCACTAGACGAACCCCAATTGATTGTATGAAAGTCAGGTTACCGTTTAAAGCAAGGTAACAGTGAAACAGAAAGCTTCTACATGAATATCTTAATTGCACCCAATAACTCACACAATTTAGTGGTCGTAATAGTGAGGTTTTATTTTTTTTGTATTCCAGTGTATGGAGTTCCTTCAGAACATTGAGGGTGAGCGTGCAGGCAAAGCCAAGGGTGAGGTCGTCGA
The DNA here is from genome assembly GCA_922989275.2 of Gari tellinella. Lineage (NCBI taxonomy): Eukaryota > Metazoa > Mollusca > Bivalvia > Cardiida > Psammobiidae > Gari > Gari tellinella. The sequence continues at coordinate 60,464,874 of OV277858.1, forward strand.
TGAGCACAGTATTAGTAGCAGTGTAAGTAGTTAGACGTATTATCCAAAACAGCTGGTTCCTGGGTTATAAATACTTTCAGTTGAGTCTGAGATCGTTCTCAGGCAGTTGCTTGGTCAGGGTTGAGCATATGCAGTAATGCAGACTCCTTATGCTTTAATGGTGTCCAGCATAACCCGCCATTTGAAATAATAACGATAGCGTCGTCTTTTTAGTGGCAGCTATATACAGGTTTAACTGTAATATATTATATTCAGTGCTATATTCAACATAGCTGATTTCATTGATGACATTTTATTATGGAAAGTAAACTACAGTAAAACCTTTCTATTACGACCACTAAACTTTTTTATTACTAGGAGTTTAAAACAAGTGACTTCTTAAAGCAAGGTGACAGTACAACAGAAAGCTCATATAGGAGCTTTCTGTTTTACTGTAGTCTAGCTTTAAGCTGTCTTTTATACAATCAATTTGTCTTAGTTTTAGTGGTCGTAATAGAGAGGTTTTACTGTAAATAATTACTATCAAGTTTTCTTGTATGTTTCCGCCACACCTCTTCGAATGAGTAGTGGCAATAACGAAGTCTGGTTATCAGGCTCCAAACTGTTTGCCACTCAGGTTAAACTGAATTAGCTGACTTGTCAAAACCATGTTATTTTCTACATTTAATTGCAAATTTGCGTTTGTGTTTCGTTTGCGTTTAAACGGGAAAGAATAACGTGTTTTTCACTGTACTCTCTATTTGCAGCATGAATTCTACTCTTACCTGGCTGCTGATGAGTGTCAACAGGAGATGGTCGAGGTAGAACTACCATCAGAGAAGAAACTCTTCCGGTAAGTTACAGGTTTATTCATAACCAAGTTAGGGCGTAATAATAGGCGTATTCGACTGGCAAAACGTTAGCTATTCCATCAATTGAGATTACACCACGAAACAGATCTGACCAATCAAAACATTGTTTATGGATTCTGTTTGGCGTCTATTGCTCAACGAACTCAACAAGGGTTTACAACCGATATCTTTCGTACTCCACGGCGTGTCGGATAATGACGTAACACTACCAGTCGAACAAAATACGTGCTCCACGAGATTAAATTGCTCCACGACAATTATCCAGTCGAAAACGCCTAACCAACAACTTTAGGTAGTGTAGATCGCTGAAGCCTTATAGTGAAGAGAATATGAAAAATATAGACAATACAATTTTATGGAGTTCTTTCTGAGTGGCAAACAGTGTTTGGTGTAACGTCTTTCCGGCGTCTGGTCTGGCTCCAAACTGTTTGCAATGGATATACATTCAACATGTACAGTATTCCCTCCCTTCAACGGCCCTCCAATCAACGACTCCTTCCTTACAACGACTATTGATGCAGTATCCTATACAGGACAATTATATCTAACGGTTTTACTGTTGCAATATCGTCTGCTTAAAATTGTCGTCTACTTTGTTTGCTTAAACTTACATATAAGTAAACATTTTGATAGAAGAAATATAATGACGAGCGACAAACAGCTTGAATCCAGATCAGACGCCGCGTTACGCGACGTCTGGTCTGGATTCAAACTGTTTGCACATGTAAGTCAAACCTTAATCCCCCTATTACGACTCCCTCCGAACAACACACACACTATGTGTCTCCCATTGGGTGTCGTTGTAGAGAGGGAGCACTGTGTATACATTTACTCTTCTGCGAGCGGTTACTTGTCTGTTGTCTGCACACAGGTTGTGTTCTTGATCCTAATTCGTTGATACTCGTTTCTTTAACCCGTATGTGCCTAGCGTCCTATAAAAGAGACATATGCAAACCGTGTAGACTCTGATCTGACGCCGCATGCTGATAGGAAGGACAAAATGAAAATTTAGTCCAGATAACCCTCATATAGAAAATGGACTGATAAAATGTATAAGCATGAAATAATCCACTTGGCGCAAATGAGTTAATATATCGTCACATGCTATAATGAAATACACACGGACGTTTTTAAAGATACCATTTTACAATGATAACCGACTTGAATTGTGTCTGCAATTATTTCAACGACTAATGCTAGGTGTAACAATTCATGTACACTGTGTAGTGTTTATTAGTGTCACACAAATGTGTTGCACTTGTGTAGAGTTTTTACTATATATCATATCATTATATTTGTATTAATGTTAATAACATTAAACGTATTCATACAATTTTTTATTAAGAAATTTTATTTAACTTTATTGTATATTTTATATGTTTATAGATTCTACCAAATGGTGAACTATTATAATATCAATAAAAATCGCTTTTACGCCCTTTAAAAATGTTACTTTCCCATTGAAATGAAGCGCAACAGAACTACAATGCTATAAATTATTATTGTATATTATATGTCAATTATACATATACATGTATACAATATATATATTAATGTTGACAATTTATTTTTATCGGAGAGTCATTCAGTTAAGAACATGCCCAGACGCCGAATTACTCGGGTCTTATTTTTTAGCTCACCTGAGCCAAAGGCTCAAGGTGAGCTATTGGGATGGCCCTGTGTCCGGCGTCCGTCGTCGTGCGTTGTCCGTCGTCCGTCGTTGAATTGCTTCAAATGACATCTCCTCCAATACCGCTTGACAAAATTCAACCAAACTTTACAGAAATATTCCTTGGATCAAGCTCTTTCAAATTGTTCAAAGAATTAAAAACAATGCAGAACTCTGGTTGCCATGGCAACCAAAGTGAAAAAATAAGGAAATCTTAAAAAATCTTCTTGTCAAAAACTGCAAGGGCCAGAACTTAGATATTTGGCATATAGCATCGCCTACATATCCTCTATCGAGTTTGTTCAAATTATGCCCCTGGGGTCAAAATTGGCCCCACCCGGTCCCGGGGGTCACAGTTTTACATAGAGTTATATAGTGAAATTTTCAAACGTCTTCTTATCTGACACTAATATGGCCAGAGCTTTGATGTTTGGTATGGTGACACTTCTAGATGTCCTATACCAAAATTGTTCAAATGGTTCTGGTCGGTTGCATAACTAGGTCACAGGAGCTAAAAATAGATTTTTTTTCAATGAAAACTTAAAAAATCATCTTGTCTGAAACTACAATGGCCAGAGCTTAGTTATTTGGCACATAACATCGCCTACAGGTCCTCTATCAAGTCTGATCAAATTATGCCCCTGGGGTCACACTTTTACGTAGGGTTATATAGAGAACATTTCAAGCTTCTTCTTCTCTGACACTAATAATATTGCCAGAGCTTACATATTTTGTTCAAATTGATTCGGTCTGTTGCATATCTAGGTCAGTCCTGGACATAAATCATTATCTCCATTTTTCAGCTATTCTCAGGTGAGCGAAATATGCCCCATGGGCCTCCTGTTTTAAACTGTTTATACACTAGACAGCTGTCTTGCTGTTTTTATCTAAGAAAAAAATCCCTCCTGTCGATATGATTGTATATTTTATTGTATTTTATATACGTATCTTTTGTTGCCCTACAGTGTGAAGTAAGTATATTGATGTAGTATGATGCTACTATATTTAGCATAGCGTCATGAGAGTGGGAGCATTCCAATATTATAAGCAGACTTGACCCGGTATAACCAACGTTTACGTGACGTCTGATTAGGCTTTACTGCAGTGGAGAAGGGGTTAATCTTTCCCGATTAAACGAATTATAACGCAACCTCAATTTAACAAAATTCTGAAAACTGTGCATACGCCATTTGTCAAAGTCAGCAACAGTGTATCTATTGTGCATTCTCACCGTAGAAACTCTAACATGACGCCATGTTTTGTCACGTGACTGCTTATCTGGGTCTTCTGTTTACCAAACACTTGTGCTCCTATTCCCGTGACGTAGTTCACATGACAACTGTGCCATGATATTTACCGCACCTATCAAAACAAAATGAAATGGAGTAAAATAGAGATTATTTTTATTGCACATGTAGTCATGTAATCTAGTAAATGGTATATATTATGTTCATCAAACGTAAAACAAGACTCGCTGAAATATTGGTGATTTAGCTTTAAGTGTTTCAGACTGGTGGTAGATATATGGCACAGTTTAATGTATTGCTTAAACTACTAGCTTCTTTATTGCCCTCGCAGTCATATATTCAAACTTTCTTCAGCCATTTGAACGACACTTCAGCCCTATTATAATAAAGACTATCTCGGAGGCAGGCACACTTTTAGATAGTTATGGAGTACTTGTTTCATTGAGTGCCACGTAAGACGTAATGTACTGGAAATGGCCATGAGCGTTACACAACACTTTAAGTTTATATAGTGATACAGCGTAACAATAATATACCGTAGCTTCATGCAAGGCGTATAGTTTAACGAGCTTTCTGAACGACGCGGGAGATAGAGATGTTATCGCTGATCGTCGCGCATGACAATTATTTAGCGATTCCGTTTCTGATTATTATTCTGAGTGTAACAAAAGCCGTTTTGACAGTTGAATTCAGCGGCATGAAATATGTACTATGGTGATTATGTGTGAGAGTCACGAAATCATATTGACAGTATATTCTTTGAGCATCACACATGGAATTTCAAAGTGTATAGTGGTAATTATATTCAAGTGTTACACAAGACGTTTTGACAATTTTTTCGAGCGTCGTGCAAGTGTACTAAAGTGAGTATAATGTTTTAGTAACACACAGAGGACCTTTTGATAATTTCTTCGAGTCATGAACGAAGTTGTACAGAGTATATGTCCCAATGTTACACAAGACGAATTGAGCCAGTAAGACGTTGTAAAGTAATCCTCGCAAGACCTTTTGACAAATTCTTTTAGTGTCACTCAAGACATTGTACAGAGATTATATCTCTATGTCTCACACAATATATTTTGGCAAGACTTTCATCCAGTGTTACGTAAGTGTAATATAGTGTCAATATCTACTAGCGTTGCACAAAACGTATTGGTAGATTCCTTGAGTGTGGCACAAGCAAACATACTGAAGTTGAAAGCTTAACGGAAACTATTCATTCAATGTACATATAACCGGAAACAGTCCTTTTGCTTTGAATGTTGCAAGTACATGTCTAGCATGTGAGAGTATTTTTTCGGGCGAGCGGAAATGCGCTTCGACGATATAGACTGTTTCTGCACGTGCTCACTGGTATACATCGTACACCGGATGTTGCTCCAAATTGATTCGTAATCAACATTAAATTAATGTAAACAATGTCACACCAGGTTAGAAATACGTCTATTTCGCAGTTATTGTAACACATAAATATCAAACTTTAGTCGTACCGATTCAGAACATATGTCTGCATGTCACACACAAGCCTCTTCTGTTTTAAAGGTCGATTGGTCCGTGAATTATGAGCTTTTGGGCCGCTCGATCACCGCCAATGCGTGATAAGTTTGCACACATTGGCTGAATATGTGCATAATATACAGTTAAAATGTAATTGTATTTTACTGGTCCCCCGGTGTTGGCTAAAACAATGTTGTTAGCAAAGTAGGTCGGTTTACTGCAGCATCATTGTACTGCGTCTTGCAATACGTATGTACTGTTTCTTGTAAAACTAGGTATTTACTGTACTGCTTCTTGCGTTATTGATAAGAACAAAATGAAGACAACTAATAAAAATAATTCCTGATTTATGCCGTGAACAAGGACGAGTCATCTTTGTAAATGACTTGAAGATGAAAATACATATAGATTTATTAAGAGAAGACACGATCCCGAAAGATCAGTAAAAAAATTCACTCATTAATTAATCAACTAATTAATTAATTAATCAATAAATTCATGAATAACACGATGGTTATTTACAAACAGATTGGGTCCTAGAAAAACACCGAGTAACACGGCGTCTGCCCAGGATCCAAACTGTTTAATACTGCAAAGAGATACAACCCTGACATTTCAGATCAAAGGCTTGAAATTGTTCAAGAAACGTTAACTGAGGTTCCTTGCTATATGTTCAATAACTGCATGCTCGAGATTTTACGATATTACGAGCAGTAAGTATCATTTTATGATGACACTTGCGAAATTTTTCACAAATTAAAGAAAACACACATACATTTTCTGCAATCCGTGATATGCTAGTAGCGTATATGTTCCCTAACAACATAATAAGACGAAAATGTTGTCTCATTGAAGCAACATATCTCTGCAGGTAACGATGTAGTATTCTGTTCCACTCCTGAATGACGCCACGCTCTAATTCGCGGAAGTTCTGTTGTTGGGGTAGTGAACGTACCTTGCGTTTCAGTAAGGCCCACTCGATTTCTATCGGTTTTATATCTGAGCTCTTTGACGGAATTGTAATCAAGCCAATGTTACTTGCCCGGAATACTTTCAGTGTTCCCCTTGCAACACGGCATGGAACATTGTGTGTACTATCTAGTTAATGGATAATTGGTGTCTTTCGTACAATATTGTAATGAAATTTTTACCTCTCTCAAATACGTACCAGCTTCCATCATTCCGACGGCAACAGCACGCTGGTGTAATGTCATCCTGGCCATGTTATATGTTTTGTGTCCAGCATATATTTCCAGACTTCAGTCGTATGAAAAGAACACGTGTTTGACAACGTACCTTTAAAGAGACTCGCAACCGGATGGTGTACTTGTCAAAATAAAATAGAATACTCAAATAAAAGCAAATTTGTGGCATTATTTGGCTTCTGACATTAAAAAAATATGATCAGTCCAAAAAAAGTCTCAAAAGCCGTCACCGAATCTTATTTTTTTTTTAGATATTTCCTATCGTTTTTCTATAGCGTTAGTAGACGGTATAGTTGTTGTTGTTGCTTCTCTACACGGGCTCAGACATAAACCCGAGCCGAAAAAGGTACTATCAATCGCTACCAGTGAAGTACGTTAATTCGCTACCATATAGATAGAGAGCGCCAGTAGCCGCGTGGGTAAAGGCGTTGTTTTTTTCATGGTTGTCTCCGCATGGTGGGTCACGGGTTCGAATCCCACCAGAGCTTCTTCTGTCTTTTTTTTTTTGAAATGCATTTTTTAACAGAATTTATTATCGTAAACTAAATCTTACCCATTTATATAAGCATTTGACATATATTTACAAATTACTATTTTTAATGCTAAATTCGGTTGCGAGCCTCTTTAATGCACGTGCAAATCATGCATAACATGCATGCATGCAAATTCTGCGAAGCTTTAAGTTTCTCGGGCACCAGAACATCGATTTCAATAATTTATACAAGGCATGTGATTCCTGTATGAAACCTCAAATTGATACGTGTTGTATTTCGAGACCAATTAGAAATTTTGTTGAGTGTATATCTTTTCCGTCAAACCTCGATATTCTTTTAACCTTTATCCTGCTATAACGGCTTGACAGATTTTCCATACAGCTTGGATCCGGATCAGACGTCATGTAACTCGATGTCTATTCCGGATCCTAACTGTTTAACACTCGGGCGCTGTTTTCTCCGAAACTTCACTAATCGGAAGAAGTTTAAAATTCAGCCAGACGAGAGCTGCAACAGACGACAATTCAATTTGTTTCCGCGTTATAAGGGTAAACATTGAAATAAAGTTCGGATCTGTATGCGTTATAGGTTAAAATCCACGAATACTTTTCAGAGAGTAATGTAAATGGTCATATAAGTTCTCATGTTCTAAGATCTTAATTTCTCCAATAACTCTATAAATCAACCACCTATTTGCTTCATCTTTTTATACAATTTTTACAAGTGGTCACATCAGAGAGTTTTCAATGGTATGAAACATTCCAATTCAACAGCAGAGAGATGGTGGGGGACGATACTATCCTACTTGACTGAGTTTGTAACAAAAAATTGAAGAAATAATGTTGAAAATCCATTTTAACTACATCAATGACCGACGATCCGGTCTCTTTATAGATTAGTTTTTTTTCTCAGATTTACTGATTGCATTTCCAACATGCAGTACAGTAGAAATGCAAGATGCGGTACAGTAAGCAGTCACCTGCTTCCAAGACGCAGTACAGAGATTGTAGAATGAAACGTTTAAATTTGCAAAATGTGCAACTGTTTCGCTAACACTTTGAGTAAATCCTAATACATAGGGTTACTTACTATCTGTAGAAGAGAAAAAAGTATATTGACAGTTTATAATGCTCATATTCGACCAATTTGTGCAAACTCGGCACACGTTGGCGGTGATCGAGCGGCTCAAAAGCTCATAATTCACGGACCATTCGACGTTTGTAACAGAAGAGGCTTGTTTGTGACAGGCATACATTTGTTCTGATTCGATACGACTAAAGGTTTGATATTGATGAGTTACAATAACTGTGTAATATACGTATTTCTAACCTGGTGTGACATTGTTTACATTAATTAACGTTGATTCCTAATCAATTCGGAGGATCATCCGGTGTACGATGTATACCAGTGGTGCTTATACTAGAAAATTTACATAAAGAAAATGATGATAAGCTTCATTGTCTTCATCGGTAGCTCAGTTGGTAGAGTGATTGACTAGCGACCCGGTGGCTATAGGTTCAATTCCCATTCGATTAAAAAACTATTTATTAAATGCAGTGTCCGATTTTATTGACTTGTATGTCCATAATGCAGTGATCAAGGGACATGTTATGTTTAGTCTTCGTTGGTTAGATCAGTGTCTACTATATTTTGTCCAATTATGTATGTCCATTTACGTTTTCGTTTAATGGATTACAAGTCAATAAAATCGGATTTAAGATTTGATCGAACTATCAAGCCACAAATTGAAGCTCATCAATCCTTTTGTATCTGTTTTTCTACATTTTCAAGATCGATATTGACCGTTATAATGCTTAAACAATATCATTAACCTTGTATGTCTTCAATTTTTCAAAAGAAAAACTGTAATTAAAACAAATCCTTACACTAAGCTTTCCCTATATCACCAACAATTTGTTTGAATAGAATGATAAAATAAACATTGAATGAGTCTTTTTTTGTAGTTCAAGTGTTTTTTATGAAAAAGTAGCATTTTACAAAATCTAAATAACAGGTACATGTAATATCTTTCTGAACACATTTATTCAAAATGTGTTTTGATTTTCTTGTAAAGAATGCTATGAACAACTTATTGCACGAGACTATTGCACGGGTCATTGGCTTTATTTAATTTTGAAAAATACTTTCTCATCGAAATTTCAGGGTTTTTTTCTAAAATAGAGATCTTAAAGACAAACCAAACGATACATTTTGCCTATATCGCACAGCATGTTTCTTAGACTAGTATTATTCTTCAAGCAAAGTTTCATAACATCTTCATGAAAAGTAAGCTCACAAGCGAGCTACCTTAAATCAGAAACTATCATGTGTGATACACAGTGTATATAATTTCAAAGGTGAAATAAAACAGTGTATAGTTCCATTCGACGTACATGTATATAGAAGGCCTCGTCATAGGTCAAGTACCATTTATATTCATATACCATTTAGAATCTTGTCTACATATTCACACAATAGAATATAGCGGTCATAAATATAGTTTTAGTATTGCTCACGCATATAGGGTATTGCGATTTTTGCCACAGACAAATCATTGTACTGTTGTAGCTTTGCTTTAGATGTATTTTGTTTGCGAACATATGACTTCAGTTTTTCATTCAAACATGTTTTATGTCTTAAACTGTAGTTTCGGTGTTTTCTTTCGCTGTTTTATCTGATTCGTTTTATTGAAATTGTATCAAGAGATGCTTTTTATATTTCTATTTTATAATATAACAATGTATTCAGTGTTTTGTTAGAAATCAAGTAAACACAAGGTGCAAGTGTCGCTTAATTGTTGTTCATTTGAAACTTCTAGAATCCCTAGAATGGATCTTCATTAACTCTGTGAAACCTTGGTATTATTTTCGTCTGGAACATTTGTCGTCTGCTACTTGTCTAAAAATAAAATGAGTTTACTCACTAGGAAGGCTGTGAAGTTGAACTGTTGAAATAACATGTAATTCAGTCAATTATTATCGCTGAAAAGTTTCTTTCTACAGAATAAGGAATGTTTCTTCAGGCTGTTGTGTTTGAAACATTTACGAACATCAACTGTACATTCCTGCATTGGAATAATCGTCTATTCAATATTTTGTATAAACCATTAAACGACTATATATTAGTCTTCAGTCTCTTACAAAAGATTTTGAAAGAGTTAAGAAGAATTCTGGAATCGTGCTTTTATTTGCTGTTGTTTTAAAATTATTTTCAGTATATATCTATGTTCGTCTATCTGACCTTCATTCAAATCAATGTATATTGCAATAAGTTTGAATATATAACGATTATGAACGTTTTCTGCCTGTTTTCAATGAAAGCAACGAAAATATTTCACATTTAATAAATTGTAAATATTACTTTGCGTTTAATTCTGGTTTTGTAGGCTATTTTGGAGTTTAATACTTTATTAGCGGATGGGTGATGCACTCTACCTTGTGTGAAGCTAACACTGAAATGATTGATTATGAAACTATCATAAAGTCTGTAACTTAATGAGGGAAACGGTCAATCAGAAAGTTCCAAATGAACTTTATCCTGCAATCACTTATGCTAGAGAGTAATAGCTTTCTTCAAAGAATGACCGTCTAATTCATTTCAGCCTTTTGCTATGAAAGAGGACATTGCCAAACAGTGTAGACCGTGATGGAACGTGACGTTACGTGGCGTCTCACCAGGGTATGCATACTTGCTAGTTCATATATAATAAACTGCTGTTTGGACAGACACTACAGTGTCTTTAGATGTCCATTGTATAAAATGATTTGTTCCAGCTTGCTTATAGGGAGAGTCCATTGCAATATCCAGGAATAAATGGGTTAGGACTTGTTAAAATTGCATGCACTGTTTGAACACATTGTATCCAGATCATGACATCCAGTGAATGTTGTATGTTTTAGCGTGTCCGACCAGTCCGGCGAAATGAGCTGTCATGAGGTTAAAAGCGGATGCATCTGTATGTCAGACTTCAAGAGTGAGGCAAGTAAAAACTGTATAGACATCTGTATCTCTGGGGTCAAAAGTGATGTAAGTTAAATCTGGAGGCAGCAATGTCTCTAAAGTCACGAGTGAGGTAGGTTACATCTGGATACATCAGTATCTCTGACGTAACGAGTCAGGTTATTTACATCCGGAGACATCAGTATGTCTGGTGTTAAGAGTGAATTATGAAAAATCTGGAGGTATCCGTTTCTCTGGCGTCAAAAGTGGTATAAGAGGGAAATTCTGGAGACATGAGTATGACAGTGTTTCTGATGTCAAGAGTGAGGTAAGTGTATTCTGGAGACATATACATGTATGTCTCTGACTTTAAGAGTGACATAAGATAAATCTTGAGAAATCAGTACCTATGACGTCATTAGTGAGGTAAGTGTAATGCCTGGGTCACACATTCACGGATGACAGTCCCGGATGGATACGGACGAAAATGCTACGGACTGTGATAGATCCGTGAGTTTCTACGGTATGAGAACGGGTCAGAAAGGGTTTCTACGGTTTTGTTACGGGGAGTATCGCGGATGAGCTTTTAATTGTCGGGGACCAGAACGGATTACTATGGTTTCTCACGGACTCTTACGGGTTTTCACGGAATAATACGTAGTACCTTACGGAGTAATACGGGTTGCTACGGTGATATACGATTCCGAACTGGCTTCTACAGTTTGCGGCGGAGACTTACGGGTACATACGGATGTACACGCACACATAGTTACACAAACACTTATTTTTGTGATTGCTCGGCGGTAGTTCATTTTACACAGAAATGACCACTAAAAAGAAAGCTTTCTGTTTGAAAAAGACAATTGACAGCTCAAAGCAAAGTGAAAGTAAAATAGAAAGCCCTTGCGCGGATGTTCTGTTGTACTTTCACGTTGCTTTAACATCACCTGTCTCAAATACCTTAAACATTTTAGCACTTTACTCCATAGTTTGTTTTAGAAAGTTGAATACTTAAAGCGGGTTTAAAGTAGAGGCGGAATGCGTCATAATGCGTCTTCTGCCTTACTTTAAGCCAAATTTAAGCTTAAATCTGCAATATACTAGAGTATTGAAATATGTGTTTATGCTGGAATTATTTTCCTGAAGAAAAAAAAATGTCTTAAATAATCAAAAGTTCATATTCAAAAACATGTAAAATGTGCAGATTCTAATATACTTTGCAGATTATTGATATAAGAATGAATGCCCTTTATTACTCGTCTTTATATGTATTATATTATATAATGCTGATAGACATGTATGTCTTTGCTGAATAAAACATATCATATCATATCAATTAACACAATTTTGGGGTCGTAATTGAGGGGTTTTACTATTTGTTTTGTTTTTGAATTTTACAAATTAAACACAAGTAGTGTACATTTTCGTAATGTGTTTTTATCCATAATTAATACCTTCAAAGGTATAAAACAGTTGAAAATCGAAAAGCATACTTTATTCTAAGGTACAATATTATCAAGAGGACATATCTCATAACTCCTTCGCTGCAAAAATCAAACACTCGTACCATATGCCAATAGTTTGAATCCTGATAAGAAACCGTGTCAGTCGGCGTCTCACCATTTTCGAAGCCTTATGATACTATGATCATATTCATAGTTAAAATATTAAAATTTAGCTTTTCAACAAAACAAATTTTTTTCGCAGTAAAGACGTTAAAATGTACTATTAATCTAAATTGATCTACAGAACTAACTTGTCTACTTTTTTTAATTGACATATATAATGCAATCTATAACAAATAATGCATACACATAAAATACACATGATATGCTCACCAAAACCAAGGACATCACATACAAGGTAAAAAGTGTACCCTTTATTTCCACTGTGGTTCCCGATTTATGAGCTATTTCTTAAAATATATTTGCCGACAATTTTGATCCAGATGAGACGTCGATTAACTCTATCCAAATTGATATACCAACGGACGTAGTCGAGGTGTACAGCGCCCGATCACGACGTCAGGGGTCTCGAGTTTGATCCATCGTCGGACCAAGTCCTTCTGATGAGACTTTATAAACCGAGGTCCGATGTATCAGTGCTTTTCACTTGGAATCTAAAAGAACCAAGGAACTATTTCGATAAAAAGAGTACGGCATCGCGTCCGGCTCTATGTATTCACTCCATTCTCTCTCTCTCTCTCTCTCTCTCTCTCTCTCTCTCTATCTCTCTCTCTGGGCGTCCAATTGGCCCATAGATTGCAGAAATGGACATAAACAAACAAATAAACCATCTAGTGATACTGTTCCATATCTGTGTATCCGAACACCCGCTTTCTGCACCCATATTTACCAAGAAGAATTTATAGTCAGCGTCCATAAGGGCCATAAAAACTATTGAATTGTAACATTTATAGTTAAAGTGCAGCACTCCACCACCCTTCGGCTGTTTGATGGCCATGTAATTTCTACCTAGTGTACCTAGAACATGAGGGAAGTTCCATATTTCCTCGAACTGGTGTGCCACTTCCAGCCATTCTACAAGAGTGGAAAGAGTGGTTACAACCTCTTTCATGTATTCCTCGATAATAGCCTCATATACTCCTTTTCATAATGATATTTATGGTGTAAAGTGCTACCCTAAATCCATACATCAGTCTGTAATTACCCCCTGTTGCAAGGTGCCTAAAATATTGCAAGTATTATCCTAGGGCTGATGGCTTTCCTATAACAAGGGTCTTTCTTAGCTATTCTGTGGCGAAATCTTTCAAGAAGCTCCGCGAACAACTGTGCCTAATTTCATTCATCAATATCTCATACTGGCCACGAAGCTGTTGTCTATGAAACCAGTCTATCGACCACCATCTCCTTTCTTGCCTCTTTCTCCTTAATCGATTTAGTTCAAACACGAAAGAAATATTTTATAGAGCATCTCTGTTAAAGACAACAACATATCATGTCTGTAACTCGTTATTGCGTACACAATCAAACAATTTATTAAACAAGACCATAAACACTGAGGAAATGGAAATGTGTTTTCACACAAGTATATTTAGATGTGTTTTCAATTAAATTATCCGCTTGAAATTAAAATAAAAACCGTACTGAACCGTACTACCCCGATCTAGAACTTAAATGACCATGTGAGCCCGTAGAAAGACGTATTTATCCGGCACTTTCCGTGTGGAAACGTTTCGGACCTTAGACGTCCTGTTTGAACCGTATCAGTCCGTGTACTAAGGCTTACAATTGATGGACTGTTCCTTTCCTCAACAACATTGCAGATTTTACAATATTAGCTTCCGAGTCTTACAGACCCACTTTAGTTTGGAAATGGCATTTACTATTATAGTTTAGTTTACTTATAACGAATTTGGATACTAATATATAAACTGCTATTTTCTAATATTTCGACCTCTTAGGGCCTTTTTCAAAGAAAATCACGTAAAAACACAACATTTCGACCTCTAATAATATTAATTTAATTCCCTATCTGGAATATTGAAAAAAAATATTGTGACATTGAATTTGACGAAATATATATAACGAAATTATATTTATTCCGTATCTGTTATGAATGTATAATAAAATGTACATGCTTGTTATAACAAAATTTGGATAAAGCGGCAAAAGAAATCGGACAGTCCCACTGAATTCGTTATAAGTGAGCTTCACTGTATATTTATTTTACACACACATTTAGTCTGTAACCCCCTCTCCCACTAACCCCCCCCCCCCCCAAAAAAAAACCCAACCAAACAACAACAACAACAACAAAACAACAACAACAAAACAAACCCATTCCAATCCCCTCCCAAAAGAATCAACAACAAAATACCCCCCCCCCCCCAAAAAAAAAAAAAAACCCACAAAAAAACAAACAAACAAACAAACAAAGCCTGCGTTTATGCTTAAACTAGTATTTCAATTACAAACAGTTTGGAGCCTGATCAGACGCCGGGTGACCCGGCGTCTGATCAGGCTCTAACCTGTTTGCCACTCAGATTAAAACAAATATTTAGAATTGTCAAAAAAGTCATTTTCTGGATTTCATTTCAATGCGTTTGTGCTTCGTTTGCGTTTAAACGGGAAATAATAAGTATTCTCTTCTGTCAGTGAGCTTCACTGTGTTTTAGTTTTGTAGCCATAATTTGTCTGTTACTTACAGGATGTCTTCCTGTTTGATTCTTCCGAGCAAATCTTTGTCTGGGTTGGAGCCGGGGCATCACCAGCTGAGAAGAAGAATGGCATGACCTATGCTCATGTAAGATAACCTTACCGATACAATTATACAGTTGTATAAAATGGATTTTCACATGTTTACCTATTCCTCATGCAATCACATGTCATGTTTCAACCATGGCCTTATAATTGCGTCTCTAGCCGTTTAGTACGCTTATCGCATTTACCACTGAGACCTTTACACGACAACTTCACTTTCTAATAATAGAGTCTTGTCCATTGTACTGTCCATGACACCCACTCGTTTGTGTTTGCGTTAGCAGTTTAAAAAACAGTTTAAACTTTTTTTTAACTTTCTTATTTGGACCACTCATACATTGTGACATAACATTTCCGTCCATGTGCAAATTTTGACCCCGCTGACCTTGATTTACCTCAGCCTTTGCGCTTAACCCATTACCCCATAGCCTGTTTATAGTTTTGAAAATAGGTGACTACTTAAAGCAGGTTGAAAGTAAAGCAGAATGCGCCATATGGCGCATTCTGTCTTACTTTCAGTCTGCTTTAAGCTTTTACCAGCTAGAATATGGAAATTATTAAATATGACACATATTCATTACGGTTTATATTGGAACTATTTTCTTCAGCGGATGAATAAAATGCATGTGCTAAAAGTCGCTTCTATAAGGGAAAGGGTTAAAGATCGAAATCTGCATTTAAATTTTTGCTCACAACTATAGCGTTTTTACTTGCAACACACATACCTTAGGATGATGCATTTCCATCTGTGTGAAATTTCAATATGTGTTTTAGCGTTGAAAATTGTCCACAAAGGATATATACCCTTTATTTGACAGGTTTAGTACTTGCAATAAACAAACCTTAAAACAAAACCTTTCCATCAATGCGAAAAGTTTGACCCCTGTGACTTTAGCCTCAGCCTCTGCATTTGAGTTTCCAAAAGTGTTATTATGTTTTGAAAAGTGTTCACAAAAACTTTACCTTTGGACCTACAGCGCTCATACTTGCAGCACACATCCCTTTAGGTTAGACATTTCCACCTTTGATCTATTAATTGCTTGTACAGTAGGGAAGATGTTATTATTTCCTAATGAGCGCGCTCGTTTGTTGCTAAAACACTTATTTCCATAGCAGATAGAGCTAGATCAGACATCGGGTAACAACGGACACTGGGTAACTCGGTGACTGATAAGGCTCCAAACTCTTTGCCACTCGGCTTATTGAAATTATTTCCCTAAAGCTGTTGTTTCTGCATTTGCAGAAAAAAACAGCTTTAGGGAAATAATTTCAATAAGCCGAGTGGCAAAGAGTTTTGTTGTTTTTTGTTTTTTTTTCCTGCATTTGTTCGGCGCCATATGACCATTTCATGTGTCGCGGTGCCGTAAACCCCAACTCAATCAATTCTGCATTTGCATTTACTTTCGTTTAAATGGGAACAAAATAACGCCTTCTCTCCAGTGTATGGATCTAAACTCTTTGCAAATGCCATTGAAGTTTTATTTCTTTTTTGTCTTTACAGAGACACTGCATGAAAACAGACCGCCCATTCTTGCCCATCCACGTACTGAAGGAAGGCAAGAGCTGCGCATCTCTTGACATCGCTCTTTCAGCATAAACCTCGCCTAAACCACGCCCACATTAGAGATGAGGGCGGTGCTATAATAGTTCCTACAGGCGTACAGTAGTGGTACTCCAGCCTCGGAAATATTCTTCTATTTTAGAAGGTTATTTCCTGTAAACTTAGAGGACTTTGGTGTCGTATACAATAGTGCTTATAGTGATTATACCGCTTAATTTATTTTCCGTTTCTACTTGTTCACTGCAGTATATCTCTTGAGCCACCAACCAGAAAGGAAGAGTTGTTGTCTTTAAAATCAGTTGAAAACGTAGTGCAGGAAGAAAGTAATATAGAAACTCATTCTGAGGTATTTTGAAATTGCTTTCGTCCTGGGTTCATGCTTATAAAGCGTTGGAGATGAGTCTGAGATCAATCTCAAGCAAATGCTTGAGAACGATTTCAAGTTATCTCCAACGCTTTATGAGCGAATGCTATGGAACGCCCTGAATTTTGTATTTGCCTACCATATAACTCAAACAGGTATTTTAACTGAAGTCAAGTCTACGTTCAGCGACCACAGAACCACATCTATTTGAAGACAGATGGCTGCTTGGTGTAAAAGTAATGCAAAATATTGCTCAAAATGGCACTAGGTTACTTCGTTTAGTGTGTATTGCCAATTTGTCTTAGAGATAGATCATGCATTTTCTTTTCAATTGTCGCTGAATACTGATTTGTTTTCAGTAGTTTTCTAACAACAAAGTGTTGTTTGTAATAAATTTTCGTTATTGGAGATTACAAGGTATTACGAATAAAAACACTGTGGGGCATAGAGTATGCGCGGATCCAGAAGGGAAGCGTTTATTTGGGGAAAAAATGTCTACATTACTGTAGATGTTAAATCTTCTCGATTTGAACTGATGGTTTGGGAAAACTCGTTAGATCCGCTCATGTAGAGGCATAGTATAACAACTGACTTGCTCATTTGATTATCTGTTTGACAACTATTAAACACTGTAGAAGAACAAGTATTTGACCATTTCTCCATTTTCCTAATTCTCAACTCTGTTAGGGCTTTGCGTTGTGACTTTTATCTTATTTGCTCTTTTGACGTCTAAGGACCAATGGTTATGGGTTATGGTGATTCTTTTATATATCTTTGCACTTAATATCTTATAAAATAAACTATTTAAAAGTATAGTTTGTTGTCTGTTGTTCATTTATTAGAACTAGTTCCAGATATAT
Source organism: Gari tellinella (assembly GCA_922989275.2). Taxonomy (NCBI): domain Eukaryota; kingdom Metazoa; phylum Mollusca; class Bivalvia; order Cardiida; family Psammobiidae; genus Gari; species Gari tellinella. The sequence goes on from OV277858.1 coordinate 60,482,784, forward strand.
TTTTCTTTCAGTTGAACCCTTATAGCACCTAGGCCCAATGGTATAAAGCGGTTGAGTTGAAAATAATAGCGTTCTCGGGCATTTCATTTGTCAGATTTGAGCAAAAGCTCAAATCTGACCCAATCAAATGCTTGATAACGATCTCAGACTCAACTCAAACACTTTATCATTTTGCTCAAATCTGACCAATCAATTGATTGAGAACTATCTCAGACTCAACTCCAATGCTTTATAACTTTGGACCCAGAAACATTTTATCATTTATTTTCCGTTCATCGCCATTATAAAATCGGCTTTAAAATATTGCCTAAACTGTTATTTAAAAGTAAAATTTAAAATTCTACAGCAGTTTAAAGTAATTGTAGTCAAGCGTAAAACGATTTGGATCCTTCTCAGACGCTTCTGAATAGAGTCTTAACCGTTTTTAAAGTCGCGTATGAAGATGGAAGTTTAGACGTAAACGCTAAAATTAATTCATTTTAAAACAATTTTACCAAAAAAATGTTTAATTAAAAAAATTCAATAAAAATCAACAAAGAATGAAAATCTTACCACGTTTCAAAATGCGATCTTCTGCATTCAAATCGAATTAACCAAGCCGGCAAAACAAAATGACGTTCACATCATATCCGTCAAAGTCTGAAGCGACTTCCCACAAAATTTCATAACAAATTAAAAAGGTTTGAGAATTTTTTCCTACTTTTAACTGCACAAGTGGTGTAAAAAGAGTTACATCTTACCTATCAAAAAACGGTTATTTTTTTCGCGTTTTTATGGCATTATAATGGTAAAATTTTTCTTCTTTCGAAACATTTTCTATACCACTGGAATGACAATCATTCAACCTTCATAGCGATGTATAGCATTTGAAGAATAACTTATATTGTGAAAGGAAAATGTATTTTAAGGAAAGCGACCCCTGCATTAGTACGAACATCGTGCGCGACGTCATTGCAATTAACCTTTTTGGCGCCAAATAAATCGGGAGAAATTTACCCCTTCGCCGTTTTGTGTCGTCTGCTTCAATATTGTCATCTGTAAGAACGTTTTAAAGAAATATTTAAGGTAGAATGACTTTAGAAATTTCGATACGAGTGTCAAACAGTTTGTATCCTAATCAGACGCCGCGTTGCGTGGCGTCTGATCAGGATTTAAACTGTTTGTAAAGTTGCATTTATGCGATTTCGGTGCTGAAAGGGTTAAATGTTTAGTTTATGTATAAGACAAGTTTTAAACATTTCACTGACATAGATTTAGATCTACTGTCATGAGCAAAGGTTATCGTCAGCATTTTCAAATAGAGAAATTGCACTGAAAATTTATTTAGTTTCAAATAGTTAGGATCTTGATCAGACGTCGGATGTGTATCGGATGAATGCAGTTTACAAATTTAGGGCAAAGGTCAATGCTAAGGGGTGACAGGGATGTCAAGTATAAAAGGCCCATGTGCAACAATGCAAGAGTTATTGTTAAGGTTTTGGTTAAAGTTTGATTGAATAGGTCGAAGGTCAAGGTCAAGGTCATGTGGTCAATGTTAAGGTTTTGACACACACAGACGGACGGGCAAAATCATATGTCCCGAATCATAGATTCTGGGGGCATAATAAGAAAAATGCGATACTCGTACCTGTTATTGATTACATTGAATATGATTCTATTTATAGTTACACCACTACGGAAGTCGGAAAGTGTCGATCGCATATTGTTTTGTAATTCCAGATATTAATTTGAATATTTTGCGCCAGCATCAGGCGAGTGTGGTTTACGTTATTCTCTCCCCTTCAATGGAAACTACACGTCAACCAATGAAATGTATAGAATGGAGGGTTTTTGAGTGGCAAATAGTTTTGAACCTAATCAACCAACAGGTCACCAGGCGTCTGATATTTCTCATAAGTGTTGTCAATGGAAACATAGTATTTAAGTATGAAAACGTCAATTATGAAAGAAACCCTAATCGCCTCTTTTCACTTTTTAAGGTAATTGGTATAAGCTGGCCTGAGTTGCAGTTTGGATCACCGACAGGGTCATGTCAATTAATTAAAACAGTGTACAGTGGAGAATATGTTAACTTAGTGGACACATTAAAGCATAAAAATCTATTTCCGTTGAGAATAGCTTGGAGTCAGATCAGACACAGGCTTAAAACTATTTACCGATCAGAAACAGTAATTCGTCAGATTTTTTCAAAACAATTTCACTTTTAGAATTTTTTGAATTGTAGATTGATACAAGCTCAAACTATTTGTCACTCAGATAAAATAAACTCGTCCGATTTTTTCAAACACCTGTCCCTTATTTTTTTTAAAAAAGTTTCGTCATTAGCAGAAGTTCCTTCTGAGAAAATTGCCACTTCGAACCTGAGCACTGAAGGGCGCTTCCAATAACAGTCATAGGCAATACTGAACAACCCAATTACCATACCTTAAAATCAATATAGTTCAAACGTACACTGTGACCGTGTCCGTTGAGCTACGGGTTTTAGTCTACATCGAAAAGTTTACATTTTATTGTAAGTTTTTCTCCAAATTGTTCTATACTCCTACAGAATATAGGACACCCTATACCCTCACACTGCCACCAGTAACACCGCCCCAATAGATATATCTTGAAAATCAACAAGTTCAAAGTTATCTGTGCTATTGGTCTTTGTGCTGTGTTGAACCTTATATGTCACAAAAACTTATTTGTCACAATTGTGACGTATACGTGCGAATTCATCACAAGGGGGTTGCGACAGCCACAACGTGACTTTTTGATAGGGTTGACATTAGAACCGTATATGTCACAAAATTGCGAATTTTTCACAACGTGACCTTTTGATAGGGTTGACATTAGAAACGTATAAATGTTTGTTTATTATAGTGTCATTGTTTATCATAGTGTCACCCCTAGCGAAGTAGGGACAGTCACATTTGTGACGTATACGTTTGGTGACATATAAGGCTCTAACAAAACGTATATGTAACAACGTGACTTTTTGATAGGGTAGACAGTAGAAACGTATAAAAGTTTGCTTATTATAGTGTTTAAAACAATACTCTCCGTGTTGCTTGGTTGAGTACTGTATACTCCATGGCCGCGGTACACCTTTAGTTCATAAACATAAAGCTGTCCAAGAATTACACTATAGACCCCTAGCCAATGTGTCTATTATATCGAGTGCTGCAAAATGTGACATTTCTACCCCGTGTGACCTTGACCTTTTACCTTATGACTCAATTTAAACAGGCATTCTACTGCATATGTTTTGTCATCCTGTGAAATATAAGACCTCTATAAAGTAAAACAAACCTAATGTATCCCCTTATCCATCTACATGAGTGGCAAAAGGCTTTTTGAAAAGTGTGAGGTTTTCGTATGCACAAAATTTTGACATCCTTTTTTTAATTTATGTCGACATGTGAAGAATTCGTTTCTACTTCCAGGGGGGGGGGGGTATACTTTAATACGAATATGTCACACATGTTCTGACTCTAAGGCTTAGAGTCAGAACATGTGTGACATATTCGTATTAAAGTGTGACGCGTATTGACGTATTACAAACGGATCAGACGCGGTGTAATGCGGTGTCGGATCAGGATCAAATTGTTTTAAGTCAAAATGTCCAATATTCTAAATTTAAGAAAAAAATACAGACGAAATGGTGACAAGCAGACGATATTATATGTATGACTGATAGACGGGAAACAAGAACTATGACGTCACAATGGCAGTGAACGAGTTAATAGGCAAGATAAAACATTGAACGAAATACATTTATTTGTTGGAATTGTTTTAGATCTTCTACTCTGCAGACTGTTTGGATCTAGAAAATTAGAGTCTGATCGGGATCAGAAATGTTTTAACTCAAATTATATAATATATCATGGCTCCAACGTTATAAAGCTTTTGAGTTGAGCCTGAAGTCATTCTCAAACATTTGATTGGTCAGTCAGATTTGAACCTAGGATAAAATCTGACCATGAAATTGCTTGAGAACAAACTCGGACTCAACTCCAACGCTTTATAACCTTGGACCCTGGTTGTGAGAATATGTTTCAGAATACCCCCAGGAACAATTGTTATTTGCAACCAGTTGGGAGCCTGATCAGAGGCCACGTGACGCGGCGTCTGACCTGGATCCAAACTGTTGCGATTTTACTTGTCAATTGACCTAAACTTCAAATTAAAGCAGATAATTTAAATTAAGTGGTTAACGTTCAAGCAGACGATTTGGTATTCCGAAGGTTCAGATTCCTTATAAGTCAAACTACAAGTGCGACTTATACAGTGGAGAATCTGTTATTCTTTCCCAATAAACGCGTTTACGCTAAAACTATTAGTTGCAGTGCAAACAGTTTGGAGCCAGATCAGACGCCGGGTAACCCGGCGTCTGATCAGGCTCCAAACTGTTTGCCACCAAGATAAACATGAAATATCAGAATTGTCCAAAAGTTGTTCTTTTCTACGTTTTAGCGCTTTGCGTTTGCGTACGTTTGCGTTTAAACGGGAAAGAATAACAGATTCTCCACTGTATCTAGGACAGTGTGATCCGAGACTTTCGGAATGAACACGTCCATTTTCTGAATAATGATCAGTTCACATCGACCCTTGAGGGGTTGTTTCCAAAATATCACAAATATTAATTTTGACAAACAATGCAGTCCCTAGTCAGAGGGCTCCTGATTTGGGCCACACTGTTTGCCAATGATGTTTATATACATGTACTCGAATTGCGTACAAGAAGTTTAATCCTTTCATAACAAACTTTATCGTCTTTTTAAATGCTTTCACTGTCAGTCAGTGTTATGAATCATATTTTAATAGTTAAATTGAAGACAAGATTACTGAACAAATATTGATACGAGTGTCAAACAGTTTTGATCCAGAGCCGAAGCCGATGTAACCAATGCATTATCTGAATCCACACAGATCTTCGAAGTCGACTATACATTTCCATTGTTGTGAAACGGTTGTCCTAAATTCACCACTGCCAATTCTTATCTCTCCATTAAACCATTTCTAAATAGAATACTACTCAGTAAATCGTTAAGCCAATCGCGCTATTACAACCTAACAGAATCTGACCCAAATATTGTATTGGTGACAGTTAATTCATTGACCTTTGAAACTATTCCTGTTCCAGTGTAGTATTTTTGTTACTGTTCCAGTTTGTTTTTAACCATTGATTGCAGAATGACACATAGTGCAGACCGTAATCATAAGGCTCATATAGGAGCCCTCTGATCAGAGTCTATTCTTTTTGCTTATAATAAGTGTACTATACAGTAACATTATTTGTAAAAGACGCGTATAATCGTCGCTAGGGTTCATTGTGTTAAAGCACATTGTTAGGTGAAGTAAAGCAGAAAGCTGCTTTTGGGACCAACCATCTGTCGATGCCAAAAACTATCCGTCTTGTAAGCGCTCTCAGGTGTTGGACATTCGTTTTAAAGCTTCTATTTCGAAATACATAAACTTGGATGACGAACATTTCAAAGCAGACGATATAACGGCATGATATTACAAAATGATAGTAAAGCAGCATTCTGTATCATCTACAGTGCTCCCTCTCTACAACGACACCCATTGGGACATAACGAGTGTGTGTGTGTTGATCGAAAGGAGTTGTTATTATATAGGGAGGGAAATCGGCTTACATTTGCAAAAAGCTAAAATTCTGATCAAACGCCGCGTTACGCTGTTTGTCACTAGTCATCATGTTTAGTGTTAGTGTTAGTGTTTACTCTTTAGAGGCCACAATATTTATTCAATCTTTCTCAAACTTGCTCAGATTGTTTATAACCATAAGAGTTCAGATGTGTTCGATTATGGTTTGAAATCGGACTCATAGATCAAGAGTTATCTACCTTTGAATTGCTGAAAATGCCCCCCGCTGAAAATGCCATATTTAAGGGTGTTTACACTAGAGGCCATAACAGTTTAGATGAGTTTGATTATAATTAAAATCGAACTAATAGTTCAAAACTTATTTGCCATTGAATTGCTGAAAATGTCATATTTAAGGGTGTTTACACTAGAGGCCACAACAGTTTAGATGAGTTTGATTATAATTAAAATCGAACTAATAGATCAAAACTTATTTGCCATTGAATTGCTGAAAATGCCATATTAACGGTGTTTACACTCTAGAGGCTACCATTTTTATCCAGTCATTTTCAAACTTGTTCAGATTGTATATGACTATAAGAGCTCGAATAAGTTTGATTATGGTTAAAATCGGACCAATAGGACAAGAGTTATCTGCCCTTGAATTGCCGAAAATGCCATATCTAACAGCGTTTACACTCTTGCAACTACAGTTTTCAATGGATTTTGAATTATACTTGCACACAAAGTATATAGCTAAGCCTATAAGTTCTCGAAGGAGTGCAATTATTGTTGACATCTAATCATTGTGGCAATAGTTATCTGCCATTGATATATATTTTGAAATGCTAGATTAGGTTTCATTTGAGTATTGTTTAGGCTCTAGTTATCTGCCCTTGATGTACTTCATTATACTAGAATTATGAGGTTGTACACGCGCCCACTTATTGTACAGTCACCGTCACTCACTGTACAGTCACCCCTGCACCTCCAAGCCATATCCAAGAAGGATCTTGTGGAGTACATTCATTGAAGTTGAAGTATTCCAAAATTGTTTAAAAATAAATAAATATACCAAGTTAAAGTCTACTTTCAGTCCGAATGACCGCTCAGCCGACTGTACATTTACTCCCCTGATCATCGAGCCATCTTGCCTACAATATTGAGCACTGCTAACATATTGCGCAATCAATGCAGCCGCAGTACACCGGCTCAGACCCTTCACAGGTACCCATTTTAACCCCTTGGTGGAGAGGAGCAATTCGCGGTACATGTCTTGCTCAAGGACATTCATGTACATAATCGGGGATTCAGAAAAAAATCCCCTAGTCAGACCGCTGGTACGGCGGTGGATCGAACTCACGATCCCTGACACCGTAGTCCAATGTGTTAACCATTGAGCCACTACCGCCGGTTTACATGCTATACTACAAATTTGAATGTATATAGATTAAAACAGGTGAACATCAAATGTAAAGCTATCAGGCTTCATTACAACAGGGTGAGCGATATCAGGGCCTTCAATGCCCTCTTGTTTAGAACATTGATATTTCCAGTAAACATTTCATTGTTTGGACAATATCTCATATTGTCTGTATAGTTTACTTGAATATATTATTTAATAAAGAATAATATATATATTCCTGTTTATTAAAAATGGAACCTTTCTCCAAAAATGGTCCTGTCAGAATAAAACGGTGAGGTAATAATTTTTTATTTTAACAATTTTCACTCTCCATATGTTATATTTCAATTTAATCAAGGTTTAAATGAGGTTTGATCATGAGGGAATAAGCAGACCTGCGAACCACCTTAACTCAAACTAACCGGTAGTTCTGCAAATGAATTGCCTTGTTTTAAGCTCGATTAACTCGAACATACCCATATTTCAAAGTTAAACTGTAGTGGATTCAGAACAAACGCGTTAATTGGCAAATATAACGGATTCCCTACTGTAATGACGCTCCTTGGTCTACATGGTATGTGAGAGGCGATAGACATTCATTGATTAATCCCCACTTGTACATTAATCAAGCAAATCTACCAACCCTTATCAATGACGAGGGCACGACGAATGTACACATGCCTTTATACTGGTAGCCGGTTCTTTGTGCCCACCCCAATTCCATCATAATGTTATCAAATGCTGCTATAAATGGAAAGGGGGATTTATTTGTCAACCTAGATGAGAGCATTGCGATGTCTTACTCTTTTGGAATAACTCACATTCTCGTCCATTCGTTATTAACGGGTAAGGCTATTTTATCTCTATAAATGAAATCTACTTTAAATGCATTTTCTGTCACGCTCGACGACACTTTTATCTTCAAACAGTTTCGATACAGCGGCGTCTGACCTGGATCCAAACTGTTTGACAGTCTTTTCAAAACAAACCATTCTGGCATAAAAAAAACATAACATTCAAAATTTTATGAAAAAAAGCAGACGAAGTTTTTAAGCAGACGATAATATGGCTGTGACTGAAATATACAGGTTATGACGTCATAATAGCAGAACGGGTTAATACTGCAGACCTCATCTATTATGATCATTCAAAGAAGACTCGTTGTGTTGGAAGATAGATGATAGATTCATACAGGATTAAAGAAAAATCAAAACACTTTTAGGAATGTTTGTTTTATTTTCTTCGCTCAACTCTTTGCATGCTTGGCATTTTTTTCGTCTGCAACATTTCTGGTATGCTATATTGTTCTAAAAAGAGATTTTTTCTAAATTTCTTTTCAAAACAGCGTCAAACAGTTTGGATCCTGGTGAAACGACACGTTTCACGGCGTCTCATCTGGATTCAAACTGTTTGCAAAGGTAATCACCAAGGGCCCAAGGGGCATATCTGCCGCTAGCATGCAAAGAGTTAATAAAACAGGTATCCGTTGCAAACAGTTTGGAGCTAGATCAGACGCTGAGTTATTTGGTGTTTGGTCACGGACCTCAAACTGTTTCATATTGAAATTTCAAGATATCATCAAAATTGAAAGAATTGTCATTTTCTTCATTTGCGTTCCGCTTCGTGTAAAGGGTACGAAAATACCATTCTACTCACAGTTAAACGCAGGCGAAAACAAGCGCAGTGCAATAGATAGTAGAAAATAACAACATGTTCTTGTAATTTTTTCAATCTCAGTGGCAATTAGTTTGAAGCTTGATCAGACGCAGGGTTATCCGGCGTCTGACTTGGCTACAAACTGTTTGCAAAGGAAATAAAAGTTTTAGCGTAAACGCGTTTATTGGGAAAGAATAACGTCTTCTCCACTGCACATCTTTAAAATAGTAAGTTCTCTAACTTTGTCCTGCTGCAAGATGAACAAGCCCTAGCGCTTCACAAAAATCGCTTCTGAGAAAACCACTAATGGAGTTAGTGTTAGCATGTCTCTCAAACAGCTGTCTAAGCTACAGTGGAGAATCTGTTATTCTTTCCCAATAAACGCGTTTACGCTAAAACTATTATTTGCAGTGCAAACAGTTTGGAGCCAGATCAGACGCCGGGTAACCCGGCGTCTGATCAGGCTCCAAACTGTTTGCCACCAAGATAAAAAAGAATTATCAGAATTGTCTAAAAGTTGTTCTTTTCTTCGTTTTAGTGCTTTGCGTTTGCGTACGTTTGCGTTTAAACGGGAAAGAATAACAGATTCTCCACTGTACTTCCATCTAACCTATTGAACCCTTTTGACGAGTAAATGTGTCGTTCACAACAACTGTACCCTTGTGAAGAGTACACCTGTCCCATACAAACAGCGTACATCCTGATCAGAGAGCTTCTTTAGGAGCCCTCTGATCAGGGTATGCACTGTATGTTAGTCATTACTGAACTCGTCTTTTGAAACTTCCATCTATATTTTCAAGAGTGAGAAAAGTAACAGTATTCCCTGGAAACTCCGTTAAACGGTGTTTTTATTTACAGTAAAACATCTCTATTAAGACCACCAGAATAAGACTATTTGGTAGTATGAAAGATAGGCAATGTAAAAATAAAACTGAAAGCTCCTATATAATGGAGTCGTTTTCGTTTTGCTTTTACCTTGCTTAAAACCAGACACCTTTCTAAATAACCTAGTGATTCACATAGTTGAGTGGTGGTAATAGAGAAGTGTTGATGTAGTTCATGTTTTCATAGCTCCAGATGAGGGGAGTATTTCCAAAAAATAAAACCTTTATTTCTTCGAGACGATTCTTATGGGTAATGACACAATAGGAATTGGTGCTAAAATTAGTGTGAAAATGTTGGATATGTTCAGTTTACTCCCTCTTATCAGGAGCCCTGTTTTTGTTTTACAACCCAATGACTAGTCCAGGCCGGAAATGAGAATAAGTTTATTGTTACTATCTGGACAGAAGCCAGCGTGATCGCACCAACTATCTGCAGTGGCATGGCATAAAAGCGTGTTTTTATGTTTTTCATGTTTTTATTTCACTACCTAAGGACTAGTCCAGGGCGTGGATGAGAACTGTTACTATCTGGACAGAAGCCAGCGTGATCGCACCAGCTATCTGCAGTGGCATGGCATAAAAGCGTGGTTTTTATGTTTATCATGTTTTTATTTCACTACCTATATGGACTAGTACAGGGAGTAGATGAGAACTGTTACTATCTGGACAGAAGCCAGCGTGATCGCACCAACTATCTGCAGTGGCATGGCATAAAAGCGTGTTGTTTTATGTTTATCATGTTTTTATTTCACTACCTAAGGACTAGTCCAGAGCAGTGATGAGAACTGTTACTATCTGGACCACAGGTACTTGACACATACTTTATTATCTATTAACACCCCCCCCCCCCCCTTAAAAAAAAAATAATTTTTTTTTTACTATACTTCTATTATAGATACAAGGTAAACAGCGCAATTCGACACCTAGTCTTTACTATCCACTTAAACTGATGCTAAAATAGACTCGATCGCCGATATTCTCTTGTGGTACCCTCGGGAAATGATTAATTTATCAATATCTACTTTTTATTTCATCAAATTCCGTCAAATAACGCCACAGTATGTGAATTATAACGAAAATAAGCATCAAAAAGTTTTATGTCGTTTTCATGGTACATAGCAACGAATGTACATGTAGGGGTGATCTGTTATTTGTCCACAATAAACGGCCTATGCCACTGGAACTTTCACCAAATATTATAAATCATCTTTAAATGAAATATTATCAGTTTTATATAATTTACATAGAATGCAAAATTAAAAGAAACTTTACCTGTTTAATTTTGACCAATGAGATCGCTCCGTTCATTCAATTCATTCCGGTATTCAAAATGGCATTCACAATGAAATGAGTCTTTCACTTGTCAATTTCATGCCAAATTACATGTATATTTCATATAGCTGATAATGAAGAGGGTCATGTTCCGACACAAACGCGTTTGCTCTAATGAAATTAGGTGAAAGTTCCAGCCGTAAAGGCCGTTAAATGTGCAAACCGACTAGATTACCCCTTATTTTGGGCAATAAATTCTGTACCAAGAGAACGACATAAAACTTTTTGATGCAAATTTTCGTTATAATTCACGTACTGTGGCGTTATTTGACGGAATTTGATGAAATAAAAAGTAGATATTGATAAATTAATCATTTCCCGAGGGTACCACAAGAGAATATCGGCGATCGAGTCTATTTTAGCATCAGTTTAAGTGGATAGTAAAGACTAGGTGTCGAATTGCGCTGTTTACCTTGTATCTATAATAGAAGTATAGTAAAAAAAAAAAAAATTAGGGGGGGGGGGGGGGTTAATAGATAATAAAGTATGTGTCAAGTACCTGTGATCTGGACAGAAGCCAGCGTGATCGCACCAACTGTCTGCAGTAGCATGGCATAAAAGCGTGTTTTTATGTTTATCATGTTTTTGTTTCACTACCTAAGGACTAGTCCAGAGCGGTGATGAGAACTGTTACTATCTGGACAGAAGCCAGCGTGACCGCACCAACTATCTGCAGTGCCATGGGAGTAAGTGTTGTGGAGAATTTACAGACAGATACTGCTGCATTGGGTCAGTATAGATACAGTGGAGAAGATGCTATTGAGACTAGTATGGACTCAAGTTTATTTGGAAATTGCATTTACTATAGTAAAGTTTCCTTATAATGAAATTGGATGTAACGAAATATTGGACATAAAGAAATTATTTCCTTATCTCTAATAAATGTTTAGTAAAGTGGATCTGATATAACGAAATTGGGGTATAGCGAAATAAATCAGACAGTTTGGTCAGTCACGAAATAAACGCGTTATGCTAAACAATGTTTTCTATTGCAAACATGCAGTGTAGCGGCATGATTTGAAAAAAAATCTAATTTGAATTTTTTTTTACAAATCAAGTAAAATTTTTCAAATCATGTTTTCACAGTCGACATGATTTGTGAAAAAACATGAGTTGTAAAATTTTTACAAATCACGTCGAATACCGGCATCTGTGAATTTGATTCAACATGATTTGATTTTTTAATTTTTTTTTTTTATATAGGCTTGTATTATATAGCGTACTTATAATTATTAAGTATTTATATAAGTGTTTCCGGCACCGCAACACAGTGAACACAGTTGAGTGATTTGAATGTGAAATTAGACAGTCAGTAGGAATAATTACTTCATAAATGACATGCATGTGTATCTCATGGAGCTGCATATTTTGAAAGAAGGCATGTCAAGGTCAATGTCATCCTTAAAGGTCAAATTTATAGATCAATGTCATAACTTTTGAGCCAGTAGATTTAATTACTTCATAATATGGCATGCGTGTGCATCTCAAGGAGCTGCACTTTTTGAAAGGAGGCATGTCAAGGTCAATGTCATCCTTTAATGTCAAGGGCGGAAAGGGGGACAAAGCGTTGTTTTACAAACGCATCTTGTTTCTTCCGTGTTTAAGTTTGACATTTTTCCGATATGCTACGCACCTCCCCTAACCTTAAACCCTGGATCCGCACCTGGCAGTTTTTATGTTGTGGGTACGGTTTGGAGGACAGCGTAAGGTCAGGTTGGATGGCGGGCGGTAATACTAGCATGTAGGCGGACTGGCAGGTGGACGGGTGGGTCGCTCACCTGGCAACAAGACAGCCGATCTGGCAGTCAGGCAGCAAACAAGCAAATCATCAAGCCAGAAATGCAGGCAGGCAGCAATGCAGCTACCTAGTAAGTCGGACAGTCAACCAATCAGGGAGCAAGGCGGCTAAATAGCCAGATAGCAAAGCAGCCAACAAACTAGCCAGCCAAACAGCATGGCAGCAAGCTAACCAACCAGCGAGCCTGTCATCCATTTAGCCATTTAGCCAGCCATTCAACGAGTCAGCAAGCCAGTAAACCAGCCAACATGACAGCCAGTCAAAGAATGAGCATTCAGCTAGCGAATTATCAATGTAACCAACGTGCCAGACAGACAGCAAGGTAGCAATATAGCCAGTCATCCAACAAGTCACACAACCGGGCAACTGGGCATCCAGCCAACCAGACATACCTCTAGCCTTTCAGCTAGCCACCTAGCAACATGGTGAGTAATAGAATAATCTGATGAAGCAGGATTCGTGGACGAATCTTGAAAGTTGCAGGGAGGAATACGTAACAGGTTCCAGCAGATGGCATTGGCGTAGAGGCGTTTCTACAATTGAGAGGGGTGGGTGACAGGAATAGGTTCGAGTGAGGGGTAGGGATAGATTGGAGGTTGTGGGGGTTGGCGGTCTGAATATTAGGGGTGAGTGGTAGAAGGGTCCCATGTTATTGTTTTGACAACGGGGGAGGGTGTGAAGGCGGTTCGAGAAATATTGCAGGGGCAATAGGGGCAACAATTTCTCTTTTAATGCCAACGTATGGGGGATGGTAGGCGATAATGCACATTTGAAATCGGATTTCGAAGGTTGTCATTTTTTTTTACTAATCCAAAAAGTATATGTTTGATTTTATATAAATATCCTAAGTTTTGGAACAGAATTAAACATGAGTTGTCATTAAATTAGGAGTTTATTATACCATTGAAACTTAATTTAGAACTCTAATCATGAAATTTCCCGTGTCTTCTGAAAAAAAAATAGCAACAGAATTATTTTCCAAATTCGTTCCAAAACTTTACATATTTGTGATAAAAAATGTTTTTACTATCAGTCGGTGTACTGTATGATGGGGTAAAACAGATGAAGAAATTCTCCACTGTCTCAAAGTGACGAAAAGCATGAAAAAGTAGTGATTTTTAGTGGGTGGATGAGTAATAATTATTATGTCCCATGACTGTAAGGTGTGACCAAAGCCTGGTCGGTACATGTAGCACGACGGGTCCCTCTAATATTATATATGCCCCTACCGTACTGATCCGCGAATGATGATGATCATGCCCGGGTCCAGAGGGAGGGTATAGGGGTCCGGAACCCCGACCCGAGATTTCCAAAGTAGTTTTTTGGTATATAGTAAAAAATCCGTCCCCAATGATTGGACCCCCATAGATTGGCCGGACTCCCTCCAACTACGAAAACCGTTAAATAAACGTCATCAATATTTTGCACCCCCCTCGAGAAATATTCCAAAATCCGCTTTTGATGATGATGATATTGATGATGATGATGATGATGATGATACATGCCGGTTATGAAGTAATTACATGTTTATCTACTGGCTCAAAAGTTATGACATTGACCTATATATTTGACCTTTAAGGATGACCTTGACATGCCTCCATTCAAAATATGCAGCTCTATGAGATACACATGCATGCCATTTATGAAGTAATTATTTTAACTGACTGTCTTATTTCACGTTCAAATCACTCAACTGTGTTCACTGTGTTGATGTGCCGGAAACACTTATATAAGTACTTAGTATACATGTATGCATGCTATTTAATACCAGCCTATATAAAAAAAACATCAAATCATGTTGAATCAAATTCACAGATGCCGGTATTCGACATGAATTGTAAATTTTTTACAAATCATGTTTTTTTACAAATCATGTCGACTATGAAAACATGATTTGAAAAATCATTCCACTACAATGCAGTTTGGCGCCAGAGCAGACGCCGGATAACCCGACGTTTGATCAGGCTCCAAACTGTTTGCTACTCAAATTAAAACAAACCATGAACATTTTCATTCATTTGTCATTTCGTTATTTCAGTGTATTGCGTTTATATGCGTTTTTAAAAACGTGAATAGAATATATTTGCGTTTATACACCTTTCACAACAAAGAAAACCTTAAAACCTTTTACTTTTACCAATAACGAGTAAGAAATCTGATCAATCTAAATGGTTGGTCACTCGTTAGAATTACCAGCATTTTTGCAAGTCCAGAAAAAAATAGTGTTTTACAAAACGCCACCTTATCTTAGGAGGTGTCAAAATGATGTGCTCCTATATTGCTTAATTATTTTTGTAAATGCTTTGTAGCGTATATATTTACTGATAATGGAAACCAATGTGATTTAATCAAATCTCTCGAAGGGTAGTATGAAATATTAACACCGACGCGTCCAATTATCAATTTCAGTTTTCTGTTAAGACTTTCTTTTTCTGACAATTTCAGGTTGTTTTTACACTGTTTTTCTTTTTTAAAAAAAAGACAAGTAGCGCAGATCCTCATCAGATGGTTCTTGTCGTAGCGCTCGGTGTCTACATTGGTGGCAATTTATGTACCATTATGTAGTCTTCAGTTATAGATAGCCTGTTGGTAAAGGACGCATATCCGCGTCAAAACGGGTTAATGGGTTAACAGTTTCTTAACTCGTTTAACCTCTCTATCTTGACTTCAACATGGTATTTAGTTTTCGGTATTTAATCATTTAAAAAAAGCGTCTAAAAATTTAGCTTATTTCTCAATTGAGGAAAATAGTTCCAATTTATAGTCACAAACATGTACCATAAGCAATATTTACTCTATCCTAGCATATGGTAGCTTACAGCAGGTTTAAAGTAGGCTGAAAGTATTTACAGAAAGCGCCTTAACCCTTTGCCTGCTGGTCGCGACTTTATTGATTTTTGCAAACAGTTTAGATCCAGATCAGACACCGCGTAACGCGGTGTCTGATCTGGATCCAAACTGTTTGACACACTTCTTTAGGTTTCTTTACTTAATAAATGTATATATCTAAATTTAACAAACTTTGAAGACGACAATTTCGAAGCAGACGACATCACCGCAGGATAAGGGTTAAGGCACATTAAGAGTTCACATGTCTTCGAAACTTCGAAACTAGAAACTGGACAAAGGGTTATGGTAAGGGACTGCTTAACGAAAGATGAAAGTAAAGCAGAAAACACTTGCAGGGACTTTTAGATTTACTTTCATCTTGCTTTATGCGGTAATATGTCTTTAATACCATTATACATATATACTTTTGTTCGGTGTTTGTAATAGAAGGGTAAAGCTGTATTTTATACATAACAGGCCAATTGTAACTGTTGCCATTGTGTTCGGAGTTCTGTTCGGGACTTTAATCATTGCGGCGGTGGCCGGAGTGTGTTACATGAAGTTTAAGAAGAACAAAAGGAAACAGACACAAGTTATACCAGCTATAGTGACAGGTGAGTTTGTCTAATGAAGGCTACATGTAACTCTTTTAAGGTTGGTGACCGTTAATGAAATCGGGCCATTTGGTCAATATGCTACATGTAGCGGTACTTCGCGAAGAGCGATGAGCCGTTCAGTTGACGAAAATGGTCGATCGCTATATATGTATATTACCGATTTCATCAGGGGTCTTCAACCTTAAAATAATTCAATTTATCCTAATATATAAAGTTCACAGTGGTTTGCGGTAGTAGTGAGAGTTGATTTTCTGAATGTGACTCAAGATTAATCTCTTAAACTAGGTATTATTCTATAGAGACGCATTCTTACGCCTTTAATTTATTCCCTCACGGAAGAAAATAGTTACAATTTATACAGTCTTAAATATGTATCATAAGAATTTTTTTCTAACAGATTGTAGCTTAAAGTTTAAAGCAGATTGAAAGTAAAGCAAAATTCGCCCTAAGGCAGATTCAGCTTCACGTTTAACCTGTTTTAGGTGACAAACTATCACCAATACAAGAAACATGCTATGGGTTCAATGGTTAACTTTGGTAACCAACTACCGGCTTCTTACGTGTCCTTTGTCATTTAAGATTCCTACAGCGACATCCCACTGCCATCACCACCCGTACGAGTCCCGCCACGAGCCCCGCCAGTATACAACACCGCCAGGCTACACCCTCCATCCTTCACACCACAGCCCTTTAGAGCATTGAAAACATTTGACCAGGGGGAGCACCCGCCCCCGTCAAACCTACACCCACCCAGACTTCACACAATGAAGTTTATTAAAAAGTGACGGGAAGGTGCTTCCACATAGCTATCATTCGATGATCGTGAAAGCAAAACCGTCGTAGCAACTCGAAAATGCTTCGATTAAGAATTAACAAATCATGGCAAACCGAGAGAGACTCTACTTCAATGGCAAAACACACGAGTTAAAAGCTAGATAGGTATGTTTCAACTTATTAACCTATAAAACTCTAAAGGCTTAATTTGGGACCATTTCTTGAAATATTGAAATAAAAGCTGCTGATTTGGTTTTCCAGGATAAGCCGCGAAAGACGGTTGATGAAATCAATCGTCTATTTTTAAAATGCTGTCGAAACTCGATAACTCGAACTCGCGTTAGTTCGATGTACCCATATTTCAAAGTAAAAACGTGGCTAAGCCACGCTTTAACTTTGAAATACGGGTATGTTCTACTTAAGCGAGATCGACTTATCGAAATCTAAATTACGAAATAATTGTACGATCGATTTAAGCGAGTTCGAAGTATCGAGTTTCGACTGTAATAAGAAAAGAATATCACCCATACACAACGTGTAACGTAAGACTAGACATACAGCAGAAAAGTGACAGCTAATAAAATTGGTTAAAAAAGTTTACAGATCTTTACGGGCCATAACCACTAACCAAGAAAATTAGCCTCAGCGATTGGCAAAATTTAATGGAAATGACTATGAATAGCAGTACGACAGTACATGAAATTTTGACCCTGTTAAAAAAGACACAGGGGTCAATTGTCAACGTTAATTACAAACTCTGTGTCGATTCTTAACGTTAAACCCAGGAATTGAAATTTAACATTAGAATAACATTTGGTCGACTCTGAATGTTCAAAATTACACCTGGTCGATTTTAAACATTAAAAACAGACCCTGTGTTGCTTTTGAAGTTAAAAGACCCCGGGCTCGATACTTAACGTTATAAAAAGACCAAGGGTTGATTCTCGACGTTAAAAAATACCATTGACCGATTCTTAACCTTAAAAACAGACCCTGGCTGTGTCGATTCTTAAAGTAAAAACAAATCGCTGGGTCTATTGTTCACGGTTGGTCAAAATTTCATGAACCGTTGTAGTATTACATGCGGATAAAATTGTCTGAAATGATAATGTTGTTGTAGGGAAAATGGTCATTTCCTACCAATACTGAATGCAGATTTTTGTTGTTTGTACAACACAATGTTTGAACCGAAACCATACCTGTTTTAAAGTTTTCGTAATAATGAAATACAAAAAGCCCAGTCATTTTCCAACTTTTCTTTTAATGTCTTTACTTTCGAGTAACAAGATAACCTGAGAAAGTTGTCAATAAACCTTCGGCTTTGTAAAGTTTATTAGAGTCGGTGATCTTGGTATCGTGTTGTAGCCATAGGTCGTCTCCTTTATTCATATGGAGTATCATTCCGGTTGTGCCAGTGTTTACCTGGTTGGCGTTTCCGGTTCGGACTTTCGTGATAAGATTGCCATTTAGAAGAACATCGATGGCAAGAATGTAGCCCGAGTTTGTATATAAACTGATGTAGAATTGGTAGGTGCCGTTCACCGGTGCTCTAAATTGAGAGTGCCTTGTGTCATAGCCATTGCCTACGTTGAGAGTGACGTCATTAAACGGAAGTGGTTGACCAATGCCGAATGTGGGAAGGTCGGCTGCCAAATGTGCGTTGAAAACGACTTCCGGAGTATTGTAACAGGAGCAAGTATCTGTTGAAAAATTTGACAGAAATATTTGGATGAAAATTAAATGTTAAAACATTTTCAGAGATAAAAACATTTACTCATTTCAGTCGCAAATATCCGTATTTAAAATTTTAACTTTGAAAGAAAGATATGTCGACTAACGAGAGGTCAAAATAATGAATAATGAAATTCATTTGTAGAAAGAAGGAACAAATCGAGTTCGGGATATCGAAGTTTGACATATTAAATTAGCCGTGCCATGAGAAAGTCTGACTTATTGTATTACAGTGTAGATCAAGGTCAGCCGCCGCTTAAGGAATTTACTTTGCAGTATAATAATGCCATATATGTGCCTCAGCACCTTTGATGTCAATTGCATTTAAAACGTCTTTATTCTTTGACCTTGCTGCGATGTCATTTTGTCTTTTATCACCCTTGCTACCGGGTTATATGTCTATTTTGCACGGTCGCCCTTGTTTATAGTCTTATTTGTACATTGTTATCTTTGTTGCCGGTTATAAATTCCATCATATTGCTGTCAATTAAAATGTCTATTTTATACTGTCATTATTATTAATATAGTTTTTTAAAGTTGGTGTTTGTGATATACCCGGTATTACCCTTACTGTCCGTTAATAGATATATTGAAATGCCACTATTGCTGCATGATTAAATAGTTTGACATCACCCCTTTGTTAATATATATGATATTCATTTCACACGCACACTCCACTCACTGAACTGAGGTATACAGTAAGATGATATCCGCTGGCATAAAATTGAAGCTAACAAAAGAAGCATATCAATATGCATGTCAGCATCGGCAACTTCAACCCTTTACCAAACATCTTGTTTCAATTTTTGAAGAAGGTGGCCACTTAATGCAGGTTAAACATATAAATAAGAATGCGCCCGAGAGCGCATTCAACTTTTCTTTCAGTCTGCTTTAAGCGACCATCTGCTAAGCTTTAGGAAATATTTCTTATGGTGCACATTCATGACTTATTTATAAAGTTGAAATATTTTCAAATCAGAGGCGTAAAGCAGATCTACACGCACGTACAATAGAATGTATTACTGAATCAATTTGAGATGAACGTATCATTTCATCATGTTGTCCAAAGTATTGCGTCAAGTATCATACATCATGTATTGCAATTATTTTGCATCGTCCACATATTTGTAAACTTTTCATATGCTATATTTTAATACATATCGTGTGTGTTTAGTTGCGTTTAAACGGGTAAGAATAATGTATTTCCCACTGTTACCCTTCTCTTAAATACGGTTGTGTTTATATAAATACAATATTTTGAAATCCTGCTTTTTTAGAACAATTGGTCTTTTGTTTGAATCAAAAAAAATCTTTGGCAAACCTTAAACAAACAAATAATGGTCAATTTTGTCAGACAGACAACATAGATCTACTTGATATCTTTTCATTCACAGAGTGTTCTGAAATGCGACATAATTTACAAAATGGTTCGGATTTACAAAACCTGGTATATACACAGTATTTTTAAAGTTCTTTTGCACATGTAATACAGTTTCTTGGACGGGCGGATAACAAAAATGACATGTTCGTAGTGGGTGGGGTTTTATATATGAAATGACGAAAATTACAATTGTATGCGAAAATGTTCAGGAATGGGTTTGCTTTAAAACAGAAACCTAACAACAGTCATTGGCGTGGAAACTCCAATGGTCTCTTCCTCTAACAAGGCAAAGTGATGGCCTCAGTATTGAGGAAAGCCAATAATGTTATATAACACTTTTTGTTAATCTTAATACTTGTATAGTGAAACAAATTTAACATTTCTATTTATCAAACCAAAGTTTGAAATTCTTCATGCGTTTCCGAAGAATAAATCAATAAACATCTTTAGATGGCCTTCAACGGACCCGACCTGTCCATGTTGTTACGTAACACAAAGGACAGTAACACAAAGGATAAATTCCATCTAAATCAGAATTATTTCATAAAATGATTGAGCCCTAGCAGTACATGTATTTATAGAAACATCAGCACACTATGATAGTACAGTTATTGCATTTACTACAACCATAAGTCTCCAAAATGTATTTGAACATCGAGTAACAACATGGACATAGAAAAAAGATAATTTTTTATACATACTGTTTGATACATATTTTCCAAAATTAAAAATGCCGTCTCATGGTTAACATTATTTTGAAATCACAAGAAGTGATGCAATAAGGAAAGGCTACTAAAAGATATGTTTGACATAATCATAACTATTACAACTCCTATAGATCAAATGGTAACACAATGGACACGGCGGTAAGTTACATATTTTGAAAGTTCCTTTCAGTACTTTTATCGCAGATGAAGGTCAACTAATGATTTTAGCATAAACGTATAACAGAAAACTTCATATTGGTGTAGTAAGCAGTATTTAAACTGCATAGAACTGACTAAATTTTCTTGCACAACATAAACATATGGCAAAGTCACAACGTAATAAAGCGTTTTAGGAGCTATAACATTGTTATTTCCATTTATATTGAGGTGTGCACAACATGAACTAGTTGCTGGTTTTACTATATAAGCTAACACTGATATGATGAAAACATAAAACTTTGTAAAATGGATAAACAGGCTTTTGAAAATATGTATCACTGAATTATGTACGTTTTTTGAGAATGACCCATATATGTACATGGACTACTTTCCGTAGAACCACACCGTAATAAAGAAAAACCATGTCATCTTAGCACAGCAGCTGTGTGGAGCTATGTTTAGCGCGATTCATATAATTTGCCGGTCATTTTCTGTCGTTTATTTCGCTAAAACATCGAAAAAATCAGTTCATTTCTTAAATGAATCAGACGGCCCCGAGGACATCGTTATAAATGAGCTTCACTGGAGTCAGGAAACTATTTCTAGGATCTGTTTTTATCCAACTGGGCTGATACAATCCTGACATTTATAAATTAGCGTAACTTTACTACAAAAATAAAACAAACCTTGTGCTTTCCGTTTCTGGACTTTAAGCGCCTCAAGAGTATTCCGGTATTGTGTGGCAGTGAACGCCAGTTTCTGTCGGGCTGCAGTAATGCTTGAGAGCTGGTTCAGGACCTGTGCATACCTTACGCTTTGTACTGGCACTGTAAAATTAACCTGGGCCGAGCACAAGGCCAAAACCAGTGCCAAGGCGACGAGTTTAGCGAGGAAAGCGGCCATAGTTTAAAGTGGCATATATATCGTAGTTATGAAGTCCAGGTCTTGTAACTCCACAGTGTCAAAGATAACGAGACATTCATGTACACAGTGTAACACATTTTTGAAAACGATAAGGTGACCTTATGTGATAGCAGTTGGTAAACCCGAGATCACAATAGTATATGTATCAAACGCGCCAGCCATCGTGTGAGAAAATCAGACTCTTTTTGCTTTGTAAAAAAGTAAAGACCAAGTCTAGCCGTAAACTCAGTATTTGCGTCTGGTACTGATTTACGCTAGCGTACCAGATAAGTACCAAATACTGGGGTGTTGGTGAGCGATAAACAGTGTAGACCTGGTCTTTCAAAGACGCTTTCTACACTGTTCGAGGTGCAATAAGTCTGGTTTTCTCAGGACACGGGTCATATCATAATTTTCATCATAAAAATAGTATACATAAATTCACGGGGCACAAATGTAGAATAGAAAATATAAAAAATAATGTTGCACAAATTTTCATAAAAGATGGCCACGGTCAATTGCTCGGTGATCGAGACTCATCATATACACTCAGAGGATCTTCTAACCGATCAGTCAGATTTAAAGGTGCTACTCTAAAAACTAGTTAATCCGGTAGCCAAAATTTACATTTTCCATGAGATGAAGATGTTTTATATCAGGGATAAAAGTTTCATTAAAATTGATCACGAATTATGGAAAATATTAATGAAATTGTAACCTAGCCCTAAAATGACAAGTCACAATGTAATGAATGACATTTGTCTGTTGGGCTAACAACTTTCAAGGCGACATTAGTGCCATATGTAGCACTTAAATGATTACTTTGAAGAAAACATTCTAATTATTGATGGAATATTGTTCAACTGGCACTGAAATAAAACTACTGAGGCAATTCCTGGTCTGTTTTCTTGTTATATGTAAAATACCAAAAATACATCTAGCAGTCAGCAGTAGCTTAGTGACATTTACAGAATACTTAAAGAATGCCACCCAAAACGGCTTCAGCGACGTGCAATGTTAATGTAATAACGTGAATTTTGAGTCGCCGAGTTAAATTTTTTCAATTAAACGATTAGCGTTGATGCCGTTATGGCAGTGACGTTACGCTATTTTGACATATTCGACGGTCCAGACATGCGCGAGCAGTCACCGTAGATGCATGGGAACATACGAGCGAGTGTGTGATGACCAAAATGAAAGATTCCGTATAGTAAGTTTTTCTTCTGTAGGCGCTAATGACGTTAGTCTCTACACTTCCGGGCAGACATTAATTCCTCAAAACAAGCCGATTTTGGCGAACAACATGTTAAAGTGCGTTGGAGTTGGTGAAATAGGACATTGACGTTTAATATTTAACGATTTTAGGGCACACAGGACGTAAAACGTCCATGACGTTAACGTGGTATTTCACGTTAAATCTGAATACAACATTTCGAGTGCTCTTGTGATTAGTACAATCCGCATTTTCGATATGTTTAATGTATTTCTGTTAGGATGATTGATGATCAACAAATAATTAAAAGCAATGTTTACCAATGTCCTTATACACGCTTCGCACGTGCAAAATACCTAAATCGTCGAATTTTGAGGTGTGGCGTAACGTAGAGAGTAGTGCAGCATATTTGTGAAAAAAAGTGTTCAGTTGTGGATAAAAGCATCAAACTTTCCACAAAGGTAGCTTATAACCTACTTATTTAAATATGATAGAGACCCCATTTGAAAAATTCAAAATGGCCGCCATTTTCCAAGATGGCCGCCACCAGGCCGCCACATCGAAAGGAGTTTGAGTATCTTCTCTTTAAAAGATAATTATATCACCATTTTTCTCTAAATTGATGTCTTATAACCTACGATTTATCTAAGATGGAAATTATAAGGAAAATTTCAAAATATCTCACTGTTTTCAAAATGGCCGCCACATTTTGAGTGTTTTCGAACACCTTTTCCCCCAAATATGCTGCACGTGCAGCATATTTCTGCAGGTTTTGGACGAAAGTGTTCAGATGTGGGTAAAAGCAACAAATTTGTCCCATTGGTAGTTTAGGGTCGAATTATTAAAATATGATAGAGACTCATTTTTTAAAATTCAAAATGGCCACCATTTTACTGATGCCCGCCAAGGTGTATCAAAATATGATAATTATCAACTTGTCAATTTTAAGTTGTTTCAAAATATACTAAATTCTATTTATTTATGTGAAACTCATGTATTATTGAATCATTTGAAATAAAAAAGATGGTTCAATTGAAAAGAATCCAAAATGGCCGCTATTTCAAAGATGGCTGACGTTTTTAACAAAAATCTGAAAAATTACCTTATGTGCAGCATTACAACTCTTATTTTTCATGGTACATCAATCTTATATAATTTGGTTATCTTATAAGATATTTCAATAATGAATATATTAAGATATTGATGTTAACTCTTTTATATCTGATGGGCTGCATCATGACACTTTCACTATTTCAGACATCATTTTACGCGCAAATGGATTATTTAACGTGCAGGCTGCTCAGGGGCAATATCCACATTAGTGGGCCCCCGTCAAGGTTGATGGCTTGCTGGACGCATGGTAGTTCTTACACCTGATCTCCATGTGTGTGTGTCTCTCTCTCTTTCTCTCTCTCTCTCTCTCGGTTCAATTCCAGAGAGGTTCACATCTCTGCAACCCCTCTCTGTCAACTGTTTCCACGTCATTCTAGGCCTTCCAGCACCACGTGTGCCAGCAACATGCGTGTTACAGGATGCATTCAATGCCCCGCTGGATCTCTCCATGTGGCTGTACCACATCAGCTTTCTTTCCTTTAGGCTGATGTCTAGGTCATCCAGGCCAAGCTGCACCAGGAGCTTGTTCGACCTGGTGTTAGCTATGTTCTGTGGCTTGATGTTGCAGATGTGTCTGAACATAGCACCATCATTTCACAGGAAATGGAAATTTGGCTTTGACAGTTGCCATGTCTCGCTTGCGTGAATCATCACACTCCTAACACAAGTGATGTATACTCAGCCACGTGTCTTGTATGAGAGGTGGCGTTAAATTGAATAACACACATACATCTAGACATTGTATTGGGATTTATAAAGCAATTGTTTCACAAACAGATTGCCTGCTTTAATCACCAGATATGAGTTTCAATACTCTTATCATGTGTTTGGACAGCTTCATGATTTTGTGCATTTAGCTTTAGTCACAGTCACAGCTACACTAACATTTGCACAGTGCGGTACACAATCCATCAGCAGCAACACATTTGCTTCATCCCCTGCACCCCTTTTCAACATCACATCCCCACTTAAAAAAATCGAGGCACGTTTCTGAAGCTTGAGGAAGTAATGTCCATGTTGGCTCCCACATCTGATCAGCTCTGCGTTACCATCCCAATGGGGAGGGATCTGGAAGGTCATTTATTGTGCGTAAAATGATGTCTGAAATAGTGAAAGTGTCATGATGCATCCCATCTGATATAAAATAGTTAACATCCATATCTTAATATATGCAATATAGAAATATCTTATAAGATAACCAAAATATATGAAGATTTATGCATGCAAATAAGAATTGTAATGCTGCACATAAGGTAATTTTTTCAGATTTTGTAAAAAACGTCAGCCATCTTTGAAATGGCAGCCATTTTGGGTTCTTTTCAATTCAAACATCTATTATATTTCAAATGATTCGATAATAAATTAGTTTTCACAAAAATAAATACAATTTAGTATATTTTGAAACACCTTAAGATTGAAAATTTGATAATTTTCATATTTTGATATACCTTGGCGGCCATCTTGAAAATGGCGGCCATTTTGAATTTAAAAAGATGGGTCTCTATCATTGTTTAATAAATAGACCCTAAACTACCCATGGGCCAAATTTGATGCTTTTATCCACATCTGAACACTTTTGCCCAAAATCTGCAGAAATATGCTGCACTAGAGGGACTCAAAATTCAATAACTCGTTTCAATGCACATTCAACCTAGTATTTGAAATAAAACTGATTACGTCAGTGTGCCATTTCCTGCTTCGTTAAATTTGAGTTTAAAATGTGATCGGTTAGAAGATCCTCTGAGTGTATATTTGACACTCATGTTAAATTAGATTTCACCAGATCAAAATCAGTTAAAAACTACAGTTGACATTGCTTGTGCATGGTAGTCGAGGACAAGGGAGATATTATTTATCTAACTTAGATCATTCTTAATATCGCCGACCTCCATGTACGTGTAATTATTTTTTTCTGCGATACGAAGAATGAACCGCAGACAAGCAGAAATTTAATTCCGTTGAAATAACCAACTATACGGTTCTTACTCAGGTTTATAAGTATTCAATAGTTTGGTATTGTAGTCAATTTTATAAGCACAGTTCTGTCTAATTGTCATTGTGTTTGAACGTTAACAGATTATCCGTACCAGAGTGACAAGATGGCCCTTAAGCGCTCACTTGACAGCCCTAGATTTTAATAAAGAAAACATCTAGCCTCTAGAGTGTTAACAAGGTTTTTCTCTGATTTGGCGTAGTGACATAGTATTTGACTCGACATGATCCACATTCAACCCTGACCTGGAAAACAATGAGGTGAATATTTTGACCATGTTTCTTTAAACTTGGATGAACTTTGTAGTCTCTAGACCGTTAACAAAGTTTTTCTATGATTTGATCTAGTGACCTAATTTTAAACTCGAAATAGTCCTCATTCGAATTTGACCTAGATTTTATGTACATATAGGAAAACATTCTCATCAAGTTTCATTAAGATCTAATGAGATTTGTAACCTCTAGAGTGTTGACATGTTTATCTATGATTTGATCTAGGGTTTGCCCAAACATAGCCCACATTCAAGACTGGCCTAGAAATCAATGAGGCAAACGTTTAGGCCAAGTTTTTCTATGATTAAACATAGTGACCTAGTTTTTAATCTGATATAATCCACATTCAAGACTGACCTAGATATCAATGAGGCAAATGTTTTTACAAAGTTTCATTAAGATCTAATGAGATTTGTAAAAGTGACCTAGATGTCATTGAGGCAAATATTCTGACCATTCAAATTTGACCTAGATTCATCATATTGCATATTATACAATTTTCATATAATACAAGATACATTTTACACGTGAGATTGTCACGTGAGATGAATTTTTTTCAGTAGTGAGAATGAGAAGGATAGTAAAAATAGTGAGATAAGAGAGAGAGAGAGAGTTGGGGATAAGAGTGGTGGAAATACACATTACCAGTTGACAGTGCGATACAGAGTGATGTATTTAGCTCGAAACGTTTTTGGCGGAAATAGCCGATCTGACGAGCGCCTTGGCGCGAGTCTAATCGGTTGTTTCCGCCAAAAACGCCGAGAGCTAAATACAACACACTGTAGCGCACTGCCAACTGGTGATGTGTTTATTATATGCCTTGAATACACATCAAAAACAACTAAAAGTTGTTTAAATCATTTTATATCCAGAAACATTAGTTATTTGAAGCAGAACAAGAGTTATTTTATGCCACAAATAATAACGCGGGACTTGTACCTGAACGTAAACGACGTCAGCCTCACGCTAAATCGAAAACGAGGCTGGTGGCTGATACAAGATGACTGACACAGACTCTAGTATTTTACTGTGCAGATACACGCGGAAACGATTGATATCATACGGAGGCATATAATAATGAGAGTTAGACTTATAGTGGGTAAAGGTTTATTCTAGATATATATTCTTTCCTATAACAATTTTGTTATTGTTGATGATGTTGTTGTTTTATATCTGTTCTAAGAGATGTCTCCATTTGATGTTGCGTGTCTCCAGTTTATCTCTGTTTTGTGCTATTTGTCTTTCAATATTAATTGTACGTGTCCATGTGTTTTTGAAGTGGTTAAAACTCGGTATTTCTTTTAATGTTTTTTGTTTGGAAAATGTATTGCTTTGCTGTTATAAGTACATGCATATATTGTTTTGCTTGAATTGTCATATTTAGATTGTTGGCTGTTATTCCTAGTGTAACTGTTTGATAATTTATATCCATGCTAAGATTCGTGCTTTCTAACCAATTTGATATATTATTCAAAAGGTTTTGTACGTTTCTACATGTATATTACAAAAATCACATACCAATATATTGCTTTGTTTGATGTTATATTTCATCAATGATTTGTTTGTTGAGATGATTCTATGGATACATTTATATTGAACATTTCTGAGTGTATTGTCAATTGTAGAAGCATATATGTTTTTGTACGCATTTGTCCAATTTATTTCGGTGTAGGTCGTTTTGGGTTTATCAATTTTAAGATTTTTATACCTGAATATTGTAGAAGAACTAATTGGTTTGTTAGCTTTTAGCAGTTTCTGTAACAAGGTTTCGTTTTGTTGTATTGCTTCATTGATACCGGTATGTTCTAGTTTTAGTTTATTTCTCCATTGTTTTGTTCTACAGGACCTTAGTTGGTTGTAGAAGAAAATGTCGTTTTCAGGTAGTTTGTACAATTCTTTTAAGATGACAAATCTTTAAAAGTATTTTGTTCTAAACTCGTTTTATGTCGCTAATATGTTTAATTCCTTTTTCGAACCATCATTTGTAGCTCACCTGAGCCGAAAGCTCAGGATGAGCTATTGTGACCGCTCTTCGTCCGTCGTCCAGTGTCGTCTTTCGCCCGTCCACCTTTTCAAACAACATCTCCTCAGAAACCACAGACCCGATTTCAACCAAACTTTCTCAGAAGCATCAGTGACAAGGGGGAACGAATTCTTGTTCAAAGATTTTGGCTAGAGTTGTTCCCCTTGCTGTGGACCAGATTTTCCAACATAACCGTATAGACAATTTTTAATGCATAAGATTTTTTTAAAAAAATCATCTTCTCTGAAACCGTAAGACACAACCTGTGATATTTTGTAAGTACCATAACCTAATTGTTTTCTACCAAGATTGTTCAAATTATGACCCCGGTGCCAAAATTGGCCCCGCCCTGGGGCTTATCAGTTTTTCTTAGGAAAACCTTTAAAAATCTTCTTTGAAACCCGTTAGGCCCAGACCATTAATATTTGACATAAAGCTTTGCCTTTTGGTCCTCTATCAAAATTGTTCAAATTATGATCCCCGGGTCAAAATTGGCCCCGCCCTGGGGCTTATCAGTTTTACATAGATTTATATAGGAAAACCTTTAAAAATCTTCTTCTCTGAAACCTTTTATATTTGACATAAGGCTTTGCCTTGTGGTCCTGTACCAAGATTGTTCAAATTATGACCCTGGTCAAAATTGGCTCCGCCCTGGGGCTTATCAGTTTTACATAGACTTATATAGAAAACCCTTTTAAAATCTTTTACTCTGAAACTGTAAGGCCCTGACCTTTAATATTTGCCAATAAGCTTTGCAATGTTATCCTATATCAAGATTGTTCAAATTATTAGCCCCAGGCCAAATTGGCCCCGCCACGGTTTTTATCAGTTTTTTAGGGAGACTCAAGCAGGAAACGCAACACAAACAATACACCCACCTCTCAAGCAGAACACACATACAGTCATACCATAACACACACACACTCACGCACGCGCGCAATACCGTTCCTTCATCTACACACTAAATAGAAAACAACACAAAGACAAACATATAGCAAAGTGAATA
Organism: Gari tellinella; assembly: GCA_922989275.2. Classification (NCBI taxonomy): domain Eukaryota; kingdom Metazoa; phylum Mollusca; class Bivalvia; order Cardiida; family Psammobiidae; genus Gari; species Gari tellinella. Next base: position 60,512,172 of record OV277858.1, read on the forward strand.
TAGGAGCCCGCCTTGGTACGGTCAGTAGCAATCAAAAATTAATTATTTACAACCACTGGGGGGGGGTTAAACCTGGGTTTAGGGGCGCCCAACCTAACTCTTATCTCCTATATTCACCTATAAAGACGAACAGTGTACATAAAATATAAACCCTGTTCCACAACCTTACAATCAAAAAGACCGCCAACCTTTAAAAATCTTCTCTGAAACCGTAAGGCCCAGATCCTTAATACTCGATATAGCTTTGTCATGTGATTCTCTACCAAGATTGTTTAAATTATGACCCCGGTCAAAATTGGCCCCGCCCAGGGCTTATCTCTTTTTTCTTTTTCTTTTTTTTTATAGGAAAACCTTCTCTTAAATCGTAAGGCCCAGACCATTAATATCTGGTATGTAGTTTCGCATTGTAGTTCTCTACCGAGATTATTCAAATTATGACACCTGGATCATAGCTCTATCGAAATGTTGTCTTGCTCAGTCAGCTTCTATGGTTCAATGTCCTCAGGTGAGCGAAATGTGGACCTCTGGTCCTCTTGTTTAAATAACGTTTTGTTTTGAATTGATATATGTTTATTGTTCCAAATAATTATGTTGCTTATGTTTGTCGTGTTTATGTCCTCATTAATGTGTATCCATGGGGAAATTATTTCTTTTAAGAACATACTTTGTTTAAACATGTCTTAAACGATAGTTTCATTTAATTCACTTTCGAAAATGAGTTTACCGGCATATTTGTTTAAAAGTTTAACATACTGTTGTTTCCACTGTCTATTATTTTGATCATCTACAATTGTTTTTTACCAACTACATTTTAATGCATTCGTAAAAAAGTTTTAGATCTATCATTTTCAGTCCTCCATTCATAAGTTCTTGTTTAATTGTTTTGTTGGCTTATTTTGTCAGGTTTTTTGAGTTCCATAGAAAATCGTACATTGTTTCTTTGTGGGGACGTTGAAGGGTACTGAGTAGGTATATGAGTTTGGGGAGTGCAAATGTTTTGATTACTGTGATTTTTCCAAAGAGTGTTGGTTTTCGGTGTTTCAAGCGATTTAATATTACATCAAATTCTTCAATCTTCTTCGCATAATTTTCTGTTATTAGATTTGATTTGTTAGTGTGGAAATGTACACCAAGTGCTTCTGTTTTTAGAAGTCCATGTGAATTTTCTGTGCTCATAGTATTCTATAGAGAATGAACGATGCGGGCGTTTTGGAACTGTAAGGCAAACATTCATTAAATTTGACTATGTGAAAGAATTAGTGAACAGATCAAACAATATTGTGTCAACCTTAAATGAACAGGGGTATATAGACACATATGACAGATAGATAAATCACCATGAGAAATGTATCCAACTCGCTTGAAGTTACCTTGATAAAAAAGGAACCTCTAATTTGTTGTAAATAACACTTGACGTCATATTGACGTTGCTTTATTGCTCGACCGTGCCCCGGGTCTGCTAAGGTGACTTTCTTCAAATCTCTATAACTTTACCATGACTTTATGTACTGATATGAAATTATGTCTTATAATCAGAAAAAGAACAACGTTTCCAGTGGTGTTTGTTTTATTTTTCAGCTACGAAAACTAAAGCTTGTGTGAAAAAAGTCTACGAACTTGAATAACAACCCTCGTATGTTTTGTTGAACCTATTCTTAGTGAGTAGCATTTTGAATAGTTTAACCTCAGACCGGAGATGTAGCTGAAATGATCTAGCGTGTAAACACAGTTAAATATAACATTTTCAGCAATACAAAGGTAGATAACTCTTAACCTATTGGTTCTATTTCAACAATAATCTAACTCATTTAAACTCTTATGGTAATGTACAATCTGAGCAAGTAAAGAAAGATTGAATAAAAATTGTGGCCTCTAGAGTGTAAACATTGTTAAATATGGCATTTTCAGCAATTCAAAGGTAGATTACTCTTGATCTATTTGTCAGATTTCAACCATCATCGAACTCATATGAGCTCTAATAGTAATATACCATCTCAGCAAGCTTGAGAAAGATTGGATTATAAGTGTGGCCTCTAGAGTGTAAACACTGTTAAATATTGCATTTTCAGCAATTCAAAGGTAGATAACGCTTGACCTATTAATCCGATTTAACCATAATCGAACTCATCCGAACTCTAATATATTTATACAATCTGAGCAAGTTTGAGAAAGATTCAATTAAAATTGTGGCCTCTACAGGGTGTCCCAAAAAAACCGGAACCATGGGTCAAATATGCAATATATCCATTTTCTATCAATACTGATAAATATAAAGAATATCGATAAGTAGAGCGACATTTTGCCATATGTCGCCAAAATTTGGTCTAAAAATATTCAGCAATGTTTAAGATATGAGTATTTTTAAGCAATCAATCAATCGAAACCCCGTTTTACTATGATATCGATTTTTCTTTACACTTGGTGCGCATAGGTAAGCCGTTGTCACTGTAGTGATTTGACGTCTATCCACATTTTTCGCCTTTGATACGGAGTCAAACATCACACGATTTTTTTTTTCATTTAATTTATTATCTATAATGTAATTTTATTTTGTTTTATCGGTTATTAAACAGTTTATACTATTTTAGCTGAAAAACAACCCGAAACATACTAATGTCATTTCTACCACAGCGGCTCTGCATGACACGAGTATTTAAAAAATAACTTGGCAATTTTGGGATAAATGTTCTGTTTTAAAACAAAAATAAATTATGGTTCCAACATTGATATTAAACTGTACATATTAATTGGTGATGAAATAAACAGCGCAAATTAAAATGCTTGACAAGAATAATCTGACGACGTGTGACATAAATTAAACATGTGTAGGGTATCATAATCGCCATTGGTGCCATAGGCACTGACCAGCATGTTGAAATACGCTCAACTGACATGTAATTCGTAGTAAGTTCTTTTTTTTTTTTTTTAAAAAACCCCAAAACAAGATGACTTAGTAGATTCAATTTGCATGTGCAGCAAATATATTTGTTGGTTTCTGGGACAATTAAAACGTAAACAGGTAAGAATAAAACAGTTGCACGATTGTTTTGACAATGCTTTAACAGTGCAAAAAGCTGCCGTGTGTAATCACAACAAGAGCACCGCAGTGCGGCAAAATACGCCCGTCATGGCCAGCGGCTGTCAAAGTCGTCCGGACTCATGCCGACTGGAAAAAGTCGCCCGGAGTGTAGGCCCGACTATTGATCTCAAAAAGACTATGCTGTAGTATTGCGATAGCTCAAGTACTATCCCAATAGTATTGCGATAGTCAAGAAACTATTGCAATACTATCACGATAGTTTTTCTACCAAATGTTTTCTCATAAACAAATGCTCTTTGGGCGTATTTACATACTTTGGATATATCACGGAATTTTGACAATAAAGGGGGCATAACTCTGCTAAAAATAGTTGCCAACATCTGAAATTTAACAGGAACCAAAATACTCACAGGTGCCTTCCCTGTATGATGAGAAAGCTAAATATGAAATTTAGTTACAATAGACAAAATGTAAGTAAAATTATTATCAGGAAACAATATATTGTTAAAAAAATTGTGTGAAGGGGCATAACTCTGAAAATACGGAGTCAAACCAAAAACCCGTAATATATATTAAGTCACTTCATTCATTGTATCACCGTATCAAATTTGAAATCAATTGAATAAAAAATAAAAAATAAAAAAGTTCTGTTTTTTTTTTTTAAAATGCCCATTTTTGACAATAAAGGGGCATAACTCTGCTAAAAAAAGTCACCAACTTCTGAAACGCAAACTCGTCCGAGCTATTGTGGTATGGAATATTTGTAGGAAGTTTAATCAAAATCGGTCAATAAATGAAGGTGAGAGGGCGCTAAGTAGAAAAGTTAACGGCATAAGTGTGGCTTATTTTAAATTTAAAGTATGTAAAGGGGCATTACTCATAGAAAAATAATTTAACAGGAACCAAAATTCTCAGGTGCCTTCCCTGCATGATGAGAAAGCTAAGTATGAAATTTGGTTACAATAGACAAAATGTAAGTAAAATTATGATCAGGAAACAATATATTGTTAAAAAAATTGTGTGAAGGGGCATAACTCTGAAAATATGGAGTCAAACCAAAAACCCGTAATATATGTTAAGTAACTTCATTCAGTGTATTACCATATCAAATTTGAAATCAATTGAATAAAAAAAAAAAAAGTCTGTTTTTTTTTTTAAAATGCCCATTTTTGACAATAAACTATTTCCATAATGAAATTTCATTTAAAAAGCATCAGCAGAACAGAAGTTTAATCAAAATCGGTAAATAAATGAAGGTGAGAGAGCGCTAACAAGAAAATGTAACGGACGGACGTACGGACGGACGTACGTACGTCCGGACGTACGGACAGCGCTGGGTATACCATAATACGACCGTCGATGACGGGCGTATAAAAACCAATACCATGGTCAAACGGATTTTAGGGTTCTTCATTAAAATACTAATAACTTTTAAACCGATGTATATTTATAAAAACAATTTGGCAGAAATATGACCAACTAATGTATATACAAAACTGCATATTTATCTTTTAAAATATATGCCTACTTAAGGAAAAATATACCTTTGAACTAGGGTTCCGTTTTTTTAAATATGGCATTTTCAGCAATTCAAAGGTAAATAACTATTGACCTATTGGTCTGATTTTAACCATAATCCGACTCATCCGAACTCTTATGGTAATATACAATCTGAGCAAGTAACAGAAAGATTGGATCAAAAATGTGGCCTATAGAGTGTAAACACTTAAAATTGTTGACGACGGACGACGAACGCCGGACATTCAAGGATTGCAAAAGCTCATCCTGAACTAGCTCAGGTGAGCTAAAAAATACCCGTGTGTCCGGTAACCCGACCGACACTAGTATTTAAACTAATTTTCCTCCGACCCTAAACTGTTTTGTTTTTTTCAATTTTCGAAAAATGTATCGGAGAATGTCGGTAATTTTTGCGGCACATGTGACATTCGTTTTTGCGGAGCGTGTAATAGAAGCTAATCTCCACTTAATTGTTTTAAAAGCTAATTTATAGACGTTAAAGTGTTTTTAAAAATTGATTGTAAAATAAGACTGTGCAAATATCTAAATAAAATTTACTCTTAATCTGTCATTAAGTACGTTCCATGCACATATAACTATATGCTCAATAATTAACCATTGGCTCACTCAACATGCAGACAACAAATTTTATTGACTAATTTGACATGCATACAACACATTTCAAAATATAATTAACTCCATCTATCATATAACTACTTTGCTGTTTTTGTATACCAATGTTGATCAACAATGATACCAGTTTAGAATTTTAAGGTAATTTGGTAATGGGACCTACCAACAGATTAACCATTTGAATTGATATTTATAAGAGTGTTTTTATGGCTCTGCACAATGAAATACTCTCATATATTTTCATATATTAGTATAATTTTGTAAAATACTCCGTCAGAAAATTAAATGTATACGATCTATTCTGTGTTGTTTAAAAAAAAAATACGACCTACCTTCCCTAATTTTTTGGGAATGTAATAGGAAACACAGGTACTTTTTTTATTTAGCCTAAACTAGCAAAGTATTTTGTTTTGTTTTTTCCAATAAATTCTATATTGGTAGCTTTTGCTCGAATTATAATTCCATTTAATTTATGGTATATTATCTATCTAAATCTAAATTTAATTGTTCTAATTTGAGTTTGTTCCTCAATCTTTATAATGTCATTTGTATTCGCAATTATCTTTTCAGCAGTTAATATTTCTTGTTTTAGTTTGTTTTCCTTATCGTTTTCATTTTTCTTTTTTGCACTTGTATACATGTACTTTATAGTTTCATTTCTAACTGTGCCTTTTATAAGTTCCCAAAGTGTGTTTGGATTTGCTTCTTTGTTTATGTCTACAATATCGTTAATGCTTCTTTTGATTTGGTTTTGGTTTTCTGTTTCTAAAAGAATGCTGTTGTTAAGTTTAAGGATGCCAGGTCCTCTGTCGATTTTGGTTAGATCTATCGATATATTTATTTTTGAATGATCAGTGTTGTATCCATGTTTTATATCTGCATTATGCACACAATTTAAGAAACTGTCGGATATTAAAAAGTAGTCCAAATGACAGAGTATTGTTGGTCTATTGCTAGAATGTCATGTCTATATATATTTTTTTTGTTTGGGTGTAATTGACGCCATATATCTATGAGAGAATTTGTTTGTATGGTTGTGTTTATTTTTTGACGTATTTTGTTATTTAAATTTATTTATTTTATTTTTTTTTGGGGGGGGGGGGGGGGTCTTTTACTGTTTTTGGTCTATGTTTTCATTCAGGACCGTATTGAAGTCGCCACTATAATAAAGGTATTTTCATTATTATCATTTACATAGTTTTCAAGATTTTGGAATAATAAGGTGTTGTCTGAATTCGGTCCATAAATATTAAAGAGTGTAAGTGTTCAGTCGTTGATTTCCATTTCTAACACTTGTAACCGCCCTGGTATCAAGTCTCGATAGTTTACAATATTATGAGAAGGAATCGTTGATAAGTATAGCTACGCCTTTGCTCTGTGAACTAATTCCACTTAACCCTTTACCCAATAACCCGTTTATAACATTAAATACAGGTGTTCACTTAAAGTAGGTTGAAAGTAAAGCAGAATGTGCCTGAAGGCACATTCTGCTTTACTTTCAGCCTGCTTTAAACTACCATCTGCTAGGCTGTATAAAATATTTGTAATAGAAATTGTTCATGAAGGTAAAAACTGGAACTATATATTCTTCAGCGGAGGAATAAATTAAATACGCTAAAAGTCGCTTCTATTGGAGAAAGGGTTAAGTATGCTTTGATCCCCATTGCTTTTCCCAGGTGTTACTTGTTTCTGTTGAACTATGTGTTTCTTGCAAGAAAAGGACCGATATTGACTGATCTTTAATCCATGTAAATATTTTTCTCGTTTTTCTTTGTTTGCCAATGGTCAAATGTTAGTACGGACGGACATATGACTGACATCCAGCGATCCTAATAGCTCGCTTTGAGCACTTTTTACACAGAGAGAAAGACAGAGAGACTGACAGAGGGGCCCGCAACAGACAGACAAAGCAGGAGAGACCTAGCGACTGCAAAGATATGTTGTGTAGCAAATAGATAGTTAATTCAGAAGAACTAAAGTGAAAAGTTATGTCTAAAAGTAATACTATATGCAGGTTTTATTTATCATTTAATGACTTCAAAATAGTATACATAAACATTCAATTTTAAAACCTTATACAATGTACAATAATAAATGAACCCCTTAACTGTCTTGATTCGATTGTACTGACATCTGCAAACAGTTTGGACCCATATAAATTACTCAGTACTCATCATTTGATCAGCATCCGAACAGTGTGACACTCATACTCACTCATATCAATGTCTTTTCTGTTGAAATGTCCTTAATTCTCAATTTGGGAAATATAAGCTGATAACCCAAATTCTGCAAGAAGATAGTTTATCAAGACATGTTACATTTCCTTAACCAAATTTGCAGTTATATCCCCTGAAAAAAGTCTACAATCAAATAGATGAAAGAATGATGATTTAATAAATCAATGTAATAGCCTTGAAAACAAAATCTAAATAAGCCGGAAAAAATATAAAATATCAGGTACAAGCTTTTTTTTTATTGACAACAGCTTCAACAATAACTGAGCAGAAATTTCCAAATAGTGTATACTCAGATCAGTGGAAGCCCTCTGATCACTGTTTGTCAAAAAATTAAGAAGTGCAGAACCCTTCAAGAGTCAAGGTAAACTTTTTATTATTTCGTCCATTTGGAAAGTGGGCAAATTTAGACAATACAATATTTGTACACGTATATGTCATTTACAAAAACAAATCTGAACAAAATTCTCTCTCTTCTACACATATGTAGAACTACTACCTGAATGAAAAACAAATTTGATCCTGGATCCTGATCAGGCTCACACTTTGAGGGACCTGATCCGGATTCAAATTGTAATCAGCTCTTCAATAATCAACTTCGATATTTAAAGAACCAACTCAAAAAGATGTCCCTATATTAAAAAGATTTTATTTCTGTTTCTATGACAACATTTTAAATACATGTATATATTTTTAAATAAATCTGCGTCCAGAAATCATTCAGTAAGGATCTGTAACGACAGGTAACAACCTAATGCATTACATTCTCTAGCTTTAAGGAGTCGCCTGCCTTAAACACCTAACAATTAATATGATATAGTGGTCATTAAAGAGAGGTTTTACTGTATATGAATATTCAGTGGAAGAATGGTTAAACACTGCCTGAGAATCTTCCTCAACAACAAATACAGGATTTGGCCTGATCATCAAAAATATATGCTTGGTAAAGAATGATACAAAACATTATACATGTACATGTAAAACTCACTGCTGCTCCTACATGCAATAGTGATAGAAATAAAGGAATTATGTGTTATTATGTGTGTATGATTGGTAAAGAATGATACAAAAACGTTATACCATTAAACATGTAAAACCCAACGATGTTCCTACATGCAATAGTGGTAGAAATAAAGGAATTACGAGTGTAATGTTGGCAAAGAATGATACAAAAACATTCTACCATTAAACATGTAAAACCCACTGCTACTCCTACATGTAACAGTAATAAAAGAACTCAGTGTGTATGAATGATAAAGAATGATACAAAAACGCTATCCTATTGAACATGTTAAACTCAATGCTGTTCCCACATGTAATAGTGACAGAAATAAAAGAATGATACAAAAACGATATACCATTGAACATGTAAAACTCACTGCTGCTCCTACATGTAATAGTGGTAGAAACAAGGAATTTATGTGTGTTTATTATATGGAAGTTCTTTCATATAAATATCTCCAAAATATGCATGATAAATAAAATAGTGATATTGTAGCAGTGTTAGTTTACATGTTTGTATCATTAGTACTTGTTGTGTTATACAGAGAAGACAGTCTGCTTTCCGATTTAAATGATACGTAACAGAAATGCAATTCAATCAAACGTAGAAAATAACAGGATTTTGAAATTTCTGATGATCTATTTTTATCTGAGTTGCAAACAATTTGGAGCTTGATCAAACCTTGGTTACCCAGCGTCTGATCTGGCTCCAAACTGTTTGCAACTGAAATTATTGTTTTAGCGCAAACACGTTATTGCCAAAGAATTGGCACCATATGATCATCTTTTATATGTCACTGTGCCATAAAACCTAACTCAATCAATCAATCATTAGGAAAGAAAAACGTCTTCTCCACTGTATCATGAACATACAGTGGCAGATTACACAGCAAATGAAATTGATGCATACAACGGTAAATCTAACAATACACTGATTCACCTTACACTATATACATCCCTTACACTATTTACACAGTCTGCAAAACAGTTTTGTACAGTTGTCCTGGACAACTGAAATTTAATTAGACAAGGCTGCCAGAAGGACAACCAAATACAGGAAAGTAAACCTTCATTTTGACAAGTGATGGCTTAACCCTTTACTCCATAGATATGCATTGAATTTATTCCAAGTTCCAATTTGTACAGTCATGAATATGTATGATAAATATCTACTATATTCTATCAGATGGTAGCTTAAAGTTGACTGAAAGTAAAGCAGAATGTACTTTAAGTCAAATTCTGCTTTACTTTCAACCTGCTTTAAGTGGTAGACTCACTTCAAAACTAGAAACAGGTTATGGAGTAAAGGGTAAACCCAATATCCTAAAGCCTGTTTTAGTTTTGAAGACATGTTACTATTTAAAACAGGTTTAAAAGTAAAGCAGAATGCTCCTTATGGAGCATTCTACTTTACTTTCAATCTGATGTAAGCTTCTATCTTGAAAAGCACTTGAAATGCCACCCATGGTTCATTTGCATAACTTTCTAGCTAAGGACTACTTTTCTTATTGTAGGAATAATTAGAGATGCTAAATATTCTGTAAATATTACATTGTATGCATTTAACCCTGTTTCTAGTATTGAAAATAGGTGAACGCTTAAAGCAGGTTGAAAGTAAAGCAGAATGCGCCTTGAGGCGCATTCTGCTTTACTTTCAACCTGCTTTAAGCTAGCATCTACTAGGATATCAAAAAAATCCTACAGTTCATATTAATGACTGCTTAAAGTGGATTTATTTGCTTCAGTAGAGGAATAAATTAAAGGCGTAAAAAGGTGTATTTATGGGGGAATGGGTTAAGTTACATATCAACAACATTTAATTCAAATGAAATATATACCATAGTGAAAACAACATCTACACAAAACAAGGATGCATAACAAAATACAGAAACAAAATGATGTCATTTAATGACACTTTTGTTCTTTAACTCATCATTGTGGTCTAAAACTTTACATAGCATATCTATAAGCATAATTATTATTATAGGAAGTAATGATGGAAAAAGATTATTATCCTTATCCTGCTGTTTGCATACACAAAGTTTTCCTGAAAAGACCAGTTAGGCCATTTTCAGGCAGTATTTCAGCAAAATAAAAGTATAACAAACAGTGAAGACCTTGATCAGAAGGCTCCTTAAAGACATTTCCTGACCTACTTTCGATGATAATCCCTACTGAGGCAGTTTCCTCACAAAAAGCATGATTGTTATCCATACCTGTATTACTGTGAATCAGTCAGCTATTTAATGTGAGGTCCGCACCTTATATTTGATAGTTTGGTTAGTAAAACCCATTGATTTGATTTAATTTGATTTTACATCGCTGTCAACAGTATTTCAGTCATATCGTGACGTCCAGCCAATTAAAGGTGGAGGAAGACCCCAGAAGTCCTTTATGCACTGTTTCAGGCACAAATCGGCAACTGGATAGAACCACCGACCTTCTGCAAGCCAGCTGGAAGGCTTCCCCACAGTAAAACCCATTGAAAAACTCCTTGAGTGTGATTATGTAAGGGCCGCTCTAGACAACTTGGGATTGGTGACATTGGCTTGGCACACTTTGATACTGCTTCACAGTTATTTTCACGCCTATCGAGAACAATGGGGGGGGGGTTAGTCCATCAAAGGACTGAGGAAATGTCTTTAAGGGTCTACACTGTTTGAAAAGCAGAATAGTTTAACAGTACCAATAGAGTAACCGACAATTATATAAAAAATGCAATAGAAATATATAGTTGAAAGATAAAAAAAAAGATTTTATATTTATGATCATGTCACAGGAATGTCTACATGTAAATACAGAACAAAAGGAAATAGTTAAGTTACAATAACCCTTTCTACCGATCCATTAGTGCCATATCCATCTGATATAGTATAAAATGTACTTTCATGTTTAACCCATTCAGCCTTAGTGAAGTTTATACTTGTCCTTTACAAACAGCATACCTGTGAAGAGTACACTTGTACAACCCAAAATAGACAACAAAAGGCCCATGCAGGCCTAAATATCGCTCACCTGGAAAAACCAACACAAGGGTCATATAACCCCTGGTATGGGATCACTTTTCACCCCAGAGACATACTTTTCATTGAAAAAATCTATTTTTAGCTCCTGTGACCTAAATATGCAACGGACTGGAACCATATTTACAATATTGGTTAAGGGCTTCTAGAAATGTCATCATGCCAAATATCAAAGCTCTGACCATATTAGTTTCAGAGGTAAAGATGTTTGAAGATTTCACTACATAACTCTATGTAAAATTACGACCCCCAGGGCATGGTCTTTTTTTACCCCAGGGACATAATTTGAACAAATCTTGATAGAGGACCTGTAGATGATGCTTTGTGCCAAATATCTAAGCTCAAGGTACTGTGGTTTCAGACAAGAAGATTTTTTAGCTCCTGTGACCTAGATATGCGATGGACTGGAAATGTTTGAACAACTTTGAAAGAGGACCAAATAAGGATCATTCAGGCCAAGTTTGGTAAAAATCTATCCAGTAGTTTCGGAGGAGATGTCGTTTAAAGAAATTGTTGACGACGGACGGACGTACGCATGAGACGGTACTTGTGTTTTTCACCCCACAAATAAGTATGGACGGACACCGTCCACATGTACATAGGTTGCATGTGAGGTGCTCACAGCTCAGGAGTACCTTCTGTACAAGTAGCTCACAATTTATGGATATATTTTGTCCATATGGATAAAGACTTGTGCAAACATGTTAGTTGTATTGCACCCTCTACATCAGAGGATTCTTTTGAACAGGTGATGATTGGGGGGTGCAACCCACAAGTAGTGTCTGTTTCTGTTGAAGTGTTTCATACATATGATGCAACTCACAACACCCTACCCATGAGTGCTAACGGACGGACGAACGGACGACGACGGACAGAGGACGATCAAAATAGCTCACCTTGGCACTACGTGCCAGGTGAGCTAAAAATAGACTAGACTTTATTGAAAACTGGACAATTCCGTTTTCAATTAAGTCTTGTACATTTTTGACAATTTTTACAAGGTATTGCTCAATGACAATTTACAAACAGTGTAGACTCTGATCAGCGGGCTCCTACAGGAGCCCTCTGATCAGAATCTACACTGTTTGCACAGGAGATATGTACATTGTTTCAAATGATGCATATACCCTTCACTAGGGGTAACCAGATTAAGATCACCTCATAATTGAGAATTGGAACAAACTTATCAAGATAAAGCCCACTGAAATAAAGAGAATAAGGAGCAGAAAACATTATACAGCTTTTAAAAGCTGATACAACAACAAACTACTTTAACAGTATGGAATATGTAGCATTATCACATATGAAAGGGAAAAAAAAAATCTAAACTAAAAGAGTTTGTTCAGAAATCTTACCAGTGTCCACAATGTATTAATCTTTCATTACTATGACTTTGACCACGATTGACCGAGTTGGGTTTTACAGCACTGCCAAACATAAAATAGCATTAATTTAAGGCTAATTTTATATTCTTCTGGGGGCCCATCTTACAAAAGGTCGTAGGACAAAAAAGGTCGTAAGTCAGAATACAAAATGTGACAAGACAAGATTAGACAGAAAAATCAGAAATTAGACGTTTTTTACAGTTTTGTCTTATGTCCGTTTTTGTCGTACTGTGTTTCGTAAGACGGGTCCCAGATGTTCAATTTGTAGAAGACAGTAGGGCAAAGTGAGTGTTAACTAGTTGCACATCCTTTAAAAACATTATACCTGTGAAAATAACATCTGTCCTATACAAACAGTGTAGACCCAGATCAAAGAACTCTTGTAGGAGCCCTCTCATTGTGATCTGCGCTGTTTGTCATTTTGCAATATTTTGGTTAAAACAACCTTAACCCATTACTCCGTATCCTGTTTCTAGTATTGAAAACTGATTTTGACAGCCTATGTAATACTTCAGAATTTCATATAAATATTCATGATGGGTGGAACCTTCTGTATGAATATTTAGCAAAGAAAGGGTTAAGAAGAGGGCCTGAAGGCCATGATATCACTCACATGTTGTACTGAAGCCTGATAGCTTTACCTTTCTGTTTCAACCATATTAATCTAAATCCATTCAAATTTGTAGATTATAGAGTATAAACAATATTGGAATATGACCTATTCTAGTACTTTTTAGTAGAGTACATAAAGAGTAGATAACTAGAGCGTAAACAATACTGAAAAGCCTTTTCTAGAATTTCAAAGTATATCAAGGGCAAATAACTCTAGCCACAATCAGATCACATTTCAACTATAACTGCCCTCCTTCAAGAACTTATAGCTATAAACATTGTGTGCAAGTATATTTACAATCCATTGAAAATTGTAGTTGTTAGAGTGTAAAAACTGTTAGATATGGCATTTTCAACACATCAATTGGTCTGATGTCAACCATAATCAAACTAATCTAAAATCTTATGGTAATATACAATCTGGGCAAGTTTGAGAAAGATTGGACAAAAACTGTGGCCTCTAGAGTGTACACACTGTAATATATGGCATTTTCAGCAATTCAAAGGTAGATAACTCTTGATCTATTGGCCAGATTTCAACCATAATCAAACTCGGATAAATATTGTGGCCTCTAGAGTGTAAACACTAAAATTGTTGATGACGAACGACTAACGACGGATGACGAACGCCGCATGCCAGACATTCAAGGATGGCAAAAGCTCACCCTGAGCTAGCTCAGGTGAGCTAAAAATACTGGTATTCATTGTCTTAGAAATACACTTAAACCATAAACTGATAATCATTTGTTCTTTGGCTTTTATGTGGCATACCTTTTGTTCAGTTGTCTGGATTACAGATAGGAAAATATTTTGACCTCATTCCCTTTGCTCCATAGGTTGTTTTCAGTATTGAAGACAAATGGTTGATTAAAACAGGCTAAAAGTAAAACAGAATGCTTCTTTAGGAGCATTCTGCTTTACTTTCAACCTGCTTTAAGCTATCATCTGCTAGGAAATAGGAAATATTTCCTATGGTGTATACTCATGACCACATACTATTTTCTTCAGCAGAAAAGGAAAAATAAAGGGTTAAACCTTTACTCTGTCTTAAAACTAGAAACACTCTATAGCCTGTTTCTAGCATTGAAGATAGGTGACAGAAGAGATATTGTTTGAAAACAATTTGAATGGATGGACCATGGAATGTAACCATAGACAATGAGTGATAATAATAGCTCTTCTTGGCCAATTTGTTCTGATGAGCTAAAACATATGCTTAAACATCTCAGACCAAAGTCACATACAATACAGGCAAAATTTTAATAAGTGGCCATCCTAAAGAAACCCCATGGATAACCTTCAAGACAGATGATTTTTAAACCCAATTACTCCATAGATACTTATTTTCACACATTTAATGTATTCATACACTGAATGATATAGTTCCAATTTATAGTCATGAATATGTATCATAAAAATATGTTCTATATCCTAGCAGATGGAAGCTTAAAGCAGAATGAAAGTAAAGCACCTTAAGGCACAATCTGCTTTACTTTCAGCCTGTTTTAAGCTATTTTCTGCTAGGATACAGAAAATATTTCTTATCGTACATATTTCCTTCAGTGGAATGATAAATTAAAGGCGTAAAAAGGCATATTCATATGGTAATGGGTTGGAGATATTGAAGTTTGACTGTAGTATGTTTGGGTATTGATGCAGTTATAACTGTCTCATGCACTCTCACTATGACACCAGGATCATGACCTTACTAACTTGAAGCCGTGACCAGTGTCAGCTGATTTTGGAGGTAGCCATTGCATCCTCTTCCGTTTAAAACAGTTTCTCACACCATCACAACAAAAGCACAGACTTCCTGTGCCAAAAAAGTTCACTGCTTTAATCAAAGGTTTAGTAAATTTGGGAAAATTACTATCCCAATGTTCTTCAATATCTTCCTTTGTTGGTAAATGAAATGTAAAATCTGTCCATATCTTTGAGACCTTATACACAGCACGAATAACCCTATCTTTGTCCAACCACAGTGGTTCTATTTCACCAGAGAGGTTAAAGTTCACCCAGTCATCTGTGAATGAGCCAACTGTCACTTTTGTACCAAATTCTGGATCTGTTGGACGAGTGAATTTACAAGTTTGAATGGCCACAAACTCGTCTTTTACTTTTGAGATTTCTGATGCCCAGCGCCAAGAGTATAGAGAGTCTACAACAAGTATAAGACGGGAACCACTGCCAGCATTCTTTTCTGCCCACCATTCCAGGAGAGTATCTGCCTTTAAACTTCCCTGACCTGAAAATATATACATTTTTTTCACCAGTACAGTAAAACCTCTCTATTAAGACCACTAATAAGAAGACTAATTGATTGAATAAACAAATACATCCTTTTGGCCCTGCATTAAGCTAGCAAAATTATTTTAACAAGAGGGCCATGGCCCTTAATTCGCTCACCTGAGGTCATTGTGCTTTAGCTTACTAGGCAAGACAACATTTTAATATAGCTGTAAATGGAATTATCTTCCAGACAAAAAAAAACATGATAAATTGGAATAACTTAAAAAAATATTGTTGGCAGGGTTATGGCCCTTATCCATGACACTACCTCTTATCATTAAGCTACATGTATTTCCGTATGATTATTTATTGCACATTCTGCTTTACTTTCAACCTGCTTTAAGTTATCATCTACTAAAATATAGATATTATTTCTTATTTCTTACTTTTTTATGACTGTATGACTATGGAATTATTTTCTTTAGGGAGGAATAAATTAAAGGCGTAAAAAGGCATAATTATGTATGGGGTAATGGGTTTACATCAGTAGAACTGGAGTTAATTATCTCCAGGACAAGAAAATATGACAATGGGAAAAAACTCAAAAAATGACATTGACCTTTGTAGGACATGACCCAAGTTATAAAGTTTCTAATTTATGTAGTTCCAAAGTTATGGCTAAGATTAAAGTTGTGGATTGACAGACAAACAAATGGAACAAGAAATATCTTTAAAAAAGATATTCGGCGGAATGAGTGGTTGAACTAAGGCTATATAGATGGGTGTGCAAAATTGAATGAAATTGAGGTTTTCAAAGAATTGTAATATCTTGGATTGACTCACAGTCCATATCTGGGAAAACTGTAATTGGACATAGACCAAACAAATCACATTTATTCACTCCTTTCAGCACCAAACCCTATGGTGTTACCACTCATTTTGATTGTCTCGAAGAGACAATTCAAATGTATAGTGACACCACAGGGTTTAATGAAATAATTCCCTTATCTGGAGCCCTGGCTAATATCCAATCAGACTTATATTCAGTTTCAATAGGTGCTCTCAATTCTAAATTTCTGATCAAATATAATTGGTTGAAATGTGTGGCCAAATAGAAAGTGTGGCTAAATAGAAACCAGACAGCTCCGCCGAAAAACAGACAAAAAAAGCAGACAGACAAAAACAATATGCCCCCACCTAAGTTGTGCAGGGGCATAAAAATGTAGCAGACAACACCATATGTTGCTGTTACAGTGTACCTCAGCTGACTTGAGTTCAGTTATGTAATACAGTTCTGCCAGTTCTGCAGTTGGGGTCTTAACTCTTATAATGCTGAATTGCTGTCTGCTATACAAACATTGAATGTGATTTATGTAAAAAAAAAAAATCATACTTCACATTTTCTAAATTGAAGAAACTATGTGAATAAGTGGCAAATAGTTTGGATCCAGATTAGATGCAGCATAATATGGCATCTGATCTGTATCCAAACTGTTTGCAAATATCAGTGATTTACACTATATAACTCTATGTAAAACTGTGACCCCGGGGCGGGGCCAATTTTGACCCCAGGGGCATAATTTGAACAAACTTGATAGAGGACCTGTAGGTGATGCTATGTGCCAAATAGCTAAGCTCTGGTCCTTGTAGTTTCAGACTAGAAGATTTTTTAAGATTGTTTTTAATTCTTTGAACAAATTTGAAAGAGCTTGACCCAAGGAACATTCCTGTAATGTTTGGTTGAAATCTGTCAGGCGGTATAGGAGGAGATGTCATTTGAATCAATTGTTAACGACGACGCACGACGACGGACACAGGGCCATACCGATAGCTCACCTTGAGCCTTTGGCTCAGGTGAGCTAATAATTAAACAAGAGCCGCATGCTGCCCTAAATCGCTCACCTGAGGTACTATTGTGTTATACTCGATGCATAATGAAGTTTGTAATTGCATGTATGTGGACTGTTGCATGAAACTGAAACAACTTGGAATTAGGTTTTCCTGTAGAAGTCTATGTAAAACTGATAAGCCCCGGGGCCGGGGCCATTTTTGACCCTTGGGTCATGATTTGAACAATCTTGGTAGAGGACCATAAGGCAAAGCTAGATGCCAAATATAAAAGGTATGGACCTTACGGTTTCAGAGAAGAAGATTTTTAAAGATTTTACTACATAAGTCTTTGTTAAACTTATAAGCCCCGGAGCGGGGCCATTTTTGCTCCTTGGGTCATGATTTGAACAATCTTGGTAGAGGACCATAAGGCAAAGCTAGATACCAAATATAAAAGGTCTGGGTCATAGAGTTTCAGAGAAGAAGATTTTTAAAGGTTTTCCTATATAAGTCTATGTAAAACTGATAAGCCCCGGGGTGGGGCCATTTTTGACCCGGAGGTCATGATTTGAACAATCTTGGTAGAGGACCATAAGGCAAAGCTAGATGCCAAATATAAAATGTCCGGGTCATAGGGTTTCAGAGCAGAAGAGTTTTAAAGGTTTTCCCATATAAGTCTATGTAAAACTGATAAGCCCCGGGGCGGGCCATTTTTTACCCTGGGGTCATGATTTGAACAATCTTAGTAGAAGTCTATTAGGCAAAGCTAGATGCCAAATATAAAAGGTCTAGGCCATACAGTTTTAGAGAAGAAGAGTTTTAAAGGTTTTCCTATGAAAAACTGATAAGCCCCGGGGAAGGGCCATTTTTGACCCGGGGGTCATTATTTGAAAAATCTTGCTAAAGGTTTACAACATGATGCTACATGTGAAATTTGGTTGTCCTAAGACTTATAGTTATTGACAAGAAGATGTTTAAAGTTTTGACTTTAGTTGTCAATATTAAGTAAATACAGAAAATGACCACGCCCTCTGGCGGCTATGTTTTTTGACGGATCAAAATTCTTTGAACACTTTTGAAAGTATATTAATTGAGAAACATTTTGGTGAAAACCAAATTGAAATCGGACCAGTCGTTGTTGAGAAGAAGATTTTTTTAGATATTGTGCATGGTTGCCATGGCAACAAGGCCGATTGCCCCACCCATCTTTTTTGAACAATTTTTGAAGCTCACAACTACAGTATGTATCTGACCAAGTTTGGTTAAAATTGGGCCATTGGTTTCAGAGAAGAAGTTATTTGAAACATTGTGAACAGACGACACGGACACGGACGTACGGCAACCGATCACAATAGCTCACCTTGAGCACTTTGTGCTCAGGTGAGATAAATAGAAATTCCCCTAAGGCTGGTTTTTCTAAATTACTTGTTTTAACCCATGACCACCAAATATGAGCCTTATAATGCCTCTAATTTATTCTTCCACTGAGAAAAGTGATTCCATGTTATAGTCATGAAAATGCACCATAAGAAATATGTTCTATATCCAAGCAGATGTTAGCTAAAAGCAGGCTGAAAGTAAAGCAGAATGCTCCCTAAGAAGCATTTTGCTTTACATTCAGTTTGCTTTACACAAAAATCTGTCTTGAATACTAACAAGAGCCGTATACGGCTCTAAATCGCTCACCTGGGACAGTTGATGTAAAAGTAACATATCTTGGAATACTGAGAAATTATGACAATATGATTGTGCCAATTGCTGATGCTGAATGCAAAATAGCTAAGCTTAGGGTACTGTAGTTTCAGAGGAGAATATTTTTTACGTTTTTATTGAAACAAGAGCCCCATGGGGCATATTTCGCTCACCTGAGAATAGCTGACAAAATGGAGATAATGATTTATGTCCAGGAGGAGTCATTTTTTACCCGAAGGGCATTATTAAATTTGAATAATCTTGATAGAGGACCTGTAGATGATACTATGTGCCAAATATCTTAGATCAGGGTACTACAGTTTTAGACAAGAAGATTTTTCCATTGAAAAAATCTATTTTTAGCTCCTGTGACCTTTGAAAAAATCTATTTTTAGCTCCTGTGACCTACATATGCAACAGACTGAAACCATTTGAACAAAATAGGAAAAGCACATCTAGAAGTGTCGCCATGCTGAATATCAAAGCTCTGGCCATATTAGTTTCAGAGAAGAAGACGTTTGAAAATTTCACTATATAACTCTATGTAAAACTGTGACTCCGAGGCATGGCCAATTTTGACCCTAGGGGCATAATTTGAACAAACTTGATAGAGGACCTGTAGATGATGCTATGTGCCAAATATCTAAGCTCTGGCCTTTGTAGTTTTTGACGAGAAGATTTTTTAAGTTTTTATAGAAAAAATCTATTTTTAGCTCCTGTGAACTAGATATGCAACAGACCGGAACAATTTGAACAAAATAGGTAAAGGATATTCAGAAGTGTGACTATACTAAATATCAAAGCTCTGGCCATATTAGTGTCAGAGAAGAAGACGTTTGAAAATTTCACTATATAACTCTATGTAAAACTGTGACCCCCGGAGCGGGGCCAATTTTGACCCCAGGAGCATAATTTGAACTAACTTGATTGAGGACCTATAGGCGATGCTATGTGCCAAATATCTAAGCTCTGGCCCTTGTAGTTTTTGACAAGAAGATTTTTTAAGTTTCCAGTGAAAAAAGTCTATTTTAGCTCCTGTGACCTACATATGCAACCGACCAGAACCATTTGAACAAAATAGGTAAAGCACATCTAGAAGTGTCACCATGCCAAATATCAAAGCTCTGGCCATGTCAGTTTCAGAGGAGAAGACGTTTGAAAATTTCACTATATAACTCTATGTAAAACCGTGACCCCGGGGGGGGGGGGGGTAATTTTGACCCCAGGGGCATAATTTGAACAAACTTGATAAAGGACCTGTCGATGATGCTATGTGCCAAATATCTAAGCTAAGGGTACAGTGGTTTCAGCGAAGAAGATTTTTTAAGTTTTTATTGAAACGATCTATTTTTAGCTCCTGTGACCTAGATATGTAACGGATCGGAAATATTTGAACAATTTTCAAAGAGGTTTATATAAGGATCAATCCTGCCAAGTTTGGTTTAAATCCATCCATACCCCCAGTTCTCACCTGGAACCGTTGATGTAAATGTAATATATCTTGGAAAGCTGAGAAATTATGACAATATGATTGTGCCAATTGCTGATTGGATGATGCTGAGTGCCAAATAGCTAAGCTCCGGGTACTGTGGTTTCAGAGAAAATTTTTAAATTTTTAATTTGAAAAGTCTATTTTTAGCTTCTGTGACCTAGTTATGAAACGGACCGGAACCATTTGAACAATATTGGTAAAGTACCTTTAGAAGTTACACCATGCAAAATATCAAAGCTCTAGCCAAATTAGTTTCAGAGAAGAAGAGGTTTGAAGATTTCACTATATAACTCTATGTAAAATTGTGAACCCCCGGGCGGGGTCATTTTTGACCCCAGGGACATAATTTGAACAAACTTCATAGAGGACCTGTAGATGATGCTTTTTGCAAAATATCTAAGCTCAGGGTTTCTGAGAAGAAGATGTTTTAAGTTTTTGTTGCAACAATCTATTTTTAGCTCCTGTGACCTAGATATGCAACGGATCGATAATATTTGAACAATTTTCAAAGAGGACTATATAAGGATCATTCCTGCCAAGATTTCCTTATTTTTTCACTTTGGTTGCCATGGCAACCAGAGTTCTGCATTGTTTTCAATTCTTTGAACACATTTGGCCTTTGGCTCAGGTGAGCTAATAAAAACTTAAAAAATCTTCTACTCTGAAACCATAATACCCTGAGCTTAGATATTTTGCAAAAAGCATCATCTTCATTCAAGTCTTCTATCAAGATCTTTTAAATTATGTCCCTGGGGTAAAAAATGACCCCGCTCCAGGGGTCACAAATTTACATAGAGTTATATAGTGAAATCTTCAAAACCTCTTCTTCTCTGAAACTAATATGGCTAGAGATTTGATATTTGGCATGGTGTAACTTCTAGAGGTACTTTACCAATATTGTTCAAATGGTTCCGGTCCGTTGCATATCTAGGTCACAGGAGCGAAAAATAATTTTTTTTAATAAAAACTTTAAAAATCTTCTCTGAAACCACAGTACCCTGAGTTTAGCTGTTTTTGCACTCAGCATCAACTTATCAGCAATTGGCACAATTGTCATAATTTCTCAGCTTTCCAAGATATGTTACATTTACATCAACGGTTTCAGGTGAGCGATTTAGGGCCGTATACTTAAAAAATCTTCTTCTCTGAAACCACTGTACCCTGAGCTTAGATATTTGGCACAAAGCATCATCTATAGGTCCTCTATCAAGATTTTTCAAATGATGTCCCTGGGGTCAAAAATGACCCCGCCCTGGGGGGTCACAAATTAACATAGAGTTATATAGTGAAATCTTCAAACCTCTTCTTCTCTGAAACTAAAATAGCTAGAGCTTTGATATTTGGCATGGTGTAACTTCTAGATGTACTTTACCAATTTTATCCAAAAAGTTTGGGTCCGTTGCATATCTAGGTCACAAGAGCTAAAAATAGATTTTTTCAATAAAAACTTAAAAAATCTTCTTCTGCCCCGGGGTCACAAATTTACATAGAATTATATAGTGAAATCTTCAAAGCTCTTCTTCTCTGAAACTAATATGGGTTGAGCTTTGACATTTGGCATAGTGTAACTTCTAGATGTATTTTACCAATAATATTGTTCAAATGGTTTCGGTCCATTGCATATCTAGGTCACAAGAGCTAAAAATAGATTTTTTTCAATAAAAACTTAAAAAATCTTCTTGTCTGAAACCACAGAACCCTGAGCTTAGATATTTTGCACAAAGCATCATCTTTAGGTCCTCTTTCAAGATTGTTCAAATTATGTCCCTGGGGTAAAAAATGACCCCGCCCCGGGGGTCACAAATTTACATAGAATTATATAGTGAAATCTTCTTCTCTGTAACTAATATGGCTAGAGCTTTGATATTTGGCATGGTGTAATTTCTATAGGTACTTTACCATTGTTCAAAAAGTTTAGGTCCGTTGCATATCTAGGTCACAGGAGCTAAAAATAGATTTTTCAATAAAAACTAATATAGCTAGAGCTTTGATATTTGGCATGGTGTAATTTCTATATGTACTTTACCATTGTTCAAAAAGTTTGGGTCTGTTGCATATCTAGGTCACAGGAGCTAAATTAGATTTTTCAATAAAAACTTAAAAAATCTTCTTCTCTCAAACTCCAGTACCCTGAGCTTAGATATTTTGCACTCAGCATCATCCAATCAGCAATTGGCACAATCGTATTGCCATAATTTCTCCGCTTTTCAAGATATGTTACATTTACATCAATGGTTCCAGGTGAGCGATTTAGGGCCGTATACGGCTCTTATTTTTATTATGGGCCTAAGAATTTTAGCCACATAAGTATCCTGGCGTAGGCACGTACAGACAACACAGGGTATACCATTATATATACGACCCGTTTTCATGGGCGTATAAAAACATTATTTAAACTATTACTTTCTAATTTTTATTGCATACCCCCCCAGTTTTTTCTGTTTTTTTACAGCAGCAAGAGTGACTTACCAGACAAGGCCCAGTCTCCTGCCTCATGTGTGTCTCCACTGTAGTACAGTAGGTATGTGTCATACCGAGGCCCATCACTGGTCTTCCTATCAAAAAACTGCTTCACCTTGGGGCCTAGGTATTCCTCCGATATTCCACTGGAGGAGAAGTCACAACCAAAAACGTCCATCATGTTGAAGTTGAAAAATTGCTGCACCTAAATAGACAACACAATGACAAACCTGTCTTATGAAACTTCCAAGGGGAGAAACCCAATAAGGTCACATAAGACAGGTATTCACATTAGTCAGGATATCAGTTTTTCAGGGGTAAAATATTATACCAGTGAACATCATAATGCATATTTCTCTGAATAAACTACGTATTAATCTTTTTTTCCACAAGCATTGATTTAAAGTCAGTTTCTATATTTTGAATTGATTTTCAGACAAAATTGTACAGGTTCATTTAAGATTTGAGCTAGTTTGAAAGTAGTATGGAAAACAGCAAGTTGACCCAGAATGTACAATTTTCCAATATAATTATGTTCATAAACCCTGTACATGGTAATTGTTGCTTATGTTTGTGAAAGAAAGGGATAATTAATGTAATTCTAGGTTGCATATAATTTCATGTATTTGTTTCCGTAGGTTTTGTATAGATCTGAGTTTTTCCAACACGAAAACTTTCTGCAACTTTATATGTTGGTGCTCATATCTAATGATTTATCGCATCGTATTTTTTATTTAAAGTCAGTGTCACTCTTTGTTTGACCGACATTTTTAACAGCTAACATACAAACCAAGCAACATTCACCTCCCGGAAATGAAAACTAAAAAATCGATAATGACCCTCATTTTTTGGGTCGCTGCAAACAGGTGCATATAATAACGATGTGGGACTTCGGGAGCAGCATTTTATGGTGGCTAGTCACGTAACACAGGTTGTCATTATAAGCAGTCTCAATATATAGGAAAATGTGTTGGGAGGAATTGTTAAGGTTACCTACGACAGAAAAAGTCACTATATAGGGACGGTCGCTATGACAAGCTTGACTGTACATTGTAATTACACAGGTAATTTTAAACCCATAACCTCAGTTGTATTAGCAATTCTCAACACTTGCATCTCAATATTTATACTTATAGGGTTAAGGACCAGCCAGATATATACATCCATTACAAACAGCATAGATCCAGATCAGAGGGCTCCATTAGGAGTACTCTCGGTCAAAGGTTATAAAGAGTTTATATGCTAAATCTGAGGTCATTCTCAAGCATTTGTTTTGTCTCATTTGAGCTTTTGCTCAAATCTGACAAATCAAATGCTTGAGAACAATCTCAGGCTAAATTGAAAAGCTCTATAGCTTTGGTTCAGAATTGGCTTATCACCATTTGTTATACTTTTAAGTATTTTTGGGGACGAATCCCTAAAGATAGAGTCAATGCCAACTGGTCATTTATCAGAACATGGACAAGTCCATTTCAAAACTTCACATTTTAACCCTTTCCCCCATATAAGCGACTTTTAGCGTATTTCATTTATTTCTCCGCTGAAGAAAATAGTTCCAGTTTATACCCTCATGTAGAATTACCATTACAAATATTGTGTATAGCCTAGCAGATTTTAGCTTAAAGCAGGCTGGAAGTAAAAGCAGAATGTGCCTTAAGGCACATTCTGCTTTATTTTCAACCTGCTTTAAGTGGTCACCTATCTTCAATACTAGAAACAGGCTATAGGGTAAAGGGTTAATGGTTAATGCTAATGCCAACAACTAAGCAAAATTAGGTTATGACAGACTTCAAGAATATCAGATTTGGGAGGGCTATAACAGCAATTTAAATGTTGAAATTGCAGCTGCAATGAGAGGTAGTGAAAGCTTAATGCTGGTCAACAGTGAGCTCCAACAGAGTTTAAGTTGAGTCAAGGACAATTCTCAAGCTTTTGATTGGTCAGATTTTAGTTTAAGCAGGCTGAAAGAAAAGCAGATTTGACCTTAAAGCACTTTCTGCTTTACTTTCAACCTGCCCCAAGTGGTCATCTGTCTTCAAAACTGGAAAGAGACTATGGGGTAATGGATAAAAGGAGTCTTATAGGATCTGTCTCATCAGGGTCTCCACTGTTTTCTTATAGGATCTGTCTCATCAGGGTCTCCACTGTTTTCTTATAGGATCTGTCTTACATGAGTATGTACTCTTCCCTGGTGAAAAGTTTCCCTAGCCGGTGTAATAATTCAATTGAAAGATGGATGGGTGAGTTGGGTTTTGACGCCGGTATGACACAAAATAGGTCATATAGCGCCAATGAATGGTAAGGGATGATGGAATGAGATGATGATAATTTCAGGAAGATGATTTCGGCTAATCTCATTTGTTGTACACGTACATGGGATCAAAACCAATGACCCACCTTGATAGATAGATTGAGAGATGTTATTGAAAGATAGATAGATAATTGATAGATTATTGATTGATAATTAATTGATAGATGTTCATAGGGAGTGGAGTGTACTACATGAATATTGAGCTGGAGAGATTTAAAAGAGTTGTGATATTAGTGATGTTAGAAGGTATACCTTGTTGAGTGAGGTAGTTGCTCGTGAGCTCATGTCCTGTACAGAGGATGTAGTCAGCAGCTTGGCACCGCCACCACCCCTGCAACATTACATGTAACAATCCTGTCAAACTTCAATTAGACAAGAGCTGCATGCGGCCCTAAATTGCTCACCTGGTACCTATGGTTATGGTCATGGTAATGGACCAGTAATGGTTAAGCCATCTTGGTAAATTCACCCCCACCCACTGGCGGCCATGTTTGAGCTAGGAGCTGGCAAAGGGTCACATATGAATAATTATTTGTGTAAAAGTATTCTTAAATCAGGCCAATAGTTTCAGAGAAAAGTTTTTCTTTTAAAGAGGCTCGCAACCGGATCAAGCATTAAAAATAGTAATTTGTAAATATATGTCAAATGCTTATATAAATGGGTTAAATTTAGTTTAGGATAATAAATTCTGTTAATAAATGCATTTCCAAAAAAAAAAAAGAAGAGGCTCTGGTGGGATTCGAACCCGTGACCATCCATGCGGAGACAAAAATGAAAAATGAGGCATCGCCTTTACGCCCTCGGCTACGGACGCTCTATATATATATGGTAGCGAATTAACGTACTTCAATGATAGCTATTAATAAAACATTATTCGGCTCGGGTTTATGTCTGACCCCGTGTAGAGAAGCAACAACAACTATACCGTTAGCTAACGCTATGGAAAAACGATGGAAAATATCTAAAAAACTAAGATTCGGTGACGATTCTTGAGACGTTTTTTGGACTGATCATATTTTTTTAATGTCAAAAGCCAAATAATGCCACAAATTTGCTTTTATTTGAGTATTTTATTTTATTTTGACAAGAACACCATCAGGTTGCGAGTCCCTTTAAAGATTTTCTATACAGAAATATAAGGAAAACTTGCCCCACCCACTGGTGGCCATGTTTTTTAAGATAACAAAATGCTTTTAAGAAATCTGGTAGAGAGTCAATAATGGATTATTTGTGTAAAATTATTTTCAATTTGGACGAGTAGTTTCACAGAAGAAGATTTTTACTAGTTTTTACTATACAGTAACATATGGAAAATGTGCCCCACCAACTGGCAGCCATGTAAATCAAAATAATTTTCAAAACAAGAACAGCATGCGGCCCTAAATTGCTCACCTGGTACCCATGATTACCCCAAGCATCGGTACCGATATAGAAATGAAGAAAGAACTTGATGCTGGAAATAAATATCAGAAAGTTCAAGGTCAAGGTCACAGGGGTCAACATTTTTCTGTGCATGAAAAAAATGTCCATATACACACACATACTAACTATGAAAGCAATACCTCAAAGACATAGAAGTTATGGTCATTTTTCGAAACCTTAACGAAGATTTGGAAACCTAAACGTGGGCCCTTAGTTCAAGTTCAAGGTCACAGGGGTCTAAATATTTATGTGCATGGAAAGGTCTTGTCCATATACACACACATACAAACTATGAAAGCAATACCTCAAGGGACATAGAAGTTATGGTAATTTTTCAAAACCTAAACGTGGGCCCTAAGTTCAAGGTCAAGGGGATCTAAAAAAAATTATGCATGGAAAGGTCTTGTTCATATACACACACAAACCAACTTTGAAAGCAATACCTCAAGGGACATAGAAGTTAAAGGCATTTTTCGAAACTTAACACCGATTTCGAAACCTAAACATAGGCCCTAAGTTCAAGGTCACAGGCGTCCAAATTTTTCTGTGCATGGAAAGGTCTTGTCCATATACACACACATACCAAGTATGAAAGCAATACCTCAAGGGACATAGAAGTAATGGTCCTTTTTCGAAACCTAAACAAAGATTTCGAAACCTAAACATTGGCCCTAAGTTCAAGGTCAAGGTCACAGTGGTCCAAATTTTTCTGTGCATGGGGAGGTCTTGTCCATATACACACACATACTAACTATAAAGCAGTACCTCAAGGGACATAGAAAGTTATGGTCATTTTTCGAAACCTTAACACAGAGTTCGAAACCTAAACGTGGGCCCTAAGTTCAAGGTCACAGGAGTCTAAATTTTTCTATGCATGGAAAGATATTGTCCATATACACACACATACCAACTATTAAAGCAATACCTCAAGGGACATAGAATTTAAAGGCATTTTTGAAACCTAAACACTGGTTTTGAAACCTAAACCCAGGCCCTAAGTTCAAGGTCAAGGTCACAAGCATCCAAATTTTTCTGTGCATGGAAAGGTCTTGTCCATATACACACACATACCTACTATGAAAGCAATACCTCAAGGGACATAGAAGTTTATAATGGTCATTTTTCCAAACCTAAACAAAGATTTCGAAACTTAAACATGGGCCCTAAGTTCAAGGTCAAGGTCACCGGGGTCCACATTTTTCTATGCATAGAAAGGTCTTGTCCATATACACACACATACCAACTATGAAAGCAATACTTCAAGGGACATAGAAGTTAACGGCATTTTTGGAAACCTAAACGCAGATTTCGAAACCTGAATGTAGGCCCTAAGTTCAAGGTCAAGGTCACAGGGGTCCAAAAATTGCTTTGTTTTTATTTTCAATCAATACAACAAATGTAACAAGATCCGTATACGGCCCTAAATCGCTCACCTGGAACCATTGATGTAAATGTAACATTAAACATATCTTGAAAAGCTGAGAAATTATGACAATAGGATTGTGCCTATTGCTGATTGGATGATGCTGAGTGCAAAATATCTAAGCTCAGGGTACTGTGGTGTCAGACAAGAAGATTTTTTAAGTTCTTATTGAAAAAATCTATTTTTAGCTCCTGTGACCTAGATATGCAACAGACCGAAAATGTTTGAACAAATTTCAAAGAGGACCATATAAGGATAATTTCTACCAAGTTTGGTAAAAAAAATCCATCCACCAGTTTCGGAGAAGATGTCGTTTAAAGAAATTGTTGACGACGGACAGACAGACGACGGATGATGGACGGACGACGATGTACATAGCACGATCAAAATAGCTCACCTTGGCACTTTGTGCCAGGTGAGCTAAAAATGAGCTATAAATAATGTTGATTCATGCTTTTCTTATAATAACTTAAAAGTTTTTCCTGTCAACTCCTGAAAAGCATGAATAAATAACACATTTTGTGCCAATAATTGTATAACCAATGATAACAATGTAATACAGAAGGCTTAAGTCGATTTAGTCATTTTGTGAAATGACTGGAGGTGTTTTTCAGTCATTACGTGAAATGACTGAAGATTTTAGTCATTACGGGAAATGACTAAGTGAAACAGTCATTACACGTAATTATGACTGAAAATTTTAGTCATTTCATGTAATGACTGATTACACAGATTGACAGGTAATATATATACAATGATGGCTGACATATTAAGCATGCCCCATCAGTTAGTTACCACAGGCTAACAAATAACAGTGCAAATATAAGCAAGCATTAGAAATAAGCTCAGCTGTTACTGCATTTTTTAATTCATTTGTGTTTGGATATTATAACTCTCTGTATGCACATGCTTAAAGATTTTATAACAATATAGATAATTATACTAAGCTTGTTTTTGAGAAAAACACATGTCTCCCGCCGGTACCCCGCCCCCAGCACCCATAAGAGGAATAAATTCACCCCCTGGCAACCTCCACCCTGGCACCTATAAGATGAATAAATTCATATGTCAAAATATGTAGACATGTTAAAAAAATCCAAACTTCTGTCGTAATTGTTGCAGCCCATATGCCTATCTACATGACCATCCTCACATATAGCTGGTTCATAATTATGTAAAAGTTTGAATGAAAACTCTTACATAGTATAGGAGGAGTTAGCTGCACAAGACTTTTTCGCTATATAATCTATATAAGGAAAAACTTCAAAGGGCCATAACTTCTGTCAAAATTGTTGGAGTCA
Organism: Gari tellinella; assembly: GCA_922989275.2. Taxonomy (NCBI): domain Eukaryota; kingdom Metazoa; phylum Mollusca; class Bivalvia; order Cardiida; family Psammobiidae; genus Gari; species Gari tellinella. The sequence goes on from OV277858.1 coordinate 60,541,779, forward strand.
AAATTCCAAACCACATGACCATCCTCACATATAGCTGGTACATGTGTAAAAGTTTGAAGTAAATCCCTCAAATAGTGTAGGAGAAGTTAGCTGCACAAGAATTTTTCGCTATATACTCTATATAAGGAAAAACTACAAAGGGCCATAACTTCTGTCAAAATTGTTGCAGCCAAAAATCCAAACCACATGACCATCCTCACATATAGCTGGTACGTGTGTAAAAGTTTGAAGTAAATCCCTCAAATAGTGTAGGAGGAGTTAGCTGCACAAGAATTTTTCGCTATATACTCTATATAAGGAAAAACTACAAAGGGCCATAACTTCTGTAAAAATTGTTCCAGCCAAAATTCCAAACCACATGACCATCCTCACATATAGCTGGTTCATTTGTCAAAGTTTGAAGTAAATCCCTCATATAGTGTAGGAGTTAGCTGCAAAAGAATTTTAACAGACAGACGGACAGACAGACAGACAGAAAACACAACACCAATATGTCTCTCTCCCCTAAAGGGGGGGAGACATAGTTAATATACACAGGGTGATCTAAATACACTGCAGTGATTGTCCATACAGCAGTATATTTCATATGAAATAGCAACCATAGCAGATCCTGATAAGATGCGGAGTAATGTGGTATCTCATCAAGGTCTACACTTTTTGTAAATGCCTTTTCCAGCAGACACTAAGCTTAACCCATTACCCCATTAATACACATTTTTATGCCTTTATTTTTTTCCTCCACTGTGTAATAGTTCCAATTTATACAGTCATGATTATGTCAAATATGAAATATTTTCTATATCATAGAAGATTGTAGCTAAAAGCAGGCTGAAAGTAAATCAGGATGTGCCTTAACCCTTTACCTGATAGTCTATTTCTATTATTGAATATAGGTGACTTCTTAAAGCAGGTTGAAAGTAAAGCAAAATGCGCCTTATAGCGCATTCTGCTTTACTTTCAGCCTGTTTAAAGCTATCATGTGCTAGAATATAAAACATATTCCCTATAATAGATATTCATGACTGATTAAATTGGAACTATTCTTCAGCAGAAAAATAAATCATATTTGCTAAAAGGCGCTTCTATTGGGGGAAAGGGTTAAGGCACATTCTGCTTTACTTTCAACATGCTTTAAGTGGTCATCTGACTCCAAAACTAGAAATAGACTATGGGGTAATGGGTTAAATTTGTTGAAGTTTTTTTAACTATTTCCCTAAAAGTAATGCCTATACAAACATATTCCTTATAAAGTTTACCTTTCAGGATTTTAATGCCCTACATTCTGACCAGTCTAGGCTACTGTCTTGTCAGTCTAGGAAACTATTGGTATCACAGGAAGGCATAAACAAACTTTTTATACACATTAGGGTTTGTCTGTTTGACTATCTAGTCATTTGCCATCTATCTTTATATCAATCTATTTCTATAACTTTACCGGGGGCCTCCGTGGCCTAGTGGTATAGTCACTGTGAATTACATCACTAAGCTCCTCACCGCTGTGAGTTCGAATCCCAGTAGGGTCGTTCGGATTTTTCATGCGGGGAAGCCTTCCAGCTGGCTTGCGGAAGGTCGGTGGTTCTACCCAGTTGCCGATTTGTGCCTGAAACAGTGCATAAATGGCTTCTGGGGTCTTCCTCCACCTGTCATTAGCTGGACGTCGCGATATGACTGAAATACTGTTGAAAGCAACGTAAAATCCAAACAAATCAAATCAAATCAAACTAACTTTACCTGACTATGTGTCAATATTTTCTTTCAAATGTCTTCCTTTGAGAAGTGTATCATTAATCAGGGAGATAAGATTACAAAATTAGTATTCATCAGTTACCTGCATAAATACATTTACATGCTTTCATTTATAATACTGGCTGGGAGGCCAAAAATTAACCCATTACCCCATAAAACGCCTTTTTACGCTGTTTATTTATTCCTCCACTGCAGGAAATAGTTCCAAATAATACCTTCATAAATATATACCATAAGAAATATTGTCTATATCCTACCAGATATTAGCTTAAAGCAGACTGAAAATAAAGCAGAATGTGCCTTAAGGCACATTCTGCTTTACTTTCAACCTGCTTTAAGTGGTCATCTATCTTCAAAACTAGAAACAGGCTAATCCATGCCCAGTCAATATCATTATCCATTTATTTATTGTTTGTATGTGTCGTCTCTCTTTGATATATACATGTAGTCTTATTTATCTATAATACTATCTACATTTCACATATTCTTGATATGAACACGTCACCAACTGTCACAAAGTAGAATTTAGATATTACTTAAACTGTAACCCTAAAGTCTGTTTTTAGTTTTAAACAGGTGAAAGCAGGTTGAAAGTAAAGCAGACTTTAAAAAGCATTCTGCTTTATTTTTAGCCAGCTTTAAGCTTCTATCTGAAAATATACTTGAAATGCGACTGATGATTCTTCATTTCCATAACTTCCTATCTAAGAACTATTTCTCTAAGTGTTAGAGGTGTGAAAGGGCATATTTATGGAGTACTGGGTTAAAGCCACCAGTATTCACCATGTAGCAATATACACAATGTCATGCAATACACTGTTAGAAGCATGCATCTCATACACTCATGCAACAATAGACTAACGATAAACAGTTTAGTCAAGCCAACATGCAACAGATTTAAACCCTTCCCTCAAAAAAGGCACAATTTACTGTGGATTCATCTTTTTTTAATTTGCCATTTTTTCTCTAGTCTTCCAACCCTTTTCTTCTACTTTACTTTCAGCTTGCTTTAAACTTGATTTTAAACCTAAAAATAATTAAAATATGCATGCTTTACTGTACCTAATCACCTGTGTCAGATGGATATCTAAGTCATTTAATTGCACTCTTGATTGTGAAGAAAATGGTGAAACATTTAATAAACATGTATAAAATGAGTAACACAAATATTTGTCATTTAACCAAGTTCAACAAATGACCATGGTTAAATCAGGGTTACAGAAAAGATGCGTATTGGGATAATTACCAAATTAAAAACATGGAAAAAGCAATTGTTTTTCAAAATAAGGAGTAACAAAGAGCAAAGGAATGTAGCAAAAAGCAAAGAAACCCTTTATATATAAAAATTGAAAATACTCAATTTTGTAAAATATCAAGGAGTAAATACCCAATTGCATCAAAAACTTATCTGAACTCCTGTTAAATGGCAAATATTCTTATTACTAATTTTTAAACAAGGTCAACCAATGACCTAATGTCAAAATTCATATTCATTTATAAGTTTCCTTTTTGCCACAAATGGAAGATACAACCAATGTAGACATCTAAGATGATGCTTCAGGATCCAATGAAACTTTAAACAAGTTTCTAAATATTAATGACACATGTCTTGCTGGTGGAATAAATAAGAGTTCTGTGGAATTAGATTAGATGTCTCCCCACAACAAAGACACAAAACAGGGCTCCATACAGATAAGAGGGAGTAAACTGAACAAAACCACCATTTTCTCTTTCATGACAGCACCAAATCCAATGGTGTAACTACTCATTAGAATCGCCTTCACAAGACGATTCTAATGAGTATGACACCAATGGGTATATTAATGCAGAAATAAAGATTTTAGTTTTTGAAATACTCCCCTTATCTGGTGCTCAGTGGCAAAACCAAGAAAGCAGTGGTGAAAACGAAACCTGAATGCTGGAGCTAAATTCTAAAGTTTAACGTCACCATTGAAAGTAGATCAAAACTTTTATCTAACCTGTCATGCTTTTGTTGTGGTGAGGTGAAGCATTTTTGTCAAAGGCTCAATACTATGAAAGCAGGTTAGGAAAAATGTGAGTTAATTTTGACACATTGCTTCTGCACTCAATTTTGAGTGTGTATATTATCTAAATTAGCACTCATTTCTAAAATAAGCGAGAGTAGAAAATCCAACAACATACCAACAGCCAATAGAGTTGTGTCTAAAGTGGCCTTTTATTGAAGGAGCCTGTGGATCATCATCTCTAAAAACAGGTTAGTGCTTAATGCAGAACAAAATTAAAGCAGAAATATCCAATAGGTGAAGTCTGCTTTACAGTTGTACTGCATTATGCTGTATCTGTATTAACCCATTAACCCATAAATACACCTTTTTATGCCTTTATTTTATTTATCCACTGAAGAAAACAATTCCATTGTATACAGTAATAAATACATGTGCAACATAAGAAATATTTGCTATATCCTACCAGATTGTAGCTTAAAGTAGGCTGAAAATAAAGCAGAATGTGCCTTAAGGCACATTCTGCTTTATTTTCAACCTGCTTTTTAAGTGGTCACTTTATATCAAATCTTGAAATATGCTATGTGGTAATGGGTTATAGACAGCTGCATATAATTTTACTCTTTTAAGTGACTTTTTAACCCTCCCCCAACCATTGTTTTGGGTATTAATGACAGATAGTTGCTTAAAGCAGGCTGATAGTAAAGTAGAAAGCTCCTTTATACGGAGCATACTGCTTTACTTTCAGCCTGATGTAAGTTACAGACAAATAATTTATTAACGGCATTAAAAAGTGTATCTCTTGGGCAATAGGCTAATCCTTTACTCCAGTCATAAGAGAATATCTGATCGTATTTTGTATTTCAGTATATACCTATACTGAGGGAATCAGTAACATACATGCAGTTCTAATGCACTTCCTATGGAAGAAAGGGTCAAATATATTTGACTGTATGAGATCAGCCTAAAACTAGGTAATGCAGCTTACATATGACAACACAAGACACAATGGGCTTCGAGACAGTCAGTGTAAAAAGGGCCACTATGGCCCTAAATCGCTCACCTGGTAACCATGTAACCATGTACACCGTGTGACCTAGTTTTTGACCGGGCATGACCCTCATTCTAACTTGACCTCGATTTCAATGAGACAAACATTTTGTTCAAGTTTCATGAAGATTCAATGAATTTTGTAGTCTCTATAGAGTGGTAACGAGGTTTTTCGATGATTTGACCTAGTGACCTAGTTTTTGACCGGACATGACCCACATTCGAACTTGGCCTAGATTTCATTGAGGCAATCATATTGATGAAGTTTCATGAAGATCAAATGAAATTTGTAGCCTCTAGAGTGTTAACAAGGTTTTTCCGATAATTTGGCCTAGTGACCTAGTTCTTGACCAGACATGTCGACCCACATTCGAACTTGACCTAGATTTCATTGAGGCAAACATTTTGATGAAGTTTCATGAAGATCCAATGAAATTTATAGTCTCTAGAGTGTTAACAAGGTTTTTCGATAATTTGACCTAGTGGCCTAGTTTTTGACCGGACATGACCCACATTCGAACTTGGCCTAGATTTCATTGAGGCAATCATTCATGAAGATCAAATGAAATTTGTAGCCTCTAGAGTGTTAACAAGGTTTTTTGATAATTTGACCTAGTGACCTAGTTTTTGACCGGACATGACCCACATTCGAACTTGACCTAGATTTCATTGAGGCAAACATTGTGACATCCCTGAAGAAGTCTATTGTCTTAGACGAAACGTCGGAATAAAATATACAGTTTACTGCAACCTGCCTTGATTGTTCGTTCTACGCCTTTTTGAATTTCCTGCTATCTAGATCAATTGTAGTGTGTGCAATGCTTTCTGACATGGTTGCAGAGCTCCAGATAAGGAAAGTGTTTCAAATACTGAAATCATCAAGTCTCCGGCCAACTCTTGTTTTGCCATGTTTCTAATGGGTGGGCACAGCCAAGGGTTTGGTGGAGACATAAGAAACACATTGTTGGAAATAAGTGGGGCCATTGGGCTGTGACTCTGCAAATAGTGGCAAATAGTGTCCACTCTCATCAGATTTTCAATTCATAGGCTGATCTTGTCAACATTGTAATTGCAAAGTCGAAAGCTCCTCTTGTCACAGTCACACTGCTCATATTTTATTACATCTGACGATGATCTAAAGTATGAAAGAATAGTTGAGGTTTTGTTGCCTCTTACTTTTGCAAACATACTCAACCATTGTGAAATTTAGGGATTTCATAACGTTTTGTTTAAAACAATCAATAACACAGAATTTACATAAATTACTACTTATAAGAATAATACTATTACTGACTGGATTATGGATATAAAACCGCCTACAGTAAATAACCATCAAAATAGTGAGCAAATCTTAGTTTTCTTTATTCTTTAGATCATGACTGCTACATGTATCTGTGTCAAATTATATTCCTTTCAAAGCTCTTCTTTACATGGAATATTAATATTCACAACAAGGACCCACAATAGATAAAATGTTACAAACATTCACAACAAGGACCCACAATAGATAAAATGTTACAAACTATCGTGCACAGCTTACTCACATGCTCATTCCGTTAGATTTCCCTTCCCAAGACATACTACAAATGTAGGGGAAAACAGCAGCAAGGTTATTCAAATTCATTGCATCTCATAACTCATTAGAATTGACATGTCGCAACACTGGCATAACTCTGCTTCTCTCTTACTAGTCTAAAATATAGCATTCACCATTATAGTACAACCTTTATTAAGGGTAAGTGACCATTAAATGAATAAACAGGGAAATATTTATAGACCAGTGGCTACTTACTGCATGACAAAAGTAATGTAGAATACTTCTCTTTTGTCCTACAGTAGGTTGCCAACTGTCTGACTGCCCATTCTTCTTCTTTTTAATGGTCACATTAATCACATTTGCACTATATGTTTGTCAGGTTTGAACTATATTTGGTTGGATAAAATGAGATTGACTGGCACTTGGTCAAAGGTCAATTGAATGGTAGTTTGGTAGAGACACAAGAACTGGTGTTTATAGTTAGGAACTGTATTACACAAGGATCAAGGTATGACATAGTAAACTCACCAGTTTCAATGTTTACTACTTGTTATGTCTTCACCTAACTCTATGTTGTGCCTACTTATTAGAACTATCTAACAGGTGATTCTAATGATAAGTCAAAACATAGGGTTTAGTTGAGACATATATTAGAACAGTTGAGCCTTGATAACTCAATACCGGTATCTCCAAAAGAAGCACCTTTCAGCACATTTTAATTTATACAGTAATACATATGCAACATGAAAAATATTTCCTATATTCTAGTAGATGGTAGCATAAAGCAGGCTGAAAAAAAAAGAGCAGAATGTGCCTTAATGCACATTCTGCTTTACTTTCAACCTGCTTGAAGTGGCCACTGGTCTTCAAAACTAGAAAAAAGTCATGAACTAATGGGTTAACTTATCCATATTTGTTTGGTTGAATTTTGAGAAGTTAAGCTTGCTCTAGTCTAGTTTACTTGTATTTCAAAGTTAAAACATCAGGTTAATAAGCCATGTTTTAACTTTGAAATCTAGCAAGTTCAACTTGTGCAAGTAAACATTATCAGGCTTCAACTGTTTTAGAAATGCTACTTTTAACCCTTTGAACCCTAGTCCCGCATATAGGCGTCCTTTTCAAACAGTGTACATGTGAATAGTACACTTGTCCTATGCAAACAGTGAAGACCCAGATCAGAGGGCTCCTTTCGGAGCCCTCTGATCAGGGTCTTCACTGTTTGCCATAATGCCAAACATTGACAAAAACAACCCTTAAAAGTCAGAAATGGACTAGACTAAAATGGAAACTGGAATTGTCCATTTAAAGTTTTAGGGAGGAAAGAGTTAAAGTGTCAAATTGGAAAATATATACATTCTTAGCAAATGAAGGGTTTACTACAATATTCTGTTTTATTACAAATCAAGTACCATACCATTAAAATGTCTACATTACTGTTCATGTGAGGTGGATTGCAAGTGTTTGCAAGTTGTGTCAGTAAAATACACCACTACCACTCTAAGGGTTATATACTGAAGGACTTCACAAACACATCACTTAAGTTTCAAATAATTTCTTTTAAATGGTAAGCAGTAAGAAAGTCATCCTGTTAGGTAACATTATAACCCACAAGTCATTGCCAGCGAAATTACGTGCAATTGGTCCTCGTGGTATACACCGGCATGGTGCACACGTGCAACAAATGGAAAACATGCTAAATAACCCCAACCAAGGTGACCTGGTTTTGTTTAATTTTTTACTTTAGATTGTCATATAGACACACTTACTTTTACCATTGGAATTTTGACTTTCTATTGATTATTAAAATAATACCAAGACTAAGACAAGATTTACGTAATCAAATTGCTGCCTTGTTGCAAGCAGGCACCAGTCAAAGGGAGTGTGTGTAAGGCGTTTTGGTGTACAACAATCAAACAGTTTTGGCCTTCATCAGCGTTTTCTGGCTACAAGTAGTGTTGCTGGTCGACCTAGACCGGGTCAATCCTGTGAAGCTACCAGACGTCAAGACCATTTCGAATGTCAACGTCATCTTCGAGAACGCTTCACAACAGCAATTTCAACGGCAAATTTGATACCAGGACGTCACCGTAGGACTATACATGCTTAGACAGTGATTAGACTGTTGTGAGATTATGGAATTCACTGCAGAAGACCACATACAGGACAGATCAAAACGCAACGTCACTGATTTCCAAAAGCGCTAAATCAGGACACTGTCTTTATTTGACTGGATCTACCCCAGTCCAAGAAATATTTTGAAAACACCAATAAAATGTTCAGAGATATTAGAAATTCATTCTGGTAAAATATTGATCATTGGTCATACAACAGTGTACGTATTGTGGTGTATATATTGGTGATGCGTTTCTAATGTCCCTCAGTATACATTCTGCACACCAAGGAAAAAGGCTCACAACTTAAAGCTTTAAATGGACATGACAAAGTTTCATCCCTATAAAGCTTGCACTTAAATCACCAAAAGGTCAAACTAAATAATAATAATACAGTAAAACCTGTCTATCATGACCACTCAATTATTTTAATTATTATGTGTTTACTACAGAAGACTGTTTAAAGCAAGGTGACAGTAAAACAGAAAGCTCCTTTTGTTTTACTGTCACTTGTCTTTTATACAATCAATTAGCCTTCATTTTAGTGGTGGTAATAGGGAAGTTTTACTGTGTAATAATATACAGTGGCTAGTTGGCTTCTATGGTTTACATATTTAAATCCTTCCCTCATAAACATGCCTTTTTATGCTTCTGCCATTCTGACTGGTAACTGTTTAACCCATTACCCAGTAAATATGCCTTTTTATGCCTTTGATTTATTCCTCAACAAAAGAAAATACTTCCACTCTAGACAGTCATGAAAATGAACCATAAGAAATATTTCTAGATCCTTGCAGATTGCAGCTTAAAATAAGCTGAAAGTAGAGCAAAATTAACCTTTGGATCAAGATAAGACACCTTTAACCCTTTACCCCATAGAAGCGACTTTTAGCGAATCTGATTAATTCATCCGCTGAAGAAAATATTTCCAATTTAATATATATTATAGGGAAAATTTTCAATATATTCTAGCACAGGATAGCTTAAAGCAGGCTGAAAGTAAAGCAGAATGCGCCTTAAGCGCATTCTGCTTTACTTTCAACCTGCTTTAAGTAGTAACCTATTTTCAATTCTAGAAATAGGCTATCAGGTAAAGGGTTAAGTACTTTTGCAATTTAGCAGATGATTTGTATGCTAATACTGTAATAGCACATTCTGCTTTATTTACAACCTGCTTTAAGTGGTCATCTGCCTTCAAGACTAGAAACAGGCTATGGAGTAGTGGGTTAAGCACTGCATTAATAATTCTATCCTGTTTAGAACAGTTTTACTAGTATTTTCAAAACAGATAAAATGTCAGGTAACTCAGTATCTGTTTGGGGTCAAATTTGTCTGACATCTCATCGGGATCGATGTGGAGGATATTTCCTAAAACATATCACCTCTAAGAATAAACCATTTCCTCAATAGACCAGCTTGTAGAATTCTCTTATGCACGTCACTACCTTGTGCTGTTAAATGCAATTAACCCATTACCCTATAAATATGCCTTTTTATGCCTTCAATACATTTCTCAACTGACAGAAATAGTTCCATTATACAGTCATGAATATGTATCATAAGATTTCTTTTCTTTATTCTAGCAGATGCTAGCTTAAAGCAAGCTGAAAGTAAAGCATAGTGTGCCTGCTTTAAGTGGTTACCTGCCTTCAAAATTAGAAACAGGCTATAGAATAAAGGGTAAAATGTGGTAAATATTTGCTGATAGTGTTCAGATACAGCTGGTAGCATAAAGCAAGATTATTGTATACCTTACTATAAATAGTAACAAAATTGCCGTTGAAAACTGTCTTTACAGGTGTCATGTGACCAATCCATAATGGCCCAGTGGGCCGATTATGGATAATCGCCCCTCGAAGTTTTTCACGCGCAACTCGTTGATGTTAGCAACTTAGATCTATTTAAACATGGCAGGAGAAGGGGGTTGGCGTTGTTGTAAAAATCGTATCCTGAACTTGAATTCTGAGACAGAAGGGTTTCAACGTACAAGGTACGGTTCCTATTTATACAATGGCCAAGTCTTATGTGCGTCACAGTGTAAATTGGCTCGACGTTGTTTATGTTATTCAAAATGACAGTTATGACGTCATCATTTCACGCCATCCATTGGAAATTTCAAAAGATAAAAACGACGTAGTCAAAATGTAGTTTCACTCGATAGCGTAGAACTTTTCACATTCTAGATCTACTACAAATTTTCTGCGTGGGCTAAACTTCCCCATAACCAACTGAGATCTTGCGATCTGATTATTTCTGAAATATCTAGAGCTGCCACTATCGTTTCAAATTTGTGAGCAGTTGATGGCAGTTCAACAATGTTTGAAACCATGTCATTTGCATGAAGGTTACATATACAATAACGAGAGCACCGCAAGCGGTACATTATACGCCCACTGGCAAAGAAATATATAGTTTTATCAAAATCTATTCTAATTTGTAGACACTAAATAGAGCTCTGAGAGCATAAACAATACTGAAATAGAGCATATTCTAGCATATCTGAGTACACCAAGGGCAGATAACTCTTGACACAATGATCCAATTTCAATAATAATTAACCCTTTCATGAACTTATTCTTCTATAATTATACTGTGGGCAAACATAATCAAAATCCATTCAAAACTGTAGTTGCTGAGTGTGTTAACACTGTCAAATAAGCCTTTTATAGAATATTTGAGAACACCAAGGGCAGATAACTCTGTAACAAAATTTCAAATAAATAAATTGTTTTCCAAGAAAACTCTGGACAAGCTTTTTACAGCATATTTGAGTACAACAAGGGCAGATAACTCTGTAACGAAAATTCGAATGAACCTCAAACTCTACTCAGCTTTAGATCTTGATGCACATAACATTTGTGTGAAGTTTCATCAATATCCCTCCAACAGCTTTCCCAGAAAACTCCGGACAAGCTTTGTATAGCATATTTTAGTACATCAAGGGCAGATAACTCTGTAAAGAAAAATTGAATGAACCTCAAACTCGCCTCAGCTTTAGATTTTGATGCATATAACATTTGTGTGAAGTTTCATAATATCCCTCCAATAGTTTTCCAAGAAAACTCCAGACAAGCTTTTTATAGCATATTTTAGTATATCAAGGGCAGATAACTCATAATATCCCTCCAGAAAACTCTGGACAAACAAAATGTTGACGGACAGATGGACGGACGGACGTTCTTAGGAGAGAGTGTTGTGGGGTTAGATGCTATATAAACCCTAACCCTAAAACTAACCCCACAAACGCCTTTTTTAACCCCACAATACTCTCTTTCAACCCCACAATCACTAACTGGCCAGGTTAATGACCCAAACTGCCAGGTTAATGACCCCATAATGTGCCTCCTGGAAGTGCGGATGAACGGACGGACGGGGCCACGCCAATATACGACCACCTTTAGAGGTGGGCGTATAAAAAGGTCAAAACATGACCTAGGTGTCCCTTCTGCCCATAATGGCACGCCTGGTGTCACAATAGCCCTCGGGACATTATGAGACCAGTTGTGCCAATATGGGCAGAAGGCACGCCTAGGTCATATTTTAACCTCTTATTAATGTACAGCTGAAAACTCTACTTTACTTCCCTCTTGCTTTAACCCTTTCAACCATGATCATGCATCCTATGCTAACAGTGTCAAAAACACTTGTCTAAAGGAGCCCTCTGATCAGGGTCAGCCCTGTTTGTCACACTGCACTACATTGACAAAAACAATCCTAATAGTCAAATATGGACTAGACTAAATTTGAAACTTAATTGTCCATTTAGAGTTTCAGGGAGGATTAAGCAGGAACTTGCCTTAAAATAGGAAGGCTGTTCGTGCTATATCAGTTAGATATACATGTAAGTGAATTGCGCTGTAGGCTATGGAGGAAATGGTTAATGCTGATGAACATGTTTTTAGCCAAAAATTGCCTAGACAATTCCAAGGGACCAACCCTACTACAGTAAAGCCTCTCTATTATATATAAAGACCACTAAGATAAGGCTAATTGCTTGTACAAAAAAGGACAGGTGACATCATAAAGCAAGTTGAAATTAAAACAGAAAGCTCCTAAAGTAGCTTTCTGTTTTACTTTCACCTTGCTTTAAACAGTCACCTACATTAAACGCATAAAGTTCAAAATAATTTAGTGGTCATACTACACTAGCATAGATAATGACTTTATCATATTTGTAATAAAGCAATCTTACCGGTCTCCTGTATGTGGAGCTATCAGTGCAAAGGCCGTGCATGTGCCTCCAAGAAAGTCTCCTAATTCCCAGAACAGGCTCAGGGTTACTGCTTCAATAGGAAGAATGATCATAATCAGCCCTAAACTGTATGCCGTCCTTGTTTCCCATCCAACACCCATCAAAACTATGGTAGCTAGTAACGTCAAACATATCAATCTACGTGATATCAGACTGAAGTGACGAATTCCCTTTGATGCCATAATTCTGTTCATACTCTTACGGTCGTCCAATATACTGTTGAATGTTAGATTACAGTCTGTGATTTTGTTCATGAGTTTCCATAATGATATGAAATAGATTAAGTGAAAGCAGAGCCAAATTATTGCAAAAACAATGTAGAGTGGCACCACAACAAACCACTCCTTGTGATTGGCTGAGAGGCGTCCTATGATAGCACCAGATACCAAGTTCAGTATCACAACTGTCATCACCACAATCTTTCTAATGAAGTTCGACTTGTTGAAGAATGCTTGCCATCGTTCTAATGTAGACAAATTTGAAAAATACAAGTCTATGATTGGCTCAAATAGATGGCGTCCAGAAAAACACATGAGCCCATACATATTCACCTTCAACTCCGAATCCCGGAGATACACAAAAGAAATAATTGCGATCAGTGTACTTAGAGACAATATACTTAATACCGACTTAAGTCTGATAGCCACTAGATTAAAGACAAAGGAGATAGTAAAAAGTGAGATTGCTAGGGCATCAGATCCTGTCACTAGAGATGCAGAAATAAAACCTATGGTCTCAAGATTTTCTCTTGTGGAGAATAGTTTAGGTTCATGCTTTTTCAGATGTAGAAATCTCTCACAAATGTTCCAGAACAGGCCACAAATTGGACTTGTTATGAGCAGAATGTCCATGACTTCTTGCATTGTTTCATACTGATAATCTCTTGGGTCTGTGAACACAATCACACCTAGTATACAACCAAGCCAAGTATGTAAAAGGGCTTTCCCAAAAGCTTCCTGACTGAAGTAATACTGCATTGCACAGGATACTGCGAAGACAAGCAGTCCCATCAAGGAGATGAACAGAACCGATGTGTTTGCTGTGTTCATCCATTCTGTATATAGACCTAATCCCAGGGCAACCAGAAGTACTACGTTTGACATATACCCTAGATAGAGTATAGTCATCTGGGCACGGGCATCCTTTAGATTCATCAAGAGTTTGCAGGTGTTCCTCCTCAAGCAGCTTAAACAGTGGACTAGAAAATACTTCGAGGAAGCTGCACTTCTGTAGAGTCTTTTCTGCATGTAGACTGTTATCATCTGGCACTGTCACTAAATGTCACTAAATGTTTATCTAGTGTGAAAAAAGAGAACAAAATCTTGGATTAAACGATAACTAAAAAGACAACACATTTTTTTTCCTGTTAACCCTTTCCTTCATATAAGCGCCTTTTAGTGCATTAAATTTATGCCTGCACTGAAGACGAGAAACCGCCAAGGTCGGTATGGCCGGATTGTCTGCACTTTTGTTTTGTATATATAATATAGTTACCCATGGCATGTGATGATGACCTCACTACAACTGTATATGCCAAATTTGGTTGCTGTAGGACTTAAATTTGACTAAAACTGACACTAACAAAAAGGTAAACCAATTAAGACGCAAACGAAAAGGTTAACCAAGAATTCTCTAAGTCATTGGACCATGAAATCTAGGTCACAGTGACCTGTTACCCACAGCATGTTATGATGACCTCACTATAAGTGTACATGCCAAATTTGGTTGCTGTAGGACTTAAGCTTTGGCTAAAACTGACACTAACAAAAAGGTCAACCAAAGTGAGGACAGACGGACAGACAGACAGACAGACAGACGGACGGACGGAAGGCATTTGCCAATCTATAGACCGCATTTTCAATCCGGCCAAAAATAGTTCCAATTTATACATTAATGGACACGCATGCAAGGAAATATTTCCTATATCCTAGCTAGCATGTGACAGCCTGAAGCAGTCCGAAAGCAAAGCAAAATGCACATTCTGCTTTGCTATCAATCCGCTTCAATCGGTCCCATGTTTCAAAACTAAAAGAACCTCTATGGGGCAAAGGGTTAACTCCATTTAACAAAATAAAAAGTGATTTTATTATTTTTCTTAGATTTTTTCAGGGGGTCTTTGTTAACTTAGAATGCCTTATAGTAGCAGGGCTGCCATTTCTCCGGATTTTTCCTAAATCTTCGGATTTTTTCTAGTTTAATGGTAGCTTAAAGCAGGCTGAAAGTAAAGCAGAATGCACCTTAAGGCGCATTCTGCTTTACTTACAGCCTGCTTTAAGTAGTTGCATGTCAACAAAACAAGAAACAGGCTATGGGGTAAAGCTACGATTCGTAAAATCGCACTTGAAATATGCAAATTTGGAAATCTTAGGATTTTCCATGTCAACTTATGGCAGCCCTGAAGTATAGTGGCATTATAAGTCACTTCCACGTATGAATGTTAAAACAAAAGTTGAGAAAAAAGGTTTGTATACTGAGTAGTATGGCATCAAATGCACATCACAGCACACTCAGATAACACAAACACCGCACTCAGTTAATCTACAAAACTCTACTATTAATTTAAGAAAATACTGTGCTTGTATTTAAAATCCAAAAAAATGTTCGGTACGGCAATTTACGTTTCGGTTCGGCAAAGTTCGGCACAGTACCGGCTTTTATACCGCTTCATCGGGAATTGAGCAAATGAATTTGGACCCTAGATTAATCAGGGGTCCTCAATATTTGGACTAGTATAATTGTTGCTTGCAGGTCAGTGCGAGTACTGATCAGACGTCGTGTGACTCGGCGTCTGGCCAGTATTCGCACTTCCGACCCATGTATGTAGTGAAACTCCAGTCGGGAAAGTGTCAGAGTAGGAAACAAGAGCCTCATGGGGCATATGTCGCTCACCTGAGAATAGCTGTACATCAAAATGGAGATAATGATTTATGTCCAGGACGGGGTCATTTTTTACCCGAGGGGCATAATTTGAACAATCTTAATAGAGGACCTGTAGATGATGCTATGTTCCAAATATCTAAGATCAGGGTACTAGGGTTCTAGACAAGAAGATTTTTTTTAAGTTTCCATTGAAAAAATATATTTTTAGCTCCTGTGACCTACATATGCAACAGACTGGAACCATTTGAACACGAGAAACCGCCAAGGTCGGTATGGCCGGATTGTCTGCACTTTTGCTTATATATATAATATATATATAATATAGTTACCCATGGCATGTGATGATGACCTCACTACAACTGTATATGCCAAATTTGGTTGCTGTAGGACTTAAATTTGACTAAAACTGACACTAACAAAAAGGTAAACCAAGACGCAAACGAAAAGGTTAACCAAGAATTCTCTAAGTCATTGGACCTTGAAATCTAGGTCACAGTGACCTAGTTACCCATGGCATGTGATGATGACCTGACTACAACTGTACATGCCAAATTTGGTTGCTGTAGGACTAAAACTTTGACTTAAACTGACACTAACAAAAAGGTAAACCAAGACGCAAACGAAAAGGTTAACCAAGAATTCTCTAAGTCATTGGACCTTGAAATCTAGGTCACAGTGACCTAGTTACCCATGGCATGTGATGATGACCTGACTACAACTGTACATGCCAAATTTGGTTGCTGTAGGACTAAAACTTTGACTAAAACTGACACTAACAAAAAGGTAAACCAAGATGCAAACAAAAAGGTTAACCAAGAATTCTCTAAGTCATTTGACTGTGAAATCTAGGTCACAGTGACCTAGTTACCCATGGCATGTGATGATGACCTCACTATAAGTGTACATGCCAAATTTGGTTGCTGTAGGACTTAAGCTTTGGCTAAAACTGACACTAACAAAAAGGTCAACCAAAGTGAGGACGGACGGACAGACGGACGGACGGACAGACGGCATTCGTCAATCTATAGACCGCATTTTCAATCCGGCCAAAAATAAATAAAGGACATCTAGAAGTAACACCATGCCGAATATCAAAGCTCTGGCTATATTAGCTTCAGAAAAGAAGACGTTTGAAAATTGTGACCCCCGGGGTGGGGCTAATTTTGACCCCAGGGGCATAATTTGTACAAACTTGATAGAGGACCTGTAGATGATATGCAATCGACCAGAACCATTTGAACCTTATTGGTATAGGACATCTAAAAGTGTCACCATGCCAGATATCAAAGCTCTGGCCATATTAGTTTCAGAGGAGAAGACGTTTGAAAATTTCACTATATAACTCTATGTTAAACTGTGACCCCCCCCCCAGGGCAGGGCCAATTTTGACCCCAGGGGCATAGTTTGTACAAACTTGATAGAGGACCTGTAGATGATGCTATGTGACAAATGTCTAAGATCTGGCCCTTGTAGTTTCAGACAAGAAGATTTTTTAAGATTTCCTTATTTTTTCACTTGGTTGCCATGGCAACCAGAGTTCTACATTGTTTTTAATTCTTTGAACAATTTTGAAACAACTTGACCCAAGGAACATTCGTGTAAAGTTTGGTTGAAATCTTTTCAGCGGTATATGAGGAGATGTCATTTGAAGCAATTGTTAAAGACAACAATGACTGTATAAAGTGAAACTATTTTCTTCTGTGGAAGAATAAATTAAAGACATAAAAAGGAATATGTATGGGTTAATAGGTTAATAAATATCATTATTTACATTTTCTAAATATAAGAAACTATATGTAAATGAGTGGCAAATAGTTTGGATCCAGATTAGATGCAGCATTATGTGGCATCTGACCTGGATCCATACTGTTTATGGCCAAGAATTAATTGTGGAAGACAGAAAGATAAACAAACAAACAAACAGACAGACCAAAAGTAATATGCCTCGAACTAAGTTGTGCTTGAGCATAAAATAGCAGACATCATTATTTCTGATATGTATCTCAGTGACCTGAGTTCAGAGCTAGCTATGGGTCAGTTATGCAATAAGAGACGGTCTCAGGGAGAAATGACTATTATCATGCTGAACTGTTGTCTGCTCCAAATGTTTGTATGTGAAATATGTAAAAAATAATAACTTATATTTTCTAAATATAAGAAAATATGTAAATGAGTGGCAAATAGTTTAGATCCAGATTAGATGCTGCATTATGTGGCATCTGACCTGGATCCAAACTGTTTGCAAAAATGTTGCATTTAGTATAAGGGTAGCTTCTTAGCCTGGAAGATTCAATGGGTCTGTATAAAAACGGATCATTAGAGAGTTTTTACTGTCAGACCTGCATCAAAAAGCACTGATACTGCCAGGGTTGAGTCAAATTTGACCCTAGGGTTTTAATTTTTTACAATTTTGAAAGTGATTTAGTAGAAGATACTATTCATGCAATATCTAAGGTGTGGGAACAGTGGTTTTTTACAAAAGACTTGTTTAAAGTTTTTCACTTTTTTTAATAAATTTCAATAAGTAGTCCACATTTGAATTTTATTTTAACGATTTCTGTAGAGAAGCATCCAAGGAACACCATCAGCAATTTAGTTTTTCCCTCAAACTCGCGGTTTCAGAGGAGATGTCGCTTGAAGTAAATTTGGACAGACGGACTGACGGACAGACGGACGATGGACGATCACAACAGCTCACCTTGAGCCTTCGGCTCAGGTGAGCTAAAGGGTGCTGGTGAATTCGCCTAGAGACGAACTCGCCTACAATTAGATATATAGTAACCTAAATGGTGAATTCGCCTAGAAAGCAATTATATAGTGATTGTATTTCACACCTTGTAGTACAATATAAGAATTTACCGTTTACAGGTAGATGAAATAAAAATGTTTGTAGAGGATCAACTAATCTTGTTGTTTCCTTATTCATTCTTTTTAAACCCGAAAGATCAGTGTAGCCCCTAATCACTTCACCCAGATTTGACAACCTGTTTGAAAGGGGGTGATGCCAACGTAGAATACATCATTTATCATATTGAAAGTAAAAATGCTGCTTGCACCTAGATCCACATTATTAACACCTGCATATGAAGGGGTATAAAAGCCGGTCCCGGCCCGATCTTTGCCGAACCGAAACGTAAATTGCCGTACCGAACATTTTTTGGGAGTTTGAATACAAGCATAAACAATTCTTAAATTTGAAAATTCTGGTACGGATTAGTTCTTATACATATTATTTATATCCTGAATAAATATTATAACCATCAGAAGCATGGGCGTTGAGAAAAAGGTTATTTTGTAATTTCAGGGGGTATAAAAGCCGGTCCCGTATAGATTTCAGTTTATCCTGTTTGTTTCCTTAATTACCGAATTTTATTATGTTACTTGATGATAAACTTTATCAAAATATGATTTTTGGTATGTTTTTGAAAAATAAGACATGTAATATCAAAATAGCGCTTAAATTTACCGTTGCAGTGATTGCCGAACCTGAATATAACAGATTATAACGGTTCCCCGTAATATATTCAGTTCCGTAAGAATTACACAACCTGTATAATCATTCCTATTTTATATGAGAATTAGGCTTAGAATCAGATGTTCTCAAAAAGAAGGCAGGGGGAGAGATTCATATATGTTTCATTTTTTTTTTACAGATTAAGATTAAACAGAATGTGAGGCTAAATTTCATTCATGTACAGTCAATCTTGTATCAAGCGAGCACTAAGTTATTGCAGTTCTCTGCCTCATTTCTATCAAACTCTAGGCATATACCGGAAATCAATAGTGGTTGCTATATACACGACTACGTAGAGGAAACGTGTTCTGTGCAATCCGTGTAGACCCAGATCATATGGCTAGTGAAGGAGCAATCTGATCAATGTCATTTTGCCGCGTGAATGAATTGCAGACAAAATCAAAGAAAGTCATAATTAGACTAAACTTTAGTGACTGCAGTAAAAACCTCACTATGACTTGCTTTAAGCTGACATTTTATACAGAACAATTACTCTCCGTTTTAGTGGTCTTAATAGAGAGGTATTACTGTATTTCATTTGTCAATTAAATTTTTCAGAGATGAATGAGTTAACCTTCAACCAGCTATTTAAAATGTTTCAGGAACACGAATGTGACAGAATACGAATACAAAGGATGCAGAGAAAAGACAGCATTATATCATGTTCATATTTGTTTTAATCATAAATATGCTTTATTGAAAATAAACTTTATAGCTGTGACTTATAATAAATACAACAGAAAGACACAAAACAAAGTATAGCACATAAGGCACATAAAGAGGTAACCCCTGAAATATGTGTATATATAACATGTGTCAGCTTAATGCAGGACATAAATAATGCTGAAAGGTTCGTACATTACTTATGTCCTGCATTAGGCTGCCAAATGTATTTAAAGATCTTCAAAGGGAACTTTTCACTATATACATGTACAAGGTCAATTAGACTCAACGAATGAGGGTCGGAGCAGATTGTTACATACCACATGATCCAATGAGGACAATGAATAATAATCATCATTGTCAAAAAATATGTATGATATAAGGCACATAAATTAGTTACTAAGCGACCAGTGAAAATTGTGTATATCGGTATATATACTATGACAGATGGTAGCTGAATGCACGACGTAATTAATGCAGAAATGCCCTGTTGGTTTCTGCATTACTTACGTCGTGCATTAACCTACCAAATGTATGTTCATAGGACACTTTTCTATATACAAAGTCAAATGTAATCAAGTAAGGGTGGGTTGTGTGGTTGATGGGCGGTCGCGGAGCACATTGGTATTTATTACTTGGTTTTAGTACAGTCGAACTTCGATATCTCGAAGTCGGTTGTGTCTAATATACCCGTATTTCAAAAGTTCAAAGCACTCGTAATAATTTTTTAATAATATAAATCAATTTTAAACTTATCAAATGTTTTTTTTTTTTTTTTTTACTTTTGATATCCAATATATGATTCTATAAACATACTGCAATCATATCTAAAAAAAAAAACGACTGAAAATACAGATTGTGAAACTCTTACGGAAAGGTAACTATTACGGGAGACCGCTATATTCAGGTCCGGCTTTTATAAAATCACTTCAAATGTGATTTTAAGAGTTATATTCCACCATGTATAATAAATTTTTGGTAAATGTAATAAAGAAACACACTTTGATCAAATGTATCAACAGACATAATAACATTATTTTGTAATTAAAGAAAAAAACAGGATAAATACAATATATACGGGACCGGCTTTTATACCCCCTGAAATTACAAAATCACCCTTTTCTCAACGCCCATGCTTCTGATGGTTATAATATTTATTCAGGATATAACAGTGCTCCAGATAATTTTTGCATGCAATGAGTACGTACTCACACTATTTTCACTTCAATGCTGAAAATTGAAATTGAATGCTTAAAATCTACAGAGAATTCAAACAATGGAAAACTTCAACTAAATTAACTTTTACTGAATTGAGCAATGTAGACATGTACACACTTCTGTGTTAATGTCATCATCTGAGCAAGACATTGTACAATATGTACATTCCTGTTCATATTTGAACACATCGCTTGTGCTCTTTAATACCTATGCCTGTCAACAGTATTTCTTTGCGGGAGTTTTTGAGCCTTCAATGGCCAACAAGGTGGATACATTTCCCTTAATGCATATGGGACATTTCAATACTGTTTCTCGAGCGTGTCCCTGAAAACTAATATTTAACCAGGGATAATTCATTTCCAAGATTATTTTCAAGTTTTTTATTTACCTGGGCACCGTTGGGTATTCTTTTGATAATTTTTTCAAATTTTTTAAACACTGGGCTTGTCCTCGCGAATGTCGCTATAAATTAACTGTAACACTCAATGATAGATTTGAATACCCGCTAATGGCATCCTCGCGTGTGTTTTTTTTTTTAAATTGAATAGTATATGTGTTTTGTCATTACTTTTTACGTTGACCAGCACCAGACGCCGCCATCATAACATGTTTTTCTGCCGACGCTTGCAATGACAATTTCGTCCCATAATGTTTCGACCCGTACCTTGTAGTAGGGGGGCAGACTACGCGGGTGTGTTTATACCGGTCTCCGAGTATTTGAGTTTTAAAGTGCACCAAATTCACCATCCTTTCTGAAAGGCCACGGAATCGAGATAACCCGGCCGATCCAATGTTGCCGCTTTTTTAAAGTTCGCGACTGAGGCGAGACACGGCGGGTGCGAAACTAATTTAAACAGCGAACGGTGTTAGGGTAAACATTTCACTTAAAATACGGATTGGTTTGAAGTTATTTTTATAAGTAAAGAACGTAGTTCTAAGCCATCAAACTCGAAAAATTGATGCCCAGTCTTCCGTTTGTTACTCGCAACTAAATATTTAAATGCGTACGCAATTTTCTGTGTGCGTTTTTGTACGCCTGGATTGTCATTTCAAATGCGTTTCTCTCCAAAAAATATGCGGGAAAACGCACGTACGCACCTTATCTGGAGCACTGATATAAATAATATGTATAAGAACTAATCCGTACCAGAATTTTCAAATTTAAGAATTGTTTATGCTTGTATTCAAACTCCCAAAAAATGTTCGGTACGGCAATTTACGTTTCGGTTCGGCAAAGTTCGGGCCGGGACCGGCTTTTATACCCCTTCCCTGCATATGATGATCAGGGGCTACACCTATCGTCCGATCTTAGTAAACTATACCTGAAAACAAGTTTTATTATATTAAAGACACCTTACAATATGTGTGAAATACAATCACTGTATAATTGCTTTGTAGACGAATTCACCATTTGGGTTACTATATATCTAATTGTAGGCGAGTTCGTCTCTAGGCGAATTCACCATAAACCGAGCTAAAAATATCTGGCTTGAGAAATGACATGTAGCGAAACGCACCCCTCCCACCGATATACCGGTCGTCTCTAAATAACGAACTGCTTCAAACAGTATACACTTTAAGTACAGTTCCTTTCGTAAATTGAAACGCGGGGCCTTAATACATTTATAACGCTCATCAGTACATGACCAATTTCACATGTTGTCAAGAAATCTACCTGTCAAAACATGGTTTTAGGAACTCCATGACGTCCAAACAGGAAATTGACAAACGCTGGTAACCGGCGAACCACGCAGAAAAGGGAACCGGTCAAAAGTTAAATTGCCCCCAGCCGGCGCACAAAGAAATAATTAAACAATCGCAGATCAAATTCACTGCCAAGTCCATATCAGCAGAAAATCGGTTAGAAGGTAAATAAAACGTGATGTGTTCTTTGGTGTTACCAGGAAAAATATAAAAAAACGTTTTATTGGATGCTATGGATATATTTTTAATTAGTTTTCGCGACTGAAACTTGTGATGAAATGTTAATCATTTCGTTTTTCTTCTTTTTCTGGGAAATAATGACATTTTACTGGTTGTAAAGAAGCCCTTGATAAAAAGGCTATCTTGGAAAATAATGAGATTTTGACTTCAACTCTGCATATCCTAGTGTTACCAGTTTTGACGCCCTTAAGCGATAAACTTGCCGTATTTTCTGACAGCTGTAAAACAAATGTTATTAAAACTATGTATGTTGCTAAGTGTGCAAAATAAATGATAAAAAACAGGCAAAGTACAAGTTTATACGCCCTAGTTGGTCAGAGCATCTCCATTTTGACACTACCGAGGAAGCCACCATATTTGTTGGGAGTAACCTATTTTGACGCCTCTGATTTGCTGACCTATATGAGAGTTATTAAAAGAGTTATAAATAAATTTCATACTGTGCTGCATTGTGTGTGCTTGATTCCATACTTGGGAGTCAAAACAGAGTTTTGTTTTTCAATTTCTGTTTCATATTTGCTATTATTTTCGAACAAAATAAAATATAAATGAAGAAAAGGGTAAATGTAACTAGGAACTCATATTAAAAGAAGGGATGGCTTTGATTTGTGTTCCACTCTCCCTAAAATTCTCCAAACCTAAAACATGGATGCATTGGATGTCTGAAATGAAAATAATAAACTAAGACGCTTTTCTCATAAATT
Source organism: Gari tellinella (assembly GCA_922989275.2). NCBI lineage: Eukaryota > Metazoa > Mollusca > Bivalvia > Cardiida > Psammobiidae > Gari > Gari tellinella. Next base: position 60,565,383 of record OV277858.1, read on the forward strand.
TATAGCGCATATATAAGCCAATTAGTCATCACATGTAATCATGTCAGCCTGTTTTCACAGATTCCTTGATACAAGCGTACACCTATTAAACTGTGAATTGTTTTGATAGCGGTACAATATTGCTTGTCTAGTAACTGTCATGAGACAAGATAAAAATGATTGGGTGTTCCTGACAACTGAGCATCAAAGTACTCGCTGATCATTTAAATATAGAAAACGGCTTATAAACTTAAACACTTAATTGCATTAGTGAAAATACATAAAAATGCATTGATAAAGATATAAATTTTATATTTCTCCCTATACATCTGTTATCATATACATGTTAGCAACAGAGCCTAGTTTTGCATGTTAACAAACGATAGGAAGTGTTCTTGCTACCTCATGGGGGTCACTTAGGTCAAATGACAAGTAAACAAATAAGGCGTCAAAATAGGTGAGCGTCAATACAGGCGAGCGGACGATACCTTTTTTCGGCGGAGCTGACTGTTTTCTATTTACTGAAACTGAATAGTCTGATTGGATAGTAGCCAGGGCTCCAGATAAGGGAATTGTTTCAAAACTTAAAATCTTTATTTGTGCATTAAACCCTGTGGTGTCACTATACATATGAATTGTCTCTTCAAGACAATCAAAATGAGTGGTAATACCATAGGGTTTGGTGCTAAAAGAGGTGAAAAAATGTGATTTGTTTAGTTTACTCACTCTTATCTGGAGCCCTGTAGGCTGGTTTATGTCCCATTACAGTTTACATGATGTGGACTGTGGGTGTAAAATTTAGAGATACAGGCTGGCTGTTTACTAGGCCACAGAAGTTTCCACTGTTGGCAAAATTATGCTTCTATTTTAAGATATGATCTGAAATCTATTTATAGATATACAGAGGAAGCTAGGTGTTTCGTAATTGTTTACAACCAATTTGTTTTAATTGTTAACTATTTGTACACATTTGCCATACATTAAAAGCAATATTTTATATATGAATAGCCTCAAGTGAGTTAAACACAATTGTGTTGTTTCATCATTATTTACAAGAGTGAAGTACAGTAGATTGTTGTATCTGTACATTTGTGTATGCTATAGTTTGTTTCAAGAAACTCTATGAATGGAACAATAGATTAATGTGAGGATCTCCTACCAGTAGCTAGGATATGAGTTAAATTGTTGTTTTGTTTTGCATTTCTGTACATGATAGTTTTGCATTTTAAATAAAAGTTAATGTTTCAATTGAATACTTGTATTTTTTGCTTTTCAATCCAAGATATATATTCTTTGAAAACCTAAATTTAATTCAATTTTGCACACCCATCTATATAGCCTTAGTTCAACCACTCATTCCGCCGAATATCTTTTTTAAAGATATTTCTTGTTAACAAAATAGGCTACTTTGGAGGTGGGGAAATTCTGCGGTTACTAGAATAACCGGAATACACCTAAAGAAACATATTATAATATTGATCATAAAACAGTTTCAGATGATGTATAAACATATTTTACGTACTAATGTAATAAATTTGCAAAGAATTTGCAAAGAAAATATGCAATTTGTGGGTCATAAATGGTTTTCTGTTGAAATCGTTACCGAAATACACTGAGAAATTCTCACGCATGTGTTACATAAATTCTCACATGACACATTACAAAGTGTATTTCGGTTGTGATTTCAACAGAAAACAATTTATAACACACAAATTGCGCATTTCCTGTGCAAACTTTATATATTAGTAAACAAAATGTGTAAATACATCATCTGAAACTGTTTTATGATCTATACAGTCGAGTAACCTCAAATCGTGATTCCCTCGTTTTCGTTATACCGGAAAGATTTCCAATTTTTCACGCGCTATGTTTTGTAATGACGTCACAAGACAGAAAATATACAAGGGAACTCCACACTTTCATTTTGATTGAGTTAGTGATCTGTTTTAAGCTAGGGGCGTAAGATAAACATTATTTTCCTAATACTGCTGTAAAACTGACTGTTTTCACTATGCGATATCAGTCACGAATGAATTATAACCGGATCTGAAATGATGTATTTCCCCAATGATGCTGTCGTTTATTCGCCGATCGATACCTGTCCGTCGACTCGCGGTTAATCGATCGATAAACAATTCTAAAGCGCGCGCGTTCGCCTGGGACGGCTACCAATTGTTAATAAAAAGTCCGTTAAAACTTAAATTTTCCTCCGATTTCTAAAATATAGGGCTCAAATGACAGCTAAGATATTCAGCTTTCATTTGTGAAAATAATAACGTTCTATATTGAGCGAGTAATTGTTAACGACAGGTTAAAGAGTATAAACCTAATGAACCAGCAGGCATTTGATCGCAGATTCTCGCACAAGAAAGGGTTACCTACCGTTATAAAAAAGCCTATAGACAAATCATTTTTCATCCTATTTTTACAGTCAATGTCTTAAATAAAAGCTGAAAGCTGTATCGTTAAACTGTATAAAAACCATGAATTCATGTTATTTTAAACCAGAGCAGTCGCGAGTTATATATGAGCCTAAGCAAATAATGCAGGCCGGACAGCTGCCGATCAGCTCGCCGTCCCGAGCGGGACAAAATGGCGGATTTCTATTTGTACGTAATGCCGCCCCATTTTATAGAAAGGTATTTTTTGTTGTCCATTTTTATTGAAATTAATACAAATACTTCAAAAGATACTGATGCTTTTGTTTTTAAAATTTGGTGAGGATTGGTTGTGTCTTTCTTGGTTAGTTTAACGCGTAAAAACGACGATTTTTCATGTGTGTTGTTAAATTCTTTAATATGTAGGGTGTGGTAGCGCCCATTTTATAGAACTGAAGCCTATTTGTGATATTTACTTCAGAAAGGTTTTTTTGTAATAAGAACATGTTGATGCATTTGTTTTTAAATTTTGGTGAGGATTGAATGGATATTTCTTATCTTTTTCATGTTTTGAATGTAGTACTTTTTTTTTCAATTTTCGAGCATTGCAGACATTTTGAAATCTGTTATGTGTTGTCTAATCGTTGTCTCAAATTCATTCAAAATAATCAGATTTTGTATTATTTTCACTGAAAAAGGTTTGCTTGTTATGAAAATATCCTATTTTTACAAATATAACACCTATAATGTGGTTTCTTTTTATATTACTCTCCCAAATCTGTTATAAAATTCATCTATTTTTATGTGTCCTACTTTTTTAAAATGGTAAAGAATTTAAATAAAAAAAACTAGTTTATCATTATTTTCATCATGCCAAGTGTTATGTCTAATATGTTTTTTACTTATATAGGTTCCTCTACTAATGTGAAGTGGTGGTCAATCAGTACCGGCAGTCATGCCCCCAAAGAAACGACCGAGGCACGGATGTTATTTTGACATATATTGTAAAAATCAATCCCAAAAAGTCAAAATGGACTTGACTAAATTCAAAACAAGAATCGTCCATTTGAGGGAGGAAAGGCCCTCATACTTATATCTACTGAAGACCAGTTCAAACGTCTATGTATACATCTTCTAAAGGCTAGCAGGCATTTCGATCAATCCCTTTATCTGTCCAATTAGTGGTGACAGGAGATATTGTTTATTGGAAATCTCCTCTGAGGGAAGGGGACATATGGTTTTGGGGGCTAAGACAGGAAGTCACCCTCCCATGATGTAAGATTATGCAATCAGTCAATCACCATCATAAAACACTGGTCTAAGTGTAATCACTTTAGACTTAGACTCTAACAAGCGACTGAAGACTACAAGCTCAGAAAATGCAAAAGCTTTTCAGTCATTGATACTCTTTTATTGACAGGCCGCTTTATGTCTCACAAGAAATATTTTCTACACCCTAGCAGATGGTAGCTTAAAACAGACTGAAAGTAAAGCAGAATATGCCTTAAGGAGCATTCTGCTTTACTTTCAATCTGCTGTAAGGAATAACCAATTTTCAAAAAAAGAATAAGGTAATGGGTTAAAGGAAACATGCATTCACAAAATGCTGAGGAAACCTGTTTACAAAAACTAAAATCTTCATTTCTGCACCAAACCCTATGGTGTCACTACTCAGGTTTGTCTCGAAGAGACGGTTCTAATGAGTAGTAACGCCATAGGATTTTTTGCAGCATTAGCTTGAAAATGTTGGATTTGATCACATTACACCCCCTTATCTGGAACCCTGTGTTGTTAGATGCTTACTCTGAACATGAAAATGAAATGTTTATAAGAAATAAAAATTAATTATTCACTTTATCTTTGTTTTGTATGTCCTTTCAAATAAGTGCATCCGATACATGTGCAGAGCCAGTATTGAAGGCAAAATATATCCCTGATCACTTACACTTTCAATTCAATGTTAATTATCAATGTTTTAGGAGAATTCTTTTCATCTTAAATGTACTTTTATGGTTATTTTGCATTGACAGTTTGTGGTACAGTCATATCTATAATACCTTGATTAATCCTTTACTCCATAGCCTGTTTTAAGTTTTGAAGACTGGTGACTACTTAAAGCAGGTTGAAAGTAAAGCAGAATGCCTTAGGGCTTAGGGCACATTTTGCTTTACTTCCAGTCTGCTTTAAGAGAAAAGAAAATATTTCTCAATATACTTATTCATGAATGTATACTATGAAACTATTTTCTTCAGTGGAGAAATAAATAAAAGCGTAAAAAGGCGTATTTATAGGGTAATGGGTTAAGTAAAAAAATGAATACCAGTGTTTTATCAATTGCAATCAAGCACGTGTATAGTCCCGCATAAGCTTTTTCAGATCTTGCAATAGAAACGGTCAACTTATAAATAAACAGTAAAACCTCTATATAACAACCACTTAAGTGTGATAATTTATTAGGTGTTTTCGACAGGTGACTGCTTCGAGCATGGTGACAGTTCTTCATTCGTGTCAAAACTGAAGAAACATTATTTCATCAGTTCTTTGTTACGAGAAAACTGTCCATCCTCTTTCTACTGCAATAATCGTGTCCGGTCTGCATTATTTGCCTAGGCTAATATATAACTCGCGACTGCTCTGGTTTAAAATAATATGAATTCATGGCGTTTATACAGTTTAAAGATACAGATTTCAGCTTTTTTTTAAGATTTTGACTGTAAAAATAGGATGAAAAATGATTTGTCTATAGGCTTTTTTATAACGGTAGGTAACCCTTTCTTGTGCGAGAATCTGCGGTCAAATGCCTGCTGGTTCATTAGGTTTATACTCTTTAACCTGTCGTTTACAATTACTCGCTCAATATAGAACGTTATAATTTTCACAAATAAAAGCTGAATATCTTAGCTCTCATTTGAGCCCTATATTTTAGAAATCGGGTGAAAATTAAAGTTTTAACGGACTTTTTATTAACAATAGGTAGCCGCCACAGGCGAACGCGCGCGCTTAAGACGTGTTTATCGATCGATTAACCGCGAGTCGGCGGACAGGTATCGATCCGCGAATAAACGACAGCATTATTGGGGAAATGCATGTGTAAATAGCTGGTTTCAGATCCGGTTATAATTCATTCGTGTATCAGTGCATCACTTGTTCCATTCAAATTTCTTGCAAATTCACATTTTGACAGGCATTCAGGTCTGTCGTCTGTTTGTTTATCACCATTCCTAAATAGGTGAAGGTCAGTAAGACTGGTTTCGCAGTCTGTTTTTATGTACAAGGGAGCTAACCAAAGGGGCACTGTTATATATTTTTCACTTTTGATATATATAAATTGGGGCGTTTTGACTATGGGTTGGGGGCGTTTTGACCAATTGTGGGGGCGTTTTGACCAATTTGGGGGCGTTTTGACCTGCAACCGTATTCCGGTTATTCTAGTAACCCGAAATTCTGGACTAGTCCAGTTAGCAATGCCAAAGGATTTTTTTTAAAAAACAATTTCAGGGATATTTTGTGGTTAATGGGTAGATCTTGACCTAAACATGTATAAAAGAAACAAAATATGATGTTAAAGTTCAACACTTTAACATAAAAGGAAAAAATAAAATGACCCAATTTGTGTCTCAGAAATCGTTTTTTTCAATACTCTGTATTATATATAAATGTCGCATTTTACTTTTTTTCCGTCAGTTTTTATGTATTGAAAACTTCAAGTAGCCTCTTGGTAAACTTATTTCCAGTTAATTTAATAATTCAGCATGCTATTTCTTGTGGTTTGATCCCGATCTTGCTATAATAAATTTAATTAAGGGAGTTTAAGCCCCCCCCCCCCCCCCCCCCCCCCCCCATTTCTCCACCACTGAAGTAGTTACTTTGAGAGGGAGCTTGACTAGTCAAGACTTTGCCAACATCAGCATTAATCAAATTGTGAAGGGAAAAAAACTAGACTAGTCCAGAACTTCCCAACCTTCACAGTTATTTGTTTGAGAGGGGAGAAAAAAACTGGACTAGCCCTGAATTCCCCCCTTCAGCATTACTCATAAAGTTACTCATTAAAATTTCACCCCCTCCCTAAGTCAACACCCAACCATCAAACCTAGTCATTTCATCTACACATCAAATATATGTAATTTTCAATTAGTTTTTTGGTTTTGGTGATGTGTTAAAATTACTCCTATCCCTAGGGTACTATGCCCTGCAAATAATTTCAGTTCGGGAGGGGGTGAACATTTGATGGCATTAAAATTTCAACCCCTCCCTCGTCAACACCCAACCATCAAACCTTATGTCATTTGATCGATAAAACTATATATAATTATTTTCAATTAGTTGTTTAGTTTTCAAGCTTCCTTTAAGTTACCATTTGCTAGGATAAAGAAAATATTTCCTACAGTATAAAATGGAATTGGTTTTTCTTCAATGTAGGATTAAATTAAGGGTGTTAAAAGGCATATTTATGGGGTAATGGGTTAATATGTTCATTGGTTTGTTATTAATTCATTGTGATTAACTTTATATCAAGTTATCTTACAATACAAATTTTTTACATGGCGGTGAAATTTTCACAGTGGGGTTTTTGAAAATTTCGCTATTTAATTTTTCACCCAGGGTGAAAATTTTATATGACACCGGTAATCAGTTTAGTAAGTTTACTGTAACAGGGCTATTATTGCTACCCAGTGATCGCTTGGAAGTTGGATCATAGTAATAAACAAATGACTAAACTTTGTTGTATTTTTAGTTGTAAATATCTTGACTGTGCTACCAGTAGAATTATGAACATAAAACAGAAATTATGAATATATTTTATAGGTAAAATGTCAGAATGTGATAATGAGATAGATGCTGAGGGCCAGTCATCACCAGATAAAACAGCAGCTCCTGAGACAATCAAACAAGAAACAGACTTGAAGAAAATTGTTCGTGATGAATACATGAGGCTTAAGAAAGACAAAAGACTAAAGCATACTGAGCAAAACAGGGTAGGATTGTTTACTGATAATGAACTGTTATCAGCCAACTCCTTTAACCCATTATCAAATAAGTACATATTTTAACACATTTAATTTAGTCCTCTCCTTTAGAAAATAGTTACAATTTATATAGTAATTGATATGAATTATGAGAAATATTTTCAATATTCTGGCCAAAGAAGACTTGGTTGGAATGTGTCGAGGCTGACATTAGGACACGCAGCCTTGACGGCATTGATCCGCAGAATAGAGAAGCCTGGAGGTTAGGTGTGGGAAACTCTGGCCGCCTGCTGCCTACCCCTGTAGGGACACCCGCAGCAGTTGAAAAATAAACTCAGGATTTAGTTAGTAGTTAGTTAGTTAGTGGCAGACAGTAGCTTAAGCATGTTTAAAGTGAAGCAGAATGTGCCTTAAAGTGCATTCTGCTTTACTTTCAACCTGCTTTAAGTGATCACCTGTTTACAAAACCAGAAAAAGGCTATGGAGTTACGGGTTAAAACCCTTTCAGTGGCATTATTACATCATAATCCATCTTAACACATTCACTGCCTTTATGTCGTCTGTTTGCAACAAGATCATAAAGATTAGAATTTTAGGTATTTTGATTGATGAGTGTCGAACAATTTGGGACCTGATCAGTCTTTGCTTTATGCGGCAAATGATCAGGATCCAAGCCATTTACAAAGTAGGCTGAAGTCACCTTTGGCAGTGAAAATGTAAATATGAAATATAGGGATGATGTAGATTAATTATTGTAGTGTACAAATTATTCTGGGATTTAAAGACCTACTAGTTATGCATATCTAATTCATAGTTTCAGATTTTCACCCTGTTGGCATGAAAAATCCTCTGGCATAAGTATTGATAAATACAGATACATTTTTAAACCAAAAGTTAAAGTTCAATGTGTTGTTGATAAACTTACAAGTACATTGTATATGAGTGCCATAAAGAATTGTAATTATTTTGCAGAAGTTATTCAATGAAAACAGAGAAGTCATCAAACGACAGCTGGAGGAGCAAGAAGCCAAATCAAACAAACCAAAGTTTCAGTCTTTCTACACTCCAGAAATTCTTGGGTCAACTCCGCTAACAAAAAAGGTATGATATTTATAAAACCCTTTAAAATCAAAGTACTTAAAGTACTGATGTGGCGTTTGTCTGTAGGTTTATGTTGACCTGAGTTAACCATGTTAACTTGGATTAGTGACCTAGCTTTTGAGCCGACATGACCCACATTCAATCTTGATCTAGAGTTTAATGAGGCAACCATTTTAACTAAGTTTCATTAAGATCCAATGATACTTGTAGCATCTAGAATGTTAAGGTTTTCCATGATTTGTTCTAGTGACCTAATTTTTTATCAGACATAACTTACATTCACACATGACATAGAATTCATTTAGGCAAACATTTTGACTAAGTTTCATTAAGATATATTAAGATTTGTAGCCTCTAGAGTGTTTTCTATGATTTGACCTTGTGATCTAGGTGTTGACCGGACATAACCCACATTCAAACTTGAACTAGATTGTTTTTTAAACAAAATGTTTGACCAAGTTTCATTAATATCTTTGGAGATTTTTAGCCTCTAGAGTGTAAACAAGGTTTTTCTATGATTTGATCTAGTGACCAAGTTTTTGACCTGTCATAACCCAAATTCAATTTATCTAGATTTAGACATTCTTTCATGTGGATCGAGTGAAATTTGTAGCCCCTAGAGTGTTAAAAGAATATTCTTTGAATAAACTGTTCAGGGGGATGCCTCCCCCGGACATTTTCAAATGCATATATGATTGACTGTTTCCTGTCACTGTCCTGCCATGAACCACAAATGTATCTGCAGGGAACCAACCTGCTAGGCATTGGTATTGTTTTGCTGAGACGGTGCGGCAATGCTTAAGACTATGTTTCAGTCTCGGACTCGGACCTACATGTATATTGAGGTGAATGTAAACACTGTCTCACAGTCTAGATCAAACTATAGCAGTACTGACGAGGAGACAAACAACCATTTTCCTGCAAGGGAAAATGAATTTGTATCTCACGCTGGAATGCCCCTTATTGCAGGTCACACTATAATTAGACCTGCGAGTGTGCTATATATAATGCTTACAAATCATTACACATCTCCTGATTAGCCCCAATCAGCTGGTACTCAGTGCTTGAGTTGAAGGGCAGGGAACCACAACAAAAGTTATACTTAATTTAACCAACGGCTGTATGGGGTTCCTTACATGCTCACTTAGACATCGCGTGATCTCCAGCCAGTCAGAACTGGGCATATATTACGCCTTTGTTTTAGAATCATAAAGGTTGTGGAATTTGGAGTAGAGGTCTGTTAAATCCATTTTTAATGATAACCCGAAATCATGAGCGCCAAAAAGGGAAGCCATTACTACCAATTTTTAAGTCTTTGGTTTGACTCGACCGGGGATCAAACCCGCCACCTCCGTACTGCAAGCAGATGCTCTACCACTGAGCTATGCAAGCGGTCTAATCTACATGTATGCAGGAGGTCACAAGGAATCTGATTCCATAACAATTATATAGCTGCAACATTGTACTTGTAGAAGCATACTATTTTTTGTCATTTTCTGAACATATTTCCTCTTCAATAAAATAACAAAAATTACCGTTCTGAAGTTGTGGTTTGTGTTTTTGTGGTTTCGGCCCTTGGGTAATTCGTGCCACCACTTTTTAGCTCACCTGAGCTAGCTCAGGGTGAGCTTTTGCAATCCTTGAATGTCCGGCGTCCGTCGTTCGTCGTCCGTCGTCAACAATTTTAGTGTTTACACTCTAGAGGCCACAATTTTTATTCAATCTTTTTCAAACTTGCTCAGATTGTTAATTACCATAAGAGTTCGGATGAGTTTGATTCTGGTTCAAATCAGACCAATAGATCAAGAGTTATCAACCTTTGAATTGCTGAAAATGCCATATTTAACAGTGTTTACACTCTAGAGGCCACACTATTTATCCAATCTTTCTTAAACTTGCCCAAATTGAATATTACCATAAGAGTTCAGATGAGTTCGATTTTGGTTGAAATTAGACCTACAGATCAAGAGTTATCTACCTTTGAATTGCTGAAAATTCCATATTTAACAGTGTTTACACTCTAAAGACCACAATTTTTATCCAATCTATCTCAAACTTGCTCAGATTGTATATTACCATAAGAATTCAGAGGAGTTTGATTATGGTTGAAATCAGAACAATAGGTCGAGAGTTATCTACCTTTGAATTGCTGAAAATGTCATATTTAACAGTGTTTACACTCTGAGGCCACAATATTTATCTAATCGTTTTCAAACTTGCCCAGATTGTATATTACCATGAGAGTTCAAAGGAGTTTGATTATGGTTAAAATCAGACCAATAGGTCATGAGTTATCTACCTTTGAATTGCTGAAAATGACATATTTTAGGGTTTTTACATTCTAGAGGCCACAATTTTTATCCAATCTTTTTCAAACTTGCCCAGATTATTTATGACCATAAAAGTTCATATGAGGTCGATTATGGTTGAAATCGGACTAATAGGTCAAGAGTTATCTGCCCTTGAATTGCTGAAAATGCCATATCTAACAGCGTTTACTCTCTTGCAACTACAATTTTCAATGTATTTTGATTATACTTTCACACAAAGTATATAGCTATAAGTTCTCAAAGGAGTGCAATTATTGTTGAAATCTATTTATTGTGGCAATAGTTATCTGCCCTTGATATACTTTGAAATGCTAGAAAATGCTTCAATTCAGTATTTTTTAGGCTCTAGTTATCTGCCCTCGATGTACTCTACTATACTTGAATTATGAGGTTGTATTCCAAAATTGTTTACATGTACATGCTATACTACAAATTTGAATGAATTTAGATTTAATCGGGCGAAACAGAAAGGTAAAGCTATCAGGCTTCAGTACAACAGGTGAGCGGTATCAGGGCCTTCAGGCCCTCTTGTTAGAAAGACACGCCTACATAGGATCACAGTTGGGCGTCATGTCGTGTGTTCAAACTTATAAATCAGACAGGAATATGTCATTTATTCAGCTGATTTTGAGGTTTTTGTCTACTTTTCCGAACCGGCTGCTTGAATCGTCGTTGGATTTGAGGTGGTTCGAATGGCAGTGTAGATTTATTAATACTATTTAGCTTGAAATGTTCGGTAGAAACCAAGGATATGCGGAGATAACATTAATTGAATTTTACTTATCTGACAATAAACAATCCGTTTAACGTTTAACAGTTCCAATAAAACAAAAACTTCAGGAGTTTTCATGTTGAGTTGCGACTTTTGATCGACCTTTGCATATTTGAGAAGCTTAATTTATAGTGGCTAGAATAACCGAAAAGCAAAAGCACGCCCTCCAATCAGTTGCTACTTCTCTGAAAAGAGTAGCAAAGCAACTCAGTGCTTTGAACTTCCGATAAGTAGCGCATATCGGTAAACATTGAAAAAAAAAGAACGGTGAGTGGTGTTTACCGATTTTCACTCTTAAACTGACTTTAACCCCCAAAATCAAACAAGTATGAATGTTATGCTTCGGAAAATTCTTTTTACTATTCATCGAACATGGTGTTTCCACATCAAAACTGTTTTTGTAAGCTTGAGAGCTTTTGTCCCGATAAACAATTGTTCCGGCATAGTTTTGCCTTCTAAGCAACCAAATAGTAGCTAATGTGTCATTATTCGTACTACTGACGCCCCACCACACCCAGTTCATCTAAAATACTTATTTTCAATAATATTGAACAAGAAACAAGTGATTTATTACCAATTTTCATTCCGAGAAGTAGCTGCCATCCAGGAGTAGTAGCGCATGGCGAGAGAAGTAGCTCATGCTTAAATGTTTAAATTGTCAAGGTTTTTCAAACTAAACTAACATTAAAATTTTGATGTTTCTAATTGAAATGTTGATGTTTTCAACAAAACATAACTCTGCTTGGGCATTACACTCTAAACCAGCGCTACAATTTCAAAGGGGGATGTCATTAAATAGAAGTCAAAACTTAGGATTTTTTTGCTTATAATACCTACTCCCTTTCATACTTACGCGCATTTAAGGCAAACAAATTCTAACATAAAATATAATTATTCTATCATTTAAACCAACTTTAAGTTCAATATAATACAATGCCTGATCATTGTTATCCAAAATTAGTCTGGAATGTGTGAAAAAAGTTGTAGTATATTAGAGAGATATTATTAGAGAGTTATCAGTACTTTTGAATCATTGAAATACTGGGTGACTGAATGTGTATATCTATTATTTGGATAAGTAAGCTGTTTAGACCTAGCTTATGTTCAGATATAGATTTGTAGAGCCAATAGTTGTTTCCCATAGTCATATGTCCATTGAAATTCAAAGGAAATACAAAAACAAACAAATATAATCCATAACTCCCTGGCTCCTAGTACATGACATCAAAGTCTCTAACCTTATCCTACAAACTAGAAGTATACTACAATGTACCATTGCCTATTTGCTAGGTAACTGGTCACGGTCAGAGTTTTCCTGGAAACTTGGCTGCCGCGGATGCCAATATCTGTAGATCTATCTATTTCTGGATAACACGTTACTGCCAACCGCTCATTGGGTTATAAATAATCTAATTTTATCAGTATCGGCTTTATAAGGGGTGAGGCGTACGCCCATCCACCAAATCGGGGAAGTATTGCTTCACCACCAGCTATATTATATACACTGGATGCCCTAACACTCGGAACCAACTCTCGTATGTAGTGTATGCATATAGCATATGTTAGGTGAAAACCCATAACAGGGAACCTTCATATTAAGTGACTATAATTGGGTAGATGCAAATTCCCCTGGTCGGTTCGGAGTGTTAGGGCATCCAGTGTATATAATATAGCTGGTGGTGAAGCAATTCTATTGAGTTGTTTAGCTACCAGTCTGTTGTTATGCACTGTGTGTTGTTGACTGTCTTAGCTAGGTGCTGCTGCCGTATCCGACTGATTAAGGAATGGACTGTAGAAGAGCGGTTTACTGCCTACATAAAATTATGAGTTATCTGATTACCTCCCTTTAATATGCAATATGCCATCATCTATGTATCCTATAGATACAGCAACTCTTGTATGTAGTGTATGCATATAGCATATGTTAGGTGAAAACCCATAACAGGGAACCTTCATAGTGACTATAATTGGGTAGATGCAAATTCCCCTGGTCGGTTCGGAGTGTTAGGGCATCCAGTGTATATAATATAGCTGGTGGTGAAGCAATTCTATTGAGTTGTTTAGCTACCAGTCTGTTGTTATGCACTGTGTGTTGTTGACTGTCTTAGCTAGGCGCTGCTGCCGTATCCGACTGATTAAGGAATGGACTGTAGAAGAGCGGTTTACTGCCTACATAAAATTATGAGTTATCTGATTACCTCCCTTTAATACGCAATATGCCATCATCTGTGTATCCTATAGATACAGCAACTCTCGTATGTAGTGTATGCATATAGCATATGTTAGGTGAAAACCCATAACAGGGAACCTTCATAGTGACTATAATTGGGTAGATGCAAATTCCCCTGGTCGGTTCAGAGTGTTAGGGCATCCAGTGTATATAATATAGCTGGTGGTGAAGCAATTCTATTGAGTTGTTTAGCTACCAGTCTGTTGTTATGCACTGTGTGTTGTTGACTGTCTTAGCTAGGCGCTGCTGCCGTATCCGACTGATTAAGGAATGGACTGTAGAAGAGCGGTTTACTGCATACATAAAATTATGAGTTATCTGATTACCTCCCTTTAATATGCAATATGCCATCATCTGTGTATGTATGCAACTCTCGTATGTAGTGTATGCATATAGCATATGTTAGGTGAAAACCCATAACAGGGAACCTACATAGTGACTATAATTGGGTAGATGCAAATTCCCCTGGTCGGTTCAGAGTGTTAGGGCATCCAGTGTATATAATATAGCTGGTGGTGAACCAATATTATTGAGTTGTTTAGTTATTGTTGTGTTTTATTAACCTGTCAAAATTTAAATAATTATACGCTGGCTGAACACGCTATATATAACTTCGGTCGATATCAATTGTTTCCATGGACGATCCAGAGGACGACATTCCTCTGGCTGCTTTGATAAGGTTGGCACCTAACACAACTAACACAACCTTTCAAGACTACACGTCCGTAGACGACAATGTCACTGTGTGTGCCGAACTTTCGGATAGTGAAATTTTGTCTAACGTTCTGTCGCAGCGAGAACCTGCAGCATCTCAGCTAAATGACGAGGACGATGAGGAAACCCCTCAGCGTACCAGGTCAATCCATGACGCTATGAATGGGATTGACGCAGTCAGAGACTTTCTATATCAGCATGATATAGGCTCTGATACTGATTCACTCCTTGCCCAAGTGAGTGATATCAGTGCTGTGTTGGGCCGCTACTTCTTGCGAAGAGCAGATACCAAACAGACGAAAATGGACGATTTCTTTGTGACGAGAGACGGACATTGATATGCTTGTAGAAATGTGGAGAAATGTACAAACAATTGTGTAAATGTTTTAAATGTTTTGTTATTAAACCGTTAAAATGTATTAACAATGTATTTAAATGTGTTTAAATGTTTTGTAGATCTATCATGATTATGTATGTGTATTTATTTGTTTTGAATGTATGTATCATGTATGTACCATGTTGATTATGTATGTGTATTCAATTCGGCTCATGTAATATTAAACCGGTAGTTTCACTGTTGTTGCTTGGATACCATGTATGTCTATAACTGTATATGCAATGTAATTATGAAGTAGAGATGTAAGTTGTGTTATATGTTTGTTTAATGTGATAGATATAATAATATAATAAAGTATAAAAGATTATATATGAAATCGTTTTCTGTCCATTTACTATTCTGTAAGAAAATATTGTTCAATGATAAAGTACCCGGAACACTTAGTCCATATACGTGTATATGCAAACTACACTATTTAGTGTATCTTGATATTTTGGAAAATCATGAGTCGAGGTCTCGATGAGTCGAGTTTTTTCTCGTGGTCCCCTGAAACTCGACACATCGAAGTTCTACTGTAGTTAGAAATGTACCAGACTTAACTCGAATCTGGAATTGTCCATTTGAAGTTTCAGGGATGAATGAGCTATTGTTCTTGATAAGAACTGTAAGAAAACTTTTTTTGCACAAAGCATCATCTTCAGGTCCTCTATCAAGATTGTTCAAGTTATGACCCTGGGGTAAAAAATGACCCCACCCTGGGGGTCACAAATTTACATAGATATATAGTGAAATCTTCAAACCTCTTCTTCTCTGAAACTAACATGACTAGAGCTTTGATATTTGACATGGTGTAATTTCTAGAGGTACTTTACCAATATTGTTCAAATGGTTCCGGTCCATTGCATATCTAGGTCACAGGAGCTAAAAATAGATTTATTCATTAGAAATTTAAAAAATCCTCTCTGAAACCACAATACCCTGAGCTTAGCTATTTTGCACTCAGCATCATCCAATCAGCAATTGACACAATCATATTGTCATAATTTCTCAGCTTTCCAAGATATGTTACATTTATAACATCAATGGTTCCAGGTGAGCGATTTAGGGCCGTATACGGCTCTTGTTCTGATTACGTTGTACTTTAATCGTAATTTATTTTAATCGATTACTGACAAAAAAGGGCTGTAAATTCCTGTAATCATGATTATTTTTATGATTACTTTGTGATTACTCTGTGTTTGATTTATCACTGAAAGGACATTTCACCTGTCTCACCACTAGGTTTTTCATACCTTGTCATTATAAACATGTGCCTTGAGGTTTAACAATGGTGATATATGACAATTGAACAAGCAGATCTGTAATGGTGTCAAGGTGTAAAACTGAAAATCATAACTATAATCTGTGTTTAGTCTTGATTCAAATTGTTTAAATCAATAATAAATGAATTCACTAAATTAATCTACCGGTATTCCATGTAAAGGGAAAATTAAATAATGGCGCAGTACTTGAAAAAGACAGTCAGACTGTTAACATAGACTAGTGACACCAAGTTGAGCACTTGGTTATATGGACTGGCATTCAGTTGTCCTCTATATAGAACATACAGAATAACTATATCATTCTGTCAATCCAAAACTGAGCAATGATCAGTGGAGCTTCTTTATAACACATGGACCTATCCTGCTGTATACCCCGGCTACTGGGACCTATCCTGCTGCCTGACCCAGCTACTGGGACACCTGTAGCAGTTGAAAACTAAACTCTGGATCTAACTAAAAACTAACTATCCATATTAGTATTCCTTTGAACTTGCATTCCAATATTGAAGTGTTATTGTTTGAAGGTAACATGTCAGTTAAAAATCAATTTGATTTTACGAAAGATTTAAAACAAGCTGGGACTGTACAATCACATTGCATTCCAGTCACTTCTGCCCCTGTTGAAAGACTATTCAGTATTGCTGGGAAGTTTTTTCAGACCTGTGAGGTGTCGCCTCACTGATTTGACATTTGAAATGCTAATGGTGATCAAATGTAACAAAGATATTTGAAAATTTATAGACATCTGTATAAATTGATATTATCCCATTACCCAATACCCTGTTTCTAGTTTTGAAGGCAGGAGATCACTTAACCCTTAGCCCGCCAAATAAATTGTCGTCTGCTATATTTCTCGTCTGCTTCAAGTTTCAAAGTGCTTCAAAGTTGCTCAAAATTGCTGAAAATGTTGGCTGAGTGTCAAACAGCTTGGATCCGGATGAGACGCCGAGTTACTCGGCGTCTCATCCGGATCCAAGCTGTTTGCATATGGAGCTATAGGCGTGAGTGGCAGGCTAAGGGTTAAGCAGGTTGAATGTGAAGCAGGATACGTCTTAAGGTGCATTCTGCTTTACTTTCAACACCCTTTAAGCTACCATACTATATATGATAGCTAGAATATTAAAATTAGTTTTTATGGTACATATTTATAACTGTATCAAGTGGAACTATTTTCTTCAGTGAAGAAATAAATTAAAGGCTTAAAATTGTCTTTATGGAGTAATGGGTTAACCCACTTCATTCTAGATATTGGTATTACAGACTTTTGTAGTAACATGTTATTTGGATAAATGTTATCAAGCTACAAAATTAATATTATGTGGCCTGGTAATGAATGTTAACTACTTGGCACTCAGGTTCACTCTGAGCAAATGATGTACCTAGAATGAAATGGGTAAAGTAGCACAAGCAGTGAAATTTAAGACATCATTGACATTATGGAACAAATAGACATAATATCATTTGCAGCTTAGAATGGTCTACTCTCGGCTCCATTGCAAATAAATCTGGGTACACATACAATTTTCAACTTGTTACTAGCAAAGTTATCATTAATCATGATTACTTGCATTGAAAGAAATCATAATTAATCGATTACTGGCAAAAGATGCAGTATATCATGAAGTAATCGATTACTCATAAAATGTCAAATAATCATAATTTAATCGATTACTTTTTTCAAGTCTGAAGCTAGTGGATGTGTTTCATTTTCTGTAATTTGCAAAGTGTCCGAAACTACCGGGCTGTCCGAAACTACCAGAGTAGAGGATACATGTATAATTTATACCCTATGTGACAGGTTTTGCAGCTTAATTCAGGAGCTTTCTGTTGTATAGGCATGTGCGTCACAGGATCTTCAACAATGGGGCGGCAGAAAATTGTGAACAATAGTATAGGCAGGGGGCCGTCAGGGCCCCTGCTGGTTCCAAGGCAATGCCTTGGCGGGGGGTTCAGGGAGCCGGTGGCCCCCTGAAGCTCTTGAAATTATGCATTTTTGGCCGGATTGAAAATGCGGTCTATAGATTGGCGAATGCCGTCCGTCCGTCCTCACTTTGGTTGAACTTTTTGTTAGTGTCAGTTTTAGCCAAAGCTTAAGTCCTACAGCAATCAAATTTGGCATGTACAGTTATAGTGAGGTCATCATCACATGCTGTGGGTAACAAGGTCACTGTGACCTAGATTTCAAGGTCCAATGACTTAGAGAATTCTTGGTTAACCTTTTCGTTTGCGTCAGTTTTAGTCAAAGTTTAAGTCCTACAGCAACCAAATTTGGCATGTACAGGTGTAGTGAGGTCATCATCACATGCCATGGGTAACTAGGTGACTGTGACCTAGATTTCAAGGTCCAATGACTTAGAGAATTCTTGGTTAACCTTTTCGTTTGCATCTTGGTTTACCTTTTTGTTAGTGTTAGTTTTAGTCAAATTTAAGTCCTACAGCAACCAAATTTGGCATGTACAGTTGCAGTGAGGTCATCATCACATGCCATGAGTAACTATATTATATATATATATACAAAGCAAAAGTGCAGACAATCCAGCCATACCGACATTGGCAGTTTCTCGTTAAGACCTAAATTGACCGTTTTTGAGACTCTACAAGACAATTTTTTTTTTTATTTATTAGAAAAAAGTATGACAAATATAGAATTTGGACTGACATAGCACGCGATCCGTCGTCTGAAACCATTATAGATACCAGTTAGTCTTACTTCAGTGGTTTGCAAATTGCTTGAAAAGATTGTGCGGAAAAGTATACTTCAACATTTGCAAGAAAATCATCTGCTTTCCGATAACCAATATGGATTCAGATCGAATAGGTCATGTGCATTGCAACTATTAAACGTTTTGGAAGACTGGACAATGTATATTGAGAATCGCAAAAGTTGGGATAGTGTGTATTTAGATTTAGCCAAGGCTTTCGACAAAGTTGCGCATAAAAGACTGCTTAAGAAATAGAGTCGTTTGGAATAGGGGGAAATGTGTTGAGATGGATTCAGGACTTTCTTACAAATCGGAGGCAATGTGTCACAATTAAGGGATATTCGTCTGGATGGAAGGAAGTTGATAGTGGGGTTCCGCAAGGGAGTGTATTGGGGCCGATTCTCCTCATCATGTATGTGAATGACATTTGCGAAGTTGTGAATACTAACATAAAGATTTTTGCTGACGACACAAAACTGTATGCGACAACGTCGGACACTGCAGAACTGCAAAGTGATTTAGACTCAGTCAGTGAATGGGCGAAAAAGTGGGAACTAACTTTCAATGTAGAAAAATGTAAAGTTATCCATTACGGATTCAACAACCCAGAACGAGACTTATATATGAACACAGACATACTGAAATCTGCCACAGAAGAAAGTGATCTTGGTGTTATATTTGAGAGGGATTTGAAGTTTTCAAAGCATATTTCTACCAAAATTAACAAGGCAAACAGTATCCTAGGACTTATTAGTCGTTCATTCCAGTATATAGACAAGCACTCTTTCATTAAACTGTATACAGCAATGGTTAGGCCGCATGTAGAATTTGCAAATGTTGTGTGGCATCCCTACTTGAGGAAGGACATTGAAAGCATTGAAAAATTGCAAATAAGAGCTACCAAATTAGTTCCAACACTACAGCACTTAGAATATAAAGACCGTTTAAAAGAATTGAAAATACCAAGTCTTGATCATCGCCAAAAGAGAGCAGACGCCATACAAACATTTAAGATTGTGAAGGGAATTGATGACAGTTCGTTCGAAAAGTTTTTCCAGTATGCACCATCAACAAGAGGTCATAATCTGAAATTGGACAAGCCTTTCCATAGATCAACTTTCTGCCAAAAACAGTTTTCAACTCGTGTGATAGATTTATGGAACGAACTTGATCAATACATGGTTGACTCGAAGGATGTGGAAACTTTCAAGATACGTTTTGATCGCCACTGGCAAGGGGACATTTACAGTTTTTAGTAATGGCATAAATAGTTATCATGGGATAACAAAAATTATCAAAGACATACCAAACATTATCCGCTATCAACACTTAATAAATGTTTTGTTGAGAAATGCAGAATTCTTGTGCTGAAAGACTGCCAGACGATGGGGGGCTTAAAAGGGATTCTATCCCTACCACAGAGCCCAAAATCATCCTACAGGTAGATAGTTTGTACATCAACACCGTTTAACTTTTATGTGCAAATAGGGCAACGTCAACAAAACTGATGCTTTAAAATTGCTACCGCGCATGTGGTTGTTGAAATTCAAGTTTCGAACAAATAATACTTCATTTCTCTATTATAATGGGGTATACATATATTTGCAAGTGACAATCAGTGCAGGCCCTGTGCAGAGGGTTCTTACAAGAGCTCCCTTATCTGGTTTTACATTGTCTGCATAGTTGACAAACAGTGCAAGGATAAGTCAGGCTTTACTCTGCTTGCATATGACAAGACTTATGTACATTCCTCTGATGGACTGTTTGTAAATGAAGCATACACATGTATATATGAAGTTTTCACATTATGAACTGTTTCAAATCGAGTGCAGAGAGACAGACTGAGAGACAGATTTTTTTGCATACATACCTCATCATAGTGAAACAACGGGTATATAGGACTTGAACCACTGGGAGTTAAATGCGCGTAGTGCATGCAATTTCTCCGTATTTTCCGAAATCTTCGGATGTTAATCCTTGCATTTTATACCTTAAAAAAGGCTGAAAGTAAAGCAGAATGCTCCTTCAGGGGCATTCTGATTTACTTCCAATCTGCTTTAAGTTGCCATATGTCTTAAAAACTAGAAACAGACTATGGGGTAAAAAGTTAAAGGTACAATTTGTAAAATCGCGTTTGAAAAATAGAAGACTGGCTTATGATTTTTTATGATCAAATTATGACAGCCCTGTAGTTCAGGCGTTTTCTGACCAAAAGAGCGCTTTGGAAACTTAAAATGGTGAGGTTAATTAGCTACAGACAAATTGAAGTGATTCTAAACAATGAGCGAACCAATATTTCTTATGCTTGTCTTCATTTTTCTCGAGTAATATATTTTTTCCTCACAGATTTTAGTTTCATTAAAACCGTGGTCATTTCCTTTCTCTTGTTTCTATCTTTCCTATTAACTATTTCTGACTTTCCTATAATTTCAATACTCTCCTTTTCCTATAGCAGACCAACGCGCAATAAAAGTCAAGTGTGACGGCAGCGCGAACCGTGTAGATGCATTTGTAGATTAAAGTATAACAAATAGTTTAAGATCTAGATGCATTAATTGTTATCAATCAATAACAACAAGCACTGATCACCCGCCAGTAACCAATCAATTAGAACAAGCATTGACCACCTGCGTTTATACCATTCAGCTATAGGGGATTAACAGTACATGTAAATTGCAAATTTAAGATAACGATGCTATCGGCGATCGCACCTATGCTCTGCAATACATGTGTCAAAAAGTAGTTGTGTGAACCGCTGAATCTGGCATTCGCTGACCTTGAAACTGTTGGCCTTCGCTGTGTTTGTCACTTTATCAGAAATATGTAGGTTTAGACAAATTTATGAAGAAAAAAATCGCCGTTGCTTGTTGAAATATTGGGGCGGTGGTCGCTGCCCCTGCCGCCCCAGGAGCGGTGCCTCTGATAGGATCAACAATTTAATGTTGTTTTTCATTTTCAGGCAGAGGTAACCAGTGCTATCAAGGAACTTGGTTTACAGACTGTTCCACTTCGGGTCATGAACGCTTTGAAACCTATACCATACATGTATTCCTGGGCTCCTCTTCAACAGAATTATGTGGTACGTTTGTTTTAAGTTATGTCCGTTTCTGCCAACTGTGGGTGTGTATCAGTTTCCATCCAATACCTGAGCTCTTCATCAAGAATGTGGTATAAATAAACTTTCATTAACTTCTCTTGCTTATATCATAATTGATGACTTTGATAAAGATTCGATCTGGATAACATCCCTGAGCACTTGTCATCTCATCAGAATCCAAACTATTTGACAGTCAGATTATTTTAGACTTGTGAATTTTACAACAGTAACAGACAACAAATTTTGCAGACGAAAAAAATATCAGGCATGCAAAGAGTTAAAAAAAATGCTATGATAATGAGGAAAAAAGATAAACACAGATTTAAGTGTAAATATATCATACGAGGGTTGTTATTTAAGTTTGTAGACTTTTTGTCCTTATTTTTCTACGTCATCAGTTATGTGGTATCTTATGGTATATTATTGATATACATTGTATAACGTTTTGTTGTTCCGAAGATACTTTATTTTTTCAAAATAATTATCTGCAAGTGGTAATAAAATGTCTCCATAGCAACCCATGTAACGCTTCCCGGGGCACGCCATTTCCAAATTTTGTTTTGTTTTAAAAGCATTCCCATAAGTTTGTCATTTGACGTTAAAATTCAGTGCAAAAGAGTATGACACAAAAAAGACGTTATGACGTAATGTCCTTGAAATTTGAAAATAATTCGTTGTTGCATCTCGTTTTGACAATACTTTAATGTATCGCCGTAAGCATTTTGTTTAATGAAAATGACGTTAACAGGTGACGTCAAAACAAGATTGTTGATAAAAGTGTGTGTTCAATTAGGGAAATCACCTACAGGCACTTTGAATACGATTCGGAAAACTCATATTAAACTTACTTGTTGTCTGGCACTAGTTTTCAAATAACACGGACGGTTTAAAAAAAGAATGAACATCAATTAAAGAGAAACGTTTTGGAACTGTAAGACAAACATTCCTGAAATTTGACTAAGTGAACGAATTAGTGAACAGATCAAAGAATATTATGTCAACCTTAAATGAACAGGGGTATACAGATACATATGACAAATGGCTAAAGTACTTGAGGAATGTATACAACTCACTGGAAGTTACCTTGAAAAATAATGAACCTTTAAGTTGTTGTAAATAACAGTAAACACTTGAAGTCATATCGACATCGCTTTATTGCTCGACCGTGCCCCGGTGGTCTGCTTACGTGCCTTTATTTAACCCTTTCCCCCATAGCATATCTCTAGTATTGAATGTAGGTGTCCACTTAAAACAGGTTGAAAGTAAAGCAGAATGCGCTTTAAGCGCATTCTGCTTTACTTTCAGCCTGCTTTAAGCTATCATCTGCTAGAATATAGAAAATATTTTGTATTATACATATTTATGAATGTATAAATTGGAACTATTTTCTTCAGAGCAAGAATAAACTGAATGCGCTAAAAGGCGCTTCTATGGGGGAAAGGGTTAAATCCCTATAACTTTTACTATGGCTTTATGTTCTGATATCTATGGCTTTATGTTCTGATATAAAAGAACATGTTTTAATCAGGAAAAGAACAACCTTTCCAGTGGTGCTTGTTTTCTTTTTCAGCTACGATAACTAAAGCTTTTGTGAAAAAAGTCTACAAACTTAAATAGCAACTAAATGTCAACCCTGGTATGTGTTTGCAGGTGGAGGATGAGACAGTATTACATAACATACCATATATGGGGGATGATGTGTTGGAGAAAGATACCTCCTTCATTGAAGAGCTCATCAAGAACTACGATGGCAAAGTGCATGGAGACAAGGAGATGCCGTCTATGGATGATGATTTGTTCCTCAGTCTCGTGGAAGCTGTCTGGAATGTCTACAAAGATGTTATAAAAGGTAGAAAACAAAGAAACTTAACTCTTCTCTTGTTGAATATTCATGTATAAGACTCCACCCACTATAAACATCTGAACTATTACATTAGCAAATAAAGTGAGGAAAAATTCCCCAAGAAGAGTGCAGACTTATGTTACAGGGCTCCAGATGAGAGGGAGTAAACTGAACAGATTCAACATTTTCTCACTCAGTTCAGCACCATTAGTGACACCATAGGGTTTAAAGCAGAAATAAAGATTTTAGTTTTTAGCTCACCTGAGCCGAAGGCTCAGGATGAGCTATTGTGATCCCATTCCGTCCGTCGTCCGTCGTACGTTCACATTTTCAAACAACATCTCCTCAGAAACCACTGACCCGATTTCAACCAAACTTTGTCAGAAGCATCAGTGACAAGGGGGAACGAAATCTTGTTCAAAGATTTTGGCTAGAGTTATTCCCCTTGCTTTGGGACCAGGTTTTCTAACATGACCGTATAGACAACTTTTAATGCATAAGAAAATCTTAAAAAATCGTCTTCTCAGAAACACAAAGGCCCAGACCTTTGATATTTGGTATGTATCATTACCTAATGATTTCTAGCAAGATTGTTCAAATTTTGACCCCCGGGCCAAAAATGGCCCCGCCATGGGGCTTATCAGTTTTTCTTAGGAAAACCTTTAAAAATCTTCTTCTCTGAAACTGTATGGCCTAGATCATTAATATTTGACATGTAGCTTTGCCTTATGGTCCTCTACCAAGATTGTTCAAATTATGACCCTCAGGTCAAAATTGGCCCGCCCCGGGGCTTATCAGTTTTACATAGACTTATATAGGAAAACCTTTAAAAATCTTCTTCTCTGAAACTGTTAGGCCCAGATCTTTAATATTTGACATATAGCTTTTCCTTGTGGTCCTCTACCAAGATCGATCAAATTTTGACCCTGGGGCCAAAAATGGCCCCGCCCTGGTACTTGTCAGTTTTTCTTAGGAAAACCTTTAAAAATCTTCTTCTCAGAAACCGTATTGCCTAGAACATTAATATTTGACATGTAGCTTTGCCTTATGGTCCTCTACCAAGATTTTTCAAATTATGACCCCCGGGTCAAAAATGGCCCCGCCCCGGTGCTTATCAGTTTTACATAGACTTATATAGGAAAACCTTTAAAAATCTTCTTCTCTGAAACCGTAAGGCCAAGGTCTTTATTATTTGACATATAGCTTTGCCTTGTGGTCCTCTACCAAGATTGTTCAAATTATGAACTCCGGGCCAAAAAAGGTCCCGCCCTCGGGCTTATCAGTTTTTCATAGGAAAACCTTTAAAAATCTTCTTCTCTGAAACTGTAAGGCCCAGATCATTTATATTTGACATGTAGCTTTGCCTTATAGTCCTCTACCAAAGTTGTTCAAATTATGACCCCTGGGTCAAAATTGGTCCCGCCCCGGGGCTTATCAGTTTTACATAGACTTATATAGGAAAACCTTTAAAAATCTTCTTCCATGAAACCGTAAGGCCCAGATCATTTGTATTTGACATGTAGCTTTGCCCTATGGTCCTCTACCAAGATTAATCAAATTATGACCCCTGGATCAAATTTGGCCCCGCCCCGGGCTTATCAGCTATATCAAAATGTTGTCTTACCCAGTCAGCTTCTATGGTACAATGTCTCAGATGAGCGAAATGTGGCCCTCTGGGCCTCTTGTTGAAATCCCCCTCTTATCTGGAGCCCTGATGTTAGATTCTGAGAAAACAGTGCAGATCCTTATCAGACAGTGCCTGTAGGAAATATAAGTTAGTAGGATGAGGTAAGGTAAGGAAGTGGATATTTTAATTGTCATCAAAATAATCTTTTTGCTCTAACCATCATTGACTTAATCGAATAAAGAAAGTTTCTCTTGAAAATGTAATTTTAAGATTTAAAATTCTAATTTTATGGAAAAGTTTAGAATACAGTACTAATAATTTCTAACAGCAATTTTAAATCGTTGGCCCCTTGTGCCACATTTTCACATCTATTACTAACACTGTATATATGAAGGGTACACTTGTCCTATGCTGAAATAGTGTAGATCCTGATCAGGGGTCTGCATTTTTTTTTGCAATATATTGGATGTTCATATCAAGTTTCAGTTGTCCCACATCATTACATGCTAAAGTGTGGCTTAAATGTCTTCTTTATTACCATCTCCATGGAACCCCTCTATTTCTACAGTTGAATTTCGATAACTCTAATAAGCTTAAGTCAAACAAATGTGTGGTCCAATCCAAAGGTTATATGTATGTAGCTAAATTTTTAAATTTGACATACTGTATGATACAGGTTTGTTTGAATAAGTCAACCAGAGTTAACCCATGAAACCACAGCCTGTTTCTAATATTAGAGATATATGACCTCTTAACTCTTTCCTCCCTAAAACTTTAAATGGACAATTCCAGTTTCCATTTTAGTCTAGTCCATTTCTGACTTTTAAGGGTTGTTTTTGTCAATGTTTGGCATTATGACAAACAGTGAAGACCCTGATGAGAGGGCTCCTTTCGGAGCCCTCTGATCTGGGTCTTCACTGTTTGCATAGGACAAGTGCACTTTTCACATGTATACTGTTTGAAAAGGACGCCTATATGCGGGACTAGGGTTGAAAGGGTTAAGCAGGTTGAACGTAAAGCAGAATGTGCCTTAGGCAATATTTCTTATGTTAACATACTTTTGACTGTTTAAAGTGGGAATATTTTCTTCAGTTGGAGGATGAATTAAAGGTGTTAAAAGGGGTATTTATGGGTTAATGGGTTAAGAGTGTGAGATGTGTTTTCCAGATAAACCTGTAGACCAGGATGAAAGTAGACCGCCAGATGATGTATTCCAAGCTATCTCAGAAGTCTTCCCAGAGAAAGGAAACAAAGAAGCTCTAAAGCACATGTAAGACTGACCGTATAAAACATTTCACCCTTTCCTCAACACAAATGCCAAAAGATGTGTTTACTTATTCCTCCACATAACCTGCACACCATATACACATGTATTTGCCTTTTACACCTTTAATTTATTCCTCCAATGATGAAAATAGTTCCACTGTTTACAGTTATGAATATACATCATAAGACACATTTTCTTTATCCAAGTAGATGGTAGCTTAAAGCAGGCTGAAGGTAAAGCAGAATGGGCCTTAAGGTGTATTCTGCTTTACTTTCAACCTGCTATAAGTGATCACTTGTCTTCAAAACTAGAAACAGGCTATGGGGGAATGGGATAAGCACCTTAGTATACCTCTGTCATGTACTGACAAACTAAATTAGTTATTGATGATGTAGTATATGTTATTGCCTAGATGTTACATAATTTGTTCTGTGTTCTTAACCCCTGCACTGCACTGATATTGTTTGCTGAAAATTTGATGCATTTCAAAATTTAGATTTCAGGTTTTTTGTCTGAAAAAAAATATGTTAGTTTAAGTCCTAATCAAACAGCAAATTACTCTATCTCTGATCTTCATCCAGACTGTTTTCAAATGTCAGTGCAATCAGTCCAAGGCAATAAGGCAGTTGAGATGGAAACACAGTTGTTTAACAGCAAGCTTCCTTGTTCTTACAGGTACAGAGATCTGTTAGAGACAATGGACCCTAGCACCCTGCCTCCTGAGTGTACGCCAAATATTGACGGCCCCAGTGCTATGTCTGTCCCTCGAGAACAAACCCTGCATTCCTTCCACACACTCTTCTGTCGACGGTGCTACAAATATGACTGCTTTCTCCATCGTAAGTATCATCTTTACTTTGACTGCTGTTTGATCTATCTACAAACCTTTCTTGGCAGAAGTTTGAACCCTTCCCCTGCTGAATATTCATATATAAAACTCTGCCCATGATGAATATCTATCATCTGATCTATTATAGGCTAACAAAACAAAGAAAAATATCTTTATGGAAAGATTGTAGACTCATATCAGACATATCTAATAAGAAAACGGTGCAGACCAGATCAGATTAAAATTTAGCAATGGTTTTATTTTTCTCCACTAAACCCTATTTTGTGACTACTCATTAGAATGTTTAATTTCTTCATAAAAGATTTTTTGAGTAGTCACAACACAGGGTCCATGCTTACAAAGCGTTCGAGTTGAGTCTTAAATCATTCTCAAGCATTTGATTGGTCAGATTTGAGCCTGGGCTCAAATCTGACCAATCAAATGCTTGAGAACGAACTGAGACAGACTCAACTCGAAAGCTTTATAAGGGCTGAGCCTGGTCTACAGATTAGAGGTGGTAAACTCAAAACACAATTTGGTTTGGTTCAGACATAAAGATTTTAGTTTTTGAAATACTCCCCTTATCTGGAGCCCTGACATCATACATAAGTGGGATTCTGAAGAAGCTTTATGCATTAATATTGTCTTGCAAATAAGCATTACCAGTGTGGAAAGATCCTTACTATGTTTACAAGTATGTTGCTCAGGAGAGGGAGTTATGTACTGTCTTTATTTCATGTTTTATAGCATACAGACCTAGTCCCAGCAAGCTGAAACGGAAAATGCCAGAGAAGAAACAAGAGTCTGAGCCATGTGGATTAGAGTGCTTCATGCATATAGTAAGATTATACAATTTGTCATTTGAGATAAACTTTAATTGACTCATTGACCCCTGAAACTTCAAAGGGACAATTTCCAGTTTCCAATTAAGTCTAGTCCATTGTTTACTATTTAGGGTTCTATAAACATTCAATTGCAAAATAGCATACTGTGCTACCCTGATCAGAGGGCTCCTGTAGGATATGCTCATTTTGCTATTTTGCTGTGCATACCCTGATCAGAGGGATCCTGTAGGATATTGTGAGTTCGAATCCCCGTCTGGTCATTTGGATTTTTCATGTGGGGAAGCCTTCCCGCTGGCTTGCAGAAGGTTGGTGGTTCTACCCCGGTAACCCAGTTGTCGATTTGTGCCTGAAACAGTGCATAAAAGGCTTCTTGGGTCTTCCTCCACCTGTAATTAGCTGGACGTTGCGATATAACTGAAATACTGTTAACAGCGAGGTACAATCATAACAAGTCAAGTCAAGTCCTGTAAGATATATGAATACTGGGGAATGTTTCCCCATGTCATGTGCTAATAATTTAATATTGTTTGTTTTCATTACTTTTGGTTAGCTGTGATTGGCTGTAATTTATTTTTTCATAACCACATGAAAAAAAATAATTCAGGCCACACCTTGTCGGGACTACTTTCTCTTAGTCCAACTGTTCTCCACAAGCGCTGCATGAAGCAGGACGCCAAAATGACGTCATTGACAACGATGTTACTACAAAGCAACGTCGCATTTTGGCGGAAAATATATATGGCGGAGGGACTACAACCTACGTTTTAAAAATGTTAAATAATGAACACTGTTTGCAGATTCTCTATTTAACTACTTTCTTAAATTCAGTAATGATATTAAATTACATGTATAAGGAATAATTCGGAACATTTATTGTATTCATGGAGGTATGAAAAAAAAACCTGGTCACACTGTATGAAACCGCGAAGCGGTTTCATACAAAAGTGTGACCAGGATTTTTTTTCATACCTCCATGAATACAATAAATGTTCGAATTATTCCTTAAATGTAATTGTTCAGCATGAGAAGTGCTAAAGTTTCTGTCTGTGTGGTATGTCATAGGTTGGTTATAAAGACACAGCATCAGCGTCAGACTCAGAGAAATCAGACAAGGAGAGCAAGAGTGAGAGAAGCAGGTCTCCACTAGGTCTTCCAAAGGGGAAGAAGAGGAAAACTAACGGAGCAGGCAGTGGGAGTGAGGACAGCAATGACGGAATTGGTAGGCACCATCATCTACATGTACACAATTAGTAGTGACACACTGCAGGGCTCCAGATACAGTAGAGAACTCTTATTCTTTCCCATTTAACCAATTACCTCATAGCCTGTTTATAGTTTTGAAAACTGGTGTTCCCTTAAAGCAGGTTATCTATCTACTAGGATATAGAAAATAATTCTTATGGTATATTACTCATGACTGTATAAAATGGAACTATTTTCTTCAGTGGAGGAATAAATTAGAGGCGTAAAAATGCGTATTTATGGGGGAAAGGGTTAAATGTTTACGAAAAGCAAATGCAAGGAGTATAAAATATAGAAAATGAAAACTTTTTGACAATTCTGAACATTCATTTTAATCTGAATAGCAAATAGCTTGGAACCTCTATTAGCTATGGAGATAATTGTTTTAGCATAAACATGTTAATTGGGAAAGAATAAGGTATTTCCTTCTGTTACAGGAGGTATACTCTCAACATGCAAAAGAGCTTCCATTCAACTATTTCACTGCTATGTTTAATCATCTGCTTTAACCCTCATACCTCCAAAATATCGTCTGCATTGATAGTGTTGTCTGCAATATTTTTACAGTCAGCTTTAGGGCTGTTTTAACTGAAGAAATGTCGATATGAGTGTCAATCAGTTTGGATCCTGATCAGAGGGTGTGTTATGAGGCATCTGATCAGGATCCAAACTGCCTGCAAAGTCGCCTTTTGGCACCGTTTGTAGTGAAAGAGTTAAAAGAATAACAAACCATGCAGACTCTGATTAGAGGTCTCCTTCAGCTGGAGCCCTCGGAGCCCTCTGATCTGGGTCTGCACTGTCTGCATAGGATGTATATATTCGGTACCCACAATGCATCAATAATGTTCAATTATCATTTTCTTTAAACATGTTATAGAACGTATAGATGTTAGAAATATGAATTGTGCACTGAAAGTTTTGTAACATTGTTGTTTGCCTGTTTGAATTCTGAGCTTCATACAACTCTCCTATGCTGGAAAAGAGTGTTAAGAAATGTTTCCTAAATCCTGATAAGTTGCTGCTTTAACCCTTGGCTCCATAGATCCCCATATTGATTTACGTGTAAAATTCCTTCATACACTGAAGAAAATAGTTTCAATTTATAGAGGCATGTATGTATCATATATGATATTTTCTATATTCTAGCAGTTGGTAGCTCAAAGCAGGCTCAAAGTAAAGCAGAATGCCCCTTAAGGCACATTCTGCTTTACTTTCAACTCGCTTTAAGAGGTCACCTAGCTTTAATACTAGAAACAGGCTATGGAGTAAAGAAAAACTATTGCAACCATAAAAATATGTCAATTATTATAAGTTTAGGACAGGTGGCTGCTAAAAGCAAGGGTGAAATTAAAACAGAAATCTCCTTTAGGAGCTTTCTGTTTTGCTTTTTCCTCGCTTTAAACTGCTATTTGTCTTTTATAAAATAAATTGGCCTTCCTTTTAGTGGTCATAATGGAGAGGTGTTACTGTAGTGTGTTATTATTTGCTACAGTAAATAAATGAAATAGTAATTTTATCATTGTTGGAATTGGATTTCATGTTTCATTTCTTGCACATTTGTCTTGCCCATGCATGTGCAGGAGCAATGTTATCTTGTTTAGAAAAGACTTTAGATAAGAGGGAGAACAGTAAAAGTTTGCAACACTTTCTTCTTAACTCATTCGCCCCTGAACTTTTATATGGACACTCCCAGTTTCCAGTTAAGTCTGGTCCATTTAATACTATTTAGTATTATTAAAAGATATTACAAATTGACAAACAGTGTAGACACTGATCAGAGGGCCCCTGCAGGAGCCCTCTGATCAGGGTCTACACTGTTTGCATGGGACAAATGTCTTCTTCAGAGGCACACTGATTGTAAATTATGGGTATACTCGTGGCTAGGGTTCAATGTGTTAATGTCCACCAACCCTTATCTGTGTCTACAAATTAACCCATTGAACAGTAGCGACTAGTATACTAGTCTTTTACAAACAGTGTACCTGTGACGAATACACTTGTCTAATATAACAGTGTAGACCCAGATAAGAGGACCAGTGTTCTGCCGAGGCGGGGATTCTTTTCTCGCGAAAAAATTAGAAATGTCTCACGTAATTTCGTCCAAGTGCGACAATTGTCGCGGCGAAATTTGTTGGGCCGAATCGTTAAAAAGAGTGTAATTATAACGTTAAACAGAAAATAATGATAACCTGTGCTCCTAGTAACACGGAGACTGGATTTGATTGGTTAATTCCGATCATGCGGCATGCACATGATGTCTTTTCCCGCAAATCTCCTTGTGAAGAGCTAAATCATGGCTACTGCGTCATCTAAAAAGAAAACGGCGCTCTTAATTTCGAGTTGTTCGTCTTTATAAAGCGACACAATTCAAGATATGCCGGAACAGGACACCTAAAGTGCCGAGGTGAGCGAGTACTAACGAGAGCGCCATTACTCCTTCAACATGGTAATTGGCATAAATTAGATCGAACGGAAGTTCCAGAAAAGTTAGCTGTATGACCTTTCATGGTTAGAATAAAACAGGACGGGATAACCTGTAAGATTTGCATTAAACACCAAAAGAATAATGCCTTTACTGACAAAAACACAAACTATTGAACCACAACTTAAAATTGTCATGCCGACAGTTCCGATCATAAACAAAGCGTTGAGGCCGAACTAATGCAGGGTCAGCTGAAGAAATCTGTTGATAATGATAGGGTTTTCAATGCTCAAGAGACACATGTACCTTTTTAGCTCGCCTATTCGGAGAATGGGGGGGCTTATGGAATCACGTCGGCGTCGGCGTTGGTTTTTCATGGTTAAAGTTTTGGGGTAAGTGTTGTTATGCACTAATACATCATGAAATATTTGCATTAGGAAGCTGATATTTGGATTGGAGGTGCCCTGTGGGTTGAACATTGATGTTGTGTAGTTAAAATTAAAAAAAAAGTTTAAATTAGGCAAAATTTCACCTTTTGTGGACTTAGGTTTTTCGGCTGATTTCTCATGGTTAAAGTTTTGGGGTAAGTGTTGTTATGCACTAATACTACATGAAATATTTGTATTAGGAAGCTGATATTTGGAATGGAGGTGCCCTGTGGGTTGAACATTGATGTTGTGTAGTTAAAATTAAAAAAAAAGTTTAAATTTAGTCAAAATTTTACCTTTTGTGGACTTAGGTTTTTCGGCTGATTTCTCATGGTTTAAGTTTTGGGGTAAGTGTTGTTATGCACTAATACTACATGAAATATTTGTATTAGAAAGCTGATATTTGGATTGGAGGTGCCCTGTGGGTTGAACATTGATGTTGCATAGTTTAAATTTAAAAAAAAGTTAAAATTTAGTCAAAGTTTCACCTTTTGTGGACTTAGGTTTTTCGGCTGATTTCTCATGGTTAAAGTTTTGGGGTAAGTGTTGTGATGCTCTAATACTACTTAAAATAATTGTATTAAGAAGCTGATATTGGGAATCAAGGTGCCCTGTGGGTTGAACATTGATGTTACGTAGTTAAAATTAAAAAAAAAATTAAATTTAGTCAAAATTTCACCTGTTGAGGACTTGGGTTTTTCGGCTGATTTCTCATGGTTAAAGTTTTGGGGTAAGAGTTGTAATGCACTAATACTACATGAAATATTTGTATTAGGAAGCTGATATTTGGAATTGAGGTGCCCTTGGGTTGAACATTGAAGTTGCGTAGTTATTTTTTTTTTAAAAGTTTAAATTTAGTCAAAATTACACCTTTTGTGGACTTAGAGTTTTGGGACTGAAATTTCAAAGTTAGTTAAGGAGTAAGTGTTGGAATGCACTTATACTACATGACATATTTGCATTAGGAAGTTGATATTTTGAATGGAGGTTCCCTGTGGCTTGAATATCAATGTACTGATACACTTTTCTTTTGATAGTTACCTATTTAAGAAAGGTTTAATTAGGCGAGCTTTGCTGTTCTCCGACAGCTCTTGTTTTTTTGTAGAGTAGGTTAGTGTTGAAAAATATTTTGTCTCATCAATTTAAAAAATGTCTCCTACTTTTGAGCCCTGGTGAGACAATTGTCCCCATATTTGATCAACCTTGGCAGAACACTGGAGGACTCTTGTAGGAGCTCTCTGATTAGAGTCTACTCTGTTTGTCATTTTGCAATGAATATTAAAAATAGTAAAGAGTCAAAAATGTACTTTACTTTTAATAATTGGAAACTGGAATTCATACTAATCAGTAGAGATGTAGGATAAGATGGAAAAAATTGAAATACTCTCTTTATCTAGAGTCATGTTGAATTCCCATTATGTTTCTGTATGCATTATGTTATATATTTTGAGTTCTGATTTGACCATTGTAGTGCTGATATCAGATATATTCATTATTTGCAAACAGTGTTGACCCTGATTGGCCCTCTGATTGGCCTTCTGTTCAGGGTCTGCACTAATTGTCAAATTATATATTTGTGGGAACAAACCCCTAGAGCTTCAATGTAGACTAGTCATTTATTAGAAAAATGTTTTTCCCATGATGCCATTTCAAACTTTAAAATTCAAATAAGTAACAACTAAAGGGAGATAATTCATCACATAAAGTGGTAACAAAACGGTCTTACATGAAATAGACCCTGTTACAGATGTGTCCATTTGAAAGTTCAGCATTACATGGGTTATCAATTGTTCAAACAGTCGGTTAACCTAAACCTGCTTCTATTATAATGCCAGCTTCTGTAATGATCCTAAGTATTCGGAAAGACATGCCTGAGCAAACAGTGTAGACCCCCCTGGCCCCGAGGTTATAAAACTTAAAACGAACTCTGTGCTCAAAACTCAGTTTTGATCTCATGCTCTAGTTTTTACATAACATGCATTAACTTATTTCTGTAACCTCATTTGGATATATCTTTACCGTAGAATTATGTATGCAAATACTCGTTGTATACAAAATGTTTGCCGGAGAATTATGCGTTGAGCAAAATTCTGAGTTTTGAGCACAGAGTTCGTTTTAAGTTTTATAACCTCGGGGCCAGGTCAGACTGTTCCATCAGGAGCAGTGTGGTCAGGGAGAACACTGTTTGTCATTCAGTTTGGACATCTTCGACAAATTACTGCAATTAGTTCAAATATTAACATAATTACAGCAGTTAACTCTTTCCTCCCTGAAACTTTAAATGAACAATTCCAGTTTCCATTTTAGTCTAGTCCATTTCTGACTTTTAAGGGTTGTTTTTGTCAATGTTTGGCATTATAACAAACAGTGAAGACCCTGATCAGAGGGCTCCTTTAGGAGCCCTCTGATCTGGGTCTTCACTGTTTGCACAGGACAAGTGAACTATTCACATGTACACTGTTTGAAAAGGACGCCAATATGCGGGACTAGGGTTCAAAGGGTTAAACAGGGTGTTCAGAATTTTAGGAATTTTACTGTAACTGTTGGACAAGCTTTTAGGGAAATGGATTAAACCTGTAAAAAGCTTTAGGGAAATGGATAAACCCTCAAATTAAGCTTTGAGTAAGAGGATAAAATCTGAAAATTTGCTTTGAGAGAAATGTTTAAACCCTTAAAACAAGCTTTGCAGGAATGGTTAAACCCTGAACACAAACTTTGAGATGGGTAATGGTTATAATTCTGAAATTAAGCTTTTAGTTAAATGTTAAATCCTAAAAACAAGGTTTGAGCAGAATGGTTAAACCCTGGAAACCAGTTATGAGGGAAATGGTTAATTCCTGCAACTAAACAATATAAGAGAAAGGGTTAACACTGAAAACCAGTTATGAGGGAAATGGTTAATTCCTGCAACTAAACAATATAAGAGAAAGGGTTAAACACTGAAAACCAGTTATGAGGGAATGGTTAATTCCTGCAACTAAACAATATAAGAGAAAGGGTTAAACACTGAAAGCAATTTTTGAGTGAAAGGAGTAAACATTATAAACCAGTTTTCAAGAGCAGGGGTAGTTTCTACTGATTGTTGCACTGTTCCAATTTTGAGTCATGCATGCTTTTAATATTTCAGGTTCATTTCTTAAAACCAAGTACAAAAGTAAGTAGTGTAGCTGAGTTATTGTTCTTAGCTTGTATACGCTATTGCATGATGGTAAAGGGGATATGTAAGAATATTAATCCACATCATACAAAATACTGTCTGCTTCCATATTGCCACCTCCAGTCATTTTCAAATTAATTGTTAACCCTTTTTTTCATGTATTTTTCACAT
The DNA here is from genome assembly GCA_922989275.2 of Gari tellinella. NCBI lineage: Eukaryota > Metazoa > Mollusca > Bivalvia > Cardiida > Psammobiidae > Gari > Gari tellinella. The sequence continues at coordinate 60,601,143 of OV277858.1, forward strand.
TTAATTCATTCCTCCATCATATCAAATCGTCATAGCAGATGATGTATATATATCATAGCAGATGGTAGCTTAAAGCAGGCTGAAAGTAAAACAGTGTGCATGAAGGCGCATTCTGCTTTACTGTCAATTTACTTGAAGTGATCATATGTCTTCAAAACTAAAAAGAGGCTATGGGGTAAAGGGATTATGTATTGGCTTTAGATGGATATTTTAGTATGAGTGTCGAATACATGTAGTACCTTATTGGCGCTTTTTGAAAACAGTGTAGATCCAGATAAGACAGCTCCTTACTGTTTGACACTGATGTTAATTTTCTTGATTTATGGACCACCAATATTGAAGCAGACATTTAAACATCAGCATAAGGTCAAGTTGATGAGAACCTAAGTCTTTATCTCTAGACGAGTGTCATAGTTTCTCTTTGTAGCATGAAGATAACATTTTCTCACATCACTAAACTTGTTTTCATTTCTTATTTTCTCATCTTACACTTATTAATCAAAGTCAAGGTTTGACACAGTGGTAAAGATGTTATTCTTTCCCAATAAAAGCGTTGAGCTAAAATAATTATTTCATTAGTCACCAGGTAACATTGTTTGCCTCCTTGATAAAAATAAATTGTCAATATTTCCAAAAAAATAATTATCTACATTTTATTGCATTACATGATTTTGTTTAAGTTTATACGTCTTTAACTTATTCCTCCACAGAAGAAAAATAGTTTCACTTTATACAGTCATGAATAATTGAATATGTACCATAAGAAATACATGTACTTTGTATATCCTAGCAGATGACAGCTTAAAGCAGACTGAAAGTAAAGTGGAATGTGCCTTAACCTTTCAACTTGCTTTAAGTGGACACCTGTCTTCTAAACTAGAAACGGGGTATGGGGTAACATTCCACTGTAGTCACCATTTAAGTATTCTGAGACTTGCCTGACCTTTGATAGCCTATGACTTGACCAGGACAGTGGCTTGACCACGTGACCATTCTCTTGCCTGACCTTTGATAGCCAATAACTTGATCACCATTCTCTTGCCTGACCATTGATGGCTAATGGCTTGACCATGTGACCATTCTCTTGCCTGACTTTTGATGGCCAATGACTTGACCACCATCCTTGTGCTTGACATTTGATGGCCAGTGACTTTGACATTCTCTTGCCTGAAATTTGATAGCCAATGACTTGACCATTGTCTTGCCTGACCTTTGATAGACATTGACTTGACCATCATCTTGGCTGACCTTTAATATCCAATGATTTGACCACTATTCTCTTGCCTGAAGTTTGATAGACAATGACTTGACCACCATTCTCTTGCTTGACCTTTGATGGCCAATTACTGGACCATTCTCTTGCCTGACATTCGAATGCCAATATTTGACTATTCTCTTGCCTGACCTATGAATGCCAATGTCTTGACCATTCTCCCAATTATTTGACCACTATTCTCTTGCCTGAATTTTGATAGACAATTCGCTTGATTTTTATTACTGGACCATTCTCTTGCCTGACCTTTGATGGTCAATGACTTAACCATTCTCTTGCTTGACCTTTGATGGTCAATGACTTGACCATTCTGTTGCCTGACCTTTGATGGTCAATGACTTGACCATTCTGTTGCCTGACCTTTGATGGCCAATAATTTGACCATTCTCTTACCTGACCTTTGAATGCCAATGACTTGACCATTCTATTGCCTGACCTTTGATGACCAATAATTTGACCTTTGATTGCCAATGACTTGACCATTCTCTTGCTTAACATTTGATGGCCAATGACTTGACCAGTCTCTTTCCTGACATTTGATGGCCAATGACTTGACCATTCTCTTGCCTGACCTTTGATGGCCAATGACTTGACCATTCTCTTTCCTGACATTTGATGGCCAATGACTTGACCATTCTCTTGCTTAACATTTGATGGCCAATGACTTGACCATTCTCTTACCTGACCTTTGAATGCCAATGACTTGACCATTATATTGCCTGACCTTTGATGACCAATAATTTGACCTTTGATGGCCAATGACTTGACCATTCTCTTGCTTAACATTTGATGGCCAATGACTTGAACATTCTCTTTCCTGACATTTGATAGCCAATGACTTGACCATTCTCTTGCCTGACCTTTGATGGCCAATGACTTGATCATTCTCTTGCCTGACCCTTGAATGCCAATCATTTGATCATTCTCTTGCTTGAACTTTGATAGTCAATACTTTGAGCATTCTCTTGTCTTACCTTTGATGGCCAATAATTTAACAATTCTCTTGCCTGACCTTTGATGGCCAATGACTTGACAATTCTCTTGCCTGACCTTTGATGGCCAATGACTTGACCATTCTCTTGCCTGACCTTTGATGGCCAATGACTTAATCATTATCTTGCCTGACCTTTGATGGCCAATGACTTGACCATTCTCATGCCTGACCTTTGATGGTCAATGACTTGACTATTCTCTTTCCTGACCTTTGAATGCCAATCATTTGACCATTCTCTTGCCTGACCTTTGATTGCCAATGACTTGACCATTCTCTTTCCTGACCTTTGATGGCCAATGACTTAATCATTCTCTTGCCTGATCTTTGATGGCCAATGACTTGACTTTTCTCTTGCCTGACCTTTGAATGTCAATGACTTGACTATTCTCTTGCCTTACCTTTGAAGGCCAGTAATTTAACAATTCTCTTGCCTGACCTTTGATGGCCAATTACTTGACCAATCTCTTGCCTGACCTTTGATGGCCAATGACATGACCATTCTCTTGCCTGACATTCGAATGCCAATCATTTGACTATTCTCTTGCCTGACCTTTGGCTAACACATTCTTACTCTTTGTTTCATAGCTTTCACTAACCTGATTTATAACCATATATATGTACATATAGTTGAGTTATTTTTCACTCTGTATAATTTGTTAACAAGTATTATCTTGTTCCCTTTTGAAACTTAAAATGGACAATTAAGTCAAATTTATTTTGAGATAATGACAAACAGTGTAGACCCAGATCAGGGGGCTCCTTTAGGATGCATCCACTCATCTACAATCATCTACAGATTTTCATTTTAACTCTTCTGCTGAAAGGGTATATTACTACTTTTAGACAACACTGTAGACACAGATCTGACAGATGATCAGGGTCTGGACTGTTTTCTTATAGGATATGTCTGACAAGACTGACATGAGTCTAAACTCTGTCCTGGGGGAAAGTTTTCTATATAATGACACTTGTTAGTCAGCGTAATACAATTAGTTCAGTTGATAGATGTTCATAGAGGTTGTAGTTCTATAAATGAATATTCTCAGCAGGAGAAATATATGTGGCAACTTGTCGATGAATTTTTTCTTGTGTGTTCTTGTAGATTTGGAGATGAAATACCCAACAAGACCCAAGAAAATAATAGAGGAATGGCGGGGCTCAGAACAGTCCTTGTTCCGTGTCTTGGCGGACATGTATAGAACCAATTATTGTGCAATAGCTAAACTCATGGAGAATAAATCATGTAAACAGGTGAGTCAGATTGCTTTTACAGCTTAGCTCATGGAGAAAACAGATGATAGACATCCATAATAGGCAGAGTTTTATCTGTGAATATCCAGCAGGAGAAAAGGTTTAAGTATTTGAGGAGCATTTCAAAAACAAAATCATTATTTCTTCATTAAACCCTATGTTGTTACTACTCATTAGAATTGTCTCTCTGAAATGAGTGAGAAAATAATGGATTTGTTCAGTTTACTCCCCCTTATCTGGAGCCCAGTCATCCAGAGCTCATGAAAGTACTGTATTAACCCATTGAACCCTTGTGATGAGTAGATACATTCTTTACCTGGGAACAGGGCTCCAGATAAGGGGAGTATTTCAAAATCTAGATTCTTTATTTCTGCATTAAACCCTATGGTGTCACTACTCATTAGAATCGTCTCCAATAGACGATTCTAATGAGTAATAACAATATAGGATTTGGTGCTGAATTGAAGGAAAAATGCTTGATTAAAAATCTGGAGCCCTGTAGGAAGAGTAGACTTATCCTGTGCAGAATATAGACCGTGATCCTATAGAAGTCATCTGATTAGGGTATGCAGTTTGATATTTTTGTATCACCTGCTGTAGGCAGAGGTGACACTTAGGGATCACTTTTCCGGCATCTGTCCGTCCGTCTGTCCGTCCGCTCTAACATTTTAGGTTTATGGGACTAGGTGACATAACACGGAACAAAAGAAAACAATAGAGCTGTTCATTCCGTTAGTCCATGTTGGGTTTATGTGGCTTTTTAGCTCACCTGGCACTTGTGCCAAGGTGAGCTATTTTGATCGTGCTGTGTCCGTCGTCGTCCGTTCGTTCGTCCGTCGTCAACAATTTCTTTAAACGACATCTCTTCCTAAACTACTGTATGGATTTTTACCAAACTTGGCAGGAATGATCCTTATTTGGTCCTCTTTCAAAGTTGTTCAAAAATCTTCTTGTCTGAAACCACAGTACCCTGAGCTTAGATATTTGGCACAAAGCATCATCTACAGGACTGGTGCTCTTTCAAAGTTGTTCAAATGATGTCTCTGGGGTCAAAAATGACCCCGCCCCGGGGGTCACAAATTTACATAGAGTTATATTGTGAAATTTTCAAACCTCTTGTTCTCTCAATATATTATGGCCAGAGCTTTGATATTTGGCATGGTAACACTTCTAGAGGTACTTAACCAAACTTGGTCAAATTGTTCCGGTCTGTTGCATATCTAGGTCACAGGAGCTAAAAATAGATTTTTTTCAATAAAAACTTTAAAAATCTTCTTGTCTGAAACAGGAACGTAGATTATAGGGATTGGAGTCTCGCGAAATCTCGCAAAATAACGTGTTACCTGATATCTTACTCGTACGCGTGTAGCGGTTAAGCTTTTGTGTTGTATTTCATAACAGTAAAAACTTCTAACACGAGCTAAGTTGGGGGCAAATTACACGCAGCATTTACAGATAAAACATAAAATGGTGGCGTGCTGTATATATTTTTATTCTTTAATATGTTTGAAGTACATTTTTGTCCCTGCGAAGTTGGTCATATTTGCAAAAAATCCCTTGTTTTTGTTCGATTTAGTAGTTATAGGTACTTTTATTCAAGTTGTGGTGACCAAACTGCAGGCTCGATTGAAAAGATCACATAGTGTACTGATATATAAAAGAATAAAGGGTGGCATGAACTATTTGCATTCATCGTGTACTGTGTTTAAAAGAAGTTGTTGTCTTTGTAAAATGCCTATAATCATGCTGATTCAGTGTTAACAAAATGGCGGCATTTCCCAGTCCGCCTGATCGGTAATTTGTTATTATACACTCGTAAGAGTAGCTTATTTCGTGCTAAATTGATGTTTGCTATTGAGATAATATAACTCGGTGGGGTTACTGGGTCTTATGGGATGCAGGGTTACAACTCAACAATCTTTATATAGCTCTATACTGTATATCTAATCTGTGTAAATATATTGTAACGTTTACCGGGCTGTCGGTCACCCATCCAGGTACTAACCGCACAGGACGTTGCTTAACTTCGCAACCGAGACAAACGCTTAGACAATCTGGCTATAAAAGCCGGCTTCCACAGTCAGACGTAGAAGTGTTTATATACCGTCCATTTCCGTCACAATATTTAGCAGAATTTGAAAATATGAGCTGCGATGCCGCACAGAAGGAAAGGTGTGAAGCGTCCTATAGAACGTGTTAGAAAAAATATTGATTACGGATTAATTAACTTGGGAGCTGTACACAAAGGGAACTATAGAAATTGATTATTTATGTACGTCTCTGGAGGTATGGAGAGATTCAGTATTTAACGCTATTTAATGTCTATTTTGAGGATTGCTTCCCTCGATTTAATAACATTTGCAAACATTGACTGAATTAGTGACAAATATTGTTTTACTTGGACACGCCGTACGGAGCTGCACGCATTTATTACCGAAATGAGCTTATCAGTTATCTAAAAATGTAGCGGCAAGAGGCTTACCTACCCAAAACGGCAACACCCGCTTATCTACCGTGGCGAAAAGGAAGACAGAGATAAATCGATAAACTACCCGATTAGATAGGGAGTAGCCAGTCCCTATCTAATATACGTTCCTGTCTGAAACCACAGTACCCTGAGCTTAGATATTTGGCACAAAGCATCATCTACAGGTCCTCTATCAAAGGTGTTCAAATTATGTCCCTGGGATAAAAAATTACCCTGCCCCGGGGGTCACAAATTTACATAGAGTTATATTGTGAAATCTTCAAACAGCTTCTTCTCTGAAACTAATATGGCCAGAGCTTTAATATTTGGAATGGTGACACTTCTAGAGGGCCTTTACTAATATTGTTCAAATTGTTCCGATCCGTTGCATATCTAAGTCACAGGAACTAAAACTAGATTTTTTTTAATAAAAACTTAAAAATTCTTATTGTCTGAAACCACAGTACCCTGAGCTTAGATATTTGACACAAAGCACCATCTACTTGTCCTCTATCAAAGTTGTTCAAATTATGTCCCTGGGGTCAAAAATGACCCCGCCCAGGGGTCACAAATTTACATCAGAGTTATATAATGAAATCTTCAAAAATCTTCTTCTCTGAAACTAATGTGGCCAGAACTTAGATATTTGGCATAATGACACTAACAATGTTGTTGAAATGGTTCCGGTCCATTGCATATCTAGGTCACAGAAGCTAAAAATAGATCGCTTCAATAAAAACTTTAAAAATCTTCTTGTCTGAAACCGCATTTCTCTGAGCTTAGATGTTTGGCACAAAGCATCATCTACTGGTCCTCTATCAAAGTTCTACAAATTATGTCCCTAGGATAAAATGACCCCGCCCAGGGGGTCACAAATTTACATAGAGTTATATAGTGAAATCTTCAAACATCATCTCTGAAAGTAATACGACCAGAGCTTAGATATTTGGCATGGTGACACTTCAACAGGGCCTTTACAAATAATAGTTGAAATGGTTCTGGTCCGTTGCATATCTAGGTCACAGGATCTAAAAATAGATCGCTTAAATAAAAACCTTTAAAAATCTTCTTGTCTGAAACCACAGTTTTCTGAGCTTAGATATTTGGCACAAATCATCATCTACTGGTAGTCTATCAAAGTTGTTCAAATTATGTCCCTTGGATAAAAAATGACCCCGCCCAGGGGGTCACAAATTTACATAGAGTTATATAGTGAAATCTTCAAACATCTTCTCTGAAAGTAATACGGCCAGAGCTTAGATATTTGGCATGGTGACACTTCTAGAGGGTCTTTACCAATAATAGTTGAAATGGTTCTGGTCCGTTGCATATGTAGGTCACAGGAGCTAAAAATAGATCGCTTCCGGCGGTAGTGGCCCAATGGTTAACACCTTGGACTACGGTACCAGGGGTCGTGAGTTCGATCCCCCGCCGGACCAGCGGTCTGACTAGGGAATTTTTCTGAATCCCCGATGATGTACAGGAATGTTCTTGAGCAAGACATGTACCGCGAATTGCTCCTCTCCACCCAGGGGTTAAAATGGGTACCTGTGAAGGGTCTGAGTCGGTACTGCGGCTGCATTTGACTGCGCCATATGTTAGCAGTGCTCATAGGCAAGATGGCTCGATGATCAGGGGAGTATATGTACAGTCGGCTGAGCGGTCATTCGGACTGAAAGTAGACTTTAACTTGGTATATTACTTTTTTTTTTTTGCTTCAATAAAAACATTAAAAATCTTCTTGTCTGAAACCGCAGTACTCTGAGCTTAGATATTTGGCACAAAGCATCATTTACTGGTCCTCTATCAAAGTTGTTAAAATTATGTCCCTTGGGTAAAAAAATAACCCTACCCGGGGGAGGGGGGGAGTGTCACAAATTTACATAGAGTTATATAGTGAAACTTCAAACATCTTCTTTCCTGAAACTAAGATTTCCAGAGCTTTGATACTTGGCATGGTGTGATCTCTTGAGGTACTTTACCAATTTTGTTCAAATGGTTCCGGTCTGTTGCATATCTAGATCACAAGTGTTAAAAGAACCATCGTTTCATTAAAACTTAAAAAATCTTGTTCGTGAAATCTTTAAAAAGAATTGTGTCAAATTTTCCAGCTTTCGTCCGTCACAAATTTTACTAAATTGTTTTCTTAAATGTTTGCTGTCAATATTGTTCAAATCATTGTCCTTGGAATATACTCATTGATTGGCTAAATCGTATTGTCATAATTTCTCAGCTTTCCCAGATATTTTACGCTTATTTCAGTTGTTCCAGGTGAGCGATTTAGGGCCGTATACAGCTCTTATTTAGTTTATCGCTCTCTAACTTAAACAAATTTTTTCCAATCCTTTTGAAACTTGGTCAGCATGTGATTTACAATAATGACTCAGTTATGTACCATAACCAGTAGGATTGCCCCAGACTTTTAAGAGTTATGCCTGTTTTTTGGTCAAAAACGGGCATTTTTTTAGTTTGTTGGCTCTCTAACTCGAACAAATTTATTCCAATCCTTTTAAAACTCTGTCAGCATGTGTATGACCATTATGTCTCGTTCAAGTTTAATAACCAGCAAGATTGACCCAGACATTCAAGTGTCAAAAACGGGCATTTTTAGTTTGTCTGCTCTCTTGCTCAAACAAATTTATTCCAATCCTTTTGAAACTTGATCAGCATAATTATGACTCCTAACTTTTAGGGTTTTTCCCCTTTTTAGCTCACCTGAGCACAAAGTGCTCAAGGTGAGCTATTGTGATCCGTTGCCGTACGTCGGTGTCCGTGTCCGTGTCGTCTGTTCACAATTTGTTTCAAATAACTTCTTCTCTGAAACCGATGGCCCAATATTAACCAAACTTGGTCAGATACATACTGTAGTTGTGAACTTCAAAAATGTTCAAAAAAAGTGGGTGGGGCAATCGGTCTTGTTGCCATGGCAACCATGCACGATATCTAAAAAAATCTTCTTCTCAAAAACGACTGGTCCGATTTCAATTTGGTTTTCACCAAAATGTTTCTCAATTAATATACTTTCAAAAGTGTTCAAAGAATTGTGATCCGTCAAAAAACATGGCCGCCAGAGGGCGTGGTCATTTTCGGTATTTACGTAATATTGACAACTAAAGTCAAAACTTTAAACATCTTCTTGTAAATAACTATAAGTCCTAGGACAACCAAATTTCACATGTAGCATCATGTTGTGAACCTTTAGCAAGATTGTTCAAATAATGACCTCCGGGTCAAAAATGGCCCCGCCCCGGGGCTTATCAGTTTTTCATAGGAAAACCTTTAAAACTCATCTTCTCTAAAACTGTATTGCCTAGACCTTTTATATTTGGCATGTAGCTTTGTCTTATGGACCTCTACTAAGAATGTTCAAATCATAACCCAGGGGTAAAAAATGGCCCCGCCCCGGGGCTTATCAGTTTTACATAGACTTATATAGGAAAACCTTTAAAAATCTTCTTCTCTGAAACCGTAAAACCCAGACCTTTTATATTTGGCATCTAGCTTTGCCTTATGGTCCTCTACAAAGATTGTTCAAATTATGACCCCAGGGTCAAAATTGGCCCAGCGTCGGGGCTTATCAGTTTTACATAGACTTATATAGGAATAAACCTTTAAAACTCTTCTTCTCTGAAAACCTAAGACCCAGACCTTTTATATTTGGCATCTAGCTTTGCCTTATGGTCCTCTACCAAGATTGTTCAATTCATGACCCCCGGATCAAAAATGGCCCTGCCCCGGGGCTTATAAGTTTTACATAGACTTATGTAATAAAACCTTTAAAAATCTTCTTCTCTGAAATCCTAAGACCCAGACCTTTTATATTTGGCATCTAGCTTTGCCTTATGGTCCTCTACCAAGATTGTTTAATTCATGACCCCCGGATAAAAAATGGCCCTGCCCCGGGGCTTATAAGTTTTACAAAGACTTATGTAATAAAACCTTTAAAAATCTTCTTCTCTGAAACCGTAAGGCCCATACCTTTTATATTTGGCATCTAGCTTTGCCTTTTGGTCCTCTACCAATATTGTTCAAATCATGACCCCAGGGTCAAAAATGGACCCACCCCGGGGCTTATCAGTTTTACATAGACTTGTACAGGAAAACCTAATTCCGAGTTGTTTCAGTTTCATGCAACAGTCCACATACTTCATTATGCAACGAGTATAACACAATAGTTCCTCAGGTGAGCGATTGAGGGCCGCATGCGGCTCTTGTTTCCACTTTACCTTGATAGGGTTTAGTATGACTACATTCTAAGATTGATTTGACGAGCGTATAATGTGCCCGGCTTGCGGTGCTCTTGTTAACAATGGGAAAGTCACATAAACCTGAAATGTTAGAACGTCCGTCTGTCTGTCCGCCCCTTTTTTTGCATCAAGCTACATAACTCCTGTTCTACTGAAGCTTTTAAGATGAAACTTCATTTATGGATAGAGCTTGACAAGCGGAAGTGTATTGCACAAGGGTTATAACTCTTGCTACACTATTGTAAGAGTTATTCCCCTTTTCAACATTTTCTTTTCATGCAGATTTCTTCTGTTATACTAAAAATTTTGAAATGAAATTTCTTTTATGGAAAGAGATTGATGAGTGAAATTGACTTGCACAAGGTTGATAACTCTTGCAGCAATACTGTGAGAGTTATTCCCCTTTTCCATATTTTCTATTTTCAGCATATGACTTCTGTTCTTCTCATGCTTTCCAGATAAAATTCCATTTACTTAAAGAATTTGAGTGGAAGTGTCTTGCATCAATACCATGAGAGTTATTCCCCTCTTCTACACTTTCTTTTGCGGCATATTATTTCTGCTATAACGAAGTTTGTCATTTAAACTTAAACTGTTGTTCAACTGATGGTTGCTGGCAGGTGACACACGTGTTCCGAGGAACCCATCTATTTTGCAATACAATGTATAACTTACTTAAATAGTAAAAATGAAATAGAATTTAAGAGGATCCCAGCAATTTTGATTTTCACACCATATTTTATGACATGTACTATTGCAAGTCGCTGACTGTCTATCATGGATCATTTTCAAAATCTCATTGATGGAAAATACAATCTGTAAAAAGGTTGTTCCAAGTCAGCAAAATGGAAGCAATTGATGAGAAGTGAACAAAGTGCATGAAATCTTTGAAAGGTTTTAATGTGTTGCGAGTATGGATTGTAATTTCTATTTAACAGGTATACGACTTTGCTCTGAGAGAGCTGGCTCACCTACCAGATCTCAGTGAAGACAGTGAGAAGACACCACCACGCAAGATCAAATCCAAAAAGAGACCAAAGTAAGCTATTCTTCAGAGAGTAGTCAGTCAAAATTGTGTTTAATTAACCCATTACCTCATAAATACGCCTTTTTACGCCTCTAAATTATTCCTATACTGAACAAAATAGTTCAAATTTATACAATCATGGATATGAATTGTAAGAAATATTTTCTATACTCTTGCAGACTGTAGCTTAAAGCAGGCTGAAAGTAAAGCAGAATGCGCCTTTCAATCTGCTTTAAGTGGTCATTTGTCTTCAAAACTAGAAACAGGCTATGGTGAATTGTGTTATCAATCCATTCCTCCATAGCTAAAAGTGCCAATATTTTAAGGCAGGACACTGCTTATAGCAATAAGAAAGAATAGCAGAAAGCTCCTATGTTTATGATATAGCTGTCAGATAGGTTCCAATAATTATTTACGCTTTACTTTAAAAGCACTTTAAGATTATTTAAGATATGACTATTGGTTCAAATAAGTATCCTCACACTTTAAGATTATTTATGATATGGCTGATTTGGTTCAAATAAGTATCCACACACTTTAAGATTATTTATGATATGGCTGATTTGGTTCAAATAAGTATCCACACACTTTAAGATTATTTAAGATATGACTGATTTGGTTCAAATAAGTATCCACACACTTTAAGATTATTTATGATATGGCTAATTTGGTTCAAATAAGTATCCTCACACTTTAAGATTATTTATGATATGGCTGATTTGGTTCAAATAAGTATCCACACACTTTAAGATTATTTATGATATGACTGATTTGGTTCAAATAAGTATCCACACACTTTAAGATTATTTAAGATATGACTATTGGTTCAAATAAGTATCCACACACTTTAAGAGTATTTACGATATGGCTAATTTGGTTCAAATAAGTATCCACACACTTTAAGAGTATTTACGATATGGCTGATTTGGTTCAAATAAGTATCCACACACTTTAAGATTATTTATGATATGGCTGATTTGGTTCAAATAAGTATCCACACACTTTAAGATTATTTATGATATGGCTGGTTTGGTTCAAATAAGTATCCACACACTTTAGGATTATTTATGATATGGCTGATTTGGTTCAAATAAGTATCCACTCACTTTAAGAGTATTTACGATATGGCTGATTTGGTTCAAATAAGTATCCACACACTTTAAGATTATTTACGATATGGCTAATTTGGTTCAAAATTCAAATAAGTATCCACACACTTTAAGAGTATTTACGATATGGCTAATTTGGTTCAAATAAGTATCCACACACTTTAAGAGTATTTACGATATGGCTAATTTGGTTCAAATAAGTATCCACACACTTTAAGAGTACAGTCAAACTTCAGTATCTCGACGGTCTCGGGACGATCGAAATAGCGTGAAGATAAGCATGGGCTCGAGTTAACCAAACTGGTAAAAAATTCAAAACTTACAGAAAGTAAGCCTGTGAACAACAAAACCACCGTGTGTATGTACATCTACTCTTGCGTGTTTGTGAAATGCCTTAACATTTTTAACACGTTATATGCCGATTTCGATGTTACGCGATTACTGTATATTTTGTACACAAAGCATGGAAGATAAAGATAGACAATTAATAACTGACATTTTTTTCAGTACTTGACCAGGGAGATAATATTGAATAACTCCCAACGTAATACATTTATTTTGCAAACATCGAACATGAAATTATACATGAGCATCAATTCATCTGTTGTTTTGGTTAGTACAAAAACATGAATGAAATATAGCATATAGGGTTTATACAAACCAAACATTTAATAAATTTAACGAAACGCATTAATTGTAGCCGATCATTTAAACAATGATTTTGCATAAGAATTTTTTCGCACATAATTATAAAAACTATCCGAGCTGACAAATATCAATCTGTTTGTTTTTATTGCGGAATTTCGTGTATAATTCATATTTTCCTCCCTTCTCCGCGGTACTGTTTTCCACAACATCCGTTTCATCAAGGGGCTCTACTCTTGATGAATTGAATCAACACCGATAATGACGGTTATTAGGAGACTGATTTTAAGGATGCGGCGACCAAACTTTAAGCGTTAATGTACTGTTGTTTGACAACTATCACCTAACACCAATGCAGACAACGTGTAAAGCCTCCGATAGTTCCGGTTAATGATTTTACCTGTGATTTCCACAGTCCAATACTCGCGATAAAAGTCGGTGAGTGTGATCAATGCATGACGACTTACAGTCGTCGAGATACTGGGTTTTAATTGAGAACAATTAAATGGATATGGCCAAAATCTATAGTCGAAATACCGGGGGTAATCAAGATTGGCCATAGTCGAAATAGGGCAGGTAAGATTACATAAGAATAAGAACAAATATTTCCGGGACTTGCGACAATCATCGAGATAGGCATTGTAGTCGAGATTCTGACGTTCGAGATACTGGTGCTTGACTGTATTTACGATATGGCAAATTTGGTTCAAATAAGTATCCACACACTTTAAGAGTATTTACGATATGGCTAATTTGGTTCAAATAAGTATCCACATTTTAAGATTATTTATGATATGGCTAATTGGGTTTAAATAAGTATCTACACTTCAAGATATTTTATTATTAATGATATGGCCATAAATTGGTTCAAATATTTATTTGTTATTTATGATAAGGCAAATTGGTTCAAATGAGTATTCACATTTTAAGCCTGTTTATGAAATGGTTAATTGGTTCAAATAAGTATTTACACTTCTCTCCTGCAGCAGCAAGGTGTGGGCCCTGCATTCTAAGCGTGTCCAGATGAAGAAAGATAGTAACACTAAGACTGTGTCCAACTATGTGCCATGTGACCATCCTCCTGGTGTACGATGTGATGAGACTTGTCAGTGTGTCATAGCTCAAAACTTCTGTGAGAAGTTCTGTCAGTGCAGCTCAGAATGTAAGGGTTATGACTTTGAACAGTAGCATGCTAAAGGCAAAAGTGGGATTACTTGTATGCAAACAGTTTAGACCAAGAGACGTCAAGTAACTCAAAGCCTCATCAATGTCAAAACTATTTGACAGTGTGAATGTATTTTAAAAAGATATTTAGAAAATGCAGATTCTCGAATAGTAGCAGTGTGTTCAAAGAGATAATCAGTGATAAAAGACTGTTAGAAGTTGCCAACTGTAAATCAAGATAAGCTATGAATAATGATAAATATGATTATATCATTTTCCTCTTGCATAGATGGGTATGTCTTAAGATTATTGAAGCTTATCATTACAAATCTGTTCTAGTGTTTAGCATAGTAGACTGCACCATGTCATTGACTATGCATTGTACATTTGTTGCATGTTTGTGTGACTGATGGGTCTCATGTACAGTGTTGCACCCAGCATTTCAAAAACAGGGGGGAAATTCCCCCTGTCTGTGAAATTGTGGGGGGGAATTGAAAAAAATAGGGGGGGGGATCTCGTGAAAATGCAAAGATATCTACTAAGGTTAAGTTAGCTGTATTAAAAATATTCGAGGCTTCCAATCACGTCTACGATTTTGAAAATGCGTAGTTCAAGATCTAGATCTACGTTCCTTTTGGTTGAGGGTTCACTTTTAGAACGTTCAACAGTCCAATGAAATTTCACGAATCGGCTTTTTCGGTACCAGACTGTTTACTACTCGAAGGCTGATCATACTGTTATGATCTAGATGCTCCAAAAGAATCACTATCTCTTCCCTTGGACATCTTAATTTCATGTTATCAACGTACGTAAAACCATTTTAACAGATGAAAACATCGATTGAGTTACTATAGACGCTGAATAATTGATGTTTATGAGGCTAATATAAAACATAGGTGAAGCCGGTGCCGCGAATAATGAGCTGTATTACTTATACAGCCGAGCCGGGGCATAACGGTTCTCGCTTTACACATAGTCTAAAACCAAGATGGCGTCTCGTAGATAGATCGTTACTGAGAAGAATCGGCTCCAACTTTGAAATATTTACGGAAGATATTTGAGAATTATAATTTATGTGCGCGACTTTGCGCGCACTGTAGTAAGTTTTATGTGGGATTTTTCGAAAATATGCGTGATCCTAGGTGCAACACTGCATGTATGAATAAAACTGTCTGTCTGCCTATCTGTCTACGGTATGAATACATTATGATTATAGCTATTTGCTGCAGGTCAGAACCGTTTTCCTGGCTGTAGATGTAAGGCTCAGTGTAACACCAAGCAGTGTCCTTGCTTCTTAGCTGTAAGAGAATGTGATCCAGATCTGTGCCAGGCCTGTGGGGCGGACCAATTTGACACGGACAAGATCTCATGTAAAAATGTCAGTGTGCAGCGGGGCATGAAGAAGGTAACAGTAATGTTTGTACATTCCATTCTGAACTCATTATGCCCCTACCACTAGTGGTGGGGGCTATATAGGAAACGTCTTGTCAGTCTGTCCGTCCGAGTGCACGAAAGGTCACTTGTTGGGTATGGAGAACAATAGAATTCCATCCATTCCATTCAATCCGTTGTGTATTATTGGGTATTTTGTGTATTGTTGGGTACTTTTAACAAAAGAAAAACCCAACAAGTGTCCAAATGGAAGGACGTCCGTAGGTCCGTCAATCTGTCGGTCCGTCGCATTTTTCCGGGACATTTGCCTTTTTTGCTCGACTATTCGAAGAATATGGAGAGCTATTACAGTCACCCTTGCGTTGCCGTCATTGTCGGCGTTGCATGTTAAGGTTGATCAACCTAGAAAATGCCATCCTCTTAAAGCATATATCACTTATGTTGCATTTTAATTTTACCATACACATCTAACCTGCCCTCAATCATCAAGGATGACAATTCTAGATGGTTTTTTTGGGTGAGTTATCTCCCCTTTTGGACTTAGACATCCACGTTAAGATTTTTGATCAACCTAGAAAATGCCATCCTCTTAAAGCATATATCACTGCAACTAATGTTTTTATTCAATAATCGCTTTACCTCAAACATCTTACTTGCCCCAGACTAGAGGCAGATAATTCTAGATGGTATTTTGGGTGAATTATCTCCCCTTTTGGACTTAGACATCCACATTAAGATTTTTGATCAACCTAGAAAATGACATCCTCTTAAAGCATATATCACTGCAACTAATGTTTTTATTCAATAATCGCTTTACCTCAAACATCTTACTTGCCCCAGACTAGAGGCAGATAATTCTAGATGGTATTTTGGGTGAATTTTCTCCCCTTTTGGACTTAGACATCCACATTAAGATTTTTGATCAACCTAGAAAATGACATCCTCTTAAAGCATATATCACTGCAACTAATGTTTTTAGTCAATAATCGCTTTACCTCAAACATCTTACTTGCTCCAGACTAGAGGGGGATAATTCTAGATGGTATTTTGGGTGAGTTATCTTCCCTTTTGGACTTAGACATCCACGTTAAGATTTTTGATCAACCTAGAAAATGCCATCCTCTTAAAGCATATATTACTACAACTAATATTTTTATTCAATAATCGCTTCACCTCAACCATATTACTTGTCCTACACTACTTGCGCATACATGTAATTCTAGATGGTATTTTGTATGAATTATCTCCCCTTTTGAACTTAGAACTACTGTTTTTATTCCATAACTGCTTTTAGTACAAAGGAGCTGATAGTCGAGCTTGCTGTCTTACGGACAGCTCTTGTCTTGAAAACTATTTATGACATTGTCTTGGTACACATTATAAGTGTGATGTTTGCTCTATTTTTCTTGGAACATGCCATTTTCTTGAAAACTATTCATGATATTGTCTTCAAACGTGGTACACATTATTAGTGTTGTATTGTAAGACTTTTTAGCTCACCTGAGCTAGCTCAGGGTGAGTCTTGCAATACTTGAATGTCCGTCGTTCTTCGTCAACAATTTTAGTGTTTACACTCTAGAGGCCACATTTCTTAAACTTGCCCAGATTGTATATTGACATAAGAGTTTGAATGAGTTCGATTATGGTTGAAATTGGACCAATAGGTCAAGAGGTATATCTACATTTGAATTGCTGAAAATGTCATATTTAAAGGAGTTTACACTCTAGAGGCCACAATATTAATCCAACCTTTCTCAAATTTTTCCAGATTGTTTATTACTATAAGAGTTCAAATGAGTTCGATTATGGTTGAAATCGAACCAATAGATCAAGAGTTATCTACCTTTGAATTGCTGAAAATGCCATATTTAACAGTGTTTACACTGTAGAGGCCACAGTTTTTATCCAATCTATCTCAAACTTGCTCAGAATGTATATGACTATAAGAATTCGGATGACTATGATTATGGTTGAAATCAGACAAATAGGTCGAGAGATATTTACCTTTGAATTGCTAAAAATGCCAAATTTAAGGGTGTTTACACTCTAGAGACCACAATTTTTATCCAATCTTTCTCAAACTTGCTCAGATTGTATATGGCCATAAGAGTTCAACTGAGTTGGAATATGGTTGAAATCGGACAAATAGGTCAAGAGTTATCTGCCCTTTAATTGCTGAAAATGCCATATTTAACGGTGTTTACATTCTTGCAACTACAGTTTTCAATGGATTTTGATTATACTTGCACACAAAATATATAGCTATAAGTTCTCGAAGGAGTGCAATTATTGTTGAAATCTAATCATTGTGGCAATACACTAGCTATACACTGTTTTTCAAGAAACATCAATATACATTAATAGCAGGAGATAGCTTTACCTTTGTGTTTCACCCGTTTTCATCTAAATCCATTCAAATTTGTAGTATAGCATGTAAACAATTTTGGAATACAACCTCATAATTCTAGTATAGTAGAGTACAAGGGCAGATAACTAGAGCCTAAACAATACTGAAATGAAGCCAATCACACTATAGTGACATCTGTAAACAGTTTAGATTCAGATCAGACACCACATGACTAGTGGTCTGATCTGGATAAAGGCTGTTTTACACGTTTTAAGGTTTATTCAATGTAAAAGTCTGTTAATCTTTACTTGCCAAAGGTTTAGGTAACGTCGTTTAACCCATTACCCCCTAACCTGTTTCTAGTATTGCAGATAGATGACCACTTGAAGCAGGTAGAAAGTACAGAAGAATGTGCCTTAAGGTACATTCTGCTTTACTTTCAGCCTGCTTTAAGCTACCATCTGCTAGAATATAGAAAATATTGCTTTTAATACATATTCACAACTGTATTAAATTGAACTGTTTTCTTCAGCGGAGGAATAAATTAAAAGCGTAATGGTAGACGATAGTTAGACAGAAGAACGGTCAATTTTTTCAGTGTTAAATTTTCAAATAGTCTCTTGCAATTTCTGAAAAATATCCAATTTAAAATTACAGAAAGTGGTGCAGAAAGCTGTGCTGTTTTTCATGGTTTGGTTTGTGTGTGAATTTCAGCACTTACTCCTTGCACCATCTGATGTTGCTGGTTGGGGAATATTCCTGAAAGAGGCTGTTGATAAAAATGAGTTCATATCGGAGTACTGTGGAGAGGTAAGTCATTTCACATATAAGTCTACAAACAATACCTAGTTACTTATGCCGCAGTCACATTTGCTCTTCACCTAGGTTATGGCTGGCTGACACATCTACAGGGATGCCATTTCTCTGGAATTTTCCGAAATCTTAGGATTTTTATACTAGCAGGTGGTAGCTTAAAGCAGGCTGAAAGTAAAGCAGAATGCCTTTTTCTGCACCTTAAGGCGCATTCTGCTTTACTTTCAACCTGCTTTAAGTAATCACGCTTGAAAAATAGAAAATTTGGAAATCTTAGGATTTTTCATGATCAACTTATGGCAGCCTTGGTATACCCAATTAACCCGTCTGCTGAAAATTGGTATTGACAACTCTGCTCACTATGAACATCTGTCACTTGAACTTTTACATTGGCTAATAAAAACAGGAAAGTTTGAAATACTTCTGTCTTTAATCTGGTGTTCTGAATTGTAGATAAAAAATTGCAGCGGGAGCAACAGATCCGACCTGAACATTTTTGCAAAACAAAGAGAGATTGTTTTTAGCAGGGCACATATATGTTGAAATATTTATTACACTTTTCTAAGTGATAAAAATCTGTGATAAAACTGAAAGGTATTATTTTAGGACTTGTAAACTTATAATATTTATATAATTTTGTTGTTTCAAACAGATAATCTCTCAGGATGAGGCAGACAGACGGGGCAAAGTATATGATAAATATATGTGCAGCTTTCTCTTCAATCTAAACAATGGTATGTATATCATCTGACATTACAATTGAATGCTTCTGGTCTGGATTCTTGGCTATTCTTCAGATTAGGGGAGTATTTCAAAAACTAAATATTTATTTCTGTATTTAACCCTATGTTGTCACTACTCATTAGAATCCTCTCTTCGAGACGATTCTAATGAGTAGTAATACCATAGGATTTGGTACTGAAATGAGTTAGAAAATTTTGGATTTGTTCAGTTTACTCCGTCTTATCTGGAGCCCTGAGTTCAGTGCCATACCAGGCGCGTAGCTACCTGTACGCAAAAACGCAACTGCGTACACATTGTCCTATAAAATAGAAACAAAGGCTGGAAGACAAGCTGTCTGAAAAAAAAAACATTATCCAAGAATCAATAATTTGTTATTTTGAGTCAAACTTTAACGAATGCGGGAAATGCGCTCAGAACGCACCAGAGACCATCTAGGATTAAAAATTTCCCGGGGGAGCATGCCCCCGGACCCCTCTAGAGTAAGAGTGCTTAAACCAATCAGAGGGGGTAAAAATTATGTTATTGGGAGTCGACTCTTACATAGAGTTGGTATTTTTCTGTTAAACTCATTTAATTGCTCGAAATGCCCTAAGAACTCATCAAAGCCCATATATTTTTTTCGGAGGAGTATTCGCATTCTCAGTAAGAGTGCGTTCACCATTTGAATTAGCTTTGCCCCTGACGTCGACGTGTGCCCCCTCAATCACAGTTCCTACGGACCTGCTTTATCATGGTGTCAAAAACGGATCATAAATGCAAATGGTTCTGTTGCAGATCTGAATGTTACTGATTGTCAGTTTGAAATGAACATCCATGATATAAGGAACGTACTTTAGATCTATATACGTTCCTGATGATTTTGTCGTCAATGTCGTTTATTTTTTAATTCAATTTTTAAATAGATTTATGTTCTTTTATCACTTGTTTTGAATGCGGGAAACGCCCTCAGAACGCACCAGAGACCATCTAGGAATGAAATTTTCCCGGGGGAGCAGGCCCCTGGAGGTGACAAGACGTTTCGCGCCCAAACAATTTCGCACCTTGAATGTTTCGCGCCCAAGCCGTTTCCACCCTGGTCGTTTCGCCCCTGGTCGTTTCGCACCCAATATCAATTATGTATCTACAGTACATCTCTGTTAAAAATTAACGTACATTTATTTGTTGTTTTCATCGAAGGATGTTTAGATAGAAATTTGATGTTAGCAAGTACTGTAAGACAGGATATTGATCATGTTACTGTGTGTATGTATGTCTCAAATTAACGAGAAACACATATAAAAAGTTATGATTTTAAGGTCCGAACGTTTTATGAAAACCACTTATATTCGGGGTAATTAATGAAAAGATTAGTACATAACAATTAAACTGTCGATTATTAAAATAATAATTTCTACCATGGTAGCAATGCACGTGTTAACGTGTACGGAAATATTATATTACCAAATCTAACATATTCAGCTATTTATCGTCTGCACTTATTCCTAAAATTTTAACTTACGGTAAATTGATAATTTTAAATCATTGATGGAATACCAATAGTTTTAATCCTGATCATACGCCGAGTAACTCGGCATCTGGTTAGGGTCCAAACTTTCTTTATGAATGACCAATTATATTCGGGATAACCAGTAAAGGGATTAGTACATAAAAATTAAATCTGCAGATTTTTAGATATTTTCTACCATGGTGGTAATGCACGTGTTTAACGTGCACGGCAATATTACATTCCTTATTTATTAAATACCCTTTAATTCCTTTTTTTATAATAACAGTCAACTCTAAAATATTTAGATATTGATCGTCTGTCCTTGTTCTGCACATGTTCCTAAAAATTGAAACTTACGGTAAATTGATAATTTTAAATACCTGGTGGAATATCAAATAGTTTTTATCCTGATCATACGCCGAGTTACTCGACATCTGGTTAGGGTTCAACTTTTTATAAATAGCCACTTGTATTCGAGATAATCAGTTAAAGTTAATACATAAAAATTAAATCTGCAGGTTAATAATATAATAGTTACAACCATGGTAATAATGCACGTGTTTTACGTGCACGGCAATATTACATATTCAACATTTTTAAAAATAAATTGTAGTTTAATTCTCATTCTTCAATCTTAGGCAACATGACTACAGTGAAATCGAAATGTATGATATAGATCTATATTTCAGGTGACCAAACTAACAAATTCATGACATTGAAAATTCGTCAATGCACGTGCTTAATGAGTAACGATATAAAATTTTACAATTTCTATAATCCATTCTCGGACATGCCATCAACCTGTCAAAAAGTGGAGCGTCTGTATTTCAATGTTATTTTATATTTAAATAGACTAAATTCAAAAAATGTCAAACAGTTTTGATCCTGATCATACGCCGAGTTATATTCTGCAACTGATCAGTATCCAAGTTTTTGCAATTAACCAATATATTCGAGATAAATTGGTGGAATGGTTAATACATTATCATGGCAGTGAGTGTGGTAACATGGTTTTTTAATTTAATAAATAATAAAATAACTAACCTGAATTGCACTTCCTGTGGTGCCATCGACCACAACAGTCACATGTTATTGCCTCTTGTAGTTTACGTACCACTTTCTCGCATGCTATGCAAATATCACTCATTGTGAACACAAAAAACAAAGTGAACCACAGCATATGCCGCTATCTTACTTAATTATTCCTCAATCCAATCTTATTATAAAGACACAACAGTAATCTAAATCACGATCCTGTCTTAGAACTTTTTTCACTCACGCACGTAAATTATAGCCTATCAACAATAAAGAGCGATATAACGAGAACATCTCGAAAACCATTTTTTATTAGTATCTTTTTTTTTCGTCTTCCAATAAAATTGCATATGCAATATAAATATCTAAAAAACCAATCAAACTCGATTTACTCTAATTTTCATCGAATGATCGTTCAATAATATTTAATCATAACCTGTAATTATCTAAAACCCAATCAAACTCGATTTACTCTAATTTTCATCGAATCATCGTTCAAATATATATTTAATCACAACCTGTAATTAGCTTAAAACCAATCAAATTGATTTCTATTCAGATCCGTTGTTTCAATTTAAAATGACGGGTTTGGTTTTCTTAATTATAATCCCTCATTTAAACATCAAAGTTCGTGAAAAACGTAACAAACAAGGTGCAATAAACAAAGCAAATTAACACCTGTTTGATGGTACCGTGGACATTCTTTATGCCCTCGCACGTTCGCGAATTATTTGACACTTACGTGTGTGGAAGATAACAAAGTGTCGTCATATTAACACATTCAAGTGTTAAGATAATTATGTGTTAGTTACTATGGCAATCATGTTGTGTTTAAACAGTTAATACAATCAAACAACAACAATATAATTATTATTAAATTGTTTGTAGCTAATCTGTAATAAATATGATTATAAATTTCAAATATAACATAAATTTACAAAAATATTAGAAATATTAAGAACAAATAACACAATACATTATATTTTCCACACTTTTATTGTTTTACAAATACAATTTGGGAGAAAGACAAATTGATTTTCTATTCACTTTTATTACATGAAACCTAAAACTTAAGTTTATGGGATACCATACATTATATAAAGTAAGTTTATAAAATTGGGGGCGAAACGACTAGCCCTTAGGGGGCGAAACGACTCGGGTCTCATTTGGGAGCGAAACGACCAGGGAGGAAACGGCTTGGGCGCGAAACGACCCGGAATCGCCCCTGGACCCCCCTAGTATAGGGCTGCGTACACTTCCTATTTGGTCTAGCTACGCCCCTGCATACTAAGGTTTACAGCCACTAAATTATGGCAATTATTTGGTGATTAAGGCAGATGGCAGTGGTATTTATATTTGTATGCTCCCACACGACTAAGTTAGTAGGGGGCATATTAATTTTGGTCTGTCTGTTTGTCTGTCTGTACAAAACTTTAACATTGGCCATAAATTTTGAATGACATGTGATAGAGACTTCATACATTGTGTTTGGCATATATGTACTCAACTCAAGAAGCTCTTGATCTTGGTACAAGTTGGGTCATGTCAACAAAAGGCGATGTCATTTAGAGGTCATTCACAGGTCTGAATTTTTACAATGGCCATACTTGAGACTTAATATTTTGCATGTGTACTCAACTCGAGAAGCTTTTGATCTCAGTACAAATTGGGTCATTGTCATTTACAGGTCATTTAAAGGTCAAACAAATCAAACATTACAACGGCAATAACTTAGAAAGTACATGTGATTGCATGCTAGAGACCTCATATTTTGCATGTGTAATCAACTCAAGCAGCTCTTGAGCTCCATATAAGTCCGACAAAGGTCAATATTATTTAGAGGTCAAATAGGCTGAATTTAACATTGACCATAATTGTGGAACTACATGTGATAGAGACTTCATATTATAGTTTTGTTTCTGTGTTGTAGACTTTGTGGTGGATGCTACACGTAAAGGCAACAAGATTCGTTTTGCCAACCATTCAATAAACCCCAACTGTTTTGCCAAGGTGATGATGGTGAATGGTGACCACAGAATAGGAATCTTTGCCAAACGACCAATACAAGCAGGAGAGGAACTCTTCTTTGACTACCGGTAAAAAGAGGGCCTAATTAACCCATTACCCAATAGTCTGTTTCTTAAAGCAGGTTGAAAGTAAAGCAAAATGCGCCTTAAGGCACATTTTGCTTTACTTTCGGCCTGCTTTAAGCAACCATATACTAGAATATAGAGAATATCTCTTGTGATACATATTTACGACTGTATGTAATGGAACTATTTTCCTCAGTGGATGAATAAATTAAAGGCGTATTGGTTAAATTGCCATTTTGTGTCACAAATATGGTGTGTACAGCAGGGCCCCAGATACGGGGAGAATTTCAAAACCTGAAATCCTAATGTCTGCATTAAACCCTACTCTTTTTCCAATCATTAGAATCCTCTCGCTGAGATTCTTAGGGTTTTGTGCAGACATAAAGGAGAAAATTGAGTTTACTCCCGGTTATCGGAGCCCTGTCAGTACAGTAACCTGTAGTACCACTTGAGTGTATGTGGCCGTTAAGGGAAGAATTTAAACAAGTGACTCATCTCAGACACTTTATAAGCATATACCCTGTATTATCACTTGAGTGTATGTGGCCGTTAACTGAAGGTAGAAATGTTAAGCCTGTGTGTTGCAATACCAAATGCGAGAGGATTGTAAAATAATCAAATTGTTCTTGCATGGTCTACATAATGCCCTTACTTTGCAATGCTAGAGACCAAATGTAGTGTACACCCAGATCAGACAGCTCCTTCAGGAACTATCTGATCAGGGTCTTCACTGTTTTCTTTTAGAATCTATCCAACATGAGTCTGCTATCTTCCTAGAGAAAAAATTGTGTATTTTTTTAGCCAATGGTAAAGTTGAAATGATAAATATTCATAGTGGGAGGAATGTTACAACATTCAGTGGGAAAAGAGTTAAAACCAAAACAAATCTACATCAAGAATGATTTTATATGATTGAATTACTTGTTCCTAATTGATGTAAAAGAGAAAGTCATTACTGTTAGAGTGTGGACATTGATGTTCTTGTGTTACATTTGAATTCTTACAATAATGTTGATTTTCATTTTTTTCTTCAGATATGGACCAACAGAACAGCTGAAATTCGTTGGCATTGAAAGAGATGTGGAAATATCTTGATGTAAAGTGTTCACATATTGAAATCGACTAAAACACTAATGGGAATAGTTTAGGGAAAGTGACAGCAAACCAAACAAATATGCAGGATGACAGGTGTAGATCAATGTGATAAAAGCAGTAAAACCGCACACAGTGCTCCAGATGAGGGGAGTATTTCAAAAACTAAAATCTTTATTTCTGCATTAAACCCTATGGCATCACTACTCATTAGAATCGTCTCTTAGAGACGGTGCTATTGAGTAGTAACACCATAGGATTTCGTGTTGACATGATAAAGAGCAAATGTTGATTTTGTTCAGTTTACTCCCTCTAATCTAGAGCACTGTGCATAATCTCAACAACACAGAAGATACACGATGACATCCATAGAATGTTACTTTAACCCACTGTGACTATTTCAATATAACCTTACTACAGTGAAACCTCTCTATTACGACCACTAAAACAAAGGAAAATTGCTTGTATTATATGCCTTTGTAAGATATCGAGCGTTTCCGCGTGTATCTGCACAGTAAAATGCAAGAGTCTGCATCAGCCACTTTGTATTTTACTCTGACCTCGCTTTCGATTTAACGTGACGTCATTTACGTACGTGTACAAGTGCCGTGTTATTCATTGTGGCAAACAAAAAATCTTGTTCTGCTTCAAATAACTAATAAATTTTGGCTATAAAATGATTTAAACAACTATTTAATTGTTTCTGGTGTGTATTCAAGGCATATAATAAACACATCACCAGTTGGCAGTGTGCTACAGAGTGTTGCATTTAGCTCTCGACGTTTTTGGCGGAAACAACCGATCAGACTGGCGCTCGTCTCGAGCTAAATACATCACTCTGTATCGCACTGTCAACTGGTAATGTGTATGTATTAAGACAGGTGACAGCTTAAAGCAACGTGATAGTAAAACAGAAAGCTCCTAAAGGAACTTGTTTTAAGCAGTCACCTGTCTTAAACACCTCATAAGTATTAGTGTTTTCTTCTGACCTGTCGGAGTTATTTTTAGATTGGAACATTCTAAAACTTTCAAAGGGATGAGTTTTCTCTACATACGGTTAATGATACGGATAGCTGTAATTTTTGTGCGCAATGTACAGTAGAGGATACCTTATTCTTTCCCGTTTAAACGCAATGCACTAAACTGTGGAAATTTATTTTAAGAAATTTTAATTATATTTTTAATCTGAGTAGCAAACAGGTAACCCGGCGTCTGATCTGGCTCCAACCTGTTTGCAATGGAAATAATAGTTTTAGTGTATAAATGCGTTTGTTGGGAAAGAATAAAATATCAGTAAAGTTAGCGCAAGGGTCTCGTGCTGCACGAGGATCATGTTATCTCAAGTTGGAAAGTGTACGACTATATAGATCCGATGTTACCCTGTTATCTATTTACCATTATGAACTATTCTGTTCTAAAAATAACTCTGACAGGTCAGAAAAATCGAACGATAACACAATTTTGTTGTCGTAATAGAGAGGGTTTACTGTATTCAGACCACACAAGAAGCTGTAGAGTGTATCTTTAAATCTTTGCAGGCTAGCGGGGAGTACATAATTACCACGGCTCTAAATCACCATTTGTGTTGATGGGCGGTAAATACAGCATTCATTCATTCATGACTACTGTTGCTAATAGTTGGGGTCTAGGTCATCTGAGATGAGATGCTGCATAATGCCGCGTCTTTTCAGGATCGCAACTGTTTGATATTTTTTCCTCAATTGGAAAAGAAATTTTTAAAAAAAAGCATATTTTTGTAACAGTAGATTGCAATTGTTCCAGTGAAGAAAATATTACTAAGCATTCAAAGAGTTGAAGACAGGTTGGCTGCTTCCTGCTTTACTTCTTTCATCCTGCTTTACACAGCTACTTGTCATGATGCAGTAAAAGTTTCCTATGACTTTGTAGCTGGACTGGATAAAAAAGAATGAGAAGAGATTTCTATGATAAAAGCCTACAGGTAGGAAAAGGCATTGCTATAATGAAGAAGACATAATTTTTTCCCAGTATTCACATTCGTTCTTAAACTATTATTTCCATTGCAAACAGTTTGGAGCCTGATCAGACACTGGGTAACCTGGTATCTCATCAGCAGGCTCCAAACTGTTTGCCAGACTAACATCCATAAAGTATTTCCCAAAAGCTAGCATTTCAACATTCCATTGGTGTGCCTTTGCATTTAGTTTCCTGTAACCCTTTACACCATAGCCTGTTCTTAGTTTTGAAGAAAGGTGGCAACTTAACCCTTTCCCCCATAGAAGCGACTTTTAGCACATTCATTTTATTCATCCGCTGAAGAAAATAGGTCCCAATTATACCCTCATGAACAATTACCATTACAAATATTTCATATAGCCTAGCAGATTTTAACAGGCTGAAAGTAAAGCAGAATGTGCCTTAAGGCACATTCTGCTTTACTTTCAACCTGCTTTAAGTAGTCACCTGTCTTCAAAACTAGAAACAGGCTATGAGGTAAAGGGTTAAAGCAGGTTGAAAGTAAAGCAGACTGCGCCTGAAGGTACATTCCGCTTTACTTTCAGCCTACCTTAAGCTACCATCTGATAGAATATAGAAACTATTTCTTATGATACATATTCATGACTGTTTAAATGTGTTACTATTTTCTTCAGTGGAGGAACAAATTAGAGGTGTAATAGTGCTGTCTATAAGTGTTAAGCAGGAAATTATATCTTCTGCATTATACGAGGCATGGCACATTCTGCTTCACTTTCAACCTGCTTTAAGTGATCACATGCTTCAAAACTAGAAACAATCTTATAAGTAATGGGTTAAAATAAGTAACAAGCACACATCTAGTTGTATCTGTCTGCATGGAGATAAGTGTTAAATAGGAAATAAAGAAGCAGTTCTTTTGATAGATGAATTTAAATAAAATTGCATTCTTTCTTTTATTTGATGTCTCTAGTTCTGATTTAACTCCTTTATTGTAGAATCAATTTTCTTCTGAGTTGCTTAATATCTGATCTGTGTCCAAACTGGTTGTTAATGTCAGTCTGTCAATTTCGAGTCAAATGAAATAAACAAATTAGAGATGTGGCCATGTGTCACATAATCGACTCACTCAAATTCTTCAGGGAGCATGAAATGTATTGATTGTTTACAAATGTACATGTATATCTTGGAGTATAATAGGCAACAGTGCATTTTGATGTTAATGTCAAGAGGTCAGATATCAAGGTGATAAAAACTTCCAACCACTTGAATTGTCAACTATCTCCAAAACGGAAGATTGTTCAGTCTTAACCCTTAGCCTGCCACTCACGACTATAGCTCCATATGCAAACAGCTTGGATCCGGATGAGACGCCGAGTAACTCGGCGTCTCATCCGGATCCAAGCTGTTTGACACTCGGACAACATTTTCAGCAATTTTGAGCAACTTTGAAGCAGATGAGAAATATAGCAGACGACAATTTATTTGGCGGGCTAAGGGTTAAGTAACCATTTGAGCATAAAGGGTTTTTGGGTCTCTGTTTTTATTACGATACAGTAAAACCTCTCTATTATTACCACTTTACTGTGTCAATTATTAGGTGTTTAAGATTGGTAACTGCTAAAAGCAAGATGACAGTAAAACAAAGCTCATAAATGAGCTTTCTGTTTTACTGTCACCTTGCTTTAAGCTTTC
The DNA here is from genome assembly GCA_922989275.2 of Gari tellinella. Taxonomy (NCBI): domain Eukaryota; kingdom Metazoa; phylum Mollusca; class Bivalvia; order Cardiida; family Psammobiidae; genus Gari; species Gari tellinella. Next base: position 60,629,970 of record OV277858.1, read on the forward strand.
ACCTGTCTTTTAAAAATCAATAAGCCTTCTTATTAGTGGTCATAATAGAGAGGTTTCAATGTACATTGCAAAATGACACAGTGCATACCCTGATCAATGTTTGCATATGACAAGTGCTCTCTTTACTAGTAAACTCACAACGCCACTTATGGTCCCTATGGCTGGTTTAAGTACATGCATCACACTGAAATGTTTTCAGTTTGCAAGTTATACGACCTCTATCTGTAAAGTACATGGACTAATGATAACTGCTACAAGAGGATATTATTTTCCATCTGAAAGGTCTGATATTTATATACTGCCCTAACTGGTCTTCGGAAAAACACAATCAAATTTTGTGTCACCTGCTGTAGGCAGAGGTGACACTTACGGATCACTTTTCTGGCATCTGTCTGTCCGTCACGCTTTTTGCGTCACACCTCAGAACTCCTGTTCTACTTAAGCTTTTAAGATGAAACTTCATTTATAGAAAGAGCTTGACAAGTGGAAGTGTATTGCACAAGGGTCATAACTCTTGCATAAATATTGTGAGAGTTATTCCCCTTTTCAACATTTTCTTTTCAAGCAGATTTCTTCTGTTTTACTGAAGATTTTGAAATGAAATTTCTTTTATGGAAAGAGAATATTAGACTGATGATTGCTGGCAGGTGACACACATGTTCCGAGGAACCCATCTATTTTTTTTGCTTTCTAAACTTAAGAAAAGTTGAATATGAGTGGCAAATAGTTTGGATCCAGACCAGAGTACATGTATGTGAATGATACTTTCTTAATAAAGAGGTTTAATAAGTTATGTACAAGTTACAACAACCAATTTTTTCAAATAAATTAAATTTATTTCAAATAACTTGCCAACAACAAAACTAGTATTTCCTTCATTTTTTGCCATCAGGAAAATGATCCTGTGACAAATGACCTCTTTCTCAGAAACCTCCACAAGTCTGTAGCGGGTGCTTTCCCGGTATATTTCCCCAACTGCTATGTGTTATATATATATATATATCGGAAAAAGACGTAATGAAAAATCAGCCGCCGCGGCCGGGAATTGAACCACGGGTCTTTGGATTGCCGGTCCAGCATTTTTCCGATATTTCTAACCAGCATCGGGTTCTATCTTCATTTCTATATATATATATCTCGAAAACGACGTAATGAAAAATCAGCTGCAGCGGCTGGGAATGGAACCACGGGTCTCTGGATTGCTGGTCCAGCATGCTAACCACTACACCACAGCTGGACCGGCAATCCAGAGACCCGTGGTTCGATTTCCGGTCGCTGCGGCTGAATTTTCATTACGTCTTTTTCCGATATTTCTAACCAGCATCGGGTTCTATCTTCAATTATATATATATAATATACAGTAAAACCTCTCAGTTACAACCACAAAATTTTATTAATTAGGTGTTTAAGACAAGTGAGTGCTTAAAGCAAGGTGACAGTAAAGAAGCTTTCTGTTTTTACTTTCACCTTGTTTTTAAGCTGTCACCTGTAAATCAATTAACCCTTTAAATGAAGAGGTTTCCAATTAGAACTGGAACTATCCATTTAAAGTTTCAAGGGTAAGTTACCAAATGGTGTGTATTTTTTTACCCAATTTAATTACGATCCTTCTTGTGATAATAGCATGTACATATACCCTTTTGCAGGTGTAACATAAAATTTTGATACTGTTAAAAATGACCAAGGAGTCAATTCTTAACATTATAAAAACAGAATGGTTTGCAACACTCCTCAATAGAGATATGCTCCAGACAAGCTATTTGTAAAATTGAGGTCAAAGATCTAGGTCACAGTGACCTAAAAATGCTATACGACACTCCTCAATCCCAAGATGAACTCACACACCAAGTTTCCTATCCGTAGCTGGTAAGGTTAAGGAGATATGCTCCGGACAAGCTTTTTGTAAAATCGGGGTTCAAGGTCACACTGACCTGAAAATGGTATGCCATACTCCGCCATCCCAAGATGTACTCACACACCAAATTTGGAATCCCTAGCTGGTAAGGTATAGGAGATATGCTCCGGACAAGCTTTTGTACACACACCCACACGCTCGGTGCAATTACTATATGCCGCCAAAGCCTAGCTTTGGGGGCATAAAAATAAGAAATATTTCCTATATCCTTGCACACAGTAGCATAAAACAGACTGAAAGAAAAGTAGATTGTGCCTTAAGGCACATTCTGCTTTACTTTCAGCCTGATTTAAATAGTCACCTGTTTTCAACACAAGAAACGGGCTATGAAGTTTAACTTTTCAATAACCTCTGACATTGTTTTCTTTCTATTTTATACATAAATGTGGGCTATCATTTCTTGGTCTTCTTGGCATTTCTATTCATCCTCTCAATGTGTCTTCTTAGTTCCTTGTTTTCTTCAAGGTCAAATGGTTCAATGGGCTTGTCATTAGAGCAGCCACTCAGCGGACATCTGTAAAGGCAACACATTGAACATTAACTCTTTCAACACCATGGACCTGTTTATAATATCCTCAATACTTTTGCAAACGGTGCAGACTCAGATCAGAGGGCACTGAGGGAAGCCCTCTGATCTGGGTCTACACTGTTTGCTAATTTAGAGCAGTATTTAATAGTCTACCCTGAATTCCAAGGAGACTGGTTCATGTTTTGGACTTTAAAATGATCCACAAGGGAACCTAATAACCCACAAGAAATACTTAGTGTTGAAAGAGTTAAAGGTGCAAAAACCCATTAACCCCTAACAATACATCATCCACAAACGGGGCTGAACTGAACAAATCCAGCATTTTCTCACTCATTTCAGCACCAAATCCTTTGGTGTTACTACTCATTCAAATCGACTTGAAGAGACAATTCTAATGAGTAGTGATACCATAGGGTTTAATGCATAAAAGACTAGTGGGATGGCTTTATCTGTAAGACAAATATGATGCCCCATCAGCAAAAATTTGACTAAGTTCAACTAACTGTAATTTTGTAAATAATTCAAGCAGATCAAAATCCTGTTCACGTGCACATCTATGGTATATGTACAAACACTCTGCCAAGTTATAAGGTTGTAGCTTGAAAACTGTACAAGGAGGTAGCCGGACAAAGTATGTACTGTACAGTACGAGACACGCGGTCCGTCGCAGTTTAAGCAACAGCGGACGGGCATGATTATCCGTCATAATAGTGAGGTATTCCGCAGTCCATCGCGGATAGTGATGGGTCCGTGATGGTGTCTCACCGGGGTTCTCATCACTGGGCGCGATCGTTGTCACCGCGGATCGTGGTGATATCATCAAGGACCGCGGTGCACCACTGCGGATCGCGCTGGTCCTTACCTGGATTGATATTTTGTTTCCTTGGTTAATTTCCCCAGCCTATTTGCCCCTATATTGCGCACAATGAAATATGTTCAATATATGAAATAAATCATTCGAAAAAAGTTCATTGTGGCTTATTTCAAACCGAAACCGTTCTGCATTCGACAAGCATCTATTTTTTTTGCAGAACCTGATTGTGAATTGTCAGGTTCTGTTCGGAAAAATACATGATGTGCGATATTCGAGTCTTATTTTCTATTTAAGTGTTCCCAAAATTTTATTTCTGATAAAGAAACACGGTACAACCGTTTATCCAACAGCAAAGACAGCCTTTATGATGTTTCAACTTTGCATACGTGCGTATTCTTTGTTAGTGCATTCATGCCATTTTGGCTCTACAAGGGCTGTCCCAAAACACTATGGACTAATATTTTTTTTGAAGAACCCGACGTAATATTTCTATGATTTTTTTACCAATGCTATTTCAAACATTTTCACATTTGTATAAAAAATTATAAGGTTCCTGAACACACCTGAACCTATTTTATTTGTAAATATTAATTGTTGGTTAGATTATGCGGCGCACGCCAAAATCTTAAAGGTAGATTTAAAGAGGTACATTTTACAACCTCCTACAAAGCAATTTCGAATCGGAATTTGCGCAAAATTGCGTCATGAATGTTGACATTGTTTTATATGACGTCATCCTGGAAAATTTCGTTAACGTAGCGTCATTTAAAAAAAAGATATCTAGTTATGGAGAATGATACCGTGTTCTGAAGACGCCAGAAATGACGACGTCGGAGGAAAAGGCGGCGCAGCAGAATGTCAAAGAATACTGCTTTGAGTTGCATTTGATCCCGAAACAGACGTTAAAACAGCTACAATCAGCATCTCGCTTGCTGATGTTCAAATAGCATACGCGATTTTCAGAAGGATTGGTTGAGAAAATAATGTAAAGATGGGACGGTCGAAAGAAATTGATAGTTTCATTGTAGAAAACGTGAGGAGCGTCATGAATGGTGATCGGCGTCTTGCGGGGAGATAGAATGCTGGACTCCTCTGGGTCAGCATAATTATTGTCTGTACATCGACATTTCCGTGAGAAACTAAACATGTCGAGAGTTGGTGCTATATGGGTGCCACGCTTGTTAAGTACAGAAGAAAAAGAATGACGTGTCCAGGTATCAACCCTCTTTTTGAGCCGATATTCGCGAGATCAGGACTTTTTCAGCAAACACCCATCACACAGATATCTTGCATACGATACGAGAGAAGTGACCGGGGTTCATTGACAACTTAGAAAGCAACATATTTCACCAGGTTATCGCTTCATGCCACGTTTCCCAGCATGCACATTGGGAACTTGCCGTGTTGGGTTTTCAAAAGCTTAAACATGTCACATTCCATTGACCTAGCCTATTAGATTTTGCAGTATTTTCATACTGTTATACTGTAGCAGGACAACAAAATGCCTGGCCTGACCAAGCATAAAGAACCTGTTTCAGTCTCGGGTTTTAAGAGTATACTATTTACATGTATATTATATTTCATTACGAATTCGAAATATGACTATTCTAAAAAGGTTTCTACAGTTAAAAATGCACACGTGTATGAACAAGTAAGCTGTTGCATATCTTTTCTTGACAATTTTCACCTAAAGCGATTCAGCGACTCCAACAAATACAGGTAGCGTCCACGATGATGCCTCGCAATCCGCGATGATGCCATCGCATGAAGCGATGACTCCGCCACGGAAATATCCCGTAAGGCAAATTTCTGTCCGCGGTGGACACAAATTTTGTCCACGATGGTCCAAAACAATTGTCCGTGCTGGAAACCCGTGGACATTCAAAAGTGTCCGTGCTGGGAGCGCAGACTTTTTAGAGTCCGTGTGTCCCGTACTGTATGTGGGACGGACAAACAAATGAATGAACAGACAGACAGACAGGGGTAAAACAGCATCCCCCCCAACTGATAGTCGCGGGGCATAAATTTTTAGTGCTTTTTTTTAAATATTCCCCTTATCTGGGGCCCTGATTTTAACAGTGTTCCTTTGTAGATTCAGATCATATTATACTTTAAAACAACCCAAAATAGTCAAACACGGACTAGACATAATTGTTATCTGGAAATATCCATTTAAAGTTTCACAGGTAAGGAACCATGGAAAAGTATTATTAAATCTGACATGTGAAGGCTGAGAGAATGAGCAAGAAGATTTTTCTAATTCTTTTGTTTTCATTTTGTTTTTATAAATGTTTGTTGCAAGAACAAACAGTACTGCAGGGCTCCAAATAAGATGGGGAAACCTTAAGTTATTTATTATTTTCTCCTTTATGTTTCCACTAAACCCTTTTGTGTGATTTTTCATTTGTTATCCTAATAGATTAAGAAGGAACAGTGAGCTATTCTTATTGCATTTGTCTGTCTTGACTATTTGTCTGTCTGTCTACTATCTGAATGACCTATAAATGACCTTGACCGTTATATGCCATGAACAAACCTGTACTGAGCTCAAGAGCTTCTTGCCTTGAGTAGACATGCCAAATATGATGTGTATATCACATGTTGTTTCAGAGATATGGGAAATGTCAAATTTGACCTGTAAAAGCCCTTGACCTTTGTTTGATATGACCCAATGTGTACTGAGCTCAAAAGCTTCTTGGTTGAGTACACATGCCAAATGTCAAGTCTGTATCACATACAGTTCCAAAGTTATGGCAAATGTTAAATTCAACCTATGAATGACCTTTACATGACCTTGACCTTTGTCTGCCATGACCAAGCTTGTACTGAACTCGAGAGCTTCTTTCGTGGAGGACACATGCAAATATGAAGTCTGTATCGCATGTTGTTTCAGAGTTATGGGAAATGTTAAATTAACCCTATTTGACCTGTAAATGACCTTGACCTTTGTCTGACAAGACACAAGTTATATTGAGTTCAAGAGCTTCTTGAGTTGAATACACATGCAAAATATCAAGTCTCCATCACTTGCATTTCAAAAGATATGGTCAATACTGAACACACCCTATTTTACCTCTGAATGACCTCTAAATGACCCTGACCTTTGTTGGACATGATCCAAATTTGACTCAGCTCAAGATCTGTTTGAGGTGAGTACACATACCACATATAAAGTCGGTATCACATGTAGTTGTAAAAGTTATGGCCAACGTTAAGATTTCAGAAGCCGACGACAACAACGCCAACGACATGCAACGCAGACGCCGGAGTGATGACAATAACTCATGGTTTCTTCAAAAAGACAAGCTAAAAAGGGTTTTATGCAGACAGAAGGATTTCAGTTGTTTTTTTAAATATTCCCCTTATCCAGAGTCCTGGAAGCTATTGTATATATTTTGCTTACTTTGCTTTCTTTTTTCTCTGCTTGATGTACTGCATAATGCCTTCCTTGTCGTAGTTATGATTACAGTGGATGTTTCTCACTGGGTTGACCATCTCCTGGCCTGTGTATGGACATTTAGTGTTGACAGTCTTCTGAGTCATCTCAATCTCATCATCATCCTTGTTAGCTGGAGCAATACTACCTTCTGCTGCCGTATATGGCTCATCTGTAACAAACATGTAGGACACCATATAAAATAGCACATCTGCAACAAACACAGTAGACACCATATGAAATAGTGCAGTAACAACACACAAGATACCATAAAATAGAGGGGTGTTCCTCGGAACACGTGTCACCTGCCAGCAACCATCAGTCGAACAAGAGTAAGTTAAAATGGCAAACTTCATTACAGCAGAAATAATCTGCCGCAAAAGAAAGTATAGAAAAGGGGAATAACTCTCATGGTATTGATGCAAGAGAAATGAACCATGTGCAAGACAATTATTAAAGTAAATGAAATTTTATCTGAAAAGCATGAGTAGAACAGAAGTTACATGCTGAAAATAGAAAATATGGGAAAGGGGAATAACTCTCACAGTATTGATGCAAGAGTTATCAACCTCATGCAAGACAATTTCACTCATCAATCTCTTTCCATAAAAGAAATTTCATTTCAAAATCTTTAGTATAACAAGAAATCTGCATGAAAAGAAAATGTTGAAAAGGGGAATTAACTCTCAAAATATTGTAGCAAGAGTTATTACCCTTGTGCAATTATACGCTTCCACTTGTCAAGCTCTTTCCATAAAAGAAGTTTCATCTTAAAAGCTTCAGTAGAACAGAAGTTATGAAGCGTGACGCAAAAAGCTTGACGGACAGACAGACGGATGGATGGACATCCCTAAATTTGGACACTTGTTGGGGTTTTCTTTTGTTCTCCATACCCAATAATAACACAAAAATACCCAATAACACACACGGAATGAATAGAATTTACTGTTATCTATTGTTCTCCATGCCCAACAAGTGACCTTTCGTGCACTCAGACAGACGCAGGAAAAGTGATCCCTAAGTGTCACCACTACCTACAGCAGGTGACACAATAAAATAGTGCATCAGTACAACACATAAGACACCATATAAAGTAGCAAATCTGTACAAACACATAAGACCCCATATAAAATCGCACATTTGTAACAAACACAGTAGACACCATATGAAATAGTGCATCAGAAACAACACATATGACACCATACAAAATAGCACATTTGTAACAAACACAGTAGACACCATATGAAATAGTGCATCAGTAACAACACATATGACACCATACAAAATAGCACATTTGTAACAAACACAGTAGACACCATATGAAATAGTGCATCAGAAACAACACATATGACACCATACAAAATCGCACATTTGTAACAAACACAGTAGACACCATATGAAATAGTGCATCAGTAACAACACATATGACACCATACAAAATAGCACATTTGTAACAAACACAGTAGACACCATATGAAATAGTGCATCAGTAACAACACATATGACACCATACAAAATAGCACATTTGTAACAAACACAGTAGACACCATATGAAATAGTGCATCAGAAACAACACATATGACACCATACAAAATAGCACATTTGTAACAAACACAGTAGACACCATATGAAATAGTGCATCAGTAACAACACATATGACACCATACAAAATCGCACATTTGTAACAAACACAGTAGACACCATATGAAATAGTGCATCAGTAACAACACATATGACACCATACAAAATCGCACATTTGTAACAAACACAGTAGACACCATATGAAATAGTGCATCAGAAACAACACATATGACACCATACAAAATAGCACATTTGTAACAAACACAGTAGACACCATATGAAATAGTGCATCAGTAACAACACATATGACACCATACAAAATAGCACATTTGTAACAAACACAGTAGACACCATATGAAATAGTGCATCAGAAACAACACATATGACACCATACAAAATCGCACATTTGTAACAAACACAGTAGACACCATATGAAATAGTGCATCAGTAACAACACATATGACACCATACAAAATAGCACATTTGTAACAAACACAGTAGACACCATATGAAATAGTGCATCAGTAACAACACATATGACACCATACAAAATAGCACATTTGTAACAAACACAGTAGACACCATATGAAATAGTGCATCAGAAACAACACATATGACACCATACAAAATAGCACATTTGTAACAAACACAGTAGACACCATATGAAATAGTGCATCAGAAACAACACATATGACACCATACAAAATAGCACATTTGTAACAAACACAGTAGACACCATATGAAATAGTGCATCAGAAACAACACATATGACACCATACAAAATCGCACATTTGTAACAAACACAGTAGACACCATATGAAATAGTGCATCAGTAACAACACATATGACATCAGGGTTCCAGATAAGAAGGAGTAATGTAGAGAATGTCTGTGTTTTCATGTTTATGTCTACACAAAAACTCTATGGTGTGACTACTCATTAGAATTGTCTCTTTGTAATGATTCTAATAAGTATTTACACCAAGCAGACATAAGGATTTAAGTTTTCAAAATACTCCCCTTAACTGGAGCTCTGAAATTACATGGTATGAAATATCTCATCAGTAACAAACACAGATGACACAATATAAAATAGTAGCCTAAGACAGATAAAAGGGTCAACTCATTGGCCACTTCAAATGGATAATTCCAGTTTCAAATTAAGTATATACAATTTTTGTCTATTTAGGCTTGTTTATACAATACACATTGCAAAATGACAAACAGTGCTAATCTGGATCTGCAATGTTTGCATAGTACAAGTGTACTGTTCATATGTACACTGTTTTAAAGGATGCATATATTCAACAGCATGGTTCAATGGGTTAAGCATGCCTCTGTTATTATATACCTGGATGCATGGTGTCCCACATTCTGTGGTTAAACTCCACAATCTTCTCATGCTGCTCCAGCTCCTTGTCGTTGTTGTCTTGTTTCAACGCCTCTAACTTCTTATCTAGCAGGCTCTCGAGTGACTCAGCTCCATCTGTAGACTATGAAAATAACCAGATCAAGCTTACACCTACTGAGAAACACTTATATAATAACCAAAACAATCTTACACTGACTGAGCTACACCTGTAACCAAAACAGTCTAACACTTACTGAGCTACACTTATAACCAAAACAATCTTACACTGACTGAGCTACAATTATAACCAAAATAAGCTTACACTGACTGAGCAACACTTATAACCAAAACAATATTACACTGACTGAGCAACACTTATAACCAAAACAATATTACACTGACTGAGCAACACTTATAACCAAAACAATATTACACTGACTGAGCAACACTTATAACCAAAACAATCTTACACTGACTGAGCTACAATTATAACCAAAATAAGCTTACAATCTTACACTGACTGAGCAACACCTATAACCAAAACAATCTTACACTGACTGAGCAACACTTATAACCAAAACAATTTTACACTGACTAAGCAATACCTATAACCAAAACAATCTTACACTGACTGAGCAACACTTATAACCAAAACAATCTTACACTGACTGAGCAACACTTATAACCAAAACAATCTTACACTGACTGAGCTAAACCTATAACCAAAACAATCTTACACTGCCTGAGCTATACCTATAACCAAAACACTCTTACACTGACTGAGCAACACTTATAACCAAAACAATCTTACACTGACTGAGCAACACTTATAACCAAAACAATCTTACACTGACTGAGCCATCAGGACTCCAGATAAGAAAAGTATTTTGAAAACTAATATCCTTATGTCTACATTAAGCCATATGTTGGGACTACTCATTATGCCCCCACCACTAGTCGGTTCTCACAAATGGTATGTTGTGTGACATTTTTAGCAAGAGTCCCACAACGTAAAATCATTAACCTGGCCATCTTTTCAGGGCTCAACATTAACTTTTATTTCCACTAGCCCAGTCGGGCTAGTAGTTCTGGAAACTAATAGCCCTGACCAAATTTTTACCTGCCCTGACCAAATACATGAAATATGTAAGTCTTATGTTAAATTTTAAAATTCGCTGTACCTGGCTGTAGCGCCATCTATCCACGTGAATCAATCTTGTCATTTTTCCAAGAAAAGTGTGAGTTCTTTTGTCTGTTTCGTACAAACTCTTTGTTTCAGTTCTTCCTTTTGTGCATTTACCTTAAGATCCTTCCGAACAACCCCTTTTTGATTATAAAACCGAGCAACATTTTGTGCACATTGGGGTTTAAACGGGGTTTAACTGTCAAGTGGGAAAACAAAACCTAAATGAGTCACTATGTCCTAAAATGAATTCACTCGATTAATATCGGCAAAATCAGTTTAAAATAAAAGACAGCATCAGCTCTCTTTTTTTTCGTTTACTAATCACGTATTTCCTAAATATTATTATCTGAAATGCGCTTATGAAATTTTATTATTTTACGTCATGCCGTAATTGAAAGGAAAATCTCCAGACCGGTATCGAGATTCAACTTTTATTTGGTGCGTAGTGGAGGAAAAGATACGGAGAGGTCTACAATCTACAGTCTACAATTGATGACGTCGGAGGTTAGGTTCCCCTAGCGCATGCGTACTGTACGGAAAACACGACATTGTAAACAATCAGTGTTTACTTAGTTTTTCAAGAGTTTGCACTCTGGGTCAATTATCTTGAATTGAACTCTTGTATTAAATTTGTTAGTCTGAATGCATTCTCCCACCCCTGCAAATAATAAATAAGGGCCACCATGGCCCTAAATCGCTCACCTGGTTCACCATGTAAAACTTGACCTATAGTGATATAAATTATAACTGGACATGGCCCACAATAAACCTCTAGAGTGTAAACAAGAATTTTCTATGATTTGGCCTAGTGACCTAGATTTTGACAAGACACAATCCATGTTTTGATTTTGACCTAGATTCGATGTAGGCAAACATTCTGACAATATTTCATTCAGATCTAATGAGATTTGTAGCCTCTAGAGGGTTAACACTGTTTTTCTTTGATTTGACGTAGTGACCCAGTTTTTGACCAGACATGACCCATATTTGAACTTGACCTAGATATCAATTAGACAAACATTCAAACCAAGTTGCATTAAAACCCAATGAAATTTGTAGCCTCTAGAGTAATCACAAGGTTTTTCTATAATTTGACCTAGTGACCTAGTTTTTGACCAGACATGACCCACATTCACACTTGACCTAGATATCAGTAAGGAAAATATTTTGACCAAGTGTCATGAAGATCGGATGAGATTTGTAGCCTCTAGAATGTTAACAAGGTTTTCCTATGATCTGACATGGTGACCTAGTTTTTGACCCGACATGACTCATATTCAAACTGGACCTAGATATCAATTAGGCAAACATTCTATCTAAGTTGCATAAAAATCCAATGAGATTTGTAGCCTCTAGAGTGTTCACAAGGTTTTTCTATGATTTGATCTAGTGACCTAGTTTTTGACTGGACATGATCCATATTTGAACTTGACCTAGATATTAATTAGGCAAACATTTTGATAACGTTTCATTAAGATCCAATGAGATTTGTAGCCTCTAGAGTGTTCACAAGGTTTCTCTATAATTTGACCTAGTGACCTAGTTTTTGACCCGACATGACCCACATTCGAACTTGACCTAGATGTCTTCAAGACATACATTGCCATCAAGATTGGATGAAATTTGTAGCCGCTAGAATGTTCACAACCAATTGTGAACGGACGGGCGGACAGACAGACGACGGACATCCAGCGATCCTTCGTGCCAGGTGAGCTAAAAATCAGAATAATGCGTACGACCAGTCGGGCTACGACCAGAAATTTCTGTACGTCCTGACCGAATTTCAACCAGTGAATGTCTGTCGGACGTACCTAAATGTCCAGCCCTGCTTTTGTGACATTAACCTGGCCATTTCTTGTGACATTAACCTGGCCAGTTGTGGGACATAGGGTTAGGGGTAGGGTTAACCTCCAAATATTTTATTCCAAAGTTATAACAAAGAATATGTTTTACTTGTGGAACTAGTCCCACAAAAAAATGGAAGAAAAGATCAAAGGAAAAGAGTCCCACAATGTAAATCATTAACCTGGCCATCTTTTGTGACATTAACCTGGCCATTTATTGTGGCATTAACCTGGCCAGTTGTGGGACATAGTCACATAGGGTTAGGGATAGGGTTAGTCTCCAAATCATTTTATTCCAAAGTTAGAACAAAAAATATGTTTTACTTGTGGGACTAGAGAGGAAAAGATCAAAGAACAAGAGACACTTGTGGCCCTAAATCGCTCACCTGAGGAACTATTGTGTTATACTCAATGCAAAATGAAGTTTGTCATTGCATGTATGTGGACTGTTGCATGAAGAAGTAACTCAGAATCCATTTGTCATTATTACTGTTTGTGCAAAAAGGAAAAATATGGAAACAATATAAAAAGTCCTAATAAAGGGTGTCTTAAATAATATTCATTTTGTAGGCGATGTTATGTGCCAAATATCTAAGCTCTGGCCCTTGTAGTTTCAGACAAGAAGATTTTTTAAGTTTTCATTGAAAAAAATCTATTTTAAGCTCCTGTGACATAGTTATGCAACCGACCAGAACCATTTGAACAATTTTGGTATAGGACATCTATTAGTGTCACCATGCCAAATATCAAAGCTCTGGCCATATTAGTTTCAGAGGAGAAGACGTTTGAAAATTTCACTATATAACTCTATGTAAAACTGTGTCCCCCCCGGCGGGGCCAATTTTGACCCCAGGGGCATAATTTGAACAATCTTGATAGAGGACCTGTGGGCAATGCTATGTGCCATATAGCTAAGCTCTGGCCCTTGTAGTTTCAGACAAGAAGAATTTTTAAATTTTCATTGAAAAAAATCTATTTTTAGCTCCGGTGACCTAGATATGCAACCGACCAAAACCATTTGAACAAAATAGGTAAAGGACATCTAGAAGTGTTACCATGCCAAATATCAAAGCTCTGGCCATATTGGTTCCAGAGGAGAAGACATTTGAAAATTTCACTATATAACTCTATGTAAAACTGTGACCCCCGGGACGGGGCCAATTTTGACCCCAGGGGCATAATTTGTTCAAACTTGATAGAGGACCTGTAGATAATGCTATGTGCCAAATATCTTATCTCTGGCCCTTGTAGTTTCAGAAAAGAAGAATTTTTAAGATTTCCTTAGGTTTTCACTATAGTTGCCGTGGCAACCAGTTCTACATTGTTTTTAATTCTTTGAACAAATTTTAAAACGCTTGACCCAAGGAACATTTCTGTAAAGTTTGGTTGAATTCTGTCAAGCAGTATAGGAGGAGATGTCATTTGAATCAATTGTTAACGACGACGGACGACGCACAACGACGGACACAGGGCCATCCCAATAGCTCACCTTGAGCCTTTGGCTCAGGTGAGCTAAAAACCGATAAACCTTGGGCAGGGCTATTTTTTACCCTGGGGTCATTATTTGAACAATCTTGGTAAAGGTTCACAACATGATGCTACATATGAAATTTGGTTGTCTTAGACCGATGGCCCCACCAACTTTTTTGGAACAATTTTTGAAGCTCACAACTACAGTATGTATCTGACCAAGTTTGGTTAAAATTGGGCAATTGGTTTCAGAGAAAAAGTTATTTGAAACAAATTAAGAACAGACGACAACGACACGGACACCAACACAGACACCGACGACCGATCACAATAGCTCACCTTGAGCACTTTGTGCACAGGTGCGCTAAAAAAGTCACACAATGTACCATTCGTTAAAACGTCCGTCGCTCCGTCCGTTGGTTTTTTTCGGGAAATTTGCCTTTTTCTTGAAAACTGTATATGATACCATCTTCAAACTTGGTATACATTATCAGTGTTATATGGGGACACTCATTGACAGGTTTCATAACTCTTGCACAAAATTTGACAGAATTATGCCCCTTTTTAACTTGATTTTTTTTTCTCTCAATTGAGACATTTTTCTTTGAACATGCCATTTTCTTGAAAACTATTCATGATATTGTCTTCAAACTTGGTACACATTATAAGTGTTGTATTGTGAGAATTTTCTTAAAGTTTGACAACTCTTGCACAAAATTTGACAGAATAATGCCCCTTTATAACTTGAGTTCCTTAATACATCTTCAAACTTGGTACACATTATAAGTGTGATGTTTGCAGACTCTACTTAAAGTTACATAACTCTTGCCAACAAATGACATAATTATGCCCCTTTTTAACTTGAAATTTGCTCTATTTTTCTTGGAACATGCCATTTTCTTGAAAACTATTCATGATATTGTCTTCAAACATGGTACACATTATTAGTGTTGTATTGTTAGACTTTTCTTCAAGTGTGACAGCTCTTGCACATATGACCCTTTATAACTTGAAATTTAGTTCCTTAATATGCATGTAATATTCTTTCGACATGTCATTTTTTGAAAAATATTTATGACATTGTCTTCAAACTTGGTACACATTATACAGATGATGTTTGCAGACTCTACTTAAAGTTACATAACTTGCAAAAAAATTGACAGAATTATGCCCCTTTTTAACGTGAAATTTTGATCTATTTTTCTTGGAACATGCCATTTTCTTGAAAACATTCATGATATTGTCTTCAAACGTGGTACACTTTATTAGAGTTGTATTGTAAGACTTTTCTTCAAGTGTGACAGCTCTTGTACAAAATTTGACAGAATTATGACCCTTTATAACTTGAAATTTAGTTCCTTAATATGCATGTAATATTCTTTCGACATGTCATTTTTTGAAAACTATTTATGACATTGTCTTAAAACTTGGTACACATTATACAGATGATGTTTGCAGACTCTACTTAAAGTTACATAACTCTTGCAAAAAATGACAGAATTATGCCCCTTGCTCCTTAGATAAGAAATTTTGCCATTTTCTTGAGAACTGTTTATGATATTGTCTTCAACCTTGGTGCACAATATAAATGTTATGTTTTAACACTCTTTCTCAATTTTAATAACTCCTCCACAAAAATTGGCAGAATTATGTCCCCTTTTTAACTTTAATTTTGTGGACATGCCATTTTCTTGAAAACTAGTTATGATATTGACTACAAACTTGAAACACATTATTTGTGTTATGTTGGTATGCTTTTCTCCAAGTTTCATAACGCTTACACATTTGACAGAGTTATTTCCCTTTTCAACTTTAAATTTGCAAATTTACAACTTTAGGAAGATGAAGGTCAAATTTTTACTTGCAATTTATGACATAATGTGGGGTTTAAGACAGGTCAGTTTGGAGTGGGGGTATCAATCACCTTTAGTGATACCTCTAGTTAGAATCATCTCTTTGAGACAATTCTAATGAGTAAGTAACACCTAGGGCTTGGTGATAATATAAAGGAGAAACAGTCTTACGTTATCTGGAGCCTGGCTTGAATGGACTCTTTCAATTTTAGATAAACTACCAGTTTATAATGACTTTTATATGAGGCTGATCCAAAACCAGAGTGCCTTGAGTGCATGAAATATCCATCTGCCAAATCAATTCTAAATATGTTAGAATAGTAAGGGATCATAAATATTTTGTTTAAAGCAAACTGTGTTAAGCAGAAAGCTCCTTAACATGTTTCTCCAAAGCTTGCTGTCAGTTTGGAAAATGAATGATAGCTTAAAGCAGAATGAAAGTAAAGCAGAAAGCTCCCAAAAGGCTTTTACTTATACATATATAAGCATCAGCCTGTCAGAATACCAGAAAGGTGTTATATACAGTGCTCCCTCTCTACAACGGCCCTCCCAACAACGACTCCCTCCTTAGAACGACACTTTTCACAATTCCCTAGACAGGATGATCATTTCTAACGAATTTATTGCTGCAATGTCGTCTGCTTAAAAGTGTCGTCTGCTTTTATTCTCAAAGTGACATAATGGACATTTTGACAGAAAATAAATAAATGACGAGTGACAAACAGCTTGAATCCAGATCAGACGCCGCGCTACGCGGCGTCTGATCTGGATTCAAGCTGTTTGCAAATGTAAACCTGTTTCCCTCTCTATAACGACTCCCTCCGAACAACGAACACAATCTTTGTCTCCCATTGGATGTCGTTGTAGAGAGGGAACGCTGTACATGTAATTCTTTTTTGGGGCATGGTCTAAGCATGAAAGGGTATTTCTATAAGAATAGGTCAAAGGCATCAAAATGCATATCTATGGGTTTGGGAGTTTTCTTCTTCACACATCTGTCTTGCTTTAAAGGAAAACGGACAGCTGATGACAATATGGTCTTAGATCCTAGATTTTATCCTAAAAGCAACATTCATGAAGGTCCTGCAATTATTACTCATCGATAAGGTACGAAAAAGATCGATTTACTGCATACAGGTAAGCTATCGCTAATTGGAACGGGCGCCGCCATATTGGCAAAGCTATCATTCGGAACCCTCGATTTTTATCCATTTTGTGACGACACAAAGGCCTAAACGCTGATTGGCTCTTTCACTCAACCACTGAAACTTGGACGGACATTTCACACTTCGTCAGTAAGGGTAACGGCAAGCTTAATTCAAGGTCGCATACAGTTAAAAAAAGAGATAATAGATAGATGGTATATTCATATTGATTATGATGAACTTGAAAGGTCGTGTAGATCCAGAAACGATCAGAAGCTATCGTTAATCGGCTTAGAGAAATGTCCGTTCCAATTCCCAGCTATAGAATCTGGGAAAACAATGCTGCGAAATGGCTAACAGTAGAGTATGGCGACATCCATAATACCTTGATCGATGTTTATAATAATAGATCTAGATCTACAATAAAAAAAATCTGATAATCAGTGCGATATTGTGCTGATCTAGACCTAAATGTTGAACTGGCTTAGATCTACCAACTCGTTTACAAATCAGCATTTTCTAGCTGGTTCGTCTCGGTTTAGGAATTCAACGCTACAGAAATTCTTAATGAAAAAAGTCTCAATACTAGATCTACATATTGTACGGGTAGATCTAGATCGGTTTTTTCTTTCTTAATTTAATCATCGCGATTCTCTAGATCCCGATCTGATAGAGCGATCTTACTTGAGTCCAAATCCGATTTTGATTGGATCTAGTTTTATCGTTCTTATTTCTGGGTGTAGTTTTACACTCGTCATTTCTGTAGAAAAAAATTCAAATAACTATTAGATAGGCCTAAATAAATTTTAATTTAAGATTTAAATTCGAGTTTTATGGTAGACTCTAGCCTTTTTAAAAAAGCAGCATACACATCTAGATCAATACAAAACCACAAGAGCTAGAAGTGTCCAATATTCTTTTTTTCTTTTTTTTTTAAAGATCTTGGCTTTTTTGTTTTGATGTAACCCTTTCCCCCATAAATACGCCTTTTAACGCCTTTAATTAATTCCTTCATATACTGAAGAAAATAGTTTCAATATCATACTGTCACAAATAAAAATCATAAGAAATATTTTCAATATTTTAGCAGATAAAAGCTTAAAGCAGGCTGAAAGTATTTTCAACCTGTTTTAAGTGGTCACATATTTTCAGAAGTAGAAACAGGGTAAAAGGCGTGGCGTGTAATCGCATATTTAAGTAGCCAAATTGCTAGCCTGACCCTGTTTGACAAGTGCGGCTAATTAGATTACGTAATATTGATATTTATGCCCTGCAGGCCCCTAAAGCTTCATACTTCTTCACAGAGGGGGTCTTAGGCAGAAAGGGGTTGTGTGTAATTATTTCCGGTCCATATCGTACAATTTGCAAGGCAGCTTAATTGATTAGTGGTTGATGATGAATGTCAGCATAAAATGCGATCTAGATCAAAGCCGCCAGCTGAAATATGTCCTGAATCTGTTTCGATTATGATTTTCATAGATCTTTATATAAGCTCAAGATATATAACGATAAGTAAAAAACGACATTAATACAATAAATGAGCACTCGGGTCACGTTATCTAGAGCATTCAGTTTTGACCCAGATCAGAATATCAAATACTTTGTTCAGCAGACAATTAATCAGTTTGGATCTTAATCTGACATTGCCAGTCTCAATTGCTAGATGATAAATTGATATTCCACATTTGTCATGTCAATGACTGTGCAAAAAGTTCAGCAACAGTTTGGATCCAACTGAGATAGTGAGAAACTCTGTGATTGAAAATCCAAACTAAGGTTTGAATGTATTGAAAAGCTCATTGAAGAAACTTTTATCCGTACGAGAGACTGACAAACAGTTAGGACCCAGATCGGAATCAAAACTGACTGTACTTAAAGGTCAGCAACAGTTTGGATCCAAATGAGATATTGAGAAACTCTGTGATTGAGACCTGGATGTACGAAAGTTCCCGGATGTTGCGATACCGAGAATAAATGGTCTATTTTCTAAAAATGTATGTCCGATTGAGGACCAGAACCGATGTTAAACGTCACGGAAAATTCATAACAGACCAGAAAAATAATTTGATCCCCCTTATTTTATTAAATAAAAACGTAATACCTCATCCGTTTTGTACTGGATGCAGAGACAGTGTATAGCCATATGGCTATACACTGTCTCTGACTGGATGTTATAAAAATCGGCACATGTATTATCGTCTTTATCTGCTCATGTTTTAGTCGTAGCCCCGTAAAAAACCGAAGATATCCTGGAGCCGATGTTTATGATTAATATTTACGGAAATATTAACAGATAAGACTAAATATATCGGAGAAACTTTTTTTCGAAAGTTACAGGGCTTCGATGCCTTTATTCACAACCAGTATGCAAATATTATCAAGAGTATCCGTGCCCGATTCCGGTGTCCTATGATATTTGCCTGATATACGCTACCTCAAGTATGGCTGGATTAAACACTAATAGCTCGAAATTTTGATGGTTCTGCTATGCACTCATTGTCACCAAGACACCCAATCGTCATTTCATTTGTTCTTCAGCAAGTATTAACCTCCTTTGTAGGCATTTATACACAAGTATTGCAGTCGCAAATTCGTCCGGCGAATGCGCTTTCTCTTCGCCCGGCCCGTCGTAGTCTCTGTCTTCTAATATTACATTCTCTGATAATTTAGGATCGAAATCGTAACACTGAAGTTCTAAAGTGTTTTTACCTTCCTCCACATGCCCAATTTTTCTCAGTATTTCAGTTTATTAATGTTATTGATGTAAATTCCGCGCACTCTACGGCATTCCCGGTTAGACTCGCTATAACCGGAAGGTCGCGGAAGGCCTTAGTTACGTCACACAGGTAAACAAAATGGCGGCCCCCATGGTCGCTTGCACAGTCATATATCACAAAGTTTAAACGGCTCTAACTACTTCATTTTTTATTATTTTTCAAAATTTCAAAGGCAGAATGCGATTTCTTTCATTTAGAAGATATTTATCACCAGCTGTCCATTTCCCTTTAAGTAGCATCCTGCCTTACAAACTGAAGTACAGCAGAGAGAGGGAGTATTTCAAAAACTAAAATCTTTATATCTGCATTTAAACCCTATGGTGTCACTACTCATTAGAATCATCTCTTTGAGACGATTCTAATGAGTAGTAACACCATAGGATTTGGTACTGAAATGAGTGAGAAAATGTTGAACCTGTTCAGTTTACTCCCTCTTATCTGGAGCTCTGTTTGCAGAGATTTGTGTGGAGCAAAGGGTTTTACACTGAAGACAAGTTACAAAGGAAATGGGTCACCGTATTTGGCTTATCATACTTTTTTTTACCTGTTGTTTCACAAATTTCACAGCCTCTTGTAGTTGTTTAATTTCTTGTTCCATTTTTACAAAATCCACCATCATTTTTCTAAACTGTACAATGTCTGTGTCTGCATTATCTAGAAAAAGAAAATAAATCCATGCTATAAGTGTACATTGACCTTTTATGACAAACTTTTCCACAGAAGGAGCTGTCAGACCAGGGTCTACGTAATGACCCTAAGTATTGAGACAGACAGGCCTGAGCAAACAGTAAAGATCCTGATCAGACTGCTCCCTCAGGAGTAGTCTGATCAGGGTCTACACTGTTTACCATTCAGTTTGCACCTTTTGGACAAATTTTTATGTGATAAAAGCAATTACAGTCAAAACTCGATACTTCAAACTCGCTTATATCAATCATACTAGTACTTCATAAGTTTAATTTCAATAAATTGACCTCGCTTAAGTCGAACATACCTGTTTTTCAAAGTTAAAACCTGGTTAAACCACATTTTAACTTTGAAATATGGGTATGTTCGAACTAATGTGAGTTTGAATTATAGAGTCTCGACTGACGGTAGTTCAAATTTTAGGATAATTACAGCATTTATACAGGGTGTTCCAATTTTTAGGACTTTTACGGTACAGTGTTTTAAAATCATATTTGTCTGGCAATGAGTCTGTACTCTTTTTTGTGGGAAATGTTTTCCCTATTTCATAAGTCAGTGTTCAGATTATAGATGTTCATAGTAGGTCGAGTTTTATATTATGAATATTCAGCGGGAGAAGGCTTAATAAATAAAATACAAGACTATTACCGTATAAGTGGTTTTTTTCGCGAGAAGGAAATTTTCGCTATTTTCGCGTGTGTATCAAACTCGCGTAAATATAATCCGCCAAATATTCCTAGCTTTCTATAATTCATTTTCGACAGCAAAGTCCACTCGAAGCAGTTTGTCATCTAAACTTCTCTTCATGATTTACATTATATGTATAAATACTGGTATCAGTGCATTACCTGGTAATCTAGGTCTAGATTAATCACAAGTCTAGCCTGTGCTCAACTAGAATTCAAAAACAAAACAAAAACACAGCATGGCTTAATAAAACGAAACACCATTTCTTCGTTCCCGTGTTCTTATTCCGGACGACATGCTTGTTAACGTAATACAGAGACGGCTATATAAAACAGAATATTCTGGTACTTAATCGAGTGTCCACGGGTACTGTTACCTTTTCATGTGTGATAACTTATGCAAATATCGAAGTTTGGATCCAGATGTGAACTGGGGATAAACTTGTGAAAAAAAATACCCACAAAGCTCGTCAATACATGTAATTGGGACCAGACATGTATACACGTTCAAATTTATGCATTTTCCATTAAAGAGATCTAAAGACGAGTGTCAAAAAATTTGGATCCAGATTTCTTGTTGTTCTCTGCGTATTTTCTATACTCAAACTGTTTTAAAATGCCAATCAAGTCGCCATCGACAGACAAAGGGTTAATCACTTTTACAGTTTGACTTATGATTTTCACTCGCAATTGACCGCGTGTCTGCCTGCGGCGTTTCTCCATTGTTTACCGTATATACGGGTAAACTTAGTGTGAAAACGTTTGGATCCTTGAGAGACATCGATTTACTCGGCATCTCATCTGGATCCAATGATGACTTTCTGCCGCTTTAATCGTTCATTTACGGAGGAAAGACGGAAATTGTATCCGATCATATTGTAAACAAGTGTGCCAAATACTTAATGAAGGGAGGACAGATATCCGTCATGATGAAAAAATAGTTACTTCCCTTAGTTTTGAATGCACCATTTACTTATGAGGATTTATAGACAAGACACAACCCAAAACGGTAAAATGAAATAGATTTTGATATCATATCCGCGAAAAATAGATTTGCAATACGCTTACGCGAAAAATGAATACGCTAAAAATTCATTTTCGGTAGAATCGCTAAATTTGCGTCTCGCGTAAAAAACCACTTATACGGTATATCAATCTTTCCTGATTTTTCCCCTTATTTTATTAGCCAATGTAATAGTCCATTATGTTCCTAGTTGATTTTTTTTTAAACAAATATGAGTGGGATAAGGGTTAAAGATAACATGCAAATAAAAGAATAGAATATGGGGTGAGCTCCAGATAAGGGAGGGTACTGCACAAATTAAACATTTTATCACTCATATCCCCACCATTTCCTATGGTGTCACTAATCATTACAATGATCAATCGTGTCACAACTCATTAGAATCGTCTCGAAGAGATGATTCTAATGAGTAGTGACACCATAGGGTTTAATGCAGAAATAAAGATATATATTAGTCTTGAAATACTTCCCTTATCTGGAGCCCTGTTATAGAGATATATGTACCTTGGTTGTGCTCTACAAAGTCCAGAGCCACTTCATTAACAATATCCATACCCACTTTTATGTATTCCTCTACGGTGTGGGTTGATTTAACTGCTTGGTCCACAACAACAAAATTTGCCATGGTGACAAATCCTCCTTCAAAGAGAAACAGGATAAATTAACAATTTTAATTGTTAACTGCTTTAAAGGGACAAACATAAAAAAAATAATAAAAAATTATGTTGTTAACACCTATCTTATTTCTCAGGGCTTTTTTACCTTCTGTAATCGAGGCCGAAATTCGGTGACTTCTCAAATGCAAAAAGCCTCCTTTTTTACCAAATTTTATAGAAAGAATTTCCCAAAACAAACAATGCTGAATTACCTCATTTATATCTATGTTGGCATACAATTCTTCCTACGTTTACTCTTATGAAAGATTAAAATAATGTTAGAATTAGAAAGATCTTAGTGTATTGTTTAATGTCACTTTCTATTTACTGTATTTACCTTAGATCTATCATCTATGTTAACTGTCACTTGTTTCAATTGAAGAATCATGAAAGTCAGTTTACGTTTTTCCAATCTGGCTGAAAATCAGGCTTTAATTTCCCAAAACAAAAGGCTTAGGACCCTTCCCATTTTTTGGAAAAATGCCCCGTTTCTGGGATAAACAAGTTTTTAACACTGAAAATTCGAAAAGTCTCATCACCGCTTAGACTGAAGAATTATTGATTTGATACTAGTGTCAAACAGTTTTGATCCTGATCAGATGCCGCATTATGCCACATCTGATCTGGATCCAAACTGTTTGCAAAGTCGCCTTTTGGCGCCATTGTCAGTGGAAGAGATACAAAAGGGCATGAAGGCCCTGATATCGCTCACCTTTTATAATGAAGCCTGATAGCTTAACCTTTGAATTTCACCTGTTTTATTTTAAATCCATTCAAATTTGTAGTAAAGCATGTACACAACATTGCAATATGACCCATTCTAATATTTATAGTAGAGTAAATCAAAGGCAGATAACTGCCTAAATAATAGTGAAATGAAGCCTTTTCTAGCATTTCAAAGTAAATCAAGGGCAGATAACTCTTGCCACAATGATCAGATTTCAACAATAATTGCACTCCCTCGAGAACTTATAGCTATATACATTGTGTGCAATTATAATTAAAATCCATTGAAAATTGTGGCCTCTAGAGCGTAAACACTGTTAAATGTGGCATTTTCAGCAATTCAAAGGTACATGTAGATAACTCTTGATCTATATGTCTGATTCCAACCAGAAACAAACTCATCGAATTCTTATGGTTATATACAATCTGAGCAAGTTTGAGGAAGATTGAATTAAAATTGTGGCCTCTAGAGTGTAAACACCCTTAAATATGGCATTTTCAGTAATTCAAAGGTAGATAACTCTTGACCTACAGGTCCGATTGCAACTATAATCTACCTCAGGTAAACTCTTATAGTCATATATCATCTGACAAAGTTTGAGAAAGATTGGATTATAATTGTGGCCTCTAGAGTGTAAACAACCTTAAATATGGCATTTTCAGCAATTCAAAGGTAGATAACTCTTGACCTATCCGTCTGATTCCAACTATAATCTAACTTATTCGAACTCTTGTGGTTATATACAATCTGAGCAAGATTGGGAAAGATTGAATTAAAATTGTGGCCTCTAGAGTGTAAACACTGTTACATATTGCATTTTCAGCAATTCAAAGGTGGATAACTCTTGACCTATATGTCCAATATAAACCATAATTGAACTCATCCGAATTCTTATGGTAATATACAATCTGAGTAAGTTACAGAAAGATTGGATAAATATTGTGGCCTCTAGAGTGTAAACACCAAAATTGTTGACGACGGACAACGAACGACGGACATTCAAGGATTGCAAAAGCTCACCCTGAGCTAGCTCAGGTGAGTTAAAAAACCATGTAAAAAGAAGGTGTAACCGGTCAACCATTTAGCTGTGAGGTTACATTAAGTATTATTTTCATCATCATCATCATCATCTTCAGTAATCGCCTGATCCTATCCAGTATCCAGGGCATATTCCCGATGTAGTAAAACTATGTACATGCGCACCGGGAGGTGGACTTCAATTTAAAAGAGTCTCTATTTACATGTAGTTAAAATCTGGATAAAAACAGTCCTCACGGTCTACAGATTTCGGATACCAGCGACATAGCCAAACGGATTCAGGGAAGAAGCTGCACTGATATGCCAAGGAAGAGTTTGGGATCTGTGTAAAGGACTGGCTGTGGCATCGTGTAGATCTTTGTGGGCAGAGAGGAGGACCTGGGACAACATGAACTAGTTGTTAATGATCTTGTAGAACATGGTGACTCTTGCGATCTCTCGTCTATGCTCGAGGGGGTCCCAGTCCAGGCGCTTGATCATGTCATCAACGGAGCTGTCCCATCGGTAGTCCCTTGTCACGAATCTGGCTGCTCGATGTTGTACCTTCTCTACAAGCTTGATGTGGTTGTCTGTATAGGGAGACCAAATAGATGACGCATATTCAACCACGGGTCGAATGTAGGTCTTGTATGCCATTTCCTTCTGTTTGGGTGGACAGGCAGAGATGTTTCTTTACAGGAAGCCCAAGGTAGAGTTAGCCTTCTTGGTGATGTTGTCCAGATGAGTTCCCCAGTTAAGCGTTGGTATTATGGATACCCCGAGGTATTTTGCAGATTCTGTAAGCTGTATGGGTGTACCATGGATGGAGTAGATATGCTTGACTGGGTTCTTCTTGTTGGTGATACGGACGACTTCGCACTTATCAGGGTTGAAGGAAATCAGCCACTCTGATTCCCAATCGCTGCAGGCTGTCTAGGTCCTCTTGGAATTCGATGGAATCCTTCTCACTCTTGATGGTGCGGTACATGAGGCAGTCGTCGGCGAATAGGCGGACCATGGATTTAACTCTAGACGGCAAGTCATTAATAATATGCTAGGAATAGTAGTGGATTCAGAACTCCAGACGTAACAGGGGAGGTATCTGAGTTGGCGTCGTCAAGGACCACTTGCTGGGTACGACAGTGAAGGAAGTCTTGAATCCAGGAATGAAGGCTGTCTCTGATACCGTAATTATGAAGTTTTTGAAGAAGACAGGCTCACTTTGTTAAATGCCTTGCTGAAATCTAAAAGTATGGCATCAATCTGTTGTTTCTTGTCCATTCCATTGGAGAGTGAGAGTGAGGATAAGCTGGCTGTCATAAGGGCACCCCTTTAGAAAGCCGTGTTGAAAGTCTGTTAGGATGTTGTTCGATTCGAAGTGTGACATAATGTCGCTGGAGATGATGTGTTAAAGTATTTTGCATGTAACTGAAGTCAATGAAATGGGACGGTAGTTTGCTGGAGTCGACCTGTTGCCCGTTTTAAAAACCGGTGTGACTATGGCAGACTTCCAGTCAGTTGGAATTTTCTCCTTGTCAATAGAAAGTTGAAAGAACTTTGTAAGTCCTGGAGTAAGAACGGCTGCAGCATGCTTTAGGAGTCTAGTAGAGATCTGGTCCGGGCCTGCATGCTGCTTTGTGGTTTAAGGTCTTGTAACAACTTGAGTACCCCTTTCTCACTGACACATATACGTCTGGCAGAGGGCACATCACTAGCTGGTAAAGATGGTCCGTTCACTCTCTTCTTTGGAGAAAAGAGAGACGAATTGTTCATTTAAGATGTCTGCTTTCGCCTTGGCAGAACTGTACGTCACTGAGTTCTTCTTCAGGGGGGGACACACCGAAATTGTCTTTCTTCCTCCACTTCTACATCTACATGGTTACGCTGAACTGTCATAAAATATGACAATACTGCAGCGGAACACAGACAGAAAAATAAAGAGAAAGATAGAAAAAGTTAGAAAAAGACACGGACAAGAAAACTGAAGAAATGCACATACAAAGTAAGAAAAAAATAAAGTGTCACCAAATAACCGCCTGTATAGCTCAGTGGTAGAGCGTCCGCTTGCAGTGCGGGAGGTTTCGGGTTCAATCCCAGGCCGGGTCAACCCAAAGACTTAAAAATTGGTAGTAATGGCTTCCCTCCTTGGTGCTCAGGATTTCGGGTAAGCATTACGACTGGTTCGTCGGTGTCAGGATAAAGTGACTGGCTGGGTACAGTCCCAATGGTGCACCTAAAAAGTGCCCCTTCTCATAATCATCAGTATTGATGGCGTAGAAGTAATAAATAGAAATAGAATAGAAATCCAGCTTGGGAGGCCCTGCTGGGGTACGAAACTCCGCTGGCACAGCTCCTACTTGTCATGTGAGTCTACCTGCGGTGGGCTTAGTACATTAAAATGGAGAGGGTGGAGAGCTCCTCCTTGAAACATGCCAAATAAGGAGCCTCAGCTGCAGTTGCTGGGAGCCTGTTCCACACTGGAATGGTACGTGGCAAGAAGCTGAACTTATGACAGTCAGTGGCGGTGCTAAGGGTAGCAAAACACAACTTGTGTTCTGATCTTGTCCGCGATGTGGATACCTGGAGGTATGTGGAAGATGTAATGTCAACCAGGTCGTTGATGATCTTGTAGAGCATCACAAGTTGCTGTTTCTGACGTCTGGCTTGGAGCGTGTCCCATTGGAGGTGCTGCAGCATGTCAGATATGCTACTGGTGTTCCTGAATCTGTTTGTGACAAAGCGGGCAACCCTCCGCTGTGTCATTTCCAGTTATCGAATCTGGTTCTTCTGGTATGGATTCCAGACAGAGCTGCAGTAATCCAGGTTGGAACGGACTAGAGCGATGTAGGCGGAGGTCTTGGTATAGTTCCAGAACACTTTTGGATTTTCGTGGTCCTCCGCTAGCATGTTTGAAACATGGTTGTCATGGGCTGATCTGCACACTCTCTGAGCTTGACGTTTTACGGTCCGATATCTTTCTCAATACTCCTTTACAGGGCTGCCATTTCTCCGGATTTTTCCTAAATATTCGGATTTTTTTTAGAACATGATATCTTAAAGCAGGCTGAAAGTAAAACAGAATGCCGTTTAAGGCTCATTCTGTTTTACTTCCAGCCTGCTTTAAGCTTTAAGCAGCCACGTGTCAAAACAAACTAGAAACAGGCGGTGGGGTAAAGGTACAGTTCGTAAAATCGCACTCGAAAATTGCAAATTTGGAAATCTTAGGATTTTTCATGTAAACTTATGGTAGCCCTGCCTTTAAAGTAGTTCCATATGCCATTAAATTGATTATCTTCATAGTCGTGATTTCGTTAAGGGTCCTGAAGACTTTTTATACTTTTACTTTTTGCTAATCTGCACTGACGTGCAGCTGCGCATAGCCTGTTTACCTGTGTTTTCGCCACCCATAGCTATATTTTTCGCACATGCGCCTATCTGATGAAAAATGTTCATGGATCTAATTCTGAACTGAACCTTCAATAACACGAATATATACAAATAAAACTTGTGAAATAAATTCAAAGTGTAAATAACTGTACCGTTTTCGAACAAGGTCATTGCTCTGGATCACCGGGATGCTTTTTTGTCAATTCGTCACCTCTGATTGGTCGTTTGATAATTAGGTCAATGTAGGCTCTGTCAGTATGTTATAGTTTCACTGTTTGTTTCATGAAACTTGAACATTTTTTATTGATTTTGAAATATTTAATTTTTTAAAAGTAAATAACTTTAACAACTTTACAATAAAAAAGTAACAACGTACATGTAGAGTTAAAATTACCAACATGTCCTTTGATTTGAAACTTTTTGTGAATTATTGTTATTTTATCTGTTTCTTTCGCATTTTCGGCGCTTGAAATCATCCTTTGTGAAACTGTCCTAGTATTCGGATATCCTCTGTAGTTTTCGGACATCCTCGGTAGCCTGCTCGAGTGGGAATTCTAAGTTTTGCTTAGGTGGCGAATTGACAAGAAAGTGGCGAATTGACAAGAAGCAAGGATAATCCTCGAGAGGGGGTATTGCAGTATACAAAGAAAGAAGGGGCGAAATTAAACCGGGCCGACATCTCAACTTTTGAACAGTCCCATGTTCAAGATCACCGAGCTGAAACCTAGCGCTCGCTATCGTTCAACAAGCACAGCTTGCGCCCCCAGAGTGTACTGTAACACAACTAGCATCTTTTACGTAATGATACCTTCCGCTCGCCGAGCATTTTCGTTCATTTAGAGCGAGCGACCGTCCGCTCCGTAAGGGGAAGCTTGGCTGAACAGGCATCGGGTGTCCAAATCATTGTTTGTTTTTAGCTCACCTGAGCCAAAGGCTCAAGGTGAGCTATTGGGATAGCCCAGTGTGTCCGTCGTCGTTAACAATTGTTTCAAAAGACATCTCCTCCTATACCGCTTGACAGATTTCAACCAAACTTTACAGGAATGTTCCTTGGGTCAAGCTCTTTCAAATTTGTTCAAAGAATAAAAAACAATGTAGAACTCTGGTTGGCAACCAAAGTGAAAAAATAAGGAAATCTTAAAAATCTTCTTGTCTGAAACTACAAGGGCCAGAGCTTAGATATTTGGCACATAGCATTATCTACAGGTACTCTATCAAGTTTGTTCAAATTATGCCCCTGGGGTCAAAATTGGCCCTGCGCCGGGGGTCATAGTTTTACATAGAGTTATATGTTGAAATTTTCAAACGTCTTCTCCTCTGAAACTAATATGGCCAGAGCTTAGATCTATATATGTGACACTTCTAGATGTCCTTTACCTATTTTGTTTAAATGGTTCTGGTCGGTTGCATATCTAGGTCACCGGAGCTAAAAATAGATTTTTTTCAATGAAAACTTAAACTTCTTGTCTGAAACTAGAAGGGCCATAGCTTAGATATTTGGCACCTATTAGGTACCGTGGAGTGATTCCGCTTTGCGTCTGCTCTGTAGATCCTCTTCACTCGGTTCTCCGGAACCCTTAGCGAAAAAGGATTAAAAAGGTAATCAATTTAAATGGAAACATTGAACGAATATGGGGGAAAAATAGTTTTCTAACTGAAAATAACATTTAAAGTAATCAAACAACTTCATTGTTTAAACAAATACCAGTTATTCAAACTAACCTTCGGCTGTAAATGCAGCGGCGCGAATTCTTATTAGGCCGGAAGTTTGACGTCATCATTCGGGTAACAAAGGCGCTTGTACACAACCGAGTCAAATTTATACTGCATATGAAAGTTCAATTTCCAGACACTCGCTACACGTAATAAACATTTAGAGTTATATTGGAAAATGTGTTATTCGGAATCATTTTACAAAGGGACATTAAAAAAATAAGGTACGTGGTCAATTTTGGTATTCATTTTTTGAAGTACGGTAAACTGGCCTAAATCCGACACCCGCTTAATATAGACACCCAACGGTTTTTTGTTGTCTTAAGGTATTTCATTGGATGAATGACACATGACAATCAAAAATATGATTGACATCACATGTGACGTCATAACCATAATTTTGACGTTTGTTTATGCCGCAGTGCCGAAGAAAGAAATTTTATCAAAGAGCGTATCGCCATAGATAGGTGAGTGCTTTTAAAATATATATTGTCATATGATGCAATGTTGTTATAATCATATTGCGCTACAATTTCCACGTCTTTCGCATCCATTGGATCCTATTTCTGAGTGATTTAAACTGTGTTTGACCTTGATGTAGCAGTTGCGGGGGTGTCGATATTAGGCAAACATTTTTTCACTGATTTCCTAAATTCTACACCCTAAAGAACAAATTTCACAAACGCATATTTTTAACGAGTTTCCTTATAGAATCGCCTTTAAGCATATTTAATTTATCCCTCCACTGAAGAAAATAGTTCAAATTTATACAATCATGAATATAAACCATAAGAAATGTTTCTATATCCTAGCAGATGGTAGCTTAAAGCAGGCAGCCCAGTCTGAAAGTAAAGCAGAATGTGCATTAAGGTGCATTCTGCTTTACTTTCAACCTGCTTTAAGTGGTCACCTGTTTTATTAAAGCGCTATGTGACCCATACGATGTCGCAGTGCCGTAAAACCCAACAAAACAAACAAACATAGAAACAGCTAGGATATTTAGTAACGGGTTAAGCATAGTAGATATATAAATGATTCATTTCTGGGTTTTTTCTGTCTTTTCAGATAACAATGTCAGCACAAGTATATGCAAGAAAACGAATGAAATACGAACCTAATCAAATGGCACGTGCCATATGTGCTGTTAGAGAGGGCATGAGCAAGAAGATGGCGGCAAAAACCTTCAATGTTCCGCGGACTACATTATTGGACAAATTGGCTGGAAGGGTGTCAATTGAAAGTGGGCCTCTTGGGAGAAAACCAGTTCTCACATCGGCTGAAGAGGCGACACTAGTAAGATATGCAAAGCTGATGGCGGAGATTGGATATCCTGTTACTAAACTGGAATTTTTGAAAGAAGTAAAGAATGTGTTAGATTTGGATGGTCGTAAAACCCCTTTCACTGACAATCTGCCTGGTTTTAAGTGGTTTGAAAACTTTCAAAAAAGAAACCCAGAAATCGGAATGAGAAAGCCAATGGGTCTTGGACAAGAAAGGGCTAAAGTGACAATTGAGAAAAGAAAAAAATTGGTTTGAGGGTCTAAATACATATTTGGCAAAAGAGGTACCGGGTTATGAAAAACTTGTCAGGAGCCCGCGCAGAATATTTAATGCAGATGAGTCTGGCTTTCCGCTATCTGTTAAACCTGATCGTGTTTTGGCAGCAAAGGGTGCCAAAAATGTATATCACGTCGTGTGCAATTCAAAATTGCAGATAACTGTTATGGCAGGGTGTAATGCTGTAGGAGAGTATGTGCCTCCTTTAATCCTTTTCCCAGGGGAAAGGCTGAGGGATGTGGGACTAGCAGGGTTTCCTGATGCCATGTATTCGGCTACTAAGAATGGGTGGATGAATACCGAAACTTTTGTGGCCTATCTACAATCATTAGTAGACTTTGCAAAGGACAAGGAAATTGAATTTCCTATCATATTATTTGTAGATGGTCACTCTACACATATGAGTCTGGCTGCAGCGGAGTTCTGTTATGATAATGGGGTGATACTGTACTGCCTGGTGCCGAATGCGACACACATTTTACAGCCTTTGGATATTGGCATCTTCAGTCCAATGAAACAAAGTTGGCAAAAATCTGTTAAGGACTGGCAAATCGAACATTTTGGCGAAGTTGTGACCAAAAAAGATTTCCCGGCACTTCTGAAGAAACGTGGGACAGAGTTGCAACGTTTGAAAACGCAGCTCATGGTTTCCGGAAAGCTGGGTTATTCCCATTGTCCATTGAAGGAATAGATAAACAAAAGCTAAGTCCTTCTCAAGTCACAGAGAAAACCCGTGATATTTCAAAGTTAGTTAACGGGACTGCGGATGAGAAAGAGAATAAAAACCCCAAAGAAGGCACAGATAGGAGCCAAACAGAAGATAATTGTCAGGACGAAAGTAGAACTGAAGACATGAACAGCAGTGATATTGACAAAGCAGTTGAAAATGAAAGAATTGAAGGGAATTTTGAAGTATCACAAGCGTTTTGTAAATTACGTGTTCCTCAGCCTAAAGAAAAACGAAATATAAAAAGATTAGGTAATCAATTGCCAGAGGCCATTTCTGGCACAGAAGCTCTCAAAATGCTGCATGCAAGGGAGGAAAAGAAGAAGGCTGATGAAGCGGCTAAGGAAAAACGCAAAGAAGATCGTCTGATGAAAAAGCAGCTAAAGGAAGCTGAACTAGAGAAGAAACGTGCTGAACAATTGGAAAAGACCAAAGTGAAACAAAAGAAGGGTTCAAAGGCAAAGGGGGGCAAGATATCAAAACGGAAGCATGAAAGCTCCGATTCAGAATGCAACACAAGTGCTTTAATAGAAGAAAGTGATAGTGATCATTTTGAAGAAGAGTTTGAAATGTGTCCGAGTTGCAACAAGGGCAACCAGCACCCTTCGATGTGGGTAAAATGTGTTGATTGTGGTACAGGATGGCACTTCATGTGTGCAAATCGCCCCGAATATAATCTACTGGATGAAGATGAGAGGAAAAAGATAGAATTCACGTGTCCCTTGTGTCTGTAGAGGCAAACTATTATGAGTGAAGTAATATAAACTGTTCGTCTTAGGTCAATGCTTATAAAGATTTTGGGTTGAGTCCGAGATCGAATAAATCAAACTTTTGATTGGTCCAACTTTAATTAGCATAATGCATAAACTCTTACCAATCAAAAGATTGAGAACGATCTCAGACTTAACTCAAAAGCTTTATAAGCATGGATCCAGACCTCAAGGTTATACAACTTTCGAGTTGAGTCTGATATCGTTCTCAAGTTTGATTGGTCATATTTTAACTCAGACTCAACTCAAAAGCTTTATAACCTTTGACTCTTAGTTCAAATTTGAATTATAAAGCGTGAATCGTGGGAATTCGATCACTGAATAAGATGTATGCAAAATCATTCAAATGGTTAGCTTTGTGGTGATTCTCATTTAACTGTAGCTGGTACATGTATCCAGGAACGTATATATATACATATACGTTCCTGATATATTCGAAATGCCTTTTAATAGTTATCCGCTCATCTGATGATAAAGAGCAGCCAGTGGAACTTTACCAAAGTTCAACTCTCAGTTACCTCGGTTATTGTGATTGGTGCATGATAGAGTTTCCTCTTGGTTTGTTGAGGTGTGATTAAGAACTTCAATTCCAATTAGACTAGATCTATAGACGAAATTACTTACAGTATAAGAAGCTCTTCTTGTTTCAAGAAAAATGTTTATTTTGAAAGTGTGAATGAATTGATTAATGTTGTTTACGCCGAAAGTTATGTTTGTTGTTGAATTTTACTATATGCGCCTATATAGATATGTCTCTTTCAGCATTTCTGTTGATATTTTTTAAAAGTTTAATTGGGTGTCGATATTAGGGAAGGGGGTGTCGATATTAAGACAGATCGTTTTTATAGCCAATTCAGCAAGGCTTATAAAATGTTGTCTGATTCAATGGTCAACTTTTGCAACTTTATAATAAAGTTTTTGATTTTTAGACCAATGAAACGTGACGTGGAATACCTTGAAATACAGTCAGTTGTGTATATTAGTGCTTAAGGTGTCGATATTAGGCAAGTTTACTCTATATAATTTTCTTCAAAGTTTCACTAAAATTCCAAGGTTTTTTTAGCATTTTTTTTTCGGCTATTAGCTGCCCGCATCTAATACCTAACCGGAACCGCTTTTTGCGATGACGTAAGCAAACCGCACGCGTTGTATCAAGCGTTTTTGTGAGGCTTCCGGGCATGTAGGAAGGGTCCGTTGTATGAGAATGGAGGATAAGTATGGGACTAAACAATTGTTATGAAAATAACCAATGACTTATATTTTATCAAATTTTAGCATTTTCTGATAGCATGCACGTCATTCAAAAGGTGAACATTAAATTTAAACCAGGTGAGTTATTATCTGTTTGATTATCGTAGCGTAAACACTACGTGCACCGGTACCATGGGGTTCCAGGCTACATGTCCTCAGGTGAGCGAATTTAGGGCCATGGCCCTCTTGTTTAATATAGCGTCTATAGGCCCTATAACTAGATGTTCTTAGTTACCTTGAGATTTTCCGAATGTGCAGATCTCAACTCAAGAACAATGTTTATGATAAAGTGTTCTTTTATATGCCGCCCAATATAAATGGTGCATTATTAACAAGGGGGAAAACTCTATTCAGCCAATGATTAAGGGAGAAGGAATTATATTATTTTTAGACATTAATGCAATTATCTATTTGCGCTATTCTTGTTTTGTTATTTCATTTAAAACGTATTGATATATATAAATATTTATTTTGAAAACATCTTAAAAACTGAAATATAAACATTTACAAAAATAAGGGGATGATTACATGTAATCAGAGACTGTATTATACAGTCTCTGATGTAATAGGCTAAAAAGCATAGATATCTTAAAATAAGATATCTATGCTAACAAGAGGGCCTGAATGCCCTGATATCGCTCACCATTTGTAATGAAGCCTGATAGCTTTACCTTTGAATTTAACCCGTTTTATTCTAAATCCATTCAAATTTAAGGTAGTTGTTAATATTTAAAAAATCGCCAAAGTTAATAAAAAAAAAAAAAAAAAAAGAAAGAAAGAAAAAAATTTAGGTAAAGGGGGAAAAAAAACAAAAAAACAGTAATAGGTCACAGGTAGTTGTTGACAAACAAATCAATAAATAGTCAAACGCCAATTTAAAAAAAAAATCAGAAGTGAAAAGTAATCATAAGAACAAAACTCTAAATAATAAATAAAAAAGAGCAATCAATTTAAATATAGCTGCAAGGGTTGCTTTGCGCTATACACATAAGATATAAAATGGCGGATGCAAACCAAGAAAAAAGGAAAAGCAGAATTACTAAGGGTAGATCAAACAACAACTCAAGAAATAACTCGAGAAACAACTCACCAATGGCGGCAAGAATGGAACAGAATAATGATGATACGTGGACCTGTATGGTATGCAAAAAGCCTTTCGCCAATCAGGAAGATAAACTATTAGAATGTCAAAGGTGTAAAGAACACTACTGCATCAAATGCCTAGGAAAAACAGAAGAAGAATACGAATGGATGGCGAAAAGTGACAGTATGTGGTTCTGCACGCAATGTCGGGAGAAGGTGGAACGCAACATAGTGATCGACAAAAACATAGAAGACAGATGCAAGGAGATGGCTAAAGCTTTCGAAGACAGAATAAAGAACCTGGAAGATGAGATGAAACAAAAATTTGATGAAGATAAAGTAAAAGAAATTGTACGAGAGGAATTAAAAGATCAACAACAATCCCAACCCACATCGACAGAAGGCGCAAATAATTCAGAGCAAATTAATTTGATTGTCAGTGAAATAAACGAGAGGAAGAGCAGAGAAAATAACATAATTATCCATGGGATTGAAGAAAAACTTCTTGAAACTAAAGAAAACAGAATCGCCTACGAGAAAGAAGTCATACTCAACATTGCAGATATGTGCGAGGCAGATCTGTCCGAAGAAGATATATTGAGAGTAAACAGAATTGGGAAATTCAGTAGAGAAAAGATCGAGGAAAACCAGATACAGATGGGAGACAATGACGAAACAAGAAAAAAGAAAGCTAAAAACAGCAGACCAATCCATGTAGTGCTGAGAGACCCGAAACTGAAGAAAAATTTCTTTAAGGGAGGTAACAGACTAAAAGATTCCATATCATTTCAACACGCACGGATAGCAAATGACCTTACACAGTCTGAAAGGGAGAGTGAAAGACGAATGCAACAGGATGCCAGGGAAAGAGAAGAGCGCTCGGGGGAATACCGCTTCAAGGTCAGGGGCCCACCTTGGGCAAGGAAGATAGTCAAAACAGCAAAATAAAAAAAAAGACGAAGACAAATGTTAATGACTGTAGTTACACAGTAAACAGTATCGATTGCTTCTATACAAATGCAGATCAATTTTTAAACAAATTTAACGAATTTCAAGTAAGAATTAGGGACACAAAACCTAAAATTATAGGAATAACTGAGGTAAAGGCAAAAAATCACAAATTCAACCTAAACCCTGCAGAATTCAAAACAAACTGGGTTAATGAGTATGAAATGTTTCATTCCAACATATCAAATGACATAGGGAGAGGAATGATTTTGTATGTACACAAATCGATAAAAGCAGAAGAGGTTTCATTGGCAATAGAGTTCAACGAACATTTGTTCATCAAAATTCAAACAAATGCTAGAGAAAATCTCCTTGTGGGGCTTATATATAGGTCACCAAGTGATCAATGTGAAGATAAACATGAAAAACTAAGGAAAATTATGGATACAGTTTCAAAATTGAACTACACACACCTTTTAATTATGGGAGATTTCAACTACCCAAACATAAACTGGGAACTGAACATAGCAAAAAACGAAAATTCATACGAACAAAAAATTGTAGAATGTCTCCAAGATAATTACCTATCGCAACACATTACGAAACCTACAAGATGGAGAGGTACAGACGAACCTAATACCATTGATCTTATTAAAACACAAGACGAAGAAGCAATCGAAGATATAGAATACCAAAGTCCAATTGGCAAAAGTGACCATTGTGTAATTACCTTTAAATATGTGTGTAACGCAGTCATGAGTAACATTAAAAAAATTAGGAAAAACTACAACAAAGCAAACTATGAAGAGATCAAAGAAGAATTAGGGCAAATAAATTGGGAAAAAGAGCTAAATCAAGCAATACTAAATACAAATGAAATGTGGTTAAAATTTAGGGGTAAAATACAAGAAATCGAATCAAGACATGTCCCGACTAACTCACTATCCACAAAAACAAAAGACAGAGTACCCATTGATAAGAAAACAATAGAACTTATAAAAGAGAAAAATAGGCTGTCCAGAAAATTCGTCCAAACAAAAGATCAAGACGTAAGGAAGAAATATAACAGCACAAGAAATAAAGTAACTAAAGCGGTTAGAAAAGCAAGGAAATGATATGAGGAAAATATCGCTAAAGAAGCCAAAAGCAACCCAAAAAAGATATGGCAGTACATTAACTCAAAAAGTAAAACAAGACAAGATATTAGTGAATTATGCACTGACCCAAATGACCCAAAATCAAAAAAAGTAGAAGATAACAAATCTAAAGCAGAAATATTAGGAAACTATTTTGCAACCGTATTCACAAAAGAGCCGGAGGCAGAAATACCAACACTCAAGCCCAAAAGACAAGCTAAGACAAATAAAACAGTAACTATAAACGAAGAAAAAATTGCAGAAGCGTTAAACATACTGAAACCAAATAAATCGCCAGGCCTTGGCGAAATGCACCCAAAATTCCTAAAGGAATTGAAGAATGAATTAAGCAAACCGCTGAACATAATATTCACTAATTCAATGCAGAATAAACAAATACCAGACGATTGGAAAAAAGCTAGGGTAAGCGCAATTTATAAGAAAGGCAACAAAGGGCTGACGTGCAATTATCGGGCTGTCAGTTTGACATCAGTTATATGTAAAACAATGGAACGCATAATAAGGGATCATCTAATAGAACATTTCAAATCTAATAATCTATTTACAAAAAGGCAGTACGGATTCATCTCCGGAAGGTCAACCTCACTACAATTAATTAAAGTCCTTGACGAGTGGACAGAAGCCCTAGACAGGGGGGACGGGGTAGACTGCGTGTACATGGACTATCAAAAGGCGTTTTACACAGTCCCACACAGGAGACTCATACAAAAATTACTAGCCTACAATGTTGACCGAACTACTATCGAGTGGATAGAGAACTATCTTAGTGAAAGGAAACAGCAAGTTTGTGTAAACGGCGCAAGTTCAACATGGCATAACGTCTCCTCCGGAATACCCCAAGGATTTGTGATAGGACCAGTTTTGTTTGTGATCTTCATAAACGACCTGCCTGACCTAGTAGACTCACCAGTGTATTTGTTCGCAGATGATACAAAAATCTTTAGGCAGGTCAGGGATGAAAATGACAGACATATACTACAAAAAGACCTAGAAAAACTAACAGAATGGAGTAATAAATGGCTACTTAGATTTCACCCCGACAAATGTAAATTCTTGCACATTGGCAAAAAAGAACCACCAGACAGCTTCAAATATAAACTAGTTGGGAAAGAACTTGAGCTAATAGAACAAGAAAAAGACATAGGAGTAATAATAGACGATAAACTTAGTTTTGAACAACATATATGCGAAAAAGTAAAAAAGGCAAATTCCATGGCAGCAATAATAAGAAGATCATTCCAAAATTTGGAACAGAAAACCTTCACGCCACTATACAAGGCCTTAGTAAGATCCCATTTGGATTACGCAAGCTCAGTCTGGTGTCCATATAAAGAAAAGCATAATGAAATAATCGAGGGGGTACAAAGGAGAGCCACAAGACAAATTCCAGTATTCAAGGACCTAAATTACGAAGAAAGATTAAGAAAACTAAAGTTGCCGACCCTTAAATATAGAAGATACAGAGGAGACAT
The DNA here is from genome assembly GCA_922989275.2 of Gari tellinella. Classification (NCBI taxonomy): domain Eukaryota; kingdom Metazoa; phylum Mollusca; class Bivalvia; order Cardiida; family Psammobiidae; genus Gari; species Gari tellinella. The sequence goes on from OV277858.1 coordinate 60,668,732, forward strand.
GATAGAAGCCTACAAAATAATATCAAATAAATATGATGCTCAAGTTACCGGATTCTTGAAATTTAGGAAAGATTATACTGAGAGATCCTCAAACAGAGGAAATTCGAAGATGCTATTTACTCAAAGGCCGAAGTACGATTTGCGAAGATACAATTTCACAGTTAGAATAATAAACCTGTGGAATAGCCTACCAGATCACGTGATCTCTGCAAACACAACTAACGCGTTAAAAAATCGCCTAGATAAACATTGGTCGAACCAAGACGTATTGTATAATTTTAAAAGTGAAATAACTATAAACCGGACCGGATACAACAACAAAAATCAAGAAACAAATGAGTCTGACGAAGAGGACCTTGCAGGACCTGTGTCGGAAAACAACCATAAGTAACCATAAGTAAGTAAGTTTGTTGACCTACTGTACCGGTAGTATAGTAGAGTACATCAAAGGCAGATAACTAGAGCCTAAACAATACTGAAATTAAGCCTTTTTCTAGCATTTCAAAGTATATCAAGGGCAGGTAACTATTGCCACAATGATTACATTTCAACAATAATTGCACTCCTTCGAGAACGTAAAGCTACATCCTTTGTGTACAAGTATAATCAAAATCCATTGAAAACTGTAGTTGCAAGAGTGTAAACGCTGTAAAATATGGCATTTTCAGCAATTCAAAGGTAGATATCTCTTGATCTATTTGTCTGATTCCAACCATAATCACCCTTTTTCCAACTCTTATGCTCATATACAATATTGGCAAGTTTGAGAGAGCTTGGATAAATATTGTGGCCTCTAGAGCGTAAACACTGTTAAATATATCATTTTCAGCAATTCAAAGGTAGATAACTCTTGACCTATTGATCCGATTACAACCAAAATCCAAAAATCTCCATGATTTAACTTACTCGAAGTCTTATGGTAATATACAATCTGAGTAAGTTTGAGAAAGATTGGATAAAATTTGTGGCCTCTAGAGTGTAAACATCGTTAAATATGGCATTTTCAGCAATTCAAAGGTATATAACTCTCGACCTATAAGTCTACTTTCAACCATAATCAAACTCATATGAACTCTTATAGTAATATACAATCTGAGCAAGTTTAAGAAAGATTTGATAAAAATTGTGAACTCTAGAGTGTAAACACCGTTAAAAATGGCATTTTCAGCAATTTAAAGGTAGATTACTCTTGATCTATTTGTCCGATTTCAACCAAAATCAAACTCATTCGAACTCTTATGGTCATATACAATCTGGGCAGGTTTTAGAAAGATTGGATAAATACTGTGGCCTCTAGAGTGTAAACACCGTTAAATATGGCATTTTCAGCAATTCAAAGGTAGATAACTCTTCATCTATTTCTCCGATTTCAACCAAAATCGAACTCTTCCGAACTCTTATGGTCATATACAATCTGAGCAAGTTTGAGAAAGATTGGATAAAAATTGTGGTCTCTAGAATGTAAACACTAAAATTGTTGACGCCGCACGACGCACGACGGACGCCGGACAATCAAGGATTGCAATAGCTCACCCTGAGCTAGCTCAGGTGAGCTAAAAAGGGGCACATCATTTAGGCTAGACGGTTGATAGTCAGAAGGCCGATCCTACCTAAGGCCGACCTTAATTTATATAGTAGACCCACAGTCACAAGGCTGACCTTATCTTTATATAGCAATTTGGGTTTCACACCTATTTTAAAGGTATGTCAGGCGCGTGGTGACAATTATCGATAGACGCATAATTATTGTTCATACCCAGATCATAATCGCTTTATATTTGATGCAAATGAGTGTCATTGCAGAATTTCATTACCGTATTTAAATGGGCAATTAACTTACTTAATACCTCAGACCCAGGTTAGTTGTTGCGGTATATATCAGATCAAAATTATGCTAAATATCTTGGTCAGGTAAATGATCTGGATCCACAATGCTGGCGAATGATATACAAGTGGCGAACAAAACTATTTTGGTTAATAGGTAGCTTATCATAATTATCATGAACATTTAAAAATTATTTGAAGTCTGTATCCAGACAACACTCCAATTACTTTGTATCCGATTGATCTGGATTCACACTGCGCGTGTTACTCATTTGGCGAGCAACACTATATCTAACGGTGAATAGGAAAGCAACACTTATACAAGTGTCAAGCGCAGTATTTAACCAGATCAGACGTCCATGTTATCGGAGTCTGATCTGGATCCAAACTGTGTGCAAATTAAATTGAAATCCTATGGTGTAGATGATCAATTTTATCAAAACTATTATTATATCAGACAGTCGACATAAAATTACTCTAATTCTTAGCATTATTGTCTCTAACCGAAGAAACAGAAATTTCGGTGTCTAAAGCGAACTTAATTTCGAAAGAAATGATACATTAATTACCATGCAGTGTTTGTGTCACTATATATATATGTATTAATTAACTGATTCACTCTCCGATTGCTCAAAGCGCAGCGTCTTAATGACGGCTAGGTCACATGACTCATAATGGCGGCCGTCTAATTATCGTCTATAGGGAAAGAAAATATAACAGAATTCGACGTTTTTTCGGCGGAGCTGACTGTTTTCTATTTAGACACACTTTATATTTGGCCACATATTTCAACCAATAATATTTGATCAGAAATTTAGAATTAAGAGCACCTGTTGAAACTGAATTGTCTGATTGGATAATAGCCATGGCTCCAGATAAGGGAATTGTTTCAAAACTTAAAATCTTTATTTGTGCATTAAACCCTGTGGTGTCGCTATACATATGAATTGTCTCTTCGAGACAATCAAAATGAGTGGTAATACCATATGGTTTGGTGCTAAAAGAGGTGAAAAAATGTGATTTGTTTAGTTTACTCACTCTTATCTGGAGCCCTGTAGGCTGGTTTATGTCCCATTACAGTTTTACATGATGTGGACTGTGGGTGTAAAATTTAGAGATACAGGCTGACTGTTTACTACACTAGGCTGATGAGTTTCCACTGTTGACAAAATTATGCTTCTATTTTAAGATATGATCTGAAATCTATTTATAGATATACAGAGGAAGCTAGGTGTTTCGTAATTGTTTACAACCAATTTGTTTTAATTGTTAACTATTTGTACACATTTGCCATACATTAAAAGCAATATTTTATATATGAATACACAATTGTGTTGTTTCATCATTATTTACAAGAGTGAAGTACAGTAGATTGTTGTATCTGTACATTTGTGTATGCTATAGTTTGTTTCAAGAAACTCTATGAATGGAACAATAGATTAATGTGAGGATCTCCTACCAGTAGCTAGGATATGAGTTGAATTATTGTTTTGTTTTGCATTTCTGTACATGATAGTTTTGCATTTTAAATAAAAGTTACTGTTTCAATTGAATACTTGTATTTTTTGCTTTTCAATCCAAGATATTACAATTTTTTGAAAACCTCAATTTAATTCAATTTTGCACACCCATCTATATAGCCTTAGTTCAACCACTCATTCCGCCGAATATCTTTTTTTAAAGATATTTCTTGTTTAAATTGTTAATATTTTCTACCTTTAACACACCAAGAAGCAATACATATATATATATATATATATATATTCAAAACGCACACACATTTGACACAACTCACATTTATATGTACATGTATTTATATTACAGTGTACACTGACGAGAAACATATTTAGCTACACACAATCAGACGCAATGTTACGCGGCGTCTGATCTGGATCCAAACTTGTTTGCCAGTCATATTTGTTTTTCTTAGGTCTTGAAAGCATACTATTGAGTATGTGTTTTAGCTCACCTGAGCCAAAGGCTCAATGTGAGCTATTGTTATGTGTCCGTCGCCCGTCGTCGTCCGTCGTTAGTTGTGCGTCATGCGGGATGCGTCGTGCGTTGTCGTTAACAATTGCTTTAAATGATTTCTCCTCCTAGACCTCTAGACAGATTTCAACCAAACTTTACAGGAGTGTTCTATGGGTCAAGCTCTTTCAAATTTGTTAAAAAAAATTAAAATCAATGCAGAGCTGTGGTTGCCATGGCAACCAGAGTGAACAGTAAGGACATCTTAAAAAAAACTTCTTGTTAAAAACTACAATGAACAGAGCTTAAATAGCTGGCACATAACACCGCCATCAAGTCTTCTGTCAAGTTTGTTCAAATAATGCCCCTGTGGTATAAATTGGCACCATCCCTGTGGTCACAGTTTTACATATAGTGTCATATAATGAACATTTCAAACATCTTCCTCTCTGAATTTAATATGGCTAAAGCTTTTATATTTAGCATTGTAACCGTTCTAGACGCTCTTTACTAACAGACTCGGTGATGAAATGGTTCCGGTCCGCTGCATAGCTAGGTCACAGGAGTTAAAAATAGATTTTTCCAATGTAAAGAGGCGTGTTTGCGACAGGCAGAAATTAGTTCTGATTCGGTACGATTAAATGTTTGATACTCTATAAGTAAACAACGAGCAGTGAACCATAATATTTAGCGTAGTCCACTTTCGACAGCTTAGTTAGATGGACTGCAACAATACAAACACCCCTAAAATCGTGGAAAGTGCCAAGTTGTAAAGTCTATTCACGGTTCACTGCTTGTTGTTTACCTATAGTGTTGCAATAATTGTGTGATAGACGTATTTATTAACTGGTCTGACATTGTTTCCATCAATTTACCGTTGATTCCGAATCTCCATCGGGCAAGATCCGGTGTACGATGTATACAAGTGGCAATCATCAGGGAAGTCGCGATCAGCAGGCAAAGGGTTAATAGTAAACTCATTCACTACCGACCCAAAATGTAGTTTTATTGTAGTTATGGTTTTGAAGCAGATGAGACGTTTTGAGTTATGGTCATTTCGTACCCACGCCTTTTCGTACCCTATTTTTTTGGTCATTTCGTACCCATATTTTTGGTCATTTCGTACCCTTTCAAATTCACTAGTCATTTCGTACCCATATTTTTGGTCATTTCGTACCCTCTAAAAAAAAATTTTATTTCATATATTTCATTATTTTTACGCAAAATTTAATAAGATATATGTTAGATCGGTTAATATGTTTGCTCAGAAATGAAAAAAAAATTCTTATTCTGCTGGTTTTATAATTATTTGAACAGTTATCAAATCCAGTAGTAACTTCGAATCCATATGTTTGGTCATTTCGTACCCACCCCATAAAAGCACGATTGAAGAACAACTTCTCCCAACTTTTACCAAATGTGAAACGTATTTAATGAATGAAAAAAAGAATTAACAAAACAAGAATCTATAAATACATGATATTTAATAGACTTTTGAGAGCTATAAAGACATGCACAATACAGAAAAAACTCTCTTTTACGACCACAAAAATACGACGGCTAATTGGTCAACAATTTTAGTGTTTACACTCTAGAGGTCACAATATTTATCCAATCTTTCTCAAACTTGCTCAGATGGTATATTGCCATAAGAGTTCGGATGAGTTCGATTATGGTTGAAATCGGACAAATAGGTCATGAGTTATCTACATTTGAACTGCTGAAAATGCCATATTTAACAGTGTTTACACTCTAGAGGCCACAGTATTTATCCAATCTTTCTAAAACTTGCCCAGATGGTATATGACCACAAGAGTTTGAGAGAGATCGATTTGGGTTGAAATCAGACAAATAGATCAAAAGTTATCTACCTTTGAATTGCTGAAAATGTCATATTCAACGATGTTTACACTCTAGATGCCACAGTATTTATCCAATCTTTCTAAATCTTGCCCAGGTTGTATATGACCATAAGAGTTCGAATAAGTTCAATTTTGGTTGAAATCAGACAAGTAGATTGAGAGTTATTTACCTTTGAATTGCTGAAAATGCCATATTTAACAGTGTTGAAATCAGACTTATAGGTTGAGAATTATCTACCTTTGAATAGCTGAAAATGCCATATTTAACGATGTTTACACTCTAGAGGTCACAAATTGTATCCAATCTTTCTCAAACTTACTCAGATTGTATATTACCATAAGACTTCGTATGAGTTAAATTATGGTTGTAATCGGAACAAAAGGTCAAAAGTTATCTACCTTTGAATTGCTGAAAATGATATATTTAACAGTGTTTACGCTCTAGAGGCGACAATATTTATCCAAGCTCTCTCAAACTTGTCAGATTGTATATGACCATAAGATTTCGAAAAAGGGTGATTATGGTTTGAATCGGACAAATAAATCAAGAGATATCTACCTTTGAATTGCTGAAAATGCCATATTTTACAGCGTTTACAGTCTTGCAACTACAGTTTTCAATGGATTTTGATTATACTTGTACACAAAGGATGTAGCTATATGTTCTGGAAGAAGTGCAATTATTGTTGAAATGTAATCATTGTGGCTATAGTTACCTGCCCTTGATATACTTTGAAATGCTAGAAAAAGGCTTCATTTCAGTATTGTTTAGGCTCTAGTTATCTGCCTTTGATGTACTCTACTATACTACAGTAGGTCGACAAACTTGAATGGATTTAGAATAAAACGGGTGAAATTCAAAGGTAAAGCTATCAGGCTTCATTACAAATGGTGAGCGATATCAGGGCCTTCAGGCCCTCTTGTATTAAAGACAAGTAACAATTTATAGCTGTTTGACAGTCATGTCCAAGAATGCAGGCCATATTTACAGGATTGACGTTCTTGCTCACTTTAGTATATCAGACGTAAACCATTATCTCCCTTGGTCCACGAGATCAATTATCGATTTGTTAGGCAGACTATCGGGAATCGCTTGATCATCTTAGCCTTGATAAGAAATCACGAATGCTTCGTTATCATTCGGCTGCCTCCGGAACACTGGTTCCGGACTCGTTCCTATTCTCAGCGGGACCTCTGAAAAGCCATTTGTGTTTATCTGCTGATTAAATTGTTACTAGACATTCGCGTTCTACATCAATTATACCCTGACCAGCATTATCGATCGAATCTTTCACTAGTATATTACTCGTACATCCACACTTAACAAACGATAGTATAAATTATGTTCAGACTAAGTAATTTGTCTAAACGTCAATTTGCAAACTGTTAACCAATCGGATCAAAACTAATTGATAGCTAAAATGGTAAAAAACAAAATTAAAATTAAATTAAAACATACAGTTTTCGAATTTCTTTTTAAGGAGTGATTTTCACATATAAGATTAATATGATGGAAATGCGTAAATATGTATGAAAAACACAGAAAAATGATACATGTATTTTCTATTCTATTGCAAACAGTTTGGATCAAGATCAGACCCCCAATAATTATGTGTCGGAAATTACTCTGAAATCAATTTTGATTTGAGTGTTTTGTGTGAAAAACTTTGAAACTGAATGCAATTCTATAGGAAACAATGTCGTATTCATTTAGACTATCTATGTCGGATCATGATCCAAACTATTTGACACGGATTGATCTGGGTAACTCGTGTCAAAGTTCAAGTTTCTGCTCCGGGATAGTAAAAAGGCCCCGGCAAAACTAAAGGCGCGAGTCACTGCTTCTTAACCCTTAATTATCGTGCTAAGCGGGACTTGGCTTATATTTGCAAACAATCTGGATTCAGATCAGATAAGATGCCGCGTTACATAGCGTCTGATCTGGATCTAAGCTGTTTGTCACTCGAAAAGTACTTTTTCTTTAGATTTAAAAAGATCAAAATTAGTTATTATATTTCGCAGACATTATATTTGAAGCAGACGACAAATCAGCAGGATAAGGGTTAAGTTATGACACTTTGTTTCATTAACTCATTCAACCATAAAATTGTTAACTGACATGTTAATTTCCAATTAGGTCTAGTCCATTCTTTACTTTTTAGGGTTGTGTTAAAAATATTGCAAAATGGCAAACAGTGTATGCCCTGTTCAGATGAATAATGCTAGCATACGACAAGTGTACATTTATTGTTTTCTGATTGCTGAGTGCCGGCTAAATTCTGATCAGATCAGTTACTTGCTGTTTGATCTGGATATACATTGTTTGCTTCTGTAATTCAAGTGGAAGAAAAGGTCTAAAAGAGATGAGGGCAAATGTCTTTTTGCATCTGCCAATTTCACTTATAGAATGTTGTGTGTTTCACCTGCGTCTGCATTATTGGCTATGATACATGCATACAGTTGTCCCAAAAAGTGTTTCCGCTATTACAGAACTACCTACTGGCAATGTATCCCTTTAATATGCAAATACAACAAAGTGTTCATAAAAATGTGTAGGTATGTATAGGTTCAACTTTAAGCATCTATACCCCTTTACCCAATTGCCTATTTCTAGTAATGAAAATAAAGGACCACTTAAAGCAGGTTGAAAGTAATGCAGAAGGCGCCTTAAGGCGATTTCTGCTTTACTTTCAGCCTGGTTTAAAGAGGCTCGCAAACGGATTTAGCATTAAAAATAGTAATTTGTAAATATATGTCGAATGCTTATATAAATGGGTAAGATTTAGTTTAGGATAATAAATTCTGTTAAAAAATCCATTTAAAAAAAAGAAAAGAAGAAGCCCTGGTGGGATTCGAACCCGTGACCCTCCATGCGGAGAGAAAACGTGAAAAAATGAGGAAGCTCCTATACTACCTCGGCTACCAGCGCTCTCTATATTTATAGTAGCGAATTAACGTACTTCACTAGTAGCGATAGATAGTACTTTTACTACTTTATTCGTCTCGGGTTTATGCCTGAGCCCGTGTAAAGAAGCAACAACAACAACTATACCGTTAGCTAACGCTATAGAAAAACGATGGAAAATATCTTAAAAAACTAAGATTCGGTGCCGATTCTTGAGACTTTTTTTGGACTGATCATATTTTTTTAATGTCAGAAGCCAAATAATGCCACAAATTTGCTTTTATTTGAGTATTTTATTTTATTTTGACAAGTACACCATCCGGTTGCGAGTCCCTTTAAGCTACCATCTGCTAATATGTAGACAGTATATCTTATGGCGCATGTTTAAAACTGTTTAAATAGGAACTATTTTGCTCAGCGGAGGAATAAATTAAATACGCTAAAAGTCGCTTCTAAGTGGGAAAGGGATACTATGTGTTTCTATCTCATGTAATAAAGATATTTGAATGATCTTTTAGCCTTAATTTTGTTTTAATCAAAACAAAGTAGATCTACTTAACGACCACTCATTGTTGACTGCAAGATATGAATTGTTTCCGATGGAAATAATAGCTTTAACGCGTTTATTTGGAAAGAATAACGCCTTCTCCTCATTCTTGTATTTACTCCATCCTACAAAAGGGAAATAGGCAAACAGTGTAGACTCTGATCAGACGCCGCATTATAGGAATTTCAATATCAAGCAAAACGAAAATTTAAACCAGGCACCCCTGTTTGCTACTCAGATTAAAACATAGTTAACCTTTCTAAAAGTAATTTTCCCCAGTTTAGTGCATTGCGTTTAAACGGAAAAGAGGGGATAACACGCAACGGGCATCTGGATGTTATAGGCGAATTCGTGACAGGTTACACTCAATTTCTGCGCCAACGGAAAGCATCTCGCCAGTTAATGTTTATTTGAAGTATAATATAGGTGTTCGGGATTCAAAGGTTCCACTGTAATCAGTCGAACACAACTCTATTGCTATAAATAGTAAAACCTCTCTATTAGACCACTAAAAGAAGGCTAATTGAGAAAGCTCCTCGTTTTACTGTCACCTTGCTTTAAGCAATCAAACTATTGTAAAACTGTAATAATTAACATAATTAAGTGGTCGTATTAGAGACGTTTTATTATTACTCAGAACAAACATACATGTATTTCAAAACTAAAGCTTTAAAAGAAGTATGTATGTTTGATTTAAGCAAGCTTTGATAATCGAACGCAGAAATAAAGCAGACCATTTTGGGAATGAACTAGTTGGAAGTGGAAGAATTCGACGACCATATGTCGGACTTCTATCCATTGATGCACTATCCCCTTAAAGGAATGGTGCAAAGGAAAAAACTGAGTGACTTACAGGTATAACCAAGCACTCAAAGAAGCCGAGTGACTTACAGACATAGCCAAGCACTCAAATAAGCCGAGTGACTTACAGACATAGTCAGGCACTCGATTGCTGCTCTTGTACAAGAGCAGCAAACGCACAGTCTAATTCACCCCGTCGGTGCAAGACCGGTGCATACAAATACAAATGACACCAAAGGCGTCAGTGATTACCCTTACGGGAATCTATTCAAAGAACGCAAGTATTGCACTTTTCAATGAAATTGGCAGAAGGGAAATTTATGACATCTTAAATAAAACATTTCTAACATTCAGCAAGTTAAAATAAATTCTGAAAGTAATACAAAAAGCTTTTAAATTCACATGGTTACGTGGAAATATATCATAATAATTAATTCTTCATTCAATCTTATACTAGCTGTGCTATCTGAATTAATTTTAATGAAAATTATAAAACGTACATCAGTCGTTTTGTACTCCGTATCGCCACTGGTCCTAGATTAGCATATGAATAAAAGGGGTTACTGGACGTTTCGCTACCCTGTTGTGTTCGCGCTAGTCGTTTCGCTACCTAGCGGGTTTTTACCCTGGACGTTTCGCCACCCGTACATTTTCGCTACCCCCAATATATATTGATTGGGTTATTTACCCTATATGATTCAAAGATTCAAAGATTCAAAGATTTTATTAAGTAACGTAAACATTAACATGTTTCTTGTTACATGATACAATGGATTGTTAATATAGTATACATGACAATTTCCTTGTATAGACTCTGTTGTCCATCTTATCCATATCTGGATATAAAATACCAATATAACTTGGAATTATTTTTATTACCTGAGGTTGGACGTATCCGAACCACATACAATCAAAAGTTTGTACAGTATTACCCCTCAACAGCAACCGTCATTTTCGGATGGTATATAATCTCAGAATCACATGACTTCCCACTGGGAAACAAAAGCAACACAGGAAGTTCCTACAGGAGCCCTCTGCATTACTTTCGTACAACAGTGAACCGCCACCTATTCCACTACGCTAGTGTTGCCTGGTCGCTCAAGAGGGACAATAAAGTAATATGAAAAGATACTGTAAGGCATGAAACCTAATACTCTAATATGTAAACAACAACGGAATTGCAATTTTTTTTTTTACAGTAATACCCCCTTCACAGCGACCTATCTGAAGGATGAACTTAGGTATTTCAGACACCCGTGACTGTCCGCTGCAAGACACAAGCAATCCAGAATACTCATATATACTGGAGCCCTCTGCATTACACTTGTCCTACACTAGAGTTATGTGCTATTTAGAAAAGCATGTGGATGGTCACTGCAAGACAAACGTAGCAAAGAAAGTTCGTACATGAGGTCGCTGACCTAAGCTCGTCCAACAGTACACCTCTACCAGGCTCTAATGAGATATGGGTTCATTGCCGCTCAAGGGGGATAACACTGTAATATGATAGGATAATATTTGCATAAAACTTAGTGCACTTAATCAGGAACAGAAATATAGTTGTTGTACTGTAGTACTACCCCCTCAACAGCGACCCATTAAGCATGGTGAATAGTGATCTTAGAAACAAGTGGGTGTCCAATGCAAGACAAGGGTAATACAAAAAGATCCTACAGGAGCTTTCTGCAATACTCTCATCATGCAGTAAACGACGATCTTCCTCGATTAAGGCATGCTTTAGTGTCGCTTGAGAGGAATAATACCGTATTAATGTTATGATAATATAATACATGAGACATAGTGCTCTTCAACACAACTGAAATATAAATTGTATACAGTGATACTCCTCAACAGCGACTCCAGCGACCTGTGTTAGGAGTATGAAAGATACTTTCCTATACTTTTATACTATTTATGAAGTAAATTATGATTTTAAAGAAGTTAAATGATCTGAAATGTGTAGTTAATAATGAAATTAACAGTTGTCAATTGTAAAAGGCGCTACTTCGAGCACACGTGCTTAAAAAAAGTGTGAAAACTAACGAAAGAAAAGATTAAGAAAATTATGTGTTGTTTGTTGAGATATAAATTAAGTACTCGTAACCGTAATTAAATTCTCATCCATAATTAAATTCTCATCACATTGGTGACACTTTAATTAGGTGTTTATCGTGCCGACACACGTGCACATCCATTATCGCAGAAGTTGTTTTTTGCAGATATGTAGCTACAACAATATATGTTTATCGTACGTTTTAATTGGAAAAATGAAAAAAACGTATATAAATGGTAAACTTGAGGCCATCTTTACATTCACTTTTGAATTCACGATGTCGCGCAACTGTCTGTCATGTGGAATATGTGTTACAAAAAGGCAACAATCGGTTAAATGTGACAACTGTTTGCAATTGCAACACCGCACCTGCACTGGTAAGTTAACTTTTACATCATACTAATCAGTTTGGATCCTTAAGAAAATCACTTTATAATTTCCCAGCTGTCCAATATTTAATAAGTTCTATGTTATGTAAAAAAAAACACCAAAAAACCACATTCAACCCTAACGACGAGTACAGTAAAACCCCTCTATTACGACCACTAAGAAATGGCTTATTGATTTTATAAAATGCAGGTGACCGCTTAAAGCAAGGTGACAATAAAACAGAAAGCTCCCACATGAGCTTTCTGTTTTATTGTCACCTTGCTTTAAGCAGTCGCCTGTCGTAAATACCTAGTAATTCACATAATTTTGTGGTCGTAATAGAGAGGTTCTACTGTATACTCGTCTTTCACAAACAAAGTATCTTGTGACGAGTCCTATGCAAACAGTGGAGACCCTGATTACTTTTGATCTTGATGAAGTACAATGTATATATGCTTTATGTTATCCAAGCTGTCTTTACATTTTAACATTTTATGCAACAAATAACTCATTAGAGTTATTATAAAGATAGATTTGACTTATGCTATGTAGAATATGCATATATATGCATTAACCCATTGAGCCCTATTAACGAATAACAGTCGTATATGAATGGTATATGCAATAAAACCTTTGTATTACGACTACTTATAATTGCGCTAATTGTTAGGTGTTTACGACAGGTGACCGCTTAATGTAAGATAACAGTATAACTCCTCTTTCAGTTGTCACCTGTCTTTAATACAACAATTCAGGTTCAGGTCGTAATAGAAAGATTATTCCGATATGTGGCGATTTATTAAATAAGCAGACAACATTTTAAGCAATTATTCACGCTGAGAGGATAACTGACACTGGTAGCGTGTAGTCGATACACATAACGGTTATGGCACGTGTCATACAGTTCGTGTATCACTAGAAGTTTTCCAGAAGTAGAAATACTTACCTTTGATGTTTAAACTATAGCATCTGATCAGGAACAAAACTGTGTTTTTTTAATAAAATAAAACCCCGATCCACTTTGGCTATACTGTTTTTGGTATACGAGTTGGATACAGATACATTAAATTAACTAATGATTTATCTTCCATGACATATGTGATTTTAAATGAAAGGTTAACTGTTTGGATTTAGATCAAATGTCACGTTCGAATAGGTAAAGAAAAGATTCTCTGATTAGGCATTGAAGGTGTTAATGTAACGAGTCGATAAAACAAAAAGTCACAAGCAGAAGACTACTTCACGCTGATATGATTACAGTAGCCGATACACAAATCGCGTGTGGGACATGTCTTTATTACAGTGATAAGAAATCGTACTTGTAATAATAGTTTCACAAATAACATTAACATTGTAACATGTAATCAGAAGCCAAACAGATATTTTTAGACTAATTACAATGCGACGAAATGCATGGACCTCTGTTTGTTAAAAAAAGCAGACTACAGTTATTCTAATTCACGCTGAGAGGATTACTAATTGGCACGTGTATTACAGTGATAACATCTCGGCACGTGTCTTACAGCGATGTCAATATATCGTGTCACTTTCGTGTATTCGACAAAATAATTTATCTCTTTAAATTGCACATACAGTTTACAGTTTATTTTCATAAATCCAGTGGGCTTGAAAGCCCATGAGGACAACATTAAGCGTTACATAGTTATGTTATAAAGATACATGTACATACAAAATGTATTATAAACAAACAAATATAATAATATGGCGACTATATAAAGGTGTGTCAAGTAATTACTTGAAACTTACATAAACCAAGTGAGACCCAATTGACTCTATTCAAATAAGTTTCGATGTCCCTGAGCAACATATCGTAGGTAATTCTTACATATTTTACATTGTTTAAACTCAAAACTTTTAGCCAATATTTTATGATATTATAATATCTTTTAGTAAGACATGAGCAACGACCAAGCTCTCCATAAATAAAATCATTTTGTGTACTTCTTTTTACATTTAGTATTTTCTTACAATACTGCATATGTACCGTTTCTATATTATTTGCTTTAGCAAATCCCCACACCTGACTACTAAATTCTAGGACGGGTTGAACCAGTTTATCGAATAATTCTAGCCCGTGTTTAACAGATACAAATATTTGTTTAATTTAAATATAGATTTTAACGCTTGACCTGCGAGAGTCCCATGTGCTTCTGCAAATGAACCCCCACTAGTAAAAACAATTCCAAGATAAGTAAATTTATTTACAATTTCTATATGCTCACCATTATAATTGAAAACTAAATTTCTAGGCAATGAACCACCTTTTCTGAAAATCATAATTTTTGATTTATTAACATTTACCTTTAACTTCCATCGATTACAAAAATCTATTAAGATATCTAAAGACTTTTGTAATTCTTCTGCAGTATTTGCAAACAAAACAATATCATCGGCGTATAAAAGCATCAATATCTTAACAAATCCTGTATCAAACATATACACGCACCTCTAGTAAACGTATGAAAGTATGAAAGGATTACTATTTGGCACGTGTATTACAGTGATAACATCACGGCACGTGTCTTACAGCGATGTCAATATAGCGTGTTACTTTCGTGTATTCGTGTTCAGGGGCGTGTCTGGACCAATTTTGAGTTTACGCACCATGGCTAGGGGGCTATAGGGTAATGGGTTAAGGAACGAATCAGAACTTTGTAAATATCTCTCTTTACCCTTATCATGCTTGATAGATTGTTATATGCAAAACTGGATAACTGATGTTTTATAGTTATGGATTTATGCGTTATTCAAAGTTAATGTGCTAATTTTCACCTAATTTTCACCTGCACTGTACAACTTACTATAGGAAAGTTAACTATGTCAGAACTTATGTATAATGATACGAAGATCTAAATGTATTCTTATAATATTTGATCCATTAATGGATAACGTGACAATTGTTAATATTATTTATTTTGTATTGACGAGATACTGTATGTATAAGTCAAAAAATAAAAATATGTTCTGTTCCGTTCTATATTTTGGTTAAAAGACATACACGCACCTAGTAAACGTACTGACTGTGTTAAGGGGTCACTTAAAGGAGGACATATCTTAATACAGAAAGCAACTACAGAAGCTTTGTGCATTACTTTTTATTCAAAATCAAATCTAGAGATACCTCTGTTCCTTATTAAAAACATTTTAGCATATACGTTGTCGTGCATGCTCGTGAAGTGGAGAAAACGTTATTCTTTTCCGTTTAAACGCAAACGAAACGCAAACGCAGTGCATTAAAATTGGTAAAATGACAACAATTTTGACGACTCGTTTTATACTGAGTGGCAAACAGTTTGGAGTCAGATCAGACGCCGAATTATCCGGCGTCTGATCTGACTCCAAACTGTTTGCAATGGAAATAAGTTGAGTGTAAACGCGTTTATTGGGAAAGAATACCGTTTTCTCCACTGTACTCGACATTGCTTTGCAGAATTTGTATTGTGTTTGTTTTAGGGCTATCTATTGGAGAGTGCAGAGAGTTGAAATGGGCAACAACAAAATGGTACTGTCACGGATGTGAAACGGAAGAGCCAAGCACAGAGTTGGAGGATCCGTTAGAATTGTCGGTCATCCACCACATCCCAAGCTCTCCCATCAACCGGATTCCAAACTCTCCCAGATCAGAAGACATTCCTGTCTTAGACGAGGAAATGATTGTGGAAGAGGTACGTCCTGACGAGACGGCATCCAGCGATGATGACGACGATGATGATGATGATGATGATGATAGGTAATGTAACTCTTTCCTCCCTGAAACCTAACAAACATTTTTGATTTTAAAGGATTGATTTTGACAATATATGTCAAAATAACAAACAGTGCAGACCCTGATCAGAGGGCTCCTTAAGGAGCACTCTGATCAGTGTCTACTCTGTTTGCATAGGTTCAACGAGTTAAGGCGTTATAAATATATGATATCGTTATTTCAGTCTCACCCATGTTCATATTACATACATATATACCTCTATATCCATTTCAGATCCCTGTATACCAACTACAACAATGATTCGTTCGTCAGTGCAATTCCAGAGTTGAGAGACATTACATTCAACATCAACTCCACAGTTTATCCAGTAGACAACATACTAGGACAGTAAGTCTTCACACAATGATACGCATTTTATGCAAGTAATTTATTCGTCTTATGAATATTATAGTTCCTTTTCGTACAGCCATGAATATGTAGCACATGAATTTGTTCCCTACAATCTAGAAGTAGTAACTATTAATTACGCTATCATCTATCTTAAATACGTTTCGTCAATAAAATGGGATTTTAAGTCACGTTCTGTGTATCTGTTATATCTTCAGGTCACTCCCTTCCGGACCGGAGCTAGATCCGGATATACCCGCAGACCGTCCACTGGAATATGAAGTTGTAGAAGGTGGCTCAAAACGAGGTGGAAAGATGTTACTAAGCAGTGATGGGTATTCATTCACAGTGAAGGTATTTCTAGTTGATTCATTTAAACCATTACCCCATAGCCAGCCTATGTTTGTTATTGGTGATACGTTATCACTGAAAGCATGTTGAATCTAAGTCTTAATGCGCCTTAATGCACATTCTGCTTTACTTTCAGCCTGCTTTCAGCCACCATCTTGTAGAATATTGAAAATATCCACTGACTGAAACCTATTACGCCCTTTACGCTTTTCTTTTTATAAACACGCATTTTACGCCTGATAGTTCATTCTGCTTTACGTTCAGCCTGCATTCATAAAATACATTTTACAATGTGTATAGTTCAGATTTTATGAATATGTACATGTTTTATATTATTACAGAAATCCAAGGACAACTGGACATACTGGTATTGCTCAGTAAGGACAAAGACTATGCGATGCCGTGCTACAGTTTCGCAGAGAGGAGACCACTTCAGCACTGGAATCCACGGACATTCACACGCCGCTGACCCTGGTCTAAAGTCAAAGACAAAAGTCTCAGTTCAGGTTATAATTACAATTTGCTACTGTAAATAATCCCCATTTCGAGCATTATGTTGTACTTTCAATCTGCTTTAAGTCGTCAACTGTGTTCAACACTCGAACTCGGTAATAGTGGTACGAGTTGTTTTGTCTTTACTTTCACATTGCTTTACGTTTACATCACGTTTATGTAAAAAATGAATTGCTTTTGTATTTCAGGTCAGGCAGACAGCCACAGAACAGGTTTTCCGGGCAGCCGCCGACATAGTGCAGACAACTGTAAGCAACTCTGAGAGTGAGTTCGTGGCCAACATCGACACGCTGACAAGAATGGCAAACAGACAGCGCCAAGTGTTACGCCCACAGAATCCGAGACCGGACAATCCACACTTTGAGGTAAATGTTCCATCATTGGAAGTTATCTGAAACGAAATGTAAATATTGAAAGGTATCATGTACGCACATAAACGCATGCATAAAATGTACATTTATAGTCAAAAATGAAGCTCACTCATAACGAAGTCGTCGGGACTGTCGGATTTCGTTCGTTAAATCAAAACTTTATTCTCTGGGATCTGGGATCCATTCCACTATATTTTAGTTGGAGATGGGAAATAAAATGTGTTACACCAAAATATGTCAATATATCAAATTTCGTTGTAAGTGAGCTTCACGGTAAATGTATTTAATATATTAACCTCTCTTTTACAGATTGATGTAGACTTCTTAAAGGCAGATAGATTTCTGGTTGCGGACCTTGTAGTAGACACAGCTAGACACATCATTTTTGGGACGAATGCTCAACTGACACAACTTTCCAGATCCAGACACTGGTTTATGGACGGCACCTTTAAAGTTGTCAAGGACCCGTTTTATCAACTCTTCACGATCCACGCATTTAGTCCGGTGGCAGAGACCGATAAGCGTGTTTTGCGGTCCGTACAATGTTTTTTTTGCTGTTTCTATACCTCTGAGGTGTGCTCTGGCATCTTTGGGCAATCCGCACAATATGCAAATTAAGGTCGACATTACTGAAAATCTTGTTTTCGCCAATATCTCAGTAACTATGCATGGTATCAAAATAATTTTGGTATCTATCCCCATGTTCTGAGGGGTAAATAGTCAGATAAAGCCATTTTAGCAACGACCACAGTGATATTTTGTGCTGAATAGGCATATTCAGGCAGCCACTACTGAAAATCTAGTTTTCGTCAATATCTCAGTACCTCTGCATGGTATCATAATAATGTTGGTGTCTATCTCCATGTTTTGAGGGGTAAAGAATAAGATTAAACAATTCTAGTTAAGATTACACCAACATTTTGTGCAGAATGGGCATATTTAGGCAGCCATTACTGAAAATCTCGTTTTTCGTCAATATCCCAGTAACTACATATGGTATCAGAATAATTTTGGTGTATATCCCCATGTTTTGAGGGGTAGAAAATCAGATAAAACCATATCAGTATTGATCCCACAAATATATTTATAAGTTTGTGATGAATATGCATATTTCAGCCAGTACTGAAAATCTCATTTTCGTCAATACCTCAACAACTACGTGTACATATGATACATGTATTTAATATGATTCTGGCGTCTGTACTCATGTTTGTAGGCGTAAAGAAGCAGATTAAACCAATCCAGTATTGATCACACCACCATGTTTTGCAAAATATACAACAATCCACTTCAGTGTACTTCCAAGTTACAAAGCATTCCTTTTACTTATAATGCTGTATGTTGCCATTACTGCACTGACTCAGTTCTGAAACAAGTCCTTTTCAACAATATTGTCAATGTCATCGACATTCGGGTGTGCTTATTCTGGCAGGGTACTTCCTCATGGCATCCACAAAATATTGTGCATAGCAAGTGAGTCGCATATCACAGACACATTGCTGTCGGACAGGGTGTATCCGTAGCACAACCACAGCTTATTATTTCCAGCTCATCATGTGCAGCAACAGTAAAGTTTGCTTGCAATACAACTGGTATCAATTATCTAGGGCGTTCATTATGGCAGTCTGAATGTTTCACGATCTCTTTGAATGCCTCTTTAGAAGGTGAAAGTGTATTAAGCTGTCAAACATTTGTAAAAAGAATTCTACCAATCCTTCACAACCAGGCTACTCCACAAACTTCAGACATGTTCGATGTCACCAAGCTTTTGATTCTGTAACAGGCAGTCATGAATTATGTCGCTTCTCAAACGATGTCGTCTATAGCATAAGATAAGTTGCCCACACTGTGCAGTACCACCCCATTCTTAAGAACACTGCCTTTTTCTACTCCGAAGCACTGACGCACAGTGCCACAGCCTGAGAGCACATTGGCGACTGACAGATGTGAAAGCTATTGTTTATGTTCACGTGCAGTTGCGGCAATGTCTGCAGCATGTGAACCTTCTTTTGTAAAACGACAGGTCAGGTTCAACTTTGCATAGAAGTACAGCAGGAAGACGAAATCGTCAATGTCCTCACATACACATTTACAATGTTTGATTCTTTTACACCACTTTCAGCTGCCTTAATCATCTGGTGTATGATAATTACAGCCGCTTCCTCATGATGGGTTATGCTACCTTTTTTGCAGAAGACAGTGTCATCCTGAAATACTGGTACAGTATTAGTCGAGGTAATGGTCATACTATGTCCATTTGGCTTTCTGGATCAAATTCTGACATATCAGATATGACCTGTACGTGTATATACCTTATTCTCAGTTGCTGTAAGGAAAACCTTCTGGAGCGGCAATGGAGTGTGTAACTGCAGTTTTTGTCGTCGTCTGGCCTCGTCACCAGCCCGATCTGTCCACATTCCACTTTTAATCCTGAAGTTGAAGTAGCGATCGAGTGTGTCTTAGCTTGCCACCCTCTTCATAATATCCATCATGAAGCCATTCACACAGTTCCTTGATTAGACCCGATTATAACCCAAATTATAGCACAGTCATCCAGTATTTCTGTCATCTCTGAATTATTAACCTGAGAAGTTGTGCAGCGTGTGTTCCTGCCTATATGGATCAGGTATCGGTCGTCGATCCTCTCACTGAACTACCAACAAGACCATACAGCTGAGCCATAATGCATGGTTTCAACATAATTTTGGTGTCTATCCCAGTGTTTTAGGGGTAAATAATCAGATAACCAGTTCGTTTAGAATTCAGAGATGACAGATGGCTATAAACGATTCTGATCAAGGAACTTTGTGAATGGCTTCATGATGGACATAGTCTGATCATACCTCTACTAACGCTGTACCAGTATTTCAGGATAACACTGTCTTCTGCAAGAAAGATAGCATAAACCATCACGAGGAAGCGGGTGTAATTATCATACACCAGATAATAAAGGCAGCTGAAAGTGGTGCAAAAGAATCAAACATTGTATGTGAGGACATTGACGATTTCGTCTTCCTGCTGCACTTCTACGCACAGTTGATCCTGACCTGTCGCTTTACAAAAGAAAGACCACATGCTGAACAAACTACTGTAGACATTGCCGCAACTGCACGTGAACATAAACAATTGCTTTCACATCTGTCAGCCGCCAATGTGCTCTCTGGCTGAGGCACTGTGCGTCAGTGCTTCGGAATAGAAAAATGCATTCTCTTCAAAGTACTTAAGAATGGTGTGGAACTGCACAAAGTTGGTGACTTATCTTATGCTATAGGCGACATCGTTTGAGAAGCAACATAATTCATGGCTGGCTGTTACAGGATCAAAAGCTTGGTGACATCGAACATGTCTGCATGGAGTTTATGGAGTAGTCTGGTTGCGAAGGATTCCTAAAAAATATTTTTGCAAATGCTCGACAGCTTATGTCACTTTCACCTTCTAAAGAGGCATTCAAAGAGAACGTAAAACATTCAGACTGCCATTTGGAAATCAGCTCCCAAATCAGAACATGAACCATTAGATCCTGTCGAGTTTGGGTGGACACTTGATGAACGCCCTAGATAATTGATACCAGTTGTATTGCAAGCAAACGTCACTTTTGTTCTACAGGAGGAGCTTGAAATAATAAGGTGCGGTTGTTCTACGGATACACTCTGTCCGACAGCAATGTGTCTGATATACGACTCACTTGCCATGCAAAATATTTTGTTGATGCCACGGGGAAGCACCCTGCCAGAATACGCACACCCGACGTGTCGATAACATTGACAATGTTGTTAAAAATGACTTGTTTGAGGACTGAGTCAGTGCAGTAATGGAAGCATACATCATTATAAGTAAAAGGAATGCTTTGTAACTTGGATGAACACTGAAGTGGATTGTTGTATATTTTGCAAAACATGTTGGTGTGATCAATACTGAAATGGTTAAATCTGGTTCTTTACCCCTACAAACATGAGTACAGACGCCAGAATTATGTAAATACATGTATCTATGTACATGTAGTTGCTGAGGTATTGACGAAAATGAGATTTTCAGTACTGGCTGACTAAATTTGCATATTCAGAAACACTATTTGGGTGATCTTTACAGAAATGGCTTCAACTGATTATTTACCGCTAAAAACATGTGTTTATACGCCAGAATTACTTTGATATAATATGTCGTAGATGATGATAGATTGACGAAAACAAGATTTTCGGTAATGGCTGCCGAAATATGCATATTCATCACAAACTTATAAATATTTTTGTGGGATCAATAAATCTACTACATATAGGCATTTATATGGATTTATAAGTATTATATCATGAGTTTATGGCTATATTTTAGTTATATGTATCATTTGGAGTAAAAAAATCGACCAAATATACATTAATACCGGTCATAACCATACCGCTCCAAATCTGGAATTCACCCAACAAAACTTTTGAGATGCGGTCACGTCGCAAAACGAGTTGAATCTACTAGTAGTATATCTCCTAATACCTCCAATAATGGAGAGCTACATAGTACATACATTGGTAACATAACAACTGAGAATAAGGTATATACACGTACAGGTCATATATCTGATATGTCAGAATTTGATCCAGAAAGCCAAATGGACATAGTATGACCATTACCTCGACTAATACTGTACCAGTATTTCAGGATAACACTGTCTTCTGCAAGAAAGATAGCATAAACCATCACGAGGAAGCGGGTGTAATTATCATACACCAGATAATAAAGGCAGCTGAAAGTGGTGCAAAAGAATCAAACATTGTATGTGAGGACATTGACGATTTCGTCTTCCTGCTGCACTTCTACGCACAGTTGATCCTGACCTGTCGCTTTACAAAAGAAATACCACATGCTGAACAAACTACTGTAGACATTGCCGCAACTGCACGTGAACATAAACAATTGCTTTCACATCTGTCAGCCGCCAATGTGCTCTCAGGCTGAGGCACTGTGCGTCAGTGCTTCGGAATAGAAAATTGCATTCTCTTCAAAGTACTTAAGAATGGTGTGGTACTGCACAAAGTTGGTGACTTATCTTATGCTATAGGCGACATCGTTTGAGAAGCAACATAATTCATGGCTGGCTGTTACAGGATCAAAAGCTTGGTGACATCGAACATGTCTGCATGGAGTTTATGGAGTAGTCTGGTTGCGAAGGATTCCTAAAAAATATTTTTGCAAATGCTCAACAGCTTATGTCACTTTCACCTTCTAAAGAGGCATTCAAAGAGAACGTAAAACATTCAGACTGCCATTTGGAAATCAGCTCCCAAATCAGAACATGAACCATTAGATCCTGTCGAGTTTGGGTGGACACTTGATGAACGCCCTAGATAATTGATACCAGTTGTATTGCAAGCAAACGTCACTTTTGTTCTACAGGAGGAGCTTGAAATAATAAGGTGCGGTTGTTCTACGGATACACTCTGTCCGACAGCAATGTGTCTGATATACGACTCACTTGCCGTGCAAAATATTTTGTTGATGCCACGGGGAAGCACCCTGCCAGAATACGCACACCCGACGTGTCGATAACATTGACAATGTTGTTAAAAATGACTTGTTTGAGGACTGAGTCAGTGCAGTAATGGAAACATACATCATTATAAGTAAAAGGAATGCTTTGTAACTTGGATGAACACTGAAGTGGATTGTTGTATATTTTGCAAAACATGTTGGTGTGATCAATACTGAAATGGTTAAATCTGGTTCTTTACCCCTACAAACATGAGTACAGACGCCAGAATTATGTAAATACATGTATCTATGTACATGTAGTTGCTGAGGTATTGACGAAAATGAGATTTTCAGTACTGGCTGACTAAATTTGCATATTCAGAAACACTATTTGGGTGATCTTTACAGAAATGGCTTCAACTGATTATTTACCGCTAAAAACATGTGTTTATACGCCAGAATTAATTTGATATAATATGTCGTAGATGATGATAGATTGACGAAAACAAGATTTTCGGTAATGGCTGCCGAAATATGCATATTCATCACAAACTTATAAATATTTTTGTGGGATCAATACATCTACTACATATAGGCATTTATATCGATTTATAAGTATTATATCATGAGTTTATGGCTATATTTTAGTTATATGTATCATTTGGAGTAAAAATATCGACCAAATATACATTAATACCGGTCATAACCATACCGCTCCAAATCTGGAATTCACCCAACAAAACTTTTGAGATGCGGTCACGTCGCAAAACGAGTTGAATCTACTATATTTAGGCATATATATAGATACAAGAGTATTATAATCAAGGTGTATGGTCGTATTTAAGGTTTTTATTTTATGCTAAGCAGTGAATTGTAGAGTTTTCTCAGTAGATTATAAAGTTATAATCTACAGTGAATTATAACTTTAGGAACTATTTTTTGCCGGAACTACTTTTTTTATTACCTCCCTTTAAGGTGGTTCGCGGGTCAGCTTATTCTGTGTCAGAATTCTTTGAAACCTTGATTAAATTGAAATATACCATATGGAGAGTGAAAAATCGTTAAAATAAAAAAAAGTTACAGTGCCGTTTTTTTCTGACAGGACCTTTTGTCGAAAAAAGCTCCTTTTTTATAAACAGGGATATTTTCTTTATAAAATGATATAACTCAATAATTTCTGTACATTCAAGTAAACTGTACATAGACTATAAGATATTGGGCAAACAAAAGTATTTTATGACATATTTGTTGGAAATATCAATATTTAAAAAAAGTCAAATTCTGAAAATCTCAAATTACAAAATATCTAGCTGTTTAACGTACACTCTTATTAGATAGATACAACTTAATTCTACTAGTCACAAACATTTAATGAAAATCTACAGTGGAATTTACATTTTATACATGATTTCCTGAAATTCTGAAAAAATGTAATCACAAAACGAGTAGCCTCCCTTGAGTTCAACTTTAAAATGCCGTCAGCTCTAAATACTACCATAAGTCAAACCTGTAATAAGGGACCATTGAAAACGGTAGCCTGTAGATCTTTAAAGGCAAGTGACTGCTTAATGCATAACAAAAGTAATGCATAAAAGCTCCTTTAGGATCTATCTTTTAGCATTATGTTTGTCCTGTGTTAAGCTGCCATCTGTCATATAGGCTATAAATACTCACAAATTTAGCTGTCACTTGACTATACTTGCATCTGATATTATTCATTATTACTTGACTAAACATAGCCTGTCCTTTGATCACTGCGTTATGAAATGACTAGTCACTAAAATCAGACAATTTGTTAAAAAAAAAGTTTTGAACCGAGTGGGAATCGAACCTAGAACCGTTGGATTGCAAGTCTATCACCGTATCCACTGCGCTAACAGAGCAGACACTGAGTAAGATCAAACTTTTCTTTATCTAAATTTTCTACTATAAGCACGTGCTGCAAAGATCAGGTGAAAGTCGTCAGCATTTCCGGAACTCGAGATGCGGGCCGCCCGCTGTCGAACCACCTTGATTTAAAACATGATTATTTTCCTTGTAAAGGAAGGTCTGCTCTAATTTTTGTTCAATAAGCTGTGATAATTCTTTTGAACATTACTAATTCAAGCAAAAGCACAGCAAAATGGATATTAATGATAGATATTGACATTTCAAGCTTATGTGAGATGTTGGAAATGAAAATAAAACAGTTTGCCAGATTTGGTAATAAATCCAAACAACAATGTTCAACATAACAGACAATCATATTTTTTACATTAAAAAAAGAAAAAAAAGCGTGAAAAAGTTTTTGCCATTAAACAGTTGAAGAGGTCCTTTTATCTTTCTCTAAGATGTGATGAAGTATCTGATATCATATCTTGCATTGTCAGATCTGTCTAGTGTAGTTTACAGACAGTTTACTGACAATACCATTTTGAAAATGTTCATAATATGATAACAAAACAATGCCTGAACTGCAGTTTTAACCCATTACCCCATAAATTTATACGCCTTTTAACGTCTATAATTTATCCCTCCACTGAAGAAAATAGTTCCAATTCATACAGTTGAGAATATAAATTAAACATTAGAAAAGATTTCTACATTCTAGCAGCTGGTAGCTTTAAAGCATGCTGAAAGTAAAACAGAATGCACCTTAAGGCACATTCTTGCCTACTTTCAAACTGCTTTAAGTGGTCACCTGTCTTCAAAACTAGAAACATAGTATGGGGTAATGGGTTAAGTGTATTTTGTCTCCATCCCTTTAAGTTATCCTCCTTGATCCACGTGTCTCCTTGTTATTTGCTAAACTGCTGTCATCAGCTTCATCCATTTCTGTCATTCATCCAATTAACTTTTCATTTGCGGGTGTTGTTGAATTCATTTCGCTTTTGGTGGAACCATCCAAGCAGAAACACACAGTAAAGAACTCATCATAGTGTTAATTACATAATGTGTTACTAAATGCATGCTTCTGAAAGAATAGGCTATCTCTCTAGTCCAATTACACAAAAACATCAGATTATGTGTTTATTATACCGGTAGATCTCTACATAGCAGCAATTCGTTGTGTTGAATCAGACTGTATAGAGTGAGTGCTGCCATCAATCTCAAATCCTGGCATTTTATATAGATTGGTGCAGAAACTGACAGATGAGGAGACTTCCCGGCTAACCATTTAATACAAATTCCCATGGCAATGTGACATTCAAATACATCTGTGAAACGCATAACATTGAAATTTTCGCAAATTTCCAAACATTTTTTTTTTGAAAAACGCATGTCTCCCCTGGTTATTGTCCAGAAAGTGAAACGAAATCAAAAATCGAGTTTTAGTAAATGCAGTCCCAACCATCCCCTCCTAAGAAGCAACCAGTTAACAAAACAAGAGACATAACGATGTCAAGTCCAGAGTTTACACTGTTGTGCCAAAAAGCACGTTACTTTCGCTCTGTTGACCAAGACAGGTAAATGCGACTATCAAATTTACCCCCATCCCATCCACTTGTTGCACCGGTAGAAAAAAAACCGTGACGGGTTTCGATACTGATCTGTGTCTACTAATCCGATTTCTTTCTTGGTATTGTCTTGTCCTAGTGTTGCTGGCCATAAATAAGTTCCCACCCTGGAAATCTGTCATATGTTTTTGATGTATTTTAGCTGTGTAAGGTAAACAGGAACCTGTTGATTAACTTAAAGTCACTAAGGGTAAATATCTTTCAAAAGCTGAATTAATTTCTGATTAGACAGAGAGGCGTACATAAATTACTGCCACTCGTTTAATCGTTCTTTGTCACTGTTTTGTAGACCCAAATTGGCAATCCTTCATCAAGTTAAGAAGCATATCAAATATTTCAAGATGTAATATTAAATATTCGGAAAAAAGATTCAATTTCCATACAAAATGATAAAACCTACAGTAATTGCTAATTTGTTTCGTTCCACAGCGTGTGTATATCGTTAATATTCAATACACTACATCAGACCTGACTTTCCGTTTGTCCCCAATATATACAGTACAGTACTTACTTTGTGCACTAACTCCTCCATTCCTACAGCTTTTAAGGTACTTCGCATATGCGCGTAGTTTCCATACGATTGTTATGAAACTTTTCATGAAGAATGATAATAGCCTAAGAAACAATGTGTCTAAATATAGGCAAAATTTATCGTGTGGTTTGTCTTTAAGGTCTTTTTTCTGACAAAAAACCTAGAATTTTGATGATTTTATTTTTCTTAAAAATGAATAAAGCTAATGACTATAATTCTCACCCAATAAGTAGTCCACAACATTCATTACAAGAAAAGCTAAACACATTTTGAATAAAGGTGTTCAGAAAGATGTTATCAGCTATTTAAATTTTGCAAAATGCTAAAAAATTGAATTACAAAAAGCTGACTCATTCAATGTATATTTGTTTTCATTTTATTCAAATATATGGTTGATGAACTAGTCAGTCTGAAAAAATTAGAAAATATTACAGTCAGGATTTGTTGTAATAACATATTTTCTTATCAAAATGTGGGATATTTGTTGTTTAGATACAGTTACCTACCATAGAATTAAAACTTTGTCATTAAAATGCATTATTATTTATTCATGGACTTGCATAAAAGGTTTATTATATTGTTTTAACATAATTATAATGGGCAATATCGATCTTGAAAAGGTTAGCGTATTGATAAGCTTCAATGTGTGGCTTTATAGTTCGATCAAATCGTTTACATGTATACCCCGATTTAACTGACTTGTAAGTCATTAAACTAAAACGTACAGGTAAGTGGACATACTTGGACCGTAAACATCACTAGTTCTAATCAACGAAGACTAAACATAACATGTCTCTTGATTACTGCGTTATGGATTGACAAGTCAATAAATCGGACACTAAAAAAAATATTTGGATCGGATGGGTCTCGACCTATGACCTTTTGATTGCTACATGTAGTCAACCACTATACTAACTGCGCTATGAAGGATTATACTAATTCGTATCAACATTTCCTTTATATAAATTTTCTAGTATAAACACGTACGAAAACAGTCTGTGTCGTCAAGACGCATATCCGCTCGCCCGCAAGACCGACTTCCGGTAGCCAAAGGCCTTAAACTACAACCTTATAAGTTTGCAGACTATTTCCAGGCACATATGTCACAGAGATCAGATTTTGATCTGGTCTTTTTCCACAGATTTGCATTAGATTGTTCGTGCACTCAGGGTCTGATGTGGTTTTTGAACTGTCTGCATAAAAGGTGGTCTGCCGTCTTCTCTTATTTGGGGCTCGAACGTGTCTTGATCGATATTATATGTATATCTCTGAAATCCGGACAGTTGTGAGGGTTCAAAAAGGATCTAAAGACGAAAAGTTGTATTTTGGGTTGCGATGGTGTTGCATAGAGCTTTGATATGAGTTTTCTGTAATATAATCGTGCTACATTGAACGACTAGTCTACATGTTAGGGAACCGTTGGTGTTTGTGTCCGGTTTTCAGATGTGCTACTGTATTTCTACATACGACCGTGGGAAATTATACTATATCCGATCAACGTCACAATATGACGTCATACAACCATAATTTTATGTGATGTAATGCTTGTGTATATCATATATTAGCACATGGCTTGGAGCTCTCGGCCAATCAGATGCCTCAAAAACCTGTGAATATATCGTTTATTTCAACAAACCATGGAATAACTAACAAACTGTTCACTTATTCCTCGCTTCCGTCATCTGAAGGCAATTTGACGTCACAATTCTAAAAACAGCTGAGGTCAGAGGTGAACTGCACACGCTTCATGACGTTATATTATGTACAGTGAGACCTAGACTTTAAAGACAATTACTAATGAATTGTGCTTACATATAGAGCTCCAATAAGCGTTATTTATGTTGGTGTCTAAGCATGCTTAATGTCTCAAACTTATCATTTGAAATAACCTTTCAATTTTAGTAAAATATTACAAACAAAATGACTTTTTCGTCTAAAACAGAAATCAGAAACGAATGGTTTTCTTGTTTTCCTCGAGCCCAAGCCAGTGCTAAATAGGTTAGACCATGGTTGCGCGCGAATAAACGACATAGTTGTGCTAAATAGGTTAGACCATGGTTGCGCGCGAATAAACGACATAGTTCTCGGAGGCTACGCCCCCTCGAACTATATCGTTTATTCGCTTGCAACCATGGTCTAACCTATACATATTATATCGTATGTCTTGCTTAGTCTGGTTCCCGTCGTGCTACAAGAACGGTGTTTTTAATTTTCACTTTATTACTGGATCTAGAAAGATTTCGCTTCTGCTGTTTTCATGGGGTCTCTAACCTGCCCTGATATATCTGTTCAAGTCAAAAGTTGAAGTGTTGGCTATATGACTTTCTGCTGACAGCAGAAACAGCCTGTAAAAATGATATACTTAGTCTTATCAGTGAGCCCCTGTGACGACAAGATAATTTTTTACGGGCGCCGTCCTCAGCGCATGAAGTCTAAAAATAGCTCGCTGTCTCTTACTGTACACATAGTGGACTAAGATCTACTATTTTCAGTTTCAAATCTGCATGTTTCTTTCATCTGCTATTAAACTGCTTTGTCTCTGCATATTTAACCCTTTGCCTGCTATAATCCCGACTTAATTAGAAATTGCAAACGGGTTGGATCCAAATAAGACAGCATTTGATCTGGACACTGATTGACACTCATCTTTATTATTTGGCAATTTATAATTGCATAAATCTGAATTTAACTAAACTTGCTAACAACAATTTCAAAGCAGTCGTTTTTACAGCAGATAAGGGTGAAAGCTGTATATGTATGAAATACAGTACTTTTATGGTGGGCCTCATTGGGATTAGTCGTTAGACTAAACGAGTCACCCTCGTAAAAGACATTTCCTGACATACTTTCGGTGATAACACCTAACCAGGCTGTTCATACCTCTAGCAAAGAACCACTGAAGTGTCTCATGTGAGGCCCGTTTCTTATATTTAATAGTTTGGTTAGAAATACCCATTGAAAAGGCTCTCAGGTATGAGTATGTCAGGGCCTCTCTAGGGAGAGTGAGATGGCTGTGACATTTGCTTTATGCTTTTACAGTTACCTTCACGCCATTCGAGTACAGTGAAGGGGGGGGTCAATCAAAGAACTGAGGAAATGTCTTTAAATAAAGTCATTTATTCGTTCATTCATTTGTACAGATGTGTGCGAACCTATGATAGATAGGCAGCATGAGCTGTGTCAACGCCCAGTTCAGCTTTATATGTGGCGCATGTTAAACTTTATATGTGGCGCATGTACCCGTAAATTGTGACTTTACAAGTCATGACGGAATCTTGGAGGTAAAATATCTCTATTTATCTAGAAGCTATGTAGTAAAACCTCTTTTTACAACCACTAAAACGAACGCTAAGTAAGCTAACTGATTATGAGAGAGACATGTGTCATCTTAAAGCGAGGTAAAAGTAAATGAGCTTTCTGTGTTACAGTCATGGGACATAATTATTCGCCACCCTGTGAAAAAGTTGCTTATTTTTATCAGTCTTTCTCAACTGTTTGTTAGAATTAAAACTCTAGCAAACATTCAATGTACAGTTCTATTTGGTTTTAAGAGTTGGAGCAAAGATCCGTTAAATGTTTCCTAGTCTCGAATTGAGCATGTGATTCTTTGGTTCTTGTTGCTAGGTAATTTTAGAATGTACATGCAAAAAATGAACCATGATCTCATTATATGGTTGCCATGGTAACAACAAATGAAAACTATGTAAAATTCCACCTGATTAACGATCACCTTACATGTGCGATTAAAAGTAAAATAAAAAAATGTCATTCCAAAGCTCTGTTTCTTCGTGTTCAGTCGCACAGTTCTAAAATTCAGCCGGTAAACTTGATTTCCCATGTTAATTTTAGCATCTGTCGCATGTCAGTAAACTTGAATATAAACAATTTCTGTAACTTTCTTTAATTTTCTTTTGAAAGTGCATTACTGAATGGGAGAATATGTTTTTAAATTAAAACGTTCTTCAATTCTAGATATTTCTCACAAATATTACCATAGCAACCAGTTTAGCGGAACGAGTCAACTTTTTTCATTTATATTCTAAAGTTGCCTAGCAACAGATGTTCTGGGTCCGAACAGCAGAGAATAGATCTATATTTGAAAAGTCAACACCCTAGCCTTTAAACTGCCCTACACTGTTGTGTAATTTGGTGTTCGACAATTTTGTGGCATCACCAGTAATGTAAAATATGTGTGGAAAAAATGTCAAAATTTCGTCCGGTGGCGAATAATTATGTCCATTGACTGTACTTTCATCTTACTTTTTAAAAGCAGTCATCTGCCTTAAAGCGACTCGCAACCAGATAGTGCATTCGCAAAAATAAAAGAAAATACTCAAATATAACCAAAAGGGTAGCATTATCGTGCATCTGGCATTGGTTAAAAAACACCCAAGATAGAATGTCTTCAAATCTTAGTTTTTTAGTTATTTTTCATCGTTTTATCCATCGCGTCTACAGTTGCTATAGAAATTGATCACGGGCTAAGACATAAACCCGAGCCGAATTATGCTGTTGTATGTACTCTTCATCGCTTCCCACTGAAATACGTTAAATCGATCCCATGAAAAGTTACGTGGCTTAGTGGGTCAAGCAGTGTCCTCATTTTGACTTATGTCCGCCCATGCCGGGTCACGGGTTCGATTCCCACCAGAGCTCAATTTTTTTTATTGAAATGCATTTTTTAAACTAATGCTAAAAAGAAAAACTGCTAAAACTTTACTTTGAAGTAATGTATTGGGCAACATTTCTAAAGCAGACGATATAATGGGGTTGAAAAGTATCTAAAAAGCAGACGATAACGTATGCCAATAAAGGTTTACGGAACAGTTAAACCTCTCTATCACGACGACAAAAACGAAGGCTAGTTGATTGTATAAAATGGTACAGCTTAAAGCAATGTTGCAGTAAAACAGAAAGCTCCTAAAGGAGCTGTCTGTTTTACTGTAACTTGTTTTAAGCAGTCATCTTTCGTAAATTCTAAGCGTTGACACAATTTAGTGGTCGTAAGGTTTTACTGCAATTACCCACGAGTTTTGAAAACTGCTCGCTATGACTTGAAGCTATAAATTGCGAACAATCGGGACTCTTGCACATGTGGTCCGCACAGAATTATACAGTTTCAGGGCTGCCATTTCTCCGGATTTTTCCTAAATCTTCGGATTTTTTTTCTAGAACATGGCAGCTTAAAGCAGGCTGAAAGTATGGTGCATTCTGCTTTACTTCCAGCCTGCTTTAAGTAGTCACGTGTCAACAAAACTAGAAACAGGCTATGGGGTAAAGGTACGATTCGTAAATTCGCACTTGAAAAATGCAAATTTGGAAATCTTAGGATTTTTCATGTCAACTTATGGTAGCCCTGCAGTTTAAATCAACTCCCCCCAAGGTGTGCTTGGAAGTGCGATAAGTATCTTATTGTTATGCTGTACAGTGAAACATGTTTAAGCTTTATCACTCAAGTAAGGAAGTGAAAACATTGATGTTTTTCATAGATGTACTTGCATTCAGGGCAGGCAGCTGACCGGTCTGTAATATTTTCATTTCTGTTTATCTTACTTTTTTGCATGTTATCGCTGATATCCATTGCTACGAGTTTGTATCCAGATAAGACGCCGGGTAACTCGGCGTCTCATCTGGAATCAAACGGTTTGACGCCATGACTTTATTTAACCCTTTCATTGCCTTAACCCATTTACACTAGTTAATTGCAAACAGTTTGGATCCTGATCATACGTATCGCGGCTTCTCGACTGGGGCCTGTCTGACGAAGCGCTGTACGACAAAAAAAACCGACATTGAAATGCTGATTTCACCATTGAATATTGTCTTGTCCCAGATAACATTCCAACGTTGGCCCAATGGTGTTCTCTTTAGGGCTGCCATAAGTTGACATGAAAAATCCTAAGATTTCCAAATTTGCATTTTTCAAGTGCGATTTTACGAATCGTACCTTTATCCCATAGCCTGTTTCTAGTACTGTTGACATGCGACTACTTAAAGCAGACTGTAAGTAAAGCAGAATGCGCCCTAAAGGCTGTTTTAAGCTTCTATAAACTGGAAAAAATCCGAAGATTTAGCAAAAATCCGGATAAAATTGCAGCACTGTCTCTTTGTAAAGATTCTTTGTAAATGTTGGCAAATGACGTTTAATAATTTTGACTTACCAGTAATGTCCAGTATCGCTTTTATCGGCTTTTTTCGAAATAATTTACACCCGGAAGTAAATTTAAAACCTTGCGATCGCCATTTTCTTAGGCATAATGACGTCATATTGATGACGTCATTAGCTTTTACGTCAGGAAATACTTCTATGGTACACTGTACAGGCCATCGGATTTTGCGTAAAGTAGAGCGGATTAAAATCGATTTTATTTAACTTTCCCCACCTACTCCAACTTCCAACTTT
This sequence comes from Gari tellinella, assembly GCA_922989275.2. Lineage (NCBI taxonomy): Eukaryota > Metazoa > Mollusca > Bivalvia > Cardiida > Psammobiidae > Gari > Gari tellinella. The sequence goes on from OV277858.1 coordinate 60,702,302, forward strand.
TTGCAGTGAGATAATATACATATCTAGTTTCGCCGACAACAATCAGAAATTCTTTTGCAATTTTGTCTAGGTCGAATTTTATATTGAATGGCCTAGTTGGCCCGATGTAGTTTTGCTCGTTGCGGTTCGGTTGGCCCAACGGTTGGCGCATCGTTTGCCCAACGTTGGGAAAATGTTCTTCCTACGCCTGAAGCTGGACGTCATGATACGGCTGAAATACAGTTAGCGCCAGACATAAAACACAAACAAAATCAAACATTTTAATTGTAAATTCTTTAATTATCAGGGTTTATCTAAATCTTTGAAAACACATAAATATCCTAACTTTTCCTATTCCATTATCCACTCCAGCTTTGAGTTTCTGGTGCACACTTTTTGCCAATTATAACATCAATATATATCTATTTAACCCTTTGCCCCATGAATATGCCTTTAATTTACTCCTCCACTGAAGCAAATAGTTCCGCTTCATACAGTTGTGAATATGATGCATCATGAAAAATAGTTTCTATATGATATCCTAGCAGAAGGTACCAAGTAAAGCAGTAAAAGTAAAGCACAGTGTGCCTTAAGGCATATTCTGCTTTACCTCAACCCGCTTTAAGTGGTATCCTGTCTTCAAAAATAGAAACAATTTATAGGGTAACACTTTAACCAATTACCACGACCTTCAACTGGTCTCAGTGCTAAAAGTAGGAAAAAAGTAGGAAGTTTTCAAGGGGAAAAGTAGGGAGATTATCAATAAAATAGTAGGAATAGTAGGAAATTTTAGATACAAATGTTTACAAGATAACCTATGAAATATTCATGCTCATAGAAAGTAAACCACAACCTTATATGAAAGATATTCTCACCCCAAGACATTTTAACACTTTGATTATAAATTAATTCGGTCCAACAGGCCCCAGAGACGGCCAAATATGCGCAGGGGGGTTCGGGGACACTCCCCGGGGAATTTTTGAAATCAAGTGCTTCATTTCCTGCATTCTGGGCCATTCTGATGGTGCTTGAAGACTTTTTAGGCAAACAGTAGGAATAGTATGAGGTTTTGATTAAAAAGTAGGAAAAAACACAGAATTATACACTTTTTTATAATTCCGTGGAAAAAAGTAGGAACCGTTGAAGGCCTGATTTCCCCATATCCTGCTTCTAGTCTTGAAAACAGATAACCACTTAAAGCAGGTTGAAAGTAAAGCAGAATGCGCCTTAAGGTGCATTTTGCTTTACTTTCAGCTTGCTTTAAACTATCATCTGCTAGGATAAAGATTTTTTTTCTCAATAGTACACAACCATAACTTAATAATTTGGAACTATTTTCTTCCCTGGAGGAATAAATTAGAGGCGTAATGGGTTAAACAAATATTTAAGGTTCACAAATATCTGCTTATATAAAGGGGACAACATCCTTTTTGCCATAAGCTGCATAATTGTTTAAATTCTGCCCTAGCTACCCTAAAATCATTTTTCAGACTTCGAAATTTAAGTATTTTCTCCATATCTGGATTTTAACATGCCTAAAGCTATAAAAGCATTAAGTTTCTAGACGCATGCAGTTCAATTTCATTATTTGCAGGCATTAACCCTTTACCTCATAAATATGCCTTTAATTTATTCCTCAACTGAAAATAAATGTTGCACTTAACATGTACATACCATAGAACTATTTTCTATATTTATTCCTATACTGAAGAAACTAATTCCACTTTATACAATTGTAAATATGCATCATAAAAAATAATGTCTATATGATATCCTACCAGATGGTAGCTTAAAACTGACTGAAAGTAAAGCAGATTGGGCCTTGATGCACATTCTGCCTTACTTTCAACCTGCTTTTACCCAATAGCCAATTTTAGTTTTGAAGACAGGTGACCAGGTAAGTAGTAAAGCAGAATGTGCCTTAAGGTGCATTCTGCTTAACTACTAGCCTGCCTTTAGATACCATCTGCTAGAATTTAGGAAATATTTCTTACGACATACATTCATTACAATATTAAATGGAACTACTTTCTTCAGAGGGGGAACAAATTAAAGGCATGTTTATGGGGGATGGGTAATAGGTTATGTGGGCATCTGTCTTTAAAAGGAGAAACAGGCTTTGGGGTAAAGGGTTCAAGACTGAAAACCAGATGGCAAGTTGATGTTTTTCAAAACAAGAGGCCCATTCGCGCCTAAATATCTCTCACCTGGGAAAACACAGACAAGGGGCATATGGCCCTTGGGATGGGATCATTTTCACCCTAATGATATAATTTCAAAAATATTGCTGAAGAAACACACAAATGAAGTTTTCTGTCAAATATCTAAGCTCATGACTTTGTACATGATTTCAGACAGTAAAATCTATTTTTAGCTAATGTGACCCAGATAATATGCAACTGGTCAGAATCATTTAAACAATACATGTATTGGTAACGGGCAACTTGTTTGAAGATTTGACTATATAACTCTGTAAAACTGTGACCCCGGGGTGGGGGCATTTCTTACTCTAGGGACATAATTTGAACAAGCACCTTAGATCTGATATCCCCTGCCGCAGCGATTGTTGAGAAGAAAGTGGCAAACATTATTGTGGGAGGAAGGGACAAATGGTGATCACCTGTCTTTAGAGATCAACATTCAAAAGCTTAGTATAGTGGTTGACTATAGTCGGTTGATTAGCAATCCAAAGGTCATAGGTTCGAGACCCATCCGATCCAAATATTTTTTTTAAGTGTCCGATTTATTGACTTGTCAATCCATAACGCAGTAATCAAGAGACATGTTATGTTTAGTATTCATTGATTAGAACTAGTGATGTTTACGGTCCAAGTATATGTCCACTTACCTGTACGTTTTAGTTTAATGACTGACAAGTCAATTAAAACGGTATACATGTAAACGATTTGATCGAACTATAAAGCCACACCTTGAAGCTTATCAATACGCTAACCTTTTCAAGATCGATATTGCCCATTATAATTATGTTCAAACAATATAATAAACCTTGTATACAAGTCCATGAATAAATAATAATGCATTTTAATGACAAAGTTTTAATTCTAAGGTAGGTAACTGTATCTAAACAACAAATATCCCACATTTTAATAAGAAAATATGTTATTACAACAAATCCTGACTGTAATATTTTCTAATTTTTTCAGACTGACTAGTTCATCAACCATATATTTGAATAAAATGAAAACAAATATACATTGAATGAGTCAGTTTTTTGTAATTCAATTTTTTAGCATTTTGCATAATTTAAATAGCTGATAACATCTTTCTGAACACCTTTATTCAAAATGTTTTTAGCTTTTCTTGTAATGAATGTTGTGGACTACTTATTGGGCGAGAATTATAGTCATTAGCTTTATTCATTTTTAAGAAAATAAAATCATCAAAATTCTAGGTTTTTGTCAGAAAAAAGACCTTAAAGACAAACCACACGATAAATTTTGCCTATATTTACACACATTGTTTCTTAGGCTATTATCATTCTTCATGAAAAGTTTCATAACAATCGTATGGAAACTACGCGCATATGCGAAGTACCTTAAATACTATCAAGAACTTATAATTGTGTGCAAGTATTATCAAAATAAATTCAGAGCTGTAGAATTTACTAGAGTGCAAACACTGTTAAACATGGTATTTTCAACTCATCAAGGGTGTAACAATCTCGACAATTTTGTCCGTTTTCAACAATAAATGAACGCATTTGAAAATTAATTGCTATGTTTTTATACTTAATAGTAGATCTATAATAAAGTTTTTATAAAAAAATATACACATTTGTCCATACTAGCGTGTAAACTGTACTAAAAGAAAGCCTTTTCTTTCTAGCATTTCAAAGTTCATGTGTACATACAGGGCAGATAACTCTTGTCACAAGTATCTTGTTTTGAAAATAATTCCACCCTTTCAAGAAGTTATACTTATTATATATATTCTATGCAAGTATTAATAAAACTCTGTTTAAAACTGAAGTTACTAAGAGTGTAAACACTGTTAAATATGACATTTTCAACTCATCAAGGGCAGATTACTCTAGACTAATTTGCACATTTTCAACAATAATTGAACTCATTCTATAAATAATAGCCATATATGGTTTAATAATTTGTTTTCAACATCCATTCACATTTGTACACACTTGCATGTAAACAACAAGAGGGCCTGAATGCCCTGATATCGCTCACCTTTTATAATGAAGCCTGATAGCTTTACCTTTGAATTTCACCTGTTTTATTCTAAATCCATTCAAATTTGTAGTATAGCATGTACACAACATTGCAATATGACACATTCTAGTATGTATAGTAGAATACATGAAAGGCAGATAACTAGAGCCCAAATAATACTGAAATGAAGCCTTTTCTAGCATTTCAAAGTATATCAAGGGCAGATAACTCTTGCAACAATGATCAGATTTCAACAATAATTGCACTCCCTCGAGAACTTATAGCTATATACATTGTGTGCAATTATAATTAAAATCCATTGAAAAGTGTTGCCTCTAGAGTGCAAACACTGTTAAATATGACATTTTCAGCAATTCAAAGGTGGATAACTCTTGACCTATAGGTCCGATTCCAGCCATAACCGAACTCATCCGAATTCTTATGGTTATATACAATCTGAGCAAGTTTGAGAAACATTGGATTAAAATTGTGGCCTCTAGAGTGTAAACACCCTTAAATATGGCATTTTCAGCAATTCAAAGGTAGATAACACTTGACCTACAGGTCTGAGTGCAACCTTAATTAACTCATCTGAACTCTTCTAGTCTCATATACCATCTGATGAAGTTTGAGAAAGATTGGATTAAAATTGTGGCCTCTAGAGTGTAAACAACCTTAAATATGGCATTTTCAGCGATTTAAAGGTCGATAACTCTTGACCTATACGTCCGATTCCAACCATAATCGAACTTATCCGAACTCTTGCGGTTATATACAATCTGAGCAAGATTGGGAAAGATTGAATTAAAATTGTGGTCTCTAGAGTGTAAACACTGTTAAATATGACATTTTCAGCAATTCAAAGGTGGATAACTCTTGACCTATATGTCCAATATCAACCATAATCGAACGCATCCGAACTCTTATAGTAATATACAATCTGAGTAAGTGACAGAAAGATTGGATAACAAGAGCACCGAAAGCCGGGCACATTATACGCCCGTCAAATCGATCTTAGAATGTAGTCATACTAAAACCCTATCAAGGTAAAGTGGAAAAAAGGGGAATAATCTTGAAAGTTAGGGGTCATATGCTGACCAAGTTTCAAAAGGATTGGAATAAATTAGTTTGAGTACGAGAGCGGACAAATTAAAAAATGCCCGTTTTTGACGTAAAAGGGGCATAACTCTTGAATGGCTTGGGCAATTGTACTGGTTATCGAACTTGACTTAGACATTATGGTCATACACATGCTGACAAAGTTTCAGAAGAATTGGAATAAATTTGTTTGAGTACGAGAGCAGACAAACTAAAAAATGCCCGTTTTTTGACGAAAAAAGGGCATAACTCTTAAATGGCTTGGGCAATTGTGCTGGTTATCGAACTTGGCCTAGACATTATGGTCATACACATGCTGACAAAGTTTCAAAAGAATTAGAATAAATTTGTTTGAGTTAGAGAGCGGACAAACTAAAATATGCCCGTTTTTTACGAAAAAAGGGGCATAACTCTTGAATGTCTGAGGCAATCTTGCTGGTTATTAAACTTGACTGAGATATTATGGTCATACACATTCTGACCAAGTTTCAAAAGGATTGAAATAAATTTGTTTGAGTTAGAGGGCGGACAAACTAAAATATGCCCGTTTTGACATAAAAAGAGGCATAACTCTTGAATGTCTGGGGCAATCTTGCTGATTATCAAACTTGACCGAGATATTATGGTCATACACATTCTGACCAAGTTTAAATAGGATTGAAATAAATTTGTATGAGTTAGAGAGCGGACAAACTAAAATGCCCGTTTTTGACGAAAAAAGGGACATAACTCTTGCATGTCTTAGGCAATCTTGCTGGTTATCGAACTTGACCGAGATATGATGGTCATACACGTTCTGACCAAGTTTCAAAAGGATTGGACTAAATTTGTTTGAGTTAGAGAGCGGACATGAAAAAGTTACTAAAATGCCCGTTTTTGTTGAAAAAAGGGGCATAACTCTTGAATGTCTGGGGCGATCTTGCTGGTTATCAAACTTGACCGAGATATTATGGTCATACACGTTCTGACAAAGTTTCAAAAGGATTGGACTAAATTTGTTTGAGTAAGAGAGCGGACATGAAAAAGTTAACGGACGGACAGATGGACAGACAGACGGACGGACGGACGGACGGACGGACGGACGGACGGACGGACGGACGGACAGAGCCACGACATAATACATCCCGTCTGAAGACGGGCGTATAAAAATTGTGGCCTTTAGAGTGTAAACACCAAAATTGTTGACGACGGACGACGGACGATGGACGCCGAACGCCGAACGCCGAACATTCAAGGATTGCAAAAGCTCACCCTGAGCTAGCTCAGCTAGTAAAGCATTGTGTGGCATTACTAAGTACATAAAGGGCAGATAACTCTTGCCACAAAGTATCCTTTTTTGACAATAATTGCACCCCTTCAAGAACTTATATTTATATACATCATGTGTAAGTTAAATCAAAATCCTGATCAAACCTGGCTGCCACTTTAGGTTTTGAAATAACGTCAGATACACTGCCTTAATTCTAACTTTGAAACGACATTGAAGAAAGCAATATTGAAGCAGATGACAATTTGGCGGTAAAGGGGTTAAAAACCTCCCGATAAATTTGATCATGAAAGGGAGAAATAGTGTGGATACTGATCAGATAACGTGATTCTGAGAATAGCCCGTCAGCTCTAAAAAATAGTCATAAAGCACAATTGCAAACAGTTTTGATCTTGATCAGACGCCGCGTGACGCGGCCTTTGATCAGGATCAAAACTGGTTGCAACTTGCTTTGAAATAACGTCATTTATACTGCCTTAATTCTAACTTTGAAACGACATTGCAGACAGTAATATTGAAGCAGACGACAATTTGGCGGTAAAGGGGTTAAAAACCTCACAATAAATTTGATCATGAAAGGGAGAAATAGTGTGGAAACTGATCAGATACCGTGATTCTGAGAATAGCCCTTCAGCTCCAAAAAAAGTCATAAAGCACAATTGCAAACAGTTTTGACCCTATTCAGACGCCGCGTTTGATCCTGATCAAACCTGGCTGCCACTTTAGGTTTTGAAATAACGTCAGATACACTGCCTTAATCTAACTTTGAAACGACATTGTAGAAAGTAATATTGAAGCAGATGACAATTTGGCGGTAAAGGGGGGTTAAAGACCTCATGATAAATTTGATCATGAAAGGGAGAAATAGTGTGGATACTGATCAGATACCGTGATTCTGAGAATAGCCCTTCAGCTCCCAAAAAAGTCATAAAGCACAATTGCAAACAGTTTTGATCCTGATCAGACGCCGAGTAACGCCGCGTTTGATCCTGATCAAACCTGGCTGCCACTTTAGGTTTTGAAATAACGTCAGATACACTGCCATAATTCTAACTTTGAAACGACATTGTAGAAAGTAATATTGAAGCAGATGACAATTTGGTGGTAAAGGGGTTAAAAACCTCACGATAAATTTGATCATGAAAGGGAGAAATAGTGTGGATACTGATCAGATAACGTGATTCTGAGAATAGCCCTTCAGCTCTAAAAAATAGTCATAAAGCACAATTGCAAACAGTTTTGATCTTGATCAGACGTCGCGTGATGCGGCCTTTGATCAGGATCAAAACTGGTTGCCACTTGCTTTGAAATAACGTCATTTATACTGCCTTAATTCTAACTTTGAAACGACATTGTAGACAGTAATATTGAAGCAGACGACAATTTGGCGGTAAAGGGGTTAAAAACCTCATGATAAATTTGATCATGAAAAGGAGAAATAGTGTGGATACTGATCAGATACCGTGATTCTGAGAATAGCCCTTCAGCTCCAAAAAAAGTCATAAAGCACAATTGCAAACAGTTTTGATCCTGATCAGACGCCGCGTAATGCGGCGTTTGATCCTGATGAAACCTGGCTGCCACTTTTGGTTTTGAAATAACGTCAGATACACTGCCTTAATTCTAACTTTCAAACGACATTGTAGAAAGTAGTATTGAAGCAGATGACAATTTGGCGGTAAAGGGGTGAAAAACCTCACGATAAATTTGATCATGAAAAGGAGAAATAGTGTGGATCCTGATCAGATACCGTGATTCTGAGAATAGCCCTTCAGCTCCAAAAAAGTAATAAAGCACAATTGCAAACAGTTTTGATCCTGATCAGACGCCGCGTAATGCGGCGTTTGATCCTGATCAAACCTGGCTGCCACTTTCGGTTTTGAAATAACGTCAGATACACTGCCTTAATTCTAACTTTGAAACGACATTGTAGAAAGTAATATTGAAGCAGATGACAATTTGGCGGTAAAGGGGTTAAAAACCTCACGATAATTTTGATCATGAAAGGGAAAAATCGTGTGGATACTGATCAGATACCATGATTCTGAGAATAGCCCGTCAGCTCTAAAAAAATAGTCATAAAGCACAATTGCAAACAGTTTTGATCTTGATCAGACGCCGCGTGACGCGGCCTTTGATCAGGATCAAAACTGGTTGCCACTTGCTTTGAAATAACGTCATTTATACTGCCTTAATTCTAACTTTGAAACGACATTGCAGACAGTAATATTGAAGCAGACGACAATTTGGCGGTAAAGGGGTTAAAAACCTCACAATAAATTTGATCATGAAAGGGAGAAATAGTGTGGAAACTGATCAGATACCGTGATTCTGAGAATAGCCCTTCAGCTCCAAAAAAAGTCATAAAGCACAATTGCAAACAGTTTTGACCCTATTCAGACGCCGCGTAACGCGGCGTTTGATCCTGATCAAACCTGGCTGCCACTTTAGGTTTTGAAATAACGTCAGATACACTGCCTTAATCTAACTTTGAAACGACATTGTAGAAAGTAATATTGAAGCAGATGACAATTTGGCGGTAAAGGGGGGTTAAAGACCTCATGATAAATTTGATCATGAAAGGGAGAAATAGTGTGGATACTGATCAGATACCGTGATTCTGAGAATAGCCCTTCAGCTCCCAAAAAAGTCATAAAGCACAATTGCAAACAGTTTTGATCCTGATCAGACGCCGAGTAACGCCGCGTTTGATCCTGATCAAACCTGGCTGCCACTTTAGGTTTTGAAATAACGTCAGATACACTGCCATAATTCTAACTTTGAAACGACATTGTAGAAAGTAATATTGAAGCAGATGACAATTTGGTGGTAAAGGGGTTAAAAACCTCACGATAAATTTGATCATGAAAGGGAGAAATAGTGTGGATACTGATCAGATAACGTGATTCTGAGAATAGCCCTTCAGCTCTAAAAAATAGTCATAAAGCACAATTGCAAACAGTTTTGATCTTGATCAGACGTCGCGTGATGCGGCCTTTGATCAGGATCAAAACTGGTTGCCACTTGCTTTGAAATAACGTCATTTATACTGCCTTAATTCTAACTTTGAAACGACATTGTAGACAGTAATATTGAAGCAGACGACAATTTGGCGGTAAAGGGGTTAAAAACCTCATGATAAATTTGATCATGAAAAGGAGAAATAGTGTGGATACTGATCAGATACCGTGATTCTGAGAATAGCCCTTCAGCTCCCAAAAAAGTCATAAAGCACAATTGCAAACAGTTTTGATCCTGATCAGACTCCGAGTAACGCGGGATTTGATCCTGATGAAACCTGGCTGCCACTTTAGGTTTTGAAATAACGTCAGATACACTGCCTTAATTCTAACTTTGAAACGACCTTGTAGAAAGTAATATTGAAGCAGACGACAATTTGGCGGTAAAAGGGTTAAAAACCTCACGATAAATTTGATCATGAAAAGGAGAAATAGTGTGGATACTGATCAGATACCGTGATTCTGAGAAAAGCCCTTCAGCTCTCAAAAAAGTCATAAAGCACAATTGCAAACAGTTTTGATCCTGATCAGACGCCGTGTAACGCGGCGTTTGATCCTGATCAAACCTGGCTGCCACTTTAGGTTTTGAAATAACGTCAGATACACTGCCTTAATTCTAACTTTGAAACTACATTGTAGAAAGTAATATTGAAGCAGACTACAATTTGGCAGTAAAGGGGTTAAAAACCTCACGATAAATTTGATCATGAAAGGGAGAAATAGTGTGGATACTGATCAGATACCGTGATTCTGAGAATAGCCCTTCAGCTCTAAGAAATAGTCATAAAGCACAATTGCAAACAGTTTTGATCTTGATCAGACGCCGCGTGACGCGGCGTTTGATCAGGATCAAAACTGGTTGCCACTTGCTTTGAAAAAACGTCATTTATACTGCCTTAATTCTAACTTTGAAACGACATTGCAGACAGTAATATTGAAGCAGATGACAATTTGGCGGTAAAGGGGTTAAAAACCTCACGATAAATTTGATCATGAAAAGGAGAAATAGTGTGGATACCGTGATTCTGAGAATAGCCCTTCAGCTCCAAAAAAAGTCATAAAGCACAATTGCAAACAGTTTTCATCCTGATCAGACGCCGAGTAACGCGGCGTTTGATCCTGATCAAACCTGGCTGCCACTTTAGGTTTTGAAATAACGTCAGATACACTGCCTTAATTCTAACTTTGAAACTACATTGTAGACAGTAATATTGAAGCAGATGACAATTTGGCGGTAAAGGGGTTAAAAACCTCACGATAAATTTGATCATGAAAAGGAGAAATAGTGTGGATACTGATCAGATAACGTGATTCTGAGAATAGCCCTTCAGCTCTAAAAAAAAGTCATAAAGCACAATTGCAAACAGTTTTGATCTTGATCAGACGCCGCGTGACGCGGCCTTTGATCAGGATCAAAACTGGTTGCCACTTGCTTTGAAATAACGTCATTTATACTGCCTTAATTCTAACTTTGAAACAACATTGCAGACAGTAATATTGAAGCAGACGACAATTTGGCGGTAAAGGGGTTAAAAACCTGATGATAAATTTGATCATGAAAAGGAGAAATAGTGTGGATACTGATCAGATACCGTGATTCTGACAATAGCCCTTCAGCTCCCAAAAAAGTCATAAAGCACAATTGCAAACAGTTTGATCCTGATCAGACGCCGAGTAACGCGGCGTTTGATCCTGATCAAACCTGGCTGCCACTTTAGGTTTTGAAATAACGTCAGATACACTGCCTTAATTCTAACTTTGAAACTACATTGTAGAAAGTAATATTGAAGCAGATGACAATTTGGCGGTAAAGGGGTTAAAAACCTCACGATAAATTTGATCATGAAAAGGAGAAATAGTGTGGATACTGATCAGATACCGTGATTCTGAGAATAGCCCTTCAGCTCTAAAAAATAGTCATAAAGCACAATTGCAAACAGTTTTGATCTTGATCAGACGCCGCATGACGCGGCCTTTGATCAGGATAAAAACTGGTTGCCACTTGCTTTGAAATAACGTCATTTATACTGCCTTAATTCTAACTTTGAAACGACATTGCAGACAGTAATATTGAAGCAGACGACAATTTGGCGGTAAAGGGGTTAAAAACCTGATGATAAATTTGATCATGAAAAGGAGAAATAGTGTGGATACTGATCAGATACCGTGATTCTGAGAATAGCCCTTCAGCTCCCAAAAAAGTCATAAAGCACAATTGCAAACAGTTTTGATCCTGATCAGACGCCGCGTAATGCGGCGTTTGATCCTGATCAAACCTGGCTGCCACTTTAGGTTTTGAAATAACGTCAGATACACTGCCTTAATTCTAACTTTGAAACTACATTGTAGAAAGTAATATTGAAGCAGATGACAATTTGGCGGTAAAGGGGTTAAAAACCTCACGATAAATTTGATCATGAAAAGGAGAAATAGTGTGGATACTGATCAGATACCGTGATTCTGAGAATAGCCCTTCAGCTCCAAAAAAAGTCATAAAGCACAATTGCAAACAGTTTTGATCCTGATCAGACACCGCGTAATGCGGCGTTTGATCCTGATCAAACCTGGCTGCCACTTTCGGTTTTGAAATAACGTCAGATACACTGCCTTAATTCTAACTTTGAAACGACATTGTAGAAAGTAATATTGAAGCAGATGACAATTTGGCGGTAAAGGGGTTAAAAACCTCACGATAATTTTGATCATGAAAGGGAGAAATTGTGTGGATACTGATCAGATACCATGATTCTGAGAATAGCCCGTCAGCTCTAAAAAATAGTCATAAAGCACAATTGCAAACAGTTTTGATCTTGATCAGACGCCGCGTGACGCGGCCTTTGATCAGGATCAAAACTGGTTGCCACTTGCTTTGAAATAACGTCATTTATACTGCCTTAATTCTAACTTTGAAACGACATTGCAGACAGTAATATTGAAGCAGACTACAATTTGGCGGTAAAGGGGTTAAAAACCTCACGATAAATTTGATCATGAAAGGGAGAAATAGTGTGGATACTGATCAGATAACGTGATTCTGAGAATAGCCCTTCAGCACTAAAAAATAGTCATAAAGCACAATTGCAAACAGTTTTGATCTTGATCAGACGCCGCATGACGCGGCATTTGATCAATATCAAAACTGGTTGCCACTTGCTTTGAAATAACGTCATTTATACTGCCTTAATTCTAACTTTGAAACGACATTGCAGACAGTAATATTGAAGCAGACGACAATTTGGCGGTAAAGGGGGGTTAAAAACCTCACGATAAATTTGATCATGAAAAGGAGAAATAGTGTGGATACTGATCAGATACCGTGATTCTGAGAATAGCCCTTCAGCTTCCAAAAAAGTCATAAAGCACAATTGCAAACAGTTTTGATCCTGATCAGACGCCGAGTAACGCGGCATTTGATCCTGATCAAACCTGGCTGCCACTTTAGGTTTTGAAATAACGTCAGATACACTGCCTTAATTCTAACTTTGAAACGACCTTGTAGAAAGTAATATTGAAGCAGACGACAATTTGGCGGTAAAAGGGTTAAAAACCTCACGATAAATTTGATCATGAAAAGGAGAAATAGTGTGGATACTGATCAGATACCGTGATTCTGAGAATAGCCCTTCAGCTCTCAAAAAAGTCATAAAGCACAATTGCAAACAGTTTTGATCCTGATCAGACGCCGTGTAACGCGGCGTTTGATCCTGATCAAACCTGGCTGCCACTTTAGGTTTTGAAATAACGTCAGATACACTGCCATAATTCTAACTTTGAAACGACATTGTAGAAAGTAATATTGAAGCAGATGACAATTTGGTGGTAAAGGGGTTAAAAACCTCACGATAAATTTGATCATGAAAGGGAGAAATAGTGTGGATACTGATCAGATAACGTGATTCTGAGAATAGCCCTTCAGCTCTAAAAAATAGTCATAAAGCACAATTGCAAACAGTTTTGATCTTGATCAGACGTCGCGTGATGCGGCCTTTGATCAGGATCAAAACTGGTTGCCACTTGCTTTGAAATAACGTCATTTATACTGCCTTAATTCTAACTTTGAAACGACATTGTAGACAGTAATATTGAAGCAGACGACAATTTGGCGGTAAAGGGGTTAAAAACCTCATGATAAATTTGATCATGAAAAGGAGAAATAGTGTGGATACTGATCAGATACCGTGATTCTGAGAATAGCCCTTCAGCTCCCAAAAAAGTCATAAAGCACAATTGCAAACAGTTTTGATCCTGATCAGACTCCGAGTAACGCGGGATTTGATCCTGATGAAACCTGGCTGCCACTTTAGGTTTTGAAATAACGTCAGATACACTGCCTTAATTCTAACTTTGAAACGACCTTGTAGAAAGTAATATTGAAGCAGACGACAATTTGGCGGTAAAAGGGTTAAAAACCTCACGATAAATTTGATCATGAAAAGGAGAAATAGTGTGGATACTGATCAGATACCGTGATTCTGAGAAAAGCCCTTCAGCTCTCAAAAAAGTCATAAAGCACAATTGCAAACAGTTTTGATCCTGATCAGACGCCGTGTAACGCGGCGTTTGATCCTGATCAAACCTGGCTGCCACTTTAGGTTTTGAAATAACGTCAGATACACTGCCTTAATTCTAACTTTGAAACTACATTGTAGAAAGTAATATTGAAGCAGACTACAATTTGGCAGTAAATGGGTTAAAAACCTCACGATAAATTTGATCATGAAAGGGAGAAATAGTGTGGATACTGATCAGATACCGTGATTCTGAGAATAGCCCTTCAGCTCTAAGAAATAGTCATAAAGCACAATTGCAAACAGTTTTGATCTTGATCAGACGCCGCGTGACGCGGCGTTTGATCAGGATCAAAACTGGTTGCCACTTGCTTTGAAAAAACGTCATTTATACTGCCTTAATTCTAACTTTGAAACGACATTGCAGACAGTAATATTGAAGCAGATGACAATTTGGCGGTAAAGGGGTTAAAAACCTCACGATAAATTTGATCATGAAAAGGAGAAATAGTGTGGATACCGTGATTCTGAGAATAGCCCTTCAGCTCCCAAAAAAGTCATAAAGCACAATTGCAAACAGTTTTCATCCTGATCAGACGCCGAGTAACGCGGCGTTTGATCCTGATCAAACCTGGCTGCCACTTTAGGTTTTGAAATAACGTCAGATACACTGCCTTAATTCTAACTTTGAAACTACATTGTAGACAGTAATATTGAAGCAGATGACAATTTGGCGGTAAAGGGGTTAAAAACCTCACGATAAATTTGATCATGAAAAGGAGAAATAGTGTGGATACTGATCAGATAACGTGATTCTGAGAATAGCCCTTCAGCTCTAAAAAAAAGTCATAAAGCACAATTGCAAACAGTTTTGATCTTGATCAGACGCCGCGTGACGCGGCCTTTGATCAGGATCAAAACTGGTTGCCACTTGCTTTGAAATAACGTCATTTATACTGCCTTAATTCTAACTTTGAAACAACATTGCAGACAGTAATATTGAAGCAGACGACAATTTGGCGGTAAAGGGGTTAAAAACCTGATGATAAATTTGATCATGAAAAGGAGAAATAGTGTGGATACTGATCAGATACCGTGATTCTGACAATAGCCCTTCAGCTCCCAAAAAAGTCATAAAGCACAATTGCAAACAGTTTGATCCTGATCAGACGCCGAGTAACGCGGCGTTTGATCCTGATCAAACCTGGCTGCCACTTTAGGTTTTGAAATAACGTCAGATACACTGCCTTAATTCTAACTTTGAAACTACATTGTAGAAAGTAATATTGAAGCAGATGACAATTTGGCGGTAAAGGGGTTAAAAACCTCACGATAAATTTGATCATGAAAAGGAGAAATAGTGTGGATACTGATCAGATACCGTGATTCTGAGAATAGCCCTTCAGCTCTAAAAAATAGTCATAAAGCACAATTGCAAACAGTTTTGATCTTGATCAGACGCCGCATGACGCGGCCTTTGATCAGGATAAAAACTGGTTGCCACTTGCTTTGAAATAACGTCATTTATACTGCCTTAATTCTAACTTTGAAACGACATTGCAGACAGTAATATTGAAGCAGACGACAATTTGGCGGTAAAGGGGTTAAAAACCTGATGATAAATTTGATCATGAAAAGGAGAAATAGTGTGGATACTGATCAGATACCGTGATTCTGAGAATAGCCCTTCAGCTCCCAAAAAAGTCATAAAGCACAATTGCAAACAGTTTTGATCCTGATCAGACGCCGCGTAATGCGGCGTTTGATCCTGATCAAACCTGGCTGCCACTTTAGGTTTTGAAATAACGTCAGATACACTGCCTTAATTCTAACTTTGAAACTACATTGTAGAAAGTAATATTGAAGCAGATGACAATTTGGCGGTAAAGGGGTTAAAAACCTCACGATAAATTTGATCATGAAAAGGAGAAATAGTGTGGATACTGATCAGATACCGTGATTCTGAGAATAGCCCTTCAGCTCCCAAAAAAGTCATAAAGCACAATTGCAAACAGTTTTGATCCTGATCAGACACCGCGTAATGCGGCGTTTGATCCTGATCAAACCTGGCTGCCACTTTCGGTTTTGAAATAACGTCAGATACACTGCCTTAATTCTAACTTTGAAACGACATTGTAGAAAGTAATATTGAAGCAGATGACAATTTGGCGGTAAAGGGGTTAAAAACCTCACGATAATTTTGATCATGAAAGGGAGAAATTGTGTGGATACTGATCAGATACCATGATTCTGAGAATAGCCCGTCAGCTCTAAAAAATAGTCATAAAGCACAATTGCAAACAGTTTTGATCTTGATCAGACGCCGCGTGACGCGGCCTTTGATCAGGATCAAAACTGGTTGCCACTTGCTTTGAAATAACGTCATTTATACTGCCTTAATTCTAACTTTGAAACGACATTGCAGACAGTAATATTGAAGCAGACGACAATTTGGCGGTAAAGGGGTTAAAAACCTGACGATAAATTTGATCATGAAAGGGAGAAATAGTGTGGATACTGATCAGATAACGTGATTCTGAGAATAGCCCTTCAGCACTAAAAAATAGTCATAAAGCACAATTGCAAACAGTTTTGATCTTGATCAGACGCCGCATGACGCGGCATTTGATCAATATCAAAACTGGTTGCCACTTGCTTTGAAATAACGTCATTTATACTGCCTTAATTCTAACTTTGAAACGACATTGCAGACAGTAATATTGAAGCAGACGACAATTTGGCGGTAAAGGGGGGTTAAAAACCTCACGATAAATTTGATCATGAAAAGGAGAAATAGTGTGGATACTGATCAGATACCGTGATTCTGAGAATAGCCCTTCAGCTTCCAAAAAAGTCATAAAGCACAATTGCAAACAGTTTTGATCCTGATCAGACGCCGAGTAACGCGGCATTTGATCCTGATCAAACCTGGCTGCCACTTTAGGTTTTGAAATAACGTCAGATACACTGCCTTAATTCTAACTTTGAAACGACCTTGTAGAAAGTAATATTGAAGCAGACGACAATTTGGCGGTAAAAGGGTTAAAAACCTCACGATAAATTTGATCATGAAAAGGAGAAATAGTGTGGATACTGATCAGATACCGTGATTCTGAGAATAGCCCTTCAGCTCTCAAAAAAGTCATAAAGCACAATTGCAAACAGTTTTGATCCTGATCAGACGCCGTGTAACGCGGCGTTTGATCCTGATCAAACCTGGCTGCCACTTTAGGTTTTGAAATAACGTCAGATACACTGCCTTAATTCTAACTTTGAAACGACATTGTAGAAAGTAATATTGAAGCAGACTACAATTTGGCGGTAAAGGGGTTAAAAACCTCACGATAAATTTGATCATGAAAAGGAGAAATAGTGTGGATACTGATCAGATACCGTGATTCTTAGAATAGCCCTTCAGCTCCAAAAAAAGTCATAAAGCACAATTGCAAACAGTTTTGATCCTGATCAGACGCCGCATAACGCGGCGTTTGATCCTGATCAAACTTGGCTGCCACTTTAGGTTTTGAAATAACGTCAGATACACTGCCTTAATTCTAATTTTGAAACGACATTGTAGAAAGTAATATTGAAGCAGATGACAATTTGGCGGTAAAGGGGTTAAAAACCTCACGATAAATTTGATCATGAAAGGGAGAAATAGTGTGGATACTGATCAGATACCGTGATTCTGAGAATAGCCCTTCAGCTCTAAAAAACAGTCATAAAGCACAATTGCAAACAGTTTTGATCTTGAACAGACGCCGCGTGACGCGGCGTTTGATCAGGATCAAAACTGGTTGCCACTTGCTTTGAAATAATGTCATTTATACTGCCTTAATTCTAACTTTGAAACGACATTGCAGACAGTAATATTGAAGCAGACGACAATTTGCCGGTAAAGGGGTTAAAAACCTCACGATAAAATTGATCATGAAATAGAGAAATAGTGTGGATACTGATCAGACAACGTAATTCAGAGAATTCGAATTGTTTGGCATTAGTTTTCATCAAATAAAACCTAGCCCTTCTGTTATTGGGGTATATTGACGCTGTATAAAACAGTGCTGTATATACCTTGCTCAGACAGCTCCTGGAGCGGTCTAATCGTTACGCAGAATAGTGGACACTCAGGTGGCTCACTGGCTCTCATTTTCGCGCATTAAAATAAGAAGGGCAGTTTTACAGAACTTTTAATAACTTTTTTTTCTGGACAGATATCGTTCCTGTGCAAACAGTCCGTGTTAGCTTAATCATTTTCCTTTATGATGAAATTGTTTTGAAAAAATATTTTAATAAGATTTTGGTCCTTTTTTAAGTTGAAAAAGACACCTCTTAATCACATTAAACAAAGAGTAAAATGCTGAAAATAAGCCTCGACAGGGTTAATATAACACGACCTTGTGCATTTATACAAATCGATATTAATTCTGTGCAAACGGGCTCGTATAATTGAATATTTGTTCCTTCTTTTGATATAAATATAAGAATTGTAAGTTAATGTTAATTTGGTCCTTTTTCAAATTGAAAATAAAATTAATATGTTCAAAGTGTCGTCGGGAGTTTCCGTAAATACCGAGCGGTAAGAGCCGAAGATTGACGGGCTCGCCAGCTAGCGTAGGGCAATTTATCGATAATCTAGTGATGTCCACTATTCTGCCTAATGTGTAGTTGCAAGAGTGTAAACACTGTTTGATATGGCAATTCAAGGGCAGATAATTCATGACCTCTTAATCCGATTTAAACAATAATCACGCTTATTTGAACTCTATTGGTCATATACAATCTGAGCAAGTTTGGAAAAGACTCAGTAAAAATTGTGGCTTCTAGAGTGTAAAAGGCACTTTCAGCAATTCAAGGGCAAATAACTATTGACCTGTTGATCGGATTTCAAGCATAATCAAACTCATCAGAACTCTTATAGTCATATACAATCTGGAAAAGTTTTAGAAAGATTGGATAAAAAGTGTGGCCTCTAGAGTGTAAACAGCCTTTTTTGCCAGGTGAGCTAAAAAAAAATTCCATCAGAAAAGTTAAATCTGATTGTTTAAAAAAAATAAAAAAAGATTTTCCGACCGTCCGTCCCTAATTTTTTGGGGCATGTAATAGGAAACACAGGTTATTTTTTTATTTGGCTTACCGGTAATACATAAAATATAAATTTAAAAAAGTATTCAATATATATTATAAAACTTATAATAGATCACCCATGAATCTTCAAATGAGCATTTTCAGTTTCCAATCAAGTACTGTCCCTGTTTTTTGGTTGTTGTTTTATGGGTTTTCTTTTGTGTTTTTTATTCGAAAATATTATTATCAGTGCAGACCTTGCACTGATGCCTGTATTCAGCTTGATTGTTGTTAATAAGATGAAAGCAAAGCAGAATGCTTATATTAGAGCTTATAGCTGTACTTTCAACTTCTATTATCAATAGGGCATTAAACACCCATACACATTCTTTAAAGACATACTCGCCTATATTAAAAATGTTGAAAAATAAACTTCTTAAATACCTTGATTACTATATATTTTCTGATTTGCAATACATTTATTATCATAGAAATGAATTTTGAAAAGTTCTCATTGGTAAATTATGTAAAATATAGTCCTTTCCGTACAGGCACTGTTTCAAGATTTGAAAAAACTGTCCCGAGTAGCAGTTCTTGTAGAAATTATGTTTATGTTTTTATCAGCAGCATTGTAAATGCTTTAAGTAACTAAAACTTTATTTAATGCTGCTGTATTCACATACACTCATATATTTACCAATTTAAGCAAATATTGGATGAATATTTCTCATTTTTAGGTCAACAGAGACCCAATTTGGCTATTGGGGGAGGTATATTTTCTGCATAAAATCTAAGGGGGTAGGGTCAGAAATTTGACCATATTTCATAAATGAACAACGCGACACCTAGGTTTCTTTACACCATTTGATAAGAAATACTTTAACCTAGATGCCTTATTTTTCCAGTTTTCAGCATTCATTTTAGCCCAAAAGCTCATTAAAAACACAAGAAAGAGCTTCAAAAAGTTTATTTCACACTTGCTTGTGATGAGTGAATGCTAGAAACTTAAATAGTGTACTAGAAATATATTTTTGTGTAGCAATATAAGTCCATTTGTCCCTTATGATGTTTTCTGCTCTGACAATGACCAAATGCGGCAAACGTCACACTTTTCAAAGCCAGCTAGAGCTGAAAAAAGCATTGCAACCCCCAATTTTTATTTTAGCAATTTGCTTATATATACCTTAATTCAACTTGTAGAACTTGTCATGAGATTCTGTTGAATTTTTCAAATACGCAAGTATCCCTTTAAGTTTGAAAAATATAGCCATCTCAACTATATGAAAGTCGAGCGTCCAGCACCCGTTTGCGGTGCTCTCGTTAAACTTTGAAACCACATTGCAGACAATAGAATTGAAGCGCACGACAATATAACAGTGAAGGAGTAAAAAAACTCGCGGAAAATTTGGAAGTGAAAGGGTTAATAACTGTAATGGTTTTCTTGCCTTTCATTTACTATACCTTGAAACTGAATAGGTTTTTAACGACTCTAGCCCTTTCTGCGCCAAATTAGTCGTGAGTATGTATTTACCATTATACCGACTTATTGTCTGCTTAAATATTGTCTGCAAGTCGGTTTCAATGGAAGTATGATTTAAGAAATATCGATATGTGTGTCAAACGGTTTTGACCCTGATCAGACACAGCATTATGCGGCGTCTAATCAGGATCCAATCTCTTTGCAAAGTCAACTTTATACCACATCAACGCCGAAAGGGTTTTTAAAGTTATGGCGACGTTAGATTCACGATTCCAGAAAACAAGCCGAAACCAAGGTGACATTAAAATAGAAAGCTCCCCTAGAGCTTTCTGTTTGTTTTACTATCACCAAGTGCTTCAAGCAAGCACTGGTCATAAACATCACAATTTAGTGATCGTATTAGAGAGGTTTTATTTATTTCATACACTTGTAGCAGTTTACTGTTATTTTACAGCAATATCCTCTGCTTTGAAACTATCGTCTGCTGAAGTCGATTTGCCTACAGTTTGGATACAGATTCTACTCGGTGTTATGCAGCATCTGATCAAGGTAAAAACTTTTAACCCTTTTGCTCTCAATGAAGCTTAAAAGCGCGTTTGCAAACAATTTGGATCCTGATCAGATGCCACGTTACCTGGCATCTAATCAGGATCCAGTCTCTTTGCAAAGTTACTTTATACAACTTCAATGCAGAAAAAGGTTAATGTAACAAGTTTAGTGACCAAATTGTGTCAAAGACATATTTAAAGTCTATATATAAAATATTTTCTATATACTAGCAGATTGAAGCTTGAAGCAGGAGAATAGCAAAGCCGAATGCGCCTTAATTTGTATTCTGCTTTGCTTTCAATGTGCTTTTAAGCAGGCTGAATGTATTATATGTTCACTGTTATTTCCGTGTTTATTTGTTCACTGTGTTACATGTTCACTGTTATTTTGGTGGTGTTTGTTCACAGTGTTACATGTTAACTATTATTTTGGTGGTGTTTGTTCACTGTGTTACATGTTCACTTTTATTCTGGTGGTGTTTGTTCACAGTGTTATAAGTAATAAGTAAAAATTACAGACCATGGCATAACGCGCGTCCGTCCCCGCGGCGTCCATTCTATTATAATCCCCGGTATGGTATTCAATTGGCTGGTCATTAAAAACTGAAATCTTTATTCCAGCATTAAACCCTATGGCGTGACTACTCGTTAGAATTGTCTCTTCGAGACGATTCAAAACAGTAGTGACACCATAGGGTTTTGTGCAAAATTAAGTTAAATCATATGAGCATAAAGCTCTTCTTACTAGCGTCATAGATACCATTCAAACTGACGAGACAAGTGGTGTTGGGCTCATCGTAAGGCGAGTTTTGTCAAAGTAAAAAACAGTAGTGACACCATAGGGTTTTGTGCAAAATTAAGTTAAATCATATTCAGCATAAAGCTCTTCTTACTAGCTTCATAGATACCATTCGAACTGACGAGGCGAATGGTGTTAGGCTCATCGTAAGGCGAGTTTTGTCAAAGTAAAAAACAGTAGTGACACCATAGGGTTTTGTGCAAAATTACGTGAAAACATTTGTGTATAAACTTGAGCCGTTGATACCATTGGGGGTTTAAAAATGTCTGCTTGAATATATTGAATAACTCTCCTATCTATTTAAAATAACAGACCATGGCATAACGCGCGTCCGTCCCCGCGGCGTCCGTCCCCGCGGCGTCCGTTCTATTATAATCCCCGGTATGGTATTCAATTGGCTGGTCATTAAAAACTGAAATCTTTATTCCAGCATTAAACCCTATGGCGTGACTACTCGTTAGAATTGTCACTTCGAGACGATTCAAAACAGTAGTGACACCATAGGGTTTTGTGCAAAATTAAGTTAAATCATATGAGCATAAAGCTCTTCTTACTAGCGTCATAGATACCATTCAAACTGACGAGACAAGTGGTGTTGGGCTCATCGTAAGGCGAGTTTTGTCAAAGTAAAAAACAGTAGTGACACCATAGGGTTTTGTGCAAAATTAAGTTAAATCATATTCAGCATAAAGCTCTTCTTACTAGTGTCATAGATACCATTCGAACTGATGAGGCGAATGGTGTTAGGCTCATCGTAAGGCGAGTTTTGTCAAAGTAAAAAACAGTAGTGACACCATAGGGTTTGCTGCAAAATTACGTGAAAACATTTGTGTATAAACTTGAGCCGTTGATACCATTGGGGGTTTAAAAATGTCTGCTTGAATATATTGAATAACTCTCCTATCTATTTAAAATAACAGACCATGGCATAACGCACGTCCGTCCCCGCGGCGTCCGTCCCCGCGGCGTCTGTTCTATTATAATCCCCGGTATGGTATTCAATTGGCTGGTCATTAAAAACTGAAATCTTTATTCCAGCATTAAACCCTATGGTGTGACTACTCGTTAGAATTGTCTCTTCGAGACGATTCAAAACAGTAGTGACACCATAGGGTTTTGTGCAAAATTAAGTTAAATCATATGAGCATAAAGCTCTTCTTACTAGCGTCATAGATACCATTCAAACTGACGAGACAAGTGGTGTTGGGCTCATCGTAAGGCGAGTTTTGTCAAAGTAAAAAACAGTAGTGACACCATAGGGTTTTGTGCAAAATTAAGTTAAATCATATTCAGCATAAAGCTATTCTTACTAGCGTCATAGATACCATTCGAACTGACGAGGCGAATGGTGTTAGGCTCATCGTAAGGCGAGTTTTGTCAAAGTAAAAAACAGTAGTGACACCATAGGGTTTGCTGCAAAATTACGTGAAAAAATTTGTGTATAAACTTGAGCCGTTGATACCATTGGGGGTTTAAAAATGTCTACTTGAATATATTGAATAACTCTCCTATCTATTTAAAATAACAGACCATGGCATAACGCGCGTCTGTCTCCGCGGCGTCCGTCCCCGCGGCGTCCGTTCTATTATAATCCCCGGTATGGTATTCAATTGGCTGGTCATTAAAAACTGAAATCTTTATTCCAGCATTAAACCCTATGGCGTGACTACTCGTTAGAATTGTCTCTTCGAGACGATTCAAAACAGTAGTGACACCATAGGGTTTTGTGCAAAATTAAGTTAAATCATATGAGCATAAAGCTCTTCTTACTAGCGTCATAGATACCATTCAAACTGACGAGACAAGTGGTGTTGGGCTCATCGTAAGGCGAGTTTTGTCAAAGTAAAAAACAGTTGTGACACCATAGGGTTTTGTGCAAAATTAAGTTAAATCATATTCAGCATAAAGCTCTTCTTACTAGCGTCATAGATACCATTCGAACTGACGAGGCGAATGGTGTTAGGCTCATCGTAAGGCGAGTTTTGTCAAAGTAAAAAACAGTAGTGACACCATAGGGTTTGCTGCAAAATTACGTGAAAACATTTGTGTATAAACTTGAGCCGTTGATACCATTGGGGGTTTAAAAATGTCTGCTTGAATATATTGAATAACTCTCCTATCTATTTAAAATAACAGACCATGGCATAACGCGCGTCCGTCCCCGCAGCGTCCGTCCCCGCGGCGTCTGTTCTATTATAATCCCCGGTATGGTATTCAATTGGCTGGTCATTAAAAACTGAAATCTTTATTCCAGCATTAAACCCTATGGCGTGACTACTCGTTAGAATTGTCTCTTCGAGACGATTCAAAACAGTAGTGACACCATAGGGTTTTGTGCAAAATTAAGTTAAATCATATGAGCATAAAGCTCTTCTTACTAGCGTCATAGATACCATTCAAACTGACAAGACAAGTGGTGTTGGGCTCATCGTAAGGCGAGTTTTGTCAAAGTAAAAAACAGTAGTGACACCATAGGGTTTTGTGCAAAATTAAGTTAAATCATATTCAGCATAAAGCTCTTCTTACTAGCGTCATAGATACCATTCAAACTGACGAGACAAGTGGTGTTGGGCTCATCGTAAGGCGAGTTTTGTCAAAGTAAAAAACAGTAGTGACACCATAGGGTTTTGTGCAAAATTAAGTTAAATCATATTCAGCATAAAGCTCTTCTTACTAGCGTCATAGATACCATTCGAACTGACGAGGCGAATGGTGTTAGGCTCATCGTAAGGCGAGTTTTGTCAAAGTAAAAAACAGTAGTGACACCATAGGGTTTTGTGCAAAATTACGTGAAAACATTTGTGTATAAACTTGAGCCGTTGATACCATTGGGGGTTTAAAAATGTCTGCTTGAATATATTGAATAACTCTCCTATCTATTTAAAATAACAGACCATGGCATAACGCGCGTCTGTCGCGGCGTCCGTCCCCGCGGCGTCCGTTCTATTATAATCCCCGGTATGGTATTCAATTGGCTGGTCATTAAAAACTGAAATCTTTATTCCAGCATTAAACCCTATGGCGTGACTACTCGTTAGAATTGTCTCTTCGAGACGATTCAAAACAGTAGTGACACCATAGGGTTTTGTGCAAACTTAAGTTAAATCATATGAGCATAAAGCTCTTCTTACTAGCGTCATAGATACCATTCAAACTGACGAGACAAGTGGTGTTGGGCTCATCGTAAGGCGAGTTTTGTCAAAGTAAAAAACAGTAGTGACACCATAGGGTTTTGCGCAAAATTAAATTAAATCATATTCAGCAGAAAGCTCTTTTTACTAGCGTCATAGATACCATTCGAACTGACGAGGCGAATGGTGTTAGGCTCATCGTAAGGCGATTTTGTCAAAGTAAAAAACAGTAGTGACACCATAGGGTTTGCTGCAAAATTACGTGAAAACATTTGTGTATAAACTTGAGCCGTTGATACCATTGGGGGTTTAAAAATGTCTGCTTGAATATATTGAATAACTCTCCTATCTATTTAAAATAACAGACCATGGCATAACGCGCGTCCGTCCCCGCGGCGTCCGTTCTATTATAATCCCCGGTATGGTATTCAATTGGCTGGTCATTAAAAACTGAAATCTTTATTCCAGCATTAAACCCTATGGCGTGACTACTCGTTAGAATTGTCTCTTCGAGACGATTCAAAACAGTAGTGACACCATAGGGTTTTGTGCAAAATTAAGTTAAATCATATGAGCATAAAGCTCTTCTTACTAGCGTCATAGATACCATTCAAACTGACGAGACAAGTGGTGTTGGGCTCATCGTAAGGCGAGTTTTGTCAAAGTAAAAAACAGTAGTGACACCATAGGGTTTTGTGCAAAATTAAGTTAAATCATATTCAGCATAAAGCTCTTCTTACTAGCGTCATAGATACCATTCGAACTGACGAGGCGAATTGTGTTATCATCGTAAGGCGAGTTTTGTCAAAGTAAAAAACAGTAGTGACACCATAGGGTTTGCTGCAAAATTACGTGAAAACATTTGTGTATAAACTTGAGCCGTTGATACCATTGGGGGTTTAAAAATGTCTGCTTGAATACATTGAATAACTCTCCTATCTATTTAAAATAACAGACCATGGCATAACGCGCGTCCGTCCCCGCGGCGTCCGTCCCCGCGGCGTCTGTTCTATTATAATCCCCGGTATGGTATTCAATTGGCTGGTCATTAAAAACTGAAATCTTTATTCCAGCATTAAACCCTATGGCGTGACTACTCGTTAGAATTGTCTCTTCGAGACGATTCAAAACAGTAGTGACACCATAGGGTTTTGTGCAAAATTAAGTTAAATCATATGAGCACAAAGCTCTTCTTACTAGCGTCATAGATACCATTCAAACTGACGAGACAAGTGGTGTTGGGCTCATCGTAAGGCGAGTTTTGTCAAAGTAAAAAACAGTACCGGTAGTGACACCATAGGGTTTTGTACAAAATTAAGTTAAATCATATTCAGCATAAAGCTCTTCTTACTGGCGTCATAGATACCATTCGAACTGACGAGGCGAATGGTGTTAGGCTCATCGTAAGGCGAGTTTTGTCAAAGTAAAAAACAGTAGTGACACCATAGGGTTTGCTGCAAAATTACGTGAAAACATTTGTGTATAAACTTGAGCCGTTGATACCATTGGGGGTTTAAAAATGTCTGCTTGAATATATTGAATAACTCTCCTATCTATTTAAAATAACAGACCATGGCATAACGCGCGTCCGTCGCGGCGTCCGTCCCCGCGGCGTCCGTTCTATTATAATCCCCGGTATGGTATTCAATTGGCTGGTCATTAAAAACTGAAATCTTTATTCCAGCATTAAACCCTATGGCGTGACTACTCGTTAGAATTGTCTCTTCGAGACGATTCAAAACAGTAGTGACACCATAGGGTTTTGTGCAAACTTAAGTTAAATCATATGAGCATAAAGCTCTTCTTACTAGCGTCATAGATACCATTCAAACTGACGAGATAGTGGTGTTAGGCTCCTCGTAAGGCGAGTTTTGTCAAAGTAAAAAACAGTAGAGACACCATAGGGTTTTGTGCAAACTTAAGTTAAATCATATGAGCATAAAGCTCTTCTTACTAGCGTCATAGATACCATTCAAACTGACGAGATAGTGGTGTTAGGCTCCTCGTAAGGCGAGTTTTGTCAAAGTAAAAAACAGTAGAGACACCATAGGGTTTTGTGCAAAATTAAGTTAAATCATATTCAGCATAAAGCTCTTCTTACTAGCATCATAGATACCATTCAAACTGACGAGAGGAATGGTGTTAGGCTCACCGTAAGGCGAGTTTTGTCAAAGTAAAAAACAGTAGTGACACCATAGGGTTTTGTGCAAAATTAAGTTAAATCATATTCAGCATAAAGCTCTTCTTACTAGCGTCATAGATACCATTCAAACTGACGAGATAGTGGTGTTAGGCTCCTCGTAAGGCGAGTTTTGTCAAAGTAAAAAACAGTAGTGACACCATAGGGTTTTGTGCAAAATTAAGTTAAATCATATTCAGCATAAAGCTCTTCTTACTAGCATCCAGCCAATTTATAGAATAAGGATAATAATAAATTTTAGGCTTGTCAATATCATTTGTCTTCTTTTCAGTACCGTATCTCATGTCAATCTATTTCTTGCAGCTAATAACCCCATTTATTTTTCAGTAAGGTTTCAGCGAGACACCCACTCCACGACTTGTCGCTCGGATGTTGAAATCTCCCCGCCTAATTTGAACGTGGGCTTTAGGTGGGGCCCAGGGGGACACAAGTTTGGTGGCCAAATTGTGTCAAAGACTTGTTTAAAGTCTATATATAAAATAGTTTCTATATACTAGCAGATTGAAGCTTAAAGCAGATGAATAGCAAAGCCGAATGCGCCTTAATTTGTATTCTGCTTTGCTTTCGATGTGCTTTTAAGCAGGCTGAATGTGGCTTACAGTGGTAAAATCGTAGCACATAAGAAACGCATCGTGAACGGTTAAGGCCTAACGATTTTAACGTGTTTAAAAAAAAACGCGTTCTAAATAAACAATTATACCAAATTGTGCAGTCTCTGCTAAGTGATGACCCCTTTCATCCGACTCTTATAAACGCGTCTTTGTTTTGATAATTAATTTTAGCATTAGTATTGTTAGTATTATGGGGAACGTCACTAGCAGATTGAAGCTTAAAGCAGATGAATAGCAAAGCCGAATGCGCCTTAATTTGTATTCTGCTTTGCTTTCAATGTGCTTTTAAGCAGGCTGAATGTGGCTTACAGTGGTAAATACGCTATTCCTATCCATTTACCCGTTAAATATATGCATATAATAAGAAACGCGTCGTGAACGGTTAAGGCCTAACCATTTTAACGTGTTTAAAAAAAACGCGTTCTAAATAAACAATTATACCAATGCAGCCTCTGCTAAGTGATGACCCTTTCATCCGACTCTTTTAAACGCGTCTTTGTTTCGATAATTAGTTTTAGTATTAATTAGCGTTGTTAGTATATGGGGACTTAATCAGTTGGTTTGTTTAGGAACAAATTGTTATTGAATATTCATGTTAATTAGGTTATAACGTGCATGTTATTCGTCCTATTCTGAGTATGACGTGAAACTGCATCCAGCCAATTTATAGAATAAGTATAATAATAAAACCAATAATAATATGATAATAATAACAATAACAATAATAAAAATAATATGATAATACTAAAGACTAAAAATAATACCTAATAATAATACTAAACTAATAATAAAACTAAACTAATAATAAAATTAATAATAATGATAAGGATAACAATAGTAGTTATAGTTTCTAAATGTTTTTTCCTTGTGTATAGTTTCGTTAATGTTTGCTTTGTAGATTTTAGGCTTGTCAATATCATTCGTCTTCTTTTCAGTACCGTATCTCATGTCAATCTATTTCTTGCAGCTGATAACCCCATTTATTTTTCAGTAAGGTTTCAGCGAGACACCCACTCCACGACTTGTCGCTCGGATGTTGAAATCTCCCCGCCTAATTTGAACGTGGGCTTTAGGTGGGGCCCAGGGGGACACAAGTTTGGTGGCCAAATTGTGTCAAAGACTTGTTTAAAGTCTATATATAAAATAGTTTCTATATACTAGCAGATTGAAGCTTAAAGCAGATGAATAGCAAAGCCGAATGCGCCTTAATTTGTATTCTGCTTTGCTTTCGATGTGCTTTTAAGCAGGCTGAATGTGGCTTACAGTGGTAAAATCGTAGCACATAAGAAACGCATCGTGAACGGTTAAGGCCTAACGATTTTAACGTGTTTAAAAAAAACGCGTTCTAAATAAACAATTATACCAAATTGTGCAGTCTCTGCTAAGTGATGACCCCTTTCATCCGACTCTTATAAACGCGTCTTTGTTTTGATAATTAGTTTTAGCATTAGTATTGTTAGTATTATGGGGAACGTCACTAGCAGATTGAAGCTTAAAGCAGATGAATAGCAAAGCCGAATGCGCCTTAATTTGTATTCTGCTTTGCTTTCAATGTGCTTTTAAGCAGGCTGAATGTGGCTTACAGTGGTAAATACGCTATTCCTATCCATTTACCCGTTAAATATATGCATATAATAAGAAACGCGTCGTGAACGGTTAAGGCCTAACCATTTTAACGTGTTTAAAAAAAACGCGTTCTAAATAAACAATTATACCAATGCAGCCTCTGCTAAGTGATGACCCTTTCATCCGACTCTTTTAAACGCGTCTTTGTTTCGATAATTAGTTTTAGTATTAATTAGCGTTGTTAGTATATGGGGACTTAATCAGTTGGTTTGTTTAGGAACAAATTGTTATTGAATATTCATGTTAATTAGGTTATAACGTGCATGTTATTCGTCCTATTCTGAGTATGACGTGAAACTGCATCCAGCCAATTTATAGAATAAGTATAATAATAAAACCAATAATAATATGATAATAATAACAATAACAATAATAAAAATAATATGATAATACTAAAGACTAAAAATAATACCTAATAATAATACTAAACTAATAATAAAACTAAACTAATAATAAAATTAATAATAATGATAAGGATAACAATAGTAGTTATAGTTTCTAAATGTTTTTTCCTTGTGTATAGTTTCGTTAATGTTTGCTTTGTAGATTTTAGGCTTGTCAATATCATTCGTCTTCTTTTCAGTACCGTATCTCATGTCAATCTATTTCTTGCAGCTAATAACCCCATTTATTTTTCAGTAAGGTTTCAGCGAGACACCCACTCCACGACTTGTCGCTCGGATGTTGAAATCTCCCCGCCTAATTTGAACGTGGGCTTTATGTGGGGCCCAGGGGGACACAAGTTTGGTGGCCAAATTGTGTCAAAGACTTGTTTAAAGTCTATATATAAAATAGTTTCTATATACTAGCAGATTGAAGCTTAAAGCAGATGAATAGCAAAGCCGAATGCGCCTTAATTTGTATTCTGCTTTGCTTTCGATGTGCTTTTAAGCAGGCTGAATGTGGCTTACAGTGGTAAAATCGTAGCACATAAGAAACGCATCGTGAACGGTTAAGGCCTAACGATTTTAACGTGTTTAAAAAAAACGCGTTCTAAATAAACAATTATACCAAATTGTGCAGTCTCTGCTAAGTGATGACCCCTTTCATCCGACACTTTTAAACGCGTCTTTGTTTTGATAATTAGTTTTAGTATTAATTAGCGTTGTTAGTATATGGGGAACGTCACTAGCAGATTGAAGCTTAAAGCAGATGAATAGCAAAGCCGAATGCGCCTTAATTTGTATTCTGCTTTGCTTTCAATGTGCTTTTAAGCAGGCTGAATGTGGCTTACAGTGGTAAATACGCTATTCCTATCCATTTACCCGTTAAATATATGCATATAATAAGAAACGCGTCGTGAACGGTTAAGGCCTAACCATTTTAACGTGTTTAAAAAAAACGCGTTCTAAATAAACAATTATACCAATGCTGCCTCTGCTAAGTGATGACCCTTTCATCCGACTCTTTTAAACGCGTCTTTGTTTCGATAATTAGTTTTAGTATTAATTAGCGTTGTTAGTATATGGGGACTTAATCAGTTGGTTTGTTTAGGAACAAATTGTTATTGAATATTCATGTTAATTAGGTTATAACGTGCATGTTATTCGTCCTATTCTGAGTATGACGTGAAACTGCATCCAGCCAATTTATAGAATAAGTATAATAATAAAACCAATAATAATATGATAATAATAACAATAACAATAATAAAAATAATATGATAATACTAAAGACTAAAAATAATACCTAATAATAATACTAAACTAATAATAAAATTAATAATAATGATAAGGATAACAATAGTAGTTATAGTTTCTAAATGTTTTTTCCTTGTGTATAGTTTCGTTAATGTTTGCTTTGTAGATTTTAGGCTTGTCAATATCATTCGTCTTCTTTTCAGTACCGTATCTCATGTCAATCTATTTCTTGCAGCTAATAACCCCATTTATTTTTCAGTAAGGTTTCAGCGAGACACCCACTCCACGACTTGTCGCTCGGATGTTGAAATCTCCCCGCCTAATTTGAACGTGGGCTTTAGGTGGGGCCCAGGGGGACACAAGTTTGGTGGCCAAATTGTGTCAAAGACTTGTTTAAAGTCTATATATAAAATAGTTTCTATATACTAGCAGATTGAAGCTTAAAGCAGATGAATAGCAAAGCCGAATGCGCCTTAATTTGTATTCTGCTTTGCTTTCGATGTGCTTTTAAGCAGGCTGAATGTGGCTTACAGTGGTAAAATCGTAGCACATAAGAAACGCATCGTGAACGGTTAAGGCCTAACGATTTTAACGTGTTTAAAAAAAAACGCGTTCTAAATAAACAATTATACCAAATTGTGCAGTCTCTGCTAAGTGATGACCCCTTTCATCCGACTCTTTTAAACGCGTCTTTGTTTTGATAATTAGTTTTAGTATTAATTAGCGTTGTTAGTATATGGGGAACGTCACTAGCAGATTGAAGCTTAAAGCAGATGAATAGCAAAGCCGAATGCGCCTTAATTTGTATTCTGCTTTGCTTTCAATGTGCTTTTAAGCAGGCTGAATGTGGCTTACAGTGGTAAATACGCTATTCCTATCCATTTACCCGTTAAATATATGCATATAATAAGAAACGCGTCGTGAACAGTTAAGGCCTAACCATTTTAACGTGTTTAAAAAAAACGCGTTCTAAATAAACAATTATACCAATGCAGCCTCTGCTAAGTGATGACCCTTTCATCCGACTCTTTTAAACGCGTCTTTGTTTCGATAATTAGTTTTAGTATTAATTAGCGTTGTTAGTATATGGGGACTTAATCAGTTGGTTTGTTTAGGAACAAATTGTTATTGAATATTCATGTTAATTAGGTTATAACGTGCATGTTATTCGTCCTATTCTGAGTATGACGTGAAACTGCATCCAGCCAATTTATAGAATAAGTATAATAATAAAACCAATAATAATATGATAATAATAACAATAACAATAATAAAAATAATATGATAATACTAAAGACTAAAAATAATACCTAATAATAAAACTAAACTAATAATAAAATTAATAATAATGATAAGGATAACAATAGTAGTTATAGTTTCTAAATGTTTTTTCCTTGTGTATAGTTTCGTTAATGTTTGCTTTGTAGATTTTAGGCTTGTCAATATCATTCGTCTTCTTTTCAGTACCGTATCTCATGTCAATCTATTTCTTGCAGCTAATAACCCCATTTATTTTTCAGTAAGGTTTCAGCGAGACACCCACTCCACGACTTGTCGCTCGGATGTTGAAATCTCCCCGCCTAATTTGAACGTGGGCTTTAGGTGGGGCCCAGGGGGACACAAGTTTGGTGGCCAAATTGTGTCAAAGACTTGTTTAAAGTCTATATATAAAATAGTTTCTATATACTAGCAGATTGAAGCTTAAAGCAGATGAATAGCAAAGCCGAATGCGCCTTAATTTGTATTCTGCTTTGCTTTCGATGTGCTTTTAAGCAGGCTGAATGTGGCTTACAGTGGTAAAATCGTAGCACATAAGAAACGCATCGTGAACGGTTAAGGCCTAACGATTTTAACGTGTTTAAAAAAAACGCGTTCTAAATAAACAATTATACCAAATTGTGCAGTCTCTGCTAAGTGATGACCCCTTTCATCCGACTCTTATAAACGCGTCTTTGTTTTGATAATTAGTTTTAGCATTAGTATTGTTAGTATTATGGGGAACGTCACTAGCAGATTGAAGCTTAAAGCAGATGAATAGCAAAGCCGAATGCGCCTTAATTTGTATTCTGCTTTGCTTTCAATGTGCTTTTAAGCAGGCTGAATGTGGCTTACAGTGGTAAATACGCTATTCCTATCCATTTACCCGTTAAATATATGCATATAATAAGAAACGCGTCGTGAACGGTTAAGGCCTAACCATTTTAACGTGTTTAAAAAAAACGCGTTCTAAATAAACAATTATACCAATGCAGCCTCTGCTAAGTGATGACCCTTTCATCCGACTCTTTTAAACGCGTCTTTGTTTCGATAATTAGTTTTAGTATTAATTAGCGTTGTTAGTATATGGGGACTTAATCAGTTGGTTTGTTTAGGAACAAATTGTTATTGAATATTCATGTTAATTAGGTTATAACGTGCATGTTATTCGTCCTATTCTGAGTATGACGTGAAACTGCATCCAGCCAATTTATAGAATAAGTATAATAATAAAACCAATAATAATATGATAATAATAACAATAACAATAATAAAAATAATATGATAATACTAAAGTCTAAAAATAATACCTAATAATAATACTAAACTAATAATAAAATTAATAATAATGATAAGGATAACAATAGTAGTTATAGTTTCTAAATGTTTTTTCCTTGTGTATAGTTTCGTTAATGTTTGCTTTGTAGATTTTAGGCTTGTCAATATCATTCGTCTTCTTTTCAGTACCGTATCTCATGTCAATCTATTTCTTGCAGCTAATAACCCCATTTATTTTTCAGTAAGGTTTCAGCGAGACACCCACTCCACGACTTGTCGCTCGGATGTTGAAATCTCCCCGCCTAATTTGAACGTGGGCTTTAGGTGGGGCCCAGGGGGACACAAGTTTGGTGGCCAAATTGTGTCAAAGACTTGTTTAAAGTCTATATATAAAATAGTTTCTATATACTAGCAGATTGAAGCTTAAAGCAGATGAATAGCAAAGCCGAATGCGCCTTAATTTGTATTCTGCTTTGCTTTCGATGTGCTTTTAAGCAGGCTGAATGTGGCTTACAGTGGTAAAATCGTAGCACATAAGAAACGCATCGTGAACGGTTAAGGCCTAACGATTTTAACGTGTTTAAAAAAAACGCGTTCTAAATAAACAATTATACCAAATTGTGCAGTCTCTGCTAAGTGATGACCCCTTTCATCCGACTCTTATAAACGCGTCTTTGTTTTGATAATTAGTTTTAGCATTAGTATTGTTAGTATTATGGGGAACGTCACTAGCAGATTGAAGCTTAAAGCAGATGAATAGCAAAGCCGAATGCGCCTTAATTTGTATTCTGCTTTGCTTTCAATGTGCTTTTAAGCAGGCTGAATGTGGCTTACAGTGGTAAATACGCTATT
This sequence comes from Gari tellinella, assembly GCA_922989275.2. NCBI lineage: Eukaryota > Metazoa > Mollusca > Bivalvia > Cardiida > Psammobiidae > Gari > Gari tellinella. Next base: position 60,736,847 of record OV277858.1, read on the forward strand.
CCTATCCATTTACCCGTTAAATATATGCATATAATAAGAAACGCGTCGTGAACGGTTAAGGCCTAACCATTTTAACGTGTTTAAAAAAAACGCGTTCTAAATAAACAATTATACCAATGCAGCCTCTGCTAAGTGATGACCCTTTCATCCGACTCTTTTAAACGCGTCTTTGTTTCGATAATTAGTTTTAGTATTAATTAGCGTTGTTAGTATATGGGGACTTAATCAGTTGGTTTGTTTAGGAACAAATTGTTATTGAATATTCATGTTAATTAGGTTATAACGTGCATGTTATTCGTCCTATTCTGAGTATGACGTGAAACTGCATCCAGCCAGTTTATAGAATAAGTATAATAATAAAACCAATAATAATATGATAATAATAACAATAACAATAATAAAAATAATATGATAATACTAAAGACTAAAAATAATACCTAATAATAATACTAAACTAATAATAAAACTAAACTAATAATAAAATTAATAATAATGATAAGGATAACAATAGTAGTTATAGTTTCTAAATGTTTTTTCCTTGTGTATAGTTTCGTTAATGTTTGCTTTGTAGATTTTAGGCTTGTCAATATCATTCGTCTTCTTTTCAGTACCGTATCTCATGTCAATCTATTTCTTGCAGCTAATAACCCCATTTATTTTTCAGTAAGGTTTCAGCGAGACACCCACTCCACGACTTGTCGCTCGGATGTTGAAATCTCCCCGCCTAATTTGAACGTGGGCTTTAGGTGGGGCCCAGGGGGACACAAGTTTGGTGGCCAAATTGTGTCAAAGACTTGTTTAAAGTCTATATATAAAATAGTTTCTATATACTAGCAGATTGAAGCTTAAAGCAGATGAATAGCAAAGCCGAATGCGCCTTAATTTGTATTCTGCTTTGCTTTCGATGTGCTTTTAAGCAGGCTGAATGTGGCTTACAGTGGTAAAATCGTAGCACATAAGAAACGCATCGTGAACGGTTAAGGCCTAACGATTTTAACGTGTTTAAAAAAAACGCGTTCTAAATAAACAATTATACCAAATTGTGCAGTCTCTGCTAAGTGATGACCCCTTTCATCCGACTCTTTTAAACGCGTCTTTGTTTTGATAATTAGTTTTAGTATTAATTAGCGTTGTTAGTATATGGGGAACGTCACTAGCAGATTGAAGCTTAAAGCAGATGAATAGCAAAGCCGAATGCGCCTTAATTTGTATTCTGCTTTGCTTTCAATGTGCTTTTAAGCAGGCTGAATGTGGCTTACAGTGGTAAATACGCTATTCCTATCCATTTACCCGTTAAATATATGCATATAATAAGAAACGCGTCGTGAACGGTTAAGGCCTAACCATTTTAACGTGTTTAAAAAAAACGCGTTCTAAATAAACAATTATACCAATGCAGCCTCTGCTAAGTGATGACCCTTTCATCCGACTCTTTTAAACGCGTCTTTGTTTCGATAATTAGTTTTAGTATTAATTAGCGTTGTTAGTATATGGGGACTTAATCAGTTGGTTTGTTTAGGAACAAATTGTTATTGAATATTCATGTTAATTAGGTTATAACGTGCATGTTATTCGTCCTATTCTGAGTATGACGTGAAACTGCATCCAGCCAATTTATAGAATAAGTATAATAATAAAACCAATAATAATATGATAATAATAACAATAACAATAATAAAAATAATATGATAATACTAAAAACTAAAAATAATACCTAATAATAATACTAAACTAATAATAAAACTAAACTAATAATAAAATTAATAATAATGATAAGGATAACAATAGTAGTTATAGTTTCTAAATGTTTTTTCCTTGTGTATAGTTTCGTTAATGTTTGCTTTGTAGATTTTAGGCTTGTCAATATCATTCGTCTTCTTTTCAGTACCGTATCTCATGTCAATCTATTTCTTGCAGCTAATAACCCCATTTATTTTTCAGTAAGGTTTCAGCGAGACACCAACTCCACGACTTGTCGCTCGGATGTTGAAATCTCCCCGCCTAATTTGAACGTGGGCTTTAGGTGGGGCCCAGGGGGACACAAGTTTGGTGGCCAAATTGTGTCAAAGACTTGTTTAAAGTCTATATATAAAATAGTTTCTATATACTAGCAGATTGAAGCTTAAAGCAGATGAATAGCAAAGCCGAATGCGCCTTAATTTGTATTCTGCTTTGCTTTCGATGTGCTTTTAAGCAGGCTGAATGTGGCTTACAGTGGTAAAATCGTAGCACATAAGAAACGCATCGTGAACGGTTAAGGCCTAACGATTTTAACGTGTTTAAAAAAAACGCGTTCTAAATAAACAATTATACCAAATTGTGCAGTCTCTGCTAAGTGATGACCCCTTTCATCCGACACTTTTAAACGCGTCTTTGTTTTGATAATTAGTTTTAGTATTAATTAGCGTTGTTAGTATATGGGGAACGTCACTAGCAGATTGAAGCTTAAAGCAGATGAATAGCAAAGCCGAATGCGCCTTAATTTGTATTCTGCTTTGCTTTCAATGTGCTTTTAAGCAGGCTGAATGTGGCTTACAGTGGTAAATACGCTATTCCTATCCATTTACCCGTTAAATATATGCATATAATAAGAAACGCGTCGTGAACGGTTAAGGCCTAACCATTTTAACGTGTTTAAAAAAAACGCGTTCTAAATAAACAATTATACCAATGCTGCCTCTGCTAAGTGATGACCCTTTCATCCGACTCTTTTAAACGCGTCTTTGTTTCGATAATTAGTTTTAGTATTAATTAGCGTTGTTAGTATATGGGGACTTAATCAGTTGGTTTGTTTAGGAACAAATTGTTATTGAATATTCATGTTAATTAGGTTATAACGTGCATGTTATTCGTCCTATTCTGAGTATGACGTGAAACTGCATCCAGCCAATTTATAGAATAAGTATAATAATAAAACCAATAATAATATGATAATAATAACAATAACAATAATAAAAATAATATGATAATACTAAAGACTAAAAATAATACCTAATAATAATACTAAACTAATAATAAAATTAATAATAATGATAAGGATAACAATAGTAGTTATAGTTTCTAAATGTTTTTTCCTTGTGTATAGTTTCGTTAATGTTTGCTTTGTAGATTTTAGGCTTGTCAATATCATTCGTCTTCTTTTCAGTACCGTATCTCATGTCAATCTATTTCTTGCAGCTAATAACCCCATTTATTTTTCAGTAAGGTTTCAGCGAGACACCCACTCCACGACTTGTCGCTCGGATGTTGAAATCTCCCCGCCTAATTTGAACGTGGGCTTTAGGTGGGGCCCAGGGGGACACAAGTTTGGTGGCCAAATTGTGTCAAAGACTTGTTTAAAGTCTATATATAAAATAGTTTCTATATACTAGCAGATTGAAGCTTAAAGCAGATGAATAGCAAAGCCGAATGCGCCTTAATTTGTATTCTGCTTTGCTTTCGATGTGCTTTTAAGCAGGCTGAATGTGGCTTACAGTGGTAAAATCGTAGCACATAAGAAACGCATCGTGAACGGTTAAGGCCTAACGATTTTAACGTGTTTAAAAAAAAACGCGTTCTAAATAAACAATTATACCAAATTGTGCAGTCTCTGCTAAGTGATGACCCCTTTCATCCGACTCTTTTAAACGCGTCTTTGTTTTGATAATTAGTTTTAGTATTAATTAGCGTTGTTAGTATATGGGGAACGTCACTAGCAGATTGAAGCTTAAAGCAGATGAATAGCAAAGCCGAATGCGCCTTAATTTGTATTCTGCTTTGCTTTCAATGTGCTTTTAAGCAGGCTGAATGTGGCTTACAGTGGTAAATACGCTATTCCTATCCATTTACCCGTTAAATATATGCATATAATAAGAAACGCGTCGTGAACGGTTAAGGCCTAACCATTTTAACGTGTTTAAAAAAAACGCGTTCTAAACAAACAATTATACCAATGCAGCCTCTGCTAAGTGATGACCCTTTCATCCGACTCTTTTAAACGCGTCTTTGTTTCGATAATTAGTTTTAGTATTAATTAGCGTTGTTAGTATATGGGGACTTAATCAGTTGGTTTGTTTAGGAACAAATTGTTATTGAATATTCATGTTAATTAGGTTATAACGTGCATGTTATTCGTCCTATTCTGAGTATGACGTGAAACTGCATCCAGCCAATTTATAGAATAAGTATAATAATAAAACCAATAATAATATGATAATAATAACAATAACAATAATAAAAATAATATGATAATACTAAAGACTAAAAATAATACCTAATAATAATACTAAACTAATAATAAAATTAATAATAATGATAAGGATAACAATAGTAGTTATAGTTTCTAAATGTTTTTTCCTTGTGTATAGTTTCGTTAATGTTTGCTTTGTAGATTTTAGGCTTGTCAATATCATTCGTCTTCTTTTCAGTACCGTATCTCATGTCAATCTATTTCTTGCAGCTAATAACCCCATTTATTTTTCAGTAAGGTTTCAGCGAGACACCCACTCCACGACTTGTCGCTCGGATGTTGAAATCTCCCCGCCTAATTTGAACGTGGGCTTTAGGTGGGGCCCAGGGGGACACAAGTTTGGTGGCCAAATTGTGTCAAAGACTTGTTTAAAGTCTATATATAAAATAGTTTCTATATACTAGCAGATTGAAGCTTAAAGCAGATGAATAGCAAAGCCGAATGCGCCTTAATTTGTATTCTGCTTTGCTTTCGATGTGCTTTTAAGCAGGCTGAATGTGGCTTACAGTGGTAAAATCGTAGCACATAAGAAACGCATTGTGAACGGTTAAGGCCTAACGATTTTAACGTGTTTAAAAAAAACGCGTTCTAAATAAACAATTATACCAAATTGTGCAGTCTCTGCTAAGTGATGACCCCTTTCATCCGACTCTTATAAACGCGTCTTTGTTTTGATAATTAGTTTTAGCATTAGTATTGTTAGTATTATGGGGAACGTCACTAGCAGATTGAAGCTTAAAGCAGATGAATAGCAAAGCCGAATGCGCCTTAATTTGTATTCTGCTTTGCTTTCAATGTGCTTTTAAGCAGGCTGAATGTGGCTTACAGTGGTAAATACGCTATTCCTATCCATTTACCCGTTAAATATATGCATATAATAAGAAACGCGTCGTGAACGGTTAAGGCCTAACCATTTTAACGTGTTTAAAAAAAACGCGTTCTAAATAAACAATTATACCAATGCAGCCTCTGCTAAGTGATGACCCTTTCATCCGACTCTTTTAAACGCGTCTTTGTTTCGATAATTAGTTTTAGTATTAATTAGCGTTGTTAGTATATGGGGACTTAATCAGTTGGTTTGTTTAGGAACAAATTGTTATTGAATATTCATGTTAATTAGGTTATAACGTGCATGTTATTCGTCCTATTCTGAGTATGACGTGAAACTGCATCCAGCCAATTTATAGAATAAGTATAATAATAAAACCAATAATAATATGATAATAATAACAATAACAATAATAAAAATAATATGATAATACTAAAGACTAAAAATAATACCTAATAATAATACTAAACTAATAATAAAACTAAACTAATAATAAAATTAATAATAATGATAAGGATAACAATAGTAGTTATAGTTTCTAAATGTTTTTTCCTTGTGTATAGTTTCGTTAATGTTTGCTTTGTAGATTTTAGGCTTGTCAATATCATTCGTCTTCTTTTCAGTACCGTATCTCATGTCAATCTATTTCTTGCAGCTAATAACCCCATTTATTTTTCAGTAAGGTTTCAGCGAGACACCCACTCCACGACTTGTCGCTCGGATGTTGAAATCTCCCCGCCTAATTTGAACGTGGGCTTTAGGTGGGGCCCAGGGGGACACAAGTTTGGTGGCCAAATTGTGTCAAAGACTTGTTTAAAGTCTATATATAAAATAGTTTCTATATACTAGCAGATTGAAGCTTAAAGCAGATGAATAGCAAAGCCGAATGCGCCTTAATTTGTATTCTGCTTTGCTTTCGATGTGCTTTTAAGCAGGCTGAATGTGGCTTACAGTGGTAAAATCGTAGCACATAAGAAACGCATCGTGAACGGTTAAGGCCTAACGATTTTAACGTGTTTAAAAAAAACGCGTTCTAAATAAACAATTATACCAAATTGTGCAGTCTCTGCTAAGTGATGACCCCTTTCATCCGACTCTTTTAAACGCGTCTTTGTTTTGATAATTAGTTTTAGTATTAATTAGCGTTGTTAGTATATGGGGAACGTCACTAGCAGATTGAAGCTTAAAGCAGATGAATAGCAAAGCCGAATGCGCCTTAATTTGTATTCTGCTTTGCTTTCAATGTGCTTTTAAGCAGGCTGAATGTGGCTTACAGTGGTAAATACGCTATTCCTATCCATTTACCCGTTAAATATATGCATATAATAAGAAACGCGTCGTGAACGGTTAAGGCCTAACCATTTTAACGTGTTTAAAAAAAACGCGTTCTAAATAAACAATTATACCAATGCAGCCTCTGCTAAGTGATGACCCTTTCATCCGACTCTTTTAAACGCGTCTTTGTTTCGATAATTAGTTTTAGTATTAATTAGCGTTGTTAGTATATGGGGACTTAATCAGTTGGTTTGTTTAGGAACAAATTGTTATTGAATATTCATGTTAATTAGGTTATAACGTGCATGTTATTCGTCCTATTCTGAGTATGACGTGAAACTGCATCCAGCCAATTTATAGAATAAGTATAATAATAAAACCAATAATAATATGATAATAATAACAATAACAATAATAAAAATAATATGATAATACTAAAAACTAAAAATAATACCTAATAATAATACTAAACTAATAATAAAACTAAACTAATAATAAAATTAATAATAATGATAAGGATAACAATAGTAGTTATAGTTTCTAAATGTTTTTTCCTTGTGTATAGTTTCGTTAATGTTTGCTTTGTAGATTTTAGGCTTGTCAATATCATTCGTCTTCTTTTCAGTACCGTATCTCATGTCAATCTATTTCTTGCAGCTAATAACCCCATTTATTTTTCAGTAAGGTTTCAGCGAGACACCCACTCCACGACTTGTCGCTCGGATGTTGAAATCTCCCCGCCTAATTTGAACGTGGGCTTTAGGTGGGGCCCAGGGGGACACAAGTTTGGTGGCCAAATTGTGTCAAAGACTTGTTTAAAGTCTATATATAAAATAGTTTCTATATACTAGCAGATTGAAGCTTAAAGCAGATGAATAGCAAAGCCGAATGCGCCTTAATTTGTATTCTGCTTTGCTTTCGATGTGCTTTTAAGCAGGCTGAATGTGGCTTACAGTGGTAAAATCGTAGCACATAAGAAACGCATCGTGAACGGTTAAGGCCTAACGATTTTAACGTGTTTAAAAAAAACGCGTTCTAAATAAACAATTATACCAAATTGTGCAGTCTCTGCTAAGTGATGACCCCTTTCATCCGACTCTTTTAAACGCGTCTTTGTTTTGATAATTAGTTTTAGTATTAATTAGCGTTGTTAGTATATGGGGAACGTCACTAGCAGATTGAAGCTTAAAGCAGATGAATAGCAAAGCCGAATGCGCCTTAATTTGTATTCTGCTTTGCTTTCAATGTGCTTTTAAGCAGGCTGAATGTGGCTTACAGTGGTAAATACGCTATTCCTATCCATTTACCCGTTAAATATATGCATATAATAAGAAACGCGTCGTGAACGGTTAAGGCCTAACCATTTTAACGTGTTTAAAAAAAACGCGTTCTAAATAAACAATTATACCAATGCAGCCTCTGCTAAGTGATGACCCTTTCATCCGACTCTTTTAAACGCGTCTTTGTTTCGATAATTAGTTTTAGTATTAATTAGCGTTGTTAGTATATGGGGACTTAATCAGTTGGTTTGTTTAGGAACAAATTGTTATTGAATATTCATGTTAATTAGGTTATAACGTGCATGTTATTCGTCCTATTCTGAGTATGACGTGAAACTGCATCCAGCCAATTTATAGAATAAGTATAATAATAAAACCAATAATAATATGATAATAATAACAATAACAATAATAAAAATAATATGATAATACTAAAGACTAAAAATAATACCTAATAATAATACTAAACTAATAATAAAACTAAACTAATAATAAAATTAATAATAATGATAAGGATAACAATAGTAGTTATAGTTTCTAAATGTTTTTTCCTTGTGTATAGTTTCGTTAATGTTTGCTTTGTAGATTTTAGGCTTGTCAATATCATTCGTCTTCTTTTCAGTACCGTATCTCATGTCAATCTATTTCTTGCAGCTAATAACCCCATTTATTTTTCAGTAAGGTTTCAGCGAGACACCCACTCCACGACTTGTCGCTCGGATGTTGAAATCTCCCCGCCTAATTTGAACGTGGGCTTTAGGTGGGGCCCAGGGGGACACAAGTTTGGTGGCCAAATTGTGTCAAAGACTTGTTTAAAGTCTATATATAAAATAGTTTCTATATACTAGCAGATTGAAGCTTAAAGCAGATGAATAGCAAAGCCGAATGCGCCTTAATTTGTATTCTGCTTTGCTTTCGATGTGCTTTTAAGCAGGCTGAATGTGGCTTACAGTGGTAAAATCGTAGCACATAAGAAACGCATCGTGAACGGTTAAGGCCTAACGATTTTAACGTGTTTAAAAAAAACGCGTTCTAAATAAACAATTATACCAAATTGTGCAGTCTCTGCTAAGTGATGACCCCTTTCATCCGACTCTTTTAAACGCGTCTTTGTTTTGATAATTAGTTTTAGTATTAATTAGCCTTGTTAGTATATGGGGAACGTCACTAGCAGATTGAAGCTTAAAGCAGATGAATAGCAAAGCCGAATGCGCCTTAATTTGTATTCTGCTTTGCTTTCAATGTGCTTTTAAGCAGGCTGAATGTGGCTTACAGTGGTAAATACGCTATTCCTATCCATTTACCCGTTAAATATATGCATATAATAAGAAACGCGTCGTGAACGGTTAAGGCCTAACCATTTTAACGTGTTTAAAAAAAACGCGTTCTAAATAAACAATTATACCAATGCAGCCTCTGCTAAGTGATGACCCTTTCATCCGACTCTTTTAAACGCGTCTTTGTTTCGATAATTAGTTTTAGTATTAATTAGCGTTGTTAGTATATGGGGACTTAATCAGTTGGTTTGTTTAGGAACAAATTGTTATTGAATATTCATGTTAATTAGGTTATAACGTGCATGTTATTCGTCCTATTCTGAGTATGACGTGAAACTGCATCCAGCCAATTTATAGAATAAGTATAATAATAAAACCAATAATAATATGATAATAATAACAATAACAATAATAAAAATAATATGATAATACTAAAGACTAAAAATAATACCTAATAATAATACTAAACTAATAATAAAATTAATAATAATGATAAGGATAACAATAGTAGTTATAGTTTCTAAATGTTTTTTCCTTGTGTATAGTTTCGTTAATGTTTGCTTTGTAGATTTTAGGCTTGTCAATATCATTCGTCTTCTTTTCAGTACCGTATCTCATGTCAATCTATTTCTTGCAGCTAATAACCCCATTTATTTTTCAGTAAGGTTTCAGCGAGACACCCACTCCACGACTTGTCGCTCGGATGTTGAAATCTCCCCGCCTAATTTGAACGTGGGCTTTAGGTGGGGCCCAGGGGGACACAAGTTTGGTGGCCAAATTGTGTCAAAGACTTGTTTAAAGTCTATATATAAAATAGTTTCTATATACTAGCAGATTGAAGCTTAAAGCAGATGAATAGCAAAGCCGAATGCGCCTTAATTTGTATTCTGCTTTGCTTTCGATGTGCTTTTAAGCAGGCTGAATGTGGCTTACAGTGGTAAAATCGTAGCACATAAGAAACGCATCGTGAACGGTTAAGGCCTAACGATTTTAACGTGTTTAAAAAAAAACGCGTTCTAAATAAACAATTATACCAAATTGTGCAGTCTCTGCTAAGTGATGACCCCTTTCATCCGACTCTTTTAAACGCGTCTTTGTTTTGATAATTAGTTTTAGTATTAATTAGCGTTGTTAGTATATGGGGAACGTCACTAGCAGATTGAAGCTTAAAGCAGATGAATAGCAAAGCCGAATGCGCCTTAATTTGTATTCTGCTTTGCTTTCAATGTGCTTTTAAGCAGGCTGAATGTGGCTTACAGTGGTAAATACGCTATTCCTATCCATTTACCCGTTAAATATATGCATATAATAAGAAACGCGTCGTGAACGGTTAAGGCCTAACCATTTTAACGTGTTTAAAAAAAACGCGTTCTAAATAAACAATTATACCAATGCAGCCTCTGCTAAGTGATGACCCTTTCATCCGACTCTTTTAAACGCGTCTTTGTTTCGATAATTAGTTTTAGTATTAATTAGCGTTGTTAGTATATGGGGACTTAATCAGTTGGTTTGTTTAGGAACAAATTGTTATTGAATATTCATGTTAATTAGGTTATAACGTGCATGTTATTCGTCCTATTCTGAGTATGACGTGAAACTGCATCCAGCCAATTTATAGAATAAGTATAATAATAAAACCAATAATAATATGATAATAATAACAATAACAATAATAAAAATAATATGATAATACTAAAGACTAAAAATAATACCTAATAATAATACTAAACTAATAATAAAATTAATAATAATGATAAGGATAACAATAGTAGTTATAGTTTCTAAATGTTTTTTCCTTGTGTATAGTTTCGTTAATGTTTGCTTTGTAGATTTTAGGCTTGTCAATATCATTCGTCTTCTTTTCAGTACCGTATCTCATGTCAATCTATTTCTTGCAGCTAATAACCCCATTTATTTTTCAGTAAGGTTTCAGCGAGACACCCACTCCACGACTTGTCGCTCGGATGTTGAAATCTCCCCGCCTAATTTGAACGTGGGCTTTAGGTGGGGCCCAGGGGGACACAAGTTTGGTGGCCAAATTGTGTCAAAGACTTGTTTAAAGTCTATATATAAAATAGTTTCTATATACTAGCAGATTGAAGCTTAAAGCAGATGAATAGCAAAGCCGAATGCGCCTTAATTTGTATTCTGCTTTGCTTTCGATGTGCTTTTAAGCAGGCTGAATGTGGCTTACAGTGGTAAAATCGTAGCACATAAGAAACGCATCGTGAACGGTTAAGGCCTAACGATTTTAACGTGTTTAAAAAAAACGCGTTCTAAATAAACAATTATACCAAATTGTGCAGTCTCTGCTAAGTGATGACCCCCTTCATCCGACTCTTATAAACGCGTCTTTGTTTTGATAATTAGTTTTAGCATTAGCATTGTTAGTATTATGGGGAACGTCACTAGCAGATTGAAGCTTAAAGCAGATGAATAGCAAAGCCAAATGCGCCTTAATTTGTATTCTGCTTTGCTTTCAATGTGCTTTTAAGCAGGCTGAATGTGGCTTACAGTGGTAAATACGCTATTCCTATCCATTTACCCGTTAAATATATGCATATAATAAGAAACGCGTCGTGAACGGTTAAGGCCTAACCATTTTAACGTGTTTAAAAAAAACGCGTTCTAAATAAACAATTATACCAATGCAGCCTCTGCTAAGTGATGACCCTTTCATCCGACTCTTTTAAACGCGTCTTTGTTTCGATAATTAGTTTTAGTATTAATTAGCGTTGTTAGTATATGGGGACTTAATCAGTTGGTTTGTTTAGGAACAAATTGTTATTGAATATTCATGTTAATTAGGTTATAACGTGCATGTTATTCGTCCTATTCTGAGTATGACGTGAAACTGCATCCAGCCAATTTATAGAATAAGTATAATAATAAAACCAATAATAATATGATAATAATAACAATAACAATAATAAAAATAATATGATAATACTAAAGACTAAAAATAATACCTAATAATAATACTAAACTAATAATAAAATTAATAATAATGATAAGGATAACAATAGTAGTTATAGTTTCTAAATGTTTTTTCCTTGTGTATAGTTTCGTTAATGTTTGCTTTGTAGATTTTAGGCTTGTCAATATCATTCGTCTTCTTTTCAGTACCGTATCTCATGTCAATCTATTTCTTGCAGCTAATAACCCCATTTATTTTTCAGTAAGGTTTCAGCGAGACACCCACTCCACGACTTGTCGCTCGGATGTTGAAATCTCCCCGCCTAATTTGAACGTGGGCTTTAGGTGGGGCCCAGGGGGACACAAGTTTGGTGGCCAAATTGTGTCAAAGACTTGTTTAAAGTCTATATATAAAATAGTTTCTATATACTAGCAGATTGAAGCTTAAAGCAGATGAATAGCAAAGCCGAATGCGCCTTAATTTGTATTCTGCTTTGCTTTCGATGTGCTTTTAAGCAGGCTGAATGTGGCTTACAGTGGTAAAATCGTAGCACATAAGAAACGCATCGTGAACGGTTAAGGCCTAACGATTTTAACGTGTTTAAAAAAAACGCGTTCTAAATAAACAATTATACCAAATTGTGCAGTCTCTGCTAAGTGATGACCCCTTTCATCCGACTCTTTTAAACGCGTCTTTGTTTTGATAATTAGTTTTAGTATTAATTAGCGTTGTTAGTATATGGGGAACGTCACTAGCAGATTGAAGCTTAAAGCAGATGAATAGCAAAGCCGAATGCGCCTTAATTTGTATTCTGCTTTGCTTTCAATGTGCTTTTAAGCAGGCTGAATGTGGCTTACAGTGGTAAATACGCTATTCCTATCCATTTACCCGTTAAATATATGCATATAATAAGAAACGCGTCGTGAACGGTTAAGGCCTAACCATTTTAACGTGTTTAAAAAAAACGCGTTCTAAATAAACAATTATACCAATGCAGCCTCTGCTAAGTGATGACCCTTTCATCCGACTCTTTTAAACGCGTCTTTGTTTCGATAATTAGTTTTAGTATTAATTAGCGTTGTTAGTATATGGGGACTTAATCAGTTGGTTTGTTTAGGAACAAATTGTTATTGAATATTCATGTTAATTAGGTTATAACGTGCATGTTATTCGTCCTATTCTGAGTATGACGTGAAACTGCATCCAGCCAATTTATAGAATAAGTATAATAATAAAACCAATAATAATATGATAATAATAACAATAACAATAATAAAAATAATATGATAATACTAAAGACTAAAAATAATACCTAATAATAATACTAAACTAATAATAAAACTAAACTAATAATAAAATTAATAATAATGATAAGGATAACAATAGTAGTTATAGTTTCTAAATGTTTTTTCCTTGTCTATAGTTTCGTTAATGTTTGCTTTGTAGATTTTAGGCTTGTCAATATCATTCGTCTTCTTTTCAGTACCGTATCTCATGTCAATCTATTTCTTGCAGCTAATAACCCCATTTATTTTTCAGTAAGGTTTCAGCGAGACACCCACTCCACGACTTGTCGCTCGGATGTTGAAATCTCCCCGCCTAATTTGAACGTGGGCTTTTAGGTGGGGCCCAGGGGGACACAAGTTTGGTGGCCAAATTGTGTCAAAGACTTGTTTAAAGTCTATATATAAAATAGTTTCTATATACTAGCAGATTGAAGCTTAAAGCAGATGAATAGCAAAGCCGAATGCGCCTTAATTTGTATTCTGCTTTGCTTTCGATGTGCTTTTAAGCAGGCTGAATGTGGCTTACAGTGGTAAAATCGTAGCACATAAGAAACGCATCGTGAACGGTTAAGGCCTAACGATTTTAACGTGTTTAAAAAAAACGCGTTCTAAATAAACAATTATACCAAATTGTGCAGTCTCTGCTAAGTGATGACCCCTTTCATCCGACTCTTTTAAACGCGTCTTTGTTTTGATAATTAGTTTTAGTATTAATTAGCGTTGTTAGTATATGGGGAACGTCACTAGCAGATTGAAGCTTAAAGCAGATGAATAGCAAAGCCAAATGCGCCTTAATTTGTATTCTGCTTTGCTTTCAATGTGCTTTTAAGCAGGCTGAATGTGGCTTACAGTGGTAAATACGCTATTCCTATCCATTTACCCGTTAAATATATGCATATAATAAGAAACGCGTCGTGAACGGTTAAGGCCTAACCATTTTAACGTGTTTAAAAAAAACGCGTTCTAAATAAACAATTATACCAATGCAGCCTCTGCTAAGTGATGACCCTTTCATCCGACTCTTTTAAACGCGTCTTTGTTTCGATAATTAGTTTTAGTATTAATTAGCGTTGTTAGTATATGGGGACTTAATCAGTTGGTTTGTTTAGGAACAAATTGTTATTGAATATTCATGTTAATTAGGTTATAACGTGCATGTTATTCGTCCTATTCTGAGTATGACGTGAAACTGCATCCAGCCAATTTATAGAATAAGTATAATAATAAAACCAATAATAATATGATAATAATAACAATAACAATAATAAAAATAATATGATAATACTAAAGACTAAAAATAATACCTAATAATAATACTAAACTAATAATAAAATTAATAATAATGATAAGGATAATAATAGTAGTTATAGTTTCTAAATGTTTTTTCCTTGTGTATAGTTTCGTTAATGTTTGCTTTGTAGATTTTAGGCTTGTCAATATCATTTGTCTTCTTTTCAGTACCGTATCTCATGTCAATCTATTTCTTGCAGCTAATAACCCCATTTATTTTTCAGTAAGGTTTCAGCGAGACACCCACTCCACGACTTGTCGCTCGGATGTTGAAATCTCCCCGCCTAATTTGAACGTGGGCTTTTAGGTGGGGCCCAGGGGGACACAAGTTTGGTGGCCAAATTGTGTCAAAGACTTGTTTAAAGTCTATATATAAAATAGTTTCTATATACTAGCAGATTGAAGCTTAAAGCAGATGAATAGCAAAGCCGAATGCGCCTTAATTTGTATTCTGCTTTGCTTTCGATGTGCTTTTAAGCAGGCTGAATGTGGCTTACAGTGGTAAATACGCTATTCCTACCCATTTACCCGTTAATCGTAGCACATAAGAAACGCATCGTGAACGGTTAAGGCCTAACGATTTTAAGAACTGTACAAATAGCTAATAGTTTGGATCCTGATTAGACGCTGCTTTATTAGTAAACTGTTTGGATTCTCATCAGAGCAAACGGTTTGGATCCTTAATAGAGGCACCCCATGTGGTTCTGGGGCCTGCCAGCTCGGTCAACTGGCAGAAAAGAGTGGGGACCACTGCCATAGCCTGGCATGATACAGTAGAAGGCTGCTAAAAGGTGTAATCTTTTCATTGATGTATTCGTACGTCAGTCCAAGAACTGAAAAGGTTAAAATACAGAATATTTGAAACTTTGGTATTCTGGTCAGGGTTCAATTTCAAGATCAGTACCTCATATTTTTAGATCGATGTAAATGAGGTGTTGATCTTGCAACTTGTCTCCTGGAGTCGCGATATGACTGAAATACTGTTAAAGCGACTGATAGCAAACAGTTTGGATCCTGAACAGATTGCTATCTGTTTGGATCCTGAACAGATAGCAAACGGTTCCTATTGGTTTCATTTCACTTTGCTCAGTAAAAGACGCGTATTTTATCAACACATTGGTGCAGTTCATCAACGAGACGGCAAGAAGATAAGGGAAGGAAGGGAGGGATAGGTGTATAAATATTTATACAGAAATAACAGTTTACCTAAATACCAAGAGTAGAAAAAAGGTAATATCCACTTTCAAGTACTTCTTACGAAACGAAACAAGAAATACGTGTTGGAACTATTTAAAATAACAACAATTCAGTATTGTAGACATTGCAATATCGACATGCATCC
The DNA here is from genome assembly GCA_922989275.2 of Gari tellinella. Classification (NCBI taxonomy): domain Eukaryota; kingdom Metazoa; phylum Mollusca; class Bivalvia; order Cardiida; family Psammobiidae; genus Gari; species Gari tellinella. The sequence goes on from OV277858.1 coordinate 60,752,571, forward strand.
ATAAAGTAACAAACAGTCTCAATTTTCATCAGAAGCCAATTTGCTCGGGGACTAATCAGGGTAGAAAATATTTGTAATTATAAGTGCAGTGGTCTTAACAAAATAAGGGGTAATAATGCAACAAATAGTTTTTTCAGCTTAGATCGAATTAAACTAGAGATATTTAATAAACCGAGGTCCGATGTATCAGTGCTTTACAATGGGCATCTGAAAGAACCAGAGAACTCTGTCAATAGTAAGAGTAGGCCAATATTTCATCTTTCAAATTTATTTTGACAGAGCCATGCAACAGGAAAGCACGTATTTAGGGGAGTTTAATTGAGACACTTTGTAAATATGTTTACGCCAGGTCGTATAGTGACGGTGGTCCCTTTGATTAACATACATACGTTTACACAAAGTTTTCTTAATCTTGGCCCTTTCATTATCAGTGGGGTCCACCATCATCGGTTTTACTGCAAGCTCGGGCTTTCAGTCACGAATGAAGAACGTTCTTCATTCGTGTTTCAGTTTAATGTAGAACAAAAGTAATGCAGAAAGCTAAGTACCTCTTTGATTATTAATTTAATTGTTAATTGTTTGTTTATATGTGTCTGTCGACTTTGAAGAAGTGTCAGCTGCCCATCCATAATATAGTTAGAATTGCATTTACTGTAGGATTATTCATCTTAGCTTGCGGGATGGCTGTCTGACCTTCTAAAAAGTGGGCAGACATTTTAGACTTTGCGAAACACCAGCACATTATGATAGGAATGAACACGTGAATTACTGTGATTTCCAATGTGTCCAAACTTACAATGTAAATATTGTTGAAATCTTGTCTGTGCAGTTATTCGTATGATTTTTTTTGACCGAGTCTTACCACGCTCTAAATGACCATTGATGTCAATGGGCCGTAAAACACAAAAAAAGTCACCAGTTGCTATATTTACGTCATTTCCACCCTACTAACACTTGAGTGTAAACATGGTTTAACGACACTGCAATACAATTATGGTTATAGAGCCTGTGTGTATGCATTAGTGTTATTTCTAGCCACCTAAAAGGGGCAGGGTGCAGCAAAAAAGGGGTAGGGTGGCAACGCTGCGGATTGGCATGAGAAAGGGCAGGTTGGAACCCGAGGCATTGCTACTATATTACAGTATTTTATGCTGAATTAATTTCATGTTACAGTTGTAGTAAATTAATTTATTTCTAACTCTTAAGTTCTAATTGTTACACCCATTTTCCTTTTATTTTACAATAAATGAATGAATTAAAAACTTATCAATAGCCAACAAAAGGCACCAGGGCTTGCCTTGGAATTGACTTGGTCAAGTCAAGTTCTAGGGTACTGCATATATACTTTCTACACTTAAAGCTGAGAAAAGGCATCTCATTTTCCCTCCTTCTGACTCATTTGAATGTTCCTCTCTAAAAAGGAACTGGACTGCTAAGTTTAAATTTTCTAAAAAATAAGTGAATAAATAGAATAATCTTTTATCCATATTATGGTTATAGAATATACTCAATACTCATTCAAACTTAGAGTAGATCTAGATCTAATTCATATTTTAAAAATGAAGCACAGTAGATCTATATCTAAACTGAATCAAATACATGTATTTGCATTTAATTGTCACAAGCAGGATTGTATATTTTAGTGTCTCTGAACAGTGAAATTAATCCGTTCGAATCGCTGCCCAAAAAGGGAAAATAAACCAACTTTAAGTCTTATTATTTGTTTCCTACACCAAACTGTTGTCTTAAAAATTATAAGGATAAAAAAAATTCATCAAAGTTGCTTAATTTGAATCTGTCACTTTGCGTAAGTTGTCCACGAATCCAATGTGAATTCTTTTCCCCCGCCCAGCTCGTCGTCATTATATTCTCTCAGTTCGCGGACGAATTCAGTAGAAAATCAACACAATAGTGAGATTTCTTATAAATAGTATTCAAATTAAACATATTACGCTGTGTCCTGACTCAGTATAAACTTTGTTCGAACTTGCCTGAACGTTTCCATAGTGCTCAATTTTCGGAATAACGCATCGACATTTCTACCGCGAAAACTAATTGCAAATCAATATTACGAGCGTAAATTGTTGCAAAACCCAATTTAATTTACATAAATAGTGTGTAAAATAGAAGAATTTAGATCCAATTTTAATTTAAGGAATACCTTTTAATTATATTTTACTAACAAAATAAACGTGTCCTTATCGTAGCAAAAATTAACGCGCCCCGCCGCATTTTGTAACGGAATTAAAAGTCGAAAGTTTGTTTCTGTAACAGGATTATAAAACGAATTTTGTGGGAGAAAATCAATTCATTAATTTTAATTTCTGTTTAGCATTAATCTAGATCTCAGTGGGGGGTTTGTCCTCTACTTTTGGGGAATATTCTGCATTGTAATCGGTCCCGTAATGAAGACAGTCTGATTGTTCGCTCGGCCGATCTGTCAATCACTTTTTTGGTAACCAATTAAAAATGTGTTAAATCCCATTCAGAAGGCGTGGTCAAACTTCGACCTAAGAGTATTATCACCAGCCCCAACGGATGGTAATATTGCAGAAGACTGGTTAATTTATCACACATTACGGATTTTCACGGTCTCTCTAAAGGTGCGTTTGACAGGTAAAACATGCTTACAGAACTCTCTTCATTTACAACACGCGATCATCGGGAGCAAACATGCGTACGGGAACTGGCTGTACACGTTACGACATTTTACACATTTCCCGGCCTTATCGATACCATATAAAGACTTACTATCTATCGAGCGGGGAACCAGGTATACATTGTGTGTTGATAAACACATTCAGAATGGTTTGCGGCTGACAGTTGCTGTGTACTAGGCTTTTGACACGCGTTACGCAAGAAATATCAATGACTGTTGTTTTAAGAGATGAGAAAGGGGCTATGATGATTAAATATGGGCAGCAGGGTGCATGAAAGGCACAATTAAGGGCACAAGGGCGGATCAAAAAGGCGGCGGGGCGGGGCGCCCCGACATTCCGCTATAGAAATATCACTATGCATGTATATGAAATGTATTGGTGTTCCTCATTTGGCGGAGTTTTGCCACTCTGCCAGCTCGGGCAATTGAAGTATCTTATCCACCTCATTCCATAGCCTGGCATGATGCACAACGTGGTGCATTTCATCAACGAGACGGCAATTTGCTCGGGGACAGATCAGGGTAGAAAATATTTGTAATTATAAGTGCAGTGGTCTTAACAAAATAAGGGGTAATAATACAGCAAATAGTTTTTTCAGCTTAGATCGAATTAAACTAGAGATAATTAATAAACCGAGGTCCGATGTATCAGTGCTTTACAATGGGCATCTGAAAGAACCAGAGAACTCTGTCAATAGTAAGAGTAGGCCAATATTTCATCTTTCAAATTTATTTTGACAGAGCCATGCAACAGGAAAGCACGTATTTAGGGGAGTGTAATTGAGACACTTTGTAAATATGTTTACGCCAGGTCGTATAGTGTGGGTGGTCCCTTTGATTGATATACATACGTTTACACAAAGTTTTCTTAATCTTGGCCCTTTCATTATCAGTGATTAATTTGTTCAACTTCTGAACTACTTTTGTTAATGTTTGTTCACTTTGAAGAGAGTCTGCTAGCAGCAATGTGAGAATGTGAACAGGGCTTATTTGATTTTATTTATATAGTAGTAGTTACTGTAGTAGTAGTAGTGTATGGGCGACCGTGGTTGCTAGTCGGACATGATTCAAAGTGGACAGACCGTGTTGCTCATACTGCAAGAGTTGAGTTGCACGAATTTTACAAATTGACATTTTATACTTGGCATGTTTTGAGAAATTATGGTTTGCATGAAATCGCTCTCCAGTTTCTAAATTTACATCATTTCCACCCTACTAACACTTGAGTGTAAACATGGTTTAACGACACTGCAACCCAATTATGGTTATAGAGCCGGTGTGTATGCATGTGTGGGAAATGTATTGGTGTTCCTCTTTTGGCGGAGTTTTGCCACTCTGCCAGCTCGGGCAATTGAAGTATCTTATCCTCCTCATTCCACTTGGTGCCGTTTCATTCACAACAGAGTTACACCAAGGGCAGATAAATCTTGACCAAACGGTTTCCTGCAGCACACTAATGAATAAATTTGTATCTGACAGATATGCTTCCACATGAGACGAACCACGAACCATACTGTTCATGTGGTCCAACTGAGCAAACACCAGAGCACATACTTCAGCGTTGTCCTCTGTTTGAACAATTAAGAAGAAAGATGTGGCCAGCCCCTGTCACTCTAGAACAGAAGCTATATGGCAAGAAGGAGTATCTCTTGAAAACTGTGTCCTTCATCGCTGCGATGAATATTTCATGTAGACTTATGGATGCAGACAGTGATGAATCAAGACGAACCCCACCTACTGATGAAGACTACATCATGTTATAACATTATTATTCACACATTTTTTAATTATTGTATATTATGTAAATGTACATGCTGAAAATGTTAATTTTTCAGCATGTATAGAGTAGAAGAAACCAACTTAATTCAGTGTTTATCAAAATTATTTCTAACTCTTACTCTTGAGCTCACTACAAGTTAGTCGAAATGGGTTTACTAGGCTGACTTTAACATTGGTCATTAATAGTGAACATATTTGCCTCTAGTACACTCTACAGGTGAAAGACTTCATATTTGCCTCTAGTACACTCTACATGTGAAAGACTTCATATTTGCCTCTAGTACACTCTACATGTGAAAGACTTCATATTTGCCTCTAGTACACTCTACATGTGAAAGACTTCATATTTGCCATGTGTACTGATATCAAGCATCGCTTGAGCTCAGTTCAACCTGTGTAAATACGCTATTCCTAGCAGTTTCTTTATGCGTGTTCTTATGGGTAGGAATAGCGTATTTACTACTATTAGAGCTTCCGGTCATCTTATTGGGCATGTGTACTCGACTCAAGAATCCCTTGAGCCCAGTACAACTTGTTCGACATAGGTAGGGGCCTTTCCAGGCCAAATAGACTGAACTTATTATTGGCCATGCATGTATACATGTATGTCCAATAATAAGAGACTTCATACTTGTTGAGCTCAGTAAAAGTAACTTTTACCTTTCACTTAAAACACTTGTTGCTCTAACGCTTTACTCCATAGATCAGTTTAGAGTTTGATTGTGGTTGACTTCTTCTATTCTATGGGTCATGAAAGAGCATACCTTCACGTTGGTATGACCTGAATGCAATTGAATGTTTTGAAAAAACAGGGCTGCCATAAGTTGACATAAAAATCCTAAAATTTGCAAATTTGCAAATTTGCATTTTCAAATGCGATTTTACGAATCGTACCTTTTCCCCATCGCCTGTTTCTAGTTTTGTTGACACGTGGCTGCTTAAAGCAGGCTAAAAGTAAAACAGAATGCGCCTTAAGGCGCAATCTGCTTTACTTTCAGCCTGCTTTAAGCTACCATGTACTAGAAAAAAAATCCGAAGATTTAGGAAAAATCCGGAGAAATGGCAACCCTGAAAATAGTTCACGTTTTCGACCATTCAACTGTAACTGAATGCTCTTATTTATTTCAGTGATTACATATACTGTTCAGATTTTAACTAACATAATGAAGACCTTACCTATTCGAAATCTCGACTTAACCGAGTTTAAGCTACCATCGGATATATTCATGGGGCAATCTATTAAACTTGCTGGTTATTATATTATGGATTATGCGCGGATCCAATGCCATGCTGTATTTGTTCAGTGGCGAAGATGATGTCTTTTTAAAACGAAAATGGCAAATTCTTGAAAATCAGTGTCAAATAGTTTGGAGCCTGATCAGATGTCGTTTATCTAATCCAGATCCAAACTGTTTGCAATTTAAATGAAAACCTGAGGAAAATCACTGGATCGCATGTAACTTTTCTTTAAAATCACTATTCCTAAGGTACCAGTAGAACCATCGCACTCTTTGACCCATTACCACATAGAAACGCCTTTTAGCGCATTCAATTTGTGCAGCAACAAAAAGTAAAATAAGAATTGCTAGATCTATATCTTAGCAACTTACGGCTGGCTGAAAATAAAGTTTAACGCATCTTAAGGCGCATGTTTCTTTACTTTCAATCTGCTTTAACTGACCTCCTGTCTTCAAAACTAGAACTCTGCTATGTGCGGTAAGGGGTTATTGTTGCTATGGTTTCATGTATGTTTTGTTTTAGCTACTGAGCCCCTGATCGACTGTTACACTATTTACCTTAAGCCCGCTAATTATGTCGATAGTAATTTTTATGGAAGTTATGATAGAAATATGGATATTGATCAATACCTGCATATTGTACCCTTTACTCCATATATATGTATCATATGTCACCCACAAACTTAAAAATAAATTAAAACATCTTAGTATAAACCCCAAAACAAGTACTGTATTGCTTACAGCGCAACATTCAATGTATTAAAACACTCTACCATGAAGGTTAGGTTTGTACAGTTCACCAATAGTAAACAGTGTACCTGTAATGAGTACACTTGTCCAGTGCAAACAGTATGGACCCCGACCAGAGTGAGGGCACCACAGGGTACCCACTGATCTGAATCCACACCGTTTTATCAGTTAAAGTGAAAATTGTCTAAACCCACTCTAAATAATTTAAATCTGTAATTATATGAGTATATATGTCATAAGAAGCAGATTACTTTGTGTGTGTGTGTATGTCTCCTATTTTGCATATTCTAGCCAATGTAAATATATAAACCTAAAATAAGTATTGAATTGCTTACAGCGCAATATTGAATGTGTTTAAACTCTCTAACCTCATGATGAGGGCGGTACTGTTCATCTAACGTAGACAGTGTACATGTAATCTGTAATGAGTACAATTGTCTTGTGCAAACAGCATGGATTCCTACCAGAGGGCACCACAAGGAGCCCGCTGATCAGAATCCACACTGCTGATAAGTTTGAAATACTGTCAACCCAGTTTAAGACCATGTACCTGCAAAGAGTACACTTGTCCTGTTCATACAGCATGGACCCAGACCAGAGGGTGCCACAAGGAACCAACTGATCTGAATCCACACTGCTTGTCATTTGGAAACATTGTCAAAATCTATCTTAAAAAATGTAAATGTGTATGTATATATATATATATATATGAATATAAGTGATATATGAATATAAGTGTAAGCAGAGGCAGATATATGTGTGTGTGTGTGTGTGGCACAAACAAAATGTACCCCATTTGGCATAGTCCAGCTAATGTTAACATAATCATAAACCCAAAAAATAAGTATTGCATTGCTTACTGGCTTACAGTGCATATTGAAAGTGTTAAAACACTCTACCCTGATGATGAGGGCGGTATTGTTTATCTAATGTAGACAGTGTACCTGTAATGAGTACACTTGTCTTGTGCAAACAGCATGGATTCCAACCAGAGGGCGCTACAAGGAGCCCACTGATCTGAACCCACACTGTTGATAAGATTGAAACATTGTCAAAACCAACTCTAAATAGTGTACCTGCAAGGAGTACACTTGTCCCGACCAGAGGGCACCACAAGGAGCCCACTGGACAGAATCCACACTGTTGATAATTTTGAAATATTGTCAAAATCCACACTAAATAATGTACCTGCAAGGAGTGCACTTGTCTTGTACATGTATACAGCATGGACCCCGACCAGAGGACGCCACAAGGAACCCACTGATCTGAATCCACTCTGTTGCTAAGTTTGAAATATAGTCAAAATCTACTCCTAATAATGTACCTGCAAGGAGTTCACTTGTCTTGTACATACAGCATGGACCTCCACCAGAGGGCGCCACCTGGAGCCCACTGATCTGAATCCACACTGGTTGTTTACCTGAAAAATTGTCAAAATTCACTCCAAATAATGTAGATGTGTATATAAGAGTATATGTAAATATGTGTAATAGGTAGATACAGATATGTGCGTGTACACAAGAACCAACAATAAGTGTTGACACTGTCCTGCGCCCACTTCATTATAACCATGTTTCTAACGAGCCATTACAATAAACAAAGTGTGTTTGCAAGAATGCGGACAGGCGGGGGTGTGCATGAATGCATGCATGTGCATGTATGTATTGGGGCATGGACATGCCCTGGTGCATAAATGCGTATGCAGGCATAGGCGGACATGCACGTGCATAGAGTATGCATGTATGTGTCTTATTGCTGGTGTTTGTGTACACATGCGTATCGATGACAATGCAATGATGTATAAGTATATTGTATATTGTATAAAAAAGAATTACCTTGAGTAATTCTTCTCAGAGTGAGTCATGTAGACTATAAGGTTTCAATGTTTAATTTACAAGTCAACCCTCTTGTATAGAGTCTCATGGTAAGAAAATATATACGGAGCAACAGATGGGGGTAGCTTTTCAAAACTTTATTTCTGAATTAAACCCTATGGAGTCACTACTCATTTGGATCGTCTCTTCGAGACGATTCTAATGAGTAGTGACACCATAGGATTTGGTACTAAAATGAGTGAGAAAATGTTAGACTTGTTGAAATAACTACCTCTTATCTGGAGCCCTGATATATTTATTTACATCTATAGAGCCCAACTATAATCAAATCACACCTTTGTACAGGTACCAAGTAAAAATAGATATGCTGAAAAATGTCATACCTGATTGACCCTCAGATCAATAACAACAGGTGCTGGGGTTGAACTGAGTCCAACTGTTATGAAATCACATTTGAATCAGAGAAAATACTACTATATTTTTTGCCCATGATTCGTTTTGAGAGAAAGACACAGTGAGAGATGGAAAGAGAGAGAGAGAGAGAGAGAGAGAGAGAGAGGGAGAGATAGAGAAAGTGAAGGATAAAGAGGGGGAGAGAGAGGATGGAGAGAAAGAGAGAGAGAGAGAGAGAGAGGGAGAACTGCCTTTAAATTCTGTGATGATATTTGTACATATATACGATATCCAGTTGAACAATCACGAATACCTGTTAGCCACCTGAAATAACCAACTAACACGTGCATTGAATTGGAGCTTACGGTAAATGACCAAGGGCGAGATAGCTCTAGTATGAAATAATGCATGCGTGAACCATTTTGACGGTAAAACTGAATACCATACTGACCTTTAACGGTGTTTTATCCAATTTCCAATAGAAAAGAACACAATAATTCCATTTATATGAAAAACATTCTCGTAACACCAGGTGAATTAACCCATTCAACTAAATGACGTGGCTAAAGTGGACATGGCTAAATCCCGGCTAAATTGCGGGATATACCCTGGACCACCCTAGTACCCACTAGAAATAGCAATTTTAAAACAAATGAATGCTGTTCTCTTCCGTTCGAAGTTAGATAACGGTTAAGAAACTATAACTGATGTTTCTATTATAAAATATGTACCTGACCTAATGTTTTGAATGTGTGTTAGGATAGTTCTCATGTATTTGTAGAAATGTACAAACTGAGAAAATAAAGAGTATTTGAATTTGAATTGAATTGAATGTTTTCTGTTCTCTAGTAGATGGTATCTTGAAGCGGGTTTAAAGTAAAACAGAATGCACATTTAGGCTCATTATGCTTTACTTTCAATCTGTTTTAAGTGGTTACCTCTCTTCAATACTAGAAATATACCATGGAGTAAATGGTTTAAAATATCTTTGGTATGTTCCTTAGGGGACTCGGAAAAAAGGATAATACTCAGCTTCTGCACGGTTTGTCATTTAACGAAATATATAGCATCGGAAATAATATAACTGTCTTTTCTGGGTCCACGATGTTTGCAAAGATTAAAAAAAATACTGATTTGTAATTATGTTCCTTCGTGTTATATATATATATGTTAATTTTGTTTGTGGACCATATTGTTCGATACCAAATATGTAATCCACATGAAAAAGTCGTTATTATTATTATTCAATTCAGATTATTATTATTGTAAATTTTAATTTATAAACTGAAATAAAATCTATACGATTACTAAACGTTCTTATCATTTATATTTCTTCTCAACCCTAGTGACAAGTATACTGGTGAATACTAAACTAGTCATATGCCCTGTATAAACCATCTATTAGTGTTTTCATCTGACTTGGCAGAGTTATTGGAACATTCTTAAACTTGAAAAGGGATGAGTGTTCTAAAAATAACTCGGACAAGTCAGAAAAAAGATAAAACTCAGCTTCTGCATGGTTTGTCATTTAACGAAATATATAGCATGGGAAATAATATAACTGGACACAAATCTAGTAAGTCACAAAATGTAATGAACAAAGATCCCTGTAAAGAGCACAGGTACTTGACACATACTTTATTATCTATGAACCCCCTCCCCCCTTAAAAAAAAAAAAAATAATTTTTTTTTTTACTATACTTCTATTATAGATACAAGGTAAACAGCGCAATTCGACACCTAGTCTTTACTATCGACTTAAACTGGTGCTAAAATAGACTCGATCGCCGATATTCTCTTGTGGTACCCTCGGGAAAAGATTAATTTATCAATATCTACTTTTTATTTCATCAAATTCCGTCAAATAACGCCACAGTACGTGAATTATAACGAAAATAAGCATCAAAAAGTTTTTTGTCGTTTTCTTGGTACATAGCAACGAATGTACATGTAGGGGTGATCTGTTATTTGTCCACAATAAACGGCCTATGCCACTGGAACTTTCACCAAATATTATAAATCATCTTTAAATGAAATATTATCAGTTTTATATAATTTACATAGAATGCAAAATTAAAAGAAACTTTACCTGTTTAATTTTGACCAATGAGATCGCTCCGTTCATTCGATTCATTCCGGTATTCAAAATGGCATTGAAAATGAAATGAGTCTTTCACTTGTCAATTTCGTGCCAAATTACATGTATATTTCATATAGCTGATAGTGAAGAGGGTCATGTTCCGACACAAACGCATTTGCTCTAATGAAATTAGGTGAAAGTTCCAGCCGTAAAGGCCGTTAAATGTGCAAACCGACTAGATTACCCCTTATTTTGGGCAATAAATTCTGTACCAAGAGAACGACATAAAACTTTTTGAAGCTTATTTTCGTTATAATTCACGTACTGTGGCGTTATTTGACGGAATTTGATGAAATAAAAAGTAGATATTGATAAATTAATCATTTCCCGAGGGTACCACAAGAGAATATCGGCGATCGAGTCTATTTTAGCATCAGTTTAAGTCGATAGTAAAGACTAGGTGTCGAATTGCGCTGTTTACCTTGTATCTATAATAGAAGTATAGTAAAAAAAAATTATTTTTTTTTTTTTTTAAGGGGGGAGGGGGTTCATAGATAATAAAGTATGTGTCAAGTACCTGTGGTAAAGAGGTGCTTCATATACAGCTAAAACTTTTTTTTCCATTGCAAACAGTTTTGAGCCAGATCAAATACCGAATAACCCGGCGTCTGATTAGACTCCAAACTGTTTGTCATAGGACAAGTGCACTCTTGATAGGTATATGATTTTTTCATGACGAGTTTACTCGTCGCTACTAAGGGTTCAATGTGTTAAGTCAGGTTTCAAAGTTAGATTTAAGGTTGTCTGACTTAACACATTGAACCCTAGTTGTCTGTCTTGCAAATCTTTCCCTTTCACTCTCATTAATGCAAGCAGTTCGGATCCTGATCAGACGCAGCGTAACACGACGTCTGATCAGGATCCAAGCTGTTTGACTTAAAAAAGATCGAGTGTTTTAAACAGTTTGGATCCTGATCAGACGCCGTGTGATACGGTGTCTGATCAGCCTCCAATTTATTTAGTATCTATCTCAACATTTCAGCAAAACCTTCAAAAAATGAATTAGTAAAATTGGAGACAACACTATGGCAGACAATTTTTTCTGAGAACAGATTAGCCCATTACTCCATAAATACGCCTTTTCATCCACTGAAGAAAATAGTTTCAATTACAGTGGAGAAAACGTTATTCTTTCCCAATAAACGCGTTTACGCTAAAACTGTTACTTCCATTGCAAACCATTTGGAGCCAGATCAGACGCTGGGTAACCCGGCGTCTGATCAGGCTCCAAATTGTTTGCCACTCAGCTTAACAGAAATCAAACCGTTTTCATTTTCTTCATTTTAGTGTTTTGCGTTTGCGTACGTTTGCGTTTAAAAGGGAAATAATAACGTTTTCTCCACTGTAATACTGTCACAACACACGTACTTGATACATACATCTATATCTATTACCTAAAACAAGATTTTTACTACACATGTCGACTTCTATAATTATAAAGACTTTATAATAGAAGTCTAGTAAATTTGTATTTTTATTTTTGGTAATAGATCCAGATCTGTGTCAAGTGCCTATGGTCACAAATAAGAATCATAAAAAATATATTAGAATATATATTCTAGTAAATAATAACATTGCCAACGCGCAATTTCTTATATGAACATTTTCTATGTATTAAAATTTAAAACTAATAGTTTTAATACATAGAAAATGTTCATATCTAAGAAATTAAGCGAAAGCGGTTGTCAGATGCCCGCATATGCATATGGGGACATATGCCCCCCCCCCCACCCACCCTTTCTTAAAGAATCGTACATAAATGTGCCGATTTCTTATCGAGATGGTTATAAAAATAAGCAGCTCTTTGATGTTACACAACAAATCTTCGCGTCGGCTTCCGAGAATTTCCGCAAAGTCGAATAAGAGTCACGCGATAGATCCCATTTTTCTGACTTGTCCGAGTTATTTTTAGAACAGAAGAGTTAATAATGGTAAATAGGTAATACCTTGCTTACAGTGGAGAAAACGTTATTCTTTCCCGATTAAACGCATCGCAATATAACGCATAAAAGGAAAACCTTTCGACAATTATGGCCATTAATGTTAGTCTGAGTGGCTAACAGTTTGGTGCCTGATCAAACGGCGGGTTACCCGACGTCTGATCTGGCTCCAAACTGTTTGCAATTAAAATAAGGGTTTTAGCGTAAACGCGTTTATTGAGAAAGATTAACATTTTCTCCACTGTAAGCAAGGTAACCTCGAATATATAATCTTACACTTTCATCCTTGAGATCCTCGTGCAGAACGAGACCGCTTCGCTAACTTTACTGATATTTTATTCTTTCCCAATAAATGCATTTATATACAAAAATATTATTTCCATTGCAAGCAGGTTGGAGACATATCAGACGCCGGGTAACCGGCGTCTGATCAGGCTCCAACATAGTTGCTACTCAGATTAAAAAAATAGTTACAATTTCCACAGTTTAGTACCAAAATGCTAAATTGTCATTATCACCGGGTATAATACATTTTCCTCCCCTAAAACTATTATTTCCATTGCACAGCTTGGAGCCAGATCAGACCGGGTAACGGTTAACACGACACTTATATATACACTCAGTACAAAAAGAAACGTACACTGTGCTCAGGCGCAGATTAAGAGACTTTTTTTAAGATACTAAGACCATATCTCAAGATCAATTTAATTCTGCCACAAGTTTAGAAAAACATATACTTAAAATTACTGTGCTGTATTTTAACCCTTTCACTCTTAATGACGTCAAAAGGCGCGTTTTCAAATATTTTGGATCCTGATCAGACGCCGCGTAATGCGGCGTCTGATCAGGATCCAAACTGTTTGACACTCGTATAGATACTACTTTGAATCTTACTTTGAAATGATCTTGCAAACAAAAAAATTGAAACAGACGACAATGAAACGGTGGTGGGATAAAATATCACGATTAAGTTGGCAGCGAAAGAATTAACTAGTGCCTGTTGAAAACATCGCACCGATTTCTTTTTGCACTGAGTGTAATGCTTTAAATCGTCGTCTGCTGTTTTTCTCAAAGCTATATAATGGACATTTTGACAGAAAAAAAAATGTAAAGGCGAGTTCTGCGGGTTCTGTTCTTGATTCAAGCTGTTTGCAAATGTAAGCCAATTTCCCTCCCTATAACGACTCCCTCCGAACAGCGCACATAAATGTTCTCTCTCATTGGGTGTCGTTGAAAAGAGGGACTGTACTGTCTTGCAGTTCTACGACGGAAACCGACCGGTCAATATATACATGTATACATATATATATTGCGATTATGTTAAAATGTTGATACATGTATTGCTCATATCGGGCCCGTTTCATAAAGCCCGTACGACAAAAATGTCAAAAATCAAAAATTAAAATACATTTAAATTATGATTTCTCTATCTAATCCTTTTCAAGACGATTCCAAAGAGATGTCACAAGACAGGACTAGAAGGAGAAATAAATAATAATTTGACTTACGACAACATTGTCGTACGAAGTTTTATGAAACGGGCCTAATATCTGTAGATGTGTCAGTCAGTTTGAATGTAGATCAGACACCCAGCTTACCAATGCCTGATCTGAATCAAAACTGTCTGCAGATACATGTACAAGTCTAGTCTCACTCGGCGGTGAAAGACGGTGTAAGTAAAATTAAACTTGATACAGTCGAACTTCGATATCTCGAACTCGATTAAATCAAACATACTCGTATTTCAAAGATAAAACGTAGCTTAGCCACGTTTAAACTTTGAAATACGGGTATGTTCGACTTAACCGAGCATGAAATGCAGTTCATGTGTCGACATATAGGATAATTCGAGTTAAGAAAGTTCGAGATATGGAAGTTCGACAGTAAATGGTTACTGCTGTCACTAAAGTCTGTGATCATTAACCCATTACCCAACCCAATAAATACGCATTTTTACACCTTTAATTTTAATTCATTCACTCAAGAAAGTACTCCCAATTTATGCAGTCATAAATATATATTATAAGTAATAGTTTCTACATTCTAGCAGATGGGAGTTTAAAGCAGGCTGAAAGTAAAGCAGAATGCGCCTTAAAGCTTTACTTTCGACCTGCTTTAAGTAGTCACATACTTCAATAAAAGAACAGGCTAAAGGGTAATGGGTTAACCCTTATTCTACCGTAATTTATATTTTCAACCCCACTGACACACCTGCCATAATCCCAGGGCTGTCATTTCTCCGGATTTTTCCTAAATCTCCGGATTTTTTCCAAGTTCATGGTAGCTTAAAGCAGGCTGATAGTAAAGCAGAATGCGCCCTAAGGCGCATTCTGCTTTACTTACAGCCTCCTTTAAGTAGTCGCATGTCAACAAAACAAGAAAAAGGCTATAGGGTAAAGGTACGATTCGTAAAATCGCACTTGAAAAATGCAAATTTGGAATCCTTAGGATTTTTCATGTCAACTTATGGCAACCCTGTAAGCCCTACGATTTGATGTTTCAGACAAAATTTGACTTGAAATGTTCGACCTTAGTTCATTCGCCCCTGATACTTTAAATGAATTGTCAATATTTCCAATTAAGTTTAGCTCACTTCTACATATTGAGGATTTATTTTAACAGTGCAAAATGGCGAGAAGTGCAGACCCTGATCGGATGCCTCCCGACAAGGGTCTACACTTTTTGCATAGAACAAGTGTACTCTTCATAGGTACACTGTTTGTAAATGGTTTACCGGACCCGTGGATACACCAGAAAAATGCCTGACTTATCATACATGTCAAAGCCAAAGTACTCTGCACTTTCGCGCAAAGACCTGTGTTTCGAAGCGACTCTTCAAATTCATATCGCACTGGCCATCTTTCCGTGACTCGGAAATAGAAAGGTCATTGCGCGATAGTTCAGAGTACTTTGGATTTGACAGATATGGCGATAGCAGTGGATACGATACTTATTTCAGATGCAAAGGTTTATTTCAAATTGGTCCCGCGTTTTTTGAGAAAAAACAACAACCCATCTATAGCATGATTTTGATCGGTAGCCTGTTCGTTGTACACATAACTGGAGCGTACTTGCATATATTTATCCTCATAATGGTTAATGAAGGCATCTGTACACACACTCTCGCTCTGTCTCTCTCTCTCTCTCTCTCTTTAATTCCCCTCTCTCTCTCTCTCTCGCTCAGGCTAATGCCCGCTCTCTTAAAGAATTTGAATTTGTTAAACTGTAACAGTCTCTAAGTTAGTAGAACTTGTGGCCCAACCCCATTTCATGTATATAGAATATAATTGAAATAAATTATGTTTAAACTATAACTGGAGCGTGGTTCATTGTTATAAAAACACAACCAACATCTTTACTTGTTTAATAGCGAAACGGATTATTTTTTATATGCAGTTGACGAGTGTTAGACACAGACTACTCAAAACACATATTTGGTGTCATCTTTCCTCAGAAATCGCCGTAACGGTCGAAACTCTCTCAAGCATTTGTCGTATAAAACAAAGTAGTAAGTATGCATGCATCAGTATGTAAAAGTCGTCTTGGTCTACATTTAAAGCAATACTCAAGGACAAACATCATATTTGTATACTCACAGTTGTCGATTTGACATCTGACGCCATTTTTAACGGGAGCCGATGAGTTAGATTAACGGGAACCGAAGCGTTACGCATGCAGGAGACCGTTCGTTTTGCCGTAGCAGTGACTGTGACAACATGTATGTCGGGTGATCTGTTAGGTGTTCACAATAAACGGCCTACGCGACTGGAACTTTCACCAAATGTTATAAATCATCTTTAAATGAAATATATTCAGTTTCATATAATTTACATAGAATGCAAAATTAAAAGAAACTTTACCTGTTTAATGTTGGCCACTCGGTTCATTCCATCCATTCTGTTATTCAAAATGGCATTTAAAATGAAACGAGTCTTTCACTTGTTACTTTTGTGCCAAATTACATGTATATTTCATATAGCTGATTGCGAAGAGGGCCATGTTTCGACATAAAGTTATGCAATAAGCTGAATAATGTGAACATTCAAGTCGTAAAGGCCGTTAAATATGCAAACTGACTAGATGACCCCTTATTTTGGCCAGGAACGTAGATAATGCATGATAAAACTATGGTCCCTGTTTTGGCCAATAAAACTGGACGTCAGAAACGACATAATTTTTATGCACATTTTCGTTATAATTGCGCGTACTGTGACATTATTTGGCGGAATTTGATGAAATAGAAAGTAGATATTGATAAATTAATCAGGGTACCACAAGAGAATATCGGCGATCTAGTCTATTAACCCATTCCCCCATAAATACGCCCTTTTACATCTTTCATTTGTTCCACTACTGAAGAAAACAATTCCAATTTATACTGCTGCAAATAAGAATCATAAGAAATATTTTCTATATTCTAGCAGATAATAGCTTAAAGCAGGCTAGGGGTAAAGCAGAATGCGCCTTAAGGGCGCATTCTGCTTTACTTTCAACCTGCTTTAAGTAAGTACCTATCTTCAAAACTGGAAATAGGCTATGGGGCAATGGGTTTAAGCATCAATTTAAGTCGATAGTTTAGACTACCTGTTGGATCCCATTGTATACATTGTCTCTATAATAGAAGTCCAGTAAAAAAGATATTTTTTTTGTTGATAATTTGTCTTAAGTACCTGTGCGTTAATAGTGTTCGGCGCAATGTATTGTGGAGCCAATCGACAGCCCAATGAACTCGCTCTTTACAAAGCTCTCATTTTATCAAAAATGGCAGTGACTTGCTAAATGCAAATTCGGCCGTCAACTGTTTTTTTCTTATGTCCACTTAATATGAGGTTGAATTAACCCGTTTTAGTTAGGTTTAAATATGTTGTTTTAGTTAGGTTTAAATATGTTGTTTTAGTTAGGTTTAAATATGTTGTTTTATTTAATTTTCTCGCAATGCCATTTTAAGAGTTGTATTTCTTGTATATAAAAAGAATAATGTTACAAAACTGACTATACGGGGAACCACCTATTGTCTGTACTGTATACATCGGTCACTCTTTTGATAACTCTTCGTCGTCCCTGTAGATGTTGATGTAAAGGCAAACAATAATGTAAGATACTCCATGTTTGTTGAACATATGGATGCGTTTTGACTCATTTTGAAATTTTCATTGGTGGGATGGGGTGGGTGGGGGTAGCAGCTGGGAGGGGTGTACGTAGTGTCATAGCCTGCGCGCCGAAACCCTGTGGTACAAAACTGTACAAACGATACCGAACCAGATCAGAGGATTTCGTAAATGAGCCGGTTGTCATTTTGTATTTGAATATGTTAACAGCGTAGTAGTGACTGGAAAACCTTGTTCTGTACAAACAGTGTAGACCCAGACCAGAGGGCTAATAAAAGCTCAGGGTCTGCACTGTTTTACATTTTGTAAGAAATTGTATAAATCAACATTTGCCCAAGTAAGCGAGAGCACCGCAAACCACAGGTACTTGACACATACATCTAGATCTTGTCCCCCCCAAAGGTAATATATCTAGATGTATGTGTCAAGTACCTGTGCCGCAAACGGTATGTAATACGCCCACTGGCAAAGAGATATATAGTTTTATCAAAATCTATTCCAATTTGTAGACATATTTCTGTATAAAACATTTGTGTGAAATTTCATAAATATTATTCCGACAGTTTTTCGGAAAAAACTCCTGACAAACAAAATGTTCACGTAGTTCACGTTCACGTACGGACAGGGCAACGGCAATATACATGTTCGACCATCTTTAGAGGTGGTGTATAAAATGGACTTTGCCAATTGATGTTTCTATGGCATTCAAAGCCCACTAAGCTATTGTGTGGTATATTGTAAGTTTAATAGTAAAAAGATGGACACGACTTATATCTAATTAAAAATTGAAACTGTCCATTTGATGTTTCAATGGAGTACGAGTTATGTTTGAAATGCTTTCAGTGTGCTAGTAGAAAACTTGTGATGCACAAACAGGGTAGACCCCTATCAGAGGGCTCATAAATGAGCACTCTGATCAGGGTCTGCACTGTTTGACATTATACAGGCTGTCTGAATGGTATGGTGATGACCCTCGAGGTTTGTTCACAGTCCCTTTCTGGTACATGCTTTGATTATGAAGCTGAAATTTGGTTTACAAATTGTTTTTATGAACTGTACATTGTGTGTCATTTTATGATAGGTGTAATATTGTAAAAACTCTTAAATCATAGTACCGTATAAGTGGTTTTTTACGCGAGACGCAAATTTAGCGATTCTACCGAAAATGAATTTTTAGCGTATTCATTTTTCGCGTAAGCGTATTGCAAATCTATTTTTCGCGGATATGATATCAAAATCTATTTCATTTTACCGTTTTGGGTTGTGTCTTGTCTATAAATCCTCATAAGTAAATGGTGCATTCAAAACTAAGGGAAGTAACTATTTTTTCATCATGACGGATATCTGTCCTCCCTTCATTAAGTATTTGGCACACTTGTTTACAATATGATCGGATACAATTTCCGTCTTTCCTCCGTAAATGAACGATTAAAGCGGCAGAAAGTCATCATTGGATCCAGATGAGATGCCGAGTAAATCGATGTCTCTCAAGGATCCAAACGTTTTCACACTAAGTTTACCCGTATATACGCGTAAACAATGGAGAAACGCCGCAGGCAGACACGCGGTCAATTGCGAGTGAAAATCATAAGTCAAACTGTAAAAGTGATTAACCCTTTGTCTGTCGATGGCGACTTGATTGGCATTTTAAAACAGTTTGAGTATAGAAAATACGCAGAGAACAACAAGAAATCTGGATCCAAATTTTTTGACACTCGTCTTTAGATCTCTTTAATGGAAAATGCATAAATTTGAACGTGTATACATGTCTGGTCCCAATTACATGTATTGACGAGCTTTGTGGGTATTTTTTTTCACAAGTTTATCCCCAGTTCACATCTGGATCCAAACTTCGATATTTGCATAAGTTATCACACATGAAAAGGTAACAGTACCCGTGGACACTCGATTAAGTACCAGAATATTCTGTTTTATATAGCCGTCTCTGTATTACGTTAACAAGCATGTCGTCCGGAATAAGAACACGGGAACGAAGAAATGGTGTTTCGTTTTATTAAGCCATGCTGTGTTTTTGTTTTGTTTTTGAATTCTAGTTGAGCACAGGCTAGACTTGTGATTAATCTAGACCTAGATTACCAGGTAATGCACTGATACCAGTATTTATACATATAATGTAAATCATGAAGAGAAGTTTAGATGACAAACTGCTTCGAGTGGACTTTGCTGTCGAAAATGAATTATAGAAAGCTAGGAATATTTGGCGGATTATATTTACGCGAGTTTGATACACACGCGAAAATAGCGAAAATTTCCTTCTCGCGAAAAAAACCACTTATACGGTATATTGTGGACATTACGTTTAATTTTATTAACCATTGGAATTGTCCGTTGTGTGATTCAAAAGAGAATAAACTAAGTTAGAATGTGCTAGCAGTTTACCAGTGACTTGGAAACGTGTTCTATACAAACAGTGTAGAACCAGGACTACGGAGACACAGGGCCCTCTGACCAGGGCCAGAACTGTTTGTTACAACAGGGCTGCCATTTCTCCGGATTTTTCCTAAAGGCGCATTCTGCTTTACTTACATCCTGCTTTAAGTAGTCGCATGTCAACACAACAAGAAAAAGGCTATGGGGTAAAGGTACGATTCGTAAAATCGCACTTGAAAAATGTGCAATTTGGAAATCTTAGAATTTTTCATGTCAACTTATGGCAGCCCTGTCACAATACTATTGTCTGAATGGCATGGTGATGTTCCTCAAGTTAGGTTTGTTTCACCTTTCTGAAGTAAACATGTTTTGACATATGAAGCTGAATTTTGGTACATGACATTGTTTTGATGAACAGCACATTGAGTGTACGTATTGTCACAGAATGCCCTCAGAATGTATCCTCTTTGTGTTAATTTAAAAAAACAATGTCCGACCCTAACTTATAGGTTTTTTTCTTCTTCTCAAGATTACTTTTGTATCTTCTTTCTGTCTTATGAAACCACTTTTTTGGGTGTTTCATAGGGATGTTTACATCATTCTATTGATGGATGTAAACTTTCTTCTTAGAATGCCCTCAGAATGCACCTTTGCTGAAGGTCGTTATATTTACATTTGATGCAGTCGCTAATGTATTTAGTGAATTTGGAGGATTTTACAGTGGTTAACCCTGGTAAGAGGAGGATTTGGGTGAGTATTACATTTTTTTTTCATTTCAAATTGCTTTATTTCGTATCTCAATTTACATATATGTAAATACATGATATGGTAGTGATATGACGTTGACGTGCAGACACAGAGTCAAACTTTGCTGAGCAGACAGTCCCTTCAAAATAGACTCTTCGATTCTCTGGGGCAGGTTACGTACAGGGCCGATCAGGAGCAAGACAACGTCTTCATTTAGAGTTCTCTGCAAATCTCTAGATGATTATGATATCCGCCCTGTTGCAACCCGTCCTCAAAGACCAATCAGATGAATTCCCTTCTTTGTCCGCTTTACATATGTTCGACCACAGGTACTTGACACATACTTTATTATCTATTAACCCCCCCCCCCCCCTTTTTAAAAAAACAGCGCAATTCAACACCTAGTCTTTACTATCGACTTAAGCTGATGCTAAAATAGACTCGATCGCCGATATTCTCTTGTGGTATCCTCGGGAAAGGATTAATTTATCAATATCTTCTTTTTATTTCATCAAATTCCGTCAAATAACGCCACAGTATGTGAATTATAACGAAAATAAGCATCAAAAAGTTTTCTGTCGTTTTCATGGTACACAGCAACGAATGTACATGTAGGGGTGATCTGTTATTTGTCCACAATAAACGGCCTATGCCACTGGAACTTTCACCAAATATTATAAATCATCTTTAAATGAAATATTATCAGTTTTATATAATTTACATAGAATGCAAAATTAAAAGAAACTTTACCTGTTTAATTTTGACCAATGAGATCGCTCCGTTCATTCAATTCATTCCGGTATTCAAAATGGCATTCACAATGAAATGAGTCTTTCACTTGTCAATTTCATGCCAAATTACATGTATATTTCATATAGCTGATAGTGAAGAGGATCATGTACCGACACAAACGCGTTTGCTCTAATGAAATTAGGTGAAAGTTCCAGCCGTAAAGGCCGTTAAATGTGCAAACCGACTAGATTACCCCTTATTTTGGGCAATAAATTCTGTACCAAGAGAACGACAGAAAACTTTTTGATGCAAATTTTCGTTATAATTCACGTACTGTGGCGTTATTTGACGGAATTTGATGAAATAAAAAGTAGATATTGATAAATTAATCCTTTCCCGAGGATACCACAAGAGAATATCGGCGATCGAGTCTATTTTAGCATCAGTTTAAGTGGATAGTAAAGACTAGGTGTCGAATTGCGCTGTTTACCTTGTATCTATAAGAAGTATAGTAAAAAAAAAAAAATTTTTATTTTTTTTAAGGGGGGGGGGGTGTTAATAGATAATAAAGTATGTGTCAAGTACCTGTGTGTTCGACTGTAGGACTGCACATGTACAATAGATTCTCAGGTGCGATGTCAATTTTAATGAAATGGACAACACGAAGATATGCCAGAATATATGCAAATTAGATTCGTAGTTGTTTTCTGGCTTTGACCAATCAATTTGAAAGAGGCTGGGACGGTCATTTGAGAAATTTGGGGCGAAAGTCTAGTCTGCTGATAGTCACGGATGTACTCGCAGGTAAACTGAGGTGAGAATCTTTGACTATTTGTTTATAGATATCGTTACCTCTCTACAACGACACCCAATGGGAGACACAGATTGTGTGTGTTGTTCGGAGGGAGTCGTTTTAGGGAGGGAAGTTGACTAACATTTACAAACAGCTTCAATCCAGATCAGACGCCGCGTAACGCGGCGTCTGATCTACATTCAAGCTGTTTGTCACTCGTCAGTAAGTGTTTTTTCTGTAAAAATGTCCTATGCGTAACTTTGAGAAAAACAGCGGGCGACAATTTTCAAGCAGACGACATCGCAGTCGTGAATAGGTTGAACATATTTGTCCTGTTTATGGATTTGCGGCAAGTGTCGTTGTAAGGAGAGAGTCGTTGTAGGGAGAGCCGTTGTAGAAAGGGAGCACTTGTTGTTGTTGTTGTCTGGCAGATTCCTCCGTTGACTTCGGAGCACTCTTTTTCAGGATGGTTGTAGTGTTGTAGGTTATCCACAGTAGTTCTTTAACACAATTCGTACCAGCACTGTATATCGTTTGTAAATCTCCATCAATGGAATACTTTCGTGAGGCGCTTGAAGTGTAATCATTAAAACAAGTGTACCTTTACACGTTACTTCAAATATGTAAGCATTTCAATTATAGCTATTCCGTGCAGGAATTCTAAAGATATTTACATGCTTGCCAGTTGGGGGGGGGGGGGGGGGGGGGGGGGTGGGGGGGGGGGGGGCGCTTCTTCAATATCCCGAGACCACCTGTTTCCGGCAACATCGTCATTCCGGCGGCCCTAGAAAACTTTTAATTTTATGATAAAAAGCAAGGATATTTGATTTTCTTAAAAAAATTCAAAGTCGTGGCTGAATGCAGCTGATCGCAAAATATGTACAGAACATTTACAAATATCATACAGGCTTTACATTACAATAGCCGTAACGGACCCTTTTTCACTCTGTAATACTGTGGAACTATTAGCATTGCCAAGAGAATATGTTTCCCGGTTTTGATCCAGATCATCTCATTAAGCTAACATTTTAACTTTGAGACAAAAAATCCACAGATTTCAATTTTTTTTTATCGAAGCGCAATTCTGAACATTTGTCTGTTTTCGTTACTCGCACTCTTTTCCATAGATACAGTCATGGGACATAATTATTCGCCACCCTGTGAAAAAGCTGCTTATTTTTTATCAGTCTTTCTCAACTGTTTGTTAGAATTAAAACTCTAGCAAACATTCAATGTACAGTTCTATTTGGTTTTAAGAGTTGGAGCAAAGATCCGTTAAAAGTTTTTCTTGTCTCGATTGAGCATGTGATTCTTTGGTTCTTGTTGCTAGGTAATTTTAGAATGTTCATGCAAAAAATGAACCATGTTCACATTATATGGTTGCCATGGTAACAATAGATGAAAACTATGTAAAACTTCACCCGATTGACGAACACCTTTCATGTGCGATTAAAAGTAAAATAAGAAAATGTCATTCTAAAGCTCTGTTACTTCATGTTTAGCCACACAATTATATATAAAATTCAGTCGGTAAACTTGATTTCCCATAGACTCCCATGTTAATTTTAGCATCTTTCGCATGTCAGTAAACTTGAAGATTAACAATTTCTGTAACTTTCTTTAATTTTCGTTTGAAAGCGTTATACTGTATGGGAGAATATGTTTTAAAATTAAAACGTTCTTCAATTCTAGAAATTTCTCACAAATATTACCATAGCAACCAGTTTAGCGGAACGAGTCAACTTTTTTCATTTATATTCTAAAGTTGCCTAGCAACAGATGTTCTGGGTCCGAACAGCAGAGAATAGATCTATATTTGAAAAGTCAACACCCTAGCCTTTAAACTGCCCTACACTGTTGTGTAATTTGGTGTTCGACAATTTTGTGGTATCACCAGTAATGTAAAATATGTGTGAAGAAAATGTCAAATGCGTCGGGTGGCAAATAATTATGTCCTTTGACATATTATAGTATGATATCTTAATTATATATTTCAAATTTATAGAGAAAAGGTGTACACCTTTATACGTACGCATTTCTTCACTTCGGTATACGACATTTCATCAGGTGACTGTTTACAGTCTTTCTCATTGGGATAGAAGTACGGGAGTTAGTCGGAATCTGCGTATAGGCGCAATCTTTCCTAAGATGTAAAAAAAGAGATTTTCTGAAAATTGGCTCTAGACTATACGAGGCCGACGATATGAGTCTTCACCCATAAGATCTACCACATAGTGTGGTTTTTACGTCTTTAATTTATTCCTCTTCTGAAGAAAGTTATTCAATGAATATGTGCCATCAGAAATAATTTTCTATATCATGTAGCAGAGTAGGCTGTAAAGTAAAGCAGAATGCGCCTTAGTACAAGTACAGTGGAGATTCTGTTATTCTTTCCCGTTTAAACGCAAAACGTACGCAAACGCAAAGCACTAAAACGTAGAAAAGAACAACTTTTGGACAATTCTGATAATTCTTGTTTATCTTGATGGCAAACAGTTTGGAGCCTGATAAGACGCCGGGTTACCCGGCGTCTGATCTGGCTCCAAACTGTTTGCACTGCAAATAATAGTTTTAGTGTAAACGCGTTTATTGGGAAAGAATAACAGATTCTCCACTGTACTGATTTAGGAGTTAACAAAGTGGTGAAAATGTTATTATTTCCCAATTAAGGCTTTTACGCTAAATCTATTATTTCCTTTGCAAACAATTTGGAGCCAGATCAGACACCCGGGCTACAAACTATTTGCCTGCCCCAGTTTCAATTAACATTCAGAATTGGCAAGAAGTAGTCATTTTCTAAATTTCATTTGCCTTTAAACGGGAAAGAATAATGTTTTCACAGCTAAATCTGACCTATGCAAACATTGTAGATCCAGACCGAAAGGCTTTTAGACTTCGTTAATAGTTTGTTTTGTTAATCAGGTGGCTGCTTGGGGCGGATGAAGGTAAAGCAGTAGCCTATGAGCTTTCTGATTTACTTTCATTCTTGTTTTAAGCTGTCACCTGTATTAACTCATTCGACCCTTGCGACGAGTAGACTCGTCCTTCATAAATAGTGTACCCTATTGGACCGAGGTCTACGCTGTTTGTCATTTTGTAAATAGGCCTACATGTGTATTTTTCAAAAGAATCCGAAATAGTCATAGTACGAATACAATGTTTCTATTTTTAGATAGCTGGTAACACGAAACTTTTCTAGTTAATTATCTAGTTAAGTAACTAGATAAATTCGTTAAGTGGTGGCGGTTTAAAGCAGTATCGTGACAAAGTTCCTGTTCAGATATTTATCTGGTTATCGTGAAAAGTTTCCACATTCCACTTACCCGATACTTATCTGAAAACTAACACGAAAGTTTTCTAGATAAGTAACTAGTTAAATATTTATGTGAGATTTTAACAGGAATCTATCATGATAATAAAATGGTTAACTGGTGTCAGAAATATGCCACCATAGAAATACATGCGAAGCCAGTGAAAATATAACAGTCTGATGTTCACGAAATGGATTAAATTCAATCTTGCACTGACAAAATACAGATATTCTATTTATTTATGCTTTTCAGCCAATTTTTTAAACAAAATTGTTTTACAATACATTATTTAACCTGTGTTGTGCCCCCCCCCCCCCCCCCCCCGTTTATATCGAATACATCTTCGTGATAGTTTGACATCAGTGATTTATTGATTTGACGTCATGAAAATTACGTCGTTTCTTTCGATCTTTGATTCGTTTTCTTCCGTTGAGTCAGGTTCGCGACAAATCGGGCAGTCGAAATTAAACGGTAAAAAGACAGGATTTACCGTACGATTCTTGGGGAGCCCTAACACGCCCTGTAATCTCTGGCACCATCACATTTTCGCGATGTACAGTCAGTTGACATAATTATTCGCCACCCTGCGAAAATGTTGCTTATTTTTATCAGTATTTCTCAACTGTTTATTAGAATTAAAACTGTAGACAACATGCATTGTAGTTCTGTTTGGTTTTAAGAGTCGTAAAATGTTTTCTAGTCTCCAACTGAGCATGTGGTTTTTGGGTTCTTGTTGCTAGGTAACTTTAGAATGTAAGTGCAAAATTTGAACCATGTTCACATTATATGGTTGCCATGGTAACAATAGATGAAAAATATGTAAAACCACACCGGATTAACGAACACCGTACATATGCGATTGATAGTAAAATAAGAAAATGTCACTCTAAGGCTCTGTAACTTCATGGTCAGTCATTTAATCTGTAAACTTGATTTCCCATAGACTCCCATGTTAATTTTAGCATTTATCGCATGTCAGTAAACTTGAACATTAACAATTTCATTAATTTTCTTTATTTTCCTTTTGAAAGCGCATTATTGTGCGGGAGAATATATTCTTAAATAAAAACGTGGTTCAGTTCTAGTTATTTTTCCCATTTGTTACCATGGCAACCAGTTTAGTGGAACGAGTCGACATTTTTCATTTATATTCTAAAGTTGCCTAGCAACAGATGTACTGATCCGACCAGCAGAGAATAGATCTATATTTGAAAAGTCAACACCCTTACTTTTAAACTGCCCTACATTGTTGTGTAATATTTTGTTCGACAATTGTGTGGCATCACCAGTAATGTAAAGAATGTGTGAAAAAATTGCCAAACATTCGTAGGGTGGCGAATAATTATGTCCCACGACTGTGTACATCAGAAAGGCGCATGTGCGAAAAATATAGCTAAGGGTGGCGAAAACACAGGTAACCAGGCTACTCTTTTTACACGCCCTATCTACTTTCTATTTTTAAATTTTTTTTTTTTTTTTTAAATATTTTATTTCTCGATATACATACACAAACAAATACAAATAACAAAATGACACATTTCAATATAGTACCTATTAGTTCTAAATTAATGTATTTTCTTCCTGTTTATGTACGACAAGGAATAATTTATATATAGTCAGAAAAGAAGAGTAGCGAGAGAGAGAGAGAGAAGAGCAGAAAGTTGGAGAATAGAATAAAAATTTCACTCTTTAGTTTGCCGTCGATTTGTTAATATTAAAGGTTCAACTGTATTTGGTCCCATTTTTCGTTGTGTTGTTCTACTTTATTTTTTGCTGTTGCAATCATTCGCTCTATGTTTCCAACATGTTTCAGATATTTTATAAAGTTTTGGAATAATGGAATTGTTTCTGTCTGCAAAATATTGTACTTTCAACTCCTCCTTCAGTGTCAACATGGTTCACTTGATACTTGGCATAAATGTTACTCAGGAGCAGTAGACGTGCAAGACACACATTTCAAGTCTCTGTGACCTTGACCTTTGGCCTTGAAATTGGCAGGCAAAATATTGTACTTGAACTTCTCCTTCAATTTTAACCTTATTCACTTGATACTTGGCATAAATGTTACTCAGGAGTAGTATATGTGCAAGACACAAATTTCAGGTCTCTGTGACCTTGACCTTTGTCCTTGAAATTGGTCTTGAAATTGGCAGGCAAAATATTGTACTTTAAACTCCTCCTTCACTTTCAACCTGATTCACTTCATACTTGGTATAAATGTTACTCAGGAGTAGAAGATGTGCAAGACACAAATTTCAAATCTCTGTGACCTTGATCTTTGGCCTTGAAATTGGTCTTAAAATTGGCAGACAAAATTTTGTACGGCGAACTCCTTCAACCTGATTTACTTGATACTGGGCATAAATGTTACTCAGGAGTTGCAGTGTCATTTACCATTTTTATACGCCCACCTCAAGAGGTGGTCGTATATTGGCGTGGCCCTGTCCGTTCGTCCGTTCGTTCGTCCGTCAACATTTGGTTTGTCCGGAGTTTTTCTGGAAAACTATTACAGGAATATTAATGAAACTTCACACAAATGTTATATGCATCAAGATCTAAAGCTGAGTTGAGTTTGAGGTTTATTCGAAATTTCGTTACAGAGTTATCTGCCATTGATGTACTCAAATGTGCTATAAAAAGCTTATCAGGAGTTTTCTGGGGAAACTATTACAGGGATATTAATGAAACTTCACACAAATGTTATATGCATCAAGATCTAAAGCTGAGTTGAGTTTGAGGCTCATTAGAATTTTTGTTACAGAGTTATCTGCCCTTGATGTACTCAAATATGCTATAAAAAGCTTGTCAGGAGTTTTCTGGGAAAACAGTTACAGGGATATTAATGAAACTTCATACAAATGTTATATGCATCAAGATCTAAAGCTGATTTGAGTTTGAGGCTCATTAGATATTTTGTTACAGAGTTATCTGCCCTTGATGTACTCAAATATGCTATAAAAAGTTTATCTGGAGTTTTCTTGGAAAACTATTGAAGGGATATTTATAAAACTTCACATAAATGTTATATGCATCAAGATCTAAAGCTGAGTTGAGTTTGAGGTTCATTCAAATTTTTGTTACAGAGTGATCTGCCCTTGATGTACTCAAATATGCTATAAAAAAGATTGTCCAGAGTTTTCTTAGAAAACTATATGAAGGATATTAATGAAACTTCCCAGAAAGGTTATATGCATCAAGATCTGAAGCTGATTTAAGTTTGAGATTTATTTGATATTTCGTCACTGAGTTATCTGCCCTTGGTGTACTCAAATATGCTATAAAAGGCTTATTTGACAGCGTTAACACACTTAGCAACTACAGTTTTGAATGGATTTTGATTATGTTTGCCCACAGTATAATTATACGGAAAAAAGGCTTGCCTTTTTTCCGTTCTTAAGTAATGCATGATAAAATCAAAGGTTTTCCAATTTTATTCAATCACTGACAGACTTTGAAAAGTGTTTGATTTGCGCGTGAATAATTTCCTCAAAACTAGGCAACTACAAAACATGGGGGCTGACATCTTGGATGATGACGTCACGGCTTTTACGAAGAGTTGTGCGTGACGTTTCGGAATTCCCGATTTCGGTGCTATTTTTAAACCATTTTAAGCATGAATAACGCCCAACACTCACTTGAAATGATTTTCTCCAAAGGACAAAGCTTCAAACAGTTCAATTTATTACCCTTAAACGCTTAAATGAACGTTATTTACAAAAATCTACTTCTCAATCGAACCGATAAAATTAACGGATTACCAATACGCAATCAATACAAATAATGACGTCATTATTGGTGGTCATATGACTTCCAAAAATAGTTTCAGATTGCATTATAGGTGTACGGGGAGTTACTTTTAACATTGTATACACGGGTGCTTATAGATCTATTTGATTATTTGGTTTAACAACATATAGATCTTGTCCCAAACAATTTAGGTATATAATAAAAGTTCGAGTCGGTTGTGTAATCCAGATCTCAGTCACGAGAGGCGTAGCCTCGAGTGTGATCTGGAATACACAACGAACTGATACAAGAGCGCTGATCACACACTGGTGATAGATCTATTTCGTTTTCATTAGTATAATTTTGCTTTTTTCCGTCCATAGGCAAAGCCTAAATACATATTAGAAGTATAAGTTCATGAAAGGGTTGATAATTATTGAAATCGGATCATTGTGTCGAGTTATCTGCCCTTGGTGTACTCAGATATGCTAGAAAAGGATTTATTTCAGTAATGTTTATGCTCTCAGCGTGTCTACAAGTTGGAATGAATTTTGATAAAACTATATTTTTGCCAGTGGGCGTATAATTATGTACCGCTTGCGGTGCTCTCGTTTAGTCATTTTGACCTTGGCTTACACCTTAAACCTTAGTGTAAAACCTTTTTGAAAACGTCTGAGCTAATCCCCTACACTGAGCACATTTGAACGCTGGGTCCTCTTAGGGGCTGTAGTCCACTGCACTTCTTGTGGACCCAGTTCCTACAGCTGCCGCAGTAAATGCTGTTGTTGCCAACACCAGTGCAGCAGACGGCACAAGGACACTTGCTTGAGCTACCATCCAGGCCAGTACCCCAGATCATAATCTTTGTCTTCCTAGCGTTTACTAACTTTAACAAAATTTGCAGACGAAAATTTCAAAGCCGACGATAAATCAGCCCAATAAGGTTTAACACGGAGCCTTTGATCTGTCTGTCGACTAACCCAGCATCAGTAGCATTCCATCATTCCGATCAGTCAATAACAATTATAAACACTTAAACTTGGTGCCATAACCCCATAATACGTCCCTTCACGCCTTTTATTTATTTCTCCGCTTTAGAAAATAGTTCCACTTTACACAATCATGAGTAAGCGCAATATGAAATATTTCCTATATACTAGCAGATAGTAACTTAAAGCAGGCTGAAAGTAAAGCAGATTGCTCCGTATGGAGCATTCCACTTTACGTTCTACTGTACCATATTCCTTCAAAACTAACACAAACTAGGGGGAATTAAAAAGTTATAAACACTAAAACTTGGTGCCATGATTCAAGTGATCAGCACTCTACTATCTGATGAGACGGACGCACTAGGTGTTACTTCTCGAACGGCACCAGCCATAATAATCCCACCCCGTTACACTTAAACGTTTCGCCGTCAAATTATTCTTGTGGATTTTACACCTTCACCTCTATATTATCGTCTGCTTCTATATTTGTGTCTGCAAAGTCGTTTAAAAGGTAGATTAAAGGCAGTATGACTGAGGAAATGTCGATACGAGTGTCAAACAGTTTGGATCCTGATCAGACGTCGCGTTACGTGGCGTCTAATCAGGATCAAAACTGTTTTCAAAGTCTACTTTTAGCGACTTTGGCGGTGAATGGGCGTAATTGTCGTCTGAAACAATTCTAAATAGTATATTCTATCTTTCTTAAAACCTAACTGGAACGTCAAACAGTTATTCGACGTCTTATCTTGAATTCAAACTGTTTGCAACATGTATCACATATTCGACTACATTTAATTGAAAACCGAACATTTTCGAACGATTTCTCTAAATGTCAGTATTCAGAAATTGCATTAGCAGTCGACTAACACAGATTGCAATTCTAATTCAGGACAACAGCAATAAGCAAGATCCTGGGTGAGTTTTCTGCATTACTTCTCTTCTGTGGTGCACAGAGTTCGAATTTCGTCTACATTGACTGGTTTATGAACACGTAGAAATATACATGGTAAAACTAAGAAATTGTTAAGGTTTTTGTTTTTAGATGTTTCGTTTGAAGAGGTTCCGTTTCATGAGACTTCCATTATGAAGAAGAGTTCAGTATTTAAGATATAACAGTAGAGGAAATGTTACACATTCCGTTTAAATGCAAAGCAAACGCAAACGTCATGCTTGTAAAAAAAACCAAAAAAAAACCAGCAAACTTTTTTTTTAATTTCTTACGGTTTATCTGAGTAGCAAAGACGCCGAGTTCGCAAGGGAAGCATGGAGTCTAGCATAAACGCGTATAATGGGAAAGAATAACGTCATCTTCACTGTACACTGTTCATAGTCACAGTTCAATGCCCCAGTATCTAATATTACCTAGATTACTGTGTGACAGAACTTTGAAAACTGAATCAAACTTTTGAGTGCTTTTAACTATTATATTGATAATCAAACGCGTATCAAATAGTAGCAAATTTGTAGGTAAATTTGAGAAATAGAAATGCCAATTTACTTCTCTGCACTTACTGCAAATAATTTATTTTCTTTCAAACAACTCTGCGCTGCCATTACAGATGTTGAGTTTACTCTGATTAGCCATTCCATTGCACTATATGACTGAAGGCGCATGGCGTCTGTTCAGTATCCAAACTGTTTATAGTCCGGTGGCAGATACCGATTAGCGTATTTTGCCGTCAGTACAAAGTTTTTTTGCTGTTTCTTTACCTCTGAGGTGTACTCTTTAAGAGTCTGAATGATGCCACTCTGTCATCATTGGACAGTCAGCACAATATGCAAATTAAGGCTGCCATAACGGAAATTCTTGTTATGCATGTTATCAAAAAAATTGTTGGTGTCTACACCCATGTTTTGAGGGGTAAATAATCAGAT
The DNA here is from genome assembly GCA_922989275.2 of Gari tellinella. Taxonomy (NCBI): domain Eukaryota; kingdom Metazoa; phylum Mollusca; class Bivalvia; order Cardiida; family Psammobiidae; genus Gari; species Gari tellinella. The sequence goes on from OV277858.1 coordinate 60,784,977, forward strand.
AAAAGCATTTTAGTAATTATCGCACCGATGTTTTGTGGTGAAAGGCATATTTAGGCATATTACTGAAAATCTCGGTTTTGTCAATATCTCAGTATCGAAATTATCTTGGTGTCTATCTCAATGTTTTGATGGGTAAAGAATCAGATTACTTTAACGGAAAGATCACACCAACACTTTGTGCTGTGTTGGCATATCTGCCATTATTGAAAATCTCGTTTTCGTCAATATCTCTTTAACTATATATGGTATCAGAATAATTTCGGTATATATCCCCATGTTTTGAGGGGTAAAAGACCATTTTAGTATTGATCCCACAAATGTATTCAATAGTTTGTAATTACCGAACAACTTGTTTTCGTCAATATCTCAGCAGTTACAAATGATATTAAAGTAATTCTTGCGTATAAGCACGTGTTATTAGTTTAACGCCATTTCAGTAAAGATCAATAAAATACTTTTGCTGAATAAGCATATTCAGTCAGCCAGTACTGAAAACATCATGTTCGTCATTACCTCAGCAACTTTGTGTATATACATGTATGATACATGTATTAACATAATGCTAACGTCTGTACTCATGTTTGGAGGGGTAAAGAATCAGATTAAACCATTTCTGTAATGATCACACCATGTTTTGCAAAATATTCCACAATCCACTTCACTGTACTTCCAAGTCGTTACAAAGCATTCCCTTCATTTATACTGATGCATGTCGCCATTACTCATTCCTCAAACAAGCCATTTTCAACAACATTGTCACTGTCATCAACTCGTCGGGTGTGCTTCTTCTGGTATAGGGTCAGGGTTGGCCGGTAAAAACCGGGGCGGTTTTAACCGCCCGGTTTTAACCGGTTAAAACCGCCCCGGTCAATACTCCCTGAAGTGGTCAATACTGGTCAATACCGGTCAATACTCTTTTTTGGTTAAAATAAAGCTCTTAAAGCTTTAAAAGGGTTTAATTAGAGTGTAATGATGTATTACAGATACACAGGAAGCTATTTCAAGTGTATATAGGGGGTATAGGAAGCACAAAGTGGATTTTTCAAATCTGAAAAGACCACCCTGGTCGATTGAACTGACCACATTTATTGATTGAACTGACCGCTTGTGGTCGATTGAAATGACCACTTGCTTGATTGAATCAACCACTCTGGTTTATTGAAAAGACCACCCTTGCCAATTGAACCAGGTGTATGGTGATTCCTGAAGTATTTGTTGACTTAGAACTTGCTTTAATTTTATCAACTGGTCAGGAGTTACATATATATATATAATATCCTGTCCCAGCAGATTCAGTCAGTGTGCAGAGCAACCATAAACTGTCAGGCTGGGGTCGTCCTCCTTCAGGTTCTGCTTCATCACAGATTTTCTCATTATCAGTGACTATGCCGATGACCTTGCAGCCATACTGCTCAGCAGACTCATTGATGGCTAGGAGTAAAACAAAGTGTCAGTGTATAATACCCCTGTCAGTGTATAATCACCCCGGATCAAGACATTTGATTGGTCACAATTAGATCTATGCCACTCCCACAGTGCAGTGACATGGGGCAACCTAACATATGATAATCTGTTTTGACAGCAATTTACAGGTGTTGCAAACATGCAAATACTTATGATTTTCCAATGATTATAAATAATAGACATCAATGAATCTACAACATTTAATTGTTGCCTGACTATTGGTATATGACCTTAATGGTTAATTATTAGCTGTAATATATTCCCAAAGTGGTCAATTGAAATTTTGAGTGGTCATTTGAGGTTTTTAATGGTCAGTTGAGTTGTAAGTGAACAGTTTATTGAGTTGAAGTATTTAGTGGTTGATTGATTATGAGTATATTTAGCCTTTTGGTTGGTAAACTCCAAAACTGATCCTAAGGGTGGTCAATACTGGTCGGTTTTGAATTGGCAAGGCCGGTCATTTCAATCATCCACTTTGTAGAACTGGTTTTATCAAATATTTACAAAATGTAATTCAAATATTTCAATCTTTAGATTAAATCATTGATATGATCATTATTCCCAGTATGCTCATCATGACAATGTATGAATAAGATAGGTAGGGTTACTGGTACTAAGTACTTTATTTTATAAGTAGTCTGATTGAATTGACCACATCAAATGGCCACCTGGCAAAAGACCACTTGTGGTCATTAAAGTAAAACTTTGAAAAACAAACATCAAAATATCATACTGTTATTTGAAAAGATCCTTAACAGTACAGTTTGTATGTACTGTATATATCAAACATCAATTTACATTGCTAGGGGTATGATACATAGGTTAAAAGGTGGTTTGAAGTGGTCAATTGACCAGTAATGACCGGTAATGACCACTAATGACCGGTATTGACCGGTTAAAACCAGTATTGACCGCCCGGGTGGTCAATACTCTTATTGACCGGTCGATTGCCAACCCTGTATAGGGTGCTTCCCGTGGTATCCACAAAATATTGTGCATGGCAAGTGAGTCGTATATCATCCACACATTGCTGTCGGGCAGAGTGTATCTGTAGCACAACCACACCTTATAATTTCCAGCACCTCCTATTGAGCAAAAGTAACGTTTATTGCAATACAACTAGGATCAATCATCTAGTGCGTTCATCAAGTTTCAACCCGAACTCGACAGGGTCTAATAGTACAGGTTCTGATTTGGGAGCTGATTTCCAAATGGCAATCTTAATGTATCACACTCTCTATGAATGCCTCTTTATAAGGTGGAAGTGACTAAGGCTCTTCAGCATTTGTAACAACTTATTTTATTATACCTCACTCGATTTATCTACTATATAGCTTAATGTGACGTCAGAAGGTGAACATCCGTAATGTTACATGTCTAACATTACATTTCTGCCCGCGTAACATCACGAAATTACCCTGCGTATTCGGCCCGTGTTTTAGTACCCATCAGTTCAGAAAAAGGAAGAATCAAAACGCTTCTAGTGAAGTAACGGCAATGAACTGGAAAAGTGAGTCGATTCAAATTTGAAAAGTTATACAATCGAAATCAAATGGACCATAATTTATGCTTCATCTCATGGGGTAAGATTTCAAAACAATCGACTGCAAAGTGTCACCAGTTGCTAACCAATGTCGTTCATCATTTTGGAACAGTTTCTTTTCTCACTCCTTAGATTCAAACTGTGCATCCTGTAAAATGTTTATGTCGATATTTGCTACTAAATCTGACATTCTGCTTTGTCTATTAGCCTACCTATAGTATATGTTGACTGGTTGCTACAGGTTACTCGACTGAACCGTATTGCTCTAGTAGAAGATAGAATTGGAAACGATTGCAGAATGGTCTATAACAGCGTAGAACTATATTAGAATACAAATAACGAATGGATATTTCTGTCGCTTCTCGAACGATATCACCTATGTTATAAGATAATTCGCCAACTTTGTGCAGTATTGACTTTTTGATGACACTGCCTTTTTCTACTCAGAAGCACTGACCCATAGTGACATTGCATGAGAACACATTGACGGCTGGCATATGCAAAAGCAATTATTCATGCTAACTTGTAGTTTCCACAATGTCTGTAGAAGTTTGTTCAGCATTTGGTCCTTCCATTATAAAACGACGGGTTGGGTTCTTCCACTTAGCATAGAAATGTAGCTAGAGGAGGAAAACGTCAATATCCTCACATACGATGTTGATTCTTTTTACGCCACTTTCAGATAACCACACCCGCCTCTATGTCGTGGGTTATGATATCTTTCTTGCGAAAGACAATGCCATCCTGAAATACTGGTACATAGTAAAGGTGCTGGCCGGACTGTGTCCATTTGGCTTTCTTGATCCAATTTTGACATATCAGATCTATGAACTGAACCTTATTATCAGTTGCTGTAAGGACAACTTTCTGGAGCGGCAATGGAGTATGTTACTGCTTATGTTTTACACATTTCCTTTATTAGACCAGTTTGTAACCCAAAAGATAAAACAGCCATCCAGTTTTTCTATCATCTCTGTTTTCTTAACCTAAGGAGTTGTGTAGCATGTGTTACTGCCTATATGGATCAGGTATTGGTCGTCGATCCCCTCACTGAACTACCAACGAGACCCTAAAGCTGAGCCATAGGTGCTCCACTACTGTAGTTGATGACTTATACTCAAAACCTTAATAGCTCAGCTCTTATGACGTTGAACGGCTGATCAACAACAAGTTGATGATTTAATATTGACGGGCTTTCCTGAGTTTATTATACTCAGAATCATTTTTGCCTATGGTCTGGTAATTCAGACGAGCACGTGCGATGTGTATGACATACGAGTGCTCAGCCACGGTATGGAGGTATCACTTTTCGGTCTCAGCTAAGCTACACTAACAGAACCATATATATTTTCGACTAAAGATACCAGTATGCTGTCTAAACCAACGGCCTACAGGCTAGAGCGATATTTCTATGTGTCTCCTTTAACCGCAAACAGAGACTTTAAAAGCCAGAGATACACAGCTCGAATGATTTATACATACGAGACCGTTGAGCGAGATTTCGCGAGAACAGGTCATCGCGAGTTATATAAGCTTTAGCGACGATCGGGAAAAAAGTCGATATTTGGAATTACTTATCAGTTGCTGCGTTAATACGGTCTACAGTTATTTTACAATACAAACATTCCTTAAAGAAGCCTCTTTTTCGAGGTTTAACACAAAAGAATAATAAGAATAAAGTCCGAGCATCAATTAATCCCTCTGCGCATCGCACACACGTTAATTAGTGTTTGGAAAATGCCGATTCAATGAAAAGTGACGGCAGTTTGCACGAAGGTGTGAATGGACCCATGGGTGGCCTCATGAAAATTTAATTTATAGCAAAATGCGTGGACAGATTGACATGAAAATTTCACCATAACTGTATCTTAATATGAGCTACATAGACAACCCATTCTTATTCATGTTTGAATGTTCAAACTGCTGTTTAAGCGTTTACGGCAAGGCGATGTTGCATCGATCTTCAATCGAAGTACCAGTGGGTGGCCTCAATAAAATTTAATTTATAGCAAAATGCGTGGACAAATTGACATGAAAATTTCGCCATAACTGTATTTTAATATGAGCTACATGGACAACCCATTCTTATTCATGTTTGAATGTTCAAACTGCTGTTTAAGCGTTTACGGTAAGGCGATATTGCATCGATCTTCAATCGAAGTACCAGTGGGTGGCCTCAATAAAATTTAATTTATAGCAAAATGCGTGGACAAATTGACATGAAAATTTCGCCATAACTGTATTTTAATATGAGCTACATGGACAACCCATTCTTATTCATGTTTGAATGTTCAAACTGAAGTTTAAGCGTTTACGGCAAGACGATATTGCATCGATCTTCAATCGAAGCACCAGTTGGTGGCCTCAATAAAATTTAATTGATAGCAAAATGCGTGGACAGATTGACATGAATATTTTGCCAAAACTGTATCTTAGTTTGAACTACATGGATAATTCATTCTTATCCATGTTTGAATGTTCATACTGAAGTTTTAAGCGTTTACGGCAAGACGATATTGAATCGATCTTCATTTTTTTGGAACTTACCAGCAACCACGCAGCAACGTATCTTCCTTTGAGCCAGGAATACACTTTCTCGGTTTAATCCACAACTCATATTTTGGTTTCACTCGATTAGTATCACAAAATATTGTATAAAAACGAAAGAAAGTCAATATTTATAAGTCAACTGGTCGATATGTGTATTTTTTCCCATTATCGCGACGCTGTCATTACCTGTGCTGGTCACGTGACCGCATCGACATACGTCACTGCCTCTCAACGGACACCTGTTATATGGGGAAAGAAGGAAAATAAGGGAGCTGTGTATCTCTGGCTTTTAAAGTCTCTGCCGCAAATCAACAACTGACCGATTATTTGTGATTTTGTTTGTAAACGTCCGTTTCTGCAATTGGACACCCAAGAGAGAGGGTACAGAACAGAAGACTTGGGTTCTCTGGTTCTTTTAGATGCCTAGTGTAAAGTCTCATCCGATAGACTTGGTGGGGCGGGGGATCGAACTGACTACCCCTGGCATCGTAGTCGAGTGTGCTACCACTGGACCGCGTCCGCCGTTGTTTTTAGCGCGTGTCATTCTTTTATGACAATCGGTTAAGAATAAAGTTCAGGACGACTGCACATTGCTGTCGGCTACTGTTAGGACTAATTAAGTTCAAGAATAAATGTCACTGTCAGCATTATCCTAATATTACGGTCGTTACACTGTTTATAAAGCTCTCAGAATGGATCTAAATTGTCAAATAATTTGTACCCTAAAAAGTAAGAATTCTAAAGCTAGCTAATGTATGATCAATCGTTCAATGCCCTAATATTAATGTTTACTATACACCAGACAGACGACATCAGAAGAACGTACGCACCATCGTCACATCCATAATGGCGGTCCTTATTTGCATATTTTGCAGAAAGGTTTCACCAATTTTAACCGACTTTGAAAAAGTTTGAAAATTGAAGCAGATGAAACCTTTAGCAGACTACTATTCCTTTAATCAGTTAGGGGTAAACTAAAATTAGTTTGATACCATGCACCGGTATTCCGATATTGACGAAAACGAGAGTTTCATTAATGGCTGCCTAAATGTGCCTTTTCAGCACAAAATGTTGGTGTGAACTTTACTTAAATGGCTTTATCTGAGTCTTAACCCCTCAAAACATAGGGATATAAACCAACATAATTTCGATACCATGCACAGGTATTGAGATATTGACAAAACCGAGATTTTCAGTAATGGCTGCCCAAATATGCATATTCAGCACAAAATATCGATGTTATCATTACTAAAATGGCTTTATCTGATAACTTACCCCTCAAAAACAAGGGTGTAGACACCAAAATTACCTGTCCCGTTTTCCGAAAATCGGTGATTTCAATGAGTGGACGCAGTTACTGTTAAAATTGTATGCTTACAGTTGGTTTTATGTTATGTTTTTATGGAAGGGTATCATATTAGCTAGACAGAAATGCAAAAAGGGTGTCGTTTCATCAATATGTATTCATGATATGCCCGGTTTTGTCGAGATGGGGTGAGAATATACTGACAATCAGTTGTATCCCTTGTCTCTATATATACTTTCTGACAATTTTTTTCCCTAAAAATTAATCGTGTCGGGGCCCTGTGTTGCTAACTACATCACTTAAGTTAACGTACGTGTCTTCACTATAGCTTGTATTAAATGTACATATGGATTCGAAGTTACTACTGGATTTGATAACTGTTCAAATAATTATGAAACCAGCAGAATAAGATTTTTTTTTTCGTTTCTGAGCAGACAGATTACCCGATCTAACATAATTATATCTTATTAAATTTTGCGTAAAAATTATGAAATATATGTAATAAAAAGATTTTTTTTCGAGGGTACGAAATAACCAAAAATATGGGTACGAAATGACTAGTGAATTTGGAAGGGTACGAAATGACCAAAAATGTGGGTACGAAATGACCAAAAAAATAGGGTACGAAAAGGCGAGGGTACGAAATGACCAGTTCCCGACGTTTTGAATAGGAACGTTTCATCCGGATACAAGCCAATTTCCAACATATTAGACTTGACCTGCAACCTGTTGATATAAGAATCACAGGACTGTCATAAGTTGACGTGAAAAATTCTAAGATTTCCAAATTTGAATTTTTCAAATGAGATTTTACGAAATCGTACCTTTACCCCTGTTTCTAGCCTGTTTCTAGTTTTTGTTGACAAGCGACTACTTAAGGGTGTATCAATGTCATGAATTTAAGAATTTTTCAAAGTATATGAAAACACTTTATGATGGTTTTGTATTGAAGAGCTATTTAAGATGAATGAAAAGATAGAAAAAGTGTACATTTTGGTGACCAACAGTTGGCTCCATGGCCATGTAAAATTTACCCCACCCACTGTCTCTTATTTTGTTCTTTTCAAACAGCCCGCTTCAATAAAATCCATTTTAAATGAAAACAAATATGATAATTTGGTTTTGTGTTATTTATTTCCTATCTTTGGTAGTATTTCTTCATACAAAAACTAATTTAAGAAAAAACAGGCACCAAATGTGAAATTTATAAAGCTCTAAATATCATCGATATGGTACTTTTTTTGTAAATTTTGTAAGGGGAGATAACTCTTTTTACTTTTTCAACACTGACCTTTCAATTTCTTTTTATATTTTGAACTGCCTTAGCATTGGCTTTCATTTGGTAGAATATAAGAAAAAGTTTTATACTAGAACTATTTCATTTTCAAACTTTTTTACTTTTTTTTCATAAAATAAAAAATCTAATAAAATCAGGCCCTATAAAAAGCATATTTTTGATATTCGAGGATCCATATTGTTCAAACCTAGTGCCTGCTTTGTCTAAATTTGGTTTCTATATGTGAAAATACCACCATAGACATAAAATAAATAATGAAAACCCACATTACCATGTTTGTTTTGTTTTGAAATAGATTTTACTGAAGCTTGTACTCTGAATGGGTAAAATTTGAGAGAAAAAGTCCAAATTTGACATACCTATTTCAAATCGCTGTAGCTCAAAAAAAGGACACCACCATATATTTTCCACCCATTTTTTCATTCATCATAAATAGCTCTTCCAAAAAACAATGATAGAAGAAAAGTTTGATACTTTGAAAAAATCGCTTATGGGTTGGATACACCCTTAAGCAGGCTGTAAGTAAAGCAGAATGCGCCTTAAGGTACCATGTACTGGAAAAAATCCGAAGATTTAGGAAAAATGGCAGCCCGGGAATCATTGAAACAGACTCTGCAGTGGATCAACTCAGTGTCAGCCAATCAGAACCCAGATCAACATTATATTTTTCGCATATTTCCGTCATATTCGAAGTGTCATGTCAATATTAACCTACATAACAATTATCATCAAAATTTGTCAACAAAGGGCAGTTGAGCAAAACATGAGGTTGTTAGAGTGTATTTTTGATAAATCAGGGGCAGTAACTCTTCCCATTCTGGTTCGATTTAGCACATTATCGACCTTGACCAAGAACTCATATTAGTTTAAAGTACATGTATACCATAATATGCTAAGAATTGGTGAACAAATTAGATTGCTAGTGTAAAATAATTAGTGGTTATTGCCAATTTGATAAACCATAATGATTAGAGATTCTACTAAAAAACTAGAAGGTGACTTCAAAGACACCTCTTATGATACCAAGCAAGTGCCTTTCATATGAAGCCAATATGTAAAGAACTCTTTGAGTTATCGTAGTACACCAAAAGTGTCGACGAACAGACGGGCAGAATGTAATTCCTACCGGTATATAGGGCCTATAGGGCTCCTGCATTTTCAATGCCGACAGGGTCCTTAATCATCCCAGTTTTAGTGGTTTCATTGTAATAACTATTGTAGTTCGTAAAATGTATGGTTAGGTCTGTAATGTTCAGTTCTAAGAGATGATTTACCTGCATGCTGCATTTAAATAATCTCAAGAAATACAGTAAAACCTCTCTATTACGACCACTAAAAAGAAGCCTATTTGATTGTGTAAAAGACAGATGATGACTTGAAGCAAGGTGACAGTAAAACAGAAAGCTCCTAAAGGAGCTTTCTGTTTTACTGTCACCTTACTTTAAGCAGTTACCTGTCGTAAACACCAAGGTATATAAGTATAGGTAACACAAATTTTGTGGTCGTAATAGAGAGGTTATACTGTACTATCAGGATGTTCATGTGTCTCTGACAGTGTCCTATCAGAAGTGATAGGGTACAGTCAATGTTGATCGGGGTTATTTACGGCCATGTCGTTAGATATGTCAACAAATCGATGTTTTCATCTTTGCCAGATGGTCATGCCGCTCAATATGCACCTAAATACTCCCTAATAAATGTTAAATATGTATAGGTTAGACCATGGTTGCAAGCGAATAAACGATATAGTTCGAGGGGGCGTAGCCCCCGAGAACTATGTCGTTTATTCGCGCGCAACCGTGGTCTAACCTATTTAGCACTGGCTTGGGCTCGAGGAAAACAAGAAGACCATACGTTTCTACTTTTTGTTTTAGACGAAAAAAAGTCATTTTATTTGTAATACTTTACTTAAATTGAAAGGTTATTTCAATGTGCAGTTTGAGACATTAAGCATGCTTTAACACCAACATAAATAACGCTTATTGAAGCTCTATATGTAAGCACAATTCATTATTAATTGCCTTTAAAGTTTAGGTCTCACTGTACATAATATGACGTCATCAAGCGAGTGCAGTTCCCCTCCGATCTAGGGTTGTGACGTCAAATTGCCTTGATATGACGGAAGCTTGGAATAAGTGAACAGTGTGTTAGTTATTTCATGGTTTTGTAAAATAAACGATATATTCACAGGTTTTTTAGGCTTCTGATTGGCCGAGAGCTCCAAGCCATGTGCTAACTCACTTTATTAACTAGCCGAACAGGAATATGACCGAATATCACAAAGGAATATTGGAAACTGAATATCAATGAAAGGAACGTTTATAAACATGTTGCGTACACAACCAAACTTGCTTTAAACGACCAACCTTCCCATTGTCGATGCTATTAAAGGTGGCAATACATGTATTAAATTAAAGTAAAAAAAAAAAAATCTCCTTCAAGAGATAGTCATATCTCTTAAATACTGAAAAAAGCTCAGATAGCCTGACTGACAAGGTGGTGAATTAACGTGTTGTTTATTTTTCAGACTGATAGATGTGTTCTTTTTGTGTGTTCTTTTTGTGTGTTGTCCTTAATTTTATAAGTGACATCATTTATTAAAAGAGACAATATCAATAAGTGATCTCATAAAATGGGAATAAAAAGTAACAAGATCATAGTCAGTTAGATCTAGTCACTCTTGTATAAAGCATCCATTTCATAAAACCAAATACAGCTTGCTACTTAACTCATTCACCCCTGAAACTTTTAATGAACAATTCCATTTTCAAAATAAGTCTAGTCCACTATTTACTATTTAGAGTCGAATTCAACAATATTTTTCAAAATGACAAACAGTGTAGACCCCGACCAGAGAGCTCTTTAAGGAGCCATCTGACCAGGGTCTACACTGTTTGCATGTTATCATCACTAAATAAGAACAATTTGTCTCTTTGTGTCTCACTAGTTTAATGTCTTTAATGATCAACAATGACAACGGTCATCTGAAACGAGTGGAACAATATAGTGTAATACATTGAATAGTCAGTGTTCATGTGGCATGTAGTCATAATCCTCTAATCACAGGTACATTGTTTGTAAATGACGAGTATACTCGCAATGACATTCAACAACTGTCTGCATTATTGGTCATATTAGATAAATTTGTTTTGTAAATGACCAAAGGCATCGATGTATGCTGATTGTCAATAAAACTGAAACTGAATTATTTTAGACCACATAATAGTTCTTAGAACTGACTCTGCATACAGTATAACCTCTGTTAAGTGGCCATCTTGTGGTGTAGCAATAATTGTCTTTTAACCCTTATCCAGCGGTGATATCGTCTTACTCTACTTCGAAAGTTTCGTCTGCAAAATCCGTTAGATTGATACCATTTTTGGCTAGGCTTTACAATTGGTCCGCCACCCAAAACTACATTTTCCGTACATTACTTTAGAATCTGTCCGCAGGTCTTTTTGGTATTTTCGTTAAAATTAACTGGCCATATCATGAGACGTACATTAACCTGGCCATTTATTGCGACATTAATCTGGCCATTTCTAGTGACATTAACGGGGTTAGGGTTGGTGTAAATATGGCATTTTCAGCAGTTCAAAGGTAGATTACTCTTGATCTATTTGTCCGATTTCAACTATAACCGAACTCATCCATACTCTTGAATACATACTATGGCCTCTATTGCTTATTTAGACCAGTATTTCTTAATCTACCCAGAATTCCAAGTAAACTAATTCTTATTTTTTGTAATTATTATTATAATGATCCACAAGGGAACATAATAACCCACTATAGTTACTTAGTGTTGAAAGAATTAAAGCAGAAAGCTTCTGTAAAAGAGTTTTCTCCTTTACTTTAATCAATCCTGCTTCGACGGTCATAGTAGAACAATATGTATTTATTATTGTATACCTAATGAACACATATTCCCGATATATATTCTTCCAAGAAAACCATGAACTCCTTTGGCAAGCTGTACTAGAAATGTCAAACGGCCTCTAACTTCACTGTCTGGACTAAGGGATCAACAAAAGTTTCAACTGAAGAAAGGCTTCATCTATCAGTTACCGCACTTAAAACAATAAAGTTTGAAATGGTTCCCAACCCCTCTTTGAATTCCTTGTTTACGACTTACGCAACAGAAAGAACTGATCAGATTACATCATTTTTAGTGTTGAGTAGAAACTTTCCACCTACGTCAGAGTAACGAGGATCTCTGCCAAAGCAGATAGGATACATATGCGAGAGATTATATTTCCTGGCAACATGTCAGAAATGTACAGAAAACACAATAATTTCAGCATGAAATTGGGCAACTAGTTGATATGGATGGCTGCTGGATTTTATTGCCTTTCACAGACAGTGGTGGCAAGAACCGATATATCTTGATCTCTGACCTTGATAATCTACCGGAGACCTGAAAAAATTCCACAAATGACCTCTTTATGCTCAGCTCACAAGTAAAATGTGGAGAACAGCATGTAGCCATAAAATGATGTTGTTTTCAATTCTGTCAAGACTTGTATTGATCAAATGCGACTATTAAAAAGATGACTGATAGACACTCATGGTCTTTCACCCCACATATTCCACAAAATGCCTTTATACACATTTAATCTTTTCCTCCATAGAAGAATTTTTTTCAACTTGTAAAGATCATAAATATGAGCCATAAGAAATACTGTCTATATCCTTGCAGATAGTAGCTTATTGCAGGCTGAAAGAAAAGCAGAATGTGCCTTACTTTCTACCTGCTTTAAGTGGTCATCTGTCTTTAAACAGGCTATGTGTTCAGACAGAAAGCAGCTTAATGCAGAAAAAATGCTTCTGTGGCTACCTTGTGTTATAATACAGGATGTTTTCAGTGTAATATGGTTATAAGCTAGACTACAGTTGCATAACTACATGTATGCAGTTTCCAATACTGTTGTGCACCTGGGTCAATATGTACAAGGATTATTTGTTCTGCTGTTAGACAGGTACACAAACAGGTGTGAATGAACTGCAGTGAATGTGATGACGGCATTCCAGCAAGGTTCTGCAGTAGATAACATGTCCTTTAAAAGATTTTTGGTTAAATTTTGATTTAATAGGCCAAAGGTCAAGGTCACATTGTCAAAAGGTCTCGACACAAGAAATATACATACAACATATGAAAGCCCTAGGTCTACTAGTGCAAATGTTATAGCCATTTAAAGATATTTACAAAAGAAGGTCAAATGTCAAGGTCGAAAAGGTCCGTATGGTTGGAAAGGTCTTGACACAAGGAAAACACATGCACAGTTTAAAAGACCCAGGTGCAAAAATGCACAATTTACAGCCAAGGTTAAGGTTTTTGGTTAAATTTTGATTAAATAGGCCAAAGGTCAAGGTCACATTGTCAAAAACTTTGGTATGGTTGGAAAGGTCTTGACACAAGAAATATACATACAAAATATGAAAGCTCTAGGTCTACCAGTGCAAATGTTATAGCCATTGTAAGATTTTTACATAAGTAGGTCCAAGTCACAAAGGTTTGTATGGTTGGAAAGGTTTCGACACAGGGAAGACACATGCCAAGTATAAAAGGCCCAGGTGCAAAAATGCAAGAGTTATAGCCAAGGTTAAGGTTTTTGACACAGACAGACGGACGGACGGACAAACAAACCAACAAACAAACAGACAGGACAAAAACTACATGCCCCTGCATCGTAGATTCTGGGGGCATAAAAACTTGACTTTAAGACTTTTCCCTTTTGACTCGACATGAGTAAAATATGCATATAATATGTATTTAGGCTTTGCCTATGGACGGAAAAAAGCAAAATTGTATTAATGAAAACGGAATAGATCTATCGCCAGTGTGTGATCAGCGCTCTTGTATCAGTTCGTTGTGTATTCCAGATCACACTCGAGGCTACGCCTCTCGTGACTGAGATCTGGATTACACAACCCACTCGAACTTTTATTATAAATCTAAATTGTTTAGACAAGATCTATATGTTGTTACCCAATAATCAAATAGATATAAAAGGACCCGTGTATACAATGTTAAAAGTTAAAACTCCTCCGTACAGCTATATTATCAGGGCTGCCATTTCTCCGGATTTTTCCTAAATCTCCGGATTTTCCCCCAGGATATATGGTAGCTTAAAGCAGGCGCATTCTGCTTTACTTCCAGTCTGCTTTAAGTAGTCACATGCCAACAAAACTAAAAATCGGCTATGGGGTAAAGGTAAATGCATATTTGGAAATCTTAGGATTTTTCATTTCAACTTATGGCAGCCCTGTATTATAATGCAATCTGAAACTATTTTTGGAAGTCATATGACCACCAATAATGACGTCATTATTTATATTGATGACGTATGGTAATCCGTTATTTTTATCGGTTCGATTGAGAAGTAGCTTTTTGCAAATAACGTTCATTTTTAGCGTTAAAGGGTATGGATTGAACTGTTTGAAAGTTTGTCATTTGGAGGAAATCATTACAAGTGAGTGTTGTGGGTTATTCATTCTTTAAATGGTTTAAAAATATCACCGAAATCGGGAATTCTGAAACGTCACGCACAACTCTTCGTAAAAGCCGTGACGTCATCATCCAAGATGTCAGCCCCCATGTTTTGTAGTTGCCTAGTTTTGAAGAAATTATTCATGCGCAAATCAAACACTTTTCAAAGTCTGACAGTGATTAAATAGAATTGGAATACCTTTGATTTTATCATGCATTACTTAAGAAGGGAAAAAAGGCAAGCCTTTTTTCCGTATAATACAAATCCCGTAAATGGTGCAATTTGTAAACCAAATATAAAGTTCTTACCACTTAAGGGTCAAAGGTTATTGCAAATTTCAATTACTTAACCGTTGACCCAACATTCACACAATCTGCAAATTCATATTCCTCTTCATATGAGCAACATAATTATAAAGCATGTATAAACTTTGTATTGGTTGTAATTCAAAAGTTTTGGCCAAGTGTAAGGTTGCGAATTCATTTGACCTGTGACCTTGACCTTTGACTTGACATGCCAAAAATCTGCATATTCATATTACTCTTCATATTGGCAACCAATTTTTTTTTTAAAAATCTCAGTAAAATTTCAAATGTGAGTGCTGATAGAGCCCCCAAATGTGCTTTAGCGGAGGAAATGACTTGGTCCACTTCTTTGTTACTGCCGGGCTATTAAACCTTTACCTCATAGAAGTGCCTTTTAGCACATTTGATTTATGCATCCACTGAAGAAAATAGTTCCAATTTATACAGTCTTGAAAAGGAGCCATAACAAATTTTTTTTAAATCCTATCAGATGTTAGCTTAAAGCAGGCTGCTTTAAGTGGTCACCTGTCCTCAAAACTAGAAAATAGGCTTTGAGGTAAAGGGTTAACTGTACAGGAAAAGTGTAAGACAAGAAGGCATCAATGATTTCATGCTTTAATCTCTCACATGATAAACTTTAATCATCAACAATCAGGCTTCCACATCCACCATCCAACCTGTGAGTCTAATCTGTAGGGCCAAGTAACTACTAAACCCTTTTCTCCCTGAAACTTCAAACGGACAGCTCCAGTTTTTAATTTAATCTAGTCCATTTTTTACTATTTGTGTTGGGGATTTTTTTGGGGGTCAATGTATTGCAGATGTCAAACAGTGCAGACCCTGATCAGAGGGATCTTAAGGGGCCCTCTGATATGGGTATTCACTATTTGCATAGAACTATCATAAGTCTAATTTTTACAGGTACAGTTTGCAAAGGATGTGTCTATGCATGACTAGGGTCCAAAGGGTAAAAACACTTGATTACATTTTCAATAATTAAAATCTATATACATTAAACATAAATACAAAACAATATAATACTTTGAAGTATTGATTTCTGTTCATTCCACTTACAAAACAATTGTACAAATAAAGCGTGAGCAGGCCTCCTGATAAGGAGAGTACTTTAAAAACTAAAATCTTTATGTTTGCACTAGAGCCCATGAGTGACTACTGTTAATATTGTCTTTGCAAGACAATTCCAGAGAATAGTTACTACAATGGCTTTGGAGCTGACATGAAGGAGAAAATGTTGGATTTGTTCAGTTTACTTCCTCCTATCTGGGAATAAAATGATTAGTTACAGTGGAGAAAACGTTATTCTTTCCCAATAAACGTGTTTATACAAAAACTATTATTTCTTTTGCAAACAGTTTGGAGCCAGATCAGATGACGCCAGGTAACCCGGCGTCTGATCAGGCTCCAAACTGTTTGCCACCAAGATAAACATGAATTTTCAGAATTGTCAAAAATTTGCACTTTTCTACGTTTTAGTGTTTTGTGTTTGCGTTTCAACGGGAAAGAATAACGTTTTCTCCACTGTATTAGGACAATAATTAGGACAGTACTCCAATATCTTACTTCTCTACAATATTAACCCTTTCCCTCATAGAAGCTACTTTTAGCGTATTTAATTTTTTCCTCTGCTGAAGAAAATAGTTCCAGTTTATACCCTCAGAAACAATGACCGTAACCAAAATTTCTATATAGCATAGCAGATGATAGTTTAAAGCAGGCTGAAAGTAAAGCAGAATGTGCCTTAAGGCACATTCTGCTTTACTTAAACCTGCTTTAAGTGATAACCTATATTTAATGTCATAAACGGGCTATTGGGTAAAGGGTTAATACATATTATAGATTTGGTTTCACACAACCAACATTCATATTTAACCCATTACTCCACAAATACCTACACGCCTTCAAGTTACTCCTCAACTGAAGAAAATAATTCCACTTTATACTGCCATGAATGTGCACCATTTTCTATATCCTAGGAGATGGTAGTTTAACCCTTCACTGCCTTACCCCAATGACATTAATTATTTGTAAACAGTGTGCATCCTGTTCTTATGCTGTGTAATGTGACATCTGAACAGTATCCAAATTGTTTGCCACTCACTTCAATATCACTTAAGTCAAAATACTTACAATTTAAATTTGAGAAATGAAATCAGACGATAATTGTTTAAATTGATGATGTCATGGCATTGAAGGGGCTTAAGAAGGCTGAAAGTAAAGCAGAATGCGCCTAAAGTGCATTTTGCTTTAACTTATGACTGCTTTAATTGGTCACTTGCCTTCAAAATTAGAAACAAGTTACGGGATAATGGGTTAAGAATCGATTGCACTAATAACTTATCACACACACACATACAAATCTAGCATAACACTGTAATACATCTTAAACATGTTATCCTTTCATGATAAACACAGTCATGCTAAAATACCCACCAAAATTATCCAATACAAACAGATTTGAGTCAGAGCAGACACAAAGTCAATCGGCATCTGATCTGGCTCCAAACTGTTTGCAATTTGGATGAAAACAAACTGTCTACATGCATACATGTGATATTTTCTTGGACCCAAATAGGGAGATTTGGAAATTTTAAAAGGGAGATTGGGGTGCCAAATAGGGAGCTTTTTTCGCGACAAAACTAGGCGCAGGCGATGAAAATCCAATACATTTATGTATTTTCATAAGTTAATCACTAATTGCTCTTTTTTTTAAAGTGTCTATAGACCACTAAGACAGAGACAATTTCCCCCCAGATATAGTTCTTATAATACAGTAACTGACATGGGCCTATTATTCTAATATCTTAGTACTGCAGAAGGATGGTTGTGTAAAGCAGACTGAAAGTAAAGCAGAACACTCTTCATGAGCATTCTGCTTCATTAAAAGTTTAAGCCTGCTTTAAGCTAGAACTACCATCTGCTAGGATATAAGAAATATTTCTTATGGTTCTTATATTATTCATGACTAGTAAAGATAAAGTGGAACTATATCTATTTTCTTGAGAGAATGAATGAAATAGTTCGAATGGTCTAGATTTCTTTCTATGAAGTTGATCACGAAAGAGTTGGCAACTTAACAATCTGTTATTAATTTTGCAAACAGTATGGGTCCAGATGAGACGCCATATCATCTCATCTAGATACAAACTGTTTGACACCGATATTTTCTGAGATAAAATGCACAAAAATTAACTCAGATAACTGTTGCAGACGACATTAATCAGATGAATGTTGCAGACAAAAGTCTGCAGACGACATTTACTAGCGCCGTAAAATGTGCGTAGGTTTAACAACGAAATAACGCGTCTAAATTTTCTACCGCGAAAACTGATTGCAAATCAATTTTACGAGCGTAATTCGTTGTAAAATCTAACATAGTAATTAAACATTCACACAAATCGTATGTAACAAACAGAAGAATTTAGGTCCAACGTTTAATTTTAATTGATTGTTAGAAAACGACGCTGGGGAATACTTTTTCAACTAACAAAATCTACGTAGTTCTCGTAGCAAAAATTAAGGCGCCCCGTCAATTTGTAACGGTATAATTTTCGAAGTATTTTCTGTTACGTGAATATTCAAAGTATTTTGACGTGGAAATCAATTCATAAATGTTAAATGATTAGCTTTCCTCAAATAATTGTGTTTGTCCTGAACTTACGGAGAATTATCTGATTTTAATCCGTTCCGTATCGGGGACATAGAAATATCCTTCGCATCACCGCTTCTAAAAATTGTCGATTCGGGGCGAACCTGTCAATCACTTTTTTGATAACCAATTATATCTACTCTGCGGGTGTGGTCAAACTTTAACCAAACATTGTTATGACGCAGCCTGTCATAATAGTGGTACACAATCGATTGCATAATGTGTTTACACGCATCAGTAGCGTTTGGTGATAAGCGTGTGTAGGGATTAGCCAGAGAACTCTGAAGACAATTTAAAGATTTTTTAGAGTCGGCAAACGTGGTAAACGATATAAAAGTTCATATTAAAACAAGACTGCGTTCAATAAACGCTTATGCCCCTGGTGGCATCCTTGATAATATATTCTGAATCTTTTCTAAGTCCAAATTAGGTCAAGGTCAAACTGAGCTTGGGTATTACTGGTGGGTTGGTAATGGTCCAAGGCAATAGCTGTATAAGTATAGAAGCATTGTAGTAAGTAGTGTTGATGCTAGACGAAACGGTAAAATCTAGTTAACCAAGAAATAGCCCTTTCAAAATATTCTAAGTCCAAATTAGGTCAAGGTCAAGGTCAAAATCACAGTTGGGTGATATTGGTGGATAGGGAATGGTCCAAGGCAACAACTGTATAAGTATCCAAGCATTGGAGTAAGCGGTGTTGATGCTAGACGAAACGGTAAAATCTAGTTAACCAAGAAATAGCTTATTCAAAATATTCTAAGTCCAAATTAGGTCAAGGTCAAGGTCAAAATCAAGGTTAGGTATTATTGGTGGCTAGGGAATGGTCCAAGGCAACAACTGTATAAGTATCCAAGCATTTGAATAAGTGGTGTTGATGCTAGACGAAACGGTAAAATCTACTTAACCTGGTTACGGACGGACGGACGGAAGGACGGACGGACGGAAGGACGGACGGACAGGACGATTACTATATGCTCCCGCATCTGTCGATGCCGGGGGCATAAACAAGAGCTGTCGGAGAACAGCAAAGCTCGCCTAATTAAACCTTTCTTAAATAGGTAACTATCAAAAGAAAAGTGTATCAGTACATTGATATTCAAGCCACAGGGAACCTCCATTCAAAATATCAACTTCCTAATGCAAAGCAAAGCTCGCCTAATTAAACCTTTCTTAAATAGGTAACTATCAAAAGAAAAGTGTATCAGTACATTGATATTCAAGCCACAGGGAACCTCCATTCAAAATATCAACTTCCTAATGCAAATATGTCATGTAGTATAAGTGCATTCCAACACTTACTCCTTAACTAACTTTGAAATTTCAGTCCCAAAACTCTAAGTCCACAAAAGGTGTAATTTTGACTAAATTTAAACTTTTTAAAAAAAAATAACTACGCAACTTCAATGTTCAACCCAAGGGCACCTCCATTCCAAATATCAGCTTCCTAATACAAATATTTCATGTAGTATTAGTGCATTACAACTCTTACCCTAAAACTTTAACCATGAGAAATCAGCCGAAAAACCTAAGTCCTCAACAGGTGAAATTTTGACTAAATTTAAACTTTTTTTAAATTTTAACTACGTAACATCAATGTTCAACCCACAGGGCACCTTGATTCCCAATATCAGCTTCTTAATACAATTATTTCAAGTAGTATTAGAGCATCGCAACACTTACCCCAAAACTTTAACCATGAGAAATCAACCGAAAAACCTAAGTCCACAAAAGGTGAAATTTTGACTAAATTTTAACTTTTTTTTAAATTTAAACTACTCAACATCAATGTTCAACCCACAGGGCACCTCCAATCCAAATATCAGCTTTCTAATACAAATATTTCATGTAGTATTAATGCATTACAACACTTACCCCAAAACTTTAACCATGAGAAATCAGCCGAAAAACCTAAGTCCACAAAAGGTGAAATTTTGACTAAATTTAAACTTTTTTTTTAATTTTAACTACACAACATCAATGTTCAACCCACAGGGCACCTCCATTCCAAATATCAGCTTCCTAATACAAATATTTCATGTAGTATTAGTGCATAACAACACTTACCCCAAAACTTTAACCATGAGAAATCAGCCGAAAAACCTAAGTCCACAAAAGGTGAAATTTTGACTAAATTTAAACTTTTTTTTAATTTTAACTACACAACACCAATGTTCAACCCACAGGGCATCTCCAATCCAAATATCAGCTTCCTAATGCAAATATTTCATGATGTATTAGTGCATAACAACACTTACCCCAAAACTTTAACCATGAAAAACCAACGCCGACGCCGACGCCGACGTGATTCCATAAGCCCCCCCATTCTCCGAATAGGCGAGCTAAAAATGAACCTGGTTAAATGAAATATCGGGAGATTTCGTCTCCCGACCGGGAGATCATGAGTAGAGGTCTAATTTCGGGAGCTCCCGACCAGATCGGGAGATATCACATGTATGTCTACATGTTCAATTTCTTTCACCCCTTAAACATCAAATGGACATTTCAAGTTTCTACTTAAGTGTAGTCCATTTTTATATATTCAGGATTTACTTTATCAATAAACTGGCAAACAGTATATATACACACTGTTTGTTTCAAGGGAAATAAATAACATCTTAACTCCCCATTGTATGAGTAAATATTGGACACTCGCTTTCCCTCAGAATCAACAATTAAAATACACATTCCTCTGATCAATAAATCAACTACAATGTTCTATGAACACACATGCATGGGTGCTTAATTCTATCATATGAAGTCATTATTTTGTCAGATTAAGACAAGGATCAGCATTATTTCCCTTTCTGCCTTTTACACCTCGCTATCCAGCTTAACCCATCACTACTTAATTTGCTTTGTTTACGTCAATTAATTCGTCCACTAAAGAAAATAGTTCCACTTGATACAGTCATGAATAGGCATCATAAGAAACACTTGCTACAGCCTAGCAGATGGCAGCTTAAAGCAGGCTGAAAGTAAAGCCAAATGTCCCATAAGGCGCATTCTGCTTTACTTTGAACCTGTTTTAAGTGGTCATCTGTCTTCAATACTAGAAATTGGCCATGGGATAAATTAAGACACAGGACCATCATTTTTCCTGTTTCTATCCTTTACCCCTAGCTATCCCACACATTCACCAAAATGGGCACCAGCCTATATAACACTGACACAAGTTTTCATGGGATGTAGCTTGACTGATAAGTAAGTCTACTTGTTTGGGCACATCTATGGGCTCCTCTGTGGGAAAGTCTCGCCCAGTCAGTTTAGCTCTCACCCTGTCCACTATACTGATTGCCTTTTTGTTAAGGTTCTCTGCCTGGGAGCTATCCCCTGCAGCTGACTGACTACCCTCGGCTACGGACTTCTTGTGACTAGACTGCGTCAGATCAACATTCTCAAAGTTGTCTCCTTGTTCTTGCGACTCCGAGTAAGTTGGATCTGATCGTTTTGGCTTGGGCTTGGGTTTCGTTGTAGCTGTAACAAAAGCATAAAGTAAAATACAAGCCTTTATTAACTTATAATAATTGAATACATGTAATTCAATAAACAATAAACCAAACAGGTTTCAACTTATGTCTCATCAGTGGTATGATAAGGTACAACAATGTTAGGTTTTGACAGGACAAGCCCCAAATTCAATTTGTCCAAGATTTACTGACCAAGTTTCTGTAAGATCTAATGAGATTTTAATCAAATAGATTGTTAACAAACTAATTGTGAACAAGGGACAGCAGACAATGGACATCCAATGCAGGATCATTATAATGAGTTTTTCAACTTGGTCTTGGTATCCATAATACAATGAGGACAAGCTTCCTTTTTGAGTAGTCATGACAGCTGAGTTACTGTTAATATTTTACATCTAATGCAAGCTTGACTTCTTAGTTATCAAGGTAATTGATGGATGAGTTGGGTTTTACGGCACTGTGACACAAAATAGGTCATATAGCACTGATGATTGACGAGAGGTGATGAGATGATGGTGATTTCAGGAAGATGGTTTCGGCTAATCCCATTCTTTGACCAGCAGCGCATGGGATGAAAACCACCAAAATGCCTTCCTTTAAGTTCTTGGCAGAGGGAATAATCTCGGTCTAGAACCCCAGAACTGCGGCAAGGTAGGAAGGTCTCTGGGGTTATGAAGAGACACCAATATTCATTTAACTCTTTAAACCTAGGCACACATATATACATCCATTGCAAATAATGTACCTGTGAAGAGTGCACTTGGTCTGTGCAAACATTCTCCCCTGGCCTATGCAAACAGTGAAGACCTAGATCAGAAGGCTTCTGAAGGAGTCCTCTGATCAGGGTCTTCACTGTTTGTTATATTGCAACACTAAACAAAGAGAGATATACCAAACTAATTGGGAAAGTGGATTCTCAAATTACATGCAGGACATTGAGTGAGCTGTCTGCATTACTGTTGTTCTCCATGATCCTATTACTTCTTTAATATGCCTTTTTACTCCATTAATTTATAAAGTATGGGAGAATTTATTTTCATAAGTTCCACTGTATTTTCATCTTAGAAATTACTATCCAGGGCTCCAGATAAGGGGAGTTTTTCAAAAACCCAAACCTTTATTTCTGCTTTAAACCCTATGGTGTCACTACTAATTAGAATCGTCTTGAAGAGACGATTCTGATGAGTAGTAACACCATAGGATTTAGTGCTGTATGAGTGAGAAAATGTTTGATTTGTCCAGATTACTCCCTCTTATCTGGAGCCCTGACTATCCATTCATACCATCCATGAGCCTCCAGTTGAGGAGAGGGTCATACACAAAGGCCTCTAGTACGGCCATAAGGCTGTCTTTGTGTTCCCTCAATACTTCCATCACACTCTCACAAGTCATCTTGTAGTTTCCATCTATACCAGTCACCTGAAGTACAGTAAAAACACAATATATCACCATCACTCAAACAAGACTGCAGTCAATAATGCTTAATACCTCAGTGATATTCTTGACAAGTATTCTGATTTTTTTCTTTATCCAATTAGGTAAATCAGGTGAGCTAAAAACACATGTCTCCTCTATATTCCTTTATCCCCTTTCACTTTCATCAAACTATTTTATAATGGCAGCAGACCAAATTCAAAACCACATGAACAACTTCACATACTTATGCTCAAACGATTTTATTCTATATATTCTATTTAGGAAAAAATTAAAAGGGCAATAACGTCTGTGAAAATAGTCACAGCCCTAATTCCAAACCATATGAACACTAAACAAGTAGTTAATCTGCGAAAGTTTAGGGCAATTCCCTTTTTAACAGTAGGAGAAGTTACTTCAATAAGTTTTTAACAGACAGACAGACATATACTACTTCTAATGATGTTATTTACAAGTAACCAGGACCCTAATCTACAAATCTGAAATGGTCAAGTCTAAATAATTCCAGGGCCATATTTCTGACATGCCATAGTCACAGCCAAAATTTCAAACCACACCAACATTTTCACATTTAAGTTGTTTGTCTCTGAAAGTTTAAATGAAAATTTGATTCACAGTTTGAACCTTAATCTAATCTCTGATTACAACACATCTGTGTCTGATTGCAATTGTCTTAATTGTTTTAGCACAAAGCAATACTTATGTCTTCTCCCCTGTACATAAGGTCTTCATTTAATCCATTACCCCATAAATACACCTTTTACGCCTTAATTTATTTCTCAATTGAAAAAAATAGTTCCAGTTTATACAGTCATGAATATGCTTCATAAGAAATATTTTCTATATTCTAGCAGATGGCAGCTTAAAGCAGACTGAGAGTAAAGCAGAATGTGCCTTAATGTGTGTTCTGCTTTACTTTCACCCTGCTTTAAGTAGTTACTTGATTCCAAAACTAGAAACAGGCTATGGGGGAATGAATTAAGACACAGCTAATACATATACTCACCTCCATTGCATTAATCAACATTCGAGTCAAACGGAAAGGAATTTTTTCCGGGAACTTCTCTCTCACCATGGCAACTTCGAAACAGTCGCCAAAGTCAATGTGGATTATTTTCCCACTCATGCGGTCCAACATGAGATTAGAAGGATGCCTGAAATATTAGTAGAACTCAATGTTTTTGCAAATTCATACCCAGATGTTTTTACAATGCAACTTGCAACTTTATATCCAGTTTGTTTTGTTTGTTAATGTCCGTTTCTGCCATCTATGGGCTAATTGGACGCCCCAGAGAGAGGGGAGTGGATACAGAGGACCCGGGCGTCAGGACCTATTCTTATTATCGAAAGAGTTCTCTGGTTCTTTTATATCGGGATACTTTTTCCATACGCAAATTGATGCCCATTTACTTTTCTCTTTTCTATATGAAAGTCTATGTCCACACATATTTCTCTGCAAGCTCATGTAGTTTTTTTACTCTTTCCAAATTTAAGCACAGATTCTTTTTCTTTGCAAATTCAAGTACATATATTTTCCTTTTGAAAATCGGTGTCAAGATATTTTCTAATTGCAAATTGCTCTATTTGCAAATTCATGCCAGAATAGTTTCAATTTGCAATTCCATGTCTAAATATTTTCTATTTGGAAATTCACTCCCAGATATTTATTTTTTTTGGCAAATCTATGTCAAACTATTTTCTCTGCAAATTCATGCCGGAAAGATTATATTTTCAAATCTTTCGGAAAATTCCCAGATATCTTCACTTTGCAAATTCATGCCGATATTTACACAATTTCTTTTGCAAATTATTAACCATACATTTTCTCTTTGCAAGTTAATGCCCATAATTTTTCAATGGAGCAAATTGTTTTCAAAGACCTACAAATCCTACTTGGAGGTTTTCACCTTTTCCTCTAAAGAAACTTTTACGGCTATCTATTCCATCAACAAATATACCACAAATGAATATTCACTGATGGTGTTGAATACAGGCTGCAGCTTAAAACAAGATAAAAGTATAGCAGGAAGCTCCTAAAAGGTCTTTCTGCTTAACATCTATCCTTCTTTAAACAGTCAATTACCTTAACTTAGTAATACTCCTGCTTCCATCCTGTAATCTACTGTGTTTACAATGCTTCAGTGTAACATTGTGTGTTCTGTTTGGCTTGTATTGTACTGATTCATGTTTGAGATCGTTTTTTGTATTTTAGTTGATCTTAATATGTATTTAGGCTTTACCTATTGATGAAAAAAAAAGCAAAATTGTACTAATAATGAGAGCACCGCAAACGGGTGCTGGACGCTCGACTTTCTTATACTTGAGATGGCTACATTTTCCAAACTTAAAGAATGTATATGGCCGGGTGTTTGATGCTTTCTTGATCATAGAAGTTTGTAAGCAACAACAACTCAAAACATACTTGGACCTATATGCCTTTACTATGGTCATAAGAGGAAATACTTATATGCAAGTCTTTAATAAATCTCATTTCTTATTTAAACGAAAACTGCATATGGCCATATGCATTCGATTAAAAGTAAATTCTAATCAAACAAGGGTACTAAATCTGCACAAACAATCACAGGGTTAGCTGCCTTGTTGTAAAAAATTACTCTTTTTGTAGTGAACAAGGAAATTAATTAACTTTCTACAGTAACTGAGTAATTTCATTTACAATTTTGGGTCAAATCAAGGGGAAATAACTCTGCAATAACAAATTCTATAGTTATCTGCCTTGTTGTAAGGTGATGCTGCCCTTTTGACACTGAACCAGTAGTTAAAAGTTTCAAGTTAATACCTATGGTAGTTATTGAGATATGTAATTAACAAATTCTAAGTCAAAACAAGGGCAATAACCCTGGAATGACAAATCCCAGGGTTACCTACCTTGTTGTAATGAGTTGTCCTTCTGTTACTTAACAAGTATTCAAAGTTTCAAGTTAATACCTTTGATAGTTGTTGGGAAATTTCAATTAACAAGTTTTGTGTAAATAAAAACCAGGGCAATAACTCTAGAATGGAACATCCCCGGGTCTCCTACCTTGTTTTAATGAGTTGCCCTTTTGATATTAAACAAGTGTAGTTAATACCTTTGACAGTTATTTAGATTTACAAATTTTAAATAAATGAAACAAGGGCAATAACTCTAGAATTACAAATCACAGAGTTACCTGGAGTAACGAGTTTCCCTTTAGATACTTACAGGGTTCACCCTGGCTTAAAATTTTCTTGCGCCAGCACTTGCGCCAAATGAAAAAAGTTTGCGCCAAAATAATATTTTTGGAGCCAAATTTTTCGCCATTTTTTTATGTATGTTATACATACATGTGATATTTTCTTGGACCCAAATAGGGAGATTTGGTCATTTTAATAGGGAGATTGGGGTGCCAAATAGGGAGCTTTTTTCGCCACACCTTTTTCGCGATTTTTTTTAAATCAGTGGATCTAGATAAGTCTATAGACCACTAAGACAGAGACAATTTTCACCCAGAGATATACTTTTTATAATACTGACATGGGCCTATTATTCTAGCATCTAGGCTGAAAGTTAAGCAGAATACTCTTTAGGAGCATTCTGCTTCAGTAAAAGTTTAAGCCTGCTTTAAGCTAGATCTAACATCTGCTAGGATATAAGAACTATTTCTTATGGTTCTTATATATATTATTCATTCATGACTACTACAGACTAGTAAAGGTAAACTGGAACTACATGTATATCTATTTTCTTGAGAGAATAAATGATGTAGTTCAAATGGTCTAGATTATGGAGTAGATGTAAAAAGAGTAAGCAACTTAACAATCTGTTATTCATTAAATTATGCAAACAGTATGGGTCAAGATGAGACGCGCATCATCTTATATAGATACAAACTGTTTGACACTGATATTTTCTGAAGAAAAAAATGCACAAAAATTAAATTAAATCAGAGAATTGTTGCAGATGACAAAGGTTGCAGAAGACAAATTCTGCAGACGATATTTACTAGCGCCATAAAGTGGATGTGGTTTTAACAACGAAATAACGCGTCTTAATTTTCTACCGCGAAAACTGATTGCAACTCAATTTTACGAGCGTAATTGGTTGTAAAACCTAACTTAATAATTATACATTTGCACAAATCGTACGTAACAAACAGAAGAATTTAGGTCCAATGTTTAATTTTAATTTATTGTTAGAAAACGGCGTTGGGGAATACTTTTTAGACTAACAAAATATACGTAGTTCTCGTAGCAAATGTTACGGCGCCCCGTCATTTTGTAACGGTATCATTTTCGAAGTATTTTTCTGTTACGTGAATATACAACGTTTTTTGTGGTGGAAATCAATTCATGAATGATAAATTCTGATCAGCTTTCATATAAAATGTGTGTTTGTCCAGAACTTACGGATAATTATCTGATTTTAATCCGACCCGTATCGGCGACATAGATCTTTATCCTTCGCATCACCGCTTCTAAAAATTGTCGTTGAAAAGGTCTCCAATTCGGGGCGAACCTGTCAATCACTTTTTTTGATAACCAATTAGATCTACAACACATTAAAGCAATCTCGGCGCGTGTGGTCAAACATTGTTTGGCAGCCTGCCATTACACATGCCGTTATCGACGATTGCGTAACGTGTTTACACGCATCAGTAGCGTTTGGTGATAGGCGAAGCGTGTGTATGGATTAGCCGAACTCTGAAGCCAATTTTAAGATTTTTAGAGTCGGCGATAAAATAAACTGTACTATTATACGGCGACAATTCCGAAATTTCTCGGCGCCAGACACTTTCGCCGATTCGAAATTTCTGTCGCCAGAATTATTTTTTTTGCGCAAATGGCGCCGTTGGCGATGCCCAGCGGGAACCCTGACTTAACAAGTATGCAAAATTTCAAGTTAATAGTATTCCAAGTTTCAAATGAATACCTTTAATAGTTATTGAGAATTAAGGTCTTACAAAAAAACCTTATAATAAAAACTTAACCAAAGTAGACGACTTTTCGAGAAAGGTCGAGCTAAAAATGGAATGTCACAACAGTGCGTGATCTGCGGTCTTGTATCAGTTCGAGTTGGTTGTGTAATCCAGATGACATGAGAGGCATACTCAAGTGTGATCTGGATCATTACACAACCGATACAATATTGCTGATCAAACACTGGTGATATTCCTTTTATTATATACCTAAATTGTTTGGGACAAGATCTAAATGTTGTTCAACCCAATAATCAAATAGATCTATATGCATCTGTTTATGTTAAAACTCTTCCGTATACCTATATGCAATCTGAAACTATTTTTTGAAGTCATGTGACGACCAATAATTACGTCATTATGTATATTGATGACGTATTGATTTATTCTTAAATATAATCAGTTATTTTTATAGGTTCGATTGAGAAGTAGCTTTTTGCAAATAACGTTCATTTAAGCGTTTAAGGATATGAATTGAGCTGTTTTAAGCTTTATCCTTTGGAGGAAAACATTACAAGTGAATGTTGTGGGTTATTCATGCTTAAAATGGAAGTGATTTTTTCAAAGTTTATCAACGCTTGTTTCAACTTTTTTGAAAATAGCATCGACTTCTGGAATTCCGAAACGTCATGCACAACACCTCTTTATATAAATAGATCGTGTATAACTTGTATTGCATAAAAGCTGTGACGTCATCATCTAATTCCAAGATGGAAGCCCCCATTTTGTGTTGTTGCTTAGTTTTGAGGAAGTTATTCACAGGAAAATCAAACACTTTTCTAAGTCTGTCAGGGATTGGTTTGAATCGAAATACCTTTTTTTTTTTTCATGCATTACTTAAGAACGGGAAAAAAAGCAAGCTTGTTTTCCATATGAGTAGACACAGCATAGCCTTTGATGGAAACATAAAGTAGAAAATATTGGAAATGTTCAGTCAATTCACTCTCGCCTGAAGTCCTAGTCACAGTGATAATGCTGACTATATTTACCTATCTCCTAGCCCCAAGATATATCCCACCATTGTCTTACCTATCTCCTAGCCCCAAGACATATCCCACCATTGTCTTACCTATCTCCTAGCCCCAATACATATCCCACCATTGTCTTACCTATCTCCTAGCCCAAAGATATATCCCACCATTGTCTTACCTATCTCCTAGCCCCAAGACATAACCCACCATTGTCTTACCTATCTCCTAGCCCCAATACATATCCCACCATTGTCTTACCTATCTCCTAGCCCCAAGACATATCCCACCATTGTCTTACCTATCTCCTAGCCCCAAGACATATCCCACCATTGTCTTACCTATCTCCTAGCCCCAAGACATATCCCACCATTGTCTTACCTATCTCCTAGCCCAAAGACATATCCCACCATTGTCTTACCTATCTCCTAGCCCCAAGACATAACCCACCATTGTCTTACCTATCTCCTAGCCCAAAGACATATCCCACCATTGTCTTACCTATCTCCTAGCCCCAAGACATATCCCACCATTGTCTTACCTATCTCCTAGCCCCAAGACATATCCCACCATTGTCTTACCTATCTCCTAGCCCCAAGACATATCCCACCATTGTCTTACCTATCTCCTAGCCCCAAGACATATTCCACCATTGTCTTACCTATCTCCTAGCCCCAAGACATATCCCACCATTGTCTTACCTATATCCTAGCCCAAATACATATCCCACCATTGTCTTACCTATCTCCTAGCCCCAAGACATATTCCACCATTGTCTTACCTATCTCCTAGCCCCAAGACATATCCCACCATTGTCTTACCTATCTCCTAGCCCCAAGACATATCCCACCATTGTCTTACCTATCTCCTAGCCCCAAGACATAGCCCACCATTGACATGACAGCCAGGGACCTGGTGTAGTTAGTTCTTCTATCAAACCACACCTAAAACACACAATAAAATCATTAGTTCAATGCAGATGATTCACAGTTATACTTGTCATTTAAGCCTAAAGACACATCTTGTCAACAAGAAGCCCTTTCAAAAGTCGAAGGGTGTCTAAAAGACATAGTATCATGGATGCACCAGAACATGTTGAAGCTGAACACTGACAAAACTGAGGTCATACTGTTTCATTAAAAAAAGTTTAACGTTCCTGGAGATTTTCACGTACAAGTGGGAAACTCTAAAATCAAACCATCAGTATGTGTGAAGAATCTTGGTGCTAGATTAGATTCCCAAATGGATATGACACAGCACATTAACGCTGTGTGCAGGTCTGGCTACTCACAGCACAGGTTTTCGGCGCGTAAGCTATGACCCCCCCCCCCCCCCCCCATAAATCTTTCAAAATGAGTCAAAATACATCCATATGTTCAACAAACATCCTTAACAAATGTTTCTAGAAGTTTCAAGGAGTTTCAAAAAAAAAATTTTTTTTCGTATCATGTATGTATACAATGAAAAGGTGGATGTGTATTCAGAGCCATCAACTTCCCAACCTTGTCATTTTGTCATTTTTGGGCCGATTTTGACAAATGATGGCTTATTATTTACATTTAACAGTTCTGTTCAAAGAAAGTTAGCTGACAGCCCAAGCAAGACACGAGCACAAGTGAAGGAATAAAAAGTTCGATAGGCACTTATATCGGAATCCTTCTGTCACCTTAATTTTTGGATTTGTTCGTCAGTCATTCACTGATTCAGCGATTAACAAGTGCATTTGCGACCATGCATTACACCATGGTACGGGTAATTAATAGAAAATGAAATATATAATAAATACCTTTTGAATTATCGGTAATGAGCATTTCTGTTACGAAATACATTTCTAGATAACTTTCGTGTTCAAGTTTCTGTTGACAAACGGATATGAATCATTGGTCGTATTCGAATCATTCAATTTGTTGTCAACGAAAACTAGGCGGAGCAAATGCTCGAAGATTTACTGATGACAACGTTTTTGACCCGACTCGAATCGAAATTGTGGTCAACGATTTGATGGTTTGACAACATTTTGTCAACGGAAAACATCAAGTGGTGATTCGAATAGAACCTGTTGACAACACGTCCAACTAACGCTATAGTTGTCCTGATTCGAATACGACCAATTGATGCGCTTGACTTTTGCGTCATTTCCTGCTTTGAAGCTGGTTCTCGGGTTCGCTAGAATGATAATAGTTTGACTGGGCAACCAGTCGTTTGTTTGGGAAAATTTTGCGTGACAGATGGTTTCCGAATAAGGGGTCTCCCCACCCTTCGAGTCCCCATGCGCGTGTTCGCCGATTGCTTTGAATTTTTTACCAATTATCGTCAAAGAAAACTGTTTGCTGTAAACAATGAGCCATCATCTGTCCAGATCGTCCAAGATTTGACAAAATGACAGGGTTGGGAACTTGAGGGTTGCTTCTGCAAGGCGCTTTTTCATGGCAGCCTTTACTATTTTACTTATAAATTAGCAAAAAAAATTTTTTTTTAAATTTCACGAAACTTCAGGAAATGTTCTTTTATGATGATTATTGAATGTATGGATAGATTTTAGGGTATTTTATCCACGTTTGGTGGTGGTGGAGGGGGGGGGGGGGGGTTATAGCAGCTAGGGGTAGTGTCATAGCCAACGGGCCGAATGCCTATGACTCACAGCTGCGGCAGATAGGTCATATTAGACTACCTTTCTCCAGAAGCTACAAAGACCTTGATCAATTCTCTGGTCACTTCAAAAATTGACTACTGCAACTCACTGCTGTATGGGATTCCCCAAAACTCATTATGCAAACTACAGCGTGTGCAAAATACAGCAGCCCGCATCATTACCAGGACCCCTCGGTACAATCACATCACTCCAGTCTTGAAGGATCTTCACTGGCTTCCAGTTCAACACAGAATTGAATTAAAAATTCTGACACTCACATACAAAGCCATGTGCAATGATTCTCCAAGGTACATTGTCAATATGCTTGACGTGTATAAACCTCGAAGAGAGCTGCGGTCTGCAACTAAATCAGTATCGCTGGTTGTACCGAGGAGTCGTTTGGTGAGGTTTGGAGATAGAAGTTTCATGCATGCAGCCCCAAAGCTCTGGAACAGTCTACCATCAGACATTAGAGATGCAAGCTCAGTTGCAGTTTTCAAAAAGCATCTGAAAACACATTACTTTAATATTTGTTATTAGACAACTGCTACCTATGCGATATGTTCTTGCTGTAGATGTTGTGGGTCCAAATGGGAGTTTCTGGAGTATTATCTGGTTTTCGGTCTCTTATAGAAATTTTAGTTATTGTCGCATGCTATTTTTCCTAGTTATGTTACATTGGGCGGCCTGCATTGGGCGTTCTGCTATTATTTCTATCAGTCGGCATAAAGAAGCCATTTGCTTCGTTGCTCTCGATTGTTGAGGTAGTGCAATCGCCGTTTTGGGGGCTGTCTTCTGTATGTTTAGTGGCCTTCATTGGGCGCTCTACTGTTATTTCTATCAGTCCGCATAAAGAAGCCATTTGCTTCGTTGCTCTTGATTGATGGGGTAACGTGATCGCCATTTTTGGGGGCTGTCTTTTGTACGTTTATTATGTTTATTTTATATCTAATTGTAGTTATTTGTCTTTTCCTGGCGGCCTGCATTTGGGCGCTCTACTATTGTTTCTATCGGTCGACAATCAGAAGCCGGTTGCTTCATTGCTGATTGATGGGAGTAATGTGATCGCCATTTTGGGGGCTGTCTTTTTATATGTTTATTCATGTTTATTTTAGATCATATTGTAGTTATTTTGTCTTTTCTTGTTTGTAGGTACATTTGTGTAACTTCATGTGAAGCGCTTTTGAACGCACAACCCCTGTGTGAAAAGAGCGCTATATAAATCTGGTATAATAATAATAATAATAATAATTAGTTCATTCTGGAAGTATTAACTCATTCATCCCTCAAACTTCAAATGGATAATTCCAGCTTCCAATAATGTCCAGTCCAGTTCTGGCTATTTAGGGACGTTCTCTGCCTTCAAGAGCCTTCTGATCAGGGTCTTCACTGTTTGCATAGGATGTTTTATGTCACAAGTGTACTCTTCACATGTACATTGTTAGTAAATGGCAAATATATTTGTAGCTATGGTTGAATCCGTTAAATGATCTATGATGATCAATCTTAAATTCAAATTCAAAACAGACAGACTCTAGAGGCAGAGAAAGAGGGTCAAGTGCTATTCATTCTCTAAACAAGGGCCACCATGGCCCTACATTGCTCAATACGCACACCTGGTACACCATGTAAAGCTTGACCTAGAGTGACCTAGATAGTGACCCGACATCACCCACATTTAAAGTGGGATACATTTTGAGAAAGTTCCATTATGGTCAAATGAGATTTGTAGCCTCTAAAGTGTTAATAAGATTTTTCTATGATTTGACCTAGGTTTAAACCAGGCATGATCCACATTAGAAATAGATTTTTTGTAAGCAAACATTCTGACTACATTTCATTCAGATCTAATTAGATTTGTAACCTCTAGAGGGTGAACACAGTTTTCTTTGATTTGACCTTGTGACCTAGTTGTTTACCTGGCATGAATCACATTCGAACCTGACCTAGATATCAATGAAGCAAACATTTTGAGCAAATATCATTAAAATCCAATGAGATTGGTAGCCTCTACAGTGTTAACAAGGTTTTTCTATGATTTGACAGTATGACCTAGTGACCTAGTTTTAGACCGGACAATTGACCCATATTCAAACTTGACCTAGATATCAATGAGTCAAACATTTTGACCAAGTTTCATGAAGACCCAATGAGATTTGTAGCCTCTAGAGTGTTATCAAGGTTTTGCAAAGATTTGACCTATTTGACCTAGTTTTTGACCTGACATGACCCAAATGACAGTGTGTATTTGTTTGCTGATGTTTGGTGCACTATGTAAACCATCTCCTTGATATGATTCCAAAGAGAAAAATCCATAGGACCGAGATCCGGGGAATGGTGTGGCCAAATGTCAGAACTTTTTTTAAAGCTCAGACATTGGTTAACATCACTGTCTTTCAGATGTTGGAGCACTGGAAGTTTGTAGGGTGTTAATTTGAAATCAAATCTTAGAGCTCTGTACACACTAGTAGCACTGGAAGTGTTTATATTGTCAGAAAGCACCTTTTGTACCGACTGCTGTAGTGTGTCGTCAATAATTTGCTTCACCTTCAATAAGATCTCATCGCTTTGACTGTTTCTGGAGTGCCCCTTGGTGTCATGTCTCTGGTTCAATACATTTCCATACTTCTCAAACCTTTTTAGAACTATGTTATCTTGTAACCTGGTAATGGTCTTGTCTCCCGGATAAAGTTTTCTCATCCTTTGAGTCACACAAATCACTGACTTGCTCTCATGATATAATTTTATTACCGGTATGTCCTAACATTTTCCATTGACAGCACTATCTGGGAAAATAGCAACTTTTGATGAAGTCATATACGACGTCATGACGTCAAAGTTTTCCCCTACTTTAAGTTGAATATAAAACATTAAAGCTTTCTGGTTATTTTGATATAAATACAGTACAGATATCTGTTTTATTGAATACGAGACAAAGGTTTGCAATGGTAACACATATTATGAGACACCCTGTACATACCAAATATCAAAGGTCTGGGCTTTTCAGTTTCTGACAAGAAGATTTTTAAAGCTTTTCTTATGCATTAAAAAATGTCTATACAATCATGTTAGAAAAACTGGCCTGTAACCAAGGGGAAAAATTCTAGCCAGAAACTTTGAACAACATTTCGTTCCCTCTTGTCACTGATGCTTCTGACAAAGTTTGGTTGAAAGCGGGTCAGTGGTTTCAGAGGAGATGTAGTTTGAAAATGTGAACGGATGACGTACGCCGAACGACAGACAGCATGTGATCACAATAGCTCATCCTGAGCCTTTGGCTCAAATTGAGCTAACAAGAAACAGACTATGTGGGGAGAGGGTTATATAAGAAAGAATAACATCTTGCCACTGCATTGCACTGGCAGGGAAAAGTGTTACCTCAGAGTTGGGGCTCTTGTACCAGAGTATCTTAGCAAGGTCATCGCCCTGTGTGTGCTCTAGAGCATGCTCAAACACCTCCACCTTCTGCATCAGTGACAGATGGTCATAATCAGGAGCCATCTACAACACATACACACAATCCATACTAACATTTATTTCACTAAACCTTTTACTCCACAGATACACATTTTTACGCATTTAATCAATTCCTCCACCAAAAAAAAAAGAGAAATTTATAAAGTCATGGATATGTATCATACACAGTTTTTCCTATATTATACTAGATAGTAGCTTCAAGCAGGCTGAAAGTTAAGCAGAAAAACCTAAAGGCACTCTGCTTTACTTTTGACAAGTTTTAATTGGTTAGATGTCTTTAAAACTAGAAACTGCAGGCTGGCATTTATAAATGGTTCGGATATAAATCAGATGATGAGTAAGCTGACATCTGACCAACATCAAAGCTGTTTGAAACTTGCATAACTATACAAATACATGTTTAATCTTAAATATTTAAAATCCAAATATAGTAACATATAATTTAGGGGTATACTGTATACCTACTTTCAAAATTAGCCTGCATTAAGTCCAGTACCCTAAATAGTTTCAAAGTTATAGTGTATACCTACTCTTAGCATTAGCCTGTGTTCAATGTTGAGAAGTATTTTCTTTTTTTCCCTATAATCTCTGATGAGGGAGTGTAGAGTGTCTGTGTGTGGCACCCAGCCAATCAGGCCCGAGTTGGTTGACAACGGTATCACAGAGAAACGCTGAATGCTGCAAGAAAAACATTTGAGTACAATCAATACTCATTTCATCCACGGTCTTGGTCTCCTACATTCAGTGAGGTTAAATTAAATTTGAGCTGTGCCATGACAAAACCTGCCTTATTGCATTGCAAACTGTGTAGACCAAGGCCAGCTGCCGTGTCTTTGAAGAGGCAGATGGTCTTAATCTACACTGTTTGAAACCACAGTCATCTAGAGCATTGGATTTAGCAGTAATAGCTATGGTATTTGGCAGTGTAGACAAACTCAGATGCAGACCCTGGGATGATAACTGCCTGGTCTGTTGCAATGTTCCAATGCAATAGGGCAGGACTTGTCATAGCACAGCTCATTTGTTTTTATAATGAAGTTTATAACAAATTAGGGTATAAATGCAAATATCAATTAATTAAGATGCGTGGAGATCTGTTAGGTGGGGTACTGCTTAAGGACATACGGTCCCAAATGAAATCTCCGTAGGATCTCTATGAACATTTCTGCAGAGGTTCTTCAAACATATCTTAGTACCATGGTAAAAAGAAAAACATGTTCTTTTTTTGTCTATGGGCTTTGAAATGTATAATGTAGCTATTCTCAGCAAAGAGTCGGCATGCATTATTTTGGCTTTCTGAAATAATGTAAAGTAATAATTAGACTTTTTTACCCCTGCCCTTAAAGCAGGTTGAAAGTAAAGCAGAATGTGCCTTAAGACACATTCTGCTTTACTTTCAACCTGCTTTAAGCTACCATCTGCTAGGAAATAGATGATATTTCTTCTGATACATATTTATGACTGTATAGATTGGAATTATTTTCTTCAGGGTATGAATA
The DNA here is from genome assembly GCA_922989275.2 of Gari tellinella. NCBI lineage: Eukaryota > Metazoa > Mollusca > Bivalvia > Cardiida > Psammobiidae > Gari > Gari tellinella. The sequence continues at coordinate 60,822,035 of OV277858.1, forward strand.
TATTAAATGCATAAATATGCATGTATATATTTATGGAGTAAAAGCTGGTTGAAAATAAAGCAGAATGCCCCTAAGGCTTTAAGTGGTCTCCCTATTGTGATGGGTTAAGGGGAGGACAGGGACAGTCAATTGTATGCCAAATACTGCAGTAAAAGAAGAATTATATTTACGTGAGGTTTCTACGGAATGTTTCTGGGTTACTTAACAGGAGCGAGTTGACAAGGCCAAAGAGTTGCATGACTCGCTCATCCTGGCGTAGATCCTCGTGACCCTTCAGCAGGAACTGGTACTCCTGTCCATTGCTCCCTGAAATAAACAGAACAAAACTCCTTCTCTTAACTGACGTACTAGTGAAACCTCTCTATTACAACCACTAGAAAAACTGGTAATTCAGGGCTGCCATTTCTCCGGATTTTTTCCAAGTTCATGGTAGCTTAAAGCAGGCTGAAAGTAAAGCAGAGTGCGCCCTAAGGCGCATTCTGCTTTACTTACAGCCTGCTTTAAGTAGTCGCATGTCAACAAAACAGGAAAAAGACTATGGGGTAAAGGTAAGATTCGTAAAATCGCGCTTGAAAATGCAAATTTGGAAATCTTAGGATTTTTCATGTCAACTTATGGCAGCCCTGGTAATTGACGGCATAAAAGGCAGGTGACAGCTTAAAGCAAGATGACAGTAAAACAGAAAGCTTTTAAAGGAGCTTTCTGTTTTACTGTCAACTTCCTTTTAATTTAGGAACTTTCTGTTTTACTGTCACCTTGCTTTAAGCAGTCACCTGCCGTAAACACCAAATAATTAACAAAATTTAGTGGTCGTATTAGAGGGGTTTTACTGCACTAGTAAAATATGCCCTTAAAGAAATTCCTAAAGTTCCTACATAAGCATTCTGAATTTTTCTTCTTGCCTTAAGCAAATGACAATAATTTAGCATGTTTTTGCTTTCTTTCAGGAAAAGTATTTGCTTTAAATCAAGGTGTCTTGTTGGACAACTAGTTCGATAAGTAACTTACCTTTTAATCAATGTTTACTAGTCCAGTACAATTGGACAATCATCAATTTCTGTAACACTAATCAACTCACCAAATATACTGAGTTTTCTTGGTCTTTGTTTCGAGGTAATGACTGCCAGTGAGCTCTGGACCCTCCTTATTTTCACTGTAGGCTGTTTGGGGTCATAGGTTCCTGGCACAGCTAGTTCATAGTCTTGGCAGCGTAGTAGTTTAGGAGACACATACTGTAACTCCAGTGACGTAAGCTGAAACACATCATGAGAGAGCAATGTAACCAGTCTAACTACGGACAAAATTTGGCAACAAAGAATTGTAAACCAGACTAAGGTATTGCAAAGAGAAAGAGTGTAAGATATGATTAATTCTACCAAGTTTCAACAAAATCAGTCACATAGAATATTAGTGATAGTTTAAATTAGATTCTCAAGATGGCCATCATGTCGGCTATATAGGTATTTGGATCAACATTAAAATAACAACTTTTTGTCAGGATCCTCCACTGATCATGTCCAACAAGTGTCACCAAAATCAGTCCAGTAGCAGGGCTGCCATAAGTTGATCATAAAAATCCTAAGATTAAAATTTTCAATTTTCAGACGCAATTTTACTAATCATACCTTTATCCCATAGTCTGTTTCTTATTTTGAAGACACATGACTGCTTAAAACAGGTTGAAAGTAAAGCAGAATGCGCCTCAAGGCGCATTCTGCTTCACTTTCAGCCTGTTTTAAGCTACGATCTGCTAGGATAAATATCAGAATACTTAGGAAAATTCCAGAGAAATGGCAGCCCTGCAGTAGAATATGAGTAAATTTAAAATGTGAGATTGATGCAAGATGCACGACAGACAAACACGGATGGCAACAGCTCACATGATGTTATCATGTGTGCTGAAAATACATGTTCAACATAATAGAATTAAACCTGTAATATATACATGCATATTGGTGCTATGGAAACTTACCAAGATTCATGCCAATACAACTTAATTCTTACCTGGTTTAAGAGACTGCCTGTAATAAGAGACTACTTCAGTCAGGTTCTCAAACTAAGGTTTGAATGCACCATCAATATTTTTAAGAAACTATCTTCTTTTAAATTTTTATGTTTTGCTTTGCGTTTTATTTCTGACATTCAAACAAGATATAATAAAGTGTTCCCTGGTGTACCTGTGGCAGCTGTTTGGATATGCGCCTGAACACATGATAGTAGAGATCCCAAGCCTGAGTGAGGTCTTTGACATTGCCCGAGCGCTGGTACTTCTTACACCATTCCTGAGCCTCCATCAGGTCACGACCATACGCCTATAACACATGAACATACAGTCGAAACTCGATACTACCAACTCGCTTAAATCGATCTTTCCAGTATTTCCTAAGTTTAATTTTGATAAGTCGATCTCGTTTAAGTCGAAAATACCCGTATTTCAAAGTTAAAACGTGGCTAAGCCACGTTTTAACTTTGAAATATGGGTATGTTCTAAGTAACGCGAGTTCGTAGAATCGAGTTTTTACTGTATAATCATATCAGTTACTGTAAACATTTCATGAACAATGCTCAGGTCCAGATAAGACAAGTATACCCATCAATTAATCATAATATGGGCATAAAAACAGATGATTGAAATGATAGGGGACTAAAAATGTTGATAATTTATCAAAACCAGAGTGGAAAACAGTTGAAAGACTGATCAAATGCCGAGTTACTCGGTGTTTAATCTGGTTCCAACATGTCTGTAATGGACATCACTATTTCAAAACAAACTGTTTATTAATAAACTTTAAAAAAGTCTTTCACTTTGTATCTATTACAATTACTATACCTGATTAAATGAGGTTTCCTTTAGAGTTTGTGGTCCTCTCTCCATCATGGCATGCAGTGGTTCTAGAGTGGCAAACATGCCTTTCACATTGCGCTCCCCAAAGTACAGTCTTGATGCTTCCTCAAGACCCTCATGCCACAGCTCATGCCACAGGATAGCTACACGAATCAGCTCCTCGCTCACCTACAAAACATACAACTCATAAATACAGTAAAGTCTCAATTGTGACCACAGGATAGCCACTAGAATCAGCTTCTCGCTCACCTACAAAACAAGCAACTCAGAAATACAGTAAAGTCTCTCAATTGTCACCACCGAATAGCCACTAGAATCAGCTCCTCGCTCACCTACAAAACATACAACTCAACAAGACTGCGTTCAATAATCGCTTATGCCCCCGGTGGCATCCTTGACAATATATTCTGAATCTTTTCTAAGTCCAAATTAGGTCAAGGTCAAAATGAGCTTGGGTATTACTGGTGGGTTGATAATGGTCCAAGGCAATAATTGTTTAAGTATAGAAGCATTGTAGTAAGTAGTGTTGATGCTAGACGAAACGGTAAAATCTAGTTAACCAAGAAATAGCCCATTCAAAATATTCTAAGCCCAAATCAGGTCAAGGTCAAGGTCAAAATCACGGTTGGGTGATATTGGTGGATAAGGAATGGTCCAAGGCAACAACTGTATAAGTATCCAAGCATTGGAGTAAGAGGTGTTGATGCCAGATGAAACGGTAAAATCTAGTTAACCAAGTCCAAATTAGGTCAAGGTTAAGGTCAAAATCAAGGTTAGGTATTATTGGTGGCTTGGGAATGGTCCAAGGCAACAACTGTATAAGTATCCAAGCATTTGAATAAGCGGTGTTGATGCTAGACGAAACGGTAAAATCTACTTAACCTGGTTACGGACGGACGGAAGTACAGGACGATTACTATATGCTCCCGCATCAGTCGATGCCGGGGGCATAAAAATACAGTAAAGTCTCTCAATTGTGACCACAGGATAGCCACTAGAATCAGCTCCTCGCTCACCTACAAAACATACAACTCATAACTACAGTAAAGTCTCTCAATTGTCACCACAGGATAGCCACTAGAATCAGCTCCTCGCTCACCTACAAAACATACAACTCGTAAATACAGTAAAGTCTCTCAATTGTCACCACAGGATAGCCACTAGAATCAGCTCCTCGCTCACCTACAAAACATACAACTCACAAATACAGTAAAGTCTCTCAATTGTCACCACAGGATAGCCACTAGAATCAGCTCCTCGCTCACCTACAAAACATACAACTCATAACTACAGTAAAGTCTCTCAATTGTCACCACAGGATAGCCACTAGAATCAGCTCCTCGCTCACCTACAAAACATACAACTCGTAAATACAGTAAAGTCTCTCAATTGTCACCACAGGATAGCCACTAGAATCAGCTCCTCGCTCACCTACAAAACATACTACTCATAACTACAGTAAAGTCTCTCAATTGTCACCACAGGATAGCCACTAGAATCAGCTCCTCGCTCACCTACAAAACATACAACTCACAAATACAGTAAAACCTGTTAATTACGACCACTTAAAAAAATTGAAGGAGTCATTGAATTTTGATATATCATGTTGATACCCTCTATAAGGCGCATTCTGCTTTATTTCAGGCTGTTTTAAGCTACAATTTGATACCTTATCATAACTTTTATGACATTAGCACATAGTTTAAATCTAGATCAGACAAAGTGTTGTCTTAAACTCCTATGATGCAAATACTCATCAAAATGATCTTTTCAAGAGTTTCACACCTGTTTCCCATGCCAAGCTAGTAATATCATTATTTCTCAACAAAATCAGAGCTGCAGATAAGAGAGTGATCAAACTTAAGTTTTCCAACATTTTCTCTTTTATGTCTGTACCAAACTCTATGGTGTGACTATTCATTAGACTTGTCTTAACCCATTCTAATGAGTAGTCACACTATAGGGTTTGGAGCAGATATAAAGATTTCAGTTTTTGAAATACTCCCCTTCTCTGCATGGCTGCCATTTCTCCGGATTTTTCCTAAATCTTCGGATTTTTTTCCAGTACATGGTAGCTTAAAGCAGGCTGATAGTAAAGCAGAATGCGCCTTAAGGCACATTCTGCTTTACTTACAGCCTGCTTTAAGTAGTAGCATGCCAACAAAACTAGAAACAGGCTATGGGATAAAGGTACGATTCGTAAAATCGTACTTGACAAATGCAAATTTGGAAATCTTAGAATTTTTTATGTCAACTTATGGCAGCCCTGTCTCTGCAGCTCTGCCAACTCATATGAAGTGACTCTTGGCAGCTTCCTTTGCCTAGCCTTACCAGTATGGCCTGTTGTACGAGAGTGTTGCTGTGTTCTCTCATGCTCTTCAGGATCTTGTTTGCAGCATTCTGTCGGGCAGTGACATTGGACTTTGAGGCAACAGTGAGTGGATAAATGAGAGCCTGGGGATGTTCTTTGCCCACATCTATTAACAGCTGGTGGATCAGCCGGCTGACCAGTGTCCTAGACGTGTCTATCCTGGCAATCAGTTGGGGAATCACCTGACACACATTCAAACAGTCTAATAGGTTCTAAACATGAAGCAGTTTTTAACCCTTTCCCTTATAGAAGGGACTTTTAGCGTATTTCATTTATTCTTCCATCGAAGAAAAAAGTTCCAATTTAAACAGCATGAACATGTACCGGAAGAATTATTTTCTACATGTTAGCAGATGCTAGCTTAAATCAGGCTGAAAGTAAAGCAGAATGCGCCTCAGGGCGCATTCTGCTTTACTTTCAACCTGCTTTAAGTGGTTACCTATTTTCAAAACTAGAAACAGGCTATGGGGTAAAGGGTTAAGAGTTGCAAGATGTACAAAAGGAAAAGTCTGAACCAGGTAGAAACCTTTGACAATTTAAATTATTTTCATCTGTCTTTACCGCAGAAAAAAGTAAAGAATTGTAGAATTGTAGAATTTGTAAATATTTATTTTTATTTTCCAGCAGCCAATAGGACAGAAGAGATTGCACTTACTTGTAGCCAGTTATCTATCTTGATGGTTTTGATTCCATCAATCAGGGCCTCATGCACCTCTGGCCACTGTCCATAGTCAAACCAGAGGGTCAATAACCTGCCAATAAACAATACATGAACATGGTAATACACATGTACTACAATCCAGAACTCCAGATAATGTCCAAACAAATTTACCCCATAGTCTGTTTCTAAGTTTTGAAGACAAGTGACCTCATAAAACAAGTTGAAAGTAAAGAAGAATGCTCAGTAAGGCACATTCTGCTTTACTTTCAGGCTGCTTCTAGTTACCATCTCCTAGAATAGAAAACATTTCTTATGATACATATTCATACCTGTATAACTTAGAGCTATTTTATTCTGTGGAGGAGTAAATTAAATACATAAAACCGCTTGTCTATGGAGTAATGGGTTAACTCTTTCCTCCCTGAAACTTTAAATGGACAACTCCAGTTTCAATTTTGTCTAGTCCATTTCTGACTTTTAAGAGATGTTTTGTCAATTTTGGCATTACTGACAAACAATGAAGACCCTGATCAGAGGGCTCCTTTTGGAGCTCTCTGATCTGGGCCTTCACTGTTTGCACAGGACAAGTGTACTATTCACATGTACACTGTTTGAAAAGACGCCTATATGTGGGACTAGGGTTCAATGGGTTAAGACAGTCAATTGAGTAATGGGTTAAGACAGTCACAGTCAATGGAGTAATGGGTTAAGACAGTCAATGGAGTAATGGGTTAAGACAGTCAATGGAGTAATGGGTTAAGACAGTCAATGGAGTAATGGGTTAAGTGCTGCAACACATAGCACGCCATTGACCCAGGACATGAAACTACACCAAGTCACATTATGAAAGACCTGGATAGTCTGAATAGCATCTCCCATTGAAGGACCGGAAAACTGCCTTATAATTGGTATGACTAATAACAAAGGGCTTAACTGAATGCAGACAGATTGACAATCTGTATCTACACACTTCAGGTGACCCATTAAAGCAGGTTGAAATCAAAGCAGCATGAGTCGTATGGCCCATTCTACTTTGCTTTCAGTGTGCTTTAAGCTATCATCTGCAAGGATATCTGAAATATTTCTTATCTTGTACATTGATAATTGTACCAAATGAAACTATTTTTTCTTCAGTGACAAAATTAATCAAAAGCCTAAAAAGGTGTATCTAATGAAAAGTGTATTAACCCTTTACCTGATGGCCTGTTTTTAGAATTGAAGATATATGACTTCTTAAAGCAAGTTGAAAGTAAAGCAGAATGCACCTTAAGGCGCATTCTGCTTTACTTTCAGCCTGCTTTAAGCTATGATGTGCCAGAATATAGAAAACATTCCCTATAATATATATTCATGACTGATTAAACTATTTCATTCATCGGAGGAGTAAATCATATTCCCTAAAAAGCGCTTCTATGGGGAAAGGGTTAAAACATCACATTACTGTTCAGAAGAGTTAAATGTACAGTCAAACTTGTATTAAGCGACCACCCAAGGGACAGCTCAAAAGTTGTCGCTGAATAAAACAGTTGCTGAATACAGTACAACATGATTGATTTGGGTTGTTATTTTTTTCGTCCTTAATCTGAATTGAATAACTTGATATAATCCATACAGTTGAACTTACCTTTTTTAAATTTTAACAGTGATTAATTTTTTATCTGTAATTGCATAAATAAGCCGATATATGAACGAATTTATCAATAGCACCATAAAAACGCTGATATACGCTTTGCTATTTCAATGTCAAATTAACAGATACCATGTGTGTTGATTCGCCGAGAAATTGACATGATTCTTGAGGAATGTGAGCTTTGTTACTTTTTAAAGATTTTCGGAAATCCGTTTTAATGTTAGCAGGCATTCCCTAAAAAAACTGGGAGATGGAGCATGTGCGAAAGAGTACAAACTAGGGATAACTTCTATTTTTGTTAACTCGTTATTATTCGGTATAGCCCGGACGTAAAGAGGCGGGAATATTGTTTCTTTCTTTACAGGAGTCGAAGTCTAAATTTACCAACCAATAAAACACGGGATTTCCCAAACACCCTCTAGAGAAAGTCACAGGTTTCGTATACGTGATGTATGGGTGATTCTTCAACAAAGTCGAACCAGGGTTGAAAGGATGTCACCATAAAAACAGCAGAAAGTCTACTGAATCAAAGTAATAATCCATGTCAAACCTTTAGATTCCTATTAGAATATTCCTAGCGGCAATCGATTTCGAAACAATTAACTTGAGTTCCGTTTATGACGGATGTTGTCGAAATTTCCCGTAAAATTGAACTTCCGATTATGTTTGTGTACATTTTCACACCTTTCATGAAATTGAAAAACACCGATCTTAATTGCGGATAAGTGTGAAAAGATGTTTAATGTTGGAATATAATTGATCAATTATGACATTTTCATCCCGAGGTGGCGGTTTAATGAAACAAAATTTGTTGTTTGGGATAGAAAACACCAGTCGCTGGTCGAGGTTAGACAAAACTCATTGAATACACTCAATTTATATAGTAAAAACGTCGGGCGTGGATTCAAACCGGTCGCTTACCACAAAGGTCACCTAATAGACGTGGTCGCATCAGCAAGTTTGACTGTACTTCTCTTTTCTCATGGTCAGACAGGGTTCCAGATAAGAGAGAGTTAACTGTACAAGTCCAACATTTTCTCACTTATTTCAGCACCAAATCCTATGGTGTCACTACTCATTAGAATCATCTTAACCCTTTACCCCCCATAGAAGCGCCTTTTAGCGGATATGATTTATTCCTCCACTGAAGAAAAAAGTTCCAATTTAATCAATCAGTATAGTAAAGGTAATGGTTTCTATTTCCAAGCACATTGAAGCTTAAAGCAGGCTAAAAGTAAAGCAGAATGCGACTATACAAACATGCATTCTGCTTTACTTTCAACCTGCTGATAGTGGTCACCTATCTTCAATACTAGAAATAGGCTATCAGGTAAAGGGTTAAAGAGACGATTCTCATGAGTAGTGACACCATAGGGTTTAATGCAGAAATAAAGATTTTTGTCGAACCCCTGACGATGGGAACACAGACGCTAAACTAGGATAGTGAGTGAGTGAAAGATTTTAGTTTTTGAAATACTCCCTTAATCTGAAGCCCAGACTCCGAGGTTATAAAGCGTTTTAGTTGAGTCTAAGTGTGTTCCCAAGCATTTGATTGGTCAGATTTGAGCCTAGCCTCAAATCTGACCAATCAAATGCTTGGGAACAAGTTTAGACTCAAGTCAAAACCTTTATAACCTCAGAGCCTGGACTCCGAGTTGTGTTTACCTGAGTGTGTCCTGCAGGCTGTTCTGAGAAGACAGGGAAATAGACTTGAAGAATCCAACAACAGCAGGTACACAATACTTGTGGATCTTTGCCGAGATCTGTATAGAAAAGTCAACTCAGGTTACAAACATTCATATGAACAAAATATTTACCTCATTATGCAAGTTCTTTTATCACTGCTGGAAAGGTATATTTACCAAAACAGTTTGTGAACAGGGGCCCGTTTTACTAAACAACTTACGCAAATTATTTGCGTAAGTCAAAATTTTAATTTATATTTTTTATTACCACTTGCTACAAACAGCAAATAGCCAGATCAGAGGACGCGCTTTTAGCGCGTCCTCTGATCTGGCTATTTGCTGTTTGCAAACGTTTATGATCGAAAAATAACTTACGCAATAACTGGCAACTGGACTGTAGCACTACATGATGCTTCTGTTTTGCCCAGATAAATTTACACAAACTAGGATTCACTGATAGTGTTCACTGGCAGCATAAGGGAAGATGAATTTTGAGCAGAAGGATCCTAAAGTAGCTTTCTGTTTTACTACAATCTGCTTTAAGCAGTCAGCAGTCTTGAACACTAATTTACCATAAATGGTTTATCATAGGCGACTTGCAGTATTAGTTACTGAGGGAAAGGATTAATGTCTTAAACCCAGATACACCCTTTTACACATTTAATTCATTTCTCAATTGAAGAAAATTGTTCCATTTTAAAAAGTACAGAATGTGCAACATAAGAAAATGTTCCTATATCCTAGCAGATAGTAGCTTAAAGCAGGCTGAAATTAAAGTAGAATGTGCCTTAAGGTGCATTCTGTTTTACTTTCAACTTTCTATAAATGGGCACCTAACAGTGTTTTCAAAAAAAGAAACAATATACAGTCGAAACTCGATACTACGAACTCGCTTAAATCGATCTTTCCAGTATTTCGTAAGTTTAATTTTGATAAGTCGATCTCGTTTAAGTCGAACATACCCGTATTTCAAAGTTAAAACGTGGCTAAGCCACATTTTAACTTTGAAATATGGGTATGTTCGAAGTAACTCGATTCATAGAATCGAGTTTTTACTGTATAAGGACTGACTGTATCAGGCCGAGGGGTGAGGGGTTATATAAGGACTCACTGTATCCGGCCGAGGGGTGAGGGGTTATATAAGGACTCACTGTATCCGGCCGAGGGGTGAGGGGTTATATAAAGGGCTCACTGTATCCGGCCGAGGGGTGAGGGGTTATATAAGGACTCACTGTATCCGGCCGAGGGGTGAGGGTTATATAAGGGCTCACTGTATCCGGCCGAGGGGTGAGGGGTTATATAAGGACTCGCTGTATCAGGGCGAGGGGTGAGGGGTTATATAAGGACTCACTGTATCTGGCCAAGGGGTGAGGGGTTATATAAGGACTCACTGTATCAGGGCGAGGGGTACTCACTGTATCAGGGCGAGGGGTGAGGGGTTATATAAGGACTCACTGTATCAAGGCGAGTAGTACTCACTGTATCAGGGCGAGGGGTGAGGGGTAAGTTAACTTCCTGGTTCTGAGAGGAGCTGGTGTCTTTCTGTTTGTAGAACAACACTGACTCATAGTTCATCAGGGCCCACATATGCCACGCCTTGTACCAGTTCTTGTCATGCTCTGTTGCCATTGAAAAATACTCCAGCACCCGCGGTATTGTCTGCTCATTCAATCCAAGTTTAGCCTCAGACCAGTCACCCAACTTCAGGTAGCATCTAGAATTGGAATCTGAACATTATCCCAGGGCTGCCATAATTTGATCATAAAAATCCTAAGATTTCAATTTTTCAGACGCAATTTTACTAATCGTATCTTTACCCCATAGTCTGTTTCTGCTTAAAACAGGTTGAAAGTAAAGCAGAATGTGCCTTAAGGCGCATTCTGCTTTACTTTCAGCCTGTTTTAAGCTACGATCTGCTTGGATAAAAATCCAAATACTTAGGGAAAATCCGGAGAAATGGCAGCCCTGTTATCCAATTGTACAGTTAAATGTCTCTATTCAACCACTACATATCTAAAGCAGGTGGCTGCTTAAGGCAAAATGAAAATAAAGCACCAAACCCTATGTTGTGCCTATTATCAGTGGTGTGAAGATATTGCTAGTAGCAGCCATGCTATCAAAGACAGTTGAAGTTGATAGAATTAGTTAGTTTTGAAAACAGGTAACTACTTAACCCTTTTCTCTCATAGAAGCGCCTTTGATGGCATTTTATTTAATCCACCATGGAAGAAAATAGTTTCAATTTATACATTCATGAAAAAGTACCATTTGACATATTTTCTAAATCCTAGCAGATGATAGCTTAAAGCAGATTGAAGTACTTCTTTCCTGTAATCAAGCATTTTCAGCATTATTTCAATCATACATGATTGTATTTGAGGCTTAAACCCAAAGTCTGTTTCTTGTTTTGAAGACAGGTGACCACTTGAAGCAAAATGTGCCTTAAGAAGGCATTCTGCTTTGCTTTCAGCCTGTTTAAATCTACTATCTGCTAGGATATACAAACTATTTCTTATTGAACATATTCTTAATTGTATAAAATAGAAACATTTTCTTCGGCAAAGGAGTGAGAAATAGAGTAGTAGACACCCTATTATAAGCTTAACCCTTTCCCCCATAGAAGCGCCTTTTAGCGTTCATTATATTCCTCCACTGAAGAAAATAGTTCCCAATTTATACAGTTATAAACATGCACCATGATAAATATTTTCTATATCCTAGCAAACTGTAGCTTAAAGCAGGCTGAAAGTAAAGCAGAATGTGCCTTAAGGCACATTTTGCTTTACTTTCAACCTGCTTTAAGTGATCACTTAGTTTCAAAATTAGAAACAGGCCATGGGGTAAAGGGTTAACCTTTTCATGGAACCATGATATGGTGCCTATACCTACTACTCTATACTGTGCTCCCGCCCTACACAGTCCTCTGAACAACCATTCCCTCCTTCCTACAAGGCTTTTTACTGCTGCCAAATCGTCTGGTTAAAATTGTCATCTGATGTTTCTCTCAAAGTTACGCAATGACCATTTTTACATAAGAAACATTAAGATGAGTGACAAACAGTTTGAACCAAGATCAGACACCGCGTTACACAGTGTCTGATCTGGGTTCACAATGTTTGCAAATGTACTCTTTTCCCTCCCTGTAACAACTCATTGGAACAACAGTGTGAACACACACAATCTTTGTCTCCAATTGGGTATCAGGGCTGCCATTTCTCGGATTTTTATCCTAGCAGATCGTAGCTTAAAACACCTTAAGGCGCATTCTGCTTTACTTTCAACCTGTTTTAAGCAGTCATGTGTCCTCAAAACAAGAACAAGAGACCCAGAGGGTCACATTTCGCTCACCTGAGGACATTGTACCATAGAATCTGACTGGGCAAGACAACATTTTGATATAGCTATGACCCAGGTGCCATAATTTGATCTTGGTAGAGGACCACAATGCGAAGCTACATGTCAGATATTAATGATCTGGGCCTTACGGTTTATAATAAGAGAAGAAGATTTTTTAAGGTTTTCCTATAAAAACTGATAAGCCCCTGGGTGGGGCAAATTTTGGCCCAGGTGTCATAATGAACACACTTGGTAGGGAACCACAAGGCAAAGCTATATTTCAAATATTAAAGATCTGGGCCTTACAGTTTCAGAGTAGAAGATTCTTAAAGGTTTTCCTATATATGTCTATGTAAAACTGATAAGCCCCGGTCGGGGCCAAATTTGGTCAAGGTGTCATAATTTGAACAATCTTGGTAGAGTACCATAGGGCAAAGCTACATGTCAAATATAAATGATCTTCGCCTTACAGTTTCAGAGAAGAAGATTTTTAAAGGTTTTCCTATGAAAAACTAATAGGCCCGAGGGCGTGGCAATTTTTGGCCCGGGGTCATAATTTGAACAGTCTTGGTAGAGGACCACAAGGCAAAGCTATATGTCGATTATTAAAGATCTAGGCCATACAGTTTAAGAGAAGACAATTTTTAACGGTTTTCCTATATAAGTCTATGTAAAACTGATAAGCCCCTGGGCGGGGCCAATTTTGACCCAGGGGTTATAATTTGAACAACTTTGGTAGAGGACTATAAGGCACAGCTACATATTAAATATAAATGATCTAGGCCTTACAGTTTCAGAGAAGAAGATTTTTAAAGGTTTTCCTATGAAAAACTGATAAGCCCGAGGGCGGGGCCATTTTTGGCCTGGGGGTCATAATTTGAACAATCTTCGTAGAGGACCACAAGGCAAAGCTATATGTCAAATATTAAAGATCTGGGCCTTACAGTTTCAGAAAAGAAGATTTTTAAAGGTTTTCCTATATAAGTCTATGTAAAACTGATAAGCCCAGGGGCGGGGCCATTTTTGGCCCCAGGGTCAAACTTTGAACAATATTGGTAGAAGATCATTAGGTAATGATACATACCAAATATCAAAGGTCTGGGCCTTTGGGTTTCTGAGAAGAAGATTTTTTAAGATTTTCTTATGCATTAAAAGTTGTCTATAGGGTCATGTTAGAAAATCTGGTCCCACAGCAAGGGGAATAACTCTAGCCAAAATCTTTGAACAAGATTTCGTTCCCCCTTCTCACTGATGCTTCTGACAAAGTTTGGTTGAAATCGGTTCAGTGGTTTCTGAGGAGATGTAGTTTGAAAATGTGAACGGACAACGGACGACGGACGACAGACGCCAGACACCGGACGACGGACGGAATGGTATCACAATAGCTCATCCTGAGCCTTCGGCTCAGGTGAGCTAAAAAGATTATGGGGTAAAGGTACGGTTAGTAAAATTGCGTCTGAAAAATTAAAAATTTGAAATCTTAGGATTTTTATTATGAACTTATGGCAGCCCTGGGGTATTGATGTAGAGAGGAAGCACTGTGTAAGCAACATGAATGATCATTTCATTGACGGTGTTGTAGACAGGTTGCCATTTATCCCATTACCTCATAACTATGGGTTTTTTACACATTAAATTTATTCCTCTGCTGAAGAAATAAGTTCCAATTTATTGTCATAAGATATTCTAGGAGATTGAAGGATGAAGAAGGCTGATCGTAATGCCGAATGCCCCTTAAGGTGCATTCCGCTTTACTTTCAACCTGCTTTAAGTAGTCACCTATGTTCAATCAGAGAATAGAGCTATAGGGTAACGAGTTGGAAGCAAGATGAAAGTGAAGTAGAAAGCTCTTACAGTTTTCTGCTTTACTTTCATCTTGAATTAAGCAGGCACTTGATTAAAACACAGTTGGACAATGGTGATTTACCATTTTGGCAAGTGGAAAGGGTTGTATACTGTAAACAAGCCTTTCTTTGATTATCAACTCACTAAACTCTAGCGACAACTCATATCTTACAAACAGTGGACCTGTTAAGAGTATATATGTCACATGCAAACTGTGTAGATCTAGGTATGAGCCCTCTGATCAGGGTCTGCACTGTTTGTTATTTTTCAATATATTTCAGAAAACATTTCTAAGTAGTCATAAACGGACTTGACTTTACCCATTACCCCATAGCCTATTTCTAATTTTGAAAATAGTTGACCACTTAAAGCAGGTTGAAAGTAAAACAGAATGCGCCTTAATGCGCATTCTGCTTTACTTTCAGCCTGCTTTAAGCTGCCATCTGCTAAGATAGAGAAAATATTTCTTATGGTAGATATTCTTGGCTGTAAAAATCGGAAGTATTTTCTTTAGCGGAGGAATAAATAAAAGGCATAAAAAGGCGTATTTATGGCGGAATGGGTTAATTGGAAACTTGAATTGTCATTTAAAAGTTTCAGGGGTGAATGAGTTAACAATATGTAAATGTTAGAGTTGTTGTGTTTACCTGGCCATGAGTTTGTTAAGCTCTGTCCTTTGTGTAGCATCCTCAGGGGATAGTAACTGTAGTAGCTTGGTCTGCAGAGACTGCTGGACGAAGTGCTGCAGCTTGCTGTAAGCTTCATTCTGACATAAACAGTAAAATGATGGTAATTCTATTGTTACTGATTTCAGGGCTTCCATTTCTCCGGATTTTTCCTAAATCTTCAGATTTTTTTTCTAGTTCATGGTAGCTTAAAGCAGGCTGAAAGTAAAGCAGAATGCGCCTTAAGCTTTACTTTCAGTCTGCTTTAAGTAGCCACGTGTCAACAAAACTATAAACAGGCAATGGGGATAAAGGCACGATTCGTAAAATCGCACTTGAAAAATGCAAATTTGGAAATCTTAGGATTTTTCAGGTCAACTTATGGCAGCCCTGTAGTAATACTATTGTTACTGATTTAAATTACAAGAATTCTGCAGAATCAATTGGCTCACTGCAACAAAGACGTGAAAGCACAATGTTACAACAGTAAACCTCTCTATTACAACCACCAAAGTGTGATAAACATTAGGGGTTAACGACTGGTGACAGCTTAACCCTTTGAACCCTAGTCCCGCATAATGGCGTCCTTTTCAAACAGTGTACATGTGAAAAGTGCATTTGTCCTGTGCAAACAGTGAAGACCCAGATCAGAGGGCTCTGATCAGGGTCTTCACTGTTTGTCATAATGCCAAACATTGACAACAACAACCCTTAAAAGTCAGAAATGGACTGGACTAAAATGGAAACTGGAATTGTCCATTTAAAGTTTCAGGGAGGAAAGAGTTAAAGCAAGGTGTCGACTTGCTTTAACCCTTTACCTGATAACCTCTTTCTAGTACTTAAGATAGGTGACTACTTAAAGCAGGTTGAAAGTAAAGCAGAATGCGCCTTTGGGCGCATTCTGCTTTACTTTCAGCCTGCTTTAAGCTATCATGTGCTATAATATAGAAAATATTCCCTATAACACATATTCATTACTGATTAAATTGGAACTATTTTCTTCAGCGGATGAATAAATCATATCCGCTTAAAGGCGCTTCTATTGGGGAAAGGGTTAAGCTGTCATCTGTCTTTTTTACAATCAATTAGCTTTCGTTTTAGTGGGTGCTTGTAATAGTGTAATTGCACTTTTATTCAAGAGCTCTCTGTTTTGTTTCTATCCTGCTTTAACCTTATACCCCATGGCATATTTCTGGTTGTGATACCTGCAATGCTAGAAACAGGCTAGGGGGTAAAGGGCTTATAATAGAGCTATAAGTAAGAAGACAACAAAAGTCTCTTTGCTGATAGACTTATTCAACATACCCTTTGATTGCTTTTCCACATGTGTTTCAGGTAAGCAAACGTCACCTTTGGGTGTGTGGTGGGTATAGGCTGGTCTGGGTTCTTGCTAGGGTCTGTTCCTAATAGCATCAACAGTGTCTTGTTAGACAAGGCCTACAGTAGACAAAATATATATGGTCAGTAACAATAAAAGTGATATACAATACATTAAAATACATTTTACTGGCATTAAGTACAACTGCTACTTATAGCCATCCAGTGTTATTGGAGTGAACATGTAAATTACATATACAAATAACAGTTTATCAGAAGCATAAATAATTCAACAAGTAATAGTTAGTCAATAGTAATTAGTTTTGCTGTTAATTTAGACTAAAAATAAACGCGTAATAAACACTTTAGTTTACACGGCGGAGATGTCATTCTTTCCCAATAAAACGTATATGCTAAAACTTATTTTTTTCATAACAAAACAGTTTGGAGCCTGATCAGACACCTGGTAATCCGGCTTTTGATTAGGCTCCAAACTGTTCGTCACTCATATTAAAACAAAAAGTCAGTCAAAGGTGTCATTTTCTACCTTTTGTTGTAATGGGTTTGAGTTTCCTTTGCCTTAAACCCATTACCTCATAGCCTGTTTCTAGTTTTGAAAACAGTTGACCACTTAAAGCAGGTTGAAAGTAAAGCAGAATGTGCCTTAAGGCACATTCTGCTTTACTTTTAGCCTGCTTTAAGCTACCATCTGCTAGGATATATATAATATTTCTTCTGGTACATATTTTATGGCATCCGTCAGTCGAAAACGACTATGGAGTTGTGCCTGTTGAGGTAGCCGTGGAGCATCGCCTTGTGTGACTGTACAGTCCTATTCTGGATTTGCATGTTCTGTTGCAGTCCTGGCATACAAAAGCTGTTGCATCCTGGACCTTGACTGGCTTTACGTCTACTTCTGATTTGTTCGTTGTGGTCTCTGAAGGCCAATTCACCTTTGACCAGGCCCTCCGAAACATGTCTTCTCCACTGGGGTCTGTTTTCCGCTGTTGTTTCCAAGGACTCTAATGCAATGTGGCATGCTTTCATGTCGCGCTTGCACACATCCTTGTATCTGAGTTTCGGGCGACCACGGCATCTTTTCCCAGTGGCTAATTCACTATACAGTAGGTCCTTTGGGATGCGCCCATCATCCATCCTTCTGACATGACCTAGCCAGCGCAGTCGGCGCTGACGAAGAAGAGTGTACATGGATGGGATATCAGCTCTAGTAAGGACCTCATTGTTTGCAATCTTGTCCTCCCATGTAATACCGAGGATCCTGCGGAGACAGCGCATGTGAAAGACTTGGAGTTTGCGCTCTTGAGAGGAGTATGTTGTCCAGGATTCACTACCATACAGCAGAGTACTGATTACACAGGCCTTGTAGACATTTACCTTTGTGGGAATTGTCAGATGCTTATTTTCCCAAACTCTCTTACTGAGCTTGGAGAGTGTTGTTGAGGCCTTGCCTATGCGTTTTTTTAGCTTTGTGTCTAGTGAAAGAGTGTCTGAGGCAGTAGAGCCCAGGTACTGGAACTGATGGACAACTTCCAGAGTATCCCCACTGAGTTGGATGGAAGATACATATACTTGGTTGTATATAGTGGAACTATTTTCTTCAGCGGATGAATAAATAAAAGGGGTAAAAAGTCGTATTTATGGGGTAATGGGTTAAAAGTAGGGATGTCAACGAATACCCGAATATCCGAATAGTTCACCGTATATTCGGATAGAAGATCACTATTCGGATCGAGTTTTTAAACAAGGGCCACTATGGCCCTAAATCGCTCACCTGGTAACCATGTAACCATGTACACCGTGTGACCTAGTTTTTGACCGGACATGACCCTCATTCTAACTTGACCTCGATTTCAATGAGACAAACATTTTTTCAAGTTTCATGAAGATTCAATGAATTTTGCAGTCAGTGTGTTTTTGGATGATTGACCTAGTGACCTAGTTTTGACAAGAAATAAGCCGCATTTGAACTTGACCTATATTTCATTGAGGCAAACCTTTTCATCAAGTTTTATGAAGATCCAATGAAATTTGTAGTCTCTAGGTTTTTCGATGATTCGACCTAGTGACCTAGTTTTTGACCGAACATGACCCACATTTTAACTTGACCTAGAATTCATTGAGGCAAACATTTTGATGAAGTTTCATGAAGATCCAATGAAATTTGTAGTCTCTAGAGTGTTAACAAGGTTTTTCGAAGATTTGACCTAGTGACCTAGTTTTTGACCGGACATGACCCACATTCGATCTTGGCCTAGATTTTATTGAGGCAATGATATTGATGAAGTTTCATGAAGATCCAATGAAATTTGTAGCCTCTAGAGTGTTAACAAGGTTTTTCGATAATTTGACCTAGTGACCTAGTTTTTGACCGGACATGACCCACATTCAAACTTGACCTAGATTTCATTAAGGAAAACATTTTGATGAAGTTTCATGAAGATCCAATGAAATTTGTAGCCTCTAGAGTGTTAACAAGGTTTTTCGATAATTTGACCTAGTGACCTAGTTTTTGACCGGACATGACCCACATTCGAACTTGACCTAGATTTCATAAAGGCAAACATTTTGATGAAGTTTCCTGAAGATCCAATGAAATTTGTAGTCTCTAGAGTGTTAACAAGGTTTTTCAATAATTTGACCTAGTGACCTAGTTTTTGACCGGACATGACCCACATTCAAACTTGGCCTAGATTTCATTGAGGCAATCATATGGATGAAGTTTCATGAAGATCCCATGAAATTTGTAGTCTCTAGAGTGTTAACAAGGTTTTTCGATAATTTGACCTAGTGACCTAGTTTTTGACCGGACATGACCCACATTCAAACTTGACCTAGATTTCATTGTGGCAAACATTTTGATGAAGTTTCATTAAGATCCAATGAGATTTGAACCTGCTAGAGTGTTAACGAACAATTGTGGACGGACGGACAGACAGACGGACGACGTACATCCAGCGATCCTAAAAGCTCACCAGGTGAGCTAAAAAAATAAAAATTTAAAGAACAAAATTGTTTCGATACTGTTCCGCGTTCATTAATCATTGCCACTTAAATCGATGTTTTCGCATCCCCGTTAGCGATAAAAGTTTGTTTTTACAACAAGTGTCAATGGTAAGATAATTGCGTGACCCCTATAGCACACGTGATTGTCATCATTAACGGTTTGCTTACCCGTCTAGGCTTAAGAAAACAATACGCGATTAAAGATCTCATTGTGTTTGTGTTTGTATGCAACTTCCATTACGTCAGGGTATAATTCACGGACCCCGATTATGTAGCGGGTAAAGGGGGCGCCGCTAATTGGCTATCATCTCACGCAATTTCAAATAAACAGTACACTATTATCAGGGATTATGTAATTTTATCACACTGACATGAAACAATGATATTTTCATTATCCAATCATTGTATCATACTGATAGACAGTTTGTTACGGCGTGAAAAGCATTTGCTTATGATTGGTTATTCATACAGAAACTGTCAATCAAGAGCAGTAAAGCACGACATGTATAATTATCAGCTTTACGATTACCCAAGCAGAATAGATAGCCAAAAGAAATACCGTTTCATTGGCTAAAAGTAATTATATAGTTTGGTAATTGTTCAACAGAAGATATACATTTCAAAGACGAAAGAAACGATGAGCGCAGATAACATTTTCAGCACTGTATCTATTCATTTTAAAAATACAAATGGATCAAAAATTTGGTTCAGGAACGGTTGAGTACAATAACTTAATAAGTGATAACAAAGTCGTACATTTCTTTGCCTTTAATAATCATTCAAAATCTCTTGAATCTTGATAAACTGATCCATTCCTGTTATGTGAATTGCTGAAAAAGACAAAGAGTGAATTTTACAAAAAGGCTCAGATCATGGCACCGTGACGATTACTCGCAGGTAAACATGTACTCTGTAACTCGAAACAAAAATGGTCTCATTGCAAACATCATCGCCAAATAGATCATATCCCTCTTCTTGGTTTGAACTAAATCAAAATTTAAATCGATTCAAGTCTGCTTTGACTGAATGCTTTAACACTATTATGCCGCGAGAGAAGCTTTACGGGATATCATCTAAATTACCTCTATACTATTCAAGCAACTTACGAACATACGATGATTTGTATGGTTTTCAAAACCGAATATCCGAATACTATTCGGATAGAACTTTCGAATATTCGGATAGCGTTTTGGTATTCGTTGACATCCCTAGTTAAAAGGGAAAGAAAATTAATGTCTTCTCCATAGTAACAACACCATACACGTAACAGTGGAGGAAACATTCTTTTGTATTTACATCAGGAGGAGTAACAAGTTTTACAGTATTATCCTACCTATTAACCCTTTCCCTTATAGAAGCGCCTTTTAGCACATTTGATTTAATCCTCCACTGAAGAAAATAGTTCCAATTTATACAGTCTTGAAAATAAACCATCAGAATTTTTTTTCGAAATCCTAGCAGCTGATAGCTTAAAGCAGGCTGAAAGTAAAGCAGAATGTGCCTTAAGGCACATTCTGTTTTACTTTCCACCTGCTTTAAGTGGTCACATGTCTTCAAAACTACAAACAGGCTATGTGGTAAATGGTTAAGATATGTGCCCTTATCTAGTGACTTGACTTAACTCACCAGTCGTCCATTCTTCCGACAAAGACTGGCATACTTTAGCCAAGTTTTCATATCTTCCATAGGAGAGACAACAAGTGACCTGACTTGTATGATCCTCTGCCAGTCTTCAGCCACACGCTGACAACCCTGTAAATATACACAAACAATAATACAGTAACTAGAGCGATGGGCTTTGTCTGTACTACAAATATGAGTGGGCAAAAATTTGACTAAGTTCAACTGACTGTAATTTTGTGACTGATAGACACATATAAACTCAACTCTCTATTATGACTTCTATTTCAGGTTAAAGTTTTAGTGTTTAATGCAGGGGACTGCGTAAAGCAAAGATGAAATCAAAGCAGAATGTTCCTAGGAGCATTCTGTTTTTATTTTCAGCTTGCTTTACTTGGTCATCTTTCCTAAATATCATCATTTAGTTTAACTTTAAGTGGTAATAATAGAGAGGTTTTACTGTAAATGTATTTCAATAACTAAATTTTACTTTACAAACAATCTCTAACATCAAACTTAACTATCCTATAGGTGAAATTGTGATAAGTTTTGAAAACAGTTTTGATCCAGACTATATGCAGAGATAAAATCAATGACCATCAAAGTTTTATAAAAAAAAAACATAAACAAGGTAAGAATTTAGCATTAACCCTTTCCCTATCAATGACGCTAAAAGGCGTGTTTGCAAACACTTAGGATCCTGATCAGACGCCGCATAATATGGCATCTGATCAGGATCCAAACAGTTTGACACTCGTTTTGAATTTCTTCAGCCATACTGCCTTAAATTTAACTTTGAAACGATATTGCAGACAATAATATTGAAGCAGACAATAATATGGCAGTGACGGGGTAAAAATCTCACAATAAATTTGATCATTAAAGGGTTTAAATTGTTTAAAACTAGTCACTTAGATTTTTATGCCAAAATGAATGAGAATATTTCTGAATGTATGAAGATGACTTTATAACCCTTTGAACCCTAGTCCCGCCTATAGGCGTCCTTTTCAAACAGTGTACATGTGAATAGTACACTTGTCCTATGCAAACAGTGAAGACCCAGATCAGAGGGCTCCGAAAGGAGCCCTCTGATCAGGGTCTTCACTGTTTGTAATAATGTCAAACATTGACAAAAACAACCCTTAAAAGTTAGAAATGGACTAGACTAAAATGGAAACTGGGCTTGTCCATTTAAAGTTTCAGGGAGGAAAGCAAGGACATGCGTAACGTAAGTTAGGATAAGGAAGAGTGGAATATCTTTCCCTCTCTATTTTAGGTAGTTGATTATATCAATGCAGTGAATTTCTAAATATTACAACCACTATTTGAGATTCAACTTTCAGTGTTTAAGGTAGGTAGATGTTAAAAGCAAGATAAAAGTAAAGTACAAAGCTTCTTTAAGAGCTTTCTACTTTACTTTAGTCTTACATTAAGCTGTCAACCTGTCTTAAATACTATCTTTTAGACTCATTATCAGGTCGAATTAGATAAGTTTCAATGTAATAGCAATCAACAATTCAAACTGATGGTTATAGACTTTCAAAGGCACACTGATGGTATAATAAAAGATGTTCAAAGGCATGTAATACCTGTAATCTTTCCCACCACATGTGTTTGATTGCTTCCCGTCTCTCCGGCACCAGCTTGTACTGGATCACTTCCTCCAGCTCTGACAACATCTGCACATTTACCATTGCCTGCAATACACAACACAATAAGGAACAAATGTTCACCATGGCCTTGCAATACACAATACAATAGGGAACAAATGTTCACTATGGCTTACAATAGAGGTGTGTGGTTTAACCGGTGTGTCCGTAACCACGGTAGGAAACTGCCGTGGTACGAACCACGTTTTTTTCCGAGAAGACTGTTTTTTTGGTATTTTATTAATATTCAAAGAACAGACAAATAGTAAACAATTACGATCTTGAGATGAAACTAAAGCTTTAGTTTGAAAATACGTTTTTGGAAGTTTTAGTTGGGTTTCAGAGGATTCTTTCGTCCCGTATCCCTGGTCATGTTAAAGGACCCATTCCGAATGTGAAATTGTTAACAAAATTAAATTCCCTATTCTGGTAAAGTTAAATTCGTAATTAGACTGTAATTTCTATGTAGGCCTTTCTATCATTATAAACAGATTGCGCATTGAAATCACAGAGTTTTGAAGCTTTGATTGATCAATGGAGGAGATTTCTTACTATTACAACGATAACATCAGATTCACATCGAATGACGTAGCCTGTTTCTAGTATTGTAGAAAGGTGACCACTTAAAGTAGGTAGGTTGAAAATAAAGCAGAATGCACCTTAAGGTTCATTCTGCTTTACCAGGGGTGTAAAATTCCACTCGCCCGCTCGCCAATGCGAGTAGGTTTTGAAGTCGGGGGAGTGCTTTCAAATATATGCTCGACCTTCAGGGCGAGTGGATCTTTTTTTTTGGTATTTTCCTAACTAATAACTTTGCGCAGTGTAATTAGAGAGCAAATTAAAACGGCTGAAATTCTCCGCGTGTGTCAACATCAATGACACATTCTCTACAATGTTGTACATTTCACTATTATCAACAAAGAAGTTAGAGGTATTCCGATTCACGGGCACCTGCTTCTTTCTTCTTTATTCGGCCTTCGAAGTACGAAAGTTTCGGCCCAAAAAGGTTTATTTGTGTCCAAAGTATCAAGCGATGGATCAAATATTTATTCCAATTATAAAATTAAAGTATGCATAACAGTATTTTAACATGTTTTATTGTTCAATCATCCGTCAAACTGCGAACAATTCTTAAATTAAAGCTTCGACGATTTCGTACCTAACTTGAGCGAGTCAAAATTTTACATGCCGAAAAAACCGGAAGCACCGTTAGTTTTCCCGCCACATGTCAAAATGTAAACAAACTAACAAAATTATCTCACAGTTGTTCTTCGAAGTAAAATCGCGGCATTAGCAGGGATGGCGAAGCGATGACAAGACCCACAAGAATTACTTACATGTTGAAAGAGTTAAACAGTATGTTCCTATAAGTTGATTTTTTTGAGTTTAGATAAATAAATAAGAAAATTGTGAAAGTTTTAGCACATATGAATTATATATGAAAATTCACAGACGAGCAAGAGTTGCAGAAGGGCGAGTGGATTTGTACAGTTACTAGTCCTACAGGGCGAGTAGCTTTTGAAAAAAATTTACACCCCTGTTTACTCTCAGCATGCTTTTAGCTACCATCTGATAGAATATAGAAAATATTTATAATATATATTCTTGGCTGTGTCAATTGGAATTATTCTCTTAAGTGGAGGGATTAAAGAAAGGCTTAAAAAATGTATCTATGAGTAATGGTGGTATTTCAGTTTTCCATCAGTGTTTACCCACCCCATAAGCTCTACTGTAACTCTCCCCTGCCATAGCGGTGAGCTCTGTGTCCAGTATATCCCTAGACTTGTCAATGCACTGCTGAGCCAACTGGTAGCTCTCCGAGTGGACAGCAAACACAGCCCTGTAGAAAGCCCCGTCATAGCTCGTACGCGGTATAAAACACATGTACTCTTCCATAGTATCCCATTGAGCTGAAATAGATCATCTACACTTTATACTTTTGTCTACTGTATTCATACTATGATTATGTAGTTAGTGATCAAAAGCGTTACCTGAGCCCTTTACTCCACAGCTACTCATTTAATTCATTCCTCCATTGAAGAAAACAGGTCTGCTCTATCAGTCATACTATGCACCATAAGTTAAAGATTTAACCCTTTCCCCTATAGATACAATTATTTAATTATTTTTTCCACTTAAGAAAGAAGTTCCATTTTACACAGAAATGCATGTGCTACACACAAGAAATGCAGGGCTGCCATTTCTCCAGATTTTTCCTAAATCTTCGGATTTTTTTCTGGTACATGGTAGCTTAAAGCAGGCTGAAAATAAAGCAGAATGCACCTTAAGGCACATTCTGTTTTACTTCCAGCCTGCTTTAAGTAGTCACATGTCAACAAAACTAGAAACAGGCTACGTGGTAAAGGTACAAGATTTAACCCTTTCCCCTATAGATACAATTATTTAATTATTTTTTCCACTTAAGAAAGAAGTTCCATTTTACACAGAAATGCATGTGCTACACACAAGAAATGCAGGGCTGCCATTTCTCCAGATTTTTCCTAAATCTTCGGATTTTTTTCTGGTACATGGTAGCTTAAAGCAGGCTGAAAATAAAGCAGAATGCACCTTAAGGCACATTCTGTTTTACTTCCAGCCTGCTTTAAGTAGTCACATGTCAACAAAACTAGAAACAGGCTACGTGGTAAAGGTACAATTCGTAAAATCGCACTTGAAAAATGTAAGTTTGGAAATCTTAGGATTTTTCATGCCAAATTATGGTAGCCCTGGAAATGTTTCCTATATTTTAGCAGATTATAGCTTGAAGCAGGCTGAAAGTAAAGCAGAATGCGACTTAAGGCACATTCTTGTTGCCCTCAACCTGCTATAAGCGGTTACGGGGTTGGTTCGCTTGTAATGTGTACACTGGCCTTCCTGCTATTTATAGTCCAGGCAATTTTACTATATTTTTTACCATTTTCTACTGCAATTCTTATAGCCTGTAAAGACCATATTATGTTTTTAACAAATCATGTGAGCTGTCACTTTGCCATTGTTTATGTCTTGTTTCGTGTAATGTTACTTTGTTCAATATTAGATGGGGGATTGGTAATATAAGAAACCACCATGAGTGTTGATGTAGGATAGGAGTTTTCTCCCCGAGGGTCAGAAAATTCATGCAGGGACGAGGCTTGCCGAGTCCCTGTGTGAATTTTCTGACCCGAGGGGGAGACAATTCCTATCCTACATCAACAAAACGAATGGTGGATTTTTTTTCTCCCATTTAAGTTATTAAAACATGATGTAAATAAGGAAATAATTGCAGTTTCTGTGCACTTTTTTCCGCCAAAACACAACATTGTTTATAGCGACGTTGTCCGCAATGATGTCGTTTAGTTACCCGCGTCATGCAGCGCTTATGGTTAAGCTGGGCAAACAATAAAAGACGTCACGTGGTATGGAGGATAGAGTGATTCCACATGGGGAATATCTCTATCCCGCATGGGCGAAAATGGGAGAAATATGCCTTCTGTATTATATTATTATTATTATTATACCAGATTTATATAGCGTTCTTTTCACACAGGGATTGTGCGTTCAAAAGCGCTTTACATGAAATAACATATATGTACCTACAAATCTAGAAAAGACAAAATAACTACAATTAGATCTGAAATAAAACATGAATAAACATATAAAAAAAGACAGTCCCCCAAAACGGCGATCACATTACCCCCATCAATCAGCAATGAACCGACCGACTAAGTATTGCCGACTGATATGAATAATGGTAGAGCGCCAAAGGCAGGCCATCGACAAAACACAAATAACTATAATTAGATCTAAAATAAACATGAATAAACATACAAAAGACAGCCCCCAAATGGCGATCACACTACCCCCATCAATCAGCAATGAACAAACCGGCTAAAGATTGCCGACCAATAGAAATGTCATATTCTCTGCTGTACTTCTCTGCTGTACTTCTATCTGATCATTTTAAGGCTAGAAACAGGCTATGGGGTATCATGTTAACTGCACTATTGTATTACAGCTTAGCTATAATTGTAAACTGGTGATCTTAATAACTTACACAGTCCCCATGCAGAAGCTGAAGCCATTGTAGCCATCTTGCTGCGGACATCATCACTGACCAGTGGCCATTTTTCACATGCCAGGTTGTGTAACTGACTCCACTCTGCCAGAGCCTCCATGCACCTCATACGGCCAAGTAACAGTCCAACATTGTCAGGATTCTGATCCTGCTTCCTCTCATAGGCGGTCAGGGCCTTGTTCCACTCATGTAACTTTTCATACCAGCCCTCCTGTATTTTCTTTTAAAGAAAGAAGCACATAGACCCAGCTAAAAGGGAGTAAACATGTTTTCCAGCATTTTCTCCTTCATGTCTGCACTCAAACCTATGACATGATTATTCATTAGAAACATCTCTTTGAGATAATTCTAATGAGTAGTTACACCATAGGGTTTTGTGTAGACATAAAGATTTTAACTTTTAAAAGATTCCCCTTATTAGGAGCCCTGACTTAGCATAATATTTGTGTCCATTGCAACTAAATACAGGAACAATGGAACTAGCAGACAGTATCAAGAACTGCTTCACCCAGCTCCATGTTCCAAGGCCAGGGCTCTAGATAAGAGTAAACTTAATATCTTCAACAATGTCTTCTTTATAATAAAACTAGACCCCACGGTGTGACTACTCATTCTTGAAGAATCTGTCATCAAAACTAGGAACAGCCAATGAGCCAGCTGATTAGGACATGCAATGTTTGCATTTATCAATTCTATCAGAAATAACAAGACACCCTTCGAAGGCGTCTTCCATTTTTTCCTATCCTGAGGGAGCTTTCTGTTTTACTGTCCCCGTGCTTTAAGCAGTCACCTGTTGGAAACGACTAATAATTAAAACAATTTATTGGTTAAAATAGAAAGGTTTTAATATATCAGAATTAGCAAGAATCTCTACAAATGAATTCTAGGTATCTTCCAAAGTTTACTGATTCAACCAAAGTGTATGGAAGCATCCTACTGAGCTATTGGAGACTTACGAGGTCAGCTCTGTGGTGTTTCATAGCATACTCCAGTACACCAGCTGCTGACTCCGGCTGTTGTAGTTTGTTGTTGATACTGAAACAAACATACACATCTTTAACCCTTTAAATTATAAGCCCTTTCTAGTATTGAATACAGCTGATCACTTAAAGGATGTTGAAAGTAAAGCAGAATGCGCCTTAAGGCGCATTCTGCTTTACTTTCAGACTGCTTTAAGCTACTTTCTGCTAAAACATATAAAGCATTTATGATAATACATATTCATGACTGTATAAATGGGAACTATTTTCTTCAGAGTAGGAATGATTTAAATGTGCTAAAAGACGCTTCTATTAGGTAAAGGGTTAACACAATACTTTATCAACAGTATACATGTAAGTTGTACACATGTCCTATGCAAGCAGTGTAGACCCAGATCAGAGGGCACCTATAGGTGCCCTCTGGTCAGGGTCTGCACTGTTTGTAATTTTGCAATTTATTTCAGAAAACACACCTAAATAGTCAGAAATACACTAGCATTAACTTGAAACTGGAATGATTTAGTTTCTTGGTGATTGTATATAGATAATAATTGAGGTAACCTGATGAGAGACTCTAGAGTGTCGGTGGTGGGTCCTCTGTGAAATTCTTCTTCTTTGTAATGCAGGGCCTTGGCATAGGCTCTACACCTCATGGCCCTTCCCCCTAGCAGGGCAGCCTCTAGTGGTAGTGGTCCCTACAACATACAACCAACTCACTTAACCCTTTCCCACATAGGTGACTACTTAATACAGGATAAAAGTAATGCAGAAAGCTCTCACAGGTTTTGATTTGATTTGTTTTGATTTTACGTCACTTTCAACAGTATTTCAGTCATATCGCGACGTCCAGCTAATTATAGGTGGAGGAAGACCCCAGAAGTCCTTTATGCACTGTTTCAGGCACAAATCGACAACTGGGTAGAACCATCGACCTTCCGCAAGCCAGCTGGAAGGCTTCCCCACATGAAAAATCCAAACGAACCTACTGGGATTCGAACTCACAGCGGTGAGGAGCTTAGTGATGTAAGTCACAGTGACTATACCACTAGGCCACAGCTCTCACAGGTACCTTTCTGTCTATTTTTATACTGCATTAAGCTACCACCTATTAGTAACTGGTGTAGAGACGAGATACAGCTGAAACTTGATACTTTGTACATGCTTTATCCACCTTACCAGTATTTCTTAAGTTTCATTTTGATAACTTCATTTTGCTGAAGTGGAATACACCCATGTTTCAAAGTTAAAATGTGGCTAAGCCACGTTTTCACTTTGAAAAACAGGTATGTCCAAACTAAGAGAATTTGAATTATCGTGTTTTGACTGTACAGGAGAACCTCTCTATTACGACCATTAAAATGAAGGCTGATTGTCTGTATAAAAGACAGGTGACAGCTTAAAGCAATGTGAAAGTGAAACAGAAAGCTCCTGTAGGAGCTTTCTGTTTTACTTTTACATAGCTTTAAGCAGTCACCTGTCTTAGACGACCTATATTTAACACAATTTAGTGGTCCTAATAGAGAGGTTCTACTGTATGTTGTTTTTATAAGTTTTCAGTTGAGAGAGATTTCACTGTACCTTATCACAATGTTCCATGAACTCGGCGAGGTTGAGTAGAGTTTGTGTTATCTCAGGTATCTCCTGTGAGGTGAGGGCTTGTTCCAGGCTGTTGATCAGCTCATCTTGCTGGGACTCAGTCAGCTCTGTCCAACATGACACAAATGCAGCATTGAACAGATCTCTGTAATAGACAAGTCATGTCAAGAGCAACAAGAACCGTGTGTGTGAAAATGAATGTTCAGCTATAATGCCATATTTATACATATTTAGGTCTTTAATTTATTCCTCCCCTGAAGGAAATAGTTCAAACTTTAAATAGACATGTACATGCAGCATAAAAAATACTTTCTATATCCCAGCAGATGGGAGCTTAAAGAAGGCTGAAAGTAAAGCAGAATGTGCCTTAAGGTACATTCTGCTTTACTTTCAGCCTGATCTAAGTGAGCATGCTGCTTATCTTTAAGCCTATCTTTTTTTTCTTTTATGAGTATCATTTTCTTCTAAACACAGCACCAAATTAAGCTTACATTTGACAGTTTTGTCTCTCACTGGAGACATCATCAAAACTGTCTAACTGCAGCCCTACTGGGTAAGGGGTTAATCATTACCTGGCTAAGGGGTTGTAGGACTGTGTCAGTGCCCAGCCCTACTGGGTAAGGGGTTAATCATTACCTGGCTAAGGGGTTGTATGACTGTGCCAGTGCCCAGCATGACCTGAGTGCCGGGGATGGCGACTCCTTCAACAACTCTACACTCAGTCGACGAAGCCATTCCATCCAATCCTCCTTAGATTCACGTCTTCCAGCAACCAGTGCCTACACAACAAACACAACCACTTATTACAAATGAGCTTTCATAACTCACTAACTAGTCATAACTAGAACTGATATCACTAAAGGTGATAAATACCCCCACTCCAAACTGACCTGTAACAAACACCACAATGACATGTAGAAAGAATATAACATGCATATTAAGGAACTAAATTTCAAGTTGAAAAGGCATAATTCTGTCAAATTTTATGCAAGAGTTGCCACACATGAAGAAAAATCTCACCAAATAACACTTTTAATGTGTACCACATTTGAAGACAATATCATGAATAGTTTCCAAGAAAATGGCATGTTCCAAGAAAATAGAAAAAAAATCAAGTTAAAAAGGGGTATAAGTCTGTTATTTGTTGGCAACTACTTCTACTAAATCCTAACTACTAAATCCTGAGTTTAATTGTCAACTGCTGCAGGTGTCCCTACAGGGGTAGACAGCAAGCGGCTAGAGTTTCCCACACCTAACCTCCAGGCTTCTCTATTTTGTGGATCAATGCCGTCGAGGCTGCATGTCCTAATGTCAGCCTCTACACATTATAACCAAGTCTTCTTTGGCTTCCCTCCCCCTCTGGATCCTGGCACTTCCATACCCATCATTGAGTTGATACTTGATTTTGCACGGGATACATGTCCGAACAATCTCAGACGCCTTGTGCGTAGGGCCGTTGTGACTTCCTGAATCCACAGCATTGCATACAGTGCATCTGTAGTGATGTCATCTTGGGGCTTGACATCACAGATCCAACAGATCCATGGCTCTGTCATTCCGACAAAGACGCTGCAAATCTGAGGCAGACAGTGCCTAGGTTTCACTTCCATGTAGTAGCGCAGAGCGCACACAAGCATCAAAAACTCTCCCAAGAGCCTTGAGGTAAGCATGCCTAGATGTAAGAAGAGGCAGGAGTTTCTTGAACCTTCCCCAAGACGTACCGCATCTGGTGATGATGGCGAGCTCACATCCTCAAGAGTTATGTACTTTCAAGTAGAGTCTGCAAACATCACACTTATAATGTGTACCAAGTTTGAAGACACAATGTCATAAATAGTTTTCAAGAAAATTAAATGTCCAAAAAATAATTGCATATTAAGGAATAACAAAATTTCAAGTTATAAAGGGGTATAATTCTGTCAAATTTTGTGCAAGAGTTATGAAACCTGCCAATGAGTATCCCCAAATAACATTGAAAATGTATACCGAGTTTGAAGATGGTATCATAAACAGTTTTCAAGAAAAAGGCAAATGTCCCGAAAAAATGCGACGGACTGACTGACGTCTGTACCCACAATCTTCATTTAAGTGGCCATTTCCTCCTTTATTGTATCTCTTTTATGTGGTTAAATTGTATGTAGTTATAAAATGAATAAATGAAATCTAACTTTGTTATAGAATTATCTGATTCCTATATAGCCCCCCACCACCGGTAGTGTGGGGGCACAATAACTAGTATTTTCTATGGTTGATTAAAGTATTATGAGTAGTGACACCATAGAGTTTTAGCAGGCAAAAAAAATTAGATTTTGAAATAACTTGAGCTCTGCTTCCTGCTATCTGAGATGAACCATCAAGTTTTCCAACATTTTCTCACTCACTTCTCAT
The DNA here is from genome assembly GCA_922989275.2 of Gari tellinella. Lineage (NCBI taxonomy): Eukaryota > Metazoa > Mollusca > Bivalvia > Cardiida > Psammobiidae > Gari > Gari tellinella. The sequence goes on from OV277858.1 coordinate 60,853,701, forward strand.
AGAGACAATTCCAATGAGTAATGACACAATAGGTTTTAAGCAGAAATAAAGATTTCAGTTTGTTGTTTTTTGTGTGTTTTTTTGAAAAAATATTTCCCTTATCTGGAGCCGTGATTTCTGCTGAATTTATTCCTCCTATAAAAGGAATGGCTCTACTTTATACAGTCATCAATACGCCCCAAAAGAAATGTTTTCTATATCCTAGCAGATGGTAGCTTAAAGCAGGCTTAAAGTAAAGCAGAATGTGCCTTAAGGCACTTTCTGCTTTTACTGGTCACTTTACTTCAAAACAAGAAACAGGCTATGGGGTAATGGATTAAAGCACCATTGTTTTCAAATAGAAGTATTCAGAAACGTTTGTTCAATGAAATAGTTTGTATCTTAACTAGTCAGAAGATCTAAGAACTTACCAACTGTAGATGAAACTGACATGTAGTCTCTAGAGCAACAGTGTAGAGACTTAACCAACTGTAGCTGTATAAAGCTGATATGTAGTCTCTAGAGCAACAGTGTAGAGACTTACCAAGTGTAGCTGTATAAAGCTGACATGTTGTCTCTAGAGCAACAGTGTAGAGACTTACCAACTGTAGCTGTATAAAGATGACATGTTGTCTCTAGAGCAACAGTGTAGAGACTTACCAACTGTAGCTGTATAAAGATGACATGTAGTCTCTAGAGCAACAGTGTAGAGACTTACCAAGTGTAGCTGTATAAAGCTGACATGTTGTCTCTAGAGCAACAGTGTAGAGACTTACCAAGTGTAGCTGTATAAAGCTGACATGTTGTCTCTAGAGCAACAGTGTAGAGACTTACCAAGTGTAGCTGTATAAAGCTGACATGTTGTCACTGGAGCAACAGTGTAGAGACTTACCAACTGTAGCTGTATAAAGCTGATATGTAGTCTCTAGAGTAACAGTGTAGAGACTTACCAACTGTAGCTGTATACAGCTGACATGTAGTCTCTAGAGCAACAGTGTAGAGACTTACCAACTGTAGCTGTATAAAGCTGACATGTAGTTTCTTTATGATGACAGGTTCAGCTGCTGCCTTCTCAGACTCCACAGCCTTTACACGATTCTTCTTATACTTCAATAAGATTGGGTCATCCTCCTCATCCGCTATGGTAGTACCCTGTTAAACAAATACAAACTATAGTCAGGATGCTTTAACACATTACTCCATAGATACACATTTAATTAATTCCTTAAGAAAATACTTCCATTTGAAACAGCAATGAATGTGGAACAAAAGAAATATTTTCTATATCCTTGCAGATGGTAACTTAAAGCAGGCGGAAAGAAAAAGCAGAATTAAGGCACATTCTGCTTTACTTTAACCAGTTTTAAATGGTCATGTGTCTTTAAAACCAGAAACAGGCTGTGGAGTACACAGTTGTCACTGAGTGGTTATTAGGGAACTAAAGCTGATGTTGTAAAGAGGATTGACTGTCAATATTCCTAGTTTGTCTAATCTCAGTATGCACTATTAGCTATGACCATACAAGATCACCAAATACATTTATTGATTAAATGATATTATAAGTAAAGCCTTTTTCTTTTATAGAAAATCCTCATCTATGAAGTATTAAAGGTTATAATTACATGAATGAATATTGTCCCTTCCTGTAAAATTAAGTATTTCTGCCCAAAAACTTCAAATGGACAATTTCAGTTTCCATTTTAGGCCAGTTCATTTTTCAGTATTTAGGGTTGTTTTTGTCAATGACTTGCAATATGTCAATCAGTGCAGACTCTGATCAGAGGGCTCTTTAAGTAGCCCTCTGGTCTGTATCTGCACTGTTTGCATACAACAAATGTACTTACAGGTACACTATATGCATAACCAGAAATGGGTGTCAAAGCCACCTGATGCTCGCCTGTTTAAAGTTTAAGGCTAAAAAACATCTTGTATCAAAAGAAAATCAATTTTCAGTTTAGAACTATTATTAAATTAATGTTGAGTCTTAGTCTAGTTATATTAATCTTTAAACAACCCGTGCAACCTTTAACCTGGTGATTTGTAGTCAAAACAACTAAGTCCAAATCGTGTCAAAAATTGACATAAATTAAAATTATTTTTAAATTCAAACTTCATAACATCAATGTTTAACCCCTAATGAACCTCCATACAAACTTTCAGCACCCTAGCAAAATTATTAAGCTTTAAAACAACCTGTCCAAAAAACTTTAACCTGGTGATTTGTAGTAGAAAAACCTAAGTCCAAAACATGTAAAAAATTGACATAAATTAAAATTATTTTTAAAATCAAACTTCATAACATCAATGTTTAACCCCAAATGAACCTCCATACAAAATTTTATAACCCTAGCACAAATATTAAGCTTTAAAACAGCCCGTCCAAAAAACTTGGCCACGCTCACGCCCACGCTCACGCTCACGCCGGGGGTATGACATTAGCTCTGCTGTTCTACGAACAGGTGAGCTAACTAGGACTTAAAGGGTTATAAGACAACTCTTAGGAATACACATTTTTATTCAGTTCTCAAGGCTTCTAGGCTTATGTGTCTGTATTTATGGTATAGTGACCTTTACCTTAAGTATCCGACACATGAGTAGATTGTAGCGTGGATGGTGTATTTTGTGTTTGCTCAAAATCTTGTGGACCATGGGTATAAATATGTGAAACTTCTGGCCCAGCTGTAGCACTAGAGCACACAATGTATCCATGGCTGTGGTCTGTAGCTCAGGGTTGGTGTCCAGCGTGCGAGTCAGAGGGTGAATGATTCTGGATGCAAAGTCTGTCAAGTCCAGGGTATCAGACAACCTGTCTATTGTTTCCAAGGCAACCCTGTGAGAAAAAGTCATGTTTAACTTTCATTCTTACATTCATATTAAGTTACTAACTTATTACATAGCCTGTTTATGCTTTAAATTATTCCTCCACTGAAGAAAATAGTTACTTTATACATTTATGAATATGTACCATAAGAAATATTTTCTCCTTGCAGATGGTAGCTTAAAGCAGACTGAAAGTAAACCTGATTGGGGTTTAAACTGCATTATGCTTTACTTTCAACCTGCTTTAAGTAGTTGCCTACATGTCTTCAAAACTGGAAACAGGCTATGGAGTAATGGGTTCACTCTTTCATTTGCAGAACACATTAGATTGCTTTTCCAGGGCTGAAATAAGTTGATCTTGAAAAACCCTAAGATTTCTAAATAATCTATTTTTCAAGCATCATTACTTTCAGCCTAATGGCAGCCCGGCACATTAGAATACCTCTGCACAATCGCCACAGGATGCCTCCACCCTATCCTGATAAATGAATTAAAATGGGAACCCACTGAATGCTTAAAATCCATATATAGCATACAGCAACAAGAGGGTCATGATGACACTGAGCCATATTGAACCTGATAGTTTCCAAAACCATTTTTCTATTTTGAGATAACTTTGCTTTATAATACTTATTTTCATTATTTTGGTGCTCTTTCAGATAAGAGGACTTAAACATGGTGTGACTACTCAGAATCTTCTAGACATAGGGTTTAGTGCAGACATAAAAGCTTTAAGATTTGGAACTACTCCTCATAATGCCTGGCTCTGAGGTTATAAAGCTTTTGACTTGAGTCTAAACTCGTTCCCAAACATTTGATTGGTCAGATTTGAGCCTAGGCTCAAATCTGACCAATCAAATGCTTGGGAACACACTCAGACTCAACTAAAACGCTTTATAACCTCGGAGCCTGTATTACCTCCTAACAGCTGTTGGGACATCTGGAGAATCAAACAGCTTGACAACCGGGGGCAGTAGTAGGTGAAGATAATCATCTAAGTTAGCTCCAAACAACTGAAGAGCATTCAGCAACTGAAAAGAATATATAAATAAGTTAGAGATGAAAAAGAAATTAAACTAGAAATGTGTTTGAAAGAAAAATGGATGCCCTGTATTAGTAATATACATGGCTATAAATGCAAACACTTTAAAATAAACTAGAACGGCTATCACTAAAGGTGATAAATACCCCCACTATACAGCACTCAGTCACACTCTGCAGACCTTTTCAATAGTACTACATCTAACCTTCACCAATACTCTTCAATAATAACTCATTGCGCCCCCAAGTTTATCTACTTTTCAAGGGTACAAACAGTTTATGTACGAATCGGAATAACACACGCAAAAGTGTACAAATCAACTGAAATCCATCAATTTTACCGCATATAAAAATAAGATTTAGCTGCTCAGATATAAGGTCCTTTGTTTGATACATTAAGTATCCGAAAATGTTGGTTTATTGGTGAGAAATTAACTCGGGACTGTTCGCTTATTTTTGTAATCTCATTTGACATTTGGTTGCCATTTTGTTTTCCTTGATGGCGATGGATAACTACCTCTGAAGCCGTTCGCAATCGATATCGTGCAAACAGTCCATTTTAGTTAAATTGTTAAGTTTTCTGATGCAATCGATACGGTAACTGAACGCGCTACAGATTTCAACCAGAATGAAACTCATTTAAACTCTTATGGTAATAAACAATCTGAGCAAGTTTGAGAAAGAATGGATAAATATTGTGGCCTCTAGAGTGTAAACACTATAATTGTTGACGACGTACAACGGATGCCGGACAATCAAGGATTGCAAAAGCTCACCCTGACCTAGCTCAGGTGAGCTAAAAACCAAACTGGCTGCCAAAACACTTATTTTCATTATTATTCCGATCTTTTGGGGATCAAATACACATAGTATTTACTTCTCCTAAACCACATTGCTGATTACAACCATACTTAAGGCGCATTCTGTTTTACTTTCAACCTGCTTTAAGCAATCATCTGCCTTCAATATTGCAAACAAAGGGTAAAGTAGAAACCTGACTTTAGAGGGCTCCATACTTTTCAAATGAATACTGCTGAACAAAAGTTTATGGTTGAGAACCACTAGTGAGAACAGGCCAATATTTGTCAATATGGGTACTGTACAAAGAGCGATTTGCCATTCTCATCAGCTGTCAGAACAGACTGTCAGTCAATAAAAATGGCTGATTGTTGTATCAGGGCTCCAGATAAGGGGGGTATTTCAAAAACTAAAATTTTATTTCTGCTTCAAACCCAATGATGTCACTACTCATTAGAATCGTCTCGAAGAGACGATTCTAATGAGTAGTAACACCACAGGATTTGATGCTAAAATAAGTTAGAAAATGTTGGATTTCTGCAGTTTACTCCCTCTTATCTGGAGCCCTGTTGTATGTAGTGTACATAATTATTTTGGTCCAGTCTCATTAAAGGTCCTCAACCTTAAGCATTTATTGACAATTACCTTTCCGGTGACAACTCTTTGATGACTGGTATCATGCATGAAAACCTTCAGTATCTGAGGTATGACCTGAGGTAGGTAAATCTTGAAGTCTGTACCCAGAGCTGCCACTATATGCTCCAGTAACAAGATAATTGTGTTCTGCATGCTACTGTTTGGAGTCCAAAATTCCTAAATATCATAAAGAGAAAAACATGTATCACTCAAATGCTTCCTGTCTCAATGATTTAGCCATTTACTCCATATGTATCTTTTTTATGCTTTTAATTCATTTATCAATTGAAAAAAATAGTTCCATTTTCTACAGTAATAAGCATGTAACATACATGTATTGAATGTTTTGCTATATCCTAGCAAATATATACTTAAAGTAAGGTCTTGAGGCACATTCTGGTTTACTTTCAACCTGCTTTATGAGTGGTAACCTGTCTTCAAAAAAATAGCTGGGTTCCTCAGAACACTTGTGTCACCTGCCAGCAACCATCATTGGAACAAGAATAGTTTATAAGTTAAAATGACAAACTTCGTTATAGCAGAAATAATCTACCGCAAAAGAAAATGTAGAAAAGGAGAAAAACTCTCATGGTATTGATGCAAGACACTTCCACTTATCAAAGTATTTAAGTAAATGAAATTTTATCGGGAAAGCATCAGTAGAACAGAAGTTATATGCTGAAAATAGAAAATATGGAAAAGGGAAATAACTCTCACAGTATTGCTGCAAGAGTTATCAACCTAGACACTTTCACTCATCAATCTCTTTCCATAAAAAAGAAATTTCATTTCAAAATCTTTAGTAAAACAGAAGAAATCTGCATGAAAAGAAAATGTTGAAAAGGAGAATAACTCTCACAATATTGATACAAGAGTTATGACCCTTGTGTAATTCGCTTTCACATGTCAAGCTCTTTCAATAAATGAAATTTCATCTTAAAAGCTTCAGTAGAATGGAGGTTATTAGGCCGGACACAAAAAGCGTGACGGACAGACGGACATTCCAACATTTCAGGTTTATGTGACTTTCCCATCGTTAAAAAGGTGTGAAAAGACACATTAAAAAGCCACATAAACCATACATGGACTAACAGAATAAACAGCTCTTTTGTTTTCTTTTATTCTATGTTATGAAACGTAGTCCCATATACTTTATCTCTTTTATGTTAAAATAGATTAAAATGTGTGTGGTTAGCCACATAATTGAAATCTAATTTCGTTATAGAATGATCTGGAGGCTACCCCTACCCCTATGTCCCACAACTGGCCAGTTTAATGTCACAAAAAATGGCCAGGTTAATGTTACAAGAAACTACCAGGTTTATGTTTTTCACTTATGTGCATAGTTATTTTAGTAAATTTTAGTGAGCACGGACGGACAGACAGACAGACGCCAGAAAAGTGACCCCTAAGTGTCACTTCTGCCTACAGCAGGTGACACAACTAGAAACAGGCTTTGAGGTAATGTATTAAGGAATGTTATAGGTAAATAAATAAACACTATAGCTATCAATCATTCATCTGTTAGCCATTCGCCAAGATGCTATTCTCTCCAGAATAAACAAAACTAAATGCACTGCTGTAAAATGTTGTTAATGACAGTTTACAGAAGATGATGCAGATAATTTAAAATCTGAATGACATTATGGTTCCAAATCAGACACAGTGTTACCTTCCAACTATTGGGACAAGTAACTGCTTAACTTTGAATAAATATCATGCAGAAAGCTCATAATGGATCTTTCTGTATTATTTTGATCTTGCTTTAACCCTTTCCCCCATTGAAGCAACTTTTAGCGTATCTAATTTATTCCTCCGCTGAAGAAAATAGTTCCAGTTTATACCCTCATGAACAATTACCATTACAAACATTTTATATAGCCTAGCAGATTTTAGCTTAAAGCAGTGTGAAAGTAAAGCAGAATGTGCCTTAAGGCACATTCTGCATTACTTTCAACCTGCTTTAAGTGATCACATGTCTAAAACACTAGAAACAGGCTATGAGGTAAAGGGTTAGGCAAACCATCTATATTAAAAAGTAACCATTGGGCCTTCTTTTGAGTGGAGTCTTAATACAAGAATGACTGGAGTAGAAATACAGTTCATGGCTATACAAGTCGTCTTTTACCTTGATTAGGCTGAAGATGTCATCCAGGTAGTTCTTGATGTGTTGTTTCACAATGGCAATGATAAGGCCTAACTGTTGAAACAGAAACTGCAAAACAAAATGAAGTTTATTTAACCCATTACCCCATAAATACGTCTTTTTACGACTTTTATTTATTTCTCCACTGAAGGAAATAGTTCCAATTTCAACAGTCAGGAATATGTAGCAAAAGAAATATTATAACCTGCTTTAAGTAGTCACCTGTTCTCAAACTAGAAACATGCTATGGGGTAATGGGTCAAGTTGTTGACAAAACAAAACATACAATTGAAATTCTACAGCTTAACAATTCATATTACAGTAAAGCCTCCCTGATCCAGATACTGTTTTGAGAAGAAGGTAGACCTCAAAAGACATGTGACTACTTAATGCAGGATAAAAGTATGACAGAAAACTTCCTAAGGGAGCTCTATGCCTTACTTTTATCCTGCATTAGCTGCTACATGTTACAAACTGGTTAAGGGAGGGAAAATGTTGATTTTTAAGTGTTACATGGGTTTAGACAGGATTCACTATATACTCTATAATATATAATACCATACCAGGGCTGCCATAAGTTGACATGAAAAATCCTAAGATTTCCAAAGTTGCATTTTTCAAGGGCGATCTTTCGAATCGCACCTTTGCCCCACAGTCTGTTTCTTGTTTTATTGACATGCGACTTCTGAAAGCAGGCTGTAAGTAAAGCAGACTGCGCCTTAAGGCTCATTCTGCTTTGCTTTCAGCCTGCTTTAAGCTACCATGTCCTGGAAAAAAAATCCGAAGATTTAGGAAAAATCAGGAGAAATGGCAGCCCTGCCATTCAATACACTTAACCCTTCTCTTGCTGAATAATCATCTATAACAAGAGGCCCATGAGTGATACATCGCTAACCTGAGAATAGCTGACAAAATGGAGAGCATGATTTATGTCCCTGGGCATGAACATTTTTTACCACAGTGGCATAATTTGAGCCATCTTGATAGAGGACATGTAGATGATGCTATGTGCCAAATATCTAAGCTCTGTGTACTAGGGTTTCAGACAAAAAGATATTTTAAGTTTCATTGAAAAAAATCTATTTTTAGCTAGATTTTCAAATTACCGGAACCATTTCAACAAGATTGGTTAGGGACATCTAGAAGTGTCCCCATGCTCAATATCAAAGCTCTGGCCATAACAGTTTCAGAGAAGATGTTTGAAAATTTCACTTAATTTAACTGTAAAACTGTGACCCCAGACCAGGGCCAATTTTGACCCTAGGGGTATAATTTGAACAATTTTGACAGAGATGATGCTATGTGCCAAATATTTAAGCTCTGTGTACTAGAGTTTAAGAAAATAAGATTTTTTAAGTTTTTCATTGAAAAAATCTATATTTTTAGCTCCTGTGACCTAGATATGCAACGGAATGGAACCATTTAAACAATTTTGATAAAGGAAATTTAGAAGCATCACCATGCCAAATATCAAAGCTCTGGCCATATTAGTTTCAGAGAAGAAGATATTTGAAAACTTCACTATGTAACTTTATGTGAAACTGTGACCCCCAGGGGAGGGGGCAATTTTGACCAAAGGGGCATAATTTGAACAATATTCAGAGAGAATCTGTAGATGATGCTATGTACTAATTATCTAAGATCTGGCCCTTGTAGTTTTTGACAAGAATTTTTTTTAAGATTTCTATAATTTTTTTTACTCTGGTTGCCATTGCAATTAACCAGAGTTCTGCATTGCTTTTAATTTTTAAACAAATTTGAAAGAGCTTGACCCAATGAACATTCCTGTAAAGTTTGGCTGAAATCTGTCAAGCGGTATAGGAGGAGATGTCATTTGAAGCAATTGTTAATGATGACGCACGACAGACACAGGGCCATCACAATAGCTCAACTTGAGCCTTTGGCTCAGGTGAGCTAAAATATGCAATAACAAATGTTCACGATTATTACTCACATCTCTGAAGTTGGGGTCAGCTGTGCGTATGACAGTCAAGTAGGCTGGTATGACCTGTTGTATGTAGGGTACACATTTTATACCAAGACTCTTGAATATGAACGTGATGGCCTGTACTACCATAGTGTGGTGCTTGCTCAGGGTTGGGTCACGGATAATACGCATCAGAGTTGCTATGGCAATAGCCGGGTAGAATTCCTCAATAGTTGTTGAAGCACTCATGTTAGCTAGCATCTCACTAGTGGTTTCTAAAGAGTATAGTCAAACTTTGATATCTCAAACTCCCCTAACCCTTTACTCCATAGATATGCCTCTTTAGTCAAGAATGTGTACATAAGAAATATTTCTTACATCTAAGCAGATAGTATCTTAAAGCAGGCAGAAATTAAGGATGATGCGCCTTAAAGCGACTCGCAACCAGATGGTGCATTAAAAATAGTATTTTGTAAATATGTGTCAAACGCTTATATAAATGGTAAAGAATTAGTTTAGGATAAGAAATTCTGTTTAAAAAAATGTATTTCAATAAAAAAAAAATACTGGTCTCTGGTGGGATTCGAACCCGGGGCCCGGCATTGGCGGACAGAAGGCAAAATAGGGGAAACCGCTTAGACCAATGGACCACGGAACTATCCGTTTATCTCGGATCGATTTAACGTACAGTCCAAACTCGTTAATCCAAACTCGCTTAAACCGAAATTCTCGTTAAACCAAATTTTTCTCCCGGTCCCGATCTTTCCCCTTCTTATTCTATATAAATCAACTCTGCTTTATCCAAATTTCGTTTATCCGAATTTTCCGTTAATCCGAAGTATTAATCTGGTCCCTTTGAAAAGACTTACCCTCAAATTGACACGCTTAATCCGAAGTGCAATTTTCACACCTCGATCGGTGTCAGACTGGTCATAATTACCTGAGACCATACCGTCGCCAAACACTCGCGAAAACTAATTACACCGCCTAAAGACTGTACACAATGTTTGCAGTATTGGCCAATTAAACACATTTATATCCAATAGTAACTGTAGAGATCTTTAAAAACACAAGCGGAAGGTGTTGACATACGTTGCTCAAATGTTTGTAACCATATTCTTCTTTGCGATATTGAGATCGCTTCTTCACTTTGAACGCTGTGTGTACATGTACATACGTAAATCGTTTACAAATGCGGAAAAAGTATTATCGCCGTTTTTCGAAGTTTCAAGCTTTTGTTACGATTTAATATTTATGACATAAATGTATTAGATAAATTATTTTCTTCGTTACTATTGTATCAGATATACTGGCAATATGTTTATAAAAGTTGAAAGCTAATGTTCAAACCCTTTAATTGATTATATTTAAATAATTTGCAAAATAAGTTCTCACTTTTGTCAACTTCCGGTCTTTGATGATAATGGAGTTTCGTGACCTGAGTTGAGCTTTTCTCGAAATGATAGGCATGAATCGGCGAAACCAACAATCAATGTAGGTCGTTAAAAGATCACAGTTATACAGAACCAAATGCCAAATCCATCAAAAAGCATCCTACTACAACTAAAATGTGAAAAACGGTAAGAGAATTGCAGAATGCTAGACTTTAGATCTACTTTCGGTTTGAGCTGCTGCCAATCGTGTTTCATAGTTCATGACGTGACCGGTATCTTTATCTGAGCTTTATCTCACCCCCTTATAGTCGTCAGATTTTCTCAACGAATCTAGACGATTCTCAGAAATGACCTTGGCGACAATCTCACCCGCGGAAAAATCACAAGCCTGATATTCAATTGGACTGTTTTTACATTTTATCAGAGATCGATCTTTTATCCGTAATTGTATAAATCGAAAGGTTATTAAAAACAAACAATTGTTTGACAATTCCTGAGGAATATGATCATTGTTACTATTTAAAGATTTTCGGACATCCGTTCTAAAGCAGGTGTTTCCTAAAAAATTCGGAGACAGAGCATGCGTGAAAAAGTACAAACTTGGGTTAACTTCTACTTTTTTTCACTCGTTATTATTAGGTATAGCTCCGACGTAAAAGGCAGGAATACGGTTTCTTTGTTTAGAAGAGTCGAAGTCTAAATTTACCAACCAATAAAAGACGAGATTTCCCACACACCCCTTAGAGAAAGTCACATGTTGGGTGATTCTTCAAAACAAAAATGGCTGTCAAACAGACCTTGAAAGGATGTTGCCATAAAAACAGCAGGGGGTCTACGGAATCAAAGTAATAATTCATGTCAAATCTTTAAAAGATTTGTTCTGTTCTGTTCTTTATATTCCTATTAGAATATTACTTGAGTTGGGTGTTTGATGGAGTTCGTCGAAATTTGCCGTAAAAAATGTGAACTTTCGATTTTGTTTGCATACATTTTAACACCTTTCATGAAATTGAGAAATACTGATCTTAATTGCGGATAATTGTGAAAAGATGTCGAAAAGATGTCAAATGTTTGGATATGGATGATCAATTATGACCTTTTCATCTCAAGACTGTAGTTTTATAAAACAAAATTTGTTGCTTAGTATGGAAAAATACAGGTCAGTGGTCGGGTTAGACAAAAGTCATTGAATACACTCAATTTATATAGTAAAACCGATCGGGGGTAATTCAAACCGGTGGCTTACAACAAAAGTAGCTTAACACACGTGGTGGCATCAGCAAGTTTGACTGTATAACATACCATCTGTATTGGCATCTTGACTTGTCCTGGGATCTGAAATACTCAGCACTGTGCCAGATTCTCCCTTCTGTATCAGACCTAGATTCATCTTGTGCTTGTGTGGATCTAAAGCCCCTAGTACCCCTAAAACCCTTAAAACCTGTAGGAAACAAACACACAAACTTAGAAGCTATTTACAAATGAGTAAGAATTTCATGATACAGACTTGTTACCTATTCACTTTAGAGAAGTGATGAACGAGAGCACTGCAAACGGTACATAATACGTCCACTGGCAGCATTTAAGTTTATAGTTCATAGATATCCTTCTAACAGTTTTCCCGAAAAACTCCGGACAAACAAAATGTTGACGGACAGACGAAGGAACGGACAAACATATGGATGGACAGGGTAACGCCAATATACGTCCACCTTTAGAGGTGGGCATATAATTAGATTATCTATTGTTAATGTATACACATTAAGGCCATATGATAACTGTTTAACCTATAACTCCATAGATACACCAATTAATGTCTTTAATTGATTCCTCCACTGAAGAAATAGTTTCACTATACATGTACATAGTCATGAATATGCATTGTAAGAAATATTTTCTACATTCTAGCAAATTGTAGTTAATGCAGGATACAGGTAAAGCAGAGTGCAATGTAAGGAGCATTCTGCTTCACTTTCAACTTGATATAATAGGTCACCTGTCTTCAAAACTAAAAACAGGTTATGAAAAATAGGTTAAAAGTCAGCCCATCACTTTGTCTTTACCTCTCTACGTATGCCGGTGGACTGCTCTGTCTTCAGAAACTCCAGGAGTACTTCCAGTAACTTAGGATACTTCTTGTAGGGCTCAACAACATAGCCAGTGCTCTCTATCAGTTGGCAGAGGGTCCATAGGGAAACCTTCAATGTACAAATACAGTCAAACTCCTTAACCCTTTCCACCATAGAAGTGCCTTTTAGCACATTTAATTTATTCCTCCACTGAAGAAAATTATAGTTCCAATTTTATTATATATTCCAATATTAATTTTAACCTGAATATCCATCATCAAAGCATATGGGTTGTGCTTGTTTTTATACATGCTACTTAGGCATAGCAACGCTACACAGGGTGTACACCCCTCTCCGAGACATATACTATAGTCAGTATAGTGAGTAGAACAACATTTGACCGATACACATAGCATAGTTTAAACATGTCAAAACGGAGTTCAGGTCCCAATGAATAGAAAGTGAGAATGCATTATTTTGCTTTGTTATGGTCGAGCGACTTTCTTTGTAATTCTAGTCAACAATTTCAAATCGTAGATTTCTATACTTCCAAAATTGTTATCTATAAATAAAACGTAAATCCCGGATTTTCAAAGCAAGAGAAAGCGTACAGCTTTTATGTTGCACGTTGTCTGGTAATCTCCCTTAATTAACAGCTTTCTGATACCCTACGCATAATCTGAAAGTAGATCATAACTTGGTCGGTATCTCTCCGCCTTTAGTATGGAAGATTTTTAAAACTAGTCAGAACCATATCTGATGTGAGGGTTTACTGAAAATAAGGCCTCACCTTTCCTTAGAGCTATACAGAGCGAATGTCAATATTTGAGCTTGACCTAGATTTATTCAAGACAAACATTGTCATGAAGTTTCATAAAGATTCCATGCAATTTGTAGCCGCTAGAGTGTTAACCAAACAATTGTGGACGACGGACAGACAGACAGACAATGGATGCCGGGCATCCAGCGATTCTTATAGCTCACCAAGGTGACCTAAAAACAAAACAATGTTTTGCTAAAGTTATGAATTTACACTTTCTTCCATAGCCAAAAGTGCCTTTAGGAGCTTCCTGCTTTACTTTCATCTGTATTCAAACCAATAAATTAATATTCATATGAGACTTTTATGTGAATGAGTAGGTAGAGGTGCTCCATTGTGCTTCTATGGAGGAAAGAGAGAAAACTTCCGACTGTTAACTAGACTTACCTCCCTTTTCTGGAGAGCAGAGGAGTCCTGTAACATGTCCAGAATTATAGGTAGCAACTCGTCCATGGATTTTCTCATTTCTATCCCACTGACCTATAACACAAATCAAATAAAAACAATCATCCACAAAGCTTACTTCCCAAGGCTTCATACAATTAAATCCTAATTTCTCCTCCAATTTCTATTATTAACTATACATAAGAATCATCTTTTTGGACATTTTGACAGAAGATACATAAAGCCATGTGACAGTTTGAACCAAGATCAGACCCCTAGATCAAACTGTTTGAAAATGTAAGCAAAGCCATGCTCAGCACTCTAAGGGTATAATTTTCCCTCCCACTAACTCCTTCCGAATAACACAAACAATGTTGGTCTCCCAGTGGGTGTTATTGTAGCCAGGGAGCATTGTACCTATGTGTTTGATTTTCAGAGACATCTTGTTACAGTTAGTTTGGTTTACAAGGTTATGCTGTATTCAATATCAAATTTATCTGATCTGGCCGAAATTATTTTTAGAACAGAATAGTTTATAATGGTAAATAGGTAAGCAAGGTAACATGGGATATATATTCACACACTTTCCTACTTGAGATAAGTATGATCCTCGTGCAGCACGAGACCGCTGTGCTAACTTTACTGATATTTTAGTCTTTCCCAATAAACACATTTATATGCTAAAACTTTTAGTTCCATGGACCAATACAAACAGGTTGGAACCAGATCAGATGCCGGGTAACCCGGCTTCTGATCAGGCTCCAACCATAGGTGTCCGGTTTAAAAAAAACAACCAAAAAGCAAGTGACACTATGCCCCTATATTGCTCACCTGGTACACCATGTAAAACTTTACCTATAGTGACCTAGATTTTGACCCAACATGACCAATATTCAACCGTGGCCTAGACTTTAATAAGGCAAACATTTTGATCAAGTTTCATCAAGATCAAATGAGAAATGTAGCTTCTAGAGTGTAAACAATGTATTTTCATGATTTGACCTAGTGACCTAGTTTTTCACAAGACAATTACCCACATTCAGCCTTAACCTAGATATCAACCAGAAATGGGTGTCAAAGCCACCTGATGCTCGCCTGTTTAAAGTTTAAGTCTAAAAAAACATCTTGTATCGAAAGCAAATCAATTTTCAGTTTAGAAAGATTATTAAATTAATGTTGAGTCTAAATCTAGTTATAATAAACTTTAAAACAACTTGTGTAACATTTAACCTTGTGATTTGTAGTCGAAAAACATAAGTCCAAAACATGTCAAATATTGACATAAATTAAAATCATTTTTAAATTCCAACTTCATAACATCAATATTTGACCCCTAATGAACCTCCATGCAAAATTTCAGCACCCTTGCACAAGTATTAAACTTTAAAACAACCCGTCCAAAAAACTTTAACCTGGTGATTTGTAGTAGAAAAACATAAGTCCAAAACATGATGAAAATTGACATGTTTTAAAATTATTTTTAAATTCCAACATCATAACATCAATGTTTAATCCCAAATGAACCTCCATACAAAATTTCATAACCCTAGCACAAGTATTAAACTTTAAAACAACCCGTCCAAAAAACTTTAACCTGGTAATTTGTAGTAGAAAAACCTAAGTCCAAAACATGTTGAAAATTGACATAAATTAAAATTATTTTTAAATTCCAACATCAAAACATCAATGTTTAACCCCAAATGAACCTCCATACAAAATTTCATAACCCTAGCACAAGTATTAAACTTTAAAACAACCCGTCCAAATAACTTTAACCTGGTAATTTGTAGTCAAAAAACCTAAATCCAAAACATGTTGAAAATTGACATAAATTAAAATCATTTTTAAATTCCAACTTCATAACATCGATATTTGACCCCTAATGAACCTCCATACAAAATTTCAGCACCCTTGCACAAGTATTAAACTTTAAAACAACTCGTCCAAAAAACTTTAACCTGGTGATTTGTAGTCGAAAAACCTAAGTCCAAAACATGTTGAAAATTGACATATTTTAAAATTATTTTTGAATTCCAACATCATAACATCAATGTTTAACCCCAAATGAACCTCCATACAAAATTTCATAACCCTAGCACAAGTACCGGTATTAAACTTTAAAACAACCCGTCCAAAAAACTTTAACCTGGTAATTTGTAGTAGAAAAACCTAAGTCCAAAACATGTTGAAAATTGACATAAATTAAAATTATTTTTAAATTCCAACATCATAACATCAATGTTTAACCCCAAATGAACCTCCATACAAGATTTTATAACCCTAGCACAAATATTAAGCTTTAAAACAACCCGTCCAAAAAACTTTAACCTGACCACGCTCACGCTCACTCACGCCGGGGGTATGACATTAGCTCTGCTGTTCTACGAACAGGCGAGCTAATAAGTCAAACAATGTGATCAAGTGTCATGAAGGTCTGATGAGATTTGTAGCCTCTAGAGTGTTAAGAAGGTTTTTCTATGATTTGACCTAGTAACCTAGTTTTTGATCGGACATGACCCACATTCGAAAATGACCTAGATATCAATGAGGCGAACATTTTGACCAAGTTTCATTAAGATCTAATGAGAGTTGTAGTCTCTACAGTGTAAAGAAGGTTTTTCTATGATTTGACCTAGTGACCTAGTTTTTGACCGGACTTGCCCATATTCAAAATTGACCTAGATTTCATTAAGACAAACATTGTCACCAACTTTCATGAAAATCCAATGAAATTTGTAGTCTCTAGATTGTTTACAAGGTTTTTCTATGATTTGACCTAGTGACCTAGTTTTTGACCGAACATGACCCACATTCGAAATTGACCTAGATTTCATCAAGACAAACATTGTCATCAACTTTCATGAAGATCCAATAAAATCTGTAGTCACTAGAGTGTTAACGAACAATTGTGGAGGGACGAGGGACGACAGACGACGGATGACGGACATCCAGAGATCCTAATAGCTCACCTTGGCACTTCGTGCCATGTGAGCTAAAAAAATATTTTTTTTACTGTAGTGCTATATCTTTCATATATAAGACAAGGGCCACTATGGCCCTAAATCGCTCACCTGGTAACCATGTAACCATGTACACCGTGTGACCTTGTTTTTGACCGGGCATGACCCTTATTCTAACTTGACCTCGATTTCAATGAGACAAACATTTTGTTCAAGTTTCATGAAGATTCAATGAATTTTGTAGTCTCTATAGTGTTAACGAGGTTTTTCGATGATTTGACCTAGTGACCTTCTTTTTGACCGGACATGACCCACATTCGATCTTGACCTAGATTTCATTGAGGTAAACATTTTGATGAAGTTTCATGAAGATCCAATGAAATTTGTAGTCTCTAGAGTGTTAACAAGGTTTTTCGAAGATTTGACCTAGTGACCTAGTTTTTGACCGGACATGACCCACATTCGAACTTGGCCTAAATTTCATTCAGGCAATCATATTGATGAAGTTTCATGAAGATCAAACGAAATTTGTAGCCTCTAGAGTGTTAACAAGGTTTTTCGATAATTTGACCTAGTGACCTAGTTTTTGACAGGACATGACCCACATTCGAACTTGACCTAGATTTCATTGAGGCAAACACTTTGATGAAGTTTCATGAAGATCCAATGAAATTTGTAGTCTCTAGAGTGTTAACGAGGTTTTTCGAAGATTTGACCTAGTGACCTAGTTTTTATAGGACATGACCCACATTCGAACTTGGCCTAGATTTCATTGGGGCAATCATATTGACGAAGTTTCATGAAGATCCAATGAAATTTGTAGCCTCTAGAGTGTTAACAAGGTTTTTCGATAATTTGACCTAGTGACCTAGTTTTTGACCGGACATGACCCACATTCGAACTTGACCTAGATTTCATTGAGGCAAACATTGTGACCAAGTTTCATCAAGATCCAATGAGATTTGAACCTGGTAGAGTGTTAACGAACAATTGTGGACGGACGGACAGACGACGGACGACGGACATCCAGCGATCCTAAAAGCTCACCTTGGCACTACGTGCCAGGTGAGCTAAAAAGGTATTTAACTTCACGGACAGGGCGACCCTGGCCGGGACGAGTCTATCATACTTTTTTCACTAATCATGCAGAACTTCCAAATAAACACGGTTAAGGTAGAAAGAGAAATGATTTAACTATGACTTCTATTTTCAGCGAGTACGACAGAACAATTTCTGAAGAAACTTCTGATTTTCCAAGGTAGGAAAAGAAAGTGGCCGTGTCTCCACTCCACTTATACGCAAGTGATATCTGCCCTGTTTTCTGCTCGTTGCTTTTAAGAAATGATATATAATATATATTTCAAAATCCAACCAACGACACAGCCTCAAATCTCATTGCAACAGAAAATGTCCTTGGGGTTTATAAGTAGCGTTAATTTCCCCCGATCAAGCCTCTATTTGAATTGAAGAGATTTGCTGTTTGATCCCAGCGCTGATTGATTGAGAGGATGGACCCAACCAACCAACGTTCAGGTCAAGCATCTGAACGATTGTTTTCGATCAACGCCGTTGAATGCTAAAAGGAAAGTAGATTTAAATATTGTAATTGTACATTTTAATTTTGGGGCTGTGTCCTATGGCTCCAACCTGTTTGCCACTCAGATTAAAAGGATAAAAGTTCTAGTAGTTGACATTTTCTTTAGTTTAGTGCATTGCGTTTGTGCTAAAATGGGAAAGAATAATGTCTTCTCTACTGTACATTACACACAATAAATACAGATATCTGTATCTCTAGCAAGCTGTACGTAAATACACTTATACCTGGGCCTGTTCTCCAATGGCTGTAAGGACACTGATTGTAACTGCAGGGTTGGGATCTGGATCCTTCAATTTGGGAACAAGAACCTGAAAAAGGTCCAAACAACATTTACAGAAATAAGTTTATAATATTAGGAGTTAAATTATCAAGTTAGCAAAATCTTCTTCAGCACAACTCCATTACATAAACAAGAGACTGCATTTAATTAACTCATATGCCCCCCATTGGAATCCTTGACAATAAATTTTGAATATTTTCTAAGTCTAACTTAGGTCAAATTCAAATTAAAGTAAGATGATGTGTGTGGATTGGAAATGGTCCAGGGCAACAACTGTGTAAGTATCCATGCATTCTAGTAAGGGTTGATGATAGTAGATGAAATCCTAAAATCTAATTAACAGAAAAATAATCCAGCTCTAATTTCTAAATAATTCAGTTAATATTATACAGTTATTAAACGGCCGAGAAATCAAATGACGTCATCTTTAACGAACGTTGGCCATTTTGAACAATACGTTGCTAACGTTTTCACGTTCATAAATTCTGTTGCCCCTGGGCCAATAACCGGATGCAGTCCAAATAACCGGTTATTGGACTGCATCCGGTTATTGGCCCGGTCAGCAAGGGTGTATTGCATTGTCATCAAAGTAAAATCTGTTACTATTTACAGTAAGGTATACA
Source organism: Gari tellinella (assembly GCA_922989275.2). Lineage (NCBI taxonomy): Eukaryota > Metazoa > Mollusca > Bivalvia > Cardiida > Psammobiidae > Gari > Gari tellinella. The sequence goes on from OV277858.1 coordinate 60,873,175, forward strand.
ATAAAATTTCTAAATAATCCAGTTATAATTAATACTCCATTGAGTCCATTAATGTAATTTTTAAATAATCCAGTTAATGTAATTTCTAAATACTCTAGTTCTAATTTCCAAATAATCCAGTTTTAATTTCTAAATACAGTATAAACTCGGAAAACCGGAGTCCCAGAAATCCGGAATCCTCGGAATACCGAACTTTCTGTCCGGTCCCGATTTTTTTCCTTCTTATTTTAACCAAAAGTAAGTTTCAGAAAACCAGAACCTCAGAATTCCGAAAACCGAACGATTTTCTCGGTCCAAAATGTTCAGATACACATAAAATTAACTCGGAAAACCGAACATCCACTGTATTTATCACCTCGGGTCACCATTGCGATCATGGAAAATTTATTCAACCGAGTCGACCGTCAAACACATCTGGGACACTTAGCGTATGTGTTAAGATTGCGTAATGGGTGGGGTGTTTATTAGAGATGACACGAGTATTTCACGGTTGTGACACTTGATTGCTTATTAAAATAAGGCTCCGATCTGACAATGCTACAGCAACAAAAAATGTGTTCCATTGTTCTTACTCGTAATTTGTTTCGAAGTACGTCGGTACACTTTACTGTTTAGAATTCAAATTTATAAAAGTTCAGTAAGGCATTCTGAAGACAGAAAGAAAGGAAATAACTAAGTTATATTTCATTATCATTGTTTGCAATTGCGTACTGAATGAGTGTGTTGTAGAAGCAAAGTCTTACTGAATAAACAACCGCTCAATTCAGGTAATCTAATAAACTACGCAAAACGAAAACACCGACACTCGATTTGCACATCATAATTTCCTTTAGTGACATATTCGCAAATTCGGAAACGTTCTTGATTATACTGAATCTACGAACTTCCGTAGAATAATGTGCTGCTCCAAATGCGAATAAAGTAAGCCCATCAAAAGTTAAAACTATGGCGGTTGTTTCGTTTTATAATGGCTGCGACAATATAAAAATTGAAGTGTTTATTTAAAACACAGATGCTTCTAACCTATGGGAATACGTTTAGATCCTGTGATTTATTGAGCTATTGTTAAAAATGCTCTGTCGTATTGAAAGTTTATTCTCATTCTTGATCATTCTATCAAACAGTTTTGATCTAGATGAGAATTCACTGTTATGTTCATGTTATTGAGTTACAGATCCGGTCTGACAAAATGCCTCAGCCTGAATGTTAGCACTGATTCATGAAAACTCAGAAAACCGAACACCTCAGAAAACCAAACTTTTTACCTGGTCCGGAGGGTGTTCGGTTTTCCGAGGTTTTACTGTACTCTAGTTCTAATTCTAAGTCCTATTGTTAGGTCAAGGTCAAACTCTATCAAGAGCAAATAACCATTTAGTTCTGCATCCAGATTCTGCCACCCTAAATCTCTTGAATGTCATGCTTTAGAACGTTATGGGACTTGATGGCCATTATTATGAATGAAAGGCTTGTTGATATATTAGAAATGCTTTCTAAGCAGGACGCTACTGACTTTACAAATCCCGAACAATTAACCCTGTCCTCCATAGCCATGTGTGCAAAAAACCTAAATCAAAATTGTGTTTCCGGCATATGGCTGCTGAAAGCAAGTTGAAAGAAGAATATATAAGAGCTTCCTGCTTTACTTTTATCCTTGCTTTAACCCTTTACTCCATTTCGTATTTCAAGTTTTGAAGACATGGGCACACGTAAAGCAGGTTGGAAGTAAACCAGAATGTACTTGAAGGCACATTCTACTTTACGTTCAGTCTATTTTAAGTTAACACCAGCTAGGATAAAAAATAATCACATCTGTATAACATGAGGGCCAGAATGGCCCTTGATCGCTCACCTGACCATGATGACACTAAGCTGGATCAAGGAATTTCAAGCAAGAAGATTTTATGAAGTTATCATTGAAAAAATCTATTTTTTATCTGACGACCCAGATATGAAACAGACCCGAACAAGTTCAACAATATATGTGAAGACCGTCTAGAAGTTAGACCATGCCAAATATCAACGCTCTGGCAATATTGGTTTCTGAGTAAAAGATGTTTGAACATTTCACTATATATGTAAAATGGTGACCCCCAGGGCAGGGCCAATTTTGACCCTAGGGGCAAAATTTTAACAACTTTGATAGAGAACCTGTAGACAATGCTATGTGCCAAATATCTAAGCTCTGGCTCTTATGGTTTTTGACAAGAAGATTTTTTAAGATTTCCTATAGACAATGCTAATAAGCTTTATTTGAGCAGTATATTATGGTTTCAGACAAGATGATTTTTGAAGTTTCATTGAAAATCTATTTTTAGCTCTGGTGACCCAGATATGTGACATATATGAAGGACTTCTGGACGCTATACCATGCCAAATATTAAAGCTCTGGCCATATTGGTTTCAGAGTAAAAGATGCTTGAACATTTCACTATATAACTCTTTGTAAAATGGTGACCCCAGGGCCAATTTTGACTCCGGGGGCAAACTTTGAATAACTTTGATAGAAGACCTGTAGACAATGCTATGTGCCAAATATCTAAGCTCAGTGTAATATGGTTACAGACAAAAAGATTTTTGAAGTTTTCATTGAAAAAATCTAATTATAGCTCCGGTGACCCCAATATGCAACATACCGGAACGAATTCAACAATATATGTTTAAGACCTCTGGAAGTTACACCATGCCAAATATCAAAGCTCTGGCCATATTGGTTTCAGAGAAAAAGATGTTTGAACATTTCACAATATATCACCATGTAAAATGGTGACCCCGGGGCGGGGCCAATTTTGACCCAGTGGCAAATTTGAACAACTTTGATAGAGGACCTGTAGACAGTGCTATGTGCCAAATATCTAAGCTCTGGCCCTTATGGTTTTTGACAAGATCTTTTAAGATTTCCTTATTTTTTCTTACTTTGGTTGCCATGGCAACCAAGGTTCTACATGGTTTTTAATTCTTTGAACAACTTTGAAAGAGTAGGACCCAAGGAACATTCTTGTGCAGTTTTGTTGCAATCGGGCTAGTGGTTTTGAAGAAGAAGATGTTTAAAGAAGTTGTTGATGCACGACACACGCTGGACAAAGACTGACCACAAAAGCTCACCTGAGGTGAGCTAAAAAAGGAACTATTATTTTCAGTGGAGGAATAACTTAAATGCATTTAAAAGTATTTCTAAGAAGTAATTGATTTAAAATGATCTGTGACTCCTCATTTGAGTTCATTTAAACATTACAGGATATAGGCATGCTACAGAGCTTCTATGGAGGAAAGGGTATAGCCATACAGATTGTCCATGAGGCCATCATTTACAAAGGTTCTTTACTTCAGGGACATGAACTGAACCCAGCTACCTTGAGTATAGGTTCCATATATGGTCGAATGAGTCTTGCAGCGTTTGCCACTAGGTGGCCCAGCATTCTTGCAGCCTGTTCCTTGTTCCTGCCAACGCCACTGTGCTCTAGTTCAGTCAGAATCTGTAATAATGCCAGCAAAAATAGTAATAAAGTAAAACCCCTCTATTACCCTCACTAAATTGTGTTAATTATAAGGTTTTTAAGACAGGTGGGTGCTTAAAGCAAAGTGAAAGTAAAACAGAAAGCTCCTTTAGGAGCCTTATGTTTTACTTGCATCTTGCTTTAAACTATCAGTATATGTCGTTCATACACATTACAACCAATTAGCCCTTATTTCAATGGTTGTAAAATGGAGAGGTTTTACTGTATATCATCAACTGAATGCTAAACAAGAGCTGTCAGTCAACAGCATGCTCAACTATTGGACTGATTGATACTAAAACTGAGCATTATTATATAAGGCTTACAATTTTGTCAGAGTTCAAAAGAAATTCTAAGTTCAAGGGACATAATTCTTGAGTCCTGATCCATGCAATTTTTCTATAGTGTTTTAATTATATATATCTACAAAATTTCAATTTAGATGATAAACTCTTTCCGTCATTCTAAAGAAAATAATTTCCCTATTTCAAACCTGGCAGTCATATTGGATCTTAGATCAACATGAAAATTACATTTTTGGGTCATGACCCTTCACTGATCATTTCTATCAAGTTTTCAACAAATCATTCAAGAAAAGCTTGAGTTTAAGTTTCAAATATAGATTGTTCCTAGTCGTAAAATGATGAAAGTGTTCAGTTTACCCACACTTATCTAAGCCCTGTGGACCCTTTAATAGCTATTGGGTCTGGTACTAAGTTACCTGAATGAGTGTTTTCCTCAGTGATGGCATGACATAGGCCGGATTTTTGCTACTCAGACGGCCTATCATACAAATAGCAATTTCCCGAATTTCAAACACCTCATCGTTTAGGGCCACAAATAGTGCACTCAGGTTCTCTGCCTGGGCTAAATGGTCATCAAACCGCTCATCCAGAGATCCAAGAACACACAGTCGAATTTCAGGATCTGTATCAAAATGAATACAAAACCATTAAGCCTTTATCCCATAGCCAATTTCTGGTTTTGAAGACAGGTGACCACGTAAAGCAGGTTGAAAGTAAAGCAGAGTGTGCATTAAGGTGCATTCTGCTTTACTTTCAGCCTGCTTTAAGCTATTATCTGTTAGGATATATAATATATTTCTTACGGTACATGTTCATGACTTTATAAATTGGAACTATTTTCTTCAGTGTAGGAAATACTTTCAAAGAGTATAAAGGCGTATTTATGGGGGAATGAGTAAAAACAAAGGTTGTGCTACCATCTCCTGATAAAGAGCCATAGGAATATTTCTGTTGCATCTCGACAGGTGAATGATTATAGAAATTATAGCTCTGGCCCTTGTAGTTTTTGACAAGAAGATTTTTTAAGATTTCCTTATTTTTTCACTTTGGTTGCCATGGCAACCAGAGTTCTGCATTGTTTTTAATTCTTTCAACAAATTTGAAAGAGCTTGACCCAAGGGACATTTCTGTAAAGTTTGGTTGAATTCTGTCAAGCGGTATAGGAGGAGATGTCATTTGAAGCAATTGTTAATGACGACGCACGACGCAAGAAGACGGACACAGGGCCATCCCAATAGCTCACCTTGAGCCTTTGGCTCAGGTGAGCTAATAATTGGGTGTATCTATGGCACACATGTTTGACCTGTACACTCACCTACATCTGTTATACCAACCACCAACAGTTTGTTGAGAACCTCGGCCACGGTGTTCATAGCTGCCATACTGACTTGACCCTGGTTACTGGACAGAAGCTAAAATACACAAATACAGGTAAATCCAACATACAGAAATACAGGTAAGTCTAAAATACACAAATACAGGTAAATCTAACATACACAAATACAGGTAGATCTAACATACACAAATACAGGTAAATCTAACATACACAAATACAGGTAAATCTAACATACACAAATACAGGTAAATCTAACATACACAAATACAGGTAGATCTAACATACAGAAATACAGGTAAATCTAACATACACAATTACAGGTTAGTCTAAAATACAGAAATACAGGTAAGTCTAAAATACAGAAATACAGATTAGTCTAAAATACAGAAATACAGGTAAGTCTAAAATACAGAAATACAGACGAGTCTAACATACAGAAATACAGGTTGGTCTAAAATACAGAAATACAGGTAAATCTAACATACAGAAATACAGGTTAGTTTAAAATACAGAAATACAGGTAAATCTAACATACAGAAATACAGGTTAGTCTAAAATACAGAAATACAGGTAAATCTAACATACAGAAATACAGGTTAGTTTAAAATACAGAAATACAGGTAAATCTAACATACAGAAATACAGGTTAGTCTAAAATACAGAAATACAGGTAAATCTAACATATAGAAATACAGGTAAGTCTAAAATACAGAAATACAGGTAAATCTAACATACAGAAATACAGGTTAGTCTAAATTACAGAAAAACAGGTAAATCTTACATACAGAAATACAGGTTAGTCTAAAATACAGAAATACAGGTAAGTCTAAAAATACAGAAATACAGACGAGTCTAAAATACAGAAATACAGGTTAATCTAACATACAGAAATACAGGTTAGTCTAAAATACAGAAATACAGGTAAATCTAACATACAGAAATACAGGTTAGTCTAAAATACAGAAATACAGGAAAGTCTAAAAATACAGAAATACAGACGAGTCTAAAATACAGAAATACAGGTAAATCTAACATACAGAAATACAGGTTAGTCTAAAATACAGAAATACAGGTAAATCTAACATACAGAAATACAGGTTAGTCTAAAATACAGAAATACAGGTAAATCTAACATACACAAATACAAGTTAGTCTAAAATACAGAAATACAGGCAAGTCTAAAATACAGAAATACAGGTAAGTCATACACGGTTCAAGCTAAAGGGAGTACAACTATTTCATGTATTTACATCCTTTAATCTCCAGCAAACCCTATGGTGTGACTACTCATTGAAATTATCTTAACTCTTTGAACCCTTGTCAAGTATACCTGCACCATTTGCAAACAGTTTACATGTAAAGAATACAATAATTTTCCTTTGCAAACAGTGAAGACCCAGATCAGAGTTCTGGGTCAGCACTGTATGTTGTATTTCAATATATTGACAAACAAGAACTGTAACAGTCAATGACAAATGCCCCAAAAAGAAATCCCCAACATCTTAACCAGGACCATGACATGACCATCTTCACTTTTTGACTGATTGTTGCTTTGACTTTTAACCCTTTACCTAATAGAAGCGCCTTTTAGCGCATTCCGTTTAATCCTCCGCAGAAGAAATGACGAATCAAACCCGCAATCACAGGTACACAACTTGAGATAATGATTAACAATACTGCACAATTTAATAAAGTTTGGTTTACGGATAGACGAGTTAAACTCTGGACAAATTTCCTTCTACAGACGGACAAACGAAGTGATTCCAGTATTATACCCCACCCCCCCAACAACTCGTTACGGGGGTATAATAAAACGTTATGTTAGCTTACATGCAGCAGAAAAACCCTTTCCTCCATAGGCTATTGCATATACATATGTGTTTAGAGCACTTTACCCCTTTACCCAATAGCCTGTTCTAGTTTTGAAGACAGGTGGTTACTTAAAGCAGGTTGAAAGTGAAGCGGAATGTGCCTTAATGTGCATTCTGCTTCACTTTCAACCTGCTTTAAACAACCATCTGCCAGGATATAGAAAATATTACTTTTGGTACATGTATATGACTGTACAAAATGGAGTTATTTTTCTTCAATGGAGGAATAAATTAATATGCGCTAAAAGGCATGTCTAAGGGGGGGGGGGGGGGGGGGGGTTAAAGCAAGACAACTGATTAATGTGTACAAAACCATAGGTGACAATTCATTTGTGACTCATAAAATGGAAGAGTAGGCAGAGGTGCTCTTAAGACCCTTCTGTGGAGGAATGGTTTAAACCATTTTATGCGGGATACACTTTTATGTGTACCTCTAGGCAAACAGTTTTGATCTGAGATCAAAACTGTTTGCTGCTAAGTCAATATTCTATCAGAAACTGCTAAAATCTTTTGCAAATATTTGAGTAAATATTTGAGTTATACCCGCTGCAGACAACATTTTAAAATGGCTGCCAAATATTACCCAGCATACAATGGGTTAAACAGGGTTCTCCACCCAAGAGCAACTATTTCAGCTTGCTTCGAGTCAAACTAGAACTGTCACCAAGAAGCTCACTCTTAGTAGACCTGGGTTAAAACCTTTACCCTCTTTAAAAGCAGTTCTGAAATAAGTATAACTTTCTTTTCTTGTCCAAGCTAAAATAATTAGCAACTTGATTAAAACATACATATATGTATATATATATATATATCATGTAACATTAAAGCTGTTGTTAGCATAAAGTGTTCACAAAACAGTTGGGAAGACATTATTCTTTCCCAATAAACAAATACGAGGGCTGTCCCAAAACACCGTGGACAAATATTTTTTTTGAAGAACCCGACGTATTATTTCTATGATTTTTTTACTGATGCTATTTCAAACTTTTTCACATTTGTAGAAAAAAGAATGAGGCTCATTAACAATCTTGACCCTTATTTATTAGCAAATATAAATTGCTTGTTAGAATGTGCGGCGCACGCAAAAATCTTACAGGTAGATTTAGAGATGTGCATCTTTCAACCTCCTACAATGCAACTTTGAGCTTGAATTCGCGCGAAATTGCGTCATGAACGTTGACGTTGCTTTGTGTGACGTCATCCTGGAAAATATCATTAAGGTAGCGGTATTTTGAAAACATCTATAGAGTTATCGTGAATGGTACTGTGTTCTGAAAATGCTAGAAATGACGACGTCAAAGGAAAGTGCGGCGCAGCAAAATGTTATAGAATACTGTGTTAGGTTAAATATGACCCCGACACAGACGTTTAAACAACTACAATCATCAGAAAAGTATAAATCAGCATCTTGTTCTCTGATCTTCAAACAGCAAAAGCGTTTTTCAGAAGGATGGATTGAAAATTAGTTTACAAAGACGGGACGGCCGATATGAATTGACGACTTCATTGTAGAAAAACGTGAGAAGCGTCATCAATGGTGATCAGCATCTTGCGGTGATAAAAATTGTTAAAATCGTCGGGTCAGCAACTCGTCTTTATATCGGATTTTGCTTGAGAAACCAAACATCTTGAAAGGCTATACTAGGTGAATGTCTCGCTTGCTAAGTGCAGAAAAAAGAAAGACATGTCCAGGTTTGCAACGGTATGCGAGAGAGCAGGCATTTCTCAACAAATTCATCGCACATATCTTTCGCATGCCGCATTGCGATATGAAAGAAGAGACCAGAGGGTTCATTGACAACCTTGAATTTCAAGTTGAAAGCATCATATTCCACCAGGATAACGTTCGGTGCCACACTTCCCAGTATACACAATTCAAAATTGCCGTGGTGGGTTTTTCGAAAGCATGAACATGTGCCATACATCACTGACATCAGATTTCGTCATATTTATATGCCTGAAATCTCAGTTACTATGACTTAAGTTTGAAAACTTTGAGAAGCTGAAACAAGAAACATTGAGAGTCTTGTGAGGAATGAAGAAAGGCATTGTTCGTCAGCGTATATGACAAATTAACCGGTTGTGTGAAACAGCGAATGCGTCGCTCATCACGGCGAATATTTTGAAAAAGAGTAACGTTGACGTCAATAACGTCATTACGTAACTATGGTGTGCGCCGGGGTTGCACGGGTAGTATGTTTCAAACTACTCTGCGCTAGCCAATTTCTAAGATAGTGCGTTAAAAATTCACACAGGCTTACTTAATCCCTATGTTTATAAACCATGACGAGCGTTTGTCTCTGCTATTATAAATATCAATTTTATTACAAAGTCTACGATGTTTTGGGACAGCCCTCGAATATACCAAATACATCATGTCCATTGCAAACAATTATCAGCCAGATCTAACTTGTTTGCCACTAAGTTATACATGTAAATGAATCTTCAATACGATAATGTTTAACCCATTACCCCATAACCTTTCTTCATTCCTCCACTGAATAAACAAGAGGGCCTTGAAGGCCCTGATATCGCTCACTTATTGAAATGAAGCCTGATAGCTTTATCTTGTGAGTTTCAACATTTTTAATCTAAATCCATTCAAATTTGAAGTAAAGCATGTAAACAATTTTGGAATACAACCTATTCTAGTATAGCAGAGTACATCAAGGGCAGATAACTAGAGTCTAACAATACTGACATGAAGTCTTTTCTACAGTGTTCTGCCAAGGCAGCCATTGGCGCATAAAAAATCACAAATGTTGCAGAAAATTTCCCGTAACTGGGCCCCGGGGGCGCCCTAAAAAATTTGTTTTCGCTATGACAGTCAATGTTTAAGTTTGTCCTTACTATTAGAGCATTTGTAGCGAGCAATTTCATTGGATACGTCGACCAGAAGTATCAGATATAGTCCAATCGCTGATAATATCTCATGCCTTATCGTTTGTTTTGTTGAAAGATGGCTGACCAAAAGCGTAAAGCAGTGACACTGTTAGACTTTTTACAAAGTTCTCCTAATATGCTGAGTTAAATTAATGAAACCGCCGAAAAAAATATTAAGTATACCACAGAAAAAAATTAATGTGCATAACCCTGTCACAGATCAGAATACGGCCGAAAGTAGTAAAAACTTAATGGATTCTCAAAAACAACAACCCCTCTCCAGCCGACGGCCGAGTCTGATAAAAGTCGAAGGTTCTTCGAAACACATGAGTGGTAAATCCACCGAGAAAAAGAAAGGTAGAACTTAGGCATAGGTGGTTAAAAGATAACACGTGGCTTAATGCATACAATGGTGTGTCAGATTCTATGACTTGCAATCTGTGTCTAAAGCACTTTAAGAACAAGGGCCACTATGGCCCTAAATCGCTCACCTGGTAACCATGTAACCATGTACACCGTGTGACCTAGTTTTTGACCGGGCATGACCCCCATTCTAACTTGACCTCAATTTCAATGAGACAAACATTTTGTTTAAGTTTCATGAAGATTCAATGAATTTTGTAGTCTCTATAGAGTGTTAACGAGGTTTTTCGATGATTTGACCTAGTGACCTAGTTTTTGACCGGACATGACCCACATTCGAACTTGGCCTAGATTTGATTTGAGGCAATCATATTGAGGCAAGTTTCATGAAGATCAAATGAAATTTGTAGCCTCTAGAGTGTTAACAAGGTTTTTCGATAATTTGATCTAGTGACCTAGTTTTTGACCAGACATGACCCACATTCGAACTTGACCTAGATTTGATTTGAGGCAATCATATTGAGGCAAGTTTCATGAAGATCAAATGAAATTTGTAGCCTCTAGAGTGTTAACAAGGTTTTTCGATAATTTGATCTAGTGACCTAGTTTTTGACCAGACATGACCCACATTCGAACTTGACCTAGATTTCATTGAGGCAAACATTTTGTTTAAGTTTCATGAAGATCCAATGAAATTTGTAGTCTCTAGAGTGTTAACAAGGTTTTTCGAAGATTTGACCTAGTGACCTAGTTTTTGAACGGAAATGACCCAGATTCTAACTTGGCCTAGATTTCATTGGGGGCAATCATATTGATGAAGTTTCATGAGGATCCAATGAAATTTATAGCCTCTAGAGTGTTAACAAGGTTTTTTGACCTAGTGACCTAGTTTTTGACCGGACATGACCCACGTTCGAACTTGACCTAGATTTCATTAAGGCAAACATTGGGACCAAGTTTCATCAAGATCCAATGAGATTTGAACCTGGTAGAGTGTTAACGAACAATTGTGGACGGACGGACAGACGACGGACATCCAGCGATCCTAAAAGCTCACCTTGGCACTACGTGCCAGGTGAGCTAAAAAGAGCAAACCACTGGTGAATGTTGTTAATGGAAATGAAGTTATTTTTATTGTTTTCTATCATTTTTATGAGAAAATTTGTTGGGCCCACAATTTTCAACAAGAGACCCAGAGGGTCACATTTCGCTCACCTGAGGACATTGTACCATAGAATCTGACTGGGCAAGACAACATTTTAATATAGCTATGACCCAGGTGCCATAATTTGATCTTGGTAGAGGACCACAATGCGAAGCTACATGTCAGATATTAATGATCTGGGCCTTACGGTTTAAGAGAAGAAGATTTTTTAAGGTTTTCCTATAAAAACTGATTGGGTGGGGCCAATTTTGACCCAGGTGTCATAATTTGAACACACTTGACACACAAGGCAAAGCTATATGTCAAATATTAATGATCTGGGCCTTACAGAGCAGAAGATTCTCAAAGGTTTTCCTATATACATGTATGTCTATGTAAAACTGATAAGCCCCGGGGCGGGGCCAAATTTGATCCAGGGGTCATAATTTGAACAATCTTGGTAGAGTACCATAGGGCAAAGCTACATGTCAAATATAAATGATCTTGGCCTTACGGTTTCAGAGAAGAAGAAATTTAAAGGTTTTCCTATGAAAAACTAATAGGCCCGAGGGCATGGCAATTTTTGGCCCGGGGGTCATAATTTGAACAGTCTTGGTAGAGGACCACAAGGCAAAGCTATATGTCAAATATTAAAGATCTAGGCCATACAGTTTAAGAGAAGACAATTTTTAAAGGTTTTCCCATATAAGTCAATGTAAAACTGATAAGCCCCGGGGCGGGGCCAATTTTGACCCAGGAGTTATAATTTGCACAACTTTGGTAGAGGTCTATAAGGCAAAGCTACATGTTAAATATAAGTGATCTAGGCCTTACAGTTTCAGAGAAGAAGATTTTTAAAGGTTTTCCTATGAAAAACTGATAAGTCCGAGGGCGGGGCCATTTTTGGCCCGGGGTCATTATTTGAACAATCTTTGTAGAGGACCACAAGGCAAAGCTATATGTCAAATATTAAAGATCTGGGCCTTACAGTTTCAGAGAAGAAGATTTTTAAAGGTTTTCCTATATAAGTCTATGTAAAACTGATAAGCCCCTGGGCGGGGCCAATTTTGACCCGGGGGTCATAATTTGAACAATCTAGGTAAAGGACCATAAGGCAAAGCTACATCTCAAATATTAATGATCTAGGCCATACAGTTTCAGAGAAGAAGATTTTCAAAGGTTTTCCTAAGAAAAACTGATAAGCCCCAGGGCGGGGCGGTCAAAATTTGAACAATCTTGGTAGAAGATCATTAGGTTATGATACATACCAAATATCAAAGGTCTTGGCCTTTTGGTTTCTGAGAAGAAGATTTTTAAAGAGTTTCTTATGTATTAAAAGTTGTCTATAGGGTCATGTTAGAAAATCTGGTCCCAAAACAAGGGGAATAACTCTAGCCAAAAACTTTGAACATTATTTCGTTCCCCCTTGTCACTGATGCTTCTGATAAAAATTGGTTGAAATTGGGTCAGTAGTTTCTGAGGGGATGTTGTTTGAAAATGTGGACGGACGACGGATGACGGACGCCGGACGAAGAGCGGTCACAATAGCTCATCCTGAGCCTTCGGCTCAGGTGAGCTAAAAAGGGCCCCCTTTTTCATGTCCAGTGGGACCTGCGGCCCATGGTTTTGGATTTCTAGGCAGAACACTGTTCTAGCATTTCAAAGTATATCAACCACAGATAACTATTGCCACAATGATTAGATTTCAACAATAATTGCACTCCTTCGAGAACTTACAGCTATATACTTTGGGCAAGAGTGATATGCTGTTAGATATGACATTTTCAGCAATTCAAGGGCAGATAACTCTTGACTTATCTGTCTGATTTCAACCATAATCTCACTTATTTGAACTCTTATGGTCATTTACAATCTTAGCAAGTTTGAAAAAGACTGGATAAAAATTGTGGCCTCTGGAGTGTAAACACCGTTAAATATAGCATTTTCAGAAATTCAAAGGTAGATTACTCTAGACATATTCGTCCTATTTCAACCCTAATCAAACTCATCTGAAATCTTATGGTCATATACAATCTGAGCAAGTTTGAGAAAGATTGGATAAAAATTGTGTCCTCTACAGTGTAAACACTGTTAAATAAGGCATTTTCAGCAATTCAAAGGTAGATAACTCTCGACTTATTAATCTGATTTCAACCATAATCAAATTGAGCTGATCTCTTATGGACATATACGATCTGTGCAAGTTTGAGAAAGATTGGGTAAATATTGTGGCCTCTAGAGTGTAAACACTAGAATTGTTGACGATGAACGACTAACGACTGACATTCAAGGATGGTAAAAGCTCACCCTGAGCTAGCTCAGGTGAGCTAAAAAGTTCACCTTTATACAGTCATAGATTTTTTCATACCAGGGGTCATGATTTGAACAATCTTCGTAAAGGATCATAAGGCAAAGCTAGATGCCAACTATAAAAGATCTTGGCCTTATGGTTTCAGAGAAGAAGATTTTTAAAGGTTGAAAACGGACCAGTCGTTTCTGAGAAGATTTTTTTAGATGTTGTGCATGGTTGCCATGGCAACAATACCAATGGTCCCACCCACTTTTTTTTAACAATATTTGAAGCTCACAACTACAGTATGTACCTGACCAAGTTTGGTTAAAATTGGGCCATTGGTTTCAGAGAAGTTATTTGAAACAAATTGTGAACAGACGACAGGGACACTGACGTATGACAACAGATCACAATAGCTCACCTTGAGCACTTTGTACTGAGGTGAGCTCAAAAGGTGCATTGCTAAAAATGCCTTAAAATCCTTGGTTATGTGACAAAAAAAATCTGTCACTCGTCCATCTCAACCTCATCTAGAATAGAAAAGTTATTAAGCTCGCCAAGATACGCTTAATAATATAATAAATATTTCAATTCTAGACTCGACTGAGACAATCTTGTCTCAAAGATCGAAGAGTTACAGATCCTAGATCAGGGCTCCAGATAAGAGGGAGTTAACTGCACAAATCCAACATTTTCTCACTTATTTTAGCATCAAATCCTATGATGTTACTACTCATTAGAATCGTCTCTTCGAGATGATTCTAATGAGTAGTGACACCATAGGGTTTAATACAGAAATAAAGATTTTAGTTTTTGAAATATCCCCCTTATCTGGAGCCCTGCTATATGTCTTCCTCAATGTATCTCTCTAACTCTTCTTGGCTATAGATCTTCTAGCTTACAAAAAGCTTTGATAGTCAAGTTTTCCCTGTTTACATAGCTTTCCAACAGCTCTGAGCATATACAATACCTTAACATGTACACTGACCAGTCGGTCAGGTCTTCCAAAACCAGGAATCAACATGAATGGATAAACCTGTCATTTTCATACAGATTGGTATATAATAAAAGTCAAATCCATTTTTTTAAAACGAGATTCATGATGGCCCTGAATTGTTCACCTGGCAGCCAAAGGTTATGGTCATGGTGACATTAAAATAAGGGAAGTGGTTTCAAAACAGGATTTGTAAGATTTTACTGAAGCAATTATCAAGAAAACCTCATTCATGCACTTGCAGCCATGTTTTTTAAAGCTGGAAAAGTTATTTCAAGAAATATTGTAGAGGGTCACCATGGATCATTTGTGTAAGATAATTAGTGGTTTCAAACAAGAAGATATTTGAAGTTTTCACTATAGCTGTTGAAGGTGAGCTGACCCCCATCCCCATGGTTTTGAGAAAGTACATGTATGGCTGGCCTTTAGATATGGGAAATTTTGCATTGAAAATGACACTTTTGGGGAAAATTTACATATCAAATTCAACTTTTAGACCAAAAAAGATTTTTTTCAAGCATTGGGGAATTTTGACCAAATTTTGGGGTGAAAAATAAACTTTTTTGATTGGAGCCGCATAGCAGCCCCAAAAATGGCATAAAAAAGGATGGACTGGTTGCAATGTATTTCAGCAAATAGAATTATTTTGAGATATCTGTTGAGTGTCATCCATGGATCATTTGTGTAAAATTATTTTCAATTTGGACTAGTAATTTCTGACAAGAGGATTTGTTTTTAGTTTTCAATATAGCAGTATAAGAAACAAGACTGTATTCAATAAACACGAATGTACCTGGTGGCATCCTTGCTAATATATTCTGAATCTTTTCTTTTCTCTAAGTCCACATTAGGTCAAGGTCAAATTTAAATTGGGTGATATGTGTGGATTGGAGATTGACCAGGACAATAACTGTGAAGTATCAAAGCATTGTTTGTAGTATTTAAAGTAGTGATGCTACTAGACCAAACAGTAAAGTCTAGTTAACCAAGCAAAAGCCAGTTTAAAATATTCTAGCCCAAATTAAGTCAAAGTCAAATTGTGGTTGGGTGATATTGGTGGATTGGGAATGGTCCAAGGCAACAATTGTATAAGTAACAAAGTATTTGCAGATTTTAGAAGAAATGGTAACATCTGGTTTACCTCATACACACTGACTGACGCACATGGCAATCAATAAATATATGCCTCCAAATGTATTGATGACAGGGGCTTAAAAATTGCTCCACCAGCTGCTAAGCAAGGCAAATTAATTTCAGAAATCTGGTAGAACGTCACCCATGGCTTTATAATTGTGTAAAATTATTTTTAACTTAGACCGGTGGTTTCAGCCAAAAAGATTCTTTAAGGTTTTACTTTAACCATTATAGGTAAACTTTTTCCACCCACCGGAGGCCATGTTTTCAAGCTAAGAAAATTATTAAATCCATAGACGGTCACCAATGGATCATTTGTGTAAGATAAATTTCAAATCAGACAAGTGGTTACAACAAGTTAAGTTGCCCTACCAACTAGCAGCCATTATTTTAAGATAGGAAAATTATTTTAAGAAATCAGATAATTCTGTACAGGTGCAAAGCTACTGAAAACAAAAGGGGAGTATTTCAAAAAATTAAATCTTTATTCTGTTTTAAACTCTATGGTGTCACTACTCACTAGAGACAATTCTAATGAGTAGAAATACCATAGGATTTGGCACTAAAATGAGTGAGAAAATGTTGGATTTGTTCAGTTTACTCCCTCTTATCTACAGCCCTGGGGCCCGTTTCATAAAACATCTTACGACAAATGATGTCGTAAGTCAAAACTTTAAAATACATATAATCTCTGATTTCTCTATCTAATCCTGTCTTGTGACATCTTTTTGGAATCGTCTTTTCAAGACGATTCCAAAAAGATGTCACAAGACAGGATTAGATGGAGAAATAAATAATAATTGAACGTTTTATAATCTGACTTACGACAACGTTTGTCGTACGAAGTTTTATGAAACGGGCCCCAGTATAGTATGGGTGTAAAAATGAAAGACTTACATTGAGTAATGGTGTGAGGAGCTTAGCACATGTTCTCACAGCTTCTGTTCTTATTTCCTTGTGCTCACTGGCCAAGTAATGCTCTGCACAGTGTCGTACAAACTGGGTGAGAGAATGACCTGAAAAATTCAACAAAACCATCAACTTAAACCTTTACCCCATAGCCTGTTTCTAGTTGTAAAGAAATATGGTAGCTTTAAACCTTTACCCCATAGCCTGTTTCTAGTTGTAAAGAAATATGGTAGCTTTAAACCTTTACCCCATAGCCTGTTTCTAGTTGTAAAGAAATATGGTAGCTTTAACCCTTTACCCCATAGCCTGTTTCTAGTTGTAAAGAAATATGGTAGCTTTAACCCTTTACCCCATAGCCTGTTTCTAGTTGTAAAGAAATATGGTAGCTTTAAACCTTTACCCCATAGCCTGTTTCTAGTTGTAAAGAAATATGGTAGCTTTAACCCTTTACCCCATAGCCTGTTTCTAGTTGTAAAGAAATATGGTAGCTTTAACCCTTTACCCCATAGCCTGTTTCTAGTTGTAAAGAAATATGGTAGCTTTAACCCTTTACCCCATAGCCTGTTTCTAGTTGTAAAGAAATATGGTAGCTTTAACCCTTTAACCCATAGCCTGTTTCTAGTTGTAAAGAAATATGGTAACTTTAACCCTTTACCCCATAGCCTGTTTCTAGTTGTAAAGAAATATGGTAGCTTTAACCCATAGCCTGTTTCTAGTTGTAAAGAAATATGGTAGCTTTAACCCTTTACCCCATAGCCTGTTTCTAGTTGTAAAGAAATATGGTAGCTTTAACCCTTTAACCCATAGCCTGTTTCTAGTATTTAAGATATGTGACCTATTAAAGCAGGCTGAAAGTAAAGCAGAATGTGCCCTAGGGCACATTCTGCTTTTCTTTCAGCCTACTTTAAGTTACTATCTGCTAGTATATAGAAACTATTTCTTATAGTACATATTCATGACAGTATAAAATGGAACTATTTCTTTGGCGGATGAATAAAATTAATGTGCTCAAAGTCGCTTCTATAAGGGAAAGGGTTAAGCAGGTTGAAAGTAAAGCAAAATGTGCCTGAAGGTGCATTCTGATTAACTTTAAACCTGCTTTCAGCTACCATCTGCTTCTATTAGGGTAAGGGTTAAACGTAAAAAGAGACCTCTTCAACTCATGTTGTTGATGCTGATGCTGGCTGAATCCAACTGGCCAGAAAAGTGTTGAAAGATAGAACAAGAGGTAAAATTCAGCTATTAGAAGTTTAAGGAGGTTTCTCAGCAGCTTGTTGTGACACATATCTCACATACCTTCAAAGTCAAAGCTTCCAAGTGTCTTCAATGCCAGTGTGATATTGGTTACATCTTGGCCCTCAGTGACTGTACCAGTTGATCCTGAATGTACAATTGCACCAAACATAAACAGCATCTATCAGAACTTGTTCATCTACACTAACCCATTACCCTATAGCCTGTTTCTAATTTTGAAGACAGGTGCTCACTTACAGCAGGTTCAAAGTAAAGCCTTCTGCTTTACTTTCAGTCTGTTTTAAGCTATTATCTGCTACAATATTTCTTATGATACATGTTCATGATTGTATAAAGTGGAACTATTTTCTACAGTGAAGGAATAAATTAATGGAGTAAAAAGGTGTATTTAGGGGTTAATGGGATAAACCCACTGTTTGTTTTGTAGGTTGAATATGCAATAAATCCCTCTATTACCAGTGCTTATATAACAAGAGGTGTCAGAGAGACAACAAAGCTCATTGGTGGCACATTTTTTAAGTTAAAGGCAGAATCTGAGGTTAAGGTTATAGGGCAAAATTTGTGTGTGCATGGAAAAGTCTTGTCCATAAACACATATGTACCAAATATGAAAGCAATATTTCAAGGGACATAGAAGTTATAAGTATTTTCTTAAAATTGTTACCCTGTTCAGGACAACGCAGATGACAACAACCATGCGGGGTAAAGCAAAAGCTAGTCCAATACTTTGTATAGGCGAGCTAAAAATGTAGACTAGATAATACATGCCCTTGCTAAATGCAAAGTCTAACCAGTGAAATATAGCTCAACACAAAGTATAATCAAGATATAATACGGGTGGAAGGAATGGACAATACACTGAATACTTAGTGTTAATCTATTTGTCTACCATATTAAATATCCCTCCACTACCATGGCTGAGGAATAAGACTGACAGGTTCTTGAAAATATTGACAATTCATCACAATCTGCAGTGCAAACAGTTTAGAGCCTGATCCAACGCTGAGTGACATTGTGTCTGATTGAACTCAAACCTATTTGCAACAGATGTAAATGATTTACCTCAAACATTATTACAAGGAGTGTGTTATTATATACCTGATGAAGGCATTGCTGACGCTGGGCTCCGTGGAGCCCCTGGGTGCTTAAGGGGTCGGCCCATCAGTATCTGTGATAAGGTCTTCAGAAGACCATCTTGAATCTCCTTCTTTAACTGTGGTATCTGAGCTGCCAAGTCTCTCAGGGATGCTGTCAGGGCTGGGCTCAAACCTGTGACCAGCATGGAGTCCAACAAGTCATGTACATCCTTTCTCATGCCTGGACCTATGGCTTTGGCAAGCATACTGATGCATGTGAACACAGTTGGGTCAACAACAAAATTCTTCTGCTTTCTGAAAGAAAAGGTAAGTATTATCCCCCTTGGTGTTATTGCTGAATGCATGAAACAAACAAGAGGGCCTGAAGGCCCTGATATTGCTCACCATTTGTAATGAAGCCTGATAGCTTTACCTTTGAATTTTATCCTTTTTATTCTAAATCCATTCAAGTTTGTCAACCTACTCTAGTATAGTAGAGTACATCAAAGGCAGATTACTTGAGCCTAAACAATACTGAAATGAAGCCTTTTTCTAGCATTTCAAAGTATATCAAGAGCAGGTAACTTTTGCCACAATGATTAGATTTCAACAATAATTGCACTCCTTTGAGAACGTATAGCTATATACTTTGTGTACAAGTATAATTAAAATCCATTGAAAACTGTAGTTGCAAGAGTGTAAAAACTGTAAAATATGTCTTTTTCAGCAATTCAAAGGTAGATAACTCTTGATCTATTTGTCGGAATTCAACCATAATTACCCTCTTATGGTCATATACAATCTGGGCAAGTTTGAGAGAGCTTGGATAAATATTGTGGCCTCTAGAGCGTAAACACTGTTAAATATGTCATTTTCAGCAATTCAAAGGTAGATAACTCTTGACCTATTAGTCTGATTACAGCCATAATTTAACTCATTCGAAGTCTTATGGTAATATACAATCTGAGTAAGTTTGAAAAAGATTGGATAAAATTTGTAGCCTCTTGAGTGTAAAAACCCTTAAATATGGCATTTTCAGCAATTCAAAGGTAGATAACTCTCGACCTATTAGTCTGATTTAAACCATACTCAAATTCAATCTGAACTCTTATAGTCATATACAATCTGAGCAAGTTTGAGATAGATTGGATAAAAATTGTGAACTCTAGAATGTAAACTACGTAAAATATTGCATTTTCAGCAGCTCAAAGGTAGATAACTCTGATCTATTTGTCCGATTTCAACCAAAATCAAACTCATCCGAACTCTTATGGTGATATACAATCTGGGCAAGTTTTAGAAAGATTGGGTAAATATTGTGGCCTCTAGAGTGTAAACACTGTAAATATGGCATTTTCAGCAATTCAAAGGTTGATTACTCATGACCTAATTGTCCGATTTCAGCCATAATCAAACTCATCCGAACTCTTATGGCAATATACCATCTGAGCAAGTTTGAGAAAGATTGGATAAATATTGTGGCCTCTAGAGTGTAAACACTAAAATTGTTGACGCCGCACGCCGGACGACGCACGCCGGACATTCAAGGATTGCAAAAGCTCACCCTGAGCTAGCTCAGGTGAGCTAAAAATATGACATGTATTTGGACATGACAATATCTGAAAGGCCTGTAGAGGTTGAAATATTAGAAAAGAGCGACTCAATAATTTCATGCTATCTTAGTGCCGGGGTTTTTGAAATACGCCCCCCTTATCTGGAGTCCTGAGTGCCCATTCTGGAATATTTTTATCTTCATTACGTATGTATGGACAAGGGTAAAACTATATGCAAGTGTAACAGTACAGTTTTTCCCAAGTCAGTTTTTGGCCGGGGAAATAAACGACTGGTAGGTTTTTTCCCAGGGGAAAAACTGACTAGCCCAGAAGCTCCTCTAATAGTCTAGGCTCATTTTGTCATGAAATAAAGATTTGTGCATATTTTTTGTTTAATGCAAAACCGCAATTGGTTTTGAGACAAAATATCATAAGCTTTGAGAAACGAGAGTTGTCAGAGAGACAGCAAAGCTCGCCATCGTCACATTTAGAAACTTAAACGCAGACTAAAAGGGCAAGGTCACAAAGGTCAACCTTCTTGCTTGCATGAAAAGGTCTTGTCCATATACACATGCAAACCAAATATGAAAGTAATACCTCAATAGATACGTATAGAAATTAGAAGTATATTTCGAAACCTAAACATGGACCCTAAGTTTAAGGTCACTGGGGTCAAATTTTTTGCTTGCAATTTAAAGTCTTGTCCATATACACATGTATACCAAATATGAATGGAATATCTCAGTGGACATAGGAGTTATAGGCATTTCGAGAAACCTAAACACAGATTTTGAAACCTTAACATGGGCCCTTACTTCAAGGTCACTGGGGTAAAAATATGTGTGTGCATGGTATTGATGGTAAGGTCTTGTCCATATACACATGTATACCAGGTAAGAAAGCAAATTCTCGAGGGACATGGGAGTTGAAGACATTTTTTTTAACTTAAACCCAGATTTTTAAACTCAAAATTCAAAATGGCGTCCAAGATGGCCACAACAAACAGAACATTATAACTATTACAACTAAATGGAAACATCAAAATGAGGCTCAAGGTCAAACTTATATTCCTAATTTCAAGAAGTCTGTTTGACTAAAGTAAATAAATAATCACTAGGTATTCATTACAAATAAGTAAAAAATCTATCTAATTACTATAGTGAAACCATGTTAGTTCTTGTTCAGAATTTTTTATGAACGAAAACATACAAAAATCATATTCTTAAATCCAGCACCAACCAGTCTCTCTCTGAAAACAAATAATTTTATATATCAGAATGTTTGTACAGGCATGTAGATTATGAAACTGCATCATGCTGTTGTGATATTGTAGGACCAACATCACTATTCAAGATGGTGTCCAAGATGGCCGCCAAAAATATTAAAACATCACGAACATACTAACTATTGTACTTCACTTCTTACTATTTGACACAAAAAATGGCAAGGCACTAAGTGAAGAGAACACTTTAAACAAGAGTGTCTAAGACAATAAAAGTCAAACTCACTTAAGTTAAACATATCCGTATTCCAAACTGTCAAAAAAGGATATGTTCCACATAAGTGATTTTGAAATAATGAAATTAAACTGTAAGGATATGGGAAATTTTGAGATATCTAAGTTTGACTGTACACATGGTTCCAGATAAGGGGGAGTAATCTGAACAAATCCAACATTTTCTCACTCATACTGCACCAAATCCTATGGTATTACTACTTATTAGAACCGTCTCTTCGAGACGATTCTAATGAGTAGTGACACCATAGGGTTTAATGCAGAAATAAAGATTTTAGTTTTTGAAATACTCCCCTTATCTGGATCCCAGTTGTACACTGTTGTACACATGTATTTACTTTGTCTGCAAGTCCCTGGTTGGCAGTGACACCCTAACAATCTCCATGATGCGACTGACGTATTTCTGTATGTTTTCACCCACTGATATTGCCATCAGACCAATGGCCTGGAATGCCGTAGTTTTCTCCCTCTGTGTCTTCAGGGCATTAAGGAGAAATAAAACAGTCTCTTCTAGATACCTATAATCAAAGATAATTATATACAGTAAAACCTCTTTATTATGACCACTAAAAAGAAGGCTTATTGGGGTTTTTAAAAGACAGCTGACAGCTTAAAGAAAGATGAATGTAAAACAGAAAGCTCATAAAGGCTGCCTTAAACACCTGCTAATGAACATAATTTAAGGGGCCCTATTAGAGATGTTTTACTGTATTTTAACTAATACTATTGACTCTAACAATGTTATACCATCTATGATAATACACTCTTTACTTCTAAATCCTTTTTAAGTCAATAGGGATTTAAATTTCATTGCAGGCTAAGTAAATCAAATTGCTATTAGTCCAATATTTCCGGGCCCAAGATTTTGACTTCAAAGTCTATAACCAGACACTTTCAATAAGAGCCCAGGGGCCTTGATGCTTAAATGATAACATAGGCACTTCAGATCAGCTGATTCATAAAGTCTACTTTTTTTTATAGATAATATTGGATTTCAGATCAAAATGAAAGTAACAACTTTGGCCAAGACCATGTACTATTAATTTCAAATCTCTTCACATTAAGTATATTCATTCATTGATCAACATACATCTCTCTGTTACAGGCTACAGCTCCAATACCTAGATTCTTGGCACAATTTGTTAGCAAACGTAATTTAAGATTTGAGATAAGTTGGTGTGTAAAAGATGTCCAATATTATATTAATATAGTTTCAGTAAACTATTCGTGTATTTTGAAAGTATAACTGTTTAACCATTTCATACATACTCCAAAGTTAACACAGACCATAGTCTCACAGTTACTGTATCCTATTAGACTTGCTTTTTAATGTGTTTTTCTGGTGAAAGATGGTAACAGAGATGATAACAAAACAATTCTTAACCCTTTCCCTCATAGAAGCGACTTTTAGCGTATTTAATTTATTCCTCCGCTGAAGAAAATAGTTCCAGTGTATACCCTCATGAACAATTACCATTACAAATATTTAATATAGCCTAGCAGAATTTAGCTTAAAGCAGGCTGAAAGTAAAGCAGAATGTGCCTTCAGGCACATTCTGCTTTACTTTCAACCTGCTTTAAGTGGTCACCTGTCTTCAAAACTAGAAACAGGCTATGAGATAAAGGGTTAAATCTTTCCCACATAGAAGCACCTTTTAGTGCATTTAATTTATTCCTCTATCGAAGAAAATAATTCAAATTCAAACACTACCAAAATAAATATTTTCTATATTCTAACAGATGATGGCTAAGCCGCTTAAAAGAGACTGAAAATAAAGCAGAATGCGCATTAAGGTACATTCTGCTTTACTTTCAACCTGCTTTTCATACTCACCTGTATTCAAAACTAGAAACAAACTATGAGATTTAGGGTTAAGAACACTATGCCAAAACTGTTTGAAAACATTTGAATGTCTTTCAGGCTCTAAAAAGTTTCAAAGATAAAAGAAAGTTAATTTGACAAAAAATTATAAAGCAGTCGATAATACGTTAAGATTAGGGTTAACAAAATGCAAATGCAACCAATTCAAATGATTTCAAGTAAAATATACTACACTTGGTCCAAGATTATACAGCTTTTTAGTTGAGTCTGAGATCATTTTCAAGCATTTGATTGGTCAGTTTTGAGGGTGTCCTGGGTTCCAAATAAAGGGGGTATTTCAAAAACTAAAATCTTTATTTCTGCTTTAAACCCTATGGTGTCACTACTCATTAGAATCGTCTCAAAGAGACGATTCCAATGAGTAGTAACATCATAGGATTTGATGCTAAAATAAGAGAAAAAATGTTGGATTTGTGCAGTTTTCTCCCTCTTATCTGGAGCCCTGGTGTCTTACAATCTACAGAATAGTTCTGGACTGAAGGCTGCCATTCGTGGGAAGACTATCAGTAATGTCTGTTGTACATAGGCACTTCTGCTGGATCGGTTACGAAGGACAAGACCAGACACCTGCCAAAGAACAATTAACCCATTACTCCATAGATACCTATTTTTACGCCTGTAATTTATTCTTGCACTGAAAAAAATAGTTCCTCTTTAAACAATTATCAATATGTATCATAAGAAATAGTTCCTATATTTTAGCAAATGGTAGTTTTGAACTCTAGTCACGTATATATGCATTCTTTGCAAACAGTGTACCTGTGAGAGTATACTTGTCCTATGCAAAAGGTGGTAGACCCTAATCAGAGGGCTCCTTAAGGATCTATACTTTTTGTGATATTGTAATACATTGACAAAAACAACCCTAAATAGTCAAGAACAAAGTAGACTAAATTGGAAACTGGATTCTAATTGTCTATTTGAAGTTTCAGGGAGGAAAATGTTAAAGCAGGCTAAAAGCACATTCTGCTTTACTTTCAACCTGCTTTAAGTAGTCCCCAATCTTCAACACTAGATACAGGCTATGGAGTAAATGGTTAATTAAACATTAACCAGATACTGTTTTAACAATGAAACTACCAAACATAGTACTTCCATGCAAACATAATTTAGTTACTGCATTACTAGGAAAGAAAACAAGAGGACCTGAAGGCCCTGATATCGCTCACCTGTTGTACTGAAGCTTGATAGTTTTACCTTTCTGTTTCATCCGTTTTAATCTAAATCCATTCAAATTTGTAGTATAGCATGTAAACAATTTTGGAATACAACCTCATAATTCTTGTATGGTAGAGTACATCAAGGGCAGATAACTAGACCTTAAACAATACTGAAATGAAGCCTTTTCTAGCATTTCAAAGTATATCAAGGGCAGATTACTAGTGCCACAATTATTAGATTTCAACAATAATTGCACTCCTTTGAGAACTTATAGGTATATACTTTGTGTGCAAGTAAAATCAAAATCCATTGAAAACTGTAGTTGCAAGAGTGTAAACGCTGTTCGATATAGCATTTTCAGCAATTCAAGGGCAGACAACTCTTGACCTATTAATCTGATTTCGACCATAATCACACTTATTTGAACTCTTATGATCATAAACAATCTGAGCAAGTTTGAAACAGACTTAGAAAAATTGTGGTCTCTAGAGTGTAAACACCCTTAAATATGGCATTTTCAGCAATTCAAAGGTAGATAACTCTAAACCTATTAGTCTGATTTCAACCATAACAGAACTCATCTGAACTCTTATGGTCATACACAATCTGAGCAAGTTTGAGATAGATTGGGCAAAAATTGTGGCCTCTAGAGTGTAAACACCCTTAATTATGCCATTTTCAGCAATTCAAAGGTAGATAACTCTCAACCTATTGGTCTGATTTTAACCATAATCGAACTTATCTGAACTCTTATGGTCATACACAATCTTAGCAAGTTTGAGATAGATTGAATCAAAAGTGTGGCCTCTAGAGTGTAAACAACCTTAATTATGCCATTTTCAGCAATTCAAAGGTAGAATACTCTTGACCAATTGGTCCGATTTCAACCATAATCGAACTCATCCAAACCCTTATGGTTATATACAATCTGAGCAAGTTTGAGAAAGATTGGATAAATATTGTGGCCTCTAGAGTGTAAACACTAAAACTGTTGACGACGGACAACGGACGCCGGACATTCAAGTATTGCAAAAGCTCACCCTGAGCTAGCTCAGGTGAGCTAAAAAAAGAGAAAGAAATTCAATCTGTAATTTACCCATCACTCCATAAATATGCCATTTTGCAAATTTAATTTATTCCTACCCTAAGAAAAATAGTTCCAAGTTACACAGTCATGAATATGCACCATTATAAATATTTCCTTTATCCTAGCTGATGGTAGCAAAAAATAAACAACTAAATAATTACCTTTTCATAATTGTTCCTCATTAGCTCCTTACAGAATCTGCTCTCAAATGGTGTTGGTTTACGCTGTATCTGCCTTGCACCAAAGCCGAAGGTGCTGAGGGGTGAAGACTTCTGTTGAAACTGCTGTATAGCCATCAGTCCAGCCTGCAGCTTATTGCGTGAATACTCCTACAACAGGTACAGGGAAGAAGACATAATTTTACATTTGATTCCCAGGGTTTGAGACGATTTATTCCGGATTGAGGAAAATAGTGTTGCCCAGGCTGCAAGATGAGGGTTACATAATTTTACAAGCCACGAATAAATCATCATCTTCCCTGGGAACCAACCATATGAGAAATTTATTATACTGCAAAAAAATTTATGGTTGGAATGATTTATTTCAATCTATTTCATCATGTTTAATTACAAATATGCAGATTTCCGTCAGGCACAGGAATATATTATTTCGACAGGAGGTTGTCCAAGTATCATGAGGTGCTCAATACTGACATTCACGTTATAAAGATAGAGGATAGAATGATGTACAAAACTGAGAACTGATGCAAAATCAAGTGCATCTGAACTCTACATCCTTAACCCTTTACCTGAAAGCCTATTTCTAGTATTGGAAATAGGAGACTTTTTAAAGCAGGTTGACAGTAAAGCAGAATGCGCCTTAAGGCGCATTCTGCTTTACTTTCAGCCTGCTTTAAGCTATCATGTCATAGAATGTAGAAAATATTCCCTATAATATATATGCATGACTGATTAAATTGGAACCATTTTCTTCAGCGGAGGAATAAATCATATTTGCTAAAAGGCGCTTCTATGGGGGAAAGGGTTAACCCCTGAAATCAAACTGTATGCCAATATACAAATATAAACATTCCATTATCATTATTACTGAAAAACAATTCATAGACTTCTTTAAACAATTATTACATAGATACACACTTTTACACCTTCAATTTATTGTCGCACACAAGAAAATAGTTTCACTTTATACAGTCATGACTACATACCATAAGAATATTTTCTAATTTTCTATATCCTACCAGATTATGATTGTAGCTAAAAGTAAAGCAAAATGCTCATTACGGAGCAATCTGTATTAGTTTCAAGCTGATTTAAAAGGTCTATATCTTCAAAGGTATAAACAGTTTGTGGAGAATAGGGTTTATATTAACTCAGCCAAAAGAGAAAGTACCCCTGTTTCTACATTGACTTTACAGTAAGCAAATTTTAAAGCTCCATATCTTTTAGAGTACCATATCAACTCCAGTTTTGTTTGGGATTTTAAAGGTTGATATGTTAATCAATGCATTCCAGTAAAAACATTCAGATGAAACGACACATTTGACGACAATGAAACACTTAAAATTTATTCTTATTTCAAATCAAAGGGAGGTTATTTGATATTATAAGACTTTCTAGTCTTAATAACGCCATGAATAGTGTAAAGAATGAAAGTCTAATGTGATTTTTTTTCTTTAAGGTTAAGTTCTAGCTGCTGAATATGAGCACATTTGTTTTTCTTCTATGGAAAACGTTTCTGAGCAAAAATGCTGTTTTTAAGAAAAAGAGTTATAGACCTTTTATTTTCAATACAATGTACCAGTTATTTAGCAACAATTGCTTATTGTCGTCTGCCTCTTTCTACAAAATATTGAATACAGATTATGTATGAGAAGCTGATAATTTAGAATACAAAAGTGGGTACTTTCTTTTTTGGCTGAGTATATATTTCTCATGATTAGCTCCTTAACCCTTTCCCCCATGGAAGCGCCTTTTAGCGAATATGATTTATTCCTCCGCTGAAGAAAATAGTTCCAATTTAATCTGTCATGAATATATATTATGGGTAATGTTTTCTATATTCTAGCACATGGAAGCTTAAAGCAGGCTGATAGTAAAGCAGAATGCGCCTTAAGGCGCATTCTGCTTTACTTTCAACCTGCTTTAATATGTCACCTGTCTTCAATACTATAAATAGGCTACCGGCGGTAGTGGCCCAATGGTTAACACCTTGGACTACGGTACCAGGGGGCGTGAGTTCGATCCCCCGCCGGACCAGCGGTCTGACTAGGGGATTTTTCTGAATCCCTGATGATGTACAGGAATTTTCTTGAGCAAGACATGTACCGCGAATTGCTCCTCTCCACCCAGGGGTTAAAATGGGTACCTGTGAAGGGTCTGAGTCGGTACTGCGGCTGCATTTGACTACGCCATATGTTAGCAGTGCTCATAGGCAAGATGGCTCGATGATCAGGGGAGTATATGTACAGTCGGCTGTGCAGTCATTCGGACTGAAAGTAGACTTTAACTTGGTATATTTTTTTTTATTTTTAAAGGGTTAAGACATCTCTTTCCTTCCATGATCCTATGCATGCTATATCTATAATCAGTTTGATGATTTTGATGTGTGCTAACAGAGCTTTAGTATTTTGGGTTAAATACCGAAATGAAGCATTCTTTTCAGTTGTCATAATAGCTGGGGTTTAACTCTATTACCTGTTTCTAGTTTGGAAGACAGACAACTTCTTAAAGCAGGTTTAACATAATGCAGAATGTGCCTTTAAGGCTCATTCTGCTTTACATTCAAACTGCTTTCAGCGACCATCTGTTATGAAATAATATAAAAAAATGTCTAATGGTGCATATTCATGACTGTAAATTGGAACTATTTTTTTCTGAGGAGGAATACATTGGAAGCCTTAGGATGTGTCTGTAAAGCTCTGTATGGAGTAATGGGTTTAGCATACCACTTACCTTCATGGTTCTCTCATGCAGGTATTGTTGGGCAGTGATTTCTTCCATCTCCATACGAAGTCTCTGTAAAAGTAATTTAAAAGAAAGTTATAACTCTTATCTGGAGCTCTGTTTTAACCATTAATTATACAATATGTCAAATTTTGGAACCTCAACCTCACTTTAGTCGAAATTCATTGTATTTCTACTGTTCAATTTTTTAAGATAAAACAAATCCCAATTTCTAACTTAAATCTTATCTCATTTAAAAATATGGACATGTTCCACTTAAGCCAGTTCGAAATATCATAGCACTTCTTTAAGTTACTTTAACCCATTACCCAATAGCTTGTTGATAGCTTTTAAAATAAACTACTACTTAAAGCAGCTTGAAAGTAAAGCAGAATGTGCCTAAGGACACATTTTGCTTTACTTTCAGCCTGCTTTAAGCAAAATCTCTGCTAGAATATAGAAAATATTTCGTAAGGTACATATTCATAAATGTGTAAATTGGAACTATTTTCCTCAACTAGAGGCATAAAAAGGCTTGTTTATGGGGTTGGGTTAAATCTTTGTAAGATTATAAAATGTGTGACATGTTCTGTTACCTCAATATCAAATTTGTATGAAAGGAAACATTTCTCAACAAATCTGGATAAGGCTTGAACAGTAAGTAAATTGTTTACTAGTTTCATCTTTATTTAGACTTGTCAGAACATTGTAAACCAACAATGTATTCAGAGTAGGTTCTGTTTATTCCATGAGAGTATGATCACATTCATGATGATATCATCCATGTGTAAAACTATTTTGCTTTGAATGTATGTTACTTGTTATGATGCAGGACCTTTTCACCATAGACTGTTTCTTTGTTTTGAAAACAGGTGACCACTTAAAGTAGGTTAAAAGTAAAGCAGAATGCCATTTAAGGTACATTCTGATTTACTTTCAGCCTCCTTTAAGCTCAAATCTGCAAGGATATAGGAAATGTTCATGTTGCATATTCATTACTGTATAAAAGAGGATAACTCAAATGCTTTAAAATAAAGTGTTTTAAGACTAGATGGCCAGATACGGGTAGTTTTTCAAATACTAAAATCTTTATTTCTGAATTAAACCCTATGGTGTCACTACTCATTAGAATCGTCTCTTCGAGACGATTCTAATGAGTAGTAACACCATAGGATTTGGTTCTAAAAAGAGTGAGAAAATGTTGGATTTGTTGAAATGACTACCTCTTATCTGGAGCCCTGGAAACAGTTAGGTAATATACATGGACAGAAGTGACTTACCTCCCCTTCTACATTACTACATCTGAGGAGCTCATTAACAATCAGTAAGGAACCATGGGCCCAGTCATCACGGGAAAGCTTCTTCTCCCTGCCTATCCCCTCATCATACACTTTATCCACTTCTTCAAAGCATTGCTGACGGAATACATGAAATCATTCATCACATTCTCATTAGTGTAACAACGCGAATGAAAGCTTGCTTTTTGCTTTAAAAATAGCTCTAGAAAAGAGATGAAAAGGAAAGTTGCTCAACAGATCTGGATACGGCTAGAACAGTGTAAGTAACATTGACTACTTTCTTCTAATTGTAAGACTCTTCAGAACTTAAGAAAGAAATTTATATAATTATAATTCAACTTGTGTGAAATGGTCACTCTACAGCATTTAATTAAAACTACCTTTATTTAAGGAATAATTCGAATATTTATTGTATTCATGGAGTTATGAAAAAAAAACCTGGTCACACTGTATGAAACCGCAAAGCGGTTTCATACAAAAGTGTGACCAGTTTTTTTCCCATACCTCCATGAATACAATAAATATTCCGAATTATTCCTTATAATTTAATATCACTTCTGAATTTAAGAAAGTAGTTAAATAGAGAATCTGACGCGAATGTTCTTTTTTAACGCTTTTAAAACGTAGGTTGTAGTCCCTCCGCCATATGTATTTTCCGCAAAAACGCGACGTTGTTATGTAGTAACGTCGACGTCAATGACGTCATTTGGCATCCTGCTTCATGCAGCGCTTGTGAAGAGCAGTTGGGAAGAGTAGTCCTGACAAGGCGTGGCCTGAATTTTATTTTTTTCATGGAGTTATGAAACAAAAGTTACAGCCAATCACAGCTAACCAAATGTAATGAAAACAAACAATATTAAATTATATATATACAGTATACACTGCATTATCCGACCAGTCTGTACGAAGCGTTATGTCGGATAACACAAGATGTCGGATACTTGAGTTCTCCCACTTTTTCAGCATATTTTTGGAATTTATGACAGCCACAGCTATAAACAGGAAGTGACATGTGCAACAGGAAGTATACATTTATGAATGGGATAAAACAGCGGCAAATATCGGAAGAGAAGTATAATCCACTTTCAAATTCATTAATCAAGTGTAAGCACAATGCTTTGTCTTTTCAGCGAATTAACCAACCCAGGTTCGCAATTATGTCTTTTTGGTCTCTACATTTCAAATTTTTCAAACTTTTAAGAAGAGCCCAATGGGGCATATTTCGCTCACCTGAGAATAACTGAAAAATGGAGATAATGATTTAATTATGTCCTTGACGGGGGTCATTTTTTACCCGAGGGGCATAATTTGAACAATCTTGATAGAGGACCTGTAGATGATGCTACGTGCCAAATATCTAAGATCAGGGTACTAGGGTTTTAGACAAGAAGATTTTTTTAAGTTTCCATCGAAAAAATCTATTTTTAGCTCCTGTGACCTACATATGCAACAGACTGCAACCATTTGTACAAAATAGGTAAAGGACATATAGAAGTGTCATCATGCCCAATATCAAAGCTCTGGCCATATCAGTTTCGGAGCAGAAGACGTTTGAAATTTTCACTATATAACTCTTTGTAAAACTGTGACCCCCGGGGCGGGGCCAATTTTGACCCAAGAGGCATAATTTGAACAAAGTTGATAGATGACCTGTAGGTGATGCTATGTGTCAAATATCTAAGCAATGGCCGTTGTAGTTTCAGACAAGAAGATTTTTTAAGTTTTCATTAAAAAAATCTATTTTTAGCTCATGTGACCTAGATATGCAACCCACCAAAACCATTTGAACAATATTGGTAAAGGACATCTAGAAGTGTCACCATGCCAAATATCAAAGCTCTGGCCATATTAGTTTCAGAGGAGAAGACGTTTGAAAATTTCACAATATAACTCTATGTGAAACTGTGACCCCTGGGGCGGGGCCAATTTTGACCCCAGGGGCATAATTTGAACAAACTTGATAGAGGACCTGTGGGTGATGCTATGTGCCAAATATCTAGTTTTTGACAAGAAGATTTTTTAAGATTTCATTATTTTTTCAGGTTGCCAGAGTTCTGCATGTTTTTAATTCTTTGAACAAATTTGAAAGAGCTTGACCCAAGGAACATTTCTGTAAAGTTTGGTTGAAATCTGTTCAGCGGTTTAGGAGGAGATGTCATTTTAAGCAACTGTAAACGACGACGGATGACGCAGGACGACGGACACAGGGCCATCCCAATAGCTCACCTTGAGCCTTTGGCTCAGGTGAGCTAAAAAGTAACACAAGTTCTCGTTTAAAGTGCTCACCAAATAGACCCTTTTGTTAAAGCATGAACTTAAACATTAAAGTGCGATCTTACATACATAACGATAGATCTAGTTACTTATTAAAACATTCTATAGTCATTTCTAAAATGGACAATTGTCCGCTTGGCAAACTGAAATTTACAAACTTTTGAACAAGCAAGGATCCAATTATTATAAGATTTGCTCTGGGTTACTCGGCATCTGATCTGGGTCAAATATCCAAATGCTTTACGCATATTTTTTCATGTTGAAAAGACAACAAAATAAGCAGACAGTTTTTTGACACTTAAACTTTTCGCATTTGTACATGTAATAGGTCTTAGGGCACAACTGATGGCGATAATGATCTATAATTTGGGTTTTCCCCAGGCCCGACTGACAAGCCATCAAGGTGACAGCTGCCGCCGGAGATCAAAGGCGGTAGAATAATGGGGTGAGAAACACGCTATATGTTAATGTAGGGACCAGCAAACTGTGTCGGATACCAGGAAACGCAAGATTCCGAATAATAGAGCCTTAATGCATATAGAAATAAGAAGGGAAATGTTCGGGACCGGATAACTGCGTTGGATATGACACGATTCCGGATAATACAGTTGTCAGATAATGCAGTTTATACTGTAGATTAAGTACTGCATTTAATCATTAAAATAATGTTGTTTTTCAACCTTGTGCAGCGTCTGCACGTGCTTAAGATAACTCTGTCCCCTAGCAACTAGTTGTAAACACTGCCATATTTGGCGACCCTACAACCAGAATAAGCTAGGTTTGTTTACTAGAAAAGTGGGACCCAGGACAATTTATCCTGGGCCAATCAAAATATAGGTTATATTCTGAGTTAGTTAGAACATATTTTTGTGAAATCTTAGTGACTAATTAGTGGCTTGCTTCGCTTCCTGTTAGAACATATTACGAGGGGCGTTCATTTAATTGTGTCACTCTTGCGGTTTTCTGCCCTCCAACTAATAATAGCGCATTGTCTGCTTCACAATGAAGTGATTGTACATATTGACTGAAAATTTCGATTGAATCCGTCAAGCAGTTTAGATATTATTTAAGATTTAAGTTGGTCCATTCATAGACACTGGCTATTGTAGTGTATGTAATGGCGTACGTTGAAATACGGGCTTACGGTAAAGGTCGAAGAATTTTTAAAATGTCGATTTCATTGATATACCTTGACATTTATTTGATAAATTGAAGATTTTCAGTGTCATAAATGCCATTTTCTAATCAAATGAAACAATTTAAAGATTACTAGTTTTACTTATGAACGGCCACTATCCAATTTGGCGAGTGCCAAAGTTTAGGCTGCTGTTGTGGTAAATCTACTAAAACAGCACGCAAGACAAGCTTTTGAATATATAACTGACAGTATTGGTAAAATATCGGGTTCAGATCATATATTTTTGATACGCGATAGTAAAGTTAGAAGTTTTTTGTGTGGTGGACCCTTTATCTTTTTATTGAGAATAATACTACATACTCATGAAATTCGTTGTAATATCCTTGTCGAAAAGCAGAAATATATACAAATTACACCTTTCTGTGCTGCTTAAAAGTGATTTATAATTATAAGCAACACATATAAATAATTTTATCGCCAGATGATGTGTAAAGAAAGATTTAGATCGCTAAATTTAGAAACCAGTCTACTGAAAAGTTCTGAGGAGGGTTTATACAGTCAATATACTGAAAAAAAAGAAGAATTTTTATGCAAAACACAAACCTGCAATCCAAATTTAAAGCTATGCCTCATAAATCAAATTGTAGATTTTCCCCACATATATAATGGTAAATGATTTTCTGTAAAATTAAACGATAACCCAGCTACCCTGTCTGTATTATTCACCGCAATATGGTTTTTATATTTGATTTTCGTTCCTTTTATCGAAGAAAGCTAAATTTTTATGCCGAGGCATCTCTCAATGTAAGCCGGACTGTGCCGATTTACAGTGTTTGCAGGGTACAGCTAAAAAGGGTTATTTTTCCACTTTTTACATTCAAATTTTTAAATAAAATGATATATTTCTGTCAAAGAGGAATGTTTCTAAGGGTTGGACTGAACGAAGTTTGCACGAATCTCATATCTCATATTGCGCCTTTAATGATCCCGGTGACAAAATTAAACGAACGCCCCTCGTATGTGAAATCTAAGTGGCTATTAAGTGGCTTGCTTCGCTTCGCTCGATCTGCCCCTTCTTTACCACTTCACTTAATATATTCTAACTACATATAACGTATGCTACTAATTGCAAGTAAGTATCAAACTACAATGTATTCAAATTAGCTCATTTCCCCATGAAACTTTAAATGGACATTTCCTGTTTCAAATTAGGTACTGTCCATTTTTTTTCTTATTTAAGGTGTTTTTAGTTATATTTTGCAAAAGGACAAACTTTGAAGATCCTGATCACTATAAAGAAGCCCTCTGATCTGGGTCTACAATGTTTACATAAGACAAGACTAGTGTTCTCTTCATATGTACTGTTTGCAAATGATGAGTAAACAGTTAAACCTCTCTTTTGAAGGTTGATTGATTGTATAAAAGTCTTAAAAGACAGGTGACAGCTTAAAGCAAGGTGACAGTTAAACAGAAAGCTCCTTAACCCTTTGAACCCTAGTCCCGCATATAGGCGTCCTTTTCAAACAGTGTACATGAGAATTGTACACTTGTCCTATGCAAACAGTGAAGACCCAGATCAGAGGGCTCCGAAAGGAGCCCTCTGATCAGGGTCTTCACTGTTTGTCATAATGTCAAACATTGACAAAAACCACCCTTAAAAGTCAGAAATGGACTAGACTTAAATGGAAACTGGAAAGGTCCATTCCAAGTTTTAGGGAGGAAAGAGTTAAGGAGTTACATGTTGCTGGCACACGTGGGCCTGGAAGGCCTAGGATGACGTGGAAAGGGTTGACAGAGAGGGATTGCAGAGATTGGAACCTCTCTGCAATCGACCCTCGAGAGAGAGAGACACCTGGAGATCAGGTGTAAGAACTGCCATGCGTGCAGCAAGCCAGCTACCTGGAAGGGGGCCCATTGATGTGGATATTGCTCCTGAGCCTGCACGTTAATCAAAAATCCGATAGTAGTAGTAGTAGTAGCTTTCTGTTTAACTGTCATCTTGCTTTAAGCAATGGCTTGTCATATACACCTATCAATTCACACTTTACTGGTTGTAATACATACACATTACCAGTTGACAGTGCGATACAGAGAGATGTATTTAGCTCGAGACGATTTTGGCGGAAATAGCCGATCTGACGAGCGCGCGAGTCTGATCGGTTGTTTCCGCCAAAAACGTCGAGAGCTAAATGCAACACTCTGTAGCACACTGCCAACTGGTAATGTGTTTATTACATGCCTTGAATACACACCAGAAACAATTAAATAGTTGTTTAAATCATTTTATACCCAAAATTTATTAGTTATTTGAAGCAGAACAAGATTTTTTGTTTGCCACAATGAATAACGCGGCACTTGTACACGTACGTAAATGACGTCACGTTAAATCGAAAGCGAGGTCAGAGTAAAATACAAAGTGGCTGATACAAGGTGGCTGATACAGACTCTTGTATTTTACTGAGCAAATACACGCGGAAAAGCTCGATATCATACAAAGGCATATAATAAAGAGGGTTTACTGTACTCTTCTTCGCGAGGGTTGAATGCTTTAACGTCTGGGCCACAAAGGCACTTTGGTACATTTTACAGAGGGATAGCACAGCAGCAAGTCTTATCTGTCTCAACTATTCCACACTCAGATTAAGATGAATCCTCCACATTTTCAGGATCTTGTATTGTCCGATTTTTCTGAACTGTCCGAGTCATTTTTAGAACAGAATAGTTCATAATGGTAAATAGATAACAGGGTAACATAGGATCTGTATAGTCCTACAGTTTCCAACTTGAGATAAGCATGATCATCGTGCAGCACGAGACAGCTGTGCTAATGTTACTGATATGTTATTCATTCTCAATAAACGTGTTTATGCTAAAACTATTATGTCCATTGCAAACAGTATTGGAGCCAGATCAGACGCCGGGAAACCCGTCGTCTGATCAGGCTTCAAACTGTTTGCCAACCAGATTAAAAAGATAAAATTAATTTTCTACAGTTTTGTGCATCCTGTTTGCGTTTATTCTGGAAATAATCATGTCTTCTCTACTGTACATTACGCACAATAAATACAGCTTTCCGTATCCCTGGCTGACTGTATGGAAATCAACGAGTACGGTGATCATCCCTTTTCAAATTTTAGAATGTTCCAATCTAAAAATAACTGACAGGTCAGAAGAATACACTAATAGTTCAGGGGTGTAAAAAAAATTCAAAAGCTACTCGCCCTGTAGGACTAGTAACTATTCAAATCCACTCGCCCTTCTGCAATATTTGCTCGTCCGTGAATTTTCATATATGATTTATATGTACTAAAACTTTCACAATTTTCTTATTTATTTATCTAAACTCGAAAATATCAATTTATAGGAACATACTGTTTAACTCTTTCAACACTTAAGTACTTCTTGTGGGTCTTGTCATCGTTTCGGCATCCCTGCTATACGCCGAAGAGTGACTGTAAGATAGTTTTGTTAGTTTGTTTACATTTTGACATGTAGCGGGAAAACTAACAGTGCTTCCGTTTTTTTCGGCATGTAAAATTTTGACTTGTTCAAATTAGGTACGAAATCGTCAAAGCTTTATATTAAGAAATGTTCGCAGTTTGACGGATGGTTGAACAATAAAACACGTTATAACACTATTATGCATACTTTAATTTTATAATTCGAATAAATATGTGACCCATCACTCGATACTTTTGACACAAATAAACCTTTTTGGGCCGAAACTTTCGTACTTCGAAGGACGAATAAAGAAGAAACAAGCCGGTGCCCGTGAATCGGAATGCCTCTAACTTCTTCGTTGATAATAGTGAAATGTACAACATTGTAGAAAATGTGTCTTTGAAGTTTGATATTGACACACGCGGAGAATTTCAGCCGTTTTAATTTGCACTCTATTTACACTGCGCAAAGTTATTAGTTAGGAAAATACCAGACCAAAAGATCCACTCGCCCTGAGGGTCGAGCATATATTTGAAAGCAGTGGAATTTTACACCCCTGTAGTTGTGTTTATTTACCTTTAACTCATTGACCCCTGACACTTCAAATGGACAATTCTAGTTTCACATAAAGTCAAGTCCATTTCTGACAATCTAGGGTTGTTTTTTAAAAATTCATTGCAAAGTAAAGAAAATAGTGCAAACCCTGATCAGACAGTTCCTTTAGAAGCCCTCTAATCAGGGTCTACTGATGCATTTGTGTATTCTTCACTAATACGCTATTTGTAAAGGATGAGTATACTTGTGGCTAAGGCAGATTGGGCTAAACAGGAGGAATGATGTCTCTTCCATTATACTGGGGCCCTTTTCATAAAACTTTGTACGACAAAAACGATCGCAAGTCTAAATTTTAAAATACATTTAATTTCTGATTTCTCCATATAATCCTGTCTTGTGACATCTCTTTGGAATCGTCTTTTCAAGACGATTCCAAAGAGATGTCACAAGACAGGATAAGATGGAGAAATAAATAATAATTGAGATTTTTATAATCTGACTTACGACAACATTTGTCGTACGAAGTTATATGAAACGGGTCCCTGGTATGCTCTGTAAGTTGTGCATGTTTGTACCTTGTACCACTGCGATGTCTGGCTGGCCTTGCCCTCTCTTTGTGATGTCACTGTCAAGGCTGCCCTTAGGGCTGCTACAGCTCCTTCACGAATCATTGGCTGAGCAAAAATAAATAAATCTCTTTATAACCACTTCACTGCCTTACCCCGAGCACAAAAGTTGTTTGCAAACAGTTTGGACCCTGATCAGACGCCGCGTTACGCGGCGTCTGATAAGGATCCAAACCGTTTGACACTCATTTCAATACTTCTTCAGTCAAAATAGCAAGAATTAAAATTTAAGAAATAAAAGCAGATGACAATTGTTATGAATTGATGACGTCACCGCAGTGAAGGGGTTAAAGTCATGACCTGTTTCCAATATCTGAGGCTTGAAGCTAGTTGGGTATGAGGCACTTCATCCTCCAAAGATGCTCAACACACTAAATTGTCTATCCCCAGCTGAAAAGCTATCAGATATGTGCAAGAATTGTAACAATGTGTATGTAGGGGAAACTGGCCGCAAATTCGGCACTAGACTAGTTGAGCACAAGAAAGATTGTGATACAAGAGTAAAACCCACTTACACTAGGGCAAATAGAAAAATGTCAGAAAGCACGATGGAAAAAAGTGCAATCACAGACCACCAAAACATAAACAATCATCAGATAGACTGGGAGGGGGCAAATATAGTAGAAAGGGAAAGTGACTGGAGAATGAGAAAGACAAAGGAGGCAATACACATCAGGACACAGGGGGCGGTAATGAACAGGGACCAGGGGACCTTCCTTTCCGGGATCTACGACCCTCTTTTCGCCAATCTACGGAAGATTGGCGGAGAGTCCCGAGGTTCAAAGCCGCGAGTGAGAAGTCGTCACGTCGCCAGTAGCTTTGAGGATGTCCACAGTAGTGGACGAAACAGTCAGCAATAAGAAAAATAGTAAGTGTTGTGATTGATGAAAAAAGTATTCTAATTATGGATTTACCAACACAATGAACACTTTCAAGAATATCAGATATGATTAGGACAAGCTTTTTCTACGAACATAGGTCAAAAGTCAAGGTCACAGTGACCTGTAGATGGTACATGACACTCTGTAATACAAAGATGTATTTACACACCAAACTTGCTATCCCTGATAAGGTATAGGAAATATGCCCGTGACATGCCTTTTGAACAATAAAGGTCAGAGGTCAATTTCAAGGTCACAAAGACCTGAAAATGGTTCATAACACTCAGCCATCCCAAGATGTTTTCACACACCAGATTTGCTACCCCTTGCTGATATGGTGTAGGAGATAATGCTCCGAACAGGCTTTTTGAAAAATTGAGTCAAACATCATTATCAAGGTCACAGTGACCTGAAAATGCTTCACAACACTCAGCCATTCAAGATATTTACACACACCAAAAGTTATGGTCATTTAAATAAAAAGTCCTTTTTATCCAGCGACCTTAACCTTTGACCCGAACGGCCCGAATCCTACTCTTCATATGGGTATCATATAGAACAGAACAGATGTTTTATTTGACTTAAGCATACAATCTTATCATCATAACATATATACATAATAACATAAAACTCGGGTACTAAAACTATGAGATACAAGGCATGTTTAACAGAACGATCAACATGGACCATGTACATATATATCATGTGTAAACTTTGTATTTGTTATAGTTTTAAAATAAAATTATCGCTTAATCCTTCACCTGGTGAGGTGTAATATGGTCATGATGACACTAAAATTGGCAAAGCAGTTTCAGAAAAGAAGATTTGTACTTTTCACTGAGGCCATATAAGATAAATCTTTCCCACCCACTGAAGGCATGTTTTTTAAGCCATGAAATTTATATTGAAAAATCTGGTAGTGTCATCCATGGATCATCTGTGTAAAACTATGTAGAAATCAGGCCAGTAGTTTCAGACAAAAAGATTTATTACATTTTCATTGATTTTTTTTTTATATATATTTAGCTCCTGTGACCTATATATGCAACAGCGAAAACCCATTTCAACAATACATGTATTTGTATAGGACCTCCAGAGGTTAGATCTTTCAAATTATCAAAGCTCTGGACATTTTAGTTTCAGAGAAGAAGATATTTAAGATTTCACACTCTTATATCCTCTACAACTATATTGATTGCAACTTTGTACAAGTGTATCATTTCTGAAATTTTGACATGTAAATACACAGCTTAAATATTTCATGATGTAATATTGATCAGCTTTACCACCCAAGCTTCATGTTAAAAATCAATATTGAAGCAGCTTCCTTTTAAATGTCAATGTTAACTCCAGTTAAGCTTATGTTGAAACAACAAGAGGGCCATAATGGCACTGAATCGCTCACCTAGCAGCCAAATGGTATGGTCATGGTGACATTAAAATTGGGCCAGAGGTTTAAGAAACAAGAACCACATTCTGACCAAGTTGCATTTAATTTGATTTGATTTGTTTTTATTTTACGTCGCTTTCAACAGTATTTCAGTCATATCGCGACGTCCAGCTAATCATAGGTGGAGGAAGACCCCAGAAGTCCTTTATGCACTGTTTCAGGCCAAGTTGCATTTAAATCCAATGAGATTTGTAGCCTCTAGAGTGTTCACAAGGTTTTTCTATGATTTGACCTAGTGACCTAGTTTTTGACTGGACATGACCCACATTCAAACTTGCCCTAGATATCAATGACACAAACATTTTGACCAAGTTTCATTAGGATCCAATGAGATTTGTAGCCTCTAGAGTATTCACAACCAATTGTGAACGGACAGGTTAATGTAACAAGAGATAGCCAGGTTAATGTAACAAGAGATGACCAGGTTTATGTAACAAGAGATAGCCAAGTTAATGTAACAAGACACATGATATGACGGACACAGTGCTCTCATAATAGCTCAACTTGGCACTTTATGTCAAGTGAGCTAGAAATGACTGCTTTGAAGTTTTCATTGGACTCCACAAAACAAAAGCATGTGTATGAATATAACAGTTATTAGGAAGTTTTAATAAGACAATGTTATAATTTATTACAAGATTCACAACAGAAAATACCTTTGGGTCTCTCACTGCAGTGAAGATACAATCAAAGAACTGCTGAATTTGTTGAAAGAAAAATGTCGGGGTATTAACTGCTAGTTCTTTAAAACACAGAACCTGAAAAGAACAAAACACTTGATAAAGTAAAGTTTCTGCAATGTTTTGAGAAACGGAAAATTCAAATAAGTCTTCTAAAGTCATAATTGCATGTACACTTGTGTTTAAGTCAGGTGTCTGTTTAAGGCAAGATAAATTCAACAAAAATCTGCTGCTTTAACATGTCACATGTTTTCAACACTGTCAGCTTGCTTTAGTTTCTGACAGTGACCATTTTTATAAAATACTGAAAACAAAAGGTTCATAATGGCCCTGATATCTTTACCTGAGAATATTGAACCTGGTGGTTCAAAATGGGGGCAAAAACTACATTTGTTCATCTATTTGTGTAATTTTTACATCATTATTTTCCACTTGATTTTCCTATTGCAAATTTTAATCAAAGACTGAAAACAAGACTGTGCATTCAATACAACGCTTATGCCCCCATAGGCAGCCTTGACAATAAATACTGAATCTTTTTTTATGTCAAAATTAGGTCAAGGTCAAGGCTTAATTGAGGTTGGGTAATATGGTGGAATTGGTACTGGTCCAAGACATCTGTATATGTATCAAAGCATTGTAGTTCGTAGTATTGACTCAAGATGAAACGGTAAAATCTGGTTAACCCTTTCCCCCATAGAAGCGACTTTTAGCGTATTTAATTTATTCTTCCGCTGAAGAAAATAGTTCCAGTTTATATACTCATAAACAATTAACATAACAAATATTTCTATATAGCCTAGCAGATGATAGTTTAAAGCAGGCTGAAAGTAAAGCAGAATGTGCCTGCTTTAAGTGATCACCTATATTTAATGTTATAAACGGGTTATTGGGTAAAGGGTTAACCTAGAATTAGCCCATTTAAAAATATTCTAAGTCCAATTTAGGTATTGGTCAAGGTCAAAATCAAGGTTGGGTGATATTCGTATGTTGGGAATAGCAACCACTGTATAAGTATCCAAGCATTGAAGTAAGCGGTGTCGACACTAGATGAAACCGTAAAATCTAGTCAACCAAGAAATGGCCCATATACAATTCTCTAAGTCAAAATTAGGTCAAGGTCTAGATCAAGAATGGCTAATATTGGTGGATTGGGTATGGTCCAAAGCAATAACTGAATAAGTATCTAAGCATTTGAGTAAATGGTACTGTTGCTAGATGCAAGAAATGACCCATTTACAATAGTCTGTACTCCAAATTAGTCAAAATGAAGGTTGGTCGAAATTGGTGGTTTAGGTATGGTTAAAGGCAACAGCTGTATACAGGGGCGTGTCTGGACCAATTTTGAGTTTACGCACCATCTCCAGGGGGGTCCGGGGGCATGCTCCCTCGGGGGAAAAAACCATTGGAAAGCCGTACGTGCATTTTGAAGGGGTATTTAGAATATAAAAAACCTTTCTTAAACGATAGTTAAACTATTGTTTTAGAAAGTTGTTTTTTTTTAATTTTAAATACCCCTCACAATGCACATACGGCTGTTTGATGTAATAAAATACATAACTCATTTTTAGTTACATATCAAAAGACAAAATATTAGAGCTATAAGAATATTCTTTGCTTGAATTAAACTGTTAAATTATTTAATTAACAGGGTGTCCACAATTTTAGTGAAGCAAAATTCCCTGACAATTCCCTGACTAAAATCAACTAACCAACTATGTCCGTACGGTTCTGACATGTGTTAGCCTCCTCCTCCCCTCCACCAGGAACGTGTATAAATATACGTTCCTGCCTCCACCTTTTATATTACCATCTGCAATTGCATTACCCTCTATTAATATTTCACTTTAAATTCCCTTGATTTTACCTTCTATTGTACTTGTTTTACATACATGCACATGCATTTTCAAAACTTACTTACACTTTTGAATGAGTGCTAGAAATGCATATCAAAATACAGAGAAAGATGTTTGCTCTCCTGACCTCCTCCTTTGTATGAAGGAAAATACAATTGGGGCACACGTCAGGGGCGTTGCTAAACAAAATTAGTGTATGCAACTTTGGAAAGTTCAACTCCTAAATGGTCTCTGGTGCGTTTTTCACATCCAAACCAGGTAAATTACTACCATACATTTATGCAAGAATTCGACTCCTAAATAACATGAACTGCATAATCTTTTTTATTTTTGATAGATTATTTTCTGGCCATTTTTCTCTAACCCCTACCCTTACCAATCAATACGTGTACACACTCAGACTCTTATTAGGGGGGGGGGGGGGGGTGCTCCCCTGGGAAAAAATGATTTCTAGATGGTCTCTGGTGCGTTCTGGGGGAAGTTTCGCACATTCAAAACAGGTACAATATTAACATAAATCTGTCAAAATTCAGCCACTAATACTTAAAATTGTACGAAACACCTTAAATTGTTATGGGCAATTTTACCAGGTAAAATCTACATTCTCGTAAACGGAATAGTAGACAACCTGAAACCTTATCAGAGGGTGAATTATGTGCGTTGTGTATAATTTGAAGTAGACTAAAGACACTTTTAAAAATATTATTTATGCCTCACCCGGGTAAGGTGGTGATTTTTATTGCATTTTTAGCGATTTTAAATTTTCGATTTTGTCAATTAACTTTACGCACGTGCGTGAGTGCGTAAGCCCAAACACGCCCCTGGTATAAGTATCTAAGCATTTAACCCTTTACCCAATATCCTGTTTCTAGTATTGAAGATAAGTGACTAATTCTAAATTTTAAGTTTTAGGTATTTTGACTTCAGAAATATTAAGATGGGTAGCAAACAGTTTGGACCCAGATCAGACGCCGCGTTATGCGGTGTCTGATCAGGATCTAAACTGTTTGCAAATAACTGTTGTGCTCGGGGTAAGGCAGTGAAGGGGTTAAGTCAGATCTCTTGCCTACATATAAATGCC
Organism: Gari tellinella; assembly: GCA_922989275.2. Lineage (NCBI taxonomy): Eukaryota > Metazoa > Mollusca > Bivalvia > Cardiida > Psammobiidae > Gari > Gari tellinella. Next base: position 60,917,613 of record OV277858.1, read on the forward strand.
TAGTACTCAGACAGCACAGGGTGCATTTGTGTATTACAATACAACAACATTGGTCCTTCATACTTGATATGTAGGGACAATATACAATGGACATTGGTATCCTGCTGAGCCAAAACTACTGTAAGCCTTTAAAGACTGACAGCCAGTTTTCATTTGATTTGTCTGCTTCTGACAATATTGGCAAGAAAGTGTACAAAAACTCACAGCAGCAAGTCTCTTGCCCTCGTTCCTATCCCCAGTTAACCACTCGAGGGCTCTCTTTACTTCAAACTCAACATACTCTGCTGCAAATGTCCCTGAGGATAGTGCCAGTATACCCATTGCTTTGGCAGCCATCTCCATCACTCCTACATCATTGGAAGGCAGCAGATTCCTCAGGTAATTAGCAAAACGACTGATTCTAGTTGTAGTATTCCCAACATCCACACCTATAAGGCTCACTGAAAAAATAATTACAGCTTACAGGCTCTGAGGTTATAAAGCGTTTTAGTTGAGTCTGAGTGTGTTCCCAAGCATTTGATTGGTCAGATTTGAGCCTAGCCTCAAATATGAACACTCAAATGCTTGGGAACGAGTTTAGACTCAAGTCAAAAGCTTTATAACCTCGGAGCGAGGACACCAGATAAGAGGGAGTAAACTGAACAAATTTAATATTTTCTCAATCATCATAGCACCAAATCCTATGGTGTCACTACTAGGGCTGTGCATGCGCGTTTATTTCTTTCAAGAAACGTATTCAATATTTTATTTTCAAGACCATACATATTAAGATACGTATTGCCTGTGAGAATAAAAGGCGAGGTATTTTGTAATATTAAAGTCACAATGCAATACATATTACAATACAGACATTTTAGTATAAACACAATAGTTGTTAGTTTGCATTAATCAAATATGTATACATGTATATTAACAACTATGCCTTATGTAAAAAGTATGATGTTCAATGGGGTATTTTCCCTCCAAGAAGTATATTGTTATTTCAGTTACATCAAAATTGATGCCTGCAAATCGATTTTTGTCTCTTACAAGACAAACAGTTTTGACTCTAATGAGACACTTTGTTATTAAGTGTCAAATTAAGTGTAAATTGTAATGCACAATACTTTACACTTGTATTGATGCATCGCAGTGCTGATAAATGTATTGCATTGCATTATTGCAATCTTCATTTACAAGTCTATACAGACATCAGTGGGTAAACATATCTCAATGCATCAATGAATCGTTACACCACAACTCACTACCCATTAGAATCATCTCAAAGAGACCATTCTAATGAGTAGTAATACCATAGGGTTTAACTCTTTCCTCCCTGAAACTTTAAATAGACAATTCCAGTTTCCTTTTTAGTCTAGTCCATTTCTGACTCTTAAGGGTTGTTTTTGTCAATGTTTGGCATTATGACAAACAGTGAAGACCCTGATCAGAGGGCTCCTTGCGGAGCCCTCTGATCTGGGTCTTCACTGTTTGCACAGGAAAAGTGTACTATTCACCTATACACTGTTTGAAAAGGACGCCTATATGCGGGACTAGGGTTCAAAGGGTTAATACAAAAATAAGTATTTTAATTTTTGAAATACTCCCGCTATTTGGAGTCCTTTTTACATTGATCACACAGTATAGAAAGGTTTATTCTTTCCCATTTTAAACGTAGAAGAAACGCAAAAGCATTGCAATAAAAGGTAAAATATAATTACCATTTTAAAATTCTATTAATTTACTTTAATCTGAGAGGCAAACAGTATAGTATGGAACCTGATCAGACACTGGGTTACCCTGTGTCTGATCTGGTTCCAAACTGTTTGCAATGGATATAATCATTTTAACATAAACATGTTTCATCATAATCATCGGTGTTTAGATTAACGTGCAGGTGCAGGAGCGTCATCCACATCAGTTGGCACCCTTCCAGGTAGCTGGCTGGCTGCACGCATAGCATATCTCACATTTTTAGATCTCCACACATCCCTATCACAAGAGTCGACTACTGAGAGCTTCCACTCTCGTCTGTCTCTCTGTGCCAATGTCTTCCATGTCATTTTGGGTTGTCCTGGCCCACGTCTTCCCATCTGCATGTCCCAAACCTCCTTGATTGGACTGCAAGAGCGATTTACATGTCCAAACCAGCGAAGCCTTTTCTCCCTCAGGATGATAGTCAAGTATCAAGGCCAAGTGGTACCAGCAGCTGATCTGACGGGACAGTAGCCACATCCTCTGGCTTCATATTGCAGATCTGTCTGATCATGGCTCTGTCATTGCACTTTAAACGCTGGAGATTTTGACTTGTCAAGGGCCAGGTCTCACTTCCATGGAGCATTGCATTCCACACGCAGGAGTTGTACACGCGACCCCGGGTCTTGTAGGAGAGGTGGCAGGATTCAATTTTTTCCAATCTGTTTTCACATGCGTTGTAGTTGCGAGTTCACAGCCACCGGATGCAGAGAGCATGTCCCCTAGGTAGCAGAAGAGTGCCACCACTTCCAGTTTCTCAGTTCCGACCTGAACATGATCATCAGTTTGTGGTCTACCATCTATGGGCAGTGCAGTTCCTTGGCATCTAGTGCACCTACATTCTGGGTCCTCCGCCAGACGCTGAGTCCACTGCATTTCTTGTGCACCCAGTGTTTGCAGCCGTTGCAGTAGATGCTGTTGCTGCCTACACCAGTGCGGCATATGGCACAGGGAAACTCCCCCAAGCTCTGCAGGAGGTCCAGGCCTGCACCACAAAACATGATCTTGGTCTTCCCCACATTAACTCTCAATCCTTTCCTCTCCATACCTTCCTTCCAAACCTGTAACCTGCTAACACACTCATCCAGAGAGTCTGCAATGATGACCAGATCATCAGCGTATAGGTCCACCCAAGGCACTCCACGGAGGCCAAAACTCACGAGACAGAGCCTCAAGCACGATGATGAAGAGCAGAGGACTGAGCACGGAAAATAATATTTTCTCTACTGTAGCTACATAAGGCAGGGCTGCCATTTCTCCGGATTTTTGTAAAATCTTCGGATTTTTCTCCTAGCAGACGGTAACTTAAAGCAGGCTGAAAGTAAAGCAGAAAATGCCCTAGGGCACATTCTGCTTTACTTTCAGCCTGCTTTGTGTGGCCACATGTTTTCAAACTAGAAATAGACAATGTCTTAAAGGATTAAAGGAACAATTCATAAAATTGCGCTTTCGGAAAAATATAACATTTGGAAATCTTAGGATTTTTCAAGACCAACTTATGGCAGCCCTGATAAGGTTCACGCTTTTCCATATGTCCCCAAGTTAACACCACTCTTTTGAATAGTGAATTATTACCAAATATAGTAGTGTCTTTGAGGTTATACCAAAGGAAATTCTCAGCATAGTGGGTGCAGTTAATTATAAGAAGTTAATATTGAAACAAACACCTTATCCCAGGAAAGGTAAAACACATGAATGTGTTACAAGTTTAAATCAAAGAAGTCTGTAACTTAGCTTTACCTTCAGCCTGCTTTCAGATACCATCTGCTAGGATATAAAAATTATTTCTTAGTTATGGTACATATTTATGACTAATAAAAAAAGTGAAATTAATTTCTTCAGTGGTAGAATGAATTAAAGGCTTAAAAAGTAATATGTATGGGTCAAACTCACCAATAGCAAGTATTCCTCCCTTTCTCTCATTTAAGTCTGAGCTAGAAACCATCTCAAATATATGATGGTTGAATTGGTCCATGAACTGAGTATTGTCTTCCACTGGCATTTCTCTCAGCTCAGTACAAACAAAATGATGAAGCTCATTAGCTGTCTTGATTCTTGAGTCCTCATTTCGGCTCTTTAAGCCCGACACAAACTGGCTCATCGCATTCTGTGCAGACATTGTGGGGCAACTGACAATCACAACTTATTTTGAACCAGTTACCTGAAATTTACATAAAAAAGCACTTGAAAAAAGAAATAAGATGTTTTGTTGAAACACTATGCTCCCTGATGTGACCATGAGTACTATATGATCTAGACATTTGTCTGACCAACTTGTATTGAGCTCAAGAGTTTCCTGAGTTGAGTAAACATACCAAATATGAAGTCTTTTAGTCTATCAGTCATAAGTTAACTCCAACATTTATAGAAAAGGTAAAATTCAGCCTTTTTGCCTAAATGACCTTGATCTTTCTCCGTCATAGCTTAAGTTTTATTTAGCTTTATTAATGTTGTAGACAAACAAAAGACAGAGCAAGAACATTAATAAGTTGTACCGGTAGGTGGCGGTTATAAAACCCTTTTAAATTTTGTTGAAATATAAAATTAATTATGAAATACCAGATGATTAATCAGTCACTTAATTGGAACAAGTTAAAATAAATCAGTGTGTATAAATTTACATGGTATTCAAATCCAGATCACCCAAACCTAACCCCTTCACTTGTTGCTTAACTCTTTCCTCACTGAAATTTTAAATGGACAATTCCAGTTTCCATTTTAGTCTAGTCCATTTCTAAATTTAAGGGTTGTTTTTGTCAATGTTTGGTATTATGGCAAACAGTGAAGACCCTGATCAGACGGCTCCTTTCGGAGCCCTCTGATCTGGGTCTTCACTGTTTGCATAGGACAAGTGTACTATCCACATGCACACTGTTTGAAAAGGACGCCTAAATGCGGGACTAGCGTTCAAAGGGTTAACCAATGCTTAATTAAGTTATCATAGCCATTTCAACAAAGTGGATTGGTGCCACTGCATTCCATAGTGACAAGTTTCTATAAAAAACAAGAGGGCCATGGCCCTTAATTCCCTCACCTGAGGTCATTGTGCCTTAGCTTAATAGGCAAGACAACATTTTAATATAAATGTAGCTGTAAATGGAATTATCTTCCAGACAAAAAAAAACATGACAAATTGGAATAATTTAAAAAAATATTGTTGGCAGAGTTATGGCCCTTATCCATGACACTTCTTCTTATCAAGCTACATGTATTTCCATATGATTATTTATTGCACATTCTGCTTTACTTTCAACCTGCTTTAAGTTATCATCTACTAAGATATAGATACTATTTCTTATATCTTACAGTTTTATGACTGTATAAAGTGGAATTATTTTCTTTAGAGGAGGAATAAATTAAAGGCGTAAAAAGGCATATGTATGGGGTAAAGGGTTAACATCAGTAGAACTGGAGTTATCTCAAAGACAAGAAAATATGACACTGGGATATAACTCAAAACTGACATTGACCTTTGTAGAACATGACCTAAGTTATAAAGTTTCTAACTTTAACAAAGTTATGGCTAAGATTAAAGTTGTGGACTGACAGACAAACAAATTGACAAACAGACAAAAAAAGCAGACAGACAAAACAATATGCCCCCAACTGCAGGGGCATAAAAAATGTAGCAGTCAACGCCATATGCTGCTATTACAGTACCTCAGCTGACCTGAGTTCAATTATGTAACTCTGCCAGTAGGAAATGTGGCTAGGGTCTAACTCTTATAATGCTGAATTGCTGTCTGCTATACATATATTGAATGTGAATTATGACCTAGATATTCAACCGACCAGAACCATTTGAACAAAATAGGTAAAGGACATTTAGAAGTGTCACCATGCCAAATATCAAAGCTCTGGTCATATTAGTGTCAGAGAAGAAGACATTTGAAATTTTCACTATATAATTCTATGTAAAACTGTTACCCCCGGGGCGGGGCCAATTTTGACCCCAGGGGCATAATTTGAACAAACTTGATAGAGGACCTGTAGGTGATGCTATGTGCCAAATATCTAAGCTCTGGCCCTTGTAGTTTTTGACGAGAAGATTTTTTAAGATTTCCTTATTTTTTTACTTTGGTTGCCATGGTAACCAGAGTTCTGCATTGTTTTTAATTCTTTGAACAAATCTGAAAGAGCTTGACCCAAGGAACATTTCTGTAAAGTTTGGTTGAAATCTGTTCAGCGGTATAGGAGGAGATGTCATTTGAAGCAATTGTTAACGACGACGGACACAGGGCCATCCCAATAGCTCACCTTGAGCCTTTGGCTCAGGTGAGCTAAAAACTGGGTCATACAGAGCTCAATGAGTTAGATCAAAATTATGTTCACTGGTTAAAAAAAATCACACTGAATTAAACAGATGATTGGCAATATATTGATTGATTTTCTGTATCTGTACTGGTAGGAAAAAGACTCCAATACTGGCACCTTAAGTTATCTGTGGGGTTGGGGTGCTTCACTAATATGGACAGCTTCTTTAAATCTGTCAATTATTTTTAGCACTAATTTGTGTGTCACTTAATACATTACCCTAGTCCATTCCATGACCCCCCCCCCCCCCCCCCCACATTGTTCTCACTAGGCGTGAAAATCACTTTAAAGCATGAGAAAAGTGTGCACAGCAAGTGCCAGCCATCTCAAGTTGTATAGAGAGGCCCTTACATACTCACACTCAAGGGTTTTTTCCATGGGTTTTACTAACCAAACTATCAAATATAAGGTACGACCCTCACAAGAGACGCTTAAATGGTCTTTTGCCTAGACATCTGTACAGTGAAAGTATGCTGCATGCTTTAAGGTACTTGGCATATGGAAGTATTCTTGCGGACAAGCGAAAATGCGTCTGGACAACATAAGACTTAATCCCCACATGTATGCTTATACTAGAAAATTTATATAAGAAAAATGTTGAGTGATTGACTAGCAATCTAGGTCATAGGTTTGAGTCCAATTCGATCCAAATATCTTTTTTAAATGAAGTGTCCAATTTTATTGAGTCTTGACTTGTCAATCCATAACGCAGTGATCATGGGACATGTTATGATTAGAATTAGTGATCCTGTATATATTTTCTTTCTCTTTCATTGTTTTCCACTTCCCACTTTTTTACCGATTTTATAGTTTCCAGAACTAGATCGTATAGTTTGAGTTATAGACTAAGCGTGCCACGGACTAAGCGTACAAGGTCTAAGTGTGCCATTTCAGGACTAAGCGTGCCACATATGAATTATATAGAGGAATATTTAATACTGAACCATATATAATATTATCACATTCTATTTTTCATAATAATGTATTAAAGAAGGGAAACTGAAATATTGAACCCTTAGATGTGAAAAACATGAAGTTCAATGTACAAACTTGGAAATTGTTCCATTTTATCACACTTATTCATTTTCTCCTTCAGTCCTTGAAAGAAAATGATATATCCAACACTATAAATCTAATCCATATAGTACAGCACAGGAAATGAAAATAAAAAGTATTTTAGAATTTGTTTTATTTCACACCAGTCACCTATATGTGTTAAATGTCATTAGGATCCAAACTTGGTCGCAGTTTGGATACCTGTTAACCACACTAGCTAACAGTTAACTATTAAGTGTAATTAGCAAATCATTGTTGACGGTAACGGGTCGTTTCGGCCCTGAGTCGTTTTGGCCCGGGTCCTTTCGGCCTGTTTTTAGGGGTGGGTCGTTTCGGCCCATTTGGTGGGTCGTTTCGGCCTCGGCCCATTTGGTGAGTCGTTTCGGCCTATTTTTTCAGTAAGGTATATTAACATATGAAGCACAACTGCGTTCCTTCATCAACATACTGTAAAAACAGAGAAGACCCTGGTCGTTCCCTTACCAACATGCTGTAAAAGCAGAGTAGACCCTGATCTTTCCCTCATTAACATATTGTAACAAGAGCGTGTCCCAGTTACACGAATGCCCCCGATGATACAGGGAGGGGAATCCAGACTATCAAACGTAAAAGTTAGAGAGCTGAAACTGTAGTGGAGCGCCATTTTGAGGACTTCAAGGGCCATTACTCCAAAGGGCCTAGCATAAATTGGTGCCGCTGGTTATCCAAATTGGTCTCCATTTTATGTCAACAAACATTTTCAGAAAGTTTGGTGAAGATCAGATGAAAAGCAATGTGTTTGTGAAACACAAATGCCCCCAGCCAGCGTCATGTACTGTAATGTAATGCTTATTTGCAAAAGTAGGTCAAAAGTCATGGTCGCATGGTAAATGAAACATTGGCATGGTTGAACAAGTCTTAACACAAGAAACATACAATGTACATGTACATACAAAGTATGGAAGCTCTAGGCCTACTGGTTCAAATGTTATAGGCATATAAAGATTTATACAAAAGCCGGTCAAAGGTCAAGGTCACAAGGGCAAAAGCGTAGGTATGGTTGGAAAGGTCTTGACACAAGAAATATATAAACAAAATATGAAAGCCGTAGGCCTACTGGGGCAAATGTTATAGCAATTTAAAGATTTTAACAAAAGTAGGTCAAATGTCAAAGTCAGAATGTCAAAAAGTTTTGTATGGTTGGAAAGGTCTCACCACAGGGAAGACACCTGCCAAGTATAAAATGCCCAGGTGCAAAAATGCAAAAGTTATAGCCAAGGTTAAGGTTTTTGGTTAAAGTTTGATTAAATAGGTCAAAGGTCGAGGTCAAGGTCACATGGTCATAGACTTTGGTAAAGTTGCAAAGGTCTTAAAACAAGAAATATGCATACAAAATATGAAAGCCCTGGGCCAACTGGTGCAAATTATATAGCCATTTAAAGATTTTTACAAAAGTAGGTCAAATGTCAAGGTCAAGGTCACAAGGTCAAAAAGTTTTATATGGTTGGAAAGGTCTTGCCATGAGGAATACACATGCCAAGTATAAAAGGCCCAGGTTTAAAAATGCAAAAGTTATAGCCAAGGTAAAGGTTTTTGGTCAAAGTTTGATTAAATATGTCAAAGGTCAAGGTCACATGGTCAAAGATGTTGGTATGGTTGGAAAGGTCTTGACAAAAGAAATATGCATACAAAATATGAAAGCCCTGGGCCTACTGGTGCAAATGTTATAGCCATTTAAAGATTTTTACAAAAGTAGGTCAAATGTCAAGGTCAAGGTTACAAGGTCAAAAAGTTTTATATGGTTGGAAAGGTCTTGCCATGAGGAATACACATGCCAAGTATAAAAGGCCCAGGTTTAAAAATGCAAAAGTTGTAGCCAAGGTTAAGGTTTTTGGTTAAAGTTTGATTAAATAGGTCAAAGGTCAAGGTCAAGGTCACATGGTCAAAGATGTTGGTATGGTTGGAAAGGTCTTGACAAAAGAAATATACATACAAAATATGAAAGTCCTGGGCCTACTGATGCAAATGTTATAGCCATTTAAAGATTTTTTACAAAAGTAGGTCAAATGTCAAGGTCAAGGTCACAAGGTCAAAAAGTTTTATATGGTTGGAAAGGTCACGCCATGAGGAATACACATGCCAAGTATAAAAGGCCCAGGTTTAAAAATGAAAAAGTTATAGCCAAGGTTAAGGTTTTTGGTTAAAGTTTGATTAAATAGGTCAAAGGTCAAGGTCAAGGTCACATGGTCAAAGATGTTGGTATGGTTGGAAAGGTCTTGACAAAAGAAATATACATACAAAATATGAAAGCCCTGGGCCTACTGGTGCAAATGTTATAGCCATTTAAAGATTTTTACAAAAGTAGGTCAAATGTCCAGGTCAAGGTCACAAGGTCAAAAAGGTTTGTATGGATGGAAAGGTCTTGACACAGGGAAGACACATGCCAAGTATAAAAGGTCCAGGTACAAAAATGCAAGAGTTATAGCCAAGGTTAAGGTTAACATTTGCCCCAGTAGGCCTACGGCTTTCATATTTTGTTTATATATTTCTTGTGTCAAGACCTTTCCAACCATACCTACGCTTTTGCCCTTGTGACCTTGACCTTTGACCGGCTTTTGTATAAATCTTTATATGCCTATAACATTTGAACCAGTAGGCCTAGAGCTTCCATACTTTGTATGTACATGTACATTGTATGTTTCTTGTGTTAAGACTTGTTCAACCATGCCAATGTTTCATTTACCATGCGACCATGACTTTTGACCTACTTTTGCAAATAAGCATTACATTACAGTACATGACGCTGGCTGGGGGCATTTGTGTTTCACAAACACATTGCTTTTCATCTGATCTTCACCAAACTTTCTGAAAATGTTTGTTGACATAAAATGGAGACCAATTTGGATAACCAGCGGCACCAATTTATGCTAGGCCCTTTGGAGTAATGGCCCTTGAAGTCCTCAAAATGGCGCTCCACTACAGTTTCAGCTCTCTAACTTTTACGTTTGATAGTCTGGATTCCCCTCCCTGTATCATCGGGGGCATTCGTGTAACTGGGACACGCTCTTGTTTTCATTTTTTTTACTTTACTGACGATTGTACTCGTCCATATGGTTGATTCAATGTGTTCACTAAGGCTGAAAGTGAAGCAAAAAATGAACAAATAGGTGTGCTTCAGGTCTATATTTTAACCCTTTGCCTGCTGGTCGCGACTTTATTGATTTTTGCAAACAGTTTAGATCCAGATCAGACACCGCGTACCGCGGTGTCTGATCTGGATCCAAACTGTTTGACACTCTTCTTTAGGTTTCTTTACTTAAAAAATGTGTAAATCTAAATTTAACAAATTTTGCAGACGACAATTTCGAAGCAGACGACATCACCGCAGAATAAGGGTTAAGACGGAAACCAAGTATGGGGTATTGAATGAAAGAACTAAATAGTACTAAGACGACTCTTATAAATCCACAATATGTCAAAATATTGTTTCTCATCATCAAAATAATGCTGATGCTGGTTGAATTCAAATCACTTCTTTTGGCTTCTGGTGTTGAGGCAAACGTAATTTATGAGTAATGTTTTAAAAGAGTTTAGAAGAGTTTGGTGGAAATTGAGTATATTTGCAATATGTAAATAACATTATGTTTTCATTTATTTAACAATACCAACAATAACGCTGAAAAAATATTTCTGATAATCCAAAAAAGATGAAATCGTATAATTTAACTAAATGTCATGCCTTAGCGGATAACAAACACGCCGGGCGTTACAGCAATTAATCACTTGGCACGTGCCACCACTAATCGCCACGTGTCGACAAAGTATGTTGTAATTGAGGCAGACACAGTGTGTTGTTAACACCTTCATTAATTGTCTAACAATAAAAGATGTATATCGAATTGGTAGGCATTCTGCGCGACTCGGCTAATTGGTTATACCGTTTTGACCAAGATAGAGCGGCGAGGAGCTCGGCGTCTGATCTGGATCCAAGCTGTCTCACACAAGAATAGTATCTGTTTTCTAAAGAAAAGCAACAACAAGAGCCCCATGGGGCATATGTCGCTCACCTGAGAATAGCTGTACATCAAAATGGAGATAATGATTTATGTCCAGGACGGGGTCATTTTTTACCCGAGGGGCATAATTTGAACAATCTTAATAGAGGACCTGTAGATGATGCTATGTTCCAAATATCTAAGATCAGGGTACTAGGGTTCTAGACATGAAGATTTTTTTAAGTTTCCATTGAAAAAATATATTTTTAGCTCCTGTGACCTACATATGCAACAGACTGGAACCATTTGAACAAAATAGATAAAGGACATCTAGAAGTAACACCATGCCGAATATCAAAGCTCTGGCTATATTAGCTTCAGAAAAGAAGACGTTTGAAAACTGTGACCCCCGGGTGGGGCTAATTTTGACCCCAGGGGCATAATTTGTACAAACTTGATAGAGGACCTGTAGATGATATGCAATCGACCAGAACCATTTGAACCTTATTGGTATAGGACATCTAAAAGTGTCACCATGCCAGATATCAAAGCTCTGGCCATATTAGTTTCAGAGGAGAAGACGTTTGAAAATTTCACTATATAACTCTATGTAAAACTGTGGCCCCCGGGGCGGGGCCAATTTTGACCCCAGGGGCATAGTTTGTACAAACTTGATAGAGGACCTGTAGATGATGCTATGTGACAAATGTCTAAGATCTGGCCCTTGTAGTTTCAGACAAGAATATTTTTTAAGATTTCCTTATTTTTTCACTTGGTTGCCATGGCAACCAGAGTTCTACATTGTTTTTAATTCTTTGAACAATTTTGAAACAACTTGACCCAATGAACATTCGTGTAAAGTTTGGTTGAAATCTTTTCAGCGGTATATGAGGAGATGTCATTTGAAGCAATTGTTAAAGACAACAATGACTGTATAAAGTGAAATTATTTTCTTCTGTGGAAGAATAAATTAAAGACATAAAAAGGAATATGTATGGGTTAATAGGTTAATAAATATCATTATTTACATTTTCTAAATATAAGAAACTATATGTAAATGAGTGGCAAATAGTTTGGATCCAGATTAGATGCAGCATTATGTGGCATCTGACCTGGATCCATACTGTTTATGGCCAAGAATTAATTGTGGACTGATAGACAGAAAGATAAACAAACAAACAAACAGACAGACCAAAAGTAATATGCCTTGAACTAAGTTGTGCTTGAGCATAAAATAGCAGACATCATCATTTCTGCTATGTATCTCAGTGACCTGAGTTCAGAGCTAGCTAAATATAAGAAAATATGTAAATGAGTGGCAAATAGTTTAGATCCAGATTAGATGCTGCATTATGTGGCATCTGACCTGGATCCAAACTGTTTGCAAAAATGTTGCATTTAGTATAAGGGTAGCTTCTTAGCCTGGAAGATACAATGGGTCTGTATAAAAACGGATCATTAGAGAGTTTTTACTGTCAGACCTGCATCAAAAAGCACTGATACGGCCAGGGTTGAGTCAAATTTGACCCTAGGGTTTTGATTTTTTACAATTTTGAAAGTGATTTAGTAGAAGATACTATTCCTGCAATATCTAAGGTGTGGGAACAGTGGTTTTTTACAAACAACTTGTTTAAAGTTTTTCACTTTTTTTAATAAATTTCAATAAGTAGTCAACATTTGAATTTTATTTTAACGATTTCTGTAGAGAAGCATCCAAGGAACACCATCAGCAATTTAGTTTTTCCCTCAAACTCGCGGTTTCAGAGGAGATGTCGCTTGAAGTAAAATTTGAACGGACGGACAGATGGACAGCGGGCGATCACAACAGCTCACCTTGAGCCTTCGGCTCAGGTGAGCTAAAAATGATTTCGATTAGTATGCAGACCACCTGTACGCAGACGCCACTCCAGGATGATAAGTGATAAATTATGTACATGTTGTATAACCAAATGCTTGAATGTAAACGTATGAAGTGCTATTGATTATGCCATTTTCTTACTTAATAATGTGTCTGTCTACTACCATATATCTATCAGGAAACCAAACGTTCGAAATTGCAAAATTTCATAAATCCGAAATGTTTAAGTATACCACCTTTCCCAACACTGAAAGTAAGTATAATCCATCAGAGCTAGTCTGACTCATAGAGGTCCGGAGTTAGACTCTCGTCAAACTCCTGGCCCCTATAGTCTGGCCTTAAATTAAGTGCATTTTCAATAACCACGTTACCGACATATTGAATATATTGTATCATGATCACATGATATAACACTCTGTTGTAAACGGTGATTAATAAAAGATATGTTCTGACCAGCATACGTTTAAATAATTAATACAAAAAGTAAATATATTGATATAGATACATGTATTTGAAATATATGGTTGTATGAATATTGTAGCGTAATTTAAGTCTATATGAAGAGTATATTGTCATAAAGTTAAACATGAAAATTGTCTTAATTGGATGTTTGGATTTTAAATAAGAAGTTTCAAGTCCTAGTAACACCTCCTCGCTGGTGCCAGGAGCTATTAAATATAATCTCCCTGCTGGTGCCAACTGGAAACACTGTTGTGATAAACTTTACATCAGTGGCTGACGCGACAAGGCGAACCAATTCCATATTAATTCTATAATATCTACTTTATCACGCTATTTAAAGCAGTGCACATCATCATTTTTAGTGATCTACATCTCAAAGATAATGTTAAAAAACGTTTTAGGACAAAATATATTTTCCTGAAATTTGATTAAATCACATAAAAAATTAAAATGGGCCGAAATGACACACCCCCTAAAAAAGGCCGAAACGACTCAGGCCGAAGCGACTCACGGCCGAAACGACCCTAGGGCCGAAACGACCCGGAATCTTGTTGACAACCCAACAGATCTACCCTATATAATTTCATAGGTGGCACGCTTAGTCTACAAATGGTACACTTAGGCAGTGGGACACTTGGGCAGTGGCACGCTTAGTCTGTCACCCGTATAGTTTAGATCCAACCCATTTGAAAAGGTACAAATGATTACATATCAATTCTAATGAAGTTGTTGATCCAACGAGAGGTGTGATATACAGGTACATAAACCTTTAATTACTATAATTTACCTTTTTACCGAAAGTCCAGACCTTTTACTATATAAAATCAATTGACCGAACTTGTCATTTACCGAAATGTCCGGCACTGGTTGCGACCAGGCCCAATAGGCAATACATGTGTAAGCCCAAATCTGGGTCTGCGACAGAATATTTGTTTTTCTTCATGAAAAGACAAAATAAAACATTCTCTCCGAAGTTTTGACAAAATTATGGAACCCGCATGCAAGTGGTAATGCTCAATTTTGCATACTAATCAAAGTGTCCGAACTACTTGTCTGTCCGAATCTACCAGAATTCGCACGACACCCTCCAGTGTATCAACGACGCTTACCTAATTCATCTAGGCTACAGCCCATCTGTTATGGCATACAAGCGATACTGCAGATTAACATACACATATTACCATAGGCATTTATTAGTAAACGCTTTCATAGTTCCCTTTTTCATTAAAGTAGTAGGAAGCAAAAGTTTTTTTTCTTGCGTTTCGACTTCACGCGTTAGAGATGCAGTGGAATAATTCGGCCTCAAATCACTTCGTCCATACTCCAATTCGTCACATAGTCACATCAGCAAAATACTTAGGGATTACACTGACAGGTGATATTACATGGAACACACACATAGACAGTATTACACGAAAAGCAAACAAAACTCATTCTTCATGCTAGGTTTACACCTTCTTCTTCCGGTAATAGGTCAGGAGTCTTCTCAGACTGTAATGTTGACCTCAAAGCAGGGAATGAGACGCCCTTTTCCAATGGTATTTACAGTTAAACTCCCAAAAATGTGCATCTAAAACTATATACATTGTAGATGGATGCGCAACTTAGAAGGTGGAGGTAGCTGGCCTGATTGCAGCCTTGAAACCTTCCAGTGAGGTCATGTACGTCTGTGGCTGCAACTGGGAGTCTGTTCCAGTCTTGGATAGTGCGGGGGTAGAACGAGTACTTGTAGACGGTCTGTGGCGCAGATGGCTGGTGCAGACGCTGGTCCCTTCTCGTTCTACCAACGGCGAATGCCGCGCTTTAAATCAGCGAGCAAAGCGTCGTCATTTTTGTTTACTTTTCTAAAAATATCACGATCTCTTACGCTCTGATAAGCTCAGCCTCTGGTACGAATTGATTGCCGCTTTGGTGCGAGTTATTTCCCGACTTGTTACGGTTCCTCACGCTTTGATCCCGCTTTGACCAGGCTTTGCTACGTTTGAAATCACGCTTTTATAAGCTTTATTACCCTTTGATGCGATTGTTACGCTTTAAAGCAGGCTCTGATACGATTATCAAGCTTTGTTGTGCATTGTTACGCTCTGTTCAGCTCTGTTACGCATTGGAAAATGTCAAGATCGCCGATTTCATTCCGCTTTTGATCCAGAGCCTATATAGAGATGCAGCAGATCCACAAAATCATTGCATTTTTATTCCAGAACACGATGTCAGAACAAAAGAGATCCAGAAGTTCCAGATGTACCAGAACATGATCTATCTAAAACAATGCAATGAGTGGTACTCAAGTCGCAGCGCTATTTACAGGGATGTAGACAAAGCGTTGGTATCGTAGGAGAGCCTGAAAGAGCGTGAGAGAGCGTGAGGAAGCTTGCCAAGCCTAACAAAACGTGCCAATCCTTGATCAAAGCGTCTCAATTCTTAAAAAAGCGTGAGAGTCCTTCATGAAAACGTAACAAAGCGTATCAAAGCGTGTCAGATCTTGATGAAAGCGTCTGACCTCGTATCAGATCTTCATGCCAGATCGTAACACATCTTGAGACATCTTAACGAAGCGTGTCAAGAGGTGACAAACCGTGAAGACTGGGTTCCCCGCTTTGAACCAAGCTCTGTTAAGCTCTCCTACGCTTTGAGTCAAGCTTTGCTGAGCTTTGTTACGATTTGTTAAGCATAGTTAAGCTTTGATACGCTCTAGGCGCTTTAATCAATTCGTAACAGAGCGCCCAAAATTTTTAAACCGTTTAAAAAATTTGGCGCTCTTGCCGAATGTCCCGCTTTACTCCAAGCTTTCCCACGATCTATTACGACCCTGACGCTTAATCAAGCTTTGTGACGCTTTTGTGCCGCTTTGCACGCCGCTTTAAAGCGCCATCAAAGCGCCGTTGGTGTGAACCTAGCATAAGGCGCAACATCAAAGTTCATTCAGAAACTGGAAGCTCGAGTATAGCGCAGTTGTGAGGGCACCACATACTGGCGCACTGGTTGACCAGGTAGAGTCAGTACAGCGAAGGGCTGATCACTGGGCGAAGAGAGACAATGGACGAACTTCCAGTGTGTCAGAAATGTTGACCTCCCTAAATTGGAGAAGACTAGACTTGCGCCGTATTGACCAAATGACTCTTCATGTTTTGTAATATTATTAATAATCTAGTAGCAGTTCCTCTTCCTGAATATATCACTCCACCCTTTAGACCATCAAGAAAGTCCCACTCTAAAGCATTCCAACAAGCTCAAACTCAAACAGACTACCATAAGTACTCCATCCTCCCCAGATCGGGATCATCCATTGTTCACTGGAATGCTTTACCCCCTGATATTGTAACTCTGTCCCTATCCGAGTTCAGTCTGGCTGTTAGTCAGATTGAACATATCTCCCCATAATCCAACCTGATCTGTTTTTAAACCTGCTTTAAACATTCTTCTCCGTATCTTTTAACTTTTACTTTTATTCACTTAACATTCTCGATAGTTGACGCGCGTCAAATCTAGGTCCCCAACAGGGGTTTGACTCACTGGAAGATAGATAGATTCGGCCTCAACTTAAGATTTGGACTCGACCACTATAACCCATCTCCGCAGGGCTGCCATTTCTCCGGATTTTTCCTAAGTCTTCGGATTTTTATCCTAGCAGACGGAAGCTTAAAACAGGCTGAAAGTAAAACAGAATGCACCTTAAGGCGCAATCTGCTTTACTTTCAACCTGTTTTAAGCAGTCATGTGTCTTCAAAACAAGAAACAAGACTATGGGGTAAAGGTACGATTAGTAAAATTGCATCTGAAAAAATGAAAATTTGAAATCTTAGGATTTTTATATCAACTTACGGCAGTCCTGTCTCCGTTACAGAGAGTGTTCTTCGTTTCACGTGGTTGTGTGAGTCGGAAGTAAAAGAAAGCGCTACTACTACTTAGTAGGCATTTCTCACCTACTTCAATGGCGATATGTACCCTGGGTGACGACGTTTACAGGGGTTTAATATTTCTATTTCTATTTATTACTTCTACGCCATCAATTCTGAAGATTATGAGAAGAGGCACTTTTTATAGGTGCACCAATGGGACTGTACCTGGCCGGTCACTTTATCCTGACACGGACGAACCAGTTTCAGTTTCAGTTTTTATTTACAACTAGGCCCAATCTGGGCATCAGCGTTAACATCAATAACAAGAAAACAGCATACATCAAACACGATTGACTAGAATGGAATGAGCATAAATGAATTACTAGACAAACATGATATTAAATATCAACCCTAAAAGCAAAGTTAGTTATTATGCGTATTTGGTAAATAATGCAAACCCCGACTTGAAAGATCCTATTAAAAAATATCCCACCTCCGGGTCTACACTGAGTGTAAATATAATTCTTTGCTCAAAGGGTTAATAAGAAGTAGAGAAAGGCAACTAAATTATTTAACTTCATCCATAATCTTACTTACAAAAATTGCCAGTTTTAAAAGGTCGCCTCTGCAATCATTTTGAAAAATCTGCTCTAAATTAAAAGTGTTTGGTCTCAAGAATATCCTTGGTAAGTAACGTCTTCTTTCATTTCTGAATTTGCTACATTCAAAAATGTAATGAAATTCGTCGCCCAAAGCATCAGAATTACAAACGTGACATTTTCTCATGTGGCGATCAATGTTAAAGAAACGACCCTTTTCAATTGGCAGCTTGTGGTTACTATACCGAAAATGACAGAGAGCTATAGCATATTTTTTAGGAAGCAACTTGAAGTAGTTTTCGAATTTAAATGAAGATTTAAAAATTCTGTAGGTTGAGCACTTGCTAAGGGAAAACAAGTTCTCACTCCAGAATTGAATATACTGATCCTTAATTCTTTGTTTAATTACAGTACAAAATAACGAGGTTGATTCAACAGACTGAGACTGCCAGTAATTTGCAAACCCTAATTGTTCTAAGGATTTCTTAACATATGTAACCCATGGTGAGTGATATACATCATGATTATGTAACTCATATAATAGTTTATATATCATGTATGAAATTTTATCATGCTTACTGTTAATTAGCCTACACCAGTAATTAAACACTCTATACTGAATAGTTCTGTCCAAGGGGAGTAATCCTAATTCCCCAAACACCATAACACTTGTAGTAGACTTTTTAAGAGAAAGTATCCTTTTAATAAAATCTAATTGAAACTTGAGGACAACATCATTTTGTTCTATACCTCACACCTCTGAGCCATACAATAATATTGGTGAAACCATGGATTCGAACAAATGCAGTTGCATAGCTATATCAAGACAAAGTGATCTCGCTTTTTTAAGAATGGAAAACATAGCTTTTCGAGCTTGATCACAGAGATGTTTCTTAGCTTTGTCAAATTTGCCATTAAAGTTGAACTTAATTCCAAGGTAGCTAAAATCATCAACAACCTCTAACTTATTATTGTTAAGGTAAAATTCTTCTTTATTCTTGCTTTTGGCATTTAGTTGGAAAACACCACAATTTTAGTTTTAGCTGTATTAACTTGTAATTTTCACCTTTCACAGTATTCATTCATTGCATCTAACGCAGACTGTAGATCATTGCTAGATTCGGCAAAAAGAATGATATCATCTGCATACAGCAGTAGAAAAAGTTTGAGGTAAACCTCTACAGTGTCATCACTTAAAAATGCACTAAAGGACTGTGATAAGATTTCTAACCCACTGTAAAATTGTGACATATGAGCTACAAGATCATTTAAGAATATTGAAAATAATATAGGCGATAAATTCTCACCTTGCCTAACACCTGAAGAGCTAGGGAAGAAATCTGACATACCATCTTTGCTTTGAACACAAGATTTGGCTTTGTCATAGATATTAAAAATGATTTTAAAAACTTTGCCATTTATATCATTTTGCAGAAGCTTTTTCCATAATAATACTCTATTAATAGAATCAAATGCCTTTTTATAGTCAACAAATGCACAATACAATTTTTTACCTGAATAATTATATAGATATATCAATAGTTTAAGAGTGAATATGTGGTCTGTTGTACCCTACTTCTTTCTAAAGCCAGCTTGCTCTTCACATAGGATTCCAGAATCTTCTAGAAATTTATTCAGTCTGTCGTTCAATATACTTGTGAAAAGTTTACCAAGACAACTTAAAATAGTAATGCCCCTGTAATTATCAGGGTCACTGATTTCTCCTTTCCTTTTGTAAATAGGAAGTATAATACCTCTGCACCATATATCTGGCATACAACTAGAATCTAAAATAATGTTAAACAACTTTGTCAGTACCGGTAGCATAACATCCTTAGAATTTTTCAAATATTCATTTAGTATATTGTCAAACTTTGAGGAAGCTTTATTATTATGTAGATTTCTAATTGCAGTCAGAACTTCCATTTCTGAAATAGGTGCGTTTAACTCAAAGTTGTATTCAGACACAATATTCATGTCAAATTCTGGGTCGTCATGGTTTGATTTCTCGTTCAACTTACTAAAGTGGTCAAAGAATACTTCGGTTGTTATTTCCGACATAATCTTATGTTTATCATTCGAGTACTTATTCAAAAGTGACCAGTAATCTTTAGAGTTTGAACTTCTCAGTTTTCTAAATTTTGTATTTAAATCCTTATGGAATCTATGGAATTTTTTATTTATTTCTTTTTTATAAGTTTTACTTTTATCCTTTAAAAGATCGAAGTTCTCTTCTGAATTGCATTGTCTATATTTCTGTTTAGCTTTAAAATACCCTGATCTTTTAGAATAAAACTCATTATCAAACCATGGTTTAGCAGACCCTTTCTTATTACTAGTATGTACTTTATTCTTTTGCACTGGTTGAGTTTTCTTAACCATGTCAGCATCTTTAGCAGCATTTACCAGAATATCTGAGATGGTTGAGGTGATGTTGTTAATTTTATCCGAAATATCTTCATGCCAGTGAGTTGATAAGTAATTCAGTTCTTCAACAATATTTTGAAGTGCCTCTTGATCAATGGAATTCAAAAATTTATCTTTTGTGGCATTATTCCAAGTAGGTTTCTCTACAAAACTGGGATCTGTATCAGAATTATTATCAGTATCCGGAGCTGTATCATTCTGGATAAAATTTTCAATTGAACATGGATTTCTTATGGAAAAAGATATTGCTCTATGAATATCTGACAATAAAGGGTCAAAATCACAGACATCAAAGGTATTAACATGACTCAATAATTCTGAGGATAATAACACATAATCAACAATACTACTCCGTATAGTGGTAAAATTACCAATATCGTTATCACTACCGCATCTACCATTGGCTATATGAATGTCAAAAGATTTACACATATCTAATAATCTGTAGCCATAATTATTACACAACATGTCACATGAGGCCCTAATAAGTGGGATTCCAAGAATCTCCAGATTTTGGCTGTTCATATCAAAATTTGTATCAAAATCAAAATTATCAGTGGCGATATTTGGATCTATTTGTAGAAAATCAGGTAAAGATCCGCATCGGGCATTAAAATCACCAAACAAACAGATATGTGAATTCTTGGTATCCAAATTTAGGATATTAGCTTCAATTCTATCATATAATATATCTATATTACTGTAGTTTGATCCCTCAGGGGGGACATATATGACACAGAAAATAGTATTATCCCAACAAGTCTTTTCAAAGGAGAACCACAAGCAATTTTCATCTTCTTCATTCAAAATTTTTAGTTGTTTAGCCAAGCTATTTTTAACGAGTACACCTACACCTCCAGATTTGCGTCTAAATTTTTTCCTATTAAAACCAAAGAATTTGTATCAATCAACATTTATAGAGTCATAATCATCACATTTAGTTTCGACTAGACCAACAATATCATAATTATTTACAAATAAGTCAAAATCAGGCAGTCTTAGTTTGTTGTCCAAACCACAAACATTAAGGCCTTTCGCTACCGGAAGTCGGTCTTGCG
The DNA here is from genome assembly GCA_922989275.2 of Gari tellinella. Lineage (NCBI taxonomy): Eukaryota > Metazoa > Mollusca > Bivalvia > Cardiida > Psammobiidae > Gari > Gari tellinella. Next base: position 60,938,934 of record OV277858.1, read on the forward strand.
GGCGAGCGGATATGCGTCTGGACGACACAGACTTTTTTCGTACGTGTTTATACTAGAAAATTTATATAAAGGAAATGTTGATATAAATTAGTATAATCCTTCATAGCGCAGTTAGTATAGTGGTTGACTATAGTGGTTGACTAACAATCCAAAGGTCATAGTTTCGAGACCCATCCGATCCAAATACTTTTTTTAGTGTCCGAGTTATTGACTTGTCAATCCATAACGCAGTAATCAAGAGACATGTTATGTTTAGTCTTCGTTGATTAGTACTAGTGATGTTTACGGTCCAAGTATATGTCCACTTACCTGTACGTTTTAGTTTAATGACTTACAAGTCAATTAAATCGGTATACATGTAAACGATTTGATCGAACTATAAAGCCACACCTTGAAGCTTATCAATACGCTAACCTTTTCAAAATCGATATTGCCCATTATAATTATGTTCAAACAATATAATAAACCTTGTATGCAAGTCCATGAATAAATAATAATGCATTTTAATGACAAAGTTTTAATTCTAAGGTAGGTAACTGTATCTAAACAACAAATATCCCACATTTTAATAAGAAAATATGTTATTACAACAAATCCTGACTGTAATATTTTCTAATTTTTTCAGACTGACTAGTTCATCAACCATATATTTGAATAAAATGAAAACAAATATACATTGAATGAGTCAGTTTTTTGTAATTCAATTTTTTCGCATTTTGCAAAATTTAAATAGCTGATAACATCTTTCTGAACACCTTTATTCAAAATGTTTTTAGCTTTTCTTGTAATGAATGTTGTGGACTACTTATTGGGCGAGAATTATAGTCATTAGCTTTATTCATTTTTAAGAAAAATAAAATCATCAAAATTCTAGGTTTTTGTCAGAAAAAAGACCTTAAAGACAAACCACACGATACATTTTGCCTATATTTACACACATTGTTTCTTAGGCTATTATCATTCTTCATGACAATTTTCATAACAATCGTATGGAAACTACGCGCATATGCGAAGTACCTTAAGTGAAACAATTTTTAAAGTAGAAATAGTAACATCAGAAAATGGTTTTAAACAGTAGCTGTGGTCATGAGGCTTTAAGCTCTCTGATGAGGAGTTAATAGCACATTCCAATATGTCCTATTCATATCTCTCTAACTTTAGCTCTTTTAAGTCAACGTCCACCCCAATCTGGAACAGATCATCCGGGCTTGACACGGTAAACTTTTTACCATTCTTCGTTCCATGGATTATCCCTTCCCTTGTATAGACATCGGTGACCCCTGGTTGCCTCTTCAAAAGATCTCGCAGACGTACGCGGAGTTGAGTTAAGTCCTCTGTGATAAACACTGGCTTAGTGTCAGCGTTTCCCTTGTACTTGACAATTGATTTTAAATGCTTCTTGTTCTTGAATGTACGGTGAATACTCTGTCGCGACACAAAACGCACAATGATGGGCCTTGTATCAGGTGAACCGGGTGCCTTTGATTTTCCGATACGGTGACAGACACTGATGTCTTCAGTCTTGAAGAGATCCGTATCACCCCCAGCCTCCATGAGATCGTTAAGCAGCATAATGACTGATTCAGCCAGTGGTCTATCAGAAACACCCTTATAATTGAATATTGTAATATTCTCTCTCCTAGTGTATTGTTCTAATTTGTCCGTTTCGTATTTGTTTGTTAGGATATTTGACTTTGACTTTTCAAATGATTCCTTCGAGACTGACTTTTCTTCAATCGCTGTATTGATTGCACTTGTGATTTCAGGTAGAAGTATGGTTGATAAGTGTTCAGCTAGTGCTTTCAGCTTTGGGGATTCCCAGTCGTAATGCTAACCCGAAATCCTGAGCGTCAAGGAGGGAATCCATTACTTCCAATTTTCAAGTCCTTGGTTTGACCCGGCCGGGAATTGAACCCACATCCTCCCGCACCGCAAGCGGACGCTCTACCACTAAGCCACGTAGCCGACAAGGGGGCATCTCAAATAATATATTTGATATCGGTGAAGTGTGGCAATTATATTATATTAATGAAATGAGTTCCGCGAGGAATACATATATAACACCCGTTATGCAACATTTTAAACAGGCATTCGTTTCTTAAAGACATTTCCTGACCTACGTTCGGTGATAACGCCAAGTCAGACAATTCCCTTAAAAAAGCATGCCTTTTGTGCACATATTTATAGAAAAGCTACTTTATGACAGATTTAGAGCAAATTTCACTTCGATATTTGCTAAATCTTATTTACAAATCTATTTTTAAAACACTTAAACGTCTATAAATTTGATTTTTATAAAAATTTAACGGAATATATATTCTTACACGCGCTCCTCAAAAAGCGATTCGCGCAAAAATGACAGACATTTGCCAACAGATTTTTCGAAAAGTGAAAAAAAAGTTAAGGGTCGGGGGAAACAACTAGGGTCGGTCGGGTTACCGGAAACACAGGTACTTTTTTATTTGGCCTAACTGGTTTTACGCATTATGTGGCAATAAAATAGTTCAGTTAAATTATCTATGAGGCAAATAAGTTCTCCCCTTCAGCCTGTATGTGCGTACGTACGCCCATCATACTGTATAGATCTTGATAATAATTCCTTTATACAGTTAATCCTGTTTTAAGCGACCATACATCATAAGTTACAAAAGAGACAGTAGTCTGCTGGCTTCTCAATGTATAACGAAAGTAATGCGAAGAGCTCCATTGAGCCATCTATCTGAAGTGTCTCATTTTATATTCACTTTTCTTACCTCTCGGGCAGAGGTATCCCGAAATTTAGAGAACATTTTAGAAATAAGAAATCTTGGCAATCTTTGGCTATATATTTGGCTAGGCACATTTGACATAACTTAAAAAAACCCGAGAATATATATCATTAAAACATCAGAAGGGGGCGAAACCATTGAAAAAACTATAGCAAACATCAATAAAATTGTAGAATTGGTACAAAACTTCCAAGGAATCAAAACCACTATCATAGAAATACCTATGTACAGCATCTTGGAATACAACAAAAATAAAGGCCACAAACAACCAGAACTATTTAAGGACCAGGACAAAGAGCTTGAAAGACAGATTAATACCCTTAACTCGAAAATCAGAGAAATAAACAAAACAGAAAACCACCATTCACCAATCTTCAATGCAGACATCATCCGGAACTCTATAGCAAAATCAGGCAGAGACAGAAAGACAACACAGCCATAGTACTGGGAGCCACCAAATAGGAAAGGGTAAGATAAAATACAAGGGGAATATAGTCCAACTACCTGAAGGAATTGAAGAAAACACCAATGGTATATCATTATACATGTATAATCATCAAGAGCTGGGGGCAACGACAAATTATATACATTGGACACTATTGGTCAGTATGGAATTTCCAAGCTAAACCGGAAAGGTGTCCAAGGTGTACTCTCAACGGACATATTAGAAAGGGAAATACAATAAAACATTCGTACAAACACACCAACACATGTCTTTCACTCCTGTTGCTCCTAGCATCAAATGATAGCCGCCCTAACCCTGGACCAAAAAAGCAATAAAAGTACTGTATACCCCTGTGGCACATGTGCCCTTCCGGTCACATGGGACCACAAAGCAATATCCTGTGATACGTGCAACCAATGGTTTCACACTAACTGCCAAAATGTACATAGCGGTACATACAGCAATCTGATGAACGATAGTGAGTCCGTAAGATGGGACTGTCTCATGTGTGGAAAACAAAATTACACAAACATAATATTATGCTTCGGAACAACAGCAGTTGAAACCTCCAATCAGTATTCGGTCCTGTCAAATTGGAACAGCATAACAGAAGCACTTGTAACAGTAGCAATTCCTGTACATGATTCAACCCCAAATCGCAACAAAAGAAAAACAAAATAGTTTGCGCCACTTAGAATACTAAATATAAACTGTCAGTCGATCAGAACAAAACAACACCAGATAGAAAATATCATTGAAAGTACAAAACCAGACATCATTTTAGCGACAGAAACAGAAACATGGCTCGACTCGGGAATAAACAATAACCAAGTAATACCATCACAGTTTAACGTGTACAGAAAAGATAGAAAAAAGCGAACAGGAGGGGGTATTGATAGCGATAGAAAAATATCTGAGCTCAGAAATTCCTGAACTTGATACTGATGCTGAAATAATCTGGATCAAAATACAGCAATGTGGAAATAAAGAGCTAAGACTATGCTTATTTTACCACCCCAAAACGTCAGACGACTTAGATTTCTTTGAAACATCTATCCAAGAGCAAATAAGGGATATGCTCAAATGCTGAGTGGGGGCGACTTTAAATTACCTGGATGGGACTGAAAATAAAAATGACTAAAACCCAAAACGCAACGCATAAAAAATCATTACCACCTTTCTGATATACTGGATGACCAAGGTCTGACCCAAGTAGTACAATAACCAACAGGGAACAATGCAACTCTTTACCTCTTCATAACAAATCTCCCTAATAAAGTCAAAAAAGTAGAAACAATCCCAGGAATATGGGATCATAACATATACTAGTTTACCTAGAATTTGAATATGACAATAATAAAACAACACAAAAAACAAGAAATATAAAATTATACAAGAAGGCACATTGGGAAAGCATGGCCGAGGATATGAAAGAACTAGACCAAAAAATCAAAACAGAAAATGAGGCAGGAAAAGATGTGGAGTTCCTACGAACCACCTTCAAAGCTGAACTACAAAACAGCACAAACAAACATATTCCATCTAAAATAGCGAAAGCGAAAAATAAGCTACCGTGGATCACACGAGACATTACAACGATAACCAGAAGGCGAGATTGGGCATTCAAAAAAAAAGAAGAAAACAAATAACCGTGCAGACATAAAGAAATATAAGGAACTTAAACATCTAGTCCAAAGGAAATCCAGACAGGCATATTGGACATATTTAATTGGCATCCTCACAACTGAAGAGAAAGAGGGAGAACGTACCACAAGCAAACGATTCTGGACCTACATAAAACATAATAAGAATGATAAAAGCGGAATTGCCTCCCCCCTCCCCTTGAAAAAGAATGGCATACTTGAAACATATCCAAAAACTAAAGCAAACATAGTAACCCAACAATTTAAATCCGTATTCTCAGATCCAGACAAGATAACTTCCCAAACATTCATAAACGAAAAGTACATGTCTGAAGACGACATCTTTCCTGAGGCAGAAGAAATTATCATAACCGAAAAGGGAATATTATAATTACTTACAAACATAAGTCCACACAAAGCAGGGGGACCTGACGAAACAAAGCCGCTAATACTTAAAGTTATAGCAAATGAAATTTCCCCAATCCTAACGACAATATTCCAAAAGTCTCTTCAGTCGGGCGAGGTCCCATCAGACTGGAAAAAGGCACGTATCACGCCAGCTTTAAAAAAAAGACAGACATACCAAGCAGAGAACTATCGACCCATTTCGCTAACCTGCGTGTGTTGCAAATTAATGGACACATCATCACCAGCCACCTAATGAAGCACACCAAAGCCAATGAAATACTATACCCACCACAACATGGGTTTCGCAGCAAAAGGTACTGCGAAACCCAGCTTTTGGAATGTATAGATGACCTCTAAAAATCTTGAAGATAGAAATCAAACTGATCTTTTAATACTGGACATATCAAAAGCCTTTGGTATAGTCTCTCATTCCCTTTTTCTCCACAAGTTAAGCCACTATGACATTAAAGGTAAAACTTTATCGTGGATTTCTAACAGGGAGAACTCAGGTTGTTGCGGTTGAGGGCGAGGAATCAGACACAGAAACTTGTTCCTTTTCTATATAAATGACCTGCCGCAAGGACTCCACTCTACTATGCGGTTATTTGCCGACTTCACAATCATTTATCTAACTGTTGCTTCAAAGGGTGACTGCCAAACGCTGCGGAAAGACATGAACAGGTTGGCGGAATGGGAAGACAAATGGAAAATGGAATTACATCCCAATAAATACTCGGTATTGTCTTTATCAAAGTGAGAAAGACCATAAACCATAACTATAATTTACATGGAATCACACTTTCTCATGAAACCCCCCCCCCCCCCCCCCGAAATACCCTTGTTACACTATCACAGACGATTGGGACTGGAGGGAACATATAAACAACAATTCAAATAAAGCAAACAGGACACTTGGCTTCTTACATAGAAATCTACACATCTACTCACAAAAAATAAAACAGAAAGCATACCTTACTTTAGTCCGACCACAACTAGAATATACCAGCACTGTTTGGGACCAATGTAAGAAAAAGAATATAGATAAATTAGACAAAATTCAAAGACGCGGTGTAAGGTTTGTCATGGGAAATTATAGAAATAGATCTAGTGTTGGGGAAATGTTAAATAAACTTCAGTGGAAAGACCTAGAAATTAGGAGAAAAGAAGCCAGACTGTCCGTGTTTTATAAAATAGTCAATAAGCTTGTAGAAATAAATCCAGAAAAATACTTAAATAAACCTACAAGAAACATCAGATATGCACAACCCACAGCTATGCAGTGCAAACATCCAGAATAGACTCCAGGAAATGGTCTGTCTTTAACCAAACTACAGAAGCTTGAAACATACTTCCACCCAATATTGCAGAAGCCCAGTCCCTGGAGATATCAAGTGACCAAGCAAATCTGATAGAAAACCATTCAAAAGTATCAGTGGGAAGGGGGGTTATCATGCGCACAAAACTGACAGAGTATTCGACACGACGAAGGCGGCCAGTATACGGAAGAAGAAGATGTCGATGAAATAGTGATTTGTACTCTGGGATGGCAGCCTCTACAAGACCGACGTGACGAAGGACGACTCATCATGTTCTATAAAGTCACGTATGGGTTGGTAGCAATACCCTAATTCTCGTAGGCCTCTCTAGATAGGACGGCAAGGCCCTCGTCGTCCAATCTAGAGAGGCCTACGAGAATGACCCGCCACATGCACCCTTTATTCTTCCGACAGGTACACGCAACAGCAAACTACTTCAAGTTTTCGTTCTATACCTATACAGTGGTTATGTGGAACAGCCTACCAGCGGACACGGTCCTACAGCCTAATCTCGAGGGGTTCCGAAACACCCTGAGCCCCTCCCTTATTTCAAACTGCCCCAGAGGCCTGGGATCAGTGTTTTAGCTTCTTTGTTTTAACATATTTTAACACTTGTCACACTTTATTTCTTCTCTCTATCTTCTTTTGAAGTCTTTCTTTCACAACTTTTATTTGCTTTTAATCTGCACGGTGCACAACCCCTATGCCAATAATACACGAAAGTGGAGTCCGGCATTATCGATAGATAGATAGATAGATAGATAGATAGTGGTAGCAGTAATATAAGCATATTCCGTGGCATAGTATAGTATACTATAGTCACCGTGACTTACATCGCTAAGCTTCTCACCGCTGTGGGTTTGACTCCTGGTCTGAATACTTCGGATTTTTCGTGTGGAGAAGCCTTTGTACGTAGCTCTGACGTCGCATTACGCGGCGTCTGGTCATCTGGATCCGAACTGTTTGCAAATACTGCTCAAGATCGGAAGGATAATGGTTGAACTCTGCATGACTGGCAAACCATTCGGAGCCTGTTCAGATGCCGACTTACCGTGCGACTGATCTGGCTCCAAACTATTTGCAACGGGCATTGACGCACAGCAATGTATATGTGGATACTGCAGTCTAACGCCTTCTCCCTTGTACATGTAGCAACCCAATCAATAAGTCTGACAGCAAACATCAACGCAGAACAAACTTAAACTTTCAAACAGGAAATATTCCATTGGCGTTCCACCTTGAATAATTCAAAGGTTGTCAAAGATACATTGTTAACATAAACTGTCTCTCAAATCACTAGTAAATCGTCACGTGACACAGCACTGAGCACGCCTAGCAGACATAAGGAAGCTCCCGGGACAGACTTTCCTCAGCAGCTTAGAATGGGGACTCTAACTTATTTGGGGAAAATCCTTACCTTGGTTGCAGCTTTTACAGGTAATGAACAGTTTTGAATTCGTTAAAGTTTTGAACGTAATCTACACCTTCTTCAATGTGCCAGACAAACATCGTGAAATATAGCTTCTCCGATATAGTTTAGTCATTTACCCGATAGCATGTTCTAGTTTTGAACGGAGACCACATAAAGCAAGTTGAAATTTAAGAGTGAGTATTACTTTCACCCTCAACCTGCTTTAAACTACCATGCATCTGTTAGGGTGTAGCAACTATTTGTTATGGTGCATATTCTTCATTAAAAGGCATATTTATAAGATAATGGTTTATATCATAGCTAAATGTACTACTACCATTTCATTTATTTGAAAACAATCCTGTTTACTCATTGATTTTATGTCCAAATCAAACTTTTTGCTCGTACTGCTTTACAACTATTTTCATAATACCATTCTGTCTTTTATTCTTTTTAAAGTTCACGTGCTAATATAGTATAATAAATATAACTTCTAACAAGAATTTTCTATAACTGAGATCAAACGCAAATGCCACATTGATCAGAAAATCGTGTGTGACAATCCGCCATCCAAAGATCTACTCACTATATGATGTGGTATAGGAAATCTGCTTTGGACAAGCATTTTAGACTTGAGGTCAAAACTCGAGGATTAGACCACAGTGACATGAGGCTTGTTCAACCAAGTGTCCGCTTGCCGAGAGGACGGTCGCTCGCTCTTGAACGAACTTGCTCGGCGAGCGATTGGCAAGCGGAAAGTTTCAGTACGTAAAAGTTGCTAGTTGTGTTACAGTATACTCGAGGGGTGGGGGGAAGGGGGGGGGGGGGGGGGGAAAGAAGCTGTGCTTGTTGAACGATAGCGAGCGGACAGCGAGCGCTAGGTTTCCGCTCGATGATCTTGAACATGGGGCTGGCATTGGTACCATGGGTGTGCTACACCCAACTAGCCTAGATGTACTCGCAAACAATTAATATAATTTTCCTAGCTGATATAGTATAGGAGACACACAGTGGAAACGTTTTTTCTACAAGTGAGGCCAAATGGTGACCTAAAATCTTCATCCACTGCGCCAACCATATACACTAAACGACACTCATAAGTGTGCAAGAACAAAATTGTCATTTATTTGTTAATTCCTAAATTGTTTTCAACCAGACTTTTACTAAATATAAAAAACAATAATGCAAATATAACTCGCTATTCATTTTTAAAAAAAGCGCGACAACTTCACGGTCCAGTGCGCAATCAAATTAAAACATTAAAATGCACGTGGAATTCGACGTAGCGTGCAAAACGATTTTGCATGTGGCGGTAAGTAATGGAATATCTCACGGTTGTAGGAAAAACAGAAAAAAATTAAGTTATCTATCCCGCTAGGAGACGTAGTAATGTTTTTTTTTTTATTAAAGCTGGTGTCTATCAATGCGAGGTTCGCATTTTAGTTTTTGATTTGCAAATCAATCATTTGTACGAAAATAATAAAAACACAAGTGAATAATAACCTGCATTTGTTCTACAGATTTAATTTGCAAAACAATGAGTTTTACTTGCTCTTATATCGTGCCATCTTACGAAATACAATTAATTTTTTAACACAATATTTTTTAAAACATTGCCTTATAAAGTCCAAAAATATTTATGCGAAATCGCGCTTAGGAGAAAATACACAGGGTTATGAAATTGTTCAAGATTCTATACCGATTTATACTATAGACCTAAACATTCGCCAGCGGCGAAAAAAATCGATAATCAAACGTAAAATCAAATAATACCTACTGGTAAAGGGCACAGACACTGTATTAGTTGAAATTTAACCCTGCGTAAAAAATCGACACAATGTAAGGTTTTATTATTAAGAATCGACACTGGGTCTGTTTTTTATGTTAAGAATAGACCCAGGTTATTTTTACCGTCCTTTTCCGTCCCGTTTGGTTCATTACCAACGTTAAGAATCGACTCAGGGTGTAAAGCAGCTTGTTTTTATCGGTTATTAGTTTTTTGGATTTACGTGTGATTCATCACTACATTTTGAACCTTTGTCATTTGTTAGCTATTCATTGAACTCAATTAAAAATTAATCAATGTGAGACATAACCTCTTAAGCACACATTCTGAAAATACTCTCATTTTATTCAAGTTAATTTTGGTAAAGTATCATCAAATTATATTTATGTGTTTTTATTTATGGTTTAACCCTTTCACCGCCAAATTAATTTTGAGTTTTTTACCCCTACACCGGTATTATGTCGTCTGCTTCAATATTGTTGTTTGCAATAGCATTCCAAAGTTAGATTTGAGAGAGTATGACATAAGAAATATCGAAACGAGTGTCAAACAGTTTTGATCCTGATCAGACGCCGCGTGACGCGGCGTCTGATCAGAATTAAAACTGTTTGCAAATTTGACTTTCGGCGAGTCCGGCGGTGAAAGGGTTAAATTGATTCTCCGAGTTTTAATGACTAAAGATTCTTTAAGTTTCCCCCTATTTTAAATATTGGGTAGCGAAACGTACCGTGTAGCAAAACGACTTAAGGTTGGGTAGCGAACGACTGTAGCGAAACGTCCGAGGTAGCGAAACGTCTGGTAACCATATAGGAAATATATTGCGGACAAGCTTTCTCTATAATTTAAGTAGGTCAAAATCAAGGTCACGGTCGACCTCATAATTATACAAGAAACTAAAGATGTACTCACACACTAAAGTTTGTACACTCTGGTGTGGTATAATGTATATTACCCGGACAGTCACACTCCTTTGCTCTAATCAGACCAATTGAGATCAAAGGTCAATATCTAGGTCATAGTGACCTAATAAAAGTGATAAGTGACACTCTGTCGTCCCAAGATGTGTTTTCCTAGCTGACATGGGATAGGAAATATGCATAGGACGAGCTTTTTTCTATGATTCTATAATTGAAGTGACAGGTCATGGTTATTCGTTGGTAAAACAATTGTTTACATTTCAGTGATCAATTGTATCCAATTTAACATCTCTAAGAACATTGCAATGTAGAATTCAATAAATTTGAAAATTTTGGTGAATTCTCAGAAATTTCACATTTTGATAATTTTCTCAGGTTTCGCCTACATTACCTAGACAAGTGTAACATTATCAGAATTTGTAAAACGAATCCTTGGCAATAATGTCTTCAAATTAGAAGAAATCGAACAGAAATGTTGGAAGTTATGCGGTGAGAAAGTGATAGGTTCAATGTATTGGAACCTATGTAGGTTTTACCCATGGTGCTTAGCAAACTTTGAGTAGTAAATAATGCTAAACGCCCTGTTATTAGTATATATGTTTTTGCAACCAGTGAAGCTCCAGATCAGACAGCTTCTAAAGGAGCTAACTGGCCAGGGTCAGCACTGTGTTCTTTTATGATCTGTACGACATGAGTCTGAAATGTTTCCTTACTTTATTAGACACTGTAATAGGTCAGATGATATATGTTCTGTCATATATTAGGCCTAAAAATAAGATGTGTGTTTCCGGTTTCCCGACCGACCCTATTTTTTACCCCGACCCTAAAGTTTTTAAAGAAAAATTAAAAAACAAAAATTAAAAAAAAAAGTTTTTTGGGTGAGGGAAAAAAGATACTGGAGGGGAAGGGACCATTATTTGGCACCCGTTACAGAAGGAAAAAAGGCCTGTGTTAAAAGCAAACACACCACATATTTTATTAAAATATAATAACGGTCTTTATGTGATGCAATGGTTTTCAGATTGAAACAAGAACTATTTCACATAATTATATTATGAAATATTGTAAAATATCTTACAATTTAAACTTGCAAATCAAGATAAATCATTTTAGACACTTTCAATGTTGAAAACAACAAGAGCAAGGTCATTATTTGTCATATAAACCCATCCTTTGATTGTAAAAAAAATTCGCATATATGCCCTTAGTATATAAAAACTTTTTAAAAAATAAACACTTTTTCCTACCGACCTACCCTAAAATTTTGAGAGGGTGAAACCAGAAACACACATATATTTTTTTAGGCCTTAATGTAACGTAACAAGTTATATATATATATATATGAATATTCAGTGGAAGAAGGGTTGAAAATACCCCACACATGTATGTTTTGTTTAATGAAACTGAATATTTTTTATTGACCAACAAAGCAAAATCATAGACAATACTACTATAACTTGCTCTATATGTATACCTCGTATATATATATATTGCGCCTGATGAATTACAGTGAAACGCGTCGCGCATTGTTTGAAGAAATAAAATTGTTTTTAAAAGCCTATAATACATCATCTATTTTTTTAAATAATATATACAGCTTTTCCCGGTAGTTTCCGGCATCACGCCGACATTATTTTTATATATATCTCTCTCTACATGTATATCTATACACTAGAGAAAACAGCTGTGTTTATCAGATTTATGCCCAAATGTAATACCACAACCTAACTAACAGAACAAAATACCAATATCGAGCATGTATAGTCTCACTATTAATTAACTAATTGAATACAGTGGAAACTATTTAATTCTTTCTCAAATTTATGCTAAAACCATTATGTCCATTGAAAACTGTTCAGAATCAGATCAGATGACGGATAACCGGGCGTCTGATCACGCTCAAAACTGTACACTTTACCACTCAATTTTAAACAAATCGTCAGAATTTTCAAAATACTGCCATTTTCTCAATTTAATTGCAAAGTATTTGTATTTAGTTTCATTTAAATGGGAAAGAACCACGTCTTCCGTACTTTGTCATCAGCTCAACATGTAGAAAACTACAGATTTCTAAAATTGTTGATAATTAGTATTAATAGCAATCTAAATACCAAACAGTTTGGAGCCTGATCAGATGCCGGTTCCCTGACAATTCTGATCTGACTCCGAACCGTTTTAAATAGGCATCTTGTTCACAAAAGCTGTCTACTCAATCTACAGAAATCGTCATCTGGATCATCATTTCTATGCTGATGACTCATAGTTATGTTTGTCGTTCAAGCCTAAATATACTTCTTGTCAACAAGAAAGCCTGTCAAAAGTCGAGGGATGTCTAAAAGACATAGTCTCATGGGTGCACCAGAATAATAATTTTGAAGTTGAATACCAACAAAACTGAAGTCATACTTTTTCACAACAAAAAAGGTTAACATACGTGTATACTTTCATGTTCAAGTGGGAAACTCCCAAATCAAACCATCATTATGCGTGAAAAATATTGGTGCTAGGTTTGATTCCATAATGGATATGACACAGCACACCAATGCTGTGTGTAGGTCTAGTAACGCACAGTTGCGGTAAGTGGGTCATATAAGACACTACCTTTTCCCTGAGGCTACAAAGACCTTGATCAAATCTTTGGTCACATAGGGCTGCCATAAGTTGACATAAAAAATCCTAAGATTTCCAAATTTGCATTTTTCAAGTGCGATTTTACGAATCGTACCTTCACCCCATATCCTCTTTCTATTTTTATTGACATGCGACTACTTAAAGCAGGCTGTAAGTAAAGCAGAATGCGCCTAAAGGCGCATTCTGCTTTACTTTCAGCTTGCTTTAAGCTACTATAAACTGGAAAAATCCGAAGATTTAGGAAATATCCGGAGAAATGGCAGCCCTGGTCACATCGAAACTCGACTACTGCAATGGGATTCCCCAAAACATACTTCGAAACCTACAGGGTGAGAAAAACACTAGCCCGCATCATTACAAGGTACAATCACATCACTCCAGTCTTGAAGGAGCTTCACTGGCTTCCAGTTCAACACGGAAATGAGTTCAAAATTCTGACACACACACACGAAGTCATGTGCAATTTTCTCCAAGTTGCATTGTCAATATGCTTGATGTGTATATAGACATCGAAGAGAGCTAATGTCTGCGAATAAATAAGTATCACTGGTTGTACCGAGAGGCCATTTGGTGAAGTATGGAGATAAAAGTTCCATGCATACAGCTTCAAATGCTGGAGCACTCCACCATCAGACATTAGAGATGCAAGCTTAGTTGCAGCCTTAAAAACGTTGAAAAAGTCACTTTAATATTTGTTATTACAGTCTAATCTACACATCATAAACTTTAATTTATTAATCAATTACTTTGTGGAAATTAATCAAATTATAACTTATAACTGCATTGAATGTAAATGCATGCATGTCAACTTTGATAAAGATCCGACTTCAAAAAGAGGTTTTTATCGGTCAGTCTGGGAACTTATTGACTGTACCTCGTAGAAGAAAGTAGGAAATAAATTAATGCTTCCTCTAGACAGTGTGGTCTGGCTGTAGATGCTTGAGGTCTAAATGGCAGTTCAGGAGTTAGACCGTTGACTCGGCGCATGGTTGGTAGATCTTGATGGTAGGGATTGCATTTGATCTCTTTGAAACCTGGCGCTGTACATTTGTCACAATCTATGTCTCCATGATGCCAAGTCACTCTGAGTATCTGCAGATAATAATAACAAAAAAGCAGCAAAGCCACATATCTAAAGTACAAGCATATATTATATGTGGAAACTATCCATTTAACTGAAGTATAATTTTGCGTAGTAATCATATTGCTAAAAAAGGGTGGGAGGGAGGGTAAACAACTGTTTACCGTGTAGTGTTTGGTCGAACTGAGACCCCTGACCATGCGGTCGAGCCTTTTATGTGGGGGCTGACCGAAAGTGTTCCGCATAACGCTTTCCGACAGAGTGTCCCTGGACACCTTAACGAGGCAATCCAAAATACGAACTGATCAGTAAAGACATAGGCACACAGTCACTTTTGCAAAAATAATTGTTATTATTTAGTTGTCTTTTGGCGTTTTGTAAGCAAATTTATATAATTCATGTGAAGCGCTTTTGAACTCACAACTCCTGTGTGAAAAGTGCGCTATATAGATCTGGTATAATAATAATGATAATATAATAGTAAGGTTTTGATGATAAACACAATTATTGGGAAGAATAATATCCCTAACTGTTTCTCCTTAGACAGGCAGATCTTACTAATTTTACACAAGTTATTGACAAAGTCATCAGACTTTGTTTCCACATCCAGCCCTAATACGTTAATACTCGTCTTTAAAAAAACCCAACGGTGTACTTGTATAGACTGCATTTCATTTGTCATATCAAATTTCTTTATTTCTTTCAGTTCATGATGTTACATGAAAACACGATGCAATATCCAAAGAGTATAGAACCAGACCAGAGGGCCCTTGGAAGTGCCCTCTGATCAGAATCTGCACTGTTTGTAATTTTGTAATAATATGCAAATTACGAGTAAAACTTATATAGACTTAATTTGGAACTGGAATTGTTAATTGTTTCAGGATGAGTGAATTAATAAAACGGTACGTCCCAATGTTCTAATTTAACACTATCACTGAGTACGCTATTAGGGTTCCGTGTGTAAGTATGGCATGTTTAGTGATAGTGGGTGTAGACGTTTTTACTTTAAAAAATTCAAAATTAAGATTTATGAATTACTCAAATGATTAAACTGTTTGGATGCCGATGATATGCCGAATTACAAGGCGTCACATCTGGATACAAATTGTGTGCAAAATTATCTTTAAAAAAAAGTGTAGCGATTTATCAAAACCATAGTGGTAAACAGATTGGAGTAATTGTGCGTCTGATTAGATGTCAGACTGCTTGCAATTGCCATAATAGTGTTAGCCGAAACAAGTTTCCTGGGAAAGAACACTGACTTCTCTACCGTACCAAGTTTCCTGGGAAAGAACACTGACTTCTCTACCGTACCAAGTTTCCTGGGAAAGAACACTGACTTCTCTACCGTACCAATGCACACGCCTGGGCCCGTTTTACTAAACTACTTACGCAAACAATTTGCGTAAGTCAAAATTTCAATTTTTAATTTATATTTTTTATTATCACTTGCTACAAACAGCAAATAGCCAGATCAGAGGACGCGCTTTTAGCGCGTCCTCTGATCTGGCTATTTGCTGTTTGCAAACGTTTATGATAGAAAAGTAAGAGTAAAACGTTTTGATTTACGTAAAAATTTTGCGTAAGTAGTTTAGTAAAACGGGCACCTGTGCTGTAGCGACGTTTATTGACTTTCGTTCATTAATATTTATTCATTGTCAGGTTAAAATTGATTTTAAATGTCTGTCTAATGAATATATACACGTATTAGTTATAGATCATTTGTTTGAAAATTAAGCAATATAACCTGGAGCGACCGTAGGGAGCAAACAGGTTATGTTGTATAATTTTCAAACAAATGAACTATAACTGATTTACCGTTTGCCTCAAATATGGAAAGTAGGCGCAGTGTATGTCAGTTACCGTTCAACTTGGTTTACCTATACTCAATTATCGCTCAACCAAAATTACCGCTCGACCCAAAACCAAGCATGAGCGAGTCACCCAAATGTAACTTTAAAATATATTCAATTGAGGACGATTTTTATTTGTGTTCCGACAGTATTGTGTTGGAAAATGACGTGAACGATCAGCTGTGGACTGGTGTGGCATGAAAATGCTTGATCAATTGATTTGCTAAAATAAAATTGGCCGTAAAAAGCAGTCACCAAGTATTAAGCAGCAATTGCTCAACCAAGATTCGAGTCTTTAACCCACTAATGGAGCCAAGCAATACTTGTTTTAAAGTATGTTAAGAAAAAATAGGTAAACACAAATTACCGGATGAAAACACCCTAAATCAAGGGCATTCTTGGATTTTAAATGACATTTATCTGGACTGTGTTGTTTAGTGCATTATACTATTAATGACAAAAATGCCATTGACACCGAAGGGATTGAAGACGAGGGGCTGTTTAACGCAAGAATAAAACGCTTATAGGATCCTCTGTATTGCTTGTCTAATACATTGATAAAAGGCAACCGTATTTAAGTACACTATTGAAAATAAACTCATTCCTTTCAGACTTTTTATAGTCAAATCTTTGTAAAGCGATTACACAAAAGAAGACTAGACCCACAGGTCGGCTGCTTAACCCTTTCAACCCAACACTTATACAATGAACAATTCGGGTCTAGTCCATTTTTGTAATAGGAGCTCTACGATGTAGTTCTACAGTGTTTGCTCGGGCAAGTGTAACTGGTACATTATAAATGACGAGTGTACTCGTCATCTAGGGTTCAATGAGTCAATATAGGACATGAGTAATACAGAAAGGTTAACTCAGAGCGTTTCATATTAATTTCATTAATATAGTCGCCTGTCTACAGAATTCTTTGATTTATTCATGTCTCGTCATTGAAAGGCCACAGTACACAGGTTATACCGTAATTCCCAGCTGAGCGGTTGCTCTATGACGTAATGATGCGCTACGCTCCGCCTTAGCACGCCATGTCCATAACCGGTTCATGACTTGTTTATTTTTGCCATACCCAGGTACAAAAACTGAACTATATGCATATATTTTTTCATTTCTCGCTGAAATGGAGCCCTTTCATTGGCTGGCAAACTAGGGCAAACGGTAAATAATGAATATCAAGTATACAACCATTGATCGTAAAAAAGGGTTTGAATACAGCGAGGGAGATGATCTAGTTTTCCGTTTAAATGTGCTTAAAATCGTAAATACTTAAAGATAGAACAAATGAAAAGGTTTTGTAAATACACACGATTTATCTTAATCAGATTGACAAACCGTTTTGAACCTGACACCCCAACACACACACACACACACATACTGGTTTTACTATCCGACAGAGGTACACGTTTCACACCCTCATACCGAGGTGTACGCTTTATAAGCCAAAACGCTTAAGGCAAATATGACAAAAGGTTTTCAGGACAGTCACAGTTTCAAATGATGTGAAGAAAATATTGAATTTATAAAGAATTACCGAGCAACACTAGACCGACAAAACGAGGTAGGTAATGGGCAAAAACTCTGTTTCAAACCGAGGTAAAAAACACACACACACACATCACCTACAAAACGAGGTACACTCACACATCACCTACAAATATCGTTATCGACTGTGTGCAAACACACACCGACACACAAACAGGTATTAGAAAAGCAAACCGAGGTACTCGAGATATTTTGTGTGCGTTTGTATCTTGAACTGAGCATGCTAAATGCGAGGTATACCTACCGAGGTATTAGTAAAAACTACCTCGCATGTTGGAGGTACCTCGGTTCGTTGCTGTGTACTCCTATGACGTACCTCGCTTTGATAGTGTCACCAACGCACCCACACACACGCACACACACACACACACACACACATAACCAGCTTACCAAGCATTTGCGATGAATCTCAGATCGTTCTTAATTATTTGTTTGGTCAGATATGAGGATTCTGCTCATTCAGCTCAGATCTGATTAATCAAAAACTGGCGAACGATCTCAGGCTTATCTTAAAGCATGGGCCCGAGGTCTGAGGTTATAAAGCGTTCGAGTTGAATCTGAAATCGTTGTAAAAAAATTAATTGGTCAGTGTTGCGGTTTCGCTCAAGTCTATTAACCTACCAAATGATTGAGAAAGATCTCAGATTCAACTCGATCGTTTATAATATTAGACCCTGTTCAGACACTGAGTACTCGATGTCTGACAAACTGTCAATACAATGGGCTTTTTTGTGAGCTGACAGGGTCATATAAATGCAGATATTTTATTGGCTGACGGGTCCCTTAGTCTTGCTTTGCAGAACAGGATTGAGTGTATTCTATCTATCGTCCATCGTGACTAAGAACAAATCGGTGCTTGGATATATGAACAGCTGCTTTTTTTCTTTTCAGGGAAACGTTGACACCGACGTCTACGAGCGTGTCCATTTTTATTTTGAATCACAACCGTCAGAAGTATAAAGTCATTAACGCACGTCATCTGTTTTGACGTAAAATGGATTATTGAACTCTGCCCACGATTTTGACGACTTACGAAACGACCTACTATTTTGAATCGGTCCACGATCTGGGACCGCTGTGGGTCTCAATTTTTACACAGTATCAGGTCCTCTAAAAAAACAACGAATCTACAACTACCCAATGTTGTTACTGTTTACTGATCGATGTACATGACCAATGCCGAAATGGCTGGAAATCAGTCGTTTGAACAGTGAAAACTTTGCAGTATAATAAATTATAAAGTTTCATCCCAGGTTACATGACGCCTAACGGCTCGGGGCAACATGATTTTCCTCAGCCGGGAATAAATCCTCATTTAACTTGGTAAAAAGCTGTATGACTAATAATGTACATATACACTTGTCTCTCAATGTTTTGCAGTGTATGGCGAAGTCCCGTCTGATTTCACCCTGCACCTGGAGGTGGTGTCAACAAATGATTCTGAAATCTACATAGGCGACCTTGTCACGCTTAAACTGACGTTAGGCTTCCCTGTACAACAGTCAGACGGTACGATTTAGCAGAACAATGCATGCATGATTGATTGATTGATTAATTGAGTTTTGTTTTACGGCACCACGTCACATAAAATGGTCATATGGCGCCGAGAAACGACCGCATATATGCAAACACCAAAATAGAAACATGAAACTAGTACAAAGGCACGAAAAACAACACGAAAAACATTAACACGCTTCACCAATATATACGTATGGGAATTATTTCAGGAAGATGATTTCGGATAATCCCATCCGCTGCCAGCAGCACGTGGGATCAAAACCACCGATCTGTCTTCCTTTTTTTTGGCAGAGGGTAAAATCTCGATCGAATAAATAGAACCAATTCCCCATGACAATTAAGCCCAAGATCCACAAGACAGAAATGTTTCATTGGCAATATACAATGAAGCTCACGTATAGCGAGGTCCGCCGGACCGTCTTGGCTATATAGCGTTTCATCCAAATTTCATTATAACTTTACCAGGTCCGTTTTACTACAGTGAAGCTCACTTATAACGAGGTCATCGGGACCGTTGATTTTAGATCAGGTCCATTTTAATATATGTTAAGTGGAGATGGAAAAAAATATTTTTTATGTCCAATATTTTGGTACATCCAATTTCGTTATAAGTGAGCTTTACTGTAGACCTCTTCGGCGCCATATTGCCATTTTATGTGTCACGGTACCGTATACCAAATTCTATCAGCACTTGACCATTTTTACCACAGATATGACTATGTGTCACGGTACCGTATACCAAATTCTATCAGCACTTGATCATTTTTACCACAGATATGACTTTGCGCATTTACATATTTTTTTTTATATAACGCAGCATATAAATATTCCCTGTTTTACGTCAGACGCGGGATCTATGCCAATGAAGTCAAAATTTCACGTATTGAAACTGTTTTGAGAATCGACTTGGGTTTTACACAGCGTGGTTGGAATTTCACGGAAACTGTTGCATGGAATTTTTACTCTGAGTTCTAAATTGATTCGGGTCTTTTTAATATTTAGAACCGATCTGTGGTCTTTAGTCAACTTTGAGAATCGGTCAGAAGTCTATTTTTAACGATGAAAATGGCTGCCCGGGTCAGTTTTCATTATTCATCGTTGAAATACGACCCAAATATACATACTAAATGCATGTAGTAGGTTGTTTTGTTCTGTAAAGTGTTGCCGTATAAAAGAGGAATGTCAAAATATTTAATTTTCATAATTGTAGTGAAGTACTATACGATTAACTATACAGATTTGCAGATTGTGTATATGAGCAATACTTTTAAAGGGTTAACGGCGCGTCATTTTCAACGCTAGGCTAACATTCAATGTGTGTGTGTGTGTGAGAGAGAGATTGGTAATTTAACGACCGGGTCAATTCTTAAAGATAAAAATATATTTATCGTTGAATATTGACCTATTATCATTTTTCAATGAGGGTCAAAAGCTCAGGTAGCACCGGCTAAAAGTGGCAAAGAGTGCTTAAGCGAAATGTTCAAAGTATCAAACTTTTATTTCTTTCATGTTTGTTTTGGAAAAGCTGTTTATGCTAAATGAAAAAAAATGAATAAAATTCATACGTTGGTATGCATTCTTTTGCACTACGGCAATATGTGAAAGATGTGTCAAATTTAAAGTATAAGCTTCAGTAAAATCTATTTTAAATAAAAATAAGCATGGTAATTTTGTTTTTCATTATGTATTATATGTCTATGGAAATGTTTTCACATAAAGACACTTAATCAAGTCCAAACAGGCATTAGATTTGAAAAATATGAATCTCTGAATCAACAACATGGTTTTATGGGAAATTTTTTTTTTTTTAAATATATATATATATTTTATAAAAAATAGTAAAAAACATATTTCTAGTATCTAACTTTTTATTATATTGTACCAGATGGCAATTCATAATATGAAAAGAAATCGATAGGATAGTGTTGAAAATTTTGAGTTATTAAAGAAAAAGGAAATATCTCCCTTTACAAAATTTACAAAATATATCCATATCAATGATATTTAGAGCTTCATAAATTTCACATTTGGTGCCTGTTTTGTCTTTAATCAGTCTTTTTATGAGATAATACTACCATTGCTATGGAATATATACTACAAAACCAAAATTACAATGTTTGTTTTCAGTTGAAATAGAATTTATTGAAGATGGTTCTTTAAAAAAGACATAATAAGAAAAATCAATCCCTAATCTGACACACCTTTTAGAAATAGCCGTAGAGCCAAAGATTGTACACCAATATATTATATTTCTCTATTTTTCAATCCATCTTAAATAGCTTTTCAAAACATAACCATGATAGAGTGTTTTTATTTACTGTAAAACATTCACAAATTCATGAGTTTCATACGGAAGTCGGATAGTGCAACTTTAAGAATCTTTTTTTTTTATCTTAAAAATTCAAGTTATTATCTTGAATATTCAAGATAGTATCTTGAAAATTCAACATAATTTCTTGAAAATTCAAGATACTATCTTAAAATTTCAAGATAATAACTTGAAAATTCAAGATACTATCTTGGATTTTCAACATACTATCTTGAAATTCAACATTCTTTCTTGAAAATTCAAGATACTATCTTGAAAAGTCAACATACTATCTTGAAATTTCAAGATAATATATTGAATTTTTAAGTTAGTATCTTGAACATTCAAGATATTATCTTGAATATTCAAGATAGTAATTTGAATTTTCAAGATAGTAATTTGAATTTTCAAGATAGTATATTGAATATTCAAGATACTATCCTGACTTTTTAAGATAGTATGTTGAATATTCAAGAATCTATCTTGAATTTTTAAGATATTATCTTGAATTTTCAAGACAGTATGTTGAATTTTCGAAATAATAGAGCTGGAATAGATCGTTGTATGGAAGGTTGATAGTGCCACTTAAAGAATTAATAGTAGGCTGAGTCTCGTAAAAATATTCAAAGAGGAAACGATTAAAGGCGTTTGTATGGGGTCAAAGGAATAGAATTTTCAAGATAGTAATTTGAATTTTCAAGATAGTATGTTGAATTTTCAAGATAGTATATTGAATATTCAAGATACTATCCTGACTTTTTAAGATAGTATGTTGAATATTCAAGATACTATCTTGAATTTTTAAGATATTATCTTGAATTTTCAAGATAGTAAGTTGAATTTTCGAAATAATAGAGCTGGAATAGATCGTTGTATGGAAGGTTGATAGTGCCACTTAAAGAATTAATAGTAGGCTGAGTCTCGTAAAAATATTCAAAGAGGAAACGATTAAAGGCGTTTGTATGGGGTCAAAGGAATAAAATACAGATTAAATAGAAATAGAAATTTCAAGATAGTAATTTGAATTTTCAAGATAGTATGTTGAATTTTCAAGATAGTATATTGAATATTCAAGATACTATCTTGACTTTTTAAGATAGTATGTTGAATATTCAAGATACTATCTTGAATTTGTAAGATATTATCTTGAATTTTCAAAATAGTATGTTGAATTTTCGAAAAAAAAGAGCTGGAATAGATCGTTGTATGGAAGGTTGATAGTGCCACTTAAAGAATTAATAGCAGACTGAGTCTCGTAAAAATATTCAAAGAGGAAACGATTAAAGGCGTTTGTATGGGGGTCAAAGGAATAAAATACAGATTAAATAGAAATAGTTTCATTTTTTTTCTAACACTCATCTGATCACGGCTCAGGGTGAAGTTTTGTGATCTCTGGAATGTCCTTTGTGTACCGTGCATCTTTAATCAATACTCACACCTGAGGTTATGTTCAGGGTGAGTTATTGTGATCGCCTTTCGTCCGACGTCCTTCTGTCTGTCCGTCCATCAACCACGTTTGTTAAACAAATTCTTAGCTGAAAGCCAGTTGACCATCTTTTATGAAACTTGATCCTTGCATAATTCTCTACAAAAAGGTTTCAAAGAAATTAAATCAACTCAAAATGTGGTTGACATTGCAAATTGTTAAAATGTTTTTCACCATAACCACGATACCTAGAGCATTGATATTTGATTACTTGTATGAAGCATAATGGTATGTTGTGGTCCTCTATCAAAATTGTTTTATACCCCTAGGTCAAAATTAGCTCTGCCCTAGGGTTCACTTGTTTTCTCTGAAGCTAGTTGTTGGATTTTAAATTTCTTAGCCTAAAGGTGGGCGATTTAAGGTCAATCATGTCCCTCTTGTTTTAACAATATTCTCTGTAAAACCCCTGGATAGATTTTCACCAACATTTACCTGAATGATACTTATATATGAGCCTTATTCAAATTCCTAATGTTTATGATATTACATGAAGAATAATGGTTGTCATGGCAACCAAACACTTAAAACTTGGAAAAATCTTTGAAAACCTTCCTAGAAATTACTGAGCTAGTTTCTACTAAATTTCCCAGAAAAAAATCAATTTGGGTAATGCTTTTAAGCTCACCACCACGAAGTGAGGGGAGGGGGATTGTATGCTATACCCCGGCGTCGGCGTCCGGACTGGATATCATATCCTATAAGAGCTAGGTGTATGAAACTGAACCATATGAAACTTGAACCATAGATGCGCCGTAATCAGTGCAGCATTTTAAAACGTAGTTAAGTGACCTTGATATTTGACCTTGACCACTGGGGTTAAAGAAAAGGTTTTGCGTTAAAGTCTATTCATAACTTAAGGTGGTTCGCGGGTCTTCTAATTCCTGTCAGATTTCAACGAAACCTTGATTAAATTGAAATGTACCATATCGTAAAAAATCGTAAAAATAACAAAAAACTGTACCGTTTTTTTCTGACAGAACCTTTTGTCGAGAAAAGTTCCGTTTTCAATAAACAGGAATATTTTCTTTATAAAATAATATAACTCAATAATTTCTATACATTCAAGTAAACTGTACAGATAATATAAGATATTATGCAAACAAAATAGTTCATGAAATATTTTCTGGAAATACATGTATCAATGTTTAAAAAAAGTCTTCTTAAAATCAATTAACAAAAAATCTACCTGTGGGACATATATCAACTTCAGATATTAGATGGATATTTCTTATATATTCTACTCACAAAATTTAATGAAAATCTACAGTAGACTTTACATTTTATACATGATTTCCAGAAATTCTGACAAAATGTTAACACAAACCGAGTTATCTCCCTTGAGTTCAACTTTAAAATGCCATCAGCTCTAAATAATACCAAAAGTAAAACCTGTAATAATGGACCATT
The DNA here is from genome assembly GCA_922989275.2 of Gari tellinella. Taxonomy (NCBI): domain Eukaryota; kingdom Metazoa; phylum Mollusca; class Bivalvia; order Cardiida; family Psammobiidae; genus Gari; species Gari tellinella. The sequence continues at coordinate 60,963,466 of OV277858.1, forward strand.
GAATTCGGAAGCCTGTATAGTGAGAGGTGACTGCTTAATGCATGACAAAAGTAATGCATAAAAGCTCCTTTAGGATTTATCATTTCGCAGAACTTTTGCCATGTGTTAAGCTGCCATCTGCCATATAGCCTATACATCCCCACAAAGCTTGACTATACTTGCATCTGAAATTATTCATTATTACATTTGTGACTCAACATAGCCTGTCCTTTGATCACTGCGTTATGGACTGACTAGTCGGTAAAATCTGACAATTTATTTAAAAAATAAATTTTGTAGCGAATGGGACTCGAAGCTAGAACCTTTGGATTGCTAGTCAATCACTCTACCAACTGCGCTAACAAAGAATACACTGAAGATCATCAAACTTTTCTTTATGTAAATGTTCACTTTAAAAACGTGCCGAAAAAGATCATGTGAAAGTCATTAGCATTTTCGGAACTTGAGATGCGGACCGCCCGCTGTCAAACCACCTTAAAGTCTGTTCTTGCTGATTCACCCTATTGAGTAGACCATGATGCACCGCAGTTTGATGACCTTGACATTTGACCTTTACCTCTAGGTTCAACGTTAAGGTTTTGCGTTAAAGTCTGTTTTGCGCAGGATGTAAGCTTTGTAATTTTTATTTGAAAGACGGACGCCGGACGAAAGGCGATCATAAGAGCTCACCCGGAGCATAAACTCAGGTGAGCTAAATGTTGACGTAAGATGCACGATCGATGAACAAAGGTATGATCAGATGAGCTCGACATAAATGACACTTTTTCTCTTTGATCTGGATTTTAACCCTTTGACCTTATAAAAATGCCTGTAATCCTTTTCCTTGAATATTAATCGAGACTCAGCTTACTATGAATTCTTAAAGTGTACATATCCACCTTCCGTTCAACAGATTTATTCCATCTCTATTATGTTAAAAATTCAAGTTACTATCTTGAATTTTCAATAAATATCTTGTATTTTCAAGTTACTTTATTGACTTTTTAAGAAACTACATGTAGCTTGGATTTTCAAGATACTTTCTTGAATATTCATCATACTATCTTGAAAAGTCAACATACTAGCTTGAAACATCAAGTTACTATATTGCATTTTCAATATAGTATCTTGAAATTTCAAGATAAGTTTATTGAAAATTCATGTAATTATCTTGGAGATTCAAGATAGTATCTTGAATATACAACAAAGTATCTTGAACATTCAGCTTACTTTCTTGAAAATTCAGGATAATAACTTGGAAATTCAAGATAGTAACTATGTTGAATTTTCAAAAACTTATCTTGAATCTTTAAGATAGTATCTTGAATTTTCAAGTTATAATCTTGAATTTTCAAGTTACTATCTTGAAGTTTTTAAGTTACTTTCTTGAATTTTCAAGATACTATCTTGAATTTTCAAGCTAATAACTTGAATATTCAAGATAAAAAAATTAGAAAATATATAAAGTGGCATTATACGGCTTCCGTAGTTTCATACACCCCTTAAATGAAAGGTTTCTGCTGATTTCAATATGTTGTAAGCAGCCATCTGTTTTAAATACTAAAATACAGCTATGAAGTGCGTTGGCTTTGAAACTCTACTGTTTCCACCCGTTCTTCCTGTCGTTTACTTTTCTTTAGTAAAGAAAACTGACTCGGATTACTTGTTGGATCATTTCTATGTTGCGTTTGAAGAAGACGTAAATATGCGATATTGATCAGTAAACAAAAGCTGACAAACCCTATAAGGACTACACAGTTGAATATATCTCAATATGCTATATATCCAACTAAAGAACTTTGAAATCAGTACATGTAGTTGAAAAATTCAGTATGCAAAAAATTAAATATGGTTTTCGCTATGGTGAAATTATGTTAACATTTAAAATGTCAGTTGTAATAAATTTCTTAATATGTTATGCAATTATTCAGAGATGTGTGTGTGTGTGTGTGTGTGTTTTAAAAACAACAAACTATAATAAACGTACAATTAATCAACGATGTTTTCACCTTAGTGAAGAACGTAATGCTACAGCTAACGATTCTGTAAGAAGTGTGCCAGATGAAAATCAGTATGTCAGTAAAGTATTATTCAGAATTCGTCATTAGGTGCGAATGCAGGATTTAAGGTTAAAGCAGACGACCCCAAATGCATGCAAAGACAATTTTTGATGTTAATCCTTTCTTTGTAAAAACTATCGTGAGATTTTTACCCCATACATCGCCATGTTGTCGTCTACTTCAATATTGTTGTCTGAAATATCGTTTAAAAGTTAGATTTAAGACAGTATAACTGACCCAGACGTGATTTCAAAACAAATGGCAAACAGTTTTTTTCCTGATCAGATTCAAGATCAAAATTGTTTGCAAGTGCGCTTTAAGACGTCATTAAAAGTGAAAGGGTTAAGCTAAGCTTCAATGATATGATTCGTTTGTCAATGCGCTTTGCTACCCTGATGTGATGATTCTGTTGTCTCTTTATAGCAACGGTGGTTGAGTTGATAACATCTGTTCAACCCACCATTTTTGCCATTGAAAGCGTAGACATAAAAGGAATAACGGTTGGGGAAAACCTTGAATTCAGTGAGAACGACTGGCAGAATAACATCACACTCCACCCAGCACTGGATAACAAACAGGTTTGAGATCCAAGAAATATGAAGTTTTATAAATTGTTTAATTAGTTTCTAAGCATTTGTTATAAAGCTATGAGTGTGGCAATCTTATTTTTTGTCATATAAAATGCATCAACCTAACTGTGACCAACTTTGTAGATGACCTTTTCCAAACAGACGATATTACGACATGATTAGGATTAAGGACAAGAATTTAATACAGGACTGTTATTTCTTCGGATTTTCTCGAAATATTCGGATTTTTCTTGATTTCTCCGGACCTACATTTTTTCCGAAACATTCGAATTGATACTCCTACTTTAATATTTGGAATGTTTTACTAAAACACTGGCACTGGTTTCAAACAGTTTAAACCCTGATAAGACGCAAACATAACGCGCCGTCTTACTTTGGTCGAAACTGTTGGCATATTTGTGTCAGTGCTATAGCACCTGACAGCGAAAGGGTTAAAGGTACGATTCCAAAAAACGCGCTTAAAATTTGGATATTTTAGGATTTTTATGAGCAAGTAACGGAAGTACATATACTGGAAAGTAAATTCCTTACTTCTGATTGGCTAACTAGTAATAGACATTAACCCATGTATCCTGTGAGCAGACATGGTACATAGCAATGCAGCAATGCCATTTGGATGACAGGTCCTTTTGTCTTGCTTGTCGAAAGTAAGATGGTCAACTGCTCGACAGAATTGTGTGGTTTCAATCGTACATCCTCCGCTTTAAGTCCAGTTTGGTTAAGAAACAATATTTTAACAGTCGTATTTGTTTTGGGAAAGTTTGACGCCGAAGTCTACGAACGTTCCCAGTTTCCCTTTAGTTTAACATATTAATTGCATATAATATACATGCAGGGGATTGGGCTACACGATTTTACAACATTATATAATGCCCGCTCCCCAGATATTAACAAAACAGTGGCATGCCAATAATAGAGGTAACCTTACTATTTTCAGTATAAATAGCATAGCAATTTGAAAAAAAAACTGCCATGTTAATATCATCATAAAGAGTAGAGAAAGAGAGGAAGAAAGAAAAGTGCTAAGATCAAATTCTTGAATTCAAAAACGATTGGAGGCTCGGATGTAACGATGAACTGCACTAAAAATAACTTTGTTGCAATCAGGAGAACAGTTTTTATTCTACCTCCTACAAACTACTAGCTATCCGATTGGTGAATTGGCGTCACGTGAAAGCCGTGTAATTTCCATCCACTGCTTTCAGCAACCTAATATTGGCCCCAGGGGCAACATATCTTATGCACGTGAAAATGTTAGCAACGTAACGTTCAAAATGGCCAAGGTTCAATGAAGATGACGTCATTTGGTTTCTATAACGGTCGCGCTTATGTAAACAATTCAAACAATTAACATATTCGTTGATTTTGAACCAAGTACAGTGGAAAAACGTTATTCTTTCCAAATAAACGCATTTACGCTAAAACTAATATTTCCATTGCAAACAGTTTGGAGCCAGATCAGACGCCAGTTGACCCGGTGTCTGATCAGGCTCCAAACTGTTTGCCACTTGTATAAAAATGAATAGTCAGAGTTGTCCAAAAGTTGTTATTTTGTACATTTTATTACGATGCGTTTGCGTTTCGTCGGGAAAGAATAACATTTTCTCCACTGTATACAATAAACAAGTCATTAAACGATTGCTGATTAAGAATTTGGGCGGTAAACAAAGACGTCACGCACTAATGTTTAGATAATGATTGATGACGTCATGTTTTCATATTATATGACAGTGACCGCCTTTAATCTATTTCGTCAAGAATAAAAGGTAGTCGGTAGGATAAAAACGTTACACAGTGTTCAGGTGACCTAATATGGAATATACACTGCCAGTAAATTCCATATGGGACTCGAGCTTCGCTCTCGTCCCATATGGAATTTACTGGCAGTGTAAAGCCTGAAAACTGTGTAACTTATAAGGTTTCCAACTAGTAAAATGTCTAAATTGACAGTTGTTATAGGTACAATATCATGGAATAGAATACCCCGCATATGTACATAGTTTGAACAATCTAAAAAGGAATGGAAAGCATTTTCACATTGATATCCACATAAACATGCTGGGTCGTTTATTAAATTACACCTGGATATATCGTAATTTAGTAAGTTACAGATATGGCTTATTCTGGTGTGAATAATATCTAACCGTCTACTGCCGAAAAAATAGTGAAAAGGGGATTTTGGTGTTACTATGGTTATGGACGATTTGAATGAAGAAATAGTTTCCTTAGTACGAATACTATTGTTTAAGTTATTCCAAAGCCTTACTGATGTTGGTATATAAGATTTGTCACTGAGAGGTTATCTATCGTTTGGCACAGTATAATTATCATTATTTCTTAAAGGATACGAAGACATAATTGATACTAAAGGTGGTAATAGGTCATTAAGATAGTGCGGTACCATTTTATTATGTAATTTATAGAACAATAGTTATTTTCGCATTTCCCTACGTTCGCAAAGTGGTTCAAGGTCTGATGCAAAGTATATAAGTTCCCTTTTGCAAAATATGGGAAGGCCTCATGTAATCTAGCAGCTTCTAACTGTACATGTTCTAGCCTTTGTCAATCGATAGCTGATCAACCGTCCCATAACTCACACGCGTATTGAAGAGTAGGAAGTATGAAGTATTTATAAATTCTAATAAGGGTCTTTTTATTTAAAATGTATTTAAGTTTTCTTAAGGTGTTAACTTTCTTCATACCAGATTCGTATATAGTGTTAATGTGAGCTGTCCATTTTGCATCGTTTGATATAGTTACTCCTAGATAGCGATGTGTATCGACAGGACTCAATGTAGTATTGTCAAATATTAAGGATATATCTTCATTATCTAATGTATTGGAGATGAACAAAATTTCTGTTTTCGAAGGGTTGAACCGAGTAAGCCATGACCTTGACCATTCGTTTAATATAGTTAAATCTCTATTCATAAAAGTTTCAATGTCTCAGGTGTTTTCTTTTGAACAACCGTTAGAAAAATGACGTAATTTACGCTCAACGACATCTTTGTTGACGCGATTTTGTTGGTGTACTATGCTAAACAAAACAAAAAGAAACTTTACATACCTTAGGGCCGGTTTGAGCGAGGGGTTAGTGACGTTTTTATAAAATATACGCACATTTCATAATGGACTGATCGATAAAGACTATTCAGAGCGCATTCTCGCTAATTTGCACCGCGAACGACGTAGCACGCTTTTCACTTCCGGTATTTAACACTGACGGCGAGTTGACATATTCATGGTTGATTTTGAGTTTATTTATGACCAAGACACACGCAGACTTTAGCCAAACACCGAAAACACAAAATTGTAAACATTTGCGTTTCAAAACTGATATGCAACAGCTTTCTGAAAATCAGTCTTTTTGGCATGCTTATGGTGGGCGCGTCAGTAACTGATCATGCGCGTCATTTTGGGCGCATAGATAGGCAATTCATATCCTGACTATTCGTTACAGAGTTACGGGGTAAGTCATCTGGATTCAAGCTGTTTGCCACTGGTCAATATATGTATTCTATCAAAATCTCCACAAATATGTAACTGTGAGAGGAAACAGCAGACGACAATCTTAAGCAGACGATATTGCAGCGGTAAAAGAGTTAGACTTAATCATCTTGTTTAGGGAATTACGGCGTGTGTCGTTGTAAGGAGGGAGTCGTTGTTGGGAGGGCCGTTGTAGAGAGGGAGCGCTGTAGTTTCTTCTTTCGTTTTGGTTGTACTATTTTCTAGAAAGGCATCGTTTACAACACAAGAGCTGTTGCTAACCTGGGCATGGTGACAAACAATGAATCAAACAAAGAAAGTACGGAAAGTGAGGTGACAATATCGTTCAATGCAGTTCACGTGTCGAATGCAAACTTATCTGATGGAGAGAACGCTTATTTGAGCGCTGGAATAGAGTATCTAAACGGGGCAAACATTCTTATCGGCCAAATACCCATGACTGTCAAGGACGCTAAGGTATTTGTATAACAAGCAAATCATTGTGTATTACTGATGTTAGTTGAACCAGATTCTTTCTTCGGATAATCATCGAATTCTTGCATGAATTGATAATCGACTATTGATAGGAAAATAACTGTCTGAGCTGTGCCTTTGGGTGATAATCATGCAAGAGGTTTTTTACTTACGCGTAACCGAATCAATTTGCACCAAAATATACTACTGTTATTATTGTTGTTCTCTTTATTTCCACCTTTACGGTGATTTTACAAGGAAAGTACAAGTATACAACAATACAAACATATATGCACACAAAGACATATTATACAGTTTACGCACAAACAGACATGTAATAATGTACGAAATCACATCAACATCACGTTGGCCCCGTCCTAGCCTCACCACAAGTAGTAGTGAAGTAGTTGGGCCACAGCCGGGGTACGGCTACCGCGATTTCCCAAAAAGTAAAAAAGCGTACGTTTGATAATGATTATATGATCATGGTTCCATGTAGGATCCGTAACTGAGATTCCACTTCTCATGAGCATTTCAGCATCGGCCACTTTGAAATGTAATCTCGTCTCGGAACTCCGCCAAATTACTTATAATCAACGTCATCTCTCTACAGATTTCTTATTAAACTCTCACAAAAAAACCCTCACGCATGTTCACAAAAATCACCTCTTATACGAATTGGTCTCTCCATTTCCTGCAGTCCAAATCTAGGTCACTGTTCCTGACATACTTTTTAACACCAGAGGAACAATTCGCGGTGCACATCTTGCTCATTCCTGTACATCATCGGGGATTTTGAAAATTCCCCTAGTCAGGCCGCTGGTCGATTGGGATCGAACTCACAATCCCTGGTATCATAGTCGAACCCATTTCCACACGCCGACTATCCGCCGATATAATGTCGACGATTTCGTTTTGTGTAAGTTAAAAATTTATCAAAATAGAGAGGGTCAGTAAAGGCATACAAGTACAGTGAAGAACACGGTATTCTTTCCCGTTTTAAAGCAAACGAAATGCAAACGCATTTCACGTAAATGTAGAAACTAACAACTTTTTTGACATTTCTGACTATTTATTTTAACCTGAGTGGCAAAGGGTTTGGAGCCTGATCAGACACCGGGTAAGCATGCGTCTGATCTGGTTCCAAACTGTTTGTAATGGAATTAAAAGTTATAGCGTAAAGCGTTTATTGGAAAAGAATAACAATTTCTCCACTGTACACAGTCCACCGAATCATGACATTTTTGAATCACAAAATTCAATTTTGACTACTCAGTGTTTTTTTTATATTTCGATGTGATCTCTTACCTTATCAAACTCTTTTTTTTTCAAATTTTCCAATTTTCCGACATAAAAAGAGTTCGAATATCATGTTTGTTGGAATCATATTGTAAATCAGAACGAACTATTGTTCTTATAAAAGATTGGATGGTAGTTTCACGATTTTATGTCATTATTAACACTACAGGAAATATTATATTTAATTTATGAAATCCTTGGAGCATCGCCTTGTTTTTATTTAGGTGGAGCTACGAAATTAATTCTTACTCGAAGGGCAGTTTCAAACGATATAACTCTGTGTTTTTTATGTGCATCTTGCGTTTTGTTTGCAATTATGCAGGAGTTGAATTCAACATATCAACATAATTATATTATCTCGTACTTAAATTTGGTATCTCTAGCTGGTGTGGTAAAGGAAATATACTCAAGACAAAAATACCCATTCAGACGGCCGTACCTACGCACAGAAGTTACACTCACGTATATGAAAACATCTGCAGTCGTAAATTCAGACAAATGTTTGTTTCAGGACCTAGATAAAATACCCTCGTTTAGTATGACTCCACCAAGTGAAATCAAATTGATGACCCCTCTATCAACTAAACTAACAATGAGCTTGCCCTACCCTGCCGCAGATGTGGTTGTTAGTACAACTCTGATGAACGGTGAAGAAGACGATTTATTTGTACAAGAAATTGTCACTACTAGAGTAGCCTCAGCTTTCAACTACTCGGTACCTGTTCCAAGAGATATTAGCATAACGGCTTATGAGAATTGCCCCTTGCCCAATAACATGGAACTCGCCATGGGCACGCTTGTCAATAGTGGTAAGTGAAATAACGTACTTCCGTAAAGTACGACGTTATGAGCACTTTGGTTCAATATTTGATAGTTTTAAGTTCTAAAATTAAAATCGGGATGTAGCCTTCTACTTAATTGATTCATGTAAAGCAGAATGACCATACACATTGCTGGAAACAGTCAGCTCTATTCTAAACGAGAAAATAGTTTTTAAATTGTCTAAATATAGAGGTATCATTACGTACATGTAAGTAAAGATTGTTTTAAAGGGACTGGTTTACTCAGAGTTTCATCTCGATTGAAACAGATTTATTTTCACCATGTCTGGTGCAACTTTTAAACATTTGTAGTGCAATCTTTAGACAGCTGTAGGTTGTCGTTATAAACTATACTTTTTAGTGTGGTGTTCATTTTTTCCCGCTCAAAACAAATTAAGCACAATTTCAAAGTCATAAAAAAGACGCATGAAATTTACACAATGTGTACCTCTATACATGAAGTAAAGAAACATACCTCCAAAATGTATTTTCGGTATCTGGTTGCCATGGCAACGCGAAAACAAGATTTTCCCAATAAAACAGTTTACATGTATATATTTGGTGAGTAAAAAACAACAAATTCATAGTCTTTTTTCAGAGAAAACTGTATAATAAAAATATATATTTCAGAAAAAATGATATTTGTATATTGAATTATGACACATTGACTTTAAAATAACATTGTAGCATTCTACTCAATACTACAACTGATTGTAATGTCCTATGTAAGTAAGAAGGATTGCTTAAAATATACCAGGACCGCTCTTTAATTGCCAAAACCATACCGGTATAGTATAGTGTCATAAAATGAAAATAGAAGAAAACACATGCATATATTAGTTGGTAACTATGGTAACGCCTGCCAAAAGAACGTAATTTACTGAAAATATGTGCCTAATTAAAGACATTTGGAAAACGAAATACAGCAAACTATCAAAATCATTACACACTTATTTTAATTTGTTTCATTATCAGGTTTGCAAGTTTTAAATAGACACTGTTTACATGAAAACGACAGTTGGTTGCCTTAGTAACCACTTAACGTCTTGCTAAATAAGAGCATTATATTGCAAATATGCATCAAATTCAAGTTATTTTTAAGTAAAAGTACAACAACCTATGATAACCCTGGTCCTGTTGTTTCATCATCAGATTTGCAAGTAAGCAGTGTCATATAGCATTTACTTTTAACGTGAAAATAACATTTCCCGACAATATTGACCTGACGTTGGTGACCTCTATATAAGCATAATTTCACACTTTGTTGCATTTCTAAATATAGCTTCGGAAAACTTCATTATCATTGACACGAGAACGCACATTGTAACCACATCGGTACCGAGAAAATATGCCATTGCCCGGTTCCACTAATATCGACAGGTATATAACGCAAGTGGTAAGGAAAACGACTATTCATTATTTTTCCGTACAGTCAGTGGTTCGAATCCCATGCATACTCATACGTTTTTTCACTTTCTTTTTTATATAATTTATAATGTTTCTTTCAAGTATTCATACAACATCTATTTCGATTTCTTTTGTTATTTTTAAAATCAATTATGTCATAGCGTCTGTTTGGTCTATAAAATAACAGTTTATAAAATAATATACTTCCCCCTGTATTGGGATTTGAACCTGGAACCTCGATGTTACAAATCCCTTGCTCTAACGACACACCTATTGCAGATGAGTTACATATGAGGGTTTTAAATTAGGTATAATTATATTGGCAAGAGTCGCAGTGAGGACATCGATGATCTTTCTTAAATTTAACCCACTCGAAAGCGCAACATGATGCGTTTAAGTAGATAAGATTATACTAGGAGACTCGGGAATAATAGTTTATCAACAACAATTTTTTGAACTTGCTCAATGTGGAGTGTTAATCAATTGAGGACCACAACTGTAACAAGATTCGCGTTATCAGCCGAAACAACCCGAAAATGTACGATTCGCTATCGATTATTGATTTATACTGCGTCATCTCTCTATGATTTATTCATGCATAAAGTTCAACGTCAGGTCAATATTGTCGGACAATATCATAGCAACTACGCACAATGTATGCTAAATAACAGCATTGTATCGAAAATATGTGCTGTTAGGTTTAGTACATCATCCAATTAGAACAATGGTACTTTCGTGTAATTATCAAGTTTGCAGGTTAAAAGTGTAATATAACATTCAATTTTGACATAAAGGGAAAAATTGGTTACACTAGCAACCACTCACAACATATGCTATATAGGAGCATCATATTGAAATTATGAGTCAAATCGGGTTTTTGAAATGGCAATATACCGCAACTATATTGAGTAATATAACCATTGTACCTTAGATTCATTATTAGATTTGGAAGTTAATGTTGTTATATAAATGCTCAATCTAAATATAAAAATAACATTTGGTTTCTTTAGCAACGACTCACAAATGTGCTAATAAAAATGATTATATTGGAATTACTGCCAAATTCGAGCGTTGAATTTGGCACTTGTTTTCAGTAAATTACGTTATTTTAGCAGGTGTTAGCAAAGTTACCAACGAATATCTGAATGTGTTTCTCCTATTTTAATTTTATAACACTATAGTTTACGGTTATAGCAAATAAAAAGTGGTGTTGGTATATTTTAAGCAATCCGTTGCTATGGTTACCACCTTGGCAACCCCAATCCCCAAAGGTTTTCTTCCAAAATAGTAAACAACACATTTCCTCCTTGTTATAAGTGATGATATTCTAGTTCAGCATTGATTCATAAATATTCTATCAGTTCTTAAAGTATGTCAATATCATGAGTCCTGACTTTGAGCATATTGACCCCTATACCTTGCACGTGCGTACTAATCAGGTGTAAAGTTGAGTGAAATGCTACAATGCCATTTTATTTTCAATGTGTCATATTTCAATATTTCTCTGAAAAAGGCTATGAATTTGTCGTTAATTACTCTTCAAATACACTGTTTTGTGGGGGAAATTTTGTTTTCGCGTTGCCATGGCAACTAGATACTGGAAATAAATGATGGGGTATTTTTCTCAATTTCATGTATAGAGGCACAGGTACTTGACACATACTTTATTATCTATTAACACCCCCCCCCCCCCCTTAAAATTTTTTTTTTTTTTTTTACTATACTTCTATTACAGATACAAGGTAAACAGCGCAATTCGACACCTAGTCTTTACTATCCACTTAAACTGATGCTAAAATAGACTCGATCGCCGATATTCTCTTGTGGTATCCTCGGGAAAGGATTAATTTATCAATATCTACTTTTTATTTAATCAAATTCCGTCAAATAACGCCACAGTACGTGAATTATAACGAAAATTTGCATCAAAAAGTTTTATGTCGTTCTCTTGGTACAGAATTTATTGCCCAAAATAAGGGGTAATCTAGTCTGTTTGCACATTTAACGGCCTTTACGGCTGGAACTTTCACCTAATTTCATTAGAGCAAACGCGTTTGTGTCGGAACATGACCCTCTTCACTATCAGCTATATGAAATATACATGTAATTTGGCATGAAATTGACAAGTGAAAGACTCATTTCATTGTGAATGCCATTTTGAATACCGGAATGAATTGAATGAACGGAGCGATCTCATTGGTCAAAATTAAACAGGTAAAGTTTCTTTTAACTTTGCATTCTATGTAAATTATATAAAACTGATAATATTTCATTTAAAGATGATTTATAATATTTGGTGAAAGTTCCAGTGGCATAGGCCGTTTATTGTGGACAAATAACAGATCACCCCTACATGTACATTCGTTGCTATGTACCATGAAAACGACATAAAACTTTTTGATGCTTATTTTCGTTATAATTCACATACTGTGGCGTTATTTGACGGAATTTGATGAAATAAAAAGTAGATATTGATAAATTTATCCTTTCCAAAGGGTACCACAAGAGAATATCGGCGATCGTGCCTATTTTAGCATCAGCTTAAGTGGATAGTAAAGACTAGGTGTTGAATTGCGCTGTTTACCTTGTATCTATAATAGAAGTATAGTAAAAAAAAAAAAAAAAAAAATTAAAAAAAAAAAAAAAAGGGGGGGGGGGGGTTAATAGATAATAAAGTATTTGTCAAGTACCTGTGTATAGAGGTACACATTGTGTAAGTTTCATGCAAATCGGTGACTATGTGTGACGAACCCCCTATATAACCTTGTTGATGGTTACAGAGAATAACTATTAAATAGAAATTAGAATAGTTTTTATTTGAATGTTTTAGGGATGAACGAGTTGATAGTATACGATGCTAAGTAAAGATCGTACTCAGCCCTTCCTCCAGGACTCCAGATAAGAGGGAGTAACTGAAAAATCCAACATTTAATTTCAGCACCATATCCTATGATGTAATACTAATTAGAATCGTCTGGAAGTAGTTTTTAATGAAGACATAATGATTTTATTTTTGAAATACTCCCCTTGTCTAGAGCCCTGTTTCTCTTTTATATAGCGCGTCAGACCGATGACATAGACACCAGTGCCAACGAGATAGATGTTGAGTTCATCTTTCAAGTCACGAAGCCCACCATTGTTGATTCGATACTCAATGTTGCTGTAGGCATTATGATCAACACTGATGAAGTGTTTGTGACAAACTTCAACCTTACAGTGACAGCACAGGCGGATGCACCAGTGGCTGTAAGCATTCCGATAAACCCTGACGCAATCACCTATCTTTGTAACAGAATAGTATTTCGTTTAACGTAATTAAATACATAAAAACGAAATAGCATAAAGAAAATGATATATTCCTTTTAACAGTCTTCAACAGTCGCGTTTTTTAATTTTACAATCACAACTGTAAAAATACATAGACTAGCTTGGCCCCTGTGCATTCAGACAATTCAGTTTTCAGCAGGTGCTCTTAAACCTAAATTTCTGATCAAATATCATTAGTTGAAATTGTTGGTCTATATAGAGATTATACAGCTCCGCTAAAAAGATATTCGTCGCACGCTTAGTTGCTCTCAGTTAAGTTATAAACCAATGCTCGTTTACGCTAAGTTTAGAGATGTTCCTAACTAAATTTAGAAATGACGATATCATGTTTTCTGAAAATTAACACACATTCCTGCTTCTTATTTGCGTTTCATTGTAAAAAGAATATCGTTTTTATAACGTAAAACGTTTGAGTAAATATTTTCCTGGCTCCCATCAGACGTTGAGTTACTTGGCTAAAATGTGTTGCAAATATTAAATAAACCCCGTGTTCTGTACCCAAATGGTGAATACCCGCATCTGTTTCAGCCGAAGTCTTTCAAACTGTTCTCTCCAACACAAGACTCCGTATCTCCAGGGTTTGCAGGCGATGTACCTCTCACTATTGACACAATTCCTTCAAGTAACATGGAGTATACAATATCCCTGACAACGAGACAGCGCTCCGGTACAGGAAATGCCATGAGTCTGATTGCCGGTAAAAATACCCCGTTACAGCGTTATTAAAAATTGAAATATATTTTAGAAATAACGACGGTAAAGCCGAGATAATTTCGATTTTAACATGACCAGGTTTAAAAATTCATTAGGAATGATTACAAATGTTTTATGTTTCTTTCCTCTGTTTATGAAGATTTCCGAAAGAGATACTCCCTTTGTTGAATATGAAAACTAACATGCCCGCAGCAAACTTATGTCATATAGTGTTATAATAAGAGTGTTGTACAGCAGAGAATATCACAAACACCGCATTTATACCGATCCACCATCTGACAAAGAACAAACAATACAGAACAATTGGAAAATGACAGGTATTTTAAAACTTAACAATATAACGATTGAACTGATGACGTCACGCCTCATCTTTCATTCATGATTATTCTAACATGACAAGTGTTTTGTCATTATAAAAACAGAGAGAGTGCATCGTGATGTACCTGAGACACTCTTTCCTTTCCCTCACACGGTTAAACTATCGCAAATGAATGAGTGGTGTGACGCCATGCATTCATACATTATCAATTTTATCAATTTTCTAACGTTATCCCTATAGCCCGTAAAACATTCACTTTTAACTCATTTCAGGTGTGATATGAAATGAAGTGACCCCCGTATATAATGACCCCCTTCGATATATTACGAAAGTGTGACTTCCTTGTCGTAATATAATGTACCCCTCCACCCCCACCCAAACTGAAATATGTTGACCTCCTGTCTTTTCTAGCGGTTCACGTTATTACAAGCTGTACGTAAAGTTAAATTGTTCATTCCATCGAAGTTTTAGCATGTTTCATTTAAATGTATCACCTACTATATAGGGATATTTGCACTCTGTGCCTGATGAAACGGTAAGTTTTGAATAATTTGGATCTTGAATATACATTGTCTAGACGTTAATGTATAATTATGAGAATTCGGGTAAGCTACATTGAAGAGTTCTGTATCACAAGTCGTTATCGTTCAATACCGGGTATGTTCAAATTAGTTGAAATATTACAATCATATGATGTTATCACGAGCAAACAATCTAAAAAGATGCATTTACTTAGCGCTGAACTTTTTCTATATAATGTTCTTTCTCTTAAAATGACGAGGAAGTGTTATTAGGTTACGCTATGGAGGATCGGGGTTGACACGTATATAAAATGTTTTATAGCTAGTAATTATGTAAACACTCTAGACATCGATCAGGTTCCTTATTCTGGCGTGATCTGATCTCGATCTGCATCGTTTGGTTTGTCTGTGTGTCTCCCTTTTCGAGACGTTAACTAGAATTTAATTACATGTATATTAAAAACATAATACTTTCAAGTGAAATCATTATTAGATATACCATTTCAGTGCCATTTCTATTGTCGTTATCAAATCATTATCATTCTAAAATAGTCATGCTAAAACAATTACGTCAGTTACAAATAACTTAAATCAGATCAGATACCGGGTAACCCGAAATCTGATTAGCCTCTAAACTAAGTGCCATTTTTTTGGGAAATGAATTATTTTCTTAAGTTTTATTGAAGCCTTCCGGTTTCGTTTAAACAAGAAGTACTTCTCCTGAAATGAGCTGTCATACCTATTGATATTTTAGCTCCTGTGGCCTAAATATGGAACGAATCGGTACCATTGTGGGAGCGGACTCACATAGGCTTTGCCTGTTGTCCAATCCTTTTCTCTGAAAAAAAACCAACTGTTTAAACTAAACTAACCGGAACTATTTGAACAACCTTGGAAGAGGACTAAATAAGGATCATTCCTGCTAAGTTTGGTAAAAATACATCTGGTAATTTAGGAGGACGTGTCTTTAAAGAAATTGTTGACGACAGACGGCCGAAAGGACGAACGAATGGACGGATGGACGACGACGGACACAGCACGATCAAAATAACTCATGTTTGCAAAGATCTTCAAAAATAGGTACATGTATACAGTGTTGGAAGGATTAGAAGCTAATACTTAGATTTATTAAATGAGTGTTGCTAAAACAGGTTTATGAAAAAAGCTATTTTAGGAGCTATCCTGCGTCTGATTGGGATCTAAGCTGTTGGCAAATATGAGAATAGCTAGTCTTTTGAAGCGGTCAGCTCGTGTTCTTTGACATAAGTTATGAACCTTTCATCTTCGTTTTTAAACGGCTGTTAACTCTTTCATTGATGAAATTCTTCATGGAAAAGCTCAGTTTTCAATCGAGTCTAATTCATGTTTTTACTATGTTCGCGTTTGCTTTTCACAAGTTATTGCAAATGACAAATGCAAACTTCGATAAGACGGCAACTTTAGGAGCCCTGTGGTATGGTTCTACTCTGTTTGCATAGGAAAAATCTACTCTCTACCGTAATATTATCGTCGCTTAACATGTATGGTATCACATGAAGATGGTTTCTAAATATAATTATGTTGAAAGATCTTTAGGTATTTTTTTATCCAGATCTTAGGTCGAGAAACTCGGCGTTGTATCAGTATATAAACTGTTTAAAGCTCACAGCATGGGGCGCATGTACACTGGAAGGCGCCAATACGACGGTGATAATTGAATACGACAGTACGACGGCGATGACGCGACAGTAAGACGGGTTACAATGCGACAGTAAGACGGGTGATAATGCGATAACCACGGATCGTTTAGGTATCAAGTTCTGTGTAATATTTGTATGCACGTGTGAGCGTGAGAACAGAGGGAAGAAAGACACCAGTGAGAGCAGACGACTATTGTTAAAGTCCGAAAGAACAAAAGTTTAATGAGAAGTAAAGGATGTAAAAGTTGTGTGGAAGAGACTGAGAGGAAACTAAGAAGAGAAAACGAATGGGATATGTTTTGTTGCTTTTTGTATCATTTTCTTCTTAGTAAAAATTTGTTAAAAATTTGTAAGCTGTACAATTTAACGTTAGCAGTAGGACAGCTCTTGTTATGTTAAAAGTATGGATGCTTTAAAGAAATCTCTTTAAAGGTTACAGTTTATGATTTAACTTTCATTTTATTTCTTTAAGTTATAGCGTTAACTGGTTTCTGAGATACCTGAATACTTATGTTTAATGAAACAAGGCATAAGATAAGGCAAAGGGTAAAACGTCCCTTTTAAATCTAATTGTAGATCCCATTTACGGGGGGAGCTAAATAAGTGAAGTACGTAGAAGTATATACATATAGTCTAAGTACCGGGAATCCTCATCGAAGGACTTTGGCGACCACATTGTGAAACGTAACGCTGCATCGGCATAGATAGGGTTGACAGGTTACAGGTGTCAAATAGAGATCGTCCGGAGAATGGTGGAGAGTGAATGGAACATTCAACTTTAAAATAGTTTTGAAACCAAAGACTTTAAGATAAACATCAAGGAACTGTGAACCAATGAAACTAGTGTTATGTGTTTTGTTTTAGGACTGTTTAAGCTGAATTTATGAAATTATTATTGCACGCTTTTATATACTTAGTTATGTTAGTTAGTTTTAAATCAAAAGTAAAGTAAAGTAAAGTTTGTAAATCACATTTCAGCATTGGCAGTTTGCATAAACCCCTTTTTAAGTCTTTCGCTACATTGTTAGCGAAATCGGGACAACCAGTTTCTCTAAATAATTTTCCTATCTTTAAAACATGGCCTCTAGTGGGTGGGGCAGATTTTCGTTATACATGTATGACTATGTAGTAAAAACTTTAAATACCGTACTGTCTAAAACCACTGGTCCAATTTAAAAGTAATTCACACAATTGATCCATAGGTAATTTCTTAAAATAATTACTATATAGTAAAACTTTAAAAATCACTTTCTCTGAAAATACTGCTCCAAATTAAAAATAATTTTATATAATGATCCATTGATGACTCTCTACCAGATTTTCTAATTTAGTTATCTTGGGGCAAGTTTGTTTCATATAACTGTACAGAAAACACCTAAAAATTCACTGAAACTACTGGTCTGAGTTAAGAATCATTTTACACAAACGATTCATAGGTGACCCTTTGTCAGCTTTCTTAAAATAAGTTTCCTACCTCAAACAAAATTGCCGCCAGTCGGGGTTGAATTTATTTGTGATGGCTTATATAGTGAAAACTGATTACTGGTCCAAATTGAAAATAATATCACACAAATGATTCATTGGGGGACCCTATGCCAGATTTCTTAAATATAATTGATAGCTATAAGCATGACTTTCAGAGGGTGGATGAGGTTTTCCTGATATGGCTAATTGAAATGAAAGCTAAATACAAATCTTCTTTTTTCGAAACAACTTTCCCAGTTTGATGTCACCATGACCGTATCCGTGGGTACCAGGTGGGAGTATTTGGGTCGCATGGCATGATGCGGCTCTTGTTTAATCTATCATGTTAAACCCACCTGTCATTTTCCCCTAGTTCTGTCTCGTTTTGTGTAATATGTGTACAAATGGTGGATCGGTAAATATGCGTTGTGAGTGTGAAGTAACCTGCTGTACGTAAGATTGTCAGATTGTACGAATCATAGGGAAAGGAAACAGTCGGAACTTCATCTGCAGATGAAATAAGCTTGAGACCTTTCATTTCATATAATGACTTATTTTTAAAGCAGGTCATTTTAAAAAAGTTTACTTTATGGCGTTTTTAAACGGTATTAGAGAACGGTTAGTCGTTGAGGAGTGCAGGAATTAACTACCCAGGCATTCAGCCTTCATGGTCAATTTCTGTGCAACACTAAAAAGTTTTCTAATACCGTGTAACAACGGTAGAACAGACGTTTTATCTTAAATTAATAGTGGGAGGAAAATGAAAGAAAGTTGCAAAACGTCATGTTAGAATTATCGATTCCAAACATTTGCATTAAGCACTCGCCTACATTTTTCTCTTTCGCTCTCAATGACGTCAACATGTGCTTTTGCAAACAGGGTTGATCCTGATCAGACGCCGCGTCATACGCAAGCTTTCAAACTGTTTGACACCCGTTTCTGAATAACGTCAGTCATACTGCATTGAATCTAACTTTGAAACGATATTTCAGAAATAATATAGTAATAGACATCAATCAGGCGGCAAAAAGGGGTACAAACCTTATGATAAATTTGGCATGGAGAAGGTAAAAAGACTTAACCCTTTACCCCATAGCATGTTATTAGTTATGAAGGTAGGTGTCCACTTAAAGCATGCTTTAAGCTTTTATATGCTAGGATTTACAAACTATGTCTTAATTGTCATTTTTATGACTGTAAACATTGGAACTATTTTATTTAGTGGATGAATAAATTCAATGTGCTAAAATGCGCTTCTATGGGGGAAAGGGTTAACACCAAACCTCTTTCTTGAGGGCAAGGTTTTCAGAGTTTTGACGATACAGAAAACCCCTCTGTAATACCACTGAATTGGGTTGAGTGGTTAGTGTCAGAAAGATACGCTTAATATTACATGTACGTATGTGGTAATAAATGATAAATATTGCTAAATTATTATTATTGTGTATAGTAATAGTTTTAAAGGTCATGGTGTTGATAATGATGATAATGGTGAGTGAGTGAGTCGGGGTTTACGGTACTGAATACTAGTAGGTTATATAAGGCCGATGAAGGATGAGATAAGATAATTATGAGGGATTATTTCAGGAAGATTATTTACGCTAATCCCGTTATTACTGCAAAGCATTACATGGGATAAACACAACCGACATGCCTTACATTTAGCAAAACCATACCCTATAATAATTAAGCCCAAGAACCGCTGCAAGGTCGGAACTTATCCGGGGGAGGGGTTGTATGATGTTGATGAAAAAGACGATGATAATACAGTATCTAGGACAAAAGGGTATTCTTCAACATTATACACTATACCAAGCTTTGCCCTAAATATATGCAGGTCGCATCTGCTGCAACGGAAATAGTCATCATCTCATATCATCTCTCATCATTCATCGGCGCTATATGACCTAGTTCGTGTCGCAGTTTCGTAAAACCCAACTCATCCATGCATCCATCCTAAATGTATTTTTTCCAATAGTTACTCCAACAATTTACGGTTCAAACATTCCATGTGAGATAAACCATGACGGCATTGATGCTGATATCACAAGCTCAAATGTTGATGGTGTCATGGACACTGGCACAGTTCGTTTCAATGTGACCAATGCCGGCTTTGTGGCCGATGACGCTATTGCAAACAATTTAGGGGTAGATGTTGTAATCATGATGGCACCTACTGCAGTCAAAGGAGAACACCACCAGTTAGTTGTCAGTGTTAACAATTTACAGGAGAAAGAAGCTGACTTTGAAGTGGGTGAAAAACAGTTGTACCAAGTAAGTTTCGTCTTGCATTATACATTCAAATTCTGCTACTGCGATCATAGAAAGAAAAGCTTGGTTTTGGTATTGACCCGTTCATAGCTACATTGATACTAACTCTTTCAGCACTTATTAATTATTGTGTGTAATTAGGCTTCCTTGCGGGTCTTTTAATCACAAAAACATGAACCAGTCTATATGGAATTCTAAGAAATGCTGCTATAAAATAGCAAACAGTGTAGATCCTAAGAGGGCTCCTACAGAAACCGTATTGTCTTGTTATACACTGTTTGCAAATGTAATGAGTATATTCTAAAGAGGTACATGGTGTTGACAGAGTTAACGCGGCGTTTGTTCAGGATCCAAACTGTTCGCAAATGTACCTTTCGGCGTTATTGACAGTGATAGGCTTAAAGGCTGGTAGGATGTTAAGACTAAACGACTGTTTAGCAGAAATGCCCTTTTCAGTACTTCATTTTTTCTGTGTTAGGCTGTCCCATGCCTTAAGTATTATTTTAAGTGATAATGACAGTGAAGCGTCTTGCTATTTAACACTTGTGAACACAATGACACATGTGACAGGCTGGTATAAATGTACGTGTGGTATTTTTATATGCTTCACGTTTTCGTAGCAAGCCAAATTTAACAGAATTAAAATTTATGATTTTCTTTCCTAATGAAATAAAAACAATTACAGTAGTTTTGTTTAGTTTCTGAACAGATAAAAACTTTATCCTGTCACGTGCCTATTTTCCTGACGGATAAAGGGGTGACAGATAAACTTTGCTTTATTATGCTAGTTGGTCACATGACCGATGTTATTATGTCAAGTGGTCACATGACCTGTAGCCGGAACTTTTTTTCCCCACCGAGACGCTTATTTTTCCCGCTGTTACGAAAGGTATTCTAAAACTCTTTTAACAGAATCCGACGTGTAACGACGTTTATTCGAAATATTCGATGCAATCAAAGCGTTATAGAATACACGCCACCAGCCGCTTGCTGAGATACTTCAATAATTGTCCACCTTTAAGATTTCCTGAGTGAAAAACACTAGATTTTTAAATGTAAAGGTTATTTTATTTCTTTTCAACGTAACTAGGATGTGACGTCACTGACGTCATCTATATAATAGCGCGCTTTCCTAGCGTAACATAGTTCTTTAGTGAGAATCTTATCTAGACCAATAATGATTCTAGCTTTAAAAAAAGCATTCTCTATTTAGTTTACTATTGTGACAAGGATAAATAGAATATTTGGTGACTAGCTTTGAATGAGAGATGTTATCTGGCTCGGCTTCTGAAAATATCAGGTTCGCCTGCGGCTCACCAGATATATTCATCCGCCTTGCCAGATAACATTTCTCATTCAAAGCTAGTCACCAAATATTCTCTATATACCGGTATTGAATAGACGTTACTTAAAAACAGGGAATACCACGGCATTAAATATCTAAAAAAACTATTTCTTCTGTCCAGGAATCGGTCAGCAACCAGCTGTCTCTGGAAAACACCTGTCCATCTGGTCATTTTCAATCAGGATCAACCGCTTCTTTCCGGTTTAAAGTCGTAACAGAGAGAGGTGCTACTCCTGGACCAGTAACGCTGGAAGCTCCTATTCCAAGAAATTTGACGGGTTCCATGTTTGATTTCGCCAGTGCAAGCGTCATTTGGAAAGGCAAAAATGTTGCTTGTGTTCAATTAGGACAAATCAAAGCCATGCTGTCAAGCTGGTGAGTTTATTGCACAAGACTAACGTCTTCTTCATTGAAAGAATCTGTTTATCTCTTGAATTGTGTATCATTTTCTTCAAAGTGCTCTTTCACAGCATCCATTTCTTTTAAGTAACAATATTACATGTGCGGTGACGAAAAGTATACATTTATTGAATGATACATGCCAAATATAAAGTTATCACCTAATTATTTTGTATTACTTCAAACTCTATATTTATTAGGAAACAAGTAAAGAATTATACAAAAGCCTTCGTAATAATGTTAAAAGCACAGGGATCCGACACGATTGATTGTTGAGAGAATAAAATGTCAGAAGGTATATATAGAGACATCTCTATATATACCTTCTGACAATTTTGTTCTCTCAAAGATCAATCTTGTCGGGTCCCTGTGGTTTAAAGCAGGATAGTGCATGAAATCACTCGTAAGAAGGGACAAATGTTGGCAAAAACGTGACAAGTGGTTTACATGCAGTCATTAATGTTTAGCTGTACTAATCGTATCAAGTATTTCTCCAAATCTGACGAAAGCACTAACCATCCTGTTAGTTCTACAAATAATTCGTTGAATTGTCTCCATGAAGCAGAATTGAACAAACTTACGATACAAATGACGCTACTTTATGAAAAGCTGTATTCCTCTTTACAAATGAACACATTTAATCATTAGTAGATGGTTGAGAAAGTACATAAACACAGTTATGTGAAGAAAATTATAGTAACTCTCCATTATCTTAATATTCAGCCATACTTACTTAACAAAAGTTACTCTACCTATATAGTTTTTATGTATGTTTGTCCTGTATAATGTAATTTATGTTATATGTTTTTTGTAGACTATATGCGACTATGTACATGTATGTTTCTATCAGTCGGCAATTAGAAGCCGCTCGCTTCCTTGGTGATTGATGGGGGTAATGTGATCGCCGTTTTGGGGGCTGTCTTTTGTATGTTTATTCATTTTTACTGTAGATCTAATTGTAGTAATTTGTCTTTTCTTGGCGACCTGCAGTGGACGCTCTACTATTATTTCTATCAGTCGGCAATCAGAAGCCGTCGCTTTATTGCTGATTGATGGGGGTAATGTGATCGCCACTTTGGGGGCTGTCTTTTGTATGTTTATTCATGTTTATTTTAGATCTAATTGTAGTTATTTGTCTTTTCTTGGCGACCTGCATTTGGGTACTCTACTATTATTTCTATCAGTCGGCAAATAGAAGTCGTCGCTTCATTGCTGATTGATGGGGGTAATGTGATCGCCATTTCGGGGGCTGTCTTTTGTATGTTTATTCGTGTTTGTTTTAGAACTAATAGTTGTTATTTTGTCTTTTCTCGCTTTTTAGGTACATTATGTAATTTCATGTGAAGCGCTTTTGAACGCACTACCCCTGTATGAAGAGAGCGCTATATAAATCTGGTACATGTATAATAATAGGTCCGACAAAAGTCGGTCCGGTACAATTTAAGATATATTTTGAATTAAAAAAGAGAAAGAATAAAAGAGAAGACGAATTTGTTATCGAAATCAAGGCGACGATTAAAGAAAAACGGAAATCTTTGAGTCATCGGAGAGCAAAACAATTCAGTTTGGAGCTGGAATCAAGTACTTGAAGACAAAATGTGGATAGTATCAGCCTTTCTTTAAAAATATTTAATAAAAACATTACGCTACTCTACTAAATTAGTTTCACCTTTCGGCTCCCCAGTAGTCAGTAGTTTTTTTGAGGGTCTACTATGAGATCTATATGACAGTATACATATATATAACATTTTTAATAACACAATACCTATATAAAAGTCTAAATGATAGTAGCCTCTAAGCTTAGGTATAGGTTTTAAATTTCTAGTGTGTCAGATTTAGGATTTACTGTGCGATCTTTATGGTAGTAAACCTATATATAATATTTTAGTGACACAATGTCTTTATGAAAGTCTATATGGTAGTAGCCTTTAGGCTGAGATATATATTCTATATTTGAAAATGTTGCTCTAGTGCCAGTGCTGTTTAACCATCAATGAATAAAGCATGAATTTTATTACAGTAAAAACTCGATTCTACGAACTCACGTTACTTCGAACATACCCATACTTCAAAGTTAAAACGTGGCTTAGCCACGTTTTAACTTTTAAATACGGGTATGTCGACTTAAACGAGTTCGACTTTATCAAAATTAAACCTACGAAATACTATGACACTTTCATGCTCATACTGTATATTTATTGGTGTATATATGTGTTTGGGCCGGAGGCCTTTATCACAATAAAATTTGAATTGAATTGAATTGAATTACTGGAAAGATCGATTTAAGCGAGTTCGTAGTATCGAGTACCGACTGTAGTCTAAAGCTTGGTAAGTCATCACATTGCCGGATCAAATAGTACACAGGAATTACCGCCTACAATCATTCATATTTTATGATTAAGGGATGCGAATTCAACCGAGAAGGATCGGGCTGTGATTCTGATTCCCCTAGTCTGTAACACGGAGGTTGTTGACGATGTTATTGAAGACGAATTTGTTATCGAAATCAAGGCGACGATTAAAGAAAAACGGGAAATCTTTGAGTCATCGGAGAGCAAGACACTTCAGTTTGGAGCTGGAATCAAGTACTCAAAGACACAAATTTGGATAGTAGCAGCCACCATCGAAGTAGACCCGCTAGTAAGCAAATTACTTACACATAGTTAGATGACTAAATGGCGTAGGGTAGAGCGATTGAGTTATATGGTTTACGGCACGGTGACACTAAAAAGGTCATATAGCGCCCATGCGTAAAGTAGAAACATCATTCTATCACGCTGAAATACGTGAACAGTATAACCTTCTATTACGACCGCTAAAACGAAAACTGTTTTGCTGTATAAAAGATGGGTGACAGCTTAATCAAAGTGACAGTAAAACAAAAGAATCCTTTAGGAGTTTTGTGTTTTTCTGTCACATTGCTTTTAGCAATCACCTGTTGTTAACATCTAACAATCAACACAGTTGTGAGGTCGTTTCTCTGTAATTCCGGATAAAATTTTTGTACTGAAGGAATTAGGTATATTGCAGCCTGACAAGGGCCTTAAACTATATGTCAGTTACACTAGGGGATTTAGGACATGGATAAATGAGTAATCATTTATCAAACAAGCGATATTTGAAATAAACGATAATGTTGAAAGTATAAGATTGACTGTCGACCAACTGGACCCTAAGATGTTTGGTCTTTGTTATGATATTACGTCGCTTTAACAGTATTTTCAGTCATAGTGCGACGTTCAGCTACTCAAAGGTTGAAAATGAGTTGCCATAAACTATAGTTGAACTAGGATTTTACAATATATACGTACTTGTTCAGCGCACATGCGTTTCTAAGGAAAGATAAACGAGTCTATTACTGTAGCAGAAAGCAGAGATTGAGTAAAGCAAAACAGTTTCTTTTCTAAGTATATTTCAAACTGCCGTTTATCAGTATTGTTTATTTCGAACTGGGTACCGTAATATTACGTAAAAATCTGATGCATATGGTAAATTTTTAAAGACAGATTTTGGTGCTGTTGTCTCTGTGACTGGACTTAAAGTTCCAAGCGAACAAATGACGGGAAACTCGTTTGAGAACACATTCCTCCAGTGGAGCCATGACGGCTTCAGCTTCCACGACACACCCCTAAGAGTAAGTTTCCAAATATAAAGCAGATCTTCTAATATGACTGCATGACTCATTAACTTAGACAAACCTCTCTAGTAGCTTTAAAACTAAATATAAACCTTGCAAATGTTTAAATATTATCGAATAAAATGCAATTATATTGTTTTATATGTCCTCCAAACTGTCGCCTAGGACTATGCTCAAGCTTCTGCATGCATTGGTTATGGAACTGTTGTAGGTATTTAATACTAACCTCTTCACTGCCCTGATATTATCAATTTTAAATAATTTTCGTCTGCTTTTATTTCTCAAGATGTGAATTTTGATTGGTTATTGCTTTTAGGGGTTGCCTGTCATTCAAGAACTCTCCCACTGGTCAGTGACACTGCGCCGTCCTCTCATCTCTCGTTATGTCAGAGTGATCAACACAGATGGCTTCTGCATGAGCAACATTAGCTACCAACAAAGCAATGGTTATTCTTTTTTCTCTTTACCCATAGCCAGTTTCTAGTTTTGAAAACAGGCACATCATGCTTTTCTTTGAACATGCTTTTTTCAAAACTAGAAGCTGGAAGCAGGCTATTGGGTTTATAATAGATGCCATGAGTTTACTTTGAATTCTAGTGCTGCATCATATATATTTCGATCCTGTTTACAATCCCCGAACGCGGTTTCTCTCTATCATGTCTGACTTGTTGCGATGAGATTTTCTATTTTTCTAAAAAGCTAACATGCATAGGGAAACAGTTTTATTTTGTGTTTAAGCAAACGCATGACAACTACATGAAAATGTTCGACATTACATCAAACTTTGAGTGGCAAACAGTTTGTGGCCTGATTATACGGCACATTACCGAGCATTTGATCAGGCTCTTTATTGTTTGAAAAGGACATTCCCAGTTTAGTTATGGATTATGGTTTTTCACTGAATTCATTTTTCTAAATAAATTATTTACTGATAATAACGTTATAATTATGTATATATTAGCGTCCAGTGTCATTTTTTCCTAATTCAGACGTGTCTCTTTTACATATAATTTACAATTCAAATTCATAGTTTGGCAATAATCATGTTCATCATTAAAAACAATTAGAAAAGAACTTGTTATCGTGTTCACGGCAAAAGGTTTCCGAATTAAAGCAAGATAAAAGCAAATACTTTGTTCATTTTCATTTTCTTTTTTATTATTTTCAAACTCTAATGGGGAGGTCTGTACCTAAGTTTAGCATTTGTAGCTTGATCCGTTTCTGCACAAACAACAGAATAAAAATGTTTAACCTTACTAGATAAGCAAAAGAGAAAGGTCCTTAACGAACATTCGGCTTTACGTTCATCTTACTTTAAACGTCATCGATACATTGTTGAAGTAACCACACTGGGCAATACTATGAACACCTGAGTTTGGAATGAGAAAACGTCGTTAACAAAAGTGCCAAAATGTCACAAATATGCCCGTCAATGAGGGATAATTCTTAAAAGGCTAGTGCAATATTGCTGATTATCGAATTTGGCCAAGACATATAGGTCATACAGAAGACCATTTGAGCCTTTAACACATTCAGCGGATTCTTATTTCAGACGTTCCTGCTATGTATGGACCAGTGGGAAAATATGGACCACTGTCTGAGAAACTCATGCTGACACTGGACGAAGATTTAAGCACTTGCATGCCTTTGCCTTTCACAACTGATCATGAAACGACTCCTTTCCTGTGGGTTGAGCTGAAAAAGTCTATATTCTCTCTGAGCGAAGGCAGCTCGTTTAATGTATCTTTGACTGGTGAGGGAATCGAGTGTAACTCATCTACTGGGCCACAGGTTACCATGGTGGGTGTCCGTTTAAGATACAGTAGGCAAGACATTATTCTTTCCCAATACACACGTTTGTTCTAATACATTGCAAATAGTTTGGAGTCAATCAGACGCAGAGTAATTCAGTGTCATTGTTTCCCTTTCTTATTTCTGTCACAACATTTCAAACGCAGTAAGGATTATCTATTTGACTGAGAATGTTTCGGAAAACCATCTAATATTTGTTATACTACTCAAAAGTTGCTAAGCACCAATGGTATTTAAAAACCTTCATAGGCCATTTGCATTTACCCTACTTTTTCACCGTATAACTTCCAACATTTTTGTTTAATTCCATCCAAACTTGGAGAAATAGACCCAAAGATTCACTTTACATATTAAGATAACTTTTACACGTGTTCTGTAGGCGAAAATTGAGGAAATCATGAGATTTCACCAAATTTTCAAATTCCTTGAATTTTGTAATTTAATGTTCTTAGAAATGTTATTCGTTGGTAAGACAATGGTTTACCTTTCAATATTCAATTGCATCATTATAGAATTGTGATGCGGGTTCGTTAACTGAAAAGCACAATTTTTAATTTCCGATGTGATATTTTATCCTTTTTTACCAATGGACCTGCATAGGACATTCACATGCGAGAACCCGTTAGATATTAAAACCCGTAGAATTGATCTCTAGCTACAACTCCTGCAAATTGTGTTGCAATAGAACAAAACTGTGGAAGGTTATAAAGTGAGAAAGTGATAGGGTCTATGCAATGGTTCCTATAAAAGGTGATACTTTTGAGCTTATCAAACTTTGACTAGTACACAACTTACACGCTAAACGTGTATGCGATATTTCAACACAGCGGTAGTCAGAGCGAGCGCATGCGCTTTGCCACACTATCGTACATTTGAATGTGTAGCCGCTTAAATTGTGTGGTTCAAACCTTGTACCGAAAACATGCTAGGCCGACTCGTTCCCTAAAGAGCAACGGCGACTTCGTTGAAATTCGGTTGGTTCGTTAGTTATAATTTTGGAATTAATTATGTAATTACGCTAGTGTTGGTACATAAAGTGATAATTTATTACTCAAAAATAGATTTCGAATAGATATCGATCTTTTCCACGTTTTCGCGTTGCAGACCGTAGGTAATAATGTCTTAAACAGTACCCTCAGTCGTTTATAATGACGTTACCCCACCCCAAAGTTGACGCAATTTCCTGAAGTCACTCAAACAAAAAAGTCAGCTCAAGAGCATCCGCTTAACGTATCTATAGGTCTATAAACGATTTTTATACAATGAATTATCTATTATGAGACAATAGTTGTTGCTTTATAAACGTTCGTGTTCTCATCTTAGAAAATTCTCAAGAGTTAAGAGAGGGTAACAGTTTTCTAAAGTGTTAAGAAAATTCTATATAGTAAATTTGGCCAGTTGAAAATTTTCTTATTTTTTCAACTTTCTAAGAGGGAATCCCCAAATACGTTGTTGAAAAGGCCGCAAACTAAGACAATAACGGTTTTCTAAGAGAATAATCATCATAATTAGTAATTTGTCGAGTTTAGAATTTTCTAAGTTATTTTCACTTTCTAAACAAATTCTTAGCGTAATTTGCCAAAAACTAAGATAATTTTGATTTACTTAGAAAAAAAGTATCTAAGAATATTTCAGAATACGGGCAAAGTTCACTTTGTCACTTATCATAGCAGCGAACGTAAAACATGTTTAGCTACCACAATCACTATTTACAAGAGAAAGGTTAACATATCGCAATGGCTAGTATTTGGTTACTTGTCTGTTTTGACCACAGAAGAGTTTGTTATAACATACGCTTTTCGGTTTATAGCATTGAGTTGCAGTCTATTCATATCGAGTTTGTGCCTTTTTCAGGTGGTGTACCCGAAAGAGGCGCCGGTCAGCCCGTTTCAGGGTAACAAAATGATCTGTAAGTATTTAGGACACAAGAAGATAGACATAATGAAAATGCAGTGTAACTACCACTGTGCGTGTTCAGGTGCGGATCAGTGTTCTGAGATGTCCTTGGTCATGATCAACTCTGCAGGAGCTGGCAATTACACCCTTTGCGACATATCAGTTACCGACATTTAACCGCTTCATAACCCAGCATTTACACAGACATTTGATTATAGTTTAGATCCAGATAGATTAGACACGGAATAACTCTGTGTTTGATCAGAAATCTAACACGAAACAGTATTTTTGAAAGACAAGGTTCATACCGATGACATTTAGCAAGCAAATCAAGTATGTTAGTGTACTGTTAGGCATGCTACAACGGCATTGCCACAGTGAAATGTTCCATGTAAATAATGTTTGTTAAGTTTGCGAACGAGCGGACAAGAAACCAGTGACACCTACTAAAATATATAGGAAGGCTAAACAAAAGTCATCACAGCAGAGAAGAGGTACTTCTCACTTGATAGACAGAGAAAACAACGCGAGTAACTAAGAAAGCTGTACTGGAAAGTTTTATCCGAAACACCTAGCCTGGAGCACCATGTTATGTTTGCTTAATTGTCTGTTGGGTGTATTTATATGCCCCAAGAGAGATAACTTATCGTTTATTTTAAAAGAAGTAAATATGAGTTATGAAATAATCTATTTTCTACCGTTGTTAATCGGATAATAAACAATGGTTGGGAGTTGTGATGGGCAGGAATTGGCCACGAAGGCCGAATGCCTGAGTGGTCAATTCCTGCGCATCACAACGACCAACCGTTGTTAAATAGCCGATTAACAGCGGTAGAACATAGACCTTTTCGATTCTGACATTACAAACAAGGGTCTAACCGGGTCTACACTGCTTTATTTTAGTAATAAACGGGAACAATTGCATCGGACTATTTTCACAACGAGTAAATACATGTAGTAGGTACGCCCTTCTATTGCTGTTCCCTTCTACCCATTCCATAAACGTCATAACTAATAAAAATAACATGTTTCTAGCTTTGTTCTGGACAAAGGTGACCAATAAAAGCAGGTTGAACGTAAAGCAGAATGTGCCTGAAGGTGTATACTACTCTAATTTCTACCGGCTTGAAGATACCATCTGATAGGAAATATTACGCTACATGTCTTTCATTTTAGACACTGTGCTTTAAGGTAGGACGGACACAGGAAGAGCATGCATAACGGACTTTTTTCACAGCGTGGTATATCGTACTATATATATCACGGTAAAGTTGTTCTTTGTTTATAGAGATTAATTCACGTATTATGTCAGAAATAAATATATATGAGCCGTGCCATGACAAAACCTGCTTTATTTAATTGCAAACAGTGTATACCAAAGCCAGCCGATGCGTAAACGACTGGCATTGATCTGCACTATTTGACAGCCACATACATTTAAGCATTTTATGTAGCTGCATTACATAAGTTTTTGGCAGAGCCTGTGGTGACAACGGTGCTAGGTCTGTTACGTTTTGACACGTCAGAGTAGATTTGAGATGTCAGAGTGTAGCGTTATCCAGATTATGAGCTCCAAGTTAGTCCGGTTGTGTCTGTGTTATGTGTACAAAATAGGTCAGGCGTTTACAAAAGGTGCATTTGTTTTAATAATAGAAGTAAAATAGTAATACAACGCGCACTAGCTCACGCAGAAAGAAGCCATTCGGCCTAGGAGTCTATTTTAAGATGAGAGGTTCAGAAGTACAACGGATTGTAAACGCAACACGGAAAACATTTGGTTGGTGAGATTTGAGCAAAATCTCAAATATGACCAATCAAATGCTTGATAACGATCTCAGACTCAACCCAAACGATTTATAACCTTGAATTCTGGCTGTATAAATGTTGAGCTGTTGTTGTTGTTTGTCAATCTGAAGAGGGAATGCAAAGCATGCTGTTGCATTCATGAGATGTGTCCTGTGAACGTTTCATGAAATGACTGAAATGAACAGAAAACTAGCTAGTTTAATAGCTTAATACAAAACTCTTAAAATGCTAAATGCTGATTGCGAAATGCGTTTTGCGAAATGTCATTTGCTAATTGCAAAAATGCTAAATACGAATTGCAAAAAATGCTATTCGCAAATTCCTAAATGCCAAATGCGAAGTGCTGTACTAAGGCCAAACAAACAAAAAAAACATATGTTTTCGGTAACCCGACCGACCCTAGTTTTTCCCTCCGATCCTAAACATTTTTTTTTCATTTTTCGAAATTAACCATTGACATATTCAACAGGCAGACAACACATTTTATTGACATATTTGACAAACATACAACACATTACAAAATATTATTAATTCCACCTATCATATATAAGCCACTACTTTGCCGTTTGGTATCCCAATATTGGTTAACAATCATACCAGATTTCAATGTTTAAGGTAAATTTGGTTTTGGGGCCTATCAATTAAATTAATAACAATTTGAATATAATTATATAAAATACTCCATCAGAAAAGTTAAATATATCATCATAATATGATTGTGTTAAAAAAAACTAGGGTCGGTTTGGGTATCGGAAACCGAGGTATTTTTGTTTGGTCTTAGTTACAGCAATTCGCTATTGGCATTAAGGAATTTGCGAATAGCATTTTTGCAATTCGCATTTAGCATTTTTGCAATCTGCAAATGACATTTCGCAAAACGCATTCGCAAACAGCATTTAACATTTGGCATTAAACACCCCTAATAGAGTTTTGTACTTAAATAGCATTTCGCAATTCGCATTTAGCATTTCGCATTAAGCAATTCGCATTTAGCATTTAGCATGGCGCACCGGCCTTCCATACGATATAAAGTCACAAATAAGGAATCACAATGTGTTTCTGATCAATTTATTTCTAAGAGCCAAGTGAATATGCGAATGGTTCGGCCAACCGAAGTCTGGCCGGTAAGCTTGAGCCTGCGCATTGGCTATCGATATATAAGGGACTATGATAGTACAACATACAGTAACGTTTACGCTAAATTATACACCAATGCACTGGTAGTTAACTGGGTTTAAACTAGCAGAGCACTGAGGGTAAACTAATTTTGCACTGACAGTTAACTGACAGTGCACTGAGATTTTAATAGCAATAGTGCACTGTCAGTTTAAACCAGGTAGCTAGCAGGTCACTGAGAATTCAATAGCAGCTCATAGATAGCAGTCATTGTACAGTATATGGTTATTTTAAATCTGAAAAATAATTTATATAGTCATGAAATTGTTTGCTACTGAAAATACAGTAAACCCCCCTGCAAATCCTTATCACGAAGTACTTCGTTCCCTTGTGTAAGAGTCTGTCAGACAGGATGCTGCTTAATGCAGAACAACATTGATGCAGAGAGTGTCAATAAGAACTTTCTGTAATGCTTTTTTCTTGTATTCAGCTGCCATCTAGCTAAACAACATAATTTAATTTTTTGAGTTTCCAGTTTAGAGGGGTTATACTAATACATAGGTACCTGTTTAAGCATACATGTTTAGTAGTTTGTTTTAGACATTTTTATTATTAAAACATCGGACAAGACTATACAGGTGTAACTTTTATGTCATGAATATTCTGCAAATAACAGACAATTAAATAAGCAAAATAACTTGTTATTGCTCAAAATCAATCCTAAAATAGGTATTCTAATGAGGCCTCATCCATCTAAAACATGAAACTTGTTCTGTTTGCTTATCCCTTGCAATTTTATCGGTTTGAATAGATGTGTCCATTTGAAAGATTAATGATACCTGCAATAAGAAAAGTTTCTCTTAAACATTGGGTCTTATTACAGGACAAAAACAATACTGAAAGTTCATATGTTTGCCTGCTTCCTTTATTAAACTGTCACCTCCCATTAATACTCAAAATTATACTGTCTTGTGTGTCTGATTTAGAAAGATTTAACTGTATTGTCATCAGTGTGATCATAGTATTTTCCTGTATTAAGCTGCCACTCACAATTACAATTAAATTTTGTTTAGAGTAACAATAAAACCTCTCGAATGCGACCATTACAAGAGCTAATTATTTAAAGCTGGTGACTGCTTAATGCAGGATGAATGTCCTACATCAGCTTTCTGTATGATTTTCGTCCTCAAATAAGCAGCAACCATACTTTATTGAGATATTTCATAATTTTCAAAATGTAAATATATCCTGTACCCCATATCATATGCCTCGGGCTCTGTTTATGGGTTTTATTAGTTTATTGGTCATCAATGACCTCATGGTGATCATTGTGAAATTGGACGCTGGACAAATACTTTATCAGCCAACTGTGTTAATTTCATAAGGGCATTAAAATACAACCTATCTCCGTGATCCGGACGATTCCCCACAAGGACAACTACCCGCAGGACAATTACCCACTAGGATAATTCCCCCACTTTTTGCAGGGCGGACCATTCCACACTGTTAAAATCAAATTGGTAATAAATCAATTGTTGGAAATGGTGAAGAAGAAAAAACCTAGGATACGAATTCAAACTAATATCAATAGTTACAACCTTTAAATTAACAATTGATGCATAAAAATGGTCGTTAGGGCATGGTTGAAATTAGGTGGACTTATAACAGAACCTGTTAGTTTTATCCCAGGACAATTTCCACCTGTTAAAATTAAACGGTTGATAAATATTCTTTTTGGAAATAATAAATAGGATAAAAATTCGAACTAATACCAATAGTTTGTAACCTATATATTAACCATTGATGGATAAAAATAGTTGTTAGGATATGGTTGAAATTTGGTGAATATTATGACTAAAACTGTAAGTTTATCCCATATTTTAAATTGAAATAGTTAATAGATCACTTTTTACACACTTTAAAAAACCCTTCACATTATGGAGAGTTTAAATTCATAATAATAGTAATATTTTTTATTATTAGATAGTTGATGTTTGGTCTGGATCTATAGTGATTGAAAACGTTTTTCAAATAGCATTTAGCATTAGCGACTCGCAACCGGATGGTGTACTTGTCAAAATAAAATACTCAAATAAAAGCAAATTTGTGGCATTATTTTGCTTCTGACATTAAAAGAATATGATCAGTCCAAAACAAGTCTCAAGAATCGTCATCGAATCTTAGTTATTTTTAGATATTTTCCATCGTTTTTCTATAGCGTTAGCTAACGGTATAGTTGTTGTTGTTGCTTCTCTACACGGGCTCTGACATAAACCGGAGCCGAATAATGTAGTATTAAGCGCTAACAGTGAAGTACGTTAATTCGCTACCGTATATATAGAGAGCGTCCGTGGTCGAGGCGGTACAGGCGCGTCCTCAATTTTCTTGTTTGTCTCCGCAATGGAGGGTCACGGGTTCGAATCGTACCAGAGCTTCTTCCTTTTTTTTTTTGGAAATGCATTTTTTAACAGAATTTATTATCCTAAACTAAATCTTACCCATTTACATAATCATTTGACATATATTTACAAATTACCATTTTTAATGCTAAATCCGGTTGCGAGCCTCTTTAAGGGTAAACAGAAAAGAAACGTCATTATAAATATAAAAATACCATATCAAGAGCAGACATCAACTCTCCTGGTATTTAATACTGCGACCTGGATCCAAACTGTTTGCAAATAGAACCATCATCCTAATGACCTGATCCATATATATGTGTATGTTTGTAGCGGACGATTATAGTCGTTGATAGGGCTCCATAACTTAATAAAGTTTTATTGACTTTCTGAGTGGCGTACTATTGTAAATCGGTTTTAACTCAGATCAGATGTTTGGTGTTTGATCTTGATCTATACCATAGTGTCTAAAAATGTTTTTCAATGGCATTTAGCAATTTAAAGGTGAATAGAAAAGCTATGTCGTATCAAATTTATATCAAGGGAATTAATACTGCGAGCTGGAGCCAAACCGATTGCGAAACTTTTTTTTCAAATGGTATGAAGTACATGTACTTTAATGTTGTATATTATACTGTTATTTTCGTGTGCTTGGAACTTAGGAATATGTGCTATGATTTACCTTTGGTATCGGTTTAGATTCATATCAGATGCCAAATTTCTTGGTTTTTGTTCTGCATCCAAACTGTTTGAAAAATAAATGGTGTTCAAATGGTGTGAAGTGCTTAAATGTTGTACATCAGGCTATATTTTTAGTGTACTTGGAACTTGTGATTACGTATGTGCCATGATTAACATTTAAAATTAGTGTAGATCCACATCAAATAGAGTCAATAGGTATTTGATATGTATCCACACTATTTGCAGTTTTCACCCTAATGTGCTCATTTTCCTGACATAGAACGGTCTTACTATTAATTAATTGTTGCATGTTGATAATGTATTAAAAGCATTATAAAATGTGTGTGTGTGTTTCCCTACTTTCTTCCTGTGATTAACATTTGCAGTTTGGATTAAGGTCAGAAACCAAGCTACTGGGTGTTTGATCTGACGGAACCACGCTATTTGGGAATGTTATTCAAATTGTGTTCAGCTCCCTCAGTTAATAGTAAAGAAACACCATTAACATAGTCAATTAGTCAAGCACCTACTGTTAATCATTGACTGATCTTGGTCAAACCTCTTTTGCAAATACAACTAAAGTCCTGTTGTGTTTGAGTATACACTGTAAGCTTTATATTTGACATGTTTAAATTTCAATATGTGCTTAAATTAATTTATTAAATATATAATTATAATTAATAGTGGGTAATTATCCTAGTGGGTAATTCTCCTTGGGGGAATTGTCCTACTTGGGAATTGTCCTGGCGGGAAATTGTCCTACACTCCCCATCTCCTTATAGTATATGCTTATTGGATGTTACAAGCGGGTTTTAAAGCGACTCGCAACCAGATGGTGCATTAAAAATAGTAATTTGTAAATATGTGTCAAACGCTTATATAAATGGTAAAGAATTAGTTTAGGATAAGAAATTCTGTTTAAAAAAATGAATTTCAATAAAAAAAAATATTGGTCTCTGGTTGGATTCGAACCCATGGCCCGGCATTGGCGGACAGAAGGCAAAATAGGGGAAACCGCTTAGACCAATGGACCACGGAACCATCCGTTTATCTCGGATCGATTTAACGTATTTCAATGTGTTGCGGTCGAAAGTGCATACAACTTCGTAATTTGGCTCGTGTTTATGTCTGAGCCCGTGTAGAGAAGCAACAGCAACAACTATACCGTCTACTAGTCGGTATAGAAAAACGATGGAAAATATCTAAAAATCTAAGATTCGGTGACGATTCTTGAGACTTTTTTTGGACTGATCATATTTTTTTAATGTCAGAAGCCAAATAATGCCACAAATTTGCTTTTATTTGAGTATTTTATTTTATTTTGACAAGTACACCATCCGGTTGCGAGTCGCTTTAAGCCTGTTGGCCTCTTACAAAACTCCACTTATTATGAATATCAATTCAAAGAAAGTTTAGCCTGGCACATAAAACTAGGGGGGTTTATTGTCCTAGCAGACAGTTAGACATCATTTTTGTAATATTGTATATGTTACAGGGATAACGTGTAATGAGGGATTACGCGTAATCCCTAAAAAAATTAGGGTTTACGCGTAATGACTGGTCATTTTAGGTAATTGTTGAAATGTCCCTTTTTTTTTTATAAAAGATTACATTTGTATACATCATGTTTTTTTGAAAAATCATGGGGAAATACACATCCAAAAAATGTTTCTCGCACAAGTGAATAAAAATAATATAACAGTTTGCAAATAAGCCAGGACAATTCAAGAACCAAGACACCTTTCTTGTTAGCAAGGTTAAAAAATAGTTCATAGCGTGGTTCTTGCCTTTGAACTTAATGAACTGAACAAGTTAAAATTGATTACTTTAACCAATAGTAACTGCCAAATATTAACAAGAAATCAACGAAAAGCTGAAAAATACACCCTTTCCCTTAGAGATGTAGGGTTTTGGTGAAATCCTGATTTTTCAGGGATTTCACGTATTTCCTGATTACACGCTATCCCTGTAACATATATAAACAATCAGAGTAGTTCCTTCTGGGTCTTCCCTATTTGCAAACGCGTTCAAAGGCATAACCATAAGGTGAACAGTTGATATATACTTAACAAAAATAGGAACTTTAGATAACTTAGGGCCGGTTTGAGCGAGGGTTTAGTGACGTTTCATAAAATATATGCACATTTCATAATTGACTATTCGATAACGACTATACAGAGCGCATTATTGTCGCTAATTTGCACCGCGAACGACATAGAAAGCTTTCCTCTTTCGGTATTTAACACTGACGGCGAGTTGACATATTTATGGTTTATTTCGAGTTTATTTATGACCAAGACACACGCAGACGTTAGCCAAACACCGAAAAAACATTTGCGTTTCAAAACTGAGATGCAACAGCTTTCTGAAAACCACAGAAATCAGGTGATTTGGAATGCTTACGGTGGGCGCGTCAGTAAGTGATGTTGCGCGTCATTTTGGGCGCATACTGTATACAATTCATATCCTGGCTACTCGTTACAAAGTTACGGGGTAAATCAATGCCCGTCCGAGATCGTTGACATCACGTAGAGACGAACTCGCTATTACGTTTACGTACTGAAGTAACCGTTATATCCCAAACACGGTTACTGCTTGACAGTTTGGGATCACTGCCGAGACATCGTCTGAGGCAAAGTCACGTCCCTATCCTTACCCGCAAACCGGATACTTGGCAGATTTTAACTGTAAGCACAATGGTCAGAATAACGTCAACGTGTCACCGGATCTGAAACCAATAGAGCATATATGGGGTAAATTGGGCGACGGGTGTGGAACAATTACCAGATTAACACGACAAACGACTTCAGATATGCTTGATAACGAGAATGACATGTAATCCCAGATGACGTCATTAGACGGTACACCAGAGCCGAAGTGTTGCTTTCATTAGGCGTGACGGTGGGCATACATGCTACTGAAGTGACTTTATGCAAAAAATACACTAAGAATGAAACCGAAAAATGAATAAAAGACATCTTGCGAACAATTTTACATCTCTCTGAATTTTAAAATCGACCCCTATGCATTTTGACGTCAAATTACGATGTGACTTATGGACTTTTTTCATCACCATTGTCGAGAACTTGCAGACATATATCCAAAGTTTAAAATAACAATAGCTTTCTGCAAAATTGTGTTTGTAGACAGAATTGTACGCATCAACATCCCATGTTAAGTTTCTAATTTTGCTGAGGATAGAAAAGGAAGAAGACAGAAACTAATCTTGATCCAAGCTCTTTTCAACCGTCATCATCCAATTACTTGTTGTTGAAAATTGAATGTCTGCTTAGATTTGAAACGATATTACCTTTTTCTATAAATGCAAATATTTTGGTTCTAGAACAGATAAGTGAATAACTCATCTGGATTAAATATTTCCAAAATTTCATCACCAAATCACATATCACCTGTAGCATGCTAAACATTAGTTCAGAGTTCGAAAAATATACGGTAAACCCTTCTAATCTGGTCACCAAACAAGGTTTATGAGTCGGTATTTAATACAGGTGACTGCTTAATACAGTAAGAAAGTAATGCATCCATGGGATCTGTCTGCGTCACATTCTATCCATTTTATTCTGCCACTTGCCCTTAAGACAAACTGTTTTTTGGATCCAAGTGAGAATTAACCAACCTTATTCTTCCAAAGTTAACTCTATGTAAATACAAGCAGTTTGCAAATGTTGAGTAAATCAATTATAACTAGATCTAAACAACTTTATGTTATTTTATTCTTCATTGACAAATGACTAATTGTGTGTTTGAATGTTCTCTATGTACATTGTAGTAAACAAGAATATCGTTCCCAACGATGGATGCCCCCCACAAGAAAAAAACCAAGGTATAGCATGTTTAGTAGGTGAACACAGTATCAAGTTTCATCAACTTATGATGTCACGTTCAGGAAATATGCTTCAGACAAAAAATAAAATTTTTATGAAAAAAGGTGGACAATTCAATATTTGGAGATGACAGAGTTATAATTCTTGTTTACTACACTTCTTTCTGTCGTACTCTAACACATAACCAATAAATAAATACGAAAGAAGACTCAAGCAGGAAACGCAACACAAACAATACACCCATCTCTAAAGCAGAACACACACACAGCCATACCATAACAAACACACACACACAACCACACACACACACACACGCAATACCATTCCTTCATCTACACACTAAATAGAAAACAACACGCAAGACAAACATAAAGCTAAGTGAATATAGGAGCCCGCCTTGGTACGGTCAGAAGCAATCAATAATCAATTATAAATTAATTAACCATTAACAACCACTGGGGGTTAAACCTGGGTTTAGGGGCGCCCAACCTCACACTTATCTCCTATATTCACCTATAAAGACGAACAGTGTACATAAAATATAAACCCTGTTCCACAACCTTACAATCAAAAAGACCGCCAGCACAGTAAGTAAATACATGTAAAACATCTAACAAAATTCTCTGACAGGATTATTAGTAACACGGGAAAGAATTAAACATTCAAGACCGTGTTAAAAATAACCCACTATGGCAACGGTCAAATTGTACTCAAGCGAATAGTCTGTAGTCACGAGTAACTATAAGACATGGGAGGGTTTAGGGTACGACAGAGAGGGAGAGAAAAACCAAAGCACGAAAATCCGACATAACTCTCCCGGTTAAGGACGGCTTAAGAGATACATCATCATGTAGTGCTAAGCCCTGTCTGTCGTCGCACAACCAAAGAGGAAAGCATAGTTATCAATCGTAGATTGATCGATAACCAAACGTGAAGTGCGCAGCAATATAGTTGGATCATAATCTTTTTTGAGGAAAAATCTAATACGTTTCACAAATAGGTTTTGAAAATGCATATGTCCAAGAATCTTACGAAGTCTGTAAATCACATCACCATAAAACTCCGGATGTGAAATACCTTGCCGCAGAAAAGACTTTAAGTTACATTTATACTTGTTAATGAGAGGAAGATTTCTATAAAATAATTTAGAAAATGTTTTACGAAGTTTATGAAATCTGTACCCCTGTTTAAGAAGCTTTTCAGTAATAGTTTTATTACGAATGTGGAAGTCCTCAACAGAGGTACAAGCCCTAGCAAAATGAATAAGTTGTGAAATATAAACCCCGTAAGATGTAGAACGGGGAACATCGCCATCTAGATGAGGATAGTTTACAATACTAAAATCAAAATCATCTCGTTTATCGTAAATCTTAGAAGAAACAATTCCGTTATTTATTAAAAGATCCAAATCTAAAAATGGTGCCGATAAATTTGACTCGTTTGTTTTATTAAGGCGTAATTCTTTTGGGTAAATAAAAGGAAACAGCGTATAAAAAAATGGGTTGTCTATATTAAAAATATCATCTAGATAGCGCGATGTGTTGTTAAAGGCTTCGATCATATCTGCCTGTGTATCAGGTTTTAGACTTAGCATAAAGTCCCTCTCATAACAGTACAAAAATAGGTCTGCGACAAGGGGCGCACAGTTTGTACCCATAGGGATACCAATCACTTGGCGGTATATGGTACTCCCAAAACGTACATAAATATTATCCAGAAGAAATGATAGTGATTTACAGACATCGGTGCAAGTCCACATAGTGTAATGCTTAACCGTGTCATTTGTAAAAAATGCACGATCAGTATTACACGCCAGAAATAGTTTCCTCTCTCTGGCAAAAGTCTTTTCAATAAGTTGTATAAGTTTAGCTTTTATTAAATTATGAGGTAAGGTAGTATATAGTGTTGAAAAGTCATACGTACTAATATTGCAAGCTTGGTATTTTCTATGTTCAAGCTTCGTCAAAATTTCATTCGAGTTTTTGATAGACCAAAACAGATTAAGTCCAGAATTTTCGTAAGTCTTGTCACAATACCTTTGGACATGTTCTTTGATTTTAATTAAAGACGATGTCAAAAGTTTGGAAAGCTTAGTAGTAGTACATGCACTTGAATTAGCAATAAAACGAGACTTATATGGTGTTTTGTGGAGTTTTGGTATCCAGTACATAGAAGGAAGTTTATGACATGTAATGTTGACGTCAGCTTTTAATTGTTTACAAGTATCAAGATGATCAGATACTACATTATGCTCCGTTAAATTAGTCGTTGTATAGGAATTGGTATTCACAAGTTCCTGGTT
Organism: Gari tellinella; assembly: GCA_922989275.2. Lineage (NCBI taxonomy): Eukaryota > Metazoa > Mollusca > Bivalvia > Cardiida > Psammobiidae > Gari > Gari tellinella. The sequence continues at coordinate 61,005,115 of OV277858.1, forward strand.
TAAAGTATCAACATAATGTAATCGTCATACAATTATCACATTATTGGATGCTTTGTCTGCAGGAACGAGTACATATTTGGAATGAAAGTCTTGTATGCCCTTCTTTAAGTGACGAATGTTAAATTTAGGTTTAGGTGGTAAAAGATGGTTATTGGATAAATAGAACGAAATCCGGGTATCGATAATATCAAAAATTAATTCTTTCCATTTTGTAAGAGCGTCATTTTCAGCATGTTCTCTGTTTCATCAAGTTACAAGGCTTTAGAAAATTTGATTTTTTACAAGAAAAAGGGAGATAATTCAATATTGGGTGAACACAGAGTTATGGTTCTTGAGTACAGCACTCCCTGTTTCATCCCATATCACTGTATCAAGTTTCATCAACTTACAATGCAATGCTCAGGAGATATGCCCCAGCCAAAATTTGATTTTTTAAATAGAGAAAGGGAGATTATTCAATATTGGGAGATGACAGAGTCATGCATATTGTGTACTGCACCTCATTATGTCATCATGTATCACTGTATCAAGTTTCATTAACTTACAGTGTAACAGTCAAGAGATATGCTCTGGACAATTTCTATTTATTGTTTTTGAAAAAAGGGAGATAATACAATATTGGGAGATGACAGAGTTACTGTTCTTGTGTACTGCACTTATTTATGTCATCCTCTATCACTGTAACAAGTTTCATCAACTTACGGTGTAACAGTCTAGAGATACACTCCGGACAAAATTGATTTATTTTATGAGAAAAAGTAAGATACTTCAAAATTTGGAGATGAGAGAGTTATGGTTCTTGTGTACTGCACTTTCTATTGTCATCCTCAACCACTGTAACAAGTTTAATCAACTTAGGGTGTAACAGTCCAGAGATATGCTCCGGACAAAAGATTCAGACAAAATTGATTTTTTATGAGAAAATGGGAGATAATTCAATATTGGGAGATGACAGAGTTACGGTTCTTGTATACTGCACCTCCTTCTGTCATTCTCTATCACTGTATCAAGTTTCATAAACTTACTGTGAACCGTTCAAGAGATATGCTCCGGACAAAAAAGCGTGACGGACTTGCAAACAGGTTAGACAAGACGCCAGTTTTTCTGACATAAATATTCGTGGAGTAAAGGGTTAAAGAGACCTTTATCTTCGACTGTCATGTAAAAACCTGTTCAACTATCACTATATAGCCAAATGTAGTTGTTACATAATCTAACGACCTCTCAGCGGGATGAAAACAGGGCAAGTTGATTTTGATGTGGCGTGGTGTCTTATCTATTGGGTTGTACATTTAAAGAAATATGTACAATAAAAGTCACATTTTATTGCTATGCATTCAATAAATCTGAATAAGTGGAGCTCCTTTGAAAGCACAGAAAACAAAGCAAATACTGAAAAATGCAGACTCGGTTTAATTGAGTCTGTTCATGAGCAATACTGAAATATGCAATAGTGCTCACGCCCCCTAGCACAAGCTTAAGCGAAATTCAACTTTCAACTGTACATGCGCTGAAATCAATGATTCCAAAGGACCAGAAAGTATAACAACACTGAGAATGAAGTACGGGGCGACCTTTTACAGCCGTCACACAAGCACTTAACATCTGCTGTTGTGAATTATATAAATCTGAACAAGGGGAGATCATTTGAAAGCACAGAAAACAAAGCAAATACTGATAATTGCAGACCCGGTTTAATTGAGTCTGTTCATGAGCAATACTGAAATATGCAACAGTGCTCACGCCCCCTAGCACCAGCTTAAGCGGAATTCAACTTTCAACTGTGAATGCGCTGAAATCAATGATTCCAAAGGACCAGAAAGTGTAACAACACTGAGAATGAAGTACGGGGCGACTTTTTACAGCCGTCACACAAGCACTTAACATCTGCTGTTGTGAATTATATAAATCTGAATAAGGGGAGATCCTTTGAAAGCACAGAAAACAAAGCAAATACTGAAAATTGCAGACTCGGTTTAATTGAGTCTGTTCATGAGCAAAACCTACACAAATGATATGAAACAATTTCAAAATAAAATCATAAACATAGATAACTAATTTATTGATTATTTATTCTGGTAGGTACATTTTTTATAGCCAGGTGGCTACTTCATGCAGGATGAAAAGTTAAGCAGAAAGCTCCCTGATGATTTCATGCTTGGCTTTCAACCTGCATTAAACGACCACCTGTTTTAAAGACCAACATTGTAATGTTAACCAACATCATAATGTTATTTCAGTCAGGCATGTATATGATTCTCTACTTTATAAAATTTACAAAATGCTAAAATATAATTTAGATAATGATTCATTTATAAAAAAAATCAAACTGGGCCTTCAAAATAAGAAACATTGTAGAAGAATGTGGCTTATTTCATATATGGCAGGACCAGTTTGACATGCCTATTTTAAACTACAATTTTAGTAAACAACGGATCTTAGATATTTATCATCACACGTAGTATACCGAAATAAATAACAAAACAATTCAGAACCTTTCTCCCAGCTGCACTGGCCTAAGGAAGAGATGACATCCTTGATTTTGGTTCAGAGATAATATCTAAATACATCAGAGGATTAGATAAACTTTGACTGACTCATACGCAAAGGAGCCAAAGAAGTACCAACAGTTTAGTGAACAGTCGTTGTCAGAATGATGATCAATGTACCTTTTCTTGAGAAATGATTGGGATAATATGCTAAGTTCATTAAGGTATCCGTCCTTTGTCACCTACTGCAAAGCTGGTCTTTTCTACGGGGTTGAACTTTCTACAATTTTGCGCTACCCTGAAAAGTGGTATGGGTGTCCAATTAGCGTATTTGTGCTATTGCATTTATGTAGATTGTAAATAGTTAAGAGTCTGATCCAACAAAATTTAAATCCAAACTATTTGCAGCTTTCAGCAATAAAAAAAGTAGTATTTTTACATCGTTGAAAGGAAAACATTAATGGCTTTACAACTGCAAATATGTTTTGAATATGTGTCTATTGATGTTCATGGCATGGCAGAAAGTTCTCGGACAAAATGTAATACAAATGTACTTTGAATTCCATTTTTATCTGTAAACATGTTTGAACAAGCAACTATTTTAGACAAAGATCAGCTGTTTTATTAGGGAATATTGAAAAAGCGTGTTTCTGTATTGAGTTTATGCAACGAGTTAAATGAACATACGGATTCAATATTCTATTTATTACATAAACAACCAACGGCATATAAATCTGAACGTTCATACTTTCCGTTTTGCCTCAGTTATAAGGAAAACAATTAGTCAAAACTATTATTGGGTTTTATCCATCCATAGATAAAAATAGTATCAAAATAATGAAAGAACAGAAATATCAAAATTTTGTGGAAACAACTTCTCTGTTTACACATTCTAACATACTCAATATTTAAATAAAATTAATCTAAACAATGATTCTTACTGAATCAAAATGATTGTTTGACACTTAGTTTAGATTGGGTATTTCAGTATAATCTGTCTAATCCGACACCTGGAAAAGCAAGAAATCCGCTTATCTGACAATGACTTTCAAACCCAAGTGTCTAATGGCATACAGTCTATCTAGAACACATTAAGGTCGAACTAACCCGTATTTCCTTTGATGCATTTCTATATCTCGAACTCGCTTGCGTGGAATATACCAGTATTTCAAAGTTATACGTGGCAAAGCAAATTTGAAATATCAAAGTTGAGCTGCATATTTAAAACCTGTTTAGCACTCATGTTTATCAGACATCATCAGTTGATACCAAAGGATGTCAGATAATGCATGTTATACTGTTCGTCATTATGATGACCAAATAGTTCCTTCAGAAGCCTATCTGAGCTGGGTTAACATGAATGTATGCACTTGATGTTAAACCATCGGACTTGAGTGTTTAGGGCCACTCTAACTATCTAATCGCCATATCTTGAAAAATGAATCCCATTCATGCGTTTGATCAACGAAGTGTAAAGCAGTTTGCAAAACTGGTGGTTTAATGTGTAACCAAAACGGCCGAAACAGTCACTACCCCTAATATAGTTATACAGGGGGCATAAAACACGTAATATACAGTTTGATAATTCTTTATTATGTATAATAATGTAAACTTTTTCACTGAATATCAAAATCTGAGAAAAACAGTGTTATAGGCTGACCTAACTCGAAACTGTTTTTAAGGGAAAACAGTGCACAAACGGTTTTATATGACAACGTTTTCTGGCTACTCTCCCTTGTGCATGTAGTAAAGTAACCAATAAGTTTTCCAGTAGTATCAACACAACACAGAACAAACAGCAAATAATCAATTTGCAGTCTTCTTTAATAATTCAAAGGTTGTCAAAGACAGCTTATTAGCATAAATAGTGTAGCAAATCACTAACAAAATCATCACGTGACAAGGCATTAACGTCGAGCCGAATACAGCGAGCTCCCGGGACATACTTCCCTTAGCAGATGAGAATGGGGACTCAACAGTATTTGGGGAAAATCCTTACCTTGATTGCAGCTATCACAGGTAAGAAATAATTGTGAGTTCGTAAACCAATAAAACCAAAATAACTTGTTCTAAACAAAATAATACAAGGACAGTTAATGTGGAATCGATATACGTACAATTCCAGTCACTGATGTATGACATAATGATTTCTCAGAAATTGAGATCAGAATTGTAGTTATTCGTGTTCGGGGCTTAATTTTTTTTTTAATACCATGAAGATTTCGCTTTATGAATTTTGTAATCGATGTTTTAGTAAAGTGAAAGTATTGTGTAAAACATACACGCGAATGGTGATTAAATAGCTATTGACTCTTTGGTATATTTTAAGTTAATGCAGACCACTACAATACTATGCCTTTGCACAAATGTTTGCTTCTTGTATATAAAAAATCTTTTTTTTTTATAGTTTCAAACTTCTTATTGAATCCGTCTATAGTTAGCGTCGAGTTTCGAAAACTTTGACTCAGGACGCTCAAGAAAACAACACTCAATATCGTTGAATATCATCAGTTCCACAAAAACGAAATATCGATTAATTTTGACAGTTTTTACAGATGAAGCAGGGAAAAGATTTAAAATAATACAATTCTAGTGAATAAACATTATATTCTAAAGTCAATATGATGACCATAAAATCAGTACAATCTACTTTAACTTTCTTTTGTGTACGAATAAATTTGGGACCAGGAAGGACCTACTGCTTTGAAAAGTGGCGGCCCGGAGTTTGTCGATTCCGTGGCTGTTAAAAAAGTATCGTTGAATATTTAATGAAACTAAATGACATATGTATAGATAATTTCCAAATATACCTGATATAATATTCGCGTTTTAAATGGCAGGGTTGAGGTTAAATCAGTTTTAGGCTCTATATAGTAATTTTCAATGTTACAAGTTCTCTTATATAATCAGTTTAAATCATACTATTATTTTTCAGGTTTCTGTTCATTCCATCAAACTGTATTTCAATTTGAAATCATCATCAGTACTATCACGTCATTGACTATAATCGTATCATCATTCACCACTCTGTCCGCTGGTATAATTTAAAGTTCCCCTGATTGCAATGATATACAGACAAAGCCCAAAATTTTTAAAAGAACATCTTCCCGATAACTTAACTAAAGCACACGATCGCTTACGACTTCCATACGACCATTCACGAGTCTTCTACGACTCCAACTCGACACACATATCGATTCCTGCACGACCGTTTCGATCCATTTCCGATTTGTACATGATATCTTCCCGTCAAGCTCGACTAATTCGACCTCTTTCCGATTTCAAACCGACAATATCGACCTGGTCGTACTTTGGGTCGTGAATTAGTCGTGAACTGACCGTGAAGTGGTCGTGTACAGACCATGGTAGTATAAAGCCGTACGCTTTCGATAAGAATTCAGTTGTCTCAGGGAATAGGTATTAGTATCAGCATCATATCGTGTGGAGAAATAGCAGCTACAACTGACCAGAGATCCAGGGGGACAGGGTCATAAGCTTGAAGAGGAAGTTAAGTTCGATGAGTTAAAACGGCGAATGAATATCTGGATGCGTCAGTGGCTGACCACTATGGGCAGTATGAGCAGCTTCAACACGTGCTCAAAAGAAACAAGTTAAAAGTGTACAAAACTTCTTCAGAGTGAACGTTTCCAAGTTTATGAAGCTGGTTGACCGCTAATCGCCTAGAATATAAGACTGTGACCCTGGAGGCGGAGTCATTCTTGACCCCAGGGGCATAATTTGAACAATCTTCATACAAGTTCTGTAGATGATAAGTTGTGCCAAATATCTAAGCTCAATGTATTGTGGCCCCAGACATGAAAATGGGTTTTTTAAGTTACATTGAAAAAAACTATTACCCATAACCTAGATATGCAACAGACCAAAATCAGTTCAACAATATTGGTAAAGGGCCTCTAAAGGCTGCACCATGCCAACTATCAAAACTCGTAGATATTATTTTCAGAGAAGATATTTGAATTTTTTATTTTATAACTCTTATTTTAATTATGACGCCCGGGGCTATGTCATCTTTTACCCCATGCACATAATTTGAACAATCTTGATAGAGAACCTGTAGATACTGCTTTGTACCAAATATCTTAACTCAGGATATTGTTGTTTCAGACTCGAATGATTTTTTAAGGTTTTACTGAAAAGGTTTATCTTAGCTCCTGAGACCTAGATATAAACTGGACTTATTTGAACAGCTTTTATAGAAGAACACATACAGATCATTCCTGCTAAGTTTAGTTGAACTCCAACAAGTGGTTGTGGAAGAGTTGTCGTTTTAAAACATTGCTGGTGACGGATGGACGATAAAAACAGGGCATTGCATTAGCCCACATAAGAACCACGTGCCAAGTGAGCTAAAATTGATTCAATTCGAGAGATTAATTAAATTCTATTGCTTAAAGCTTTTGCAACTATATCTACGTGTTGGTCATTGAAGACAGTACACCGGGATAAAGACCCAGTGACTTTTTAGCCGCCCATATCATAATCTTCTCCTTAAAATTGAAAGCAGTTGGGGATGTATTGTACAGGAATGTGTTCCCTCGCAGCTACAACACTTGTGCATCTTCTTGATCCTAAGAGAGTGTTGGACTTACATACCTTTGAGTATGCTATTTAGACATGGCCAATTGACCGTATATTTTGGCTACCAACGCTGTAGGATTCAGTACTAAGTTCAAGAAGTCTATTGTATTTAGCTCTCGACTCTCAAAAAAGTTCCCATTCTTTAAACTGACCTCAAACAATTCTGAATCTAAAAACAATACTGTATAAGTGGTAATGTGAGCGAAGTTGAAATATTTGCGAATTTCGCGAACTCACAAAAATCGCGAACAATCCCACTAACGATATTATCAGCGACCATTATTCAAAATGTTACCGTAGCACCGTATCCATTATTTACCCTTACACCGTATCAGATCGACTTATGAAAATAACTGAATATCAACTATTCCACAGGGACTTTATTGTCTACAAAATGTAGATAAATGTGACATAGATATGCAGGTTCAAACTGAATTAAGCACACTTCTAATGTGCTAAAAATGTTTCATTTATTCTCAATCGAGGATATACTTGACCGCCCGGCAATAGTGGCTCAGCTAAAACATTGATGAATAACAGCGGTTTTGTTTATACCTGTATTATAAAACACTGACAGTGGGTAGCCTCGTCTAAAAATGTTCCTTTTTTACCAATATGTAATAAAATATGCAAAACAGCCATTGATTCGGATGAGATGCCGAATAAAAAGGCGTTCTATCTTTATCAAGGTTGTTTGACATTCGGCCAAGGGTTAATCTAATTCGTGAGTAGACAAAACAAAGCGCATGCGCAATGTGAGCTATTTGGTCACGCCTTTAATGGGGGATAATTACGTACTTAAAGTCTATTTCGCTATCTTCTTATTTTTGCAAACATCTGGATCCATAAATATCAAATGATGAGTTGTTTAGCATCTGGTTTGGATCCAAGCTTTTGATACTCAGTTTGAGTAGCCTTTTAACCACTTGAACATGTTTACTGGTGGAATATATCAAAAGCAGTGAACGCCAAGAAATCGAACAACAATGATTCAGTAGGTCCGCTTTAGTTTTTTGATAACTTGTCTCGACTTACGACTTACACAATTGTTTGGAGATCTGGTTAGATAGTCAAAATAAAACAGTACAATCTAGTAGTATTGCATTGCTTGCCCGCTTATGTACGGACAAATTTAATTGTGACAGTGTGACATGATTACAGCTCACGCTTTAAACTGAAATAATGTGCACATGAAACGCCGCTATGAGCTATTAGTACTGATATGATTGCCGAACCCCTTATAGCAACGCTCCATAAAGAATCGTCTGTTTGATTATTACCATGCGGTGCTATTACGGTAAGTAGCCCATATTCGACTAGCACACTAAACTGGAATATTAATATGCAGTCCACTGCTCTATATTTTTCGACATATATACTTGAAGGAACTTTGTTCGAAAAATATATAGTATAACACATTATTACTAGACTTTGTTTTAAAAACAGAACTCGTTTTAAGCATCTATACAAGTTAACAAATAAATAAACACATAGATACGAACAGAATTGTGTTTAAAGTCATTTCATAGTGACGTGTTTTTTCACGGGTCAGTTGTTTTCAATGAACACTTAAAACACGTTCTGGTATTGAAACAAAAGTGACAGGCATTATTTTAGTAACGCATATGTTGCTGTCAAGTTAAACCAGAAGTACAAAACAAGGTCATTTGTATTTGACAAACGTACTTTTCAATATAGGGAAGAAACCTGTTTAGACAGATGACAACTGGTATGCTTGACAGGAAAGTCAATACGTACATCTTCTTCTGTTTGCTTTGTTTTTTCTTTTTCCCTTTTGATTAGTTGAATGGTTCATATTGACGGCATCGCAACACATAAATTGTCATATGGCGCATGAGATGCTGTCCCGGCTTCATCATCATACAGTGCAGCAGTTGATTTGGCCTTTCTGCCTTTCTGAGACAGTTTTGGAGCTGAAGAAACACAGATGTGGTGCCTTCAATTTCTAATTAGTAAATATGAAATCTACGCGCCTTTTTTAATCGTGTTGCGGTCGCGTAAGCTTGTGTATAGTCGACTAGCGATTGCGTACGTACAAGAACCGATCGAGGACCAAAGGGTAGCGTTCAAGTTGATTTTGATGACACATCGAATAAGGTTCGTGTAAATCGGGAATCGATAGGATCGACACGAGTAGTGGTTGAAATGATCGGCTATTGTTCAGCTCATTGTTCGTCTAATCACGACTAAACTTGATTCCTACATGACCGTTTCTAGATTGTTTGCCACTTGTTTTGAAATTACTTTATGCAAGGCTCACACTGCCGATCAGATCAACTAGACCGTCCCGATTGCGAAAACCATGATTTCCATTTCAAACGGTTTTGAGCTAGATAAAACACCGGATAACCCAGCGGCTGATCAGGCCCCAAACTGTTTGCTACTCAGATTTAAATGATTTTTCAGAATTGTCACCCCAGGGACACAATTTGAACACTGTTCATAGTTCATACATGACCTGTATATGTTAATATGTAAGCTCATGATAATTATTGTGGATTCAGACACAACGAGTTAATCAGTTTTAATAGAAATGGAATCTATTCTCCCCATGATCTAAATATGCAACAGAACAAAATAAATTAAACTGTGTTGGTAAAGGGCTTGGAAGTTACACCATGCCACACTATTATAAAAAAAAAACTCGGGTCATATTAGTTTCAGAAAATATACTTGAAGTTTTGGCTCTATGTAATACTGTGACGCCCGGGTCCGCAACATTGTTTTGAACACATGCACATATTTTAACCATTTTGAACATGTAGATACTGTTGTGTGCCAGATACAAACAATATTGTGGTTTCAGATAGGACGATGTTTTAAATTTCTTTTACTAAACATATCTATTGTTGGCTGATGTGCCCTAGATATGCGTTGCTTTCATGTACAACATGAACTGAGAGAAATAAAAGAAATTTCGAAATTTGAATCTGGAACTATTTAAATAACTTGTAAAGAAGGAGTATTCATTTAAAGTTTTTTAAAGCCCTACGTAGTAGTTTAGGAAATGTAGGTTTAAGAAATTATTGACGACGGACAGACGGACGATAGCGATGGACACAGGACAGTCAAATAGGCCACATTGTCTATTTATGCCAGGTGAATTTAAAGGCCAACATTCGTGATTTGAGAATTTGCGTCAATTCGAAAATGGTGAATTTCATTTGCTTAAAGCTCTGAGAATTATGTCCACGTGTTACCATATTGAAGACAGCTCACCTGAATAAAGACCCAATGCCGTCTCCTTAGCCGCCCATGTCCTGCCCTTTTTCACTTTAAAACTGAACACAGCTTGGGATTTATTGTTCATAAATGCGTCCCCTCTCATCTATATCTATTGTTTATCTTCTTCATACTAAGTGATTGTGCTACATACATATATTCAAGTAGGGGCCATGGCAATTAGATAGTACATATGACTACCAACGTTGTAGGATTTACTATCAAGTTCAAGAATTTCATTGGTGTTTGCTCTCGGATCTCGTGAACGTGTCCTGCTTTTTAAACTATCCGCATAAAAACTAAATCTAAATATAATATCTAGTAAGAAGCAAATGTGTGACTAGCACGCTAAACTGGACTATTCACACAGCCCACCACTCTATTAAATGTCGATCTATATATTTTCAGGAATACATGTACTTCCCTAGAAATATATACTACCGGTACTATATAGTATAACACATTATAATAATCTGGGTTTAGAAACTGTACACACTTTGTGAGTGACGTGAATTGTTTTAAGAAAATGGGTCTCTTGCTGGTTAGACATCAGAATTACAAATCGTGGCAATATATATTTGACAAAACTACCTCTTTCTCTTGAGGAGAAGCCTTTTTAGACAGATGCTATTGGCTCCTGGTATGCTTGGCAGGAGCGTCAATAGAAGACTAGATACTTGTGTGTGAAATATTATTTACATTCTATTTTTAAATGTGCCAATATTGCCTTATTCCTGCTACAGGGTCCGGCAAAGATTTATGATATGATTCAGGCTAGAAGAAGACAAATCTGTATTAAAAAAGGAGAAATAATAATGTATGATCTAAAATTACAAAGACTGAAGCCAATATGTCAATAGGAAAATCTGAATCTGTTTGCTGGGTTTCTTTGTTTCTTTTTACCTTTTGATTGATTGGTTGATTGAATTGGGGTTTACAGCACCGCGACACATAAATTGTCATATGACACATGAGAGACGAGGCACCCTTTTCATCATCAACCAATGGTGCAGTAGGTTTGGTCTTTCTGCCTTTTCGGGACATTCTTGGAGTTGGAAAACGCAAATGTGGCGCTTTTGATTTCTAATCAGCCAATAAGAAATTAAAGCGCCTTTTCAATCGGGTTGCGGTCGTGTGAGCACATATATATATATATATAGTATATTCGACTAGCGATCGAGTACAATCGGCTAGCGGTTGAACTGATCTGGTAGGCACATCGATTATGGTTCGTGTTAAACGGGAATCGATCGTGTACAGCTAGAGTAGCGGTCGACATGATCGGGTATTGATCGGCACATTTTTCTGATCCCGACCAAACTAGATCCCTACACGATCGTTTCCAGATCACCTCGATCTCTACTCGATCAATACCCGATCGATTCTCTATCGCTTGGATTCTCGACCCCTATTTGGAAATTTTGACATGTCAAAAACTTTCGGGTAAACAGCCGATGCGATGCCGAGTGAGGTAGACCGCCCCGTGTACTAGTGCCGAGCGAACAAGAGCAGTCCAAAATCGCCTGATCGGGGATGATTTAGTTGATCTGCTCGGCATTGTGAACCTAGCATCAGTTTAACTGCATTAAATCTTACTTTGCAGCGATATTGTAGACACCGATATTGCGAAAGCAGACGACAATATGGCGACGAAGGGGTGTAACTCTAACGATAAATTTGATCATGACAGGGTTATTCGTGGAAAGTGTCCCTTTCCTATAACTTCTTCACTGGCATGGCGCCATCGACTTTAATGTTGGCTGTGTTTGTTAACGTCCATTTCTGCAATCTATGGGCTAATTGGACGCCCCCGTGCCCGATGACCTACTCTTATTATCTAAATAGTCCTCTGGTTCATTTAGATGCCCAGTGTAAAGCACTGACACATCGGACCTCGGTTTATAAAGTCTCATCCGAATGATTTGGTCCGGAGGGGGGATTTACTTCTCGACTACGTCCGCCGGTACCATCAACTTTAAACAATGGTCGTCTGTTTTTATTTCTCAAATTTTATATTTCGGTATTTTGAATGAATAAAAATGAAAAATGAAATGAGTGTGACGCGGCGTGTGATCAGGATCCAAACTGTTTGCACATTGCCATTGTACTCGGTAGGCATTGAAGATTAAAGGTACACATGGGTTATCCCTTTCTCTCTCACTGACCTCATGTTTGCAAACAGTTTTGATCCTGATCAGACTATCACGGGGCGTCTGATCAAGATCAAACTGTTTGCCACTTATTTTTAAATGATGTAGTTATACTGCCTTTAATCTAATTTTGAAACAATATTGCAGACAACAATATTGAAGCAGCTGACTATATGGCGGTGAAGGAGTACAATCCTCACGATAAATTTGATCATGAAAGGGTAAATGTAAACGTAATGCGATTAAATGTTCTTGAAAATGTTACCAATTTATCAAAATCGAAGTGCCAACCATTTTGTAGCAAGATCAGACGCCGAGTTATTCGCTTTCTGATCAGGTTCCGACCTGAACTTAAACGAAGTTTATTTTATGTTTAACCCATTACATCTTATCATGTTTATATTTTTAAGACAGGTAACCACTTAAAGCAAGTTGAAAGTAAAGCGACATGCACCTTAAGGCGCATTCTGCTTTACTTTCAGTCTGCTTTAAGCTACTCTCATTTAGGATATAGAAACCTTTTTCTTATGGTACTTCTTTATAAGTGTATAAATTGGAACTATTTCCTTCAATGGAGGAATATGTTAGAGACATCCTTACTCACAACCTTTATGTTATGTGGCTATATACTTTTTCTTTTTATGTGGGTAGCCACATAACCAAAACTTATCTTAGCTCTCACTTAAGAAAACTGGGATCTGGATGCTAAACACAACCTTTACCCAACTAATGATAAGGTTAATGTCACAAAACATGGCCAGGTTAATGTCACAAGAGATGGTCAGATTAATGTTTTTCACTTATGTGGCTAGTTGTTTTAGCCACCTAAGCTTTAATTAATGAGCGCGGGTGACAGCTAAAAGCAAGGTGGCAGTTATACGTAAAGCTATTTAGGCTTTAAACTATTTTTAAATTACCAAAATTACCAAAATGTAGTGGTCGTAATAGAAAGGCTATTTCGTTTCAGTTCAATCGCGTTTGCTGGAGAAAATCGGCGCCTTTTCAATTACCTAGGCTTGAACGGCGTGATATGGCTTTCCTTCCTTCATGAATATTTTATTTCCCTGTCAACTTATAATGGGTTTAAACTGCCTCATGTATATATACCTACCTGTACACGAATGGACGCATTGAATCAACGGGTAAATTTAGAGAGACTATATAAGTACATGCTTAAGGTGTCTTTAGAGCTTTATAACTGCAAAATTGTGTTTTTAACCTTTTTTCCGATTTTGATAGCCGACATTCTGTTCTACATTTACCAAAATCTCCGAAACCAAACCAAACGCATTACACGGCTATCTGATCAATAAATCACACCTCATTAAGCACTCCGTAGTCCAGCCACGTGACCACCTAGAGGCGTTCTCCAGCTCCTGTTGCGTGATTTATGGGTTTCGCATGTTAAAATCATTATTGAATTATGATTGGTATATTTTATGAAGGAAAATCGCTTATGAAATATGTGTCTTCTTATTGGTTGAAACGAAAAGGACATAGTTGAACCCCGGGGGTATTCGCACTGTGTCAGACAGTCAAAATGAAACGCTTATCAGTTAATTTACGTTTTCGGCACCTCCTTATTTTCAAACACGCGGCATATTTGGACAACGATTTTGTTCGCGGAAGGGGTCCGATTTTCATGCGGTTTAAAGCATATGAAAGGGTATTATCTTCTCTAGTGAACCATGCCTCAGAATGTTGATGAGGTTCTCCAGCTGTTTACAGCAAAGCATTACGTAATAGAAATCGACTTTAAACGGTAAAATAAGGGGAATTTTAAAAATTTGAGACACGGATCCCTAGATATGTTACTGAAGTGTATTATGGGCAATTTTAAAGGCGTTACAAATTAAGACGGCTTTGAAATTACTGTTTGAATTTTTTTTAAATTTGTCTTATAAAATCGTAAAAAAATAAAATATTTTTTTAAAAAAGACATTTTGTGGTGACATGTGTACCACTTAAACCATTCAGCTATAAAATGGGGGAATAAATTATAAATCATGATGATAAATAAGAAAAATCCGCTTGCAGTATCGAAGCTATCAAGCTACCTTAATTAATGTATGCCGAGAAGACTCTTCCATGTTTATATATTTAATTAGTCAATTTAAGCTCACCTGGCACGAAGTGCATGGTGAACTATTTTTAACGTGCTTTGTCCGTCGTCCGTCGTCGTCAGATCGTCGTCAACAATTTTTGTTAAATGACATATCCTCCAAAACTATGGGATGCAATTTGACCAAGCTGTTAAATAGTTCCAATATATTGCATATTTAGGTTAAAGATGCTAAAAATAGACTGTTTCATTTATGTTGGTGGGAAAGGATGTTGTTAACATTGACTTTGTTAATTTATGGTGGTTATATGGCTAGGGTTAGCAGTGAATTTATTGATTTATGATTGTGGTAAGGGTTATTGTTACCATTGACTTTGTTGATTGTGTGGGGGTGGTTCGAGTTAGTTTATACATTAACTGTGATGATTTTTGATGTAGGTTAGGGTTTGGGATAACATAAACTATGTTCATTTATGATGGTGATAAGGTTAAGGGTAAACATTTACTTTGTTGAGTTATAATGGTGATAAGGGTTAGGGTTAACATGGTCTTTGGTGCTTTATGGTGGTGGTTAGGGTTTGTGTTTACATTAACTGTGTTGATTTATGATGTCGTTTAGGGTAAAAGTGTCATAAACTTTGTTTAGTTATGATGTTAACATTAAGTTTGTTAATTTATAATGGTAGTTACGGTAACGGTCAACTTTGGCCTGTTGGTTAACAAGAATATCGTTCCCATCGATGGATGCTCCCCACAAAGAAAAAGCCCCAAGGTATAGCATGTTTAGTAGGTGAACACAGTATCAAGTTTCATCAACTCATGATGTAACTTTCAGGAGATATGCTTCAGACAAAAATGATTTTTTTTATGAAAAAAGGGAGGCAATTCAATATTTGGAGATGACAGTTATAATTCTTGTGTACTACAATTCTTTTTTTCATCCTCTAAAACAGTATCAAGTTTCATCAAGTAACTTTCAGGAGATATGCTTCAGACAAAAATGATTTTTTTTATGTAGAAAAAGGGAGATAATTTAATATTGGGAGATGACAGAGTTATGTTTCTTGAGTACAGCACTCCCTCTTTCATCTTGTATCACTGTATCAAGTTTCATCAACTTACAATGCAATGCTCAGGAGATATGCTCCAGACAAAATTAGATTTTGTTTTAAATAGAAAAGGGGAGATAATTAAATATTCGGAGATGTCATGGTTCTTGTGTACTGCACCTCCTTACGTCACCATCTATCACTGTATCAAGTCCCATTAACTTAAGGTGTAGCAGTCAAGAGATATACTCCGGACAAAATTGTTTTGCATTTTTACAAAAAGGGAGATAATTCAATATTGGGAGATGACAGAGTTACTGTTTTTGTGTACTGCACTTCCTTCAGTCATCCTCTATCACTTTAACAAGTTTTATTAACTTACGGTGTAACAGTCCAGAGATATGCACCGGACAAAATTGATTTTTTTAATGAGAAAAAGGGAGATAGTTCAAAATTGGGAGATAAAAGAGTTACGGTTCTTGTGTACTGCACTTCCTTTTGTCATTCTCTACCACTGTAGCAAGCTTCTACAAGTTACGGTGTACCGTTAAGGAGATATGCTCCGGACAAAAAAGCGTGACGGACGGAAGTCCTTCCATTTGGGCACTTATTGGGTTTTTCTTTTGTTTAAAGGAACCAATAGCAACAAAAATCAAAGCGTTGAAAGCGCTGGGAGGCTGTTGGTATACTAAAAGAACACCAGCTTTCAGCTGTACCATTCTGTGTGTTTAACCTCTTGAAATATTCCCAGGCAAAAGTTCCGTTATGGCTAATGGCGCTTTTTTTCGCGCCAAATTGTGTAATTTGAACTCGGCGTTTCTTCTGTATCCAAACTGTTTGCAAATTCCTACAGTAGTGTAGGAGTTAGCTGCACATGGTTTTTAACAGACAATAGAATGACAGAAAGCACAACCTTAGTACGTCTCTACCCATATAGGTGGGACATTATTGCAGTTGTTAAAGATAGGTTGCAGCTAAATTTAATAAAGCATAAAGTCATCGGAGCTTTCTGTATTAGTGTTAGTGTATGAAGCAGTTAACTAATGTAACATGGTGAAAAGGTTGTGACTCAACTGGGACTTGAACCCAGGGCATTTGGCATAATATGACAAAACTCTAAATTCTCAGCTTACAAGCCACCCCGCGAAGTATTTCAACCTGTTTCACTATAATCTCAACCCAGCTATAGATAGGCGTTATTCTTTCCAATGAACGTGTTAACTCTAAAACTATTATTTCCATTGCAAACAGTTTAGAGCCAGTTCAGACGCTTAGTTAACCCAGTGTCTAATCAGGATCTAAACTGTTTGCCATTCAGATTTAAACTAATAGTCAGGGTTGTCTAAAAGATGTAAAACTTTGCCAGATATACTAAAGCTACATTCTCATCTCGTTAAAGTAAAACAATCAGCAAAATGTTCTTTTATTCCTTTGGAATTGCATTTTCATCAATGAAAAAACAACAACTTAAAAACCCAATAAAAAACACCACCAGTTAATCTGTTCCTAGTCATATCACGGTTGGAAAATTAGGTCTGTTACAAACCAGTTTCCAGATGATGGCAATTTCTCATAAAATAATAAATATCTATTTAGCATAAAATAAGTGTGTACCGATTATTCAAGCTGATTGAAAGTAAAACAGAGTGACACTTTGCCATAAAGCAACTCTCAACCAGGTGTATTTGTAAAATTAAAAAAGAAAGTCAAATAAAAGCAAATGTGTTGCATTATCTTGCATTGAAAATAAATCGGATCAGTCTAAAACATCCTAAAAAGTCATCTA
Organism: Gari tellinella; assembly: GCA_922989275.2. Lineage (NCBI taxonomy): Eukaryota > Metazoa > Mollusca > Bivalvia > Cardiida > Psammobiidae > Gari > Gari tellinella. The sequence continues at coordinate 61,022,493 of OV277858.1, forward strand.
ATCTTAGTGGGTTTTTATTTTTTGATATTTTCCATCGCTTTTCTTCCTCCCTCTATAAATACACGGGGTGAATACATTTCGATTCCGTTTTCGACTAAATTGAAACTATTCGCCGCGTCATGTGCAAGCATAAACAAAAAAGAATAACATTTTCTCCAACGCTATAAACTGAAGTAGTTGAAATCGACCGCCTTGAAATGAATAGCCTGCTTAGTTCTATCGGTAAAGCGTGTAGCTTATTTTTCATTTTCAGTCCCCGCATATGTTGGGTCCCGGGCTCGAATCCCACCTGGGCTAAAAAAACATTATTCAATGTTATGCATACATTTTTTAAACAGATTTTTTTTATCCTAAACTAATATTTACTCGTTTATAAGAGTTTGACATACATTTACAAATTACATGCACTATACTTTTTATATGGTTGCAAGTATCCTCAAGACGCGGTCTGCTTTAATGTCAGCTGCCTTTTAGCTTTGTGTGCATGCATATAAAAAAGTGTAACCGGATACAATTGATACTTTTGTCTATTTCAAAGGGTTTCGACATTGCATGTAAATAGATCCAGCCTTCGTTTAAAACAATTTTTATGTCACCTTTCATGCTGATACAATACGAAATACATGTATGTTCACTGCTGTTACGTGGTAATATACATTGTAATTATGTATATGCCAGTATTCTCTTTACTCTATAGCCTGTCTCTACAATGTAGTATTGCAGATATGTGATCACTTAAAGCAGGCTGACAGTAAAGCAGAATGTGCCTTAAAACGAATCTACTTTACTTTCGTCTGCTTTAAGCTTTCTCCTGCTAGAGTATAGAAAATATATCTAAGAGAAATGTAGCAGTTAAATGCAGGACAAAAGTAACGCAGAAATGATTTAAATCAGTTAACTGCATTACTGTTGGCCCTCATTAAGCTATACTTTCTCGTCGAATATCCCGTGACCTGTATCACTGAATGGACGTATTATTCAATAAGATACAACGTTAAGCGAGATCTTGGTCCAAACTGTTTTGAAGAAAATGCCTTCAATCAAACTGGCAATTGCCGTAAAGGGTTTTGTAAGTCATGACACCAAATGCGAATTCTACTGCTTGTAACAAATATTATCCATAAGGTTTGACCTGTCAGTCATCACTTTCGGTCAACTTTCGTTGGTACCATTGGAAGTTTCCGTATAATTTAGTTATAGATCAATGAAAACTTCAGGTAGTATACTACAGTCGATGATCTAACGCCAGTGTCGCAATAGCTTAGTGGGTAGTGTCATTGACTCGTAGTGCTAGGGTCGTTGGTTCGATTCTAGGCACTGTTTTGCAAACGTCGGCTTCAGGTGTTTTTTTTTCGATAATTATATATTTTACTAAAATAAAACAGTAAACGTTTGGGTAAAGAAAAACTTGCTGCTTAACGAAATACAGAAGTAACAAAGGGTGCTTTTTGCCAGAGAGTGCTATGAATAACGTAATGTTGCTACAGCGGAGAACTGAAACGTTTTTCTTTTCCAATAAATGCGTTTACGCTTAAACTATTATTTCCATAGCAAACAGTTTGAGCCAGATCAGACGCCTGGTTACCCGGCGTCTGTTCAGGCTTCAAACCTTTTGTCACTTAGATCAACATGACTAGCAAAAATTGTCGTAAATTTGTCCCGCTCTATGATTTATTGATATGCGTTTGCGTTTCGTTTGCGTTTAAATGGGAGAGAATAACTTTTTCTCCACTGTATACGCACTTTTCTATCCAAGTTTCCTTAGGCAAGTTAACTGTACTTTATTTTATACAAATGCATGAATATTATGGTTTGTATGTGTCTACCCTAAAAAAGTTTTTTAAAAAAAAGACACATTAAGAAATATTACAAAATAAACTCTATTGGGTATCGAACCCATAACCTTTACGTTGGTAGCGCAGATACATAACCACTGAGCTATTACCGACTGTAGTTATTTTTATCAGATAATATAATCAAATTCGAGTCATCGTTGACTAGCTTATTTACTTTACACTGTTTTGTTGTTTCCGGAAGATAAAAATAGCTTACGGAAAAAGACGGAATATTCATAAACTGACCGACAATACTCGATAAGTATTTGATGTTATTTGTACTAAACCGAGTGTCAAACAGTTGACCCAGGTCTAGATCTCATCTGGATCCAAACTATCTGTATCAGTAATCATGAATTCGCCCAAAGCGTGTAATATGTTAATAATCATCTGGATCCAAACTAGTTCCAACAATAGGAAAGTGCATGCTTCCAAACTTGGCTATCCTCCTGCTTGCTATGACATTGTCGTATGCAAATTTCATCTGAGTAAACTGTTTTGCATTTTATTTCATCATAGAATTGTATCCGGGTGTAAAACGTTTGTTCCAGATCTCATCTCGATCGAAAATATCGGCAAAATAATCACACTTAAAAAATGTGTTAGCCTTCTGCTTGCTATTGAATTGTTGTCTGCAAATTTTGCCGACTTCAGCAGTTCTCAGAGTTTATTTTTCCTTTCATTTACTTAACTACAAAATCGCACCCGGATGTCAAACAGTTCCTTTTCAGAGATCTGATCTGGATCCAAACTATTTTCAACAGTAGAGCGCTCTAATCATGAATTCGCCTGTAGAGTGCATAAGGTTAATATTCATCTGGATCCAAACTGTTTTTATCAGTTATCTCAAATTCACAGTTCCCAAGTCATTTTCCCCCAAGTTTATTCTGTGTAAACACACTTTGCACATGCACACAATTTACTACACCCTTCTGACATAATCGGCAGTGATTTCCGACATGTACATGTATACAGTAGGGCCCAGAATTTCAGTCTCCATAGGTGTTTTTATAGCTTTCTCACACATTGCCTTTTAGTGCCATTACCGGGGAAATGTAATTACAGGTAGTGGGCAGTTACGATTATAAGTAAATCAATTTGTTATCTACCACTTATAAGTATAAAATATTCCGCAGATTAGCCAAACAGCGAAAACGTGCTTAAATTAGCTGACAGTGTTTTCTTGCAACTTTGTGCCAATGCATCTGGTACCAGGCTTTTATAAACAGCCCCAAAGGTGATGCGGGTACCAGTATGCTTTAACCTTAGTCTGGTTCCCTGTCTCCTAGATAACTCCGATCTATGAAATGACCTGGCTAGCTTTGACCTTAGATAACCTAGTTTTATCTTTGATATTTTTCTACAAGATATAGTATGTACAGTAAGACTCACAGTAATGTTATAATCTCTACCTGTGTAATAAAGTTTCATTACACAGATGTAAGCAAAAACTGCAAAACTTCACTTAAAATACTGCTTTAAAACTGTTATTTCGCGCGCACTATTTTTCACCATATAACTAACTGTAAGCATACACCAGATGACCTCCATTGAACTTTATGAAAATGCAAGAGCGGATCAGCAGCTCACTTACCTAATCAATTATGCTTGCTGCAGACGTAGTGCAACTTTCAGAAAAAATTTTCTGTATATAGTTTACCACAACGACAGAAAATCTGAGTAAAAATCCAAATGTAAGGGAGTGTTTCTACATGCAGATCCTAACCATAATTTGCACCACTTGATAGTGCTTGTGTGTGGATATGCACTTGGTGCATTAATCTGAAATAGTTCAACCTGTTTGGCAGTAGGATTACAGCTCTCAAAAGATGGTATTCATATTGCTAAAGGCTGTTGTTCCAACAGCCTAAAAACCAACAATAACAATAGGGCAATCACGGAATGAATGGAATCTATTGTTCTCCCTACCGAACAAAGGACCCAGACGGACGGACAGACGGACGGACGGATACACGGGCGGACGGACAAAGCGGCGACTATATGCTGGTGGTTACGATATACATTGACTTTGTTGTTTTATTGTGGTGGTTGGGAGGTGGGAGCCTTCTATGGTTCGCACCTTACGAATACCGATGTCTGGAAGAGTTTATTACCAGGCACATCCTCCCCATCACCATATTAGATAATAGTTATAAAAACCACGTGGCAGTAATAACTTCTTTTGTTGTACCTCATATATTCTATGTTATATAGAATGTGAGAAATAAAAGTTCTGTTTTGTTCTGTTCTGTTCTGATTTGTGGTGGTGGACAGGGTTTATGGTTAACTTTTACTTTGTTGATTTATGTTGGTTGTACGGGTAAGTGTTATTATTGACTTTGTTGATTTATTATGGAATGCCGGTCACGACATGCCAATTGCTAAATGCTAAATGCTTGTTTGCCAATTGCTAATTTACAATTTGCTAAATGCTTGCCAATATGCCATTTGCCAGTTGCTTAATGCTAATTGCCATTTGTCATTAATTTAATATCTTTTAACTGAAGAGTGTTTTTTAGGAGTCAAATGTTTACTGTACCACTGTCTAATCGACTAGATGGTGTTCATGAGTGTAAACAATAAACCCACAATACTTTATTTGCTGTTTTGACCAGTTAAGTCAGTTTCTAGATGCTAAGTGCTTGTTTACCAGTTGCTACATTGCCGTTTGCTAAATGTTAATATGCTCTATAATGCTAATTTGCCAATTGCCAATATGCCACTTGCCAGTTGCTTAATAATGTTATACATGTCTGCATCTATTGTGAGGGACAACATGCTACAAAATTTCACTTTACCTCCACGGCAATGTCTAAGGACAGCATCTGGTGAAGCCTGGTGCTGTAGTTTGATCTGACAATTTCATCAAAGTAAGCTATTTTGGATGTATTGGCATTTAGCAACTGGCAAAGCAGAATTTAGCATTTAGCAATTGGCATGTCGTGACCGGCATTCCATAGATTTATGGTTGTGTTTAGAGTAAACATTGATTTGTTGATTAAGATGATGGTTAAGGTTAGAGTAAACATTAACTTTCTTGAGTTACGGCGATAGCTACGATTAGGGTGAACATTGACTTATGGTAGTGGAAAGGGTTATGTTCCCTATTGTCTTTTTTGATTTATTGTGGTGATTAGGGTTATCATTGAATTTGTTGATTTATGATGGATGTAGGGGTTGGTGTTGAATTTGATTTTGTTGATTTATGGTAAAGGTTAGGATAGGTGTAAATATTGACTTTTTCATTTATGATAGTGGTAAGGGTTAGCGTTTGCGTTGATTTCGTTGATTTATGGTGGTGGTTAGGGTTAGTGTTAACATTAATTGTGTTGATTTACGATGCTGGTTAGGGTAAGGGTTTCATTCTCAGTGTTGTTATACTTTCTGGTCCTTTGGAATCATTGATTTCAGCGCATTTACAGTTGGAAGTTGAATTCCGATTAAGCCGGTGCTAGGGGGTGTGAGCACTGTTGCACATTTCAGTATTGCTCATGAACAGACTCAATTAAACCGAGTCTGCAATTTTCAGTATTTGCTTTGTTTTCTGTGCTTTCAAAGGACCTCCTCTTATTCAGATTTTTACATTACCTATGTTGATTTATTATGGTGTTGAAGGTTATCATTTAATTTGTTGATTTATGGTGGCAATAAGGGTAAGGGTTATCATTGACTTTGTTGATTTATGGTTGTGATTAGGATTAGAGTTATCACTGTCTGTTGATTAATGGTGGTTGTTAGGGTTAGGGATAACATTGAATTTTTTTATTTATAATACTGGTGAGGGTCAAGGGTTAACAATGAATCTGTTGATTTATGGTGGTGGTTAGGGTTAGGGTTATATCACTGACTTTGATGATTAATGGCGGTGGTTAGGGTTAGGTTTAACATTGTCTTTGTTGAGTTATTTAATGGTAAAGGTTAGGATTAACATTGACTATATTGACATATGCTGGTGGTAATACCTCGCTCAGATTTGCTGCGGCTATCGTACGGCGGCCGCACGGCGGCCGCACGGCTTATTATTTCTACGGCGAGTAGCAATTCTCCGGCCGCCGCAGAATTCCTACGGCCGCCGTGTGTTGCGCTCACATTTGCTGCGTCTGCCGCGCGGCGAATTTATATATTTTTTGGTTAACAAACCTGCGGCAACCGCACGGCCGCCGTGCGGTCGCCGTACGGCCACCGTACGGGGCCTTTATATCGACTGTAATTTCTAATAAAACTCACGCCGACCGCACGCCGACCGCACGCCGACCGCAAGGCGACCGTACGGCCGCCGTACGGCAGCCGTGGAAGTCCCACCAGATGCTGTGGAACCAAAATGCTGCTCCTTCGACACAACTTGGTTTTGCTACATAATAACACAACTCATACCAGTCCAACTACATCGTGAAATCAAAGGACACATGTTGACAGCATTTAAGAACATATAAAAATCTGAATAAGTGGAGATCCTTTGAAAGCACAGAAAACAAAACAAATACTGAAAATTGCAGACTCGGTTTAATTGAGTCTGTTCATGAGCAATACTGAAATATGCAACAGTGCTCACGCCCCCCAGCACCGGCTTAAGCGGAATTCAACTTCAACTGTAAATGCGCTGAAATCAATGATTCCAAAGGACCAGAAAGTATAACAACACTGAGAATGAAATCCACTTTTAAATTATATACATGTTTTACATATATGAACAAAAGTACAAATACACGATGGGGAAAGTGACCATTCAGTTCCGGCGGCCGTACGGTCACACGGCGACCTAACGGCAGCCGTACGGCAGCCGCAGAACAACTCTGCGGTGTGTGTTTTCTACAGTCGCCGTAGAAATGAAAAAATGTTATAACTCCGCGTTTTAATTCTACGGCGAGCTCTACGGCCTATAAAATACTGCGATACGCCGTGCGGCCGCGGTACGGCCGCCGTAGAATATCTGTGGTTGCCGCAAGATTCTCCCGGTTTCACGTTTCTGCGACCGCCGTACGGCCACCGTAAAGCAAATGCGAGTGCACTTTAAGAGTTAGGGTTAACATTTATCTAAATGAGTAATGGTAGTTGTCAGGGTTATGTTTATCATGTTATTGTTAATTTATTGTGGTGGTTAGGGTCGTTGAGTGTGTCGATTGATGGTGGTGGTAAGGTTGAAGGCGAACATTTACTTTGTTGATTTATGACGGTGGTTAGGGTTAGGTTTAACATCGACTTAGTTGCGTTATTTAGTGGTGAGGGTTAGGATTAACATTGACTTTTTTACTTACGCTGGTGGTTAGGGTAAGGGTTTCCATTTACTTAGCTGAGTAATGGTAGTTGTTAGCGTTATGGCTATCATTGAATATGTTGATTTATTGTGGTTGATAGAGTTATCATTGAGTTTGTCGATTAATGCAAGTTGTTTGGTCTAAGGCTTGCATTTACTTTGTTGATTTATGGTTGTGGTTAGGGTTATGATTAACATTTACTTTGTTGATTTATGGTGGTGGTTAGGGTAAAGGTTATCGTTGACATTGTTGAGTTATGGTTTTGGTTATGGTTAGGATAAACATTGACTTTGTTGATTTATGGTGGTGATTAGGGTAACTGTAAACATTAAATTTGTTGATTTATGATGTTGATTAGGGTTAGGATCAACATTGACTACATATGATTTATGTGGTAAGGGTAATTTTAAACATTAAATTTGTTGATTTATGATGTTGATTAGGGTTATGGTTAACATTTACCAGATTTGATTTATGGTGGTGATGAGGGTAATTGTAAACATCAACTTTGTTAATTTATGATGTTGATTAGGGTAAGGGTTAATATTGATCAGATGTGATTTATCGTGGTGGTTAGGGTAGTTGTTAACATTAACTTTGTTGATTTATGATGATGATTAGTGTTATGGTTAACATTGCTAGATTGGATTTATATGGTTAGGGTTATTGTAAACATTACTTTTGCTGCTTTATGATGCTGATTTGGGTTAGGGTTAAAACTGATCAGATGTTATTTATGGTGGTGGTTAGGGTAATTGTATACATTAACTTTGTTGATTTATGGTGGTGATTAGAATTAGGGTTAACATTGACCAGATCTGAATTATGATGATGGTTAGGGTTGTTGTAAACATTAACTTGGTTGATTTATTATGTTGATTCGAGTTAGGTTTAATATTGATGAGATTTTATTTATGATGGTGGTTAGGGTAATTGTTAACATTAACTTTTTTTTATTTATTGTGGTGATTAGGATTAGGGTTTACATTGACCAGATTGGATTTATGGTGGGGGTTAGGGTATTTGTAAACATTAACTTTGTTGATTTATGGTGGTGATTAGGGTTAGGGTTAACATTGACCTTAATGTCGGTTGAGATGGTTGTGCGCGTAGCAAGCTTAATTTTCATTACAGGGGTCGTAAGTTCGATATCTGATCCAGCGGTCTGACTAGGCGACTTTTCCACAATAATGTAGAGGAATGTTCTTGAATACATTAATATTCACCACGAATCACTCCTCTACACCCAGGTGTTAAAGGTGGTACATCTGAAGAGTGCTCAATATTGTAGGCAAGATTGCTCAATGTTCATATACAGTCGTCTGAACGGCCATTCGGCCTGAAAGTACCTTTAACTTGTAACATTGTTTTACATAGTAAACCATCTTCAGGGTGTCCCAAAATTTCGGGGACCTAAAGTAGTAGTCATTATTCAACAGGATTTACAAATAAACCATTAGCAGAACAGAGACACAAATAAACAAATTTAAAATATCAGTAAGGAAAAAGAGGACCTTATTCAACTACATTGGGAACTTTTTTCAATGATCCAAGTGGATTTGTTCAAGTTTAATAGGTCAAACAGTGACATAAGGTTCAATCAATTGAAAGAAATTGTTCTTCAGAGGTTTTCAAGTTAAGAAATATCACTAACTTGTATGTGTGTTCTAAAAATCATTTTTTCTGGAGCTATTCGAAAACCATATACGATAAATGAATAGCTTTGTTGCCATTTTGTCCGTTAAAATGACCCTCATGGAACATTATCTTTACAATAACTTTAAATCTAAGCTGAATGTATGTATCATATTTGACACGAGGTTAATACATGACAATACCTTTCTTTCCATCTATTTGGTTGTGACCATTGACCTTGAACTATGACCCTTGACCATATGAGATTACCCATGATTCATTTTGGCCTGACTATTTTTTGTGCTAAAATAGGTCATTTTGAGATAATTGTTCACCCTGTTTATACACTATTCCTTAAAATATGTCTTTTAAAACTTATAGATATACCAGGTGTTACTATTAGAACTTATATTTTCATTAGAACTTAAAATTATGAGCTTTAAACTTTTTATCTATTTTCAAGTGAAGCCGTCTAGAAATTCTTGAATTGACAAAATTGATAAAATTGATAAAATAACAGAATGCTTTTCTCTAAAGGAAATATATATCTGCTTAAATCGTGTTTCTCCATTTAAGTTTATTAGTACTCTATACCGTGATGAAATATGAGCAAAAACTATCTGTAGGTAAAAAAGTTACGGGCCTTTATTTTAGGTTCCCGAAATTTTGGGGCACCCTCTATTTACTGTGCGTAAAAGGGATTTTACTTAACCCATTTAAGTATAGTGTATACTAAAGAGGACGCTAGGAAACAGTGTAGACTCGTCAAACTGCGTCTCACCAGGCTCTACACAGTTTGTTATTGCATATAGAATGTTTTGCTATATGGACAAACGCCGAAGTGTAATAACATCGCCCTTTTATTCCTATAACGACATATTGCAGGAGGCACACCGGGAGATTTCATTGCACTCTTTGTGTAGTATCAGGTTAATTGGAAGGAGATATCAGCAAAAACCTATAGCAAAGCAGTGGCGAAAACTGTTTTGTGATCTCTTTATAAAGCTTTTATCTTGCATTACGTAAGTTTCTCTGATATTACCATGATTCTCTATCAGACTCCCGCTGAATAAAAGGTTAACAGGTAGAGTTTTGTCCCAGTTAGCGCATACAGATACATGTATGCTAGAACAGTGATTTCCATTGCAAACAAGTTGGGTCTAACCAGACGCCGAGAAACACCGATCTGATTCCAAACTGTATGTAAAGGACATTGTTGATTTAGCACAAACATGTGTGACATGACGTGACATGACGTGACTGCCGATAGTTGCTTCTGGGGAAAAGTAATGTCTACTTAATTGTTTACACATTGTAACTTTTTGCAATAATAATAACTTGTTTGCACTTGTTTTTTAATTGTTGTTGCAGTGTGTACTCGCGGAACTCCGTCTGAATTCTCCCTCAACCTCGAGGTGGTGTCAACAAATGATACAGAAATGTACATAGGCGAACGTGTCGCGCTTGAACTGACATTAGGTTTCCCTGCCCAACAATCAGACGGTAAGTACATGTATACGTTCGCTATTTAACTATTTCACAACCAGACTACGCAGAGTCAAATAGTTATTTGCAAACAGTTGCAATCCTGAACGCGTAGCGCGGTGTCTGATTAGGATCTGATCTGTTTGACACTAATTTCAATATTTCTTAAGAAAATATTTCTTAACTCTCAGTTAAAGAGATAAAACCAGATGGAGCTTGTTTGAAATTGATGCCCTGATTGTAATGACGAGGTTAAGCCGTTACCAAAATTAAAAAACAAATTGTATAGCTTTTGGAACTCTTTTCAGTTAATCAGACTCCAGTACGGTTTGCATTGAATTAAGATTTTAGGAATAGTCTTATTAATTGGAAAATGAAAACGGCTTAACCACTGTGACTAGTGTTTGTCAATGCGTTTTGCTAAAACTCTGATTTTATTGTCTCTCTATAGCAACGGTGGTTGAGCTGATTACATCTGTTAAACCCACTATTTTTGCGATTGAAAGCATAGACACACAAGGAATCAGTGTAGGTGATAACCTTGGAATAACCGAGAACGACTGGCAAAACAGTATCACCCTTAACCCAGCACTGGATAACCAACAGGTTAGTGAATCGAGCTTGTGCTGACAGGCTCTGCGAAGAAACAGGAATACTTGTAAATTATTTCATAAGCCTCTTTACATTTCTAATTCTGTAAGTTAGACACACATTATTATTTCATATAATTATCATGACTTCTCAGACAAAAGGGCTTTTTTCGGCGTTTATACAAATACAAGAAGGCTCCTAAAGCAAGAAATATAACCCTCCTTTTAACCCCTTCACTGCCTTACCCCGAGAACAGCGGTTATTTGCAAATAGTTCTAATCAGGCTTGAAATTGTTTGGCACTCATTTCAATATTTTTAACTCAAAACTCCTAAACATTGAATTTAAGAAATCAAAGCAGACGACATGACGTCATGGCAGTGAAGGGGTTAACTGATTATTGTTATAAGAATAATCTAGGAATATGTATAAGATTTTATTTTAAAGACTTTGTCAACTTTAATAAAGAAAAGAGTTTTCAGTGCAAAATAAGTGGTTCTTTTCGAAAAAATCGCAGTTTAACTGATTAAGTGCATTTCAAACAGTATATAGCACAACCATAGGCTGAGTTACGCGACCTCCGACAAGCCTACAAACTGTTTCCATCCGAAATTAAATTAATCATAAACATTCCCAATTGTTTCATTGTCCTTTGAGTTATCTAGATGTGTCGTTTGGAATGTTTTTATCTGTTTTCTTACATGAAATATCGATACAATTGTCGAACAGTATGGGTTACCTTGTAAATGAATTGTGTGCACATACCACAGTTCGCTAGTGGCAGGCTAGACATCGAAATGTATCCAAATATCAGCGAAAGAAGCACACATTAAGTCCTCGTTTTGCAGCACTGTCATTTATCCCGATTTTTCCGAAATCTTCAGTTAAGGCAGTATACCCGAAATGCGCCATTTTGAAATTTTTCCGACGTCGGAATATCTTTGGGCAATGTTGTAACCATTCGGCCATGTCCGTATCTTTTTATCTAATTTTATTTTCTTCGTTAATATTGTATCAGATATACTCGCAATATGTTTATAAAAGTTGAAAGCTAATGTTAAAACCCTGTAATTGATTATTTTTAAATTATTTGCAAAATAAAATCTCACTTTTGTCAACTTCCGGTCTTTGATGATAATGGAGTTTCGCGACTTGAATTGAGTTTTTCTCGAAATGATAGGCCGTAATCGGTGAAACCAACAATCAATGTAAGTTGTTAAAAGATCACGGCTATACAGTAACAAATGCTAAATCCATCAAAAAGCATCCTACTACAATCTAAATGCGAAAAACGGCAAGAGAATTGCAGAATTCTAGACTTTAGATCTATTTTCGGTTTGAGCTGCTGCCAATCGTGTTTCATAGTTCATGACGTGACCCGTATCTTTATCTGAGCAAACATCATGTAACTCCAGAATGGGGTTGCGGGTCATTTGTACGTACGATTGTGGATATGTGAATGGATAATAGCGGTCTAAGGGAAAACGGTAGCGGGTCAAATCGACCCCGAGTCATGGCCCACGACAAATTGGACAGGGCTCCAGATAAGAGGGAGTAAAATGAAATGAAAAAATCCAACAGTTTCTCACTCGTTTCAGCCCCAAATCCCATGGTGTTACTACTCGCGATTCTAAGAAGAAGCAACACCATAGATAGTAATACAGAAAAAAAATTAGAATGTAGTTTTTGAAATACTCCCCATATCTGGAGCCCTGCTTATAATAAATTGTAATAGAGAGTAATAAGTGTGTTAAATTTTGATTCTACATAAGTCATATGTTGTTGGGTGTTTTTTAGAAAAAATATACATGTATAGTATTGGGACACATGCCATAAGCATTTGAAATGCACTTACATGGACTACAATATGCATACATATAGCTGAAACTTAACAATTATAAGGTTATTTGTCTTATTTAAAGCTTATAATATGTCTTATTGCAACGAATTGAAAATGAGATGCTTTTTAAAAGTTGGAATTGTATATTGTATGAATCCTGATGCAGTAATTATTCCGTTTCCATTGCATAAATTTCGCAGGGGTAATTTTCAAAGAGCAAAATTGACAACTTTTTGATTGAAAATCTTTCTAAGTTTTATTGTCAAAATGTTACTTAGATGCCAAATACATGTATAACTAATCTACACCCAAAAGTATGCCCCGGATATAGAATACATGTAATCTGACAAGAAAAAAAGACTTGCATCTGAAAAATGTAATTTTAAATACAAATTGTAATAATCTGCAATACTGGCTTTTTTTTTATTTCATAATACACCATTTTGTATTCTATGAGGGATTTTACTTTAAAAAATACATAAAATGTCTGGAAAAATGCGTTTTAAAATAAGAGGGGTCGGTTGATTTACCGGTAAAACTATCAAGGAGGGGTAAGAGGTAAAATGTGTCTGATTTTAGCTTGACTTTATTCAATGCTCATACACGTTTATAAAAAGGTCTATTAGGTGTATACCTTAAGAAAAATACATGGTTTGTTGAGGGTTTAATGTCTGACTGTTACGGGTAGACTACCTTAATTATCCTTGCAGATGGTAGCTTAAAACAGGCTGAAAATAAAGCAGAATGCGCATGAACGCGCATTCTGCTTTAGTATCAACCTGTTTTAAGTAAAAATAATATTTTTTGAAATCTTAGGATTTTTCAAGATCAACGTATGGTACCCTTGTTTTTTCATATTGGTTGTTCTTTATTCTAGAAAGGCATCATTTACAACACACGAGCTGTTGTTAACCTCGGCACGGTAACAAACAATCAAGGACAGTCAGAGAGTAAGGAAAGTGAGGTGAAAATACCGTTCAATGCGGTCCACGTGTCCAATGCAGATGTAGGTGATGGTGGCAATGCGTATTTGAGCGCTGGTATGGAGTATCTGGACGGAACAAAAATATTCATCGGCCAAATACCAATGACTATCAAAGATGCTAAGGTATATCTATTATAAGCATGTAAGTGTATGTTGGTGATGGGATTCGAACCAGAACTTGCCTAGGTCGAATTTAACCGTGTGCTTACAGTTCAGTTACGATATCTCGAACTCGAATATCTCGATTATGGTTAATATCAATCACTCACGCATGTCGAGCCGTTTGCTTTACTTCCATTGACGTCCTCGGGTAGACATGGACTTCTTTCTTCAGCATATATTCTGAAATTTCGTCTGTATTGCTCATTCTGGTGTCCTCCAAAAGACCGTCTATGTAGGTATTTCTTTGTCCACCCCTACTAAGAGTGTACTGTCTTGTCTGTCAAAGGTTTATATACCATAAAGGTAGTATTTATTTGGTGAAAAGTTAGTGTGTAAAACATTATGCTAAAAAACCGATACTGTATAAACATGTTAATTTTACAGGACCTATAATATCGTGTCTGTACGCTGAAGTACATGCGCGTTTATTAAAAAATTATAACGTCTTATGAAATGTGGCAAAAAACGGTTTAATGAAAGTAACCCTCTTAGACATAGATTTAAGTGTTCAAATTTAAACTACCACATTTGAAAACATTGGTATTTTGATACACTCTGAATCCAAATATGACGCCGCGAAAATTATATTAATGTTTCACCCTCTAAATGCCAAATAATGATACTAAAATATAAAGGATAAAGGCATGCAGCAGTTTGACAACAGATTGCAGTGTTCCCTCACTACAACGGCCCTCCAAACAACGACTCCCTCCTTACAACGACGCTCACCGATGCTCCCCAAACAAGACAACTTTTTCACTGCTGCAATATTGTCTGCTTAAGATTGTCGTCTGCTGTTTTTTCTAAAAATTACATATTTGACCATTTCAGAGTAAACAACTTAATGACGAGTGACAAACAGTTTGAATCCTGACCAGACGCGGCGTCTGATCTGGATTCAAGCTGTTTGCAAATGTAAGCCAATTTCACTCCCTATAACGACTCCCTCCGAACAACGAACACATTTTTTTCACCAATTGGGTGTCGTTGTAGAGAGGGAGCGCTGTATATCATTGCGGTAAAATAATAAATGATGCAGTTATCCAGTTACCTCCCACGATCCTGGCAATTCTAAATTGAAGTGTGTTAAGGTACTTCGCATATGCGCGTAGTTTACATACGATTGTTATGAAAATTGTCATGAAGAATGATAATAGCCTAAGAAACAATGTGTGTAAATATAGGCAAAATTTATCGTGTGGTTTGTCTTTAAGGTCTTTTTTCTGACAAAAACCTAGAGTTTTGATGATTTTATTTTTCTTAAAAATGAATAAAGCTAATGACTATAATTCTCGCCCAATAAGTAGTCCACAAGATTCATTACAAGAAAAGCTAAAAACATTTTGAATAAAGGTGTTCAGAAAGATGTTATCAGCTATTTAAATTTTGCAAAATGCTAAAAAATTGAATTACAAAAAACTGACTCATTCAATGTATATTTGTTTTCATTTTATTCAAATATATGGTTGATGAACTAGTCAGTCTGAAAAAATTAGAAAATATTACAGTCAGGATTTGTTGTAATAACATATTTTCTTATTAAAATGTGGGATATTTGTTGTTTAGATACAGTTACCTACCTTAGAATTAAAACTTTGTCATTAAAATGCATTATTATTTATTCATGGACTTGCATACAAGGTTTATTATATTGTTTGAACATAATTATAATGGGCAATATCGATCTTGAAAAGGTTAGCGTATTGATAAGCTTCAAGGTGTGGCTTTATAGTTCGATCAAATCGTTTACATGTATACCGATTTAATTGACTTGTAAGTCATTAAACTAAAACGTACAGGTAAGTGGACATATACTTGGACCGTAAACATCACTAGTACTAATCAACGAAGACTAAACATAACATGTCTCTTGATTACTGCGTTATGGATTGACAAGTCAATAAATCGGACACTAAAAAAAAATTTTTGGATCGGATGGGTCTCGAACCTATGACCTTTGGATTGCTAGTCAACCACTATAGTCAACCACTATACTAACTGCGCTATGAAGGATTATACTTATTTATATCAACATTTCCTTTATATAAATTTTCTAGTATAAACACGTACGAAACAAGTCTGTGTCGTCCAGACGCATATCCGCTCGCCCGCAAGACCGACTTCCGGTAGCGAAAGGCCTTAATTTAAAATCATTTTATGTTATTCGGAGCCTATTGCATTATTGATTGATTGGGTTTGGTTATACGGCACCTTGACATATAGAATGGTCATATGGCGCCGAGCTTTTAACACGATGAGTTACCCTGCGTTTAATAATGACCCTACATTTTGCCAAAATTACAGTGTAATAACATCACTAGGACAATTCGAGATTACACGTAATTCCTGGCAAATCCAGGTGTTCCATAAAGTCACTAATTTGTAAGGTTTTTATGAAATCACTAGGGAAAACATTGGCAATTTTACACATATTCCAAGAATAAATTCAGAGTAATTTAAAAACAAAACAACATAATTATGTAACATAAAAAATATGATTTATTGAAACAGTACTTGACATTTTCCCATAAGCTAATTTATTTTTGGAATTAGTGACCACATATCAATAAGAAAGACAATGTTTTAATGGCCATAATAGAAAGAATTTACCGTTCGATTAAATACTTGATACATGCATTCAGTTTCATTCATATTCATTAAAGGTCATATACCAACACAGCTTTATACTTGTTTGTCTGAAACCACATTCTAAAATAAATTTGAGATAAAAATACTAACTGAGTAGTTTATGCTTGAATATACTTGTTACAACAAAGACGACTGTTATGGCACCTTGAATAACACAAGACTGGTGTTTTGTGGCATTTACACGATTTTGTCTTTCAACCTGTTTTACATGGGTATTTAGTGAATCCCTGGCCATCACCGATTTACTTGGCTCTTGCTGCCCAACGACCTGTGAAAGTGGCATACTTCATCACACCAGCTTCCATCATTCCGTCATTGGGTCTTGAAAAAATCCCACATTGTATCAAGAAAACAATAAACAGTACCCAGTTGATAGCTTTAATTACTTATAGTTAGAATAAATAAATCTAGGGTCGCCTCGACCTCTGTAATAACTTTGGCTTGGCACTAATGTACATGTATGCTTACCCACACTGACAGAGTGTAGTATTTGGTTGCTTCTAACAACCATTCTTTTTGCTTTCTTTGCCAAATCATCGCCACTGATGTGTCTCACATGCCCGATACCTGCCGCTCGTTTTCATTCACGGTCTTTCCTCTGTCAGACACATATCACACCTTAATTGAAAGCTAATATCCCAATAGGTTTGATGACTTTGAAATGAGTCATTCTTACTGTAATAACTAATTAGTCAAAACACAGTTAGCTAATATATGATTCAACAATGCTATTGTATGCAGTGACCAGTTCTCACTGTAAAATGAAACAGCTTAGCGATGAAGCTTTAACAATTATCAATACGCTGGGCGAAATCTGTAACGGAAAGCTTTATATTTACCGGACTAGGGATTATGAGTAAACTGAAATCAGTGATTACATGTGCTCACTAGTGCATTTTAGGAATTGGTGTACATTAGTCGGTTCAAAAGCCTTTATGGCTTATGTTGTCTATATTATGTCTTGCCGACTTAAAATAAAATGTATCTTATCATATCCTATCTTTGTGCTTCTGTAGGAGCAGACACTGCATTATGGAATCAAAGCCCTGCTAGCCCTGCGGTTTTTACGGCTTTTAATTGACCTGACACGAAGTGCCATGGTACAAGGTCTCTTAAATGAATGTAGTGTTTATAGTGGTGTAAGCTGATCGCATTAAATTCAAGGTATATGTACACCGTTCTCTTTGCAAAATAGTGAGTTACCTAGTGTAAATTGCTCAGAATACTAAACAAGCATTCCAAACTTCAAACAGATATCCAAGATAGATATTGAGAAAATATGTCTTACAAAATTATAACTTAAAACCCCTCAACAATGACACAAGCGATAGGGTGTCAACAACAGCTCGACTACGCGCTAAAGATGAAAGAAAACCAAACAAGCATGATAAAAAGAACAAAATGGGATTCGAACCTCGTGTTTCACAGTTTCACAGTCGTACGCTTTAACCTAAACACATGTTACTGAGCTTGCTTTTTTAAGATAAATTACGTCCATTAATAATCAAGTGATATTCCTCCACAGGATGTAAACGGATGCGAACAAGTTACTTAACAAAATGTAGTTTAGTTTCTGTGTAAATAAAGAAGAAATAAAGCTAAAGTATGTTTTGTTTAAAGGTTTGTCGAGTAGGCTCCGTCTGAAAGACATTTGTGCCACACCTTTTCTTTCCATTGCAAATGCGAACTCTGTAGTGGTTCTAGGTTCGCTCAAATGTTTTGAATTGCATTATCATTTGAAGTCACAACAAAAATAGTAAAAATAAAGTTTTACATGCCTGTTCAATTCGTCGTCGGTTTGGAAACTGATTAACCCTTTACCTCATAGAAGCGACTTTTAGCACATTCATTTTATTCATCCGCTGAAGAAAATAGTTCCAAATTATACCGTTATGAATATGTGTCATATTTAATACTTTCCTTGTTCTAGCAGTTAATAGCTTAAAGCAGGCTGAAAGTAAAGCAGAATGCGCCTTAGGGCGCATTCTGCTTTACTTTCAACCTGCTTTGAGTAGTCACATATATTCAATACTAGAAACAATGCTATCAGGTAAAGGGTTAACCATTTACTCATTAGAAACACATAAGTTATTTTCAATTTATTCCTCCATCTGTCTCCGTGGCCCAACGGTAACCATTGGCGGATCTGAGTTCAACACCCACTCGATCCAAACTTTTAAAGTTCAGACAACAATAGGCATGATGCTGATCCTGAGACAATGGAATGACGCACATGAAAAAGCTTATGCGGGACTATAAACCTTAGCAGCAACAACAACAACAACAATCCACTGAAGAAAAAAGTTCAATGTTTTATACAGGCATGAATGTGCGCCATAACAAATATTTTATTTAAACTAGTAGATGGTAGCTTAAAGCAGACTGAGCGTATAGCCAAATGCTTTACTTATAATCAGTTTTAGGTGGTCACCCATCTTGAAAACGAAAATTCTTTGGGAGAAAGGGTTAAGCAAGATTTGACTTTATCAACAAAAATAACCATTATACAAATATCATTGCTTACCTCCAAAATAGAAAGCCGTCGTTGTGTTTTAATAAGGGATCTCTGCATAACATTTATGCCCAGTGCAAACAGTTTTGAGTCCGATCAGACACAGGAAAACCCAATGTTTTACCAGACTCCAAACTTTAGATTTTATGCATATCATAAATATTTTGTTTAATTTCATAGTATTCAGTATCGTTTTACGAGAAACAGGAACGTACTCCCCATGTATTAGTGTTTTCTTCTCACCTGGCCGATTTATGTTTAGATTTGAACATTCTTAAACTGAAAATCGGTTGATCATTTGGTTCGATCAATTCTAGACACCCAGCTAGGAATTCGGAATAGCTGTATTTATTGCGCATAGAGAAGTGGCAATTAGATTTGAGCCTGATCAGACGCCGGGCTAAAGGAGGTGTCAAATATACTTTCAACCTGCTTAAAGCAACCATTTTTTCGCATCTATGAACTATTATTTTTTCTCTGGCAACACGTTATCACATCGTTAACGTTAAAGTTTATTGAAAAAAAAAAGGGAATGTTGCCAACATGTGATTATATGCTCATGATAGATAAAGGTAATTCAGGTGTATGTTTATTTTAGGACCTGGATAAGACTCCCTCGTTCAATATAATTCCACCCACTGAAATCGAATTGATGACCCCTCTATCAACTAAACTAACAATGAGCTTGCCCTACCCTGCCGCAGATGTGGTTGTTAGTACAACTCTGATGAACGGTGAAGAAGACGATTTATTTGTACAAGAAATTGTCACTACTAGAGTGGCCTCAGCTTTCAACTACTCGGTACCTGTTCCAAGAGATATTAGCATAACGGCTTATGAGAATTGCCCCTTGTCCAATAACATGGAACTCGCCATGGGCACACTTGTCAATAGTGGTAAGTGAAATAACGTACTACCGTAAAACACGACGTTATGCGCATGTTGGTTCTATAATCGGGATGTATCATTGAGCTTAATGGATACCTATGACAAAATTCCTTAGAATCAAATTTCGTATATGACAGACGGCATTTATTTAAAACTGATGACTAAATGGCAGTGGAGGGTTTGATTATTTATCTCACAATAACTCAATCTTTTAACACGTGTCGCTTAATTAGCAGCGAGTGAAAGTTTGTAGTTAAGCTATTTCCTACATTGGTGTCTTACCTTTTAATATCTTTAATTTACATTTTCAGATAAATGATCAATGTTTGAAATGTAACGGATTTGTTTTAACGGCAAACAGTTGTGTGCCTGCCATATGCCACGTGACTCCAAACAGTATGCAAAAATAATAGTTTTCTATTTCAACAATAACACTTGTTATAGGTAAAATAACTGTCCATATACTATACATTACATTAGCATGTTTCTGGTATTGAAGATAGGCGACCACTTAACGCTCGTTGAAAGTTAACCACAATACGCCTTAAGTAAGGCACAGTTTGCTTTACTTTCCATCTACTTGAAGCTATCATTTGATAGATTATAGAAAAAAATTCATGATTGTATCATGTGTAAATATTTCAATCAATGGCAGAATAAATTAAAGGCATGAACTGCGTGTTTTGAAAGTAATTGATTAAGTCACTTGACAGTTGAATGCATGATGAAAGTACAACAAACGGTTCCGATAAGAGCTGTATATATATGGACCATTGTCCTTCATTAAGCGGAGAACTGAGTATAAATCTGTACATGTAGTCTCATCCATGTGTATTTGAAAATTGAGAGAAAATACTCAAATAAGGACTTGTGGCATTATCGTTCATAAGGATATTATAGGTGTCAAACACACTAAATAAAAATCACTGGATCTAATTTGATTTTTTATGCCCCCGCATATACTGTTTTAGTACGTTTGTCTGTCTGTCTGCCTGTATATATGTATGTCTGATAACCTAAGGCATGACCTTAAAACAACATGTGATAGTCATTTCATATTTGACATGTGTACTAAACTCAAAAAGCTTTTAAGCGCAGTAAAACTTTGGTCATTCTCTACAAAGGTCAAGGTCATTTAGGGGCAATTTAGAGGTAAGATAGGATGAATTTAATATTGGCCATAATTTTGAAACTGCATGTGAAAGAGATTTATAAGAGGCTTGTTTACTATTTAGAGGTCAAGTCAAGTAGGGTTAATCCAACAATGAACAAACTTTGGAACTACATGTGATAAATATTTCATAATTGGCATAAGCCCCTAACAAAAAAAGCTCATGAGCTCAGATTGGTCATGTCTGACAAATGTGCAGATCATTTAGAGGTCATTGTCACATGAGGGGCATAATGTTTTAACAAACACATTGTTTTTCTATCATTATTTTACTCTGTCTATAAACAGAGTAGAGCTTTTTTAACTTTCGATGCAAATATTTAGCATACAATAACAAATGTCATAAAATAATAATGGATCGGTAGCCGAGAATTTAGAGCGTATTGTCTTTTCCTAATCTAATTTTTACGTGTTTGTAGAGGCGCCTTACATACATTTGCAAAAGCATTTAACGACCAACCTGGTTTCCAGTCTCTTTGAGCGATAAAAAAATTCTATTATGAAATCAAAAAGCATTGAACAAGAAGATGTACATGCAGTAACTACAACGCAGTAAAATATAGAAATGGCATTATGTTTACATCTGTGTGACAAATATGTTACAGAGCCTGATCAGTCGTCGAAATACGCCTTTAGCCAGTCTTTAAACTGTATACATTGGACATTATTGGTTTAGCACAGCTGCTGTTATTGGGGTAAGAATACCGCTCTTTCCCCACTCACTGTTATAACATGACTACCGTCTTACGAAACCTCGTACGATAAATACGTTCGTAAGTCAAACTTTTAGAAATACAGCTGATTGCAGATTTCTCCATCTAATCCTGTCTTGTGACATTTCTTTGGAATCGTCCAGAAAAGACGGTTCCAAAGAAATGTCACAAGACAAAATTAGATGGAGAAATAAATAAATTATTGAGAATTTTCTGATATGACTTACGACAATCTTTTTCGTACGATGTTTCATAAGACGTGCTCCTGATGTGTTTTACTTTCCTCAATATAGCGAGCCAGACAGATGATGGAGACACCAGTGCCAACGAGATTGATGTCGAGTTCATCTTTCAAGTCACGAAGCCCACAATTGTGGGTTTAGAACTGAATGTTGCAGTAGGTGTTCTGGTCAACGAGGACGAAGTGTTTGTGACGGACTTCAACCTGACAGTGATAACGCAGACGGATGCACCGGCAGGTGTAAGTATTTAGATAAACTGTGACGCAGTCATCTATCTTTTTTTGTTTTTTTACAGAACAATAGTATGGCGAACAGTTCGAATCTTCCATTATTACAGAAGAGAAGACTAGTTTCTTTTCATTTGAAACGAACCGTAAACGCCTTGCAATTACAAATAGAAAATAACATCAGTTTGAAAATTTATCAAAAGTTGAGTGCAATCATTTTGGTGCCTGATCAGATGTTAAATTAGTTGGTGTCTGATCCGATTTTAAAGTGTTTGCATGGGCAATAAGTGTATATTGGTCAGTTTTAATTACAGTAAACCCGGATTAAGCGACCACTCTGGGGACGTGACGAAAGCGGTCTCTAAATACATGTGGTCTCTGAATCAAGGTGGGAATTTAGACTGACCAGAAAGTAGGTAAATTTCACCAGCACGCCACATTGCACCGTATATAAAGAGTTGTGTTTGTTTAACATATATTTGTTGGACATTAAAATTGAGACTCTTTGAGTTTGTTATTTTATTCACACTTATTTACTTAACATCTATGAATATATATTAAAAAAAAGATAAAAGTAGAACATAAAAAAATATCCCAATTACAAACAAATGTCATTATTCGACGTATAACTTGACACACCCATGTACCTTACATGACGTTTCTACAGGGCTCGAATTCTTTCCGATCATGACTGTAGATTTTTCAAGGAGTTCGTCGTAAGCCTGATAAGGGCTTAAAAGTCGTAAATATTAAGTTCTAAGACATGCCAGTTACATTAATCACGATCTTTGTTTTATTGCATTATTATAGCCTAACAGATCAACTTCCGGTTTACTATGCGTGAAAACTGTAGGGTATCCCTCCGATGTTTCGATAACACTTTCTATAAATATTAATAAGTTTTTCATTTTAGAATGTCTGATTGTTTAGCATAACTGAATATTAATAACTTCATAGTAAGCGCTTTAACTACTTTGACTAATTCTACTGAGCCGTTAATCGCTAAGAGGTGGCTACGGAACAAACAATACCCTAATTCGCAATTTGCCTGCGATTTTTGAATATCAAACATATACGGGGCAGGATAAGACTAATATTTACTAGGCGTTGCGCTGGAACCGATACTTACACTTTATTCTTATAAAGATTAAGTACATCGAAGCATGTTGGAAAACAACTCGGATGAGAAAATCAGCGGGCAACATTCTTGAATCAGGTTATGGGTTAGCTCACTCGTGTAAACAAACACCGCTCTGTCAAATCGACTTTTCAGAACACGTGCGCGGGTGTGAAGTTTGACAACAATTCGTAGGTGTGACACTTAAAGGGCCAGTTTTAGGACAACTGGTCGTTGATTGTTTACCGTTGGCCGAAAAGCAGCGGTCGCTGGCCGCGTTAGGGAGATGCTCGTTGAAAACAGGTGAAATGTATATAAACTCGTCGGGCGGAATCAAACATGGTCTCAGAGAACAGGTGGTCGCCTAGTGGAGGGGGTCGTTCGAGCAGGTTTGACTTAATTACTAATAAGGACGGCTTTGAAATAGCTGTATTTTAATTTGCTTAAAAATCTCCAAAAATAAAATAAAATATTTGCATTCGCCCCATTCAATGTCATTGAAAAAAAATGACGTTTAATTCGTATAGATGCAATAGTTTAAGGGGCAGGACTTGTGGATATCTTTAGCAGAGGAGGCCCCATTTCCTGATTTCTTTGGTGTTTAAGCAAAATAAATTACAGAAAATGATCGGCAAATTAACCATGAATTGCGAGTGCGATTCATGGAATTACCGACCATTTAATGTCGTTTATTTCGCTTAAACACCGAAAAGAAATAAGTTTATTTCTTAAATATTTACATTCGCCCCATTTAACTGAATAAGGACGTTTAATTCGTATAGACGCGAGTTTTCGAGAGAGCGGGACTTGTGGATATCATGCGGAGAGGCGGTTGGGCTTATAGATCTGCTCTCCGTGAATCATTTTGTTGCGTTGATTCAGTAATGCGGGCTATGGCTCTTTCTTTCAGGGTACTCATTATTTGTATTAACAATCTCTAATATGGATTTAACTCACATGCATACTAATAAAATGTTTATTAAATACCAGAAATTACAGCAACTATAATGTTAATACAAGAAATCAACTGATTTGTTCGGCATTTAAGCGAAATAAACGGCAAATTTCATGAATTGCGCTAGCCCCAAAATTATTTATATAAGTCTTTATATGGACAACACATATAGAATGTTTTAATTGTGTTTTGATTTTAGTTCAAAAGTTATTGCCAAAATTAAGTTGAGGTTAAACATACAAATAAACTAGCGATTCATGGTCAATTTGCCGATCATTTTCTGTCGTTTATTTCGCTTAAAAGCCACAAATTTTCAGTTCATTTCTTAATTACAATTAAGTGAAATATTAACGGGAACTCTGCATCATTTTATCCTTTCAATACTCCACTCACTGAAATAACTATACCATGTGGCATTGGGGTAAATAAGAGTATTGCAGGCATCTTAGCACCTTCTATAGATATACTTTATGCAGTTACGTATTGTGGATGGCGATTGAAATGGGCGCCTGTTCATCGTTTAAAAGTATAGCATATCCAATGGTTACCTATTGCTAATCAAACGGTATGTATATGTTAATAAACAGTTAAAAGTGGATGCTATCTAATTTACTCACTGCATCCGAGCATAGTGAAATCTTTTGTCTAACGCAAAATAATAACCCGTCTTTGTTCCGTTGAATTTAAAATTTACCGACTACTCAAAAATCGTCTGCATTTATTTTGAAATCTACGCGTATCTATAATCCTAAAAACATTGAGTTATTCTGATCAGAGGTTGAGGCAATCGGCTCAAAACCAACTACCGGGTATTTGCAAATTAAACCTCGTTTTCTGAAACCAAAGGGTAAATATAAATGTTTGTTTCAGCCAAAGTCTTTCAACCTTCAAGATCCAACAGATGACCAAATATCCCCAGGCTTTGCGGAAGGTACAAATCTTACCATTGAAACAACTCCTACAAGTAACATGGAGTATACAATTTCCCTGACAACGAAAATGAGCACCGGTGCAAGAAATCACTTGAGTCTGGTTGCAGGTAAGGTTGCTATTCAGCAAATAGCATACTACAGAAAGCGCCCGTATGCGCGTACGACAGATCATACACAACACGCTTTTTCGAACGTTAATGGCACAAGTCTACCTTTCGCTCGTCGAAATAAGCACGCAAGGAACACGCAAGTTAGTCATGCATGTTACATTTGTTGTTTGAAGAAAACCATACACTGGAGACGCATGGCGGTTGCAATTTGACGTCAGGTATCCACACTTACATGGAACGACGAACACATTTGCGAACGGAATCAATCACACGGAAAAAGTGCAGAGCTCATGCGCTGACTAGTGAATTAACAATCGTAAACAGCCGGTACGTTTTCATTTCGAATAAGACTGTTTATGCCTAAATTCTAATTATGTAGGTATCAAAACAGTCGATGAAGAAAATGCAACCAAATGGACAAATCAGGACGAACAGAGGATGCACGTTTGACCAATGTGTTCGTAGTTTGTTCATCAATATCTACATACATCGTATATGCGAGCATCGCAAGAGGAACTTACGTCACCCATGAATGTTTCGGGCGTTCTTTGGCGTTCAGTTGTGGTTACGATATTATCATGCCCCCTCCCATTATATCTATGATCGGGAGCATGTTGTCTTTGTCATGTCCGTTTGTTCGAATGTTTAACCGTAACTTAATTGTGGTGATTATTTTTTAACTAAAATCAATACACACACACAATACATTCTATATATGTTGTCATTATAAAGAGGTATACCAATAATTTTGGGGCATGTTAGGTTAAAGGTCAAGGTCTAAGAGATCAAAAGGTCAAATATTTGAAACCACAGTAACCTTTTACCCTTGAGTGATAGGAACTTCATATTTGATATACATATTGCTCTAATAAATTGAAACTTGAATGTGGATATTGTAGACAAGAATAACTAAAGGTCACTGTCAGAAAGGTCAAAAGGTCAAATTTATGTGTACTTTTAACATTGGCAATTACTTTTTATCTTTAACCAATACACGCTAAATACATGGCATATGTGCTGCCCTTATTGAGATGTATTTGAATATGCTTATGAATATGTATAGGTTCATTTCAAACGTCAAGGTAACTAAGGTCGAAGGGTCAAATTTTGAAAATGGGCCATAACCGGTGAACCTCAGCTGACCTGGATTTATAATTTGTATTTTAAACATGTGTTGTCATAGTTCAATGTCATAGAGGTCAAACTATTTGAAATGGCAATAACTTTAGACTCTCAGGTGATAGGGACTTTATATATGGTAAACATGTTGCTTAGAGACTTTAGAGAAATATGTATTTTTAGACATGACAACTCAAATGTCCAGGTCAAGGTAAATAAGTCAAATATCTAAACTGGCCGGCGCTATTTACCCTAAGGTGATAGGTGATTCTTGTGTGGTAAACATGTTGGTTTAACTGGGAGAAATATGAATATGTATGTTATAGTCATAAAGGTCAAGTGTTCATAGGTCAAAAAGTCAAATAATTGAAATGGCAAAAACCCTTGCCCCTCAGATGATAAAGAATTGTATGTTTGCTAAACATTTTGTTTCAATGGAGGGGGTATGAATATGTAAATTTTAGACATGTTGGGTCAAATATCCAGTTCACAGTGGTCAAAAGATCGAACATTTGGTATTGTTTGGAGGTGCATAGTGTTTCACAAACACATCTTGTTCTTTAAGGTTATTCAAAGGCACTTGACCTTATTTAAAGTGGACACATATAAGGGTAAGACTAACAGTATACATTCTGCGATATCTGCATCTAGCACATGCGGTCAAAACGCAGACAACGCACAAGTTAATTCTTTCAAAACCATGGACCTGCTTATAATGTACTACTAACATTTGCAAACAGTGTAGACCAAGATCACAGGGCTCATGAAGAGCCCTCTGATCAGGCTCTGCACTGTAGGGTAATTTAGACCAGTAATTATTAATCAAACTACTTAAAATTAGACTGGTTCATATTTTGGTAACTTAACAGATCCACAAGGGACGTAATCTTTGAAATAGTGAAACCGATTGTGATCGAAGTTTTAGGGTAAGCATTATTTACTATCTTTGCACCTTCGAACTTGTACACGGCGACCACTCTGTAAAGTGGTATATAGACATTGCCACAAAAACGACTGCTTTAGCATAAATAATCATATTTTGGCACAAAAGTTTCCATTTTTTAATTGGGCAAACCTTAATATGTAAAAAGAATACCAGTATGTGAGATATAAAGATCAGTTCTTTGTTTTGGTGGGATGAATTGGGTTTTACGGGACTGCGACACAAAAAGGGCATTATAGCGCCGATACATAATAAGGGTTGATAAGATGAGATAATGATGCTTCTCAGGAAGATGATTTCCGCTAATCTCATTTGCTATTATGCAAAGAATAGGACCAATACAACCAATATGCTATCTTTTTAGTTCTTGGCAGAGTGAAATATTTCGGTCTAATAAACAGAAACATTCCCTGTGCCAATTAAGCACCAAAACCACGACAATGCAGGAAGGTGTCTAGGGCCTTTGTAAATAATAATAATAATTATTAGTATCATTATAAGTTTTCAATAATTTGGAACATTTATGATTGAAACGTAAAGATCAGTCATTGATTCAGTACTTAGTAAATACATTTTTGTGTATAAAGACATGTGATTCAGAACAAGTACACAGTACGAAGTTATACAAAGATCTCTAAATAGTAAATGTCCAGTTTAATTACTTTGACACAGCTGAGTATTGGATACATTTTATATATACTATATAATAACTAGGTACAAACAACAATGGTCGAGTATATTTAACACTTAAGCGTATTTTTCTTTACTTTAAACCGTCTTTTTAAGTGGTTACTTGTCTTACAAAAGGGTTATTATGTAAATGGTTAAACAAAAGCTCGGATATCAATGATAAGATTTGCTTTCAACGACCTAGTCGGTGTGCAGTTTATTTATTTACTGCAATTCCGGACAATGACCGACGTGTTTTAGTCAGTCCCAGGGATCATAAAATTGTCCAATGATATAATTGGTGCAAGCTGTTTCCAACAATGTGTAGAGATATGTAGCATTTAACATATTTTTTTATTCTCAAATTGGTTTGTAACAGATTTTAGTCAGGATGTATGGGCTGATCAAAAGGTGTGGCTTTTTCGAGTCCCTATAGAACAGCTAACATTAGCAAAAGTTCTGAGGATGAGACCTTCTACTGATGTTTCCGTGTCGATGCTATACAGCGAGCATGGCGATTTAAAGGAACAACGGGGTTGGGGTCTATTGCAGTGGGATTTTGTACTTGCGGTAAACATTTGGCAAGAGGCGTGCATATTGAGAAATACGCGTCAATAACGTTGAACTGCGGCGAAAGGGTATATATCGGAGTACAGCGGGAAAGGGGTGTAACTATCGATGTACATTGGGAAATGGACGTCAATACTGCAATTAAGCGGGCGAGAGGAAACTCCTTACCATTAAAACAAAACGAAATGCGAATGTTATGCATAAAAAGTTCTTATTTTTTATGCCCCCGGCATCTGACAATGCGGAGGAAAATAGTGATTGTCTTGTCCGTTCGTCCGTCTGTTCGTAAAAGGTTAACTAGATATTACAGTTTCGTATAGCTTCAACACTGCTTACTTAAATACTTTAATTATTATAGAGATGTTGCCTTTGGACTGAGAAATGACGTTTGTGTTTATTGACCACGGTTTTGTTTATTATATAAACACTTTATTAAAAATTGAATTGATAAGGGTTCGAACCTGATCAGACACTACAGTTTTCTCTCGGCCTCTGACCAGGTTCCGAAAAGGATATAACAGTCCTTTGATCATACCTATATTGTCACGGATTTATCACATTTCATGATAATGATCTGATTATTGTTATTTGCATTACTATGTTTCTGTATATGTTACTGACTATTAGACACTTATCATTCATTCCATATGATATATTCTACCAAGTTTAACATGCATGTATTTTTCCAACAGTGAATCCGGCGTTTCACGGTTCAAATATTCCATGCGATATCAACCATGACGATATTGATGTTGACATCACAAGCTCCCAAAATGATGGTGTCATGGACACTGGCACTGTTCGTTTCAATGTGACCAATACCGGCTTTGTGACAGATGATGCTGACACCATTAAAGACACGCTTACGTTGGAGGTTGTGGTCATGATGGAACTTAATGCAGTCCAAAGTGAACGTCACGTGTTAATGGTCGCGGTTAACGACTTAGATGAGCAGGAAGTTGAATTCAGTGCGGATGAAAATGAGGACTACCCCGTAAGTTCTTTTCCTATAACATTCAAGTTCTACACGTGCGACCATGGACAGAAATGTTTGGTTCGGTGTTTTGGGGCAAATGGGTTTTGAAGTTCAATAGTGAATAGCAGAATTATCCTTTCTAATTCTTCAATTTATTTATTCTATTTCTGTTTAAATCTGACACATGACTTTACCAGTAGGTGTAAATGGTCGAAACAGTTAGTAGTTTCTTTATTATACGTATATACAGTCGACTGTTTGTTGTCACAAGCAAACGTGACAAACTAGTACGAGTATAATAATGTTTGCGTTTATCGTTTTCATATTGCACAAATTTAGTGCAATAAGAATTAATTCTATTCTTTCCAAATGAACTAAATTTTGCTTCAACAATAGGCCTACGTGTGTGCTAAGTTTATGAACAAATGAAAAAAGCATCAAATAGACGGTATAAAACAAGGATTATCATGGCATTAGAAAATAATATTTAACACAAGTTAGTTTTTTATACAGGATTCGGTAAACAACCAACTGACTCTGGAAGAAACCAGTGCATCTGGTAATTTTCAATCAGGATCAACTGCTTCTTTTCGGATTAAAGTCGTAACGGAGAGAGGTGCCACTTCTGGTGCAATGACGCTGGAAGCTCCTATTCCAAGAAATTTGACTGGTTCATTATTTGCTTTCACCAGTGCAAGCGTCATTTCGAAAGGGAAAAACGTTTTCAGTATTCAGCTAGGACTACTCGAAGCCAATCTTTCAGACTGGTGAGTTTATTGGGCAAGAATGCCATATTGTCCATTGTATCGATATGTTATCTCTTAGATTGTGTATACTGTGCTACCTCCCTACAATGACCCTCCAAACAACGTTTCACTCCTTACAACAATGAATGCAACCGTTGCCCAAACAAGACAATCATGTTTATTTTCAACTACATAACGTCACCTTAGGTAAAATGAAATAGGTAAACAAATATCGTAATGACATTACGCTGCGTCTGGTCCGAATCCAAACGGACAATCGTCTTTAGGTTTCTTTTCTTAAAAAATAAATACGTCTAAACTTAATAAATTTGGCAGACGACTAGTTCAAAGTAATCGATAACACAGCAGGATTATTGTTATAGATTGATAGTTCGACCGGTTTTGACCGAGGCTTTAATGAACATTAATACTTTATGATTTAGGGATGCAAATTCAAACGAGAGGGATCGGGCTGTTATTCAGATTCCCCTAATTAGCAACAAGGAGATTATTGACGATGTCATTCAAGACGAATTTGTTATCGAAATCAAGGTAAAGATAAAGGATAAACTGGAAATCAAGGGGTCATCGGAGAGCGTGGAAACTGAGTTTGGAGCTGGAATCAAATACTCAAAGACACAGATATGGGTTGTATCAGTCTCCGTCAGAATCGACCCACGAGTAAGCATATTACTGACATATAGTTAGATGACAAAAGCGTAGCTTTAAAACATGCTTTAAAAACTATGGGGCAGCAGTGAAGTAAAAACTTATGTGCTAACACAATAAGTCTATTGCAAATCTTGCAGATTGTAAAAATGAAAAGAACATGATCTCTGTTTTATTTTGGTTTAACTTGACTTACCATTGATAAGGCCATTCAGATTAAGTATTTTGTAATTTTGTATGATGAGCCGATAAAAACTCGTTGTTATGTGAGAATGATTGCATATTCCGTATTGTTTAAGCTTAAAAAGAAATCCCTTATGCCAAACTCTATCAAAGGCTTTACTTACATTTTTAAATAACTATAATTTTTCTGTAACTTATACCGTCAGGTCCAGTAGCTTTGTGTATATCTATATGCATTAGCACGTCCTAAATGTCTTGTTCTGTTATGCTTATGCTGTCCAGTCTAGCATTTGTCTTGTTGTTAAAGTCGGGTAAAGCAGAGTTAGAGCCATCAATTGTAGATATTGACGTAAAATGGTTATTCAAGGTATTAGCTTTCTCGAAATCTGTGTATGAAAAGTCTTGTCTATTGTTATAAAAACAAAGGATGGGTTACTGTACTGCAACTCAAAATTTGACTAAGAAAGATTGTCAAATTTTCCCAAATAGATCCTAAAAGCAAGTAGAAAGTACGCTAAATGATATGACGTCTTTTGACGTCGTCAACGACGTCGTTAACGAAATATGACGTCATAAGCTTTTTTTGTTTATTTTTTATCTCTGAAGAAGGCCACAGGCCGAAACGTGTAGGAAATTTTATTATTAACGTTAATATCTGAAATAAAATGTTCCAAGGTATTGAAAAAAAAATTCTTTGCATGTTTTTTATATTATTTACGCTGTTTCTAAACTGTTTTTTTTCTCCAGTCGTTTTGATTTGTGATTCTTAATAAATACGAAATACTCAAGCAGGAAACGTAACACAAACACTACACCCACCTCTCAAGCAGAACACACACACACAGTCATACCACAACAAAAACACACACACACACGCAATACAATTCCTACATCTACACACTAAATAGAAAACAACACGCAAGACAAACATAAAGCAAAGTGAATATAGGAGCCCGCCTTGGTACGGTCATCAGCAATCAATAATTAACTATAAATTAATTAATTATTAACAACCACTGGGGGTTAAACCTGGGTTTAGGGGCGCCCAACCTCACACTTATCTCCTATATTCACCTATAAAGACGAACAGTGTACATAAAATATAAACCCTGTTCCACAACCTCACAATCAAAAAGACCGCCAGCACAGTAAGTAAATACATGTAAAACATTTAACAAAAATTATATGACAAGATCATTAGTAACATGGGAAAGAATTAAACATTCAAATAAATACGAAAGACTCAAGCAGGAAACGTAACACAAACAATACACCCACCTCTCAAGCAGAACACACACACACAGTCATACCACAACAAACACACACACACACACACACACACACGCAATACCATTCCCTCATCTACACACTAAATAGAAAACAACACGCAAGACAAACATAAAGCAAAGTGAACATAGGAGCCCGCCTTGGTACGGTCAGTAGCAATCAATAACCAACTATAAATTAATTAATTATTAACAACCACTGGGGGGTTAAACCTGGGTTTAGGGGCGCCCAACCTCACACTTATCTCCTATATTCACCTATAAAGACAAACAGTGTACATAAAATATAAACCCTGTTCCACAACCTCACAATCAAAAAGACCGCCAGCACAGTAAGTAAATACATGTAAAACATTTAGCAAAAATTCTATGACAAGATCATTAGTAACATGGGAAAGAATTAAACATTCAAGCCCATGTTAAAAATAACCCACTATGGCAACGGTCAAATTGTACTCAAGCGACTAGTCTGTAGTTACGAGTAACTGTAAGACATGGAAGGGTCTAGGGTACGACAGAGAGGGAGAGAAAAAACAAAGCACGAAAATCCGACATAACTCTCCCGGTTAAGGACGGCTTTAAAGATACATCATCAGGTAGTGCTAAGCCTTGTCTGTCGTCGCACAACCAAAGAGGAAAGCATAGTTATCAATTGTAGATTGATCGATAACCAAACGTGAAGTGCGCAGCAATATAGTTGGATCATAATCTTTTTTGAGGAAAAATCTAATACGTTTCACAAATAGGTTTTGAAAATGTATATGTCCAAGAATCTTACGAAGTCTGTAAATCACATCACCATAAAACTCCGGATGTGAAATACCTTGCCGCAGAAAAGACTTTAAGTTACATTTATACTTGTTAATGAGAGGAAGATTTCTATAAAATAATTTAGAAAATGTTTTACGAAGTTTATGAAATCTGTACCCCTGTTTAAGAAGCTTTTCAGTAATAGTTTTATTACGAATGTGGAAGTCCTCAACAGAGGTACAGGCCCTAGCAAAGCGAATAAGTTGTGAAATATAAACCCCGTAAGATGTGGAACGGGGAACATCGCCATCTAGATGAGGATAATTTACAATACTTAAATCAAAATCATCTCGTTTATCGTAAATCTTAGAAGAAACAATTCCGTTATTTATAAAAAGATCCAAATCTAAAAATGGTGCCGACAAATTTGACTCGTTTGTTTTATTAAGACGTAGTTCTTTTGGGTAAATAAAAGAAAACAACGTATCAAATAATGGGTTGTCTATATTAAAAATATCATCTAGATAGCGCGATGTATTGTTAAAGGCTTCGATCATATCTACCTGTGTATCAGGTTTTAGACTAAGCATAAAGTCCCTCTCATAACAGTACAAAAATAGGTCTGCGACAAGGGGCGCACAGTTTGTACCCATAGGAATACCAATCACTTGGCGGTATATGGTACTCCCAAAACGTACATAAATATTATCCAGAAGAAATGTTAGTGATTCACAGACATCGGTGCAAGTCCACATAGTGTAATGCTTAACGGTGTCATTTGTAAAAAATGCACGATCAGTAAGCCCGTGTTAAAAATAACCCACTATGGCAACGGTCAAATTGTACTCAAGTCTATTTTGTTTGTCTGTCTTTTTTTCGTTTAGTTATACGTATGTCAGTATTGTACCAGTGTCGTTAAGTCTAATTGTCGAAACTGTTGAAGTACTTGACAGTCTTCTATAATACTTAAAAAACGTGTTATAAACGAGTCTGCTGAGACATCAATTCAGGAGCTGTTATGAAGAAATGACAAGTCAGTATTATTTATTGTATAATTCAGAATTTAAGATTTGCTCTTTAATGATTCGAAACTTTTCGTTTAAAGTAATTTATTATAGGTATATTGTTCTTAATAAAAGTAAAAGTAGCAAAGTGATCACCTATATTTTTGGTGATTTATATGACCACTAGCAACATAATTATGTATTTGAGTTTGAAATAGCAATTGGATCAAGACATGTGCTTGTTAATTGTTTCATTCGTGCAGGTTCTTCGATGATGTTATTCATGTTCTTCATAGTAAAAACTTACGAAATTTGATTTTGTTCAAATTTAACTGCTTTTCGTATATATCAACGACTAAACTAATATTGCATACGAGGAACGTGGTATAACGATATTGGACTTCAAAAGATAAAGACTCCATACATAAATCTAGTTCATAACACATTGTAGGCCGTATAATTGAGTTCATATATGCAAAGAATCCCAGAGAATTATTGGTTTTGTCTTTATAATATATAATGTCATGGTCAACTATTAAAATCTAACTATCTGCAGTATCTGCCGTAAGTTGTGTTTATATAAAACATAAGATGTCAAAGTGTACGGAAGTGTTCTTTATGTAATCAAGTTTGTTACGTGTGCTACGAATATTTTAGGGTAAAACTGAAAAAGTGTTGTTGATTGGTAAAGCAGGTCCAGGATTTGTTTCAATGTCACCAGACAGTAGGATACAATTTGATGTCTACACGGCCATCTTGAACGCCATTTTAAATATGTGTTCTTAGTATAAAATTAAAGCGGTTTTTATACACAGATAGTGAATAATATGACTATTTTGTAATATTCAACGAGCATCTCATCACTTTCAGTAAAATCATTACATAATTGTGAGTGATATTGTTATGCAAATGGCTGCCATTTTGAATGTTTAGGTCACATAACAAGGGTTGCAAATATCATTACTCAAATGTAGTGAATAAAAAAACTCTGTTGCAATGTTCAAAGTATATTTCCATCTCTTTTAGTCGAACCATAAGTAAATAAGTGAAGTATATACAGTAAACTATGTTCGTGGTATTTTATTTTGATGCGGCCATCTTGGACGTCATCTTGAACATCTATTTTGCCCTACAGGTATAACAACTGCAGTTTCAAAATTTACACAGTTGTGCAAACTTTTTGGTATATAGAAACCTTTGTTTACAGATGGAGACCGGTTGGGAGTCCAAAGCGGTCAATAATTTGCTGCACCATTAAATGATATTAAATATTATGACTACGAAATGAAAATGTATGATTTGAAATTTGCCTGAAGCCAATGGTCTTTGTTCTGTTAAAGGGTCAGTCAGAAACGGAATAATATACAAGTGTATTTCATTTTGGAGAATTTCGGTTTACTTAATATATAATATGCAAATGATATACATATATACAGTAAAATTTCACGAACCAAACATGGTTTCATTTCTTTGTATGATCCGTTTGAACGATTTTGGCCTATTGTTAAATGATCTAATGTATAATTACATCTCTCAGATAAAACAACGTGTTTAATTTTCATCATTTTCTGCTTTATTTAGACATTTTCATTAATATTTATAAATACTAAGTAATGTACTTAATTACAATTAAGCAATTACTTAAGTCATATCTCAGCTTAACGTCCTTTGTATCTTATTTTCTTTGTTACTTGTTTAATAATTCTAGCTCTCACAGAAGCAAAGCTATATCCCAATTTTAAAATAGGGTATATGTTTTTGAGAAATTCGTTACATAACAGGCAATATGCAAACGAACTTGATTATACATGTTAAGTGAAAATTCACTAGAACCAAACATGGTTTTTTTTCTTAGTACGATAAGTTGAAACCATTTCAACCTATTTTTAAGAACTTTGGTGCATAAATCCGCCTCTCAGACAAAACAACATGCTTGATATATTTTATTTTCTGCTTATTTTGATTTTCTCATTAATAAACATAATTACAAATAAATGAATATTAATTGAGTTATTTCTCATCCGCATAGCCTGTGTCTCCTCTTTACTTTGGTACTTGTTTAATATTTCTAGCCCTCACAGAAGCAAAGTTATAGCCAATTTTTACACACATGGTAGATTTGAAAATTACCTGGGGTTACCATGGCAACCGTTAAATTACGCATTGCTGGGGCAAACTAAAATTTTGGAACATTCTTAAATATCGTGTAGAATACTCCAACAAACATGTTGGTGCCCATGAAAATAAGTGGTAGGTGTTACTGCGACTCAGCCTAACGTAGGCAATAAATCTTTGAACATTATATTTTAAAACATTTTCGAAAAGTCCAAAAATATCTATGTAACATCGCGTTTAGAAGAAAATCCACAAGGTTCTGAAATTGTTAAATTGTGATTATTACCGATTTATACTGTCGACCTAAACATACGCCAGCAGCGGAAAAATCGATATTCAAACGTATTATCAAATAGTAATAGGTAAGGCACAAACACTGTATTAGATGCATTTAATCCTGCGTATAAAATAAACACAATGTAAGTTTTTTATATAAAAAATCGACCCTGTGTAAGTTGTTTATGTTAAGAACCGACCCAGTTTTCCCCCCTAAATATTCGATTCCGTTGGGTAAATTTTTTAACGAAATAGCTTGTTCTATCGGCTATTGCATGTTTTGGAATATATGTGTGATTCATCAATACTTTTTGAACCTCGGTCATTTGTTAGCTATTCTTTGATATCAAATAAAATATAAATTAGTGTGAGACATGGTCTCTTAAGCACAAATTCTGAAAATTTGACTAAATTCGGTTGATGCGTTAATAAAATATTTAAAAAATAATAATACTGGCACACTTATAAGTGTCGTTTAGTGTATATATATACATGTATTCAAATATATAAGCATGGTGACACAACCCTCTTACTCTTGTATTTTCAGTTTGTAAAATTTGGAAATATTCTATACAACGGTTTTCTAAATTCTTTTATAGAAATTGTCCTCTCATTAACAAATATAAATGTAATTTAAAGTCTTTTCTGCGGCAAGGTATTTCACATCCGGAGTTTTATGGTGATGTTATTTACAAACTTCGTAAGATTCTTGGACATATTCATTTTCAAAACCTGTTTGTGAAACGAATTAGATTTTTCCTCAAAAAGATTATGATCCAACTATATTGCTGCGCACTTCACGTTTGGTTATCGATCAATCTACAATTGATAACCATGCTTTCCTCTTTGGTTGTGCGACGACAGACAGGGCTTAGCACTACATGATGATGTATCTCAAAAGCCGTCCTTAACCGGGAGAGTTATGTCGGATTTTCGTGCTTTGTTTGTTTTTTCCCTCCCTCTCTGTCGTACCCTGAACCCATCCATGTCTTACAGTTACTCGTGACTACAGACTAGTCGCTTGAGTACAATTTGACCGTTGCCACAGTGGGTTATTTTTAGCACGGGCTTGAATGTTAAATTCTTTCCCGTGTTACTAATAATCTTGTCATAGATTTTTTGTTAGATGTTTTACATGTATTTACTTACTGTGTTGGCGGTCTTTTTGATTGTAAGGTTTTGGAACAGGGTTTATATTTTATGTACACGGTTTGTCTTTATAGGTGAATATAGGAGATAAGAGTGAGGTTGGGCGCCCCTAAACCCAGGTTTAACCCCCCAGTGGTTTTTAATGATTGATTAATTTATAATTAATTATTGATTGCTACTGACCGTACCAAGGCGGGCTCCTATGTTCACTTTGCTTTATGTTTTGTCTTGCGTGTTGTTTTCTATTTAGTGTGTAGATGAAGGAATGGTATTGCGTGTGTGTGTGTGTTAGTTGTGGTATGACTGTGTGTGTGTGTTCTGCTTGAGAGGTGGGTGTATTGTTTGTGTTACGTTTCCTGCTTGAGTCTTTCATATTTATTTGCTAAACGACTGAATAAGTGCATTTCCATTTAATGCACTTGAACAAAGATTTTACAATATTGATCTACACGTACTAGATTTAGCATCCATGCGTTTCGCAGGAAAGAAATACGGCCTCTTTGCTGAAGCTAAAAGAACAAATTAAGTAACGAAAAGTTTCTGTTATTAGTCTTTTTCAAACTGTCGTCAAATAGTCTAGTTTATGTCGAGCTTTGTACTGTACTATTGTTGTTATTTCTTACAGACTGATTTTGGTGCTGTTGTCGTAATGACTGGTCTGAAAGTTCCAAGCGAACAAATGGCGGGACACTCGTTTCAGAACACATTTCTACAGTGGAGCCCTGATGGTTTCACCTTCCACGACGCACCGCTAAGAGTAAGTTTCCAAATTTAGAAGAGATCCTATATCATTACTACATGACTCGTTGACAATGGCCAACTTATTCCAAACGGCAAATATAATTCAGATCACCACTGGCCGTCGAATGTTTGATTTTTATTTTCCCCTGCAGGAAAGCAGAGGGATACTGATTTAGATCTGTCCATCCTCCCGGTTCCTATCGGCAGTTGTATCTCTAAAACCGATCAACAGATTTCGATGAAACTTGGTATATTTATTCTTCATCACAAGGGCACCATGCCAAAGCATCAATTTATGTATTACAGAGTTATCTGCCCTTCATATGCCATATTTTTACAATTTTAAGACTAGCAACTACAGTTTTCAATGGATTTTGATTATACTTTCACACACTGTCTATAACTATAAGTTCCTGCAGGATAGCAATTATTTGCTTTATTTAAATATTGTTTACACACAAGTGTTTACAAATGTGAATTGTTTTGATAAAAACTTTATTAAACTATATATGGCTATAAGTCTTCGAAGAAATTTAATTTTTGTCGAAAAAGTGCATATTAGCCAGAGCTGTCTGCATTTGATGAGTTGAGTTTCTACATTCTAGCAACCACAGTTTTCAACGGATTTTTATTATACTTGCACACAATGTCTATAACTATAAGTTCTTGAGCGGGAACAGTTATTGTCAAAATAGGATACTTAATAGAGTTGTCTGCCCTTGGTGTACTAAGAAATGCTAGAAATGGCGTTATTTTAATATCATTTACACACTAGTGTCTACAAATGTAAATGAATTTTGATGAATACTTTATCAAACTATATATGGCAATTATATTTCGAATGAGTTTAATTTATGTCGAAAATGTGCAAATTAGTAAAGAGTTATCTACCCTTGATGAGTTGAAAATGCAATACTCAATAGGTTTTATACTCTAGAAACTCCAGTTTTATTTACGAATCTTGATTATACTTGCGCACGATGTATATAAATATAAACTCTTGAAGGTGTACAATTACTGTTGAAATTGAATCAAGAGTTGCCTGCCTCTGATGTACTCAGATATTTTAGAAAAAGCTTTGTTTTAGTTTTTTAGGCTTAAGTGTGTACAAAGTTGAATGGATTTTTATAAACCTTTGTAAAAGTTTTTAAATGTTGATTTTTAAAGACAGGTGACCATCATTTGCCCTTCCCACAATAATGTTTGCCACTTTCTTCTCTGCAATCGCTTGAGCAGGGAATATATTCTGTGAATTGCCTTGTTGTTTATAATTTAAGGGATTGGCGGTCACCCAAGAAGTTTCATATTGGACAGTGACACTGAATCGCCCTGTAGTCACTCGTTATGTCAGAGTGATCAACACGGATGGGTTCAGCGTGAGCAACATTAGCTACCAACAAACCAACGGTTAGTCGTGAACATCAAACCCCCTTCTACGACTAGGCAAACAAATACTATCCATTTCGTTGTGATGTTCTTGATGAATGCAATAAAACTTACATGATTAACGTTATTCTTTCCCGAATATACGAAACTAGACACAAACGCATTGTAATTAAATGTAAAAGCAATGGCAGCTAATTCAAAAACAGATGTTAATATATTATGAATTTCTGACTCTTAATTGCTTGCACTGGAGGTTTTTAGGAAAAATAATCTTTCATCCATTGTTGTTATAGATGTTCATTTTCACTGAAATAATTGTTTAGTAAATTGTATTTAATTATACGTTATGTGTTTATATTAACGCTTGGTATCAATTAAACAGTTACTCGACTCTGGTTGTACATGTATGTCTCTTTAAGATTTTTAGAATGTTAATTGGAAATTATAAGAAAGTTCATCGTTTTCTTCTTATATCAAGTTTTATAATATAATTTACAGCAAGCTCTATTATTAACTCTAAAAGGAAGGTTAATAGAGATTATAAAAGACAAATGGGTGCTTAAAGCAATGTGAATGTAAAATAATTTGATGAGCTTTTTCTGTACTATACAAGTGCCGTGATCATAATAAAACATTGTTTTGCAACCACTGAATAAAAACATTGTTTTCGTGTTCAATGCAAGATGATGTGCTGTTAACTCATTCAACTCTGAAACTTTAAAGTCCAGTTTCCAATTAAGTCTGGTCTATTTATGGTAATCTATGCTTGTTTTCTGCGTATCATAAACGACCATCATTGCATACCCTTATCAGAGGTGCACAGGTACACTGTAAGATAATGACTAGAGTATATCCGTCGCTTGGGTTGAATGTGTTAAAAGAAGATAAAAGAGAATACTTTGAGTTGCAATTTTGTGCTACTCTATGATTCAAACCGACTCGATACCTTAATTGAGTTTTTAACACAGCTATTGGGTCTTCTAAGAGTGGCCGATTAAGCAAGATTTTCAGTATTGATATTTCAGACGCCCCTGCTATGTATGGACCAGTGGGAAAATATGGACCACTGTCTGAAAAACTCATGCTGACGCTGGACGAAGATTCAAGCACTTGCATGCCTTTACCTTTCACAACTGACTCTGAAACGACACCGTTCTT
Organism: Gari tellinella; assembly: GCA_922989275.2. NCBI lineage: Eukaryota > Metazoa > Mollusca > Bivalvia > Cardiida > Psammobiidae > Gari > Gari tellinella. The sequence continues at coordinate 61,063,536 of OV277858.1, forward strand.
GTGGGTCGAGCTGAAAAAGTCAATATTTTCACTGACCAATGGTAGCTCGTTTAATGTATCACTGGTTGGTGAGGGAATCCAATGTAACTCTACTGGACCACAGGTTACCATGGTAAGTGTATATTCTAGTTACAGAGGGGAATATGCTATTCGTTCCCAATTAACATGCCTTTTAAACAATTATTTTCAGTATAAACAGTTTGGAACAAGACCAAGCATTGAGTACATTTAAATCGGTGTTTAGTCAGTTCGAAAAATCAACTGACATTTTAATTACATTGTGAACAATTTCTTATCATTTTCTGCGTCTAGTTGCCTTTAATTTGCGTTTTGTTTAGATTAGGAAATAATGACATTTTGCTTACTGTTGAACGTGTTTGAGAAGGGATACTAGTTGTTTGCTTTCATTAAAAAAACGACACATTTAGATCTATTTAGTTTCGGAATCAACAAGAAACACAAGGAACCTTTTTATGCATTTTTCAAAATGTCATCATACAAACTTCTTCATAGTACAATCAGTAATTATACAACATGTACTGAAAGTCAAACTTACCTACACGCAGGTTTACATTTGATTGCTACCTGTATTCTCAAAATAATTTAGTGTTATGAGCTTTTGATGTAAAAAAGTTTGTAAGAAACTGGACTAACTTTGCAACAACTGATGTTGTTTAAAATACATTTAATAAGCTAGGTTGTGTCTGGCAGGTTGTTGAAAATCAGAAAATTAACACATTTCCTGTGCTGTTATTCTTTCCGATTTCTTTCCCCGAATATCTCCCTTACTTTTAACCCTATTCACTCTCAATGACTCCTAAAAGCGCGCTTGCAAACAATTTGGATACTAAGCTGACACCACGTAACGCATCGTCTGATCAGGACCCTAACTGTACGACAATGACAATCGTATCGATGTATTTAACGTCATACTACATTGCAAACAACAACGTTGAAACAGACGACGATGAAACGATGAAGGGATAAAGATCTTACGAAATATTGGCAATTAATTTGTTAATGGGTGTGGATAAAACTGGTATTCTCCAGTTTACATGTACTAGAATATTTTCATCGGAAAATAAAACAAAAACAAAACCTTAGAACAGGTAATGTTTTTAATATCAGACCGTGCCATCCACGCTTTTAGCCTGTCACAAATATGCTTTTCAGAAAATTAAGTTAAACAGTAAGGCAAATGCCTCAAATACTTTGGCTTAGAAAATCATTCTACATGTAAATACTGTTTGGCACTCATTTCAGTATTTCTTAATGCCTTAACTTTGAATTTGAGAAATAAATACAGACGTTAGTTATTTTAAAATAGGTGACGTCATGGCAGTGACTGGGTTAATGCCTCTCATATTGTATACCTTTTCAGGTGGTGTACCCGAAAGAGGCGCCGGTCAACCCGTTTCAGGGTAACAAAATGATCTGTAGATATTTAGGATACAAGACGTTGGACATCACGAAAATGCAGTGTAACTACCACTGTGCGTGTTCAGGTGCGGATCAGTGTTCCGAGATGTCCTTGGTCATGATCAACTCTGCAGGAGCTGGCAATTACACCCTATGTGACATATCAGTTACCGACGTTTAACCACTTCATGACCGAGGCTTACTACAATTACATTTGGCAATAGTTGTAAGGCGACAATAGTATGTAAATGAAATGTTAGGCATATGATAACGGCATAATCACAGAGAATGATTAAATGCAAATGATGCTTTTAACTTTCAGTTATCATATAAGAGATAGTTCGTTTACTGAAATCAGAGATACAGTAAAACCTCTCTTTAACGGCCACGTAGTTGTGTAAATTATTTTTTTCATTACAGGTGACTGCTTAAAGCAAGGTGACTGTTAAACAGAAAGTTCTTTTAGGAACTTTCTGTTTTACTGTCACCTTGCTTGAAGCTGTCAGCTGTCTTTTATATATCTAATCAGCATTAATTTTGTTTTAGTGGTCGTTATAGAGAGGTTTTACTGTATTACATTACAGTGCCACTAATATAGCCAATTAAAGGAATGCTTATGTTTCGTCCCATTTTCGCTCCCACGTTATCGTCTGCTTATATATTGCGTCTGCTTTTACTTTTAAATTTTAGAATTTGCTTTGCATAGTTTATTAAAACATATTTTATTTCATAAATATACAGAGAAATGGGGTTGGACCACAAGTTCTCACAACATTAGATTCGGCCCTTCCCCTTGTGTGTAAACATTCAGACAATATATACAATGGCTCTAAACATATATAACTATTTAGTGACAACAAATAGAATGAGAGGAAAGTAAGAAAAGAGACGAAGAAGAAAAACGAAATAGCTTACTAAGTATACTTATAAAATAACTTACTAGTATTTAATTTGATTGACATTTTTGGATCAGTTGGTCGCAGCAGAACATGTCCAGTTAGTCTTGTAACCAAAAGAAGATATTAAATGAGTCTCATAGATGATGTAGCTCAATTCAGCACAAATCAACAATACAGAAAGTGTTTTATAAAAACATTCTGCGTATGTGACTTTAAACATATAACTAAAAGTAAACAGAACAAATCAAATTTGGTTAACATTAATCAAATGTGAAACTCTTTGTTCCTTTATATATATATCGGTGTACAGCAACGACTATAACAATGTTTTCATCTTCAGTGACGTTGTTACACCCGTACATTAGTAATCATGGATTAAGAGGATGACACCCTTATAGCATTGAAAAGTCTCATTCTTTGAGCATGGTATTTAGCACATATAACAAGGTAATGCACTGCATTTTCTATTTGGTTACAGGGCGTACAGTTCGGATTGTGTGATTGTCGTAAAGATCGCTGTTCAAAATACTACAGTTGTTTCGCAGACGTGCAAGCATGGCTGATAAATATAGACTTCCATGTAAATAGAAACATGGTTTTTTAGATTACGTCATGTTAGTAACATTTTCTTTAAAACTTGAAATTTAAGGAGCATTCTTGAGAATATGTGCTGTGTTATTCCATAATGCAATTGATGACGGATACACGATTTATGAAATATTTCTGTCCTAGCAAAAGAAACAGGAATATCATAAGCGTTCTTAAGTTATAATTTCGTTCACAAAGTGGTATTGGGGAACCAGTTCTTTTAAATAATCAGGCAGCATATTGTGAGTTGCTTTGTACATAACACAAAGCCGTTTTATTTCACGACGCTTTTCTAGAGATTGCCAAAAACATTCTCTATACAAATTCGCAAGATAAACCGTACGTGTTAGTCCTGTAACTATACGAGCAGCCTCATTTTGGAGGTTCTGTAAGGAATCGGATTGCTGCATTGTACAGCAATCCCAAACCTTAGAAGAGTACTCCAAAATAGACCTCACGTAGGAATTTTGGTTTAACGCATGTCTATTTAAATCAAATATCAATCTACGCATTATGCCTACTACCATTGAAGCAGATTTTAAAATGTTATCTTTATGAGTATTCCAGTGTTCATTCGAGTCAAGAGTAACGACAAGATGCTTATAGCTATAAAAATTAATATGTGTATTCAACATTTCTTGGAGAAAAGAACATAGCTTCTGTCTTAGAAAGATTAAAATTAACGAGCCATTGATTAGCCCATAGTGAAATAATATTGAGATCGTTGTTTATAAAACCTTCAATATCTTTAATTGAAGAATCTGAATAGTTTAAAGAACTGTGATCTGCATATAATCTGGTTAATTTTAAACGTGATTCTGCAATGTCATTAACATAAATAAGAAATAAAAGAGGGCCTAACACTACCCCTGGGGAACACATACGTACATGTACTTCTTTGATGAATAATGGGAATTTATTACAACTTTTTGCCTTCGTTTAAAAAAACAATTCGAAATCAGATTTAAAAGTTTGCCGTTTTGTTGCAATGTATAAAGGAGACCTCTATGCCCTATCAAACATGTTTTGGCATTTATGACTTAAGACACATTGAATCAGATATAGTCCGGAATATTTGCCTGACGTTGACCTTTATGCATGAATAAATTATAGTGAGATGACGCAGTGTAAATCAATAATCGACAGCAAATCGTACACTTTCAGGAAGCTTTAGAGTGAGTTTTAATTCACGTAAAATCATCAATGCTCTCACCTATAAGATGTTACTCATCTGTCTTAGGTGTGTCGTTAGAGCGAGGAATTTGTAACGGCGAGGTCCCAGGTTCAAATCCCGATTGAGGGCGAAATATTTTTGTTTTTGAAATGTTATTTTATAGACCAAATAGACGTTATGGACCAACATTTTGAAAAATAACAAAAGAATCATGTTCCAATCGATATAAATGTTATATGAATACTTAAAAGAAACAGTATAAAATTGTAAAAAAGAGAAAAGGTGTATGAGTGTTGAATGGGATTCGAACCACTCACTGTAAGGAAAATTTAAGGTCTTCCTTACCACTTGCGCTAAATACTTGTCGATATTTGCGGAATCTGGCAATGCTATATATCCTAGGTACTAATGTAGTTACAATTTGCGTTCTCGTATAAATTGTAATGAAGTGTTCAGAAGCTATATTTAGAAATGCAACAAAGTGTGAGATTATGCTAATTGAGGTCACCACCATCAGAGTAATCTATCCGGACTATATCTATGAGTGACAAACAGTTTGTATCCTAATCAGACGTCGCATAACGCGGCTTCTAATAAGGATCCATACTACATGTATTTGCAATGTCAGTGTTGTCGATCATGGCAGTGAAATGTATAATGCAAAGGGACTGTGTTTTACAAAATAAAAGTGAATATGAAGACGCCATTTTCTTAGGCTCTTGAGCATGTCATCTGACGAAATATAACTTTCACAAGCATGGAAATTCATACTAAAGTCGATTTATTCGGCAGTTTTACTTAATGCTTAAAAGATTCCTTAGAGTTTCGTCAACAGTTGCGGCTACAGTAAACATGGAAATATCCACCTGGAGTGACCAATGCAGATATATTTTCAAAACGAGGACAATTTCGAAACTTTATACAGTGGTCTCTCCCTACAACGGCCCTTCAAACAACTATTCCCTCCTCATAACGACAACTATGTCCAACATATTCATGGCTGCAATGTCGTCTGCTTAAAATTGTCGTCTACTGCTTCTCAAAATTACATAAATGACACTTTGAAAGGAAACACGTAATTACGAGTGACAAACAGCTCGAATCCAGATCAGACGCCGCGTTGCGCTGTTTGCAAATGTTAGCCAGTTTTTCTCCCTATAACGACTCCTTCCGAACAACGCACATATTTTTTGTCTCCCATGGGTGTCGTTGTAGAGAGGGAGGGAGGGCTGTTTTTTTTCACATAGAGAAATTGTCTGGCGGACGTAGAAGTTGAATGATTGACTGACTGGTTGATAATTGTATATTATTTTACTCCAAAAATGCTTGCTGGAATGATTTCGGTCCTAGTAAATGATTCACAGATTGACTGTTCAATAGATTGACAAATTTAATTGACCGTAGGTATTGCTGATTATGGGGCTTTGGAATAGTAGACATATCATTATCCATTACTTATTGATTTATCATTCACCTCTTCATTAAATGATTGATTTGTTGATTGATTAACTGTTTACAGCGCTCCCTCTCTACAGCGACATCCAATGGGAGACAACAAATATGTGCGTTGTTCAGAGGGAGTCGTTATGGGGAGGGAAATTGGCATACACATTTGCAAACAGCTTGAATCAAGATCAGACTTGTCACTCCTTATTACGTTGTTTCCGTCAAAATGACCATTATGTAAAACGACAGACGACAACTTTAAGCACACGATATTGTTGAAGTAGATACGTTAGACATAATTGTACTGTTTAGGTAACTGCAGCTAGGGTCGTTGTAAGGAGGGAGTAGTTGTTGAGAGGGCCGTTGTATAGAGGGAGCAACGTATTTATTAAGTGGTCGATTGATTGGCTTGTTGATTAGAGGGTTGGTGGATTCGTTGATTGGTTGGTTGATTGAATAACTGATTCTTTCATGCATTTATTCGTTTATTTATTCGCTCATTCATGTATTTTTGTTTCATTGTTTGCTTGTGATTTTTAGTGTTCACTCATTTATGCATTGACGTTTAGCAAAGCGTGTTTCCGTGCTCTCGTTTATTAACTTCGGTGCGTCTAGAATATGCGCCGTTGCGTGAATGAGAGTTGCCGTACTTACCCTTCAACGATCATTCTATTTCATGGAATCAATTACTTTGCTCTTTACGGATACATTTATCTAGTTTTATGCGGTAAGTGTGAAAAGTGCTGGCCAAAGTGAAATAGAAACAGGTTGGATCCTGATTATACTTCTAGTAACTAGCAATCCTATCTTGATCCATACAGCTTAAGAAAATCAGGGTAGTCGAAATTCTGGACGGAAGGGTATATGTCTTTTTTTTCATTTATGTAGTTCCATACTCGTATGTATGTAGTAACTACAGTGAACCCTGTCTATTACAATCGCTAGACTGTAGTGAATGTAGGTGTAAAAGGCAGACAGTTCCTAGGAGCGGGGTGAGGTGTAGCAGAGGGTTCCTTTAGGCTCCGTATTGCTTAATGCTGACACCCGTCTTCATACTGTCGATTAGTCTTTTTTTGGTGGTCTTAATGGGAGAGTGGGTACTGTATGTGTTTATTATTGCACTGTGTGATTAATTAAGCTGACTTTTTGTTTATTGCTATTGTACTTCCATCATGAATGGATGGCAAAATAAAAACAGACAAACATTATACTTTACATGTTAAAGAAAACGAAACGACAACAACACGTTGAACAAATGTAGAAAATGTCGGATTTTTGAAGATGTTGTTATTGTTGACAATTTCAGAGCTTGATCAGAAGCAGAGTTAACCGGCATCTGGTCTGACTTCAAACTGTTTGCAAATTTTGGCGCAGCTGCATTTTCTGGATAAAAATGGCTAAAGCACAAACTCATTGATGTTAGCACAAACTGCAATTGCTATAACACAAACTGCAATGGCTATAACACAAACTGCAATGGCTATAACACAAACGGCAATGGCTTTAACACAAACTGCAATTGCTTTAACACAAACTGCAATTGCTATAACACAAACGACATTGGCTATAGCATAAACCCCTATGGCTATAACACGAACGGCAATGGCTAAAACACGAACGGCAATATTTATAGCACAATCACAAATGGCTAAAACACAAACGCAATGGCTATAGCACAAAGGTCAATGGCTATAGCACACACGGCAATGGCTATAGCACAGACGGCAATAGCTATAACACGAACGGTAATGGCTATAACATAAACGACAATGGCTATAGCACAAACGACAATAGCTATAGCACATACGGCAAAGGCTATAACGCAAACGGCAATGGCTATAACATAAACGGCAATGGCTATAACATACACGGCAATGGCTTTAGCACAAACGGCAATGGCATTAACACAAACGCAATGGCTATAGCACAAACGGCAAATTGCTATAACGCAAACGACAATGGCTATAACACAAACGGCTATGACTATAACACAAACTGCAATTGCTATAACACAAACTGCAATTGCTATAACACAAACTGCAATTGCTATAACACAACGACAATGGCTATAGCACAAACGGCAATGGCTATAGCACAAACGGCAATAGCTATAGCACATACGGCAATGGCTATAACGCTAATGGCTATGGGTGACACAAACGCAATGACCATAGCACAAACGGCAATGGCTATAGCACAAACGGAAATGGCTATAGCACAAACGGCAAATGGCTATAACACAAACGGCTATGGCTGTGACACAAATGGCAATGACTAGAACACAACCTGCAATTGCTATAACACAAACGACAATGGCTATAACACAAACGGCTATGGCTATAACACAAACGGCTATGGCTATAACACAAACGGCTATGGCTGTGACACAAACTGCAATGGCTATAGCACAAATGGCAATGACTATAACACAAACTGCAATTGCTTTAACACAAACGACAATGGCTATAACACAAACGGCTATTGTTGTGACACAAACGCAATGGCTATAGCACAAATGACAATGGCTGTAGAACAAACGATAATGGCTATAACACAAACGGCGATGGCTATAACACAAAGGCAATGGCTATGGCACAAACGGCAATGGCTTAAGCACAAACGGCAATGTATATAGCATAAGCGCATAGGCTATAGCACAGACGCATTGACTATAGCACAAACGGCAAAGTCTTAATCACAAACGGCAGTGGCTTAAGCACAAACGACAATGTCTTTAGCACAAACGCGTTGACTTTAGCTTAAACGGCAATGGCTTTAGCACAAATGACAATGGCTATAGCACAAACGGCAATGGCTTTAGCACAAATGGCAAATGGCTATAGCACAAATGGCAATGACTATAGCACAAACGCGTTTTTTTTTAAAAAGAATAACGTATCCCATATCCCTTTGTGTCAATGTACAGTGGAGCTCACTTATAACAAAGTACGTGATGCGGTCTAATTTATTCCCTTATATTCAAATTTCATTAAATGAGGCTAGCTCTCTAAACGTTAATTAGAAACGGGGAACACATTTTGTTTTGTTATATTCAGTGAACTTCACTGTACATTCATAATTATCATTTGAAAATATCCTAATGTATATATTCGTATTGTACTTTATTGATTTATTTAAAGTTTCTTGTACTATTTATATAACTGTAAGGAAGATGCATTGGTGTGATTTACAGGTGGCAGTTTTAACCCTTTCCTCCCGGAAACTTCAAAATAAACATAAACCTTGAAATAAGTCTAGTCCGTATTTACAACCAATATTAAGGGTTGTTTTTGTCAATGTACTTCAATGTGACAAACACTGCATACTCTAATCAGAGGGCTCTTTTAAGAGCGACCTGGTCTGGGTATTCACTGTTTGCATAGAGGTGCATTGTTTGCAAAGAACACGTGTATGCGTGATAAGGGGTCAAAGTTGTATGGTCTAATCACGCAGAATAGGAAACCTTGTTTGCAGTATTTCAATTTAATTGACACGCCACCTGTCACACACACCAACGTCGTAACCTTATCTCAGAGGTTTTAGACTAGTTTTAGAGTTATATTAAAACTTAAAATTATGAGCTTTAAACTGTTTATTTATTTTCAAGTGAAGCCGTCTAGAAATTCTTTAATTGACAAAATCCAATGTTCAACTTTCTAAAATCACAAAGTGCTTTAAATACAAGGAAATATATATCTGCTTAAATTGTATTTCTCCATTAAAGGTTATTAGTATCAAACTAGATAGCATTTAGCTTTTTTGGCGAGTCAGATCATTTCTTCATTAGATGTTGTAATGTTTTAACCACCTTTTTAACCCATTTCGCCATAGCTTTTTCTAATTGTCGAAGGCATATGATTGCTTAAAGCAGACTGAAATTAAAGCAGAATGCCCTTATGAAAACTCCGTCAGTGTACCATCTGCTATACGAATATAAAGAAAATATTTCTTAATGTCTGAATAAACAGGAACTATTTTCTCCAGTTTAGAGATACATTGTAGGCGTAAAATGTCGTATTTATGGAATAATGTATTTAATTATTTCTGTCAATATCTTTGTATCAATATTTGGCCATTGACTTTTAACAGGAATAATTAATGATCTGATACACATCTGGCACATGCAATATCTGGAAATGTGCGAGATATGCAATAGCCGGAATATGATATTGATATATAATATTTGCTGTATTCTTTATTGACCCTCTCACATGCAATATCTGGAAAAAGAACAAGATACACATATTAAGTTATTGCTGTATTTCATAGTGACTCTCTAACATGCATTCTTACACCACTCGGAACCTACGGTATATGGACAAAGAATGCCGATAAACGTTTTTTATTCCGCGATAATGAACAGTACGCGCGATGTTTTGATCGGCTGTTTGCCACGTACGCGTAATATATGAATAAAAACCTGTAAACACAATATATCTGGCAAAGGCGACCTTATGTAAATGGCATCTTTGTTCGCTTCATTGTGACAAGTGAAGCAAAATGTCATTATTGACTTTGTATCGTTTTTTCTGTTTAGCTGTTGCCATTTACTCGTAAAACAGCAGGGTGAAAGTCGTGTAAAGTGCCGACTGTAACAGCTAAATTGGCATTGCCGCCGGCAACATTTCCAATGTGGCGTATTCTCCGGGAAAAGTGTTTTTATAACAGATGTCGCGATTGAATTAAATGAAAAAATTGTAGGTGATCATTAACGTAAATTATATCACAGTTGTGTGTAACTAGGCCTCGTGATCTAATGACGTCACATCTCAACTCCTAACTAGACGAACTTGTTATTTTTAAATATTAAAAAAAATGAAGAATATATTGATATAGAGTTATTGCTGTATTTAAAGTGTCTATCTCACGTGAAATATTTGGAAAATTAATAAGACATTAATATTGAGTTATTGCTGTATATTAAAACGGCTCTGTAAAATGCAATACTTGGAAAATTAACAATTTACATGTATTGTTATAGAGTTATTGCAGTATTTTATAACGGCTCTGTAACATGCAATTATTGGATAATTAACAATATATAGATATGGAGTTATTGCTGTATTTTATAACGACTCTGTAACATGCAATAATTAGAAAATTAACATTCTAACATGATACGTGAATTTGTCTCTATGAACAAAGAATAAGTTCGTCGTGGTTTACCTAGTGTGTTTTACCACGCTGTGAAAATAGTCCTTTTAAACAGGCGCTTCCTGTACCCACCCTACGGTAAAGCGCTGTTTTCAATGACAAGTCATGCGACGTAAAATGTCTTTTCTTTCATGTTTTGTTACTGATTTGTCTCAGGTATATTTAATCTGACTAATACTAAATGTTTCTATGACAGAATAAATTATTTCATCACGGTTTTTAATTTTTCTTATATATGACGTACTGATATTGGTTTCATGTAATAGCCATACAAGGGAAGTAATTCGGTCGAAAACTGCATCCGCAGAGGAAATAAGACATTTGCTTGTATTTCTTATGATTTTTTAAAAGTTAGTCATGTTAGAATCGAAATAATCGATCTTTTATCGTTGTTAAACGGTATTCTACAACGGTTGGGCGTCGTGATGCGCAGGAATTGACCACGAATTCGGCCTTTATGGTCCATTCCTGCGTATCACAACTCCCAACCATTGTAGAACACAGTTCAACAACGGTAGAACATCGATTTTATCTTAAATATACTGATATAGAGTTTTTGCTGTATTTTATAATGACTTTGTTACATTTCATATCTGGAAAATAAACGAGATATACAATATCTGGAAGATAAACAATATGGTTATATTTTATAGTGAGTACATCATATTCGGATACATTCTTTGACCTTTGATTAAGGGCTTCCATAAGTTGATCTGGGTAAATCCTAAGATTTCCATTTTTTTTATATGTATCAAGCGCATTTTAAGCAGGTTAAAGCTCATGAGGCGCATTTTGCTTTACTTTCAGCCTACTTTAAGCTATCATCTGCTAGGAAAATATCCGAAGATTTCGGAAAGATCCGGAGAAATGGCAGCCATGTTGATTTCAGTTATAGTTAAACAATATCCGAAGTATACTTACTAAACCCCATCAGCTAGAGATATAAAAAAAGTTGATATGTTGTACAGTCAAACTAGAGATGACGAAGTGTCGCTTACCATTTTCAAATGAATATTTACAGGGGTTCACACGTTAGCAAAATGCATTTCAATATCCATAAACACGTAGGAGGCATTTGCCACTTACTTTTATATAGTTCTTGGTTTGGTGTTAAGGATACATTGAAAGTTGCTTACTGACTTCAGCAGGAACAAATCTGTGTGTTACAACTAAGAATGTTAATAGGTTGCTCCAGTTTTGAATGTCTATTCAATACCCAACAAAACTGTATTTGGAGTCTTTGTTCATTATGAAATAAACGCATAGAAAACTATTCGATCAGATCTTATTATTGTTAGTCCTTTCAATTAAACAGTTACTCCAATCGCAACAATATAAACATTCTTATCGTGATTACTCGCAGAAATTAGCATTTACTTTCATATAAATATTAAGTGATTATTTTTCGATTGGCTGTAATCTTGTTTTTAACAAATCATTCTATAAATACGCAATTTACGCATACTATAAGCCATCACTGTTAAATTAACCCCCACCCACAGGCAGTCATGTTGTTTGAACTAGGAAGATTCTTTGAAGAAAACTGGCAAAGGGTCACCCATCATTACTTTTTTAAAAAATATTCTTAAATCAGACCAATAGTTTCAGATAAAAAGATTTTTGAAAAATTTCTATACATAAATATAAGGAAAACTTTCCCCACCCTCTGGCGGCCATGATTTTTAAGATATCAAATTCATTTTAAGAAATCTGGTAGAGGGTCACCCATGGATCATTTGTGTAAAATTATTTTCAATTAAGACCAGCAGTTTCACAGAAGAAGATTTAAAAATTTTAACTATACAGTATCATAAGGAAAACATGCACCACCCACTGGCGACCATGTTTTAAAAGATATCAAAATTATTTTAAAAAATCTAGTAGAGAGTCACCAATAGATCATTTGTGTAAAATTATTTTCAACTTGGACCAGTAGTTTCCCAGAAGAAGATTTTTAAAGATTTTACTATACAGTATCATAAGGAAAACGTGCCCCACCCACTGGCGACCATGTTTTTTAAGATATCAATTTTTTTTAAGAAATCTGGTAGAGAGTCACCCATGGTTCATTTGTGTACAATTATTTTTAATTTGGACCAGTAGTTTCACAGAAGAAGATTTTTAAAGTTTTTACTATACAGTATCGTAAGAAAAATGTGCCCCACCCACTAGCCGTCATGTTTTTTAAGATATCAAAATTATTTTAAGAAATCTGGTAGAGGGTCACCCATGGATCATTTGTGTGAAATTATTTTCATATTGGATAAGCGGTTTCAGACAAAGTTTTCACTATATAGCCATATAAGGAAAATCTACCCCACCCACGGGCGGCCATGTTTTTTAAGATAGGAACATTATTTTAAGAAATCTTATAGAGGGTCACCAATGGCACTTTTGAGTAAAATTATTTTCAATTCAGACCAGTTGTTTTTGACAAGAAGATTTTTAAAGTTTTTTCAATTGGTTGCAATGGCAACCACACTTTCAATTGGATGACATATATTTCATGAAATAGAAAAAGTTGACGACACACGACGACGGACACAGGGCGATCACAATAGCTCACCTTGGCACTTCGTGCCAGGTGAGCTAACAGCATGACCCAAACTCAAACTTGATCTAGAAATCATTACTGCAAACATTTTGACTAAGTTTCATTAAGATCTAATGATATTTGTAGCCTCTATATAGTGTTAACACGGAATTTTGATAATTTGACCTAGTGGACTAGTGTTTAATCCGACAACACCCTTATTCAAACTCGACCTAGATATTAATAAGACATACATTTTGACTAAATTGCATCAAAATCCAATTAGATTTGTTGCCTCTAGAGTGTTCACAATTTGTTTTTAATTATTTGGCCAAATGATCTATTGTGTGACAGAGTTCCGCCCCTGTGCTCTTGGCGTACATGATTTCGGGTTAGCATTACCACAGGGGCGGAACTCTGTCACACAATAACTGGAAACGGGACGACGCTCGGTCACACCTGCGCGACGATTAACATTGATAATTTTGTAAACACGCGCGGTGATTGTACTTTCATTTTTGCAAATGCAGTAGCTCAAGTCTGTCTGAAAGGCATTTTGTTCAATTGAAATTGATGAAATGTTTGCAATATTGTTTTAGATTAAATATATGATACAAGTGACAAGTTTAAAGGGATTTAGAGCTATGTTCAATAAAAAATGGCCTGTTAAAGTCATCGTTTATCTTAGAAATGTCTGTTTAACGTGTCTTTGCTATAATAACTCAGCAAATTTCCTTTGGAAATAAAAAAATAAGTTTTAGTAAGTTCATACATGCAAATTACTCATAAATCAGCGAGTTAACCGGTATTTGCTTTAACCAATAACGAGAAAATGAGCATCTAGTGGACAGTAAGTGAATGCTGTGTAAGTAACGCACACTGTAGACGACGTTTTTCCTTGTGTTACGCCTGCATGTCGACTCTGTTTCAGACACGGGACGATCATGAAAATCAGTTTTATTGAGGTCGAAACACTGTGAACATACTAAAGGATACAAATCTCATTAGATTTGCAAGAAACCAAGTCAAAATGATTGTCTCATTATTTTCTAGGTTAAGTTTGAATGTGGGATATGTCCGGTCAAATAGTAGATCATTTGGCCAAATAATTTAAAAACCCTTGTGAATACTCTAGTGGCAACAAATATCATTAGATTTTAATGCAATTTGGTCAAAATGTATGTCTTATTAATTAATATCTAGGTCAAGTTTGGATAAAGGTGTTGTCGGATTAAACACTAGGCCACTAGGTCAAATTATCGAAAATCCGTGTTAACACTATATAGAGGCTACAAATCTCATTAGATATTCATGAAACTTAGTCAAAATGTTTGCAGTAATGATTTCTAGATCAAGTTTGAGTTTGGGTCATGTTGGTTAAAAACTAGGTCGCTATGGTAAATCATAGAAAAACCTTGTCAACACTCTAGAAGCTACAAATCTCAAAATAAATTTCACGAAACTTGGTTAAAATGTGTGACATATTAATATCAAGGTGACATTTTAATGTGGGTTACCTCCAATTAAAAACTAGGTCACTAAGTCAAATCAAAGAAAACTCTTGTTAACACTCTAGAGGCTACAAATCTCATTCGATTTTCATGAAACTTGCTAAAAATGTTTGCCTTGTTGCTTTCTAGATCAAGCTTAAATGTTGGTAATGTCAGTTTAAAAACTAGGTCACTAGATCAAATCATAGAAAAACCTTGTAAACAACCTCACTGGTACACAACTCCGTCACAATGGAAATTGGAATGGTTGCGACAGCTCGTCACGAAACGGTTGCAAAGTATCCCGCACAATTGAAAGACTTATTGGGATATTTATTATAAAAATAAACCCTTTCTTGGTTACATTTACGAAAGTTAAGTGAAACATGTTATACTGAGCCATTCTGTATAATTTAGATGGAGCGTAATTTCCATAATCGTGAGATTTCCGTGAAAACCGTCGCAAATTGAAAATGAAAGTAGATTTTCTGCAGTTCGCACATGTTTCAGCCATTTCAACCGTTGTAAATGTAAAATAAATGCTTCAATTGTTTGAAAACTGCAAAATCATGAAAATACTGTAATTTCCGCTTCGAATTTCTTAGTTTGTGCACCATTTCAAACTGGAAAAAAACAATACCATCATGATTACTGCAATCTGAACAGAAATGGAACGGTTTGGATAACGATTAGGGTGTTTATGTCACAGTCTGTTTAAGAAAGCGTCACGGTATGGCTAACGATATTTCAACTGCTACATAATTATATAAGATTAGAACTACAGACATTGATAGAAGGCACTGCAGAGGATTGCAGTGTGTATGATACATAAGTTTACGCGTTCTGGCATAACGTGAACTTGAAGTGGCGAACGTTTTTTTTTATGTCCCACATGACTTAATCGGGGGCATATTGTTTATGGTCTGTCTGTTAGTTTGCTTTTCTGTTCGTCTGCATGTCCACAATTTAACATTGGCCATAACTAAATACTTTATATGTGGTATGTGTACTCATCTTGAGAATCTCTTGAGCTCGGCACAACTTGGGTCATTTACAGGTCATTTAGATGTAAAATCCTGTAATATAGACGTTATACTTGGTATGTGTACTCAACTTAAAAAACTATTGAGCTTGGTACAACTTGGGCCATGTCTAACAGAGGTCAATGTCATTTAGAGGTCAAATGCGATTAATTTGACATTGGCCATAACTCTTGAGCTACATAATATAGAGACCCCATATTTGGCATGTGCACTCAACTTAAAAAGCTCTTCAGCTCAGTGCAGTAAATGCAATGTGATCTACATACGAGGGGTGTTCAAAAAATACGCGGACAGATGCTGCCATTCTCTCAGATTTTTACTGAACGGAGCGAAACTTGCACATAATGATGCCCAAAGAATTCTGTACTTAAAGTGTAACTTTGCCGACAAAATCTGTACGCATGATAAATGTATGGTTGTTATGGTAACGTCACCTCGTAACACCCGGCCCAAAATGTAACAAAATGCAAACTTGTGTCGCTCCGAAAATGACGTGTATCACTTTCGTCTGATCCAATATCGTCACCAAATTTTAACACAGTATGGCGCCAATTCTTGACACGACGTCAGTGACGTCACATTAACGTCTGACGTAATTTGAGCGTTAGCGGCCATTTTGTTTGTAGAAGGTGCATCAAAATGAGTGTCGAACAGAGAACGGCGGTTAAATTTTGTGTTCTCAATGGAAAAACCAGAAAAGAGACTATGGAAATGTTGGTCAAGGCATACGGCGATGCTGCAATGAAGAGGACGGCATTACATAAATGGTACTCGCGGTATGAAGACGGACACGAAAGTGTGATGGATGAACATCGTAGCGGGCGGCCGACGTCAATAACGTCGCAGAAAGTTAAGGAAATCCAAGAACTCCTGGATAAGGACAGACGCATCACGATAAGAGAAGTTAGCCAGCAGGTAGACTGTAGTGTTGGGGCAGTTCATAATATAATTCATGACAGATTACATATGAGGAGATTATGTGCGAGATGGATCCCTAAAATGCTGTCGGAGTATCAGAAAGCTGAAAGGGTGGAGTCGTGTCGGCGTTTTGTTCAGCGATTCGAACGAGAAGGAGAAGATTTTCTCAGTAGGATTGTGACCGCAGACGAGACGTGGATCAGTCTATATGAACCGGAATCAAAAGAACAATCTACTATGTGGAAAACTCCCGGGTCTCCATCACCCAAGAAATTTAAAGTCAGTCGTTCAACGAAGAAACAGATGTTTATCATGTTCTTTGACATCCACGGCGTCATCCTTAGCCATGCCGTTCCGCAAGGACAGACGGTCACAGCAAATTACTACTCAAAGGTGAGTTTGAAATTAAACAACATTTTACATTTATAGAAAATAGTTTATTATAATATGGAAACAATCGAGAACATGTTTAATAGATTGTTTGTTATGGTTTACATTTCTTACCAACAGGTACTGAACAGAGACCTTCTTCGAGCCATGCGGAAGAAACGAGCGCCCCAGTTGTCGACCATGCTGTTTCATCATGACAATGCACCTAGTCACCGGGCTTCTACGACTCAGGAAACGATCGACAGACGGTCAATTGAAGTGATTGGTCATCCCCCGTACAGCCCCGATTTGGCTCCCTGTGATTTCTTCTTGTTCCCCACACTGAAGAAGATTCTGCGAGGTCGACAATTTGACGATATTGCCGATTTGCAAAGGGCGGTACAGTCCGCGATCGCTTCCCTTGAACCATGCGCATACAATAACTGTTTCTATTCATGGGTTAAAAGGTGCAGAAAGTGTACTTCATTCAAAGGGGAGTACTTTGAAAAGGACGAATGCCTTTAGACAGATATTACGGAAAGGTATGTGAAACAACAGTCAATAATCACTCTAGGATAACTCGACGTCAATGTGACGTTGAATGACGTTGGGCCGGGTTTGACGACACCACGTTACCATAACAACAGACGTTTGATCATATTTGAAGTCAATTGTATGAAATTTTCACTGCAAATACAGAATTTCCTGGGCATCATGATATGCAAGTTTTGCGCCGTTCAGTAAAAATCTGAGAGAATGGCAGCATCTGTCCGCGTATTTTTTGAACACCCCTCGTATATCAAAGTTCTCGGACGCAACCAATTCAAAATAATGCAACCTATTCTGAGAGCCAAACATTTTCACTTAACTGGGAAACAGCACGAGGTAGTAGGTGTTTAAGCTGCCCTGTTGTTTTAAAACATAACCATCGTCTACGGTGAACTAAACGTAGGCGTGTTATTGTTACCAGTAGTTTCCCCTGTGCATAGTGGACGTAGACGTTGACTTCCATTTTCAACTGTCAGTCAATCTGTTTTAAATCTGTGTTTAAATGTGGGCTATGTCGGGTTAAAAACTAGATCACTAGGTCAAATCATAAAAATATATTGTTAACACTCTAGAAGCTACATTTCTCATTTGATGTTAAAAATATATGTATACAATTCCTCATGTTGTACCTAGTGTATCTGAGATGAAAATAAAGATATTGTCTGTCTGTCTGCCTTGGCTCTAACTTCAGAAACGAAGAAGTATCTTGAAGCAATAGTCGGATTTTGACCCGTGAGCTATGACCTTTAGGACGAGTCCACCCGTAGAGGTAAAACGCGGAAATACACATTGTCACACAAGTTATTTGTGGTGCAGGATTCTTTTGGGTATCGTTTTAGGAATCACTTGTATCAACAACATGAACTGATACTTTACACTTTACTCAACACCAAAACGTATGAACTATTCACTATCTCCACAATTCACTCTATAAATATAAGAAGCCAATTTTATTTAAGGTTCATGTAAAGTGTTTTTCGGTGCATTTTTGAAAGGTGATTTTGTGGTCATTTATTGAGCAATGTTGCATAATTTCATATCAAAATGGTCGTATTGAAATGAAGAAACTTATGAGATAGCTTACAATTTGAAAGGAAAACTGTGTATTTTGATTTTAAACAATATGTTTGGATTTGCCCCAAAATGTGAAACAAATCCTTCCTCTATATTGAAGAATATGCTTTACATGAGGTAGTAGGACCAAAACCCTGACGAAATCCACACAAATAACAACAGAAGAAGTCATGGAATATTTGACAATTTTCAAGGACAACACTATTTTGCCATGTGGGACTACTTATTTTTTCCAAAGTATGGTGGGCAACACCAGCCTCTGTCAAACATTATTACATGTATACATTTGCAGACTGTATTATTTTTTCATCCTTTTTTATAAATTTGATTAACTGAATCATACCTTGAGAAAACATTGAGAATCGTAGTTTATAAGCCCATCCTCTTCCTAGAATTCTTCTATAACTGTGTTTTAACGCATGTTGCAAGATTTATACATGATTATAACGATTTCATTGCGGATAACGATTACACAATTGCTATTCAAATCCCAGGTCTCTTTATGCGGCTAAGCTTGCAAACGTGTTCCTTACTTTGCACGTGCGTAGATACAGGTGTTTCACTGTAAACAGCGCTTCATTCATTACCGCGAAGGCAAGAGAATCTCTCGACACGGCCCGCTCGCTTCAAGGCGCTAAAAGGAGGAGTGACCATGGATAACGATATGTTTGAGAGAGACATAATGGGTGGTGGCAGCGCTATGGTCAGGGTTGGGAAAATGGGAACTCTGGAAATTGACTTGGTTATTATTCAATAAAATGCCAATGCTCAGCGTTACATCAATGTTTTAAATAACACAGTGATACGATTCATGCACAATAAAGGAAGGCCCTGGCATTTCCAGCTTGACAATACATGTATAAAGCATCACACGGCGCGTATCACCACACAATATCTTGCTAAAAATACATTAACGTCCTGCCTTGGCCTGTTTTATCCTCGGACATGAGCCCCATAGAACACATATCGGATGTATTTGATAACAAGGTCAGGTCAAATCATCAAATTTATACCATAATGACCTCCAAAGTGCATTTTGGTTAGAATGGCAACGTATTTGAAACGTTACGTAAAATCAATGAGGGGACGTATTCTGCAATGCATCCGTAAAATGGAGGGAACAGTGGTTAATAGTGCTTTTTTAACATCACTTTAAATGCGCATCAAGTAAAATGTTTGTTTCCAGATGCTGTGTGGTCATTCTTATTATTAAGAATATTCCATTTCGACCCCTCTCAACAGAATTATTCATTATTCAATATCTGATTCTCATTCACTGAATTACACAGATAGATTATATTCTATTGAATTCGATGTAAACTGAAGTGAGATGCGGTTGTTTATAATTATCTGTGAAAAGTGTTGTAATCTCAATTATGTTTTCTAATTTGAAGAAGATTTTTAAGGTACAAATATTTCTGTATGTACATCTCTTAAATAATTTTAAAATCCTTAATCATGTCACCACGCCTTCGTTGATGAGTCAGACCAATCAATTTTTAAAAATCAATCTTTCGGTACATGTAAGGTCTGACAATCCAGGAGTACGTTTAGTGGCAGGCTTATATACTTTTTCAACTCGTTCAATGTCTTCCTTTAAGAATGGATGCCATAATACCTGACAATAGTGTTTCCATATTGACCTGACGAGTGCTTTGTACAAAATTATGAAATAGCTTTTCACAATGTAATCATATATTCTGATTATTAAGGACAATATACTTTTGGATTTGTTATCCTTTTCAGCTAAATGACTACTTACTTTTTAATCCTTTTAAAAGATTACCACTAACCCCCCACACCCCCGCTATCACTAGCAGGCTCAATGTCCGCTAAGTTCAAAGTATACTGGTAATGTTAGTTGTCTCTCTCAAAGTGTATGGTTCTGTTATTCTTCACATTAAAACGCAACTGCCACTTTGACCATTTGTAAGGCATCTAAGTCGTGCTGGATAATATCACTTATAATGTCTTTGTTGTATAGTTTGATACAATAAGCGAAGAATTTCACAATACTACGTATAACTTCAGGGGGTCATCTATTATAAACATATGAATAATATTGGTCCAAGAAGACTTCCCTGGGGTACCCTACTTAAAACGTCTTTCCACGAAGAAGACTCTCCTTTCATAGATACATATTGCCTACGGCCAGTAAAAAAGTTACGTTTCCATGAAAAAACTGACCACTGATCCAAAATACTGATACTTTGCGAAGAAAACGTTAATGTACTATTATGTCAAAAGCTTTGACAGAATCTAAATATACAATATATTTTCCAAACTTCCATCACCCTCAATGTAGTGTGACTAATCATCCATGAATTCAAATAACTGTAAACGCAGGATCCACTAGAACGAAAACCAAATTGAGCATCAGATAAACTGATGTATCATTGTTTCTGACTAAATGTAAAAATCTGTACCCTTATCATTGTTTCTAAATACTTACAACTACTGAAGTAAGGCTATCAGGGTGGTAGTTGCATATACTCATGAACTATTACACTATTTTAATGTGTGTGTATGTGTGAAATGTAGAAGCAGAATATACGTAAAAAATAGTAAGGACAAAAACAAAGTGTGTATCTCTGCTCAAAGCAATCGTCTGGTGGCCCTACTATGACACCATAGAAAGCCAATTTTCGAACCCGTGCAAAAGTATACATGTAAATGTACCCTTGTACCTGACTTAAACTGGAATACTTTTACAGCAATCTAAGCTTTATATAATAAAGATCGTAATGCAAAGTGAGATGTTAATCAACATTACAATAGCCGGAAAGATGTGGATTTCTTGAACAGGTGGAAACAGATGATTTAAAGGGACAATCTCTTGATTTTCCTGAAACAAAGGTCAGCTGTACAGGGACGGAATTACTTTCGCGGCAAAAACTCCGCTGACGGATCGTGACATTCGGAGGAATTCATGATCGAAAGTATTGTGCAGTGCATTTATTTTATTGACTATGTATCAAACAACAATAATGTACTGAAAAAAGTTGGAAATATGGATATTAAAAAAATGAGAAAATGCGGATTAATCGCAAAAGTCATGGTGTTGGATATTAGACAACTTTCGGTGACCTTGATATAATTAACGGATATATTGTCTAACTGCAGTGATTCGTGTGAGTGAAATTCCATCAATCATATTGCGTGTTCTTGTCTCTTTCCGCACGTATATAACAATCGTCAATCGGTTTTGTAGATTTGAAGTAACTGGAATTTAAATGTTGGCAAACTTCTAAAAAATTGTAAAATGCAAATGGCTGCCTTTGAATCAAGCTTGAAGGGCCAATTACAAGGCCCTTTTCTGACCTTTGTAAGACATTCTGTGTAGGAGTATCCAGTATGTACGGGGTTCTTTGTATATGTTCTACCATATTTCCGAAAATACGTGCCATTTAGTGATTTGATATATTCTGCTGAAGAGGTTATTTTCATTACATGATCGTTACTCTTTGAGCTTCTGACATTACAAGTATACCTAAATTTATGGAAATTTAGGCATGCTCCTTTTCATTGACTAATTATTTATACTGTGTGAATATATTGTTAGCCAATGTGGTATAGTTATTGAGTATTACAACTTTTCAAATTTCAGTATTTTTTTCTAGTACAGGGACTTTACATGAACCTTAAATGAGTCCATACTATATATACAAAATGTGTACCTCAGGCATATAAGGGTATCACACAGCCAGTACCTTTAAAGTTGATATAAATAGGTAAATGCCTGAATACAAAGTTAATTCCCACAAAGGATATATTAGTAATGAGGATCCACACTCATATTTGGTCAGTCCACACAGGAATAGCTACACTAAGTATATTTTATGCAATGTAACTTGCCACGAGTTCCACCAAGGATAATGTTAGGCCATGTACCTTTAATTGCTTACACACAGTAACGCAAAGTCAAACAACCCTTAACCACTAAGGATATATAATTATATAACCACTAAGGATATATGTAACAATAGAAAATATGTCCACAAAGGTTCTCTTATATCTCCACTAAGGATGCAAACAGTATATGTCCACATAGGACACTGCCACTAAGGACAAAAGCAGATCAAAACCACAGATGTATGCATTAAAACATATTTGATCTGAACCACAGGTAACTGTAGCGGTAAAGTGGACTACGTGTTAACACTAATTATTGTGACACACATAAACAACTATTTTCCTATTTTTCTGACCTGTCAGGGTTATTTTTTAACAGAATAGTTCATAATGGTAAGTAGATAAAGCCTGTCTCACACAGAACACACGGCTTATAACCCGTGTATAACCGAGTTTACCGTATTGGAACCGTGTGTCCAACCGTGTTATGTGTGAGGTAACATCGGATCTATATAGTGGTACACTTTCCAACTTGAGATAAGCATGATCCTCGTGCAGCACGAGACAGCTGTGCTAATTTAACTGATATGTTATTCATTCTCAATAAACGTGTTTATGCTAAAAACTATTATGTCCATTGCAAACAGGTTGGAGCCAGATCAGACGCCGGGTAACCCGGCGTCTGACCAGGCTCTAATCTGTTTGCCACCTAGATTAAAAAGATAAAATTAATTTTATACAGTTTAGTGCATTGTGTTTGCGTTTATTCGGGAATTAATAATGCCTTCTCTACTGTACATTACGTACAATAAGTACAGCTTTCCGTATCCCTGGTTGACTGTACGGAAATCAACGAGTACGGTGATCATCCCTTTTAAGGTTTTAGAAAGTTCCAATCTAAATAAAAATAACTCTGACAGGTCATAAAAAACACTAATATGTAGTTCACAGGCGAGATTGGAACATACATTGTGGCGGAGATTGTATTTACACCCGTCAGGACTTTGCGGTCAACTTACGATGTGACATGAACTGTCAAACCCTAGATGCAATTTGGGTAGAAATATATCTCTCAAAAACCAAAACCATAGCGTGTGGGTTTATTTATCGACCACCAACTCAGACCAACTTTTTACCATGAATTTGAAAATACATGTATGTGCAATAACTTATTACTTGTAAACAGTGAAACCATTATTCTAGGCTAGGTGATTTTAATACAGGTCTTTTCAAAAAGTGCAGTTTACATGATTCTCTTAACGCTTTTTGTGATTTGTTTTAATTTTACACAAATTATCAGTGAACCAACAAGAATCAGTGAAACATCTTCTACAGGTACTTATCTCATACTAGTGTCTGATAGTGATAAAATATCTCAAAGTGGTGTCCTTTTATCAGCAATTAGTGACCACATGATCATATTCTGTACTAAAACAATTATGAAGAATCCTATTGGAAAACACAACGCTCTTTTTTATCAGGTTTTAAAAAACTACAACAAAGAATAATTTCATCATTCACTCTTTTCAACTGACTGGAGTGATGTATTTCTATCTGACAATGTGTCTGAAGCATGGGATAATTTGTGTCAATTCTTTTTATGCTTTGAATACCATAGCGCCTATTAAACAATGACGATTAAAACAAAGAACTCAACCATCGATACATTCAGAAATTTTAGACAGTATAAAACAGAGGATACAAAACAGATGAGATTTTAAGTGTGTTTAGAAAATTGAGAAATAAAACTCAGCACTTGGTGTTTAAAGCAAAGCAGAATTATTTCACTGAAAAATTAGTTGAACATAAAAATGAATCTAGGTCTCTGTAG
Organism: Gari tellinella; assembly: GCA_922989275.2. Taxonomy (NCBI): domain Eukaryota; kingdom Metazoa; phylum Mollusca; class Bivalvia; order Cardiida; family Psammobiidae; genus Gari; species Gari tellinella. Next base: position 61,087,875 of record OV277858.1, read on the forward strand.
ATAACTTTAAAACAGTAAATTTTACCATCAAAAAGTCTTCTGTTACCTCTTCGAAAATAGGTTTAATATTGATGGTGAAAAAGTGTTTGATAATCTGAATGTAGCTGAAAGATTTAAGTCTTTTTATACCAGGGTTGCTTCCAAGCTTGTTGAAAAATTGCCAGTTTGTACAAACACTTTTATGAAGTTTTTATTTTAACTTTTACTCTTCTAAGTTTGTTGTTCCCAATCGTTTTTCATTCAGTATTGTCTCTGAGAGTACATTTGAACAGGCTTGGTTTCAATAAAGCTAGATGTATGCATTAAAACATATTTGATCTGAACCACAGGTAACTGTAGCGGTAAAGTGGACTACGTGTTTACACTAATTTTTGTGACACACATAAACAATTATTGTCCGATTTTTCTGACCTGTCAGAGTTATTTTTTCTTAAATAAACTTGCATAGCTCAAAAATGGCCGCCACTTGGAAGGGTAAGTTTACCTATGACGGCTTATGGTCACAGTGTATACACGAACTGTACCATAACCGGATATAGCGACTAGATTTAACAACAAATGTTGACATTTCTTCACAGGCCTTAACTAAACATGTTAATTTTGGATATTTTCTTCGAACCAATGCAAGCGAACGTAAGTAATCGCCATTATACATGTATATTGTATCGTAATACACTTGTAAGTATGTACGTAGAGAGGCAATGGTGATCTGATTAAAAATCAGAACAGAATGTCGATTTCCCCCTCAAATTTAGGAACAGTTCTTTGAAAATGTCCTTTGTTTTAATCGCATACATTACAAAACTGTACTGTATGGTATCTAAATAGACTGCTAAACAAAGCCACCACCAAAGCCACCACCTGACCTTTTGTTTATTTTAAATCGCCATTTGATTATAAATTTATGCAAACTTTCTACATGTAGACTGTATCATAAATTATATTGCAATAATCTACTATCATTTATAGCGACTACTCACCAACGTGTATGTATGATATATAAAGACTAGATTCCCCTGAAATTTGTATGACATATAGCGACTAGCTATACACGATTTCGCAAATTCTGCTTGATGTATTGTTATGATTTCTTCTTAAAAGTTGTATCAGAGTGATACGCATATGTACGTGCAAATATCTACTACCATTTACATGTATAGTGTGGTCATGCATGCAACTGACCATTTCGACCCAATTTTCTGAAATGTTTATGACATTGCGACTTGCGAAACATGATTTCACCAATTCTGCATACTGTTTTGTTATTATATCCCAGGACTGCCATTTATCTGCATTTTTCCGAAATCTTCGGGCATACGGATTTTCCCCCAAATCTTCGGATTTCTGCTCTTACTTTTAAAAGTTGGATCTTAAGCGCATTTTGCGTTGAAAACATTGAAATTGGTTTCAATGGAGTCCTCTGATCAGGGTCTTCACTGTTTGTCACTTTGACATATATTGCAAAAATGAACCCTTAAAAGTAAAAAATGGACCAGACTTAATTGAAAATTAGACTTGTCCATTTGAGGTTTTAGGGAGGAAAAGGGTTTTAACTACCGGTATATATAAACTTAATCAAGGACTTCATTGCTTGTGCAACCATAAACATAATGTCTGCATCAGCTTTGTGGTTGGAAGGTAGCGGGTTTGATCGCCAGTTAGGACAAGCCAGTGCCGTAAAATTGTTAGGAGCAGCTCTGTTCTGGTTCTGCTTTGTAATAATAATAATAAAATAATAATTTATTTGTACACATTCACTTTACAAAATAGATAGCACATTAAGAAGAAAACATCACAAATAGACTAGTTCAGTTGTTATTTTACGCCAATATATAATAAGGATATTATGGACATTTAGGAAAAGAAATGGTGCACAGAATTGCCCGAGAAGTTTTGCCCATAAATAACAAAACTTATTTCCAACATGATCCAAGCTGTCAAATAGGGATCTTGAGTGACATTAATTACCGTAAACATAAGTGCATTATGGTAAAACGATTTGGAAGTAAAAGTAAAGGTATCAACTGGAGGGGCATGATAATTATCTTTTACATTAGATTTAGTTCCATAACATTGGATACCTCTCATTTTTGTAAAATGTTCATACATGCTTGGGGCTTGGTTATCAATATTTTTATAAACATGATTTGTCGTAATTGTTTACATCTATATTCCAAATTTAAAATCTAAGATCTGCCACACGAAGAGCTGTTCTAAAATGTTAATTATGAATGAAAAGCACTTTGTTTTGTGCAACCTGTAGTTTGTGTTTGTTTTTTCAGAGTTTAAGTAAGATTACAGAACTACGATGAGGATGCGTAATCTATATGGCATTGTATTAAAGAATAGTGTCTTTCTAAGAAATGTGTTTAAACAATCCTGCTGGCGATATAAAATTTAATTCTAGTCTTATTTTCTTGATAATATTATTTACAATGGAATCTTCCAGACATGTCTGCATATTAAACTGCACTTGTAGATTTGATTTCATGACAGTTACATTCACGTAAAAGTTTTTGATTTTATTTAATTTTATTCGAGATCCAAACAAAATACTTTCTGTTTTTCCGAGATGTAACGAGCGTTTGTTATCGATTAACCATTTGCTACAGTTTTCTTGTTCTTTTCCTAAAAAACGACTGATATAAGATGGATATTTGTAGAAGAATATAAGTTTCATGTATGGATTCAACTATAAACATTTTATCCCAATTTTTGTTTCAAGTTGGCAATAAAATCTCCTGTAATGTTTTGACAGTGTTATGCTTATGAAATTTTCCTTTTGTTACTTTCCTAGTTTAGTTAGTTGGTAAATGATCACTTATATTCAAAGGAAGTGTGCCAGACTGTGATATTTTTTCGGGGTGGCTAACAAGAACATGGTCTAATAAAGACTGAGTGTTGTTAGTAATTCTAGTAGGACTAGTGATCAGTTGAGTAAGATTAAACATGCTTAGCAACTTGGTATAATTGTCTAAAAGTCCACCTTTTTCTTGTTCTGGCAAATGTTAAAATTACCTGAAATGAACCATTCTATATCACTTCTGATTTTCAAATCATTTTTCAAATTCTTCATTAAATTCATTTTGCTTTGGTGGCCTGTAACAAGAACATATTGGAATTGGTTTGGTTTTCGCTGGATATATTTCTATCCACACCGCTTCAATTTTGTCACTCTGTAACTCTGTTTTTTTCTGAAAAAGCAAATTGTCAAAAGGAGGCATTGTCAGGTAAAAGGTTAAAAAGAGATTTATTTAATTTTGTTAAAGTAAAAAAAGTGCGTTTTGGACGTAAAACGATCCCAGAGTCGTCTGAAATCGTTACCATAAGATCGCTGTAATTCATACAGAATAGTCGCTATAATCATTTAGATCAGCATGTAGTCTGATTCAATAAACGATACAGTTTCAGTTTCATCGGTGCAGTACTTTCAACGTTGGTATTTAGTTAAATTTCACAACTATTGTGCTTGTACTGCTTTCGAAAGAAGAGTAGATAATTTTCTCAAGTTTAAAGCCCGATTAGAATGTCAGAATGCGAAAAAAATGGCGTATTTAACACGTTTGTGAACACGGCCTGGTGTAAATATTGCCAGGTGTTTGTTGGTGTAATGGAAATATTTTCTTTGGAAAGCTTGATAACGGAAAAATGACAGTCAAGTAAATATCTTAAATCAATGCACAGTATAATGTACGTTTGCTTTTATAAGTGACCTACTAAGAAAACAATGAAAAGAGAGGAAAACACCTTCCATACATGTCAGTGTGTCGCACTGAATCGATATAATCGTTACGATCTAGTCGCAATATTCGGTTATGGTACAGTTCGTTTATACACTGTGATAGTGCAAATTTAATAAAGTCTTCTTCAGTGAAACTGCTGGTCCAAATTTAAAATGATGTCATAAAAATGATCCATTGGTTAACCTTTACCAGTTTTCTGAAAATAATTTTCCTATTATGCTGATTCGGAGAGTATTGTATGAACGAGCCTTTGTTTCTATTTATAGTAATGTCTATTACATGTTTAATTTTCACCAATCAAAAGCTGCCTTTGACAACATGTTATTACCCTTATTGCTATGTACATTTTCCTGACATCTTCTATATCTCTATAAATGGATCATGTGTAGTTTAAACATGGGTTTCCCTAATCACCATAATTATACATTTTACGGCCAATTACCATACGTCGAAAGTTCTATATATCTATAAATGTCTCGTTTGTAGTTTAACATTGTTTGCCCTTATTGCCATAAACATTTCCCGGCCAAATAGCAACCGTCGAAAGTTCTATATCTCTATAAATGTCACGTTTGTAGTGTAAACGTTGTTTTTATAGTTGACGCTGTTTGAGCGGTTATGTGTATTTGTATAGTACACACCTCGCGTTACGTTTCTTCATTTTGAAAACATGTGATAACTTAAAGCAAGTTTAAGGTAGACATACTACACTCTAAGGCACAGTCTGCTTTACTTTCAGCCTACTTTAACAGAGCTTCATATAATTTTCGAATTTCAAAAACTAACATTCTTATGACCTGGAAAAGAACAACAAATACTCATTAGAACAATTCTAATGAGTATTTACAATAGGGTTTGATGGAGGCATAATTGGGAATGCTTTGGAATTACAATGTAGATAGTTTAAAATGTACTCCGCTGAAGAAAATAGTTCCTATATATACCGTAATAAATATGTGTCATATTTAATACTTTCCTTATTCTAGCAGGTAATAGCTTAAAGCAGGCTGAAAGTAAAGCAGAATGCGTCATATGGCGCATTCTGCTTTACTTTCAACCTGCTTTAAGTAGTCACCTATTTTCAAAACTAGAAACAGGCTAAGGGGTAAAGGGTTAAAGGGTTAAAGCCACCTGCTAGAATATAGATACATGTAATATGGTTTATGGTGCACATCCATTCCTGTATAAAATGTACTATTTTTCTTCAGTGTATGAAATAATCTAGTGCGTATCTGTGGAGTAAATGGTTAAGGTATTGACATGGTGTATTATCCAGGGTTCCAGATAAGGGGAAGTTTACTGCAGGAATCCAACATTTTCTCGCTCAATTTCGAACAAAATCCTATGGCGTTACTACTCATTAGAATCGTCTCTTTGAGACGATTCTAATGAGTAGTGACACCATAGGGTTTCATTCAGAAATAAATATTTTATTTTTTGAAATACTCCCTTTATCTGGAGCCCTGTTATCGAGTAAAAGGACAAATAAGCAATGACAACACTGACAGTGACATTCTTTTGTGAGGTTTATTTTATAAGGAAACAAAAAACAAAAACATCTCGTGTAGCTCAGTACATACCCCTTCATGCTACAATTACAATACAATAACACGCCGACATTATTCAAAACAAGGCTTATTTCCGCTTTCAAAACAGATTGCAGTTTTAAGCCATTGGACCAAACGTTTTTTACGCTTTATTTTTGCCCTCCACTGAATAAAAAAGATTCAATTTAGACATTATCTTTATCATAATAAATGTATTCTATATCTTAGCAAATGGAGGCGTAAAACAGACTGAAAATTAAGCAGAATGCTCCTAAAGGAGCATTATGCTTTACTTTCAAATTGCTTTAAATTTCACCTGTCTTCGCATCTATATTCAGGCTATGGGATAATGGATTTAAATGCGATCTGTCTGAAAATCAAAATTAAGTCTTGATTTGTTTAATTATGATATCAGGATTTCACTATAAAAACTCTACTGACCCCTGAAAACCTCGGATGTACAATTCCGGTTCCCCATTACTGAATTTTACTTATTTACAGTTCGGGGTTGTTGTTTTTTACAAAATTTAATATAATGTAAAATTACGAAAAGTGTACACACTGATCAGGGTCCAAGGTTATAAAGATTTTGAATTGAGTCTGTTATCGTTATCAAGCATTTAATTGGTCAGATTTGAGCGTAGCCTCAAATCTGACCAATCAAATGCTTGAGAACGATTTCAGACTCAACTCAAACGCTTTATGACTTCTGTAAGAGCACTGTGATCTCAGTTTACAATGTTTGTATTGGACAACAGTATTCTTAAAAGTTATACTGTCTGTAAATGACACGTGCTCGCGTCTATATGGTTCAATTGGATAAAGATATTTCAATGTATCTAGTCAACCATAATCGACCATACTGATCGATCCTTCACCAAGTGAAATCAATACCAATACTCAATCTCTTCCTCAATCGCAGCATACCAGTACAAACAAACTTATGTTAAAGGCATACATTTTGCTCAGCGGGATATCAGTTTGGACCGAACATGTGTATTGTGGTATGGTCCTCACAAGCCACTTATGTAGGGTTTTTGTCAGTAAAACCTCTCCATTACGACCGCTTAATTATGTTAAGTATTAAGTGTTTACGACAGGGGACTGCTTCAATCATGCTGACATTATAACAGAACGCTCCTATAGGAGCATTCTGTTTGATTGTCACATTGGTTTAAGCTGTCGCCTGTCTTTGATACAACCAATTTACCGTCGTTTAAATGGTCGTAATAGAGAGGTTTTTCTGTATAAGCTATCCTGTACATTATCCTGATGTGTTTGGTGGGAGTCTCTAAGGGAGGAGAACAATTAGGTCTTTTAAGCACTTTTTAACAACCATGCATATCTCTAAAGTAATCAAGGACAAAAATAAACCCGAAAGCTCCATATAGGAGATTTCGGTTTTACTTTTTTGCCCGCGTTGAGTTGTGACCTTTTCTAACCCCAAAACTGCCTATTCAAGAGAAGATCTACAATAGTTATTTGCAAACATTTTGGATCCTGAATAGACGCCGCTAATGCGGCGGTGGATCAGGACCTAAACAGTTTGACACCCTTTTCAATATGTCTAAAGTCAATGTAACTAAGCTTTAAATTTTAGTAACAAAAGCAGACGACGATTGTTTAAAATTGATTACGTCATTGCAGTGAATGGATTAAAGGCTGCTGGGTCATCCTCTTTTAAATGGTCTATTAACTCTTTCCTCCCTGAAACTTTAAATGAACAATTCCAGTTTCCATTTTAGTCTAGTCCATTTCTGACTTTTAAGGGTTGTTTTTGTCACTGTTTGGCATTATGACAAACAGTGAATACCCTGATCAGAGGGCTCCTTTCGGAGCCCTCTGATCTGGGTCTTCACTGTTTGCACAGGACAAGTGTACTATTCACATGTACACTGTTTGAAAAGGACGCCTATAGGCGGGACCAGGGTTCAAAGGGTTAACACAAGTTTGATTGTATTTCCTTAACTAAAAACATTTGACATAACGTTCAACCAAGGCTATATGTTAACAGTGTTCAACTTTAAATACTTGTGCAATATTTGTGTAAAATCTAAAGCAGTAAAATATTACTCAAACATATCATTTAAAGCGTATGATAACAAATAGGAAAGAGTTGTAAAGCACGGGCGTCTAGCAGTATGCTTGACCATACTTGCAAATACTGTATTATTCCATTCATGTAACTGACCTATACCAAAGGTCCTTTATTCATGCACCCCTGGAACTTTAATGCACATTTCCAGTTTCCAATCAAGTCTATTTAGACTGTATGTAAATTAAGGATTGTTTTCAGTCATATATTGTAAATGACAAACAGTGCAGATCCTGATTAGAGGGCTATTTTATGATCCTGATTAGAGGGCTCTTTTATGATCCCTCTGGATCCACACTAGTAGCAAAGGCCAAATGTAATCTTCACAGATACCTTCTTTGTTAATGACGAGTATATTCGTCGCTATGGTTGAATTTGTTAATCAATAATGTCACAGAGGTTTGCAAAGGTTAGGATTCCAAACTTCTAAGCAATATTCTGCACTCATATTCGACAGTTTATCTGGCCCAAATGCTTAAAAACCGTTTAAGTTGAGCCTGAGATTGTTCTATAACGTTTAATTGGTTATGCTTCAATTTAACCATTCAAAATCTTGAAAACAATCACAGACTCAACTCAAACGCATAATAAGTATGGGCCAAGGTAATACCTTCCACATAATTGCCTGCTCGCACAGTTTCTTAAATAATTTCAGTTTATGCATTCCTAACTCAAGAAAGATCTGTGCATGCAAATGTCAAAGCAGTTTTGATTCAGATCAGACGCCGATTGTCCGGCAAAGTCTGATCTGGATCAAAATTTATGTGCAAATGTCAATAATTATAGTGGTGCTTACTAGAATAAAAGTGAAACAAATAATCGGATTTGCATGCTTACTCAGAAAAAATATGTTTAATGGTGTAACTATAAGAAGTTCTCATAACAAGTGACATCACAGTCGTCATCTGGCCTGCCATATCTCCGGATTTTTCCGAATTCTTCGGATTTTTTTTTTATTTCTCCGGATGTTGATATCAAACAGTTTGGATCCAGATCAGACTCCGCGTTAAGCGGCGTCTGATCTTGATCCAAACAGTTTGCATAAGTATATTAGTGTCATAGAGTCTGTCATCTCAAAGGTTAAAGGTTCGATTCCTAAAATCGCATTTGAAAATTTAGAAATCTTAGGATTTTTATGAGCAACTTATGGTAGCCCTGGATCATGATGGCATTTGTAAATAATACTTTCATGATGAGAAAATAAGCCAAATCTAACTCCTTCTCTGCATTATTCCGAGTATACTGATATTTGCAATCATGTTGGACTCCCATCAGACGCGGCGTAACGCGGCGACTAATCAGTATTTAAACGATTTTATACTATTTTCAATATAAGTCAAAATACACAAAAATTGAAATTGAGAAATAAAAGCAACCGTTATTTTGATTTCAAAGCAGGTGACATCATGGCAGCGAAGGAGTTAAATAAACAAATAAACTTTGGTTGCGTAGAATGCAGTATCGGTGCGATATCGCATATAGCTTTGCTCGTCTCTATGCCTTCTTTGTTTGCAACCTTCAGTTTGTATCGACTACAGTTGAATTAACCCATTACCCTATACATACGATTTTCATGCATTTAATTTATTCCTCCACTAAAGCAAATACTCCAACTTAAAACAGTCATTAATAGATACAAAAATACATATTATCTATGTCCTAGCCGATGGTAGGTTTAACCAGGCTGAAAGTAAGCAGAATGAGCATTTATGACTATTCTGCATTGCGTTCAACGTGAAGTAAGTGGTCACCCGTCTTCAAAAGTAGAAACAGTCTATAGGGTAATGGGTTAAAAGAATGAAAGCTCAAAACTTGTTTGTTACACCTCTATCTTTGAGTTATGTTACATTTGTTGTTAAAGTCCCATTTATTATATATATGAATTATACTTTTCTCCCTTTTTTAAAAATTAAAACCGGTAATGACCAATTGTTATTACCAATAAGAAGTAAACGAACAATAAATAACTGAATACTATCCATAAGGTTTGACCTGGCAGTCATCACATTCCATCAACTTTCGTTGGTACCATCGGAAGTTTCCGTATACTTTATTTATAGATCACTGAAAACTTCAGGAAATATAGTTCAGTCGATTATCAAAAGTCACTGTATCGCAATAGCTTAGTGGAAAGTGTCATTGTCTCTAGTGTAAGGGTCGTGGGTTCGATTCCAGGGATATTTTGTATACGTCGGCTTCAGGTATTTTTATATAATTATATAGTTTACTAAAATAAAGCAGTAAACGTTTTGGTAAAGAACAACTTGCTGCTTAACGAAATACCAAAGTAACACAGAGTGCTTTCTGTCGTAGAGAGCTTTGCAAAATGTGATGTTGTTAGAAACACTTTTCTATCCAAGTTTCCTTAGGCACGTTACACTGTACTTTATTTTTAAATAATTGCATGTATGTCATGGTGTACGTGTCTACAATATAATAAAAGATTTTAAAAAAAATGCACATTAAGAAATATTACAAAACGAACACTATCGGGGATCGAACCTATAACCCTTTCGTTGGTAGCGCAGATACATAACCACTGAGCCATTACCGACTGTAGTTGCATTTATCAGATAATATAATCAAAGAATCGCTTTATTTACTATACACTGTAGTTGTTTCCGGAATATAAAAATAGCTTACGGAAAAAGACGGAATATTCATAAACTGACAGATCAAACCTTATTGACAAATACCAATATCACATATCAACAGCAATATTGATATAGTAAACCCCTTTATCGTGCAATTTACATAGCTTGAACGAGATGACCTAAGGTTAACACATTACCCTTAGATACAACATTTTACGCATTATTCCTCTGCTGAAAAATATAGTTCTACTTTATACAGTTATACGTGTTTACCATAAGAAACATTTTTCTATATTCTAGCAAATGGTAGCTTAAGGCGCATTCTGCTTTGCTTTCTATCTGCTTTAAATGGTCATTTCTTTTTTAAAACCAGAAACAGGCTAAGGAATATTTGGTTAACGGAATATTTGTACAGCATAGTGCTGCAGTGAGTACGTACCTTCGTAATATTACAGTTCAGTTTCGTAACTTAAACTGGCTCATGCTTTATATTTTACAAGTTCACGCGTGTTGAAACTGTAAAACATAGCGCAAATCTAGCTCTCGTGAAATGTACTCGTATTTCAAATCTAATAAGTAGTTCTAGCTTTGCTAAGTCCTCGAGTTATTGCTTCATTGTAATTTTTTGTAAAATAGATATGTACACGTTTAATGGTTTATGTAAAATTCAATCAAGTCAAGCCCAGAACATTTCATTTTCATACAGGAGAGAAACACACACCCGCCTCAACAAAAGTGATTGCTCTCATAATGTTATGTCTATTGTTAACCGTATGGATCAACATCAGACGCCTGCAAACTGATAGACACCAAAATCAAAAAGTTTTATTGTCTTAAAAGAACACGCTATTACATAACATATCAGGACCCAATGTTAGAAAGCGTTCGAGATGAGTCTATGAACATTCTCAAGCTTTTGTTTGATCAAAATTGAGCAGATTCTGCAATCTGATCAATGAAAGGCTTGATAATGATCTCAAATTGATCGCTAACGCTTTGTAACGTTGAGACCCGTTCAGATTTGTTTTAATGATTGCAGGTAACGTTATACTAATTTTATGCAATAGCTCAATATCAATTTAACAAAGTGGTATACAGATTTAAACGTTGAAACAATTACACATAGAAATAGTTTGCACTAACACTAACATAAATGCAATAATCTAAACTATAATAAATACATACAATTTATGAAAAGTATTTGAAAAAATATATACTCCTCTACAGTAGATATGTACACAAGTCACAATATAATTATGTATATGCAAAATTCACTTAATTGAAGCCCAAAATTAGACATTAGCCTGTAAAAATAATGTTATCATAGTAAATCAATTGACAAAAATCGAACGTGCCATACCTTGGAAAGTTCGGCCTTCTCTCACTACCTTAACCATTAACCAATAAATACGCCCTTTTACGCCTTAAAGTTATTCCTCCACTGAAGAATAATCACTCTTCAATATATACAGATAAAAATATGAACTATAAGAATTTTTTCTTATAATGTACCATGTGCTTACTGAAAGCAGACTGGAAGTAAAGCATAGAGTGTCCAAATGCGCATTCTGCTTTACTTCCAACAAGCTTTAACTGTCTTCAAACTAGAAACAGGCCACAGTGTAATTGTTTAATAAAGCAACACACTGAGATGAGTAGAGGGCCAAACACCACTGGCAGCAACAAATCGCGGTGTGTTGATGATGGCTTGTAAGAAAGCAGAAATATTCAAGGTAAGAAAAGTTTCCTCTGAGTCAATGGATTTACATATAATGATTTGGTGAATCGAGAGCAAGAGAACAATTTATATTTGTGTGACAAAGATGTTTGTGAGTGAACTGAACGAATATTCTCTGTGAAGGAAACTGTATTTAAACGTTCTAGATTCTTCCACAAGAGTTAGCCATTTATCACTGCACACCAACCGGTGTACCTAAAATATCACTGCGTAACTAATATAAGTCTCGCTTCCTCTGAACAAAACGGTACAGTCCATCTACAAACATCTTCATTTTCTTAAAGAGACTGAAAACCAAACGGTGTATTTGCAAAACAATAGAAAGCTCTCAGATAAAAGCAAATAAAAGCATTTATCGTGCATATGGCATTAAGCAAATAGTATCGGTCTAAAACGTCCCCAAGAAAAAATAATCGAATCGTAGTAATTTAAATATGTTCCGTCGCTTTTTCTACGCCGTCCTGTGGAGTAGACATTCGTTTTTACTCTTTCACTGCCAATTATTATCGCCTGTTTTAACCCTCTTACGCCAAAATATATAAATGTCGATACGAGTGTCAGTCCGTTTTTATCGCGACGTCTGATCGGGATTAAAACTTTTTGAAAAGTCGCCTTTGGCAGTGAAAGAGTTAAACTTCGCTACATACAATTCAATTATTATATGAATATTAGATGGTAGTTTGCGTACATTCAATTTGTCAACCCGAGAAACAGAATGTTACCTCGAGGCGAAGCCGAGCTTATTAACCGTAGCTGTGGAATCGTCTCGTTCGTATTTTATTTAATATGTTGTGAATACCAAATTAGTGCCGCCGTGTTCTTAACGCGGGAAACGACGTCGACGTCTACGACGTCACATTGTTTAAGTCATTACAAAAAAGAAAGGAGAACGTTTAGACAAGTAGATTGGAGACAAAACGTCTTTTCATTGTCTAGTTGGCAAATATCCTTCTCGGAAATTGGGGCAACTCGTTTGGATGCCATGTTTGGTATCGTCTGATGACAGTAATCTGGTTCAGAAAAAGCATGGATGCTTATTATTTTTTAGGAGTAGACACAGGGAAGCAAATCGTACAGAAAACGTTAAAAGTTGATAAAGAGTTACCTTCCCTTATAGATTTTCTGCGACATTCACATAGCAAAAAGAATATCATATAGAGTGACATTATTTTTTGGATAGCTGTAAAAGACATGCAAAATGTTTAATTTTGGTCTATGGGAAATTAACATTGTTCATGAAAGCGATGTATAATAAGATAAAATATACCATCAGATTACAATGTCCCCACGGTTGTGTGAGTTAGAGTGTAAACAATTTAGAGCATATCTTGCTGTACACTTTCCGCATCAGTTCGAATCCGGCCGAGCCCTTTTGTCTTTCATATGTATTTTTCACATAACTCCCTTTTCGATACTAATAGTTTCGCGTGGTTATAGGTATCTGGGGCCCGTTTCATAAAACTTCGTACGACATAAACAGTCGTAAGTCAAAACTTTAAAAAACATTTAATTTCTGACTTCTCTATCTAATTCTGTCGTGTAACATCTCTTTAGAATCGTATTTTCAAGACGATTCCAAAGAGATGTAACAAGACAGGATTAGATTAAGAAATTAATAATAATTGAGACTTTTATATTCTGACATACGACACCATTTGTCGTACGAAGTTTTATGAAACGGGCCCCTGGCATGCATTTACAAAAAAAATATGTTAGGCCAAATTTGGTTTCCAGCCTCAAGTGTAAATCAAATATTAACACACTAAATACACATCGAAGAAACTTGGCAGCTGTAATTTAACTCATTACCCCTTTAATACGCATTTTAAGCATTTAGTTTTTTCCTCCATTGAAGTAAAGTTTCTTTTTTATACAGTCATGAATATGGACCATATAATACAATTTCTATATTCTAGCAGGTTGTAGCTTAAAGCTCACCGAAAGTAAAGCAGAATGCACCTTAAGGAGTGTTCTGCTTTACCTTCAACCTGCTTCAAGTGGTCACCTATCTTCAAGCCTTGGAGTAGATTAAAGGGTTATGAGTTATGATATGTTTTGCACAGTAGAAATTCTATCAGCTTTAAAGAAATGTCATTTTACATTGAGTTGCGTTATTTGAACAGTTGGATATAATATTGCTAGATGATCTTTAAATCCTTTCACTTTCATTATCGTAATAAAGCGCATTTACAAACAGTTTTGATCAGGATCAAAACTGCTTGTCACTTGTTTTGAAATAACGTTAGTGATACTGACTTTAATCACTGGCACAAGAGTCATAGACTTATTATGTGTATGTGTTTACTGTATGTAAACCTCTACCGAAAACTCCGAGGTTCTACAGGTCTATAGACTATCTTTAACCCTTAGCCTTCCACTAACAACTATAGCTCCATATGCAAACAGCTTGGATCCGGATGAGACGCCGAGTAACTCGGCGTCTCGTCCGGACCCAAGCTGATTGACACTCGGACAACATTTTCAGCAATTTTGAGCAACTTTGAAGCTCTTTGAAACTTGAAGCAGACGAGAAATATAGCAGACGACAATTTATTTGGCGGGCTAAGGGTTAATCAGGTAGTTTGTTTGTTTGTTTGTTTGCTTGCGCTGCATCCACCGGTAAGTAATGTCTACTATATGAAGGTGGAAATCTAGATGGGTACACTCTATAGTCTCTATCTATTAGATTCTGGATCTAGATCCTATTTTTCCGGCTAGTTAGCAGTGTCTTTTGTTTGGGAATGGAAATAAAAAAAAAATAAAAAAATATGTGATTTGACTCTATGCCTCTACGTATAGGGGTCTGCTATCTATTAGTATAATATCTATTAGATATATATTCTTGATTGATAAGATTCCCACAACCGGTTAGCAATGTCTATTGTATGGGATTGGAATAACAAAAAAAAAGAAAAAAGAATAGATAGCTTGGCGCTGGGAATCTACCGGTCTGCCTATCTACAATTATATGACCATAGTGTACAGCCGATTCTACACTGTGTCATTTCAACCATACGAAATACTAACTTAAACGCATTCAATCGAAACAAAATCTTTTGCAGTCCATAGATAAGATATTTTTCTATCCAAAATACATTTCTTCGATTGTTTATTTGATTACGTAATTCAAAATTCAAGATTGAAATCGGTATTTTATAATCAAGTATTTTCTCCACCCCTCAACTTCCGATTAGAAGAAATGAAATATAAAGTTTGCGACGAGCGATTTGATTGGCTGATTGAATTTAGTAATTTGTGTGGTCGAAGTGACATGGTGTATAATCGGTTGTACACCATGGTCTTATAATAATAGATAGCAGACCGGTAGATGCCTAGCGCAAATCCACATAGTCTAGATCATATTTTCCTTTTTTTTTTTTTTTAAATTTCATTCCCTTACAATAACCGGTTGCGGAAAGATCTAATAGATATAGAACTATAATCTAGATCTAATAGATCTTATACTTATAGATACTAGATAGCGGACCGGTAAAGGGTCAACTCACTTTTTTTTTATTATTATTTTTCTTTTTTTAAATCCATTCCAATACAATAGACATTGTACTTTGTCTACAAACTACATGTATATATAGAGTCTACACATCTAGAGTTTCCCCTTCACATAATACACATTACTGATCGGTAGATACAGTTTAAAAAAAACCCAAAAAACAACACCTTACTATAGTCCACATACCTGTAAAGACTTAGATTCTATACGTAGTTCTTTAATCAATTTTATCGGTAGAGTTATAGATAGAAGAGTAACACATGCAAATAATACGTCCATGACTCTGGTGCCAGTGACTTAAATCTAATTTTGAAACGATATTGCAGAGAACAATATCGAAGCAGAAGACAATATGGCGGTGAAGCGGTAGAAACCTCACGATAAATTTGATCATGAACGTGTTAGTGTATAATATGCGAGAATAGCAGTACATACCACTCCTTCAGTAAACATTGGTTTATCAGAGAATGCAGTATTTTACCAACACATACGCATAATCTGTTATCAAATATGATAAATATTTTTCAAAAAAGTGATTAACGATAGCATTATTAAATTGCTCTTTTCTAATAGTTCAACCACTTCGGCCCTTTATCAAAGATTTATAACCGTGTCCGAATGCACGTCTCATTTTTGTTTCATGCACTCAGCCATAAAAATCAAAGAGGATTTGAGCAATTTATCGCTTTCACCGCCAAATTATTTTTGAGTTTTTTACCCATGCACCGTAATTGTGTCGTCTGCTTCAATTTTATTGTCTGGAATATCATTTCAAAGTTAGAATTCAGAGAGTATGACATAAGAAATATCGAAACGGGTGTCAAACAGTTTTGATCCTGATCAGACGCCGCGTAACGCGGCGTCTGATCAGGATCAAAACTGTTTGCAAATTCGACTTTAGGCGCTTCTGGCGGTGAAAGGGTTAAATACTGGCCATTCGTCCAGGTTGTTCGAAAATTTAAAACCCTATAGTATTACTATACATAAGAATAATAACATATTCTATGACAACAATGCTTATGAGTGGTCACGTCATAGGGCAAATAAAAGCCATAATTGTGTGTGCTGCAGCAAAGTTTTGATAGTTTGTAGTCAGGTCGACAATTAATTTGCACATACTAAAAAAGCTCCAACATTGTCGTGCCCTGCACAGACATATGGATATATAGTGTTGCCAGTAATGAATGATTAAATACATGTGCATACTAAATATAAAGCAATTAAAAATTGATTCATTTTCAAATGATTTAAGGATTAGAACCCTTATACAGGCCTTCAACTGGTGTACTTACAAAAAGTGGGAAAAAGTAGGAGGTTTTCCAGTGGAAAAGTAGGAAAAAGTAGGAAGATTTTCAATTAAATAGTAGGAATAGTAGGAACCCTTTGGTACAAATGTGTACAAGATAACCTATGAAATCATCGTGCTCATAGAAATTAAAGTAAACCGCAATCTTGAATGAAAGATATTCTCACCTCAAGACAGTTAATTCTTTGATTATAATTTGGTTCTACAGGCCCCAGAGACGTTCAGACATGTGTAGGGGGGTCCGGGGGCCCTCCCTCAGGACAATTTTGAAATCAAGCGCTTAATTTCCTGCATTTTGGCCATTCTAAGGGTGCTTGAAGATTCATTAGGCAAAAAGTAGGAATAGTAGGAGGTTTTGGAAGAAAAATAGGAAAAAATAGGAGGGTGTTTAAAAGGTAGGAAAAAAGTAGGAAAAAGTAGGAACGGTTGAAGGCCAGCTTATATTCTCTCTCTCTCTCTTTCACACTGCCTGTCTGTCTCTCCTAGTATGAAATAATTTCATTGTCTCTTTCTTTCTGTATCTCTTTGACTCTTTCTGTCTCACTGTTTCTTTATCTACCCCTCTCTCATTCACGATTTATCTGTCTCATTCTCTCTGTGTCTATCTCTCTCTCTCTCTCTCTCTCTCTCAAACCCACTATGTATGTCTTCTGCCCTTCTGTCTATTCGTCTCTATCTATATTTCTATGTCTATGTCTTCGTCTTCTCTCTACCCCTCTCTCTGTCTACTAAAAAGCTCCAACATTGTCGCACCCTGCACAGACATATAGACATACATGTATAATGTAAATAAAGATTATATACATGTACGTACACGTACATACTGAATCTAAAGCAATTAAGAAATGGTTCATTTTCAAATGATTTCAGAATAAGAATCCCTTATATACAGAAGACTCTCTCTCTCTCTATCTCTCTATCTCTCTCTCTCTCACACATACTCTCTCACTCACTCTCTCTCTATCTATCTCGCTTTCTCTCTCTCTCTCTCTCTCTCTCTCCCTCACACACACACATACACACACACTCTCTCTATCTCTCTTGATTTCTACAATATAATCCATATAACATGCAATGCCGACCTGGAACAGATAACTCTTCAAGGAGCTCTCTGATCTATGTCTACACTATTTGCATAGGACAAGTGTACTACTTATAGGACCACTGTTTGTAAATGACGAATATAGTGTATACTCTTTGCTGTGGTTGGTGTTTTAACTCTTAGCACGCTGGATAACTTTAAGATATTTGTTATTTTGCACTATAGTTATTATCTGAACATTTAACTACGCAAAGTATCATCAGCGTATCACACAGTTAAAATCCAGATAAGACACTAGTAAACCCGGAGTCTGATGTTGGCAACAGGTATTTCAAATTTGCCCACAATGTGATAAAAGAAATGGTTGCCTTTGCCGCTGATAAAGTACGTGTTCAATATTAAACTAGAAGTTAAGCGTCGGTGACTGTTATGTCACAAAGGTTGTAGTCGCCCGATCCCGAGTTGAACATCACCAGGGACACCTTGGAGCACTGGTCCGCGCCCGAACACGCACAGTTATAGTTGCACTCAGTTTTGGTCGACTCCACTAAGTTCTCGGTAGTTAGTTTGCAAATCTTTTTTTCACCCTGAAAAGGACTGGGCGATGCCGCTTTTGGGAACACCACCTGGGAAAACAAATAATTTAGTTATTGGCATACAGCGGAAGCCATTGCTATGTGTCAAATCTATTTTGTTTTCATATTTATTGTCATTCAACAAAATATATAATGTAAAGCAATTGTAGACACGCACACGTCATAATAATGATGTAAACTTATTAGAAGGGGAAGGCTGTTACTAACGTTGTAAGAACTTGTAGCCCGACCCTTTTGCACATATATTTGTATGTAAGATAACATTATTTGTAAATTTGAATTGTTATATTAACCTTTGTACAAATATTGGGCAATAAAATATGTTTAAACTAAATCTATTTGTGCCTAGGATTCTTCAATGGGGAAATATTCGATTAGTTCATTTTTATGTAAGGGGTACATGTACCTGGTCTACTTTTTCATTTTCTTTAGGTGATTTATATTGAAATTCCGTTCAGCAAACTCTGTAGACACTGTTCAGACGCCGTATTATATGCGGCGTCTGATCAGTGTCTATACTGTTTACCTATGTCCCATATGTGGACTCATAGTTTCAATTGAGTTCAACAGTACATTTAAATGTACAAGACAAGCTATATAGTGCACAATGTCATTTGCAACAATGTTGATTCCCCCCAAACACATCCAGAACTATTCCTGATAATTATTTTTTATTAATAGGAGCTGCCAGTCTGACACGAGTCAGCGACCTTTCCTCGGGAAAATGTTCCTTATTCCAACAATAAATGTAATACTAAAGATGTATTTATAGAATGAGGGGTTTTATATATGGATATTCAACAGGGTAGCGTTCACCCTTTTCATGCCGATCGCGACATGTCTGTTTTTCGCAAACAGATTTGAACCGGACAGGGCTGCCATAAGTTGATCTTGAATAATCCTAAGATTTTATTTTTTCTATTTTTCAAACGCGATTACTTAAAGCAGGTTAAAAGTAAAGCAGAATGCGCCTTAGCGTGCATTCTGCTTTACTTTTAGCCTGCTTTAAGCTACCATCTGCTGGGATATAAATCCGAAAGTTTCGGAAAAATCCGGAGAAATGGCAGCCCTGACCGGATCGAAACTTGCTGACACACTTTTTAACTTTTCTTCAATTTAGAAATGCATCTAACGGAGTGTGAAGGGTGAATGTTTAACAAGAGCCTTCTGGTGTAGTACCTTTCTACTTTGTAATAGTTATGAATGCCAATTCATTTTCTATATAAACAGGGCTGCCATTTCTCCGGATTTTACCTAAATCTTCGGATTTTTTCTAGTACATTGCGGCTTCAAGCAGGCTGAAAGTAGAGCAGAATGCGCCTTAAGGCGCATTCTGCTTTACTTCCAGCCTGCTTTAAGCAGTCAAGTGTCAACAAAACTAGAAACAGGCTTTAGGGTAAAGGTACGATTCTTTAAATCGCTCTTGAAAAATGCAAATTTGGAAATCTTAGGATTTTTCATGTCAACTTATGGCAGCCCCTGTTTAAACGGTGCTAAATTTCCCGCATTATACAAAAATTCCAGATCACCGGTGCTTGTCGTATGCTATGTCTCTCTCATTCCCCCTCTACACATACACTCATTATGTAATAATTAGTTGCTACATGTATGTTGTTTGTTCGTTTTTCAAAAATAAGAAAATAAAATCTTTTCATTTTGTCTTTTAGATACTTTTGGGGTCTGAAAAATAACGATGCACTCAAAATGGGGCTGGAGAGAGGCATAGCATACGAAGTGCACCTGTGATCGAGATAAGGAGGGTCACTAACTGTCTTATGTCTCCTACGATCCCAATGTTGTCACTAAATCTACTCATTAGAATCGTCTCAGTAAAGAGTTTTGGATGAAATTATAAAAATGAGAAATTTTGAAATGTTTTCTATCTAGCCCTATCATTATAAAGCGTTTGGAATTGAGTCTGATACCGCTCTCGAGCATTTGATTTGTCAGATTTGAGCAAACCAAATCAAATCTGAGCAATTAATGCTTGAGAACGATTTCAAACTCATCAAAAATGCTTTATAACCTTCGACGAATTAATCCTCCGAACGTTTTGCTGAATCTGAGAGGGTTCGGTCTTCAGAGGTTGTTCTGTATTTTTTGACAAACAAGCGATGTTAACCCTTTGCCTGCTGGTCGCGACTTTACTGATTTTTGCAAACAGTTTGGATCCAGATCAGACGCCGCGTAACGCGTCGTCTGATCTTGATCTAAACTGTTTGCCACTCGTCCTTATGTTTCTGTACTTAAAAAAAAGTTTCAATCTAGATTTAACAAATTTTGCAGCCGACAATTTCGAAACAGACGATCGCGACGTTACTGATTTTTGCAAACAGTTTGGATCCAGATCAGACGCGGCGTAACGCGGCGTCTGATCTGGATCTAAACTGTTTGCCACTCGTCCTTGTATTTCTGTACTTAAAAAGAGTTTAAATCTAGATTTAACAAATGTTGCAGACGACAACTTCGAAACAGACGATATTAACGAGGGATAAGGGTTAAGACTACATACGTAGGTGACTTGTCCAGTGGTTGAGTTGCACTGAATCCCCTTGCCCGTCAACTTAACATTGAACTCGTTAGTATCTGTCAGGGAGAAAATTGTCTTCGGCAGCTCCACCCACAGGAACGGTGTCGAGTCAGAAGTCGTTTTGAAAGGTAAATCCATGCACGTGCTAGAATCGTCGTCCAGTACATTATAGAACTTCTGTGCAAGTGGTTCACGCTTGCCAACTGATCCATACATAGGAGGGGTGTCTGAAATATAAACATCCCTAACTATAAAGACGATTCCTTAAAACACTCCGATTGCGGCTTTCAGCTTCATCACCATCCTGCCTTGAGTAATAATATGAGTTATTACTGACAAACAACCTTGTTGTGACTATAGGCCATGAGTTTACTGTCATCATCATCATCGGCCTCCGTCCGTCTCTGTAGACGATGGATTGCGCTCATTTGTTGTTGTTTGTGAACAGCGTCTGCGGTGGCTGTGAAGACAAATCCTTTAGTGACAGTCCCTTGTACAATCCACGCAGATGAATATTGTGTCATCTCTGGCATATGATGCCTTCCAGTTTATCCTCTGGAGGTCCCTCTTTTCAGATCGTTTCTCTTCTGACTTCTTCACTCCGCTGTTTACAGTATGCCGCCATTGCTTGCGGTGTGATATGCAAGTCTTTCCAAGCTCTATAAACTTTACTGTACAGGGATCTTTAACCCGATACTTCATGCATACGGCTTTATTATTCATCTAATTCATTCCCCTACTGAAGAAAATAGTTCCACTTAATACAGTAATGAATATGCAACATAGAAATACTGCATGATCTAGCAGAAGTTTGATTTAAGCAGGCTGAAATCGGGCACATTCTGCTTTACTTTCATCCTGTTTTAAATGACCACCTGCCTTAAGCTGTCTTTTCATTTGTCATTTTAGTCACCTGTCTGTGTCTAGAAACAGGTTATGAAGAAAAGGTTAAAAAGATCTAGTAGTATGCAAATCAACTTGCATACATTTGCATGTGGTAGGATGTGGAGTCGAACATTTCGTTTAAGGGGTAGAACTATAGGTTAGTTAAAACATATTTCATTTCATAATATATACAACTTTTATAAACTATATATGGTTTTATTATATACCTATAAATGATTTATAGAGATTCTCAGTTAGATAAATTTCATATGCGTCACAATAGATGTCATCACTAATGATGATATCACTTTTGCAGTGACGATATCATTTTTGTGATATTACGTCAAAATATATTTTGTGACGTGGCGCGTAAACATTTAATTGAGTGTGTTTCTTCTGTAAAACTTCATTAAAATTTACATGTATACTGACACGAAAAAAACACTGTGCACTTTATATTGAGTGTAACATTTTCATTACTAAGTTTAGAACACAGGTACTTGACACATACTTTATTATCTATTTTTTTTTTTTTTTTACTATACTTCTATTATAGATACAAGGTAAACAGCGCAATTCGACACCTAGTCTTTACTATCCACTTAAACTGATGCTAAAATAGACTCGATCGCCGATATTCTCTTGTGGTATCCTCGGGCAAGGATTAATTTTTCAATATCTACTTTTTATTTCATCAAATTCCGTCAAATAACGCCACAGTACGTGAATTATAACGAAAAATAAGCATAAAAAAGTTTTCTGTCGTTCTCTTGGTACAGAATTTATTGCCCAAAATAAGGGGTAATCTAGTCGGTTTGCACATTTAACGGCCTTTACGGCTGGAACTTTCACCTAATTTCATTAGAGCAAACGCGTTTGTGTCGGAACATGACCCTCTTCACTATCAGCTATATGAAATATACATGTAATTTGGCATGAAATTGACAAGTGAAAGACTCATTTCATTGTGAATGCCATTTTGAATACCGGAATGAATTGAATGAACGGAGCGATCTCATTGGTCAAAATTAAACAGGTAAAGTTTCTTTTAATTTTGCATTCTATGTAAATTATATAAAACTGATAATATTTCATTTAAAGATGATTTATAATATTTGGTGAAAGTTCCAGTGGCATAGGCCGTTTATTGTGGACAAATAACAGATCACCGCTACATGTACATTCGTTGCTATGTACCAAGAGAACGACAGAAAACTTTTTTATGCTTATTTTCGTTATAATTCACACACTGTGGCGTTATTTGACGGAATTTGATGAAATAAAAAGTAGATATTGATAAATTAATCATTTCCCGAGGGTACCACAAGAGAATATCGGCGATCGAGTCTATTTTAGCATCAGCTTAAGTCGATAGTAAAGACTAGGTGTTGAATTGCGCTGTTTAACTTGTATCTATAATAGAAGTATAATAATAAAAAAAAAAAATTTTTTTTTTAAAAAAAAGGGGGGGGGGTTTAATAGATAATAAAGTATGTGTCAAGTACCTGTGGTTTAGAATAGTAAATTTGAGCATAATGAGTGATAAAATAATTATACACACATTGCACTATTTTTTTCAATATTAAACCACCTCGATGTCATTCAAACGTACCGACGGCTATTTTGTAATAGTATGCACGTGTTGTCTGTGCAACATGTTATCAAGTACAGATTTTCACTGACCGATATCTTTACTAGTTATGCAATAATAAAATCACAATATATTTTAATTAAACTCGTTAACAAGCTGCCACGGCTTCAAGAAAACGAACGAATTCAGACACTTCAGCAACTTAAATCCGACATCAGCGTCTCTGACGTCACTGGGCAGTCTGATTTCTACCGAAATACCACTATGACCCTTCGACATCGTAACGGTCAAAATTGAAGCGTGAAAGACCAGTCATGATCCAGCAAGCCAGCACGCCAGGGTTGATACATCACATTGGTCAATACAAGATGAGGACATTACACACACCGATTAAAATCCATTTTCGTTTTCAAAAATTTAGGATTTGCAACTTGTACTTTTCACATCTACTTCATTCAAGCGTTAACAGTGCATTTATAAATATTTACATTCACTCTGTATAACTCTAAGGAAAAAATGAGGTTCAATTTTCAGTGAACCCTCACTTCAGATCTGGTTCTAACTAGTTTTAAAAATATTTCATACGGCAGAGAGATACAGACCAAATTATGATCTTCTTTTAGATTATCCGTTTGGGTATCTAGAAACCCCTATTTAAAGTCGGAGACTGTTCAATTAAAATCAAATTGCGATAAAAAAAATAAATGCTGTTTTAAAGGGAGATTATCATATTACGCTCCGTCATTAAAGCTGTACGCTTTCTCTCCCTTGAAAATCCGGGTCGAGCGGCTTTCTATTTATAGATTCGGCAAGTTATCTTCTAACTACGGTTTGAAATTGTTCACCAGAATTACATAGGAAAGTCGCTCGAACATAAAGCAAAATAACGCATTCACACTTTCTAAATTGGGAACGTAATGTTCCGTTCTGATATATTTAAACTATCCTATGTGTATCGGCCGGAAGTGTTCTAATAAAGGTATGCCTCGGATAGATATATGCGCTGTTTAGTCGCATTTCAGCGTTGCTATGCGTAAAGTGTGTATAAAACAACCGCCAATTAATTGTTTAAAATATGCTTTGATAATGGATATTCAGATTGAAATTTTTGTTTTAGTTTCTTACGGGCGTTCTTACGAGCACAGCGAGAAAGTTTACTGGGTAAAACCCTGAACTTATAATGCAATTACAGTACATGTAGTAAGGACTACTTTTCACACCATATTTAGAAACTGTAATGGCCATTACATCGATATTACATCTATCAAACCTATTTTGCCGGTATATGATATATTCATATACATGAAAACAAATCTGGCCAGACTACAAATTAAATGGACAAGACAGAAAATATAAATATAAATATAAGGAATAAACAACATCTTTTTGCCGCTCACGAAGGTATTAATACATTAGCTTCGGGGGTTGTTTATCGTAAACGCCCCTCGGGCGTGTACGAAACTTAACACCTGCGAAGCTAATGTATTCATACCGTCATGAACGGCAAAAAGATGTTGATCATTCCTATATTAAATGAATTTGATTAAAAAATAAAGCATCGTGTAAAAGAATTATTTACAAATTTTGATACTACATTTGCCTATATTTCTTTAAAAATTGATGGAAATTTTAATTCCTAAACAAGTGCACAGTTTTTTCGTGTCAGTATATATGTAACAAGGATAACGTGTAATCAGGAATTACCATAATCCCAGAAATGTTTAGGAAAAATGCGTAATCACTGGGCGTTTAAGGGAATTGTTGAGATGTCCATTTTTCAACTAATAAATATATTTGTGTAATCATGACATTTCTTTTGGTTTTAAACGTCATGCTTTCTTGTAATATCATGGTCAAATGAACATTCATACAAAGTTTCCCGTACAAGTGAATAAAAATAAGTGAACAGTGTGCATATAAGCCAGGACAATTAAAAAACCAAGACTTTTGTCTTGTTAATAAGGTTGATAAAGTTCATAGCATGGTGCTTGCCTTTGAACTTAATGAACTAAATAGGGTAAGATTCATTACTTTAACCAAAAGTAACTGCAAAATATTTATAAACATTCAACGAAAAGCGTCAAAATTACGCCCTTTCCCTCGGAGATTTAGGTTTTTCGTGAAATCCCTGATTTTGAAGTTGTTTCACGTATTTCCTGATTACACGTTATCCCTGTAACATATATAATAAATAGATTAATCAATTCTATTGGATTGATAAGAAAAACATAAACCACTCGAATGGGTTGTCATCTGGTTAAAAACTCGTCCTGAGAACTTGTTATATATAACCAGATAACAACCCATTCTCGTGATATGTTTTTCATATCAATGCAAAGGAAGTGAGTATTCTCTTTTTATTTTATACCTATCGATGGTTTATAGAAATTTCTCAGTGAGATAAATGTCTTATGTGTTACATTTGATATCATCACTAGTGATGATATCACTTTTGTAGTGACAATATCATTTTCTATCATGCCTTTTGTGACGTCACGCGTAAACAACTAATTTTGTCTGTTTTCTCTGGAAAAACCGTCATTAAAATGTATATAATAAATAGAATAATCAACTCCTTAGGATGGATTAGAAAAATATGTCACGAGAATGGGTTTTTATTTGGTTAAAAAACGGGTTCGCAGGACTCATTTTTTAGGAGATACGTGATATATTTTTCATATCAATTCAAAGAATTGGTTATGATCTATATACAATAGGATGGGAACGACAGCAAGAGCTTATTTGGTTCTTCTCCTTGGTAGACCTATAGCAGAAATAATATCATGACTAAAACACATGGCAGTACATGGATTGGATATAGATCAAATTAAATAATAGAAAGTAATAATAATAAGAGTGATACAAAAATCAGTTAAATGCGTTTGTGAAAGTTTAAAGATGTTGAGGGGATGCGAAAATGAGAATGAGAAATTGTGGGGAGGTTGTGGCAGGTTTTTTCAAGATGCAACTAAGTAATACTGTGAGTGGGTTGGTGGATTTGACTGTTCCTAGCACGAAAATGACGGATAAACAGACAAGCAAAACAAGAGTAACCATTTCATTTTCAATGACGTCATAAGCGCAATTGCAAACACTTTTGATCCTGATCAGACGTGGCGTAACGCGGCGTCTGATCAGGATCAAAACTGTTTGTTACATCTTTTGAAATAACGTCAGCTATACTGACTTAAAGGTAACTTTGAAACGATATTGAAGCAGACGACAATATGGCGTAAAAGGGGGGAAAGCCTCACGATAAACTTGATCATGAAAGAGTAAAGTACAGGTGTTAATTCTTAAAAGAAACATTTGGTTTTGATTATGTAATTTAGAACAACATTGAATATTCAACATTTTGCTGCAATGTAAGTCGAACATTTTGGATAAATGTATGTGGTAAAAGTAAGTGTTAAAGCACGGTAATTATTATGACATACCGGTTGTTTCCTGGTAGTCCACGGTGTTCATGCACATACCATCTCTGTTGATTATCCTCACATACCGAGTCACCACTGGACGTTTCAGCTTTACTGTCCAGTGAGTGGCACCCTGGGTAACTGTTGCATCCTACGTTTGATCAAACAAGAAAATATCTTTAAATAATCTGCGATATATTAGAACACCAGCCTAGGGTAGTGTGGCACATTCACCAATAAGAGTTTTTTTGTGTTTCAATCAATAGATTTCTGATCAGATCTGACTGGTTAAAAATCTTTAGAAACTATAGGTCTATTTAGAAATTAGACCGTCTTCGACGGAAAAAAGATATTCAACGGAGTGCGTGATGGAAGATACAGTGGAGAAAACGTTATTCTTTCCCAATAAACGCGTTTACGCTAAAACGTTTATTTCCACTGCAAACAGTTTGGAGCCAGATCAGACGCCGAGTAACCCGGCGTCTGATCAGGCTCCAAACTGTTTGCCACCAAGATAAACATGAAATATCAGAATTGTCCAAAAGTTGTTCTTTTCTACGTTTTAGCGCTGTGCGTTTGCGTGCGTTTGCGTTTAAACGGGAAAGAATAACAGATGTACAAAATGTATAATATATATACATGACATTGAGGTTTTCAAAGATGTGTGATACCTTCAAGGCTTGGATTGAAAAGCAAAAACAAATACAATTACAGTTACTATTTTGTAACATATAGCATATACATGTAACTACTAAAAAGCTATTATATAAAGAAATTCAAAACAATACTCAACAAAAGAATTAAACGGGCAAAAGTATAAGTTCATAATGTTTTTTTGAAAACGAAAACATTTTTCAAATTAAAAGAGCGAATGTATGTTTAGGTCCTTAAGATTGAAAAATAAAGAAACACAAGTCACTATGTGCAAAAACAGTCATGGTCGAATAGATTTAAGCGGACATGTATCAAAATCCCGGTTTTTCAACGTCCACTAGATTTTCAAACAATGTTGCTGTCGTTTCTTCAATGATTCGTTTTACAATTGTTTTCGTTATGTCGAGTGCATATTTTTGTTTTAAAGCAAAATTCTAACATACCTCGCTCACACCCCTATATAAGCGAAGAAGTACCGTCTCGGTGTACGAATTTTCAGTAGAACACTCACGCGCTAAACGTTCTAACGTGACGTCATATGGCTTCTAAAATGCGTACGCCAAGAAATGTAGCGCCGTTGCTTCGGTGCAAATTTAGGTTAAATTTTGTTTTAGAATCGAAATAATAAATTAATACCAGTGTTTTATCGTGCAATCGAACACTGGTAGGAGTTGAGATGCGTAGTAATTTAATCACGAGGCCTTTAGATGAATTCATTTTTTCTTAAGTAGATTGCATATTGATTTAAAATTTGATAAATATGCCTTAAAGACGCCGTTTGTGTGCTTGGATATCTGCTAGATGGTCAGACTAACGTTATGTTGTGGCGGAGTTTAACGCTAGCAAGGGCGACGTCGAAATGTTGTGGTTGTTGTACCTGGGCACCGGGAAGGTAAGTTGGAGACCAGGTCAAGGTCATTTGAAGGTCACACATAAAGTACAGGACCCGACGTTGTCACTTATGGCATGACGGTGATGATACCACCGTTACGCTTAATATAGTTTATAAACAGACGTATAAGTTCTCTGTTCAGGTAGTCCAGTCGTGCGACCGGCCTTGACCCCACATCACCGAAGATGTCATACGGTGATTAGCCCACGACCATGCCATTTGAACGTCAAGTTTTGGCAACGTTTTGTGGACTCGTGAGTCAAATTTCAGTTTGTATTTCAATAAAGGGTGCACACGAGTGTAAATACAGAAAAAAATAACGATTCTTGGACTGAGGTTTTTCAGAGCATGACCAACCCAGAAAAGGGTCAGGGCTCGTATGGGTTACAACGGTTACACGGACCCTAACGTCTTCAGGGTCTGGTCACTGTCCAGTTTGGGATGCAGGGGCGAGACTCTAGACGCTTTCTAGCGCGTTTACACTGGAATTTTGGGTTCAGGTTTCATCCTGACAGACGACAATGCTCGACTGTACCGAAAACGTATGGTGGACCAGTACCCGGAACATGAGGTCATGGGTGAACTGGTGAACTGGCCAGCAAGGTCACCAGACCTCAATCAAATTGATAATGCATAGGACATACAGCATCGCCGGATATCCGGTCTATATCGGCACTTAAGGACTGTCGAGGAGCTAAAAGACATGCTTATTGAAAAAGGGTACAGACTTCCCATTGCACATATTCGCCCGTAAATTTTCGGCTTTCCCCGCATATGCCAGAAAGAGATTAATGGACACACATGATGCTAGCTGTAATTTAAGAGAAGAACCTATAAGCTGGGGCTCTTGGTTATGTTGTTTGTTACCCCACCCATCTAGTCTGGCACGCATATTTTTTTAGGGTAGTTGTGTTTTAAGGAGAGTTGTGATATCGTTTCTACTTTTTCTAAAGAAAGAAGTTCCCTACAAAGAAGTTAACATGTAATTTTACATAATACTGTCAAAATTTCTCGGAATAAACTTACGTTTATTTATTTGCTTTACCCTATATGCTTGCCCCTTTAGTTGTTTTATTGAGAATTTTTTAAACCTTATCTTACTGATTGGACTCACAATTCATCTCCAGTATAATTGTGTAAGAACACAGACCATCCTGCACCTAAACCCTTTGCAAAATCAGACTGTTCGGGTGTAAATCAGGTGGTCAAAAGATTTCTGATCGTTTATCATTGATTGGTTTAAAGTAACATTATTCAACTCCGCTGAAAATAAAATGTACAGTCGAAACCAATTAGCTTAAATTCGTTTATGTCGAATTTATTGTCTTTCAAATTTAAACTTGACTTAACCACTTACCAGTCACAATGCTTAGTCACTTACCAGTAGGGATGGCAACGGTTAATCGGTTAACCGGTTAACCGTTCGAATTTCCGATAATCGGTTCGAAAAATCGGTAACCGGTTAATCGTAAAAAAAATAATAAAATATTAAAGTTCTGAACTAAACAGCAGAATTTCCATTAACGTTCTGTTACAGAAGATATTCGCTGTCACACAGGCGGCGTTAATTTGTTTAGGTCTGAAGGAAATAGCCCGATAGTATTGGTTACATTAAACAAGAGGAATAAATAACCAGTCACATCATTACAGTTAGGTTTTGTTTTTTGCAAATCCTTTAACGATCTTGCACATACCGGCAACACTAATTTAAAATTATACTCGCCACGGCTTTAAACAGGGGTACCATTAAATTATGAACAGGGTAGTTTTAAAAATTACATGTATAATTATCTAGCTTCTATATCAGACAAAACCCATCAGTACATGTAGAAAAAACATGTATTTAGTAAAATGCACGTCACGTAATCCTTTTTTATGACAGATGAAAGGATAACGTTAATTTTATTCAAGTAAATTGATCTGGATTATAAGATCTGCATTAAAAGGATTTGGATAGTTGGCTTCGACTTACATGCTCATTTTATACGTGTCTATATACTGAAGACTGTGTATCAATTAGTTCAAACCCCTTCATCGCCACATTGCATGCTTTTAAAACGTCGTCAGCACTTTTGTTTCGACTATAGATTAAGATCGTTGTATTTATTTTGTCAATTATCAATAGGCATTAAGGTAAAATTTATAAACTTTACATCTTACAAAACATATTTGATATGTTTTTAAGTAATAATAAATGCCAAAGGCTAAAATAGCACATTGAATATTAACAAGAATAAGGGCTCTTTATATATATATATTCCTGAATTAACTATTGCATATACTTAATGATTTTATTACTAAATACATTTTTACAACATGTTAAAGCTTGAAATCTGTGAAATATATTAAATAAATAGTGTCCTTTGTATGAAAAAATTCGAACTATGTTTTATGTATTTCAATAAAAATAAAAAAATACATTTAAAATTCTAAGCTCAATATGAGAGAGAAAAAAATGTGTTATTGTATATGTTATACTTAACATATATCATTATTAAAGAATCGTTATATCGTTAAACTACAAGGTAATTTACACATGAGGTCGCTATTCTATAGGGGTTATATTCTTCGTAAGGGATCAGTTTCTTTCGTGTGCCGCGGTCGAAATTTTAAGACCGGAGAACCAAAATACTATAACCGGGGGTTAAATAATTTTTTTTTACCGAGGGTCACTTTTCTATGAGGTCAATTTACACAGTTACACCGGCGTTCAAGTAAAATTATCTTTTGTCGCAACTTTCAGGTACTATTGAACGGTTAACCGGTTAACCGCTCGGAATTTTAAACGGTTATCCGGTTAGTCAAATGACCGATTATTTTCATCCCTACTTACCAGTCACCGTGCTTATCCACTTATTGTTCTGCTGGCTTAGCCACTCAACAGTTTGCAGGCTTAGCCACTCCCCAATCACCATGCTTAGCCACTCTACAGTAACCGTGCTTTGCCACTCACCAGTAACTTTTCCACTCACCAGTCACTATGGCTTAGCTCACCAGTCTGCACACTTAGCAACTCACCAGTCTGCAGGCTGAGCCTCTCACCAGCCTGCAGTCCTGCAGGCTTAGCCACACACTAATCACTATGCTTAGCCACTCAGCAATCTGCAGGTTTAGTCACTCAACCATCAACGTGGCTTAGCCACTCACAAGTCAACATGGCTTTGTCACTAACCAGTCACCGGACTAAGAAACTAACCAATCTACAGACTGAGCCACTCACTAGTCAACATGCTTAGGCCCTTCACCCTTCAACGTGGCTTAGCCACTCACCAGTCGACGTGGCTTAGTCACTAACCAGTCACCGGACTTAGAAACTAACCAGAATGCAGGCTAAACAACTCATCAGTTTGCTTGCTTAGCCACTCATCAGTCTGCTGGCTTAGCCACAACCCAATCACCGTGGCTTAGCCACTCACCAGTCTGCAGGCTTAGCCACTCAACAGCCACTGTTGCTTAGCGACTCATCGGTCTGCTGGCTTAACCACTTAACAGTCACAATGTTTAGCCACTCACCAGTCACCGTGGCTTAGCCACTCACCAGTCTGCAGACTAAAGCCATTCACCAGTCTGCAGATTAGCCTCTTACAAGTCCACAGGCTTAGCCACTAATCTGTCAACGGACTTAACAACTTACCAGTCTGCAGGCTTAGGCACTCACAAGTGCCCATGTTTAGCCACTCACCAGTCACCACTAATCAATATACAGGCTAAGCCATTTACCAGTCACAATGCTTAGCCACTAACCAGTTACCGTGCTTTGCCACTAACAAATCAACGTGCTTAGCCACTCACTAGTCACCGTGGCTTAGCTCACCAGTCTACAGGCTTAGCCATCCACCAGTGTACAGGCTAAGCCACTCACAATTGTGCAGGCATAGCAATTCACTAGCCTGCAGGCTTAGCCACTAACCAGTCTGCAGGCTAAGTCACTAACCAGTCACGGGACTTAGACACTCATCAGTCTGCAGGCTTAGCCACCCACCATTCCCCAGCCTAATCCACTCATCAGTCATCGAACTTAGCAACTTACCGATCTGCAGGCTTAACCACTCACAACTCTGCAGCCTTAGCCACTCACCAGTCCACAGGCTTAGCCATCACCAGTCCCCGGGCGAAGGCACTAATCAGTCACCTAACCAGTTTGCAGGCCTAGCCACTAAACAGACACCGTTTTAGCCACTCACCAGTCACCGTGCTTAACCACTCACCAGTCACCGTGCTTAGCCACTCACCAGTCTGCGGACTTAGCTCACCAGTCTACAGGCTTAGTTACTCACCAGTCCCAGGGCGTAGGCTCTCACCAGTATGCAGGATTAACTCACCAGTCTGCAGGCTTAGCCACTAACCAGTCACCGTGCTTAGCCACTCACCAGTCTGCGGACTTAGCTCACCAGTCTACAGGCTTAGTTACTCACCAGTCCCAGGGCGTAGGCACTCACCAGTATGCAGTATTAGCTCACCAGTATGCAGGCTTAGCCACTAACCAGTCACCGTGCTTAGCCACACACCAGTCACCGTGCTTAGCTACTCACCAGTCTGCAGGGTTAGCCACTAACCTGTCACCGTGCTTAACCACTCGTCAGTCTGCAGACTTAGCTCACCAGTCTACAGGCTTAGCCACTCACCAGTCTGCATGCTTAGCCACTTACCAGTATACAGGCTTAATTCCCCAGTATGCAGGCTAAGGCATTAACCAGTCACCGTGCTTAGCCACTCACCAGTCACCGAGCTTACCTACTCACCAGTCTGCAGGCTTAGCCACTTACCAGTCACCGTGCTTAACCATTCACATGTCACCGTGCTTAGCCACTCACCAGTCTGCAGACTTAGCTCACCAGTCTACTGGCTTAGCCACTCACCAGTCTGCAGGCTAAGCCACTTACCAGTTATCGTGCTTAACCACTCACTAGTCTGCATGCTAAGCTACTCACCAGTCACCGTGCTTAGCCACTCACCAGTCACCATGCTTCATAGCCACTCACCAATCTGCAGGCTTAGCCACTCACCAGTGTACAGGCTTAGCCACTCACCAGTCTGCAGGCTTGGTCACTACGAACTCGTAAAAACTGTTTGCCACTCAAATCCTAACAAATCCACAACATTATCAACAACCTTCCACTGCCGACATTTGACTAAGTTTGCTACTTTTCATCGTCTCTCAATATGGAAAGTCATAACAAATTTCATACTTTACAGTGGAGAAAACGTTATTCTTTCCCAATGAACGCGTCTAGGCTAAAACTATTATTTCCCTTGCAAACAGTTTGTTTTGAGCCAGATCAGACACCGGGCAACCCGGCGTCTGATCCGGCTCCAATCTGTTTTCCGCTCAGATTATAATGAATAGTCAGAATTGACAAAAAGTGGTAATTTTCTATATTTTAATGCTTTGCGTTTGCGTTTCGTTTGCGTTTAAAGGGGAAAGAATAGCGTTTTCTCCACTGTACTATACTCTACGTACCGCGAGCGAGACATCACGAAATATCAGACCGTCTGGGCTCCATTGCAGGACTGTGTTTGGCGGCAACCCACCAGGCATGTATTGGTTCTCGATTTTAATCTCAGAGATTTTCTTTGTCTCTCCGAAGTCTGTCTGAAAGAATTAATTTTGTTTTAAACAGTAGAATTCCTATATAACCACAACTCAATTTATTTCACTATTTGTTGTTCAGACAGGTGGTCGCTTAAAGCAAGGTGATATGAAAACAGAATGATGGCTTTCTGTTTTACTACCAACTTGCTTTAAGCAACTACCTGTTTTAAACATCTACATGTCCTTCATACAATCAATCAGCCGTATTTAAGTGGTCGTATTAGAGGGGTTTTACTAAGTATTATTTTAACAACATTTGCTATGTCTTGAAACACAGTTTATATAACTAAGCCATGATTAAATGCAAGGTTTATATAACTAAAACATGATTAAATGTCAGGTTTTTTATAACTAAAACATGATAAACTACTAGGTTTGTATAACTTAAACATGATTAAC
Source organism: Gari tellinella (assembly GCA_922989275.2). NCBI lineage: Eukaryota > Metazoa > Mollusca > Bivalvia > Cardiida > Psammobiidae > Gari > Gari tellinella. The sequence continues at coordinate 61,122,007 of OV277858.1, forward strand.
TGCCAGGTTTATATTACTAAAGCACAGTTAAATGCCAGACTTAAATAACTATAGCATAATTAACTGCCGAATTTATATTACTAAAACATGATTAACTGCCAGATTGATATAATAAAAACATGATTAACCCATGATTCATATAATTAAAACACGGTTAAGTTCCAGATGTATGTAACAAAATCCTGAAAAATTGCAAAATTTATATAACTAAAATACGATTAACTACCAGGTTAATATAACTAAATATGATTAACTGCCATGTTTATATAACTTAAAGACGATTAAATTGCAGACGTATATATCTGAAACATGATTAATTGCCAGGCTTATATAACTTTAAGGCGATTAACTAACTAACAGGTTTATATAACTAAAAACGAATAACTGCCAGGTTTATATAACTAAAAACGATTAACTGCCAGGTTTATATAACTCAAACACGATTAACTGCCAGGTTCATATCACTAAATTACGATTAACTGACATGTTCATATAACTAAAACACGATTAACTGACTGGTTTATATTACTAAAATACGATTAACTACCATGTTTATATAACTGCATTATGATTAACTGCCATGTTTACATAACTTAAACACGATTCACTGGCAGATTTATATATCGGCAACATAATTAATTGCTTGGTTTATATAACTAAAAACGATTAACTACCAGGTTTATATAACTCAAACACGATCAACTGCCAGATTTATATAACTAAAATACGATTAACTGACAAGTTCATATAACTAAAACACGATTAACTGACAGGTTTATATAATTAAAAAGCGATTAACTGCCAGGTTTATATAACTCAAACATGATTCCTTGCCAGGTTTATATAACTAAAATTCGATTAACTGCCAGATGCATATAACTCGAACACGATTAACGACCAGGTTCATATAACTGAAACATGATTAACTGACATGTTTATATAACTAAAATACGATTAACTGCAAGGTTTATATAACTTAAATATGATTAAGTGCCATGTTTATATAACTAAAACACGATTAACTGCCAAATTTATATGTCTGAAACATTATTAATAAATTTATAGGTTTATATAGTTAAAAAAAGATTAACTGCTAGATTTATATAACTAAAATACGATTAACTGACAGGTTCATTTAACTAAAACAGGATTAACTGACAGGTTTATATTACTTAAATATGATATACTGCAAGGTTCATATAACTAAACTATGCTTAACTGCCAGGTTTATATATATAAAACATGATTAACTGCCAGGTTAATATAACTAAAACACGATAAACTGACATGTTTATAAAACTATAATACGATGACCTGAAAGGTTTATATGACTAAAGCACGATTAACTGCCTCGTTTATATAACTAAAAGATGATTAACTTTAAGGTTTATATAACTAAAACATGATTAACTGACATATGTATATAACTTAAACATGATAAAGTGCCAGGTTTATATAACTTAAATACAATTAACTGCAAGGTTTATATAACTAAAATACGATTAAATCTCATGTTTATATTACTAAAACATAATTAACTGCCAGGCTTATATAACTTAAAAATGATTTACTGTCGGGTTTATAAAACAATATTAACTGCCAGGTTTATATAACTTAAACATGATTAATTGCCAGGTTTGTATAACTTAAACACGATTAACGGCCAGGTTTATATAACTAAAACATGATTAACTGCCAGGCTTAAATAACGTAAGCACAATTAAATGCCAGGCTTAAATAACTAAAGGATAATTAACTGCTGAATTTATATATAAAATACGATTTATTGTCAGGCTTATTAAACTAAAACATGTTTAACTTCCAGGTTTATATAACTAATGCACAATTAACTGCCAGGTTTATATTAATGGAACATGATTTACTGACAGGTTATATAACTAAAACAACACTAACTTCCAGGTTTATTAACTAAAACATTATTAACTGCCATGTTTATATAACTTAACACGATTAACTGCCAGGTTTATATAACTAAAATACGATTAACTGCCAGGTTTATATAACTTAAACACGATTAACTGCCAGGTTGATATAACTAAAAATACAATTGACTGGAAGGTTTATATAACTAAATACGATTTACTGCCACGTTTATATAGCTTAAATACGACAAACTACTAGGATTATGTAACTATATATATCACGCCGACATTAATTAGTTTGTATATACATGTATATATATTTAAAAACAGGCTTTTAACTACTTTTATAGGGAAAAACAGCCTATGGCGGGACACAAAGAAAGCAGGCAGTTTTCTGACATTACTTTTAACATGTATAAAGTATTAACTTGTATTTGAAGATCCCCATGTGTTATCACTGAGTGTTCGATTAACCCATTCACTGCCATAATAACATCAGTTTTGAACAATTGTCGTCTGCTTTTATTTCTCATTTTTGAAGCTTAGGTATTTGGAGTTAATAAAAAGTTCAATGAGTGTAAAACAGTTAAGGTACTGACCAGATGCCGCTTTTCTCGGAGTCTGATAAGATTAAGAATCTAAACTGTTTGCAAATAACTTTTATACTCGGATTACGACAGAGACGGGATAAAATCTAACTAATAGTCCAAACATGAACGTATTATGTACAAATTGGCTTTGTGACGACTGTGATGTATTTTCACAGAAATAGTTTACTACAACTATTCGTTTGTCAAGGCGGCTGACCTGGCTGATAACTGATTGAATGCTTTGTCGGTGTTGTTTTTTATTGTTATACAGATCCCTCTTATCTTAGTATTTACTTTTTTGCAAAACACTGTGAGTATAAATTAAATATTCCGCTTTGCCGTATATACATACTTTTTTGTTTCAACACATATATAAAACTTGATACAGCAGTATTCCAAGTTTGGTTTGTCTAGCAGTAACACTTTTAGAGTAACAAAGCTAAATAAAAGTAACTTTACCCCTTCACTGCCTTACCCCGAGTACAATATTTATTTGCAAACAGTTAGGATCCTGTTCAGACGCCGCGTGACGCGGTGTCTGATCAGGATCCAAACTGTTTGACACTCATTTCAAAATTTCTTAAGTAAAAAACGCCGAAATTTAACTTTGAAAAATAAAAGCAGACGACAATTGTTTTAAAATTGATGACGTCATGGCAGTGAAGGGGTTAAAACTTGGCTTTAATCTATATGTTTGACGACGACTGCGACATACGTCGCGCTTCCGCTCATCCATTGCACCGAGACAAAGTCAATGAATAATATACATGTCTAGTTGACTCAATTTTGTAATAGCCCTTAACTACCTACGTACGCCTCTTCACGCCATTAACTAATCATCCACTGAAGAAACTATTTCCGTTTTTATACAGTAATTAATGTGCAACATAAGAAATATTGATTGTTTAGAGTTGGCACCTGTCTTTAAAACGTGGTTATGGTGTTCAGGGTTAAAGTACTACTGTTGTGGGTTCTTGCTGGGATGTTTTATGAGTAAAGCGAACTTCGGACATTGTAGATCGTGCAGATCCTATTCCATTACCGCACTCTAACGAATGCCAAAACATTGGACACCGATTAGAAGCCGCGTTCCACCGCGGCAGTAAGTCAAACTTAAAGATACATCTAATATTTCATTTCTCCATCTAATATTGTCTTATGACACCTCTTTGGAATCGTCTTGAAAGGAAAAAGATAATTGAGAAATGTAGAATCTGATTAACAGAACAGAAAAAAACAGAAAATATGTTTCATTTGACTTTATCTGGAGCGCTGAAAATGAAGCGGTTAACCCTTTGACATTGTCGTCTGCAAAAGTTGTTCAGTTTAGATTTATGCATTGTTTAAATTAAACAAACCTTAAGACGACTGTCAAACAATTTGGATCCAGACGCGGCGTCTTTCTAGATTCAAACAGTTTGTAAACTCCGTAAAGTTACGACCAGTAGGCACCAGGTTAAACTATGAGATCCCGTCAAAACGTGTAAATAATATTCACTGGCGGTTGAGGGTTAAAAAAATACGGATATATAATCTTGGGCTTGCTGAAAAAGAATGTTTCAGCCTTATCCGCTCTTTAACTCAAACACTTCTTTATGGATCTTCACCAAACATGCTACAAATGTTTATTAGTATAAAATCTAGGTCAGGTTCAATAACTAGCAAAATCGCATGAGGCATGTCTGAGTTATTGCCCTTGAATAATTAAAAAATGACTCTTTCAGCATGTTCTGCTCTCTAACACAAACACTTGTTATTGGATCTTCACCAAACTTGCCGACAATGTGTATTGGTATTAAATCTAGGTCAAGAAAAAAATCGAATACAGTTGAATGAAACTCCTTCAAGAGGTAAAGGAGAAATGAAGTGGTCATTTATTACTAAACTTATTATCAACACGGCTAAGATGAAGCACATGCAACCATTGACCAAATATTTGGCTAAAATAGAATAAAATCTGGTCCTTTTACAGAGTGGACAGGGCAAAAATAAGGATAAATAGCAAAAATTTTAAAATTGAAGAACCATAACTTCAACATGTCTTCGGCGATTTGGGTATTTTTAGAACTGGACCAAGATTTTATACAAATATTATTTTCAGTAAATTTGGTGAAGATCCAATTAAAACTGTTTGAGTCAGAAAGCTGACAAGGCTTAAGTAGTCAATATTTAGTCATTCAAGGGCAATAACTCCAACATGCCTTGTGCGATTTTGGTAGTTAAGATGATTGACCTAGATTTTATATTAATAAACATTTTCAACAAGTTTGGTGAATATCTGATAAAAACTGTATGTGTTAGAAAGCAAACAATGCTGAAACATTCATTTTTAATACTTAAAGGGCAAAAACTCAGACATGCCACAAGCGATTTTTGTAATAATCAAACTAGACCTAAATTTTATATAATTAAACATTTTCAGCAAGTTTAGTGAATATCCGATAAAAACTGTATGTGTAAGAGTGCAAAAATGACTGAAACAGTCATTTTTTTATTAATAAACAGGCAATAACTCAGATATACCTTATGCGATTTTAGTAGTAATCAAACCTTGATTTTATATTAATAAACATTTTCAGCAAGTTTGGTGAAGATCCAATAAAACGTATTTGTGTTGCTGAAAACAGTCATTTTTTAATACATAAAGGGCAAAATTTCAGATATGCCACATGCGATTTTAGTAATAATCAAACTATACCTAAATTTGATATGAATAAATATTTTCAGCATGTTTGGTGAATATCCGATAAAAGCTGTTTGTTTTAGAGTGCAAAAATGACTGAAACAGTCATTTTTTATTAATTAACAGGCAATAACTCAAAAATACCTTATGCGATTTTAGTAGTAATCAAACTAAACCTTGATTTTATATCAATGAACATTTTCAGCAAGTTTGTGGAAGATCGGATAAAAAATATTCGAGTTAGAGAGCGGACAAAAAAGTGTGATAGTCTAACTGACTGATGGATGGACGTGTAAAGGTAGATACGGTTGCACACGGTGAAGTTGATTCCGGCTGTATCACGTGATACTAAGCCGTGTGGTAGTGTTTATGTCAGGCGTTCTATTTTCGGTTTGTTATGATTTTAAATGGCCCTTTTTGGTGATTTAGGTCCGTCTTCATCATTTCATAGATCAGTTTGGCCCATAAGAATGTTCAAACATTATTATTAACCGTTATTGTATTTCAGACATTTAGAAAAGATCTGAAAACACAATGGGACTTTAATACAGTTTTCAAGTTTAATCCATTTTTCTTTTTTAAGCGTTATTACTAAGTGTTACTTTCTTGAGTGGATGAGTACTGAGTCAAACGTTTGGAAACTCGACGCTGACTGTAGACAGATTCAAATTATCAAAAACAGAATGAGGTCAAACTGAGGTAAGACACAAATGTGATTGCAACTCGTTTAGCCAAAATTTTAATTTTGGTGACTAGAAAAACGCTTGAGACGAGTCTGGTACGATTCTCAAACATCTGCTCAAATCTGTACAACAAAATGATTCGGAACGATCTCAACCTCATTTCAAACGCTTTATAACTTTTGGGATTTGGTCAATATCGTGTTTGCAGTGATCAAATACAGTAAAACCTCTCTATTACGACCACTAATTTTATTTGATTATTAGGGTGTTTACGATAGGTGACCGCTTAAAGCAAGGTGATAGTGAAACAGAAAGCTCCTATGGGAGCTTTCTGTTTCACTTTCACCTTGCTTTAAGCTGCCATCTCTCTATTATATAATCAATTAGCCTTCATTTTAGTGGTCGTAATAGCGAGGTTTAACTGTATCTATAGACACTGTGTGCAATACTTACTATTATATGCATGTCTATGTATATCGTGACCGTCCAAATTTGAGTAGCGGAGTATTTCATTCCGAACCCAAGTGGTATGGTTGGATTGCTTCCCAGACTCAGCAATTCATATACATCTTTAATCCTCAGCTTAACTTCGAGCAGAAATTCGTCTTCGGCTTCGTCATCAACTGCTGCCGTGTTGCAGATTAGCGGGAGTGTCACTACACCACGGTCGTTGTCTCCAGATGTCTCGTTCCTTTGCAAGAATTATCAAATATTCATACAGTGGAGAAGACTCTATTCTTTCCCAATAACACCTTAACGCTAAAAGGTTTTCCATTGCAACCAGTTTCGATTAATGTCACAAGACATGGCCAAGTTAATGTTTTTCACTTGTGTAGCTACAAACGTACCGAGTTATGATCCCGGACAGACAGACTGATAGATACACGCACAATTCAACCACATTATGCGCCAAAAACTAGCTTTTGAGAGCATAAACATTTGTTGATGAAAAGGTTAAATACTAATGACCCTTTCGTAAATGATTTCGTACTTAAAAACACTCTGTGAATATATATTATTAACCCATTTGCGCTCAGTGGATTCTTTCATGCTTATATATTGGATTAGTCCATTTTTATCTAAGGGGTGCTTGGTATAATGTTTTATTTTCGTTTTGTTTTATGTTGAAATTTTTTATCAGTTAACAGTGTAGACTCTGACCAGACTCCGAAATATGCGTCGTCTGATCAGAGTCAACATTGTTTGCCTATGTCCTATATATAGGACCGTAGGCAGCATGAAGTACATAATGAGGAACATAATCCCTATGGATGATGGACAATTCGTCACCATGCAGATTCGTCACCAAAGCAATATAGTACAAAAGGGGTAGTCAATTCGTCACCAAAGGAAGGAAATATAGTACAATTTTATTATATACTGCTTTAATTAGTATAATTGTTCACACATAGGTATGGAATGCCGGTCGCGACATGCCAATTTCTAAATGCTAAATGCTTGTTTGCAAATTGGTAATTTGCAATTTGCTAAATGCTTACCAATATTCCACTTGCCAATTGCTTAATGCTAGTTGCCATTTGTCATTAATCTAATTTCTTTTAACTGAAGAGTGTTGTTTCGGGGGTCAAATCTGTACTGTAACACATTCTACTCGACAAGATGGTGATCATGAGTGTAAACAATACACTTACAATACTTTGTTTGCTGTTTTGACCAATTATACCAATTGCTAAATGCTGAATGCTTGTTTGCCAATTGCTAATTTGCTTAAGGCTAATATGTCACTTGCTAGTTCTATAATGCTAAATTGCCAATTGACAATATGCCACTTGCCAGTTGCTTAAAGATTTTATACATGCATTAGAATATAGTCTGCATATATTGTAAGGGAAAACATGCTACAATATTTCACTTTGTCTAAGGACATAATCTGGTGAAGCCTGGTGCTGTAGTTTGATCTGACAATTTCATCAAAGTAAGCTATTTTGGATGTATTGGCATTTAGCAACTGGCAAAGCAGCAATTAGCATTTAGCATTTGGCATGTCGTGACCGGCATTCCATACATAGGTGTTATAATTACCTTTTTGTAGTGTTAATATACACGTTATGTAGATCTAATTGACACTTACTGTTACATTTTGTTTGGATCCCGATATATACGGACAATTTTTGGTCAGACCGTTAGGAGCCCGATATACGGGAAATGTAATTATTATGGCTATATTTACGCTATGGGCAATTTGGTAATATTTTACCAAATAGTTTGGATCCACATATGATCTGGCTCCAAAATGTTTGACAAGCGGAATAAATAAAATGCAACCAGAAACTATAGATGACATTTTATTCTAATACTTTTAAGCGTCGTTTGGAAATAAATTCATATATATGTATAAATACAATTTTACTTTCAAACCTAGTGGAGACACGTAGGGCCAAGGTATTGCATTAACAATATTTCTGCATTACTTTTACGCTTATATCTGTATAATTTTCCCCTGCATTAACATGCTACCTTTCATTAATTGGTATAATCCTTTATATATAGTATTGTTTTAACGGATTGATGGGATTTAATTAATTTCTTACTTTCTCCTCATTTTTAAACTATTTATATAACTACTTTAATCGGTGATATTTGAAGCCTGAATCAAAGAATACCTGTTATCAGTATCCAGTTTCAAAGTGACTGACACGTGACTGACTGACACGTGTATGTTCACTGAGCATGACATTCCTTTGTACGTGTACCTATGATATTTACATTAATTTGTTTGTTGTTTTTACAGTTAATATCAATACAGTTATAACAGGTCTTTTCATACCATTCTATTGGCAGTCCCCCTATTCTTACTATTATAGAATATAGAAAACTTCAATTTCTAGGACAACTTTGTAGACTACCGTGCCATGTCATTATTTATCCAAAAAGATATTTGTAAACAGACTGATCCGTTACTGTGATGGTTCAGAGAGGCAGTCTGGTAGCCTTATCCCTGACATATTCTACATACTTCATAAATATGATCTTATTCGCTATATTGAATACAAGAAACCTCAGATTTTCCTGCAAAAAGTGTGTGGAAATCTGTTCTTAGCAGACACGTACTTGAACCAGCTAAAACCTCACGCATAGATATATTAAACACGTTGATTCCAGCGGACAATGTGAGTGACTTATTCCCGGGTTCAGACGCTATTTATATTTGGCATTTTGCACGCAGTAACCCAGATATGCTATCTGCCTGTTTTAGTGCTATATTCATTGTTGTTAAACTAGCAGCATCAAGGTTTCCAGAGAGCTGTAGTTTATGCTGCAGCCCAGTGGAGAACTTGGTCTTGCACAAAATTCTTTACTGTTCACGCAATGAACATCTTCGTAATGCTGTCCATTTAAATTTGGTAAAAGGTATGGTATTAGACATGTATTGTCAGTTTATTCTGCTGCCACCTAAGATTCAGATTTTGCATATCTTAGGCAATAACTTCTTAACACAAAATATGTATGCAGTAAGTTGTTTAAAACTTCTTCATGCCATGGTAAAGTCGAGATAATAATAATATATTAGTTAAAGAAAAAGAGAGAGAAAACGATATCTTGTCTGATTTCAGCCAGAGTGTTTAAGGTAGTCAACCCACTGAATGTATATCAAAAAAAAACTCTCAGGGAGCGAAATACCATTAAGTAAAACTTAGACATTTTGATGATTCATATTTCTTAATGCACGGTGAAACTGTCCAAAAAATCTCCCAGAAGTTCTCTCGGTAGTGTTTTCATCCTGCGTTGAGATGCAGTCTGTTTTACCGATCATCATTTGACATTTTTCGGTCGCTGAGGTTTTACTGTAATGGTTGCCATGACTATTTTGTTGTTAACATGCATACATACATGGATATGCTATTATTCATAAGGGATGTAGACGAGATGAGTTGAATGTGTGTGCATGGAACTGTAAAGGGCGTTCACAGCATAAATTAGATTCTTCAGAATTTACTGATATATTTATAAGAAATGACATAGTTTTTCTATATGAATCATGGACGCATAGTTTAAGTAATATTGATATTCAAGGTTTTAAGTCTTATAACTATTACAGACATTTCCAGCATAAACGAGCGAGACGACACAGTGGTGGCATTGTAGTTTATATCAATAACAACATATCTAAAGGCATTTCAGTTGTAAGAAATCATTTGAACACTATAATTTGGTTAAGACTTGATAGACACTTTTTCAGGTTAAAAGAGGACGCATATATTTGTGGTGTTTATATCTGGGGCGAAGATTCGCCTATGTATAATATTGAAAATGTTGACCTGCATAATTTATTAGAAAATGATGTTTTATATTTCGACAGCTTAGGATCTACTTATGTCATAGGTGATTTTAATGGTCGAGTCGGTCGAAGGAATGATTTTATTAGCTTTGACAGAAATATTGATCAAATTGATTTTGATGATTATGTTCCCGATCGCCCCCTTGCAAGGGCCTCTACGGCTTGTGTATGTAACACTCAGGGAATTAAAACCCTTGATCTATGTAAATCTACTGCATTGCGCATAGCTAATGGAAGATTAGGCCACGATGAGATGATAGGCAAATGTACTTATATTTGCACGAGAAGTTCGTCTGTTATTGATTACTTGTTACTTCATGAACGACATTTTATAGATGTGAACAGTTTTAACGTAGGGGATTTCAACCACTGGTCTGATCACGCACCACTTTACTTTTCTTTGTCGTGCAAAAAGCCTGTTGTTACGGCTGAAAATCATGATTTCACTTTGTATAAATGGGACGTTGAGGGACGAGATAGCTTTCGGAGGAATTTAATCGCTAAATTGCCTGAACTGAATAGAGTTACCTCGAGCCTTGACAGTCCGGACCGTTTATCTGTAAATAGTTGTGTAACAGAAATGGTGGCGTTATTGCGATCAGTGGCTGACCCATTGTTTTCTAAACATGTAAACGTTAACAAAACTTATACTCGCAAGAAATGTGATTGGTTTGATAATGATTGCTATGCAGCAAAACTTGAATACCGTAATGCTTTAGTTAATTTTAACAGTAACAGGTCGCATGAAAATAGACTGCAATTTTGTGAAAAAAAGAAGTTTTATAAAGACATGATTATTCGTAAACGGCGTGCTTTTAAAAACAAAAAGATAAAGCAAATGGAAATGTTACGACATTCTAAGCCTAAAGAGTTTTGGTCATTTTTAAGTAAGAAGCCGCCTGCTGATAATAATATAAGCATTGAAGAATATTTTGATTATTTTAAAGGCTTAACGGGGAGTAACGTAGACAACGAAAATGTTCAAGCTGATGCGTTTTGTTCGGAATTTGATTTTAACAACACTAGCTGCAATTTTGAAGAGTTAAATACAGAGATAACTGTTAAGGAAATTCAGGCAGTGATAGATAAATTAAAGCACGGAAAGGCTATGGGCGGTGATTTATTAATGAATTCTTACTTCATAGAATCTATTGACATAATTGGTTCTCACTTGTGTGATCTTTTTAATGCTATATTTAACTCTGGTGTTTACCCAGATTCTTGGACAGAGACTATAGTTGTACCTTTGTTTAAAAAGGGTGATCGTGATAATGTTTCAAATTACCGTGGTATTGCTCTGATAAGTTGTTTAGCAAAAATATTTACTGGTGTCCTAAATAATAGAATGTCTAAATGGTGTGAGGAAAATAACATTATTTCTGATTCTCAGTTTGGCTTTAGACCTGGTCGGTCTACGGTTGATGCTTGCTTTATACTTCAAGCAATTATACAGAAAACTTTGAATGCTAATAATAGATTGTATTGTGCTTTTATTGATTTAAAGCGCGCATTTGATAGTATAAATAGAAATTGCTTATGGCTTAAAATGTATCGACTTGGAGTTGACGGTAAGATATTACGTATTATAAAAGACATGTATACTAAAGTTAAGACCTGTGTAAGGAAAGGTAACTCGTACTCTGACTTTTTCGATAACTTTGTTGGACTTATGCAAGGGGAGATAATTTCGCCGATCATGTTTTCTATGTTTTTAGAAGACCTAGAGTTATTTCTTCAAGATACAGATCATGGTGGTATTGAAATTGGTGACCTTATGTTAGTTATTTTATTATTTGCGGATGACCAGGTTATCTTTGGCGATTCACCTTTAGACTTACAACGTAAATTAGACAGATTAAAAGAATATTGTGATAGTTGGGGATTGGAAGTTAATTGTCAAAAGACAAAGGTAATGGTATTTCGGAAGAGTGGAGGTTTAAAAGAAAATGAAAAATGGGTTTACGGGGAGGACAGTATTGAAGTTGTTAATGATTTTAATTATTTAGGTACCGTCTATAATTATACAGGTAATTTTGCATTAAACCAGGAATTTCTATCTGGGAAAGGGTTGCGGGCTTTAAACACATTAATGGTAAACATTAAGGATATTGATTTAAAAACAAGTGTAATATGTCAGTTATTTGATGCCTTCGTTGGTGCTATCTTAAACTATAATTGTGAAATATGGGGATACACAAAGTCTAAGCAAATTGAAAGAATACACTTAAAATTTTACAAGAACTTACTGCATCTTAAGAAAAGTACTTCTTCTTTTGGTATATATGGAGAACTAGGTAGATGTCCTCTGTATATAAATCGCTATACTAGAATATTAAAATATTGGTTTAAAATTGTTACAAGTGAAAATATTATTTTATCTACTGTATATAATATGTTATTAGAAGACTGCAAAAGTGGTAAAAAGAATTGGGTTACAAATGTTAAATCGTTGCTAGAGGATTATGGATTTGCATATGTTTGGCAAAACCCAAGGAATGTTAATCCAAAATCTTTTCATTTTGTCTTTAAAAGAAGAGCTATAGATTGTTTTATTCAATCTTGGAATGAAAACATTGCTACTAGTGGTGTCTTATTTTCATACAAACATTTTAAATCAAATTTTGAAATTGAACCATATTTGGATATATTACCTAAAAATCTACGATTTTATTTTACCAAATTAAGGCTGTCTTCTCATCCTCTTAAAATAGAAACTGAAAGATATGGTAGAAATAGTCTACCGAGGTATGAAAGATATTGTGATGTGTGTGGGAAGCTAGATATTGAAGATGAATATCACTTCATAATGGTTTGTTCAAGTTTCACTGATTTAAGAAAACAATATATAAAAAAATATTTCTACATAAGACCAAGTTTCGTAAAGTTTTGTCAGTTGATGCAGTCTACTAACAAAATTATGCTTAACAACCTTACCAAATTTATTAAGTTTGCTCTTAGTAGACGCACTTCGTTAGTCGGAAATACAGATTAAATTCATTTCAAACTTTCTACTTGATTGGTAATAAAAAAACAACAAGAGTTTGTATTTTGTACACGTATTTGTTAATGAAATATCGATAAACATTATCTTAAAAAATATATATAGTCATTGCATTACATGTTTAAGCTACTTAATTATATTTTCATTGTTTGATATTTGCTCTGTTTGGATGAATGTGAAATGTTGCATGTTAGGTGACCGTTATTCTATTATATAGAATGTATGTATCAACGAGGTACGTTTATGTACAAGTTGAAATAAAATTATGTTCTGTTCTGTTCTGTTCATAAATGAGATTTATTTTATCATGAATTCATAGCTATTGCGATTGTATAACCTATATTGCACAATAATTGTTTTTACTTCATTGGTAATACATGTTATACAATGGCCATAACCGTATTCACCGTAATATAAACTCCCCGGTCAGTCTTCTAGTGGCTTGGTTCGTCTTGCCTTTATTTTGACAAGACTTATCATGCGCACTATCACTGATTTTTCATTCATATTATTCATTCCAAGTGATAACGATGTTCCTTGTGTTTCATTTCGGCAAGTTTTGTCACTTCTCACTTGTTATGGTATGTGTGTGTGTTGGGGTTGGGGTTGGGGGTGTTTATATTCATATATTCATGTATCCACGAGTATGTAAATTTTTCATGTATATATATAGATGTCTAATATTAGTATCCACTATCTCTTTATGTTTGATTTTGTTCAATTTAAACCATGCACTCTTACTCTATAATAGCTTTTACTGCTGTGTAGATGTATCTGTGCATGTGACCTCAATACAAAATTATAAATTAGATGTCCACCGCAATTTAAACTGTACATAATATTTCTGTCACCATTGATTTATTCTGTCTTTCTATGTTATGTTTTCACTGTTTGTATTATTATGTAGCTCTCCATCATTGGAGGTATTAAAGATCTACTACTACTACTACTACTACTACATGTAATAAAAGTAATCTGCCTTTGGCGGTATATATAACACACTTTTACGTTTGACCCTATACTGTTTCTTACTGTATTAATTGTAGCTTTAGATCATTTTTTACATTCATTTTAAATAACACATTCGAATATTATAAACACTCAATAAATACATGTCAATTTCCGTTTTATGATTCCTTAAACAGGTGGCTAGATTAACGTTAATTACACAATAAGTTTTTGCCGCTGAAATCCGTGTCGCTAGTTAGTTTGTACATGCACATGTGGAATGCTATTTATCTAGTATATATATAATTACTTTAATCTATTTAGAAATAAACAAACTTGGTCATAGTTTTAATTTTTTTTCGAAATATTTCGGCATCTAGATTCATCTTTTATACTTATAGTAATTTATATATTACAATTGTAAATGCTAGAATATACATATGGGCTTATCGATACTTGTCAATTTCAACAATATAACTTATATACAATTAACAGAAAAATAATCCTGATCATATATATACCAGGTAAGAAAGTCGTTGGTGACGAATCGTCTTTTGCCATTACTATATATCGCTTTGGTGACGAATTTGCATGGTGACGAATCGTCTGTAATTCATTCCTATAGTGAGGTTTTGAAATACTTATAATAATAATAATAATATTTAATACAGTGAAGAAAACGTTATTCTTTTCCGATAAACGCGTTTACGCTCAAACTATTAATTCTCTTCCAACGAGTTTGGAGCCAGATCAGACGCCGGATAATCCATGGTCTAAAAGTTGTACTTTTCCACGTTTTAATGGTTTGCGTTTGCGTTTCGTTTGCGTTTAAACGGGAAAGAATAACGTTTTCTCCACTGTATCTCCTTTTAAAAGAAAGACTAGTTGTTTTTCAAAACATATACATTTTTACATACATTTTATTTAGTTTAAACATATACATGTCTATAGCCAACATAGTTTAACATAGTGAAGTACGTTTTTCAGGGAAGTAATAAGAGACAATCAGTCTATATAACAAAACATCATGCAAAAATACCTCCCGTTAACCCCGTCCCTGCTCAGCTCAGCTCAACACCATTACCATCGGAACAGTTTGAATCTAGACCAGACACCACCTAACGTGGTGACTAAGCAGGACCCAAACAACCTGGCAATCTTATAAAGGATATTAAAATCAGACTGCCTGGATTTGCAAAAGCAGGCAATATTTCTGGCAGAGAATGTGTCAGACGGATTCTTACGTCGTAACAGCATTGACCTATAAGGCTAAATGGAAAGGTCATTTTATATTTTCATTTCTCATCTTGAAAGCAAAAAATACATATCTAGATAAATCAAAAAGGTTTGTTTTTGATTTTGTGCTCATTAAGGTCTCAAATATGTAATGTGACGGTCATCTACAATAAACCGGTTTTAGATACTTCTGTTGGAGTTCTCTGAAAATGGGTTAGTTAAAAATGGTATTCATTTTCTATAGCATTTGAGTTACAAAATACACACTTTCTTTCGTTTCTTGGTATATTTTGATAGCGTCCAGTTTTTATATTAAGTTAATGTGAAGAAAGTCGTAGCTTGATTAACGCATTTCTAGACTGTTTTGTTTTGGATAGATTGGAGTATATTTCTGAATTAAAATCGTGTTTAAATGGTCTGTAAGAGGCAAGCCTATTGGAGTTATTTAAACTCGCATACCAGGGGCCCGTTTTACTAAACTACTTACGCAAAATTTTTGCGTAAGTCAAAATCGTTTTACTCTTATTTTTCGATCATAAACGTTTGCAAACAGCAAATAGCCAGATCAGAGGACGGGCTAAAAGCGCGTCCTCTGATCTGGCTATTTGCTGTATTCGTAGCAAGTGATAATAAAAAATATAAATTAAAATTTAAAGTATTGACTTACGCAAACATTTTGCGTAAGTAGTTTAGTAAAACGGGCCCCAGGACTGATGGTAACAATCTAGTATACGCTGTCGAATTTGTCGATACGTACATCGATGTCAGTCTGCTGTATCCAAATGAAAGATAGTCCTAATTCGTCTTGTATGGGTTTGCTCTAAAATGCCGAATTAAGGGTTAATGGCGTTGTTCTATGTCTTGAATTTGCATCAGATAGATTCTTTTGATAATGGAATCTTTTTTTTGTTTTGTTTTAAAATATGGACCCATACCTGATCATGTTATTTGTTTCTACAAGTTTGTCGTATTTGTCAAAAATGGCTTTCGACCAAGTTCGCCATAGAGCCCATCCAAATTTTGTTATTTTTTCGAACCCTAAGATCTGCCTACAAAATTTCGAGAGGGTCACTTTAATAGCTTTAGATTCCTGTGTCCCCCATACCTCCGAGCAATAGGTTAGGATAGAAGAAACTAGATAATGAAATAGCCTTATTTTCACTAATATCTTGTTCAAACTGATTTCAAATTCGAAAAAGATTATGCATTGCTGAACAAACTATTCAAATTTGAATGATTTGCATGTTCCAGAACCAGGGGCCCGTTTCAGAAAGCTTCGTAAGTCAGATTATTAAAAGTCTCATTCATTATTTATTTCTCCATCTAATCTTGTCTTGTGACATCTTTTTGGAATCGTCTTGAAAAGACGATTCCAAAGAGATGTCACAAGACATGATTAGATAGAGAAATCAGAAATTAAACGTATCATAAAGTTTTGACTTACGATCGTTTTTGTCGTTCGAAGTTTTATGAAACGGGCCCCAGAATATCATCTATATCACTATAGGCCAACTTACCAGGAGGACATATTAGCTGTCAACTTCCCTAGCTGGAGGCATCCAACATTTTGGCCTTTTCTTGGGATACTGATACTGACGTAGGCAACCTGAGCCTGAGTCAGATTGGCCGGGATTGGGGTCTCTATGATGATAGGGCCATTGATTTTTGATCGCTCTGTGACAACTGTTATATGAATGGTGATAGTTGTCCCAGATTGGTATGTGTTGTCTGTGCAAGTTTCGTTAGCACTCATCTTGAAGTTGACTGACTCCTGATAAGAAGAATAAAAAAGCAAATCATAATGTCAAATTTAACCCTTTTAGCACTTTATTAATCGTGAAGTTTTTACCCAATCACCAACATTGTGTCGCCAACTCCAATAGTATTGTCTGCAAGATCGTTGAGATAGTATGACTTAAGAAATATCGATACGAGTGTCATATAGTTTGGATCCTGATCAGACGCCGCGTCACGCGGCGTCTGATCAGGATTCAAACTATTTGCAAAGACGATTTAAGGCGACTTCCGCGATGAAAGCAGGGCCGTAATAAGTTGATCATGAAAACTCATCAGACTGCCAAATATTCATCATTTAAGAGCGATTTTACGAATTGTACCTTAACCCCATAGTCTGTATTTAGTTTGAAGACAAGTGACTACTTAAAACAGGATGAAAGTAAAGTAGAATGCGTCTTAAGGCGCATTCTGCTTTACTTCCAGCCTGATTTAAGCTACCATCTGCTAGGATAACAATCCGAAGCTTTCGGAAAAATCCGGAGAAATGGCAGCCCTGTGAAAGGGTTACCCCATAACCCCATGTAGTCTGTTTCTAGTTTTAACTTTTTAAAGTGGAGCTAATTTGCTTCAGATGCGGAATAAATGAAAGACATGAAAGGTATACACATGTTTATAAATATGGAATGATGGATCAATGATCAATTCATAAACAAACTTTAACAGAGCAAATCGGCGCTCAAGATAAGGACATACAAATGTAAATTGCATATTGTATTTCAAATTAAAAGTCCACATGCCTCCTTCAAATTGTGTATTGTCACTACTCATTAGAATCAGCTTGAAAAAGATACTATTGTATCGCATTGAACCCTAACGATAAATATCATGAATCGTTCTTAAAAATAGTGTACACGTAAAGAGTAAACTTGTCCTATGCTAAGAGTGTTGACCGTAATCAGAGGGCTCCTATCCTCTGACATGGACTAGACTTAATTGAAAATTTGAACTGTCTATTAGAAATTTCAGGGATGAATGGGTAAACGAGTAGCATAGGGAGTGGCGAAGACATATTGGGGAAATGGTGGAAACAGTCCGTCTTTTTACTCTTATCTGTATCCCTGCACTAGCTTTGGTGCCAACTAACTGCTTCACTGCCATGACGTCATCAACTTTAAACAAGTGTCGTCTGCTATTATTTCTCAAATCTAAATTTAATTGTTTTTTGCCAAGCAGTTTGGATCCTGATCAGACGCCGCGTTACGCAGCGTCTGAATAGGATCCAACCTGTTTTCAACTACACTGTATTTTCAAACTGTTTTCAAATAACCATTGTACTCAGGGTAAAACAGTGAAGGGTCCCGACGGATCCTCGAGGTAAGACAGTGAAGGGGTCCCGACGGAGCCTCGGGTTTAGCTAGTGAGGAGGTCCCGAAACATCCTCGGTGAAAGACAGTTAAGGGATTCCGACGGATCCTCGATGTAAGAAAGTGAAGGAGTCCCGACTGATCCTCGAGGTCCCGACGGATCCTAGAGGTAAAACAGTGAAGGGGTCCCGACGGATCCTCAAGGTAAGATAGTGAAGGGACCGACGCATCCTCGGGGTAAGACAGTGAAGGGTCCCGACGGATCCTAGGGGTAAGACAGTGAAGGGGTCCCGACGGATCCTCAAGGTAAGACAGTGAAGGGGCCCCGACGGATCATCGGGGTAAGATAATGAAGGGGTCCCGACGCATCCTCGGGGTAAGACAGTGAAGGGGTCCCGACGGAACCTCGATATAAGACAATGAAGGGGTCCCGACGTATTCTCGGGGTCCCGACGGATCCTTGGGGTAAGATAGTGAATGGGTCCCGACGGATCCTCGAGGTAAGACAGTGAATGGGTCCCGACGGGTCCTCGGGGTCCCGAAGGTTCGTTTGGGTAAGACAGTGAAGGGGTCCCGACCGATCATCGGGGTAAAACAGTGAAAGGGACTCGACGCATCCTTGGGGTAAGGAAGTGAAGGGATTAAAATACCACTGCTATAACTATTCAAGAGAAGACCCCCTACGATAGGAGAAAAATTATCAAAGTATGACAATAAAGGTTAATCCAGGCTTCACGTTTCCTTCTTTACCTTCATATTGATTTGTGCAGCAAATTACATTAAAGAGACAGATCAACAAATTTGGCAAAAAACATTTTTTAATGGATGTCTGGCCCCTATATTAAATAAATACTCAATATTGGTTTGTAAAAATAAATAAATATATAAATAAATAAATAAATCAAAGAAAATATTATTAGCTCGGCTTGGATTCGAACCGCTAAGAAGAAGGCAACACAAAATGTGCCCTAGAAATTAAGGCAACGCCTTAGCCAATTGGTACACGCTGTCCAATTTGAACTGTAGATAGCCAAATATCAAAATAATATATATGACATCTTAGGCCGGAGTAGAACAAGCGATTAACTATTATCTAAAAGCTAAGACCTGTTTTTTTACTTCTTGAGGATATTTTCAGACTGAATATATTTTATGCCATACACACGATTATGGAATGTTATTTAAGTAAAAATTACATTTATGCTTTCTTTCATTACCATCTTGCTTTAGGACGTTTCTATTAAGCTTTTCTATCATTTTGTCATTACTGTTATTATTTCTTCATGTTCAATTTTGCGTTTTTACATTAAAGCTGCTAATCCACCTTCTGGTCTATGTTATTCTGTATTGCGACAATTTGTATTTGGCTTGCATAGTATGTTGCTGCATCGAACTTGGCAACATGCCAGTTGTCATCGTGTCAATGTCACATTTAAGAAATGAATTGCGTACTTCCGTTAATCATGTGCTGATGGCACTTCAATGCTTTTACTAGCAAAGTGCGTGAAGCCCGAAGGGCTTCTCGCTTAACTTTGCTAGTAAAAGCATTGAAGTGCCATCAGCTCATGAATAACGGAAGTACGCAATTTACTTCTTATATTTATATTCCATCGTGAGCTGAGAAATGAACCAGAAATGTACATAACCGTTCTAATAGACACTTTGCCCGTTGCTATGCGTTGCTAATCGTAGTAACGATCTCTATATATGGACTGAAAATAGTCCCAATCACATATTATAATTACTGGATAAATTTAGACTTTTAACCGGTAAACTTTCTCGTTATGTTTAAAACCCCTTTTGAGACATTTAAAAGCACACGAATTTACGAAATACTTGTATTATAAGCATTTTAAATTTAGGTCGCGTTTTTTAAACCGATTTACTCACACGCCATACTTGATTTCTCCGCGTCAACCACGCCTACCATACGGATTTCTCTGTATCGATTTGAAAGTGATCAGTATAGCTCCGTCCCTAAACCAGCCGGCTAGAACTGGATTTTAAGTGAGCATTCATTGAAATATGCAAGTCTCTTTTTAGAATAGTGTTATATAAGGACAATGCGGGGCCAATGTAAATATTGCAAGAAAGCATATTCCAGAATGCGGCCTCCTCACCTTTTTACAACTCACTGTATGGCAACAGATAGGGCGCTGGCAGATATCTTAAAATTTACTAGATCTGGTCTATTTTAAGATATCTATGATTCTGCAATTTTCAGTTTAAATATTGTAACGATTACTCAATGGAGAAAAAGGAAAATATTTAAAAACCAAAAATCTACATATATTGGTTTTACAATCTAAGAAAATCGTATGATTAGAGATTAAATGTTGAGACTTGAAGACATTATACCTAGTTCAATTGTTTGACACAACACGCGGATTAAAGGTGTGTTCCGGGAAAACCATTATTTGTTAATTTCTGAACTCTTAAACTTGGACTTCGAGAAGAGAAGCTAATACTAGATTAATATTGAGATCCCCTAATGGAATCCGGCCAATGGTCAATATCGGTACTCTATGGAGAGCGATCGGCTATTCTCGTAAACTATGCTTTAGAATGATTCGAAATAGACCAACAGTTTACGAAAATGGGCAATCGATCACCGTAGAGTAAATCTACCTAATTTGTTCCGATTTTATTAGGGGCTCTCAGCTTTAAATTAATTATTTACTCAGCTTAAAAAGAAAGTATCCATTTTTGTATTAAAAAATATCAGCTTCTTATACATAAACTGTATTTAAATTTTCGTTTATAGAATGAAGCAGACGACATGAAACCATTGTGGCTAAATAACGGGCACATTATATTGAAAATAAAAGGTCCATAACTCTTTTTTCTGATAACAGCATTTTTGCTAAGAATTTCATTTCCATGGAAGAGAAATAATTGGATTCATATTCATCAGCTAGAACTTTTTCTAAAAGAAAAGAAAATTACATAAGACTTTCATTCATGACAATATTCACGGCGTTATTGAGACTAGAAAGTCTTATAATATCAAATTACCTCCATTTGAATTGAAATAAGAACAAACCTTAAGTGTTTCATTTTCGTTCCATGTGTCGTTTATCTTGAATGTTTTACTGGAATACTTTGGTGATCGTATGGGCCTTTAAAACCTAAAACAAAACTGGAGTTGATAAAGTAATTTAAAAGATATGGAGCTTGAAAACTTACTTAATGTAAAGTAAATGTAACATGTGGGCAACTTCCTTTTTGGCTCAGTATATTAGACTGACATGCAAAAAGTCCCGATTTAAAGCCTATGGAACACATGTGGGACGAACTAGGACGTCGTGTCCGAACAATTAACACAATCAAAACAGTAAATGACTTGGCAGCAGCGTTACAAGTTAAATGGAACAATTACAGCGTTACGTCAACAGCATGCGCCGCCGATTCATGACATGCATTGTACAAAATGGTGGACACTTGAGATAATGACCACATTCAAAATGAAATTAAACCTTTCTTGTTAGTGAACCCAGTCTTTTCAAAGAAAGTGTAATTTTTTAAATCGACCCCTATATCATTTCGATCAATATTTTACAATAAAAAAATATCATGTCGATTTAAATTTTTCAAAGAATGTCACTAAGGAATTGTTCTTCAATCCAGATGAAAAAGTTAGTTATTTCAGTTCCTAGTATATAGATGGAAATATACGAATGGTACCTTCTTTTTTGGCTGAGTATAAAAACTTCTTGGGTGAATAAAAGTATGTTGTTCTATGTTCTTGTTTTGGTCAATACTATTATAGGTGAGAAAACGTTACACCCCCACAATAAATGCATTCATATGCTTAAAAAATATCATTGTTATTAGATTTTTCCTCAAAAAACATTATGATCCAACTATATTGCTGCGCACTTCACTTTTGGTTATCGATCAATCTACAATTGATAACTATGCTTTCCTCTTTGGTTGTGCGACGACAGACAGGGCTTAGCACTACATGATGATGTATCTTTAAAGCCGTCCTTAACCGGGAGAGTTATGTCGGATTTTCGTGCTTTGTTTTTTCTCTCCCTCTCTGTCGTACCCTTCCATGTCTTACAGTTACTCGTAACTACAGACTAGTCGCTTGAGTACAATTTGACCGTTGCCATAGTGGGTTATTTTTAACACGGGCTTGAATGTTTAATTCTTTCCCATGTTACTAATGATCTTGTCATAGAATTTTTGCTAAATGTTTTACATGTATTTACTTACTGTGCTGGCGGTCTTTTTGATTGTGAGGTTGTGGAACAGGGTTTATATTTTATGTACACTGTTTGTCTTTATAGGTGAATATAGGAGATAAGTGTGAGGTTGGGCGCCCCTAAACCCAGGTTTAACCCCCCAGTGGTTGTTAATAATTAATTAATTTATAGTTGGTTATTGATTGCTACTGACCGTACCAAGGCGGGCTCCTATATTCACTTTGCTTTATGTTTGTCTTGCGTGTTGTTTTCTATTTAGTGTGTAGATGAAGGAATGGTATTGCGTGTGTGTGTGTGTTTGTTGTGGTATGACTGTGTGTGTGTGTTCTGCTTGAGAGGTGGGTGTATTGTTTGTGTTACGTTTCCTGCTTGAGTATTTCGTATTTATTTGACAGTTTGGAGCCAGATCAGACGCCGGGTTACCCCCTCAGTGTTTGCCACTAGAAGAAAATAAACCGTTTGAAAATTCAAAACATCGCGTTTTTCTATGTCCAGTGCGTGTCGTAAGCGTTTGTAACACGGGAAATATTTGCTTCTTGCGGTTTGGTATGTTTGTTAACGTCCGTTTCTGGCTTTCATGGGCTAATTGGACACCATAGCTAGAGAGAGGGGAAACCTGACCGCGATGTCCGACTCTCATTAACGACAGTGTAAGAACTGATACATCAGATCTCGGTTTATAAAGTTTCATCCCAAAGACAGCAGGGGATCGAACTCATGACAACTGGTACCGCAGCTAAGTGTACTATCACTGGACCACGTCCGCCGGTTTAGCGTCTTTCCACTGTACAGTTATTCTTGTTTGGACTACGTGTATTTACATATTTTAAAACCAGTGAAGACCCAAATCAAGCAGCCCTTATACCGGTATTTATAGGGGCTGCATGGTATGGGTATGTACTGGGGTCTTAATGGATCTGTCGAATTTGCATTCTTCCTCTTGAAATTATGCTGTATTTAACCATTTCACCACCGCTATAGGTGAATTATTTATCTACGTCGACATTGTAAACAGATTAGATCCAGATCATACGCCGCGGTAACAGGATCCAATCTGTTTGGCACCATAATTTTTAACAAATCTGACTATAAACTGCAAGTTGCAGAATCCGAGGTATCTTAAAATAGACCAGATCTGGTCAATTTCAAGATATCTGACAGGTTTCTTAAGCGCCCTATCTGTTACCATAAAGTGAGTTAGCATGATATGCCAGGTCGAATTCTGGCATATGCGATCTTGCAATGTGACATTGACATCATAACAACTGGCATATTGCCAAGTTACTCGTACGTTTAGATCTCGGCAAGCATTATACAATATGTTCCAATGCAGAATGTTGAATGGAATAATGGAAGAAGGAATATATCTATGAAGAAAGCATTATGTAGATGTTAGTAAGCAGAATACAATATGTTCCAATGCAGAATGTTGAATGGAATAATGGAAGAAGGAATATATCTATGAAGAAAGCATTATGTAGATGTTAGTAAGCATTATACAATATGTTCCAATGCAGAATGTTGAATGGAATAATGGAAGAAGGAATATATCTATGAAGAAAGCATTATGTAGATGTTAGTAAGCATTATACAATATGTTCCAATGCAGAATGTTGAATGGAATAATGGAAGAAGGAATATATCTATGAAGAAAGCATTATGTAGATGTTAGTAAGCAGAATACAATATGTTCCAATGCAGAATGTTGAATGGAATAATGGAAGAAGGAATATATCTATGAAGAAAGCATTATGTAGATGTTAGTAAGCATTATACAATATGTTCCAATGCAGAATGTTGAATGGAATAATGGAAGAAGGAATATATCTATGAAGAAAGCATTATGTAGATGTTAGTAAGCAGAATACAATATGTTCCAATGCAGAATGTTGAATGGAATAATGGAAGAAGGAATATATCTATGAAGAAAGCATTATGTAGATGTTAGTAAGCAGAATACAATATGTTCCAATGCAGAATGTTGAATGGAATAATGGAAGAAGGAATATATCTATGAAGAAAGCATTATGTAGATGTTAGTAAGCAGAATACAATATGTTCCAATGCAGAATGTTGAATGGAATAATGGAAGAAGGAATATATCTATGAAGAAAGCATTATGTAGATGTTAGTAAGCAGAATACAATATGTTCCAATGCAGAATGTTGAATGGAATAATGGAAGAAGGAATATATCTATGAAGAAAGCATTATGTAGATGTTAGTAAGCAGAATACAATGTGTTCCAATGCAGAATGTTGAATGGAATAATGGAAGAAGGAATATATCTATGAAGAAAGCATTATGTAGATGTTAGTAAGCAGAATACAATGTGTTCCAATGTAGAATGTTGAATAAAAGATGAAAGTACGACAGAAGAAATATGAAGAAAGCATGATGTTATTATATAAACAATAATGACAAATGACAGAAAGAGTAATAGAAGTGCTAGAGTACAAGATGTTATTAAAACAACAATAATGACAAATGACAGAAAAAGTAATAAAAGTGCCAGAAAGCACGATGTAATTTTTACTTAACACTTTGCCTGCTGGTCGCGACTTTATTGATTTTTGCAAACAGTTTAGATTAAGATCAGACGCCACGTAACGCGGCCTCTGATCTGAATCCAAACTGTTTGACACTAGTCTTGAGGTTTCTTTACTTAAAAAATGTATGAATCTAAATTTTCTTAATCTTTGCAGACAACAATTTCGAAGCAGACGATCTCGCCGCAGGATAAGGGTTAAATAACATTCCATACACGATAATGCCACACATTTCCTTTTATATGAGTATTTTCTCTTTTTTGCAATAGATCATTCGGTTTTCAGTCTCTTTAAAACAGGGCTACCATAAGTTGACATGAAAAATCCTAAGATTTCCAAATTTGCATTTTTCAAGTGCGATTTTACGAATCATACCTTTACCCCATCGCCTGTTTCTAGTTTGGTTGACATGTGACTGCTTAAAGCAGGCTGTAAGTAAAGCAGAATGCGCCTTAAGGCGCAATCTGTTTTACTTTCAGTCTGCTTTAAGCTACCATGTACTGGGAAAAAATCCGGAGATTTAGGAAAAATCCGGAGAAATGGCAGCCCTGTTAAAACCGTTGCTTAGATAAAGTTTTCAGTCAAATAGATAACATTTGTATTGGAGCTTTCTTAATTACGTTTGCCCTACATTCAGCAGTCAAATCTCCCTTACTTTGAACGCTGTGACTTAGCTCCCTCTCTACCACAATATCAAATGGGAGATTAAGATTGTGTGTGATGCTCGGAGGGGTTGTTATAGGGAGGTAACGTAAATACTCTTAGAGTACATTTGTAAACAGTCTGAACACAGATCAGACGCCGCGTAACAAATGAAAGGGTTAGCCACTACAATTATCATGTTTGGGGAACAGCGGTAAGCCTTGTAGTAAGAAGGGCCTGGTTGTTTAGAGGGGCGTTGTAGCCTGTTGGGAGGGAGCCCTGTAACAGGGATAAGCAATGAACATATCCATTGCAAAACAGTTTGGAAACAGTAACTCGGCGTCTTATCAGTTTCAAAACGCTTGTTACACGGGCAATAATGTATCATTAGAGTTATCAGGAACCTGATATTTTGTACAATACATAGCATTGCGCTTGCGTTTCATTTTTATGGGAAAGAATACAGTCATATTTTTTTCTTTTTACGCCTTTGATCTATAGAAAGTGGTTCTACAGTCATGAATATGCAGCGTACTAACCATATGCTGTATGACATGGCAGACGGTAGCTTAAAGTTGGTTATAAGTAAAGTACATGTAGAATATACACATGTACCTTAAGGTTCATTCTACTTAACTTTCAACCTGCTTTAAGCGGTCTTTAGCACTAGAAAAGGGCTTTCGGCTAAATAGTTAAGCAACTATAAATAATAATAATAATAACACCTTCCCCAATGAACCACAATGTCAATTGTTTATATACTGACTGAAAAAGACACTCACAGGGTAAGGTGCCGGTGCACCAACTGTAAATGTTTCCGAATCTGTTTGTGCCACACCGTCTACTTCGATTGTCAGATCGTGGGTATCATGTTCGACTGCGTCAGCTGCCATCATTACGGACACCTCTAAGGTCAGTCTGTCTCTGTTTGTTTCTGTCGAATTGAAGCCCAGGTTGGATATGTTGAAAGTGAAAGTGCCTTCATCCATAATGCCGTTATTTCCAGTGCTCACTATATTGGCGCCAATATTACTAGAGTGTATCGGGCATTGCAAGTTAGCCCCGTATCCGTTTTCGAGTGGATTTACTGTAGAAATAAAAGAACAACATTTAACTCTCTACAACAACGCACATTGGGAGATACAAATTGCGTGTGTTGTTCAGAGGGAGTTGTTATAGGCAGGGGAAATTAAAGACTTGGCTTACATTTGCAAACAGCTTGAATCCAGATTAGACGCAGCGGCCATCGTCATTATATCTTTTCTGTCAAAAGATCCACTCATAAGTTACAATAACAGACTACATATTTAAGCAGACGATAAGTTGCAGTGAAAACGTTTAAAAAATCGTGTTTTTTGGGAACAGCGGCAACCATTGTTGTAAGTAGGGAATCGTTGTTGAGAGGGCCGTTGTAGGTAGGGAGTTCTCACCCTATCCAATTGAACACCGGAACTAGTTGTTCGTGAGCAACCTTTTAGGTAAACAAACCTGACACGTGAGATAAGAAATCCGTCATTTTCTTTGTTTTATACGAGTATTAGTGTTTCTTCTGACCTGTCGGAGTTTTTTAGATTGGAACATTCTAAAACTTTCAAAGGGATGAGTTTTCTCTACATACGGATAATGATATGGATAGCTGTAATTGTTGTGCTCAATGTACAGTGGAGGATACCTTATTCTTTCCCGTTTAAACGCAAACGCAATGCACTAAACTGTGGAAATTTACTTTAAGAAATTTTAATTATATTTTTAATCTGAGTAGCAAACAGGTTGGTAACCCGGCGTTTGATCTGGCTCCATCCTGTTTGCAATGGAAATAATAGTTTTAGTATATAACTGCGTTTGTTGGGAAAGAATAAAATACCAGTAAAGTTAGGCAAGGGTCTCATGCTGCACGAGGATCATGTTATCTCAAGTTGGAAAGTGTACGACATAGAGCGTGTTCACCTGAGACCCTCGAGTCGACCCGAGTTCCTCAGGTTACAGGTGAACAAACCGCGTTCGTACTCGAATGACGTCATATGACCTCTGAACCGAACTCTAGGCTAGCCCAGTCCCTGCGCAGGGTTAGTCGAGTTTCAAAATGGCGTCCGAAAATGACAACACAAAATCCCAATTGTAAAAAGCTAAATACCGTATAATGTACGCATGTATGAGAGTGTTTTAATAAACAGTCCTGTAACCGTGCTATAAATTAACAAATAGTTAGCCTAGGGTTTCATTGTTCGACATTATAATAATAATATTGACATTTTTGGTCCGGCTTGGCGTGGTTCCCATTTTGTTTTAGGCCGTCATTTGACCCATTACTTACTCGTCTGAAGGGTTTGTCGTTCTGCTGAAAGATGCGTGCGCATTCAGAATTTAGCGCCATTTTACGTCATTTGATGAACTCTACTGGACTCGCGAGTTTCAGGTGAACACGCCCTATATAAATCCGATGTTACCCTGTTATCTATTTACCATTATGAACTATTCTGTTCTAAAAATAACTCCGACAGGTCAGAAAAATCGAACAATAGCACCGAACAAGCATAGTTGATGTAGACAAAGTTTAACACATCATGTAACCAACGTTTGCATGATATAGTCGTTTGATAGGTAAAGAAAACGGTTTTACTTCGTCTGCTCACCGCTACTCACGGTCGATGCGTACCGGCGTGGCCAGTAAAGGTCGTGTACTTTCTAGTAACGTACACAAAGTACTGTTCTTTTCCACAGATGGTACATGTATCGTACAATATGTTGTCGGGAACATCCACATTGGAGATTACTCTAGGTCGTTTGCAGTTGAAAAACACACTATAATTTTCAAATTTTTTTTATAACAAGACAACGCAGACAAATGGAAGTTTGCATAGATATATGATATACCTATACCAACTCTAACTAAAAAGAACAATTGTTTTCACCCTGTAAAAAAAGTTGTATTCATAACTTCTATATAAAGTTTACACTTCTAAAGGACGGTTTTGCAAAGGGTGATTTCAAGTTATTCAACAGCCTATTTTCACCACTCGGTAACGCCTCTCCGTTAAGCTGTCGCATACCATAGTAGTTTACAACTGACTAAACGAGGCCCTCACTGGGGTATGTTAAAAGTATTAAATAATCGTACGTCGTGTTTTAAAACATGTTGGATCCTGATCGGATGCCGGAGCCAATCGGAATCTAATTAGGGTCCAAACTATTTGCCACTCATACATACGTTTTATTAAACTAAAAGCAAACAAATTCAATGTGACAAATATAAGAAGACGTGTTCATACCAGACGATATACGTGAAATGTTGTCTACACGAACTTACAAGTGTCACGTTTTCAACAGAATGTTTCCAGAGCAGTTTGAAAAACGGAATTTGGTCGTTTACTGGAAACGACACGTAACTAACGTAAACATAATACAATACAACTCGAACACTGATACATTTCCTGGCGAAGTGTTCATGAATTAAGCAGAGTAAAAATGTAATCGGGCCTCACAAATAATTTTGCCCAACTACAAAATCCAATATCAGCACGGGATTCACCTTCCAGACAGAAGCAACAATCACGAGAAATTATTACCTACTGATGTTCTCCCATGTAAACAAACGTGATCAAGGTAATAGCCAATAACAACCCACGTAAATGGCCATTTTCAGCGACACAAACTTAATATAAAACAAAGGAGAAAAGATTTTATTCAGTCTATCAAAAATTCTGAGTTTTCTTGTCAGAGTTGGTATAGACATATCATAAGTGTATGCAAAATTTCATTTAGATACGTCCACTAATTTTAAAGTTATCTCCGATTTATCGTGTTTTTTTAAACTGCAAACGATGTTGGTCTTGACAATAGAGGCTGTTGAATATGCATGACCCAGAGATATGTGACGTCATATATCTCTGGTCATGTGTCTTTCATCGGTGCTTCCATCGCCGTGGGATCAAAGTTTAGTTGATCGAACATTTAAATTTGTAGTTTCAAAGTTATCAGTCGTTTTGAGTATATTTTTGGGATGAATTCAGATAATGAAAGTGAAGACAGTATCCAGCAGAGAATTCTAAAGGAACTGCGCAGTCTACGGCTGGATGTAGACGGATTAAAAGGGGCATCATACGGATATAACACGAGGACGCCATCTTTTCCCCTCACCGCGACGCCTTCGCACCAAGTGGCTGGAGCGACGCTTCCCGACACCAGTGCTAGTTTGCCAGCTGCCATCGGGATAAGAGACAACGCTCCTCGAAGCTTCGAGCTTCAAACCGCGTACACTGGAGTGAGGGAAAAGTATTCAAGTAGGAAGCTCCACGGTGACCTACTTTTCTCCACCCAACGTCGGAACGTGAAAACGGAAGACGCGCCTGTATACACAGTGTTGGCAAAAGTGGCAAAATATTGCGAGACAGGACTTAAAATTGTCTCAAGCGAACAGTCTACAGAAGATTCTGAGGTGGTGAGTGACTGTTTAATTGTATTTACATCAGTTTTGCGTTACGTTCAGGACGAAGGGGTGCAACTTGTGGTGAACAAGAATTATGACAAAGACTGGGCTTCCCAGTATAAATCTATTATGAGCGGACAGACGGACGTTCGTGCAGAAAATATTAGTGCTATGGACCGAACAGCAACAATTCTTAAACATCGCTACGCAGGTAACAACGATTCTCGCAACTTTAGCGGACGAGGTCGGAGTCGCGGGGGACGAACGAGGCGGCCATACCGTGGAAGATTCAATGACGTCAGAGCACGCGACAGTGACCTTCACACATCAGCTGATGATTAACCATAACAAATAACTGTCAGGACTCAGGACAGGGTGTTTAGTTAATATGTCCGGTTTTTATTTTTGCAATGTATTGAAATGATCATTTCAATAGATTGTGAATGTGTTTGCAGGTTTGAAGTTGCAAATCTTGGATATTTTGTATGTTAAAGACGTTCACACAAGTTAATTTGTTTCTCTTTCAAGTTAATTCAATGTTTTGCACATTTACACCTGCATACACAAAATTGATATGTCTATTACTAAAGATTGATTAATAGTTAAATATTACATAGTTTTATTTCACTATAATATGAAATGTGTTTGGTCAAATATAGTGACAATGACTTTAATGGACCAGTACAAGGCAAGTTTACTGCTGGTAGCATTTCTCAATATCCAAACAAGTGGAGAAAAGTGACTGACAACCCAGTAGTGTTAGATTGGGTAGCTAATGGGATAACGTTACCATTTGATCAACCTCCCTCTAGTTTCGAGTTACCTAATAGACAATTAAGTGTAAAATACACTAACTTCGTGGATTCAGAGTTGAAAACATTACTGACACAGGGTGCAATCGAGAAAGTTGACTCTAGACCATGGTGTGTTTCCCCCTTAGGTGTGGTACCCAAAAGAGGTAGTAAACTCCGGCTTATTTGCGATCTTAGAGCCTTAAATAACTGCTGTAACCCTCCTAAATTTGTTTATGAAAATATAGACACAGTACTTGAGTTGGTTGACAATCAGGACAAGTTTGTGTCTGTAGATTTACAAAGTGGTTTTCACCATGTGTTAGTTAAAGAAGAAGATAGACAATACCTAGGGTTTTCGTGGCGCGGAGTGTACTACCAATGGCGGGTTTTACCTTTTGGCCTGAGTTCGAGCCCATATTATTTTTGTAAGATACTTAGACCTGTAGCACAGTATTTACGTGAGAGTGGACTCAAGATTGTGATATATGTTGATGACATTTTATTGATTGCATCTTCTCATGATATAGAACATAACAGGTCTTTGCTTTTACAGTGTCTTGCAGAATTAGGTTGGTTTATTAAACTTGAAAAATGCTCACTTGTACCTACAAGCAGAATAGGATTTATAGGTTATACAATTGATTCTATTGGGGTAGACGGCTGTCCCGTCTTGAAAATAAATAGCGAGCGCATCAGAAAGCTGAGGCGAGATCTAAAACGATTAATAGAACAAGGTAAATGCTCAAAGAGACAATTAGCGAGGGTGGCAGGTCAGTGTGTTAGTATGTCCAAAGCTATATTACCTGCGAAATTAGTTTTACGAAACATATACAGGTTACTGTCAAAAAGCCAGTCGTGGGACGCTACACTGAAACTTAATAGCGCATCTACACAAGACTTAAAATGGTGGATAGGCGCGCTAGAATCGTGGAATGGGCTCGTGCTGAAACCACACAAAGACGCCATTCAGATGGAAACGGATGCATCAGCAACTGGGTGGGGCTGTTGCATATGAAAGTTGGAAACCAACGGTTTATGGGACATTTCCATGAGATACAAACCGTCCAATTTCAGGGAACTAGCAGCGGTTTATCTCGGGATAAAATCATTCAGTTCTATTCTTCAAGGAAAGGCTGTGACAGTGCTATCGGACAATATCACAACATGTGCTTACCTAAACCACTTAGGCGGACCAGTAGGGTCCCTAACAAAACTAGCTCAAGCCATATGGGCTTTAGTGTACAAATTGGACATCGACCTTCGGGCTCATTACCTTCCGGGGAAGCTGAATGTACAAGCCGACGGCTTATCCAGAGAGAAGAACCTGTACGAATGGAAACTGCATCCCGGGGTATTTCAGTTTATAGACAAGACATTCGGCCCGCATACAGTCGACAGGTTTGCTTCGTTTCAGACGAGACAACTTCCAAGGTACAACTCCCGCTCGTTCGATCCGGAAACGGAGGCAATCGATGCTCTTTCCCAAAACAACTGGGAACAGGAGGTAAATTTTGTGAATCCACCATTCCGGCTTATTCCGAAGATACTCGAGGTGATACAGACACAGTCTGCAATGGCAACAGTGATAGCCCCTTGGTGGCCAAATCAGTGCTGGTTCAACAAACTAAGGGGTATGGCAATACGGATGCCTATACGGATACCAAACAATCGAAGGACCATTCAGTACTGCGGAACAGGAGCAGAACCCTTACGGAACAGAAGATGGAAACTATACGCTTGGAAGATTTGTGGCAAAGACACCTCTTCGACCAGGGATGGTCTGTACAAACAGCAAAACGTGTCCAGTTATGCTGGGCGAGGTCTACATTGTCAACATACAATAGACAGCTACAGAACTTTGCAAACTTTTGTCGAGCGCGACACGCTAGTTTTCCGCCCAGAGATACAGGAATAATAGCAGACTTTTTGTGCGATATATGCAGAGACTGTCAGAGACCAGAGTCTTTGCTAAAAAACACATGTGCCGCGTTAGGACATTTATATGACGCGTTAGGTATTCCTAGTCCGTTACTTCAGGTCGAGATTACTCATTTAAAATCGGCCATCATAAAATCTGGTACCTCAAGAGCTATGGCTAGATCCAAAACTATTCCCATTCAGCCTTTTGTGGAGTGTTTTACTGCATTACCAGATAATGAAAAACTTACTCTGGAAGTGTTGAGACTAAAAAGTATAACTTTATTAGCATTGTGTGCCATGTTGCGACCTTCCGACATCGCGCCTAAGGCAGTACAATATTCAGAACATAATAACTCCGTAAATAATGTACAGTTAAATGTGTCAGATATAGTATTCGAGGAGAGTTCAATGACTATAACTTTTCATGGGATCAAAAATGATTCCTACCGACGTGGTTTTATAGTGACAGTCCCTACAGCAACTAAAACCAAATTATGTCCAGTACTTACTCTACAGTGTTACATTGATCGGTCAAGGGTTTTCCGCGATAATCCACAAGGACCAGTATTTTTGGCTTTACATAGGCCATATAAGGCTATATCGGCTTCTACGGTCAGTAGTGTGCTGACACAGGCGTTACAAATGGTAGGATTAGTAGGATTTGCACCAAAGGACTTTAGACCAACAGGAGCTACAGCCGCTGTGGAAGCGGGATTCTCCGATCACTCAATCATGAAAGTTGGCAGGTGGAAGAACCAAGAAGTGTTCAGACAGCATTACGTACATAGTAAAACCCCAAGTAATTTTACAGACAGTATTCTAAATGGTTAAGTACAGTTAGCCTTAATTTGGACATGAAAATTTCGCATGCTGCACTGCTTGTGGGTTCACGTAGTATTTGAAATTGTTTGTACATTTCTTATATTTGCAGAATAGTTTGCATGTTTTTAAACCGTTTTATGTTTTCAGGACTTTAGTTATAAGGGGAAGTAACCTATGTCTTTTTAAAACTACAAAAGTGTAACAGTAGTCCAGCGGATAAGTGACCAAAAGTGGAACAATCGTGCATTTTATGATAAAAGCATGAAACTTGGCACACTTATTCTAGACACCATTTGAAACATTTTAAAGATTGGAGGCATTCTCTATCTGTCGTATGTCACCCGTGGCGGCCATTTTCCAAGATGGCCGCCATAAAGGCAATTCTGTGGATAAGTAAATGTCAAAATCCAATTTTCTTATATTCTTGTCAAATTTGCCACGCTTTATCACGTTTATATCAAGTAGAAATATTACTTTTATTATAAATATGCTATAAAGGAATGTATTTTGTAAAATATAGGTCATTTGAAGGTCAAAATAGACAAAAATCAACAAATATCCCAATGATCACTGTGAACATTAATTATTATCAAGTGTCACACATGAACCATCACCGGAAATTCATAAGAAGTGTTGTTACAATGTTGCAAGATATCAAGAATATATATTTTAACCCTTTACGTCTTTTACGAATTTAATAAGCTCACCGGACAAATGTCCAGGAGAGTTGTTGTTGTCACCTGGTCGTTGTCATCGGCGGTCCAATTTCCATTCTCATTGCTGTTCTCGTTTGCAGTTTCAAGAAAGTGTTCACAACCTCTATGCCCTTTCCCCATCATCTTTAATACTTGCACCTTACATGCCTTGGGGCACGACCTTGCTGATCATGTGACCTTGACCTTGACCTTAGCTAACGGATTTAAGTTTCGAAATTATGTTTAACTCTGAAAAAAACCTATAACTCCTATATCCCTTGAGGTATTGTTTTCATATTTGATAGGCATATATAGAAAATACCTTTCCATGCACACAAACAGTTTGACCCCTGTGACCGTGACCTCAAACTCTGCTTTTACGTTTCAAATTGTACCGCAAGCTTTGCAGTCTCTCTGACAACTATTTACGAGGATACAGCATATATTTCTTAAACTGCACATTTTAGACTCTAACTATGAAGTAAAACAATTTTTTGTAGGAAGAATAAACAAATTTTGTTTAACTTCATAGTTAGAGTCTAAAATGTGCAGTTTAAGAAATATATGCTGTATCCTCGTTGGTAGTTAAAAGCAGTCTGAATGTACAGTAGTTAAGGAACATTCAGCATTACTTTCAGCCTGCTTTCAGCAAGCATATGTCTTCAATACTGTTACAAGCTATGGAGCAATGGATTGATTGACTCGTCTTTTATATTTGCAATTTCACAAAAGGTTGTTATCTCCAATTTTATGTCGGATCAGAGCTACACAGGGGCAACTGCTGCTGACTATGAGGCAAACTTAGGTGCACATAACGAGAGACGTCATAACAGATAGGATGCGACAAAACTATGACATGTTATAAGCGACAGCATGTCTGCGACTATAATTGATACAACAG
This sequence comes from Gari tellinella, assembly GCA_922989275.2. Taxonomy (NCBI): domain Eukaryota; kingdom Metazoa; phylum Mollusca; class Bivalvia; order Cardiida; family Psammobiidae; genus Gari; species Gari tellinella. The sequence goes on from OV277858.1 coordinate 61,157,391, forward strand.
AACGGGGTAGACATCAACACTCGTTGTAATGAAAATTCAAGGTCAATTATAATTATTCGTCATTCTATAGAAGTTGTGAAAGAATATGTGGTAGTTCTCAATCCCGGGCACATTCCAGTTATTTCGTGTGACCAGCCCTTGTTCAAGTACGCTAAAACATTCAGTGGACTTGGCCAATAAGATATATGGATGATTTGGTAGTGGCCATTTTAGGTCTACATATCAAAACGGCATTATATATACAATGTATAAAGCACTAGGTTATCTGTTGGTTGACAGCGGTTGGAAATCGGCACTCATACAAGCTGACATAGCCATACCAGGAACCGCAAACTCATTTTGAAACTTTCAAGCGACTCGTGCCAAGAGAACCGCTCGCGCACACCATTTGACAACATGAACACGCTATTCGTAAAACGTTACATGTTAAACATCTTCATGAATCGTATAACAAATACCAAGTTTACCAAGAAAACCTTGAAGCTGTGACAATTTTATGGCTGGTGCAACCGTATATCACAAAAGCCTGCAGTTTTATCTCTGGAAGCTTGTGTTGGAGACAGAGTTAATTGTGCTGACCTAGAACAGAGCTATCCACGAAGACAACTTCCTTGTAATGTTGAGGCACTGAAACATCTAGAATGGCTTTTCCATGCACATGCACTTGGTCACCACAACTATGCCAGAGCAGCCTCCATGCATCTGCGGGACACTACCAGACAAACATCCAGAAGTATTTTTGGCTTTTTGTTAAGTAAAGATTACAATCAACAAGTCAATCAAACCATTCTCTAGGATAGCTTTGTTAGCCTTCCTCTTCGCCTGGTGCCTTGAGGGTTTCAATCTAGTGTCTGTCTTGCTACGTATGTTGTGCTGTGGTCTGCGCAGCCTATGGCCGATCCATCTCCATTTCTTCTGTAGGATGGAGTATGTGACTGGTTGCTGTCCCGTTCATTCCCATAGCTCCTGGTTGGAGATCCTGTTTGGCCACCGTATCTGCAGAATCTATCTCGAGCATGTGTTGATAAAGACTTGCAGGCTCTGATCTAGGCGTTTGGTCCTTCTCCAAGTATCGGCACCATATAAAAGGACAATGTTCACATTGCTATTAAAGAGCCTCAGCTCATATCAGGTGGATATTATGACTCTTCTACACTGGTCTCAAGATCGCAAAAAATGGCGGGCTTTCCCTATCCTGGCCTTGATATCTTCCTCTATGCATACTGTCTTACTGACAATGCTGCCAAAAAAAGCAAAAGTGTCCATGTCCTCAATGGCCCTCTATGTTAAGGATTTGCATGTTGCCTAATTTGATTCAGAGGCACTTTGTTGTGCTAACGTTGACATCTAGCCCGGTTGAAATGGCTATTTCTGAAAGTCTACCTGTTATCTTCTGTATATTGGCGCAGGTATGGGACAAGAGACTTATGTCATCAGCATAGTCGAGGTCTTTCAGCTTGTTTGTCAGAGTCCACTGTATCCCTCTTGGCCTATCGAAAGTCTTCTTCATCACCCAGTCCATGACTATATCGAGAATATCATAGGAGAGAGTAAACAGCCTTGTACAACGCCGGTGTAAACTTCGAAATGTTCGGAGAAGTCCATCTCATGGATTACATCGCAGAGGTTGTTGTTGTACAGGCTCCGAATTATGTTCAATATCTTGCTGGGGAGGCTGTACTGCCTCAGTATCTTCCAGATCGTGTCCTTGTCCACCGAGTCGAACGCTTTCTTGAAATCAATGAAGTTGACAGAAAGGGGACGGTTCCATTCAATGGAATTCTCGATGATAATATCTGGTCTGCGCATGGTCTTCCTGCTCTGAAACCTGCCTGCTCTTCTCTAAGGAGTTTGTTGACATCAGCCTTGATCCTAAAATATGATTCGCTAGTACATTGCTTGAGACAATTGACACAGATTCATTATTACCTTCTATACAGAAGGAAACGGATACAAGGATGTTGCTTTATGCCGCAGATGATACCCAACAAGGTTGCCAAAATATCTTTCTCAGAACTGTTGACACATAAGTAGTTTTGCTAGCAATCAGTCTTACTCACACGATCGGGTGTAAACAGCTGTGTGTTGCCTTTGAAATGGAGAAATCCTTCCACGTTTTGGACATTATGTCAATGGCAAATGCGGTAGGAGGTGACAAGTGCACGTCCTGCTTTTCATGCTCTAATAAATGTTAACATTGCCAGACAGATGGTTTTCACCCAAAAAAGGCAGGAGTACTAAACATTATACAGCCAGCTAGGGATGCTCTTTATCAATATCTCCTAAGTGTGGCCACGGATACCAGCCTATCCATGTATAGGACCAGAGCATGCTGTGAACGCACCACAATTTCAAAATCTAGCAGATTTGGTTGAACATAAAATAATGATTCAGCTGAGTTGGAAGTCATGTGGATAAATCTGCCACCTACTGGTTCAGCATACCCATGCTGTTATCAGATATGCTGTAGAAGAATATATAGCTGTGCTAAAGAAAATGTTCCCTGTACATTACTCTGCAAGTGCGGTGGTTGTGAGCGCAACTGATGGTACACTGTGCCACCAAATTTGGTGGCTCACGAATGAAGACAACAAATTACAAAAAAAACTTTTGAAAGTAATCAATCCTGTGCTATACAGTAGAGAGGACGTTATTCTTTCCTATTTAAAGCGATTCGCAACCAGATGTTTTATTTTTTCAAAAAAAAAGAAGAAAATATTCAAATAAAACCAAATGTGTAGCATTATCATGCATCTGGCATTAGAAAAATATGATCAGTCTAAAAACACCCTCAAGGATAGTCTTATAATCTTAGTTTTTTAGATATTTTCAACCGCTTTATCCGTTGCGTCAGTCTGCGCAATAGAAATTGATCACGGGCTCGGACATAAACCCGGGTCGAATTATGTACTCTCCATCGCTACACACTGAAGTACCTTAAATCGATTCCAGATATATGAATAGGCGTGCTGGCCTAGGGAGATAAGAGGTTGTCTTATTTTGCTTTTCTGTCCCCGCATGCCGGGTCCCCGGTTCGAATCCTACCAGAGCTCTATAAATTTTTTTATTGAAATGCATTTTTAAACAGAATTTATAATCCTAAACTAATTCTTACCCGTTTATATAAGCGTTTGACGTATATTTACAAATTACTATCTTTTATGCTAAATCTGGTTGCGAGTCTCTTTAAAGGAAAATAAACTGCAATACAATAGTGCAATGAAATGTAGAACGGTTTATATAATTATATTTGAGTGGCAAACAGTTTAGAGTCTGAGCAGTCACGAGGTAATTTAGTGTCTGATCTGGATCAACGATTTGCAATGGAAATAATGTTTAAGCATAAATGTCTTTATTGGAAAGAACAATAGAATAAGGTGTTTTCCACTGCACTTAAAAGTTTGTATTATTATTTTTTTATTTTTTTTTGGGGGGGGGGGGTATTGAGGACCTTAAATGACCCATATATCAATCCAAAATATTCTTATATTGATTTTCCATAATAAAATAATCATACTTGCAGCTGCTTTAACCCTTTACCCAATAACCTGTTTCTAGTTTTGAAAATAAGTGACTACTTAAAGCAGGTTAAAAGTAAAGCAGAATGCGCCCTAAGGCGCATTCTGCTTTACTTTTAGCCTGCTTTAAGGTACCACCTGCTGGAATTAAGAAAATATTTCTTCTGATACATATTCATGACTGTATAGATTGGAATTATTTTCTTCCGCGGAGGATTAAACGGAATGCGCTAAAAGGCGCTTCTATGAGGTAAAGGGTTAAGTGATTTAGCCTTGTTGAAATATGATAAACCATGTATTTTGGAGACACATTGCCTCTAGACTGCATAAAACTGTTCTAATTGGCGGCCATTTTTAAAATGGCCGCCATGGTCGACACCGGACTGGTCTAGAATGCCTCCAATCTTTAAAATGTTTCTCATGATGTGTAGTACCAGTGTACCAAGTTTCATGCTTTTATCATAAAATGCACGATACTTTCACATATCTGCTGGACTACAGTTGTTTCCCCTGTTCCAGTTCAAAAGTGGTTCAGGCTGTTTGCTCTGTTCCACTTTTATCTCTCTATAAGGCATAATACATTTTCCATTTTATATCATTTAATAAAATTTGAAAATGATTCTCAGCCTCTATTGTCGTTGACTTGCGTCTAAATTGATGTTGGTCTTGACAATAGAGGCTGTTGAATATGCATGACCCAGAGATATGTGACGTCATATATCTCTGGTCATGTGTCTTTCATCGGTGCTTGGCTAGATAGGTATGGAAGCATGATAGGATAGGTATGGAAGCATGATGGGATACGGCATAATACATTTTCCATTTTATATCATTTAATAAAATTTGAAAATGATTCTCAGCCTCTATTGTCGTTGACTTGCGTCTAAATTGACCTATAATTATGTCGTTTTGATTTCGCAAAAAGCCATTATGTATGGGATCTACTGTACTGCATATAGTATAAACACGAATAATTACTGCACTCTATCTAGCTTTACTACCTTACTGTATCTAGCCTCGTTTGCGAATTTGCCTTCATGGAATTTCTCTACGATAAAGGGTTTTACACATCCAAATAAATCTTAAATGAGAAACAAAAGAAGTTTATAGTTACATGGATCGAATGTGTGGTCCGATGAGCAGTGCAATGTCGCAATTATTAAATTTTGCATTATTTGGAATTAGTTCGTATTGTGTAATGTTCGTAATGACATGAAAACATTTTTGTATTACTGCCCTTTTCACTTGAACTTGTCTCAAGCACTTTGAAATTATCTAGTTAATTTACATTCGATCAAGTTGATTTTTTTGCAATCGTTTATTTCATTGAAGATTTCCGAAATTCGAAACAATCGCTTTATGCATTAAAGCGTTATCTCCAGAATAAGGTGTTTTACCATTGTATACCTCCATATATAATAAACGTCATTTGACGTCGAATGGCGTTCATGTCTATGGCGTTATACAAAGGTTGAAATCAAATTCTTCGATAACTTTGGAATGGTTAATAGAGCGATTGTTTTGAAATTCAGACAACTTCGTGGAAAGTAACAATAACACGCTCACACAAAAATGCAACTTAATCAATAGATACCTACAGAACCGCTTGTGACAGGTTCGAGTGAAGAGGACAGTAGATTGACATCTTTGCAATTTCCATGAATAAAAAAGATATAAGTAAGTGCCCTTTCTCCTGCATGCTGGTCATTGGCCTACTTTGCTCAAGGTAAATCTAAACGATTCCAACATGAGAGTGGGTAACATTGTGCCATTTTGACATCATTGAATATTACCAATTTAATACTGAAAGTTTAACAGTATATTCATTGTCCGAGTAACAAAAATTTTATTCAAAGATTACGGTACGTGTTTTCAGAAGGAAAGTGAATCATTTTAGTTTCCGGAGTGATAACGAACACAATACAAGCATGTCAAATCTGTGATTACACAAGGACCAGAATGTTCAACCTAAAAAGGCATATAAAATTGATCCATGGAAAGGTCAAACAAAGTACATCGTCAAAACGACCCCCACTAACACGGGTCCTCGGGGTCATGTCTCGAGTCCCAATCAGGCATGGGGTAATGCAAAAATGTAATTGTAATGCACTGTTTTGGCAATGTAATTGTAATGTAATGCATTACATTCTCAAGTAATTGACCCCATGCCTGGTCCCAATAGCAAAGAACCTCAGGATCATTCCTCGAGTCATATAAGCCAAGAACCTCGTTTCTCATTTTTATACTGTATGAATTTCAATACAGACTTGGGATTTTGCCCAATTTTGCCCAATTTTCAACGTTGGCAGAGTACTTGTATCAACAAGATTTAACCCTTTACCTTATAGAAGCGACTTTTAGCGCATTCATTTTATTCATCCGCCAAAGAAAATAGTTCCAATTTAATCAGTAATGAATATGTATTATAGGGAATATTTTCTATATTATAGCACATGATAGCTTAAAGCAGGCTGAAAGTAAAGCAGAATGCGCCCATAGGCGCATTCTGCTTTACTTTCAACCTGCTTTAAGTAGTAACCTATTTTCAATTCTAGAAATAGGCTATCAGGTAAAGGGTTAACAAAACCATTTATCATTTCCTTAGTTACAATCTCAACCTCTTCAACAACAGCGGCTTCAGGGCGAGCAGGGGGTGGTGGAGGGGACAAAGGTCCAAAATGTTGGGAAAGGTGGACTTATGATTAGCTTTCTGCATTTCTACCATTTTAATCAGTCAGTTTACACTTTTTATTTTTTAATACTCACTGTTATTACTTGCATTATTTGTGACGAGAAAAATCGCTAGAAATCAAGGTTGTCATGAAGTAAACTAAAATTAAGGTACTCGGATAGAACTAGATGCAGTTCGACGCATGCATTATTAGATTCAGTACAGCAATTTGCTAGTTGCAGTACAGTGATCGTGTGTTAAATCGATTGGATTAAGACAGAACCGCTCGTAAGTATGTTGAATTATAATACATTTAGCGTCCTTATATCCTTTAGAGCCTAAATCAAGACAAAATGGACATAAGTTATACCTATTCATCCATATTTGGTTAGTGATTCAGGTGAGCAGGGTGTGAGCAGACTGATTTCAGTGACATTTTGCGTGTTTTTCGTTGTATGTGACAAGTTTTACAGCATCAGTTTTTATGATTTTTTTGTCTTGTACAGGTACAAACCAAACTCTTCTTGTTTGGTGCTAAAACAACAGAGAAAACGACGGATTTTTCACCTCATTTGTTTGTTTGTTGACTACATTTGTGCTCACGAACAGCTGGTTCCGGTGTTCGATAGGATAGGGTGTTACTGTATAGAAAAAAAACCCCGTAATGACCAGTGGACAACAGCTTGAATCTAGATCAGACGCCACGTTATGCGACGTCTGATCTGGATTCAAGCTGTTTGCAAATGAAAGTTAAGTCTTATTTTTTCATTTCTATAACAACCCCCTCCGAACAACCCACGCAATATTTGTGTCTTATTGGACGTTGTTGTACAGAGGGAACACTGTAATTACAGTTTATACATTTCCACGTAGTTATGGCTGCACGTATAGTGTGTTTCCCCATGTTGAAAGTATCGGAAACTAACTATTTAATACGGAATTACACCTATCTCCCCTAAAATCAAATGCAAATTACAACAATGTAAATTGTTAATGGATTATTTGAAAGTATAAATGCAAATTAGTTTATATTTGCCAAAGGTTAGCTCCGCCCTGCCAGGTGATAAAACTGGCATATACTTGCATTCAAGACATATCGGTATTTTAACCTATGTTAACTATTTATGACTTATTTTATTCCACCACTGAAGAAAGAGGTCGACTTTATGCAATCACGAATATGCACTTTAAGAAATATCTACTATATCTTAGCAGATGGAAGCTTAAAGCAGGCTACAAGTAAATAGGCTAAAAGAAAAAAGCGTCTCAATGCGCCTTCTGCTGAATTTCAACCTGCTTTAAGTGGCCAAGTTTCTTAAAAAATATACGCAGGCTATTGAATCATGTGAAAAACAAGCATGTCAACCTCTAGAGACAATAGATTGGTTAAAGCCAGAATATTGCCCAAATTTATGTTTAAAAAGCGAAATTTCTTATTTGTGTTCATTTTCTATGTATTAAAACTAAGTGAAATCGGCTGTAACTTTACCTGACATATGCTTCCATTTCATTAAGAATCAAACATAAATGTTTCGATTTCTTATAAAGATGGCTAGCAAAATAAGAAATGTGTTTACATAACCACGTAATTATACACGCATGTGTGTATAATTCCGTGACATAACAAATCTTCGACCTGGTCCCGAGAATTTACGGAAGGTCACGTGATCGATACGAGTGGCGACAATTCATACACACTGTGAGCGAGTTCATTTGCGCTACTAGGGTAAAATATAGTAACTAGAGTAGCACATGAACGCGCGGGGTTTCTATCCTAGCTACTCCTAGCCGTTACTCTAGTTCAACCCAGCCTGACATGCGATTAGATGCAAAAGCAAGATGGCGGCACACATATTGACGGAAAAACAAAATGGCGGAAGAAACCGACAGCTTGTAACATTCTGACAGATTAATCTATCACAGAGAAATATAGTATGTCCAAATTTAAAATGAAATAAAATAGCAGCATTATTCTTTAATCGCTGCACTGGGCGTTCGATTTATACAGCCTGGGTCAACAGTTGTCTTCGCTCATTTCATAAATGAATATTGAAAAGCAATCCAGAAGTCTTACTCTGGATGCACACAACGGTTATTTCTGAAATATCCGAGCCTGTGGTCTCCTTGATATCTATTTATCTCCTCCTGACTTCACGCACAAACCATAATCAAAATTCAGTCCTATATCAGTAAATACACCCCTAGACATAACAAAACAGCATAAACCCAACACAAAAGCACATGTTCAGATTCCTTTGTTGCCAAACCTAAAGTATGTTATGGTCGCAAAAACACATGACAAAAGAAGCCTCAAAACCTACATTTTCGCCTAAAATTTCGGAAGCGTTCCCCTATGATAAGCACTTAGTTAAAAGTATTTTCTGACTCACTAAACCTGTCACTTTTAGGATTTTCAGCACTAACAATAGGAATTCCAGCTCGATTTTTACACAATTTTCATGTGTCTGTACCCACCAGTAAAATGATGCTGATTCCAGATTTATTTTGCCTAAACTACTGATTTCCAGACTGCCCCAATCTTATACCAACCCGACTACAAAAAGTCACCATCTTAGTGCGCATTATATTAAAATCATGCCACAAAGTAACATAATACTGCACCCCCCCCCTAAATTAAATTTTTTCATCTTCAAAAATAATTAAGAAATACGACCATGGCCAATTCGAACATTTCTATATAAAACCGTTGCGTACCTCCTTAACTGAGCGTTTTGTTGATTGTGAACAAGAGTAGATATATGACGTCATATGAGCTTACCCTTGTACAACTAAACTCGCGCAGAGCGTTGTATGATTATTAGCGGACACGATTGTAGGAGTTGTCTCTCTTTGAATATTAACATTCATCCCATTTAATTCCATTGAAACAAATGACGTTTATTTCGTATAAACGCAATTTACCAAGGGGCGGGACTTGTCGAGACCTTTGGCAGGGGAGGCGGGGCTTATGGATCTGATCTGATCGAATCATTTCTTATCCCGTCACTACAGCCTCTGGTGACATAATAAAGGGGTAGCATAATAAACCTAGGTGTATCTGTACAGTAGCAGGTTTATTTGTATAGTGGCTATATGAATACACCGGAAATAATTTTATTTTCATTAATCAAAGCAAATAGCGAAGAAGTTGATAACGCAAAAAACACACTTTATATGCTAAATAACGATTTGGCATCCACAAGAAAGAAAAGAAATATTTATATAAAAAAAACATTTGGATCGAGTGGGTATTGAACTCGGATAGCTGTGATGGGAGACGCCGATGTTAACCATTGGACCAAGGAGGTAGATACAATGCGACGTCGATTTAAGTTGTATAAATTTTGTATATTGATGCATGTTCTTATAGATTAGACTACCTGTTGAATCCCCGTTGTATACCTTGTCTTTATACGGTAATAGAATTCAATTAAAAAAAAAGATCTAAATATATGTGTCAAATACCTGTGACTAAAGCAATACATGTACTGTATACTATAGAGCAATAAGTTGAAGGATACTGTAGGTAGGCTTATAAACAAACAAGAATGCCAAATTTAATAAAAAAAATCAACATACCGGTAATCATTGCATGGGATGTAGAGTTTGAATCTGAGCGGTCAGAGAAGAATCTGTTCCAAAACAATAAACGACCTTGACGAGTAACGCGAAAACTGGTGACATTTCTAGCTATCATTATGTTTAGCAATTTTTAAGCTGAAGCGTTAAGTATAGCCCATTGCAGTTAAACTGTATAATTTGTCATATATGAATCGACTTTTCAAGTTTGTTGCCAGTTTGTCACGCTAGACGTTTTGTTGTGTACATTTTTTCTGTTGTGTAAGATTTACTAAGCGCAATTCGGCTTGGAGCGGGTTTTTGGTTGTTGTTTTTTTTAATGTCAGAAATTACATGAAACTTGTCAAATTAAGTATTATTGTACATTTGAAAGGCCAAAGCATTCAATGATGGGATGAATCGAATACTATGTCATTGCATGAGATAGGACTTGTTTATTCTGCTCGAAGAGATACCACTGACCACTCGGCAAGCCTTGTGATCAACGATTTCTCCTCTTGCAGAATAAACAAGTCCTATTTCATGCAATGACATTTTATGAGTATTGCCGTAATGGCTGTTCCTTTTAAGGTAAACATTATTCGTGTTAACAACATACATGCTAATAAAAGGTTCATGAAATATTAGAAATTACAGCAAATATAATGTAAATATCAGAAATGAACTGAACTTTTTCGGCGGTTAAGCGAAATAAACGACAGAAAATGATCGGCAAATTTACCATGGATCGCGCTGTCGTTTATTTCGTTTAAACGCCGAAAATATTTAGTTCATTTCTTAATTGAAAGCGCAAATTGTTCCCACTAAAAAGAGCTTCAATACCGTCATCTCCGTAAATGTCCGCCTTTATTAAAATCTAAGCAAACTGTCTTTGAATCTCTAGTTGTTTCCATAAATTTTACATATTTGTAAGCAATGTTGACTCAAAATTCACCACGTATTACTCCTTTTAGTATCTAACGATTACGACAGTTCCATAAATTTCATGATAGAAAAATGCTTGATTCTGGTAATTTGATAGCAATATTCTGGCTTTAATGCAGAACGAAAGAAAATACTCATTATTCCTAAAGAATCTTCCGATTTTACTTCTGATATGCATTTAGCTGCCGCCTGTCTCAAATACGTTACTGTAAAATGAAACTTACGAGCAAGAACGCTAAGTTTGTTGGCTGCAGCAGAGTTCTTCTTCGTTGTGACTTTGATGGTATAATTAAGGTTACTGGTAGGAGGTGTCTCAATAGTTACTTGTGCAGTCGCTGGGTGTCCAGGGGACACAATTGAAGCGGTAGGAGACTCAAGGTTAAATATTGGCTGAAACAGACAATGAAATATTAGTTTAAACACACGTTTATACCCACGCAAAAAAGCATCAAATAGTGTTTAATCCACATGTGCCCACGATCCTATAATTGGGACATAGGCAAACAGTGTAGACTATGAACAGACGCCGCATCAGGCGGCGTCTGGTCAGGGTCAACATTGTTTGCTGATAGGAATTTCAACATCAAATGAAAATGAAAATATAGTCCAGGCGCTGTAACGTCAAAACTTGGAATATGGCTTCGAAAATTTATAAAACATTGAAAAATGACAAACAGTGAAGTCTCTGATCAGGGATTTTCCTGTTTCATAGGACAAGTGTATTCCTCACAGGTACACATTTGGTTAAGGACGCATATATACGTCACTAGGGCTCAATTAATTAATCGGAAGTTGAAATAACACTTATTCACAACAAGTTGATAAATTATTTTTTATGTACTGGAATGTTTTCGGTTCTTTTTTATGGTTTCAATCTTAGAAACTATCTATTGTCAGCGTCGAGGTTTAAAAACTTTTACTCAGTATTCTCAGCAACACTCAATAATATTGTAGGATATTAGAAGCTCCTTAAAAACTAAAATCGACTATGTTTTATATTAGAAGAAACAGTTCTAATGAATAAACATTATACTTTGAAGTAAATGAGATGATCATAAAATTAGTAGAATCTCTTTCAATTTCTTTGTACACGAATACTTTCGAGACCAGTAACATCCTGCTTTGAAACGCCGACTATTCATTGAGACTATTTAATAACATTTAAAGGCTACATATATAGGTATAGATAATCTCCAAATACACTTGAAAAAAAAATAGTCACGTGTTTCATGAAATCCTTTACCAAAAGGGTTTGTGCCAAATCCGGTTTTCAGACTCGTTATGTACAGTATTATTCAGTGGTTCAAGTTCTCTGTTTATAAAATATACATACAGACTACAGAAAATTTATTTTTAATAGTTTCAAATCCTACTATCCACTACGTTAAAAAAGAAATATTGTTCTCTCAAATGTTTTACTTTTAGCTAGCTCCTGATTTTCTTTACACTCCATACCTCTTTTTTAAGATTGAAACAATCATCAGTGGTCTCAAGTTTTTTTTTATATATGTAGGCCTGTGTTTCAAAAACCTGCTATAGCAAGCAATAGATGACCTAGACAAGCTAGCACTGAACTAGTCTTTTCTAGACTATTCGTTATTTAGTTTATTTTTAACTGTGTATAATGACGGAAAGAATTAATTATTTAGTATGTTGTGTATTAATCGGATGTATAAATCTTTGTCAATCAGTCCGCAACGAATCTGATTCGATGCGATATTCGATTTCTTAGTCATTTTGTAGTACTGGTTTCGGTGTACGGTTTGGTTGGCGAGTTTACATTTGTCAAGTTTTAAGGAAATGTCCATTTTAATTATTATTTAGACAATAATGCATTCTATCTAACCAAGATTGTCATGAGTATTGGATTGATAGAGTCATTATGCATTTTAAGTGTGTAACAAGATATATTTAGTATAAATTGTATTGAAAATCATCCATTTATATGATTCCTTTTTTCTTGACAAATTCTTGATACGAGGGGAAAATTCGTTTAGTCTCTGCGAAAGACTTGGTATATGGACATATTTTTTTCTGACTGATAGTCCATATAGACCGATCGCTTCAACTTTCCCTGAATGAGTAGTGGAATAAGTATATATGTTTTAGTTGGATTCAGTTTGTTACTGTGTTATGAACGGTATTGAGAAAAAACATACAAGTATGATCTTATCAACAGGGCTGCCATAAGTTGACATGAACAATCCTAAGATTTCCAAATTTGAATTTTTCAAGTGCGATTTTACGAATCGTACCTTTAACCCCGTAGCCTTTTTCTTAATTTTTTTGACATGCGACTACTTAAAGCAGGCTGTAAGTATTTACTTTCAGACTGCTTTAAGCTACTATGTACTAGGGAAAAATCCGGAGATTTAGGAAATATCCGGAGAGATGGCAGCCCTGTATCAATCCCTGGGTATTTCATACAAGTGTCGTTTCGTTATAGTTTATTTAAGTTACAGTTTAAATTCAACTTTATCTTGGTATGATATCTGACATGCTGTTTAATGCTTCATTATTATAGTCTCTTATATCTCTAACTAGTAGTGAACAAAGTGATAATTCGTATGTTACGTACAGTAAAACCTCTCTATTACAACCACTGAACAAAGGCTAAATTATTACATAAAATACAAGTCACAGCTTACATAAAAGTGACAATAAAACAGAAAGCTTCTTAAGGACCTTTCTGTTTTATTGACACCTCGCTTTGAGCAGGTAGTCACTTGTCGTAAACAACTTATACTTAACACAGTTTATTGGTCGTAAAAGAGAGCTTTTACTGTAATTACTTACGTATTGTGCACTGAAGAGAAAACATAAATGAGCCGTTCCATGACAAAACCTGCCTTATTGCATTTCAAACAGTGTAGATCAAGACCAGCCGTCGCGTCAAAGACCTACACGATTTTCCACCCATATGCATTTAACGTTAAGGATACTTTAACGATCACATGACTTTCCACCACCTTCAATGAGACCTGTGTCTATTAATAGTTATCAAATTGAATTAAGTTAAAGAGTCTGATGAATGCTTAATTAGACGAATTTGCGCTAAATGCCTCAGTCCGAGATTAGTTGTTGTACACGAAACAGTATTATTTAAGGTTTTAGGCGGTGTTGACCAAACTCATATACAGAGCCTGGGATGACGACGGTGCTTGGTCTGTACAATGTTGCAATGCAATAAGACAAATTTGGTCATGGTTCGGCTCCAATAAATACTTACATCAACAGGTGAAAGTAATTGTGCAATTATCGTCAGGTTGAAGTTGGTCACATACACTTCAGCGTTGTTGATCATGACGGCCATAGCTACTCCGATTGTCTCACCCACGATCTCTCTCTTTGTGGTTTGCACTGTCACCTCCACTTCGGCGTTGTTAGCGACGTCACCTGGGCTAGCGCCAGGAAGTTGACTCACTACAAAAAATGATGTAAGTAAATTTTGATCCATTGATTGATTGATTACCGCTGTAACGATCATTTATAACTCAGGTAGAGTCTGATTTTATCGAACTGTCAGTCATTGAAGATATGCAATAACGAGTATGTGCACGGGCTATCACGGACACTGATTAAATGCTAACGTAGAGATGGTGTAATTTTTCCCCATGTAAAGTAAACGAAACGCAAACGTAATGCAATAACATCTTATAAATACATTTTTTGAAGTATGACCCCTTCGAAAGAGTCAAGGTATATTCCTTCGGACATGCCGATCGGTCTGGTTGTCTCTCTGCCGGTCGATCGGTCTGTCGGTAGAACAAAAAAGTTCCAATCAATAACTCACCGTTCCGTCAACCTACAGTTTTCATATTTGGTAGGGAGATTAGTCATGATGAGTAGATTTTAATTATTTTCAGTGCAATATGTCAAACGTCAATGTTGTTTCAAGGTCAAGGTAGCATGGGGGCATACATGTTTTACAAATATATCTTGTTTCAAAAGAGTTTATTTTTAATTCTGAGTGGCCAACCGTTTGGAGCTTGATCTCCAAAACAGTTTGATATGGCTCAAATAGGTTTAGCATAAACGTGATGTACAGTGCTAACTCTCTACAACGGCACCCAATGGGAGTCACATATTGTGTGTGTTGGTCGGAGGGACACTTAAGACCAATTGGCTTTCATTTGCAAACAGCTTGATTCCTGATCAGGATTCAAACTGTTTGTCAATCGTCATTATATTTCTTCTGTCAAAAATATTCTCTTATATGTAACTTTGAGGAAAACAGCAGACGACAATTTTTAGCAGACGATATTGCCACAGTAAAATCGTAAGAGATAGATGTTCTGTTTAGGGAACCGGAAATAGTCGTTGTGAGGAGGGAGTCGTTGTTGGGAGGGCCGTTGAAGAGAGGTTGTAGAGAGGGGACACTTGCTCTTTGGCCTCTGCATTATCTATTACTGACAGGTAAATAAAATCAGACTATAACAGATGGTAAGAATTGATTGATTGATTGAGTGATTGATTGATAACTGCTACATTGATCATTCAAAATACTTAATTAGAAACTAGAAGTGGCCATTGCTACAGCGGAGAAGACGTTATCCTTCCCAACTAAACGCGTTTACGCTTATACAATATTTTCCATTGCAAACAGTTTGGAGCCAGAACAGAAGACGGGTAACTCGGCGTCTTATTAGTTTCCAAAATGTTTGCTACTCAGATAAAAATAAATAGTCAGAAATAATAAATTGTCATTTTCTACATTTTATTGACGCGCGTTTGTGTTTCGTTGGCGTTTAAATGGGAAATAATAAATTCCTCTTCATTGTAGTTTTAGGGGCCTTAAGTTGTGTTTTGAGCATTTCTAATTTTAAAAATGTTTTGAAATTCATATTAGCAAATAGTGTAGACTCTGATCAGATGCAATGTTATGTGGCGTCTGCTCAGAGTCTTTACTGTTTGCCTATGTCCATTATATCGGACGCTTGATACAAAATGGTAAATGGTTTTTCTTCAAAGTTCGTAAGCAGAGTTCGCTTTAGTCGAATACACGTGTAATTCTGAAGTGAAAGTCGAATTCGCTAATGTCAAACATATCTATATTTTAAAGTTAAACGTGACAAGAGCAGTTTTACATTTGAAAAACAAGCAAGGCGAGCGGCGAGTACATTCGCCATCAACAAACTGTGCGATGGGCATTTGTTAAGTACTGGCAACTGATCAATAATTTCACCTTAATAAGTGCCAAAGGCATGTATCATATATCATTTTAAAGTCCCATTGTGTTTTTAGACTTTTTTTAATGTCTGAAATACAATAACAGTTAATAACAATGTTTGAACATTCTTATGGGCCAAACTGATCTATGAAATGTGGAGGACGGACCTAAAACACCAAAAAGGGCGATTTTAAACCATAATAAACCACAAATAGAACTTCTGACATAAACAATATCGCCAGGCTTAGTGTCATGTGATACCGCCTGTATCAACTTTACAGTGTGAAGACGCGTCTAGAATATTGCTATAAAATTAGCCACATTTCGACACAACGGTAGTCAAACGAAAGCAACGATGGTAAGTATATATGCGCAATTTAGGGTCCATCGTGTGTCTGAGATCAACATGTCATGGGGAGAGGCAAAGAGAGTGACAACAGACCGAGTCCGATGGAGAACTGTGGTGACGACCCTATGTCCCGCCAGGGATGAAGAGGACTAAGTAAAGTACGTAAGTAAGTGTGGCCCTACAGTAAACGCCCTTTTCGTCCCTCCGTCCCTCCGTCAGTCAGTCAGTCAGACTTTCACACTATTTTTCAGTACGCTCTCCTACTCGAATACTTTTTATCTGATCTTCCACAAACTTGCTAAAAATGTGTATTGCTATAAAATGTAGGCCAAGTTCAATTAACTACTCAAATTGTATTAGGCATGTCGGAGTCATTATCCTTGATTTATAAAAAAAATGTCTTTCTCAGTATTGTCCGCTCTCTAACACAAACAAACAGTTTTTATCGAATCTTCACTAAACTTGCTGAAAATGTGTTGTAATATAGAATCTAGGTCCAGTTTGATCACTGCTAAAATCTCATGAGGCATATCTGAGGTTTTGCCCTTTCAGTATTAAAAAATGACTGTTTCAGCTGCTTCTCTTCTTTTTTTTTTTTATCTCTTACACAATTTTTTTAATTGGATCTTCACCAAACGTGCTGAAAATTATCATTAATATTAAATCTAGGTTTAGTGTGATTACTACTAAAATCGTATGAGGCATGTCGGAGTAATTGCCCTGTAATTGATCAAATGACTGTTTCAGCCTATTTTGCCTTATAATACAAATAGTTTTTTTATCGGATCTTCACCAAACTTGCATTAAATGTTCATTGATATAAAACCTAGGTAGAGTTTAATTATACTGTTGTCTCCTATTCTCGTGTGGCTAAGCCTTAGAATATATATAAAGTACATAAATTGCTTTTAAGAATTCTTCTTTGTGGCTTAAAAAACAGTTGAAACTCCGAATAAAGTATAACATCCATAAAAATAATAATAATAAAATAATATCTAGGTCATTTCTACGTTTGAATACACCTCCCTGCATGCTCTGAATCAGTCAAATGTTTCTCATATTCTCGGGCCTTCTGATTGGTTGTCAACGTTTGTTGCTATTCGAGGGGATAAATTCTTCAGTTCAGATAACTATTTTTAGAGTCACTTTAAATCTATCATATGGACAATTTCTGCGTCTTTGGCATCAATTTTTGTTTGTTTATTTAGATTTAACTATGCACTAGTATTAAATGAATTACAATATCCAACACGTTTTACATGTGAAATTTCGAAAAAAGATAACTCAAACCCAATTGATGTTTTATTTGTCCTTACAACATTTTCCAACATAATTTTTCGGAGGAAAAGCATTGATATATTTATGGATGTCAGGAGTTTCCATTTAATCTGTTTTTGTAAGACACGAGATTATGAAAAACCACGAGAATACGTGAATTGACGATAAATGAATTACAATATCCAACACGTTTTACATGTGAAATTTCGAAAAAAGATAACTCAAACCCAATTTATGTTTTATTTGTCCTTACAACACTTTCCAACATCAATTTATCGGAGGAAAAGCATTGATATATTTCTGGTTGTCAGGAGTGTCCATTTAATCTGTTTTTGTAAGACACGAGATTATGAGAAACCACGAGAATACGAGAATTGACGATACTACTAAAAGCGAATAAGGCATGTCTAAGTTTTTGCCCTTTATGTATAAAGAAATGACTGTTTCAGCATTTTTTGCTCTCTCACACAAACACTTTTTATTTGATCTTCACTAAACTTGCTGAAATTGTTTATTTATATAAAATTAAGGTTAAGTATGAATACTACAAAGATCGCAAAAGGTTATATCTGAGTTATTGCCCTTTAATTATTAAAAATGACAGTTTCAGTCTTTTTGCACTCTTACACATACATTTTTCATCGGATATTCACCAAACTTGCTGAAAATGTTTATTAATACAAAATTTATTGCCAGTTTGAATAGTACTAATATCGCATAAGGCATGTCTGAGTTTTTTGCCCTTTAGGTATTAAAAATTAATGTTTCAGCATTTTTTGCTCTCAGCTCAAACCGTTGTTATCGGATCTTAAGGGGGTAGGTGCACCTTTGGGAAGTAATTACCAAATTCTTACAGTAAAATTAGTTTCTATGATAAAACTGTGAAAAAAGTGGGGTACCGGACCTTTTTTTTCTTCACAATTTCAGATAGTTCAAGACTACTCCCCTGAAAATGAAGCTTCACAAAAATCCTATTTTTTTGTAATACGTTTTTTCAATCTTTATTTATACAACAATTTGTACAAAAACTATCCTAATTTATATTACCATAGAAAGAATAAACCCTGAAAATAATATTTTGTCAAGCTCCAAAATAAAATGTTTGATTTCACTGGAAAGGAGTAAAACTTTACCCCATCCCTTTTTTAAATAATGGAAGATTGAGGCACAGTGAACATTGCCCTTCAAATTATTGCAAACTAATTACCAATTTTTTAATTTGTTGCTTTTAGCCTTGCAAACATAAAGTTTTAGTTAAATAGCAAATAAAAACATAGGGTCCCGGATCTTATAAAAAAAAATACAGACCATTTTATTAAAAAAAACAAACTCATTTTTTCATTTTTATGGGGGTTTTTTGTTTCATTTTTTTTCTTCAAAAATTCATTTGATCTATTAAATTATCTATTATTCATAATTAAACTGTACTTCCATGAAACTTTCATGCTTATATTATGAGAAATTGAAATAAAACCAGATGTCACAAAGTGCAAACTACGTATGAAAACGGTGCATGCTGTAAGCTACGAATCTGACAAAAATGTTAAAAAGTCCCTTCCGGTACGAAACCCCAATTTTTTCCGGCGAAAATAGTATTTTTTGACTTTATGCATACACCGAAAATGAGATCTTGACATTTTTCGGAAAATGAATTCGAAAATTATTCAGAAATTTCATCATGCTAAAATAGACAGGCCGACATTCTTAACAAAACTTGCAGAAATTCTTCATTTATATAAAATTTAGGTTCGGTTTGATTATTACTAAAATCGCATAAGGCAGGTCTGAGTTATTGTCCTTTATGTATTAAAAATGACTGTTTCAACATTTTTTGCTCTCTAACACAATAACTTTTTATTTTATTTTCACCAAACTTGCTGAAAATGTTTATTTATATAAAAGCAAGGTTAAGTTTGGATACTACTAAAATCGCAATGTCTGAGTTTTTGCCCTTTAAGTATTAAAAATGAATGTTTTAGCATTTTTTGCTCTCTAACACAAACAGTTTTTATCAGATATTCACCAAACTTGTTGAAAATATGTATTAATATAAAATCTAGATCAATCATGTTAACTACCAAAATCGCAAAAGGCATGTTGGCGTTTTTGCCCTTGAATGATTAACAATTGCCTACTTCAGGCTTGTCAGTTTTCTAACTCAACCAGTTTTAATTGGATCTTCACCAAATTTGTTGAAAATAATATTTGTATAAAATCTTGGTCCAGTTCTGTAAAAACCCAAATTGCCGAAGGCTTGTTAGAGTAATGGTTCTTCATTTTTTAAAAGTTTACTATTTTACCCTTTTTTTTAGCCCTGTCCACTCTGTAACAGGACCCGTTTTTATCCTATTTTAGCCATATATTTGGTCAGTGTTTGCTTGTGCTTCATCTTGGCCGTGTTTGTAATAAGTAAAGTAATAAATGACCACTCCATATCTCCTTTACCTCTTGATGGATTTTCATTCAACTGTATTCGATTTTTTCTTGAACTAGATTTATTAACCAATGCACATTGTCAGCAAGTTTGGTGATAAAGATCCAATAAAAACTGTTTGTGTTAGAGAGCAGAAAAGGCTAAAACAGTCATTTTTAATTATTCAAGGGCGATAACTCAGACATGCCTCATGCAATTTTGCTTGTTATTGATCCTGACCTAGATTCTATACTAACAAACATTTATAGCAAGTTTGGTGAAGATCAAAAAGAAGTTTTTGAGTTAGAGAGTGGACAAGTCTGAAACAGTCACTTTCAGTAAGCTTACTGAAGATCCACCGTACTCTTTTTACATTACTCAGATAAATCCGCTTTTTGTGAAAGAATCACGACCCATGTTACTCAAATGAGATCCCAAACAACTGTTTTATGCAGGTTTCCAAAAAACACAATACGGCTTTAAAGAGCAATTCTTTTCCGAC
Source organism: Gari tellinella (assembly GCA_922989275.2). Taxonomy (NCBI): domain Eukaryota; kingdom Metazoa; phylum Mollusca; class Bivalvia; order Cardiida; family Psammobiidae; genus Gari; species Gari tellinella. The sequence goes on from OV277858.1 coordinate 61,177,795, forward strand.
ACGATGATCATAAGGCATGATAAGATCACAAAAGTCGATAAGTCACAACATGAACCTAAATGACCTCTACTCCAGGACACTGGTACTTTTTTGGGTATTGTTCGGGTATTTTTTATTATAATTATAATGTCGGCTTTATTATTTTGAATAAGTTTATTTGAAACTTATTGTCAAGTAAAATCAGACAATTATGCACATAATATAAAGTTAACGATATTATTTTATAAGTAGATTGAAGTTAATTTTTATGTTTTAAAATCAAACTGTAGATATACCGATCTAGAATTTTTTTTATAGCGTTCGAAAACACATATCAAAATTTTTCGTATGCAAATTAAAAAATGCTGTCTTTTAAAATAGTATATATATAAGAAATTTAAGCCTTTCAATGGTAATGACATTTTATTTACATAAAAATACAGACATAAACTGATATATTTCAAATAAAATACAATATTTTGGTTTTTTTTAAAGAGGTTATTCCGTCAAAAAATAATGTCTTACAAGTATTATGTTCTAGTGTACTGAAGTAGGGGTAATTCAGGTTTATGGTGTGACTTATCGACTTATATCATCGTGTCGAACTGTGATATATCATTCATGCATTTTGCAATACTTATATTGAGTTTATTGGTCAGTTGCCACTACTTAAAAATGCCCCTCGTACTTATGTAAAGTACACTTGTCCTATTCAGGGTCTACATTGTTTTATCATTTAGCAATAAATGTGCAGCTTCAAGGATGAATTACTTTATTCATTACCCCCATAAATACGCCTTTGATTTTTTCCTTTTTTCCTCAACTAAAGAAAAGAGTTCCAATAAATACAGTCATGAATTATGCACCATAAGAAATATTTTCAAATCTTTACAGATGATAGCTTAAATCAGGCTGAAAGTAAACCAGAATGCACCTTAAGGTGCATTCTGCTTTACTTTCAACCTGCTTCAAGTGGCAATCTATCTTAAATTCTAGAAATAGGCTAAACGACTTAAAGCTTGTTTGAATTATTGAGATTCGAATGAAGTTACTAGATGGTATTGCTTACCGCAGTTGATGAGAGGTCCAATGCTGAGTTCCAAGTTGTTTGATAAGGGACAACTGTCGTACGCCTTCTTTGTAATAACAGATGGGTTAGGCACAGAGTAGCTGAATCCTGACCCAACAGATTTCAGTTGTATTTGTTGTATGAACACGTCGTCCGGGCCATCACTTAAACTTGACACGCTCACCTTTACGTCACTGGATGGGTAGACCAGTTTGGCGTTGAGTGTAAGCTTGAGAGGAGTCATCAACTCAATATTAGCGGGAGGGTTTAGCCCGAACAATGGCTGTACACCAAGGGCCTGTGTGGATATATCAATACAGATGTTAAAAATAAAAAACCCATAGCAATTATGGTGACAATAATGATGATGGTGATGAATTTTTTTATAACTATCATTATTATTAAGATTATAGCAATAGAAATAATGATTATTATTTAGCATGTAACAATGTTACAAAAAGATTTACTATGATTTATTATTATCATTATCATTTATATAATTATTATATTTTTATCATTATTATTATTGCTTTCAGTATTATTACTTAAACTATTTTGTTATTAATTAGGGTTGATTAAACGTTACATATATATTTCAAAATAACACACAGTGCAGAGCTTATTCAGATGACTCCTGTAGGTGCGTTCTGATCTATATCTGCACTGCCTGTATAGGTTAATGTACTCTTTACGTGTACATTGTTTGTAAAGGAATCGTATACTCGCCACAAGGCCTCAAAGGGTTAACCCTTTCCCCCATAGAAGCGACTTTTAGCGTATTTAATTTACTCCTCCGCTGAAGAAAATAGTTCCAGTTTATACGTTCATGGACAATTACAATAACAAGTATTTCTATATAGACTAGCAGATGATAGTTTAAAGCAGGCTGAAAGTAAAGCAGAATGTGCCTTAAGGCACATTCTGCTTTACTTTCAACCTGCTTTAAGTAATCATCTATATTTAATGTTATAAACGGGTTATTGGGTAAAGGGTTAATATGTCGGAGTAAATATTCCGTTTCATCCTACACAATATAGCCTGTCTCTAGTTTACATGCATGTGCATTTAAAGCAGGTTGAAGTAAAGCAGACTGCGCCTTAAAACATTTTCGTCTTTACTTTAATCCTTCTTAAGCTGCTTCCATCTTCTTAGATATAGAACGTATTTCTTATCGTGCACATGCATGTTTATGACTGTATAAAATCACAGGGGACCTTCACAATAGAAGTAAGAAATGTATAAACACTAGATATGTAGACTATATATCTAGTGTTTATACATTTTTTACTTTTGGGGTTCAGACTTCTATTGTGACGGTCCCCTGTGTATAAATGGAAATATTCTCTTCAGTGGAGGAATAAATTAGAAATTCTAAAGGTGTAAACGTTCGTATATACTGAATAAATGGTTGATGCTGAATAAATGGTTAATGCTAGAACACATTTTTGTACGTTGTGCATGCTGGGACAAAAGGACCGCCTTTATGTATGACGTTTGGCCGAGCATTACGCTGAAACTGTCTGTAAAGCTACACAGAGAAGACAGACAAGTAAAACGCAATGATGGGAAGAGTAAAGAACAGACGGGAAGAGAATGCTTAACCCCTTCACTGCCGTGACGTCATACATTTTAAACAATTGTCGTCTGCTTTTATTTCTTAAATTTTATTTTTTGCTATTTTGACTGAAGAAATATTGAAATGCGTGTCAAACAGTTTGGATCCTGATAAGACGCCGCTTAACGCGGCATCTGATCAGGATCCAAACTGTTTGCAAAAATCTGTTGTGCTCGGGGTAAGGCAGTGAAGGGGTTAATACAGATCTGTTGAACATTTGCATTACACATAATTACACTCTACTGACGGAACAATTTTATGCCAAAGAACACGTTCTGATTGGTTTATTTGTTAACGTCCGTTTCTGCAATCTATTGGCTAATTGGACGCCCCAGAATACTATTTTCTCGCGATTCGCGGTATAGCGTGAAAGTGCGGTCTTGACGATTTCAATATTCTACGTCATTATTTGACAGGGCGCACGAGATTCTCGTGCGCTTGTTAAAGTAGTCTTGTCATTCTACCGGACACTCTTGTATCGAACGGACAACAATTTTAAGCATTAAATTGATTATACAAGTAGTCAAAGTTTCTAATTATGATATCGATATGTTCACATTATTGATTTTGTAAGCGATAGACAAAGGCGCATTTTATTTGCGTGAGGCCCAACACTTGGCGATAGGACAGCAGACAATTTGGGCACAGGTTTCCAGAGTTTTTTGCTATAACATGTATAGTTTTTACCTCTGGTTGTTCCTGGGCGAGTCCAATCGCATTTTAAGCGTTAATTTGTCTGAAATTCTAGTAATATATAATTATCCCTGGAGTACCCGTTCTGTATTTTCCATACGTGCTATACATGTATATGTATGCTAGATTACAAGCAGTAAACCAGTCTATACTGCACTGATATGTACGTGGTCAGAGTGAAATATACACCGTCCTCGTTCTATACGCTGTGCTCGGTAACATGCATATGTTGTTTCTTGTTGTTTATCCCTTAAGGGGTTAAGGGAGAAACGTTAAGACGGAGGGTCGCATACAGAAACCCCGGGCGCGCTGCCCTACTCTTATTTTTGTCAGAATTCTTTGATATACCAAGTGTAAAGCACTGACACATAGGGCCTCGGTTTTTAAAGTCTCATCCGCAGGATTTGGTCTGGCGGGGTCAAACTCAGAGCCCCTGGCATCGTAGTCGAGTGCGAATTTACTGGACCACGTTCGTCGGTAGCACGTTCGGAAGATTATCCCTTATCCTGCTGTCTGCTTTGAAATTGTTGTTTGCAAACAAAAATGTCAAAATACATTAATTTTTATTGGTTGTTTTTTGGAATACAAGAAACTGGAAGACGTGTCAGACAGTCAGGACCCAAATCAGACGCGGCATTACTGTAACCAAATACCAGTCAAGTTGCAATTTTCTATCTATTTTGTTCGAATGGAAGAGTAAAGTATCAGTGCATAAGGTGTGATAAAGAAATGACTACTTTGTCAATTTCTTATTAAAAAGCCAGCACCTGATGAGACGCTGAAGTTTGCGACTATTCATCTGAATTGCAAAACAGAGTGGGTCTAACCAAACAGCAATCTCAGGTATTGCGTACGATCAGAATCTACACTGTCAAACCACGTGTAATTTAAGAACAAACAATACTTATTCTTATGTGTATATCAAACAGTGCAGATCCAGACCAGACATCGCATCAGAGAGACGCGGCGGCTGATCTTGTCTTTGCTGTTTTCAATGCCCTTTCAAATGGCTGCTTAAAGCAACGTTAAAGTAAACAAAAACTGGCAGTATTAGAAGATCATTACTGCATACACTAAAGCTCTCTATTTCGACCACCATACCGCTAATTGATTAAATAAAAGACAGTTAACCCTTTCCCACATAGAAGCGACTTTTAGCTAATATGATTTATTCCTCCGCTGAAGAAAATAGTTCCAATTTAATCAGTCATGAATATATATTATAGGGAATATTTTCTATATTCTAGCACATGATAGCTTAAAGCAGGCTGAAAGTAAAGCAGAATGCGCCTCAGGCGCATTCTGCTTTACTTTCAACCTACTTTAAGTGGTCGCATATATTCAATACTAGAAATAGGCTATGAGGTAAATTGTTAAGTGGTCGTACTAGACAGGTAGTCGTGAAAGAGAAGTGATGGTAATAGAGAGGTTTACTGTATACCTTAGCCTCGTGGACTTTTATTGGCATCGATACAATAGTAATCCGTGATCCGCTTAAATGGTCTAGTCCGCCGCTCAAATGTGCTTCATCTCCGTCAGACAGGTCCCCGAGTGACACCAGGACTGCATTGAAATAGATTATCACCGTGCTCAACTCATTACCTCCAGCTGCATCTGTGTTTGTGACTGTGCCTAGGTCGCATACAACCCGTGAGTTATACTCTATACCGAGCTGAAAATAGTAAATACCATCATGTTTGTACAGTGTTCCCTCCCTACAACGGCCCTCCCAACAACGACTCCCTCCTTACAAAGACCATTACCGCTGTTCCATAAACAGGACAAGTATGTCTAATACCTTTACTGCTGCAATATCGTCTGCTTAAAATTGCTGTCGGCTAAATTTCTCAAAGTTACATAATGGACATTATGACAGAAAAAACTTATGAGGAGTGACAAACAGATTGAATCCTATCAGACGCAGCGTTACAATGCGTCTTATCTTGATTCAACCTGTTTGATTATGCAAGCCAATTTCCCTCCCTATAACGACACCCTCCGAACAACGCACATATTGGTTGTCTCCCATTGGGTGTCGTTGTAGAGAGGGAGCGCTATATTACAAGATCATTCAAGGAAATAGTTTTTTTTTTAAAGACAAATGGTTGCTTAACCCATTTATGATCAAGTTATTCGGGAGATTTTGTACTCCTTCACCGCTTTATTGTCGTCTGCTTTAGTATTGTCGTCTGTAAGACACGTTGCAAAAGTAAAATTTAGGTGGTTAATAGATATCGATAAGAGTGTCAACAGTTTGGGTCCTGATCAGACGCCGCGTTACGCGGCTTCTGATAAGGACCCAAACTGTTTGCAAAACGCACTTTATGGCGTCATTGAGAGTGAAAGGGTTAATGCAGAATGCTCTCTACATAATTTGTATCCTGCATTATAGTAGAGGGCATCTAGCGTCAAAAATCGAAATAAAGGAAAAAAAATGCACAGAATTGATTTTTGTGTTTTCATATGCTCCAATATGTACCGAATGACAGAAAAAAAGTCTAGGAAAATCAAACGATGCGAAATATGTTTTTTGGGGTAAAATGGCTAAAATAATAGGTGAAAGCACAAATTTTTGGGATTTCCAAACTGCGATCGTAGAAATCAATATAAAAGCTTAAAAACTACAGGCTAGACAAATATTAATGTCAGCTGTGGAATGGTACTTGTTAAGATAAATAAAATTTTCAAAAAACTGATTTTTGGGGTGAAATTGTCAAAATATTAAACCAAAATCACAAATTTGAGGATTTCAAACAGACCCTGACATCTCATAGCAAATAAAGGAAATGGTGCACAGAGTTGATTTATATGTTATTATTTGCCTAAATATGTACCAAATAACAGACAAAAAGTCTAGGAAAATGAAACGATGCGAAATATGGTTTTGGGGTAAAATGGTTGAAATAATAACTGAAATCGCTAATTTTTGGGATTTCCCTTCTGTGATCGAGGATATCGATATAAAATCTCGAAATCTACAGGCTAGACAAATATTCATGTCAGCTGTGGAATGGTACTTGTTAAGATAAATAAATTTAAAAAAAAAAAAGATTTTTGGGTGAAATTGTCAAAATATTAAACCAAAATCACAAATTTTGAGGATTTCAAACAGACCCTGACATCTAAAAGCAAGTAAAGGAAATGGTGCACAGAGTTGATTTATACGTTATTATCTGCTTAAATATGTACCAAATAACAGACAAAAAGTCTAGGAAAATCAAACAATGCAAACTATGTTTTTTGGGTAAAATGGTTGTAATAATAACTGAAATCGCTAATTTTTGGGATTTCCCTTCTGTGATGAAGAATATCGATATAAAAGCTCGAAATCTACAGGCTATACAAATACTCGTGTAAACTGTTGATTGGTACTTGTTAAGATAAATAAAATTTTCAAAAAGCTGATTTTTAGAGTGAAATTGTCAAAATATCAAACAAAAAACACAATTTTTTAAGATTTCAAACAGACCCTGACATCTAAAAGCAAATAAAGGAAAAGGTGCACAGAGTTGATTTATATGTTATTATTTGCTTAAATATGTACCCAAATAACAGACAAAAAGTCTAGGAAAATTAAACCATGCAAACTATGATTTTGGGTAAAATGGTTTAAATAATAACTAAAATCACTAATTTTTGGGATTTCCCTTCTGTAATCGAGGATACCAATATAAAATCTCGAAATCTACAGGCTGCACAAATATTCATGTCTACAGTTGAATGGCCCTAGTTAAGATAAATACAACTTTGAAATAATTTTTTTTTTGGGTAAAAGCGTAAAATTATTTAACCAAAATTTCATATTTTGGGGATTTTTGACAGATTTTGAGATTGAAATCAAACTAATGGAAAAGATGCACAGAATTGATTTATCAGTAATGATATGTTTCAATATGTACCAAATAACATACAAATAATGTAGGACAATCAAAGAATCCGAAATATGATTTTTGGGTAAAATGGTTGAAATATTAACTGAAAAGCTAATTTTTGGGATTTCCTTTCTGTGACCATGGATATCACTATAAAAGCTCCAAATATCCAGGCTAGACACATATTCATGTCTACTTTAGAATGATCCTTGTAAGGATAAATAAAGGTTTCAAAAAACTGTTTTTTGGGGTAAAATTATAAAAATATTAAACCAAAATCACCAATTATTGTTTGTAAAACAATCTAGGAAAATCCAACAAAGCCAAATATAAATTTTGGGGTATACTGATTAAAACAATTAATGTAAATGCATGTTTTTGGAAATTCCACACTATGGCCTTAGACAGGAATATAGAGGCTACATATTTACAGGTAAGATACATATTACTGTGCACTGTAGCCTTGTACTATTGAGGATGAATTAAGCTTTAAAATGAAAACCCTTATCTTTTCACTTCACTACGGTGACCTTAGGTATGGAACTAAACGTTCAAAGTCTATAACTTACACACATACACAAGTAAAGACAAATCAACCGGTAAAACATTTAAACAGACACATGTTTTTTTAATGTATTGTGACTTTAAATATGATTAAAAAAGCTCTAAATCCATTTAAAAGGCAACAGGCACCATGAAATAGTACAAATAAATTATGATTTCTGAAATTAATAAATGTTGGTGATAAGATATAAGTTAAACGAAAACAGTTTTCACTGAGGATTTCTACAGTGGCATTGGATGTGACCATCAAGGCACTACAGTGTATTTTTTAGCATAGTATATAAGTTTCAATGAAGTAATATACATGTATAACTTATAATAGTTAAACAAAAAGACAATATCTTCAGTATATTGTTACAACAATATAACATGAATGTAAAACTTAAAAATATAGTTAAGACAAATATATAAATGGGAACTTTTTATAAGTAAGGATAACTACCATTTTCAATTTCATTACTATAGTCAAACAACTAGGTCTGACGTGTCAAAGGGTGGCCGGGTCCATTTATAAGGGAGATCAGCATTTCAGATGTCCCCGTGTCAAGTTTTAAAGGAAAAGGTTTGGTTATCAGTACAAATAAACGAATTAGTTATTGGAAATATAACGTAGTGGATAAGACGTAGGTAGAAGTATATGATCGGATAACACTTTATCAAGCACGGGTTCGAATCGCGCAGCAACCTATGATATTGTTTTGCCAAAACAATATTAAAGAATATATAATTACATTGCATTAAGGTAATGCAGAATGCCTCCTGAAGAAAGTGACTAAAACTTATATTGATATTCATATTTTATCATCGATTTGTTTTGTGAAAGTATGGCTAATATAGGGCTAGAAATCCATGCACCCCTGCCCCAAATTTGACGAACATGTGTATAAATGGTTAGTATAATCACACAGTATGAAATTAGATAATTCATTTTAGATTAAAAAAAGTTTGAGGTCGACGCGGGATTCGAACCTACGCTTATTAAAATAATTCTATCGCAATACACTCTGTGTACCTATATTTACCTACTGCTCTAAAGTGCTAACAATAATATCGCCTTCATTTGTACCTAATAATTATACTAATTTTGATTGTATAAAAATGGTCGGAGAACATGCGGAATGCTGCTCTCCTTAAAAATGGACTCTGTTGACCTTTGACACGTCAAGCCCAGTTGTTTGACTATATGACTGTGGATATGACCAGTAAAGCTTCAAATGCACAAAAAAGTTGTATGTTCTTTCCAAAACAACAGCTTACTAAAGATGATAAATACAAAGTAAGAAAATAACTTTTTGAGGAAAACATTAAAAAATATACATAAAACAGCAAATATATTTTTAATTTCTGTATATGGGGGATGATATGAATTAATTATAAAAACTCCAAATCAATAGGCTTGACACAGTCCTTTTAAATGAGATATGTAACTAGTTTATCCAAAATCACACATAACAATTTATAAATATATAGGGTTTTGGAAAAATACACCCCCCTCCACCAATAAAAAAAATCAAAACATAAACGAACGAACAATTTTCTGCCATGTTGGATTTTCTGCGCAAAACTGGTTGGTTCTGCTGTTGGTTGGAAACTAATAGACATTAGCTATCCTGTACTTTGAGCTGTAATAATGGAATCTGACAACTGTATGAAATATCAGCAAATCATAGTATACGCACATTGGGCATACATCGTACATGTAATTTATGTAATTAATTGATCTAACAGTGCTTGTTATACATGCGAAATAACTGATAGTATATATATCACCAGGTCAATAACATTCAATATTCGTTTTGTGGTGCATATTGTCTACTATCAGTGGACACTCTGATTTGACAAGCGGTATTTTAAATGCTGCCTCTAAGCTAGTACACTGGTTTAATTGTCAAAATGCTGTAATTTAACCCTTATTGTGTGCGATGCGAATATAGGTTGTTACTTAACCCTAATTGTATGCGGAACAAGAATATATAATTATCATTTGAGGACCCAAATCAGAGTGAGTATAGCCTACAGTACAAAGTATAATGTGTCTTACCTGTAAATTTGAAGCTTTTACATTTATATCTAAAGCCATGTTGTGGAAATTCCAAAAATTCAAATTTAAGCTATTTTTTTAACCAGTTTACCCCGAAAAGTCATATTTGGCTTTGTTGGAGTTTCCTCTATTTTGCTGTTATTGAATACATATTAAAACATACTAAAACATATAAATCAATTCTCAATACTTTTCCCTTTAGTTGCTTATAAGGCTTTATTTGGAATTTTCAGGTCAGGAGATCTCTGCTAAAATCTCGAAAATTGGTGTTTTTTTGTTTAATTATTATAACAACTTTACTGCATAAATCAGTTTTTTGACAGTTTATTCATCTTTATCAGTACCATTCCACAGCACAATTGAATATTTGTTTAACCTGTAGATTTGGAGCTTTTATTTTAAAAGCCACCATCACAGTAGTAAAATCCCGAAAAAGCTCATTTACATTTTATTTTTCAACGATTTTACCCCAAAACACCATATTTGGTATTGTATGATTTTCCTAGATGATTTTTCTATTAGTTTGTACATATTGAAGCATATGATAACACATACATCACTTTTGATTTTGATGGCAGGGATTGTCTACGAAAATCCCCCAAATCGGTGATTTTGGTTTAATGTTTTGACAATTTAACCCAAAAAACCAGTTTTTTTAAAAGTTTTATTTATCCTTTCTAGTACCATTACACAGTAAAAATGATTTTTTTGTCTAACCTGTATATTTGGTGTATTTATATTGATATCCACGTTCACAGTAGGGAAATCCCAAAAAATCGTGTTTTCATTTATTATTTCAACAATTTTACCCCAAAATTCTTTTTTTCAAAGTTTTAGCTATCCTTAATAGTACTATTTCACAATAGAGATGTATAAGTATCTAGCCTGTAAATTTGGAGCTTTTATAATGATAACCAACGACACAGTACTGAAATCCCTAAAATTGGCGTTTTCATTTATTATTTCAACAATTTTGCCTCAAAAAACATATTTCGCATAGTTTGATTTTCCTAGATTTTTCTTCGGTTATTTGGTACATGCTCTACCATATGAAAACACAAAAACTATTTCTGTGCATCTTTTCCTTTATTTGGATGTTTGACACCAGGGAAGCTCTACTAAAATCTCCAAAAATTGGGGTTTTGTTTAATATTTTCATGATTTTCACCCAAAAAGAACCATTTTTTGAAAGTTTTATATATCATAATTAGTACTATTCCACAGTGGATATAACTGCCAGTCTAATTTGTAGATTTGAAGCCTTTATGTTCATACCCAGGGTCACAGAATGGAAATTCCAAAAATTATCATTTTCGTTTATCAATTCAATCATTTTACCCCAAAAAATCATATTTCGCATCGTTTGATTTTCCTAGACTTTTTTTCTGTCATTCGGTACATATTGGAGCATATGAAAACACAAAAATCATTTCTGTGCATTTTTTTCCCCAAATTTTTTAAATGCCCTCTACTGCATTAACCCATTTACTCCTGAAACATTTAATGAGCCATTCCAGTCTCGATTATAGTACAGCCCTCCCTCTCTACAACGACAACCAATGGGAGACACTGATTGTGTGCGTTGTACGGAGGGAGTCGTTATAGAGAGGGGAAATTGGTTTACATTTACAAGCAGCTTGAATCCAGATCAGACGCCGCGTTACGCGGCGTCTGATCTGGATTCAAGCTGTTTGTCACTCATCATTAAGTATTTTTATATCAAAATGTCGAATATGTTATTTTGAGGAAAACAGCAGACGACAACTTTAAGCAGACGATACTACAGCAGTAAAAGCGTTAGACATAATTGTCCTGTTAGGGAACTGTGACAATGGTCGTTGGTAGGAGGGAATCGTTGTTGGGAGGGCCGTTGTAGAGAGGGAGCGCTGTATAATCCACATTTTGTTATTAAGGATTGTATTTTCCAATACCATTGCAAAATGGCAAACAATGCAGACCCTGATCAGAAAGCTACTTAAGGAGCTCTCTGATCTGGGTTTACACTGTTTGCATAGGGAAAGTACACTCTTCACTTGTACAAAGTATGAAAAGGACTAGTGTACACTTTGCTATGGTTAGATATGAGTTAAGCAACCACGTGTGTTAATTACTGCACATGGTGCATCCTTCAAGTAGTGGCCGACAAATACAATATTGACTGTATGTATATATACGATGACTGAAAAATAAGAGCGACGGTATGTATAATATGTATTTAGGCTTTGCCTATGGACGGAAAAAAGCAAAATTATAAAATGAAAACGGAATAGATCTATCACCAGTGTGTGATCAGCGCTCTTTTATCAGTTCGTTGTGTATTCCAGATCACACTCGAGGCTACGCCTCTCGTGACTGAGATCTGGATTACACAACCGACTCGAACTTTTATTATATACCTTAATTGTTTGGGACAAGATCTATATGTTGTTAAACCAAGTAATCAAATAGATCTATAAGCACCCGTGTATACAATGTTAAAAGTTAAAACTATAATGCAATCTGAAGTGATATGACCACCAATAATGACGTCATTATTTATATTGATGGCGTATTGGTAATCCGTTATTTTTATCGGTTCGATTGAGAAGTAGATTTTTGTAAATAACGTTCATTTAAGCGTTTAAGGGTATGAATTGAACTGTTTGAAGCTTTGTCCTTTGGAGAAAATCATTTTAAGTGAGTGTTGTGGGTTATTCATGCTTAAAATGGTTTAAAAATAGCACCGAAATCGGGAATTCCGAAACGTCACGCACAACTCTTCGTAAAAGCCGTGAAGTCATCATCCAAGATGTCAGCCCCCATGTTTTGTAGTTGCCTAGTTTTGAGGAAATTATTCACGGGCAAATCAAACCCTTTTCAAAGTCTGTCAGTGATTGAATAAAATTGGAATACCTTTGATTTTATCATGCATTACTTAAGAACGGAAAAAAGGCAAGCCTTTTTTCCGTATTAACTCGTGGGGGAAACAGGGTTATTGTCCGATTTTTCTGACCTGTCAGAGTTATTTTTAGAACGGAATAGTTCATTATGGTAAATAGATAACAGGGTAACATCGGATCTATAAAGTCGTACACTTTCCAACTTGAGATAAACATGATCCTCGTGCAGCACGAGACAGCTGCGCTAATTTTACTCATATGTTATTCATTCTCAATAAACGTGTTTATGCTAAAAACTGTTATGTCAATTGCAAACAGGTTGGAGCCAGATCAGACGCCCGTTAACCCGGCGTCTGTTGAGGCTCCAACCTGTTTGCCACCCAGATTAAAAAGATAACATTAATTTCTACGGTTTAGTGCATTGTGTTTGCGTTTAACCGCGAAATAATAATGTCTTCTCTACTGTACATTACACACATTCGACTTAAACGAGATCGCCTCATCAAAATTCAACTTACGAAATACTGGTTAAATCGACTTAAGCGAGTTCGTAGTATCGAGTTTCGACTGTATTTCCTATACCACATAGCTAGGGAACCATAACATGTGTGAATGCAGCTTAGAATGGCGGAGTGACGCGTACTGTCGTAAAGTTGTCATTTTCTACATTTAGTGCAATGCCTTTGCGTTTCGTTTGCGTTTAAACGGGAAAGAATAACGTCTTCTCCACTGTATACAGTTCTCTACCTAAACCCTTTCATGATCAAATTTATCGCGAGGTGTTAACCCCTTCACGCCATTTTGTTGTCTACTTCAATAGTGTTGTCTGCACTATTGTTTCAAAGTTAAATTTAAGACAATATATCTAACGTGATTTCAAAACAAGTGGCAAACAATTTTTATCCTGATCAGACGCCGCGTTACGCGACATCTGATCAGAATCAAAACTGTTTAAAAATGCGCTTTATGGCGTCATCGAGAGTGACAAGGCTTTAGCATACTCAGCCTAAGTCTAAGTTTGATAGCAATGTCAGAATAATCCTTTTAACCCTTTACCTGATAGCATTGTTTCTAGTATTGAAGATATGTGACTACTTAAAGCAGGTTGAAAGTAAAGCAGAATGCGCCCTAAGGCGCATTCTGCTTTATTTTCAGCCTGCTTTAAGCTATTAACTGCTAGAATAAGAAAAGTATTAAATATGACACATATTCATTACGGTATAATTTGGAACTATTTTCTTCAGCGGATGAATAAAATGAATGTGCTAAAAGTCGCTTCTATAAGGGAAAGGGTTAACGCCGTAGACGACAAAAGTCGACATTACAAACGTAACACGGTGTCTGATCTGGGGTCCGTGTCTGATCTGGGGTCCGTTTCATAAAACTTCGTACGACAAATGTTGTTGTAAGTCAGATTATAAAAGTCTCTTATTATTTATTTCTCTATCTAATCCATTCTTGAGACATCTCTTTAGAATCGTCTTAATCATGTTAATGATTAGATACAGAAATCAGAAATGAAATGTATTTTAAAGTATGACTTACGACCGTTGTTGTCGTACGAAGTTTTATGAAATCGGCCCAGGCTCTAAACTATGTGAATCTCGTATCGCAGTTTCGTAATAGTCTTACTTACTGGAATCTAACTTTGAAACAATATTCCAGACAGTGAAGGGTTAAACATTCGCGATAAATTTAGCAGCGAATGAATTAAAATAGAACAGGCTCCGAGGTTATAAAGCGTTTTAGTTGAGTCTGAGTGGGTTACCAAGCATTTGATTGGTCAGATTTGAGCCAGGCTCAAATCTGACCAATCAAATGCTTGAGAACGAGTTTAGACTCAAGTCAAAAACTTTATAACCTCGGAGCCAGTAATTGAGTGAGGTTAACACATCCAACCATAGCGACGAGTCCACATATATACTCCTCGTTAACAAGCATTGTATCTATGAAGAGTGCACTTGTCCTATGCTAATAGTTAAGACCCTGATAAGAAAATCTGATCAGGATCTTCCATGTCTTTCTTTTCGCAATATATTGTAAAATTACCACTTAATGGTCAACAAGAGTTGTCAGATTGACAACAAAGCTCTCCGACAGCACCTTTTATCATATAAAACAGATGTTGAGGTCAAAGTCACTGGGGTAATATTTTTTGAATTCATGGAAAGGTCTCGCCCCTATAAAAATGCATGTCAAATATAACAAAAACCTAAATGGACATAAGACTTATAAGCAATTTTCAACGTGGAACCTAAATTCAAGGTCACTGTCACTAAGGTGCACATTTTTGCATGGAAAAAGATGGAGGGATGAGTTGGGTTTTACGGCACTGCGGCACAAAATAGGTCATATAGCGCCGATTATTGATAGGGGACAATCTCGGTCTAACAACAGAAACAATGCCCTATGACAATTAACCCCTTCACTTGCTTACCCCGAGTACGAAGGTTATTTGCAAAAAGTTTGGTTCCTGATCAGACGCCTCGTAACGCGGCGTCTGATTAGGATCCAAACTGATTGACACTCATGTCAACATTTCTTAAATCAAAATACCTAAAAATAAAATTTAAGAATTAAAGACAGACGACAATTGTTTAAAATTGATGACGTCACGGCAGTGAAGGGGTTAAGTCCCATAAACCACGACGAGGTAGGACTGTCTCTTGGGTGTGCATGAAAAGGAATTGTTCACATTCGTTTCCTAATTTGTTTTTCATTTAAACATGCACATGTCTGCATAACTGAATTAGGTGTTCGTTATAAATCAAACCAGTTTGTTATACCAACCTCGTCTATAGCATATTAGTTTGTTATATGTTTAAATCAAAGCTTCGGCTATAGCATTCATTTTGGGAGGTCCTGGCGTGTTCTTTTATAAGCGAGGTTTACATACATATCAAATAGGAAAAAAATATCGTCCATAATTATATATATACACATGCGTATCGATATGAAAGCAACACTTCAAGGTTATAAGCATTTTTCGAAACCTAATCATAGACATTTTATTATAATAGGTTGTTGGTACCATGTGGAAAGAAAATAGAAGTGTTTTTTTTCTCTCAATATTCTAGCAGCGGGCTGAATGTAAAGCAGAATGTGCATTAAGCCGCATAATGCTTTACTTTCAACCTACTTTTAGCCGTCAGTATTCTTCAAATGTTAGAAACGGATTTTTGGGTAAAGGGTTAATTAGGAACGAACTGTAATCTAAATTGATGGCTTAACAGTACAAAGAATTAACCCTTTCACTGTCAACATCAACATTTTGCAAACAATTTTGATCCTAGTCAGACGACGCGTATCGCGGCGAGGATCAAGACACGTTGACATTTAATATCAATGTTCTTAAGTTAAAAAGAGGCACAGTGACCATAATTTGCTCACCTTAGAATAGCTGACAAATGGAGGTAATGATTTTGCATAGTTTGAAAAGTCTTGATAGAAGGCATGTAGATGATGCTATGTGTCAAATATCTTAACTCTGTGTACTAAGGTTTTAGATAAAAAGTTTTTTAGGTTTTAATTGAAAAATCTAATTGTAGCACCTGCGACCTAGATATGCAACTGAGCGAAATCATTTCTTTAATGTTAGTAAAGACATCTAGATGCGAATTTTGACCTCACGGGGCATAATCGGGACAATCTTGATAGAGGACAAGTCATGTAGATGATGCTATGTGTTAAATATCTAAGGTCGGTGTACTAGGGTTTCAGATAAGACGAATATTTAGTGTTCATTGAAAAAATCTATTTTAGCTACGGTGGCCTAGATATGCAAACGACTAGAACCAATATTGACAAAGGATATCTAGAAGTATCACCATGCAGAATATCAAAGCTCTAGCCATATTAATTTCAGAGGGAAAAGTTCACTATATAACTCTATGTAAAAATTATGACCCCCGGAGCGGGGTAAATTATGAACCCTGTGGCATATTTTGAACAATCTTGATATAGGACCGGTTGATGATGATATTTGCCAAATATCTAAGCTCTGGCCCTTGCAGTTTTTTAAAAGACTTCAAAAGATTTCCTTATTTTTTTCTTTCACTTCGGTTGCAATTGCAAACAGAGATCTGCACTGTTTTCAAATATTTTAACAATAAAGAGCTTTACTCAGCAAACATTCCTGTAAAATTTGGATGAAACTGTCAAGCGGTATAGGATGATATGTCATTTGAAACAATTGTTAACGACGACGCACGACGCACGACTGACAACGGACGACAGACACAGGGCCATCACAATAGCCTACATTGAGCCTTTTTGCTCTGGTGAGCTAAATGCATACATTTCTTATCTTATAAGTAAAGTTGACGAAACCAATTCACAGACGATAACATGACAGCGACTATGTATTTCCGTCAAAGTGGCAGGGCTACCATAAGTTGAAATGAAAAATCCTAAGATTTCCAAATTTGCCTTTTTTAAGTGCGAATTTACGAATCGTACCTTTACCCCATAGCCTGTTTCTAGTTTTGTTGACACATGGCTGCTTAAATCAGGCTGGAAGTAAAGCAGAATGCGCCTTAAGGCGCATTCTGCTTTACTTTCAGCCTACTTTAAGCTACCATGTACTAGAAAAAAAATCCTAAGATTTAGGCAATATCCGGAGAAATGGCAGCCCTGAAGTGGTAGCACTTGATGAGTTAACAGTAATAAAGTGATATTTACGTCGGTGTTATCCATAGCAGCTTCAATCCCAATGTTGTCCTTCCAGTCAGACGTAGTGAAGGAAAGGTGTGTCCCTTCGTAAATAAGAGCCTTGTTCACACTTTCAATCGCAAAAACGGTTGGTGTAACCGAGGCAATTATCTCAATAACCGTGTCTGGAAAAGAAAATAACATTCTTTAAGTGTATGAACGAAACGCCATTTTGCATTTACCCCGATCGTCCACACAACTCCAGTACGCAGAAATTAGTTTAGATCATTATCAGAGACCGAGTAACCGCATGTGGAATCAGGGTTCAAGGTAATAAAGCATTTGAGTTGAGTCGGAGATCGTTCTAAAGCATTCGATTGGCTGGACTTAACCCTTGCCTCGAATATGGCAAATCAAATGCTTCAGAACCACCTCAGACTCACTTCAAACGCTTTATAACCCTAAGACTAGGATCCAAACTGTTTGATACAGTGGGGGAGACGTTATTCTTTCCAAACTAAATGTGCTTGTGATTAAAAGTTAATTTCGTTCCAAACAATTTGTTTCCAGATCAGACGCCAGGTAGTCCCGCGCCATTGTTCCAGAAAGCATGTTTCAAACTGTCTGTCTTTCACAGTAAAACTTAAAGTCAATTACTTCATAAAGCTGTCATTTTTCTACATTTTATTGCACTGAGAGTGAGTTTATTTTGTTTAAACAGGAAATAATAACCAGAGCTGCCATTTCTCCGGATTTTTCAGCGGAGCTGACTATTATCTATTTAGACCTACATTTTCATTTAGACAAACATTTCAACCAATCATATTTGATCAGAAATTTAGAATTAAGAGCACCTTTTGAAACTGAGTTGTCTGATTGGATAGTAGCCAGGGCTCCAGATAAGAGAATTATTTCAAAACTTAAAAACTTTATTTGTGCATTAAACCCTATGGTGTCCTACTCATTTGAATTGTCTCTTCGAGACGATAAAAATGAGTGGTAACACCATAGGGTTTTGTGCTGAATTGAGTGAGAAAATGTTAGATTTGTTCTGTTTACTCCCCTCTTATCTGGAGCCCTGTAACTGTAGCCTGGCTTGTTTATGGACTGATTAAGAGACACAGGCAGTGTGTATTACTGAGCTGATGACATCATGCTTCTATGATATGATAGCATAGACATAGACATAGACATTAGTTTATTTGGTAACTTATACACATTGTATCTCGTTACATCAGCATATATAATCAAATTGTTTAACCAGGTCAAATCATATCACGTGACAAAACTATTTTCTTATGTATAAATCCAAACAAAAAAGATCATATGATTGAGATCAATCACAGAAAGAAAAAGGAGAAAAAGATTCCTCGGATGAAATATGAGGAGAATGAACACCTGTTTTCAAGTGAACCACGTTATGTAATTTTGTAAATAACGGACGTCTAGAACAAAGCGAAGCAAAGCAGAAAACTCTTAACGGAGTTCTCGGCCCAGCCCCCCTCTGCTCAGGCATCCATCTGTTTTAAACACCGAAAGCTCACAACCGGAGAAAAGGTTAAAGCGATGGCACATTTTGTATTATATATAATGTACATGTATAAATATATAACGTATAGTAACAAAGTAACAACATAGTTACGCACAGCGGACTATACGATTCACTCTCAAAGGAGCACGTACAAAATCAGGTAGGCCAATTGCAACCAGTTTTTGTCCAAATTAGACGTCGAGTAACTCTGCGTCTGATCGGTCTCTGGCCTGTTTGCCCGCCATTTTAATAAAGAATAATTGTTTAGCACTTTACTTAATATGTACAAACTTATCAACAAGAGTAACAGTCGTTCAAGTAGGTTTCATCATAAGCGAAATGAAACCACTTAAGGGCTGAAACATCAACTAAACAAGGTAAAGCAAATGACCATTGGACCGTGTTTCCATGAAAGCGACATGTAACACATTAAAAGTGAAGCACATTCGATTCTAGCGACAAGTATATTCGTCGTTAACAAACAGTGTACTTATAAAGCTTGTCATTTTCCTATGCAAACAGTGCAGACCCTGGTCCTAGGGTTCCTAATGTAGCCCATCGATCTGGGTATGCACTGTTTGTACATGTGAAAATACGTATATTCAAGTTAGACCTAAATATCAAAATAGACTATTCTAATTGCAGCACGTGCTAATGTAGTCTAATAGTAAATAACATAGTTGACAAGAGAGAAGATAGAAGTACAGTGTAGCCCTCCCCAACCGGACATTTAAAAAATCGAAGTCAAATTGAGACAAATACATCGTCAACCAAGAACAAGAAGAAAACAGAGTGAGGCGCTGCCTCCGGAATGCCCCAGGCTGTTTGGATCCCGTTCTGGCGACAAAATGCACAAGTGCGAGGTATGTGGCATAATGTCCGGGGGAAGTAGGCTACACTGTACTTCATTTTATTGACAGATACCGTGGGAATTTTGTCCATTTCAATCACGGTCAGCACGTGCAAATTTGAACTTTTAGTACATAATAACACTGGCAGACGATAAGTACAGTGTTGCCCTACTCAGCTGAACAAATACATATAAAGACACGTAGTTTGTCAAATAGTTTGTCTGATGCAAACAGTGCAGATCCAGACCAGATAACTCCCACATGAGCATCCGATCAGGATCTGCAATGTCTGACATTATGCAAACACATTGCAAAACACAAACAACACTATAATATCCACTCTCAATAAAATGCTGGACTGAAATGCAGTAAAGAGTCGGAAGTCAATGAGTTATCAGCTAACAAATAACATTAATAATTATATTGTTAGTAACATTTCATTCCGTTTAACATTTGCAAAACTGATAAATTTACATAGATCCGTAAGTTTTGTTTTACTGTCTGACAAAAGCAATTCGACAAACTTGTGCATGTTTGGTCTAACTCTATAGTAGGGTTTTATGTAATTTACTCTTAACTCTTCAAAAGCCTGACACTTAAGAATAAAATGATACTCGTCTTCAACATCGTATACATTGCACAGCTGACATATTCTTAAGTTCCGGTCTAATCTATCTCTACCGTATCTACCAGTCTGAATACGTAAGCTGTGCGCAGATATGCGAATTCTTGTAAGGCATTGTCTTAAGCGTTTTGAGGAGATAACATTGAGGTAATTCGCATAGCAAAAACTGGGTTTAATATGTATATATAAAGAACTGAGAACTCTATTTGTCTCTACATCAGAATACCATTTTTGGCAAAAACTGTCAATCACACGTTGTTTAAAAAGCAAAATGAAAGATTTAGAATTAATATTCCATGGATTAGTCCAAATATGTGAAAACCCGAATTCATCCAATAATGACTTTACTCGTTTAACCCAGTTATCTTTCCCCTTTAGACTTTGTTCATAAGCATAGCGATAAATACTTTGTAAAATAATGTTATCTGAATTCAATAACTTAAACCAATATTTAATTATTTGCACATACCTATTTACGTAAAGCGGGTAACGACCTAACTCACCATAGACTGCATCATTGCAAGAATTTTGTCTTACACCTAAAATCATTTTACAAAATTTCAAATGCACTCTCTCTAGATCTTTAGACTTGGAAAAGCCCCAAACTGGACATGCATAACTGAGAATAGACCCTACAAAGGCATCAAATAATTGCATAGCTATACGTGGATTAATTTCAAACTTGGTGATGTTGCTGTATAAGATATTTAAGGCTTTAAGAGCTTTACCGGTCAAATATTGATTGTTTAGAACAAAAGAACCAGTGTAATTGAAAACAACCCCGAGATAATTAAAATCGTCTACTACTTCAAGAAGCTCATCATTAAAGTACCAGTGCTCATTGGGTTTTACCCGACCCCTTTGTCTAAATACAACAACTTTAGTTTTTGATGTGTTCACTTCAAGACCCCATTTATTGCAATATTCGTTTAACTTATTCAAACTGTCTTGCAAATCCTGATTAGATGAGCCTATAATGACCATATCATCAGCAAACAATAGCACTATAATACTCAACTCAAAAAGTGAGTAACCGCTGTAAAAACAACTCAAGATCTTCTAAAAATAGAGCAAACATTGCCGGTGAATTGTTTTGGCCCTGTCGTAATCCAATAGCTACATTAATGAAGTCCGAGAGCGAGTTGTTAAATTTAACACATGATTTAACAACTGCGTACATTGCTTTAAACATTAAAAGAATTTTACCATCCAATCCCATCTTGAAAAGTTTGAACCATAATGCATTTCGATAAACCGAGTCATAGAAGGCCTTTTTAAAATCTACAAATGCACATGGTAAGCGTAGACGCTTACTAAGTACATCTTGTATTAAATTATGCAATACAAATATTGCATCCACCGTACTACTGCCCTTGCGAAACCCAAATTGTGAGTCAGACAAAAAGTTATTTTCCTCGAACCACCTTTCTACTCTATTTGTTAAAACACTTGTAAATAATTTGCCAAGGTTACTAAGCAGCGTTATACCGCGATAATTTCCTGGGTCATTTTTATCACCTTTCTTATGTAATGGTATGATAAACCCTTGAGACCACGATTCAGGAAAATAACCTGCGTCAAATATCTTATTAAAAATATCAGTCAAATGACCTATAAGTATATCAAGTGATTCAATGAAATATTCATTAATCAAATTATCGCTTGGCGATGATGCTTTGTTTGCCTTTAATCCTTTAACTGCCTTCTCAACTTCTTGGTACGTAATAGGTGTGTTCAACTCAACAAAAGTAGGGTCATTAATGTTAAAATCATTATTTTCATTAAAATATTCTATCTCTTCAATGGCAGTAATTCTAATATCCTCATATATTTCGGCAAAATGGTTTTTAAAGTCATTAATATCAATATCTGGAGTAGATTGTCTTTTCTTTTTAAAATATTTCCAAAATTCCGCAGGCTTGCTTCGTTTCATTTGCTGAAGTTGAACAGATTGATTTAATCGATATTCATGTTTTTTCTTGCGAACTAAAGACTTATATACCTTCTTACAATTACAAAGAACATGTCGACTATCATCCGTTTTAATACGGTTGAACTCATATAAGGCATTCTTGTATTCACGCTTAGCAATTATACACTCACTGTCAAACCATGCTTTATCACAATAGCGATTATTTTTACTACTATTAAAAGAACGTTTAAATAATGGATCCGCAACACTGCAAATAACATCAGAAAATTGTTGAACCATACGGTTTATGCTAGAACTGTCATTCGATACCGTATCGGAGATAATACGGTTAAACTCAGGCAAATTACCCAAAATACCTCTTCTAAACAACCCCTTGTTCTCACTGTTCCATTTAAAATAAACAAAAGTCTTTTCGTCGCTATTATTGCCTGAACTTAACGCAGTATTACCTCTGATACTAAATTGCAGTGGTGCATGGTCACTAAATATATTAAATTCCTGAACAAAAAAATCAATAATCATGTGGAAATCATTCTGTCTTGACAGCAAATAATCGATTACAGTACCGTTGTCCATAAGCGTGGAAGAACTAGATAAGAATTTTACAGTCGAAGAAATTGAAAAGGCAATACTTTCGCTTAAACGTAGAAAAAGTCCGGGCTATGATCAATTATTGCCCGAGATATTTATTGAAGGCGTGGAAATACTGTCACCTATGTTATGCAATCTTTTCAACTACATGTTCGTAAATAATTTATACCCAGAGAGTTGGGAAAATGGCGTCATAGTACCAGTTCCCAAAAAAGGTGATAAAAACGATGTGAACAATTACAGGGGGATAACTCTTACTAGCATATTTTCTAAAGTTTTCTCTCTTGTTTTGGATAACAGATTACGATCTTGGGCCGAAAATAACAATGTTTTAAGTGAGTGTCAGTTTTGATTTAGGGAAAACAGGAGCACGGTAGACTGCGTATTTATTCTACATACATTAATAAATAAAATAATAAAACAAGAGAAAAAGAAATTATACTGTTCGTTCATTGACTTTCGGAAAGCGTTTGATAAGGTTTATAGAGATGGAATTTGGTTAAAATTAATTCATTGCGGTTGTTCAACTAAGATAATTAAAATGTTAATCACAATGTATGAACGTGTAAAGTCATGTGTTAAAGTAAACGGTACATTGAGTAGTTTTTTCGACAGTCATATGGGTGTTAAACAAGGTGTGCCGTTATCACCACTGTTATTTTTAATTTTTATAAACGACATGGCGTCTGCCCTTAGTGATAACTCAATAGATAATGTAACATTAGATGAACTTCAGATTTTTCTACTTTCTACTTCTTTTTGCCGACGATACCGTATTATTTTCATATTCAGTGACTGGATTGCAGAAACTAATAGATCAGTTACATCACTATTGTGGTAATTGGGGCATAGAAGTTAATACGCAAAAGACGGTTGTTATGACTTTTAAAACGGGTACTAGAAAAGAACGTATCGATATATATCTCAATGGCCAAACGTTAAAAAATGTAGAAAAATTTAATTATTTGGGAGTAACACTGGCGTCAAACGGTAATTTTTTCCAAACTCAAAAAACTCTTTCCCAGCAAGCAATGAAAGCATTATATTCCTTAAACTCATTGTTTGATGTTATGCCAATGTCGATATCTGAGAAACTCAAATTATTTGATACTATGGTAGCACCGATACTCAACTACGGTTCAGAATTATGGGGATTCCATAGCGCCCCAGATGTTGAAAGAGTACATCTAAAGTTTTTAAAACTATTGTTGGGAGTAAAAGTACAAACAACAAATAACGCTGGCCCGGTTTCCGTTTAGTATCCTAAGAAAAATAAAAATTATCAAATATTGGGCAAAAATTGTTAGTTCTAAAGATTCGTTTTTACACAAAATATACAGTAGTCAATTTAATAATGATAGAAATGTAACACATAGGGCTTCATGGATATATCAAGTAAAAACATTACTTTCAGACTTAGGTTTTGCATATATATGGAACAATCAGTCTGCAACCAACATTCAGGTACATGTTATTTGTGATAGAATCAGAGACCAGTTTTTACAAAAATGGTTTTCTGAGTTGAATGACTCTACAAAGCTTGATACATATAGAACATTCAAAACTGATTTTATGACTGAAAAATATCTTAACGTTGTTTTAAATGACAAACACAGAACTGCTTATACTAGGTTTAGATGTTCATCACATAACTTGGAAGTAGAAGAAGGTAGATATAGAAATATAGAAAGAAATGCTAGATTGTGTAACCAGTGTAACTTGAACATAGTTGAAAATGAATATCATTTTTTGTTAGTGTGTCCAAAATATAGAAACTTAAGGGGTCGATACTTGCCAAAATATTATCAGAGTTGGCCAACCAAAAATAAATTTGTTTCTTTATTGAAAAATCAGCAGAGTGGGGTTATAAAAAACCTAGCCAATTTCGTATATTTAGCCAATATTGAGCGAAACACAAATTAATATATAAGGGGTACATTTGAATTGATATGTAAGTAGTTCATTTATATAAAATACTGTTTATACTTACAGGTAGTACAATTATGAATATACATGTATGTGTAGCTGATATTATACAACTAATATGTGTACAATTAAGATACACACGAAATATTTTCTTGTGTAAATTTACGTGTTGATCTATATCACGTATTCTTAGTAACATTAATATATACTCGTATTTATGTTTAATTGGTATTATACAGTGATATGTGTACAATTAAGATACAAGCTCAACAATATTTCTTGTGTTAATTTACATGTAGATCTATATCAGGTATAAGAGATATAACTAGGGATCTTATGACACTAATCTCGTATCGTATCTACAGTTAACCACAAAACAAACTGTTGTACGCATGCAGATTTATTTAAACTATATTTATTTTAATGGTATGTGAGAAATTAATTTGGATATCCACATTCAAAGATTGTGGATCCGCACATGCCTTGTTCAAATTGTGAACATTCTGATCAGTGTGCTTCTTGTTGCACGAGCGGACCAGGATATTCACTGTTTGATAACGGAACATGTTGGTTCTATTGATGTGTACATAAGTTATTAACTGTCGTTATTCCAATGAGTATGCAGCCTATTAGATGAACTGTTCGGGATCTACACTATTTGATACTGAGCACGAGCAGTTAAGTGTTCTTACTATGTTAGTAAAATATCTATATAGATCTACACATACATTTATGCGAAATTCCATACATATATCCTTAGCAAATCGTGAAAATTCCAACCGGTCTGCTGCTTGTTGCAAAGACCGATCGGGATCTAAACTATTGATTACTTGGCAGTCGAATATTTCTTATGTTAGAGATAGGACTGATATTTCAATATATTTATGATCGGACTATAATTCTATCATTCTTGGTTTCTACAAACTATTAGAAAAACAACAAAACAAACCCCGTAAAAAAATATTAACATTTGATGAAGTTACACTTTTTTAAGTTGGTAGGTACATAAGCATATTTGTATAACTTTTCATGGTTTTCATTAATAAAGTGGTTCCATCACTACCTATCCTAATAACAAGTCCAAATGTTACAGTTTCATAACAGTTTGATGGAAGTAACATATCCAAGCCTATTTTTACACAAAAAAAATTCATACAAAGTTCTAAATGGCTAAGTTTGCAATAAACAATGTTACCCCACCCACCCCATTTTCAATGATATAATCAACCTCAAGCATATTACACAGTTACTTTCATTTGAGTTTAATTCAAAGGGTTTCAAACTCTGACACGTCTCTCTTTGCTCTTTAGTCATTGAACTGAAAATATATATTAATTTATATTATTTATTTACTGATATAATATAAATTATATATAAATAAACAAATATAATATAATATATTAAAGCTCCTTTATTACAGTTACATCCCCTGAAATGTTGAAAAAAAAGTTCAATAGAAAGGTTGAGGGTAAATGCAGGATAAAAGTTGTGCACAAAACTCCCAAATGTTATCCGGCATTGAATCAGACACCTGCCTTTACAACATTTTGTGGTTCATTTAATTCACTGTAGTGGTAAAGGTGTCATATGTATCCTACTTTTGTCAAATGTTTGCATCAAAAATGTCTGTAAATTTTGTCTGCATATAATATATGTTGACAATGTAAATATTATATAGATATATCATTTAAAAAAATGAGATGATGCAATTAGCTTCTTAAAATTGTTTAATTTACTATAAATTATAAACGTCCATAATTTTAGTGTTTACACTCTTGAAGCCACACGTTTTATACAATCTTTATCAAACTTGCTCAGATTGTATATGATCATAAGAATTTAGTTGAGTTTGATTCTGTTTGAAATCAGAGCAATAGTTATCTGCCCTTGAATAGCTGAAAATGCCATATTTATCAGTTTTTACCCACTAAAGTCCACCATTTTCATCCAATCTTTGTCAAACTAGCTCAGACTGTATATAACCATCTGCCCTTGATATAATTTGAAATGCTAGAAAATGCCTTTTTTCAGTATTATTTATTCTCTGGTTATCTGCCTTTGCTGTACTCTACTATACTAAAATAGTTTGTATTCGAATATTGTTTATTATACATAGTCTACTATGGATTTAAATTAATATTGGTGAAACTCAAACGTAAAGCTATCAGTCTTCTTTATAATACTAGGTGAGCGATTTCAGGGCCTTCAATGCCTTCTTGTTTAAACAACAGGCACGAGCCGGCGTTTGTTGCAAATACCCAAACCATAGTTCAGACCCAGATCATGATCTTAAACTGCATATTTAATCGTTTCAACCAAGATCAAAATCCAATATAATTGATTAATTTTGTGTTAAGTTTTAGATCATATTGATTATTCACAAGAGCCCATGAGGATAACACATCAGCAAATAAGCGAATGACTGACAGTATATGATATGTCAAGTTATAAATTACATACATATGTGTAGCTTAATACACAAAAAAATATTTTGCATGTTTTTTTGTGTTTTTTTGTGACTATTGTGGTCGTCCGTCGTACCTTAACATTTTCAAACAACATCTCCTCTAAAACCACTAACCCGATTTCAACCAAACTTTATCAGAAGCATCAGTGACAAGGGGGAACGAAATCTTGTTCAAAGGTTTTGGCTAGAGTTATTCCCCTTGCTGTGTGACTAGATTTTCTAACATGACCGTATAGATAACGTTTAATGCATAAGAAAATCTTTAGAAATCTTCTTCTCAGAAACCAAAAGGCCCAGACCTTTGATATTTGGTATGTATCATAACCTAATGATCTTCTACCAAGATTGTTCAAATTTTGACCCCTTGATCAAATTATTCCCGCCCGGGGCTTATCAGTTTTATTTAGACTTATATAGGAAAACCTTTAAAAATATCTTTATAACTATATTGCAATATATCACAATACTGTCTTGCCCAGTCAGCTTAAATACAATGTTCACAGGTGAGCGACTTGTGGGCCATGGCCCTCTTTTTTTCTTTTTTTTTTCAGAGTGCACATTTAAAATAGCAGATGTGTTGTCACAGTCACATTGGGAACATATACCTCAGGAAATAATACAGATCTAGATCCTATAGAGCTGTTGAAGAACAAACTAACCACACTTTACCCATATTTGATGATCATAATTATGTTGAAATGTCACGAAAAAATTACAAATAGATGTAGAATGAAAATAAAACATTTTAACATATAAAAT
Organism: Gari tellinella; assembly: GCA_922989275.2. Lineage (NCBI taxonomy): Eukaryota > Metazoa > Mollusca > Bivalvia > Cardiida > Psammobiidae > Gari > Gari tellinella. The sequence goes on from OV277858.1 coordinate 61,205,840, forward strand.
GTATTCTCATAGAGCCCTCTGTTCTGCACTGTTAGTCACTGCTTGGCATTAATATTTATTTGAAGTTCAAGGGGCTATTAGTTTTTTGAAACGACGCTACTATTTACATGTTTATCAAATTATCATGTAATGTATATTAGTTTATTACATGAAGCAGGACAAAAGTAATGCAGAAATCAGCTTAATGCATGACCTTTGCCCTCTGTTTGTTGGACAATTTGGATACTGATAAGAAGTCTAAATCTGTACATGTATATATTAGTGTTGAAACATGATTGAATTACAAGAGAAAGGCAGCAGCTTTAAGCAGGACAAATTAAAGTAATGCAGAACTCAACTGATTCTGGATATCGATTGATCATATACGAAAGTCATTGATTTCTAGTGGCACATGCAAACTTCGAACTCGCTTAAATCGAACTCGCCCGTACTTCATTCTCAGTGTTGTTATACTTTCTGGTCCTTTGGAATCATTGACTTCAGCGCAATTACAGTTGAAAGTTTAATTCCGCTTAAGCTGGTGCTAGGGGGCATGAGCACTGTTGCATAGTTCAGTATTGCTCATGAACAGACTCAATTAATCCGAGTATGCAATTTTCAGTATTTGCTTTGTTTCTGTGCTTTCAAAGGATCTCCCCTTATTCAGATTTACCAGTATTTAACAAGTTTAATTTCAATAATTCGATCTCGCTAAGCCATGTTTTTCGGTTGCCTGTATGTCTGTTCCTCACTCACCTGCATTCCCTCTCACATGTTTATATGAGATATAGTGTAAAGTGTGCTATGTGGAGTATGTGCTAAATAAAACTAGTGATAGCATTTTTCAGTCTATTAATAAATTTAAAATTAAAACAAATTATAATTTATTTCCATGTTGCTTTTTGTGTGCTAATGCTATGTCTTGGGTACTGCACATAGTTAAGGCAGGGCTATCGTAAGTTTCTTCTAACAATAATACACACAAACAAAAGTCGTATACGCCTTTACGGCCCTAAATCGCTCACCTTGAACCGTTGAGGTTAATGTAACTTATCTTGGAAAGCTGAGAATGGTGCCGATTGCTGAGTAGATGATGCTTTGTGCAATGTATCTAAGCTCAGGGTACTGTGGTTTCAGAGAAGATTTTTTAAGTTGTTGTTAAACTATTTTGGCTCCTGTGACCTAGATATGCAACGTATCGGAAAAAATTGAACAACTTTCAAAGAAGACCATATAAGAAATATTCCTGCCAAGTTTGGTTAAAATCCATTTGGTAGTTTTGGAGATGTTTAAAGAAATTGTACATGACGGACGGACGACTAGCGACGGACATAGCACAATCAAAATATATCACATTGGCATTTTGTGCCAGGTGAGCTAATTACAACAGCAAAAATAACCCAAACAATTGTGATATTATTGAGAGTTTGCAGCCCTGGTAAGGTATTTTATGTTAAATGTAGCTAAATATGTTTCTTGCAAATTTGTACACTCTAATGTTTATATATTCTTGTATCTGTGGGTGTTTTTTCAAATGTGTGTGTGTTTTGAATATGTATTTAATGCGTTTTAGTGTTTTAAAGTAGAGAACATTAACAATTTCAAAATATGTCAAATTTTGTTTTATTTTCTTCCCCTCTAATTATATCCATAGTGTCTATAGTATACTACTGGACAAGAGCCGTATGCGGCCCTAAATCACTAACCTGGTACCAATGATTACGGTCATGTAAGTTTTTACTTATTCACCCCCACCCACTTGTGGCCATGTTGTTTGAGCTAGGAAGATTATTTGAAGAAAAATGGCAAAGGGTCACCCATTAATCATTATTTGTGTAAAATCATTCTTAGATCAGACCAATAGTTTCAGAGAAATTATTTTTGAAAGTTTTTCTATACAGAAATATAAAGAAAACTTGCCCAACCCACTGGCGGCCATGTTTTTTAAGATAACAAAATGATTTTTAAGATACCTGGTAGAGGGTCATCAATTAACCATTTGTGTAAAATTATTTTTAATTTGGACCAGTTGTTTCAGAGGAGAAGAGTTTAAATGTTTTACTATACAGTAACATAACGGAAACATGCCCCACCCACTGGCGGCCATGTTTTTTTAGATATCAAAATAATTTTAAGAAATCTGGTAGAGGGTCACCCATGGATCATTTGCATAAAATTACTTTAAAATCAGACCAGTAATTATTGACAAGTATATTTGTTAAGTTTTCACTATATAGCCATATAAGGAAAATCTGCCCTACCCACTAGCGGCCATCTTTTTTAAGATAGGATTATTATTTTAAAAAATCTGATAGAGGCTCACCAATAGCACATTTGGGTAAAATTATTTTCAATTCGGACCTGTGGTTTTTGACAAGAAGATTTGTAAAGTTTTTTCAATTGGTTGCCATGGCAACCACAATTTCAGTTGGATGACCAATGTTTGAAAAAATCTGAAAGAGTACCCTACAAGGAACAATCCTATGAACTTTTGATGAAATTGGCCCAGTGGTTTCCAAGAAGAAGATCTTTGAACAAAAAGTTTGACGACGGACGGATGACGGACACACTCACTAGGGTGTTCACAATAGCTTTAGGCACTTCGTGCCAGGTGAGCTAAAAATTGGGTAGACCTAAATCAAAACCTGAAACACTTTAATCTAGAATTGTACACATACAAACAGTAAAGAAATTTTGATCAGGGTCTACACATGAGTTAAAGACTTTTCCTCATTCCATTGAAGGACCACCAGCATATTGTTCTGGAGGTGTCAATGTAACTGTCAAATCACATGCAGTTTACCTGGATTATACTCATGCTCTAGTGATTTTCAATGGTTATTTCTAACCAAACTATCACATATAAAGGTAGAGTCTCGCACAAGACGCTTCAATGGTTCAATCTGCAAATGACCCTTGCTTTGTGCAAGGAAATTGACAGCAAATAATCTGGCAAGGCGTTATGACCTAAAGGTCGACAGGAGATGTCTTTAAGAAAAAGCATATAATGTGGCAGCTAGTGGTAGGTGCCAGCACGCATATTACATACCCGCAACATAGGTGTGAAAAGCCTAATTGCTACATAAAAAGGTCAGTCATATGACATTAAAAGGTCTACTATACAAATTAAGATCGTCCATAGGGAGGGTCGGTCATGTGACTAAATATATCAACCATGAAAACGAACAATATTAAATTAATGTTACCGGCTTTATGGCAGAAAAAGACCTTTTAAACAATTTGTTTATATCATTTTATGTGAATTGGAATAGTCTTTTCAGGAACGACATGTTGAAAAAAAAAATCCGATTTTTTTTTTCAAATTTGGGAATTATTTTTTAAAGATACTCAATGAGAATGTTTCCGTTTCGTGAACCCAAAGGATGCACATAGAAAATATCTGCATTATCTGGGGAAAAAAACTTGATAATTATATCCAGGAATGTAGATTATATCTAATATACGTTCCTGTTATATCTAAGTATGACAAAGAAAACTCTTAGAACAAATTAACATGCATTATTTGGGTGGGACCATTTTCATGAGGTACAAAGTACCTTACACCGATTGTTTTTCTTGCTACAAGTGTCAATTTCAATCAAAAAAGTGTAATATACCTTAAACTATATATTTTACAGATGAAATGTTTCAGTTTCTCTATAAAAAAAATATTTACTTTGACAAAAACGGCCATAAACCAAGCCGACACTTCCTTTTCAGAATAGTTACCAAACGTCTGGGACAAAAAGTACCGGCGCACCGGCTTAAATAGTAATTATGACCGTACGCTTTGAAAACAATTGAAAATTAGAAGATAATGGTTGGTAAATATTCTTTGAACATTATATTTTTATAATCTTGGCGTTTTTTATGTTTAACCATCGTAAATCATTAAAAATTTACCGTTTAAAAACTTAAGTTTACATTTTCAAGCTTCCGATATCGTCTGTTGAGCACGAAACACTAAAAAACACTTAGCGCGAAGTTTTTTCTGTCTGCTGGAACAATTTTTATTAAAGAAAACGATAATAAATGGCCTAAAATAACCGTAAACCAGACCACCTATTCCGGAACCACTTTTACAGTCAAGCGGAAGAAGACAACCGGAGTTACTTCCCTTGTCAGTCCTATCTCTACTTATGTATATATGTTGATTACTGAGAAGTTTAAGATTTCTTATGTATATATGTTGTTAATCTACTTACAAATTGGTATTAATTCTTTACATGCAATAGAAACTGTGTAGACCCCATTCGGTCCATTCTTTGGGAATGGTCCGCTAGGGATTTACATAGTTTATATAAGCATAGGTCATAACACAATATAATAAAGATTGACATAATAATCATCTAACCGCCTACCTGATAAAATCAAACGTTATTCCAATATCGAGTTAACTATCCAAAAGAATCACTAACTCACAAATATAACTGTGATCAAACAGCAATATCATAATTGCTCCTCGTGTAACTAACTGACAGGGTTGGCCGGGAGATGTGGGTCAGCCGCGTGTGTGCACGGGCTGCCCGTGATCTCTCCGGGCAAAGCTGACAGGCTAGAGAATATGTAATAGATACACGACGGGTTTCGCCTTAAAAGTGTAGGGTATTGAATCGTAATAAGACTGTTTTGCAAGGACGGCAACAAATTGTCCGAGGCGAAGCCGAGGACATATTTGTTGTTCGTCCGAGCGAAACAGTCTTATTACGATTCATACCCTACACTTTTAAGGCGAAACCCGTCGTGTATCTGACTTATACGTAGATTTTAATAAATATCTTACACCTAGTCAATAATGATTGCGGTCAATGTAATATAGCAAATTAATATATCTATTTCTAAACTATTAAAATTCACGTAAACCAACTATTATTTTCATTGGTCCTTTTTATACTTTGCACGAGCATTCCGTGCAGCCTGTGTGCTGGGTCATGCCGTAAAATATACTACTACGTATTTATTTATCTGCGCTCAGAATGAGTATTCAGCTAGTATAAGGTAAGCGCTGTATTTAACAATTTAGATGACATCTTTTTTTAAGCATTTAGTTTTAAGGTCAATAAATATTTTATCATTTTAGCCCGATATAATTCCTTTTCCGCTCCTTATAACCAAACCAAGGACCAGATATTTTTCTCCTGAACAGGCACACTATTAAATAGCGTTGTTTACTCTTGCACTGTCATATTGTCGTCTGCTTTGAAATTGAAATGCACTTATTTTCCAACGCAAAGTTTCGGGATTTGATTGCACGAATAAAGTGTCTATCAGTTTGGATCCTGTTCAAACGCTGAGTTACTGTGTGTTTGATATTGATCCAAATTATTTGCGAAAGTTCGTTATCCCTTATCGTGCTGAATTGCCGTCTGCATCAAACTTATCGTCTGCGGAGAATCTCAAAATCTTTCTTATACTTTCCAAATTGAATCAAAAATGAAAATCAGTGCCACACATTTGGATCCAGATCACATGCCGCGTAACATGGCATCTTCTATGGATCTAAACTGTTTCCAAATGTTAGACAAGCGGTACTCACAGTGGAAAAACGTTATTATTTCCCAATTAACGCGTTTGACGCTTAAAACTATATTTTCCATTGCAAACATTTTGGAACCAGATCAGACGCCGGGTAACCCGGCGTCTGATCAGGATCCAAATTGTGTGCCACTCAGATGAAAATAGATGATGAAAAATGTAAAAAAAAAGTTATTATTTTCTACATTTTGCGTTTGCGTTTCGTTTGCGTTTAAACGGGAAAGAATTATGTTTTCTCCACTGTAGCATAACAAGGGTTACCTCGTCAATTCCCGGGCAGTGCAAGAGTTAAACCGATGACCGCATGCTCACCACGTGCACCACGCCCGTAAAAAGTATCCGGTAACAGAAAGTAAAACTGTCCGGTAACAGAAAAAAAGTGTCCGGTATCAGACGTAAGAGGACACTTTTTGAATAGTTTTGCGGGGGGTATCTGCGTATAAGTACAAACAAAAACGAAATACATACGATTGATTTTATCACATTGACGATTTGAAACGAAAAAAAAAAAAAATTATCTGACTATATATTTCTGTATCTCATGTGTTTATGTTCTTCTCATTAACATAACCGCCCAGTTTAGGGCTATGATCTGTAAAGATTAGCCGAAATAAAGATTTTGAGTAAAGTTGAGTTGAGTACCTGACTGATGGCTATAGTATGTATACTTACCTGTGCTAAAATTTGACCCCAGCCGACCGTTAACTATTCTCAATGACATTGCTTTACATAACTCAAGCAATCTTACTCCCCGTGCATTACAAGTATTGTCAATTGAGGCCCTATCGAGGGGTTGGTCTGGACTGTATTCATTATCATCGATATTTGTGACAGTCTTGTCACAAACAACATAATCATGTTTACAGCCCACCCTTGCATTAAAGTCCCCTGCAATTAAAACAGTACCAAACTGATCAAAATAATCAATATCTTGCATGAGCAAATCAAATAAATCAGAGTCAATAATACGGGCGGCTGGGGATTCATCAGACCATAAATACAAGCCACATAAATATACATCATCAACCAAATTAAAAAACTCTTTATGACATTTTAACCAAATAATAGTATCAAAATGATTTCTTACAATAGAGATGCCCGACTTAATGTCATTTTTTACATATACACAAATACCCCCACTGTTTCTTTTTGCCCTTCTATGTTTAAACTTTCGAAAATAATTATAACAAGTAAAACCATTAATATCAATATTCGAGTGTTCATCAGTCCAAGATTCTAATAAGATAATAATATCATTTTCAGATAGAGTTTTTACAAAGTCCTCATCACTTAATTTACTTTCAGTAAGTCCATTACAGTTCCACACCAAAATCTGCGGCCCATTCTCCTGTATTTCCTAATCAGCCTTAACTGGTTTGCCAGTGATAGCAGATGTCTATTTATAGATAGACAGTGGCAGCTAGGTGTTTTGTTAAATAATGGTTTACTACCAATTTATTTTAATTGTTAACTATTTGTTCAAATTTACCATACATTGATAGCAATATAATAAATGGCATCAAGTGAGTTAAACACAAGTTTGTTGTTTCATCATTTATTCACAAGAGTGAGGTGTTATAGAACTGTTGTTCTGTAAGGGCATGCACAGTTTATTTAGTTATAGTTTGTTTCAAGAAACTCCCCATGAATGAAGTTTGATATATAGAACAGTAGTTTAATCTGAGGATCTCCTACCAGTAGCTAGGATATGGGTTATATTATTGTTTTGCATTTCTGCACATTTATAGTTTTTTAGTCAGAGTTATAGTTATCCTTGAATGTGTATTTTTTGCTTTTCAATCCAAGATATTACAATTCTTTGAAAACCCCCAATTTCATACAATTTTGCACACCCATCTACAGCATGAATTCCACCACCCATTCCGCTGAATATCTTTTTAAAAGATATTTCTTGTTTGAAATATTCAGATTTTATCCTAGCAGATGGTAGCTTATGACAGTCTTCACGTATTGCGCCATTTTGAAATTTATCCAACGTCGGAATATTTTGGGCGATGTAGAAACCAATTGGCCATGTCCGTATTCTATTTGACCATGTCCGTATTCTATTTGGCCATGTCCGTATTATATTCGGCCATGTCCGTAGCATTAACTTTGTATCTAATTTTATTTTCTTCGTTAATATTGTATCAGATATACTCGCAATATGTTTATAAAAGTTGAAAGCTAATGTTAAAACATATCCCAAAACATAAAGCAACCATCAATGTAACTTTTCCAAAGTGTTTTAAGGTTATTTCCAAAGTCTTCACAAATGGTTTACATTATATACTGTGTATTTCTAGCTTATATCTGTTGTGTGTTATTTGTTTTTCAATATTTATTTTTTGTGTCAGGGTATTTTTGAAATTGTTAAAAAATGGTATTTCTTTATTGTTTTATGTTTGGAATATCTATTGTTTTGCAAGGTCAGTCATATTGTTTCTGTTATCTATTATTCCTAATGTGATTGTTTGATAATTCATATTTATGCTTATATTTATATTTTCTAACCAAGTAGATATGTTATTCCAAAAGTGTTGTACATGATTACACTCACAGAATAGGTGTTTAATGGTTTCTACTTGCATATTACACAGATCACATATATTGCGTTGTTTGATATTATATTCCATCAACGATATGTTTGTTAGGATAATTCTATTTACAATTAGTATGGGAAGTTTCTGAGTGTAGTGTCAATTGTAGAGGTAGACATGATTTTGTAGTCTGAAACTAACTAAACGAATCCTTCATTGTAGTACATAACATGTTTCAAACACTAAAACAGTCATTTTTTTAACAGCAGACAACCATAACCAAAAAATTCTACAGGATGTTTTCAGAGCAGTTTTGAAACCTGTAGTGTTTCCATGTTTAGACAAAATTAAAACAAAATTGTATATTGTGTATTTAAGGGATGTAATCAGATAACTCATTTGTATGCAGTTAACCACTCTTATACAGTCCACTACCCTAGCCAATCGGATACGGCAGCGCCTAGCTAAGACAGGGAGTGCATAACAACATACTGGTAGCTAAACAACTTAATAAATTTGCTTCGCCATCAGCTATATTATATACACTGGATTAAATATCCTAACACACCGAACTGACCAGGGGAATTTACATCTAAACTAATTATACGAAAGCTATTATCTAAGCTCCGTGTGATGTATTTTAACCTAACATATACTATATGCATACACTACATGGTATTTTGGGTATTAAAGGGAGGTAATTACATAACTAATTTGTATGCAGTAAACACTCTTATACAGTCCACTACCAAAATCAGTCGGACACGACAGCAGCGCCTAGCTAAAACACAGAGCATAACAACAGACTGGTAGCTAAACAACTCAATAGTATTGCTTCGCCACCAGCTATATTATATACACTGAATGTCCTAACACTCAGAACTGACCAGGAGAATTTGCATCTAAACCAATTATTGCTATTATTTAGGCTCCCTGTTATGGGTTTTAACCTAACATATGCTATATGCATACACTATATTGCATTTTTTGTATTAAAGGGAGGTAATCAGATAACTCATTTCTATGCAGTAAACTACTCTTATACTGCCACTATCAACATCAGTCGGATACGACAGCAGCGTCTAGCTTAGACACACAGTGTATAACAACAGACTGGTAGCTAAACAACTCAATAGAATTGCTTCGGTACTAGTTATATTATATTTACTGGATGTCTTAAGTTAAATTTATTATAGTTATACTTGAAACAATATATACGTAGATATGTTACAGGGATTAAGTGTAATCAGGGAATTCGTGAACTCCCTGATTTTTCAGGGATTTCACGAAAACCCTAAATCTCCCAGAGAAATGGCGTAATTTTGAAGCTTTTCGTTGATTTTTTGTAAATATTTGGCAGTTACTTTTGGTAAAAGTAATGAATCTTACATCATTTAGTTCATTATGTTCAAAGTACCACGTTATAAAATATGTTGTTACCCTTATTATGAAGACAGATGTCTTGGGTTTTTAATTGTCCTGACTTAAATGTACACTGTTCACTTTTTGTATTCACTTGTGCCAGAAACGTTTGGTTGTGCGACGACAGACAGGGCTTAGCACTTCATGATGATGTAACTCTAAAGCCGTCCTTAACCGGGAGAGTTATGTCGGATTTTCGTGCTTTGTGTTTTCTCTCCCTCTCTGTTGTACCCTAAACCCACCCATGTCTTACAGTTACTCGTGACTACAGAATAATTTGACCGTTGCCACAGTGGGTTATTTTTAACACGGGCTTGAATGTTTAATTCTTTCCCGTGTTACTAATAATCTTGTCATATAATTTTTTTTAGATGTTTTACATGTATTTACTTACTGTGCTGGCGGTCTTTTTGATTGTAAGGTTGTGGAACAGGGTTTATATTTTATGTACACTGTTCGTCTTTATATGTGAATATAGGAGATAAGAGCGAGGTTGGGCGCCCCTAAACCCAGATTTAACCCCCTAGTGGTTGATAATAGTTAATTTATAAGTATAGGTTAGACCATGGTTGCGAGCGAATAAACGATATAGTTTGATGGGGCGTAGCCACCGATAACTATGTCGTTTATTCGCGCGCAACCATGGTCTAACCTATTTAGCACTGGCTTGGGCTCGAGGAAAACAAGAAGACCCTTCGTTTCTGCTTTATGTTCTAGACGAAAAAGTCATTTTATTTATAATATTTTACTAAAATTGAAAGGTTATTTCATTGTGTAGCTTGAGACATTAAGCATGCTCTAACACCAACATAAATAACGCTTATTGAAGCTCTATATGTAAGCACAATTCATTATTAATTTCCTTTAAAGTTTAGGTCTCACTGTACATAATATGACGTCATCAAGCGTGTGCAGTTCCCCGTCGATCTCAGCTGTTAAGTAAAGACAATCTAGACATGCATAGCCCGGTTTTAACATTTACAGCTGAAACAGCTGAAACAATGCATATATATAGGTCAAGAGGGATGGGGTAGATCTAGATCTACTATTGATACTGTGGAATTACTGTATTGCTTTCGTTTAAATCCTTGAAAAGATTTTCGCGGTGGCTCGCTCGGGGGATTGCTAGGGTTGTGACGTCAAACTGCCTTAAGATGATGGAAGCAGGGAATAAGCGAACAGTGTGTTAGTTATTTCATGGTTTTGTTCAATAAACGATATATTCACAGGTTTTTGAGGCATCTGATTGGCCGAGAGCTCCAAGCCATGTGCTAATTAATTATTGATTGCTGCTGACCGTACCAAGGCGGGCTCCTATATTCACTTTGCTTTATGTTTGTCTTGCGTGTTGTTTTCTATTTAGTGTGTAGATGAAGGAATGGAATTGTGCGTGTGTGTGTGTGTGTGTGTAATGGTATGACTGTGTGTGTGTGTTTTGCTTGAGAGGTGGGTGTATTATTTGTGTTGCGTTTCCTGCTTGAGTCTTTCGCATTTATTTGTATGGACGTTTATTAGACCATGATATTTCAAGAAAGCATGATGTTTAAAACCAATAGAAATGTCATGATAGTACAAATCTATTAATTTGGTGAAAAAAGGGATATTTCATCAATTCCCTAAAACGTCCAGTGAATACACGTAATGCCTAAAAGTTCAGAAATTACGTGTAATCCATTATTACACTTAATCCTTGTAATATATATACTACAAGGCAATATAATTACAATATGTGTATTGACTCCTTTAAAAGATACTTGGAACACAAAAGAGATACACATAGTCTTATAGCAATACAAAATAACACAGAGGAAGACTTTGAAGTCAATGGAAAACTGTATAGTTTATTGGAATAAAGTTAGACGAAACTACTAAAGCTTGAAACACTCTTAGTACAAATTAGAAGCATGTCTTCATATCTTTCATGTTATTTTCAGAAAACACTGTTTTGCCCTTTTTTCCATTTCTTTTACTTATACATACACACAAAAATTCTGATCAATATATTTGTAGGTGTTAATGTTTACTATGTATTGTAAGGTGTAGAGTGTGATGACCCACATACACCTATTCACGGAGATAATAAAATATCGAACTGAAAAAAAAAACGAATGATAAATATCTTATAAGTTTCATATGGAAGGGTATTTCTAATGCATTAGTATGAAGCGAAACCTTATTTGAGTTCAACTAATTACAATTACATTTTGATTACAATTACATTTTAGTGTGTCTTAAGCGAGCGCACAGTAGAGCCCAAACACAGTCCACTGCCGAATGCATAAGAAATCAATGCGAAACTTCTACAATAACTTTCAGCACAACTCTCCTCCCGCACCATGCCTCATAAACTAACTATATTTACACATAGCATGACATTGACCGCTCGTTCAGACAAAAGCAATTTTACCTGTGATGTTCTACCGAGTAAACAAACACTTCAGGGTAAAAGCCAATAACATTCCACGGAATTTGCCATTTTAGCAGGCACATTTTATGTAAAACATAGAAGGAAACTGTTTAGAAAGTTGAAAAACTTATATGTTTTATTCTTGTCAGAGTTGGTATAAATGTGCACTAAGTTACGCCCACTTATTTTTAAAAAGTCTCACTGCAAACGATCTATAATTGTAGACAAAATCAAACTTTGATAGATTGTTATAACCTTTTACCCTAAGCCTGTTTTTTTATTATACAGATAGGTGGCCACTTAAAGCAGGTTGAACGTAAGCAGTGTGCGCCTGAAGGTGAATTCTATTTTACTTTCAGCCTGCTTTAAGCTTTCATCTTCAATAATATAGACAATATTCCTTATGATACATAATTCATAATTGAATAACTTAAAAATATTTTCCTCAGTTGAGGAATATATTCAAGGCTTAAAAAAATGCATATCTATATGGAGTAAGGGAAGAAAAAATGAAGAAAACCTGTCTGCTTACCTGGTGAATCCTGGGCTGTGAACAAGGCTGAAAGTTTGAACTCGTGGCGTTCTCCTATGTAGACATCAGTCACAGGTGTTGTCATTTCTAGGTCTAAGCTAAACTCAGTAGGCGTTCCACCACAAGCTGTGAAGACAAGAAAACTAGTTGTGTTACGACAGTTCAGTTCAGTTCAGTTCAGTTTATTTTGGCAAGTCAGCAAATTATTGCCTTTGGCCATTTACAAATACATAGAAGGGTATGGCAAAGGCGTAAGATGTAAAATGAATAAATACATATAAGTATCATGATATAGCCACACATATATAACATAGTATGCAATATACACAAAAAGTTCATACGCTATAAGAAACAATTCATCAACATATGTGAAAGACCTCTAGACATTACATCATGTAAAATATCTAAGCTCTAGCCATATTGATTTCAAAGAAAAATGTGTTTGAAAATTTCACTATATAACTCCATGTAAAATGGCGACACCTGGGCTTGGGCCAAATTTGACCCCAGTGGCAAAATTATAACAAATTTGATAGAGGACCTGTAGACGATGCTATGTGCAAAGTATCTAAGCTAAGTGTATTTTGGTTTCAGACAAGATTTTTAAATGTTTTTGAAAAAATCTATTTTTAGCTCCAGTGACCCAGATATTCAACACACCGGAACCAATTCGACAACATATGTGAAGGACCTCTAGACATTACACCATGCCAAATATCAAAGCTCTGGACAAAATGGTTTCACAGAAAAATGTGTTTGAACATTTCACTATAACTCTACGTAAAACAGCGACCCCCGGGGCGGGGCCAATTTTGGTCCCAAAACAAAATTTGAACAGCTTTAATAGAGAACCTGTAGACAATGCTATGTGCAAAATATCTAAGCTCGGTGTATTTTGGTTTCAGACAAGAAGATTTTTTAAAGTTTTCATTGAAAAAATCTATTTTTAGCTCCAGTGACCCAGATATTCAACAGACCGGAACTAATTCGTCAACATATGTGAAGGACCTTTAGACATTACACATTGCCAAATATAAAAGCTCTGGCCATAATGGTTTCAGAGAAAAATGTTTGAACATTTCACTATATAACTCTATGTAAAATGGTGACCCCGGGGCGGGGCCAATTTTGACCCCAGGGTCAAACTTTGAACAATCTTGATAGAGGACTTATAGATGATGCCATGTGCCAAATATCTAAGCTCTGGCCCTTGTGGTTTTTGACAAGAAGATTTTTTAAGATTTCCTTATTTTTTCAATTTGGTTGCCATAGCAACCAGACTTCTGCATTGTTTCAAATACTTTGAACAACTTTGAAAGAGTTTGACCCAAGGAACATTCCTGTGAAGTTTGGTTGCAATCAGGCATGTGGTTTTGAACAAGAAGATGTTTGAACAATTCACAATATATCTCTATGTAAATCGGTGACCCCTGGGGCGGGGTCAATCTTGACCCCAGGGTCAAACTTTGAACAATCTTGATAGAGGACCTATAGATGATACTATGTGCCAAATATCTAAGCTCTAGCCTTTGTGGTTTTTGACAAGAAGATTTTTTAAATACCTCGGCGTTATTTTCCAAGCTAATGGTTCTTTTATAGCAACACGAAATCACCTGGTTGAGCAAGCTAAAAAAGCCATGCATCTTCTGTACTCGAGAATTTATAACCTTGATTTGCCAATAGACCTCCAGTTAAAATTGTTTGATCATACCATATTACCTATTCTCACATACGGCTGTGAAATTTGGGGCTACGAATCACTGGATAGTATTGAAAAAGTGCATAATGAATTTCTTCGCAAAATCTGTAAATTACGTAAAAGTACACCATTGTACATGCTATATGGCGAACTTGGTCGACATCCTATATCTGTAAGTGTCAAAAGCCGAATGATTGGTTACTGGAATCGCCTACTTGTCGGCAAAAAATCTAAACTTTCCTTTCTAATATACCAGTATATATTAAACCATAATAATAACTTTAAATGGATTAACAATGTAAGAGAAACTTTGTCGAACATAGGCAGACCAGACCTGTTTCTTTATCAAAATACTTTGAACAGTAAATGCATTAATAAATTAGTAAAGCGCACTTTAATTGATCAGTTTAATCAAAAATGGGAAGAAGATGTTCTAAAATCTAGTAAAGGGAGACAATATCATATGTACAAAAAAGCTGTCGAATTTGAAAGTTATTTTACATTGGTCCCTAGCAGTATAAGTTACTCTTTACTTAAACTGCGTACTGCAAACCACAGATTTCCTGTAGAAACAGGCAGATGGTACACTATTCCGAAAGAAAACAGAAAATGCACTGTATGTAACCTAGATGTCATTGGTGACGAGACCCACTACCTATTTACATGTCCGCGTTTTATAAATGAGCGTGAGAAATATATACGTTCGTTTTTAAGTAATACTCATGCATTCGCTCTATCAAATATTCTCATGTCAAGAAATAGCCATGATTTGACTAAACTAGGCAAATTCCTCAAAATAGTGTTCCAAACAAACTTCAATCCAAACTAATTTATTTTTTTAATCCTTCAATTAGTCTTCTTTTATTTATCATATCTAACTCATTCAACCCTAGCAACGAGTTTACTCGTCATTTACAAACAGTGAACCTGGTAAGATTACACTATTTCCATACAAACAGCGTAAACCCTGATCTTAGGGCTCATTAAGGAGCCCTATGACCAGGGTCCACATTGTTTGTCATTTTGAAATATTTTGTTAAAATCAACCCCGAATAGTAAAAAATGGACTAAACCCATTTTGAAATAGGAATTGTTCATTAAAAGTTTCAGGGATGGATGAGCTAAAGCGATATCACGGATCAGGAACTGCCTCAATGAGGCGGCAGCTGACCTGGGCCATCGCTATTAACAGCTGAAATGCAAATTTGTCTGTACTATTTGTGAAGTGTTAAATTAGCTATACATTATTATATGTACACGCAAATTGATTGCGTGTTTAATCCCCATTGATATGTGCACAATGACTTCATCGGTCAGAAACTGCCCATTGAGGCGGCATCTGATCTATGTCTTCACTGTTGATCTGATGCGTAAAATTGTCTCGTAGTTAATGCATATGAATTATGTATACAGTGACGTCATTGATCGGGAGCTGTCCCAATGGGTCGGCGGCTGATAGGTGCCGTCACTGCTGACAGCTCAAGAGAAAAGTTGTCTCCATAACCTAGTGTTAAAATGGTTATATTATGTCTCCATAACCTAGTGTTAAAATAGTTATATTATGTAGGCCTACTGTGATATGATGCTTATTAACGGTGTAAAGAGTGACGTCATTGACCAGAAACTGCCTCACTGAGGCAGCAGCTGATCTGAGTCATCACTGTTAACACATGACGTGTGAAATTTGAATCTCTAATAACGTTTTTAGATTGCTAACATGGCTATATTATCTACTCTGAGCACATAGTTGTTGCTTACTAACTATGTGTACATTGACGTCACCGACCAGAAACTGCCTCACTGAGGCGGGGGCTGATCTGTGACATCACTGTTTACATACAAAAGTTGCCTCCACAACTGGTTTAGTATATATGTGTGCAGCTGTGGCTTCTTAGTTCAAAGAAGTCGATATATTGGTGAGGACGTTATTATTTCCCTTTTAAAGGAAAACGCATCATGTGCAATACAAAGGGAAAAGGAACCCTATTTTTGACAATTCTATTTGTTTTCATCTGAGTTACATGCAGTCTGGAGCCTGGCCATACGCCGGTAACCCGGCGTCTGACCTGGCTCTAAATTGTTAGCAATGGACATAGTAGCCTAGTTTTAGCATAAACGCTTTTATTGGGAAATAACGACGTCTTCTTCACTGTACCGTTGTTGTTTCGTTGCCATTTGGTTATCTATATGCGTAAATATTATAGCATAACATACATGTATAGCAAACAATGTACAATCTAGTGAATGGGCTCACTGAAAGTCTATCCATTTGATCATGCACTGTTTGCTATGGTGTTTAGTATATATGGCGCTAGTTTTTGCTTACTATGTTGTATTGTCTTCAGTGTTGATTTAAATCAGAGAAACAAAGCAGATCCCGATGTGAGGGCTTTTTTATCTAAAACACTCACACCTGGTCTTCTATGTTTACCGACTCCCACTTGTAACCTATGAAAATTGAGAGATGCACCCAACACAAAGCATTACCTCCCTTTAATTACAATGCTTTAACTTACTTTAAGGAAACCTATACAGTTGTTTATAAGGAAGGTGTCCAAGCTGCCAAAATGGTTGACGTCTTTGAACACCTTAATTATAGACACAATTTCACTTCTCCTCATACTTTCCCCACCCACACTCAGTGTCTGATTTTTATTACGGTATTGTCTCATATGTACATGTTATATGTAATGAGTAATAAAAAGTAATAGTAGTAGTAGCAAACTAAATAGAAAACAACACGCAAGACAAACATAAAGTGAACATAGGAGCCCGCCTTCGTACGGTCAGCAGCAATCAATAGTTAATTATAAATTAACCATTAACTACCACTGGGGGTTAAACCTGGGTTTAGGGGCGCCCAACCTCACTCTTATCTCCTATATTCACCTATAAAGACGAACAGTGTACATAAAATATAAACCCTGTTCCACAACCTCGTTTAGCTTTAGCGAACTCACTTCTACAATGTAAAAAGTGCGTTTTATTTTCTATTGATAAGTTTGCAGACAGATCGCGTCTAGCATTCAAAATATTTGTTTTTCTACAATTTTCATCAAACCATTCCGCCTTATATTTACCTTTGTATAGTTTTTATTACGTTTATAGGTTTTACCACAATGAAGAAATGAAATGTCGTAAACTAGGTTGGATAATGAGTTTATGCATAGGTGAACATAAATTCACAATATATTTTGATGGATATTTAACTGTGTGGTAATATTCATTTCTTACATAGTCTAAACTTTTCAATTTCACACACAAATGTAGAAAGCAATACCTGGTAGCTTTCGTCCGAGTATTTCGGACTTCGTCAGCCAACTGTTCTGACATCTCATTGGGGATTAACACCGCTCGAGGCCTTCGTGAGCGATGTTAATGTTGAGTCCCAGATGTGCGGAAGATTGTACCGGCGAACCCTCATGGTTTGAACGGGGGTGAAAGAATCGATCTACATAAGAGCTCACAAACCAGCCCTAAACAGGGACGGGGGCCGGTACAATCTTCCGCATATCTGGGACTCAACATTAACATCGCTCACGAAGGCCTCGAGCGGTGTTAATCCCCAATGAGATGTCAGAACAGTTGGCTGACGAAGTCCGAAGTTCTCGGACGAAAGCTACCAGGTATTGCTTTCTACATTTGTGTGTGAAATTGAAAAGTTTAGACTATGTAAGAAATAAATTCACCAGTTAACAAATTATCTGTTAAGTCATCAAACAAATGCTTGCTGTTGGTGACTGATTGTAAAATACCACCCTTCTTAGATGAGTCCCATATGATTTTATCATGTGATGTACGCTCAGCATCCAATATATTGGACACTTCATGTGTATAATTAAGGGTGTATCAATGTCATGAGCCATTTTTTCAAAGTATTAAACTTTTTTTCTATCATTGTTTTTTTGGAAGAGCTATTTATGATGAATGAAAAAATGAAAAAAAATATATATGGTGGTGTCCTTTTTTTTTTAGCTACAGCGATTTGAAAAAGGTATGTCAAATTTGGATTTTTTTCTTCAAATTTTACCCATTCAGAGTACAAGCTTCAGTAAAATCTATTTCAAAACAAAACAAACATGGTAATTTGGGTTTTCTTTATTTATTTCATGTCTATGGGTGTATGTTTACATATATAAACCAACTTTAGACAAAGCAGGCACCAGGTTTGAACAATATGGATCCTTGAATATCAAATATATGCTTTATATAGGGCATGATTTTATTAGACTTTTTATTTTTATGTAAAAAAGTAAAGAAGTTTGAAAATGAAATAGTTCTAGTATTAAACTTTTTCTTATATTCTACCAGATGAAAGCCCATACTAAGGCAGTTCAAAAAATGAAAAGAAATTGAAAGGTCAGTGTTGAAAATTTTGAGTTATTAAAGTAAAAAGAGTTATCGCCCCTTACAAGATTTACAAAAAAGTACCATACCGATGATATTTAGAGCTTTATAAATTTCACAATTAGTGCCTTTTTTTTCTTAAATTAGTTTTTGTATGAAGAAATACTACCATAGATAGGAAATAAATAACACACAGCCAAATTATCATATTTGTTTTCATTTAAAATGGGTTTTATTGAAGCGGGCTGTTTGAAAAGGACAAAATAAGAGGAAGTGGGTGGGGTAACTGTTGTTCACCAAAATGTACACCTTTTCTATTTTATCATTCATCTTAAATAGCTCTTCAATACAAAACCATCATAGAGTGTTTTCGTATACTTTGAAAAGTTCCCAAAGTCATGACATTGATACACCCTTAAGTGAAAATGTAAGAGGGCAATGATCAGACTGGTCCGTTAAATCCAACACACAAACATCAAATATATTGTTAAAATTTTCATAACTAGTTATGATATAATCGATAGTGCTAGCAACAGGCATATTCCTATAAAGACTATGAAAAGTACATTTCCTTCTTCAACAACGATTGCTGTTATGATTAATGCTTCCAAGATGATATTGTTATAGTTGTAATTACGATTAACCCCTTCACTGCCATGACGTCTTCGATTTTAAACAATAATGTCGTCTGCTTTAATCTTTCAATTTTAAGTTTTTAAGTAAATATCGAAATGAGTATCAAACAGTTTGAATCCTGATCAGACGTCATCAATAAAATGTGGAAAATTACATCTTTGAAAACAATTCGAACGAGTTATTTTAATCTCCTAACGGCTAAATATTTACAGGGTTACCTGGTGCTTGATCTGACTCCAAATTGTTTGCATTGAATATAATTGTTTTAACATAAAAGTGTTGTTTCGGTGTGTGTGTGTTTCTATTTTGTTAAAAACAACAACAACAACAACGTGGAATTCAAAACTGACTGTGACAGGTCAATAAAATCGGACTATACCAGCACAATGGACTCAATGGAAAGTGCAATAAATCTCACTGTGTTAGGCATGTCACACGCGCCCTGTTACAATCTGCGGAAGAATTTTACTTGATTATTTATAGAAGTCATATATCTTTAAAAAGGCAAACCAATTAGTAACAGCTGTCGAAATAATCGAGTTGCTAAAGGTTTTTTATCATGTTTATAAAAAACCGTGTTCGTTTATATAAAATGTTTCGCACATCTTTTGAAAAGTCAAGCTAATCCCCACCCTGTCGCCTGCGTCGTTTTTGTTGATTTTTAGATTATATTTTGTAAGACAATATGCCTCAATAACTAATGTAGATCGCTTTGAAGATTTGAACACTGAGCAATTTACGCCAGGTATTTCATTATTTTTCAAAAGGTACGGTAAATTTAATTTGAATGCACTTATACAAAAGGATTTAATTAACAATGGATGACTCGCATGTGCCTTTGTTAAACTTTCGAAATACTTTTGATAATGTAAACTTATCGTTATGGTCTTTGGTTGAAAATTTACAAAGTTGGAATAATGGGTAAAACACTTAGGATAATTAGGGACATGTAGCTTGCGTGAAAGGCTGTAGGGGATATTCGGAGATCTTTGAATGCGCTTTTGAATTAAAATAAGGGGAGATAATTTCTCCGATAATTTTTTCTCTATTTTTGGAGGATCTTTAATCATTTTTACAGCATGATATAAACCACTCCCGATCAACTGTGTTACAGCGGGACGGGGGGGGGGGGGGGGTACGCCTGTCAGACGTCGTGACAAGGTTTCCACTCGAAATGGAACCAAAAACTGACATTATAAGGTAATTAAGGTACTTCGCAGGTGCGCTTAATTTCCATACAATGTGTATGAAACTTTTCATGAAGAATGATAATAGCCTAAGAAACAATGTGTGAAAAAATAGGCAAAATATATCGTGTGGTTTGTCTTTTAGGTATCTTTTTCTGACAAAAACCTGGAATTTTGATGATTTTATTTTCCTCAAAAATAAATAAAGCTAATGACTACAAGTCTCGCCCAATAAGTAGTCCACAACATTCATTACAAGAAAAGCTAAAATCATTTTGAATAAAGGTATTCAGAAAGATGTTATCAGCTATTTAAATTTTGCATAATGGTAAAAAGTTGAATTACAAAAAACTGACTCATTCAATGTACATTTGTTTTCATTTTATTCAAATATATGGTTGATGAAATAGTTAGTCTGACAAAATTAGAAAGTATTACAGTCAGGATTTGTTGTTATAACAGTTTTTCTTATTAAAATGTGTGATATTTGAAGTTGAGATACAGTTACCTTCCTTAAAATTATAATTCTGTCATTAAAATGCATTTTTATTTATTCATGGACTTGCATACAAGGTTAATTATATTATTTAAACATATTAATAATGGCCAATATCGATCTTGAAAAGATTGACGTATTGATAAGCTTCAATGTGTAGCTTTATAGTTCGATCAAATCGTATACATGTATACCGATTTTACTGACTTGTAAGTCATTAAACTAGAACGTACATGTAAGTGTAAATATAATTGGACCGTATATAACATCACTTATTCTAATCAACGAAGACAAAACATAACATATCCCTTGATCACTTCGTTATGGATTGAGAAGTCAGTATATCGGACACTTAAAAAAATATTTGGATCGCATGGGTCTCGAACCTATGGCTTTTCAATTGCTAGTCAACCACTGTACTGACTGCGCTATGAAGGATTAAACTAATTCGTATCAACATTTCCTTTATATAAATTTTCTAGTATATGCACGTACGGAAAAAGTCTGTGTCGTCCAGACGCATATCCGCTCGCCCGCAAGACCGACTTCCGGTAGCGAAAGGCCTTAAGTACGATTTTCCTCAAGTTTTAAATACTTGGTAGTCTTTATACTGGCATTTCATTTATCTGTGGTTTATTTTGTTTGATTTTATTCCATTTTCATCGATTTTATCGAAGTGTATGTGAATTATTAGGACAATTGCAAAATAAATGGCAAAGTATTTCTAATATCCGATGGAAACAAATGTTATGTACAAGCATGCTCCAAACTAATAATTGATCAATTTTGTTACAAATTTTATCGCTTTTAACTGATTATAAGGCAAATCGGATGCATTTTTGTAAAACTGCGATGTTAAGGCGTCTGCCAGAGGGTTTATGGTTCATGATCTACATCCAAGTGTATAGTTACGGTTCCTACTCGAAAACAATAACGTTTTCCAAGAGTTGATGTTCTGGGCCTGATGGAGGAGTCAAGTTCCCGTAGTTTCTGACGTAGTTATTGTTGAGCGAGGTAAAATATTTGAATCGAAAGTTGTAGTCTTATTATAAGCGCTTTTGTGACCGCGAATTCACTACTCCAAACTTGCTTAGTGTCAAGGGTATACACCTTCATGGGTTCAAATGCATTGCCTCTATCACTTTCTCACAGCATAACTTCCAACACTTTTGTTTGATTCCTTCCATATTTGGAGGTATAGTTGCTAAGGGTTCAATTTACATATTTCTGAGATTTCGTCAAATTTTCCGAATCCATTGAGGTATACATTCTAATATTCTTAGAGGCGTTTGTCGTTGGAAAAACAATGTTTACCTTTTAATGTTAAATTGTACCTATTATTGAATTGTAAAGCATTTTCATTAACCCTTAGCCCGCCAACTAAATTGTCGTCTGCTATATTTCTCGTCTGCTTCAAGTTTCAAAGTGCTTCAAAGTTGCTCAAAATTGCTGAAAATGTTGTCCGAGTGTCAAACAGCTTGGATCCGGATGAGACGCCGAGTTACTCGGCGTCTCATCCGGATCCAAGCTGTTTGCATATAGAGCTATAGTCGTGAGTGGCAGGCTAAGGGTTAACTCTTAAAACACAGTTTGTAACTTTTGCAGTTTTCTGTGATATTTTATCTTTTTTACCAATGCACCTGCATAGGACATTTACATGTATAAGTCACATAAAAACATGTAGAATGGATCTCGAGCTACAACTCCAGAAACAATTTTGTTGAAATTGAACAAAACTGTGGAAAGTTATATAGTGAGTAAGTGATAGGGTCGATGCATTAGTTCCTATGGAGATTATACCTTCGACCCTTAGCAAACTTTGAGAAGTACAGCACTCCCTCTCTTCAACGGCCCTCCAAACAACGACCCCCTCCTTATAACGACCATTGACACAATTCCCTAACAGGACAATTATGTCTAACGCGTTTATTGCTGTAATATCGTCTGCTTAAAGTTGTCGTCTGCTGTTTTTCTCAAAATTACATATTCGACATTTTGCCAGAAAAATACTCAATGATGAG
The DNA here is from genome assembly GCA_922989275.2 of Gari tellinella. Taxonomy (NCBI): domain Eukaryota; kingdom Metazoa; phylum Mollusca; class Bivalvia; order Cardiida; family Psammobiidae; genus Gari; species Gari tellinella. Next base: position 61,228,641 of record OV277858.1, read on the forward strand.
TGACCAAAGCTTGAATCCAGATCAGACACCGCGTTACGCGGTGTGATCTGGATTCAAGCTGTTTACAAATGTAAGCTTAATTCTCTCCCTATAACGACTCCCTCTGTACATCACACACATTTAGTGTCTCCCATTGGGTGTCGTTGTAGAGAGGGGGCGCTGTATATTATACCAATACAGCAAATGTCGAAGTTAAATCTAACTTAACCGTCGATGAACAAAGCAGATCGAAAGATTTATCGCTAGTGATAAATGGTAACACACATGTATGACAACATATGTACTGTTAAATATCGATGACGATTTTTTATGAACTTACATACAAATATAGCTGTTTTACGCTAGAATAATGTTGAACCCATTACCCTATAAATACGCAGTTTTTCGCCTTTAATTAATTCTTTCGTGTAAACAAATGGGCAGGCGCCGTTACATTTTTTGAGCGGAAACCGTAACACGACGTCTGGCAGGGGCATCCCTCGCTGTAACACCCCTTGCTCCAGGGACCCGTTTCATAAAACTTCGTACGACAAAACGGTCGTAAGTCAGATTATAAAAGTCTCAATTATTATTTATTTCTCCATCTAATCCTGTCTTGAAACATCTTTTTGGAATTGTCGTGAAAAGACGATTCCAAAAAGATGTCACAAGACAGGATTAGATAGAGAAATTCAGAAATTAAATGTATTTTAAAATTTAGACTTACGATCGTTTTTGTCGTACGAAGTTTTATGACACGGGCCCCTGGTTGACCGAGAGTGTAAACAGTGGCCTAATTTGTGATGACATAATATTTATACTTATGCTTTTAGCAGATGATATGGTAATTAAAGATCATGACCCGCAAGATTTACAGCATAGACGTTATGTATTATTGTGATGAATGGGGGTTGCAGAAACAAAAATTGTAGTATTCAGAAAAAGGGGACGGGTATTTGCAAACGAAAAATGGTCATATGAAGATAAATATTTAGAAGTAGTTGACAATTTTAATTACCTAGGAACAGTTTTGAATTATACCGGAAGGTTTGCTCTCAATCAAGAGACATTAGCTGGCGAAGCTCTTAAGGCATTATATACTCTATTGAATAAGACAAAAAAGAATTTAATTTTACACCCAAAACACTGTGCCAACTCGTCGATGTATTTGTCGGAAGTACATTAAATTTTGCCTTTGAAGTCTGGGGATTTACAAAATCTAAAGAGATAGAGAGAATTCATCTTAAATTTTGTAAACTTTTATTAAATGTTAAAACTTCGACATGCAATATGGCAGTGTATGGAGAGTAAGGGCGTTACCCGCTGTATATTAATAGGTATGTTAGGATGATTAAGTATTGGGGTAAGATAGTCAACACTGATAAAATAATTATATATTATTTATATAATATGATATAATATGATTGCAGCAGCAGTATTAAGAACTGGGCCAGCAATATCAAGCATTTGTTAGATGAATACGGATTTTCTCATATATGGAAATATCCGAACGAAATAAATGTTAAGAGTTTTCATATGTTGTTTAAAGAACATCTTGTTGACGTCTTTAAAAAGCAATGGTGTGTATCATTAAATAATAGTCAGTCATTGCTAATGTATAAACATTATAAATCCATATCTGAATATGATGAATATGAGGCATATTTAGACAAAGCTACCTAAGACATTAAGATTATCTTCACATACTTTAAGAATCTAAACTGGTTGTTATTCTTAATCTAGAACTGAGTGTATTCTAAGGTTCTGCTTGCATTGTGATAAGCACGACTTGAAAGACGAATATCAGTTTGTACTTGATTGTCCGGTCTATGATGATATACGTCATTCGTTTATCAAGTCCTTCTATTATAATAGACCTAGTGTTTTTGAATTTGTTGCAAACTGATAATTCTAAAGAGCTATTCAAATTCGGTAATTTTTATCCGAATATTTTAAACGACGATTGTCAATATAAAATACTATTTAAATATATCTATTGGAAATAACATCATTAACTCTGTGCAAAAACTTACAGAGATTGGAATGAATTGATCTGTTAAGAGGTCAACCTTTTTTGCTCAATCCAGCTTGAACTAATATACATGTATGTTACTTTAAAGTAAAACATGCAAGTTATGATTGTTTTGAAGTTCTTGACATGTGACTTGACATGTGACTGTGTTAATATATTAACATAATTATATACTCAACAAAAAAAGTTAAGGAATTTTCAGTAAATCATTGCACAAAAGTACACCGAAACTAATCATTATCATTTTTTTTATTTATTTCATTAGATACATTTCATTGCTTGAAAAAAATGTTTCCTTAAGTTTGATATCTCTTATATCCTTGCTTTGGCACTGTTTCAAGTAACTTAAGGGTCAATATCATTTTTCACAAAATAAGTGTTTACAGAGTAATCCCTCTTGTTATGCAAAACACATGGATGAGTCGTGCGTTTTAATAAAGTTAAATTTAGTGTAATGACATTAAGGTATGTCTCTTCTCCCAATAGCATCAATTTTCACGCATGGAAGATGAGAATATTAAAACAAGAGCATGCATGCAAGTGTCATCGCTCGTCTGTTGTTTTGAAGATCAGTGAACAATTACAGTACGATTAGGTGTAAGGTTAAGGTCAATATCAGTTGTTTCAATGTTTTGATATGCCTTAATAGGACATATCACGATGAGCATGCATACAAAAATGAAGATTGTAGATGAACAATTGAAGAAGTTATGGCGATATTATGCCGAAGTGTCAGCCTCCGTTCCCCCTGCAGAGACGTCGCATGAGCCTTGAGGGTTCTTTTTGTCGATACTCTGCGGTCCCTCTGTCTTAGAATATCTTACATATGTTAAATGGGAAACATGTCCAGTGGGCGACTATGCCCTTTGATCTAATTTTTATGTACTTTTTACTGAGCTTTTAAGCTTATTCGTGTGTTTTAAATAACCCTTATGTAAACACTTATTTTGTGAAAAATGACCTTGACCCTTAGGTTACTTGAAACAGTGCTACAGCGAGGATATAAGTGATATCAAACTAAATAAAATATTTCGTTCAAGCGAAGAAATTGATCTAATAAAATGAATAAAAAAAATTAAAATGGTTAGTTTCGGTGTACTTTTGTGCGATGATTTTCTGAAAATTCCTTTACTGTTTTTGTTGAGTATATTAGTGTAATAAGAAACACCATGTGTTTACATTACTGAATAAACAGATCTTGAAATATTGAAATCCTTTAAAAAGGTGATCAGCTTATACCATTGTATTCTTCATTCAGTTCAGAGCATGTCTAATGGCCATTTAAACTACACCTGGTTCCTGCTATATGTCGAGTATGAAAAACAAAATTACGGACGACGACGTCGGACGAACGCTGACGGGTACAGGGCGACCACAAATAGCTCACAGTGGCATTTCGTGGCCGGTGGCCTAAAAAGCCGCCAAACTATCAGCGCCAGCAGGACTCTCATATTTTAGTCTGAGTCTGAGTGTGTTCTCAAGCATTTGATTGGTCAGATTTGAGCCTAGGCTCAACGCTTACCAATCAAATACTTGAGAACGACTTTAGACTCAACTGAAAAGCTTTATAATCTCGGACCCTGTGCATTTTGACAAAGGAAACATCAAGACGAGTGACAAACAGTTTGAACCCAGATCTGACAACGCGTTATGCGGCGTGTAATCGGGGTTCAATCTTTCAAACTGTTTGTAAATGTACTCTAAGGATGTTAATCTCGCCTCCCTATAACAACTCCCTCCGAACAACATATACACTATTTGTATCCCCACTGATGTTGTTGTAGAGAGGGGACACTATAACTGTCGTCTGCAACTTTTTGTCATATGCAAAAATTTTCAAAATATAGGTTTTTCTGTATTTGTTTTCAGTAGAATATTATATAGATTTTAAACATTCGGATCGAGATAAGACGCCAGGTTCCGAGGTTATAAAGCGTTTTAGTTGAGTCTGAGTGTTATCCCAAGCATTTGATTGGTCAGATTTGAGCCTAGGCTCTAATCTGACCAATCAAATGCTTGGGAACGAGTTTAGGCTCAAGTCAAAAGCTTTATAACGTCGGAGCCAGGTAAATCGGTTTCTCATCTGAATCCAATAAGTATGCAACATTTTATTCAAAATTTGCCCATTGCATGCAGTGGGTCAATGCCTAATTTATTCTTCCGCTGAAGAATATAGTTCCACGTTATACAGTCATAAATATGTTCCATTAGATATTGTCTTGCTAAAAGTAAAACCGAATGCGTCTTAAGGCGCATTCGGCTTTACTTTCATCTTGGTTTAATTGGTTATGTATCTTCAAAATTAGAGGCCATGTATTGGACAATAGGTTCATACTGTGTATAAATCATGCTTGGATTATTTCAATATTTAATTGTTATACACGTATATTCATTTGGAAAAACGATGTGACCCTTTTACCACCATCGGAGGCTTTTCAAACAGTTTGTATACTGATCAAACGCCTAATTTATTTCTGATCAGGATCCAATCTCTTTTACACTCATGTTGATACTTTTCGGTGAAGCTACTAAAAATAGTTTTGGCAATATTATCAAAGAAAGAGTATATACTGTTAGAAAAGAGGTAGAGCTAGAATATAATATTTCGGGGTGGTCGAATGATTTTATCCATATAAATAAATTCTGGTGTTTTCCTTTCTGTCTTACCACTCCACTGTTTTTACCGAGTACACTTGTTATTTGCCGACTGTTTGGATCCTGACAAGACGCCGCGTAACTGACCAGGATCAAAACTGAAGCTCAATTCAATATTTTTTCAATCGAAATATATAACATTTAAATTTGAAAAATAAAAGCAGACGACAATTGTTTAAAATTGATGACGTCATGACAAGAAAGAAAACTAAACGTTGAAAACAAAATGTACTGATACGCAGAAAGTTGTCCGGCTCTTGAAAATTGTTGCTGATTGCCTTTTATCTTAAGTGCACTGGCAGTTTGATCAGAAACTGTGTTAATCGGCGTCTTATCTAGTTTCTAAGTGTCCGCAATCAAAACACTAACAGTCCCTCTTACCTAAATCCCGTCTCCTCTTAAGCTAGGTGGCCACTTAAAGCAGTTTGCAAGTAAAGCAGAAAGCGCCTTATGGCGCATTCTGTTTTATTTTAAACCTGTTTTAAGCTTCCATCTGCTAGGATATAGGGACTCTTTCTTTCAGGCACATATTCATGAAGCATGTAGACCTAAATAGTCGCATTTATTGAGTAGCTATTTTATCGAAGAAAAAACGTAGTGTTTCTCCAATACTCATTTAGCTTCCAAACATACGTACAAGTCATGATCAGCAGGATAATGGGCAAAAGGGTTTGAAAAGTCGATATGTGAACATATAAAATATTAACGAGACAAAAACTCCCAAAGGGTCGAAAACCATTTTCAACATTATCAGTTCAAACATTAATACTTAAACTTTCTGATCGCGACTTCACTGGAATTTGCAAACAGTTTGGATCCAGATCAGACGCCGTGAAACACAGCGTCTGTACTGGATTCAAACTGTTTGACAAAAGTTTTCTCCTATTTAAGAATACAAAAAAGTATATCTATTTCACTTAAGAATACAAAAAATATGATTTCACACATTTCGCAGATAACGATATCAAAAGCAGATGGTATTACGGCAGGACAAAAGTTAAAAACAATATAATCAACAACGATCACAGATTCCTTGAAGATACGTTAAGTTGAGAAGATGTTAAATCTTTCCTGTTTAAACACAAATGCATTGCAATAAGATGCAGAACTTTTTGAAAGCACTGGCTGTTCATTATGACACCAGTGGCAAACTGATTGGAGCCTCATCAGACATTGGGTTACCCGGTGCAGGGCTGCCATTTTCCCGGATTTTTCCTAAATATTCGGATTTTTTTTCCAGTACATGGTAACTTAAAGCAGGCTGAAAGTAAAGCAGAATGCGCCTTAAGGCGCATTCTGCTTTACTTTCATCCTGCTTTAAGTATCACGTGTCTTAAAAACTAAAAACAGACTATGGGTAAAAGGTATAATTCGGAAGATCGCGCTTGAAAAATTGAAAACTTTGAAATCTTAGGATTTTTTTAATCAATTTATAGCAGCCCTGCCGGTGTCTGATCTGGCTCCAAACTAGTTGCGACCGAAATCATTGTTTTACCTTAAACGCATTTATTTGGAAAGAACGTCCTCTCCATTGGATAGGTATTAGATATACAAATTGTATAGATCTATATATAGTTATATCTAACAGGAATGCTATGGACAACTAGATGAAATTAATATATACATGTTCAAAGACGCAATATTGATTAAATATTACTGTTTCATTTAACAAATTGTATCATTTAACAAATTATTCCTTTCACTACCATTATAAAATATATATCCATCTAACACAGTCGCTGCCATAGTGTCGTCTGCTTATATTATTCGTCTGTTTTTACTTAAAAAATGTAATTGTTTGCATTTTTGGTTTAAAAATATTTTATTTCAATAATTTACATGAATTTCACAAACATACAACAAAGTTTAGAATTGAAATGAAAGCAAAATAGCTTCTTTTTTTACTAAAAGACATTGATATTGAGTGTCAAACAGTATGGATCCTTATCAGACGCCGCTTTACATCTGATCAGGGTCCAGAATGTTTAAAAATGTCAATGTTGTCGGCTTCGGCAGTGGTGAGTTTAGCAATGATTCCTATCATGATCAAATTTATCCTGTGGTTTTTACCCCTTCACCGCCATATGTTCGTCTGTTTCAATATTGTTGTCTGCAATATTGTTTCAACGTAAGATTCAAGGCAATATCACTGACGTAATTTCCAAACAAGTGGCAAAAAGTTTTGATCATGATCAGACGCCGCGTTACGCGGCGTCTGATCAGGATAAAAGTTGTTTGCAAATGCGCTTTATGACGTCATTGAGAGTGAAAGGATTAAGGCACATTCTGTTTTACTTTCAGCATACGCTGAGCTACTAACTGCTAGAGCAAAAAATATATTTCTTTTGGTGAGGATTCGTGATTGTATAAAATGGAAATATTTTCTTCAGTGGAGAAATAGATTAAATGTGTAAAATCCGTATCAATGGAATAATGAGTTAAATTTAAAATACGAGTGTGTTCGACTTAATCGAGGTTTGGCTGCTCTTGATTATTTCCACAGAACTAATAGGTGTTTGGTAAAGGTTTTGAAATACAGACCACTGAAACGAAGGCTAATTGATTGTGTGAAAGACAGGTGATACATCTAAAAAGAAGGCTAGTTGTTTGTAATGAAGACAGGTAAAGGTTTAAAACAAGGCGAAATTAAAATATAAAGCCCCTAAATATGTTTTCTGTTTTACTTTCATCTTGCTTTAAACAGTTCCCTGTCTGAAACACCTAATTACTGACTCAATTTAGAGGTCGTAATAAAGGGGTTCTAAAGTATATTGATTTAATATCACTACCCCATAATGTGCAGATTTCTATTACAATATAACAATAATCTCCCGCATCTTGGTGGATATCATTCCTTTTCGCATTACAGGAATGTGTGTTAATATATGTATGCTAGTATATATAATATATGTCCATTACAGTTTGGAGCCAGGCCCTGCGCTTATAAAGCGTTTGAATTGAGTCTGAGTGCGTTCTCAAGCATTTGATAGGTCAGATTTGAGCCTAGGCTCAAATCTGACCAATCAAATGCTTGAAAACGATTTCAGACTCAACTACGATTTATAAGCATGGATCCTGATCGTACCTCGACGTCTGATCAGCATCCAAACCATTTGTCTCTCAAATTTTAATAAATCGACAACATTGTCAAAGACCTTACATTTTCTACATTTCATGCTATTGTTTTTGTTCCAAATGTAAAGAATAAAGCCTACACTATCATTTTAATGGAATATCCGTGGAACTTTTAATTAAATATGACAAAAATGTATTGCTATTGCTGTCGCTGATTTATCGATAGTTTTATACGCATGTAAAGTTTTCATTTCACTATCCCTTAATAGTCACACTTTTAAATATTTCTCTTTTATGTAAGCGTCATTTCATGCCGTTTCATTGCAGTTTCATGCTTGCGTTCAGTTCTGATAATTGAATCATAGGAAACCGTCTCCACATAGTTAACCCCTTAAACGCCAAATTACTCGTGAGGTTTTTTATCTCTGCCCCGCCATATTGTCGTCTACTTTAATATTGCTGTCTGCAATATCGTTTCAAAGTTAGATATAAGACATAACGACTGACAAAATTTCGAAACGATTGGCAAACAGCTTGGATTTTGGAGAGACGCCGCGTTACGCGACGTCTGGTCTAAATCCAAACTGCAAAGTCGACTTTAGTCACCTACTGCGGTGAATGATTTAAGGCAGCTTGAAAATTAAGTTAAATGTTAACCCTCTCTCTGCAATGACGTCACCTGCTTTAAACAATTGTCGTCTGCTTTTTCAAATCTAAATTCTAGGTAACTTGACTTAAGTAATGTCGTAATGCGCACCGACAGTTTCGATCCTAATGAGACGCCGTATTAAAAGGCATCTAATCAGGAACCAAATTATTTGCAAATAACCATTGTTCTCGGGGTAAGACAGTGAAGGGATTAAACATGTAAATTACGTAACTGCCTTTGAACTGATTAAAATGCGAAAACGAGCCTTTTTATATACAGGATTTTGTACCTAAAATTCCGATAAAACTGTTTCATCTTTCCCCCATTGGTGACTCCACCTACGTTCTAACTATCTTAACTATTCATGCAATAGCCAGTTTCTAGTGTTAAAGACACGTGGCGACTTAAAACAGGTAACAAGTTAACCAGAATCCACCTGCTTTAAGGTACCATCGGCATGGTAATAGTTTTTTAATACAGCGTTCCCTCTCTACAACGACCCCCCCAACAACGATTCCCTCCTTACAACGACACTTGCTGAAATTCCATAAACGGGACAAGTATGTCTAACGCTTTTACTGCTGTAATATCGTCTGCATAAGAATGCCATCTGCTGTTTTTCTCAAAGTTACATAATAGACACATTGACAGAAAAAGGTAATGACGTATGACAAACAGCTTAAATCCAGATCAGACGCCGCGTTACGCGGCGTCTGATCTGGATTTAAGCTGTTTTCAAATGTAAGCCAATTTCCCTCCCTATAACGACTCCCTCCGAACAACGAACATATTGTGTGTCTCCCATTGGGTGTCGTTGTAGAGAGGGAGCACTGAAGTTTTTCTTATTATGCATATTCATGACTGTATGAAGTGGAACTACTATTTTTTTAAGGATCAAAAACGTTTTTAAGGGATGCTAGGTTAAAATTTTTATCTTGACGTTTGATACTCATGTCTTTTGCTTCAAGTCAAACTGTTCATTGACCCTCGTATTAATGTTAATTCTGTAGAATCGCACAACATCAACTTTTTTAAAAAGAAGACAATTAGAAAACAGCAGTAAACAGTACATAACCCATTTGTGCCTAGCGTCTTGTAAAAGAGACATAGGCAAACAGTGTAGACACTGATCGCATGCCGCATAATGCGGCGTCTGGTCAGAGTCTACACTGTTGACTGATAGGAATTTCAATATAAAACAAAACGGAGTATAAATTTACACCAGGCACCTTTTAGATATAAAATTGACTAATCCAATATGTAAGCATTGAAGAATCCATTTGGCATATATGGGTTATGGTAAACGATAGTGTGACAGTGAAATAATTCAAAGTTTATCAGTCCCCTCTCTACTTCATTAATATGTGTACACAGTTCGAATCCGGATTAGACGCCGCTTTACTTGGCGTCTGATCCGAATCCAAACTGTTTGACCACCTGCCTTTATAGGTTACCTCTAAATAATGAACCGTTAAACATGAAATTGTGTATTTTCGCCTATAAGAAGTGTGAAACAGGCTACATTAAGGCTCAACACGTTTTAAAATGAGGATAGGCTCACCTGTAAAAGTTACAGCAAGGGTGAGAATTCCCTTCAAGTACTCGTGAAATTCCATGATTAGCGGTTGAATGTAACTCTTCCCAGGGAATAAACCACAGTCTCCGGGATGCACACTCCGCTGTGTCACGTGACGTCCTCTCTGGTGAGCCGCAACGATTTCTATGGCAATATTAGCTGCCGTTGACAAAGTATTAAATTATTAAATGAAAACTGCTAATTTAATATTCACCATTTGAATATGTTTGAAGAGACAGGTTTAGTTCTGCAGCATGGATCATTGGCAAACGTATCGATCTGGTTGCTAACTTCCAGTACGACCGTGTCATTTAACCACCCGTGCCGAAATACCAATACAGGGCGTTTTTTTTTACAATATTACCTCCCGACCTGGACTACTTTAACCCTATACCCCGTTGTCTGTTTCTAGGTTTGAAGACAGATGAAAGAAGGTTGAAAGTATACCAGAATGCCTGCTTTAAGGTACCATCTGCAAGGATATAGACACCAAAATCATCTTATGATATAGGTACATATTCATAGCTGTATAAAGTGGAACTATTTTATTCAGTGAAGAGATAAATTATGGGGCCGATTTGAACCTGTCTTGTCTCTCGGTATCAGGGCTGCCATTGCTCCGGATTTTTCCTAAATCTTCGGATTGTTTTTCGAGAACATGGAAGCTTAAAGCAGGCTGAAAGTAAAGCAGAATGCGCCATAAGGCGCATTCTGCTTTACTTCCAGCCTACTTTAAGGAGTCATGTGTCAACAAAACTAGAAACAGGCTATGGGGTAAAGGTACGATTCGTAAATTCGCAATTGAAAAATGCAAATTTCGAAATCTTAGGATTTTTCATTTCAACTTATGGCAGCCCTGCGGTATATAGATTTGACATTAAAGTGGTCTACACTGTTATTGACACAATGAGGAGGCCGGTTAACAAAGTTTACAATATTACAAAGCTTCTGATATATGGTGATTATTTCAAATATTAACTTCCTCATGCCTTCACTAAACTCTATGATTTGAACACTCGTTACAACCGTCCCGAAGTCTCACAACATATGATTTGGTGGAGACATAATGAAGCAAATGTTGGAAATATTCAGTTAGCTTAACAGTCCCTGAACATAAAGCACCTGTCTGGTGTTCAAAATTAACCTGTTACTCTTTTTAAACAATATTTCAAGTTTATACAGTCACGAATATGTATCATAAGAAATATTATCCATTTTCTAGAAGATGGTAGCCTAAAATAGGCTGAAAATAAAGCAGAATGCGCCAAAAGGCATTTCTTCAGAAAATATACTCATTATATATAGAAACATACAGCAAAAGGAAGGTGTCTCAGAAAGTGTTATTGTACGTAAAAATACCACACATACACTAACTTTTCCAATTATTTCTAATGCTAATTTTATATATGCTGCTCTTTTCAAATATTTCGACCTCTAAGGGACCTTTTTTCAAAGAAAATCGCGTGATTTTCTTTGAAAAAGGCCCTTAGAGGTTGAACTATTAGAAAAGGACAGTATATATATTAATATCAATTTAATTCCCTACCTGGAATATGGAAAAAATATTTCAAATGATTTTACTTAAAGTGATAGCAATGCACGCGCAGCATTACACCGTAGTCACAGTATTCCCTTTTAACCATTTAGACCTTTTAAATCTTATACAACGAAAATAATGTTCCAAGATAGCCGCTATGTAATTATATGAAAATTTCACAAAATGTCACAAAATGTCTGTCTATTACGATTGCTTTTAACTAAAACAAAGATTACAATCCACTTTGGACTGTACAAAGGGGATATCTTATTCACTAAATGTGTATTTAGACCGTTTTTCTCCTGTTATATATAAACTATAATGTTTGGGTCAACAAACATACTGGTGCAACTTTTTTTTTTTTGCCTGGTGGTCATTCGAATTCAAAGATGGCCGTTAAACAAAAACAATTATATTCCAATGCATATCTGAGCTCTAGAGCCTCTATTACGGTGAATATCATAATGGTTAAACAGAATAATACACGTATTTGCAATCTTCATTATGATTAAATGGTGGTTGTTTATTATAATTTCAAACAAAAAAAGATATATATTATAGCTGTTTTATTAACATCGATGACAAACAAATATTGACATCAATAATATAGAGACCAGTACTTCATTCATTTTTATTTATCTAAAATCCCCCCTGGCAACCGCACAACTCGGTGCTTGTTCTCTCTACATTTAAAGCTTCCTAGACACAACTACAGCGCCCCCTCTCTACAACGACACCCAATGGGAGACACAACATTTGTGCGTTGTTCGGAGGGAGTCGTTGTAGGGAGGGAACTTGGTTTACATTTTCAAACAGCTTGAATCCAGATCAGACGCCGCATTACGCGGCGTCTGATCTGGATTCAATGTGTTTGCAACTCGTCATTATGGTTTTTTTTTCTGTCAAAATGACTCATATGTAAATTTGAGAAAAACAGCAGACGACAATTTTAAGCAGACGGTATTGCAGCCGTGACTAGGTTGGACATAATTGTCATGTTAAGGGAACAGCGGCAAGTGTCGATGTAAGGAGGGAGTTGTTGTTTGGGGGGCCGTTGTAGAGAGGGAGCACTGTTTTGAAAGTTTCGGCAGAAAGCTCAAAACTAGAATATAATTATTTTCCTCCTTTATCCACCCCCACTTAACTGGGTAATAGTCAACTCTAGGGCAATCTAGACCGTTATACAAGTTTCTGTCATGCATGACAGATCGCCTCACGTGTTCTTGGGGGTAATATTCGCTATTGTCTTCCCCTAGTTGTAAATAGGTATCGCGCTGCGTCATTGACCATCAAATCTAGAAAATTATTCTTCAACTGTTTTCTCTTCTCTTTTGCCTTCAAAGTGTCTGACGAAAGATATGGATTTTCTGAAGCCGTAAATAGTGATACATTTGTCTTTCAGAACAATTCTGAATTAGATTTTCAGAAGGACATAAAAGCTATCCTTAACTGTCGGGTCTACTAAAATGTCGCCATTTGTTTCTTCCAACCTTAGCGTGAAGGTCAGCTTTTCCACTGCTAGGATATAAGCAAGACAACGTTTGCTTACCGCATTATCGATAATCTTTAATACAAACCTCCTTTTGTTGTAAGAGATAATGTGGCCTATCTGATTCTTGATGTTTCTGGCAGGCGATGCCCAATTGAACTTGTGGATAGCATTGTGTGCCGTCTATGGAAGTCTCATGTGTTTAAGTCTCCAAATAGCAGTATGTCATCATAACTTCTGATATCATCCAGAACTGCCGAAAGGACACAAAGATGTTGTCCTATACCTTTACTTGGTCTGTTTGTGTACACTCTTATTTCAATCATCATCCTTCTGTTTCTGACATTATTATCATATGCAAACAGCTTTGATGTGGATGAGACGTTTAGTAACTTTGCTTCTCACGAGGATTCAAACTTTGTTACTCACAGGAAACATTTTAAATACACGTATAACGAACAAATATAAAGTATTTTCAAATTTGGACCAAAGACGAACATTAGCAGACAATAATTTATTTTGCAGTAAAGGTATTTAACAGTTTTACTACGCTGTAATTTAATAACATGCTCTTGTGTAATGTGCAAGTTTAATTTTCATCAGTTTAAGTCAAACCGTAAGAAACAATTGTAATAGAATACTACATTCATGATATTTTAGGTTTGTGTGGCAGTCTTGGACGTCATCTCGTATATTTTGTTCTCGGTAGATGGTTTGAATAGTATTGGCGAATATCATGTCTTTTTTGTAATGTTCAAAGTCCATTGTCATCACTTTCAGTCAAACCATGAGAAAACAATTGTCACAAAATGTTGGTGATAATTAGGCTAAAGGAGTGGCGGTCATCTTGGCCGGTGTAACGAAGTATTTTGACCCCCATCGAAAAATGACCCCCCGGTCAAAATTCGACGACGTAGAATGACCCCCGGTCATTTTTCGATATCGTACAATGACCCCCCGGTCATAATTCGACGTCGAAATTTGACCCCCGGTCATAGTACTATGACTCCCCTCATGAAGTGTTTTGACCCCTCCTGAAATATATCGACCCCCATCGAAAAATGACCCCACCCCTCTTTAGCAATTAACAGACACAGTTTAACCCATTGGACCCTTGCGACAAGTATTTTAGTCATTTACAAACAGTCTACCTAGCAATAGTACATTTGTCCTTTGTAAACCGTGTAGACCCAGATCAGACTAATCCCAAAGGAGCTCTCTGATAAGATTGCAATATATGTCAGTTTTGAAATATATTGCATAAAACAACTCTAGCTAGTCAAAAGTTGACTTGACATAACTAGAAAAAAATTGCATTGTCCACTTGAAGTTTCAGGTGTGAATAAGTTAAAAGATATATAAAATTTAGATGATAAACAAGTCAAAATTCAGACTTATGATAAGCGCGCCATGGAAACGTACAGTATACTAAATGCTGTTCCCGATGGGTTACGTTAACCTTGTGCCTATCTGTTGGATACTGATGGTAGGGAAACAAGGTGGCTGCGGGTCTGTGGTATAATTCGTGGACATCTTATTTATAAATAAGTTAAGGTAGTAATTCAGTCATGGAGTATGCAGGCCGGTGGGGCGGGAACAGGCATGGTGTGAATTACTTGAGAAAGTTATACATTACATAACAAGTGGCACCAATTACATTGCTAAAGAGTGTATTATATCACAATTATTATTACGTTTACATTTGTAATGTATTAAATTACAAGTACGTTGGCAAAGTAATGCATTACATCACACATTACATTTTGATAACAGTCAAAAAAATTACTGAAAAATAACTAATAAGCATATCATATATAACTGATAGGTTATCATTTACAAGTTCTTTGTCAACTAAATAATCAAAGATTCTAAACTTAAGAATACATGGATGCAAGTTTACAGTTTGAAAAGTCACAGCCTTTTTATAGTGCCCACTGGGTAAGGAAGTATACTTTTGTAAGCAAGTGAGCCCTTAACCCTTTCCTCCACAGTAGCGCCTCAGGCCGCCTGCACCTACATCTGCAAATAAGATTAAGATAATAAAATCCAATAATAGTTTTAATTACAGGCGTCAGCTAACAACAAAATGAGTGTAAAGCAGAAAGCATACATGAGCTTTCTGCATAAAATTCATATTGCTATATGCATTGTCCTGCCTTAATCACAGTTAAACGTAGCTAATTTGCAAGCTTGCCTATGGAGCAAAAAGTAAATACAGACCAAAAGTTTTGTACAAAGCTCTTTGAAGTGCTTTCTACATATTAAACCTGTTATATGAAATGGCATGTCTTTTTTTCCTGTATACTTCTTAATTGAATTACTGCTAATTACCAAGACAAAATGTATAAATGTTACTGTTGGACATAACATCATTAAAGTTTCAAATACATTGTCTGTTAGATGCATTATGTCAGACCTGATTATTTAACCCTTTACTCCTTAGCCTGTTTCTATTCTTGAAAATATGTGACAATTCATTGAGCGTAGTTTACAGTCTATCAGTGGTACTCCATACCAATAAACGTTACGTGAACGAGTGCAAATATGTATCCCCCTTTTAAAGAACATGTATTTGTAATATTTACATCGGTTCCAATGACATTCATCATCTAACAATGTGTCGCAACAGAAACATTGCGGCATGTGACTATGAAAATTGATTAAATTATTGACAGTATATTGTACAACATAGAAGCATCCAATGATTTAGGTAATTAGCAATCTGATATGAATTTACCCTCAGGGAGCTGATCGCAACCACGGCGGGGTTATTCTACGACATTGAAAAATGACAATGGGTCTTATTTTGACATCAAATACGGTAATTGCCATATCGGGGCAGGGGTGGCATTCTATGAAATAGAATGATATCAGGGGGTCATTCTACGACATCGAATAATGACCGGGGGTCATTCTACGACATCGAATAATGACCGGGGAGTCATTCTACGACATCGAATAATGACCGGGGGTCATTCTACGACATCGAATAATGACCGGCGAGTCAAACTATGATATCGAATAATGGCCGAGGTGTCAAAATACGAGCTAGAATAATGACCGGAGTCTTTCTACGACACTGAATGGTGTGATGTGCAATGAGGCAACATAACACAGCTTCCGATTTTGATCGCTTTTTGTTTGCTTGTTTGTTTGTTTGTTTGCTTGTTTGTTTAGTAAATGCAATTAACTTTACACTCAACATGGTAAACTATAAACGCACAACATAGCAAGTGTTGACAAAAGACACAAAAGTCCACTCAAAACAACCGACCTGCATTCTTCTTATTTCTTGACAAAAGGGATAAGTTCCGACAAATCAAAACATCCTCTCTGCAAATATGTTAAGGCATTACCTAATAAATACGAATTTTACGCCTTTGATCTTTTTATTCCTCTACTGGAGATAAAAGATCAAATTTATACAGTCATGGATATATACCATAAGAAAATAGTTTCTATATCCTAGCAAAGTGTACATTAAAGCAGGCTGAAGTAAAGCAGAATGTGCAATCTGCTTTACTTTTAACCTGCTCTAAGTGGTCATCTTTCTTTAAAGCTAGAAAAAGGCTGTGGGATAGTTGGTTAAACCAAAGAAACCACGGCAAGATAGGAAGATTTCTTGGAATGAATGTCAATACGAGCGTATTGTTAATTCTGATCATACGCTTTCTCGGAGACGTGGTGCATGTGTGATTGGGGTTTACTCAGCCTGCTACGTCGAAATTAAATCAATAATCGAACAAGAGTAATTGGTAGATCGTAAATGTATACTTGTAAAAGGGTAAACGGTTCTGGGTTCGATACCCATAAGGTTGTCCATTGATAGGCAGACACACTTACAATTCAATCAATATAATTTATTCACTCAGAACTTAGTAAGGTTTAAAACAACTTTAACATATGCAAAACTGACTTTAAACAAAATATCAAGGATTTTTGAAGGGGGGTCATATTTCGACAGGGGGGGGGTCATAATTCGACGATGGGGGGTCATAATTCGACGATGGGAGGTCATTCTACGACGTCGAATTTTGACCGGGGGGTCACTTTTCGATGGGGGTCAAAATACTTCGTTACACCGGCACCTGAAATAACTTGTCTCCAGTAAAAGTGATTCAACAGTTGTTATACGCTTTAAATGAAGATCATGTCTCTTTTTTATGTTCTATGACACTTTATGTTGTTGCGGCCATCTTTCTTTTTATTTCTTATTATTACTTCTCTCCATCAAGGAATATGCTTACGAGAGGGAACACTTATTAGGTGCACTAGGGACTTAACCCGGCCGTCCACTTTATGCTGACAGCGACCAACCAGTACTAATGCTAAACCGAAATCCTGAGCGCCAAGGAGGGAAGCCTTTACTACCAATTTTTAAAGTCTTTGGTTTGACTTAGCCGGGAATCAAAACCGCGTTCATTATCATTACTTTGTTTTTAGAAGAAGGATTAACACATATAAATATACTCCCTATCTTGTAATGTTGTAATAGTCTGTAAGCTAGTGGCATTTTAGCTTAATGGCATGATGGCTATCTTGGATTTGTTCGGAGTAGAAGAGTTAACCAGTCTTGTTCCACATTTAGGGAATAACATGTTTCTTTTGGAAAGGGTCAAAGCCCATTGTTCTTACTTTGAGCCAAAACATGAGAAAAAAAGTTGCAATAGTATGTTCGTAATATTTTTGTCTGTGGCGACCGTCTTGGTCGCCATCTTGACAACTTTGGTTCGTAGTATAGGAATTAGACACATTTAGTGAACAACATATGCCCTTTGTACTGTCCAAAGTGCATTGTCATCTTTTTAGTCAAACCATTAACACAATTTTAATCGATAGTGTTTTCTTGATATTTATTATTTGTAGCGGCCATCTTGGACGCCATTTTGAACATCTTGTTCGTAGTATAAGATTTATACGGCCTTTATACACTTTTAGTGAATATAATAACTATGCTGTATTATTAAGTTTGAATGGCCATCACTTTTTGTAAAACAATAAAAAATAATTGTAAATATTTTGTTAGTGTGTGCGTGATACTTTTACGCTTCTTGGGGCCATCTTGGATGCCATTTTGAACATTTTGTTCGCAGGAGAGGATTAAATGGTCAATATTTATATTTAGTGAATAATATCACTCTTTTGTAATGTTCAAAGTTCATTGACCTCACTGTTAGTCGAACCATAAGAAAACAACTGTAATAGATAGTATGTTCGTAATATTTCATGTTTGTGGCGGCCATCTTGGGAGCCATCTTGAATAGTAATGTTGGCCAACTGATATCATGTTTCACAATATACAAAATTGTACACACATTTTGGTATATAGACACATTTTTCTACAGAGGTATACCAGTTCGTGTGAGATTTAAGCATGATATTAGGTCTCAGTTGCAGTACTATAATATACGGCTCTACGCAATACATATTGAAACAATTTTAAAGGCCGCCATCTTGGAATTAAAAACGGCTGCCATGCAAACAAAGTATAAGTTGTTCCAATGTTTTGGCCTCAATAGCATATACCCTGCACCAGAAATCAGAACTCTGTGTGTATTTTCAGCAGAGATACGTCTAAAAATGGTTAATTTAGGATCGCCATTTTGAATTCCTAATGGCTGCTTTCCCCGGCTCAGATATTGGGCAACCATTCCATTTCATATTTCTGACACCCCATTTAATCAATGTGCAAAGTTTCAGAACTTTTAAGGAATTTGCCTAAAATTTGTAATTTAACATGCCTAGTATAGTAGTATATAGGAAATTGGCCCGGGACAATCCTTTTCTATAAGTGAAGTCAAATGTCAAGGTCAATGGCAAAATCAGGCTACCTTAAAATGGCATGCTACTAAAAGCTTGTGAATAATTGAGGAAGATCAAGGCCAAGAGAACAATAATCTAAAATGTTACGCAATTCCATAATGTAATTTCACATTAAAGTTGGAATTCCTAAAATAGTATGCTCCGTACAAGCTGTTTCTATTACCGTTAATGTCAATGTCAAGGTCACAGTGACCTGAAAATAAGCTCAGACGGACACACGGGAATCATTAAAATCATGCACACAAAGCTATGTTGTTGGTTGGCTGTTTTGTGTGTATTAAAGTTTTATTTAAAACATTATGCAGACGACAACTTGGAGACTGATTATAATATATATATATGGCACTGCGAGGCTGCTAGCCTTTAGCAATCCACGCTAGTAGCGTCAGCTAACTGTTACGTCTGCAGCCATTCTAATAATTGATTATATTGTCTTTCTCTTGCAGACTATACATGTATATATATAATCTGGGTGTTAAACAGTTATTATTCAGATGAGAATATTCCAAGATTTACTCGTCGTCTTATCTGGATCCGAAGTGCTTGCAACAATTTTCATGATTTCGTTACAAGTGTACAGCCGGCTATGCATGCGACACGTGACAAGATGTCTACCATCGATTTAGATCTCCTGTTTGCAAATGCACAGTTCCAGTAGCATATAAGTATATATTTTATACAGTTAAACTTCAATTTCTCGAACTCGCTAAATTCAGTCATATCCGTATTTCAAAGTTAAAACGGGGCTAAGCAATAAATTAGGATCTGTTAAACTTAAGTGAGGTTGGGATCATGAAACTCAAATGTAGAAATACAGGAAAATTTGAGGTCTTTACTGTTAGAATTTTGATATACTTCCATTTTAAGAAAGATTTACGGATGGATGATCTTAGCTAAAGCTGGGTCTAGGAGCGTATAGTGATTGAACCGTGCGTGTGCCAGTTCGTCCGTCCGTCCGTATCCCAATTACCCGGATCATATTTCCAATGCCACATCAGCTATGTTTGTTGTGTGAGTACCTGGAATCAGCGTTGTCCTGTAACATTTTCAAGTTAATGTGACCGTGAGATTGACATTTGACCTTAATTATAGAAAAATAAAATTCTTGTCTGAAATATAGCTTATATAGCATCAGCTATGCGTACCAAGCTTGTCGCGTGAGTACATCGTAGAATGATGGAGCATACCGTTTTTCTCGTAATATCTTAAGGTCACTGTGCTCTAAATTTTTACCTTTGACCTCGATTATGGAAGAAGCTTATTTGCTATATCACATCAAAAGCGGATACCAGGTTTGGTGTGTTTGACATTTGATATGGCTCCAAACTGGTTGCACTGGACATAAACGCGCTAACTAGGAAATAATACAGTACAGTTTTCCGGTAGCAACCAGTATATCGATTACTAATTGCAGAATTGAGAAGAAATTATTTATGAAACTGTACATGGAACTCAGCAAACGTCAGTTGTTAACCTTCTAGTTGACGTCTGCAAATTTATCGTCTGCAACGATTTTTAGAATTTATCAGTATACACTGTTTTGAAAATGTCTCTCCTCAGAATGCCAAATAATTTTGATCCAGAAGAGAAGTTACTCGGCGTCTCATCTGGATCCAAACGGTTTGCATTCGCACGCAGGACGCAGAAGGTTAACACTTACAGAGGAGAATGTGTTATTATTTCCCAATAAACGCGTTTACGCTAAAACCATTATTCCCAGTGCAAACAGTTTGGAGCCAGATCAGACGCCGGATAACCCGGCGTCTGATCAGGCTCCAAACTGTTTGCCACCAAGATAAAGATGAAATATCAGAATTGTCCAAACGTTGTTCTTTTCTACATTTTAGTGCTTTGCGTTTGCGTACGTTTGCGTTTAAACGGGAAAGAATAACAGATTCTCCACTGTATCCTGCCGATTGTCACTTGATTGGTATTTGCAAACGGTTACAAACAGTGTAACACGGGGTCTGATCAGGTCCTACACTGCTGGACTCTTTGATGGTAATTTTTATCGAGATGTTTTTACCCCTTCACTGCCATAGTGTTGTCTACTTCAATAATGGTGTCTGCAATGTCGTTTGTCAAAGTTTGATTTAACCCTTTACCCCATAGAAGCGACTTTTCGCGTATTTAATGTATTCCTCCGCTGAAGAAAATAGTTCCAGTTTATACCCTCATGAACAATTACCATTATAAATATTTTATATAGCCTAACAGATGAAAGTTTAAAAGCAGGCTTAAGGCACATTCTGCTTTACTTTCAACCTTCTTTAAGTGATCAGCTGTCTTTCATATATTTAATAAGTTAATGGGTAAAGGGTTAAAGCAGTATGCCTTACGTGATTTCAAAACGGATGTCAAACAATTGGGATCCTGACCAGGTGCCGCGTAACATGGCGTCTGATCAGGATCCATAATTAATGCAAACGCGCATATTGGTGTCATTAACAGTGAAAGAATTTCTTCAATTATAAAATGTATAAATCTAAATTGAATATTGTGTTGCAGGCGACAGTTTGAAATCAGGCGATATTACGACATGTTGAGGATAAAATTGTTTTCGCAGTTCCATTGGAGCGTGGCAAATGCGTCTCCAATTTTCAGGCTGAAACTCTATGAGGTTTCAAAGAGAACTACAGTAGAACCTCTATATTACGGCCACTTAATTATGTTAATTATAAGGTGTTTATCACAGGTGACTGCTTAAAGCAAGGTTACAGTAAAACAGAAAGCTCCTATAGGAGCTTTCTGTTTTACTGTCACCTTGCTTTTAGCTGTCACCTGTCTTTTATACATCCAATAAGCATTCGTTTTAGTGGTCGTAATAGAGAGGTTCTACTGTACGTATAGTAATACAATATTCATGACAGTCACGTTTCACTGACGGAGAGGACAAAAGGTATACATGTACATATATATTATATCAGTCTTGAATTTCTATCTCTTGTCATGTTTGTATCCAGACCAGACGCCGAGTAACCTGACAGAGTACAATATTAGTTATAAATACAGTTTCTTCGATGGTTACGTGATGAATTATTCCCGGATGAGAAATATCATGTTGCCCGAGCCGTTCGGAGAGGGTTACATGATTTTACCAGCCAGGTTCAAATCCTCGCGTACCCTGGGAAGAAACTGTTTCATGAATTTATTACACTGCAAAGTTTTCTCATTTCCAACCATTTCGACATTTGTCGCTCAATAAACAGTAACCACATCGCGTCAAAACCGGAAAGTTTCAATGTTCAAACGAATTAGTTTGGCATTTGTCGTGTAAAGCGCTTAGTAAACAGTAACAACATTGCGTCAAAACAGATGACGTGCGTAAATGATGCCATACGTATAACGGTTGTTATCTAAAAGAAAAATAGACGCTGGTAGACGTCGGCGTCAAACTTTTCCGGGAAAGAATCAAAGACGGTTGTTCAAAGATCCAAACCCAATTGGTTTATTAACCGAAGTGGGCTTATTAGCGGAGATTGCACGATTAAAGCCGCATAGTCCTGTCCAGCTGTCGGCCATTTTTTCTGCTGTTTTACTGAAGGAGCTGTGAGCCAATGAAATAGCTGTATTTATATGTACCCTGTTAGCTCGCATGGTTACATTGGTTCACGTCTACGGCTCGTTAGCCAATAACAAGTAAAAATTACTATGCAGTACAATAAATGACGTTGTTCTGGTGGTTGTTATTCTCGTAGACGTCCAGAAAAAGACGGATGTTCCAAGATTAAAACCCTGATTGGTTCATAGCCAAGATGGACAAGATAACGAAGGTTGACGATAGAAGGCGCACGCTTTTGTCGAACAATCCGCCATGTTTCTTTCTGTGAAGCTGTGACCTGTCAGCCAATGAAAAGCCTGAATTTCTATGTGTGGGGCAAACCAATCAAAACAACCCTCAAGCTTCTGTTATCTACTCCTCATGCATTAGGGTGTCTAATATGTCCTGATAATGAGTCGTAGAAAAGTTTTTTCCCGACAATAAACGCGTCAACTTACGACATTAGACTGCATGTACATGGCGTATATCGCAATCACACGTCACTCCACGAGAACAGACTGTTGATACATGTATCCTGTATTTAACAGATTTTGTTTGCTCCTGTAAATGACATGTTTATTTCTCGTTACAATAATTTCATTACTTTGTATGTATTCTAGGCTAAAGAACATTCATTGATGTTTAATGCTGAAATAAAGTGTATTGTATTGTATTGTATTGTATACTGTATGGCGAATATTGCAATCACACACCAAAACATGAGACCAGATTGCTTATACATGGCGTTTATGGCAATAACGCGTTAATCCATAAGTACAGACTAGATATACTTGGCGTATATTGCAATAACACGTCGACACAAAATAACAGGCTACATATACATGGTGATCGTATATTGCATTAACACTTCAACTCATAATAACAGACTGTTGGTGCATTGTGTATATTGCAATAAAACGTCAACCCATAAGAACAGACTGTATATTGATGGAGTATATAAAATAACACGTCAACCCATGAGAACAGACTGTTTATGCATTGTTTATATTGCAATAAAACGTCAACCCATGATAACAGACTGTTTATGCCTTGTGTATATTGCAATAAAACGTCAACCCATAAGAACAGACTGTATATTGTTGGAGTATATAAAATAACACGTCAACCCCTGAGAATAGGCTGTTTATGCATTGTGTATGTACATGTATTGCAATAAAACGTCAACCCATAAGAACAGACTGTATATTGATGGAGTATATAAAATAACACGTCAACCCATGAGAACAGACTGTTTGTGCATTGTGTATTTACATGTATTGCAAAAAAACGTCAACCCATAAGAACAGACTGTATATTGATGGAGTATATAAAATAACACGTCAACCCATGAGAACAGACTGTCTATGCCTTGTGTATATTGCAAGAAAACGTCAACCCATGAGAACAGACTGTTCATGCATTGTGTATATTGCAATAAAACATCAACCTATAAGAAGAGGCTGTATAATCATGGAGTATATAAAAACACGTGGGAACCCATGGGAACAGACTGCTTGAACATGGAGTATACTGCAAATTACGTCAAGCCATGAGAACAGACTGCTTGAACATTGTGTTTAATGCAAATACATCAACCTATGGGAACAGACTGCTTGAACATGGTGTTTAATGCAAATACATCAACCTATGGGAACAGACTGCTTGAACATGGTGTATACTGCAAATAACGTCAACCTATGGGAACAGACTGCTTGAACATGGTGTTTAATGCAAATAACGTCAACCTATGAGAACAGACTGCTTGAACATGGTGTATACTGCAAATAACGTCAACCTATGAGAACAGACTGCTTGAACATGGTGTATACTGCAAATAACGTCAACCTATGGGAACAGACTGCTTGAACATGGTGTTTAATGCAAATACATCAACCTATGGGAACAGACTGCTTGAACATGGTGTATACTGCAAATAACGTCAACCTATGGGAACAGACTGCTTGAACATGGTGTATACTGCAAATAACGTCAACCTATGAGAACAGACTGCTTGAACATGGTGTATACTGCAAATAACGTCAACCTATGGGAACAGACTGCTTGAACATGGTGTTTAATGCAAATACATCAACCTATGGGAACAGACTGCTTGAACATGGTGTATACTGCAAATAACGTCAACCTATGAGAACAGACTGCTTGAACATGGTGTTTAATGCAAATAACGTCAACCTATGGGAACAGACTGCTTGAACATGGTGTTTAATGCAAATACATCAACCTATGGGAACAGACTGCTTGCACATGGTGTATACTGCAAATAACGTCAACCTATGAGAACAGACTGCTTGAACATGGTGTTTAATGCAAATACATCAACCTATGGGAACAGACTGCTTGAACATGGTGTATACTGCAAATAACGTCAACCTATGGGAACAGACTGCTTGAACATGGTGTATACTGCAAATAACGTCAACCTATGGGAACAGACTGCTTGAACATGGTGTTTAATGCAAATACATCAACCTATGGGAACAGACTGCTTGAACATGGTGTATACTGCAAATAACGTCAACCTATGGGAACAGACTGCTTGAACATGGTGTATACTGCAAATAACGTCAACCTATGAGAACAGACTGCTTGAACATGGTGTATACTGCAAATAACGTCAACCTATGGGAACAGACTGCTTGAACATGGTGTTTAATGCAAATACATCAACCTATGGGAACAGACTGCTTGAACATGGTGTATACTGCAAATAACGTCAACCTATGGGAACAGACTGCTTGAACATGGTGTATACTGCAAATAACGTCAACCTATGAGAACAGACTGCTTGAACATGGTGTATACTGCAAATAACGTCAACCTATGGGAACAGACTGCTTGAACATGGTGTTTAATGCAAATACATCAACCTATGGGAACAGACTGCTTGAACATGGTGTATACTGCAAATAACCTCAACCTATGAGAACAGACTGCTTGAACATGGTGTTTAATGCAAATAACGTCAACCTATGGGAACAGACTGCTTGAACATGGTGTTTAATGCAAATACATCAACCTATGGGAACAGACTGCTTGCACATGGTGTATACTGCAAATAACGTCAACCTATGAGAACAGACTGCTTGAACATGGTGTATACTGCAAATAACGTCAACCTATGGGAACAGACTGCTTGCACATGGTGTATACTGCAAATAACGTCAACCTATGGGAACAGACTGCTTGCACATGGTGTATACTGCAAATAACGTCAACCTATGGGAACAGATTGCTTGAACATGGTGTATACTGCAAAAAACCGTCAAGCCATGAGAACAGACTGCTTGAACATTGTGTTTAATGCAAATACATCAACCTATGGGAACAGACTGCTTGAACATGGTGTATACTGCAAATAACGTCAACCTATGGGAACAGATTGCTTGAACATGGTGTATACTGCAAAAAACCGTCAAGCCATGAGAACAGACTGCTTGAACATTGTGTTTAATGCAAATACATCAACCTATGGGAACAGACTGCTTGAACATGGTGTATACTGCAAATAACGTCAACCTATGGGAACAGATTGCTTGAACATGGTGTATACTGCAAATAACGTCAATCTATGGGAACAGACTGCTTGAACATGGTGTATACTGCAAATAACGTCAATCTATGGGAACATACTGCTTGAACATGGAGTATACTGCAAATAACGTCAATCTATGGGAACATACTGCTTGAACATGGAGTATACTGCAAATAACGTCAACCTATGGGAACAGACTGCTTGAACATGGAGTATACTGCAAAAATCCGTCAAGCCATGGAAACAGACTGCTTGCACATGGTGTTTATGGCAAATAAACGTCAACCTATGGGAACAGACTGCTTGCATATTGGGTATACTGCAAATACACGTCAACCAATGGGAACAAACTGCTTGCGCATGGTGTATATGGCAAATAAGCGTAAGCCTATGTGTACAGACTGCTTGCATGAGGGGTATACTGCAAAAAACGTAAACCCATGGAAACAGACTGATTGCACATGGTGTATATGGCAATAAACGTAAACCCATGGAAACAGACTTCTTGCATATGGTGTATATGGCAATAAACGTAAACCCATGGAAACAGACTGATTGCACATGGTGTATATGACAATAAACGTAAACCCATGGAAACAGACTGATTGCATATTGTGTATATGGCAATAAACGTAAACCCATGGAAACAGACTTCTTGCATATTGTGTATATGGCAATAAACGTAATACCATGGAAACAGACTGATTGCATATGGTGTATATGGCAATAAACGTAAACCCATGGGAAGAGACTGATTGCACATGGTGTATATGGCAATAAACGTAAACCCATGGAAACAGACTGATTGAACATTGTGTATATGGCAATAAACGTAAACCCATGGAAACAGACTTCTTGCATATAGTGTATATGGCAATAAACGTAAACCCATGGAAACAGACTGATTGAACATGGTGTATATGGCAATAAACGTAAACCCATGGAAACAGACTGATTGCACATGGTGTATATGGCAATAAACGTAAACCCATGGAAACAGACTTCTTGCATATGGTGTATATGGCAATAAACGTAAACCCATGGAAACATACTTCTTGCATATTGTGTATATGGCAATAAACGTAAACCCATGGAAACAGACTTCTTGCATATGGTGTATATGGCAATAAACGTAAACCCATGGAAACATACTTCTTGCATATTGTGTATATGGCAATAAACGTAAACCCATGGAAACAGACTTCTTGCATATGGTGTATATGGCAATAAACGTTAACCCATGGAAACATACTTCTTGCATATGGTGTATATGGCAATAAACGTAAACCCATGGAAACAGACTGATTGCACATGGTGTATATGGCAATAAACGTAAACCCATGGAACAGACTTCTTGCATATTGTGTATATGGCAATAAACGTAAACCCATGGAAACAGACTGATTGAACATGGTGTATATGGCAATAAACATAAACCCATGGAAACAGAATGATTGAACATGGTGTATATGGCAATAAACGTAAACCCATGGAAACAGACTGATTGCACATGGTGTATATGGCATAAACGTAAACCCATGGAAACAGACTTCATGCATATTGTGTATATGGCAATAAACATAAACCCATGGAAACAGACTGATTGCACATGGTGTATATGGCAATAAACGTAAACCCATGGAAACAGACTTCTTGCATATTGAGTATATGGCAATAAACGTAAACCCATGGAAACAGACTGATTGCATATGGTGTATATGACAATAAACGTAAACCCATGGAAACAGACTTCTTGCATATGGTGTATATGGCAATAATCGTAAACCCATGGAAACAGACTTCTTGCATATTGTGTATATGGCAATAAACGTAAACCCATGGAAACAGACTGATTGCATATGGTGTATATGGCAATAAACGTAAACCCATGGAAACAGACTGATTGCATATGGTGTCTATGGCAATAAACGTAAACCAATGAAAACAGACTTCTTGCATAAGGTGTATATGGCAATAAACGTAAACCCATGGGAACAGACTGATTGCACATGGTGTATATGGCAATAAACGTAAACCCATGGAAACAGACTGATTGCACATGGTGTATATGGCAATAAACGTAAACCCATGGAATCAGACTGATTGAACATGGTGTATATGGCAATAAACGTAAACCCATGGAAACAGACTTCTTGCATATGGTGTATATGGCAATAAACGTAAACATATGGAAACATACTTCTTGCATATGGTGTATATGGCAATAAACGTAAACCCATGGAAACAGACTTCTTGCATATGGTGTATATGGCAATAAACGTAAACACATGGAAACAGACTTCTTGCATACGGTGTATATGGCAATAAACGTAAACCCATGGAAACAGACTTCTTGCATATTGTGTATATGGCAATAAACGTAAACCCAGGAAACAGACTTCTTGCATATGGTGTATATGGCAATAAACATAAACCCATGGAAACAGACTTCTTGCATATGGTGTATATGGCAATAAACGTAAATCCATGGAAACAGACTTCTTGCATATTGTGTATATGGCAATAAACGTAAACCCATGGAAACAGACCTCTTGCATATTGTTTATATGGCAATAAACGTAAACCCATGGAAACAGACTTCTTGCATATTGTGTATATGGCAATAAACGTAAACCCATGGAAACAGACTGATTGCACATGGTGTATATGGCAATAAACGTAAACACATGGAAACAGACTGATTGCACATGGTGTATATGGCAATAAACTTACACCCATGGAAACAGACTGATTGCACATGGTGTATATGGCAATAAACGTAAACCCATGGAAATAGACTGATTGAACATGGTGTATATGGCAATTATTGTAAACCCATGGAAACAGACTGATTGAACATGGTGTATATGGCAATAAACGTAAACCCATGGGAACAGACTTCTTGCATATGGTGTATATGGCAATAAACGTAAACCCATGGAAACAGACTTCTTGCATATGGTGTATATGGCAATAAACGTAAACCTATGGAAACAGACTGATTGAACATGGTGTATATGGCAATAAACGTAAACCCATGGAAAGAGACTTCTTGCATATGGTGTATATGGCAATAAACGTAAACCTATGGAAACAGACTTCTTGCATATGGTGTATATGGCAATAAACGTAAACCCATGGAAACAGACTTCTTGCATATGGTGTATATGGCAATAAACGTAAACATATGGAAACATACTTCTTGCATATGGTGTATATGGCAATAAACGTAAACCCATGGAAACAGACTTCTTGCATATGGTGTATATGGCAATAAACGTAAACACATGGAAACAGACTTCTTGCATACGGTGTATATGGCAATAAACGTAAACCCATGGAAACAGACTTCTTGCATATTGTGTATATGGCAATAAACGTAAACCCAGGAAACAGACTTCTTGCATATGGTGTATATGGCAATAAACGTAAACCCATGGAAACAGACTTCTTGCATATGGTGTATATGGCAATAAACGTAAATCCATGGAAACAGACTTCTTGCATATTGTGTATATGGCAATAAACGTAAACCCATGGAAACAGACCTCTTGCATATTGTGTATATGGCAATAAACGTAAACCCATGGAAACAGACTTCTTGCATATTGTGTATATGGCAATAAACGTAAACCCATGGAAACAGACTTCTTGCATATTGTGTATATGGCAATAAACGTAAACCCATGGAAACAGACTGATTGCACATGGTGTATATGGCAATAAACTTACACCCATGGAAACAGACTGATTGCACATGGTGTATATGGCAATAAACGTAAACCCATGGAAATAGACTGATTGAACATGGTGTATATGGCAATTAACGTAAACCCATGGAAACAGACTGATTGAACATGGTGTATATGGCAATAAACGTAAACCCATGGGAACAGACTTCTTGCATATGGTGTATATGGCAATAAACGTAAACCCATGGAAACAGACTTCTTGCATATGGTGTATATGGCAATAAGCGTAAACCTATGGAAACAGACTGATTGAACATGGTGTATATGGCAATAAACGTAAACCCATGGAAAGAGACTTCTTGCATATGGTGTATATGGCAATAAACGTAAACCTATGGAAACAGACTTCTTGCATATGGTGTATATGGCAATAAACGTAAACCCATGGAAACAGACTTCTTGCATATGGTGTATATGGCAATAAACGTAAACCCATGGAAACAGACTTCTTGCATATTGTGTATATGGCAATAAACGTAAACCCATGGAAACAGACTTCTTGCATATGGTGTATATGGCAATAAACGTAAACCCACGGAAACAGACTGATTGCACATGGTGTATATGGCAATAAACGTAAACCCATGGAAACAGACTGATTGCACATGGTGTATAAGGCAATAAACGTAAACCCATAGAAACAGACTGATTGAACATGGTGTATATGGCAATAAACGTAAACCCATGGAAACAGACTTCTTGCATATGGTGTATATGGCAATAAACGTAAACCCATGGAAACAGACTTCTTGCATATGGTGTATATGGCAATAAACGTAAACCCATGGAAACAGACTTCTTGCATATTGTGTATATGGCAATAAACGTAAACCCATGGAAACAGACTTCTTGCATATTGTGTATATGGTAATAAACTTAAACCCATGGAAACAGACTTCTTGCATATGGTGTATATGGCAATAAACGTAAACCCATGGAAACAGACTTCTTGCATATGGTGTATATGGCAATAAACGTAAACCCATGGAAACAGACTTCTTGCATATGGTGTATATGGCAATAAACGTAAACCCATGGAAACAGACTTCTTGCATATGGTGTATATGGCAATAAACGTAAACCCATGGAAACAGACTTCTTGCATATTGTGTATATGGCAATAAACGTAAACCCATGGAAACAGACTTCTTGCATATAGTGTATATGGCAATAAACGTAAACCCATGGAAACAGACTGATTGAACATGGTGTATATGGCAATAAACGTAAACCCATGGAAACAGACTTCTTGCATATGGTGTATATGGCAATAAACGTAAACCCATGGAAATAGACTGATTGAACATGGTGTATATGGCAATTAACGTAAACCCATGGAAACAGACTGATTGAACATGGTGTATATGGCAATAAACGTAAACCCATGGGAACAGACTTCTTGCATATGGTGTATATGGCAATAAACGTAAACCCATGGAAACAGACTTCTTGCATATGGTGTATATGGCAATAAACGTAAACCTATGGAAACAGACTGATTGAACATGGTGTATATGGCAATAAACGTAAACCCATGGAAAGAGACTTCTTGCATATGGTGTATATGGCAATAAACGTAAACCTATGGAAACAGACTTCTTGCATATGGTGTATATGGCAATAAACGTAAACCCATGGAAACAGACTTCTTGCATATGGTGTATATGGCAATAAACGTAAACATATGGAAACATACTTCTTGCATATGGTGTTTATGGCAATAAACGTAAACCCATGGAAACAGACTTCTTGCATATGGTGTATATGGCAATAAACGTAAACACATGGAAACAGACTTCTTGCATACGGTGTATATGGCAATAAACGTAAACCCATGGAAACAGACTTCTTGCATATTGTGTATATGGCAATAAACGTAAACCCAGGAAACAGACTTCTTGCATATGGTGTATATGGAAATAAACGTAAACCCATGGAAACAGACTTCTTGCATATGGTGTATATGGCAATAAACGTAAATCCATGGAAACAGACTTCTTGCATATTGTGTATATGGCAATAAACGTAAACCCATGGAAACAGACCTCTTGCATATTGTGTATATGGCAATAAACGTAAACCCATGGAAACAGACTTCTTGCATATTGTGTATATGGCAATAAACGTAAACCCATGGAAACAGACTGATTGCACATGGTGTATATGGCAATAAACGTAAACCCATGGAAACAGACTTCTTGCATATTGTGTATATGGCAATAAACGTAAACCCATGGAAACAGACTGATTGCACATGGTGTATATGGCAATAAATTTACACCCATGGAAACAGACTGATTGCACATGGTGTATATGGCAATAAACGTAAACCCATGGAAATAGACTGATTGAACATGGTGTATATGGCAATAAACGTAAACCCATGGGAACAGACTTCTTGCATATGGTGTATATGGCAATAAACGTAAACCCATGGAAACAGACTTCTTGCATATGGTGTATATGGCAATAAGCGTAAACCTATGGAAACAGACTGATTGAACATGGTGTATATGGCAATAAACGTAAACCCATGGAAAGAGACTTCTTGCATATGGTGTATATGGCAATAAACGTAAACCTATGGAAACAGACTTCTTGCATATGGTGTATATGGCAATAAACGTAAACCCATGGAAACAGACTTCTTGCATATGGTGTATATGGCAATAAACGTAAACCCATGGAAACAGACTTCTTGCATATTGTGTATATGGCAATAAACGTAAACCCATGGAAACAGACTTCTTGCATATGGTGTATATGGCAATAAACGTAAACCCACGGAAACAGACTGATTGCACATGGTGTATATGGCAATAAACGTAAACCCATGGAAACAGACTGATTGCACATGGTGTATAAGGCAATAAACGTAAACCCATAGAAACAGACTGATTGAACATGGTGTATATGGCAATAAACGTAAACCCATGGAAACAGACTTCTTGCATATGGTGTATATGGCAATAAACGTAAACCCATGGAAACAGACTTCTTGCATATGGTGTATATGGCAATAAACGTAAACCCATGGAAACAGACTTCTTGCATATTGTGTATATGGCAATAAACGTAAACCCATGGAAACAGACTTCTTGCATATTGTGTATATGGTAATAAACTTAAACCCATGGAAACAGACTGATTGCACATGGTGTATATGGCAATAAACGTAAACCCATGGAAACAGACTGATTGAACATGGTGTATATGGCAATAAACGTAAACCCATGGGAACAGACTTCTTGCATATGGTGTATATGGCAATAAACGTAAACCCATGGAAACAGACTTCTTGCAAATGGTGTATATGGCAATAAACGTAAACCCATGGAAACAGACTGATTGCACATGGTGTATATGGCAATAAACGTAAACCCATGGAAACAGACTGATTGCACATGGTGTATATGGCAATAAACGTAAACCCATAGAAACAGACTGATTGAACATGGTGTATATGGCAATAAACGTAAACCCATGGAAACAGACTTCTTGCATATGGTGTATATGGCAATAAACGTAAACCCATGGAAACAGACTTCTTGCATATTGTGTATATGGCAATAAACGTAAACCCATGGAAACAGACTGATTGAACATGGTGTATATGGCAATAAACTTAAACCCATGGAAACAAACTTCTTGCATATGGTGTATATGGCAATAAACGTAAACCCATGAAAACAGACTTCTTTCATATTGTGTATATGGCAATAAACGTAAACCCATGGAAACAGACTTCTTGCATATGGTGTATATGGCAATAAACGT
The DNA here is from genome assembly GCA_922989275.2 of Gari tellinella. Classification (NCBI taxonomy): domain Eukaryota; kingdom Metazoa; phylum Mollusca; class Bivalvia; order Cardiida; family Psammobiidae; genus Gari; species Gari tellinella. Next base: position 61,262,079 of record OV277858.1, read on the forward strand.
AAACCCATGGAAACAGACTTCTTGCATATGGTGTATATGTCAATAAACGTAAACCCATGGAAACAGACTTCTTGCATATGGTGTATATGGCAATAAACGTAAACCTATGGAAACAGACTGATTGAACATGGTGTATATGGCAATAAACGTAAACCCATGGAAAGAGACTTCTTGCATATGGTGTATATGGCAATAAACGTAAACCTATGGAAACAGACTTCTTGCATATGGTGTATATTGCAATAATCGTAAACCCATGGAAACAGACTTCTTGCATATGGTGTATATGGCAATAAACGTAAACCCATGGAAACAGAATTCTTGCATATTGTGTATATGGCAATAAACGTAAACCCATGGAAACAGACTTCTTGCATATGGTGTATATGGCAATAAACGTAAACCCACGGAAACAGACTGATTGCACATGGTGTATATGGCAATAAACGTAAACCCATGGAAACAGACTGATTGCACATGGTGTATATGGCAATAAACGTAAACCCATAGAAACAGACTGATTGAACATGGTGTATATGGCAATAAACGTAAACCCATGGAAACAGACTTCTTGCATATGGTGTATATGGCAATAAACGTAAACTCATGGAAAGAGACTTCTTGCATATTGTGTATATGGCAATAAACGTAAACCCATGGAAACAGACTGATTGAACATGGTGTATATGGCAATAAACGTAAACCCATGGAAACAGACTTCTTGCATATGGTGTATATGGCAATAAACGTAAACCCATGGAAACAGACTTCTTGCATATTGTGTATATGGCAATAAACCTAAACCCATGGAAACAGACTTCTTGCATATGGTGTATATGGCAATAAACGTAAACCTATGGAAACAGAGTGATTGAACATGGTGTATATGGCAATAAACGTAAACCCATGGAAAGAGACTTCTTGCATATGGTGTATATTGCAATAAACGTAAACCCATGGAAACAGACTTCTTGCATATGGTGTATATGGCAAAAAACGTAAACCCATGGAAACAGACTTCTTGCATATGGTGTATATGGCAATAAACGTAAACCCATGGAAACAGACTTCTTGCATATTGTGTATATGGCAATAAACGTAAACCCATGGAAACAGACTTCTTGCATATGGTGTATATGGCAATAAACGGAAACCCACGGAAACAGACTGATTGCACATGGTGTATATGGCAATAAACGTAAACCCATGGAAACAGACTGATTGCACATGGTGTATATGGCAATAAACGTAAACCCATAGAAACAGACTGATTGAACATGGTGTATATGGCAAAAAACGTAAACCCATGGAAACAGACTTCTTGCATATGGTGTATATGGCAATAAACGTAAACCCATGGAAACAGACTTCTTGCATATTGTGTATATGGCAATAAACGTAAACCCATGGAAACAGACTGATTGCACATGGTGTATATGGCAATAAACGTAAACCCATAGAAACAGACTGATTGAACATGGTGTATATGGCAAAAAACGTAAACCCATGGAAACAGACTTCTTGCATATGGTGTATATGGCAATAAACGTAAACCCATGGAAACAGACTTCTTGCATATTGTGTATATGGCAATAAACGTAAACCCATGGAAACAGACTGATTGAACATGGTGTATATGGCAATAAACGTAAACCCATGGAAACAGACTTCTTGCATATGGTGTATATGGCAATAAACGTAAACCCATGGAAACAGACTTCTTGCATATTGTGTATATGGCAATAAACGTAAACCCATGGAAACAGACATCTTGCATATTGTGTATATGGCAATAAACGTAAACCCATGGAAACAGACTTCTTGCATATGGTGTATATGGCAATAAACGTAAACCCATGGAAACAGACTGATTGCACATGGTGTATATGGCAATAAACGTAAACCCATGGAAACAGACTTCTTGCATATGGTGTATATGGCAATAAACGTAAACCCATGGACACAGACTTCTTGCATATTGTGTATATGGCATTAAACGTAAACCCATGGAAACAGACTTCTTGCATATGGTGTATATGGCAATAAACGTAAACCCATGGAAACAGTCTTCTTGTATATGGTGTATATGGCAATAAACGTAAACCCATGGCAACAGACTTCTTGCATATTGTGTATATGGCAATAAACGTAAACCCATGGAAACAGACTGATTGCACATGGTGTATATGGCAATAAACGTAAACCCATGGAAACAGACTGATTGAACATGGTGTATATGGCAATAAACGTAAACCCATGGAAACAGACTGATTGAACATGGTGTATATGGCAATAAACGTAAACCCATGGAAACAGACTGATTGCACATGGTGTATATGGCAATAAACGTAAACCCATGGAAACAGACTGATTGCATATTGTGTATATGGCAATAAACGTAAACCCATGGAAACAGACTGATTGCACATGGTGTATATGGCAATAAACGTAAACCCATGGAAACAGACTGATTGAACATGGTGTATATGGCAATAAACGTAAACCCATGAGAACAGACTGCTTGCACATGGTGTATATGGCAAATAAACGTCAACCTATGGGAACAGACTGTTTGAACATGGTGTATACTTCAAATAAACGTCAACCTATTGGAACAGACTGCTTGCACATGGTGTATATGGCGAACCTCTACCTATGAGAAAAGACTGCTTGCATGCGGTGTACCTATGGCAAACCTCTACCCATGAGAACTTACTGCTTTGCATGCGGTTTACATATCGCAAACCTCTACCCATGAGAACTTACTGCTTTGCACGCGATGAATATCGCAAACCTCTACCTATGACAGTTTACTGTTTTGCACGCGATGTATATGGCAAACCTCTACCCATGACAGCTTACTGTTTTGCACGCGTTGTACATGTATATCGCAAACCTCTACCCATGAGAACGTACTGTTTTGCACGCGATGTATATCGCAAACCTCTACCCATGACAGCTTACTGATTTGCCCACGGTGTATATCGCCAACCTCTACCTATGAGAGCTTACTTCTTTGCACGCGGTGTATATGGCAAACCTCTACCCATGAGAGCTTACTTCTTTGCACGCGGTGTATATCGCATACCTCTACCCATGAGAACTTACTGCTTTGCACGCGGTGTATATCACAAACCTCTACACATGAGAAATTACTGCTTTGCACGCGGTGTATATGGCAAACCTCTACCCATGAGAGCTTACTGTTTTGCATGCGTAGTATAATGGCAAACATCTACCCAAGAGAACTTACTGTTTTGCACGCGGTGTATATCGCAGACCTTTACCCATGAGAACTTACTGTTTTGCACGCGGTGTATATCGCAAACCTCTACTCATGAGAATTTACTGCTTTGCACGCGGTGTATATGGCAAACCTCTACTCATGATTACTTACTGTTTTTGCATGCGTAGTATAATGGCAAACATCTACCTATGAGAACTTACTGTTTTGTTCGCGGTGTATATTACAAACATCTACCAATGAGAACTTACTGCTTTGCACGCGGTGTATATCGCAATCCTTTACCCATGAGAACTTACTGTTTTGCACGCGGTGTATATCGCAATCCTTTACCCATGAGAATTACTGTTTTGCACGCGGTGTATATCGCAATCCTTTACCCATGAGAACTTACTGTTTTGCACGCGGTGTATATTACAAACATCTACCAATGAGAACTTACTGCTTTGCACGCGGTGTATATCGCAAACCTTTACCCATGAGAACTTACTGCTTTGCACGCGGTGTATATCGCAATCCTTTACCCATGAGAACTTACTGTTTTGCTCGCGGTGTATATTACAAACATCTACCAATGAGAACTTACTGCTTTGCACGCGGTGTATATCGCAAACCTTTACCCATGAGAACTTACTGCTTTGCACGCGGTGTATATCGCAATCCTTTACCCATGAGAACTTACTGTTTTGCACGCGGTGTATATGGCAAACCTCTACTCATGAGAACTTACTGCTTTGCACGCGGTGTATATGGCAAACCTCTACTCATGATTACTTACTGTTTTCGCATGCGTAGTATAATGGCAAACATCTACCTATGAGAACTTACTGTTTTGCTCGCGGTGTATATTACAAACATCTACCAATGAGAACTTACTGCTTTGCACGCGGTGTATATCGCAAACCTTTACCCATGAGAACTTACTGCTTTGCACGCGGTGTATATCGCAATCCTTTACCCATGAGAACTTACTGTTTTGCACGCGGTGTATATGGCAAACCTCTTCTCATGAGAACTTACTGCTTTGCACGCGGTGTATATGGCAAACCTCTACTCATGATTACTTACTGTTTTTGCATGCTTAGTATAATGGCAAACATCTACCTATGAGAACTTACTGTTTTGCTCGCGGTGTATATTACAAACATCTACCAATGAGAACTTACTTCTTTGCACGCGGTGTATATTGCAAACATCTACCCATGAGAAAAGGGTGCTAGCACATTGTGTGCAGTCACACGTGGAAATAGACTGCATGTATAACTATACCATTACTTTGCCATTTGAACATGATTCTACTTGCAGTTTCATTCTAATCTGACCCAGAGTAGATTACGAATAACTCTGTTACTACTCAAACTCAAAAGAGATTTGACACACTAACTTGACACTCAGATGAAACAGAAAAATAGCATGAAAACTGTCCACGTTGAAATCATGGGGCATCGTGACATGATAAGGAATAGTCGTTGCCATGCCCCATTTTGTTTGCCCATGACAAGTGAAGCTTAACATATTCAATAACATATACATAATGTATTTCAAACGTCAGTCAACCATAATAGCAATATGGTGTTGTATCAGCTCAAACAATATCTCGTACTTTTGTTTACCTATTCACCGCCATAATTTTTGTCTGTAAAAAATTGTCGTCTGCATTTGATTTAACACTTTCTCCCCTTTATAACGTCATCATTTTTAAACAACTATCGTCTGCTTTTCTTTCTCAAATTTAAAAAATTTAGGTATATTGATTTAAGAATTATTGAAATGAATGTCTAACAGTTTGGATCCTGTTCAGCAACCGCGTTACGCGGTGTCTGATTAGGATCCAAACTCTTTGCAAGAAACTATAGTACTCAGAGAAAGGCTGAAAAATATTGGCATGAGTGTATAATAGTTTTTATTCTGATCACATTCCTAGATCTGGATGAAAACTGATAGCATTGATATGCGTGACGAAATTAATGTTGAAAGACATTATTGATCGTAGATATAAATCCATTACCCCTTTCTGGGGAAAAGGATGTACATGTTTGCAAATAGTGTAGATCCTGATCAAAGCTTCCTGAAAAAGCCCTCTGATTCTGGTCGGCACTATTTCTTTTGCTTTAGCTCTATAATCATCATCGTGGCAGCGAAGGAAGGTGGTGGTTTTAGTTTTATGTTATAAAGACATATATTACGACCTAACAAAGACAGACTTATTGATTGAGTTTAAACGATGGATAGTTAGCTCAATGGTTCCTGAATATGGGCAATTCCCGTTTCCAATAAAGTCTATTCCATTATGTATTAATCACAATTGTGCAGACCCTGAACATGGGGCTCCAAACGACAATTGTACTCTTTACATGTAACCTTTTTGTAAATGATTTTTAAGTGGGGTTCAACGGGTTAATTCAGAATAAAAGTACAGTCAGTATGTTTTAAACCGACACCAAGTACAGTGCTCCCTCTCCTCAACGCCCCTCCCAACAACGACTCCCTCCTTACAACGACCCTTCCCACAATTCCCTAAATATGTCTAATGTTTTTACTGCTGCGATGTCGTCTGCTTAAAATTGTCGTCTGCTGTTTCTCTCAAAATTTACATATTGGACATATTTATATGAAAACATAATGACGAGTAACAAACAGCTTGAATCCAGATCAGACGCCGCGTAACGCGGTGTCTGATCTGGATCCAAACTTTTGCTAATGTAAACTAAATTCCCTCCCTATAACGACTCCCTCTGAACAGCGCACACTTTTTTGTGTCCCATTGAGTGTCGTTGTGGAGAGGGAGTGCTGTACATTGAAATAAGGTACCAATATTGACGGACATTGGCCAGCTCTCATCCGAGGCGCACTACCGTAAGAAAAGGAACAGAATAGAAGTTCAGCATTAATAAACGGAAACATCTTAGATACTCATCCTGTTTTAAAACACCATTATGTTTTCAGACCTTTTTTTAATGTCTGAAATTGAACAAAGGTAAGTAATAATACCTGAACATTCTTGTTGGCCAAACCGATTTTTGAAATGTTGAAAACAGACCTAAATAACCAAAAATGGTGATTTAAAACCCTACCAAACCGAAAGTAAAAAGTCTAATATAAATAGCACATATATGTGTCATGTGCCTCGAAACATTCAAAGTGATTGTAGAAGCGACCCTTTAACCCTTTCCTCATAGCCTGTTTCTAGATATGAAGACAGGTAGCCAATTAAAACTAGTTGACATTAATTAAGGCACCATCTGCTAGAATAAAGAAAATACTCCGTATGATGCAATCCATAACTGTATAAGTAGAACTGTTTTTTTCATTTTGAGGAAAAATTCATAGACAAAAAAAGGCGTATTTCTAGAGTCATGGATTAATACTGTCCTTTAAAGCAATCTGACTCAGTCAATGTCATGTTTACAATTTAACTGACATTTTTAACCCTTTACCTGATAGCATATTTATAGTATTGAAGATAAGTGACTTCTTAAAGCAGGTTGAAAGTAAAGCAGAATGCGCCTTAAGGCGCATTCTGCTTTCCTTTCAGCCTGCTTTAAGCTTCCATGTGCTAGAATATAGAAAATATTCCCCGTAATATAATTTATATTCATGACTGATTAAATTGGAACTTTTTTCTTCAGCGGAAGAAAAAATCATATTCGATATAAGGCGCTTCTATTGGGGAAAGGGTTAAATCGAAGAAACCTTTACACGAGTTCAAACATTTTGGAACCTAATCTGACGATGAAGTCCGCATTTGATTAGTCCATATCTACGCTAGGCAGGAGAGTGGTTAACCCTTTCCCCATTGAAGTGTCCTTTAGCGTATAAAATGTGTTCCTCCACTGAAGAAAATAGTTCAAATTTGCACAGTCATGAGCATGGACATGTACAATGAGAAATGTTTTCTAAATTCTTGAAGACGGTAGCTAAAAGCAGGCTGAAAGTAAAGCAGAATACGTCTTAAGGCGCATTCTGTTTTACTTTCAACCTGCTTTTAGTACTCACCTTTCTTCAAAACAAGTCGCAAGCCATAGGTATAGGGTTAAGCTGTCATTTATTGTTATCCTGGACCATAAATAATTTTGAAATACAAGTAGGCGATATTGAATCGATGGCCTGTCTGTTAATCGAGCCAGTGTAAATAATTTCTGAACAATTCGCATCATTATTTGAAACAATAGCCTGGGCTTCACTATTGAAAATCACCTGTCAAGGCGGAATACAGCGACACCCATCACAATCGGACTTTCCCTGACTCCGGGTAGGTTTCTGTGCCAAAACATTGTTTCTAACTGGAAAAAAAAACCTTTATTCTACATCCAACCCTAGCAACGAGTATACTCGTCGTTAACAAACCAAGTACCTGAGCAAACTACTATTGTTCTATGTAAACAATTAAGACCCAGTCGTACCGCGTAGCTATGTCAGCTATACTGCCTTAAATCTAACTTTGAAACGATATTGCAGACAACAATATTGAAGCAGACGACACTATCGCGGTGAAGGCGTAAAAACCTCGCGATAAATTTGATCATGAAAGTGTTTAAAATTATTATAAGTATGTCTGGTCCAGTTCGACTATTTAAGTTTGATTTTTCAATATAGTTCAAGATAACAAACAGAGCAGATCCTGGTCTGGGTCTACATTGTTTAACAATGACAAGTGTACTCTTCACAGTATGCTCGTCGCTAAGACTCAATGAGTTAAGAAAGCTTTTCTAAGACTTCACCGGTATTTGTGAGTACTGTTTTTCGAAGTTACACTAAAATGTGGTTATGTATGGGCTACCTGGTAAGCTTGTTTGGTAATATTGAAATATGAAATATAGAAAATCACATTTGACCAATTCTGACAACCAGATTTAATTTGAGTGGCAAACAGTTTGAAGCCTGATCAGACGCCGGATTACTCGGCGTCTGATCTGGCTCCAAACTGTTGCAATGAACATAATAGTTTAAGCGTAACCGGGGTTTTTTGGAAGGAAAACATTATCTCTACTGTACTCTGCACGCTGCACACGGGGAACAAACTGCTAACCTAAACAGCAAACAATGGTAATTGAACACCCTTCTGTCATGCGTTCAGTAAGGAAATCGATGACCGTCGATGGCCATCGATTGCAAGTTGGCTACTGCAGCGCGTTCAGTTACCGGTATGATTGCCATAGATTGCATAAAAAACGCAACAATTTAACTAAAACGACCTGTTTGCACGTTTTCGATTGCGAACGGCACGAACGGTCTCAGAGGTACTGAGCCAACGCTAACGAGAAAAAACAAAATGGCGACCAAATGAGTTTACAAAAAACAGCGAAGGTCCCGAGTTAATTTCTCACCAATAAACCAACATTTTCGTTCGTTCGTACCCTTGAAAAGTAAATAAACATGGGGGCACCATTAGTTATTATCGAAGAGTATTGGAGAACGTAAGTGTCGTACTATAAGGGTTGTTTGCATCAGTTAACGTTGCCGTTCTCCGATACAGTACTTGAACGCGCTACTGTTCTTAAAAACAGCGGAGAGGGAGAACGTCATTCTTCCGTTCAAAGGCAAACACATTGCAATAAAGTATAGAAAATGACAACTTTTTTCTCAATTCTGACTTCCAGTTTTAATCTGAGTGGCAAACAGTTTGGAGCCTGATCAGACTCCGGGTTACCCGTCGTCTGACCTGACTCCATACTGTTTGCAATGGACATAACAGTTTAAGCGTAACCGTAAAACGTTTCTCTACTGTACCTTGCACGCTGCATACGGGGCACATACTGCTAACCTTAACAGCAAACAATGGTAATTGAACGCGCTACTGATCTAGTACTTTAGAATGTTTACTGTAACTCATGTAAATAATTATATGTTATATGGATATGAACATTGTATATGTTTAATGCCAATAAAACTTGAATTGAATTGAATTTGTAAACCGCAATGAAAGCTAGTGGTGCTTATTGTTTTAACGAATAACGTTTATAATAACAATCAAAACGCGCATTAAAATCACTTAAAACCGGTTCGATACACTGTTTAAAAAATGAGATGCATTTCACGGCTACAATTCACAATGAGCATTCGTTTGACTTTGTTAACCCTTTCACTCTCAGTGCCGTCATAAACCGCATTTGCAAACAGTTTTGATGCTGATCAGACGCCGCGTAACGCGGAGTCTGATCAGGATCAAAACTGTTTGCCATCGTCAGTTATACAGCGCTCCCTCCCCACAACGGCCCTCTGAACAACGATTCCCTTCTTACAACGACGCTTGCCGCAGTTCCCAAGAAGATTATGTCTAACGGTTTCCACTGCTGCAAAATCGTCTGCTTAAAATTGTTGTCTGCTTGTTTTCTTTCATACAATGCAATGGACATTTTGACGAATAAAATATAATTGCGAGTGACAAAATCAGTTTGAATCTCGACCAGGGCGGCGTCTGATCTGGAATTCAAGCTGTTAGCAAATGTAAGCCAGTTTCCCTCCTTACAACGACTCCCTACAAAACAACACACAAATCTTTGTCTCCCATTGGATGTCGTTGTAGAGAGGGAATGCTGTACTGCCTAAAATGTAACTTTTTAACGTTATTGCAGACAACAATATTGAAACAGACGACAATATGGCGGTGAAGGGGTAAAAACCTCATGATAAGTTTAATCATGTAAAGGCTAAAACAGGGCTAATCCTTACATTGTATATAATACTGGGTACATTGCTTTAATTACAGAAAAGTTCCGCTACAACAGTCACTTAAAGTGTGAGGACTTGTGGGGATTTAAAGCAGAGGACTGCTTTAACCCTTTACCCCATATCCTTTTGCTGGTTCGGAAGACAGGTGACCACTTAAAGCAGGCTGAAAGTAAAGCAGAATGCTGCTTTACTTTCAACCTGCTTTAAGTTACCCTCAGCAAGAATAAAGAAATATTTTTATGGTACATATTTATGACTGTGTATAAAGTTAAATATTTTCTTCAGTGGAAGAATATATCAAAGGCATGACAAGGCGTATATTTGCAAGGCTGCCATTTCTCCGGATTTTTCCTAAATCTTCGGGTTTTTTTCTAGTACATGGTATATATTCTGCTTTACTTTCAGCCTGCTTTAAGCAGCCACGTGTTAACAAAACTAGAAACTGGCGATGGGAAAAAGGTACGATTCGTAAAATCGCACTTGAAAAATGCAAATTTAGAAATCTTAGGATTTTTATGTCAACTTACTGAAGCCCTGTATTTGTTATAAATAGGTTATAAATTGGGATTATTTCTATTATCAAACTTTTAACAACATCAGGTCCAAATCACTATCAGTAAGTGTTCTTTGAGAAGTCGACAATTTAATACAGTCATGTATAGAAGTTGAGAGTGACGGATCAATATCGGCTGCCTTATTTGCATATTTCCTTGAAAGCCATGACTGGAGATGTATCGCTATATGAATATTTCAAAGCTCTCTTCGTGTACTTGAAAGGATCGGTAAAAGCGTTTCGCTTCGGCAGAGGTGCCATTTCCTGTTTATAGCACAGTTAACCCTTTCATGATCAAATTTATCGTGAGACTTTTACCCCCCTTCGCCGCCATATTGCCATCCGCTTCAAAATTGTTGTCTGCAATATCGTTTCAAAGTTATAGGCGTCTGGTCAGGATCAAAACTGTTTGCAAATGCGCTTGATGACGTCATTAAGAGTGAAAGGATTACACCACGATATCTCCTGCTTGATAACCCTTTCACTGCATGACGTCATCATTCAGTAAAGCAAAAAGTTTATGTAATAGGCAGAGTTAGGCAGTGAAGGAGTTAATTTATTCCCAACTGAAACTTTAAGTGGAAAATTAATTTTTCTATTTAAGTCTAGTCTGTGTTTTAATATTGATGGCTTTTTACCATATATTGCAAAATTACAAACAGTATAGACCATGATAAGAGGGCTCCTATAGGAACGAATTAATCTGGGATTACACTGTTTGCATAGACCCAGCTAGTATACCTTTTCTATTCTCAGGTACACTTTTGTAAAAAGACGCCTTTATTTGTTAATAGAAGTCATTAGGTTAAGTCGACCGCATCTTTTTTTTTTCAAAGTAAAAACATGGACCATTGGTTTGGCCGCGTTACAACTTTTAAATTATGGGTTATTCGTCTCAATCGAGTTCCAGTAATTGAAATACAATCGCGAAAATGAGTATTTGTTTAACTAGAACGAACTGGTGTCATCGAGGTTCGGCAGTTAAAACTCGCTATTACAATGTGTGTTGTGTGTTCAGCTTCTCAAAAACATGCATGTTTATTTAGATGCTAGTTAGTAACACGCTAATGTACAATTCCATTTTCAGTTTAGTCTGGTCGAATCTTTACTATATGGGTTTGTTTAGGCAATACATAGCCCTCTGACCTGGGTCTACACTATATGCATATGCAAAATGCACTACCTTACTAGTACATGTACACTATTTGTAGATGACTAGTATACTCGTCGCCAGGGTTTATACAGTTATTATCGCTTGAATCATCCACAAACCCAGGGCTGCCATTTTCCCGGATTTTTCCGACATTTTCTTGAAAAATAGAAAATTTGGAAATGATCAACTTATGGAAGCCCTGTAAAACTAAAACATTAACAGAATTCATTTTGAACTGTTTTGATATTATTCTTTTAGTTGTGTTTAACGTGCAGTCAAACATTGTAGGCTCTGATGAAACGTCGCGCTAGGCGGCTACTCGTCAGGATCTGCACTGTTTGCTATTGAAAATAGATTTAAAACCATTTCAGTGTCCTTAGATAACCCTTGTATATCTATAATGAAATGTTCCAGTGAAAGTTCATTGCAATTCCCAGGCTCCGAGGTTATAAAGCGTTTTATTTGAGTCTGAGTGTGTTCCCAACCTTTTTGTTTTGTATAAAGGAAGCTTTTGATAAAATTATATAATTCTGCGTGTCATCATAATTATTTGACCATTGAATGGAAAAAGTGTTTCCTACAGTACAGGGGTCCGTTTCATAAAACATCTTACGACAAATGTTGTCGTAAGTCAAAACTTTAAAATACATTTAATCTGTGATTTCTCTATCTAATCCTGTCTTGTGACATCTTTTTGGAATCGTCTTTTCAAGACGATTCCAAAAAAATGTCGCAAGACAGGATTCGATGGAGAAATAAAAAGAAATTGACACTTTTATAATCTGACTTACGACAACATTTGTCGTACGAAGTTTTATGAAACGGGCCCCTGGTGTCTTACGTTAACCCATTTGTGCCTAGCGTCCTAGACAAGAGACATAGGCAAACAGTGTAGACTCTGATCAGCGTCTAGATTGTTTGCTGATAGGAATTTCAATATAAAACAAAAAGAAATTAAAAATTAAGACCAATCACCCCTGTATATAAAATGAACAAATCCAGTTTATAAACATGGAATAATCCATTGGGCAAATGGTACCCCGCACCGGAAACTAATTCTTAAGAGATTATAATGCACCTATACCACGGTATAAGGGAGAAAACTCTCATTACACTTGAACATTGAGTACAGCGATGAACTCGCTCTTTTCCGTCCCGTGGCAATACTTTGGAGCCTGATCTGGTCAAAGACGTGGCGGCTGGTCTTGATCTACTCGGTTTGATACCCGCATGCATTTTTGTAGCTGCATTATATTGGTACTTTGCAGTATTTACCGAACTCAGATACAGAGCCTGTGGCGACAACGGTGCTTGGTCTGTACAATGTTGCAATGCAATGTTTTGTCATGGCATGGCTCACATATAACCCTAGTTATTCGTATTTCCTCAGTTGAATTTCCACATCCCTATAGGCTTAACCGTACTTTAACGGCTACGCCACGTTTAAACTTTAAAATACGGGTAAGTTCTACTTATAATTAATGCGAGTTCGGGATACCCAGGTTTGACTGTACATGTATATAGATCTGCTGTTTTGTCTGCACGTGGCTCATTCTAACTTCATGACAATAAGCCCATGGGGTGGTTATTCATTGGAAATCAATATAGTCAACTGTCAATATACAGTCAACTCTCTTTACAACTGCTTTATTGATGCTTTATAAGTTCAAACGTAACCCTCTTCACTGCTATGACATCATCCATTTTAAACAATTGTCGTCTACCCAGGGCTCCAGATAAGAGGTAGTTATTTCAACAAATCCAACATTTTCTCACTCTTTTTAGCACCAAATCCTATGGTGTTACTACTCATTAGAATCGTCTCGAAGAGACGATTCTAATGAGTAGTGACACCATAGGGTTTAATTCAGAAATAAAGATTTTAGTTTTTGAAAAACTACCCTTATCTGGTGCTCTGGTCTACCTATAGATATATTTCTTAAATCTAAAATTTAGATATTTTGACTTAAGAAATATTGAAATAAGTTTTGAATGCAGGTGATCACTTTACCCATTACCTCATAGCCTATTTCTAGTTTTGAAGATAGTTGACCACTTAAAGCAGGTTGAATGAAAATCAGAATGCGCCTTAAGGCGCTTTCTGCTTTACTTTCAGCTTACTTAAAGCTATCATCTGCTAGGATATAGAAATTATTTCTTATGGAACATATTCTTGATTGTATAAATTAGAATTATTTTCTTCAGTGAAGGAATAAATAAAATGTGTTAAAAAGCGTATTTATGGGGTAATGGGTTAAAGCAGCTTGAAAGTAAGCAGAATGCGCCTTGATTCTACTTTACTTTCAGCTTGCTTGAAGGTTCGATCTGCTAGGGTGTAGAAAATGTTTATGGTACATATTCATGACAGTGGAGACATAATTTAAAGGCGTAAAATTACGTATTTATTAGGTAATGGGTTAAATGCAGGATGAGCATACAAAATGCTCCTAATAGTAACCACCTGTGCCAAAGATACCATTTCATCTTTACCGAATGAATTATTGACAGTTATTTGAATAATAGTAATACATGTACATGTAATACCAATAATTGTAAAGGAGCCCTCTATTCTGGGTATTCGTTGATTGCATAGGCCAAGTATACAGTGGAGAATCTGTTATTCTTTCCCGTTTAAACGCAAATGTACGCAAACGCAAAACACTAAAACGTAGAAAAGTACAACTTTTTGACAATTCTGATAATTCATCTTTATCTTGGTGGCAAACAGTTTGGAGCCTGATCAGACGCCGGGTTACCCGGCGTCTGATCTGGCTCCAAACTGTTTGCAGTGAAAATAATAGTTTTAGCGCAAACGCGTTTATTGGGAAAGAATAACGTTGTCTCCACTGTACTACATGTATTCACAGGTATACTGTTCGCATAGAACATTAACCCATGACCCCATAGCCTGTTTCTAGCTTTGAAGATATGTGACCCCTTAAAGCAGGTTGAAAGTAAAGCAGAATGTGCCTTAAGGCACATTCTGCTTTACTTTCAGCCTGCTTTAAGCTACCACCAACTAGAATATTGAAAAAAATTCTTCTTAAACATATTCATGGTTGTATAAATTTGAATTTCTTCAGTGCAGGAATAAATGAAATACGTCAAGTTGTATTGATAGGGTAAAGGGTTAATATGAGTGACTAGGGTTCAAGGAGATTTCTACACTTTTGTTGCCCTATAATAACCTCGCCACTCGTCTTAGAGACTGCCATCTCCTGTACATTTGAACGGTCGTTCATAACAAATAAGGATTGTATTTTTATCTACAATGTACAGTGAAACCCCTCTAAACCGGAACCTCTAACTACCGGAATTCTCTCTAAACCGGACAAAAACGTTGGTCCCGTTTCCAACCCTTCTTTATTTTAACACACTACACCATAAACGTGCCTTTTTACGCCTTTGATATTTTCCTTCACTGAAGAAAAGACATTCATGAATATGTATTAATATCAGAAATAGTTTATATATGCTAGCAGATGATAGCTTAAAGCAGGTTGAAAGTAAAGCAGAATGCGCCTTAAGGCGCATTCTGCTTTAAGTGATCAGCTATCTTCCATACTAGAAAAAGATATAGGTTAAAACCCCTCTAAACCGGAAACACCTCTAAACCGGACATTTATGTTGTCACCACACATGTCCGGTTTAGAGAGGTTTCACTGTATATAGAACACAATGACTGTTTGTGCTGCATATCGGATCCATACGCTAATTGATAGCGTTAACGATTTTCGCTTATATTCTAAGTAACGCTTATGAATAATTCATGGTAACATTAACGTATCGATTGTTCAGGTATGGTAAATTCAAAATTCAAATTGAAAGCAAAATGTTCGCACCATCGGTCGCTGTTCAGACAAATAGAAACGCAAATAAGTATGATGTATGTATCCATACGGGCCTTGATCAATCGGAGACTCTTTTTCACCTCTTCACTGCCATTACATGACGTCATCAATTTTAAACCATTGTCGTCTGCTTTTATTTTTCAAATTTTACATTTTAGGTATTTTGACTTTAATAGCACTCATTTTAGGCATTATGTTTTACTTTCAGCCTGCTTTAAATATTCACATATTTTCAAAACTAGAAACAGGCTAGATCTATATGGTATCAAACGTTTCACCTTGTGGCAGATATAAAAGACAGCCTAAAGGTTTTCGCATTCATAATAACCTAATTGGTGATCACCGGTAAGATTAGTAGAAAAATTACAAATGTACGGCCAAACCTCTTTTCAGCTGAGTCTAAAGTCGTTCTCAAGCATTTGATTTGTCAGATTTGAGCCTGGGCTCAAATCTGACCAATCAAATGCTTGAGATTACACTAAGACTCAGCTCAAACGCTTTATAACCTTGGACCTAGGACTCGCTTAACCCTTTCATGATCAAATTTATTGTGAGATTTTTACCCTTTCACCGCCATATTGTCGTTTGCTTCAATATTGGTGTCTGCAATATCGTTTCAATTTTCAAAAGGAATGTCAAACAGTTTGGATCCTGATCAGACGCGTTACGTGACGTTCGATCAGGATCCAAACTGTTTGCAAACGCACATTCTGGCGCCATTGAGAGTAATAAGGTTAACTCGACCATACATGAGCCACGTTTTACTTTCAAATAATTTCATGATCATATTTAGATAAAATTGTAGGAATTCATTAATGTTCACTTTCACCCATTACCCATAGCCTGTTTCTAGTCTTGAGGACATGTGACCACTGAAAGCAGGTAGAAAGTAAAACAGAATGATCCTTTTTAACCAATTACTCAATAGATTTGCATTTAAACACATCTTATTTATTCCCTCACTGGAGAAAATATCTCACATTTATAGTCATAAATATGTATCATTTGAAACATGTTCTGTACTCTAGCGGATGAAAACTTAATAAGTAAAATGAAAGTAAAGTAGAAAGGACTTAATGTGCATGCTGCTTTACCTTCAGCCTAAAAACATGTTATGGAGTAAAGGGCTACTGTGCATTCTTTTAAAGCGCAGTCTACTTTATGTGCAGCCTGTTTCCATTAAACATCTGCTAGAATATAGAAAAGATTAACTATGGTGCAAATGCATGACTGTTTTTCTTTTAGCCAGCTTTAACCCTTTGAACCCTAATCCCGCATATATGCGTCCTTTTCAAACAATGTACATGTGAATAGTACATTTGTCCTGTGCAAACAGTGAAGACCCAGATCAGAGGGCTCCGAAAGGAGCCCTCTGATCAGGGTCTTCACTGTTTGTCATAATGCAAAAAATGGACAAAAACAACCATTTAAAGCCAGAAATGGACTAGACTTAAATCGAAACTGGATATTGTCCATTTAAAGTTTCAGGGAGGAAAGAGTTAACTCGTGCAGCCTTCATGCGTTTTATTGGTATTCCAATTTCCAATACGTCTAGTCAATTGATGATTTTAGTGGTGTTATTTGCAATGCACTGCAAAATGACAAGCAGTTCAAACCTTAATCAGATCAAACACTGTTTACATAAGACACTCTTTACATGTAGGTACATTGCAGGGCTGCCATAAGTTGACATGAAAAATCCTAAGATTTCCAAATTTGCATGTTTCAAGTGCGATTTAAAGAATCGTACCTTAAACCCACAGCCGGTTTCTTAGTTTAAACATATTTTATTGCCCAATATTTGTACAACGCTTAATATAACAATTCAAATTAACAAATAATGGTATCTTACATACAAATATATGTGCAAAAGGGTCGGGCTACAAGTTCTTACAACGTTAGTAACAGCCCTCCCCTTCTAATAGGTTTTACATCATTATTATGACGTGTGTGTGTATACAATTGCTTTACATTATATATTTTGTTGAAAGACAATAAATATACCAACTTAGGAGGGCGCAAATCTGTTCGTATCCTTAATGTATGTCTGAACAGAGGAAAATATATGTTTCTTAGTTTGTTGACATGCGACTACTTAAAGTAGGCTGTAAGTAAAGCAGAATGCGCCTTAGGGCGCATTCTGCTTTACTTTCAGCCTTCTTTAAGCTACCATGTTCTGGAAAAAATCCGAAGATTTAGGAAAACTCCGGAGAAATGGCAGCCCTGCTGTCATTGCATACTGTTTATAAATGAGGAGTATACTCGTCGCTAAGGTTTTCTAAGATTAGTTACCATCTATTAGAATATAGAAACTGTTTCTTACTGTGTTATTCCTGACTATATAAATTTGAACCACTAGCATTTTTCTTCAGTAACGGAATATTAAGGTATATTTATGGAGTAATGGGTTAAGCCAGCTTGAGCGATCGAGGTTTTAATGTATTCAGTTGATCCATGAATAGGCAAGAAATCCATTTTTTAACCAAAACTGGCATTGAATTGCGTGATATGCTGTCTTGACATTTGTAACATTAGATATAATGACTGTCTTCTCAGGGTATGGCCGCCATTCTGAATTTGATGGACGGCCGAATTTTGCAAATGACGTCACTTCCTTCCGAATCAGTGATTTGTACTCAGGGTCTAGTGCTATATTATCTGCAAAAAACGCCAATGCGTCGATACCGTGAAAAGCATACTTGACATCTGTCGACCTGTTAAAAACGGACATCGGAGAAGTGTTTGGAAACTGCGTTGTGACGTATCTGTAAACAGGGGAGGTAAGCGACTTTGCTGCGATAAGACTTAGGTAATCATTACCGCACGTGATTCTCATGTCTGTCGTCATCGAAGCGTATTGAAACCGAGGAGGATATGTTTGGTCGGAGTACAATTTCAGTGCTGTTTCTGCTATGACGTCACTAAACTGACCAAGCGACTGCCTGACGTATCGTTCATAGCCACCGGAAGTCCATGTCCAGTTCGAAGCTGATTCGGGATCAGTTCGTAAATCAGTCTCCTGTGCAGTGGTGCCTGGAATGTGAACAGTAGGGAAAGCAGGGCTGCCATTTCTCCAGATTTTTTCCTAAATCTTCGGATTTTTTCTTGTACATGGTAGCTTAAAGCAGGCTGAAAGTAAAGCAGAATGCGCCTTAAGGCGCATTTTCTGCTTTACTTTCAACCTGCTTTAAGCAGCCACGTGTAAAAAAAACAACTAGAAACAGACGATGGAGTAAATGTACGATTCGTAAAATCGCACTTGAAAAATGCAAATATTGAAATCTTAGGATTTTTCATGTCAACTTATGGCAGCCCTGGGAAAGACATTATAATTTCCCGTAAAAGCTATGCTAAAACTGTTCAAATTTGCGGATTGTTGTTGTTGTTTCATTTTTTCAAATTTTTTTTTTAAAAGTAGATCTAGACTAGATCTATTTGTTTTAATCTAAGTGGAAAATTAGCCTAAGTAGGAGCAAGGTACTCGATTATATGATTTTTATGATTTTGAGTTTTAAACCAATTACATGTCTACCCATATCCTGTTTCTACTTTTGAAGACAATTGACCAATTAGGTATAAGAAAGTAAAGCAGAATGCGACAACATGCGCATTCTGCTTTACCTTCAACATGCTTTAAGCCACAATATGCTTGGATATAGACAATATTTCTTATGGAACATAATCATGACTATATTAATGGAACTATTTTATATGCTCAATTCCAGATGAAACTGTGCACTTTGTTTTCTGTAATTATTCATTGACTATTTTCTTGAAAGCCTCTGTATTTGGTACCAAAATTTAGATCAGTTAACGAACAATATGGCAGGTATTTCAGATTTGGAGAGGTCGTTTAAAGTGGATGTCTTTAAACGAGAATAGACGAAGTATTACAATCAAAGCTGCAAAGTAAGTCTGAGAGCCAGACTGTGTTCAGTTGGGAATTTTATGTCGGTTTATGTGAAATAGTATGATATTTTTTGTCAGTATCGTATGTGTCAATCTTTGCTCATGATTACTTTATAAAGGTGCACCTGTCCCCTTAATGACGTGTTGTCATGATCTGTCCCACAAAGGGTCCCCTATTCTGGACGAGTGTTCGAGCTTGCCGGAGCTAACACAATACGGTCTGTCAGCTGATACCGTACAGTCTTACAGAACTAGACGCTGTTTGAAAACGACGTCGAAGTAACGTCAACGTAATATTCACATTTGTTTGTTGAAACTGCTGTTCTAGGTACAGTGGGGAATCTGTTATTCTTTCCCAATAAACGCGTTTACGCTAAAACTAGTATTTACAGTGCAAACAGTTTGGAGCCAGATCAGACGCCGGGTAACCCGGCGTCTGATCAGGCTCTAAACTGTTTGCCACCAAGATAAGCATGAATTATCAGAATTGTCCAAAAGTTGTACTTTTCTACGTTTTAGTGCTTTGCGTTTGCGTACGTTTGCGTTTAAACGGGAAAGAATAACAGATTCTCCACTGTATCTGTGCACTGTCTGTGGCGATCTGCCACTCCACTTGTATGTTGAAAACGTATGAGGAACCGTGTGAGTGTGCTTCTTTGGTATCGTAACGTCCTACTCACGTTAATGACGTTGTAGTTATGAACAAGCATTGCAAAGACTGTAATTTGCCTATTTTCATTCAATATCGACAAGTTCGTTGTGTACCGATGTGAAGAAAAATGAGTTTTTTGTCTTTGTATAAGGCATACATGTACAAATTTAAGTCATGAAAGTTTTCGGTGACATGTGCATTTTCCCTGAGCTAAACGTTCAAAACATGCAAAGTAATATATTTCCCAATAAACTAGAATTCTCTTCATACTTAGGAATATCGTAGATTTTGTTATCGATGGATAGCAAATAGACATGAGATATTGCGTGCGAAATTTTAAATTGATACCTATCTTTCTTTTGGAATTGAGTATATGATTAAGTGTCGAGCTGACTGCGACTTACCTACAAGTACTGGAACATCTACACCTTCACCATGCACCCAGGCCTCAAAGGGGGCTTCTTTGAGCACGTACCCTGAAATACATATGGTCGGGGTCCATGGTTATGAAACTCTCACTTGTTTAACTAACTATCTTCTCAAACAAATCTGATTGAGCGTTGAGTTTATACCGTTTGCAAAAATGTGCATAATGATAAAAGTATGAAACAGAAATTGAAAACATCCTAGTGTGTAGGTCTGTTCCCAAGGTTACAAAACATTCTTAGTTTTAGAAGTCTGTTCATTCTGAGCACGCTGCTAAAACTAAACATGTTTTTTGTGTGTGATTTATTTACAGTGCTCCCTCTCTTCAACACCCAATGGGAGACAAATAGTGTGTGTGCTGTTCGGAGGGAGTTGTTTTATGGAGAGAGATTGACTTACATTTGCTAACAGTTTGAATCCAGATCAGACGCCGCGATACGCGGCGTCTGGTCTGGACTCAAGCTGTTTGTCACTGGTCACTATGTTTCTTTCTATGTGTCAAAATGTCAATTATGTGACTTTGAGAAAAATAGGAGACGAGTAGTTTAAGAAGACGATATTGTAGCCGTGGAAATGTTGGACATACTTGTCTTGTTTCAGGAACCCCGGCAAGCGTTGTTCAGAGGGCCGTTGTAGGCAGGGAGAACTGTATTTCTTTACAGCCAGTGGTGTACGCGAGGATGGTTTGATTGGTTGTTGCCTAACGCTGGGAAGGTTTCATCAGGGCTACCTTTTCTCCGAATTTTTTCCGAAATCTGCGGATTTTTTATCCTTGCAGATGTTAGCTTTAGTAAAGCAGAATGCGATTTCAACCTGCTTTAAGTAATCGCCCTTGAGAAGTAGAAAAATTAGAAATCGTAGGATTTTACAAGATCAACTTATGGAAGCCCTGTTTCATTATCTCGGGCCCTGTACCAATACTATAACATGATCGGCACCAGGAACTATGCCGGCAGAAAGTCATTCACTAATACGACCACTACATTATGCGTACACCCTGCCGAAATACCGTGTAACTAATAGTGTTTACGAACATGTTCATACTGATCGTGAAATGGTTGGAAATCTAATAAGACGCTAAGTTGTCAATATAAATGAGTTCTCATTGCAAACGTAATAATTTGGTGGGGATGGGTAGCATTTTATTCCATGTAATGTCAGAAAATCCTCTTTTCTCGCGACACCATGAACTTAAATTATGTGTGCCCACGGTCCAATATATGGGACATAGGCAAACGGTGTATACCTTGACTAGACGCCGCATAGTGCGGCGTCAGATCAGAGGCTACACTGTTTGCTGATAGGAATATTAACATAAAACAAAACGAAAGTGAAAATTTAGACCAGAAAGTAAAGAAAATTAACTAATCCAATACATAAGCATGGAACAATCCACTGAATGCAAATGGGTTAATTAATATGCAATATGTTAAAGTTACATTTCTGTAGAGTTCTGTTTTATATACTCATTGCATTATGCAGATGGCTCCATCTGCCATCAACATTTGATAAATAATACAATTAATAAACGCTGGCGAGTCGGTGTCAGGATAAAGTAACCGGCCGGGTTCAGTCCCTGGTGCACCTCATAAGTGCGCCTGTTAGTAATAGCCGAAATGGGTGTAAAGCAGTATCAAAACAAACTACATAGTCATCGCAATAGAGAGGTTTTACGTATATATACACATACCATCAACAATCGCTATTGCACCATCGAAACGTCCTTTGGATGGAAGTTTAAGCTGATCGTCCATGTGCCAATATGGGTATTCGTCCCAAGGAATACTCGCTATAACGTCCTCGGCTGTCAGATTGTACAGACACTGTGCACTAGAGCAGTTGGTATTGCGGACGAAACCGGCATTATCGTTGAAGGCCTCAGCTGCAGTCTTGTTTAAAATGGGAGAAGCGCTCATCATGATGGCGCGACTGAACAGTCCACGACAGAGGGGCGAGGCTAAGAGGGCAAACACTGCCGTGCCACCGGAACTCTGTCCCATTATAGTTACCTGCAGACAATTCAAGATCATTACATATAATTTGTACATGATGGTCGATTTAGCATGGTTCGTAACGGGTAGACAGTTGACGAGAATGACCGATCACTCTCTGTAGAGTTTCCAATATTGACCTACATAGGCACGACCTCATTAGGGGCCATCAAGCTTAACCTAAAGTGACATTTTGAGTTAAAATAAAAAAATAACTCAGGAAAACAAAACTTTTGTTTTCGGGACTCTCCTGGTATCACGTGACGACTCAAAGTCACGTGATATCCACGTGATATCCACTGACATATTTGCTAGTATGGACAATCAAGAGAACAATTCATTGTTGCACATAAACATCTTCCAGTAGAAGTTGTTCACCTGTGAAAGTTTGGAGCAAATCACCCAAGAAGTGTAGGAGGAGGTAGCTGCACAATATTTTCCAAATATCTTCTATGTAGGGAAACTTTTTAAAGGGCCATAACTTATGTCAAAAAAGCTGCAACCCAAACTCCAAACCACATAAACATATTCCTGTATAAGTTGTTAATCTGTGAAAGTTCGAGCAAATCCTGCCAACAGTGAAGGAGGATTAAGCTGCACATTATAGTTTTCCTAAATATTCTTTGTAGAGAAAACATTCAAAGGACCACAACTGTGTTAAACAGACCGCAACTGAAATTGTAATCAACATGAACATCTTCGCGTATAAGTTGTTTAGCTGTGAAAGTGTGGGGCAAATCGGTCCGGTAGTGTAGGAAAAGTTAGCTTCACAATATTTTCCCCCATATATTCTATGTCGGGAAAATTTTTCAAAGGGCCATAACTTTTGTCAAATCCGAAACCACATAACCATCTTCCATTATAAGTTGTTCACCTGCGAAAGTGTGGAGCAAATTCGTCCAGTAGTGTAGCAGATGTTTGTTGCACAGTAGTTTCCCCGATATATTCTATGTAGGGAAAATATTCAAAGGGCCATGACTTTTGTCAAAAAGGTCACAGCTCAAATTCACAACCATATGAACATCTTCCGGTATAATTCGTTCATCTGTGAAAGTGTGGAACAATCACCCATGTAGTGTAGAAGAAGTAAGCTGCACAATATTTTCCCTACATATTATATGTAGGGAAAATTCAAAGGGCCATATCTTTTGTCAAAAAGGTCACAGCTCAAATTCCAAACCATATGAACATATTATAGTAAAAGATGTTCACTTGTGAAAGTGTGGAGCAAATTACCCAAGTATTGAAAAAAGAGTGAGCTGCACGATATTTTCCGTATATATTCTTTGTAGGACAAATATTTTTAAAGGGTCATAACTTTTGTCAAAAAGGTCACTGCTCAAATCCCAAACGACATGAACTTTTCCCAGTATAAGTTGTTCACTTGTGAAAGTTTGGAGCAAATCACCCAAGTTGTGTACGAGGAGTTGGCTGCACAATATCTTTTCTCTGTATATCTTTGTGGGAAAACAATTCAAAGGGCCATGACTTTTGTCCAACTGTTCACAGCTCAATCCAAACCACATGAAAATCTTCCTGTATATATGTAAGCTGTTCACCTGTGAAAGTTTGGAGCAAATCACCCAAGTAGTGTGGGAGGAGTTGGCTGCACAATATCTTTTTCCTATACATTCTTTGAAGGAAAAAAAATTAAAGGGCTTTGACTTTTGTCAAAAAGGTCACAGCCCAAATCCCAAACCACATGAGCATCTTCCAGTGTAAGCTGTTCATCTCCGAAAGTTTGGAGCAAATCATCGAAGTAGTGTAGGAGGAGTTGGCTGCACAATATCTTTTTCCTATATATTCTATGAAGGGAAACATTCAAAGGGCCATAACATTTGTGAAAAAGGTCACAGCTCAAATCCAAACCACATGAACATCTTCCAGTATAAGTTGTTCACCTGTGAAAGTTTGGAGCAAATCACCCAAGTAGTGTAGAAGAAGTTAGCGGACGGAGGGACATATAAACGTCCGTTCGTACGAGACGGTATTTGTGATGGCTAATCCTTTTGTTTTCTGTTGCGTGGCTAGCCACATCAAAAAAGACAATTGGTTTTTTGCTCCAACTTGGGAATAGAATGATCTGGAGGCTAACGCTATCCCTAATCCTATGTCCCACCACTGACCAGGTTAATGTCACAAGAAATGGCCATGTTAATGTCACAGGAGGCGGCCAGGTTAATATTTTTCAATTATGGTCTTAAGAATTTTAGCCACGCTAGTACCTTCAAGTAAGCACGGACGAATAGACAGACGGACAGGAACCAGAACATCAATATGTATCCCTTCCCCTATATAGGGACTTTTTCCGTAACAAGGGACGGCATTTTTCTTCTTATTCACTGCGTTTAACCTAAGACAATTATATATCCTCTAACCTGAACAAATCTTACGACAAAACCAACAAATATTTATAATGTTTATTGTAAAAGTGATTAGAGCACTTTGGCAGACCCATATGAATTAAAAAGAACGGGATTTGTATATTAAATACTTCTTTGATTCTAACTCTGAAAAAACAATTTCAAGCAACTAGATGTGTCAGTATATCGAACACATTTCCAGATATCTGCACATAATTATGCAAAGTTCACAGTTCTTATGATAATGCCACATCTAATCGTTCTATCAAACTGTCTTTAACGTAGCCATCCTTGACACTATCACTAACCCAGCGTCCATGGCGCTTAAACATTCTGTACTTCACTCCAATATTTGTAACTGCACTAGCACAACCAGCTCGCAATGAATGCAAACAAAACTTTGTGACATCTGGAACGTGTGTGGCTTTATAGCCTCAAGAAATTGTTTACGTAGATTTAAATAAGATGTATAACTTTCTTTGTGTTCCGTGGTTAAAAAAATAAGTCCCGAAAACAAATCTTTGTTTTCCATGGTTAAAAAACAATTTAAGTCCCGAACGATAACAATATTTTTGCTTTGTTTTCCAGGGTTAAAAAAAATAAGTCCCGAAAACAAAAATTTTGTTTTCCCGAGTTATTTTTTTTATTTTAACTCGTGTGCATTGACACTCAGATCGCCATAATATCGTCTGCAATGATATTGTCGTCTGCATCATAATTTCATGTCAGATATAGAGCTTTATTTATTGAAGAAATGTCGATAGAAGTGTCAAACAGGTTGGATCCGAACTGTTTATTTCACAATTTGGTGCCATCTCCCATTTGAATCATTAAAACATTATACAAATAATCAAATAATTGCAGTTTATGCTCATCTTTTACGCCAAAACTTGACGTTGTTTATAGTAACGTCATCACAAATGACATCATTTAGTTCCCCGCATTATGTAGCGCTTGTGGTTAAGCTGGGGAAAATATTTTGACGTCATGTGGTATGGAGGATAGATTGATTCCCCATGGACCAAATCCCTTTCCCACATATGCGAACATGGGAGATTATAAGAACCAACCATAAGTGTTGATATAGGATAGGAATTTTCTTCCCCGAGGGTCTAAAATTCATGTAGGGAATTGGCGAGTCCCTGCGTGAATTTTCTGACCAGATGGGGAGAAAATTCCTATCCTTCATCAACAAAACTAATGGTGGATTTTTTGTCCCATTTAAATCATCAAAACATGATACAAATAACGAAACAATTGCAGTTGCTGTGCATTTTTTCCGCAAAAACATGACGTTGTTTAAAGTAACGTAATCAGAAATGACACGCGCCATGCAGCGGTTGTGGTTAACCTGGGCAAACAATAAAAGACGCGACGTGATACCGTATGGAGGATAGAGTTATTCTCCGTGGGGCAAATCCTATCCCACATAGGCGAACATGGGAGAATAACGTCTCCCCCAATATGCATTATATGCAATAACTACATTATACAGTACAGTCGAATCTCGATAATTCGAACTCGCTTTCGTTAGAACATATCAATATTTCAAAGTTAAAACGTGGATTGGTCACGTTTTATCTTTGAATAACGAGTATGTGCGGTTAAAACGATATCGATATATCGAAATTAAACTTATATTCATATGTCGAACTAAGCGAGTTCGAAGTATCGAGATTCGAAACAATACCTGATTCGGGTCTCCTCCAAATAGGTGTATGTTTCGCTGTACCCAGTTCATGCCTGCTATCATATCCATGAAGCCATAGTTACCTGAAGAGTTTGTGTGGGACACCTCTCTCAACATCTCTAGAGCCATAAAACCAAACGCATGTAGCCGATAGTTGATACTCACGATTACCATACCCGTCTCTTTTGCAACTGCCGCTGGTGTAGACTTGCCAGCTATCAGCAGGTTTCCATCTCCCGCCTATAGAGAAAGTCAACCAAACATTCCCAACATGCTCTCACTTCAGGATCCAAGGTTATAAAGACTGTGAGTTGAGTTCGAGATTGTTTTCAAGCATTTCATTGGTCATATTTCATTTTTTGCCCAGTAAAAGCTCAAATCTGACCAATCAAATGCTTGGACCCTGTCTTAAACAAACGCTATATGTTGTGACATTCTTTAGGATGGTTTAGATGAGGGAGCGGGGAAGCCGAATGGTTATAGCCCCTGTGACTGACAATTACTTAGCTTCTCGCCTCTGTTGGTTCGAAACCCAGTCTGGAACCGGAACGCATTTCTCATGTGCAGCTATAGCGAAAGGTCGTTGATTCTGCCAAGTTGCCGATTAGAGCCTGAACCCTCTGATCTGTGTTTTCACTGTTTGCATATAGATATACTATTTGCAAAGGCCGCATATAAAAGGTTAAGGGAGTAAGTAATCGAAATACAGTAAAACCTCTCTTTTACGGCCACTAAAACGAAGGCTAATTGACTGTATAATTAATAGGTGACAGCTTAAAGCAATATGACATTAAAACAGAAAGCTCCAAAAGGAGCTTTCTGTTTTACTGTCACATTGCTTTAAGCAGTCAACTGTCGTTTGCACCTAATAATGAACACAATTTAGTGGTCGTTATAGAGATGTTTAAATGTACTAGCTTTATCCTGAGAGTTCATGTTTTACCTGTAAAGAGCCGCCATGTATCCAGAATAAAACCGGAAGCCCGGCTGCTGAACTCAATGTTGGTGTCCATACGTTCAGGTACAAACAATCTTCACTACCGAAGTACTTATTCCCAGTTGCTGAAGCCTGTCGGTTTTCTTGAAAACAGGAAGAACCAAACGCTCCTGCATTAAACGTGCCTTTCCAGCAATTTTGCCTACCGGGTTCTAAGGCAACTGGCGGCTGCCACCGGAGTTTACCGATTGGTGGTTCGGCATACGGAATTCCTCGAAATTCGAAGCCGGTCTTTCCAACTGGATTGCCTCTAATAACTCCACAGTCTATGCCTACCAGAGCATCTGGACCAAGTATGAAACAGTGTGCGCTGTTTAACAGGACTAGCATAAAAGCAGCCCTGGCCATCCATTGTGCCGCCATTTTGTTTTCTAAATGTGCCAACTGTCAATTGTCAACTGTAACCTTGAACGTGTTTTGTATGTCGTCTGCAGAAAATGCCATCTGCAACAATTTTTCATGTTAGTCTCTCTACATTTTCTTTTAGAAAATATCGATGTTTCAAAAAGTTTGGATACTGATGAGACGTCGAGTTACTCGGCGTCTCATCTGGATTCAAACAGTTTGGAACAGTTATCGTAATTTCGTTGGCATCTTACAGAAGGTTAATGTTCTTCCACCATGGTATCAAATTGTCTATATTTTTAATAAATATTTAGGTACTTTATTGGAGTAAACAGAAGGCGGGTGCCCTAACGTCTGGAAATTGATCATTACACAATTCACTCGACTTATCCTATTTTGATCGAGACTATTTGTAGTTGTAGGTGAATAGTTGAGACTTGCAGTTTAAAGATATTGTCTTATCTTAAAGCTACAATACATGTACTCTCCTCTTACATTCGTCGCGCCTATATTAACGTAAGGTTGAGGACCCCTAGTTAGATCGGGCCAATGTCGGTCAACACGGAACGATCGGCCATTCTCGTCAACTACCGATATGGTATGTGCAAACAGCATGGATCCAGAGCAGACGAACCGTATCGCGGAGTCTGATCAGGATTCATACGATTAGACACTAATATCAATTGGGGTTTTTAAACAAAAAAATCCAAACTTTATTGATAAAAGCACGGAGTAAATACACACATTGTTATCTTGTTTGGGGAGCAGCGGTAATCATTGTTGTCAGGAGGGAATGGTTGTTGGGAGGCCGTTATAGAGAGGGGGCACTGTATACTGTGTAACCTTGTGCTGCACTTACCATTCAGTCTGGTTTTAGTTGTGAATACTGGTGACGACTTAAATCAGGTGAATGTGCAGAGTGTGCCTTTATGCGTATTCTGCTTTATTTTCAGCATGCATTTAGGCTACCATATGTTAGAATATAGGAACATTTTCTTATGGTGCATATTAATGACTGTATAAAGTGTAACTGTCGTCTGAAGAGAACGCATATTCAAGCACAAATTATGGATAGAACAGTGTAGAATCTGTTATTCTTTCCCGTTTAAACGCAAACGTACGCAAACGCAAAGCACTAACATGTAGAAAAGAACAACGTTTGGACAATTCTGATAATTCTTGTTTATCTTGGTGGCAAACAGTTCGGAGCCTGATCAGACGCCGGGTTACCCGGCGTCTGATCTGGCTCCAAACTGTTTGCACTGCAAATAATAGTTTTAGCGTAAACGCGTTTATTTGGAAAGAATAACACATTCTCCACTGTAGAACATTATAAACCCAATTAGACTTAGATCCAAAAAATACCAGAAACAAATTTTAAGAAAATTTAACCCACTGAACCCTGAGAAGCAACTTAACAAAAAGAATAACTAGTAAGTCGAAACTCTAAGACACCAACGGTAATTAATCTATATTAAGTAGGCAAGGACAAACAAAGCAGAACTGAATCGGATTGGACGTTAAAAGCAATCCCCCCATGATATTACATACATTGTAAGAACAGGCTAGAGCTATCCTTTGTATGTGAAGAGGGATAAATCTATTAATAAATGTGATATTTAATAAACCATATGTTAACCCATTGAACCAAATAATATCAACACGCATTTTAGCAAACATCCCCCAGGCTAGGCGGAATCAGAGTTTAAGAAAAGTTGGGGCTCCCCTCACCACGCGCAGGGAGGATAACTCCCAAATAGCCCAAACATACAAGGTCAATAAACTTAACCCATTGAACCATTTGCTTTTAAAGGGGGTAAAGGTGTTTTTGTCATTTTTGTTTATTGTTTTCAGGGTTTTTTCAGATAATCAAACCCATACACAGATGGGTTACCAAATGTATTTGAGTAAAATGTTAAATTCTTTGATTTAGGCGGGATTTTAAAAAATATCGGAAATAGGGTTAACCCTTTACCTCATAGCCTGTTTCTAGTTTTGAAGACAGGTGATCACTTAAAGCAGGTTGAAAGTAAAGCTGAATGTGCCTGAAGGCACATTCGGCTTTACTATCAGCCTGCTTTAAGCTAAAATCTGCTAGGCTATATAAAATATTTGTAATGGTAATTGTTCATGAGGGTATACTCTGGAACTATTTTCTTCAGCGGAGGAATAGATTAAATACGCTAAAAGTCGCCTCTATGGGGGAAAAGGTTAAAGGAAACTAATTCATGATCCCATAGCCAATCAGAAATGAATGTGTGAAACCTGAGCGAAGGACGAATAACTGACACCTTCGGGCAGGTGACACATATACAAACCATGTGCTGATGAGCTCAACTGTGACACTATTTGGAAATCAAACAAATCAGATCACAGTGTGCAACATAGGGAACAAATCAAACTAGTCAACCCCGTCCCCCTCCCCCTCCCCCAGCACCAAAACCAAACAAATCCCTCAGAGCCCCTATGATTCTCTTTGTTGCAGGCAGTGACCAAATAACAACGTACGCTTTCCATCAGAATTTGACCGTTAAAGCTGAGCTAACTAGCACACACGGGCAGCAAGATATAGCAAGTATCCGGGCATGTGCGGCGCTCGGGCTGGAGGCCCCATGGGGTGCACGGTCGAACAGGCGGTGGTTTAAATACCACCGTATGGTCGTACGGGCGCCCTGGGGCTGATTGGAACGGACCGAGCACTGCACTGGCTACCAGGGCCCAGAACCCGGATACGCACAAAGTAATATGGGTATTGGATTTGGAAGCCTGGGTGGCCGAATCTGAACAAGGCTCGGAAATAGTCGGACATGTCTCCAGTGGGAGCCCCGGATCAGATAATGTGCATCCTGAAACTGTTCATAGCCAACCAGAACTAGGAACACCTCCATGACGAGACAGCATTTCCTCCTTCTCGACGACCAGCGGCAACAAACACCCCTTTTCAGGCCCACCACAGCAAAGTCCATACAGTAATAGGCATGATGATGACCATAGTCTCATTCCTGACGACAATGGGATTACGCAGCTGGAAAAGCTTATGCGGGACTTTAAACCTTAGCAGCAGCAAAAACAACAACAGAGAAAGCATATTTTTAAGGTGTTAAAAAGCGCTTCCAGTTAAGTCTAATCCATTTTGGACTTGTTAGGGGTATTGTTAGATCAGTGCAGCCCCTGATCAGAGAGGTCTTGTTGGAGCCCTCCGATCAGAACTTACACTGTTTCAAATGACAAGCCTTAGCGTATTCTTTACAGGTACAGTGGAGAATCTGTTATTCTTTCCCAATAAACGCGTTTACGCTAAAACTATTATTTCCATTACAAACAGTTTGGAGCCAGATCAGACGCCGGGTAACCCGGCGTCTGATCAGGCTCCAAACTGTTTGCCACCAAGATAAACATGAAATATCAGAATTGTCCAAAAGTTGTTCTTTTCTACGTTTTAGTGCTTTACGTTTGCGTACGTTTGCGTTTAAACGGGAAAGAATAACAGATTCTCCACTGTACGTGTACATTGTTTGTGAAGGGCGCATTTATAAGGTCACTAGGGGTCAACGAGTTAACAGCAAACGTTATCGTTTGTGTTCATATTAGATTACTCTGTGTCATAATGTGACAGTTTTGGCACCTTTCAATATACACATATCAGTGCGGTACCAAGTTCAATACCGTGTCGGGACAGTGCATGTATGTGAAAGGGTAAACTGAACGCCTGAACGGACACGTAGGTTTTCTTTGAATCGCTTGCTAAAAAGCAAAATTTGAAAATTATGATCTTGCCGAGACCGTCTACAGGGTACCCAGTAAAGCCTCATAGACCTGTTTTAGTGAAGTGTTCAAGCCTTAAAACTAGAGACATAATTTTATCGGCTTTTCGCGAAGCGCGTAAAGAGGTTGAAACCCAGCCATCCTTTAGAATTGGTGAATATCTACCAAGAAGTGTGTCTTTAGCACGAAGCAAACTTTATCCTTTCTTCAAAGAATCTTTAGACAGCCAGAAGAAAGCATTCTTCAAATTTGACTGCTTGATTGTTGATGGCATGACTTACGTTTATGACGACGAGACTAAGCTACTGTCGCATTAAACAAATAGCAAGGTGGTCAACGCCCAGAATACCATATTGTAAATGACATTTCTTTATGCTCATTGAATGTTCGTGGTTTGCGTAAGTTTAGAGAACACAAATTTTTATTGAGTATTGTTCTAAATTTGATATCGTCGTATTTTGTGAGACCTTTCAAACTGCAGAAGATGAATTGCCAGATTTCATAAACTACGACAGCCCGAGAAAAATGGTCAAAGGTTACCGTGGAGCTGGTGGTGTGTCAGTGTTCATAAAAAAAAACTCGATAGTTGAGAGCGGCATGCTTTTAAAAACGTATCTTCTCAGAATTTGAGGAATTTGCTGTATTCATCATTTACAAAAGTAGGGTTAACTTACCAAAGCTTATCGTGATATGCTGCTCATACATTGCACCGGAGGGTTCTCCTATTTATGATGTTGCGGCAATAAATGGAACTGAAAACTTTAATGATAAACTTACACTTATTGAATCTGACTTTGGTGAAGTTTCGTTTATCATAGCGGACGATCTAAATGCAGGAGTCAAATATATAGCTGACTTTATTCCTGAAGATAATAATTGACTTAATATTTTGCGAGCATGTAGATTATCCTGGTGACCGTTCAATATGACACGCGCAAGCCGTGATACTGAATCTAATAAATTTTGGTATATCCCTCTTAGAACTATGTCAGACACGAGATGTACATTTTCTAAATGGGAGATTCAGCGACTCAAATGGTGAAATCACATGCACAGCCAACAATGGTAGTAGCAGTGTGGATTATATTATTGCATCTACCGATTTGTTTTCTCTTGTACAAGATTTTGTAGAAGAGGATCTTGACATTTCAGATAATTTCCCCTTACTTTGATTATTAAAAATACCGCAAAAAGTTTGAGTCACGGATGAAACTGATATGGAAGGCCGCAGTAAGCTTTCATCAAGATTGTGCTTCA
This sequence comes from Gari tellinella, assembly GCA_922989275.2. NCBI lineage: Eukaryota > Metazoa > Mollusca > Bivalvia > Cardiida > Psammobiidae > Gari > Gari tellinella. The sequence continues at coordinate 61,294,947 of OV277858.1, forward strand.
AGTTGAAGAGCACTTAAGAGAAGACTTCTTACAAACCTTTAACAGACTATTCCAACCATTTCTTAACAGAGATAGTGTTTTGCAAAGCCAAGAGGACTTTGTGGATATTATTCAAACTGAAGGTCAATGTATGCGCGTTAAAATCCATTGTAGACTTAGCGTTACTGCAACCAATATTCAACCAGATTGGTGGGATTCTGATTGCAGTAAAGCCAATACGAGAAATATCGAAACTTACGAAAGTATCCTTTGACTAACTTATCTTCTGACTTAAGTGAATATATACATAGTCGTAATATTTTCAAGAACTTATGTCGAGCTAAGCGTCTTCTGCACGAGAGACGTCGTCGCGATATGCTAGTGCAAAGTAGACGAACCCCTAAAGAATTCTGGAAGTGTAATAAGTCCGCAAATAAGAGCACAGATAGCGACTGCAATAGTGGCCTTATTTCTTCTGATGACTGGTTTCACTTCTTCAAGTCGTTAAACGCAGCTCCTATACTTGATTCAAATGAACATGGTAATCTTTTCCAAAATTACGAGCCTCCAGTGATCAAAGATGATACATTGAATGCGGAAATTACAAATGAAGAAATATTAGACAGTATTAATTCGCGTATAAATTCGTGGCAGATGGGACTTGCATGGAAATGTTCAAAGCAACTCTTAATCTTACACTTCCGTACTTACATAAATTGTTTAAAAGTGTTTTAGTTGAAGGAACAATCCCTCATGATTGGTGCCTCAGTTTAATCACACCAATCCACAAGAAAGGTACACATGACAACCCAAACAACTACAGGGCCATCTCGGTGGTTAACAGTCTAAGTAAGATTTTTGTGAAATTTTATGTAAAAGGTTGAATTGTTGGGCCGAAATAAACTCTATCATTGATGAATCCCAGGCTGGGTTTCGCGTCGGTTATTCTACTACAGACAATATATTCAGTCTTAGTGCTCTGATACAAAAATATTTGTCTAAGAGAAATGGTAGATTCTATGGGGTTTTTACATTGACTTTTACAAGGCGTTTGATAGTTGCGGTCACCAGCAATTGTGGAACAGTTTAGTTAAAAATGACATACGGCAAAATTGTAAGAGTTTAGCTGTCTTCAAGTCTATGTACTCTCGGTTGAAATCTTGTATTAAACTGAAAGACGGTTTGACACACTATTTCATTGCGAAATTGGTAAAAGACAAGGCTGTGTGAGTTCCACAATAACATTTTCTCTTTTTATAAATGACCTGTTGACATACATCAAAATGCACACCGAACGTGGAATGTTTTTAAACCAGAGTGTAGAAGACGCACATGCCTTTATGTTTGCAGACGATGTTTCCACTTTTGCTGAGACTGTAGTTAATTTGAAACACAAAATATGCGCTATAGAACAATTCTGTGATTTCACCTTGATAAGTCAAAGATCATAGTTTTCAGAAATGGTGGCCACCTTAGACACAATGAGCGTTGGCTTTATAAAGGGAGATAAATAGAAGTTGTGCCATATTACAAGTACTTAGGGGCTTTCTTCACATCGCAAGTGTCTTGGACAAAAACAAAGTCTATGCTTTCTGCTCAAGCTCAAAAGGCAGTTCATGCTATTTACCGTTATGGCAAACAGTTTGGGTATTTTGCACACGTTGATGCATTCAAATTGTTTGATGCAATTGTAAAACCAATTTTAGTCTATTCTTCACCACTATGGGGCTACAAACCGTGTAGTGAAATTGAGAGAGTTCACATACAGTTTTGCAAAAAACTAGCAAACTTAAACCACAAGAATGTTGCTAACTTTTTCCCACTGAGTGAGTGTGTAATATATCCTTTGTCTACGACGTATATGACTTTGTGTGTTAAGTATTGGATACATCTGTTATTCATGTCAGACGAGCGCTGTCCCAAGCAGTGTTACATGATGTTGAGACGTTTAGATGAATGTGGAAGGACCACTTGGGCAACACATGTAAATCGCCTCTTGTTTGAGTTTGGGTTTGGGTATGCTTGAATAGCAAATGACGTTGCAAATCCCATAGCCTTCATTAAGCTATTTACAGAAAGATTGATAGAGTGTGCCCAGCAAAACACGTGGGCAGACATAAACTCATCCTCAAAGGCTATAACATATAGACTTTACAAAAGTGCATTAAACCCTGAAAAGTACTTATCGATACATATGCCTTTCAGCTGTAAGAGAGTTTTAGCAAACTTCAGTTGCTCAAGTAATGAACTCTTGATTGAAAAGGGCCGCCATGACAATATCGATCGAGAGCTCCGATTCTGTGTACATTGCATGAGAAACAATACATGTATATATATATACTGTTGGGGATGAAATGCATTTTTTGCTAATATGTCCATTGTATATTTACGTGAGGATAAAATACTTCATGGATCAATTGATTGACAATATTGTGAGTAACCAACACCTTTTTAAGAACATGATGTCGGACACTAGAGCTGAAGTGTATTAGTTATTGCCAAATTCCTAGAGAAAGTGTTTTTCAGAAGAGACTTATGGTTACAGAAGCCAATTCTAGAATGTCAAACTAATACTGCTTTGATAGTTTGGGTATGTGCGGGTTTGGTTGCTGTTTTGTATTGATGACGTTATGCGGAAGGACCATAATTGTACCCGACAATCGTGTGCACTTGGTGTGCACATAGCATCAATGCCATTAAGCGAACTTAAGTCTTATTCACTTACATATATTGATACAGTCATGTAGGAGGAAACTGTAAATGGTTTCAATGTACATTGTATTGTATCATTGTTCACGTTTAAAATGTATGCATTTTCTGTTAACATTATATGTAATACTGATGGTATTTTGGGCCAGAACCTTGAACTACAAATAAAATCATTGTCATATTGTCATATGTCATATTTGGATATTCTAGTTGGATGGAACACATGAGGTACAATTCGGGACAACGAGAATGATATAATTTCTTATGTATATCAGTTGAAATATATTTTTCCATATCGTTGTAAAATAAATACTGTTCTACCTATCATTCTTTAGATGCGCTTTCTAACACCTTATATATGTTACAGGGATAACGTGTATTCAGGGAATACATGAAATCACTATAAAATCAGGGATTTAACGAAAACCCTAAATCTTCCAGGGAAAAGGCGTTATTGTGAAGTTTTTCATTGGTTTTTTTTATAAATAATTGGCAGTTAATTTTGGTTAAGTAATGAATTTTACATTGTTTAGTTCATTATAGAGTTTAAAGTCAAATACCACACTATTAAATATTTTGTTAAATCTTATTTACAAAACAGATGTCTTTGTTTTTTAATTGTCCTGGCTTATATGCACACTGTTCACTTTGTTTTATTCACTTGTACGAGAAACTTTGTATGAACGTTCATTAGACTATGATATTTCTAGAAAGCGTGATGTTTTAAACCAAAAAAATGTCATGATAATACAAATCTATTTATATGATAAAAAGGGATAATTCATCAATTCCCTAAAACGCCCAGTGACTACGCGTATTCCCTAAATTTCCCCGATTACACGTTATCCCATAACATATCCATAGCTTCGCTGAAGAAAATACTTTCATTTGATGTAGTCATGAGTATGTACCATAAGCAATAGTATCTATATCCTAGCAGGCGAGAGCTTAAAGCAAGTAAGGATGAAAGAAAAGCAGAATGCATCTTAAGTGCATGCTGCTTTTCTTCAAACCTGCTTCAAGTGGTCAACTATCTAAACCACTAGAAACATGCTATATTATTATTATACCAGATTTATATAGCGCTCTTTTCACACAGGGGTAGTGCGTTCAAAAGCGCATATATATCCTATAGAATAGAATATCCTTAAACTTACATCTTTCCAGTAATGATATAGTGTATGGTACATAGGACAACCTTGCGCTTGTCAGGTGAACATGTATATATTAAAAGAACACTGACGGACGTGGCCCAGTGATAGTACACTTGACTACGATGCCAGGGTCGCGAGTTAGATCCCCCGCAGGACCAAGTCCTTCGGATGAGACTTTATAAAAACCGAGGTCTAATGTACCAGTGTTTTACACTGGGCATCTAAAAATCGAGCTCTCTTTCTCTTTCTTTCTCTCTCTTACTCTCCTTTTCTCTCCCTCTCTCTCTCTATCCCCCCTCTATCTCTTTCTCTCACACACTCTCTGCGCGTCAAATTAGCCAAATAATTGCAGAAACAGACCTTCACAAGCAAACAAGCAATATTTTCATTTGGGCAAATTATAATCTTTACTGTACATGGTAAATAACTAATTGTTAAAGCAGTTTCAATAGTACTCATGATGACTGCTTCCCTCGACCGCTGTTATTCTCTTGCCCGAGAAACAAAACTTTCAATTGTGTCTTTTCAAAGTCTTGTCCACTATATCTTAAAACGAATGTTCTAGAGGGTTGTCAGAGATTTGCCAGCATACACTGTCAAGTCATAGCACTCGTGATAACTGTCTGTTTTGTAACAAACGATTCAAACAGGTCAAAATAATGAGCCGGGATACTTATTTTCACGTTCAGAACTTAAATTTTAATTAGTCTTATTTTTCTGTTCGATTAATCTCAAGTTTAATTATAATTTTCTGGTTATAATCTCTATGGAAATTCCCTTGTTCATACTTTTGTTTGACCAAATCAAGTACAAGAGTTGAGGGTAAAACTAAAATTAAGCTGTTTAGTACAATGTAAACTTTAAAACATGGACTACTGAAAATATATATAACACATTCATTACCCGACGTACTAACGGCAATACAATAAGTCGATACGGACCTGGTGCCCGTTTTATAAAACGTCGTACGACAAAAATGGTCGTAAGTCAGATTCTAAAAATATCAATTATTGGAAAGACGATTCCTAAGAGATGTCACAAGACAGGATTAGATGGAGAAATCAGAAATTACATGTATTTTAAAGTTTTGACTTATGACCGTTTTTGTCGTACGACGTTTCATAAAGCGGGCCCAGGGTGCTGCTTTATCAGGAGGTCGTATCTAGCAAGGAGTGGATGAAACTTTATTATGATGGGCTCCACATAAGGGGAGTATTTGAGAAAAAAATCTTTATTTTTGCTTTAAAAAAATTCTGAATAAGGGGAGATCCTTTGAAAGCACAGAAAACAAAGCAAATACTGAAAATTGCAGACTCGGTTTAATTGAGTCTGTTCATGAGCAATACTGGAATATGCAACAGTGCTCACGCCCCCTAGCACCAGCTTAAGCGGAATTCAACTTTCAACTGTAAATGCGCTGAAATCAATGATTCCAAAGGACCAGAAAGTATAACAACACTGAGAATGAAGTACGGGGCGACCTTTTACAGCCGCCACACAAGCACTTAACATCTGCTGTTGTGAATTATATAAATCTGAATAAGGGGAGAATAAGTTGTTCAAACCAGATCTTCGAGACGATTCTTTTGAGTAGTAATACCATACAACTTGGTACTGAACTGAGTAAAAATTGTTGGATTAATTCAGTTTAGTCGACCTTGTCTAAAGTCCTGATAATATGGCTTTGGCTGGGCGTAAAAACGAGCATTAACGTTCACTGCCGATCTCGAAAACGCATTTGCAAACAGTTTGGATCCTTTCATTTTTTGTTCACTTATGATTTTGTATTATATTGACAAATCAATGAAGCTCCTTTCTATCTCAACGTCCTTACTTTCTGCATATCGTTTTAATATCTACATGTATTTATATTGAACAAACTGTTTAATGTTTTTGTAAATCTGTAAATCATCAGTAGATGAGCAATAACATACACTTATTATCAAACTGAGAATACAGGTAGATAATAATTCTAGATAATAGAACACATGGTTGTTTAATGCAAGATTATTTTAAAGAAAAAGGCTCTAAACGGAATTTTCTGTATTGAGGTTGACATCAATTAAGCTGTCTCGTATCTTAATAATTTAACTTCTATGAAATGGCAGATAAACGTCTCTATCTATTTATGATTTAGTATAAAATCAGCGGCTCTTTCTGCTACCATGACGGCTGGAGCATTAGTGTTACCGGAAACTATGAACGGAAATATAGATGAATCTGCAATACGTAGCCCTTTGATACCCTTGACGCGTAACTTAGGATCCACAACTGCAGATGGGTCATTTTCACTACCCATTTTACATGTGCCAGACTGGCTAAACATTGAAAAAAGCACGTGGCGCACGAAACAATTCCAGTAGTCATCACTGCGGAATTCATGACGTGAACAGAAAGACATTTCCATATCACTGACACTTGCACCGATACTTCTCATGCTTTCTGATTCAATAAGTCGCTCCCAGATTCGTATAGCTTTTACTAAATCATCAGCATCTCTCTTGTCGGCCAACATATTCAAATCTATTTTAGGATCATCAAATGGGTCTTTACTCCTTAGTCGAATAGATCCAGTGGTTCTTGGATTCGACAGACTAAGAAGCATACTAAAGCCATGTGCATCAGGATCGTTTACATAAAGCTCGTTAGCAATTTCGTCTTTGTAATTCAATAAATTTCCTCCCAATAAAAAGTTAAGAAATTCAATCTGCATATCTGGTTGTTTTTTATCTGTAATGTTAGTAAACTGTAGAAATGCTGTTCCACCTAAACCTGACATTGTTTTCGGGCCTTTACCGAACATATACTGTATTTCAGACCACCAACTTGTCACCAAACTAGGAGTTAAATCATACGGTCTGTTTATCGTGTTGATGAGCAGAACAGCGGGGTGATCAAGAAGGTTCTCTCCAACAGGTAAGTCAGCTATCACAGGTATACCGGTCATGGTCAAATGGTCCTTAGGACCAATACCAGACAGCATAAGTAAAGCCGGAGAGTGTATAGCACCAGCAGAAACAATAATCTCTTTTCTCACTCGCACATATCTCTTCCTCCCGTCACGAATAAAGTCAAGTCCGACTGCCCTGCTTGTCTGTATATGTAATTTGGTTACAAAACTACGGACAGATATATCAAGATTGTCTCTCTTTTCTTTCCCAAGATATTCCATGCTCGTACTTGAGCGCACACCGTTTCGTATATTATACTGTACTTTACTGACACCTATGATGTTGTCACTGTTGTAATCTTTAATGCTATATCCAATTTCGTGTCCAGCTCGTAAGAAAAAATCTTCAACTGGTGTGCCAGTCACGAATGAAACCGCCATAGGTCCTTCTGAAGCATGAAATGGAGAAGTTTTCAACTCAGATACTTGGATGTCCTCGGATTTTAAGAAATAAGGGAGTACATCCTTGTAGCTCCATCCCTTACAACCACTTGCAGCCCAGCGATCATAATCGGTAGGGCTTCCTCTTGTATAAAATGCACCATTTAGCATACCCGTTCCTCCAAGGACTCGACCTCTTGGAATGTAAACCCTTTGTCCTTTCATTCCCAAATGACCATGGACCTGTGGCTCTGTATAAAAACCCCAATCATACTCTGAAAACAGTGCCTCAAACCACCTTACCGGGACAGCGAATGAGTCTCTTTCGCCATAGAAGCCACCTGCTTCTAGCAATAGCACTCTTGCACCTTTGTCTTCGGCTAATCTCGCCGCTACCACCGAACCAGCGGAACCGCCGCCAACAATGACATAGTCGTACTCATCGTCAATACTGTCTGATAAAATAGATCGGTCAAACAACGTGGACTTCTGTTGGTTCCATGCTATGAAAAGCCCAACCAGTAGCACTACCAATGTTTGAGCTTTGCTTAACATTCTCTGTTCCTGAAAGTGAAAATGATTTAAAAGCAGTATTGAAGAGTTGTCGGAGGACAAAAAAAACTCCATTTTGGGGGTTTGGTGAGGGTTAAAGAAAAAATGGAATAGTAACACAATATGATTTCTCTTAAGAAATAAATGACGTTCTCTGCGGTTTATGGAAGTATAAACCCCTTAGTTTTATGGTATATAACCGAAGGTGCTCGCGATAAACTTAGCTGTAACTCCTCGGAGGCTTATGCTCGTAGAAACCACAGAAAGGCGCCTTTAGGGCTTATATTTATATTTCATATGCTTCGTTGTCAACCAATATTCATACCAAAGAGATCTTGACTAAACAAATTATGTGCTTGAATATAGTTGAAATATATATGGTATGATAATCCCAAACACATGGATTTTAATTGAATTACAAATTCAGGCTTTTTAACCAGTAAGAAATCGCTCATTGCTTTGAAAAGACTAATGAGATATTGAAGATAAACAATGTCACTTGAATGTATGTAAACCAAAGCCTCTCGCGTTACGCGGCGTCTGATCTGGATTCAAGCTGTTTGCAAATTTCCCTCCCTATAACGACTCCCTCCGAACAACGCACACAATTGTTGTAGATAGTAGATAATGAAACATCACGGTTAACTTATTCTAATCTAAAACTTCCAATGGACCTTTCAAGTTTCCGATAAGGTCTAGTCCATTTTTTAAACATTTGGGCTGTTTTCAGTACAACATATTGCAAAAAAGGCAATCAATGCAACCCTGATCAGATAAAGGAGCCATCTGATTTAAGTCTTCATTATATGAATATGACAAATCTACTGTTCACAGAAAAACTGTTTGTAACTCGGTCGGGACGAGTATAGTCTTCGCTAGGATTGATTGGGTTAGTACGAAGGGCGTTCATTTAATTATGTCACTATTGCGTTTTCGGCCCTTTTACTAACACGTGCGCATTAAAATTGTGTTTGCTATACAATGAAGTGATTGTCTATATTTACTGAAAATTCCGTTTGAATCCGTAAAGCCGTTTAGAAATAATTAAAGATTTAAGTTCGTCCGTTCATAGACACTGGCTAATGTGGAATATGCAATGGGCGTACGGTGAAATGAGTGCTTAGAGTAAAAGTGGAATAATTTTGAAGATGTCGATTTCATAGATGTATTTTGAACTTGATTTGATAAATGGAAGATGTGCAGTGTCATGAATGTCATTTTCCAATCAAATCAAACAATTTAAAGATTACTAGTTTTTACTTAAGAACTTCCACTATTCATTATGGTGGGTGCCAAAGTTAAAGCTGCTGCTGTGGTTGATCTATTAAAACAGCACCCAAGACATGCATTTAAATGTATAACTAACAGTGTTGGTGAAATATCGGGTTTATATCATATGCTTTTGAGACGGGAGTGTAAAGTTAGAATTTGTTTTGTTTGGTGGACCCATCATCTTTTCATTGAGAATAAAACTACATACTCATGAAAAACGTTGTAAAATCCTTGTCGAAAAGCAGAAATGTATACAAATTACACATTTCTGAGCTGCCTTAAAGTGATTTATAGTTATAAGCAACAAATACTAATAATTTTATCGCCAGATGATGCGTAAATGCAAATTTAGGTTATTGCGAAATACTAAAATGCGAGGGAAAAAGTTTTAAATGCAATTTCATTCAAAATCTGATCAAGCATTACTTAAATTCAGAAATCAATCAACCGAAAAGTTATGAGGAGGGATACTAATGACAATGTATTGAAAAAAGCAGTATTAGGCAAATCATTAATCTGCAATCCGAATTAAAAGATATGCCTCATAAATAAAATTAAAGCTTTACCCGACGTGTATAATGGTAAATGATTTCCTGAAAATAAAACGATAACTCAGCTACCCCGTCTGTTTTATTCACCGCAATATAGTTTTTATATTTAGTTTTCGTTCCTTGTATCGAAGAAAGTTGACTTTTTATGCTGAGCCATCACTCAATGTAAGCCGGGCCGTGCCGTTTTACAGTATGTGCGGGGTATACCTAAAATGGGCTATTTCCCCCTTTTTAAATTCAAATTTACATACTTAAATAATATATTTCTGTCGAAGAGAAATGTTACTAAAGGTTGGACAGAACGAAGTATGCACGAATCTCATATTGTGCCTATAAGGACCCCAGTGACATGATCAAATGAACGTCCCTCGTATATATGTATATACTTTGGCATCAGTACATGTACCGTTCCACACTTTCCGACAGCAAGTGTTAGTAATGTCTGGGTATATGTATGTAGGTTTGAACATAATCAATACAATAATATGTAAATATCACATCTCACAGAGGATGAGAGAACGGATTGTTCACCCGAAACAAGTAATGTCAACTGAGGCGTCAGCCGAGGTTGACATCTACTTGTAGAAGGTGAACAATCCGTTCTCTCATCCACTGTGAGATGTTGTATTTATTTAATTATACCAAACAAAAATATAGATTTAATTACCACTGTTTTCAATACAGAACATCGATCGCGAATATTTGTGTCTCTATTGACTGCTGTCTCCTATGCTCATAGAGCTAAAACTTAAAATATATATAAAGCCCATAAATTGCTATTACAGAATTGTTCTTTCTGGCTTACAAACTAGTTGAAACTCCAAATACGGTATAACATTCTTTAAAATAATAATAACTAAATAACATCTAGGTCATTTCTACGTTTGAATACACTCTCTGCATGATCTGAATCAGTTAAATGTTTGCCGTATTCTCGGGGTTTCTGATTGGTTGCCAAGGCTTGTTGTTAGTGAGGTGGTAAACTCTTCAGTTCAGCAAAAGTTTTTAGAATCACTTTAAACCTATCATACTGAAACTTTCTGCGCCTGTGGCGTCCTATTTTGCTTTTTATTAAGATTTAACACTCTATGCGTTAGTATTACATGTAAGTAAATGTCAATATGCAACAGGTTTTACATGTGAAATTTCAAAAAATAAGATAATTCAAATCCATTTGATGTTTTATGGGTCCATTCCACATTTAGAAGTTTATCAGAGGAAAACAGATGATAAAAAAATTACGTATATTGCCGGATGTCAGAAGTGTCCATTTCATACGTATCCATAACCCCCGACAATACTAGAAACCCTGAGAATACGAGACAGGAAGATATTGAAATTTTTTATTATCCTTTGTAGGATTTGGACAAAGTGAGGTCTCATTCATTGATTTAGATTATACCGAGTTTATTGATGATTTTATTCGTATTTACGGTAGAAACAGATAGAGGAGTCTGCCTTTGAGTGTCTATGTTGATGCAATGGTTACTAAGCAAGGGAAGTAACCGATACGGGAACCCAGGCCGAATAAGCGGCCGTTTCGTAATGTCTGTAGCATAGTTCGATGTTTTAATCCACTTCGCGTTGTGTTACCCAGGTTCATGGATCTGCTTTATAACAAGGCAAACGTTTCAGTCTAGCTTTTATTTCCTAAACAGTTCCCAGGCACGTCTCTATAAACCAGTATATCTAACTTAACCCTACATCTCTCCAAGACCTGTACTTAACGTATCCCTACATCTTGCCAGTTCCAATTCAACCTCAATTCTCTAACAGAGCGCGCACGCTCGCTATATACAGTCTGTAGGAACTCGAATGAATAACGCTAGAGCTACGTAACACATTCCAGCCACGTCCTAGCAACGTAACCAGGCGTAGTCTTACGATCTCTTGCTCCCTAATATGGGAATCTTTCCCCGGCTCTAAATATGTAATTAACCTATCGATTGACGTAACATCCGTTGTTATGCAATTTGCATAACGGAAGCGTGGGATGACAGAAAGTTGCCTTTTCCGGGATAAGAGGAGGTACCAAAGTCTTACTAATCAGTGACGTAGTTTGACCTTTCGTAATCCCCCGCACATTCTAGAAGGCGTGACGTAGATTGAGTAATAATTTATTTTAAGAACGTATGCTAAAAATAACCACTGAAGAGATAAGATGTTTCTCCAGCATTTTCTGTCTGCTGCTATAAGGTAACTACGTTACATGTCACGCGGGCCGGAATGTGATGTTAGCCATGTAACATTACGGATTTTCACCTTCTGACATCACATTAGGCCATATAGTAGATTAATCAAGTGAGGTATAATAATATTGGAGTAAATTTCTATGTCTATGCATGATTTAAACTTTCAGTTTTAAGGATCATATCAGGGCATTCTGTATAGATTTCTATATACATGTAACCCTTTAATAGCGCCTTTGCTAACATTTGCAAACAGTTTGGATCCATATCAGACGACTCGTTAGGCGGCCTCTGACTTGGGTTCGATCTATTTGAAACTCATCTTTACTTTTCTTTAATTAAAATAATGTATAAATTATTAATATATATTTACATTCGTCATGTAACGTTTTCTAAGAGCGAATTGAAAATATGATAATTTTTTATATAATTCTCAGTAAACCTACAAATTGAAACTGGTTCCAGTCAGGTAGAACAGGGACAGGGTCACCGCCGGAGAGATACCGACCTAGCGCCCAGCTGGTGGTTGCTATGGCGTGTAATTAGGCTGAAAAACACATCTGCAACCTATTGTTTAAAATATGCTTTAATAACAGATATTCAAGTTGCATTTCTTATGTTTTATAAGTGTCGTTAAGCACACGGAGACAGTTTACTGGGTAAAGGACTGAATGTGATATACAACTCCAAAACATGAATTTGGGGCTACTTTTTATAACATATATAATAGAGATCAAATGGCTGTTACATCCAGGATTACATCTGTCAAACATATTTGACCGGTATATGCTATATTCATATACATGAAACCAATATTGTCTATATTCACAAGGAAAAATATGAAAATATAGACATAAGCAATAAACGACGTGTTTTTTGCGATTTACGGTATAGTGTACGTATGAGGTTAGCTGGGCGCGTGTACGGAACCTACCCAGCTAACCTCATGCGTTTACAATCCCGTAAACCGCAAAAACACGTCATTCATTTCTTAAATGATTAGTTGTGCAGACGACAATTCCAAACCGGACGATGTACGGGCGGGATAGGGCTTTTAAAGCGTGGATGGTTTACGTCAGTTTGTGTGACAAATAGTTAAGATCCTGATCAGTTGGAAATCAAGTCGCACTGAGAACAGTAAAAATCCAGAAAGATATAGGATATGTCATGAGTCGATCTTTGAGAAAGCTGATCTTAACCGAGTCTAGAATTGAAATGTTATTAAGCGATGCTGACATCAGCTTCTCAGTGACAAATTATTTTTCTCACACATCCTACGATTTTATGGTATTTTAAGTAATATTGTATGTGACGTCATCAAAGTGATCGCAATCATGTTTGAGACAAAGGTCGTTTGTCGCTATTGAAAAGAGGGGTATATATGTTATTAAATAATGTATTAACTTTTTTTATTTAAAGCACGTCTAAAATAAAACATTTGAATTTGGCAAACTGTAACCCGACTCCAGTCGGAAAGCAAACTGTGCGCTAACTATTATGTCGTCTGCTAAGCGTTGTTGTCTGCAATAGTTATCGCAGCTGTTATCTTTATTTTCTTTCAGAAAAAATAACCAGAGTTTATCAGTTGCCAATGGACCAGGACGTATCTAATTACTCGGCTGAATTTCAATTGTTTGCAACAGTAACTACAACAGACCTTAACCGCTAAAAGGGTTACCATTTCCCTGCCGCAGGGCTGCCATAAGTTGACATGAAAAATCCTAAGATTTAAAAATTTGCATTTTTTAATTGCGATTTAAAGAAACGTACCTTTACCCCAGAGCTTGTTTCTTTTGTTGTTGACATGCGACACCTTAAAGCAGGCTGTAAGTAAAGCAGAATGCGTCTGAGTGCGCATTCTGCGTTACTTTTAGCCTGCTTTAAGCTACCTTGTACTGAAGAAAAAAATCCGAAGATGTAGGAAATATCCGGAGAAATGGCAGCCCTGTCCTGCCGAATGAGACTTGGCTAACACTTGTAAACAGCAAGGACGCAGATCAGACGTTACATTAATGTAGCGTCTGACTGGACCAAAACTGTTTAACATTTTTCTTTACGATACTTCACTTTAGATATATATATATTGTAGTTTGACAAATTTTGCAGACGGCAGTTTCACAGAAACTATACTACGGCAGAATAATGGTTTAGATAGCATTAACATGACGGTAAAATGAGCATTTGCCTTGTTCTAATAGTCTCACCAATGGAACCCTGAGACGACATGGTAATTTTGAGACAGGTGCAGTTCCATGCAGGGACGGCGACAAGTAAAATAACCTTACTGTACAAAGAAAGAGATGTCAGACGTTTTATTCAAAAACAATAAAAGTAAAATTAAACACCATGAGAATACATAATAACAGACTAAATCTGAAATGTATTACGAACCTTTTTGTAGCAGAATTCTTCATGCAGTGCTAGCGTTAACCACAGTGCTGTTTTATACTTGTTTGTATGCCAATATCTATAAGTGTGTCATCCAGGCTGTAACGGGGAGGTAATGCTATATAGGGTATATCTAGAATGTAGGCTAGCCACTAGTCTGTTTTCCGTGGATTGCAACTGGTTCATTTTTCCTGCTTAAGGGCCGTACATAGATTTATCTAGTAAACCATTATTCTGGTAACATTTACCATTTAAACTTTAGTCAAGCATACACGCGCCCTATGCAAATGGTGAATGTGTGAAGATTATTTTTGTTCTATTCAAACAGTAGAGACCCAGATCAGATGGATCCTAAAATGCGTGATCAGTGTCTGCAATGTTTGTCATATTGTCATACATTGTTTAAAGTTTCAAAAGGCAAGGGGTAAGAGTAGAAAGGTTCGTAGAAATGAAAGAGAAGCAATAAAATTCCAGGGTCTCAAACGAGTCTATTTTATGTCAACTTTATATGTCTTTTGACACAATGCAAAGATACCATTATTCAAGCTATGCTGAATATTTATGCAATTTATCAATTTCCTGAGGATTATGTATATTTTGGTTAAATAAATACAATACAGTTAGTGAAACACGTCACAATTTATCAAAACAGTGTCCTGCTGAGTGCAATAAAAGTCCTAAAAGATGCGTCTACATTATTCACCTATGATTAAGGGTGTATTAAAGACATTTCCTCAGTCCTTTGATGGACTACCTCCATCCTCATTGTTCTCGATAGGCGTGAAAGTAACTGTAAAAGCATGCAGTATAATCTTTACCAAACTAAGTTTACCTGGTGAGACCAATACAAACTCATACTCTAAAATTTTTTAAAGTAACCTTTTATTCCTTTCTCTGATCTCCCCCTCCCTCTCTCTCTCTCTTTTAAAGAGCTGTCTATGATAAATAATATTTTAACAACAAAAAAACCACATACTTGTGTACATATTGGTGCACTACGCACATTTGGAGAAGGTGTGTCAAATTAGGAATTGTATTTTCAAGTTTGTCCTTTTCAAAGTACAAGCTTAAGTAAAATCTTCTCGTATTTCAAATAAAACTAACATGGTCTTTTTCTTTTTCAGTACTTAGTTCATGTCTTTGGAAGTATTTTCACATAAAAAAAACTAAATAAAGACAGAACAGGTACCAGATTGGACAAATATGAAACTCTGTATATATCAACATTATTTTTAGCGGGATGGAGGGTTTAAGAATGTTAAATATTATGAAAAATGTTAAATAAAATAAGGATTTCTATAAAAAAAATAAAAATTATCTTATATTCTATCAGAAGTAAGCCCAAGTCAAAACGTGAAAAGATGTTGAAAACTTTTAGTCATAAAAGGAAAATGAGTTATCTCCCTTTATAAATATTACAATTTTCCTTTTTTTTTCAAATTATGTGCCTGTTTTGTATTAATTACGTTCCGTTATAAGGAAATACTACCGTACACATTAAATAAATAATACAAAACCAGACCACCATGTTTGTTTTGATTTGAAATCAAGCAGGTCAAAACAATGAGCCGAGCTTATTTTTCAAAGGTTCAACATGCTACTCGCTGCAGAAATAATAGACCGCCATCGATGCATTAAAGTTAATTATCTAGTGCAGTGTAAAAATCAAACAATTGGACACCTTAAAATCGAATGTCTCTAAAATCTCAACAAATTGCTAAGTGCAGCATATTTGTTCAACTCGTTAACGGACTATTTAACGATTATGTAGATAGCTAAAAAGAGCACATTGCCGTTTAATGCAAGATAACAGTAATGTCTAAAGCTTCAATAGAGGTTAACAATATTAATGTAATCCTCCAGTATTAAAAGACAATATTTCAACGTAATTTTAATGGCAGATAAACTTCTCCAACACGTCAAACTCATCTGAACAGTTTATTCCATAACCTGTTTCTAGCTTTAAAAGCAGGGTTGCGGTAAAGCAGAGTGCGCCTTAAGATGCATTATGCTGTACTGTTAGCTTGCTTTAAGCTTCCATCTCCTAGGTTTTAGTAAAAAGTGTATACGGTACATATTCATGACCGTATAAAGTAGAACTGTTTTCTTCAGTGAAGAAATAAATTAAAGACGTAAATAAGCGGAATGGAGTTAAATGACAGTGATGGTCAATTAGAAAGTTTCGGGTTTTCAGAGGTAGATCTATGAATACGTATGAGTAAAAAAGTATATTTCCCTTTTCGTACAGTGGAGAAGACGTTTTTCATTCCCATGTAAACGCAAACAAAATGCAAACGCACTGATATAAAAAAAAAAAAGATTATGTCATTTTAGATATGTCTAACAGTTCGTTTTAATAATCAATCTGATAAGCAAATTGTTGGAGCCTGGTCAGACGTTCCTGGTGCCTTGTCCGACTCCAAATTGTTTGAAACGGACATAAGTGTTCAAATATGTACGCGTTCATTAGAAAAGAATGTAATGTCTTCTCCACTGTTAACTAGCGTCCATACCCTGAACAAACTCAGTTCAGTCAGATTATACTATATGTGACAATGAAACGGGAGATTAAGGATTCGACAAAAACCGGCGATAAAACCAAAAGGCGACTATTGCGGAATCCCTCTGTTACGACCACTCAAAAAAATACTTGTTGATGGTATACATAATTGAGTTGGGTTTAACAGCATTGCGCCAAATAAAATGACGCCGAGATTATAGACATGTGATTTTATGGTAGTTTTTCTGTTTTAATTTCATTGGAAACTTAACATCTTATTGTGGTCGTAATAGATAGGTTCGTCTGGTAAATTGGTACTTGTAGCTAGCATCATTGTCACCGGTATAACGCAGACAGAGTGTCGAAAGGTCTGTGTCTACAATGTTTAATCATAACATGACACCTGTAGCATCCTAGTCATGATTTAGAATAAAATCAGCGGCTCTTTCTGCTACCATGACGGCTGGAGCATTAGTGTTACCGGAAACTATGGAAGGAAAGATAGATGTGTCTGCAACACGTAGTCCTTTGATGCCCTTGACGCGTAATTTAGGATCCACAACTGCAGATGGGTCATTTTCACTACCCATTTTACATGTGCCAGATTGGTGAAACATCGAAAAAAGCACGTGGTGCACGAAACAATTCCAGTAGTCATCACTGCGAAATTCATGATGTGAACAGAAAGACATTTTCATATCACTGACACTTGCACCGATACTTCTCATGCTTTCTGTTTCAACAAGTCGCTCCCAGATTCGTATAGCTTTTACTAAATCATCAGCATCTCTCTTGTCGGCCAACATATTCAAATCTATTTTAGGATCATCAAATGGGTCTTTACTCCTTAGTCGAACAGATCCAGTGGTTCTTGGATTCGACAGACTAAGAAGCATACTAAAGCCATGTGCATCAGGATCGTTTACATAAAGCTCGTTAGCGATTTCGTCTTTATAATTCAATAAATTTCCTCCTAATAACATGTTAAGAAATTCAATCTGCATATCTGGTTGTGTTTGGTCTTCTGTAGAATTAGCAAACTGTAGAAATGCCGTTGCGCCTACACCTGTCATTGTTTTCGGGCCTCTACCGAACATATACTGTATTTCAGACCACCAACTTGTCACCAAACTAGGAGTTAAATCGTATGGTTTGTTTATCGTGTTGATGAGAAGAACAGCGGGGTGATCAAGAAGGTTCTCTCCAACAGGTAAGTCAGCTATCACAGGTATACCGGTCGCGGTCAAATGGTCCTTAGGCCCAATGCCAGACAGCATAAGTAAAGCCGGAGAGTGTATAGCACCAGCAGAAACAATAATTTCGTTTCTCACTCTCACATATTTCTTCCTTCCGTCACGAATAAAGTCAAGTCCGACTGCCCTACCTGTCTGTATATCTAATTTGGTTACAAAACTACGGACAGATATATCAAGATTGTCTCTATTTTCTTTCCCAAGATATTCCATACTCGTACTTGAACGCACACCGTTTCGTATATTATACTGTCCTTTACTGACGCCTATGATGTTGTCACTGTTGTAATCTTTAATGCTATATCCAATTTCTTGTCCAGCTCGTAAGAAAAAATCTATCACTGGCGTGCCAGTTCCGAATGAAACCGCCATAGGTCCGTTTGAACCATGAAATGGAGAAGTTTTCAAATCAGGTACTAGTATGTCCTCGGACTTTAAGAAATAAGGGAGTACATCCTTGTAGCTCCATCCCTCACAACCACTTGCAGCCCAGCGATCATAATCGGTAGGGCTTCCTCTTGCGTATAATGCATCGTTTAGCATACCCGTTCCTCCAAGGACTCGACCTCTTGGAATGTAAACCTTTTGTCCTTTCATCCCTAAATGACCATGGACCTGTGGCTCTGTATAAAAACCCCAGTCATACTCTGAAAATAGTGTCTCAGTCCACCTTACCGGGACAGCGAATGAGTCTCTTTCGCCATAGAAGCCACCTGCTTCTAGCAATAGCACTCTTGCACCTTTGTCTTCGGCTAATCTCGCCGCTACCACCGAACCAGCTGAACCGCCGCCAACAATGACATAGTCGTACTCATCGTCAATACTGTCTTATAAAATAGATCGGTCAAACACCGTGGATTTCTGCTGATTCCATGCTATGAAAAGTCCAACCAGTAGCACTACCAATGTTTGAATTTTGCTTAACATTCTCCTTTCCTGAAAATGTATTGAAAAACATTATTTAAGAGTTGCCATAAGACCACAAACTTCCTTACTGGCGTATGATGGGGTTTCAAGGAAAAAAGAAATAAAAAAACAACATTAACCCCTCCCACAACGGAAATAAGATAGCTATACATTAAGGTCGATATTAAATGTGCATAAGGTAAGATTTTGGACTTTTGGCTTTTGAACCGTTGAAGTTTGTGGTTAAAACTACAATCCCCTTTTAGTCTCTCATTAGCTCACGTGAGCTTTTGCCATCCGTGTTCGTCCGTCTTCCGTCGTGTTTCGCCCGTCTTGTGTAATTTTTACATTTCAAACTTAAAACACTTTTAAACATGGTGGTCATCCTAAAAAAATATTCCAAACTTAAACCCCTATAGTCTACTGGACCTATGTGAAAAAAATAGCAATCATCCTGATACAGTTATTTTTAATTTGAGGACCCATTCAGGGGCTTCCTCAGTGTTTTCATTAAAAGTAGCCATTTTCTTAGAAGGAATTTCTGCTCTTGGCGAAATGGGGAAAATTTGAAAGTAATTGTGTGCAGTCATTCAAAAACGCATTGTCTACACATGTCTTAAACTGGGTTGCATAAATGTTCGCAGTACTTTAGACGATAACTAATTGTTCCGGTTACGAACGAAACTCATTGCGGTACTTAGTTACCGGAGTTAGGAATAAAACTCATACCCGGATTTATCACTTTACAACAGCAGATGTTATGTGCTTGTGTGGCGGTCGTAAAAAACCTTTAGCTGCTACCTATCTTAAACACCAACTAATTAGCTCATGTTACTGGTCGCAATAGAAGTGTAATTGTTTTTATTCTCAAATACCTAAAGTATTCCTTCACCTATGTTCTTCTTGTTCCCAACCTAGCATACTTTTTTAATCACTTCATTAAAATTGCAGGACTTTCGTGGTTTCCCCTTTTAAAGAAGCTAATTTGCTTTATGTTGATTCAAAGGCTAGTATGGCTGTCATTGCAACCATCTTGAGAAACTTATTTAAAACTCAAACTCATTTTGTTGAAACGTTGTAGAAATAATTGGTGTTTTGGTCGAATAATTTCGGGTTACGATGACAAAGGTCAATGGTCACATACGTTGAAATCTGTTGAATAATGTAAAATAGCCAAATGGTAATAACAAATGAATAGATATGTAGATATATACAACTACCATAGGCATCAATGCAAAATGTCAGTTTTAAAAAGGTGTCAACCGGCGGAAGAAGTCGAAGGGTAAAGTGTCCGATAACGACGTGAATTCGATCCCCCACCGGACAAAGTCCTTCGGATGAGACTTTGAACCGAGGTCCGATGTATCAGTGATTTACACTGGACATCTAAAAGAACCAGAGAACTCTGTCGATAATAAGAGTAGGGCATCGCGCTCGGGTTGTCTGTATCCGCCCCCCCCCCCCCCCCCCCCCCACACACACACACCTTTCCGTGGCGTCCAATTAGCCCATAGATGGCAGAAACGAACGTTAACAAACAAAACAAACGACTCTGTGTCAATGTTATGAGGTCAAAAGTCAATATGATAGACGGAGCAAACAACTTAAGTTGCTAATTATCTCCAAAATGGTAGACTTTTTATCCAACCCAGTCTTACAGATGTATCAAACACATGAGAGAAATTTTCAAAGTTCATTGTATCTAACTGCTTTTCTTTCCAATTGATTTTTATTGGAAAGGTTGTTTATGATAAATGAAAAAGTCAAAAAAATCATATGGATGTCGGTGTACAATTTTTGAACTACGACCAATTGGAAAATGTGTGTCAAATTAGGACTTATTTCAAATTTTGTTCGATTCAAAGTACAGTCTTAAATAAACTACATTTCAAATGAAAACAAACATGGTATGTAATTGTATTTGTCACAATATATTTCATGTTATGGAAATATTTTCCCATAAAGAAACAAAACAGACACCAGATTTGGAAAAAAAAATATGAATCTCTGAATATCAACAACATAATTTATGGGTAATTATTCTTTTTTTTTTCTTTTTTTTTAATGAAGCAAATAAATATAGGATATTACATGAGTGTTCATAATTTATTGGATTTATTAAACGAGTATTTTAGAAAACGATAAAAACGAGGCTTTGTCGAGTTTTTATCGTTTTCTAAAACGACGAGTTTGATAAATCGGATATATTATTAACACGAATGTTATATTCTTTTCATAACATAACCTAGAGAAGATGTTTCCATGTTTTTCGGCACTTATTTAACACAGTCTTTGAAGTCAAGTGAATGCTAATCGCTAAATAAGTATACAGGTAAAAAGTTGTTCAAATTAACTCCGGTCACCAGCATAATGTTTCTGTTATTATGTAGATCTAATATTATAATGATTATTTAAACAAAAACTTTATAAATTGACTCTATATGCAGGAATGACGACGTTGGATATTGAACGCATTTTAATGACGTCGTTTGATGCACATTTTCGTTATAATTCACGTACTGTGGCGTTATTTGATGGAATTTGATGAAATAAAAAGTAGATATTGATAAATTAATCCTTTCCCGAGGGTACCACAAGAGAATATCGGCGATCGAGTCTATTTTAGCATCAGCTTAAGTCGATAGTAAAGACTAGGTGTCGAATTGCGGGGGGGGGGGGGGTTAGTAGATCTAGATGTATGTGTCAAGTACCTGTGGTTTGACACTTGTCTTTAGGTATATTCGCTTTAGAATTATATAAATCTCAATTTGACAAATTTTGCAGACGATAATTTCAATGATAACTACATGTAAGGGATTAAGAGGACAATATATATAATAACACGACTTGTGAATATTTGCATTTACTACCTAAATGGTTAAAGAGAAATGTCAGACTTTTCTTATGTGAAATACATGAATAAAACACCATGAGAATACCTCCAAAACAACACAATTACAAACTACTTCTAAAATATATACGAACCTTGTTGAATCAAAACTATTCATGCAGTACTAGAGTTACCCATAGTTAGATTATGTCTGACTGTTTGTATATGTGTATAGGTAAACACGGCGGTAATTTTACAGGTGTAGTGTGTAGACTAGCCACTAATCGAAATAAAAGTATATTTACGTAGTCTGTTTTCCATCATTTGCAACTGATGCCGTTTTACTAATGGTCTTACCCAATTTGATCCCGAAATTCTGGTTTACTGTACTGAACTTTATTCACGCATACATGCGTCCTTTGCAAATACTTATGAAGAGTATATTTGTATTATGCAAACAGTGAAGACCAATACCAGAAGGCCCTTCAAGGAGCACTGTTTGTCATGTTGTTATAGATCTACATGTGTACATTGGGGGGGGGGGGGGGGAAAGACGGAGACAGCCGTTAAAAATAAAAAATGGACAAGACTAGAGTCGGAAACTGGAATAATTATTGTTCTTTTGAAATTGCAATGAAGAAAGGGTAACGAGAAGAAAAATTTGTATTTATGAAGATGAAAGGCAAGCAATAAATATACAGGGTCTGGAACCAGCCTAGTTTACGTTTAACAACACAATGCAATCATACCTCTGTTCAAGTTGTGGTTAATACATGTAGTTATGGAGATTGGTTAATTTCTGAAAATATAGCATGTTTATATAACAATTTTTATACTCATGATGTTGTTTGGTAAATTTAACAATAAAAACAAATGTACAATACAATCAATGAAAACACGTTTCAATTTATCGTTCTGTATCGTGCATGACAAAAGCCATAAAAAGAGTTTTATGTATGATTTCGCCATGCTTAAGCAGTCGTTTTTAAACGCCCGTGAGAACGGATCGTATTATGGTATACCCTGCGTTGTCATAGGCTACATATGCTTTTACTTTTTCAACAACCACTAACACTTTGTTTCTATGCACAACAAAACCTGTGTATAATTACTGAAGGATCTTAAGTCCTTTTTACGTAAGGTGTTAGGTTTTGCACCTTCACTTGCACATGCAGGGTAGTTATTGGGTGGACTAAGTAGCTCATGACTACCCAGCATTTCTTTCTTTTAATCACTCACGCACGGTCATCTGTATCCAGTATTCCTTGTCTTCACCGCCTTTGTAGGCGAACCGTGTAATACAGGGGCCTGTTTTACTAAACTACTTACGCAAAAATTTTGCGTAAGTCAAAATCTAAATTTTAATTTAAATTTTTTATTATCACTTTCTACAAACAGCAAATAGCCAGATCAGAGGACGCGCTTTTAGCGCATCCTCTGAGCTGGCTGTTTGCTGTTTGCAAACGTTTATGATCGAAAAATAAGAGTTAAACGATTTTGACTTACGCAAAAATTTTGCGTAAGTTGTTTAGTAAAACGGGCCCTAGGTCGATAAATAGGTTACTTGTAACCAAAGGTTAAACAGTTTTTTGTAATAGCCACTCTGTTACTGTCTACTTAAGAGTTTCTGTTTTAGAGCATTCAAAGCAGATGCGGCTTTTGACTTATATGTTTCTATGAACTTCAAATGTCTATATCTTTCAGCATGGAGAGTAAACAACAAACGTCTACTATGAAATTCAATCCTTCAACGTGCAGGTCATCGATCATACAGGTTTAATTTTCCCTGTTCTTTTTAACTTATTGATATTTAAAAAAAATTGAGTCTTGTGTTGAATATGTTTTCCCTGTCTTGTGCGTTTCTTCGCGCCTGTTCAAACCTATAGGTACTTCTACAATTTTTTTTGCGTTTTTAAGGTTGATAAAAGGTTCGATTACCTGTTCAGTAGGCTTCCCTTGTACGCCTCTCAAATTTGATTCTAGCAAATTCTAGCAAATTTGATCTCTAGTAAATGAAAGTTTTATAGGTCTACTTATGTTTGCACTTCAGAAGAAAGTAATCTATCCCAGTACATCCATGCCTTGAGGGTTTAAGTATGTTTTTCCCAGAATTATCATACTGTAGGTCAAAGTCTTGAATTAATTCCATAAGATATGAAGTACGCCTGGGTATGGGTTTCTGCATGGACAGAGTTATGATCAAATCTTCCCCGATAATAATTTCATGGGAACTCTGGTATATCTCTAGTGTTTCACGTAGTAAGTCTGTGTATTATTGAAATTCAATTTCTGATTCATGTTTATTCCTTGATGGGAGGTATGTAGATACAAGTAAGAATTACTTTTGGCATGATGTAAACTCAATACACTGTATTCTTTGGTTACCATCTGTTAGGTTTGTGACTGTGATCAATTTTTTTCTTCCAAATTATAGCACCCCCCCCCCCCATCCTCTTGGTAGTTGAACTGGCGATATGTTGTTGTATAGATATACGCCTTTACTGCATAGCATACATCTTCTCCAACTTCTTCAAGCAAATGAAGGTTACACTGGAATAGCCATGTTTCTTGTAATAGAATAAAGTCTGCTTGTTGTAACATTTTGTCTATTGCAGTTGCACTAGATTTGGCATTTTTACAGTTAAAAGAAATAATATTTACACTAATTTGTCCATTATCACTGGGCATTTCGGTTGTGGTTATTTTATGTCTATGTTTTTCGCTGCCTTGGCACACAAAAAGACTGACTTGAATTTCCTTCATATGTTACGTCGATAATATGTTCTTGTTGTTTTGGCCTTTTTGGACTTGAGGGTTTAGAGAGTGTCTCAGAACGATCTATGGTTACCTCACTGTTTTGGCCGTGGGATACAGTAACTAGGGGTAATGACCTCTTCTTGGGAATACTATCACTAATCTTATTTGGATGTGTCCCATGACTGGTTGTCTCCTTGCTGTGTTGTAGCTTACTCTGATGAGCAGGTTCCTTACTGGTTTTATAATTGATAGGCTGTCCCGTGAGTGTGGAGTGTAGATGGTTCCTTGGCACTGTTATGCACCCTCTTGGAGGTCTGTGTTGTTTGGTTTGTACGTTCCATAGGTTACCCTGGCCTCTTTTCTGTAAAACTAGGTGTATGAGTCTGCAGCTTATTAAAATCAGTTTGAGTAGCTATGGCCAGCCTCAAAGTTTTCAAATTGCTTATCCATTTGCTTTAATATATAACTCGTAACTCTGCTATGTATAGAAGTAATCAATTTATCAGTTTCTGATGGTTGGGTGGGTGTTATGTTACTACTTTTTGACATTGTAGATTTTTATATTTTGGTCCAGTTTGTTTTCTAACAGTTCAACTTTTTCCAGCAATGTTTTCACAGTTCTATCTAATTCTTTATATGTTGCTTCTAGTTTCTTAATATAACTATCCACTTTTTGCTTACTTTTTACATTTTCTTGGAATTATTTCTCTTTTACCTTAAGTTCTGATTCTTGTTTTCTTAGCTTTTGGTCTTTATCCTTCAGTTCTTTGGCAGATGTCTGCAGCAGTTCCGTTTCCTTATAATCACCAGCCACGGTATTCACAGACGTCTGGGAAAGGCTGTCGATGATACTGACACAGGAAAGGCATGTCACTGTAATTCTATCAGAGCTAGGCTCAACATCATTTTCATGGCAAATAGCGTTACAATTTTCACATGCCTGTGGATTAGAAGTTATTTCCTGAACACAAATGTGACAGGTTTCAAAGTCTTTATTTTCAATATCTATTTCTTCATGAAGTATGTCCGAAGCTAGGGTTGTTAAACTACAATTACTATCTGGTTCAGGTAAAGATAACATATTGGTATTTGACACAGTTTTGAAGTTATTTTGTGGTTCACAAAGTGTGCAAACATAATTATTATATTGTTTGGTCTGTATGATTCTCACATTGTTTGATTTCCTCAGGAGTAAGCTTAAGGCATCTGTAATGGATCCAGTAATTGTTCTTGGTACATAAAACACTCTTTGTTAGACAGTTTCTTTTACATTTGTCGCAAATAGTCTGTTCATGATCAGAAAAAGGTGTCTTTAATGCCTTACTTGATTTTCCATTTCTGGTCCGTGTATATCTTACTGGTTTCTTGTTTAGGCCTAACTGCAAGGCCTCTTTGAACAATCCGTTCAGCCAACATTCTGTTCACATCTCCCACCTTGGCTGGTTGACAATCAACTCTGGCATCCTGTACCATATTCTGGATGATTGTTTAAGAATCTGTTTAAATATTTGCCATTGGTCATGAATTTACAGCTTGTTGCAAAAATATTCAGTGTGCAAGAGTTCACTTTAATTATCAATTGTACAAAGTTCTTTCCAGCCCTGTCTGCTACTTTACTGATGATAACTGGACTTATTTCCTTTGGATATGGTTCATAATAAATTAAGGTGGTTACATGCGTTGTGAACTATACCACCGTCATCATAATTATTCAGTATTGAATGTTAGCCATTATTAAAGAAGAAGAAGAAGAAGGGAACTGGGTCTCACAAGACCATTTTGCACGGAAGTCATGCTGCCAAGTCATAGAAGATCTCGTTTTGGTCTAGACGTTTTACCAGGTTTAAAGTGACTATGTGTTCCATGAGTTTAGACAGGAATGTTAATGAAATTAGGCAGGGTCAGTCAACTCTGTGTAAGACCTGGTTCCATTTTTACCCGAAACATCCAGGGGCGAAACGACCAGAGTAAAATTCTTCAGGTACGAACTCTCCTGCTTCCGGTATTAAAAATGGCCGGCGACTTTCAGTTTGTGAAAAGAAAAAAACAAAGAAGAAATCAGAAAACCAAAGGGGCTTATTCAACTGATAAATACCTCAATGAAATAAGGTATCACAGAATATATTTTCTCAATAAATTTATTTGTCGGACAGTAAAACAATTTTGTTATTCCTGGACTGTTCAGTTATGTCATTTGTTTTCGCGAGTGGCACAGCCACAGGCGCAGAAAGTTGGGTGTTTCAAGTTTTGAGCACAGAGTTCATTTTAAGTTTTATAAGCTCGGGACCTGGGGGAAATGTACACCGAACTCACGACCAAATAAGCAGTAGGCAGGTGCTGACTAAGCTACTGGGCAGTCAATCGCCACACAAGGTCTGAGGCTTCCCCGTCATCAACAACCTATCTATCTATCTATTGATACTGCCTTAACGCCTTTTTCAAGTATTAGCGGCAGGTGCGCGTCTGTGCAAGAGTTAAAAGGGGGGGATAAAAGCAATGAGAGTGAGACCTCAAAAGTGTGAAAATGAGAGGTGAAATAAAAGCATGATAGGGTTACAATGAGATTTGGAGTTTAAAAGAAGATAAAAACATGGTAGTGACTAGGGGTACGTGACCGTACCTCTAATTTTTTAAATTAGCGGTACGGTCACGTACCCCTAGCGAGCCCTGTGAGGGTTGACTAGGGGTACGTGAGTCCAAAACACTATATAGCAACACTTTATTGTGTCTGCAGATACGTTAATATCGATGCTATTGTTAATTATATCTCATTTGAACCTTCTATTCTGACTGTTTAACGCATAAAAGCAAAGAAACTTCATTAAAAAAATTCCAATCGGCATTTTTTTTCACGGCCGTGAAAACTATATAGATCAGGAACGTAGATTATAGATATAATAATCTACGTTCCTGTATAGATCTACCTATGAATAAAGAACCTTCACACATTTTAAAAACATGTATAAATATCCAATGCTTTGTTTAGAATAATTGCACTGTTTCATTGCGACATGGAGGAAGTAGAATACTTCCTCCATGATTGCGATCAATTGTCAAACGTGTTTTTCAAGTTGATTTGTGTAGGTCATTAACCAACATGTTTCGATACTTGATGGGAACCGAAGCTTCGATAGTTTTATATTCATTTTCTCAGATCTACCACTTTATTTTCAAAGCTAAGTTAGGAAGCTACACCAGCAGTAATTTCCAACAAACTTATTATATAAAGTAACCTTTGAATCAAATTAAAAAAAACAACAACTTAACATTGGTCACGGATTTTCAGATAGCGGGCGTATCTGACGATAATTAACCCTATAGTCATGTATGCGGAATACGTCTATTCTCATCGCTGCCGTGAGAACAAGTTGGGTCGGGAATATTTATCGAAGTTTCTTTGTTTTTCTCCAATAAATATCCACAAGTAAAGGTAGAAATGGGAGATTATTAATATTAGCATCAAAAAGCGTATCTGCAGGCAAAATAATGTGTTGCTACATAGTTTAAACGACTCACGTACCCCTAGTCAACCCTCACAGGGCTCGCTAGGGGTACGTGACCGTACCGCTAATTTCAGATATTAGAGGTACGGTCACGTACCCCTAGTCACTACCTAAAAACATAGGACCCGAGGCATCAGGGGCGGTTTATAAGGGAGGGGTGAAGGCTCAGATTAAACCCCTCAACTTCTGAAGTCAGAACTATGTCTGCTGGCAAGCTGTTCCACAAAACAACGGTGTAAGGGAAGAACGAATATTTGAAGTAGTTTGTGGTTGTGTGGACCTGTCTGAAGGAAAGAGGGTGTGAGTGGCGTGATAATCTAACAGGTTTCTGGAGATATGTAGGTAAGGGGATAGCAACTAGTCCGTACACTATTTTATAGAACATGGTGAGTCGTCCGATGTCCCGTCTGTCCTGGAGAGTCCGCCAACCAAGATCCTCCCGCATGGCGGTGACACTCTTGTACCTAGAGTAGTCATTACATGTCCACCGCACTGCCCTACGTTGTACTTTTTCAACCTGCTGGATGTTGGACTGGGTATGCGGACTCCAAACGGCCGACGCATACTCCAGCTGGGGTCTTACCATACTTTTAAAGGTGACTTCTCGAACCTTTTTACTTTTTGTCTGGATGTTCCTGTTTAGAAAATTTAAAGAATTTGTGGCAGTGGAAGTGATTTGCTGTCCGTGATGTGTTTATTCCATGATAAGTCATTTGAAATGGTTATACCAAGATATTTTGCAGAGTCAACATTTTCAAGTTTCTGGCCATGTAAGGAGTAGTCAAAGGATATTTTATTTTTATTTTTAGATATGGATAAGACAACACATTTGTTTGGATTAAAATCCATGTCCCAGGTCTTTTCCCATTCAGCAAGGTGGTCCAAGTCATTTTGAAGGATAGAACAATCTTGAAAGCTAGAAACACCAAGATAGACAGCGGTATCGTCCGCAAAGAGACGGACTTGAGAAGTGACAGTTTCAGGGAGGTCATTTATATATAAAAGGAAGAGAAGGGGTCCAAGAACAGAGCCTTGAGGTACACCAGAGGTGACAGGAACTTCATCTGAGCATTCACCATCTAGGACGACTTGTTGGGTTCTGCCAATGAGAAAGGTCTTAATCCATGAAGAAATCTGAGTATTCACGCCATGAAGCTGTAATTTGTATAGAAGTTTAAGGTGATTGACTTTATCAAAAGCTTTACTGAAGTCAAGTAAAACGAGATCAGTTTGCTGGCCAGTAACAGAGTTTGTCATTAGATCATCAATGAGTTGAAGAAGTTGCGTTTCGCAAGACCTGCGTTCTCTAAACCCATGTTGTAAGTCGTAGAGAATATTGTTTTTGTTTAGATGATTTGAAAGATTTGAGGCAACTACATGTTCTAAAAGTTTACACATAATGCAAGTCAACGAAATGGGTCTGTAGTTGGCTGGGTCGTCTCTTTTTCCTTTTTTGAATAGGGGGATGACGTTTGCTGATGTCCAGATTTGTGGAATTTTGCCAGAGTCTAGGGATTTCTGAAATAAAAGTTTTAAGATGGGCGCCAACTGGTAACGAAGGTTTTTAAGAATAACAGGCTTGATGTTGTCTGGTCCGGCAGCTTTGTCAGTCTTCAGGTTCGACAGGAGTTTCAGCACACCGTTGACACTAATGACAATTTCTGGCATCTTGGGATATTTGTTGAAGTCTGGTAGGGAGGGGACACACTTGGATAATGAAGAGATACAAGATTGAGACAAAGCAAGAGGTGACATTGGGGTAAAGACTGACTGAAATTGACAATTTAGAATATTTGCTTTGTCCTTATTTTTAGTCAGTGTCTGTCCTGAGATCTTGTCCAGAAGCGGAGCTGTACCTGAGGCATCCTTTTTGGCATTCTTAATGAGGCTGAAAAGCTTTTTAGAGTTAAAATGAGAAGAACACTCTTCCTTACCTTCACCCTGCTGCACCCCCAAGACATATTCTATATAACTGTTGTATGACTCTTTTACCTGTTTCTTGACAGCATGCTTGGCTTTCAGGAACGATGACCTAGTATGGTTTTTCCTATCTCTTTTGTACTTTTTGTACAGGTGGTCCCTTTTCCTTATTTGTCGTTTTATAGACTGAGTTATCCATGGTAGGGATTTTTTGCCACCAAACTTTTTAGTTGGAATGAACTGAGATATGCCATGTGAGATTGCTTCTGTAATTTTGTTCCAGATTTCGTCTACAGATTTTTCAACATAGTTTTCTAAAATGTCAGCACTTACCGTATCCATGAATTTTTCAAACCCATTCCAGTCAGCTTTGCGGTAGAGTGGCACATTTCTTGGTGGTTGTCTAGTCTCTTTTGGCTTCAGATCAGCAACAAAAGAAATGGTATCATGATCTGCAATACCAGGAAGACAGTCTAGATTGTGGATGAGTGTATGATTGCTCGTAAGGAACAAGTCGAGTGTATTTTCTCCTCTAGTGGGCTGGGAGACCATTTGTGTGAGATTGAAGTCAGAAATGAGGTCTATGAATTCCTCGTATAGACTGGAAAAACTGCACCCAGTTTTGATACTATGGGAAAAATCATCTTGCCATAAAAACTTTGGGTAGTTAAAGTCACCCAGGATCCAAACATTACCTTTCAGAGATCTAGTTAGTTCCAAAGATTTTTTCAATTCCTCTGCACTATGAGCATCACTTTCCTTTGCTCGATAGTACGCTGCTATGTACAGGGGTTTATGTTTATCGATTTGTAACTTAACCCATAATATCTCGCAATCAGTTTGCAGTTTGCTTTGTTCTGTGGCCAGAATGTTGTTCCTTACAAGAATGAAGACACCCCCACCTTTGCTGCGTTCTCTGTCACGTCTGAATGGTGTATAACCCAGAGTGCTTGGGAAGATTTCGCCATCTTTATGGTGGCTAGTCAACCAAGACTCGGTACCAACTACTACGTCAGGACTTTGCTGGTCTAACAGGGCAATAAACTCTGCTCTCTTGTTAACAATGGATTGGCAGTTTAAATATAGAACTTTGAGCTTTGAGGAGAGAAACTTGTGTTTCTGGGGGTTTGTTTCAGTCTGTGTCAGTTTGTCTGTCGCGTCTGTAGAATCACCAAGCACATGAAAGCTATTTTCTGTCGATAGAGAAGAAAGCGAGTGAGAAGAAAGTCTGGAGAAACCCACCGCATCACACCCCGAGCAGACCCATGAAAAGGGCGCATCCGAATTAAGAAAATCTAAGTAACGACACTGGCTAATACCTTGGCATGAGATATGACACCACTGTGTGCAAGAGTCACACTCCAAGGCATAATCATTGTCGTAGACTTCCTGTCCACACGAACCACAGGGATATTCGGGGCCGGGATTTGTCTCGATGTCCGAGGACAGGGACAGGAGTAACAAACACAAATATGAAAGGGCTAGGTTTGGAGGCGGCCTGGTTACGTGGGTTTATGGTGAATTCGCCTAGAGACGAACTCGCCTACAATTAGATATATAGTAACCCAAATGGTGAATTCGCCTAGAAAGCAATTATATAGTGATTGTATTTTGCACCTATTGTTAGGTACCGTTAACATAACAAATGTGGACTAAGATTGGATAATGAGTGTAGCCCCTGATCATCTTATGTATGCATGTGTGAATTTTGTGTTTAATATAAGAAAACAATAAGGCAAGTTGATCTTTCATTTTATTGACTTGTAATCGGTAGATATACCTGTACTATAAGGTGTGAAATACAATCATTATATAATTGCTTTCTAGGCGAATTCACCATTTGGGTTACTATATATCTAATTGTAGGCGAGTTTGTCTCTAGGCGAATTCACCAGCACCCGTTACGTGCCCATTTGGGGCGAACCAGCGGGTTGATTTCACCAGAAATGCACCTACACACACTTTCCTCGGGTTCAAATCATTTGGATTGTCACCCGTTTGATGAAACAAAGTGTCGCTAGGTAGCGAGCATACCTTCAAACAAGCTATTGTAATAGCCAAGGGAATCAACATACCTGTAATCATGTTTCGTGTCGGTATACCAACACAACAAATATGGCGGGTTTGGTAAGGTCAAGGTCAACAATGTACATGTACCACAACGCTTAGAAATGCGCTGAAATACGCTAAAATGTATGAAGTTTCACCAACTAAAATTTGGAACAGCTTACTGCAAACATAATATAAACAGTTTTATTCAAAAAGTGGCCCCTGAAAGCCTATGAGTCTATGTTTTCGGAAAATTGAAGAAGACAGAAATCAGCTGAGTGTTAGTTAGCACGACGCAACCTTCATATTACTATTGGTGAGGAAGTCTCTGAGCCAATAATTGATGTTCCCACTAATGCCGTGTTTTCATGGTCTACCTGGTCACCTTCATCGTAACTCAAAAGTAGATCGTGAACAGTTGTAAGTAGTTGCGTTTCGCAAGAGTACCCAGACCTAAACCCATGGTTTAGAGATGTCAGTATTTGATTTCTTTCCAGGTGGTCAAGTAGGTGTTTGCAGATTATGTGTTCTAAGAGCTTACATGTTACACAGGTAAGAGACACTGGTCTGTAGTTCTCTGCAGATGGGAATTGCCTTTCCAACCAATCCAAGACAGAAGAAAGATGGCTCGACTAACATTCTTCTTCAAGGTGACTGAGGGGCTGGTATCAGCTATGCTGTTAGAAAAGATACATATCTAACCCCTATTCGTGGTAGGCGACTTATTAAGCCTAGATAATTTAAAGACTGTGTGAGTAAATACATTGTAACAAACCATGCTATAAACCACCAAAAGTGCTTCCAATCATTTCAGTGTAAAAGTGTGAATCTTAAAAACTCATTCTTCCCAAGAACAGTTTTTGGGTGGAGCAATCTACCAGGGGAAGTTTTGTGAGCAAATACAGTGCAGAGCTTTAAGATAGCTTTGAAGTATGACTAGTGTACTTCCAACACTCTCTCTTCCACTGAGCAGGGACATAGAACATTTTAAGACTCACACAATGATGAATTGACAATATCGTTAAATGAATCAGTTAACCCAATACCCCATAACCTGTTTCTAGTTTTGAAAATAGATGACCACTTAAGGCAGGTTGAAATTAAAGAAGAATGCGCCTAAAGGTGCATTCTGCTTTACTTTCAACCTGTTTTAAGCTATCATATGTTAGGATAGAGAAAATATTTCTTATTGTATACAATCAAAAGTGTATAAATTGGAGTTATTTTCTTCCGTGGATGAATAAATTAGAGGCGTAAAAAAGTATTTATGGGGTAATGAGTTTAACCAGTCTTATATATTCTAGTCAACCAAACCTGTCAATCTTTGATAGATATATAATGGCACACTGTTTGTCTTGCATTTTTAGGAATGAGCTAGTTTCCACGCAGTTCTTTAACGAGACATGTAGTAAGTATTAACTAGTTTTAATGATAGTAATTAACATTTCTGGTAAATTATGTGTCTCCCCCACATTAGAAACTTTAGTATGTTCATGACTATGGAAAAGTGGGTAAAATTGTGATGATTATTCATCATTTTCATTTTTGAATAAAGCACTAGTCATTCAATTGCATCATTTTTGTCTCACTGCTATAAGATGGAGTGAAAGTGCCCATGTTATTACTTTGCCATTCGTGTCACAGTGGCATCAAATACTTACATCCAACATTAACTCTTTCAACACTATGTACATTGTAACTCTTTTGGGTTATTAAGTTCCCTTGTAGATCTTTTTAATTGCCAAAATGTGAACCAGTTCACTTGGAATTCTGGGAAGTTTAATAAATTGTTTTAAATTGGCAAACAGAGTAATCCCTGATCAGAGGGCTCCTATAGGGGCCCTCTGATCTGGGTCTACACTGTTTACTGTTTACAAATGTAATGAGTATATTTTAAACAGGTCCATGGTGTTGAAAAAGTTAACCCATTACTCTATAAATATGCCTTTTTATGCTAAAGTAAAGCTGAATGTGCCATTCAGTTTTACTTTCAACCTGCTTTAAATGGTCACCTGAGTCTTCAAAACTAGAAACAGACTATGTGGGTCAGCTTGTGTTAACTTGTCCCTTGTCTTTCATGACATCAGCGAGTACAGGTAATGATGTCTTTAGTCCTTTGTTGAAGAATATATAAATGCCTTTCTGTTCAGGAAAGAAGATACATGTATAGGCAATTGAAAGTTAAACCGGGCACCAGAGTATATATAGCACTTTCAACATTCTCCTTTCTTAACCCTTTACCCCATAGCCTGTTTCTAGTTTTGAAAATAGGTGACTACTTAAAGCAGGTTGAAAGTAAAGCAGAATGCGCCATATGGCGCATTCTGCTTTACTTTCAGCCTGCTTTAAGCTATTACCTGCTAGAATTAGGAAAGTATTATGTATGATACATATTCATAAAGGTATATATTGGAACTATTTTCTGCAGCGGGTGAATAAAATACATGTGCTAAAAGTCGCTTCTATAAGGCAAAGGGTTAATGTCAAAGAGACTATTTTAATGAGAAATCGGACCATATCTAGAGGTTTGGTTAAATATTAGTGAGAGATTCTTCTGTACATGTACATACTTTCATATTATAGAGTTGATTGGTTCCCTGCCTGAGACAGAGCTAGTATGTTATGGACTTGGTAACTTTGCTGAGTCTTACATTGCCAGGTACCAGTTGGCCTTTCTAATGGCGTTAAGAGATGAACTACAGGTTTGTAATACAGTCAAAACTCAATACTTCAAACTTGCTTTAATCAACCTTACCAGTATTTCATAAGTTTAATTTCGATAACTTGATCACACTCATGTCAAACATACCCATATTTCAAGGTTAAAACATGGCTTAGCCATGTTTTAACTTTGAAATATGGATATATTATAACTATTTAAGTGAGTTCGAATTATTGATTTTCAACTACTTTATCAAAAGTCGTGTTGTCTAGAAAGTTGACACAAAGTTGCTATGTTTCCTCTTGTCAGATTGTCTGAGACAAGTAAAGATTGGGTGAGGACAAGTTAGTTTCCAACCAAGGTGCCAGACAAGCCAACTTGATTTAACCCTTTACCCCATAGAAACGCCTTTTAACGAATATGATTTATTCCTCCGCTGAAGAAAAAAGTTCCAATTTAATCAGTCAAAATATATGTTATAGGGAATACTTTCTCTATTCTAGCACATGATAGCTTAAAGCAGGCTGAAAGTAAAGCAGAATGCGTCTTAAGGCGCATTTTCTGCTTTACTTTCAACCTGCTTTAAGAAGTCACCTATCTTCAATACTAGATATAGACTATCAGGTATAGGGTTAAAGCAAACACAAGTACTGAAAAAGAGACAAATATATTTCCCTCAGCATCACTTGCTTAATATTGCCTAGGACACGAGTACTGAAAGATATTGCCTAGGAAAGGGATAATGCAGAAAGCTCCTTTGTGTTACATTAAGCAGTCATCTGTTTCAGTTAAAGGATGGTGACCTAACTTATCACTCCATAAAAACGCCTGTTTATGCCTTTTATTTATTTGTCCACTGAAGAAAATATTTCAACTTTATACAGACATGAATATGTACTGTAAGAAGTGAATTCAATGTCCTAGCAGAATGTAGCTTAGAGTAGGCTAGAAGTAAAGCAGAATGTGCCTTAGGTTCACCCTTATTCTAACCCTGTCCACTCTGTAACAGGAACGTTTTTATCCTATGTTAGCCAATGTTTGCATGTGCTTTATCTTGGCCATGTTGGTAATAAGTAAGTACCACTCTATATCTCCTTAACCTCTTTGTGGATTTTCATTCAACTGTATTCAAATTGTTTTGATCAGTAATACTATATGATGAACTTAGCAGTTTTCTCTTGTGCCTTTGTGATCCTGCTGACTCCTTTTGATCAGTATTCTAGTTCTACTTTACTTTCAATCTGCTTTAACTTAAGTGGTCATCTGTCTTTAAAAGTAGAGAAAGACTTTTGGGTAACAGGTTAATGTTAGACAAAGGTAATGCAGAAAGCTTCTGTGTGATGTATAAAGCAGTCACCTGTTTTTATGCCCCCGGCATTGACAGATGCAGAGGCATATAGTTATTGTCCTGTTCGTCTCTCTGTCTGTACATACATCCATCCATCCATCCGCCACAAGGTTAAGTAGATTTTACCATTTCCTCTGGCATCAACACTGCTTACTCAAATGCTTGGATACTTATACAGTTGTTGCCTTGGACCATTCCCTATTCACCAATATCACAAAACCTTGATTTTGACCTTGACCTAATTTGGACTTAGAATATTTTAAATGTGCAATTTCTAGGTTAACTAGATTTTACCGTTTCGTCTAGCAACAACACTGCCTACTACAATGCTTTGATACTTATGCCGTTATTACCTTGGATCACTAACAATCTACCCATATTACCCAACCTTGATTTAGACCTTGACCTAATTTGAACTTACAATATTTTATATGGACTCTTTCTCGGTTAACTAGATTTTACCGTTTTGTTTTACTTTAGCATCAACACTTCCTACTACAATGCTTCTATACTTGTACAGTTATTGCCTTGTACCATGGATTACCAGTTTGACCTTGATTGTGACCTAATTTGGATTAAGAAATGATTCAGAATATTTTTTAAAGCAGTAAGCATTTGTATAGCAGTGGTTAGCAGTATGAATCACCTTTAACCCATTGAGCCCTAGTGACGCATATATGCGTCTTTCACCAAAAGTGTCCTTGCGAAGAATGCACTTGTTTCATGCAAACAGTGAAGTCCCAGATTTAAAGGGCTACTGGAGGAACCCTCTAATCAGGGACTTCACTGTTTGTCATTTGGCAATGTATTATAACAAACAACCCTAAAATGTCTAAAAATGGACCAGCTTTTATTAGCTCACCTGAGCTAGCTCACCTGAGCTAGCTCAGGGTGAGCTTTTGCAATCCTTGAATGTCCGTCGTCCGTCGTCAACAATTTTAGTGTTTACACTCTAGAGGTCACAATATTTATCCAATCTTTCTCAAACTTGCTCAGATAGTATATTACCATAAGAGTTCGAATGAGTTTGATTATGGTTGAAATCAGACAAATAGGTCAAGAGTTATCTACCTTTGAATTGCTGAAAATGCCATATTTAACAGTGTTTACACTCTAGAGGCCACACTATTTATCCAATCTTTCTAAGACTTGCTCAGATTGTATATGACCATAAGAGGTCGAATGAGTTGGGATTATGGTTGAAATCGAACAAATAGATCAAGAGTTATCTACCTTTGAACTGCTGAAAATGCCTTATTTAATGGTGTTTACACTCTAGAGGCCACAATTTTTATCCAATCTATCTCAAACTTGCTCAGATTGTATATGACTATAAAAGTTCAGATGAGTTCGATTATGTTGGAAATCAAACTAATTGGTTGAGAGTTATCTACCTTTGAATTGCTGAAAATGCCATATTTAAGGGTGTTTACACTCTAGAGGCCGCAAATTTTACCGAATCTTTTTCAAACTTGCTCAGATTGTATATTACCATAAGACCTCAAATGAGTTCAATTATGGTTGAAATCGGATCAATAGATCAAGAGTTATCTACCTTTGAATTGCTGAAAATGATATATTTAACAGTGTTTACTCTCTAGAGGCCACAATATTTATCCAAACTTTTTCTCAAACTTGCCCAGATTTTATATGACCATAAGAGTTCGAAACACGGTGATTGTGGTTGAAATCAGACCAACAGATCAAGATTTATCTACCTTTGAATTGCTGAAAATGCCATATTTTACAGCGTTTGCACTCTTGCTACTACAGTTTTCAATGGATTTTGATTATACTTGCACACAAAGTATATAGCTACAAGTTCTCGAAGAAGTGCAATTATTATTGAAATCTAATCATTGTGGCAATAGTTGTCTGTCCTTGATATACTTTGAAATGCTAGAAAAGGCTTCATTTCAGTATTGTTTAGGCTCTTGTTATCTGCCCTTGATGTACTCTACTATACTAGAATTATGAGATTGTATTCCAAAATTGTTTACATGCTATACTACAAATTTGAATGGATTCAGATGAAAACAGGTGAAACAGAAAGGTAAAGCTATCAGGCTTCAGTACAACAGGTGAGCGATATCAGGGCTTTCAGGCCCTCTTGTTGTAAATTGGAATTTTCCATTGAAAGTTTCAGGGGATAATGAGTTAATGATAGTTCCAGTTTTAAGTAATTACTCCAAAAAATACTCCTGGTAATATTTGATTTATTCTCCCACTATAGAAAATAGGCTGACAGTAAACATAATGCACCTTAAGGCTGCTTTCTGGCTGCTTTAAGTACATGTAGTCACCTGTCTTTAAGGTACAAACAGACTATGGGTTGCAGCAAATTGAAAGGAGCTACATGTATCTGCTTTACTTGATCTTGCTTTAAATGGTCACCAGCTTTTTAAAAAATGATATTTATATAAGTGAATTACACATAACTATCATATGAAGGTAAGGGTTGACCCCATTAGCCTGTTTCTAGTTAAGAAAAAAGTTGACCAATTACAGCAGGTGCATTCTGCTTTACTTAAAGCATGCTTTAAATGCATTAACCCTTAGCCTGCCAGTCACGACTATAGCTCCATATGCAAACAGCTTGGATCCGGATGAGACGCCGAGTAACTCGGCGTCTCATCCGGATCCAAGCTGATTGACACTCCGACAACATTTTCAGCAATTTTGAGCAACTTAGAAGCACTTTGAAACTTGAAGCAGAAGAGAAATATAGCAGACGACAATTTATTTGGCGGGCTAAGGGTTAAGCTACCATCTACTAGGATACAGCAATTCTTATGTTTCATTTTCATGACTTACATTAACTATTTTGTTCAGTGGTTGAACAAATCAGAGGCGTAAAATGGCGTATTTATGGGATGATGGGTTAATCTATTGAAATATGGGTATACATGACACTCTTTTCAGGTACCCAAGGATAGGTGTGAGATTTATGATCCAAAGTTTACAACAGAAGAAGTAAAGTTACTGACAAAACACGACTTTACAGTCCTTGAAGAAAACCAGGTAATCATTTAGCAATATTTTTAACTCAACTGTATTTGAAGAACAAGGATTACTACAGTGATCCCTCCTTACAACGGCCCTCACAACAATGATTCCCTCCTCACAACAATGCTTGCCGCTGTTCACCAGGAAAGGTAATTATTCTAACACTTTCACTGCTGCAATAGTGTCTGCTTAAAGATGTTGTCTGCTGTTGTTTCTCAAAGTTACGTTTTGATAGGAGAAATATAATGATGAGTGACAAACAGCTTGAATCTAGATCTGACACAGCATTGTGTGGTGTTTGATCTGGATTCAAGCTGTTTACAAATGTAAGCCAAGTCTTAACTTTCCCTGGCTATTATACCTCCCTCCGAACAACGAACACAATATTTGTCTCCCATTGGGTGTTGTTGTAGAGAGGAAGCACTGTATTGTCCTGGCGTTACTGTTGCTCTCAGGTCAACCCATTACTCCATAAATACGCCTTTTGACGCCTTTAATATATTGCTCCATTGAGGAAAATAGTTCCAATTTATACAGGCTATGGGGTAATGTGTTAAAGTTTTTCGTCAAAGACTTTTAACTGCCTATATTCTTATCAATTTGAAACCTCATTGAAGTGTTCAGTATCATATTACCTCTGTACACCGACATAGATCATAACATTATTTTGAATATTTTAAGAGTTATACCCCTTTTTAGCTCACCTGAGCCAAAGGCTCAAGGTGAGCTATTGGGATGGCCCTGTGTCCGTCGTCGTGCGTTGTGCGTCGTCGTTAACAATTTCTTTAAATGACATCTTCTCCTATACCGCTTGACAGAATTCAACCAAACTTGACAGAAATGTTCCTTGGGTCAAGCTCTTTCAAATTTGTTCAAAGAATTAAAAACAATACAGAACTCTGGTTGCCATGGCAACCAAAGTGAAAAATAAGGAAATATTAAAAAATCTTCTTGTCAAAAACTGCAATAGTCAGAGCTTAGATATTTGGCACATAGCATCATCTACAGGTCCTCTATCAAGTTTGTTCAAATTATGCCCCTGGCGTCAAAATTGGCCCTGCCCCGGGGGTCACAGTTTTACATAGAGTTATATAGTAAAATTTTCAAACGTCTTCTTCTCTGAAACTAATATGGCCAGAGCTTTGATATTTGGCATGGTTGCACTTCTAGATGACCTATACCAAAATTGTTCAAATGGTTCTGGTCAGTTGCATAACTAGTTCACAGGAGCTAAAAATAGATTTTTTCAATGAAAACTTAAAAAATCTTCTTCTCTGAAACTACAAAGGCCAGAGCTTAGATATTTGGCACATAGCATCACCTACAGGTCCTCTATCAAGTTTGCTCAAATTATGCCCCTGGGGTCAAAATTGGCCCGCCCCGGGGGTCACAGTTTTACATAGAGCTCTATAGTGAAATTTTCAAACGTCTTCTTCTCTGAAAGTAATATGGCCAGAGCTTTGATATTTGGCATGGTGACATTTCTAGATGTCCTATACCAAAATTGTTCAAATGGTTCTGGTAGGTTGCATATGTAGGTCACTGGAGCTAAAAATAGATTTTTTCAATGAAAACTTTAAAAATCTTCTTCTCTGCAACTACATGTACAAGGGCCATTATAGATGTTAGATATTTGACACATTGCATCGCCTACAGGTCCTCTATCAAGTTACTTCAAATTATGCCCCTGGGGTCAAAATAGGCCCCGCCCCGGGGGTCACAGTTTTACATAGAGTTATATAGTGAAATTTTCAAACGTCTTCTTCTCTGAAACTAATATGACCAGAGCTTTGATATTCAGCATGGTGACACTTCTGGTTATCCTTTACCTATTTTGTTCAACTGGTTTCAGTCTGTTGCATATGTAGGTCACAGGAGCTAAAAATAGATTTTTTTTCCAATGGAAACTTACAAAATCTTCTTGTCTAAAACCCTACTACCCTGATCTTAGATATTTGGCGAATAGAATCATCTACAGGTTCTGTTACAAGATTGTTCAAATTATGCCCCTCGGGTAAAAAATGACCCCTTCCTGGACATAAATATTTATCTCCATTTTGTCAGTTATTCTCAGGTGAGCGATAATGCCCCATGGGGCTCTTGTATCTCATACTTTTTACTGTCAAATTTACTTTCAATGGATATTATTAGTCTGTGTTATTTCTCGTTTGATTCAAATAAAATTGAAATTATTCTTCCTTGTCACCACCCATGTGAAATGATGCAAGTCCCATAACTCTGCCACAAGTATATTACCAGCTGTACTCCTTTGTACATAGAATTTCTTTAGAATCATTGGTTATTATTCAAGGCTCCAGGTAAGGATGAGTAAATTCTACTTTTTAGCTCCCCTGAGCTAGCTCAGGGTGAGCTTTTGCAATCCTTGAATGTCCGGCGTCAGTAAACCGTCGTCAACAATTTAAGTGTTTACACTCTAGACGCCACAATATTTATTTCAATCTTTCTCAAACTTACTCAGATTGTATATGACCATAAGAGTATAGATGAGTTCAATTATGGTTGTAATCAGACCAATAGGTCGAGAGTTATCTACCTTTGAATTGATGAAAATGCCATATTTAAGGGTGTTTACACTCTAGAGGCCACAATATTTATTCAATCTTTCTCAAAATTGCTCAGACTGAAAATAACCTAACAAATCATATGAGTCAATTATGGTTGTAATCAGACCAATAGGTCGAGAGTTATATACCTTTAAATTGCTGAAAATTATATATTTAACAGTGTTTACACTCTAGAGGTCATAATATTTATTCAATCTTTCTCAAACTTGCCCAGATTGTATATTACCATAAGAGTTCAGATGAGTTTGATTACGGTTGAAATGGGACCAATAGATCAAAGAGTTATCTACCTTTGAATTGCTGAAAATGCCATATTTGACAGTGTTTAAATTCTAGAGGCCACAATTTATATCCAATCTATCTCAAAATTGCTCAGATTGTATATGACCATAAGAGTTCGGATGAGTTAGATTTTGGTTGAAATCAGACGAATAAGCGAGAGTTATCTACCTTTGAATTGCTGAAAATGCCAATTTTTAAAGGGTGTTTACACTCTAGAGGCCACAATTTTTTTCAAATCTTCCTCAAACTTGCTCAGATTATATATTACCATAAGAGTTCGAATAAATGTGATTATGGTTGTAATCAGACCAATAGGTCAAGAGTTATCTGCCCTTCAATAGCTGAAAATGCCGTATCTAACAGCGTTTACACTCTTGCAACTACAGTTTTCAATGGAATTTGATTATACTTGAATACAAAGTATATAGCTATAAGTTAATCTTATCATTGTGGCAATATTTATATGCCCTTGATATACTTTGAAAGGCTAGAAAAGGCTTCATTTCAGTATTGTTTAGGCTCTAGTTATCTTCCCTTGATTTACTCTACTATACTAGAATTATGAGATTGTATTCCAAAGCTGTTTACATGCTATACATGTACTTCAAATTTAAATGGATTTAGATTAAAATGGGTGAAACAGAATGGTAAAGCTATCTGGCTTCAGTACAACAGGTGAGCGATATCAGGGCCTTCAGGCCCTCTTGTTTCTAGCTTTTCTCCTTCATGTCTCAGGGCTGCCATTTCTCCGGATTTTTCCTAAATCTTTGGAATTTTGTTCCAGTACATGATAGCTTAAAGCAGACTGAAAGTAAAGCAGAATGCGCCTTAGGGCGCATTCTGCTTTACTTACAGCATGCTTTAAGTAGTTGCATGTTAACAAAACTAGAAACAGGCAATAGGGTAAAGGTAGGATTCGTAAAAATGGCACTTGAAAAATGCAGATTTGGAAATCTTAGGATTTTTCATGTCAACTTATGGCAGCCCTGATGTCTACAACAATGCATTAGAAAGGTCTCTTTGACTGTGACATGAGAAGAAACCCTTTGAAATATGTATACATTCATGAATATGCACCATGATTAACCCATTACCCCATAGCCTATTTCTAGTATTGAAGATAGCAGACCACTTAAGGCAGGTTGAAAGTAAACAGAATGTGCCTTAAGGTACATTCTGCTTTACTTTCAACCTGCTTTAAGCTATCATCTTCTTAGTTAATCTAGAATATAGAAACTATTCCTTAAGATGTATATTCCTTACTGTATTTATGGAGTAATGGGTTAATATATTCCAGCACATCGTAGCTTAAAGTAGACTGAAAGTAAAGCAGAAATTTACCTTCAACCTGCTTCAAGGAGTCGCCAGTCATCAAAACTAGAAGCAAACTATAGGACAGTGGGTTACATCACCCTTATCTTGAGCCATGATGTCCAGTGTGTTGACAGTGTTTATATTTATACTCTCATGTTATGTGTAGGAGGGTAAGCTAGTGTGCTCTGGCCAAATATCCTGTACATGCCAGTGTGTTGAAAGTGTTTATATTTATACTCTCATGTTATGTGTAGGAGGGTGAGCTAGTGTGCTCTGGCCCAACTATCCTGTACATGCCAGTGTGTTGACAGTGTTTATATTTATACTCTCATGTTATGTGTAGGAGGGTAAGCTAGTGTACTCTGGCCCAACTATCCTGTACATGCCAGTGTGTTGACAGTGTTTATATTTATACTCTCATGTTATGTGTAGGAGGGTAAGCTAGTGTGCTCTGGCCCAACTATCCTGTACATGCCAGTGTGTTGAAAGTGTTTATATTTATACTCTCATGTTATGTGTAGGAGGGTAAGCTAGTGTGCTCTGGCCCAACTATCCTGTACATGCCAGTGTGTTGAAAGTGTTTATATTTATACTCTCATGTTATGTGTAGGAGGGTAAGCTCGTGTGCTCTGGCCCAACTATCCTGTACATGCCAGTGTGTTGACAGTGTTTATATTTATACTCTCATGTTATGTGTAGGAGGGTGAGGGAGTGTGCTCTGGCCCAACTATCCTGTACATGCCAGTGTGTTGACAGTGTTTATATTTATACTCTCATGTTATGTGTAGGAGGGTAAGCGAGTGTGCTCTGGCCCAAGTATCCTGTACATGCCAGTGTGTTGACAGTGTTTATATTTATACTCTCATGTTATGTGTAGGAGGGTTAGCGAGTGTGCTCTGGCCCAACTATCCTGTACATGCCAGTGTGTTGACAGTGTTTATATTTATACTCTCATGTTATGTGTAGGAGGGTAAGTGAGTGTGCTCTGGCCCAACTATCCTGTACATGCCAGTGTGTTGACAGTGTTTATATTTATACTCTCATGTTATGTGTAGGAGGGTAAGCGAGTGTGCTCTGGCCCAACTATCCTGTACATGCCAGTGTGTTGACAGTGTTTATATTTATACTCTCATGTTATTTGTAGGAGGGTAAGCGAGTGTGCTCTGGC
Organism: Gari tellinella; assembly: GCA_922989275.2. Classification (NCBI taxonomy): domain Eukaryota; kingdom Metazoa; phylum Mollusca; class Bivalvia; order Cardiida; family Psammobiidae; genus Gari; species Gari tellinella. The sequence goes on from OV277858.1 coordinate 61,339,155, forward strand.
CCAACTATCATGTACATGCCATTGTGTTGACTGTTTATATTTATACTCTCATGTTATGTGTAGGAGGGTAAGCGATTGTGCTCTGGCCCAACTATCCTGTACATGCCAGTGTCTTGACAGTGTTTATATTTATACTCTCATGTTATGTGTAGGAAGGTAAGCGAGTGTGCTCTGGCCCAACTATCCTGTACATGCCAGTGTGTTGACAGTGTTTATATTTATACTCTCATGTTATGTGTAGGAGGGTAAGCGAGTGTGCTCTGGCCCAACTATCCTGTACATACCAGTGTGTTGACAGTGTTTATATTTATACTCTCATGTTATGTGTAGGAGGGTTAGCGAGTGTGCTCTGGCCCAACTATCCTGTACATACCAGTGTGTTGACAGTGTTTATATTTATACTCTCATGTTATGTGTAGGAGGGTAAGCGAGTGTGCTCTGGCCCAACTATCCTGTACATGCCACATTGTGGAAAGGCTCTATACAACAACTTGCTATGGTCAAACTGGGGCCCCCATCTGACAAACCTTGTGATCATTGGCAATAGCTTCACTACAATGCTGGACAGGTATGTGCTTTTGTGGATCCCCTAATTAGTAAATAATTCATGCCTGAAACTTTAACGAGACAATTCCAATATCCAATACAGTCTAGTCCATATTAAGCATGTCTGTTTTATCCCATTACCCCATAGCCTGTTTCTAGTTTTGAAGACGTGTGACACCTTAAAGCAGGTTGAAAGTAAAACAATGCGCCTTAAGGTGCATTCTGCTTTACTTTCAGCCTTCTTTAAGCTGTTATCTGTTGGAATATAGAAAATATTTCTTATGATTCTTATTTGAAACAGTATAAATTGGAACTATTTTCTTGAGTAGAGGAATTAATTAAAGGCGGAAAAAGGCGTATTGATGGGTTTAGTGGGCTAAAGAAACAAAACAAACAAGCTATTGTCATCACCCGGGCGTACGCATTGTCAGCAGGGTTGTTGTCAGAAATCTTAACCTTGGCCATAACTTCTTATTCAATTTTTCATCTCTACCAAATTCAAAATAATTTCACAGATATGTTATGTCTTGTGGTACTCTTTGAAAGTTAATTTATTGATATGCCAGTATCGCTCTGCTGAACAAATTGGCCACAAGAGTTAAAACCCGCCCAGGCTTATCAGTTTTACATAGAGTTATATAGGAAAATCTTTAAAACATTTCTTCTGAAACTGTAAGGCCCATGATCTTTAAAATTTGACATATAGCTTTGTTAATGGTCCTCTACCAAGATTCTCAAATTATGACCCCTGGGCCAAAAATGGCCCCGCGCTTGGACTTATCAGTTTTTAGCTCACCTGAGCACTAAGTTCTCAATGTGAGCTTTTGTGGTCAGTCTTTGTCCGTCGTGCGTTGTGCGTCAACAATTTCTTCAAACATCTTCTTCAAAACCACTAGCCTGATTGCAACCAAACGTCATAGGAATGTTTCTTGGGTCAAGCTCTTTCAAAGTTGTTCAAAGAATTTGAAACAATGTTAAACTGGTTGCCATGGCAACCAAAGTGAGAAAATAAGGAAATCTTAAAAAATCTTATTGTCAAAAACCATAAGGGCCAGAGCTTAGATATTTGACACATAGCATCATCTGTAGGTCCTCTATCAAGATTGTTCAAATTTTGCCCTTAATGTCAAAATTTGCCCCACCCGGGGGGTCAGTGTTTTACATAGTGTTATTTAGTAAAATGTACAAACATCTTTTTCTCTCTAACCGATATGGCCAGAGCTTTGATATTTGGCATGGTGTAACTTCCAGAGGTCCTCAACATATATTGTTGAACTGGTTCTGGTCTGTTGCATATCTGGGTCACCGGAACTAAAAAATGAAATAGATTTTTTCATTGAAAACTTCAAAAATCTTATTGTCTGAAACCATAATACACTGAGCTTAGATATTTTGCACATAACATGGTCAACAGGTCCCCTATCAAAGTTGTTCAAATTTTGTACCTTGTTCAAAATTTGACCTGCTCAGGGGGTCACCGTTTTTCATATAGTTATATAGTAAAATGTTCAAACATCTGTTTCTCTGAAGTCCTTCACATGTTGTTGAATTGGTTCCGGTCTGTTGCATATCTGGGTCACCTGAGCTAAAAATATTTTTTTTTAACGAAAACTTCAAAAATCTTCATCTGAAACTATAATACATTTAGCTTAGATATTTTGCACATAACACCATCTACAGGTCCACTTTCAAAGTTGTTCAAATTTTGCCCCTGGGGTCAAAATTGACTGTTCCTGGGGGTCACCGTTTTACATAAGAGCTATACAGTGAAATGTTCAAACATCTTCTACTCAGAAACCAATATGGCCAGAGCTTTGATATTTGACATGGTGTCCAGAGGTCCTTCACCTATATTGTTGAATTGGTTCCCGTCTGTTGCACATCAGGGTCACCCATGCTAAAAAGAGATAGTTTCAATGAAAACTTAAAAAAACTTCGTGTTTGAAATTTCTTGACCCAGCTTATTGTCACCATGATCAGGTGAGCGGTCAAGGGCCATCTTGTTCATAGGAAAACCTTAAAAAAAATCTTCTTCTCTGAAACTGTAAGGCCCAGATAATTTATATTTGACCTGTAGTTTTGCCTAATGGTCCTCTACCAAAATTGTTCAAATTATGACCCCTTTATCAAATTTGGCCCTGCCCCGGGGCTTATCAGTTTTATATAGACTTATATAGGAAAACCTTTTAAAACTCTTTTTATAGCAATATACATCGCAATATTGTCTTGCCCAGTCAGCTTAGGTACAATGATCTCAGGTGAGCGACTTGTGGGCCATGGCCCTCTTGTTTAAGATGATGTACTTATGTACAAGTCTGAATAAAATATGTTCTGTTCATGTAATTAAAGTTTACCCTAATTACACATTACATTCAATTACTGTCAAAATGTAATTAAATTACAACTAGTTGTATTTTTAATTACCCCAGGGTGGGTATGACTGCATTATTTAGCTTATTGAGATAGAAAAAATACAAATTTTCAGATATAAACTTTATCATACAGTATCCGTCAAAGGGAGACAACTCAAGCAATATGTTTGCATGAGTGTCAAACCTTTGACCATAAAAAAAGAAACTGCAGAGATCATCCTTAAAAGTGAAGTAAATCATAATCAAATTGACTTCATGAAAATTTTGTCATAAGGAAATTTGAGTTAAAAATTTAATTTTATACCTAAGACAAAGAAGTGGAAAAATGTTTGGACTTTCAAATTACTTCTCGCTAATGAGAAATTTGACACACGTGAGTTCGACATAACAGGAGGGAACTTTAGGTTGATTTGGAACTATATGTACATGTGATTGAGATTTCATGTTAAGCATACATGTGTCACTCAACTTTAAAAGCTCTTAAGCTTTGTACAAGTTGGGTCATGGCATATAAAGGTCTAGGTCATTTAGAGATCATGGTCAACTCAAGGGGCATACTGTTGCACAAACGCATGTTGTTATCTTTTTGTTATTTTGATATATAATTAATAAATTGTATTTCAATATATTGTTCAGGACACCTAGCAGAATTCTTCAGGAGACAGCAAGCTATGTCATGAAGGTAAGCTGTGGGTTATCTGCAATATTTCAGTAATGTCGATAAAAACAATCTTCTGTATAACCGTAATTGAAGGGGCATAACTGCAATAAAAATCATCAGACCAGAAACCAAAATAAATACTTGTATTACCTGTATGATGAGAAAGATTAATATGAAATTTGGTCACAATATGTAATAAAAATTTAAGTAATCGTTCGGAAACATTTTTCCCCTCAAAATTCTCTATGTAAAGGGGCATAAATGCAATAAGTCATCAGACCAATTTCACCAAAACCAAAATCAATATGTGTATGATAAGGAAGCTATTTATGGTAACCATGTGTCAAAAATAACTGAATTGTCCGTAAACAAGTTGAAAATCATCAGACTGGAATTAAAATGTCTAGGTATTTCCCCAGTGTGATGAGAAGGCTACTGAAATTTGGTTTCAGTAAGGCCAACTGGCAACAGAAAGTAAAGTTATCATCCAAAACCACTTTGAGCTGCCGGCCACCAGCAGGAGGGTTTCACTTTATAGGACCCGTCAAGACAGGCATATTTAACAAGTCTTGAACAAATTAGTTGTGTGTGTACCAGCCATATTAAAACTCTGAAATAAAGGGCCATGTGCAATTGAAATGTGACATGCAACCTGGCTAAATTCTATGCATTGCAATCAGGCTTAACATTGCAACAGCAACCTGCAAATTTTATGCAATGCAACATGACTAAACTTTGTATAATGTAACCTAACCCTTTACTTGATAGCCTATTTCTAGTATATAAGATATGCTGCTTTACTTTCAGTCTGCTTCAAGCTATCACTTGCTAGAATATAGAAAATATTCCCTATAATGCATATTCATTACTGATTAAATTGGAACTATTTTCTTCAGCGGAGACATAAATCATATTCGCTAAAAGGCTTTTCTATTGGAGAAAGGGTTAACTGCAAGTTGCAACAGTATTGCCATGTTGCCTCATATACAATTTTCATTTGTGAGTTTATCTCAAAGAGGTATACAGGTGAATGACTAATTGTACCGGTCCAAACACCCTGCTCCTTAATAAACGGCCAAGCAACTGTTATGTAAAGCAGCCTGGCTAAATTTAGTAAAATGCATCTGTAACGTGCAAACCGAGAGACCCAGCAACAACAAACCCCGTTGATGCAAAGCTTAAGCTCACATCAAGAGATGTTTGTAGCGCTATATAATTGAATCACTTCCCAATATACAACGGTTTGGAAAAAGCCTCATTTGCATATACCAACGTACCAAGTATATTACATAACCCTCCCCTCCGAGAAGTCTCGTCCCAAGACTTTAACCTTGGGAGAACCATGGGCAATGCAATTCCGGTCTGGCAGTTGTCATTATCCAACCCCTGGCACCATTTGTAACGTGCAAACGGCCAAGCAACTGTTATGTAAAGCAGCCTGGCTAAATTTAGTAAAATGCATCTGTAACGTGCAAACCGAGTGACCCAGCAACAACAAACCCTGTTGATGCAAAGCTTAAGCTCACACCAAGAGATGTTTGTTGTGCTATGTAATTGACTCACTTCCCAACATACAACGGTTTAGGAAGCCTCATTTGCATATACCAAGTTACCAACGTACTAAGTATGTTACACATCTCAACTGTAACCTGCACCATTTTTGCCATGTTGCCTCATGTACTCCTATTCCATTTATTTGTTGCTCACATTTGTATTTATGATGTACGTTAAATAATTATAAGATGTGAAATTTTATTGTAGATTCAACCTTACATTAATGAAGAACCTCTCCAAGTCCCAGCTCAATATGAGGATGTTTTCAATGACACAAGTATTCACAGATTTCTGCTAGACAGATTAAAGGAAGTGCCCCAGGAATTATGGGAAAATAACCTTGAACCCAAATACAAGTGTGAAGATGCTGAGATTATATTTAGATAACATAATATTTATTATCCCATAGCCTGCTTCACATTGTGAAGACAGGTAACTACTTACAGTAGGCTGAAAGTAAAGCAGAATGTGCCTTAAGGCACATTCTGCTTTACTTTCAGCCTGCTTTAAGCTACCATCTGTTAGGATTTGAACTGTTTTTTAGTGTAGGGAATAGATCAAAGAGGTATTTATGAAGATAGGGTTAATGAAATGACAATCTTTCTGATGAAATGTAATAATCTTTATTTATGAAATGTAATAAAAAGCTGAAATTCTTTCTTTTGTGTTGTAGGTGTTTCTCCACTTTGTATTTGTTTAAACCTTTTGCACTCTGTGTAATAGTCCTCTAGTCTACTAAATGTGCCAACCTCAACAATTCTGTATTAACAGAGCTCCAGATACTAAAAGCTTTATTTCTGAATTAAACCCTATGGTGTAGCTACTCATTTGAATTGTCTCTTCCATTCTAATGAATAGTTACACCATAGGATTTGGGCTACAATAAGCGAGAAAATGTTGGATTTGTTCTGTTTACTCCCCATTATCTGAAGCCCTGATTAATATAAATGTGTAGTAAATTCACATACTCGGGTCAAACTTTTCATACCTTGAATAATTCCACATCTCACAAAGCCTTTATCAACACAGTGAGATGTGGTCAGTGAGTGTCACATGACACATTAAGCAGTGGCCTTTACTCTGTGGGCAGCTACAACTCCTTGTACAGGTTGAGAGATGGTGGCTACTGTTTTATGAGACTGGCCTCCTTCACCCAGTTTTTAACCCATTACCTCATAGCCTGATTCTAGATTTGAAGATATGTGACCACTTAAAGCAGGTTGAAAGTAATGCATAATGTGCCTTAAGGCACATTTTCCTTTACTTTCAGCATGCTTTAAGCTATTATCTGCTAAAATATAGAAAATATTTCTTATGATTTTTATTTGTGACAGTATAAAAATGAACTACTTTCTTCATCATCATCATCGGTGTTTAGATTAACGTGCAGGTGCAGGAGCGTAATCCAAATCAGTGGGCTCCCTTCCAGGTAGCTGGCTGGCTGCACGCATAGCAGATCTCATATTAGATCTCCACACATCCCTATCACAAGGGTCGACTTCTGAGAGCTTCCACTCTCATCTGTCTCTCTGTGCCAATGTCTTCCATGTCAATTTGGGCCGTCCTGCCCCACGTCTTCCCTCAATCTGCATGTCCCAGACCTCCTTGATTTCTTCAGTAGAGGAATTAATCAAAGGTGTATTTATGGGGTAATGGGTTAAGGTACACATTCTCGGATGTCAAATTTCAAAATTGTGGGGTTTGGGAGACAACATGCTGCCCAGTTAGTTCGCAATGTAGACATGTTACACCCACTATTTCCATCTCCTCAGTGTGTTGATGAAGGTTGTGTGAGAAAGCTGAGCGTATGAAAAGTATGCTCTGAGTCAAAGCATTTACTATAATAATACAGAATTGCCTACTTTGACACTTCTGGTAGAAGATGCAGTAGCTCTCTGATCTAGGGCCGCTACACTGTTTGCATAGGACAAGACTTTAGAGTACTCTTCATATGTACACTGCTTGAAAAAGATAAGTATATGTGTCACTAGGGTTAAACGAGTTAAGCATTTAGCCATATTTTAGAACCACTATGCTTTCTTGCTTAACCCATTACCTCATAGCCTGTTTCTTAATTTGAATACAGGTGTACACTTAAAGCGCATTGAAAGTAAAGCAGAAAGCACCTTAAGGCATATTCTGCTTTCCTTTAAGCTACCATCTGCTAGAATATAGAAAATATTTCTTTAGCGCATTTTAGTGATAGTTTAAAGTGGAACTCTTTTCTTTAGTAGAAGAGAAGATTAAAGCGTAAAGAGGCGTATTTATGGAGTAATGAAATTCACGTTTCAGGATTATAACCAGTGTTTTGGATTTGTCATTAAAAATTGAGGAAAAGGAAAACTTAAAAATAAACATTCATGTAAGTGTAAAAAATACATTTATTTCAACAATGTATCAAAACATATACATGTAGCAGGTATACACTAATGGCAGCTAACAATTAGGCTACCAAATTTGTGCCCCAATTTATACATGTATCACTAATATATAAATCACAAATTCAATACATAAATCACAATATTTGTCCAAAGTGTAATTAGAAAATTCAATAAAAAATCGTTTTTGATTCTATTTGTCTAAACAATCCTATACAGATTCACAAAGACTTGATCTGTTGTATATATCAAAACCTATAGGTGGCAAGAGTTAACTTAACCAACTTGTATATATATATATATCACTTAAAGTAGGTTGAAAGTAAAGCAGAATGTGCCTTAAGGCACATTCTGCTTTACTTTCAGCCTGCTTTAAACTATTATCTGCTAGAATATCAAAAATTTATATAAAGGAGCTTTTTGTTTTACGTTCACCTTGCTTTAAGCTGTCACCTGTATTTTATGAAATCTGTAAGCAGTTTTTAGTGATGTAATAGAAAGGTTTTACTATATACTATATATAGTATCATATATAGTTTTACTATATATAGTAAAACCTCTCTATTACATCACTAAAAACTGCTTACAGATTTCATAAAATACAGGTGACAGCTTAAAGCAAGGTGAACGTAAAACAAAAAGCTCCTTTATTAGCTTTTTGTTTTTGGTTCATCTTGTTTTAAGCAGTCGCCTGCCTTAAACACCTGCTAATTAACATAATTTAGTGGTTCTGATAGAGAGGGTTTACTTTATACCATAATACATGTAGTTAATTAACTGGCCATTTAATGAATATATCTAAACTTTTCAACAACCGTCTGTTATCTTTGTTTAAATATGGGCATAAGAGGAAATCACTCTGTTGGACACGTACATATGGACGATGTATGGATTATCCGCCATCGGATGACATTGAATGTTCAATAGTAGTGAGAAACACATATAGAAGGACTCAAATAAGAGTGAGTAACTAAACATAAATAAAACTGACCACCAAGCCAGTGTTGTAACCAATTCACAGCACAGGTTTTTATGGAGACTGAAGGAAGATATTGGTTGAAATACAGTGAAACCTCTCTATTATGACTACTGCACGAGTAAATCTAAATAATCGCATTTCAGACAGGTGCTTGCTTAAAGCCTGATAAAGTTAAAAGCAGAAAGCTCTTCAAGGAGCTTTCTGCTTTGCTTTTTTCTTGCTTTAAGCTGTCACCGCTCTCAACCCATTACCCCTTAAATATGCCTTTTTACGCCTTTAATTCCTCTTGTGAAGAAAACAGTCCCCATTTATACTGTCACAAATTAAAATCAAAAGAAATATTTTTGATATTCTAGCAGATAAAAGCTTTAAGCAGGCTGAAAGTAAAGCAGAATGTGCCTTAAGGCACATTCTGCTTTACTTTCAACCTGCTTCAAGTGGTCACCTGTCTTCAAAACTAGAAACAGGCTAAGGGGTAATGGGTTAAATACCATCTGTTAGACTAATTTTCAGTGGTTGTATTAGAGAGGTTTTATTGTACTTATCTGCAGCTCTCATATAGGAAACATGTGCAGCAACCAACCAATAGTTGTACTAGAGCTTTCTTAACCACTTGAGGCTTGTCCTTACTAAATTGTCCCTCAACACAACTTGAATTCCATAACCCTTCTCATGCTATAAGCATATATTGACGCTTTTTGAAAACCGTGTAGAAGGAGCTGTCTGATCAGGGTCTACACTCTTATAGGATCTTCTAATTCGTGTCTGCACTCTTTAAAAATGTGTTGAGGTCATCACTGTAATTCAACATGCTGTACTCATTGAGGCTTATGTAAAGTTGCATGGCCCTAGCTCTAGTACTTAGTCTACAACTGATCTAAACGCAATACTTAACTTTGGTTCATACATATGTATGTATGTACAGAAAATCGTTCCACTATGACAATATTGTCCCATACAACTAATTAAGTACATGTATGTCAAACTTCTCTCAAGTTGCCATTCCAACAACAAGATTCAAGTCTCAAATACAAGTGGCAGCTGATCATGTAGGACATGTTAAACACCTAAAGGGGTTTTCTGCTTTACTTTAGTCCTGCATTAAACGGTGGCTGACTAACAGACAGAGTCGTCCCGGGTAATTTTGTATATGCAGTTTAGTTCGTACACTTAACCCTTTACCTGATAGTCTATTTCTGGTATTGAAGATAGGTGACTTCTTAAAGCAGGTTGAAAGTAAAGCAGAATGTGCCTTAAGGCACATTCTGCTTTACTTTCAGCCTGCTTTAAGCTATCATGTGCTAGAATATAGAAAATATTCCCTATCATATATCTTCATAACTGATTAAATTGGAACTATTTTCTTAAGCGGATGAATAAATAAAACACGCTAAAAGGCGCTTCTATTGGGAAAGGGTTAAGATGTCACAGCTTTTGACGTAACCTATATTGCTGTGTTTTACTATACTCTCTACACGCATGTGTAGTTAAATTTCCCAGCTAGGCATGATCGAAGATATTGATATACACAAATCTACGTATTTTTGCTGCATTTCATTGCACAGCACTTCAATGAACAGCTTTTATAAACATCGCCTTGCCTGCACTTCGCTGAGAGACACCGTTACGTACATCGCACCCCAAAACAGAAAAGGTTGTCCCATTTAATAATGTGATCAAACTGTCCTTTATAGCAAAACATTTTTTCATCATTTAATTTATTTATTTGTTTTGATTTTACGTCGCTTTCAACAGTATTTCAGTCATATCGCAACGTCCAGCTAATTATAGGGGGAGGAAGACCCCAGAAGTCCTTTATGCACTGTTTCCGGCACAAATGAGCAACTGGGTAGAACCACCGACCTTCCGCAAGCCAGCTGGAAGGCTTCCCCACAGAAAAATCCTAACGACCCTACTGGGATTCGAACTCACAGCGGTGAAGAGCTTAGTGATGTGAGTCACAGTGACTAGGCCACGGTGGCCTCTTTTCATCATTTAAAGAACTTTAAATTGTATTGAAAAATGTTAAATGATAAAAATTTATGAAAATAAAGGTGTACGGAATTACCCGCTGCTATACAATATAACCTGACATTAGTCCTTCAAATATTTACACATTGCTCCTCATATTCAATCAAATTCATTTATTTTGCCACATGCAAAATATGAAGCAAACATGCGTGATTACATTTATGTGAACTTTATAAGTGTCACGCGTCGCTCACACCAAGCTAGAAAGGACTGCATCCAAAAGTGTACTAAGTTAGCCAGATCGACTCTTACTGGCCTTCATATCAGGAACTTACATAAAACAACAAATAAAGATCAGAGGCAAGAAACGTCTCGTTTTGGCAATTGGTATGTCCAACTCATTCACTGTAAAAATAAACTTAACCCTTTCCTCCATATGCTTGCAAATAATAATAATTATCCTAATGATAACGACTTTATTTACTGAGGCTACACATTTAGGCAAGCCCAATCTTCCATGTAGGCCTCCAATCACCTATATCAAACTGTGTTTATGTCAGAATACTGCTTAAAGCAAAATTGAAGTAAAGCAGAAAGCTCCTAAAGGAGCTTTCTGTTTACTTCCATCTTGCTTTAAGTTGGTTCATATTTTTAACCAATTACCCCATAAATACGCCTTTTTACGCCTAGACTCATTCCTCCCTTAAAGAAAATAGTTACTCTTAATACAGTGATGAGTATATACCATAAGAAATATTTTATATATTCTAACAGATAATAGCTTAAAGCAGGCTTAAAGTAAAGCAGAATGCGCCATAAGGTGCATTCTGCTTTACTTTCAACCTGCTTTAAGTAATCACTTGTCTTTAAATCTGGAAACAGGCTATGGGGTAATGGGTTATTACTATTACCATCAATGAAGATTTATTTTGGCATTTGTGTGGAGGAGATTTTAGAGGTGCTCTTAGGCACTTTTGTGGAGGAAAGGCTTAACTGTTGACATAATCTTTTGTCATCAACAAAACTTCAAAATCAGGTCACATAACAAAATGGATCTGAGCATCAAGAAAATCAGTGTTTTCTTTAGACAACCATTTCAAATGAAATAGGCATCCAAATTGACTACCAATTTAAACAGTTACAGTGTGCAGTCAAAGTTTTTTTGTCAAATGGACAATGACCAGTGTATGTTATTTTAAAGATTATAAAGGGGTACAAACAGTATAGATCCTGATCAGGGGACTGTATGGGCCTTCTGATCTATGCATGTACTGTTTGCAAAGAATAATTGGCACAGTCCCTAAACTGTAGTAGTAAAATCTTTATTTATATTTGAAATAATCTACATGTATAACATTAGATAGCAAGCTGACTTGCTAGTCAACTTGCTGTATCTGACTTTTTTATATAGAAAATCATGACTATTATATCTAGGCATTCTACCATTGTATTGCTGACTTATTGAACCCATTACTCCATAGATACCTATTTTTATGCCGTTCATTTATTCCTCCACTCAAGGAAATTAATTAATTAAGTTTAAATTTATACAGTCATGATTATCCACATTGAGAAAGATGTTTTATATCCTTGCAGATGGAAGTTTAAAGCAGGCTGAAAGTAAATCATTCTGCTTCACTTTCAACCTGTTTTTTCGTGGTTATTTATCTTTAAAACTGGAAAAAGGCTATGATGTAATGGGTTAACGAGAATATTGGTTAATCAAAAGTATAAAACTAGAACTATAGAGTACATGTAAAACCTTTAGAACTATTAGGGGGGTATAACTTGTGTAAAAGGACTAGTTAACCAATGATAACATAAAACTTTCTGTCTGTCAAAATGCCTATAAAAATTATACATGTAATTGTTGTATCTCACTGTTGTAGTTGGCAATTAAGGTTACGACGGATACTTAACCCTTTCACTACCAAATATTTCGTGAGGTTTTTACCCCTTCACTGCCATATTGTCGTCTGCTTCAATATTTGTGTCTGTTTAATTTAAGGCAGTATGACTGACAACATTTTATACCAGTGTCAAACAGTTTGGATCCTGATCAGACGCCACGTAACGTGGCGTCTGATCAGAATCCAAATTGTTTGCAAAGGCACCTTTTGGCATCATTGAGAGTGAAAGGGTTAACGCTCAGCTTTATTAAACAAGAGTTGTCAGAGAGACAACAAAGCTCGCCACCGGCACCTTTAGAAACTTAAAAGCACACTCAAGGTCACAGAGGTCAACCTTTTTGCCTGCATGGAAAGGTCTTGTCCATATACAGTGGCAAATCAAATATGAAAATAACACCTCAAGGGACATAGGAATTATAAGCATTTTTGAAACCTAAACGCAGATTTCGAAACCTAAAACCTTTTGCGACCTTAGTTCAAGGTGAAGGACACTGGGCTAATTTTTTTGCATGCATGGAAAGATCGTGTCCATATACACATGCATGCCAAATATGAAATACATGTAAATATCTCAATGGATATATGAGTTAAAGAAATTTTGAGAAACCTAAACGCAGACTTTGAAACCTAAACGCGGGTCCTTAGTTCAAGGTCAAGGTCAGAGGGCTCAAACATTTTGCATGCAAGGAAAGATGTTGTCCATATACACATACAAACTGAATATGAAAGGAATATTTCAATGGACATAGGAGAAATAAGAATTTTGAAAAACCAAAACACAGATTCGAAAACTAAACATTGGCCCTAAGTTCAAAGTCAAGGTCACAGGGGTCTAAATTTTGCAGTGCCTGGAAAGGTCTTGTCCATATACACACATAAACCAACTATAAAAGCAATACCTCAAGGGACATAGAAGTAAAAGGCATTTTTCAAAACCTAAACACAGGCCCTAAGTTCAAGGTCACAAGGGTCCAAATTTATCTGTGCATGGAAAGGTCTTGTCCATATACACACACACATACCAACTATGAAAGCAATACCTCAAAGGATATAAAGTTAAATGGATTTTCGAAACTTAAACGCAGATTTCGAAACCTAAACACAGGCTCTTAGTTCAAGGTCAAGGTAACAGGGGTCTAAATGTCTCTGTGCATCGAAAGGTCATGTCTATATACACATACATACCAACTATGAAAGCAATACCTCAAAGGACATAGAAGTTAAAGGCATTTTTCTAAACCTAAACACAGGCCCTAAGTTCAAGGTCAAGGTCACAAGGGTCAAAACTTTTCTGTGCATGGAAAGGTCTTGTCCATATACACACACATACCAACTATAAAAGCAATACCTCAAAGGACATAGAAGTTAAAGGCATTTTTCTAAACCTAAACACAGATTTCGAAACCTAAACACAGGCCCTAAGTTCAAGGTCACAAGGGTCCAAATTTATCTGTGCATGGAAAGGTCTTGTCCATATACACACACACATACCAACTATGAAAGCAATACCTCAAAGGATATAGAAGTTAAATGGATTTTCGAAACTTAAACGCAGATTTCGAAACCTAAACACAGGCTCTTAGTTCAAGGTCAAGGTCACAGGGGTCTAAATGTTTCTGTGCATCGAAAGGTCATGTCTATATACACATACATACCAACTATGAAAGCAATACCTCAAAGGACATAGAAGTTAAAGGCATTTTTCTAAACCTAAACACAGGCCCTAAGTTCAAGGTCAAGGTCACAGGGGTCAAAACTTTTCTGTGCATGGAAAGGTCTTGTCCATATACACACACATACCAACTATAAAAGCAATACCTCAAAGGACATAGAAGTTAAAGGCATTTTTCTAAACCTAAACACAGATTTCGAAACCTAAACACAGGCCCTAAGTTTATGGTCACACGGGTCTAAATTTTTCTTTGCATGTAAAGGTCTTGTCCATATACACATACATACCAACTATGAAAGCAATACCTCAAGGGAAATAGAAGTTAAAGGCATTTTTCTAAACTTAAACACAGATTTCGAAACCTAAACGCAGGCCCTAAGTTCAAGGTCAAGGTCACAGGGGTCAAAAATGTTCTGTGCATGGAAAGGTCTTGTCCATATACACACACATACCAACTATTGAAGCAATACCTCAAGGGACATAGAAGTTAAAGGCATTTTTCGAAACCTAAACACAGATTTCGAAACCTAAACGCAGGCCCTAAGTTCAAGGTCAAGGCATTTTTCTAAACCTAAACACAGATTTCGAAACCTAAACACAGGCCCTAAGTTCAAGGTCACAAGGGTCCAAATTTATCTGTGCATGGAAAGGTCTTGTCCATATACACACACACATACCAACTATGAAAGCAATACCTCAAAGGATATAGAAGTTAAATGGATTTTCGAAACTTAAACGCAGATTTCGAAACCTAAACACAGGCTCTTAGTTCAAGGTCAAGGTCACAGGGGTCTAAATGTTTCTGTGCATCGAAAGGTCATGTCTATATACACATACATACCAACTATGAAAGCAATACCTCAAAGGACATAGAAGTTAAAGGCATTTTTCTAAACCTAAACACAGGCCCTAAGTTCAAGGTCAAGGTCACAGGGGTCAAAACTTTTCTGTGCATGGAAAGGTCTTGTCCATATACACACACATACCAACTATAAAAGCAATACCTCAAAGGACATAGAAGTTAAAGGCATTTTTCTAAACCTAAACACAGATTTCGAAACCTAAACACAGGCCCTAAGTTCATGGTCACACGGGTCTAAATTTTTCTTTGCATGTAAAGGTCTTGTCCATATACACATACATACCAACTATGAAAGCGATACCTCAAGGGAAATAGAAGTTAAAGGCATTTTTCTAAACTTAAACACAGATTTCGAAACCTAAACGCAGGCCCTAAGTTCAAGGTCACAGGGGTCAAAAATGTTCTGTGCATGGAAAGGTCTTGTCCATATACACACACATACCAACTATTGAAGCAATACCTCAAGGGACATAGAAGTTAAAGGCATTTTTCGAAACCTAAACACAGATTTCGAAACCTAAACGCAGGCCCTAAGTTCAAGGTCAAAGTCACAGGGGTCTAAATTTTTCTGTACATGGAAAGGCCATGTCTATATACACACACATACCGACTATGGAAGCAATACCTTAATGGATATAGAAGTTAAAGGCATTTTTCAAAACCTAAACGCAGATTTCGAAACCTAAACGCAGGCCCTAAGTTCAAGGTCAAGGTCACAGGGGTCTAAATTTTTCTGTGCATGGAAAGGTCTTGTCCATATACACACACATACCAACTATGGAAGCAATACCTCAAGGGACATAGAAGTTTAAAGGCATTTTTCGAAACCTAAACGCAGATTTCGAAACCTAAACACAGGCCCTAAGTTCAAGGTCAAGGTCACAGAGGTCTAAATTTTTCTGTGCATGGAAAGGTCTTGTCCATATACACACATATACCAATTATGGAAGCAATACCTCAAGGGACATAGAAGTTTAAAGGCATTTTTTGAAACCTAAACGCAGATTTCGAAACCTAAACGCAGGCCCTAAGTTCAAGGTCAAGGTCACAGGGGTCAAACATTTTCTGTGCATGGAAAGGTCTTGCCCATATACACACACATACCAACTATGAAAGCAATACCTCAAGGGACATAGAAGTTATAGACATTTTCTTAAAATTGTTTACGCCGTTCACGACGACAACGACTACACCGGGGGTATTGCAATAGCTTGTCATGTACTACGTACAGGCGAGCTAAAAATATATCTTATCTCTTATCTCTATATACTGCTACACGCCCCTTTCGGGTATTACGAGCAGGGGCACTTTTTAGGTGCACCAATGGGACTGTACCCGGCCGGTCACTTTATCCTGACACCGACGAACCAGTTGTAATGCTAACCCGAAATCCTGAGCGCCAAGGAGGGAAGCCATTACTACCATTTTTTAAGTCTTTGGTTTGACCCGGCCGGGGATTGAACCCACAACCTCCCGCACTGCAAGCGGACGCTCTACCACTAAGCCACGCATTATGTTGTACATTCTATCAAATTCAAGGTTCAAATGCCAAAAATATATAATAAAATCAGAAACTATAAAAAAAAAAAATATTCACAAATCAGAAGTAAACTATTTCACATAGCAGACTTATTTTAAGTTTTTTAACCCTGTCCTCCATAGCCAAACGTACTAATCTACCATAGGACTTTATTTAAAGCAGGTTATTGCTAAAAACAAGATGAAAGTAAAGCAGAGAGCTCCTTTATCAGCTTTCTGCTTTTTTTTTTATCTAGCAGTGCTTTAGGTAGAACAATTGGGGCTTCTTGCTCTTTTTGTCTTCATACCCTGAAGAAATTAGTTCCACTTTATATAGTTATGAATATGTTTAATAAGAAATGATTTCCATATTCTAGCAGATGGTAGTTTGAAGCAGGTTGAAAGTAAAGCAGAAAGCACCTTCAGGTGCATTCTGCCTTAACTTCCACCTGCTTTAAACAGTCACCTATCTGCATCTCGAGAACTAGGGTATTGGGTAAAGGGTTACGTTGACGTAAATACAAATGAAAGATCAAGACTATGACACTCTCTTATCAAACCATTGAACTTTAATCCATTACTTCATAGATACACATTATGCATTTGATTTATATTTCCACTGACAAAAAATAGTTTTAATGTATACACTCATGAATAATAATTGAATATGTACCATAAGCATTATTTAAGGATGTCGGCCTGTCTTTTTGAGCATTATGAAATTTCCGAAAAATTTTACGAACTCATTTTCAAAAAAATGTTAAGAACTCATTTTCGGTGAATGCATACAGTAATAAAATATTATTGTCCCGGGAAAAAATTGGATTTTCGTTCCGGAAGGGACTTTTTAAGTTTTATGTCCTATTCGTAGTTTACAGCATACACTGTTTTCATAGGTAGGTTGCATTTTGTTACATCCGATTTCATTTCAATTTCTCAGAATAAAAGCATGAAATTTTCATGGTAGTACAGTTTTAGTATAAATTATAGATAACTCAATAGATAAAATGAAATATTTTTGAAAAAAATTATTTTTGGTAAAAATACACCAAAAAGTGAAAAAATGAGAAAAAATGGATTTTTTAGATAAAATGATCTATATCTTTTTTAAAAGATCCGGGACCCTGTGTTTTTATTTGCTATTTCACTAAAACTTTATGTTTGCAAGGCTAAAAACAACAAATTAAAAATTTGGTAATTAGTTTGCTACAATTTGTAGGGCAATTTTCACTGTGCATTATTCTCCCATTATAAAAAAGTGGGTGGGGTAAATTTTACTCCTTTCCGGTGAAATCAAACATTTTTATTTTGGATCTTGAAAAAACATTATTTTCAGGGTTTATTCTTACTATGGTAATATAAATTAGGATACTTTTTGTACAAATAGATTGTTTAAATAAAGATTGAAAAACAGTAGTACAAAAAAGTAGGAGTTTTCATGAAGCTTCAATTTTAGGGGGGTAGCCTTGAAATATCTCAAATTGTGAAAAAGAAAGGTCCGGTACCCCCACTTTTTTCACCAGTTTTGTCATAGAAACTAATTTTACTGTCTGTATGCAAAGTTTGAAGAATTTTGTAATTACTTTCCAAAGGTGCACCTTAAGCAACAACTTTCTAAGATAAAGCAGATATTTCGTTTTGTGCATATTCAAGACTGTATAAAGTGGAACTATTTTCTTCAGTGGAGGAATAAATTGAAGTTGTAAAAATGCACATCTATGGAGTATTGGGTTAAGAATCAAGTTGAAATAGTATGTGTACAAATATATCTCACACAAAATGTATAAGCACCCATCTTTGAGACTAGACTGCTTGCAAATCTTAATACTGTTATAATACAAAATCTGAACTATAGTACAAATATAACACTTGTGAACAACACGGCATCACACAGGATACCCTCTCTGAATTGTATTTAAAGTAAGGCTGACCTACTTCTATACCAAAGAAGGTCAAATATGAAGTCTTGTATAGTGTGCAGTTTTCTGAGGATTTGAAAACAAATTGGTAAGAAATTATGTCTGTACAGCTGTGACTTTAAAAACTTCTCTCTGTCTACTTTTTTCATAACTGACCAAATTGTTAGACTGTAGATCAAAACATAAAGTATCACAAGAGCTGATGTTTGTAAACATGATTGTGTGTGAAGTTTCATAACAATCAGATATCAACTGGAATTATTTTCTTCAGTGGAGGAATAAATTAAATGCGCTAAAAGGTGCTTCTATGGGGGGAAAGGTTAAATCTGCTTTTTGCTGCAACTTTTCTCAAAACAAAAAACAAAGAACAAGTCACGTTGGAACTGATAAAAGCAGTTCTCACTAAATTACACACTAACAACAAAAATATCCCTGAAGTGATTGATCATATCACAGGAGGCAGGACTCTAGATAAAGCCCCATTAGCATTTGGCATGCATTGAGTCTATGGCGCCCTCTGACCTGAAGACCTGGCTCTAGATTAAAAAGAGTTTGAGTCCAATCTCAAGTCGCTCTCACGCATTTGATTGGTCAGATTTGAGCCTAGGCTCAAATCTGACCAATCAAATGCTTGAGAACACACTCAGACTCAGCTCAAATGCTTTTTAACCTTGGACCCTGCTTATAACATAGTTAACAGATTCATGGCAGTCATCTCAGCTGGATACACAAGTTTTCTGTCTGAAAGTGACCACAGCTTTGGTCATTGCACCAGGGCGATCAAAAGACATTGAGTGACCACATCTAGGAATAATGTCTACCTGAACACAGTTGGGCAGCAAACTCTTGAGCACTTCAGCACCGGAAGCATCCATCACCTGCAAACAATAAGTGCTTTATTAATACTGATTTACTTTTTATTTACTTCATTTACTACTGATTTACTTTATTTATGGTTGACTATTTGGCCAGAACAACTAATATTGAGTTAGCAATTGGAATAATTGGAAAGAGCTCAAGACAAAGGGGCAAAGATTTTTTGAAATATCTCATTATTAAAGGGCACGTTAAATCTGAAAAACTGTATCAAAAAAGAGATATGTCTCATATATATGTCTCTACATCTGGCCATATGCCTTATTAAAAAAATTCTAAATCCTGTCTGAAACTTAAGGTAATTACAATTTTACTATCTGTAAAGTACACCCATGAAACATCAAATGAATTATTCCAGTTTCAAATAAAAAACATTCACAATTTAAAGTTATTTTTTACACTTCCATTTCAAAATGACAAACATTGGAAACTCTGATTAAAGGGTTCTTGTGGGAACCCTCTAATTAGGGTCTACGCTGTTTCCATTGGACAAGTTTAATATTCATAGTTACACTATTAACCCTTTACCTCATGTCTGTTTCTAGTCTTGAAGACAAGTGACCACTTAAAGCAGGTTGAAAGTAAAGCAGAATGTGCCTTAAGGCACATTCTGCTTTACTTTCAGCCTGTTTAAGCTCAAATCTGCAAGGACATATAAAATATTTGTAATGGTTATTGTTCATGAGGGTATAAACTGGAACTATTTTCTTCAACAGAGGAATAAATTAAATACGCTAAAAGTGGAAGCTATGGGGGAAAGGGTTAATGTGAGTATACATGTTGCTAGGGTTTAATGTGTTCTGCATAATAATAAAACCTGACTACCTACCTGATCATGTTCCCCCCACACTACTTGTGTTGGAGCCTGAACTTTGTGAAGCTGAGACTGGAGTAGATCATGAAGCTCAGGATCAGCAAATGTTTTAAATACTGAAACCAACAGGAAAAACACATTTTCAATTTGAACAAAACCTCAAAGAATTAACAATTTGAACAAAACCTCAAAGAATTAACTATTTGAAATTATTAACCTTAAAAGCTGCATTTTCAAATGAACTCATCTGTTTTTCAGATGAATAACTGGTTTTCTCTTGAGAGTAATTTTAGCCATATATCCAGATGATCTACTGCCAGCAGATTCTAGAACCAGACATGCAAACATCAACTGTTTTAAACATTTAAGTCCATCCAAAGACTCCTATACATCTTCTATTTATCCTAAAACCATTGTTCCGTGGAACCCACTGCTACTATCTGCACATGAAGCAGTCACAGTAGATGCCATCAAACCGTTGGTCCCCATGCATTTTGTTTATCTCTTCAACCCATAAGTTCACAGTTAATGTATATAGTTTTAACTTTTAACCATGTCTTATGTATGTATACAATTCTTACACCAATGATCATTTGTATAGTTCATAGTATTTTACTTGTCCAACCACCGTTGGTAAATAATCTTCATTAATGAAGGAGTGCTTGTAAATGGAAGAAGAATAAGAGAGACTAGTCCAACAAATATTTAAAGGCACGAAAAGCAGAGATGACCCTGATCAGTGGGCTCCTTCACAGCCTCTGATCTATGTCTATGTTTGCCAAGGATGTAGATATCCTTTTAAAGCACAAATAAGTGTTCACACATCATTCTAGCTATACTACATTTCAATGACTATGATTTGGAAACAGATGAAAATGACGAATACAGTTGAAAATACTTACATTTGGCATAAAATGGGTAGTATTTTTTCCTAAAATCGACAACACCCTGTAAAATCTGAAAGAAAAAATTTCTAGATTAAACATGGCCCAGGAATTTGCTATCCTTTAACCCATTACCCCATAGCCTGTTTCTTATTTTGACAAGAGAGGTGAACACTTAAAACAGGTTAAAAGTAAAGGAGACTGCTTTAATTTTTGCCTGCTTTAAGCTTCTTTCTTTTTAGATGTAGAAAACAAATCCTTTGCTACATATTTATGACATGACTGCATAAATCAGAAATAAATTCTTCAGTGAAAGTAAATTAACTGACGTGAAGGTGTATCTATGGAGTAATGGGTTAAAGCAGATTGCATCCAGATGGAACACTCCATTACTGGGGGTTTAACATGCATGCAAACTATCAGCAACAGATTTAGAGAATAATACATGTATGTCATTTCATAAGATAGGACTGGTTTATTCTGCAAGGGGAGAAACCAGTTAACCACGAGGCTTTGCCGAGCAGTAACTGGTTTCTTCTCTAGCAGAATAAACCAGTCCTATTTTATGCAATGACATATTATTCAATTTATCCCGTCATTAAATGATTTTAGCATTTCAACCTTATACTAATGATATGTTTGCCAAGTTTTACATTTTTACATATTTGTTTTGGAGAATTCTCTTTTTAAGTAATGTTGACATTAAAGGCTAATACCTGATTTGGCACTTTCATTTTATGGTATTGAACTATGCTGAGCATCTCCTTAACCTGGCTTGCTGTCGTTGGGAAGAGTAAGTTACACTCCATGTGCATCGTCTCCACACTTCTCTCGATGGCCTGCATCATTTTCTGCCAGAACATACTCTCAGTTGGAGTCTTCACTGATGGTAAAATAGTCAAACCTTTTAGTATACATTTATCCAATTATCCCATAAACACACCTTTTTACGCCTCTAACGTATTCCTGCACAGAATAAAATAGTTCAAATTAATTACGTTATGATTGTGTACTATTAGAAAGAATTCTTTATCATAGAAGATGATAGCTTAAAGCAGGCTGAAAGTAAAGCAGAATGCGCCTTAAGGCGCATTCTGCTTTACTTTTAACCTGCTTTAAGTGGCCACCTGTTTTCAAAACAAGAAATAGGCTATGGGGTAATGGGTTATTATAGATAGGAACAAATTTATTCAGGAAATGTTTCAGTAACCAATTCGCAAGACAAAATACGGCTCCTTTTTTAAAGAAATGTCAAAGCTAAGATTAACATAACCCCATACCTAGTTTCCAGTTTTGAAGAATATGACCACTTAAAGCAGAATATGTCTTGAGGCGCATTCTGCCTTACTTTCAGCCTGCTTCAAGCTACCATCTGCTAGCATACAGGAAATATTTCTATGTTGCACATACATTTACTGTTTAAAGTGGAACCATTTTCTTCAGTGGAGAATTAAATTAAAGGGGTAGAAAAGGTGAATGTATGATGTAATGGGTTAAGCAGGCACCTCCTATAAGAGATATACATGCATCTTGAATAACTGCTTTATGGAGGTTTTATATATCATTCAAAACTAGACCATTTGAAAATCGTTTGGCTCCAGATCAAGTGCAGGATAACTCAACTGTAGTCTTCTGACCAGGATCTAAACTGTTTGTTATAATGTGTATTGTAAATCTTCACAGAGAAAGACACTTTCATTCTGGTTTAACCCTTTCCCTTATAGAAGCGCCTTTTAACACATTATATTAATTTTATTCCTACACTGAAGTAAATAGTTCCAATTTTTACATTCATGAATATATATGTATCATAAGGAATATTTTCTTTATTCTAGCAAGTGGAAGCTTAAAACAGGCTGAAAATAAAGCAGAATGCGCCTTAAGGCGCATTCTGCTTTACTTTCAATCTGGTTTAAGTGATCATATGTCTTCAAAATTAGAAACAGGCTATGGGGTCTAAAAGGGTTAAGCTACAAGCTGATACCAAACAGATCTATGAACCCTTCCTTAAGAGACCATTATATATACAACTAAACACTAGTTGCATTAAATGGGCTTAATTAGTTTACATTAACTCATTCACCTCTAGAACGTTAATTGGAACATTCCAGTTTTCAATAAATTCTAGTCCATTTTTGTCTATTCAGGTATGTTTTTACAATATATCTCAAAATGTAAAACAGTGCAGACCCTGATCACGGGGCTCACATCATTTGGTCTGAGATACATTTTAACCCGTTACTCCATAAATACGCCTTTTATTAAGTCCTCCACTTAAGAAAATAGTTCCAATTTATACTGTTATAAAAAAGAAACATAAGAAATATTTTGTTATATTCTAGCAGATAATAGTTTAAAGCAGACTGAAAGTAATGCAGAATGTGCCTAAAGGCACATTCTGCTTTACTTTCAATCTGCTTTAAGTGATCACCTGTCTTCAAAACTAGAAACAGGCTATGGGGTTAATGGGTTAAGAGAGAAAGTGTAGATATATTTATTTCAGTTTAAAATGTAACATACAGTGTAAGACATTATTACAAACATTGTAAAATAAATAGTACACAAATGACATAATTATGGACGTACATGTATGGACCATGGCAGTCAAAAAGTGGAAATCATTCAGTTAATATAGCAGCTACTTACTGGCAGGACACATTAGGGTCAGGGCATGTACGTCCCCCGGGTGTTCTGCAGCATAAAGCCCAGCAAGGGCTCCACCCATTGACATACCAACCAGGTGAAATGGCTCAGAATCTATTCCAGTTTTCCTCAACAGCTGAAAATTGACCAGATTATGTTACAGTGGAGAAAACGTTATTCTTTCCCAATAAACGCGTTTACGCGAAAACTAATATTTCCAGTACAAACAGTTTGGAGCCAGATCAGACGCCGGGTAACCCGGCATCAGATCAGGCTCCAAACTGTATGCCACCCAGATTAACATAAATTGTCAGAATTGTCTAACGATAGCACCGCAAACGGGTGTTTCATGGACGCTCGACTGTCATAATACTTGAGACGGCTACATTTTTCAAACTTAAAGAATGTGTATGGGTGTTTAATGCCCTATTGATCATAGAAATTTGTAAGCAACAACAACTCAAACATACTTGGACAGTCCACATTCCATTTAAAGTAAACTATAAGTCAAAACAAGGACAATAACTCCGGAATGGCACATCCTCGGTCACCTTTCTTGTTTGAATGAGTTGCCCTTTTGATATAACACAAGTATTTAAAGTTTTAAGTTAATACCTTTGACAGTTATTAAGATATTTCAATTTACAATTTCTAAGTAAAAAAATCAAGGGCAATTACTCTGGAATTACAAATCACAGAGTAATCTACCTTGTTGTAATGAGTTGTCCTTTTGATACTTAACAAGTATTCAAAGTTTCAAGTTAATATCTTTCATAGTTATTTAGATATGATAATTTATAACTTTTAAGTAGATAAAACAGGGGCAATAACTCTGGATACACAAAATTCAGGGTTACCTGTCTTATTGCAATGAGTTCCCCGTTTGATACTGAATAACTATTCAAAGTTTCAAGTTAATATCTTTCATAGTTATTTAGATATGTTAATTTACAATTTTGAAGTAAATAAAAAGGGCAATAACTCTATAATTACAACTCCCAGAGTTAACTGCCTTGTTGTAATTAGTTGCCCTTTTGATACTGAATAACTATTCCAAGTTTCAAGTAAATATCTTTCATAGGTATTTAGATATGTTAATTTACAATTTTTAAGTAAATAAAACAAGGGCAATAACTCTGAAATGACAAATTCAAGGGTTACCTGCCTTGTTGTAATGAGTTGCCCTTTTGATACTGAACAAGTATTCAAAGTTTTAAATGGATACCTTTGATGGTTATTGAGATATGTTTATTCATATTTTTTAAGTAAATAAAACAAGGGCAATAACTCTGAAATGACAAATCCCAGGGTTACCTGCCTTGTTGTAATGAGTTGCCCTTTTGATACTGAACAACTATTCCAAGTTTCAAATGGATACCTTTGCTAGTTATTGAGATATGTTAATTTATCAATTTTTAAGTAAATAAAACAAGGGCAATAACTCTGAAATGACAAATCCAAGGGTTACCTGTCTTATTGTAATGAGTTGCCCTTTTGATACTGAACAACTATTCCAAGTTTCAAATGGATACCTTTGATAGTTATTGAGAAATCAACTCTTACAAAAACCTTAAGCAAAAAACTTAACCGACGCAGACGCTGATGCAGACGACAGGGTGACGACAATAGCTCGACTTTTCGAAAAAGTCGAGCTAAAAATTGAACTTTTATACGTTTAAGTGATTTGTGTTTGCGTTCGTTAGCGTTTAAACGGGAAAGAATAACGTTTTCTCCACTGTATAAGTGTTCAACCTATAGTTTAACCATTTACCCGTAGCCCATTCCTAGTTTTGAAGAAAGGTGACCACTTTAAGTAGGTTGAAAGTGAAGCAGAATGCGCCTTCATGTGCACTGTGTTTTACTTTTAGCCTGCTTTAAGCTACAATCTGCTAGAATATATAGAAAATATTTTGTATGGCACATATTCATGACTGTGTATAATGGAACTACATGTATTTCCTTCAGAGGAGGAATAGATTAATAGCATAAACAAGACTGCGCTTCAATAAACGCTTATGCCCCTAGTGGCAGCCTTGACAATTATTATATTCTGAATCTTTTTGTAAGTCCAAATTAGGTTAAGGTCAAGGCCAAATTGAGGTTGGGTAATATGGGTGAATTGGTATCGATCCAAGACCGCAACTGTATATGTATGCATTGTAATCAGTAGTGTTGACACAAGATGAAACGGTAAAATCTAGTAAACAAAGAAATAGCCCATTTAAAATATACTCAGTCAAAATAAGGTTGAGGTCAAAATCAAGGTTGGGTGGTAATGGTGTATTGGGAATGGTCCAAGGCAACAACAGTTTAAATGTCTAAGCCTTTAAGTAAGGGGTGTTGATGCTAGATGAAACGGTAAAATCTAGTTAACCAAGAAATAGCCCTTAACAATACTAGTCCAAATTAGGTCAAGGTCAAAATCAAGGTCGGGTGATATTGGTGGCTGGGGAATGGTCCAAGCCAACAACTGTATAAGTATCTAAGCACTTGAGTAAGTGGTATTGGTGCTAGACGAAACGGTAAAACCTAGTTAACCTGTTACGGACGGACAGTACAATCACTATATGCCTCCGCATCTACAGATGCCGGGGGCATAAAAAGTTAAAAACATATACAAATGTATATGGGGTAATAGGTTAACTAATGATGTAATAATACAGATACATGTAACAATCAGAACTCTCACTATAATACAGTATTCAGCATACCACACAAATGTCTTGGAACAAAACTGCATGAAGAAATATTATTTTTCTAATCATACTTGCACTAACCCATTACCCCATAAAAATGCCTATTTACGTATTAATTTGTTCCTCCATCATAGAATATAGTTCCATTTTATATATTCATAAATATGCAACGTAAACGAAATACTTCCTACATCCTAGCAGATGTTAGCTTCAAGCAGGCTGAAAGTAAAGCAGAATGGGCCTTAACTTAATGCGCCATCCTGCTTTACTTCAGCCTGCTTTAAGTGGTCACTTGTCTTCAAAACTAGAAAAGACTCTCATGGTGTAATATGTTAACCCATTACCCCATAAATACACCTTTTTACGCCTTTCATTAATTACTTTTCTAAAGTAAATATGTCCACTTTATAGTGATGGATATGTTTTCTATCAAATATTTTCTATATTCTAGCAGATGGTAGCTTAAAGCAGGCTGAAAGTAAAGCAGAATGCGCCTTAATGCGCATTCTGCTGTACTTTCAACCTGCTTTAATTGGTCACCTATCTTCAAAACTAGAAACTGGCTATGGGGTAATGGGTTAAGCCTTTATTCAAAGTAAGATTGTTTACCAGTCATCATCACAGTCTACTCCTTAATGCAGGCAAAAATAAGCTTTCTGCATTACGGGCTTGCTGCTCTTTTTTTTGTATCCTGCTCATTGTCTTTAGAGATCCCAAAGCTTCTTGGTTGATAAACTCAATACCCCATAGCCTGCTTCTAGCATTAAAATAGGTGACCACTTAAAGCAGATTGAAAGTAAACCACAATGTGCATAAAGGCACATTCTGCTTTATTTTAAGCCGGCATTAAGCTACCATCTTCATGGGGTTATAGGTTAACGAAACGTTTTCCATTGTAATATTCATGATAACAGCAAGTTCAGTTTGTGAATGATATTGCGGAAAGAGCAAAACTTAACATTGAGGTACAGAGGAGAAGACATCAACTCTTTCAACACTAAGTATCTCTTGTGGGTTATAAGGTTCCCTTGTGGATCTTTTAAGATCCCAAAGCATGAACCAGTCTAATTAGAATTCTGGGTAGTTTAATAAATAATGGTTTAGGTTAGCAAAAAGTGTAGACCCAGATCAGAGGATTCATATAGGAGCCTCTGATCTGGGTCTACACTGTTTGCAAATGTAATGAGCATATTTCAAACAGGCCCATAGTGTTGAAAGAGTTCATTGTTTCCTGTTTGTCGGTACCTTTTTCATTTTTCTCAGTAAATTTCCATGTGATATTTCTTCATGATCCCCTGGTGTGTCGCTGTACCCATGTCCTGGCAGATCAACAGCTATCACATGTGTGTTACAGGTCATTTTCTGTAAACCAAACAGACAATGAAAACATGCCAAAGAAGGGGATGTGACATCTCTAAAAACTTCAAGGTAAAGGAAAAACTTTCTTGCTGTAAATAAAACAACCTATAGTAAATACTCATCATGTCTGATCCAGAGCAGAGAAACCTCTATGGAGAGGGCTGCCATAAATTGATCATGAAAATCCTAAAATTTCCAAATTTTCTTTTTTTTCAAGCATGATTTTACATCATAGTCAATATTCTAGACACACGACTACTAAAAGAAGGTAAAGCAGAACTTGCCTTAAAGCGCATTCTGCTCTACTTTCAGCCTGCTTTAAGCTTCATCCTGCTAACATAAAAATCCGAAGATTTAGGAAAAATTCAGAGAAACATTCTGCTAACATAAAGATTTAGGAAAAGTTCGGAGAAATGGCAGTCCTGTTTGGATGTAAGTTAGACAGTATTCAGTTTTCAAGAGAAACAGTTGCAAAGATTTAGACAGGATATGTCATTACTGAGATCTAGATAAGAATGTGAACCAGGAGCCCGTCTTACGAAACGATGTACGACAAATAATTGTTGTAAGTCAGATTATAAAATTTTCAATTATTATTTATTTCTCCATCTACTTCTGTCTTGTGTCGTCTCTTGTAATCGTCTTGAAAAGTGGAGAAATTAGCAATTAGATGTATTTTAAATTTTTGACTTTTAACCATTTTTGTTGTATGACATTTCGTAAGACGGATTCCGGGCACACAGGGCATTTCAAACTCTTTCTTCTTTATACATGTACCGGTATTTCCATCCAAACCCTAAGGCTGTGGCTAGAGAATAGTCATGTCATAGGGTTTGGTTGAGGAAAAAAGATGAAAGTATTTAACGGCCTTTCATCCCTAAAACTTCATTGAACATTGAATTCCGGTTTCCAATTCAGTTTGGTCCATTATAATTTGATGATTACTATTGTTTTTGTCATTTGTATTGCAATATGACAAACAGTGCAGACCTTGATCAGAGGATTCCTTCAGGAGCCCTCTGATAATGGGTCTTGATTGTTTGCATAGGACAAATGTACTATTTACAGGTACACTGTTTGCATATAATGGTGCAACGGTTTTAAATACTTGCATTATCTGGCTCTGTATTGGTCAATAAACTTTTTCATACCTTGACTAGAGGGACCCACATGAACTTATCAGCTGTGAATCCATGTAACAGTAGCATACTTGGTTCACCCCGCTTCCTTTTTCCTTTTTCTCCAAAGCAGATGTTCAAGCCATCAATCTCCACATAGTTTAGCTTCATTCCACTTAGAAACACCTCCACTCTATAATTACAATGTATGTATACATAAAAACAATTGTCACTCACTTTCCAATTTGTTCTGGAAAAATCAGAGCGGACCATCCATAAAATTACATGCCGTTTAAAACAAATGCCTTGAGAATGCAAAAAGTATTCATTTCACATTTTTAAGACAAGGACATAGGCAATGTTACAACTAGAAAGTTTGTTTCCATCAAGCTCAGGATTGAACATTTTGATGAGTTTTCAATGACTCTGAGCAATATTTTTAAACTGTGTAATTTTTGGAGGCATCACACCCCCTGTGCCAGCACTTGTTTTGAATATAATCTGATTTATTTTGGCGGATCATGTCACATAGACCTACTTGTACAGATCTGAGTTTACAGGTTGTTTTGTTTATATATTTTGAACAATTCAACACCTAATAAAGAAAATACAGTAGAACCTCTCTATTACGACCAATAAATTTTGTTAATTATTAGGTATTTACAACAGGTGACTGCTTAAAGCAAGGTAACAGTAAAACAGAAAGCTCCTTAACCCATTACCCCATAGTCAGTTTCTAGTTTTGAAAATAGGTGACCACTTAAAGCAGGTTGAAAGTAAAGCAGAATGCGCCTTTGGGCGCATTCTGCTTTACTTTCAGCCTGCTTTAAGCTACCAGCTGCTAGAATATAGAAATTATTTCTCATGTTAAATATTCACAACTGTATAAATTGGAACTACTTTCTTAAGTGGAGGAATAAACTAAAGGCGTCAAAAGGCGTATTTATGGGGTAATGGGTTAAGGTGGTTCGACAGCGGGCGGCCCGCATCTCGAGTTCCGGAAATGCTGATGACTTTCACCTGATCTTTGCGGCACGTGCTTATAGTAGAAAATTTAGATAAAGAAAAGTTTGAGCTGCTTCAGTGTCGTCTCTGTTAGCGCAGTTTATACGGTGATTGGCTTGCAATCCATAGGTTCTAGGTTCGATTCCCACTCGCTTCAAAACTTTTTTTAACAAATTGTCCGATTTTAGTGACTTGTCAATTCATAACGCAGTGATCAAAGGACAGGCTATGTTTAGTCTATTAATAATGAATAATATCAGATGCAAGTATAGTCAAGTGACAGCTAAATTTGTGAGGATTTATAGCTTATATAACAGATGGCAGCTTAACACAGGACAAAAGTAATGCTAAAAGATAGATCCTAAAGGAGCTTTTATGCATTACTTTTGTTATGCATTAAGCAGTCACTTGCCTTTAAAGATCTACAGGCTACCGTATTCAATGGTCCCTTATTACAGGTTTGACTTATGGTATTATTTAGAGCTGACGGCATTTTAAAGTTGAACTCAAGCGAGGTTACTCGTTTTGTGTTAAGATTTTGTCAGAATTTCAGGAAATCATATATAAAATGAAAATTCTACTGTAGATTTTCATTAAATTTTTATGACTAGTAGAATTAAGTTATATCTATCTAATAAGAGTAAAATTAGTGTATGTTAAACAGCTAGATTTTTTGTAATTTGAGATTTTCAGAATTTGACTTTTTTAAAACATTGATATTTCCAGAAAATATGTCATGAAATACTTTTGTTTGCCCAATATCTTATAGTCCATGTACAGTTTACTTGAATATACATAAATTATTGAGTTATATCATTCTATAAAGAAAATATTCCTGTTTTATAAAAAAGGAGCTTTTCTTGACAAAAAGTCCTGTCAGAAAAAAACGGCACTGTAACTTTTTTTCATTTTAACGATTTTTCACTCTCCATATGATATATTTCAATTTAATCAAGGTTTCAAAGAATTCTGACACAGAATAAGCTGACCCGCGAACCACCTTAAGGAGCTTTCTATTTTACTGTCTCCTTGATTTAAGCTGACACCTGTCTTGCATACAATCAATTAGCCTTTGTTTTAGTGGTTGTAATAGAGAGGGTTTACTGTATTCATGTGTGGTGCTTTTTGAAAAGGAATAGGCTTTGACTGCACTCTACATACCTGAAGTATATGTGGATGAAGATAACCGGGTACATAATGTAGACATACGTGAGAATCCCACTCACTCCCAGAATAAAGTACAGCAATACTAGAAACCCCATCTCCTCCTCAACTGGAATCATAGTCAACAAGTAACGGAAATCTGCAATAAAAACAATATTAATCCATTACTTCATAGGTATGCATAGGCATGCCTTTAATTTGATTCCTCCACTGAAGAAAATAGTTTAAACAGTCATGAAATTTTTATATTGTAGCAGGTTGTATCTTAAAGGTGACTGAAAGTAAATCAGAATGTTCCTTAAGGTAGCATTTACCGAAATAAATGGTAAAATGGTTGTTTTATACTTTTTTACAAATCCTGATAGATAAAGGTATTTTTTACAAGTTACCAAATTCTCTCTTGCTTTCTCGGTCATTTTACCGGTAAATCACGTATCAGAATCCCTGCTGGGTGCCTCAATTGCGTAGATTACGTGACTAGATAGGTGGTTTATTCCGAAGCTGTCAGAGGTGATTTACATCTTTTACCGTATTAAAATCGTTATTTTAATATGATTGGCTTTGTTAATTTGGAGCGGAGTTTAACGAAATGGTTGATCATAAGCTGGGTCATGTTATTTGTTGAAAAAGAAGGCCTTAGTTGAATACCGGGCGGTCACGAGAGCCTAATTGACACAACAGTCAGTTAATTGGAGTTTCCGGCATTACATAATTTGAAGCAAGCGGTATTTTTGAACTCCCCTTTTGAACTCCCCTAACTTTCCCTGTGGGGGTTCAATTTTCGTGCGGTTTGAAGCAGATAAAAGGGTTTTATCTCCCCGAGGGAACTTTGTCTCAGAAATTGTATAAGTAGCTCCAGTGGTCCGTAATAAAGCCTTACGTAATAGTGGTTGACTTTAAACCGTAAAAAATCTTTGATGTTACATAACAAAGGTTTGAAGCGGTATTTTAAAAATCTGAGACACGGATCCCTAGATATGTTAATAAAGAGTATTTTGGGCAATTTTAATCATGTTACAAATAAAGATGGCTTTGATATCGTTGTTTGAAAAAAATTTTAAATGTTCTTATAAAATCGTAAAAAATTAAAATATTTTTTGTAGATTGGCATATTCTGATGGGATGTGTACCATTTTCATCCGTCAGCTATAAAATTGGGGGGAAAATCATCAATCATGACAATAAATTAGAAAAATCCGCTTGCAGTATCGATCTTCAACAGCTACCTTAAGGTAAATTCTGCTTTACTTTTGGATACCTGCTATTAGTGGTCAGCTATCTACAATACTATTGAAACAAGCTAGATTGAATAGCAATCACAGAATAGGAAATTGTAATCCTACCTCCTTCAGGCCTACCATTTCTCCGGATTTTTCCTAAATCTCCAGATTTTTCATAATTTCTCCGGATTTTTCTGAAATCTCCGGATTTTTTCAAAAATCTTACAATGGAAATCCTAATCCCCGATTCAGTGTAGCAGACAGCACCTTCTTGGACTTTCAAATAACACAGTTGTCTGATTGGGGTCTAGGATAGAATTTACTTTGCCGGTCCCTACGCTCTTCCTTTAATACCAACAGGTTGCCATGCAAGAGTAAACACTGCACCATTCTATCTTTCATTTCGAAGTGATCATGGGGGGGTCATGTGTTATCTAAGAAAAATATCATGACTTCAATGACGTGACTGGTGTTTTGCTACCTTTTGACAGAGGGGCATGTCACTTCAGACCACATAATTTCTACATAAACCCCTTCTAGGATAAATGAAATGCCTTAAAAGTATCTATTCTCTCGCACCTACATGTATGTAGTACATCAAATGCAAAAAAAAACAGCCTATAGCATTTCCGGTCTATTTGGTGTTCCTTAACCTATAAACGACATCTGTGGTCATGTGCGGTCATGTGATTGAATATGGAGGTCAGCTGTTGATATTTGACTGTTAAAACAGAAAGTGAGCGAAATTGGTGGAATCGAGAGCGGTTCGCGGATGGTTTATGCTGGTAAGTTGCATGTAATAATATTTATGTTCGTTTATTGATTGCATGCACCTGTTTCTCCCCTGCATGGCGTTATTGTGCTGTTCAGTCTTGAAAATGACGATTGCACCAGTTCTGCCTAGCTCGCAAAATGGGCAACGTTTGGCTCGGATTTTGTTTTCGAGACCAAGTACAATTGCAAGATAAAAGTAAATGGTTATCATTAGTGTGACTATTTAGGTACTTGAAACTGTTGAATCTAGTTGGATTGATCAAAACGTGTACAAAATATGACGTGTTTATCATGGGAGGTAGTGAAATGGCCCTCTTGACAGTTCAACCCCTTGTCTATGATATATACTCATATAATGGGTTTTATATTTTTTTGGTCATGTAAGGTCACAAACACCCCCTACGTTCTCGCCCCCTGTGTAGCTATGTATTTGGAACCCTTGACCCTTGAAACATTGTAAGCTTAACATGCAATCAATTCGTGGTGAAATTCATACCACATTAAACAATCGTCAGAGAAATATTTATATTTATAAATACATGTAAAATGAAATGAATATTAAAACAATAACGAAATCAAGAACGCTTAGTATCAAATTTAGCCAAAATAACATCGTTATAAAACCTAACCCCAAGTTCGACTTATGAAGTTAACACAATAACAGATGCTCGTCAAACTGTCAGTCAATGGAATTCAAATTATGTCGCTAATTTCAATAAAAATGTTATCAATATCTAAAATTCAGGTATTTTGTGTCTTACCTGCACCACTTTGTCTAAGCTCTGTGTATTCCAGATGCGTAAAAGTGGCGAAATATATCTTTAACCCTAGCTGAATTTCAACCAAAACATCACGCCATGTAAATAGACTGGTTCCCGCTGTCGGGTAACAAGACGTTTTGCGCCCAAAAAATTTCGCACCTTGGATGTTTCGCGCCCAAGCCGTTTCCACCCTGGTCGTTTCGCACCCAATATCAAATATGTAACTACAGTATATCTATGTTAAAAATTAACGTACATTTATTTGTTATTTTCATCGAAGGGTGTTTAGATAGAAATTTGATGTTAGCAAGTACTGTAAGACGGGATATTGATCATGTATGTATGAGAAACACATATAAAAAGGTAGGATTTTTTTGGGGTACTCTAAGTATTTATATATAAGCGTAACATAGATGACAGTTTATTTGTATTACCTTTTCAACATTCGACTTGCACATACGTGAAAATATGACAAACAACAGAAGATATATTTACATGGATAGCACTATTTAACCCTTATCATGCGATGAAATCGATTACATGTACTGTGTGCATCCAGATCATGCGCCTCTTGACGCGGCGTATGATCTGGATCAAAACTGTTTGCCACCATAAAGAAAGTCGCAACCTACAGGCAAAGGGTTAACACTTAAGACACATGAGAAGATATGACGAACAACAGAATATATATATATATATATGTATAGAGAAATGAAGATAGAACCCGATGCTGGTTACGTCTGTATCCGATATATACATGTATATAGGTCTACTTGGAGAATGGAAGCACTGATATAGCACATATATAGATGTAACGAGCGCCCGCTTTACCATTTAGCCTACTTCGTCAGTTAGTGGTCGCTTAACACAGCGTTAACTGTAGAACAAATATAGCACTTTTATCGGTCCGAAGGTCCATACAAACGGGCACATGATCTCAATAGATTTCCTGTGGTGATTTCTCCAGTCCTGTACTTTTCCCACAGCTTCTGGATCTGTGCTTCCAGTCTCCTATATGTTGGCCGTCTATCCCTCCCTCCGGTTCCGGCAGCCACCAGACTTGTGGAAAAAATTGCCAGCTGAGCCTCCTTCCTCAAAACTGGCACCATGCGGTAGAAGGTTAGTCCAATATGTCCAGCCCTGCTGTTGAGTCTGTGATGCCAACCTGTTAGTAACACACACAAAAATAGTTTAATACATGTAGTTTTTTAAATTAATAATCTGTATTACGTGAAGTTTATTTTTTCAATTTAAATAAAATGTGACAACATAACCAGTTCGCTGTCATTATTACGGCGTTAACGCGTCTTACACAGCAGCTACCACATTATCGCCTTCTTATAGTTTTCGTATGTCTTTGTTTTTCAAACTTTTATTTCACGCGCTCAATAGTATATGGTTAAGTTTTAAGTTTTAAAGACGTTTTTGGCCGTTAGTTTACAGGATTCTATTACAGTGGAGAATCTGTTATTCTTTCCCGTTTAAACGCAAACGTACGCAAAACACTAAAACGTAGAAAAGAACAACTTTTGGACAATTCTGATCATTCTTGTTTATCTTGGTGGCAAACAGTTCGGAGTCTGATCAGACACCGGGTTACCCGGCGTCTACTCTGGCTCCAAACTGTTTGCACTGCAAATAATAGTTTTAGCGTAAACGCGTTTATTGGGAAAGAATAACAGATTCTCCACTGTATGATCAACACATTAAACTTACCCTCTACATCGTTGTTAGTTCGAACAGAACATCCGAACACAGACCAGGCTTCCACGTCAAATATAGAGTTCGTCATCCATGTACTGTTCATGTAGTCTACCAAGCGCTGCAGCGGCTCTGTGTTGGCTCTGTCTCTCAGTTGGTTAAATGTTGGCCTAATGTGTCGTGCCGGGGGAATGGTAATGCCAGAAGCTGCCTGATATAGTTGTATATGCTGGATCGTTGTGAATATGCTGGCTTCAACCCTTTCTCTAGAACTTGTTTCCACACCGCCTGTGTCCAATGGAACACGCAACCCTTAACTTCAATGTCAGGAAAGACAAACCGGACGGCAAGCCATGCAGCTGAAAATATTTAAAACAAAATGCTGTTTAAACAATAGTCACATCCTCGAAGCTTTCCGTATTTTATCATGTATTGAATACCAAAGAAGTAAGTCTATATAAAACAGAATGTTTGGTTGACTGTTGTGAAATACCTCTGATATCTTTATGAGTATTTTATAGCATGTTGCCTGGCTTTTTTAGGCATTAGAATGACAGGGCTATAGACGTTGCCTTTTTATATACATGGCATTTTAAACAAAATTACAACTGAAAGAAGAGAATATTGAATTGAAATGAACCTACCTGGTTCGAAGTCAAGCATCACACCTTCCACTGCTAACTCACCACACGCTTCCTGTATCTTCAAGAACACCTGTAAAATAACACGATATTAAATAAAGGCATACAGTAAAACCTCCCTATGAAGACAACTGAATTATTAGGATATTAAGAAATGACAATGCGTGAAGCAATGTGACAGCAATACAGAATCCTCCTTAAGGAGCTCTCTGCTTTACTGTCACCATGCTTTAAGCTGTCACCTGTCTTTTATACCATCAATTAGAAAGGTATTTTAAACGTGTTTTACATTGCGCGATGAAATACTTATACTTATACGTAACGAGTGTGGCAAGGAACGTTAAAATCCGTGTGTGTATGTTTTTATCGTACCGACTTTCAAATGTTATTTAGGATGAATGTGAAATTACTCTTAGTACCTGCACATAATCAGTCTTTGACCTTCTTGACATCAAGACAAACATCAGCGGAATCTGCTTCTCCACTCCGTCACGCTGAACAAAACCATGGATGGACATGAGCTGGCCAGGTTTGAAAGGATCGTGCATCACCTAAAAAAATTAAACCGGTTAAACATAAAAAGGCATTCGGATAATCATTGACATTAAGCGATCGATCCCCTGATCAGAAGACGGGAAATTAACAGTTTATCGAAGGCGCGTTAAATGGGAGGTGGGGGATAACGTGTCGGTAAATTTAACACGAATATCAGGCTTGGCTTGATATATATATCTCACGTTACTTTACTTATATTTGATAGTTTGGTATACCCGCTTGCAGCATTAGTTGAAACAGACTTAAAAATATGTTACCTTAAACGTCCCATCCATATACCACATCTTAGTCTGCCTCAATATACATCTTTATCTTTCAAAATAACCGTTAAAACATTAAATACCTCAATAACATTCTCCTTCTCTGAGGCCACAATGGTACACCCGGCACACATGAACTCGAGCTCCAGGTGGTGTGTCCTAGCAAATCTGTATGCTTTTTGGGTTATACCTGGATATTAATATATAAACATGGGATAATTTTTTTACAGTTTTGGATCCTGGAATTACGCTGAGTTACTCTGAATGTGTTCTAGGCCAAATTTCTGCAAATTATTTTCCGACTGATACTAATGACAATGCACGTGCTTTATGTGCACTGATATTAGAATTGACAATTTTAATAATAATAATAATACGGTTTATTTTCTCTTATAAAGAGATTCACATATATGCAAACTACCACAACGGATAATACTACGGAAAATACAGTTTTCAATACAATGAACAGAAGCCTGATGATAACACATTCACATAAACCTCTTACTTACGCAATAAGGACACTCAGCAGCTAATGTTGGACGATAGGTGGGAACATTTTCCTTAACCCTTATCATGCTAAACGCGACTTGCTTGATATTGGCAAACAATATGGACTCAGATCAGATGCCGTGGAACGCGGCTTATGATCTGCATCCGAACTGTTGGTAACTGGAATTCAACTTTTTTTTAAAGTCATGAAAACTATTTGTTTATTATTGTATTTTATTGATCTAATGTCAAATAGTTTAGATCCTGATATTACGCCGAGTTACTCTGCAGGTGCTCAGGGCCAAATCTTTTTACAAACAACCGATATTATTCATACTTTTGATTTAAATGACATGTCCGTCTTGAAAATGTATCATTAGAATCTTTGTAAATTACATGATCTAAAATTTAACCAATTAGGTAATGCACGTGTTTTATGTGCACGGATAGTAGAGGTAACATTCTTACACCAGTTCCCGGTTAAATTCTATATTTCTCTACTTTAAACATTTTCGGAATATTGTTATATTTATTGTGAATATTGAATAGTCAAATCCTGGTCATAGGCCGAGTTATCCTTATTCTGCAGGGTCCAACTTCGTACATTTCCAATCGCGTAATTAACTTTCCCGCCATTTTATATACGTATAACAATGCACGGTTGTTAGAATTTATATTTTTTCTAATTCTTTCACTAACATGCTCATCTGTTACAAAACGCTGCAAATATTAAGTATATTTCAAAATACTACATTAAATTTCCACATTTTATCCACTAGTGGTAGTGCACGTGCTTTATTTACACGTTCATTAAAACTGACAATTTTAAGTAAAGGATGGAATATCAAATAACCAGTAAGGGGATTAGTATACATAACAATTCTGCCGATATTTATAAAAAAAATTATTTTTTATGAATAACCACGTATATTCGGGATAATCAATGAACAGATTAGTACATAACAAATAAACTTTCGATTATTAACATAATATTTTCTACCATGGTAGCAATGCACGTGTTAACGTGTACGGAAATATTATATCACCAAATCTAACATATTTAGCTATTTAGCGTCTCCACTTATCCCTAAAATTTTAACTTTACGGTAAATTGATAATTGTTAATCATTGATGGAATACTAATAGTTTTAATCCTGATCATACGCCGAGTAACTCGGCGTCTGGTTAGGGTCCAAACTTTTTATGAATAACCATATATATCTATATATTTGGGATAACCAGTAAAGGGATTAGTACATAAAAATTAAATCTGCAAATGTTTTATATACTTTCTACCATGGTAGAAGTAATGCACGTGTTTAACGTGCACGGCAATATTACATTCCTTATTTATTAAATACCCTTCAATTCTTATTCTTAAATCTTAGAGAAAATAACAACAGTCAACTCTAAAATATTTCGATATTTATCGTCTGTCCTTGATCTACACTCTAACATTTTACACTTACGGTCAATTGATAATTTTAAATACCTGGTGAAATATCAAATAGTTTTAATCCTGATCATACGCCGAGTTACTCGGCATCTGGTTAGGGTTCAACTTTTTATAAATAACCACTTGTAGATAATCAGCGAAAGTTAATAGATAAAAATTAAATCTGCAAATTTTTTAGATATTTTCAACCATGTTAGTAATGCACGTGTTTAACGTGCACGGCAATATTACATTCCTTATTTATTAAATACCCTTCAATTCTTATTCTTAAATCTTAGAGAAAATAACAACAGTCAACTCTAAAATATTTAGATATTTATCGTCTGCATTTTCCCTAGAATTTTAAATTTGCGGTAAATTGATAATTTTAAAGCAAAGATGGAATATCAAATAGTTTCAATCCTGATCATACGCCGAGTTACTCGGCATCTGGTTAGGGTTCAACTTTTTATAAATAACCACTTGTAGATAATCAGCGAAAATTCATAGATAAAAATTAAATCTGCAGATCTGTAGATTTTTTCGACCATGTTAGTAATGCACGTGTTTAACGTGCACGGCAATATTACATTCCTTATTTATTAAATACCCTTTAATTCTTATATTTAAATCTTAGAGAAAATTACTACAGTCAACTCTTAAATATTTCGATATTTATCGTCTGTCCTTTATCTACACTCTAAAATTTTAAACTTACGGTTAATTGATAATTTTAAATACATGGTGGAATATATCAAATAGTTTTTATCCTGATCAAACGCTGAGTTACTCGGCATTTGGTTAGGGTTCAACTTTTTTTTATATAAATAACCACTTGTATTCGAGATAATCAGTGAAAGTTAATACATAAAAATTAAATCTGCAGGTTAATAATATAATATAATGCACGTGTTTTACGTGCACGGCAAAATTACATATTCAACATTTTTAAATATAGTTTAATTCTCATTCTCAAATCTTAGGCAACATGACTACAGTGAAATCGAAATATATGAAATAGATCTATATTTCAGATGACCAAACTAACAATTTCATGACATAGAAAATTCGTCAATGCACGTGCCTATTGAGCAACGATATAAAAATTTACAATTTCTATAATCCATTTTCGGGCATGCCATCTCAACCTGTCAAAAATTGGATTGTCTGTATTTCAATGTTATTTTATATATAAATAGACTAAATTCATAAAATGTCAAACAGTTTTGATCCTGATCATACGCCGAGTTATATTCTGCAACCGATCAGTATCCAAGCGTTTTGCAATTAACCAATATATTCGGGATAAATTGGTGAAATTGTTAAAACATTATCATGGCAGTGAATGTGGAAACATGGTTTTTAAAATAATAAATAATAAAAAAAACTAACCTGAATTGCACGTCCTGTGGTGCCATCGTTCACAACCGTCACATGTTATTGCTTCTTGTAGTGTCCGTACCACTTTATCACATGCTATGCAAATATCACTCATTGTGAACACAAAAAACAAAGTAAACCACAGCATATGCCACTATCTTACTTAATTATTCCTCAATCCAATATTATTTTTAAAGACACACCAACAATCTAAATCACTATTCACAAATCCTGTCTTAGAACTTTTGTCAATCACGCACGTGAATTATAGCCTATCAACAATTAATAGCGATATAACTAGAACATCTCGGAAACCACCTTTTATTAGTATCTTTTTTTTCCGTCTTCCAATAAAATTGCATAAACAATGTAATTATCTAAAAAACCAATTAAACTCGATTTACTCTAATTTTCATCGAATCAACGTTCAATAATATTTAATCATAACCTGTAATTATCTAAAAACCAATCAAACTCGATTTACTCTAATTTCATCAAATCATCGTTCAATAATATTTCATCATAACCTGTAATTATCTAAAAACCAATCAAACTCGATTTACTCTAATTTTCATCGAATCATCGTTCAATAATATTT
This sequence comes from Gari tellinella, assembly GCA_922989275.2. Classification (NCBI taxonomy): domain Eukaryota; kingdom Metazoa; phylum Mollusca; class Bivalvia; order Cardiida; family Psammobiidae; genus Gari; species Gari tellinella. The sequence continues at coordinate 61,379,870 of OV277858.1, forward strand.
AAGCACAACCTGTAATTACCTTAAAACCAATCAAAATCGATTTCTAATCAACGGGTTTGGTTTTTTTAATTATAATCCCTCATTAAACATCAAAGTTCGTGAAAAAAAACGCAACAAACGAGGTGCAATAAACAAAGCAAATTAACACCTGTTTGATGGTACCGTGTACATTCTTTATGCCCTCGCACGTTCGCGAATTATTTGACACTTACGCATGTGAAAGATAACAAATTGTCGTCATATTAACACATTCAATTGTTAAGATAATTATGTGTTACTATGGCAATCATGTTAAAACAGTTAATACAATCAAACAACAACAATGTTATTATTATTAAATTGTTTGTAGCTAATCTTTAATAAATATGATTATAAATTTCAAATATAACATAAATTTACATAAATACTAGAAATTTTAAAAACAAATAACACGATACATTATATTTTTCACATTTTTATTGTTTTACAAATACAAATTGGGAGAAAGACAATTTGATTTCCAAATCAATTTTATTACATAAAGCTATATCTTTAAGCATACATATATAAAGTAAGTTTATAGAATTGGGGGCGAAACGACTAGCCCTTTGGGGGCGAAACGACTGGGGTCTCATTTGGGAGCGAAACGACCGGTGGCTTGTTCAACTGGCTTTCCGATTGGCGAGCGGACGGTCGCTCGCCTCTTGAACGACATTGCTCGCCGAGCGCTAGGCAAGCGGAAGGTGTCACTGAAAAAGGCTGCTTCGGTGTGCTCGCCGTGACAACAAAGATGGCGGACAAAGCACAACATTGATCTTTGAACGTTGCAAAAATGTTGAAAACGACTTTGTCAGACCAAACTACAGCACGAAACTGCACCGGGTGATGTCCTTAGACATTGCCGTGAAGGTAAAGTGAACTATTGTTACATATTTTCCCTTACAATGGACCCAGACTAGATTCTAATATAAATGTGATGGAAGTGTATACATGTATAAGGCACCCAGTCGAAAACTACACAGCGCACGTTTCCTAACATTGCGATGGTCTTTATATAAATGTGATAGAGTCTATATACATGTGCGGATCCAGAAAAAGCATATAGAAACAAGAGAAGAAGAAGATTACACTGCATTTGAAACAGATTAAAGGCGTGATTGGACCCTCCCCCCCCCCCCCCCCCCCCCCCCCCCGGGAACTGGTCATTTCGTCAAACTACTGTGATCGGCACATCGGTGTGAACAGGAACGTATATTAATCTATGTCTCTGGTGAGAATAAGTTTTAACGGGGAGGAGTAGAACAGTCCTTTCATCATCTTTATTTACATGTACTGTAGTAAACTACAGTAAAACCTCTCTATTACGACCACTAAATTGTGTTCATTATTAAGTGTTTAATGCAGATGATTGCTTAAAGCAAAGTGACAGTAAAACAGAAAGCTCTTTTATGAGCTTTCTGATTTACTCTCACCTTGCTTTAAGCTGTCACTTGTCTTTTATACAATCAAATAGCATTCTTTAAATAATCTTTTTAGTTGTGGTAATAGAGGGGTTATACTGTAGTTTACCACGGAGTTATACACATAGTGACACATGTGTATAATTGGATGATAGGTAAACTTTATTGTTTCACAACTATGCCGCGGACTGCATCTGTTGTTAGATGATCAAAGAGGCGTGTGCTTGAAATAATTGCAAACTGTCAATCAGAAAACTAAATTTCATACTTTTGATCCCAATCAAGATCAGCTTTATGCTATGACCAAGATAAGTTTGCAATTTGTTATATTTTAAATATTTCCTGAACTACTTGTAAGTGTTTTATCAATATTTATTCTTTATTTTTAGCTATCCGTTACTCGTACACTTGGAAACTCCTAAAGTATGTTCTTGAATGACCATGTAAACACTTGTCAAAGTTTTCATTATGTTTATAATGCCTGTTATTTGTATTTTTCAGGGTGAAGATTCTGCCAAATAGACGTGTTGACAGTTGAGTGGTCACAGAAAAACATTCTGCTAGAGCAATTAAAGCAGATCTAGATCTAGATCTAGATGCTTTTAATCTGCACGACGCACAACCCCCCATGCCGATAATACACGAAAGTGGAGTCCGGCATTATCGATAGATAGATAGAAGTGTATTCAGTACATTCCCCAGTGTCCACAGCAATTGCCAATAATTATTGACACTGGTTGTAACATTGACCTTTCTAATGAAGAGGGACAGAGATGGCTCTTCAATAAATGGAATGAGAATGAATAAAGTGTCTTTAAAACAATATGTATGCTTTGCTGTATGTCACTTTTCAACCCATTACTCCATAAATACTAGGACACGTTGTGCCTGTTATTTAAACCTCCAGTGAAAAAAAGAGGTTCATTTTATACAGTTCTGGAGTTTTTTCCAGTATAAATATTTCTATATTCTAGCAGATGGTAGCTTAAAGCAGGCCGGAAGTAAATCAGAGTGCACCTGATGGTAGCTTAAAGCATGCTGCAAGTAAAGCAGAGCGTGCATTATGGGTCATTCTGCTTTACTTTCATCCTGCTTTAAGTGGTTTTGTCTCTTAATACTGCAGTGGAGAAAACGTTATTCTTTCCTTCAAACTGCAAACAAAACACAAATGCATCGCAATTAAACTATGAAAATGACAACTTTTATATATGTTCATCTGAGTGGCAAACAGTTTGGCGCCTGATCAGACGCCGGGTTACGCAGAGTCCGATCTGGCTCCAAACAGTTTGCAATGAAAATAATAGTTTTTGCATAAACACATTATGAATTGGGAAAGTATAACGTCTTCTCCACAGTAGCAACAGGCTAAGTGGTTCAAATTAATGTTTCATTGGGGTAAACACAAGTATTTTGACTTAAATGAGTTTGAGATACCAAGGTTCATCATGCATTATTTTTAATCTTCGGAAGTAAATCAGAGTGCACCTGAAGGTACATTCTGCATTACTATAAACATGCATTTAAGTCACGAGAGTCAACTATCTTTAATATTAGAAACAGGCTATGGATAAAATGGTTAACCCATTACCCCATATAATAAGCCTCTTATTTATTCATCCACTGAAGAAAATATTTTCAACCTGTACTATCAACATGAATATGTATCATAATAAATATTTTCTACATCTAAGCAGATGATAGCTTAAAGCATGCTGCAAGTAAAGCAGAATGTGTATGATGGTGCATTCTGCTTTAATTTCAACCGGGTCTAAGTGGTCTTGTGTCTTCTAAAGCGACTTGCAACCAGACGGTGTATTTGCAAAAATAAAATAAAAAAAATCAATAAAAATAAATATGTAGCCGTATGGTGCATCTAGCATTAGATATTTTCCATCGCTTTATCCGTTGCGTCCAGAAATTGATCACAGGCTCAGACATAAACCCGAGCGATTTATGTACTCTCCATCGCTACATACTGAAGTACGTTAAATCGATCCCAAATATATAAATAGCCCTGGGTCCAATGTGCTAAGGGGTTGACTCATTTTCCCCACATGCCGGCTTCGAATCCCACCAGAGCTCAATATATTTTTTATTGAAATGCATTTTTCAAATAGAATGACAACTTTTAGATAATACTGCCTATGCTAATCTGAATGGCAAAACAGTTTTGGGCCTGATCAGACGCCTGGTTACCCGGAGTCCGATCTGGCTCCAAACTGTTTGCAATGAAAATGATAGTTTTTGCATAAACGCATTAATTGGGAAAGAATAACGTCTTCTCAACAGTAGCAACAGGCTAAGGGGTAAAGGGTTAAACACTAAAAGGAATACTACTCAAATTTTCATACTAGCTCTAACTCAAACGTTTAAGTCGAACATATCTATATTTCAAAGTTCAAATGTGCTAAGTTTGAACTTTGACATGCTGATATTTTATTATTCTAAATCAAGTTTAAATTAATGTTTCATTGGGGTAAACACAAGAAATTTTGACTTAAATGAGTTTAAGATACCATGGTTCAAATATATGCCACCAGGAACGTATCTATAATATACGTTCCTGATGCCACTTACCCACTAAGGGACCCAAATCTTGTTGTCTTTATTTAGCTCACCTGAGCACAAAAAGCCCAAGGGTGAGCTTTTGTGGTCGGTCTTTGTCCGGCGTCGTACGTCGTGTGTCAACAAGTTCTTTAAACATCTTCCTCTGCTTAACCACTTGCCTGATTGCGACCAAACTTCACCGGAATGTTCCATGGGTCAAGGTCTTCCAAAGAAGTTCAAAGAATTTGAAACAATGCAGAACTCTGGTTGCTATGGCAACAAAAGTGAAAAAATAAGGAAATCATCAAATAAAACTTCTTGTCAAAAACAGTAAGGACCAGAGCGTAGATATTTGGCACATAGTATCATACGCAATATTTTCTCAATACTAACAAGTGGTTGCTTACAGGAGACTGAAAGAAAAGCAGATGCACCTTAAGGAACATTCTGCTTTACTTTCAAACTGATTTAGGTAGTCACCTATTAAAAATAGAAACAGGCTGTTGGGTAAAGGGATAAGTAAACCATGAATATTCACACTGGAGTCGCACACCTTGCATATTAAGAAGGCTTTGCTTGTCCTGTACATAGTTGGACAATTAACCTATAATCCCATGGTCTGTTTCTAGTTTTGAAGACAGGTGACCGCTTAAAACAGGCTGAAACTTAAACAGAATTCACCTCAAGGAGTATTATGCTTTATTTTCAATCTGATTTAAGCTTATAACCATCTGCTAAGATATAGAAAATATTATTGTGCATATTTATGAGTGAAGTTTTAGTTGAAAAATAGACACAGTGTTCTTTCTCTGCAACGACACTCCATGGGAGACATGTATTGTGTGTTGTTCGGTGGGAGTCGGTTATAGGAGGGAGATTAAGACTTGGCTTAAAATTGCAAACTGCTTGAATCCAGGTCAGCCACCGCGTTACGCGGCGTCTGATCTGGATTCAAGCTGTTATTCACTGTCATTATATTTATTATATCAAAATGTCCACTTATATGTAACTTTGAGAAAACAGCAGACGACAATTTTAAGCATACGATTATTACAGCAATGAAAGTATTGTCTTGATAAGGGAACTGCGACACGATTCGTTGTAATTTAAGGAGGTAGTCGTTGTTGGAAGGGATTTTGTAGAGAGGGATCACTGTAGATGTATTTATGGCATAAATCTTTCTGTCGCATACACCATTTTTTCGGTACCTACCCCCCCCCCCCCCCCCCCCCCCCAGGAAATACTTTTTCAGGATAAAATATTATTAGCTTTTACTATTCCTTGAAAGATGACAGTTTACGGCAGGGTGGAAGTTAATCCGAAAACTCATACAGTAGCCTTTTCTTGCTCTTATCCTATTTTAAGTAGCTACCTGCTACTTAAATAGTTTTTCAGCCTATACAGGAAAGGGGTAACAGTTGCAGGCCTTTAGTCTGTTAGGCCCTGTAAACCCTTTACTCCATAGATGTGCCTTTTTAATTGGGTATTTTATTAATTTCTCCATTTAACAAAATAGTTCCCATTGATACAGTAATATGCACCATACTAAAAAAAATCCTATTTTCTGGCAGATGGTTGAAAATGAAGTTCGATGCTCTTTAGCCCTTTAAAGGGGATATATTGCTTATTACATTTAGCATGCTTAAACCAAACGTCTGTCTTCAATACTGCAAGCAGGCTCTAATATGGGAACGGGGTATTCGAGAAATAACCAATTTGAAATATATAAGTTTGGTTTTGGCACAAGGAAACAACTGATTAACACATTCACCCCTGAAGCTTTTAATGGACAATTCAAGTTTCCAATTAAGTCCAGTCCATTTTGACTAATATGGGTTGATTTTCACAATATATTGCCTAATGACAAACAGTGTAGACCTTGATCAGAGGGCTCCTGTAGGAGCCCTCTGATCACTAGTGATCAGCGTCTACATTGTCTGTATCTATATAGGACAAGTGTCCTCTTCAATAGTAAACTGTCTGCTTATGACGAGTATTCTCGTCGCTAGGGTTGAATGCGTAAACACATTACCCCATTAAGTTGCCTTTTTATTCCCTAAATTTATTCCTCCGCAGAACAATGTAGTTCGAATTTAAACAGGCATGAAGTAGTGTCTATATCTTAACAAATTGCAGTTTATAGCAGACAAAGTAATGCGCGTTCTACTTTACGTTCAATCCGCTTTAAGAGGTCATCAGTCTTTCAAAACTAGAAACTGGCTATGGGGCAATATGTTAAGTAGTCAACCATGATAGCAAGCAGTGTTGATGCTTCAGCCTGCTAATGTCAAGTTTCAAAGTTAGGTAAACTAATTAAAACTGTCATTTACCGAAACTTCTGACACCCTATGTATCTAAGATTGTCAAACATTTTGGAGTCTTATCAAACGCCAAGTTAAGGCAGGAAGGGGTTAATATTTGTTACCAAATGTATCGTGCAATTTTAGCGCATAGCATATAAATTATAATACGTCCGTGGAGCCTACACACAGGTCTTATTTTGATATGAGAGTGCTCGAGACCAACGTGTAATTTTAACTAGAAGTCTGATCAGGATCAAAACAGTTCGGCACTCTTAGTACATGCATGAGTACTAACCCCATCACTGATTTATCCAAAATACAATGGCAATTGGAAAAAAGTGGGACCCTGGTCAGATGCCGAGTAACTCGGCGTGTGATTAGGGTCAAGACTAGTAGTCAATCCTTGACTTAAATTCCATGTACTTGAACATTATATTATTGTTCATTTTCATTATTAGATGCTCTATTATAAAAAATAAAAGTTGACGATAAATATTTAAATCAGGTGACGGAATTGCACGGAAAGGGTTACAGAAATTGCAAAGTTGAATAGCCGTGCGGGTATATTAGTGAAATATGGACGACATCGTAGCTTTCTTTTCTTATATGTGCTCACAAAAGCAGGCTCCACGTTTTCCCATCTTCGATGCAAAACTTCGAATAAAAAGTATATATGGGATTCTTACACTGATAGAATTATGTATAGATCTAGTATTATGTAATATATTATATGCATTGTGTATATATCTGTATTCAACATAAGGAAACAGTTTAGTAGTTAAGGTTAGTATAAATAAATATAGATCAATGTGAATTATATACTCTTTATTCATAGTGTTCTAAGTGTATACGCACATATTTTTACATAGGCTTACTCAATATAATGATACGCCATTCAGAAAAAGAGGTTTTTTCCCTGATATGTATAGACTTCTAGGCAAATACAAATTGCTTCATATATACAATAGGTACTTAGATGCTGGTGTGTTTCCATCTAAATCTCGTTGGAAAAGTCAGGTCAGTCGCGTCGTAAATGTACATGACTCAAACTCGCGACGTCAGCGTATGATTGACGAACAATGCTTTACGTCGTATCTACAAAATTGTCAAAATGTGCTTTATCCGTCACCGCTATGGCTGCTTGCTAAACAATGCCCAAATCTTTTAAATGAATGTCAAAGTAGCATTATGTTGTTAGGTAAGCTGTACTCTCACACGTATCTTCAAAACTGTACTAAATGCAATGCTATTTATTCTAATTTTGCCTCACATATGGTATTTGACTGTAGAGAGAATGAGAATTTGAGGCAAGGTTTATGGAAGAGTATACTTTGTGCACACGGACCCCAAGTGTACATCTCACTGATCAACCAGAACGAGTATGGTCAGATAACCCATTTATGCTATGGCCTTTGTCAATTTATTGACAATGATCTAGAAAGGGAAAAATGCTTAAAGCTTGTGGCAAGAACGTTTCATAGAATGATAAAATGACACTTGGCCATTTTTATATTGACTATATTACAGTGTAAAACGAGTGAAACAGTCAGCCTTGTATTGAGCGACAGCACAGTGGTTTAACACAGAGACTTCAAAGACATATAAATGATTATTTAATGCGCATTTAGAATAATGCAGAAGGCACTTACATGAGCTTTCTGCCCTGTTTTAAATACTGCACCCGAGTCTTCTATTGTATTGGTGGGTAATGCAAGATTGACTGCTATAATAACATTATCTAGTTAAGAACAGTTGTGTGCAGATACAGTGTTGACATACATGTATCTCAATATTTTGGTAAAACTTTTATGTGGTATCTTAGTGTTACTTCGTAATTTCGAATGTAATAAAACTCTTGGTTATGCTACTTAAGATAATTAAGGTTTCTAGTTATTCGTGTAGCTAGAGCATTTATTATCTTCAGTGCATACGTTGATTCTTTTTATATATATGCTACATGTATGCATATGCATAATGTTGTCTTTTGCTTCTTTATCAGTGCTTTATTTGGTTGGGTGTTCTAGTTTTCGTTTCGCTAGAACACTTAACTTGTTTAGTACAGACTTTACTTATATAACAAAGATGATGATAATAATGGTAATAACAACAATATTACATATAGTGTTGTTATTGTTGTTGTTGTTGTTATTGTTGTTGTATTTTGCACCTTAACATCTCGTCTAAATTTCGTTTCTTTAGAGAGATTAATTTGGGGTGCATATTAATATTTAATCATATTTATGATATCTACATTTAGTGATGTAAATAGATACTTAACTGTTCCTGTTATTACTTGGTGATGGTATATAATATTGGTTTTGTTCTATATTTGTATTATGACTATGTATTGCTCTTCATGTTTGGAGGTAAATAAATAAATAATAATGTCAATATAGAGTATTCATTAATATTAGTATATTAAATTGGCCGAGTTGAATCAGGCCGAGTTGGTAATTGGCCGAGTTGACACATTACCGGTGTTAACGTACACCGGGCGAGCGCTAGGTTGCTCGCTATCGTTCAACAAGCACAGCGACCGCTAGGTTTCCGCTAGGTTTCCGCTCGATTCAGTTGAACAGAGGGCAGGGTGGAAACGACCAGGGAGGAAACGGTTTGGGCGCGAAACGACCCGGAATCCCGCTGTCGCACGATTGGTGCGCTGGTATTTTTTTATTACATCGTGACCTCTCGTTATTTTACGCCCCTCTACGGAAAATATGCAGGAGATCTCGGCATAGCTCGGGTAGATCCGCTGGTCCATTGGCATGGGATAATAGGCGGATACCACTGCGACACACGACGGCAGGATACGGGACATGAAGAAGAATAACGAACCTGCAGAACTATGAACAACATGATAACTTCTACTTCTTTCTGCCGAACAATCAGTTTTGATTATGACTGGCAGGCGCTGAAAAGGATATGGATTGATAACATTGAAGAGTGGACAGGACTTATATTTGAAGAGATTTTTATATAGGCTTAAGGGTGCATCAATGTCATAAGCCAATTTTTAAAAGTATTAAACTTTTTTTCTAACATTGTTTTTTTGGAAGAGCTGTTTATGATGAATGAAAAAATGGAAAAAATATATATGGTGGCGTCCTTGTTTTTGAGCTACAGCGATTTGAAAAAGGTATGTCAATTTGGACGTTTTTTTTTCAAAATTTACCCATTCAGAGTACAAGCTTCAGGAAAATTTGTTTCAAAACGAAACAAACATGATAATTTGGGTTTTCATTATTTATTTCATGTCTATCGTGGTATTTTCACATATAGAAACCAAATTTAGGCAAAGCAGGCACCAGGTTTGAACAATATGGATCCTTGAATATAAAAAATATGCTTTGTATAGGGCATGATTTTATTAGATTTTTTTTTATGAAAAAAAATAAAAAAGTTTGAAAATGAAATAGTTCTAGTATTTAACTTTTTTTTATATTCTACCAGATGAAAGCCCATGCTAAGGCAGTTCAAAATATGAAAAGAAATTAAAAGGTCAGTGTCGAAAATTTTGAGTTATTAAAGTAAAAAGAGTTATCTCCCCTTACAAAATTTACAAAAAGTACCATATCGATGCTATTTAGAGCTTTATAAAGCTTTTTTTTCTTAGATTAGTTTTTGTATGAAGAAATACTACCATAGATAGGAAATAAATAACACAAAACAAAATTATCATACTTTGTTTTCATTTAAAATGGATTTTATTGAAGCGGACTGTTTGAAAAGGACAAAATAAGAGGAAGTGGGTGGGGTAAATTTTACATGGCCGTAGAGCCAACTGTTGTTCACCAAAATGTACACTTTTTCTATTTTTTCATTCATCTTAAATAGTTCTTCAATACAAAATCATCATAGAGTGTTTTCATATACTTTGAAAAATTTCCAAAGTCATGACATGGATACACCCTTAAAGGGACTCGCAACCGGACTTGTCAAAATAAAATTAAATACTCAAATAAAAGCAAATTTGTGGCATTATTTGGCTTCTGACATTAAAAAAATATGATCAGTCCAAAAAAAGTCTCAAGAATCGTTACCGAATCTTAGTTTTGTTTTAGATATTTTCCATCGTTTTTCTATAGCGTCAGCTGACGGTATAGTTGTTGTTGGTACTTCTCTACACCGGCTCAGACATAAACCCGAGCCGAATAAAATACTATTAATCGCTACCAGTGAAGTACGTTAATTCGCTACCATATATATAGAGAGCGCTGGTAGCCGAGGGGGTAAAGGCGTTTCCTCATTTTTCATGTTTGTCTCCGCATGGAGGGTCACAGGTTCGAATCCCACCAGAGCTTCTTCTTTTTTTTTTTTGAAATGCATCTTTTAACAGAATTTATTATCCTAAACTATCCAAACTTACCCATTTATATAAGCATTTGACATCCTTGCTTCTTGTCAATTCGCCACTTTCTTGTCAATTCGCCACCTTAGCAAAACTTAGAATTCGGTCACGAGCAGGCTACCGAGGATGTCCGAAAACTGCAGAGGATATCCGAATACTAGGACAGTTTCACTAAGGAAGATTTCAAGCGCCGAAAATGCGAAAGAAACAGGAAAATAACAATAATTCACAAACAATTTCAAATCAAAGGACATGTTGGTAATTTTAACTCTATATGCCCGTTGTTACTTTTTATTGTAAAGTTGTAAAAGTTATTATTTACTTTTAGAAAATTTAATATTTCAAAATCATTAAAAATGTTCAAATTTCATGAAACAAACTATAACATACTGAAAGAGCCTAAATTGACCTAATTATTGAACGACCAATCAGAGGTGGCGAATTGACAAGAAAGCATCCCGGTGATCCAGAGCAATGACCTCGTTCGAAAACGGTACAGTTATTTACATTTATATTTATTTCACAAGTTTTATTTGTATATATTCGTGTTATTGAAGGTTCAGTTCAGAATTAGATCTGTGAACAAGTAAGAAATGTTACATCAGAAAGCGCATGCGCGAAAAATATAGCTAAGGATGGCGAAAACACAGGTAAACAGGCTATTTACAAATTACTACTTTTAATACTAAATCCGGTTGCGAGCCTCTTTAAGTTCGATATTTTGTTTTCCGAAGTTTTTGTCATCCTTTTAAACTACATTTCAAGTTGTTTTCTGATACTTGTAGGATAAAAAGGTTAAAAGTTTTCGTTATTTTTTTCATTTCCCACTTTTTTAATGTTAACATTAATATTCATGAATATTCAAATGAAAAGCCCAATGTCATATCTTTAATTTGGTACCAGTTTTATATGCTTAGGACAAAAACTGACTGTGATATGGATGATATTTCAGGTATTAGTCATCATAACAAAACATGGGGGGGGGGGGGGTTGCCATGGAAACGGTTAAAATACACATAGCCTTAAAGAGTTTATTTTTGAAAACATTCGCGATTCTGATTCAGTAGACCCTACTGAACATTTTGGTACCCATGAAAAAGCCTAGGGGGTGCACGGTAGACCCCATTGGCCCACAGAGTATCCGTATTTGTGTACTACCCGGATACCCCCAAAAACAACAGCAACCGAATTTATACCTCTTTCGAAGAATATATTACTGTTAAGTATTTCTTGTATTCTCCGACGCTTTACTCACTGATATCTGAAACTTCAAACAGACCATCCGAAGTATCAACTAAGCTAATTCAATTTTATGTTACAGTGCTCCTTCCCGGCAACGGCTCTCCGAACAACGATTCCCTCCTAACAACAACACCTTTCGCTGTTCCCCACAGGACTATTCACGGCTGCAATATAGTCTGCTTAACATTGTCGTCTGCTGTTTTTTCTCAGAGTTATATTTTGACAGAAAAAAACTTTGAAGAATGACAAATAGCTTGAATCCAGATCTGGATTCAAACTGTTTGCAAATGTAAGCCAAAAATCCCTCCCTCTAACAACTACCTCCGAACAACACACACACACTTTGTCTCCCATTAGGTGCTGTTGTATAGGAGGGATCAATGTATATATCACAGGTACTTGACACATAGATTTAGATCTATTACCCCCAAAAATAAAGAATTACTAGACTTCTATAATAGATGTCTATTTGGTAATAGATCTAGATGCTTTAAGGCACATTCTGCTTTACTTTTAACCTGCTTTAAGTGGTCAAATATCTTCAGAACTAGAAACAGGCTATGGGGTAATGGGTTAAGAGACATTTGAAATGTCAACTTGTACTTAAACAATGATAAATTGCAATTAATGCAACTGTTTCAGGTTGCCATTTGCTACATGTAATTTTATTTTCTATTTATTTCTATTTATTACTTCTAGGCCATCAATTCTGATGATTATGAGAAGGGGCACTTTTTGGTGCACCAATGGGGCTGTACCCGGCCGGTCACTTTATCCTGACACCGACGAACCAGTCGTAATGCTAACCAGAAATCCTGGGCGCCAAGGAGGGAAGCCATTACTACCAATTTTCAAGTCTTTGGTTTGACCCGGCCGGGGATTGAATCGGCAACCTCCCGCACTGCAAGCGGACGCTCTACCACTAAGCCACGCAGCCGGTTTTAACTGGCTTTTAGCAATCATTTCTATGCACAGCCATGAACATGTACAATATAGATACAAATGCGTGTAAAAGCGTCCATTAAAAAAACGATCGATGCCTGTAAGACATGCATGTGTCAATTGACTGATTTATGTCTGTATATTACAATGAACCCTCCCTATATTGCTTGCTAGAAGATTTCATTAAAGATATACATAATTATACTATACCAGAGTGATCGAAAGACACTTCAGTGTTTGTCCATAAACCGGCTATTTCATATAAATTACAAACAGAGTCTTCATTGTTTGCTAATGTCTACTTCTGTGGACGATATGCATATCGTCGATATTATGGTGCAACTGATCTGGGTCTAAACTGTTTGTAAATCCCAGTGTATGCCGGCATTGGCAGTGAATGAGTTAGACACTTTAATATCACTATCACCGTATAGCAACGACTCCGGAAATAGGTACCAGACGAAGCGAGGAAATCAGTGTAAAAATCGCTGCTCATTTGAATTTCCAAATAGTTTTACATCACAGGAAAAGCACGTATGGATCCACGAACATATTTTTTATTTCACTCATAGTTTAAACTGATGCATATATCACAAGATCGTTGTATTTCAACAGTAAAATGCCTTCCTGGTACCGAGGAAAAGTCAACATTACGGAGAAAACGTATAACTACGTTTACGGGGTTGCTGCCGGATCATTCCATATCATGTACCAAATATTGTAATTTTACGTACACTGTATGAGAATTTATCCGAAATTAAAAATGTAGGAGTGTGTACGGCGAATAGTTGTGAGTGTGTACGGCGTATAGCCGATATGGTAAAATCTAATGGACGGCGAATAGTTTCATCATACATCGTTAATAACACCTTAAAAAGTAGAGTTTTTACAACAAAATCTAAATGACAAGAGTATGCTATGTAAACTTGATATGTTATCTAAATATTTAAGAGAAATACTTAAGTCTGAACTGCAAGATATACAATTATCATACATATTAAAAATATGCTCGGTACCAGGCGGCGGTCCATCTTTGTTGAACCCCCGGGGTCATTAATCAGCTAAATATTTCATTGTGTTATCATTTCAGGCAGATATATATTTATTTAACTGGTTTGGGAAGGCTTCACCAATTTTGCTAGATCATCACACTTTATTGTAGAATCACGGATGTGAAGAATGATGGAGGTATAATTCCTCCATGGAAGAATTAAAATTCCAGAAGTACAATGGGAGTGAACAAAATTACGAACTAAGTACGATAAGTTTTAACTTCAAGTATTAAAATTGCAGTTGATTTGGTGATAATTTAAAGCATACGAAATTATTTAAAGCAGATGTGTTGGCACTGGATAGGTTTGGCTATACCCACAGGAAAGACACGTTAACCCCTTCCTCCCTGAGACCACTTTCCAAATGCATATATCCAGCATAAGAAGTAGATCTAGTTCCTATCTCTTATCAGAGAGTGGCAATAATTGGATCCTGACCAGACGTCGCAGTTAGCATCAGGGTCCAAACAGTTGAGCTCGTATAATATAATGCTCAAAAGAAAAACTGCTAATAACTGTACATTGAATTAATGTATTTGGCAACATTTCTAAAGCAGACGACATAATGGCGTTGAAAAGTATCTAAAAGCAGACGATAACATTTGCCAATAAAAGGTTTACGGAACAGCAAAACTTCTATATCACGACGAATAAAACGAAGGCTAATTGATTGTATGTTACAACTTAAAGCAAGGTGGCAGTAAAACAGAAAGCTCCTAAAGGAATCACCTGTCGTAAACACCTAAGATGTAACACGGACAATGGTACCCTTCAGATAAAACAGTGTAGATCTACATAAAGGGTTCGCTTGTCCTGTGCAAACACTGCCAAACAGTATAGACCAAGATCAGAAGGCTCCTAAAGGAGCCCTTTGATCAGGGTCCGCACAGTATGTCGTTGTACAATACCGGTATATTGTTAAGACACCTCTAAATCGGTTCGGGCTAATCTTAGGCGCCAAGTAACTCGGCGTCTCATTTGGATCAAACGGCGTGATTTACATTGCCTATCTCCATATAAATTAGTGGATCTATTCTATACGACAATGCAACAATGTGGTATTTATTAATTTCCTTAACGTAAAATAAAATCAGGCTGAAAATTGCTGTAGTATATCTGGGTCGATCTACATATCAGATTTGACCTTGTATTATAGTAGAGGGGCCAACTGAATAAAAGGGCCTTAAAATGGATTCTTTTTTAACCCATCTAGTATAAAAATTCGAATGATATTTTTGGATAATTTAGACCTTGAGGCTTTAAAGCGACTCGCAACCGGATGGTGTACTTGTCAAAATAAAATAAAATACTCAAATAAAAGCAAATTTGTGGCATTATTTGGCTTCTGACATTAAAAAAATATGATCAGTCCAAAAAAAGTCTCAAGAATCGTCACCGAATCTTAGATTTTTAGATATTTTCCATCGTTTTTCTATACCGACTAGTAGACGGTATAGTTGTTGCTGTTGCTTCTCTACACGGGCTCAGACATAAACACGAGCCGAATTACGAAGTTGTATGCACTTTCGACCGCAACACATTGAAATACGTTAAATCGATCCGAGATAAACGGATAGTTCCGTGGTCCATTGGTCTAAGCGGTTTCCCCTATTTTGCCTTCTGTCCGCCAATGCCGGGCCATGGGTTCGAATCCCACCAGAGACCAATTTTTTTTTTATTGAAATTCATTTTTTTTAAACAGAATTTCTTATCCTAAACTAATTCTTTACCATTTATATAAGCGTTTGACACATATTTACAAATTACTATTTTTAATGCACCATCTGGTTGCGAGTCGCTTTAATTTATGGTGGATGCCAGATCTGGAAGTGGTGCAGATTTTTTTTAACAGGGACCATAACTCTGTCATAAGAATTAACACTGTGTAACAGTAATGCTCTGTATTATAAAGTTGTACGTATGGGTCTGATTTGCATGAAAGTTACACCATTTGTACCTCTATGCATGAAAAAGAAAACAATACCCCGCAAACTTGTTTCCGGTATCCGGTTGCCATGGTAACGCGAAAAGAGGATTTCCACTTCAAACCAGAGTATTTGGTGTGTAAAAAACAATAATTTTATGGCATTTTCAGGTAAAACGTACATGTTTCAGATAAAATGACATTTGGATTTCGAAATATGACATATTTATTATAAAACAACATTGTAAATACGAAAGAAAACTCAAGCAGGAAACGCAACACAAACAATACACCCATCTCTAAAGCAGAACACACACACAGCCATACCATAACAAACACACACTCACACACACACGCACACACACGCAATGCCATTCCTTCATCTACACACTAAATAGAAAACAACACACAAGACAAACATAAAGCTAAGTGAACATAGGAGCCCGCCTTGGTACGGTCAGTAGCAATCAATAATCAATTATAAATTTATTAATCATTAACAACCACTGGGGGGTTAAACCTGGGTTTAGGGGCGCCCAACTTCACACTTATCTCCTGTATTGACCTATAAAGACGAACAGTGTACATAAACTATAAACCCTGTTCCACAACCTTACAATCAAAAAGACCGCCAGCACAGTAAGTAAATACATGTAAAACATCTAACAAAATTCTCTGACAGGATTATTAGTAACACGGGAAAGAATTAAACATTCAAGCCCATGTTAAAAATAACCCACTATGGCAACGGTCAAATTGTACTCAAGCGAATAGTCTGTAGTCACGAGTAACTGTAAGACATGGGAGGGTTTAGGAGGGTTTTGGGAGGGTTTTCAAACTTTCAGGTCAGCATTATAATTAATTGGTACGCACGTGCAAGGTTTAGCTGTTAGTATACTTAAAGAAACTATGACTGAGCTAGGCATTTTTTAAGGACTGGTAGAAAATTCATGCATCCATGTTGATTTTGAATATGATCACTAACAAACAAGAAAAAATAAATGTATGTTGATTACTATATGGGGAAAAAACTTTTGGATTGGGGTTGGAGGTAACCATGGAAACAAAACTATATTTTTTCAGTTTCAGTGTTTTTTTATTGCTACCGTCTTGCTACCGGTATGCAACTAAGCTGTATTGCTTTTAATGTACCATGATCACTCTTTAATGGCTATAACCACATTATTGTAGCGTTATAAAACACAAATAGAAGACAAAACATGCATATATAGTGCTTGGTTACTATGGTAACACCTGTCAAAAGAACGTAATTTACTGAAAACGTGTGTCAAAGGCAAGACATTTGGAAGGCAACATGCAGTAAACTATCAGACTCATTACACATTTACTTTAATTGGTTTCACTATAAGATTTGCAAATAAGTATTGTCATGTACACGTTCGCTTTTAGCATGAAACTGATATTTGGTTACCATAGCAACCACCCATAATAATTGTTAAATAAGAGCATTATAATGAAAATATGAATTATACCGTCTTTTTAAGTCAACCACTGAACCTATCAGGACTATTGTACTCAAAGTTCATTATTTGAGCCCCTATTCATACAGTTTGCAAGTTAACATTGTCGTAAAACAGTCACTATTAAAATGAAAATAGTAAATGGTTACCTTAGCAACCATTCACAGTAATTTCAAACTGAGAAAGCTATATTTAAATTGTGTAAGTATATGTGTCAAATTTAGCTATTTTGAAGGGAAAGTATATTGCACCAGTCGCAGTTTCAGGTTTGCAAATTAATACTGTTGTGCAATCATACCTTTTTTTAGTGAAATTACACAAAATATACTTTTAGTTACCTTAACAACCACTCACAATATATGCCAAATTAGAGCAATATACAGTGCTTCCTGTGTATAACAACACCCAATGAGAGACAAAGAGTGTGTTTTTTATTCAAAGGGAGTTGTTATAGGGAAGGAAATTAATACCCTTAGAATGCTGAGCATGACTTGGCTTTCAGTTGAAACAGTTAGAACCCTTAATGTGGCGTCTGATCTGGTTTCAAACTGTCACTCATCTTTTATGTTTCTTCTGTCAAAATGTTGAATACGCAACTTTGAGTTAGACCTGGTCAGACTAAACTTACAATTTCTTTCTGTCAAAACCCACGTTGTTTGTTGCAATGTGCGTACATTTGATCAGCATAAACCGTGAACATGATTATGCTTATTGCTTTACTGCTTTATACTGTGTTGTCATAGTATTAGTGTGTATACGATTTGGAGTGATCAAACTCTTTATTCTGTGCATTGCATTGATAATAAAATAAATTGCCTGTGTTTCTATAAGAAAGCAGCTTAATATTGTCCATATTACACCTTATTTTGTTTTGTTTCGTTTCGAAAAAAGGAGTCGTATAAGGAATAGTAATAGAATACCACTGAGTCTTTATATTGGTTTCAACTTCTCTTGATGCCTGTTCTGTCTAAGTGCCGTATTTGACATAACATGCACTAAGGGTCAATCATAATCAAGTTTATTTTTATATAAAACTGGTAGCTACGAATTATTATGCCTGTTTAAGTTACCATTTTGCTTACAACCTATCATTCTCCAATCATTTTAGAATATGTATATAATTCAACCATTACTAAATTGATGTCCGCTGTTAATGTTCCATTCACTTTGAGATTAATATTTTTGGTATCTAATCATATCAATGCTACGTACAAGCTTAAAGGGATGATCTCTGTATTCTTTGTACTCATAGGTTATGTTCAAACAGTGTAATTAGATACTTGATTCATTTGTGTTTCGTTTATAATATGTATATAAGTTTTTTTACATGTATTATGACATATCCTGACAAATGATATAATTTCTGTAACAAGAGGAAATGAAGAGTATATATATAGTGTCCCTGCTTGCAAAATTAACCAAATATTATTTTGATGCTAAAAGTGGATGTTTATATGACAATGGTAATGACACTGACGTACACTAATTTAAAGAAATTGATGTACTTTGCTGTTTAAAAAGCTTGGAATTTGACACATACATGTATTTTCAGTATACTGTCCTTATTTAGCATATACATGTATTGTGAGTAGTCGCTTAGGTAACCAAACGTTTTATTTGTGCTAAAAGTGAAAATGTATATATGACAGTTTTAACCCTTTACCTGATAGTCTATTTCTAGAATTGAAGATAGGTGACTACTTTAAGCAGGTTGAAAGTAAAGCAGAATGCGCCCTAAGGCGCATTCTGCTTTACTTTCAGCCTGCTTTAAGCTATTAACTGCTAGAATAATGAAAGTATTGAGTATGAGACATATTCATTACGATATAATTTGGAACTATTTTCTTCAGCGGATGAATAAAATGAATGCGCTAAAAGTCGCTTCTATAAGGGAAAGGGTTAACTTGAACACCCAATAAATTTACTTTAAGTTCTATGTTTGTGAGTCGTCATTGTTGCTTATTGCGACGTGGGAGAGCGGAGGCAGGTTTCGAATCCAAGTCGGACATGGAATAGTTTCAGCCTATTTCATGAGGAATAGCAGCTTTTACATCAGTAATTTTCACTATGCCTATGCGTCCAATCAGCTTAGTTCTTGATAAGAACCATTCTCATTTATGGAGTGAATTATTTATCAATATCACTATTTCCAACTTCAATGTAGCTTTTCAAAACACTCACCAATGCAAAGTACCTCAGTTATCCAACCCATATTCCTTCCAAATACATATAGCTGCAGGTGGTTCATCTATGACAGTTTGAACCAACTCCCTCAAATAGTGAGGAAGTTGCACACACATTTTTATTTGAAAGGCATTAACTTTAATCCAAACGGTCGCAGTCAAAATTCCTAACCACTTCTACACCTTCACATACACGTAGTAAGTCTATGAATGTCGGAGCACATCCCTCCAACTGTAGGAAGAATTAACTGCACGCGATATTTTCCTATTTATGTATACATGTATTCTATGTAAATAATTGCAGCTCAAAAAGCAAACCCCTCAAACAGTTTCACATATAAGTAGTCAATCTTGGAAATTTATTGTAAACCCCTACACCAGTGTAGAGGAAGTTCGCTGCACACCTTTTTGTCCTATATATTATATGTAGGAAACAGATTCAAAGCGCCATAACTACAGTCCAAATGGTCGCAGTAAACTATCCAAACCATTTTATACACATTCACATATGCGAAATTTGAATTCATTCTGTCTGATGCTCATAATGTTAAAAATAGTGCCAAAATTTGTAACTATATTATAATGTATAGACGACAACAGTTAAATACATAAGCCTGTTATGATGTATATAATTTAATTTACCTTTGAGTATGCTGTGATGAAAGTTTAATTGTTTTTAGTATTTATAAGAATGCACTAAGTTGCATGATTTTAGGTTTGTAGATCTAATTATTTGTCATATAGTTAGATTTATTATGTCTATCATAACTCATATTTGAATGGTTCTTTTCATTTTAGTTACTCATGATTTATAGAAGTGAGACATAAATAAATTATCTGTCTGTCTGGGGGGGGGGGGGGGGGGGGACATAAATTAACAATAAACAAACCTTTTATACTATGATTCTACATAAAAATATATAAGTAAAATAGGTATACAATAGACAACACACAATCTCAGACATGTTGTGTAGACTGTATTTTATTAATCCGACGTTTCGGTCATACAATGAATATAAAAATATATAAGAAGACTTGTTTAAGTTGGTTTTGAGTAAATACATTAATTTGTTAACTGATTATAAGACTTAACATGACATCAGTATTTACCATTGAAATGGAGTGGGTGGGGTAATAAAAAATACTGTAACAAAATTCTGCACTACTTCTGAATCTGGCATCCACCCTCAAGTGTCATTGTCTGTATATATACTATTCCCTCAAATCAACAGAACTTTTATACTGGATGTGTTAAATAAAAAAGTTCATTCATGATGCCAGCCCCTCTACTTTTACATTCTAGGACATTCTATGAGCTTCTAAACCTTCTAAATACTAACATTTTGCATTTCAAAGCATTTAAATACCCAATAAATAACTCTGTTCAAACGGTCGACATGTTTACATAACCATCTTGTCATAAGATTTAACAATCTGTATGATCGGTATTTAGCATTGAATTTCAGTGGGTGGGGTAAAAAAAAATGCTGTAGAAAAAAATTGCACCACTTCTGAATCTGGCATCCACCCTTAAGTGTCATGTATGTATATATACTATTCCCTCGTATCAACAGAAATTTTATACCGGATGGGTTAAAAAAAAATTGGATTCATGGGGTCAGCCCCTCTACTATTATATTATTTTGTAATTATGTATGTTTTGTATGTATGACGAGAAACTATTCTTCTTCTAAATAGTAAAAATGTACGAGACTTTCAGGGGTGAATGAGTTAATTGGTCAAATATGTTTTGGTGATATTTTAAAGCATACGAAATTATTTAAAGCAGATGTGTTGGCACTGAATGGGTTTGGCTATAACCACATGAATGACACATTACCCCCTTCCTCCCTGAGACCACATGTATGCAGCATAAGAAGTAGACCTAGTTCCTATCTCTTATCTCAGATAGTGGCAATATTTGGATCCTGATCAGACACCGCAGGTAGCGCAGTCACATCAGGGTCCAAACAGTTTAGCTCGTATAATGCTCAAAAGAAAAACTGCTAAAAACTTTACATTGAATTAATGTATTTGGCAACATTTCTAAAGCAGACGACATAATGGCGTTGCAGGGCTGCCATAGGTTGACATGAAACATCCCAAGATTTCCATATTTGCATTTTTTTCAAGTGCGATTTTACGAATCGTACCTTTACCCCATCGCCTGTTTCTAGTTTTGTTGACACGTGCCTGCTTAAAGCAGACGGGAAGTAAAGTGCTTTACTTTCTATCTGCTTTAAGCTACCTTGTATTAGAAAAAAATCAGAAGATTTAGGAAAATTCCGGAGAAATGGCAGCCCTGGCGTTTAAAAGTATCTAAAAGCAGACGATAAAATTTGCCAATAAAAGGTTTACGGAACAGTAAAACTTCTATACCACGACGACTAATTGTATAGTAAAATTTTACTACTTAAAGCAAGGTGGCAGTAAAACAGAAAGCTCCTAAAGGAGCTGTCTGTTTTACTGTTACCTTGTTTTAAGCAATCACCTGTCGTAAACACCTAAAAGGTAATACAGTTTAGTGGTCGTTAAGGTTAAACTGTAATTAACCACGTGTTTTTTTGACAAAATGGCTCGCTACAGTGGAGAAAACGTTATTCTTTCCCAATAAACGCGTTTACGCTAAACCTTTTTTTTTCAATTGCAAACCGTTTGGAGCCAGATCAGACGCCGGGTAACCCGGCGTCTGATCAGGCTTCAAACTGTTTGCCACTCAGATTAAAATAAATAGTGAGAAATGTCAAAAAAATTGTTATTTTCTACGTTTTTAGTGTTTTGCGTTTGCGTACGTTTGCGTTTAAACTGGAAATAATAACGTTTTCTCCACTGTATACATGTACAACGAGCAAATATCACGGAATTATACACTTTACACCAACTCAGCTCAATGTGTGCGTGGAAGTGCTATGTTATGATGTACAGTGAAACCTGTTTAAACTGTTTACAAAGCATAAGATGCAGTGGCGGTTAAAGGCAGATGGCTGCTATATACAAGACGTATGTAATATATGTACGTAAAGCTTCTTTCAGATATTCATTATCGTCCTTTATCCAATATGGACTAGCTATCTTCTCTTTGGAAACGTCAATCCCTAAATTGCTTAAACACGAGTTGTACTGTACTTTACTTTTTGAAAAAGGATATAAATGTTAGAATATCGATGTTCCCGTGTCTGTAACGCTCGAGAGAGGGGTCGGCACTATACGAGAGATAGATAGATAGATAGATGTACTAGCTGGTACTCCAAACAGACGGGTATGTAATATTTTCATTTCTGTTTTACATTTTTGTTTTACATTCTTACATTTTGCATAGTATCGTCGAACTCGCGTTTGCCATTGCAACCAGTTTGTATCCAGATAAGACGCAGAGTAACTCGGCGTCTCATCTGGAATCAAACTGTTTCACACCCTGACTTTATTTAACCCCTTCATTGCCTTAACCCGTTTACACTAGTTAATTACAGATTGGATCCTGATCATACGCTACAGTAGAGAATAAACGCTTTTACGCTAAAACTATTTCCTTTGCAAACCGTTTGGAGCCGGAGCCAGATCAGGCTCCAAACTGTTTGCCACGCCGGTTAAAATAAATAGTGAGAAATATCAAGTTATTTTCTACATTTAAGTGAAATGCGTTTGCGTTTCGTTTGCGTTTTAACGGGAAGGATTAACGTTTTCTCCTCTGTACGTATCTCATGGGGCCTTCTAAAATTCTAACAAAACGTCTTACGACAAAATCCATTAAAAGGACAGCTAACTGCTGATTTCACCATCTAATATTATCTTGTGATATTTTTAGTATCCTCTTTTCAAAATACTGCAATCCCTGTGATTGTAAACGAACTGTATCCATACCGAATATAGCTTCGATTGAGATGATTATATTGATTCTGCTTAACACGCAGACACAGGGCTGCCATAAGTTGACATGAAATAACCTAAGATTTCCAAATTTGCATTTTTCAAGTGAGATTTTACGAACCGTACCTTTACCACATCGCCTGTTTCTAATTTACATGTGGTCTCCAATAGTTTGGATCCTGATCAAACGCGGCGTCTAATCGGGATCCAATCTCTTTGCAAAGTCGACTTTATACCACTTCAACACCGAAGTTTGAAGCATTGTTTTAACTTCAAAGTGACCATTGTATAATAGACAGCTTAAACCAAGGTGACATTAAAACAGAAAGCTCAAATAGAGCCTTCTGTTTGGTTTACGGACGTTTCGCTACCCGGGTTGTTTCGCAGCTACCCGTAAGCAGTTTCGCTACCCATTTTTTTTTTTAATATTAACCTATATTTTTTGGTTAAATAAGATATGGCGATATATTATTAAGCTAAAATGTGTATTACAAGCATATTTTTGAATTAATTATTGAAAAAATGAACGATTTGTTGACACAAATCGTGGAAGTTACTAAAAATAGATGCTGCTATATTTCATTTCTGTTTATCTTACATTTTGCATGTTATCGTTGATCTCGTGATTTCCATTGCAACCAGTTTGTATCCAGATAAGACACTGAGCAACTCATCTGGAATCAAACTGTTTGACAACCTGACTTTATTTAACCCCAATTTTTTGAAATTGTATTAACCTATATTTTTTAAATAAGATTTTGTAACTCGGCGTCTTATCTGGAATCACTGTTTGACACCCTGACTTTATTTAACCCCTTCATT
Source organism: Gari tellinella (assembly GCA_922989275.2). NCBI lineage: Eukaryota > Metazoa > Mollusca > Bivalvia > Cardiida > Psammobiidae > Gari > Gari tellinella. Next base: position 61,404,020 of record OV277858.1, read on the forward strand.
GCCTCAGCCCATTTACACTAGTTAATATTAGTTTGGATCCGGATCATACACTACGTATCGTGGTTTCTCTCCTGGGGCCTTTCTGACAAAACACCTTACGACATAAACCATTAAAAGGACAGCTAACTGCTGATTTCACCATCTAATATTGTCTTGTGATATCTTTGGTATCGTCTTTTAAAAAAACTGCAAAGTCGACCATTGTATAATAGACAGCTTAAACCAATGTTAAAACAGAAAGCTCCAAATCATGTAAGTTATTAAAAATAGATGCTGCTATATTTTATGTATAAATATAATACTTTGCCAGCGTAATTGCTACCTTAGGCTTATAATTATACAAATAGATTGGATCCGGACAAGACGTCTTATTATCTCGTGATCTTAAATGGCTATTAAGTAAACAGAGTGGAGAGCTCCTACAGGAACTGTCTTTTGTTTGTGGACCATATTGAGAATTGGTTTGTTTGATACCAAATATGTAATCCACATGAAATAATAATAATAAATGAATAAGTCATTATTATTAGAATTTTTTTTACGGCGACTGAATTATGTGAACAGACGCTACGCATACAATCTATGCGAGTTGGCCCATAGAATGCAAGTGCATTGAAACAACCCCTTGTGCTCACTGTTCCATTTAAAACGAGTCAAACTTAACTATTAGGTGTTATGGTGGGTGTTATTGATCTCCTTTAATAATAGTTCTTGTTTTTTATCACAGAATATCCAAGACAAGAAACCAGTTACAAGACTCTAATGACTGGAATGAAGGACTCAATGCTACAGAGATGGAGAAAGTGAAGGCTCATATACAGAAAGAGAAACTCGGGTATGTACACTCTTTTAATACCCCCACACAACTTAACCCTTTCAACCCTAAATTTCTCTTGTGGGTATTTGTTATCCTTTTGGACTCTTCTTGTACAGGTATTTTGAACCAGTCTACTGTTGCGTTTTGATATGACAACAAAAACAAATGAACATATCAAACCGTGTGTGGATAGGAGCCCTCTGATCAGGGTCTACGCCGTTTGTATAAGTAATCTGTAATCTCTTCAGAGGGCTGTAGGGTTGAAAGGGTTAGCCCGGGGCTTATTGCTTTTGTCCTGTCTATAACATCTATACACAGCTTTTACCTTGGCCATAACTTTAGAACTGTAATGTGATATATATACTTAACATTTGGCATGTGCTCATTATGACATGGGTCATGTCTGACAAAGATCAAGGTCATTTAGCAGAATTCAGCATTGATTTCATAAGATAGAGACTTCATTGTCTGTTTCTACTATTGAAGACAGTCACTTAAAGCAGGTTGAAAGTACAGTAGAATGTGTCTTAAGGTTCATTCTGCTCACTTTCATCTTGTTTTAATAAAACATATTCATTAATGTATAAATTACTGTCACATTGCTTAAAGCAGTCACCGTCCTTAATTACCTAACAATTAACACAATCTTATGGTCGTAATAGAGGTTTACTGTATCTCATGGGAATACAAACATCTCAAATAATTATGATACTATGAGTAAACAACGACCAGTAAACCATAATATTCAGCACAGACCTTTATAATCTGACTTACAACATTTGCCATACAAAGTTTTATAAAACGGTCCCCAGGTAATGTTGTAAAACCTCTGTATTACAACTAAAAAGAAGGCTAATTAGTTGTATAAAAACACAGGTGTCAGCTTAACCCTTTACTCCATAGTCTGTTTTTACTATTGAAGACAATCACTTAAAGCAGGTTGAAACCGTTCCGGACATTTTTAAAGACATCTCTTGACGACCTTTTGGTCATAACGCCTTGCCAGATTATTTACTGTCAATTTCCTTGCAAAAAGTATGGGTCTTGTGCATATTGAACCATTGAATCGTCTTATGCGAGACCGGACCTTTATATTTGTAGTTTGGTTAGAAATAACCATTGAAAATCACTAGAGCATGAGTATAAATCTGAGATTATGTTGCACGTGCTTTACAATTACATTGACCCCTCCAGAACAATATGCTGGTGGCCCCTCAATGGACTGAGGAAAAGTCTTTAAAGACAAAACGACGCAACAACCATCTGAATTATATCGTGGTATGGTTCTAACACAAGTTACCACTTAGCTTTTAGCTCACCTGGCACGTAGTGCCAATGTGAGCTTTTAGGATCGCTGGATGTCCGTCGTCAGTCGTCTGTCCGTCCGTCCACAATTGTTCGTTAACACTATACCAGGTTCAAATCTCATTGGATCTTAATGAAACTTAATCAATATGATTGCCTTAATGAAATCTAGGCCAAGTTTGAATGTGGGTTATGTCCGGTCAAAAACTAGGTCACTAGGTCAAATCTTCGAAAAACCTTGTTAACACTCTAGAGACTACAAATTTCATTGGATCTTCATGAAACTTCATCAATATGATTGTCTCAATGAAATCTTGGCCAAGTTCGAATGTGGGTCATGTCCGGTTAAAAACTAGGTCACTAGGTCAAATCATCGAAAAACCTCGTTAACACTCTATAGAGACTACAAAATTCATTGAATCTTCATTAAACTTGAACAAAATGTTAGTCTCATTGAAATCGAGGTCAAGTTAGAATGAGGGTAATGCCCGGTCAAAAACTAGGTCACACGGTGTACATGGTTACATGGTTACCAGATGAGCGATTTAGGGCCATAGTGGCCCTTGTTTGAATAAAAATCCAGTTAATATCTGACAAAATTATCTAGTAAGTGGAAAGTAGATTGTTCAATTATCTAAACGCGACAAAATGACCTGTTAATGCCATATACTGTCACCACAAATTAATATATCCGGATTTTGGTGATGTTGCAATAATCATATGAGTCCTAATAACCCGTCTGATCGGACTCCAAACTTTTTGCCTACCAAGTTTAAATTAACATTCAGAATTTGCGTTTAAACGGGAAAGAATGTTTTCACATGTGGATGTATCTGACCTATGCAAACATTGTAGATCCAGACTAAAAGGCTCTTAGACTCCGTTAATAATTTGTTTTGTTAATCAGGTGGTTGATTGGGGCGGGTGAAGGTATAGCAGTAGCCTGAGCTTTCTGCTTTACTTTCATCTTGTTTTAAGCGGTCACCTGTGTTAACTCATTCGACTCTTGCAACGAGTAGACTCGTCCTTCACAAACAATCTGCCCTGGGTAAACGGTGTAGACCTAGATCAGAGAGCTCCTAAAGGAAACATTAGACCAAGATCTACGCTGTTTGTCGTTTTGTAAATACGCCTACATGTGTACTTTAAAAAGAACCCGAAATAGTCAACGTACGAATACAATGTTTCTATTTTTAGATAACTGGTAACACGAAACTTTTCTAGTTAATTATTATGGAAGGCCGGTGCGCAATGCTAAATGCGAATTGCTATATGCGAAATGCTAAATGCGAATTGCGAAATGCTAATTAAATACAGAACTATTTTAGGGGTGCTAAATGCTCAAATTTAGCATTTAGCACCCCTAAAAGAGTTTTGCATTTAATGCTATTTGTAAAATGCCAATTGCGAAATGCCTTTTACGAAATGCCATTTACGAATTTGCAAAAATGCTATTCCCAAATTCCAAAATGCCAAATGTGAATTGCTGTACTAAGGCCAAACAAAATATAAATCTGTTTCCGGTTAACCGACCCTAGTTTTCCCCTCCGAGCCTAAACGTTTTTGTTTCTTTTTTCCGAAAAACCTATCGGCGAATGTCTGTCATTTTGGCGGCGCATGTGGCAGTTGTTTTTGAGCAACGTGTAATAGAAGCTATTCAATTAATTGTTTAAAAAGCTGCTTTATAGTCATGTTAGTGTTTTAGAAATTGATTTTAGAATAAGATTAGCAAATATCTAAGATTTTTTATGCCCCCGGCATCGACAGATGCGGGAGCATATAGTAATCGTCCTGTCCGTCCGTCCGTCCGTGTGTGTGTCCGTAACAAGGTTAAGTAGATTTTACCGTTTCGTCTAGCATCAACACCGCTTACCCAAATGCTTTGATACTTATACAGTTGTTGCATTGGACCATTCCCTATCCACCAATATCGCCCAACTTTGATTTTGACTTTGACCTAATTCGGACTTAGAATATTTTAAATAGGCTATTTCTTGGTTAACTAGAATTTACCGTTTCGTCTAGCATCAACATTGTTTACTACAATGCTTCAATACTCATACAGTTATTGCCTTGGACCATTACCAACTCACCAATAATACCCAAGCTCAATTTGACCCTGACCTTGACCTAATTTGGACTTAGAAAAGAACATATTGTCAAGGATGCCACCGGGGGCATACGCGTTTATGGAACGCGCAGTCTTGTTTGATCTAAATCTGTCATAAAATACCTTCCATGCAGATATGATTTGCTAGTGAATTAACCATTGACATATTCAACATGCAGACAACACATTTATTGACATATTTGACAAGCATGTACAACACATTTCGAAATATTATTAATTCCACCTATCATATAAAAGCCACTACTTTTCCGGTTTGGTATACCAATATAGATTAAATTTTCGTAATGGGACCTATCAATTAAATAATTTGAAATGATTTTTTTCAATGTATTTATTTTATGTATGGCACAGGACTCTGCAAAAGAACATGCATTATGATTACATTGTATATAAAATACTCCATGAAAAGTTAAATAGATCTATATCAATATATGATTGTGTCCCTAGGAAACTGAATGTCAAATGATAGAGAAAACCCGCCATTTGAAGAAACCTCCAAATAATTTGGCCTTTAAATAAGCATTTCGAAAATAGCATTTCGCATTTAGCAAATAGCATTCGATATTTCACAAACAAAATTTGGCATTTAGCATGTGGCATTTTACAACTAGCAATTAGCATGGCGCACCGGCCTTCCATACTTATCTAGTTAAGTAACTAGATACATTCGTTATAAGTTGTGGCATTTTAAAGCAGTATCATGACAAAGTTCGTGTTCAGATTTATCTGGTTATCGTGAAAAGTTTCCATGTTTTCGTAAGTCAAAACTTTAAAATACATTTAATTTCTGATTTCTCTACCTAATCCTGTCGTGTGACATCTTTTTGGAATCGTCTTTTCAAGAAGATGTCGCAAGACATTAGATGAAGAAATAAATAATAATTGAGACTTTCAGAATCTGACCACGAATGAATTCTTTAATTCCCTAGTACACACTAATGCATAATTATTATACCCCCTCAAACGAAGTTTGGAGGGGTATACTGGAGTCACCATGTCCGCCCGTCCGTCCATCCGTGCTTACGGGAGAGTACTTACGTGGCTAAAATTCTTAGCTCCATAATTGAAAAACATTTACCTGGCCGTCTCTTGTGACATTAACCTGGCCATTTCTTGTGACATTAACCTGGCCAGTTGTGGTACATAGGGTTAGGGGTAGGGTTAGCCTTCAGGGCCCGTATTCTGAAACACTCTCGGATAACTTTTACTGTAAGTAAATCAATATTCTATTAGTTTTCGGCAATTTACTCTAAGTATTTGATGATATACTCTTAGAAAGTGAAAAAAACTAAGAAAATTCTAAACTCGACAGTTTTAACTAAGTATAACGATATACTCTTAGAAAATCAATATAGTCTTAGTTTTCGGCCATTTCAACTAAGTATTTGGGGATTCCCTCTTAGAAAGATGAAAAAAAAAACTAAGAAAATTCTCAACTCGCCAAATTTACTATAGAATTTTCTCAAAACTTTAGAAAACTGTGACCCTCTCTTAACTTTTTAGAATTTTCTAGGATTAGAACACGAACGTTTAATAAGCAGTAATAACAGGTAGAATAGATAATTTATTGAATAAAAATCGTTTATAGACCTATAGATACGTTTAGCGGATGTTTTGGAGCCGACGTTTGTGTTTGAGTGGCTTCGTGAAATCGGGTCAAAGTCTGGATTGGGTAACGTCATTACAAAGGAATGGGATTACTGTTTAAGACATTATTACATACGGTCTTCATCGCGAAAACGTGGAAAATATCGATATCTATTCAAATTCTATATTTTTAGTAATAAATGACCACTGTATGTACCAAAACTAGCGTAAATACATAATTAGGTTCACAATTATAATTAACTAACAAGCCAAATTTCAACGAAGTCGCCGTAGCTCAAACGATAGCGAATTTCCATAGATTCGTTTCTTTAAATACAAATAACTGCTTAAATCTTTCAATGCCAAACTTTCGTAATAGTTTACTTCTTCACCGTTTCATTGTCGTCTGCTTCAATTTTGTCTGCAATATCGTTTCAAAGTAAATTGTAAGGCAGTATGACTGAAAAGAATTCAATACGAGTGCCAAATAGTTTGGATCCTGATCAGACGCCGCGTTACGCGGCGTCTGATCAAGGTCCAAACTGATTGCAAACGTGCTTTTAGGCGCCATTGAGAGTGAAAGGGTTAAAGCATGCTAAAATTGAAGTGAGTCTCCAATTAGAAATTTTCCTTATTGTCAGCCTGCTAGTTCTAGAAATGACTTTCATGTTTCTACTATTTCTTTATATTTGAAAAGCATTAAGAAAAGTGTCCTGCAGATTGATGTTTAACCATTGTCATGCAGAATTGTCATCTGCTGCAAACACATCATCTGCAGAAAACAACATAATCAATTTGATACTTTCAAAACTTAAAAACAGTAAAATATGACTGGCAAACAAGTTTGGATCATACAAACTGTTAACAAATGTTATCCAAGTCGCGGTTAGCATAATAAGAGGGTTTCTTTTTAAAGCAGGCTGCCAATAAGAAGGAAACCTCTAATTGGAGACTTTTACATCCATTCTAGCATGCTTTAACCCTTTCACTCTGGCGCCTAAATGCGCGTTTGCAAACAGATTGGATCTATTATCGGTATCCAAACTATTTGGCACTCGTATTGAATTCTTTTCAGTCATACAATTAACTTTAAAAAGATACTGCAGACAACAGAATTGAAGCAGACGACAATGAAACTGTGAGAATTAGACTCACTCTCGCCTAAAGGAACGTTTGCAAACATTTTGCACCTTGATCAGACGCCGCGCTTCGCGAAACGCGGCGTCTGATCAGGATCCAAACTGTTTGACACTCGTATTGAATTCTTTTCAGTTATACTTCCTTACATTTAAGGCTTTGAAACGATATTGCAAGCAACAAAATTGAAGCAGACGACAAGAAAATTTAAAGGAGTAAACTATCACAAGTTTGGCAGTAGAAGGATAAAGCAGTTATTTGTATTTAAAGAAATGAATCTATGGAACTAGTGATAATTAAAAAAAAAAAAGAAGGGGGTTGTGTGGCTCGCACCAGCTACCCCCGTCATGCCAGGCAGAGTCGCTATCGATTGAAATTTGGCTTGTTAGTTAATTATAATTGTGTATTTACGCTTATGTATTCAATTAATTATCTAGTCTACTTATTCTGGGACAATGCTGCTTTATAAACGGGAGAAAAACCCCGCAAACTACACCGCAAATAAACAGACACACATGTTAGTATGCGAAAAAAGTGACGTCATTTTAGTCGGGGAAGTCCTTTTCTCTTACTGCTGTCTCTCCCTCTCTCTGTTTTTCTGTCTCCTTGTGTGTTTCTCTTTGTCCCTGTATGTCTATTACTCTCTCTCTCTCTTTCTCTCTCTCTCTCTCTCTCTCTCTCTCTCTTTACCTCTTTGTTTTACTCCTCTATTTTGCTCCATCTCTATCTCTCACCCTCGCGTCTCTTTGTGTGCGTGTCTCTCTTTGTCTCATTTTCTATATGTGTCTCTCTGGATGTGTATGTTTGTCTCTATATCTCTGTCACCCTCTCTATTTCTGTCTTTCTTTCTCTCTATTTCTTTCTTTTTCTCTCTCTCTCCCACTCTCTCCATCCCTCTCTTTCTCTTTATCTTTCTCTCTCTTTTTCTCTCTCTCTCTCTCTCTATATATCTCTCTTTTTGGATCTAATATAAATTTTATCATGTTTCTCTAATTTGAGAACATATTTTTTTCTATATAGATGTACTATGTATAGATCGATACCTATAATCTAACGCTATACATCTATTAAAGCTGACTTATTTTACAGAAAAAAGGCATCATCCCGTACAAATTGTTGTTCAACGCAACGCTTGATGTTCTCAAACTGTTGACAGAGGTGTTAGCACAAAACCCCATCCAAAACCAAAAACGCTGGGAAAGTATCGCCGATGCAATAAGAGATGCAGACATGCCCATCGATGGAAGACGAAACGCAAAGACAATACATTAAAATGCAGAAAATTACATTTTTTGAAATTTATAACAAATTAATTTCATCTGATATACAAAATGTTGGAAGCGTATTCAGATGCCGGGTTACCCGGCGTGTGATATGGCTCCAAACTGTTTGCAGGGGAAATACTAGTTTAGCGTAAACGCGTTTATTTGGAAAGAATGACGTTTCTCCACTATAGGCTACATTAACATTACTAGGTAAACTAAGACCTACATCATGCATGATTGTACAAGTTGTCCAATTTGGAAACACGATTTAGAAAATACGTGTAAACATAATATACTCAATTCCAAAAGAAACTGTGCACTTTTTATTTTCAAATATCTAGATGACGTATCGATTTAAAATTTCGCACACAATTTCTCATGTATATTCGCTATCCATCAATAACACAATTTATTACTTAATATGAAGAAATTAATTTATTGTAAAATACGTTATTTTGCATGTTTTGCACGTGCAGCTCAATGAAAATGCACATGCAACCGAAAACGTGCATGCGTGTAATTCGTATGCATTGTACAAAGAAAAAAACACATTTTACTTCACATCGGTACTCAACGAAGTTGCTGAGATTGAATGGAAATAGGCAAATTAGAGTCTTTACAATGCTATTTCATAACTACACCGTCACTAACGTAGTAGGACGTTAGGATACCAACGAAACACAATCATTCGGTTGCTCAAATGTTTTCAACATACACGTGGAATGGCAGATCGCCGCAGACAGTGCACAGATGCCTAGAACATCAGTTCAGCAAACGAACTTGTTACGTTTACGTTACTTCGACGTCGTTTTCAAACAGCGTCAAAGTAGGCAAGCCAGTACGGTATCAGCTGACAGACCGTATTGTGTAGGCTCCGGCAAACTCGGATACCAATCTGGGCTAGGGGAGCCTTTGTGGGACAGATCTTGACAGCACGTCATTGGGCTGCTCGTTTGCAGCGAACATGACGTTATTTCCGTTTAGGGCGACATTAGTGGACTCGTATATTCTCTTTGATAGCTCTAAAAATATTCTTGGTCACCATGATGCTCGCACGATGGGCTTTAGGAGAAAAGACCTTATGGACCTTGTAAATGCCCTAACTCAGGGATAGAACAACGTTTCATCCCCGACGTCGTTATTTGACGCCACGTAAGGTCTACGCGATGTCTCATTGCCGCTTGCATCATGAGCAAAGATGGACATATACGATTCTGACAAAAATTGTCATAATATTACAACTAAACCGTCATCAATTCCCAACTGCAAAAAGTCCGACTCTAAGAGTTACTTTGCAACCTTGATTTTAACACTTCGTCTTTTCTCGTTTAAAAACATCCACTTTAAACGACCACATCTCAAAACCTGAAATAACTGCCATATTGTTCGTGAACTGATCTTAAGTTTGGTACCAAATACATAGGCTTTCAGGAAAACAGTTCATTAATAATGACAGAAAACGAAGTGCACGGTTTCTTTTGGAATTGAGTATATTATGTACAGTGAAGAAAACGTTATTCTTTCCCGTTTAACCGCAAACGCAGTGCATTAAATGGGTAAAATGACGACTCATTTGAGCCTGAGTGGTAAACAGTTTGGAGCCTGATTGGACTCTAAACTGTTTGCAATTGAAATAATAGTTTTAGCGTTTAAAACGCTTTTATTGGGGAATAATCACGTTTTCTCCACACTTACACGTTCACGTAAACGAAATCGAAACCCTCTTTACAAATCTTTTAGTCGTGAACGGGAACTTGTGGTCACACGTACCCGTACCCGTACACGTAAGAAAGTGCCATACCCCCGGCGTGATAGAGCGTGAGCGTGGCCAAGGCTAAAGTTGTTGACGGGTTGTTTTAAAGCTTAATATTTGTACTAGGGTGCTGAAATTGTGTATGGAGGTTCATGTGGCGTTAAACATTGGTGTTATGAAGTTGAAATTTAAAAATGATTTTAATTTATTTCAATTTTTAACATGTTTTGGACTTAGGGTTTTTTGCTACAAAAAAACCCAGGTTAAAGTTTTTTGGACGAGTTGATTTAAAGCTTAATACTTGTGCTAGGGTGCCGACTTTTGTATGAAGGTTCATTAGGGGTCAAACATTGTTAAGTTATAATTGAAAAAAAAATTGACATGTTTTGGACTTAGGTTTTTGCTATAAATCACCAGGTTTGCTGAGATTTTGTATGAAGCTTCATTCTGTGTCAAACATTAATGTTATGAAGTTGGAATTTAAAAACAATTTTAATATTTTTCAATGTTAACATGTTTTGTACTTAGATTTCACAAGTTGCTTTAATGTGTGAATATATCTGCTAGGATATAGACAGTATAATAGGCATTGCGAACAGTGTAGATCAATGCAAACCGCCAAGTCTATATGTTAACTAATATGGAATATCGGTTTATGTAAGAAATTGTTATTAGCTCGCCTATTCGGAGGATGGATGGGCTTATAGAATCACGACGGCGTTGGTTTTTCATGGTTAAAGTTTTAGGGTAAGTGTTCTAATGTATACTTCACAAAAATAGAAACTTTACATACTTTAAAGCTGGTTTGAGCGATGTTTAATGACGTTTCATAAAATATACGTACATTTCATAATGGGGTTATCGATAAAGACCATACAGAGCCAAACTCTCGCTAATTTGTACCGCGCACGACGTAGCACGCTTTCCACTTCCGGTTTTTAACTCTGGCGGCGAGTTGACCTAGTCAGGTTTATTTCAAGTTTATTTAATGCAACAGACACACGCAGGCTTGAGCCAAACACCGAAAAAAAAATGTAAACACCTGCGTTTCAAAACTGAGATGTCACAGCTTTCTGAAAATAACAGATCAGGCCATTTGGCATGCTTACGGCGGGTGCGTCAGCAACTGACGCTGGGCGTCATTTTGGAGGCATACGATAGAAAATTCATATCCTAACTACTCGTTACAGAGTTTTAAGTCCAGGATCGTCTGAGATCGTTGACGTCACATAGAGACGACCGCACGCTTACGTTAACGTTTCGACGTAACTGTTCAATCCCAGCAACGGTTACTGCTCGGCGGTTTGGGATCGCTGCCGAGACAATCGGGAATCGTCTGAAGCAATGCCACGGTCCTATCCGTACCCGTAGACCGAATTCAGGGCAGAACTTAACTGTACTTACAAAGCCCAGAATAACGTCAACGTCATGCCATGGCCTGCGGTATCAACATATTTGAAACCAATAGAGCATGTAAAGGGTAAAGTTGGCGTCGGATGCGGAACAAATACCAGATTTACACGACCAACAACCTCAGAAATGCTCGATTACGAAAATGGCATGGCATCCCAGATGACGTCATTAGACGGTGCATCAGAGTCGGAGTGTTGCTTGCCTGAGGCGCGACGGTGAGCATTCGCGCTACTGAACTGTCTTTATACAAAAAAGTCATTTAAAATGAAACATTAAAATGAATAAAACACATCTTGCGTACATGTTCACATCTCTGATAATTTTGAAATCGACCCCTATGCATTTTGACGTCAAATCACGACGTGGCTTTTGGATTTTTTTCACCACCATTGTCGAAAACTTACAGACATTGATCCAAAGTTTCGAAAAACACTAAGCTTTCTGCAAAATTGTTTGTAGACAGAAGTATACACATTTGAATCCAATGTAAAGTTTCTATTTTTGCTGAGTATTCTAATACTACATGTAATATTGGCATTAGGAAGCTGATGTTTGGAATGGAGGTGCCCTATGGGTTGAACACTGGTTTTGCGTAGTTAACCCTTTGCCTGCTGGTCGCGACTTTATTGATTTTTGCAAACAGTTTATATCCAGATCAGACGCCGCGTGACACTCGTCTTTAAGTTTCTTTACTTATAAAATGTATACACTCAGTGCAAAAAGAAACGCACACTTTTATTACAATAGTATCTGTATGTAGAAGGAACGTATTTGTGAAATAATCTTTTCATTACAGCCAGTAGTTCCGTCTTGGGCTATCAATGTTAAAAATGGGATGTTTATCATTGAATTGGTATCATCACAACCTGCACAAATCGGTGCGGTGTTTTCAACAGGCACTATTTAACTCTTTCGCTGCCAAATTAATCGTGAGATTTTTATCCCACCACCGTTTCATTGTCGTCTGCTTCAATTTTGTTGTTTGCAAGATCGTTTCAAAGTAAGATTCAAAGTAGTATGACTTAAAGTATATATATAGACGAGTGTCAAACAGTTTGGACCCTGATCAGACGCCGCGTTACGCGGCGTCTAATCAGGATCCAAACTGTTTGAAAACGCGCCTTTTGACGTCATTAAGAGTGAAAGGGTTAAAAGACAGCACAGTAATTTTAAGTATATGTTTTCCTGAACTTGTTGAATTGATCTTGAGATATGGTCTTAGTATCTTAAAAAAGTCTCTTAATCTGCGCCTGAGCACGATGTGCGTTTTTTTTGTACTGAGTGTACATCTAAGTTTAAAAAAATTTGCAGACGACAATTTCAAAGCAGACGACATCACCGCAGGATAAGGGTTAAAATTGTGGATTTAGGTCTTTCGGCTGATTTCTCATATTTGCATTAAGAATATTTGGAATACTGGTTAAACATTGATATGGCCTAGTTACAATAGAAAATTTTGATTTTTTATTCATAACTTCATCTGATTTTAAAAGTTAATAATAGAGTAAGTGTTGTTGGAATGCACTTTTACTACACGACATGTTTGCATTAGAAAGCTGATATTGGAATGGAGGTTACCTGTGGCTTGAATATCAGTGTACTGATACACTTTTCTATTGATAGTTGCCTATTTAAGAAAGGTTTCATTAGGTGAGCTTTGCTGATCTCCGACAGCTCTTGTTGTAATGGCTGTTATTGCATTATTGTATTGAGAGGTAATATATGGGAAAGAACGGGATAGAATAGCAGATGGAAGGTTATATGGTGGACATGTTGATGCGTCATATGAGCATATTGCTCATATAGGATAAAAACTGGTCAGTAGGCCAAAATCGTATTTTGTGGTCCCTTAGAAGAAGATATGCATACATACGTTAACCTAAAGTGTTCTTAAATTTAGCACTTTTTTCATTATCAGTTCATTATTTGTGTGAAATGGTATTCGTTCAACTGCTGAACCACACTTGTTTATTTGTTTATAATTGTCCACTTTGAAGAATATCAGCCAGCAATGGATGAGAGGTTAGGCCCTTTTATTATTATTATTATTTATTAGTTAGTTATTAGCTTATTAGTCTGAATGAGTGGGATGCTGTATGACTTTCTTCAAAGTGGGCAGAAAGTAATGTTTTCCAGTTTTCAGGCTGGGGAGCACATGTAAATTGTGGGTTGGATGTTCATTAACATAATAACTGTACAGCAGTCGAGCCATAGCTATTTTATGCCTTTCAAATTTTCTTTGCTAACACTATTTTCTCAAAACATGCTAAGAATGTTAGCATGTATTGAGGTGCTGTGCGTTGCAAACAACATAGGGTCATGAATGTATGTCCTTTCCAATGTGTTGAAACTTACAATGTAAATATTGTTTAAATCTTGCCTTATCAAGCATGATATAGTTTCTTTTGGTTTAAAGACGCTGCAGCACAATTATGGTTATAAAGCGCCTGTGTGCTGGCATGTCTGTGCATTTTAATTGGTATTCCTCTTTTGGTGGAGTCTCACCACTCTTTCTGTCGGGCAAATAGTGGTGTTGTTATTAAATTACAGGTGTTTCTGTGTTCTATTTGGGAACTACTTTGCAAGAACATTGGGTCAGAGATGTGAATCTAAGACAGCGGAGGAATCAGCTGTTTATGGTAAATACTAACGGTGACCTTAGAAATTTGTGGAAAAGTTTAACCTCAATGGTACCTTTTCTTTTGATATTTCTGGTGCTTTAAAATTAATTTGTTATTGCTTTCCAGTGTCGTTATATTGACCGGTAGGTCGTAGAACTGGATAGAGACGGGAGAATATTGCCAATTTACTATTTTCGTTGGACTGCAGACAACTATACTCGGCAAAAATAGAAACTTTACATATGATTCCAATGCATATAATTCACACAGTTTTGCAGAAAGCTTATTGTTATTCAAAACGTTGGATTAATCTCTGCAGGTTCTAGACAATGGTGATGACAAAAATCCAAAAGTCACGTCGTAGTTTGACGTCAAAACGCATAGGGGTCTATTTCAAAATTCTCAGATGTGTTTAATTCATAAAGTAGCGTGCATGCCTACCGTCACACCTAATGCAAGCAACTCTCCGTCTCGGATGTACCGTAATCGAGCATCTGAGGTCGTTTGTCGTGTCAATCTGGTAATTGTTCCGCCCCGACACACCAAGTTTACGCCATACATGCTCTATTGGTTTCAGATCCGAAGGCCAGGGAATGACGTTAACGTTATTCTGGGCGTTGTGCGCGCAGTTAAGATGTGCCCAGAAAACGGTCTACGGGTACGGATAGGACCGTGACATTGCCTCAGACGATTCCTTATTGTCTCGGCAGTGATCCCAAACCGCCGAGCAGTAACCGTTGCTGGGATGAAACAATTACGTCGGTATGTTAACGTAAGAGTGCGGTTGTCTCTACGTGACGTCAACGAGCTCATACCCCGTAACTCTGGTACGAGTAGTCAGGATATAAATTGTCTACCGTATGCGTCCAAAATGACGCGCATCATCAGTTACTGACGCGTCCGCCGTAAGCATTCCAAATTGCCTGATTTCTGTGATTTTCAGAAAGCGATTGCATCTCAGTTTTGAAACGCAAATGTTTACAATTTTGTTTTTTCGGTGTTTGGCTAATGCTTGCGTGTGTCTGTTGCATTAAATACACTTGAAATAAACCCAAATTCAAATTCAAATACAATGTACTCTTTATTTCTCAGTTTGTACAATTCTACAAATACATGAGAACTATCCTAACACACATTCAACACATTAGGTCAGGTACATATTATATATTACAAACATCAATCTATATAGTTTCTTAACCGTTAGCTAACTTCATGGAGGAATTCCTCCAAGCTAACTTCGAACGGAAGAGAACAGCATTCATTTGTTTTTAAAATTGCTATTTCTAGTGGGTACTAGGGTGGTCCAGAGTATATCCCGCAATTTAGCCGAGATATGTCAACTCGCCGTCAGTGTTAAATACCGGAAGTGGAAAGCGTGCTACGTCATGCGCTTAAAAATTAGCGAGAGTGTAGCTGTGTATGGTCTTTATCGATTACTCCATTATGAAACATGCGTATATTTTATGAAACATCATTTAAACATCGCTTAAACCGGCTCTTAAGTATGTAAAGTTTCTATTTTTGCTAAGTATAGAATACAAGGAAATTGGACAATATGTCATAAATTTTCAAGGTACGTTTAACTTTATTTTTAAAATTATTGTTAAAAAATGACTATTTTGGAATTTTACTTGTTTTTTACCCAGCATGAATTCTGCATGTTCCTGTGGTAAAAATATTGTCAGCATGTGTTCTCCATCATATTAAGATTTGTACGAGACCAATTTATTTCAAAATAGAGAATCTTGTTAAAAATGTTGTCTGCTTCAATTAATTACGTCTGCAAAAAAACACCTCAAAATCATTTTTATGCTTTTTTAAACAGAATGTAAGTTAAATATGTGTGCCAAACAGTTTGGATCCAGATCAGACTCAAGCTTCATTAGGTATCTGATCTGGATCCATGTGACTTTCATGCTAAAAGTGCCGTCTGCTTGAATTATTACGTCTGTCTCTAAGAAACTCAAATTATTTTTTATGCTTTTCTAAACATGTTTATGTTTATGTTTGCCAAAGAGTTTGGATCTAGTCCAGATGCTGTATCATGTGACGTCTTATCTGGATCCATACAGTATCTGATCTGGATCTACCGTATAGCGGGTCTTTTCTGCTGCCATAATATTATTTAAAAAAGCAGGGTGAATGATATTCTACTGTTTTTATTTCTGCGCTTCTTTGAAAGCAGCATAATAAAATTTTAAAGATAGTTATCAAAGCTAATTTACCTACACACCTGCTGTTGTTTACATGTACGTAAGCTTCACTGTACTTCCGATATGGGCTAAAAAGTTATCCTAAATTCAGTTTTTCATGTATAGAGTTGTGAAACAAGTACGATAAATATCTGAACAAATATTAACACTAATTACATCTTTAATTATCATAACAAATAAATAGATTGCAAAGATTTCATATACCTTTCACGACCTGACCCGACAACACTAACAGTACCTATATTTATACATGCCCGCTTTGTTCTATTCGGATTACCCTGGACTTATTTGCTCAAAATCTACTTTGTCGTGGTAAACATAGGTACATTTTAATAAGTTTTATTAGGGTTTTTCCAGGGTCTAATACACAGGTACTTGACACATACTTTATTATCTATTAACACCCCCCCCCCCCCCCCCTCCCCACTTAAAATTTTTTTTTTTTTTTTTTACTATACTTCTATTATAGATACAAGGTAAACAGCGCAATTCAGCACCTAGTCTTTACTATCGACTTCAACTGATGCTAAAATAGACTCGATCGCCGATATTCTCTTGTGGTACCCTCGGGAAATGATTAATTTATCAATATCTACTTTTTATTTCATCAAATTCCGTCAAATATTTCTGCTCTGCTCCGCCATGTGTTTGTTATTTATGAGAGGAATGATGTTAAGGCGTATACATGTATGAAGGTTGACATCAAGATTTCTTTATTCAGTAATGTAAACACATAGTGTTTCTTATTACATCAATACAATCATAATAATATAAACATAGTCACATGTCAAGAACTTCAAAACAATCATCACTTGCATTTTGTACTTTAAAGTAACATACATGTATATCAATTCATGTTGTATCGAACAAAAAGAGGTTGAACTCTAAACAGTTAAATTTGTTTCAATCTCTTTAGGTTTTTACACAAAGTTGATGATCTAAGTACAATAAAGATACTTAAATAGTATTTGATATTGACAATCGTCGTTTAAACGCTTCGGATAAAAACTTACTCAATTTGAATAGCTCTTTAGAATTTTCAATTTGCATCAGTGAAATAAATTTAAAAACACTAGGTCTATTACGATAGAATGACTTGATAAACGTACGACGTATGTCAGCATAGACCGGACACACAAGTACAAAATGATATTCGTCTTCCAAATCGTGCTTATCACAATGCAAGCAGACATCATCTAGTACACCTTTAACATGGTCCTCTTGGTTCTTTAATTGATGTGGAACATGGAAGTGGTCAAACTCCATCTAGGCTCGGCGAGCTGCTTGTTTTGCCTTGCACTTTGTTCGTTAATATTATGGGTGTTAAAGCGACTCGCAACCGGATTTAGCATTAGAAATAGTAATTTGTAAATATATGTCAAATGCCTATATAAATGGGTAAGATTTAGTTTAGTATAATAAATTCTGTTAAAAATGTATTTCAAAAAGAAAAGAAGCTCTGGTGGGATTCGAACCCGTGACCCTCCATGCGGAGACAAACCTGAAAAATGAGGCAACGCCTTTACCACCTCGGCTACCAGCGCTCTCTATTTATATGGTAGCGAATTAACGTACTTCACTGGTAGCGATGGATCGTACTTTATTCGGCTCGGGTTTATGTCTGAGCCACTGTAGAGAAGCAACAACAACTATACCGTCAGCTGACGCTATAGAAAAACGATGGAAATATCTAAAAAAAAAAATAAGATTCGGTGACGATTCTAAAGACTTTTTTTGGACTGATCATATTTTTTTAATGTCAGAAGCCAAATAATGCCACAAATTTGCTTTTATTTGAGTATTTTATTTTATTTTGACAATTACACCATCCGGTTGCGAGTCCCTTTAACGGTTACGGATACTGTAACCGGTTAATCGCAAGCAAAAACCATTAAATTAAACCATTTCATTTCTGACTGTATTCAACCTCTTTGCTTAGCCTCATTTGCAAAATGGCGGAAAGTAATAACTTGTCATTGTCATCTATTTGCAAGTTTGTGAGATTTTTTTGGTCCAAGGATATGTGACTTGTACCACCAGCAGTTGGCGCCTTTACTCGAACATACCGGTGGAGACTGTGGACAGAGGCTACAGTTACCAGCATAACACTCTATGGTGGCCTTCCTGGTGTCTAGTAAGTGTGACATATTTTGTTGTCTCCATTTCCACTACTTGCCATTTCTTCTATAATAGTATTACATCTAGCTTTGTTGTCCCATGCCAGAGTAGCCTGTTCCTTTTTACACCTGCTCTTAATACTGGTTTTGTGAAACACTCCTGAACTGAACACTGCAGTTTTTAGTTTCCTCTAATACCGCCCAAATGGATGTTTAAAACGTGCACTTTCTTATATATGTACATTTTCAATGTGTTAAAACTAAGCGAAAAAGGGTTGTCAGGCGCCCCTTTCTTTAAAGCCAGAATGTCGCCCAAATGGATGTTTAAAACGCGCAATTTCTTATATATGTACATTTTCTATGTATTAAAACTAAGCGAAAACGCTTGTCAGATGCCTGACATATGCCCCCCTTTCTTTAAGAATCGCACAAAAATGTGCCAATTTATCGAGATGGTTGGAAATATAAGCTCTTTGTTTACATAACAAATCTTCGTGTCGGCTTCCGAGAATTTCCGCATGGTCGAATAAGAGTCACGTGATCGATCCGATTTTTCTGACTTGTCTGTGTTACTTTAGAACAGAATAGTTAATAATGGTAAATAGGTAACGGTGGAGAAAACGTTATACTTTCCCGTTTAAACGCAAACGAGACGCAAACGCATCACAAACACAACCTTAAGACAATTATGACCATTCATGTTAGTCTGAGTTGAAAACAGTTTGGTGCCTGATCAGACGCCGGGTTACCCGGCGTCTGATCTGCTCCAAACTTTTTGCAATTCAAATCATGGTTTAGCGTAAGCGCGTTTATTGGGTAAGAATAACATTTTCTCCACTGTAAGGAAGGTAACATAGAATACATAGTCGTACACATTCCTACATGAGATAAGCATGATCAGCGTGCAGCACGAGAACGCTGCGCTAACTTTACTGATATTTTATTCTTTCAAACTAAACGCATTTATAAACAAAACTATTATTACCATTGCAAACAGGTTGGAGCCAGATCAGAAACCGCGTAACCCGGCGTCTGATCAGGCTCCAACCTGTTTCCTACTCAGATTTGAAAAATAGTTAAAATTTCTAAAGTAAATTTCCACAGTGTAGTGAATTGCGTTTGCGTTTAAACCGGAAAGAAACATGTATTCTCTACTGTATATTGCGCACAATAAATACAGCTATCAATGTCTCTTGCTGAATGTAGGGAATACTCATCCCTTTTAAAGTTTTAGAATGTTCCAATCTAAATATAACAAACCGATTTAAGCAATGTTGCTTCCATAATCATCGGGGATTACTTTTTTATTTTTAGATTACGTATGTGCCTGAATTTTCAGGTTTAAAAAATGCGTGATTTTGGCTGCTTGACAGCTTAATACTGTCTTTAAGTAGCTGCCAGGTGATTTGGATCGGCTTGTCTGGAGACTTCCCAGGCTATATCTAATTTTTAGCTCACCTGAGCCAAAGGCTCAAGGTGAGCTATTGGAATGGTCCTGTGTCCGGCGTCGTGTGTCGTCTGTCGTCGTTAACAATTGCTTCAAATGACATCTCCTCCTATACCGCTCGACAGAATTCAACCAAACTTTACAGAAATATTCCTTGGGTCAAGCTCTTTCAAATTTGTTCAAAATATTAAAGACAATGCAGAACTCTGGTTGCCATGGCAACCAAAGTGAAAAAATAAGGAAATCTAAAAAAATCTTGTCAAAAAATGCAAGGGCCAGAGCTTAGATATTTGGCACATAGCATCATCTACATGCCTCTATCAAGTTTGTTCAAAGTATGCTCCTGGGGTCAAAATTGGCCCCGCCCAGGGGTCAGTTTTACATATACTCAGTGCAAAAAGAAACGCACTTCTATTACAATATTATCTGTATGTAGAAGGAACGTATTTGGGAAATAATCTATTCATTACAGTCAGTAGTTCCGTCTTGGGCTATCAATGTTGAAAATGGGAGGTTTATCATTGAATTGGTATCATCACAACCTGTAAAAATCGGTGCGATGTTTTCAACAGGCACTAGTTAACTCTTTCGCTGCCAAATTAATCGTGATATTTTTATCCCACCACCGTTTCATTGTCGTCTGCTTCAATTTTGTTTGCAAGATCGTTTCAAAGTAAGATTCAAAGTAGTATGACTTAAAAGTATATCTATACGAGTGTCAAACAGTTTGGATCCTGATCAGACGCCGCGTTACGCGGTGTCTGATCAGGATCCAAACTGTTTGAAAACGCGCATTTTGACGTCATTAAGAGTGAAAGGGTTAAAATACAGCACAGTAATTTTAAGAATATGTTTTTCTAAACTTGTGGTTGAATTAAATTGATCTTGAGATATGGTCTTTATAAGAACATTTGACTTAAACTTCATATACAGATAGATCTCATTGACCAGGAGTGCAGTGCGCAATAACCGTTACTCTGTCTGTAGTAGTTTTGGAGTTATTGCCCTTTGTTATTTGAATCAAATTCTTGTCCGGAGCTTTTTACTTCAAACTTCATATACAGATAAAAATATGGATAACAGAGTAACAGTCTTATGCACTTCACACCTGGTAAATAAGATCTATATGTATATTTCTGAATTCAATGTTACCTAAACTCTAAACATAAGAAATAGAAGCAGATAATCAGATGGCAGTGAAAGGGTGACTGCTGTACTTTCAGTTTGCTCTAATACAAAAAACGAGTTATGTTGGAAAGGATTAAGCCAATTAATTGTATATATGCAGCATCAGATATTTTGACACTGCAACAGTCCACTCCGAGATCAGTTGCTGTATTGAAAATGTCTCTGATCATGGGTCGAGTCTACAATGTATACAATATCAGATGTGTTTTCTTAGAAAGAGGCTCATATGGTTCTTGTCTGCCATGTTTAAGATTGTGACTTTGTTTCGTTTCAGACGTTTGTGAACAGCACCCGGATACCAGAACAGGAGTATGTGACACTAGATCAGTAGGGCGTTCAAGTACCGTATCAGCGAACAGTAACGTTAACCGATGCAAACAACGCATATAGTACGACATCTAACGTTCACCGATACTCTTCAATAATAACTCATTGCGCCCCAATGTTAATTAACTTGTCAAGGGTACGAACGATTTATGTGCAATCTAAATAACACAAGCAAAAGTGCACTAATCAACTGAAATGCATTAATTTTACCGCATATAAAAATAAGATTTAGCTGCTCATATGTAAGCTGCTTTGTTTGATATATTAAGTATCAGTTTTGTTTCAAATACTAGGTTGAATGTGCATTGAATTGAATTATTGAATTTTGAGCCTCTCTCTGCGTTACGTCACACCACCAAATTCGACGATTTAAGTATTTTGCACGTGCGAAGCGTGTTAAGGGACATTGGTAAATACGACTTTTGATTATTTGTTGGTCATCAATCGTTCTAACAGAAAAACATTTAACATGTCGAAAATGCGGATAGTACTAACCACAATAGCATTCGAAATGTTGTGTACAGAGCCAACGTGAAATACCACGTTAACGTCATGGACATTTTACGTCTTTTGTGCCCTTAAATCGTTTATATTAAAAATCAATATATTATTTCACCAACTGCAATGCATTTTCAACATGTTGTTCGCCAATATCTGCTTGTTTTGAGGAAATTTTGTCTGACCGGAAGTGTAGAGACTAACGTAATTAGCGCATACAGATGGAAAACTCACGTATACGGAATCTTTCATTTTGGTCACCACACACTCGCTCATCGTGATATTGCCTATCCAGGCATATCAAAACATTGAACCAAATATTGACCTTGACCTTACACCTAACCTTACTGTAAATTTTAACTGATTTTTAAAACAACAGACGAGCGATGAAACTTGCATGCATGCTCTTGTTTGAATATTCTCATCTTCCATGCGTGACAATTGATGCTATTGGGAGAATAGACATACGTTAATGCCATTATACATTCAAAAGAACTGAATTTCACTTGATAAACTCACGACTCATTCATGTGTTTTGCATAGCAAGAGGAATTACTCTGTAGACACTAATTTTGTGGAAAATGACTTTGACCCTTAGGTTACTCGAAATAGTGCTACAGCAAGGGTATAAGTGATATCAAACTAAAGGAAACATTTTCTTCAAGCAATGACATGTATCTAATCAAATAAATAAAAAAAATATAATGGTTAGTTTCGGTGTACTTTTGTGTGATGATTTTCTACAGATTCCTTAACTTTTTTTGTTGAGTTGGAGATGCCTCAGTTTTCTTATTTCAGTACCAGTTGGTAATATTCCATCAATACTTAGACAGTATTTTTCAAAGTAATCATTTAAGTGCTACATATAGCACCATTGTCGCGTTGAAAGTTGGTAGCCCAACAGACAAATGTCATTCATGATAATGTGACTTGCCATTTTAGGGCTAGGTTACAATTTCATTGATATTTTCCATAATTCGTGATCAATTTTAACGAAACTTTTCTTCCTGTTATAAAACATCTTCACTTCATGAAAACGTAAACTTTGGCATCCGGATTAATTAGTTTTTAGAGTAGCACCTTTAAATCTGACTGATCGGTTAGAAGATCCTCTGAGTGTATGCACCTCAAGAAAATATTTGTTGATGCTTATGAATAAATATAGCAGCTTATAGCAAGAGCTTCAGAAGCTTTAAAGTCTGCTTTACTTTCAACTTGCTTTAAAGCATTTTCATGCATTAAACAGTTTAATATGGGTGATTTTCATGTTTGGTATTAGAAAAAAGGTTAATATTGATAGTTACTACTTTGTCTGCATCTGCAAACAGTTCCTATCGTGTCTGATCAAGTTCCAATCCATTTACTGCTCTGTCCCTATATACTGCATAAAATAGAAAAAAATATTCCATTTTGGAATTTTCATCAGATAATTATTTTAATCCATATGACATTGTTTCAACCTTTAATAGTTTAACCCTTTACCCCATAGCCTGTTTCTAGATTTGAAGATGGGTGGCCAATGAAAGCAGATTGAAAGTAAAGCATGCTGCCTTTCTTTCCACCTGCTTTAAGCTAGCATCTTCTAGGATTTAGAAAATATTTCATTTGTTAGTTTCATGATTGTGAAAATTGGAACTATTTTCTTCAGTGGAGGAATGAATTAAATGTGCTCAAAGGAGCTTCTATTGGGGAAAGAAGCTAGTATTTAGTAAGGGGTTAACTTGTTAGCTTTCTTGTCAACGCTTGACTGAGATTGAATGTAAATATAGAAAAATACCACCGTGCAAATATGTATTTTAGGTAAATATTCAACAAATCTCTCAAACTTATGGGGGTTTAACTCTTTTGAATGTTAAGTAATTGTTCGCTTACAACAATAATTGTTGTTGTCTGCTACTGTTCTTAAAAAAGATTTTTTTTTTCAAATTTCTTTTCAAAACAGGGTTAGTGTGTCAGACAATTTGGATTATGATGAGGTGCCGCGTCACGCGGTGTCTCATCTGGATCCAAACTGTTTGCAAAGGAAATCACGGTTTTGTCACTTAGCATGTAAAGAGATAAATTTTGTTGATTCTGCGGTTCTATGGTTGGCCATTATTTGATAATCTTGAATGACCAAGAAGGTGTTATAAGAAGGTTAAGTAAACACAATATTTTAATTGAGATCAGGCTTCAAGAGAAACAATTCTCACTTTTATACAAGGCTTCCTTTATTGCTTACCGAAAGCTCTCTATTAACTTTGTTACATGGATTGAAACATTGCCAGTCTAAATGTGGAAGCCACTATTTCTTTGCATTGCTTTTATAGTGCAGTTACACCCAGATTGTATGAGCATGCACGGATCCACAAATTGTTTGCAAGAAAGATTTTACCAGTGAGAAAGCGTTATTCTTTCCAAATACCGGTAAAGTGTTTTATGCTAAAAACATCATTACAAGTGCAAACAATTTAGAGCCAAATCGGATGCCAGGTAAACTTAAAAATTGTAAATTTACATATCTAAATAACTATTAAAGATATTAACTTGAAACTTGGAATACTTGTTAAAGGCAGAATGTCGCCCAAATGGATGTTTAAAACGCGCGATTTCTTATATTTGTACATTTTCTATGTATTAAAACTAAGCGAAAACGGTTGTCAGATGCCTGACATATGCCCCCCTTTAAGAATCGTACATAAATGTGCCGATTTCTTATCGAGATGGTTGGAAAAATAAGCTCTTTGTTTACATAACAAATCTTCGTGTCGGCTTCCGAGAATTTCCGCATGGTCGAATAAGAGTCGCGTGATCGATCCGATTTTTCTGACTTGTCTGTGTTACTTTAGAACAGAATAGTTAATAATGGTAAATAGGTAACAGTGGAGAAAACGTTATACTTTCCCGTTCAAACGCATCACAATAAAACGCATAAAAACACAACCTTTAGACAATTATGACCAATCATGTAAATCTGAGTTGCAAAAAGTTTGTACCTGATCAGGGGCCGGGTTACCGGCGTCTCATCTGCTCCAAACTTTTTGCAATTGAAATCATGCTTTTAGCGTAAGCGCGTCTATTGGGAATGAATACAATTTTCTCCACTGTAAGGAAGGTAACATCGAATACATAGTCACACACATTCCTACTTGAGATAAGTATGATCATCGTGCAGCACGAGAACGCTGCGCTAACTTTACTAATATTTTATTCTTTCAAATTAAACGCATTTATAAACAACTATTACCATTGCAAACAAGTTGGAGCCAGATCAGACACCCCGTAACCCGGCGTCTGATCAAGCTCCAACCTGTTTGCTACTCAGATTAAAGAAATAGTTAAAATTTCTAAAAGTAAATTTCCACAGTGTAGTGAATTGCGTTTGCGTTTAAACCGGAAAGAAAAATGTATTCTCTACTGCATATTGCGCACAATAAATACAGCTATCAATGTCTCTTGCTGAATGTAGGGAATACTCATCCCTTTCAAAGTTTTAGAATGTTCCAATCTAAAAATAACTGCCAAGTCGGAAGAAAACACTATGAAAACATCTTTACCGGGCGCAAGCCGAACGAACTCGGAAAATCTCCGCCGTTGATCAGTTGTCAACAAACCGATTTAAAAATTGACTTCTTTTCACCAAATTCATGGGTTTGTAAGCAATGTTGCCTCCATGTACATAGCAGATTAGATGTCTAGATTACATATACTCAGCAAAAATAGAAACTTTACATTGGATTCAAATGTGTATAATTCTGTCTACAAACACAAGTTTGCAGAAAGCTTAGTGTTTTTCGAAACTTTGGATCAATGTTTGTAAGTTTTCGACAATGGTGATGAAAAAAATTCAAAAACCACGTCGTGATTTGACGTCAAAATGCATAGGGGTCGATTTCAAAATTATCAGAGATGTGAACGTGTACGCAAGATGTGTTTTATTCATTTTATGGTTTCATTTTAAATGACTTTTTTGCATAAAGACAGTTCAGTAGCGCGGATGCTCACAGTCGCGCCTCAGACAAGCAACACTCCGTCTCTGATGTACCGTGTAATTACGTCATCTAGGATGCCATGCCATTTCGTAATCGAGCATTTCTGAGTTCGTTTGTTATGTAAATCTGGTATTTGTTCCGCATCCGTCGACAACTTTACCCTTTACATGCTCTACTGGTGGCAAATCTGTTGATATCGCAGGCCATGGCATGACGTTGACGTAATTCTGGGCTTTGTGCGTGCAGTTAAGATCTGCCCTGAATACGGTCTACGGGTACGGACAGGACCGTACATTGCTTCAGATGATTCCTTATTGTCTCGGCAGCGATCCCAAACCGCCGAGCAGTAACCGTTGCTGGGATTGAACAGTTACGTCGATACGCTAACGTAAGAGTGCGGTCGTCTCTATGTGACGTCAACGATCTCAGACGATCCTGGACTTGCCCCGTAACTCTGTAACGAGTTGTTAGGATATGAATTTTCTATCGTATGCCTCCAAAATGACGCTCAGCATCTTTTGCTGACGCACCCGCCTTAAGCATGCAAAATGGCCTGATTTCTGTAATTTTCAGAAAGCTGTGACATCTCAGTTTTGAAACGCATGTGTTTACAATTTTGTTTTTTCGGTGTTTGGCTCAAGCCTGTGTGTGTCTGTTGCATTAAATAAACTTGAAATAGACCTGACTAGGTCAACTCGCCGTCAGAGTTAAAAACCGGAAGTGGAAAGCGTGCTACGTCGTGCGCGGTACAAATTAGCGAGAGTGTGGCTCTGTGTGGTCTTTATCAATACCCCCATTTTGAAATGTACGTATATTTTATGAAACGTCATTAAACATCGCTCAAACCGGCTTTAAAGTATGTAAAGTTTCTATTTTTGTTAAGTATATGTGCCTAAATGTTCTGGTTTAAGAAATGGGCGATTTTGGCTACTTGACAGCTACATACTGGCTTTAAGTATCAAAATGGCAACTCATTACATCAAGGCTGGTAACCCTGGGATTATTGCCCTTGTTTTATTATGCCCCCAGCATCGAAAGATGCGGGGCATATAGTAATCGTCCTGTCCGTGCGTGCGTCCGTAACAAGGTTCAGTAGATTTTACCGTTTCGCCTAGCATCAACACCGCTTGGATACTTATACAGTTGTTGCCTTGGACATTCCCTATCCACTAATATCACCCAACTTTGATTTTGACCTAATTTTACCGTTTCGTCTAGCATCATCACAACTAACTACAATGCTTTGATACTTATACAGTTGTTGCCTTTGACCATTACTCACCAATAATACCCAAGCTCAGTTTGACCCTGACCTAATTTGGACTTAGAAAATATTCAGAATATATTGTCAAGGATGCCACTTGAAACTTGTATTAGTTATTCAGTATCAAAAGGGCAACTCATAACAATAAGGCAGGTAACTCTGGGATTTGTCATTTCAGAGTTAGTCACATTTTTTTTTAATTTACTTCAAAATTGTAAATGAACATATCTAAATAACTATGAAAGATATTAACTTGAAACTTTGAATATTTGTTAAGTATCAAAAGGACAACTCATTACAAGGTAGGTTACTCTGTGATTTGTAATTCCAGAGTTATTGCCCTTGATTTATTTACATTAAACTTGTAAATTGAAATATCTTAATAAATGTCAAAGGTATCCATTTGAAACTTGGAATAGTTGTTAAGTATCAACAGGGCAACTCATAACAACAAGACAGGTAACTCTGGGATTTGTCATTTCAGAGTTATTGCCTTTTTTATTCATTCAAACAAGAAAGGTGACCGGGGAGGTGCCATTCCAGATTTATTGTCCTTGTTTTGACTTATAGTTTACTGTAAATGGAATGTAGACTGTCCAAGTATGTTTGAGTTGTTGTTGCTTACAAATTTCCATGATCAATAGGGCATTAAACACCCATAGGCATTCTTTAAGTTTGAAAAATGTAGCCGTCTCAAGTACATGAAAGTCGAGCGTCCAGCACCAGTTTGCGATGCTCTCGTTATATGTTTAGATTACGTATCTGCCTGAATATTCAGGTTTAAAAAATGCGCTAGTCTGGCTTACATACTGCCATTAAGAATATTTGGAATACTGGTGCCCTGTAGGTTGAACATTGATATGGCCTAGTTACAATAGAACATTTTGATTTTAGTCATAACTTCATCTGTTATGG
This sequence comes from Gari tellinella, assembly GCA_922989275.2. Classification (NCBI taxonomy): domain Eukaryota; kingdom Metazoa; phylum Mollusca; class Bivalvia; order Cardiida; family Psammobiidae; genus Gari; species Gari tellinella. The sequence goes on from OV277858.1 coordinate 61,431,989, forward strand.
ACTGAAATTTTAAAAGTTAATAATAGAGCAAGTGTTGGAATGTACTTTTACTACATGACATGTTTGCATTAGAAAGCTGATATTTGGAATGGAGGTTCCCTGTGACTTAAAACCCTTTTCTATTGATAGTTACCTATTTAAGAAAGGTTTCATTAGGTGAGCTTTGCTGATCTCCGACAGCTCTTGTTGTAATGGCTGTTATCGCATTGTTGTATTGAGAGGTAATATATGGGAAAGAATGGGATAGAATAGCAGTTGGAAGGTTATATGGTGTACATGTTGATGAGTCACATGAGCATATTGGTCATATAGGATAAAAACTGGTCAGTAGGCCAAAATCGTATTTTGTGGTCCCATAGGAGAACATATGCATACAAACGTTAAGCTAAAGTGTTCTTAAATTTGGCACTTTTTCATTATTTGTGTGAAACGGTATTCGCTCAACTGCTGAACCACACTTGTTTATTTATTTATAATTGTCCACTTTGAAGAATATCAGCCAGCAATGGATGAGAGCTTAGGCCCTTTTATTATTATTATTTATTAGTTAGTTATTAGCTTATTAGTTAGTCTGAATGAGTGGGATGCTGTATGACTTTCTTCAAAGTGGGCAGAAAGTAATGTTTTCCAGTTTTCAGGCTGGTGAGCACATGTAAATTGTGGGTTGGATGTTCATTAACATAATAACTGTACAGCAGTCGAGCCATAGCTATTTTATGCCTTTCAAATTTTCTTTGCTAACACTATTTTCTCAAAACATGCTAAGAATGTTAGCATGTATTGAGATGCGGTGCTTTGCAAACAACATAGGGTCATGAATGTATGTCCTTTCCAATGTGTTGAAACTTACAATGTAAATATTGTTGAAATCTTGCCTTATCAAGCATGATATAGTTTTCTTTTGGTTTAAAGACTAGGTCACTAGGTCAAATTAAAGAAAAACCTTGTGAACACTCTAGCGGCTACACATTTCATCTGATCTTTATGAAACTTCATGACAATGTTTGTCTTGATAAAATCTAGGTCAAGTTCGAATGTGGGTCATGTCTGGTTAAAAACTAGGTCACTAGGTCAAATTATAGAAAAACCTTGTGAACACTCTAGCGGCTACAAATTTCATCCGATCTTTATGAAACTTCATAACAATGTTTGTCTTGGTAAAATCTAGGTTAACTTCAAATGTGGGTCATGTCCGGTCAAAAACTAGGTCACTAGGTCAAATTATAGAAAAACCTTGTGAATACTCTAGTGGCTAAAAATTTCATCTGATCTTCATGAAACTTCATGACAATGTTTGTCTTGATGAAATCTAGGTCAAGTTTGAATGTGGGTCATGTTCAGTTAAAAACTAGGTCACTAGGTCAAATCATAGAAAAACCTTGTGAACACTCTAGAGGCAACAAATCTCATTTGATTGTGATGCAATTTGGTCAGAATATTTGCCTAATTAATATCTAGGTCAAATTCGAATATGAGTCATGTCGGGTCAAAAACTAGGTCACTAGGTCAAATCATTGGAAAATCTTGTTACCACTCTAGAGGCTACAAATCTCATTAGATCTGAATGAAATATTGTCAGAATGTTTGCCTACATCAAATCTAGGTCGAAATCAAACTTGTATTGTGTCTGGTCAAAAATTAGGTCACTAGGTCAATTCATAGAAAAATCTTGTTTACACTCTAGAGGTTGATTGTGGGTCATGTCAGGTCATTATCTAGGTCACTATAGGTCAAGTTTTACATGGTGTTCCAGGTGAGCGATTTAGGGCCATGGTGGCCCTTGTCTTTTGATATTTCTGGTGCTTTAAAATTAATTTGTTATTGCTTTCCAGGGTCGTTATATTGATGGGTGGGTCGTAGAACTGGATAGAGACAGGAGAATATTGCCAATTTACTATTTTCGTTGGACTGCAGACAACTAGAATACAGGGAAATTGAACAATATGTCAGAAATTTTCAAGGTACGTTTATTTTTACCCAGCATGAATTCTGCATGTTCCTGTGGTAAAAATATTGTCAGCATGTGTTCTCCATCATATTAAGATTTGTATGAGACCAATCTATTTCAAAATTAAAGAGATCTTGTTAAAAATGTTGTCTGCTTCAATTATTACGTCTGCAAAAACCACCTCAAAATCATTTTTATGCTTTTTTAAACTGAAGGCAAGTTGAATATGTAAGCCAAACAGTTTGGATCCAGATCAGACACAGCTTCATTAGGTATCTGATCTGGATCCATGTGACTTTCATACTAAAAGTGCCGTCTGCTTGAATTATTACGTCTGTCTCCAAGAAACTCAAAATTTTTATGCTTGTCTAAACAGAAAAGTTTATTATGTTTGCCAAAGAATTTGGATCTAGACCAGATGCTGTATCATGTGACGTCTGATCTGGATCCATACAGTATCTGATCTGGATCTACCGTATAGCTGGTATTTTCTGCTTCCATAATATAATTTAAAAAGCAGGGTGAATTATATTCTACTGTTATTTCTTTGAAAGCAGCATAATAAAATTCTGCTGATTCGGTTCTAAGATAGTTATCAAAGCTAATTTACATTGTTTACATGTACATTAGCTTCACTGTACTTCCGATATGGGCTAAAACATTATCCTAAATTCAGCTTTTCATGTATAGAGTAGCGGGCATGTAGATCTACGATAATTTGAAATTGGGCTTAAATGTGAAACAAATACGATAAATATCTGAACAAATGTTTATTAACACAAATACATCTGTGATTATCATAACAAATAAATATATGGCAAAGATTTCACAACCTGACTTAAGTACAATTTTACCTGTGCAAAAGTAATGTAAAACATATTATACCTGAAGATATGAAATACAAATACAGTATAACTTCTCTGATACAACCACTTAAAAGAAGGCTAGCTGCTTGTATAAATTACAGGTGTTTTACTTTCACCTTGCTTTAAGCAGAACTCTTTAACTCCTTAAAACAGTAAAATCTTTGCATGCTAGTGACGGATATACAGTGATTGCCTTTGCAAACAGTTTGGATCAAGATGAGACACGGTGTCTCATCAGGACCCAAGCTTTTAGCCAAAAGTAACTTTGAAAATGCTAATTGTAGAACAGTAACAGACGAGAAATGTTGCAGATGAAAAAAAATACCCAGCATGTTAAGTGGTTGTAATAGAGGGGTTTTACTGTACACCCATAGCCATGGATTAGCCAAGAGATCATTGACGGGCTTTTAGCATGGGATAAGCATGCCAGAACACCAATAAGTTAGGGTGGAGTACTGTAGCGCGTTCAAGTACCGTATCGATGCAATCGATTGCATCGGAAAACGGTAACAATTCACCTTAACAACCGTTAGGGTGTTACCGATTGCGAACGACACGAACGGCCTCAGAGGTAGTTCGCCATCCCCAACAAGGAAAACAAAATGGCTACCAAATGAATTTAATACAACCGGCGAACAGTCCCGACTTAATTTCTCATCAATAAACCAACATTTTCCGATACTTAATGTATCCAATAAAGCAGCTTACATCTGAGCAGCTAAATCTTATTTTTATATGCAGTAAAATTGATGCATTTCAGTTGATTAGTGCACTTTTGCTTGTGTTAAGATTCGCACATAAATCGTTCGTACCCTTGAAAAGTTAATAAACTTTGGGGCGCAATGAGTTATTATTGAAGAGTATCGGTGAACGTTAGATGTCGTACTATATGGGTTGTTTGCATCGGTTAACGTTACTGTTCGCTGGTACGGTACTTGAACGCCCTACTGTTATAAGTGGTTTTCAATTAACCATTTACCTCATAAATTCATCTTTTTATGCTTTTGATTATTATTCATACACTCCTGAACATGAAAATTGTTATTGTAAAAGGCTTTCCACCAATCTTTCCAGATTGATGCTTATATCAAGCTGAAAATAAAGCACAATATTCCTTAACCCCTTCACTGCCATACATTAGATCAAGAGTCTACCCTGCTTGCCTATTTCTTTTTTATAGGACTTTGCAAAGAGTTTGAATCCTGTACCACGTTCAAGTACCATATCGATGCAATTGATTGCAACGGAAAACAGTAACAATTCACCTTTAACGACCGTTACGCTGTTACCGATTGCGAACGACAACAAGGAAAACAAAATGGCTACCAAATGAATTTAATAAAACGAACGGTAAAATTGATGCATTTCAGTTGATTAGTGCACTTTTGCTTGTGTTATTTAGATTCGCACATAAATCGTTCGTACCCTTGAAAAGTTAATAAACATTGGGGCGCAATGAGTTATTATTGAAGAGTATCGGTGAACGTAAGATGTCGTACTATATAGGTTGTTTCCATCGGTTAACGTTACTCTTCGCTGATACGGTACTTGAACGCCCTACTGATCACACTACATAACTGCTTGATACACCTTTTAATATTTCTGAATTCAATGTTACCTAAAAACTTAACATAAGAAATAGAAGCAGATAATCAGATGGCAGTGAAAGGGCGACTTAAAATTGCTGTACATTCAGTTTGCTATAATACAAAAAACGAGTTATGTTGGAAAGGATTAAGCCAATTAATAGTATATATGCAGCATTAGATATTTTGACACTGCAACAGTCCACTCCCAGATCAGTTGCTGTGTTGAACATGTCTCTGATCAGAAGATGTGTTTTCTTAGAAAGAAGCTCATATGGTTGTCTGCCATGTTTAAGATTGTGACTTTGTTTCGTTTCAGACGTTTGTGAACAGCACCCGGATACCAGAGCAGGAGTATGTGACACTAGATCAGGACGACTTTGTGCAGCTTGGCCAAGATATTCTTTACAGTTAACCAGTGCTACCTCCTACATACAGGGCTACCATAAGTTGCTCATTTAAAACTTCAAGTTTTCAAGCGCGATTTTAGGAATTGTACCTTTAATCCTTTTGCTACCAGGCTCTATAACACTTAAATAGTTATGCAAACGGTTTAGATCCAGATCAGACGCAGCATATCATTGTTCTGGATCTAAACTGTTTGACACTCTGACTGTTTCCTAACTTAAAAACGCATAAAATTCCAAATTTTAAAAGTAAGACCAGAAATTTCGGAAAAAGGCTATATGGAGTAATGGGTGAAACGGAGCATGATAATACATGAAAAGGTATGTCTATGAGGAAATTATGAGTAAAGGTGTTGAAAAAGTCAACACATAACCTAGTTTTATAATTCATGCATAAACAGGCAATAAAATTAGAAATGAATAGCTTATCTCAATTCATGCAAGCATTGAACGATAAAGAAAGTGACTGATTTTATCATTGTGTAACATTGTACTGTCATATAGCTGTTACTGTATGGGTCCTGTCCTGTTCTAGTCATTCAGTTATAAAACCAACAATTGTTGTTGTCTGCTACTGTTCTTAAAATAGAATTTTTTCAAATTTCTTTTCAAAAGAGGGTTAGTGTGTCAGACAATTTGGATTATGATGAGATGCTGCGTCACGCGGTGTCTCATCTGGATCCAAACTGTTTGCAAAGGAAATCACGGTTTTGTCACTTAGCATGTAAAGAGATAAATTTTGGTTCTGCTGTTATATGGTTGGCCATTATTTGATAACCTTCTTATAACACCTTGCTCATTCAAGATTATCAAATAATGGACAACCATATAACAGCAGAACGGTCGTTAAAGGTGAATTGTTACCGTTTTCCGTTGCAATTGACCCTTCTGTAGAAGCGGTGTAGCCACGCCCCCCTTAACAACAGATAAGCGCTGTAGCTAGGTAGGGCACGCATCTTTCAAGATGGCGACCGAAGCCAGTGAATGATACCGTTTAAGATATTTATCAGATCATCAGTTTGCCTTTGCCTTTTTTATTTATTTATGTTATTTGATTTTGTTTGATTTAGAGCGTGTGTGGGTATGGGTGCATACGATCTGGAACCGTTCATTTGACTGAGAATGCCTTTCTTGTTCTGTTTTTCCTTTAGCTACATGTACCAAGTAACTAACGCAATCGGCAATTAGAACTTGCTACTAAGTTTTGCTGTTAATCCTACAATTGATCACGAACAAATAACTTTTTCTTTCAAGATCTTATATATTCTAACACAGTGATACATATTATGCTTATAAGTGATATCATTGACACGTGTCTTATATCACCGTGTTAATCAGACGCACGTGTCATGCAGCGATAAGCGGTCTGATTTAACCATCTTCGTTATTTTCATTGTCTGCATTATTGTTATAAAATCCGATTAGATATACAGAGAGAAATGTTGAGTTGAGTGTAAGGCGGTTTGGCTCCTTATAGTGATCATACAACATGTAACACGGCGTCTAATCAGGATACAACCGCCCAGCATGGCAGGCCATGGCGATGAAAGGGTTAATTATTAATTTGCAGCCCGTTAATCACAAATATTTATCGATCGCATTCTAAATAATTATGATTGTAATTGCTAGAGATGGAGAAAGTATGACTAAGGAAGTGTCCATAATTATGAGTGTCAAACGATATGGATACTGATCAGACGCACGAAACGGGGTGTCTGATCAGGACCAACACTAAAACTTACGACTTTCATTAATACGTGGTAGGCTATTGAATTATGATGGAGTAAATATAATTGGATAAGTTTGACAATACCTCCTGTATTTCAATCAGTCTGGATCCAGTTCATTTTATTTTCTACCAACATGGGAGAAATTATTTTGGAGACTGATCAGACACGTTGATACCCATGGTCTGGCCATGATAGCCTAATTAGACTCTTGAAAAATAATAGTTTGACTAACACCCAATAATATTTTGTAGATACCAAATATATATTAAAAAAATATAATGCCAAATACCCGATAGCGTAAAAGGTTTATCTGTAGCTCTGTAAAAACTGGCTACACCTTTAACCTATTACCCCATAGCCAATTTAGAACTAGTTTTGAAGACGGATGACCACTTTAAGCTGGTTGAAAGTAAAGCAGAATGCGCCTTAATGCGCATTGTGCTTAATTTCCAGTCTGCTTTAAGCTCTATTTGAATAAAGTATATACGATCTTATGGTGCATATTCATGACAGTATCAATTGGAACTCTTTTTGGCATTGCCTGGATAAATAAGAGGCGTAAAATGGTGTAATTGTGGGGTAGTGGGTTTAGAAATATACTTAAAGCAGAGCAGCAGACTGCTGCTGTAGGATAAAATATTCTTAATTGAAAGCAGACTATTTATGAGCGGCCGAGGACGTTACTTGGGTTAAATAATTAGTCACAGAAATCGCAAATACGTCCATAGCGTGCAGAAGAAGAAAATCATCTGGACCCAAACGGTTTGTAAAATCAACGTCATTTAAAAAATTACATATAGGATAAAATGCAAACAAATGGTTTAATTATCATTTATAGATATTGTCATTGAAACCTCTATATCAATTAAGTTTGACGACGTGTCTATCCATTTTTCACTGTATATAATTTAGATATAATGTACATTAAGGGTTTTAACTTCAAGGTATATTAATTTAAGATATTAGATGGAAATAATTATGATATCAGAGCCAAAGCTAAACTATATGGATCCTTAACAGACACCTGGTTTTGGAGGCTGATTGGAATCCATACTGTTTGTAATAAGCAGTAGATCTACAGTATACTAGGGACTATCGTTTAAACAATTAGATTGATGTTGTGTGTCTATTTGAATTATTACGTAGAGCTGCATCTTTTTTGTTCAGAACTGTTTTCATAGTCATGAATATTAAAGAAGTTTAAGTCCACAAAAAAAAATGTCAGCTGTTTCCGTAACATTTCGACTCGACATATTTATTTTGGCTAATATAAATTTAAATCGTTAGATCCATAGATAGATTCTACACACGCACAGAGAAAAAGATATAAAAAATGAATAAGAAAGTAGAGCGGTTTGACTAGCAGGATAGGGGCGTTTTGGCTATAATTTTGCACACCTTCGTGCATATGAAAGTGTCCTTCGTGATCCTGTTCACGTTATTTTGACCACATGTTCTTATCTATCGTTTGCATTTTTCAAACTGCGTCATGGGCTTAGGGAACGGTTAACACTTAACACCTCCTTGATACCGTCTGTCACATTTACACATCACATGCATGGAATTATATATATAATTATGTTCATTTCGTGGCCCATGTGTACACTTTTGTTTATCATTGTCAACCAGTGTCGCATTTACTACTTGATTTCAAAAGCGAGCTATAATTCGATAGCTGGTGCTATGCTCGTGTCCGTACAGTTTGCCCGACAAAATGGCGGACGTTTCGGTTTCTAGGAGGTGTGTGCAAATGCGGCGTTCGGATTGGTCGATCGCTATCTGTTCGATCTGTCAGTCAAGGGTTTGCAGAAGGGTCAATTGATTGTATCGTTACGGTACTTGAACGCGCTACTGATCTCAATTAAAATATTGTGTTTACTTAACCTTCTTATAACACCTTGCTCATTCAAGATTAAGTAAACACAATATTTTAATTGAGATCAGTAGCGCGTTCAAGTACCATAACAATCAACTGCAACGGAAAACGGTAACAATTCACCTTTAACAGCCGTTACGCTGTTACCGATTGCGAACGACACGAACGGCCTCGGAGGTAGTTCGCCATCCCCAACAAGGAAAACAAAATGGCTACCAAATGAATTTAATAAAACCAGCGAACAGTCCCGACTTAATTTCTCATCAATAAACCAACATTTTCCGATACTTAATGTATCAAACAAAGCAAATTACATCTGAGCAGCTAAATCTTATTTTTATATGCGGTAAAATTGATGCATTTCAGTTGATTAGTGCACTTTTGCTTGTGTTATTTAGAATCGCACATAAATCGTTCGTACCCTTGAAAAGTTAATAAACATTGGGCCGCAATGATTTATTATTGAAGAGTATCGGTGAACGTAAGATGTCGTACTATATGGGTTGTTTGCATCGGTTAACGTTACTGTTCGCTGATACGGTACTTGAACGCCCTAATGGCTTCAAGAGAAAGCATTCTCACTTTTATACAAGGCTTCCTTTATTGCTCACCGAAAGCTGTTTCTTTGCATTGCTTTTATAGTGCAGTTACACCCAGATTGTATGAGCATGCACGGATCCACAATTTTCCCCACGTGGCTTATGGCGTCATCTACACTCGGTGCAAAAAGAAACGCACATCGTGCTCAGGCGCAGATTAGGATACATTTTTTTCAGGAAAATTAGAAAAGAAAGACCATATCTCAAGATTTATTTGATTCTGCAACAAGTTCAGAAAAAAATACTCAAAAAACATTGTGCTGCCTTTTAACCATTTTCCTCCTAATGACGCCAAAAAGCGTTTGCAAACAGTTTGAATCCTGATCAGACGACGCGTAACGCGGCGTCTGATCAGGATCCAAACTGTTTGACACTCTTATCAAATTCATTTAAGTCATTCTACATTGAATTTTACTTTGAAACGATCTTGCAAACAAAATTGAAGACGACAATAAGACGGTGAAGGGGTAAAAACCTTACGATTAATCTGGCATGTAACTAAGAATGTGATACAAAATGTGCGTTTCTTTTGTACTGAGTGTATGTACGTATACGATGACGTGTGTCGTGGGGGAAAAAAGTCAGTTGTTTATGTTTTGTGGGTTTAAAGATGTATAGATCTAAATCTAAATCTTAATTAATAAGCAAGGTCAAATTTTAATAACTTAGTGAAATATTTGATTTGTTTGTTAATGTGCATTACTATACCAAATAGTTTTCTTAATTGTGTTGGATATATATGAATGCGTTTAAATAGTGTAGATCTAAATCTATTCAGTGCAATACTGCCGTATCCTCGAGTAACGTAACTCGCAGATGCGGTGGTGCTGCGCTGACTTCGGGTTAAATGTGAGAATAAAATTTTTTTTTCTTATGTTAACAGGGCTGCCATTTTCAAGATTTTTCCAAAATTCTTTGGATTTTTATACTAACAGAGTGTAGCTTAAACCGAGTTGAGGGTGAAGCCGAATGCGCCTTACTTTCAATCTGCTTTAAGTAATCGCGTTTAAAAAAAAATGATAAAATTGAAAGTCTTAGGATTATATAGTCAACTCTTAGAAGCCCTGTGCTAATGATGAGCACTCTCGGGATACATGGTCCATGTTGATATTTCTGTTAAACATGCCTTGTATCTCATAATTTTAGTACCATCAGTTTTGTTATGTATATATGTTATGATGATGAGCTTGTATGCTTAAGTCAAATAAAACATCTGTTCTGTTCTGTTCACAAATTGTTTGCAAGAAAGATTTTACCATTGAGAAACCGTTATTCTTTCCAAATACCGGTAAAGTGTTTTATGCTAAAAACATCATTACAAATGCAAACAGTTTGAAGACAGATCAGATGCCAGGTAAATTTATTAACCAATTACACCATAAATACACCTTTTTAGCTCGCCTTTTTCGAAAAGTCCAGCTATTGTCGTCACCCCTGCGTCTGCGTCGGTTAAGTTTTTTGCTTAAGGTTTTTGTAAAAGTTGATTTCTCAATAACCATCAGGTATCCTTTTGAAACTTGGTAAAGTTGTTCAGTATCAAAGGACAACTCATAACAACAAGGCAGGTAACCCTGGGATTTGTCATTTTAGAGTTATTGCCCTTGTTTTATTTACTTAAAAATTGTAAATTAACATATCTAAATAACTATGAAAGATATTAACTTGAAACTTAGAATAGTTATTCAGTATCAAAAGGGCAATTAATTACAAGGCCGGTAACCCTGGGATTTGTCATTTCAAAGTTATTGCCCTTGATTTATTTACATTAAACTTGTAAATTTAAATATCTTAATAACTGTCAAAGGTATTAACTTGAAACTTTAAATACTTGTGTTATATCAAAAGGACAACTCATTCAAACAAGAAAGGTGACCGGGGATGTGCCATTCCAGATTTATTGCCCTTGTTTTATTTACATTAAACTTGTAAATTTAAATATCTTAATAACTGTCAAAGGTATTAACTTGAAACTTTAAATACTTGTGTTATATCCGTGGTGGAGAGCGGGAACGAACCGTCCGCGGTACGACGTAAAACTTCCGGTTTTACTGCAGGCTCGGGCTTTCAGCCACGAATGAAGAACGTTCTTCATTTGTGTTTCAGTTTAATGTAGAATAAGAGTAATACAGAAATCTAAGTACCTCTTTGTTTATTAATTTTAATTAATTCCCTGTCAATTTTTAAAAAGTTCGGCATGATTTTAGACTTTGCGAAACACACGCATCTTAAATGCTATGCTTTGCAAACCACATAGGAATGAACACGTGAATTACTGTGATTTCCAATGTGTCCAAACTTACAATGTAATTATTGTTGAAATCTTGTCTGTGTAGTTATTCGTATTTTTTTTTGACCGAGTCTAAAAAATCAATCAAATCAACCACGCTTCTAGTTCGACCAACTGCAGTAAAACTTCTCAATCTTCGTCGGGTTTCGACACTGTCTGCCTATCTTCATCGGTTTTACTGCAAGCAGGGGCTTTCCGTCACGAATGAAGAACGTTCTTCATTCGTGTTTCAGTTTAATGTAGAACAAAAGTAATGCAGAAAGCTAAGTACCTCTTTGTTTATTAATTTTAATTGTTTGTTTATATTTCCAGGTCGACTTTGAAAGAAGTGTCAGCTACCCATCAATAATAGAGTTAGAATTGCATTTACTGTAGGATTATTCATCTTAGGTTCAATTTTTTTAAGAGATGGGTGTCTGACCTTCTAAAAAGTTCGGCATAATTTTAGACTTTGCGAAAGACACGCGTCTTAAATGTTGTGCTTTGCAAACCACATAGGAATGAACACGTGAATTACTGTCATTTCGAATGTGTCCAAACTTACAATGTAAATATTGTTGAAATCTTGTCTGTGCAATTATTCATAAAACTAAATGCAGTAAAACTCCTCTCCCTTCGTTGAGTTCGACGGTGTCTGGCGGTCTCCAGTTGTCACGACCGTTCAACAGGCTCCATCTTCATCTCGTTGAGTTCGACGTTGTCTGGCGGTCTTTATACATCATCTCCAGTTGTCACGACCGTTCAACAGGCTCCATCTTGTTGAGTTCGACGTTGTCTGGCGGTCTTTATACATCATCTCCAGTTGTCACGACCGTTCAACAGGCTCCATCTTCATCTCGTTGAGTCATGTAGCTGATCTGGATCAAATCCCGTCCGCGGTACGACGTTAAACTTCCGGTTTTACTGCAGGCTCGGGCTTTCAGCCACGAATGAAGAACGTTCTTCATTTGTGTTTCAGTTTAATGTAGAATAAAAGTAATACAGAAATCTAAGTACCTCTTTGTTTATTAATTTTAATTAATTCCCTGTCAATTTTTAAAAAGTTCGGCATGATTTTAGACTTTGCGAAACACACGCATCTTAAATGCTATGCTTTGCAAACCACATAGGAATGAACACGTGAATTACTGTGATTTCCAATGTGTCCAAACTTACAATGTAATTATTTTTGAAATCTTGTCTGTGTAGTTATTCGTATTTTTTTTTGACCGAGTCTAAAAAATCAATCAAATCAACCACACTTCTAGTTCGACCAACTGCAGTAAAACTTCTCAATCTTCGTCGGGTTTCGACACTGTCTGCCTATCTTCATCGGTTTTACTGCAAGCAGGGGCTTTCCGTCACGAATGAAGAACGTTCTTCATTCGTGTTTCAGTTTAATGTAGAACAAAAGTAATGCAGAAAGCTAAGTACCTCTTTGTTTATTAATTTTAATTGTTAATTGTTTGTTTATATTTCCAGGTCGACTTTGAAGAAACGTCAGCTACCCATCAATAATAGAGTTAGAATTGCATTTACTGTAGGATTATTCATCTTAGGTTCAATTTTTTTAAGAGATGGGTGTCTGACCTTCTAAAAAGTTCGGCATAATTTTAGACTTTGCGAAAGACACGCGTCTTAAATGTTGTGCTTTGCAAACCACATAGGAATGAACACGTGAATTACTGTCATTTCGAATGTGTCCAAACTTACAATGTAAATATTGTTGAAATCTTGTCTGTGCAATTATTCATAAAACTAAATGCAGTAAAACTCCTCTCCCTTCGTTGAGTTCGACGGTGTCTGGCGGTCTCCAGTTGTCACGACTGTTCAACAGGCTCCATCTTCATCTCGTTGAGTTCGACGTTGTCTGGCGGTCTTTATACATCATCTCCAGTTGTCACGACCGTTCCAACAGGCTCCATCTTCATCGGTTTTACTGCAAGCAGGGGCTTTCCGTCACGAATGAAGAACGTTCTTCATTCGTGTTTCAGTTTAATGTAGAACAAAAGTAATGCAGAAAGCTAAGTACCTCTTTGTTTATTAATTTTAATTGTTAATTGTTTGTTTATATTTCCAGGTCGACTTTGAAGAAACGTCAGCTACCCATCAATAATAGAGTTAGAATTGCATTTACTGTAGGATTATTCATCTTAGGTTCAATTTTTTTAAGAGATGGGTGTCTGACCTTCTAAAAAGTTCGGCATAATTTTAGACTTTGCGAAAGACACGCGTCTTAAATGTTGTGCTTTGCAAACCACATAGGAATGAACACGTGAATTACTGTCATTTCGAATGTGTCCAAACTTACAATGTAAATATTGTTGAAATCTTGTCTGTGCAATTATTCATAAAACTAAATGCAGTAAAACGCCTCTCCCTTCGTTGAGTTCGACGGTGTCTGGCGGTCTCCAGTTGTCACGACCGTTCAACAGGCTCCATCTTCATCTCGTTGAGTTCGACGTTGTCTGGCGGTCTTTATACATCATCTCCAGTTGTCACGACCGTTCCAACAGGCTCCATCTTCATCGGTTTTACTGCAAGCAGGGGCTTTCCGTCACGAATGAAGAACGTTCTTCATTCGTGTTTCAGTTTAATGTAGAACAAAAGTAATGCAGAAAGCTAAGTACCTCTTTGTTTATTAATTTTAATTGTTAATTGTTTGTTTATATTTCCAGGTCGACTTTGAAGAAACGTCAGCTACCCATCAATAATAGAGTTAGAATTGCATTTACTGTAGGATTATTCATCTTAGGTTCAATATTTTTAAGAGATGGGTGTCTGACCTTCTAAAAAGTTCGGCATAATTTTAGACTTTGCGAAAGACACGCGTCTTAAATGTTGTGCTTTGCAAACCACATAGGAATGAACACGTGAATTACTGTCATTTCGAATGTGTCCAAACTTACAATGTAAATATTGTTGAAATCTTGTCTGTGCAATTATTCATAAAACTAAATGCAGTAAAACTCCTCTCCCTTCGTTGAGTTCGACGGTGTCTGGCGGTCTCCAGTTGTCACGACCGTTCAACAGGCTCCATCTTCATCTCGTTGAGTTCGACGTTGTCTGGCGGTCTTTATACATCATCTCCAGTTGTCACGACCGTTCCAACAGGCTCCATCTTCATCGGTTTTACTGCAAGCAGGGGCTTTCCGTCACGAATGAAGAACGTTCTTCATTCGTGTTTCAGTTTAATGTAGAACAAAAGTAATGCAGAAAGCTAAGTACCTCTTTGTTTATTAATTTTAATTGTTAATTGTTTGTTTATATTTCCAGGTCGACTTTGAAGAAACGTCAGCTACCCATCAATAATAGAGTTAGAATTGCATTTACTGTAGGATTATTCATCTTAGGTTCAATTTTTTTAAGAGATGGGTGTCTGACCTTCTAAAAAGTTCGGCATAATTTTAGACTTTGCGAAAGACACGCGTCTTAAATGTTGTGCTTTGCAAACCACATAGGAATGAACACGTGAATTACTGTCATTTCGAATGTGTCCAAACTTACAATGTAAATATTGTTGAAATCTTGTCTGTGCAATTATTCATAAAACTAAATGCAGTAAAACTCCTCTCCCTTCGTTGAGTTCGACGGTGTCTGGCGGTCTCCAGTTGTCACGACCGTTCAACAGGCTCCATCTTCATCTCGTTGAGTTCGACGTTGTCTGGCGGTCTTTATACATCATCTCCAGTTGTCACGACCGTTCCAACAGGCTCCATCTTCATCGGTTTTACTGCAAGCAGGGGCTTTCCGTCACGAATGAAGAACGTTCTTCATTCGTGTTTCAGTTTAATGTAGAACAAAAGTAATGCAGAAAGCTAAGTACCTCTTTGTTTATTAATTTTAATTGTTAATTGTTTGTTTATATTTCCAGGTCGACTTTGAAGAAACGTCAGCTACCCATCAATAATAGAGTTAGAATTGCATTTACTGTAGGATTATTCATCTTAGGTTCAATTTTTTTTAAGAGATGGGTGTCTGACCTTCTAAAAAGTTCGGCATAATTTTAGACTTTGCGAAAGACACGCGTCTTAAATGTTGTGCTTTGCAAACCACATAGGAATGAACACGTGAATTACTGTCATTTCCAATGTGTCCAAACTTACAATGTAAATATTATTGAAATCTTGTCTGTGCAATTATTCGTAAAACTAAATGCAGTAAAACTCCTCTCCCTTCGTCGGGTTCGACAATGAAGGGCAACGTGGTCGGCATATAAAAGTTCCCAGGGGCATCCAGTGCGGAGCCTCGAGCACAATGATAAACAGCAGCGGGCTAAAGTCCTGGTGTAGCTGTCATCCACCTATTTTCTTAAATGCTGAGTATACATCATACACAGCATTATAGAGTAAAAGGGGCATCCAGTGCGGAGCCTCGAGCACAATGATAAACAGCAGCGGGCTAAAGTCCTGGTGTAGCTGTCATCCACCTATTTTCTTAAATGCTGAGTATACATCATACACAGCATTATAGAGTAAAAGGGGCATCCAGTGCGGAGCCTCGAGCACAATGATAAACAGCAGCGGGCTAAAGTCCTGGTGTAGCTGTCATCCACCTATTTTCTTAAATGCTGAGTATACATCATACACAGCATTATAGAGTAAAAGGCAAACCAATTTTTTTCAAAATGTCTTGCTTTCTTTAAGTTTCTTAAAATATGGCATAACTGCCGGTTTTACTGCAAGCTGGAGCTTTCAGTTTAATGTAGAACAAAAGTACTGCAGAAAGCACATGAGCATATTGGTCATTTACAATAAAAACTGGTCAGTAGGCCAAATCCTAGGAGAAGATATGCATACATACGTTAACCTAAAGTGTTCTTAAATTTAGCACTTTTTCATTATTTGTGTGAAATGGTATTCGTTCAACTGCTGAACCACTCTTGTTTATTTGTTATTGTTTATATGTGTCCACTTTGAAGAATATCAGCCAGCAATGGATGAGAGCTTAGGCCCTTTTATTATTATTATTTATTAGTTAGTTATTAGCTAATTAGTTAGTCTGAATGAGTGGGATGCTGTATGACTTTCTTCAAAGTGGGCAGAAAGTAGTAATGTTTTCCAGTTTTCAGGCTGGTGAGCACATGTAAATTCTGGGTTGGAGTATTGCATAAAGATTAGTCCACTGACTAAAAATTTAATATAAAATGTACCTAATGAATTAAATTAAATGAAGTAAATTTAAATTAAGTATATGTATTAAAGGATGTTTACATGAAACAAGGTAGTAGTTAACTAATTAGTTAATCTGAATGAGAAGTAATTAACTTTCTTTGCAAACACTATTTTCTCAAAAGTAAAATACACAAACCACATGTAACTGTAATGAAGTAAATTAAATTTAAATTAAGTATATGTATTAAAGGATGTTTACATGAAACAAGGTAGTAGTTAGCTTATTAGTTAGTCTGAATGAGAAGTAATTAAATTTCTTTGCAAACACTATTTTCTCAAAAGTAAAATACACAAACCTCATAGGAATGACACTCCAGCACAATTATGGTTATAAAGCGCCTGTGAGCAAGCATGTCTGTGCATCTATTGCTGACTGTTCGAGCACTGCAGTAAAATCCCTCTAAAACTAGCTCTAGTAAACTTGTTTAATTAACGTTTTGGTTGCCTTTTACACTATGGGTCATATAAGAGTTACCTCCACGTGGTTTGACCTGGATATAGTTGAATGTTTTGAAAATAGTTCATGTATTGGATCATTCAACTGTAACGAAATGCTCTTAATTTTTTTTATTTTAATTTTTTTTTTTAATTTTTTTTTTTTTTTTAAATTTTTATTCAAGAATATTACAATCACATATTTATATACACTCATCTTCATATCAATTTCATATACACAATTCTATATATATATATATATATTGTTATATTGTTATTTAAGAAAGTCACAACCTCATGTGTACAGTATGTACACTCAGTGCAAAAAGAAACGCACACTTTTTATTACAATATTATCTGTATGTAGAAGGAACGTATTTGTGAAATAATCTTTTCATTACAATCAGTAGTTCCGTCTTGGGCTATCAAGGTTGAAAATTTGAGGTTTATCATTGAATTGGTATCATCACAACCTGTAAAAATCGGTGCGGTGTTTTCAACAGTCACTAGTTAACTCTTTCGCTGCCAAATTAATCGTGAGATTTTTATCCCACCACCGTTTCATTGTCGTCTGCTTCAATTTTGTTGTTTGCAAGATCGTTTCAAAGTAAGATTTAAAGTAGTATGACTTTAAGTATATCTATACGAGTGTCAAACAGTTTGGATCCTGATCAGACGCCGCGTTACGCGGCGTCTGATCAGGATCCAAACTGTTTGAAAACGCGCCTTTTGACGTCATTAAGAGTGAAAGGGTTAAAATACAGCACAGTAATTCTAATGAATCTATTTCTTGCAGCTAATAACCTTTTCAATTCATTTATTTTTCAGAAACGTTTCAGCGAGACCCCGTCTCCATGACTTGTCGCTAGGATGCTTAGACCTCTCCGCCTAATTTGAACGTGCGCTTTAGGTGGGGGACACAAGTCTTTGTTTTGATAATTAGTTTAGGGAGGGAGCACTGTACTAGGTGTTTACGACCAGTGACTGCATGCTTAAAGCAGTGTCAGTCACCTGTTTTATATCACCTTCATGGAATATGAACCATTTAGACCTCTGTAAATGTCGTCAGCAAAACCTAGCCTGTTTCTAAGGTGACAACTTAACGCACGTTGAAAGTAAAACAGCATGGGCATTAAGTCGTGTTCTCCTTTACCTTCAGTCTGCTTTTAGTTATTTATGGGGTAATTTTATCATGGAGTATAACTTAGTTGTTTCTAAGTTCTTACACTATTGATACTTTTACTAATGCGTAGATCCAAGGAAATGCTGTAATTGTTACACGGTGGTGAAAAAAGCCAATGGCAATTTCTTGAAAATCAATGTCTTGCAGTTTTGATCTTGATCAGATGTCATGTAGCTGATCTGGATCAAAACTGTTTGCAGTTGAAATGTTAATACAACCCCCTCAAATGAAAGTCTCTTGATCCACACATGTATTAATTTGTAATTGTTTTAATCATTGTAATAAAAACTGAAATAAACTAAATATTAGATCTACTGTTCTTATTTACATGTTCTACCCTTATGAATATTTCATTGGTCTGCACTGTTTGTCATTTCACCAGTAGGACGGTCTTTCTGACACGAACACATTGCCAGTTGACAGTGCGATACAGATCGAGTGATGTATTTAGCTAGAGACGTTTTTGGCGGAAATAGCCTTGGCGCGAGTCTGATCAGTTGTTTCCGCCAAAAACGTCGAGAGCTAAATGCAACACTCTGTAGCACTGCCAACTGGTGATGTGTTTATTATATACCTTGAATACTTAAATCCTTTTATATACGAACTTCATTAGTTATTTGAAGCAGAACAAAAAAATTTTTTGGCCACAATGAATAACGCGGCACTTGCACATGTAGTAGATTCTAAATGACGTCACGTTAAACCCACGTCAGAGTAAAATACAAAGTGGTGATACAAGGTGGTCGATACAGACTCTTGTATTCACGCAGAAACGCTCGATATCATACGAAGGCATATATAAAGGATGTAAACCATGCAGACAGTAATGTCCTTAAGCGGTTCACACTTTACCCTATAGCCTGTTTTCAATGATGAAACAGGTGACCACTTAAAACGGGTTGAATTCTACATTTTAATGTTCTTAGAGATGCTGTCTGTTGGTAAAACAATGTTTTGCTTTTTAATGTTCAATTCTACCCATTGTAACGTCTATAAGTAGAATTCAATCTACATTTGAAAATTTGGGTGAAATTTCACATGTTGATGATAGTCTCAGGTTTCGCCTATATATATGCCCAAAGTTTGGATCTAGATAACATCTGATCTTAAAAAGAATTGCAGATGATTTCAAAGCAGACAAAGCAACAGAAAAATTTAGACACACCGACTTTCAAGAACAGTAAAACTACTACAGCGCTCCCTCTCTACAACGACACCCAATGGGAGACAAAAATAGCGTGCGTTCGGAGGGAAACGTTATAGGGAGGAAAATAGGTTAACATTTGCAAACAGCTTGAATCCTGATCAGACGTCGCATAACGCGGCGTCTGATCTTGATTCAAGACGTTTGTCACTCGAAAATAAGACGTTTATTCTGTCAAAATATCCAATATGTAACTGAGAAAAACAGCGGACAACAACTTTAACCCTTTACCCAATAACCTGTTTTTAGTTTTGAAAAAAGTTGACCACTGAAAGCAGGTTGAAAATAAAGCAGAATGCGCCTGAGAACGCATTCTGCTTTACTTTCAGCCTGCTTTAACCTACCATCTCTCAGGATATAGAAAATTTCTGTTGGAATATGCTTATGAATTGGAACTATTTTCTTTCGTGGAGGTTACCGTAAATATTGACCTTGAGCTTTGTGGATTATTTCATTTAATTAGTCGGGGGGGGGGGTGTTAGAGGCTTTTAACAATGTTTACACGCTACTGATATGTGGCTATAAGTTCTCAAACAGTGTAGATTATTTATAAGTGAAACCCATAGGTTACAACAAACATCGTCGGGCGAGCGAAATCGATGTAGATCTTACTTAGATGATAAACACGAAGTAAATCGCTTGTATATGAAACTGAATGTCTCTGTCAGGTCAAGATTCTATCGATGTCGAATAAACGGACCAAGACATAATCATATTAAATGAGCAGCCATATGGCACCTTTTTAACGTTTACTCTAATTGACACTTACATTTTGTTTGGATCCCAATATATATGGGCAATTTTACCGAATAGTTTGGATCCACATACGATCTGGCTCCAAATTGCTTGTCAATCGGAAGAAATAAAGTGCATCCAGAAACTGTTGATGACATTTTAATCCAATATTGTTTAGCGTTGTTTGGAAATAAATCGGAGCTAGAAAAGATTTGGATCGAAACTGTGTGCCCATTGTAGAACTTCATAGGTGAAATAAATACTCAAGACCGATCATATCTTATAAACATTAAACAAAGTAGATCTCCACACCCGCTTCCTAGTTACTATTTTGTCAGGTGACCACGCGTAGGCTAAAGCAAAATTCTGCTTTACTTTCAACCTGCTTTAAGTACCCACCTTCAAAACTATAAACAGGCTATTGGGTACTGGGTTATTCTGGCCATTTCCGAGATGTTCCTCCTGTTCGGTGTATAACAAATACCAATCCATTTGAAATACTGAAAACAAACAGTATTCATAAAAGTCTACACAAGTTAAGAACACATAAACCCTTATAATGCAACATGTTGGCATATGTGAACCTTCATCAATGTTGTTCAAATAATGACCCGCCCCCGGTCTTATCACTTTACATATACAGTAGAACCTCTTTATTACGACCACTAAGTTGTATCAAATATAGTATGACGGGTGACTGCTTAAAGCAATGTGATAGTGAAACAGAAAGCTCCTGTAGGAGCTTTCTGTTTCACTTTCACATTGCTTTAAGATATCACCTGTCTTTTATACAGACAAATATCCTTGTTCTACCAGGTTCTACTGTACTTATAATTATTATGTATATAGTTATATAGGAAACCCTTTAAAAACTTTTATAGGAAAACCCATACAGTTATGATGGCTATGAAACATAAGAAATAAATGCTATTTTCATGCAAATGGACCTTTCCACATTGAAATGTAAAACGTAATATATAATAAAATTGGGGGTGGTCTCAATATATATATATATTTGGAAGCGCTCCTAACTTCATACTCATAAATTTGGCGGTGCCATGACAAAACCAGACTCACTGAAATGAAAACAGTGTATGATCAGATCAGCTGCGGCGTATGTGACGAGGCGTCCGATCAGGGTCTGCACCGTTTGCCATTGATCAGAACATATCCAAGTTTATTATCAGTGTAAAGAACTCGCGGAAATAGTCTTATGTGGCGACGGTTTTGGTCTACACTCTTTGCGTGTCAATAAGTCTAGTTTTGTCACGGCCTAAACATCCATTGTAGCGCACCTGGCATGAAGTGCCAAGTTCAGCTCCAAAACCCTAATGAGCAAATGGTTTCCCATTTTCGCATTACTACAGCGATCCCTCTCTACAACAAAACCCAATGGGAGACACAATTATGTGCGTTGTTCGGAGGGAGTCGTTAGAGGGAGGGACAGTGGCTTACATTTGTTAACAGCTTGAATCAAAATCAGACGCCACGTAACGCGGCGTCTGATCTGGATTCAACATGTTTATTCCCAGTCATTCAGTTTTTTTTCAGTCAAAATGTCACTTATGTAACTTAGAGAAAAACAGCAGACGACAATTTTAAGCAGACGATATTGCAGCAGTAAAAGCGTTAGGCATAATTGACCTGTTTAGGGAACTGCGGCAATGGTCGTTGTGAGGAGGGGTCATTGTTTATGAGGATCGTTGTAGGGAAGGATCACTGTATTTACATGTACACATGTACACGACAATGAAAGTTTACTTGCTGTCTCCAAAGGTAACCATACAGAATTTACCAAGGCGTTGTAGCTAGAATTTACCTGCCCCAAAACGAAAATGATCTATATACACAGAGTCTCTATAGACAAGCCTCAGCGAATCGATAAAATTGGGTCTTCTTTTAGACCTAGTTTCGGATAAATTTGGAACAATTGTTGGTTCGGGCCTGCACTGTGTGCATATCGACTCGTTTCCGCTATCAGGCGTTAAAGACTTTTCCTCAGTCCATTGATGGACTACCCCCATTGTCTCGATAGGTGTGAATTTAACTGTCAAAACATGCAGCACATGCTATACCAATCTCAATTTACCTGGTGAGACCCAGCTTATACTCATGCTCTAGTGATTTTCAATGGTTATTTCTTACCAAACTATCAAATATAAAGGTTGGGTCTCACACGAGAAGCTTCAATGGTTCTTTGCTACTGACATGTCAATAAGATCCATTCTTTTTGCAAGGAAATTGTCTAGCAAGGCGTTATGATCGAAAGGTCGTCAGGAGATGTCTTTAAGTAATAATAATAATAATAAAGACTTTATTTCAAGAGGGTAACACAATTAGAACACACAAGCAACTAATCTCCCTTGTGGCCATCAAATTACACGTGTAACGCTTGTTACTGTTCTTTTCAGAGGAATAATAATCGACGGCACCTGCTATATTAGCTTCGCTTTCTGCTTTACTTCAATCGACAGAGGACGAAAAAGATAATTTCCAACAGATTAAATCGGCTTTCATTTCTTTACAAATTCCACCCCTGATCCTATCCTAATGTCAGGCAGCGAATGCTCTTCGAAGATGCCACTGATTTAGCTAGAAGCGTTTATATCTCGGTAACAACTAATAGACGATGTGAAAGAGAACAAAGGAAAGGGAGAAAACTGAACCGGAGTATATGCCAGTACAGGGTCTGTGTTGAACAAGCTTTTGCGAACGTAAATAAATACATGGCTATTAGCTCAGTTTGGAGGATCAGAAGGATGCTGCTTCCAATAAGTGTAAAATTGACCGCATGCTTCACAAGAAAAGGGAAAGCACTAAATGTTATCCATTAAACCAATAAAAAGTGCATGCCCTTGTGCGTTATATTACAATTTAAATACTATTGAGAAGCCCCCTCAGAAATATAGCAATTACATAGTACATTTAAGTTTACAATTACATTTAAGTTTAATGTGGAAAGGTCCAATAGTAGCTTAAAATAGGCTGAAAGTAAAGCAGAACGTGCATTAAGGCACATTCTGCTCTACTTTCAACCTATTTAAGTTAGCCTGTTTATAGTTCATTGTACAGTACTATAAACAGGCTATGGAAATTCAAAGGTATCTGTTCTGACCCTAACCTCTTTGTCTCTTAATAAATCTAATGCATATACATTTGTAGTTTGCATTTATAGGTTTTCTTAACTCTGTTTCTAGTTTTGAAGGCAGGTGACCGCATACAGCCGGTTGAAAGTAAAGCACATTAAAGCGCATTCTGATTTACTTCAGCCTCCATCAACCCATTTATATATTACAGATATGTGTCTAGTTTTGAAGATATATGTCCACTTAAAGCAGGTTGAAAATAAAATGCGCCTTAAGGACATACGCGCCCAAATGAAATATCTGTAGGGTCTCTATCAAAATTCACTATGAAAAATTCAGCATAGGGTTTTCAAATATATCTTAGTACCATGGTAAAAAAAACTCCATAGGTTTAGTATATGGGCATTTGAAATGTATAATGTAGCTTGCATTATTTTATCTTTCTGAAAAGATTTAAAAAAACAAACAAAACAAGAGCGTGTCCCAGTTACACGAATGCCCCCGATGATACAGGGAGGGGAATCCAGACTATCAAATGTAAAATGTACGAGTTAGAGAGCAGAAACTGTCGTGGAGCGCCATAAAAGCGCCATTTTGAGGAATTCATGGGCCATTACTCCAAAGAGCCTAGCATAAATTGGCGCCGCTGGTTATCCAACTTGGTCTCCATTTTATGTCAACAAACATTTTCAGAAAGTTTGGTGAAGATCAGATGAAAAGCAATGTGTTTGTAAAACACAAATGCCCCCAGCCAACGTCATGTTCTGTAATGTAATGCTTATTTGCAAAAGTAGGTCAAAAGTCATGGTAAATGAAACATTGGCATGGTTGAAGAAGTCTTAACACAAGAAACATACAATGTACATGTACATACAAAGTATGGAAGCTCTAGACCTACTGGTTCAAATGTTATAGGCGTATAAAGATTTATACAAAAGCCGGTCAAAGGTCAAGGTCACAAGGGCAAAAGCGTAGGTATGGTTAGAAAGGTCTTGACACAAGAAATATATAAACAAAATATGAAAGCCGTAGGCCTACTGGGGCAAATGTTATAGCCATTTAAAGATTTTAACAAAAGTAGATCAAATATCAAGGTCACAATGTCAAAAAGTTTTGTATGGTTGGAAAGGTTTTGCCACAGGGAACATAATTGCTCTAAAGGACTAGATTTTGTATGTCGGTACAATATACGAAATTTGCATCCTGCTGAGCCAAAACTTGGCACGTGGCATAAATGACACGTGTCTATACAGCGGGAGATGTTCACAGCGGGAGATGGATGCTGTTAATTGATAATGTCTGTATATCCAACTTGTGTATTACAAGTAGTATTTCATGTTGTTCTGTTCATAAAACATATAAGTAAATAAAGTAACTAAACAAAATCCTAATGTGTGACAAAAATTGGATCAAACATCAACTATTGGGGATAATTAATCTGGGATAAGGTTGTTGAACCTTTTTTCTCCATAAATACACACATGTGCGCCTTCTAATTTATTTATTCACTAAGGTAACCATATAGATTTACAGTCATGAATTCACAGCATGAAAACTTTTATATATATTCTAGCAGATTGTAGCTGAATGCAGACTCAAGGTAAAGCATAATGCGCCTTACGGCGCATTTGTCTTTCATTTCAACCTCCTTACACTTTATTTTATTTAACAGCCACCTGCATTAAATTATCTTTTAGCTATGATCCTTCCCCAAAATGAATATCTTCTTTTCGAGACCGAGAGTATCAACACTTTTAATAGTGTATATATCATAAAAGCAGGAGATGACACTATAAACAAAAACAAATTCTCCTTTTTGAATGGAAATCTTCCTTTTGCTTATGAAACTGACAGCGATATTAATAAAGCCTGGTATAGATCGGCTTAATACGTTTATTCCGGTATACATGTATACCATAAAATTAACTTTAAGTAATTTATTTTAATTTTTTCAGAAAATGAAGTTTTTAACTTGAGGACAAAAATTAACCTTTCAGTAACATTTTAACAGTATTTTTTTTGTTTCCACGGGAACGCCTAAAACTGAGTCATTAGGATACATGCCTGCGAAAATTGCCCATATCAGTTTTTGTCCTAAACATATAACTCTTGTACCAAATTGAAGATAATACAAATTGTGGTTTTATTACACACAATTTTTTTTTTTTTTTTAGTCCTTTAGAGCAATTATGTTCTTCTGTTGATATAACGGCACGTGTCGATTAAAGAAGTGATTATTTTAGCATCTGACATTGAAAGATAACATTATTTCGATAATGATTATGCTTCTATATAACTTTAGTCAGTTTAAATAATATATATAACACAAGTTAAGAACTGAATAAAAGTATGGATCATTGTGGTACCGTAGCATCTGGTCAGGTATAAGACTGTGACATTATAACTGTAGTCAAATTTAAACAAAATATTAATAAATGTCCAAGGGCTGTTTGCAACCATGTCGGAGACTGAGTAGACGCTGCATAACAAGGCTTCTGGTCACAATCGGATCCAAACTGTTGAGTTTAAAAATATTTTATTTCAATTATATACCGGTACATGGAATTGGGTTGGGCCACAAGTTCTAACTGTTTGATACTCGTAACTTAGTCGAGATACCTTGATAAAAAAAAATGAGCCGCATGCGGCCCTAAATCGCTCACCTAGTACCCATGTTTACGGTCATGGTAATGGACCAGTAATGATAAAATTCCACGATAAGCCATCACCGGTAAATTAACCCCCACCCACAGGCAGCCATGTTGTGTGAACTAGGAAAATTCTTTGAAGAAAACTGGCAAAGGGTCACCCATCATTACTTTTTTTAAAAATATTCTTAAATCAGACCAATTGTTTCAGAGAAAAAGATTTTTGAAAAAATTCTATACAGAAATATAAGAAAAACTTGCCCCACCCACTGGCGGCCATGATTTTAAAGATATCAAAATCATTTTAAGAAATCTGGTAGAGGGTCACCCATTGATCATTTTTGTAAAACTATTTTCAATTTGGACAAGCAGTTTCACAGAACAATTAAGATTTTAAAGTTTTAACTATACAGTATCATAAGGAAAACATGCCCCACCCAATGGCGGCCATGTTTTTTAAGATATCAAAATTATTTTAAGAAATCTGATAGAGGGTCACCCATGGATCAAGCAGTTTCACAGAAGAAGATTTTTAAAGTTTTAACTATACAGTATATCATAAGGAAAACGTGCCCCACCCACTGGCGGCCATCTTTTTTTAAGATATCAAAATTATTTTAAGAAATCTAGTAGAGAGTCACCAATGGATCATTTGTGTAAAATTATTTTCAATTTGGACCAGCAGTTTCACAGGAGAAGATTTTTAAAGTTTTTACTATACAGTATCAAAAGGAAAACGTGCCCCACCCACTGGCGGTCATGTTTTTTAAGATATCAAAATTATTTTAAGAAATCTGGTAGAGAGTCACCCATGGATCATTTGTGTGAAATTATTTTCAAATTGGATCAGCAGTTTCAGACAAGAAGATTTCACTATATAGCCATATAAGGAAAATCTGCCCAACCCACTGGCGGTCATGTTTTTTAAGATAGGAACATTATTTAAAGAAATCTGATAGAGGGTCACCAATGGCACATTTGGGTAAAATTATTTTCAATTCAGACCAGTAGTTTTTGACAGGAAGATTTTTAAAGTGTTTTCAATTGGTTGCCATGGCAACCACAATTTCAATTGGATGACCTATATTTGAAGAAATCTGAGAGAGTACCCTACAAGGAACAATCCTATGAAGTTTTAATGCAATTGACCCAGTAGTTTTTTAAAGAAAAATTTGACGACACACGACGGACGACGACGACGGACGTCGACGGACACAGGGCGATCACAATAGCTTACCTTGGCACTTCGTGCCAGGTGAGCTAAAAAAAAAAACACTTACGATTTTTGCAACAATGTGATTTCAGTTAATATAAATAAATATATTCAATACAGGTTGGAAACAGATCTATAATGCTTACTTTTATATCTCAAAGTCTATTTATGTGTCTGTTTACATCAGAAAAACGTTTTAGGGTCCTGATCAGATACCGCGTTACGTGCCTGATAAGGATCACAGCCGTTAAACAACCAGTGTACATGGGGTAATGCAGTGAAGAGATTAGCCTTTACAACCACAAATCAAACAGCAGAACAACACCTTTATGCAATCAAACAATGTACGGTAGTCGCCTGTCATTCACGTGCGACACACTTTTGCGGCACACTTTGCACGTGTGCGCAAATCTTATTTTACCGTATTAATGCGCCACGCGTCTGATTGGATAAAAACTCGCCATTAACAAACAGTGTACCTGTGAAGAGTACATTTGTCAGTTTTACCATTATAAATCATATTGTGAAAAATTATTATTCGCAAATAGTTATGATCCAGATCAGAATTAAACGCATAACGCGACGTCTGTTCAGAATCCAAACTGCTTGACTGCTTTTTAAAAGAAATATAGGCTGGTAGGTGGAAAAGCAGTGGAATAAGCTTTTGAAAATAATTTTTTTCTCAATGCGACCATGGAGGAATAATTCCTCCATGATGCGACGTTTTAGAATGGGATGTGTGGAAGTAATACATACATAGTTACATAGTTGATTCTGGTAGAAGGTCAGTCCTGTAACACCAGCTCTGGTTCTTCATTATGATCTTCTTGGTTTATACTGAGACCCTTAATCACTGTTGCCCTATAGTCATATTTAATGTCTTGATCACTGCAAAATTTGTCAAGCCTATTTTCAAACGATCTTACTGTTTGCGCTTTCACTACTGTTGGAGGTAAACTGTTCCAGATATCAACACATCTATAGCTGAATGAATGTTTTCTGATATTTAGTCGAGCTCTTTTTTTATAGAGCATAGATCTATAGTCATGACCTCTGGTGTTACCTTTTGTCACCTCATTTCTCCTAGTGAATAGGTTGTTTGGATCGTAGTCACATTTCTTTGTCAGTATCTTATAGCACATTATCATGTCACCATATATGGTGACCACACTTGATTAGCGTATTCAATATGCGGTCTTACTAGAGTTTTATATAGCATAACCATAGTGTCCTTGTTCAGATATTCAAATGATCTACGAATCAGTCCTAGTATTGAGTTTGCCTTGTAATGTGGGATAAGTAATGCAGAAGGCTCATAGAGTCCGGGAAATGCAAGGAAAGATCTTCAAGAAATGGCAGAACAATATCGAGGGGACCATGTCACCAGCCTAAGGAAACTGTCACGAGTCTATGGGGAATGAACCATCGTGTACATGTGAAGAGTATACTTGTTCCACAAATAGATCCAAATACGCCAGTTTACGCCTCATTCCCCCACTAAAGAAAACACTTCAATTTTATATCTAAGTCATGAATGTACCATAGCAAAAAAATTCAATATCCAACAGACCTAGCATATAGTATCCCTTTACAACCGTTTTTCGAACACAACCAAAAATCGAACACATGAATCATTTGGCGTGACATGTATGGTTACAAACAAATTTGCATAATCGCGCGTGACACTTTGACAGTAACACCGGTAGAAATGTCAAGAACTCAAAATCGGCAAAAAAGATCAGTAAACAGGTAAAAGGGCATTTGTTGAACTTCTCTTGAGTATAAATATTGCATTTACATCTAATCCCAAATTTCCCAATGTATAATTATGCCACAAACTACCTTCTTTGTCAACAAAAATGACCAGTGGTGTATCGGCTGCAAAACTTTTATATTTACCTCATCCCTAATATACTGGTCCGGATAAATTATATTGAGGGTTCAGACCACTAAATTTGATCAAATCTCAAACTAGGGGTCTTTATCACTTTTTTCACTTTTTTTATTTCCTAAGTGTGTTTCATATAAGAAGTAATAGGGAATAAACAAAATATTTGTTTATCTTACAGGTTCCAGTACACTATTTTTTTTCAGAAAAATATGTTCAACAACTTTAACAAATTTCTTCTTTGTTTTAGATGCTTTTCACATCAAGATGGAGATCCCTTCTAATGCCCTGTCTGTAACCATTAACAATTGATACTTTATGTCTAAACTACTGTAAATTACATGTAAAACAAGTTGATTTTACTTTTTATGAGGTTACAGACTCTTGTTTTATGTTTTGTCTGACATTTCATGAACAAACACTACATATAGTAGACAGTTTGTGGTGTCAAACCTGCTGTTCGAATTTAGGTTGGCACCCCACTGAGAATGAGGTAAGCGGGCCACTATGCTTTGACAAAAAATTGTTTACATTGTTAGAGAACCGATTTTAGTTGCAATCGTATTATAAGTTGAAAATAACCAGTGTATCCAGTATCTATGTAAAAAATAACTTTTATTCACATAGAAATTTGTAATTGGCTCGATGATGCTTAGGTGTTCGAATAATGGTGGTACCGGGATATCTTAAAGCGAGCTTAAAGGGACTCGCAACCGGATGGTGTACTTGTCAAAATAAAATAAAATACTCAAATAAAAGCAAATTTGTGGCATTATTTGGCTTCTGACATTAAAAAAATATGATCAGTCCAAAAAAAGTCTCAAGAATCGTCACCGAATCTTAGATTTTTAGATATTTTCCATCGTTTTTCTATACCGACTAGTAGACGGTATAGTTGTTATTGTTACTTCTCTACACGGGCTCAGGCATAAACACGAGCCGAATTACGAAGTTGTATGCACTTTCGATAGCTACACATTGAAATACGTTAAATTGATCCGAGATAAACGGATAGTTCCGTGGTCCATTGGTCTAAGCGGTTTCCCCTATTTTGCTTTCTGTCCGCCAAATGCCGGGCCCCGGGTTCGAATCCCACCAGAGACCAATATTTTTTTTTATTGAAATACATTTTTTTAAACAGAATTTCTTATCCTAAACTAATTCTTTACCATTTATATAAGCGTTTGACACATATTTACAAATTACTATTTTTAATGCACCATCTGGTTGCGAGTCGCTTTAAGGAGCATTCTGCTTTTATTTCAACCTGCAATAAACTAGACGGTATAGGCCCCTAGTTGGAAACTAGATTTGTCTATTTGGAGTTTCAGGGAAGAAATTGTTATTTAAGAAATGAATTGCGTACTTCCGGCATTCATGAGCTGATGGCACTTCCATGCTTTTACTATTTCTTACATTTATATTCCATCGTGAGCTGAGAAATGAACCAGAAATGTACATAACCGTTCTAATGGACACTTTGCCCGTTGTTATGCGTTGCTATCGTAGTAACGATTTCTATATATGGACTGAAACTAGTCCTAATCACATATTATATTTACTGGATAAATTAAGACTTTTAACCGGTAAACTTTCTCGTTATGTTTAAAATCCCTTTTGAGATATTTAAAAACACACGAATTTACGAAATACTTGTATGATAAGCATCTTAATTAAATTTAGGTCGCGTTTTTTAAAACAGATTTACTCACACGCCATACTTGATTACTCCGCGTTAACCGCGCCTACCATACGGACTTCTCTGTATCGATTTGAAAGTGATCAGTATAGCTCCGCCCCTAAACCAGTCGGCTAGAACTGGATTTTAAGTGAGCATTCATTGAAATATGCAAGTCTCTTGTTAGAATAGTGTTATATAAGGACAATGCGGGGCAAATGTAAATATTCACATTTAAACCAATTATTACATAATTTACATGTACATGAACTTTTAAGCACATTTTAATTCACTCTTTATCTGAAGAAAATAGGTGATAGCTTAAAGCAGGCTGAGAGTAAAGCAGAATGCGTCTGTTTTTCTTTCAAGCTGCTTTAAGTGGTCACCTTTCCTTAACCTAGAAACATTGATGAGGTCATGGGTATAAGAAACAGCAAAGTTAAATAGAAGGATTCTAGAGGAGTCTTCGTCGACATGTGATTTATTTACCACCACTAATAAAAGATGTATATTTGATGGATATAACGACATATGACTGCTTTATTTTAATCTTGCTTTAAACAGTCACATGCCTTAAATACTTTACCTTGTGACGTACTTGTTCTTTTCCCGTATTGATCAATCTTATCAGTTATTTCAGTATGTTTTTTTATACTAGTACGGTAAAACCTCACTATTACCATGGAGGAATTATACCCTGGAGAAGTATCCGGCCGGTTCGCGATTTATCGTGTCGTCCAAAATCGGCGCTCGCTGGCGGCTAGAAAACAACGTTTTTCCAAAAGTTTGGTGTTAATAGAAATGCTTTTAATGTCATCTTTTCGTTATAAATTCGTTAATACAGATGTTTTATTAGACAATAATCTTACGCGTAGTACAAAATTTGAGGCGATAGCTTATAAATTGTTAGTTTAGTGAGGTTTTGAAAATGAGAGAAAAACGTATTTTTTCGTTTACCTACGAAGTTTGGTGTTTAATAGAAATGCTTTTAATGTCATCTTTTCGTTATAAATTTTAATACAGATGTTTTATTAGACCATGATCTTACGCGTAGTACAAAATTTGAGGCGATAGCATATAAATTGTTAGTATAGTGAGGTTTTGAAAATGAGAGAAAAACGTATTTTTTCGTTTACCTACGAAGTTTGGTGTTAATAGAAATGCTTTTAATGTCATCTTTTCGTTATAAATTTTAATACAGATGTTTTATTAGACCATGTTCTTACGCGTAGTACAAAATTTGAGGCGATAGCATATAAATTGTTAGTATAGTGAGGTTTTGAAAATGAGAGAAAAACGTATTTTTTCGTTTACCTACGAAGTTTGGTGTTAATAGAAATGCTTTTAATGTCATCTTTTCGTGATAAATTTTAATACAGATGTTTTATTAGACCATGATCTTACGCGTAGTACAAAATTTGAGGCGATAGCTTATAAATTGTTAGTTAAGGGTGTATCAATGTCATGAGCCATTTTTTTTCAAAGTATTAAACTTTTTGTCTATCATTGTTTTTTTGGAAGAGCTATTTATGATGAATGAAAAAATGAAAAAAAATATATATGGTGGTGTCCTTTTTTTTGAGCTACAGCGATTTGAAAAAGGTATGTCAAATTTGGATTTTTTTTCTCAAATTTTACCCATTTAGAGTACAAGCTTCAGTAAAATATATTTCAAAACAAAACAAAAATGTTAATTTGGGTTTTCTTTATTTATTTCATGTCTATGGTGGTATGTTCACATATAAAAACCAAATTTAGACAAAGCAGGCACCAGGTTTGAAAAATATGGATCCTTGAATATCAAAAATATGCTTTATTTAGGGCATGATTTTATTAGATTTTTTATTTTAGGAAAAAAAAGTAAAAAAGTTTGAAAATGAAATAGTTCTAGTATTTAACTTTTTCTTATATTCTACCAGATGAAAGCCCATACTAAGGCAGTTCAAAATATGAAAAGAAATTGAAAGGTCAGTGTTGAAAATTTTGAGATATTAAAGTAAAAAGAGTTATCGCCCCTTACAAAATTTACAAAAAAGTACCATATCGATGATATTTAGAGCTTTATAAATTTCACATTTGGTGCCTTTTTTTTCTTCAATTAGTTTTTGTATGAAGAAATACTACCATAGATAGGAAATAAATAACACAAAACCAAATTATCATATTTGTTTTCATTTAAAATGGGTTTTATTGAAGCGGGCTGTTTGAAAAGGACAAAATAAGAGGAAGTGGGTGGGGTAAATTTTACATGGTCGTAGAACCAACTGTTGTTCACCAAAATGTACACTTTTTCTATTTTTTCATTCATCTTAAATAGCTCTTCAATACAAAACCATCATAGAGTGTTTTCATATACTTTGAAAAGTTCCCAAATCCATGACATTGATACACCCTTAAGTGAGGTTTTGAAAATGAGAGAAAAACGTATTTTTTCGTTTACCTACGAAGCTTGTGTGTGTCTATATTTCTCTGCCACTGTCTGTTTGCCTCTTGTCTGTCTCTCTGTCTGTCTGTTTTTCTCTTATCTCTGTCTGTCTGTCTCTCGCTTCTTCTTTTCTGTCTCCATCTTTCTGTATGAATGTCTGTCTGTCTGTCTGTCTGTCTCTCTTTCTGATGATCCTCATGCGGAGAAAAGGTAAAATGTGTCATAAAGAGCTTATTAATAATTTGAAAAAGGGGTAAACTATATTTCAAGAGACATACTCTATAAATCCGACATTTTTGCAGCCTGGTCTGGATTACAACTGTTTGCAATTGCAATAGTCATCATGTTACTGGTATTCAGTAATGAGAGGGTTAACGTTAATCCAGTCATCAACCAAACCAGGTGCATTGATGTTGTTTTTTTGTTTTTTTTTCAATTCAATTCTATTATCTTTATTTTTTGTGATTTGTATAATATATAAAAATCATGCGGTTACAGAAGTCAAAAACACATGTTCAAGTTACACGCACGGGTAGCATTGATCTTTTTTATTAAAGAGGAAACCCCCTGGTGTCCAGTTCCCTAACATGCTCTTCATAGATAATCGGCATGTTCAAGAAGCATGGACTTCATGCTGGGAGAGTTTTATGACGCTTATAAATGGCCTGCTAATTGTGTACGGTTACGTAATGTGTCACATTCCTTTGTGATGTGTAATATGGTAGACATGTAGTTTACAGATGAATAGCCCTAGTTCATTATAACGTATATTACCTTTGTAGGTCATCATTACTTTTTTCGCTTCAAGAAAACCCCTGGTATTTTTACAACCGAAAGATAAGTGTCACGGCTTTATATCAAGACCTTTTTTTAATATATATATAAGAAAAATATCTTAGCTGTCCTTTAAGACCAATGTTATGGAAATCGGCCTAAAATTGAGGATTTTATGAAAGGTTTTGTAACAGGGCGTGATATATTTTTGAGCGAGCGCTTGCTCCCTTTTATCGGCAAATTCATTTGGTATAATTCCTCCATGCTAAATACGACCACTAAAATTGTGTTAATTATTAGGTGTTTGAGACAGGTGACTGCTTAAAGCAAGGTGACAGGAAAACAGAAAGCTCCTGTTTTACTGTCAAACTGCTTTAAACTGTTACCCGTCTTTCATAAAACCAATTAGCCTTCTTTTTTGTGGTCGTAATAGAGAGGTTCTTCTGTATTGTGCATGCCCATGCTATAGCACTTAATACCAGTGTCCGACAAATACATTCACTGGATGTGTAACTTAACTAAAGTCCGTTCAAAATGTGTGACGTTTTCTACCTTTGCTGAGTATAGATTTATGTTCGCCTTTTACCTGTTTGGATAGCTAGAAACACCCTCAGAACGTAGACGATCGAGACCATCTAGGAATAAAAATGTCCCGGGGGAGCCTGCCCACGGACCCCTCTAGTAAGAGTGCGTACACAAATGTCCCAATCGCAATTTGCTTCCTACGGGCCCGACATATAAGCAGACGGCTTTTTCTATGTGTTCTCGGATTTACGTTTATATTTCGCGATTAACTCTTTCCTCCCTGATACTTTAAATGGACAATTCCAGTTTCCATTTAAGTCTAGTCCATTCCTGACTTTTAAGGGTTGTTTTTGTCAATGTTTGGCACTATGACAAACAGTGAAGACCCTGATCAGAGGGCTCCTTTCGGAGCCCTCTGATCTGGGTCTTCACTGTTTGCACAGGACAAGTGTACTATTCACATGTACACTGTTTGAAAAGACGCCTATATGCGGGACTAGGGTTCAAAGGGTTAATAGTGATTGTTTGAAACCGAAAGTATCTACGGGAGGTAACCGACACAATGATTTCGTTGAGTAACGATTCTTGAATTATCGAACTTTGTTAAAGCGATGAGAAAACATAATATAGATCTAATAGATATATCTAAAGTATTTTTCATTAAAGAATAAGAACGATGGCTTTTACAAATAGTTTCCATCCAGACTGGACATCTAGTAATTAGGTAATTAGGTATCTAATCTAGCATGCATGAATACCTTAAATTGGCCAACATTGGAAGAAAGAAGAAATAAAGCCTCCATTATTATGCTCTATAAAATCTCTCAGAACCTTGTAGTAGTAGATCACAGCCATCTCCACATATCAAGAAAACTTAACTTCATAACACCATTTTCTAGAACACAATATCATGCAAACTCCTTTTTTCCTCGTAGTATCAGACTTTGGAACCAGCTCCCGTATAACATCAAGGCCAGTGACAGCCTCTCAGGCTTCACTGCTAGCCTCTGCTCTTTCAAAGCCTAATCACTTAACCTGTTTTTAACTGTTTTTTAAATTGTAAATTAAATTGTCTGTTTACTGCACTGTTTTGCACTGTTTGTGACTACTTGGAAATAGTAGTCGCTTTTATTTTAACACTGTCCCCCGACCTCCCTGTCATTATCAGCAATTGATAGTAGGGAGTAACCCCGTAGATGTAGATGTAGATGTAATCAGGGTTCAATCAAATAGCTGAGGGTATAAAAAGCTGACACCCCATGGCAATAATGATTTTATGCGAAATATGTCTATTATACGCCTTTCATTTATGCCTCTCCTGAAAAAAAGTCCCACTTGATACAGTCATAAATATGCACAGTAGGTTGGACATTCGATAAAAAATCATTCTCCCAAAGAGTCGTAAATGTATGGAACTTACATTATCTGAGGAGACTCCGAGTGTGTACAGAGCAGTAGGCCTACCCTGAACAATTTCAAATCAAACCTGAATGAATGTTGGAAAAATCACCCAACGAAGTTCTTTGAACCATCGATACCGTGGCGCACGCAAAACCGTTACGAAGAGGGGTCACTACTTCCTAGGGAATACCAGCGGCCGGAGGACCCGTAAGTTACCCGCAAGTATGTACCTCAATCGCATTTTGCTTCCAGCGGAGGAATCATGTGATTTCTCCATGGAGGAATGTAAGGATTATTGATAGTTCCATTTTACAGCTTAATATACGAAATATAACTTTAATGATATAAATAGTAGATATTTCTGATATTTCAAACTATGATAGTGCATAAAAAATACACCATGAAGTCAAGCGAGTCCATCTACGTTTTGGGCTAGGTCCGAAACGTCCTGAATGCGAAACGACATCGCTCCTTTTGGCGGAAGAAGCCGAGCTGCATTCCGATTAATCCGGAACAATTGATCGATAGTTTCCGTTGTACAACGTTCTCTGCGAAAAGTGCCGAATGATTTTTCCATGGCCCTGATCGAGGATACTCATATTTCATCAAATCAAACGAGGCCAAGTAAAATTGGGAATGTCGTACCTGGGAGAATGTGATTGGTTCAAAATATGAGCGTGGTTCACGGCGATTGGTTTAACCATCTTGCATAGGGAATTCCCTTATAGTTGTAGTCTGTAACACGGGAGGCCGACACATTCACGGCCGAAACAATTTGTTTTTTCATCTGTCCCTTTTTTGTCACAGCGTATTTTGGATATTGCAGCCATGAAGAAGACCCTTTTGGTATTAGGGATAATAGGATTAATATGTCTTACGTGTAAGTATTGTTGTTTTTGCAGAATTTCCGCATTTGGAACTGCCGGTATCGTGTTCTCGATTGTGCAAAAAATATGACCAAATTCAGAAAGCTTCCTGAGAGTTCACCGCATTTTGTTGTGACAACTATTTCTTTTGGTGCATGCAAAGTATTTCGTTGACTTTTGCTTGGTGTCGGTATGAAATTCAGGAGTCGAAATTGCGTAAAATTATTTATTGTCCTTTCGGCCTACATCATGAACGTTCTCAAAGTAGAGTGAAAATGATGACACAGTGACATGCTTAATTATTATTTGTGACAATGACATTTCACATGTCTTATATTACTTGATCTAGCTGTGATGGTTACACTTTGTCCATTAAAAAAAAGTGCAAAAAGCTAGCTGAATGTCTAGGTACAAAGAATCAGTGAAGCGTCTCATGTGAGACCGGTCTCTTTATTTTTGGTCTGACTTGACAAAAACGCCGGAAAAAACTATGAGACTAAAGTTGAGTTTGAGTATGTCTCTAGCCATGTTTCTAATGCTTTTACAGTTAATTTCACGCCTATTGAGAACAATGGGGTTTGAATGGTACAAAGGCCCAGAGTAATGTCTTAAAGCAAGTTCAATAGTTTCTCCATCTAACTCCTGAAGAACTAGAAGCATGTTGAATTTACAGACGTTTTCATGTAACTTTTGGCTGCTGACCAAGCGCACCACAGACATCATTTGCCCATTATCTGCGGTACAAAACAGTGCAGGTATGGATAGTTGATTCCAATTTCCAGGACCATGCAAATAAATATGGCAGCTGCGCCTAGCCATCCATGCAAAAGTACTGCAGAGTGTACCATCGGTATATCCTCAAAAAGCATTCTCATACGGTCAGCAGAACCTTCCCATGTTTCCAGATAAAATCCAGAAGGCTTACAAAAACGCTTGATATAGCGTGCACAATCTGCTTACATCTTCGCAAACGGCAGTTCCAGTTTGGTATTAGATGTGGGTAGCAACATGGCCGAAAAAAAATGTGGAAAAACTGGGTATTATAGTAAAACTTTGAAGAAAATTATAGTTGCAAAAAATGAGTACCTAAATTGATCAAGTACCTTATTTCTTCATGTTCCTTTGTAAAATGATTTCGAATAACGCATTTTTCAGTAAAACTCTATGTGTATTACATGTAGCGAGTGTCTGGAAATGAACCTTTATAAAGGTATAAATTTGACCCCATTGCCTTTGTAACTTACGGTACCCGGATGATGATGTCAAGGTTCTGGTTCTATGAGAACTCGCGATGCTGCATTTACAGCCTAAGGTTATTTTAAATAACTGCTATTTGGTTCAGAAATTGAAATGTTTAGTTACTTTAAGTGTTATTGTAGAAACCTATATTTTCTCCATATTCCTTCAAGGTAGCTCCCAGTTATATTTAAAAATTGATTAGCTTTATGAGCGTTTTTCGCTAAGGGTTATACAATAGCAGAGGATATCAAACACACATACATTCGTCTCGTAAATGCATCTCAAAATGAATGACGCGTGATATATGGTTTCAGAATTTGCATATTACCTTCAAAGAGAGGTTTTTAGCTCACCTGAGCCAAAGGCTCAAGGTGAGCTATTGTGACCGCTCACCGTCCGTAGTACGTCTGTCCGTTCACATTTACTTCAAACGACATCTCCTCTGAACCCGCGGATTGTAGGGTGTGTTCAAACTGCTCATGATGTTCCTTGGATGCTTCTCTACAGAAGTTGTTCAAATGAAAGAGAAAAAGCAAAAACTCAGCTTGAAAAAGCAAAAAAGCAAAGAACTTTAAAAAATCTTCTTGCCCAAAACTACTAGGCCCTAAGCTTTGATATTTTTACAGTAGAATCTCCTGGTCGATCCCTCTATAGTTTGTTAAAATGAAATCCCTAGGGTCACACTTGACGCCACCCTGCGCAGTTTTAAGTGCTGCTCTAGGCAGGTTTCACAGTATTTTTGATGAAGCAGAACTGTAATTTACCTGAGTTACTCTTAATATACTAAGGGCAAATAGCCAATATTTGCAAACATTTTGGATCCAGATCAGATGCAACATAATCATAATGCTACATCTAATCTGGATCCAACCTATTTGCCACTCATTTACCGACTTAACATTTTCTAAATTGTTTTTTTGTACACTTTTCACATACAGTAGGTTTTAAGCAGACATCATTTCAGTCTGGTAAGGGTAAGCCCCAGAGCTCTACCCACTGAGGTCAAATATTATGCAACAGTTTGGGAGTATCACAGAACTGGTCATGATCAGCTGAACATGTTGTCTGCTAAAGTTTAGATATGGTTCAGTCTGCTTCATACTTAGAGAAACAGGATCTGGAAGTGATCCACTGACAGTTATGTAATTATGTCTTATGCCATATTTATACATATGTTTAATATTGGTTTTGTCAGAGTTATCTGTATGTCTTGTCATTTTTGCTTGTCCAGGATTCAACCCTTTCCCCCCCATATACTGACGTTTGTTAACCCATTACCCCATAAATGTGCATTTTTAGGCCTTTGATTTATACCTCTACTTAAGAAAATAATTCCACTTTAAACAGTCATGAAAATGTAAGATGCGAAAGTAAAGCAAAGTGTGCATTAAGACACATTCTGCTTTACTTTCAACCTGCTTTAGGTGGCCACCTATTTTCAAAACTAGAAACATGCTATGGGGTAATGGGTAAAATGAAATTGCCTATTTGGAAAGAGCCTGATGAGAGGAAGTGCCATTTGCAAAGGCCATAACTCTGACGTCATTGTTTTTTGAGTTATTTCCCTTTGTGATATTTTCTTGTCAAGAAGACAACTTCAGTTCTACTGATGCTATTGTAATGAAATTTTATGTATGGAAAGAAACTGATGAGAGAAAATGCCATGCACAAGGGCAGCAATATTTAGTTTTTCCCCTTTGTCATATTTTAGTGTCAGGAAAATAATTCCAGTTCTGCTGACGCTAGTGAAATAATTATCATTTATTGGAAATGGAAATAGCTTGATAAGAGGATGTGTCATGGATAAGGGTCATAAGCTTGGCAACAAAATTCACTTTTGTCATGTTTTCTTGTCTGGAAGATAACTCCATTTATAGTTATATTAAAATGTTGTCTTGCCCAGTCAACTTAGGTACAAACTTCAATGTCCTCAGGTGAGCGAATTTAGGGCTATGGCCCTCTTGTTCATATATGATAACTAGTTTTAACTTTTAACTACACTGGATTGAAGTACAGGAGGACCTTTTGAAGACGCTACACAGCACTTTAAATCTTTGCATGCCAGTGGCGTATACATGTACCACAGTGATAAATTTTACAAGCAGTTTGGATCCTGATGAGACGCCCGGTCCTGTTTTGAATTTTTTTTTAAAATTCTATTTCAAGCTCACCTCAACGAAGTGTCGGGGGCTTATGCTATAACCTGAGTCGGTGTCCGGGACTTGAATATTATAAACTGAGCAAATGATTGCACCTACAGTCAAGAATGACGCCCTTTATGAGGACATTCCAAGGATGACAGACACGCCGAAGAATGGGGCTAGCCAGCCACTGCTAGTGCTTCAGACACAATGAGCTATCTGCTAGCAAGGTGGTGCTGTGGACCCATAAACATGGGAAGAACTTGCACAATGCATGACAGAAAGGACATATATATTGGAGGCGTCGGCAACATGTCCGTCTGCAGACAACCTGCTGATGATGACAGTCATGAAACTTCACATGTACCTCAATGACTAGACCACGATACACCACAGTTTGGTGGCCTTTGACCTTGACCTCTTGGGTCAGCGTTAAAGTTTTGCGTTAAAGTATGATCTGAGCAAACGACTGCACCTACTGTGAGTCATGAAACTCCATATGCTGATGCGCCTCAATGAGTAGACCACGATGCACCACAGTTTGGTGGCCTTGATCAAGATTGACCTCTATCATCTATGGTCAACGTTAAGGTTTTGCGTTAAAGTCTCTTCTGAGCAAACGGCTGGACCTATTGTCACGAAACTTCATATGCTGATGCGCCTCGATGAGTAGACAATGAGGCACTGCAGTTTGGTGACTTTGACCTCTAGCGCCAACGTTAATGTTTAAACTTTTGTGTTAAAGTCTTTTCTGAGCAAACAACTGCACTTACGGTCAGGAAACTTTATATGCTGACAGCGGTTTTTTTCACCACTTTGGGAATGAGTTGGTACCCCTCCAAATTCCAATTGGGAAAAATATGCCTCAAATTGACTAAAATTACTTGATTTTGGGGAAAATCGAGTCGTGAAAAGCTCATTTTGGGGGAAAAAATTGTGCTGTGAAATGCTCATTTTGGGTAAAAAGCCCTTGTTTTCAATTGGGAACTGGTCCCCAAAAAAACGCTGGCTGATGCGCCTCAATGAGTAGACCACGATGTACTGCAGTTAGGTGACTTTGAAGTTAACTTGAGGTTTTGTTTTTAAGTCTTTCTGAGCAAACGACTGCACCTATGGTCACGAAACTTTATATGCTGATGCGTAACAACTGCACTGACACACTACAGTCATGAAACTTCTAATGCTGATGCGCCTCAATAAGTAGACCACAATGCATCACAGTTTGGTGACGTTGACCTCTATGTTTAAAGTCTGTTCCTTGCAGGAGGTGAGCTTCGTAATTTTGATCTACACTGTTTGCAAGGACTGAATGTCTTTTTCTTGTGTTGTGACTTATTTCTATCACAGGAGAGTTGGTTGTGTCTAAGACAGGAATAGCATCAGTGCTGGCATTAGAACGCCAAGGTTGAGAGGTTTGGCAAACATTATCACAGGTTCATTAGGAATAGCTACCCAGACTTGTATTTTCAAACCAGTTTTTTTCTTGACTAGATTTTATTGCTTGGTAATGAATCACTTGAGCTGAAGCCAACACCAATAGACATAGATCTTTACATGTAAATGTCAAATACAAGATTAACTATTATGTTGTTATGACATCAGGGTTAAACCATGTACTTTTCTCTGCCAGTGTTTTTAGTGCTAAGACAGGTGACCAAGCTCATAGCAGACTGAAAGTAATTTTTTGTGCTAAAAGTGAATTTTGCTTAACTTTCAATCAGCTTAATTAACCCTTTCTTTCATAGAAGCGTCTTTGATGCCTCTACGAAAAAACAAACATTGCCTGCATCCTCACAGGTGGATGCCTAAAGCTCTAAAGGCTTTAGCCAAAAGTTCATTATTTTCAGGTGCAACCTTATAACCTTGAAAAAAAAAGAAAACAAAAAAACAAAAAAAAAAACCCACCTGAAAGTGCGCTCACATCTACAGGGACTGCAGAAGTATAGCCCTAGAAACATGAAATCCGTGGGTTTTTTTGGCGGCCGGGCCGCGTATCCAAAGACTTTTCAGGCCGTATCGTCGCCACATAATTATAATGCGGAGTTATGACATTTGTTCATTTCTACGGCAGCCGTAGAAAAAGACACGTTGCAGAGGCTAGCCATTCTGCGACTGTCGTGTGGCCACCCAGACCGCAGAGCTGCCTCCAGGACTCAATGGTCTCTTTTATTATTGTGCATTTGTACTTTTGTTCATATATGTCAAACACATATATTGAACAAAAAATTGATTTCAATGTTCTAAATTGTTAGGAAGAAAAATGCTGTCCAAATGTGTCATTTGAGTTCATGGTGAAGTAAGACTGATATGAGTTGTGTTTACATACATGTAGCAAATCCAAGGGGTGTAGCAGGAGTAGCATTTCGGCTGCACTGCATCCGATGGGAGTTCCACGTTTGATTTTATTACTATAATTAGTAATTGCAGCAGCAGCAGAACACAGCGAATGCCCGGCGACCACAGCGACTGCCCGGCAGTCGCAGGTTTTTAACCACAAGAATTCAAAACTCACC
The DNA here is from genome assembly GCA_922989275.2 of Gari tellinella. Classification (NCBI taxonomy): domain Eukaryota; kingdom Metazoa; phylum Mollusca; class Bivalvia; order Cardiida; family Psammobiidae; genus Gari; species Gari tellinella. The sequence goes on from OV277858.1 coordinate 61,474,395, forward strand.
ATGCGGTGGCCGCATCAAATGTGAGCACAACATACGGCAGCTGGGGAATTGCTACTCGTCGTCAAAATAATAGGCTGTGTGGTTGCTGCATAAAATGTGAGTGAGGCATATATTATATCAGTAGCGCGTTCAGGTACTGTATTGGTGAACAGCAATGTTAACCGTTGCAAACAATCCTTATAATACATGTAGTACGACACCTAACGTAACGTTCTCCAATACTCTTCAATAATAACTCATTGCGCCCTAATGTTTATTTACTTTTCAAGGGTACGAACAAACTATTTACGAATCGGTATAACTCGGCAAAAGTGAACAAATCAACTGAAATGCATCAATTTTACCGCATATAAAAATAAGATTTAGCTGCTTAGATGTAAGTTGCTTTGTTTGATACATTAAGTATCAGAAAATGTTGATTTATTGGTGAGAAATTAACTTGGGACTGTTCGCTGTTTGGCCTAGTGGTAGTGTCACTGTGACTTACATCACTAAGCACCTCACCACTGTGAGTTCGAATCCCAGTGGGGTCGTTCGGATTTTTCATGTGGGGAAGCCTTCCAGCTGGCTTGCGGAAGGTCGGTGGTTCTACCCAGTTGCTGATTTGTGTCTGAAACAGTGCATAAAAGAGCTTCTGGGGTCTTCTTCCACCTGTAATTAGCTGGACGTCGCGATATGACTGAAATACTGTTGAAAGCGACGTAAAATCATAACAAATCAAATCAAATCTGTTCGCTGTTGTTTGTAAACTCATTTGGTTGCCATTTTGTTTTTTCTCGTTAGCGTTGGCTCACTACCTCAGAGGCCGTTCATGCAGTTCGCAATCGATATCGTGCAAACTGGTCGTTTTAATTAGATTGTTACGTTTTTGATGCATTCGATTTCCATAGATACAGACAGTAACTGAACACGCTACAGGGCTCCAGATAAGAGGGGGTATTTTAAACTGAACAAGTCCAACACTTTCTGCTTCATATAGGCACCAAATCCTATAGTATTACTCATTTATATCATCACTTCGACAAGATTCTTGAGTAATCACACCATAGGGTTTAGTGCAGAATTAAAGATTTTAGTTTTTGAAATACTCCCTTATCTGGGCTTTGTTGCTTTTTCACTTATGTCTAGACTCTAGGGGTGTAACGATTCGCCGAAACCTGCATCGCAGTTTATCGCAATACGGAGAAATCGAATCGCAATATATTGCAATATACCGTGTAAGTATGGAACAAGCATCTGCCATCGTGTTTACTGTATTAATCTTGTTCAACCAGGCCCTTGATTCGCTACTTGTTTCTTTATAAGAGCGTCTCGTTGAGCGAGATTAAACGGAAACGAAATAGTACTGTTACACCGGCTAGGGATATGGATAAAACACCGGACTGCGTCTACTACGCGTTGTTTCGAAAACAATTCCGCGAAACAAAAGTAAGTTTGTCCATTCTTTTACCGTTTTTAAATAAGGCAAAGAAAATCGTTTTTTCTGAATCTGAACCGCGGGGCAATATTATTCAGCTCACACCGCAATATATCGGTACACCGCCGAATCGTTACACCCCTACTAGACTCCATTACATATACCACTAAGAATACTTGTTTAACTCGACTAGCGACAAGTACTCTCATCTTAAAATAGAATACACTGCATTAAAGTATACAAGAGAAGACAAAGTCTTATCCTATACCAACAGTGTAGACCCCCCTACATCTGATCAGAATCTGAAGTTCTGAACTGTATGTCATTTTGCAGTTTATTGTTGGAAACACCCTAAACAGTCAAACATGGAAATTGACTAGACTTAAAGACATCTCCTGACGACCTTTTGGTCATAACGCCTTGCCAGATTATTTGCTGTCAATTTCCTTGCACAAAGCATGGGTCTTGTGCATATTGAACCATTGAAGCGTCTTGTGTGAGACTCTACCTTTATATTTGATAGTTTGGTTAGAAATAACCTTTGAAAATCACTAGAGCATGAGTATAATCCAGGTAAACTGCATGTGATTTGACAGTTACATTGACACCTCCAGAACAATATGCTGGTGGTCCTTCAATGGGCTGAGGAAAAGTCTTTAAAGACTTTTCCTGATGACCTTTTGGTCATAAGGCCTTGCCAGATAATTTCCATGCAAAAAGCATGGGTCTTGTGCACATGCCAGTAACAAAGAACCATTGAAGCGTTTCATGTGAGACCCGACCTTTATATTTGATAGTTTGGTTAGAAATAACCATTGAAAAGCCTCTAGAGCATGGAAAATATTTCAGGATTGAAAGTTTAATTTTTTCATTTATTTTTCAGCTGTAGGAGCAGATGATGGGGACACAGCATCTGTAGATGAGGATATTGGAAAAAGCAGAGATGGGTCAAGAACTGATGACGAGGTTGTTCAAAGGTAAAACAGCTTATAGCAATCAGTCTTCACCTAAGCAGGGCTCCAGATAAGGGGGAGTAATCTGAACAAATCCAACATTTACTCACTTATACAGCACCAAATCCTATGGTCTTACTACTCATTAGAATCGTCTCTTCGAGACGATTCTAATGAGTTGTGACACCATAGGGTTCAGGGTTCCCACAGGCTTTAATTTTTTAGGGTGAATGTACCCTCTAGGGCTAATTTTTGGGGGTGCAGACAAAATTCAGAGGGTGCATATGAAACGTTTTTCTGTTTCTTCTATTACAAAGTTAGTTGCTATACAGTAACTGTATTGCGGATTTAGACCGTGGTCTAGAGGTGCAGTACTACAGCTATAATTACAAAGTAGCAATCCGTTATTCAAACAATGGATACGCACCAGGAATGATCTTTGGAAATTTGTAGTTCCCCCGATAAATTTTCATTTTCATTTGTTTCAATGTGTACTGTACATATCTCTCACATTATTTCTTAACCAGGCCGTCAATTGAGACTTAGCCGACGTATTTGCAGACTACACGAATGCCTATGCTACGACTGCAGGGGTGTAAAATTCCACTCGCCCGCTCGCCAATGCGAGTAGGTTTGGAAGTCGGGCGAGTGCTTTCAAATATTTGCTCGACCTTCAGGGCGAGTGGATCTTTTGGTCTGGTATTTCCCTAACTAATAACTTTGCGTAATGTAATTAAATTGCAAATTAAAACTGCTGAAATTCTCCGCATGTGTCAACATCAAAGACACATTTTCTACAATGTCGTACATTTCACTATTATCAACGAGGAAGTTAGAGGCATTCCGATTAACGGGCACCTAACTTGTTTCTTCTTTATTCGGCCCTCGAAGTACGAAAGTTTTGGCCCAAAAAGGTTTATTTGTGTTAAAGTTTCGAGCGATGGTTCATATATTTATTCGAATTATGAAATTAAAGTTTGCATAACGTGTTTTTTTGTTCAATCATCCATCAAACTGCGAACATTTCCTAATATAAAGCTTCGACGATTTCGTACCTAATTTGAACAAGTCAAAATTTTACATGCCGAAAAAACCGGAAGCACCGTTAGTTTTCCCGCTACATGTCAAAATGTAAACAAACTAACAAAACTATCTTACAGTCGTTCTTCGGACACCACTACATTGTCTGGATAATATTAAAATAGTTACACGGTATTTCGGCGGGTGTACAGGCTTGTATGACGGTTTTGAATTCTGTATTTCCTGAGCGCGAAGGGGAATGCGGAATTCAAAACCGTCATACAAGCCCTTTCACCCTGCCAAAATGCTGTGTAGAGAATTTATTGCCAGTCTAGATCCAATACAAGAAAGAAAACATGCTTAATCCGACAAAGTTTTACTGACTTGACCCTAAAAGTTGACACTTGAAATTGACATCAGTTCACTATTCAAGACTTAGGTTGTAAGAGAACAAAATTCTATACTGTATACAGTTAAACTTCGATATCTGGAACTCGCATAAGTAGAACTTACTTGCATTCCTACAGTTTAATGCCATAATTTCTAAACCACTTTTGTCAAACCATATTCAGTATTTCAAGATTAAAAAGTGACAACACCTGGTCCACCTTTAACCCTTTACCCAATAGAAGCGACTTTTAGCGTATTTAGTTTATTCCACCGCTGAAGAAAATAGTTCCAGTTTAATCAGTCATGCTTATATAGTATAGGGAAAATTTTCAATATTCTAACACATGGAAGCTTAAAGCAGGCTGAAAGTAAAGCAGAATGCGCCTTAGGGCGCATTCTGCTTTACTTTCAACCTGCTTTAAGTAGTCACCTATTTTCAATACTAGAAATAGGCTATCAGGTAAAGGGTTAACTGTGAAATACTGATATCGGTTCGACTGAAATGATAGGCCCTATCGTAGTTTGATTGTTTCTAACATGGTTTTGTCATCACATCGAATGTGGAATTCTTTTAAATGTTCATTACCAAGGTATTTCGAACGGATAGTTCGAGAAGCCTAGATATTTACTTTTTATGAAACACTAACGATAAATAATTACAAATGAACAGAAATAATCAGGAGCAAACAAATGAACACATAGATCAGTGGCTACTGGCTAGGCATATCGAGTTCTGTCTGTTTGGGTTTAGTTTGGTAAACATATTGATCTAAATCAATCGTAATTCAGTGTCAATTTCATTATAAACCAGTGACGAGTACCGTTGCAAGTCACATTGGTCATTTCACTTCCAGTCTTTTGTTTACCATGGTGACGATGCGGATGGGGTAATCTGGGAAAACAAAGCATGAAACTAGCATAAAATCGATATTTGAGTTACATGTACGCATAATGATAGATTCCGGACAGTTTTAAAAAATTTCTTTTATTTCATGCAAAACAATTGCTTAATAAACAGAAAAAGAGATTGAGGAGTTAAAAATGGAATAAGTCACGTGACCCGTACTACCCGGATAGATCAACAGTCTCATACACATTGGTCACATCAGTCTATCAGCGAGTTCAAGAATTTGTGATGACTGGAAATGAATATGCTGTAACAGTATTAATAATATTAACAGCCACTGAAAATGGTTGATACAGGTTGCACCTTCAACCAAGATGAAAGTAAAGCACTGTAGAAAGGTTCTTAAGGGTTTGTCCTGCTGCACTTTAATCTTGCTTTAAGCAGCCACCTGCCTCTTATCCATTGCTCCATAGATACACAATTTTAGAGATTTAATTTATTCCTCGACTGAAGAAAATCTTTCAATTTATACACTGTACAGTCATTAATATGTACCACAATCAACTTTTTCTATATCCTAGCAGATAGGTAGTTTAAAGCAGGCTGAAAGTAAAGCAGAATGCACCTTAAGATGCTTTCTGCTTTAAATGGTCACTTCAAAACTAGAAACAGGCTATGGGGTAATGGGTTAATATAGAATATCTAATACAGTAAAACCTCTCTAATACGGTCACTAAAAGAAAGTTGATTGACTGTATAAAAATACAGGTCACTGTCACCTTGCTTTAAGCAGTAACCTGTCTTAAACACCAAATTATAAACAAAAATGAGTGGTTGTTATAGAGAGGTTTTATTGTATACTGTATCAGAACTGGTGGTTTGGGCTGATGGCTATGGAGGGAAAGGTAAACATACATCTTGCACACAGCACGTTTCTGTGTGTAGGCAGTTGGCAGTAATTGTATTTTTTTCTTTCACTGTTGGTGTATACTCATAAGCTGTGATCTATCACCTTCACTGACGTCAGATGGAAGTGGAATGCCCTGTATCTATGATGTTTCAACACTAACTGGTGCTTAACGACCACATTGTAATAAACAGTGAAACTTGTGCTCAGCCTCTATTCACTGTCATTCACAGGGCTCCAGATCAGAGAGAGTAAATTGAACATATCCAACATTGTTGCACTTATTTCAGCACCAAATCCTATGGTAGTGACACCATAGGTTTTGATGCAGAAATAAATATTTTAATTTTTGAAATACTAGATCCTTATCTGGAGCTCTGCTTAAAATTTATAGGCAGCTTCTGTATGACTTGCTTTCACACTGCTTTAACCCTTTCCCCCATAGACCGTTTCTAGTTTTGAAGACAGCTGACCACTTAAAGCAGCTGTGACACATTCTGTTTTACTTTCAGCCTGCTTTAAGCTACCAGGTACCCTCTGTTTATATACAGAACATATAATTTCTGATGGTCCATATTCTTGACTGTCATGCAGTACTAAGAATTGGAACTGTTTTCTTAAAGACGTAAAACGGGGGTATTTATGGAGTAATGGGTTAAGGTACCACCTGCCATTCAGATTTCTCCTCTGTATTTCTATATATAATGTTGTTTAACCCATTACCCCATCATGGCATGTAGCCTGTTTCTAGTTTTAAAGAAAGATGATCACTTAAAGCAGGTTGAAAGTAAAGCAGAATGCGCCTTATAATGGCGCATTCTGCTTTACTTTCAGTCTGCTTTAAGCTATTATCTGCTAGAATATAGAAACAAATTCCCATGATACTTATATTATTTTAACAATCCATTGTATCATGTAACAAGAAACATGTGAATGTTTATGTTACTTAATAAAATGTTTGAATCTTGAATCTTATTCATATCTGTATAAAAGGGAACTATTTTCTTCAGTGGAGGAATAAATTATAGGCGTATTTATGGGGGGAATGGGTTAATACAGGTATGACTGTAAGGTGTTGCCCAACACACAGCACTTCATGTAACATGTTAGTTCAACTTAGATGAAGCACTTGATTCCATGCAGCCCTCAGAGCTCTTGTCTTGTGTATTTGCTGGTTAAGACTTGTGTTCTCTGTCGGCATTATCTAGGAAAGATATTTTTTTTGCAGTATAAAGTTTAACAGTGCAACTAAACTTCTATTTAGCTCAAGTTGTAACAGCACATGATAAGGTGATGCAGAATGAAAATAATGTAAAAACTTCCAACTCCCTTAAGGCGCATTCTACTTTACTTTCAACTTGCTTTAAGTGGTCACATATGATATCTTCAAAAAATAAACAGACTATTTATTACTGGCTTAAGTTATACAAGTTTGACTTTATTGTTGATTTTCAGTCAGATTTACTTGTTATTTAAATGTACACTGTAGATCTTATTGCTTGAAATTGCTTCACCAATGAATGTTAAAACCCCATAGCCGTTTTCTATACTCAGCAAAAATAGAAACTTTACATGGGATTCTAATGCGTATAATTCTGTGTCCAAACACAATTTTGCAGAAAGCTTATTGTTATTTAAAACTTTGGATCAATGTCTGCAAGTTCTCGATAATTGTGATGAAAAAAATCCCAAAGTCATGTCGTAATTTGACGTCAAAATGCATAGGGGTCGATTTCAAAATTCTCAGAAATGTCAAGGTGTGCGCAAGATGTGTTTAATGCATTTTCATGTTTCATTTTAGGTGACTTTTTTTTGCATAAAGTCACTTCAGTAGCGTACATGCCTACCGTCACGCCTAATGCAAGCAACACACCGTCTCGGATGTACCGTCAGATGACGTCATCTGGGATGACATGTTATTTTCGTAATCGAGCATGTCTGAGGTGTTTGTTTGTGTCAATCTGCTAATTGTTCCGCCCCCGACGCCAAGTTTATCCCAAACATGCTCTATTGGCTTCTGACCCGGTGATACCGAAGGCCAGGGCATGATGTTAACGTTATTCTGGACGTTGTGTGTGCAGTTAATATCTGCCCAGGATACGGTCTATGGGTACGGATTGAACCTTGACAATGCGTCAGACGATTCCTTATTGTCTCGGCAGTGATCCCAAACCGCCGAGCAGTAACCGTTGCTGGGATCAAACGGTTAAGTCGGTACGTTAATGTAAGAGTGTGGTCGTCTCGACGTGACTTCAACGATCTCGGCCGATCCTTGACTTACCCCGTAACTCTGTTATGAGTATTGAGGAAATAAATTTTCTACCGTAGGCGTCCAAAATGACGCGCAACATAAGTTTGTGACGCGCCCGCCGTAAACATGCCAAATGGCCTGATTTCTGTGATTTTCTGTAAAAAATAGTGAGAGTGTGGCTGTGTATTGTCTTTATCAATAACTCCATTATTAAATATGCGTATATTTTATGAAACGTCATTAAAACATCGCTTAAACCGGCTCTTAACCCTTAGCCCGCCAAATAAATTGTCGTCTGCTATATTTCTCGTCTGCTTCAAGTTTCAAAGTGCTTCAAAGTTGCTCAAAATTGTTGTCCGAGTGTCAAACAGCTTGGATCCGGATGAGACGCCGAGTTACTCGGCGTCTCATCTGGATCCAAGCTGTTTGCATATGGAGCTATAGTCGTGAGTGGCAGGCTAAGGGTTAAGTATGTAAAGTTTCTATTTTTGCTAAGTATAGTTTTGAAGACTTTTGACCACTTAGAGCCTAAAGCTCATTCTGCTTTACTTTCAACCTACTTTGCTTAGCTACTATCGGCTTTGATGTAGAATTTTTTTTTATGGAACATATACATGTATTCATGAATGTTCAAATGATTGGAACTACTTTCTTCAGTTGAGGAATAAATGAAAGGCAAATCTATGTAGCAATAATGGGTTAATTAACACAGGTTTGAAAACAAAACACTTTCAAATGTGCCTATGTTGTCTATGGCTTTCGTCTTCTACTATATGCCAACGCCAACAATAGCACAGTTTTTGTGACATAGTAAATGTGCTGGCAATCGGACAAGATTTCTCATACTAGCACTGTACTGGTATACCACAACCATTTCCCTTCATGGTCTGTTTTATACCTATTATCACAGACTGTGGATAGTTTAGATTCAGCTCATGTTCAGGAACACCATGTCCATTACCGGCACATGTGTTAAAATTTCATGACTAGAAAAGTTTGGTTTTGTCGGTAGTGTAAAGAAATCTGTTTGTGACAGATATAGCATTGAGATGAGATAGAACAGGTTAAAGGTAGATCATTAGCCATCCTCTATCATGGACCTGACTGGTATTTACATACAATGTTATATGGTCCAGATCAGAAATGCTGATTTTCTTAGAGACTGTTCATGATCTAAATTGTTTGATTCTTGTATTTAGAGTTTTTGTACCATAGTTAGAAATTAACTAATTTTTTCAAGCAAATTGTGACATTGTGGTGTAGACCTTCGTTTTTGAAATACTCCCCTTATCTGGAGCTCTGTGTACAGTCATTATTGTAGACTTTGTATATGAATCTAATAGTACATAATTATGAATAGTATGTTGACTACTACCAATTTTGTATAAAATACAATAATTAAAAAAAAAAAAGGTGAATGCCTAATCTCTAACACAGTTAGTTTTTTAATGCTGAATGAAAATAATGCAGAAAGCTCCTATAGGAGCTTTGTGCATTATTTTCATCCTACATTAAGCAGTCAGCTGTCTGTAGAGGTCTACATGTTTCACACCATTTCAATAAGTGGTGACTTAACCCTTGCCTCAATACAGTTAAAGCTCTCTATTACGACCACTAAATTTTGTCAATTATTAGGGTGTCTAGGATAGGTGACCGCTTAAAGCAAGGTGACAGTGAAACGGAAAGCTCCTTTAGGAGCTTTCTGTTTCACTGTCACCTTGCTTTAAGCTGTCACCTCTGTATTATACTACCAATTAGCATTCGTTTAAGTGATCATATTAGCGAGGTTTTACTGTAGTTATAAGTACAAACCACCTATACCAAACTGTAGTTAAGGTAGGATGCTTCTTAAAGAATGTCGAAGTAAAGCAGAAAGTTTCTTTAGGAGCTTTTGACCTTACTTTCATCTTTAAGCTGCCACCTATACTCGTCGCCGTAATTGAAAAGTCGTTTGTGACACTTGTGTTGATGAGTATGTTGAGGTGCTCCAAGGTGCTTCTATGGAGGAAAGGGTTAAGAGAAGATTGACTGTAAATGATGTACCCCGCTGCCTGACAGAGCAATGGTTGCTTGCCAAACACTGTGATGCTTACACTGCAGGAAAGTGCAAGACTGTCAGGATAGTATCTGCTTGTCATAGCAACTTGTGGATTCACACACCACCATAACGCTTGGAATGCTGGGGGAAAAAATACAGTAAAACCCCTCTAGTATGACCACTAAAACGAAGACTAATTGATTGTATAAAAGACAGGTGACAGCTTAAAGCAAGGTGACAGTAAAACAGAAAGCTCCTGTAGGAGCTTTCTGTTTCACTGTCACCTTACTCTAAGCAGTCACCTGTCGTAATCACCTTATAATTAACATAATTTAGTGGTCGTAATAGAGAGGTTCTACTGTACTGTCTGCAATAATAGTCATCTGGAACTGTTCGAAAATAAGATTTTCTAACGTTTCTTTTTAGATAATCATATGTTTGGAGTGTTAAACAGTTGAGTTCTTAATGAGATACCAAGTTACCCGGTGTCTGATTTGGATCCGAACTCTTTTCAAAGGTTATAATGATTCTGACATTGGCATGCTAATAGTTCACTCCTAGCATGCTAGCGGTAAAACCATGATAATCTTTGCAAATAGCTTGGAACCTAATTAGACGCCACATTATGCTGCATCTCATCAGGGTTTAAACTGTTTAACACTCTGCCCTCGTTTTGAAAAGAAATTTTGAACAATCTAGTAGCAGACAATAGTTGCAATCAAAATAATTACCCACCATGCAACTGCAAGTTAACACTGGAATACCAACACTCTCTACACACATATATACAGTATATTAGTAAGTAGCATAATACAGTCAAACTTCACATATGTGGCCATATTATCCCCTGCCGAAAGGCAGAGGGATACTGTTTTAGGTCTGTCCGTCCGGCTGTCCGTGCGTGCGTGCGTGTGTGTGTGCGTGCGTGCGTTTTCCGTCCGCAACTGTATCTCCGAAACCTATAAACAGATTTGGATTAAACTTGGTATACTTATTTGTCATCATAGGAGCACCGTGGGAAATCAAAAAAATTTCAGAAAATTTTAGGAATTTATGAGTTATCTGCCCTTTTTGTGTTAAAAATTGCGTCCGTCACGTTTTCCGTCCGCAACTGTATCTCCGAAACCTATTAACAGATTTGGATTAAACTTGGTATACTTATTTGTCATCATAGGAGCACCGTGGGAAATCAAAAAAATTTCAGAAAATTTTAGGAATTTATGAGTTATCTGCCCTTTTTGTGTTAAAAATGCCATATTTAACAGTTTTTACACTCTAGCAACTACAGTATTCAACATATTTTGTTTATACTTGCACACATTGTCTATAAGTACAAGTTCTTGCAGGTGTGCAATTATTGTAAAAAAAGGATACTTGTGACAAGAGTTATCTGCCCTTGATGTACTTAGAAAATGCTTTATTTTGGTATTGTTTACATACTAGAGCCTATAAATATGCATGGATTTTTGAAAAAACTTTCTTGAATTATGTATGGCTATTAGTTTTCAAATGAATTTGATTATTGTTGAAAACGGAGAAATTAGTCATGAGTTATCTGCCCTTGATAAGTAAAAAAAGCCATATTTAACTGTTTTTACTCTCTGGCAACTACAATTATGAATGGATTTAAATGATACTTGCACACGATGTCTATAAGTAAAAGTTCTTGAAGGTGTGCAATTATTGTCAAAAAAGGATACTTGTGGCAATAGTTATCTGCCCTTGATGTACTTTGAAATGATAGAAAATGCTTTATTTTAAAATTGTTTACATCCTAGTATCTATAAATATGCATGAATTTTGATAAAACAAATTCTTAAACTATGTATGGCTATTAGTTTTCAAATAATTGTTATCATTTTTGAAAACGGAGAAACTAGTCAACAGTTATCTGCCCTTGATGAGTAAAAAAACACCATATTTAACAGTTTTTACCATCTAGAAACTACAGTCTTTAATGGATTTTGATTTAACTTACACATGATGCAAAATAGGATACTTTGTGGCAAGAGTTATCTGCCCTTTATGTACTTAGTAATGCTCAACATGGCTTTATTGTGTACAAATGTGAATGGATTTTGAAAAAAAAATTAAATCATATATGGCTATTATTTATAGAATGAGTTCAATTATTATCGAAAATGTGCAAATTAGTCAAGAATACTCTGCCCTTGATGAGTTGAAAATGTGTTTACACAATTATAAGTTCTTGAAAGTGTTTAATTACTGTTGAATTTGAATCAAGAGTTACCTGCCCCTGTCATACTTAGATTTATAATGCTACAAACGGCTTTATTTTTTGTATTGTTTAGGCTTTAAAATGTACAAAATTGAATGGATTTTTATAAAACTTTGTTAAAAGCTTTTGAATGTTGATCTTTAAAGACAGGTGATCACCATTTGCCCCTTCCTCCCACAATAAAGTTTGCCACTTTCTTCTGGACAATCGCTGCGGCAGGGGATATCAGCTCTAAGGTGCTTGTTTATTCAAGAAGGCTGAAGGATCTCTAAATACAACTATTTTCTTGAGTGGATGATACATTAACCCCAGGGTTCATTCTAGGATTGAATTTGGTGGGGCCCCTAAGGGCCCCTCCTTGACAAAAAGGTGGGGTCATAGTGACTCGAAGGGGGGCCATAATGAAACTTTAAAGATTTTCTTACCCGTTGCCCTCCTCATCAGCAGTAAATCTTTTCCATTAACTTATTATTTACTTCAAAATTGCAATAAACTCTTTAATTGTCTGAACAAATAACATATTTACAATAATTTTGACTGGTTAATGTTCTGTTTAAGCAGAGAACATAGCACTTTTTGGAAATCATTTTCAGAGACAGGTCTCCCCTCTGACTATGTCATTAACTCAGTCTGGTCACAGACAGTCTATTAAGAGTACTGTTCCTATAATTTTAAAGAATCAACAGTCATAGCATTATTATTTTGTGCTTCAAACAAAGTGAGCAAGTAATTACATATCTTTACTGTCCCCCGTAGCCATTTGTAATTTGACTGCCACGATACCTGGAATCCACGGGCGTTCTCTTTCTTTTTTGCCTCTTTAACAGTAGTGCATGGCGATTTACTTCTCTAAGATGAATGAACTGCCTTTTCAGAAGCGTTTTCATTGTTATTTAAGCCGAATTTCTTTGAAGGCGGCAATACTTTTAATTTTTCTCTTAGACGCCATTTGTATACACAACGGTAACCCGTTACGAAAGACGCGAATCGATTGGCTGATATCAATTCAACAGCCAATCAGATAAACTTATACATAAAGCATGGTAAAGACTAAACCAGAGCAGAATTCGGCATGGGCTACTCGGACACGGCTATAATTCGGAATTTGCGGTCCGATTTTCGGGCGCACCGGAATCCCGCGTCAACGTATTTATGATGCGCCGGATTTAATTTTTTAGCGCCAATGACCCCATACATTACTAAAACTAAATTCTTTATTTCTGCTTTAAACCCTATGGTGACACTATACTCATTAGAATCGTCTTGAAGAGTAACACCATAGGATTTGATGCTAAAAAAGGTGAAAAATGTTAAGATTTGTGCAGTTTACTCCCTCTTATCTGGAGCCCTGGACTAGGTGGGAAAAGGCATATTTATGTTGAAGTGGTTATAGAAAGAGACATGTATGATTTCCACTGTCAAAGTTGCAATGATGTATCAAACACAACATATGATGACAGTTATTGGGATGCTTATAGAAAGTGGTTGACTTGACCCTTTTCTTCAATGTCATTAGCGCATGTATATCAAACAGATTCAACATAATGATTATGTAGAACGAGTAAAATACAGAATATGGTGACAGGTCTTATAGGAGCTGTCCTCAGCCGGAGTCAACTGTAAACTAGTCAATCACAAGATAATTGCAGTCTTTTTAACAATTCAGCATTTTGATTATAAAGTACTACTTGAGTCCTGGATATATATCGAAGAGCAATCATAGAATTTTGCTTGTAAGTCCCATTGAGCTTGCATAAATATTTGTATTTTACAAAACTGGAAAAAGGTTTTAACATAAGCAAAGTAAAAAGGTTTAAGCATAAACAACATGTGTTGGACATCTGCTTTAGACAAGGGCATACAAATTGAATAACGAATCAGTTAACTCATGACTTTATACAGTTTTTCGCTTTTAATTTAATCCTTCACTGAAGAAAACAGTTTCACTTTATAAAGTCATGATTATTAAATTTATTATCCATAAGAAATATTTTTCATATCCTAGCAGATGATAGCATAAAGTTAGTAGGTTGAAAGTCAAGCAGAATGTGCCGTACGGCACATTCTGCTTTCCTTTCAACAGTTCTTCAACTGGCCTTAAGGCACATTCTGCTTTATGTTCAACAGTTTTTCAAGTGGTCTTAAGGCACATTCTGCTTTCCTTTTGAACAGTTCTTCAAGTGGTCTTAAGGCACATTCTGCTTTATGTTCAACAGTTCTTCAAGTGGTCACATGTCTTCAGAACTAGAAACAGTCTATGGAGTAAAGGGTTGAACAGCAGAAGTATAATATTGGCAAAGAATATGCTTCTGTGGCAAGATATCATTTCCCTGTCTTATTGGCAGAGAAAGCATTGTTTGTATCTGACCCTTGACCCCGATTCCTCTTTCAGAATCATTAGGCCTGTCAAACCCTTGATTAATGTGAAAGGAACATAAGGCACATGGTTATTTAACTCACAATACAGCATGCAAGTTATAATGGAAACTAAGCATTCTGGCAGCCTGTTCTCCTCTTAATATTTCAACATAATTGATAAAGCAGATGATTTGATGGTTTTATTGACATGAAGCATAACTCCTAACCCTTGTAATGCTGGAACCACATGTATGTATTTAAATCACTTGTAAACAGTGTAGACCCAGATCAGAGGCCCCCTGAAAGAGATCAGGTTAACAAGTTAGGTTCTATGTTTGATAAAAAGTCACCCCTGGAAGATTTAGACTTTGGCAAGCCAGTGTGCAGAAATTATTTATCTTCCCTATGCAGATTTAAGGTCAAGGTCACATTTAAAGGTCATAGGACTGAGACTTAATTTTTGTGTCTGTTCCACATACTATTGGAAGTATTTTCATTAAACTGTGATCAAATGTTAACCTTAGTAGATTCAGATGTGCACAGAATCTGTAAAACAATCACGCCAACTCAAAGTCAAGGTCACAATAATTTATGAGTCTTAAATTTCATGTCTGATTCATATACATGATTGTTTACTTTACCTATGGAATATTTTTATGAACATTTAGTAGATGTTCACCTTTGTGAGAATTTAAGTTTGCTCAGATTACTCATCTATACATAGTCAAGGTCACAGTTGAAGGTTATTGGATCGAGTCTTGAATTTCTTGTCCATTTCGTATCTCCTTTACCCCTGGAAGGATTTCCATTATACTGGTCAAATGTGTGCTTTTAATACTGAACTGATGTGCAGAGCTTTTAAAGCAACCATATCAACTCAAAGTCAAGGTCACAAGCCTGCTTATAGAGGTCAAATGTTCTCCACAGTGACATGCTGTGAATGACCCATAACTCGACCATGCCGTCTCAAAAGTCCTCCACTTAAATTCCAACTAGAGACATTGTGAATCAAAGTCTGGAACACGTACTAACCTTTTGGTTACACCGTACCTTATTAATCTAATAAATGTCCCACCAATTTGACTCATTCTGCTCCTGTTTATACCCTTTACCCAATAACCAATTTCTAGTTTCAAAAACTGATTACTTAAAGCAGGTTGAAAGTAAAGCAGAATGTACCTGAGGGTGCATTCTGCTTTACTTTCAATCTGCTTTAACTACCATCTGCAAGGATTTAAAAAGTATTTCTTATGTTCATGATTGTACAAATAAGAACTATTTTCTTCAATGGATGAATAAATGCGCTAAAAGGCTCTTCTATGAGAGAAAGGGTTAAAGCAATAGTAATGCTACAGTAAATCAAGTTTGTGCCCAGTTATATTTTATATCTGTATTATAAGAGTCCTGATGGGACTCAGTTCTGCCTGTGCAGATATTCAAGATGTCTTAACTGGCATGATATCAGCTCATCTGCTGTGTGTTACTCTATAGTACCTTCTTACAGTACGGCATGTGTTGATCAACCATACCAGAGATGATTATATGGTCTTTTTGATAGAGATTGTTGCTTACTGCAGGAAAACTACAATGCCAGAAGCTCCCGTCTACATTACCGTTGGTCTTGCATTAAGGAGTCGCAAGTAATGCTGTATAAAATGGCAACCTTGCACAGGTTTGACTGTATGTTATGTGTCCTTGAGGAAAAAATGCTCATTAGGATTCACTAGATGTTTCGGGTTCTGATAACATTACACAGTAAACCGCTCTAAAACAACCTCTTAAAAGAAGGCTTATTGATTTTATGAAAGAAAGGTGTTTGCTTAAAAGTAAGGTGAAAGTAAAACAGAAAGCTCCAATAGGAGCTTTCTGTTTTACTTTCACCTTACTTTTAAGCAAACACCTGCCTAAATTACTAATTAGTTAGCTTTTAATGGTCATAAAAAGGGGGGTATACTGTATACTCAGTGGAAAAAGTTGTCAGCAAACTATAGTCGATGTATATATCTCGGGGAGGGGATGGGATTGTTAATTCTAGGATACCACACAGTCAAAATTGTCAGGCAGGCAGACACCCTGTTAACCTCTTTCTCCTCTTAAGCCCCATATACCATTATATAGCCTAGGATAATAGCCAAATGCATAGGACCCCTTTACCCCTTCCTCATCATAAAGTTCCAAAAATGTATCATCTGAAGTTGTTGAATACAGATGGTACGATTGACTTTTAACGTCTTTCATTTACTCCTGCACTAAAGAACATTCTTCCAATTTATACAATCTCGAAGATGTATAATAAGAAATATTTTCTATATTCTAGTTGGTTGTACATAGCTTAAACAGGCTGAAAGTAAAGCAGAATGTGCCTTAAGGCACATTCTGCTTTACTTTCAGCCTGCTTTAAGTGGTCACTAGTCTTCGCAAATAGAAACATGCTATGGGGTAATGGGTTAATATAAGTTGAAAGTCAAGCAGATTCGAAAGCCTTGAATACAGTTTGAACTTTTGACTATGGAGGAAAGAGTTAAACCAAGAAGGATAAAGTTGCTGTGGGGTGGGGGGCTCCTTGGCCAAGTGACTAATAGTCACTCGGACCTACAATCACTTAGCTACTCAAAGCTGTGCACAGGTTCAAATCCCCCTCTGGGTACTTGGGATATGTTTCTATTATGGCAGGATAAGGGTTGTAGTGTGTTAACTATAATAAAAAAAAAAACATGCAGATCTAATATGTGATTATACAGTGATATCTGCCTCTCAAGCATCTACCTATCTGAGTGCAGGGATGTTCATCAGGACCTAGTTACAAGCATGAAAATGGTTTTTGTGAGGAATTTTGTTCAAAAGCCTAAAATATCTTGTAGATCTACGAGGGAAATGGTTGTAGACTTATGCTGAAATCCATCATTAGTTATAGAATTAGTGTCCCATAAAGTTTTCAAATTAAATGTGATTACCAAATAATTCATAGTTAAGATGAATTAAATTAACCTATTTATGCCTGGATTTTGGAATAAACTCTACTAAACTTATGATTGTGCTTGCTGCAAGATTTCATTTATTAACAAACAATGGTGATTTTAGGATACTGCAGTGCTATTTCATACAGCAGAACATTTAAATAGCAAACAGTGCAGACTGTTATTATGTGGTGTCTCATCGGGTCTACACTGTTTATCAATGTCCCCTTTAACTCATTGAGCTTTAGTGACGCATATATGCATCCTTTCCCAAATATGCACCTGTGAAGAGTACACTTGTCCTATGCAAACAGTGAAGTCCCTGACCAGAGGGCTCCTGCAGGAGCCCTCTGATCAGGGACTTCACTGTTTGTCATTTTGCAATTTATTACAATAAACCCCAATCCTAAATAAACATGTAGTCTAAAATGGACCAGTCATTATATTGCAAACTGGATTTGTCCTCTGGAAGTTTCAGGGGATAATGAGTTAATAGACAGTAGATTTAAATGGGTTTAGCAGCTACTTGTCATAAGAGCTTGCTATGTATTAACTCATTGACCCATTATATGTGTGCCACATGTTTGCATCTTTTACAATCCGTTCAGGAGCCCTCTGATAAGGTCTGCACTGTTTGTCATTTTGAAATGTATTTAAAAAAACAATCTTAAATTGTCAAATATAGACTTGACCTGGTTCGATATTGGGACCAGCTCCAGATAAGAGGGAGTATTTTTTGTTTAACTACACAAATCCAATATTTTCTCACTCATTTTAGCATCAAATCCTATGTTGTTACTACTCATTAGAATCGTCTCTTCGAGACGATTCTAATGAGTAGTGACACCATAGGGTTTAAAGCAGAAATAAAGATTTTAGTTTTTGTAATACTCCCCCTTTCTGGAGCCCTATTTGGGATTGTTCAGTCGAAGGGATCAATGAGTTGAAGAGAGTACAGTGACTTCCAGTGTTTGGGATTCCACTGAAGAGGTTACCAAAACACGAGGCTTAACGGGATTGATTTTTCCAATACCCAAATGCAAATTTATCTGAATGAAATGAGGCTTAAGTTGAAAAAAAGATATGTCAGGCAGCTCAAAGAAAGAAGTGATGAACTGATGATTGGAAGCTGTGTTGTTAGATAATTGAATTGTAATGTAATTTATGTCACACAGTGGCTCGCATAGAGTTTTACAGTGGAGTAAAACTATTTATTTGCCAATAATCAAATTTATTTCAATAGCAGTTTGGAGCCAGATCAGATGTCAGGTAACTCAGCACCTGATCAGGCTCTAAACTGTTTGCCACTCCGATAATGAATCAAGTTTCAATGACCTGTCATTTCCTGTGTTTAATCGCAATTGTATTTGCATTTATAATTTAATTTCGTTTAACTCTTTAGCTGCCAAATTGACTGTGAGATTTTTACCTCTTCACCGTTTTATAGTCATCTGCTTCAATTTTGTTGTTTCCAAGTAAGATTCAATGAAGAATGACTTAAAACATATTGATAGTGTCAAACAGTTTGGATCGTAATCAGAGGCCGCATGATGCGGTGTGACCGCCGGTGTCTGGTCAGGATCCAAACTGTTTGCAAAGTTGCCTTTTGGTGCCAAAAAACCATGAGCAGTGATAATTTGACGTGTGCATCCTGAGTCCTATACTCATTGAATTTGCCAAGGACTCATTATTTAAAAAGTTGCGAGTCCCATGGACCCATAGCTTGCCTTAGTTATTAAACTATTACTCATAAGCAAATAGTAGCTTAAAGCAGGTTGAAAGAAAAGCAGAATGTGCCTTAAGGCACATTCTGCTTTTCTTTCAACCTGCTTTAAGTGGTCATCTGTCTTCAAAACTAGAAACAAGTTAAGGGGATTTGGGTTAATTTTTCACCTCAAGGACCCCATGTTTGTCTAAAGGACTCATTGTTTTACAGAATGTGCATCCCGAGGACTCATTCATCTGATTTCTAAAATTATCACTGCATGAGCAGTGAAAAACAGTGAAAAAGTATCAATATTATGATAAAGGAAAACATGTATCCAGCTAACCCTAAACACTTGGCTGTGTAATAGTAAACAAGTATCTGTCATACATGGGGGGGCTGGCTTCTGTTTTCCAGATCATACACTGTCAGAACCACCGTGCTATACAGTCCGAACTTGTATATTCACACTTAGCATCCTGGGTAATGTTTTTGCCTGCAACAATTGTCATCTGCTAACCATTTTAAAATTTCTTTTTAAAATGGGATGAGAGTGTCAAACAGTTTGGATCATTCATAATGAGATGTGACGTCTCATCAGTCTCCTAATTGCTTGCAAACATTATCATGGTTTCAATGCTATCAGGCTAAGAATTCAGCAGCTACTCTTATAAGAATCATTGGGTGCTTAATGCAAGACAAATATAAAACAAAGCTCCAATCGGACCTTTCTGCTTTACTTTGTCCTGCATTAAGCTGCCAACAGCATTTAAGAAGGTTGAATCATCCATTTAGAGTGGTGGCTTTGGAGGAGTTTGACTGTTACAGCGGGTGTACATGGGAGAAAGTAGAGTTGTTAGTAAATACCAGTACTTGGTTATGTTCACCTGTCTAGAACCATTCCTCCATATAGAAATAAGAAACACATTGGAGCACAACTACCTACAGGACTCCTACAATTGAAAAAAGTTTATTCATTTAATGAATAGTCTGATGGCAGCTTAAAGCAAGATGAAGAAACCTGCCATAAAACCGTCTTTTAAAGGCAAGTTGCTAGATAAAGCAAGGTGAGACTGAAACAAAAAGCTCTTATAGGAGCTTTTTATTTACTTTCATTTTGCTTTCATTTAGTCTCAGGGGTGAATGTGTTAATTAATGCAGAAAAAAGCTGATGTGGGAAATTTCTACATTACTTTTGTCCTGCATTATAAGATGCCAATTCTCTTGTGATATAGTGATATAGACTATAGTGAGTAGTTACCACTTATCACAGGTTTTATTGTTCATTTATTTTCCACTTTATCCAAGACCTGTCCTGTCTTTGTCTATTTCCCCCAACTAAAAGTCCAGTTGAATTCTCCCAAGTTAAATTAAATGTGCGTTCATAGAATAGCTAGTTTATAACTATTTGTCAGAATTTGAATGCGGATCGGTGGTTCTACCCAGTTGCCTATTGTGCCTGAAACAGTGCATAAAGGACTTCTGGGGTCTTCCTCCACCTGTAAATAGCTGGACGTCGCGATATGACTGAAATATTGTTGAAAGCGACGTAAAATCAAAACAAATCAAATCAAATCTAAATGAGTAGCACACCAAAGGAAAGGGTGCAGAAATACAGATTTTAGTTTTTGAAATAATCTCCTTGGTACCATGTACACCCCCATACACCTGGCTTAGGCCTTGATATATTGCATACATTTGTTTCAGGCAGGTGCAAAATATGGTTAATTGGCAATTTGCTGTCTTTCTTAACTGCACTTCAACAACAAAAAATGTAGAGCAGTTCAATTATGTGGTTTGTTGCATAAGTTTATGATCTAAGCATTTGAATTGAAACTGCTTTTCCAAGAAGGTAAAGTTTGCTATAGGTGTTTACAGTAAAGCCTGTGTTAAGCGACAGCTTAAAACATGATTTATTGGTAGGCTTATGTAAAAGTCCGCAGCTTAATGCAGGACTAAAGTAATGCAGAAAGCTCCTATAGGTGTTTTCTGCATTGTTTTTGTCCTGCATTAAGCAATAACTTTTATTTAAGGATCCTCATGTCTTATTTAACAATCAGTGGCCATTTAACACAGGATTTACTGTATACAGTCGGACTTCTCAAGTGGACACTCTAAACAAGGTTATAATTTTGCATTCTTGTAGAAACATTACTGTGTTATAAATTACATGACAACAGTAATGCAAAAAAGCTCATAATGTATCCTGCATTAACTCTTTCCTCCCTGAAACTTTAAATGGACAATGCCAGTGCCCATTATAGTCTAGTCCATTTCTGACTTTTAAGGGTTGTATTTGTCAATATTTGGAATTATAACAAACAGTGAAGACCCTGATCAGAGGGCTCCTTTCGGAGCCCTCTGATCTGGGTCTTCACTGTTTGCATAGGACAAGGGTACTATTCACATGTACACTGTCTGGAAAGGACGCCTATAAGCGGGACTAGGGTTCAAAGGGTTAAACTGCAACCTGTCTTAACCCATTACCCCATACCAGCTGTTTCTAGTTTTGAAAAAGTGATCACCACTTAAAGCAAGTGGAAAGTAAAGCAGAATGCGCCTCAAGGCACATTCTGCTTTACTTTCAGCCTGCTTTAAGCTACCATTGCTAGGATATAGAAAATAGTTGTAAGGGTGTATATTATATTCTTGACCGTTTAAATTGTAATTATTTTCTTCAGTGGAGTAATAGAGTGAAGGCGTAAAAAGGGGGTTTATGGGGATGTTGGACCATGCTTTATTACCAAATATCAGTTTCACTATATCAATATGATGAGTATGCATGTAACAAGGA
Organism: Gari tellinella; assembly: GCA_922989275.2. Taxonomy (NCBI): domain Eukaryota; kingdom Metazoa; phylum Mollusca; class Bivalvia; order Cardiida; family Psammobiidae; genus Gari; species Gari tellinella. The sequence goes on from OV277858.1 coordinate 61,496,271, forward strand.
ACTGATAGATCTTGCAGTTCTAAGCTTCATTGTACATTGTCTTGCATACTTTCATATAGGCATGAAACTCATCATATGTTACTTTTAACCCTTTAATTCTTAGAACCTTATTTAGTCACGCATATTTGCATCATTTGCAAATAGTGCACCTGTGGTGAGTACACTTGTCCTATGCAAACAGTGACTACTCTGATCAGAGGGCTCCTTAAGGAGCCCTCTGATCAGGGTATACACTGTTTGTCATTTTGATATAAATTGTAAAAATCTACCCAAAAAAGTCAAAATATGGACTAAACTGAATTGAAATCTAGATTTGTCCATTTGAGGTTTTCACTCAGGGAGGAAAGGATTAAATGAACCCACCATTATAGTGGGTACTTGTGTTAACAAGGTCATCACCACCATCCTATTATCCCAGAGTGTGATTGTCTGTCAGAGCCTATACACAGCTCTAGTACTGACGATATCACCAACGATCACTCTCACTGTTACACCTGGAGAAACAAACCTTGATGCCTCTCTCATCATCACATACAGTATAGACTATGATACATGTAACATATATCATAGTCTGGCTACATAGCAGAGATGGCAAGCTTCATATACAGTGCTCCCCCTCTACAACAACACCCATAGGGAACTAGACTATGATACATGTAACATATATCATAGTCTGGCTACATAGCAGAGATGGCAAGCTTCATATACAGTGCTCCCCCTCTACAACAACACCCATAGGGAACTAGACTATGATACATGTAACATATATCATAGTCTGGCTACATAGCAGAGATGGCAAGCTTCATATACAGTGCTCCCACTCTACAACAACACCCATAGGGAACTAGACTATGATACATGTAACATATATCATAGTCTGGCTACATAGCAGAGATGGCAAGCTTCATATACAGTGCTCCCACTCTACAACAACACCCATAGGGAACTAGACTATGATACATGTAACATATATCATAGTCTGGCTACATAGCAGAGATCAGGCAAGCTTCATATACAGTGCTCCCACTCTACAACAACACCCATAGGGAACTAGACTATGATACATGTAACATATATCATAGTCTGGCTACATAGCAGAGATGGCAAGCTTCATATACAGTGCTCCCCCTCTACAACAACACCCATAGGGAACTAGACTATGATACATGTAACATATATCATAGTCTGGCTACATAGCAGAGATGGCAAGCTTCATATACAGTGCTCCCACTCTACAACAACACCCATAGGGAACTAGACTATGATACATGTAACATATATCATAGTCTGGCTACATAGCAGAGATCAGGCAAGCTTCATATACAGTGCTCCCACTCTACAACAACACCCATAGGGAACTAGACTATGATACATGTAACATATATCATAGTCTGGCTACATAGCAGAGATCAGGCAAGCTTCATATACAGTGCTCCCCCTCTACAACAACACCCATAGGGAACTAGACTATGATACATGTAACATATATCATAGTCTGGCTACATAGCAGAGATGGCAAGCTTCATATACAGTGCTCCCACTCTACAACAACACCCATAGGGAACTAGACTATGATACATGTAACATATATCATAGTCTGGCTACATAGCAGAGATCAGGCAAGCTTCATATACAGTGCTCCCCCTCTACAACAACACCCATAGGGAACTAGACTATGATACATGTAACATATATTCATAGTCTGGCTACATAGCAGAGATCAGGCAAACTTCCTTCAGTGACTCATCTCTACAACAGCACCCAGTGGGAGAACAGATTGTTTATGTTGTTTGGAGGGAGTCGTTATAGGAGGGAAAATTATGACTTTGCTTACATTAATTAAATTTTGCAAACAGCTTGAATCCAATGTGGTGTCTGATCTGGATTCAAGCTGTTTGTCACTCGTCATTATATTCTATAAAAAAGTCCACTTATATGTAACTTTGAGAAAAAATGACAGAGGACAATTTAAAGCAGATGATATTGCAGCAGTAAAAACGTTAGACAATTTCTGACATACATGTCCTGTTTAGGGAACTGGGGCAAGGGTCGTTGTAAGGAGGGCGTCATTGTCAGGGAGGGAACACTGTAGTAGAACCTGTGTTCAGCAAATAACCCCATAGCCTGTTTAAAGTTTTGAAGACAAATGTCCACTTAAAGCAGGTTGAAAGTAAAGCAGATGATCACTGAACTCGCAAGAGAAATGAAAGAAGAAACAAGCATGCCAGTGTTGCCAGACTTGGCAAGTCTACACCACTGTATGAGTTTAGCATGTTAATCAATCATACCAGCAGTTTAGCCCTATGAGATGCCCAAACCTCTTGTACTAGTCAATATATTACCTTTACAGTGCTGGAACCAGATCTATCCAACCTTTGCAAACAGTGTAGACCCAGGTCAGATGGCTCTGAAGGAGTCACCTCAGTCTGCACTGTTTATCATACGTCCAAATATTATGGGTACAAACCTTGAGAGTCAATTTAACCATTTGCTCCTTATATACATCATACATGTACATATATTTTACAGATTTAATTAACTCCTCCACTGAAGAAAATAATTCCATGCAGTAATGAATTTGCAACATAAGAAATAGTTCCTGTTTTCCTAGAATATGCTAGTTTATAGCAGGCTGAAAGTAAAGAAGAATGGCATTGTCCCTTAAGGCACACTCTGCTTTATTTTCAACCTGCTTTAAGTGGTCACGTGTCATTAACCCTTTTCCCAATAACCCGTTTATAACATTAAATACAGGTGATCACTTAAAGCAGGTTGAAAGTAAAGCAGAATGTGCCTTAAGGCACATTCTGCTTTACTTTCAGCCTGCTTTAAACTACCATCTGCTAGGCTATATAAAAATATTTGTTATAATTGTTCATGAAGGTATTAACTGGAACTATTTTCTTCAGCGGAGGAATAAATTAAATATGCTTAAAGTCCGTCTATGGGGGAAAGGGTTAAGACTAGAAACAGAGCAAGGAATGTGAACAGTATCTGTTTATAGGGTTTAGAGCATTACTAAGAGCAAACAAGTAGAAAACTGACAGAAACTGTCTCTCTCAAATATAACACTTAGTTTATCTCATTTATAATGTATGAATATGTTGCTGTCTCAAAATAAGTGTTACAATTTTTACTTAAGTGCTGACTATGTCTACTGTCAGATGAAAATATATAGTAAAACATGTACGAGTGGGTATTCAATGACAAAGCATGAAGCTCTTATGTGATTTATGTTTAATGCAGAATAAAAGTAATGCAGAAAGCTCCAGAAAGGGATAGTGTATGTATGGAATTCACATTGCAAAATCTCATTGAAGTTATTTCTAGAAACCTGGCAGTACAAGAACCAAGAAACAAAACATTCAATGCAGTTCAAGTAAATTGTATTGACCTCAAGTACAATCTATATTGGAGCTTGCCAGTGGGAATGTAAATTTTTAAGGATTGTTGTAAATAGACATATACTGTTTTAAAACACAAACTTGTAAATAGATGGAGCTCATACTGTTTTAAGACACAGATTTATTTTATTGCCTTGACAATTGTTGGTGAGTACAGTATAACCTCTCTATAATGACCACTAAAAAGAAGGCTAATTGATTGTATCAAAGACAGCTTAGAGCAAGGTGACAGGCTAGTAAAACAGAAACTCCAAAAGGAGCAATCTGTTTTACTGTCACCTTGCTTTAGCGGACACCTGTTGTAAACACCCAATAATTAACACAATTTAGAGGTTGTAATACTGTACTTAATAATGGCTAATATGCTCTAATATGCTCTCTGTATTCACTATTCAGTGAATCGAAGAGCTTTAGATTAACCCATTACCCTATCGCTTGTTTCTAGTTTTGAAGATATGTGACCTTTAAAGCAGGTTGAAAGTTAAGCAGAATGCGCCCTAAGGCGCATTCTGCTTTACTTTCAACCTGCTTTAAGCAATTATCTGCTAGAATATAGAAGACATTTCTTATGATACATAATTATTCATGACTGTATAAAAGGGAACATCGGGTACCGTCGTTTTGGCGTATAAACATATTCCTGCATGGTGGAAAGTCGCTACACCGGCGAGTAATTTACATAAAAAGACATTGAATAGCACAGTTTACCCCGTATTGATCAATCAATGAACTCTGAACAAGCTTACTTTTCAACATCAACAGAAATTCTGCTTGCTGGCTACCATTTTGTCTGATTGTTAACCGAATGAATTACGCGATCTGATTGGACGGCGAACGCAGGGAGCCACTGGTTAAAAATAATACCGGAATAGCCCATGTTCGCCGTCCAATCAGATCGCGTCTTACATTCGGTTAACAATCAGACAAAAATATTTTATAAATCCTAGCAGAGGGTAGCTTAAAGCAGGCTTAAAGTAAAGCAGAATGCACCCTAAGGTGCATTCTGCTTTACTTTCAACCTTCTTTAAGTGGTTACATGTCTTCAAACTAGAAATTCCAGCTGGCTTGGGGAAGGTCGGTCCTACCCAGTTGCCGATTTGTGCCTGAAACAGTGCATAAATGACTTCTGGGGTCTTCCTCCACCTATAATTAGCTGGACGTCGCGATATGACTGAAATACTGTTGAAAGCGACATAAAATCAAAACAAATCAAATCGAATCCAAACTAGAAACAGGCTATTGAGTATAGGGTTAAAAATATTGTTTGTGGGACAATAACTCCACCTCACTCTATCTCTCTCTCACTGAGGCAAACGAAGTAAAAATTTGATTTGTTTGATTGCAGGGAGGAAGAAGCTATAAATCTCGAAGGTCTGAATGTGTCACAGATGAAGGAGATGCGGGACAAGGCTGAGAAACATGTATTCCAGGCTGAAGTGGACCGTATGATGAAACTCATCATCAACTCCCTCTACAAGAACAAAGAGGTTAGTACAAACAATCAGAAAAGATCAAATCTGACCAATCAAATCTCAGATTCAGTTCATAGTCTTTGTAACCTTCGACCCATATAAGAGCTCCAGATACGAGGGAGTAAACCCAGGTTTTCCAACATTTTCTTCTTTATATCTGCATCAAACCCTATGGTGCGACTGCTCATTAGAATCATCTGGGAGACAAGTCTAATGAGTAGTCACATAGAGTTTGGAGGAGACAAATGGGAGACTATTGAAAAGTTTCATTGCTCTTAACTGGAACCCTGATGAGTGCACTAAGCCATATCAGACAAATTCGAGGGTACAGTCCAACCTTTATGAAGCAACCAATCAAAATAAGATACTTAAAATTTTGTATTGTTTATGACAGGTGACAGTTTAATGCGGGCTAAAGTAATTCAGATAGAACTCTCAGTGTAACTTTTGCCCTACCTGACTCTTTATAATCACAATCCACATTCAGTGGTTGCTTAACCCTTTCCCCCATAGAAGCCTATTTTAGTGCATGTATTTTACTGAGCCATTGAAGAAAAATAGTTCCAATTATTATACAGCAATACACATGTACCATTGAAATGTTTTCTATACATATATGCAGATAGTAGCTTAAAGCAGACTGAAAGTAAAGCAGAATGTGCCTTAAGGCCCATTCTGCTTTACTTTCAACCTGCTTTGAGGCACATTCTGCTTTACTTTCAACCTGCCTTAAGCCACATTTTGCTTTACTTTCAACCTGCTTTAAGGCACATTCTGCTTTACTTTGAACCTGCTTTACTTTCAACCTGCTTTAAAAACTTGCCTGTCTTCAAAACTATAGACAGGTTATGGGGTAAAGGGTTGGCACAGGTTTGACTAAACATGTACCATTCCAAGATATCTGTAAAGTTAGTATCAGAAGGTATTAGAACTTTTAATCCCTAACCCTTATAAATACACCTCACCTCTTGACTGACTGAGGCAAACAGTTTTGAATCTAATCGCACACCGCTGTAGGGGTGGGATGGGGGTCTTTGAACAGGATCCAAACTGTTTGCCACTTGTCTGTAGGTTTCCTCAAATTAAGAAATCATTGAAGCTGAAAAAATTAGTCTTTTTGCAGAAAACTGTAAAGCAGACGATACTATGATTAGTTATAAATATTTATATCTCCAATGATTTTGATAAACTTCTAAAAATAGATGGAGGAATTTCTGGTGGTGAAGCTCGACATGCACTTACATGTTAGCCAGACTGGTACAATCATCTGCATTAACCCTTTAAAATACCCCATAGAAGCACCTTTTAGCACATTTAATTTATTCCTCCACTGAAGAAAATAGTTTCAATTTATACGGTCAAGATTATGCACCATTGGAATTTTTTTCTGTTTTCTAGCAGATAATATCTTGAAGCAGGCTGAAAGTAAAGCAGAATGTGCCTTAATGCGCATTCTGCTTTTACTTTCAAGTTTAAACCTGTTTTAAGTGGGCACCTGTCTTCAAAACTAGAAACAAGCTATGGGGAAAAGGGTTTAGCAACAAACCATTAGTAAATACAGACTGGTTACTACAAACAGCTGCATAAAGGCTTAAAACAGTTTAACAGGTTTTGATTGAGAAATTGATAGGAATAAATTGAACAAACAAGTTCTAAGATAGCATCTACATTTTCAATTGGGAAATAGTGTTGAGGACATTAAGGGCATTGTGGTAAAACTTCTATTAACTGTTACTACAAAACACACGTAAAGTTGAACAGTTTTTGTCAAGTGTTTAAGACCTGCTGTAACCATTTGAATATCTATGTTTGAGACGAGTATTAACCCATTACCCCATAGCCAATTTCTAGTTATAAAGTCAATTGACCACTTAAAGCAGATTGAAGGTAAAGCAAAATGTGCCTTAAGGCACATTCTGCTTTACTTTCAGCCTGCTTTAAGCTACCATCTGCTCAGATATAAAAAATATTTGTAAGGTAGTATATTCATTACTGTATAAAATAGAATTATTATCTTCAGTGGAGGAATAAATTGAAGGAGTAAAGAGGCATATTTATGGGATAATGGGTTAAAAGACAAACAGGAATTTAGTTTAGGACATTTTGAGTTGTTAGTATAGTTAAGTTGCCAAAGGTCCAAGAGAGCTCTATGCTGTAAGTAAAAAAAAAAAGGTTGACACTATATTAACTACAAGTTCAAACCCATTAGGGCCATTACCCCATAGCCTGTTTCTATTATAAAAAAAAGTAACCACTTAAAGCAGGCTGAAAGTAAAGCAGAATTCCCCTCAGGTTACATTTTGCTTTACCTTTTGCTAGAATAAAGAAAACATTTCTTATGATACATATACACATTATTATAATGGAAATATTTTCTTCAGTGGAGGAATAGATTAAAGGCATACAAAGATGGTAATTATGAGGTAATGGGTTAATTATACATTGATGAGTTGCACATATGATGGCATCTTTACCAGTGTCTATTATTGATCTGTTGCAAGAAATCAGTTTGGGCTGGTATTTTTAGAAAGTTTTGACTGCGTTCAAATGAGACTGCCATCGTTCCCATGAAAATTGAGCCAAATAGTGAGAAACTTGGTTATTTATCATCCAATGATTTAGATTGCATGAGGAGAAGTTAACCCATTATCCTGAGCCTGTTACTAGCATATAAGACAGGCCACCACATAAAGCAGGTTGAAAGTAAAGCACAATGGCACCTGATGGCTCACTCTGTTTTAGTTTTAGCCTGGTTTCAAGCTACCACATGCTAGGATATAGTAAATATTTGTTACTATTCATGAATGTATAAATTAAAACTGTTTTCCTGAGTGGAGGAATAACTTAAAGGCAACTTGATTGGGCTATGGATTAAGCAATTAAATAACAACTGAATGGAAGAAACATTTATTCATTGATAAGACTGATTCTCAGACTGAATTGTCATATATAAATCCAACCCACTATGTATATCATTTTGAGATTTTTTACTATTACAGTGTTAATTAAAACAAAACAAAAAATATTTCCCAAGAATACTCATGTTAGACAGATTCTATTAACCCTTTACCTCCTAGCCTGTTTCTAGTTTTGAAGACAGGTGGCCACTTAAAGCAGGTTGAAAGTAAAGCAGAATGTGCCTTAAGGCACATTCTGCTTCAATTTCAGCCTGCTTTAAGCTAAATTCTGCTAGGCTATATAAAATATTTGTAATGGTAATTGTTTATGAGGGTATAAACTGGAACTATATTTTCCTCTGCGGAGGAATAAATTAAATACGCTAAATGTCGCTTCTATTGGGGAAAAGGTTTAAACACTGATCAACAGCTTCTTCAGGAAGTGTCTGATCTGGGTCTACACTGTTTTTAAAAAGTGTCAGTATAAGCTAAATATATCAGCAGGTGAATTGTCATTAATGTTGATACTTGTTTTATTTCTATTTCAGATTTTCTTGAGAGAATTGATCTCTAATGCTTCTGATGCCTTGGACAAGATTCGTTTCCTCTCTCTGACAGACAAGGGGGCATTGGGAGAAACAGAAGAACTCACCGTGAAAATTAAGGTAATGCTAGCTGTTTGGAAAGTTTATTTATAACACCACCCACCACTGAAGCTTCCCTATTTACATTTTGTAATTGAATTTTAAAGAATAGTCTTGATCCAAGATAGAGAATGCTGAACTCCTGCAGGAAGGCTATGCTATATGTTCTGGAGTCTCAAGAATTCGTTGTTTTGTTATTTCAAACCTTATAGGAACCTTATATAATCCTTTGCAAACAGTGCAGACCCAGATTAACACTTTCCCCCATACACTTGCCCTTTAGCTAATTAAATTTATTCCAACACTGAAGAAAATATTTCCAATTTATACAGTAATGAATATGTATCATAAGAAATATTTTCTATATTCTAGCAGATGATAGCTAATAGCAGGCTGAAAGTAAAGCAGAATGCACCTTCTGCTTTACTTTCAGCCTGCTTTAAGTTGCCACCTGTGTTTGAAAATAGAAGCAGGCTATGGAGTCACAGGTAAAAGGATTCATTAAGGAGTCCTTGTGGTCAGGGTCTGCACTGTTTGTCATAATCTTGTATATGTTGGGGGACAATACACTCAAAAGTTGGCATTGTAAGGCCAGGGAAGCTCTAGTTACTATTTTTAGAATAAGGTCACTGTTTTGGTAAAACTTTGAGATATTTGATACAAGTCTGCCAAATGGAAGATGTTTCTGACAAGAGTAATTGTAAATTCTGAGTGAAGTTACAATATTAACCCTTTCCAATAATACAGGGCTCCAGATAAGAGAGAGTAATCTGAACAAATCCAACACTTTCTCACTCATACAGCATCAAATCCTATGGTGTTACTACTCATTAGAATCATCTCTTCGAGGTGATTCTAATGAGTGGTAACACCATAGGGGTTAAAGCAGAAATAAAGGTTTTAGTTTTTGAAATACTCCCCTTATCTGGAGCCCTGATAATAGCAATACATTGTGGATATTTCTTATGATGCATATTCATGACAGTATAAAGAGGAACTGTTTTCTTCAATGGAGGAGTAAATAAAAGGTGTATTAATAGGGTAAGGGGTAAAAAAGTAAGCTTAACAGGGTTCGACATTAACTTTTTTTTTCACTAGACATTCGGTCTTGTAGCCTGCAAACATTACTAGACCAGACCAAAAAGTTGGTAGACCAAACAGAAACAACTGAATATTTGGTAAACTTCAATAATTTCGCAAAACTTTCTCTGTCTTTTTTGCTTTTCATAGCGTGTCTTTGACTCCGCCGTAGCTGTACTCGCCCATTTCTCTTCCTTTTTCTTACCATTAAAACCGAAGCTGAATAAATCTGACATGATTTGACGTTACGATGTACACAAACAAAAAAGCGTTCGCTGAATGTCGTACTTATACTTGGCAGAAAATGGACATTTTCGTTAACAAAACAAATAATATATCAGAATTGGGATTGATTTCGGTTTCGCACGTAAAAATTGATACAAAATTGTGTTTTAGGTAAAATAATTGCATTGAAGATACTTACGACAATCATGGTAGTGAAAAGCGTGGGAAAGTGTAATGTCCGGTAACTACCTAGAAATATCGGTTCGCAGAATAAATTGTCATTTTCAATCCCAAAAACTGAGACTGCAGTTACCTTTTCGGATATAGTACCTTTCTAATTAAAAATGATCAATTTTAAAAACATTCAAAACGTAACTGTTATCAACACAATCAGGTGTTTTAAGTATAGCGCGAGATGATCAAATTAATCACACCGATATTTTTCGTAACTGAACCGGATTTTACTCATCGCCTAATTACTGCGGGATAGTTACTACTGCTAATTTTAGAACAAGGATTTCCCGACTGCGTGCTTTATTTAGATGCGGAAACAGTTTTAAGGTCTGGGCAACCTACTTGTCTGAAACCACAGTGGCGAACTGGGTAGGATTTTTAGCTTGAACATAATGATGTAATTTTTTAAATGCGTGAATTTAAAAAAATCATCCTCAGATTTTAACTAGACCATTCGGGTTAGTAACTGCGAGGGATCACTAGACCGAACATCGCCGTTACTAGTGAATGTCTATCGGACGTAGGCCAATGTCGAACCCTGCTTAAATGGAAGCATAAAGTTTTCTAAATTGGTCTTTGTTAATGTATGGTTTTGTTATGGAAGCTTTTCTGCCTTGAAAAAAAGAATCAAGGCAGCATGTTACGTAAATATTGTGAGTGTACAAAAAACTATTGTGGTGGCAGGTAAACTTGTTCTTTTTCCACGGCACATTGTGTTACCTGGCAAGTCTTTGATGGCTGTAGGAATATCATCTACATCCAAATTGTTATCTGCTCAACTCATGGCTGCCAAAAGTTGATCATGAAAAATCCTTACATTTCCAAATTTTCAATCGCGATTACATAAAGCAGGTTGAAACTAAAGCAGATGTGCATTCTGCTTTACTTTCAGTCTGCTTTAGGCTAGCATCTGCTAGGATAAAAATCCAAAGATTTCGAAAAAATCCAGAGTCCTATGAGTTTTCCAACAGAACCCATTAGGCCCTTTAATTTATTCCTCCACTTAAGAAAACATGCAATATAAGGACTTGTACTTTATATCCTAGCAGATGTTTTATAGCTGAAAATAAGGCAGAAAAAAAGCTTAAAGGCACATTCTGCTTTACTTTCAACTTGCTTTAAATGGTCAACTGTCTTCGAAATGAAGACACATACTGTGGGATAAAGAGTTGACTCATATCTTAGAAAAATAATGTCATGGAAGAAAAAAATCCAAATATTGGATTCTGATCAGATTGTGGTTAACATTTGAGTTATAATCGGGAGCCAAACTAGTTGCATAATCAAATCTAGTCAGTTTTTGCTGGTAAGGTAAACAAATCTAGTCAGCGTTTGCTAGTGAGGTATTCAGGTAGTTTTTACTACATTAACCCATTACTCCATAGCTTGTTTCTAGTTATGAAGATAGGTGACCACTTAAAGCAGATTGAAAGTAAAGCAGAATGTGCCTTAAGGCACATTCTGCTTTACTTTCAGCCTGCTTTAAGCCACCATCTGCCAGAACAGAGAAAATATTTCTACAGAAAAATATCCATGACTGTAAATTGGAACTACTATCTTTAGTGGAGAAATAAATTAGAGGCGTCAAAAGGGGTAATTATGGGGTAATGGGTTAAGCCTTTCTTATATCACAATATGATTGAGCCTACTTGTGGTTGTTAAGAGAGTTGATGGCATTATGTAAGACAACAACATTGCACAAAGCTCCTTTAGACTAGATCTTCATTTTGTTCTGCATTGAGCAGCCATGCACCTACCTTTATAGATCCCCAGTTACTAGTTCATACTACAAACTACTACAGTATAACTATTGAGAAGGTGATGGCTTAAAGCAAGGTGAAAGTAAAACAGAAAGATGCATGCTTTAAGCAGCCACCTGCTTTAAACACCTAATAATTATCCCAATGTAGTATGATACAGACATGTCTATGAAGAGAGGGAGAAGTGTAAATTTAGGTTGTATCTGTAATGCATTGCACCTGTAGTGAAGGCTAGAGAATGACGGACAGCTGCAAACAATGATGAATAACGACGAGTTTGTCAGTCAGCATTTAGACAGTTCTTTGTTGTTATTACTTTGTAATTTTGTCTGTATGGTATTCAAAATAGTAAAATTTAAATTTATCAAGAGTTATCACATCTAGCATCTTTAAATTTGTTTAGCAGTCAATTTGCATTATATTTAGAAACTGATTAGAATTTGGAAACTAGTGTCCTAAGCAGCAGGGTTTGCACAGATCTTGAACAACCCTTGAATCCTTGGAAAAATGTTTGAAATTTACCAAAAGTCTTGAAACTCCCTTGAAATTATATAGGAACTTTGAAATAAAAAAAATTCCTGCATAATTATCATCATTATTTGTATTATATTTAGATATGGAAATCTATAAAATTAAACAATTATAAGAATCAAAATCCAAAGAAAATTAAAAAAAAAACAACAACAACCTTAAATTAGAATAATTCCTGAAAATCACTCATAGCTCTGATTGCGTTTTTAAAAATGAAACTAAATTAATGTCTTCCCCACTGTATATATTGTGTAGTGGTGATGAGAAGTAGATAGTCCTAGATAGGCAACTAATCAGGCATGATATTGCCAGGTAATTATACCAGTGATTACCTACACCAGGTTCTCATTAACTATTTCCTCCATCGGTCCAGATCACCTCCATAATAGAAGTGGCTAAAGCAAGATACTGCTTCAAGCAAGCTATCATCTGCTAGAATATAGAAAATATTTCTTACAATAATTATCCATGACTATATAAGTTGGAACTATTTTCTTCAGTAGAGGAATAAATTAAACTGAGCACTCTTTGGAAAAGTACGAAACTTACAAAAAACAAGTGACTACTTAATGCAATAATACCAATAGCCTGTTTCTAGTTATGAAAAGGTGACAACTGGAAGCAGGTTAAAAGTGAAGCAGAATGCGCATTCTGCTTTACTTTCGGTCTGCTTTAAGCTACTATTATTATTATACCAGATTTATATAGCGCTCTTTTCACACAGGGGTAGTGCGTTCAAAAGCTATCTGGTAAGTTAAAGGTGTAAAAAGGTGTATTAATGGGGTTAATGCCTGATCATAGCTTTCTTTTGCCTTGCTGTTTTCCTGCATTAAATTGCCACCTGTTACTAACTGGTTTAAACAGAAAATGTTGCTTTATATGTGTCCAGTTTATACAGGATTAACTGTAAAGATATACAGTAAAACCTTGCTATTACGACCACTAAAACGAACGCTAGTTGATTGTATAACATAGAGGTGACCTAAAGGAGCTTTCTGTTTCACTGTCACCTTGCTTTAAGCGGTCACCTATTGTAAACACCCTAATAATTAACATAATTTAGTAGTTGTAATAGAGAGGTTCTACTTTTAGTTGATAGGCAAAACTGCAGTTGCAGGAGAAAATGATTGTGTAATCAGTTTTTTCCTACCTGGCAAGAGATACATAATAGTCGTTACACATACACAATAATCCTGAAGAATACTGTGCTTCATCATTTTGTCATTTACCCTTAACCTCCAATCACAACTTGACTGGTATCGCAATTAGTTTAGATCCAGACCAGGTACTGTGGCTTATGAACTGAATCCAATCTGTTTGACACTCATCTTTAAGTTGCATCAAAAACAAAATGTATAAATCTTGATTGAATAATATTTGCAGACTACAGTTTCAAAGCAGACGATATTACGGCAGGATAAAGGTCAATTGAGAAGGGATAAATTAAGAAAGGGAATGATAGCCACTTGCCTACTCTTTGATCTATTACAGTTTCATTATAGTTCTCCACATGCCTATTATTGCCTGGAAAGATATCTATGAATGGCATGGAGATGCTTGGTTGAGATACCATTGGCTGCCATTTCTCCAGATTTTTTCCCAGTACATGGTAGCTTAATGCAGACTGAAAGTAAAGCAGAATGCGCCCTAAGGCGCATTCTGCTTTACTTACAGCCTGCTTTAAGTGGTCGCGTGTCAACAAAACAAGAAAAAGGCTATGGGGTAAAGGTACGATTCATAAAATCGCACTTGAAAAATGCAAATTTGGAAATCTTAGGATTTTTCATGACAACTTATGGCAGCCCTGGAGATATACATTGGTATCTCAAGCCCAGTGCACTGTCATAACCTGTCACTGAGCTGACACAAATCTTACAAGGGGGCAATGATCGTTTGGCAGAAATAACAAAGTAAATATAGAATACAGACGAGTCTTTATAGCTGAACCCTGTACCACATAGTCTCTCTCTCTAGTTTTAAAGACTGGTGACTACTTAAAGCTGCTTGAAAGTAAAGCAGTATTGTGCCATAACCCTTTCCCCCATAGAAGCGTCTTTGAGCGCATTCAGTTTATTCATCCGCTGAAGAAAATAGTTCCAATTTATACAGTCATTAATATGTACCATTATAAGTATTTTCTATTTTAGCGTGTGGTATCTTAAAGCAGACTGACAGTAAAGCAGAATGTGCATTAAGGCGCATTCTGCTTTACTTTCAACCTGCTTTAAGCAGGCCCGTAGGAAGCAAAATTGGATTGGGAGGGCACACACTTCTTTCTTGTAATGGTCATTCTACATAAGGACATATGGGGGGGGGACACAGATTTTTTGTGCGCTAAAATTTTTGTGTAAAAACAACGTCTGAGAAGCGTTTTCTGTCGTTTATTTAGTACAAACAACAAAAAATATGCTAAGACTGTATGTGGACTATTTGTACTTTCAGGCTGACAAGGATAACCATATTTTACATATCACAGACACTGGTATAGGCATGACTAAAAATGATCTCATCAACAATCTGGGTACCATTGCCAAGTCAGGAACCAGTGAATTCCTCAACAAAATGTCCGAGTCAGACAATACTGTAGAAATGAATGATCTGATTGGTCAATTTGGCGTCGGCTTCTACTCTTCATTCTTGGGTATGTACGAGGCTTAAATGATTGGAGAAAAATTAATGCAGACAGAACTCCAGCTAAATGGAGAATATTCCCACGTGATTCTAATAAGCAGTTACAACAAATTGAATAATTTGAAGATTTTTAAATGTGGAAGATAGTAGGGAACACGTCGTCTCTTTAATGAATCCGGGCTCCAATATAGGAGTGAACTGAAGTTTTTCCACATTTTAACCTTTTTGTCTCAAAGAGACAATTCTAATGAGTAGTCACACTAACCCTTTAAACCCTAGTCCCGCATTTAGGCATCGTTTTCAAACAGTATACATGTGAAAAGTGCACTTGTCCTATGCAAACAGTGAATACCCAGATCAGAGGGCTCCTTACGGAGCCCTCTGATCTGGGTCTTCACAGTTTGTCATAATGCAAAACATTGACAAAAACAACCCTTTAAAGTCAGAAATGGACTATACTTAAATGGAAACTGGGATTGTCCATTTGAAGTTTCAGGGAGGAAAGAGTTTAAAAAAGAGTTTGTACAAACATAAGGATTTTTGCATTTGAAGTACTCCCCATATCGGGAGCCCCGGTGAATGGCTGCTGAAGACAGGGTTTTACTGTTGATTTTTACTTGGGTTTTCAGTTGCTGACCGTGTGATTGTTACATCTAAGAATAATGATGATGACCAGTATGTTTGGGAGTCGGACTCCATGGAGTTCAGCGTCAGTAAGGACCCAAGAGGAAACACCCTGGGCCGTGGAACTCAGATCAGGTAGGAGCACAACTGTGATACTGTAGATTTTGTTGTGGCATGGTACAGTAAAAACCTCTCTAATATGACCACTAAATTGTGTTATGTGTTTAAGGTAGGTGACTGCTTAAAGCAAGGTGAAAGTTAAACAGAATGCTCCTTGATTAAAAGCTGCCACCAGTCTTTCATACAATAAATTAGCCTTGTAAATGGTTGTAATAGAGAGGTTTTACTAATAGTAATTGTCAATCACATCTGTCTGTGCGTACAAGGTTAACCCATTATCCCATAAATACACCCTTTTACGTCTTTAATTGATTCCTCCACTGAAGAAAATAGTTCCACTTTATACAGTTATGAATATGTTCTACAAGAAATATTTTCTGTATTCTAGCAGATGGTAGCTTAAAGCAGGTTGAAAGTAAAGCAGAATGCAACTTAAGGTGCATTCTGCTTTAATTTCAACCTGCTTTTATTGGACACCTGTCTTCAAAATAAGAAACATGTTATGGGTAATGGGTTTACTAGATTTTACCACTTGGTCTAGTGTCAACACCATTAACTAGAATGCTTGATACTTATTCTTTTGTTGCCTTGGACCGTTCCCAATCCTCCCATATCACCCAACCTGTTTGACCTTGAACTTTTGGAATTAGAATATGGTAAATGGACCATTTCTATTTATGCCCCCGGCATCTGTGGATGCTGAGGCATATAGTGATTGTCCTGTCCATCTGTAACAGGTTAACTAGATTTTACAGTTTCATCTAGCTTCAACACTGTAAATCCTCTTTGAGACTTGTTGCTGATTAATGGTTAATCTTGTCTATGATTGCAGCTTACACTTGAAAGAAGAGGCCCATGACTTCTTGGAGGAGAACACACTGAAGGATTTGGTGAAGAAATACAGTCAGTTCATCACATTCAACATCTACTTGTGGGAGAGCAAGACTGAGGAGGTAGAGGAGCCGCTGGACGAGGACGAGGAGGCGGACAAGAAGGACGAGAAGAAGGACGACGAAGATGACGAGGCCGACGTCGAGGAGGAGAAAGAAGATGACAAACCCAAGACAAAGAAAGTCTCCAAGACAGTCTGGGACTGGACACTGGTCAACAGTATGAAGCCAATCTGGACCAGAAAGTGAGTACAGCTAGGATTGTACATGTTGGTGCTATACAGAGTAAACCTAAGCTTTCTATCAGTTATACAGCTCTATAACAACCACTAAAACTAAGGCTAATTGAATGTTTAAAAGACAGGTGACTGCTTAAAGCAAGGTGACAGTAAAACAAAAGCTCCTAAAGGAGCTTCTAACTGTCACCTTGCTTTAAGCGGTCACCTGTCGTAAACATTTAATAATTAACACAATGAAGATATGGTAATAAAGAGGTTTTATTGTGATCAGATTTGCCAGAGACTCGTTTGTGGAAAATCTGAGTCATATTGAATCATACTATATTGGCATTTATTCATTTTATTACTTAACCCTTTATCCCATAGCCTGTTTCATTGTTTTGAAAACAGGTGACCACTTAAAGCAGGTTGAAAGTAAAGAAAGAATGCAACTTAAGATACTTTCTGCTTTATTTTCAGCCTGTTTTAAGCTACCATCTGCTAGAAGAAGTATTTTTTTGTTGCATAACAGTATAAAATAAAACTATTTCTTTCACAGGGCTCCAGATAAGGGGAGTATTTCAAAAACTAAAATCTTTATTACTGCTTTAAACCCTATGGTGTCACTACTCATTAGAATCGTCTCTATGAGACGATTCTAATGAGTAGGAACACCATAGGATTTGGTACTAAATTGAGTGAGAAAATGATGGTTTTGATCAGTTAACTCCCTCTTATCTGGAGCCCTGCTTTCAGTGGAGGAATAGATTAGAGGCATAAAAAGGCCTATATATGAGGTAATGGGTTAAATGTGTGTTATTGTTTTCCAGACCAACTGAAGTAGAAGATGAGGATTACAATGAGTTTTACAAGTCCATTAGTAAGGGATCCGATGAGCCCCTGACAAAGATCCACTTCACAGCAGAGGGCGAAGTCACCTTCAAGTCCATCTTGTTTGTTCCAAAGTCTAGCCCAAATGATATGTTCCAGAATTATGGCAAAAAGTTGGATGGTATTAAGGTGAGGAAAAATGAATCGTGTTTTAAAAATCAGTTGTAACAAATTTAAGTCCCACAGTTTATTTAACCTTTCACTCTCACTATTTTGGTGAGATTTTTACCCCTCCACCGTTTCATTGTCTTCTGCTTCAATTTTGTTGTCTGCAATTTCGTTTCAAAGTAAGGCAGTATGGCTGAAGAAATTTCATAATGAGTGTCAAACAGTTTGGATCCTGATCAGACGCCGCGTGACGCGGCGTCTGATCAGGATCCAAACTGTTTGCAAATGCGCTTTTAAACGTCATTGAGAATGAAAGGATTAAAAGAAAACAGAAGGTCATAATTGTGTTCTTCATGTGAATCAGCTGTCATTTGTCACAATTGCTCATATTTCTGCAGCTAGATTGCCATGACTACAACTGGATATTATAGAACTTATCTGTATGTCAAATTTAAGATGTAGCTGTACTGTCAGCAAAATTCAAAACTAGCGTTAAATGTTCATTTGTGATGCTTATATTGCGGAGTAAGTAGACGTGTCATGAGGTTGTTTCCGTGATTAAAAGGGTTAGCATTGGGATTAATGATTCTTTATTAACTTTTCTGTGCAAATCATTAGTTAAATTAATACTTTAAGATGCTTAATCTTTTCCTCCCTAAAACCTCAAATGGACAATTCAAATTTTCAATTTAGTCTAGTCCATTTTTGAGTTTTTAGGGTTGATTTTTACAATATATGACAAACAGTGTAGACCCTGATCAGAGGGCTCCTAAGGAGCCCTCTGATCAGGATCTACACTGTTTGCATAGGACAAGTGCACTTCTCACATGTACGCTGTTTGCAAATGACGTATATATGCGTGACTAGGGTTCAAAGAGTTAAACCAATATGTTACAGTGTACATGTACAACACAGATAAATAATGTACTTGAAACAGATTTTGAAGACAGGTGACCACTTACAGCAGGTTGAGAAGTGTCATAAGGCCCACTTCTGCTTCACTTTCAGCCTGCTTTAAGCTGCAATCTACTATGATATAGAAAGTATTTATTAGCATGACTGTTTAATGTGAACTTTTTTCTTTAACTGAAGAATAAAGTAAATGTGTAAAAATGTTTATTTATGGTGACTGTTGTTTCCAGATGTATGTGAGACGTGTGTTTATCACAGAAGACTTTGAGGACATGATGCCAAAGTACCTGTCATTTGTCCGTGGTGTTGTCGACTCCGATGACCTGCCACTGAATGTCTCCAGAGAAACACTTCAACAACATAAACTCCTCAAAGTCATAAAGAAAAAGCTTGTCAGAAAAACTCTTGATATGATCAAGAAAATTGAAAAGGACGACTTCGATAAATTCTGGAAGGAATACAGTACAAAGTGAGTTTACAATTTTAACCGATTACCCCATAAATACGCCATTTTACGTCTTTGATTTATTCCTCCACTAAAGAAAATAGATCAACTTTATACCATAATTAATATGTGTCATTAGAAATATTTTCTATATTTTAGAAGATGGTAGCTTAAAGCAGGTTGAAAGTAAAGCAGAATGCGCCCTAAGGCGCATTCTGCTTTACTTTCAACCTGCTTTAAGTAGTCACCTATCTTCAAAACTGGAAATAGACTATAGGGTAATGGGTTAAATGAAATGCAATACAACAAAATGTAGAAAATGACATCTCCTTTAAAAAAGAAATATTTTTTATCCCCTTGTGACTTATCATTGAGGCTATATTAGAGAGATCTGCCCGTACGTGTGATTTGGTATGGGGATGTCAGTCAGGGGTTTTGGCGCTTTTCTATATAAAGCTGAAAGTTGGTATGGGATATTGTTTCCACAGTTCTCAACTTCTCCTTAAGTTATGACCCTTTTGGAACTTAGAGTATTAGAAATACATTGTTTTCTGTACTTTTTCCCCCTTGTGCTTATAAATTGAGCTGAAAATTGATATATGACACTGTTTTTATGACACGTTATGTCCCATTGAAGGGTGTTTAATGCACTGTTTGCAACTCTGTTTGCCCAAGTCGGTCAGTTTGTCTTGTTTGCCCAAGTCGGTCAGTTTGTCTATTTGTTAGATTTATTTGGTTTAGTAGATGATACATGTATATAGGATCTGGCACTCGTCAATCTTTGAGACAAGCTGATCTTAAGGCCTTGCGCTTATGAGAGTTTTCTTGCGGGCGAGTGGAAATGCGTCTCGATGATATAGACTTTTTTCGCACATGCTTATACTAGAAAATTTACATAAAGAAAATGTTGATAAACCTCACTTTCTTCATCGGGAGCTCAGTTGGTAGAGTGATAGACTAGCGATCCAAGGGTTCTAGGTTCGAGTCCCAGTCGATTCAAAAACTTTTTTTCAGTGCAGTGTCCGATTTTATTGACTTGTATGTCCATAACGCAGTGATCAAAGGACATGTTATGTTTAGTCTTTGTTGGTTAGAATCAGTGTCTACTATATTGTGTCCAAATATGTATGTCCATTTACGTTTTCGTTTAATGGATTACAAGTCAATAAAATCGGAATATAAGATTTGATTGAACTATCAAGCCACAAATTTGTTTTCTCACAAAAAACATTGATTCAAAGTTAAAGCAATAGGCCTTTCTTGAAATAGAGTGAGTTCTTGGAATAGAGTGATGTCATCAAAGTCATGTCCAACAGGTGTAGGTATGTGAGCATTTTTTATTGAGAATGCTACACTTAGTTTGGATGCGCCTGAAGAATTGATGATTGACTTGACTTTTCAGTATCAAACTGGGTGTGATTGAGGATCACTCTAACAGAACAAGGTTGGCTAAGCTGCTCAAGTTCTACTCCTCCAACTCTGACACTGAACAGACCTCACTGGCTGACTACATTGAGAGGATGAAAGAGAAACAGGAGCACATTTTCTTCATGGCTGCATCAAGCCGAGCAGAGGTGTGAAGTCATTCTCTTTACCCTTTCCTACCTTAAACATCATACAGTGTTCCCTCTCTACAACGGCCCTCCCAACAACGACATCCTCCTTACAACGACACTTGCCGCTGCTCCCTAAATAGGACATTTATGTCTAACGCTTTTACTGCTGCAATGTCGTCTTCTTAAATTTGTCGTCTGCTGTTTTACATAATGGACATTTTGACGGAAAAAACTTAATAAGGAGTGACAAACAGCTTGAATCCAGATCAGACGCCGCATGACACGGCGTCTGATCTGGATTCAAGCAGTTTGCAAATGTACACCAATTTCCCTCCCTATAACGACTCCCTCCGAACAACGCACTTAATTGTTGTCTCCCATTGGATGTCGTTGTAGAGAGGGAACGCTGTATCAACAATTCCAGTTACCAATTAAGTTTTTTTTAATTTCTGACTACATTGTATTTAGGGTTTGTGTCAATGTATTGCAGTATGACAATCAGTGCAGACCCTGATCTGAGGGTTCCTTTAGGAACCCTCTGATCACGGTCTTCACTGTTTGCATAGGATAAGTATACTCTACACATGTACTATGTAAATGTATGACTAGGGTTCAAAAGATTAAACCAGATCTAGACCTTGACTGTATAGTTATAATTGAGAACTAAATGCGGAAGTAAATTTGTATCTAAACTTTTTATCTGCTACATGCAAATTGAGTTTTTTTTTTAAAGCCTTCAACATCAAAAACAAATCTCTTTAGTGGTGGTAATTATTGAACATAAGACTTTACTCTGTATCTGTGTCATATGATGCCTTTGCACCTCTCCACATAAGCGCCAGAGGTTGTGTTTTACCACTTAAGTAATCACCTTGCTTGAATACAGAAGAATTATATATGCTATATTTGTTTGATATATGGTACTTTCACTTATAGCTATAGAAGGAAAGTAAACTGAACATGCCAACTTTGAAATAAAAGCCATGACACAACGAGTGAACCCTGGGGCCTATTTCTAGTTTTGAAGACAGGTGACCACTAAAAGGAGGTTGAAAATAAAGCAGATTGTGCCATAATGCACATTCTGCTTTACTCTCAGCCTGCTTTAAGCTACCCTCTGCTAGGATATAGTAAATATTTCTTATCAAACTTATGGTACATATTCTTGACCATATAAAGAAAAACTATTTTCTTCAACGATTGAATGAAGTAAAAATTTATGGAGTAATGGGATTATTAAACAAAATGATTAATGGCAATTGGGTTATGGATGAAGGCGTAATTAACCCATTTCCCCATAAATATCCTTTTTTACGCCTTTGATTAATTTCACCATAGAAGAAAATAGTTTCAATTTATACTGTCACAAATAAAAATCAAAAATATTTTCTATATTTTAGCAGATAATAGCTTAAAGCAGGCTGAAAGTAAAGCAGAATGCGCCTCAAGGCGCATTCTGCTTTTCTTTCAACCTGCTTTAAGTGGCCAAATATCTTCAAAACTAGAAACGGCCTATGGGGTAATGGGTTAATGGCATTTTTGTCAAGTGACGGGTTTAAGAATTGTCTTCCTTTTACAGGCTGAGACATCACCATTTGTTGAGCGGCTGTTGAAGAAGGGATACGAGGTTGTGTATCTGACTGAGCCTGTGGATGAATACTGCATACAGTCTCTCCCAGAATTCGAGGGCAAGAAATTCCAGAATGTTGCTAAAGAGGGCCTGAAGTTGAACCAGTCAGAGAAGGCGAAGGAAAAGATGGAAGCTCAGGAGAAAGAGTTTGAGCCTCTACTGAAATGGCTGAAGGATGAGGCATTGAAAGATCAGGTATGCTCAAACTTGTAAACTTAATAATAAGAATTATAATAATAAAGATTTTGGGTGCACTCGATTCATCAGTTCTAGAACTGTATGGAACGTTTCCATGGAATTTGTAAATCAAGTAAAACCGGAATTGAACACATGCCAATGACTGGTTTCAGACCATTCACTTTTTAATTCAATAATTTTTTTAAAAAACATTTTTTTATTTTCATAAACAAAACTGTTTCAATTTATACAGTCATGAACATGAACCATTACATAACGTTTCTATATACATGTACTAGCAAATGATAGCTTAAAGCGGGCTGAAAGTAAAGCTGAAGGCGCATTCTGCTTTACTTTCAACCTGCTTTAAGTAGTACCTGTCTTCAAATTAAGAAACAGGCTATGGAGTAAACAGTTAAAGAGGCTTATTTTGGCCTACAATCTTTGTTTTTGTAAATGGATTCATATTTGTTGAGGAAAAAGATTTGTTAAAAACACATAGGAAAAAAATTGAGCTTGGTCCAACCTGTGCACAGAAAGCAAAGCATTATATGCCCTAAAATTGTGCCGACCCTTTTGCCTACTAGACACCTAGGCATTCTTATCTGTTGGTCTATTTTATCATATTTGAATTGAATGTAGCGAAGTTCAGAACGAGGCTCTACTCCGTCTTCTTCCTTCAGTTTCAAGTTTTTGTTTGAAATTAATTTGTACCTTCAGGCAACTAGGTTGATAAAAAAAACTTGTCTTGACCCAATGCTTACATGTCCCAAACAGAGGATAATCATTAATGTCTGTTTTGTTGTAGATTGAGAAGGCCACTGTATCTGAGAGACTTACAGACTCGCCCTGTGCCCTGGTGGCCAGCATGTACGGATGGTCAGGAAACATGGAGAGAATCATGAAAGCTCAGGCCTATGCCAAATCCCAGGACCCATCACAACAGTAAGATTAATTGCCTCTAAGACAACAATATGCCTGGTAGCCCCTAAGTAACATCAGTTGTCATTGTGCCCTCTACAATGAAGTTGTATCTACTGGAATCGGGCTGTCTGTCCATCTGTACCCTCATAGACATAATTTTGTCTGAGCTTTTACATTATTTGGTAAATTTTACTGAAATGTTACAGCCATTTTTCCTGTTTTAGGAACTTGTGCACATGCAAGTGTCGTTACAATTCAACAGCTATTACTGTAGAGTTATTGCCCTTTTTCAGGATTTTCGAGGTATGCTTACTTATACTATGGAAACAATTCTGTTTACTTTCTTCCAGGTACTATGCAACTCAAAAGAAGACCTTAGAAGTCAACCCAAGGCATCCTCTTATTAAAGAACTGAAAACCAGAGTTGAGGTAAATATTATAGATAGTTATACACGGAATACGGTTCGGGTGATGTGTTCTTTATCCATGTTGTAGGCTGTAGTATCAGAGCTCCTGATGAGAGACAAGTGGATTATAGACAAACTACGATATCTACTACAGTTACATCTCATTGTTTTGACCTTGCTTAAGTTGAACATAACCATATTTAACTTTGAAATATGGATATGTTGACTTCAGTGTGTTTGAGATATGGAAGTTTGACTGTATTTCAATACTAACTGCCGTATGTCTCTACCTAGTGGTATGTGTGAATATTCATTAGCATGGCTTCAGGAATACTGGAATGATTAGTCACAGTGTAGGGTTTGGTTGAGACATACATTGGGAAAGGTTGAAATGGTTGCTTTACTCTCTCTGTCATCTCTAGCCAAGGCGCTAGTCTTGTTTCTGATCAAATAATTTTGTATTACTTGATCCTTTACCCCATACCCTTTTCAAGTTTAAATTTTACATATCTTTGTGATATAAAGTTTATGTACTGTGTAATTATGGAAACA
Organism: Gari tellinella; assembly: GCA_922989275.2. Classification (NCBI taxonomy): domain Eukaryota; kingdom Metazoa; phylum Mollusca; class Bivalvia; order Cardiida; family Psammobiidae; genus Gari; species Gari tellinella. The sequence continues at coordinate 61,520,603 of OV277858.1, forward strand.
TTTCTTCTATTTATATTATGGAAACATCTCTTCTATTTATACTGTGTAATTGTGGAATCATCTCTTCTATTTATACTGTGTAATTGTGGAAACATCTATTCTATTTATACTGTGTAATTATTGGAAATATCTCTTCTATTTATACTGTGTAATTGTGGAATCATCTCTTCTATCTATATTGTGTAATTGTGGAAACATCTCTTCTATTTATACTGTGTAATTATTGGAAACATCTCTTCTATTTATACTGTGTAATTGTGGAATCATCTCTTCTATTTATACTGTTTAGTTATTGGAATCATCTCTTCTATTTATACTGTGTAATTGTGGAAACATCTCTTCTATTTATACTGTGTAATTATTGGAAACATCTCTTCTATTTATACTGTGTAATTGTGGAATCATCTCTTCTATTTATACTGTGTAATTGTGGAAACATCTCTTCTATTTATACTGTGTAATTATTGGAAACATCTCTTCTATTTATACTGTGTAATTGTGGAATCATCTCTTCTATTTATACTGTGTAGTTATTGGAATCATCTCTTCTATTTATACTGTGTAATTGTGGAAACATCTATTCTATCTATGTTGTGTAATTATTGGAAACATCTCTTCTATTTATACTGTGTAATTGTGGAATCTTCTGTTGTATCTATATTGTGTACTTGTGGAATCATCTCTTCTATCTATATTGTGTAATTATTGGAAACATCTCTTCTATTTAGGCTAACGCTGAAGATGATACTGCCAAGGACTTAGCCATGGTCATGTTCGAGACTGCAACACTTCGTTCTGGTTATGTTGTACCTGATTCTGCATCATTTGCTACAAGAATAGAAAAAATGCTTCGACATGCAATGGATGTAGATCTTGATGCTAAGGTAATATTTGTAGGAAATTATTAAAGCTACCATCAGTTAGGATGTAGACATCACTTTCTTATGGTACATATTCATTACTCTATAAAGTGGAACTATTTTCTGTAGTGGAGAATAAATTAAAGGCATTAATTGACGTATCTGTGGAGTAAAGGGTTATTTTATGAGGTAACAATGATCTTTTGCTAGAGTTAAGCTGTTTCTAGTTTTGAAGACATGTGACCACTTCAAGCAGGTTGAAAGTATAGCAGAATGCATCTGAAGGCACATTCTGCTTCACTTTCAGCCTGATTTAAGCTACCAGAATACTGCTAGAATATAGAAATTACTGATGATACATATTTATGACTCTATAAAGTTGAACTATTTTCTTCAGTGGATGAATAAATTAAAAGGTATAAAAAAGGCATATTTATGGGGTAATGAGTTAATAAAACTGGACTGTAGTTGGTCTGAATTAGTGTTCAGTGACTAATAATATAAGCTTTCTGTATGATGTTTTATGCAATCAAAGATTGATTATTTAACCCTTTACCTGTTAGCATATTTCTAGTATTGAAAATAGGCGACTACTTAAAGCAGGTTGAAAGTAAAGCAGAATGCGCCTTAAGGCGCATTCTGCTTTACTTTCAGCCTTCTTTAAGCTATAATGTGCTTAAATATAGAAAATATTCCCTATAGTACTATATATGCATGACTGATTAAATGGGAACTATTTTTCTTCAGTGGAAGAATAAATTATATTCGCTAAAAGGGGCTTCTATGGGGGAAAGGGTTAATTGATTGAATGATATAATACTCCATTCTCTTGTTTACTCAGGTGGAGGAAGAGCCTGAGGAGGAAGAAGAAGTGGAGGCCGACGACGACGAAGAGGTTGACGCTGATAGTGACAATACTGCAGAAACCCAAGATAAAGTAAGTGAAATGAGTTACCTACATCCACTTGTTCTTACTACCCTCTCCAGTGTGAAAGTAAAGATGTACAGTAAAAACGCTTTATTACAACCACTATATCATACTTGTTTTTAAAGGCAGGTGACTGCATAAAGCAAGGTGAAAGGCAAACAGAAAGCTCCTTAAGGAGCTTTCTGTTTTACTTTCACTTTGCTTTAAGCTGTCACCTGTCTTTCGTACAATCAATTAACCTTCTTTTAAGTGGTCGTAATAGAGAGGTTTTACTGTATTTCAGGTAAATTACTGAAAAAGATCCAATCTGACATTGCAACCAGTGTTAACCAAGATTAACTCTTTGTATGCTGGGTAATATTTTTCATCTGCAATAACAGTTTTCTGCTGTTTCCAAAAAATATAATTTTCAAAAAAAAAAAAAAATGGGTGAGAGTGTCAAACAGTTTGGATCCTGATGAGACTCTGTGTTACATGGCGTCTCATCAGGATCAAACTGACAGATTTCTGTATTACTTTCAGCCCACTTTAAGCATCCAACTTTCCGAATACAAGAAAATATTCCTAAGATTCTTAATCAGAACAGAAGCATAAACTGCCTTCCATAAGGAGCAGGTGGCTGCTTAATGCAGAGTTAAAATCTTTGTTTTACTTTTATTCTGTGTTAAGCTTCCACTTGTCTTAAAGGCTGTTATTTTCAGTTGCGCCTTAATATAAGTTATACGACTATATTTATTACTTTGTTGTGTTAGAAGATAGTGTACCCAGTAGAGACAGGCAGAATTGAGGCATTCAATGGATACTGCATGGTGTAGGACCAGAATAGATGATTTTATTTTTTTTTCAGTCACCATGGATGACTGTTGTAATTGTTATTGTTGGTATTTGGTTGTTATCAGTAGAAACATGATCCATGCTTATAATGTATTGATCAGTGATAATTTTAGAAATCAGATGAATGAGTCCTCGGGATGCACATTCTGTAAAACAGTGAGTCCTTAAGACAAATATTGAGTCCTTGGGGTGAAATATAAACCCAATATCCCCTAACTTATTTCTAGTTTTGAAGACAAGTGACCACTTAAAGCAGGTTGAAAATAATGCAATGAAAGAATGGCACATTCTGCTTTACTTTCAACCCGCTTTAAGCTACTATTTGCTTATGAGTAATAGGTTAATAAAGGTCTGAAAAGCTATGGTTTCATAGGACTCGCAATTTTTTAAACAATGAGTCCCTGGCTAATTTAATGAGTATAGGACTCGGATGCACAGGTAAAATTATCACTGATTGATGTTAATCATGAGATTGTTCACAAGCTTTGATTGGCACATTTGAGCAGAATGCTCAAATCTGACCAATCAAATTTCTTGAGAATAATCTCAGACTCTTCTCAAACACTTTATAAGCATGGGCCCAGGGTGTCAAATGTTGTCAAAAGTAATATCAAACATATCAATATTTAAAGTTAAAATACGTCTAACATTTTATCTTAAAATATTGGTTTGTTTGACTTGTTATAAAGCTGAGCTGTATTATAGTTTAAAAAGCATAGCTTAAACAATTAATCCAATGAGAGTTTTAGTGTTGATGAAAGAGGCTTGTTTGTAGATTACATTCTGATAAATCTAATTATATTCTCAAGAGTTTAAACAACAAAGCAAATCGTAGTAAACATTATATGCCAGTTTCAGCAATGCCAGTCACCCCATTTTGATCTGCAGTCATTATTTTCATTGATAGGGATGGTATATGGACTGTAATTTGTGTGCCTATTCAGATTAAATAAATAGGTCAAAGCACACAGTGTGTACCTTAATGAGAACTACATGTTTTGACATCTCGTTGGGGTCAACAGTTTATGGAAGTCCTTGGGGAAGGCCGGGCAGTAAAGGATTTATAGCATGCAAAGAATGTATAGTAACATTTAAGTTTAGTGATGGTTTGAATGAGGGCCTGTACTTATCAAATGTCTGAGATGTGTCTGAGATTGTTCTCAAACTTTTGATAGGTCAGATTTGAGCAGAATGCTCAAATCTGACCAATCAAAAGCTTAATAATGATCTCAGTCTCTCCTCAAACACTTTATAAGCATGGGGTGAGGTTTGTTCAACCATTGGAATATATTATTTCAAACTATAATTTTGTAAAGCCCTCAAATGTGAGCCAATATTGTACTTATTTTTGCCATTAACACAAATGCTGCAGTTTATTTGTGTGACAAAGTTACCTCCCTTTGTACCAAAGTTTTTTGCCTGTGTGTGTGTTTTTGTTTAGTTCAGCTGAGATAGAGTAACCAGGGAGGAAATTGTGAACGCAAATAATATAGAACTATTCAGTTACCTTACTCTATAATACCCAAAACTTTAGGGAGCTATTGAAAGGCTTAGAAAACTAAATAGGACACAACAGTTTCACCTTTATTTCTTAACCCAAACCTATGTTATGGCTGTTTATTGGAATAAGATATGATTCTGAGTTGAAAGACGAGGATTTTCAGGGTGCCCAATAAGAGGGAGTACACTTAATTTTGTGAAACATTTCTTTTATTTCTGCACCAAATTCTATGATGTTACTAATATAGAATTGTCTCAAGTAGGGTTTGGTGCAGAAATAATGATTTTAGTCTTTTAAATTCTCCGCTTATCCAGATTATTATTCTAAAATCCCCTATCTGGATTTTAGTGTTTGTATTATCAACCCAGAGCTCCAGATAAAGGGAGCATTTCAAAAACTAAAATCTTTATTTCTGCTATAAACCCTATGGTGTTGATACTCATTAGAATCGTCTCGAAGAGACGATTCTAATGAGTAGTAACACCATAGGATTTGGTGCTGAAATGAGTGAGTAAATGTTGGATTTGTACAGTTTACTCCCTCTAACTGGAGCCCTGCAACCAATTTTCAGTGATTTTCAACAACCCACATTTTCATCAATTAATTTGGTGACGGTAATTAGTTAAAGTAAATAAACACTCATTAGATGTAAGACAGTGAAGCACAGTTCATAGTGGAACACATTCCATATTCACCATTGTAAAGACTTTGCCTACGTATTTTGTAATTACATCCTTTGAGATTATAAAAGAGACAGACTGTAAACTTTATAAATACAAGCAGCATTGTAGAATCTTGAGGTTATCGGCTTTCACAATCATTAAGCGTTCATTAACCTGTTCAACCCTGGTGATGAGTATACTTGTCCTTTATAGTGTACTAGTGAAGAGTGCACTTGCCCTATGCAAACAATGTAGACTCAGATCAGTCGACACCGGACCAGGGTCTTCACTTATTGTCATTTTGCAATACATTATAAAAATACATACAAAGCTATATTGTCAAAATCAGACTAGATTATATTGGAAACAGGAATTGTCCATTAAAACTTACGCTTTACCTGATAGCCTTTTTCTAGAACTGAAGATAGGTGACTACTTAAAGCAAGTTGAAATAAAGCAGAATGCGCCTTAAGGCGCATTCTGCTTTAGTTTCAGCCTGCTTTAGGCTATCATGTGTTAGAATATAGAAAATATTCCATATAATATATATTCATGACTGATTAAATTGAAACTATTTTCTTCAGCGGAGGAATAAATCATATTCGCTAAAAGGTGCTTCTATGGGGGGAAGGGTTAAGAGTTAATTTTAGCATCAGCCTGAGACTTTGCAAACTCATCAACACTTTTTAGATACGTGAAAGTCCTTGGTTACTCTTATGCTGAAGTAGGGTATATTTTCCTGTTTGCATGGGAAACCAGCTGTTGAAACCCAGTGAGGATTGGAATTATAGTTTTTTTTCATTAGCATCTTGTTGTGGTTGAGTACTTGTGTTTTTTACTCAAAAAGTGCATTTGATATTTTACTACCTTTGTCAAGCATGTACCCAAGCGTAAGCGATCAAATCATACTTAAAACAAAGACATCCAAGAAATGCGAATACATGGCTATAATAGAACAGACACACATGGTATGCTTACCAGCAGCAGGCAAAAAACTTTTTTTGGTACGAGGGGAGGTAACTTCATGAGCCTATGGTGTCAGTCTCATAATTGTTACCTCCCTTTTTCTTTTCAGGCTGATGACCATGACGAGTTGTAACAATAACCTACCATAGACATTCAAATTTACAAGGCCCATATTTTCCCCCCACTTATTATCTGTGTTAAATAACTGAAGCCAGTTGGAGGAATCGGACATGTACTTAAATTGTGATCATCCATTAATTAGTGCTTGCATATATAGAATGGGAAACGGTGTCACCATTTTGTTATTTATTTGAGAGTTAAATGCAGTAAACCCTCAACATTACAACTACTAAAAACAATATTAATTGAAGATTTTCAAGACATGTGACAGCTTAAAGCAAGTTGAAAGTAAACCAGAAAGCTCTGTTAGGAGCTTTCTGCTTTAGTTCCATCTTGCTTTAAGCAGCCTCTTGCCTTAAACACGGAGAATGTAACCTCAAATATTGGTTGTGATAGAGCCGTGTTACTGTATGCACACACTTGAAAAATATGGCTCAGAAAGTGCAAATTGAACCCGAGTATATTCCATTATAATGTGTAAGAAAACCAATATTGCTTAGTTATATGAAATTCATTGTAAAACAACACTTTTTGGGGTGGGGTGTGCAGGCGTTTACATGCATGTTTTGATCCAGTTTAGTCAGTGTGGACTTTGATTGCACCCTGCACTGTTTGTAATGGATAGTTCTTAGGTAATAAACATCTTAACCAAATCATGATCAACAAACTAGACCGTGTTTATCAGGGGAAACTTGTCCCTTCTATAGTGAGTCCTCAAGACTTGTTTGAGACAGTGGAAACTTGTGCCATTCCAGTATACAAAGTGTGAGGCATAATAGGGGAGCTGCTTAGTTTTAAGGGTTCTTAGGAATAGTGTTGGGTTTTTGGGGGCCAAGGTTGTATATGGAGTAAAATCTTTTTAGAATCATGTCATTTACTTTCTCATGTTGTTTAAGTAAGAACAAAAGATCAGTGAGTCAACTCAACATTTCTGAAATAAACTTCAAAACCCTATGGTGTGACTACTCATTAGAATTGTCTCTTTAAGATGATCCTAATGAGAAGTCACATTGTAGGATCTGGTTGAAAAATAAGGATGCAAGTGTTTCAAAATTACAGTAAAACCTCTCTATTACTAGCACTAAAAACAAGACTAAATGATTGTATGATAGAGAGGTGGTAGCTTAAAACAAGGTAAATGAAAAACAGAAAGCTTCTGAAGGAGCTTTCTATTTTACTTTCACCATACTTTAAGCAGTCCTCTGCCTTAAACACAAAATAATCAATTTAATTAATTGGTCGTTAAAGAGAGGTTTTACTGTACCTACTATTTCTGTAACTCTGCTCCACAAAACTGTTAGTGTTCTGTTTTGATTGTTTAGTTTTCTTTTACTCATTCAAAACCAAACATAAATTCAAACAAGTAATATGAGTGAGTCCCAACGTTTACATTTCAACTTCAGGAAGGAGTGTGCAATTTGTCAGAAGAGACCAAATTTCAATAATAGTTCTGGTAGTGTGAACATGATTTGTCTGTAGAATGAAGCTTTAGATTTTCACATCAGGATCAAGCACAAAACATCAGATTCATATCATAATCATTCATTATTAAAATATTGATCTCTTCACTGCCATTATATCATATGCTTAACCCATTACCTGATAGCCTATTTCTCGTATTGAAGATAAGTGACTACTTAAAGCAGGTTGAAAGTAAAGCAGAATGCGCCTTAGGGCGCATTCTGCTTTACTTTCAAGCTGCTTAAAGCTATCATGTGCTAGCATATGGAAAACATTCTCTATAATATATATTCATGACTGATTAAATTGGAACTATTTTCTTCAGCGGAGTAATAAATCATACTCGCTAAAAGGCACTTCTATGGGGGGAAAGGGTAAAATAAAGTTGTCTACTTTTATAGATGTTAGGCACCTTGACAGAGTAAGTATCAAACAGCTTGAATCGTGATTAGGTGCCATGACACTAGGCATCTGATCTGGATCCAAACTACTCTAAATCCACTAAATTACGACCACTAAAATAAAGGCTAGTTGATTGTATTTACTTCAGGTGGCAGCTTAAAGTAATATGACAGTACCAGTGAAATAGATAGCTCCTTTTGGAGCTTTCTGTTTTACTTTCACCTTGCTTTTAACGGCCATCTGCCTTAAATACCTAATAATTACCATTATTTTGTTGTTTCATCAGAGGGTTGTTACTGTAATTGCAAGTGCCTGGGTATTAGAGATTGGCAGTGAAGGGGTTCAAATGTATCACTTTGGTTTTGATTCACTTAGTTTGTGTGTAGTAGTTGGACCTATAGTGCTTGAGATTATGTTGTGCTAAATGAAGGGTGTCTGTATCTCGGGGAATGCCATTGATAATGTAATAACAAACATTGTACAGCTCAATGCAGTGGTAAGAATTTCTGGAAATGGAGAAATGAGGGCTCTATACTTCAAACACTAAACTTCTTCTCTGCCCAATGTTTTGTTGTGACTACTCATTAGAATGGTTGCTTTATGATCATTCTGAGAAGTTGTCGCAACATATGATGTAGTGGAGGTAGGTGATTTGTTTTAAACAACAACTTAGCCCAATTATGACTGTACAATGATGGCATTATGAACAGTGTTCACTGAATATCAGTGAGTGCTCATTAAGTGTATCTGGGACGAATACTTGGTTTTGAGAGAAATTCTGGAGTGACGTAACTGATGTACAAATTGTTTGTTTCTTAATGAGAATAAAATTATTATTTATAACCTATGTTTTGCTTATTGATTAGAGATTGATCTTTATTCAGATCTAGACAGTTTTCCATTGACTTGTAATTTGGCAACTTTGGTTGCTTGTTGCTTTTGGCTTGTTACTTGACCCTTTACAAATGACCTGTATTCAACTGATACAGCATATAAGGAACAGTTAATCCATCACTGCATAAAGATGAGCTATTTTGACCGCTCTCCGTCCTGTGGCTATTAAAACTGAAACTGATTAATTTGATTAAACACCTATTTTTACACATAGTATATTCACAGGGTCCAAGGTTATATAGCTTTTCAGTTTCAGAGTCTAAACTCGTTCTCAAGCATTTGATTGGTCAGATTTGAGCCTAGACTCAGCTCAAACGCTTTATAACCTTGGTCCCTGTCAATGGTGATGTACAATGAATGATCACATGATCCCTTTACATTTTCAAATGAATCTCCTCTGAAGCCATTGACCTAAATGCAACTAAACTTCATCAGAAGCATCAGTAGGTAGGGGGGAATGAAAAATTATTTAAATTTGGCGAGTGGGGTTATTAGCTCACCTGAGATAGCTCAGGGTGAGCTTTTGCAATCCTTGAATGTCCGGCGTCAACAATTTTAGTGTTTACACTCTAGAGGCCACAATATTTATCCAATCTTTCTCAAACTTGCTCAGATGGTATCTTGCCATAAGAGCTCAGATGAGTTTGATTATGGTTGAAATCTGACAAATAGGTCATGAGTTATCCACCTTTGAACTGCTGAAAATGCTATATTTAACAGTGTTTACACTCTAGAGGCCACAGTATTTATCCAATCTTTCTAAAACTTGTCCAGATTGTATATTACCATAAGAATTCGGAAGAGTTCGATTGTGGTTGAAATCGGATAAATAGATCAAGAGTTGTCTACCTTTGAATTGCTGAAAATGCCATTTTTAACGGTGTTTACACTCTAGAGGCCACAGTATGTTTTCAATATTTTTAGAACTTGCCCAGATTGTATTGGACCATAAGAGTTTGAATGAGTTCGATTTTGATTGAAATCGGACAAATAGATCAAGAGTTCTCTACCTTTGAATTGCCGATAATGCCATATTTAACAGTGTTTACATTCTAGAGTTCACAATTTTTATCCAATCTATTTCAAACTTGCTCAGATTGTATATGACTATAAGAGTTCAGATGAGTTCGATTATGGTTGAAATCAGACTCATAAGTCGAGAGTTATCTACCTTTGAATTGCTGAAAATGCCATATTTAACGATGTTTACACTGTAGAGGCCACATTTCTTAAACTTACTCAGATTGTATATTACCATAAGACTTCAGATGAGTTTAATTATGGTTGTAATCTGATCAATAGGTCAAGAGTTATCTACCTTTGAATTGCTGAAAATGATCAATTTAACAGTGTTTACGCTCTAGAGGCCACAATACTTATCCAAGCTCTCTCAAACTTGCCCAGATTGTCTATGACCATAGAGTTCGAAAAAGGGTGATAATGGTTGGAATCTGACAAATAGATCAAGATATATCCACCTTTGAATTGCTGAAAATGCCATATTTACAGTGTTTACACTCTTGCAACTACAGTTTTCAATGGATTTTGATTACACTTGTACACAAAGGATGTAGATATACGTTCTCGAAGGAGTGCAATTATTGTTGAAATGTTATCATTGTGGCAATAGTTACCTGATCTTGATATACTTTGAAATGCTAGAAAAAGGCTTCATTTCAGTATTGTTTAGGCCCATTGTTATTTGCCTTTGATGTACTCTACTATACTACAGTAGGCCGACAAACTTGAATGGATTTAGAAGAAAACGGGTGAAATTCAAAGGTAAAGCTATCAGGCTTCATTTCAAATGGTGAGCGATATCAGGGCCTTCAGGCCCTCTTGTTAGCTCAGGGTGAGCTTTTGCAATCCTTGACTGTCCGGCGTCAACAATTTTAGTGTTTACACTCTAAAGGTCACAATATTTATCCAATCTTTCTCAAACTTGCTCAGATGGTAAATTGCCATAAGAGTTTGATTATGGTTGAAATCGGACAAATAGGTTATGAGTTATCTACCTTTGAATTGCTGAAAATGCCATATTTAACGGTGTTTACACTCCAGAGGCCACAGTATTTATCCAATCTTTCTAAAACTTGCCCAGATGGTATATGACCATAAGAGTTCGGATGAGTACGATTTTGGTTGAAATTGGACTAACAGATCAAAAGTTATCTACCTTTGAATTGCTGAAAATGCATTATTTAACGGTGTTTACACTCTAGAGGCCACAGTATTTATCCAATCTTTCTAAAACTTACCCAGATTGTATATGACTATAAGAGTTCGGATGAGTTCGCTTTTGGTTGAAATCGGATAAATAGATCGAGAGTTATTTACCTTTGAATTGCTGAAAATGCCATATTTAACAGTGTTTACACTGTAGAGGCCACAATTTTAATTCAATCTATCTCAAACCTGCTCAGATTGTAAATGACTAAGAGTTCAGATGAGTTTGATTATGGTTGAAATCAGACTAATAGTCTGAGAGTAATCTACCTTTGAATTGCTGAAAATGCCATATTTAACGATGTTTACACTCTAGAGGTCACACATTTTATCCAATCTTTCTCAAACTTACTCAGATTGTATATGACCATAAGAGTTCGGATGAGTACGATTATGGTTGAAATTGGACTAACAGATCAAAAGTTATCTACCTTTGAATTGCTGAAAATGATATATTTAACAGTGTTTACGCTCTAGAGGCCACAATATTTATCCAAGCTCTCTCAAACTTGCCCATATTGTATATGGCTATAGAGGTTCATATGAGATTGATTATGGCTGGAATCAGACAAATAGATCAAGAGATACCTTTGAATTGCTGAAAATGCCATATTTTACAGCGTTTACTCTCTTGCAACTAGTTTTCAATGGATTTTGATTATACTTGTACACAAAGGATGTCGCTATATGTTCTGGAAGGAGTGCAATTATTGTTGAAATGTAATCATTGTGGCAATAGTTACCTGCCCTTGATATACTTTGAAATGCTAGAAAAAAGCTTCATTTCAGTATTGTTTAGGCTCTAGTTATCTGCCTTTGATGTACTCTTCTATACTACAGTAGGTCGACAAACTTGAATGGATTTAGAATAAAACGGGTGAAATTCAAAGGTAAAGCTATCAGGCTTCATTACAAATGGTGAGCGATATCAGGGCCTTCAGGCCCTCTTGTATTTTCTGGTTGCCATGGCAACCATGCACAAAATCTAGAAATATCATCTCAGAAACCACTATTCCAATTCTCTGAATTGATGGACTTTTATAGTTGTCCATCTGATAAAAAAAAAACTTGGCCGCCTGAGGGTGTGGTGGTCATTTTCCATGTTAGATAATATTGAATAAAAAGTTAAGACCTTCTAGAAGGTTTTTTTGCTATATCTTTATAAGGTTTTGTCAGTGTCATGTCCTTGATCAAATTTATGTCATACTTGAATATGGGGGGTCAAAAAATATGTTGCTAGGTCAAATCTTAGAAAAAGCATGTAATGTGAACACTCTAGCAACCACAAATTTAGCCTATCAGTCTGGCGAATATGGTCCAGTGGTAGTACACTCACAACGAAGCCAGAGGTTGTGAGTTCAATCCCCTGCCGGACCAAGTCCTTTGGATGAGACTTTGTAAATGACGAGGTACGATGTATCAGTGCTTTACACTGGGTATCTAAAAGAACCAGAAAACTCTGTCGATAATAAGAGTAGGGCATCACACCCTGGTTTTCTGTGTATCAGCTCCCCTCTCTCTGGGGCATCCAATTAGCCCATAGATGGCAGAAACGGACGTTAACAAACCAAACCAAATTTAGCCAAATCTTTATCAAATCTGGGTCAAAATCAAATGTGGATTGTGTCCTGTCAAAAACAAGGTCACTAGGTCAAATCATAGAAAAGTTTTGTTAACACTCTTGAGGTTGATTGTGGGTCATGTCCAGTCATAATCTAGGTCACTATGGGTCAAGTTTTACATTGTGTACCAGGTGAGCGATTTGTTGTATTTAGGTCAGTTGTAGACTAAGTACTTGTGAGATTCACCAAATATACCATGCTTATGCTCCTAAATGAGTACAGCAGGTTGCATCACAGTGTAATGACAATAACATTTGACCATGACCTCGGTGACCTAGGTTAAGGTTTTGCGTTTAGGTGATTTGTTGACTTAGTCCTAGAGCTAAGTTTGTACAACTCCACACTAATAGTATTACAATGTTTGTATTTATGGTCAAGCATACAGAGGGTCATCCGTGTTTTGCAAACACATTTATAGTTAACTTAAACTGACATTCTAGTGGACCTATTTTGTTGAAACATGGTAGATTCATCTTGGAAATCTTATTATTAAACTCAAATTCTAATGGACAGCTTTTGTTGAAATGGTGCATAGTCCTGACCAAATGTTACTACATGTAACATGGTACAATGTTAAAAGGTCAATGTTACAGACATGAGGTATATTGATATGACAATGTTATATACAGATTTATTCGACTATCATGTGTATCAATGCGATATTGGGCATATCGAGTCAAAGGTCAAGGTCACTGCAGTCAAAATACCAAATGTTTGAAATGGCAATAACCTTCGCCCCTCAAGTGATAGGCATATTTGGTGTACATATTGCTCTGATTAGAAGTTTGAATAATTATATTGTAGACCTGTTAAGTCAAATGTCAAGGTGAAATATTTAAAACAACCATAACCTTTGACCCTCAGATGACCAGTGTCCTTGTGCTACTTGTGTCTTGTTTCCATGGACATTTTGCTTGTGAACACCCTAGAGGCCACACTTTTGGTCCAATCTTTATCAAACTTTGTCAGAATGACAACTTGACAAATTTTAGGCCAAGTTGCAATATGAGTCATAAGTGTTCAAAAGTAGGTCACTAGGTCAAATCTAAAAAAATGTGAAAACTAGTAGCCACAATTTTAGCCCAATCTTTACCAAACTTGACCAGAATAGCCATCTTGACAAAATCTAGGTCATGTTTGAACAAATAGTAATGTTCGGTCAAAAAGTAGGTTACTCGTAGGCACAAGTTTAGCCAAATTTTTATTGAATTTTGTCAGTATGACCATCTTTAAAAATCTAGGTCAAGTTTGGATATGGGTCATGTGGGGTCAAACAATAAGGTCAAATGTAAGAAAAGGCTTGTTGACACAATTTTAACCAAACCTTTATCAAACATGGTCAGAATTACCATCTTGAAAACCCCTAGGTCAAGTTGGAACATTGGTCATGTGGGGTTAAACAGTAGGTCAATAGATAGAATCACTAGCTTGTTAACGCTCTTGAAACCACACTTTTAGCACCATCTTCATCAAACTTTGTCAGAATGACAATCTTGACAAAATCTAGATCAAGTTTGGATATGGGTCATGTTGGGTCAAACAGTAGGTCACTAGGTCAAATCTTTGAAAAAGCTCGTGAACAGTGAACACTCTAGAAGCCACAATTTTAGCCCAACCTTTATCATACCTGCTCAGAATGATCACCTGGACAAAACCTTGGCCTTTAAATATGGGTCAAATGCGATAAAAAGTAGGTCATTAGGCCAACTCTTAGAAAGTTTGCGCACACGCTAAAAGCAAAATTTTCATCAAACTTACTTACAATGATCACCTGAACAAAACCTATGTAGAGTTTGAATATTGGTCACAATGGGTCAAAAATCAGCCATAGGTGAAATCTTTGTTAATAGGTCAAGGTTGAATTCGATATATAACACTAGGTCAAGTTTTACATGGTGTACATGAGAGCGCTTAAGGGCCATCTAGGCCCTCTTGTTTGTCAAAAAGTAGGTCACTAGCCTAGGTCAAGCCTTGAGAATTGCCTTGGACAGCTAGAGGCTAGAACTGTGGTTCAATATTGATTATTTGTGCAATGTTCAATTTAGAAGTATATTTGTGAAAAATGGACATGGAATTTCACGTGATCACAATAGGATTGCAGAATGAAAATGTAATATGAGCATTGTATGTGAACTTTTCTTCGCTGAATCAAATTGAATTCTAAAGATGCGTATACGCATTCTTTGTAAACAGTGTGCCTACTATAAATAGGGGTGTAACAATACGTCATATTGTTGAATTGAAATACGCCTCTGAGCAATACGTATTGCAATACGCTTTATAGCTCACCTGAGCTAGCTCAGGGTGAGCTTTTGCAATACTTGAATGTCCGTCGTTCGGCGTCAACAATTTTAGTGTTTACACTCTAGAGGCCACAATATTTATCTAATCTTTCTTAAACTTGCTCAGATGGTATATTGCCATAAGAGTTCGGACGAGTTCGATTATGGCTGAAATCTGACAATTAGGTCATGAGTTATCAACTTTTGAATTGCTGAAAATGCCATATTTAACAGTGTTTACACTCTAGAGGCCACAGTATTTATCCAATCTTTCTAAAACATGCCCAGATTGTATATCACCATAAGAGCTCGGATGAGTTTGATTTTAGTTGAAATCGGACAAATAGATAAAGAGTAATCTACCTTTGAACTGCTGAAAATGCCATATTTAACGGTGTTTACATTCTAGAGTTCACAATTTTTATCTAATCTATCTAAAACTTGCCCAGATTGTATTATCACCATAAGAGTTTGGGTGAGTTCAATTTTGGTTGAAATCGGACAAATTGATCAAGAGTTATCTACCTTTGAACTGCTGAAAATGCCATATTTAACAGTGTTTACATTCTAGAGTCCACAATTTTTATCCAATCTATCTCATACTTGCTCAGATTGTATATGACTATAAGAGTTCAGATGAGTTCGATTATGGTTGAAATCAGAAGAATAGGTCGAGAGTTATCTACCTTTGAATTGCTGAAAATGCCATATTTAAGGGGTTTACCCTCTAGAGGCCACAACTTTTATCCAATCTTTCTCAAACTTACTCAGATTGTATATTACCATGAGACTTCAGATGAGTTCAATTATGGTTGTAATCGGATTAATAGGTCAAAAGTTATCTACCTTTGAATGGCTGCAAATTACATATTAAACAGTGTTTACGCTATAGAGGCCACAATATTTATCCAAGCTCTCTCAAACTTGCCCAGATTGTATATGACCATAAGAGTTCGAAAAAGAGTAGTTATGGTTGAAATCGGACAAATAGATCAAGAGTTATCTACCTTTGAATTGCTGAAAATGCCATATTTAACAGTGTTTACACTCTTGCAATTATTATACTTGTACACAAAGTATATAGCTATACGTTCTCGAAGGAGTGCAATTATTGTTGAAATCTAATCATTGTGCCAATAGTTACCTGCCCTTGATATACTTTGAAATGCTAGAAAAATGCTTCATTTCAGTATTGTTTAGGCTCTAGTTATCTGCCTTTGATGTACTCTACCATACTAGAGAAGGTCGACAAACTTGAATGGATTTAGAATAAAAAGGGTGAAACTATCAGGCTTCATTACAAATGGTGAGCGATATCAGGGCCTTCAGGCCCTCTTGTTCCGTATTGCAATATTCTATATACATTTTATTATTAATTTTGAACACATACGAGAGGGGGTGTCCTGTTAATTTGAATATAATGTTGTGACAATTATAACATTCACAGCAAATGTCTATGTTAATATGGACCCTCTCTCGTATTTAAAACACTCCTTTTATCCTTTCAATGCTATAGATAAGTTTTCAAGGCTTATTTCTATTCAATGTTTGTACTTAAGTTACCACAGTATATTGCAATAGGGCTCCTCTGTATTGCAATATATTTCAATTCAGTTTTCATCGTATTGTTTCACCCCTAACTATGAGTACAAGTACTTTGCAAAGAGTGACTACTCAGATCAGAGTAAACTTTATTCTTGCCAAAGTGATACTATGTGCTGAACTTGTGTAGTTTTCTCACTTTGCCTTACTCCTCCTAACAGGTTTGGTGGGACCCTTTCTGACTTGTTCTCCACAATATTGTGAACAACGACCTTAAATTGTGAAAATGTATTGACTTAATTTTAAACTGGAATTGTTTATTTGAAGTTTCTGGAGTCAATGGGTAAAGTGGAAACTGACTTTAGAAATCATATTGTCATCTCATTTCTATATTTCATGGAAATCACATTGCTGTATAGTCACCGACTGTCAAATATATAGGTAGCTCGCGGGTGAGCTTAGTTTTCATGAAAGGTGTTGTGAAATTTTGCTTGAAGGATAGTAATAGCCTAAGAAACACTGTGTGCAAATATAGGCAAAATTTATCGTTTGGTTTGTCTTTAAGATCTCTTTCTTTTTTCTTTTATAGCTCACCTGAGCTAGCTCAGGGTGAGCTTTTGCAATACTTGAATGTCCGTCCTGCGTCGTCCGTCGTTCGTCGTCAACAATTTTAGTGTTTACACTCTAGAGGCCACAATTTTATTCCAATCTTTCTTAAACTTGCTAAGATTGTATATTACCATAAGAGTTCAGATGAGTTCGATTATGGTTGAAATCTGACCAATAGCCCAAGAGTTATCTGCCCTTGAATTGCTGAAAATGCCATATATCTAACAGTGTCTATACTCTTGCAACTACAGTTTTCAATGTATTTTGATTATACTAAGCTCACAAAGTATATAGTTATAAGTTCTCGAAGGAGTACAATTATTGTTGAAATCTGATCATTATGGCAAGAGTTATCTGCCCTTGATATACTGAAAAGGCTTCATTTCAGTATTGTACTAGTTATCTGCCCATGATATACTCTACTTTATTAGAATTATGAGGTTGAATTCCAAAATTGTTTACTTGCTATACTACAAATTTGAATGAATTTAGATTAAAACGGGTAAGACAGAAAGGTAAAGCTATCAGGCTTCAGTACAACAGGTGAGCGATATCAGGGCCTTCAGGCCCTCTTGTGTTTTTTTTAAAAACCTGGAATTTTGATTATTTTATTTGTCTCAAAACAAATAAAGCTAATGACTACAAATCTCGCGCAATAAGTACATTGTAGTTCACATTCGCTACAAGAAAAACACAAATTGAATAAAGTTGTTCAGAAAGAAATTACTTAAAACTGACTCATTTAATGTATTTTTTTTCTCATTTTATTCAAAGATATGGTTGGTGAAATACATGTAGTTGGTCAGAAAAAAGAAAATATTACAGTCAAGATTTGTTGTAAGAACAGATTTTCTTATTAAAATGTGGGAAAATTGAAGTTGAGATACAGTTATATATCTTAAAAGTGAAATTATGTCATTACTATGCATTATTAGTTATTCATAGACTTGCATACAAGGTTAATTATATTATTTAAACATTATAATGGGCAATATCGATATTGAAAAGGTTGACGTATTGCTAAGCTTCAATGTGTGGCTTTATAGTTGGATCAAATCTCATATACCGATTTTATTGACTTGTAAGTCATTAAACCAAAACGTACATGTAATCGGACATATATTAACTGGACCACATACAGCATCACTAATTCTAACCAACGAAGACTAAACATTACATGTCTCTTGATCACTGTATTATGGACTGATAAGTCATTGAAATCGGACACTAAATTAAGAAAAACATTTGGATTGAAATGGACTCAAACCTAGTACCTTTGGATTGCTAGTCAATCACTATACCGATTGAGCTATCGAGGAAGACACGGAAGCTTATCAACATTTTCCTTATGTAAATTTTCTAGAATAAGCACGTGCGGAAAAAGTCTATATCGTCAAGACGCATTTCCGCTCGCCCGCAAGAAAACTCTGAATAGCGAGAGGCCTTAAACATTTACTCGATCGATGGAAACTTCAGTCTAAAACATAGCATTACGAGTCAGAAAAACGGAAACTTATGGTGAATAGCGCTCGAAAAACATGAAGTTATTCAATATAATGTGGAATCCCACTGTCAAAGCAAACAGGTCAAAAGGTTCCAATCTAAACATCCACACGCACGTCGAAACTCCCCACCAAATTAATAAGATTGCCTGCAAATCAACTCGAAGAAATTGAGGTGTGACAAGTGTGGCTGTTTCAGTTTTTTAATAAACATTGTTTACGATTGAACATTGTGGATTTGGATACCTTTTAACACTTAAAAGTAGTTATCATGTAGCATTTGCATAGCCTTAAATGTATGTAATTGGATTTTCATGTGTTACTCTCTATGCAGACATTTGCACTTTTTACTAATTTTTGCACTAATTCGGGTTCCTATGTTTTATATGTGAATTGGACTACGGTACCAGGGGTCGTGAGTTTGATCCCCCGTCGGACCAGCGGTATAAGCCTTAATGCGCATATTGCTTTACTTTCAATCTGATTTAAGTGGTAACCTATCGTCAATACTAGAAACAGGCTATGAATTAAAGGATTAAAACAGAGATTTCAGAATTCGCATGTGTATAGAGTCAGATATGAATGGTGCCGTTTGGCACATCTACTTCATTACAAATAAATATGACGCTTTGTGCGGAAACAGTTGCTTTAAATTTTATTCGCTAGAGCTTGGAAATAATTCCCATTTATACAGTCATGAGCGGATTGGGATTCTGAAGCCCATTTATCTCGACACGGTTTGCGCAGTCTAACTTTATTGAGTCGGTTGTTTCAATGTGTCTGATCCAATATATAAGCATGAAAGTATCATTATGTATTTAAGTCATTATGAGAATGTTTAGACATAAAAGCAGGCGATATTGTTGAAGCAAGGCGGCATCATGCCAGTGACTGTGCTAGATGGATCATCACGGCCCTTATTGCACTCCAAGACTCCTTAGTGGAGTAACCCTTTCAATACCATAGGTGACCAAAATGCGAATTCACAAACAGTTTGGATCCTATTCACAGATACGCGGCGTCTGGGCAGAATCTAAACTGTTTGGCACTTGAATTAATATTTCTTCAGCCAGAACCTCAAAGAAATTAATTTGTCAGGAAACTGAAGACGACTAATTTTAGCGAACGATATTTCGTCTAGGCAAGGGTATTAGTAGATGGTTGAATGTGGCCATAAAAGGGTAAATGGCTACTTTTATTCATGAGAGTATGGTCCGGAAATGAGAACAGAATTCGAGTGTTGCATTTCACCAGGTTTTCCAAGCATTTAAACCTTTGGCAGTCACCAAAATGAGGTAAGACTTGTGTATATAATTGACTCTAAATAGGAATATAAGTGTACTGTTGCACCTGAACTAATTGGTCCCTAGTGACGCATACATGTATATACACATCCTTTAGAAACCAGTGTACCTGCGCAGAGTACACATGTCCCATGAAAATAGTATAGACACAGATCGCAGGGCTCATACTGGAGCCCTCTGATTAGGACCTGCACTGTTGGTTGTTTCGCAATATTTTGTTTAACAACGTTTGAACGTTAATGGATTAGATCTATACTTAACTGGAAAATGGCATTGTCTATTTGAAGTTTCAGGGCTCAATCAGTTGAAAAGAAAACACAAAAAACACCAAAGAAATGACATTCTGTGTTAGCCTAAGTGTTTATCAGTTGTACTTGTTAAACCAACACAATATTAAACTGAGAAACGACCTTCATGTGTGAAAATACGGTCAGTTTCGCCGCAAAATAATTATAACAAAACTTGTGTAAGATGGTCACCCTAAAGTAGACCAAAGTTCTGTAATTAATACGGTTGGTTTCTTCAATGCATGGCGAAAGCAAAGCAGCTCGTAAAGGAGCTATTTTGTCTTTCATTTAGCAGTCACTTGTCTGTAGAGAGATTCGTGTTTCTCCAAAGAGCTGCTGCTTAATGTGACTGTATGCATAGCGCCAAAATGATTCACATTTTCCTGACCCCATTCTTGCACTCCTTTTTTTTGCTATTCTTACCCAGATTGGAATGACAAGATTCAGAATCTATACGATACCTTTCACAAGTGTTTGAACCAGTTCTAATTCCTCACACATGTATGAATGTATGTACTCCTTTGTCTTGCTTAACCCAGTACTCCATAGACACGCCTTTAACGTCCTTAATTCATTCATCCACTAAAAACTAATTCCAACTTATACAGTCATTAAAATACACATCAGAAATTGTTTCTACATCTTAGCAGATGAAAGCGTAAAGTAGGCTGAACGTCAAGCACACTTTATTTGACTGCTTTACTTTCAAGCTACTTTAAGCGGTCGCCTAGGTGGTCTTCAAAACTAGAAACAGGCTATGGGGTAAAGGATTAAGACTTGTTATGTACAGTCGAGCTTAAATAAGTCGAGCTCTCTTATTTGAAAATACAGTACCCGTATTTTAAAGTTAAATCGTGGCTTCATTTACATGTATATGAAAACCGTACAGAAGATTATTGATCAGTCGAGTTTAATGACATCGAAACAGTCCGGATGTGTACAGGTCAATGGTCAATAGACTGACAGAGCGCCCCTGCGGAAGTCGAATAAACTGTTTTCTTTTTTAAAACGTGGCTTAGTCGAGTATTAACCCTTTCCCCACATAGAAGCGACTTTTAGCGCATTTAATTTTTTCCTCTGCTGAAGAAAATAGTTCCAGTTTATACCCTCATGAACAATTACCATTACAAATATTTTAAATAGCCTAGCAGATTTTAGCTTAAATCTGGCTGAAAGTAAAGCAGAATGTGCCTTAAGGCACATTCTGCTTTACTTTCAACCTTCTTTAAGTGGTCACCTGTCTTCAAAACTAGAAACAGACATGAGGTAAAGGGTTAACTTTGAAATACGGATATATTTGGCTTACGTGAGTTCGGTGTATTGAAGTTCAACTGTTCATGTAAAATGTATTTCGACACGTTGAGCTCGAGTTATCGAGTATCGATTATGATGTTAACCCATTTGCGCCCAGTGGATTCTATCATGCTTATACATGTATATTGGATTAGTCCTTTTTTATCGCAGGGTGCCTGGTCTAAATTTTCATTTTCGTTTTGGTTATATTGAAATTCCTACCAGCAAATGTTGTAGACTCTGGTCAGACGCCGTGTAATGCGGCGTCTGGCCAGAGTCTACACTGTTTGCCTGTCCAAATTATATGGAATCGTTGGCTAAATTGGGTTAATATTTCGCAGGACTCATTTGTTAGACTTTTGGTCGTTTTAGGAAAAAACGACGTGCATTTTGTTTTCCATTTTCAGAACAGCTGCTCGGCGTGTCAACGAAAGCTTTTGGGCTGGTTTGAAGACGATACAGAAGCAGAAGTCGAGGAGAGTCTTGATACCGATAGTGATGGAATACCTGACCACATTGACAAGTATGATAATACGCCCCACTTTTTGGATGAATACGATGACATAGACGGGGATGGTGTTCCTGATGTCATCGACACAGACGGTGACAATAATGGTATTCCAGATGAGCTTGAGAAAGACAAAGATGGGGACGGTATTCTAGACTATCTAGATGATAATGATGACAATGAACGTGCCCATGGTACATATGAAAACGGTATTCACGATGACGAAGATCGAGATGGCAATAATGGCATCAAAGATAATCAAGAAAAGGATACAGATGGGGACGGTATTCCAGATGTTAAAGATAAAGATGACGACAATGATGGTATCCCAGATACTATGGAGAACGACTCGGACGGAGATGGTGTTCCGGATTATCTAGATAAAGATGATGATAATGATGGCATTCCAGATCATCTTGAAACAGATTCCGATGGCGATGGAATTCCCGATGATTTAGATAACGATGACGACAATGATGGTATCCCAGATAATATGGAGAACGACTCGGACGGAGATGGTGTTTCGGATTATCTAGATAAAGATGATGATAATGATGGCATTCCAGATCATCTTGAAACAGATTCCGATGGCGATGGAATTCCCGACGATTTAGATAACGATGACGACAATGATGGTATCCCAGATAATATGGAGAACGACTCGGACGGAGATGGTGTTCCGGATTATCTAGATAAAGATGATGATAATGATGGCATTCCAGATCATCTTGAAACAGATACCGATGGCGATGGAATTCCCGATGATATAGATAACGATGACGACAATGATGGTATCCCAGATAATATGGAGAACGACTCGGACGGAGATGGTGTTCCGGATTATCTAGATAAAGATGATGATAATGATGGCATTCCAGATCATCTTGAAACAGATACCGATGGCGATGGAATTCCCGATGATATAGATAACGATGACGACAATGATGGTATCCCAGATAATATGGAGAACGACTCGGACGGAGATGGTGTTCCGGATTATCTAGATAAAGATGATGATAATGATGGCATTCCAGATCATCTTGAAACAGATTCCGATGGCGATGGAATTCCCGATGATATAGATAACGATGATGACAATGATGGTATCCCAGATAATATGGAGAACGACTCGGACGGAGATGGTGTTCCGGATTATCTAGATAAAGATGCTGATAATGATGGCATTCCAGATAACCTTGAAACAGATTCCGATGGCGATGGAATTCCCGATGATTTAGATAACGATGACGACAATGATGGTATCCCAGATACTATGGAGAACGACTCGGACGGAGATGGTGTTCCGGATTATCTAGATAAAGATGATGATAATGATGGCATTCCAGATAACCTTGAAACAGATTCCGATGGCGATGGAATTCCCGATGATATAGATAACGATGATGACAATGATGGTATGCCAGATAATATGGAAAACGACTCGGACGGAGATGGTGTTCCGGATTATCTAGATAAAGATGATGATAATGATGGCGGCATTCCAGATAACCTTGAAACAGATTCCGATGGCGATGGAATTCCCGATGATTTAGATAACGATGACGACAATGATGGTATCCCAGATACTATGGAGAACGACTCGGACGGAGATGGTGTTCCGGATTATCTAGATAAAGATGATGATAATGATGGCATTCCAGATAACCTTGAAACAGATTCCGATGGCGATGGAATTCCCGATGATATAGATAACGATGATGACAATGATGGTATCCCAGATAATATGGAAAACGACTCGGACGGAGATGGTGTTCCGGATTATCTAGATAAAGATGATGATAATGATGGCATTCCAGATAACCTTGAAACAGATTCCGATGGCGATGGAATTCCCGATGATATAGATAACGATGATGACAATGATGGTATCCCAGATAATATGGAGAACGACTCGGACGGAGATGGTGTTCCGGATTATCTAGATAAAGATGATGATAATGATGGCATTCCAGATAACCTTGAAACAGATTCCGATGGCGATGGAATTCCCGATGATTTAGATAACGATGATGACAATGATGGTATCCCAGATAATATGGAGAACGACTCGGACGGAGATGGTGTTCCGGATTATCTAGATAAAGATGATGATAATGATGGCATTCCAGATAACCTTGAAACAGATTCCGATGGCGATGGAATTCCCGATGATTTAGATAACGATGACGACAATGATGGTATCCCAGATACTATTGAGAACGACTCGGATGGAGATGGTGTTCCGGATTATCTAGATAAAGATGATGATAATGATGGCATTCCAGATCATCTTGAAACAGATTCCGATGGCGATGGAATTCCCGATGATATAGATAACGATGACGACAATGATGGTATCCCAGATAATATGGAGAACGACTCGGACGGAGATGGTGTTCCGGATTATCTAGATAAAGATGATGATAATGATGGCATTCCAGATAACCTTGAAACAGATTCCGATGGCGATGGAATTCCCGATGATTTAGATAACGATGACGACAATGATGGTATCCCAGATAATATGGAGAACGACTCGGACGGAGATGGTGTTCCGGATTATCTAGATAAAGATGATGATAATGATGGCATTCCAGATCATCTTGAAACAGATTCCGATGGCGATGGAATTCCCGATGATATAGATAACGATGATGACAATGATGGTATCCCAGATAATATGGAGAACGACTCGGACGGAGATGGTGTTCCGGATTATCTAGATAAAGATGATGATAATGATGGCATTCCAGATCATCTTGAAACAGATTCCGATGGCGATGGAATTCCCGATGATATAGATAACGATGACGACAATGATGGTATCCCAGATAATATGGAGAACGACTCGGACGGAGATGGTGTTCCGGATTATCTAGATAAAGATGATGATAATGATGGCATTCCAGATAACCTTGAAACAGATTCCGATGGCGATGGAATTCCCGATGATATAGATAACGATGACGACAATGATGGTATCCCAGATAATATGGAGAACGACTCGGACGGAGATGGTGTTCCGGATTATCTAGATAAAGATGATGATAATGATGGCATTCCAGATAATCTTGAAACAGATTCCGATGGCGATGGAATTCTCGATGATATAGATAACGATGATGACAATGATGGTATCCCAGATAATATGGAGATTGACTCGGACGGAGATGGTGTTCCGGATTATCTAGATAAAGATGATGATAATGATGGCATTCCAGATAACCTTGAAACAGATTCCGATGGCGATGGAATTCCTGATGATATAGATAACGATGATGACAATGATGGTATCCCAGATAATATGGAGAACGACTCGGACGGAGATGGTGTTCCGGATTATCTAGATAAAGATGATGATAATGATGGCATTCCAGATCATCTTGAAACAGATTCCGATGGCGATGGAATTCCCGATGATATAGATAACGATGATGACAATGATGGTATCCCAGATAATATGGAGAACGACTCGGACGGAGATGGTGTTCCGGATTATCTAGATAAAGATGATGATAATGATGGCATTCCAGATAACCTTGAAACAGATTCCGATGGCGATGGAATTCCCGATGATTTAGATAACGATGATGACAATGATGGTATCCCAGATAATATGGAGAACGACTCGGACGGAGATGGTGTTCCGGATTATCTAGATAAAGATGATGATAATGATGGCATTCCAGATAACCTTGAAACAGATTCCGATGGCGATGGCATTCCCGATGATATAGATAACGATGATGACAATGATGGCATTCCAGATCATTTAGAAGGACGCGAAACCAGTGTAAGTGAAAGTGCATATAGTAATAGCGTATTATAGTTCGCCAAAGTATTACCGAATGCATTGTCTGTAGTTACAGTGTATAACATGCAACTGTATTCAACGCTTTTAAATGAAAACTTAATTCAATTTGAATCCATTTATACTTTTTAGATAGGAGTCAATTAAGTTTGATTTCAAAGCTGTTCCATGGCAATAAACAGAACTTAAATTTACAGTTTGTCTGGAAACTTACTGCTGTTTAAAAGATAGTAATGTCCGTTGTTTTAATTCTGGATAAAAGTATGGTGCACATCGTACAAAGTTACTATTCTATGTAAACAAGTAATGTTTTGTTTCTTATTTTTATCTAACAGGAATCCGATTCACCAAAGGACGAACTTTAAAGTTATTACCTACAAATAATGCCAACATGTGTCCGGAGATTATTTTAACAACTGTCATGGAATGTGTCCCGAAAGGCGAAGCTTGTGCTACTTGTGTGTTGGGATTTTTCATTTTGTTATGCTTGTTAGAGGAAGTATTAATGCCATATTGGCTCAAACTTCCCGTTCGCTAACACATTTGACACTAAGAACATAATAAGTCGGGAATCTCCATTTAAAGAAAATATAAGTGAGAATAATTTAATGAACTAGTAAAACTGATGGGTGCTTTCAGGTTTCTACTAAATATACAGCGCTGTTTTCACGGATTCCAAATCACTGTGACAGTTTGAAAGACGTATTTCTGTAATAAGAAATCGTCAACATACCGGTATTTCAATATCCATTTATTTTCTACATTTTTATTACATTGTGATTGTGTTTAGTTTCTTTTAAACGACAAATAGTCTTCCTACCATCTCTGTAGAAGCCTAGCACGTGGTGTTTTAGTTACAGAGTAACCTCAAATAGACAGATACGTTTCAAGTTTAGTCTAATCCATTTTTGAATAAATCGCGTTGTGCACATATACAGTGGAGAATCTGTTATTCTTTCCCGTTTAAACGCAAACGTACGCAAACGCAATGCACTAAACGTAGAAAAGAACAACTTTTGGACAATTCTGATAATTCTTGTTTATCTTGGTGACAAACAGTTTGGAGCCTGGTCAGACGCCGGGTTACCCGGCGTCTGATCTGGCTCCAAACTGTTTGCACTGTAGTTATTAGTTTTAGCGTAAACGCGTTTATTGAGAAAGAATAACAGATTCTCCACTGTATTTACAATAAATTGCAAACTAACAAACAGTTGATACCTTGAAACGTGTTCGATTTTCAGAGATATCTGGCTTTAATCCGTTCCCCCACGGCTTGTTGTCAGCATTGGAAACATGATTGTTTAAAGCAGACTGAGAGCACAGTAAGAGCGTAGAATACACTCAATCATTTCAGCATTCTGTTTTACATTCAGTCTGCTGCTTTAAATTACCATCTGCTAGGATATAGATCTAGGAAATATATATTATCGTACATATTCATTTCTGTATAAAGTGGATTTTTTCTTCAGTGGAGGAATGAACTAAATATGTAAAATGCACATCTATAGAGTAATGGGTTCATAACTGCGGTTTTATGAGGATACAGTGTATTTATTTTTTCTATCATGAAAATATTGTATGTTAGATTGCCTGTACAAAGTACAGTTCCAACTCTGCTTTAGCATAATGAAGTCGTTGTTGTGGTCTTTGACGTCATCGTCTTCGTCGCCAAAATCGTCGTCGTCTTCGGTATCATCTTCATTATCACAGTCTTGATTTCCTTTATCAAAGTCGTTGTCGTAGTGGTCGCCATTGTTTTTGCGTCGCTCTTTAGTCCGTTCCATGTTATGAACATTTTCATCGTTTTGTTGTTGTTGTTTTTTTGTTTTGTTTTTAATAATGTTCGTTTGTTTGTTAAGAGGCAGTGTTGTTGTGATACACCCCTAAGGTGAAGTATATATGACTGTGGATATGGTGGAAGGATATGGTAACTAAAGTTTTCCCAGTAACCGCGTTCATGCTAAAAATACGTATGCACATTTTAATCAGTTTAGAGACAAATTATCTGTCGTGTTATTCGGTGTCCAATATGGCCCAAAACAGTCTACCACTCATCGTCTTTATTTAAAGTAAAAAACTGTTTTTCTATATTTAATTTCTCTGCTCATGAATTTCGTTGAAAAGAGAAACCCACCCTAACCCTGAATGTCTCGTCTCTGCAACGTAGCTGTATATGAAGCAGGGCTTCCATTTCTCCGGATTTTTCCTAAAACTTCAGATTTTTTTCTAGTACATGGTAGCTTAAAGCAGGCTGAAAGTAAAGCAGAATGCACATTAAGGCGCATTCTGCTTTACTTCCAGTCTGCTTTAAGCAGCCACATGTCAACAAAACTAGAAACAGGCGATGGGATAAAGGTACGATTCGTATAATCGCACTTGAAAAATGCACATTTGGAAATCTTAGGATTTTTCATGTAAACTTATGGCTGCCCTGCTGAAGTAAATAAGTCAAACCTCGATACCTCCAGTTCGATATGTAGAAGTTCAAATGTACTAATATTTAATGTCAAAACACTTGTTTCGGTATACTTTATTATTTTCATATGGTAATTCATTTTTTATTTGAAATATAAAGCCCGTAATAAATATCAGTATTGAGGTCTCATGAATTCAAATTCAGTCGTTCTGGATTTTAAACGATTTGGTCATCACAGTGAAGCTCACTTTAAACGAAGTCCTCGGAACTGTCTGCTCTCTTCATTAAATGCTTTTTTGTTATATCAGGCTCTTTTTACTGACGTTGATTAGAAATGGGGAATAGTCAATTATTTTGTTATACCAAATATTTTGTTATACCCAATTTCACTGTACAGTAATTTCGCGCTGTGAATGCTAGTCTTGTGTTTGTTTATTTTACTTGTTATTTCACAAAACTTAGCTGAATATAGGAAACGCATTATCGATAAAGAACGAGAATAACAACATTTTGAAATTGTTAACGATTTATTCAATCTGAGTGACAAACAGCGTAGAGCCAGATCAGACGCCATGTTAACCGGCGTCTGGTTTGGCTCTAATCTCTTTGAAGTTGACTTCGTGTCATAACTTATGGACACGATGTCGGTTAGGTTGTTCCTATAGCCCGTAAAGAACCATATACGTGTACTTTTAACCAATCATGTTAGCTGTCATTTTCCTATTGTTCTGTCTTGTTTTGTGTAATGTGTGCCCTGTGTTAGATGATGGATCGGTAAATATGCATTATAATATTATGTGTGTGTGTGAAATATAAGGTTCTTAACATAAAGGCGTTTTGAGGGGAGGAATACCGTCTTCTCCACTGTATATATCTATTCATGAGATGAAAAAACCCAATATAATCCAATGGCGAAAAAGACATTAGAATTGTCCCGTCAAAACGAAAGGCAAATTCAATTCCATGAAGTATAGGAAATTACGTTGTTTTAAAGAAAATATTAACGATATTTTAAAGTTTGAGTTTCAACCAGTATGTGGTGCTCGGCATCTGACCAGGCTCCCAGGTTATAAAGCTTTTGAGTTGAGTCTGATGTAGTTCTCAAGCATTTGATTGGTCTAATTTGAGCCGAGGCTCAAATTTGACCAATCAAATGCTTGAGAACTACATCAGACTCAACTCAAAAGCTTTATAAACTTGAACCAAGGGTCAAAACTGTTTGCAGTGAGCATTATTGGTTTAGCACTTGTTAACGTGTTTATTGAAAAGGTATTCTCCCCCTGTAAGCATATTGTATACCTCGGCATCAAGGGTTTCAGTGTTTTCCATGTCATTCCAAACTTAAACCCTTTTGCTGCCATTATGACATAATAACACGTCCGGTACTGTCACTGCCATCATATGGTCTGCTTAAATATTTCATCTGATTTTATGTATTAAAGTCGGAAATTTATGTGTGTGTTACTGAACATGTAAAGAAATATTGATATCAGTGTCAACCCGTTTGGATCCTGATCAGATGCAGCGTAAGGCGCGTCTTATCAAGGTCCAAACTGTTTGCAATGTAAGTGTTAGTTGGCTTGGCATTGCAATTGTTAATATTTGAATGATCTGTTTCGGTTTTACAATAAATATTAAAAAAAACGGCGTTGTCTCTTTATTATCTATATAATGTTTCCAGGTCAATCTATCTTTTGCATTAACTTCATGAGGG
This sequence comes from Gari tellinella, assembly GCA_922989275.2. Lineage (NCBI taxonomy): Eukaryota > Metazoa > Mollusca > Bivalvia > Cardiida > Psammobiidae > Gari > Gari tellinella. The sequence goes on from OV277858.1 coordinate 61,550,347, forward strand.
AATTATTAGTTATCTAGTTCATTTCATTAATAATGAGTGGTCTTTCCTTCTGTTTGGGATTGCGGTTCTGTGATTGTTGTGAAGGGCAGTGGTGATAGGGTTCGGACAGGGGGGCATGTGTGTGTCCGTCTAAGAAGTGTCTGTCTTTGTTTCTCTCTATCTAATATTCTCATTCTTTCTTTCGCTCCCACCCTCTCTTATCCCATTTTCCCTGTATCTTTGTATCCGTCTGTCTGTCTATCCGTCTCATTGTTTTTCCGTGTCTGCCTACATGTCTGTCTATCTGTCTAATAGATATATCAGTCTGCTTCTGTCCCCTCTCTCTTTCTCATACACACTCTGTTTCTACCCCCTTCTCTCTCTCTCTCTCTCTCTCCCTATCTCTCTCTCTTTCTCTCTCTCTCTCCCACTCTTTGTGTGTATCTCTCTCTTTATTCTCTCTCTCTGCCTTTCTGACACTCTGTCACTTTATCGCTCTAGCTCTCTGTATCCCTCTCATTTTGCTTCCTCAAATTGCCTCTGTCTGAGTATGTATGTCTGTCTGATAGTCTGTCTGTTTATTTCTCTGTATGGCTGTCTCTCTATGTCTCAGTATCTCTCTCTCTCTCAATCTCTGTCTATCTCTTTCTGTCTCTCTCCTCTCTCTGTGTCTGTTTGGCTCTCTCTCCGTTTGTATCTCTCTCTGTCTGTCTTTCTCTATTTTTCTCTGTATGTCTGTCTGTCTGTCTGTCTGTCTGTATCTCTCTCATTCTGTCTATATCTCCCTGTCTCTCTCTGTGCCTGTTTGTCTCTCTCTCTCCGTTTGTATCTCTCTCTATCTGTATTTCTCTCTCTTTCTCTGTATGTCTGTCTGACTGTCTGTATATGTCTCTCACACTCTGTATATCTCTCGCTGTTTCTCTCTATATCTCTCGTCTCTCTGTGTATGTCTACCAGTCTGTCTGCCTGTCTCTCTGTATGCTTGTTTGTATCTGTCATTCTCTGTATGTCTGGCTGTCTGTGTCTCTCTCACTCTGTCTATATATGTCTCTCAGTATCTGTCTCTCTGCCTCTCTCTTTATGTCTTTCTATCTGTCTCTGTCTGTCAGTCTTTCTCCCTCCCCTTCTCTCTCTATCTCTTATCAAACTATTAATTCCCATTTAAACATAATTTTGTGCAAACAAAATGCAAAAAATGTAAAAAATGAAAGGGTTATCGTAAATGGTTGCGATTTAACAAAATGGTATACAATTTGGCGCCTTCGTAGGGCCTGATCTGACACCGAGTCGCTAGGCGTCTGTTCTTACTACACACTGTTAGCAAAGATACAATTGTTTTAACAAAAACACGTATGGGAAACATTTTCATTTACAGCTCTTCTAAATTTACTTAATACAGGACGTTACGTGTAAGCTATTCAGAACTATCATAAAAATTTAATTGCAAACAAGATTCTATTTCCTTCATTTTGAATGACCGTTGAATATATGGCTAAAATATATACTCGTAAGCGTAGTTAACTCTTTAATTGCCTTACCCCGAGTACAGTGGTTATTTGCAATCAGTTTGGATCCTGATCAGATGCCGCGTAACGCGGCGTCTGCTTGGCATCCGAACTGTTTGACACTCATATGTATAACTTAATTCAATTAACCTAAAATTAAAATTTGAGAAACAAAAAAGACGACGAATGAGACTTTGTGGAAACTGTTTGGACCCGGAGGAGTGTAACTCCATGTCTAACCTGGATCGAACCTGTTTGACATTCTGGCGACATTTTATGGTAGAACATTTAGAAAGGTTCTTTCTGAGATTTATTGCAGACAACACAACTTACTGGCGACAACTTTATAGAGTGGTAAAGGTTATGGTTGAGTTTACTACAACTAACGACCACCGCATTTTTTGATCATATTGTGTTTACCCCATTTGTGCCCACGATCCCACATATGGGCCATAGGCGGCGTCTGACCAGAGTCTACACTGTTTGCTGATAGGAATTTCATACAAGCATTTAGCATTCTTTCTAGTGGTCATAATAGTGATGATTTACGGTATTGCAGACGAAAAGAAAGATCAAAGTAAACACTCAACTAAATTCTTTCAGTACAATTAGGCTGTGCTACCTGTCTAATACAATTACTACACTGCTCCCTCTCTACAACAAAGCCCAACGGGAGGCAAACATTGTGTGCGTTGTTCGGAGGGAGTCGTTTTAGTGGTCATAAAGAGGGAATCGGTGTTCAGAGGGCCGTTGTGGGGAGGGATCACTGTACCACAATATTGTCTACTTTTATTTATAACACTTATAATCGTAGACATTTTGAAGTTACTCTTGTGGATTATTACGTTCTCTTGTGGATCATTTTAGTTATCAAAACATGAACTAATCTACTTGGAATCTTTGGAAGTTTAATTAATACTGGTCTAAATTAGCAAACAATGTAGTCCCATATCAGAGGATATTCATAAAGGAGCCCTCTGATCTAGATCTAAACTGTTTGGCAATGTAATGAGTATATTTTAAACGGGTCCATTGTGTTAAAAGAGTTAAAATGATTGTCCAGTAGTAAACAATGCATTCTGGACAGATGCTGAAGTACAGTCGAACTTCGATATCTCGAACTCGCTTAACTCGAACAATCCGATATGTCTACACATGAACTTCATTATTCCATGCTCGGTTATGTCGAACATACCCGTATTTCAAAGTTAAAACGTGGCTAAGCCACGTTTTAACTTTAAAATACGGATATGTTCGACTTAACCGAGTTCCAAATATCGAAGTTCAACTGTACATGTATTAGTAGTGTAAGGTATGTCAGTAATGTCGCTAACTCCCAATCACTTGAATCAGAATTAATTCGTTCCTCTATATACATTTCTGTCACTGGCTACATCTCCAAATGACAGTATATTGCCATAACTTTTATTAAACGTGTTGTAAGTAATAAAACATTCCGATTAAAATCAGAAGTAATTCTTTATGTCAAACATTATAGTTTTAAGTCGAAAATAAGTAAAATATTAGAGAAATAGAACTGTTTCGTTTATTATGAAAGTACATGTAAAACCGTTTCATCATTTGACGAATAAACATGGAACACAATCACTAAGCTATTGTAGGCCACTAGATTGGCTTTTTAGTTTGTTTGTCTTTTGTGGGTTTTTTTACATGCGCTGACAGAGCTTCTTAAGACTACTACGCCAAGAGTTGTACCTAGCCTGCGACAGGGATGTGTGAGTCGCAAGTGACAGAGAGTGGTTAGCCCCTTAACCTTTTCACTCACACATTTTTCGTGATATTTTTACCCCTTCACCGTTTCATTGTCGACTGCTTCAATTAAGTTGCGTTCAGTATCATTTTAAAGTTAAACGATAAGGCAGTATGACTAAAGAAATTTCAAAACGAGTGTCAAACAGTTTGGATCTTGATCAGACGCCGCATTACGCGGCGTCTGATCAGGATCCAAACTGTTTGCAAGCGCGCTTTCAATCGTCATTCAGAACGAAAGGGTTAAAGCGACTGAAAACCGAATGGTATACATGTATTTGCAAAAAATAAAATAAAATACTCTAATAAAAGCAAATGTGAAGCATTTTTGGGCATCTGGCATTTTAAAAAATATGATCAGTCTAAAATCATCCTCAAGAAAATCATCAAAGCTTTGACTTTTAAATATTTGTCAACGCTTTTTCAATTGAGTCTACGAGACCTTTTAAAAAATAATGATACTTGATCAAAACTTCAATATATTAAGTGCAATATGCATGTGTACTATATCATTGTAAAGAGTTCTTACACGATGGTATAATGCACGATAAGATCACATAACTAGATAAGTCAAACCATGAACTAAATGACCCCTACTCCAGGACACTGTAACACAGAACTTTCCAGACATTATTTTGTGACGTAATGACTTCATAAAAAGTACAATTTTTAAAACAAATTTTTGAAATATATCAGTTTATGTCTGAATTTTAATGTAAATAAAATTTTATTACATTTGAAATGTTTAACTGTCTTCAATCTCAATCTTTTAAAAAATAACTTTTCTTATTTTGCTAATGACAAAAGTCGACATATGTTTTAGAACGCTATAAAACATTTCTAGATCAGTATACCCGAAAGGGGCGTGTCGCAGTATATAGAGAAAGAAAGAAAGTATACCGGTGTCTACATTTTGATTTTAAAACATTAAAATCTACTCCAATGGCATCAATTATGGGGTAACATATAAAATCAGTTTGAACTTTCATCAACTACTTTTATACATAACAGTAGAATATTTCTTTATGATATTGTCAGTACGTATTTAGTTTTAGCGATTTTTTTATATAAAATAATAACATGTAAAACTGTACAGTGTGTGCATACTTGTCTGATTTTATTTGACAGAAAGTTTCATAAACTTATTCAAAGTAATAAAGCGGCAATAATAATTATAGAATGAAATGTTGTTAAAAATTTACCTCAATAATACACAAAACAGGTCAAGTGTCCTGTAGTAGGGTTTATCAAGTTCATGTTGTGGCTTACCGAGTTATGTGATCTTATCGTGCATCGTGTAGGCAAGTAATTGTGTTTCTAAATAATATTACCCACGTGCATTTTGCACTTATTATACAAATGTATTGAAGTACATCTAGTATCATTTACTTTTTGAGCAATCCTTGTACTAGACTCAATTGAAATCGTTCAAATCAATTCGCATCTTTTGCCCATGCGCATGTACATAAACCGGGAAATTACCATATTCTCCCTCGCTGTACAGTTAAGTAGGTTAAATCGTTCGACGTTAATTAAATTGCCCGCTTAGTTCAGTCGTTAAGACTTTCCGTCTTCGCATGCCGGGTCCCGGTTCGAATCCCACCAGAGCTAATTATTTTTCCCCTTTGAAATGCATTTTTAAACAGAATTTCTTATCCTAAACTAATACCGGTATTTACCTGTCTAGCCACTGGCACCAGAGTCATGGACAACTGGACTCGGGGCAAAGCAAGGAAAGGAGTAATTTGAAAGAACATGCTTATTGTTTATTGTAATGTTTTAACCCAATTGTTGTCTTATATGTAAGTTTGCATGACGCACGCAACCAATATATATATATATATATATATATATAAGTTCTATTGAAGATATAATTTCTAACGAATATTAATCCTGCCACTAACTTATACGTGATTACCCGTCTCATTTAATCGTCTGCTTTTATACCATCTGCTTTTATTTATATGAAATTTGGAATTATTTGCATTCTGACTAAGAAACATTGATATGAATGTCAAACAGCTTGATACCTGATCAGACGACGCCGGTCGCAGCGTCTGATCTAGAGCCAAACGTTTGCAAATGTCAGAAGAATCTATTGTCGGCATTGGCAGTGAAAGGGTTCATGAGATAAGTTCTTCTTCTTTTATTTCAGGAAACGTGCACTTTTTGTCAGAGAAAGATCCTTGGGTTGTGGGGAAGTGACGATGATTACAAAACCAAAGATACAGATGGAGATGGCATCCCGGATTACTTAGATGACGATATTGACGGTGACGGAATTCCCAACGACCAGGACGACGACGATGATGGTGATGGAATACCAGATACTGAAGAAGCCAAACATTGCGACGGTGACAAGTGTGACAGTGATGGTGATGGCATTCCTGATATGTTTGAACATGACGAAGATGAAGATGGAATTCCCGACTATCTTCAAAAGGACACGGATGGTGATGGCATACCAGATTACCTTGATGACGACATTGACGGCGATGGAATACCAAACGACCAGGATGACGATATTGACGGTGATGGTATTCCTAATGATCAGGATGACGACGATGATGGCGATGGTATTCCAGATCACCTTGAGAAAGATACAGATGGGGACGGGATACCTGATTACCTTGATGATGATATTGATGGAGATGGAATTCCGAATGACGAGGATGAAGATGATGACGGAAATGGAATTCCAGATCATGACGAATTAGATACTGATGGCGATGGTATACCAGATTATTTGGACGATGATATTGATGGTGATGGAATTCCTAATGAACTCGATGATGATGATGATGGTGATGGTATCAAGGATGATCTTGAGAAAGACACTGACGGCGACGGAATACCTGATTATTTGGACGATGACATTGATGGCGATGGGATTCCAAACGACGAAGACCCCGATGATGATGGCGATGGAATTCCTGATAACTTGGAAGACTCTGATGGAGATGGAATTCCTGATTCAATTGATGATGACGATGATAATGATGGAATTCCAGATTTCAAAGAAATTGATACAGACGGAGATGGTATTCCAGACTATTTAGATGACGACGACGATAACGATGGCATTCCTGATGACGAAGATGACGATGATGATGGCGATGGTATCCCTGACATTCAAGAAAGAGATTCTGATGGAGATGGTATTCCGGATTATTTAGATGATGACACCAAACTTGAAATGTTTAAGCAAAGAGATACTGATGGAGACGGCATTCCAGACTATCTTGATGATGATATCGATGGTGATGGTATCCCTAATGATCAAGATGATGACATCGATGGAGATGGAATACCAAATGACCAAGATGATGATGATGATGGCGATGGAATTCCAGACTATCTGGAAAAAGATACGGATGGAGATGGTATTCCTGACTACTTAGATGATGATATCGATGGAGATGGAATTCCGAATGATGAAGATGATGATATTGATGGCGATGGAATTCCAAATGATAAAGACGATGATGACGATGGTGATGGTATTCCAGACCATTTGGAAAAAGATACAGATGGAGATGGAATTCCAGACTACTTAGATGATGATATAGACGGAGACGGCATTCCCAATGACCAAGACGATGATATTGATGGTGACGGTATCCCTAATGATCAAGACGATGACGATGATGGTGATGGAATTCCAGATCATCTTGAAATAGATACAGATGGTGATGGCATACCGGACTATCTTGATGATGACATTGATGGTGATGGTATACCTAATGATCAAGACGATGATATTGATGGAGATGGAATACCAAATGATCAAGATGATGATGATGACGGCGATGGCATTCCAGATGATAAAGAGAAAGATACAGATGGTGACGGGATTCCCGATTACTTAGACGACGACATTGACGGAGATGGTATTCCTAATGACCAAGATGATGATGACGATGGTGATGGAATTCCAGATGACAAAGAGAAAGACACAGACGGTGATGGAATACCAGATTATTTAGATGACGATATTGATGGTGATGGTATTCCTAATGACAAAGACGACGATGATGATGGCGATGGTATTCCGGATGATAAAGAAAAGGACACTGATGGAGATGGAATTCCGGATTACCTTGATGATGACATTGACGGTGATGGAATACCTAATGATCAGGATGACGACATCGATGGCGATGGCATACCTAACGATAAGGATGATGACGACGACGGGGATGGAATTCCTGATTATTTGGAGAAAGACACTGACGGCGATGGCATTCCGGATTATCTTGACGATGATATTGATGGTGACGGTATCCCAAATGATCAAGATGATGATGACGATGGTGATGGAATTCCAGATGACAAAGAGAAAGACACAGATGGTGATGGAATTCCTGACTATCTTGATGATGACATAGACGGAGACGGTATACCTAATGATCAAGATGATGATATTGATGGAGACGGTATACCCAACGACAAGGATGACGATGATGATGGCGATGGAATTCCTGACTGGAAACAAAAAGATACAGATGGTGATGGAATTCCAGATTATTTAGATGACGATATCGATGGCGATGGAATACCTAATGATAAGGATGACGATATTGACGGAGACGGAATTTCTAATGATCAGGATAATGACGATGATGGAGATGGGATACCTGACGATAAAGAAAAAGACACTGATGGAGATGGAATACCTGATTATTTAGATGATGATATCGATGGTGATGGTATACCAAACGACCAAGACGATGACGATGATGGTGATGGAATTCCTGATGACAAGGATAAAGATACAGATGGTGACGGTATTCCCGACTATCTTGATGACGATATTGATGGCGATGGCATTCCAAATGATCAGGATGATGATGACGACGGTGATGGTATTCCGGATGACAGGGAAAAAGATACCGATGGCGATGGTATTCCGGACTATCTCGACGATGACATTGATGGTGATGGTATTCCAAATGATGAAGATGACGACGTCGATGGTGATGGTATAATTGACGAGGAAGAAATTGACACCGATGGTGATGGCATACCAGATTATCTTGATGATGATGACGATAATGATGGTATTCCCGATCACCTTGATGAAGATGCTGATGGCAATGGAATACCAGATTACCAAGAAATTGATACTGATGGAGATGGTATTCCTGATTATATAGATGATGATGACGATAATGATGGAATTCCAGATGATCAAGATTCGGACGCAAATGGCAATGGTATTCCTGACTTTTTAGAAAAAGATACTGACGGTGATGGTATTCCAGATTATTTAGATGACGATGATGACAATGATGGTATTCCTGATTACCTTGATGATGATGACGATGGTGATGGTATTCCTGATATTGAAGAAGACGCTGATGGTGACGGTATTCCAGATTATCTCGACACTGATGCTGATGGCGATGGTATCCCAGACAATCTTCCGGATAGAGATGGCGATGGAATACCTGATCATATAGATACAGATGATGATAATGACGGTATCCCAGACGATCAGGACCAAGATGATGACGATGAAGACGGCAAAAAAGAAGAGAAAAGTGAAAGTCTATTTGGTCAATTTTTTGGTGCATTGAAAGATATGTTTGCATCAGATGGTGACGAAGACGGTAAGAAGAAGGTGAAAAACATTCCAAAAGTAAAGCCCACGGCGAAGAAAGGTCAAATAGGGTCTAAGAAAAAGACTGTAGTTAATAAACCAATTCAACATAAAGAACATGACGGTCACGAAGAAGAAATAGATCTCTTCGACCTAGTTAAAAGTTCGATATTTGGCGACGATGATGATACTAATGGACACCACTCTACAAAAGATAAAGTAAGAAAACATGGAAATTGAACTGTTTAGGATTTTTAAATTTTAGAATACGTATCTATATTTTCATACACTGCAGCCATACTTAACTAAGAACGTACGTTGGGCTAGGTGCTGAATCCTTGAGGGTTTATTAAGTTTCCATTCGACCGTCACTGCAACGATTGTTAAAACATAAAAACTGTCTGAAAGCCAAATACAACTTGAGCCACCTCACAAATTGACTCATTGGCCCCTAGTGCCACGTTTTTGCGTCTTTCACAAACTGTACATATAAATAGTATACTTGCTCTATGCAAACATTGTAGACCCTGATCAGATATCTCCTGTAGGAGCCCTCTGATCAGGGTATATACTGACATTTTGCAACATTTTATACATAAAACGACCCTAAATTGTCAAAAATGGACTATACTTAATCTATTCTTAATCAGAAATTGGGGGTTCTGGGATGAATGAGTTAAGGATATTTGGATATTGTGAGAGACAGAACTAGCGTCATAATACCAAATCTGTTTTCAGAGTAATTGGTGATTTGTCAGTCCGAGCAGATCTCTTTGTGTTTGTTTTTTATTCCTTCTCAGTAACTGTCTTGTCATGAAATTAGCACTATCCTGATTTATCTACCGTTTCTACCAGGATGGGACTTTACCTAAAAGCAATATATTGCCGTATTTTATATAGGGTTGCTTTTTATTTTATTTTCTTTATTTATTTATATTTATTTATTTATGATACAAGATTTATAAAGATCTTCTAGCGCTCTTTTCACACAGGAGTCGTGCGTTAAAAACGCTTTAACGTAAAGATTAACATTAAATAAATAAAGCGTTTGCGAGGAGTCTTAGATTTTTCTAAAGCTTTTGATTGGCCAGATTTGAGCAAAATGCTTAAATCTGACAAATCAAACGCATGAGAACGAGTTCAGACTCAACCGAAACGCTTTATAAGCAGTAGCTAGTAGAGAAAATGTTCGAAATGTTGTGTGGTTGTGTGGTTGAAGATTTGAGAATGTGTATAGAAGTTATCTGGAAATCCAAACCCCTATCACGACCGTTACTTGACAGATATTTACCAAAAGTTGTGATGATCCAGATCAGACATCGTGTAAAGCGAGAACAGAGTAAAATGGTGTCAGATCAGGGTACAAACTATTTGTCACTTACATGTTTCCTCAAACTAAAGAATAATTGAAGATTTACTTAGTATTTTTCCTGAAGACAAGCGTATTTATAGAACAGATGCTATTAATTATAGTTTGAAAAGAATTAAATCTGCTGCTCAGTTTAAAGCATTCCACTTTAGCCGGAGTTCTGTTGGATAAGTATTGGATCGGATCTTGCATCGAGTAACCCGACGTCTGATCAAGATCAAAACATGTTAGTGCTTGTTCTTAGTTTTTCTTAACAGCGTAGTCAAGAATCATCTAATGGTCAAACGCAGATGACAATTTCTTTTAAAAACAGACGATGTTTAAGCAAAGGAATAGGTAGAATACGATTTGTTGACGGGATTCTGTCGGTGTGATACTCACAGAAAACAGCACGACATTGCAGCCCCACACATTGACTACCCTAAACTCATGGCAGCATATGCAGACAAAATCTTACTGATGAAATCCTCTCAGGAAAGGAGTGTAACGTACTGTAAAACTTCTCTATTACACTCACTGCAGACGTGTCCAATCTTGAACGGGGGTTTAAGACAGGCGGCAGCTTAAAGCAAAAAAAACAGTAAAGCAGAAAACTCCTATAGGGGCTGTTTGTTTATTTTTCATCTTGCCTTAACCAGTCACTTGTCTAAAATGCCTAAACTATTTGCTCATTATGTGGTCGTAACAGAGATGTTATACTTACAATTAATATGCAGAACACGTACATTGTATAAATCAGCAATACGAGATTATGCACATTTTTATTTTGATGTTGTCTACAGAGCTCCAGATAAGACAAGTATTTCAAGTACTAATATCTTGTATATCAGCCAAGTCCTATGACGTGACTATTCATTAGTATCGCCTCTAATGAGTATTCACAACATTAGCTTGATGGCGACATGCAGGCAATACTATTGTTACGGTTACTCGCTTTTATCTGGGGCACTGATTTATATCGTTGTGTAAATCAATGATGTTTCTTATTACTTTTAAAAGTATATTGTAAAATAATTGCTACAAACCAATTATTTTGCTCGATTAATAACATTGTAAAATAATTGCTACACACGAATAAATTTCTCTCGACTAAGGCTTGGTTTGAGAAACAGGTAGCCGTACAGATCCAGCTTCATTGGTCAGGGTCTACACTGATCTCAGTGCTGATAGCAGGGCTGCCATTTCTCCGGATTTTTCCTAAATCTTCGGATTTGTTTTTCTAGAACATGGTAGCTTAGAGCAGGCTGAAAGTAAAGCAGAATGCGCCATAAGGCGCATTCTGCTTTACTTCCAGCCTACTTTAAGTAGTATAGTGTCAACAAAACTAGAAATACAGACTGGGGTAAAGGTATGATTCGTAAATTCGCAATTGAAAAATGCAAATTTCGAAATCTTAGGATTGTTCATGTCAACTTATGGCAGCCCTGTGATAGTCGACGTGCGACTTACAGGTACAAACACTAAATTTACACAGTGAACACCCAGACCAGAAGTCGCATTGGAAGCTACAGTAGAACCTCTCTATTACGACCACTACATAGTGCTTAATATCACGTATTTAAGATATGTGACTGCTGAAACAGAAAGCTCCTTTAGGAGCTTTCTGTTTAACTGTCAACTTGCTTTAAGCTGTCACCTGTCTTTATGCCATCAGTTAGCCACCGTTTTAGCGGTCGTAATAGAGAGGTTTTACTGTAGTTTGACAGTTAGTGATTTGTTTTATTTGCATCTATATTATTTTAGTTTTTCAAATGAGGGAAGATATTTTTCTTTCTCGCGAGCCTGATAAAGAATAAAATGTAATATCTATTTTCGATATATATTAATGATTAATATTATTGCTATTTTTGTTATCATTATTGGTATTACTTTATTATTATTATAGTTATAACAATAATCATCATTATTATCAATGTTATTATTGTACATGTTTTATCTTACATGTATAATTCTACATGTAATATCAATTATATTATAGCAGTACTTAACAGTGGAGAATACGTTATTCTTTCCCTGTTTTAAACGCAAACGAAGCGGAAACGCTTCGCAATAAAAAGGAAAAAAGCGACAATTCTGACTATTCATGTAAAACTGGTTGGCAAATAGCACAGTTTAGAGCCTGATCAGACGCCGGGTAACCCGGTGTCTGATCAGGCTCCAAAGTGTTTGCAATGGAAATGATAGTTTTAGCGTAAACACGTTTATTGGGAAAGAATAACGTTTTCTCCACTGTAACCTTGTGTTAAGAGGTTTTTCTTTGAGCAGCAAATAGATTCTTAGAAACGCGTGACTGTTCACTGCGGGACAAGAAAAGCAGAACACTAGAATAGGGGTTTTCTGCATTCTCTTGGTCCTACATTAAACAACTGTCTGATGTAGTTAAGATACTTTTTCAACTGAGGCTGATAAATATAAAGATTTAATATCTATTTTCGATATATAATAAATTAATAATAATAAAATATTACTACTTATATTGTTGTTATTATTAGTATCATAACTTTATTATTATTAATATTATTATTAATAATATTATTATTATCATTATTATTATAATTATAATAATTATTTAATTATAACTATAATTATTATTGTTATTATTATCATTATTATTATCATCATAATGATTTTAATTGTCATAAATATTCTAAGCATCGTCTTGGCTACATGTTCTTTGCAAATGAAGCAATTGATACTATTTTCATAGTGTTCGCTTGATTTCCGCACTATATAGTATACCAGTTTCCCCATAACATTTATTCCATTGTTAGAATTACTGTATTGTAAGATAGATCGCAATGTATAGCATTCAATGTTTTTACATGTACTCATTGATATTTTTAACACTTGAAACTTGATAGCATTTTCCGGGTCTTGGCTATAGTCCTGGGGTCCGTTTCATAAAAAATTCGTACGACAAATGTTGTCGTAAGCCAGATTATAAAATTCTCAATTTCTATTTATTTCTCCATCTAATCCTGTCTTGTGACATCTCTGTGGAACCGTCTTTCCAAGACGATTCCACAGAGATGGCACAAGACAGCATTATATGGAGAAATAAGAAATTAAATGTATTATAAAGTTCAGATTTACGATCGTTTTTGTCGTGAGAAGTTTTATGAAATGGGCCCCTTGGTCTGGGCAACTTAAAGATATAATGGAAACTCGATAACAAGAACACGCTCAAGTCGAAAATACATAATTAGCATCATTGGAATTCCGATAGCTTTAGCTCGAACATACCGGTACCCGTATTTCAAAATTAAAACGCGGCTTAGCCAGGTTTTAACTTTGAAATACGGGTACATTCTATTGTTCGCCAAATCGAGTTATTGAGTAACTAGATTCTGGTACCAGTATAGTGCTAATAAACTCGCTATAGGAACTATGCTCATTACTAACATTTTGTACGTTATTTCTTGCATTGCTATGTCTGAATACATTGCCATGTATACAGTGTAGTTCCAGATCAGGCAGCAGAACGCTCGGCGTCTGATCAGAATCTAAACTGCCTGACACTCGTATCGATTTTTCTTTAGTAGTAATTCCTAAATTCTATGTTTGAAAAAACATTCTGCACGTGTTGTGTTACGGCAATGTGATGCAAGAGATACGGTTCTAATCTTAATCGAGAAAAATATGAAAACAGTTGAACTTCGATAATTCGAACTTGTTTAAATATAACTATAATGTTAATTTTAAAATCAAATTTCAATTATAATTCGAGCTCCCTTTAGGCGAACATATCTATATTTAAAAATTTAACGCGACTAAGTAACATTTTCATTTTGAAATAAGAGTATGATGGACCAAAGCGAGCTCGAGTTATCGACATTTTCGGATTATCGACGTTCGATTGTATATGGACCGTGTCATGACAAAATCTGCCTTATTGCATTGCAACATTGTGCAGACCAAGCACTATTGTCATCCCAGCCTCTGTGTCTGAGATTGGCCTACACTGTCAAATACAGTTTATAATACTGTAATATACACTGTATAATGGATTATGCTTAAGATGCATGTGGGTGTCAAACAGTGTATATCAAGGCAAGCCGCCGCGTCTTAGACGCGGCGGCTGGCCTTGATCAACACTGTTTGAAATGCAATAAGGCAAGTTTTGTCATAGTACGGCTCATATATATAATTATATAGTCCTTCACCAGTATCATTCCTGCTTATGCTCAGTTTGTTGTTCCCACGTGTTGATGTTTGGTGGTTATTTCAACCCCCGTAATATATAGTGTGATTTTATTGACCTGTCAGTAACGAATAACGTAGAGGTCAAGGGTCAGGTTATTGTCAGTCTTCGTCAGTTACAGACGAGAGGGCGTTACTCCTGCTACTACTACACTTCAGCGGTTCTTTCTATAACTCTTATATTGTTTGCAAACAGTTTGGAGCCAGACCAGACACCAAGTAACCAGCTCAAATCTGTTAGTCACTCAGTTCAAAAAACTCATTAGAAATTTAAAAACAAAATATAATCTTCTACTCTGTTTTTTCATTGCGTTTGTGCTTCGTTTGCTTTAAACTAGAAATAATAATGTCTTTTGTACTGTAGCATAAGTCAGGGCTGCCATAAGGTGATAATAAAAATCATAAGATTTCAAATTTTCAATTTTTCAGACGCAATTTTACTAATTGTATCTTTTCCCCATAGTCTGTTTCTTATTTTGAAGACACATGACTGCTTAAAACAGGTTGAAAGTCAATTTTCAGTCTGTTTAAAGCTTATGATCTGCTAGGATAAAAATCCGAATACTATAGTATTCCTAAAGGAAAAATCCGTAGAAATGGCAGCCCTGATAAGTGTCTGTGGTAGCTGGTGCTATTACGTTACGATGTTTTATGACTAACGTGTCAATAAAACCAGATTATATCACGTGGTAACCATAATATATTTTACTTAGAGAAGTATGTTTGTATAACAGTGTTAAAATCACGTGACCTCAGATTTAGTGACGACATCTATATGTTTGGTAATTGTTGCAAACAGTTTGGACCAAGACGAGTCCCATGGGTCTAATCTGGACCAAAACTATTCGATGCTAAAAAAAATTGCATTTCTACAAAAACTAGCATTGCAAACAATACATTTTGCTATGACATTCAAGTCAACAGAATAACACATGGCAATTAAATAGCACGCCAATATTTAAGTGTGCCTTTGCAATGCTTCCAATTTCTACATGAAATAAGTTAAAAGTTGCCTCTACGAAGATATCACAGATACAATATACATAAAACATGTTCGGGCAAAACAAATCATTTGAAAATACAGTTAATCTTATTGATGTCGCCATTTAAGCATTGTCACGTGAACTTTACACAGTTTAACCTGTTTTCGCCAGATATGAATTATAAACGTCGTATACACAAAACTGTGAAGTTGTCAGTATATCATATTAACTCTTCTCCTGTTGTAATATCGTTTGCTTTGCTTATTTTATGACAAATTATTTGGCGTCTCCACAGAGTTATTATGTCAAGAAAAACCAGCCACGTGGCCATTCAGTGACGTCGAGAAATATCAGACACACGGTCATTTGACGTCAAGAAATACCAATCACATGGCTATTTGAAGTCAAGAAATGCCGGTCATGTGGACTTTTGAAAATTAAGCATTTACAGTTCAAGAGACTTCAAGTACTTGTTTATTTGTAAAAAGTTGAAATATTTAAGACATTAAGGTTGAGAACCCCTTTTGAAATCGAACTAATGTCGGCCAATATCGCTACTCTACGGAAAGCGACCGGCTGTAAATACAGTGCTGATTTTAGTCCGATCTTGTAAGAGGACTTCAACGCTTAACTCTTTGAACCCTAGTCCCGCATATAGGCGTGCTTTTCAAACAGTGTACATGTGAATAGTACACTTGTCCTATGCAAACAGTGAAGACCCTGATCAGAGGGCTCCGAAAGGAGCCCTCTGATCAGGTTCTTCACTGTTTGTCACAATGCCAAACATTGACAAAAACAACCCTTAAAAGTCATAAATGGACTAGACTAAAATGGAAACTGGAATTTTCCATTTAAAGTTTCAGGGAGGAAAGAGTTAATATTTACCCCTTCACTTCCATGGCCGGTGTAAAAAGAAATTTTGACCTTGCGTTTAGAAACTACTGAGTATCCTTTTAACGTTGAAAATAGACACTGGGTCTTTGTTTTCGTTAAAAACCGACGCATGTAATTAGTAATCAGTTTGGGTTATGGAAAGACATCATGTTACATGGCGTCTGATCTAGATCCAAACCTTCGGATACACGTATTAGTGTTTCAGTCACAGAAGCAACGTCTGATTGGAAAACAACATTTCAGATGATTCGAAACTCGATACATCGAACTCGATTACATCGATCTTACCAGTATTTTTATAGGCTGAATTTCGATAACTC
Organism: Gari tellinella; assembly: GCA_922989275.2. NCBI lineage: Eukaryota > Metazoa > Mollusca > Bivalvia > Cardiida > Psammobiidae > Gari > Gari tellinella. Next base: position 61,566,969 of record OV277858.1, read on the forward strand.
GATCTTGCTTAAGTCGACATACCCGTATTTCAAAGTTAAAACGTGGCTGAGCCACGTTTTAACTTTGAAATATGGGTATGTTCGAACTAACGCGAGTTCGTAGTATCGAGTTTCGTATTTTTATTAGCAGACGGCGTCATGTCAGTCAGGGGGCTAAACTATTTTCATTTTACATGTTTATGTTACAATTGTGGTTTTATGTGTCGGATGAATGACTGAGTTTTCATTATCAGACGAAAACAGGTTACATTTTCTATTTTTATACGAATAGATTTTAGATATAGTTTTAGATCTTTGTTAATAGCTGTAGATAAGTTGTGTCTAGAAAAAGAGAGAATTAGCTTTAGATATAGATGTTACCTATATTATTACTAGATGTAGATAAAGAGAGGGACAATTGAGTGCAATATCATTCTGACATGGTTGGTATCTCGAAATCGATTAAGTCGATACTGTCCATTTACAGCAGTTTAACTTTGATAACTCGAACTCACTCCAGTCGGACATACCCGTATTTCAAAGTCACTTTGCGAATAAACCAAGTTTAAACTTTGATCTACACGACTTTGTGCGACTTAACCGTTTACTCCATATACCCTCTCTAGTATTGAAGATATGTGACCATTTAAAGCAGACTTGAAGTAATGTAGAATGCACCTTTAAGGTACCATATGCTAGAATATGGAAAATATTTCTTATGATACATATTCATGTTTGAATAGAACGGAACTATTTTCTTCAGCGGATGCATAAATTCAAGGCGTAAAATAGAGTAATGAGTTAAGCACGTTCGAGTTATTAATACTCAAGTGCTGTTTGTTAAATTACTTATATGACTTAAATTATGTAATTTGAAATTATGAATTTTATTGTATACACGAACTTTTATTGAGTATGCATCTTTTTGGGTGTGGGTGTTGGTGTGCGTGTGGGTGTTTGGGTATACTGTAAAACCCCGTGGGTGTGGGTGTGGGTGTAGTTGTGAGTGAGGGTATACTGTTAAACCCCGTGGGTGTGATTGTAGGTGTGAGTATGGGTGTGTGGGTATACTCTAAAACACTATTTTACGACAACTTAAAAGAAGTGGTGTTTTTTCTTTAATCTTGCAGTTAAGGGTGTATCAATGTCATAAGCCACTTTTTCAAAGTATCAAACTTTTTTTCTAACATTGTTTTTTTGGAAGAGCTGTTTATGATGAATGAAAAAATGAAAAAAAAAATATGGTGGTGTCCTTTTTTTTGCGCTACAGCGATTTGAAAAAGGTATGTCAAATTTGGACGGTTTTTTTTCTTCAAATTTTACCCATTCAGAGTACAAGCTTCAGTAAAATTTATTTCAAAACAAAACAAACATGATAATTTGGGTTTTCATTATTAATTTCATGTCTATGGTGGTATTTTCACATATAGAAACCACATTTTGACAAAGCAGGCACCAGGTTTGAACAATATGGATCCTTGAATATAAAAAATATGCTTTGTATAGGGCATGATTTTATTAGATTTTTTATTTTATGAAAAAAAAATCAAAAAAGTTTGAAAATGAAATAGTTCTAGTATTAAACTTTTTTTTATATTCAACCAGATGAAAGCCCATGCTAAGGCAGTTCAAAATATGAAAAGAAATGGAAAGGTCAGTGTTGAAAATTTTGAGTTATTAAAGTAAAAAGAGTTATCTCCCCTTACAAAATTTACACAAAAGTACCATATCGATGATATTTAGAGCTTTATAAATTTCATATTTGGTGCCTTTTTTTCTTAAATTAGTTTTTGTATGAAGAAATACTACCATAGATAGGAAATAAATAACACAAAACCAAATTATCATATTTGTTTTCATTTAAAATGGATTTTATTGAAGCGGGCTGTTTGAAAAGGACAAAATAAGAGGAAGTGGGTGGGGTAAATTTTACATGGCCGTAGAGCCAACTGTTGTTCACCAAAATGTACACTTTTTCTATTTTTTCATTCATCTTAAATAGCCCTTCAATACAAAACCATCATAGAGTGTTTTCATATTTCCAAAAGTCATGACATTAATACACCCTTAAAAGAGACCTTCCTTAATTCGTTCACTACCATAGTATAGCCTAGGTCAAAGGTTATGATCTTTCGATTTGTGTCTGAGATCGTTCTCAAGCATTTTATTGGTCAAATCAGATGTTTGTGAACAATCTAAGACTCGACTCAAACGCATTATAAATTTGGAACCAGCTTGAAAATGTCGTCTTCATTTTTCCAAAATTGGATCCAAAACATTTTCAATTAAAATGAGTTAAAAAAAGTTAAAGCATCTAAAACCAGTTGGGTTTTACTTAAACCATTATCCTGTCGTAATGCCGTCTGCTTTGAAATTATCGTCTGCAATATTACGAAACTTAAAGACAGTGTCAACCAGTTTGGATCCAGATCAGATGCCGCGTCACGCGGCGTCTTATCTGAATCCAAAATGTTTGTAAATACCAGCCAAGTCGCGATCATCAGGGCTGCCAAAAGATGATAATAAAAATCCCTTTTCAGGCGCAATTTTATTAATCGTACCTTTATCCAATAGTCTGTTTCTTGTTTTGAAGACACATGACTGCTTAAAACAGGTTGAAAGTAAAGCAGAATGAGCATTAAGGCGCATTCTCCTTTACTTTCAGCCTAGCTGTTTTAAGCTACCATCTGCTAGGATAAAAATCCGAAGACTTAGAAAATATCCGGAGAAATGGCAGCCCTGCGATCATCAGAATAAGGGTTAAATGAGAATGTCGCTGAGAATATCGGTATAAAAGATATATTAAGCAGTAAAACGTTGGTTGTGTCCCTTTTTACATAGTTTAATGTTCTGTGCCGTGAGTTCATTGAAGAAAAAAAACAGGTGTTTTGAAAATGTTTAATTTTTTTTTTGCCTTATTCAAAACGAGGGTAATTCTGAAAGCTGCAGTGAGTTTCTGTGTTACTCTCGTTCTGTACTAATCTTTCAGATGTTTGTCTAGTTAGCCATACTTCTTCTCCGGTTCGACAAAAAGATAGATTGTACATATATTACAGTATAGGGAATACATTTTATTTCCCGTGTAACTATTTCGCTGCCAATATGACGTAATAACTCATTATAGTCACATTTACCATATCGTCCGCTTATTTGTTTCGTCTGATTTTACTTTAGGCATTTTACTTAAGAAACATTAATATGGGTGTCAAAAGATTAAGATCCTGATCAGACGCCGCAAAAAGAGGCGTCTGATCAGGATCCAAACTGTTTGCAAATGTCAATGTTGTCGGCCCTGGAATTGAAAAGGGTATTTATAAAACGAAAATTTAACCGTGGAAAACGCATTATGTAAAACAAAATACAAATCAATTCTGCATGGCGGTGAATGGGCTTATCACAAATAAAAACATCGCCACAAGTTTCAAACAACATGCATCCTGACCAGACGCCGCGTTGCGCGACGTCTGATCAGGATCTAAATTGTTTACGTCAGTGTTGTCGGCATTGGCAGCGAAAGAATGGAAGATTTTCATGCTTCACCAAAGAGTTGTGCCCAGCTAAACACAAGTTGAACACTATTCTATTCAAGAACAAACTGCAAAAACACAGTTCCTTATCTAGCTGTTTGCAAATGTCATGTAATCAATTCATTACTGAAAATGTGGATTGGGATGAGTCAGTTTTTTTAAATGATGCAATACGTTTTCTGTTTCATTTCTACACGAACTTTTGCTTTTCATTGACAACTAGAAACTATTAGTCTAAGATTTTGAAATATGATTTATCTCCGTCGGTTTCTTGTTCTTTGTGCGAAACCATCCTTTCTCAGTACTTTTCTCTGTGTACCACTGAACTTGAGCACTAATTGTATGTTTGTGTTCCATGACATTTTGTTTTCGATTAAAATGATTGAAATGAGATGTGTTATCTGAATACTTCTGTTTACCATTGGCTATGCATTAACTCATTCACCCTTGATATTCTAATGGACAATTCCAGTTTCCAATTAAGCTCAGCCCATTTTTTACTTTTAAAGGTTGTTTTTACAATGTATTACAAAATGACCAACATTACAGACCCTACTCTGGGTATTCACTGTTTATATAGGAACAGTATATTCTTAGCCCTTTGCCTGCTGGTCGCGAGTTTACTGATTTTTGCAAACAGTTTGGGTCCAGGTCAGACGCCGCGTGACGCGGCGTCTGACCTGGACCCAAACTGTTTGATACTCGTCTTTAGGTTTCTTAAATTAAATAAAAATGCATAAGTCTAGATTTAGCAAATTTTGCAGACGACAATTTCGCAGCAGACGATAAAACCGCCGGAAAAGGATTACATTTGTAACATGTATACTGATTGTAAAAGACGAGTATACTCGTCGCTAGGGTTAAATGTGTTAACTCTGTCACCACCACTAGCAGTTTTACTGGCATTTGGAAATAGTTAAGACCCAGATCAGACGCCGAGCATTTAGAAATCTTATTAAACTATTTGGAACCAATGTCAATAGATCTCCATATGTTCTATAATTTAGCAGTGATAATTAACAAGTAGAGTTTATATCGGTTGGCCGTATACTCAGGTGCTCTCGCAACGTTGTCAGTGCTCTATTGTTTTCAAAATTAAATGCCTCCACCTTGTTCCTACGGGCCTGAGCTGTTTTAGAAACATAAACGCAGATTTTAAAACTTAAACGCAGCGGCTGATGTCATGGTCAAGGTCACACGAGTATAAAAGTGCCACATGGTCAGAAAGGTCTTGCCCCATAGGCATGTGTGGTGCACGTATGAAAAATGTAGGTGAAAGGGCATATAAGTTGTGGAAACTTTACTGAAACTGCTACACGAACGGCAACGGCAAAGCCGACGCAAACGACCGGGTGACAACATAAGTTATCCTGAAAATTCGCCCGGCGAGCTAAACAGTTACTTTATTGCTTGCTCGCGATGAAAGACGCGGTAAAAAATATTCAGTGACGCTGAATCGCTACATAGCTAGTCCTTGCAGCGTAATGCTTGGCGCTGAAATTCAACATGTTTAAATATGCGCTTTTTGCATTCATCTCTGCAGTCTATGTGCGTGTTGGTAACATCTGATTTTCAAGAATACTGAGCCATTCCATATAAGTTTGTCCAATTTATGAATCTTATGACTCCGGGCAGGATCAGTCTATCTCAAGATCCTAGCCCTGTGAGTCTTTTGTAGTTTTTTGTTGTTGTTGTTTGTTTGTTGTTTTGGGGGGGGGTTCATTTGGTCTTTTATAGGACTTTTAAAAAACGTTTTACACTTTGGTTTAAAGCCGCATTGTGCTTTTGAGAAACCTGCATAAAACGGCTGTTTGGGGTCCCATTTGAACTACGTGGGACGTGATTCTTTCACAAAAACCGGTTTTATCTAAGCAATTCGCTTTTTTAAATTTTATTTATAATATTTTTGTGCTAGCACCAATTAAAAAGCCTCCCTTGTGAATGGAAAGAAGGACAACTCTGTAAATACAGGGCTCCAGATAACGGAAGTATTTAGAAAACTTAAATCTTTATTTCTGCTTTTAAACCCAATGGTGTCATACTCATTAAAAGTGTCTCGAATAGACGGTTTAATCAGTAGTAACACCATAGCATTCGGTGCTGAAATGAGTGAGAAAATGTTAGATTGGTTCAGATTACTCTCGCTTACATGTTTAGCTGGAACATCTGGATAACCCTTATTCTGCTGCACAGACGTCTGCTTCGACATTGTCGTCTGCAAAATGTGTTCAGTTTAGATTTATGCATTGTTTTAATTAAACAAACCTTAAGACGAGTGTCAAATAGTTTGGATCCAGATGAGACGCCACGTTACGCGGCGTCTTTTTAGATTCAAATTGTTTGTAAACTCCGTAAAGTAGGCACAGGGTTAAACACTATGAGATTCAATAACAACGTGTACATTTCTTTCACTGTGGGTAAACGGTCAAATAAACTATAGAGAATGTATACCTTAAGCTTGCTGAAAATGACTGTTTCAGCCTTGTCCGCTCTCTAACTCAAACATTTCTTTTTGGATCTTCACCAAACTTGCTACAAATGTTTATTAGTATAGAATCTAGGTCAGGTTCAATAACTAGCAAAATCGCATAAGGCATGTCTGAGTTATTGCTGAAAAATGCTGAAACAGTCATTTTTTAATACATAAAGGGCAAAAACTCAGATATGCCACATGCGATTTTTGTAATAATCAAACTAAACCTAAATTTTATATACTTAAACATTTTCAGCAAGTTTAATGAATATCCGATAAAAACTGTATGTGTTAGAGTGCAAAAAGTGACTGAACCCGTCATTTTTCATTAATAAACAGGAAATTACTTAGATATACCTTATGCGCTTTTAGTAGTAATCATACTAAACCTTGATATTATATCAATAAATATTTTCAGCAAATTTGGTGAAGATCCAATGAAACGTATTTGTGTTAGAGAGCAAACCTTGCTGAAAACAGTCATTTTTTAATACATAAAGGGCAAAAACTTAGGTATGCCACATGCGATTTTAGTAATAATCAAACTAGACCTGAATTTTATATGAATAAATATTTTCAGCATGTTTGGTGAATATCCGATAAAAACTGTTTGTTTTAGAGTGCAAAAATGACTGAAACAGTCATTTTTTTTTTATAAATTAACAGGCAATAACTCAAAAACACCTTATGCGATTTTAGTAGTAATCAAAATAAACCTTGATTTTATATCAATGAACATTTTCAGCAAGTTTGTGGAAGATCGGATAAAAGATATTCGAGTTAGAGAGCGGACAAAAAAGTGTGATAGTCTAACTGACTGATGGATCGACCGTCGAAGGTAATTGCGGTTGCACACGGTGATGTTGACTCCGGCTGTATCACGTGATACTAAGCCGTGTGGTAAGGTTTATGGCAGACGCTCTATTTTCCGTTTGTTATGATTTTAAATCGCCCTTTTTGGTGATTTAGGTCCGTCTTCATCATTTCATAGATCAGTTTGGCCCATTAGAATGTTCAAACATTATTATTAACCGTTATTGTATTTCAGACATTATGAAAAGGTCTGAAAACACAATGGGACTTTAAATGTTCCTGTATATGTCTATATCCAACTATTAATCTGCGGAGCTGAGCCAAATACACTACAGGTTTTGACATAAACCCTGTAGAGGTGCAGCAGGTGATACTTGACACTAAATATGTTAGCTCTTAGTCTTGTGGTGTTTGACCCAAAAAAACCACCAAAACAACGTTTTTTGAAATACATCTAATATATTCTTAGTGATCAAACCAACCTGAGCCGATGGTTTCAGAAGAGATTTCGTTTGAAAATCTGAACGGACGACGGACGCCAGACATCGGTCGCCGGACAAAGAGCGGTCACAAATATAGTCCATCCTGTGTCTTCGACCAAGGTGAGTTAAAACACTAACTTTTAGCCGAGTAGTTTCCTTTCCATTAAAGAGACTGGAAACCAATTTGACCTATTTTGGTAAATAGATGCCAAGCACCCATACAAACATGTAAATATTAGTTTAGGGAAAGGATTTGTTGAAAAATACATTTCAAGGAAGAATAAAAGTACTTGAGAAAACTTATGATGGTTTCAAACTGAATTACAGTGGTATGGAATGAAAAGAAAACCATCATATAAGTAAATAAAATTCTGAAAACAAAGTTTCTTGGTAAAGAGCCTGGAAAATCTGGATTTTGCCTAAGTTCTTTTTTTAATGATAAAAACGCTTGAATATAGTGTGCAGCATATTTAAAGATTATATATACACTGGTCTTTGAATTTCATTAAACAATCTCAAAGAAGCTTCTTTCAGAAGCCGTGGAATCAACAACCCTTGGTACCGCCACATTTCAAAGCAGCTTGCAGTTTTCCTGGTCCGAAATTATTAATACACAAAAGGAAGTGAAAGTACATTCTAATAATCGTATCTACTCAAGAATGTAGTATTCATTCACTAGAACTAAGAAGTTAAACGTTTTCAAATTGTTTCATTGTTTCGTTTATTATGTTTCTCAAAACTAAACATTTTTTTTTTACTGATTGATGGTTATTTTTAGTATATGTATCCGATATTGAGTGTTATTTTCTTGAACGGGTGTGGACTGATTCAAAATTTTAAACTCGATTCTGACTACAGAGGTTACAAAGGTTTGAAACCATAAGAAATGAACTCGGTCGGATTTGAAAAGGCAAAACAAAGATATGCCTTAAAATATAAATCAGTGCTCTACCAACTCAACTACAGGAACTTTCTTATCTGACGGTCTATGTTATTCTATTTGGAATATATGTAAGGACGTTTCAAATAGAAATAAACTCCGTCCAGGGTCTGAGTATATAAGCGATGAGAAAAAGCTTCAGTAAGTTTTCTTCACAATGTTTTTGTACCGACCATATTTTTAACGACTTATGCACGACAATGACACACATTTGCTATTATTTAAAAACATGTTTTTTTGTTTGGTCTTGTTTTTTGTTATTGTTTTCACAAATACACCATTTGGTTTTCAATCTCTTTAAACAGTAATACATGTACATGTATTATCGGGATTGAAAAGGAGACAATTTAGTATTCGTTTAATAAGTTAATAATTTTATTCCAATAGAAAAATATAAGTATGCGGGTATTTGATGTACCCGTGAATTATATACATGTATATAGAAAGCAAAGATAAGTGTTTACCAATAACATATACATTGTTGTCGTGTAGGTGTTTTTGATATTGTCTCATGTATTTGTACACATGCAAACTGAGAAAATAAAGAGTACTTTGAATTTGTCACGTGGTAAAAAGAGAGGTACTTCTAATTGGTTAAATCTATATATGTAGGCGTGAAGTAAAATATGATATACAGTGTTGCAATTTGTGTGAAGAGTAACATGTTGATAATAAACATACAAAGTCGAGTTGTTCAGTTTCCAAGTGTAAGAACACCTTTGTGCCATGAAAAGGAGTACATTTTAGAAGGCTACTTGTGTTTAAAATCTTTCGATGCCAAATAATTCGTGTGATGTTTTCCCCTTCACCGTTTCATTGTCTTCTGCTTCAATATTGTTGTTTGCAATATCATTTCAAAGTTAAATTTAAGGCAGTATGACTGAAGAAGTTTAAAAAAGAATGTCAAAAAGTTTGGATTCTGGTCTGACTCAGGATCCAAACCTTTTGCAAACGCGCTTTTTGGCGTCATTGAGAGTGAAATAATTAAGCGCTTATTTAACCCTTTCCCCCATAGAAGCGCCTTTAAGCGAATATGATTTATTCCTCCGCTGATGAAAATAGTTTCAATTTATTCAGGCATGAATATTATATAAGGAATATTTTCTATATTCTAGCACATGATAGCTTAAAGCAGACTGAAAGTAAAGCAGAATGCGCCTTAAGGCGCATTCTGCTTTACTTTCAACCTGCTTTAAGTAGTCACCTATCTTCAATTATATAATAGGCTATCAGGTAAAGGGTTAAGAGAATGTACCACTGAAATGTTAAGTGAAAAATATCATTTTCCAAATGATTCTATCTCTATTTTTGTCTACTTAGAGTAGCTGTATGCAATATTTTGCAAAATGTTGAACTGTGTAGACCCTGATTAGAAGGCTCCTGGAGGAACCATAAGATCAGGGTGTACACTGTTTGCATAGCACAAACATACTATCACAGGCACACGGTTTGCAAGTGAGTATACTCGTCAATAGGGTTTAATGTGTTAAGTCGTTGTAACCAAGTAACACAAAAGGAATAGGATGGAACCGCGGCAAAAATCGGTTTCTGACGATTCAGTATATTATACAACATGTCACTGATGATGTATATTACAAGCATTAGGATCCATATCAGACGTCTAGCACATCGGCGTCTGATCAGTCTCAAAACTATGTGTCTCTCAGATTTTAATGTACATATATTATCAATATTTTCAAGAAGCAGCCATTTTCTTATTTTATTGCACGGCAGTTTCACCTAGTTTCATTTAATTGGGAGAAAAAATATCGTATTCCTTTATATTAGCCTATTTCTTTGGTGACATTAGTTTAGTGCATATATACGCTCGTAGCAATAACTACGTATTACAGCGCTCACTCTCTACAACGATACCCAATGGGAGACACAGATTGTGTGTATTGTTCGGAGGGAGCCGTTATAAGCAGGAAAATTAAGAGTTGACTTACATTTGCAAACAGCTTGAATCCAGATCAGACGCCGCGTCATGCCGCGTCTGATCTGGATTCAAGCTTTTTGCCACCCGTCATTATGGTTTTTTGTGCCAAAATGGCTCATATGTAAATTTGAGAAAAACAACAGACGACAATTTTAAGTAGACTATATTGCAGCCGTGAAAAGGTTGGACATAGTTTTATTGCTTGGGGGCAACGGCAATAAGGAGGGGATCGTTGTTGAGAGGGCTGTTGTAGGGAGGGAACGCTGTAGTTCACAGCCCGACGATCACCGACTCTCATCAGCAGAAGGTGGATTCATGCATCTTCCTGTGAACAAGATTGTTGATTTCTCAGCTCGTATGGCGAAGATAAAAGGGCGGTCTAGGATGAACACTTTAGGCGGCGGCTTAGGTTTAGATCTACGACTCTTTGACATCACCAATGCAGTTGCTGCGGCTGCTTCTGTCCCTTCCTCTTTCACCTGAAATCGTAGTTTTCAATTTACGAAACCATGTCACAGATTGTTTGTGTAAAGGCCAGTACAGAAAAACCTCTCTATTACGACCTCTTAATTATGTTCAGTATCGGGGTCCAAGGTTACAAAGCTTTTGAGCTGAGTCTGATATCGTTCTCAAGCATTTGATTGGTCAGATTTGAGCCTAGGCTCAAATCTGACCAATCAAATGCCTGAAACATTCTCCAGACTCAGCTCAAAAGCTTTATAACCTTGAATCCAGGTGTTTCATGCAGATGGCTGCTGAAAGCAATGTGACAGTGAAACAGAAAGCTAATGCAAGAGCTTTCTGTTTAACTGTCACCTTGTTTTAAGCTGTCACCTTTTTGCATACAATCAATTAGCATCCTTTTAGTGATCATACTATAGAGGCTTTATTGTACCCAAAATTTCATGCGAGATAGTGGGTACTGATATATTGGAATTGTGCTCTCTGATTATAGTTGTGGTTATGTTGCCCGGTTATAATTCATGCAGGGGATATTGCATATAGAATGGGAGCTAATGTGGTTCGGGATGTACCAGCTAATATCTGTTCGTATGACATGCACTGTTTCAATCGGCTACAAAGAATTCAACGACATAAGTAATCACGGAGAAGTTTTGGAGGCACCGGATATTCGGTCTACTATGTTTATCTCAATACCCCAAATTAAAGACAATCGGTTAAAGACATCACCCAAGTCCATTCAATGAGCCCCCCCCCCCCCCCTGTTCTCACTAGGCGTGAAAGTAACTGTAAAAGCAAGACCTGTGCTATAGCCATCTCGTGTTGTTTAGAGAGGCCCTAACATTCTCCAATTCAAGGATTTTTTCAAACCAGACTATCAGAAATAGGGGGCGGGTCTAACATGAAACGCTTCAATGATTCTTTGTCTAGACACGTGTACAGTTAAAAGCATATTGCATCTTTCTACGGGACTGGTTGTAACCACCCAAGCTAGGTCAAGTAATGTCTTTAAATACTTGCTGTCCACTTAATGATAGTTTTCAATAAATAACATTCATTTAGTTCTAGTTGAACCAACATTTGACCTTCTGCACGCTATGTGGTGAGTTTATGGTAAATACAGCAAACACTTTAGATCCAGATGAGTAACTCGAGTTCTTATCTGGATCCAAACTGTTTGACAGTCATTATTATGATGTTTTCTGGGGGAAATTGCAAATTGGTCGACTCTGAGATACGTTTGCCAGCGACATGTAGATAAAAGACCGTTCCATTACCATTATGACGAACAAATCCGTCTAAACGAGTCACTGCTACATGATCGTCTGCTGATACTGTTCGTCGTCTTTTACATTAAAGATTTGAATTTCTTTTTGCGTTTTTACTTAAGAAACATTGAAATGGGTGTCCAACAAGTTGGATCCTGGTCAGATACCGCGTTACACGACGTCTGCTCAGGATCCAAAGTGTTTACAAATATCAGTACTGTCGGCATTGGCAGTGAAGGGATTACTATTAAATCCTTAGTCGTATCATAGCGAATAGACACGTGTTGTTCAGTATACTTCAGAACAAGCAACTAAGAAGACACTTTGTTTGCGTCTTTCCCACTATTACTGTAAATCCCGGTGTTGTATGAGATCTGCAAGCTCTATGGTTTTATTCGCGAGAGCGAATGTGTTGCAACGCGTCTCTAATTTCGAAAATACGTGACTTCTTAAAGCAGGTTGAAAGTAAAGCAGAACGTGCCTTAAGGCACATTCTGCTTTACTTTCAGCCTGCGTTAAGCAGCCACCTGCCAGAAATATTGCATGATGTCGCGAATTCATACAAAATCGCATTACGCGAAATTTTTATGACGCGAAAAGTACCTGTTTTACAGTAACCAGATTTTAATTTCAATAATCCAATAAAGTCTTCAGTATCGCCGGACAACAAAATTAGATCTTTATTTCTTTGACCACTGATACTTTACAATGGCTGCATAACTACTAACTTACGCCAAATAGAAATGTTTAAGACTCAGAAAGAGGCTCTATATATCGTCCAATGAACAATGTGCTTCCTGTGATTTTCTCGCGGATGACGAACAAATATGGTCGATCCAGGACAAATGTTTTAGGTCGTGACTTAGGCATCGCCATTCCTCTAGTCATTATTATAGCAGTAGCAGCAGCAGCTTCTGTTCCTTCCTCGTTCATCTGAAAACAAAAGACACTTCATTTGGTCTCTTTTAATTGTTCATTATTCAAGTTACAGTGACCGACACTCCGAGCCTCGTGTGTACACATTATATGATACAGTAGAAACTCAAAACTACGAACTCGCTTAAATCAATCTTACAAGTATTTCGTAAGTTGAAGTTTGATAAGTCGATCTCTTTTAAGTCAAACATGCCCGTATTCCAAAGTTAAAACGTGGCTAAGCCACGTTTTAACTTTGAAATATGGGTATGTTCGAACTTATGCGATTTCGTAGAATCGAAATTTTACTGTAACCGCAAATACGAGCTAGTTTAACATATAGGGTACTGGTAGCTGCCTTTAAAGGGACTCGCAACCGGATGGTGTACTTGTCAAAATAAAATAAAATACTCACATAAAAGCAAATTTGTGGCATTATTTGGCTTCTGACATTAAAAAAATATGATCAGTCCAAAAAAAAGTCTCAAGAATCGTCACCGAATCTTAGTTTTTTTAGATATTTTCCATCGTTTTTCTATAGCGTCAGCTGACGGTATTGTTGTTGTTGTTGCTTCTCTACACGGGCTAAGATATAAACCCGAGCTGAATATGTATAAATCAATCGCTACCAGTGAAGTACGTTTATTCGCTACCATATAGATAGAGAGTCCCAGTAGCCGCGTGGTTAAGGCGTTTGCCTTTGTTTTCATGTTTGTCTCCGCATGGAGGGTCACGGGTTCGAATCCCACCAGAGCTTCTTCCTTTTTTTTTTTGGAAATGCATTTTTTAACAGAAGTTATTATCCAAAACTAAATCTTACCCATTTATATAAGCATTTGACATATATTTACAAATTACTAATTTTAATGCTAAATCCGGTTGCGAGCCTCTTTAAACCCTTCACTGCCATATCGTCGGCAGATTTAAAAGGTTGTTGTTTGTTTGTATTTCTCAAACTCAAATTTTAGGCATTTCGACTTATAACAATATTGAAATGAGAGGCAAATAGTTAAGAATCTGTTAAAACTCCGCGTGACACGGCGTCTGATCAGGGTCCCAAACTGTTTGCAAATAACTATTGTACTCGGGACAAGGCAGTGAATATGTTAATTGTGGATTTTAAAAATGATGTTAGTCGTGCATCGATATATTGAAAAGTGCAAACACCATAAAATACAGATGAACGATAAAATGCTAGAAATATATAAAAAATAATTAATAAAAGGTGCAAATAATTCAATAAATAAATATTTACCTGAAAATATGAATTGGCTTACATATAACAAGAACTGTGTATCAGTGTCCTCAACACGTTTATTGACACTGATATGCCAAGGCTGTCATTTCTCCGGATTCTTTTCCGATATCGTCGGATTTATCCTAGCAGATTGAAGCTTAAAGCAGGTTGAAAGTAAAGCAGAATGCGCCTTAAGGCGCATTCTGCTTTACTTTCAACCTACTTTAAGTAATTGCGTTGAAAAGTATAAAATTTGGAAATCATAAAGGATTTTTTATGATCAACTTATGGAAGTCCTGAATTACATTTTATTACTGTATGCATCCCTTTTGATATACTTGTACTCAACATTTGAAAATGGTACGCAAAACTCTGCAATCCCAAAATCTACTCGCACACGAAAGTCTGTATATGTAGCTGATGTGGTGCAGTAAATATGCTTCAGGCAAGCTTTTGTCATCCTTGAGATAAAAAGCCAAGGCCACATTGCGAACATGTTCTGTGATTTTCTGAAACTCCTAGATTTGCTCACACATCAAATTTGGTTTGGTGTCTGATTTTTTATAGGAAATATGCTCCGTACAAGACTTAAATATTTGACGTCAAAAGTCGAGGTCAAGATCACAGCGACCTGACAATGGCAAGCTACACTCGACTATCATAATGGATATTCATACTCCTAAATTCATACCCCTTGATGAAAGATAATAAGAAATATGCCCCGAACGTGCTCTTGCTATAATTGAGGTCAAATGTCATGGTCAATTTCACAGTAACCTCGATATATCGTGACAATGCGCCATTCTAAGATGTAAACACAGACTAAATTCGATATCCCTTTCTGCTGTGATATAGGAAATATATGCTTTGGACAGTCTCGTCTATAATTGAGGTAGAATGTTAAGAACATGGTCACAATGACCTGAAAAAAATGAGATACCATGCAATCCTATATGAACGCACACAATAGTTGTTGTATCCCTATAGCTATAATGGTATAGGACTGTCCTATACCATTAAGCTAGGGATACAAAAATAGTGTGCGACAAGTTTTCGCTACAATTGAGTTCAGAGATCATAAAGGGTTTTTTCTTTTTGGAACTATCTACAGATAGTCCGTTTATTTACATTAAATAACAATCATAAAAACATAACATATGCAAAGGAAACATATACTAAGCATGTATGTTTATACAAAATCAACATGCATACGTATATACTGCAAGAGATTAAATCTGATTTTTCAATGCTTTGTTAAACTTTTGTATTATTGGGTATTTCAATTTCTTCTCAAAGTAATATTTTTCTAATGTTAATAAATCAAAGTAAAGAATGTTTATCGTATTCACTTTATTTGTTCTTCTTTCACTTTTCATGTAACTTTTGTAGATGGAGTACATAATGTTTCCTATGATGATATTTACTTCTTGGTAGGCTTTATAATGTATTTTGTATCCGACTATGAGTTCATACATGCTAATCTTTTTATTTATGCCTATTTTTGAAAGTAGATTATGTATCTTGATCCAAAATATATTTAAATAAGGACAAGAGATGAAAAAATGTTCGAATGTTTCAATTTCATTACAATGCTTGCAGAATGGCGTTTGGATTAGTTTCCAAGTAAAAAGGTTTTCATTAGTTGCAACTATTTTATGGATAAGTTTAAATTTAAGCTCTTTTATTCTGTTGTCTATATAAACATTATTCATTGTGTGGTAGACTTCATGCCACTGAACTTTTCGATTCATTTTTTCCTCCCAGAATTTGTGTATGTACGGAGTTTCAAATTTTGTTGCAACAAATTTTCTCTTTATATCCTTGTTATTTAATTCAGTGATGTTAAATTTTTTACCGAAAACTGAGTTTCTGTTAATATTAACTTGTGTTTTAATGGATTGGTCAGATTTCAAAATGGTTTTCCAGGCATTCGGAATTGCTGTTTTTAATCTGGTAAATTCCGAAATCCAATTGCTTCTATTTTTTAGTTTGTTTATTAAGCTTTCATTAATTTCGCCATTATTATGTATGACATCATTTATAAATAGAATTCCAGAGTCTATCCATGAAGTGAAAAGTAAGCATTTACCTTTGAATTTTATATATTGATTACCCCATAGTACCTGGGTTCTGATATCATACAGTGATTTTGGCATTAGTTTTGGTCCTGAGTTATTCAGGTTAATAAAGATATTAACAATATCTTTATAGAAAAGTGGTAGGTTATATCTTACAGGTGGGAGTGATTTAAAGGAGTCAATATTCATTTTTAGTAATAATAGTTTATCTCCGTATTGGTTTAAAAAGAATTTTGGAATAACCTTCCAGTTTGCTTCTTCAACTGAACTAAGAGTTTTTAGCCATTTAAGTTTTAATGTTTTTGAGTAAATCTCGATGTCTGGTGCCTCAAGTCCACCGTCATCTTTATTTCCTATTAGGGTATTTCTTTTAATTTTTTCACTTTTATTACTCCACAAAAAGGAGAAACACATAGAATTTATTTGTTTTAAAACATTATTTGGGATTGGAAGAGTTTGTATTAGAAAGGCAAGTTTCGGCAGAATCAAAGAATTTATAACAGTAATCTTACCATAAAATGTAAGCTTTCTTTGATTCCAACTATTGATTAATTTTTGACATGCTTCAATTTTTTCTCGCCAGTTAATCTCACTACAAGCAGTTTTCTCACTTCCAAAGTATACCCCAAGCGCTTTTACTATCGGGCTGAATTTAATATTATTTATTATCAATTCAGAATTAGTTTTAAGTTTGCCGATTAAAAGACCTTCCGTTTTATTTCTGTTTAATTTTAACCCTGAATGTTTCCCAAACTCTTCAATTATTTTTAGTGCAGTAGGAATTTCTTCAGAATTTTTTAGAAATAGCGTTGTATCATCAGCTAACTGTGTTATTTTCAAGTGGTATGTTTTATCAATTTTTTTCACTTTAATACCTTCAAGATCTTCACATGATTTTATTTTATTTGCCATAATTTCAGCTACAATTATAAAAAGTAAAGCAGACAAGGGGCATCCTTGTCTGATTCCGCGTGAGATATTAAAAAAGTTTGATATCCATCCGTTGTTTGTAACTGATGAACAAATATTTTTATAGAGAATTTTAGTCCAATTAATAAAATCATTTTTAAAGCCAAATTTTTTTAATACTTGATGCATAAATTCCCATTCGATGGTATCAAACGCTTTTTTGAAGTCTAGAAATAACATTGCACCTTCTATATTCAAAGATTCTGTATAATCAATAATATCTTGTATTTGTCTTATATTATACCCTATGTACCTATTTTTTATATAACCTTGTTGGTCTAGACTGATGATTTTTGGCAGTACTTTTTGGAGTCTTTCTGCTAGAACTCTAGCTAGGATTTTATAATCAATATTCAATAGAGATATTGGTCTCCAGTTCTCAATCTGTTCTGGATCTCCCTTCTTATATAGAAGTGAGAGAACAGATTGTTTCTGGGAACGCGATAATTCTCCAGTTTGATGACTTTGTAGAAAAGTGTTAAAAATCATTGTAGATAAATGTGGCCAAAACTTAATATAGAATTCTACTGTCAGTCCATCTAAACCTGGACTTTTATTTAGTTTCATTTTATTCAATGCATCCTTACATTCAGCTAGTGTTATGGGCCCTTCAGAGATGTTTGCCTCTTCGCTAGTTAATATAGTTTCTAATTCCGTTCCTTCAATATAATGTTTACTGTCATTTTGTTTACCATTTGATGTGTAAAGAGTTTCATAGACATTTGTTTCAGCTTTTAAAATTTCGTCAATATTAGTTATATGCTGCTCGTTTACTAAAAGTGATGTGGTTGTTTTTCTGTTTTGTCTAGATCTTTCTAGACTTAAAAAATATTTTGTATTTTTCTCGCCGTCTTCTAAGAATTTTATACGGGATCTAATTTGTGCTCCAGTGGCTCTTTCATCATTGCCAATACTTAGCCATCCCGAGATGTATTTACAATTTCACACACATACATTTTGGTTTTTATAGTTGGTGTGTTATGGGAAATCTGCTCAGAACAATATTTTTCTACAACTAAAAAAGTAATAGAAAAGGCTTGTTTGGAACATATACTACTCAACGTTTGCTAAGCACCAAAGGTATAACCTCCATGGGAACCAATGCATCGACCCTATCCCTTTCTCACTTTATAACTTTCCACAGTTTTGTTCAATTTCAACAAAATTGTCTAGTTGCAGCTAGAGGTCCATTCTAGAGGTTCTAATATGTCTTATACATGTAAATGTACCATGCAGATGCACTGGTAAAAAAGATAAAATATCACATTTTCACAGAAAAGTACAAAAGTTACAAATTGTCAATTAACATGCCTTACAATTCAATAATGGATATACATGTAAGTGAACATTGAAAGGTAAATATTTGTTTTACCAACGACTAACATCTCTAAGAAAATTAAAATTTAGAACTGAAAGCATTTGATAAAGTTGGTGAAATCTCAGAAATTTCACATTTTGATAATTTACTCGGGTTTCGCCTGCAGCGCCTGAACAAGTATAAAAGTTATCAGAAGCTGTAAAGTGAACCCTTGGCAAAACATCTCTAAATATGGAATGAACTGAACAAAAATGTTAAAAGTTATGCAGTGAGTAAGAGATAGGGTCAATGCATTTGAACCTATTGAGGTATATACCCTTGGTGCTTATCAAACTTTGAGTAGTGCAGGTATTGTTGCACAACAACTAGCTTTACCAACTTGTGTGTGCGTGAGAAAATGTTTGGATGGTGCAGTTCCGCGTACAAGTTTTAGTTTACTGTTATCATAACCTTGACATTTGACTCCGTCATCCCAAGAAGTATTCACACATATACTTGTACTTATTTTGGTTTCCCTAGTTGATGTAGTATAGGAAATATGCTCAGGCAAACATCAGGGTCAAGAGGATAGTGAGTTTAAAATGGTACGGAACACTCCGACATCCCAAGATGTACTCACGATACAATGTGTACCCTAGGTTTTGTTGTAAACAAATGTTCTTCCGGACAAACTTTTTTCTTATTTTTAATAATTGAGACCAAAGGTCCAAGTCAATGTCAGAGTGATGTGAAAATGATAGGAGACATGAATCCATCCAAAGTTGTACTAACACACCATCTTTGGTATTCGTAGCTGATATGGTATAGGAATTAAATTGCGGACAAATACTTACGAGTGCTAATGTTGCGATTATTAATAGCGTGGGGTTAAAGCAAGGTTAGCTATCTAGTTAGGTCATTTTGCATGTCATTGTGCGGAACTAAATGACCACGTGAGGATCTAAATGAACACGTGCGGATGTAAATGAATATGATGAAAGCGTCGAAGTGACTAAGAAACGATTTATCTGTAAATGACATTGCGGAATGCATTTATAGAGATACAAAACATTAATTTCGGAATTAAAGCCTACAATATCATGAAAACTACGACAAATTTCACCCAGTAACGCATGTATTTCCAAAAACAATTCTTATGTAAAGCCTGGGTCACGCTGAAGCGACGGCCATACATGTTATTGACATTTATAAGATTATTCTAAGTAAATCAAACAATTGCTTGGTTTGTGTAATGAAGATAACACTGCCCTATGCAAACAGTGTAGACCCAGATCAGACTGCATCAGTAGCCATCTGACCAGTGTCTGAATTGTTTGTCATTTTGCAATACATTGTCAAACCAACCCAAGAGATACTTGCAAAAAACATGGGTTAAAGCCAATACGATTTTCATACTTGTTATTTATGTCTAGTGTAAATGGTTCTGAAATAATTCCTTTTTACTCTTTCACTGACAACGGTGCCAAAAGATGACTTTGCAAACAGTTTTGATCCTGTTCAGACGCCGCATAACGCGGCGTCTGATCAGGATCCCAACTGTTATATTTCTTTAGTCAAAGCAGCCCTAAATCTGAAGACGATACTACATGTACCAATGTAGACTATATTTCGGCAGTAAGAGGGTTAAAGCAAACGATAAATCTTGGCAGTGAAAGAGTTAAAAGTATTTCTTTGTAGATGTCATGATAACCGAGTTATAAATGATCGGACAACCTTGAAAACATTTCGGGGACAAATCAATCGTGAGATAGTTAACCCTTTCACCGTTAATATGTCGTCTGCTTCTATTTTGATGTCTGCAAGATCGTTTAAAAGTTAGATTAAAGGAAGCTGGTCTTCACAAATATCGAAACGAGTGTCAGTTTGAATTCCTATCAGATGCCTCGTCAAGCGGCATCTAATTAGGATCCAAACTACATATTTGTAAAGTCGCATTTATGCGATTTCGGTGGTAATATGGTTACAGTAAAACCTCTCTATAACAGCCACTAAAAGAAGGCTAATAAGTTGTATAAAAGACAGGTGATAGCTTAAAGCAAGGTGACAGTAAAAGAGAAATCTCCTAAAGGAGATTTCTGTTTTACTGTCACCTTGCTTTAAGCAATCACCTGTCATAAACACCTAATAACTAACACAAATTAGTGGCTGTTATAGAGAGGTTTTACTGTATAAACATTTCATCATGAGAAGCTTCTTAGGACACATATATCTACTCTTCCAAATAAGCACCAAAAAGGAATATTTATTCAAAATGCTGTAAAGTAGAATGCCCCCAAAGGAACGTTCTGCTTTACTTTCATATTTTAATCAAAGATCTGTCTTACATACAGCTGAATATATATATAGGTGCATGACTAAGACACATTCTGCTCCGGTGAGCTGAAAACTAAAGTATGTCAAATTAAGACAAACCTCTACAAATCGGGATCGCATAAGTCTAAGGTACTATATTCTAAGTAATAACGTTGCTATACCACATTTTAACTTCGATATAAGAGTACGTTCGATCTAAGAAAGTTCGAACTATTGAAGGGTAATCGTGGAAATGTGAGTATATTCTATTGTGAATCATTGTGCCAAATATATGCCTCTTTCACTGAGAGCTTCTCATTGTCTTCAATGTTTACCATATTGTAACATGTTTAGTCAGCAGCCCTAATTAGTTCAAAATGGACAGACTTAACTGGAAACTGGATTTGTTCATTAACAGTTCCAGCGATGAGTTCAGAAAAGAAATCGATGGCCGCCGTTGGCCATCGATTGAGAGTTGGCTACCTGTCTGAAATACAGTGGAGAAAACGTTATTCTTCCGTTCAAACGCAAACGCATTGCAATGAAATATAGAAAACGACTTTTTTGACAATTCTGACTACCAGGTTATTTCTGAGTGGCAAACAGTTTGGAGCCTGGTCAGACGCCGGATTACCCGGCGTCTGATCTGGCTCCAAACTGTTTGCAATTAAAATAATAGTTTAAGCGTTAACGCGGTTATTTGGAAAGAATACGTTTTCTCTACTGTACACTGCAAACTGCTAACCTAAACCGCAAACAGTGGTAACTGAACACGCTACTGGAGTCATTGAGGTATCGAGATCGAGTTCTCGAAGTTCGTCTGTAATTTGTTAACGGAGATGGCAAGTTACAGTCGAAACTCGAGAAATATATATCGCTTAAGCCGAGCATCGTCTTATTTCAAAGTTAAAACGTGGAATAGCCACGTTTTAACTTTGAAATATATAAAGGTATGTTCGACTTAAGCGAACTCAAGTTATAGAGATTTAAATGAAGAAATACGGACAAGTCGAATCAAGCGAGTTCGAATTATCGGGTCTCTGGTGTATATTGAATCAAAGAACTAATAAATGTGATACATATTTTATTTCTATACAAGATGTATATAAAGTTGAGTATAATGATATTGTCATTTTGCAACTATAGCAATAAAAACACTTAAAAATTAACATTCAAGAACTTTAACAAAGTTTTATTAAAATCCATTCAAATGTGTAGACACTGTTACTACATGTAATTAGACCGGTTATTTCTACAATAATTGAATCATACGAAATCTAATAGCCATATATAGTTTGGTAACGTTTTTTTCAAAATCCGCTAAAGCGTGTAAACAATACTAAAATAAAGCCTCTTCTAACATTTATTAGAACATCAAGGGCAGATAACTCTTGCCATAAGTAACCCACAAAGATAATAATAGCGCACATTCAAGAACTTACACTATTTACATTGTGTGCAAGTACATGTATAATCAAAGTCCATTGAAATATGTAGTTGCTAGAAGATAAACACTGTTAAATATGGCATTTTAAACACATAAAAGGCAAATAACTTTTGACCGGCTTGTCCGATATCCTGTCTAATCCAACTCAGCCAAGAACTTATGGGCATATAAAATCAGAGCAAGTTTGAAGAAGACTGGATAAAAAGTGTGGCCTCTCTTTCAGAGATAAAGCCAAACCATGTGCTTTTCACCAATCGAAGGGCAATAACTCCTAAATCTATATGGAAAAGTAATAGGTCCCCACGGTGCCCCGGTGATGAAGAATAACTTTACAAAGTTTCATACAAATCTGTTGATCAGTTTCAGGGATACAGCTGCATGCGGACGGTTGGCTAAACCTAAACAGTATCCCTTAACCATATTCACAGTTATTTACTGTTGGCAATACACCATACGGTTGTTGAAATCACATCTTTCCGAGTACTAAACACCTGAGTTTGAGCCCAGGCTTCATGTTTATAAATCATTTTAGAAGAGTCTGGGATAGTTCTCAAGCTTGTGATTTGTTAGATTTAAGCTTTTGCTCAAATCTGACCGATCAAAAGCTTGGACACTAGTTCAGGCTCATCTCAAACGCTTTATCTTTTTGGGCATTTAACATTAGTTTTGTTAAAAGCTCGGATCCAGATCAGACGCCCAGTAACCAGGCGTCTCATAGGGATCCATAATTTTATAGTGAAAACTAAAGCTATCGTCCAGGAGCTCATTAATACGTGTACATGTATAGAGAGATACCATATAAAACAGCAAATAATTGCAAGAGAGTTGAATACATGATAGTTCATGATTAAAATATTGCACAAGCATGGTGATGTAGCAAAATTAACTTCTATATAAAAGTACAAAATACAGTGGGGAAAGAAGTTATTTATACCTGTTTAAACGAAAGAAAACGTACAAAACGCAAACACGAAAATGAAATCATTGACAATTTATCAAAATCTAAGCGACAAACAGTTTGGAGCCTTATCAGGCTCTAAACTGTTTTCAACCTAGATAATCGGCAGATAAAACCGTTACCTAAAAAGACGGTAACACTGGAAAGTAGTTCCAAACTATCACTGCGCAGACTGCCAGTTGCCAGTGATCAAGCGGTTAGTGTAGACCGCGAAACTCTCTGGTAAACTTTCAAACAAATAATCAATACCTGCTGAATAAACTTATTTGCAAACCGAGATACCGTTAATTGGTTTAACACAAAAACGTTTATTTGGAAAGAATAACGTTCTAAATCAGCTGAATCAGCAGAATTTTAGACAGGGGACAACATATATGTTTGGTAATAACAGTAAAGCAGAAAGATCCTTGTTCAGAGTTCAGTAGTTTTATGTCTTTAGAACTCTTTATGCGTCTTCAATGAGTATTAGATAAGCAAGTACATTTGTAGAGAAAATGCTTTTAGACAGAGATTTCCATAGACTTCCGCTTCCAATGACTCGTGTCATGATAAAACTGCCTTAAGACATTGCAAGAATGTGCAGACCAAGCACCAGTGTCATCCCGGGCTCTGCATTTGAGTTTGGTCTACACTACCAAATACCATTATACTACTGCAAAATACAATGCTTTTAGAGATGCAGGTGGGTGTCAAACAGTGTAGATCAAGGCAAGCCGCCGCGTCTTTGACGCGGCGGCTGACCTTGATCTACACTGTTTGCAATGCAACAAGTCAGTTTTTCTCATGACACGGCTAAAGCATTATAATACAATGCTGTCCAATGCTCTTCAAGTGTTTCACATATAGTAGAAATATTGATATGTCTATTCTTCCGACGGTGGCTGTGTGTATCTTCCCATGAACAGCGTACTGCCGGACGATTTGTCACGGATGGCAAAGACAAACGGACGATCCAGAATAAATGTTTTCGGCTTTGGTGGATCAAGCATACATCCAAGCATCATGATCATTGCAGTGGCAGCAGCCGCCTCTGTACCTTCCTCGTTTACCTGGAATTAATTATGAGAACCGAGTCAGGTAACTATCGATAATCAAATTTTCCTGTAACCTGATGATCGATTTTCAATGGATAGTAAAATGTATAGACGTCGCGCAAGCTAAGGTGGCACAACGTCAAAAGCGCTTGCCGGGTGGAGCATGCCAGCTACCGCTGAAACCATTTAAAAGATAAATGCATACTATTATACATTATATCAAACTGTTCATTTTAAATAGGCGTATGTTATGGTATAATTACTTGTTTCGTATAATCGATAAGAAGCGACTTACGAGGAAAAAACTGTTGAACTTTACAGAAAAAACGTCGCGTGAGACGTAACACTTCAACTCATCTTTCTGTTGTCTCAAAGTCGATTACAAAATAACCGTATACGATTTTGACCGGGAAAAGAATGCACAACGATCTAAATGTGACATCATTTAACGTCCCGGGAGGACAAAGCGTTATTTTTAAAGACGACGAAGAACTGGTGCCTTTTATCTACTGAACATTACAATTTGTAAGACGTAAGAAAAACGGCGTTTTTCTGACATCAACGCGGCGATGGTAAACTTTTTAAGCATTTATTTTACTTAGAGAGGCTTGAAATTTAAACCATCAAATTGTTTTTTTCTTTTATTGCCGCAGATTTAAGCATGTTTATTTTGCGTATTAACTTTTTATAAAATCACTGAAAACGTGTGTGGGGGAAAATGTCACGCTTTTTTAAAATTAAACGGTTTTATTCGTAATGCAAATATTAGCAGTGGTTAAAATGCATAACAGACATAAATTATTGATTTAAAAATAAAATGACATGATTGGGTTGTTCTCTAGTTTAAGCACTGTGAATTTTAAGTCAATCGAATGACAGGTAATTTTTAAATCGAGGATATTCTGTGTGGAGGAAAATGTCACGCCTACTCGTTTTGACGTTTATAACGTCAGGCGCATTTTTAGTATAATTATGTTGTTTCCAGGCGTCTGAGATAGCCGACTCAATAAAGTTAGACTGCGCAAACCGTGTCGTGATAAATGGGGTTCAGAATTCTAACCCGGTCATAACGTTATACATGGGAATTATTTACAAGCTCTGGCCAATAACTTATTTCACCAAAGCTTAGTTAATTTTTTAAAGCAACTGTTCCCGCAAAAAGCGTCATATACATATATATTTGTAACGAAGTAGATGTCTCAAACGGAACCATTCAGATATCAGACTCTATACATAGGCGAATTCTGAAATCGCTGTCTTAATCCTTTAATTCATAGCCTGAGTTTAGTATTGACGATAGCGGTTACCACTTAAAACAGATTGAAAGTTAAGCAAGATGGATGCGCATTAAGGCGCTTTCCGCTTTATTAACATCCTGCTTTAAGCTTCTATCATATGTCCAAGCCAAAATATCAATAAGAGTTTGAGCTGAATCTGAAACTGTTTTCAAGCATTTGGTTACTCGGTTTTCAAAAACTCAAATCTGAATAAACAAATACTTGAGAACGATCTCAGACTCAACTCAAACTCTTTATCACCTTGGACCTAGGTCTAATGCAGCAGTTTTTTATCATTCAGATTCAGTTCTAACTACATGTTTTAATCTGAGTGGCAAACAGTTTGGAGCCCGATTAGACGCCGGATTACCCGGCGTCTGATCAGGCTCCAAACTGTTTGCAATGAAAATAATAGTTTAAGCGTAAACGCCGTTATTTGGAAAGAAAACGTTTTCTCTACTGTACTCTGCACGCTGCAAACGGGGCATAAACTGCTAACCTAAACCGCAAACAGTGGTAACTGAACACGCTACAGAAGTCATTGAGGTATCGAGATCGAGTTCTCGAAGTTCGTCTGTAATTTTTTAACGGAAATGGCAAATTACAGTCGAAACTCGAGAAATATATATCGCTTAAGCCGAGCATTGTCTTATTTCAAAGTTAAAACGTCGAATAGTCCCGTTTTAACTTTGAAATAAAGGTATGTTCGACTTAAGCGAACTCAAGTTATCGAGATTTAAATGAAGAAATACGGACAAGTCGAATCAAGCGAGTCGAATTATCGGGTCTCAGCTGTATATTTAATCAAAGAACTAATAAATGTGATAAATATTTTATTTTAAAATAATACTTATTTTTTATACAATATGCATATAAAGTTGAGTGTAATGATATTGTCATTTTCCGACTATAGCAAGAAGAAAAAACCTTAAAATTAATATAAAAAAACCCAGCAAATTCACAGATATGATATCCTATGTCGTTTCGATTGTAGAGCAGAAAGTGGAAAACTTGATTGTGAGATGGGCAAATGGTGGTCGGCTCGCCTGTCTTTAACGATCAACGTTCAAGAACTTCAAGCATATCTGGGTATATCAAGGGTAGATAACTCATGGCGCAATGTTCCGATTTCAACAGTAAATATACACCTTCAAGAACTTGTATTTATATACATTGTGTGCAAGTACAATCAAAATCCATTGTAAACTGTAGTTGCTAGAGTGTAACACTGTTAAATGAGGCATTTTAACACATCGAGGACAGATAAATATTGACTAGTAAGACCGGTTTTTTGACAATAATTGAATCATACGAAAACTAATAGCCATATATAGTTTGATAAAGTTTTTATCAAAATCCGCTCACATTTGTAGACAATAGCGTGTAAACAATATTAAAATAAGACCCTTTCTAACATTTCTAAGAACATCAAGGACATATAACTCTTGCCATAATTAACCTACTAAGACAATAATAGCACACATTCAAGAACTTACACTATTTACATGGTGTGCTTGCACAAGTATAATCAAAGTCCATAGAAAACTGTAGTTGCTAGAAGGTTAATACCGTTCAATTCAATTCAATTCAATTCAATATTTTATTTCCTCCATACAGGAGATATGTGTGACATTATAATGAACATAAACATGACAAATAGCATTATACATTATATATGCAATTACTCATAAATCTATATGGAAAAGTAATAGGTCCCCACGGTGCCCCGGTGATGAAGAATAACTATACAAAGTTTCATACAAATCTGTTGATTAGTTTCAGGGATACAGCTGCATGCGGACGGTTCGCTAAACCTAAAACAGTATCCCTTTACCATATTCACAGTTATTTACTGTTAGCAATATATCATACGGTTGTCGAAATCACAAAACACCTGAGTCTGAGCCCAGGCTTCATGCATGTTTGTAAAACATTTGAGATGAGTCTGGGATAGTTCTCAAGCTTGTGATTTGTCAGATTTAAGCTTTTGCTCAAAGCTGACCGACCAAAAGCTTGGGCACTAGTTCAGGCTCATCTCAAACGCTTTATCTCTTTGGGCCATGGTATGCCGCAGACTTGCTGGGTAAAGGTCTAGACTGTGAATCTCCTCAATGCCCCTCAATGTATTTAACCTATTTCAATGGAAAGGCCGCAACATTAAACATTAATTTTGTTAAAAGTTCGGATCTAGATCAGACGCCCAGTAACAAGGTGTCTCATAGGGATCCATAATTTCACAGTGAAAACTAAAGCTATCGTCCAGGAGCTCATTAATACGTGTACATGTATAGAGAGATACAATAATTGCGAGAGAATTGAATACATGATAGTTCATGATTAAATTATGGCACAAGCATGGTGTTGTAGCAAAAATAACTTCTATATAAAAGTACAAAATACAGTGGGGAAAGAAGTTATTTTTTCCTGTTTAAACGAAAGAAAACGAACAAAACGCCAAAAAATATACAGAAAATGAAATCATTGATAATTTAAGCGGCACACAGTTTGGATCCTTATCAGGTTTCTAAACTGTTTTCAACCTAGATAATCAGCAGATAAACCCACCACAAAAAGGCGGCAACACTGGAAAGAATAACGTTCTAAATCAGCTGAATCAGCAGAATTTTAGACAGGGGACAACATATATGTTTGGTAATAACAGTAAAGCAGAAAGATCCTTGTTCAGAGTTCAGTAGTTTTATGTCTTTAGAACTCTGTATGTGTCTTCAATGAGTATTAGATAAGCAAGTACATTTGTAGAGAAAATGCTTTCAGACAGAGATTTCCATAGACTTCCGCTTTCAAGGAGTCGTGCCATGATAAAACTGCCTTATGGCATTGCCAGAATGTACAGACCAAGCACAATACAATGCTTTAGGTGCACGTGTGTGTCAAACAGTGTAGATCAAGGCCAGCCGCCGCGTCTTTGACGCGGCAGCTGACCTTGATCTACACTGTTTGCAATGCAACAAGACAGGTTTTCTCATGACACGGCTCAAGCATTATAATACAATGCTGTCCAATGCTCTTCAAGTGTTTCACATATACATGTAGTAGAAATATTGATATGTCTATTCTTCCGACGGTGGCTGTGTGTATCTTCCCATGAACAGCGTACTGCCGGACGATTTGTCACGGATGGCAAAGACAAACGGACGATCCAGAATAAATGTTTTCGGCGGTGTTGGATCAGGCATACATGTAAGCATCATGACCATTGCAGTGGCAGCAGCCGCCTCTGTACCTTCCTCGTTTACCTGGAATTAGTAATGAGAATATAACCACATAATAACTATCGATAACCAAACGTACCTGTAATGTAATGATCGATTTTCAATCGGTAGTAAAATGTATACACTTAAATACTTCAATGTTGCAGGTATCGTCCGTTTGGTCCTACCTGGCGGTTTTAGTCACAGTAAAACCTCTCTATTACGACCACTAAAAAGAAGGCTAATTAACTCTATAAAAACAATTGATAGCTTAAGAGACTCGCAACCAGATTTAGCGTTAAAAATAGTAATTTATAAATATATGTCAAATGCTTATATAAACGGGTAAGAATTAGTTTAGTATAACAATTCTGTTGAAAAAATGCATTGCAAGGTAACAGTAAAACAGAAAGCTCCTAAAGGAGCTTTCTGTTTTACAGTCACCTTGCTTTAAGCAGTCACCTGTCTTAAATACTTTATGATTCATACAATTTAGTGGTCGTAATAGGGTGGTTTTACTGTATTAAATTGGAACATTCTTAAACTGAAAGTCAGGTATTCGTTGAGCTCGATAATTACCGTAATACCTGTAGCTCGTTAGCATCAGCCAGCTAGTGATAGGGGTAACTACGTATGTTAATGTTACGTTATAAATTAATACTATTAGAATATTCTTTGCCGATAATATACACAATTATCCAATGTTTACATACTCACCAATAATTATCCATTATAGGCTATTTTGTTCTGAAAATTAAATCGCCAGGACAGAAGAAACGGACAAAAACTGAATACATAATATTATTACCACTTGCCTGTGCGATAAAGGGCAATATATTAAATCTCGATGTGTTTGACGGAAACAGCTGGTTTAACGAGCGCCTATGGTGCCGATATTGTTTTCCGACTACATATATTCTATTATTTCCGATCCTAGTTTTTCCCTCCTACCCTAAACTTTTTTTTTTATTTTTCGAATAATGTATCGGTGAATGTCGGTCATTTTTGCGGCGCATGTGCTTTTAGAAGCTAGGGTCGGTCGGGTTTCCGGAAACAGAGGTATTTTTTTTTTGCCTTATCCGTTTTCTCTATAGCTATATCCCCACTTAATTGTTTAAAAAGCAACTGTAAAGTCGTTTAAGTGTTTTAAATAAGATTTAGCAGGAATCTAAGTGAAATTTTATCTAAACCTGTCATAAAGTACCTTCTTTGCAGATATGATCTGCTAGTAAATTAACCATTGGCACATTCAACATGCAGGCAACACATTACATTGACAAATTTGATATGCATACAACACATTTCAAAACAGTATTATTTCAATCTGTCGTAATTATAAACGTCACTACTTTGCCGGTTTGGTATACCAATATTTGTTAACAATCATACCAGCTTAAAGGTGATATAAATGATTGTTTAAAAAAAAGATTTTTCGACCGTCCGTCTCTAATTTGTTTGCCCATGTAATAGGAAACACATGTTATTTTTTATTTGGCCTAAGGCATGAACTTGCTATGGAGGAAGATGATAAAGTATGAAAATGCTACGGAGGATATAATGATTTGTGCCAAATACCTAAGCTCAGGGTACTGTTGTTTCAGACAAGAAGATTTTTAAGTTTTAATTGAAAATCTATTTTTAGCTCCTGTGACATAGTTATGCAATGGACCGGAACCATTTGAACAATACGTGGGCTGTCCCAAAACATCATAGAATTTCGTTATAAATTTGTTCGTTAGAGACAGCAGAGACAAACGGTCGTCAGTATATATGAATATTTACAAATAAAATAGGGTCAGGTGGCATGGCATAAGGAACCTTATTATTTCTTATACAAATGTGAAAATGTTTGAAATAGCATTGGTAAAACATCAAAGAATTAATACGTCGGGTTCATCCAACAAAATATTAGTCCACGATGTTTTGGGACAGCCCTCATATTGGTAAGTACCTCTAGATGTGTCAAAATTCCAAATATCAAAGCTCTAGCCACATCAGTTTCAGAGAAGAAGACGTTTGAAGATTTCACTATATAACTCTATGTATGGCGGTGTCATTTGATCCCAGGACATACTTTGAACAATCTCAATAGAAGAATTGTAGATGATGCTTTGTGACAAAAGCTAAGCTCAGGGTTCTGTGGTTTCAGACAAGAAGAGTATTTAAGTTTTTATTGCAACGATCTATTTTTAGCTCTTGTGACCTAGATATGCAACGGACCGGATCTTTTGGAAACACTTTGAAAGAGGATCATATAAGGATCACTCCTGCTAAATTAAGTAAAAAAAAATCGTTTAGGAGGAGATGTCGTTTTGACGACGGACGAACGAACGACAACAGACGACGGACACAGGACGATCAAAATAGCTCACCTTGGCACTTTGTGCCAGGTGAGCTAATGATAAATAACGAGCACTCATGTAAGATTATATTTGATTGAAGTCGCAGGTTGTAGTCACTTTAGCCATATATATTTTCCGCCCAAATGTGGGTACGTTGTTTACCGTAATGTCATCGCAAACGACGTAATTTGGTGTCCCGCCACATATAGCGTTTGTTGACGAACAGTGGTTATTTCACAAGTGGATTACGATATTTATAGAATGGCTTTATGCAACTCCAAGACCGCATATTATGTTATATACTAATTACACTTGTCATACGCAAACAGTGTAGATCCTGATCAGAAGGCTCTTGTAGCAGACCTCAATTTTTTTCAAAAATAAGTTAGATAGTCAGGAATGAACTAGACATATGGGAAAAAAGTTGATTTGAAATTTCAAGGATGAATTAGTTAAAATAGAAAAACAAAACAAAATGAAGCTTACAAATGTATAACCTTTCTGTAGCCACCAGCAAAAAAGCAATAGTTCATTCTCGCTTTTGCTTCTGCTTGTCAGCGAGACAAAATTGAAAATGTCACCATTTTGTATAGTTGTGTTCGGTATGCAAATGTACATGGACGTATCGTTTGCTACCATGTGATAGAAGATTTTAATATGTGATACGGGTGAATGTTAATTAACGTATATGTATATGATACATTTATCATACTAAATCAGTAGCTATTAGCTGTTTCAATTTCAGCCAAATGGTTATAACGTCACAGTTGAGATCTTATTATCGACTTAAAAGTGGGAAGACCTTATAATAATGATAAAATAGAAGCAGCAACAGAAAATATCACACACATAGCGCATGGCTGTATAAAAAGCTAAATGGATATTTATTCTTGCGTTGAACAACCAATCGTCTTAACCCATTTATACCCAGTGGATTTTTCCATGTTTATATATTGGATTAGTCTTATTTTTATCAAAGGAATGCCTGCTCAAAACTTTCATTTTGTTTTATATTAAAATTATTATCAGCAAACAGTGTATACTCTGGTCAGACGCCGCATAATGCGGCGTCTGATCAGAGACAGTGAGTCTACACTGTTTGCCTACATCTATGTCCCATATATGGGATCGGGGTTAAAGTAACATACATTAAGTCCTGTGTTGTATCCGTACACATTAACTGAGTACTACATTGTAATAAAAGAGGCGGGTAGTGGGTAAAACATTCTGCTTTACTTTCAACCTTCTTTAAGCAACCATCTGTCTCAAACACTGAAAGCAATCTATGGAGAGAAAGAGGTTATGCCACGTATGGGTGGAAATCACATGTGTGTTTACTTGGTGGTGGTAATGGAGGTAAAAATGGAGAAAATGAGTTTGTGGTTTAGCAACAGAAAATTTGGTTAGACATTTTTTATTTAGTGTTGTAGATTACTAGATAATGACGTTACGTACGCTGTTGGTGTAGTAAAACCTCTCTAAACCGGACATGTGTGGGGACAACTTGTATGTCCGGTGTAGAGGGGGTTCCGGTTTAAAGGGCCATTAAGTTTTTAACCCATATCTTGTTTCTAGCATGGAAGATGGCCGATTACTTAAAGCAGGTTGAAAGTAAAGCTTTAAGGCGCATTCTGCTTTATTTTCAAACTGCTTTAAGCTATCATCTGCTAGAATATAGAAAATTATTTCTGATGATACATTTTTCAGTGTATGACCATCATATTCATAGTATAATGGGTTAAAAAAAGATGGGTTGGAAACGGGACCAAAGGTTTTGTCCGGTTTAGAGAGAATTCCGGTATTTAGAGGTTACGGTTTAGAGGGGTTTCACTGTATATGTATGTCGAGAGTTTTGGAAATCTAAACTGAAATAATTTCAAAATCTCCTTGTACCACGTCTCGTATACGGAAATAAATAAAGATACGGAAGATTATAAATACGAGAGTCTAAACTCGATACTTCGCCCTCGCCTAAATATATCGTACCAGTATATCTCGCTTAAGTCGAACATATCCGTATTTCAAATTCAAAACGTGGCTAAGCCACTCTTTAACTTTGAAATATGGACATGTTCAAACTAAAGAGAGTTCGAAATATCGAGTTTCGACTGTCAACATGACATTTTTATATAGTTTGCAGTGCATCTTCATATCGACAACAATCAGAAATAAATAATTCATGCAGACCAACAATAAATTAAAAGCTCATAAATGAGTTTATGCAATGTTACACATTATTTTGCTTTACACATGTTGAACTTCTAACAATTAAGACCCTTTTTTTATTTAAAAAATCCTCAGCATACAAATCGAACAATAAGATGGCCGACGTATGTTGGCTCTAAATTTTAAACAGTCACGAAATTGTTGGCGAAACTTCATTGGGGGGGGGGGGGGGGGGGGGGGGGGCAGTGTCTCTTAGAGCCTGAAGAAGTTGTCAGATTGTTGTTACTATCGCGCTTGTACTCTCATTATATACCATGCTCATAAATCATATGAGTAGTAGAGAAACAAGCATGGCTTACTCTTCCCCTCCAATGGGAAAAATATCCTGTAACAGTAAAATATCTCCATAACGACCACAAAAAAGTATGCAAATTGCTTGTATAAAGTACAGGTGGACGCTGAAAGCAATGTGATGTAAAACAGAAAGCTCTTAAATGAACTTTCTGTTTAACTGTCACCTTGCTTTAAGCAGTCACCTGTCTTAAAGAAATTAACCCATTCCATTCAATGACCCCCTGCTCTGTGGTGTGAAAGTAACTTAAAAGCATGAAACATGTCGGATAGCCATCTCAATATGTCTAGAGAGGCCCTGATATACTCAAAATCAAGTTGTTTTTTTCAAACCAAACAATAACGAGAGTTGTCAGAGAGACATCAAAGCCCGCCTCCAGCACATTTAGAAACAAAAGCAGACTCGGAGGTCAAGGTCACAGATGTCAACGTTTGTGTGTGCATGACAAGGTCGTGTTCATATACATATGCAAACCAAATATGAAAGTAATACCGGAAGGGACATAGGAATTATAAGTATTTTTTAAAACCTAAACATTGGCCCTAACTTCAATGTCAATGCCACTAGGGTCAAACCATTTAAATGCATGGAAAGGTCTTGTCCACATATAAATGCATACCGTATATGAAAGGAATATCTAAATGGGCATGTCTAAGGAGTTAGTTTTGAGAAACCTAAAACGCAGATTTTGAAACCTAAATGTGGTCAAGGTCACTGGGGTAAAACTAGTTTTGTGCATGATACGGCCTTGTCCATATACTCATGTATACCAAATATGAAAGCAATATATCAATGAATATAGGAGTTATAGGCATTTTTCAAAACCTAAACTCAGATTCGAAACCTAAACGAGGCTCTTATTTCAAGGTCAATGTCAACTTTTTTGTATGCATTGAAAGGTCTTGTCCATATACACACACAAACCAAATATAAAAGCAATACCTCAAGGGACATAGAAGTTAGAGACATTTTGAGAAACCTAAACGCATATTTTGAAACCTAAACGTGGGCCCTAACTTCAATGTCACTGCGGTAAAAATGTGTGTTTGCATGGTAAGGTCTTGTCCATATACACATGCATATCTGATATGAAATCAATATCTCAAGGAGTTATAAGCAATTTTTCGAAACCTAAACACAGATTTCAAAACCTAAACACAAGACTTTTCTTCAAGGTCAAGGTTACTAGGCTGAAATTGTTTGCATATTTGCATGCATGAACAGGTATTGTCCAAGGTTATAAAGCGTTTGAGGTTAGTCTAAAGTCGTTCCCGAGCACACTCAGACTCGGCGCTAACGCTTTATAACCTTGGACCAAGACTTAGTATATAACAAAATTTGACGAAGACATAATGACTTTGTAATGGTATCTATTTTCAGTTTTTAACTTCGCCACATAAATGTCAAACCTCAAATAAACCGCCTAAAACTTTCAGACACCTAGAACGAAAATGTGAAATTTCACAATGAACCCGTCCAAGATTTAAGACTCAGAAAGAGGCTCCACATATCTCCCTGTGAAAAGAACACTTCCGGTCATATTATCATAGATGACAAACAAATATGGACGATCCAAGATGAAGGTTTTAGGAGGTCCCATGGGCATTCTCATCATAACTGGCATAACCCCTGAAGCTGCTGCAGCCTCTGTCCCTTCCTCATTGACCTGAAACAAAGCATGCAATGTAGGGTTCGCTCAATCTCCATCACAGAGAGTATTCATTCCTTCCTCAACATTCATATCTCAGGCTACTGTACAGCTCCAAGTCACAGGGGACCGCCACAATACGTATGAACCCCAAAAGAACAAAACATTTAAACACTAGACTATATGGTCTGTTTATACATTTTCTTTTGGGGTTCAGACTTCTATTGTGACGGTCCCCTGTGCTCCAAACGCCAACATTCTTGACATAACTTTTCAGTAACCCTTTCGGCACCGAAGTCGCATAAAGTCGACTTTGCAAACAGTTTCGGTCAGACGCCACGAACATGTAACGCGGCGTCTGCTCAGAATCCAAACTGTTCGACACTCGTAAATATATTTTTCAAGTCAAACTACATCGAATCTTACTTTAAAACGATCTTGCAGACAACAATATTTAAGCAGACGACAATAATGCGGCGAAGGGTAGGAATCTAACGATTAATTTGGCGCCGAAAGGGTTAAAATCAAACGTTATTTTAGTTTTCTGTCGATAAGAAATAAGACGTTATACCTAGGTCACACATTCATGTATGAGCCTCCCGGACAGCTACGGATTCAATCCGGCAGCATCCGTACTCGTACGAGCCCGTGCCTGAACATTGAATAAAAATTTGATCATCCGTAGGTGTGGTTCCACACCGTACTGGTTTTTTTAACATGTTTCAAAAAACAGTACGGATAAACTCCTTACTGGTCCGTGCTTAACCGTATTGAAGCCGTACAAGTCTGTACCAAAACGTAACTAAACCGTTCTAACCCGTACTGGTCCGTAGACACCTGGCAGAGCGTCACTGTAGGGATTAGTTCGGGCTAGTACGGGTTAAGTACGGTTCAATGCGGTTTCTTACGGCTGTGTACGGGGAGACTAAGTGCACGAAAACGGACTAATATGCAGTGAACAGGAAATTTATCCAAAAGCCTATATAAAAAGGGATATAATGGTGCACAAGGGTTAAGTGATCGCTAACATGCAAAATTAAACCAAATGCAACAGAGGTACAAGATTTAAACCATTAGCCTGTCAATCGCGCGACTTTACTGCGTTTTGTGTAAACAGTTTGGATCCAGAACGGAAGCCGCGTAACGCGCCGGTGTAACGCAGTAGAATGATCCACCCGTGCAAAATGACCCGGGTCTTTATACTTCGTAGAGAAACGATCCCAGACAATGAGGGGTCATTTACTACGAGTCGATGGGGTCCCTTTCTACGGTCTGGGGTCATTGTTCTCCGTAGTGACCTGACCCATGGGTCATTTTAGCAGGGGTGGGTCATTCTACTGCGTTACACCGGCCGACATGTATCCAACTGTTTTACACTTGTATCTAAGTTTCTTTATTTTTAAAAAATGTATGAAAAAATCTTACAAAATTTGCACAAAATTTGCAGATGATATTATGACAGGGTAAGGGTTAGCAGGGTTTTATAAAAACTGTGTAAACAAACATGCACGTACACTTCATGGCTGCCATAAATTGGTCTTGCAAAATCCTGAGATTTCCGAATGTTCTATTTTTCAAGCGCGATTACTTAAAGCAGAATATGCCTGCTTTACTTTTAGCCTGCTTTAAGTTACCACCTTCTAGGATAAAAATCAAAGGATTTCGGGAAAATCCGGATAAATGGCAGCCCAGGGGCCCGTTTTACTAAACAACTTACGCAAATTATTTTCCTAAGTCGCGTCCTCTGATCTGGCTATTTGCTGTTTGCAAACGTTTATGATCGAAAAATAAGAGTAAAACGATTTTGACTTACGCAAAAAAAATACGTAAGTAGTTTAGTAAAACGGGCTCCTGACGCTTAACCCTTTCACCGTCGGTTGCGAACTGTTTGACATCCATATAAATATTTCTTTGGCTAAACTGCTTAAAATCTAATGTTGACAGACAATATTATCAAACCAGAAGATACTTTGCCAGTGACAGAGTTTCATAAAATGGTTAAATTAGAAAAAGCAATGTTCTTGAAGTGTAATATTACCCCTTTATCTACAGAAATAACTAGACATTTTGGTTGTCATTTAAACAAGCATTGTGACATTCTTAGGTACTCTTCAGAGTAAGTTGAATTGCATGTACTTATATGTCGGAGATCGATGAGGATCCAAACCGTTTGCCAATCAGATTTTGATGAACCGTCAATATCTTAACCCTTTCCATCCTGAAATTGCAAATAGACAATTCTAGTTTCCTAGTCCCATTTTTAATATAAAAGGGTCCTTGGTTGTTTTGGTATTTTTTTACTATATTTTACAAAATTACAAGCAGCGCAGACCCTTCCCCAGATGGTTCCTTTAGGAGCCCTCTGATTTAGGTTAAAACTGTTTCTACAGGACAAGTGTACTATTCACAGGTACACTGTTAACAAAATACATGTATATGCGTCACTGGGACGTTCAAGAACCTTTTATCGTCTTCCATTTTCTTCTGTTGTGTTTGCATTTGGTTTCGTCGGGTTGTAAACAAGTTTAGCCGTGTACTTTTTATTGACTCTTACAAAAGCAAACAGTTGGGCAGCCCTGTAAAAAGCGGCCAGTACTAACACTCATTTAATATTAAGAAAATTTGAAATATCATGTTCCAGAACAAACAAAGCTGTTTGCATTTAGAAATGCATGTACTCTCAATAAAATTGTCACCTGACATACAAGTTCGACTTTGTTTGAAAATCAGCCCTATCCCTTTATCCCATAGCCTTTTTCTAGTTTTAAAGTGAAGCAGAATGTGCCTTAAGCTATCATCTGTTAAGATATAGAAAATATTTCTTATGATACATATTCATGACTTTTAATAAGTGGAGCTATTTCCTTATGTGGAAGAATTAATTCAAATCTGGTAAAAAGACGTATCTATAGAGTCATTGGGAATAATAAAGCCACTAGATACGTCTTACGTATGTAATATGTAACATCGATAGTTCTATGTTGAGTCGTACATTTCACATTTCAAATTATTCACACCAGTGAAGAATTCGTACGAATTATTCACGAATATGTCACACATGTGTGAAGAATTCGAAGTGTGAAATTTACGGGTAAATTTGCCGGTGAGTTTCCAAGATGAGAAGAATCACCATCAGCAATTAGGTTTAAGAGATGTCATCAAAATCAAGTTCAGGATTAACTCCACCTTGAAGATAGAGAGTGAAAAAGTCTTCCCTTGTCGTAAACCTAGTTAATATTAAACAAATCCGAATACGAATTACAGTGTCTAACGCAGGGTTTTGTGTAATGATACATATACCTTATAACTATTTGCCTTGAATCCCATAATTAAACAATTTCAACCAAAGAGAATTCCTATCTCGAGAGTTGCATAATACCCGTAAATTTCAAACTTCGAATTCTTCACACATATGCGACATATTCGTACATATTCTTGAAGAATTAATACAAATTCTTCACGAGTATAAATAATTCGAAGTGTGGAATTTACGGCTCAACAATGCTAACTTAGGGTACTTACGTGTGCTAAATATACATGTATATTGTGTACACACCTTCAACCTTACAAAAGCGTGACTGCAAGATGCCTCTTGTTTGCAAATCGAAATAAAGTCATTGCTGTAGAAAGAATTAGACACTTGCAAAAACCAATCAGCCCTGTGTGTACTGAGAAGGCATATTTAGTGCCTAGAAAACATGCGCACGTATTTCAATGGAAATAAGTTCGTAACCCTTTATTCCATAACCTGCTTCTGATTTTAAAGATAGTTAACATAAAGCAGGTTGAAATAAAAGCAGAATACGCATTAAGGAGCATTTTGACTTACTTCCAGTCTGTTTCAATTTAAGCTACCAGCATCTGCTATATTATAGAATATATTTCTTAATGACTTTCGTATACATGTACAGTGAGACTATTTTCTTCAGTGAAAAATACATTTAAAGGCGTTATAGCGTATTTAAGAAGTACATGTAATTTGTTAAATACGAAATCAGAATTGACTTTAAGAAGTGATTAACTTCATTTACCTGACACCTGTGTAAATATTAGGGTTATTATCATGATATTGCTACTTTCCAAACGCTTGGATCGATGGGAGGATGAGTTTGGTTTGACGGCACTGCGCCACAGAATAGGTAATATACATGATATAGCGCCGGTGAATAATGAGGGGTGATGAAATTATGTTGATTTCAAGAAGATCATTTCGGCTTGACTCATTCATTGCAAAGCAGCGTATGAGATTAAAACCACCGACCAGCCTCCTGACAATCTCTGTAAACTAAACAAAACTATGAAATAAAGTCATTAAGCCCAAGAACCGCGGCAAGGTATAGGGAGCTCTCTGGGGTGGCTAAATCTGACTCCGAGGTAAAAAGCTTTTGACTTGAGTCTTAACTCGTTCCCAAGCATTTGATTGGTCAGATTTGAGTCTAGGCTCAAATCTGAAAAATCAAATGCTTGGGAACACACTCAGGCTCAACTAAAACGCTTTATAACCTAAGAGCCAGGCTTTTAAAGTGAGAAATGTAGTGAATTGTCAATAGGTTATGGTAAAGATACAATTTGGTTATTGAAACATGTGTTAAAACTGGCAGAAATAGTTACGTGGGGTGCCTTACTGAAATCGTTACCTCATTCAATCCTGCAACATTGAATGGAAAATTCCTATCTGCAATTAACTGTGGTCATGATTTTACTATTTAGTGGTGTTATTACAATATACATGTAATTGAAAAATGACAAACAGTGCAGACCCTGATCAGAGGGCACCTTAAGGACAAGTGTAATTTTTACAGATACACTGTTTGTAAATCACGAATAAACTCGTCGCTAAGATTGAATGGGTTAAAACAAATATGTCCACTGTAAACAGTTTAGAGTGATATCAAGCGCCGAGTAACTTGGCGTCTGATCTGAATCCAAACTGTTTGTCGTTTAGATTCAAATAAATCAGCAACCTCTAAACGTATTCTTCATCTCTTTGCATTATTTTCATGTTTATGTTTCGGCCGGATGAAATATCATGTACTACAAATATATCCATAATACAATAGTATGGTTTAAAATAACTCTTACCACATAATGTTAAAACATACACATGTTACACAATGTACATGCTTGAAATAATTCCTTTAACCCATTACCCCATAGCATGTTTCTAGTTTTGAAAATAGGTGACTTCTTAAAGCAGGTTGAAAGTAAAGCAGAATGTGCCTTAATGCACATTCTGCTTTACTTTCAGCCTGCTTTAAGCTACTACCTGCTAGAAAATAGATAATATTTTTTATGAAACATATTCATGTATGTATAAATTGGAACTATTTGCTTCAGTGGAAGAATATATTAGAGGCGTTAAAGGGGTATTTATGGGGTAATGGGTTAACATGGCACTGAACCAAATATATAATTATTACCTGGAGTGAAGAACTTTCTGTGTTGAGCAGTACATTTGTACAACTAATTCATAACCTAGGTGGCCGCGTAGTCTTCCTTCACCTGCTAAACATGCACAGCACAATCGGCGCAAAGCGTGGAAACTGTAACACACATTCTTCCAAGCAAAATTAAAAACCACCGTCCGTCTTCAAAGCGAAAATAAAACCCGTCTTCCAAGCAAAAATAAAAACTTTCGTCCGCATTCCCGAGCATTCGTAAAAGTAGCGCATGCGCTTAGCAAAGATTTCAAATAACAATATAATGGTGAACATAATAAATTAACATTTATTAGTGTCGAATAAATCATATACACGAAATCCAAGTTGCCTTTTATCATGAGAACTTGTTTACATTGGAAAAGGTTAGTACAGCTTAACTCTTTCCTCCCTAAAACTTTAAATGGACAATTCCAGTTTACATTTTATTCTAGTCCATTTCTGACTTTTAAGGGTTGTTTTTGTCACTGTTTGGCATTATGACAAACAGTGAAGACCCTGATCAGAGGGCTCCCCTTTCGGAGCCCTCTGATCTGGGTCTTCACTGTTTGCATAGGACAAGTGTACTATTCACATGTACACTGTTTGAAAAGGACGCCTATATGCGGGACTAGGGTTCAAAGGGTTAAGTGATCTATTTACATTGGAGAAGACATTATTCTTTCCTGATACGCGTAAAACTTGCGCTATAACTATTATTTTCTATTTTCTACATTTGATTCCAATGCGTTTGCGTTTCGTATGTGTTTAAACGGGAGGAAATAATGTCTTTTCCACTGTGTATCAACTACGTTATGATAACTGCTCTAGATACACTAGATGAGAGACAGACAGAGAGAAAGATAGAGACAGTCAGAGACACACAGAGTCATGCAGGGAGCGTGAGAGACTGAGACAGAGTCAGCCAGACAGACAGAATTACAGACAGACAAAGACACAGAGAGAAGGACATTTAATGAATATTTCCAGTTTCCAATGAAGTCTATTCCACTGTTGACACTTTGTGGGTGAAATGGAGGTGCCCTGTGGGTTGAACGATAATGTTGTGTAGTTAAAATTAAAAAAAAAAAATTTAGTCGGCTAGAGGTTTTTCGGCTGATTTCTCATGGTTAAAGTTTTGGGGTAGGTGTTGTAATGCACTAATACTACATGAAATAACTTGTATTATGAAGCTGATATTTGGAATGGAGGTGCCCTGTGGGTTGAACATTGATGTTGCGTAGTTAAAAATAAAAAAAAAAGTTAAATTTTGTCAAAATTTCATCTGTTGTGGACTTACAGTTTTGGGACTGAAATTTCAAAGTTAGTTATGGAGTAAGTGTTGGAATGTACTTATACTACATGAAATATTTGCATTAGTAAGCGGATATTTGGAATGGATGTTCCCTGTGGCTTGAATATCAATGTACTGATACTCTTGTCTATTGATAGTTACCTATTTAAGAAAGGTTTAATTAGGCGAGATTTGCTAAGATTAGATTTGCTGTTCTCCGACAGCTCTTGTTTATATAATGTTGTCGTTTTTTTGAAAGCATGATAAAGAAATGTTGCTAATGATTTTATAGTGACTTCATGTTTTGCTGACATCAAGATTTTAAACTTATGTATATTTACACTTGTACAATACCTTTCTGGAAAATAATGGTTTCTCAAGTCAGAATCAAATTCAAAACATCTTCCACAACATGTTTAGAGCAAAGTTTACATATTCTATTTTGTCGTGGTACATTTTATATCTCCCTGTTTCAATTTCCAAGTTATGGCATGACATTCTTAAATTTACAAAATTATGCAAATCTGAATTTCTTTATAGTACTTTCAAAAAAAAATTTAAGTTGGTTGTGAGCCATCTTCGTCAACGGCACATGGCTGTAGTAAGCGACGGTGGTCATGCTCGTTATTTACATTGCTCCAAGAATGTGGCTTTAATTGTTGGCACTATGCCTTATTCTCCAACTTATTAAAGCATCATTTTCTCACAAACAGTGTCAAGTTTTCCATGAAATGATAAAAAAATGTATATTTCATAAATCAGAAAATCCCTTTACGCTATCGCCATCCATGAAAAAGAAAGTTCCAATATAGTCCCTGGGGTACTTAGCAGTTTTGCAAAGTATATAACACATAGCATTGTAGATTAGAGTTAAGACTTATTGATTCATACCACTTTTGTATAAACATGTTTTTAGAAGCATTTCAAGTAATTTTACAAAATGTTTTTCATTGTTTACACATTGGTTGTCCCAAATGTAACCTTTATCCATAGCTTCTTAAACGTCTTTTGATGGAAAATACCCCATTATCTGCACCATTACTATCATCAAGTACTATCCTGTTATAACATCTTTTTACTAAACGATTTTCATGCATTTCAAGATTTTTTAACCAATATTTAATGCTTTTCTTCTGTGTAATGATGTGAAGATGTAATCTCTTACACTCACCCACTACCAAATAATTACAGGCATTTCGTTTTGCACACATAAAACTTTTACATGCGTAATATTGACAATGTTCTAGTTCTTCGAACGCACATATACCCCAAATTTCGGAACCATACATTAATTGTGGGCATATTTTTGTATAAAAAAACTTTGAAAAAACATAACATTCTTTGACAATTGACCATATTGGTACAATGATTTTAAGATACATATTAAAAACGTTTACCTTTAATACATAGATCATGAACCATTGCATTAAGGTACTTCGCATATGCGCGTAGTTTCCATACGATTGTTATGAAAATTGTCATGAAGAATGATAATAGCCTAAGAAACAATGTGTGTAAATATAGGCAAAATTTATCGTGTGGTTTGTCTTTAAGGTCTTTTTTCTGACAAAAACCTAGAATTTTGATGATTTTATTTTTCTTAAAAATGAATAAAGCTAATGACTATAATTCTCGCCCAATAAGTAGTCCACAACATTCATTACAAGAAAAGCTAAAAACATTTTGAATAAAGGTGTTCAGAAAGATGTTATCAGCTATTTAAATTTTGCAAAATGCTAAAAAATTGAATTACAAAAAACTGACTCATTCAATGTATATTTGTTTTCATTTTATTCAAATATATGGTTGATGAACTAGTCAGTCTGAAAAAATTAGAAAATATTACAGTCAGGATTTGTTGTAATAACATATTTAGTTTCTTATTAAAATGTGGGATATTTGTTGTTTAGATACAGTTACCTACCTTAGAATTAAAACTTTGTCATTAAAATGCATTATTATTTATTCATGGACTTGCATACAAGGTTTATTATATTGTTTGAACATAATTATAATGGGCAATATCGATCTTGAAAAGGTTAGCGTATTGATAAGCTTCAAGGTGTGGCTTTATAGTTCGATCAAATCGTTTACATGTATACCGATTTAATTGACTTGTAAGTCATTAAACTAAAACGTACAGGTAAGTGGACATATACTTGGACCGTAAACATCACTAGTACTAATCAACGAAGACTAAACATAACATGTCTCTTGATTACTGCGTTATGGATTGACAAGTCAATAAATCGGACACTAAAAAAATATTTGGATCGGATGGGTCTCGAACCTATGACCTTTGGATTGCTAGTCAACCACTATAGTCAACCACTATACTAACTGCGCTATGAAGGATTATACTAATCTATATCAACATTTCCTTTATATAAATTTTCTAGTATAAACACGTGCGAAAAAAGTC
Organism: Gari tellinella; assembly: GCA_922989275.2. Classification (NCBI taxonomy): domain Eukaryota; kingdom Metazoa; phylum Mollusca; class Bivalvia; order Cardiida; family Psammobiidae; genus Gari; species Gari tellinella. The sequence continues at coordinate 61,611,230 of OV277858.1, forward strand.
TGTGTCGTCCAGACGCATATCCGCTCGCCCGCAAGACCGACTTCCGGTAGCGAAAGGCCTTAAGTGAAAGTTGCCTAGCAAATGTTAAGCCAACATAAGTAAATTTGCTTACTGCTTCGATGCTAGTATTTTTGTATGTCCATTTTTCATACCTTGATAATTTCCCGCCTTTTTTTAAAACTACACTTTTACTTTTATTTTAATCTACTTTTAATTTATAAGCATCACAAAGGTCTGATAATATGTTAAGCTATTTCTGTAAGTCATTTACAGTATAAGAAGAAGAAGTTGAATTGTATCTGATGTAATTGAACTCCTCGAATGTTACTTTGGTTAATTAATGTACCTATTTCATCAATAAAAAGAGAAAACAATATGGGACTGGCTAAACGAAATGAGCATTTTACGACTCAAGTTTACGTTTTAAGGCATGATTTTCTCTGAATGGATACCAACTCATTCCCAAAGTGGTGAGAGAAAAAAGCACTGGTTATTGGTGAACACAAACAAGTATATCGCTTGTTCTATGTGAACAGACAACAATTGTAGACCGAGTCTGAGACATCTAATGAAATATCCCCTCTGATCAGGATCTTCACTGTTTGTTTTTTTGCAGACTTATCTTTAAAAAGGCGATTCTAAAAAGTAAACAAGTGCTATACTGTATTGGAAACTGGAAGTGTCCATTTTAAGTGCCAGGGCTCAGCGGTTCCATTATTTTGTTAAAGAAAACAAAGACTCACCTCAATGAAGGCCTTGTGGACAACTGCTGAAACAAAGGCATCAGGGGAGTCGGGCAGCATCTTGGTGAAATCGGCTTTACCAGCGACAAACATGGATTTGATTCCCATACCAGCCAAGATGGGAACAAGGCTATATGTGGCTTCCATTTTGAACTTAGGGATGCCAAGGATCACGTCGTCTTTGCGACAGCCTCCGAGCTTAGTCAGCAGATTTTCAAACTTGCTTTTCGTCAAGGCTTTTTCAAGCTGCCTCAGTCCGTCAACATCGTCGGGACGAATGAAAACCATCGTGACGTTTCCATCTTCGTACGGAAGTTCTACAGCTGAGCATTTAAGATCATCGTCCATGACCATTCGCACGTCTTGCTTGTCGTTCATCATCTTTATCTTCTTCGAGCTGCCTTTAGCCACGAAGAAGTCCCTGTCAGTCGTGTCAGTTTCCTTAAACGGTTTAAGCCACTTCCCTTTAAAGTAGATCGCATTGACCAAAACCATCAGCGTATCTGGAGTGATCAGTCCAGGTTTCAACAGGTCTTTAATTTTTTCTCTCGTTTGTTCTTCCACCCATTTGTTGATTTTAACTCTTGATCCTTCGTAGTTGTCGACAAAATCCATCAGTTCAAGTCCGCTGCCATGATACTTGTCGGAATCTTGAACATAGCCAGAGTCCACCTTCAATCCCAATTTGGAGAAAATACGGTTTGCAATGGCTAATGTGGTCGTCCCCTTTGTCTGCTTATTTAGGGACTCGCGTAGGTTCTTGTACAGGTCATGTACTTCTTCTTGTGCCACGTCTTCAAGCCCGAGACCTTTTCGCATTTCTTGCTCCGTAACCCCCTTCGCTCCCAAATTGGCCAGAAGCATAGCTGCAGAGATGCTAAATGGCGACATGAAAGCGTTTTTGCCATCTTCGAGAACGGCGTTGTATAGATTGAGAGAGAAGTCCAGTAACGAGCTGCCCAAACGAGAGGCACTAGCTTGTTGCATAGCCATGGCTAATATTATAAGCCAAACCCTAAACACCACAATAAGTTTAATATCCGAGTAATGTCAGAGGGAAAGTGTGTTGTATAGCTCACGGATACGACTTTAACATATACACATCTACTGAAGCGCAGAGTATAAGTGACACAGGTAGTCGATTAACAAGTCATGTGAAGACTTAAGGCTAATAACTTAAAATAGAATTCACGCATGCGCATATGTTTTATGTTATATGTGCTATTTGCCAAACAAGAGTCTTGCTTGATTATCAGATAGAGTTAAGATACATTAAAAATAATTAGCCCCAATATCGAGTCTCTATGAAGACGTGCTTAATTTGTCACTGCTGTGGCCAGTCTATCATAGATGGATCGCCTTACTTTCGGTTTTTTGGTCACGCAAGCGGAATAAATACTGAAAAGACGTTCTCCTTTATCTCACTCAGTGCACACACACACATAGAACAAATCAACCTACATAATTGGGTTTTACAAACTTTGTCTCTATAAAATTAGTTTTCATATCAATAAAATGGATACATATGTTGGAAAAGCCTTTCATTAAATTTCTTTGATGAGGTTTATGGCGAATCTTTCAGAACTTATTGCGTTTATCACAGCGTGTTGATATAACGCAGCACCGGCCATGTGGAGGATCGCCGGTTATGATGCAATTATAACGTAAATCCTGAAAAATTCTGGTATAATCGTCGCATTTTCATTGTAATTGCATCAGTTAGAGATAGAATCTTATACTATTGGATCTTTATACAGGTAAAATATAATTAAAACTTTATTTAAACGAACAGATTAAAATGTTATTGGTATTCGCGACAATGACATATTGGACGTTTTCTTTCGCCACGGTTTATGGTAAAAACATACACTGTTCAGAGCGCACCACTGCAAAAGCATACCGTTTATGGTCGAAGCATACCAAATATAGTATATATGAGTTAATTTCAAATAGGTCTGTAGCAATTATTGGGGATAGTGATTTGTTTTTCAAATAGGTAGTGACTAGGGGTACGTGACCGTACCTCTAATAATTGAAATTAGCGGTACGGTCGCGTACCCCTAGCGAGCCCTGTGAGGGTTGACTAGGGGTACGTGAGTCATTTAAACTATGTAGCAACATATTAGTTTGCTTGCAGATACGTTTTATTGATGCTACTATTAATAAGTTCTCATTTCTACCTAATCTTGTGGATATTTAATGGAGAAAAACAAAGAAACTTCGACAAATATTCCCAACCCAACTTGTTCTTACAGCAGCGATGAGAATAGATGTATTCCGCATACATGTATAGGGTTAATTATCGTCAGATACGACCGATATCTGAAAATCCGTGACCAATGTTAAGTTTTTTTTCTTAGAAATTTGACATATGAATCAATTAGAGTGAGCCGATAATTGCGAATAGGTGGCTACTGAAGAAAAATGCCGTTGTTTGATGAAACGTGTGATTGGTTTTAAAGGAAGAAAATGACTTCCATTCAAACATTGCCAAGACTGTATCAATTTAAATGATACAAAAAGACCCATCCCAACCAATTCCAACACGTAATGAACATTTGCGCGATCTTATAGTTTTAACACAGTCTTTATGCTTTGACCACGGTTGATTACGATACGTTCTCGTCGATAACGTTGTTGTTCTTTTGTTTCTTTATTGACCATCGTTAATGAATCGTAAACATGCAGTTGAACAATTGCAATTACAAATCCATCGTGAACATGGACAACTCTTATCATTGGTCGATCTAACTCCCAAACACCTGAATGTCTTTTAATATAAACTATGGAAATACCTCATTGTATATCATTAGTAATAGTGAAATTAAATCAGCTAAATCAGGATATGTTAAGATTTCTAGAAAGTACGCCCTCGACTAAGAGGAAGTTGGAAGATACTGAATCTGACAGTATTTCTAAGGATAAAAAGTATGACCAGACAAAGAGAAAACAGGCTTTTCACCTTTGCACTAATTTCTATGTTGTGACAACTCATTAGAATCAGTGGTCACAAGCTATGGTTTAGAGACTGTAGGCATAATTAATAAAGGAGAAAACTTTGTAAATGTTCAGTTAAACCAACACTAAATATCTGCAGCCCTGTATATATACGCGGTAAAAATGGGACACGTTTTTTGTTTTTTTTTAAAAACATGGGCAAGTAGCTTTTGGACAGGGCAAGTGATTTTTTTGGCTTACTTGCCCTGGGCCTGTCAGTCAAAAATAATTTCTTGGAGCACTGTAGAATGATCTGTTTTTGTGTTATTGGTAATCTGCTGTGTGTCTTTATAAGTCAAATAAAATCCATGCTGTTTATAAGATTTTCCAATTTTCTTAATAAAAGGTTATCAATTGTTCAAGTTCCACCATTAGTGCTGACCAAAAATACTATTGTTTGTTAGTATTCCTCGTGTGATTACATGTATGATCTGAGAGTAATAAATAAAGGAATTGTTCTGTTCACAAGAAAACGCTAGCAATGTGTGCACGTGCTGCCAGTGGTTGACAGGCACCTACATAAATTGCTACTTTGATTGCATGATTTTTTTATGTCCCCTGGCATCGATAGATGCAGAGGCATATAGTAATAGTCCTGTCCGTCCGTTCGTGGGAGCATGTGTGTGTCCGTCCGTAACAAGGTTAAGTAGATTTTACCGTTTTGTCTAGCATCAACACAACTGACTACAATGCTTTGATACTGATACAGTTGTTGCCTTTGACCATTCCCTATCCACCAATATCACCAAACTGTGATTTTCACCTTGACCTTGACCTAATTTGAACTTAGAAATTTTAAATGAGCTCTTTCTGGGTTAACTAGATTTTACCGTTTCGTCTAGCATCAACACTGTTTACTACAATGCTACAATACTTATAGTTATTGCCTTGGACCATTACAAACTCACCAATAATACCCAAGCTCAGTTTGACCTTGACCTAATTTGGATTTAGAAAAAGATTCAGAATATATTGTCAAGGATGCCACCGGGGACATTTAAGGGTTTATTGAACGTGCAGTCTTGAAATGTTACATCAACTTTTTAAATGCCGTACGGAAGAACCTTATAAATCAGACGCGTAACACGACTTTTGGTCTAAATCCAAACTGTTTGACTCACTATCGATCATTCCAAATCTTCCTACGTATACTTAGTGCTGGTGGAGTGTGGAGGGGGCGTATATTGTAAGTGTTGATCCATATTAAAAAATAAATAAAAACCTCTCTATTAGTTTGGATCAAAGTCAATGAACAAATATATCTTATGTGGACGTGTGGCATCTGCTCAATTTTTCATCAAAATTGTAATTATTTCTGTCCGTTAGTTTGGGTCTAAATTAGTAAATAAATCTCAGAGGCTTTACAGCAAGTTATAGCCCTTTTGTACCCTCGACATTCATACTCTTAATTTTTTGGCCATTTCATACCGGTATTTTTGGTCTATGAAAGATATTTATGAAATAAATATATTGAGATTACAAAATGACCAAAAATGAGGGTACGAAATGCCTATTGGATTTGAAAGGGTACGAAATGACCACAAAAATAGGTACAAAAAGGTGAGGGTAAGAAAAGACCAGTTCCCTTTACAGCAATCCAATGAATATCAAAATAATTTCAGGCAGATTGAGAAGTAAACAGTGTTGAGTAAGGCATGGCTCAGCCTGTACCTGAGAAAATTTCTTTTTCTGATGAAGAAGAGAAGATCCTCAAATACTGGAAAGAAATAGATGCCTTCAAGACGTCACTGAAACTGTCCAAAGGGAAGCCAAGGTATGATAAACTTACTTCTCCATAAATATGCGGGTCCGTCTAAAGAGTAAAGACCCACTTAAAAACAACCCAGAACAATATATTGCAAAATGGCAAAAAGTACAGACCCTGATCAGAGAGCTCCTGATCTAGGTATACACTGTTTGCATAGGACAAGTGTACTCTGCACACAAGTACTGTTTGTAAATGACGAGTATACTCGTTGCTAGGGTTCAAAATGTTAATGGTTTTTAGCCAACCTTACTCTGCCTAAAGGCAGTATCATCAAGGGTTTTCACTATCAGATAGTACATGTATGAGGTAGAAATGTGTCCCACCTGTCTTAACGCATTACCCCATAAATACGATTTTAACACATTCAATTTATTTCTCCACTGAAGAAAACAGTTTTAATTTATACAGTTATAAATATATATTGTAAGAAATAACTTCTATTTTCTAGAAGATGGTAGCTTAAAGCAGGTTGAAAGTAAAGCAGAATGCCTTAAGGCACATTCTGCTTTACTTTTAACCTGCTTTAAATGGCAACCTATCTTCAATACTAGAAATAGACCATGGGGTAATATGTTAATGTCCTTACACTGATATGTAAGTTTCTCTATTACTGTACATCCAGGCAGGGTATGACAAATTGCTATTAACCCATTACCCCATATATACACCTTTTTACGACTTTCATTCATTCCTCCACATAAGAAAGAAAGTTGCATTTTATACATCATAAATATGTACCATAAGAAATATTTTCTATAGCCAAGCAGATGGTATATTAAAGCAGGCTGAAAGTAAAGCAGAATGTGACATAACTTTCAACCTGTCTTGAATACTAGAAACAGGCTATGGCGTAATGGGTTAATTCTGTTGTATATTTATATATATTGTCTGTTCAAATTGTCATCTGTTTTGTTTCTTATATTTATTTTTTTAAGTATTGCAGCTAGTGTCATGTAACTTCACATGCTTATATGAGTATGAAAGGTTTTATCACAGTTTAGTGATCTATATTTGACCTTGAATTCTGCACCAAAGGTTAAGTTTTAGCTTACCTGAGCTAGCTCAAGGTGAGCTTTTGCAATCCTTGAATGTCCGGCGTTAGTCGTTCGATGTTCGTCGCCAACAATTTTAGTGTTAACACTCTAGAGGCCACATAATTTATTAAATCTTTCTCAAACTTGCTCAGATTGTATGTTACCATAAGAGTTTGAATGTTTGCATTTATGGTCAAGAATACAGCGAGGCATCCATGTTTTAACACATTGATAGTTTTCTTCACGATGCTTCCAAACCCTGTGTTTTGACTATTCTTTTGAATCCTCCCAAATTGATGGGTTTAACCCATTACCCCATAGCCTGTTTCTATAAGTTTTGAAAAAAGTTTGACTAAGGCGCATTCTGCTTTACTTTCAACCTGCTTTAAGCTTCCATCTGCAAGAATATATTAGATATTTCTTATGATACATGTTCATGACTGTATAAAGTGAAACTATTTTCTTCAGTGGAGGAATAAATCATAGGCGTAAAAAGGCGTATTTATGGGGTAATGGGTTAACTAGTTATAGAATGACTTATATTCCAGGGGTTGTTTGGGGCATCAGAATTGAGGAGTTTGAAATACATGTTGTATACAGTAAACTTCCTCTATTATAAACACTGAAATGAAGGCTAATTGATTTTATGAAAGACAGGTGACTTTAAGCAATGTGAAAGTAAAACAGGAAGCTCTTAAGCACCCATTACACTATAAATACACTGTTTTATGCCACCAATTTATTTTTCGATTAAAGAAAATAGTTGCAATTTATACAGTCATGAATTTGCACCACACAAAAATTATTCTATATCCTAGCAGATGGTAGCTTAAAGCAGGATAAAAGTAAAGCAGAATGTGCCATAAGGCACATTCTGCTTTACTTTCAACCTGCTTTAAATGGGCACATGACTTCAAAACTAGAAACAGGCTATGGGGTAATGGGTTAAACACCAAACAATTAACACAAGTTAGTGGTCATTTTAGAGTGGTTTTACTGTACTCCTTGTTTAAGGTTCTGGGGGCCTGTCTTACGAAACGTCATACAACAAAAACGGTTGTTAGTCAAAACTTTTAAATAAATATAATTTCTTATTTCTCCATCTAATCCTGTCTTGTGATATCTCTTTGGAATCATCTTTTCAAGACGATTCCAAAGAGATATCACAATACAGGATTAGATGGAGAAATATATAATATTAATAATTTAGAATTTTAGAATCTGACTTACGACAATATTTGACGTATGACGTTTCGTAAGACAGGCCCCTGTATTTTACATTTCAGATACTCTTTTTATGATGGGCCTCCGTTTGCTACAGGTTTACCTCATTATGGGCACATCTTGGCAGGAACTATCAAAGACGTGGTCACAAGATGGGCTCACCAAAATGGTTACTACGTGGAGAGAAGGTTTGGCTGGGATTGTCACGGCCTACCAGTGGCAAGTATTGCTGTCACATATAATCCCTTTAACTTGTTCTCAATGTTTAACCCTTACCCCATGGCTTATTTCTAGTTTTGATGACAGTTGACAACTTAAAGCAGGTTGAAAGTAAAGCAGAATGCGCCTAAAGGCGCATTCTGCTTTACTTTCAGTCAGTTTTAAGCTTAAATCTGCTAAAATATGCAAAATATTTCTTATAATACATATTCATGACTGATTAAGTTGGAACTATTTTCTTCAGTGGATGAATAAATTATATGCACTAAAACTAAAAGGCACTTCTATGGTGGAAAAGGGTTAAGGAAGTCCATTCCTTAACTCCTTATTTAAAGTAGGTTAAAGTAAAGCAGTGCTTCTTTACTTTCTACCTGCTTTAAGCTGCTATCTGCTAGAATATAGAACATATTTCTCATGGTAGCTATGACTGTATAAAGTGGTTCATGTCCTATTTTCTGCTAGAATCTCTTTCAGGAATTTTCTGCTTGAATATTTAATTTCATTTGTGTGGTATTCATTGTTGTTCTCTTCAGGAATATGAGATAGACAAAACTCTGGGCATCAAGGGTCCTGAAGATGTGGCCAAGATGGGGATAGAAGCGTATAATGCAGAATGTCGGAAAATTGTTATGCGTTATTCTGCAGAGTGGGAGGTATGGAAAGCTTATCTCATAAATTAAACCTGTGTCAAATGAAATTAAGTATTGTGACAAGTACTTTAAATTCACTAGAAGTGTCTTCATATTTTTCATGTGAACTTCATGCAAGAATTTAGAACAACTTGGGTCATGCCCAAGGTCAAGTGCAATTGGCTGAATTTAGTATTAGGCCACCTCAACACAAACCGGTAGTGTTTTCCCAAACTGGTTATACACCTTGTTATACCCCAGACAGACAGACCAGATTCCAGTATCCCCCGCACCTCCTCACATGCGTTGGGGGGAGGGGGGTATACTCGAATCTGGTCTGTCTGTCCCCCACACATATCAGGGGGTTCTTGTGTGGCTAAAAGACATAGTCACATAATTGAAAAACATTCAACTGGCCATCTCTTGTGACATAAACTTGGCCAATTCTTGTGACATTAAGCTGGCCATTAGTTGGAATAGGGTTAGTGTTAGCTTCCAGTTCATTCTTTTTCAAAGTTAAAGCAAAATAAAATTGTCTTTTATGTTGCAAGCCATGTAACAGAAAACAAAGGGGTTAGCCACACAAATAACCGTTTGCCCTTGGCTTACAGTTCTAGTTGTTTGGAAAGTGTTATTGTTGGTCTATATGTTTATTTTTTTATCAGAATTTCATCAGTGATAAACAAGTTCATCTACTTTCTCTACTTTGAGTTCTAGTCTCACCAATTTGTGTTCGCAGGAACTGGAAGATGTGCATCAGTACTATTTACAAAGAGACAGTGCATGTAATGCAAACAATTATAGGAGCTAAAGTGGAGGAATAAATTGAAAGGCTTAAGAATGTGTAGTTATGGAGAAATGGGTCAAATGATTACACATTCAACTTGTTATGAACTTCTGCTGTCCTCCATTGTCAGAAAACTTCTCTAAACCAATCTATTGGTTTGGTTTTAAGAGGTTTTGACTGAACATGTATATGTACAGGGCTCCCTCCCTACAACGGACCTCCCAACAACGACTCCCTCCTAATAACGGCCCTTGTCGCTGTTCCCCCAAACAAGACAATTATGTCCAACCTTTTCACGGCTGCAGTATAGTCCAATTAAAATTGTCTTCTGCTGTTTTTCTCAAATTTGACATTTTGACAGAAAAAAACATAATGATGAGTGGTAAACAGCTTAAATTCAGATCAGACGCCGCGTTACGTGGTGTTTGATCTGGATTTAAGCTGTTTGAAAATGTAAGTTTATTTCCCTCCCTACATGACTCCCTCCGAACAAGGCACACATGTTTTGTCTCCCATTGGGCGTCCTTGTAGAGAGGGAACGCTGTTCCAGTTTATTACCATGTATTTCAGCATATTGTGTCAAGACTTGGTCGCTGGATAGACTTTGAGAATGACTACAAGACAATGTACCCGTCCTTCATGGAGACTATTTGGTGGGTTTTCAAGCAGCTCTACAACAAGGGACTTGTCTACAAAGGCTTTAAGGTAAACTTGGACATTAGGGCTGTGCATCAGCAGTTTTTTCCTTTACGATTTGGATCCTGATATTTCATTTTAACGACGATACATATCATGATACGTATTGCCTGTGAGAATAAAAGGCGATGTGTATTGCAATATTTAAGTCGTGATACAATACGTATCATGATACAGACTTTTAAATATAAACCTGACAGTGGTTAGTTTGAAGCCACTCAGATTGTTTTAAATCAAATATAAACAACTATTTGTAATGTAAAAAGTATGATGTTGGAAGAGGTATGTTCCCTTAAAAAAGTATATAATTATACCGTCATATCAGTTACTTTAAAATGGATGTCTGCAAAACATTCAAATCCATGAAATTAAAATCTTGTTACAAGGCAAACAGTTTAGATTCTAATTAGACACTTTGTTATAAAGTATCATGTGTAAATTGTGATGCACAATATTTAACACTCGTATCGATGTATTGCAGGGCTGATGAATGTATTGCATCGCAATATATTGCAAGATTCATTTATTAGCCTATACAGACATTGGCGGCTATGTACATCGCAATGCATGGATGAATAGTAACACCACTATTGGACATCCTAACTCTTATTGTCTTGACAAGTTTTGGCAGACTTATATAAAGGATCCCATATTAAAGGGTGCAAAACTTAACTTTCTCAGCTTTTTATTCCCCTGTACAACTTAGTCAGGGGGCATATTGTTTTTGCCTTGTTTGTCTGTACACAGCTTTAATTTTGGCCATAATTTCAGAACTACATAAGATAGAGACTTCATATTTGGCATGTGTACTCAAATCAAGAAGCTTTAAATCTCTGTACAAGTTAAGTAATGTCAGGCAAAGGTCATTGTCATTTAGAGGCCAAGGTCATAGTCATAGTGTTTCACAAACACACCTTGTTATCTTAGGTCTCCACCAAATGGCATTTGTTATTTAATTTACAGTAGAACCTCTCTATTACGACCAATACAAAGAAGGCTAATTGTCTGTAAAAAAGACAGGTGACAGCTTAAAGCAATGTGAAAGTGAAACAGAAAGCTCATGTAGGAGCTTTCTGTTTCACTTTCACATTGCTTTCAGCAGTCACCTGTCTTAAAGGACTAATATTTGACACAGTTTAGTGGTCATATTAGAGAGGTTCTACTGTAATTTGTTTCTTTAACTGGCTATAATTGCAAGATAATGTTCTGCAAGCACTGCTGTTTGTTACAAGTTTAGTGTATATGTATTTCAAAGATGACTGCAATGTATTTGTTGTTTTCAAAGGTGATGCCATTTTCCACGGCTTGTAACACTCCTCTGTCCAACTTTGAGTCTGGTCAGAACTACAAGGATGTTGTAGACCCGGCAGGTATGAAGCTACTATTGTCAATACAAAATGTGTTTATTTTCTTGTAAAATGGAGAGAATAATGACATCCAAACTGTAATGTGGGCTCCAGATAAGAAGAGTATGTGAAAAACTAAAATGTCTATGTCTACACCAAACCCTATGGTGTGACTACTCATTAGAATTGTCTAAAAGAGAGATGACTCTAATGAGTGGTTACACCATAAGGTTTAGTGCAGACATGAAAGAGAAAATGAGAAAAGAGAAAGAAAAATGTGGGAAAAGAGAGAAAATGTTGTACAGCTTTCCCTCTCTACAACGACATCCAATGGGGGACAACAATTATGTGCTTGTTCGGAGGGAGTCGTTATAGGGAGGGAAATTGTCAGACATATGCAAACATCTTGAATCCAGATCAGACGCCGCTTAACGCGGCGTCTGATCTGGATTCAAGCTGTTTGTCACTCCTCATTAAGTTCTTTCCGTCAAAATGTCCATTATGTAAAACAGCAGAGGACAATTTTAAGCAGACATCATTGCAGCAGTAAAAGCGTTCAACATAAATGTCCTATTTAGGGAACTGCGGCAAGTGTCGTTGTAAGGAGCGAGTTGTTGTTGTAGAGAGGGAGCACTATTATTTGGAGCCAGTAGTAGTAGGTGTATTTGTATATTGTTCAGTGATCATCACATTTCCCTTGGAAGAGGAGCCGAGTGTGTCTATGATTGGATGGACAACCACACCTTGGACCCTGCCTAGTAACCTGTCCCTGTGTGTCAACCCAAACATGGAGTATGTCAAGGTCAAAGGTGAGTAGATGTGCTCTGCTATTACATCAACCTTGTATTAACCCACTACTCCATATATACACATTTTTACACCTTTAATTTGTTCTACCACTGAAGAAAATAGTTCCTCTTAATATAATCATGAATGTGTACTATAAGAAATAATTCCAATATCCTAGCAGATCCAACCTTAAAGCAGGCTGAAAGTACAGCAGAATGTGCCTTAAGACACATTTTGCTTTACTTTCAGCCTGCTTTAAGTGATCAATCTGTCTTCAAAACAGATTTAATGAAGTAAAAATGCATATCTATGGAGTAATGGAATGTAGAGATCTAAGACAGTCACTGTCCTTCTTCACATAAACCAACAGTTGGCATTGCTACACATGTCCCCCTCCCCCATATTATCATTGCTTCACATGCCTCGATATTTTCATTGCTACACATACCTTCATATTTTCATTGTTACACATCTCCAAGTCCCCCCCCCCCCCCTCATTTTTATACGCCAGTCTTCATACGGGACGTAGTATGTCGTGGCTCTGTCTGTCCGCACGCACGAAAGGTCCTTTGTTGGGTAGGGAGAACAATAGATTATATTTATTCCGTGATTGCCCTATTGTTATTGTTGGGTATTTTTGTTGCTGTTGGGTACTTTTAAACAAAAGAAAAACCCAACAAGTGCCCAAATGGAAGAACGTCCGTCCGTCTGTCCTTCCGTTAATTTTTTCATGTCCGCTCTCTAACTCAAACAAATTTAGTCAAATCCTTTTGAAACTTGGTCAGAACGTGTATGACCATAATATCTCGGTCAAGTTCGATAACCAGCAAGATTGACCCAGACATTCAAGAGTTATGCCCCTTTTTTTGTCGAAAACCGGCATTTTAGTTTGTCCGCTCTCTAACTCAAACAAATTTACTTTAATCCTTTTGAAACTTGGTCAGAACGTGTATGACCATAATATCACGGTCAAGTTTGATAACCAGCAAGATTGACATAGACATTCAAGAGTTATGCCCCTTTTTAGCTCACCTGAGCCAAAGGCTCAAGGTGAGCTATTGGGATGGCCCTGTGTCCGGCGTCGTCCGTTGTGTGTCGTCCGTCGTCCGTCGTCGTTAACAATTGCTTCAAATGACATCTCCTCCTATACCGCTTGACAGAATTCAACCAAACTTTACAGAAATCTTTGGGTCAAGCTCTTTCAAATTTGTTCAAAGAATTAAAAACAATGCAGAACTCTAGTTGCCATGGCAACCAAAGTGAAAAAATAAGGAAATCTTTAAAAATATTCTTGTCAAAAACTGCAAGGGCCAGAGCTTAGATAATTGGCACATAGCATCATCTACAGGTCCTCTATCAAGTTTGTTCAAATTATGCCCCTGGGGTCAAAATTGGCCCCGCCCCGGGGGTCTCAGTTTTACATAGAGTTATATAGTGAAATTTTCAAACGTCTTTTTCTCTGAAACCAATGTGGCCAGAGCTTTGATATTTGGCATGGTGACACTTCTAGATGCCCTTTACCAAAATTGTTCAAATGGTTCTGGTCCGTTGCATAACTAGGTCACAGGAGCTAAAAATAGATTTTTTCAATGAAAACTTAAAAAATCTTCTTGTCTGAAACTACAAGGGCCAGAGCTTAGTTATTTGGCACATAGAATCGCCTACAGGTCCTCTATCAAGTTTGTTCAAATTATGCCCCTTGGGTCAAAATTAGCCCTGCCCCGGGGGTCACAGTTTTACATAGAGTTATATAGTGAAATTTTCAAACGTCTTCTTCTCTGAAACTAATATGGCCAGGGCTTTGATATTTGGCATAGTTACACTTCTAGATGTCCGTTACCAAAATTGTACAAATGGTTCTGGTCCGTTGCATAACTAGGTCACAGGAGCTGAAAATAGATTTTTTTCAGTGAAAACTTAAAAAATCTTCTTGTCTAAAACTACAAGGGCCAGAGCTTAGACATATGGCACATATCATCGACTACAGGTCCTCTATTAAGTTTGGTCAAATTATGCCCCTAGGGTCAAAATTGGCCCCGCCCCGGGGGTCAGTTTTTTTGCATAGAGTTACATGTATATAGAGAAAATTTCAAACGTCCTCTTCTCTGACTCTAATATGGCCAGAGCTTTTATATTCTGTATGGTGACACTTTTAAATATACTTTACATATTTTGTTCAAATTGTTACGGTCTGTTGCATATCTAAGTCAGTCCTGGACATAAATCAATATCTCCATTTTTCCAGTTATTCTCAGGTGAGCGAATATGCCCCATGGGGCTCTTGTTTCATAAAAAAACAGGCATATTTTAGTTTGTCCGCTCTCTAACTCAAACAAATTTAGTCAAATCCTTTTAAAACTTAAGCATGTGTATGACCATAATATCTCAGTCAAGTTCGATAACCAGCAGGATTGCCCCAGACATTCAAGAGTTATGCCCCTTTTTTCGTCAAAAACGGGTATATTTTAGTTTGTCCGCTCTCTAACTCAAACAAATTTATTTCAATCCTTTTTAAACTTGGTCAGCATGTGTATGACCATAATGTCTGGGTCCAGTTCAATAACCAGCATGATTGCCCCAGACCTTCAAGAGTTATGCCCCTTTTTCGTAAAAAAACGGGCATAATTTAGTTTGTCCGCACCCTTACTCAAACAAATTTATTCCAATCCTTTTGAAACCTGGTCAGCATGTGTATGGCCATAATGTCTCGGTTATGTTCCATAACCAGCAAGATTGCCACAGACGGTCAAGAGTTATGCCCCTTTATTCATCTAAAACGGGCATTTTTTAGTTTGTCCGCTCTCTTACTCAAACAAATTTATTCCAATCCTTTTGAAACTTGGTCAACATGTGTATTACCATATTGTCTCGGTCAGGTTTGATGTCCAGCAAGATTGTCCTAGACATTTAAGAGTTATGCCCCTTATTTTGTCAAAAACGGGCATTTTTTAGTTTGTCCGCTCTCTTTCTCAAAGAAATTTATTCCAATCCTTTTGAAACTTGGTCAGCATATGACCCCTCACTTTCAGGGTTCTTCCCCTTTTGTTCACATTACCTTGATAGGGTTTTAGTATGACTGCATTCTAAGATCGATTTGTCGGGCGTATAATGTGCCCGGCTTGCGGTGCTCTTGTCATTGCTACACATGTCCCCATATTTTCATTGCTACACTTTCCCCTATATTTCAATTGGTACCCATTCTCCCATATTTTCATTGCTTTACTTTTCCCTATATTTTCATTTTTTCCTTCACAGACAATGAGACTGGAAAGGTGTACATTATGATGGAGGCGAGAATTGAGGCACTGTTTAAAACTGAGGCAGACTATACAGTCCTCGACAAGTTTCTTGGCAAAACTCTAGAGGGGAAGAAGTATGTGCCTCTGTTCAAGTACTTTGAATTTGTAAGTATACACCATTACCCCATATCCTGTTTCTAGTTTTGAAGAAAGGTTGCCACATAAGGCAGGTCGAAAGTAAAGCAGCCTCCTTTTAGGTGTCATCATTCTGCTAGGATATAGAATTTTTTTTATGGTCCATATCCATGACTGTATAAAGTGGACCTATTTTCTGAAGTGAGTGGAGGAATAGATTAAAGGCATAAAAATGCACCCTAACCAAATTTTCTCTGCAAAAACACCTCACAACACCTTGAGTAACAGAGGGGAAGGTCAGAATGCCTGGGTGAAACCCCATGTGTCAGCATGTGTGCTCAGGGTCTACACTGTTTGTAAATTTAAAGCAGTATGTATTACACTACCCAGCATTCCAAGTAGACTGGTTCATGTTTTGGTAACTAAAAAGATCCACAAGGGAACCTAATAACCCACAAGAGTTACCTAGTGTTGGAAGAGTTAAGGTATTAACCCTTTACCTCATAAACTTTTAATTATATGGAAGATAGGTGACCACTAAAAGCAGGTTGAAAGTAAAGCAGAATGTGCCTTAAGGCGCATTCTGCTTTACTTTCAGCCTGCTTTAAGCTGCCATCTTCTAGAATATAAAAAAATATTTCTTATAACACATATTCATGAGTGTATAAATTGGAACTATTTTCTTCAGTGGGGAAATAAATTAAATGCGCTAAAAGGCGTTTCTATCGGGGAAAGGGTTAATTAACACTGAAGTGTTTTATACTGTCAGATGCGGAAGAAGACGGGTGCTTTCAGGATCCTATGTGATGACTACGTCACTTCAGAAAGTGGTACAGGAGTGGTACATCAAGCTCCATACTTTGGAGAAGTAAGTCTCTGTTTGATATCCTCAGTGTTTACCTATTAACCCATAGCCTATTTCTAGTTTTGGAAACATGTGACCACTTAAAGCAGGTTGAAAGCAAAGCAGAATGTGCCTTAAGGCACCTTCTGCTTTACTGTCAGCCTGCTTTAAGCTACCATCAGCTAAAGTATACAAAATATTTCTTCTGATACATATTCATAACTGTATAAATTGGAACTTTTCTCTTCATGGCTGGAATATATTAAAAGGCGTATAAAGGCATATTTATGGGGTAATTGGTTAATGACAGTTTGCCACTTATAGCAGATTGAAAGTAAAGCAGAATGCCCCTTATAAGGCGCATTCTGCCTTACTTTCAGCCTGTTTTAAGCTATCACCTGCTACGATATGAAATATAAATTTTTACGTTGCATATTTTCATGACTATATATTGGAAAATATTTTCTTCAATGTAGGAATGAACTAAAAACTTAAAAAGGCTTATGAATGGAGTAATTTGTTAAGCTTTGAATGAAGTAATAAAGTTTTCAGACATTCGAGCTGAGACATTTAGTAAATGTAATCGGATCAAAATACTTAGTAAATTAGTATAGACCAAGATCATATTACTTTTACAGGAGCTCCTTTATTAATCCAATATACTACTTCATTGAAATGTTTAGAAAATGTTTGGTATGAGCATGTCTCTTTTTTATGCCCCCGCACGACTAAGTCGAGGGCATATTGAGTTTGCTCTGTCTACAACTTTAACGTTGGCCATAACTTTGGTAAGTTTTTTGTGATATTGATGGTATTTCATGTGATAAAGACTTCTATTCAACTGAAGAATCTGTTTAATTTAGTTTAGTACAGCTTGGGTCAACTTATGTCGGACATAGGTCAATGTCATTTACAGGTCAAATAGGCTTAATTTATCATTAGCCATAACTTTTGAACTACGGGTGATGGAGATGACTGCATAGTTGGCAAGTGTACTCCTTTGAAGAAGCTGAGTCATGCCAGACAAAGGCAAAGGTCAGTTAGAGGTCATAATGATCCTTATGTGAGTGGGACTTGTATGTTTTCATTGACTGTTTCAGGATGATCAGAGAGTGGGACTTAAGTATGGTATCATCACCAAGGACATGGACATGATCTGCCCAGTAGATGCCAGTGGGAAATTTACCTCAGAAGTGCCAGATTTCCAGGGCATGTACATCAAGGTAGGGCTAAATACATGTACATCAAGTTCTAGTTTTGAAGACAGATGACATTTTTTGTAGTTTGTAGATAATGGTTTTGTTGATTACATGTACATTGTGGTATTGCTGACTACAAGAGAATTTCTTGTTACTTTAAGAAGAGCTGTTTTGCCAAATGTAGAATAATTTTGTCTTTCCAGTTTTCCCCTCATTAATCATTACTCCACATATAAGAGTTTTCTGTTTCATTTATATTTATATAACTGCATGAAAGGCTGAAAACAAACTTTTTCAGTAATTGTAGTAACTGGTTTTAAAAGTACAGTAAAACCTTGCTATTACGACCACTAAAACGAAGGCTAATTGATTATATAATAGACAGCTTAAAACAAGGTGACAGTGAAACAGAAAGCTCCTAAAGGAGCTTTCTGTTTCACTGTCACCTTGCTTTAAGCGGTCACCTATCGTAAATACCCTAATAATTAACATACTTTATTGGTCGTAATAGAGAGGTTTTACTGTATATTATATGAATATAGTATGAAAACAGTATTTTCTTTAAGATTGAACCTGATGAAGTATTGATTCCTTGATCATGTAGTCTGTTTCTAGTTTTGAAAACAGGTGACAACATACAGCAGGTTTAAAGTAAAGCAGAATGTGCCTAAAAGTGCATTATGCTTTACTTTCAGCCAGCTTTAAGCTACCGTCTATTAGGATATAGAAATATATTTCTTATGGTGCATATTCATGACTTAAAATTGGAACTACATGTATTTTCTTCAGTGGAGGAATAAATTGGATGTGTAAAAATGTGTATCTATGGAGTAATGGGTTTACTCTGTCAACACAATGGACCTGTTTAAAATATACTCATTACATTTGCAAACAGTGTAGACCCTGATCAGAGGGCTCTGATCAGGGTATACATTGTTTGTTTATTTAGAGCAGTATTTATTACACTAACCAGAATTACAAGTAGACCATTTCATGTTTTTTGGCTACTAAAAAGATCCACAAGAGAACATAACAACCCACAAGAGTGAGTTAAGATTGAAGCTGATGAAATATTTAACATTGCAGGATGCTGACAAAGCCATAATGAAGACATTGAAAGAAAATGGCCGCCTTGTTCACCAAAGTCAGTTGAAACACAGCTACCCATTCTGCTGGAGGTTTGTCAAGAAATTGTATTCGGTCTGAAACTAAATGCAAATAAAACGCAATAAAATTTAGAAAATGATGGGTTATTAGAAATGTTGATGATTTATTTAAATATGAGTGGCAGACAGTTTTGAGCCGACTCTGTGTCTACTCTGGCTACAAGCTGTTTGCAATGGATCTCATATACATATAGAATCTGTTATTCTTTCCCAATAAACGCGTTTACGCTAAAACTATTATTTGCAGTGCAAACAGTTTGGAGCCAGATCAGACGCCGGGTAACCCGGCGTCTGATCAGGCTCCAAATTGTTTGCCACCAAGATAAACATGAAATATCAGAATTGTCCAAAAGTTGTTCTTTTCTACGTTTTAGTGCTTTGCGTTTGCGTTTAAACGGGAAAGAATAACAGATTCTCCTCTGTATATTTGGAATGAGTAATGTCTTCCCCACTTTAGGATTGAACATATACTTCATAGTATGTGGAATGCTGGTTAATTGTTAATATTTACTGTCTGGTTAAACAATCCAGGCCCCAAGTTTATGAGTTTGAGCTGAGTCTGAAATCATTCTCAAGTATTTGATTGGTCAGATTTGAGCAGAAGCTTTTGATTTTGACCTCGGCCTTGATGTAATTTGGACTTAGAATATTTCAAATGGACTATTTCCCTGTTAACTAGAATGATTTAACCACTTAACAGAATGCATGGATACTTACACAGTAGTTGCCATGGATCTTTACCAATTCACCCATATCAACCAACCTCAATTTGACGTTGACCTTGACCTAATTTTCACTTAGAAAGGATTCAGAATGTATTTGTAAAGGATGCCATTAGGGGCATAATAAACATTTATTGAATGCAGTCTTGTTGATGGTGAGTCTTGTTTAATGATTGACCCAATTCCTGTTTGTGTTCAGGTCTGAGACTCCGCTGATCTACAAAGCTGTTCCTAGCTGGTTTGTGAGGGTACAACAGGCTCAGGACAACTTGCTGGCTAACAATGCAATGACGTACTGGTAGGTTGGCCAAAACCCACATAGCCCTTTACCCCAATGCCGGTTTCATCATTTTGAAGACAGATGACCACTTAAAGTAGGTTGAAAGTTAAGCAGAATGCGCCTTAAGGTGTATTCTGTTTTACCTTCAGCCAGCTTTAAGCTACCATCTTCTAGGATATAGAAAATATTTCTTAAGGTGTATATTCATGACTGTATAAATTACAACTGAATTGTTTTCTTCAGTGGAGGAATAAAGGTGTAAAAAGGCTTGTTTTTGGAGTAATGGGTAGGATAATAATAAAGCAGAAGGCCCTGTCAGAGCTCTCTGCTTTACTTTATCCTGCTTTAAGCAACCACATACAAACTATAAAGTTTTTGTTGAGAGGTGTTATTGAAGTGATTTTCATTTACTACAATAGCTTAGAAATGGGCCTTATATTTAGGGCCCCACCGAGAGGTGGGTGCCCTATAGTAATCGCCTTGTCCGTCCGTCTGTCCGTCCGTCAGTCTGTCACACTTTTTCTTGTCCGCTCTCTTACTCGAGTAATTTTTATCCAATCTTCACCAAACTTGCTGAAAAGGTGTATTGGTATAAAATCTAGGCCAAGTTCGATAATTAACCAAATCGCATAAGGCAGGTTGGAGTTATTGCCCTTGAATTATTAAAAAATGGCTATTTCAGCCTTGTCCGCTCTCTAACTCGAGTAGTTTTTATCCAGTCTTCACCAAACTTTATGAAAATGTGTATTGTTATAAAATCTAGGCCAAGTTTGATAACTATACAAATCGCATAAGGCACGTTGGAGTTATTGCCCTTGAATAAAAAAAAAATGGCTGTTTCAGCCTTGTCTGCTCTCTAACTCGAGTAGTTTTTATCCAATTTTCACCAAACTTTATGAAAGTGTGTATTGTTATAAAATCTAGGCCAAGTTCGATAATTACCCAAATCGCATAAGGCATGTTGCCTTGAATTATTAAAAAATGGCTGTTTCAGCCTTGTCTGCTCTCTAACTCAAGTAGTTTTTATCCAATCTTCACCAAACTTTATGAAAGTGTGTATTGTTATAAAATCTAGGCCAAGTTCGATTATTACTCAAATCGCATAAGGCACGTTGGAGTTATTGCCCTTGAATTATTAAAAAATGGTTGTTTCAGCCTTGTCCGCTCTCTAACTCAAGTAATTTTTATCCAATCTTCACCAAACTTTATGAAAATATGTATTAGTATAAAATCTAGGCCAAGTTCGATTATTACTCAAATCGCATAAGGCATGTTGGAGTTATTTCCCTTGAATTATTAAAAAGTGGCTGTTTCAGCCTTGTCCGCTCTCTAACACAAAAACTTTGTATCAGATATTCATTAAACTTACTGAAAATGTTTATTGGTATATAATCTAAGTCAAGTTCGATAACTATCCAAATCGCCCATGGCACATCAGAGTTATTGCCCTTCAATTATTAAAAGATAGCTGTTTATGCCTTGTCCGCTCCCTTACTCTTACACTTCCTTACAGTTTCTATCTGATCTTCACTAAACTTGCTGAAAATATTTATTGGTATAAAATCTAAGCCAAGCTCAATAACTTCTCAATTCGCATAATGCATGTTGGAGTTATTGCCCTTGAATTATAAAAAATGACTGTTTCAGCCTTGTCTGCTCTCTTAACACAAACATTTTTTAATCGGATCTTCACAAAACTTGCTGAAAATGTTTATTAGTATAAATCTGCAGTTTTTTCTTATGCCTTCCTCCTCCTGACTCCTTTTGTGGGGCCCTTTCTGACGGGTCAGTATTCTAGTTGTTTTTAGTTTTGAAGACAAATGACTGCTTAAAGCAGGTTGAAAGTAAACCAGAATGTGCTTTAAGGTGCATTCTGCTTTACTTTCCGCCAGCTTAAGTTACAATCTGCTAGGGTATAGAAAATATTTCATATAGTATTTTTTATGACTATATAAAGTAGACCTAATTTCTCCAGTGGAGGAATAAATAAGAGGCAATAAAAGGTATATATATGGGGCAATGGGTTAATTTACTATGTGTTTCAGGGTTCCTGACTTTGTGAAAGAGAAGAGATTTGCCAACTGGCTTAGAGATGCTTATGACTGGGCCATTTCAAGAAATCGTTATTGGGGCACTCCTCTGCCACTATGGGTGTCTGATGATGGAGAAGAAATCGTTTGCATTGGCTCCATTGAGGAGCTACAGCAGCTCTCAGGAATTGCAGAGATTAAAGATCTTCATAGGGAAACGTAAGAGAAGGTTGTCTGATGTTTTGTCAAAGATATATAGAGTTGAACCAATAAAACTAGAGTTTGTAAGTTGAACATACAGTGAAACTTGTGTTAAGTAACCACTTAAATTCAGTAAATATGACTAGATTTGGATATAGTAAATATATCTTATGGTACATATTTATGACTGTATATTACTTTAGTGGAAGAATAACTCTAATATGCTAAACAAAAGAGTTACAGCTCAATTCAAGTTAGACTTTGTTTTCATTTTCTAAACATGTTTACATTTTCTAAACTTCATCAGAGTTGACAAGATCACCATACCATCTAAGATGGGGAAGGGTGTTTTACGGCGTGTTTCTGAAGTGTTTGACTGCTGGTTTGAGAGTGGTAGCATGCCTTACGCCCAGGTGCACTATCCATTTGAGCGGAAGAAGGAGTTTGATGATGCTTTCCCAGCTGACTTCATTGCAGAAGGAATAGATCAGACTAGAGGATGGTATGTTACAATGTGTCATGTGACAGCAATACAGTAAAACCCCTCTATTACCACCACTAAATTGTATGAATTATTAGTAATTTTAAATGTGACTGCTAAAAGCAGGGTGACAGTGAAGCAGAAAGCTCCGTTAGGAGCTTTCTGTTTCACTGCCACCCTGCTTTAAGCAGTCATCCTTCTTTTATACAAGCAATTAGCCTTGGTTTTAATTATCGTAATAGAGGGGTTTAACTGTAATAGGAATGATTTATAATTGTATGTAATTGTTGTCACAATAATAACAGAATATATATAGTACAACGGGGCTTATCCTACACCTCGTTAAGCCAGAAACCTGCTTTAT
The DNA here is from genome assembly GCA_922989275.2 of Gari tellinella. Taxonomy (NCBI): domain Eukaryota; kingdom Metazoa; phylum Mollusca; class Bivalvia; order Cardiida; family Psammobiidae; genus Gari; species Gari tellinella. Next base: position 61,634,123 of record OV277858.1, read on the forward strand.
CTGACAATGTTTTCTGGTACCAAATATGGAATGGCATACAGTCAAACTTCGCTATGTCCAACATGTTTAAGTCAAGCTAACCGGTATTTCTTTTATGAATTTTCTATTTCTCGAGTTGGTTTAAGTGGAACATACCTGTATTTCATGTTTGCCACATTTTAACTTTTTAATGTTCCACTTATGCAAGTTTGAAATATCAAAGTTTGGCTGTACATCTAAAACCTGCTTTAACCGGCACACTGCTTTATCCCACATTATCAGTTGGTATTGAAGGATGTCGGATAAGGCAGATTTTACTGTAGTAACAATGTCAACCATTGTAAAATGTTAGGATCTTCTTGTCAAAACCTTGAACACCCATGACTTGGATACTTGGTTTATAGAGCATGACACAGTAAGCCTCTGCCTAGATTGTTTAAAACTGATCATTGTTCTGGGCAGAAAAGTTGCCCTGTCCTAAGGTCAATTTATATAACGTACACTTAGAAAAGAAAAACGTAAAAATTGATGTCAAAACTCACCCATGGTGGTCATTTGTTTCACATGGACTTCGATCAGAAACTTCATGAAATATACAGTAAAACAACCACTAAAAAGAATGCTAATTGATTATATGAAAGACAGGTGGCAGCTTAAAGCAAGGTGAAAGTAAAACAGAAAGCTTCTAAAGGATATGTTATACTTTCACATTGGTTTAAGCAGTCACCTGCCTTAAACACAAAATAATTAACATAGAGATGTTTTACCATGTTTCTCATATTTACAGGTTCTACACTCTGTTGGTTCTATCTACTCTACTCTTTGGAAAGCCACCGTTCAAGAACCTTGTATGCAATGGCCTCATCCTGGCATCGTAAGTATTTCCTGTGATAGTTCAATATACTTTAACCTATTACCCAATAAACAGGACATTTTACATCTTTAATTTATTCCTCCACTAAAGAAAATAGTTCCTCATTTTACAGTGCTATGCACCATAAGAATATTTTCTACATCCTAGCAGATTGCAGCTTAACGCTTTGAACCCTAGTCCCGCATATAGGCGTTATTTTCAAACAGTGCACATGTGAATAGTACACTTGTCCTATGCAAACGGTGAAGACCCAGATCAGAGGGCTCCGAAAGGAGCCCTCTGATCAGGGTCTTCACTGTTTGTCGTAATGCCAAACATTGACAAAACAACCCTTAAAAGTCAGAAATGGACTAGACTAAATTGGAAATTGGAAAGGTCAATTTAACGTTTCAGGGAGGAAAGAGTTAAAGTAGGCTGAAAGTAAAGCATCTGTCTTCAGTGTTGAAGACAAGCTATGGAAGGAAATGGTCAAGTTCTCTGTAAATTGGAACCACTCTGTCTTGACTGTTAAGTTGTGTCAAGCTGATTGGTGACCAGTATAATAAACATTTCTTCCCCAACATGGCTGCCATTTCTCCGTTTTTTCCGAAATCTTCTGATTTTTATTCTAGCAGATGTTAGCTTAAAGCATGTTAAAAGTAAAGCAGAATGCGCCTTAAGGCGCATTCTGCTTTCTTTCAACCTGCTTTAAGAAAATGCTCTTGAAAAATAAAAAAATGGAAATCTTAGGATTTCCCATGATCAACTTATGGCAGCCCTGCCCCAAACAAACAGTGTTGAGTTTGGTTTATATTTTGTATTTGAAGGGATGGACAGAAGATGAGCAAGAGAAAGAAGAACTACCCTGATCCTCTAGAGGTGGTACACAAGTATGGAGCTGATGCTCTCAGGTGGGTAATGCACAAATCTTACAAACCTTGCCATGCCTCTGAAATCAAATATCGGGGGCATATTGTTTATTGTCTGTCTGTCTGACTGTGTATGTGTTGGTTTGTCTAGCTTTAACCGTGGCCATACACTTGGAAAGTTCTACATGTGATAGAGACTTCATATTTGGCATGTGTATCCTAATCAAGAAGCCCTTATGCTCAGTAAAACTTGACTCATGGTCCCATCATGTACCACAGTGTTTCACATACATTTTGTGGTCAAATACTTCTTACCCGATAGCCTGCTTGTAGTTTGATGACAGGTGACCACTTAAAGCAGGTATCTATGGAGTAATGGGTTAAATTCATCTATTGCAGGTTGTACTTGTGTAACTCCCCTGCTGTGAGGGCAGACACACTGAAGTTCCGGGAGGAAGGAGTGAGAGATATACTTAAAGATGTCTTCCTACCCTGGTTTAATGCCTACAGATTCCTTATGCAGAATGTAGATCGTCTTCAGAAGGTGAGTAAAATGTGTTTTAACCCTTTACCCCATAGATGACAGGTGACCCCTTAATTAACTCTTTCCTCCCTGGAACTTTAAATGGACAATTCCAGTTTCCATTTTAGTCTAGTCGATTTCTGACTTTTAAGGGTTGTTTTTGTCAAGGTTTGGCATTATGTCAAACAGAAAGGACCCTGATCAGAGGGCTCCTTTCGGAGCCCTCTGATCTGGGTCTTCACTGTTTGCACAGGACAATTTTACTATTCACATGTACATTGTTTGATAATGACGCCTATATGCGGGACTAGGGTTCAAAGGGTTAATAAAGCAGGTTGAAAGTAAAGCAGAAAGCACAATTTGCTTACTTCTAACCTGCTGTAAGCTTCTATCTTAGAATATAGAAACTATTTCTTATGCTGCATATTCATAGCTGTATAACTTGGAATAATTTTCTAAAATGGAGGAATATATTATCAATGGGTTAAGGATCCCTCTAATCAGAGTCTGTACTGTTTGTCTTCTTTTAATTATTTGGAAACAAAATCCTTCTAGAGGCAATGTAAATTGGTCATTTATTAGTATTTATTTGAAAATTCACCATACAGTAAAACCTCTCTATTACGACCACTAAATTATGTTAAGTATTAGGGTGTTTACGATAGGTGACCGCTTAAAGCAAGGTGACAGAAAGCTCCTGTAGGAGCTTTCTGTTTTACTGTCTCTCTGCTTTAAGCTGTCACCTGTCATATATACAATCAATTCAGCCTTTGTTTTAGTGGCCATAATAGAGAGGTTCTACTTTAGTAAGAAATAAAGTTTGTTTATTGTTTTATAGGAGGAGGATATGCAGTTCCAGTACAACCCAGAGAACTTGGGGGCATCTGAAAACTACATGGACAGATGGATATTGTCCTTCACTCAATCTCTCATCAAATATGTCCGCCAGGAAATGCAAGGTGCGATTTTATACCCCCGTGACTGTCAGTCGGGGGCATACTGTTTTACCCCTGTCTGTTCATCTGTCCACCCATTCGTCTGTCCCACATACAGTACATGCTTTGTCCGGCTATCTACTCCTACAGTTTTCAAGAGAAACGGACTTGCAGGAATATAAAATACAACCGTTTGTGAGCTGTGATGTCATTCAAACACAAAACAGTGTTCCCTCTCTACAACAGCCCTTTGAAGGACTCCCTCCTTACAATGATGCTTGCCGCTGTTCCCCAAACAGCACAATTGTTTAACCCTTTCACTGTTGCAATATCGGCTGTTTAAAATTCTCGTCTGCTATTTTTTCTCAAAGTCTCGTATTGTACATTGATAAAAAAAAACATAATGACGAGTGACAAACAGCTTGAATCCAGATATGATGCTGCGTTACCTGGCGTCTGATCTGGATTCAAGCTGTTTGCAAATGTAAGCCAATGTTCCTACCTATTACAATTCCCTCCTAGCAACACACACTCTTTGTCTTCCATTGGGTTTCGTTGAAGAGAGGGAGCACTGTATTGAAATGAGTGTGAAATGTTTGTCCCTTCCATGAATGTATGTAACAAATGTTTCAAGAACTTTGCAATGCAGTTTTGATTGATCATTACCCCATAGCCTGTTTCTAATATTGAAGATAGGTTACCACTAAAAGCAGGTTGAAAGTAAAGCAGAATGTGCCTTAGGCACATTCTGCTTTACTTTTAACCTGCTTAAAGCTACCAGCAGCTAGAATATAGAAATTATTTCTAATGTTAAATATTCAGAACTGTATAAAATGGAACAATTTTCTGCAGTGGAGGGATGAATTAAAGGCGTATTTATGGGGTAAAGGATCAATCACTTCATTCTTGAAATATTTTGAGTACAAAAGCTGATTACTGAACAGAAGCAATATTCATTTGTATACTAATAACCCCATCTCTGTGTCAAATGTGGTACTGTGGGGTGGCTTATAAATCAATTTTAATGATAGTTCTAGTCTACCACTTACAGCATAGTATCTTTCTAGTATTGAAGACAGGTGACCATTTAAAGCAGGTTGTAAGTAAAGGCACATTCTGCTTTACTTTCAGCCTGCTTTCAGTTATTGCCTGGTAGGATATAGGAAACATTTCTTTTGGTACATATTCATGACTGTATAAAGTGGATTGGAGGAATAAATTTAAAAAGTTTAATAAGTTTAAATAGGTGTATCTATTGAGTAATGGATTAATGTATAGACCAAACTTTTTATTATCAATTGATTATCAGTTGACATAGATGTTTGATTATCGACAGTTATCTGGTTCAATTTCCATCACTATTTCATATCACCACAATGTTTACATATATTCCATGTTTTTGTGTGTACCATATAGGCTATAGGCTGTATACAGTAATGCCACGACTGGTGAAGTTTGTTGATGAGCTTACCAACTGGTATGTACGCATGAACAGAAAGAGGCTAAAGGGGGGCGGAGGTGTGGTGGACTGTCAGAACGCCCTTACATCACTCTTTGGTGTGCTCTACTCTATGACTAAAGTCATGGTAAGAAATATCCCCTTCTTTCTGTAACCCTATACCTCATGAATATACCTTTTATTCCTACACCATAGGGTAAGTTTTTAATGCTTAACCCTTTACCCCATAGCCTGTTTCTAGTTTTGAAAATGAGTGACTACTTAAAAGCAGGTTGAAAGTAAAGCAGAATGCGCCTGAAGGCGCATTCTGCTTTACTTTCAACCTGCTTTAAGCTACCACCTGCTAGAATAGAGAAAATAATAATTTTGATACATAAATAGGAACTAATTTTTTCAGTGGAGAAAGAAACTGAATACGATAAAAGGTGCTTCTATGAGGGAAAGGGTTAAAGCAAGCAGCTGTTCAGTGCAAGATATACCCATTATTCAAAAGACATGCATTTAATGTTCCTCCACAAAGAAAATAGTTCCATTTTATACAGTAATTAATGTGCAATATTAGAAATATTTGTATTTCCCATATCTTAGAAGATAGAAGCTTAATGAAAGTAAAGCAGAATGTGCCTTTAGGTGCATTCTGCTTTACTTCAACCTGCTTTAAGTGGACACCTATCTTTAAAACTAGAAACAGGCTATTGGGTGAAGACATAACAATGAGTAAACTTAGTTTTTTCAACACATCCTCCTTTGTTCTCACAAATGTCTATGTTTTAACTACTTTGTAGAATTGTTGAGATATTAGGATGATTGAATTCAAAGAATGCCTTATCTGGAGCTCTGAGTAACCGTTAGCTCAGTCGATAGAGTGTGTGTGTGTGTAACTTTAATTAACAAACTACAGAATTTAGGATATCTTTTACCATAGCAGTAGCTCAAACATTAAATCTATGTTATTTGAATGTGTTCTAGGCTATCAGCAACCTGATATATTTTGTTAGTGTACAATTGATTTGTGATGGAGTTTTCTTGTGTATATGGAACTTTAATGGATTTTCCTGATACTAAATTATCAGTTGCCATGGGGACATAGTTTGAATAAATGAATAAAAAATTCCCTTATCTGATTCCCAGATACTGTCTTTACCCTGATATTGCCCATATTTGAAGTTCTGAAAAGATGATTTTTTATTAGCTCACCTGGCACGAAGTGCCAAGGTGAGCTTTTAGGATCGCTGGATGTCCGTCGTCTGTCCGTCCACAATTGGTTCGTTAACACTCTAGCAGCTACATATATCATCCAATCTTCATGAAACTTGATCACAATGTTTGTCTAGTAGAAATCTAGGCCAAGTTTGAATGTAGGTCATGTTGGGTCAAAAACTAGGTCACTAGGTCAAATCATTGAAAAACCTTGTTAACACTCTAGAGGCTACAAATCTCATTGGATCTTGATGAAACTTGATCAGAATGTTTATCTCAATGATATCTAGGTCAAGTTCGAATGTGGGTCATGTCCGGTCAAAAAGTAGGTCACTAGGTCAAATCATAGAAAAACCTTGTTAACACTCTGGAGGCTACAAATCTCATTGGATCTTGATGAAACTTGGTCAGAATGTTTGTCTTATTGATATTTAGGTCAAGTTCGAATATGGGTCATGTCTGGTCAAAAACTAGGTCACAAGGTCAAATCATAGAAAAACCTTGTTAACACTCTAGAGGCTACAAATCTCATTGGATCTTGATGAAACTTGGTCAGAATGTTTTCCTCATTGATATCTAGGTCAAGTTTGAATATGGGTCATGTCCGGTCAAAAAGTAGGTCACTAGGTCAAATCATAGAAAAACCTTGTTAACACTCTAGAGGCTACAAATCTCATTGGATCTTGATGAAACTTGGTCAGAATGTTTACTTAATTGATACCAAGGTCAAGTTCGAATATGGGTTATGTCCGGTCAAAAACTAGGTCACTAGGTCAAATCATAGAAAAACCTTGTTAACACTCTAGAGGCTACAAATCTCATTGGATCTTGATGACACTTGGTCAGCATGTTTGTCTTATTGATATCTAGGTCAAGTTTGAATATGGGTCATGTCCGGTCAAAAAGTAGGTCACTAGGTCAAATCATAGAAAAACCTTGTTAACACTCATGAGGCTATAAATTTCATCTGATCTTTATGCACTTTGGTCAGAATTTTTGCTTAATTGATACCAAGGTCAAGTTCGAATATGGGTCATTTAGAGTAAAAAACTAGGTCACTAGGTCAAATCATAGGGGAAACTTGTTAACACTCTAGATGCTTCAACTCTCATTGGATTTTAATGAATTTTGCTCAACATGATTGCCTCATTGATATCTAGCTCAGTTAATTTTGAATGATGTCTGGTTGAAAACTAGGTCACTAGGTCAAATCAAAGAAAAACAGTGTTAACCTTTTGGAAGCTACAAATCTCACTAGATCTGCATGAAATATTGTCAGAATTTTTGCCTACATCAGATCTAGGTCAAAATCAAATATGGATTGTGTCCGTTCAAAAACTAGGTCAAATCATAGGAAAATCTTGTTTACACTCTAGAGGTTGATTGTGGGTCATGGCCAGTCATAATCTAGGTCACTATAGGTCAAGTTTGCCATGGTGTACCAGGTGAGCGATTTAGGGCCATAGTGGCCCTTGTTGCAAATCTCACATGACGTATTAAATCCATTTTTGACTAATAAGGATTGTTTTGTGTAATGTATTACAAAATGACAAACAGTGGAGACACTGATCAAAGTGCTCCTTTTGGAGTCCTCTGATCTGGGTCTACACTGTTGGCATAGAACAAGTGTACTCTTCATAGGTACACTGTTGGTAAATGACAGGTATACATGTCACTAGCGTTGAATGTGTTAAACTACAGGCACCATTTATCCCCTTCATGACGGAGCACATGTTCCAGAATCTACGCCACTTCCTTCACCCCAGTGCTGTGAAAGGTCAAGATGTCCGTAGTGTTCACTTCATGATGATCCCTGAAGCAAGGTGCATATAATATTGAGTCAAAACTTTTCTGGCCAGAATATGAAGAACCAGCAGGGCTATAAATATGAGTTGTTATTTTACAAAATCTTTTCATTAAAAATGAACTGTTTTTGTGTCACTTCAAAATTGATTTTGTTTATTTGAAGCATTTATTTATGTTATAACTAACAATACTAAAGAAAAGTGTAGCTGAAAGTAATCCCTATATTCTTAATTAACATTTGCAAACAGTTTTGATATAGATCAAATTCTAAATAATTAAAATTCATATTTTAACCCTTATCTGCTTCAAATATATCGTCTGCAAAAAAATTAAAAATATTGTCATGCTTTTATTAATCTGTAGAAAATATGAATATGAATGACAAACAGTTTGGATCCTGATAAGACACCGTGTTATGTGGCGTCTAATCTGAATCCAAACTGTTTGCAAATTCTTGCCACATCGTGCTTCGCTTGATAAGGGTTAAAAGATATCAGAATGGAAAACATCATACTGATCATAGGTCTTCTTTACAAATGATTACTTGGAAGCTGAAATAGAAAAGCAGAGGAGGCAACTAAAGTGTAGTCTCTGACTAATAAATAGATCCATGATACAAGCCTGCCGACAACCATTTGGACAATTTCTGACTTCATTAGTATTACATGGAGCAGGGACCTGTCTTATGAAACGTTGTACGATAAAAACGGTCTTAAGTCAAAACTTTAAAATACTTCTAATTTCTGATTTCTCTAACTTATCCTGTCTTGTCACATCTCTTTGGAATCGTCTTTTCAAGACAATTCCAAAGAGATGTCATAAGACATGATTAGATGGAGAAATAAATTATTATTAGGAATTTTAGAATCTGCCTTACGACAAAATTTGTCGTAAGATGTTTCATAAGATAGGCCCAAAGTTCATTGCTTTTATGAAATTATTTGACAGATTGATTCATTATCATTTGACGTAACAGTAATCTCTAACTGAGATAACATCATGTTTTGTGTCTGAAATAAATTTAATTTAAAACAAACTTTGTTGTTTTGCCATGTTTTAAGGCTTGTCTAACTTGTTTCGTCAGGGAGGAGCTGATTGACACTGGTATTGAGGCAGCTGTGTCGTGTATGCAATCTGTGATAGAACTTGGACGCCTTGTCAGAGACAGGAACACTCTTCCCACCAAGGTACGCTTGCCATACTGTAACTACACTTACAAGTATGAAGTGGGGCCGAGGGGGTTACTGTTAACATTTTTATTGCAAATGTGCTTTATATATTAACCCATTACCCCATAAATACGCCTTTTTACTCCTATAATTTTTTCCTCTATTGAAGTAAATAGCTACAATTTATACTGTTACAATTAAGAATCATAAGAAATATTTTCTACATTCTAGTAGATAATAGCTTAAAGCAGGCTGAAAGTCAAGCAAAATGCGCCTTAGGGGGCATTCTGCTTTACTTTCAACCTGCTTTAAGTAGTCACCTGTCTTCAATAGTAGAACTAGGCGATGGGTTAAGGGTTTTAATCATTCAGATATTGGCATATATTGACGCTCTTTGAAAACAGTGTAGACCCAGATGGAACAGCTCCTCATGGATCTGTCTTATCAGGGTCTGCACTGAATTCTGATAGAACTGTCTGTTAGGAGTCTGCACTCTGTCCTGGAAAAATGTTTATTACATGTATATAAGCTAGTGAAACAGTTAAAACGTTACATGTGTGGAGTTTTATATACATTGATACCCTGTAATAGGACCACTAAATAATGTTAATTACTTGAATGTTTAACCCTTTCCCTTATAGAAGCGACTTTTAACGCATTCATTTTATTCATCCGCCAAAGAAAATAGTTCCAATTGATACAGTCATGAAAATGCACCATAAGAAATATTTTCTATATCCTATCAAATAGTAGCTTAAAGCAGACTGAAAGTAAAGCAGAATGCGCCTTAAGGCGCATTCTGTTTTACTTTCAACCTGCTTTAAGTGGTCACTTGTATTCATAACTAGAAACAAGCTATTTGGAAATGGGTTAAGACAGTTGGATGCTTAAAGCAAGGTGAAAGTAAAACAGAATGCTTCTTTGATATTGCTTTAAGCTGCCAGCTGTCTTTAATACAATCAATAAACCTTTATTTTAGTGGTCATAATAGAGGAGTTTTACTGTATGAAAAGATTCAGCAGAGAAGAATTAACCCATTACCCCATAGCCTGTTACTAATCTTGAAGAGGACTGACCACTTAAAGCAGGTTGAAAGTAAAGCAGAATGTGCCTTAAGGCACATTCTGCTTTACTTTCAGTCTGCTTTAAGCTATTATCTGTTAGGATTCAGAAAATATTTCTTATGATATATACTCATGACTGTATAAAATGGAACTGTTTTCTTCAAAGAATGAATAAATTAAAGGCTTAAAAAGGCATATTTATGGGGTAATGGGTTAATTCCTATTGTGAAAGCTTGTCATGTAGTTTACTCTGTGTTTCAGTACCCACTGAAGGAAGTAGTGGCCATTGCCAGTGACCCAGCAACTCTCACAGATATCTTGTCGCTGGAAAAATACATTCTTGAGGTATGTCATTACAATCGTCTTCAAAATCTGTGGTTCTGATGGACCTAGGTAGTAAAACTATTTCAAACCTTCACTCCACATCAGGTCAAAATGACACCTATAAACCATTGTATTGAAAATAGGTGGCCACTTAAAACAGGGGGGTCTCCATGGCCGAGAGATTATAGTCACTGTGACTGACAATTTCTTGGATCCTCTTAGCTGTGGGTTCAAATCCTGGTCTGGGCACTTGGAAATTTTCATGTAGGGAAGTCTTCTAGCTGGCTTGCAGAAGGTCGTTTGTTCTACTCCATTGCCTATTTGTGTCTGAAACAGTGTATAAAGGGTATCTGGGGTCCTCCATCACCTATAGCTACCTTGATGTGATTGATACAAGTGATATGCTATACTGATAAATCAAATCAAATCATTGGAGCACAAGAACCAACCCACCTTTTGTTGATCAGGGGCCCGTTTCATAAAACTTCTTACGACAAATTTTGTCGCAAGTCAGATTATAAAAGTATCAATTTCTTTTTATTTCTCCATCTAATCCTGTCTTGTGACATCTTTTTGGAATCGTCTTGAAAAGACGATTCCAAAAAGATGTCACAAGACAGGATTTGATATAGAAATCAGAGATTAAATGTATTTTAAAGTTTTGACTTACGACATAATTTGTCGTAAGATGTTTTATGAAACAGGCCCCAGATTCACACTTCATAGCCTGTGTACAGTCCAATCTGTGTTAAATGACCATTCAATTCATTGCCTATTGCAGGCTGTTATACAGCTTGTTGCTAAATGCAGGATAAAAATAATGCTACAGGAGCTTTCTGTATTATTATTATCCTGCATTTAGCAGTCACATGGCTTGGATTACCTCTATGCTCCACACTTAACCCATTACCCCATAAATATGCCTTTTGACGCCTTTAATTCATTACTCCACTGAAGAAAATAGTTCTAATTTACACAGTAATGGATATGTACCATAAGAAATATTTTCTATAGTCTAGCAGATGGTAGCTTAAAGCAGGCTGAAAGTAAAGCAGAATGCGCCTTAAGGCGCATTCTGCTTTACTATCAACCTGCTTTAAGTGATTATCTGTCTTCAAAACTAGAAACAGGCCATGGAGTAATGGGTTAATAAAAAGTCACTTAATGCAGGTTTGACTGTTGTATTGTTGTACACAATATCATTACTTTGAATGTTTCCACAGGAGTTAAATGTGAAGAAACTGACCACTACCACAGACAAGGAGACTTATGGTGCCCGGCTTCATGCTGAGCCTGATCACAAGAAACTGGGAGCCAAGCTGAAAACTGAATTTAAACAGGTAAGATTCACAAAATCTTTTGAAAGATAAGAGAGGCCAATAAGAGTACATTGCTCCCTCCCTACAAAGACTCCCTCCTTACAACAATGTTTGCCGCTGTTCCCCTAACAAGACATTAATGTCCAACCTTTTCACAGCTGCAATACTGTAAAATGATTAAAATTGTCGTCTGCGGTTTTTCTCAAAGTCACGAGTTTGGCCATTTCCCTCCATAGCCAAAAGTTCAAATAACCAGTCCTATATCTTACTGTGTTTAAGGCAGGTGAATGTGTACACCCAGATGAAAGCAAAACAGAAAGCTCCTATATATCTAATAAAATATTGAATTGTTGCATTTATGTGGAGGATTAGATAGAGGTACTCTTAAGGTAGCTGTTTACGATCGATACTGCAAGCAGATTTTTCTAATTAATTGTTGTGATTGATGATTTTCCCCCCAATTTTATAGCTGACGGGTGAAAATGGTACACATCCCATCAGAATATGCCAATTTACAAAAAAATATTTTAATTTTTTACGATTTTATAAGAACATTTAAAACAAAATTTCAAACAACGATATCAAAGCCATCTTTATTTGTAACATGATTAAAATTGCCCAAAATACTCTTTATAAACATTACTAGGGATCAGTGTCTCAGATTTTTAAAATAACGCTTCAAACCTTTGTTATGTAACATCAAAATGTTTTTACGGTTAGTCGACCACTATTACGTAACGCTTTATAACGGACCACTGGAGCTACTTATACAAGTTCTGAGACAGGGTTCCCTCGGGGAGATAATACCCTTTCATCGGCTTCAAACGCACGAAAATCGAACCCCAACAGCGAAAGTTAGGGGTGTTCAAAAATACCGCTTGCTTCAAATATGTAATGCCGGAAACTCCAATTAACTGACTGATGTGTCAATTAGGCTCTCGTGACCGCCCGGTATTCAACTAAGATCTTCTTTTTCAACAAATAACATGACCCAGCTTATGATCAACCATTTCGTTAAACTCCGCCCCAAATTTACAAAGCCAATCATATAAAAATAACGATTTTAATACGGTAAAAGTCGTAAATCACCTCTGACAGCTTCGGAATAAACCGCCTATCTAGTCACGTAATCTACGAAATTGAGGCACCCAACAGGGATTCTGACGCGTGATTTACCGGTAAAATGACCGAGAAAGCGGTTGTTTAAGCAAGAGAGAATTTGGTAACTTGTAGAAAATGCATTTATCTATCAGGATTTGTAAAAAAGTATAAAACAACTATTTTACCAATCATTTCGTAAAACGCTACCTTAAGCACTTCTGTGAACAACATTAGAATAACCCATTACCCCCGTAGCCTGTTTATAGTTTTGAAGTTACCGCTTCAAGCAGGTTGAAAGTATAGTGGAATGCATCTAATGCTGCTTAACTTTAAGCTACCATCTGCTAGGATATAGAAAATATTTCTAATGGTACATATTCATGATTGTATTAAATAGAAATGTTTTCTTTATTGGGGGAATAAAGTAAAAGTGTAAAAAGGTGTATGGAAAATCATTTGAAAGCAGTGGGTTTCCTTATAGTTGTATTTATGCCAAACAATATTTATAGAGCTCCATTTGCATTACATGTGTCCTTTTGTCTTTAGAGATCATTCATAGCTAAATACAGGTAGGCATTAGTCCTGTATAAATATATGGCTCCTTTCTTTTAAATCATTACCCCATGAATATGCCTTTTGATGTTTTTAATGTATTCCTCCTGAAGAAAATAGTTCCATTTGATACAGTAATAAATATGAATCATATGAAATAGTTTCTATATCATTACAGATAATAGCTTAAAGCAGATTGAAAGTAAAGCAGAATGTGCCTTATGGCACATTCTGCTTTACTTTCAACCTGCTTTTAGTGATTACCTGTCCTCAAAACTAGAAACAAGCTATGGGGTAATGGGTTAACTTCAGTGTTTTGTTGACAGACATAAGTCAATTGTCCATCTATTTTTCAGGTAACAGAGCTAATTAGATCACTGACTGATGATCAACTCATGGCCTTCCAGAGCAAAGGAGAGATACAGGTTGGGACACACACATTAGTTGAAGGAGAGCTAAGACTTATGTACAAGTTTGACAGCTCGAAGGGCTCTGGATATGACGCTCATGCTAATAACCAGGTATGTCTGATAAGCCATCAGTATTAAAGACAGGTGGTTGCTCAACGCTTGATGAAAGTAAGCAGAAAGTTCAAAACATGATTTTTTTATGCCCCAACTTCAATTAGTTGGGGAGCATACTGTTTTACCCCAGTCATTCCATTTTTTGGTCTATCCTTATATACAGTACATACTTTTCCATCTAACGTCTACAGATTTTAAGCTACAACCTTATCATATTTTAAAATATCTTTTCACATATACCACATACAGTCAAATTTCGATATCTTGGAACTCGGTTAAGTCGAATATACCCGTATTTCAAAGTTAAAACGTGGCTTAGCCACGTTTTAACTTTGAAATACGGGTATGTTCGACGTAACCGAACATGAAATAATGAGGACATATCGGATAGTTCGAGTTAAGGGAGTTTGAGATATTGAAGTTCGGCTGTATGTGCATATTATCTAGGGTTTTATTTCTGTGAATTTTTCAAAGAATTATGGCCAGTTGAACTTAGTCATTAAAACAATGGTCCATGTTGCTAGGGGGCATCATACGGGTCTTTGCTAGTCTGTTTTACTTTCAACCTGCTTTAAGCATCCACCTGTCAGGATCATAGATATCTTAAAATAGACTAGATGGAGCACCTAGTGCTAAGCTCCCATTAGTCGCTGGTCAGAAAGTTGAAGTTGTATCATACACTTTCACTCCGATATTGAAATATGATTTACTTTCATTTAAAAATGAATTCTTACTACATATATAAACATGCACTGTAAAACGTCACTCAAGCATAATAAGCACAAAACGATGATAATTCCTATTAACTGACTCAAATCATTGGTTAATCGAAGTAACTATGAAAAAGGCTCTTATCAGATTCTGTAGTCAATGATGCACCGTCAACGTAGACGGGATTACCTGCACACAGCATGTAACATCATCAATCTAACACAAGGCCAATTTTTTTGTGTATCATACAACATCCAAAATGGTGTCTTGATGACCATGGCTGATAGGTCTACAGCTGATCTAGGTTATTTTAACCTTTACCCCATAGCCTGTTTTTAGTTTTGAAGAAATTTGACCGCTTAACCCTTTACCTCATAGCTTGTTTCTAGTTTTGAAAAACAGGTGACCACTTAAAGCATGTTGAAAGTAAAGCAGAATGTGCCTTAAGGCACATTCTGCTTTACTTTCAGCCTGCTTTAAGCTAAAATCTGCTAGGCTATATAAAATATTTTTAATGGTTATTGTTCATGAGGGTATAAACTGGAACTATTTTCTTCAGCGGAGGAATAAATTAAATACGCTAAAAGTCGCTTCTATGGGGGAAAGGGTTAAAGCAGGTTGAAAGTATAGCAGAATGCGCCTGAAGGCGCATTCTGCTTTACTTTCAGCCTACTTTAAACTATCACCTGCTTGTACATGTATTTAGAAAATATTTCTTATGATTCATTTTCATGACTGTAAAAATTGGAACTATTTTCTTAAGTGCCAGAATTGAAAATGTGATGGAAAATATCTAAAAACTAAGATTTGGTGACTTTTCTTGAGGATGTTTTTAGACTGATATAGTATATTTTCAAATGCCAGATGCACAGTAATGCTACACATTTGCTTACACTTGAGTAGTTTTATTTATTTTTGAAAATACGCCATTTGGTTTTCAGTCTCTTTAACACTATTAAGGCACATTCTGCTTTACTTTCCACCGGTTTTAGGTGGTAACCTGTCTTCAAAATTATAAATAGGTTATAGGGTAATGTGTTAACACTCAAAGATTTGGAGACACTGGATGAAAGGATGGTAATACAGCGCTCCCTCTCTACAACGACACCCAATGGGAGACAAAAAATATGTGCTTGTTCGGAGGGAGTCGTTATAGGAAGAGAATTTGGCTTACATTTGCAAACAGCTTGAATCCATATCATCATTATGTTTTTTTCTGTCAAAATGTCTAACATGTAAATTTGAGAAAGCCAGCAGGTGTCAATTTTAAGTAGACTATATTGCAGCCTAGAAAAGGTTTGACATAATTATTATATAGTTTTGGGAACAGCGGCAATGGTTGTTGTAAGGAGGGAACCGTTGTTTGGAGGGCTATTGTAGAGAGGGAGTACTGTAGTACATAATAGAATTATTTTCTATATTTTCAGGTGCTCGTACTGCTAGATACGTCTCCAGATCAGAGCATGCTGGATGAAGGCGTAGCCAGGGAGGTCATCAATTATATCCAGAAATTCAGAAAAATGGTATGTTGTCTTAGACATTGCCGTCATACAGTGGAGAATACGTTATTCTTTCCCATATAAACGCAAATGAAACGCAAACGCATAGCACTAAAAGGTAGAAAATGTCATGTTTTAGATATTTCTTACAATTCATTTTGATCTGAGTGGCAAACAGTTTGGAGCCTGATCAGATGCCGGGTTACCCGGCGTCTGATCTGGCTCCAAACTGTTTGCAATGGAAATAAAGGTTTTACCGTAAACATGTTTATTGGGAAAGAATAACACATTCTCCACTGTAAGTGTACCTACATTGCAGAAGACGTTTTTCTCTTCCAATAAATATGTTTTATGCTAAATTGAAGTACAGTAAAAACCTCTCTATTACAGCCACTAAAAAAAGCTAAATGGTTTTATAAAAGACAGGTGACAGCTTTAAGCAAGGGGGCAGTAAAACTTTCTGTTTTATGGTATTGCTTTAAGCAGTCACCTGTCTTAAACTCGTAATAATTTACACAATTTAGTGGTTGTTAAAGAGATGTTTTACTGTATGTCCATTGCAAACAATTTTGAGCCTATCAAACGCCGGGTAACCCATGCTTTTTTTTTCAAGCCATTTATTAAGATTTTTGTATAGTATTTACCCCCATTACTCCATAGACATGCACTTTTATGCCTTTAATTTATTCCTCATCTTCACCATAAGACATATTTTCTGTTTCCCAGCAGATTGTAGCTTAAAGCAGGCTGAATTAAAGCGCATTCTGTTTTACTTTCAACCTGCTTTAAGTAGTCACCTGTCTTCAAAACTAGAAACAGGTTTGAATATGTGAATAATTAAATATGGAATATTTTACAGGCAGGCCTTGTGCCGACAGATGACATCACTGTTTACTATAGAGCATCACAACAGCTGTCTAAGATCATCGCTGACTTCTCAGAGTTTATTTATGCCACAATCAAACAACCACTAGTCCCATTCCCTGTGCCAGCAGCAGAGCAGGCCAACACAAGAGATTCACAGTCTGTTAATGTGAGTATTTGCAACAAGTACAGGGCTCCAGATAAGAGGTAGTTTTTTCAACAAATCCAACATTTTCTCACTCTTTTTAGCACCAAATCCTATGGTGTTACTACTCATTAGAATCGTCTCGAATAGACGATTCTAATGAGTAGTGACACCATAGGGTTTAATTCAGTAATGAAGATTTTAGTTTTTGAAAAACTACCCTTATCTGGTGCTCTGAAGTACTTTTGACCCAGTATTACTGTGGAACCCCTCCAAACCAGAACATTTTCAAGAACCTGATATTTTTCTACATTTAATTGCAATGGATGTGGGGTTTAAGTAAGTTTAACCCATTATCCAATCTCCGTCCGTAACAGGTTAACTAGATTTTACCGTTTCGCCTAGCACCAACACCACTTGCTCAAATGCTTAGATACCTATACAGTTGTTGCCTTGGACCATTCCCAATCCACCAATATCACCCAACCTTGATTTTGACCTTGACCGTGACCTCATTTGGACTTAGAGTATTGTAAATGAGCCATTTCTTGGTTGTAAAGTGTTTGTTGAATGTGCAGTCTTGTTTATGCCTTTAATTTTTTCTGCCTCTGAAGAAAATAATCACATTTATGAATATGTAGGTCTACCATAAGAAATATTTTCTATTTCCTTAAAGATGATAGCTTAAAGCAGGCCTTAAGGCACATTCTGCTTTACTTTCAACCTGCTTTCAAAGGTTGCCTATATTCAATGCTAGCAACAGGCTATAGGGTAATGGGTTTAATTGGAAAAGTAATGCTTGCCCAGTTTACTTCTATATGAGTGCATAGATTTAATAGATAACCTGTTGCCTTTTGTTTTCAGTTTAAGCAGCATCAGTTAGAGATGGTAATTGTAATGAGACAGGGAGAGTCGGCACCACCAGTTAATGTACCAGTTCTGAAGCCAGCTCCAGTCAAGAATGGTGTACAGCCAGCTTGCAAGTTTGTCAATGTACAGCTGTGTGGCCTAACTGGACAGGAGGGTACGTCAGGAGGCACTCAAGCCACCGTCTTACTGGAGAATCCAGCAGGAGAACATGTAACCAACATATATACATTGGCAGCTCAGGTAAGAATATGTTACCAACATAAATACATTGGCAGCTCAGGTAAGAATATGTAGCCAACATAGATACATTGGCAGCTCAGGTAAGAGTATGTAACCAACATGATACATTGACAGCTCACGTAAGAACATGTAACCAACATAGATACATTGGCAGCTCAGGTAAGAATATGTAACCAACATAAATACATTGGCAGTTCAGGTAAGAACATGTAACCAACATAGATACATTGGCAGCTCAGGTATTAATATGTAACCAACATGATACATTGACAGCTCAGGTAAGAACTTGTAACCAACATTGATACATTGGCAGCTCAGGTAAGAATATGTAACAAACATAAATACATTGGCAGCTCACGTAAGAACATGTAACCAACATACACTCAGTGCAAAAAGAAACGCACATCGTGCTCATGCACAGATTAAGAATCTTTTTTGAAGAAAAATTGGAATACTAATACCATATCTCAAGATTGATTTAATTCTGTAAAAATTTCAGAAACAAAAAACTCAAAACCAGTGTGCTGCTTTTTAACCCTTTCACTCTTAATGACGCCAAAAAGTGCATTTGCAAACAGTTTGAATCCTGATCAGACCCCGCGTTACGGGGCGTCTGATCAGGATCCAAACTGTTGGTCACTCGTATCGATATGTTTTAATTCATACTACATTGGATCTTACTTTGAAACAATCTTACAAACAACAAATTGTAAGCAGACGAAAATGAAACGGTGAAGGGGTAAAAATCTCACGATTAGTTGGCAGCGAAAGAGAACTACAGCCTGTTTAAAACATCGCACCAATTTGTGCAGGTTGTGTTTTGCAATATTGATACCCCAAGACAGAACTACTGACCTTAAAGAAAAGATTATTTTACAAATACGTTCCATCTAAATACAAATAATGTAATGAAAAGTGTGTGTTTCTTTTTGTACTGAGTGTAGATACATTGGCAGCTCAGGTAATAATATGTAACCAACATGATACATTGACAGCTCAGGTAAGAACATGTAACCAACATTGATACATTGGCAGCTCAGGTAATAATTTGTAACCAACATAGATACATTAGCAACTCAAGTAAGAATATGTAACCAACATAAATACATTGGCAGCTCAAATTAGAATATGTAACCAACATAGATACATTGGCAGCTCAGGTAAGAATATGTAACCAACATAAATACATTGGCAGCTCAAATAAGAATATGTAACCAACATAAATACATTGCAGCTCAAATAAGAATATGTAACCACCATAGATATATTGGCAGCTCCAGTAAGAATATGTAACCAACATAGATACAATTGTAGCTCAGGTAAGAATATGTTACCAACATAGATACATTGGTAGCTCAGGTAAGAATATGTTACCAACATAGATACATTGGCAGCTCCAGTAAGAATATGTAACCAACATAGATACATTGACAGCTCAGGTAAGAATATGTTACCAACATACAGTCGAACTTCAGTATCTCGACGGTCTCAGGACGATCGAAATAGCATCGAGATAAGCATGGGCTCGAGATAACCAAACTGGTAAAAAATTCAAAACTTACAGAAAGTAAGCCTGTGAACAATAAAACCGCTGTACGTATGTACTCTCGCGTGTTTGTGAAATGCCGTAACGTTTTTAACACGTTATATATGCCGATTTCGATGTTTCACGTTTACTGTATTTTTGTACACAAAACACGGACGATAAAGACGATCAATAACTCACATTTTATTTAGTACTTGACCAGGGAGATTATACTGAATAGCTGCGAACGTAATATATTTATTTTGCAAACACCTAACATGGAAATATACATGGGTTGTTTTGGTTATTACAGTCTGCGCGTCCGGTAATGCTGCGCATCAACAAACCGGTTTACTTCCGGCTGTCAAATACTCACGAAAATCTCGTTTTACTTAGGAAATTACAGTGAAATTCATTGGAGCTGGTGAAAAACCACCCTAGGTTAAGAAAAAGTAATTGCGATAAGCATAATTCGTAAAAAATCCTTATATTTAGTATTTAAGACACGTGGGTCAATTGTGTACATTTCATGCATTTGACCTCATTGAATATTCATGAGACATTGACCTGGATTCCGCAAGACATCTCGGTTGATTCGGCTCAGTATTTATTTGTCGGACAGTTCATAACAATTTAACATACGCTATGTATAGCTTTTTATTACCACTCTGTTTTGTTTATCGCGGAATTTCGTGTATTATTCGTATTTTCCTTCCTGCTCCGCGGTACTATTTTCCTCAACATCCGTTTTATCAAGGGGCGCTACTCTTGATGAATTGGATCAACACCGATAATGACAGTTATTAGGAGACTGATTTTAAAGATGCAGCGACCAAACTTTAAGCGATAATTTCCTGTTGATTGACAATTATCACCTAACACCCATTCAGCCAACGTGTAAAACTACCGCTAGTTCCGGTTAATGATTTTACCTGTGATTTCCATAGTCCGATACTCGCGATCAAAGTCGGCGAGCGTATCAATGCATGAAAACTTACAGTCGTCGAGATATTGGGTGTTAATTGAGAAAAATTAAATGAATATGGCCTAAATCTATAGTCGAAATACCGGGGGTAATCGAGATTAGCCATAGTCGAAATAGGGCAGGTAAGATTACATAAGAATAAGAACAAATATTTCCGGGACTTGAGACAATAGTCGAGATAGGCATTGCAATCGAGATTCTGACGTTCGAGATACTGGTGCCCGACTGTAGATACAATTGTAGCTCAGGTAAGAATATGTTACCAACATAGGCAACATTGGCAGCTCAGGTAAGAATATGTTACCAACATAGATACATTGGCAGCTCAGGTAAGAATATGTTACCAACATAGATACATTGACAGCTCAGGTAAGAATATGTTACCAACATAGATACATTGACAGCTCAGGTAAGAATATGTTACCAACATAGATACATTGGCAGCTCAGGTAAGAATATGTTACCAACATAGATACAATTGTAGCTCAGGTAAGAATATGTTACCAACATAGGCAACATTGGCAGCTCAGGTAAGAATATGTTACCAACATAAATACATTGGCAGTTCAGGTAAGAATATGTTACCAACATATTCTTGGTAGCCAAGAATATGTTACCAACATAGATACATTGGCAGCTCAGGTAAGAATTTGGAAATGGGTTACAGGGTGTACAGCGCTTCACATATTTTGGGTATTTCAAAAACTTAAATGTTTTATCTCTGCATTCAACCCTATGGTGCCGCTACTCAATTCTAATGAGTAGTAATATCATAGCATTTGGTGCCACCTATTTGGAGCCCTGTACATGGGTGTGGACAATTTTACTCTGATATTTTGAACCAAAGCAATTAGGTCCATGGCAAATAGTTTGAAGCATCATCAGATGTCCACTAATCTGTTGTCAGATCAGGATCAAACTGTTCTCTATTCAGATTTATGTAAATTGCTAATATTTCAAGAATTTGTCAATTAAAACATTTGTTGGTCTCCCTACAACAAGTGCACTAAATAATAGGGGTTAAACTAAAATATGTATACATGTATTGCATTCTGTTATGTCTGCCCCAAAGCCCCCGACTGCTGGAATTGCCATTTGGTGGAGACTGTATACATGCTTCATTCTGTGGTCTTAACATTTTGCAAACAGTTCAGATCAGATGCTGAATAAATTGGTGTCTAGTAAAGCTTCAAATTCTTTGCCATTTATACTAAAATAAATTGTCCACAAGCCCGAGTAATGAGTTAACACATTTCTCCATAGTCTGTTTCTAGTATTGAAGATAGGTGATCACTTAAAGCAGGTTCAAAGTTAAGCAGAATGTGCCTTCATGCCTGAAGGCCTATTCTGCTTAACTTTCAGCCTGCTTTAAAATATTTTTTATGCTGCTTATTCCTGATGGTTTAAATTTGAACTATTTTCTTCAGTAGAGGAATAAATTGGAGGCGTAAAAAGGCATATTTTTGGGGTAATGGGTTAAGAATGATGGTAAAACTGTTTTTGGTTTTACATGTTGGAACTTTTATTGTCATTTTGTATTTTAGGTTAAGTCAGTGTTTGGTTTACGAGGTATGGCAGTCAACATATTTACAGACCCGAGTTTACAGACACCTTTATCAGCAACCAAGAACGTCTACAGTCTACACACAAAAACTCTTTATGTTGCTGCTCCAGGGGGCAAAACTGCATCATCATCTGCACCTGTAGTTACCTCCCCTGTTTGTCATTTTGCCAATGTTGAGTTCAAGTCTTCAAAGGGAAAGCAGTACAAAGGGACACTACTCTTGGAGAATCCTAGAGGAGATTCATTTTCAGTGGATCAACTACCTGCACAGGTAATATATTAACTGCTAAATGTATAAAAATCTCTGTACAGAAATTCTTTCTTGAAAACAAACACTGATAAGTTAGGGCTCCAGAAAAGAACGAGTAAAATAAACATTATCGACATTTTCTCCGATATGTCTTCCAAACTCTTTGTTGTGTCTTCTCATTAGAATTATTAACATTGTTGCTTATAGCAAGTTGAAATAAAGCAGAATGCACCTTCAGGCGCATTCTGCTTTACTTTCAACCTGCTACAAGTGGTCGCATGTCTTCAAAACTAGAAACTGGCTATAGTGAAAAGGGTTCAGACTAAAATTGTCACTGGCTGCCAAGTAGATACCCTGGCTTATTGAGGTACAGGCTGTCAGACCCTGCATGATGAAGAGACTTGTAATGTAGATACCAGGGCTGTTTGTAATGTAGATACCAGGGTTGTTTGTTATGAATATACCAGGGTTGTTTGTTATGAAGATACCATTGTTGTTTGTTATGAAGATACCAGTGTTGTTTGTAATGTAGATACCAGGGCTATTTGTAATGTAGATACCAGGGTTGTTTGTTATGAAGATACCAGTGTTGTTTGTTATGAAGATACCAGTGTTGTTTGTTATGAAGATACCAGTGTTGTTTGTTTTGAAGATACCAGTGTTGTTTGTAATGTAGATACCAGGGCTGTTTGTAATGTAGATACCAGGGTTGTTTGTAATGTAGATACCAGGGTTTGTTATGAAGATACCAGGGCTGTTTGTAATGTAGATACCAGGACTGTTTGTAATGTAGATACCAGGGTTGTTTGTTATGAAGATACCAGGGTTGTTTGTTATGAAGATACCAGTGTTGTTTGTTATGAAGATACCAGTGTTGTTTGTAATGTAGATACCAGGGATGTTTGTAATGTAGATACCAGGGTTGTTTGTTATGAAGATACCAGTGCTGTTTGTTATGTAGATACCAGGGCTGTTTGTTATGAAGATACCAGGGTTGTTTGTTATGAAGATACCAGGGTTGTTTGTTATGAAGATACCAGGGTTGTTTGTTATGAAGATACCAGTGTTGCTTGTAATGTAGATACCAGGGCTGTTTGTAATGTAGATACCATTATGTTTTTTTCTGTCAAAATGTCTAACATGTAAATTTAAGAAAGCCAGCAGGTGTCAATTTTAAGTAGACGATATTGCAGCCTAGAAAAGGTTTGATATAATTATTATATAGTTTTGGGATTAGCGGCAATGGTTGTTGTAAGGAGGGAACCGTTGTTTGGAGGGCTATTGTAGAGAGGGAGTACTGAAGTACATAATAGAATTATTTTCTATATTTTCAGGTGCTCGTACTGCTAGATACGTCTCCAGATCAGAGCATGCTGGATGAAGGCGTAGCCAGGGAGGTCATCAATTATATCCAGAAATGCAGTATAATGGTATGTTGTCTTAGACATTGCCGTCATACAGTGGAGAATACGTTATTCTTTCCCATATAAATTTTAATTTATATTTTTTATTATCACTTGCTACAAACAGCAAATAGCCAGATCAGGGGACGTGCTTTTAGCGCGTCCTCTGATCAGTCTATTTGCTGTTTGCAAACGTTTATGATCGAAAAATGAGAGTTAAACGATTTTGACTTACGCAAAAATTTTGCGTAAGTAGTTTAGTAAAACGTGCCCCAGGGCTGTTTGTAATGTAGATACCAGGGTTGTTTATAACCGTGGGGTTGTGTCTGTTTCAGGCTGGTGTGGTTGTTGGTGATAATGGACGCCCAGTGAAGTTGTACAGAAAGCCAGGCCTGCAGGATGAGGTGACATTGAGCAGTGTTACAGATACCCTAACCTTACATTCACAGACACTGTATGCTGTTTGCCATTGATGAGTTATCTTATCTAGATAGTCAACACTTACTGAACTTTACTACTACAATTATTAAATCTTGTCATGCTGAATCGTCGTCTGCTTAAAATATATTGTCGGCTAAAAAACAAGAAGTTAGTTTTCATGCTTTTGAAACTGAAGAAATGTTGAAAACGATTGACAAACAGTTCGGATCCAGATCAGAAGCCGCATCATGCAGTGTCTGATCTGGATCCAAACTCTTTGCACATGTAAGGTAAGTGGGGCTTAGCATGATAAGGTTTAATGTGATAAATTATTATTGTAACTGATATCTTACATTCACAGACTCTCTATGCTGTCTGCCATGATGGGTTATTAAATATATGTAGTAAAACCCCTCTCGTATAATTATGACCACTTAAATGAAGGCTAATTGATTGTATTAAAGACAGAAGACAGCTTAAAGCAAGGTGGCAGTGAAACAGAAAGCTCCTACAGGAGCTTTTTGTTTTACTGTCATCTTGCTTTAAGCAGTCACCTGTTTTAAATCCTAATAATTAACTTAACGTAAGTAATAGTGGTTGTAATAGAGGAATTTTACTGTATACTGTCAAGAGTTACTGAACTTTAGTGCTACAATTATTGATATAATAAATTATGACTGTGACAGATATCTTAGTCCTATGTTGATTAACGGTTCACAGACATTTTATGCTGTCTGGCATTGATGGCCTATCAAATCTAGACAGTGAAGAGTTACAAAACTTGACTGCTACAATAAATAAATTATATAATGAATAATGACTGTAAAAAAATGGTTTGCTTTATTTTGTGAGGATATAGAAGAACTTTGGAATGAATGGTTTTAATTGTTAAGCTTCATATGATTGGTTGGTTTACAGAAGGAAGACATTATCTTTATATTTTTATTAAAAGAAATTATTCTTGTTATGGATACAGGTGAATAAAAAACAGTCAACACAATACTGCTTGATCGTGTCTTCTACTCCTTTAGTGTTTTATTATTTGTTATGGATATGTTATACTGTATATTTTTTTTGTATTTGTGTAAAGAAAAGAGTATTTGATATTAAAATTGAGTAAAATGCTGGGCTGTTTCAACCATTTACAAAAATCACAAAACAAATGGCTGTTTGTATCTATAATGAGATGAAAATAATGCAGAATGCTGTTTAACCCTTTACCCCATAGCCTGTTTCTAGTATTGAAGATAGGTGACCCTTAACCCATTAACCCACAGATACACCGTTTTACGCTTTTATTTATTCCTCTGTCAAAGAAAATAATTCCAAATTATACCTTCATAAATGTATATCATAAGAAATATTTTCTATATCCTAGTCGATATTAGCTTAAAGCATGCTGAAAGTAAAGCAGAATGTGCTTTGAGGCACATTCTGCTTTACTTTCAACCTGCTTTTTAAACGGATTATGGGGTAATAGGTTAAGGCAAGTGGAAAGTACAGCATCTTCTGCTTTATTTTCAGCCTGTTTTATACTACCATGATATAGAAAATACTTCTTATGGTACATAGCATGACTGTATAAATTTTCTGGAAGAATAAATTAAATGCGTTAAAATGCCTTTTTGGGGGAAATCCGTTAAGGTGTTTTCTGCTCTATCAGATATAATGAACATTTACTATCTTACTAAGAGCTCCGGATAAGAGTAGTATTTCAAAAACATTTAACAAGCTACCAGTATATTATGTTTTGTGGTATTTCGAAGTTGATATTCCTCAAGAAGACTGGATTTAAAATGTATGGCAACAAATGTTTGGCATGCAACCATTTTTTGTGTGAAGAGAAATAAAGAGCAACATTTAAGCTATATTAGTTTGTTTTTTGCGTTTTTAGCTCAGGGTGAGCTTTTGCAATCCTTGAATGTCCGCCATGCGTCGTCAACAATTTTAGTGTTAACACTCTAGAGGCCACAATTTTTATCCAATCTTTCTCAAACTTGCTCAGATTGTATATGACCATGAGAGTTTGGATGTGTTCGATTAAAGAAAACTTTAAGCTCACAGTCACGCATTTTTGTCGTGCCGCCATGACTGTATAAATGGGAACTATTTTCTTCAGTGGAGGAATGAATGAAATGTGCTAAAATGCGATTCTATTGGGGAAAGGGTTAATTAAAGTGTTTGCAACATTAATCATAAATTCACCCATAGCTTTATACAGTTTTGTGACGAAGCATTGGCAGAGCAATGAATAGCAACAAGAGGCCTGAAGGGTGATAATGTATCGGGGTTCATACAGCCAAGTTGACAAAACTTTCAAGGACTTTTCAAGATAGGGTTTGATTTTCAAGGACTAATTGGTATAGTCAAATGAACGAAATAGTCCATATGTAGTTGCTAATTACAGCTCGATATACATTAATTTGTACAACAAAACATCTAGAAAGAAGTCAAATAAACACATTTTATTCAACTTATTTGCATTTATACATGTATCAACAAAGAAGTGATGCGCGTTATAATTACACGGTCTTGAAATACACAATATTAATCATACTTTGTTTATACGTCATATTTTAAGAAATTCGCGATTTTTCACAATTTTCTTCTCCAGAATACCGAGATTAAAGAAAATTAAGGATTTTCCAGGCAATTTCAAGCACTTTTTAGTACCAGCTTACAGCTCAAAATTCGAGGCTGTATGAACCCTGAACTGTATGGCACTATGTACAGTTGAACTTCGCTAGAAATTATCGGTATGGCTACAGCTAAATTTCATTATTTCGACCTATTCGATCATACTCGCGTTTCAAAGTTAAAATGTGGCTAAGTCACGTTCGAACTTTGAAATACTGATCTGTACAACTCAAGTGAATTCGAGATATTGAAGTTTTACTGTACAGTAAACCCTCTCTATTACGACAATTAAACTGTGCTAGCGGGTGTTTACGGCAGGTGACTGCTTAACCCATTACCCCATAGCCTGTTTCTCATTTTGAAAATATTTTACCACTTAAAGCAGGTTGAAAGTAAAACAGAATGTGCCTTAAGGCACATTCTGCTTTACTTTCAACCTGCTTTAAGCTACCATCTGCTAAAATACAGAAAATATTTCTTATAAAACATATTCATGACTGTATAAATTTGAACTATTTTCTTCAGTGGAGGAAATAATTTGAGGCGTAAAAAGTCGTCTTTATGGGGTAAAGGGTTAAAGCGCTGTGAATGTAAAACAGAAAGTTAACGTTCATTGTGCTTTAAGCTGTCGCCCTTCTTTCATATATTTAATTAGCCTTCTTTTCAGTGATCTAATTAACTCTTTCCTCCCTGAAACTTTTAATTGACAATTCCAGTTTCCATTTAAGTCTAGTCCATTTCTGACTTTTAAGGGTTGGTTTTGTCAAAGTTTGGCATTGTGACAAACAGTGAAGACCCAGACCAGAGGGCTCCTAGGAGCCCTCTGTTCTGGGTCTTCACTGTTTGCATAGGACAAGTGTACACCTCACATGTAAGCTGTTTTCAAATGACGCATATATGCGTGACTAGGATGCAAAGAGTTAACCCGTTCAACCCTACAGCCCTCTGTAGATATTACTGATTACATATGCAAACAGCGTAGACCCTGATCAGAGGGCTCCCCTGCATTGTTTGATGTTTTACTGTCACTTGTCAAAATTCCTGTACTAGAAGAATTCAAAAGGATTATAAATACCCACAAGAGATTCAAAGGTTCTATTGTATTAGAAAAGTTTGTGTACATGTCAAATTTACACAATCATAACTGATAAACTTATTTCATAATTATCATGCATTGATAATCTGGTCAAGAAACGGACAAATGAACAACTGCGACCACACATCTATTGAGAACCCCCTTATTCTCGACCTTTCCTCTACTAAATGCCACAACACTGGTTTTCACCAGCAGTTTAGATCCAGATAAGACGTCGAATTCACGAACATCTAATTAAATTAATTGTTAGTACACATTGTGGTTTTTTTTAATCCCTTTTCCATAATGAAAGGACTGGTGGTGCTATATGGCACTTACGCTTGTTTATCATACATGTATTACTTTAATTACACGTAAATGAGTGGCAAATAGTTTGGATACAGATTAGATGCAGCATCATCTGGCGTCTGCTCTGAATGGGGCCCTACCGATATACAGAGTTACCCCGCATGGAAAGTGATAAGAGTAGCGCCCCCTGAATGAGCGGTTGTTTCCGGTTCAATAGTGAAGTACACATAGTATCGAAAATCCTTTATCCTCAAACACGAATTTGAGGAGATCGTCTGCATGTTAGTGTAGAGCTTATATTATATACAGTAGAACCTGGCTATACATTATTGAAAGCGCATTCTCTCATATTGTTCAAAAATAGAATTAAGACATGCATTTACTTTACCTACAATAAAACTTACAAAAACTTCCATAGATATACCGTTCTATGCATATCATTTATTCATATGTTTATTAAAATAAGTCATCAATCTGCACCTCAATAAATATGTTATACCTCCCAGCAGATGATAGCTTAAAGCAGAATGTACCTTAACCTGCCTTAAGGGGTCACCTATCTTCAAAACTAATACCATCTATTGGGTAAAGGGTTAAACCCCGTTACATGGATGTGTCATAGCACATTCTGGTTGCTGTTAATCAACCATAAACCCTACCCGCTATAAATACCTATCATTTAATTTATTACTTTAGCTGATTAAATAAGGAAAAATACCGTAGGAATGATCAATTATGCTAATAGCATGATAAGGGTTAATATAATACTGCCTACTTTCTTGATAAAAGTTTAGAACATGATATCAATTTTGACTTAAAACATATATGAGTGTGAAACAGTTCTACCCCTGATCAGTCTGTTAGTATATATGCTGCATCTTATCTGGTTCCAAACTTTTTTATAAATGATAGTGTTTTAAGCCTATTATAATTAGTGAACTGGTAAAAGATCAACAGAAATAAATAGAGTACACATTTAATGATAGGAGAGGGGTTCTAAAGTATTTATGTTGTTAAAACGGTATGTATTTCCTATTAACCCTTTAAATACGCCTTTGGTTTATGTCTCCATTGAAGGAAAGAGTTCTAAATCAAAGTTTTATTAGCATGAATGTGCAACATTAAAAACATTGAATATCCTAGCAGATGGTAGCTTAAAGCAAGCTGAAAGTAAAGTAGCATGTACTTTTCAATCTACCTTTAATGGACACCTGTCTTTCCAGGTAGGAACAGGCGATCGGGTAATGGGTTAACCCATTACCTAAACCAATTACCCCACAGCCCGTGTTAAGTATTGAATATAGGTCACCTCTTAAAGCAGGTTGAAAGTAAAACATAATGCGCCTTAAGGTGCACCCTGCTTTACTTTAATCCTGCTTAAGGCACCACCCACTACGACATAAAATATCACATATGTTTCATAATTATGACTGCTTAGTGCATGAAGAGGATTTAGTTGCTTATGAAGGTGGAATTCATTAAAGGAGTAAAAGGCATAATGATGGGGGTAATGGGTTAAGCTTTTGCACATGAAGGAGTGCATGGTATAGGAGATTAAAATGTATTCCCCACATGAATAACAATGTGGATCCTATCATGGAGAAAGGACAAAAAAATGTGTCCTTTCTCCATGATCCTATATAAAACAAAATAGTTTGGTGTGTTTTGATTCCAGCCTGTGTACCCAAGACTTAAGCTTCCGTTTTATGGCTTGTCATGGCCTTATGGGACAGCAGCTGCACCCCAGTGGGGGGTCAGTATACAATTCGATTTCTAGCTAATTGGTTACTTCCTGTTGCTAGTTGTGATGATGCTTTGCGCTTTATGGCCCCTGGGCAGAAGCCTTGAGATGTGAAATCCATGTGCGCTATGAGCATGACAGGCTGAAATATTTCTATGAAATTAATCTGCTGGTATATAATGAACAAACAAAATATACATTTTTGAAGAAACTGTTTACCATTCAACATATTTTAAAAGATCAGTTTAACCCTTTGTCTAATGAATATTCATGTCATTATTAATAACAGAATAATACAAAGTTTATGTTTAATACCGGTAATGTCTTAATAAATATCTTCTTTTTCACCTGTAATAGGCAGCATTAATAGACCTATAATGTCATTTAAGAACCAGAGAGGACAGTCATTGATTATAGAGACTGTTCCTATATAGTAACCATCTGATCAGGATCTACTTTTAATCCATGTTAACGTTCTTTTACCGAGGTGAAACCCCGTGTCTGTTAAGTATGTTAAAAGTCAGCTTCTTTGTTATATAGAAAAAGTATGATCAGTGCTACTTTCGGTTTGCTAAAAACGATGAAATAAATAACCGTCGCATTTGACATTAAACAAAATTAAAACATTAAAATAAATAGGGATAAACGGGAGCTTGACTGCATATAGATATAGGTATCAAACTAATAAACCGCATTCGATCTATTCTTTTCCGAATCGTTTATGACCGTTATCGACACCGTCTCAATGATGCTTTAACTAAACCGGAAACAACCTTTTCCTTATCAGGGGAGTTAACTCGTGATGAAAATTGGGATAACTCTGTAATGCGGTAGGGCCCCATTGAAACTGTTTGCAAATATTGGCCATGTCACCCTTAATATTAGTTAGTTAGTGTCTTTATTTCCTCCAATACTGAAGAGTTCAAGCATACAAACAGACAACATATTTACATAGCAATCAGAAATAAATATGTACATGCAAACATTTGCAAAATAATAATATATATGAATATTGTAATGAGATAATACTCACATCTTGACATGTGTTTGTTACTCTTTTTTGTGTTATCCTTGGCATATAATGTTGAGTGACATGGCTGTATTAAATCATACATATTGTTGCTTATTGTTTACTGTGTATGTTTTTAATAACAGATTGTCATGTAATGGTACATTTTATGTTGAAATAAATCTATCGATCTATCTATCTATGTCGACCACATCAAATATCCAAGAAATTCGAGACATGTCGACAGTGAAGATCGTGACTCACTCATTCATCCCTAATACTTTAAATGGATAAATACAGATTCTAAATTAAAGCTAGATATGGTTGTTTTCTGCAGTTTGCTGCAAAAATGACCAACAGTGCAGATCCTGATCCGAGGACTCGATTATGAGCTGTTTTACCTGGGTCTACAATGTCTGTCTAAGACAAGTGTACTCTTTAAATGCACACTGATTGTAAATGACGAGTCTAACCGTCGCTAGGGTTAAGTGTTCAAAACAAAATATTTACATTCACCCTGTAAAGTCTTTATGTAATCCTATTAAAAATATGCGGTACATCTGCCGATGAACCTACACTTCGAAACTGGTTTTAGCCAGTTCGGATTTCGCCCGTGCTATTCGTGGACTTCTTAAAATTGACTACATCGGGCACTTAACACTAAGCTCCCATTGGTCGACGGTCATATGACACTAGCGGAGTGATACAGACCCATAGGTCGTTGCTATGTGTGTAAATGGGTTAAGAAAACAACCACGACCTGTATTTTTAGAATGTGCTTTGGCAATAGATATTCAAGATGCACTGTTATTTGTTTGCCTTGTAAGTCTTTTCCATTCACAGAGAGAAAGTTTACTGGAAAAAATCCTGAATTTTTAATACAGTTAGAGTACATGTAGTTGGGACTACTTTCTCACCATATTTATAAACTGGAATGGCTATTACATCGACATTACATCTATCAAACCTCTTTGACCGGTATATGATCAATTCTTATACAGAAAAACAAATCTGGCCAATGAACACATTAAATTGACAAGACAGAAAATATAAATATAAGGAATAAACAACATCTCTTTGCCGCTCATGACGGTATGACTACATTAGCTTCGGGGGTAAATTTAACGTAAACGCCCTTACGAAATTTACCCCCTGCGAAGCTAATGTAGTCATACCGTCATGAACGTCAAAAATATGTTGTTTATTCCTATAATGTGAGCATAGCTTCATACATACATGTAACACTAGTGAATGAAACTAGACAATGATTTACTAACATGTATTATTCCTACTTTCAAGAATTTATCATATTTAACATCGAGTAAATCAGCTATAGAATTGTCGTGAGATCCAAGAATCGCCCCTATGTATACGTATTAAGTATTTCTAGAACCGGAGATCCAAATTCTGTATCAATATACTGTTTGAAGTCATTTCGGATACCCTGTAAATAGGAGCAACCAAAAAGACAATGACCCCAAGATCTATTGAACTATTTTCTATGGCGACTGTATACACGCACATCCGGTGTATCGGCTCGTGGGGCGGATAACCGTCAAATGCAGTTATGATATGAAGGAAATGAGATTTTCAAAAGAAATCATTGGGCGAATGATGGGAGATTGGATTGTACAGTAGATCTATATGTTTCCATTGCTGCTTATGGCAATCCATATGGCACCAATGTCGACAAAATCCATCAAGCACATTCACTGGCATGCTTTAAATTATTGTCTGTTTTTATTCCCCCCCCCCCCCCCCCCCCCGGTATCTAAAGATGCGGAGACATATAGTAATCGTCCTGTCCGTCCGTCCGTGCTAATGAGAGGATTCTTAGCCCCATCATTTAAAAACATTAACCTGGCCGTCTCTTGTGACATTAACCTGGCCATTTTCTTGTGACATTAACCTGGCCAGGTGTGGGACACAGGGTTAGGGATAGGGTTAGCCTCCAGATCTTTTTTTTTCAAGTTAGAGCAAAAAGAAATTATCTATTGTGTGGCTAGCCACGCAAAAGAAAACAATAGAAAATAGCCACATAAGTATCCTCCCGTAAGAAGTGCGTGTGTGCGTCCGGAACAGGTTAAGTAGATTTTACAGTTTCGTCTAGCATCAATTAATACCCCTTACTCAAATGCTTGGATACTTATACAGTTGTTGCCTTGGACCATTCCCTGTCAACCAACATCACCCAACTTTGACTTTGACCTTCGCCTTGTCCTAATTTGGACTTAGACGGGCTATTTCTTGCTTAAGTAGATTTAACCGTTTCGTCTAGCATCAACACCACTTATTCAAATGCTTGGATACTTATACTGTTGTTGCCTTGGACCATTCTCCATCCACCAATATCACCCAACTTTGATTTTGACCTTCACCTTGACCTAATTTGGACTTGGAACATTTTAATGGGCCATTTCTTGGTTAACTAGATTTTACCGTTTCGTCTAGCATCAATATTGCTTACTCAAACGCTTGGATACTTATACAGTTGTTACCTTGGACCATTCACTATCCACCATTATCACCCAACTTAGATTTTGACCTTCACCTTGACCTAATTTGGGCTTAGAAAAGATTCAGAATATAGTGTCAAGGATGCCACCGGGGGCATAAGTGTTTATTGAACGCGCAGTCTTGTTAATTCTTAAAGTTAGAATTGTAGGCATTTTGACATAGGTAGCATTGACATTTAGTGTCAACCATTCTGGATCCTGAACAGATTCCGGGTTACTTAGAAAAAAGTTGCAATGAACTTGTGACAACTTTTAATCAGGTTATTTATATAGTGACATGTATGTGCGTCGTTTACAAGCAGTATACTACATGTAGTGAAAAGTACATGTACACTGTCCTTAATATGCAAACATATATTTTGATAATCTAACTTCAGTCTGAAGGCACTACTACCTTCATTGCTTTTATACTTAGTAACAGGTGTTGTCTTGGACCATAACAAATTCACCCATATTACCCAACCACAATTTGACCTTGACCTAATTTGAACTTGGGGAAATATTCAGAATATACCGTCAAGGATGCCGTGGTGCATTACCGGTTATTGAACGCAGTCTTGTTTATCAGTTGAAGTTTTAAGGGACAGTTGGTTAAGCTGTGAATCGCTCAATACAGGTTTGATTATGTTTGTACATGTATACATGTATTGTTATTCATCATATCTAAGATTGGAGAAATTGTTCGTGATGAACTACAAATAACTTGTTGATATGGTTATCAGATTTCATGGTATCATGTAGATAAACGTGACCTGGCATCGTTTGACCTGTGGTTAAGTTCGTCCATATCCTGCTGTGCTATCGTCTACTTTGAAATTGTGGTCTGCAAAATTTGTTAAATTTAGATTTTTTTTTTTTTAACGTAATTAAACCTAAAAACGAGTGTCAAACAATTTGGATCCTGATCAGCCGCCGTGTTACACGGCGTCTGATCTGGATCCAAACTGTTTGCAAAAATAATAATTCGCGGTCAGCAGGTAAAGTTGTTTCAACCCATTTCTCCATGATAAATTAGCATTCCATTACTCCTTAAGAAAATAGCTCCAATTTGTACAATCATGAATAACTTATATTCTATTTCCTATAGCATATAGTAGCTCAAATCGGGCTGAACGTTTATTTCACCCTGATATAAGTGTTGGAATCGGGCTATGGGATAAAGAGTTAAGCGGCAATTCAAACTTTGACCCATTGACAGATATTAAAACCGGCGGTTGAACACTACACTTGTGTAAGAAACAAAATAAACTCTCTGGATTGGTCTTATCCTTATATCTTAGCTGGCTTTGTCTTGATAGATTTCCACGCTTTTCTTTAAAAAAAAAAAAAAGAGTAAAAGATAAATGATGCATTGCACAAGCTTGACTCATTGCATGTGATATTTTTCCAAACCACTTGAACATTAGAATCTTATGAAACTTCTTCATTTAGAAATATGGCAATGTTATTTCGTAGGATGGTGTGCCTGTAGGACTATAACTTGTACATGTATAAGATGTTTGTGTTTGTTTGGTGGAGTGGGGTTGAGCACTTAACTCATTGACCCCTAGCGTCACGTGTTTTCATCTTTTACAAATTGCACTTTTGACGTGTACACTTGCATGTCCTATGCAAACTCTGTTGACCAGTATAAGAGGGTTCCGACTCTCAACAGGATGGTGTGTTTGCAAAAAATAAAAGAAAATGCTCAGATAAAACCAAATGTGTAGCATTATCGTGCATCTGACATAAGAAAAAATTGATCAGTCTTAAAACATCCTTAAGAAAAGTCTTCAATCTTCATTTTTAAGATATTTTCCATCGTTTTATTCGAAAGACGCAACAGAAATTGAACACGGGCTCAGACATAAACCCGAGCCGAATTGTGTACTCTCCATCGCTACACACTGAACTACGTTAAATTCTTACCCATTTATATAAGCATTTGACATAAATGCTCAATCTGGTTGCGAGCCTCTTTAACGATTAATGTTGCCCATACGATAACTGCATGTTTGCCAATACCCAAAGGGGAATCGATTCACCGACTGGATCGCACACGATCGATGGTTTATTGCTTGTAATATCGTTTGTTTCAAAAATGGCCTTTTGCGACTCGGCAAACTTAACTCATTCCTCCCTGCCATTTCAAATGGATCATTCCAGTTTCCAATTCAAAATTTAAATTTTCGCTCGATTTAATTATTTAGGAATGTATTCAAAATACGCTGCTGCACTGCCTGGTTGTAATAAACTATAGATTTAACGTGTTTAAGCCATTAAAAATTCTATCCTATGACATATAAGTTGATTGTCTATACTTAATTATTTGTAAGTTTGAATCGAATATAGATCTAGATTGTAGAATTTTGTCATTTTAAAGACGTCTGATCTAAATTCACTACATTGATCCTTATATTATGTTAAAGTTAAGACGCCATTATTTCCTTGTTTAATTGAAACTAAACGACGCCGTTTAAAAACTTAGGCATAATTAATGAAACAAATTAAATTAAAATGCGAAAATAATGAACACATTAGATTATTACAAATGATGTGAAATTATTACATTGTTGAAGAAAGTTTAAATCTGAGTGGCAAGCACCGTGTATTGTTTTAGCACATACAGTGGAACTTCGATATCTCGAACTCGTTTGACTCGAACTATCTGATAGTTCGACATATATGAACTGCATTATTTTATGCTCGGTTAAGTCGACATACCCATATTTCAAAGTTAAAACGTGGCTTTAACTTTGAAATACGGATATGTTTGACAAAACCGACTTCGAGATGTATGTGAATTGGGAAATAATCGCGTCTAGTCGTGCGGAAATAGCAGAACTTGACCTTCAACTTGTCCTTATCGTGACCCAGCTTGATCTTTACATTGATCAATCAAAATATTGCCGTAGTATTACTGGGAACGGGTGAAGCCAGGCTACTCTGGATACAAATATGCGAACACCGAAAATTAACATGTGTTATCCATGGATCGAAACCCTTTTTACATAATTCATTTATTAGGATTAATCAGTCACATTGTATAAATATAAGGTCACGTGCCGAAGTGCGATTCATACGCGGATCCAAATGTGGAAGGACATGGTCCGGGTCCACAGTATATATTATAGTGTGTAGAAACTAGAAAGCGGTATAGACCCCCTCTGTGGAAACTAGGCTACTGGATGGATTATTACCAAACTTGGCAGGAATGATCCTTATATGGTCATCTTTCAAAGTTGTTTAAACAATAGTGCCGGTCCGTTGCATATCTAAGTCACAGGAGCTCAAATATAGGCCTATCGATCGTTTCAATGAAAACTTTAAAAATCTTGTCAAAAACCACAAGAGCCAGAACTTAGATATTTGGCCCATGGCATCATCTATAGATCCTCTATCAAGATTGTTCACATTTTACCCCTGTGGTCCAAATTGGCCCCGTCCGGGGTCGCAATTTTACATTCATTGTTATATAGTGAAATCTTCAAACAAAACTACATGTAATATGGCAAGAGCTTTGATATATATAGAGACCCTTTAAATATTGTTGAAACAGTTGCGGTCATATCTGCATATCTTGGTCACAGGAGGTAAACGAGATTGTTTCACTAAGAACAAGATGACACTTCTAAATGTCCTTGACATATTTTGTTCAAATGGTTCCGGTCTGTTGCATATCTAGGGCACAGGAGCTAAAAATGGATTTTTTCTGTAAAAAATAAAAAATATTCTTGTCAAAAACTACAAGGGGCAGGAGCTTAGATTATTTGGCACACAGCATCATCTTCAGGTTCTCTATCAAGATTGTTCAAATTATGCCCATCGCGTAAATAATGACCCCGTTCTGGACATTTATAAATCATTATCTCCATTTATCAGCTATTTCCAGTGAGCGAAATATTTGGCGTGGTGACACTTCTAACGGTCCTTTACCAATGTTGTTGAAATTGTTTGTGCATATCTGGGTCACATTTGCTAACAATAGATTTTTCCAGTGAAAAGACTTCCTGTCTGAAATCATGTACAAACTATTTGACGAAACACTTCATTTGCAGGTTCAGTCATCAGCAAGATTTTTGAAATTATATGTCATTGGGATAAAAAATGATCCCATCCCTCATTGGGATAAAAAATGATCCCATCCCAGGCCAGGGGGGCATGTGAACCTTGTCTAGCTGGGTTTTTCAATGTGTGCAATATAGGCCCACATGGGCCTCCTGTGTATTTATTTAATTAATTTGTTTCTGAGTGTGCAAGCATTGGGACCCTAAAGGTTAAGCCACAGGTACTTGACACATTCATCTAGATCTATTACAAATAATAATAATAATAATTTCTTTTTTACTTTTTTTTTTTGGTAATAGATCTAGATGTATGTGTCAAGTACCTGTGGGTTAAGCCATGTAAATTGTGTAAGACAAGACGACTTTAATTTAGTGACTGCATGCTTCAAACACAGTTGTGAAAGAAATATTAGAGCTCTTTAAGCTTTGCTTTCATATTCCAGTAGGCTGACGTCTGATTTGAACAATAAGTTCTATGCCGAGTGCTACAACCCATAGTTGGTTCCATTTATGCTAAACCGACTACGATATGAACAATACATAACCAGTGTAAATAGAAGTACATAAAAGGGAGCTCTTAAGTTTCAAAATGGAAAATTTACAAAGTGTATTTTAAATCAATAAATGAAAATATATATATGGAGCAATATTATAATAAGTGGAAGAGAATATATAAGCCAAACGAAGCCATCAAGAAAATTCATCTGAGGAAAACACATCCAAATGGGCCTAAGAAGTGGAAAACGCTTATGCATCTAAGGATGCATCTGGCCTCGAAACTACATGTAGAGGTGAAAATAGCTGGATCCGCGCATGCGGTTATATATTCGATCGATAAACAGAACACGTGACCCTTACACCCAATTAGCCATACGTGTAGATTGTGGAATATACCGATCATTTGTCTTGCTGCGTCAGTGAACGTACGGACAAATTGTACCGGACAACAACTTCAATTTCATAGTTTAAACACTTTTACCAACTGTATTAAACATCAGAGAAAATGGCTCTTTCAAGACCGAGACAGAATTTCCACCAAGAGAGCGAAGCGGGGATCAACAAACAGATCAACATGGAGCTGTATGCCAGCTATGTGTACATGTCGATGGTAAGAGAATAACACTACATGTAACCATTTCTAGTTTTTATATGCCCACCCATCCCGTCCGTGTGTCGTTGGGTTTATATATTTCAAAATATACCTTAACTGATTCTCATCCCTGAAACTTTTAATTAACAATTCCAATTAACTAGATTCTGTAGTCCACTTAATTGGTAATTTACCCTTGATTTGTATTGTCCTTGATATGTATTTATTAACTATAGGCCTATACTGTATTCAATTTGGCAAACTCGGGCAAACTACGGAATTATACACATACCGGTAAATATAATTCCGTGGAAAAACAGTGCATACCCTGTTCAGAGGACTGTTTTAGAAGCCCTTTGATCAGGGTAAACACAGTATAGGACTATTTTTCTTGAATTGCAGATTCATTATTTTTTGTTTCCATAGAATTACTCAATTATATCACGAATGAAGAATCTTCATTCGTGATTACATCACGGAGTAAATACAGATTTTTACATCACCATAAT
Source organism: Gari tellinella (assembly GCA_922989275.2). Taxonomy (NCBI): domain Eukaryota; kingdom Metazoa; phylum Mollusca; class Bivalvia; order Cardiida; family Psammobiidae; genus Gari; species Gari tellinella. Next base: position 61,673,208 of record OV277858.1, read on the forward strand.
TTAAATTACATCACAATTTTATATAACAATTGAATAACCTAGGTCAGTAGGTACATATTCATGTACATTCGCTAAGATCTAGCATGGATGGACGTGAATGATTCAATCCCATATATATTGTTTCACTTATCCGATTGAAGAATTGTGCATTTTTGGTTTACTATAAAACCAACTAGTCCTCAACTTTGTACTTGTTACAGATTTAATGGTTAACCCATTACCCAAAATATTTTCTAAATGAGAATATAAATCCTAGCAGATGGTAGCTATAAGCAGGCTAAATATAAAGTATAATGTACATTATGGCCCATTTTGCTTTACTTTCAACTTGCTTTCAGTTCAACTTATATTTTGTAGTTTAAATCCTATTCTGTAAGGGATCTCTGTGGCCTAGTGGTTGAAGTCACTATGACTGTCACATACCACTTAGCTCCTCACCACTGTGTGTTTAAATCCCGATCTCGGCACATAAGATCTTATGGGGAAGCCTTCTAGCTGGCGTGAGGAAGGTCGGTGGTTATATACCCAGTTGTCAATTTGTGCCTGAAACTCATGATGCATAAAGGACAGACTCAAACTTCTGGGTGTTTCCTCCACCTTTAATTAGCTGGACCTTGCAATATGACTGAAATATTATTAACCCTTAAATTTTCGCCTTTTCGCGAATATGATATATTCCTTGCTGAAGGAAATAGTTCCAATTCAATCAGCCATGAATATATATTATTGGGAATAGTTTCTATATTCAAGAACATGATAGCTTAAAGCAGGCTGAAAGTAAAGCAGAATGCTCCTCAGGGCGCATTCTGCTTTACTTTCAACCTGCTTTAAGAAGTCATCTATGTTCAATACTAGAAATAAGCTATCAGGTAAAGGGTTAAACTCTGTATGTTGTTTGTTTTTCAGGCCTATTACTTTGACCGAGATGACATTGCCCTGCCAGGATTCAGCAAGTTCTTCAAGAGTTCATCTGACGAAGAACGGGAACACGCTGAAAAGCTGATGAAGTACCAAAATAAAAGAGGTGGCCGTGTAGTCCTGCAACCCGTCCAGGTACACAGTCTATTACATCGTATGAAGGCATTCACCCCTTAAACATATTTAATATACGATTCCAAAGTCCTTTTTAACCAATTATCCCATAGCATGTTTCTAGTTTTAAAAACAGATGACCACTTAAAGCAGGTTGAGAGTAAAGAAGAATGCGCCTTAAGGGGCATTCTGCTTTACTTTCACCCTGCTTTAAGCTATCACCTGATAGAATATAGAAAATATTTCTTTTGCTTCATATTCTTCAATTTCTTGACTCTATAAATTGGAACTATTCCCTACAGTGGAGGAATAAATTAGTCGTAAAAAGGCGTATTTATGGGGTAATGGGTTACGCCCATCTGAGCACAAAGGTGAACTTTGTACTAATCCCTCTGTCTGTCTGTCTGTCTGTCTGTCATCAACAGTTGCAAACAATTAACTGAAACCAATGACTGCATTGTAACAAAACTTAATCAGGTACATACTGTTGAGTTGAGCTTCAAAAGCTGTTTGATTAAATAAGAGGGTGGAGGGGTTCATTTATCTTGTTGCCATTGCAACCATGTGCAATATCTAATAGAAGTCTTTTTTATCTCACCTGAGCCAAAGGCTCAAGGTCAGCTATTGGGATGGCCCGGCGTCCGTCGTCGTCTGTCGTCCGTGGTTAGTCGTCCGTCGTCGTTAACAATTGCTTCAAATGACATCTCCTCCTATACCTCCTGACAGAATTCAACCAAATTTACAGAAATGTTCCTTGGGTCAAGCTCTTTCAAAATTGTTCAAAGAATTAAAAACAATGCAGAACTCTGGTTGCCATGACAACTAAAGTGAAAAAATAAGGAAATCTTAAAAAATCTTCTTGTCAAAAACTGGAAGGGCCAGAGCTTACATATTTGGCCCATAGCATCATCTACAGGTCTTCTATCAAGTTTGTTCAAATTATGCCCCTGGGGTCAAATTTGGCCCGCCCCGGGGGTCACAGATTTACATGGAGTTATATAGTGAAATTTTCAAACGTCTTCTTCTCTGAAACTAATGTGGCCAGAGCATTGATATTTGGCATGAGGACATTTCTAGATGTCCTATACGAAAATTGTTCAAATGGTTCTGGTCAGTTGCATTACTAGGTCACAGGAGCTAAAAATAGATTTTTTTCATTGAAAACTTAAAAAATCTTTTTGTCTGAAACTACAAGGGCCAGAGCTTAGATATTTGGCACATAGCATCGCCTACCGGTCCCCTATCTAGTTTGTTTAAATTATGCCCCAGGGGTCGAAATTGGCCCCGCCTTGGGGGTCACAGTTTTACATAGAGACTAAGAGTTATATAGTGAAATTTTCAAACGTCTTCTTCTCTGAAACTTATGTGGCCAGAGCATTGATATTTAGCATGGTGATACTTCTAGATGTCCTATACGAAAAGTGTTCAAATGGTTCTGGTCAGTTACATAACTAGGTCACAGGAGCTAAAAATAGATTTTTTCATTGAAAACTTAAAAAATCTTTTTGTCTGAAACTACAAGGGCCAGAGCTTAGATATTTGGCACATAGCATCGCCTACAGGTCCTCTATAGAGTTTGTTCAAATTATGTCCCTTGGGTCAAAATTGGCCCCGCCCCGGGGGTCTCAGTTTTACATAGAGTTATATAGTGAAATTTTCAAATGTCTTCTTCTCTGAAACTAATATGGCCAGAGCTTTGATATTTGGCCTGGTGACACTTCTAGATGTCCTATACCAAAATTTTTCAAAAGGTTATGGTCGGTTGCATAACTAGGTCACAGGAGCTAAAAATAGATTTTTTTCCATGAAAACTTAAAAAATCTTCTTTTCTGAAACTACAAGGGCCAGAGCTTACATATGTGGCACATACCATCGCCTTCAGGTCCTCTATCAAGTTTGTTCAAATAATTCACCTGGGGTCAAAATTGGCCCCGCCCCTGGGGTCACAGTTTTACATAGTGTTATATAGAGAAAATTTCAAGTCTTCTTCTCTGACACTGATATGGCCAGAGCTTTTATATTAGGTATGGTGACACTTTTTAAATATACTTTACATAATTTGTTCAAATTGTTCGGGTCTGTTGCATATCTAGGTCAGTCCTGGACCTAAATTATTATCGCCATTTTTTCAGCTATTTTCTCAGGTGAGCGAAATATGCCCCATGGGGCTCTTGTTTTTAATAGATCTAGATCTATGTGTCAAGTACCTGTGCTTACAGCCTGCTTTAAGCTACAATTTGCTTAGATATAGAAACTGTTTTTTACGTTACATATTCATAACTATAAATTTGAACTACTTTCTTCTGTGGTTAATTGCACTGCCTCAGTGCCTGTTGTTCTGGATCATTTTATACAGTCTTTCGATAGTGCATGTGTTAATTTCCTCTTTTGTCTTTCTGGTAGAAACCTGAGCGTGATGAGTGGGGTACAGGTTTGGAAGCTATGGAGACAGCGATATCGCTAGAGAAGACTGTAAACCAGGCACTGCTAGACCTACACAAGATTGCTGATGGACATGGCGACGCCCAGGTTTGTACTCTTTGTTATAGTCATCATATAAAAGATAGATAGTTAACTCTGGAATGGTCAATTCCAGTTTCCAATCTAGTCAAGCCTATTCATGTCTATTAACCCTTTCCCACATAGCATGTCTCTAGTATTGAATATAGGTGTCCATTTAAAGCAGGTTGAAAGTAAAGCAGAATGTGCCTTAAGGCACATTCTGCTTTACTTTCAACCTATTTTAAGCTACCATCTTCTAGAAAATAGAATTATTTGTTATGATATATATTCACAACTGTATAAATTAGAACTATTTTCTTCAGTGGAGAAATAAATTAAAGGCGTTAAAATGTGTGTTTATAGGGTAATGGGTTAATTAACTCTGGAATGGTCAATTTCAGTTCAGGCTATTCATATCTATTAAGTTTTGTTTTCTGCAAAAAATATGCAAAGTGGCAAACTGTGCAGACCCTGATCAGATGACTCTTTTAGGAGTCCTCTGATATAGGTTTACACTGTTTGCATAGGAAAAGTGTACCCTTACTGGTTTGTAAATGATAAGTTTACTTGTCTCCAGGGCTCAATAATTTAAGAGCATTTAGTACTTATTGTCATTTAAGATCATAAATTTGATGCTTTTGGCTGATTCTGAATGTTAACTCACCTGAACCAAAAAGATGTCAACTAATATTTATGTTGAGTATATAATTATCACATGTCTGACAGGTTGACAGTAAAATTGTCAATTTTTGGAAAAATACTGTCAACCTTGGCTACGCCTCGGTTGACAGTATTTTTCTTAAATTTGATGATTTGACTGTCACGCTGTTAGACATGTGATATTTATCTTATTATACCGAAATTCTGGGCTTTAACCAGAAAATCTAGATCTTGGAATCATAAATGTAACTAGATCTGCATGTGATTCATATTGAAATTCACTGTTTATCAAAACATTGGAATTTGAAGGATTATACAAACTCTAAGCTGTATCTCCCCATTATATAAATAAACATGCAGAGGTTATGAATATCGTCATGCAAAGGTTTCCTTTTTTGGATCTGACTGTTTATTTGCACAATTTAGTCAACTGAAAACTTCAAACTACTTCAAATTGTAGAGTAAAAATCGTAGATCCAAGTTTTAATGTTATCTAATGTAACACTTTGGCACTTAAACATGGATTTGACGTCATTTTTGGTTTAATGTCATTTACGACATTCCGTTAACTATGGTAGCAGACGACAAGTGTTTTTCAGACTGTAAATATTTTCCTGCTGGGTCTAATAACTTGTTTTTATGTCACAGTGGCCTATTGGAGATTATCATTGTAAATGAAGATCCCAATAAAGTTATTTTAAAATTTTGAGTCTGGATCATAGTGCTCAGTCTTGATGATAGTGGGTTTGTAGTTCAAAAGTTGCTTGTCAGTCAGGAGAAAGTTTATTTGCAATTATATTGTTAATTTATTACTTAATTTATTAGAAGAAAGTATAACTCAAAACTGTATATAACTTTTTAGCTCACCTGGCACGAAGTGCCAAGGTGAGCTTTTAGGATCGCTGAATGTCCGTCGTCCGTCCGTCCACAATTGTTCGTTAACACTCTAGCGCCTACAAATTTCATCTTATCTTCATGAAACTTCATGACAATGTTTGTCTTGATGAAATCTAGGTCAAGTTCGAAAGTGGGTCATGTCCGGTCAAAAACTAGGTCACTAGGTCAAATCATAGAAAAACCTTAACACTCTAGAGACTACAAATCTCAATGGATCTTTATGAAACTTGGTCAGAATGTTTGCCTCATTGATATCTAGGTCAAGTTCGAATGTGGGTCATGTCCGGTCAAAAACTAGGTCACTAGGTCAAATCATAGAAAAATCTTGTTAACACTCTAGAGGCTACAAATCTCAGTTGATCTTAATGAAACTTGGTCAGAATGTTTGCCTTATTGATATCTAGGTCAAGTTCGAATGTGGGTCATGTCCGGTCAAAAACTAGGTCACTAGGTCAAATCATAGAAAAATCTTGTTAACACTCTAGAGGCTACAAATCTCAGTTGATCTTAATGAAACTTGGTCAGAATGTTTGCCTTATTGATATCTAGGTCAAGTTCGAATGTGGGTCATGTCCGGTCAAAAACTAGGTCACTAGGTCAAATCATAGAAAAACCTTGTTAACACTCTAGAGGCTACAAATCTCAATGGATCTTAATGAAACTTGGTCAGAATGTTTGCCTTATTGATATCTAGGTCAAGTTTGAATGTGGGTCATATCCGATCAAAAACTAGGTCACTAGGTCAAATCATAGAAAAACCTTGTGAACACTCTAGCGCCTACAAATCTCATTAGATCTTGATGAAACTTGGTCAGAATGTTTGCCTTATTGATATCTAGGTCAAGTTCGAATGTGGGTCATGTCCGGTCAAAAACTAGGTCACTAGGTCAAATCATAGAAAAATCTTGTTAACACTCTAGAGGCTACAAATCTCAGTTGATCTTAATGAAACTTGGTCAGAATGTTTGCCTTATTGATATCTATGTCAAGTTCGAATGTGGGTCATGTCTGGTCAAAAACTAGGTCACTAGGTCAAATCATAGAAAAACCTTGTGAACACTCTTGAGGCTACAAATCTCATTGGATCTTGATGAAACTTGGTCAGAATGTTTGTCTCATTGATATCTATGTCAAGTTCGAATTTGGGTCATGTCAGGTCAAAAACTAGGTCACTAGGTCAAATCATAGAAAAACCTTGTTAACACTCTAGAGGCTACAAATCTAATTGGATCTTGGTGAAATTTGGTCAGAATGTTTGTCACATTGATATCTAGGTCAAGTTTGAATATGGGTCATGTCCGTTCAAAAACTAGGTCACTAGGTCAAATCATTGGAAAATCTTGTTTACACTCTAGATAGAGGTTGATTGTGGGTACACATACATGTCCAGTCATAATATAAATAAAGTCAAGTTTGCCATGGTGTACCAGGTGAGCGATTTAGGGCCATAGTGGCCCTTGTTTGGTTTATCAGGAAAAAGTAGTCAACTTTGATATCTCAAACTGGTTTGTAAGTCAAACATATTTATATTTCAAAGTTAAAACAGGGTTAAGTCACACTGTAACTTTGAAATAAGGATATGTTCAACTCTAGCTGCATTAATTTTATTAGTATGTTAGAATGATGAAATTCAACTGTAGATATGCAGAGAAATAGACATGGAAACCTGACAATATGTTATATAATATATATAATTAAATTATTATATACAGTAAAACCTCTCTATGACAACCACTGAAAAAGGGTAAACTAATAGATATAAAATGCAGGTGACAGCGTAAAGCAAGGTGACAGTAAAACAGAAAGCTCCAAAAGGAGCTTTCTGTTTTACTGTTACCTTGCTTTAAGCAGTCATTACCTGTTAATAAACACAATTCAGTGGTGGTAATAGACAGGTTTTACTGTAATGTATATTTATATATATATAGAGGATAATCAATTTCTTTGGATTGATATGAAAAATATATCATGAGAATGGGTTGTTATCTGGTTAAAAAAGAGTCCGCAGGAGGAGTTTATTTAACCAGATAAAAACCCATTTGAGTGCTATATTTTTCATATCTATTCAAAGGAATTGATTATTCTATTTATTATATAGATATTAATGACGTTTTTACTGAAAAAAAACAACCCAAAAATTAATTATTATTTTGAAATGACGTCACAAAAAGTGATATCATCACTAGACTAAGTGACGATATCAACTGTGACAATATCAAATTTATCTAACTGAGAAATCTCTATAAATCATCGATAGGTATATAATAAATATTGTTTCTGTGTTTTCAGATGTGTGACTTCATTGAGGGTGAATATCTAGAGGAGCAGGTGAACGCTATCAAGGAGATCAGTGACCATATCACAAATCTCAAGAGGGTTGGATCAGGTCTGGGAGAGTGGCACTTCGACAAAACCTTACAATGATGTGCAAATAATAGATACACTACCAAATTGACCTCGTCCGATATTTAATGTGTACAGTGTGACTCAATGACAATTAAAATTGTGTTAAAGTGACCCTTCTATGTAAAAATACATTAAGATCTCTAAAGACGGGTTGAATTTTAAATCAGATCAACACAAGGCAGAGAAGCTGCGAAAGGATCTTTCAGCATTATTTTTGTTAGGCATTAAGACTGTATGTACATCATTGGAATGGCAACTGAGCACAAGTCAAATGGAACAAGATACTCAGATAACATGCAATTTCATCATACTCTGATAGGAAACAATTTTAAATATTTAAAAAAAAAAGGAAAACGAGTGAAATAAAAAGTTACAATCTGTGGGTTGTTTTGTTATAATTGAAAATATGGATCCAAATATGTTTAACCCTTTAGTCTGTTTCTAGTTTTGAAGACAGATGGCCACTTGAAGCAGGCTGAACTGAAGCAGATTATGCCTTTAAGGCTCATTAGGGGCCCACAGAGAGATGGGTGCCGTATAGTTATCGCCCTGTCCGTCCCTGGTCATTCTGTCATTCCGTTAGTCCCTCCATCAGTCTGTCACATTTTTATAGTTTTTATCCGATCTTCACCAAACTTGCTGAAGGCATGTCAGAGTTGAAGGCCCTGATATCGCTCGCCTGTTGTAATGAAGCCTGATAGCTTTACCTTTGAGTTTCACCCGTTTTAATCTAAATCCAATCTAATTTGTAGTATAGTATGTAAACAATTTTGGAATACAACCTATTCTAGTATAGTAGAGTAGATCAAGGGCAGATAACTAGAGCCTAAACAATACTGAAATGAAGCCTTTTCTAGCATTTCAAAGTATATCGAGGGCAGATAACTATTGCCACAATGATTAGATTTCAACAATAATTGCACTCCTCCATATATATACTTTGTGTGCAAGTCATCCGAACTTTTATGGTAATATACAATCTGAGCAAGTTTGAGAAAGATTGGATAAATATTGTGGCCTCTAGAGTGTAAACACTAAAATTGTTGACGACTAACGACGGACGCCTGACATTAAAGGATTGCAAAAGCTCACCCTGAGCTAGCTCAGGTGAGCTACAAAATAGCTGTTTCAGCCTTGTCCGCTCTCTAACAAACACAGTTTTTATCGGATCTTCACCAAATTTGCTGAAAATGTTGATTGGTATGAAATCTATGTCAAGTTTGATAATACCAATAACGCACAAAGGCATGAGTTATTGCCGTTTAATTATTGAAAAATGGCTGTTAGAGCCTTCTCCGCTCTCTAACTCTAATCATTTGTGTCTGATCTTCACCAAACTTGCTGAAAATGTTAATTGGGCCCGAGGTTATAAAACTTAAAATGAACTCTGTGCTCAAAAACTCAGTTTTGATAACAGGCTCTTGTTATTACAAAACATGTTTTATTTTATTTCAGTAACCTCATTTGGATACATTATTACAGTAGACTATGTATGCAAATACTTGTTAATACAATAAAATGTTTGCTGAAGTGTTATGAGCTGAGAAAAATTCTGAGTGTCGAGCACAAAGTTCGTTTTAAGTTTTATAACCTTGGTGTAAAATTTAGGTCAAGTTTGATAACTACCCAAATTGCACAAGGCATGTCAGAGTTATTGCCCTTGAATTATTAAAAATTGCTGTTTCAGCCTTGTCCGCTTTCGAAAACTCAAACAGTTTTTATTGGATCTTTACCAAATTTGCTGAAAATGTTTATTTGTGTAAAATCTTGGTCAAATTCGATAAATACCCAAATCAATGAAGGCATATTGGAGTTATGGTCCTTGAATTATGAATAATTTGCTGCTTTACCCTTGTTTAACCCTGTCCACACTATAACTGGAACAGTTTTCTTCCTATTTAAGCCAAATTTTCTGACAATGTTTGCATGTTCCACATCTGGGCCATGTTTGTAATAAATGACCACTCCATATCTCCTTTACCTCTTTAAGGGTTTTCATTCAACTTTATTCAATTTTTTTCCCTCAGTGATACTATAATGCTGAACTTGCAGTTTTCTCTTGTGCCTTTCTCCTCCTGACTACTTTTGTGGGGCCCTTTCTGACCGGGTCAGTAGTCTAGTTCTGCTTTACTTTTAGCCTGCATTAGCCATCATATTCTTATGGTCCATATTCTATGACTGTATAAAGTGAAATATTTCTTCAGTGAAGGAATAAAAAGGCTTATTTATAGGGCAATGGGTTACATTAACTACTGCTATAATAGGTTGGAAGATTTCTCTCCTGCACCTTCAGTGGCAATCGATACATCCTTTAACACATTTACCCCTGAATATCTTAATTGACAATTCCGGTTTCAAATGAGGTCCACTCAGTTTATGACTACAATGTATTTAGGGTTGTTGTGGGGAAATTTTCACAAAATGACAAACAGTGCAGCCAGATCCTAATCAGAGCTCTTTAGGAGCCCTCTGATCCTGGTAAACAGTTTTCAAAGGACTTTTAATAGGTACACTGTTTGTAAAGAACAAGAACTGTAAAGACCAGGAACTTCGAATCCACTTTAGTTTAACTTACGCTGGTCTCACTTAACTCTTTCCTCCCTGAAACTTTAAATGGAAAATTCCAGATTCCATTTTAGTCTAGTCCCTTTCTGACTTTTAAGGGTTGTTTTTGTCAATGTTTGGCATTGTGACAAACAGTGAAGAACCTGATCAGAGGGCTCCTTTCGGAGCCCTCTGATCAGGGTCTTCACTGTTTGTATAGGACAAGTGTACTATTCACATGTACACTGTTTGAAAAGCACGCCTATATGCGGGACTAGGGCACAAAGAGTTAAGTAAAACATATCTTTAGCTTAGCCACGTTTAATTGTGAAATACGGGTAAGTTTGACCTGAGCAAGTTCAAATTATTGTGGTTTGTATACTCTTGGAGTTCAATGAGTGAAAAAAGATTGAAAAAATTGTCTATTAACCCATTACTAAAGAAATACCCTTTTACGTATTTATAGTGCCATTTTATACAGGAATGAATGTACAAGAAAAATCCTAGAAGATGGTAGTGTAAAGCAGAATGCGACTTACGGTGCATTCTGCTTTACTTTCACCCTGCTTTCAGTGTTTACTTGTCTTCAAACAATGAACTAGACTTTGAGGTAGTGGATTAACCCTTTGCATGCTAGCGGCAGATATGTCCCACAGTGATTACCTTTGCAAACAGTTTGGATCCAGATGAGACCCTGTGTAATGCTTATATAGAGGGGTGAAGGTGTCCCATGATACTTATGTGATGGGGAAAAGGTGGCCTATGATGTTTATGTGAAGGAAGGGGTAAATGTGTCCCATGATACTTATGTGGAGGAAGGGGTGAAGGTGTCCCATGATACTTATGTGGAGGAGGGGGTGAAGGTGTCCCATGATACTTATGTGGATGAAGGGGTGAAGGTGTCCCATGATACTTATGTGGAGGAAGGGGTGAAGGTGACCCATGATACTTATGTGGAGGAGGGGGTGAAGGTGTCCCATGATACTTATGTGGATGAAGGGGTGAAGGTGTCCCATGATACTTATGTGGAGGAAGGGGTGAAGGTGACCCATGATACTTATGTGGATGAAGGGGTGAAGGTGTCCCATGATACTTATGTGGAGGAAGGGGTGAAGGTGACCCATGATATTTATGTAGCGGAAGGGGTGAAGGTGTCCCATAATACTTATGTGGAGGAAGGGGTGAAGGTGTCCCATGATACTTATGTGGAGGAAGGGGTGAAGGTGACCCATGATACTTATGTGGAGGAAGGGGTGAAGGTGTCCCATGATACTTATGTGGAGGAAGGGGTGAAGGTGTCCCATGATACTTATGTGGAGGAAGGGGTGAAGGTGTCCCATGATACTTATGTAGCGGAAGGGGTGAAGGTGGCATATAGTGCTTTTGAGGAGGATAGGGTAAAGGTATCTTATGATGCTTGTGCAAAGGAAGTTGAAAAGGTGGCCTATGATGCTTATGCAAAGGAAGGGGTAAACATGTCCCAACGACAGGGGTTCGTTCATAGCCGACACAGCATTGACCACTACTGTACGCTTGTTTAGGCGGTCATATCAAGCATGACAGTCATACAGTTCCATAGATATACGTTTTTGACACCAATCAAAGCTGTTTTCTTCTGAAATCATTGCCATACCAACAACAAATTCGCATGTTTACATCACAGGGACCTGACACGATTGATTTTTTAGAAAGAAAATTGTCAGAAGGTATAGATAGTCTCTATATATATATACCTTCTGATTGTTTGTCTCAAAAATCAATCGTGTCGGGTCCTTGTGGTAAAATACATGTATCTATTGGACTACCGGTATATGACTGTCATGCTCGATATTACCGCCTTAACAAGCGTACAGTAGTCGTCAATGCTGTGTCGACTATGAACGAACCTATGTCCCGTTTTCCGAAAATCGGTGCTTTCAGTGAGTAGACACAGTTACTGTTGAAAGTGCATGCTTACATTTGGCTTTATGTTATGTTTTTATGGAAGGGTATTATATTAGCTAGACAGAAATGCATAAAGGTGGTGTTTCATCAATTATTATTCATGTTATGCCCGGTTTTGTCGAGATAGGGTGACAATATACTTACTATCAGTTGTACCCCTTGTCTCTATATTTACTTTCTGACAATTTTTTTCTCTCTCAAATCGTGTCGGTTTCCTGTGAAGAGGTCAAGGTATCATGTGATGCTTATGAGCAGGAAGGTTAAATGTGTCCTATGGGGCTTATAAGCAGGAAAATGATAAATGAGGCCTATGATGCTTATGAGCAGAAAGAGGTCAAGGTGTCATATGACGCTTTTGCGCAGGAAGGGTTAAATGTTTCCTATGGGACTTATAAGCAGAAAAAAGATTAATGTGTCCTACTGGGCTAATGAACCTAAAGGGGTCAAGGTGTTCTATCATGCTTATGAGCGAGAAGGGGTAAATGTGTCCTATGGGGCTTATAAGCAGGAAAATGATAAATGTGTCCTATTGGGATTGTGAGCAGAAAGAGATCAGGGTGTCCTATGATGCTTATGAGCAGAAAGGGGTTTATGTGCCCTATGAGGTTTATAAACAGGAAAGGGGTAAAGGTGTCCTTAGGGGCTTATGAACAGGAAGGGATTATATGGCTAGTAAAAACTAAGACAAGACATTCTTAGAATGTTACATATATTTCTGATAATCTTTAGATTGCATTGATAAATTGCACATATATGTGTGGACAAAAAGAAGTCCATCATAAGAGTTTTCCTTTTATAGTTTCTTTTGTTAGCATAAATAATAACCAAGTTTTTTTTGGTTACAACAGCAAGACAAACCTTGTCTTAACAACATCTAAGACACACTGCTATTTACAAAGAGATATCCTCACATCTCCAAGTGTAAGTTTTCTTTTTTGGATCTACATTTTATATTACAAATGAAACCACACAAAACTTAATTATCACATAACTAGACAATCTTTGCACAATACCATTAAACAAACTGAAAAACAAGAGGGTCATGATGACCCTGATATCGCACACCTGAGAATATTGAACTTCATAGTTTTTGTCCAGCAAAAAAATCATCCATGGACTTATATGATCCATTTATATTGTTGCCAAAATTGAATAAAATCCATTCAAATTTGTAGACAATAAAAAGTAAACATTGTTAAAATATTGTCTACCTGGTGACCTACATTTTGACCAGACATGCCCCAAAGTCTAGATTTTGTGAAGAAAATAATTTCTAACATTAGTTTTTGGCCTGTAGAGTGTTCACAAGGTTTTGTGATTTGACCTAGTGACCTACTTTTTGACCCCATGACACAGTCATGTTCCAAATAATAAAGATTTTGTCCAGAACAGCATTTGAAGCAAGTTGGATAAAAACTGACCCAATACAGTTGCCTCTAGTGTGGTCATAAGGTTTCTATATGATTTGACCTAGTGACCTCCCTTCCACTTGACCCATGTTCAAACTGGACCTACATTTTGTAAAACATCATTTGGAGCAAGTTTGATGAAGATTAACCTAAAAGTGTACCCTCTATTGAGATCACAAGAAAATGTTTACGCACAACAAATGACATAGGACACATGCCAGCGACGGACACATCACAATCACAATAGCTAACCAAGAGCACCTCCTGCTCAGGTGAGGCTAAAACTGCGTAATGTAGGAATTGATTCTCTTTTATTCAATTCAGGGTTGCAGATAAAGATTGGTAAACTAAAGATGTCAAGCATTTCTCCTGCATGCCTACACCCAAACCCCTGCTGCGATTGCTCATTAGAATCATTGCTTGGCTGGACAAGTACAACTAGTGTATAAAACAATAACCTTATGCAGTATAGTTATTATTAGTACTGCATTAAACCGTTCCTGCATACAGTCATTTCTATGGTAAGTAATCACTAAAAGACAAAACATTTGCTGAATTCATGACAGAGCTTAATACAGAGGAAAAGTCATGAAAATCATTTCAAAATGGCTCCTGTTTTGAGTTATTTTTAGTAATAAAATTTTATCTGGCACACCAGATAAGTGAGAAAACATTAGTTTGATCATTTTGGGATAACAAAATTGCATAAATTCTAAAAAAAAGTAAAGTTATTTTTTCTAAATCATATTTCTTTATAAATTAGTTTTCAATGCTCAAGTCCTTGACCTCATAATTTTCAAAATGACCCTTGAAACAAATACCTACAATATTATTTAGTTATTCACGGCCATGCAATGATCATTTCAACCGACATTCATCAAAAAGTTTTAGTAGAATTTAAGTTTAAATTTAAACTGAAAAAATAAATGCACTACATTTTTTCTTTGTCCTTGACATTTGACCTCATAACCTTCAAATTTACCTCAAATTGTCCAAAATTGTCTATCATGTGTCAGAGTTTTAAACCTACATTTTTAAACATAATATAATTTGGTGGAGCAGCAGGCAAGAACAATATTCACAAGTAATGCACTAAGTAGGTCATGCATCTTGTTCTTTATGAGTAGAATGGTCTAATAGCATGTTGAAAGTAACCTGAACAAAACATTCAACATAAGTTGGTCCTAACTCATCTTAATCTTTTAGGATTCAATGTACATGAATATTGAAACAGTGCAGAATTTGAAAAGATGTAACATTTGATCAGTGTTATCATAGTTTGTCAGTATCATTATTTGGGAGTCAACTCATAAATGTGTCAATTAGTGTTGTGCCTAGGCCGCGGGATTCCCTAATTTTTTCCATGACTGTTTCTTTAAAAAATTCCCACAATCAAATTTTCCGCTAATTCCACTCCTTTTTGTTCCATTCCGAAGAATAGGGATAACACAACATCAGATTAATCCATTAAGCATTAAAATAAGACTGTGCACTTATTAAATACATGAAGAATATTGGCATATATAATCGATATGTAAACAAGTCTGTTCTGCATGGTGATAATGGCTTAGAAATGGCTTGACAGATTTTCAATCTGGTAAAAATAGAGAACTTGCAGACAATACTTCATTGAAACAAAGTGTTGAAGAAATTGCTACTATCGCTACCAAGTATTACAATAAAGTGAAAAATCAGCTAGGACCATAAACTGTATCTATCTAAAAGATAAGCCTTCATCATATTTTTAAAGGTTTTTTAGCGGGTCTCTCAATAATGTGAATATTCCCCATAAATTTTGACATGGGGACACCAGAGTCCCACTAAATTTTGGACCTAGGCACAACACTGGGTAATTACAATTACAACTTTGTGTTATAAATATAGATGTCATTGATTAATGGTTCGAACATGGATTAACTGTTCGAAATATCAATTACCAGTAAATGAAAGTTTGACTGTACAGTCATCAATGTACAGTAAACCTCTCTAATATGACCAATAAAGTGTGGAAAGTATTAGGTGTTTAACCCACTACCTATAAATACCCCTAATTTATTCCTCAACTGAACAAAATAGTTCAAAACTATACAGTCATGAATTTGTATCACAAGAAAGTTTTTCTATTTTCTAGCAGATGGTAGCTTAAAACAGGCTGCAAGTAAAGCAGAATACGCCTTAAGGCGCATTCTGCTTTACTTTCAACCTGCTTTAAGTACTCACCAGTCTTCAAAATTAGAAACAGGCTATGGGGTAATGGGTTAAGGTAGTTTCAGGAGCTTCCTGTTTTACGTACACTTTGCTTTAATCTGCCAACTCCTCAACTGAACAAAATAGTTCAAAACTATACAGTCATGAATTTGTATCACAAGAAAGTTTTTCTATTTTCTAGCAGATGGTAGCTTAAAACAGGCTGCAAGTAAAGCAGAATACGCCTTAAGGCGCATTCTGCTTTACTTTCAACCTGCTTTAAGTACTCACCAGTCTTCAAAATTAGAAACAGGCTATGGGGTAATGGGTTAAGGTAGTTTCAGGAGCTTCCTGTTTTACGTACACTTTGCTTTAATCTGCCAACTTCTTTTCATAAAATAAATTAACCTTATCTTAGTGGTCGTAATAGAGAGATTTTACTGTACATAGGGGTTCTAACTATCAAATAATGTACAAATAACAGGTGTGTATATATATATATTCATATAAGATTAGCTGCTACAGCCTCTGATCAATGTTTACACTGTGTGTCATTTGATAAAGTCAGCACTATTTTGACATAATTTTCTTACAATGTTGAGAAGTGATAACTTGAATACACACAGATATATATTTGAATGCAGATTTATAGAAAGCATTAAGCCCCTATTGTTCTTAAACAACCAGCAAGTCAACTTCTGATGAATGGCTGTTAAACCTCTCTCATATGAGAAAGTTCTCAAAGCCAAACAGTTTGCTCAGTTAACTCATTCACCCCTGAAACTTTTAATGGACAATTCCAATTTCAAAATAAGTCTAGTAAATATTTTGACTATTTAGGGTTCATTTTAACAATATATATCAAAATGACAAACAGTGTGGACCCTGATCAGAGGGCTCCTTCAGGAGCCCTCTGACCAGGGTCTACACTGTTTGCATAGGACAAGTGTTATCCTCACAGGTACACATTTTGTAAATGATGAGTATACTCGTCACTAAGGAGAGAAACACAATAAGCTGCTTTGCTTTCGTTTCAATCCTAAACTTTGTTGTATGTTTGTAAAATACATGTAAATTATTAAAATAAATATGTTTAAACTAAAAACTAAGGTTGAATATGTTAAGAAGGCTTCTGTTTCATAGATTTCACAGTAATCATTTCATTTTTTCTTATTACATGTACCCTGTATACACATTTTTACAACTTTAATTTATTCCCCCAGTGAAGAAAACAGTTCCCTTTTATACAGTCAAGAATATGTACTGTAAAGAATATTTTCTATATCTTAGCAGATGGTAGCCTAAAGCAGGCTGAAAATAAAGCAGATGTGCCTTAAGGCGCATTAGTTTTAACTGCTTTACTTTAGCCTGCTTTTAGTGGCCACCTGTCTTCAATACTACAAACAGGCTGTGGCGTAAAAAGTTGAACAGACTACCGGTAATCAAAATTACAACAGCAAAATATTGAGAAAAAATGAAGAAGAAAACCATCAAAGACAAACACCATTAAGTCTATATATAGACTATATACTATAAAATAGTGTCAAAATAGTTGGTCAAAAATGGGATAATAATTATTATGTCTTTAATATTTCTTTAAAAGGTTCAGGATTATAACTAGAACTATCATCAAAGGAGATTTATACACTCAATTATTTTTTTTTCTCTTTCTGTAAATCTAAATAAATGTAGGTGCACTCCTATGGATGTCGAACCCTTGTCATAGGAAAACCTTTCAATGTTCTACCTTATCCTGTCCCTAACAGAGATCATTATTTACTTTCTGTCTGCTTTAACCAGCCACCTGGATTAAACACTGATCACAAGCTACAAAAGAAAGAGCAGACAGATTTCAGCTTTATTCAGAACAGAAATACTGCAGAGAGCTCCTGCAGGTCAGTAAGAGACTTTTACATGACCATTGTTCTCAAGTACATGTAAGTAGTCAGCTGCAGTAAAACCTCTCTGTTATGACCACTTAACCCTTTCCTCCCTGAAACCTCAAATGGATAATTCTAGTTTTTCAATTCAGTTTAGTTCATTTTTGACTTTTTAGGGTTGATTTTTACAATATATGTCAAAATGACAAACAGTGTAGACCCTGATCAGAGGGCTCCTTAAGGAGTCCTCTGATCAGGGTCTACACTGTTTGCATAAGAGAAGTGTACTCCTCACAGGTACAATGTTGCAAATGACGCATATATGCGTGATTATGGTTCAAAGAGTTAAAGCCTAATTGTTTGTTAAAAAAAGTTGACGGCTTAGTCACCTGTCTGAAACACCTAATGATTAACATATTTTAGTTGTCTTAATAGAGAGGTTTTATTGTATTTGGCTCCCTTATACACGTTTGACACTTTTCTAAAAAGAATACAGTTTGACCTATGAGAATGAGTCTCTGCATGGGGTGTTTAAACCCTTTACTCCATAGCCTGTTTAGTTTTGAAAACAGGTGACCACTTAAAGCAGGTTGAAAGTAAAGTAGAATGTCCCTTAACTCTTTCCTCCCTGAAACTTTAAATGGACAATTCCAGTTTCCATTTTAGTCTAGTCCATTTCTGACTTTTAAGGGTTGTTTTTGTCAATGTTTGGCATTATGACAAACAGTGAAGACCCTGATCAGAGGGCTCCTTTTGGAGCCCTCTGATCTGGGTCTTCACTGTTTGCACAGGACAAGTGTACTGTTCACATGTACACTGTTTGAAAAGGACGCCTATAAGCGGGACTAGGGCTCAAAGGGTTAATGTGCATTCTGCTATTCTTTCAGACTACTTTAAGCTACCAGCTGCTCGGATATAGACAATATTTCTTATAGTACATATTCATGACTGTAGAAATTGGAAATATTTTCTTCTATTGAGGTATAAATTTAATGTGTTAAAATGTGTATCTATGGAGTAATGGGTTAAGCCTCTGTGGGGGTGTTTTAACCCTTTCCCCCATAGAAGTGCCTTTTAGCACATTCAATTTACACATCCACTGAAGAAAATAGTTCCAGTTTATACAGTCATTAACATGTACCATAAGAAATATTTTCTATATCCTAGTAGATAGTAGCTTAAAACAGGCTGGAAGTAAAGCAGAATATGCCTTAAGGCACATTCGGCGTTTACTTTCAACTTACTTCAAGTGGTCACCTGTCTTCAAAACTAAAGACAGGCTATGTGGTAAAGGGTTAACTTGCAAATGCTCACTGATTTCTGGTCAAATCTAGGAAATTTCCATTATACATCGTAATCAACATATTTATTTTCTAACAAACATAATTAGCAGATAGTTAAACACAGCTTGTTTGTTATATGTTATGATCAACTACATGTATAACATCTATTGTGTTAATATGGTACCTCTACACATAGATAAAGACAAGAGAGGGGCTGGGGGAGCATTTCAGATACATGTACTACAATTCTGTGACAAAAATTTACTCCATAGACAAGATTTTTAGGCATTTAATTCAACCTTCCACTGTAGAAAATAGTTCCCTTTTTATCAAGTAATAAATATGCACTATAAGAAATATTTTCTATATCCTAGCAGATGGTAACTAAAGCAGGCTGAAAGTACAGTAGAATGTGCCTTAATGCCCATTTTGCTTCACTTTCAACCTGCTTTAAGTGGTCACCTGTCTTCAAAACTAGAAATAGGCTATGGAGTAAAGGGTTAATATAATAATCTAGAGACAAATCTAAAGAGAAGTTACATAGAGGGTTTGGTTGTGTATGTACACTACAACTGCAGTATTTGAAAGTTTTATCCTCACCCATCTTAGCTGAAGCTCTTTACCCTGTAGAATGTGTCTAATTTTGGGGACAGATGACCACTTAAAGCAGCTTGAAAGTAAAGCAGAATGCGCCTTCAGGCCCATTCTGCTTTACCTTCAAGCTATCACCTGCTAGGACCATATACAGAAAAATGGTGCCTACTCATTATTTCATAGAATGGACCTTTTTCCTTCAGTGGAGGAATAAGTTAAAGGTGTAAAAAGGTGTATTTGAGAAGTAAAGGATTAACAAATGTACAGCTCTCTAACTGCATGCAGCATAAACAAACAGGGCAGGGCTTCAGAAGTAAACCAGATAGTCTCATAATCATTGTTTTGCTCTTTTATGCCCCCACAAAGCCCAATGTTGTGACCTCTCATTAAAACTGAATTAAATGAGAAGTCACATGATTGGTTGGGTTGATGCATATTAACCCATTACAATAATTTTTAACAAAAAAAAAACTAAGAGAAGAACCTAATAAGCAAACATTGCTTTTGTTCTCATCCTAAAGTATACTTATGTTTGATTATAAAATATGTACTATTTTGAAATAAAATATGTTTCAACAAACCCATTACCCCATTAATATGCCTTTTTACGCCTTTAATTTATTTCTACACTGAGGACAATAGTTCAAATTTACACAGTTATGAAAATGTATTATAAGAACTAGCTATTTTCTATATTTAGATGGTAGCTTAAAGCAGGCTAAAAGTAAAGCAGAATGCGCCTTTAGGCGCATTCTGCTTTACTTTCAACCTGTTTTAAGCAATCACCTATTTTCAAAACTAGAATCAGGATATATGGGGTAATGGGTTAAGGATTTTAGTTTTTGAAATACTTTCCTTATCTCTACCTGTTAGATTTCCACACTAAACGGAGAACACTAGCAATTTCAAACTCACATTTCCCTTTATGTTTTATCAACTGTATGTTTTTTACTTCAGTAAGACCGCTTTATTACGACCACTAAACGAAGACTAATTGATTGAATAAAACACAGGTGACAGTTTACAACAAGGTAACAGTAAAACAGAAAGGAGCTTTCTGTTTTGCAGTCACCGTGATTTAAGCAGTTGCCTGTCATGCACACCTAATAATTAACACAATTGAGTGGTTGTTATAGAGAGGTTTATCTGTACTCGCTAGAGAATCGCTGCTTTCAGAAGATTCTAATGAGTTAATTTGCTGATGATAAAATGTATGTAGTATTAGATGATCTCCACTTCCCTGAAGGTAGGTCAGTAAAACAACAAAATAAGTGGCAAGAGTAACTGAACATCACAAACCAACCTAGTTACAGTAGAGAAGACACTATTCTTTCCAAATAAACACATTAACCCATTCCCCCATAGCCTTTTTCCAGTTTCGAAGACAGGTGACCACTTAAAGCAGGTTGAAAGTAAAGCAGAATGTGCCTTAAGGCACATTCTGCTTTACTATCAGCCTGCTTTAAGCTACCATCAGCTAGAATATTAAAAAAAATTCTATGATACACATACATTACTGTATAAATTGGTAAAATTTTTCTTCAGTGGATGAATTTATTAAAGGCGTATTTATGGGGTAATGGGTTAAAGTCCAATACAAACAGATTTGGGCCAGATCAGATGCATGTAACATGGAGTCTGATCAGGTACAACACTGTCTACCACACAGATTAAAGTGAGTCTTCAAAATTGTAAAAAAACACTGTCCTTTTCAATTTTTTATCGATTTGCATATGTTTTGTTTGCGAATAAACAGCAAAAAATAATGTTTTTGTCTACTGAAGCTTAATAATATTTTAAAGTGCAGTTAGTACAAATTAGCAATTTCAAGTTGTCCTGACAACAGCATGTATATTATCTGATTATTCTATAAATACTAGACATATTCTTAAATGTCATGCAAATCTTTGCATGCTGGGTAAGCTTTTCTTCTGCAACAATAATTATTGTTGTCTGCTATTGTTCTGAAAAAAGATATTTCAAAATTTCTCATCAAAACAGTGTCAGCCTGTCTAACAGCTTGGATCCTGATGAGACACCGCATTATGTTGTGTATCATCAGGATTTAAACTGTTTGTAAAGATTAAATGCGGTTCGGCCACTAGCATGCTAAGATTTAATAACATTGGGTCTGTCATGTCCCAATTTCATTGCATTTGTGTTTACCAGGGCTCCAGATAAGGGGAGTACTTCGAAAACTAAAATCTTTATATCTGCTATAAACCCTATGGTGTCACTACTCATTAGAATTTTCTCTTTGAGACAATTCTAATGAGTAATAACACCATAGAACTTGGTGCTAAAATGAGTGAGAAAATGTTGAATTTGTTCAGTTTACCCCCTCTTATCTTGAGCCCTGGTGTTTACGGCATTTGCCTGTACATATCTAAATATATGCTAAACCTTGCATATGCTTGATACAGTCCTCCTATTTGTGTTTGCAATGGCTGTAAATATTTGGTTCCAGCACCAGGGGGCCCGTTTCATAAAACTTCTTACGACAAATGTTGTCGTAAGTCAAATAGTATAAATCTCAATGATTATTTATTTCTCAGTCTAATCCTGTCTTGTGTCATCTTTTTGGAATCGTCTTGAAAAGACGATTCCAAAGAGATGTAACAAGACGGGATTAAATAGAGAAATCAGAATTTATGTACTTCAAAGTTTTGACTTACGACATCATTTGTCGTAAGAAGTTTTCTGAAACGGGCCCCAGTTCTACAGTACATGCTTAACCCATAACTCCAGAAATACACCTTATTTGAGCCCCTTATGTATTCCTCTGACAAAGAAAACAGATGCACTTTATACAGTTATGAATATGCACCATTTCAAAAATATTTTCTGTATCCTAAGTTTTAAAGCAGGCTGAACTTAAAGCAGAATGTGCCTTAAGGTGCATTCTGCTTTACTTTCAACCTGCTTTAAGTGGTCACTTTTCTTCAAAACTAGAAACAAGCTATTGGGTAAAGGGTTAAAGACTTAAAACACAAACATTGACTTTCAGCTGTTTTTGTTTGATTTGAGTTTTCTTAAACAGATTTGTCTGTAATTAGAATGATATATCAAAATGTGAGATCTTCAAGCTTAATATGATCATGTGACGGACTTGAAGGTTTCTTGTAACTCACAGAAAAAGCTGTTTGAACTTGTGTGGCAAAATTATCTCTGCTTACAAAAGTGTCACCCAAATCCCCTGAATGAGAGTCGTTTTCATGAGGGTTCTGGTTTAAAAACCCAGTCACTTTTGAAAAATTTGATGTAAGAGGCAGTTCAGTGATCATCTTAAAACTATCACTAATAAAGCCTTTTTGTGAGAACATCAAAATGTGAGATCTTCAAGCTGAATATGATCATGTGACGGACTTGAAGGTTTCTTGTAACTCACAGAAAAAGCTGTTTGAACTTGTGTGGCAAAGTTATCTCTGCTTACAAAAGTGTCACCAAAATCCCCTGAATGAGAGTCATTTTCATGAGGGTTCTGGTTTAAAAACCCAGTCACTTTTGAAAAATTTGATGTAAGAGGCAGTTCAGTGATCATCTTAAACCTATCACTATTAAAGCCTTTTTGTGATATAGAAGGCATGATCTGTGCTGGATTAATAATGGAATTAAGGTCCCTCTCAAGATCATCAACAATTGAATCATGATTGGACACAGTTTCTTGTGAGTCAGCCTGTGAGAGGTGACTGTCATGGTCATCCCAGGCCTTGTGAACCTCAGCCTGGAAAATAGTCTGAGAACTGTACAAGCTGTTTCTGTTCATCATTGGCATGGATTTAGATTTGGACTTGATGTTGTCTTCATTTTCATATTCCTGAGCAGAAAGGAGTGTTCCTTTGCAGTCTGGACTGGGCGGGGCATGACCGTCTGTTCCCGTGAGGTCACACTGGCTCGTAGAGTTAGGTGTCAAGTTATCACAACTTTTAGAACTCTGGTGCAGCGGCGGTGTAGACACAGTCTGATGACTGCTTAGAGAGGAGGGAAAAGAGTTTTGGCGATTCTGAAGTGTACCAAGTGGCATTTGTTGAAGCAGAGATAGCTTTGGCAGGGTATGATTTCTTAGTTCACTTGATACAATGTCAGTATCGTCACCAGGTAGCTGTGTTGGATCTTTTTGTGCAGACAGAAGTGGCTCTAGTGAGCTCTTTCGTGCGTGGCGGGACTTTTTACATGGGTTCGGAACAGGTTCCATACGATCCTCAACCCATCCCGGATTGGATCGAAAAAATTCTTTGGCTGATTCTATAGCAACCTTCAACTCTTGGCCAAGTTCTGAGCAATCATACGTGTCTTCTGATAAGCCTTCAATAGGAACACCGTCTTTGGTTGGTTCGCCATTCACACCATGCAAGTGTGCGAACAAAGCTGTTATATCTTTCATTAGACAAAACCTAAATGCCATTTCAAGTTGAGGAGGGATATCGTTCTCTGAGGAATAATCCATATAGGCCACACAGAAGGTCGTCAATGACATACCTTTTGATCTTTCTACTCTCATTTTCTCTGCCACATAATCAACAGCCACTGCAAAATAATCCGGTAAACTACGAGTAGGATCAAGTTTAAATTTCACTTTCTTTTTACAGCACTGAATCCTGGCTCCAACAGAACTCAAGACAATTATAAACTCCGCCTCCTGCAGCTTTTCCACCAGCCAATCATCGAGGCCTCGCTCATGAATAATCTGTTCTTCAAAAATGTCAAGATGGACGTTACAGTTGCAAGTCTCTATCAAGTAGCCAGCTAGCGCTTCCACAACCTTCTCATGGGCACAACAGTCGTACGAGTAGAGCAGAAGAACAGACGGGACTTGCTTCTGTTCCAGGTCTAGAAATACACAAGACAATTTTAACCCATTACTCCATAGATATGCGTTTTAACGCCTTTAATTTATTAAATTTTATTCCTCAACTAAAGCAAATAGTTCTTCTTCATACAGTCATGAATATGTACTGTAAGAAATATTGTCTATATCCTAGCAGATGGTAGTTTAAAGCTGGTTGAAAGTAAAGCAGAATGTGCCTTAAGGCACATTCTGCTTACTTTCAGCCTGTTTATGTAGTCGCCTGTCTTCAAAGCTAGAAACTGGCTATGGGTTTTTAGGTGGTCACATGTCTTCAAAACAAGCAATAGGCTATGGAGTAAAGCGTTAAAAGATCTACTCTACCTCAATACTTTGGCTAATGGCTTTTTTTAACCATTTACCTAATAAACACACCTTTTTATGCCTTTAATTCACTTATCCACTAAATAAAATACATTCACTATATCCAGTCAATTAATATGTACTATAACAGTTTGGATCCAGTTCACATGTCTGAGTAATGTGACATCTCATTTGAATCCAAACTATTTGACACTCTGATGACCAGTTCTGAAAGACAAGAGGGCCTGAAGGCCCTGATATCGCTCACCATTTGTAATGAAGCCTGATAGCTTTACCTTTGAATTTCACCCGTTTTATTCTAAATCCATTCAAGTTTGTCGACCTACTCTAGTATAGTAGAGTACATCAAAGGCAGATAACTAGAGCCTAAACAATACTGAAATGAAGCCTTTTTCTAGCATTTAAAAGTATATCAAGGGCAGGTAACTATTGCCACAATGATTAGATTTCAATAATAATTGCACTCCTTCGAGAACGTATAGCTATATACTTTGTGTACAAGTATAATCAAAATCCATTGAAAACTGTAGTTGCAAGAGTGTTAACGCTGTAAAATATGGCATTTTCAGCAATTCAAAGGTAGATAACTCTTGATCTATTTGTCCGGTTTCAACCATAATCACCCTTTTTCAAACTCTTATGGTAATATACAATTTGGGCAAGTTTGAGAGAGCTTGGATAAATAATGTTGCCTCTAGAGCGTAAACACTGTTCAATATATCATTTTCAGCAATTCAAAGGTAGATAACTCTCTACTTATTGATCCGATTACAACCATAATTGAACTCATCCAAAGTCTTATGGTAATATACAATCTGAGTAAGTTTGAGAAAGATTGGATAAAATTTGTGGCCTCTAGAGTGTAAACACCCTTAAATATGGCATTTTCAGCAATTCAAAGGTAGATAACTCTCCAACTATTAGTCTGATTTCAACTATAATCAAACTCATCTGAACTCTTATAGTAATATACAATCTGAGCAAGTTTGAGATAGGTTGGATAAAAATTGTGAACTCTACAATGTAAACACCCTTAAATATGGCATTTTCAGCAGTTCAAAGGTAGATAACTCTTGATCTATCTCTCTGATTTTAACCAAAATCAAACTTATCCGAACTCTTATGGTCATATACAATCTGGGCAAGTTTTAGAAAGATTGGATAAATATTGTCGCCTCTAGAGTGTAAACACTATTAAATATGGCATTTTCAGCAATTCAAAGGTAGATAACTCATGACCTATTTGTCCGATTTCAACCATAATCGAACTCGTCCGAACTCTTATGGCAATATACCATCTGAGCAAGTTTGAGAAAGATTGGATAAATATTGTGGCCTCTAGAGTGTAAACACTAAAATTGTTGACGCCGCACGACGGACGACGGACATTCAAGGATTGCAAAAGCTCACCCTGAGCTAGCTCAGGTGAGCTAAAAATACAGATAAAATATCTGATGACAATTTCGTAGTGAGTTAACTCTTTCCTCCCTAAAACTTCAAATGGACAAACCCAGTTTTCATTTTAGTTTAGTCCATTTCTGACTTTTAAGGGTTGTTTTTGTCAATATTTTGTATTATTACAAACAGTGAAGACCCAGATCAGAGGGCTCCGTAAGGAGCCCTCTGATCTGGGTATTCACTGTTTGCGTAGGACAATGCACTTTTCACATGTATACTGGTTGGAAAGGACGCCTATATGTGGGACTAGGGTTCAAAGGGTTAAAGGTTTACAAATTAACCTGGCCATGACATAACCTGCCTTATTGCATTGCAGCATTGTCCAACCCAAACACCCTTGTCATCCCAGGCTCTGTATCTTTAGTGTGGTCTAAACTGCCTAACATCGTATAGAATACAGCTACATAAAATGCTTTAGATGCATGTGCATTTCAAACAGTGTAGATCAAGACCAACTGCTCCATCTCTGATACGTGACTTGCCTTGATCTACACTATTTGCAATGAAATCAGACAGCTTTTTGTCCTGGCATGGCTCAATGCATGTAGACAACTTTCTTTAGATTGCTTACCTATAGACACAGATCTTTGAAGGCTCGGATTTCTCTCCGCATCAGCTGAAAGAGAAACAAAATTTGTCAGATATGCATAGACAAGGTTAAATTAAGCTAGCCTACGTGTATCTGACCTCTAAATGACCTTTACTTCTGTCGTCTAATATAAATCAAATTATACTCAAGTCAAGGGCTTCTTGACTTGAGTACACATGCCAAATATGAACCTTCATGTAGTTTCCAAGTTATAGCTAAAGTTAAAGCTGTGGACAGACAGAACAAAAACAATATCCGCCCGACCCTAAACAATATTCTAGCTGGGGCCATAACAATTGATTTTGCAATTTAAAAGCAAAACATTTCGTTTCTGCATTAAACCCTATGCTGTCACTACTAATTTTTTAAAAAATGAATTTTTTGAAGCCCTGGCTCCGAGGTTATAAAGCGTTTTAGTTGAGTCTGAGTGTGTCCCCAAGCATTTGATTGGTCAGATTTGAGCCTAGGCTCAAATCTGACCAATCAAATGCTTGGGAACGAGTTTAGACTCAAGTCAAAAGCTTATAACCTCAGAGCCTTTCCTTATCAACATGTATAACTTGCTATTAGTGCTTATCAACAAAACCTTACATACCTTGTCTGTTCCTGTTTTTACAACATCTGTACACTAGCATTCCTATAATGATAATGCCCAGGAAACCAAACACACCAAAAATGGTGCCCAGCACGATTCGAAGAGATCTCTCATACTCAGTGGCTGGCGAAGCTTTTGAAATGCTCACATCTGAAAAAGAAAAATTATAAAGAATTAATTATGAGACAAGAGCTGCATGCGGCCCTAAATCACTCACCTGGTACCCATGGTTACGGTCATGATGACATAAAAATTGAGCAAGTGGTTTCAGAAAATGAAGATTTGTATCTAGCTTTCACTTAAGCCATGGTATCTGGAAAACTTAATCATAATTATTTGAAGGAATCTGTTAGAGGGTCACCAGTGGATCATTTGTACAAAATTATTTTAATTTGCACAAGTAATTTCAAAGAAGTTTTCACTGTAAGCCATCATAGGTAAAATTATAACCCACCAACAGGCAGCCATGGCTTTTTAGCTAGAAAATTTATTTGAAGAAATCTAGCAAGCGTCACCCATGAATCATATGTGTAAAATTATTTTCATACAGACCAGTTGTTTCAGAGAATTTTTTATCTATACAGTAAATAACAACAAGTGGGCCTTGAAGGCCCTGATATCGCTCACCTGTTGTTATGAAGCCTGATAGCTTTCGTTTGAGTTTTACTCGTTTTAATCTAAATCCATTCAAATTTGTTGTATTGCATGTAAACAATTTTGGAATACAACCTCATAATGTTAGTATAGTAGAGTACATCAAGGGAAGATAACAAGAGCCTTTACAATACTGAAATGAAGTCTTTTCTAGCATTTCAAAGTATATCAAGGGCAGATAACTATTGCTACAATGATTAGATTTCAACAATAATTGCACTCCTTCGAGAACTTATATATATACTTTGTACTTGTACAAACTTAGTACTTTGTGTGCAAGTATAATCAAAATCCATTGAAAAACTGTAGTTGCAAGAGTGTAAACGCTGTAAGATATGGCATTTTCAGCAATTCAAGGGCTTATAACTCTTGACCTATCGGTCCGATTTCAACCAAAATCACACTTATTGGAACACTTATGGATATATACAATCTGAGCAAGTTTGAAAAAAAGACTGGATAAAAATTGTGACCTCTAGAGTGTAAACTCTGTTTAATATACATGTATATGGCATGTTCAGCAATTCGAGGGCAGATAACTTTTGAACTATTCGTCTGATTTCAATCATATTCAAAATCATCTGAACACTTATGGTCATTTAAAATCTGAGCAAGTTTGAGAAAGATTGGATTAACATTGTGGCCACCTTTAAATATGGCATTTTCAGCAATTCAAAGGTACACATATATCACTCGACCTAGTAGTCTGATTTAAACCATAATCATACTCATCTGAACTCTTTTAGTCATATACAATCTGGGCAAGTTTGAGATAGATTGGATAAAAAGTGTGGCCTCTAGAGTCTAAACACTGTTAAATATGGCATTTTCAGCAATTCAAAGGTAGATAACTCCTGAAGTATTTAAGTCCGATCTCAACCATAATTGAACACATTCGAACTCTTATAGTAATTAACAATCTGGGCAAGTTAGAGACAGATTGGATAAATATTGTGGCCTCTAGAGTGTAAACACTGTTAAATATGGCACTTTCAGCAATTCAAAGGTACCTAACTCTTGATCTATTGGTCCGATTTCAACCATAAGTCTTTTTCAACAGTATTTTAGTCATATCCTGACATCCAGCTAATTAAAGGTGATGGAAAATCCCAGATGCCCTTTAACCCATTACCCCATAAATACACCTTTTATGCCTTTAATTAATTCCATAAGAAATAGTTTCTATATTCTAGCAGATAATAGCTTAAAGAAGGCTGAAAGTAAAGCAGAATGCGCCTTAAGGCGCATGTTGCTTTACTTTCAACCTGCTCTAAGTGGTCACATATCTTCAAAACTAGAAACAGGCTATGGGGTAAAGACAATTTTACACCACCTCATACTTACCTTTAGGAGCCGTTGTAGAACCCATACTTGTACCCACTGAAATAGAAGAATACTGATAGTTAACCCAGTACCAAATATATACATGTATAACTTTTATTCATTCCTCCACTGAAGAAAACAGTGCCATATAATACAGTCATAAATATGCACCATTTCATAGCCAATGTAAAGTAAGGTTACAGTAAAGCAGAATGTGCCTTCATCCATTGACAAACAGATAAGCCTTTAATCTCTACAAAAGAAACTAGAATACTGACCAGTCAGAAAGGGTCCCACAAAAGGAGTCAGGAGGATAGAAAGGCAAACGAGAAAACTGCTAAGTTCAGCATATAGTATTACTGAGCAAAAAAATTGAATAAAGATGAATGAAAATACATAAAGAGGTAAAGGAGATATGGAGTGGTACTTAACTTATTACCAACATGGCCAAGATGAAGCACATGCAAACATAATTTGGCTGAAATAGGATAAAAACTGTTCCTGTTACAGAGTGGACAGGTCTAAAATAAGGGTGAAGCAGCACATTTCTAATAATTGAAGGACCATAACTCAAACATGCCTTCAGCAAGTTTGGATATTTAATAAACTGGACCCAGTTTTAACACAAATTAATATTTTCAACAAATTTGGTGAAGATCCAATTAAACTGTTTGAGTTAGAGAGCCGACAAGGCTGAAACAGGCAATTTTTAATAATTCAAGGGCAATAACTCAAACATGCCTTGTGCGATTTGGGAAGTTATCAAACTTGACCTTGATTTTATACAATAAACATTTTCATCAAGTTTTGTGAAGATCCGATAAAAAGTGTTTGTGCTAGTCTGTTAGAGAGCGGACAAGGCTGAAACAGCCATTTTTAATAATTGACAATGACATTCAAGGACAATAACTCTTGATATGCCTCATGTGATTTGTGTAATTATGGAACCTGACCTAGATTGTATACCAATAAATATATTCAGTAAATCTGGTGAAGATCAGATAAAAAGTCTTTGTGTTAGAGAGCAGACAAGGCTCACCTAGTCATTTTTAATAATTCAAGGGCAATAACTCAGACATGCCTTGTGGGATTCTGCTTGTTATGAAACTTGGCCTACATTTTATACCAATAAATAGTTTCAGCAAGTTTTGTGAAAGTCCAGTAAAAACTGTGTGTGTTAGAGAGAAGACAAGGCTTAAACAGCCATTTGTTAATAATTCAAGGGCAATAACTCCAACATGCTTTGTGTGATTTGGGAAGCTATCAAATTTGGCCTTGATTTTGTACCAATACACATTTTCAGCATGTTTGGTGAAAATTGGATAAAAGTTACTCAAGTTAGAGAGCGGACAAAAAAGTGTGACAGACTGACTGACGGACAGGGCGATTACTATAGGGCAAGTTTCATTTATACAGTCATGAATATACTCCATATGGCCGACATCACCAATCAAGCAACCAGAATTTTTCTTTTAAAAATTCTGGTTAAACTAGAACTATCACTAATGATGTTTAATACCCCCACAATCGTGCCTGTCAAAAGAAAAATACCTGATATGTACAAAAACTTTACAAAGACCAATAATAGATCTACGGTAGAATAAATGCAAATTGTCAAAAGTTCTGATAAAAAAATTAACAAATCCAACTAAAACTTTGAAATAAAGGGGCATACAGTGGAGAAGACATTATTCTTTCCTATTTCTGTGTTTTATGCTAATACTATTTTATTAGATGCCTATCTCATCTTTATAACGAAGTATCACATCCAGTTTCATCAGATTTCAGTCAGCATTTGCTGATAAACCATGCAGACAACTTGCTGAGAAACCATTCACTTGCTCTTAACCCATTACCCAATAAATACCCCTTTTTACATCTTTAATTTCTTCCTCTACTGAAGAAAATTGTTCCAATCCAGCCACGTAGCCAGGCTTGAACGAATGTTACGCACATCAGGAGCAGGGTGCGGGAGGGGGGTACCCCCTCCTGCTGGTGGGGGTCCGGGGGGCCTCCCCCGGGAGAAAAAAGTAAATTAGAAGTAAAATGGTGAGCTCTGAAGTGTGTTTAGAGGGATTTGGAGCACTGAATACGATCTATGAGAACTATACAAATGTGTCCAACATATAATTAAATTTTGTGATTAGCGGTTTTTTCTGCTAAAATAGTTTGACTTTTAGCCGCACGAGTGGTATATAAAAGAAGCACTGTAGTCTTTTATGATGTCGACTTAAATTTGTAGCTGTTGAGATCCTGAGTTTCCGAAACTCGAACTTGAACAAGACTGCGCGTTCAATAAACGCTTATGCCCCCAGTGGCATCCTTGACAATACATTCTGAATCTTTTCTAAGTCCAAATTAGGTCAAGGTCAGGGTCAAACTGAGCATTGGTGAGTTAGTAATGGTCCAAGGCAACAACTGTATAAGTATCAAAGCATTGAAGTCAGTTGTGTTGATGCTAGACGAAACGGTAAAATCTAGTTAACCAAGAAATAGCCTATTTAAAATTTTCTAAGTCCAAATTAGGTCAAGGTCAAAGTTTGGTGATGTTGGTGATATTGGTGAGTTGGTAGTGGTCCAAGGCAACAACTGTATAAGTATCAAAGCATTGTAGTCAGTTGTGTTGACGCTAGACGAAACGGTAAAATCTAGTTAACCAAGAAATAGCCTATTTAAAATTTTCTAATCTAAGTCCAAATTAGGTCAAGGTCAAGGTCAAGATCAAAGTTTGGTGATATTGGTGGATAGGGAATGGTCCAAGGCAACAACTGTATAAGTATCAAAGCATTTAGGTAAGCGATGTTGATTCTAGACGAAACGGTAAAATCTACTTAACCTTGTTACGGACGGACACACGGACGGACGTTCTTAGGAGACGTTGTTGTGGGGTTTTTTGCTATATAAACCCTAACCCTAAAACTAACCCTACATGCGTGATTTTGAACCCCACAATACTCTTTTTCAACCCCACAATCACTAACTGGCCAGGTTAATGACCGAAACGAACCCCATAAGGTAGCTCCTGTAAGCCCGGATGGACGGACGGACGGACAGGACAATTACTATATGCCCCGCATCTGTCGATGCTGGGGGCATAAAAATGCAAGTGGGGGTTCGGGGTCCTCCCCCGGGAGAAAAATGGAAATAAGAACTGAAATGGTGAGCTCTGAAGTGTGTTTAGAGGGATCTGGAGCACTGAATACATGTACAATCAACGTGAACCATACAATTGTGTTCAAAGCTCCGTTATAACATAACAATAAATTTAGTGATTAACATTTTTTCCGCTATAATAATTTGACTTTGCCGCACAAGAGGTGCATGAAGCAGCGTATTTTTTTTTCATGATGCTGATTTAAATTTGTAATTGTTAAGATCCTGAGTTTCCAAAACTCGAACTTGAAAAATGCAAGTGGGGGTTCGGGGTAGTCCTAGTCCGGGGGTCCTCCTCCGGGAAGAAAAATGGAAACAAGAACTGAAATGGTGAGCTCTGAAGTGTTTTTGGAGGGAATAGGGACACTGAATACGATCAACGTGAACTATACAATTGCTTTGAAGGCTCTGTTTTATTAGACACAACCTTATTTTGTGACTAATTTTTCCACGTCTAGAACTATTTGACTTTAAGACTCACGAGAAGTACACGAAACACTGTAGAAGTTTTTCAGGCTGCCAACTTTCTAGTAACTAAGTTCTTTATTTTCTGAAACTTGAACTTGACCGATGAAAGTGGGGTCCGGGGGTCATCCATACTCCTGACCATCATCGAAATAAGAACTGAAATGGTGAGTTCTGAAGTGTGTTTGTAGGGATTTTGGACACTGAATACGATCAATGTGACTAACGTTTATATTTCCAAGAACTTTCGACTTTTAGACGATTTAGGTATACACTGTACGTACGATCCTTATGTATATGAACTATGAAAAAGTGTTGGTGGGGGATTTTGGGCACAAAATACGAACTTTGTGATCCATACAATTTTCTTCAAAGGTTCGTTATATAAGATATAACATTATATAACTATTTGACTCAATGTTTAGACGCACGAGAGGTACATGTAGCAGATTACATGTAGCACCGTAGGTTTGAGCTGCCATCTTTGTAGTTACTAAGTTATTGGTTTTCTAAAACTTGAAATTGATCAATGCTGGAGGGGGGTCCGGGGGTTCTCCCCCGAGAAGAAAAATGGAAATTAGAACTGAAATGGTGAGCTCTGAAGTGTGTTTGAAATCTTCATTTTAGACTTTAAGGTCTAACCCCCCTTAGCCTTCGGTTTTTATGCCATTTTTGGCCATGTTTCATTTTTCATTTTTCAAAACTGATGTTACGCACGTGCGTACCGCTGGCTACGCCCCTGCAATTTATACTGCTACAAATAAGAATCATAAGAAATATTTTCTATATTCTAGCAGATAATAGCTTAAAGCAGGATGAAAGTAAAGCAGAATGTGCCTTATGGCGCATTCTGCTTTACTTTCAACCTGCTTTAAGTGGTCACCTGTCTTTAAAACTAGAAGCAGGTTATGGGGTAATGGGTTAAGTGTATGATAAGGGTTTTTAACAATGAAAACTTGTTTTATGTAGGGCCTTTCTCCAGGTTATCAATCTATTGATTTACAGTACATTGTTTACACATACTTGACTGGCAATAACAGGGTTGGCAATCGACCGGTCAATAAGAGTATTGACCACCCGGGCGGTCAATACTGGTTTTAACCGGTCAATACTGGTCATTAGTGGTCAATACCGGTCATTAACGGTCAATTGAAATGACCACTTCAAACAAACCTATGTATCATACCCCTAGCAATGTAAATTGTTGTTTAATATATACAGTACAGACAAACTGTACTGTTAAGGATCTTTTTTAAATAACAGTATGATAATTTGATGTTGTATTTCAAAGTTTTTCTTTAATGACCACAAGTGGTCTTTTGCCGGGTGGCCATACTTCAGTCGATGATCTAACGCCACTGTCACAATAGCTTAGTGGATAGTGTCATTGACTCGTAGTGCTAGGGTCGTTGGTTCGATTCAAGGCACTGTTTTGTAAACGTGAGCTTCAGATTTTTTTTTCGATAATTATATATTTTACTTAAAATAAAACAGTTATCGTTTGGGTAAAGAAAAACTTGCTGCTTAACGAAATACAGAAGTAACAAAGAGTGCTTTTTGCTAGAGAGAGCTTTGCATAACGTAATGTTGCTACAGTGGAAAAAACGTTTTTCTTTTCCAATAAACGCGTTTACGCTTAACTATTATTTCCATAGCAAACAGTTTGGAGCCAGATCAGACGCCCGGTAACCCGGTGTCTGATCAGACTCCAAACTGTTTGCCACTCAGATTAACATGAATAGCAAAAATTGTCGAAACTTGTCATGCTCTATGATTTATTGTTTTGCGTTTGCGTTTAAACGGGATAGAATAACATTTTCTCCACTGTATACGCATTTCTCTATCTAAGTTTCCTAAGGCAAGTTCACTGCACTTTATTTGATACAATTGCATGAATATCATAGTTTGTACATGTGTCTACCATAAAAAAGTTATAAAAAAGACACATTAAGAAATATTACAAAATTAACTCTATCGGGTATCGAACCTATAACCCTTACGTTGGTAGCGCAGATATATAACACTGAGCCATTACCGACTGTAGATATCCTTGTCAGATAATATAATCAAATTCGCGTCATCCTTGAATGGTTTATTTACAATACACTGTTTTGTTGTTTCCGGAAGATAAAGATAGCTTACGGAAAAAGACGGAATATTCAACAACCGACAGGTCAAACCCTAATCGACAATATAGCATGTCTGTGCAAAACAATGTGACAGTAAATTGGTATTGAGTCACAAGGAAGTTTCTCCACATTGATGTCAATTATCAGGTATATAAGGCAGAAGACAGCCTAACCCTTTTCCCAATAGAAGTGACTTTTAGCGCATTTAATTTATTCCTCCGCTGAAGAAAATAGTTCCAATTTATACAGTCATGAATATAATTCATAAGAATTATTTTCAGTTTCCTTGCAGATTATAGCTTAAAGCAGGCTGGAAGTAAAGCAGAATGTGCTTTAAGGCACATTTTGCTTTACTTCAACTGCTTTAAGTAGCCACCTATCCTCAAAACTAGAAACAGGCTATGGGGTAAAGCATTGTGAACCTTAACCTATGACCCCATAGCCTGTTTCTACTTTTGAAAACAGGTGACTACTTAAAGCATGTTGAAAGTAACACAGAATGCGCCTTAGGGCGCATTCTGCTTTACTTTCAGCCTGCTTTAAGCTATCATCTATTAGCATATGGAAAATATTTTTTACATTGCATATTCTTGACTGTTTAAATTTTATCTATTTTCTTCGATGGAAGAATAAATTAAAGACGTAAAAAGGCGTATATATGGGGTAATGGGTTAATCAGAAAGCTCCTTAGACATCTTTCTGTTTTACGTTCGCCTTGCTTTAAGCTGTAATATGTCTTTTATGCAGTTAATTAGCCTTCTTTTTAGTAGTCACACAAGAGAAGTTTTACTGTATTTAGTAAGAAGGAAGTTTCTAGTATATATATACAGAGCTCCAGATTAACCCATTGCATGCTGGGTAATATTTGGCAGCCATTTTAAAATGTCTAGTCTGTAGTCAGCGGGTATAACTCAAATATTTTCAAAAGATTTTAGCAGTTTCTGATAGAATACTAAACTAGCTGCAAACAGTTTTGATCTCAGATCAGGCCCCACAATGCGGGGCCTGATCTGAGATCAAACTGTTTGCCTAGAGGTACACCTAAAAGTGTATCCCGCATAAAATGGGTTAATGGTTGTCTGACTGTTGGGAACAAGTAAACATTGAGTCACACACAAGTGATAAATCAGCCCACTGCTGACAGGACAACTTGATTTAAAGCTACTGCTGTCTCACATTACTCCATAGATATACATTTTTACTCCTTTGATATATTCCTCCACTGAAGAAAATAGTTCCAATTGAATTCATGCATAATAAGAAAAATATTCTGTACCCTAGCAGATACATGTAGTAGCTATAAAAGCAGGTTTGAGAGTAAAGCAAAATGTGACTAAAGGCACATTCTGCTTTAATTACTTTCAACATATATGTCACCTAGCTGTCTTCAAAACAAGACACAGACTACGTGGTAATAGGCTAAGAAAGAAAAACAAGAGCCACATGCGGCCCTAAATTGCTCACCTGAGGAATTATTGTGGTATACTCAATGCAGTTTGTCATTGCATGTATGTGGACTGTTGCATGAAGACGTAACTCAGAATCCGTTTGTCATTATTACTATTTGAGCAATAAAGGTAAAATTGAGAAATGATATAAACAATCCTAATAAAGGGGGATCTAAATAATATTCATTCAAAATATTATAGAGTTCTGGAAAGTCACAGGTTTCAGAATCAGAGAAATTGTTTGTTTTTAGTTTTTCCAGTATAAGTCTGTAAAACTGGTGGGTCCATTTTTGACACAGGGGCTATGATTTGAACACTTTTGATAGAGGACCATAAGGCAAAGCTAGATGTCAAATGTAAAAGGTATATACTGGTAGGCCTGATGGTTTAGAGAAGAAGATTTTTAAAAGTTTTCCTATTAAAGTCTAGATATTAGTCAAGAAATCATCATGATTATTAATTGATTAACATTTCTCCATTAATTAATCAGGTTTAATCATTAATCATGCATTTTTTTTATTACTTTAATCATTATTTAACCGATTACTGATCAAATAAAATAAGAGCTGTCGGAGAACAGCAAAACTTGCCTAATGCAAACCTTTTTAATAGGTATATATCAATATAAAAGTGTATCAGTACATTGATATTAAAGCCACAAGGAACGTCCATTCCAAGCATCAGCTTCCTATTTTTAAATGCAAATACATGTATACAGTCCCCATAAGTCCACAACAGGTAAAATTACAACTAAATTCAAATTTTATTTCAATTTGAACTATCCAGAGCATAGAAAAAGCATTTTCAGTTGTAATATTATATAGTCGAACATTAGTATTTCAAACTTGTATCATTTGAACTCACTCATGTTTCTACAGATTTATTTTCAATATTTAAAGAGGCTCGCAACAGGATTTAGCATTAAAAATAGAAATTTGTAAATATATGTCCAATGCTTATATAAATGGATAAGAATTAGTTTATGATAAGAAATTCTGTTAAAAAATGCATTTCAAAAAAAAAAGAAGAACCTCTGGTGGGATTCAAACCCGAGACCCTCCATGCGGGGACAGACACGCAAAATAGGGGAACCTCTCAGACCTCTCGACTACGGGCTCTTTATATCTATGGTATCGATTTAACGTACTTTAGTGTGTAGCGATGTAGAGAAAATTATTCGGCTCGGGTTTATGTGTGAGCCAGTGTTCAATTTCTTTTGCGTCGTCAGTTGACGCAATGTATAAAACGATTGAAAATACCTAAAAAATGAAGATTTTAAGCCTTTTCTTAAGGATGTTTTTAGACTGATAATATTTTTCTAATGCCAAATGCACGATAATGCTACACATTTGGTTTTATTTGAGAATTTTATTTTATTTTTGCAAATACACCATCCGGTTGCGAGTGGCTTTAAATCTTGCATAAGGCAAATCATACATATCCATATTTCAAAGTTCAAAAGTGACTTAGCCATGATGATGTTTCAACTTAAATATGGATATGTTCAACTTAAGCGAGATTGAGATATCCAATTTCAACTGTATAGAATTTGTTTCAAAACAATGTGCTATAGCCTCATAACTTTTTTCTTGAAAACTGTTGTCAACTCACCTGGAGGGGAAGCCATCCTGTGGGGGCTGGTCCTATTCCCTAGTTAATTTCAGCTCCATCAGTGCCACCTGTGAAAACAACAAAGTTTACCCTTAAAATGCTGAATTTTAAAATGACCACATTACATGGACCCTACAGTGGTTTACAGTAAAACCTCTTTATTATAAAAACATCAGGGGCCCGTTTCATAAAACTTTGTGCAACAAAAACGATCGTAAGTCAAAACTTTAAAATACATCTAATTTCTGAATTCTCTATCTAATCCTGTTTTGTGACATCTCTTTGGAATCGTCATTACAAGACAATTCCAAAAAGATGCCACAAGACAGGATTAGATGGAGAAATAAATAATAACTGAGACTTATATAATCTGACTTACGACAACATTTGTCGTACTAAAGCTTTATGAAACGGGCCCCAGATTCTCCATACTTCATTAGTTGTTAGCATGCCTGGCTTGCTGCTGCACTTGACAGAAAGATTCAGCTGGACATGATCATCTTGGATTTCAGCAAGGTTTTTTTGTTTGTTTGACACAGTGCCTCACAAATTGTTGTTGAAAAAGGTCTACCATTATGGTAAAGTAGGTAACAGTTACACACACATCGATGATTGCAATCATTCCTCAGTCACAGAAAGGACCCAGCAAGTACTTGTTGAGGGCCAAGCATGGCAGACAGTCCCTGTCATCAGTGGCCTACCTCAGGAATTGGGCCCATTGATCTTTCTGATCTTCATCAAAGACTTCCCTTAGTAGGCCCTACAATGTTTGTTTCAATCGCTGATGATTGTGTCCTTTAAGTTTAACACCAACATTTAGAGTTTTAATTTGATCAAGTAAAAAACAAAGTTTTTGCAGGCTATTTACCTTTAGTACACCATTGAAATAATGCTTTAAAGTTATTCAGGAAACACTATTTATACATTAAAACTTCCAGGGTCTTCCCCAGAAAAATTGGAAGGCGCTGGGGCAGGGGCAGGGTGCGGGTGTTACCCCCTTCTGTATGTCGAAATTTTTTGAAGTTTTAATGTATAAATGGTGTTCCCTGAATCACTTTAAGCATTATTTCAATGGTGTCCTAAAGATAAACAGCCTACTAAAACCTTTGTTTTTATTAATCAATTTAAATTTCTTTCGTAGACAAAACGATGATATGCGAGATATTCAGATTATATATATTATGTTTAAATCATGCACAGTAAAACAATAAGCATGATTTTCTCGTCGTGTGAAGTTGAAAGATTGACAGCTATTTTAGAACGGTCACGTGAGAGTCACACGTGACACCATTGAAAAGGGATTATAACTGCCTCGGGCGGAACGCGATCAGAGGTATGCATAATTGTCTCCTGCTGAGAGACCCCATCTACCCCACGCTTTAATTAACATACTGATAAGAATAGTTTTACGACCGTTTAGCAAGTTTGATAATAGCACTGTTTCACAAGTGGGGATTTTTAAGGCGCTGGGGTCTCGGATTTTAAGCGCTGGCGAGAATTTAAGGCGCTGGGGCAATTGAGGTTCAGAAATTAAGGCGCTGGGGTACCCCAGCGCTTAAATGGCCTGGGGAAAACACTGACTTCTAAAAACTTTGACATGCAAAAGGGGGTAAAATGATCCCTGTTTTTAGGATGGACAGAAATATGAAAGCTGTGTGTTTACCTCCTCAACCACAGCATTGGTGGCTTACTTACAGCTGGGAGCCAACGCTAAGGTAACACTAAGGTTAGAAGGAAAGTTATTCTTGGGCCCACGTAAAAGATACTTAGTCAGGGCCTCATTTAGTTCAGCTGGTAGCTGGGTTTTTTGTTTTGTTTTGTTTATATAACCCGAGGTCCCAAACTCCGATGACTTTTCCCCCTATCAGATACCGGCAGCGATAAAAGCTAAAAAATGTACCAGAAACATCATCAACATATGCACTTACTTAATCAAATAATTCCTAAAGCCTTTTTGTACACCAGTGAAATTTGAATTAATACTAAAGCTCCACTAAAATCGTCCTTCAAACATGCATGTATTTCACTGTCAAATCTAGCCGCCATTTTGAAAGGGTACCTTGAACCGATGACATCAAAAACCCAGCAAATTAAGGCCAAGTAAAATGTAATCTTTAGGTTAAAGTCCTAGATCCCAAACAGTTTTTTAACTTAACACTTTTTTCAATGTTTTCAAATGAAAAAAAAAATCAAATAAACTAGAAATATCAATAAATTAAATATTTTCTTGATATTAATACTGGTCAAATATTGGTATTTTCCAACAGTCAGATTCTTGGTCAACATTGCCTAATTATAAATTTGTCCCTCAGTAGTCAGTATAGTTTAAAAGGTCCTCC
Source organism: Gari tellinella (assembly GCA_922989275.2). NCBI lineage: Eukaryota > Metazoa > Mollusca > Bivalvia > Cardiida > Psammobiidae > Gari > Gari tellinella. The sequence goes on from OV277858.1 coordinate 61,713,480, forward strand.
ATGAATATATCCTGTTCTCCTGACTGAACCACTGTTCTCTTTTACATATGTTTAAGTATTTGTGAGGGATGATGGTGAGTAATTTCTATTGTTATTCTTATTTAATGTGGGTGATGTTGATCCGAAAGTAATGCAAAAATGTGCTAATTCTTTGAATACTCATGATAAGGTGATTACCGATAAACCAAACAATAAAATGTTATTGGCCTTACATATGACGTATTTATAGTCACGTGACCTTCATTAAGAATAGACAGTACTTGCAGATGATGTAGTAGTAAATTAAATTCTGTATGTTTAAGGCATCAGATTCGTTGCTAAGATACAGGTAAGTTTGGGAATAGTGAAAATAACTTATTTTGTGTGTATATTCATAATCACATCGACAAAATTCTTGTATGTACCGCATTTGTCACTTGTGTTGTTTGGAAGATGAAATACGTTCATAGTAAAAACAAACCCCACAGTCGGATTTGTGATGTGTGCAAATCTCGCGCTGCGTGTGATGTAAACAAAAAGTAATCGGAATTTGGTACCCCACGGAATTAGGGACCTTGGCGATAATATACTACTACACACCCCTTTACGGCCTTCGAGTATTTAACGAGCAGGGGCACTTTTTAGGTGCACCATTAGGACTGCACCCGGCCGGTCACTTTATCCTGACACTGTGGCCAAAGTCATTAGTCCATTACTACCAATTTTTAAGTCTTTGGTTTGACCCGGCAGGGGATTGAACCCGCAACCTCCCACACTGCAAGCAGACTCTCTACCACTAACTTGACTAAGCCACGCAGCCGTTCTAATGAGTAGGAACACCATACTCATTATAGGTTTGGTGCTTAAATGAGTGAGAAAAGGTTGGATTTGTTCACTTTACTATTTTTGTATCTAGCAGGGTTCCAGATAAGAGGAGTATTTAATTTTTAAAAACTAATATCTTTATTTCTGCATTAAACCCTATGTTGTCACTACTCATTACAATTGTCTCTTTGAGGCGATTCTAATGAGTAGTAACACCTTATCTAAATCTGATTAAATACAGTGCAGGGCCAGTAACGGCATTGATGCACCGGGAGAAAGAGAGAGGTGCTTTAGTAGCACTGTTGGAGAGCCGACTTAAAGCTCTCCACACTGTCTGCACATACAATGCCTTCTTCAAGCTGGTTCCAATCAACAGTGGTTCTAACTTCTATAAAAGAAAGAGTTTTTTTGTAGTTGGTCACTATGGCCATGTTGGACCTGAAAACACTTGCTGTTATTATTGGCGGATCGGTCTACAATGTTTTTAGCTGTGAAGTCAGTGAATTTTTTAGGTTTGATCTGTCGTTTTTGTCTAAATGGGGTGAGGTAATTTGCAGGTGGTAAAGCTGGTAAACTGTTATTTTAAAGAACAGTGTAAGTCTGCTGTGTTTCCGTCTGGTTTGAAGTGTTGGCAAGTCGAGGTCTGTTAGCATACGGGTGAGGCAACCAGTTTCTCATGATTTATAGTCACCCGTGATGAACCTTGCTGACTGCCTCTAGCTGGACTCTTTCAAAATTCAAGTCGTTCTATTTCCGAGGATAGTATTGGGTCCCATACAACTGAAGAATACTCCAGCGCTGACCTGACCAAAGATATATATGCTGTCCTTCTGCATTGTTGGGGGGGGATGCAGTGTCTCAAATTTCTTTTAAGAAAGGCTACGGTGGAATTAGCCTTTTTAGTTGTTTTATTTATGTGAGATGTGAGAACCCCTTCTCAGGTCTTCTGATAATTGTCATGATTGCCTCAGATAAGGGTTATCCTGGACCTGCTTTAGGATTTGGTTGGCTAGGGTGTAGAAATGACTGGATCTGTTATTGACACTCATGAGGTAGCACTTCTTGGCATTGAAACGCATATCCCATGTCGAGGCACAGGCCTCTAGCCCACTCAAGTCCCTCTGCAGCATGTCATGATCTTCCTGACTCCGGATTGTTCTGTACCTTGATTACCTTGATCTTCGGACCATAATATTGGATGTTAGTCCATCTAGGCCCCTCTAGTGAAGTTCTTCGTTAATGTTCCATATACTGATAGTTTCTTCGTTAATTGTGCAAAGAATTAGTTACATGTTGGGTTAAATTTCTTTATGTTCCAATTTGTTGAGTTTAGTTTAGATTTAAAACTGTTGACTGATCTGGCTGAAACTGTTTCCTGTGGTAGGTTATTCCAGAAGTTGATAGATCTTTGTGAAAATGAGTGGAGACGGAGGTTATTTCTACACTTCTTCTTAGTAAATTTGAGATGGTGTCCACGTAGCTCACCAACTGCTAGTGAGAACATATTTTCCCATTTCAATTCATCAAAATTATGTGTTGCTTTGAAAATTTGAAGCATGTCATAACGATCCCGTCTATATTCAAGGGTAGGAATACCTAGTTGAGTCAGTCTTTCTGGATAATTTAAGCCAGCCAGGTCAGGCACTAATCTTGTTGCTCTTCTCTGAACACCCTCAATTCTCTTGATATCTTTTTTCAAATGTGTTGACCAAACACAAGAGCCATACTCCAAAACTGGACGAACAATTGACTTGTATAGTTGTAAAAACATGGTTTTATCCATATATTCAAAGGTACGGTGTATGATGCCTAAGTTCCTTTGAGCTTTCTTAACAATATTTGTTATATGCGTATCAAAGTTTAGATCAGAATCAAAGGTAACACCCAGGTCTTTTTCATGATTGACGTTTTCAATAGCTGTGTATGATTGATCCGAGTTTTTCATAGAATATCTGTAATTGTCATTATTATAGCCGATGTGCATTACTTTACATTTGGAAGCATTGAAAGATAATTTCCATTTATGGCTCCATTCACACAGATTATCCAAGTCCTTTTGTAGATTTTCGGAATCAGTTTCATTTTGAATAGATGAGTAAATTTTGCTGTCGTCTGCAAAGATTTTTACAATTCCTTCTGTTACATCTGGCAGATCATTGATGAAGCACAAAAATAGAATCGGACCAAGGACGCTGCCTTGTGGCACACCGCTTATAACATTTGACCATGATGAGGTTTCTGCTCCAATACGAACTTGCTGTCTTCTACCAGTGAGAAAATTTTGTATCCAGTGTAGAACAGGACCACGAATACCTAGTTTATGAAGTTTCAAAATCAGACGTTCATGGGGAACACTGTCAAAAGCTTTGCTAAAGTCAAGGTATATGACATCTATTGGGTCTCCTCTATCAAGTAGCTCAGTCCATTCATCAAGTATTTCCAATAGCTGTGTGGTGCACGATCTTCCTGGACGGAAACCATATTGAGAGTCAGACAGCAAATTGTTGTTTAATAAATATTTCATAAGCTTTTTGCGTATTACAGATTCACAGAGTTTACATATTATTGAAGTGAGGCTAATGGGTCTATAGTTTGATGGCTCAAGTTTATTGCCCTTCTTGAAAATTGGCGAAACAATTGCATTTTTCCATTCAAGGGGAAGAATTCCTGATTGAAGAGATGTTTTGAAGATCATGTATAACGGGTAGTACAATTCGTTTTGAGCTTCAAGCAATACTTTTGGGTGAATCCCATCAGGTCCTGGAGACTTATCCGACTTTAAACATTTCAATGCTTCAAGAACATCAACGGGTGAAAAATCAATTGCATCCAAAACATTTTCTTTATCATCATTGTTCAAATGTTCGCCAAGATCTTCTGTTCTTACAAAAACACTACTAAAGAAATTGTTTAGCACCTCTGCCTTGTCTTTATTTTCTGAAGCCGTGGAACCATCTGGTTTTCTTAAGTCACCAATTGTGTCTCTAGTTTTACATTTAGAGTGAACATATTTCCAAAAAGATTTGCCATTTTCTTTTAATTCATCAACAATCTTTTTTTCGTATGACCGTTTTGCTCGTTTTTTAGTTGAGGTACATTCGTTTCTACATGTGGCATATGCAAGATAATCTCTTGGAGAACGGGAGTGTTTATATTTCTTCCAGGCTTTTCTTTTTTTGTTAACTGCTAGTTTTATTTCTTTGTTTAGCCAGAGAGGACTATCATGGTGGTTCACAGAGCACATTTTTTTGGGTACATGTTCCTCTACTTTATTGACTAATTGATTTATAAAAGTGGACCACATCTCTTCTACATTTTTATTTTCTAGCAAGGTCTGCCAATCTGTATCTCCGAGATCCTTCCGTAGTTGTTCATAATTACCTTTGAAATATTGAAATCTCTCCGAAGCACGATTGTTATTGTCAATATAACTCGTAAAGTCAAAATGTATCATTGAGTGATCACTGTTACCCAAGGGTGGACCTATACATATTGAATTTGGATCAACCATATTTTCCTCATTGGTGAAAAGCAAATCAAGGCAACTAGGAACTTGACCGTCTCTGTACCTTGTAGGTTCACATATTTGTTGGTAAAGAAAGTTATCCAAAACACAGTCTAGGAACTTTGTTGCTGTATTATTTGGTGAGTCAGGACTTTGTAAAGTATTCCAGCTGATGTCTTTGAAGTTAAAGTCACCCATTAGCATGTAATGGCTATATTTTACTCACTGATAAACTAATGAGCTCATTTAGTTTTATATTATTTGTATTACTAGAGTTTGGGCTCCTATACACCATTCCCACCAAGATTAGATCATTCTTATTTGTTTTCATTTCACACCATACATTCTCTTCGAAGCCAACATGGTCAAACGCATCCACTCTTGTAGCATTGAGTTTCTTTTTCACTAGCAACATTACACCTCTATCTCCATCTCTAGAAGGGAAAAATTTATCATATTCTGGGAATATTATGTCTTTAATGTTATATTTGTCATATGAAACTTTAGGGTATATTTCACAGATGCCCACGATATCGGGTTTCTCAACACCTAAGTAGCCTTCCAATTCAGGTAACTTATTACTTAGAGAGTCAACGTTAGAGAAACATACTTTTAACTTGTTAGTTTCTCTTACATTTGAATTTTCATCAATGGTCTCACTATTGTCTGTGCTTACTTTGTCACTTCCACTGTCATTTTCAGGTAACTCATTTCTACGAGTATTAGCACTAGAAGAAGACTCTTTTGATTTTATAGTGTCATTAGTTTCACTTGAAGTGTCTTGGTGACTTGTGACCACTGACTTAGTAACTTGATTTACTTTTAACGCATTAACAATAACAGGAACTCTATTAGAACAGTTAACTTGAAACGCATTAGAACGATTAACTGGAAACGCATTTACATATACTTCAGGCTCAACATTTATTTCCTGTAGTCCCCCGGAATTACAGACGATTCGTCACCATGCAAATTCGTCACCAAAGCGATATATAGTAATGGCAAAAGACGATTCGTCACCAAAGACTTTGTATAGGGTATTTTCTGACCTGGTATATATATGATCAGGATCATTTTTCTGTTAATTGTATAAGTTCTATTGTTGAAATTGACAAGTATCGATAAGCCCATATGTATATTCTAGAATTTACAATTGTAATATATAAATTACTATAAGTATAAAAGATGAATCTATTGCCGAAATTTTTCGAAAAAAAGATAAAACTATGACCAAGTTTATTTATATCTAAATAGATTAAAGTAATTAGATATAATATACTAGATAAATAACATTCCACATGTGCATGTAAAAATTAATTAGCGACACGGATTGCAGCGGCAAAAACTTATTGTGTAATTAACGTTAATCCCTCCTGCTTAAGGAGGATCATATATGACCACCCTTATTACTGCCAAAGGCCCATTATGCATGAACATTGTTGCAGAAAGCTGCTATACGTGTTCCCTTATTAATGCCATCTTGCCTTAAGCAGCCAACTGTCTAAAACACTAATAATAGGAAGACTTTTCAAAGTAAATATGTGTTTAGGTTCTTGCACTTGAGAAGGGTGGATTGTTAAAAAAAACCTGTCTTAAAACAAATACAAAAGTATGTTCGCTGACCCTGGTTTTATTAAACTAATCTAAAATAAAAATGGAAATGCGAGATAAATCCTCTCTATTGTGTCCACAGAAATGAAGGTTTTTTAATCTAGCCACCACCATAAAACGGAAATTGACATGTATTTATTAATTGAGTGTTTTTTAAAATATTCGAATATGTTATTTAAAATGAATGCAAAAATGATCTAATTAATACAGTAAGAAACAGTTGGTCAAACGTAAAAGTTTGTTATATCTACCGCCAAAGGCAGATTACTTTAATTACATGTACATTGTTGTTAATCTGGTGTGAAATGTTGATTGGTAATTACCCGACCTGTTATATCTGTATTGATATTAAACTGTAAAAACAACAAACCAATTAATGTAACTATCATAGGCACACGTACAAAGGAATGTCATGCTCAGTGAACATACACGTGACAGTCAGTCACGTGCCATCAGGAACGTATATTAGATATAATCTACGTTCCTGGTGCCATTCAGTTTGAAACTGGATACTGATAACAGGTTTTCTTTGATTCAGGCTTCAAATGTCACCGATTAAAGGTAGTTATATAAATAGTTTAAAAATGATGAGAAAGTAAGAAACTAATTAAATACTTAATCCCATTTAATGTTGGACAAAAGTAGTGCAGTGGTAAGCTTAATGCAAGACCGTTACTATACGTGTGCCGATCAGTGTAAATTAATTCTGGTTATCTATGGTTTAGGTCCTTGGAGGCATTTGCAGAGGATTTTAATTGAGGCATGATTATTATCTGTCTATACCCTTATCACTGCTGCATTTAATTTTGTAAAAAATGCGAACTGTAATTTTATTGCACATCATCATTTATTATAATCTATCTCATTATACTATCAAATAATTCCATACAGAGTGTTCTAGAGATATGGACATATTTATATACATAAAGACCCACTTTTATTTGGGAAAAGCAGCCATGAAGTAAAGATGGATTTGCCTTCTGCTTTACTTTCATTTTGCTTTAGCCTACGTGACATCTTATATAGTAACTAGGAAGCGGGTGTGAAGATCTTCTATCTTTAATGTAATAAAGGTTTATATGATATGATATGATCGGTCTTGAGTATTTATTTCACCTATGAAGTTCTAAAAAGATAACACAGTTTCGATCCAAATATTTTCTGGCTCCGATTTATTTCCAAACAACGCTTAAACGTATTGGAATAAAATGTCATCTATAGTTTCTGGTTGCATTTTATTTCTTCCGCTTGACAAGCATTTTGGAGCCAGATCATATGTGGATCCAAACTATTTGGTAAAATATTACCAAATTGCCCATAGCGTAAATATAGCCATAAATAATTACATTTCCCGTATATCGGGCTCCTAACTGACTAACAAAAAATTGTCCGTATATATCAGGATCCAAACAAAATGTAAGTGTCAATTAGATCTACATAACGTGTATATTAACACTACAAAAAAGGTAATTAAAACACCTCTATGTGTGAACAATTATACTCATTAAATCAGTATATAAAATGTTTGTACTATATTTCCTTTGGTGACGAATTGACTACCCCTTTTGGGGCGATGGACAATTCGTCAAAGAACAAACTCGTCAAAAAGGAATTATAGCACAAAAGGGGTAGTCAACTCGTCAAAAAGGAATTATAGTACAAAAGGGTAGTCAACTCGTCAAAAAGGTTTTTGTATACTGATTTAATATCACAATATTCCAGATAGGGAATTAAAATAGTATTAGATAATAAAAAAATAATAAAAACTTCTGTTTTCTAATATTTTCGATTTCTAAGGGCAAACTTTCATTTAAAACAGTGTACGTAGACCCTGATCATAATTAAGGATTCGGCGCAATCAGATATAATTAAGGTACACATCGTGCAAAATGAGTGTCAATAATAATCGGTGATCGATTGACGACAGTAATAAGTTGAAGTTGAAAATGACAATGTTTTAATCTATATAGAGCAATCAAACACTGCCGGTAGCCCTTTGGTTCGGGTCTTCACTGTTAACAAACTAAATGTTTATCATCTACAGATTTACATTATGGGGCAAACTGTCAGACAGTGTAGACCATGATCATAAGGCTTCGCGCTATCAGATACATTATCAGTATTCAAACTGTTCGACACATGTTTGATCACTGAGCAATTCATTCCAGTGTACTTTTGCCTATGATGGTTACATTAATTGGTTTGTTGTTTTAACAGTTTAATACCAGTACAAATATAACAAGTTGAGTAATTGCCAATCGATCAACTTTTCACACCAGATTTACAACAATGCCCAGCCAATTAAAGTTATTTGCACGTGGCGCTAGAGATCTACCGTTTCTTATTAAAGCATTGCTTCTGTGTTAATTTTAGCATTAGATCAGGGTCTAAACCATATATATCCAGACTCAATTTTTTAAAAGATTTTTAAATAACACATTCTATCAAGGATAAGGCACGGGATACTTGCTTAATGTATGGGCGAGGGCATAGCTGATTTCTGCATTACTTTTGTCCTGATTTAAGCCAAACCTTTCTCTTATTTATATATAAATATCAATTATACTTAACCCTTTCCCCCATAGAAGCGCCTTTTAGCGCATTCAGTTTATTCTTGCCTTGAAGAAAATAGTTCCAATTTATACATTCATAAATATGTATAATACAAAATATTTTCTATATTCTAGCAGATGATAGCTTAAAGCAGGCTGAAAGTAAAGCAGAATGCGCTTAAAGCGCATTCTGCTTTACTTTCAACCTGCTTTAAGTGGACACCTATATTCAATACTAGAGATATGCTATGTGGGAAAGGGTTAAACACTAAATAAAATGTACACTCTATATAATACATTGAGAAGTCTCCCTATTATGGTAAAAGTTTAATTTTATTTGGACAAATCGACATCAATATTCATCTTACATATATTTAGATCTAGTAATTTATATCACGGAGTAAAAACTGTATTTACTCCGTGTTTTATATGTTCAGGCCCGTAGCCACGCTGAGGCACACCGAGGCACTTGCCTCGGTGAAATTTTGAAAAGTGACCAAAAATAAAATGAAGCAATTTCCGAAAAATTAAATTAGAAATCTATTAAAAAATGTATTAAAATCACTCAGAGTGAATTAAGACGACGGCTGCAAATCTACAGTAACATCACGTAACGTGTACTCTCTCGTGTGTCTAAAGGTCGAATAGCTCTAGCAGAAGTGGACGTAAGTGGCAAAATAATGTTATGTCTATAAATATACGCAGCTCACCATTCCAGTTCTAATTTCCAATTTTCTCCCGGGGGAGGACCCCCGGACCCCACTCTAGCATTTGTCAATTTCAAACTTCAGAAACTCAAAAAAATAGTATCTACATGAATCATATCGTAGTCTGAAAAATACGGTGCTTCATGTACCTCGCGTACGTCTAAAAGTTGAATATTTCTAGCAGAAACCAATTTTAGTCATAAAACAATGTTAAGTATAGCGGAGATTTTAATAAAATTGTATGGTTCACATAAGTCCTTTTCAGTGTCCCAAATATCTCCAACTACACTTCAGAGCTCACTATTTTAGTTCTAATTTCCATTTTTTTCTCCCGGGGGAGGACCCCCGGACCCCCACTAGCAAATTTCAGAATTTCCAGAACTAAGTAACTACCAAGTCCCCAATCCGAAAACTACAGTGTTTCATGTACCTCTCGTATATACGTCTAAGAGTTGAATATTTCTAGCAGAAAAAAAAAATGTCTCAAAATATTCCCACCACTCTAATAAATTTTGTTAATTTCGAGTTTCAGCAGACTCAAACACCTTTCAGAAATTCAAGAACTTCAAATTCAAGATTCTAACTACAGAGTTGGCAGCCTAAAATGTACGGTGCTTCCGGTACCTCTCGTGCGTCTAAAAGTTGAAGAATTCTAGCAGAAAACAATTTTCGTCATAAAAGTATGTTACCTCTAATATAAAGTAACATAATTGTATGGTTCAGTGACATCAGATAGATCGTATTCAGTGCCCCAAATACACTTCAGAGCTCACCATTTCAGTTCAGATTTTCATTTTTTTTCCCGGGGGACGCTCGGACCCCCGCCTTAAAGCGCATTCTGCTTTAATTTAATCTGCTTTAAGTGTTCAACTAGAAACAGGCCACGAAGTAAAGGGTTAATAGCGATATTTTTGTTTGTAGAGAACAAGGAGTTCGGGGATCACACGCATTTATCGCTGTTACTTTTCCGTATGAAAATGTATTAGTGATACAATATCTGGTTTACAGGATGAATAAGTTGCGTTTTAACGCACTACGACACAAAATAGGTCATACAGCGCCGATGAATAATGATGATTACAAGAAATTTTTAGAATTTAAAGAATGCAATTTTAAGAAAAAACACCCCAAATATACGCCAAATCGCACCCTCGAAAAAAAATTCTCCGGGGTGCATGCCCCCAGACCCCCCTAGAAAAGATGTGCCTCAGTGCTTTTTAGTCTCTGGATACGGCCCTGATGTTACAACTTTAAATGCTAGAAAACCCAACACAAAATCCTTTTTGACGAATCGTCTTTTGCCATTACTATATATTGCCTTTTTGACGAGTTTGCACTTTGACGAATCGTCCGTAATTCCCCCTTTTGTACTATAATGCTTTGGTGACGAATCTGCATGGTGACGAATTGTCCATCATCCGTCCCCCGACCCAGTACTGCTATTTGCACCAGGTGGGCTATTATCAGGCTGTGTTACCTCCACGATTTTCTCTCTTCTGATAGCCCATTTTTGGTCAGGAAAATCCTGTCTTGTTTTCAGCAGAACTTTGCGCAGCTCTAAATTCTGTTCTCTTTATATCTATCTATCTATCTATCTCTGGATACTGCCAACCCCTCTTGCGAGTATTATAGGCAGGAAAAAGTGCACGTCGGAGTGTTAGTAAAGTGAAAGAGTAAAAGGTCCTGGCAATAATTGTTGTCAGGAAAGAGTGAATCTAAAGGATCAACTATTCAACAAGATCAGTTCATTAAAATATTAGTTAAGTGAAGGTTCTTAAAAAATGTGAGGTTAAAAACACTGCATACGAGGCTAATACTGCACTCCTACCACTGCCCTTTTAAACTGATCAAAATCAGAAAGGGTAGCAATATCAGTAGGGAGTTGATTCCAGAGAGTGATGCTGTGGGGGAAAAACGAGTATTTCTGATAGTCTGAATTTACTTGAACTTGTCTTAATGTTAGAGGGTGCATGTGCCTTGTAAATCTGGTGGGTGTTTGTATGTATTGTGGTAGAGGCACAGCAACTAGGTTGTAATAAATCTTGAAGAACATTATCAGTCTACAATCATATCTACGATGTTCTAGGGACCTCCATCCCAAACCCTCCTGCATAGCGGAGACACTAGAGAGAGGGGAGTAGTTGTGTAGCACCCATCTGGCTGCGCGGCGCTGGACCTTTTCTACCCTTTGTATGGCAGTTTTTGTGTAGGGGCACCAAACTGAAGAAGCATACTCCAACTGTGGCCGGACCAGGGACTTGTAGAGAAAGAAGGCAGCCGGACTTGCGATGTGACGGAGGACCATAGGATTTGGTACTAAAATGAGTGAGAAAATGTTGGATTTGTTCAGTTTATCCGCTCTTATCTGGAACCCTGATCTAGAGTCATGCATGAAGCCCAGACCTTGACAGCTGACCAGACACAATTAGAAAATGTCAACTGCGATCAAGTATGGTGTCCCTTCTTCCTTCGGCAAATTTGTTATCCAGGCAAATTTCAATCAAATTCAACGACAGCCACTTCAATACATATCAAATTACTGGCATTATTACCTATGATTTTTATAACTTGCGAGAAACATGTTTTCGAGAGATGTTTTTGGAGATTTTTTTTTATTGACAAGTTCTCTGTTTTCCCCGGAAGTATGATGAGATGGTGCCATCTAGTGGTGTAAACTCGAACAGAGTGACATCCCCTACCAGGGGAAGTAATCGGTTGGGTCTTAAAAAATCCTACCGCCGAACCCGAACCCAAACTCCCGAGCCGTTACGGAAATAGCCAAGTTGTTTTTCTAAATTCACTTTTTCGATTTTTTGTGTGTGTCTATATCATTCATGTGATATGAAATCGACATATTTTAACTTTTTCCGAAATATTTATAGGCTGTAATAAATAATTTTCGAGAACTTATAATTTTTTAATGTTCAGGGGGTATGAAACTCTCTATTTTAACAAATTATCGCTCGTCTAAGCAAGATAAGTTCATAAAAACATATTTTTGAATCACTAGAATGGTACAAGGTATCAGTGTGTTAAATTATAGTGAAATAATGAAATGCCTTGGTATTTCAAGTCTGGAATACAGAAGGACAAATGCAGATATGATACAAGTCTATAAATTCATCTCTGGGAAAGATAAAACAGATCTGGAAAGGCTACTTCCTGATCCAATGCTTGCATCTGGCATAGGAAGATACTCAAGTAGGGGTTATTCTAAGAATTTTTTAAGAATAGATCAAGAACGGAGCTAAGAAAATCAGTCTTCAGCCAAAGGGTAGTAGATGCCTGGAATAAACGGTTCTTGTTGCTAGGTAATTTTAGCAGTAGTATATGGTTGCCACGGTAATAATATTGAGTTGAGTTGAAGTTTGTAATTAATATATGAAAGTTATGTTAGACTCCCATGATACCTTTAGTATTAATGGCATGTCAGTAAACTCGATCATTATCAATTTATGTAACTTTCTTTTGTTATCTTTTGAACGCGCACTTTTGTGTGTGAGAATATGTTTTAAGATTAATATGTTCTTCAATTCTAGTTATTTCTCCCATTTGTTACCATGGCAACCAGTTTAGTTGAACGATTCAACTTTTTTCATTTATATTCTAAAGTTGCCCAGCAACAGAAGTTCTGGTCCAAACAGCAGAAAGTAGATATATATTTGAAAAGTTAATACTCCGTCGTTTACACTGGCTTACAAAACACACTGTGGTGTAATTTTGTGTTCGCCAATTTTGTTGCATCACAAATAATGTAAAAATATGTTGTAAAAAGCCAAAAGTTCGTAGGGTGGCGAATAATTATGTCCCATGACTGTATACTTAAATATATTGTGGTAAACATTTAAGTCATTTTGATAATTTAAGAACTGCATGGAATAGGTGTAAAAAGAATCCGAATCAGGCACTAATAAGATGGTTTATAAAACATCTATGAAAACTTAAAAGATGAATAACATTGCGTTATTTTGTACAGTATATATATGAAAATCTTGAACCTACTGCGAACAACTCGAGCGTGATCGAGATGAGAATGAATTTAGATGTCTCATTGTTTAACCTCTCATACTGATACATATGACAGCTAAATGTTTTTGGCTTATTAATTTTTTTATTCTGATATCGATATTAATATAAATGTTTTAGATTTTGACATATCATATTATTAATGGACAAACGACTATTCACATCCACGTTGGTAACAACGTCATTGAAATTAGTCAACTGACCAATTAACTTTCCACGAAATTCCTCTTTCAGTGAATATTTCCATTAACATGAAAATACGGTTCATCTGACGTAGCATACTGGTGAATGTTACTATCAAATACAAATGACAGAGGCGCGTGATCTGGCCATTCATTGAAATCTTCCACAGCAAAGTCAGTGGCATATCTAAAATCAAATTCTGTCAGCAATAAATAGTCGATCATGCCTGCCCCGTGCTTATTACAAAAAGTGTAGGATTCTACATCACAATCCGTACCCAGTCTGCCATTAGCTATTCGTAGACCTGTAGATTTACAAAGTTCAATAATACTATGCCCGTGAGAATTACAATGTTTATCTATTGAGGTTCTTCCCATGTGTTTGTCGGGAACATAATCGGGCTCATTTAAAAAATAATTTTCCCTGTCATATACTATGAAATCGTGTTCACTGCCAAAACGCCCATTAAAATCACCTGTAATAAATATTGAGCCTAAATTTTCGAAATCACATATATCGCTCTGAAGGATTTGAAAAAGGTCTATACACTGTGAACATTATATGCAGGAGAATCCTCACACCAAATATTAACACCACAAATATAAATATCACGATCAACAAAACACGATTATCTCACGCATTCAAGATGGATTTCAGTAAAAACCTAGAACCATGATTGTCTTGTTTGAATCAGGGATAATAAATAGTCTATTTATTATCCCTGTTTGAATACCAATAAAAAAGAAACTCTCAAATTTAAAATAGCAAATTTACTATAAATGTCTCGCTGAAAGGTTGAAACAATATGTCCCAACTAAGTTGTACGGAGGTTTAAATATTATTTTGATCTCTGCGTATGCAGCATCTGATCAGAGTCTGTACTGTTCGTTTTTGTCCCATTTATGGGACGCTAGGCACAAACTATAAAGGGTTAATAGAAAAATTGCAATTAAGTTTTACTGTTTAGTCCAATCTTGACTATTTAGGGTTGATTCTAACATGATAAGAAAATGACAAACAGTGCAGATTATGTTTGCATAGGACAGGTGTGCTCTTTTACAGGTACATTGTGAAATGCTAACTACAAGTATACACTCTTCGCTAGGATTGATTTTTTTAACCCTGGCCTTTACCCCATAGCTGTTTCTAGTTTTGAAAATAGGTGATTACTTAAAGCAGGCTGAACGTAAAGCAGAATGCGCCTTAAGGCGCATTCTGCTTTACATTCAGCCTGCTTTAAGCTTCCACCTGCTAGAAGAGAATTTGTTACTTATGATTCATACTCATGACTACATAATTGGGAACTATTTTCTACAGCGGAGAAATAAATTGAATGCGGTAAAAGGCGCTTCTATGAGGGAAAGCTTCGTGCTAACGTTGCGACAGTTATCGTCCGTATATGGTCTGTGTTGGACTGATAGCGACCGATCCTAATATTACTGTAACAGTAGCCCACATAGATAATTATGGCATATATATTAACCCATTACCCCATAGCCTATTTCTATTTTTGAAAACAGATGACCACTTAAAGCAGGTTGAAAGTAAAGCAGAATGCACCTTAAGGCACACTCTGCATTACTTTCAGCCTACTTTAAGTGATCATCTGCTATAATGCAGAAAATATTTCTTATGATACATATTCATGACTGTATATGTTAATTGGGATTACTTTCTTTAGTGGAGGAATAAATTAAAGGCGCAAAAAGGCGTATTTCTGGGGTAATGAGTTAAACACGTATAACGCTTCTCCAGCTTAATAGTCCTATATAAAACTCCGCCCACTTTGAATACCGATCATCTGAACTATTACACTGGCTATAATGAAGTAACGACACAGGGCTTCCATAAGCTGACATGAAAAATCCTAAGATTTCCAAATTTGCATTTTTCAAGTGCTATTTTACGAATTGTACCTTTACCCCATCGCCCGTGTCTAGTTTTGTTGACATGCGACTACTTAAAGTATGCTGTATACTAGGTAAAGCAGAATGCGCCCTAATGCGCATTCTGCTTTCCTTACAGACTGCTTTAAGCCATAGGTGGTTCTCTCGAGTTGGTAATATACACTACTAGAGTCTATCTATTTATAGAACAAGGTTGTATATAAATAGAGTAAGGGGTACAAAAAAAAATTCTCGAGAGAACCACCTATGCTTTAAGCTATCATGTACTGGAAAAAATCCGATTTAGTAAAAATCCGGAGAAATGGCAGCCCTGAGGACAACTTCCAAAAGAAAGGACACCGTCATGTTAGACAGATACCTATACGAAAATCGGAGCTGCCTGATCTGTGTCTGCACAACTTTCAAAAAGCGCGAGTATTTACTTTAAGAGAAATGTGGCAACTAAAACATGTAAAATACGTTGAAATGTGTAGTCTTGCAGATTAGACCGACTTTCAGTACACCTTTACGTTACCGTCTGTCAGTAATAAAGCAGTACCGTGATGTACAAGGACTAACTGAAGACAGTAAAATCCCTCTATTACGAAAACTAAATGAGGCTTAGCTTTAAGACAGTATATTGCTTAAAGCAAGATGAAAGTAAAGCAAAAGGCCCAAATAGAAACCTCCTGCTTTACTTCAATCTCCCTATGTTTGACAGCTTCAGTTAGTGCCGTTTCGGTGGTTGTAATATTTTAGCGTGATTTTACAGTACAACAAAAACCTTTCTATTCCGACCACTAAAACAAGGCTAAATGATTTTATAAAAGACAAGGGACAGCTGAAAACAGGTGAAAGTAAAACAGAAAGCTCAAACATGACCTTTTGTTTTACTTTCACCCTTCTTTAAACAACCACCTGTCTTCAATCACCTATTAATAAAACATTTATTGGTCGTAATGGAGCGGTTTTACTGTCTATATAAAAGCGTTCACGCGGTACTATTATCATGTGAAATGGTTCCATGTCACTCATGTTCCCATGGCAATGTTCTGATTATTACAAGTCAGTGACTGATAAGCTCTCTAGCGAAAGGTAGGACATTTTCCTTTCTATTTTGCGTGCTATCAAACATTCAATAATTTTTTTAGATTTCAAACCCATTCCTCTAAAGATACACCTTTTTACGCATTTGATTTATTCCTCTACTGATGAAATTAGTTCCACTTGGTACAATCATGAACGCGCAGCGTAAGACTTATTTCTACATCCTAGCAGACCATGGTAGCTCAAAGCAGGCTGAAAGTAAAGAAGAATGCACCCTAAGGCGCATTCTGCTTTACCTCAACCTGCTTTTAAGAGGTCACATGTTTTCAAACTTAGAAACAGGCGATTGCGTAAATGTAAGATAAGCTAAATTAATGCGAAAAACCTTTTTAAAACGTTTTCCGTTGTTTTTAATGTAATGTCTACGTATATGTTTTTAGACAACCAGAGTGTCTTCTATTCGATACTCGCTTAAAAATTAAAATACATGTACTTGATTGACCCATATTGTGCTTGATGACTTCCAATTAAGCCTTTGAGTATATAACGAACGTCTTTGATTTGCAACTCTGTACTTGTAACTTATTGTATTGATGTATTGTGGACTGGTGGCCTTTATTTTCAATAAACTAGCTTGTATTACTCAACGTCTCGCCTGGATCAAAACTGTTTGCAACAGTTGTCACGAGTTCGGCCGGCGCATGCAGAAGTTTAACTCTTTCCTCCCTGAAACTTCAAATGGACAATCCCAGTTTCCATTTAAGTATAGTCCATTTCTGACTTTTAAGGGTTGTTTTTGTCAATGTTTTGTATTATGACAAACAGGGAAGACCCAGATCAGAGGGCTCCATAAGGAGCCCTCTGATCTGGGTATTCACTGTTTGCATAGGACAAGTGCACTTTTCACATGTATACTGTTTGAAAAGGACGCCTAAATGCGGGACTAGGATTCAAAGGCTTAAATAAGATATACAAATAGGGTTATCAGAAACATTTCACAAGACATCCGAGATGTCAAAGTTGTTATCACCGCAGACTGACCTACTTTGTAATGGTCGTACAGCGGGAACACGTTATTATTTTTACAGTTTTAACGTAAACGAACACACAAACGCATATATACGTAGCAATACATAAACAAGAAATATCTTTAAAAAAGATATTCGGCGGAATAGGTGGTGAAAGTAATGATGTATATGGAATTGATTTTATCCAAGTTCAATAAATAGGATGGTAAATCAGGATTTTAAGCTTAATATTTATCAAATAAGACACGCGCAGTAATCTACGACCACATACATATAATCAAAGACTGAAGGTCTTGAGTGTCGCCAAGAATGAGTTTTTGCAATCATTAAACTACTGGATCTGAGGTTAATCATTAGTTTGTTAAGGCAGTTGGTCTCTCAAAGATTGAAGGTGAAAGTACAGCAGAGAGCATTTACACATGTTTATGCTTTTGATCGGGCTACA
The DNA here is from genome assembly GCA_922989275.2 of Gari tellinella. NCBI lineage: Eukaryota > Metazoa > Mollusca > Bivalvia > Cardiida > Psammobiidae > Gari > Gari tellinella. The sequence continues at coordinate 61,731,274 of OV277858.1, forward strand.
TTTTGCTGCAAGTTGTCAGCTGTTTGTCAGCTGTTTTTATTCCATCAATAAGTACTTTTTCAGAGGTGGTTGTAGAGAGATTTACAATTCTTGACAGAAGGTACAGTTTACACATGGATCTACTGCTTGGTTCACAGGGGGGGGGGGGGGGGGGGGGGGGGGGGGGGGGGGGGTCAAATTTCCACTTCCATCTTTATAAGCCAATTGAATTGCACTTACTTCTTCCTATGGTGTGACTGAAAGTGATGAGAATTTTTAAAGACAGATCTAGATCACGGAAGTATACTTCCATGTCTAGATCTACGTGTATCATTTTTATTTTGTAATTTGTAGATACCTAGTCCACATGTGCACAGTTACATGATATGGAGCTATTTCTCGTCTTTGCCATATCCAGGGACGACAACTGTCACAAAATATAATGTCGTTCCAAGGGTTCATTAATGAGACTAGCAGATACCATAAATTACTAAAATTCGTATGTGTGTGCTCTTTTGTTAGTTGTTTATACATTAAATATGGTTTGATTGTTTAAATATTCTCAATCACCTGATTTTGATTTGAGATTTTTGGAAAGCACCCCCGAAATATGCCGAATATGAATTGTTTGAAACGACCCCTAAAATGAGAAATTCATGTTGCCACCGGTAAATAAAGCAAACTTGTGTCCGCTTCAAGAATTCGTGTATGGAATTTGTCTTGTAGAGTTAGTTCTATGTTCTGATTTATTATAAAAATATCTACAAAGTGTAGCAATGTACGTTTTAGGTATCTACGTGTTGTTGGGTTTTCGCATTTAACCAAGAGATTGCGATCGCGTTAAAAAAATCACGGTTTGTTTACATTTGAGGTCACAGAGATGCGCATGCGCTGGGGGAAAACGGTGTTAACACAAAAAATACCCATCATGCTCGAAATCTTTTCGATATCTAGGTTAAATTCAAACGCCAGTTTTCTCGTAATCTCACTGAATTGTTACTGCTATTCTTTCTTTTTCATATACTTGGTACTAGATTAAAATTATGATCAATTCTATTATGAACAATTTCGTTCTGATTTGCAGAACGCATCAAATCATTGCCGAACTTGCGACAATATGTCATATCTTAAAATAGAAACACTATGTCATTCAAATCACTACCTAACGGTCGGGACACGTAAAATGTCTCGGTTATAACTCACTAGCAGTAGCGGAAAGTCGTGTTTACTACTGGTACCGCTACATAGCAAATCAGCCTATAACAGTCTGTTTCTCTTATTTTACAAATTTGTAAAAGTCAGTAGTCAAGTCTAACCGCTACCCAATCAGACTATTCGATTTTAAGCACGTGTCCTTAAGCTTTCATTTCTGGTCATTCACGATTGGTTGGGCCATATAAGGTTTGAGGCTCAAGGAGAAATCAGACAGCTCCGCCGAAAAAGTACTATGCAACTTTTAACGATTTATTTTAATTTGAGTGGCAAACAGACCAAGCATAATCAGACGCCGGGTTCATTAGTTATTAGTTTAGTTAAAAGCGGACTGTTTACCCGATGCTTTTATCTGAAGCAAGAACGGTGTCACAGTAAGTGACAGAGGTCCCCAAAACGTTCATAGTCATTAACCCCTTCACTGCCGTGACGTCAATCAATTTTAAACAATTGTCGTCTGCTTTTATTTCTCAAATTTAATTTTTAGGTATATTGATCTAAGAAATATTGGAATGAGTGTCAAACAGTAAGGTCCTGATCAGACACCGCGTTACGCGGCGTCTGATCAGAATCCAACCTGTTTGAAAATAACTATTGTACTCAGGGTAAGGCAGTGAAGGGGTAAACTGCATTTTTACCTGTAAATATACTCATACACAGCGCTTCAAAATGGCACGTAACACTCCGTCATCTCAAGATGTTTTCGAACACTAAATACTGTATTTCTAGCTAATGTGGTCAACAAGGTCAATGTCACTTTGATCTGTAAACAAGGTGCACCAAACATACCAAATTTGATATCGCAAGCCTAGTATATACCCATATATATACTGGCGGCTCAGCTTCAGCTGCTATAAAAGATGGGGGTGCAGGGATATTCATATCCTACATATCTGGAAGGTCAGAGACAGTCAACATACCAACAGGCAAGCACTGCACAAACTACAGAGCTGAAGTAGAAGCAATACTACAGCCATCAAGACTGTTGAAGGATCATCAGAACGTTGCTCAAACCTGGTCATACTAACAGATGCTCTGTCAGTCCTTCAAGCATTTGGTCATTCCAAACTGCCTGTTTTGACCAGAGCACTCCACAACCTCAAAAAAGACAGGACAGCATGCCTCCAATGGATACCAGCCCACTGTGGAGTCCCTGGAAACGAGAAGGCAGATGTTCTGGCCAAGCTTGGAGCCACAGGAATTCAGCCAACAACTGCAGTAACACATCAGGAGAAAGCAACAGCTATAAAGTCCATTTTACCAAAGATGACTACCACCTACTAGACAGATGGGAACAAGTTATCATCATCAGGCTACGCACAGGGCACAACCGCCTAAATGCACACATGAACACCAAACTTAAGCTGTCCCCATCTACCCTGTGTTGCTGTGGCCTTGAAGACCAAACTGCAGAGCATATTCTACAACGTTGTCCACATCTTGAGGGAAAAGGAAATATGTGTGACCAGTATCTACCTCGATAAAGACGAAACTAAACGGAAAGGTGGGGGATCTCAGGAAGACCGCATCCTTCATCGCTGGATCTGGCGTGACTGTGTAGTCGGTGAACTAAGTAAGTATATCGCAAGCCTAGCTGATGTGGTATAGGAAATATAACTCGTACCAAAAGGACACGGACGGACTGACGGACGGACTGATGGACAAAGCACGGGCAACCCAATCACTATATGTGCCACCAAGGAAATCTTTGTGGGAATAAAGGACATGTGTTTAAGATTGTGTATGCTAGGGGCGACTTTGGGATAACTGTTGTAAACGAGAAAATGAGAAGCAAAGTAACTCGGAACCAAACAGTTGGATACTCCGATAACATATTCTGAAAGAAAATGTCTTTTGTCAACTTTGCTTATTGTTGCAGACGATAAAGTTTGCAGACGACACTTACACAGCTACTCTTCTTCACTTCCGGCTCACACACTCATCTCTGTCGCAGACTATATTTCTTTTGGTGTATTATTCTAAATAATGATAACGTTTCAGTCTCTACCAGCGTCGTTAACAAGAACATGTACCAAACACACTGTACTAGAATCTAAAAAGTCAATCTCGTGGCCTACAATAGCTTAGTGATTGTGTTCCATGTTTATTGGCCATAAATATATGAAATTCATCAAATGGTGAAAAGCCACTGAAACAGTTAACGATTGATTGATTGAGTTGGCTTTTACGGCACCGCGACACGCGAAATGGCCATATGGCGCCGAGAAACAAACAGTTGAAGATGTAGCGGGTTCAGTTGCTGTTTAGGTTAGCAGTTTGTGCCCCGTGTGCAGCGTGCAGAGTGCAGTAGAGAAAACGTTTTCTTTCAAAATAACCGCGTTCATGCTTAAACTATTATTTGCAGTGCAAACAGTTTGGAGCCAGATCAGACGCCGGGTAACCCGGCGTCTGATCAGGCTCCAAACTGTTTGCCACTCAGATTAAAACTGGTAGTCAGACTTGTCAAAAAGGTGTCATTCTCCATATTTCATTGCAATTCGTTTGCGTTTGAACGGAAGAAAAACGTTTTCTCCACTGTATATCAGACCGGTAGCCAACTAGGAATCGATGGCCATCGACGGCCATCGATTTCCTTACTGAACTCACGGCTGTGGTAGAGGGATTGGTACAATCTCTGCCAACAACCACGTGCACAAAACCGGCAAAACCAAGACGAACCATCAAAGCTACCAGATTTACAGACTTTAGTACAAACAATATAAATGTAATAGAAAATCAAATATGAAACAACACTAGAGGGCTTGCAGTCCCAAATAGCAAAACCCCTCAATACAAACATTCATTCTCTGTAGACACTGTGATACATTGGAACAAATTGCCAGACAGCATAATGCATGCTGATTCCGTAGAGGCTTTCAAGACAGTCCTACGTGATCATAGCCAATAATTTTAGCTATTGTTCTCATCGTCGTGTATAAGTCTTATAGGATTCTACGACGTATTAGATTAAGATTCAGGCTTACTTTCATAATATACGAAATAGTTCTAAGAGTTGTCTCTAATATTTTACTAATTTTCGATTTAAGACTATAATTATTTTTTTTTTATAAATTTTACATAAAGAATTACTTCTGATTTTAATCGGAATGTTTTATTACTTAAGGATTCGGGATCTCCAAAACATGATATTGCCTATTGCAAGGTAAAAGTAATACAGAAATCTCATTTAAGAGCTATCTGTATTACCTTTGTCCTGTTTTAAACTGCTATCTTTACATAAACCTGTTATTTATCGTGCTTTACGTGACTGCTTAACACAGGTTAAACTATGTTTGTGTTCTTTCGTTGAAGGATAATACAGAGACGACCATGGCCAAGAACGTCCTTCAGCTGTCTACACTGCTGTTTGTGATTACTGGTAAGCGATGGGGGGAAATCTTAACACACTCAAACCTGCATTAGCGACCATTAACAAAAAGACATACAGTCGAACTTCGATATCTCGACCTCTATTAAATCGAAACATCCGATATTTCGAAACATGAATTTGATTATTTCAAGCTCGGTTAAGATGAACATACACGTGTTTCAAAGTTAAAACGCGGCTTATCCGCGTTTTAACTTTGAAATACGGGTATATTCGAGTTAATCTAGTTCGAGATATCGAAGTTTTACTGTACTTGTACGTCTGTAGTATTCAAGACAAATGGCAGCTTAATGCAGAGAAAAGTAATGCAGAAGGCTCCTTTAGGGGCATTCTGCATTATATTTGTCCTGCATTCAGTTATATTTTTGAGGATGTTTTTATACCGATCATATTTTTGTAACGTCATATGGACAAATTCCACTTTATGTAATTTTGAAACCTTCGTTTTGACTTTAAACACATGTGTTACGACGTTGAGACGACTATTTGACACCGTTTTGCTGGTTGACAGAATTTTGTTTCACTTAATAGAGACACAGCAAGTTAGTAAAATGCGTTTGCTATTAAGGTATTCCATCTCCAAAGGTAAGGCAATTGAAATGTAAAAATGATATTTAGATGGATACTATACATTATGTTCTACTGCCTTCAGTGAAATATGAAAGCTTTTCACCATATCTTATAGAAAATATTTTGAAAAATTGTTTCTAGACTTCGAAAAAAAATGCGAGAAAATAAACAGACGATTATTGCTTAAAACTGATTGTTATTATATCATTTTTACATTTCAATTGCCTTACCTTCGTAGATGGAATACCTTAATATCTATTCTTTCAAAATATACGTTCATGTCATGTCTATGCAAAAGATGTGAACGTCACCAAAAAGTTATAATCCAAATATTTGCATCAAATAATATATTTATAAAACTTAAAGCTCTAAACAATTTTTCTAAAAAATGTCTCTTTTTCAATACTATTTTTATCACATGACTTAAAGGCAGAATATTGCCCAATGTTTTGTTTAAAATGCCATTTTTATGTACTAAGACTAAGTGAAATCGGCTGTAAATTGCCTGGCATAATTATGCCTCAATTTCATTAAGAATCCTACATAAATGTGTCGATTTCTTATAGAGATTGATTGCAAAATAAGCGGTTTGTTTACAATACAAAGTCAATGGTGCTGTTTCCTTTGTTCGCAGTCTTGTCGATATGATGGTTCCACGAAAGGTTCTGTGAACTATTGACTCCGAGGTACTTGCAGTGGTCTTCTGTAGATAATTTGCATCCCTTCTAGGAGTACTCGTGTAGTATCGGTTGTCGCTTCCTGTGGACGTGCAGGATGCTACATTTGTCTCAGGGCTGCCATTTCTCCGGATTTTTCCTAAATCTTCGGATTTTTGTTCAGTACTTGGTGGCTAATAGCAGGCTGAAAGTTAAGCAGAATGCGCCTTAAGGCGCATTCTGCTTTACGTACAGCCTGCTTTAACTAGTCGCATGCCAATGAAACTGGAGGCAGGCTATGGGGTAAAGGTACGATTCGTAAAATCGCACTTGAAAAATGCAAATTTGGAACTCTTAGGATTTTTCATGTCAACTTATGTCAGCCCTGTTGTCTTGGTGCAACGACATGTATATCCAACGCTTTTCCCACTCCGCTAGTCTGTCCAAGTCTTCCTTCAAGGCCTTGCAATCTTGCTCACTGTTGATTTCCCTGTAGACCACACAGTCGTCCGCAAAGAGTCTTGTCTTTGAAGCAACTTATAGAGGAAGGTCGTTAATGAATGCCAGGAAGAGTATGGGCCCGATGACACTTTCCCGTGGGACTCCGCTTATGACAGGTGCTGGCTCGGAGCTGGCTCCATCAACGATAACTGTCTGTTTTCTGTCTGACAAGAATGCTTCAATCCATTCGAGGGTTGGGCCTCTGATACCATAGTGGTGGAGTTTGGCGAGGAGACGTTGGTGTGAGAATAATTATGTTAATATTGCATGGGTGTCAAAATGTTTCACGAGGTTGCTCACAATTCTATGTTCCAACATCTTGCATGATATGGATGTGAGGGATACCGGCATATAGTTGGTGGCCTTGTACCTCTCCCCCTTCTTGAATATTGCAGTAACATTAGCTGTCTTCCATATATCAGGGATCATTCCAGGCATTTTCTGTAGATATCAGACATGAAGAGAGCACATTTGTGTGCCATTTCTTGACGAATACGTGATGGTACCATGTCCGGTCCTGTGGCCTTACTCGGATTGAGCTTAAGTAGTAGCATGGTGATGCCCTCCGTTGTGACGTCTATGTTCGGCATATCCGGGAAAGGGTCGCACTCTGGTGTCGATATACTCGAAGTGTCTTCTCTGGTGAATACTGATTAATACTGCCGGTTTAGGATGTTCGCCTTGTCAGTGGGAGCGCAGTGCAGTTTGCCTTGGTCCTTTAAGGGTGAAATCCCGCTGTTGTCTTTCCATAGAGACTTCATGTAACTCCAGAACCGGTTCTGCTTACAATGGCGCCAGTCGGAATCTGGGTTACCAATCTCTATGAGGTCCTGGACGTAACGCCAATATGCCAATTTAAGGCCCGTATCTTACATTTAATGGTTTGATTTGAATTACTCATTGAGTATGATTATGTCATGGCCTCTATAGGTAGAATGAGATGAATTTTCCATACTTCACATGCATGAACATGATTTTTCAGTTACGTTCAAGTCTGTTGAGAATAATGGGGGTGAATTATAGATAGATAGATAAGATAAGATTTTATTTCCACCTTTTTAGACTAACAAGTCCATGAGGTAACACATTCAATACATTCATCAAGATGACATTGATCAACAGAAATAATCTATATCATTCAAGCTAGTTTTCAATGCGTACATATAAATTTGCAGCGATCTAGCCACCCTGAAAAAGTTTGTTCTAAAAATAATTAGACTGCAGACTGATACAAGTCATCTGCAAACAGTTCAGACTAGGGTCAGACAGTTCCTTCTATGGAGACTCTGTCTGATCTTTGGTTACTCTGTTTACCAAACACTAAAATCTACCTTAAGTTACAAAGCTGCAGTACTTTTTGAAATTGTTATTGTAATAAATATTTTGAAAGAGAAGCTGTATGGTGACTAGATCTAGATCTTATACTGAAACTGTTCTCATTTACACTGCAAGTATAAGTACAAATTAATTGTTATTTATCATAAATGCTTTTTGTATAGTCGTAGACTGTTATTGTTTCAATGCTCTTAAAGTAATCGATGAAATATAAACTCAAAAGCTCTAAACTTCGTTCTTGATTTATCAACTTTTTCCAAGAGCAAATTTCCATTATCTCTTGAAACTGTGTCCATCAATCTAGAACCTCTACTATGAATCCTCTGGAAACAAGTTTTGTTTTTGTAGCGGAGAAGGTGTATATGTAGGTTATTTATTTATATAAACTTAGCCTTGTGTAACTTTATAACTTATAAAACGACCAAACAGAACGCACAACGTATAGTTCTATGGCATACTTTTCTATCCACATAAAACCTATAGTTCTGACAACGTATCAACAACAAATTCAGTAATATATAGAACTAGTAACATCTGAACAAATGCATGACATAACAAATGCATGACAATGCATGAAAAGCATTATATACAGTAGCCATTTATTCTATTATCATAATGAGAGATCTTCGCATATAACGTCACAACTGTCAGTAGAATTGATTTATGGTCCAAGGGACGCAAACCCTATAATTACATTTAAACCTGACGCGATACCCCCTGCAATATCATCGCGCTGCACGCACCAACAATGTGTCCAGAAATACCCGTATCTTAGAGATTCAAGTGTCATGTTCGCCGGCTCAGCCGTTGATCTTGGCGATTTAATTAAAAGTTTTCGTGAGAAAATGAGAGAATCTTAAACGATAGCCGGTTAACGAGTGCAGCCCGATATCATCGTATTATACAAAGGCCCGAAAGTAATTGTCCTTAACGCTTTGCAAAAGCGTTTCCAGTATGCTAATCGTTTTCGTTTCTTCACATCCAGAAAATTATTTCATTTTTCTTTTTACAGTTTTGCAAATCCACCAAGGACATACTGCGCATCATACACACACGGTAACGTCACCTCTTTCAGTCCCATATTTACATTCAAGTATCTCATGTGGGGGTGTCCAACCATAACCCATTACCACATAGCCAGTTTTAGGTTTTACAAGTGACCACTTAAAGCAGGTTGAAAGTACTGTACAATGTGCATTAAGGCGCATTCTGCTTTATTTTCAGCATGCTTTAAGCTACCATCTACTAGAATTAGAAACATTTCTTAAAGTACATTTCCATGACTATAAAGTTTTCTTCATTGAAGGAATAAGATAAAGACGTAAAAAGGGCGTATATATGTATTTGTATGATAGCGGGTTAAGAACAATTAAAGTCAAAACTTATTCCATTTCTAATCCGGCTCAACGTAGAACACAAGTAACGCATATAGCCTAAGTAGTTTGTTCTGCATTACATAGTCAGCTGTCTTCAGAAACTATCAGAACTTTGTTGAACACATTTAAGCATACGACAAAGGCTACCAAAGAGGGCATTAGGAAACAGTATAGAGAGGTAACCATAGAACTGTGTAAGATTTGCCGTTTGCAACATTTTTCAGGGTTAATTTATCTTCATATTCTTACAGTAAATATCAAAAGAATATCAAACTGTTTTGATTGAGATGAGTCACAGAGTAACTCAGCGTCTCGCCTGGGTCAATAATATTTAGAACAGTTATCACAAATCGCATATCCCTTTCACTACAAAATTGTCCGTCAGTTGTTTACCCCTTCACCGTTTCATTGTCGTCTGCTTCAATTGTGTTGTTTGCAAGATCGTTTCAAAGTAAGATTCAATGTAGTCTCATCATTGAACCCCTGTGACGACAATTTAACTTTTGACAGGTGCCGTTCTCAGGATATGGCAAAGACGAGAATTAGCTCCATATCATCTAACTGTATCCATGTGGACTAGATTCAATGTAGTATGACTTAAAAAATATCGATACGAGTGTCAAACAGTTTGGATCGTGATCAGACGCCGCGTTACGCGGCGTCTGATCACGATCCAAACTGTTTGCAAACGCGTTTTCAAGCGTCATTGAGAGTGAAAGGGTTATAGAATGCAGATCTATATAATATTTTATTTATTTATTTATTTCCAGCACGCGCACGTGACTCCCACGCACACACCAGCTACGGTACTCGCTGGAAAATATGTATGTGAACCATTTAACACGTCCACTGCCTTACCCCGAGTACAATAGTCATTTGAAAACAGTCGGAATCCTGGTCAGACGCCGCGCAACAAGACGTCTGATCAGGATCCAAACTGTTACTCATTTCGGCGTCTGATCTGGATTCAAGCTGCAAATGTTATCCAATGCCCTCTCTATAACGACTCCCTCTAAACAACGCACACACTTTTGGTCTCCAATTGGATGTCGTTGTAGAGATGGAGTGCTGTAGATCCAAACTGTTTGCATAGTTATCACAAAATCGCCCGTTAATGACGGCAACCACGGTTGTGGGGTTATATCACAAAATGGTTTTTCGTTTTTAGCTAAATTCATTACCATTTTATGGTTTTACATCTTTACATTATTAAGATATAAAAAACATATTTGTAATATATTTCCTGAGATATTTCTGATGATTTATATTTCCTGCTTGGTCTCTTTCAGAATGTTGGATATGTTGTACGTCATGACGGCTGTTTCGAAATTCAACTAGACAGGCAACAGTTTCACGCCTTGAAGTCTCACCATGGTCCCGAGAGCGCAAGCATGCAGGTACAGTGCAATCGTGATTCTGTCGTTAAAATGCGATGGAGATGAGTCTAAGATAGTTCTAAAGCTTTTGATTGGACATACTGGAGCATCTCAAACGCCTTATAACCATTGATCCTTAGGATGAAACCTTTAAGATAGAGTTCCCATGTATTGGTGCTATACGCCGAGCATGTAAAAGAACCGGTGGTGTTTTCAGCATTGGGATTCAACCTTCCCAAAAAACTACAATTACTAAAGTCTGCTGAGAACGTCACTATAATAGGTCGATATTGACCTGGATGGGCGTTAATACTGTAGTAAATTGTGAGCAATCATGGTTATGAAGCTGGGGCCCGTTTCATAAATATTTGTACGACAAATGTTGTCGTAAGTTAGATGATAAAAGTATCAATTATTATTTAGTTCTCCATCTAATCCTGTCTTGTGACATCATTTTGGAATCGTCTTTTCAAGACGATTCCAAAAATATGTCACAAGACAGGATTAGATGGAGAAATAAGAAATTAAATGTATTTTAAATTTTTGACTTAGGACAACATTTGTCGTACGAAGTTTTCTGAAACGGGCCCAGCTTCATAATGATTGCTCACACTAAGACGCTATTCTTTCCTAACAAACACATGTGGTCTGAATCGATTTTGTGCATTTCAAATAGTTTGGGACTAGATAAGACGCTAAGTAACTCGGTGTCAAGTCATGCTCCAGACGTTTTACCAATCAGATTTTTAAAAAATGTTGATTTTTAAAAATATAACATTTCTACATTTTACAGCATTACGTTTGCATTACATAACACACTTAGTGTTGTATGCAACATTCGTTGCTTATTTTCTCTACTATCGATATTTGGAAGAACATGTAATTGTGTACATTCAATTTTTTTCCAACATAACTCATTTCTCACATAAAACCAGGCCCCGTGCTTATAAGGCGTTTGAGTTGAGTCTGAGATTATTGCCAATCTTTTGATCGGGCAGATTTGAGCACTCAGGAACCATACCATAAAGACGTAAAATAGCTCTAAAGACAGGTGGTTGTTTTATAATACACCTGTCTTTACGGCGAGTACCGATTCTAATTCTTTCTTATACGTATTCGTATCTTGAAACGTTTGTAGCAACCTTAGATGTAATAAAAACAGGAATTGTAAAAATTATTACAAAACCTGTTTTTATTACATCTAAGGTTGGCTTAGTCAAAATGAAATGTAATAAAATTAAAAATGTTATAACTTTTGACAAATCGGTTGGATCAAGATCACGTATATATTGATACACCCAACAACTCTATAATTCACTACAAACATCAAACATTTGATTTACATCATTCAATTGTCGATCAGGAGCGGTTTATTACAATACCTGTTATGTCTATTAATCTAGTTTATGTACATGAAGTGATTTAACTATTGTGTGTGCGTGAGTTCGTGTCCTTATTGCTCGGGAATAAATTATCCCATACAACACCAGCTAGGGGCACCAACTTTGTTGTGCGAGTAGATCGTTGAATGGCGAAACGTACCGTAGCAGCTTTAGGTAACCGTGACCTTGACCTTGCTCTTTGACCTTGGACCTCATTTATACAAAAAAGCTTATTCGGTGCATAAGTTCTACCCCACATCAGCTATAGATGTACAATTTGGCATGTGAGTCATTTTGGTATAGCGGAGTGCGACATATCAGTTGACGGTCAATATGAGATTGACCTTAAAATTTCACATCAACTATACCAAAGGCTTATTTCCTTGGTATTTGACCACAATCATAAGATACGTTTTAATGAAGAAGGTTTAACCCTGCAACTTTGTCTATGGCCTTAAACTTCAGTGTTAGCCTAATGTTGTCCTGGGTGCATTTCCTATACCATGTCAGTCAAGCATACAAGACATTCAATAGACTTAGGATATACTTTATTCCAACAAATGTAATTAATACATACGCGTAATTGTAAATAATTTTTCAAAAGCTGTGGTTATTACAATTCCTGTTATGACCTTCAACAGGCATTGCATTAAAACAGGAATTGTAATAATAACAAACCCTGTTGGAATATAAATTGCAGATGGCAAAGTCAACAGGAAATGTAATAAACTTTAAAATGCCTTGACAACAAGATTGGATCAAGATCAGATTGTCTTTACATGAGATAGAACGCTGATATTCACAAAAAAACCCACATTACATTGCTTCAGAGCATTTGGCAAAAACCATTTTGTACAAGACAGTTTGCACAAATTTAAACGAATCAGTGAGGCATTATACTTTTAATATCCAAAGTGTATTTTTTCCTAAAATATACCAGTTATAAAACGGAACAGGAACAGTTCATTCAATAGACATAGGATACACTTTATTCCAACAAATGTAATTAATACATAATTGTAAATAATTTTTCAAAACCTGTAGTTATTACAATTCCTGTTGTGACCTTCAACAGGCATTGCATTAAAACAGGAATTGTAATAATTATTACAAACCCTGTTGGAAAATAAATTTCAGGTGGCAAAGTCAATAGGAAATGTAATAAACTTTAAAATGCTTTTGACAACAAGATTGGATCAATATCAGATTTGTCTTAACATGAGATAGAACGCTGATATGCACGAAAAACATCTTACATTGCTTCAGATTATTCCAATATGTGGCAAAAACCATTTTGTACAAGACCAGTTGCCCAAATTTTAACCGAATCGGCGAGGCATCATACTTTTAATATCCCAAGTGTATTTTTTCCGAAAATACAGGTATATCAGTTATAAAACGGAACAGCAAGGTCAAGGTGACGGTTACCTAAAGCTGCTACGGTACGTTTCGCCATTCAACGATCTACTCGCACAACAAATTTGGTGCCCCTAGCTGGTGTTGTATTGGATATATGATCCGACCAAAATTATTTCATATAATTGAGGTCAAAGGTCATGGTCAGAGTGACCTTAATATGTAACGGGACAACGAGTATTCCAAAGATGTACTCAAACATAGGATATAATTTATTCCCGAGCAATAAGGACACGTACTCACGCACACACAATAGTTAAATCACTTCATGTACATAAAGCTAGATTAATAGACATAACAGGTATTGTAATAAACCGCCCCTGGTCGACAATTTAATGATGTAAATCAAATGTTTGATGTTTGTAGTGAATTATAGAGTTGTAGGGTGTATTAATATATACGTGATCTTGATCCAACCGATTTGTCAAAAGTTATAACATTTTTAATTTTATTACATTTCATTTTGACTAAGCCAACCTTAGATGTAATAAAAACAGGTTTTGTAATAATTATTACAATTCCTGTTTTTATTACATCTAAGGTTGCTACAAACGTTGCTTACCATTACAACACTTGAAGTAGAACTTGCCTTATGAAGCTGGTACACATTGGCACGCTCTCCTTAGGGACGTTCTGTCGTAACACGTTGATGCTTGTCACACAGATTATAATAAATCTCAATGTTTTCAAAAACCTGTCATTTTCGTTTCTTTGCGTTTCTTTTTGTTTAAAAAGTGACCACAAAGCCTCTTTCAAGTTTTAAAAACAAGTGACAAAAAAGCAGGCTGAACGTAACTCAGAATGTACTTCAAGACACATTCTGCTTTACTCTCAGCCTGCTTTAAGCTACCATCAGCTTGGCTAGGGAATATATTTCTGATGGTGCAAATTTACATCTGTACAAATTTGAACTATTATCTTGAAAATGAATTAGTGGCGTAAAAAGGCGTATTTATGGATTGATGTGTAAACCCTTTCAACCCTAAATATCTCTTGCGGGTATTTACTGTCCTTTTGGACTCTTCTATTACATGCATTTCTAACCATTCTACTGTTGCATTTTTGATATGACAACAAAAAGCAATGAAAATATCCAATAGTGCAGACCCTGATCAGAGGGCTCCTACAGGAGCCCTCTGATCAAGGTCTACACTGTTTGCATATGTAATCAGTAATCTCTTCAAAGGGCTGTAGGGTTGAAAGGGTTAAACGTGGAATAATAACGTTAACCCACTTCAATAACACTGACTATGATTTTGGTTTTATTTCTAGGCCGAGCTAGCTGCCATGGTTGACCGTGCAGTCAGTATACATGAGATTGACCACCACACCATCGATACTGAACACGATAACATACAGCTCATGTGTGATGACCTACCCCTATATAGGATCACTGTAGCAAGCAGTCAATGAAATGATTGAAGAAAGAATAAATGTTTAATTTGTCCATGACTATATTTGATTTATTTTAGAATCTAACCCATTTGCGCCCAGTGGATTGTTCCCTGCTTATATAGTGGACTAATCCATTTTAGATCTAAGGTTGGCTGGTCTAATTTTCATTTTCGGCTTGTTTTATATTGACATTCCTGTCAGCAAACATGTGGTATACATGTATGCGATTTTACAAACATGTGTAAACCGTTTCGATCTTTAGTAATAAGTTAATCCATTAACTCGGAGTAAAATATTTCAAACGTGGATATTTGAATCATATTTCTGCCTTGCCGCAAAGCCTTCATCACTTGCTGAGAAGTACGTGATGTTGAGTTGCAACGTGGCCGCTGTTTGATTAAATAGAGGATTGTTGAACCTTATATGTCACAAAAACTTATATGTCACAATTTGTCACAATTGTGACGTATACGTGCGAATTCATCACAAGGCGGTTGCGACAGCCACGTATATGTCACAACGTGACTTTTTGATAGGGTTGACATTAGAACCGTATTATGTCACAAAATTGCGAATTTTTCACAACGTGACTCTTTGATAGGGTTGACATTAGAAACGTATAAATGTTGGTTTATTATAGTGTCATTGTTTATTAAAGTGTCACCCCTAGCGAAGTAGGGCCAGTCACATTTGTGACGTATACGTTTTGTGACATATAAGGCTCTAACAAAACGTATATGTCACAACGTGACTTTTTGATAGGGTAGACAGTAGAAAGGTATAAAAGTTTGCTTATTATAGTGTTTAAAACAATACTCTCCGTGTTGTTTGGTTGAGTACTGAATAATCCATGGCCGCGGTACACCTTTAGTTCATAAACATAAAGCTGTCCAAGAATTACACTATAGACCTCTAGCCAAATGGTTTCAAAGCGATTGGACAATCCCTACCAGCAAGATCTACCAGACAGGCACAAGGTCAATGGTAAAACTCAAGAACTGCCATTTAGACCCACAGCATCCACAGCCCAGAGGTAGCAGTCATTGGTAACCTACTTTCTTCTAATAACATATATTAAAGAAGTATTTCTTCTTCTACTTCTTCTTCTTCTTCTTCTTCTCCTTCTCAATGAACGAAGAAAGAAGAGCGAGGTCTCTAAAGCATCGCTGTGTTAATTGCTCCAAAGTAATACACAGTTTACATTGCCATGCGAGTGTTAAAAAATAGGTCTGAAAGAGAAGTTATTTGACTGAAACGAGATACAGTTTTCAGATATAGTATGGAAGTTTTCAAGATAATTATATACTGAAAAGAGCATCTCCCATAGGTTCCTGTCGGAGTATCCCTAAAGACACTATAATAGACAAACTTTTATACTGTCAAAAAGTCACATTGTGTCACATACGTTTTTGTTAGAGCCTTATTTGTCACAAAACGTATACGTCACAAATGTGACAACCCTACTTCGCCAGGGGTGACACTATAATAAACAAACAATTATACGTTTCTAATGTCAACCCTATCAAAAATTCGCAATTTTGTGACATATACGGTTCTAATGCAACCCTATCAAAAAGTCACGTTGTGACATATACGTGGCTGTGGCAACCCTCATTATGATGAATTCGCACGTATACGTCACAATTGTGACGTATACGTTTTGTGACATATAAGGTTCTTTTCGTAGAGCGTTATATAAGTTCTCTTTGTAGAGCCTTATATGTCACAAAACGTATACGTCACAATTGTGACATATAAGTTTTTGTGACATATAAGGTTCAACAGTGCACAAATGTGACCAAACATGAGTACAAAGTACGTCAAAGAGGAAAATTACCAGAACACTGAGGACACTCAGAATTATATATGAAATATGCTCCGTATGTTGCACAGCAAATACATACAGTGGAAAACGTTATTCTTTCCCATTAAACGAGTTTACGCTAAAACTATTATGATTTCGAATGCAAACACTTTGAAGCCAGATCAGACGCCGGGTAACCCGGCGTCTGACCAGGCTCCAAAATGTTTGCCACTCAGATTAAAATGAATAGTAAGAATTGTCAAAATGTTGTCATTTTCTAAATTTTATTGAAATGCGTTTGCATTACGGAAATATTAATGTCACAGGTTGTTGCTGAAAGAATTATGAAAGTAATACATGGTGCTGTGTTGAACCTTATATGTCACAAAAACTTATATGTCACAATTTGTCACAATTGTGACGTATACGTGCGAATTCATCACAAGGCGGTTGCGACAGCCACGTATATGTCACAACGTGACTTTTTGATAGGGTTGACATTAGAACCGTATTATGTCACAAAATTGCGAATTTTTCACAACGTGACTTTTTGATAGGGTTGACATTAGAAATGTATAAATGTTTGTTTATTATAGTGTCATTGTTTATTATAGTGTCACCCCTAGCGAAGTAGGGCCAGTCACATTTGTGACGTATACGTTTTGTGACATATAAGGCTCTAACAAAACGTATATGTCACAACGTGACTTTTTGATAGGGTAGACAGTAGAAAGGTATAAAAGTTTGCTTATTATAGTGTTTAAAACAATACTCTCCGTGTTGTTTGGTTGAGTACTGAATAATCCATGGCCGCGGTACACCTTTAGTTCATAAACATAAAGCTGTCCAAGAATTACACTATAGACCTCTAGCCAAATGGTTTCAAAGCGATTGGACAATCCCTACCAGCAAGATCTACCAGACAGGCACAAGGTCAATGGTAAAACTCCAGAAACTCCCATAGGTTCCTGTCGGAGTATCCCTAAAGACACTATAATAAACAAACTTTTATACGTTTCTACTGTCGACCCTATCAAAAAGTCACATTGTGACATATACGTTTTTGTTAGAGCCTTATTTGTCACAAAACGTATACGTCACAAATGGGACAACCCTACTTCGCTAGGGGTGACACTATAATAAACAAACAATTATACGTTTCTAATGTGAACCCTATCAAAAAATCACGTTGTGAAAAAATCGCAATTGTGTGACATATACGGTTCTAATGCAACCCTATCAAAAAGTCACGTTGTGACATATACGTGGCTGTCGCAACCCTCATTGTGATGAATTCGCACGTATACGTCACAATTGTGACGTATACGTTTTGTGACATATAAGGTTCTTTTCATAGAGCCTTATATAAGTTCTATTTGTAGAGCCTTATATGTCACAAAACGTATACGTCACAATTGTGACATATAAGTTTTTGTGACATATAAGGTTCAACAGAGGATAACTTTGTTTTCAGTATAAGATAGACATTTAATCCATTGAGTGAACATCAGACGTTATATTTTCACAAGTGGCGAAGCCACGAATGAAAATCTGATGTTCACGAAATGGATTAAATTCGATCTTATACTGAAAAAATACCGTTATTCTATTTATCTATGCTTTTAAGCCATTTTTTTTTAAACGAGATTGTTACACAATTGAAAGCGAAAGTACATGCTTTACCCCGTGTTGCGCCCCAAGTATCGAACACATTTTTGTGACATTTGCTGTACAATGACGTCAATGATTTATTGAGTTGACGCCATCGGAATTACGTCGTTACTTCTGATCCTGGACTAGTGTTATTTTGTTTAGTGGTTCGCGACAAATCGTGCTCCCGGACTGAAACGATAGGACACAATTGACTACGATTCTTGGGGAGCCCAAGGAGAAAATTCACAAAATGAGCACGCGCGACGATAATCCAACTGCTTGAAACAGTGAAATTTTCAAGTGATAATCTATTGCTATTTCCTAGTAATCCACCGAAAAGCTTAAATAAAATGATATCCTTCACCCTATGTTTAATATACATGTCTTCAGACGTTTGGACTTTTACATTGTGTAGAACAATGTTCAAAATGTCCGTGAAGTAGAATCTACTGAATTGGATCGGAACTCATGCTCTTTTAATCTTTGAGCATTGACCAAATATGTTTTACTACGCACTACATTTGTGTATATATAGATCTAGACCTATATCTAGTTACGATTGAAGCATTGCTATGTGTAAATAGCATGTATTAAAACAAGCGCAACATAATTGTTTTAAAATATGCTTTGATGATGGATATTCAGGTTGAAATTTTTATTTTAGTTTCTTATGAGCATTCTTAAAGCATAGAGAGAAAGTTTACTGGGTAAAAATCTGAATATGTAAACATGAATTTAGGACTTCTTTTCGTACCATATTTGGAGATCGAATAGCTGTTACATCGAAACTACATCTATCAAACATATTGGGCCGGTAATGATATATTAATATTCATGAAAACAAGTCTGGTCAAAATAAACATTTATGGACAAGGCAGAATATAAAAATAGAAATATAGGCAATAAACGACATAGGCCTATTTTTGCCATTTACGACGGTATGAACCCTTAAGCTTCACCGGGTGTAAGTTTCGTAAAAGCACTGTCGTTAACGGCAAAACGATGCTTATTCCTTAAGTACTCTCTGCTTTAACCCAGTCACTGTCATGACGTCATCAATTTAAAACAATTATCGTCTGCTTTTATTTCTCAAATTTCAATTTAAGTAATACTGACTAAAGAAAAACTGAAGTGAATGTCAAATAGTTTGGATCCTGACTAGACACCGCGTCACGCGGTGACTGATCAGGATCCAAACGGTTTGCAAATGGCTATTGTATTCGGGGTTAGGCAGCGAATAACAAAATAGCGTTTGCTTTAAACTGTCTCATGCATTATTATCATTCGATAGCATGCGCGTAGTAGCTTCCTATACGTCGGTACGCCAGAGAATCCACATTATTTGGCTAACGTTTGCAAACTGTTTGGATCCAGATCAAACGCCGCGTAGCGCGGCGTCTGATCTGGATCCAAACTGTTTGCCATTCATATTCAATTGTTCTTCAGTTTAAAAAAAAACAACAGCAAAAAAACTAATTTTGATCCTTTTTTTCGCAGACGTTATGTGTGAAGCAGACGGCAATTCATCATGATAAGGGTTAAGATACCATGAACAATTTTAAATCCTGAAAGTTTGAATCCCTTTTTTGGCTTATAAGAGCCTGCTATATTATATTTTTACTTTTAAGGGCCTCGCCCCCACCCCTACGCGAAGTCATGGACGGGTCGGGAACCTAGGCGGTCCCTCCTCTGATGAATCCCCTTTATATCATCTATGCCTTTCTACGCGCCTGACAAGACGAGTGTCCAGCAGTGTCCACTCTCATCAGCGGCCAGGTCACGTGGTTTGATACTGATCCTAATTGCTGCACATACCTACCAAGTTGCCATATAAAGTGTATTATTAAATCAGAAAGACATCTCTGTCTTTGATAGTCACTGCATGTTATAGCTATAACGAACACGAGTCATTATTTAAAATGAAAAAGTTCCAAAAACAGCACACTGGTATGGCAAAACGAACGGGCTCCCGCTTAACGCTTCAGTTCCCGTTAATCTAATGTATCGGTTCCCGTTAAAAAAAGGCGTCAGTTGCCAAATCGACACATGTGAGTATACAAATATGAATTGCTTGAAATGTAGACCAAGATTACTCTTACGGAGTGTCTCACACACTGATTCATGCATACGTACAATTTATTTATAGGATAAATACTTGAGGTTAATGTTTAACTTGAAAAAGTTTCTGCCGTTACGGCGATTTCTGAAGAAACTGGTGCTCATTGACCATAAATTGTTCTGAATAGGCAACACATTCAGCTCTTATTGACACCAAATATGTCCGTCGAGTAGTTTGGATACAATCGTCAACTGCATATAAAAATAATCCGTTTAGCTATTAAACAAATAAATATGTTGATTGTTTTTTATAACAAAGAACCACGCTCCAGTTGTGTGTACAATGAACATGCTCCAGATCAAAGTCATTGTAGAGTTTTTTTTCTAAAACTCTAGACCAATTTGAAATTAATATTTGCATCTGAAGTAGAATACCGTCTCCATTGCTGTAACCGGCAATGTTTTGTAAGTTTACTCTGTTATTTTGAAATATAAATCCCTTACTGAGACCGTTTGAATAACTCATAGTGGGCAGCCAGGGCACCCACATTTTTGGAATCCATATTGTCAACAGACGTTATGAATGAAATTAATTTTCAAGCACAGGGCCCGGACCGAGTGACCACCGTGATGACCTTTCAAAAATTGACTCCTCCCTATTCAAAATGGCGACTTATATAGATTATATAGGGAATAAGTGGTCTATAGAGACGCACTAAACTACTGGTACAGTGGAGAATACGTTATTCTTTCCCACTAAACGCGTTTACGCTAAAACTCTTATTTTCATTGCAAACAGATCTGGCTCCAAACTATTTGGCACTCAGTTTAAAATGAGTTGTCAAAAAGGTGTCATTTAACCATTTTAATTGCGTTTCGTTTGCGTTTAAACGGGAAAGATTAACGTTTTCTCCACTGTACCATCTCCTAGAAAATATAGTAACACGATAAAGAAACTACATTTGGTATGATAAAGATGAAAAACAAAAAAATTCAACAGATTTGAAAATTAAAGTATAATCACAGAAATTTCACATTTTGATAATTCGCCAATAGGACCAGAATATTTGGCCAAAACATCTCTACATTTGGAAGAAATCGAATAAAATGTTGGAAGTTTGTCATACAGTGGAGGAAAAACGTTATTCTTTCCCAAAAAACATGTTTACACTAAAACTTATTTCCACCACAAACGATTTGGAGCCAGATCAGACGCCGGGTTACCTGGATCAGGCTCCAAACTGTTTATCACTCGATTAAAAATAGATAGTGAAAAGTGTCCAAAAGTTATTTTCTACATTTTAGTTTTGCGTTTTTAAAAACGGGAAAGAATATAACGTTTTCTCCACTGTATTGCTTGAGCATAAACGTATGCAAATAAACGTACCGTCTGCTACAGCGTCTGTAAATTTATGCAAAATTCAAATGTTAACCCCTTCACTGCAGTGACGTCATCAATTTTAAACAATTTTCGTCTGCTTTTATTTAGGGAACTGCGGCAAGGGTCTATCTTAAGAGGGAGTCGTTGTAGGGAGGGAGCACTGTATGTTGAAAATAATGAACATTTCAAGACGCTTTTGGTCATTTGTTGTTATTACCCGAGTCTCAGACAGTGTTTAACATGATCTGAAGCCGAGATTCTTCGGCGTCTGAGGTGTGACGTAGGCAGTCACGTGATCTGGTGAGAAGTGGTGTGTTTATGGGGTTGGGGTAAGGTTGGGTGAGGCGGGGTGGGGGGGGGGGGGGGGAGAAAGACTCAGACCCTCATCTTTGTCTTAGATGGGCCAAGATCAGCATCTTTCTACACAACCCGCCTTTTGCAACTAGCCGTGTAAATTAACGCATTGCTTTTATTTTGGTACTATTATAGTCTTCATTTTGTTTATGGTTTCGCTGTAAACAAATACAAAGGCGTCGTTGACTCCCGAATGGGTGTCAGTTCAAAGAAGGCATTGTGTCATACAGTGAAATTGACCTTGAATATATCACGGGAATTATATACAAACACAGTTTTACGTTGGACAAGTCTCTGCAGAGTGAGTGAAAAAGTTATGAGACAAAAATGGCCTTCAAACTCATTTTGGTTCATTCAAGCGGACGATTGCTTTAATGTATGTCCTTTAAAAATAACAATCCTATTTAAATATGTATTCGTTTTTATTCTCACCTCTTTAAAGAAGTTAATATTAATAAAAATCTAAATTTGCTTTCCCAAATGTATGCAATCCAAACGGTATGTCCATGATTTGCATATGAACAAGGTGTTATACCCCGGGCAGCCAAAAACAGTTAAGACTGCCAAAGAGTTATCTTTCGTAGTCTATTGTTGTGGTTGTTTAATCCCTGACCAGACGCCGCGTAACTCGGTATTTGATCAGGTTCCAAACTATTTGCAACTAAGATTGAAATATAGCGTAAGAAAAAACAAAAAACGTATTTCTACATTTTGTTGCATTTCGTTTGCGTTCTGCGCTCATCTCAATAATTCAGGCCCAAATACATTTGATAAATGAAACCAGACTTCGCGTATCGCTGCTTCTAATAATGGTATACTGTTTCTCAATGTCCTGCTATGTTTAAAATATACTAAATGCATTTGCAAGACCCAGTGATCTACCCAGAATTCCAAGAAGATTGGTTCATGTTTTGGTAACTATTATGATCCACAAGGTAACTTATAACCTGCAAAGGTACTTAATGTTGAAAGAGTTAACCCCTTCACCGCCTTACCCCGAGTGCAATACCCCAATTTGCAAACAGTTTGAATCCTGATCAGACGCCGCGTTACGTGGCGTCTGATCAGGATCCAAACTGCTTGACACTCATTTCAATATTTCTTAAATCAAAATACCTAAAAATTAAATTTCAGAAATAAAAGCAGACGAAAATTGTTTAAAATTGATGACGTCACGGCAGTGAAGGGGTTAAATGAGTTTATGGTGCCGATGGTTACAAATGGTCGTATTCGAATCAGGACAACTATTGCGTTAGTTTGAATAGTTGTCAACAAGCTGTATTCGAATCATCACTTGTTTTCAGTTGACAAAATGTTGTCAAACCCTCAAATCGAGCGTTGATTTAGTCACTTGACCACGTTACTGTTAGTAACAAGTGCTAAGTAATGAAGACCCTCTCAATCAATCAAATGGATCCATATCGCAAAGCATTATATGCGTATATAAAAATTAGGGGCGTTACGACTGTTTTTAAAGGGTGTTTTATTCATTTCATACGCCGGAAGTACAACGTTTTCGTTGACCACAATTTCTATTCGAGTCGTTGCAAAATCGTTGTCAGCGGTAAATCTTCGCGCAATTGCTCCGCCCACTTTTCGTTGTCAACGAAATCGATGATTCGAATACGACCATTTTAACAGAACACGGACTTGTTTACCCCTTGGCAATGTAAAATTGGGCGTCTGTTAAATTCAAATTAGCTTCAGTGAAAATATTTAAGTTTTAACTCTTTTCCTACCGTAATATCGTCTCCTTTTAAATTGACGTATGCAAACACGTCCCTATCGTCTGTTAACAATTTGGATTCCAAAAAATGTGGATGCCCTGAGGATGTCCAAACGTTCTCAGTAAAAGATCTATATTTTAAACCATAAGATATTTTATTTCAGATGCAAATATTAATTTCAAATTGGTCTAGAGTTTTTGAGAAAAACCTTCAACAATAATTTTGATCAGGAGCGTGTTCGTTGTACACACAACTGGAGCGTGGTTCGTTGTAATAAAATCTTATTTGTTTAATAGCTAAACGGATTTGTTGCCTATTCAGAACAATTTATGGTCAATGAGCATCAGTTTCTTCAGAAATCGCCGTAACGGTAGAAACTTTTTCAAGTTAAACATTTATCCTATAAATACGTTTTACATATGCTTGCATCAGTGTGTGAGACACTCCGTAAGAGTAATCTTGGTCTACATTTCAAGCAATATCTAAGGACAAACATCTGTATACTCACATGTGTCGATTTGACAGCTGACGCCATTTTTTAAAGGGAGCCGATACGTTAGATTAACGGGAACTGAAGCGTTAAGCGGGAGCCCGCTCGTTTTGCCATACCAGTGTGAACAGGTATTAACCCGGCTTGGATATACGAGCATAGAAAGCAATGTACAGTGTTCCCTCCCTATAATGGCCCTCCAAACAACGACCCCTCCTTACAATGACCCTTGTCACAGTTCCCTAAAAAGGACAATTATGACAAATCTTTTCATGGCTGCAATACCGTCTGTTAAAACTTGTTGTCTGCTCTTTTTTTCAAAGTTACATATAAGTGGACATTTTGGTAGAATATTTAATGTATATAATGACGAGTGATAAACAGTTTGAATGCAGATCAGACGCCGTGTTACGCGGCGTCTGATCTGGATTCAAGCTATTTGCAAATGTAAGCCAAGTCAAAATGTTCCCTCCCTATAACGACTCCCTCCGAACATGGCACACACTATGTGTCTCCCATTGGATGTTTATGTAGAGAGGGAGCACTGTATTTACGAAATGGTAGCCATTGGAAGGAAGCAGTCACGATAGCAGTTCACAATTTAGCTGGTGTAATACCGCTTGCTTATCTTTAGTACGTTAAGGCTTAGAACTGAGAGCTTACAGAATATAGGACCAGTGGAACTATTTCATCTCAAGGATAAGCAAGGTAACAAAAATGATTGTCAACAAAATGGTTGGTTGTTTGATTTCAGTATTACAGCACTGCAACACAATATTGATCATATAGCGTCGTTGTGTATATGAGCCGTGTCATGGCAACACCTGTCTTACCTGGCATTTCAAACAGTGAAGATCAAGGCCAGCCACCGCGTCAAACACACGGCGGCTAGTCTTGATCTACACTGCTTGACACCCATGCATCTATTTAGCATGTTATGAAGTTGCTTTATATACGGTATTTGACAGTGTAGACCAAACTAAGATGCAGAGTCTTGGGTGACAATGGTGTTTGGTCTGTACAACGTTGCAATGCAATAAGGCATGTTTTTGTTTTAGTGGTTGTAATAGAGAGGTTTTACATCATAGAAACTCTGATAGCTATTGCAGACGATATTATTTTCAGACGAGATTAACAGTCAAACCTCTCTTTTACGACCACTAACACGAAGCCTAAGTGATTGTTTAAGAAATGATGACAGCATAAAGCAATGTGGCAGTAAAACAGAAAGCTATTTAAACATGTTACAATTTACACAATTTAGAAGTCGTAACAGAGAGGTTTTACTGTATGTGTTCACAAAAGCCGCAAGTGATGCAGAGTTGTACTTAGTTCATATCGGACCGCCGATATGAGATACAGTGGAGAATCTGTTATTCTTTTCGGTTTAAACGAAACGAAACGAAACGCTAACGCAAAACACTAAAACCTAGGTAAGTGCAATTTTTGGACAATTCTGATAATTAATTTTTATCTTGGTGGCAAACAGTTTGGAGCCTGATCAGACGCCGGGTTACCCGGCGTCTGATCTGGCTCCAAACAGTTTGCAATGGAAATAATAGCTTAAGCGTAAACGCGTTTATTGGGAAAGAATAACGTTTTCTCTTACAGACCGTTTGCATTTCATTGTCGTTTAACCTATTACTGTACTCCATAAATACGCCTGTACGCATATAATTTCTGCATCCACTAAAAAAATAGTTCCACTTCATTCAGTCATGAATATGTTCCATAAGATATATTTTCTATGTTGTGCTAGCAGATAGTAGATTAGAGCTGGCTGAATGTAGGCGCATTCTGCTGTACTTTATTGGTGAAATGATAGAGTATTCATCATCGTATTCTAAGAACAAGCGACTGTTTGTTCCTTGTTAACAGGATTGAAAAGTTTGGACCATGAGGAACGTTTTGCCTGTTTTGATGTTCGGGTGCTTGGCAGTGTTGGTCATTGATGCCTCTCTTATCGACTACCTTAAGGTCATACATCAGACACCCAGCTTCCACAATCTCACTAGCAGTGAGCAGATTATCCTCATAGAGATGGTGGCTGAAGCTCAAGCTGGTGAACTAAAGCTTTACATCGACACCATTGGACTACAGAAAGTTCTTGGGACAATAGATAGTGAGTAAACCACTCAATGCAGGGTAATCTTTGATAACGGAGACCCAAGGTTACAAAACTTTTGAGTTGAGTCTGGGATGCCCAGCAAAAACTCAAATCTGACAAATTGAGCCTGAGGTCGTTATCAAGTATTTAATTGGTTAGATTTGAGCTTTTGCTCAGCAAAAGCTCAAATCGGAACAATGATATGCTTGAGAACAATCTCAGTCTCAACTCAAACGCTTTGTAACCTTGAACCATGATTCTAGAAAACTAGGCATCTTTGAGAACGGAAGTGTTATACGGTACCATAGCATAAGATCTGTTTGCCGACTAAACATGCAAATGATAGTTTTAAACCTAAAGGAGCTTTCTGCATTACTATTGTCCTGCATTAAAATGCTCGTTCGTTAACCCTTCGAGCCCCGATCACGCATATGTATACATGTATACGCGTTGCAAGTTGTGTACATGTGAAGAGCACACTCCTCTTATGCAAACAGTAAAAAACCCAGATCAGAGGGAATTGTATTGTTTGTCATAATGCAATACACTGATAAAAACAACCGTAAACAGTCAAACAATGGACAAAACTAAATTGGAAATTGGAACTGTGCATTTGAAGTTTGAAGAAGGAAATGGTCAAACATGCATGACACGTTTGGAATCCTCTCAAAGCCGAACACTGTACTGTTCTGTCTCGATATTTTTCTGACCTTCTACTGATAACAATTAGTCATTGTTACCAATGGATGGACTGCTATGATATAAATATAGTCTAAGTTTGACACAAATTTGAGTCTCGAAAGTGACCTTTTGATAGTGTTATCAATGTTATGACCCTAATCATACAGTGTTCCCTCCCTTCAACGGCCCTCCGAACAACGATTCTCTCATTACAACGACGCTTGCCACTGTTCCCAAAACAAGACCATTATGTCTAACCTTTTAACGACTGTAATATCGTCTGCTTGACAATTGTCGTCTTTTGTTTTTCTCAGTCACATGTTGGAGATTTTGACATAATGTCGAGTGACAAACAGCTTAAATAGGGATCAATTGCCGCGTGACGCGGCGTCTGATCTGGATTCAAGCTGTTTGCAAATGTTAGTCACGTTCCCTCCCTATAACGACTCCCTCCGAGCAACGCACATATTTGTTGTCTTCCGTTGGATGTCGTTGTAGAGAGGGGGCGCTGTATCACGGTCCAAAGGGAAACACGCGTCCATAATTTTGTTAATATATTCCATTGCTTTTAACAGGCTTGTCTGACCAAGAAGCACACTATCTTACGCAGTTGCTGATTGCGGTTAGTCATTCTTATTTGAAACCAGGAGTCAACCCATTTGTTCCTAGCGTTCCGTAAAACGGACATAGGCAAACAGTGTACACTCATCACACGCCGCATGATGCGGCGTCAGATCAGAGTCTACACTGTTTGCTGATAGGAACTTCAATATAAAATAAAATGATATAAAAATTTATTCTATACACCCCTTACATCAAAAATTGACAAATCCAATATATTAGCGTGGAAGAATGCACTGGGCACTTTAATGGGTTTACCCCTTCACTGCCTTACCCAGAGTACAGTAGTTATTTGCAAACAGTTTGGATCCTGATCAGACGCCGCTTTACGCGGCATCTGATCAGGATCCAAACTGTTTGACACTCGTTTCAATATTTGTTAAGTCAAAATGCCTAAAAATTGTTTTTTAGAAATAGAAGCAGACGACAATAGGTTAAATTTGATGACGTCATGGCAGTGAAGGGGTTAATAAGTCACCCGACATGTTTGAATTCCATGTCTGTAGGAGTCAGGTCAGACACTCACTGTCACCCAGTAACTCGACGTCTCTTTTGGCTTCAAACTGGTGGACACCTAATCGTATTCACAATATAGACAGCATTTTCGAAAAACAAACTGACGAATTGACGGTGTTTTTTTTTATTATTTTTTTTTTTTTATATCAAATGAGTTGCTTTTGCGATGAAATTCATTTAAACGGTATATAATATTTTCGTCATTGTTTGTAAGCCGTTTATTTGTTGCTTATAATTCGCCTGAAGCATGAGCCAGTTATTAAATTTGGTAACGAGACTTACTCAACCCTTTCTCTCTCAATGACGTCATAAAGCGCATTTGTAAACAGTTTAAATCCTCATCAGACGCCGCGTCACGCGACGTCTGATCAGGATCTAAACTATTCGACACTCGTATCGATATTTCTTAAGTCATACTACATTGGATCTTACGATCTTGCAAACAACAATATTGAAACATACGACAATAAAGGGGTGAAGCAGTAAAAATCTCACGATTAATTTAGCAGCGAAATAATTAATTTGTTAACGATATTCCAACATGATTTGTTGTGTCTGTCACAGTTATTTGGTTTGTTGATGGTTTTCAGGAGTTGAACAAGGAACAACAACAAAACGGCCAACAGGGAACAAGTAGCCCCGTGCAGGCTGTAAGTTAATCCATAGAGAGAAGGGAAACAGTGGGAGAACACATAATTCTTCCCCAATCATTGTTAATACAGCGCTCCCTCTTTACAACGACACCCAACAACGACTCCCTCCTTACAAGGACCCTTGTCGCAGTTCACTATGCAGAACAGATATGTCTAACGCTTTAACTGCTGAAATTTTGTCTGCTTAAAATTGTCGCCTGCTGGTTGTTTTCAAAGTGACATAATGGACATTTTGACAGAAAATCAATTATTGACGAATGACAAACAGTTTGAATCCAGACCAGACGCCGCGTTACGCGGCGTCTGATCTGGCTTCAAGTTGTTTGCAAATGTAAGCCAATTTCCCTCCCTATTACGACTCCCTCCGAACAATGTACACACTCTTTATCTCCCATTGGATGTCGTTGTAGAGAAGGAGCACTGTATGTGCCATTAACAATTATATATTAAGCAAACAGTTTGACTCAGATCAGTCTCCGAGGAACTATGTGTCTAAACTGGGGCCCGTTTAATAAAAATTCGTAGATTCTTCGTCAAAAGCTGTCGTAAGTCAAAACTTTAAAATACATTTTATTTCTGATTTCTCCATTTCATCCTGTCTTAAGGTTAAACAATAAATAATAATGGAGACATTTATAATCTGACTAACGACCGTTTTAGTCGTACGAAGTTTTAGTGAAACGGTCCCAAGGTTCCCAACAGCTTGTCACTCAGATTTTAATATCAAGAATCTTTCTTTTTTCTACATTCAATGTGTTTTGTTACATTTAAAAGAGAATTTGTGCTGTGCGTCTGATTATCAAAATCTCAAAGCTCCTTAAAGTAATTAAGGAATATTACCATTTCCCTAGAAACACGGAATCCCAATTTATAGATATTCGGCATTGATGTTAAATAGACGACGTTCTTTGTTTGGTTACTAGTTTATTCAACTGTTTTGGTTCTGCAATCCTTCGTCCTGGCATTGTGTGCCATGCATATTTCGTATTTCATATTGTATTTAAGGTGGGTAAACGGGATCTAACTGCTGTGTTAAACTATGTGAATAGCAACGTCGCATACCAGCATCTCAGTTCGGAAGAGCGCCAACTAACAGTTGAAATAGCTAAAGCAGCTAGTTCTAACACTCTGCAGCAAATGGTACAGCAGGTCGGCTATGCTGACGTCCTTGCTCTCATAAACGGTAATATACAAACAAGCTGTACCACGAGAGAACCTGACCTATTGCATTTCAAACAGTGCAGATCAAGGCCAGTCGCCGCGTCAAAGACGCGGCGGCTGGTCTTGATCTACACTATTTGACACACACACACATGCAGCTAAAGCGTTTTATGTAGCTGTATTGTACATGTTATTTAGCAATGTAGACTAAACTCAGATACAGAGCCTTGGATGACAACGGTGTTTGGTCTGTACTCGTACAATTTTGCAATGCAATAAGACAGGTTTTGTCATGGCACGGCTCATTAATAGGTCACGCTATAATGAAAACAGGCGTACTTTGCATTACGATGTTGACACAGTGACAGTGTCTACACTACAGTATAACCTCTCTATTACGACCACTTTTAAAAACGAAGGCTAATTGGTTGTACAGGTGACAGCTGAAAGCAAGACACAGAGACTGGCGGTATTACGACTGTGCTTTGTCAACACAGTGCAATAAATCTGGGGGAGGGGGAGAGTGGAGGGGATTCTCACGGTTTGACTCACATATTTTTATCAGCCCCGCCCCTTTCAAAGTTTAATCGGAGTCATAATACAACTTTAAAAATTCTGATAAGTCTAATTGCAAAACAAATAAAATACATAAAACTGTTTTGGGCATATATAATGTTGAATGGAATGAACCCCTTTCAGCTTGTTTGATGTAAAGCAAAAGTTCCGACGGAACAGCTTGTTTTACTATCATCCTACTTTATACCTTATTGCTCAGGTATGTGAGTCTTCTGGTTAACATAAAATCATACTTTAAACATATAATATTATATCTGTTTAGTTAATAAAGATGATTGATTTCCGTATAGAGATAAACACGGTATTTATTTCATTAATGGTCTTATATCGCAATATTTCCAACGTTCATCTAAACATAAAACATGGACAGTAAACCTTCTCCAGTACGACCACAAAATTGGGTTAATAACAGTTAAGCCTATCTATTACGACCACAAACTTGTATTGATTATTAGGTGTGTATGGCAGGTATCCGCTTAAAAGCAAGGTGACAGTAAAACAGCAACCTTCTGCAGGAGCTTTCTGGTTTACTGTCATTTTGCTTTAAGCTGTTACCTTTCATTTATACAATCAATTAGCCGTATTATTGTTTGATTCTAAATTCCATGTTAAATTGTTAAATATTTTTTGTTCTTTATCTAAATAAAACATTTACCATTATTATATCATTATACTTATAGATACACAAAATACTTTGTTCATTTGGTGCTTCCTTTCTTGAGCGACACTAATACTATATGGACGTGTCTTGACAGATGGTCCGGTCTGTGAGATATAGAATTCTGCATTACGTTTGTCCTTCAATATTCAGCGGCCTGTACTTATGTGAACCTTATATCGTTTTTCGGAGTGTCGTTGAAGAGAGGCAGCACCGAACTGAGAGATATTTTCATCAATGATTACGTATTTTGCATTGATATAAGAATGTATACGATATATGATAGTATAGCTATAGACAGAGCATATGTATATATCCAACGGTGCAAGGAAAGAAACACAATAAGCTAGTTTTGCTTTCGTTTCAATCCTAAACTTTATTGTATGTTTGTAATATGCATATAAATATCTGAAATAATATATGTTTAAACTATTTAGCCGTAGGTTTAGTGGTCGTTATAGATATGGTTTTACTGTATTTACCACAAGCCAGATAAAACCCCATCTAGCATGAAGAATCCGATCGCCCGTTCTAAGATCCGACCCTCACACAACTATGAAGGACCAATACATTGCTAGTACAGTAAAACTTCACTATTACGGACACTGAAATGTATACTAATTGATTGTATAAAGGATAGGTGACAGCTTAAAGGAAGGTGGCAGTAAAACAGAAGGAGCTTTCTGTTTAACTGTCTCCGTCCTTTAAGATGTCACCTGTTGCAAAACGCCAAATAATTTAGAAAATTTAGTGGTCGTAATAGAGAGGTTTTACTGTACAACATCATAACCACTCAGTCGTGGATGCTTCTGTCATGTACATTTTGATTCAATCGAAAATTGACAGAAATAAGCGTTGATGATAACGTATATCAAGCTTAACATTTAAGAATAGTTTTTATATTGTAAAGTGTATCTCACATTATTTGCCCTGTTTCATACAGCTTTACCAGAACCCGAGGCCCATGTCCTGAGCACCTTCATGATAAAGGTATGTAAATACAGTTGAACTTCGATATCTCGAACTCGGTTAGGTCGAACATACCCGTATTTCAAAGTTAAAACGTGGCTAAGCCACGTTTTAACTTTGAAATACGGGTATGTTCGACTTAACTGAGCATGAAATTATGCAATTCATGTGTCGATAAATCGGATAGTTCAAATTAAGCGAGTTCGAGATATCGAAGTTCGACTGTAGTATTTATAGAGACTGACAACCAAAGTTAGAATAGAAACAAAATACAAATGTAATGTGTAAATGTATGTCAAACGCTTAAATATTAACACGTAGATATTACTTTAAGAAATTCTGTTTAAACTACATTTCAAAGAAATGGATTTGAAAAAGCGATGGAAAATGTCTTAAAACCTAACATTTGATAACTTTTCTATAGGGGATGTATTTAGAATTATCATAATTTTAATGCCAGATGCACGGTAATGCTACATGCTACACATTTGCTCCATAAAATGCTTTAGATGCATGTCGGTGTCGAACAGTGTAGATCAAGGCCAGTAGCCGCGACTTTGACGCTGCAGCTGGCCTTGATCTACACTGTTTGAACTGCAATAAGGCATGTTTGCTCATGGCACGGTTCATTAGTCTTCTTGCAGACTGCTTTGAATATCAATGTTCTTGGTGTTAAACCCTAAAGTGTGTTTTTTATTGCAGCACCTACCCCACTTACATAGTGGATATAGTGGGCATTAAGTGGACACCTGACGGTGAAAGTCGGTACGTTATACATTCTCTTCCGTAAAATAGAAAGACAGAAGCATCCGCGCATGGCAAACGATACATCTAAGTTCTAGAGAGCAATGATGATGGTTTCAAACTAAAATACAGAACAGATGTATTGAGTGAAAATGAAAACCAGGAGTTTACTACTAGTGAAAATTCTGAGAGATTGATATTTATTTTTAATATACATGTATCTGAATTTGACACATGAAGTAGGATACGAAGATTTTTAAAATACGTTGTCGGTATGTATATTATACATACAGAGAACTTGAAACACTGAATAATACTGTAAAGAGTTTGAAACCCGGATTTGGTCTAAACCCTATTTTGTAAGTGATATCTTGAATAACGTGACTATTTTTCAAGCATATTTTGATATTAACATATGTTATTGCCTTTAAATGTCCTTAAACAATCTCAAGGAAACGTTTTTCAACAGCCACTGAATCGACCGCTGTGACCCTCGGTACCGCCGCATTTTAAAGCAGCATGCCACTTTCCTGGTCCCGAAATTATTCGTACACAAAAGAAAGTGAAACATACTTATTTTATGATCATCGTATTTACTTCAGAGTGTAATGTTTATTCGCTAGAAGTTTATCATTTTAAATCCGTTCATTGTTTCTTCTAATACAGGTATCGGATTGCAATCAAAATACCTGATTCCAGAACCATCCATTCTGTGTTGATGTTGTTGGTTGTTTTTTAAAAATAAACCTGAAAGTTTTGTTTTCTGTATTGTGTTTATTCGTCACCAGTACGTGCAACTACATGTACAAGCCGGGGTCACATAAAATCTTGAACCCGTTGAAAAATGGTCCTATGGATTAATGCTGACCATCGAGAATCGCCCCGGACACAATTAAACATTAGAGGTTGTAGGCTAGTCAAATTAAAGTTTAGGGTTGAACTAAATAGCAACAGAAACTCTTTTGCGACCCAAATATATAGTGAAAGTGTCCACTATTATCAGGAAAAAAGTCCCCCAAAATTCTCGCGGCCGTTTTTGAATAAATGAATATCGGCATTTGCAAACAGTTTTGATCTTGATCAGACGCCGCGTAAGGGGGGTCTGATCAAGACCAAAACTGTTTGCCACTTGTTTTGAAAGTTATACTGCTTTAAATCTAACTTTGAAACGATATTGCAGACAACAATATGGCGGCGAAGGGGTAAAAACCTTACGAAAAACTTTTGATCATGAAAGGGATAAGTTCAGGGCATAATGAGTTAATGCTTCAGCTAATATTGGTGTTAATTGGCGATTTTATCTTAAAACACAGCCAGACAGGTTCTGGTCGATATTAAATCTGTCTAATATGAGTCTGCAGTAGATGCTCTGGAGTAAATTTTAATTATTGATATCTATAATGGGCGGAGTTTTATATATACAGCGTTCCCTCTCTAAAACAGCCCTCCCAACAACGACTCCTTCCTTACAACGACCATTGCGGCTGTTCTCCAAACAAGACAATGCGTTACGCGGCGTCTGATCTGAATTCAGGCTGTTTGCAAATGTCACTCCCTATAACGACCCCTTCCGAACACGCAAGTGTTGTCTCCCGTTGGGTGTCGTTGTAGAGAGAAGGCGCTGTTTATATAACCCTTTGCTACATAGATATGTTTCATGAAAAATATTCTCTAGTATAGATGGTAACTTGAAGCGGGTTTAAAGTAAAGCAGAGTGCTCATTTGGGCTCATTTTGGTTTACTTTTAACCTGGTTTAAGTGGTCACCTTTCTTCAATAGTAGGAATATACCATGGAGTAAATGGTTTGAAGTATCTTTGGTATATTCCTTCCCGTTTGTTATGAAATTTCATTGATCTAGATCTTTGCTATTTGTTAAATCATCGTTTTGTTTGGGCTTTATATTGCCTCTACCTATTCAATATTCATGTATAGATAACAAATCTTGAATTCTCAGAATGCATTACTGTTTTCAGCTTTTAATCTTTAAAATTCTTTAAGTAAACAGAGTAGTCCCTGTGGAGAGCTTATACAGGAACTGTCTTTTCAGGGTCCACTCTGTTTGCAAAAGTTTAAAAAAAAAATTAAAAAAAAATACTGATTTGTAATTGTGTTCCTTCGTGTTGTATATATGTTAATTTTGTTTGTGGACCATATTGAAAATTGGTTTGTTTTTCGATACCAAATATGTAATCCACATGAAATAAAGTCGTTATTATTATTATTATTTATATGATTATTAAGCGGGAACACTGGGTACTGACGAAGTCAATACGTGTTATGTTTGTCTACGACGTCGTATATTAGTTTTGCTACGACAACTGTGAGTCATTTTTGAAAACAAAATAATATATAAACACAATATTCATTAATAATCCGCTATATGCAAAAATGACCCGTTGAAAACATAAAATCTGGTTATAATAAGTACGTGCATGCAGGCATTTTTTTTTAAAATATTGAACACAAACTGATAAAAAAATCACTTAAAGTCACGCATGGGGGTAACTACTTAGGAAATAAATCAACGCAGCATTGTATTATTATTGTATTATTATTAACTGAAGACAACGTTGGAATCTGGCACATGGGGGATTTTAACTGCATTATAGACTGCAATAATTACAAAACAATTAATAACGAGAGTACCACAAACGGTACATAATACCCCCACCGACAGCATTTAATAGCATATTTGAGTACATGAAGGGCAGATTAATCTTTAAAAAACAAATCGAAATAATCTGAAATTCGACTCAGTTTGAGATATTTATGCATAAAACAAGTCTGTGAAGTTTCATTAATATCCTTTCAATAGTTTTCCGGAAAAACTCCGGACAAACCAAATATTGACGGACGAACGGACAGGGCCACGCCAATATACGACCACCTTTAGAGGTGGGTGTATAACAAAAAAATGCTAGAAATTTAATGATTTAAAATATACAATGAAGGCAATTGGTTGATATATACAGAGACCTCTGTCCAGACAGATAGAGATTTACCTGGCGACGTACTAATTCACTCCAACAGGCACGTTTAGATTTTTCCTTGCTACAGAAGAATTGGTATAGTTCTCAAAATCAAATGAAATAGAGCCTAGCTTAAAAGTCAGAACAATCTATCGTAAAACCATGTTTTTGAAAAACATAAATCACGACAAAGGATTATAGAAATGTAACAGGATACCCAGGGTATCTGGCTCACCATGTCAGCACTGTAACCACTGGGCTACCGAGCCACCGGTTTCGGGACTTATTGATTTTCTACCAAGTACCTTAGCCGTCACAATAGAAGTCTGAACCCCAAAAGAAAAAATGTATAAATACTAGATATATAGACAAGGGGTCGAACTTCCAATTTCCGAATTGTACCCCTCTCCCAAGTTATGCCTCTATCGACATTCGATCAAACGGTATATCGGGTAAAGCTATTTGCCAATACGTAGTATAAAGTATAACCTTCGTAATTGCAAAGCGAAAAATCCTAGTTAAAACTGTTCTCAGATGCCACAAGGCAGAATCCTGAGAAACACCGCAACTTGGTGGAAATCAGGGGGGAATCAATATCCTATGGATCGTATAAAACGAAATCAATAAATAAACAAGAAACTGATCTACTGAGAAAAATCAAAGGGATCGAGGACACTCTTACAGAAGACAATTTACAAAACTTAGAAAACTACAGACAAACCCTTTCAGATTTAAGAGAATGTAAACTTAAGGGTCATGTAATCAGGTCAAAGGCTAAATGGATAGAGCATGGTGAAAAAACATAACTATATTAACAAAATAATAAACAAATTAGAGGAAACAAACGGAAGTCTGATATCAAACCAAAATTAATTCTAGTGGAAACATAATAATTATTCGAGAGACTATACTCAAATCACGATAAAGATGCTTTTGATCAAAAGTGTGATACAGAATTACATGTAAATGTACATGTTAATCACATCAAGAGCCAAGATTACCTTCAATCGCTCACCTGATACACCATGTAAAACTTTACCTATAATGACCTAGATTATGACCCGATATGACCCCAAATCAATCATGGCCCCTCTTTCAATGAGGCAAACATTTTGAACAAGTTTCATTAAGATCAAATGAGATTTGTAGTTTCTAGAGTGTAAACAAGGTACTTTTTATGAATTGACCTATTGACCTAGTTTTTGAACTGAAAGTAAAGCAGTGAAAGGGTTAACTGAAGTTAACCCTTTCATGATAAAACTTATCGTAGTGTTTGCCTCATTGAAATCTAGGCCATGGTTGTGGGTGGATCATATTTGGTCATAATCTAGATCATTATAGGTAAAGTTTTACATGATGTATCCGGTGAACGATTTAGAGGCCATCTTGGCTCTTGTTATTGTAATTCTGGTTGACACGTTCAGTCACTTTTGCATAACCGGAATTGCAGTAAAAGTTTGGACTCCATCGGAAAAGGTTTACTATATTAGATGATCATATATGGACATGCTCTTATTGTGATTTTGGATCATCCGACCAGATTTTGATGCATTCTTCGGCGACGGCAACAAGGTCAAAACTGTTGATTTTCAACAGCATAATTTATGAACCCATACTATACGTTTTAAAAACAAGAGCCCCATAGGGCATATTCGCTCACCTGAGAATAATTGGAAAAATGGAGATATATGTCCAGGACTGACCTAGATATGCAACAGACCGGAACAATTTGAACAAAATATGTAAAGTATATTTAAAAGTGTCACCATACAGAATATAAAAACTCTGGCCATATTAGTTTCAGAGAAGAAGACGTTTGAAAATTTCACTATGTAACTCTATGTAAAACAGTGACCCCCGGGGTGGGGCCAATTTTGACCCTAGGGGCATAATTTGAACAAACTTAATAGAGGACCTGTAGGCGATGATATTAGCCATATATCTAAGCTCTGGCCCTTGTAGTTTTAGACAAGAAGATTTTTTAAGTTTTCAATGAAAAAATCTATTTTTAGCTCCTGTGACCTAGTTATGCAACGGACCAGAACCATTTGTACAATTTCGGTATAGGACATCTAGAAGTGTCACTATGCCAAATATCAAAGCTCTGGCCATATTAGTTTCAGAGAAGAAGACGTATGAAAATTTCACTATATAACTCTATGTAAAACCGTGACCCCCGGGGCCGGGCCAATTTTGACCCCAGGGGCATAATTTGAGCAAACTTGATAGAGAACCTGTAGGCGATTCTATGTGCCAAATATCTAAGCTTTGGCCCTTGTAGTTTCAGACAAGAAGATTTTTTAAGTTTTCATTGAAAAAAATCTATTTTTAGCTCCTGTGACCTAGTTATGCAACCGACCACAACCATTTGAACATTTTGGTAAAGGACATCTAGAAGTGTCTCCATGCCAAATATCAAAGCTCTGGCCACATTGGTTTCAGAGAAGAAGACGTTTGAAAATGTCACTATATAACTCTATGTAAAACTGTGACCCCCGGGGCGGGGCCAATTTTGACCCCTGGGGCATAATTTGAACAAACTTGATAGAGGACCTGTAGATGATGCTATGTGCCAAATATCTAAGCTCTGGCCCTTGCAGTTTTTGACAAGAAGATTTTTTAAGATTTCCTTATTTTTTCAATTTGGTTGCCATGGCAACCAGAGTTCTGCATTGTTTTTAATTCTTTGAACAAATTTGAAAGAGCTTGACCCATGGAACATTTCTGTAAAGTTTGGTTGAATTCTGTCAAGGGGTATAGGAGGAGATGTCATTTGAAGCAATTGTTAACGACGACGCACATACGCACGACGGACGACGCACGACGGACGACGCACGACGACGGACGCCGGACACAGGGCCATCCCAATAGCTCACCTTGAGCCTTTGGCTCAGGTGAGCTAAAAAGTAATATAAGGTAGGAACGTATCACACAATTGGTTTATTGCAATTCTGGTTGACAGGATTGTAGCAACTAAAATTGTATTTAAACACTTTGGGGATATCTATTGCAAACCTGGTTTTCATTGCTATTCCGGTTGAAACGTTCAACTACTTTTGCAATAAACGGAATTGCAATAGCATTTTAAAGTTCATCGAAAAGGTTATACTGCATTAGATGATCATACATGTATGTACATGATGTTTTAATTGGGTTATTTTTATTATCACACGACCAGATTTGAAGCATTTGTCGGGATCGGGAACGAAGTCCAATTATATGAATTTTGAAATTGTATCCTTTCATTCAATGCTTATCATTGCAAAGTCTAGGTCAAGTTCGAAACATGGATCATGTTGTGTCAAAAGGTAAGTCACAAGGTCAAATCATAGAAAAACTTGAAACCAAACTGCAGATTTACAAACTCTAGGGCAAGTTTGAAGTGGAAAGAAACATTTTATCACTTTGCTGGTTTTGTTGAATAAGCCGCAAGTATGTTTTATGTCTGCAAATTTAATTGGAGTATATGCGAGGAATGTTCAGTAAATGATAAACATAGTCATTGAGCATATTAACCGCTTAAAGTATTTTCTTCAACTGATAACAACACTAAATACCAATTTTCTTTGAATAGTTGACGCAAAAGTATGTGACGTCGTTCTGATATCATGTTATAAAAAATAACTTTAAATCCTTGGGTGATTAAGGTCAGCTAGCAGGTTAAATATACTCATATGAGCGGTACAGGGTCATCATGGCCCTCTTGTTTTAACATCGGAACTATTCAATGAAAACCACAAAGACACCTAATATTGTCCTAATATTTAAAACAAACATATAAGATTAAATACGAGGACACAGAACTAAAAGAAATAGAAAAAAAAGAGAACACAACAATAAAAAACAAGAAAAAACACATTTTGCCATGCGGTTTCGACCTTGAGATGGTTGGCAGGAACCATATATTTAAAACTGCAACTTTTCCCATGTGCTTCCCCAGTTCTGCCCGATGTGCCTCTGTGGCCTGTCATAGTGGATCAGTAACACTGCCAATCTTTTTCAAAACTCGTAAATGGCGATAGGGGTTTACTTGCATGTCAATGCATATTTGATGCCCGTGCAGGTGTAAAGTTTCTTTATTCTATATGTCATATATTAGTTCCAAATTGAAATGTTTGTTGATTTAGCAGCGCAACTCCTACATTGACGCCAATGAACGCAGGCAAATGCATCAAATTTGTCGGACGATCCATGATCTTGTACATATGATTATCTTAAGAGTACATTTCACATAATATTAGGTCATTCTCTGTTGAAACTTCACGAATTTTACTTAATTCCAAACACCGAAGAATGCATCAATATTGGTTGGATGATACACAAAGTAACCAACACAATAACACAATTTTAGAATATAGTATAATGACGTTTATCACATAATTTGCGGTCTGGGAGTTGCATAAAACGATTGTATAAATATCGTAATCCACTAGTGGAATATTTTTTTTGGGCTCCGGCCCAACTTGTTCGTCCAAAAGCGCTGCATGCCAAATGACGTCATTTACTATGACGTTAACGTAAACAACGTAACGTTTTGGCGGACATTCTATATAGCGGAGGGTCTACAAACTACGGCTTCACTCAATTCAATAGGTGCTTAAACTTGTTATGTGATAAATAGAATCTCACATTCGTGCTCATTATTTATCATTTTAATAAACTCGTTGACTAAAATGAATATGACGCTCGCCAAGGCTCGCGTCATATTATTTTAATCAACTCATTTATTAAAAATGATAATTAATGTGCACTCATACAAGATCCTCTATATAACTTTCCCATAGGGTTTAATTTTTTACTGCATCCTCATTCTTTGCCAAAGTGGTTGAACGTGTTGTTCGGAAATGCAATATAAACAAATCTTGCAATTAACAGTGCAAACGTGTTTAGACTACGTTTCTAATAGTATTGGTTCATTTTCTATTTAAACTCAGTAAAATTGACTTCGTTCCCGACGCTGACAGAGACATCAAATTACGTCGAATAATTCAAAAATGAAAAATATCATGTAGTATGATCATTTAACGTTTCTGATGGACTTCAAAATTTTATTATAACTCATATTGCAAAAGGGGTTGAAAATGTAAACTGGAATTGCAACAATAACCAGTTTTGCAATAAATAATGTCAAAGTAATGTTATTGCAATTTCTGTTGCTTCATTCGTGTAAGTCGGAATTGCAACGAACCACCTTTGCGCTTCATTCTTACTTCAGACTCTAGTTTGTATAATACTGTGTCATATCGGGTCGAAAGTCAACGAAGTTGACTTCGTTCCCGACGCCGACGGATGCATCTAATTTTGTCGAATAATCCAAAGCCATACATAGTTCATGAAAATATGTTTATCTAAAGGAGTAAAACTTTTTCGATGGGCTTCAAATTTTTTATTGCGATTCCGGTTTTAGCTAAAGTGGTTTTACGTGCCAACCGATAAATTGATAAAAATCAGTTTGGGAAAGATCAGTGCAAATGTATTTTATTGCTATTCCGGTTGCTACAATAACGTCAACTAGAATTGCAATAAACCAATTTATGTACCACCCCTACCATAGACTACATTTTTATATAATATATAAAAGTTAGTCTGATGATGAAAAACATCTCAATAAGATCACGTGGTTATGGTGATCTAATGGCGTTTTTAATTTTCTATAGGACTTCAAAAATTTATTGCAATTCCGGTCTTTGCAAATAGGGTTGGACGTATCAGTCGAACTTGCAAAAAAAACCCATTTTTGCAATAATTATTGCAAAGCTGTTATTTATTGCAATTACGGTTGTCACAAACCCTGGTCAGAGTTATATGTGACACGCATTTCTTATTAAAAAACATTTAATTCAAGCTGTTCAAGTAGTGAATGCTCTACGTCTGATGCGTTTTTAATTTATATGTAATTACTGTAATTACTGTTATCCTACATTAACCCATTTGTGTCCACGATCCCATATATGGGATATATAAAACAAAATGAAAATGAACATTTTGACCAGGCATCTCTTTGATAAAAAATGGACTAATCCAATATATAAACAGGGAATAATCCACTGGGCGCAAATTGGTTAAGCTGTTTTTAGAGATCTGCATTAAACGTTAGACAGGCTGGCACATTGACCCAGTTCTCCGTATCAGTTTGAAGAGTACACGCAGAGACAAATATGGCTGTGAAATTCCATTCATGACAATTTCATGTTTGACCTTTATTTCATCCTTCTCCTGCGGAAATATGATTATCTTAAGACAATATATCTGCTGTAAGATTGTCTTCTGCGTTATTATACTTCAATTTGATGAATTTACAAGGCAAGTATCAAACAGCGTGGACATGCGCCAGAAGCAAAGTAGCTTTTGCATGTATTGATCGAAATTGTTTGCAAATACCTACCAAGGTACACTATGCATGATAAAGTGTAAAATCAATTAAGTAAAATCTGGCCTTAATTTACACTACGTATATGTCTTAACCATTCAGAAAAGAGGCATTGTTTAAAAAAACAAAACAAAAAACAAAAACAAAAAACAAGAAGTGAAGAAAAGCTACTGTTCAAAACAACAGTATTAATGCTTTCACTCTTAATGACGTCAAAAAGCGCATTTGCCAACAGTTTTGATTCTGATCAGACGCCGCGTAACTGTTTGCCACTTGTTTTGAAAATACGGCAGTTATACTGCCTTAATGTCTTAGATGGGTAATGCTTGACTGCGCACAAGGACCCCGTCACGATTGCTGTTTTTAGAGAAAAAAATCGTCAGAAGGTATATATATTTTTCTCTCAAAAAGCAATCGTGTCGGGGCCCT
Source organism: Gari tellinella (assembly GCA_922989275.2). NCBI lineage: Eukaryota > Metazoa > Mollusca > Bivalvia > Cardiida > Psammobiidae > Gari > Gari tellinella. The sequence continues at coordinate 61,773,783 of OV277858.1, forward strand.
GTAAGAAATCGAGCCCTGAGTGGACATTTTTGCAAATCGACGAGTGGCCGATGCGGAAATAAAAGAAAAAAAATGTTTTAGTGGATTAAAACTATTGTGCGGACGGTAAAAATTGTTGAGTCTGCCAATGATTGAAGAGCTAGATTTGCCAGGATCTGCGAGACAAGCGCCCATAAATGAGGGATGCATGAAGAAATGACATGATAATGATTACAGGAAGATGATTTCGGCTAATCTCATTTGTTCCAAAGCAGCGTGTTTGGATTAAAACCACCAATCCGCCTTCCTTTTAGCTCTTACAGTGAAGAAATCGCTATTCTTTCCCAGTAAACGCTTTTACGCTAAAAGTACTATTTCCAGTGCAAACAGTTTGGAGCCTGATCAGACGCCGGGTAAACCCGGCGTCTGATTAGGCTCCAAACTGTTTGCCACTCAGATAACAATGAAAAGACAGAATTGTAAAAAAAAGTGTCCTTTTCTGCATTTTATTGTTTTATGTTTGCGTGTAAAGTTTAAACAGGAAAGTATAACGTTTTCTCCACTGTAGCAGAGGGGATAATCTCGGTCTAATAAACAGAAAACATTCCCTGTGACAAATAAGCCCCAGAACCACAACAAAGGTAGAGGAACAGACTGCCTATTAAATACAGGTCTGACTGTAAATCAAACCTGTGGTATATGCAAAAAATGTTTTTACTCCATAGATACTCATGTTAACACATTTAATTTATTCCTTCACTCATTCATGTAAATAGTTTTAGACTTTATACAGTCATTAATATGCACAATAAATACCCTTCATTTAAGCAGACTGGAAGTTAAGCAGAGTGTATGCTGCTTTAATTTCAGCCTGCTTTAAGCAACCATCTGTTTTCAATACTTAAAATAAGCTATAGAGTAAATGGTTGGATATCTATTGCAATTATTGGGTTGCAACATACCAGCCATCTCGTTATATTTACATTCACCCCGCACTGTCCCTATATAACACTGTTTTAAAAAGAGACTTGCATATTTCAATGAATGGTCATTTAAAATCCAGTTCTAGCCGGTTGGTTTAGGGGCGGAGCTATACTGATAACTTTCAAATACATACAGAAGTCCATATGGTAGGCGTGGTTTTAACGCGAAGTAATCAAGTATGGCGTATGAGTAAATCGGGTTTAAAAAACGTTACCTAAATTTAAGGTTCTTATAATACAAATAGTTCGTAAATTCGTGCGCTTTTAAATGTCTCGAAAGGGGTTTTAAACATAACGAGAAAGTTTACCGGTTAAAAGTGTAAATTTATCCAATAATTATAATATGTGATTGGGACTACTTTCAGGCCATATATAGAGATCGTTACTACGATTAGCAACGCATAGCAACGGGCAAAGTGTCTATTTGTACGGTTATGTACATTTCTCAGTTCACAATGGAATATAAATATAAAAAATAAATTACGTACTTCCGTTATTCATGAGCTGATGGAACTTCAATTCTTTTACTAGCAAGGTTAAGCGAGAAGCCCTTCGGGCTTCACGCACTTTGCTAGTAAAAGCATTGAAGTTTCATCAGCTCATGAATACCGGAAGTACGCAATTCATTTCTTAAATGAAACTTTGTAATCATTGTCAACTTTTACAGTCAATCTTGTATTAAGCGATCACTCTATTGAAGACCCATATTTTGTCTTGTATGGAACTGTCTGTTTAATGTAGGATAAAACTAATGCAGAGCGCTTCAGTAGGAATTTTCTTTACTATTTCTACCATGAGTTAATTAGTCTAGTAACATAATGTAGAGGTATGCACGCTTATTCGTAAGGTGGTTGCTTTATACAATATTGACTGTATTTTTCACATTTTGTGCTGGAGAATATTGTTTTTCTTGCTGAACAGAATTTGTAAAACAGACAATAGCTATAAATTGACAATTCTTTGTGGATTCCACAACTATTTGCAAATGACAGTGCATGTTTTATAAAAAAACTTCAATTTTCCTTGATTTTACTTTCCCACAAATGTTGACCCCTCTCAAACACACTTTCATTTTTCTCAAGTTACATGATAGTCTACCAACATTTTGACCGTTTTTGACCCCTCATGGCATGTCGTGTAGACGGGTTACATCCACCTGATTCGTGTTTAGTGAACATATCTTAGAAATTCTAGGGGGGATGTAAAGTCGAAAAGTTCAAATTAAGGTCAGAAATGAGGTCAAAGGTCAACGGGTGCAGATTTTTGCATACCATAATATAAACCTAACTTTATTTACATTTCAAATATATCAAATGAACTGTTATTGGTTACAATTAGTTCACAAATGTCTGTACTTGCTAAATATTATCAAAAAAGTAAAATATTACTGTCAATGTCCTTTTCCAGGGGCAATAACTCTGATTTTCCTCATTCTTTTTTATATTTTTATAGTTATTTTTTCGTTATTTTTGTCTGTGTTCTTATAACATCAAATTATTTTTATGTTTCTTTACACCTTTGACATAAAGTAACAATTCTAAATGCAAATGGAAGTAAATATTACAGCCAATGCCCTTTTCCAGGGGCAATAACTCTGATTTTTCTCTTTCTATTTTATTTTTTATGGGAATTTATTTTCGTTATTTTTTGACTGTTTTCTTATAACATCAAACTTTTGTAAGTTTCTTTACACCTTTGACATAAAGCAACGATTCAATATGCAAATAAAAGTAAAAATTACAGTCAATGCTCTATTCCAGGGGCAATAACTCTGTTTTTTTCTGTTCCATATCTCTTTTTTAATAGGAATTTGTTTTCGTTATTTTTTGACTGTTTTCCCATAATGTGTTTATGTTTGTTTACACTTTTGACACAAAGGAGCAGTTCAATATGCAAATAAAAGTAAATATTATAGTCAATGCTCTATTCCATGGGCAATAACTCTGATCTTTCAGTTCCATATTTAATTTTAAATGGGAATTAGTTTTCGTTTTTTGTACTGTTTTCTTATAATGTTGTACGTTTGTTTACACTTTTGACATAAAGGAGCAGTTCAATATGCAAATAAAAGTTAATATTACTGTCAGTGCTCTTTTCCAGGGGCAATAACTCTTGTTTTTCCATTCCTATTTTATATTTAATTATTATTATTATTATTATTATTATTATACCCGATTTATATAGCGCTCTTTTCACACAGGAGTTGTGCGTTCAAAAGCGCCTCACATGAAATTATATTAATGTACCTACAAAGCGAGAAAGACAAATAACTACATTCACAATAAAAATGATACAATATTGAGATGCATGGAAACATGGAAATTCTTTCAATATTATTACCAAGATTATAAAATTGTTATAGTAAGTTTGTAAAATCATTTTTAAAATGAGTAAAATTAAACAATTATTTATGAGAATTGTTTGCGTTATTTTTGACTGTTTTCTTATAATATCGAATTTGTTTGGGTTTACCTAGAGTAGATCTACATTTTAATAAAAACAGCAATTAAATAATCAAATCAAATGTAATCTTACAGTCATTGTTCTTTCTTTAGGCAATAACTCTGTTTTTCTCTCTTTCTTTTTTATGTTTTTTTGTTTGTTTGTTTATTATTTATCGTCTGTTTTCTTATAAAATCAAACTACTTTATGTACATGTATATAAACATCATTGACATGAAGCAGTAAATCACTATGGACATTCATCACTGAAATATGCGTTTTAGGGTATACATACAGACAACCCCGATATATAAAAAAGCCAAAAGATTGGATTGTGTGCGATGCCAAATGAGTTACTCTTAAATTCACTTTGGGGAAAGTATCATTATATTAAGTATTACTTTCTTAGGAACACTGTATTGACATGAACATACATAATGGATGACTATGTTAGGTTCGAATTTCTATAAAATGTTATCGTTGGTTTTGTGACAAATCCAAGGGTTATTACTATGTATCTGGCTAAAACATGGTGTATTTACAATTTTGTGACGGGAAGTTGTGCTTTACAGCCTGTATACGTGTAATTTTAACACATACCAAATGAATTAGATGTAAACATTCTGTATAATTATTCACATACTTTAATGTACAGTTTTACAAATGAACATTTACAATATCAATATCCTTTTAGAGATATTTGAACGAAGAAGAACAATCACAAACCATACACTCGTGGTATCATTTGACCAAACTTGCGAATAACTTTACAGAACTTTCATCACCAATTGGATGTACTAAGACATGCATTATGCTTGGTTATGAAACAATCAGATCATCGATCTACATACATTCAGTTTACAATGACGCGTCTAGCAAAAGTGAGAATGTGGGGATTCTTATAAAGACGCATGCTACCAATTAATCTGAGTTACACAGTGTGTTGCCTCACAACCACATTCATACATGCATACTTGTTGGCTTTTATAGCAAGCACATTTTGCCGAGCTGCACTTTGTCTTGCAATAGCAAGACGCGAGTTACATGTATGCCATTGGGATAGAGGGATTTCTTATCCAATTGGGGGTGATACATAATTAGTGTGTGTGTATGGGGTCCAAAGCTGTCTTGACTTTCATGAGTTGCCTATACCAGCAAGTGTCTATATACCAGTTAAGGTATGGAAACCTATGATGTTTTGTCGACCTTGAGTGCCTCATATATTTTGTTAACAAGGAATCATCCCCTTTGCTTTGCTGTACCGGATAACATCATCCATATTAACACGTCATTTCCTACAAAGCATCAACAGTATTACGTCTGTGTCCCTGCATATAACAATCAGACGATCAAACCCGCTTGCAACAGCATCCTTAGCATGGAATATCATTCTATTGGCAGCTTCTTTATTATCGACCGACAACTTATCAGCATGGAAGCTATATGACTTTGCATTTATAACGCCTACGAACGTTCAATCTGCTACAACAAGCAACCCTTGTGGTAATAATGTGTCATTCAGATGATAGAAACTCGGCAATGTACATGTATTTCTACTTATCGTCGAGCACAAGGTATGGCTCTCTGACATGCGGTAGTGGGTCCAGGTAGTGGGTCTTCTGGACCTGTGATTTTTTCCAGTGGCAGCTTTGATAGACCTGCTGTATCAAATGTGACATCAATGCGAGTAGATGTGCCTGTGAAATGGGAATGTACCGACCGAACAAATTCTTTCTCGAGCTTTAATAAGGTCAGGTCTTATCTGTTTCGATACTTGTTGCTTGTCTGATCTCGTGTCTCTATAAATACTTGCTAATGTCTTTGACTTGATTTTTGGGTGGAGCAAATAGTCGGTGTTGCACTCCTTGAATCAATAATTTGTAAAGTCCTAAACCAATGAGAGGGTTCTGCAATCACATCGCGTCCAACAAAATATGGCTAATGTCTTTTGTTTCAGCATCCTTTAACGCTGTCTCAACAAATTGGTCTACAGCATTGGAGGCGTCTTTCGATTTTTCACTTGTCGAAATACAAAATACATCTAACAAACCGCCCAGTGCAGCAAGGGCTTAGAATTACCTTTGCTAAAAGATCTTGGTATACAGAAAGAGTTGGTTTCCTTTGTACAACAATCAAACTTGAGCTGGTTTCCCGTAATGAAGTTAATATGTTTGTTAATTGACCCTGTGAGATCTGAACATACACAATCAACGCATTATATTTCGTGTTTTGTTAATTCGTATTAGATGGTTTTCATATGGAAAGAGAAAAGGCTGCATGGACCACATCGAATGCATTTCATGGAAAATATTTTACATTTACAATTTATTGTTTATTTACTATTAGTTAAAATGAAGAAACAGTAAAATCTTGAAAACATTGCGATTGCTATGTATGACAAGCCATTAGATAAGTTGTATTTAATGCAATTATTGTGTTGGACTGGACGTGTTTGCCTGATAGTGGAAAAAACCTTACTTCGCAATTCCTACAAGCCAAGCAGCTTTGTTTAAACACACGAAATTATTTGCATACTAAATAGCTTGTGTTTTGTGGCATTACGCAAAATAATATAAGTGTCCAGTAGAGTGTGAATGAAGGAAATATATTGCTGATACATTAGACTAGGCTGCTATTTATTAGATATAGATATACATATAGTTGCGAAGATTAAGCGTATGCGCTAAAGAAAACTGATTGCAGTGACATATGCCTGTATTTTCGATGTTGCCGCTTTTGTTCAGATAATAATGAGATAAATAAATTTGTGAATATGACAATGAATATATACACACATCATAAGCAATAATACAACAACAAACAGGATTTACTACTTTACTATTCATAAACCATATATATATTATACAATGTATATGTATTTGCCAAAAGTAAGTCAATACCCAATTAAACAAGTTCTTTAATAAATATACAATCACAAAATTAGTGATTTTAACACTACCTTTGACTCCGTAAGTTTGACTAATTGTCATGTATGAGAAAATTTAAGAAACGAAATTAATCATTAGTGCAAAAGGTAAAGGTCATCTTAAAGCAAACACGTTTCTTTTTCAAACATTGGTCATTATGCATTAAAGTAAGCTTCAAATCAATTAAAAATTTTCTTGATTACCTTGCCAATGCTTAAAAACATATATTTCAACACCAAAAGTATAAAATTTGGTCATACATGTCAAATGTTAGAAGAGAAATGGTATATGAGAACCGATAATGGAGGCCATCTTGAAAAATGGCGGCCATTTTGAATGTTTACGGTGCAAAAGGGCTTTTTGTTGAAAGAAAGGCCATATCAGTATATTATGTAAACCTACTTTGATGATTGTATATCAAGTTTATGATTTTTTCTCTAATGTGCCCAGCTATTTATTATAGCAGAAATGAACAGAATACGTGATTTACTGGCTTATTTTAAGAGTTATCGCCCTTGTTTGTGACTTATAATTGTTTTTTTCTATCACGAAAATTCTATTTCTAGATTTTTCGACCAATTATACATTCAATAAATTAAAGTTTTTTAGGTTATCTATGAGTGATTGCAAATAGCATAACAATTCATTATCATAATTCCTATTACAAGGAGATATGGAACAGAAAAAACAGAGTTATTGCCCCTGGAATAGAGCATTGACTGTAATTTCTACTTTTATTTGCATATTGAATCGTTGCTTTATGTCAAAGGTGTAAAGAAACATACAAAAGTTTGATGTTATAAGAAAACAGTCAAAAAATAACGAAAATAAATTCCCATAAAAAATAAAATAGAAAGAGAAAAATCAGAGTTATTGCCCCTGGAAAAGGGCATTGGCTGTAATATTTACTTCCATTTGCATTTAGAATTGTTACTTTATGTCAAAGGTGTAAAGAAACATAAAAATAATTTGATGTTATAAGAACACAGACAAAAATAACGAAAGAATAACTATAAAAAATATAAAAAAAGAATGAGGAAAATTAGAGTTATTGCCCCTGGAAAAGGACATTGACAGTAATATTTTACTTTTTTGATAATATTTAGCAAGTACAGACATTTGTGAACTAATTGTAACCAGTAATAGCTCATTTGATATATTTGAAATGTAAATAAAGTTAGGTTTATATTATGGTATGCAAAAATCTGCATCCAATGACCTTTGACCTATTTCTGACCTTAATACGCGCCTAAGAACTTTACATCCCCCCTAGAATTGTTCGTATACATATGCTGAATATAAATCAAGTGGATGTTGCCCGTCTACACGACATGCCATGAGACCCATTTTCCAGAGCCTTATTTTCGATCCGTAGGCAGACTATGAGGTCAACCCTCCTAATTTCTTTTTTATTTTGTTCTAGAGACATGGTAGATAATTTTAAGAGTAGTCAGTATGAATGCCCCTGCCTAATCTTTGTAAAAATCTCAGTTTTGCTAAAACGTAAAAAATGATTTTTGAGAAAAAATTGACTCATAAATTATTTTTTCCGAAATATAAGAGATTTCTTTTAATGTATTATGCAAAATATTTAATTGTTCTGCTTGTATTTGTATACAACAATTTCTTAGGTATAAATGCATGAATAAATTTTGATCTTTTTATTAATATTTGTAATTTTTCATCCTTGGAAAGAAAAAAGAGGGGTAGTCATTTCAGGACGTTTTTTGAAAAGTAGGGTAACAAGACAAACATATCCATAATTTCAGTTATATGAGGTGAACATTCTTTTAACTCTGGAAAATGATGTAGAATTGGATACTGAATGAGATGGTGTATAGTTTTTGCAGATTCGTTTCGATAAGCATTACCCATCTAAAGCCTTAACTCTTACTTTGAAACGATATTGCAGACAACAATATGGAAGCAGACGACAATATGGCGGTGAAGGGATACAAAACTCCCTTTAAATTTGATCATGAAAGGATTAACCCGGTGCCAATAGAAAGCCATGTACAGCGTTCCCTCTCGACAACCGCCCTCTTAACAACGACTCCCTCTTTACAACGACTCTTATCACAGTTCCCTAAAAAGGATAATTATGTCTAACGCTTTTACTGCTGCAATATCGTCTGCTCAAAATTTTCGTCTGCTGTTTTTCTTAAAGTGACATAATGGTCATTTTGACAGAAATAAAACGAGTGACAAACAGCTTAAATCCAGATCAGACGCCTGGATTCAAGCTGTTTGCAAATCAAAGCCAAATTCCCTCCCTAAAACGACTCCCTCCTAACAACGCACACAGTGTTTGTCTCTCGTTGGGTGTCGTTGTAGAGAGGGGGCACTGTACATGTATTTATGAAATGGGAGTCAGTGGAAGGACGTAGTCACGATGCTGTTCAACCATTCAACTGCTGTAATAGTGTCTGCTAAAATTAATATTTTGATTCCTTTTCTCAGATTTCGATTTTTACGGAATTTTTACATTTGACGGAAGAAACGGAGACACGAGTTTCAAACAATTTGAATCCAGGAAGCCACGTTACGCGGCGTCTGATCTTGATCGTACTGTTTGCAAGTGCAGTTCTAGTCGCGTTTATCACTTAAAAGTTCAAGACTGTAGTCATTCATGGCTTGACTTCGTGAACGAATGTAGTACGGACGTACGATATAAAAGATTAGGAGTTTAAAAGATAGGGCCAGTTGAAGAATTTCATCTCAAGGATCAATCACTACGTAAGGTACAGTGCATGGAGACGTTATTCTTTCAAAAAAGAAACGCGTTTACGCTAAAACTATTATTTCCATTGCAAACAGTTTGGAGCCTGGTCAGACGCCGGGTAACCCGGCGTCTGATCAGGCTCCAAGCTGTTTGCCACTCAGATAAAAATGAAAAGTCAGAATTCTAAAAAAAAAATCATTTTCTACATTTTAGTGTTTTGCGTTTGTGTTTCGTTTGCGTTTATACGGCAAAGAATAACACATTATCCCTTGTAGGTATCACAAATACGAATAATCATTGAACTATTTATCAAACAAAATGTTTTTCAAGAACAGTAAGTTACACCGCGACATAATTGTTTAACCCTTACCCAAACAGACGCCTTTTTGCACATTAAGTGAAGTCCTCCATTGAAGAAAATAGTTCCAATTTATACAGCCATGAGCATTTACCATAATAAATATTTTATATATCATAGCAGAGATGGTAGCATAAAGTAGGCTGAGAGTAAAGCAGAATGTATTTAAATGGGTATTCTGCTTTACTTTAATTAAGTGGTAAGCTGCCTCCAAACTGGAAACAGGTTATGGGATAACTGTTTAACGCTGCACACGTTGTGGGTCTAGAGCAGTCGCCAAATCGGGGACGCGGAAAATGGCAATGGTCTACAACAAAAGACGACATGTCTAAAAAAACACATTTTGCACGTACCAGGAGAATGTGTAACTACTGTTGCAAGCAGTTGGGATCCTGATGTTACATCGAGTAACTTGGTACCTCAACAACATTAGAACTGTTTGTCACCCTGATAAAATGTCAAATTTGAGAGTTGTTGCTGCCTACAAATTTATCAGAAGATAATTACATAGTAGACTGAAAGATAAGGCCAAATACAAATGAAACTGTGTTTCCTATTACATGTCCACACAAATTAGGGACGTTTTTTGTTTGTTTTTGTTTTTGTTTTTGAAAAAAAAAAAACCATACACAAAAAACAACAACATAGAATAATACATGTAACTTTCTGATGGAGTATTTTATATATTTTATATAGTGATATTAATATATGAAAATAAATGAAAGTATTTTGTAGTGCATATCCCTGTGATTATTCATAAAAATCTCATAAATATCCATTCAAATTGTTATTCTATTGGTAGGTCCCATTACCAAAATTACCTTAAAAAATAAAGTGGTACCATTGTTGTTCAATATTGGTGTACCAAAACAGCAAAGTAGTGACATATATGATAGATGAATTTAATTATGTTTCGAAATGTGTTGTACGCATGTCAAATGTGCCAAGGAAATATATGTGCAAATAACTTCTAATACACGCTCCGACCAAAAAAAACCAACACGACTGTCACATGCGCTGCACAATGTACCTTCATTCGCTGATACATTTTTCGAAAATAAAATAAAAAGTTTAGGGTCGGATTAAAAAACTAGGGTCGGTCGGGTTACTGGAAACACAGCTATCTTTTTATTTTGCATAATCATCTCTTTGAGTCAAGCATGTGAACATGAACGCTTAGTTTGGCGATCTGGAATCAAACTGTAGATATTACTTAACAATGTGTTTTCATTTCATTGGCGTGCAACTCTTAACCATGTAGCCTGTTGCTAGGTGATCACTCAAATCAGAATGAAAGTAAAGCAGAATGCGCCCTAAAGCGCATTCTACTTTACTTTAAACCTGCTTTAAATTACTATTACTATTATGAATATGCACCATACAAAACAATTCCTATACCCTATCATAAAGTATATGATAGGATATAGGAATTATTTTGTATGGTGCATATTCATGACAGTATAAAGTGGATTATTTTCTCGAGCGGAGGAATAACTGAAAGGCATAGAAAGTCGCTTATGTTTTTAAAGAGTAATGGGTTTAAACAGAAAATAATAGCCTATTTTCCACTGTATTCAAAATAATTGTCTATTATTTACAGGATTTAAAAGCTTAGAAAAGATGAGGAACGTATTGCCTGTTTTGATGTTCGGATGCTTGGCAGTTTTTGTCAATTCCTCTCTTGTCGACTACCTTAAGTTCATACATCAGACCCCAAGCTTTTCCAAGCTCTCTCATAGGGAGCAGATCGTCCTCATTGAAATGGTGGCTGAAGCTCAAGCTGGTGAACTGAAGGTTTACATCGACACAATTGGACTACAGAATGTACTGGCTGTGATAGATAGTGAGTAAAACTACAGCGCCCCTCTCTACAACGACCCTCCCAATAACGACTCCCTCCTTACAACGACCCTTGTATTCTAAAATATTCGCTATTCTAATCTGGAAACATCTGTAAGTCGAACACTGTACTCTAATAGTTCACTACATGAATCGATACTGCCTGACTCTTCACTGTTTACCCTTTCGTGATCAAATTTATTGTGAGGTTTTTTATCTTCAATATTGTTGTCTGCAATATCGTTCAAAGTTAGATTTAAGGCAGTATAATTGACGTTATTTCAAAACAGGTGACGTCTGATCAGGACCAGAACTGTTTTGCAAATGCGCTTTATGACGGTATTGAGAGTGAAAGGGTTTAAGAACGATTCATTGCTGTTATCAAAAGGTGGTTAGAAATGACGCAATATTTCTATATATAGTTTTTATGATATAACCCATTCACTGCCTTACCCCGAGCACAACAGTTTTTTGCAAACAGTTTGGATCCTTATCAGACGCCGCGTTACGCGGCGTCTGATCAGGATTCAAACTGTTTGACACTCATTTCAATATTTCTTCAGTTAAAATAGCAGAAATTAAAATTTAAGAAATAAAAGCAGACGACAATTGTTTAAAATTGATGACGTCACGGCAGTGAAGGGGTTAATTAGTTGTGAATTTGACACAGGATTAGCTCCTCGCAACTAGAAGCCAACCCCTTGTTAGTGTTATTTATATAAATCTAGATTGTTTAACGTGGCAAAGGACATGCTACATCTGAGGAGAGTCTATATTTGTTATCACATATTTGATTGCTTTTACAGGTTTGTCGGACCAAGAAGCACACAACCTTACAACGTTGCTAATCGCGGTAAGTCTTCTGTTTAAAACCAGTGTCCAATGTTATAAAGAGTTTGAGTTGAGTCTGGGATCCTTCTCAAGCATTTGATTGGTCATATGTGAGTAAAAGCTCGAATCTGACCTATCATATGATTGATAACGATCTCAGACTCAACTAAAGCTTTTTATAATATTGGACTATTTAGGGTTGTTTTCTATAAAAAAAAAAACAGTTAGTCCCTGATTAGAGGGCTCCTACAAGAGCCCTCTAATTAGGGACATAACTGTTTGCATTAGACAAGTGTACTATCCACAGGTAAACTTTTTGTAAAGGACACATATATGCATCACAAGGGTTCAATGAGTTAAGCAATATTTACTCCCACTAAACGCGTTTGTCTCTATGGCAACAGGAACCAGAACAAACACCCAGTAACGCAGTGATAGATGTGGTGTAAAGTGTTGGGCACTTGTATTGAAACAAGGTCATTATTTTCAAAGAAATATATAATTATATTGAATATGTGATTTTCTATTTGTTGTCTTATTGCTATTGTATAGGATCTCGTTTAAATGGGAAATGATTATGTTTTGACACTGTAATTTCTAAAGAACATTGTTGATGAACTGCCATATTTAAATTTAAGCTCATCTGAACCACACGCCAAGTCTCAAACGGCCTCAGTTTTGACCAGAAACCAGGATTTACTGTTCGGATTTCCCCGTCTACAATATAAACTTATTTAATTTGTTTTTATGGAATTGGAGTCAGTCCGACATTATGTATTTCAAAGTGTAATTGTGATAGAGCTTAATTATAACTATATATGTGTTTAAACATCTGTATGCCTGACTTACCCCGTTCTAGCTGTTGTAAACAGACTGTAGACATAAAGGTTAGATTGTCCTGAATGAGCGCTACAGATACAGTCAAACCTCTCCGTTACGACCATTAAATTGTGTCAGTTATCATATGTTTAAGGCAGGTGACAGCTTAAATCAGAAAGCTTCTGTAGCAGCCTTATTTTTTACTGTCACCTTGATTTAATCTGTCACCTGTCATTTATACAATCAATTAGCCTTCTTTTTAGTGTTCGTGAGAGGTTTTACTTATAGTGTATTGGTAGTACTCTCATTTGATTGGCATGATCATATTGTATTCACGCCTTGCTTTTCATATCAATGTTATTTGGTTTGTCGATATCAATGTTATTTGGTTTGTCGATGATTTTCAGGAGTTGAACAAGGAACAACAACACAACGGCCATCATGGAACCAATAGCCTCCCGCGGTGGTTATGATCCCATGCACTGCTTCGCAACGAATGAGAAAACCGAAAGTACACAGTAAAACCTCGCCATTACGACCACAAAACGAAGTCTTATGGATTATATAATATACAGGTGACAGATTAAAGCAAGGTGACAGTGAAACAGAAAGCTCCTAAAGGAGCTTTCTGTTTCACTGCCACCTTGCTTTAAGCGGTTACCTATCGTAAACACCCTAATAATTAACATACTTTAGTGGTCGTAATAGAGAGGTGACAGCTTAAATCAGAAAGCTTCTGTAGCAGCCTTATTTTTTACTGTCACCTTGATTTAATCTGTCACCTGTCATTTATACAATCAATTAGCCTTCTTTTTAGTGTTCGTGAGAGGTTTTACTTATAGTGTATTGGTAGTACTCTCATTTGATTGGCATGATCATATTGTATTCACGCCTTGCTTTTCATATCAATGTAATTTGGTTTGTCGATATCAATGTTATTTGGTTTGTCGATATCAATGTTATTTGGTTTGTCGATATCAATGTTATTTGGTTTGTCGATGATTTTCAGGAGTTGAACAAGGAACAACAACACAACGGCCATCATGGAACCAATAGCCCCCCGCATGCTGTAAGTTCACGAATTTCCAAAATCAACGCTTTTGTGCTAAATCAATTACAGTAAAACCTCTCTATTTCGACAATCTCTCTATTTCGACGACAAAATTGTGTTAGTTATTAGGTGTTTACAACAGGTTACAGCTTAAAGTTAGATGACAGTAAAACAGAAAGCTCCTTTAGGAGCATTCTGTTTTACTGTCACCTTACTTTAAGCTGTCACCTTCTTTTAATTACAGTCAGTAAGCTGCCGCTTCAGTGGTCGTTATAGAGAGGTTTTACTGTAAATCCGTTGCAGCTTGGAACCAGCGAGGACGCCGAAAAGTTCGTTGCCTGATCACGTTCTACACGGCTTCCTACTCGGGGGGCTGAAGTTGGTAGCGTAAACGGAACTGGTTGCCAGTAGCGTAAACGCTACTAGTTTCTAGAAGCCAGTAGCGTATACGCTACTAGTTTCTGGTTGCCAGTGTCGTTTAAGAAATTTTTTTTCCACTTTCCTTAAAGGCACAATCCCGCTCAAATTGGTGTTTAAAACGCGCAATTTCTTATATGTGTGCATTTTCTATGTATTAAAACTAAGTGAAATCGAGTGTAAGAAGCCTGACATATGCACCCACTTCGTAAAGAATCCTACCTAAATGTGTCGAATTCTTATCGTGGTGGTTTACATTATAAGCGAGTTTGTTTACAAATAAGATTACGGGCTGGTTCCGAGAACTCTCGATCGATCGCATAAAGGTCACGTGATTGATTCGGCCGCGACAATGTGTTTACATTGCATCAGTTTAACGGCCAAACTTAAAGGAGTTGTCTCTCTTTGGTTGTAAAGCACTCGACTTGTTGTATAGAATTATGCAAATGAGCTTTACCGAGTATGTCCGTAAATTTTCGTCGCTATTCAAAAATAAACAAACTGGATTACTTGTTTCCACAAATTTCACTGTTCGTTAGCAATATTGCTTCAAATATCACCACGTATTACTTCTTTTTATATGGAACGCTTACGATAGTGACATAAATTTCATGTAAGAAAAATGTTTGATTCTGTTTATGTGGGAGTAATATAGTGGCTTTAAACGACACTAGTTACCAGAAGCCAGTAGCGTAGGCTTTAATGAGTTGTCAGTATTTTCAAGAACCTATCTGTTGTACATTTTATTGCATTGCCCTTGCGTTTTGTTTCGTTTAGTTGTCAAATTCTCAAAGCCCCATAACAATACATTGACAGTAAGTAATGATCCACCATTTGTCCTAGCAATACGTACGGAATTCCATTTGGATGTTCCGAAATGATCATGAATTTTGTTTATACGGCACTGCGACACAAAACATGTCATACAGCACTTATTGTTGATGAAGGATGATGAGATGAGATGATAATGATTTCAGGCAATTACATGTACTTTCGGTTTTCTCATTCGAAGCAGTGCATGGGATCAAAACCACCGACCTGCCTTCCTTTTAGTTATTGGTCGAGGAGATACTCTCGGTCTAATGAACACAAAACTTTCCCTGTGACAGTTAAGCCCAAGAACTGCGGCAAAGTTGGTAAGTCTCTGGGGAATTTGATGTTCGGAATTGATTTTATTTACACGTACACGTAAATGCATTTTGTTTGCCAACATATTTTTATTTAACATAAAAACTAACGGGATTGGTTCTGCAATCCTTGGGGTTGACATCGAGTGCCTAGCATGTTTCGTTATTTATTTAAGGTGGGTAAACGGGATCTGACTGCATTGTTGAATTATGTGAATAGCAACGCCGCATACCAGCACCTGACTCCGGAGCAACATCAACTAGCAGTTGAATTAGCTAAAGCAGCTAGTTCAAACACTCTTGAGCAAATGGTACAGCAGGTCGGCTATGCTGACGTCCTTGCTCTCATAAACGGTAAGATACAACCGAAGACCGCAATAAGTAAACCAGGCCTCTGCATTACATAACAGTGTAGACACAGAGTCAAGTCACAGTGTCAGAGACGTGGCGGTCGGTCTATGTCTACACTGTAAGACACCCACTGGTACTTTGTACCTAAATTGTTTTGTTACATTTGCAGGGCTGCCATTTCTCCGGATTTTTCCGAAATCTTCGGATTTTTATCCTAGGAGATGGTAGCTTAAAGCAGGCGCATTCTGCTGTACTTTCAGCCTGCTTTAAGTAATCGCAATTGGAAAACTGAAACATTTGAAATCTTAGAATTGTTCATGATCAACTTATTGCAGCCCTGCATTTGATTATACACATTAGATTTACTCATTCGTGACAATAACAAGAAAATTGTTTTCATGTTGAAGGGAATGTGCACCTTTCAACTTGGAATTAAAGCAGAATGCTGGAATGGAAGCCCATTGTTTCACTTTCATCCTGCGTTTACTAAATCATACAGTAATTTGATTACATGACAGTTAAATGCAAAACTACACTCAAACATATTCAACCCATTTATACCCAGTGGATTCTTCCATGTTTATATATTGGATTAGTTGTTTTTTTATCAAAGGGATGCCTGGTCAAAATTTTCATTTCCATTTTGTTTTTATTGAAATTCCTATCAGCAAACAGTGTAAACTCTGATTAGACGCCGCATAATGCGACGTCTGATCAGAGTCTTTACTGTTTGCCTATGTCCCATAAATGGGATCGTGGGCACAAATGGGTTAACTGTTTACTAATGTTTGGTTTTCGCATAGAAATAAGCAATTTAATGCTTTGTTATAGGTCTTACATCGCAACATTTCGGACGTTCGTCTGTGCATGAAATAAGTACAGTAAAAAGCCTGAAAACCGAACTCTTCCGAACTAAGCAGCAAAACCTCTTTATTACAACTACTAAAACAAAGGCTAATGGACTGTTTAAAAGACAAGTGACAGCTTAAAGCAACTGACAGGTGACAACTAAAGGAGCCCTTTGTTTTACTGTCACATTGCTGCTTTAAGCAGTCACCTGTCTTTAAACACCTAATGATTAACACAATTAAGTGGTCATGAAAGAGAGGTTTTACTGCACAGTCTATTGGTTTATAGATTAGGGAGGTTTTGCAAACAATAGCAAAAAGTGAGTTGACAGTCATGAAACTGATTCACCCATTGAACACTTAACCCATTTTTCGCTCGGTGGATTCTCAGATTCCTTTATATTGGATTAGTCCAATTTTGAAATAAGGGGTAACTGGTCTAAAAAAAGTGTTCGTTTTGTTTTATAGTAAAATTTCAAATCAGGAATCCGAACGCCCTCGCTGGGATCCGAACCCCAAATCGCGAAGGACCGGGACATTGCTAGCCAAATGCCATACCACTAGGTCACGGATGCTTCTGTGTATTTTGATTCAATCGAAAATTGACAGAAATAAACATTGTGCTTACTTAATATTGCATTACAGGCTTAAAAATAAGAAACATGCATACTTTATCTTGTAAAATGCATTTCACATTCTATTTCGTATTTCATACAGCTTTACCAGAACAAGAGGCTCACGTGCTGAGCACTTACATGATAAAGGTATGTAAATAGTACTTTAGATACTATACAAGAAAATATATCAATCGTTTGAGTCATCCATGAGAAAATTAGACTAACCATGATTGCACTGCAAACTGTATATACCCATAGAGGCTGTTTCTGATCTGGTTAGGGTCTACACTGTTCAAAACTCACCAGCGCCTAGAGTAGTTTAACTTTCGTATTAGTTATTACAGTGCTCCCTCCCTACAACGGACCTCCAAAAAACGACTCCCTCCTTACAACGACCTTTGTCGCAGTTCCCTAAACAGGAACAGTGTGTCCAACCTATTCACGACTGCAATGTCGTATGCTTAAAACTGTCGTCTGCTGGTTTTATCAAAGTTACACAATGGACATTTTGACAGATAAAACACACTCAATTACGAGTGGCAAACAGCTGTGACGCATATGAAAGTTATCTAACTAAGAAATCTCTATAAATCACTGATAGGTACAAAATGTATATAATAAAAAGAGTATAATCATTTCCTTCGGATTGATATGAAAAATATATCACGAGAATGGGTTGTTATCTGGTTTAAAAACGAGTCCGCAGGATAACCAGATAAAAACCCATTCGAGTGTTATATTTTTCATATCTATTCAAAGGAAGATATTGTGACGTGACGTCACAAAAAGTTATATCATCACTAGTGATGATATCAACTGTGACGCATTTGAAATTTATCTGAGAAATCTTTATACATCATTGATAGGTATATAATAAATACCATTTCACATATAAATATAAGTATGTGGAAACAAGTTTTTGTTCAAATCAACTGTGACGCATATGAAATTTATCTGAGAAATCTTTATACATCATTGATAGGTATATAATAAATACCATTTCACATATAAATATAAGTATGTGGAAACAAGTTTTTGTTCAAATCTAATATATTTTTCTCGGTGTAAAACTCCAATAAGCATGGTGTTGTTGTTTTTATTCTAGCACCTGCCCCACATACATAACGGACATCATGGACACAACGGAAATTAAATGGACACCTATAGGTGAATGTCTGCAAGTTATACATTCTCTTCCGTATAAGACGTATAAAAATACAGTAAAACATTACGACCACACAATTGTGTTAGCTATTAGGTGTTCACAACAGGTGACTGCTTGAAGCAATGTGACAGTTAAACAGAAAGCTCCTGTAGGAGCTTTCTGTTTTACTGTAACATTGCGTCTAGCTATCACCTGTCTTTTATACAACCAATTAGACTTTGTATTTCTGGTCGTAATAGAGAGGTTTTACTGGACAAGGTCTCCCGCGAATGGCCGACTTTAAAATTTAAAACCAGCAGCCATGTTTTAAACGATTATGCTTGTAAATCGTCATACCAAATGTAAATTACCAATGTCATTCTTAGACGTTCTTCTTTTTCATTAAATGCATTTATGATTAACCCATTTACGCCAAGTGGATTCTTTCATGTTTATATATTGGATTAGTCCATTTTTTATCGAAGGGATGCCTGGTCAAAATTTTCATTTTCATTTTGTTTTATATTGTAATTCCTATCAGCAAACAGTGCAGACTCTGATCAGACGCCGCATAATGCGGCATTTAATCAGAGTCTACACTGTTTGCTTATGTCCCATATATGAGATCGTTGGCACAAATAGATATGTCAATTACAAACAGTTTTGGAGCCAGATGAGACGCCGAGTAACCCGACGTCTGATCAGGTTACAAACTGTGTGCCACTCAGATTACAATGAGTCTTTTACATTTTCAAAAAAGGCACCATTTCCTTATTTTTATTGCACTGTGCTATGTTTCGTCCCGTTTTAACGGGGATCAACGTAATTTCCCACTGTACGTCTGCAAACAGTACCGAATCAAATGTCTGTTACATACGTTTCCCATTTAGACTTGCGGGCTTTTAACCCTGTCATTCTCAATGACGTCATAAAGTGCATTTGCAAACAGTTTCGATCCTGATAAGACGCCGCGTCACGCGATCAAAACGTTTTGTCACTTGTTTTGAAATTATGTCAGTTATACTGCTTAAATCTAACTTTGAAACCATATTGCAGACAACGATATTGAAGCTGACGACAATATGGCGGTCAAGAGCTAAAAATAACACGCTAATTTTGAGTATGAAAGGGTAAAAAGAAGAAACATCGGTATTATTTATAGTTTGCATTTCTCAAACAGGATTAAATGATAATTTATCGCAGTCAAAATTATACAACTTTCAACTAGATTAAACGTATTTACTTAATTTTCATTTTCAGGTATCGGACTGAAATCGAAATATCCGATTCATCACAACCTATTCAGTGTTTGTTTGTTAAATAAACCTTAACATATTTTGTATTGTCTTTATTTGTCAACAGTATGTGAACTTTCAAATCAGCAGCAATATTATAGATACCCGGTTCAGACAAATAGCGATAACGACGGGAATAGTCGTCTGTAGCGGCCCTATATGTAACTAGGCCCCAAATGTAACTACGCGGTCCTACTTGTAACTAAACGTAGAAATGTCGTCGAAAAAAGTGGCCCTAATTGTAATAACAGCAAACGGTCCTATACATCACTTAAGTCAATATTAACCCTTACCCTAACCACCTCCATACATCAATAGTCAATATTAACCATAACCCTAACAACCTTCATATATCAATAAAGTCAATATTTACCGTAATGCTTACCACCTCCATACATCACTAAAGTCAATATTAACCCTCAACCTAGCAACCATCATACATCAATAAAGTCAATAATAACCCTTACCCTAAACACCGCCATACATCACTTAAGTCAATATTAATCCTAACCCTAACCACCTCCATATATCAATAGTCAATATTAACTCCATCCCGAAAAACCTCTGTACATAAATAAAGTCAATATAAACCCTAACCCTAACCACTATTATAATAATGTAAATAATTCATTATAATATTTGGTACTTGCTGTCATTAATCCTAGTTACATTTAGGACCGCGTTGTACATATAGGACCGTTTATTGTTACAAGTAAGGCCACTTTTTTCGACGTCATTTCGACGGTTCGTTACATTAAGGGCCGTTTAGTAGGACCGCGTTGGGTACATATGTGGCCTTGTTACATATAGGGACGCTACAGTGGTCCTTGAAACACAGTGTTCCTGTATATAGTACACTTGTCATATGCAAACGATGTATACCCAGATCAAAGGGCTCTTTAATAAGGGTCTGCGCTATTTGTCATTTTGTAATAAACTGTAAAAACCCAAACCTAAATACGAATAGTAAACAAGAGCATCGGATGCGGGTGAAAACGCTCGACTGTTCTTAAAGTTCAGTGAAAAATACAGTAAAATAAGGTCAAAGGTCAAGGTCAATTGGTATTATTATTATTATATCTGGATAGGACTTGTCAAGATGAACAAGCATACCAAAAATGAATGTTATAGATAAACAATTGAAGAAGGTATATGGTCAACATTAAGATTTAGGCCGACAGCGACGACGATGTCAATAACAATCACGACGACGGCGACAACGACGACGCCGGAGTGACGACAATATTTCTTTTTTTTCTTCGAAAAAACAAAACCCGAGCTTAAAATAGACAAGACTTTATTTGAAAATTGAATGGGTAATTGTTGTACTGCAGTGCTCCCTCTCTACACCAACATCCAATGGGAGACAGCGAGTGTGTGTGTTATTCGGAGGGAGTTGTTACGCGCCATCTGATATTGTTTCAAGCTGTTTGTCATTCGTCAGTATGGTTTTTCTATCAAAATGTTCAATATGTGACTTTGAGAAAAGCAGCTGACAACAGTTTTTAGCAGACGATACTGCAGCAGTGAAAGTGTAAGTCATAGACGTCTTGTTTGGGAACAGCGTCAATCGTTGTTGTAAGGGGGGAATCGTTGGCCAAAGGGTCGTTGTGGGGAGGGAGCGCTGCAGGCAATCTGGAGCCAGATGAGACGCCCAACTATTTACAGTTATTGGAAATACATTTACAGTTGAAGGGAGCATTATTCTTCAATAATAAACGCATTTGTATTACAACGTTCCCTCCCTACAACGGTCCTCCCGACAACGACTCCCTCTCGTCAATGATGCTTTCCGATCGACCCCAAACAGTAATGTCCAACCTTTTCATGGCTGCAATACTGTCTGCTTAAAATTGTCGTCTGCTGCTTTTCTCAAAGTAACATAATGGACAACTTGATAGAGAAAAACTTAATGACAAGTGACAAACAGCTTGAATCCAGACCAGACGCCGCGTTACGCGGCGTTTGATCTGGATTCAAGTTGTTTTGTAAATGAAAGCCAATTTCCCTCCCTATAACGATTCCCTCCGAACAACGAACACAAGTTTTGTCTCCCATTGGGTGTCGTTGTAGAGATGGAGCGCTGTACAACAATGCATTACCCGCAGCAAATAGTTTGGAGACGCCTAGGAACTCTGTCTGATCATGATAAAAACGGGTTGCCCATCAAAATTTTAAAAGTAAACAACACTTTCAATAACATGACATTAATAGAGGATATTGATTGAACAACATATCGTTTTATCCAACGAGTTAAATAAATTCAATGCTGAAAACACACTAATTAAATATTCTATGTATCTCAATAAACTCAAATTAACACAAAAATACGAACGGTCTTACTTTCCCTTTTCCCTCTGCTGTTAGGAAAATGATCCGTCATAGTTTCAGTCTAAGCGTTATTCGGTTGTATTCATCCATAGATAAAAACACCTATCAAACTTAAATAAAGAAAAGCAACCCCAATGTGTTGTGAAAAGATTTCTATGATACCTTGATGTGTGAGCACATCATGGGATGGCAGAGTGTTGCTTACTACTTTCAAGTCACTGTGATCTTGACATTTGACCTCAATTGTAAAATGTGTGTATGTTTGTATGTATGTAACTCATTTTGTCCAGAGTATATTTCCTTTACCACGTCAGCTAGGAAAGCAAATTTGGTGTGAGAGTAAATCTTGGGATGGCGGAGTGTCGCGTATTACTTTAAGGTCAATAAGACTTGATCTTGACCTTTGACCTTAATTCTTTTTTAAAAAGCTTGTCCGGAAAATATCTTCTGTACCGTATCAGCTAGGAAAAGCAACTTTAGTGTGTGCGTACATCATGGACTGCCAGGGTGTAGCGTACTTCTTTTAGGTCATTGTGAATTACCTTGACCTTTAACCTCATTTAAAAAAAAAAAAAGCTTGTCCGGAGCATATCTTCCGTATGATTTCAGCTAGGAATAGCAAATTGTGTGTGTGTGGGGGGGGGGGGGGGGGTGTATGTGCGTGTTTACATCGTGGGATGGCAGAGTGTTGCGTACTACTTTTAGGTCATTGTGACATTGAACGTATGTATGTTACTCATTTTGCGCGGAGTATATTTCCTTTACAACATCAGCTAGGACATATTTGTTGTGTGAGGACATCTTTGGATGGCAGAGAGTCGCGTACAAATTTTAGGTCACTATGACCTGGACCTTGACATTTGACCTCATTTTAAAAAAAAAAAAAAAAGCTTGTCCGGAATATATCTTCCGTACCGTATCAGCTAGGAATAGCAAATTTGACGTATGAGTACATCATGGGATGGCGGAGTGTCGCGTACCACTGTAAGGTCCTTGTAACCTTGACCGTTGACCTCAATTGTAAAAATGTGTGTATGTTTGTATGTATGTAACTAATTTTGTCTGGAGTTTAATTATTTCCTTTATCTCGAAACTTCACATACATACGAGTATTCACAGACATCACCATTTGAAAAAGTCATCGATAGTACAAATAGAACTGAGCGAGGGTATTCGCATCTTCTGTGATGTTTTGTTTGAATTGTTCTGGGCAACTCTTATTATAAGAGCTCTATGTAACCTGATATGCAGCCTGATTTGCAGGACTGCTCGGGAGATTTTTTTAGGACACTGGAAAATGTTTCAATCACTCGTGGTGATCCAAGTTTTCTAATTAAAATGTGTTTACAGTTGGCGTAGTAGTACAGTATTTTGGTGATTCAAAAATTAGTATAAAATATATGCACAGTGTGTCGTACGGTATTTACGGAACTCTATATTGTGCACGGTTATATGATAATACGTTTCATTGCATGGCATTTTTGTTAAGTTTCGTTTAAACGAGAAAGAAACAGTGTTCTCCACCGCAGGGCTGCCATTTCCTAAATCTTTGGATTTTTCCCAGTACATTGTAGCTTAAAGCAGGCTGAAAGTAAAGCAGAATGCGCCTTAAGGCGCATTCTGCTTTACTTACAGCCTGCTTTAAGTAGTCGCATGTCAACAAAACTAGAAACAGACTATGGGGTAAAGGTATGACTTCGTAAAATCGCACTTGAAAAATGCAAATTTTGAAATCTTAGGATGTTTCACGTCAACTTATGGCAGCCCTGCCACCGTACGCTACTCTATTATCTCATGTAAATACTATAGCTATACATGTATGCCATAACGAAGATCACGATATGTCTACAGTAAACTCAATAATTTGGTCATGACCGATAATAATAATGGCGTTCTAATATAAACTATACAGATAAGGGCTCCAGATAAGGGTGAGTGAACTGAACAAATCCAGCATTTTCTCACTCGGTTTAGCACTAAATCCTATTCATCTCTTCGAGACGATTCCAATGAGTAGTGACACCATAAGGTTTAAAGCAGAAATAAAGATTTTAGTTTTCGAAATAATTTCCTTACCTGGAGCCCTGAATATAGACTATACAGATAAGAATAGCCTAGTCTGGTCTCGAGGTCATATCAAAGACGTGTCGGTTCTTCCAATGTCTTTTACGTGTATTGCCGAGTGCTTAATCCGTCTCCTGATATTAGCAGTAAATGAGATCAGTCAGCTGGACAAGTTCCACTATTCTCCAAAAGGATATGTCTGCCATGAGTGGAAGCGCCATTTAGCACATTCAGAATTCCTCCGCTCAAGAAAATAGTTTCAACTTATACAGTCATACATATGTATCCTAAGGCATGTATTCTTTAGTCTAGCAGTAGCTAGCTTAAAGCAGACTGAAAGTAAAGCAGAATGCGCCATAAGGCGCATTCTACCTTACTTTCAACCTGCTTTAAGTAGTCACTTATTTTCAAAACTAGAAGCAGGCTATAGGGTAAAGGGTTAACTCTTTTTTGTGGGTTTTTTATTAGCCATTGTATCAGTTCAAACGAACGATATTTCTACTGTACTCGTGTATTTATTCAGCAGCTGAATGAGTAACCCATTTGTGCCAAGTGTCCCATAAAAAGGGACATAGGCAATCAGTGTAGACCCTGATCATGCAGACGCCACATAATGCGGCCTCGGATCAGAGTCTATGTAGTGTTTGCTAATTAAGAAATAATCGATGCTCTACCGTTGTTAAACGGTATTCTACAACGGTTGGGAGTTGTGATGCGCAGGAATTGACCACGAAGGCCGAAGAATATCGTTTAACAACGGTAGAACATCGATTATTTCGATTCTAACATGACTAACTTAAAACATCATAAGAAATACAAGCAAATATTTTAGGCTTATTTCCTCTGCGGATGCAGTTTTCGACCGAATTACTTCCCTTGTATGGCTATTACATGAAAACAATATCAGTACGTCATATATATAAGAAAAATAAAAATAGTGACGAAATAATTTATTCTGTCATAGAACCGTTTAGTATTAGATTTTTTTAGATTAAATATATCTGAGACAAATCAGTAACAAAACATGAAAGAAAAGACCTTTTACGTCACATGAATTTTCAAAGAAAACTGCGCTTCACCGTAGGGTGGGTACAGGAAGAGCATGTTTAAAAGGAATATTTTCATAGCGTGGTAAAACACACTAGGTATACCACGGCGACCTTGTTCTTTGTTTATAGAGACGAATTCACGACTTATGTTAGAATAGGATTTTTAATATAAAACAAAACAAAGGGTAAAATTTAGACCAGGCACCCTTAGTATAAAGATTAATTGATCCAATATATAAGCATGAAAGAATCTTTTTGGCGCAAAGGGTCTAAATTTGTCGTCTAAATATTTTTTTTTATTTCAGAGAATATGTAATCACATTGTATGAGGAGTAAGCGGGGATAAGTCATTGTCGACCCGAGAATGCTTCTACCTATTCCTCCACATATGTACCAAAAAGGATTATTTATTGTGTTGAGTGTTGATACTCGCTGCAGCTTAAAGCAATGTGAAATACAGGCAGAAAAACTGACCAAGGTTTTTTAACGTGACCTTTTCTATGCTATGACGTCATCAGCTTTAAACAATTGCCGTCTGTTTTTATTTCTTAAATTTTAATTGTAGGTTTTTGGACATAAGAAATATAAAATCGAGTGACATTATGCGGCGTCTGATCAGGATTCAAAATTTGCAAATACAGCACTCCCTCTCTACAACGGCCCTCCCAACAACGATTCCCTCCTTACAACGACGCTTGCCGCTCTTCCCCAGAACAAGACAATTATGTCCAACCTATTCACGGCTACAATGTCGTCTGCTTAAAATTGTCGTCTGCTGTTTTTCTCAAGTTTACATAATTAACATTTTAACAAAAAAAACCGTAATGGCGAGTGACAAACAGCTTGAATCCAGACCAGACGCCGCGTTACGCGGCGTCTGATCTGGATTCAAGCTGTTTGTAAATGTAAGCCAATTTCCCTCCCTATAACGACTCCCTCCGAACAACGCACACTATTTTTGTCTCCCATTGGGTGTCGTTGTAGAGAGGGAGCGCTGTACATGTATCCATTGTATTCGGGGTAAGGCAGTGCTTGTGTTAACACATGTGGATATATGTGATTTGTAGATTGGCAATGCAAGAAAGGCATGGGTCTAACGGTCTTACTGGAACACACACGTCAAGTTTGCCTAAATTTCAAAGAGAATTTGGTCCGATCGTCCCCCACCCGACCCGGATCTTGATCCGCACGTAGTTTAGATGGAAACGGAAGAAGAAACACGGCACAGTGGAGAAGACGTTAATTTTTCCCGTTTAAACGCAAATTGAACGCAACCCTTTTGCAATAAAACGGTAAAAAGAAAATTCTTTGCTTAAAACCTAACGACTCATTGTATTCTGAGTGATAAATAGTTTGGAACCTGATAAGACGCCGGTTTATCCGCCGTCTGTCCCAGGTCCAAACTGTTCGCAATGGAAATAATTATTTTAGCGTGAACGCGTATTTTGCTCGCAAAGAATAACGTATTTTCTCCGATTTTCGCGTATGTGGGGTAGAGATTTGCCCAATGTGAAACCACTCTATCCTCATTACCACGTGACATCTTTCGCTTCTGCGAAATCTAATTTACTCATACCGAAGAAGCTGAATGTCGACATATTTTGCCACTTGACTATTTTTTAGAATCATGTAATGCAAATGCCTGTATTCCGTAATATTAAAGTCTGTCAGGTTTTGTTTTAAACCTATTTGAGCAGAAAATAGAGCTGATTTGGCTATTTAAATTGCCAATGATTACATTTTTATAGAGATTACGCCTACCATCTTGGAATAATTATCTGTTGTTGCTATATATTTCCTTCAGAAAAGTGTTATTTTGTATCAAAATAAATTCATCGGTTAACTTTTCGGTGTATAAAAAAGCGTTCGAAATAAATTTCGCTTATGCGAAAGCTAATTTACTCATACCGAAGAAGCTGAATGTCGACATATTTTGCCACTTGACTATTTTTTAGAATCATGTTATGCAAATGCCTGTATTCCGTAATATTCAAGTCTGTCAGGTTTTGTTTTAAACCTATTTGAGCAGAAAATAGAGCTGATTTGGCTATTTAAATTGCCAATGATTACATTTTTATAGAGATTACGCCTACCATCTTGGAATAATTATCTGTTGTTGCTATATATTTCCTTCAGAAAAGTGTTATTTTGTATCAAAATAAATTCATCTGTTAACTTTTCGGTGTATAAAAAAGCGTTCGAAATAAATTTCGCTTATGCGAAAGCTAATTTACTCATACCGAAGAAGCTGAATGTCGACATATTTTGCCACTTGACTATTTTTTAGAATCATGTAATGCAAATGCCTCTATTCCATAATATTCAAGTCTGTCAGCTTTTGTTTTAAACCTATTTGAGCAGAACATAGAGCTGATTTGGCAATGTAAACTGCCAATAATTGCAATTTTATAGAGATTACACCTACCATCTTGGAATAATTATCTGCTGTTTCTATATATTACCTTCAGAAAAAAGTAAGTTATCGGTTAACCAATAAATCATTAAATGCATTTTTATCGAGAATCAGCCTACCATCTTTAAGTTTAAGGAAATTATCTGCTGTAACTATATTTCATTTTTTAGGGTAACTCTTATTTCACCATATGCTAGTCAATATTTCAGGAGTATTCTTTAGAAAATTAAGACCGACATCCGGGCTCTTTTAAACGCGTAAAGAAACGCGTAAAGAAACGGCTAGGAAACCCGTTTAACGAAACGGATAATAAACGCGTAAGAAAGTGGGTAGGAATAGCGTATTTACCACTGTTACTCACTTGAGGCCATTCATATATAATATTGCTATTGCTTTTAATGTATGTCAAATGTGGAAACATAGTTAGCAATTAAAACAAATTGGTAGTAAACAATTACGAAACACCTAGCTTCCTCTGTATATCTATAAATAGATTTCAGATCTCCGTTCCGTAACCATCTTAAACACGCTAAGAACGTTTTTCAACCATCTGAAACACCTTGGTAACTTTCCCTCGACATCTGAAACACGCTTGGACTGTTCCAACACCATCTGAAACACCATGGGAACGTTCCCTCATAATCTGTAAAACGTTTGGACCGTTAACTAACCATCTGAAACACACTGGGACCGTTCCCTCACCATATCAAACACCGTCGAAACCTTCTCTAACTATCTGAAACACACTTGGACCGTTACCTTACCTTCTGAAACATCATGGGAACGTTCCCGAACCATCTGAAACACCCATGGAATGTTTCCTAAACATCTGAAACACCCTGCGAACGTTCCCTTACCATCTGAAACAGGCTTGGACCATTCCCGCACCAATTGAAACACCCTGGGAACGTCCCCTCACCCTCCCAATCTAAAACACATTGGGAACGTTCCCTCGACTTCTGAAACACGCTTGGACCGTTCCCACACCATCTGAAACACCATGGAAAGGTTCCCTCACCATCTGAAACACAATGGAAACATTCCTTCACCATCTGAAACACAATGGGAACGTTGCCTCACCATCTGAAACACGCTAGGCACGTTCCCTCACCATTTGAAACACACTGGGATTGTTCCCGAAACATCTGAAACACCCTTGGAATGTTCCTTCAACATCTGAAACAACCTGAGAACGTTACTTAACCATATGAAACACGCTAGGAATGTTCCCTCAGATGGAACGTTCCCATGGTGTGTTCAGACTGTAAGGAAACGTTCCCTACGTGTTTCAGATGGTGCGGGAACTTTCCCAGCGAGTTTCAGATGGTAAAGGAATGTTCCCAACGTGTTTCAGAGGGTGTGATGACGGTTTCTGCGTGTTTCAGATCATGAGTGAACGTTCCCAGGGTGTTTCAGATGGTAAGGGAACGTAACCAAGGTGTTTCAGATGGTTAAGTAACGTGCCCATGTTGTTTCATATGGCGAGGAAACGTTCCCAGGGTGTTTCAGATGGTGTGGGTTCGTTCAAAGCGTGTTTCAGATGGTGAGGGAACGTTCCCAGGTTGTTTCAGATGGTAAGGGAACGTTCCAAGGGTGTTTCAGATGGTGAGGGAACGTTCCCAGGGTGTTTTAGATGGTTAGGGAACGTTCCCATGGTGTTTAAGATGGTGAAGGAACGTTTCTAGCGTGTGTCATATGAGGAGGGACCGGCTCCTAACAATCTGACACACCCTAGGAACGTTTCCATACCCTCTGAAACACGCCTGGAGCGGTTCCTACCCATCTGAAACACGCTGGGACATTTCCCTAACCAACTGAAACACCATGGGAACGTTCCCTCACCATCTAAAACATACTTGGAACGTTTCCTCACCATCTGAAACTCGTTGTGACCGTACCCTTACCATCTGAAACACCCTGGGAACGTTCCCTCACCATCTGAAACACCCTGGGAACCTTCGCTCACCATCTGGAAATCATTTGGACCGTTCCCTAACAATCTGAAACACCCTTGGACCGTTCCCTAACCATCTGAAACTCGCTGACAACGTTCTCAAACCATCTGAAACACGTTGGGACCATTCCCTCACCATCTTAAATACTCTGGAAACGTGCCCTCACCATCTGAAACAACCTGGGGGAACGTTCTCTAACCATCTGAAACACCCTGGGAACGAACGCTGCCTCATCATCTGAAACACCCTGGGAACGTTCCCTCACCATCTGAAACACCCTGGGAACGTTACTTCACCATCTGAAACACCCTGGGAACGTTCGCTTACCATCTGAAAAACATTTGGACCATTCCCTAACAATCTTAAACACCCTTGGACCGTTCCCTAACCATCTGAAACACACTGACAACGTTCTCAAACCATCTGAAACACGTTTGGACCATTCCCTCACCATCTGGACTACCCTAGGAACGTGCCCTCGCCATCTAAAGCACCCAGGGAACGTTCCCTCAACATCTAACCACCTGAAACACTTTTGGAGAGTTCCTTCGCTATTTGAAACACGCTGAGAACGTTCTCTCACCATCTGAAACAAATTATGAACGTTTCCTCACAATCCGAAACACGATGGGAACGTTCTCGCACCCTCTGAAACACCCTGGGGTCCTTAATTCTCTGAAACACACTGTACGTTCCCTCACCATCTGAAACACCCTTAGAACGATCCTTTATATTCTGAAACCCTGGGAACGTTCATTACTATCTGAAACACCCTAGAAACGTTCTCTCACCGTCTGAAACACCCTGGGAACGTTTCCTAACCATCAGAAACACCATGGGACCGTTCCCTCACCATCTGAAACACACCGGAACCGTTCACCGTCAATCTGAAACACCCTGGGAACGTTCCATCACCATCTCAAACACGCTGACAACGTTCTCAAACCAGCTGAAACTAGTCGGAACCGTTTCCTCACCATCTGAAACAATCTGAGAACGTCCCCTAATCATCTGAAACACCCTTGGAACGCTGCCTCACCATCTGAAACACCCTGGGAACGTTCCCTCACCATCTGAAGCACCCTGGAAACGTTCCCTCTACACCTGAAAAACCCTTGGACCCATCCCTAACGATCTTAAACACCCTTGGAGCGTTCCTTCACCATTTGAAACACGCTGAGAACGCTCTCTCACCATCTGAAACAAACTATGGACGTTCCTTCACAATCCGAAACACACTGGGACCGTTCCGTAACCATCTGAAACACGCTAAGAACGTTATTCGACCATCTGAAACACACTGGGAACGTTCCCTCCCAATCTGAAACACCTTGGGAACGTTCCCTCGACATCTGAAACACGCTTGGACCGTTCCCACACCATCTGAAACACCATGGGAATGTTCCCTCACCATCTGAAACACAATGGAAACGTTCCCTCACCATCTGAAACACAATGGGAACGTTGCCTCAACATCTGAAACACGCTGGGCACGTTCCCTCACCATCTGAAACACACTGGGATTGTTTCCGAAACATCTGAAACACCCTTGGAATGTTCCTTCAACATCTGAAACAACCTGGGAACGTTACCTAACCATATGAAACACGCTAGGAATGTTCCCTCAGATGGAACGTTCCCATAGTGTGTTCAGACTGTAAGGAAACGTTCCCCAAGTGTTTCAGATGGTGAGGGAACTTTCCCAGCGTGTTTCAGATGGTGTGATTACGGTTTATGTGTGTTTCAGATCATGAGTGAACGTTCGCAGGGTGTTTCAGATGGTAAGGGAACGTTCCCAAGGTGTTTCAGATGGTTAAGTAACGTGCCCAGGTTGTTTCATATGGTGAGAGAACGTTCCCAGGGTGTTTCAGATGGTAAGGGAAAGTTCCCAGGTTGTTTCAGATGGTAAGGGAACGTTCCAAGGGTGTTTCAGATGGTAAGGGAACGTTCCCAGGGTGTTTTAGATGGTTAGGGAACTTTTCCATGGTGTTTAAGATGTTGAGGGAACGTTTCTAGCGTGTTTCAGATGAGGAGGGACAGGCTCCTAACCCGTTCCCTAACAATCTGAAACACCCTTGGACAGTTCCCTAACCATCTGAAACACGCTGACAACGTTCTCAAACCATCTGAAACACGTTGGGACCATTCCCTCATCATCTTAAATACTCTGGAAACGTGCCCTCACCATCTGAAACAACCTGGAAACGAACGCTGCCTCATCATCTGAAACACCCTGGGAACCTTCCCTCACCATCTGAAACACCCTTGGAACGTTCCCTCAACATCTGAAAAACTCTGGGACCGATCCCTTACCATCTGAAACATCATTGGAACGTTCCCTTCCCATCTGAAACACGCTGAAAACGTTCTCACACAAACTGAAACACGCTGTGACCTTACCCTCACCGTCTGAAACACCCTGGGAACGTTCCTTCACCATCTGAAACATCTTGGAACGTTCTATTTCCATCTGAAACAACCTGGGAACGCTGCATCACCATCTGAAACACCCTCGGACCGTTTTCGAACCATCTGAAACACACCGGAACCGTTCCCCCTTCATCTGAAACACCCTGGGAACGTTCCATCACCATCTCAGACACGCTGACAACGTTCTCAAACCAGCTGAAACACGCCGGATCCGTTTCCTCACCATCTGAAACAATCTGGGAACGTCCCTTAATCATATAGAACACCCTTGGAACGCTGCCTCACTATCTGAAACACGCTAGGACCGTCCCCTCACCACCTGAAACACCCTTGGAACGTTACTTCACTATTTGAAACACGCTGGGAACGATCTCTCACCATTTGAAACACCCTGGGAATGTTCCCTCACAATCTGAAAAACGCTGGAACCGTTACGTAACCATCTTAAACACGCTAAGAACGTTTTTCAACCATCTGAAACACCTTGGTAACTTTCCCTCGACATCTGAAACACGCTTGGACTGTTCCAACACCATCTGAAACACCATCGGAACGTTCCCTCATAATGTGAAACGTTTGGACCGTTAACTAACCATCTGAAACACACTGGCACCGTTCCCTCACCATCTCAAACACCATCGAAACCGTCTCTAACCATCTGAACACACTTTGACCGCTCCTTAACCCTCTGAAACATCATGGGAACATTCCCGAACCATCTGAAACACCCATGGAATGTTCCCTTACCATTTGAAACACGCTGGGACCATTCCCTCACCAATTGAAACACCCTGAGAACATTCCCGTACCATCTAAAACAACCTGGGAACGTCCCCTCACCAACAGAAACAACCTGAAATCCTACCCTCACCATCTGAAACACCCTGGGAACGTTCTCGCAACCTCTGAAGCACCCTGGGTCATTAATCCTCTGAAACACACTGTACGTTCCCTCACCATCTGAAACACGCCGGAACCGTTCCCCCACCATCTGAAACACCCTGGGAACGTTCCATCACCATCTCAAACACGCTGACAACGTTCTCAAACCAGCTGAAACACGCCGGAAACGTTTCCTCACCATCTTAAACAATCTGGGAACGTCCCCTAATCATCTGAAACACACTTGGAACGCTGCCTCATCATCTGAAACACGCTGGGACCGTCCGCTCACCATCTGAAGCAACCTGGAAACGTTGCCTCTACACCTGAAAAACCCTGGGACCGATCCCTAACCATCTGAAACAGCCTTGGAGCGTTACTTCACCATTTGAAACACTCTGAGAACGCTCTCTCCATCTGGAACAAACTATGGACGTTCCCTCACAATCCGAAACACGCTGGGAACGTTCCGCAAACATCTGAAACACGCTAAGAACGTTATTCAACCATCTGAAACACCCTGGGAACGTTCCCTCCCAATCTGAAACACATTGGGAACGTTCCATCGACGTCTGAAACACGCCTGGACCGTTCCCACACCATCTGAAACACCATGAGAACGTCCCCTCGCCATCTGAAACACAATGGAAACGTTCCCTCACCATCTGAAACACAATGGGAACGTTGCCTCACCATCTTAAACAAGATGGGCACGTTCCCTCACCATCTGAAAAACACTGGGATTGTTCCCGAAACATCTGAAACACCATTGGAATGTTCCTTCAACATCTGAAACAACCTGGGAACGTTACCTAACCATATGAAACACGCTAGGAATGTTCCCTCAGATGGAACGTTCCCATGGCGTGTTCAGACTGTAAGGAAACGTTCCCCACGTGTTTCAGATGGTGAGGGAACTTTCCCAGCGTGTTTCAGATGGTGAAGGAATGTTCCCAGCGTGTTTCAGATGGTGTGATGACAGTTTCTGTGTGTTTCAGATCATTAGTGAACGTTCCCTGGATGTTTCAGATGATAAGGGAACGTTCCCAAGGTGTTTCAGATGGTTAAGTAACGTGCCCAGGTTGTTTCATATGGTGAGAGACGTTCCCAGGGTGTTTCAGATGGTGAGGGTTCGTTCAAAGCGTGTTTCAGATGGTGAGGGAACGTTCCAAGGGTGTTTCAGATGGTTAGGGAATTTTCCCAGGGTGTTTTAGATGGTTAAAGAACGTTTCCATGGTGTTTAAGATGGTGAAGTAACGTTTCTAGCGTGTTTCAGATGAGGAGGGACCGGCTCCTAACCATCTGACACACCCTAGGAACGTTTCCATACCATCTGAAACACGTCTGGAACGTTTCCTACCCATCTGAAAAACGCTGGGACATTTCCCTAACCAACTGAAACACCATGGGAACATTCCCTCACCATCTAAAACATGCTTGGAACGTTTCCTCACCATCTGAAACTCGTTTTGACCGTACCCTTACCATCTGAAACACCCTGGGAACCTTCGCTCACCATCTGAAAACCATTTGGCCCGTTCCCTAACAATCTGAAACACCCTTGGACCGTTTCCTAACCATCTGAAACACGCTGACAACGTACTCAAACCATCTGAAACACGTTGGGACTATTCCCTCACCATCTTAAATACTCTGGGAACGTGCCCTCACCATCTGAAACAACCTGGGGGTAACGTCCTCTAACCATCTGAAACACCCTGGGAACGAACGCTGCCTCATCATTTGAAACATTCCCGGAACGTTCCCTCACCATCTGAAACACCCTGGGAACGTTCTCAAACTATTTTAAACACGTTTGGACCAAACCCTCACCATCTGGACTACCCTAGGAACGTGCCCTCACCATCTGAAGCACCCAGGAAACGTTCCCTCAACATCTGAAAAACCCTGGGACCGATTCCTAACCATCTAAAACTCCCTTGGAGCGTTCCCTCACCATCTAACAAGCGCCGGAACCGTTCCCTCAACATCTGAAACACCCATTGAACGTTCACTCACCATCTGAAACACGCTGACAACTTTCTCAAACCATCTGAAACACGTTGGGACCATTCCCTCACCATCTGAAACACGCTGGGAACGCTGCCTCACCATCTGAAACACCCTGGGAACGCTGCCTCACCATCTGATACATGCTGGGACCGTTTTCTAACCATCTGAAACATCCTTAGAACGTTACTTCACTATTTGAAACACGCTGGGAACGTTCTCTGACCATTTGAAACACCCTTGGAATGTTCCCTCACAATCCGAAAAACGCTGGGACCGTTCCGTAACCATCTTAAACACGCTAAGAACGTTTTTCAACCATCTGAAACACCTTGGTTACTTTCCCTCGACATATGAAACACGCTTGGACTGTTCCAACACCATCTGAAACACCATGGCAACGTTCCCTCATAATCTGTAAAACGTTTGGACCGTTAACTAACCATCTGAAACACACTGGGACCGTTCCCTCACCATCTCAAACACCGTCGAAACCTTCTCTAACCATCTGAAACACCCTGGGAACGTTCTCGCACCCTCTGAAACACCCTGGGGTCCTTAATCCTCTGAAACACACTGTACAGTCCCTCACCATCTGAAACACACTTAGAACGATCCGTTATAATCTGAAACCCTGGGAACGTTCATTACCATCTGAAACACCCTAGAAACGTTCTTTCACCGTCTGAAACACCCTGGGAACGTTTCCTAACCACCAGAAACACCATGGGACCGTTCCCTCACCATCTGAAACACGCCGGAACCGTTCCCCCACCATCTGAAACACTCTGGGAACGTTCCATCACCATCTCAAACTAGCTGACAACGTTCTCAAACCAGCTGAAACACGCCGGAACTGTTTCCTCACCATCTGAAACAATCTGGGAACATCCCCTAATCATCTGAAACACCCTGGGAACGCTGCCTCATCATCTGAAACACCATGGGAACGTTCCCTCACCTTCTGAAGCACCCTGGAAACGTTCCATCTACACCTGAAAAACCCTGGGACTGATCCCTAACCATCTGAAAAACCCTTGGAGCGTTCCTTTACCATTTGACAAACACTGAGAACGCACTCTCACCATCTGAAACAAACTATGGACGTTCCCTCACAATCCGAAACACGCTGGGACCGTTCCGTAACCATCTGAAACACGCTAAGAACGTTATTCAACAATCTGAAACACCCTGGGAACGTTCCCTCCAGATCTGAAACACCATGGGAACCTTCCCTCACCATCTGAAACACAATGGAAACGTTCCCTCACCATCTGAAACACAATGGGAACGTTGACTCACCATCCAAGTTAAGTAACGTGCCCAGGTTGATGCATATGGTGAGGGAACGTTCCCAGGGTGTTTCAAATGGTGAGGGTTCGTTCAAAGCATGTTTCAGATGGTTAGGGAACGTTTCCATGGTGTTTAAGATGGTGAGGGAACGTTACTAGCGTGTTTCAGATGAGGAGGGACCGGCTCTTAACTATCTGACACACCCTAGGAACGATTCCATACCATCAGAAACACGCCTGGAACGTTTCCAACCCATCTGAAACACGCTGGGACATTTCCCTAACCAACTGAAACACCATGGAAACATTCCCTCACCATCTAAAAGATGCTTGGAACGTTTCCTCACCATCTGAAACTCGTTGTGACCGTACCCTTACCATCTGAAACACCCTGGGAACGTTCCCGCACCACCTGAAACACCCTGGGAACCTTCGCTCACCATCTGAAAACCATTTGGCCCGTTCCCTAACAATCTGAAACACCCTTGGACCGTTACCTTACCATCTGAAACACTCTGACAACGTTCTCAAACCATCTGAAACACATTGGGGCCATTCCCTCACCATCTTAAATACTCTGGGAACGTGTCCTCACCATCTGAAACAACCTGGGGGGAACGTCCTCTAACCATCTGAAAAACCCTGGGAACGAACGCTGCCTCATTATCTGAAACACCCTGGGAACGCTCCCTCACGATCTGAAAAAACCTGGGACCGATCCCTAACCACCTGAAACACCTTTGGAGAGGTCCTTCGCCATTTGAAACACGCTGAGAACGTTCTCTCACCATCTGAAACAAACTATGAACGTTTCCTCACAATCCGAAACACGCTGGGAACGTTCCCTAACCGTCTGAAAAACGATGAGAACGTTCCCTCACCATCCGAAACACGCTAACAACGTTCTCAAACCATCTGAAACACGTTGGGACCATTCCCACACCATCTGAATCACCCGGGAACGTTCCTTCACCATCTGAAACAACCTGGGAACGTTCCCTTTTCATCTGAAGCACCCTGGGAACGCTGCCTCACCATCTGAAACAACATGGGAACGTCCCCTCACCAACTGAAACAACCTGAAATCCTACCCTCACCATCTGAAACACC
This sequence comes from Gari tellinella, assembly GCA_922989275.2. Classification (NCBI taxonomy): domain Eukaryota; kingdom Metazoa; phylum Mollusca; class Bivalvia; order Cardiida; family Psammobiidae; genus Gari; species Gari tellinella. Next base: position 61,811,069 of record OV277858.1, read on the forward strand.
CTAGAAACGTTCTTGCACCCTGAAACACCCTGGGGGTCCTGAATCATCTGAAACACACTGTACGTTCCCTCACCATCTGAAACACCCTTAGAACGATCCTTTATAATCTGAAACACCCTGGGAACGCTCCCTCACGATCTGAAACACCCTGGGAACGTTCCCTCAACATCTGAAAAACTCTGGGAGGGATCCCTTACCATCTGAAACATCCTGGGAACGTTCCCTTCCCATCTGAAACACGCTGAAAACGTTCTCACACAAACTGAAACACGCTGTGACCGTACCCTCACCATCTGAAACACCCTAGGAACATTCGTTCACCATCTGAAACAACCTGGGAACGTTCCCTTTCCATCTGAAATACCCTTGGAACGCTGCCTCACCATCTGAATCACCCTGGGACCGTTTTCGAACCATCTGAAACACGCTGGGACCGTCCCCTCCCCACCCGAAACAACCTTGGAACGTTACCTCACTATTTGAAACACGCTGGGAACGTTCTCTCACAATTTGAAACACCCTGGGAATGTTCCCTCACAATCCGAAAAACGCTGGGACCGTTCCGTAACCATCTTAAACACGCTAAGAACGCTAAGAAACCCTCAACATCTGAAAAAACCTGGGACCGATCCCTAACCACCTGAAACACCTTTGGAGAGGTCCTTCGCCATTTGAAACACGCTGAGAACGTTCTCTCACCATCTGAAACAAACTATGAACGTTTCCTCACAATCCGAAACACGCTGGGAACGTTCCCTAACCGTCTGAAAAACGATGAGAACGTTCCCTCACCATCCGAAACACGCTAACAACGTTCTCAAACCATCTGAAACACGTTGGGACCATTCCCACACCATCTGAATCACCCGGGAACGTTCCTTCACCATCTGAAACAACCTGGGAACGTTCCCTTTTCATCTGAAGCACCCTGGGAACGCTGCCTCACCATCTGAAACAACATGGGAACGTCCCCTCACCAACTGAAACAACCTGAAATCCTACCCTCACCATCTGAAACACCCTAGAAACGTTCTTGCACCCTGAAACACCCTGGGGGTCCTGAATCATCTGAAACACACTGTACGTTCCCTCACCATCTGAAACACCCTTAGAACGATCCTTTATAATCTGAAACTCTGGGAACGTTCATTACCATCTGAAACACCCTAGAAACTTTCTCTCACCGTCTGCAACACCATGGGAACGTTTCATAACCATAAGAAACACCATGGGACCGTTCCCTCACCATCTGAAACACGCCGGAACCGTTACCCCACCATCTGAAACACCCTGGGAACGTTCCATCACCATCTCTAAACGCTGACAATGTTCTCAAACCATCTGAAACACGCCGGAACCGTTTCCCCACCATCTGAAACAATCTGGGAACGTCCCCTTATCATCTGAAACACACTGGGAACGCTGCCTCATCATCTGAAACACCCTGGGAACGTTCCATCACCATCTGAAGCACCCTGGAAACGTTCCCTCTACATCTGAAAAACCCTGGGACCGATCCCTAACCATCTGAAACACCCTTGGAGCGTTCCTTCACCATTAATTTTGAAACACGCTGAGAACGCTCTCTAACCATCTGAAACAAACTATGGACGTTCCCTCAAAATCCAAAACACGCTGGGACCGTTCCGCAACCATCTGAAACACGCTAAGAACGTTATTCAACCATCTGAAACACCCTGGGAACGTTCCCTCCCAATCTGAAACACCTTGGGAACGTTCCTTCGACATCTGAAACACGCTTGGACCGTTCCCACACCATCTGAAACACCATGGGAACGTTCCCTCACCATCTGAAACACGCTGGGCACTTTCCCTCACCATCTGAAACACACTGGGATTGTTCCCGAAACATCTGAAACACCCTTGGACTGTTCCTTCAACATCTGGAACAACCTGGGAACGTTACCTAACCATATGAAACACGCTAGGAAGGTTCCCTCAGATGGAAAGTTCCCATGGTGTGTTCAGACTGTAAGGAAACGTTCCCCACGTGTTTCAGATGGTGAGGGAACTTTCCCAGCGTGTTTCAGATGATAAAGGAATGTTCTCAGCGTGTTTCAGATGGTGTGATGACGGTTTCTGCGTGTTTCAGATCATGAGTGAACGTTCCCAGGGTGTTTTAGATTGTAAGGGAACGTTCCCAAGGTGTTTCAGATGGTTAACCCTTTACCTCATAGAAATAACCCCAAAGGCGTATATGTCAGGGATATAGATAAGAGCTATCTGGCTATCTATAGCCAGTATCTGTCTGATAAGAGTACACACTCTCACCAATACACCTAATTGGAAATATTGGAAAATTAGCGTGAATTTGACACCTGTCATTTTCAATCCCTATTAAATGCCTTTTTGCTTAAATATTGCATAGTAGTGTAAATGTCAATTTTGGAGAAAATTTAATTTCCTTTCTAACGGTATTATTCTTATACAATTTGAACTATGAATAAGTAGAATGTCACTGGGTTAAAACGATACAAGTCAATATATGTCATGTTCAATCCTTTTTATTACTGTCACTTAGATTTATTGTACCTGTTATTTTCAAGCCCTTATAACTGCTTTATTGCTTCGCAAAATCATAACAGTGTAAATGTAAAGTTTGTAGACAATTAAATGTCCTTTCTAACGGTGTAATTTTCATACAATTTTAAGTTTGAATAAGTTGCATGCAATTGGGTGAAAACGATACAAGTCAATATATGTCCAATATATTTTTACTTAGATTTATGTTACTATAGTAATATATATACCGCATGGAGTAACGATTTACCTGCTGTCTACAATAGAATACAATAGAATAGCATTTCAAAACAACTAAGATCCAGATAATACGCCGAGTAACTCTGAGTCCGATCTGGATCTAAGCATTGATACAGCTCAGATTCTCAGTAACTCGGAGTCTGATCTGGATAAAAGCAATGATATAGCTCAGATACTTAGTAACTCGGAGTCTGATTTGCATTTTATGAATTAAATATTCCTTTGGTATAAATTCAGACAGTTTGGATCCCGATCACAATGTTGAGTGACTCGGCGTCACAACTGTTTGATATCTTTTTTTTTTTTCACGTAAATTCCTACGCAATCAGTTTGAATTTTGATCAGACGCAATGTAGATCGGCACTGCATCAGGATCCAAACTGTTTGATATCTTAGAGAACATTCAATTATTTTGCATTATAGTTTTACAAATGCGATTTGGATGAAGATGAGACGCCGAGTAGCTCGCCATCTGATCAAGATCTAAACAGATTTACATTTTATGAAGAAATATTCCTTTGAAAAATAAACCGGTAAGTTCAGAAAGTTTGGATCCCGATCACAATGTTGAGTGACTCGGCGTCGTAACTGTTTGATATCTATTAGATGTTTTTTTCACGTGGATTCTTAGGCAATCGGTTTAAATTTTGATCAGACGCCGTGTAGATCGGCACTGCATCAGGATCCAAACTGTTTGACATATTAGAACACATTCAATTATTTTTATTATAGTTTTACAAAAGCGATTTGGATGAAGATGAGACGCCGAGTAGCTCGCCATCTGATCAAGATCTAAACAGATTTACAAACAGATTTACATTTTATGAAGAAATATTCCTTTGATATAAATTCAGACAGTTTGGATCCCGATCACACTTTTGAGTGACTCTGCGTCGTAACTGTTTGATATCTATTAGAATTTTTTTCTCACGTGAGTTCCTACGCAATCAGTTTGAATCTTGATCAGACACCGTGTTGATCGGCTCTGCATCAGGATCCAAACTGTTTGACACCTTTGTATTATTCAATTTTTACTTTCTTTCTAGTTTTACGCACATTTGATGTAGATGAGACGCCGAGTAGCTTGGTTCTCATCAGGATCCAAAATGATTCACAGCTCAGTTTTGCGTTTCATTTTTACAGTTTGGATCAAGATGAGAATCCTAGTTGCGAGATGGGACAGTAAAAATTTGTCACAGACCTGCAGATGTGATTTGCTTGATTGGTTAATTAGTTGATTGATATTTCTGTCTACCGCCTAGGATTATACTTACTTTTGATGAGCCGACGCTTTATTTATCCCCGAGCCGAAACTTTATTACCCCGCTTCCGGTGTGTCACGCAACGGTCAAGCGGCATCCCCCTGTGATATTTTTGTAGATAGCATGCATGTGGAGCGTGCTTTATGGAATTCCGCGATTCCATTGGTTAACTATATTTAGATGTTGACCTCAGGAACAGTTAGATTCAAAAGTTGACATAGATTGTACTTTCCGAAAAATGACGAGTAGTGCTTGCAGTATCATATGCACGTCTTACGGAGATCACCGATCAACAATAGGTCACACCTAATAACCTAAGCCTCGTTTTATGAAATTATTTGTGTAGCAACCCTATAATTAGATTTGGGATTTCGGAAGATATTTGAACACACTTTAAATGTGTAGACACCCTGACAGTAAAATTTCAGTAGAAGAATGAGAGTTTAGCCGCTAAATAGAGGACTCGCTCTAACCCGCTCTCATCAGGTAATTGATAACCCGCGGAAAGCCGCGCTTATCAGGGAATAGATAAAGTCGCGCTTTTACGGGCTCATAAGGTAATAATGAATGACGCGCTGACACGCGCGCATAAGGGAAAGGGTTAAGTAACGTGCCCAGGTTGTTTCATATGGTGAGGGAACGTTCCCATGGTGTTTCAGATGGTGAGGGTTCGTTCAAAGCGTGTTTCAGATGGTGAGGGAACGTTCCCAGGTTGTTTCAGATGGTAAGGGAACGTTCCAAGGGTGTTTCAGATGGTGAGGGAACGTCCCCAGGTGTTTTAGATGGTTAGGGAACGTTCCCATGGTGTTTAAGATGGTGAGGGAACGTTTCTAGCGTGTTTCAGATGAGGAGGGACCGGCTCCTAACCATCTGACACACGCCTGGAACGTTTCCTACCCATCTGAAACACGCTGAGACATTTCCCTAACCAACTGAAACACCATGGGAACGTTCCCGCACCATCTAAAACATGCTTGGAATGTTTCCACACCATCTGAAACTCGTTGTGACCGTACCCTTACCATCTGAAACACCATGGGAACGTTCCCACACCATCTGAAACACCCTGGGAACCTTCGCTCACCATCTGAAAACCATTTCGCCCGTTCCATAACAATCTGAAACACCCTTGGATCGTTCCCTAACCATCTAAAACACGCTGACAACGTTCTCAAACCATCTGAAACACGTTGGGACCATTCCCTCACCATCTTAAATACTCTGGGAACGTGCCCTCACCATCTGAAACAACCTGGGGGAACGTCCTCTAACCATCTGAAGCACCCTGGGAACGAACGCTGCCTCATCATCTGAAACACCCTTGGAACGTTCCCTAACCATCTGAAACACCCTGGGAACGTTACTTCACCATCTGAAACACCCTGGGAACGTTCGCTTACCATCTGAAAAACACTTGGACCATTCCATAACAATCTTAAATTCCCTTGGACCGTTCCCTAACCATCTGAAACACGCTGACAACGTTCTCAAACCATCTGAAACACGTTTGGACCATTCCCTCACCATCTGGACTACCCTAGGAACATGCCCTCACCATCTAAAGCACCAAGGGAACGTTCCCTCAACATCTGAAAAACCCTGGGACCGATCCCTAACCACATGAAACACCTTTGGAGAGGTCCTTCGCCATTTGAAACACGCTGAGAACGTTCTCTAACCATCTGAAACAAACTATGAACATTTCCTCACAATCCGAAACACGCTGGGAACGTTCCCTAACCACCTGAAACACGATGAGAACGTTACATCACCATCTGAAACACCCTGGGAACGTTCTCTCACCATCTGAAACACCATGGGAACGATCCTTAATCATCTGAAACAACTCTGTAAGTTCACTCACCATCTGAAACATCCGAAGAACGTTCCTTCATAATCTGAAACACCATGGGAACGTCCCCTCACCATCTGAAACACGCTGGGAACGTTCCCTCATAATCTGAAACCTGCTAAGAACGTTCCCTCAACATCTGAAACACGCTGTGACATTTCCCTAACAACATAAAACACCCTGAGAACGTTCCCTCACCATCTGAAACACGCTGGGACATTTCCGTAAAAACCTCAAACACGCTTTGACCGTACCCTTACCATCTGAAACAACCTGGGAACATTTTCTTACCATCTGAAACACCATGGGAACGTTCCATAACCATCTGAAACACGGTGAGAACGTTACATCACCATCTGAAACACCCTGGGAACGCTGCCTCAGCATCAGAGACACCATGGGAACGGTCCTTAATCATCTGAAACACTCTGTACGTTCCTTCAACATCTGAAACACCCGAAGAACGTTCCTTCATAATCTGAAACACGATGGGAACGTCCCTCACCATCCGAAACACGATAGGAACGTTCTCTCACCGCCTGAAACACCATAGGAACGTTTCCTCCTCATCCGAAACACCCTGGGACCGTTCCTTCACAATCTGAAACACGCCGGAACCGTGGGAACGGTCCTTAATCATCTGAAACACTCTGTACGTTCCTTCACCATCTGAAACACCCGAAGAACGTTCCTTCATAATCTGAAACACGATGGGAACGTCCCTGACCATCCGAAACACGATAGGAACGTTCTCTCACCGCCTGAAACACCATAGGAACGTTTCCTCCTCATCTGAAACACCCAGGGAACGTTCCTTCAACATCTCAAACACGCTGACAACGTTCTCAAACCATCTGAAACACGCTTTGACCGTACCCTAATCATCTGAAACACCCTGGGAACGCTGACTCATCATCTGAAACACCCTGGTAACGTTCCCTCACTATCTGAAGCACCCTGGAAACGTTCCCTCAACATCTGAAAAACCCTGGGACCGATCCCTAACCATCTAAAACACCCTTGGAGCGTTCTCTCACCATCTAACAAGCGCCGGAACCGTTCCCTCAACATCTGAAACACCCATGAAACGTTCCCTCACCATCTGAAACACGCTGACAACGTTCTCAAACCATCTGAAACACGTTGGGACCATTCCCTCACCATCTGAAACACCCTGGGAACGTTCCTTCACCATCTGAAACAACCTGGGAACGTTCCCTTTCCACCTAAAACACCCTGGGAACACTGCCTCACCATCTGAAACACGCTGTGAACGCTGCCTCACCATCTGAAACACCCTGGGACCGTTTTCTAACCATCTGAAACACCCTTGGAACGTTACTTCACTATTTGAAACACCCTGGGAATGTTCCCTCACAATCCGAAAAACGCTTGGACCGTTCCGTAACCATCTTAAACACGCTAAGAATGTTTTTCAACCATCTGAAACACCTTGGTAACTTTCCCTCGACATCTGAAACATGCTTGGACTGTTCCAACACCATCTGAAACACCATGGCAACGTTTCCTCATAATCTGTAAAACGTTTGGACCGTTAACTAACCATCTGAAACACACTGGGACCGTTCCCTCACCATCTCAAACACCGTCGAAACCTTCTCTTACCATCTGAAACACACTTGGACCGTTCCGTTACCCTCTGAAACATCATGGGAACGTTCCCGAACCATCTGAAACACCCATGGAATGTTTCCTAACCATCTGAAACACCCTGGGAACGTTCCATCACCATCTCAAACACGCTGACAACGTTCTCAAACCAGCTGAAACACGCCAGAACCGTTTCCTCACAATCTTAAACAATCTGGGAACGTCCCCAAATCATCTGAAACACCCTGGGAACGCTGCCTCATCATCTGAAACACCCTGGGAACGTTCCCTCACCATCTGAAGCACCCTGGAAACGTTCCCTCTACACCTGAAAAACCCTGGGACCGATCCCTAACCATCTAAAACACCATTGGAGCGTTCCTTCACCATCTGAAACACACTGGGACCGTTCCCTCACCATCTCAAACACCGTCTAAGCCTTCTCTAACCATCTGAAACACACTTGGACCGTTCCCTAACCCTCTGAAACATCATGGGAACGTTCCCAAACAATCTGAAACACCCATGGAATGTTTCCTAACCCTCTGAAACACCCTGCGAACGTTCCCTTACCATCTGAAACACGCTGTGACCATTCCCTCACCAATTGAAACACCCTGGGTACGTTCCCTTACCATCTGAAACAACCTGGGTACGTCCCCTCACCAACTGAAACAACCTGAAATCCTACCCTCACCATCTGAAACACCCTGGGAACGTTCTCGCACCCTCTGAAACACCCTGGGGTCCTTAATCATCTGAAACACACTGTACGTTCCCTCACCATCTTAAACACCCTTAGATCGATCCTTTATAATCTGAAACCCTGGGAACGTTCATTACCATCTGAAACACCCTAGAAACGTTCTCTCACCCTCTGAAACACCATGGGAACGTTTCCTAACCATCAGAAACACCATGGGACCGTTCCCTCACCATCTGAAACACGCCGGAATCGTTCCCCCACCATCTGAAACACCCTGGGAACGTTCCATCACCATCTCAAACACGCTGATAACGTTCTCAAACCAGCTGAAACACGCCAGAACCGTTTCCTCACCATCTTAAACAATCTGGGAACGTCCCCAAATCATCTGAAATACTATTGGAACGCTGCCTCATCATCTGAAACACCCTGGGAACGTTCCCTCACCATCTGAAGCACCATGGAAACGTTCCCTCTACACCTGAAAAACCCTGGGACCGATCCCTAACCATCTGAAACACCCTTGGAGCGTTCCTTCACCATTTGAAACACGCTGAGAACGCTCTCTCGCCATCTGAAACAAAATATGGACGTTCCCTCACAATCCGAAACACGCTGGGACCGTTCCGTAACCATCTGAAACACGCTAAGAACGTTATTCAACCATCTGAAACACCCTGGGAACGTTCCCTCCCAATCTGAAACACCATGGAAACGTTTCCTCATAATCTGTAAAACGTTTGGACCGTTCCCACACCATCTGAAACACCATGGGAACGTTCCCTCCCCATCTGAAACACAATGGAAACGTTCCCTCACCATCTGAAACCCAATGGGAACGTTGCCTTACCATCTGAAACACGCTAGGCAAGTTCCCTCACCATCTGAAACACACTGGGATTGTTCCCGAAACATCTGAAACACCCTTGGAATGTTCCTTCAACATCTGAAACAACCTGGGAACGTTACCTAACCATATGAAACACGCTAGGAATGTTCCCTCAGATGGAACGTTCCCATGGTGTGTTCAGACTGTAAGGAAACGTTTCCCACGTGTTTAAGATGGTGAGGGAACTTTCCCAGCGTGTTCCAAATGGTAAAGAAATGTTTCCAGCGTGTTTCAGATGGTGTGATGACGGTTTCTGCGTGTTTCAGATCATGAGTGAACGTTGCCAGGGTGTTTCAGATGGTAAGGGAACGTTCCCAAGGTGTTTCAGATGGTTAAGTAACGTGCCCAGGTTGTTTCATATGGTGAGGGAACGTTCTCAGGGTGTTTCAGATTTTGAAGGTTCGTTCAAAGCGTGTTTCAGATGGTGAGGGAACGTTCCCAGGTTGTTCCAGATGGTAAGGGAACGTTCCAATGGTGTTTCAGATGGTGAGGGAACGTTCCCAGGGTGTTAAAGATGTTTCGGGAACGTTTCCATGGTGTTTAAGATGGCGAGGGAACGTTTCTAGCGTGTTTCAGATGAGGAGGGACCGGCTCCTAACCATCTGATACACCCTAGGAACAATTCCATACCATCTGAAACAAGTCTGGAACTTTTCTTACCCATCTGAAACACGCTGGGACATTTCCCTAACCAACTGAAACACCATGGGAACATTCCCTCACCATCTAAAACATGCTTGGAACGTTTCCTCACCATCTGAAACTCGTTGTGACCGTACCCTTACCATCTGAAACACCCTGGGAACGTTCCCTCACCATCTGAAACACCCTGGGAACCTTTGCTCACCATCTGAAAACCATTTGGCCCGTTCCCTAACAATCTGAAACACCCTTGGACCGTTCCCTAACCATCTAAAACACGCTGACAACGTTCTCAAACCATCTGAAACACGTTGGGACCATTCCCTCACCATCTTAAATACTCTGGGAACCTGCCCTCACCATCTGAAACAACCTGGGGGGAACATCCTCTAACCATCTGAAACACCATGGGAACGAACGCTGCATCATCATCTGAAACACCCTGGAAACGTTCCCACACCATCTGAAACACCCTGGGAACATTCCCTAAACATCTGAAAAACTCTGGGACCGATCCCTTACCATCTGAAACATACTGGGAACGTTCCCTTCCCATCTAAAACACGCTGAAAACGTTCTCACACAAACTGAAACACGCTGTGACCGTACCCTCACCATCTTAAACACCCTGGTACGTTCCTTCAGCATCTGAAACGACCTGGTAACATTCCCTTTCCATCTGAAACACCCTTGGGACGCTGCCTCACCATCTGAAACACCCTGGGACCTTTTTCGAACCAACTGAAACACGCTGGGACCGTCCCCTCACCACCTGAAACACCCTTGGAACGTTACATCACTATTTGAAACACGCTGGGAACGTTCCCTCACCATCTCAAACACCGTCGAAACCTTCTCTAACCATCTGAAACATCACGGGAACGTTCCCGAACCATCTGAAACACCCATGGAATGTTTCCTAACCCTCTGAAACACCCTGCGAACGTTCCCTTACCATCTGAAACACGCTGGGACCATTCCATCACCAATTGAAACACCCTGGGAACGTTCCCTTACCATCTGAAACAACCTGGGAACGTCCCCTCACCAACTGAAACAACCTGAAATCCTACACTCACCATCTGAAACACCCTAGAACCGTTATCGCACCCTCTGAAACACCCTGGGGTTCCTTAATCATCTGAAACACACTTTACGTTCCCTCACAATCTGAAACACCCTTAGAACGATCCTTTATAATCTGAAACCCTGGGAACGTTCATTACCATCTGCAACACCCTAGAAACATTCTCTCACCGTCTGAAACACCATGGAAACGTTTCCTAACCATCAGAAACACCATGGGACCGTTCCCTCACCATATGAAACACGCCGGAACCGTTACCCCACCATCTGAAACACCCTGGGAACGTTCCCTAACCATCTGAAGCACCCTGGAAACGTTCCCTCTACATCTGAAAAACCCTGGGACCGATCCCTTACCATCTGTAACACCCTTGGAGCGTTCCTTCACCATTAATTTTGAAACACGCTGAGAACGCTCTCTCACCATCTGAAACAAACTATGGACGTTCCTTCACAATCCGAATCACGATGGGAACGTTCCGTAACCATCAGAAACACGCTAAGAACGTTATTCAACAATCTGAAACACACTGGGAACGTTCCCTCCCAATCTGAAACACCTTGGGAACGTTCCCTCGACATCTGAAACACGCTTGGACCGTTCCCACACCATCTGAAACACCATGGGAACGTTCCCTCACCATCTGAATCACAATGGAAACGTTCCCTCACATCTGAAACACAATGGGAACGTTGCCTCACCATCTGAAACACGCTGGGCACGTTCCCTCACCATCTGAAAAACACTGGGATTGTTCCAGAAACGTCTGAAACACCCTTGGAATGTTCCTTCAACATCTGAAACAACCTGGGAACGTTACCTAACCATATGAAACACGCTAGGAATGTACCCTCAGATGGAACGTTCCCATGGTGTGTTCAGACTGTAAGGAAACGTTCCCCCTGTGTTTCAGATGGTGAGGGAACTTTCCCAGCGTGTTTCAGGTGGTAAAGGAATGTTCCCAGCGTGTTTCAGATGGTGTGATGACGGTTTCTGCGAGTTTCAGATTATGAGTGAACGTTCCCAGGGTGTTTCAGATGGTAAGGGAACGTTCCCAAAGTGTTGCAGATGGTTAAGTAACGTGCCCAGGTTGTTTCATATGGCGAGGGAACGTTCCCAGGGTGTTTCATATGGTGAGGGTTCGTTCAAAGCGTGTTTCAGATGGTGAGGGAACGTTCCCAGGTTTTTTCAGATGGTAAGGGAAAGTTCCAAGGGTGTTTCAGATGGTGAGGGAACGTTCCCATGGTGTTTTAGATGGTTAGGGAACGTTCCCATGGTGTTTAAGATGGTGAGGGAACGTTTCTAGCGTGTTGCAGATGAGGAGGGACCGGCTCCTAACCATCTGACACACCCTAGGAACGTTTCCATACCATCTGAAACACGCCTGGAACGTTTCCTACATATCTGAAACACCCTGGGACATTTCCCTAACCAACTGAAACACCATGGGAACGTTCCCTCGCCATCTAAAACATGCTTGGAACGTTTCTTCACCATCTGAAACTCGTTTTGACCGTACCCTTACAATCTGAAACACCCTGGGAACGTTCCCTCACCATCTGAAACACCCTGGGAACATTTGCTCACCATCTGAAAACCATTTGGCCCGTTCCATAACAATCTGAAACACTTTTGGACCATTCCCTAACAATCTGAAACACGCTGACAACGTTCTCAAACCATCTGAAACACGTTGGGACCATTCCCTCACCATCTTAAATACTCTGGGAACGTGCCCTCACCATCTGAAACAGCCTGGGGGGAACGTCCTCTAACCATCTGAAACACCCTGGGAACGAACGCTGCCTCATCATCTGAAACACCCTTGGAACGTTTCCTTACCATCTGAAACACCCTGGGAACGAACGCTGCCTCATCATCTGAAACACCCTGGGAACGTTTCCTTACCATCTGAAACACCCTGGGAACGTTACTTCACCATCTGAAACACCCTGGGAACGTTCGCTTATCATCTGAAAAACACTTGGACCATTCCCTAACAATCTTAAACACCCTTGGACCGTTCCCTAAACATCTGAAACACGCTGACAACGTTCTCAAACCATATTAAACACGTTTGGACCATTCCCTCACCATCTGGACTACCCTAGGAACGTGCACTCACCATCTAAAGCACACAGGCAACGTTCTCTCAACATCTGAAAAACCCTGGGACCGATCCCTAACCACCTGAAACACCTTTGGAGATGTCATTCGCCATTTGAAACACGCTGAGAACGTTCTCTTACCATCTGAAACACACTATGAACGTTTCCTCACAATCCGAAACACGCTGGGAACGTTCCCTTACCATCTGAAACACGATGAGAACGTTACATCACCATCTGAAACACCATGGGAACGTTCTCTCACCTTCTGAAACACCATGGGAACGATCCTTAATCATCTGAAACACTCTGTAAGTTCATTCACCATCTGAAACACCCGAAGAACGTTCCTTCATAATCTGAAACACCATGAGAACGTCCCCTCACCATCTGAAACACGCTGGGAACGCTCCCTCATAATATGAAATATGCTAAGAACGTTCCTTCACCATCTGAAACACCCGAAGAACGTTCCTTCATAATCTGAAACACGATGGGAACGTTCCCTCACCATCTGAAACATGATGGAAACGTTATCTCACCGTTTGAAACACCATAGGAACGTTTCCTCATGATCCGAAACACCCTGGGACCGTTCCCTTACCATCTGAAACACACCGGAACCGTTCCTTCGCCATCTCAAACACGCTGACAACGTTCTCAAACCATCTGAAACACGCCGGAACCGTTCCCCAAACATCTGAAACACCCTGGGAACCTCCCCTAATCATCTAAAACACCATGGGAACGTCCCCTCACTATCTGAAGCACCCTGGAAACGTTCCCTCAACATCTGAAAACCCCTGGACCGATCCCTAACCATCTAAAACACCCTTGGAGCGTTCCCTCACCATCTAACATGCGCCGGAACCGTTCCCTCAACATCTGAAACACCCATGGAACGTTCCCTCACCATCTGAAACACGCTGACAACGTTCTCAAACCATCTGAAACACGTTGGGACCATTCCCTCACCATCTGAAACACCCTGTGAACGTTCCTTCACCATCTGAAACAACCTGGGAACGTTCCCTTTCCATCTGAAACACCCTGGGAACGTTCCCGTTCCATCTGAAACACCCTGGGAACATTGCCTCACCATCTGAAACACCCTGGGACCGTTTTCTAACCATCTTAAACACCCTTGGAACGTTACTTCACTATTTGAAACACGCTGGGAACGTTCTCTTACCATTTGAAACACCCTGGGAATGTTCCCTCACAATCCGAAAAACGCTGGGACCGTTCCGTAACCATCTTAAACACGCTAAGAACGTTTTTCAACCATCTGAAACACCTTGGTAACTTTCCATCGACATCTGAAACACGCATGGACTGTTCCAACGCCATCTGAAACACCATGGCAACGTTCCCTCATAATCTGTAAAACGTTTGGACCGTTAACCCTTTAACCCATAGTCTGTTTCTAGTATTTAAGATATGTGACCTATAAAAGCAGGCTAAAAATAAAGCAGAATGCGCCCTAGGGCGCATTCTGCTTTACTTTTAGCCTGTTTTAGTTACTATCTGCTAGGATATAATAAATATTTCTTATGGTACATATTTATGACAGTATAAACTGGAACTATTTTCTTTGGTGGATGAATGAAATGAATGCGCTAAAAGTCGCTTCTATAAGGGAAAGGGTTAACTAACCATCTGAAACACACTTGGACTGTTCCCTAACACTCTGAAACATCATGGGAACGTTCGCAAACCATCTGAAACACCCATGGAATGTTTCCTAACCATCTGAAACACCATGCGAACGTTCCCTTACCATCTGAAACACGCTAGGACCATTCCCTCACCAATTGAAACACCCTGGGAACGTTCCCTTACCATCTGAAACAACCTGGGAACGTCCCCTAACCAACTGAAACAACCTGAAATCCTTCCCTCACCATCTGAAACACCCTGGGAACGTTCTCGCACCCTCTGAAACACCCTGGGTTCCTTAATCATCTGAAACACACTGTACGTTCCCTCACCATCTGAAACACCCTTAGAACGATCCTTTATAATCTGACACCCTGGGAACGTTCATTACCATCTGAAACACCCTAGAAACGTTCTCTCACCGTCTGAAACACCCTGGGAATGTTTCCTAACCATCAGAAACACCATAGGACCGTTCCCTTTCCATCTGAAACACGCCGGAACCGTTCCCCCACCATCTGAAACACCCTGGGAACGTTCCATCACCATCTCAAACACGCTGACAACGTTCTCAAACCAGCTGAAACACGCCGGAACCGTTTCCTCACCATCTTAAACAATCTGGGAACGTCCCCTAATCATCTGAAACACCCTTGGACTGCTGCCTCATCATTTGAAACACCCAGGGAACGTTCCCTTTCCATCTGAAACACCTTGGGAACGCTGCCTCACCATCTGAAACACGCTGGGACCGTTTTTGAACCACCTGAAACACGCTGGGACCGTCCCCTCACCACCTGAAACACCCTTGGAACGTTACTTCACTATTTGAAACACGCTAGGAACGTTCTCTCACCATTTGAAACACCCTGGGAATGTTCCCTCACAATCCGAAAAACGCTGGGACCGTTACGTAACCATCTTAAACACGCTAAGAACGTTTTTCAACCATCTGAAACACCATGGCAACGTTCCCTCATAATCTGTAAAACGTTTGGGCCGTTAACTAACCATCTGAAACACCTTAGAACGATCCTTTATCATCTGAAACCCTGGGAACGTTCATTACCATCTGAAACACCCTAGAAACTTTCTCTGACCGTCTGCAACACCATGGGAACGTTTCCTAACCACCAGAAACACCATGGGACCGTTCCCTTACCATCTGAAACACGCCGGAACCGTTACCCCACCATCTGAAACACCCTGGGAACGTTCCATCACCATCTCAAAAACGCTGACAATGTTCTCCAACCATCTGAAACACGCCGGAACCGTTTCCTCACCATCTGAAACAATCTGGGAACGTCCCCTAATCATCTGAAACACCATGGGAACGCTGTCTCATCATCTGAAACACCCTGGGAACGTTACATCACCATCTGAAGAACCCTGGAAACGTTCCCTCTACATCTGAAAAACCATGGGACCGATCCCTAACCACCTGAAACACCCTTGGAGCGTTCCTTCACCATTAATTTTGAAACACGCTGAGAACGCTCTCTCACCATCTGAAACAAACTATGGACGTTTCCTCACAATCCAAAACACTCTGGGACCGTTCCGTAACCATCTGAAACACGCTAAGAACGTTATTCAACCATCTGAAACACCCTGGGAACGTTCCCTCCCAATCTGAAACACCTTGGGAACGTTCCTTCGACATCTGAAACACGCTTGGACAGTTCCCACACCATCTGAAACACCGTGGAAACGTTCCCTTACCATCTGAAACATAATGGAAACGTTCCCTCACTCTCTGAAACACAATGGGAACGTTGCCTCACCATCTGAAACACGCTGGGCACTTTCCCTCACCATCTGAAACACACTGGGATGTTCCCGAAACATCTGGAACTCCCTTGGAATGTTCCTTCAACATCTGAAACAACCTTGGAACGTTACCTAACCATATGAAACACGCTAGGAATGTTCCCTCAGATGGAACGTTCCCATGGTGTGTTCAGACTGTAAGGAAACGTTCCCCACGTGTTTCAGACGGTGAGGGAACTTTCCCAGCGTGTTTAAGATGATAAAGGAATGTTCCCAGCGTGTTTCAGATGGTGTGATGACGGTTTCTGCGTGTTTCAGATCATGAGTGAACGTTCCCAGGGTGTTTTAGATGGTAGGGAACGTTCCCAAGGTGTTTCAGATGGTTAAGTAACGTGCCCAGGTTGTTTCATATGGTGAGAGAACGTTCCCAGGGTGTTTCAGATGGCGAGGGTTCGATCAAAGCGTGTTTCAGATGGTAAGGGAACGTTCCCAGGTTGTTTCAGATAGTAAGGGAACGTTCCAAGGGTGTTTCAGATGATGAGGGAACGTCCCCAGGTGTTTTAGATGGTTAGGGAACGTTCCCATGGTGTTTAAGATGGTGAGGGAACGTTTCTAGCGTGTTTCAGATGAGGAGGGACCGGCTCCTAACCATCTGACACACCCTAGAAACGTTTCCATACCATCTGAAACACGCCTGGAACGTTTCCTACCAATCTGAAACACGCTGGGACATTTCTCTAACCAACTGAAACACCATGGGAACGTTCCTTCACCATCTAAAACATGCTTGGAACGTTTCTTCACCATCTGAAACTCGTTGTGACCGTACCCTTACCATCTGAAACACCATGGGAACGTTCCCTCACCATCTGAAACACCCTGGGAACCTTCGCTCACCATCTGAAAACCATTTGGCCCGTTCCCTAACAATCTGAAACACCCTTGGACCGTTCCCTAACCATCTGAAACACACTGACAACGTTCTCAAACCATCTGAAACACGTTAGGACCATTTCCTCACCATCTTAAATACTCTGGGAACGTGCCCTCACCATCTGAAACAACCTGTGGGAAACGTCCTCTAACCATCTGAAACACCCTGTGAACGAACGCTGCCTCATCATATGAAACACCCTGGGAACGTTCCCTCACCATCTGAAACACCCTGGGAACGTTACTTCACCATCTGAAACACCCTGGGAACGTTCGCTTACCATCTGAAAAACACTTGGACCATTCCCTAACAATCTTAAACAACCTTGGACCGTTCCCTTATCATCTGAAACACATTGAGACCATTCCCTCACCATCTGGACTACCCTAGGAACGTGCCCTCACCATCTAAAGCACCCAGGGAACGTTCCCTCAACATCTGAAAAACCCTGGGACCGATCCTTTACCACCTGAAACACCTTTGGAGAGGTCCTTCGCCATTTGAAACACGCTGAGAACGTTATCTCACCATCTGAAACAAACTATGAACGTTTCCTCACAATCTGAAACACGCTGCGAATGTTCCCTAACCATCTGAAACACGATGAGAACGTTACTTCACCATCTGAAACACCCTGGGAACGTTCTCTCACCATCTGAAACACCTTGGGAACGATCCTTAATCATCTGAAACACTCTGTAAGTTCACACACCATCTGAAACACCCGAAGAACGTTCCTTCATAATCTGAAACACCATGGGAACATCCCCTTACCATCTTAAACACGCTGGGAACGTTCCCTCATAATCTGAAACATGCTAAGAACGTTCCCTCACCATCTGAAACACGCTGTGACATTTCCCTAACAACATGAAACACCCTGAGAACGTTCCCTCACCATCTGAAACACGCTGGGACATTTCCGTAACAACCTCAAACACGCTTTGACCGTACCCTTACAATCTGAAACAACCTGGGAACATTTTCTTACCATCTGAAACACCATGGGAACGTTCGATAACCATCTGAAACACGGTGAGAACATTACATCACCATCTGAAACACCCTGGGAACGCTGCCTCACCATATGAAACACCATGGGAACGGTCCATAATCATCTGAAACACTCTGTACGTTCCTTCACCATCTGAAACACCCGAAGAACGTTCCTTCATAATCTGAAACACGATGGGAACGTTCCCTCACCGTCTGAAACACCACAGGAACGTCTCCTCATCATCTGAAACACCCTGGGACCGTTCCCTCACCATCCGAAACATGCCGGAACCGTTCCCCCACCATCTGAAACACCCAGGAAACGTTCCTTCACCATCTCAAACACGCTGACAACGTTCTCAAACGATCTGAAACACGCTGGAACCGTACCCCAAACATCGGAAACACCCTGGGAACATCCCCTAATCATCTGAAACACGCTGGGAACGCTGACTCATCATCTCAAACACCCTTGGAACGTTCCCTCACTATCTGAAGCACCAAGGAAACGTTCCCTCAACATCTGCAAAACCCTGGGACCGATCCCTAACCATCTAAAATACCATTGGAGCGTTCCCTCACCATCTAACAAGCGCCGGAACCGTTCCCTCAACATCTGAAACACCCATGGAACGTTCCCTCACCATCTGAAACACGCTGACAACGTTCTCAAACCATCTGAAACACGTTGGGACCATTCCCTCACCATCTGAAACACCCTGGGAACGTTCCTTCACCATCTGAAACAACCTGGGAACGTTCCCTTTCCATCTGAAACACCCTGGGACCGTTTTCTAACCATCTGAAACACAATTGGAACGATACTTCACTATTTGAAACACGCTGGAAACGTTCTCTCACCATTTGAAACACCCTGGAAATGTTCCCTCACAATCCGAAAAACGCTGGGACCGTTCCGTTACCATCTTAAACACGCTAAGAACGTTTGTCAACCATCTGAAACACCTTGGGAACTTTCCCTCGACATCTGAAACACGCTTGAACTGTTCCAACACCATATGAAACACCATGGCAACGTTTTCTCATAATCTGTACAACGTTTGGACCGTTAACTAACCATCTGAAACACACTGGGATCGTTCCCTCACCATCTCAAACACCGTCGAAACCTTCTCTAACCATCTGAAACACACTTGAACCGTTCCCTAACCCTCTGAAACATCATGGGAACGTTCCCGAACCATCTGAAACACCCATGGAATGTTTCCTAACCATCTTAAACACCATGCGAACGTTCCCTTACCATCTGAAACACGCTGGGACCATTCCCTCACCAATTGAAACACCCTGGGAACGTTCCATTACCATCTGAAAGTTAGTTAACGGTCCAAACGTTTTACATATTATGAGGAAACGTTGCCATGGTGTTTCAGATGGTGTTGGAACAGTCCAAGCGTGTTTCAGATGTCGAGGGAAAGTTACCAAGATGTTTCAGATGGTCGAAAAACTTTCTTAGCGTGTTAATGATGGTTACGGAACGGTCCAAGCGTTTGTCGGGTTGTGAGGGAACATTCCCAGGGTGTTTCAAATGGTGAGAGAACGTTCCTAGCATGTTTCAAATAGTGAAGTAACGTTCCAAGGGTGTTTAGATGGTTAGAAAACGGTCCCAGGGTGTTTCAGATGGTGAGGCAGCGTTCCCAAGGTGTTTCAGATGGAAAGGGAACGTTTCCAGGTTGTTTCAGATGGTGAAGGAACGTTCCCAGGGTGTTTCAGATGGTGAGGGAATGGTCCCAACGTGTTTGAGATGGTAAGGGAACGTTCGCATGGTGTTTCAGATGGTTAGGAAACAATCCATGGGTGTTTTAGATGGTTCGGGAACGTTCCCATGATGTTTCAGAGGGTTAGGGAAGGGTCCAAGTGTGTTTCAGATGGTTAGAGAAGGTTTCGACGGTGTTTGAGATGGTGAGGGAACGATCCCAGTGTGTTTCAGATGGTTAGTTAACGGTCCAAACGTTTTACATATTATGAGGAAACGTTGCCATGGTGTTTCAGATGGTGTTGGAACAGTCTTAGTGTGTTTCAGATGTCGAGGGAAAGTTACCAAGGTGTTTCAGATGGTCGAAAAACGTTCTTAGCGTGTTTAAGATGGTTACGGAACGGTTCCAGCGTTTTTCGGATTGTGAGGGAACATTCCCAGGGTGTTTCAAATGGTGAGAGAACGTTCCTAGCATGTTTCAAATAGTGAAGTAACGTTCCAAGGATGTTTCAGATGGTTAGAAAACGGTCCCAGGGTGTTTCAGATACTGAGGCAGCGTTCCCAGGGTGTTTCAGATTGTTTTAGAACGTTGTCAGCGTGTTTCAGATGGTGAGGGAACGTTCTTAGCATGTTTCAGATTATGAGGGAACGTTCCCAGCGTGTTTCAGATGGTGAGGGGACGTTCCCATGGTTTCAGATTATGCAGGAACGTTCTTCGGGTGTTTCAGATGGTGTGTGAACTTACAGAGTTGTTTCAGATGATTAAGGATCGTTCCCATGGTGTTTCAGATGGTGAGAGAACGTTCCCAGGGTGTTTCAGATGGTGATGTAACGTTCTTATCGTGTTTCAGATGGTAAGGGAACGTTCCCAGCGTGTTTCTGATTGTGAGGAAATGTTCATAGTTTGTTTCAGATGGTGAGATAACGTTCTCAGCGTGTTTCAAATGGCGAAGGACCTCTCCAAAGGTGTTTCAGGTGGTTAGGGATCGGTCCCAAGGTTTATCAGATGTTGAGGGAACGTTCCCTGGGTGCTTTAGATGGTGAGGGCATGTTCCTAGGCTAGATTAGATGGTGAGGGAATGGTACAAACGTGTTTCAGATGGTTTGAGAACGTTGTCAGCGTGTTTCAGATGGTTAGGGAACGGTCCAAGGGTGTTTAAGATTGTTATGGAATGGTCCAAGTGTTTTTCAGATGGTAAGCGAACGTTCCCAGGGTGTTTCAGATGGTGAAGTAACGTTCCCAGGGTGTTTCAGATGGTGAGGAAACGTTCCAAGGGTGTTTCAGATGATGAGGCAGCGTTCGTTCCCAGTGTGTTACAGATGGTTAGAGGACGTTCCCCCAGGTTGTTTCAGATGGTGAGGGCACGTTCCCAGAGTATTTAAGATGGTGAGGGAATGGCCCCAACGTGTTTCAGATGGTTTGAGAACGTTGTCAGCGTGTTTTAGATGGTTAGGGAACGGTCCAAGGGTGTTTCAGATTGTTATGGAACGGGCCAAATTGTTTTCAGATGGTGAGAGAAGGTTCCCAGGGTGTTTCAGATGGTGAGGGAACGTTCTCATGGTGTTTCAGATGGTAAGGGTACGGTCACATTGAGTTTCAGATGGTGAGGAAACGTTCCAAGAATGTTTTAGATGGTAAGGGAACGTTCCCATGGTGTTTCAGTTGGTTAGGTAAATGTCACAGCGTATTTCAGATGGGTAGGAAACGTTCCAGGCGTGTTTCAGATGGTATGGAAACGTTTCTAGGGTGTGTCAGATGGTTAGGAGCCGGTCCCTCCTCATCTGAAACACGCTAGAAACGTTCCCTCACCATCTTAAACACCATGGGAACGTTCCCTAAACATCTAAAACACTTGGGGACGTTCCCTCACCATCTGAAACACCCTTGGAACGTTCCCTTACCATCTGAAACAACCTTGGCACGTTCCCTCACCATCTGAAACACGCTTTGAACGAACACTCACCATCTGAAACACCCTGGGAACGTTTCCTCACCATATGAAACAACCTGGGCACGTTACTTAACCATCTGAAACACCTTGGGAACGTTCTCTTACCATCTGAAACACATTGGGAACGTTCACTCATGATCTGAAACACGCAGAAACCGTCATCACACCATCTGAAACACGCTGGGAACATTCCTTCACCATCTGAAACACGCTGGGAAAGTTCCCTCACCATCTGAAACACGTGGGGAACGTTTCCTTACAGTCTGAACACACCATGGGAACGTTCCATCTGAGAGAACATTCCTAGCGTGTTTCATATGGTTAGGTAACGTTCCCAGGTTGTTTCAGATGTTGAAGGAACATTCCAAGGGTGTTTCAGATGTTTCGGGAACAATCCCAGTATGTTTCAGATGGTGAGGGAACGTGCCCAGCGTGTTTAAGATGGTGAGGCAACGTTCCCATTGTGTTTCAGATGGTGAGGGAACGTTTCCATTGTGTTTCAGATGATGAGGAAACGTTCCCATGGTGTTTCAAATGGTGTGGGAAATGTCCAAGCGTGTTTCAGATGTCGAGGGAACATTCCCAAGGTGTTTCATATTGGGAGGGAACGTTCCCAGGGTGTTTCAGATGGTTGAATAATGTTCTAAGCGTGTTTCAGATGGTGAGGGAACGTTTCTAGCGTGTTTCAGATGAGGAGGGACCGGCTCCTAACCATCTGACACACCCTAGAAACGTTTCCATACCATCTGAAACACGCCTGGAACGTTTCCTACCCATCTGAAATACGCTGTGACATTTACCTAACCATCTGAAACACCATGGGAACGTTCCCTTACCATCATAAACATTCTTGGAACGTTTCCTCACCATCTGAAACTCAATGTGACCGTACCCTTACCATCTGAAACACCATGAGAACGTTCCCTCACCATCTGAAACACCCTGGGAACCTTCTCTCACCATCTGAAAACAATTTGGCCCGTTCCATAACAATCTGAAACACCCTTGGACCGTTCCCTAACCATCTAAAACACGCTGACAACGTTCTCAAACCATCTGAAACACGTTGGGGCCATTCCCTCACCATCTTAAATACTCTGGGAACGTGCCCTCACCATCTGAAACAACCTGGGGGAACGTCCTCTAACCATCTGTAACACACTGGGAACGAACGCTGCCTCATCATCTGAAACACCCTTGGAACGTTTCCTCACCATCTGAAACACCCTGGGAACGTTACTTCACCATCTGAAACACCCTGGGAACGTTCGCTTACCATCTGAAAAACACTTGGACCATTCCATAACAATCTTAAACACCCTTGGACCGTTCCCTAACCATCTGAAACACGCTGACAACGTTCTCAAACCATCTGAAACACGTTTGTACCATTCCCTCACCATCTAATCTACCCTAGGAACATGCCCTCACCATCTAAAGCACCCAGGGAACGTTCCCTCAACATCTGAAAAACCCTGGGACCGATCCCTAACCACCTGAAACACCTTTGGAGAGGTCCTTCGCCATTTGAAACACGCTGAGAACGTTATCTCACCATCTGAAACAAACTATGAACATTTCCTCACAATCAGAAACACGCTGGGAACGTTCCCTAACCATCTGAAACACGATAAGAACGTTACATCACCATCTGAAACACCCTGGGAACGTTCTCTCACCATCTGAAACACCATGGGAACGATCCTTAATCATCTGAAACAACTCTGTAAGTTAACACACCATCTGAAACACCCGAAGAACGTTCCTGCATAATCTGAAACCATGGGAACGTCCCCTCACCATCTGAAACACGCTGGGAACGTTCCCTCATAATCTGAAACATGCTAAGAACGTTCTTTCACCATCTGAAACACGCTGACAACGTTTTCAAACAATCTGAAACACGTTGAGACTATTCCCTCACCATCTGAAACACCCTGGGAACGTTCCTTCACCATCTGAAACAACCTGGGAACGTTCCCTTTCCATCTGAAACACCCTGGGAACGCTGCCTCACTATCTGAAACACCCTGGGACCGTTTTCTAACCATCTGAAACATCCTTGGAACGTTACTTCACTATTTGAAACATGCTAGGAACGTTCTCTCACCATTTGAAACACCCTGGGAATGTTCCCTCACAATCCGAAAAACGCTTGGACCGTTCCGTAACCATCTTAAACACGCTACGAACGTTTTTCGACCATCTGAAACACCTTGGTAACTTTCCCTCGACATCTGAAACACGCTTGGACTGTTCCAACACCATCTGAAACACCATGGCAACGTTTCCTCATAATATGTAAAACGTTTGGACCGTTAACTAACCATCTGAAACACACTGGGATCGTTCCCTCACCATCTCAAACACCGTCGAAACCTTCTCTAACCATCTGAAACACACTTGGACCCTTCCCTAACCCTCTGAAACATCATGGGAACGTTCCCGAACCATCTGAAGCACCCATGGATTGTTTCCTAACCATTTGAAACACCATGCGAACGTTCCCTTACCATCTCAAACACGTTGGGACCATTCCCTCACCATCTGAAACACCCTGGGAACGTTCCTTCACCATCTGAAACAACCTGGAAACGTTCCCTTTCCATCTGAAACACCCTGGGAACGCTGCCTCACCATCTGAAACACCCTGGGACCGTTTTCTAACCATCTGAAACACCCTTGGAACGTTACTTCACTATTTGAAACATGCTAGGAACGTTCTCTCACCATTTGAAACACCCTGGGAATGTTCCCTCACAATCCGAAAAACGCTTGGACCGTTCCGTAACCATCTTAAACACGCTAAGAAAGTTTTTCGACCATCTGAAACATCTTGGTAACTTTCCCTCGACATCTGAAACACGCTTGGACTGTTCCAACACCATCTGAAACACCATGGCAACGTTTCCTCATAATATGTAAAACGTTTGGACCGTTAACTAACCATCTGAAACACACTGGGATCGTTCCCTCACCATCTCAAACACCGCCGAAACCTTCTCTAACCATCTGAAACACACTTGGACCCTTGCCTAACCCTCTGAAACATCATGGGAACGTTCCCGAACCATCTGAAACACCCATGGAATGTTTCCTAACCATCTGAAACACCATGCGAACGTTCCCTTACCATCTCAAACACGCTGTGACAATTCCCTCACCAATTGAAACACCCAGGGAACGTTCCCTTACAATCTGAAACAACCTGGGAACGTCCCCTCACCAACTGAAACAACCTGAAATCCTACCCTCACCATCTGAAACACCCTGGGAACGTTCTTGCACCCTCTGAAACACCCTGGGGTCCTTAATCATCTTAAACACAATGTACGTTCCCTCACCATCTTAAACACACCTTAGATCGATCCTTTATAATCTGAAACCCTGGGAACGTTCAATACCATCTGAAACACCCTAGAAACGTTCTCTCACCGTCTGAAACACCCTGGGAACGTTTCCTAACCATCAGAAACACAATGGGACCGTTCCTTCACCATCTGAAACACGCCGGAATCGTTACCCCACCATCTGAAACACCCTGGGAACGTTCCATCACCATCTCAAACACGCTGACAACGTTCTCAAACCAGCTGAAACACGCCAGAACCGTTTCCTCACCATCTTAAACAATCTGGGAACGTCCCCAAATCATCTGAAACACCATTGGAACGCTGCCTCATCATCTGAAACACCCTGGGAACGTTCCCTCACCATCTGAAGCAACCTGGAAACGTTCCCTCTACACCTGATAAACCCTGGGACCGATCCCTAACCATCTAAAACACCCTTGGAGCGTTCCTTCACCATCTGAAACACACTGGGATCGTTCCCTCACCATCTCAAACACCGTCGAAACCTTCTCTAACCATCTGAAACACACTTGGACCGTTCCCTAACCCTCTGAAACATCATGGGAACGTTCCCTTTCCATCTGAAACACCCTGGGAACGCTGCCTCACCATCTGAAACACCCTGGGACCGTTTTCTAACCATCTGAAACATCCTTGGAACGTTACTTCACTATTTGAAACATGCTAGGAACGTTGTCTCACCATTTGAAACACCCTGGGAATGTTCCCTCACAATCCGAAAAACGCTGGAACCGTTCCGTAACCAACTTAAACACGCTAAGAACGTTTTTCGACCATCTGAAACACCTTGGTAACTTTCCCTCGACATCTGAAACACGCTAAGACTGTTCCAACACCATCTGAAACACCATGGCAACGTTTCCTCATAATATGTAAAACGTTTGGACCGTTAACTAACCATCTGAAACACACTGGGATCGTTCCCTCACCATCTCAAACACCGTCGAAACCTTCTCTAACCATCTGAAACACACTTGGACCCTTCCCTAACCCTCTGAAACATCATGGGAACGTTCCCGAACCATCTGAAACACCCATGGATTGTTTCCTAATCATCTGAAACACCATGCGAACGTTCCCTTACCATCTCAAACACGTTGGAACCATTCCCTCACCATCTGAAACACCCTGGGAACGTTCCTTCACCATCTGAAACAACCTGGAAACGTTCCCTTTCCATCTGAAACACCCTGGGAACGCTGCCTCACCATCTGAAACACCCTGGGACCGTTTTCTAACCATCTGAAACACCCTTGGAACGTTACTTCACTATTTGAAACATGCTAGGAACGTTCTCTCACCATTTGAAACACCCTGGGAATGTTCCCTCACAATCCGAAAAACGCTTGGACCGTTCCGTAACCATCTTAAACACGCTAAGAAAGTTTTTCGACCATCTGAAACATCTTGGTAACTTTCCCTCGACATCTGAAACACGCTTGGACTGTTCCAACACCATCTGAAACACCATGGCAACGTTTCCTCATAATATGTAAAACGTTTGGACCGTTAACTAACGATCTGAAACACACTGGGATCGTTCCCTCACCATCTCAAACACCGTCGAAACCTTCTCTAACCATCTGAAACACACTTGGACCCTTGCCTAACCCTCTGAAACATCATGGGAACGTTCCCGAACCATCTGAAACACCAATGGAATGTTTCCTAACCATCTGAAACACCATGCGAACGTTCCCTTACCATCTCAAACACGCTGTGACAATTCCCTCACCAATTGAAACACCCGGGGAACGTTCCCTTACAATCTGAAACAACCTGGGAACGTCCCCTCACCAACTGAAACAACCTGAAATCCTACCCTCACCATCTGAAACACCCTGGGAACGTTCTTGCACCCTCTGAAACACCCTGGGGTCCTTAATCATCTTAAACACAATGTACGTTCCCTCACCATCTTAAACACACCTTAGATCGATCCTTTATAATCTGAAACCCTGGGAACGTTCAATACCATCTGAAACACCCTAGAAACGTTCTCTCACCGTCTGCAGCACCCTGGGAACGTTTCATAACCATCAGAAACACAATGGGACCGTTCCTTCACCATCTGAAAATCGCCGGAACCGTTACCCCACCATCTGAAACACCCTGGGAACGTTCCATCACCATCTCAAACACGCTGACAACGTTCTCAAACCAGCTGAAACACGCCAGAACCGTTTCCTCACCATCTTAAACAATCTGGGAACGTCCCCAAATCATCTGAAACACCATTGGAACGCTGCCTCATCATCTGAAACACCCTGGGAACGTTCCCTCACCATCTGAAGCACCCTGGAAACGTTCCCTCTACACCTGATAAACCCTGGGACCGATCCCTAACCATCTAAAACACCCTTGGAGCGTTCCTTCACCATCTAAAACACACTGGGATCGTTCCCTCACCATCTCAAACACCGTCGAAACCTTCTCTAACCATCTGAAACACACTTGGACCATTCCCTAACCCTCTGAAACATCATGGGAACGTTCCTGAACCATCTGAAACACCCATGGAATGTTTCCTAACCATCTGAAACACCCTGCGAACGTTCCCTTACCATCTGAAACACGCTGGGACCATTCTCTCACCAATTGAAACACCCTGGGAACGTTCCCTTACCATCTGAAACAACCTAGGAACGTCCCCTCACCAACTGAAACAACCTGAAATCCTACCCTCACCATCTGAAACACCCTAGAAACGTTCTCGCACCCTCTGAAACACCTTGGGGTCCTTAATCATCTGAAACACACTGTACGTTTCCTCACCATCTGAAACACCCTTAGAAATATCCTTTATAATCTGAAACCCTGGGAACGTTCATTACCATCTGAAACACCCCAAAAACTTTCTCTCACCGTCTGCAACACCATGGGAACGTTTCCTAACAATCAGAAACACCATGGGACCGTTCCCTCACCATCTGAAACACGCCGGAACTGTTACCTCACCATCTGAAACACCCTGGGAACGTTCCCTCACCATCTGAAGCACCCTGGAAACGTTCCCTCTACATCTGAAAAACCCTGGGACCGATCCCTAACCATCTGAAACACCCTTGGAATGTTCCTTCACCATTAATTTTGAAACACGCTGAGAACGCTCTCTCACCATCTGAAACAAACTATGGACGTTCCCTCACACTCCGAATCACGCTGGGACCGTTCCGTAACGTTCACCCATGATCTGAAGCACGCAGAAACCGTCATCACACCATCTGAAACACGCTGGGAACATTCCTTTACCATCTGAAACACGCTGGGAAAGTTCCCTCACCATCTGAAACACGTGGGAAATGTTTCCTTACAGTCTGAACACACCATGAGAACGTTCCATCTGAGGGAACATTCCTAGCGTGTTTCATATGGTTAGGTAACGTTCCCAGGTTGTTTCAGATGTTGAAGGAACATTCCAAGGGTGTTTCAGATGTTTCGGGAACAATCCCAGTGTGTTTCAGATGGTGAGGGAACGTGCCCAGCGTGTTTCAGATGGTGAGGCAACGTTCCCATTGTGTTTCAGATGGTGAGGGAACGTTTCCATTGTGTTTCAGATTGTGAGGGAACGTTCCCATGGTGTTTCAGATGGTGTGGGAACGGTCCAAGCGTGTTTCAGATGTCGAGGGAACGTTCCCAAGGTGTTTCAGATTGGGAGGGAACGTTCCTAGGGTGTTTCAGATGGTTGAATAACGTTCTTAGCGTGTTTCAGATGGTTACGGAACGGTCCAATCGTGTTTCGGATTGTGAGGGAACGTTCATAGTTTGTTTCAGATGGTGGGAGAGCGTTCTCGGCGTGTTTCAAATGGTGAAGGAACGCTCCAAGGGTGTTTCAGATGGTTAGGGATCGGTCCCAGGGTTTTTCAGGTGTAGAGGGAACGTTTCCAGGGTGCTTCGGATGGTGAGGGAACGTTCCTAGGGTGTTTCAGATGATGAGGCAGCAATCCAAGGGTGTTTCAGATGATTAGGGGACGTTCCCAGATTGTTTAAGATGGTGAGGAAACGGTTCCGGCGTGTTTCAGCTGGTTTGAGAACGTTGTCAGCGTTTTTGAGATGGTGATGGAACGTTCCCAGGGTGTTTCAGATGGTGGGGAAACGGTTCCGGTGTGTTTCAGATGGTGAGAGAACAGTCCCATGGTGTTTTTGATGGTTAGGAAACGTTCCCAGGGTGTTTCAGACGGTGAGAGAACGTTTCTAGGGTGTTTCAGATGGTAAGGGAACGTTCCCAGGGTGTTTCAATTGGTGAGGGAATGGTCCCAGCGTCTTTCAGATGGTAAGGGAACGTTCGCAGGGTGTTTCAGATGGTTAGGAAACATTCCATGGGTGTTTCAGATGGTTCGGGAACGTTCCAATGATGTATCAGAGGGTTAGGGAACGGTCCAAGTGTGTTTCAGATGGTTAGAGAAGGTTTCGACGGTGTTTGAGATGGTGAGGGAACGTTTCCAGTGTGTTTCATATGGTTAGTTAACGGTCCAAACGTTTTACAGATTATGAGGGAACGTTGCCATGGTGTTTCAGATGGTGTTGGAACAGTTCAAGCGTGTTTCAGATGTCGAGGGAAAGTTACTAAGGTGTTTCAGATGGTTGAAAAACGTTCTTAGCGTGTTTAAGATGGTTACGGAACGGTCCCAGCGTTTTTCGGATTGTGAGGGAACATTCCCAGGGTGTTTCAAATGGTGAGAGAACGTTCCCAGCGTGTTTCAAATAGTGAAGTAACGTTCCAAGGATGTTTCAGGTGGTGAGGAGACGGTCCCAGCGTGTTTCAGATGGTTCAAAAACGGTCCAAGGGTGTTTCAGATGGTGAGGCAGCGTTCCCATGGTGTTTCAGATGGAAAGGGAACGTTTCCAGGTTGTTTCAGGTGTTTCAGATGGTGAGGGTACGGTCACAGCGTGTTTTCTGTTTGTGTGAGAACGTTTTCAGTGTGTTTCAGATGGGAAGGGAACGTTCCCAGGATGTTTCAGATGGGAAGGGGTCGGTCCCAGAGTTTTTCAGATGTTGAGGGAACGTTCCCAGGGTGTTTCAGATGGTGAGGAAACGTTCCCAGGGTGTTTCAAATGATGAGGCAGCGTTCGCTCCCAGGGTGTTTCAGATGGTTAGAGGACGTTTCCCCAGGGTGTTTCAGATGGTAAGGGAACGTTCCCAATGTGTTTTAGATGGTTAAGTAACGTGCCCTGTTGTTTCCTATGGTGAGGGAACGTTCCCAGGGTGTTTCAGATGGTGAGAGTTCGTTCAAAGCGTGTTTCAGATGGTGAGGGAACGTTCCAAGGTTGTTT
The DNA here is from genome assembly GCA_922989275.2 of Gari tellinella. NCBI lineage: Eukaryota > Metazoa > Mollusca > Bivalvia > Cardiida > Psammobiidae > Gari > Gari tellinella. The sequence continues at coordinate 61,841,686 of OV277858.1, forward strand.
CAGATGGTAAGGGACCGTTCCAATGGTGTTTCAGATGGTGAGGGAACGTTCCCATGGTGTTTTTGATGGTTATGGGACGTTTCCATGGTGTTTAAAATGGTTAGGGAACGTTTCTAGCGTGTTTCAGATGAGGAGGGACCGTTTCCTACCCATCTGAAACACGCTGGGACATTTCCCTAACCAACTGAAACACCATGGGAACATTCCCTCACCATCTAAAACATGCTAGGAACGTTTCCTCACCATCTGAAACTCGTTGTGACCGTACCTTTACCATCTGAAACACCCTGGGAACGTTCCCTCACCATCTGAAACATTCTGGGAACCTTCGCTCACCATCTGAAAACCATTTGGCCCGTTCCCTAACAATCTGAAACACCCTTGGACCGTTCCCTAACCATCTGAAACACGCTGACAACGTTCTCAAACCATCTGAAACACGTTGGGACTATTCCCTCACCATCTTAAATACTCTGGGAACATGCCCTCACCATCTGAAACAACCTGGGGGGAACGTCCTCTAACTATCTGAAACACCCTGGGAGCGAACGCTGCCTCATCATCTGAAACACCCTGGGAACGTTCCCTCAACATCTGAAAAACTCTGGTACCGATCCCTTCCAATATGAAACATCCTGGGAACGTTCCCTTCCCATCTGATACACGCTGAAAACGTTCTCACACAAACAGAAAACACGCTGTGACCGTAACCTCACCATCTGAAACACCCTGGGAACGTTCATTCAGCATCTGAAACAACCTTGGAACGTTCCCTTTCCATCTGAAACACCTTGGGAACGCTGCCTCACCATCTGAAACACGCTGGGACCGTTTTTGAACCATCTGAAACACGCTGGGATCGTCCCCTCACCACCTGAAACACCCTTGGAACGTTACTTCACTATTTGAAACACGCTGGGAACGTTCTCTCACCATTTGAAACACCCTGGGAATGTTCCCTCAACATCCGAAAAACGTTGGGACCGTTCCGTAACCATCTTAAACACGCTAAGAACGTTTTTCAACCATCTGAAACACCTTGGTAACTTTCCCTCGACATCTGAAACACGCTTGGACTGTTCCAACACCATCTGAAACACCATGGCAACGTTCCCTCATAATCTGTAAAACGTTTGGACCGTTAACTAACCATCTGAAACACACTGGGACCGTTCCCTAACCCTCTGAAACATCATGGGAACGTTCCCGAACCATCTGAAACACCCATGAAATGTTTCCTCACCAATTGAAACACCCTGGGAACGTTCCCTTACCATCTGAAACAACCTGGGAACGTCCCCTCACCAACTGAAACAACCTGAAATCCTACCCTCACCATCTGAAACACCCTAGAAACGTTCTCGCACCCTCTGAAACACCCTGGGGGTCCTTAATCATCTGAAACACACTGTACGTTCCCTCACCATCTGAAACACCCTTAGAACGATCCTTTATAATCTGAAACCCTGGGAACGTTCATTACCATCTGAAACACCCTAGAAACTTTCTCTGACCGTCTGCAACACCATGGGAACGTTTCCTAACCATCAGAAACACAATGGGACCGTTCCCTTACCATCTGAAACACGCCGGAACCGTTACCCCACCATCTGAAACATCCTGGGAACGTTCCATCACCATCTCAAAAACGCTGACAATGTTCTCAAACCATCTGAAACACGCCGGAACCGCTTCCTCACCATCTGAAACAATCTGGGAACGTCCCCTAATCATCTGAAACACCCTAAGAACGCTGTCTCATCATCTGAAACACCCTAGGAACGTTACATCACCATCTGAAGCACCCTGGAAACGTTCCCTCTACATCTGAAAAACCCTGGGACCGATCCCTAACCATCTGAAACACCCTTGGAGCGTTCCTTCACCATTAATTTTGAAACACGCTGAGAACGCTCTCTCACCATCTGAAACAAACTATGGACGTTTCCTCACAATCCAAAACACGCTGGGACCGTTCCGTAACCATCTGAAACACGCTAAGAACGTTATTCAACCATCTGAAACACCCTGGGAACGTTCCCTCCCAATCTGAAACACCTTCGGAACGTTCCTTCGACATCTGAAACACGCTTGGACCGTTCCCACACCATCTGAAACACCATGGGAACGTTCCCTCACCATCTGAAACACAATGGAAATGTTCCCTCAATCTCTGAAACACTATGGGAACGTTGCCTCACCATCTGAAACACGTTGGGCACATTCCCTCACCATCTGAAACACACTGGGATTGTTCCCGAAACATCTGAAACACCCTTGGAATGTTCCTTCAACATCTGAAACAACCTGGGAACGTTACCTAACCATATGAAACACGCTAGGAATGTTCCCACAGATGGAACGTTCCCATGGTGTGTTCAGACTGTAAGGAAACGTTCCCCACGTGTTTCAGATGGTGAGGGAACTTTCCCAGCGTGTTTCAGATGCTAAAGGAATGTTCCCAGCGTGTTTCAGATGGTGTGATGTCGGTTTCGGCGTGTTTCAGATCATGAGTGAACGTTCCCAGGATGTTTTAGATGGTAAGGGAACGTTCCCAAGGTGTTTCAGATGGTTAAGTAACGTGCTCAGGTTGTTTCATATGGTGAGGGAACGTTCCCAGGGTGTTTCAGATGGCGAGGGTTCGTTCAAAGCGTGTTTCAGATGGTGAGGGAACGTTTCTAGGTTGTTTCAGATAGTAAGGGAACGTTCCAAGGGTGTTTCAGATGGTGAGGGAACGTCCCCAGGTGTTTTAGATGGTTAGGAAACGTTCCCATGGTGTTTAAGATGGTGAGGGAACGTTTCTAGCGTGTTTCAGATGAGGAGGGACCGGCTCCTAACCATCTGACACACACTAGAAACGTTTCCATACCATTTGAAACACGCCTGGAACGTTTCCTAACCATCTGAAACACGCTGGGACATTTCCCTTACCAACTGAAACACCATGGGAACGTTCCCTCACCATCTAAAACATGCTTGGAACGTTTCCTCACCATCTGAAACTCGTTGTGACCGTACCCTTACCATCTGAAACACCCTGGGAACGTTCCCTCACCATCTGAAACACCCTGGGAACCTTCGCTCACCATCTGAAAACAATTTGGCCCGTTCCATAACAATCTGAAACACCCTTGGACCGTTCCCTAACCATCTGAAACACGCTGACAACGTTCTCAAACCATCTGAAACACGTTGGGACCATTTCCTCACCATCTTAAATACTCTGAGAACGTGCCCTCACCATCTGAAACAACCTGTGGGGAACGTCCTCTAACAATCTGTAACACACTGGGAACGAACGCTGCCTCATCATCTGAAACACCCTGGGAAATTTCCCTCACCATCTGAAACACCCTGGGAACGTTACTTCACCATCTGAAACACCCTGGGAACGTTCGCTTACCATCTGAAAAACACTTGGACCATTACCTAACAATCTTAAACACCCTTGGACCGTTCCCTAATCATCTGAAACACGCTGACAACGTTCTCAAACAATCTGAAACACATTTAGACCATTCCCTCACCATCTGGACTACCCTAGGAACGTGCCCTCACCATCTAAAGCACCCAGGGAACGTTCCCTCAACATCTGAAAAACCCTGGGACCGATCCCTTACCACCTGAAACACCCTTGGAGAGGTCCTTCGCCATTTGAAACACGCTGAGAACATTCTCTCACCATCTGAAACAAACTATGAACTATTCATCACAATTTGAAACACGCTGGGAATGTTCCATAACCATCTGAAACACGATGAGAACGTTACATCACCATCTGAAACACCCTGGGAACGTTCTCTCACCATCTGAAACACCATGGGAACGATCCTTAATCATCTGAAACAACTCTGTAAGTTCACTCACCATCTGAAACACCCGAAGAACGTTCCTTCATAATCTGAAACACCATGGGAACGTCCCCTAACCATCTTAAACAAGCTGGGAACGTTCCCTCATAATCTGAAACATGCTAAGAACGTTCCCTCAACATCTGAAACACGCTGTGACATTTCCCCAACAACATGAAACACCCTGAGAACGTTCCCTCACCATCTTAAACACGCTGGGACATTTCTGTAACAACCTCAAACACGCTTTGACCGTACCCTTACCATCTGAAACAACCTGTGAACGTTTTCTTACCATCTGAAACACCATGGGAACGTTCCATAACCATCTGAAACACGGTGAGAACGTTACAACACCATCTGAAACATCCTGGGAACGCTGCCTCACCATATGAAACACCATGGGAACGGTCCTTAATCATCTGAAACACTCTGTACGTTCCTTCACCATCTGAAACACCCGAAGAACGTTCCTTCATAATCTGAAACACGATGGGAACGTTCCCTCACCATCTGAAACACGATGGGAACGTTCTCTCACTGTCTGAAACACCATAGGAACGTCTCCTCATCATCTGAAACACCCTGGGACCGTTCCCTCACCATCTGAAACATGCCGGAACCGTTCCCCCACCATCTGAAACACCCAGGGAACGTTCCTTCACCATCTCAAACAACGTTCTCAAACCATCTGAAACACGTTGGGACCATTCCCTCACCATCTGAAACACTCTGGAAACGTTTCTTCACCATCTGAAACAACCTGGGAACGTTCCCTTTCCATCTGAAACACCCTGGGAACGCTCCCTCACCATATGAAACACCCTGGGAACGCTGGATCGCCATCTGAAACACCTTGGGACCGTTTTATAACCATCTGAAACACAGTTGGAACGTTACTTCACTATTTGAAACACGCTGGGAACGTTCTCTCACCATTTGAAACACCCTGGGAATGTTCCCTCACAATCCGAAAAACGCTGGGACCGTTACGTAACCATCTTAAACACGCTAAGAACGTTTTTCAACCATCTGAAACACCTTGGTAACTTTCCATCGACATCTGAAACACGCTTGAACTGTCCCAACACCATCTGAAACATCATGGCAACGTTTTCTCATAATCTGTACAACGTTTGGACCGTTAACTAACCATCTGAAACACACTGGGACCGTTCCCTCACCATCTCAAACACCGTCGAAATCTTCTCTAACCATCTGAAACACACTTGGACCGTTCCCTAACCCTCTGAAACATCATGGGAACGTTCCCTAACCATCTGAAACACCCATGGAATGTTTCCTAACCATCTGAAACACCATGCGAACGTTCCCTTACCATCTGAAACACGCTGGGACCATTCCCTCACATGTTGAAACACCCTGGGAACGTTCCCTTACCATCTGAAACAACCTGGGAACGTCCCCTCACCAACTGAAACAACCTGAAATCCTACCCTCACCATCTGAAACACCTCGGAACGTTCTCGCACCCTCTGAAACACCCTGGGGTCCTTAATCATCTGAAACACACTGTACGTTCCCTCACCATCTGAAACACCCTTAAAACGATCCTTTATAATCTGAAACCCTGGGAACGTTCATTACCATCTGAAACACCCTAGAAACGTTCTCTCACCGTCTGAAACTCCCTGGGAACGTTTCCGAACCATCAGAAACACCATGGGACCGTTCCCTAACCATCTGAAACACGCCGGAACCGTTCCCCCACCATCTGAAACACCCTGGGAACGTTCCATCACCATCTCAAAAACGCTGACAACGTTCTCAAACCAGCTGAAACACGCCGGAAGCGTTTCCTCACCATCTTAAACACTCTGGGAACGTCCCCTAATCATCTGAAACACCCTTGGAAGGCTGCCTCATCATCTGAAACACCCTGGGAACGTTCCCTCACCATCTGAAGCACCCTGGAAACGTTCCCTCTACACCTGAAAGCCCTGGGACCGATCCCTAACCATCTGAAACACCCTTGGAGCGTTCATTCATCATTTGAAACACGCTGAGAACGCTCTCTCAGCATCTGAAACAAACTATGGACGTTCCCTCACAATCCGAAACACGCTGGGACCGCTCCGTAACCATCTGAAACACGCTAAGAACGTTATTCAACCATCTGAAAAACCCTGGGAACGTTCCCTCCAAATCTGAAACTGCATGGCAACGTTTCCTTATAATCTGTAAAACGTTTGGACCGTTAACTAACCATCTGAAACACACTGGGACCGTTCCCTCACCATCTCAAACACCGTCGAAACCTTCTCTAACCATCTGAAACACAATGGGAACGTTGTCTTACCATCTGAAACACGCTAGTCACGTTCCCTCACCATCTGAAACACACTGGAATTGTTCCCGAAACATCTGAAACACCCTTTGAATGTTCCTTCAACATCTGAAACAACCTGGGAACGTTACCTAACCATATGAAACACGCTAGGAATGTTCCCTCAGATGAAACGTTCCCATGGTGTGTTCAGACTGTAAGGAAACGTTCCCCACGTGTTTCAGCTGGTGAGGGAACTCTCCCAGCGTGTTTCAGATGCTAAAGGAATGTTCCCAGCGTGTTTCAGATGGTGTGATGACGGTTTCTGCATGTTTCAGATCATGAGTGAACGTTCCCAGGGTGTTTCAGATGGTAAGGGAACGTTCCCAAGGTGTTTCATTCCCTCAACATCTGAAAAACTCTGGGACCGATCCCTTACCATCTGAAACATACTGGGAACGTTCCCTTTCCATCTGAAACACGCTGAAAACGTTCTCACACAAACTGAAACACGCTGTGACAATACCCTCACCATCTGAAACACCCTGGTACGTTCCTTCACCATCTAAAACGACCTGGTAACATTCCCTTTCCATCTGAAACACCCTGGGAACGCTGCGTCACCATCTGAAACACCCTGGGACCGTTTTCGAACCATCTGAAACACGCTGGGACTGTCCCCTCACCACCTGAAACACCCTTGGAACGTTACTTCACTATTTGAAACACGCTGTGACTGTACCCGCACCATCTGAAACACCCTGGTACGTTCCTTCACCATCTGAAACGACCTGGTAACATTCCCTTTCCATCTGAAACACCCTGGGAACGCTGCGTCACCATCTGAAACACCCTGGGACCGTTTTCGAACCATCTGCAACACGCTGGGACCGTCCCCTCACCACCTGAAAGACCCTTGGAACGTTACTTCACTATTTGAAACACGCTGGGAACGTTCTCTAACCATTTGAAACACCCGGGGAATGTTCCCTCACAATCCGAAAAACGCTGGGACCGTTCCGTAACCATCTTAAACACGCTAAGAAATTTTTTCAACCATCTGAAACACCTTGGTAACTTTCCCTCGACATCTGAAACACGCTTGGACTGTTCCAACACCATCTGAAACACCATGGCAACGTTCCCTCATAATCTGTAAAACGTTTGGACCGTTAACTAACCATCTGAAACACACTGGGACCGTTCCCTCACCATCTCAAACACCGTCGAAACCTTCTCTAACCATCTGAAACACACTTGGACCGTTCCCTAACCCTCTGAAACATCATGGGAACGTTCCCGAACCATCGGAAACACCCTGGGAACCTTCGCTCACCATCTGAAAACAATTTGGCCCGTTCCATAACAATCTGAAACACCCTTGGACCGTTCCCTAACCATCTGAAACACGCTGACAACGTTCTCAAACCATCTGAAACACGTTGGGACCATTTCCTCACCATCTTAAATACTCTGAGAACGTGCCCTCACCATCTGAAACAACCTGTGGGGAACGTCCTCTAACAATCTGTAACACACTGGGAACGAACGCTGCCTCATCATCTGAAACACCCTGAGAAATTTCCCTCACCATCTGAAACACCCTGGGAACGTTCCCTCACCATCTGAAACACCCTGGGAACGTTCGCTTACCATCTGAAAAACACTTGGACCATTACCTAACAATCTTAAACACCCTTGGACCGTTCCCTAATCATCTGAAACACGCTGACAACGTTCTCAAACAATCTGAAACACATTTAGACCATTCCCTCACCATCTGGACTACCCTAGGAACGTGCCCTCACCATCTAAAGCACCCAGGGAACGTTCCCTCAACATCTGAAAAACCCTGGGACCGATCCCTTACCACCTGAAACACCCTTGGAGAGGTCCTTCGCCATTTGAAACACGCTGAGAACATTCTCTCACCATCTGAAACAAACTATGAACTATTCATCACAATTTGAAACACGCTGGGAATGTTCCATAACCATCTGAAACACGATGAGAACGTTACATCACCATCTGAAACACCCTGGGAACGTTCTCTCACCATCTGAAACACCATGGGAACGATCCTTAATCATCTGAAACAACTCTGTAAGTTCACTCACCATCTGAAACACCCGAAGAACGTTCCTTCATAATCTGAAACACCATGGGAACGTCCCCTAACCATCTTAAACAAGCTGGGAACGTTCCCTCATAATCTGAAACATGCTAAGAACGTTCCCTCAACATCTGAAACACGCTGTGACATTTCCCCAACAACATGAAACACCCTGAGAACGTTCCCTCACCATCTTAAACACGCTGGGACATTTCTGTAACAACCTCAAACACGCTTTGACCGTACCCTTACCATCTGAAACAACCTGTGAACGTTTTCTTACCATCTGAAACACCATGGGAACGTTCCATAACCATCTGAAACACGGTGAGAACGTTACAACACCATCTGAAACATCCTGGGAACGCTGCCTCACCATATGAAACACCATGGGAACGGTCCTTAATCATCTGAAACACTCTGTACGTTCCTTCACCATCTGAAACACCCGAAGAACGTTCCTTCATAATCTGAAACACGATGGGAACGTTCCCTCACCATCTGAAACACGATGGGAACGTTCTCTCACTGTCTGAAACACCATAGGAACGTCTCCTCATCATCTGAAACACCCTGGGACCGTTCCCTCACCATCTGAAACATGCCGGAACCGTTCCCCCACCATCTGAAACACCCAGGGAACGTTCCTTCACCATCTCAAACAACGTTCTCAAACCATCTGAAACACGTTGGGACCATTCCCTCACCATCTGAAACACTCTGGAAACGTTTCTTCACCATCTGAAACAACCTGGGAACGTTCCCTTTCCATCTGAAACACCCTGGGAACGCTCCCTCACCATATGAAACACCCTGGGAACGCTGGATCGCCATCTGAAACACCTTGGGACCGTTTTATAACCATCTGAAACACAGTTGGAACGTTACTTCACTATTTGAAACACGCTGGGAACGTTCTCTCACCATTTGAAACACCCTGGGAATGTTCCCTCACAATCCGAAAAACGCTGGGACCGTTACGTAACCATCTTAAACACGCTAAGAACGTTTTTCAACCATCTGAAACACCTTGGTAACTTTCCATCGACATCTGAAACACGCTTGAACTGTCCCAACACCATCTGAAACATCATGGCAACGTTTTCTCATAATCTGTACAACGTTTGGACCGTTAACTAACCATCTGAAACACACTGGGACCGTTCCCTCACCATCTCAAACACCGTCGAAATCTTCTCTAACCATCTGAAACACACTTGGACCGTTCCCTAACCCTCTGAAACATCATGGGAACGTTCCCTAACCATCTGAAACACCCATGGAATGTTTCCTAACCATCTGAAACACCATGCGAACGTTCCCTTACCATCTGAAACACGCTGGGACCATTCCCTCACATGTTGAAACACCCTGGGAACGTTCCCTTACCATCTGAAACAACCTGGGAACGTCCCCTCACCAACTGAAACAACCTGAAATCCTACCCTCACCATCTGAAACACCTCGGAACGTTCTCGCACCCTCTGAAACACCCTGGGGTCCTTAATCATCTGAAACACACTGTACGTTCCCTCACCATCTGAAACACCCTTAAAACGATCCTTTATAATCTGAAACCCTGGGAACGTTCATTACCATCTGAAACACCCTAGAAACGTTCTCTCACCGTCTGAAACTCCCTGGGAACGTTTCCGAACCATCAGAAACACCATGGGACCGTTCCCTAACCATCTGAAACACGCCGGAACCGTTCCCCCACCATCTGAAACACCCTGGGAACGTTCCATCACCATCTCAAAAACGCTGACAACGTTCTCAAACCAGCTGAAACACGCCGGAAGCGTTTCCTCACCATCTTAAACACTCTGGGAACGTCCCCTAATCATCTGAAACACCCTTGGAAGGCTGCCTCATCATCTGAAACACCCTGGGAACGTTCCCTCACCATCTGAAGCACCCTGGAAACGTTCCCTCTACACCTGAAAGCCCTGGGACCGATCCCTAACCATCTGAAACACCCTTGGAGCGTTCATTCATCATTTGAAACACGCTGAGAACGCTCTCTCAGCATCTGAAACAAACTATGGACGTTCCCTCACAATCCGAAACACGCTGGGACCGCTCCGTAACCATCTGAAACACGCTAAGAACGTTATTCAACCATCTGAAAAACCCTGGGAACGTTCCCTCCAAATCTGAAACTGCATGGCAACGTTTCCTTATAATCTGTAAAACGTTTGGACCGTTAACTAACCATCTGAAACACACTGGGACCGTTCCCTCACCATCTCAAACACCGTCGAAACCTTCTCTAACCATCTGAAACACAATGGGAACGTTGTCTTACCATCTGAAACACGCTAGTCACGTTCCCTCACCATCTGAAACACACTGGAATTGTTCCCGAAACATCTGAAACACCCTTTGAATGTTCCTTCAACATCTGAAACAACCTGGGAACGTTACCTAACCATATGAAACACGGTAGGAATGTTCCCTCAGATGAAACGTTCCCATGGTGTGTTCAGACTGTAAGGAAACGTTCCCCACGTGTTTCAGCTGGTGAGGGAACTCTCCCAGCGTGTTTCAGATGCTAAAGGAATGTTCCCAGCGTGTTTCAGATGGTGTGATGACGGTTTCTGCATGTTTCAGATCATGAGTGAACGTTCCCAGGGTGTTTCAGATGGTAAGGGAACGTTCCCAAGGTGTTTCATTCCCTCAACATCTGAAAAACTCTGGGACCGATCCCTTACCATCTGAAACATACTGGGAACGTTCCCTTTCCATCTGAAACACGCTGAAAACGTTCTCACACAAACTGAAACACGCTGTGACAATACCCTCACCATCTGAAACACCCTGGTACGTTCCTTCACCATCTAAAACGACCTGGTAACATTCCCTTTCCATCTGAAACACCCTGGGAACGCTGCGTCACCATCTGAAACACCCTGGGACCGTTTTCGAACCATCTGAAACACGCTGGGACTGTCCCCTCACCACCTGAAACACCCTTGGAACGTTACTTCACTATTTGAAACACGCTGTGACTGTACCCGCACCATCTGAAACACCCTGGTACGTTCCTTCACCATCTGAAACGACCTGGTAACATTCCCTTTCCATCTGAAACACCCTGGGAACGCTGCGTCACCATCTGAAACACCCTGGGACCGTTTTCGAACCATCTGCAACACGCTGGGACCGTCCCCTCACCACCTGAAAGACCCTTGGAACGTTACTTCACTATTTGAAACACGCTGGGAACGTTCTCTAACCATTTGAAACACCCGGGGAATGTTCCCTCACAATCCGAAAAACGCTGGGACCGTTCCGTAACCATCTTAAACACGCTAAGAAATTTTTTCAACCATCTGAAACACCTTGGTAACTTTCCCTCGACATCTGAAACACGCTTGGACTGTTCCAACACCATCTGAAACACCATGGCAACGTTCCCTCATAATCTGTAAAACGTTTGGACCGTTAACTAACCATCTGAAACACACTGGGACCGTTCCCTCACCATCTCAAACACCGTCGAAACCTTCTCTAACCATCTGAAACACACTTGGACCGTTCCCTAACCCTCTGAAACATCATGGGAACGTTCCCGAACCATCGGAAACACCCATGGAATGTTTCCTAACCATCTGAAACACCATGCGAACGTTCCCTTACCATCTGAAACACGCTGGGACCATTCCCTCACCAATTGAAACACGCCGGAACCGTTCCCCCACCATCTGAAACTCCCTGGGAACGTTCCATCACCATCTCAAACACGCTGACAACGTTCTCACACCAGCTGAAACACGCCGGAACTGTTTCCTCACCATCTTAAACAATCTGGGAACGTCCTCTAATCATCTGAAACACCCTTGGAAAGCTGCCTCATCATCTGAAGCACCCTGGGACCGATCCCTAACCATCTGAAACACCCTTGAAGCGTTCCTTCACCATTTGAAACACGCTGATAACGCTCTCTCACCATCTGAAACAAACTATGGACGTTCCCTCACAATCCGAAACACGCTGGGACCGTTCCGTAACCATCTGAAACACGCTAAGAACGTTATTCAACCATCTGAAACACATTGGGAACGTCCTCAAACCATCTGAAACACGTTTGGACCATTCCCTCACCATCTGGACTACCCTAGGAACATGCCCTCACCATCTAAAGCACCAAGGGAACGTTCCCTCAACATCTGAAAAACCCTGGGACCGATCCCTAACCACCTGAAACACGATGAGAACGTTACATCACCATCTGAAACACCCTGGGAACGTTCTCTCAACATCTGAATCACCATGGGAACGATCCTTAATCATCTGAAAACAACTCTGTAAGTTCACTCACCATCTGAAACACCCGAAGAACGTTCCTTCATAATCTGAAACACCATGGGAACGTCCCCTCACCATCTGAAACACGCTGGGAACGTTCCCTCATAATCTGAAACATGCTAAGAACGTTCCCTCAACATCTGAAACACGCTGTGACATTTCCCTAACAACATGAAACACCCTGAGAACGTTCCCTCACCATCTGAAACAGGCTGGGACATTTCCGTAACAACCTCAAACATGCTTTGACCGTACCCTTACCATCTGAAACAACCTGGGAACGTTTTCTTACCATCTGAAACACCATGGGAACGTTCCATAACCATCTGAAACACGGTGAGAACGTTACATCACCATCTGAAACACCCTGGGAACGCTGCCTCAGCATCCGAAACACCATGGGAACGGTCCTTAATCATCTGAAATACTCTGTACGTTCCTTTACCATCGGAAACACCCGAAGAACGTTCCTTCATAATCTGAAACACGATGGGAACGTTCCCTCACCATCTGAAACACGATGGGAACGTTCTCTCACCGTCTGAAACACCATAGGAACGTTTCCTTATCATCCGAAACACCCTGGGACCGTTCCCTCATCATCTGAAACACGCCGGAACCGTTCCCCAAACATCTGAAACACCCTGGGAACCTCCCCTAATCATATGAAACACACTGGGAACGCTGACTCATCATCTGAAACACCCTGGTAACGTTCCCTCACTATCTGAAGCACCCTGGAAACGTTCCCTCAACATCTGAACAACCCTGGGACCGATCCCTTACCACCTTAAACACCATTGGAGCGTTCCCTCACCATCTAACAAGCGCCGGAACCGTTCCCTCAACATCTAAAACACCCATGAAACGTTCCCTCACCATCTGAAACACGCTGAAAACGTTTTCAAACCATCTGAAACACGTTGGGACCATTCCCGCACCATCTGAAACACCCTGGGAACGTTCCTTCACCATCTGAAACAACCTGGGAACGTTCCCATTCCATCTGAAACACCCTGGGAACGCTGCCTCACCATCTGAAACACCCTGGGAACGCTGCCGCACCATCTGAAACACCCTGGGACCGTTTTCTAACTATCTGAAACACCCTTGGAACGTTACTTCACTATTTGAAACATGCTGGGAACGTTCTCTCACCATTTGAAACACCCTGGGAATGTTCCCTCAACATCCAAAAAACGTTGGGACCGTTCCGTAACCATCTTAAACACGCTAAGAACGTTTATCAACAATCTGAAACACCTTGGTAACTTTCCCTCGACATCTGAAACACGCTTGGACTGTTCCAACACCATCTGAAACACCATGGCAACGTTCCCTCATAATCTGTAAAACGTTTGGACCATTAACTAACCATCTGAAACACACTGGGACCGTTCCCTCACCATCTCAAACACCGTAGAAACCTTCTCTAACCATCTGAAACACACTTGGACCGTTCCCTAACCCTCTGAAACACCATGGGAACGTTCGCGAACCATCTGAAACACCCAATGGAATGTTTCCTAACCATCTGAAACACAAAGCGAACGTTCCCTTACCATCTGAAACACGCTGTGACCATTCCCTCACCAATTGAAACACCATGGGAACGATCCTTAATCATCTGAAACAACTCTGTAAGTTCACTCACCATCTGAAACACCCGAAGAACGTTCCTTCATAATCTGAAACACCATGGGAACGTCCCCTAACAACATGAAACACCCTGGGAACGTTCCCTCATAATCTGAAACACGCTGGGACATTTCCGTAACAACCTCAAACATGCTTTGAACGTAGGAACGTTTCCTTATCATCCGAAACACCCTGGGACCGTTCCCTCACCATCTGAAACAGGCCGGAACCGTTCCCCCACCATCTGAAACACCCAGGGAACGTTCCTTCAACATCTCAAACACGCTGACAACGTTCTCAAACCATCTGAAACACGCCGAAACCGTTCCCCAAACATCTGAAACACCCTGGGAACCTCCCCTAATCATATGAAACACCCTGGGAACGCTGACTCCTCATCTGAAACACCCTGGTAACGTTCCCTCACTATCTGAAGCACCCTGGAAACGTTCCCTCAACATCTGAAAAACCCTGCGACCGATCCCTAACCAACTGAAACACCATTGGAGCGTTCCCTCACCATCTAACAAGCGTCGGAACCGTTCCCTCAACATCTAAAACACCCATGAAACGTTCCCTCACCATCTGAAACACGCTGAAAACGTTTTCAAACCATCTGAATCACGTTGGGACCATTCCCGCACCATCTGAAACACCCTGGGAACGTTACTTCACCATCTGAAACAACCTGGGAACGTTCCCTTTCCATCTGAAACACCCTGGGACCGTTCCCTCACCATCTCAAACACCGTCGAAACCTTCTCTAACCATCTGAAACACACTTGGACTGTTCCCTAACCCTCTGAAACATCATGGGAACGTTCGCGAACAATCTGAAACACCCATTGGAATGTTTCCTAACCATCTGAAACACCATGCGAACGTTCCCTTACCATCTGAAACACGCTGTGACCATTCCCTCACCAATTGAAACACCCTGGGAACGTTCCCTTACCATCTGAAACAACCTGGGAACGTCCCATCACCAACTGAAACAACCTGAAATCCTACCCTCACCATCTGAAACACCCTTGGAACGTTCTCGCACCCTCTGAAAAACCCTGGGGTCCTTAATCATCTGAAACACACTGTACGTTCCATCACCATCTTAAACACCCTAAGATCGATCCTTTATAATCTGAAACCCTGGGAACGTTCATTACCATCTGAAACTCCCTAGAAACGTTCTCTCGACGTCTAAAACACCCTGGGAACGTTTCCGAACCATCAGAAACACCATGGGACCGTTCCCTCACAATCTGAAACACGCTGTACGTTCCCCCACCATCTGAAACACCCTGGGAACGTTCCATCACCATCTCAAACACGCTGACAACGTTCTCAAACCAGCTGAAACACGCCGGAAACGTTTCCTCACCATCTTAAACAATCTGGGAACGTCCCCAAATCATCTGAAACACCATTGGAACGCTGCCTCATCATCTGAAACACCCTGGGAATGTTCCCTCACCATCTGAAGCACCCTGGAAACGTTCCCTCTACACCTGTAAAACCCTGGAACCGATCCCTAACCATCTAAAACACCCTTGGAGCGTTCTTTCACCATTTGAAACACGCTGAGAACGCTCTCTCACCATCTGAAACAAACTATGGACGTTCCCTCACAACCCGAAACACGCTGGGACCGTTCCGTAACCATCTGAAACACGCTAAGAACGTTATTCAACCATCTGAAACACCCTGGGAACGTTTCCTCCCAATCTGAAACACCATAGCAACGTTTCCTCATAATCTGTAAAACGTTTGGACCGTTCCCACACCATCTGAAACACCATGGGAACGTTCCCTCACCGTCTGAAACACAATGGAAACTTTCCCTCACCATCTGAAACACAATGGGAACGTTGTCTTACCATCTGAAACACGCTAGGCACGTTCCCTCACCATCTGAAACACACTGGGATTGTTCCCGAAACATCTGAAACACCCTTGGAATGTTCCTTCAACATCTGAAACAACCTGGGAACGTTACCTAACCATATGAAACACGCTAGGAATGTTCCCTCAGATGGAACGTTCCCATGGTGTGTTCAGACAGTAAGGAAACGTTCCCCACGTGTTTCAGATGGTGAGGGAACTCTCCCAGCGTGTTTCAGATGGTAAAGGAATGTTCCCAGCGTGTTTCAGATGGTGTGATGACGGTTTCAGCGTGTTTCAGATCATGAGTGAACGTTCCCAGGGTGTTTCAGATGGTAAGGGAACGTTCCCAAGGTGTTTCAGATGGTTAAGTAACGTGCCCAGGTTGTTTCATATGGTGAAGGAACGTTCCCAGGGTGTTTCAGATGGTGAAGGTTCGTTCAAAGCGTGTTTCAGATGGTGAGGGAACTTTCCCAGGTTGTTTCAGATGGTAAGGGAACGTTCCAAGGGTGTTTCAGAAGGTGAGGGAACGTTCCCAGGGTGTTAAAGATGGTTCGGGAACGTTTCCATGGTGTTTAAGATGGTGAGGGAACGTTTCTAGCGTGTTTCAGATGAGGAGGGGCCGGCTCCTAACCATCTGATACACCCAAGGAACGATCCCATACCATCTGAAACATGCCTAGAACGTTTCCTACCCATCTGAAACACGCTGGGACATTTCCCTAACCAACTGAAACACCATGGGAAATATCCCTTACCATCTAAAACATGCTTGGAACGTTTCCTCACCATCTGAAACTCGTTGTGACCGTACTCTTACCATCTGAAACACCCTGGGAACGTTCCCTCCTAATCTGAAACACTTTGGGAACGTTCCCTCGACATCTGAAACACGCTTTGACCTTCCCACACCATCTGAAACACCATGGGAACGTTCCCTTACCATCTGCAACACAATGAAAACCTTCCCTCACCATCTGAAACACACTGGGAACGTTGCCTCACCATCTGAAACACGCTGGGCACGTTCCCTAACCATCTGAAACACACTGGGATTGTTCCCGAAACATCTGAAACACCCTTGGAATGTTCCTTCAACATCTGGAACAACCTGGGAACGTTACCTAACCATATGAAACACGGTAGGAATGGTCCCTCAGATGGAACGTTCCCATGGTGTGTTCAGACTGTAAGAAAACGTTCCCACGTGTTTCAGATGGTGAGGGAACGTTCCCAGCGTGTTTTAGATGGTAAAGGAATGTTCCCAGCGTGTTTCAGATGGTGTGATGACGGTTTCTGCGTGCTTCAGATCATGAGTGAACGTTCCCAAGGTGTTTCAGATGGTTAAGTAACGTGCCCATGTTGTTTCATATGGTGAGGGAACGTTCCCAGAGTGTTTCAGAAGGTGAGTGTTCGTTCAAAGCGTGTTTCAGATGGTGAGGGAACGTTTCCAGGTTGTTTAAGATGGTAAGGGAACGTTCCAAGGGTGTTTCAGATGATGAGGGAACGTTCCCAGGGTGTTTTAGATGGTTAGGGAACGTTTCCATGGTGATTAAGATGGTGAGGGAACGTTTCTAGAGTGATTCAGATGAGGATGGGCCGGCTCCTAACCATCTGATACACCCAAGGAACGATCCCATACCATCTGAAACATGCCTGGAACGTTTCCTACCCATCTGAAACACGCTGGGACATTTCCCTAACCAACTGAAACACCATGGGAAACATTCCCTTACCATCTAAAACATGCTTGGAACGTTTCCTCACCATCTGAAACTCGTTGTGACCGTACCCTTACCATCTAAAACACCATGGGAACGTTCCCTCCTAATCTGAAACACTTTGGGAACGTTCCCTCGACATCTGAAACACGCTTGGACCTTCCCACACCATCTGAAACACCATGGGAACGTTCCCTCACCATCTGCAACACAATGAAAACGTTCCCTCACCATCTGAAACACACTGGGAACGTTGCCTCACCATCTGAAACACGCTGGGCACGTTCCCTAACCATCTGAAACACACTGGGATTGTTCCCGAAACATCTGAAACACCCTTGGAATGTTCCTTCAACATCTGGAACAACCTGGGAACGTTACCTAACCATATGAAACACGGTAGGAATGGTCCCTCAGATGGAACGTTCCCATGGTGTGTTCAGACTGTAAGAAAACGTTTCCCACGTGTTTCAGATGGTGAGGGAACGTTCCCAGCGTGTTTTAGATGGTAAAGGTATGTTCCCAGCGTGTTTCAGATGGTGTGATGACGGTTTCTGCGTGCTTCAGATCATGAGTGAACGTTCCCAAGGTGTTTCAGATGGTTAAGTAACGTGCCCATGTTGTTTCATATGGTGAGGGAACGTTCCCAGAGTGTTTCAGATGGGGATTGTTCGTTCAAAGCGTGTTTCAGATGGTGAGTGAACGTTTCCAGGTTGTTTCAGATGGTAAGGGAACGTTCCAAGGGTGTTTCAGATGGTGAGGGAACGTTCCCAGGGTGTTTTAGATGGTTAGGGAACGTTTCCATGGTGATTAAGATGGTGAGGGAACGTTTCTAGAGTGTTTCAGATGAGGAGCGACCGACTACTAACCATCTGACACACACTAGGAACGTTTCCATACCATCTGAAACACACTTGGACCGTTCCCTAACCCTCTGAAACATCATGGGAACGTTCCCGAACCATCTGAAACACCCATGGAATGTTTCCTAACCATGTGAAACACGCTGGGACATTTCCCTAACCAACCGAAACACCATGGGAACATTCCCTCACCATGTAAAACATGCTTGGAACGTTTCCTCACCATCTGAAACTCGTTGTGACCGTACCCTTACCATCTGAAACACCCTGGGAACGTTCCCTCACCATCTGAAACACACTGGGAACCTTCGCTCACCATCTGAAAACCATTTGGCCCGTTCCCTAACAATCTGAAACACCCTTGGACCGTTCCCTAACCATCTGAAACACGCTGAAAACGTTCTCAAACCTTCTGAAACACGTTGGGACCATTCCCTCACCATCTTAAATACTCTGGAAACGTGCCCTCACCATCTGAAACAACCTGGGGGGAACGTCCTCTAACCATCTGAAACACCCTGGGAACGAACGCTGCCTCATCATCTGAAACACCCTTGGAACGTTCTCTCACCATCTGAAACACCCTGGGAACATTCCCTCAACATCTGAAAAACTCTGGGACCGATCCCTTACCATCTGAAACATACTGCGGACGTTTCCTTCCCATCTGAAACACGCTGAAAACGTTCTCACACAAACTGAAACACACTGTGACCTTACCCTCACCATCTGAAACACCCTGGTACGTTCCTTCACCATCTGAAACGACCTGGTAACATTCCCTTTCCATCTGAAACACCCTGGGAACGCTGCGTCACCATCTGAAACACCCTGGGACCGTTTTCGAACCATCTGAAACACCATAGGAACGTTTCCTCATGATCCGAAACACCCTGGGACCGTTCCCTCTCCATCTGAAACACGCCGGAACCGTTCCCCCACCATCTGAAACACCCAGGGAACGTTCCTTCACCATCTCAAACACCCTGGAAACGTTCCCTTTTCCATCTGAAACACCCTGGGAACGCTGCCTCACCATCTGAAACACCCTTGGACCGTTTTCTAACCACCTGAAACACCCTTGGAACGTTACTTCACTATTTGAAACACACTTGGAACGTTCTTTAACCATTTGAAACACCCTGGGAATGTTCCCTCACAATCCGAAAAACGCTGGGACCGTTCCGTAACCATCTTAAACACGCTAAGAACGTTTTTCAACCATCTGAAACACCTTGGTAACTTTCCCTCGACATCTGAAACACGCTAGGACTGTTCCAACACCATCTGAAACACCATGGCAAGGTTCCCTCATAATCTGTAAAACGTTTGGACCGTTAACTAAACATCTGAAACACACTGGGACCGTTTCCTCACCATCTCAATTACCGTCGAAACCTTCTCTAACCATCTGAAACACACTTGGACCGTTCCCTAACCCTCTGAAACATCATGGGAGCGTTCCCGAACCATCTGAAACACCCATGGAATGTTTCCTAACCATCCGAAACACCATGCGAACGTTCCTTTACCATCTGAAACACGCTTGGACCATTCCCTCACCAATTGAAACACCCTGGGAACGTTCCCTTACCATCTGAAAAAACCTAGGAACGTCCCCTCACCAACTGAAACAACCTGAAATCCTACCCTCACCATCTGAAACACCCTAGAAACGTTCTCGCACCCTCTGAAACTCCCTGGGGGTCCTTAATCATCTGAAACACACTGTACGTTCCCTCGCCATCTGAAACACCCTTAAAACGATCCTTTATAATCTGAAACCCTGGGAACGTTCATTACCATCTGAAACACCCTAGAAACTTTCTCTCACTGTCTGAAACACCATGGGAACGTTTCCTAACCATCAGAAACACCATGGGACCGTTTCCTCACCATCTGAAACACGCCGGAACCGTTACCCCACTATCTGAAACACCCTGGTAACGTTCCCTCACCATCTGAAGCACCCTGGAAACGTTCCCTCTACATCTGAAAAACCCTGGGACCGATCCCTAACCATCTGAAAGACAATCTTAAACACCCTTGGACCGTTCCCTACCCATCTGAAACACGCTAACAACGTTCTAAAACCATCCTAAACACGTTTGGACCATTCCCTCACCATCTGGACTACCCTAGGAACGTGCCCTCACCATCTAAAGCACCCTGGGAACGTTCCCTCAACATCTGAAAATCCCTGGGACCGATCCCTAACCACCTGAAACACTTTTGGAGAGGTCATTCGCCATTTGAAACACGCTGAGAACGTTCTCTTACCATCTGAAACAAACTATGAACGTTTCCTCACAATCCGAAACACGCTGGGAACGTTCCCTAACGATCTGAAACACGATGAGAACGTTACATCACCATCTGAAACACGCTGGGAACGTTCTCTTACCATCTGAAACACCATGGGAACGATCCTTAATCATCTGAAACACTCTGTAAGTTCACTCACCATCTGAAACACCCGAAGAACGTTCCTTCATAATCTGAAACACCATGGGAACGTCCCCTAACCATCTTAAACACGCTGGGAACGTTCCCTCATAATCTGAAACATGCTAAGAACGTTCCCTCAACATCTGAAACACGCTGTGACATTTCCCCAACAACATGAAACACCCTGAGAACGTTCCCTCACCATCTGAAACACGCTGGGACATTTCCGTAACAACCTCAAACACGCTTTGACCGTACCCTTACCATCTGAAACAACATGTGAACGTTTTCTTACCATCTGAAACACCATGGGAACGTTCCATAACCATCTGAAACACGGTGAGAACGTTACATCACCATCTGAAACATCCTGGGAACGCTGCCTCACCATATGAAACACCATGGGAACGGTCCTTAATCATCTAAAACACTCTGTACGTTCCTTCACCATCTGAAACACCCGAAGAACGTTCCTTCACACCATGGTAACGTCCCCTCACCATCTGAAACACGCTGGGAACGCTCCCTCATAATCTGAAACATGCTAAGAACGTTCTCTCACCATCTGAAACACCGGAAGAACGTTCCTTCATAATCTGAAACACGATGGGAACGTTCCCTCACCATCTGAAACATGTTGGAAACGTTCTCTCACCGTCTGAAACACCATAGGAACGTTTCCTCATGATCCGAAACACCCTGGGACCGTTCCCTCTCCATCTGAAACACGCCGGAACCGTTCCCCCACCATCTGAACACCCAGGGAACGTTCCTTCACCATCTCAAACACGCTGACAACGTTCTCAAACCATCTGAAACACGCCGGAACCGTTCCCCAAACATCTTAAACAATCTGGGAACCTCCCCTAATCATCTGAAACACCCTGGGAACACTGCCTCATCATCTGAAACTTCCTGGGAACGTTCCCTCACTATCTGAAGCACCCTAGAAACGTTCCCTCAACATCTGAAAAACCCTGGGACCGATCCCTAACCATCTAAAACGCCCTTGGAGCGTTCCCTCACCATCTAACAAGCGCCGGAACCGTTCCATCAACATCTGAAATACCCATGGAACGTTCCCTCACCTTCTGAAACACGCTGACCACGTTCTGAAACCATCTGAAACACGTTGGGACCATTCCCTAATCATCTGAAACACCTTGGGAACGTTCCTTCACCATCTGAAACAACCTGGGAACGTTCCCTTTCCATCTGAAACACCCTGGAAACGTTCCCTTTTCCATCTGAAACACCCTGGGAACGCTGCCTCACCATCTGAAACACCCTGGGACCGTTTTCTAACCATCTGAAACACCCTTGGAACGTTACTTCACTATTAGAAATACGCTGGGAACGTTCTCTCACCATTTGAAACACCCTGGGAATGTTCCCTCACAATCCGAAAAACGCTTGGACCGTTCCGTAACCATCTTAAACACGCTAAGAACGTTTTTCAACCATCTGAAACACCTTGGTAACTTTCCCTCGACATCTGAAACACGCTTGGACTGTTCCACCGCCATCTGAAACACCATGGCAACGTTCCCTCATAATCTGTAAAACAATTGGACAGTTAACCCTTTAACACATAGTCTGTTTCTAGTATTTAAGATATGTGACCTATAAAAGCAGGCTAAAAATAAAGCAGAATGAGCCCTAGGGCGCATTCTGCTTTACTTTCAGCCTGCTTTTAGTTACTATCTGCTAGGATATAGAAAATATTTCTTATGGTACATATTTATGACAGTATAAACTCGAACTATTTTCTTTGGCGGATGAATGAAATGAATGCGCTAAAAGTCGCTTCTATCAGGGAAAGGGTTAACTAACCATCTGAAACACACTGGGACCGTTCCCTCACCATCTCAAACACCGTCGAAACCTTCTCTAACCATCTGAAACACACTTGGATCGTTCCCTAACCCTCTGAAACATCATGGGAACGTTCCCGAACCATCTGAAACACCCATGGAATGTTTCCTAACCATCTGAAACACCATGCGAACGTTCCCTTACCATCTGAAACATGCTGGGACCATTCCTTCACCAATTGAAACACCCTGGGAACGTTCCCTTACCATCTGAAACAACCTGGGAACGTCCCCTCACCAACTGAAATAACCTGAAATCCTACCCTCACCATCAGAAACACCCTGGGAACGGTCATTAATCATCTGAAACACACTGTACGTTCCCTCACCAGCTGAAGCACCCTTAGAACGACCCTTTATAATCTGATGCTAATGATTAGAACCTTCCCGCAACATCTGAAACACGCTGGGACGTTTCCCTAACAACATGAAACACCCCGAGAACGTTCCCTCACCATCTGAAACACGCTGGGACATTTCCGTAACAACCTCAAACACGCTTTGACCGTACCCTTACCATCTGAAACATCCTGGGAACGTTTTCTTACCATCTGAAACACCATGGGAACGTTCCACAACCATCTGAAACACGGTGAGAACGTTACAACACCATCTGAAACACCCTGGGAACGCTGCCTCACCATCTGAAACACCATGGGAACGGTCCTTAATCATCTGAAACACTCTGTACGTTCCTTCACCATCTGAAAAACCCGAAGTACGTTCCTTCATAATCTGAAACCCTGGGAACGTTCATTACCACCTGAAACACCCTAGAAACGTTCTCTCATCGTCTGAAACACCCTGGTAACGTTTCCTTGCCATCAGAAACACCATGGGACCGTTCCCTCACCATCTGAAACACGCCGGAACCATTCCCCCACCATCTGAAACACCCTGGGAACGTTCCATCACCATCTCAAACACGCTGACAACGTTCTCAAACCAGCTGAAACACGCCGGAACCGTTTCCCCACCATCTGAAACAAACTGGGAACGTCCACTAATCATCTGAAACACCCTTGGAACGCTGCCTCATCATCTGAAACACCCTAGGAACGTTCCCTCACCATCTGGGGCACCCTGGAAATGTTCCCTCTACACCTAAAAAACCCTTGGACCGATCCCTAACCAACTGAAACACCCTTGGAGCGTTCCTTCACCATTTGAAACACGCTGAGAACGCTCTCTCACCATCTGAAAAAAACTATGGACGTTCCCTCACAATCCAAAACACGCTGAGACCGTTCCGTAACCATCTGATACACGCTAAGAACGTTATTCAACCAACTGAAACACCCTGGGAACGTTCTCTCCCAATCTGAAACACAATGGAAACGTTCCCTCACCATCTGAAACACAATGGGAACGTTGCCTCACCATCTGAAACACGCTGGGCACGTTCCCTCACCATCTGAAACACACTGGGAATGTTCCCGAAACATCTGAAACACCCTTGGAATGTTCCTTCAACATCTGAAACAACCTGGAAACGTTACCTAACCGTATGAAACACGCTAGGAATGTTCCCTCAGATGGAACGTTCCCATGGTGTGTTCAGACTGTAAGGAAACGTTACCCACGTGTTTCAGATGGTGAGGGAACTTTCCCAGCGTGTTTCAGATGATAAAGGAATGTTCCCAGCGTGTTTCAGATGGTGTGATGATGGTTTCTGCGTGTTATAGATCATGAGTGAACGTTCCCAGGGTGTTTCAGATGGTAAGGCAACGTTCCCAAGGTGTTTCAGATAGTAAAGTAACGTGCCCAGGTTGTTTCATATGGTGAGAGAACGTTCCCAGGGTGTTTCAGATGGTGAAGGTTCGTTAAAAGCGTGTTTCAGATGGTGAGGGAAAGTTTCCAGGTTGTTTCAGATGGTAATGGAACGTTCATAGGGTGTTTTAGATGGTTAGGGAACGTTTCCATTGTATTTAAGATGGTGCGGGAACGTTTCTAGCGTGTTTTAGATGAGGAGGGACCGGCTCCTAACCATCTGACACACCCTAGGAACGTTTTATACAATCTGAAACACGCCTGGAACGTTTTCGAAACATCTGAAACACGCTGGGACATTTCCCTAACCAACTGAAACACCATGGGAACATTCCCTCACCATCTAAAACATGCTTGGAACGTTTCCTCACCATCTAAAACACGCTGGGACCATTCCATCACCAATTGAAACACCCTGGGAACGTTCCCTTACCATCTGAAACAACATGGGAACGTCCCCTCACCAACTGAAACAACCTGAAATCCTACCCTCACCATCTGAACCACCTTAGAAACGTTCTCGCACCCTCTGAAACACCATGGGGTCCTTAATCATCTGAAACACACTGTACATTCCCTCACCATCTGAAACACCCTTAGAACGATCCTTTATAATCTAAAACCCTGGGAACGTTCATTACCATCTGAAACATCCTAGAAACGCTCTCTCATCGTCTGAAACACCATGGGAACGTTTCCTAACCATCAGAAACACCATGGGACCGTTCCCTCTCCATCTGAAACACGCCGGAACCGTTACCCCACCATCTGAAACACCCTGGGAACGTTCCTTCACCATCTCAAACACGCTGACAGCGTTCCAAAACCATCTGAAACACGCCGGAACCGTTTCCTCACCATCTGAAACAACCTGGGAACGTCCCCTATTCATCTGAAACACCCTGGGAACGCTGCCTCATCATCTGAAACACCCTGTGAACGTTGCCTCACCATCTGAAGCACCCTGGAAACGTTCCCTCTACATCTGAAAAACCCTGGGACCGATCCCTAACCATCTGAAACACCCTTCGAGCGTTCCTTCACCATTAATTTTGAAACACGCTGAGAACGCTCTCTCACAATCCGAAACACGCTAGGACCGTTCCGTAACCATCTGAAACACGCTAAGAACGTTATTCAACCATCTGAAACACCCTGGGAACGTTCCCTCCCAATCTGAAACACCTTGGGAACGTTCCCTCGACATCTGAAACACGCTTGGACCGTTCCCACACCATCTGAAACACCATGGGAACGTCCCCTCACCATCTGAAACACGCTGGGAACGTTCCCTCATAATCTGAAATATGCTTCGAACGTTCCCGCAACATCTGAAACACGCTGGGACATTTCCCTAACAACATGAAACTCCCCGAGAACGTTCCCTCACCATCTGAAACACGCTGGGACATTTCCGTAACAACCTCAAACACGCTTTGACCGTACCCTTACCATCTGAAACAACCTGGAAACGTTTTCTTACCATCTGAAACACCATGGACACGTTCCATAACCATCTGAAACACGGCGAGTACGTTACAACACCATCTGAAACACCCTGGGAACGCTGTCTCACCATCTGAAACACCATGGGAACGTCTTTAATCATCTGAAACACTCTGTACGTTCCTTAACCATCTGAAACACCCGAACAACGTTCCTTCATAATCTGAAACACGATGGGAACGTTCCCTCACCATCTGAAACACCCTGGGACCGTTCCCTCACCATCTGAAACACACCGGAACCGTTCCCCAAACATCTGAAACACCCTGGGAACCTCCCCTAATCATCTGAAATACCCTGGGAACGCTTACTCATCATCTGAAGCACCCTGGGAACGTTCCCTCACTATCTGAAGCACCCTGGAAACGTTCCCTCAACATCTGAAAAACCCTGCGACCGATCCCTAACCATCTAAATCACCCTTGGAGCGTTCCCTCACCATCTAACAAGGGCCGGAACCGTTCCCTCAACATCTGAAACACGCATGTAACGTTCCCTCACCATCTGAAACACGCTGACAACGTTCTCAAACCATATGAAATACGTTGGGACCATTCCCTCACCATCTGAAACACCCTGGGAACGTTCCTTCACCATCTGAAACAACCTGGGAACGTTCCCTTTCCATCTGAAACACCCTGGGAACGCTGCCTCACCATCTGAAACACCTTGGGAACGCTGCCTCACCATCTGAAATACCCTGGGACCGTTTTCTAACCATCTGAAACACCCTTGGAACATTACTTCACTATTTGAAACACGCTAGGAACGTTCTCTCACCATTTGAAACACTCTGGGAATGTTCCCTCACAATCCGAAAAACGCTGGGACAGTTGCGTAACCATCTTAAATACGTTAAGAACGTTTTTCAACCATCTGAAACAGACTTGGACCGTTCCCTAACCCTCTGAAACACCATGCCAACATTCCCTTACCATCTGAAACAACCTGGGAACGTCCGCTTACCAACTGAAACAACCTGAAATCCTACCATCACCATCTGAAACACCCTGGGAACGTTCTCGCACCCTCTGAAACACCCTGGGGTGCTTAATCATCTGAAACAAACTGTATGTTCCCTCACCATCTGAAACACCCTTAGAACGATCCTTTATAACCTGAAACCCTGGGAACGTTCATTACCATCTGAAACACCCTAGAAACGTTCTCTCACCGTCTGAAACACCCTGGGAACGTTTCCTAACCATTAGAAACACCATGGGACCGTTCCCTCACCATCTGAAACACGCCGGAACCGTTTCCCCACCATCTGAAACACCCTAGGAACGTTCCCTCACCATCTAAATCACGCTGACAACGTTCTCAATCCAGCTGAAACACACCGGAACCGTTTCCTCACCATCTGAAACAATCTGGGAACGTCCCCTAATCATCTGAAACAACATTGGAACGCTGCCTCATCATCTGAAACACACTGGGAACGTTCCCTCTACACCTGGGACCGATCCCTAACCATCTGAAACACCCTTGGAGCGTTCCTTCACCATTTGAAACACGCTGAGAACGCTCTCTCAACATTTGAAACAAACAATGGACGTTCCCTCACAATCCGAAACACGCTGGGACCGTCCCGTAACCGTCTGAAACACGCTTAGAACGTTTTTCAACCATCTGAAACACCCTGAGAACATTCCCTCTAATCTGAAACACCTTGTGAACGTTACCTCGACATCTGAAACACGCTTGGACCGTTCCCACACCATCTGAAACACCATGGGAACGTTCCCCCACCATCTGAAACACAATGGAAATGTTCCCTCACCATCTGAAACACAATGGGAACGTTGCCTCACCATCTGCAACACGCTGGGCACGTTCCCTCACCATCTGGAACACACTGGGATTGATCCCGAAACATCTGAAACACCTTTGGAATGTTCCTTCAACATCTGAAACAACCTGGGAACGTTACCTAACCATATGCAACACGCTAGGAATGTTCCCTCAGATGGAACGTTCCCATGGTGTGTTCAGGCTGTAAGGAAGCGTTCCCTGTGTGTTTCAGATGGTGAGGGAACTTTCCCAGCGTGTTTCAGATGGTAAAGGAATGTTCCCAGCGTGTTTCAGATGGTGTGATGGCGGTTTCTTTGTGTTTCAGATCATGAGTGAACGTTCCCAGGGTGTTTCAGATGGTAAGGAAACGTTCTCAAGGTGTTTCAGATGGTTAAGTAACGTGCCCAGGTTGTTTTATATGGTGAGGGAACGTTCCCAGGGTATTTCAGATGGTGAGGGTTCGTTCAAAGCGTGTTTCAGATGGTGAGGGAACGTTCCCAGGTTGTTTCAGATGGTAAGGGAACGTTCCAAGGGTGTTTCAGATGGTGAGGGAACGTTCCCAGGGTGTTTTAGATGGTTAGGGAACGTTCCCATGGTGTTGAAAATGGTGAGGGAACGTTTCTAGCGTGTTTCAGATGAGGAGGGACCGGCTCCTAACCATCTGACACACCCTAGGAACGTTTCCATACCATCTGAAACACGCATGGAACGTTTCCTACCCATCTGAAACACGCTGGGACATTTCCCTAACCAACTGAAACACCATGGGAACATTCCCTCACCATCTAAAGCATGCTTGGAACGTTTCCTCACCATCTGAAACTCGTTTTGACCTTAGCCTTACCATCTGAAACACCCTGGGAACGTTGTCGCACCCTCTGAAACACCCTGGGGTGCTTAATCATCTGAAACAAACTGTATGTTCCCTCACCATCTGAAACACCCTTAGAACGATCCTTTATAATCTGAAACCCTGGGAACGTTCATTACCATCTGAAACACCCTAGAAACGTTCTCTCACCGTCTGAAACACCCTGGGAACGTTTCCTAACCATCAGAAACACCATGGGACCGTTCCCTCACCATCTGAAACACGCCGGAACCGTTCCCCCACCATCTGAAACACCCTAGGAACGTTCCCTCACCATCTCAATCACGCTGACAACGTTCTCAAACCAGCTGAAACACACCGGAACCGTTTCCTCACCATCTGAAACAATCTGGGAACGTCCCCTAATCATCTGAAACAACATTGGAACGCTGCCTCATCATCTGAAACACACTGGGAACGTTCCCTCTACACCTGGGACCGATCCCTAACCATCTGAAACACCCTTGGAGCGTTCCTTCACCATTTGAAACACGCTGAGAACGCTCTCTCAACATTTGAAACAAACTATGGACGTTCCCTCACAATCCGAAACACGCTGGGACCGTCCCGTAACCGTCTGAAACACGCTTAGAACGTTTTTCAACCATCTGAAACACCCTGGGAACATTCCCTCTAAATCTGAAACACCTTGTGAACGTTACCTCGACATCTGAAACACGCTTGGACCGTTCCCACACCATCTGAAACACCATGGGAACGTTCCCCCACCATCTGAAACACAATGGAAATGTTCCCTCACCATCTGAAACACAATGAGAACGTTGCCTCACCATCTGCAACACGCTGGGAACGTTCCCTCACCATCTGGAACACACTGGGATTGATCCCGAAACATCTGAAACACCTTTGGAATGTTCCTTCAACATCTGAAACAACCTGGGAACGTTACCCAACCATATGCAACACGCTAGGAATGTTCCCTCAGATGGAACGTTCCCATGGTGTGTTCAGGCTGTAAGGAAGCGTTCCCTGCGTGTTTCAGATGGTGAGGGAACTTTCCCAGCGTTTTTCAGATGGTAAAGGAATGTTCCCAGCGTGTTTCAGATGGTGTGATGGCGGTTTCTTTGTGTTTCAGATCATGAGTGAACGCTCCCAGGGTGTTTCAGATGGTAAGGGAACGTTCCCAAGGTGTTTCAGATGGTTAAGTTACGTGCCCAGGTTGTTTTATATGGTGAGGGAACGTTCCCAGGGTGTTTCAGATGGTGAGGGTTCGTTCAAAGCGTGTTTCAGATGGTGAGGGAACGTTCCCAGGTTGTTTCAGATGGTAAGGGAACGTTCCAAGGGTGTTTCAGATGGTGAGGGAACGTTCCCAGGGTGTTTTAGATGGTAAGGGAACGTTCCCATGGTGTTGAAAATGGTGAGGGAACGTTTCTAGCGTGTTTCAGATGAGGAGGGACCGGCTCCTAACCATCTGACACACCCTAGGAACGTTTCCATACCATCTGAAACACGCATGGAACGTTTCCTACCCATCTGAAACACGCTGGGACATTTCCCTAACCAACTGAAACACCATGGGAACATTCCCTCACCATCTAAAACATGCTTGGAACGTTTCCTCACCACCTGAAACTCGTTGTGACCGTAGCCTTACCATCTGAAACACCCTGGGAACGTTCCCTCACCATCTGAAACACCCATGGGAACCTTCGCTCACCATCTGAAAACCATTTAGCTCGTTCCCTAACAATCTGAAACACCCTTGTTCCGTTCCCTAACCATCTGAAACACGCTGAAAACGTTCTCAAACCATCTGAAGCGCGTTGGGACCATTCCCTCACCATCTTAAATACTCTGGGAACGTGCCCGCACCATCTGATACAACCTTGGGGAATGTCCTCTAACCATCTGAAACACCCTGGGAACGAACGCTGCCTCATCATCTGAAACACCCTGGGAACGTTTTCTCAACATCTGAAAAACTCTGGGACCGATCCCTTACCATCTGAAACATACTGGGAACGTTCCCTTCCCATCTGAAACACGCTGAAAACGTTCTCACACAAACTGAAACACGCTGTGACCGTACCCTCACCATCTGAAACACCCTGGGAACATTCCTTCACCATCTGAAACAACCTGGGAACGTTCCCTTTCCATCTGAAACACCCTGGGAATGCTGCCTCACCATCTGCAACACCCTGGGATCGTGCCCCCACCATCTGAAACACCCTAGGAACGTTCTCTCACCATCTCAATCACGCTGACAACGTTCTCAAACCAGCTGAAACACACCGGAACCGTTTCCTCACCATCCCAGGGTGTTTCAGATGGTAAGGGAACGTTCCCAATGTGTTTCAGATGGTAATGTAACGTGCCCAGGTTGTTTTATATGGTGAGGGAACATTCTCAGGGTGTTTCAGATGGTGAGGGCTCGTTCAAAGCGTGTTTCAGATGGTGAGGGAACGTTCCCAGGTTGTTTCAGATGGTAAGGGAACGTTCCAAGGGTGTTTCAGATGGTGAGGGAACGTTCCCAGGGTGTTTTAGATGGTTAGGGAACGTTCCCATGGTGTTGAAAATGGTGAGGGAACGTTTCTAGCGTGTTTCAGATGAGGAGGGACCGGCTCCTAACCATCTGACACACCCTAGGAACGTTTCCATACCATCTGAAACACGCATGGAACGTTTCCTACCCATCTGAACACGCTTGGACATTTCCCTAACCAACTGAAACACCATAGGAACATTCCCTCACCATCTAAAACATGCTTGGAACGTTTCCTCACCATCTGAAACTCGTTGTGACCGTAGCCTTACCATCTGAAACACCCTGGGAACGTTCCCTCACCATCTGAAACACCCATGGGAACCTTCGCTCACCATCTGAAAACCATTTAGCTCGTTCCCTAACAATCTGAAACACCCTTGTTCCGTTCCCTAACCATCTGAAACACGCTGACAACGTTCTCAAACCATCTGAAGCGCGTTGGGACCATTCCCTCACCATCTTAAATACTCTGGGAACGTGCCCGCACCATCTGATACAACCTTGGGGAATGTCCTCTAACCATCTGAAACACCCTGGGAACGAACGCTGCCTCATCATCTGAAACACCCTGGGAACGTTTTCTCAACATCTGAAAAACTCTGGGACCGATCCCTTACCATCTGAAACATACTGGGAACGTTCCCTTCCCATCTGAAACACGCTGAAAACGTTCTCACACAAACTGAAACACGCTGTGACCGTACCCTCACCATCTGAAACACCCTGGGAACATTCCTTCACCATCTGAAACAACCTGGGAACGTTCCCTTTCCATCTGAAACACCCTGGGAATGCTGCCTCACCATCTGCAACACCCTGGGATCGTTTTCGAACCATCTGAAACACGCTGGGACCGTCCCCTCACCACTTGAAACACCCTTGGAACGTTACTTCACTATTTGAAACACGCTGGGAACGTTCTCTCACCATTTGAAACACGCTGGGAATGTTCCCTCACAATCCGAAAAACGCTTGGACCGTTCCGTAACCATCTTAAACATGCTAAGAACGTTTTTCAACCATCTGAAACACCTTGGTAACTTTCCCTCGACATCTGAAACACGCTTGGACTGTTCCGACACCATCTGAAACACCATGGCAACGTTCCCTCATAATCTGTAACACGTTTGGACCGTTAACTAAACATCTGAAACACACTGGGAACGTTCCCTCACCATCTCAAACACCGTCGAAACCTTCTCTAAGCATCTGAAACACACTTGGACCGTTCCCTAACCCTCTGAAAAATAATGGGAACGTTTCCGAACCATCTGAAACACCTAAGGAATGTTTCCTAACCATCTGAAACACCCTGCGAACTTTCCCTTACCATCTGAAACACGCTGGAACCATTCCCTCACCAATTGAAACACCCTGCAGACGTTCTCTTACCATCTCAAACAACCTGGGAACGTCCCCTCATCAACTGAAACAACCTGAAATCCTACCCTCACCATCTGAAACACCCTAGAAACGTTCTCGCACCCTCTGAAACACCTTGGAGGGCCTTAATCATCTGAAACACACTGTACGTTCCCTCACCATCTGAAACACCCTTAGAACTATCCTTTATAATCTGACACCCTGGGAACGTTCATTACCATCTGAAACACTCTAGAAACGTTCTCTCACCGTCTGAAACACCATGGGAACGTTTCCTAACCATCAGAAACACCATGGGACCGTTCCATCACCATCTGAAACACACCGGAACCGTTACCCCACCATCTGAAACACCCTGGGAACGTTCCATCACCATCTCAAACACGCTGACAACGTTCTCAAACCATCTGAAACACGCCGGAACCGTTTCCTCACCATCTGAAACAATCTGGGAACGTCCCCTAATTATCTGAAACACCCTGGGAACGCTGCCTCATCATCTGAAACACCCTGGGAACGTTCTCTCACCATCTGAAGCACCCTGGAAACGTTCCCTCTACATCTGAAAAACCCTGAGACCGATCCCTAACCATCTGTAACACCCTTGGAGCGTTCCTTCACCATTTGAAACACGCTGAGAACGCTCTCTCACCATCTGAAACAAACTATGGGCGTTCCCTCACAATCCGAAACACGCTGGGACCGTTCCGTAACCATCTGAAATCGTTAAGAACGTTATTCAACCATCTGAAACACCCTGGGAACGTTCCCTCCCAATCTGAAACACCTTGGTAACGTTCCCTCGACATCTGAAACACGCTTGGACCGTTCTCACACCATCTGAAACATCATGGAAACGTTCCCACACAATCTGAAACACCATGGGAACGTTCCCACACCATCTGAAACACAATGGGAACGTTGCGTCACCATCTGAAACACAATGGGAACGTTGCGTCACCATCTGAAACACAATGGGAACGTTGCGTCACCATCTGAAACACGCTGGGATTGTTGCCGAAACATCTGAAACACCATTGGAATGTTCCTTCAACATCTGAAACTACCTGGGAACGTTACCTAACCATATGAAACACGCTAGCAATGTTCCCTCAGATGGAACGTTCCCATGGTGTGTTCACACTGTAAGGAAACGTTCCCCACGTGTTTCAGATGGTGAGGGAACTTTCCCAGCGTGTTTCAGATGGTAAAGGAATGTTCCCAGCGTGTTTCAGATGGTGTGATGATGGTTTCTGCGTGTTTCAGATGATTAGTGAACGTTCCCAGGGTGTTTCAGATGGTAAGGGAACGTTTCCAAGGTGTTTCAGATGGTTAAGTAACGTGCCAAGGTTGTTTCATATGGTGAGGGAACGTTCCCAGGATGTTTCAGATGGTGAGGGTTCGTTCAAAGCGTGTTTCAGATGGTGAAGGAACGTTCACAGGTTGTTTCAGATGGTAAGGGAACGTTCCAAGGGTGTTTCAGATGGTGAGGGAACGTTCCCAGGGTGTTTTAGATGGTTAGGGAACGTTCCCATGGTGTTTAAGATAATGAGGGAACGTTTCTAGCGTGTTTCAGATGAGGAGGGACCGGCTCCTAACCATCTGACACAGCCTAGGAACGTTTCCATATCACCTGAAACACGCCTGGAACGTTTCCTACCCATCTGAAACACGCTGGGACATTTCCCTAACCAACTGAAACACCCTGGGAACGCTCCCTCACCATCTAAAACATGCTTGGAACGTTTCCTCAACATCTGAAACTCGCTGTGACCGTACCCTTGCCATCTGAAACACCCTGGGAACGTTCCCTCACCATCTGAAACACCCTGGGAACCTTCGCTCACCATCTGAAAAGCACTTGGTCCGTTCCCTAACAATCTGAAACACCCTTGGACCGTTCCCTAACCATCTGAAACACGCTGACAACGTTCTCAAACCATCTGAAATACGTTGGGACCATTCCCTCACCTTCTTAAATACTCTGGGAACGTGTCCTCACCATCTGAAACAACCTGGGGGGAACGTCCTCTAACCATCTGAAACACTCTGGGAACGAACGCTGCCTCATCATCTGAAACACCCTGGGAACGTTCCCTCACCATCTGAAACACCCTGGGAACGTTCCCTCAACATCTGAAAAACCCTGGGACCGATCCCTAACCATCGGAAACACCTTTGAAGCGGTCGTTCACCATTTGAAACACGCTGAGAACGTTCTCTCACCATCTGAAACAAACTATGGACGTTTCCTCACAATGCGACAACACGCTGGGACCGTTCCTTAACCATCTGAAATACGCTAAGTACGTTAGTCAACCCTCTGAAACTGAAACACCCTGAGATCGTTCCCTCCCAACACCTTTGGAACACGTTCCCTCGACATCTGAAACACGCTTGGACCGTTCCCGCACGATCTGTAACACCCTGGGAACGTTCAATCACTATCTGAATCACCCTTGGTCCGTACTAACCATCTTAAACACACTGGGATCGTTCCCTAGCCATCTGAAACACCCTGCGAACGTTCCCTACCAATCTGAAACACGCTGGGACCGTTCCCTCACCAATTGAAACACCCTGGGAACGTTCCCTCACCATCGGAAACTCAATAGGAACGTTCCCTCACCATCTGAAACACGCTGGGCACGTTCTCTCACCATTTGAAACACACTGGGATTGTTCATGAAACATCTGAAACACCCTTGAAATGTTCCTTCACCATCTGAAACAACCTGGGTACGTTACCTAACCATCTGAAACACTCTAGGACTGTTCCCTCAGATGGAAAGTTCCCATGGTGTTTCAGATTGTACAAGAACGTTCCCAGCGTGTTTAAGATGGTGAGTGAACTTTCCAAGCGTGTTTCAGATGGTGAGGGAAAGTTCCCGGCGTGTTTCAGATGGTGAGGTAACGGTTTCAGTGTGTTTCAGATGATGAGTGAACGTTCCCCGGGTGTTTCAGATGGTGAGGGAACCTTCCCAGGGTGTTTCAGATGATTAGGTAACGTGCCCAGGTTGTTTCAAATGGTGAGGGAACGTTCCTAGGATATTTCAGATGGTGAGGGAACACGCTAGAAACGTTCCCTCATCATCTGAAACACGCTTGGAACGTTTCCTACCCATCTGAAACACCCTGGGACATTCCCCTAACCACCTGAAACACCATGGAAACGTTACCTCGCCATCTAAAACATGCTTGGAACGTTTGCTCACCACTGAAACGCTGTGAGCGTACCCTTACCATCTGAAACATCCTGGGAACGTTCCCTCACCATCTGAAACACCCTGGGAACCTTCGATCACCATCTGAAAAGCACTTGGTCCGTTCCCTAACAATCTAAAACACCCTTGGACCGTTCCCTAACCATCTGAAACACGCTGACAACGTTCTCAAACCATCTGAAATACGTTGAGACCATTCCCTCACCTTCTTAAATACTCTGGGAACGTGCCCTCACCATCTGAAACAACCTGGGGGAACGTCCTCTAACCATCTGAAACACCCTGGGAACGAACGCTGCCTCATCATCTGAAACACCCTGGAAACGTTCCCTCACCATCTGGAACACCCTGGGAACGTTCCCTCAACATCTGAAAAACTCTGGGACCGATCCCTGACCATCTGAAACATCCTGGAAACGTTCCCTTCCCATCTGAAACACGCTGTAACGTTCTCACACCAACTAAAACACGCTGTGATCGTACCCTCACCATCTGAAACATCCTTGGTACGTTCGCTTACCATCTGAAAAACACTTGGACCATTCCCTAAAAATCTTAAACACCCTTGGACCGTTTCCTAACCATCTGAAACACGCTGACAACGTTCACAAACCATCTGAAACACGTTTGGACCATTCCCTCACCATCTGGACTACCCTGGGAACGTGCCCTCACCATCTGAAGCACCCAGGGAACGTTCCCTCAACATCTGAAAAACCCTGGGACCGATCCCTAACCATCGGAAACACCTTTGAAGCGGTCTTTCACCATTTGAAACACGATGAGAACGTTCTCTCACCATCTGAAACAAATTATGGACGTTTCCTCACAATGCGAAACACGCTGGGACCGTTCCTTAACCATCTGAAATACGCTAAGTACGTTAGTCAACCCTCTGAAACACCCTGAGAGCGTTCCCTCCCAACACCTTTGGAACACGTTCCCTCGACATCTGAAACACGCTTGGACCGTTCCCGCACCATCTGTAACACCCTGGGAACGTTCCATCACTATCTGAATCACCCTTGGTCCGTTTACTAACCATCTTAAACACACTGGGATCGTTCCCTAGCTATCTGAAACATTATGGGAACGTTCCCGAACCATCTGAAACACCCTGCGAACGTTCCCTACCAATCTGAAACACGCCTGGACCGTTCCCTCACCATTTGAAACACCCTGGGAACGTTCCCTCACCATCGGAAACTCAATAGGTACTTTCCCTCACCATCTGAAACACGCTGGGCATGTTCTCTCACCATCTGACACACACTGGGATTGTTCCTGAAACATCTGAAACACCCTTGGAATGTTCATTCACTATCTGAAACAACCTGGGTACGTAACCTAACCATCTGAAACATTCTAGGATTGTTCCCTCTGATGGAACGTTCCCATGGTGTTTCAGATTGTACAAGAACGTTCCCAGCGTGTTTAAGATGGTGAGTGAACTTTCCATGCGTGTTTCAGATGGTGAGGGAAAGTTCCCGGCGTGTTTCAGATGGTGAGGTAACGGTTTCAGTGTGTTTCAGATGATGAGTGAACGTTTCCCGGGTGTTTCAGATGGTGAGGGAACGTTCCGATGGTGTTTCAGATGATTAGGTAACGTGCCCAGGTTGTTTCAAATGGTGAGGGAACGTTCCTAGGGTATTTCAGATGGTGAGGGAACACGCTAGAAACGTTCCCTCATCATCGGAAACACGCTTGGAACGTTTCCTACCCATCTGAAACACGCTGGGACATTCCTCTAACCACATGAAACACCATGGGAACGTTACCTCGCCATCTAAAACATGCTTGGAACGTTTGCTCACCACTGAAACGCTGTGAGCGTACCCTTACCATCTGAAACATCCTAGGAACGTTCCCTCACCATCTGAAACACCCTGGGAACATTCGCACACCGTCTGAAAAACACTAGGACCGTTCCCTAACAATCTGAAACATCCAAGGACCGTTCCCATAGCATCTGAAACACGCTGGGACCACTCTCTCACCTTCTAAAACACCATTGGAACATTTCCTTACCGTCTGAAACACCCTGGGAACGTCCCTTCACCATCTGCAACACGCTGGCAACGTTCCCTCACAATCTGAAACACACTGGGAATGTTCCCGAAACATCTGAAACACCCTTGGAATATTCCTTCAAAATCTGAAACAACCTGGGAACGTTAGATAACCATCTGAAACACGCTAGGAATGTTTCCTCAGATGGAACGTTCCCATGGTGTGTTCAGACTGTAAGGGAACGTTCCCAGCGTGTTTCAGATGGTGAGCGAACTTTCCCATCGTGTTTCAGATGGTGAGGGAATGTTCCCAGCGTGTTTCAAATGGTGAGGTAACGGATTCAGCGTGTTTAAGATGATGAGTGAACGTTCCCAGGATGTTTCAGATGGTAAGGGAAAGTTCCCAGGGTGTTTCAGATGGTTTCAGTAACGTACCCAGGTTGTTTCAGATGGTAAGGGAACATTCCCAGGGTGTTTCAATTGGTGAGGGAACGTTCCCAGCGTGTTTCAGATGGTGAGGGAACGTGCCCATGTTGTTTCAGATGGACAGGGAACGTTCCCAGGGTGTTTCAGATGGTGAGGGAACGTTCCCAGGGTGTTTTAGATGGTGAGGGACGTTTCTAGCGTGTTTCAGATGAGGAATGACCGGCTCCTAACCATCTGACACACCCTAGGAACGTTTGCTTACCATCTGAAACACGCTAGGAACGTTTCCTACCTATCTGAAACACACTGGGACATTTCCTTAACCACCTGAAACACCCTGGGAACGTTCCCTCACCATCTAAAACATGCTTGGAACGTTTCCTCACCGTCTGAAACACGCTGTGACCGTACCCTTACCATCTGAAACACCCTGGGAACGTTCCCTCACCATAGGAAACATCCTGGGAACGTTTGCTCGCCATCTATAAACCACTTGGACCATTTCCTTACAATCTGAAACACCCTTGGACCGTTCCCTTACCATCTGAAACACGCTGAAAACGTTCTCAAACCATCTGAAACACGTTGGGACCATTCCCTCACAATCTGAAATAATCTGGGAATGTTCCCTCACCATCTGAATCAACCTGGAATTTCCCCTAACCATCTGAAACACCCTGGGAACGCTGCTTTATCATCTGAAACATCCTGGGAACGTTCCTTCACCATCTGAAGCACCCTGGGAACGTTCCCTCAACATCTGAAAAACCCTGGGACCAATCCCTAACCATCTGAAACAAACTATGAACGTTCCCTCACAATCCGAAACACGTTGGGACTGTTCCGTAACAATCTGAAACACACTAAGAACGTTATTCAACCATCTGAAACACCCTTAAAACATTCCCTCCTAATCTGAAACACCTTGGGAACGTTCCCTCGAACGTTCCAGGCGTTTTTTAGATGGTAAGGGAACGTTCCTAGGATGTGTCAGATGGTTAGGAGCCGGTCCCTCCTCATCCGAAACACGCTAGAAACGTTCCCTCACCATCTCAAACACCATGGGAACGTTCCCTTACCATCTGAAACACCCTGGGAACGTTCCATCGCCATATGAAACACACTGGGAACGTTTGCTCGCCATCTGAAAACCACTTGGACCGTTTTCTAACAATCTGAAACACCCTTGGATCGTTCCCTTACCATCTGAAACACGCTGACAACGTTCTCAAACCATCTGAAACACGTTGGGACCATTCCCTCACTATCTGAAATAACATGGAAATGAGCCCTCACCATCTGAAACAACCTGGCAACTTCCCCATAACCATCTGAAACACCCTGGGAACGCTGCTTCATCATCTGAAACATCCTGGGAACGTTCCCTCACCATCTGAAGCACCCTGGGAACGTTCCCTCAACATCTGAAAAACCCTCGGACCAATCCCTAACCATCTGAAACAAACTATGAACGTTCCCTCACAATCCGAAACACGCTGGGACTGTTCCGTAACCATCTCAAACACGCTAAGAACGTTATTCAACCATTTGAAACACCCTTGGAACGTTCCCTCCTAATCTGAAAAACTTTGGGAACGTTCCCTCGACATCTGAAACACGCTTGGACCATTCCCACACCATCTGAAACACCAATGGAACGTTTCCTAACCATCTGAAACACGCCGTGACATCCCTTACCATCTAAAACACGCCTGGAGCGTTTCCTAACCATCTGAAACACGCCGTGACATTTCCCTAACCACCTAAAACACCCTGGAAACGTTCCTTCACCATCTAAATCATGCTTGGAACGTTTCCTGACCATCTGAAACACGCTGCGACCGTACCCTTACCATCTGAAACACTCTGGGAAGGTTCTCTCACCATCTGAAACACCCTGGGAACGTTCGCTCACCATCTGAAAACAACTAGGACCGTTCCCAACAATCTGAAACACCCTTGGACCTTTCCCTAACCATCTGAAACACCCTGGGAACGTTCCTTCAAAATCTGAAACACGCTGGCAACGTTCCCTCACCGTCTGAAAGTCCCTGGGATTGTTCCTTTACAATCTGAAACACGCTTGGAACGTTCTCTTACCAGTTGATGCAAACTATGAATGTTCCCTCACCATCCGAAACACGCTGTGACCGTTTCGTCACCATCTGAAACACGCTAAGAACTTTATTTAACCATCTGAAACACCATGGGAACGTTCTCTCCTCATCTGAAACACCTTGGGAAGGTTCTCTCACCACATGACACACGCTTGGACCGTTAACTAACAATCTGAAACACCCTGGGAACGTTCTCGCACCCTCTGAAACACCCTGGGAACGGTCCTTGATCATCTGAAACACACTGTACGTTCCCTAACCATCTAAACCACCCTAACATCGATCCTTTATAATCTGAAACACCCTGGAAACGTTCCCTCACCATCTGAAAAACCCTAGGAACGTTCTCTCACCGTCTGAAACACCCTGGGAACGTTTCCCTACATCAGAAACACCCTGGGACAGTTCCCTCACCATCTGAAACAAATCGGAACCGTTCACTCACCATCTGAAACATCCTGGGAACGTTCCATCACCATCTGAAATACGCTGACAACGTTCTCAAACCATCTGAAACACGTTAGGACCATTCCATAACAATCTGAAACACCTTGGGAACGTTCCCTTACCATCTGAAACACCCTGGACAAATTTCCTTACCATCTGAAACAACCTGGAAACAGCCCTATGGGAACGGTTCCTTACCATCTGAAACACCCAGGAAAAGTTCCCTCATCATCTGAAATACGCTGGGACATTTCCCTTACCACCTGAAACACGCTGTGACCGTACCCTTACCATCTGAAACAACCTGGGAACTTTAAGATTCATTATTACACATCTGTCATTTTACTCAGACTTGATTTAGCTGAACAATTCCAAATATTTAATAATTATTAATGATTTCTCCTTAAAATGACAGCATGTCATGATGTCATATGATGTTCACGTTGCCATGGCAACATTATTAAGAACACTAATCATGGATTTTCACTAGTATTCTAAAGTTGCTAAGCAACCGAATCATATCAGAAGAAAATGAATATGTACACCTCTCAGTCTGATCCGATATTAATTCAGCTTTAGGTAGATATTTACCTTTAGTGAGTTTTAGGTTAATCGACAGGTTCTAGTTTACGTTCAACAGCTCAAACACATCAAAAACTTATGACATATTTCCAGGGTGGGAACTTATTTATGGCCAACAACTGTAGTTGTTTCGTTTTGGTGATGATTTAGTCTATCCTTAGGTTTCTATGCCTTGCAGAAATTTTCAGTTGGAGAGAGCGGTTAAGTTTGATGGCGTTAAAACTAATTCACCCAACTCTCAAACTGAATTTATTTTCAGGGCATAGTAACCTTAGGATAGAATTTAATCATCACCAAAACTAAACAACTATCTTAATTATCATGTCATTTGATCTACATATCAACTTTAATTCTTTTCAATAAGTTGTTTAGTTTTGGTGATATTTTAATGCCATCCTTAGGTTACTATGCCCTGCAAATAATTTAAGTTGAAGGGGGTGAAAATTGGTTTCACCCCCTCCCTCGTCAACGCCCAACCACCAAACCTAAGGTCGTTTGATCTACACATAAACTTTAATTCTTTTCAATTAGTTGATTAGTTTTGATGATGTTTTAACTTCTATCCTTAGATTACTATGCCCTGCAAATGATTTCAGTTGGAGAGGGGGGGGGGGGGGGAATGGATGGCGTTAAAATTTCACCCCCTCCCTCTCCAACATCCAACAACCAAACATTAAGTCATTTGATCTACACACCCACCAAATTTTATTCTTTTCAACTAGTTGTTTAGTTTTGGTGAGGTTTTTACTCCTATCTTAGGTAACAAGGCTACAAATTATATCAGTTCGAGAGGGGGATTGATGGCGTTGAAATTTTACTCCCTCCCTCGTCAACACACAACCATAAGCCATTTGATCTACACATGAACTTAAATTATTTTCTAATAGTTGTTTAGTTTTGGTGACGATTAAGTATATCCTTAGGTTTCTATGCCCTACAAATAATTTCAGTTGGAGAGTGCAGTGAAAATTTGATGGCGTTATAAAAATTTCACCCACTCTCCAACTGAAACTATATGCATGGCATAGTAACCTAAGGATAGAATTAAATCAACAACTAAACTAAAAGCTGTTTGAAGTACCATGTCATTTGAT
Organism: Gari tellinella; assembly: GCA_922989275.2. NCBI lineage: Eukaryota > Metazoa > Mollusca > Bivalvia > Cardiida > Psammobiidae > Gari > Gari tellinella. The sequence continues at coordinate 61,884,402 of OV277858.1, forward strand.
CTACACATCAACTTTGATTCTTTTCAATAAGTTGTTTAGTTTTAGTGATATTTTAATCATATCCTTAGGTTACTATGCCCTACAAATAATTTCAGTTGGAGAAGGGGGGGGGGGGGGGTCACGGTTAAAAATTTGATGGCGTTGAAATTTTACCCCCCTCCCTCGTCAACACCCAACCATCAAATCATAAGTCATTTGATATACACATCAACTTTATTTCTTTTCAATAAGTTGTTTAGTTTTGGTGATGTTTTTACTCTTATTCTTCTTAGGTTGCTATGCCCTGTAAATAAGTCAGGGGGATGAACAATTCATGGCGTTAAGATTTCAACCCTCCATCGTCAACACCCAACCACCAAACCTTGAGTCAACTGATCTAACACATCAACTATAATTTTTTTCAATAAGTTGAATTGTTCTTAAAATGAGCTTATTCCAGCATTTTACTTTTACATGTTTTTTGTTTGCCTATATGTGTAGATCAAATGACTTAAGGTTTGATGGTTGGGTGTTGGCGAGGGAGGGGGTCAATTATTTACCCCATCAAGTTTAGACCCCCTCTCAAACTGATATAATTTACAGATCATAACCTCATTGAATAATGTTTTCACGGTGATCACATGACTGGGGTTAATGGTTCAGAATTGACGAAGGAGGGCGAAATGTTAACACCATTTAAAAGTCATTCCCTACTAAAGCCCCTTCAATCAAAGTATCTACGATACATAAATACATAATAATATCAAACTAATCATTAATGAACACAAATTACCAATATTTTCTTTAGGGAGAAGTATTGCCAAACTTTTCGGCGGGGGGGGGGGGGAGTGTTCAAAGCCAATATTTCACTTTTAAAGTTTGACCCGGGGTCAAATTTTAACGGGGTCAACATTTGATCGCGGTCAAAAATGTAACAAAACGCAAACTTGTATTGCTCCGAAAATAACGTTTATCACTTGTGTCTGATCCAATATCGTCTCCAAATTTTAGCACAGTATGGTACCAAATCATGACACGACGTCAGTGACGTCACATCTACGTCTGACGTCTTTTGATTGTTAGCTGCCATTTTGTTTATACAAGGTGCATCAAAATGAGCGTCTTACAGAGAACGGATATTAAATTATGTGCCCTCTATGGAAAAAGCAGAAAAGAAACTATGGAAATGTTTTTATGCAATAAATTCATTCTTACACTGAAGAAAAACTTTCAAATTTAGGCCGTCATAAATGTGTAGTTTCAATATCCCAGCAGTTGATGGCTTAGAGCTGGCTGAAAGTAAAGCATAATGCGCATTAAGGCCCATTCTTCTTTACTTTCAACTTGCTTTAAGTGGACACTTCTCTTCATAGCTAGTTATACCAGCCTTGGCGATAGGTCAATTGGCATGTAAAGACTAAAGAGCCGAGTCAATAGAAACAGAGTACTCAGAAACTGTCCAGCTTGGTTTGGCATTACCAAACTACACAGGCCTCCAGATTGCCAACTTGGCTTGGCATTACCAAACTACACAGGCCTCCAGATTGAAGAGTGAGTAACTGGACACTTCCAACATTTCCCTTATGTCTCCCATTAGAAACAGAGTACTCAGAAACTGTCCAACTTGGCTTGGCATTACCAAACTACACAGGCCTCCAGATTGAAGAGTGAGTAACTGGACACTTCCAACATTTCCCTTATGTCTCCCATTAGAAACAGAGTACTCAGAAACTGTCCAACTTGGCTTGGCATTACCAAACTACACAGGCCTCCAGATTGAAGAGTGAGTAACTGGACACTTCCAACATTTCCCTTATGTCTCCCATTAGAAACAGAGTACTCAGAAACTGTCCAACTTGGCTTGGCATTACCAAACTACACAGGCCTCCAGATTGAAGAGTGAGTAACTGGACACTTCCAACATTTCCCTTATGTCTCCCATTAGAAACAGAGTACTCAGAAACTGTCCAACTTGGCTTGGCATTACCAAACTACACATGCCTCCAGATTGAAGAGTGAGTAACTGGACACTTCCAACATTTCCCTTATGTCTCCCATTAGAAACCGAGTACTCAGAAACTGTCCAACTTGGCTTGGCATTACCAAACTACACAGGCCTCCAGATTGAAGAGTGAGTAACTGGACACTTCCAACATTGCCCTTATGTCTCCCATTAGAAACAGAGTACTCAGAAACTGTCCAACTTGGCTTGGCATTACCAAACTACACAGGCCTCCAGATTGCCAACTTGGCTTAGCATTACCAAACTACACAGGCCTCCAGATTGAAGAGTGAGTAACTGGACACTTCCAACATTTCCAACATGTCTCCCATTCAATCCTATTTTGTGACTACCAGAGCTCTAGACAATGGGTGTTTTCCAAGAACGGAAATCTTAATTTTTGCATTAAACGCTATGGTGTCACAACACCTTAGAATTGCCTCTTCGATATGATCTAATGAGTAGCGAAATCACAGGATTTGAGGCTAAAATGAGTGAGAAAATGTTCGTTCCGTTTACTCATTGTTATCTGGAGCCCTTGATTATTCATTAAAATTGTCTGCTCTAGAAGATTCTAATAAGTAGTCACAATATCAGATTTAAGTGACTTTACCCATAAGAATCATCTCTTTAAGACAATTCCAATGAGTAGTCACAAAAGACAATTCTACTGAGTAGTCACAAAAATAATTTCAATGAGTAGTCACAAAGACAATTTCAATGAGTAGTCATAAAAGACAATTCCAATGACAAGTCACAAAAGACAATTCCAATAAGAAGTCACAAATACAATTTCAATGAGTAGTCACAAAAGACAATTCAAATGAGTAGTCACAAATGACAATTCTAATGAGTAGTCACAAATGACAATGCTAATGATTTGATTTGTTTGATTTTACGTCGCTTTCAACAGTATTTCAGTCATATCGCGACGTCCAGCTATAACAGGCGGAGGAAGACCCAAGAAGCCCTTTATGCACTGTTTCAGGCACAACTCGGCAACTGGGTAGAACCACCGACCTTCCGCAAGCCAGCTGGAAGGCTTCCCCACATGAAAAATCCGAACGACCCTACTAGGATTCGAACTCACAGCGGTGAGGAGTGCCAATGCTAATGAGTAGTCACATAAAGAAAATTCCAATGAGTAGTCACAAAATACAATTCCAATGAGTAGTCACAAAGACAATTTCAATGAGTAGTCACAAAAGACAATTCTAATGAGTAGTCATAAAATACAATTCCCATGAGTAGTCACAAAAGACAATTCCAATGAGTAGTCACAAAGACAATTTCAATGAGTAGTCACAAAAGACAATTCTAATGAGTAGTCACAAAAGACAATTCTAATGAGTAGTCACAAAAAAACAATTTCAATGAGTAGTCACAAAGACAATTTCAATCTGTAGTCATAAAAGACAATTCCAATGACAAGTCACAAAAGACAATTCCAATGAGAAGTCACAAATACAATTTCAATGAGTAGTCACAAAAGACAATTCAAATAAGTAGTCACAAATGACAATTCTAATGAGTAGTCACAAAAGACAATACCAATGAGTAATCACAAAAAAAATTCCAATGAGTAGTCACAAAAGACAATTCCAATGAGTAGTCACAAAGACAATTTCAATGAGTAGTCACAAAAGACAATACTAATGAGTAGTCACAAAAGACAATTCTAATGAGTTGTCACAAAAAACAATTTCAATGAGTAGTCACAAAGACAATTTCAATCTGTATTCATAAGAGACAATTCCAATGACAAGTCACAAAAGACAATTCCAATGAGAAGTCACAAATACAATTTCAATCAGTAGTCACAAAAGACAATTCAAATAAGTAGTCACAAATGACAATTCTAATGAGTAGTCACAGAAGACAATTCCAATGAGTAATCACAAAAATAAAATTCCAATGAGTAATCATAAAAGACAATTCCAATGAGTAATCACAAAGAAAATTCTAATGAGTAGTCACAAAGACAATTCTATTGAGTAGTTACAAAAGACAATTCTAATGAATGGTCACAAAAGACAATTCTAATGAGTAGTCACAAAAGACAATTCTAATGAGTAGTCACAAAATGCCATTTCAATGAGTAGTCACAAATAACAATTCCAATGAGTAGTCACAAAAGACAATTCAAATGAGTAGTCACAAAAGACAATTCTACTGAGTAGTCACAAAAGACAATTCTAATGACTAATGAGTAGTCACAAAGACAATTCTAATGAGTAGTCACAATATACACTCAGTGCTAAAAGAAACGCACACTTTTATTACAAAAGTATCTGTATGTAGAAGGAACGTATTTGTGAAATAATCTTTTCATTACAGTCAGTAGTTCCGTCTTGGTCTATCAATGTTGAAAATGGGAGGTTTATCATTGAATTGGTATCATCACAACCTGTACAAATCGGTGCGATGTTTTCAACAGGCACTAGTTAACTCTTTCGCTGCCAAATTAATCGTGAGATTTTTATCCCACCACCGTTTCATTGTTGTCTGCTTCAATTTTGTTGTTTACAAGATCGTTTCAAAGTAAGATTCAAAGTAGTATGACTTAAAGTATATCTATACGAGTGGCAAACAGTTTGGATCTTGATCAGACGCCGCGTTACGCGACGTCTGATCAGGATCCAAACTGTTTGAAAACGCGCATTTTGACGTCATTAAGAGTGAAAGGGTTAAAATACAGCACAGTAATTTTAAGAATATGTTTTTTGTAAATGTGTGGTTGAATTAAATTGATCTTGAGATATGGTCTTAGTATCTTAAAAAAGTCTCTTAATCTGCGCCTGAGCACAATGTGCGTTTCTTTTTGTACTGAGTGTACGGTTAGGTTGAGACATAAAGATGGTAGAATTTAAGAATACATCTGATCTGGAAGTCCGACTATACCACGTTTACAATATCTAAGTACCATTTTCTAAGTGACATACCTCCGAAAACGACTTGCCTCCGACTCTAGGAACACAATACATCGGACCGGTTCCACATCTCTACCCGCTTGGCCAATCCCTTGCACGAAACTCTCAGAGGTTTTTGGCTAGGGTCCAGTCTGCATGATAACTCTCTCCATGCCATTCTAATTAGGGACCCTTTTCTGAAAATATAATAAAATTAAAAGTTACCTAATGTTTTCCTGTTAACTTTCTTATTCAGTGAAACCATTACCAAAACTTGTAACCAGTTTCTTGTTTTAAAGACAGGCGACCACTTTAAGCAGATTGAAAGCAGAGTGTGCCTTAAGGCGCATTTTGCTTTACTTTAAGCCTTCTTTAAGCTACCATCTACTAGGATATTGAAAATAGTTCTGCTGATACATATTCATAACTCAATAGAAAAGAACTATTTTCTTCCATGGAGAAATAAAAAAATAAAGGCGTCAAAAGATGTTTTATGGTGTAATGGGTTAAGCAGCCATTTATGAAGAAGAATGGAAATCTAAGACAGACAGGTTACAGTTTGATGCAGGACAAAAAAGTAATTATTTGAAGAGTTCTTTCAAAAGACCCTTCAGGCTTATTCCTTTTCATGCCACTTGCGAAAGACTCCTTTACCCCTTCCTTTACATAATTACCATAGAACACGTCTAAACTGTTTTGATAAATGCATTCAAATGAGGATTAATTGATTGTTCTAAATCCAGGTGCTTTGGATTTAATCATTGTTTATCTATTTTTTACAACAGCAACCTTGATATCAAAACACAATCCTAAGCTAAATACATGCCAAGTTTGGTAAAAATATGTCAATCCAAACTAAAGTTATTGACCAGAAACCCCCTGTTTGATGAGGCCCGCTCTTCAAACAACATAAACATATAAACATATGTAATAGCCAGGCTTCTTTACACAAAATACATGGTGTTACTTGTTAAATCAGAATAATCTTAATCTCACTAGAACCATCACCCCCCCCCCCCCCCCCCACCAGAACATTGAATTAATGGAGATATGTGGTTATCGCGTTGAAAACAAGAATATCGTTCCCAACGATGGATGCTCCCCACAAAGAAAAAGCCCAAGGTTTAGCATGTTTAGTAGGTGAACACAGTAATAAGTTTCATCAACTTACGATGTAACATTCAGGAGATATGCTTCGGACAAAAATGAATTTATTATGAAAAAGGGAGGCAATTCAATATTTGGAGATGACAGAGTTATAATTATTGTGTACTACACTTCTTTTTGTCATCCGCTAACACAGTGTCAAGGTTCAAGTTACAGTGCGTCAGAAAATTTGATTTTTCTTTAAAATTTATGTAGAAAAAGGGAGATAATTCAATATTGGGAGATGGCAGAGTTATGGTTCTTGAGTACAGCACTCTTTCTGTCATCTCGTATCACTGTATGAAGTTTCATTAACTTACAATGCAATGCTCAGGAGATATACTCCAGAAAAAAAATGATTTTTTTAAATAGAAAAGGGGAGATAATTAAATATTGGGAGATGACAGAGTCATGGTTCTTGTGTACTGCACCTCCTTATGTCATCACCTATCACTGTATCAAGTTCCATTATTTTACGGTATAGCAGTCAAGAGATATACTCCGGACAAAATTGTTTTGTATTTTTAGAAAAATGGAGATAAATCAATATTGGGAGATGACAGAGTTACCGTTCTTGTGTACTGCACTTCCTTTAGTCATCCTCTATCACTGTTCCAAGTTTCATCAACTTTAAGTGTAACGGTCCAGAGATATGCTCCGGACAAAATTGATTTTATATGAGAAAACGGGAGATAATTCAAAATTGGGAGATGAGAGAGTTGTGGATCTTGTGTACTGCACCTCCTCCTGTCATTCTCTATCACTGTATTAAGTCTCATCAACCTACGGTGTACCGTTCAAGAGATATGCTCCGGACTCCGTGACATCCTTGACAATATATTCTGAATCTTTTTGTAAGTCCAAAGTAGGTCAAGGTCAAACTTAACTTGAGTATAATTGGTGAGTTGGAAAAGGTCTAAGGCAACAACTGTATAAGTATCAAAGCACTGTAGTAAACAGTTTTGATGCTAGACGAAACGGTAAAATCTAGTTAACCGAGAAAGAGCCAATTTAAAATATTCTAAGTTCAAGTAAGGTCAAGGTCAATTCAAAATCAAACATTGGTGATATTGGTGGATAGGGAATGGTCAAAGGTAACAACTGTATAAGTACCAAAGCATTGTAGTATGTTGTGTTGATGCAAAACGAAACGGTAAAATCTAGTTAATCAAGAAATAGCCTATTTAAAATATTATATGTCCATATTAGGTCAAGGTCAAGGTCAATATCAAAGTTTGGTGATATTGGTGAATAGGGAATGGTCCAAGGCAACAACAGTATAAGTATCCAAGCATTTGGGTAAGCGGTGTTGATGCTTGACGAAACGGTAAAATCTACGTAACCTTGTTACGGATGCACGGACGGACGGACAGGACGATTACTATATGCCTCCCCATCTGTCGATGCCGGGGGCATAATAATGTTTCCTATTACGTGCCAAAATAAATTAGGGACGGACGGTAGGAAAATCTTCTTTTTTTTTTAAAAACGATCATATAATATATATTTTACTTTTCTGATGGAGTTTCTTATATAAAATCATATTCATTATATGAACATAAATGAATGTATTTAACTTTGCAGAGCCATGTGCCATACATAAACCCCCTTAAAATATAAATTCAAATTGTTGATTTAATTTATAGGTCCCATTACCAAAATTACCTCAATCATTTAAACTGTTTTGATTGTTAACAAAATTATATTGGTAAACAAAACCGGCAAAGTAGTGACGTTTATAATTATGACAGATTGAATTAATAATGATTTGAAATGTGTTGTATGCATATCAAATGTGTCAGTAAAATGTGTTGCCTGCATGTTGAATGTGCCAATAGTTAATTAAGTAGTGGATATTTTTAGATAAAATTTCACTTAGATACCTGCTTAATCTTTTTAAAACACTTAAACGATTTTAAAGTTGCTTTTTAAACAATTTAGTGGATAGCTTCTATTACAGCGCCGCAAAAAATGACCAACATTCACCAATACATTTTTCGAGAAATAAAGGAAAAACTTTAGGGTCGGAGGGAAAAGTAGGGTCGGTCGGGTTACCGGAAACAGAGGTATTGTTTTATTTTGCCTAATGAAGCCACGATTTGTTTAGAATTCAAAAAGAAACTTAAAAGCACACTCTCATGCCAATCGTTTTGCTTGCATGAAAAGGTAATCGTGTAGGCAAACAATTGCAAACAATTGCTCTTTAAAATGATATATCACACATGCATTTTGCAGTTATTATTGATCAGTTGCCATTACTTTTCTAACGCCCCTCGTATATATTCTATACTGACACGAAAAAGAAACTGTGCACTTGTTTAGGAATTAAAATTTCCATCTTCTTTAAAAGAAATATAGGCAAGTGTGGTATCAAAATGTTCGTAAATATTTCGTGTACACGATGCTTTATTTTTTAACCAAATTCGTGTCATTATAAATGCACTGTTAACGCTTGAATGAAGTAGAGATTAAAAGTAAAAGTTGCAAATCGGTATTGTTTCCTAAAGTTTTGAAAAAAGTAAATTGATTTAAATCGGTATGTGTAATGTCCTCATTTTATACTGACCAATGCAATAAATCTCGAACGAATTGACCTGACGTAACGTCTTGTGACGTAAATTCGTCAACGTCATGTATCTACCCTGCCGTGATGGCTTGCTGGATCCTGACTGATCTCTTACGCTTCCATTTTGACCGTTAGGATGTCGAAGAGTCATGATGGTATTTTGGTGGCAATCAAACTACCCAGTGACGTCAGAGACGCTGACGTCGGACTAAAGGTGCTAAAGTGTCTGAATTCGTTCGTTTTCTTGAAGCCGTGGCAGCTTATTAACGAGTTAAATTCAAATGCACTGTGATTTTATTATTGCATAATCAGTAAAGATATCAGTCAGTGAAAAGCTGTACTTGTAAACATGTTGTAGATGTAGCACGTGCATAATATTGCATAATAGCCGTTGGTACGTTTACATGACATCCAAGTGCTTTAATATTTAGTAAATTAGTGCAATGTGTGTAGAATTATTTTATGACTAATTATGCTAAAATTTATCATTCTAAACTTAGTAACGAAAAAGTTACACGCAATATAAAAGTGCATAGTTTCTTTTTCGTGTCAGTATAGTTGATGGTATCTTAAAGCAGGCTGAAAGTAAAGCAGAAGTCATGAAGGCACATTATGCTTTACTTGCAATCTGCTTTAAGTGGCTACATGTCTTCTAAATTAGAAACAGGGTATGGGGTAATGGACTAAGCCACTTAAGGTGCATTCTGCTTTACTTTCAACCTGCTTTTAAGTGGTTATATGTCTGTAAAACTAGATACCGGCTATGCAGGGGGAATGGATAATCTTTTTTTACACACTATCAGCAAACGTTGTGATTACATATGTGCAAATAGATTTGATATTGATAAGCCTTTGAGTAACTTTGGAGTCTTATGGAGATCCAAACTGTTTGAAACTCTGACACTATTTTGTCAATTGACCCTTTCCCCAATAGCCTGTTTGAATGTTTCTAATATTGAAGACACTGGTGACCACTTAGAGCTAGTTAGTAAAACAGATTGCACCATTAGATACGTTTTGCCTTTTCTTGCCTGCTTTAAGCACCTATCTGCAAGGATATATATTTAACCAAACTTCCAACGCAACACCCCGGATATTCCCATTACTTCCAATGTTAAACATGTCTTAAGTTAGAATGGTCAATTCTGTAATGCGTGTATATCCTGAATTGATTTCTCCTGCAATTCATATAGTGATCAATGGGCAATACTCTTGGTAAACAAAAACAAAATGAATTGGCATTTGGTCCCAAAAATATGGAATTTTGTGAAAACAATTTTTCAGAAATCTCATTCCAATGCATTTTCAATAGGGAATGTTAACCAGAAATTAGCGATACGTTTGGATAGATGGTTATTATTCGTCAGAAGTGTCAATGAAAATTCGTTGCCAATATTAACAACTTTGAGGACAGTACGTCAATTTAAAAACACAAATGAAAACATTTAAAACGTTTGTGTCAACTTTTCCATCGATTTAAAACAGCCGCTCTGATATGAACATAGAAGGGAACTCGGATATGTTGCGTTGGGAGTTTGGCCCTATAGTATAGAAAATAAATTAATGCTTTATATTGACGACTGAATGAAGTGGAACCATTTTATTCAGTGGAGGAATAAATTCAAGGTGGAGTAATGGGTAAAAAGAAGCTACCAATTTACCAATTACAAGAGGCCCATGCGGGCCTAAATATCGCTCACCTGGGAAATCCCAGGCATGGGGCATATGACCCCTGGGATGGAAACATTTTCACCTCAATGATATAATTTAAAAAATCTTGCTGATGAACACTTACTTGAGCTGTTCTGTCAAATAGCTAAGCTTATGACTTTGAACATGGTTTCAGACAGTAAGACTTTTCATTGGAAAAAACACAGATTTTAATTAAGGTAAAAAATCTTGGCATATTAGTTTCAGAGCAGATGATGATTGAAGATGTCACTAGATAACTCTTTGTTAAACTGTGACCCCCAAGATGGGGTCATTTTTACCCAAGGGACATAATTTGAACAATCTTGATAGAGGACCTGAAGATGATGCTTAGTGTCATATATCTAAGTTCAGGGTACAGTGGTGTCAGACAAGAAGATTTTCTAATTTTTAATTGAAAAAATCTATTTTAGCTCCTGTGACCTAGATATGCAACAAACAGAATTTGTTAAAAGAACATTGCTAAAGGGCCTCTAGAAGTGTCACCATGCCGAAAATCAAAGCTCTGGCCATTTTAGTTTCAGAGAAGATGATGATTGAAGGTTTCACTATATAACTGATCAGGGCCGGATCCAGAAATTTTCAGTAGGTGGGCACAGGCGGGGAGAGTATGGGAGGGGTTGAATTTTTTAAACTTGCACCAAAAAATGGTGCATTCTGAAGGCATTCTAAGAAGAACGTGGACATCAATAGAATAATGTAAATATCCCAAATGAGACATCAAAAAAGTGGTTTCATAAGACAAAGAGAAGATAAAATCATAATCTGGAGATTTTTTAACAGCTTTATCTCCATTCTCAGAGATCACAGAGGCAAAATTTGAACAGTATTGATAGAGAACCTATAGATGGTGCAATATGTCAAATATCTAAGCGCTGACCCTTGTGGTTTTGGACGAGAAGAATTTTTAAGTTTTCGTTGAAATGTTCTATTTTAAGTTCCTGGGACCTAGATATGCAACGGACCAAATATTAAAGCTCTGGCCATATTAGTTTCAGAGAATAAAAATATAGAATTCACTATATATCTCTATGTAAAACAGTTACCCCCGGAGTGGACCCAATTTTAACCCCAGGGGCCAAATTTGAACAATTTTGATAGAGGACCTACAGATGATGCCATGTGCCAAATATGTAAGCTCTGGACCTTATGGTTTTGGACAAGAAGATTTTTTAAGTTTTCATTAAAAATTCTATTGTTAGCTCGAGTGACTTATAGATATGCAACGGACCGGAAATATTTGAACAACTTTGAAAGAAGACCATATGAAAACATTCATGCCAAGTTTGGTAAAAATCCATTTAATTGTTTTGGAGGAGATGTCGTTTAAATAAATTGTTGACGACGAACGGACGGACGAACGACGGACGGACGGACGAACAAACGACGACGGACGACGGACACAGGACAATCAAAATAGCTCACCTTGGCACTACGTGCCAGGTGAGCTAAAAACCGTAACTACATTTATCACAAAAGGTGACAGACTCTTTGCATGCTAGAATTGAACCTATAATGACCTTTTCAAACAGTTTGGATCCAGATGAGATTCATCGGGATCCATACTACATGTATTTGACACCCTGAACCCATTTTGAATTTAAACCACAGGTTGGATAATAATAATACACTGTGTATAAGTGTTTTCTTCTGATTGTCCGAGTTAATTTTAGATTGGAGCATTCTAAACTTTTAAAAGGGATGAGTACCGTACTCGATGATTTCCGTACAGCCCAGCTAGAGATTCAGTAGCGCGCTCAAGTACCGTATCGATTGCATCGATTGCATCAGAAAATGGTAACAATTTACCTAAAACGACCGTTATTTGCGTAAGTTACAGTAGAGAAGATATTTTCTTTCCCTTACCGGAAAGCGTAAACGGACGTCTAACGGAGAACAAAATTTCCAATTCGTTCGTCTCCGTTCGCATTCGTTGCTTGTCCGTTTCTTATTCGGTATATTCGCTCATTGTCCGGCCTTGTCCGGTGATGTCCGTTCAATCCGGTGGAAAGTTTTAAAAATGTTCAAAACTTGGGAACGGATGCCACCGGACAAAAATAAACGTTAGATATACGGTAGTTATGCGTTTGCATACGTTTTGTTCGGAATGCATGCGTTCATTGTCCTGTACTTGTCCAGTACGTATTCGTTGATATCCGGTGAACCGGCCGGACCATTACCTGACATCCAACGGATCGACCGGAGATGTTCCGGCAACTAACCGCATGTTCAACGGACCAACCGGAGGTGTGCCGGGGCAGCTAACCGCATGTTCAACGGACAATTACTCAAAATGCATACGCTATGACCCTTTTTGAAAAGAAATATTATAATTTTATTTGTTTTTTCGCTTTTTTTTTTGCACATGCTTACGCACATTAAGCTAAAATTTTCTATTATGATTTTGTCTCTATGAACTACATATCGACTATTGAGTTCGCATGCCGTCAAAAGTTGTCGAGTTTTCCATGAGTTATGCCTCCTGAAGGGCGTATTATGTACTGTGAGCATTCCTTGTTCGGTCTATTTTTACCAGTTTATCGTGACACGAACAAGAACGTTTCTCAAACGTTACAAGAACGTTGCGTCAGTTTATCATGCGTTCCACTTTCGTTTTATCCGGTACTCCTCCGTTGCCCGTACGGTTATGTCCGGTAATTTACCGTTAGTTTACCGGTAATTGTTCGGTCATCATGCGTTTTATTCGTTCCATGCCCCAAACGCGAGCGCCACGCGCAGAAGTGAGGACGACTTTTGTCAACGGATATCTTTCTATAGACAAACTTTCTTTCCGTTTGACGTCCGTTTATGCCATCCGGTGAGGTGTGACAGCACGGAGATGTGGAAATTTACTTTTAGTAATTTTAACTATAGCCTTATTAGACGCCGGGTAACCCGATGTCTGATCTGGCTCCAGTCTGTTTGCAATAGAAATAATAGTTTTAGTGTATAAATGCGTTTATTGGGAACGAATACAATATCAGTAAAGTTAGCGCAGCGGTCTCGTGCTGCACGAGTACCATACTGATCTCAAGTAGGAAAGTGTACGACTATATATTCGATGTTACCTTGCTTACCTATTTACCATTATTAATTATTCTGTTCTAAAACTAACTCGGACAAGTCAGAAAAATTGGACAGTAACACATGCATGATCAGGATCAGATCTATTGACACTCATTGCAAATTTGAGAAATTATGGCAACGTTTAAATCCCTTTCCCTAGATACAGTGGAGAATCTGTTATTCTTTCCCGTTTAAACGCAAACGTACGCAAACGCAAAGCGCTAAAACGTAGAAAAGAACAACTTTTAGACAATTCTGATAATTCATGTTTATCTTGGTGGCAAACAGTTTGGAGCCTGATCAGACGCCGGGTTACCCGGCGTCTGATCTAGCTCCAAACTGTTTGTATTGTAAATAATAGTTTTAGCGTAAACGCGTTTATTGGGAAAGAATAACAGATTCTCCACTGTACCATGTTTCTCGTTTTGAAATTGGTGACCACTTAAAACAAGTTGGAAGTGAAGCAGCATGTGCGATAAGATACATTCTGTTTTACTTTCATTCTACTTTACCCAGACCTTCCTGCCTTGTCGTGGCTCTGTTGCTAAATTGTCATAGCGAATTACCCCTTCTGCCAAAGATCACGGCGTCAGATCTGGATTCAAACTGTTTTCAAATGTTAGCCAAGTCTTAATTTTCCTTCAATATAACGACTCCCTCCGAACAACACACACATATACACACAATCTGTGTCTCCCATTAGGTGTCTTTCTAGAGAGGGAGCACTGTATATCGGACTAAAATGATAAGGTTAAACTATTTATTGACCTTAAAACTTAATGCTTAAGAATAAAATGCCGCCTACATGTCCATTGATAAATAGAGAATCTACAGGAAAAACAGCGCTAACCTTACTATAAAAAAAAAAAAATAGCTGAGAACTTATTCTGAGCATAGACAAACGAATATGTAGTTATTTTTAGGGCATGGCTTAGCACACAGACTGCACGATATCTCCGTGCAAGTAATAGGACATATAAATAATATAGAACCAATACAGTATAATTGATAGATATTAAGTTTTAAACACTATAGTATTATGAATATTGAAAGACATGAATAAACAACTGCTGTTGAATTAATTAAATAAAATTCATTTCATACATTGCCTGAATCCTGTTAAAGGTTTCTAGCCAATTTGTGTAGAACTGGCCTGTCAATTTTAGTCATTTCACGAAATGACTGAAAATTTTAGTAATTTCATAAAATGACTAAGTGACATTTTTAGTCATATAGTAAAATGACTGATTACACAGATTGACTGTAACATATATATGTACTAAGACTGAGCTATCTATCCATAGTGAAATTCCTTCGTTCGCTTGTTTTCACTTTTTCATAACATGTTAACCCTTTACCTGGTAGCCTTTTTCTAGTTCTTAAGATAGGTGACTACTTAAAGAAGGTTAAAAGTAAAGGAGAATGCACCTTAGGGCGCATTCTGCTTTGCTTTCAGCCTGCTTTAAGCTATCATGTGCTATAATATAGAAAATATTCCCTATCATACTTATTCATTACTGATAAAATGGGAACTATTTTCTTCAGCGGATGAATAAATCATATCCGCTAAAAGGCGCTTCTAATTGGGAAAGGGTTAATGATCATTAGTAAAATCGATTTACCGCCATTGATTCCATATTTACCAATGTCCCATCTGCACGATTTGTACGCTGACCTAACCCCCGAAACTGCCCACAGGAATGTCATTCGCTGCAGGTACAGGTGCGGACTGTACCCGCCAGTCACACATATGGATAGATAGCACAGGTGTCAGTCTAACTGTGTCAAATTCAATTGTATTTTACCCGTGTTGGAATTCGAACACTTTATTTACTATGTAAAAGCTGAAAACTAAATATCAAAAGGACAAAGTGAACGAAGAAACTTTTTTATACGATTTCATTAATCTAAGTACCTATATCCGCTCGTGGCTCTTACGCGCTGGTTTGGGCAAGACAGTGCCCGGGACCCACGTGCGTTACATTGTACATGTATTTCTATATAGGCTGGAGTTGTAGTGTCGCCGTCTATAATAGAAAGACAATCAACAGCCTGCTAGATTAATAAAATGACTAATCCCCCCAACCCTTCAGTACACATGGCATACCTGTTTTTCTTTACTTCTTTTTTTCTCTTTATTCAAAACGGAACCATAATGTTATCTGTTATTCTTTCCCGTTTAAACGCAAACGTACGCAAACGCAAAGCACTAGAACAACTTTTGGACAATTCTGATAATTCTTGTTTATCTTGGTGGCAAACAGTCTGGAGCCTGATCAGACGCCGGGTTACCCGGCGTCTGATCTGGCTCCAAACTGTTTGCACTGCAAATAATAGTTTTAGCGTAAACGCGTTTATTGGGAAAGAATAACAGATTCTCCTCTGTATTATGTGTACATTTTAATATACAGCGCTCCCTCTCTACAACGACACCAAATGAGAGACACAGAATGTAGGTGTTGTTCGGAGGGAGTCGTAATACGGAGGGAAAATTATGACTTGGCTCACACGTAACGCGGCGTCTGATCCGGATTTAAGCTGTTTGTCACTCGTCATTACATTTATTCTATCAACATGTCCACTTGTATGTAGCTTTGAGAAAAACAGCAGACCACACTTTTAAGCAGACGGTATTGCAGCCATGAAAAGGTTGGGCATTAATGTCTTGTTTAAGGAAGAGTGGCAAGGATCGTTCTAAGAAGGGGGTCGTTTTTGGGAGGGCCGTTATAGGGAGGGAGCACTGTATCCCATTGCTGTATGTAAATACCTGGGTGAATAAAATATATGTTCTGTTCTGTTCTGATTTGACTCAAATTGTCTACGGAGTTAGGTGTTACCACCCAGCTAGGGCAAGTAATGTCCTTAGTATTGTTATCGCGGCATGTACGGTTTAAAAGTTCCATGACTAATTTGAAGTCAATTCCAAAATTAACGTTCATTAAAACGGGACGACCTGTTTCTCATGAAATTATTATATACATTCGGGCTTTTCATCATCGGAGTCACGGGACTGCTCGACAGCCATTGCATCCCTGCGGTCGTACATGAACTTATCCTATCCTGCTTGATAAATAGTCGTCTATTTTACTTTAAAAAGGGGCCAGAATGGCGTAAAAAGTGCGAAATTGTTGTCTGAATATCAAACAGTATAGACCCGGATGAGACGTCGAGATATTTGATGTCTCATCCGTATCCAATCTGTTTGATTATGTTAGGAAGTCTTGTTTCCGAACTGACAATGCAATTACCGATGATGGACACATTAGAGAAAACGTTAATCTTTCCCGTTTAAACGCACACGAAACGCAAACGCATAGCAAAAATGGAGAAAATAACACTTTTTTTTTTTTAATATTTTAACGATTTATTTGACTCTGAGTGGCAATCAGTTTAGAGCCTGATCAGACGCCGGGTCGCCCGGCGTCTGATCTGGCTCCAAACTATTTACACTGCAAATAATAATTTTAGCGTAAACGCGTTTATTGGGAAAGAATAACAGATTCTCCTCTGTATTATGTGTACATTTTAATATACAGCGCTCCCTCTCTACAACGACACCAAATGAGAGACACAGAATGTAGGTGTTGTTCGGAGGGAGTCGTAATACGGAGGGAAAATTATGACTTGGCTCACACGTAACGCGGCGTCTGATCCGGATTTAAGCTGTTTGTCACTCGTCATTACATTTATTCTATCAACATGTCCACTTGTATGTAGCTTTGAGAAAAATAGCAGACCACACTTTTAAGCAGACGGTATTGCAGCCATGAAAAGGTTGGGCATTAATGTCTTGTTTAAGGAAGAGTGGCAAGGACCGTTCTAAGAAGGGGGTCGTTTTTGGGAGGGCCGTTATAGGGAGGGAGCACTGTATCCCATTGCTGTATGTAAATACCTGGGTGAATAAAATATATGTTCTGTTCTGTTCTGATTTGACTCAAATTGTCTACGGAGTTAGGTGTTACCACCCAGCTAGGGCAAGTAATGTCCTTAGTATTGTTATCGCGGCATGTACGGTTTAAAAGTTCCATGACTAATTTGAAGTCAATTCCAAAATTAACGTTCATTAAAACGGCATGAAATTATTATATACATTCGGGCTTTTCATCATCGGAGTCACGGGACTGCTCGACAGCCATTGCATCCCTGTGGTCGTACATGAACTTATCCTATCCTGCTTGATAAATAGTCGTCTATTTTACTTTAAAAAGGGGCCAGAATGGCGTAAAATGTGCGAAATTGTTGTCTGAATATCAAACAGTATAGCCCCGGATGAGACGTCGAGATACTTGATGTCTCACCCGGATCCAATCTGTTTGATTATGTCAGGAAGTCTTGTTTCTCGAATTTACAATGAAATTACCGATGATGGACACATTAGAGAAAACGTTATTCTTTCCCGTTTAAACGCAAACGAAACGCAAACGCATATATAGCAAAAATGGAGAAAATAACACTTTTTTTTTTAAAATATTTTAACGATTTATTTGACTCTGAGTGGCAAACAGTTTAGAGCCTGATCAGACGCCGGGTCACCCGGCGTCTGATCTGGCTCCAAACTGTTTGCAGTGGAAATGAAAGTTTTAGCATAAACGCGCTTATTAGGAAAGAATAACGTTTTCGCCATTGTACAGATTCGTATTCATTGTGAATAACAAAAAAAATCTACTCAATAATAAATTTTCATCAATTTTGAACATTACCATTTGAAAATATAGCAGAAAAATGCAGACCTAATGGAACCCTCTGATCTGGATCTATACTTATTGCAATACACCTCTCTTCGTTCGCAACTCATTCAGCGTGAAAGGCAGATCCGTCATACATTTGAAAATATTTTAGTGTCCAGATGAGCGGCCGAGCAACTGGGCGTCTCAGCAGGATCCAAACTGATTGACATACTTATCAAGTCTGTGCATTACAAATCGTAGAATATTGTCTTTGAATGTTTGAAGCAGAAGACAATTGTTACAGACAAAATAATTTGACACCGTAAGCAGAAGCAATGGGCGTACTTGCAAAAAGAGAAAAATCTCAAATAAAAGCAAACGTATGGTATTATCGTGCATCTGACCAGTATAAAAACATCCTCAAGATAAGTTTTTTCTACTCCGTCTATAGTAGACGGAATTAATCAGTTTCGCATCGTTTGCGCACACGCATACAA
Source organism: Gari tellinella (assembly GCA_922989275.2). Taxonomy (NCBI): domain Eukaryota; kingdom Metazoa; phylum Mollusca; class Bivalvia; order Cardiida; family Psammobiidae; genus Gari; species Gari tellinella. Next base: position 61,902,944 of record OV277858.1, read on the forward strand.
AGACAGGAAATAGTAACGTCTTCTCCCTCACTGTACTCTAAAGTAGGTAAAATAGACCGTCGAAAAATGTATTGTTCGTTGCCAAGTGGTTCAGGCGTCTGAATAAGCTTTTGTTGTCCTCGTTTCTTAATTTTATGCCCTTATTTATAACGCAATATTTATAAACAAATTGTTTACTTTTGAAAATCATTTGGGTATAATCAAATAACTTGGCTCGACGTGTCGCGGGGTCCATTTATAAGAGAGATCAGCATTTCGTATATCATCGTGTCATTTTTTTAAAAGATAATATTTTGTTATATGTATAAACAATGAGTGAATTGGTTATCGGAAACATATTAAGCGTAGTGGAAAGGTCATAGGGCTATACTCATTTATATGGTCGGGGTTTCTTTTGTTAAGCGCGGGTTCGAATCTTGCATCCTCTAATACATTTTTATTTGCAAAAAAGTATTCAGTATTCTACAGTGCATATTATTATAATTTGATTGATTTTTTAAGGTTTTATTTTGTTTTCATGGGTTTTAATCTTGTATTTCTATGTTTATTTCAACCATCATATATCCTCATTGTTATATATCTACGGTGAAACATCTCTAAACTGGGCACCCAAGATAGCCAGAGTTGGCTAAAAGGAAAGCAGCAGCATGATTTAGAAAATATGTATTTACAGAGCTCCAGATAAGGGGAGTATTTCAAAAACTAAAATCTTTATTTCTGCATTAAACCCTATGGTGTCACTACTCATTAGAATCGTCTCAAAGAGACGATTCTAATAAGTAGTAATACCATAGGATTTGGTACTGTGTGAGTGAGAAAAATGTCGAATTTGTTCAGTTTATTCCCTCTTATCTGGAGCCCTGCCTGTAATGCAGAAAGTTCCCTATGATCATTCCCAATTGTTTTTGTTATACATTCAGCGGCCATCTGTCTGAATAGAATTCGTCCTTACTCGGTGGTCGGTTCAGAGAATGTTTACTGTAATCAGGACTCCAGATAAGGGGAGTATTTCAAAAACTAAAATCTTAATGTCAGCATCAAACCCTATGGTGTGACTACTCATTATCATAATCTCGAAGAGACAATTTAGATAAGTAGTCACATCATAAGGTTTAGTGCATACATGAAGAGGATATACACTTCGTCTTATATATAGCGTGCCATGTAAAGAGCACGAGTTACTCGTGCCCGTGTGCAAGGCAATTACTAAACCTTATTTTGATATTCATATTTTACCATCGAATTATCTTTAAAATATGGCTTATGTAGAACTCGACCCCGAGCAACGGCATCCTTTCTCTAACATTGGCGAACATACTAAGTATGCATAAGTTGTCAGTATAATTATACAGTACAGTGGAGAATCTGTTATTCTTTCCCAATAAACGCGTTTACGCTAAAACTATTATTTGCAGTGCAAACAGTTTGGAGCCAGATCAGACGCCGGGTAACCCGGCGTCTGATCAGGCTCCAAACTGTTTGCCACCAAGATAAACATGAAATATCAGAATTGTCCAAAAGTTGTACTTTTCTACGTTTTGTGCTTTGCGTTTGCGTATACGTTTGCGTTTAAACGGGAAAGAATAACAGATTCTCCACTGTATATAAAAAAGAAAATTGCTTTACTTTTCATTGAATTTTTTTTTTTAAAAAAATAATCAAGGTCGACGCGGGATTCGAACTCATACTGAGTGAAAATTATTTCTACCGCATTGCCACCTTAGTATCTTAGACCTTGACTACTGCGCTAAAACCTGGGGCCCGTTTCATAAAATTTCGTACGACAAATGTCGTAAGTCAGATTATAAAAGTATGAATTATTATTTATGTCTCCATTTAATCCGGTCTTGTGACATCTCTTTGGAATCGTCTTTTCAATAAATTTCGATAAATGTTGTCATCGAACGTCTACATATACATCACCGTAGGCCAGTAATGCCTATTTAGAATAAGGTTATGATACCTATCATTATGTAATCGTGGCCGAGACATTACAGTAGTGTTTTATTAAGAATGGCCATATGTTCGATGCCCAGCCGAGGCTTTATTATTATTGTTATTATTTGGTGTATACGAGTCTGCATGAAGAAGAGTAATGGATTAAAAAAAACCTTTGAATCTAATGTATGTACCAGAGTTATATATAGATTAACCTAAAAATAAAGGTATTACTAAGACATTGAACCCTAGTGACGAGTATACTCGTCATTCACGAAGAGTGTACCTATACACTAAACGACACTTATACGTGTGCATGTACATGTATTATTTTTAAAATATCTTATTAACATATCAATCGAATTAAGTCAAATTTTCGGAATTTGTGCTTAAGAGACCATGTCTCACACTGATATTTATTTTATTAGATATCAATGAATAGCTAACAAATGACAGAGGTTAAAAAATGCTGATGAATCAAACAAAATTCCAAAAAACCTAAAAACCTATAGAACAAGCTGTTTTACACCTTGGGTCGATTCTTAAAGTTAGAAATGAGCCCAACGGGATCGAAAATTAAGGTTAAAATAACATGGGTCGATTCTAAACATAGAAAGCTGACCATTGGTCGATTTTTAATATTAACAACTTACATCGTGTCGTCAGTGCTCCAGATAAGGTGCGTACGTGCGTTTTCCCGCATTGTTTTTGGAGAGAAACGCATTTGAAATGACAATCCATGCGTACAAAAACGCACAAAGAAAATTGCGTACGCATTTCAAATATTTAGTTGCGAGTAACAAACGGTAGACTGGGCATCAGTTTTGCGCATTTGATGGGTTAGAACTACGTTCTTTACTTAGAAAAATAACTTCAAACCAGTCCGTATTTTAATTGAAATGTTTACCCTAACACCGTTCGCTGTTTAAATTAGTTTCGCACCCGCAGTGTCTCGCCTCCGTCGCGAACTTTAAAAAGCGACAACATTGGATGGGCCGGGTTATCTCGATTCCGTAGCCTTTCAGAAAGGATTGTGAATTTAGTGTGCTTTAAAACTCAAATACTCGGAGACCGGTATAAACACGCCCGCGTAGTTACTACAAGGTACGGGTCGAAACATAATGGGACGAAATTGTCATTGCAAGCGTTGGCAGAAAAACATGTTATGATGGCGGCGTCTGGTGCTGGTCAACGTAAAAAATAATGATAAAACGCCTATACTATTCAATTTAAAAAACCGCGAGGATGCGATGAGCGGGTATTCAAATCTATCATTGAGTGTTAATTGATAGCTTCATTCGCGACAGTGTATAAAATCCGCAAAAATTATCAAAAGAAAACACAACGGTGCTCAGGTAAATAAAAAAAATTGAAAATAATATTGGAAATGAATTATCCCTAGATAAATATTAGTTTTAAGGGACAAGATCGAGAAACAGTATTGAAATGTCCCATATGCATTGAGGGAAATGTAGACACCTTGTTGGCTCAAAGACTCAGACTGCAAAGAAATACTGTTGACAGGCATGGGTATTAAACTTAAAGAGCACAAGCGATGTGTTCAAATATGAACAGGAATGTACACATTACACAATGTCTTGTTCAGATAATGACATTAACATAGAAGTGTGTACATGTCTACATTGCTCAATTCAGTATAAGTTAAATTTAGTTGAAGTTTTCCATTGTTTGTATTCTGCGTAGATTTTCAGCATTCAATTTCAATTTTCAGCATTGAAGTGAAAATAGTGCGAGTACGTACTCATTGCATGCAAAAATTATCTGGAGCACTGTGTCGATTTTAAACACAGCGTTAAATTTCATCTTAAACAGTCAGTGTTTGCGCCCTGTGTAGGCAGAATTTGATATTTACGCTTAATTATCGATTTTTCCGCTGCTGGTGTACTTAGGTTGATCTAGTTTAAATCGGAAAAGATCAAAATTTTGAATAATTTCAGAACCCAGGGGATTTTCTCCTAAGGAAGATTTTGCATAAATATTTTTGAACTTTATTAGTAAATGTTTAAAAATTATTGTGTTAAAAAATTAATTGCCTACATGGGCTATGTATTGTGTATAATGGCACGATATAAGAGCAAGTAAAACACCTTTTTATGAAATAGGAGAGACCATTGTGCAAATTAATTTATGCCAATTTATAGAACAAATACTAGTTATTATTCACTGGTGAGTTTATTATTTTCGTACAAAAGATTGATTTGTAAATCAAAATCTAAGATGCAAACTTCGCATTGACAGACATCGACTTTTATTCAACCCATGGCTATGTCTCCTTGCGAGATAGAAAACTTGATTTTTTTATTAGTGAGCTATTTCATTACTTACCACCACGTGTTATATCATTTTGCACGCTATGTCGAATTCCACGTGCATTTTTATGTTTTAATTTATTTGCGCACTGGATCGTAAAGATGTTGTGGCTTTTGAAAAATGAATAGCGAATTATATTAACATTATTGTTTTTAGTATTTGGTAAACATCTCGTTGAAAACAAACCAGGAATAAACAAATAAATGACATTTTTTATAATTGCACACTTGGTGTATACCTGTCCCATACAAAACGTGCATTACAAGATCTGAGGGTTCCTTAATGACCCCAATGATCAAAGATACATTGATCACCATCTTGTAGTTGTCATACATTTACCAGAATTAATTGGAAACTGGAACAATCCACTAAAGCTTCAGTGATAAATGAGATGAAGACAGTACTTGACCTAGCTATGTGATCACTCAATGGAAGACCAATATGTAGTCTTGTATACAGATGTCCGTTTAATGCAGGATAAAGCTACTACAGAAGGCTCCAATAGGAGTTGTCTTCGTTATTTCTACCCTGAGTTAAGCAGTCTAGTGAAGAGGTATGCACGCTTACTGGTATTCAATGTTGTTGCTTTATAATATACGTCCCTGACAAGATTGACTGTATTTCATATTACTTACTATAGAAAAGTATTTTCTTTGCAGAACAGAATTTGTAAATCAGACAATAACTACTCAATTGACCCTTTTTTGTGGAATTCACAAATATTTGCAAAAGACATTGCATGTTGTACAAAAACTAAAATTTTGCTTAATTTTCCTTTTCCACAAATATTGACCCTCTCAAACAAAATTTCATTTTTGTTTTCAAGTTACGGACGGACCTGTCTAATTTCTTTGCTATTTTGTTCTAAAGATATTGCAGATAATTTTCAATGAGGTCACTCTGAATGTCCCTGCTTCATTTTTGTGAAATTTCAGATTTGAGAAAAAATGGCCCACTAAGGGGGTATGAGACCCATAAGCGAATTTTTCAAAGTATTAAACTTTTTTTCTGTCATTGTTTGTTTGAAAGAGCTGCTTATGATGAATGAAAAAAAAATACATGGTGGTGTCCTTTTTTGAGCTACAGCGGTTTGAAAAAGGTATGTCAAATTTGGCCTTTTTTTTCTTCAAATTTTACCCATTCAGAGTACAAGCCTCAGTAAAATCTATTTCAAAATAAAACAGACATGGTATTTTGGGTTTTCATTATTTATTTTATGTCTATGGTGGTATTTTCACATATGGAAACCAAATTTAGACAAAACAGGCACCAGGTTTGAACAATATGGATCCTCGAATATCCAAAATGTGCTTTTATTAGGGCATGATTTTATAAGATTTTTTATTTTATGAAAAAAAAAGTAAAAAAGTTTGAAAATGAAATAGCTCTAGTATTAAACGTTTTCTAATATTCTACCAGATGAAAGCCAATGCTAAGGCAGTTTTAAATATGAAAAGAAATTGAAAGGTCAGTGTTGAAAACTTTGAGTTATTAAAGTAAACAGAGCTATCTCCCTTTACAAAATTTACAAAAAAGTACTAAACTGATGATATTTAGAGCTTTATTTCTCATAAATTAGTTTTTGTATGAAGATATACTACCATAGACAGGAAATAAAAACACAAAACCAAATTATCATATTAGTTTTCTTTTGAACTGGATTTTATTGAAGCGGGCTGTTTGAAAAGGACAAAATAAGAGAAAGTGGGTGGGGTAAATTTTACATGGCCGTAGAGCCAAATGTTGGTCAGCAAAATGTACACTTTTTCTATTTTTTTATTCATCTTAAATAGCTCTTCAATACAAAACCATCATTGTCGTGTTTTCATATACTTTGAAAATTTCCCAAATATGCGAAATATAAGATTATTTCTTTTAATGTAATGTGCAAAATGTTCAAATTTACTGCTTGTATTTGTGTACAACAATGTCTTAGGTATAAATGCATATATTAATTTTGATCTTTTTATTAATATTTGTAATATTTTTATTCTCTTAAATAAAGGAGGAGGTAGTCATTTTAATGTGTTTTTCGAAAAGTAGGGTAACAAGACAAAACTACTCATATTTTCTGTTATATGTGGTGAAAAGACTTTAAACTCTGGAAAATGATGTAGAATTATATACTAAATGAGATGGTGCATAGGTTTTGCGGATTCGTTCGGTGCGCATTACACACCTAAGACCTTAGCTCCTTGAAAAATACGCGTATTGTTGGTTTGGAAATCATCGAGTCATGAATATTGATGAGATCCCCGATGGTCACGCCCCCTTTCGGCGTTTGGCATTGCTATTGTAATACGATTGAAAAATTGTTAAAATAGATAGATGGATGGGAATACACAAGCTCTAATGTTCAATACATTTGTTTGTTGTTGAACTTAGCACATGGCTTGGAGCTCTCGACCAATCAGGTGCCTCAAAAACTGTTGACTATATCGCGTAATTCAACACTATTTAAAAACCATGGACTAACTAACAAACTGTTCATTTAGTCCACGTTTCCGTCATCTGAAGGCAATTTTGACGGCAACATCCTAGCAATCCTCCGAGCGAGCGACCGCAAAAACCTTTTGTCTGCTCTGTAGGCGTAACGATAAATAATAGAAAGTTAAGTGAAATAAACACCATATCAAGGATTTAAGCTGAAGAAATACATGAATTTCACAGTAACAATAATATATCTAGGTCTACACCGTCCCTAGACCTAGATATGTGCATTTTTTAGCTGTAGATGTAAAAATACGGGATATAAATGCCTAGATTGTCTTAAAAATACTGTTGAGATCAGAGGGGAACGGCACACGCTTGAAGACGTCATATTTTATTTTTAAAATGAACAGTGAGACATAGACTTGAAAGACAATTGCTAATGAAATGTGCCTACATATAGTACTATAATAAACTTTACATGAAATAACCTTTCAAATTGTGTAAAACATTACAAATAAAATGACTTTTTTCGTCTAAAAACAAAAAGCAGAAACGAAAGGTCATGTCATTTCTTATTTTCCGTAAGCCCAAGCCAGTGCTAAATAGGTTATACCATGGTTGCGCGCGAATAAACATGCTTTAGGTCTCAAACTTCACATTGAAATAATCTTTCAATTTTTGTGAAATATTACAAATACATGTAAAATGACTTTTTCGTCTATAACAAAAAAGCAGAAATGAATAGTATTCTTATTTTTCTCGAGCCCAAGCCATGTGTTCAGAGCATGTTTATTTCATACTACAGAACATAGTCCACTCGGCGCGTCCCGTGCCTCGTGGACTATATATTCCGTAGTACGAAATAAACCTGCTCTAACCTAAAAATGTGTACATATCAGTAATATTGTTACTTTCTTACCTTATTCTACATGCGGTGAGAAATCGAACCAGCGCGTCTACATGTATGTCGCTTGTCCGCATAGAAAAGTAACTTGGCACGCTTCCTCCGTGGCCCGTCAATCAAACCCCGTTTTGTTTGAAAGAGTATACATAAGCGGCCAACCAGTAAAATGATTAAAAGCTATAGGTAGCTGGTGCGGATGCCTGCTGGATGAGGGACAAAAATAATGCAGATAGCTCCTGTTGAAGTTAACTGTATCGTTTTTCTCTTGCATTTGGCCGCCACCTGCTTTAACTGATCGCTATCTTGCTTCAACTGACTGTCGTATTTATACAAGACTGACTGTACGACTGTCGGTCATGGCAGGATCATATTTTATGTCGTGGATTAAAGACATCCCTAGATGACCTTTCGATCATTACGCCTTGCCAGACAATTTTCTTGCAAAAACCATGAATCTTATGGACATGTCGCTAGCAAAGTACCATTGAAGCTTCTCGTGTGAGACTCTACGTTTATATTTGATAGTTTGGTTAGAAATAACCATTGAAAATCACTAGAGCATGAGTATAATCTGGACCTCACCAGGTATACTGAGATTGTGTTGCACATGAACGTTACATTGACACCTCCAGAACAATGGGATGGTGGTCCCTCAATGGACTGAGGAAAGTCTTTAAACTAAGTTTACACATGAACATTTTGATAGTATATGTATCGTATAAGCAAATTGTATATTCTGTCTGCTTATCTGCCTCTATATGGCTGTTTGTCATATTTAATTCTTCTCTTTCTCATACTGATATTACGCTCATGCAAATTCAGGGCTGCCATTTCTCCGGAATTTTCCAAAGTCTTCGGCTTTTTATCCTTGCAGATTGTAGCTTAAAACAGGCTGAAAGTAAATCAGAATGCGCCTTAATGCGCATTCTGCTTTACTTTCAACCTGTTTTAAGTAGTCATATGTCTTCAAAACAAGAAACAGAATATGGGGTGAAGGTACGATTAGTAAAATTGCGTCTGAAATATTTGAATATTTGAAATCTTTGGATATTTCTGATCAACTTATGGAAGCCCTACAGATTGAACCTCTGTATTTCCTTTCGACAGAAGTCCGATGTAAGCGTGCACATCTAATATATGTATGGTTCGTAGCTATTTAGATAGCTCTCATATATACATTTATTATTTTAGAACAGAACAGAACAGAACATACTTTTTTAAACTTGTACACAATCAGGTACCTCGTTAGGTAACATAAAATCATACAAAACATACATACATGTACATGATCAATGTGGAAACAGTATAGGTCTACTAACAAAATTTACTTAGAAAGTACTGAGAAAGCACTGTAGAATGCACTGCACTGTAGGGAGCACTGTGCATCGTACTGGTACTTTAGCTATTTATTTTATCTGATATAATATTTGAACAACGCTATTGTAAAAAAAATCATTCTTGTGTAGGAGAATGAACTATGCAAGTGTAATTAATCCGGGTAAATACAACAATTAATAAATTCAAGATTGTGACCTATATGGTAGCTTAAAGCATGCTGCAAATAAAGCAGAGCGTGCATTATGGGGCATTTTGCTTTACTTTCATCCTGCTTTAAGTGGCCTTGTGTCTTAATATTGCAGCGGAGAAAAGGTTATTCTTTCCTGCAAACTGCAAACAAAACAAATTCATGGCAATTAAACAAAGAAAATGACAACTTTTAGATAATACTGCCTATATATGTTCATCTGAGTGGCAAACAGTTTGGGGCCTGATCAGACGCCGGGTTACCCAGAGTCCGATCTGGCTCCAAACTGTTTGCAATGAAAATAATAGTTTTTGCATAAACACATTAATTGGGAAAGTATACTATCAACATGAATATGTATCATAATGCATATTTTCTACATCTAAGCAGATGATAGCTTAAAGCATTCTGCAAGTAAAGCAGAGTGTGCATTATGGTGCATTCTGCTTTAATTTCAACCGGGTCTAAGTGGTCTTGTGTCTTCTATTTAAAGCGACTCGCAACCAGATGGTATATTTGCAAAAATAAAATGAAGAAATCAATAAAAGTAAATATGTAGCATTATCGTGCATCTAGCATTAGATGTTTTCCATCGCTTTATCCGTTGCGTCCAAAGATGCAACAGAAATTGATCACAGGCTCAGACTTAAACCCGAGCTTTTAAATTGCAGTTTGCGTGACATTCAAATTGTCAACCCTCGGAAACAAGAATGTCAACCCTTGACATTCTGTTTCTCGGGTTGACAATTTGAATGTCACACAAACTGCCATCTAATATTTATATAATATTTGTCGTGCGAAGTTTCGTAATAGGAGCGGATTTCCCCCTAACCCAATATAACTCCCATAGCTTTTCAGTGCTTTCGACTTGGCTGCTTAAAGCAGGGTGGAAGTAAAGCAGAAAGCGACCGAATGAGCATACGTTATGATATTATTTGATTTTTAGCCTACTTTAAGCAGCCACCTGTCAGGCTCGTATGTCTCTTTACATGTACCAAGACATCGTATGGAACTCGCGTAACGTCGCATTGGCGTCTCAACAGAGTTCAAACTGCTTGACGTCCTGCTTATCCTGGTTTGAAATTTTTTTTTGACATTCTGTTTTCAGGCAGAACTGTATATGTAGCAGACGACAAAATGTATCAGATGAGCTATTACCCAGCATCATTTAACCCATTTGTACTTAGCGTGCTGTTAAAAGGACGTAGGCAAACAGGGTAGACTCTGATCAGACGCCACATAATGCGGCGTCAGATCAATCTACACTGATAGGAATTTCAATATAAAACAACAAAAAACGATTTAGAAAAGGCACCCCTTACATAAAAAATGGACCAATCCAATACACAGCGGCATGGAAGAATCCACTGGCGGAAACTAATGGACTAATGGGTTAAACTGCAATTCTATGGAAGAATGGTTAAGAACGTAACATTTACTGGTAGACTACCATGCGCGTATATTATATACTCAATTCCAAAAGAAACTGTGCACTTGTTATTTTCAAATATTTTAATATCTAGAAGAGGTATCGATTTAAAACTTCGCACACGATATCTCATGTATATTCGCCATCTATCAAAAATAAAATCTATTATTTAGTATGAAGAGATTTTAGGTTATTTGGAAATACGTTATTTTGCATGTTTTGCACGTGCAGTTCAAGGAAAATGCACATGCCACCGAAAATGTGCACGAGTGTAATTCGTATGCCTTATACAAAGAAAAAAACACATTTTACTTCACATGGGTACACAACGAACTTGCTGAGATTGAATGAAAATAGGCAAATTAGAGTCTTTGCAATGCTTGTTCACCACTACAACGTCACAAACGTAAGTAGGACGTTAGAATACCAAAGAAGCACAGTCATTCGGTTGCTCAAACTTTTTCAACATACGAGGGGAATGGCACATCGCCGTATACCTAGAACAGCAGTTCAACAAACTAAACGCGTTTGTTGACGTTACTTCGACGTCGTTTTCAAACAGCATCTAGTTCGGCAATACTGTACGGTATCAGCAGACAGACCGTATTGTGTTGGTTCCGGCACACTCGGACACCCATCCGGGCAAGGGGACCCTTTGTAGGACAGATCTTGCAGCACGTCATTGGGCTGCTCGTTTGCAGCGAGCAAGACGTCATTTCCGTTTAGGACGACAGTAACGGACTCTCTGATATGTCTAATGATATTCTTAGTTACCATGATGCTCGCAGGCGGGCCTATAGGAGAAAATACCTTATGGCTCTTGGAAATGCTCAAACTCAGTGATAGGACAATGTCTCATTCCCGACGTCATTATTAGGCGTCACGTAAGGTATATGCGATGTCTCAGTGCCGCTTGCATTAGGGCAAAGATGGACACATACGATACTGACAAAAAATATCATAAGATTACAACTCAACCGACATTAAATTCCCAAATGAACACAGTCTGGCTCTCAGAGTTACTTTGCAACTTTGATATTAACACTTTGTCTTTTCTCATTTAAAAAAAATCCACTTTAAACGACCGCATCTCAAAATCTGAAATAAGTGCCATATTGTTCGTGAAATGGTCTAAATGTTGGTACCAAATACATAGGCTTTCAGGAAAATACTCAATAAATAATTACAGAAACCAAAGTGCACAGATTCTTTTGGAATTGAGTATATAAGTGTTGGCGTATGAGGGGATTGACTTTTAATTAATATGGAAAGCAGAATGAAAGTAAAACAGAAAGCATCAAAGAGCTTTCTGTTAACTTCCACCTTATTTTAAGCAGTAATCTGCAATGTACACAAAATACTAAACTTATTTTAGTCACGGAATTATACAACTTTGTGTTATATAATTTGATTCCGTGATTTAGTGGTCGTTATGGAGAAGCTTTTGGGGATCTTGTAATAAATATTTTAACCCATTCCCTACAATGACAGGGCTGCCATAAGTTGAAATGAAAAATCCTAAGATTTCCAAATTTGCATTTTTCAAGTGCGATTTTACGAATCGTACCTTTACCCCGTAGCCTTTTTCTTAGGGATGCATGATGAGATGACATGATAATGATTACAGAAAGATGATTTCGGCTTATCTCATTTGTTCCAAAGCAGCCTGTTTTGTTTGCCCAGCTTAACCACAATCGCTGCATGACGATGGTACTAAATGACATCATTTCTGATAACGTTACTATAAACAACGTCATGTTTTGGTGGAAAAAAATACACACAAACTGCAATTATTTCGTTATTTGTATCATGTTTTAATGGTGTATATGGGACAAAAATTCACCATTCGCTTTGTTGATGTAGGAAGGGAATTTCGTCCACTCGGTTCAGACAGAAAATTCACGCGGGGACTAGGCAAGCCTCGTCTCTGGATGCATTTTCTGACCTTCGAGTGAGAATATAAGAATCCACCATGAGTGTTGATGTTAGATAGGAATTTTCAAATGTATATCGGGACGAGGGTGGCCGAGTCCTTGCGTGAAATTTCTGACACGAGGGGGAGAAAGTTCTCATCCTACATCAGCAAAACGAATGGTGGACTTTTTTTAAATCATTAAAACATGATATAGATAACGAATTAATTGCAGTTTCTGTGCACATTTGTTCGCCAAAACATGACGTTGTATTATAGTAACGTCATAAGAAATGACGTCATTTAGTTACCGCATCATACAGCGTTTGTGGTAAAGCTGTGCAAACAATAAAAGACGCCACGTGGAATGGAGGATAGAGTGATTCCCCAAGTGGGGATGTCTCTATCCCACATGGGCGAAAATTGGATAAATTCCTATCCTACATCAACATTCATGGTGGATTCTTATAATCCACTGTACATTTTGTCCGTTTACCCTTCGGTGCCATTGAATCGACTTTGCAAAGTCACCGTAGATATTCCTATTGACACTTGTTTCGATATTTCTTCAGACATCATTTTAAAATAGGGTGATATTTTGTCGGTACAAGGGTGAAAAGATTTTGTTAAATTTCGCGATGAAATTGTGTAATTAATAACAGCGAGATTGACTTCAATCGGAAATTGCACTCTTGTTTTATTGATATCGGTCTATGCTAATAAAGAGTTTGATATCTGGTCAGACTCCAAGCTGTTTGACACATAGCTTTAAATAAACAACATTATTACCATTCTGCCATTTTCTACATTTAACTTTTTATACTTTGCGTTTGGTTTCGTTGAAACGGAAACAATTATAAGAATCCACCATGGGTGTTGATGTAGGATAGGAATTTTTCCTCCGATGGTTAGACAATTCATGCAGGGACGAGGCTTGCCGAGTCTCTGCACGTATTTTCTGACCCGAGGGGGAGACATTCCTATCCTACATCAACAAAACGAATGGTGGATTTTCCCCTCCCATTTAAATCATTAAAACATTGTACAAATAACGAAATAATTACAGTTTGTGTGCACTATTTCCACCAAAACATTACGTTGTTTATATTAACGTCGTCAGAAATTACGTCATTTGGTTACCCGCGCTTGTGGTTAAGCTGGGCAAACAATAAAAGACGTCACGAGGTATGTAGGATAGAGTGATTCCCCATAGGGCCAAATCCCTATCCCAGACAGGCGAAAATGGGAGAATAATGTATTTTCCACTTTATGCACACACTTAACAGACAAAAGTTTCAATACACTTGACAACAACCTTTGATTGTTATTATTATATATTTTATTAAGTATAATTTTCTTCCATAACATCGAAATTAACATAATGGCAAGATGTTTATAATTCAATGTCACTGAATATATCAACCATCTTACAATGCAGCATGCTACGGAAGAATTTGTGACATCTGATGCAAACAGTTTGGATATCTGCTGAAACGCCGGCGTCACACAATCCAAACTGTTTGACCTTCTGCTGTTTACAAGAAAATATAGATAATTAACTCTGTACCTATACCGATCACAACTTCACTTGGTTTTGCAAACAGTTTGGACCCAGATCAGACGGCGTGTCACGCGGTGTCTGTTCTGGATCCATACTGTTTGACACTCGTGTTTTAGGGATCTTTAATTCCAAAATGTACGATCGCATAAATCTAAGTTTAACGAATTTGGCAGACAACAATTTCAAAGCAGACGATATTACAGCAGAATAAGGGTTAAACTTAGAGACAGTTTCCCGACGACACCAATTCCCGACGACACCAACACAGTGTTCAAACCTAGCTATAGGTTGGACAAACCTTAATCCATTAACTCTTTATTACTATACAGTAATAAGTCGAGCACTGTATAACACTATAGTTTTTGAGTGCTTCTATTTTTAAGAAATGAACTGATTAGTTCGGCGTTCAAGCGAAATAAACGACAGAAAATTAGCGGAACTATTGTGATAACTGCCGATAAATTTCTGTCGTTTATTTCGGTTGAACGCCGAAATCAGTTCATTTCTTATATTTACAATATTGTTGCTGTAATTTCTAATATTAAATTAACATTTTGTTAGAACGTATGTATGTTTAATACATATTAGAGGCTAATAACACGAATAATCGGTACCAAGAAGTAACAGCCATGACCGAATTACTGAAGCTGTGTACATTCGAAAGCAAAACAAATAAGTTCAATTATTTACATTCTGACGTCAAGAACTTGACAGTTTGGCGCGAAAATGCCGATTTGATATCATTTGGAAATGACGTCATTTTAAAAGTTGGATAAATATATCGATTTTTTGTCAGAAAGAAATGCAGACAGCTGCTGGTTATACATGTAATACATATCTGTTTTCCAAAGTTAGACGGTATGTTCTAATATGGCGTATTCGAATATCGTTTACCTACGCCTTTTATTACAGCATGCACATCCCGAGATTTGAAAAGCACTTATGGACCATTTACACAAACCACAGTGAAACCGCTATAAACCGTAGCGACAACATAAATGTCCGGTTTGGAGGGGTTTCCGGTTTAGAGGGGTTTTAAACCATAGCTTGTTTCTAGTATGGAAGATAGCTGATCACTTAAAGCAAATTGAAAGTAAAGCAGAATGCGCCTTAAGGCGCATTCTGCTTTATTTTCAACCTGCTATAGCTATCATCTGCTAGAATATGATGTTACATATTCATGAATGTATCTCTTCAGTGTAAGAATAAATCAAATGCGTAAAAGGGCATATTTATGGTGTAATTGGTTAAAAGAATGAAACGGTTGGAAACAGGGCCAAAGTTGTTTTTTCAGGTTTAGAGAGAATTCCGGTATTTAGAGGTTCCGGTTTAGAGGGGTTTCACTGTATATTTATGCTATCAAGTTACAATGAGGATGACGTTATTCTTTCTGGTTTAAACAAAACATAATCATGCACACGTACTTAATTAAACTGTAAAATTGGCAGATGTTTGGATGGCAAACAGCTTGACTGATGAGACGCTGAGTTAGCTCCAAGCGTTATGTAATAGACATTATTGTTTAACACTTTACCCCGTAGTCTGTTTTTAGTTCTGAAGATGAGTAATTTTTTAAGCAGGTTGAAAGTTTTCTGCTTTACTTCCAGCCTGCTTTTAGCTACTGCTATCTTTCAGGATATAGAAATTATTTATCATGATACATGTTCATTAATGTATTAATTTAAACTATTTTCTTCAGTGGAGTAATACATTACATGCGCTTAAAGGAGCTTCTATGGGGATAAGGTTTCAGCACAAATTTATTGAGAAGAATTAACGTCTTCGCCATTTGTATCATAAAACCTTAGCACTAAGCGAATAAATCTACATGATTGCCATCTGGATTTTGAAAAATCGTAATAATGTTTTTCAAGAATTTGTAATTTTCTTTATTTTATTGCATTGTGGATTCTTTTCGTTTTGATAAAACGAGATAGAATAACGTTTCCCTTCCACACAACTGTTTTCAATAAATGATTTACACTCATAAAACGAATTGTCTGAACATTTGAGGAGCCGGACCGTTCAAATTGGAAAAGCGGTTGAACTTGGTGCTATAGGTACATATACTGACCATGTCATAAATGGTGAAGCCTAATACCATACAGTTCGTGCTAGGGAATCACATGTGAAAACTTGTTTAAAAGTGCTAGCTTATTTAATACAGGTAAAGTGTTGAGAATTTTGTAGCATCCGCCTTTGCAGACGACCGACTCTGTGCCCAAACAATACACGGTGGCTATAGGCTGTAGGAATGCTGCTTTGGTCATGAAAGGAAGCACATGGCACTGTGTATCTTCGCAGCTAAGCGAAACAATGTGAATTCTTGGTTTGAACTGACGCATAGCAAAAAGTGCTGTGCGCATAGTTGACAAAACAGTACAGGGAATATTTTCACGGCCCTTTCTTTCAGACAGTAACTGCTGGTGTTGCACTTTTATTTCTTCATCACTGGAGGCATACGTCGACCACAGCAGATTAAATCTCGGTGAAATCACGAAAATGACATCATCATAGTCCTGCACGATTTCCTCACTGACGGACAACCAGTTTTCAGCTGCCCCTTGTGACTTTTTCAGGTTAATGCAAGGATGCGTACATACACTGTAGCCTTTGAGTTCTATCTTACTTTCAATGTGAGCCACTTTGTATGTTAGTCTATCTGGATGAAATAGTATTGCACATCTTTTGATTTGTATATACGGACAGTCGGTGTTTGGTGACTGCAGACGCTCTTCACAGTTATCAGCAGATGTAGATGGACTTTCAGGGCGTTGATTTTGCAAAGTGTTTGATATCAATGTATTATTACCATTGGGTGAAGATTCTGGAATACAACGACACACATAATACATATTCAAAAAATATATATATTCAATTTTAGACATCAACAGGTACAGTGGAGAATCTGTTATTCTTTCCCGTTTAAACGCAAACGTACGCAAAGCACTAAAGCGTAGAAAAGAACAACTTTGGACAATTCTGATAATTCTTGTTTATCTTGGTGGCAAACAGTTTGGAGCCTGATCAGACGCCGGGTTACCCGGCATCTGATCAGGCTCCAAACTGTTTGCACTGCAAATAATAGTTTTAGCGTAAACGCGTTTTATTGGGAAAGAATAACAGATTCTCCACTGTATGTTAGAATGATTAAGCATTCGTATATCTATACAATATCTTATAATAGTTAAGTATATGACAGTAGCATAGGTATTAAGAAATGGGCCTGCAATGCATTTTTATTTTTGGATGGATACGGATTTTCTCATGTTTGGCAAAATCCAAACGGAATTAATTTAAAATTGTCCATATGATGTTTAAAGAACGTCTTGTTGAAGTCTTTAAACAACAATGGTATGTACTATAAAGTAACAGCCCGTCCTTGTATATGTATAAAACTATAAACCTATATTTGAATACGATGAATATTTGGACAAACTACCTAAAACATTGAGAACACCAGCATCGCGCATGAGATTATCGTCACATACCTTAAGAATCGAAACTGTTCGTTATCCTCAAGCTAGAACTGAACTAATATAAGGTTCTGTTTGCAATGTGATAAGCACGACTTAGAAGATGAATAGCCTTTTGTACATGAGTATTTTTTTGTCCGGTATGCGAACTGTAAATACATGTACTAAAGAATGTTTAATATGGCAAGTTTTATTTGAAGCATTCAAACGACTATTGTCAATATCAACTACTATTTAAAGTATCTCGATATGTACAAATGTAATAGTATTTGTGTTTCCCCAGAGACATTATCGTGTCATGGTTCTAGGGCTTAATTCTCATATGGAATTGTTTCTGTATTGATAGACCGAGATTATCCCCTTTGCCAAGAACTAGAAGGAAGGTATGTCGGTGGGGTTGATCCCTTGAGCTGCTTTGCAACGAATGAGATTAGCCGAAATCATCTTCCTGAAATCATCATCATCATCTCATTTCATCATCCCTCATCATTCATTGGCGCTATATGACCTATTTTTTGTGGCAGTGCCGTAAATCCCAGTTC
The DNA here is from genome assembly GCA_922989275.2 of Gari tellinella. NCBI lineage: Eukaryota > Metazoa > Mollusca > Bivalvia > Cardiida > Psammobiidae > Gari > Gari tellinella. Next base: position 61,920,995 of record OV277858.1, read on the forward strand.
ACCCATCCATACATCATAACCGTTTGCAATAGGCATAATTGTTTAGTATAAACACGTTTATTGGGAAGTACAATAAAATGTCTCTATTACGACCACTAAAAGAAAGCTAATTGGTTGTTTAAGGCAGGGAAAAGGGAAAACAGAAAGCTCTCAGAGTAGCTTTCTTTTATACTTTCACCTTGCGTTAAGCAGTCACCCAAATAATTTATATAAGTTATTGGTTATAAAGTTTTACTGCAATAAGATGCTCCACACGCCAAGCGCATGTATGTCCTACCTGTATTGTTTCGAATCGCATTATACCTGGTACGACAAGATATCCCTTGATTCTGGCCAACGCTCGAGCCTGTGGGTTACAATCAACAACCAATTACAAAGAGACGTGTTATACAATTTACCCTTATAATGGGCTTATTCCATAGTCTGTTTCTATGTTTTGGAGACAGATGAAACACATAAAGCAGGTGGAAAGTAAAACAGAATGCGCCGTACGGCGGATTCTGCTTTACTTTCAGTCTGCTTTTAGCAACCTCCTACTAGAATATAGAAACTATTTCTTATGTTGCATAGTCATAACTGTATAAATTGGAACTGATTTCTTCAGTGGAAGAATATATTAAAGGGGTATAAATGTGTAGCTATGGATTAGATGCTAAGTCTCATTATAACTTCCACTCAACAGCAAGCTTATTGTGTGGTATTTGAGGCTGCTTATCCGTTAGAACATTGTGTAATACCGAATTAGTCGGCGTATTATCTGGATCCACACTGTTTGCAACAGTTGTGACAAATACGATTCTGTATTACAAATACTAAGACTACCTGATGATCCGTCCCGACGATGGTGTATTACAAATACTACAAATACCTGATAATCCGTCCCGGTGATGGTTAACTACAAATACTAGTATAGTGTTCCCTCTCTACAACAGCCCTCCCAACAACGACTCTCTCCTTACAACGACCCTTGCCGCTGTTCCCAAAACATGACATCTATGTCCTACCTTTTCATAGCTGCAATACCGTCTGCTTAAATCTGACGTCTGCTGCTTTTCTCAAAGTAACGTATAAGTGGACATTTTGATAGAATAAATATAATGACGAGTGAAAAACAGCTTGAATCCAGATGAGACGCCGCGTGACACGGCGTCTGATCTGGATTCAAGCTGTTTGCAAATGTAAGCCACGTCTTAATATTCACTCCCTATAACGACTCCCTCCGAACAACACACAATCTCTGTCTCCCATTGTATGGTGTTGTAGAGAGGGAGCACAGTACCAGCTACTGAAGATCTACCCGAGGATGGTGAATTACAGATACATGTATTATCAAATACCTGATGATCCACCCCGACGATTGTGTATTACAAATACTATAAATTACCTGATGATCCACCCCGACGATTGTGTATTACAAATACTACATTTACCTGATGATCCGTCCCGGTGATGGTTAACTACAAATACTAGTACCAGTTACTGATGATCTACCCGAGGTTGGTGTATTACAGATATAACAAATACCTGATGATCCACCCCGATGAGTGTGTATTACAAATACTATAATAGCCGATAGGGTGCCAGCCACAAACGACGCCACAATAATCACAATGCCCCATGCTGAAAAATAAATAAAAAAATTGACAAGTGTCTGCTATCATACTAATCAGATGACAATTTGACATAGCAGAAGGTTCAGTGCGAAACTTTCTTCGCTACTTTTGTTCATGTAATACGCATTTTGATTAAATGTAAAAGCTGAGTTTAATTGTACAATACTCATAATTCATATTGATCCAAACCTTTTTTGACACTTTGAAAATGCAGATAAATAAAATCTGAGAACATCTATTGCAGATGATAAATATTTCAGGTAACAATTATATCAGCGCGTTTTTAAGGACATTCGCGCCCAATTCTTGCGAAACCTAGCGGTTTGTACCCAAGACCGATAATTCATTAATCGTTATTCAACCAAATAATGCTTTTCGGTTACCTCCTGTAGGTACTTTCGGTTTTAAACAATCTCTATTAATCGCGACAAATTAACGGACCAAAGCCTGAAATGGCACTGGAAAAGGAAGTATGTGAAACGTGGCAAATACTCTATCAAATAAGGTTACGGGGATGATGACCGAGGACTCCGATAAAAGTGAATATTAGCACGAACCCGATAATAAATAAATAATAATAACACATAGAAGAAGCCGTCTGCTTATTTATACCTGTAGTATATATATATGAAGAGGACTTTAGTTTCAAAAGAAGCATTCTAACCTAAAGCATTTATTGTGTGAGGTTTGATCAATTTCTTTCGGATATATTTTAATTGAATGAGTGTTTTCATTGAATTAGAGCCATAAACAATTACGAAAAATGCATATATTTCAGGCAACAATCTATACACTTTGCATAATACTTTTAGTAATCATCACTTTTTAACTGTTTTAATGTTTTTTGCTCCAATTATTACTTAACATTATTTCAGAAAGCCAAAATAATGCATGCCGACTCTTTGCCGAGAATGGCTACATTATACATTTAAAATGCCCATAGACAAAAAAGAACATTATAACCTATGTTTTTTTCTTTTTACCATGGTACTAAGATATGTTTGAAGAACCTATGTAGAACTGTTCATAGAGATCCTATCCAGATTTTATTTGGGCGCGTATGTCCTTAAAGGTTGAAACGTCAGACTATTATATCTATGTATGGACTGAAATTGCAAGTTTGATACTTGTTATCTTATGACTGTACATTCTTTTTTTTACGGCTTCTAAAGATAAGATTTGTTGTCTTTTTTTTAATATATATAAGTGCCGTCTTAACTTTCTTAACCCATTAGTGCCCACGATCCCATATAAGGGACATATGCAAACAGTGTAGACTTTGATCAGACGCAGCAAATTGTGGCGTCTGATCAAAGTCTACACCGTTTGCTGTTAAGAATTTCAATATAAAACAAAACGAAAAAAAAAAAATTTTTAGATCAGGCACACCTTAGATATAAAGCAAATGGACTAATTCAATATATAAGCATGAGAGACTCCAGGGAACTAATGTGGTCGTCCCGATTGTAACATGAAGTATAGGCCGATTTTATTGACCTGGCAGGGCGGAGTTTCGATGAGGACCATTGCATTTCAACTTAAGAAGCGAGAGCACGTTTGCTTTATTATCGGACTTTACCGTTGTCGTCTGCCGCTTTTTTTTCTCAACGTAACATGTAAGTGGACATTTTGACAGAAGGAATATAATGACAAACAGTTTGAATCCAGATCAGACGCCGCGTTACGCGGCGTCTGATTTGGATTCAAACTGTTTGCAAATGGAAGCAAAGTCTTGATTCTCCCTCTCTATAACAACTCCCTCCGAACAACACACGCAATCTTTGTTTCCCACTGAGTTTTGTTGTAGAGAGGTAACACTGTATTTTCATGTTGATATGGCTGCATGCATACATTGTGTTTCTCCTTGTTAAAAGTATCGAACAACAACGATATATTACGGAACTGTTCCGTTCACCCCTAAACCTCAAATGTAAATTAGTTTATCCTTGCCGAAGGTAAGCTCCGCCCTGCCAGGAGAAAAAAATCGGTCTAAACAGTACATTTGTGATATGGGGTATTTACATGTTGGAAAATCTTTCGTTGTTGCCATGGACGTTGACTGTCGTGGCAATGTCAGTACAGGACTACGTCCATTAAGAACAACATCCTTGCATACCCTTTTCATAACGAGCTCTGTGGTCAGACTACCACACCAAAACGTTACCTAGAACAGAATGGTCGAGAAATCTCGTGTAATATCGTTATAAGTGTAATCTCGCGGTATTAACATAACGTTTGTAAACAAATAATTATTTTTTTCAGTTTTTTTTTAGCAAAACAATCTAGTATCAACAAAACATATAATACTTAATTACGAATCAATTTGAAAGTACAAAAATGTACTTTCATTAAAATGTGCGTTGTATTCAAATACTACAGAAATGTATAAACCTGCTGAAATTGTAATGATGTCGTCTGTAGCATGTTTTGTGGTGTCTGATCTGAATCAAAACTGCTTGCAAATACCGTCAATACTGATTTTCATTGTCGAAAGAGTAATACATGTACATGTATACGCAGCCAAAAATAAAGTGCCCACTTTTGTATTCTAAATTATCAGCGTCTCTTACATAAACTGTATTTATATTTTTGTTTTATAGAAAGTGGCAGACGACATGAAAAAAAAATGTGGCTACATAATTGGCCTATTATAGTAAAAATAAAAGGTATATAACTCTTTTTCTGAAAACAGCATTTTTGCTTAGAAATGTTTCTCACTAAAGGGAAATAATGGTGCTTATAGTCAGCAGCTAGAACTTTTTCTTACAGAAAAAAAATCACATTAGACTTTCATTAATTACAGTATTCATGGCGAAATCAAGACTAGAAAGTCTTATAGATCTAATATAAAATTACCTTCCTCTGATTTAAAATAAGTATGAACTTCAAGTATTTCATTTTCATTATGTGTCGTTTATTCTGAATGTTTTACTGGAATACATTGGTTGACGTATGAGCCTGTAAAGTATCAAACAAAACTGGAGTTGAGAAGGTACTTTAAAAGATATGGAGCTTTAAGATTTACTTAATGTAAAGTCAATGTAAACAGCGGTTACTTTCTTTTTTGGCTGAGTATATCTACCAGTACAGCACTCCCTCTCTATAACGAAACCCAATGGAAGACAAAATTATGTGCGTTGTTCGGGGGGAGTCGTTATAGGGAGGGCTACATTTGAAAACAGCTTGTATCAAGATCAGACGCCGCGTAACGCGGCGTCTGATCTGGATTCAAGCTGTTTTTCACCTGTCATTAAGTGTTTTTTCCTGTCAAAATATCCATTATGTAATTTGAGAAAAACAACACCACAAAGCTGTAAAAGCGTAAGACATAAATGTCCTTTTTGGGGAATGCGGCAAAGGTCGTTGTAAGGAGGGGTCGTTGTTTGGAGGGCCGTTGTAGGGAGGGATCACTGGATATGTTTAATTAATCATACTTACGTTGGCAATAAAACCTTTACCGTCACCTGTTCCAAGAGTTTGGTATTCGACTTTGTCCTAGAATGATAAAACTTTATTTTGTATTTTGTGAACATGTTTGAAATCGGAGTATATCTGATGTGACTGCATTCGTCCGGCAAACACTCATTCTGACATTGTACAAAAGCTTTAACCGTTCAACTGTCAATGCACCAAATGTTGGCCACCTTTCACTACAATCTGCTGCGGTGGAATTTAACAAACAGTTGAGTAAACTAACGTTTGACAAAGATTCCGCAGTTGCAATGCGGTGTTAATTAAATGAAAGATTATATTTCAACGGAGGATCCCTTTTCCGTGAAGGACAGAAAAGATTAGGCATACTATATTGTTTGCGATCACAAATTATAACATACCATGGTTGCGTTAATCTGCGTTCGTTCAGAGTCGCCAATGAGCTGTCCGGTGAGTTTGTCTTTGACCTCGATACGATAGCCCGATACGTGCGGTTGTCTCACAAATGCAACAGTTACAAGACCGTGGATGTCTATAGACGCATGAGCACTTTGCTCGGGGCATTGACATTCTGTGGAAATACATGGTTGATGCTTATTAAGCGTTTGAGACGAGATCGTTGATGGAACCGAATTGTAAATCTGATCCGTTCTTATACAATGTTTGAGATTAGTATGAGATCGTTGATGGAAGAGAATTGTCAATCTGATCCGTTCTTATAAAGCGTTTGGGATAAGCCTGAAATCGTTGTTGGAAAAAATTGTAAATCTGATCTGTTCTTATATAGCGTTTGAGATAAGCCTGAGATCGTTGATGGAAGAGAATTGTAAATCTGATCCGTTCTTATAAAGCGTATGAAATGAGCATGAGATCGTTGATGGAAGAATATTGTAAATCTGATCCGTTCTTATAAAGCGTTTGAGATAAGCATGAGATCGTTGATGGAAGAGAATTGTAAAGCAGATCCGTTCTTATAAAGCGTTTGAGATAAGCACGAGATCGTTGATGGAAGAGAATTGTAAAGCAGATCCGTTCTTATAAAGCGTTTGAAATGAGCATGAGATCGTTGATGGAAGAGAATTGTAAAGCAGATCCGTTCTTATAAAGCGTTTGAAATGAGCATGAGATCGTTGATGGAAGAATATTGTAAATCTGATCCGTTCTTATAAAGCGTTTGAGATAAGCATGAGATCGTTGATGGAAGAGAATTGTAAAGCAGATCCGTTCTTATAAAGCGTTTGAGATAAGCACGAGATCGTTGATGGAAGAGAATTGTAAAGCAGATCCGTTCTTATAAAGCGTTTGAAATGAGCATGAGATCGTTGATGGAAAAGAATTGTAAAGCAGATCCGTTCTTATAAAGCGTTTGAAATGAGCATGAGATCGTTGATGGAAGAGAATTGTAAATCTGATCCGTTCTTATAAAGCGTTTGAGATAATCCTGAGAACGTTGATGGAAGAAAATTGTAAATCTAATCCATTCTTATAAAACGTTTTAGATAAGCCTGAAATCGATGATGGAGCCGAATTGTAAATCTGATCCGTTCTTATAAAGTGTTTAAGACAGGCCTAAGCACGCTGATGGAAGAGAATTGTAAATCTGACTGTTCCAATAAAGCGTTTGAGATAAGCCTGAAATCGTTGATTGAAGAGAATGGTAAATCTGATCCGTTCTTATAAAGCGATTAAGGTAAGCTTGAGATCATTGATGGGAGAGAACTGTTAATCTGAAACGTTCTTATAAAGCGTTTGGGGTAAGCCTGAGATCGTTGATGGAACCGACTTGTAAATCTGGTCTGTTCTTATAAAGCGTTTGAGATAAGCATTAAATCGTTGATGGAAGAGAATTGTCAATCTGATCCGTTCTTATATAATGTTTGAGATTAGTATGAAATCGTTGATGGAAGAGAATTGTAAATCTGATCCGTTCTTATAAAGCGTTTGAGATAAGCATGAAATCGTTGATGGAAGAGAATTGTAAATCTGATCCGTTCTTATAAAGCGTTTGAGATAAGCCTGAGATCGTTGATGGAAGAGAATTGTAAATCTGATCCGTTCTTATAAAGCGTTTGAGATAAGCCTGAAATCTTTGGTGGAAGAGAATTGTAAATCCGATTAGTTCTTGTAAAGCGTTTGAGATAAGCCTGGAATCGTTAAGTATACTAACTTACAATGCGACTTATATGGCCCCAAGCTGCTTGCAATTGACAATATTGTTTGAGCACTTCAGAAGGTGTTTATTTGGAAATAATAACGTTTCCCCCCACTGTAAGGTCCCTCTTGTGTTTTTGCTGCTAAGGTTTATAGTCTCATATAAGCTTTTTCAGATGCGTCATCCCATTGTCACCAAGGCAAGGTCCTTTTTTTCGTTACAGACTTATTTATACATCCAGTAAAACCTCTCTATTACGACCATTAAAGCGAATATGCTAATTGATTGTATAAAATATACAGGCGATAGCTTAAAGCAAGGGGGTAGTAAAACAGAAAGCTCCTGTAGGAGCTTTCTGTTTTACTGTCCTCTTGCTTTAAGCAGTCACCTGCTTTAATTGTCTAATATTTACAATCGCCCATTCAATTCCATAGACAAAAACGGTGTTCATTTCGTATAAACACCACTTTTCGATAGGGCGGGACTTGTGGAAAAGTTTCGAAGGGGAGGCGGGGCATATGCTGTTTTCATTCGCGAATTAATCTTTGGAACTTGTATTTACAATGGTCCCATTCAATTCCATAGACAAAAACGGTGTTCATTTCGTATAAACACAACTTTTCGAGAGGGCGGGACTTGTGGAAAAGTTTCGAAGGGGAGGCGGGGCATATGCAGTTTTCATTCGCGAATTAATCTTTGGAACTTGTATTTACAATCGCCCCATTCAATTCCATAGACAAAAACGGTGTTCATTTCGTATAAACACCACTTTTCGAGAGGGCGGGACTTGTGGAAAAGTTTCGAAGGGGAAGCGGGGCATATGCAGTTTTCATTCGCGAATTAATCTTTGGAACTTGGGAAGCAAACATTTGGCGGATTTTTTCAAAACTTTTGTTCTCGACTAATATTCTTCTTTATTAATGAAAAATATGAAAGAAAACGGACATACCTTATAACAACAGCGGCTATAATCTGCGTTTCTTTATGACAAAAAACCCGATATATTTATCCTACTTTAAAATGACGTCACTTCCAATGACGTTAAAAATCGGCATTTTTCGCGCCAAACTGTCAAGTTGTTGACTTAGAATGTAAATAATGGGACTTATTTTTCTGCTTTGGAATGTACACAGCTTCATTAAATCGGCCATGGCTGTTCCTTATAGGGTACACAGTATTCGTGTTATCTACCTCTAATATGGATTAAACATATACAATCGACCTAACAAAATGTTTATTTAATGTTAGAAATTACAGCAAATATATTGTAAATATAAGAAATGAACTGATTTTTTTCGGCGTTCAAGGTATTTGCCGATAATTTTCTGTCGTTCATTTCGCTTGAACGCCGAAATTTTTTTTAAAACAATTCAGTGGTTGTAATAGAGAGGTTTTACTTTACATCCACGGATCATATCATGGATCATGGCAGAACAATATACATGCATAATGTCAGTAATGTCAGGTAAATGTTGTGACTAACCAGTTGATATGTCATGTTTCTCACGTGAAATATCGCAGCCTCTCGCTAATGGACGGTCGACAACTGTTACTGTGCCAATGTTGTCAGGCTCCACCCGAAGACAATCGAATTTGAACTGGTGATGATACTTTACTACCTGAAAAAAATGAATATTGAATTGAATATTGAATTGACTGACCGATACTTTAGTACCTAAATAAATGAATAGATAGATATACGAGTATAGATTTATGTCAGTAAAAAGTGTACACAACATGGCAAAATAAAACTAAGGTAACATATATATAAGAGTTATGTAATGCGCACTACAGTATACACCAAAGATGACACAAAAAGGACAACATTTTCCTGATGTCCATTGTGGTCCTTGAATATTGAATTGAATATTACATTTGACTGCATGATACCTTACTACCTGTCGACGATAAGACATTGATGTGTCTGACTGAGCGCTGGCTGAGGCCTTAGTTTTTCACGGTTCCAGATAAGATGAATATTTGAAATACTGACATTTTAATGTCTAAGCTAAATTCTATGTTGTGACTATTCAAAGAGACGATTCTAATAAGAAGTCACAACATAGGGTTTGGCGTAGACATAAATGAGAAAATGTTGAATTATGTTGTTTACTCACTTTTATCTGGAGACCTTGCCTTTGGCACACTACAGTGGAGAATACGTTATTCTTTCCCGTTTAAACGCAAACGAAACGCAAACGCATCAAAATAAAACGTAGAAAAAGACAACCTTTCGACAATTCTGACTATTCTGTTTCATGTTAATCTGAGTGACAAACATTTTGGAACCTGATCAGGCGGCGGGTTATCCGGCGTCTGGTCTGGCTCCAAACTGTTTGCAATGAAAAAAACAAGTTTTAGAGTAAACGCGTTTATTGGGAAAGTAACGTATTCTCCACTGTATAGGTACAGCGCTCCCTCTCTACAACAACACCCAGGGCGTGTTCACCTGAGACTCGCGAGTCTAGTAGAGTTTACCAAATGAGGTAAAATGGCGCTAAAATCTGAATGCGCACGCACTTTTCACCAGAACGACAAACCCTTCAGACGAGTAAGTAATGGCTCAAATTAGATAGTCTGGTACCCGACTATTGGGATTTTGCGTTGTCATTTTCTGACGCCATTTTGTAACTCGACTAACACTGCGCAGGGACTGGGTTAGCCTAGAGTTCGGTTCAGAGGTCATATGACGTCATTCGAGTACGAACGCGGTTTGTTCACCTGTAACCTGAGGAACTATCGACTCGAGGATCTCAGGTGAGCACGACCATAGTGGGACACAACAAATAGGTGCGTTTTCGGAGGGAGTCGTAAAAGGGAGGGAAATTTGCTTACATTTGCAAAAAGCTTGAATCCAGATCAGACGCCGCGTAACGCGGCGTCTGATCTGGATTCAAGCTGTTTGTCACTTATCATTGAGTTGTTTCTGTGGAAATGTCCATGATGTAATTTTGAGAAAGATAGCAGACGACAGTTTAAAGCAGACGACATTGCAGCCGTGAATAAGTTTGACATTATTGTCATGTTCTTGGGAAATGCGACAAGCGTTGTTGTTAGGAGGGAGTCATTTTTGGGAGGGCCGTTGAAGGGAGGGAGCACTGTAGTAGGTGGTGAAAAATAGCATTTTGTGCATCAACCTGTTCAGTTTTCACAGAGTACATTCAACTCCATCATTGACATGACTTCATTTGCTAATTTTGCATTAAACAATTGTCACCTACTTTCATTTCTACAAGTTACTCGGCGTCCGATCAAACTGTTTACAAAATATACCTTTGTAGCACAAGAGGTTTACAAACGTGATTACGCGTCGCAACAGGACTGTGTCAACATGTATAAACAAAGGAAATATGTAAGATTACATATAACAAAGGGTATCAAATTTTTATGTTTCTTATCTGTGAATCTCTTCCTTACCTCTCTGTCTCTTTTCCCAAACTTCAGTTCCACACATATTTTATCTGGCTTTATTATCCGAAAGCGCCGTGCAGCAAATCCGATCTTGAAATACAGCTTCCTGTCACATGGTATTGTTTCGTCTGCAAACAATTAAACGTAAAATAAAAAGGAATAATTCTGTTGAAACAGGTTATGTGAAAAATATTAGGTCGTTTCATAATACATGTACAGCGTATGCACCTGCCTGCTATTGCATACAGGTCTATGGTTGCATATATCAGCCACCACTTAACCACTTAATGTTTGCCAACAGATTCGTGTTAACACTTCACAGAACAATTGTGTGATTTATGCCACCATGTATACCATTAGCAAGTAATAGATACACGACGGGTTTCGCCTTAAAAGTGTAGGGTATTGAATCGTAATAAGACTGTTTTGCAAGGACGGCAACAAAATGTCCGAGGCGAAGCCGAGGACATATTTGTTGTTCGTCCGAGCGAAACAGTCTTATTACGATTCATACCCTACACTTTTAAGGCGAAACCCGTCGTGTATCTGACTTATACGTAGATTTTAATAAATATCTTACACCTAGTCAATAATGATTGCGGTCAATGTAATATAGCAAATTAATATATCTATTTCTAAACTATTAAAATTCACGTAAACCAACTATTATTTTCATTGGTCCTTTTTATACTTTGCACGAGCATTCCGTGCAGCCTGTGTGCTGGGTCATGCCGTAAAATATACTACTACGTATTTATTTATCTGCGCTCAGAATGAGTATTCAGCTAGTATAAGGTAAGCGCTGTATTTAACAATTTAGATGACATCTTTTTTTAAGCATTTAGTTTTAAGGTCAATAAATATTTTATCATTTTAGCCCGATATAATTCCTTTTCCGCTCCTTATAACCAAACCAAGGATCAGATATTTTTCTCCTGAATAGGCACACTATTAAATAGCGTTGTTTACTCTTGCACTGTCATATTGTCGTCTGCTTTGAAATTGAAATGCACTTATTTTCCAACGCAAAGTTTCGGGATATGATTGCACGAATAAAGTGTCTATCAGTTTGGATCCTGTTCAAACGCTGAGTTACTGTGTGTTTGATATTGATCAAAATTATTTGCGAAAGTTCGTTATCCCTTATCGTGCTGAATTGCCGTCTGCATCAAACTTATCGTCTGCGGAGAATCTCAAAATCTTTCTTATACTTTCCAAATTGAATCAAAAATGAAAATCAGTGCTAAACATTTGGATCCAGATCATATGCCGCGTAACATGGCGTCTTCTATGGATCTAAACTGTTTCCAAATGTAAGACAAGCGGTACTCACAGTGGAAAAACGTTATTCTTTCCCAATTAACGCGTTTGACGCTTAAACTATATTTTCCATTGCAAACATTATGGAACCAGATCGGACGCCGGGTAACCCGGCGTCTGATCAGGATCCAAATTGTGTGCCATTCGTTTGCGTTTCGTTTGCGTTTAAACGGGAAAGAATTATGTTTTCTCCACTGTAGCATAACAAGGGGTCAATTCCCGGGCATTGCAAGAGTTAAACCGATGACCGCATGCTCACCACGTGCACCACGCCCGTAAAAAGTATCCGGTAACAGAAAGTAAAACTGTCCGGTAACAGAAAAAAGTGTCCGGTATCAGACGTAAGAGGACACTTTTTGAATAGCTTTGCGGGGGGTATCTGCGTATAATGTTTATTTATACATGTTGTTTTGAGAAAGTCAGCCTATTGTACTGGAAATTTTGGGTCTGAAAACCTATTTATGTACATTTGCAAAAGAGAAAAAGAAAAAAAGAAAAAAAGCAAACGTTGGCTTAAACTTTCAGGGCATGTCTTATGTTGCCAACTCCGCACGGGTACATAGCTACAGTGGAGAATCTGTTATTCTTTCCCGTTTAAACGCAAACGTACGCAAACGCAAAGCACTAAAACGTAGAAAAAAACAACTTTTGGACAATTCTGATATTTCATGTTTATCTTGGTGGCAAACAGTTTGGAGCCTGATCAGACGCCGGGTTACCCGGCGTCTGATCTGGCTCCAAACTGTTTGCACTGCAAATAACAGTTTTAGCGTAAACGCGTTTATCGGGAAAGAATAACAGATTCTCCACTGTATACACAAATGTCGGCACGTATTATAGGTCTGTCTTTCTTGTTGTGTCTGTTTTACAGCCTGGTAGCAGTTATTCTAATGTGTATAAGCACATAATAGGGTAAACATCAATTCTAAAGAAGTCTATTTTACACAAACTTGGTTGTCAGCACTTTAACTCTTACTGTGCCTAGCGCGAATTGGCTCACATTTGTAAACAGTTTGGATCACACCAACCGCCGCGTGATCCATGATCTATTAAAGCAGACGACAATGCATCGTGATAAGAGTGAACGCAACTGGTGACTGTGTTTAACTGCTGCAAACAGTTTTGATCCAGTTGAGATGCCGCTTAATCCAGCGCCTCCTCTAAATCCAAACTGATCGACACACTGACGACAATAATGTAGCCTATCAAAAGTTAATACAGTCGAACTTCGATATCTCGAACACGGTAAAGTCGAACATACCCGTATTTCAAAGTTAAAACGCGGCTAGGCCGCGTTTTAACATTGAAACACGGGTATGTTCACCTAAACCGAGCTTGAAATCATGTTTCGAAATATCGGATCTTTCGAGTTATGCGAGTTCGAGATATCGTAGTTCGACTGTATGTCAAAGGTGTTTCACTCACTCCAAACTAAGTGTACTGTCCATGCTGTATTTCCGCCAGGTCTGAACACACCAACACCGAACTTTGCAGGCTGGAGACCAAAAGAATTGGCAACAGGGACCCGGGCTTGCAGACTACTGTAGTTGCACACACGTGCTGCTATGGTATACACCGACTGCAATATTTAAGTGTAAATATTCGAATTTGAGAACAATCAAGACTAAATGATTAAATTACATCATAAGCGAACGAATGTTCGATGAGTACTGTAAACCCGGTTTTATTCACGAGAATATAGTTTACGCGTTAATTCGCGAATGTCTCTAGTTTTGAAAATATGTGATTTCTTAAAACAGGTTGAAAGTAAAGCAGAATGTGCCTTAAGGCACATTCTGCTTTACTTTCAGCCTGCTTTAAGCTACCACCTTCTAGAAATATTGCATGATGTCGTGAATTAATACAAAATCGCATTACGCTTAATATTCATGACGCGAAAAATACCTGTTTTACAGTATCTGATTATTTCACCATTCTTTATGCAATTCCAAACAACATTCTTAATCTCCTCATGTTTTACAACAAGATACAGTAAGAAAGGCACTATTTTCTTATGTTGACCATGGGAGATGGTGTTTAACACACTCAATCCTAGTGACAAGTATACTCGTCATTAACAAACAGTGTACATTTGAAGAGTACATTATTAGTTATACAGTTTCTTCACAGGGTACATGAGGATTTTTCCCGGCTGAGGAAAACCATATTGCCCGAGCCATTAGGCAAGGGTTACATGATTTTACCAGCCGGGAAGAAATCCTCATGTACCATGTTAAGAAACTGTATAACGAATTTATTATACTGCAAAGTGTTCATTATACAAATGAAATAATTCGGAATTTGTCGTGCACAGCGCTCAAGCAAACAGTTACAAAATCGCGTCAAAACATTATGGCGTTGAGCGTAAATGACGTCATATGTTTATGGGGGTTGTTATTCAAAAGAAAAATGGGCACGCTCGTATACATATACATGTAGACTTCGGCGTCAAACTTTCCAAGAAAAAATGTGACTGTTGAAAGATCCCGCCCCCGATTAGTTCTTATCCGAAATGGTCTCAAAACGGATGATGCACGATTGAATGCACTCAATTGGTATTCATGTAAGTGTAATCCATATTAGAGGTTGTTAACACGAATAATGTGTACCCTGAAAGGAATAACCATAACGGCCGTGACCGGCGTTACTGAAGCAAAGCAACAAAATGAATCGCCGAGAGCAGATTCATAAGCCCCGCGTCCTCAAGACAGACAATAAACTCAAGACAGACATTGGTCAATATGGGTTTGCTGACGATTACAAACAGGCAGAACCACATACTGAGCTACGAATCAGAAACAGGACAATGACACCCACGATCCATTAGGTACATGTATCTGGAAATATTTACTTTCCCCCATTCAATTCCATTGAACAAAATGACGTTAATTTTATATAAACGCAATTTCTCTTGGGGCGGGACTTGTAAACATCTTTCCGCAGAAGACGCGGGGCTTATAGTCTGCTCTCGGCGATTCATTTTGTTGCGTTGCTTCAGTAACGCCGGCCACGGCCGTTATGGTTATTCCTTTCAGGGTCCACATTACTCATGTTAACAACCTCTAATATGGATTAAACTTACATGAATACCAATAAAATGTTCATTTAAATTGAAGCAAATATATTATAAGAAATGAACTGAGGTTTTTTTTGGTGATTAAGCTAAATAAACGACAGAAATTTACCAGCAAACTCCATAATTTCTAACAACGACAGAAAATGATCGGCAAATTCCATGAATCGTATAGGCGATTCATGGAATTTGCCGATCATTTCTTTCGTTTATTTCGCTTAAACGCCGAAAAACTCAGTTAATTTCTTAACTAACCACGTCAGCTAAACAACACACACCTTAGGGAAGCTGCTTCCAAAACGCCAGAAGAAGACGCTAGTCTTTTACAAACATAATTAAAGAACAAAAAGGTTCCACGGAACATGTATTTAATACAAGCGATAGTGAAGACACGTACTTCAACTTAAGTGATGTAGTTAGCAACAACAATCCTGTTTAAAATACAGTGCTCCATCTCTAAAACAGCCATACGAAGCTCCTGTTCTTTGGTATCTAGACTTATACACATTTGAAAGATTATTAGGATTATTGAACAATGGTTACATCTTAGACGAGTCGTTTGTTAACCAGCTCTGTTATAGTAGTGTCATAAGGTTTTGAGGTACCAGCACGGAGTGTTGCAGAGTGTGCCAGTTTGTGCACAATGACTGAGGACTGCAATAGCGTGATTGCAGTACGGAACATAACCAATGAATGATTTGGTCTTACGATCTACAGTGCATGTCTAGGACATGCTTCTCCCCTTCAAGATGCACAATTCTACGGACAAGAGGAACCAGGTGATACACCCAACAGGATTGTGGGCGTTGTTTGGAGGGAGTCGTTATCGGAGGGAACTTTGCAAACAGATTGATTCCTGATCAGACGCCGCGTAACGCGGCGTCTGATCTTGAATCAAGCTGTTTGTCACTCATCATTAAGTTTTTATGTCAAAATGTCCATTACGTAACTCTGAGAAAAACAGCAGATGACAATTTTAAGCAGACGACAATTTTAAGCAGACGACATTGCATCCAGACAATGGTGTGTGTCAGTCATGAACCAAAACGTAATTCGACAAGCTATATAGCGAACAATGATTCTAACCAACAAAGAAATATAATTTTCTTCGTTTGAGTTTACGAATTAGAAGTAAATTATTTTCCCTTTGAATGTATACCACTCCGCTAGGTAGCGTCATGTGCAAGTGCACGATGTGTTCGTGCCTGTTTAGGCTATTGTAAGTCATTCAGCTTTGGGCAGTCGATGAGAACAGTACACTTTAATTTTGTTTAAATTTTGTATTGTTTATGGTAAATTGAACCCAACAGAGAGGTACAGGTGTTTATGCATATGTGATGATTTATAAGCGCTCAACGGTATTATCAATAAGGTTTGACCTGACGGTCATCACTTTCCGTCAGCTTTCGTTGGTACAATCGGTGGTACAATCGGGAGTTTCCGGATACTTTATTGATATATACCTTAGCCGATACCAAAAGTCACTGTGTTGCAATAGCTGAATGGATAGCGTTAATGACTCGTTGTGGAAGGGTCATGGGTTCGATTCTCGGTACTGTTTTGTAAACTTCGGCTGTAAATATTTTTTAAATAGTAAAAAATTAAAAGTTAAGTATGCCTTAAACGATACTAAAATAAATCAGTCAGCAATTTTTTTGAAAAACGGCCTGCTGCCTGATGCCTTTTGATGCTTGACGAAATACAAAAGTAACGCATAGTGCTTTCTGGGAGTGTTTTGCATAACGTGGTGTTCTTTGGACCAGTTTTCTAGCCAAGTTTTTCCTAGGCAAGTAGCACTGTACTCTATTTCATATACATGTACATGCAATTACATGAATGTCATGGTTTGCATGCGTCTATCCGCATTTTTAAAAAAAATACATGTACATATTCAATAAATAATACAAAACTCTACCGGGGATCGAACCCAATGCCCTTACCTTGGTAGCGCGGCGACCTTACCACTGAGCCATCACCGACTGTATTTATCTATAACCGATAACAATATTCCAGTTCGAGTCACCGTTGAATTGTCTATTCTCAATACACTGTAGTTGTTTTCGGAAGCTAACGAATAACTTACGGAAAAAAGACGGAATATGCATGAACCGTCAGGTCAAACCTTATCGACAATACATCGTATATCAAATGTTTTATAAATAAATTATTTTATCCAGTATTTTCATCGCTAGTCTATACTGTTCGCATACATAATTTGTTAAAGAAGATGAGGCCCGACATCTACGTGGTATTGCTTTATGCAACTCGATACTTGCCATACGGGTACCATTTTCCAGAGTTTTTTCTCTTATGAGATTTTTATCTCTGGTTTTTGTATGGGCGAATCGACCACATCGCAGACAAATTATGTGACAAAGTTATGTTTATTAAGTTTTCTTTAGACCTATTTTGACGGATTTAATGTAAGACTCGCTGTGAAGGGACAATCTTTAATTGAACCCTATTGTATGGGAATTTGAGTTTTTTTTTAGAAATTTGTGATAAATTTCTTAATACATGTATATGTACATGTATATTTGGGCTGGTTTTGCTCATAAAGTTTACGAGTCGTTATTCACATGGTTAAAGCTGTAGTCCAATAATAGATGTATGGAATTAGTTGATATGCTGTAACGAATACTTCAATCGGCTGTCCAAGTGCTATCTACAAATTACAATGTAATTCATATTCAAGTCTTGTTGTCTTTCATGTGTGAGTGGTGTGTGTTTGAAGGGAATAAACATGTCCTTTATCTGCGTTATTTACCCACAAGTCAATACAATTGGACCTTTTAAAAAAAAAAAAAAGAAAAAAAAAAAGGAAAATAAAATTTTGATTCGAATGAGACTCGAACCTATGATCTTTTGATATTTAGTCAACCACACTACCGACTGAGCTATCAGCACTTAAGTAGAATGGTGGTACATGTATGAGCTGGGTGCTGGGATCCTAACACCTTTTATTCATATGCTAATCTAGGGTCAGTGGCGATACGGAGTACAAAACGAATGATGTACGTTTTATAATTTTCATTAAAATTAATTCAGATAGCACAGCTAGTATAAGATTGAATGAAGAATTAATTATTATGATATATTTCCACGTAACCATGTGAATTTAAAAGCTTTTTGTATTACTTTCAGAATTTATATTAACTTGCTGAATGTTAGAAATATTTTATTTAAGATGTCATAAATTTCCTTTCTGCTAATTTCATTGAAAAGTGCAATACTTGCGTTCTTTGAATAGATTCCCGTAAGGGTAATCCCTGACGCCTTTGGTGTCATTTGTATTTGTATGTACCGGTCTTGCACCGACGGGGTGAATTAGACTGTGCGTTTGCTGCTCTTTTACAAGAGCGGCAATCGAGTGCCTGACTATGTCTGTAAGTCACTCGGCTTCTTTGAGTGCTTGGTTATACCTGTAAGTCACTCAGTTTTTTTCCTTTGCACCATTCCTTTAAGGGGATAGTGCATCAATGGATAGAAGTCTGACATATGGTCGTCGGATTCTTCCAGTTCCAACTCATTCCCAAAATGGTCTGCTTTATTTCTGCGTTCGATTCTCAAAGCTTGCTTAAATCAAACATAAATATTTCTTTTAAAGCTTTAGTTTTGAAATACATGTATGTTTGTTCTGAGTAATGATAAAACGTCTCTAATACGACCACTTAATTATGCTAATTATTAGGGTTTTACAGTAAAACGTGGAGCTTTCTGTTTCACTGTCGACTTTCTTAAGCTGTCACCTGTCTTTTAAACACTCAATTAGCCTTCTTTTTGTGGTCGTAATAGAGATGTTTTACTATTTATAGCAACAGAGTTGTGTTCGACTGATTAAGAGATTCCACTGATAACAGTGGAACCTTTGAATCCCGAACACCTATATTATACTTTAAATAAACATTAAGTGGCGAGATGCTTTCCGTTGGCGCAGAAATTGAGTGTAACCTGTCACGAATTCGCCTATAACACCCAGATGCCCGTTGCGTGTTATTATCCCTTTCCCCCCCCCCCCCCCCCCACCACCACCTTTCACGAAAACGTAACACAAACACATAGTACTAACTCGCATTCCGTCTAAAAGATGTTCGAAGAAAACAAAATGTTGGGGGAGGGGGGATTTAATTATAATCAGAAAAATGTCGTTTTACGGTTTATCCTTTTTTTTTATTTATAGATAACAGTGGTGTAGATATTTGTGTGTTGTTGAAACCTGTGCTTTGTCTATATTAGTGTTTTCTTCTGATCTGTCCAAGTTATGTTTAGATTGGAACATTCTAAAACTTTAAAAGGGATGAGTTTTCTCTACATCCAGTTAGAGATACGAATAGTTGTAATTTGTGTGCGTAATGTCACGGAGTAATTAGAGCTCGCTCTAATTACTCCGTGGTAATATACAGTAGAGGATACATTATTCTTTTCCGTTTAAACGCAATGCACTAAACTGGGGAAATTTACTTTTAGAAAGGTTAACTATGATTTTAATCTGAGTAGCAGACAGGGGTGCCTGGTTTAAATTTTCATTTTCGTTTTGCTTGATATTGAAATTCCTATAATGCGGCGTCTGATCAGAGTCTACACTGTTTGCCTTTTTCCCTTTTGTAGGATGGAATAATACAAGAATGAGGAGAAGGCGTTATTCTTTCCAAATAAACGCGTTAAAGCTATTATTTCCATCGGAAACAATTCATATCTTGCAGTCAACAATGAGTGGTCATTAAGTACTTTGTTGTTGATTTAAACAAAATTAAGGCTAAAAGATCATTCAAATGTCTCTATTACATGAGATAGAAACACATAGTATCCCTTTCCCACATAGAAGCGACTTTTAGCGTATTTAATTTATTCCTCCGCTGAACAAAACAGTTCCTATTTAAACAGTTTTAAACATGCGCCATAAGATATAATGTCTACATATTAGCAGATGGTAGCTTAAACCAGGCTGAAAGTAAAGCAGAAATCGACTTAAGGCGCCTTCTGCATTACTTTCAACCTGCTTTAAGTGGTCCCTTATTTTCAATACTAGAAATAGGCAATTGGGTAAAGGGGTATAGATGCTTAACGTTGAACCTATACATACCTAGACATTTTTATGAACACTTTGTTGTATTTGCATATTAAAGGGATACATTGCCAGTAAGTAGTTCAGTAATAGCGGAAACACTTAATATGCCAGTGTATTTGGGACAACTGTATGCATGTATCATAGCCAATAATGCAGACGCAGGTGAAACACACAACATCTATAAGTGAAATTGGCAGATGCAAAAAGACATTTGCCCTCATCTCGTTTAGACTTTTTCCATAAATAAGTTCCCACCCTGGAAATCTGGTTTTTTTTGAGTATTTGAGCTGTTTAAGGTACACAGGAACCTGTCGGTTAACTTAAAGTCACTAAAGGTAAATATCTACCAAAAGCTGATTTAATTTCCGATCAGAATGAGAGGTGAACTATCATTTACTTCTGATTTGATTTTGTTGCTAAGTATCTTTAGAACACTAGTGAAAACCCAAGACTAGTGTTCTTAATAATGTTGCCATGGCAATGTGAACATCACATGGCACCATGACATGCTATCATTTTTTAGAGATATCATTGGTGATTATTAAACATTTGGAATTGTTAAGCTAAATCAATTCTTAGTAAAATGACAGATGTGTAATAATGAAACTAAAGTTATTCAAAACACCATCTCCGTAGATTTCTATGTTACTCTTTTACCAACATTGTAGATGTGAAGAGTACATTTGTCCTATGCAAACAGTGTAGAACCAGATCAGAGGGCTCCTATATATATGAACCCTCTGATCAGGGTCTGTACTGTTTGTCATTTTTGCAATAAATTAAAAAAACAATTTCATCAGCTCTAACTACTAACTAGTCCAAGAGAGACAAGACTGTATTGTAAACTGGAACTGTCCACCCAATACAGTAAAACCTCTCTATTACAGTGGAGAATCTGTTATTCTTTCCCAATAAACGCGTTTACGCTAAATCTATTATCTGCAGTGCAAACAGTTTGGAGCCTGATCAGACGCCGGGTAACCCGGCGTCTGATCAGGCTCCAAACTGTTTGTCACCAAGATAAACAAGAATGATCAGAATTGTCCAAAAGTTGTTCTTTTCTACGTTTTAGTGTTTTGCGTTTGCGTACGTTTGCGTTTAAACGGGAAAGAATAACAGATTCTCCACTGTACGACCACTAGAAAAGAAGGCATATTGGTAATATAAAGCACAGGTGACATCTTAACCCTTTCACTACCAACATTTTCGTGAGATTTTTACCCCTTCACCGTTTGATTGTCGTCTGCTTCAATTTTGTTGTTTGCAAGATCGTTTCAAAGTAAGATTCAATATAGTATGATCTGAAACATATCGATACGAGTGCAAAACGATTTGGGTCCTGAACAGACGCCGCGTTACGCGGCGTCTGATCAGGATCCAAATCGTTTGCAAGCGCGCTTTTAGGCGTCATTGAGAGTGAAAGGGTTAAAGCAATGTGTTGCTTGAACAGATGATGCTGGTGATAGCAAATGTGTTGTTATCGATGATGATGATGATGACAACGACGATGCTGACGACGATGAAAGTGGTGATGACGACGGTGATGGTGTTGATGTTGATAACGTTGATAAATGGTTGTGTTTTGTTGATGTTAATTATAAATGGTTTGAAGAAGTTTCATACATACGTCGCTGGTACTCAAAGACCTTAAACAGGTTTCGTCAACATAGACTAGACGATCGCCGTTGAAATGCTTTAAGCTCTCTGTCCCCTTGAGCAATATCAATACAAAGAACAGATCCAGTAATGTGACATCACCTATGTTCCATTGTCGCAGCATTGTCGACGTACCTAGAAACAGTTTATATGCATGTACAGTGCTCCCTCTCTACAACAACATCCAATGGGAGATATGGATTGAGTGTGTTGTTGTTTTGAGGGAGTTGTTACAGAGAGGGAAACATTAAGACATTGCCGACACTTGCAAACAGCTTGAATTCTGATCAGACGCCGCGTTACGCGGCGTCTGATCTGGATTCAAGTTGTTTGTCACTCCTCGTTGTATTTCTTTTGTCAAAATGTTCACTTATATGTAACTTTAGAAGAAGGTACAAATTTGTCACGTTCATTCATGTACTATACTATAAACACAGTTTCTAGACCTAAAGCAGATGATAACTGAAATCAGGCTGAAAGTAAAGCTGCTTTACTTTCATTCTTATTTAGTGGTCACATATCTTTAATACTAGAATTAGGCTCTGGAGTAAAGGGTAATAGATGCAAGTTGCATTACAGCTGTTGTCCTCCATTACTTAACTCATACCTGCCTGAAACTTTAAATGGACAATTCCAGTTTCCATTTAAGTCTAGTCCATTTCTGACTTTTAAGGGTTTTTTGTCAATGTTTGGCATTATGACAAACAATTAAGACCCTGATCAGAGGGCTCCTAGGAGCCCTCTGATCTGGGTCTTCACTGTTTGCATAGGACAAGTGTACTATTCAAATGTACACTGTTTTCAAAGGATGCCAATATGCGGGACTAGGGTTCAAAGGGTTAAACTGCTACCCGTTATTAACCCTTTCACTCGCAATGACGTCATGAACCGCATTTGCAAACAGTTTTGATCCTGATCAAACGTCGCGTAACGTGGCGTCTGATCAGGATCAGAACTGTTTGCCACTTGATTTGAAATTATGTCAGCTATACTGCCTTAAATCTAACTTTGAAACGATATTGCAAACAACAATATTGAAGCAGACGACAATATGGCAGTGAATCGGTTAAAAATCTCACGATAAATTTGATCATGAAAGAATTAAGTCTATATATTATGTTTCTACCCTGATCAGTTGCCGAGCAAATCGGCTTCTGGTGAGAGTTGAAACTGTGTGTTAATTTATTGATGCATATCGATATCGTAATGCCTGTATATATTACGATATGGTCTGGGCATTTATTTATAACTTTCTTTTTCATCATTAATTAACGCGGCAGTAAAGACGTTGTCGGGGTTGATATAAATGTTACTAGTGTTATTGTAAATAGTTCCCACATCTATTGTGTCGTTTCGTAAGAAGTACTTGGAAGTGGATCCGCACTAACAAAAGCAAACAGTTTCTACCCTCATTATTCGCCGAGCAAATCGACGTCAGACATGAATGGAAACTGTTTGTATTTACTGATGTATATTGAGTCGTAATACCTACAATACTAAAGCGGGTCTAAATAAGGTATTATTGTTGTTATTATTACACATGTATGTATTACTATTATGTCACGTTATTGTAACATTGTGCACTGCTGTATATTCAATTCAATTCAATCGTTTATTGCATAAAATAATAAACCAGCATGTTTAGAAGAAGGTCAACTATACACAAGCAAAACATGAACTTAAAAAAGAGCTATAGGGTCGTGAACGGTGAGTTAGTGGTTTACAGAAGTGCATAAGTATACTGATTTGTCAGCTCTTTAACCCTTTCCTGATCAAATTATTAGGGATATTTTTATCCCTTCACCGCTTTTTTGTCGCCTGCTTCAGTATTTTTGTCTACAAGACGCGTTTTCAAAGTTAGATTTAAAGTTGTATGACTTAATAAATATCGATAAGAGTGTCAAACAGTTTGGGTCCTGATCAGACGCCGCGTTGCGCGGCGTCTGATCAAGACCCAAACTGTATGCAAACGCGCTTTAAAGCGTCATTGAGAGTGAAAGGGTTAAATGTTCGTGTATCTGTATTCAAAAGTCAGGTATCGCTATCGAACATATGTCTGAGTACGAGTATATAATTATGTTTGATAAAAATGCTCTCCGTAATGGGAGAAACAAAGATATGAATGTGAATCCACATGTGTGATTGTACGAGTTTGGTATTCAATTGACTCAATGTCAAACCACGATATATATGACACAAACACATGATTAACTACACTAAAACTTCTCTATTACGACCACTAAAGTGTGTTAATTGCCAAGAAATATTATAAAAATGTTTGAGCCAATAAATTATGTTATGTTATGTTAATTATTAGGTTTACTGAAATTTATAAACACGAAAGTGAAGACGTTATATACTAATTTCCAATCGACGCGTTTGTGCTAAAACGATAATTGGTTTGTCCATTGCAAACAGTTTGGAACCAGATCAGACACCAATAAATCGGCGTCTCATCAGGCTGCCATAAGATTTCAATAGTTAACAGATATGCAATTGTCTGTCATTTCTTACATTTTATGCATTATGTGTTGTTTCGTTTATATTTGTTACTTTGTACAATTCAAAACAAATAACACGAAAATCACGTACCTAGATATGTTTATCCGTAATAATTAAAGTTTGACACTTTTAAAACACTTAAATACGTAAAAGTATGCATTGAAAACCAGTGGGCGTGAACAACAGGGTCATCTTTGACATGGCAAGGGGGTTTTGTCATATTTTACATAAGAAAGTATGCAAACGGACAGCTCTTCTATATTCAAGCAGTGTCCATAACATAGTTCTTATTCCAACATCGCATAAATTCGCTGATAATATTGCAAAACACAAACTAATTTAGTAAGCAAGTAATTAATGTTTGTTTTTTCAAATAGCTAAAGAAAAAAATCAAAACCATTTTTCATTCGCGGATCTAGGTAGGACACGGTGCCAGAACATCCCCTCTTCCGAGCTGTATGAAAATGTTGGGGAACGTGTGGATCGGGTGTGTTGGAATGAGCGTGCTGATGCGTGCTATGATATAGGGTGTGTTGGAATGAGCGTGCTGCAGCGTGCTATGGTACAGGGTGTGTTGGAATGAGCGTTATGCAGCATGCTATGATATATGGTGTGTTGGAATGAGCGTGCTGATGCGTGCTTTGGTACAGGGTGTGTTGGAATGAGCGTTCTGCAGCGCGCTTTGGTATAGGGTGTGTTGGAATGAACGTTCTGCAGCGTGCTTTGGTATAGGGTGTGTTGGAATGAGCGTTCTGCAGCGTGCTTTGGTGTAGGGTGTGTTGGAATGAACGTTCTGCAGCGTGCTTTGGTATATGGTGTGTTGGAATGAGCGTGCTACAGAGTGGTTTGGTATATGGTGTGTTGGAATGAACGTTCTGCAGTGTGCTATGATATATGGTGTGTTGGAATGAGCGTTCTGCAGCGCGCTTTGGTATAGGGTGTGTTGGAATGAGCGTTCTGCAGCGTGCTATGATAAGGGGTGTGTTGGAATGAGCGTTTTGCAGCGTGCTTTTGTATAGGGTGTGTTGGAATGAACGTTCTGCAGCGTGCTATGATATAGGGTGTGTTGGAATGAGCGTTCTGCAGCGTGCTTTTGTATAGGGTGTGTTGGAATGAACGTTCTGCAGCGTGCTATGATATAGGGTGTGTTGGAATGAGCGTTCTGCAGCGTGGTTTGGTATAGGGTGTGTTGGAATGAGCGTTTTGCAGCGTGCTTTGGTATAGGGTGTGTTGGAATGAGCGTTCTGCAGCGTGCTTTGGTATAGGGTGTGTTGGAATGAACGTTCTGCAGCGTGCTTTGGTATATGGTGTGTTGGAATGAGCGTGCTACAGAGTGCTATGATATAGGGTGTGTTGGAATGAGCGTTCTGCAGCGTGCTTTGGTATAGGGTGTGTTGGAATGAACGTGCTGCAGCGTGCTATGATATAGAGTGTGTTGGAATGAGCGTTCTGCAGCGCGCTTTGGTAATAGGGTGTGTTGGAATGAGCGTGCTGCAGCGTGCTATGATATAGGGTGTGTTGGAATGAGCGTTCTGTGGCGTGCTTTGGTATAGGGTGTGTTGGAATGAGCGTGTTGCAGCGTGCTATGATATATTATGTAATAGTATGAGTTATCTTATTTCTCAAAATCCAAAGAACACATCACTTATTTCCAACTGTTTTAACTCATTGACCCCGGAACTTCAAATGGACAGTCCCGATTTCTATTCAGGAATGGTCTACATTTTACTATTCAGGGTTGCTTTCGCAATACCTGTACATGTAAATTGAAATATGAAAGGAGAAAGCTTCAATAGGAACTTTGTGATTTCCTTTCATCTTGCTTTAAGCTGCCATCCATATTTAAAAACCATCAATGAACGGTACTATGTAAAGGAACATGTAGGGTGTTTTCAGGCGCTCTGTGGGTAGACAGATTAATGATTAATTATGTCACGTCCGCGTCCCACTGGGAAAAATAGCTTCATCCGAGCTTGACTCTTCACTCGCTTATGAACAATGCGGACATAGTTCCTAGATATACTGATAAAGCAAAGTATTCTACAGTGAAAGAAAAACATATTCTTTTGGAATGGGACAATTCTTTCGCGACCTATACTTGACTTTGTACAAAAGAGTAAAAACTATATACAAGACCTTTTGAGAGTCTTTAATGCTGGTACATGTATATGCTTAATGTACGATCATAAAATTGTTTACTTTATTTGAGCAGTCACTTGTCTAAACCCATTACCCCATAGCTTGTCTCTAGTTTGAAAGATAGGTGGCTATTTAAAGCAGTTTGGAAGGAAAGCAGATTATGCTTTACTTTAAGCCTACATTAAGTTACCACCTGCTAAGGTGTAGACAATATATCAGTTGGTACATATTGGTGGCTGTATAAAGTGCGACTATTATCTTCAGTGGAGGAATACTTGCATAAAATGTGTATTTATGGAGTGATGGGTTAAGAAACATCAAGGTTTTGTCAATAAATGGTCGCCGATCACAAGAGTGACTGTGCATTACGTTGACAGGTTCGTCAGGCTTAGTGAAATACATTGTCCGTGGACAAAGCATGAAGAATAAAAGAACAGATTGGCTGATTACATTGGGCAACACCTACATGTATGTCTTTCCCTTGTCCACGAAACTAAGAACATTCTGTTTCTAGTTTTAAAGAAAAATGATCACTTAAAGCAGGTTGAAAGTAAAGCAGAATGCGCCTGAAGGCGCATTCTTCTTTACTTTTATCCTGCTTTAAGCTATTATCTGCTAGGATATAGAAAATATTCCTTATGATACATATTCATAACTGTATAAAAGAGAACTATTTTCTTCAGTGGAGGAATAAATTATAGGCGTAAAAAGGCGTATTTTTGGGAAAATGGGTTAAGCGCGTTAGAAAAGAAAACGCATTGCATTAAGAGGTAGAAAATGTTAGTTATTCTGTCCATTTATTTTAACCTGAGTTGCAAACAGTTTGGCGCCTGATCAGACGCCGGGTTACCCGGCGTCTGATCCGGCGCCAAACTGTTTGCACTTGAAATAATAGTTTTAGCGTAAACGCGTTTATTTGGAAAGAATAACTATTCTCCACTGTAAAGACAAGTAAAAAAACACCAAGCGATAATGCATGATCTTTATACAATGATTTATTTATGCTTTTCGGTGGATTACCACGAAATAGCAGTGGATGATCACTTGGTAATCCACTGCAGTGGATTATCACCAATCGCTTTTTATTATGAATTTTCCCCGTAGGGCTCCCCAAGAATCGTAGTCAATCGTGTCTTATCGTTAAATTCCGGCAGTCCGATTTGTCGCGAACTACTCACCGGAAGAGCACGAATCCAAACTCGGGAGCAACGAGTGACGTCATTATACCGCCAACTGTCACGCGCATGTGTTCGACATAAAACGTGGGGCTCAACACGGGATAAATAATGTACGTTCGCTTTCAATTTTTAAACAATTTCGTTTAAAAAGTGGCTTAAAAGCATAAATAAATAGAATAACTGTGTTTTTTTCAGTGTAAGATCGAATTTAATCCATTTCGTGAACATCAGACTGTTATATTTTCACTCGTGGCTTCGCCACTCGTGAAAATATAACGTCTGATGTTCACTCAATGGATTAAATTTCGATCTTACACTGAAAAAAACAGTTATCCTCTATTTAATCTGAGTAGCAAACAGATCAGGGATCTAATCAGACGTCGGGTTACTCGGCGTCTGATCTGGCTCCAAACTGTTATCAATGTTCACATGCTTTTAACATGATCTCGATTTTTTGGAAAGAATAACGTCTTCCCCATTGTACTTCAGCTTTTAAGGTTGAGAACCTCTAATGAGATCGGGTCAGTATCGGTCAATATCGGAACTCTTCGGAGAACGATCGGTCGTTTTCGTCAAATTCCCACATATTTCGAAACATGCTAATATGCATGGTTCGGAACAAGCCAGCAGTTGACGAGAATGACCGATCGCTATATACGTAGAGTGCCGAGTTTGGTCCGATCTCATAAGGGGCCGTTAACCTTAACTTGCTCGTACTATACGGTTACCAGCTTAAGTGCCGTCTGCATGTTAATTTTTCAAGTTTATTCTAATAGATTTGAACGGAAATATTTTATAGACGTGGAACATAGTTTGAATCCTGATCAGACACAAATCCACTGATCCGACCCTGCTCGTCTTATATGGAAGCACACTACAGTCGGACCGAGTTAACTCGAACTCATCCAAGTCAAAATAATTTGTATTGCTACAGTTGAATTTCAGTTTTTAACTGGCTTAAGTCGAACATATCCGTATTTCAAAGTTCAAACGTGGAAATGTTCGACTTAAGAGAGCTCGAGATATCGAATTCCAGTGCAGTCGGGCTAAGCAGAAGAAGGGGTAATCATTGTTCAGTGGTACAGTCAAGCCCCTCTATTACGGCCACTAAAACGAAGGCTAACTTCTTGTATAAAAGACAGGTGGCAAAATCACAGTAAAGCTAAAAGATCATAATGAGCTTTCTACTTTACTGTCATACGGCTTCAAGCAGTGGCCTGGCAACCACTTAATAATTCACGCAACAGAGAGCTTTTTAACAGTATACAGTAAAATCTCTGTATTACGGCCACTAAAACGAAGGCTTAATTGGTTGTTTAAAAGACAGGTGGCAGCTTAAAACAAGGTGACAGTAAAATTTTAAATGCTAAATCTGGTTGCGACCTCTTTAAGCAGTCACCTGTCGTTAACACCGTATAATTGATACAAATTGTCGTCGTAATAGAGAAGCTTTACAGTATACATTGTACATATATTTGGACATTTGAGAAGGTGTAACATGGCTTCTGCCTCAACACCTCTTTTCTTCTGAAATATGGAAATTAGGTATTATTTCCTTGTTTTTAGAAATCCTAATAAAAATGGGTCAGTTGCGGAAGATGATATTGTGTTCATGTAAACATGTGTGAGCTAAAGTATTTACATGTACAGTAAAACCTCTCTACGGTGTTCCCTCCCTACAACGATCCTCCCTACAACTATCCTCCCTACAACGATCCTCCCTACAACGATCCTCCCTACAACGATCCTCCCTACAACGATCCCCCTACAACGATCCTCCCTACAACGATCCTCCCTACTACAACGATCCTCCCTACAACGATCCTCCCTACAACGATCCCCCCTACAACGATCCTCCCAACAACGATCCTCCCAACAACGACCCTCCCAACAACGATCCCCCCTACAACGATCCTCCCTACAACGATCCTCCCTACAACGATCCCCCCTACAACGATCCTCCCAACAACGATCCTACAACGATCCCCCTACAACGATCCTCCCTACAACGATCCTCCCTACAACGATCCTCCCAACAACGATCCTCCCTACAACGATCCTCCCTACAACGATCCTCCCTACAACGATCCTCCCTACAACGATCCTCCCTACAACGATCCTCCCTACAACGATCCTCCCTACAACGATCCTCCCAACAACGAATCCCGCCTTACAACGACCGTTGCCGCAGTTCCCTAAACAATACAATTACGTCTAACGCTTTTACTGCTGCAATATCGTCTGCTTAAAATTGTCCTCTACTGTTTGTTCTTAAAGTTACATATAAGTGGATATTTTGATAGAATAAATATAATGACGAGTGACAACAGCTTAAATCCAGTTCAGACGCCGCGTTACGCGGCGTCTGAGCTTGATTTAAGCTGTTTGCAAATGTAATCCAAGTCTTAATTTTCCCTCTCTATAACGACTCCCTCTGAACAACACACACAATCTGTGTCTCCCATTGTTTGTCGTTGTAGAGATGGAGCACTGTATTAATATTTACGACCACTAAAGACAATGTTAATTGGTTGTAGAAATGACAGAAAGCAATGTGAAAGTAAAACAGAAAACTCCTACAGAATTTGTTTTTGTTGTTGTTGTTGTTTACTTTCAATGGCATGTCCTATTGTCCATAGCAAACAGTTTGTATTCAGACAGCGAGTATCTGGGTATAGGCTGACCCTTTTCCACATATATTTGTCAGTATGTACAGTGGAGAATCTGTTACATTTGTATTCTTTCCCGTTTAAACGCAAACGTACGCAAACGCAAAACACTAAAACGTACCCGGCGTCTGATCTGGCTCCAAACTGTTTGCACTGCAAATAATAGTTTTAGCGTAAACGCGTTTATTGGGAAAGAATAACACATTCTCCACTGTATATTACCATAATTTGAATAAAATTGTTATATGAACGTCTGTACAAATATTCGGCAATAAAATACATACATGTATATGTTTAAACTAGATCTCATTTTAGTCGATTATAGCCCTATTTCAAAGGTAATAAATTGACCCCTGAATTTTTAATGCACCATTCTAGTTTCTTTTTTAAGTCTAGCTCATAATGACCTTTAATGGGTGACCTTTGAAATAATTTGCAAAATGACAAACAGTGTAGACTCTTATAGGAGGTCTCCTGCAGCACAAGCAAAAACGTGACACTAGGGTCAATGAATTGAAAACATCATTCTAGCTCAGATTGCAAAAATTTTAACTTAGAATACGGATACATGTATATGTTTAACTATTTAAAATGAGACTGGATTATCGACATTCAACTTTAGATTGAAGTTTGATTTAAGCTAGTTATCAACATTAGGCTGTTATTTCAAAGACGGATTCTAGGTAAGCCTGTGTCACCGTGGCCTAGTGGTTATAGTCACTGTGACTTACAACCGCTATGCTCCTCACCGGTGTGGGTTCGGATCCCATTTGGGTTTTCTTATGTGTGAAAGACTTCCAGCTAGCTTGTGGAATGTCGGAGCCGAATTGTGCCTGAAACGGGGCTTCAGAGGGATTCATCCACATGCAATTAGCTGGACTTCGCCAAAGCACTGAAATAATATTAAAGCGACGTAAAATCATAACAAATACAACCCCAAATCAGGGCTAGCATTCTTTGTAATAAGTAAAAATAGCCATCTGCTACAAAAACAGGGACTTCTATCAGTAGATGTGATATTGAACCCTTTCACCACCATATGCGACTTAAATCTTATAATGCTGAATTGTTGTCTGCATCAAGTAAAAGGCTTTGTTTATTATAGTGTCACCCCTATTGAAAGGACCAGCCAGTTTGGCTATACTTTTTGCGCGCACAGTACCTCCCGAATTCTTTCTCTTATTGTCGGGCGCCTGGCAGAGACGGGCCTACCGTAACCATTCGTTTAACTAGCTGGCGGCTCATCAACCGGCCACATCAGTCCAAACCCCGTATCCCGCTCCGGGATTCGAACATTCGACCTCCCGCTTCCGAGGCGGACGCCTTAACCACTAGGCCACGGTTATATCATCTATGAAAACAATTATGAATGTTTATCCTTTTTAAACTTGAGGGAATGTTAGCATGACTGTGGAAAAAAGTTTTGATCCAGATCAGACGCACATGGGTCCAAGTTGTTTGCAAATATTAGCCAATCTGTGCGAAACACGATAAGGAATAAGTCGATATTGCAAACCGTCAGACGCAGCACTTATATAAATATCTTCAATAAAAAATTTCAACAAAACATTATAATAAGGTTGCAGACGAAAAAAAGTCTGGGTCATAGTATACTCAAACTACCATCATGGGAATCCGATTCTGAGGATTCAAAATCACGAAGTATTGATTTACACCGTGAATATCATTGTTAACAGCTTGGATTCCTTTCAATAGCAAAGGGAGGCAACCGATCAGGATCAAAACTGTAATTTATGGTAAAAGAAACTTTTAGAATTCGACGACCATATGTCGGACTTCTGTTGCTTGCACCAGTTTTGCAAATGGTAGACTTAAAAGGGTAAAGAGGAGCACAGCCAATTTCATTGTGAAAAAGGCAAATGCCAGAGGCGCATTCAAACAACACCAGCTGAAAGGTTAATTGGTCCCACAAAAGAGACATAATTATGTTCTATACAAAACAGTAATGCTCGTATTAGATCGCACGTACATTATATCCAAATTCATAATAATTTTGAAAAGATTTTCTTAATCATTGAAACGCTTAAATAAGTATCAAACTTTTGCAAACTGTACATTATTAGTGTTCGATCGTTTTATTCTTTATCGTTCTACTTTTTTTTTTAAATTTATTGAATTGTAATGCGTTGCCATGTTCGTACTATATACGTTTTGCAATGAGTATAAATTTTTCTCATTTACCCGGATTAACAAACACAGTGTCGTGAAATGATATTGTGATTGATATCACTAGGTAGAAAACTTAAATATGCGTCGACTTATCAAGCATTATCAGCTTCATGTCATGGTTTCTAATTATTAAGGATAAAATACAATGTCAATCCACAATGATTGTGCAAATACTCTTTACCATCTATATGTTTTCTAGAATGAAAATCATATTATATATACAATTGTTTACTTTATTAATTGGACGAAATGTCGGAAGCTAGTGGATACTATTACTTTCGAAGATTTCGGGGTACGCCCGGGTGATGGTTGCAAAAACTATAGTTTTCGTTATTTTAAAGTATATAAGTAAGAAAGGGAAAGGGAAGGGGAAGGATAGGAGGAGTGAAAAGAAAAGGAACATTTAACACATGCACTCGGGATCAAGTCAGTCATTCAAATCCCCTTCAAATTTTCTGAATTGTCATATATGCTTTTCCGTTCACATTGTCAACACAAACCGTATTGAATAGATTATCCCCCTATTTGAGAACACCTGTTCATCCCTTTACGCCATAGCCCTTTCGAGCCATTGCCTACTTCCAGGATTAAAGATAGATGTCAGCTTAAAGCAGATCTAAAGTAAAACAGAATGCGTATCCAGTGACACACGAATAGGCGTGTAAATAGGTTGGATTCATGTTAAAATAAATGTAGCGAAAACAAAGATTTGTGTTTTTGAAAAAAGACGATCAGCTTTAAATTTTGAGTGGTTCATAAACAACGAGAAAATAGAAGTTGTTGATTAATTTTTGTTATTTGGGTGTAAAATTTATGAAAACTGGAAATCTAGTCTATGCTTTTAAAGCATTAAAAGATCAGGCCACGAAAGCAATGTATAGTCTTTTATATTTATTTCGGAAAATAGAATTAGATGTACGTACCAAACTTCTACTTTTTGACAGGATGGTTGTTCCTATCATTACGTATGCATCTGAGGTTTGGGGTATATACAATTTCAAGGAGATAGATAAACTTCATATAAAATTTTGTAAAATCACACTTGGTGTACGATCTCAGTCTGTAAATTATGCAGTTCTGGGAGAATTAGGTAGATTTCCGCTTTCTGTTATATGCATAGAAAGATCGTTAAAATACTGGTTGAAAATCAAGAAATATGGTGATAATATGAGTACTGTTTATAATATCTATAGAGAGCATTGTATAACTTTGATGGGAAACAATAAGAGTTGGGGTAGTCATATAAAAAGAAAATTGGATAGTTTGGGTTACACGTTTATTTGGGATAACTTGGATACTACTGCCAATTACTTTCCTGCTATACAGAGGAGAATAAGGGACAATTTTATCCAGGAATGGCGAACATCAATAACAAACTCACCAAAACTGAAATACTATGTAATGTTCAAGGAATCATTTGAAATGGAATCTTACCTACAAAATATAACTAACAATTCTTTACGCATGCATCTTACAAGATTTCGTATTTCCTCGCATAACTTGGCTATAGAAGCTGGAAGATATACTAATATTGATCGTAGAAATAGAGTCTGTATCTTTTGTAATCAAAATGCTATTGAATCAGAATATCACTTTTTATTAATATGTCAAAAATATAAACAAGAAAGAGTTGAAATTTTAAAACATATTTCATGGTCCTCTCTAAATAAGTTCATAAAATTGCTTTCTTCAAAGAACAAAAAAGTTCAATTAAACGTAGGTTGCAATGAATATACGAAATAATGTAGTTGCAGTTTGATAATATCAATAATATACTATAATAGTGTATATACAAGTTATAATATTTTCAGTTGAATGTTTTGTACTTGTAAAATTGAGTTGTTAAGTTGAGTTGTGTTTATGTAAATGTCATGGTCATATTTCACGTTAATTGATCTATTGTACATGGCCAATGGCGCTTTTATGTTGCCGATTGCCAATAAAATTGAGTTGAGTTGAGTTGAGTTAAGTCGCTGACGTCGGGTGTTAAGTGGCTGACGTCGGGTTTGACGTAAAATTTTGACGGCACGACTTATACATCAGAAAAATAAGACAGCATACGGATAATTTCATTTTTATGATTTTTATAACACTAGAAGGTGAACTTAGATATTGGAAAAGTATCATAGTTCATTTGAATATTTCAGTTAACTGGGTTTTTTTTTAAACATACACTAACATGAAAAAGTGAAAAAGCTGATAATTCGTCGTTCGTTCGTTAACGTCGTATATTCGACTGATAATTTTATAAACCACTAACTCACTCCCAGCGCTTACTCACAAGGGCTGCCATTTCTCCGGATTTTTCCTAAATCTTAGGATTTTTTTCTAGTAGTACATGGTAGCTTAAAGCAGACTGAAAGTAAAGCAGAATGTGCCTTAAGGCGCATTCTGCTTTACTTCCAGCCCGTTTTAAGTAGGCACGCGTCAACAAAATTAGAAACAGGCGTTTGGGTAAAGGTACGATTTGTAAAATTGCACTTGAAAAATGCAAATTAGGAAATCTTAGGATTTTTCATGTCAACTTATGGCAGCCCTGACTCACCCTACTGTGTCTTTGCTCCTTTCTTGAAAAGGAGTTACAGATAGATCGACTGATAATGTGAAGTTGTTTGTTTGTTTGTTTGTTTGTTTGTTTGTTTACTTCTTTCTTTCTTGAAAAACAGCTACAGATAGCTCGAATTTTCAGGTGAAATTTATTCTTATTTATTTCTTTGTTTGATTTGCTACTCCCTCTCTTGAAAAGCAGTTATAGATAGTTCGACTTATGAGTTGAACTTGTTTCTTGCTTTCTTTTCCTTTTTTCTTTCTTTCTTTTTTCTTCCTCTTTCTTTCTTGAAAAGCAGTTATAGATGGGTTATAGATAAATCGACTGGTGAGATGAATTTGTTTATTTATTTATTCATTTCTTTCTTTCTTTCTTTAAATATTTCTTAAACTTTCATAAAGAGCAGCTGAAAAAAAGATCGATTGATAATGTGATGTTCTTCCTTTTCTCTCCCCTCTCTCTCTCTATAATTATATATATCTTCCCGCTCTCGCCCCCCCCCCCCCCCCTCCCCCCTCTCTTAAAAAGTACCTCCAGGTTCCTGTCTCGACAGAACAGTACAAACACTGTTTCTTTCCAAGTACAATCAGGACCTGGAACACACTTCCAGCATCTGCAGCTGAAGCTCCCGGATTGGTATCCTTCAAGCAGGAGCTATCTCCACTGAAATTCTAATAGGGCCGACCTAGACAAGTATACTCTGATGATATTCTTAGGCTATGCTGGCGGGGCGTATGGGCCCTGGTACCGCCACGGAAGCCAGACAGGCTAGGGATAGAAGAGTGAAAGCCTTGGTCATCTAATCCTTTCTCTTGTTTCTATCTTTCCTATTAACTTTTTCTGACTTTCCTATAATTTCAATTATTCTTCTTTTTCTAAAGCAGACCAACGCGCTATAATAGTCAAGTGTGACGGCAGCGCGAACCATGTAGATGTAGAATAGATAATAGATAGAGCGATTGATAAGGTGAATTTGTTTGAATTATAAGGAACAATCAGAGACAGTGTATAGCCATATGGCGTATGGCTATACACTGTCTCTGGAACAATGCAAATAAAAACTGTTAGAAACAGAATGCAGCTGAGTAGAGTAAAAAATATCTAATATTTACATTATGAACATTCTCATGTTCTTTTGGTTCAGTTTATCTTGTAATAAGCAAGTTTGGCAAGGAAAATGAGAGTAAGCGACGTACCCTTCCAAACAATGTGTAAATTATAAAAAGCCAAGAAAAACAGAAATAGATTTTTTTTCAAGAACCGTCAACGTTTTATAAGACCCACTCTTCGGGTAACCGAAATCGCAGAGGTATTCCGATTGAAACGGTCAAAGTTTTTTTCCGTTCCCTTTACCAAAACAACTTTTGTTAAACATGAAACTCAGAATAAGATTCCAAAGTGTAACCAAGGTATTGGTGATTGAAGAAGGACAACAGGATCACATTTCACTTGCAGAAGTAAAGCAGTCGGCGTCACACTTGTTTCAGACGGATTTCAATGTGTAATGTTTGATATATCATAATTTTGTTTATGTCATGCACCATATTTTCGTATAGCACAGTATTCGGATGGTTTTTGCTTCGTCGAAAAATTACCTCATACGAACCACAATGCTGATTCCGTAGAGGCTTTTAAGACAGCCCTACGAGATCATCGTCAATAATATTGGCGTCACTTCTCACCGTCGTGTAAAACCTTAATAGGATTCTACGACGTATTGATTCAGATTCAGAAACAATATGTTAATATTTAATAACACTTATCCCAGAATATTTGTTAGTCACTTAGTGTAGTCACGGAGTAGACTACGCCGTGGTGTAGTCGGATTGAGTGTGGTCGGGTATAGTTAACGAGGTGGAAAATCAATACTAGTATTCATATATCCTTGCTTTTTGTCAATTCGCCACTTTCTTGTCAATTCGCCACCTAAGCAAAACTTAGAATTCCGTTACGAGCAGGCTACTGAGGATGTCTGAAAACTAGGACAGTTTCACTCAGGAAGATTTAAAGCGCCGAAAATGCGAAAGAAACAGATAAAATAACAATAATTCACAAAAAGTTTCCAATCAAAAGACATGTTGGTAATTTTAATTTTAGCTGTCCGTTGTTACTTTTTTATTGTTATTTATGTTAAGTTGTAAAAGTTATGATTTACTTTAAAAAAAATTAAATACTTCAAAATCATTTAAAAAAGTTCAAGTTTTATGAAACAAACTATAACATACTGACAGAGCCTACATTGACCTAATTGTCGAACAACCAATCAGAGGTGGGGAATTGACAAGAAAGCATCCCAGTGATCCAGAGCAATGACCTTGTTCAATAACAGTGTGTAAAAGCCTTTATAGGATTCTAAGACGTACTATATCCAGATTCAGACAGTACAGTTATTTACACTTTGTATTTATTTCACAAGTTTTATTTGTATATATTCGTGTTATTGATTCAATGAAGGTTCAGTTCAGAATTAGATCCGTGAACAAGTAAGAAATGTTACATCAGATAGGCGGCATGTGCGAAAAATATAGCTAAGGGTGGCGAAAACACAGGTAACCAGGCTACTAGCTAAGGATGGAAAGTAGAATCATCAAAATATTCAGGCACGGAATTATACACTCCTGATGTATAATTCTGTGATTTAGTCATTACTCTTCAAAATAATCTAAAATGGGACAAATCCATAAACTCCATCACCAGCAAAGCAAATCAGTCCCTTGGCTTTCTACGTAGAAAGTTACTACAAACCTTAAAATTAACTCAAGCAAAGTAAAAGAACATGCATACAAAGCTATTGTGACTTATTGTCAGACCAAAATTGGAGTATTCCTCAATTGCCAGGGACCCACACACCAGAAACCAGATAGATCAGGTCGAGAAAGTTCAGTGAAAGGCAGCAAGATTCGTCACTAATCGTTACTGTCTATGTCTACTATATCGGACCGTTCGGACGAAACTGCTGTCAACATTGACAATTTAATTTTTTTACTGTTCTGGCTATAGAGAGCTTCAAATCTTATTTATTTCTGACTTAAGAACACCCCCCCCCCCCCCCCCGGTTGAATTCCAAGGTAACATACAGATATAGAGAAGTACCAGATCATGAGGCTCTTATTAGTCTTAACCGTGATAAGATTCTCATCACATTGGTGACACTTTAATTAGGTGTTTATCATGCCAACACACATACACATTCGAGATTACTGAAAGTGTGTTTGGCAGATATAGCTCCAAACCAAATTATGTTATTACTTTATTATTGTCAAAAATTCAATCTAGGTAGCATATTAACCAGTTGAGAAAGCTATAGGGGTAAAAAAATGCCAGGTATCAAAACATCCAGAAATAAATTGAAAATCAATAAGTACCAGACTGTGTGACTTTGTAGCTCAGGGGTAACAGTGCTGGCACGGCACATAATGGACCCTCACTTCCTGTCCTGGTCGGGTCGGGTCTCAAGAGTTCACCAGTCCTGTTAGACTAAGATAATGCGAAATTAATTAGGGGTCTGGTGAAAACTGTTAGTTATTTTGGTCATATTTAAATCAATATAATAATTTGAGTGTGAGACATTTTTAGGGGACAGCAGTTTCTCATTATTGAAAGTTTAACACTCTCTGTTGCTTTTTTCAGTGAATTTAATTTAAGTTTGAATGGGAAGGAGTTTATAGAAGATGAGACAGTACTATTGTCCAACTGTGATGTTGTGTCTGGTGATCTTCTCTTTGTTTTGTCCAAGACAACACCTAAACCTGTTCCAGTATGTTCAACAAAACCTGTAAGTTTCACAGATTTATTAAACCATTACCCCATAGAAACATAGATTTTTTATGCCTCTAATTTATTTCTCCACCCAAGAAAATAGTTCCACTTTATACAGTCATGAATATGTACCATTAGGAAAAGATTCT
This sequence comes from Gari tellinella, assembly GCA_922989275.2. Lineage (NCBI taxonomy): Eukaryota > Metazoa > Mollusca > Bivalvia > Cardiida > Psammobiidae > Gari > Gari tellinella. Next base: position 61,959,854 of record OV277858.1, read on the forward strand.
ATAATATAGCAGATAGTAGCTTAAAGCAAGCTGAAAGTAAAGCAGAATGCCACTGCTTTAAGCGATCATCTGTTTTCAAAACTAGAAACTGGATATGGGGTAATGGGTTAATTAACAGTAACAGGTCAACTAAGTTAATTTCCAACTCTGACCGGGCTGAGTTGGACATTGGCTAAGTTGACCTGCATACTTATAAATTAGGGCAAATTAACACTTTGAACTCTAGTGACTGTGCATCATCAAACATTTCTTCTTCATTCTTATCTCCTATAAACAGCTGCGTCAGTTCCAACTACTGAACCTCATTGCCCTCATATATTGAAAATACAGTGCTCCCTGTCTTCAACGGCCCTCCCAACAAGGACTCCTTCCTTACAACAACTCTTGTCGCAGTTCCCTAAACAGGACAATTTTTGAATTATGTCTAACGTTTTAAAGTCGCAATATTGTCTGCTTAAAGTTGTTGTCTGCTGTTTTTCTCAAAGTTACATATTGCACATTTTGACAGAAACAAACTTAATGAGGAGTGACAAACAGCTTGAATCCAGATCAGACACCGCTTTACGCGGCGACAGGTGTCAGATCTGGATTTGAACCATTTGCAAATGTAAGCAACTTTTCCTCCCTATAATGATTCCCTCTGAACAACGCACACAATTTCTCTTTCCCAAAGGGTGTCGTTGTAGAGAGGGAACGCTGTAATTTCAATGTTCAAATTTCAGTACAAAAAGGTGTTGTTGTTTTATGTTTATTCCTTTAGGCACTTCTGAGTACTGCAAGAACATCAACAGTTTTATTAACAGACCAGGAGAAACAGACCTGCAATGAAGACTGTGACACAGATAAAGAGCGCAAGATGGAAATTGAGCAACAGTGTACAAGTTCAGCACCTGTGGCTGGACCATCATCAGAGCACCAGTGGGACACAGAAGACACAGTAGACCATGACATAGTGAACCAGTGTCTCAGTGAACCTATATTATGTCGAGAGTCATGTGACGGTAGAGTACCCTTGTTGTTACTAGAGGCTTATGAAGCGCTCAAGCCAGAGATGGAGACAGAGGCTTTGTGTGTGGTGCTACATGTGCTGATGCTTGAAACAGGGTTTATTGTCCATCCAGAGGTATGGCATTGTCACTGTATTGAACTTGATTGAAGGCATAGCTAAATAGTTTGTTGTTTAACCCATTCCTCTGTAGCATTCAGTACATATCAGCTTATCAAACAATATTAAGTATTTCTAGATCTGGGAAATCTGGCACATAATACAGTAAAACCTCTCTATTACGACCACTAAAACGAAGGCTAATTGATTGTATAATAGAGAGGTGACAGCTTAAAGCAAGGTGACAGTGAAACAGAAAGCTCCTTTAGGAGCTTTCTGTTTCACTGTCACCTTGCTTTAAGCGGTCACCTACCATAAACACTTAAATAATTAACGTAATTTAGTGGTCGTAAGAGAGAGGTTTTACTGTACTCTATTTTACAGACAGATGTCAGCTTAATGTAGGACAACATTATGTAACATTGCATCAATACTTTTTTTAGCTCACCTGGCACGTAGTGCCAAGGTGAGCTTTTAGGATCGCTGGATGTCCGTCGTCCGTCCGCTCCATGGGTAGGGTGTTGTGAGTTGCATCATATGTATGAAACAGACTTGTGGGGAAAAACACTACTTGTGGGTTGCACCCCCCAATCATCACCTGTTCAAAAGAATCCTCTGATGTAGAGGGTGCAATACAACTAACATGTTTGCACAAGTCTTTATCCATATGGACAAAATATATCCATAAATTGTGAGCTACTTGTACAGAAGGTACTCCTGAGCTGTGAGCACCTCACATGCAACCTATGTACATGTGGACGGAGTCCGTCCGTACTTATTTGTGGGGTGAAAAACACAAGTACCGTCTCATGCGTACGTCCGTCCGTCCGTCCACAATTGTTCGTTAACACTCTACCAGGTTCAAATCTCATTGGATCTTGATGAAACTTGGTCACAATGTTTGCCTCAATGAAATCTAGGTCAAGTTCGAATGTGGGTCATGTCCGGTCAAAAACTAGGTCACTAGGTCAAATTATCGAAAAACCTTGTTAACACTCTAGAGGCTACAAATTTCATTGGATCTTCATGAAACTTCATTAATATGATTGCCCCAATGAAATCTAGGCCAAGTTCGAATGTGGGTCATGTCCGGTCAAAAACTAGGTCACTAGGTCAAATCTTCGAAAAACCTTGTTAACACTCTAGAGACTACAAATTTCATTGGATCTTCATGAAACTTCATCAAAATGTTTGCCTCAATGAAATCTAGATCAAGTTCGAATGTGGGTCATGTCCGGTCAAAAACTAGGTCACTAGGTCAAATTATCGAAAAACCTTGTTAACACTCTAGAGGCTACAAATTTCATTTGATCTTCATGAAACTTCATCAATATGATTGCCTCAATGAAATCTAGGCCAAGTTCGAATGTGGATCATGTCAGGTCAAAAACTAGGTCACTAATTCAAATCATCGAAAAACCTCGTTAACACTCTATAGAGACAACAAAATTCATTGAATCTTCATGAAACTTGAACAAAATGTTTGTCTCATTGAAATCGAGGTGAAGTTAGAATGAGGGTCATGCCCGGTCAAAAACTAGGTCACACGGTGTACATGGTTACATGGTTACCAGGTGAGCGATTTAGGGCCATAGTGGCCCTTGTTCAGTAATCAGTCCCATGTCTTAATAGATTTCCATGGTGGAAAGTTCTATAATGAATATTTGCTTAACCCATAAGTCCACAGCCTGTTTCTATGAGGTGTGTCAGTAAAGTTCGTAGACAATGTCTATATTTATTAAAGTAACGCTCTGTTGAAAGTTTTGTTATGTCTATGATTTGAAGTCATGTTTTAGGCATTATTTGTAGAAAATACGTCGGTTTTGCGTAAACAATAAGAAAAGTATTAATTATTCTTCCAACAAGGAAAACGGGACCCGGGGCACGCCAAAAAACCCATTTTATTTGATTTTTCAAAGTGCCGTCTGTAGTTCATAACTAGATGCAAACCAAACCGATTCTATCCAAAACACATTCCACGAATAAAGATGACGTCGACGTCATTTCCGAAAAGATTGGACGTTAACGTCAAAACCGTTCAAATTTTATGAGCACTAATTCTGAAGCATTCCGAAATTGTCTCTGATGAAAATGACTGAATTTGACGTCGCTGAACAACGGACAATTATAAAGTTGTGCGCTACTCTTGGGAAATCGCCAGTGGATACGGTGAAAATGTTGTCGGAAGCTACAGGGAAGCCATCTGTGTGCCGTTCTTTAGTTTATAAGTGGTATAAAAGGTTTAGCGACGGGCGGAGTTCAACGAAGGATGATGAAAGATGTAGGCGACCGGGTGTCATCAACGAAGGATTGGTCGATTCGGTGCGCTAGGTAATCGACGAGGATCGCAGAATAAAGCGTGAGAGACTTAGCTGAACGAATTGGTGTTGGTAAAACTACTGTAAATGTGATTTTGAAAGATAGATTGAAATGAACAAAGTGTGCGAAAGATGGATTCCACGAATATTGACAGAAATTTGATAATTGAAATCAGAATCTATGGTGAGCACTTGAAGCATCCTCGGTCTAACATCTGACTCTGTAACGACGTTGCGACGTCATAACGACGTCTTCAACTGCCCCGGGTATCTTTAAGTGTCTGTGGAAAAAGACAGAGAAATAAAAGACTATTAACAGCAGCGCTACTGTTTTTCACATGACAAATGAAAAACGTCCCCTCTTTATAGTAGTACATGTATAAGTTTTTTATGGCTAATGTTTAAACTTTGTGACTTTCAAGCACTGTCCACGAACTTTACGGACACACCTCGTAGTTTTGAAGACAAGTGACAAGTCTGCTTTACTTTCAGCCTGCTTTAAGCTACGATCTGTTAGGGTGAAGAAAATATTTCTTATGCCTCATTTTCATGACTGTGTAAAATGGAACTACATGTACTTTATTTAGTGGCAGAAACAGAATAGATTGTGTAAAAAGGTGTACTTATGGGGTAATGGGTTAACAGAAGTTTAACTACCTAAACTTAATAATATACTATATGTATTTTATTTTTAGATGGAACTAAGTATTGCTGTAGATTGTGTCCTCAGAGTCTACATTGAAATACATATAGGATATTACATGAGTGTTGATAATTTATTGGATTTATTAAACGAGTCTTTTAGAAAACGATAAAAACGAGGCTTTGCCGAGTTTTTATCATTTTCTAAAACGACGAGTTTGATAAATCCAATAAATTATTAACACGAATGTTATATTCTTTTTATAACAAAACCTAGAAATGTTATTTATCGCAGCCTTTGAGGTCAAGTGAATGCTAAGCGCGATATAAGTAGATCTATACAGGAAAAAAGTTGTTCCAAATTAACCCCGTTCACTAGCATAATGTTTATGTTGTTATATGTATTAATAAACACTTTCATGTAGATCTAATATTGATTAATTACACCAAAAATCTATAAATTGAATCTACATGATTGAATGAAGACGTTGGAAATCGAACGCGCATAGAACGCTTTTTAACGACGTCACAAGTAAACGACGTCGTGGCGTACCTCATTTGCATAGTTATATAACTAGTTATATATGACATTTAAACAACGGGTGTTATTCAACACTCATGCCGTCTGTTATGTTATAAATCTAATATATAATGTGCTGCTCAACAATGCTTCAGATAAGAGAGAGTAAACTGAACATTACCAGAATGTTCTCCTTCATGTCTCCACCAAACCCTATGTTGTGACTACTCATTTGGATCATCAAGACAATTCTAATGAGTGGTCACAACATAAGAATTGATGGCAACAAAAGGAAGTTAGTATTTGAAATACTCACCTTATTTGAAGCTCTGATTGAAGATATTAACCCATTACCCCATAGCCAGTGTCTAGTTTTAAAGAAAGATGATGACTAAATTCTGCTTTACTTTCAGCCTACTTTAAGCTATCTTCTTCTAGGAAATAGAAAATATTTCTTAAAATACTTCTTCATAACGGTATGAAGTGGAACTTTATCTTCAGTAGAAGAATAAATTCAAGGCGTAAAAAGGTGTATTTATAGGCTAAAAGGGTTAAATGTTTTTCTTATTTTCTTATATAGTCGACAGGTAGGGAGTACGGTTGTCATCCAGACAAGTGGCGACAGGCTGGGTATTACAAGTTCACCTACACCTACCCTGGTTGTATGGACAACACTGTTAGTTTAACCTGTATTACAACAGGAAACAGCCTTGCTGTTCATGGTAAGATGATGAGATATACTGAACTCTTTACATGCTGGGTAATTTTTTTCGTCTGCAACATTTGTCGTCTGCTACTGTTCTAAAATTAGCATTTTCAAAATTTCTTTTAAACTCAGGGTCAGAATGGCAAACAGTTTGGATCCTGATGAGACGCCGCGTTACGCAAAGGCAATCACTGTGGCGGTTATATCCGCCACTGGTATGCAAAGGTTTAAGAAATAATCAATGTTCTACCATTATTAAACAGTATAAGACAAAAGTAGAGAAATGTGATGCGCAGGAATAGACAAACAAGGCCAAAGGTCAATTGCTGTGTATCAAAACAACCAACGTGAGTCTAATACTGTTTAACAATAGTATATAGATTATTCAATTCAAACATGCCCTCTTCTCTGCTATACAGGAATAGGTTGTATGCCAATATTGTTTACACGCTATAAAGTCTAGCAATTTGAATGGATTTAGATAAGTGTGTTTGAAACTCAGGGGTAAAGCTATCAGGCTTCTTTACAACAGGTGAGCAATATCAGGGCCTTCAAGGCCCTCTTGTTTTTTAACCTGCCTTAAAGCGACTCGCAACCAGATGGTGTATTTGCAAAAATAAAATAAAATACTCAAATATAACCAAAAGGGTAGCATTATCGTGCATCTGGCCCCTCTAGAAAAGTCTTCAAAAATTAGTTTTTTAGATATTTTCCATCATTTTATCCATAGCGTCGAAATAGAAATTGATCACGGGCTCAGACATAAACCCGAGACGAATTATGTAGTTGTGTGTACTCTCCATCGCTACACACTGAAATACGTTAAATCGATCGTACATATACAAATAGTTCGGTAGCCCAGTGGGCTAAGTGGTTTCCTTATTTTGCCTTCTATCCGCGCATGCAGGTCCCGCGTGTTCGAATCCCACCAGAGCTCAATATTTTTTTTTATTGAAATGCATTTTTTTAAACAGAATTTCTTATCCTAAACTAATTCTTACCCGTTGATATAAGGGTTTGACACATATTTACAAATTACTTTTTTGCTAAATCTGGTTGCAAGTCTCTTTAAGTGATCGGCTTTCTTGAAAACTAGAAACAGGCTAAGGGTAATTAACTGTAATGGGTTAGGTAATAGAATGATGTGTGTTTTTCAGGGAAAGTTGTATGTGATGATAGTACCACCAGAATGTGTTCTTTGAGACCTGCAGACTTTGTAACAGATATATCCACAGGTAACCACTCACCTACACTTCTACCTCCCCTAGAATACAGTGAAACCCGTCTAAACCAGAACCTCTAAATACCGGAATTCTCTCTAAACCGGACAAAAACGTTGGCCCCGTTTCCTACCCTTCTTTATTTGAACCCATTATACCATACAAATGCATTTATACGCCTTTGATTTATTCCTTCACTGAAGAAAAAACATTCATGAATATGTATCAGAAATATGTTCTATGTTCTCTCAGATGATAGCTTAAAGCATGTTGAAAGTAAAACAGAATGCGCCTTAAGGCGCATTCTGTTTTACTGTCAACCTGCTTTAACCCATTAAGCCATACTGACTCATTTTGACTCATTGCGCAATAGCCTCATACTAACTCATTTTGACTCACTTTATTCAACTAGCATGCATTGAGATAAGCACTGATAATTGTTAATCGCTTATGAGTTAATGGGTTAAGTGATCAGCTCTCTTCCATACTAGAAATAAGCTATGGGTTAAAACCCCTCTAAACCGGAAACTCCTCTAAACCGGAAATTTATGTTGTCCCCACACATGTCCGGTATAGAGGGGGTTCACTGTATACCTTAATATCAGTCTTTAAGACAGTCGGCAGCTTAATGCAAGACAAAGGTATTGCAAAAGAGTCTAGATAGAGCTTTCTGCACATCGTTTGTTTCTCATTATCATTATGCAGTCACTTGAATCAAGACCCTATTCCATACCTTAGTGTTGATCCCTCTCAAGAGCTACATGCCACAGAGACATAGGACAGAACTGGCTGACAATAGTAATGAAAAAAGTTCCTTAACTAACTTTCTACTCTACTTTTATTCTGCATTAAGCTGTCACCTGTCTTAAAGAAAGGCCACTGGCACCAGAGTTATGGACTTAAAAAAAAAAATTTCTATATGTATGCCTCTACAAGTCTGTACTGTCTATTATATCAGATTAACTCTTTACCCAATAGAAGTGTCTTTTAGCGTATTTAGTTTATTTCTCCGCTGAAGAAAATAGTATGTTCCAGTTTATATCCTCAGGAACAATTACCATAGCAAATATTTTTATATAGCCTAGATGATGGTAGTTTAAAGTAGGCTGAAAGTAAAGCAGAATGTGCCTTAAGGCACATTCTGCTTTGCTTTCAACCTGCTTTAAATGATTCACCTGTCAGTAATGTTATAAACATGTTATTGGGTAAAGGGTTAAAAAAATAAAAATAAATTATATAGATCTGTGTGTAGACTCTTTGTCTCTACCTGTACTATCTACTAATATTACCGGTATAATACCATGGTATCCAACCAGTTCTTCACCGTGTCACTTCGACCTCAGAAATCACTATTTTATACACATTCAAACAAAATAAATTTTTGCAGTCAATCACTATATTATTTATCTATTAAAACTACCTTTCTTTGATAGTTTGGTTTTGATTTCATGTGTATTAGTTATTAATTCTTGAGGTCGAAGTGACACGGTGTAGAATAGGTTGGAAACCATGGTCTTATTATAGATACCTGTAGTATACATTCCGGTAGATGCGTAGAGTCTACACATAGATCTAGATATATTTTTCTTTTGTTTATTTATTTATTCTATTTTTAAGTCGGGAAAAATAGACAGTACAGACCAATAGAGGCATACATATAAAAAAATATATACAGTGTTCCCTCTCTTCAACGGCCTTCCAAACAATGATTCCCTTCTTACAACGACCCTTGTCGCAGTTCGCTAAACAGGAAAATTATGTCTAACGTTTTAATTGCTGCAATATTGTCTGCTTAAAATTGTTGTCTGCTGTTTTTTCTCAAATTTACATATAATTGGACATTTTGATAGAATTGATATAATGACGAGTGACAAACAGCTTGAATCCAGATCAGATGCCACGTTACGCGGAGTCTGATCTGGATTCAAGCTATTTGCAAATTTAAGCCATGTCTTAATTTTCCCTCTCTATAACGACTCCCTCCGAACAACACACACAATCTGTGTCTCCCATTGGGTGTTCTTGTAGAGAGGGAACACTGTATAATTCAAAGTCCGTAACTCTGGTGCTAGTTAGACAGACTATAAGATTTATTTGGAACATTGCTAAAGAGAGGAAGGATATTTTTCTTGCCTGTTAACCCATTAGTGATTACCCATTAGCCTGTTTCTAGTTTTGAAAATTGGTGACGACTTAAAGCAGGCTGAAAGTAAAGCAGAATGCGCCATAAGGTGCATTCTGCTTTACTTTCAGCCTGCTTTAAGCTATATAATCTGCCAGAATAAAGAAAATATTTATAATACATATTCATAACTGAATAATAGTGGACCTATTTTCTTCAATGTAGTAATAAATTAAAGGCATACAAAGGCGTCTTTATGGGGGAAAGGGTTAAAACGAAACCCAAACACAATATAATAAACTATAGAAAAAGGTAGGTAATGAAAAATGCATGTATTTTTATGATTTATCCAAATCTGAGTGGCAAAGAGTTTAGAGCCTAAGACACTAAGTTCTCGGCCTCTGATTAGTCTCCAAACTGTTTACAATGAAGATAGTTGTTGTTGTAGTACACGAATGATCATTGGGAAAGAATGTCTTCTCCCTTGTACATGCTAACCCATTACCCCATAGCCTGTTTCTAGTTTCCAAGACAGGTGACCACTTAAACTTTAAAGCAGATTGAAAGTAAAGCAGAATGTGCGTTAACCCATTAGCACATAGCCTGTTTCTAGTATTGCAGATAGGTGACCACTTAAAGCAGGTTTTAAAGTAAAGCAGAATGTGCGTTAACCCATTAGCACATAGCCTGTTTCTAGTATTGCAGATAGGCGACCACTTAAAGCAGGTTGAAAGTAAAGCAGAATGTGCCTTAAGGCACATTCTGCTTAACTTCCAGCCTGCTTTAAGCTATCATCTGCTAGGATTAAGAAAATATTTCTTATGATAGTCATACATATATATAGTTGAACTCTTTTCTTCAATGGAGGAATAAATGAAAGTCGTAAAAAGGCGTCATCTGTTAAAATATAGACATTTTTCTGATGAAACATATCCTTGACTGTACAAATTAGAACTATTTTCTTTAGTGGAGAAATAAATTTAAAGGGAAAAAGGCCTATTTATGGGGTAATGGGTGTAAGAAAAGTGAAGCAGAGGCATTCTGTAGATATCTGCTATACATTTTACTGCATCATGAAGTCACTGCCTTTAGAAAGCTTCTTGCTTCTTTAACCCATAACTCCGCCGATACGCCTATTTACACCTTTATTTCTTTAAAGAATTAAGGAAAAAACAAGAAACTGAAGAAATTAGGTGCACTTTACACAGTAATATAAATAAACTATAAGAAATATTTTCTAAATTCTAACAGATGGTAGCTTGAAGCAGGCTGAAAGTTATGCAGAATGCACCTTAAGGCACATTCCTCTTTATATTCAACCTGCTTTAAGTGGTCACATGTCATAAATACTAGAAACAGGCTATGAAGTAAAGGGTTAAAAAGAGCCACTTGATTGTAGTTTGTTTTTGGACTGTTAAGTATCATTATACACCATGATTAGAGTTCTTGGGCCCTTTTCATAAAACTTCGTACGACAAATATTGTAGTAAGTCAAATTATAAATGTCTCAATTGTTATTTATTTGTCCATCTAATTCTGTCTTGTGACACCTCTTTGGAATCGTCTTAAAAAGACAGGATTAGATAGAGCAATAAGAAAGTAAATGTATAACATTATGTACTTAAAAGTTCTGACTTACGACAGTTTTTGTCATACAAAGTTTTATGAAACGGGGGTAAGCGGACATGAGCCCCCTGGAAACGAGCCCCCTGGCCGTTTTTGCGTGGGCGGACACGAGCCCCGCGCCTGTTTTGCGCCAGCGGACATGAGTTATAGGATACAAACAACACCTTTAACTAACAATTGTCAGGACAATAGATTCAAACAATATACATGTATCAAACTTACACGTTTGATTGGCGGTATTACTTCAGTAAAAAGAGCCAATTAAACAATTCATTCCGTGATTTATCAAAGTGTTACTGACAGTTTGATTCGTTAATAGGCAACGATTATCTTATTTTGTCACTATTGTGTAAGCAACTTGACAATATAAAGGATTAGATCTATCATCATTATCTTTTTCTTACGAGGTATCATGATTAAAATGAAACAATTTATAATTGGCAAATTATTACTAACAAGCAAAAAAATCATTTTTTTGCCACAAATATTAACAAAACATTAGTTAATTATCTGTCCGACCAGGGGGGCTTATGTCCGCCCCGCGCAAAATAGGCGGGGGCTCGTGTCCGCCCACGCAAAATCGGCCGGGGGGCTCGTGTCCGGGGGGGCTCATGTCCGTCAATCGAAACGGGACCGTGGTTTCTGACTGAAATGTTTTTTATAGGTGCTGCCAAATGTTACCAGCAGTTGATCAAGCTGAACATGGTGTTCAAAGATTCTATAGCTAACCTGCTTGTACAGGACATAAGACAAGGTACACAACTCTTTATCACCAAACTAACATACCTTTTCACATTTTCTTTATACCTCAAACATATTTGAGATCAAACATTTTTTGTAATGTTTGTGATATTATTTACCCATTTGTGCCCACAATCCCATATATGGAACATTAGCAAACAGTGTAGTCTCTGATCAGACGCCACATAGTGTGGCTTCTGATCAGAGTCTACACTGTTTGCTGATAGGAATTTCAATATAAAACAAAATGTAAATGAAAATTTTGACCAGGCACCCCTTAGATAAAAAATGGACTGACCCAATATATAAGAATGGAAGAATCCACTGGGTGCAGATGGGTTAATGATATGAGAACAGGATATGGTATTGAAGTTTTATTGTCAAAACTGACACCTGTGCCATGAAATAATGTGCCCAGTGTGTATTTATAACTAGCCAGGTGGATTCTTAGAAATTGTAAAATATAAAATATACAGCATTACAAAACTAATTCATCTTGCTCCTTTTGGATCTTTCTGCATTTCTTTGTCCTGCATCAAGTTGTTCCCTTCTTCAAAAACCATGTTAACCCTTTTCTCCATAGCCAGTTTCTAGTTTTGAAGACATGGGACCACTTAAAGCAGGTTGGAAGTAGAACATATTCTGCTTTACTTTCAGCCTGCTTTAAGCTACCATCTGCTAGGATAAGGAAAATATTTCCTACGATACATATTCATGACTGTATAAAATGAAACTACTTTCTTCAGAGGAGGGTAAACAACTTTCTTCAGTGGAGGAATATTTGTTAAAATGTGTAATTATGGAGAAAGGGGTTAAGGTTTATTCTTTTGGTTGATGTTGAAGCAAAGTTTTACAGTACAAGGTTTCATAGACACATCTTCATGGGACATCCTTAAATAGTATAGTGGAGGGAACCTGATTCTTTCACCTTCAAACAAAAATAAATGCAAAAACAATGCATTAAAATGTAAAAGATGGCATTTTTCTGAAACTTTGGATAATCTATATTTTTTCTGATCAGAGGCCTGGTTATCCAGTGTTTAATCTGAGTCTAAACAGTTTGCACTAGGAAATAACTGTTTTAGCTTAACCCTTTACCCCATAGCTTGTTTCTAGTATTGAAATAGGTGACTACTGAAAGCAGGTTGAAAGTAAAGCAGAATGTGCCTTAGGGCGCATTCTGCTTTACTTTCAGCCTGCTTTAAGCTACCTCCTGCTAGAATAAAGAAAATATTCCTTATGATACATATTCCTGACTGTATAAATTGGAACTATTTTCTTCATTGGCGGAATAATTTAAATGCGCTAAGAGACAATTATGTCTCCTCCGTTGTACAATAACGTGAGGTATAAGACAGGTTATGCTCTACTAGTGGAGACATCATAGAATGACTTGTATCAAGAACTTCATTTCCCCATAAATATGCCTTTTTTAGCTCACCTGGCACGTAGTGCCAAGGTGAGCTATTTTGATTGTGCTGTGTTTGTCGTCCGTCGTTCGTCGTCAATAATTTCTTCAAACGACTTCTCCTCCTAGACTACTGGATGGATTTTCACCAAACATGGCAGGAATGATCCTTGTATGGTCCTCTTTCGAAGTTGTTCAAACATTTCCGGTCCATTACATATCTAGGTCACAGGAGCTAAAAATAGATTTTTCCAATGAAAACTTAAAAAATCTTCTTGTCTGAAACCACTTTACCCTGAGCTTAGATATTTAGCACAAAGCATCACCTTCAGGTCCTCTATCAAGATTGTTCAAATTATGTCCCTGGGGTAAAAAATGACCCCGCATCGGGGGGTCGTAATTTTACATAGAGTTATATAGTGAAATCTTCAAACATCTTTTTCTCTGAAACTGATATTGCCAGAGCTTTGATATTTGGCATGGTGACACTTCTGGAAGTCTAGAACCAATATTGTAAATATGGTTCCGGTCCGTTGCATATCTAGGTCACAGGAGCTAAAAATAGATTTTTTTCCAATTAAAACTTAAAAAATCTTCTTGTCTGAAACCACAGTACCCTGAGATTAGATATTTGGCACAAAGCATCATCTTCAGGTCCTCTATCAAGATTGTTCAAATTATGTCCCTGGGGTAAAAATTGACCCTGCCCCGGGGGTCATAATTTTGCATAGAGTTATATTGTGAAATCTTCAAACATGTATTTCTCTGAAGCTAATATGGCCAGAGCTTTGATATTTGGCATGGTGACATTTCTTGAAGCCCTTAACCAATATTGATTATATGGTTCTGGTCCGTTGCATATCCAGGTCACAGGAGCTAAAAATAGATTTTTTCAATGAAAACTAAAAAAAAATCTTCTTGTCTGAAACCACAGTACCCTGAGCTTAGATATTTGGCACAAAGCATCATTTTTATGTCCTCTTTCAATTTTGTTCAAATTTTGTCCCTGGGGTCAAAACTGCCAAGGCCCTAGGGGTTGCAGTTTTACATAGAGTTATATAGTGAAATCTTCTTCTCTGAAACTATTATGGCCAGAGCTTTGATATTGAGCATAGTGACACTTTTTGATGTTTGTTTTTTTACCAATATTGCTGAAATGGTTCGGGTCTGTTGCATATCTGGGTCACATTAGCTAAAAATAGATTTTTTTTCAACGAAAAGTCTTCCTGTCTGAAACCATCAATGTACAAAATATTTGACAGAACACTTAATTTTCAAGTTCATCAGCAAGATTTTTGAAATTATGCCTCTGGGGTAAAAAATGATCTCACCTCAGGGGTCATGTGACCTTTGTGCTGGTTTTTCCAGGTGAGCGATATTTAGGCCCGCATGGGCCTCTTGTTTACATTTAAATTATTCCTCCACAATAAAAGATAGTTCCTTTTTATAAAGTCATGAACATGTACCATAAGAAATATGTTCTATATCCTGGCAGTTGTTAAACCAGGCTGAAAGTCAAACAGAATGCACCTTAACTCTTTCCTCCCTGAAACTTAAAATGGACAAATCCAGTTTCCATTTGAGTATAGTCCATTTCTGACTTTTAAGGGTTGTTTTTGTCAATGTTTTGCATTATGACAAACAGTAAAGACCCAGATCAGAGGGCTCCATAAGGAGCCCTCTGATCTGGGTATTCACTGTTTGCATAGGAAAAGTGCACTTTTCACTAAAGCACGCCTATATGCGTGACTAGGGTTCAAAGGGTTAAGGCACATTCTGCTTTACTTCCAACCTGGCTTAAGTATGAACCCATAATTAAAACTAGAAACAGGCTATGGGGTAAAGGGTTAAATAGCAGAGTTCTTTGATGTGTAATTCAATATTAGTTCCCTTTTAGTTTCAGGTCTAGAGGATGTATTTGGACTTTTGGCTTTGACACTGGAACTAAGGGTATAATTTGTTGAAATAATTCATTCTGCATTAGTAATGAAAAGAAAAGACATATAACTTATATCAGAAAAATGATTAAACTGCTAACATCTATATGATTTGATAACACTCTACTCCACCAGAGGGCCATAGAAACCTTTACTCTTACTTCTCATATTTAGCACCTTAGAATATGTCTTCATTGTTCTAATGAGTAATAACAAATATCATACAGGAGTACGCATCTATCAACAAAGAGCCACTATATGGCAGCTCAGAATAAGATGCACCGAGTAACCTCCCATAATGCAGCTCTCCTGATTAGAGTTGGTAAAGAAATATCAAGAAATATCAACCTAAACTCTCCTTTATAAATGTCTCCACTACATTATGACTGTTCATTAGAATTGTCTATGAGACCATACATTGAGTAGTCACACCATAAAGTTTTTCTTTCGCCAGTCTGAAACACTTAACCCTTACCCAGTAGGAGCGACTTTTAGTGCTTTTTTTAGCTCACCTGAGCTAGCTCAGGGTGAGCTTTGGCAATCCTTGAATGTCCGGCGCCGCACAATTTTAGTGTTTACACTCTAGAGGCCACAATATTTATCCAATCTTTCTCAAACTTCTTCAGATTGTATATTACCATAAGAGTTCGGATGAGTTCGATTATGGTTGAAATCCGACCAATAGGTCAAGAGTTATCAACCTTTGAATTGCTGAAAATGCCATATTTAACAGTGTTTACACTCTAGAGGCCACAATATTTATCCAGTTTTTCTTTAACTTGCTCAGATTGTATATTACCATTAGAGTTCGAATGAGTTCGAGTATAGTTGGAATCGGATCAATAGTTCAAGAGTTATCAACCTTTGAATTGCTGAAAATGCCATATTTAACAGTATTTACACTCTAGAGGCTACACTATTTATCCAATCTTTCTCAAACTTGCTCAGAATGTATATTACCATAAGAGTTCGAATTGGTTCGAGTATGGTTGAAATCGGACCAATAGGTCAAGAGTAATCTACCTTTGAATTGCTGAAAATGCCATATTTTGCAGTGTTTACACTCTAGAGGCCACATTATTTAACCAATCTTTCTCAAACTTTCTCAGATTGTATATTACCATAAGAGTTCGGATGAGTTTTGAAATCCAAGAAATAAGTCGAGAGTTATCAACCTTTGAATTGCTGAAAATGCCATATTTAACAGTGTTTACCTTCTAGAGGCCACAATATTTTTCCAATCTTTCTAAAACTTACCAAGATTGTATATTACTATAAGATTTTAGATAAGTTCAATTATGGTTGAAATCAGACCAATAAGTCAAGAGTAATCAACCGTTGAATTGCTGAAAATGCCATATTTAACAGTGTTTACACTCTAGATGCCACACTTTTTATCCAGTCTTTTTCAAACTTGCTCAGATTGTATATTACCATATAAGAGTTTGAATAAGTGCAATTATGGTTGAAATCGAACCCATAGGTCAAGAGTTATCTGCCCTTGAACTGCTGAAAATCGAACCCATAGGTCAAGAGTTATCTGCCCTTGAACTGCTGAAAATGCCATATCTTACAGCGTTTACACTCTTGCAACTACAATTTTCAATGGATTTTGATTATACTTGCAAACAAAGTATATAGCTATAAGTTCTCGCAACTATTGTTGAAATCTAATCATTGTGTCAATAGTTATCTGCCATTGGTATACTTTGAAATGCTAGAAAAGGCTTCATTTCAGTATTGTTTAGGCTCTAGTTATCTGCCCTTGATGTACTCTACTATACTAGAATTATGAGGTTGTATTCCAAAATTGTTTACATGCTATACTACAAATTTGAATGGATTTAGATTAAAATGGGTGAAACAGAAAGGCAAAGCTATCAGGCTTCAGTACAACAGGTGAGTGATATCAGGGCCTTCAGGCCCTCTTGTATTTATTCCTCCGCTGAAGAAAATAGTTCCAATTTGTACAGTCATGAACATGTACGATAAGAAATATTTTATAATTCCTAGCAGAGGGTAGCTTAAAGCAGGCTGAAAGTAAAGCAGAATGCGTCTTAAGGCGCATTCTGCTTTACTTTTAACCTGCTTTAATTGGTTACATGTCTTCAAAAGAAGAAACAGGCTATTGGGTAAAGGGGTAATTTAGCACAATTTAGTGGTCATAATCGAGGTTTATACTCACTTTATCTGGAGTCTGGCTGAGAGAGGAGGTTGGATTCCAACTCTGTATGTTCCATGTTTCATTTCAGTTGAGAGTTTTGAGTTTCCTGACTGCTAGAGATTTGCTGAAGATGTCTCTGGTTAACAGTGAAATGGCAGAAATCACAAGAGACCCCTACTTGTGGAGAAGACTGTATATGAAGGACTTTGGTAGTAAGTGGACAAAGTACAGGCAAACCTTTTCTCCACAAGACTTCCTTATGACATAGCATAGCCTTTTCATTTTTTGGGGAAAACTTTCCTTTTTCAACCTGTCAAATAATCTAACATAACCTTTATTTGTTTGAGCCTTTTTTGACTGAATAAAGCTTGTGATGCGAACTTCTTCTACATTCCTTTACCGATTGACATTAAACTTTGCTTATGCATGTATAATGAAGTACAGATGTGCGTGACATATTTTCATGTGAGTTGTCCCAAGAAGGACAGAGTTATTGCCCTTGATTGGGCCTTTTTTGACTGATAAAAGCTTGTGACGCAAACTACTTTTACATTTCTTTACCGATTGACATCAAACTTTGCATATGCATTTATAATGAAGTGTAGATGTGCGTGACATATTTTTCAAAGTTTCAAAAGAATTACAGAGTAATGGCCCCTGGATGAAATGGAAAAATATTGTATTTTTAGCAAACAAATTCTATATATGTGTACCAACTCAGATAAAATTTTGTATGACATATGCATGGCTGCGGTATTCATCCCCTTTAGCGATAGTTCTAGTTTTAACCCATTTAATGCGGGATACACTTTTAGGTGTACCTCTAGTCAAACAGTTTTGATCTCAGATCAGGCCCCACATTGTGGGGCCTGATCTGAAATTAAAACTGTTTGCAGCAAAGTCAATATTCTATCAGAAACTGCTAAATTTTTTTGCAAATATTTGAGTTATACCTGCAGCAGAAGACATTTTTAAATGGCCGCCAAATATTACCCAGCATTCTTATGTTTCAGACAGAAGAGATAACAGTTTGTCACAGGATTGGAAGCGTGTAAGTTGATATCGATAATCATTTATAAGCCTGATACAGTATACAATAAAACCTCTCTTATTCAACCATTTACTCCATAGATACACATTTTACTCATTTCATTCATTCCTCCAATGAAGAAAATAATTTTACTTTATACAGTCATGAATATACACCATCTTTATCCTATTATATAACTGTCTTCAAATTATATGGAGTAAAAGGTTAAGACAGGTGGTAGCTGAACTCAAGGTGAAAGTAAAACAGAAAGCTCCTTTGGGAGCTTTCTGTTTTACTTCCACCTTGCCTTAGGCTGTCACCTGTGTTCATACAACCGATTAGCCTTTAGCCTTATTTCAGTGGTTGGAGCTTTCTGTTTTACTTCCACCTTGCTTTAGGCTGCCACCTGTGTTCATACAATCAGTTAGCCTTTAGCCTTATTTCAGTGGTTGCAATAGGGAGGTTTTTCTGTACACTGTAGTAGTCCAAACACTGTCTGTGCAAGGACAGAATCAATATAGTCCTTTATAAAGATTTTGGGTCTAGACCTGAGTCAAAGTTAATGATACAGTGCTCCCTCCCTAAAACGGCCCTCAGAACAACTATACCCTCCGTACAACACTGCTTGCTGTTGTTCCCTAAACAGTTAATGATGCAGTGCTCCCTCCCTACAACAGCCCTCCGAACAACTATACCCTCCGTATAACACTGCTTGCTGTTGTTCCCTAAACAAACAATTATGTACAATACTTTCTCTGCTGCAAGTTTTTGTTTAAAATTGTCATTTGCTGTTTTCTCTCACAGTAACTGTTGGGTATTGGCCCTTTTGACAGAAGACACATAATAACAAGGGATAAACAGTTTGAAGCCAGATTAGATGCTGGGTTACGCGGCGTCTGATCAGGATTCAAACTATTTGCACTCTCAGGGCTTTAATTTTCCCTCACTATAATAACTCCTTCAAACTAGCATACACAATCTTTGTCTCCCACTGGGTGTTCTTGTAGAGAGGGAGCATTGTATGTTTGACCAAAGCAGGTTTGAGTTACCACAAAGTAACTGTATATGGAATTTCTGCCATTGGAATATTAAATTTTATTATATGCTTTCGAATGATATCGAGCGTTTCCGCGTGTATCTGCAGAGTAAAATACAAGAGTCTGTATCAGCCACCTTGTATCAGCCACTTTGTATTTTACTCTGACCTCGCTTTCGATTCAACGTGACGTCATTTACGTTCATGTATGAGTGCCGCGTTATTCTTTTTGGCATACAAAACTTCTCGTTCTGCTTCAAATAACTAATAAATTTTGGAAGTAAAATGATTTAAACAACTATTTAGTTGTTTCTGGTTTGTATTCAAGGCATATTATAAACACATTACCAGTTGGCAGTGCGCAACAGAGTGTTGCATTTACCTCTCGACGTTTTTGGCGGAAACAACCGATCAGACTCGCGCCAAGGCGCTCGTCAGATCGGCTATTTCCGCCAAAAACGTCTCGAGCTAAATACATCACTCTGTATCGCACTGTCAACTGGTAATGTGTATGTATCTCCATTTATGCAAATACAGCGCTCCCTCTCTACAACAACACCCAGTGGGAGACACAGATTGTGTGCGTTGTTCGGAGGGGAATTAGCTAACATTTGCAAACAGCTTGAATCCAGATCAGACGCCGCGTAACGCTGTTTGTCACTCGTTATTAATTTTATTCTGTCAAAATGTCCATTATGAAACTTTCAGGAAAACAGCAGTTGACATTTTTAAGCAGACGATATTGCAGCAGTTAAAAGGGTGGACATAAATGTCTTATTTGGGGAACAGCGGCAAAGGTCGTTGTAAGGAGGGAGTCGTTGTTGGGAGAGCCGTTGTAGGGAGGGAGAGCTGTAAATACATGTATATTTTTATTTTGCAAGAGATACAGCTGTTTATTTAAACCATTGAGCCCTGATGACACATATATTTGGCCTTTATCAAAAGTGTACCTGTTAAGAATACATAGGTACTATGCAAACAGTGAAGTCCCTGATCAGAGACTTCACTGTTTGTAATTTTGCAATTTATTACCAAAAAGGAGAATCACCCATTGGAAGTTTCAGGGTATAATGTGTTAACTGAAATATAATAATCCTCTCCATTACGACCACTAAGTAGTGCATAATAAGGCAGGTGGTTGTTTTCTGTTTTACTTTCACCTTGCTTTAAGCAGCACCTGCCTTAAACACAATAGTGGTTGTTTTACTTATTTAATCTTGAGAGAAACCCCATATATTCAGTAAGTGATAGTTCTAGTTACATGTAGCAATGCAAGGTTTAATGTTTGTTGTGTTTTACAGCTGTATGTACAAGAGTATAGAGCAAGAAAAGAGAGAAGGAAGTGTATGAGTAGAATGATGATGACAAACCCTCCATGGGGCCCCTCCAGGAATCCCCACAACCCAGCCCCCTGGCTGCCCCCTAATCCAGGAGGAATCATTGGTGGAGACTATGACTTGTATCCCAACTTTCCAAGTATGTACAGTGGGATAGATGTTAATTCTTTCTCTTTCAACCCATTACTCCATAAATACTAGGGCTGTAACGAATACACCATATAGCGAATACGAATACACATCACGATATAGGGTGACGAATACGAATAATTATTCACGATTATGAATGCAATAGTTTCTTTGTAGATCTTTATGTGAAACCTCTTCTAATAGTTTATTACTACTGATTATCCTGTTAATATTTTTTTCATTTAATTGTTATCTTTTATAGTTAAAGTATTTTGAAGCACACTTTTTCATTTGCTTTAATTTCTATGTTAGTGATTTAAGTCAAGATAAACCCCATCATCATAACAAGTTGCAATATAGTGCTGGAGATTGTTGGCAAGCTGCAATTTTCACCCTTTTTAGTTGTTTTAAGTTTTCTTTTTTGTACTGGCGAATATTCGGACCTTGAACACACGAATAAGATACGTATTCACCAAAATAAATATTCGAATATATTCGAATATTCGAGTGTATTGTTACAGCCCTTATAAATATACCTTTTTATACACCAGTCTTCAGACGGAATGTATTATTTATGGGGCTGTTTGTCTATCTGTCCATCTGTGAAATTTTGCTTGTCCGCTCTCTAACTCAAACAAATTTTTTCCAATCCTTTTGAAATTTGGTCAGCATGTATATGACCAAAATGTCCCAGACACTCAAGACTTATGCCCCTTTTATCTATCTGTTAAATTTCTTTAAGATTTGATATGGTGATACAAGAAATGAAGTATTGGATATATATATTACGGGTTTTCCATGCAACTCTTTTATTTTCAGAGTTGTGCCCCTTTTTTACGTTTCGGTAATTTTTCCCTGCTTGTGCTCTATTAATTTCATTTTTTGACAGATTGTAATGAAGCTTGCTACAAATATATACCATACTTTAAGAGCTCAAACAAGATAATGTTTCTGAATATTTGCAGTAAATTTTAGCAGAAGTATGCCTCTTTTATTGACAAATATAGTCATTGTGTAGAAAAGGCAAGAACTTTTTAATTCTCAGTTCTATTCCTTTCAGGCTTGAAATGGTGATACTAGAAATAAAGGGATTTTACATATATTATGGGTTTTCGATGTGACCCCTAATTTGTAGAGTTATGCCCCTTTTTGCCATTTCTTCACTTTACCTAGTATGGCTACATTTTAAGATGGATGCGAAGGGTGTATCATGCTTATGGTGCTCTTGTTTTGCCTTTAATGTGTTCCTCCACTGAAGAAAATAGTTCCACTTTATACTGTAATAAATATGTACCAAAAGAAATATTTCCAAACCCTTACCAGATGGTAGTTTAAAGCAGGCTGAAAGTAAAGCAAAATGTGCATTAAGAGACTGAAAACCAAATGTCATAAAAAAAAAATATGTATTGCAAATGCTTATATAAACACATAAATAGTAATTAAGGATAAGACTGCATTTCAAAGAAAAAAAAATTTAAATTGAGTAAGATTAGAACCCGGGAGGCAGTGATGGAAAACTTGAGTCACTGTCCTTAACCACAGGGCTAATAACACATCTTTTTAGGGACAGTCCATTTAATCTGGAGTTATGAACCTTTAACCAAGTATTCCATAGATTTGCATTGTGGCATCTTTAATATATTCCTCCTCTGAACAAGCAGTAATTCCAATTGATAAAGTCATGAATATGTATCTTAAGAAATATTCTATATATTCTAGCAGTTGGTATCCTAACTCTTTGCATGCTGGGTAATGTTTTCATCTGCAACAACTGTTGTCTGCTACTGCTCTAAAAATAGAATTTTCAAAATTTCTTTTCAGAACAGGCTGGTAAGACTGTGAAATAATTTGGATCCTGATGAGACGCCGTGTTATGCGGCGTCTCATATGGATCCAAACTTTTTGCAAAGGTAATCACTGTAGGATATATCCGCCGCTAGCATGGTAAGAAATAAAGCAGACTGAAAGTAAAGCAGGAATCTGTCAACCTCCTTTAACTCTCACCATGCATGTGGCCGATATGTCCCTCAGTGATTTCCTTTACAAACAGTTTGGATCCAGATCAGATGCTGCATAACGCTTTGTCTCCTCAGGATCCAAACTGTTTGACATTTAAGATAAATCTATTTTAAGTACAAATAGATGACAATTGTTGCAAAACTTTATCTTCAATACTAGAAAGAGGCTTTTGGGTGAAGGCTTTAGTTATTAAGATATCTGGGGATATCACACTCACATGTATTATGTGACAATTTAATACTTTAAGTTCACTAGGCATAAAGTGCAATGGTGAACTATTGCCACTGTCCTTCCTTTCCTCCACAGAGAATAAAATACAGTAGAACCTCTCTATTACGACCATTAAGTTGTGTCAAATATTAATCGTTTTAGACAGGTGACTGAATAAAGCAATGTGAAAGTGAAACAGAAAGCTCCTACAGGAGCTTTCTGTTTCACTTTCACATTGCTTTAAGCAGTCACCTGTCCTTTATACGGACAATTATCCTTCTATCTAGTGGTCGTAATAGAGGGGTTCTACTGTAGTTCTTTATGTACTTCACACAGGCATGAGTGTGCTCCATAAGAAATATTTTCTATATCCTAGCAGAAGGCACATTCTGCTTTACTTTCAACCTGCTTTAAGTGATTAACTGTCTTCGAAACTAGAAACAGGTTATGGGGTAATGGGTTAAAATATTTTTCCTGGTTTAGAAAACATGGTCACCAGTGTGTGGGACAGGTTTTCATTATATACTGACAGAAAAAAACTTCAAGAGTTTCTTGTCTGAAATGACTGGTCCATTGGTGACCCTCTTCCAGATTTTTTAAAATACATTGTAGTTTTCTTAACTTAAAGATCTTCTTCTGAAAACACTGGCTCAATTAGGAAAAATGACAATTCATTTAAATCTGGAACCTGACTGTCCACAAGAGTTTCTGTTCCTGACCTGGCCCGATGCTTGTATAGCTTTTAAACTTAGTCTAAGATATTCTCAAGTTTTGATTAGTCAGATTTGAGCAATCAAAAGCTTGAGAATGATCTCACACTTATCTCAAAAGCTTTATAACCATGGCTCATGGCTTCATACTGTTTAAGATGGACAGAACTGCTACAGCACAAACATGTTTAACCCATTACCCCATAAATACACATTTTTAAGTCTTTAAATTATTCACCCATTGAAGAAAATAGTTCCTTTTTATACAGTCATGAATATGTACCTTACGCAACATTTTCTGTATATTTGCAGGATCTTAAAGCAGGCTGAAAGTAAAGCAGAATGCGCTTTAAGGCGCACTCTGCTTGACTTTCAACTTGCTTAAAGTGGTCTTCTGGATCTTCAAAACTAGAAACAAGCTTTGGTAATGGGTTAAAGGGAAATAATGACTTCCCCACTGCACCCACATATATTAGGGGCCCGTTTCATAAAACTTCGTACAACAAATGTTGTCATAAGTCAGATTATAAAAGTCTCAATTATTATTTATTTATCCATTTATCTTGTCTTGTGACACCTTTTTGGACTCGTCTTGAAAAGACGATTCCAAAGAGATGTCACAAGACAGGATTTGATAGAGAAATCAGAAATTAAATGTATTTTAAAGTTTTGACTTACGACAACATTTGTTGTACAAAGTTTTATGAAACAGACCCCTGGTGTATACCGGTAAGTACACTACATCTAAATTAATCTAATACTCCTTGTTTGTACCATTTAGATCTTCCAGGTGCTCATGGCAGAGGTGGTCAGCCCCACTTCATGATGCCCCGTCCCCGCTATGATCTGATTGGGCCTTCAGGTGTAAATCCCAACCCAGATCCAGATCTCATCCCAAGAAGACCATCAGGAGGACGAGGCATGGGACCAAGACCATTTGGTGGAGGGTTCTTTCCAAACTTTTTCTGACAATACAAAAATATAAAAGACATTGATGATCAGACAGTTTGTGCCTTGTTTGCCTCTAAATTAACCCTTTGAACCCTAGAGTCGCATATAGGCGTCCTTTTCAAACAGTGTACTTGTGAATAGTTCACTTGTCCTATGCAAACAGTGAAGACCCAGATCAGAGGGCTCCGAAAAGAGCCCTCTGATAAGGGTCTTCACTGTTTGTCATAATGCCAAACATTGACATAAACAACCCTTAAAAGTCAGAAATGGACTAGACTTAAATGGAAACTTGTATTTTCTTCAGGGAGGAAAGAGTTAAGCTTATAAATAGTGGTTAACTCATTCAATCCTAGCAACAAGTATACTTGTCCTCTACAAACAGTGTACCTTTGAATAGTACATTTGTCCTATGCATACAGTGTAGATTCAGATCAGAAGGCTCCTAAACTCTGATCAGGGTCTACACTCTTTGTCATACTGCAAATCATTGACCAAAAAACAACCCAAATTGTCAAAAATGGACTAGACCTAATTGGGAACTGGATTTGTCCATTTGAAGTTTTCTGGGAAGAAAGAGTTTAGCGACATAGTGTTGAGACTCGACTTTTACAGTTGGGCAAAGGTTATTCTTTCCCATTGAAATGCAACTAAACACAAGGCAATCAGATGTAAACAAATTGGCCTGTTCTTGAAAGTGTTGACAAGCCATTAAAATCTGACACAAATTTCTCTTGCCGTTCAGAATTTGATAAATTGTCAACATTTTCTTTAACCTCATTTTCAACATTGTATTTTTCATTAGGTTTGTGTAAAACCCATTACCACATAAATACACCTTTTACCCATTACCCCACAAATAAGCCTTTTATGCCTTTAATTTATTATTGCACTGAAGAAAATAGTTCAAAAGTATACAGTGATGAATATATAGCATAAGAAATATTTTCTATATTGTAGGCTACAATTTGTAGCAGATGGTAGTAAAGCCTTAAGGCACATTCTGCTTACTTTCAACCTGCTTTAAGTGGTCACGTATCTTTAATACTAAAATAGGCTATGGAGTAAAGGGTTAATGTACTCTTACACTGAATACAATAGATCCACTTTATACAGTCAAAAATATGCTCCATAAGAAATATTTCCTATATCCCAGCAGATGGTATCTTAAAGCAGACTGATAATAAAGCAGAATATGCCTTAAGGTGCATTCTGCTGTACTTTCAACCTGCTTTAAGTGGTCACCTGTCATGAAAACTAGAAAAGGGCTATGTGGTAATTGGTTAATTTCGTTTAAACGGGAAAGAATAACGTCTTGTCACACTTGTTTTTTCAAAAGTAATTTTTTCATGGTGGTTTCCATCGTTATCCGTAATGTATGACATCTAATCACACAGTCATCCAACGGTTACATCTAGAAACATTTGAAGACCTTTTGAAAATGTATTGTAATCTTGATTGGCTGTAAATGAATAAAAAAAACAATAAATGTATAAAAGAATGGTTTAATTCTCATTATGTAGAGTATTAAAAAAGTAAACAGAAATAAGGCAAATATCACAAAAACACAGTTTTTATCACAGATATTATTTTTCATGAAAACCTATGAAACAGAATATAGAAGTTACATGTATACAGTATAGTGTCATGATAATGACCCATTATAAGAACTGATTGTGTTTACGGCAGATGACAGCTTAAACCCATTACCCCATAAATGCACCATTTTACGCCGTTAATATATTCCTGCCTTGAAGAGAAAAGTTCAACTTTATACAGTTATGAATATGTATCAGAAGAAATATTTTGCATATTTTAGCTGATGGTAGCTTAAATCAGGCTGAAAGTAAAGCAGAATGTGCCTTAAGGCACATTCTGCTTTACTTTCAACCTGCTTTAAGTGGTCACATATCTCAAAATCTAGAAACAGGCTATAAGCTAAAGGGTTAAAGTATTTGCCCTAAGAAGCTGATATGTTGAATATGATATAAAAGTTTCCTATGGATTGGATATTAATGTAGTGTTGACTTAACTTTTTGCCTTAATTTCAAGGTTAGGTTTAGATGCAAGTGTTGAGATTCACTAATAGAACATGAGCTACCGATATTTAAATGCACTAGGAAGCTGATGATGACTAGAGCTCCAGATAGGGGGAAGATTTCAAAAACTAAAATATTTATTCCTGGTGTCTTCAAAACGATTCTAATGAGTAGTAATACTCAAGGATTTGATGATGAAATGAGTAAAATAGTGTTTGATTTGTTTGGTTTACTTCCTCCTTTCTGGAGCCTTGGACGATTTTGTTATGTTATATTTAGTATTAATTCATAGAGTCCTGACTGGACCAACATTGTATGAGATTCTATGAACAGAACTGTATTAACTCATTGAGCCCTAGTGACGCCTATTATCGTCTATTAAAAGTGTACCAGGGAAGAGTACACTTGTCTAATGCAAACAGTGAAGTCCCTGATTAGAGGGTTCCTGCAGGAGCCCTCTAATCAGGGACTTCACTGTTTGTACTGTTGTAATATAATATAAAACACAACCCTAAATAGTCTAAAATGGACTAGCCTTTATTGTTAACTGAAATTGTCCATTGGAAGTTTCAGGGGATAATGAGTTAACATTGTATGAGATTCTATGAACATAACTGTATTCTCCATCTACTCTTTGACTGACTAAAGCATATCGGAACACTAACAAGAGTAAGTACATTCTAAAATACCCACTTTGGAGTTAGTAAAATGCTTTCAATGTAAATAGATGTAAATATTTTAAGAAAAGAATAAAATATACTAGATCTAGTATGTCTTATGGGTGAAATATGTTTTCTGATAAATTGAAAAACAATCTCAATGTATTGGTACACATATCATGTCACTCACTCACTCACTCACTCACTCACTATCCGGTTTATTTGTTGATCAGGCCACACTTGGATGAAAAATGGTTATGCTTTAAAGGTACCACTTTAGTAGAGGGACCATTATACATTTAGATAATGCTGTGCACCAAGCCACTGACTCTAATTTCAGCAGCAGTTTAACCCATAACCCCATAAATACACCTTTTTATGCCTTTAGTTTATTCCTCCACTGAAGAAAATAGTTTCAATTTATATAGTCGTGAATATGTATCATAAGAAACATTTTCTTTAATCTTGCACATGATAGCTTAAAACAGGCTGAAAGTAAAGCAGAATGCGCCTTAAGGCGCATTCTGCTTTACTTTCAACCTGCTTTAAGTAGTCACCTGTCTTTAAAACTAGAAACAGGCTATGGGGTAATGGGTTAATCCTTTACTCCACAGAAGCTGCTCTATCTACAACTCTTAAAGTTTTTAAAAACTACAAACCTACCAGTTTAAATAAACGACACAAATAAATATTCATTCACAGTGTAGAATTACAGTTGCTGAGCTTAAAGCTAGATGAAAGTTAAGCAGAAAGCTCCTTTACTCTCACCTTGTTTTAATCAGTAACCTGCATTAACCATGCTTGGATATAGATGATTTGCACTTTTGGGGGCTATGGTGGAAAGGGTTAACCCATTACCCCATAAATACACCTTTTTACTCCTTTAATTAATTTCTCAACTGATGAAAATAGTTCCAATTTATACTGTCACAAATAAAAACCTTAAGAAATATTTTCTACATTCTAGCAGATAATAGCTTAAAGCAGGCTGAAAGTAAAGCAGAATGCGCCTTAAGGCGCATTCTGCTTTACTTTCAACCTGCTTTATGTGGTCACATATCTTCAAAACTAGAAACAGGCTATGGGGTAATGGGTTAAATGTTGTCTGACTCATCGGTAAGAAGAAATACTACCTTCGGCTCATTGTTTTGAGGGGAACCATTGATAATATTGTTTGATTCTGTACTCTGCATGTTTTCATCTGATTGCTCAGTTTTACCCATTTCCTCTATGTCTTGAATGGTAGGTAACTGATTTTCTATGGTATTTAACCCTGTTTCACTTTCATTTTGAGCGCTCTTCTTCTTATCAACAATATCTCTGATGATAGTGGTCTCTTCTCGTGCCACAGCTAAGCTTTGCACATCAAGAATATCTCCTTCTTCTTTATCTTCCTTGGTAGCAATATCTTTCAGGAATTCATGGAGTTCTACCTCATCTTTATCAAGACTGTCATCAGAAGGAATCAGCTCTTCTTTCAAGTTTGAGACTTTTTTAACAGCAATGGTCTTTCCTTGTTTATTCTTTGTTAGTACTTTCTCCTGAATATCATCCTTGGTAATGCTGTCATCAGACATTGATAGCATTTCATCTAATGTGCTCGACTTTTTACGTTTAATTCTTTTACGCTTTTGTTGCCTGTCTTTCTGTTCAGACTGCTCTGTGCCATCATCATTGTTTATATTAAGCGGCGCTACTTGGTTTCTTTTTGGTGTAGGAATGTTTTCCTCTTCAAGTGATTTTAAACTGCGATCTGTCAGTCCCGGACTTTCTGTAGATTTTCGTTCTTTAAATTTTGACCTATGTTTCCTTTTAGTTTTTCTGGGCGAATCTTCAAATTCTCCTTTAAATTCTTTACTCTCTTTTCTAAACAGTTTACGATCCAAGACCTGTTCTTCTACAATCATGTCTTGTACATGAAGGTTAAGGTCGTATGAGAGGGTTCCAAACTTACTGAGGATGTAAGAGTTACTGGGCACTACAGTTGTCAGGCCTACAGCAAGCAGTAGTTGGCAATTACTTTCATCAACAACTATAGTATTGGTCTTACCAGCATTCTCATCTCTGTCTAAGTCAGCCTGGGAGGAGAAGGACTCTCTGACTGTCAAAGCAAAAAAAATATACAGTCGAACTTCGATATCTCAAACTCGGTTAAGTCGGACATACCCGTATTTCAAAGTTAAAATGCGGCTTAGAGCGTTTTAACTTTGAAACACGGGTATGTTCACCTAAACAAAGCTTGAAATAAGGCAAATTCATGTTTCGAAATATCGGATAATTCGAGTTAAGCGAGTTCGAGATATCGAAGTTCGACTGTATTGTGAAAATGGTTTATTTCTATGGACTATTTGTTTGAAATTTGGAACACTGACAGTTATATCTACAGTTGAATGTCTTTTTCTTGATCCCACTTAAATGTTGAAAGTACCAGTATTCTAGAGTTGAATTCAGTTGAATATATATTTGTATTTCAAAGTTAAATCCAAGTTTTAAGTATGAGATACAGGTATGTTTGACTTAAGTGATTTCAAGATATCGAAGTTCGGCTTGAAATAGCTGTAAACTTAATGGTGACTTGTTTGAAGTACACTTTGAAAATAAAGTATGACATGGTCCTGATGATGGAATAACTTTTGGAATTTTAAGACCCTTTTATATAGGGATCTGCTTGTTCGTTTGTGTGTGTGTTTGTGCGTCCATACGTATTGCTTTTGTCCGAAGTATATTTCCTCTACCACTTTAGCTAGGGACACCAAATTTCATTGTGTGAGTACATCTTGGGATGGGGGAGGGTCGCATACTACTTTAAGGTCACTGTGACCTTGACCTTTGACCTCAATTTTTAAAAAAAAAAACTTGTCTGGAGTATATATCATCAGTACCGTATCAGCTAGGAATAGCAAACTTGGTGTGAGAGTACATAATGAGATGACACAGTGACGCGTACCACTTTAACGTTACTGTGACCTTGACCTTTGACCTCAATTGTAAAATGTGTGTATGTTTGTATGTATTTAACACATTTTGTAAGGAGTATATTTCCTTTACTACTTTAGCTAGGGACACCAAATTTGTTTTGTGAGTACATCTTGGAATGGCAGTGTGTCCCCTACTATTTTTTGGTCACTGTGACCTTGACCTTTAACCTCAAATTAAAAAAAAAAAGCTTGTCCGGAGCATATCCTTTGTATCTAATCAGCTAGGAATAGCAAATTTGGTGTGTGAGTACATCATGTGATGGCGGAGTGTTGCGTACTACTTTAAGGTCACAGTGACCTTGACCTTTGACCTCAATTGTAAGGTGTGTGTATGTAGTCAATTTACCTTAAAGTAAATTTAAGAAATAAAAGCAGACAACACTTATTGTTTATTATAGATGCCGTCATGGCAGTTATATTAAGGGGGTTAAAAGATGCAAATGCTATTTATAACGTATTTAGATAACTTACTTGGAGTTGTAAAAGACAGCTCCCGATTGAGTTTTTTTGGCGCGCACAGAACATAGAGGACACCAATACTCAGAACCAGTGCGAGATTCTCGCCGACGGTGTTACTTGCAGGGTTTACGAATATTTCGCCAGTGTACAGGTTTGTAGTGAAGCTCTGGAACTCTAGCTCCATGTTTGTCAACTCAAGGTGCACGACTCTCTTTGCTCCCGACAGTCTCATAAACCGCACTTCCAGGAACCCAGGTGCTGTGTCTGAAACAATATTATTGCACAATAAGATAAAAAAAAAACCAAGCCTTATTTGGACAGATTTGAGCAAAGCGTCTCGGATGGGTCAATATATCGTTTTCAAGCTTTGATTTGTAAGGATTTGAAGAAAAGCTGACCAATTAAAAGCTCGAGAGCGATCTCGTGTCATTGGCTTTATAACCTTAGGTAGAGAGATGGTTTCTTGGACTCTCTCGCTCCCACCGAGACGTTCACGTTGTGGGAGAGGAACGGGGGATCAGTTCATTGGCTAAGTGTGACCATAGATATCTTACGTTATTTTAAGATATCTATGAGTGTGACAGGATTAGCCAATGGCTGAATCCTTGGCCAATATCGTCGGTTGTGGCCCTAAAGAGCGTTGGACTTGAAATATTGCATCGACCAAGGAGTCTGTCGTTTTTTCCCCGTTACAACATGGGAACCAGCAATTCGGACAGAGTTTGTCATCGTTGGACCTCAACCTTTTCAACATTGAGAACCATCGCAAGATGTCAGAAGCACCACTTTAGATGCCACCGTATTATTCCCTGTCGGCTAAAAGGACGTCCAGACGATAAGGGCAGTCATCTGTTCGCAGAATAAGACAGATCATGGGACGTTAATACTTAGCAGCAACAACAACAACAACGGTTTCTTGACACACTTGTGACGAACGACCACTAAGATAGATGCATTATATGTAAATGTACCTATTTAATGCAAAAAAAACTATGGAGACGTATTTCTGACACTACTTCCATCCAAGCTTTTTGCGATCCTTGAATGTTCGTAATGCGATGTGCAGCTTGTATCGTCAACAATTTAGTGTTTACGCTGTACAGAGGACACAATTTTACCCTATCTTTCTTAAACCTGCCCATTTTGTATATTTACCAGACCAAAAAAGAAACGTCTACTATAATATATAGTGTTTTACTTAATAGCACCAGATCTAAATAAAAACTTCATATTTTTCACTTAAGTTTTCATTTACTGATGCAGACATCCCTTTTCTGTACCAAAACAACGAGTTTAAGTATCTAATTGATACATGCGGCTCCCAATTCTCGCCAAGGTGTTGAATGAAAGTAAATAGGTATACACTTTTTAAATGTAGACGTTTCTTTTTTTTGTCTGGTATAAGTTCTTCTCTAATGAGGTTAACTATGATTGAAATCGGACCGATAGGGTAAGAGTTGTCTGACCTAATACATGCCAATACCGTTTTTACTCTACTAGTGTCTACAAATATATTAAATTTGTTTTTATTATGGGTGAATTTCAAAGACAAAACATCAGGTTCAATTACAACTGGCGAGCGATATCAGAGCCATCAGTTGAAATAAAACGGTTAATAATGTAACGTGCAAACCGAGAGACCAAGCAACAACAAACCCCGTCGATGCAAAGCTTAAGCTCACACCAAGAGATGTTTGTTGCGCTATATGATTGACTACTTCCCAATATACAACGGTTTGGGAAGCCTCATTTGCATACACCAACGTACTTCGTACGTTACATAACTCTCCCCTCCGAGAAGTCTCGTCGTGGGTAAGGCAACTCCGGTCTGGCAGTTGTCATTATCCCACCGCTGCCACCATTTGTAACGTGCAAACCGAGAGACCATGCAACAGCAAACCCCGTCGATGCAAAGCTGAAGCTCACACCAAGAGATGTTTATTGCGCTATATGATTGACTCTACTTCCCAACGGTTTGGGAAACCTCATTTGCATTTATATACAAACGTACTTCGTACGTTACAATATCTCATGATAGGTATCTAATCCCATCCAATGACCTTCTGCATTAAGCAGCCAACTGCCTTCAAAGAGTGGTCGCTTACCAGTTTTAAAATCATAATTAATAACATGTTTCTCCATAGATACGCATTTTAACGACTTTCATTTATTCCTCCACTCATGAAAAAGTGCGAATTCAAACAGTCACGACTGAAGAAATATTTTCTTTATTCTAGCAGATTATATCTTAACCCATTTCCCAATAAATATGCCTTTTTACGCCTCTAGTTTATTCCTCCTCTTAAGAAAATAGTTCCAATTTATATAGCCATAAATATATATCATAACAAATATTTTCTATTTTCTAGCAGTTGATAGTTCAAAGCAAGCTGAAAGTAAAGCA
The DNA here is from genome assembly GCA_922989275.2 of Gari tellinella. NCBI lineage: Eukaryota > Metazoa > Mollusca > Bivalvia > Cardiida > Psammobiidae > Gari > Gari tellinella. The sequence goes on from OV277858.1 coordinate 61,992,321, forward strand.
GAATGTGCCTCAAGGCACATTCTGCTTTACTTTCAACCTGCTTTACGTGTTCATGTATCTTCAATATTAGAAACAGGCTATGGAGTAATGGGTTAAAGCAGACTGAAAGTAAAGCAGACACATGTCATGGGGTAAAGAGTTAACATAGACACTTGATAATAGCACCCCACTTGTGGTACCCACCTTGATTCCATCTTGCCACACAAAGTCCCCAGTCTCCAGTGTTGTTACGTATTAACATCGCCCTCTCTCCAAGCTCAGGGTCAAATGCCATTGACAGTTCAGACCATTCCACCTAGGATTTCAATACACATGTACAGTAAAAAACCTCTATTGCGACGACTAAAATATATTAATTACTAAAGGTGTTTAAGAAAGGTGACTGCTAAAAGCAAGGTTAAAGTAAAATAGAACGCTCATTAAGGAGCTTTCTGTTTTACTGTCACCTTGCTTTAAGCTGTCACCTGCCTTTTATACAATCAAATAGCCGTCGTTTTAGTGTGGTTATAGAGATGTTTTACTAACTTTAGTTTACATGTACTCAATGTTACATGTGACATTTTCATCACGTCTGAGGAGGTGCTTGAATAAAATTTATTATGCGACAAAACTATAAATTGATATATAGGTAGGGCTCCAAATAATGCACCCATTTGTGCCCACGATCCCATATACATGGGACATAGGCAAAAAGTGTAAGCTCTGATCAGACGTCGCATAATGCGGCGTCTGATCAGAGCTTACACTGTTTGCTGATGGGAATTTCAATATAAAAATGAAAATGAAAATCTTGACCAGGCATCCCTTTGATAGAAAAATGGACTAACCCAATATAAAACATGGAAGAAGCCACTTGGCATAAATGGGTAAAGACACTCAACATTTACCATGAGTATACTCGTCGTTTACAAACAGTGCACCTGCATGTGAAAAGCACATTTATGTTCCGCGCAAACAGTCGATACCCAGATCAGAGAACCCTCTGATCAGGGTCTGACCTGTTTGTCATTTTGCAATAAAGATCTACAGCACTCCCTCCCTACAACGACCATCCAAACAACGAGTCCCTCTTTACAACGACCCTTTCCGCTTTCCCCCCAAACAAGACAGTTATGTCCAACCTATTTACGGCTGCAATGTCGTCTGCTGTTTTTCTCAATGTTACATCATGGACATTTTGACATAAAACTTAATGACGAGTGACAAACAGCTTGACTCCAGATCAGACGCCACGTTACGCGTAACTGTTTGCAAATGTAAGTCAATTTCCATCCCTATTACGACTCCCTCCGACAACCACACACATTGTTTGTCTCCCATTGGGTGTCGTTGTACATAGAGAGGGAGTGCTGTATAACAGAAACTAACCCTCAATATATGTTGTTATAAATGGACTGGACTTCACTGGAAACTGTAATTGTCTCATTAAAGGTTTCAGGGCTGATTGAATTTATGCGCATAACATTAACATTCGGTCTGCAATGAGTTTTCGGAGTCTGTAAGATGCCTGTTTCATGCGACCAGGGGCCCGTTTTTATAAAACTTCGAACGACGTAAGTCAAAACTTTTAAAATACATTTAATTTCTGATTTCTCTATCTAAACCTGTCTTGTTACATCTCTTTGGAATCGTCGTTTCAAGACGATTCCAAAAGATGTCACAAGACAGGATTAGATGGAGAAATAAATAATAACTGAGACTTATAACTTGTCTTACGACAACATTTGTCGTACGAAGCTTTATGAAACGGGCCCCTGTTTTCGGCGCCCATACGATTTTATCAAATAAAAAACAGATTTTAAATGTCGTAAGATCGTATCGAGTAGACATGCAGTAAAACCGCACGGCGATCGTGCGGTTTTAGGATTTACGTTAATTTGCGCCAAAAACGAGTATAAATCGATTAGATGGACAGATATATTTAACGAATAATCTGTCTCGCGTAGGGCGCCCTAAACATCATCATAAACCTACCACAAATGGTTAAGGTGGTTCGCGGGTCAGCGTATTACGTGTCAGAATTCTTTGAAACCTTGATTAAATTGAAATATACCATATGGAGAGTGAAAAATCGTTAAAATAACCATTTGTCGAGAAAAGCTCCTTTTTTAATGAACAGGAATATTTTCTTTTAAAATGATATAACTCAATAACTTCTGTATATTCAAATAAACTGTACAGAGACTATAAGATAGTGTGCACACAAACATATTTCATGACATATTTTCTGGAAATATCAATATTTTAAAAAAGTCAAATTCTGAAAAGTCACTAAATCTCAAATTACAAAAAGTCTAGCTGTTTAATATACACTAATTTTACTCTTATTAGATAGTCTACTAGTCACAAAAGTTTAATGAAAATCTACAGTGGAATTTACATTTCATACATGATTCCAGAAGTTCTGACAAAATGTTACACAAAACGAGATACCTCCCTTGAGTTCAAATTTAAAATGCCGTCAGCTCTAAATAATACCAGAAGTCAAACCTGTAATAAGGGACAATTGAATTCGAAAATTAGCATTTTGCTGGCCATTTTGTGTTGTTTTGTTTACCAATGTTTGGCCTTCAACTTCATTGGAGAGAGGGGACAGGCAACAAACCGTATTTAAATCACTTTGATTATGGTTAAAAGGTGGTTTGTCAGTTATCAATAAAGTATTTAAGCTTTGGGCTATGTGATTTATTTTACAAGAATTTTATCTTTTAAAGATTTCTGTATTTTAACTTTGGTTGTCATGGCAACCAGACGTCTTCATGTCATTTTTTTGAAGGAGATTCACTCCAGGATCATTCTTGTAAAGTTTTGTTGTAATAAACCATATAGGTTTTAAGAAGCAGATGTAGGTGTATACCGGATATAATAGCGAAAAATAGCGTTTTTGGCGGCCATTTTGTTTTTTACCATTTTTGGGCTTTCAATGCATCTGAGAGGGTGACAGGCACCCTAAATGGTTTCAACACACTTTAATTATGATAAAAAGGTGGCTTGTCAACTTTTACCCAAAAATGCTTCTAGGAGTGTGATTTCCCCAAAATCCGACTAGTCTATTGTGGCCCAACTCCATTTCACTGTATATTTATGAAATAAAATATTTATAAACTAACCCGAACACCATAAGCGTTGCTGCCATAGAAGCGGAAGACGCGATACTTGAACGCTTGTTTTTGACCAAATAGCAGATAAAGAAAAACAGGAAGTCTTGCAAAATATTCTATCAATAGACGTAAAGGTAGTTTCAACATTTTATGACCCCATCGAGCCGCGTAAAGAGGTTTGGTAATAAGAATTCGCTTTTTAATAAAACTATCAAGAACTTTACTAGATATAGTATTGAGTCTAACAACTTTTGTTACAGAAATGTATAAGTGTCAGGAGAGGATTGTAAAATGTTGCATATATAAACAAAAGATTCAGTACAGCCTACGGCCAGCGTAAGTAATATACAGTGCTCCCTCTCTACAACGGCACCTAATGGAAGACATAGATTGTGTATGTTGTCCGCAAGGAGTCGTAATAAGCACAGGGACCCGGCACGATTTATTTTTGAGATAATTTTTTTTCAAAAGGTATATATAGAGTCTCTATATATACCTTTTGACAATTTTTTCTCTCAAAAATCAATCGTGCCAGGTCCCTGTGGTAATAAGGAGAGATAAATAAGAATTGGCTTGCATTTGCAAACAGCTTGAATTCAGATCAGATCTGGATTCGAACTGTTTGTCACTAGTCATTATATTTATTCTATCAAAATGTCCAGTTATATGTAACATTGAGAAAATACAGTAAACGACAATTTTAAGCAGACGATATTGTAGCAGTAAAATCGTTAGAATTAATTGTCCTGTTAAGGGAAATGCGACAAGAGTCGTTGTAAAGAGGGAGCCGTTGTAGGGAGGGATCACTGTAACACTTTGGGCATTTAATGCGTGTTTTCTTCAATATAATTATTACAAACAGTACAGACTCTGATCGAAGGCTCCGTTTAAAGCCCTCTGATCTGGGTCGACTCTTGTCAGTATACTTTTCACTATACTCGTCCTGTAGAATTGAATGGGTTAATTATACATGTATGGTTGTTGGTGTTAAAATATTAATATATAAGTAACGGATGACTGCTTTTCAAAACCAGTGTGAAAACAAAGCATGAAACCCTTGTAGGAGCTTACTGTTTACTCCAGTCCCGCCGGTTTTATCTACCAGAATGCGGTTAATACCAATCACCCGCGAAACTTTAATTGGACAATACCAGTTTCCCATTTAGAATAGTCCATGTTCTACTATTGACGATTGTTTTAACAATTTATTGCAGCATGGCAAACAATGTCGATCATGACCATGAAGAGAACTCCTTCAGGAAGTCTCTGATCTGAATTTACCCTGTGTGCATAGGACACATGTGTTATTCACAGGTATACTTGGTGTTGCTGCTAAGGTTTATAGTCTCGCATAAGCTTTTTCGGGGGCGTCATCCCATTGTCTCAGGATTGGGTAGATGGTCAGCATCATGCCTATTGTTGAATGGACTTTAAAGGTATACTTTTTGTAAAGGACAAGTAAAAGGTAAGGCTCGGTTGGTTAATACCATTTATGCCGTTACATTTTAACTTTTAGTCAATATAGCATTATTAATAATTGAGTGTGTTTTTATTGTGTATAATATTTCTATGGCTACCACTGCTGAATGGATGCAACAGGGCGCTCGTTTAGAGCCAATAAACTACCAAATCCAAGCATTCAATTGTAAATGCGTCCACCAAACCCTATAGAGACAATTCCAATCGTCGGACGACATAAGCATTTTACAATTTGAAATATGGGTACTTTGTTTTATCTGAAACTGTGAATATTGACGATGTCCAAACATGGTTTATGATATCCAAGATATTACACAGTTCAATTACAACGAGAAACAAGCCCAGGTCGTTAAAAGAGAGTTGCTATATTCGTCACAGTTTAACCATTTCACTCTCAATGACGCCAAAAGGCGCCTTTGCAATCAGTTTGAATCCTGATCAGACTCCGCTTTACTTTCAGCATGCTTTAATATACTTTAGGATACATGAAGGAACATTTCTTTTGATTCATGTACATTACTGCATGAATTAAAACTAATTTCTTCTGTAGAGGAATAAATAAAATACGCTGTTTGTCAACGTTTGGAATTGTAGGAAATGACACATTTTGAAGACAAGATCGAAGTACATTCCTTGCTGAAGGTTACATATATACATTATTAGTAATACAATTTCTTCACAGTGTACATGAGGATTTATTCCCGGTTGAGGTAAATCATGTTGCCCGAGCCGTTAGGCGAGGGTTACATGATTTTACCAGCCGGGAATAAATCCTCATGTACACTGTGAAGAAACTGTATAACGAATTTATTATACTACAAAGTTTTCACTGTTTAAACGAAATATTTCGGAATTTTCGTGTACAGCGCTCATAGTAAACAGTAACAAAATCGCACCAAAACAGATGACGTTGAGCGTAAATGACATACTGTTTCTCACGGTTGTTATTCATAAGAAAGATGGACACGCTCGTAGACGTCGGCGTCAAACTTTCCGAGAAAAAAATGCGACTGTTGAAAGATTTAAACCCCGATTAGTTCTTAGCCGAAATGAACTTAAAACGGATGTTGCACGATTAAATGCAGTCAATCCTGTCAAGCAGTCGGCCGTTTTTTTTTCTGCAAAGCAAGACTCAGGTACCTGTCAGCCAATGAAATTATCTGCATTTCTACGTACCCTTTCAGCTCACAGGGTACTTGGGATAATGTCTACGACTCGGTACCCAATCAGAAGTAAGGTTTTGCAAAATGGAAAACAGTGTAGACCCTGATAAGAGAGGTCCTTGTGATACCTCTGATTAGGGTCTACACTGTTTGCATAGGACTAGTGTATTCCTCATAGGTGCATTGTTTGGAAGGACGAGCTAGTATACTCGGCACCATATGAACCACTTTATGTGTGGCGGTGCCGTAAAACCAAACTCAATCAATCAATATTCCTAGCTAGGGATCAATGTTTTAAAGCATTGCCGTTTTACCAGCGTGTGGTTTACCTGCGTTGATGTTGGGAGGTGGGACGAGCCTATGACGTCAGAGGTAGCCACCAGTTTAGTCCCGTAGAATATCTGTACACCGGAACACAGCACTTCCGGTATGTGTATGACGCGACACCCGAAGCATTCTACTCCATTGTGGTTTACAAGCCTACGAAAAAAGAGCAAACGTCGACAATTAAAAACACTGCTAAATTATATGACTTATAAGTATTTATAACTATGTCATTCTATTCGTATAATAAAATTACTATTGACGGGAAGCGTTCATGCATTTTTGTCGAAGTAATTTTTGATCCGTATTGAAAAAGACAACACATAGATTCCAATCAGCAACGGAAGCAATGCTGTGAAATTGAAGACCAATTTGTTCAATGAGGGCATGTAGTCAATGATAATAATAACGCTAGCCACAAATGGGTTAAAGATTGAAATTTTGATCATTTCGATGAAATATAGTATAGTACCTGGCAGTGCTAATGTAGCATGTTTGGTCATCAGTTCTGACATCTGCTGGGACAGAAAAACTCCCTAGAATTCGTTTTAGTTCTCTGGAACTCATGGTTTTCTGCTCGAACTCTTCCCTCTGTATTACTAGACTACACAGTTCCGGGACGGTAGCTTGCACTGAACCGTCGAGTACAAGTTTGACCCCGTCTTCCAAACTGATCTCGATTGTGATGGCCTTTCCCATTGTATCTCTCTGTTGAAGTAGTGTGAGTATGTCGGCTTTACCAGCAGCAGTAGCCTGTTCCCCTCTGATACACCATATTCTATGCTTGCGCCACAACTGAGCGGTCAGTGAGCGGTGTTGGGCAGTATTGAAATGGAACGGAGTTGATAAAGACCATAGTTTGCGTGGTCCATCCAAGTCCAACAGTTCCTGTACATCCTGTGTATCTGAGGTGGTGAGAAATAGTTTCACCTGGAAATGTTTCATCCGTGGAGGCATTCCTGTGAGTTCCGCATGGCTAATATGTACACGATATGTGACAACACAGCAGTTCGCCAGATCGTCCAGTGTCATCGCTAAAATAGTGCGAGTGTTATTGTTGGATCTCAATTTACAGCCAGGCTGCAACAGACTCGAAAACGCCATTTTCTCAAACAAAGCACTCGTTTTCTTTTGCGCCGCAAGAAAGTTTTCAGTTATCAATGTGGGTCTGACTTTGATATTATTATCCAGCACTTGCCCACAAATGTTTAACAAGTCCCGAGCATAAGCTTTTGGGTGACACATGTGTGTGAACCATATCAGCATGATGTCGACAGAGGGCGTTAGGAACTCTTGTGGTTCTTGTCTTTTCAGGCAAAGAAATTGTTTGTAACGCTTGACGGCATCTTGTAGACATTTATTATCACGGAAATGGGGAAGCGCAACTTGGTAACAAAAGTGAATATGATGTTCTGCATTTAGAATGAGGTCGACAGAGAACTTAGAAGGTATGTCTTGTAACTCTCCTTTATTTCTGACGGGACGAGCGTATTCGCCATTTCTGATGATATTATATCCGTCAAGCTTGTACTTAGCATACCACAGTTCTATACTAGTGTTAGTGCGTGCCACAATCACATCCTCAGCTGGAAATTCGTGATTCAGTGTTTTAAGAATAAGTTTACGACAATCTCTTCTGTAGGCCAGAGGAGATAGTGTGTGAATATACCACAGCCATTCAACGTCGATTGGTGCAGCGAGGTCATATGATCGGCATTCGTTCGCCAATGGGAGCCACAATTGTTCATAGCGTCGTAGCGCATGCGCAAGGGCAGGTCCGGATAATGTGTCCCGAATGGTACTCACTTTGTCAAGAAAGTTCAAGTGTCGAAGCGCGGCTTTGGCAAGGTCGACCGAAAACTTTACCTCCTCCATATTAATGTAGTCTTTTGGTTATCTAAAGGAAACAAACACTGTCATTATATGCTATATTGTATACAATGCATGTATGTGTGTACATGCACAATGTCAAATTAATGTTAAGTGGTCACTAAAAAGAAGTTACAGGGCTGCCATATGTTAATGTTATGAAAAATCCTAAGATTTCAATTTTTTCTAATTTTCAACCGCGATTACTTAAAGCAGGTTGAAAGTAAAGCAGAATGCGCCTTAAGGCGCATTCTGCTTTACTTTCACCCTGCTTTAAGCTACCATCTGCTGTGATGAAAATCTGAAGATTTCGAAACTTTCCGGAGAAATGGCAGCCCTGAAGATGCAACGGGGTTCTTAGAACAGTTGGCTTTATGCAGAACAAAAATAATGCAGAAAAACTTAAACTAACTGTCTGGTACCCTGCCCTGTATTAACCTGTTATCAAAGGGATCCTGTTTAGGGGCCATTTGGTCTAGGTCTTCAATGAATACATAGGGCATCGGTACTCTTTACAAGTACAGTAAAACCTCTCTATTATGACCTCTAAAAGGCTAATTGATTGTAACAAAAAAAGGTGGCAACTTAACCCTTTACCCAATAGAAGCGCCTTTTAACGGATTCTCTTTTCCAGTCATCCGGGTACTTTTAACCTTACGCATCATCTCGGTCATTTCTTTTTTCACCTTACGCATACTCTCGGTCATTTCATTCGAATGACGTCGGACCCTATCGTAGAAAACTCGCGTCATTAGAAACGTTGAAATCGGACCGATAGAAATGCCCAAAAGCTGCGGTTGCACATCTGGCATGTGATGTCTCACAAACGACACGAACCATAACAACATCGATACTTATTACGGAGACTTTTATTCAGTTTTCGAAATAGATCGATCGGTTTTAGCTTTGTATTCGTGGCATTTATCATACCTACCCAGGCCGACCCAGAACTGAGATATTCTACGTATGCTCCTACATCTCTATGAATTTCTATCTAGATCTATTCATAGATGTACATGTATGTAGTTTATGTCGAAATAATAACGAGACTCTAATAAAGATTTAAAACTACATCCTGTCATGCAACATCACGGCTATTCTTGTCTCAGACGGTACCATTGACCAGTACGGTCGGATTTGATACGGTAAATTGTTAAACGAAACGCGTGTCTATTGACGTTATAATTGGTATTCAATGTGAAGAAAAAAACATTTCTCTTTCTACCGTAACCGTGATTATTTGGAAGTTCTGCATGATAAGCGAAAAAAGTACGACAGACTCGTCTCTGTTAGGGTCGCCCTGTCCGTGAAGAAGATCTAGATTCTACACCAAAAAAAAAAATTTTTTTTTTTGGAGCCTGACACCTATGGTGCTCACTGACAGCTGTGGTTGATGGAAAAGTTTATAATGATGTTAATTGTTACAGTGGAAAAACCGTAATTCTTTCCAAATAAACATGTTTAATCTAAATCTATTATTTCCATTGCAAACAGTTTAATTGGAGCCAGATCAGACGCCGAGTAACCCAGCGTCTGATCAGGCTCCAAGCTGTTTGCCACCAAGATAACCATGAATTATCAGATTGTCCCAAAGTTGTACTTTTCTACATTTTAGTGCTTTGCGTTTGCGTTTCGTTTGCGTTTAAACAGGAAATAATAACATTTTCTCCACTGTTAGTGATGATAACCGATCAATAAATCCATATTACCTGTCCTAATTTAGTAAAAACACCAATATCTATATCATTGATTCTCATACATCAGAACCCTCCCATATAATTTTCCTTAGTCAACTAATTTTTCACTTTGAAATGCTGGTAATGTATTAATGGTCGTTTCTGTCTGGCCAAATTGGAAGTCAAGTGTCAAAAAAGAGAATGCATGAGTCATATCACAAGAAAATTATTATTTAAAGACCTTGACAAAATTCAAAATAAAAAATCAAGCCATTGTGAATGCCCAATCTGGTCATGACACCTTAACTGTTTCAGTCTGTTAGTCACTTTTATCCACAGTCTTTCCCTGTAACAAGACCATTCAAATTTTATTTCAATGTCTGTTAAAACTAAACATGCAAAGCTTTCTAAGTAATAGTATACATGATTATTCCTTGAATATCTATATTATCAAGGACTATGAAATATGTCACACTTTGACAGATATGTACAGTCAATCTTGATTAATAGTTGACCACTCACTGAAGTAGATCTGTGTGATTGTTTCATTAAGTTATTATTGCAAGATAAAAAAAAAGAAGAAAGAAAGCTCCTACTGGAGCTAGCTTTCTGCTTAATTATTATTCTCACACCCTGTGACCCCTAATTTGAAAACAAACCTATGGTGTAACCTACTGAATGGATGCATAATATAAGTACAGTCAGTCTTATATTGAAACAACCTATGGGTCACCTGCTTAATGGATGCCTTATATAAGTCTGACTGTTGAATATTGTAAATTATGCAAAATAAAATCAACATACTATCATAAAATGATGCATTACATGTTTATTGATCCAGGATCTGTTTCATAGGAATGTGCTACTGATCTTAGTGGTCAGATAAACTCAAAGTTCAATTCCAAGTACATGTTGATGTTATGCCTTTTTATGTTCATGTACATGTAAAATGATTGACAAAATGGTATGTATAAATACATGTACATGAATTATACTAGCAATTCATAGTTAATTTGCTGATCATTTCCTATCTTTCAGGAAAAATGAATGCAGAAAAAAAGCATGATATTTACAATATTTCTTGTAATTTCAAAATTAAAAAATAAACAGTAATTTGCAATTGTGAATTCTAATAGTTTTAGTCTATTTGTAAAAATGTGATTTTACACTCCTATATTAAATCATCACTAATTGAAATAGCAGAAATATTTTAGAATACAGGTGACTGCTTAATGCAGGGTTAACATAATTTAGACAGCAACCATCTGTACTTAAGATTGCATAGTGATCTTCTATTGATTACTGTCTTGATGAATGGTTGACTACATATTACTAATTGAAGTTAAAGGTTTTTTTTTAATTAATGCAGGTGCTATAAGGCAGCAGCTCATATAGGGTTTTTCTTCATTCTTCAAGTTTATCCTGCATTAAACAACCATCTGTGTTTAAGATTGCCTTGTGATATTCTATAAAGTGACTGCTTAATAAATGATTGACTATATTTATATTAAGCTGGTCAGTTCAGAACCTCCTTGTGTATCCAAAATAATAAACAGTCTCAATTTCAAATTACAGGGAAAGCAACATGGTTGCATGCTTCAACAAGTCTAGAAAAATAAAAATACATGTAAGTTGTATTCTGTTATCAATTACAAATTTGCCAAGTGGCTGTAGTCATGGTACATTAATCTACAGTCAATCCTGTACTAAGTGACATCTCTAAAGAAAACATATGGTAAACATAAATACAGGTGGTTCTTTAAATGCTGGGTGAAACTTATGCAGAAAACTGCTGTAGATTTAATAAATGCATTATTGCCAGCAACCATGCACCTGCCTTTTGAGATTGGCATGTGAGGTCAAGTAGTAGTGGCTACAAAATTGACTATTTATGCTTCATTTCCAAAAGACATGTACATTTATTTTACAAATGGACAACCAGTGCATATCAGACCCAGATTCAGGGGGCTCTTTTAAGTCTGTACTGTTCAGTAGGATAATATAGTCTTCACAGGTACAATATAGTTGTAAATAATGTGTAAAATAATAAAGGACACCATTAAAGGTTCTAAAGATTAATTGTGGTTAAAATTGCTAGTTTATTGCTGATTAAATTGAGGCATGCATGGATATGAAATAAAACATATGCAAGCAAACAAAGTGATCATCTTTTCACTTGAAAAACCTTTATTTCAATTGGATTTACATCAACAGTCAGTACCTGACATACCCTGGCATTCAGTTAAAAATGAATTGCTTAGCAAATTTAAAACTACCTCAAAAAAACAAAGAAAATGAGTTCAAACTATTTCTCTTTACTTATTTATTACATAAATAGTTGTAGATCAAAATCAGCAAACACTAGTGTCAGTTGGAAATATTTGACAATCTTCATAATTTTCAAGATATTTGTATTTGGGACAGGGTAATCCAATTCTTAATTTTATCTGGCTATAAAATTACAACGGGCAGTTGAAATTATCCCCTCTTTTATCATAGCAACACAGGGATGGTATGGTTCCTATGTTGACATCAGACTTAAGGATCACAGATATAGACTGTTCTCCTGTCTGTAGCCTAGCTCAAAATAGTCTGTACATTACCAACCAGACTTGAAGAAGCTATTACATAATGCTGCCAAGCTTCTATAATTCTTCAAATTTTCTTTTGTAAAGACACCTGAAATGGTTCAGTGAAATGTATAGTATTCATTGAATATACAAGTACATACATGTATTAACAAATAAGTGTAGCTTGTGGGAAACCCTGTAGTAAATATCCATGTCTACATGTACTTGCAAAGCAGAAAAAAATAAAAATGCAAATATTTCTATAATCTTTTATATATATATTCTTCTGTGTGTATGTATTTATTCTTACACTTTAAGCATATATTTAAAGGGTAAATGAAAGATGTAAAATGTCTTATTTCTTCAATTTCAGAAATATCCCCATATAAACATTCTAGATCCGTTTAGTCTAATAAATATTAGATTTACTGTCATATTGATGAATATATTGTTGCTCTACTCTGATAAATGAATCTAAAAGTCATATTTTAATCATGTAGATCTAGATCTAGATCTAGAAATCTTGTAGATATGTAATCTACAACTGTCATTAAATACATACCCATTTCAAATGAGATGCGTGTACATGCTATGCATGATTAGCATAAAAATATTCTCATTTTAATTTGACAAACAAATTTGAATTAGAATCTCTGTATATATTGTAATTGGTTGTAATTAATCAGTGTAAATATAGATCTACATATTAATAATAGAATAATGAAGGACAACAATCAACAAAAGTTTCAACGGAAATGCCGAGAGATTTTACTTTTTTTAACTCAAAGAACATGACTAGAACTACGGAGCAGATACTTCAGAAGTTCTCTCTTCCTCTCTCTCTCTCATTAAGTGGATTTTGGGTGGATTCGGGTGGAATTGATATGTCAGCACAAGAGTTCAGAATAAGGAATAAATTCAACGTACACGGCATTTATTTTTAATCATTCATACATTATTATATCTTATTGACAACCACCTGTTGCCGTGTTGGGGAGTCCAAGTGTGATAGGACTCTCGCTTTTAAAAAAGCATTTAATTCTATTTTTCGGTAAAATCGCGCTTTTGCAACTTATGTAAGACCTTCCTAGTATTTATAGGACCTATCCTCCCTTTTCGTTTTTCTTATTTACAGGTAATAACGCGTAAAAAAGAATGAGATTTAACGCCCCGCTGCATAAGCTTATGTAGATTTCGGGTTTGTTGTCCCCGAGTGCGCGTGCTCGCTAAGTGTAAACAAAGTGAAGGATGCCGAATGAAGGGTGTATGACGTCGCACTGGAAAAGAGAATATGATTTCTTCATCCGCTGAAGAAAATAGTTCCAATTTAATCAGTAATGAATATGTATTATAAGGAATATTTTCTATATTATAGCACATGATAGCTTAAAGCAGGCTGAAAGTAAAGCAGAATGCGCCCAAAGGCGCATTCTGCTTTACTTTCAACTTGCTTTAAGTAGTCAACTATCTTAAGTACTAGAAATAGGCTATCAGGTAAAGGGTTAATTAAAGCAAGGTGACAGTAAAACAGAAAGCCACTGAAACACCTAATAATTAACCATGTATATATTTCTAGAAATACATATCAACTGTGACGTATACTTAGTAAAATACTTAGTAAAACTGCTACAGTGGAGAATCTGTTATTCTTATCTGTACGCAAACGCAAAGCGCTTAAAACGTAGAAAAGAACAACTTTTGGACAACTCTTGGTGGCAGACAGTTTGGAGCCTGATCAGACGCCGGGTTACCCTGCGTCTGATTTGGCTCCAAACTGTTTGCACTGCAAATAATAGTTTTAGCGTAAACGCGTTTATTGGGAAAGAATAACACATTCTACACTGTAAGTACCCCAGGGACTATTTTGTAATTTTCTTGTTCATGGCTGATGGTAACGTACAGGGTTTTTGATTTATAAAATATCATTATATTTTAATTCTTTCATTGAAAACATAACAATGTTTGTGAGAAAATGATGCGTGTTTACAAACGAAAGTTATTTAAATTACAAGAGCGTGTCCCAGTTACACGAATGCCTCCGATGATACAGGGAGGGGAATCCAGACTATCAAACGTAAAAGTTAGAGAGCTGAAACTGTAGTGGAGCGCCATTTTGAGGACTTCAAGGGCCATTACTCCAAAGGGCCTAGCATAAATTGGTGCCGCTGGTTATCCAAATTGGTCTCCATTTTATGTCAACAAACATTTTAAGAAAGTTTGGTGATGATCAGATGAAAAGCAATGTGTTTGTGAAACACAAATGCCCCCAGCCAGCATCATCTTCTGTAATGTAATGCTTATTTGCAAAGTAGGTCAAAAGTCATGGTCGTAGGGTAAATGAAACATTGGCATGGTTGGAGAAGTCTTAACACAAGAAACATATAAAGTATGGAAGCTCTAGGCCTACTGGTTCAAATGTTATAAGCGTATAAAGATTTATACAAATAAAGGTCAAAGGTCAAGGTCACAAGGGCAAAAACGTAGGTATGGTTCGAAAGGTCTTGACACAAGAAATGTATAAACAAAATATGAAAGCCGTAGGCCTACTGGTGCAAATGTTATAGCCATTTAAAGATTTCAACAAAAGTAGGTCAAATGTCAAGGTCACAAGGTCAAAAAGTTTTGTATGGTTAGAAAGGGAAAACACATGTCAAGTATAAAAGGCCAAGGTGCAAAAATGCAAACATTATATCCAAGGTTAAGGTTTTTGGTTAAAGTTTGATTAAATAGGTCAAAGATCGAGGTCAAGGTCACATGGTCAAAGATGTTGGAATGGTTGGAAAGGTCTTGCCACAAGAAATGTATAAACAAAATATGAAAGCCGTAGGCCTACTGGTGCAAATGTTATAGCCATTTAAAGATTTCAACAAAAGTAGGTCAAATGTCAAGGTCACAAGGTCAAAAAGTTTTGTATGGTTAGAAAGGGAAAACACATGTCAAGTATAAAAGGTCAAGGTGCAAAAATGCAAACATTATATCCAAGGTTAAGGTTTTTGGTTAAAGTTTGATTAAATAGGTCAAAGATCGAGGTCAAGGTCACATGGTCAAAGATGTTGGAATGGTTGGAAAGGTCTTGCCACAAGAAATATACATACAAAATATTAAAGTTTTTTACAAAAGTAGGTCAAATGTCAAGGTCACAAGGTCAAAAAGTTTTGTATGGTTGGAAGGTCTTGCCATGAAGAATACACATGCCAAGTATAAAAGGCCCAGGTTAAAAAATGCAAAAGTTATAGCCAATGTTAAGGTTTTTGGTTAAAGTTTGATTAAATAGGTCAAAGGTAAAGGGGAAGGTCGCAAGGTCAAAGATGTTGATATGGTTGGGAAGGTCTTGAAACAAGAAATATACATACAAAATATGAAAGCCCTGGGCCAACTGGTGCAAATGTTATAGCAATTTAAAGATTTTTACAAAAGTAGGTCAAATGTCAAGGTAAAGGTCACAAGGTCAAAAAGTTTTATATGGTTGGCAAGGTCTTGCCATGAGGAATACACATGACAAGTATAAAAGGCCGAGGTTCAAAAATGCAAAAGTTATAGCCAAGGTTAAGGTTTTTTGTTAAAGTTTGATTAAATAGGTCAACGGTGAAGGTCAAGGTCACATGGTCAAAGATGTTGGTATGGTTGGAAAGGTCTTGACACAAGAAATATACATACAAAATATGAAAGCCCTGGGCCAACTGGTGCAAATGTAATAGCCATTTTAAGATATTTACAAAAGTAGGTCAAATGTCACAGTCAAGGTCACAAGGTCAAAAAGTTTTGTATGGTTGGAAAGGTCTTGATACAGGGAAGACACATGCTAAGTATAAAAGGCCTAGGTACAAAAATGCAAGAGTTATAGCCAAGCTTAAGGTTTTTGGCACATACAGATGACGGACGGACGGACAGACAGACGGACAGACCAACAGACATGACAAAAACTATATGCCCCCGAATCGTAGATTCTGGGGGCATAAAAACACAAAGAACAAATGATATTTATGTTGGGGTACTTAGCAGTTTTGCTTAAGTATATAATGTCGCCGCTTGCGGTGGCCTTGTTTCTCATTGGAGTCGTTGATTTTTTTTCTCATTGGAGTTTACTGCACAACTTCTGTCACGAACTAAGCTACCCCATGTCTTAACACATTGAGTCCTAGTATACTCTTTCTTTACAAACGAGATGCCTGTGGAGAGCAGACCTGTCCTATACAAACAGTAGATCCAGATGAAAGGGACTTCTCTGGTCAGGATCTGCATTATACGTCATTTTGCAATAAATTAAAAAAAATCCACCCTAAAGTTACTCGAGAGTGAACTAGACTTTATTAGAAACTGGAATTGGTCATCTGAAGTTTTAGGGTTGAATGAGTGTAATTATTTTGTGTTTAAAACTTTTAACCACAATCTCCGATCGTTTGAATTGCTACGCAATATATTTGACTTCATTCAAGTTTTAATCTTACTAGGGGAATGGGGGGGGGGGGGGGTGCTAAGTGTGTAAGATTGGTCTGATGGATTTTGGTTAACGTGTTTAATTGATGTGACGATTGTGCTTTATAATGAGTATGCACCAAGGGTCGGGTTGGATTTTTATTCACTCCCAATCCCATCCCTCAATCTAGGTCCCCTTTAACTCATTCACCCCTGAAACTGTTAATGAAAAATCCAATTTCAAAATAAGTATAGTCCATTTTTGACTATTTAGGATTGATTCTAACATTAGATTACAAAATAACAAACAGTATAGACCTTGATCAGAGGGCTCCTTAAGGAGCCCTCTGATCAGGGTATATACTGTTTGCATGAGACAAGTGTAATGCTAACAGGTGCATTGTTTGTAAATGACGAGTATACTCGCCGCTAGGGTTGAATGTGTTAACAATCATGACAAAACAAACGAGGTATGGCAGACTAAACAAATACCCTCGCCGAGTTCTGTTTATAGTACAGTGATCTAGTTTTCAAGGAGGATGTCGAGGGTATATGAGTTTGCCCATATGATTGTACAGCGCCTGCTGTAATCTATTACCCCATAAATACTCATTTTTACGCCTTTGATTTATTCCTTCACTGTAGAAAATAGTTCCATTTTATACATTCATGAATATATTTCATAAGAAATATTTGCTATATCCCAGAAGATGATAGCTTAAAGCAGGCTGAAAGTAAAGCAGAATGTGCCTTAAGGCACATTCTGTTTTACTTTCAACCTACTTTAAGTAGTCACCTTGTTTCAAAACTAGAAACAGGCTATTGGGCAATGGGTTAAGCTACTATCTGTTAGGATATATATATCCTAGCAGATAGTAGCTTAAACCCATTACCCAATAGCCTGTTTCTAGTTTCTTATGACCTACATATTCATGCCTGTATATATAGTTCTAATGTATACAGCCACTAAAAAGAATGCCAATTGATTGCATAAAAGACAGGTGACAGCTTAAAGTACTGTGAGTGTAAAGCAGAAAGCTCCTTAAAGAGTTTTCTGTTTTACATTCACATTGCTTTAAGCAGCCACCTGCCTTAAACATATGATAATTAGCACAATTTAGTATACGTAATAGACAGGTTTTACTGTACATGAAGAAAACCCATACGACATATTTCAAGCAAACGATAGTTTTTATGATGACACTGTGACTTGATTTTACACCTGCACCGTCAGTCATTCGAAAACAACACTACACTTTGGATACATTGGCTGTTCCCGGTAAACCCATTACCCTATAAATACGTATTTTTACGCCTTTATTTTTTTCCATTAGATTTTTTTTATCCTAGAAGATAGAAGCCTAAAGCATGGTGAAAGTAAAACAGAATGCGCCTTAAGGCGCATTCTGCTTTACTTTCAACCAGCTGTCTTCAAAACTCGAAACAGACTATGGGGTATGGTTCAAATGAAAATCCAATTAAATAGTTTTATACAGAAAATGACAGATGATTGAAGATGCTGACAATATATACAAATCTGACTTGAACTCAGTTCGTGATCAGACCAAGAGTTTATATGCGTGTCTGATCAGACTCCAAACGGTTTGCAGCCAACTTTTCCCATAGCATAAACGTGAAGAATGTTCCATTCCCCACGGTACTCGTGTATATCTACAGTCGACACTCGATAACTCAAACTCACTTTAGTCGAACTAATAAATCCGTATTTCTAAGTTAACATCGTGGCTAACTTCGAAATAAGGGTAAGTACGAAATAAACGAATATGAGGTATTGTAATGAAAGTGGAGGATTGGAATAAGAATGAGTTCGGTGTAAACGAGTTTTATGTATCGAAGTTCGAATGTATACATGTATATATGCAGTGGGGAGGGCTTTTCCCGTTTGAAAGCAAACGAAACGCAAACGCATTATAATAAAATGACGAAATGACAACTTGTTGGCAATTCTTGCCATTTGTCTTAATCTGAGTGGCAACAGTTTGACGCCTGATCAGACACCAGGTTACTCGGCGTCTGTTCTGGCTCCAAACTGTTTGCACTGGAAATAGCATGTTTAGCGTAAACGTGTTTATTGGGAAAGAATAACTTCTCCACTGTATCAGATATGCATAGGCTTACCTTCGTGTTTTTATCCGTATACATACAAACTGTGTATAGATTTACATCTCTGAGATCATACTTCATGTCGATTTATTTAACACCTCGTACAAAGTTACTTCAAAAAGTCAATTGCTAACTATGTAACACCGTTATCTCAGTCACAAATCCTACCCCAGTTTAAGTTTGAAGGTAGCTCTAGTCTAAATCTACTGGGCTTAATAGGAACTAACATAATTAGTCGCGAACACACACTCTATAATATTTATAGATCAATGAATAGAGGGCTGTGTTAGACATAGAATCGATATTATATCGGCTTGGCTGTTAATCGACAAACAGATCAAACTTACTGTAACTAGTATAAACTTGTGTAAAAGGTATGACTCGTGGTTAAACTGTTGGAATTTATATTACTCCATTCGGAATTTAATTTAAACATGCATGTTCGCAGATCGCCACTTTTAATCAGTTGTATTTTTATTGTTATATCTACTATCATACAGCAGTGAGTTCAGTAAAGAAATCGATGGCCGTTTAAAGGCAAACGCATTGCAATGAAATATAGAAAATGACATCTTTTTTGATAATTCCGACAACCAGTTTTAATCTGAGTGCAAACAGTTTGGAGTCTGATCAGACGCCGGGTTAGGTTACCCGGCGTCTGATCTGGCTCCAAACTGTTTGCAATGAAAATAATAGTTTAAGCGTAAACGCGATTATTTAGAAATAAAACGAGTACGCTACTGTACTCTGCACGCTGCACACGGGACACAAACTGCTAACCTAAAAAGCAAACAGTGGTAATTGAACACGCTACTGATCTAACGCTATATACAGTTCTATCTATTATAGTATCGACCATGCACCTACTGTCAAACATCGATATCTCGAAACTGCTTAAGGGTGCATCAATGTCATGGCTTTGGGAAATTTTCAAAGTATATGAAAACACTCTATGATGGTTTTGTATTGTAGAGCTATTTAATATGAATGAAAAAATAGAAAAAGTGTACATTTAGGTGAACAACAGTTGGCTCTACGGTCATGTAAAATTTACCCCACCCACTTCCTGTTATTTTGTCCTTTTCAAACAGCCCGCTTCAATAAAATCCATTTTAAATGAAAACAAATATGATAATTTGGTTTTGTGTTATTTATTTCCTATCTATGGTAGTATTTCTTCATACAAAAACGAATTTAAGAAAAGAAAGGCACCAAATGTGAAATTTATAAAGCTCTAAATATCATTGATATGGTACTTTTTTTGTAAATTTTGTAAGGGGAGATAACTCTTTTTACTTTAATAACTCAAAATTTTCAACACTGACCTTTCAATTTCTTTTCATATTTTGAACTGCCTTAGCATGGGCTTTCATCTTGTAGAATATAAGAAAAAGTTAAATACTAGAACTATTTCATTTTCAAACTTTTTTACTTTTTTTCATAAAATAAAAAATCTAATAAAATCATGCCATATACAAAGCATATTTTTGATATTCAAGGATCGATATTGTTCAAACCTGGTACCTGCTTTGTCTAAATTTGGTTTCTATATGTGAAAATACCACCATAGACATGAAATAAATAATGGAAACCCAAATTATCATGTTTATTTTGTTTCGAAATAAATTTTACTGAAGCTTGTACCCTGAATGGGTAAAATTTGAAGAAAAAATTTCCAAATTTGACATACCTTTTTCAAATCGCTGTAGCTCAAAAACAAGGACACCACCATATATTTTTTTTTTCATTTTTTCATTCATCATAAACAGCTCTTCCAAAAAAACAATGTTAGAAAAAAAGTTTAATACTTTGAAAAATTGGCTTATGACATTGATACACCCTTAAGTCGACTTATCCGTATTTCAAAGTTAAATCGTGGCTAAGCCAGGATACAGTCGAAAATACGTTATTCTTTCCCGTTTAAACGCAAACGAAACGCGAACGCATAGCACTAAAAGATGGAAAAAGCATGTTTGAGATATTTCTTACAATTCATTTTGATTTGAGTGGCAAACAGTTTGGAGCCTGATCAGACGCCGGGTTACCAAACTGTTTGCAATGGAAATAAACGTGTTACCGTAAACGCGTTTATTGGGGAAAATAACACATTCTCCACTGTATCTTCGACCTTAATGAGTTCAATATTATAAAGTGATGTTCAGCTTTATAGAAACACTAATTAGTTAAATTAAGCGAGTTGCAATGGAGAAACCGAAGTTCAACTGTTCTGCGTTAATTCTTCGCGTACTTTCGGTGACTACTTATTCTTTGCACACAATTTGGATCCGGATGATAGGCCCAGTTACTCGGCGTCTCATCAGGATCCAAATTTTTAGTAGATCTAACTTTAATTGAGACCATGAAATTTCAATTTGCAGAACAGCAACAGACAACTGTAGGTGCAGCAGATAGCCTAAACTGATTTGGCGTTCTTGAAACTGTATTTGGGGGAATTAGGTCAATGTCACAGTTTTGTATATACCTATTGACTTTATGAATATTAGCTTGTACAGAATATAGGTTTACAAAGGTATTTGTTTACAATTCAGTAACCATTGACAACAGGCGGGGGCTAAAACTCGTAAACACACAGCCCGGGTATACCTGCGGTGTCTAATAAAAAGATGACTGCTCGAGCACATATACAGATCTAGATTTACTACGAGTTTTTGGATCAATTAAGCAAACATAGAAATGAGTCCAAATATTGGAACTTTCACAGCAGAAGCACATGTACCTATTGGATACACTCTTCTGTTTAAATATTATAGTATACTAATGATGTTTACTTCATATTAATTAGATGCTGTTATTTTTTGTAAACAATACGTGATTCTATCTATATGTAAGAATCCAGGTGACTATGTCGTTGGTTGCTTACTCGGTAAAATATTCAGGGCTGCCATAAGTTGATAAAAAATTCCTAAGATTTAATTTTTTTTCGAACTTTCAAGCGCGATTTTCCGAATTATACCTTTAAGACATAGTCTGTTTCTAGTTTTTAAGACGTGATGCTTAAAGCAGGTTGAAATTAAAACTGAAGGCACATTCTGCGTTACTTTCAGCCTGCTTTAAGCTTCCATTTGTTGGAATAAAATCCGAAGATTTCGGAAAAATGCGGAGAAATGGCAGCCCTGAATATTGAGTATGAGACGAAACAATGAGTTTAGAAAAATAACGAATAAATGCAAAACTATCTAGATCTACAATTTCATGGGACTAGCAACATTTTCCATAAAGTTATTACTGCGATGATAATTACTATTGAAGCAGACGATAACTAAGCATTATAAGGATCAACAGGTTTTGCTATGAACATGAATACGACCAGTGAAATTGATGCTTAGTTCTATTACATGTACCCATATGGTAGATTTTGGGATAGGGATTTGCCCTATGGCACACAAACTGCAATTATTTGGTTATTTGTACCATGTTTTAATGATTTAAATGGGAGAAAAAATCCACCATTCGTCTTGTTGGTGGAGAATAGGAATTTCTCCCCCTCGGGTCAGAAAATTCACTCCGGACCTCGGCAAGTCTCGTCCCTGCATTAGTTTTCTGACCCTAGGGGGAGAAATTCAACATCAACACTCATGGCGGATTCTTATAAACTCCCGATTATATATATGATTGCTTCCCGGTGTATTTCGAGACATGTGCACGGATGCCGGGTGAACTTTTGAGATCGGGTTGGTTTTCAAGCGGAGTTTTTCACCGAAATGGATGGATGGATGCGTTGGGGTTTACGGCACTGCAACACTGAATATATCATAGATCTATAGCACCGATGAATGATGAGATGATATGATGAGGAATAATCTCAGGAAAATGATCTCGGCTAATATCATTTGCTGAAAATCAGCCTATGGGATCAAAACTGATCTAGCTTCCTTTTAGATTTTTGCAGTGAGGATGCTCTCTGTAAAATAAACAAAAAATCCCATTTCAAATTCTTTATATCAGCTTTACAATTAAGCCCCAGAACCGCAACAAAGTAGGGAGGTCTCTGGGGTCATCGGAATAACATCGCTTAACTACAAGGCTGAAAGTTAAGATGCACCTTAAACTGCTTTTAGTAATCCTCATCTTCACAAATTAACAAAAAAAGACTATTGGGTAAGAATCTACTGGCCCCGGACAAACCTTTGGTCAAATAAATCAGTGTATTTTTGCGCTCCGCATCGGATGATCGCCGAACGGACACCGAGAGAGTCGAATCCGACTCGTGGCCTATCACCCTTGCCCGTCCGGCAACCGGACAAATATGGGTTTCTCATCGAAAAATATTCAATAAAGTAAAAACTGTCGACGGGCTCTTTTAAATGCGACCACAATGTACGAGACCTATGTTTTAAACCTCGCTACGTACAATTCAGCTGCCAAATATACTCAACAAAATAATTAAAGGGGCAAATATATTGGGTAGGCCCAATATATTAAAATAAGTTAATACAATTTTTTTAACAGTTTCGTGTAAAATTACATGTTAACTTCGTTGTAGAGTATAACTGTATTTCGAAAAGTAGAAATATATATCGCAGTTCCCCTTCAAACACAACCACCATAAAATTACCGTGTGCCAGACTAGGTGGGTGGGGGTAACAAACAACTTGACCAAGAGTCCCATCTTTTAGGTTCTTCTCTTAAATTACAGCTAGTATCATATGTGTTCACCACGTGCATTAATCACTTCCTTGCATCTACAGGGAAATCGGATAATTAGCTTAAGGATGTATGCAATGGACATTGAGTGCCATTCTTCAATAAGTATGTCTGTTAGCCTCTAAGGTGACGATCTCGACCGGATATCCAGCGTTGCCGCATGTCCTAAGCATCCTCAATGTGACCGAAGTGTGTTGACCTTGCTGGCCAGTCCATCTGTCCTATGCCCTCGTGTTCCAAGTACTGGTCTATCATACGTGCTCGGTACGGACGAGCTTTGTCGTCTGTCGGGATGAAGCCTGACCCCAAAGATCCAGCTTCAGCGCGTGCAATAGCATCTAGGGTCTCGTCCCTGTACCCCAAACTAGTCAGAGTCCAGCTCCTAATGACGTAAAGGTCCGTGAACCGTTGTAGGATATGCCCACCCATAGGATCCCTGACCCCTTTCTGAGTCCGTCATGCTCTGCCACATAACAGTCAAAGAAACATTCGTTTCGCTGTTTTTACATTCGTCTGCAGTCGTCTTTTAAATCCAAAATGAAATTTGACGCACTAGTCCACATTACGTTGCGAAAACGTAAACGTTCCAATGGCATGATTTCTGGCAAAACGCTAGATTACGTTTTCGGTGGTGTGGGGTCAAGGCCGGTCACACGACAGGTCTTCTAGCCCATAGGTTTGCAGCATGAAGTCTATTCCCGACGATCTGAACAGAAATCCTGTAACCACACGTCTGTTTATAAACACTATTAAGCGTAACGAGGAAATTGAGCCGTTGACGTCATGCCATAAGTGACAACATCGGTCCTTTACTTCAAATATGACCTGCAAACGACCTTGACCTGATATCCAATTAACCATCCCAGTGTCCAGGTACAATTACCACAACCTGTCGACGACACCATTGCTAACGTTAAACTCCGTCGCAACATGACGTTGGAAAACGACAAATGGCGTCTTTAGGGGCATAGTTTTCAAATTTTGTACCAATATGCAATCTATTTTTGCTTAAGATACAAATATGCACTCGATATAATGAAAACAGCTATAAAACTAATCGTTGAAGAATAGGCAGACACATCGTGCAAAAAACCAGTGGACGTTAAAAACCGTGTTTTTGATACTTGTCCGCTTCAATTCATTCAATCATGATCATTTTTGCACATAGTTACGTTTGTTTCTTAAAATTTTTTTATTCTAAAACATCTAAACACGCATGCACTCTTTTAACTTGAAAATGTTTGCATTTTTGAAAAAGATATATGAACTTATACCTTTGCCCCTTTAATTATTTTGTTGAGTATATATAGACCGTAGGACCACCTCGCGTGATCTAACGTGCGTAATCTTTTAGCCAGAGCATATATCTAACTCATTTTACGTTCTTCGAACCGGTTCGAATCCCAACCGAGCTCTTTTTTATTTTGCTTTTTAGCTCACCAGAGGGCCTGGTCATTTTCCATGTTCGGAAATATCGAATTAAAAGTTAAAAACCTTCTAGAAGTCATATTATTGGCTATATCTTTATTAACCCTCTAGACATATGGAGTACACACATCAGTATCCTGACTCATTTGCTCCTTTTGACAAAGTGCTAGTGGGGGTATAAATCACCTTTAGTGGAAAGTCTTTTTAAATCTGGGAACTTTGAACTCTGGTGAGCGCCTTAGAGACGATTTGGCTCTTGTTTTATTGAAATGTGTTGGGTTTTTCTTAAAAAACCCAAAAAACAACAACAAACAAACATGTGTAACGTAATTTTGTAGACTCATACGTGCAAAGATGCTTGTTTTACCACATTTGCAAACAGAGAAGACCCAGATAAGACAGCTCATCTACTCCTCCTTATATCATGCTATCATTTCCTGTCAAAGTTCAGTTTGATAAATAAGATATAAAATCGGTAGAGCTAAATCTTTAATAAATATTAATATAGTAATTGGTTAACCAAGGATTTCTGGACTTTTTGAATATTTATAGACGCAACCTAGTACCTTAATAACTGCTGAGTTTATTAAAAAAAAAATTGCATAATTTATAAGGAACCATTGATTCAATATGGAACTAAAGAATTATGTTTGCAAACATTTCATGTCCTGATCAGAAAATTCCTATAGGAAACAATCTGATCTGGGTCTACATTACATGTACAGATGTGTTGAACCCTTTCCCGTATAATCCCGTATTCAGTGAAGACAGAAAATAAATCAGGTCACACAGCACTCCTTTAGTCTGATAAAGGTCTGGGCCCGTTTCATAAAACTTCGTACGACAAATGCTGTCGTAAGTCAGATTATAAAAGTATCAATTATTGTTGTTTCCTCCATTTAATCCTGTCTTGTTACATCTCGTTGGAATCGTCTTGAAAAGACGATTCCAAAGAGATGTTACAAGACAGGATTAGATAAAGAAATCAGAAATTAAATGGGTTTTTTTAAGTTTTGACTTACGACCGTTTTTTGTCGTACGAAGTTTTATGAAACAGGCCATGCTGTGTTTGTCTAAAGAATTTGATAGATGTGTGTCTTTTGTTTCTAAAATGGTTAAAGTAGACCAATTTCTATGTTTTATTATACATATTTATAACGAATTTGTCAATGAATATTTAATAGGTTACTATACTAGGTACTGGAATCCTGACTAAATATTGAGCATGGAAGGGTTTTAAAAACTAAATAAAGGGTTAACTAAACTATAGTTAACTATACTCTAAGGGTCTTCCGTAAATGTCGCTACTGGCGTGGTAGTGGAGTACTTCGTTGAACTTGAACTTGATACTAGCTAAAATAATTAACTTGATTTACACGTGTATATATTTTTATTTATTGTGATTTACTTGCTGAACAATTTGCGTTGCTGCAAAGTTTCTTTTTTATTTGTTACTCACTAGATCTAGATGTAATATGGTAAAACTGTTGTGGAAAAATAAAACATTCCAGTTTCTCAGTCATTAGTCATATACATTCCCCTTTGTAAAACTAACTATGTTGCCATTCAACAATTAAACAGGTCATGCAAACCTTTGGAAAATATTGACAGACATTCGTTTCAGTGTTTTTTTAGCATTGTCGCATTTTTGTCAGTATTCCAAAAACGTTTGGTGAACACCTCCATATGATCTGAAACTACCGGGAGTAAACCGATTAATTTCTGCAAAACTACGGTAGGTTGAAGAAACGAAGAATTTATCTTTCTTTTAAAATATATTTATTACAGATCGCTCAAGTTTTAAACAAGTGGTTCACATAAATGCTGTTAGTGATCCGGGGCCCGTTTTACTAAACAACTTACGCAAAATTTTTGCGTAAGTCAAACTTTTGAATTCTAATTTATATTTTTTATTATCATTTGCTACAAACAGCAAATAGCCAGATCAGAGGACGCGCTTTTAGCGCGTCCTCTGGTCTGGCTATTTGCTGTTTGCAAACGTTTATGATAGAAAAATAAGAGTTTTAAATGATTTTGACTTACGCAAAATTTTTGCGTAAGTTGTTTAGTAAAACGGGCCCCCGGAACCCACTAATCGACTGTATGGTGGTACAAGAAGTGGATGGATTTTATATATATCATCATACAACTCATTATTTTCAGAGATATATCCTTTTTTTCAGTTTGTTGACTTTTTCATGCTAGTGCTCTCTGATTTTTATTTATTTACCGATTTAATGAAACTTTCTCTAAATATACCATACAACATAAACTTAAACATGACGTTATTTCAGAATCAGCATTGTGCATTAAATTTTAACAGAGCTATGTCCCTTTTACTGAAAAACAAGGGCATTAGTTAGAAGAAGCAAGAACGTATTTAATTCTTATTTCTATTCCTTTCAGATTTGATTTGGGAATTCAAGAAATGAAGGAATTTGACATGTAATACGGGTTTTTCATGTGACCTCTATAGTTTTTCAGAACTCTTTCATTAGCTCACTTTTCCTTGGTCTGTAGTAATGAACTTGCAAAAAATGTTCCATACCATGCTACCTCAAACGAGTTCACGTTTCAGAATTCTGCAACTAATCATGTCCCCCCACTTAGTGGGGTTACATATTGTTTTGTGCTGTTCGTCCGTCTGTTTGTCTGTCAGTCCGTCTGTCTGTCTGTTCGTCCATCCGTCTGTCACAATTTGGCTTCCGGACAATAACTTCCGTTCTTATTGGCCGATCATCATCAATTTTTGGTTAACTGGTTGCTTATGTGGAGGGGATACTTATGGTTCAATTCAGATCGGCAGGTCAAAGGTCACTTGATCTGTTACTAAATATAGATTTTGACCTCGCTTTTGTTTCCGGACAAGAACCCGGGGGAGGCATGCGTTTTTATCAAAAAACAAATTCTATTGTATTTGTTTGCAAATATATGCCCTTTGATAGTCAATTATGACCATTGTGTAGAAAAGGTAAGAACTTTTTAATTCTTTGCTCAGTATCTCTCAGATTTGATAGTGTGATAAAAGAATTGACATATAGTATGGGGTTTTCATGTGACCCCTAATTTTTTTCATGCACGTTCAACACATGCTGTTACAGTGCTCCCTCACTACAACGACACCCAATGGGAGACAAATATTATGTGCGTTGTTCGGAGGGAGTCGTTAAAGAGAGGGATTTGCAAACAGTTTGAATCCAGATGAGTAACGCGGCGTCTGATCTGGATTCAAGTTGTTTGTCATTCGTCATTATTATTTTTTTATTTCAAAATGTCCATTATATATCACTTTGAGAAAAACAGCAGACGACAATTTTAAGCAGACGATATTGCAGCAATAAAAGCGTTAGACATAATTGTCCGGTTTTGGGAACTGTGGCAATGGTCGTTGTAAGAAGGGAGTCGCTGGAATGGCCGTTGTAGAGAGGGAGAGCTGTAATTCGCTACATTTTAAGATGGGTGTGACGGTCGTATAATGTTCCGGCTTGTGGTGGTCTTGTACAGTGGAGAATCTGTTATTCTTTCCCATTTAAACGAAACGAAACGCAAACGCAAAACACTAAAACGTAGACAAGTGCACTTTTTGGACAATTCTGATAATTAATTTTTATCTTGGTGGCAAACAGTTTAGTTTGGAGCCTGATAAGACGCCGGGTTATCCGGCGTCTGATCTGGCTCCAAACTGTTTGCAATGGAAATAATAACTTAGGCGTAAACGCGATTATTGGGAAAGAATAACGTTTTCTCCACTGTATGACAAGTTCGATTAAAGCATTCGAGAAAGGCAATTGTTTAAACAGTGGCAACAAAACGATACTCGTTAGATTACTAAAAGGTAAGCCGACGCTGGAGTGCCATCGCCAATGTCGTAGTATCCTCATTTTGTCTTAACTTCATTCTTGATGCCTCTAAGGACCTTCAGTCATTGGTTACCTTTGGAGCTGGAGATCAGACTAGCCAAAATATGGCATGATTCTGTTTGAACCCACCTTCAGGTACTGAATTTCACTTCTTTTCACTTGAATACAAACATCATATTTTTCTCCTTCTGGATAAATCATTGCACAGATGTCCAAACATTTGGACAATGTTAAAAGGACAATAGCTTCGTAGTCGGTGTTATCTGGTTGGGGCAAACTGCTGGAGAGAATCCCGATGATCTTATTGTCGTCTACACTGTCTGCGGCGAACACTGCTGCTCCAGAATTTCCACCGGCAGACTCGCATTCAGTCAAGACTGCATTTCCGCCATAAACATAAACACTGTTCTCGGCCAAACATGTTGACTCCCAAAGCGTATTGACTTCGTCAGGAAAGAACCCAAAGAAATGGAGATCTGAATACTTGGTTTTTATCGTTGGTAAAGCAAGCTGCATAAATTTGTCTTTACCGATCACCGGAAGGTTAAGTTGTAGTACTGAATAGTCATAGGCATATTCCGGAAGGACTCGGGATCTCATCCACATAACCGGAACGTTTATTTTGGCGACATAATGTATTCTGTAGCCGTATTTATTTGGTACATAAACTTTCAACATTTCTACATTCTCTTTAAACCGTTCACCATCATGTACACAGTGCGCTGCTGTGATCACGTGATACGGTGTCAACAACGTTCCGGTGCACCCAGACGACACTCTTACGATGTTCGAGTACGGGAATTTCCGCATTTGATATCGGCTGATTCGTGTTTTATATCCAGGTAACGACAGATACCGTCGTTTTGACACAACAAAGTCTCGTTTAACCTCAGCAGCTGACATTTTATTGTACCTTGATTTCCCGCCAACATTTCCACCGTTGAACCGGAAGTATACGTTAGAATTCAAAATGTTATGCGGATGTCCTCTTATTGAATTGTATGGTTCATCGTTTTGGTTTACAGTTAAGGTTACAAATCCAGGACGTATCGAACCCAAGTCTTGCATCTCTTTATCTGTATCTTCTGTTATACTTTCATCGAATACACTGTCAATATATCTCTGCGTTGGAATCTGCAGTTCTACTTGCAGGGGGATTCCAAGGAGAAGTAACATAGACACATAAAACATCATTTCATTGTGTTCTGACACGAGTTGTTTGGTATTAAAAGGAACTCGCCTGAAAAAAAATGATAAAAATGGTTCACACTGAACTTCAAGGCGTTTGACTAGGACCAAAACTTTTAACACTCATATAATATTTTATTTAACCAAACTGCCTTTAACTTAAGAATCCAAAAGCAGACAATAAGCAGACGATGATGTGGCAGTGAATGTGTTAGCCTAGCCAGTGTTTGACGTCATAATGGCAGTGAAAGGGTAAGTGTTGCTGCATTGGCCAACCAAGCAATAAAAACTGGGTCTAAGGTTATAAAGCTTTTCAGTTGAGTCTAAAGTGGCTCTCTAGCATTTGATTCGTCAGATTTGAGCATAGGCTCAAATCTGACCAATCAAATGCTTGAGAACACACTCAAACTCACCTCAAACGCTTTTTAACCGTGGACCCTGCCTACCGACCATGCTGAATTTTAACCCGTTCACTGCCATAGTGACGTCAGTCTAGTGTTGATAACTGGGACTCATTTAGGCCGAAACTGTTAAACACGACTTAGTCAGGTTTTAACTTTGACATTTCGTCGGTGGCCCTGTTCGGTCTACAACGCTATATACTTTCTTTTTGAAGAGCTCAATTACGTCATCACTTTTTGCAATCAACAAACCTGTCAAATCCAAAGTATAATGCAAACAGGCAATGTTTTACTAAATATGATATATTTACATTCGCCCCATTCAATTCCATTGAAAAAATATGTCGTTTAATTCGTATAGATGCAATTGCTCAAGGAGGAGGGACTTGTGGATAAGTTTAGCAGAGGAGACGGGGCATATGCATTTTTTTCATCGAGAATTAATCTTTGGAACAAGGACAGCAAACATTTGGCGGACTTATTGTTCTTAACGGATGCATGCCTTTCTATTAGCGTAGAAACTATGATTACCGACTAAAACTCTTCTTTATTAATGAGATAAATTGCAAGAGAATTGATATACCTTATAAACAGCAGCTGTCTGCATTTCTTTATGACAAAAAAATTGATATATTTACCCTACTTTAAAATGGGCGCCAAACTGTCAAGTTGATGACGTTAGAATGTAAACAATGGAACTTATTGTTTTGCTTTCGATGGTACACAGCTTCAGTAATTCCTTATAGGGTACATATTATTCGTTTTATCTACCTCTTATTTGGATTAAGCGTGCACGCGTACTAACAAAATGTTCATTTAATATCAGAAATTACAGCAAATATATTGTAAATATAAGAATCAGTTCATTTCTCAAATAGCATAACAATTTTTATCACATAAACGTGCAAAATATAGAGGGCAGTAAAAATCGTATGGCCCACTGGGCATATATTTTATACTAATTTTCGAATCACCAAAATAATGTACTACTACGCCGACTGTAAATCAGTTAAGTGAATCTAGACAAACAGATCACCACTAGGTATTTGTCCTAGAAACATTATCCCTAGCAGTCTCGCAAATTCAGGCTGCAAATCAGGCTAAACTTAATACTACGTAGACTTTAGTATTAACAGTGACTCAGACTGTTTTTCAAATTTAGACGTTACTATGATAATGACGTCATGTTACGTCTTGACGTTATGTTGAAAACGAAACTAGATTCTTAATGTCAAATGATCATTTTTAGTCAAATAGAACAAATTTAATTTAAATATTAATTTAAAATTTGAATATGGTATCAGAGAAGTCTTTTCACAACGTAATGGTGTTGATTTTCTTTACGTTAATATGATTGGTGTTTTTATCTACGGATGAATAAAACCGAATAACACCTATGACGAATCGTTTGCCTAAGAGCCGAGGGCAAAAGTGAAAGTAAGACCGTTCGGATTTTCCTGTCATTTGGTGTTTATGTGATAAATAGGATATTAAATTCGTGTTGTTGTTTTTTTTCAGTAATAAATTTATTGAACTCGTTGGATAAAAATGATATGTTGCTCGCAAAGGCTCGCAAACTATCATTTTTATCCAACTCGTTCAATAAATTAATTACTGAAAAAAACACTCATTCAATATCCTCTATGAATGAATTTCCTTATGTCCGTTTTCACTCAAAAAAACTTCATTCGAAAACAATCGTATTACACAATTTTGTAGCGATGTGCGTTTTTTGTCATCTGCTGTACTGACGTCACGTGACATAAGTGACCTCGATCATTGTGTATAGGAATAAACAACATATTTTTGACGTTCATGACGGTATGACTACATTAGCTTCGCAGGGGGTAAATTGCGTAAACGCCCGAAGGGCGTTTTCGTTAAATTTACCCCCGAAGCTAATGTAGTCATACCGTCATGAACGGCAAAGAGATGTTGTTTATTCCTTATATTTATATTTATATTTTCTGTCTTGTCAATTTAATGTGTTTATTGGCCAGATTTGTTTTTCTGTATAAGAATTTATCATATACCGGTCAAAGAGGTTTGATAGATGTAATGTCGATGTAATAGCCATTTCAGTTTCTAAATATGGTGAGAAAGTAGTCCCAACTACATGTACTCTAACTGTATTAAAAATTCAGGATTTTTTCCAGTAAACTTTCTCTCTGTGAATGGAAAAGACTTACAAGGTAAACACATAACAGTGCAACTTGAATATCTATTGCCAAGGCACATTCTAAAAATACAGGTCGCGGTTGTTTTCTTAACCCATTTACACACATAGCAACGCGATGGCAACGACCTATGGGTCTGTATCACTCCGCTAGTGTCATATGACCGTCGACCAATGGGAGCTTAGTGTTAAGTGCCCGATGCAGTCTATTTGAAGAAGTCCACGAATAGCACGGGCGAAATCCGAACTGGTTAAAACCAGTTCCGAAGTGTAGGTTCATCGGCAGATGTACCGCAAATTTTTAATAGGATTACATAAAGACTTTACAGGGTGAATGTAAATATTTCCGTATACAGTACGCTTACAAAAGTATACAGGTTCTTGTTAGATAATGGGAACTGTTTAATGGTACATTATTTTTCGAATAGCTTGATATTGAGATTTGTATCATCATTATTGAAGCCACTCTTTTGAGAAAAAATATGACGAAATAAGCCTGCATGACTGCAGGGTATATTCGTCAAAAGATTGCGTTCGTGTTGTCCACATTGGCTTATTTCGAGTCCTGGTCAATCTTGAACGGTTTTACATGTACAGTAAAACCTCTTTATTACGACCACAAAACAATTTGCTTAAAGCAATGTGACAGTAAAACAGAAAGCTTAAGGAGCTTTCTGTTTTAGCGTCACCTTGCTTTATTTAGCCGTTGACTATTTTATATAATCAATTAGCATTCGTTTGAAAGGTCGAACCAAAGACTGTATTTAATTTCAGTCTCTGCTGTGTATCATAAAACGTTTCTTAAAATTACCTGATAATTCATATGAAATTCAGAACCGTTAATTAGCTTTAATAATATTTAGTTACTAAACGTTTTTCTTAAGAGAAATGATTATCTATATTTAACCCATTTGCGCATAGCGTACTATAGCCTAAAATGCTGCTAATTGGTTGCCTATTAATTATTTTCAAATATGTAAATATTTTCACAAACCTGTAATTTTCTACACCTTAATTCCTTTTCGTTTTGACTGAACGGAATATTATAACGTTTTACCCACTTTAAATGTTTGTCTTTTTTATTCAATCATGAATATATTATATAAAAATATATAGATCTACTAACCTTCTCTTCAGATATGTGATACAGTAACTTCACAAGTTATCAAAGTAATGCCTTTGTTATCACTATTCGAGAGTGAGTTTATAAGCTAGAAATACACCCAGCAGGTACAATCCCCCCTCGACCACTCGGGCTCGTTAACGTCGGCTATGTAGTTATGTAATTGAAATTTAATTGGCCAAACTAGCTTAAATCGAATATACCCGTTTCCGAAGTTAAAACGTGGCATACTCGCGTTTTAGCCTTGTTTTAACTTTGAAATACGGTCGAGTTCGACTTGTACGATATCGAGTTATTGAGATGTGCCTGTAATTGAATAACATATCTAATTGTATTACAGTAAATCTCTTCTAAAAAGAAGTTTAACTAATTGTATGAAAGACCAGATGGCAGCTTAAAACAAGATGAATTAATAAAGCTCCTAAATGAGCCTTCTGTTTTAACTTCACCTTGCTTTAAACAGCCACCACTGTGGCTTAGACACCAACTAGTGAAGTTTTTTTAGTGATCGTATTAGAGAGTGGTTACTGTATATCTAAATACAGCAACACATTCATCATCCGTCATGGCGCCAACACACTACTGGAGAAGATACAGAGAGAATGGACATTGTTGGACACCCATGCTCTGATGCGCTGGTGCTAAACCAATAATATCCATTGAAAACAATTCCGAGCCAGATCAGACCCTGATTAACTGTCAAGGGCTTCCATTTCTCCGGATTTTTCCGCAATCTTCGGATTTTTCTTATTTTCTCCTTTCTTCGGATTTCTGCTCTTATTCTTAAAATTTGGAATTTTTCGCCTTTTTTTTACTTAGGAAACATTGATACGATTGTCAAACAGTTTAGATCCAGATCAGACGCCGCGTTACGGGGCGTCTGGTCTGGATCCAAAATGTTTTGCATAATTATGTTAGTGTAATAGAGCCTGACAGCGAAAGGGTTAAAGGTACAATTCCTTAACTCTTTCCTCCCTAAAACTTTAAATGGACAATTCCAGTTTCCATTTTAAAGTAGTCCATTTCTGACTTTTAAGGGTTGATTTTGTCCATGTTTGGCATTGTGACAAACAGTGAAGACCCTGATCAGAGGGCTCCTTTCGGAGCCCTCTGATCTGGGTCTTCACTGTTTGCATAGGACATGTGTACTATTCACACGTACATTGTTTGAAAAGCACGCCTATATGCGGGACTAGGGTTCAAAGAGTTAAATCGCGCTTGAAAATATGGCATTCTTAGGATAATATATATTAAGTTCCGCTGTTTCTGCATTTTTTTGCATTGCGTTTAAATTCGTGTAGTATACAGTGGAAACTGGAATAGGAGCCCTCTGATATATACTGTTAGTATAGGATAAGTGTACAACTCACAGGTACACTGTAGAGGACTCATATACGAATAACTATGGTTCAATGGACTAAAAACGGAACGCAGATTGGACGTTTCTCATTAATTAACTCCCATATCGCCTGTATTATCAACACTGTCCAGTGTCGAACACAGATTGGTGTTTTATTAGCCGTGATATCTTCTTTTTACGAGTGTAAATATGATAAAAAATCGTTCTCCATATAAATAGCGCCATATTATTTTAACCCTTTACTCCATAAATGGTCTGGTATAACTTGTTTTGAAGACAGATGACCACTTAAATAAGGTTGAAAGTAAAACAGAATTAACCCCTGGAGACTGATTTAAGCAAAAAAGATCTATTACCGGTAGCCTATATGGTTAAGAAAATAATTCAGTGGAGGGATAATGTATTTGAATGACATCACGAGTCTCGCGGCAACTATACATGGTAAATCTGGCACATCTATTTCTAACCCCGGGATTTCTTTGACCGCTTGAAGTGGGGGAATTTAAGCATTGTAGTTTAAGCGTTAAATCTATATTTGTGCGTTATGGTTTAATATTTTGATATATATTCTATGCACGTTGACAATACAAAATGTCAACCCTGTCTATGCTCAAGAAAGGGTCATAACCTGTTACAAAACCACATAACTTGTTTCTTAATTTGAAGACATGTGACCCGTTATTTCAAAGCAGATTGATAGTAAAGCAGATTGTGCATTGAGTCGAATTATTCTTTACTTTGAAGACATTACTTGACCTAGCTTGGTAGTCCGGTAAAATGTTTGAAAAAACAATAACATGCAGAGCATGCAAAGCCAGCTGAATGTCTCGGAAAAGAATCACTGTTAAAAGTGTCTCAGTCATGTGAGGCACTTACCTTATATTTGATAGTTTGATTAGTAAAACCCATTGAAAAAACCCTTGTATGTGAGTATGTCAGGGCCTCTCTAGACAACTTGAGATGGTTGCGATATATTTTGCACAATTTTTTTCATGTTTTGCAGTCAATTTCACGCCTATAGTGAGAGCAATGGGGTCATTGAATGGACTAGGGTAATGTTGTCTTCAAGTCGTACATATCTCGTAATGTGTACAGAAATGTAGAAGTTGTTTGCTTTGCAATATTTTCAAGCTCATATTTTCAGGGTCATACCTCTTTTATTGTTTGGAAGACTGGAAAGAAAATTGCGTTATGAACATCTACACTTCATTCTTAATGAATATAGATTCTACATTTTATCTCAATCGGTACAAAAGTGGTTTTCATCACAGGATTTTATAAGCCCTGTCAGGGACCATAACTCTGTCCTTTTGGGGGCAACTCACTTGAAAAATATGTCACGCACATCTGCACTTCATTATAAATGCAAAGGCAACGTTTGATGTCAATCGGTAAAGAAATGTATAGTATACTTTGCGTCATTTGATTTATTCAGTCAAAAAAGTCCAATCAAAAGGCAATACTCTGTCCTTCTTGAAACAACACACATGAAAAATATGTCACGCATATATAGCTGCACTTCATTATAAATGGATATGCAAAGTTTGATGTCAATCGGTAAAGAAATGTAGATGTAGTTCGCATCAAAGATTGTTTGTGCCACGGACCCACCGACACTGACTCCTATATACCCCACTCAAACTTCGTTTGCGGATATATAATTAATTGAGGAATAAATTAAATGCGTCAAAAGACGTATCTATTAGTAACAGGTTAACACTGCAGCATCTGTGTCTCGGTTAACCCATTCACAAATACTGTAAAACCCGTTTTATTCGCGAGAATATAATTTACGTGTTAATTCGCGAATTTCTCTAGTTTTGAAAATAGGTGACTTCTTAAAGCAGGTTGAAAGTAAAGCAGAATGTGCCTTAAGGCACATTCTGCTTTACTTTCAACCTGCTTTAAGCAACCACCTGCTAGAAATATTGCATGATGTCGCGAATTAATACAAAATCGCATTACGCGAAATATTCATGACGCGAAAAAAACCTGTTTTATAGTATTCCACTTCATTGTGTCCAGTGATAAAATTTTTATCACATCCTTTGATATCAAGAATAACAAATTGGTTTCACAATCAATTAGGTATGCACCGACCGGAATATCATCTGAGAAATCACCGAAGATGAGTATTTAAGTGGTTTCCATGTTTCATATTATAGTAAAACCTCTTATAACGAAATCATGAACCGACCAAAAAGTTTGGTTATGAGAGTTTTCGGATTAACCCTATAGCCACGGATATGCGTGTCCTTTGTATAATATTATGTTTTGAGCGACGATGTAATAAATACAAACCAGAAATAAACTTTGTTCTGTTCTGTGTTGTAAGTACTACATGACGATGTATTAAATACAAACCAGAAATAAACTTTGTTCTGTTCTGTTTTGTGGGTACTACATTTATCAGTGCCGTTCAGAGGCCATGTAGATGGCTTAATTACCCCGATCAAGACATCAATCTCCCACACACTTTGACAGAATAAAGAAACCTAATAGTGTTTGGCACATTCAACCCTATTGAAGAATACACGGATCGTTTACAAACAGTGTACACTTGACCTTTGTAAACAGTGTAAACCTTGGTTACAGGACATACAGTCCACATATCACGGTCTGTACTGTTTGCCATTTTGAAATTTATAGCAAAATAACAACCCAAAATAGTAAATCATAAACTTGAATTAATTGGAAGCTGGAATTATCACTTGAAATTACAGGGTCAGTTAATTCATAAGTTAGGTTATGATCGGGATAGCCTATTTTAGTGTTACAATTAATTATCACTGTCCTACACCTTTTTACTTACTTTATTACTAGAATTATTATTATACCAGACTTATATAGCGCTCTTTTCACACATGAGTTGTGCGTTCAAAGATTTGAAACCATCAAAAATCAAAATTTAGAAATATAAGTTCGCAGAAATAGGATAGTTGTTTCGTCCGTCCGTCACATTTCGTATCCGACAATGAAGATGTGTCGCGTTCTATCTCCGTGTACTTTGGTCATAGATCAGGGTCACAGGAAACGAATACGTTGTCCAAAATGTATTTTCCGATCTGCACCTTTTTTTTTTTTTTTTTTTTTTTTTTTATCAGTGAATTGGTTCCGATATAACTTGGCACAAATGCTCACAATACAAAGACGATATGTCGTGTGTAACTCCCTTGTCCATTGGTCCAAGTCACTCATGTCCGGTCTGTAACTTGTTTTATGCCCCCAGACTTTACAATTCGGGGCATATAGTTTTTGCCCTGTCTGTTTATCCGTCTGTCC
The DNA here is from genome assembly GCA_922989275.2 of Gari tellinella. Lineage (NCBI taxonomy): Eukaryota > Metazoa > Mollusca > Bivalvia > Cardiida > Psammobiidae > Gari > Gari tellinella. Next base: position 62,030,526 of record OV277858.1, read on the forward strand.
ATCCGTCCGACTGTCTGTGCCAAAAACCTGATACTTGGCATGTGTTTTCTCTATGTCAAGACATTTTCAAACACACCAATCTTTTTGGCCTTGTGACCTTGACCTTTGACCTACTTGTGTCATACAGTAGGCATAGGGCTTTCATATTTGGTATGTTTATTTCTTGGGTCAAGACCTTTCCAACTTTACCAATGTGTTTAACCATGTGACTTTGACATTTGACCTATTTAATCAAACTCTAGCCAAAAACCTTAGCCTTGGTTACAACTCTTGCATTATTGCACATGGGCCTTTTATACTTGGCATGTGTCTTTCCTGTGTCAAGATCTTTCCAACCACACAAACAATTTTTCCTCATTATATTGACATTGATTTCTGACCTACTTTTGTAAAAGAAAATCTTTAAATATCTATAACATTTGAACCAGTAGGCCTAGTGCTTACATATTGTGTATGTTATATCCCGGTATCACCATTATTCGAACACCTAAGTATCTTCTAGTCAATTTCAAATTGTTATGAGAATAAAAGTTATTTTTTACATGAATACTGGATATACTGGGCGTTTTCAACTTAAAATACGATGGGTAAGTTGTTGCAACTCAAATCGGTTCTCTAACAATGTAAACAGAGCATGATGGCCCACTTACTTCATTCTCAGTGGGACCCCAACCTAAATTCGAACAGTAGGTTTGACACCACGAAATATTTACTATTTATAGTCCAGGGTAGGTGTTTGTTCATATAATGTCAAAAAAACATAAAACAAGAGTCTAAAGCCTCATAAAAAGTAAAAGTCAACTTTTTTCATATAATTTACAGTAGTTTAGACATAATCTATCAATCGTTAATGGCTACAGGCAGGGCAGCAGAAGGGACCTCCCCTTATGGTAAGTACCCTGGCAGAGCTGCACACTTTAAAGTGCACACAGCCATCAAGAAGAAATTTCTAAAAGTTGTTAAATAGATTTTTCTAAATATTTAGTAAACTCGAACCTGTCAAAATATTTTTTTGTATTATTTATTTCTTGTTACTTCTTATATGAAACACTGTTTTGAATATAAAAAAGTGAAACAAATTGATAAGGACCCTAGTTTGAGATTTGATCAGATTTAGTGGTCTGAACCCTAAATATAATTTGTCCGGACCACTGGGAATGAGGTAAATGTAAAAGTTATGCAGCCGACACACCACTAGTAATTTTTGTTCGCAGAAAATGTAGTCTAAAGCATATTTATGCATTGGGAAATTTGGGATTAGGTGTAAATGCAATATTTTAAGTCAGTGAAGTTCAACAAATGCCCTTTCACCTGTTTACTGATAATTCTTGCCGAAACTGTGTTCTTGACGTTTCTACAGATGTTGCTGTCAAAATGTCATGCGCGGTAAATGCAAAACTGTTAGTAACCATAGATATCACGTGAAATGATTTAGGTGTTCGATTTTTGGTTGTGTTCGAATAATGGTGGTAAATGGACAGACCTGTCCGACCATTCCAATGCTTTTGACAATGTGATCTTGACCTTTGACATATTTAATCAAACTTTAACCAAAAAACCTTAACATTGGCTATAAAGTTTGCATAGCATGATGCTGGCTTGGGGCATTTGTGTTTCACAAACACATTGCTTTTCCTCTGATCTTCACCAAACTTTCTGAAAAAGTTTGTTGACATAAAATGGAGACCAAAATCAATAACCAGTAGCGCAAATTCACACTAGGCCCTTTAAAGTTATGGCCCTTGAATTCCTCAAAATGGCACTTTTATGGCGCTCTCTGTGACACGATCTTGTATTTATCAGTGAATGGATTTTAAAATAACTTTGCACAAATGTCCACCAGACAAAGGCAATGTGTCACGTTTAACTCCCTTGTCTATTGGGAAAAAAAGTCAAGGTCACAGAAAACAATTACGTTGTCATGAATTTCGTGTTCGGTCTGAAATGTGTTTATCGATGAATATATTTCAAAATTACTATACATTAATCTTCACCAAATAAAAAACGATGTGTTGGATTCAACTCCTTCTTCCTTGAGTCAAAGGTCAGGCTAATAGGTTAAAATGCCGTTGTCGCGAATATAGTTTCTGATCTGTCTTTTTTATCTACGAGTGATGGGATTTCAAAATAGTTCTCTCGCATCTAGATCTAAACATTACTGACCACCTTTATCAAGTTGAAGATTATGTAAGAGTTGTGTGCAATTACGCAAACCGGATGCAAGGCCGTTATTTTAATAAACTGATGGGTGATTTAAAATCAGCTGTTGATTGAATTGACGAGATATCAGGTGGCAAAGAGTTCCAGTCTACTATAGTTCTAGGAAAGAATGAGTATTTTCGAGTCTGGGTTCTAAAAGGGAGTGTTCGGAAGGTGTTTGGATGGGCATGTCTTGTGTGGCGTATAGGGGGTATAAGAGGATCTTTTTTAATGTTAATTTCGTTATGGACTATTTTATGAAAAGTTGTAAGCCGTGCGTTACGTCTCCTGGTTTCAAGTGACTGTCAGTTCAGGTTGCTTAACATGTTGCCAACACCGGAGGTGTTTCGAAATTTATTTATAACAAATCTGGCTGCTCTTTTTTGGACCATCTCAATCCTGTCTATATCAGACTTGGTATGAGGGTCCCAAGAAGAGCAGGCATATTCCAGTGTTGATCTGACCAGGGTCTTGTATGTCATCTCTTTGGTGGAGCTGGAGCTTATCTTTAGATTCCTTCACAAGAAGCCAAGGGTGGAGTTTGCTTTGTTACAGATGTTTGCAATGTGACTGTCCCATTTTAAGTTGGACTGTATGGTTATGCCTAGGTACTTAGCTTGATCAACATGCTGCAAGGGTTTTCCATGAAGAGTGTATGAATATTGTTCAGTTCTCTTATTATTTGTAATAGAGAGGACTTTGCATTTATCTGGATGGAATGACATTTCCCATGATTTTTCCCATGCTGAGAGCTTGTCTAGATCTTGCTGTATTTGGAGGGCATCAGATGGACATGTAATAGTTAAATAAACATATTATCGTCGGCGAACAGGCGAACAGTGGAATTAAGGCCAACAGGGATGTCATTTATGTAAAATAAGAAGAGTGACGGACCCAGGACAAAACTTTGTTGGCACAAATGTTCACTAGATGAAGACAATGTTCCCCGTTCAACTCTCATGGGTCAATGGTCACGGTCACGAGTACGAATGTAATGTCCAGCAACTTCTCCAATTAAGCTAAAAGTAATTGGTGCCATGTTTAACTCCCTTATTCATGTGTCAAAAGTCATGTGACATGGGTACAAGTCTGTCGGGCAAGAAGGCAGTTAGGGAGCATTTGTCACACTAAGTACTGTGACATTTCTTGTTCTCTAGCATTTGCAGTCTGGTAACTGTTCAGGTTTAACAGAAAAAAACCGTTTCAGTCTTGAGTTTTAGATGAAGGCTATCTATTCACCTTTATTATATTCATTATGAATTCGAAATCTGACAGTATTCAATATCTGTTTCTTAAGTTGAAAAATGCTCATTGGTATATACAAGTAAGCTTTTGCATATCTTATCTTAGTAAATTACACCTAAAGCGATTAATGAAGTTTGAGCCCGCGATGATGCCGCGCAATCCGCGTTGATGCAAGCGCGGACCGCGATAGCTTCGTGTCGGTAATATCTCGTAGAGTCGGTCCGCGATGGACACATATTTTGTCCGCGATATTCCATAAGAAGTGTCCGCGCTGGAGACCCGCGCTCATTGAAAATTGTCTGCGCTGGTAAGGTGGACTTTGAAAATTCCACGAAGCCTGTAGTGTACCCTCTGCTAAGATATAGAATATATCCCTTATGGCAGTTATGGGGCATATAAATGACTTATAAAATGGAACTATTTTCTTTGTTGAAGTAGTGGATTAATGACGTCCGAAGGCGTTATCTATGGTGGAATTGGTTAAGAAATCAAACATATAGCATTTCACCCTTGTGGTGACGTCCAACATCGGTCAACACTGGCATACACGGACAGTTTGTGCACAAATACCGATCAACCCTTTCACCTGAATTAACTCTTTCTTGATAAAAAATTATAGTGAGAATTTTACCCCTTCACCGTTTAATTGTCGTCTGCTTCAATTCTGTTGTTTGCAAAATTGTTTCAGAGTTAGATTTAAAGTTGTATGACTTAAGTAACATCGATAAGACTGTTAAACAGTAAATGTCCTGATTAGACGCCGCGTTACGCGGCGTCTGATCAGGACCCAAACTGTTTGCAAACGCGCTTTATGGCGTCATTGAGAGTGAAAGGGTTAATGTCATGCTAAATTTAACATCCTGCCGATAGCTCGACGCCGAGATTTTACGGTACATAGCCTGCCTCCCACTCCATACACGACAAAGGTCATCCGGGTCTTTGATCGTCTCTGTCTGCTGGGAAAAATATTGGTGAGCGACAATTCTCGACCAATCACGAGATGACGGGTCATCGATCAAACTCTACTCCCCCGCCTGGCGTCTCTCCAAATTTGGGTAGCATTTCTAAATGGTACTGAGGTCAAGGTCATATAATAACAGTATAGCGAACAGTGACATCCCTCACTTTGTTACACTTCTATCACATTCTAAAACACCGACAAGGCATACAGTCAATTCCCTCTATAAGACCACTTAATTATGTTAATTATTTTATGTTTAAAGCTGGTGGCTGTTTATAAAGCAAGGTGAAAGTAAAACTGGAGCATTTTGTTTGACTTTCCTTTTGCTTTAAGCTGTTATCCGTTTTTCATAAAACGGTTAGTGTTAGAATTGTTTTAGTGGTGGTAAATGAAAGGTGTTACTGGATAAATGAATAATAAATGGGAGATATTATGGTCGAATCACATATAGATACAGTAAAACCTCTCTACAACGACCACTTAAATGAATGTTAATTGATTGTATAATAGACATGTGACAGCTTAAAGCAAGGTGACAGTGAAACAGAAAGCTCCTAAAGGAGCTTTCTGTTTCACTGTCACCTTGCTTTAAGCATTCACCTACCTTAAACACCCAATAATTAACATAATTTAGTGGTCGTAATAGAGAGGTTTTACTGTAGCAGCTTTACCCATCAGCGCGAAAGGCGAGGAAAGTCGACTCTCCAAGCAGTTTGAATCAAGATCAGACGCTGCGTAACGCGGTGTCTGATCAGAATCCAACTTCTTTGACAGTATTCTCGAGTTTTCCTCAGTTACTTTCCTGAAATATATAACGCTTTGAAAAATATATCGCAGAGCACTGTTATGAAGATGTGATGGGGTAAAAGTATTTAAGTAGAAGTTTAGATTTGGAGATAAGGGGGTTAAAATGAGAATTTAGTAAACCAGAAAAGTCTCAACTCAGCTTTCTGTTTGCTCTTGATATGATTAACCTACTTGTGACCGCGATCCCATGGGACAGCGGCAAACATTGTGATCAGACGCAACATAATGCCATATACTCGTACGTGCAATAACGCTGGACTGATTAGGAATCCATTTTCCTACAAAAGCCTTGTCTACCATGATACTACAACTGACAAAGCGTACAAACTACGGTTTATACAATAGAGAAAACGTTTTTCTTTCCAACTAAACGCGTTTATGCTTAAAACAATATTTGCCATTGCAAACAGTTTGGAGCCATCTAAGACGCCGTGTAACCCGGTGTCTGACCAGACTCGAAACTGTTTGCCACTCAAATGAAAAGTCCGACTTGTCAAAAGGGTAACTCAGTATCTTTTTGTATTTCCTCCATTAAGGAGAGCATTTTACATAAACAAAATATTCAGAAAAAAGTAAACAAACAGTTCTATACAGCTGAAACTGAATGCTTCAAACTCGCTTAAATAGACCTACCATTATATAATTAGCAGAATACTTATTAGTGGAACTCGTATATATAAGCTGAAAATACCCGCACCTCCAAGCCCCCTTTTAACTTCGAACTACGGGCATGCTCAAACTAACGCGAGCTCGAAATAATCAAAAGGGCTCCAGACAAGAGGGGGTAAATTAAGTTGTTTGACATTTATCGTTCAAAGCTGCATCAAAACGCGCGGTACGACTACTCATTAGAATCGTCTCTTCGAGATTATTCCAATGAATAGTTACACCGTAGGTCTGTTCTGTTCTGTTTTCAGTTTTGAAACCTCACCTTATTTGGAGTCCCGCATATAGATCCATCCATAATACCTCTAACGAAACGAAACAAGGAGATACAAGGACAGTGTATCACAAGTTACACCAGAGAACATACAGACACACGCAAGGAAACACACAGTACATATACGCACATAGAAACGCTCACACGCACGTTATTTTCCTTTACATAGGGGAATCCCTTTCGAAACGAAACAATTAAAGCAGGCTGAAAGATAAACCAAAATGAACATGAAGGCACATTTTGCTGCACGTTCAACCCGCTTTAAGTGGTTATCTTTCAATACTAGAAACGAACTATGAGGTTAGGGGTTAAACAGATAGTTATATATTGGGATTGCAATTTACATTATTATATACAGTAACATATATACGAGTACATGTACAGTAAAGCTACCCTAATACGACCAACAATAGATTGTATAAAAGAAAGGTGACAGGACAAAGCAATGGACCAATTTGTTCCCACGATCCCATATATGGGACATAGGCAAACATTGTAGACTCTGATCAGACACCGCATTATATTAGGAATTTCAATATAAAACAAAATGAAAATGAAATTTTTGACCAGGCATCCCTTTGATAAAAAATGGACTAGTCCAATATATAAACATGGAATAATCCACTGGGCGTAAATGGGTTAATGCCTAATTGGAACAATATGTGCCCCGTTTAGGCAAATTTCAACCGATGCGATTTGGAGTGAATATCCAACTTAGCCTAAACGTAATGTACAGTGTGTCTCATAATATGTGATACCATTTCAAACCTTTGTCGCTTTTTTCATTCGGATAGCTATTATAAATAGAATTTCATTATATTAAAGGTAAATGTTTAGAATTTAAATCATACAAAACTTAACTAGCTAAATAGACAGTTTGAGTGTTTCCATTGATGTTCGGTGCACTATGTAAACCCTCTCTTTGAGACTACCCCAAAGAAAAACACCCACAGGACTGAGATTTGTGGAGTGGGGTGGCCAAATGGAAAAGTTCAGACGTTGCTTAACAATGTTAACATTAAGTACTGTCTTTCAGATGTTGGAGCGCTGGAACTTTGTAAGGTGTTTATTTTAATTTGTTTTATAATTGCTGTTTTAAAACCTGGAGAATAGTGGCAACTAGCTACTCAGCCAAATTCCAACCTTTTTTTTTTATTATTAACGCGTCTAATGAATTCCTATTGGAACCATACTTATTACGGACAGCTACACGACGTCATAAACGAACAAAACTCGGGATTCTCCGACAAATATCGGAAGTCGTTTGGACGTCGTTTGTAACGTGCTGGGTTGTTTGGGAAAATGACGTCACCAGTATTTATTTTCAAAATGCGAGTAAATAGAAATATGGCTATGCGCTTTTTCGAATTATGAATATAATGCCTGCGCTTGATCATGTCGATATTGGAACTCCAGTTGATCTTGAGGAGCCATTGGATGAGGTTGAAGTTGAGGTAAAGTTACGAAAAATGTACGCATAGATTTGTCCGTAATAAAAATATCTTACATGCTCCATCATTATTTCTGTCCGTTAGTCTGGATCTAGATTAAAACAATATATGGTGATTACATTGGTTTGGATCCAGATTAATAAATAATGTGGACCTTTATGGCGTCTGTGTGTAAATATTTGTTTTTATTTTTGTCCGTTAGGGCCTAATATGTGGATCCAGATTACTAAACAAAACCTCTTCTATTTCTGTACGTTAGTTTGGATCCTGATCAGTAAATAAAAATCCATTATGTAGGCGCACGGTGCCTGCATATTAGTACACAAGAGGTGTGAGAAATAAAAATGGGTAGCTAAAATGCCTAGGCAGCGAAAAGACCAGCTGTGAAAGTCACAAGGTAGCGAACATGATATGGTAAGGAAAATCCAGGTAGTGAAACGTCCTGAAATCGCCGAAATCGTCTCACTGAAATCATCATCATCTCATCTCATTATCCTTCGTCATTTATCGACGCTATAATCATGATCTATTTTGTGTCGCAGCTCCGTAAACCCAACACATCCATCCTTAAACATGGAAACAAACAACTTATGCAGACGACCTTTTTGTCACGGTGAAAACGTTAAAGTGCGAATTAAATATTCTCTTGCATACCTTTCTCTCTTGCATGTAAAACTATGGTGATACTGAAAAATATATGTTTCTTCGATACAAACTCCATTAAAAATGTGAAGTGTAAGTTTTATAAACCGATAGACCAAAAAAATCCGTAAAAATTGTGTGTGAGAGCGACAGAGAAACGGAGAGAGAGAGAGAGAGAAAGAGAGGGAGACAGAGAGAGAGAGAGATATGAATTTGAAAAATATATATAACTACGAAAACAAATGTATTTGTAGATGACCGTAACAGATGAAATGTACTGTATAATGTAATATATTTACAGTTCAGACATGGTGTGACACCTAACCCACACTTCTTAAGCAGCAGTGAATCGTCTATTGAAAGTGCCAGTACGACTCGTAACTCCCATATTCCCGAAGCCTCGACCGCGTGTGGGGACAACGAAGTCTTGATCACCTCCTCGTCTTCATCGTGTTGCTGCAGAATATGCCAGCTTGGAGATGAACTCTCAGGTACGTTGGCTAGTCTATGTCCCTGTCTAAACAGTAAGAAAAGTGACATTCTGTCCCGCTTAACACCCACACCCCATAGAAGAGCCTTTAACTCATTCATCCCTGCAACTTTTGATAAAAACTTCCATTTTCCAATTAAGTTTAATCAATTTTTGACAATTTTGGGTGTTTACTGCAATATATTACAAATTGACAAACAGTGCAGACCCTGATCAGAGGGCTCCTACAGGTGCCCTCTGATCTGGTTCTACACTGTTTGTATTGGACAAGTGTACTCTTTATAGGTACAATGTTCATATATGACGAGTATACTCGGCGCTAGGATTGAATATTTTAACGCATTTAATTTATTTCTCAACTGAAGAAAACAGTTTATATAGTCATGAACATTTACCATAAGAAATATTTCCTATATCCTAACAGAGGGTAGAAACAGGCTATAGGGTAAAGGGTTAAACTAAACGAAACTCAAAGGTTCCTGGATGTAAACGTAGAAAAAGACAGGTTATGGGGAAAAGTTGGCGATTCAATTAAATCTTAGTGGCAACCATTTAGGGAGCTGGCCCCATGCTTATAAAGCGTATGAATTGAGTAACAGTCTAAATAGTTCGGTCATAGATAATTCAATTGACAAGGGCCACATAAGTGCCCACGTGTCAAATAATATGCATAGATCTACTTCATTTCATATTTCAATAATGTCACAAATGCCTGGTTAGTTATCGTTAATTAAAGTTTATGCCCCGCGACGATAACTTGGGTCATGCTGTTTTATCCCTGTCCGTTCGTTCACCTGTATGTCTGTATGTCTGTCTGTCCAAATGATAAGAAACCTATATATTTTGTCTGTCTTACTCCTCTTACAATTTTCGAACTACATACTTATAATTTTACAGGATGTTTTACATGTATCACAGATGTGCAATTGTGCATATTATCATAATTGTGATTGGCTTCAAATTCTCAACAAGTAACGGGCTGAAAATTGAACTTAGTCATTTTAGGCCTGGTGGTGTACCGCCATGCATGGTCATTGTGTTTAATACCGATATTGCCTTTCAAGGCACACATCAATTCTGCTGCCACAACACAACAATACTTCCTTTCCGTAAAAGCGTGTGGTCGGTTTTTACACCATTCATTAAAACACTACACAACAATATGTAATCGTTTTATTTTATAAAGAAATCGGTGTCTGGTTTTGGATATGAATGGATTAATCTAGCTGACAGCATTTTATGACAGCAGAGTAACGAGCTCTCTCAAGGCGAACAAAAGTTCACTTGTAAAATACCAAAATAATTACTTTCCAATGAGTTTGTGGTCGTGTTTTGTATCATTCATTAAAAGACTTAACAACCATATGCAATCAATACTTTCGTGAAGAAAACGATGTTTCTTTTTTATTAACGGCTAAGAGAAATAGAAGGATTGATGTGTTCAAAAGCCTAAAGCGGTTAGATTATGCTTGAGCTGAAAACATAGTCCAGGTAAACAGCGCAGTGATTTTCACTTAAACACCCGAATGGCGTTCCGATTCACGGAATGCTGCTGATCCCCAGTTTATTTAGCCAGAAGCACTGATGTCCAGGCTGTCCCCATCTTATACCCATCCGACAACAAAAAGTCATCATCTCAGTGCGCATTTTATTAAAAACATGCCACAAAGTAACATATAAATGCACCCCCCCCCCCCCCCCCCCCCCCCCAACAATAGAATTTTTCATCTTCAAAAATACTTTAAAATTTACCAATAGCCGTTTATTAAGAAATTTGACCAGTGCCAGTTCGAGCATTTCGAGCATTTCCCTATAACAGAGTTGCGTACCAACCACGGAACCCATACGGTCAACATTATAAATTATTTTCTCGTAGTTAAGCTATTTTCATTGTCCTGTGTCCTGTTTCCGTCGTCCGTCGTCAACAATTTCTTTAAATGACATCTCCTCCTAAACTACTGGATGGATTTTAACCGAACTCATATGGTCCTCTTTGAAAGTTGTTCAAATATTTTTGATCCGTTGCATATCTAGGTCACAGGAGCTAAAAATAGATCGTTTCAATAAAAACTTAAAAAATCTTCTTCTCTGAAACCACAGTACCATGAGCTTAGATATTTGGCACAAAGCATCATCTACAGGTCCTCTATCAAGATTGTTCAAATTATGTCCCTGGGGTCAAAAATGGCCCCGCCCTGGGGGTCACAAATTTACATAGAGTTATATAGTGAAATCTTAAAACCTCTTCTTCTCTGAAACTAATATAGCTAGAGCTTTGATATCTGGCATAGTGTAACTTCTAGAGGTACTTTACCAATATTGTTCAAATGTGTCCGGTCCGTTGCATATCTAGGTCACAGGAGCTAAAAATAATTGTTTTCAATAAAAACTTAAAAAAATAATCTTCTCTGAAACCACAGTACCCTGAGCTTAGCTATTTGGCACAAAGCATCATCTTCAGGTCCTCTATCAAGATCGTTCAAATTATGTCCCTGGGGTCAAAAATGACCCCGCCCCGGGGATCACAAATTTACATAGAGTTATATAGTGAAATATTCAAACCTCTTCATCTCTGAAACTAATATGGCTAGAGCTTTGATATTTGGCATAGTGTAACTTCTAGAGGTACTTTACCAATATTGTTCAAATGTTTCCGGTCCGTTACATAACTAGGTCACAGGAGCTAAATATATATTTTTTCAATAAAAACTTAAAAAATCTTCTCTGAAACCACAGTACCATGAGCTTAGATATGTTGCACTCAGCATCATCCAATCAGCAAATGGTACAATTATATTGCCATAATTTCTTAGCTTTTAATATTACATCAATGGCTCCAGGTGAGCGATTTAGGGCCGTACACGGCTCTTGTTTGTGAAAAGAACCGAAGGATTTTCAGATTGATATACAGGAAAGAGAAACTCATCCGGAACTTTCAGGATACGGGTGGCTATCACGGACTACTGTGTACTTACTCCGAGTGGCAATTAACAAGTGATTTCGAAACGTTTACCATTTCAATGGCTAGTGTTACGTATCATAGGGAGTGCGGGAGATAATTAACCCAATCTAAAGTATTCTACGCTGAACCAATGTGGTAACGACAGACCATGTCTAGCTTTATCTAGATTTAATTTAGAATCTGGATTCATCCATTTAAAGTATTAGGGATGAATGAGTTAGTCACGATCTTCACTGTCGACATGTCTCGAATTTCTTGGATATTTGATGTGGTCGACATGTCAAAATGTGAATATAATCTCATTACAATATTCATAAATTATTATTTTGCATATTTTTGTATGCACAGGGGGCCAGAACGTAGGGGGTGTTTGTGGCCTTAAATGACCAAAACAAAAAAACAAAAAAACAAAATTATGAGTATATATCATATACGATATATACTCATTTTTTTTTTTTGGGGGGGTCATTTAAGGCCACAAACACCCCCTACGTTCTGGCCCCCTGTGTTTGTATGTATATATTTATTTCTGATTGCTATGTAAATATGTTGTCTGTTTTGTATGTTTGAACTCTTCAGTATTGGGGGAAATAAAGAAACTAACTAACTCACAAAGCTCCTTAGTGCATACTTAGGTAAGTATTGCCTAAAGGAAAAGCTTTTCCTTAGTGGAAATCAAATCGCTATCTGACGGTGCGCTTAGGGGTATTTCTGTTCTAAAATTTTACTATAATTATGCTAATTCGAGGTGGTGAATAAATTTGTTTTGTTGTAGATCTATATCCAGTATTTCGTTATAGATCTATCAAATTTCGCAAAATGGAGACATCATGATTGTCTATCAGATATAGCCATAATATTATGTCTACTCTTTGATTTTATTCTTGAAATGTTACAGGCGATTCATTGACAACGAGCAGATGTTTCTGTCGCGGCCATCTTGCCAAGGTTCACCACAGCTGCCTGGCTGAGTGGGTACGATACCGAGGATCAAACCGTTGTGAGATATGTACCGGAACATTCCAAGACATACCAGCGCCGCAAAATAGAAGTCTTGACTTGCGTTTTTTCCATGAACAGGTGGGTCTTTTCCATCTTCGGCATGAAGCATTTATGATACAGTCGAAACTCGATACTACAAACTCGATTAAATCACTATTACCAGTATTTCGTGAGTTGAATTTTGATAAGTCGATTTCGTTTAAATCGAACATACCCGTATTTCAAAGTTAAAACGTGGCTAAGCCACGTTTTAACTTTGAAATATGGGTATGTTCGAACAAACGCGAGTTCGTAGAATCGAGTCTTTAAGTACTGTATATGGTAATTAACCTCTTCACTGCCTTACCCGAGTACGATACTCGGTTGCAACGGACGTGGCGTCGGACCAGGATACAAATTTGTTTGACTTTCATTTCAATATTACTTATGTCAAAATACCTAAATTTTGAAGAGAAACAAAAGCAGACAACAATTGTTTAATTTTATGACGTCATGGTAGTGAAGGGGTTAGATAAATAAAACGTATGTGAGGGTGCGAGTGAATAGTGTCAACCCGAGAAGTGGAATATCACCCGAGGCGTAGCCAAAACAAGAGACAATGGCGTAGCAAATAGAATATGTTGCAAAACATGAGAGTGACCCCCACCGGGCCTAACTAGTTTTTTTTGCGAATCCCCGATGATGTATAGGAATGTTATTGAGCAAGATATTGACCGACAAGAAGCAGGTCAAATTCCGAATTAGATGAAATATGCACATATTAATTAGGTGATGAGGGTTCTGATTTGCTGGCAGTTGATATACTAGATCTAGTATTCACTGTAATTTTAGAGTCTGTATTTGTTGAGAAAATTTCAATTATTGTTCTTGTTGCTTTATATAGAAGACCGTGGGAAATTTTACATTCCGATTCGTGTCAAAAACTGATATTGTGACGTCACAGTAAATCGGTGACCTTATGACGTCTGTTTAGACAGATTTGAAGTTTGCTAGCACTTTAAATAGATCTAGGTTATATAGATCTATCTCATAAGTACTCTATCATGTTCATCTAGATAAAAATGACAAACGGTGCAGACCCATATCAGAGGACTCATTAGGAGTCATGTGGTCTGGGTCTTCACTGTTTACACAGGACAAGTGTACACTTAACATGTGCACTTTTTCAGATGCTTAAAATACTTTTGTTCTTGTAAATTGCTGCATCACGGTTGGTTTTGTTATATTGTTGTTAATTATTTGTTTTGTATGAAAATCCTTTTTGTTTTGTGTGCTTGTTTATATGTTGAGGGCCTCATGGAAGATTGGTATTTACCAAATGAGCTCTCTCGTTAAATAAAGTCTTTATTATTATTATTATTATTATTATTATTATCAATGCAGGTCAATTTCTAATATGGTGGACATTTGTTTGGATCAAGATGGAACTTTACGAAGCATCTCATCTGGTTCCTTACCATTTTCCAATGTTACTACATTTTAGTTCGGGGAGTTACGTGTTAACCCATTACCCCATAACCTGTTTCTAGTATTGAACATAGGTGATCACTTAAAGCAGGTTGAAAGTAAAGCAGAATGTGCCTTAAGGCACATTCTGCTTTACTTTCAACCTACTTTAAGCTATAATCTGCTAGAATATAAAAACATTATCTTATAATACTTATGCATGACTGTTTAAATTGAAACTATTTTCTTCAGTGGAGGAATAAATTAAAGGCGTAAAAAGCGTATTTATGGGGTAATGGGTTAAGTATTACATTTCCTTCAACAAAAGGTCATCTGCAGGACCCTCACTGACTGTGTCAGTTTTCAAGTTTATATTATAATTATATTATAATTAAAATTAGTGATTTATCATCATAATTGTCATTAGTTTTCTGATTGGGATATCTGCTTTTGACAGATTGGCGAGCCACGGCCGTTTCCTGAGCAGCAAGAGTTTATATATTATCAGGTAGGATCGCAATATCAAACGAGTTGTAGAAACCACCTTAACTGGAGGAATACATATAATGCTAAAAAGGCGTAATTATGGGTTACTAGTTTACCATTTATAAAACAATTCGACTTGGTCTCGTATTTCAGGATAATTGATGAGCGGAATTAAACAACTTCGAGTATTTACTACTGCTAACTAATCTTGTATGCCCCCGGAATCTATAGATGCGGAGGCATATGAGCAAGGTTTTCGTGTCCAGTTGTTTTCGGTTACATCTGACTAAAAGGCAATTAAAGTGTAATTTCAAAATGTCTGATTTTTTTTCTTCAAATTTCAAGGATTTAAAGGACATTCCTCTAACTAAAATATGAACTTAAGTTGTTAGTTAACAAACCAACTTAAAATTCACACATTTTTGGACACCAAGCAAATTATGATGTAACCAAAAACAGCTGGACACGAAAACCATGATCATATAGTGATTGTCCTGAGTCCTGACAATCCGTCCGTCCGTCCGTGCATACAAGGTTAACCAGATTTTACCGTTTCGTCTAACGTCAACCCTATTGGCTAGAACGCTTTTATATGTAAACAGTTGCTGCCTTTGACCATTACATATCGACCGATATCAACCAACCATGATTTTGACCGTGACCTAATTTGGGACTTTAAATATTTTAAATGGGCTATGTATTGGTTAACTAGATTTTTACCTTTTCGTCTCGGGTCAACACCGCTTACTAGAATGCTTGGATACTTATACGGCTATTACCTTGGACCATTACCAATCATACAATACCACCCAACCTTGATTTGACCTTGACATTGACCTAATTTTGATTTAGAATTGATTTAGAATATATGTTCAAAGATGCAACCGGGGACGTAAGCGTTTATAAACTTTCGAGTTTACGTTTAACCCAGCTTTAATGCGCATTTTGCTTTACTTTCAATCTGCTTTAAGTAATCGCAATTGAAATGATCGAAACTTTGGAAATCCTATGATATTTTCATGATCAACTTATGGCAGCCCTGTTAATCTCTCCTAGGCTCTGGACTACCTTCGCCACCAGTTGCCACAGTTCCAGTTAACACGACGCAAGAGGACGGCAGTTGCAGCCTCAATAGTCTTCCTACTTCTCATCACCATCGTGTCTGCAGCACTCACCATCGGTGCCAGTCGCACGTATGAAAAAGTCAACAGTGATCCCAACACCTCAGTCGATGACATCCGGAAAAATCACGTGGTCTTTTCAATTTGTCTTTCGTTTTCATTTTTCTGTGTGACTTTGACGCTTGGTTTGACTCTCATGTGGTTGGTGCTTGAGTGCTACTTTCATATACAACGACGCAGACTTCTACAGCAAACAGCTGAACGGTTTCTTACGCTACGGCGGGGCTTACGAAGACCCCCCGAGAGTGCAATATAATCTGTCATTTCATTTTCAGTCAAATCACACGTACTGTACTTAATATTTATGTATAATAATGAAAAAAGATCAAGTGACACATTCGGAGAGCTCACTAGTTAGGATAAACAAAGTCTTACATTACAATTTTGCCTAACAAAATGGTGTTTTATGGAACAAAGATATCCATAATTATCCCAGTACATGTATCTGATATATCATTTAATATTATTTTATTTAACATTTTAGTGTGGTTGAAATTACCGATGCACACATTTATGTTGAGCAGGCACAGAGTTAGAAGTCTTATATGAGCATGCACATATGCTTGTGGCTTTGAGGCGTGTCCGTATGCACTAATCTGCCACACGAAAAAGAAAATTCCAACCATTAAATTGGTTAGTGGTCATAAGGAAGCATTAGTCCACATATTCACTAGAATAATGTTGAAATAACTACATTGAATATTTCATTAGAGTAGAACAGTAGGTCTCTCAACACTGTTTAACCCTTTCACTCTCAAAGTGCGTTTGCAAAAAGTTTGGGTCCTGATCAGACGCCGCGTAACGCGGCGTCTGATCAGGTCCCAAACTGTTTGACACTCTTATCGATATCTATTTAGTCCTACAACCTTAAATCTAACTTTGAAACGTGTCTCGTTGACATTCAACATCTTGTTTCGTACTTTGTATGATTGCATCACAGGTACATGTAAATATGTCTTAAAATATTAATTATATAATGTTATTGGTGCATCTGATTCGAATGAGGCGCAAAATCGGCCTGAATACATAGTCTGAAAAAGAAACCCACTTTCCGACAGCCCATAAAAAGATCTTTTTATGGGCTGTCGGAAGGTGGGTTTTTGCGCCTCATTCGAATCACATGCACCAATAACATTATATAATTAACATTTTAAGACATATTTACATGTACCTGTGGACTGCATGAATAAAGTTCTGACAACAATACTGAAGCAGACGAAAATAAAGCGGCGAAGGAGTAAAGATCTCCCGAATAATTTGATCATGAAAGGGTTAATAATTCACGGCCATGACGTCATCAATCTTATACACTTGTTGTCTGGTTTTATTTCTCAATATTGTACATAGGGCCAATTTCCCCCCTTTCTGAACCTACGCTTTAAGAACTTTTGACTTAATGAATATTGAAATGCGTTTAAAACAGTTTGAATTCTAATCAGTGTCAAAACTGACTGTTTGCAAAAAAATCATTTTACTTTGGGTTAAAGTGGTAAATGGGGTTACTCTCCTTATACAGGTTGGATACGAATTGAAAAGGCAAACAATGGAAAATCTGATCAGATTATACGTCTAGAATCTGGGTCGTCACTGTTTCTCTATAAAACTAGATCTATCCCATTTTTTAAAATTATGTTTCAACTTAAAAAATTATATTTAATTCACTGTTGAACTATACATTATATACGGGTATATGAGGCGCTGTTAGCATGTTGAGCAATTGAACTAAATGTGCTCCTAATACAGTAGAATCTCTCTATTACGGGCACATTTTTTAATTATTAGGTGTTTACGACAGGCGAATGCTTAAAGCAAGGTGGCAGTAAAACAGAAAGCTCATTTAGGAGCTTTTTGTTTTACTGTCACCTTGCTTTCAGCTGTCATCTGAATTATACACTCAATAAGTCTTCGTTTTAGTGGTCGTAATAGACCGGGTTTACTGTAAATGTAAAGAAAAATGTCTTCATGTTATTTATGAAAATCGATAAAGACTCACCATAAAATGACAATACAGCTCAAATATATGAGATATTTCCTCAATCATTTCTCGTTTTTATTGGATAATTATTACTTTCACTATTTTCCCAGCTGTTAGGAAAACTATTCGTCATAACTGTTATTAGGATTTATTTATCCATAGGTAAAAACAGTATCAAACTAAAATAAAGAAAAACAACCATAAAATATTTCTTGTCCAAGAATTGTATTTTTAAAACAGATAGATAAATATCTTGGCTTTCTTTTAAGACCATTATCATGAAAATCGGGTGAAATTTGATGATTCAATGTAACTTTATCACATAAAACCGCCTCTGGCAGTGTAATAAAGCTATTCAATAAATGATAGTGAAATATTGATATTTTGGCTTCGGCCCAACCTGTTCATCCACAAGCGCTGCATATAGCAGGACGCCAAATGACGTCGAGAAAAACCTGTCTATTTGATGAAGGCTAATTGATTACATGAAGAATGATGACAGCTTAAAGCATGGTGAAAGAATGTTCAGAAAAGAGCGTTATATTTAACTTTCAACCTGCTTAAAGCAGCCACATGCATTTAACACACTATAAATTAGTGGTATTAATAGAGAATTAAATGTTTTATTGTATCTCAAAATTAGTGGAAAAAATAACGAGTTTTTTCGGACTTTACATTTTTGAAACTTGAGTTTTGAAACTACAGTTAAACCCTATGTCTATTGCGTCCATTAACGAAAACTCTAATTGGTTATAAGAAAGACATGTGATAGCTTGAAATATTGTGAAAGTAAAACAGAATGCCGGTAAAGGAGACGTTTTGTTTAATTCAACTTGCTTAAAGCAACCACCTTCCCTAAAACATTACCCCATAAAAACGTCTTTTTAAAGGCGACCATTTTTTACTCCACTGAAGATAATAGTTTAACGTTATACAGTCATGAATGTGCCAGGGCTGCCATTTCTCCCTTTTTCCCGAAATCTTTGGATTTATATCCTAGCAGATGGTAGCTTAAAGCAGGCTGAAAGTAAAGCAGAATGCGCCTTCATGCGCATCCTGCCTTCCTTTCAACCTGCCTTTACTGGCCACGTGCCGCGGGTTAAAGGTACAATTCGTAATTTAATCGCGTTTGAAAAAGAAGACATTTGGCAATATAAGAAGTTTTCATGATCAACTTGTGGCAGCCCTGGTGTGCATCATAACAAATATTTTTTGCAAATTTTAACAGATGGTAGCTTAAAGCAGGCTGAAAATATTTGCCTTTAGGCACATTCTGCTTTACTTTCAACCTGCTTTAAGTGATTACCTATTCTTAAAACTAGAAATAGGCTATGAGGTTATGGGGAAAACAAAGTTGCGTTCGTAGCAATACAAATCTGTTATAATACCCATATAAGCTTCGTGTTTCTTCGCATGGTCTTTGTGATGAGAAAAATGCCCGATGGCACCGATGATCACACGAGAGAAAGACGAAGGCTACACGATTCGACAAGATGCCCACACTATGGCCTTAAGAATGGTGAAATGAACGCACAGAGTCAACACGAAAATGAACATTCGCAGGGTCCTTCGGCACTTTTTTTTACAGCTAAAGATTTTGTCATCGCTCACGAAGTTGCTGCCTATGCCCGAGAAATTAAAAGAAGTTTGAATAGGGGTTTTCAGACATCTGTGGACAAAGAACAATGTCACAGAGGTAAAAAAAAATTGAAATGGCAATCACTTTTGACCACCAGGCGACAAACTTTTAGCTACGACAGTTGATAAAACGGCACCCAGGACTTTATACATGGTTATATACATATTGGTCTTAGGAGGAGTATTAATATGTACACGTGTATTTCAGACATGTCGTGTCAAAGGTAAAGGTCACATATGTCAAAAGGTCAATTATTTAAATTGACTATAATCTTTGACATTTAGGTGATAGGACTTTGTGCTTGGCATACAAGCTGCTCTAAATGAGAGAAACATATATTTCAAAGGTGTAAAAATGACAAGGCTGCGGTTATGCCCGAATGTGTCATTTGAAAGTGGATCGAGAACAGGTTAAAATCCACATCCGCAGCACAATGCTGGGCTAAAACTGCCGATAAGATTAAGTAGACCGTCCCGATCGCCCAAAGTAGCCGATCAACTGCTTGAAAACGGCTTGTATACGACCTCTTTCCGACAGCTACACGACCCCTATACGACTATTCACGGGTCTTTCACGACTTCGACACGACATCCATGCCGATCTCTACTCGACCATTCCGATCCATACACGACTTCTATGCGATCTCTACTCGTCAAACTCGACCAGTTCGATCTCTTCCAGATTTCGACCCGACCAGATCAAGCTGTTCGTAACTGGAGTCGTGAATTGGTCGTGAGCTTGTCATGATTTGTTCCTTCACGGACAGGTGGTAGTATAAAAGCCGTAGCCCGAATTCTTTGAAAGCATAGGATCCGACAATTCGTCCAATTGTCTCTGCACACAATCGTCTATATAATATAGCCCGTTTGTCCCCCACTCATTTCAGTACCAAATCCTATGGTGTTGCTACTCATTACAATCGTCTTGAAGAGACAATTCTAATGAGTAATGACATCATAGGGCTAAATGCAGAAAATAAGATTCACTATTTCAAACTTGATCAATTTAAGCAGCTAGTATTATGGCGTCTTACATCTTGTTTTCATCTCGGATAAAAATAAAATCACCATTTTCTAAACTGAACCCCTTCACTGCCGTGACGTCATCAAGTTTTAACAATAATTGTCGTTTGCTGTTATTTCTCAAACTTAAATTTAAGCGATTTTGACTTATGAAATATTGAAATGAATGTCAAACAGTTTGAATCCTGATCAGACACCGCGTTACGCGGTGTCTGATTAGGATCCAAACTGTTTGCGAATAACAAGTGTACTCGGGGAAAGGTAGTGAAGGGGTTAATTGCATTGGGTTTTCCTTTTGATATTTTACGGAACGTTGGTGTTATCACATACTTTTCATTTCGTTTATCTCAAACATGTATAAGACTTACACTTTCAGATTATTATTTAAGTATACATGCAGTACCACATATGAAGGTACAGTGTCCCCTCTCTACAACGGCACCAACGGGAGACAAAAAATGTGTGCGTTGTTCGGATGGAGTCGTTCTAGGTGGGGAAATAGGCTTACATATGCACACAGCTTGAATCCAGATCAGACGCCGCGTAACGCGGCGTCTGATCTGGATTCAAGCTGTTTGTCACTCGTCATTAAGTTTTTCCTATCAAAATGTCCAATATGTAACTTGGGAAGAAAAACAGCAGACGACAATTTTAAGCAGACGACATTGCAGTCGTGAATAGGTTTGACATAAATGTCTTGTTTGCGGGAACAGCGGCAGTTGTCGTTGTTAGGATGGAGTCGTTGTTGGGAGGGTCGTTGTAGGGAGGGAGCAATGTAACATAGATATAATATCAGTCAAGGTTTTATACATGGGACTCACAGTTTTGCAATTAGTGCAGTACAATAATGTTTTACACATTTAAGCAGCATTTATTTGAAATATTATCTTTTGTGTCAAAGAAGGGATTTTGTAATCTTTTGTTTCAAAGAAGAGATTTGTAAAACTTCAAAAGTTAAGGTTCTTTTATTTAGTTTTCTTTTCTTTATTCTTTCAGTTTTAGTTTTGTTATATCATTCGATTTATACAGTCTATCCCTTACCTCTGTCCCCTTCCCCCTTCTTACTTACTTTAAAATAACGAAAACCATAGTTTTGTCAATCCATCAACCGGCCGTAGCCCGAATTCTTCGAAAGCATAGTATCCACTAAGATCCGACAATTCGTCCAATTGTCTCTGGAAACAATCGTCTATATAATATAGCCCGTTTGTCCTCGAACATTGAGAAGGTCCAGCTAATTACCATAATCATAGACGTTTGACATAGTGTTTCATTCATAATAAATACAAATCTGCTATGAGACTGACCGTATTCATTATATCGACGCATACTGTATGTTTCTACCTACTGATATCAAACAAAATATTATTTCTTGCCCTGATTGTTTGTTAATCCGACCCATAGAGATAACCATTGCTCATAACGAGTCGTACATATTATACTCGTGACACCGAGTTGAAATTCCATGGAGTTTGTAATACTTAGAGAGATACAGAAGGAGCAGATGGAAAGTTATGAGATAAATGTTAAAAATATACAGCCTCTGAAGCTTTGGTGTTTGTTTTTGTTTCACAATGAATTAGTAAACTTTTCAAACGTATCATTGAGTTCGGATATACAGCACTGAGATTGAACTCGAGCAATGTTGCAAAGTATGTCTCCATTGTGCGATTATTAAC
This sequence comes from Gari tellinella, assembly GCA_922989275.2. NCBI lineage: Eukaryota > Metazoa > Mollusca > Bivalvia > Cardiida > Psammobiidae > Gari > Gari tellinella. The sequence continues at coordinate 62,052,653 of OV277858.1, forward strand.
ACCTACCTTTCATTTGGCGTTATTTGAAATCGCCTCTGGCATATGCAGGGGAATTGGTTGAGTCCTTTATTCTCGTCGTTCTCTATACCATTTTCAAGAATGGTAAAATAAAAATAATAATCGGATTTTTGTTTTCTTCTGTCTAAAAACTACCCACTTTCATTGGTGTGGTCCGAGCTCACCAGTTTAGGAGACAGTTTGGAATTTGATTAAATGTACCTAAATTCGGCGGCAAACCAGGATTCACGTTTGTTTGATCGTGCGTGCAGGGCTCCGCATGAAAGGGAGCATTCCCCCACTCATTTCAGTACCAAATCCTATGGTGTTGCTACTCATTACAATCGTCTTGAAGAGACAATTCTAATGAGTAATGACACCATAGGGCTAAATGCAGAAAATAAGATTCACTATTTTAAACTTGATCAATTTAAGCAGCCAGTATTATGGCGTCTTACATCTTGTTTTCCTCTCAGATAAAATCACCATTTTCTAAACTGAACCCCTTCACTGCCGTGACGTCATCAAGTTTTAACAATAATTGTCGTTTGCTTTTATTTCTCAAAATTAAATTTAAGCGACTTTGACTTAAGAAATATTGAAATGAATGTCAAACAGTTTGAATCCTTATCAGACACCGCGTTACGCGGCGTCTGATCAGGATCCAAACTGTTTGCGAATAACAAGTGTACTCGGGGTAAGGCAGTGAAGGGGTTAATTGCATTGGGGTTTCGTTTCGAATTTTACGGAATGTTGGTGTTATCACATACTTTTCATTTCGTTTATCTCAAACATGTATAAGACTTTACACTTTCAGAATATTATTTAAGTATACATGTACATGCCCGAGAAATGCCCTCACGAATTACACGAATTTGAGCATTTCGCTTATCTGTTGTCAATTTCGGGACAGTGTGACGCGGGCATTAATTATCGCTAAGTGGAATTTGAATATGTATAGTTAAGACATGTCGAGTGTGTTGTACAATTCCGTGTTTTAGACATGTAATGTCAAAGTTCAAGGTCACAGATGTCAAATTTATTCCCTCTTTATCATAGGATATTACTTGTAATTTATAACTAATACATGGTATATATGTTGCTCATATGAAGAGGTATATAAATATGTAGGGTTTGACGTGTCCAGTCAAGGCCACAGGGGTCAAATATTTTAATTGGCTGTAACCGTTGACCCTCAGCTACACAGGAATTCATATTTTGTATACATGTTGCTGTAATTCAAAGAAGTTTGAATAGGTTTTTTTCAGACTTGTGTGGTCAAAGGACAATGTCACATAGGTAAAAAAAAATATTGAAATGACAATAACGTTTGACCACCAGGCGACAATATCTTAACTACGACCGTTGATAAAACGGCACCCAGGACTTTATACATGGTTACATATTGGTCTTGGGGTGAAAATTAATATGTATATTTCAGACATGTCGAGTCAAAGGTCAAGGTCACAGATGTCAAAAGGTCAATTATTTAAATTGACTATAATATTTGACCTTTAGGTGATAGGACTTTGTGCTTGGTATACAAGCTGCTCTAAATGAGAGAAACATATATTTCAAAGGTGTAAAAAAGACAGGGCTGCGGTTATGCCATAAAGTGTCATTTGAAATTGAATCGAGAACAGGTTAAACCCCACATCCTCAGCATAATGATGAGTTCACACTGCCGATTAGATCAACTAGACCGTCCCGATCGCCCAAATTAGCCGACCAACTGCTTGAAAACGGCTTGTATACGACCTCTTCTCGACAGCTACACGATAGTGCACGACCCCCCAGACCATTCACGACTCTTTCACGATTTAGACCCGACAAACATGCCGATCTTTACTCGACCATTCAGATCCATACACGACTTCTACTCATCAAACTCGACCTGCAGTTTGATCTCTTCCCGATTTCGACCCGACCAGATCGACCTGTTCGTAATTTGGGTCGTGAATTGGTCGTGACCTTGTCATGAATTGTTCTTTAATGGGGCATCTGCTTTAAGCACCAGTGGTCGATTTAGTGAGGTTTTACTGTACCTCATACCAGCATAAGTTTGAATATAAGAGCCACAATGGCCCTATATCATTCACCTGGTACACCATGTAAAACATGCCCTATAGTAACCTAGATTATGACTGGACATGACCCACAATCAACCTCTAGAATGTTAACAAGATTTTTCTATGATTTTATCTAGTTTTTGACCAGCCACAAGCCACATTTGATTTTGACCTAGATTTAATGTAGACAAACATTCTGACAATATTTAATTCATATCTTAATAGATTTGTAGCCTCTAGAGGGTTAACACTGTTTTTCTTTGATTTAACCTAGTGACCTAGTTTTTTACCCGACATTACCCATATTCGAACTTGGCCTAGATATCACATAGGCAAACATTTTGACCAAGTTGCAATAAAATCCAATGAAATGTGTAGCCTCTAGAGTGTTAACAAGGTTTTTCTATGATTTGACATAGTGACCTAGGTTTTGAACAGACATGACCCACATTCAAACTTGACCTAGATATCAATGAGGCAAACATTTTGAACAAATTTCATTAAAAAGATTCAAAAATATTGATAGCCTCTAGAGTGTCACCAATGTTTTCCTATGATTTGACCTAGTAACCTAGTTTTTGACATGACATGACTCATATTGGAACTTGACCTAAATATCAATTATGCAACCATTTTGACTAAGCTGCATTGAAGTCCAATGTGATTTATAATCTCTAGAGTGTTAACAAAGTTTTCTATGTTTTGAACTAGTTTTTTACCAGACATGGCCCACATTCGAACTTAACCTAGATATCAATGAGGCAAACATTTTGACCAAGTTTCGTGCAGATCCAATGAGATTTGAGGTCTCTAGAGTGTTACCAAGGTTTTTCTATGATTTGACCTAGTGACCTAGTTTTTGACCTGGCATGACCCTCATTCGAAAAAAATTCATATAGTTTTTAGCTTGACAGTTTGTCAATACTTTGTAACAGTAAATAGAATGCTATAACAATGGCCACTATGGTCCTAAATCGCTCACGTGGTACACCATGGCAAACTTGACCTATAGTGACTTAGATTATGACTGGACATGACCCGCAATCAACCTCAAGAGTGTAAACAACATTTTCCTATGATTTTACCTAGTGACCTTGTTTTTGACCGGACAAGACCCATATTCAAACTTGACCTAGATATCAATGAGACAAACATTCTGTATACGTTTCATTAAGGTCCAATGAGATTTGTAGCCTCTAGAGTGTTAACAAGGTTTTTCTATGATTTGACCTAGTGACCTAGTTTTTGACCAGACATGACCCATATTCGACCTTGGCCTACATATCGATGAGACAATCATTCTGAACAAGTTTCATCAATATCCAATGAGATTTGAAGCCTCTTGAGTGTTAACAAGTTTTTTCTATGATTTGACCAATAGTGACCTAGTTTTTGACCGGACATAACACATATTCTAACTTGTACTAGATATCGATGAGACAAACATTCTGACCAAATTTCATCAAGATCCATTGAGATTTGTAGCCTCTTGAGTGTTAACAAGGTTTTTCTATGATTTGACCTAGTGTTTGACCAGACATGACCCATATTTAAACATGGCCTAGATATCAATGAGACAAACATTCTGACCAAGTATCATCAAGATCTAATTAGATTTGTTGCCTCTTGAGTGTTAACAAGTTTTTTCTACGATTTGACCTAGTGACCTAGTTTTTGACCTAACATGACCCACATTCGAACTTGGCCTAGATTTCTACTAGACAAACATTGTGATCAAGTTTCATGAAGATTGGATGATATTTGTAGCTGCTAGAGTGTTAACCAACCAATTGTGGACGGACAGACAGACGACGGATATCCAGCGATCTTAAAAGATCACCTTGTCACTTCGTGCCAGGTGAGCTAATAAAGCTATCAGCAAAGGTTGAAACAAAACAAAGACCAGGTACGTATGTAATAGTTATAAAATTTATTTATTGAGACATATTTCCAGTGATTCTTAAAGTCACTAATCATACATATACATTAGTCTATACTAATTGCATTTTTTGAATGTCCTTATCTCAAAGACACAGCTCAAGTCAAATATAGTAAACTATTTATGAAGGGATGCCTACAAAACCAGGGGCCTGTCTTACGAAACATCGTACGACAAAAATGGTCGCAAGTCAATGCATCTAATTTATGATTTCTCCATCAAAGCCTGTCTTGTGAAACCAGTTTTCAAGGCGATTCCAAAGAGATGTCACAAGACAGAATTAGAGGAATAAATAATAATTTAAAATTTAAAATCTGACTTAAAACAATATATGTCGTACGACGTTTCGTAAGATGGGTCCCAGTAACTTAACCCTTTCCTCCACAGAAGTGCCTCATAGTGCATCTACTTATTCCTCCACATGATTTCCAAAAATACTATATTTAGTTTTAATGTTGAATAGACTTGGCAGCTTTAACTAAGACAAAAGTAAGTAAAGCTAACCCGTATTTATTTTGATGAATTTCTATATCTCTAGCTCCCTTTAGTGGAACATACCCTTATTTCAAAGTAAAAACGTGGCAAAGCCACGTTTTCTTTGAAATACAGGTATGTTCCACTTACCCAAGTTTGAAATATCAATGTTCGGCTGTATATCTAAAACCTGCTTTAATCGTCACACTGCTTAATCTGACCTCATCAGTTGGTACCGAAGGATGTCGGATAAGGCAGGTTATACTGTTCATGCATTTAGCAGCAATTCACTCAACCCTATACCCAGTAGTCTGGTTCTAGTTTAAAAGACAAGTGACTACTTAAAGCAGATTGAAAGTAAAGCAGAATGTGCACATTCTGCTTTACTTTCACCCTGCTTTCATCTACACAGTTGCTAAGATGTAGAAAATATTTCTTACAATTCACATTCATGATTTTCTTCAGTGTAAAAAAGCATATCTATAGAGAAATGGGTTACAAAGCATGAAGACTCCAAATGCAGGTCCAATGTAAAGCAAAAAGCTTTATAAGAAAGATTTTTTTATAGAAAGATTTTTCTACATTAACTGTGTCCTGCAGTCACCTTGATGGAAGACGACAGTTTTTCTTCTTTTGCAAGTCCAAATAACACAGATTTTACTTGTTAGCCCCAAACTTTATACTAGGCAGCAAAGAAATATTTCTTCTCTTCCAATAAAAACTACAGTAAAATCTCTTATTACCACAACAAAAACAAGGCTTGTATAAAATACAGGTGATAGCTTAAAGCAAGGTGACAGTAAAACAGAAAGCCATACTGACTCATTTTGACGCATTGCGCAATATTCTCATACTGACTCATTTTTAAACACTTTAATCCACTATCATGTATTGAGATAAGCATTGATAATTGTTTATTGCTTATGAGTTAATGGGTTAAGGAGCTTTCTATTTTACTGTCAGCTTGCTTTAAGCAGTCATCTGTCTGAAACAATTTATACTTATTGCAATAAAGTGGTGTTAACCCTTTCCCCCATAGAAGCGACTTTTAGCGTATTTAATTTATTCCTCCGCTGAAGAAATAGTTCCAGTTTATATCCTCATGAACAATTACCATTACAAATATTTTATATAGCCTAGCAGATTTTAGCTTAAAGCAGGCTGAAAGTAAAGCAGAATGTGCATTAAGGCACATTCTGCTTCACTTTCAATCTGCTTTAAGTGGTCACCTGTATTCAAAACTATAATAAACAGACTATGAGGTAAAGGGTTAACAGAGAAGTTTGACTGTATAGTGCTTCCTCTCTACACCAACACCCTTTGGAAGGAGTTGTTACAGGGAGGGAAAAACTATTCAATTATCTTATTTTGGCAGCAGTTGCAAGCATTGTTGTAAGGACGGAATCATTGTTTGCAGGGCTGTTATAGAGAGCATGGAGGAAGTATACCTGGAGAAGAATCATATACACAAATCAGCATTTTCCCGAAAATGTTGTCGTCCAATACCTGTATGCGCGATAACGCTTAATCGATCGATAATTCAACTGCACCGGTACGCCGATAGCGGGCTATCGCGTTTTTTATCGTGTTGAATGGTTACCTACTGTTAGTTTAAGTTACATAAAATCCTTAATTTTTACCCGATTTTCATTATAATGATCTTAAAAGAAGGCTAAGATTTTTATCTTTCACTTGTGAAAATAACATAATCTAATTTTTACATTGATCATTTTTATGGCGAGTTAAAGAGCGGTTACCAAATGAATTTGCCGATAAAAGGGAGCAAGCGCTCGCGCAAAAATATATCACGCCCTGTTACAAAACCTTTCATAAAATCCTCAATTTTAGGCCGATTTCCATAACAATGGTCTTAAAGGACAGCTAAGATATTTTTCTTTCAGTTGTAGAAAATGCCAGTGTTTATTTTTAAAATCAACAAATTTTATGGCGAGTTAAAGAGCGATTGCCAAATGAAATAGTCGATAAACGAGAGCAGGCGATCGCGAAATAAATACAACGTCCCGTTTCAAAAACTTGAATTTAATCCATAATTTTCGTCCGATATATATATATATATATATATTAAAAAAGGTCTTGATATAAAGCCGTGACACTTATCTTTCGGTTGTAAAAATACCAGGGGTTTTCTTGAAGCGAAAAAAGTAATGATGACCTACAAAGGTAATAGACGTTTATTTAAGAATAAAATCATCAAGAAATTGTGGTTAAATAATGAACTAGGGCTATTCATCTGTAAACTACATGTCTACCATATTACACATCACAAAGGAATGTGACACATTACGTAACCGTACACAATTAGCAGGCCATTTATAAGCGTCATAAAACTCTCCCAGCATGAAGTCCATGCTTCTTGAACATGCCGATTATCTATGAAGTGCTTGTTAGGGAACTGGACACCAGGGGGTTTCCTCTTTAATAAAAAAGATCAACGCTACCCGTGCGTGTAACTTGAACATGTGTTTTTGACTTCTGTAACCGCATGATTTTTATATATTATACAAATCACAAAAAATAAAGATAAAAGAATTGAATTGAAAAAAAAAAAAAAAAGACCAACATCAATGCACCTGGTTTGGTTGATGACTGGATTAACCCTCTCATTACTGAATACCAGTAACATGATGACTATTGCAATTGCAAACAGTTGTAATCCAGACCAGGCTGCAAAAATGTCGGATTCATAGAGTATGTCTCTTGAAATATAGTTTACCCCTTTTTCAAATTAAGCTCTTTATGACACATTTTATCTTTTCTCCGCATGAGGATCATCACAGAGAGAGAGAGAGAGACAGACAGACATTCATACAGAAAGATGGAGACAGAAAAGAAGAAGCGAGAGACTGACAGACAGAGATAAGAGAAAAACAGACAGACAGAGAGACAGACAAGAGGCAAACAGACAGTGGCAGAGAAATATAGACACACACAAGCTTCGTAGGTAAACGAAAAAATACGTTTTTCTCTCATTTTCAAAACCTCACTATACTAACAATTTATAAGCTATCGCCTCAAATTTTGTACTACGCGTAAGATCATGGTCTAATAAAACATCTGTATTAAAATTTATAACGAAAAGATGACATTAAAAGCATTTCTATTAATACCAAACTTCGTAGGTAAACGAAAAAATACGTTTTTCTCTCATTTTCAAAACCTCACTATACTAACAATTTATAAGCTATCGCCTCAAATTTTGTACTACGCGTAAGATCATTGTCTAATAAAACATCTGTATTAAAATTTATAATGAAAATATGACATTAAAAGCATTTCTATTAAACACCAAACTTCGTAGGTAAACGAAAAAATACGTTTTTCTCTCATTTTCAAAACCTCACTAAACTAACAATTTATAAGCTACCGCCTCAAATTTTGTACTACGCGTAAGATTATTGTCTAATAAAACATCTGTATTAAAATTTATAACGAAAAGATGACATTAAAAGCATTTCTATTAACACCTAACTTTCGGAAAAACGTTGTTTTCTAGCGGCCAGCGAGCGCCGCTGATTGACCGATTTTGGACGACAAGATAAATCGCGAGCCGGCCGGATACTTCTCCAGGGTATACTTCCTCCATGTAGAGAGGGAGCACTGTTGTGGTAAACAAAATAATATGGTAGGACGGAATATTAAATCAATGTTAAATTTGTTCTAAAAAAACAAACAACTCATGACTTCTACACATATAGCCAACCTAGTTTCGTTTTTCTCAATCTTAAAAGACCTCTCATAAAAACAATCTTAACTGAGTTCAGATTTTGTTCTGCATTAAGTAAAAAGTAAAATTTTCATTAAACAAAATTCAAAATAAATAATTGCCGGTCCTTGATACAAGTGGCAGTTTAACGCTTTCCTCCCTGAAACTTCAAATGGAACAGTCCATTTTTGACATTTTAGGGTTGATTTTTATGCTATATGTCAAAATGACAAACAGTGTAGACCCTGATCAGAGGGCTCCTTAAGGTGCCCTCTGATCAGGGTCTACACTGTTTGCACAGGACAAGTGTACTCCTCACAGGTACGCTGTTTGAAATGAGGCATATATGCGTGACTAGGGTTCAGAGAGTTAAACCTTTTCACTGCTACAGACAATTACAGTAGTTCATACAGGTCAGATTGTATGTAAATCTAAATATCAAGGGGCATCCACCAATATATATCAAGCATTATACATGTATATCAAATACTAACACTAACTATGCATTTTCTAGTTCTAGATTCAAATGGTATGATGCTTCGTCAATTAAAGACTTGCCTTACATATACAGTTGAACTTCTACATCTTGAACTCGCTTAACTCATTACCCCATAGCCTCTTTCTAGTTTTGAAAATAGGTGAACACTTAAAGCAGGTTCAAAATAAAGCAGAATGCGCCTTAGGGCGCATACTGCTTTACTTTCAGCCTGCTTTAAGCTACCATCTACTAAAATATAGGAAAATAGTTCTCATCATACATATTCATAACTGTATAAATTGGAAATATTTTGCTCAGAAGATAAATAAATGAAAGGCTTAAAAAGGAGTATTTATGGGGTAACGGCTTCATGAACATGTCAGTATTTCTACAGTATAATTTCATTATTCCACTACCGCGTACACCGAAATTATAATTATCTGAATTTCAGAATGCCATTTGGAGATTTTGAAAGTCGACTGTATTTTTGTTGTTTTTCTATGTCTATGTGATGTCAAACTGCCAATGTTAATGCCCCCATTAGTGATACTAGTGAGTTATATAAATATCTACATGTATGTACATCTTTGTGGCATGAATAGCCAAATCTTTAAATAATTTACATGAAAACAATAGGGCGTACATTGAGAACACTGAAGTAACAGATTTAGTGTAACAAACATTTCAGCCTCAGCCTGAGATCATTCTCAATCTTTTCATTGCTCAGATTTGAGCATTCTGCTCAAATCTGACCAATCAAAAGCTTGAGAATGAGAACATGACCAATCAAAAGCTTGAGACTGAGAACAGCCTCAGATTCAACTCAAATGCTTTATAAGCATTGGGTCAGTCTTATCCATCACATGCTGAATATTCATATATAAGACTCGGTCCACTATGAAAATCTATCATCTTAACTTTAACTTTGGCTAATTAACCCATTATCCCATAAATATGCCCTTTTACGCCTATAATTTACTCATCCAATGAAAGAAATAGTTCAAGTTTATACTGTTATGAAAATGTATTGTAAGAAATATTTTCTAAATTCTAGCAGATAATAGCTTAAAGCAGGCTGAAAGAAAAGCAGAATGTGCCTTAAGGCACATTCTGCTTTACTTTCAACCTGCTTTAAGTGGTTAACTATCTTCAATACTAGAAACAGGCTGTGGGGTAAAGGGTTAAAAAAGAAAAAAATCCACCTGAAAGAGTAACAGACTATGTTAGAAAGTATCTGTAGAAAACTGCAGAAGGTGATCAGACAGCTTCTGTAGGAGCCCTCTGATCAGGGTCTACACTGTTTGCATAGGACAAGTGTATGCCTCACAGGTACACTGTTTGCAAATGATGCACATAGGGATCAAAGAAATAAGCTGTCACCTGTCTTTTATACATTCAATCGGCCTTCTTTTAGAGGTTGCAATAGGGAGGTTTTACTGTATTTCTAACATTTTCCTCTATGTCTCAGCCATAGCCAAGGTGTAGATTGTCACTCCTCATTAGAATCCCCTTTTAAGATGGAGACAATTCTAATGAGTAGTGACAAGATACAGTTAAATGGTGACAAAAGGACGCTAATATCTGAAAGACACACTTCATCTAGAGGTCTGCATATATGTATAATTGTTTTCATTACAATCACATCTCAAATTTACTGAAGGAAATACATTGTAGTTCCATTGTATACAGTAATGAGTGTGAAGCATAAACATTTCCTATAAATCCTAGCAGATGGTACCTTAACCCATTACCCCACAAATACGCCTTTTTATGCCTTTGATTTATTCATTAACTGTAGAAAAAAGTTCAATTTTATACGTTCATGAATACATTGTATATTGCATAAGAAATATTTGCTATATCCTAGAAGATAATAGCTTAAAGTAGGCTGAAAGTAAAGCAGAATGTGCCTTAAAGCACATTCTGCTTTACTTTCAACCTGCTTTAAGTGGTCACCTTTATTCATAACTAGAAACAGGCTATGGGGTAATGGGTTAAACTACCTTAAAGCCCATTCTGCTTCACTTTCAACCGGCTTTAAATAACGACCTGATTTTTCCACTGCAACAATTCTTGAAGAAAACAAAACAACTGGAATGTTTTAAGTGAATTATTCTAACCTTTAATTATAAAATACATTATTCCCTTAGAAAGATGAAAACGCCAACTGTAGCAGAACTGCTTACCTTACAGTTATAATGATAGGGCTCCAGATAAAAGGGAGTAACAAGGACAGGGCTCCAGATAAGAGGGAGTAACAAAGACAGGGCTCCAGATAAGAGGTAGTAAGTTGAACAAGTCAAACATTTTCTCAATCATTTTAGCACCAAATACTATGCTGTTACTACTCATTAGAATCTTCTGAAAAAGACAATTCTAATGAGTAGTGACACCATAGGGTTTAATGCAGAAACAAAGATTCTAGATTTTGAAATACATGTACTCCCCTTATCTGGTGCCCTGCAATGAACGTATTCAACCCTTTTCCTTTAAGCCATCACTACTCATCAGAATTGCCACTCTGAAGTGATTCAATTGAATAGTCACAATATGGGGTTTGGTCAAGATGTAAGGTATCATTTGAAGTATTATTTGAAGAACTTACCTTATCTGGACTTCAGGGGCCCATTTCATAAAACTTCATACGACAAATGTTGTCGTAAGTCAAATTATCAAAGTCTCAATTATTATTTATTTCTCCTTCTTACGTCTTGTGATATCTCTTTAGCAACGTCTTGAAAAGACCATTTCAAAGAGATGTCACAAGACAGGATTAGATAGAGAAATCAGAAATTAAATGTATTTTAAAGTTTTGACTTACGATTGTTTTTGTCGTACGAAGTTTTATGAAACGGGCCCCTGAGCGTTAGCTAAGTACAATAAATCCCCTCTACTATGACTAATGAAAAGTATACTAAATTGATAGTAGTAGAGACAGGTGGCAGTTTAAAGCAAGGTGAAAGGCAAGCAGAAAGAAAGCTCCTAAAGGAGCTTTCTATTTTTACTTTCATCTAGCTTTACGCAGCCACTTGTGAGAAACAAGGGTATACTGGTTAGCCGTCCAGACACAAGGTTTTCTCCAGGGCCCATGCTTATAATGCGTTTGAATGCTCAAATCTAACCAAGCATACGCTTGATAACGATCTCAGAGTCAACTCAAACGCTTTATAATCATGGGTCCTGGCACTTGGGTTTCCTATCGCAGATATAACCTCATTAGCAATCACTTGAACAATCAAGAGTGCCTTTGGATACGTTATAATAGCTTGTTCCATAATTGATGTAAAATAAATAAAGTATAAACTTTAAAATAGAAATCTAACATTTACAAATTTAAAGAGTTAAACACATCGTTTTACCTTTGAGAAAGCTAAGTGTAAAATCATGTTTTCAAAATAAATAAATATAACTCATTCAACCCTGAAACTTTAAATGAACAACTTCAATTTCTAATTCAGTCAAGTCCATTTTTTACTACAGTATATAGGGTTGATTTTAACAAAACATGTATTACAAAATGGTAAACAGTACATACACTGATCAGAGGACTCTTCACAGATATACTATTTGTAAATGACGAGCATACCCTGTTTAACCCATTACCCCATAAATACGCCTTTTTACGACTTTAATTTTTTCCTAAACTGAATATAATAATTGCAAATTATAAAGTAATAAATAAGTATGCTAAAACATATTTTTTTTATATTTTAGCAGATGTTTGCTTAAAGCAGGCTGAAAGTAAAGCAGAATGCGCCTTAGGGCGCATTCTGCTTTACTTTCAACCTGCTTTAAGCAGTACTAGAAACAGGCTATGGGGTAATGGGTTAAGTGGCTAGGGTTTAATGTGTTAATACCATAAGCAATAACAAGGCATACTAATACTGACAACAGTCAACTTGGTATCATCCAACAGTCCCAGTAAACCATACTATACTCTGTTATCAATAGACTTTTCCTTTGATACTTGACCAGTTTATGTTGATTTTTAACCCATTACCCCATAAATATGCATTTTAACGCCTTTAATTTATTTCTCCACTGAAGAAAATAGTTCTAATTTATACAGTTATGAATATTTATCATAAGAAATATTTTCTAGACGATGGTAGCTTAAAGCAGGTTGAAAGTAAAGCAGAATGTGCCTTAAGGCACATTCTGCTTTACTTTAACCTGCTTAAAGTGGCCAATACTAGAAGCAGGCTATGGGGTAATGGGTTAAGGGCTACTTCTAGACAATTTCTAAATCAAATCAAACAGTGCAGACCCTGATTATATGCCTTCTGATCAGGGAAAACACTGTTTGCAAAGTAAGGATTAAGTACAACTACATGCATATATAATTTGAACACCTTTAACAGTGCCTATATATTGTCAATGAATTTCAATATGTGGGTTCTACGAGGGGTGTTCAAATAGTTTTGATACTGGACCAATAACTTCAAAATAATGAGTGCAAAATGCATGTGTGATATATCATTTTAAAGAGCAATTTTTCGCCTACACGATGGTATAATGCACGAGAAGATCACATAACTCGATGAGTCACAACATGAACCTAAATGACCCCTACTCGAGGACACTGGAACATTGCACTTTTCAGACATTACTTTTTGCCGTAATAACTTCTTAAAGAGTACAATTTACAGATTTGTTTTTGAAATATATCAGTTTATATCTAAATTTTAATGTAAATAAAAATTTATTTCTATTGAAAGGGTTAAATTTCTAAAATCTCATTTTTTCAAAATCAACATTTCTTATTTTGCTTATGACAAAAGTGGACATGTTTTTTCGAACGCTATGAAAATATTCTAGATCAGTATATCTACATTTTGATTTTAAATCATAAAACCATTTTTCAATGGCTTCAATAATAGCCTGGTTTAATAATAAAAAAAGAGTTTGTAGTTTCCCTAACTACTTTTATACATAACAGGAGATAAAAAATTTATTATATTTTCAGTACGTGTTTATAATTAACTCTATTTTTGTTATTTTATGTAATAATAATATTTAAAACTGTGTAGTGTTTGCATAATTGTCTTATTGTATTTGACAGAAAATTTCATAAACTTATTCAAAATAATAAAGCCGTAATAATAATTATAGTATCAAATTGTGTTTAGAAAATTAACTCAAATATACACAAATAAGGTCCAGTGTCCTCGAGAGGGGTCATTTAGGTTCATGTTGGGGCTGATCGAGTAATGCGATCTTACCGTGCAAAGATATCACCGTGTCAGCAAAAAATGGATCTTTAAAATGATATAGCACACATGCATTTTGCACTTATAATAATGAAGTTATTGATCCATAATCAAAACTTTTTGAACTACCCTCGTATACAAATTAGTTTTCTGTATGGCTGGAAATAACAGCAACCATGACAAACAGTGTAGACCCTTGTGAGACTCTTCCTTCCACAGCCCCTAATCTACACTGGGCCAGTCTGAACCTACATTGTTTTCAATGTGTGTCTTTAGGGAATAACAGGTACTAACCATTTAATTCATAGATATACAGTCAAACTTCCATATCTCGAACTCGCTTAAGTTGAACTATCCGATAGTTTGACATATGAACTGCATTATTTCATTCTCAGTTCAGTCGAACATACCCATATTTCAAAGTTAAAACGTGGCTCAGCCACGTTTTCACTTTGAAATACGGGTATGTTTCACTTAACCGAGTTCGAGATATCAAAGTTCAACTGTACATTTAACACATGTAATTCATCCCTCCACTGAAAAAAATAGTTCAAATTTATACAGCCATGAGTATGTTCTATAAGAACTATTTTCTATGTTCCAGTAGATGGTAGCTTAAAGTTAAAGCATGCTGAGAGTTAAGCAGAATGCTCCTAAAGGCGCATTCTGCTTTACTTTCAACCTGCATTAAGTGGTTACCTATCTTTAATACTAGAAACAGGCTATGGGGTAATGAGTTAACCATTATCCTACCAAGTTCAACATCACAGTCCTTTGTAAACAGTATGGATCTAGGTCAGGTAGGGAGTAACATTGCTTTGGCAAACAGTATTCTTCCCATATTTAACCCATTACCCAATAAATACACATTTTTACACCTTTAAATTATTCATTGATTGACAAATATAGATTCACTTTAAACAATAATGAATATATACCATAAGAAATATTTTCTATATTCTAGTAGATGTTAGCTTAAAGCAGGTTGAAAGTAAAGCAGAATGCGCCTTAAGGCACATTCTGCTTTACTTTCAACCTGCTTTAAGTGGTCACCTATCTTCAATACTGGAAACAGGCTATGGGGTAATGGGTGAAGTTTCGAATGTTAAAATATGTAAATACTGAAATTAAAATGTCTTGCAGATAATAAATTGGAAAACAGATGATATGATGAGAGGATAAGGCTTAACATATTATGAATATTGTTTTATTGTTTAACTCATTACCCCATAAAAGCACCTTTTTACGCCTTTAATTTATCCCTCCACTGAAGAAAATAATTCCATTTTATACAGTTATGAATAAGTGTTATAAGAAATAGTTTCTATACTCTAGCAGATAGTAGCTTAAAGCAGGCTGAAAGTAAAGCAGAATGTGCCTTAAGGCACATTCTGCTTTACTTTCAACCTGCTTTAACCCTTTACCCAATAACCTATTTATAATATTAAAGACAGGTGATCACTTAAAGCAGGTTGAAAGTAAAGCAGAATGTGCCTCAAGGCACATTCTGCCTTACTTTCAGCCTGCTTTAAACTACCATCTGTTAGGCTACATAAAAATATTTGTTATGGTAATTGTTCATGAGGATATAAACTGGAACTATTTTCTTTAGCGGAGGAATAAATTAAATACGCTAAAAGTCGCTTCTATAAGGGAAAGGGTTAAGTTGTCACCTATCTACAATACTAGAAACAGGCTATGGGGTAATAGGTTAACCTATTACTCCATAGATATGTCATTTAGATATGGAAGACTTTCATTCCCATTTCAATGAAACCAAACACAAACTCAATTCAATGAAAATGTTAAAAATGTCAGCTTCTTGAAAATATACATAGAAATCTGTGTGACAAATAGTTTAGAGGCTGGTCAGATGCCAAATTACTTGGCTTCTTATCAGATTCAAAACTGTTTGCTACAGAGATTAATTATTTTTAGCAGAAATGGATTTGGAAAGAATGATGTCTTCTCCTCTCTATATCCAGCAATTTGGCCATTTTTTTCATTATACAGTAAAACCTCTCTATAACGTCCACTAAAACGATCGAGGGCTAATTGATTGTATAAATGAAAGGTGACAGCTTAAAGCAAGGTGACAGTAAAACAAAGGAGCTTTCTGTTTTACTGTCACCATGCTTTAAGCAGTCACCTGTCCAAAAACGCCTAATAAATTATCATACTTTAGTGGTTGTTATAGAGAGGTTTTACTGTAAAAGAAACACATGATATTGTGCAACTTGCACAGAGAAAGATACGTCCCAAATCCCCTCCATGAAAAGCGAAAACAGCAATTGGGCTTCTGATCAGTCTCCAAACTGTTTACAACAAACAAAATTGTTTTAGTACAAAATTGTTTATTTGGAAAGACTTATATATTCTCCCCTTTAATTTGAGCAAACTACATTCATTTTCTGAACATTCTAAACATAACTTGTACCAAAAACCGTCCTTTGATGTTTTTACATATTCCTCATAGATTTGCCTTTTCAGGCTTCTGCCATATCCTGGGGCCCATTTCACAAAATTTCGTACAACAAATGTTGTAGAAAGTCAGATTATAAAAGTCTCAATTATTATTTATTTCTCCATCAAATCCTGTCTTGTGATCTCTCTTTGGAATCGTCTTGGAAACACGATTCCAAAGAGATGTCACAAGACAGGATTAGATGGAGAAACCAGAAATTAAACATATTTTAAAGTTTTGACTTATGACTGTTTTTGTCATACAAAGTTTTATGAAATGAGCCCCTGGTGAGAAATTGTTTCCTGCATCCTGACAAAGCAAACTGTTCCAGTAGAGAATGTGTTATTCTTTCCTGTTTAACCCTTTACCCTATAGCCTTTTTCTAGTTTTGAAAATAGGTGACTACTTAAAGCATGTTGAAAGTAAAGCAGAATGCGCCATAAGGCGCATTCTGCTTTACTTTCAGCCTGCTTTAAGATACCACCTGCTAGAATAAAGAAAATATTCCTTGTGATACATATTCATGACTGTATAAATTGGAACTATTTTCTTCAGTGGAGGAATAAACTGAATCCGCTAAATTTTTTTGTTTTGATTTTACATCGCTTTCAACAGTATTTCAGTCATATCGCGATGTCAAGCTAATTATAGGTGGAGGAAGACCCCAGAAGTCCTTTACGCACTGTTTCAGCACAAATCGGCAACTGGGTAGAACCACCGACCTTCCGCAAACCAGCTGGAAGGCTTCCCAACATGAAAAATCCGATCGACCCTACTGGGATTCGAACCTACAGTGGTGAGGAGCTTAGTGATGTACTAGGCCACTGAGGCCCCGGAATCTGCTAAAAGGCGCTTCTATGCTGGAAAGGGTTAAAGGTGTATGAAAAGCAAACACATAACAATAAAATGTAGAGAATGAAAACTTGTTGACAATTCTGACTATTTTAATCTGATTTTCTACATTCTAGCAGATTGTAACTTAAAACAGATTGAAAAGCATTGTTTTACTTTCAACCTACTTTAAGTAGTCACCTGTCTTCAAAACTAGAGTTAGGCTATAGGGTAATGGGTTTAAGTAACTCAACTGTCCTAAAACTGAAAACAAGGTATGGCAGAAAGAGCTAATCTAGTTTGAACACTTATATGTATCACAAAGAGATTGACTAATATAGCCTTTTCTTACAAACATAATATATATATGGTAGGTGTTTCCATTTTGTACAACCCTGGTGAATGCCTTTGTAAGATCGAAACGTCGTAGATTGAAAGCAGTGAACACACTGCCAGTTTGTCTGTTCTACATAGTTGGACCTTTCTATAGCAAACGCATGTCCTGTAAGACTGACATTATCCCAGCTATCCATTGTTCTTTAGGTACTGAAATGTAAGTCATGTAAAATTTCAGCAGAACAAGCATGATATATTATCAACCTGATTGTTTGCTAGGCCATAAAGATATAAAGCGTTTGAGTTGAGTCTGAGATTGCTCTCAAGAATTTGATGGGTCAGATTTAATAAAAAGCTCAAATCTGACCAATTAAATGCTTGAGAATGATCTCAGACTCAACTCAAGCTCTTTATAACCTTGGACCTTGAACTACCAGTACTAGAGCTTTCTCAATGGTAAAACGTTGTTAATGGCTAGGATGGGATGCCAATTCTTGCCATGTCTTCACAGAACTTGAGCTGCCAGATCTTGCCTGCATACAGGTCAAACTTCTCCTTGCCCATCAGTGCAACCAGCTTGGGCTGAAAATCAACACACATCACAATTAGCATGCTCAGCCCGTTGTACAATGGAGAAGACATATAGGATCTGTCATGAGTCTATATCTGAGACAACCTGATCTCAACTAAGTCTAGAATTGAAATTTTATTAACCCATTACCCCATGAAAACGCCTTTAATCTATTCCTCTACTAAAGGAAATAGTTCCAATTTATACTGTTACAAATAAGAATCATGAGAAACATTTTCTATATTCTAGCAGATAATAGCTTAAAGCAGGCTGAAAGTAAAGCAGAATGCGCCTTAAGGCTCATTCTGCTTTACTTTCAACCGGCTTTAAGTGGTCACCTGTCTTCAAAACTAGAAACAGGCTATGGGGCAATGGGTTAGGCGAGCCTTGGCAAGCTTTATAACTTTTTTATTCTAGATGGGGCTGAGATCAGCTTGTCTCAAAAATCGATGAGTGAAAGATTTTTTTTGTTACATAACCAGAAATTTTAAGTTATTTATTTAAAGCAATAGGCCTTTTTTTTTTTTAAAAATCCCAGTGACATAATACGCCTTTATAAATAGTGACTTTATAGTGACTTCATCAAATTGAGCTCACACATGTTGGAGACAAGGATATTTGAGATTGTTGTTCCCTTTTCGAAACAGGGGTAGTTATTAGAGAAATTATTCTTCCCATATGAATTTGTTTGTACTAAAAACCTTAAGTCACAGAGTCCTAGGTAATAAAGCTATTGAGTTCAGAAAAAGCTCAAATCTGATCCGACCAATCAAATGCATGAGAACGATCTCAGCTTTATAAACTTGGGTCCTGATTATACAGAAAGTCAGATAAAAAAATAATTTGATTCAAATTTTTAACCCATTACCCCATAGCCTGTTTCTAGTATTGGAGGTAGGTGACCTTTTAAAGTAGGTTGAAAGTAAAGCAGAATGCACCTTCAGTCACATTCTGCTTTACTTTCAACCTGCTTTAAGCTATCTTCTGTTAAAATATAAAAATTGTTTATTATATACCTATCAATGAAATATAGAGATTTCTCAGAGAAATTTCATATCATCACAGTTGATATCATCACTAGTGATGATATCACTTTTTTTGACGTCACTTCAATTCTTTTGAATAGATATGAAAAATATATCGCTTGAATGGGTAGTTATCTGGTTAAAAAACTTGTCCTGCGGACTCGTTTTTTAACCAGATAACAACCCATTCCGGTGATATATTTTTCATATCAATCCTAAGGAATTTATTATCCTCTATTTATTATGGTACATGTCTTGACTGTATAAAGTGGATCTATTTTCTTCAGTGGAGGAATAAATTAGAGGCGTAAAAAGGCGTATTTACCCGGTATGGGGTTGTAATGGGTAAATCAACAATTCCAATATCCAGTTTAAGTCTACTCCATATTTTACTAACTGTTAAACTGGTTTTATTTCTGGCAATATTATTTTCACATTAATTCGAGAATGTGTTGGCTCACAAAGAGCTTTTTTCTCTCAAAAGGGTAACAATCTTCAGTTAGAAAAGATTTAATCAGTTGACAGAGATTTATTATCTGGCTGCATAATTTACATGCCTACTATAGACTCACCTCAACTTCATCCTCTTCAATACGACCCAGTATCTCATACGCCTGTTTCAAAATTGGCCATCCTACACCTTTTATACAATCTCTGTAATGAGAAACAAAGTGTATATGTCAAACAACATAAACTTCTTATTGGTCAGTTTGAAATAACAAGAGGGCCTTGAAAGCCTTGATATCGCTCACATGTTGTAATAGAGCCTGGTAGCTTTACCTTTGAGTTTCACCTATTTCAGTCTAAATCCATTCAAATTTGTAATATATCATGTAAACAATTTTGGCATACAACCTCATAATTCTAGTATAGTAGAGTCGTCAAGGGCATATAACTAGAGCCTAAACAAAACTGAAATGAAGCCTTTTTTGCATTTCAAAGTATATCAAGGGCAGATAACTATTGCCACAATGATTAGATTTCAACAATAATTGCACTCCTTCTGAAACTTATAGCTATATACTTTGTGTACATGTAGAATCAAAATCCATTGAAAACTGTAATTGCAAGAGTGTAAACGCTGTTAGATATGGCATTTTCAGCAATTTAAGGGCAGAACTCTGGACTTTTGGTCTGATTTCAATCATAATCACAATTATCACATACTTTGCGGTCTGGGAGTTGCATAAAGCGATTGTATAAATATCGTAATCCACTAGTGGAATATCGTTTTTTGGGCTCCGGCCTAACTTGTTCGTCCATAAGCGCTGCATGTAGCGGGGTGCCAAATGACGTCATTTATTATGACGTTAACGTAAACAACGTAACGTTTGGCGGAAAATCTATATAACGTAGGGTCTACAAACTACGGCTTCAAATCAATTTAATAGGTGCTTGAACTTGTAATGTGATAAATAGAATATCACATTCGTGTTCATTATTTATCATTTTTAATAAACTCGTTGACTAAAATGAATATGACGCTCGCCAAGGCTCGCGTCATATTATTTTAGTCAACTCGTTTATTAAAAATGATAAATAATGAACACTCATACAATATCCTCTATTTATTCTAACTCTTATGGTCATATACAATCTGAGCAAGTTTGAACAAGAGGGCCTGAAGGCCCTGATATCGCTCACCATTTGTAATGAAGCCTGATAGCTTTACCTTTGAATTTCATCCGTTTTATTCTAAATCCATTCAAGTTTGTCGACCTACTCTAGTATAGTAGAGTACATCAAAGGCAGATAACTAGAGCCTAAACAATACTGAAATGAAGCCTTTTTCTAGCATATCAAAGTATATCAAGGGCAGGTAACTATTGCCACAATGATTAGATTTCAACAATAATTGAACTCCTTTGAGAACGTATAATATATATACTGTGTGTACAAGTATAATCAAAATCCATGGAAAACTGTAGTTGCAAGAGTGTAAACTCTGTAAAATATGGCATTTTCAACAATTCAAAGGTAGATAGCTCTTGATCTATTTGTCTGATTTCAACCATAATCACCCTTTTTTTAACTCTAATGGTAATATACAATCTGGGCAAGTTTGAGAGAGCTTGGATAAATAGTGTGACCTCTAGAGCGTAAACACTGTTAAATATATAATTTTCAGCTATTCAAAGGTAGAGAACTCTTGACCTATTGATCAGATTACAACCATAATTGAACTTATCCAAAGTCTTATGGTAATATACAATCTGAGTAAGTTTGAGAAAGATTGGATAAAATGTGTGGCCTCTAGAGTGTAAACACCCTTAAATATGGCATTTTCAGCAATTCAAAGGTAGATACCTCTCAACCTATTCTTTTGATTTCAACCATAATCAAACTAATCTGAACTCTTATAGTCATATACAATCTGAGCAAGTTTGAGATAGATTGGATAAAAATTGTGAACTCTAGAATGTAAACACTGATAAATATGGCATTTTCAGCAGTTCAAAGGTAGATAACTCTTTATCTTTTTGT
The DNA here is from genome assembly GCA_922989275.2 of Gari tellinella. Lineage (NCBI taxonomy): Eukaryota > Metazoa > Mollusca > Bivalvia > Cardiida > Psammobiidae > Gari > Gari tellinella. Next base: position 62,074,255 of record OV277858.1, read on the forward strand.
CCGATTTCAACCAAAATCAAACTCATCTGAACTCTTGTGGTCATATACAATCTGAGCAAGTTTTAGAAAGATTGGATAAATATTGTGGCCTCTAGAGTGTAAACAATGTTAAATATGGCATTTTCAGCAATACAAAGGTAGATAACTCATTACCTATTTGTCCGATTTCAACCAAAATCGAACTCGTCCGAACTCTTATGGCAATATACCATCTGAGCAAGTTTGAGAAAGATTGGATAAATATTGTGGTCTCTAGAGTGTAAACACTAAAATTGTTGACGCCGGACGACGCACGACGGACATTCAAGGATTGCAATAGCTCACCCTGAGCTAGCTCAGGTGAGCTAAAAAGACTGGATAAAAGATGTGGCCTCTAGAGTATAAACACCATTAAATATGGCATTTTCAGCAATTCAAGGACATATAACTCTTGACCTATTCATCCAATTTCAACCATAATCTTACTCATCTGCACCCAATTGTATAAACGTTGGTTAAAGTTAACCGCTGGGTTAAAAGTTTGGTTATCTTAACTTTGTGGTTAAACTCTGGGTTAGCGATTGTATAAAAGATTGGTTAACTTTAACCCAGTCGTTGTTTCGGTTAATTTTAACCCTGGTCCCTGAGGTGGGTTAAATATTTAACCAAAACCCAAGATGGCCGATTAAGGTTACCGAAAGCTCGACTCAAATCTCAAATTGTGTGTTAAACGATATGCACCGCTTTCCGGGGGCAGTTCGGTGCATAGACAGCATCCTGATAAGGGTACAGACTTCCATGAAGGCTGATGACAGGTCAAATGTCAATAGGGAGATGAATTCTATCAACGTCACAACATCTAAAAAGCATCCGTAAACATATCGAGCGGTAAGTTTCTGTTTTGTTTAGAGCATGGAGTGTATTTACTCCGTGTTAAGAGTGAGAGTGATTCCCCCCTGAAACCTACATGTATAGAATCTATGTTTATTTTAAGATTTTGTCTATAAATGCAATTGGGGCCTCCGAAGGGATAAAACAGTTTATTTGAGAACAACAATAACAGATCTAGATCTACATGTCCTCAAGATAAAGTAAGTAGATCTAGATCTATTCAGCTTAAAACGGACACTATTAAGCTGTATTTACTCGAAACAGAAAAATTGAATTATACACAAAAGACTTTAGACAACGTTTTAAAAGCTCTCCTACTAAACGGTCGCTCCGACTCGCTCGATTGAGATCTGGATCTAGATTGTCTACCCCCAAACCCAAAAGAACACACCAAAGAATCAAGAAAGAATATATAACTCGTGGTAGATCTATATTACTGCATTTTAACCCACTCTACCACGATTTAATATGTTTTTAATTGATCGAAAAGTTCATAAGTTTTGATTTATGTTTACATTGAGAGCCAGTTGCCAAGCAATGGGGCGTTTCGGTCCCGAGTCGTTTCGGCCTATTTTTGGCGTAGGGCGTTTCAACAACAACATCTACCCCAAAACACAAATCTTGTTTGAAGTTTCTTTATGTTTTATTGCATTTAATCCCTTTTCAAGAAAACAATGTTTTACATGCCATAATATGTTATAGATCTATGCTTGCAAAAGTTTATCTATAGTGTTTTTGTTGACAACACAATATTTAACCAAAGGCATCAAATACCAAGTAGATCTAGATCTATTTCTATATATTTTTATGCTTAAGTTGCTTTCCATTTTATTTTATCTTTTGTGTCATAAATACGCCTTTTCGCACCTTTAATTTATTCCTCCACTTTACAATTTTGTTTTTATTCCTACAGTTATGACTATGCATCATAAGATATATTTTCTTTCAATCAGAAGATGGAAGCTTAAAGCAGGCTGACAATAAAGCAGAATGTGCATAAAGGTCAGATCTGCTTTAGTTCTAACTTGCATTTAAGTGGTCACCTATTTTCTATGCCATAAAAAGGTTATGGGGTTAAGACCATTGTCACACATTTTATGTTATATTTTTATTATAAGTAAATTATTTTTACTATGATTTTCAATTAAAATATAGATGATGATCTATTATAATGTATTTGTTTTTAGGTGTTCTATTGGAGGATAGCAGTTGTCCATGCTGGGGCTTTGTATTGCCATTATATTCCCTCCCTCCTTGATGCCAAAAGCAGGAACAGATTCAACAGAGGATGGTGTGCCACCATAAACAACATTTAAAATAAGGTATGCATAGTTACATAAATCCAATGAATGTAAAACTTAAATTGAACCTCATTCATTTCTACATTTAATATCAATGAAAGAGATATACTGACCATTTTTTCTCATACTTATGCAAAAGTACAAGAATGTCATACACAGCCATCATGATCACTACTCAATTTAGAAATCACAGACATATGACTAATAAATACAGAATATAACACATGAGAAAGCTCCTGCAGGAGCTTTAAAAACCAGTTTAAGCAACCACCTGTGTAAGACACTATTAATGAGCCATGTACTGAATATTGGCCTGTTTTATACAGATTTTTTTTTTTTATATATTTCAGATTTAGATGAAACCAAAAAGGGCCATTCAGATGATTATTGCCTCTGTAGTCCTGTGTAGCATAATTCCACCCCAAAGAAGATGTCTGCTTTATTTTCAATCAGCTTTAAACAAACTCCTATTTTAAATAGGAAATTTACAAAATGTTTTCATTTATGCCTTGAAAAATCCCTATAAAGACTATATGAGAATGAACATTGAAAGTGGCTGATTTTGACAATTCTAATGAACATTGAAAGTGGCTGATTTTGACAAATTCTAATATAAAGTCACAACAAATGTGGAGACTTCAGAATGTTGGGAGTTTAAATACTGTTTTTCTTTTGCTCGTATCATATACAGGAGGGTACCAGCTTTTTCACCTTGAGCCTACAGTAATCAATGTGTTAAGCAACCTTCAACACTGATGCATTTGGGTTCTTAAAGATAAATGTCAGCTTGCTTTAGGATAAAGATATGATTCAGAAAATTTATCAAGGAACTGCCTTCATTACCTTTGCTCTGCCTTTTACCTAAGTTCAGCAGTATTTTACTGTAAAACATAGTATTTATCATAGTATTTGTCTAAGAGTAACTTTTGAGAAGTTTTATTGTATCACTGACTAGATATGTTGAAGGAATAATGGTGGAATTGCTGCTTTCAATAAAAAGGAGTAAACTATAGTCATAATAAATATTAAGTGTCTTTTATTATCAACCTGTTGTCATACTTGTGTTGAACAACCAGTTTAAAGAAGATTATAAGAGTTGTTTATACAATTTAGTGAAACTCAGTAGCAGAATAATTCATGATGAAACAATGGGAACTTTGTGACAGTTGTTATAATAGTATTGAAATATCCTCCTAACTTAAAGCTAATGATAGAGTGCTGTTATGATTTGAAACTATACACTGTTATATAATCTATTTTGATTGAAACATCTCTTGCTGCTAGCTGTAGGGTTCACTTTGCTGAGACTTCAAACTGGATTGTTGTTTTATCTGTTTTAGATTCTTATTTAAAGTATTTTGAAAAAATTAGTTTGCAGATCTTACAATTATTTCTTTTGGATCTTTAAAAAACAAATATAAATGTCATATGTACTGACTTGTATTCAAACTTGAATCTAAATAACATTCATTAAATACTACTTGGTGATGTATAACATGCAAGAGAGGGGTTTGCTGTCAAAGAAAATATATGGACACAGTCACTTAAATTACCAAGTCTATTGTTTAGACAATTTTTTTTTTAAAATATGGAAATAAATTAGAACTGATACACATGTGAAATGCTTTTGCCTAGTTGCATACAAGAGTAGTCACTTTGTAGAAGATCACAATGCAATCTTAAGTACAGGTTGTTGTTTACTGCAGTCAGAATAAAAAGTATGAACAAAAAACCTGTATGAGCTTTCTGCACTACATTTATCCTGCATTCAGCATTCACCTTCATTCAAATATATCCTCACTTAGGGGTAGCTTAATATAATCCAGTCAATCATTCATTAAGCAACCAATCAATAGAAGACATAGCTAGGCATTCTCAAGTACAGATGGTTGCTGGTTTAAGCAGTCATCTGCCTTCAATCATCTTCCTGCCATTTCAGTTAGTGGTTACTCAATACAACAGTGACACTAAAAAAATCAAATTTTCACAACTTTTAGAATTAGAAACCAGGAGATTGTGGTGAATGCAATACCCAATGTTTTTTCTTCAAAAAACCCAATTCATTTAAAATCCATGGAGTCCAGGTACTCAATTCCAAGACAAAGCTTATCTACAACTCTGCAATTGATATTTACTGTTTTAATTAATTCTGAAATTATAAGAAGTATAAGGTAAATGAAGCAGTGATATTATTATTCTGCTTTAAGCAGGCACCTGTGTTGTACACATCCCATAGAAGCTCTACTGAATGCTAGCACATTCCTGTCATGTATGAAACAGGTACATCATATATCATTTTATAACAGTATATATGTTGATTCTTTAAGTTTTTGTGCATTTACAATATTCTACAGTCAATCTTATATTAGGCATCCATCTAGTAGGTGGCCCATGAGTTGTTTTCAACACAGGTCAGTAAGTTCCAGTAATTACTTCAATTTTTGTCTATCTTGCAATTATTAATTTGACTAAGCAGTCAAACTAGATCTACTTCAATGAGTGCATGCATCATGCATGGTCATCTAACTCAAGATTGATTGATCATATTTGAAATAGTGTGACCTATAATATAAAGATAGGTGTCTCATAAGTCAAAACTGGCTGGCCTTTTCAATAGGGGTGACACTATAATAAACAAATCCTTTACCTTTAGATCTACCTTTATATATTCCTTATATATATTCCTTCTTATTATTCAATGAAAGCTTTGCATTTTTATTTTAACAGTCATTGAAGCAAAATTTAATGGTGTCACAGGAAGACTAATTAACCTCTGTAGAGAAATTTTGAGTGACAAATAGTTAAGGTCATGATCAGCTGAGGACATTTCCCAAAGCTGATCTTGATCTCCACTGTTTGAATTTTTTCAAGGTCTTCTTTCTTTTAATTATATGACTGATCATAACCACATTTTTTTTACTATTGTTTTTATACATAGATCTAGATTCTAGCATAACATAAAAGTCTTCAGTGTGTCAATATAGATTTAAACCATGTCCACATTGGCTAGAGAGAGAAACAACCGACAAAACATATATAGATCTATCTAGATCTAGATCTATTTAGATCTATAATCTATCAGCATTACATTGTTATGGGTTCTATATCGACTGTTGTTACATGCATAGGTCTAGATCTACATGTATATCAATGAAAAACTGTAAAATAATAAATATATGATGAAAGAAAGTTCGTTTGATATCTGTTCAGTCAACCTATTTAAATCTCCCCCCTCTTCCACACTCTCTGTCATTTGTAACACACACCTAAAATACCCCACAAGGAGCCTCACGCTATTAAGGGAAGTAACTCCTAACAGCCGTTACTATGACACTGGGCAAACAATTATCTATGTACAGAATAACCCCATTAATACGACCACGAAATGAGGCAGAAAACATTTGTTTTAACTGGGAATGACAGCATTACTGGTTTCCGTGCCCATTGTCCCTTGAATAGATCTAGATCACAATGAAATGAGATAGATTCTAGGAAAAGCGCCGTTGTAATAGCGATCTGAGATAGATCATATTGTGTTGTGCTGGCGATCTAAGGGTGTCCGATGTCAATTGGGCCTTGATGGATCTACGTATCTACGCATATTGTGATAGATCTATTAAGTTTAATTCAAATTTTGTCTAGGTCTACTTTGTTTTTAATATCCGGCACAGATCTCGAGAGCATTTTATTACACCTATGCATATTGGCCATCTCCGCTAAATTCTGTCTATCGTTCAATTGTGGTTTTGATCCCCGATCGAACGAAGAATCGCTTGCATAAACAAGATTTAGGCCCATCTACTTTGTCTTGGATCTTATTTTCTCTTTTTTAAAATTTGTTAATGATGTTACCGGAATGAGACAAATGGTGCATTGTGGGCCGTTTTGGTTAAAATAACCATGGGTTAAATTTTAACTAGTTTGGTTAACTAACCATGCGGTTAACTCTGTTTATACAATAGTTTAACTATTCTGGTTAGCTAACCAGAATAGTTAAAATTTAACCCACGGTTAGAGTTTAACCCAGGGTTAAACTAACCAACGTTTATACAATTGGGTGCTGAACTCTTATGGTCATATACAATCTGAGCAAGTTTGAGAGAGATTAGATACAAATTGTGGCCTCTAGAGTGTAAACACCCTTAAATATGGCACCCAATGGGAGACAGAGATTGTGTGTGTTGTTGGGAGGGAAATTGGCTTACATTTGCAAACAGTTTGAATCCAGATTGGACGCTGTAAATTATGTGGCGTCTGATCTTGATTCATGCTTTTTGTCACTCATCATTATGTTTTTTATGTCCAAAAGTCCAATATGAGACTTTGAGAAAAGCAGCAGACGACAATCTTAATCAGACAATATTGCAGTGGTGTAAAAGTTGGACAAAATTGTCTTGTTTGGGGAAGAGGAGCAAGATTGTTGTTCGGAGGTAATAGTTGTTCAGAGGGCCATTGTAGGGAGGGAGCACTGTATAAGTAAGGTAATGTTTTCCCCACAAAAATTATCTGTGCACCAAAAACTGGTGTCTTGAAACATTTTACATCAAGATCAGACGCCAAATACTGTTTGCAAATGTAAAGTCAATTTCCTTCCCTATAACGACTCTCTCCAAACAATGCATTGTTTTGTCTCCCATTGGGTGTCGTTGTAGTAGAGAGGAAACACTGTAAAACTGCAATGAGATCAACATACCAGGGCTCTAGATAAGAGGGACTAAACTAAACAAATCCTACAGTTTCTCACTTATGTCAGCATCAAACCTAACTAGTTTGTTTGTTTGTTTGTTAACATCCGGTTTCTGCCATCTATGAGCTAATTGGATGCCCTAGAGAGAGGAGAGCGGATACAGAGAACTGAGGCGGGATGCCAATCTCTAATTATGGGCAGAGTTCTCTGGTTTTTTTTAGATACCTAGTGTAAAGCACTGATACGTTGTACCTCGGTTTAAATAAAGTCTCATCTGAAGGACTTGGTCCAGCAGGGAATCAAACTGACCACAAGAAGGGATGATTTTTATGAGTAGTGACACCAGCGGGTTTAATGCTTAAATAAAGAGTTTAGCTGTTGTTTTTTTTTAAATACTCCCCTTATCTGGAGCCGTATAGTGATCACGTTGAGAAAAGTGTGGGAAATAAAATCCTAACACTACAGTTACAGGGCTGCCATTTCTCCGGATTTTTCGGAAATCTTCGTTTTTTATCCTAGCAGATGGAAGCTTAAAGCAGACTGAAAGTAAAGCAGAATGCGCCTGAAGGGGCATTCTGCTTTACTTTCAACCTGCTTTCATTAATCATGCTTGAAATTCTTAGGATTTTATATGATCAACTTATGGCAGCCCTGCAGTTATATCCAGTAAAACAGTAAGTGTGGCAAGTCTGACTTACTCATGCAGTAGTGCTATCCTAGCCATGAGTCGGTCTGCATTACATAGGGTTTCTACACCTGAAACAAAACAAAAACACACATCATATATTACACACAAACGAGTGTTAATCCAGGGAGGTCAAACATTTATGAGCATTTTAACCCATTACCCCATAGCTCATTTCTAGTTTTGAAGACGTGATCACTTAAAGCAGGTTGAAAGTAAAGCAGAATGCACCTTAGGGCGCCATCTGCTTTACTTTCAGCCTGCTTTAAGCTTCAACTACTAGAATATAAAAAAATATTTCTTATTGTTCATATTCATGACGGTATAAATTTGAACTATTTTCTGCAATGGAGGAATAAATTAAATGCGCTAAAAGGTGCTTTGATGGGGTAAAGGGTTAACATGAGCCGCTTGCGGCCCTAAAAAGCTCACCTGGTACCCACGTTATGGTCATGGTAACATCAAATTGGGCACCTTTAACACCCACTGACAGTCGTGTTTTTAAGCTAGCGAAATTATTTGAAGAAACACCAAAGGATCTTTTGTATATTATTTTCAATTTGGACCAGTAATCAGTTTTCACTATAAGCTATCACAGGTAAATTCACCCTCACCCACTGGTGGCCATGTTGTTTGAGGTAGGAAGTCACCCATGAATCATTTCTGTTAAATTATTCTTAAATCAGAGCAGTAGTTTTAGAGAAAAAACTACATTTTATATGACACATTTTATATGACCCATATTAGTCTAAGCTGTAGACCACTTTTATTTGCGGTGAAAGGACCATACAACCTTTTGGTACTATCTTATAGCACATTTCCTCAGGAGTTTGGAAACAATCGTCTGACGCGTATTTAGGTAGTGATAAGGGGAGATAATTGAGGTTAAAGTTGTCTGCCCTTGGATTTTTATCCAAACAATGGCATCCTTATTGGGCTTTTATTTCATGTGTTACAGATTTAAAAAAGGTATTTTGTTAGCAATTATCAATGTAGTATATCTGAATACAAATTTTGAAAATGTTTCAGGAAAGTTTCAGACTCATTTAAATCCAAAATGGCCGCCAAAATGGCTAATTTTGGTAACATTTCAGCTTTTCGAGCAATAACATTACTTATATTGACTACAATTGATACTCATATGGAACAATTTTAGTTGATTCGTATTGTACATCAACTTAGATATTATACTAGCTTTTTATTTGATGAGTTTCCTGTCATCCAGTGCTGAGATAATCAAAAATGGCCGCCGTATATACCTACCTTATTAATTTTTACTTACATAAATTTTCTTGATTGGGGCCTTCATTTCATTTTTTAGAGATTCAAAATGGTATTTTGTAATCAATTATTGAAGAAGTTTCCCCAAATACATATTTTGAAAAAGTTTTAGGATAGTTTCAGACTCATTGAAATCCAAAATGGCTGCCAAATGGCTATTTGTAGTAACAATTTATCTTTTGGATCAACTCAACTACTTTTATTGATTGTAATTGATATTATATAAACCGATTTAGTTTTTTCTTATTAAACATTAACTAAGAAATCCGATAAGCTTTCAATTTGATTGGTTCCTGTGGTCCAGCGCTGATATTAACCAATATGGCTGCCGTTGGTACCATTTTTTACTATTTTCTACTAATATAAATTTTCTTGATTTGCCAGGTTTTGCAAATCTTTTTTTTTTTTTTGCGTGTCTTTCCATGTCATTGTGGCAAACATAGTTCATGCTGATAAAGCCAGAAGTTGGTAATGATTTTACAGGAATAATGTATGGCCTACCTTGACCACTATACAATCAAAGTTTGTTTTTCTGATACAGATAACTATCAGGATATATTAGCCAATAAAGGGGATATTTCTTTACAAAGTTAGGACATATTAATTTTTTTTAGTTCAAAACAAATGTATATAATGTGTAGCACTGTATAAACGCTTATTTTTGTACCGGGGTGTATAATACACATAAAACATATTTGTCACTAGTTTTCGCGGGTTTGTTGAAATTGCTATTTTCAGTTGAAAAATTAGTTTGTATGTCAACGGTGAATATAAGTTAATCTGGCTATAGCATCGAAGCTAAATACTTGTTTGACTAATTTGATTGTGATTTGAACGATACTGATTATGATCTTTCTCAAGTGCAATGTAGTTGGACTGGAAGATAGACACCAATAAGTCGGGGAAGTGTGTGTTGCACATTGACAAATCCCAGTACTTAAATAAAGTAAAACCCTTTGATGAAAATACCTAGGCACTAATAGAAAAAATATGACTTTATCAGACAAGAGAGATGTATTGTCTCCAAATATGTGTCAATTATTCTTCCAGTGTCATTTAATGATTCAATGTTAGCTACTATAGTGACTCCTGTTCGGGGTTCAGGAAACAAACAGACACAAAGGATACAAAAGCGTAAACATTGCGTTCTTGGTGTATCATAGACAGTTGAGCTATGATCCCATCTACGTACATCTGTATTTATTCCCCAAGCTGCATGCTCTGTGATAACCTATCACAATCAACCCTGGGGCCGACCCAAGAAGGAGTATCCTGTGAAACATGGAAGCAACCAGGACAATATATTCATTATGATGTTGCTCTGAGAAGTGAAGATGAGTGACTTTCAGCATGAATAAGTGATACTCATATGATCTGATTTAGTTACTTTCTCTATAATACTATGATTCTTTTTTAGAGTTTATTTAAAGTTCGTTTTACAACTGTGATGGTGCATGACCTCCCTTGCTTTAATGACGCTTATCGTCACTTCTCAAAGCATCATCATAATCATATTGTCTTTATATTTTTGTATTGTTTCGCATTTTCCCGGATACTTTTTCTTGGATCAACCCCTTGATTTCGATAAGTTATAATACATACATACCAGTTGCGGAATATAACATTGCTATACTGTCTCTGAAGTCTAAAACGGAATGCATCGGGCCCAAAACAGCATTGCCATTGCTGTATAAACTCACAGGGTTACCTATTGAATCATTAAATGACACTGGAAGAATAATGGACACATAATTTTATTTGGAGACACAACGTCTCTCTCCTCTGATAAAATCACATTTGTGCCAGGTCTTAACATCAAAGATTTGACTTCACGTAAGAACTGGGTTTTGTTAATGAACAAGGCCCACTTCCTCGACTTATAAGTGTCCAGCTTCCAATCTATCTACATTGCACTTGTTAAAAAAGGAAAAATAGCTTCGTTAAGATCAGAGTTTCTCCTCAGTGAATCCATTAAATAAGTGAAAAGGGTATTTAGCTTCATGGTGCTTTTTGTACCATTAAGTGGTTAACTTAAGTCTCATATTTGTTTCCGTAGATCTAAAAAAAACACACCAAAATGACCCAGGCTTTGAACCACTTATTAAATGCCTTGCTTGATAAACCATGATTCGGCCATGTAAGACGAATATTCTCCATGTATATACATGACAATCAACTGAAAATTACATTTTTCACTAACCTGCGAATACTAGTGACAAATATGTGTTTTATGTACATGTACATTACACAACTGGGAACAAAATATAGACAGCGCTACACATTTTATCCATTTATTTTGATACTAAGTAATAATAAATAGGTTCAACATTGGAAAGAAATATCCCCTTTATTGGCACATCTATCCTTATAGTTATCTGTATGAGACAAAATCAATATTGATCTAATAAACATTTTAATTATATGGTGGTCAATAAAAGCCACTATTATCCTGTAAAAGCATTATCCACTTCAGCATTTATCAGATTGAACAATGTTTGGCACAAGGACATGGAAAGACACAAACATAAAATATTTGCATAACCTTTTAAATCAAGAAAATTTATATTAGTAGAAATATATAGCAAAAAGATATAAACGGCAGCCATTTTGGATTATATCAGCACTGGATGACAGGAACAAATCTAAATAAAAGCTTACTGGACTTTCTCAGTTAATATTAAATACGAAACAACTAAAATTGTTTATAATATATCCAATACAGTCAATAAAAGTAGTTGAGTTGATCGAAAAGCTTAATTGTTACTAAAAATAGCCATTCGGTAGCCATTTTGGATTAAAATAGCTCTGAAACTATCCTAAAACATTTTCAAAATATGTATTTGGGGAAACTTCTTTAATAATTGCTTATGAAATACCATTTGAAAATCTTACAAAGAAAATGAAAGCCCCAATCAAGAAAATTTATGTAAGTAGAAATTAATAAGGTAGGTATATACGGCGGCCATTTTTGATTATCTAAGCACTGGATGACAGGAAACACATCAAATAAAAAGATAGTATAATATCTAAGTTGATGTACAATATGATTCAACTAAAATTGTTCCATATGAGTATCAATTGTAGTCAATATAAGTATTGTTATTGCTCGAAAAGATGAAATGTTACTAAAATTAGCCATTTTGGCGGCCATTTTGGATTTAAATGAGTCTGAAACTTTCCTAAAACATTTTCAAAATTTGTATTCAGATATACTACATTGATAATTGCTAACAAAATACCCTTTTTAAATCTGTAACACATGAAATAAAAGCCCAATAAGGATGCCATTGTTTGCTTAAAAATCCAAGGGCAGACAACTTTAACCTCAATTATCTCCCCTTATCACTACCTAAATACGCGTCAGACGATTGGTTCCGAACTCCTTAGGAAATATGCTATAAGATAGTACCAAAAGGTTGTATGGTCCTTTCACCGCAAATAAAAGTGGTCTACAGCTTAGACTATATCGGAACATGACCTAGATATCAATTAGGCAAACGTTTTGACCAAGTTGCATTAAAATCCAAGGAGATCTGTAGCCCTAGCTTACTAGGCATGGATGAGCTCTTTGGTATTCTGGGAGTTTCATCTGTGGCTGGAACCTTGACCTCTGTCAGCTCTTCCTCTTCCGACTTGTCATCTTCCTTGTTTAACTGCAGCGTGTTGTCCAGCAGATGAATAAAATTGTTCATTTCTTTGTTCTCTCTGAAATACACATCATACACAGGGTACCAGTAACATGAACACTTTCAACTTTTACTCATTCCCCCTTTACCCCATAGCCTGTTTCTAGTTTTGAAGACAACTTAACTCATTATCCCCTGAAACTTCCAATGGACGAATCAAGTTTGCAATAAAGGCTAGCCCATTTTAGACTATTTAGGAATGTTTTTAATAGTAAATTGCAAAATGACAAACAGTGAAGTCCCTGATCAGAGGGCTCCTGCAGGAGCCCTCTGATCAGGGACATCACTGTTTGCATAGGACATGTGTACTCTTCACATATACACATTTGGTAAAGGACCCATATATGCGTCACTAGGGCTCAATGAGTTAAAGCAGGTAGAAAGTAAGTAGGATATAGAAGATACTTCTTATGATACATACATGTATTCATGACAGTATAAGCAGAACGAGTAATCAAGATTACGAAGCTCATCTACAGCAAGGAACAGACTTTAACACAAAACCTTAACATTGACCCTAGAGGTCAAAGTCACCAAACTGCAGTGCATCATGGTCTACTTATTGAGGTGCATTAGCATATGAAGTTTTGTGACTGTAGGTGCAGTCGTTTGCTCAGAACAGACTTTAACACAAAACCTTAATGTTGACCCTAGAGGTCAAGGCCACCAAACTGTGGTGTATTGTGGTGTTTTGTGACCGCAGGTGCAGTTGTTTGCTCAGTTTATGATATCTAAGTCCCGGACGCCAACGCCGGGGGTATAGCATAAGCCCCCCTATATAAACTTCATGGAGATGAGCTAAAAAGGAGCTACATACAAGGCATCAAAAGTGAATGTATGGGTGATGGGTTAACTCATTCACCCCTCAAACTTCAAATGGAAAATGTCTGTTTCCAATAAAGTAAAGCCCTTTTCTTTTTTCTACTTTTTAGGGTGTTGTTTGACAATTTTCTGTAAAAGTACAAACTGTAACCCTGACTAGAAGGCTCCTTTAATTAGGAGCTTTCTGATCTGGGTCCAAACAGTTTGAAAAGGACAAAAGTACTCTTCATAGGTACACAATTTTTAAATGATGAGTTAACTCATTGCTAGAGGACACCTTTACATCCTCCTTCACACATGGATAAACAAGAGGGCCAGAACGGCCCTTAATCGCACACCTGAGCATGGTGACATTAAGATTGGTCATGTGATTCAGAAAAGAAGATTTGTGAATTTTCACAAAATCAGCCTTATCCACTGACAGCCATGTTTTTTTTAGGCTAAGATTTTTATTTTCAAGCAATCTGGTATGCATCATTAATTTTGTGTAAAACTATTTTCAAATGGGGAAAATACAAGAAGATGATTTAAGTTTCATTGAAAAAAAAAATCTATTTTTAGATCTGGTGACCTTGATAGTGTTTCAAAGGGTTAACACATTCCCCCTTAGCATGTTTCTAGTATTGGTGATAGGTAACCACTTAAAATATGTTCAAGAAAGCAAGAAAGTGTATTCTGCTTTAAGATACCATCTGCTAGAATATAGAAAATATTTCTTGTGATATATATTCATGATTATATGAAGTGGAATTATTTTCTTCAGTGGATGAATAAATTAAAGGCATTAAAATGTATATCTATGGAGTAATAATGTGTTAAGCTCATAGCAGTTACAGCTATATGATGTACAGATATACAATGAACAAGAAAGATAAGTCTTCCAAGTTGCAAGTACAACATACAGAATACTTCTAACCTCATCTATGATACAAACACAAACCAAAGAAACTGTAGAGAATGACAGGATGTTGACAACATTGAAGATTTATTACAGTCTGAGTGGTAAACAGTTTGGAGCCTGATCACTGGCAGATAGCTTGCTGTACTACAGGAGCTTAGAGCAATATTTACATGTCATAATACATGAAATATATTTGGTGAATCATATCTAAACTTGATTCAAATCTAGAACTGCACTATCACCAAAGGTGATTTATACCCCACAACAGCACATTGACAAATCAAGAACATAATGTGATCAACAATACTGTATACTTAAACAAGAGCACAGCATCCAGGTGCCATTGCTATTTTACATTAACCCTTTCGCCGCCAGAATCGCCTAAAGTCGAATTTGCAAACAGTTTTGATCCTGATCAGACGCCGCGTTACGCGGCGTCTGATCAGGATCAAAACTGTTTGACACCCGTTTCGATATTTCTTATATCATACTCTTTTAATTCTTACTTTGAAATGATATTGAAAACAATAATATTGAAGCAGACGACACAATAACGGTGTAGGGGTAAAAATCTCAAAAATAATTTGGCGGTGAAAGGGTTAAGAAGGAACAGTAAGATATTCATATTGTTTTCATCTGTCTTGACTATTGGTCCATTTGTCTACTACATGACCTTGGCCTTTGTCACCCACTTTAACTGAGTTCAAGAGCTTCTTGCATTGAGTACACATGCCACCAAATATGAAGTCTCTAACGCATGTTGTTACAGAGAAATGGCCAATGTTATGAAGTCTCTAACGCATGTTGTTACAGAGAAATGGCCAATGTTAAAGTATCCCTATTTGACGTCTGAATCACCTTGACATTTGTCAGACATTACCCAAGTTGTACTGAGCTCAAGAACTTCTTGAGTCGAGTACACATGCCAAATATAAAGTCTCTATCACATGCAGTTTCAAACTTATGGCCAATGTCGAATTCACCCTATTTTACCTCTAAATGACCTGTAATTGACCTTAACCCATGTTTGGGGCTTGCGTTATCAGTGACCAGTTACCTGGGATCTTCAAAATATAACTTTATACCTAAACCCTTTCCTCAGTCATTAATGTATTTCACCTATATCCAAATTTTATACTTAAAGCAGGTGACAGCTTACAGCACTGTACAGTGCTCCCTCTCTACAACAACACCCAATGTAAAGAAAAAAGATTGTGTGTGTTGTTCGGAGAGAGATGTTAAAAGGGATGGGAAATTAAGACTTGGCTTACATTTGCAAACAGCTTGAATCCAGATCAGACACCGTGTAATGCGATGTCTGATCTGGATTCAAACTGTTTGACATTTGTCATTATATTTGTTCAAAATGGCCAATAGGTAACTTTGAGAAAAAACAGCGGACAACAATTTCAAGCATAAAAGCAGATGATAATGCAGCATTGAAAGAGTTAGCAATAATTGTCTTGTTTAGGGAACAGCAGCAAACATTGTTGTACGGAGGGAATCGTAGTTGGTAGGGCTGTTATAGGGAGGGAGGACTGTAGAACAGAAAGGTCCTATATGAACTTATTGCTTTACTTTCATCTTGTTTTAACCCATTACCCAATAGCCTGTTTTTATTCTGTAAAAATTCTGCTTTACTTTCAGTCTGCTTTAAGCTACCATCTGCTAGAATATAGAAATTTTTTTTGTGATACATATCCATGACTGCTTAAATTTTAACTGTTTTCATCAGTGGAGGAATAATTAAAAGGCGTAAAAAGGTGTATTTATGGGGTAATGGGTTAAGCTGGTACTTATATTTTTAACCTTATCAGTGAATAATAATTTGAGTGCATTTATTGGGCAGGGTAGAGGTGTCATATTGCACTATGCAGAAGAAGTAAAGGTCTCGAAAGGAGCTTACAGAATGTGTATGTGTATTTAGAAATGGTTAAATAATTTACCCATGACCTAGTTTTGAACACAGGGGACAGTCACAATAGAAGTCTGAACCCCAAAAGAAAAAAAATGTAAAAACAGTAGATATATCTAGTGTTTTTACATTTTTTTTCTTTTGGGGTTCAGACTTCTATTGTGACGGTCCCCTGTGGTTTAGAAGACACATGACCAGTCTTAAAGCAGGTTGAAAGTAAAGCAGAATGTGCCTTAAGGCACATTCTGTTATACTTTTCAGCCAGATTTAAGCTACCATATGTTAGGACATAGAAAATATTTATGAAACTCATTTTTCTACAGAACTATTTTCTTCAGAGGGGGAATAAAATTTAACGCATAAATGGTGTATTTATGGGGGAAATTGGTTAAAAAGGGTGAGTGGTATAAAGGGTTAACTCTTTCCTCCCTGAAACTTTAAATGAACTATTCCAGTTTCGATTTTAGTCCAGTCCATTTCTGACTTTTAAGGGTTGTTTTTGTCAATGTTTGGCATTGTGACAAACAGTGATGACCCAGATTTCGGAGCCCTCTGATCTGGGTCTTCACTGTTTGCATAAGACACATGTACTATTCTTATGGTAAGTACATTGTTTGAAAAGGACGCCTATATGCGGGACTAGGGTTCAAAGTGTTAATTAAGTTAGTGCTGCACACAACACAGGATTATCAGTCAGCTCACTCCAATACCTATAGGTGTGGTGGGTGTGTTTTCTATGTGCTGAGGGTGAGTGATATAAAGTGTTAAGTTAGTGCTGCACACAACACAGGATTATCAGTCAGATCACTCCAATACCTAGTGTGGTGATTGTGTTTTCTATGTGCTGAGGGTGAGTGATATAAAGTGTTAAGTTAGTGCTGCACACAACACAGGATTATCAGTCAGCTCACTCCAATACCTAGTGTGGTGGGTGTGTTTTCTATGTGTTGAGGGTGAGTGATATAAAGTGTTAAGTTAGTGCTGCACACAACACAGGATTATCAGTCAGCTCACTCCAATACCTATAGGTGTGGTGGGTGTGTTTTCTATGTGCTGTGACAACATCAGCCCCATGTGGAGGCACATGCTTTCTATGGGTTGGGGCAGTGCCACCATTAGTTAAAGAATGTGAAAGCCTGCCAACAGAAAAATAAACAATACAAAACAAAACTGCATCCACACAACAGAATTTCACACATAAAGCAAACTGAAAAATTCAAGGTTTTTCACCTTTATGTGTCTAACAAAGCTTTATGTAGAGAGTTCTCTTGAGAAACATCTCAAGAATTTTTGAAGAACAGTCACAACATATTAGGGGATATGGGAAACATATTGGGGAAAACATTTGATATATAAAGGTTTTAGCTAGCTGGGGCAATTTAATTTTCATGACAAGTTATTGATCCTTATAAATCTGGTTACAACAGCATAATACATGTACACATGTACTTAGTTATTGGTATGAATACTGTACATTGGTATGACCTGCTTCTACTTATGAAGACAGGTGACCACATGAAGCAGTTTGAAATTAAAGCATTCTGCTTCACTTTCAGTCTGCTTTAAGGTACCATCTGCTAGGTAGGATTTAGAAAATAAATATTTCTCCTGGTACATATTCATGACTTTATAAAATGGATTTTCTTTAATTGAGGATTAAAGGGACTCGCAACCGGATGGTGTACTTGTCAAAATGAAATAAAATACTCAAATAAAAGGAAATGTGTGGCATTATTTGGCTTCTGACATTAAAAAAATATGATCAGTCCAAAAAAAGTCTCAAGAATCGTCACCGAATCTTACTTTTTATAGATATTTTCCATTGTTTTTGTATAGCGTTAGCTAACGGTAGTTGTTGTTGTTGCTTCTCTACACGGGCTCAGACATAAACCCGAGCCGAATATGTACTTATCAATCGCTACCAGTGAAGTACGTTAATTCGCTACCATATAGACAGAGAGCGTCAGTAGCCGCATGGTTAAAGGCGTTTCCCTTTTTGTTCATGTTTGTCTCCGCATGGAGGGTCACGGGTTCGAATCCCACCAGAGCTTCTTCTTTTCTTTTTTTTGAAATGCATTTTTTAACAGAATTTATTATCCTAAACTAAATCTTACCCATTTATTTAAGCATTTGACATATATTTACAAATTACTATTTTTAATGCTAAATCCGGTTGCGAGCCTCTTTAAATTAGTGGCATAAAAAGGCTTATTTATGGCAAAATGGGTAAAGAGAGCATACAGATTAGTGCAAAAAGGACTAAAATGAATGTCAGAATTGGCCATTATACTTCATAAAACACTCTTCCTGTATTTTCATTGTTAACTCTAAATTTGTGTTCTACAATAACACTTTGGAAACTTAGATTTTTATCAATTGGCTAAAAGAAACTGGCAATATGAGCTTCAAATAGTTTGGATCCTGATAAGACACCAAGTTTCTTGGAATTTGATCTGAATCCAAACTGTCTGCCAATGAAGGGATACATGGAAGAAATATTTGCAGAGGAAAGATGAAATACACAATGTCCAGGCCTCAAGATAATAATGAGTAAACTACAGATTTCAAACATGTTCTCTTATGTGTCAGCACTATACCCTATGACGTGCCTTCTCATTAGAATTGTCTCGAACCATAGGGTTTGATGCAGACACAAGGATTTTAGTTTTTGAAATACTCCCTTTATCTGGAGCCCTCAACAGTTCAAACTAGCCATAGCTTGAGACAAATCTGCAGCCAGGAAAGCCAATCCATGCTCAGACAATACAGATAAAACTGTGTCCCACCAACCTTTGTCGTTGTTTGTTAACTCTGTCTTCATCTGATTTCTTAAGAGTATCTTCGTCTGACGAGCTGCTGTCTGCCAGTGACATCTGTCTGTGCCGCTGATGTCCTGGTTGTGCCTCATACTAGAAACACAAAATCATAAATTAACCCATTACCCCATAGCCTGATTCTAGTATTGAAAATAGGTGACCACTTCAAGCAGGTTGAAAGTAAAGCAGAATGGGCCTTAAGGCACATTCTGCTTTATTTTCAGCCTGTTGAAGCTACTATCTGCTAGATTATAGAAAAAAATTCTGATCATACATATTTTTACCTGTATAAATTGGAACCATTTTTCTCAATGGAGGAATAAATTGAAGGCGTTAAAAGGCGTATTTATGAGGTAAGGGGTTAAGAAAGATAAGAGTGCGTAAACCTCCTATTTCCAACGTTTTCTCCTATGCCTCATTAGGGTCTTCACATTTTATAGCGCTTACTTTACCTTTTCCCCATGGCCTGTTCCTGTTTTTTCACAAATGTGTATACTAAATACAGGTGTATGTTTCTTATTCGTGACAGCTTAAATTTGAGCAGTGAAGGAATAAATGAAAGGCCTAAAAAGGCATATATTTTGGGTATGTGTTAAACTGTCATACTTGTGTTTAGGGATAATTCTGTTAACATTTTGAACAATCACTAGCTGTATATAAAGCGGTATGAAAATCTTAAACTTTTCTTTCACAGATACATCTTAGAGAACACCTCTACCTACTCTTCCATCACACAACCACTAAAGAATAGTCATTAATGGTTTGAATACAGGTGGCAGCTTAAAACAGTATGAAAGTAAAGCAAAAACTCATATAAGAAATTTCTGTTATCCTTTTATCTTGCTTTAAGCAGTCACTTGTCTTAATCCTTTACTCAATATCCTCTTTCTAGTTTTGAAGATAGGTGATGTCTTAAAGCAGGTTGAAAGTAAAGCAGAATGCTTTATTAGAATATTTCTAATGACACATAATTATTCATGACTGTATAAATTTGATCTATTTTCTTCAGTGGAGCAATAAACTTTATGTGTAAAAATGCTATGGAGTAAAGGGTTAACCCATTACCACATAAATACGCCTTTTTATACCTCTAATTTATTCCTTCACTGAAGAAAGTAGTTCAAATTTATATAGTGATGAATATTTACCACAAGAAATATTTTCTATATTCTAGTAGTGGGTAACTTAAAGCAGACTGAAAGTAAAGCAGAATGTGCCTTAAGGCACATTCTGCTTTACTTTCAACCTGCTTTAAGCTTTCATATGTCTTCAAAACTAGAAACAGGCTATGAAGAAATGGGTTAAACACAGTTGGCTGACAGTGATTAAAACAATACACTACTTACTCTCTTCCTCTCTCCATGGGTAACCACTGTAGACTTTGAACTAGCAGGAACTGGCTCCAGCTTTATTCGGGCGGAGTGGGGTCTGTCATATGCTAGAAGATATAACAATTGTATTCACCCTTTCCTTCTGAGACAGGACTCTAATTAAGGGGAGTATTTCAAAAACTAAAATATTCATGGCTGCACCAAACCCTATTGTGTGACTACTCATTAGAATTGTCTCTTTGAGATGATCCTAATGAGTAGTCACATCATAGTGTTTAGTGCAAACATAAAGGAGGAAATGCTGTAAAACTTTTGTTACTCCCTCCTATTTGGAGCCCAGTGCTTCACAGAAGCTAGATAGACTGATCAATAAGCAGCACTCATTACAAGATTTTACCTGGTGATGTTCTCAAAAGTGGCAATATATAAATACATGTATTGAAAGAAATAACAAATATTTTCTTCGCAATATTTTTTGCTAACAACTTAGTAACAAGAGGGCCAGAATGAAATCTGCGTGGATCATATCAAAAGATTACGCCCATACGGGCTAAATCTAAAACGGGTTTAGAGCCAGAAGCTCACAAAATATGATTTTATTCATATTGTTCAATAAATTAAATACTGAAAACACACTCATTCAATATCTTCTATGTATTACTCAAGCGTGAAGTACCAACTCACATTGTGCATTGTTGTTCCTTCTTCTTTTCTCCCTAGCTGACATATTTGGTAAACTCTGCAACAGAGAAATAAATCATGTGCTCAATATTCGGAATTTCCTCACTTTTATGTCATCCAACACTATTTCTTAACCCTTTCCCCCATAGGGGTGCCTTTTAGCACATTAAATTTATTTTTAACTGAAGAAAATAGTTCCAATTTTATGGGCAATTTATACAGTCATGAACATGTACCATAAGAAATATTTTCTATATCTTAGCAGGTTATAAAGCAGAATGGGCCTAAAAGGGGCATTCTTCTTTACTTTCAATCTGCTTTAAGTAGTCACCTGTCTTCAAAACTTAGAAACATGCTATGGGGTAAAGGGTTAATATAATCTTACAGAGGCAATTTGATCAAATAGTTCAATGTTAAAACATAGAAACATAAGCTTCAAATATTTAAATAGTCACTGAACTGAACATTTTCCAAAATTTAAAATCTTTATTTCTCCACAAATAATGTTGTGACAACTTCATTATTGTTTTGCCTACATTTTCTCCATTTTCTCATATGGTATTAGTGTTTTCTTCTGACCTAGCCATTTTATTTTTAGATTGGAACATTCAGATGCGTTCTGTACAGTCAGATAGAGATATGGATAGCTGTATATATTGTGGGTAATATACAGTAGAGAAGACATTATTCTTTCCCATTTAAACACAATTGCAATGCACTAAACTGTAGAAAATTACAACTTTTAGAAATTTCTAACTATCTGTTTATTTTATCTTAGTGGCAAATAGGTTACATGGCATCTGATCTGGCTCTAACCTGTTTGCAATGGAAATAATATTATAGTTTTGGCGTAAACATGTTAATTGGGAAAGAATACCATATAGCTGGTATTTTCTGCGGGATAGAAATTTCTGCCACTCTGCGGTTCCATCCTCGGATCGCAGAAAAAAATTACTGTTTGCAAATGTAAGCCAATTTCCCTCCCTATAACGACTCCCTGGGAACAGCACACGCTATTGTTGTCTCCCATTGGGTGTCGTTGTAGAAATGGAGCGCTGTATAACTGAAATACAGTTGGTGGAGCGATAAACCGAACTCACTCACTCGCTCATAATGCAACTCACTCACTCGCTCATAATGCACTACTTACCCTTGGTGTTTCGTCTCCTAGAGAAACATTGTCATCTTTAGAGCCTGATGATGAGGATGATTTTGATTCTAATGATTGAGGCTGATTGTCATAATTGTCTCGTCGCTGAGGAAGACCATCACTTTCCATCTTTGGCGGTGGCGGGAGGGGCCTAGGCTTATCTACTGGCTTTGGCTGAAAAGACAACACGGACAGTAATGTAAACAATTAATTTCAACATTTCCACTATTTTCTACATTATACAATATGGTGTGACTACTCATTAGGTAGAATGCATTACTTTTAACCTGCAGCACTTTAAGTGGTCATCTGTCTTCAAAACTAGGAACAGGCTATGGGGTAAAACGTTAAGATCATCTTAAAAAAATCAACCTAATTCTATTGAGTAGCAAAATCATACCTGTAGACAATAGTGTCTCGTAGTGACATTAAGAATTAAGCTCTTAGTGAGAACGGACTGATCTGATTGAATCTTTGTCAAAAACATGAGTATTAGCTGGCGAAGAATGAATGGAGGATTTTAATGTTAACTGCTCTTACCACAGGTGATATCTTTTTAACCCAATGCCCCATTGCCTTAACCCATTACCCCATTAATATGCCTTTCATGCCTTTAACTCATTCCTCAACTGAAGAAAATAGTTCCAACTTATACAGTCATTAATATGTATTTTAAGAAATATTTTCAATATTCTAGTAGATGGTAGCTTAAAGCAGGCTGAAAGTAAAGCAGAATGCGCCTTAAGGCACGTTCTGCTTTAATTTTAGCCTGCTTTAAGTGGTCACCTATTTTCAAAACTAGAATGAGGCTATGGGGTAATGGGTTAAGACACATTCTGCTTTACTTTTAGCCTGCTTTAAGTGGTCACCTATTTTCAAAACTAGAAAGAGGCTATGGGGTAATGGGTTAAGGCACATTCTGCTTTATTTTCCATCTGTTTTGAATAGTCAACTGTCTTCAAATTTAGAAACAGGCTATGGGGTTATGGGTTAATACAGAAACTTTGCATTGTTTCCAGTTTTTAAGACAGGTTGGTGTTTAAAATAGGTTGAAAGTAAAGCAGAAAGCTCCTAGTGGATTGTTTTGCTTTATTTTCAGCCTGCTCTAAGCATACACCCATAAGATTACAGGAAAATAATCATATGGATCATTAATAGGACATCAAAGAAACTTAACAAGTCTATTCTATATGGGATAGGTAAAAGTGTCAAAAGGCGCTTCTATATGTGAAAGGGAGAAACATGTTTGAAATGAAACAAGAGGCCCATGAAGCCCTGAAGCGCTCACCAGACAACTGAGAAAATAGAACTGTATGTATTGTTGTCTACAGAAGCTTTTTCTACCATTTGACCATCTGACCTACTTTATGACCTGACATGATCACTATTCCTATGTGACCTAGATATTATCAAAGTGATCATAAATAAGATTAATGAGGTTTGGGCTTAAATTGTGAACTCTTGAAGAGGGTTCAGAAGTCTTTTCTATTTTCTAACTAATGACCTACTTTTTGACCTGACATAACTGATATTCAAATATTAACTAGCGTTTGTCTAGGGGATTACTTTAAGCAAGTTTCATGAATATGGGGCTAAAAGTATGGCCCCTAAAGTGTCCAGAAGCCTTTTTTTATGATTTGACCTACTGACCTATTTTTTATTCTGAAATAACCTATAATCATAACTGACCTAGATTTTGTCAAGGTCATTAATCTGAAATACTTTGTGATCATTCTGAGTAAGTTTTATAAACTTGTGGCTAAAATATGCTTAATAGAGTGTTTAAAAGTTTTTTCTAGGTTTTGACCTAATGATCTACTTTTGAACCTTATGTAATCCATATTCATGTGAAGCCTAGCTTTTGTCAAGATAATCACAGATAGTACTAATGAAAACATAAACAGTTTAACTTTAAACACAAAAATATCACACATAATGTAGAAAATAACTAAACAACAAACCAGAAATGCAAAACAAATGACTTAGGTGGCAACAAATCAGTTCAACAATTATAGAAAAGTAACAATGATGTCCTTGAAGAACATGAAAGTCAATCTACTAAAGTCTTAAGTCCATTAACAAAACCACATGTCAAATAATGAGTAGAAATTAATACTTACAGGTAGTTTTCTTTTCATCTTAAAATTATATAATCAGTCCTATTGTTTACAATTAACCCTTTACCCAATAGCCTGTTTGTAATTTTGAAGACATGTGACCACTTAAAGCAGGTTGAAAGTAAAGCAGAATGCGCCTTAAGGCGCATTCTGCTTTACTTTCAGCCTGCTTTAAGCTACAACCTACTAGGATATAGAAAATATTTCTTATGCATATGTTCATGACTGTATAAATTTGAACTATTTTCTTCAGCGGAGGAATAAATTAAACACGCTAAAAGCCGCTTCTATCAGGTAAAGGGTTAAAGAGCTTAAAACAACTACCCCATTCACAATAATCTTGATAGCATTCTCCTTCATACAGTGGGGAAGACTAGTTTTTCCAAATAAAAACATTTAGGCTACTAACAATAATTTCATTGTAAACAGTACACCACCAGATCAGACACCTTAACAGGCTCTAAACTGTAGCGTGTTCAGTTGCCACTGATTTCTGTTTAGGTTAGCAGTTTGTGTCCCGCGTGCAGAGTACAGTAGAGTAAAGGTATAATTTCCTAATAAACGCGTTAACGCTTAAACTATTATTTCCATTGCAAACAGTTTGGATCCAGATCAGACGCCGGGTAACCCGGCGTCTGATCAGGCTCCAAACTGTTTGCCACTCAGATTAAAACTGATATTCAGAATTTTCAAAATTTTTTCTATATTTCATGGCAATGCGTTTACATTTAAACGGAAGAATAACTTTTCTCCACTGTATTCCAGAGCAGGTAGCCAACTCGCAATCAATGGCCATCGACGGCCCACGATTTCTTCACTGAACTCATGGTTGTTTGCCACTCAGAAAAGAACAAATCTATATTTTCAAAAAAATGCTCAGATATCTACATATTAGTGCATTATGTTTAGTATTGTTTAAATGGGAATCAATAGAACCGTCCCTACCGTCAGATAAGCAAATTATTTTCTTTGAATCACCAACATATCTTACACATGAATTTACCCACAACCAATTATAGTTCTGATTAGCTCCATCACCAAGATAACAAAACCCTGACCCTCCTAAGAAAAGTGGTGGTTTGAGAAGTGTTAGTCATTAGCTTCTAAATCCTTAACTACAGCCAAACATGTGATCAAACAGTCGCTGATTAGATAAGCATTGTGAATGGCAGGGCACTGCTAAACCCTTTCCCACATAAATACGCCTTTTCACCCCTTTTATTTATAATATTCCTATATGGAAGAAATTGAGGCGAATTCTGCTTTACTTTCAATCTGCATTAAGCTACCAGCTGCTAGGATATCGGAAATATTTCTTATGGTTCATATTCATTATTGTATAAAGTGGAAGTACAGTATTTTCATTATGGTAGAGGAATAAATGAAATCAGCCTAAAAAAGAGGATTAAATACCATATTTTGGACACATTTTCAGTGGTTGTAAATGAGGCCTTTAAACCAATTACTCCATAGATATGCATTTTAACACACTTAATTTATTCCTACACTGAAGAAAATAGTTCCATTTTATACAGTTATGAATATATATTGTAAGAAATATTTTCTATATTTTAGCAGATGATAGCTTAAAGCAGGCTGAAAGTAAATCAGAATGTGCCTTAAGGCACATTCTGCTTTACTTTCAACCTGCTTTTAGTGGTCTCTTGTCTTGAAAATAAGAATCAGGCTATGGACAACCAATATTAACCCATTACCACATAAATACACATTTTTACACCTTTAATTAAACCTCCACTAAAGAAAATATTTCCAATTCATACAGTCATGAACAAGTATCAAATGAATATTTTTCTATATTCTAGCAGATACATGTAATAGTTTAAAGTAGGCTGGAAAGCAGAATGCACCATAACCCTTTACCTGATAGCCTATTTCTAGTATTGAAGATAGGTGACCACTGAAATCATTAAGGCACATTCTACTTTACTTTCAGCCTGCTTTAAGCTTCCATGGGCTAGAATATAGAAAATATAACCTATATTATATATATTCATGACTGATTAAATTGGAACTATTTTCTTCATTGAAGGAATAAATCATATGCGCTAAAAGGCGCTCCTATTGGGGAAAGGGTTAAGGTGCATTCTGCTTTACTTTCAACTTTTAAGTAGTCACCTGTCTTCAAATCTAGAAACAGGCTATGGGGTTAAGGGTTAAGCCAATCCAGACTGTTTTTTTCTACATCATTTAATTAGCTACCCCTTGTCCTAAAGATAAAGACTATCTTCATGCCAATGTTTATTTAACCCATTCTCTCATAGCCTGTTTCTAGTATTGAAAGTAAGTGACTACCTAAAGCAAGTTGTAAGCAAAGCAGCACCCACAATATGGTGCATTCTGCTTTACGTTCAGCCAGCTTTAAGCTACATGAAGCATCTGCTAGAAATATAAAAAATATTTCTTATGGTGCATATTCATTTCTGTGTAAAGTGAAACTATTTTCTTGCGGAGATTTTCAGTGGGGGAATAAATTAAACATGTACAAAGGTATACATTAGGTGTAAAAAGGCGTATTTATGGGGTTAATACAAGTTTGACTGTATCTAAGGCCTATGTGTCTGTCTAGCTATACAGTAGGTACCATAATGTAACAGTGTTAGTAAATCTAATACATGTACAGTACAACCTCTCTATTACAACCACTAAATTGTGGAAATTATTAGGTGTTTAAGACAGGTGACTGCTGAAAGCAACATGACAGTAAAATAGAAAGCTCCTTTAGAAGCTTTTTGTTTGACTATCACCTTGCTTTAAGCTGTTCCCTGTCTTTTATATAATCAATTAGCATTATTTGGTGGTCATAATAGAGAGGTTTAACTGTACCTCTATGTTACAGATATATGTTACAAAGTAACTTAATTCTTTCTTCAATAGCCAAAATTGCAATTCACCTATAACCAACTATAACAGTGTTCTGTATAATAAGGCAGGTGACTGCTTAAACGTTTTACTTTATTCCATCTTGTTTTAAACCATAACCCCATAAATATGCCTTTTTACGCCTTCAATTTATTACTACATTGAAGAAAATAGTTATACTTTATAAAGTCATGAATATGCACAATAAGAAATATTTTCAATACCTTAGCAGATGGTAACTTAAAACAGACTGAAAGTAAAGCAGATGGTAACTTAAAACTTAAGGCCCGTTATGCTTTACTTTCAACCTGCTTTAAGCGGTCTTCAAAAGTAGGAACAGGCTATGGGGTAAAGTGTTAAGCTGGAACCTGTATTCAACACAGCCAAATTGCGCCAATGAATACACCTTTGCGATGCTTTTGCAGAAGGATAGGTAGAGGGTGCACTAAGGCTGTTCTGAGGGTGACAGGGTTATCCACTACATTACGGAGGCTAAGGTAGCATTGACATGTACAGCTGCACAGTGCTAAAACTGCTAACATACACTGGAAAAAACATCATTCTTTCCCTTTTGACCCATTACCCAATTGTCTGTTTCTAGTTTTGAAAACAGGTGACCACATAAAGCAGGTTGAAAGTATAGACTGCATTCTGCTTTAGTTTCAACCTGCCTTTAGTGGTCACCTATCTTCAAAACTATAAATAGGCTATGGGGTAATAAGTTAAAATAAGATTTCCTCATGATAAAGCTTACTACATATAGACAAGCGGCTAGTAACTAATAAATTGTTTGTATATAGAGTAGATGAAGGGTTACATGCATGGTGCAGTTAACTTTTTTTTACGTTTTCGAAAATTGCCGCAGAAGATTTCTTTATCCCATTGATTCTTGGCTGTGATTGACTGTCAGCACTCCGACTTACATGTTTTGCCACAAGGGATTTCTTTTTCCGTTTGACGTGATTATCACGTGGCGGTGAGCTGGATGGAGGTGGCATCTATTAGGTGGAAGAAAATGGAATGGTATAATGACATGAAGAAGATGATGAAGTCCTTTATCAATCAGTCCTCCAGATAAGGTTAGGAGAGTTAAACCCAGTGCTAATTTAAGAAATCAAATAAATGAGTCCTCAGGATGCACATTCTGTAAAACAATGAGTCCTTGAGACAAACATTGAGTCCTTGATGTGAAAAATTAACCCACTATCCCATAACTTATTTCTAGTTTTGAAGACAGGGGGCCACTTAAAGCAGGTTGAAAGTAAAGCAGAATGTGCCTTAAGGCACATTCTGCTTTACTTTCAACCTACTTTTTGCTTATCAGTAATAGGTTTATAAAGGTCAGAAAAGCTATGGGTCCATGGGACTCCCAACTTTTTAAATAATGAGTCCCTGGCAAATTTAATGAGTATAGGACTCGGGATGCACAGGTTAAATTATCACTGTAAACCCCTCTACAGTGAAGCTCGTTTATAGGAATAAACAACATATTTTTGACGTTCATGACGGTATGACTACATTAGCTTCGCAGGGGGTAAATTCCGTAAACGCCCAAAGGGCGTTTTCGATAAATTTACCCCCCGAAGCTAATGTAGTCATACCGTCATGAGCGGCAAAGAGATGTTGTTTATTCCTTATATTTATATTTTCTGTCTTGTCAATTTAATGTGTTTATTGGCCAGATTTGTTTTTCTGTATAAGAATTTATCATATACCGGTCAAAGAGGTTTGATAGATGTAATGTCGATGTAATAGCCATTCCAGTTTCTAAATATGGTGAGAAAGTAGTCCCAACTACATGTACTGTAACTGTATTAAAAATTCAGGATTTTTTCCAGTAAACTTTCTCTCTGTGAATGGAAATGACTTACAAGGCAAACAAATAACAGTGCAACTTGAATATCTATTGCCAAAGCACATTCTAAAATTACAGGTCGCGGTTGTTTTCTTAACCCATTTACACACATAGCAACGCGATGGCAACGACCTATGGGTCTGTATCACTCCGCTAGTGTCATATTACCGTCGACCAATGGGAGCTTAGTGTTAAGTGCCCGATGTAGTCTTTTGAAGAAGTCCACGGATAGCACGGGGGAAATCCGAACTGGTTAAATCCAGATTCGAAGTGTAGGTTCATCGGCAGATGACTGCATATTTTTTAATAGGATTACATAAGGACTTTACAGGTTGAATGTAAATATTATTAACAAAACCTCAGGAAGTCAGGACCATCTTTCATTATTTCCAAATTCCCTTACATCAGGTCCATTCTGCTATACCAAAATTAGTGATTGGGAACAAATTCTGATTTGTTTTAATCCAATATTTCAAATACGTCCCATTTCTTTAAATGTGAGCTTCACTGTGAACATACCATTGGAAAGGACTAATTGATGGTACAAGTGGCTGCTTAAAGCAAGATGAAAGTAAAGCAAAAAGCTCCTTCTGGAGCTTACTGTTTTACTTTCATCTCACTTTAAGTAGACACCTGCCTTAAACTACCCAAAATTAATCTCATTTAGTTAGTGATCATAGGAGAAAGGTTCCACTTTATTTTAAATCTTAACATCCTTATTTCTAACTAAGCCCTCTGATATGACTACTTAACCCAGTACCCCATAGCTTGTTTTTAGTTTTGAAGATAGGTGACAACTTAAAGCAGGGTAAAAGTAAAGCAGAATGCGCCTTAAGGCACATTCTGCTTTACTTTTAACCTGCTTTAAGCTACTATCTTCTAGAATATAGGAAATATTTGTACTGATGCATATTCATTACTGTATAAATTTGAATTTATTTTTAAGTTGAATGAAGTCGTAAAAAGGTGTATGTATGGGGTAATGGGTTAATTGAATTATATTGAACATACAGTTCATGTGAGTAGACACAACATAAGTTATGAGGTGACAGAACAGAGAATACATGTATGTAAGAAATATTGAGTTCTTATCTGGATTAATGATAAATTTGATTTGTTTTGATTTTACGTCGCTTTCAGCAGTATTTCAGTCATATCGGGACGTCCAGCAAATT
The DNA here is from genome assembly GCA_922989275.2 of Gari tellinella. Classification (NCBI taxonomy): domain Eukaryota; kingdom Metazoa; phylum Mollusca; class Bivalvia; order Cardiida; family Psammobiidae; genus Gari; species Gari tellinella. Next base: position 62,104,408 of record OV277858.1, read on the forward strand.
ATAGGTGGAGGAAGACCCCAGAAGTCCTTTATGCACTGTTTCAGGCACAAACCGGCAACTGGGTAGAACCACCGACCTTCCGTAAGCCAGCTGGAAGGCTTCCCCACATGAAATATCCAAACGACCCTACTGGGATTCGAACTCACAGCGGTGAGGAGCTTAGTGATGTAAATCACAGTGACTATACCACTAGGCCACGGAGGCCCCCAAAATCAATGATACAAGAGCCCCATGGGGCATAATTCGCTCACCTGAGAATAGCTGAAAAAATGGAGATATTGATTTATGTCCAGGACTGATCTAGATATGCAACAGACCAGAACAATTTGAACAAAATATGTAAAGTATATTTAAAAGTGTCACCATACAGAATATAAAAGCTCTGACCATTATTAGAGTCAGAGAAGAAATACGTTTGAAATTTTCTTTATATAACTATATGTAAAACTGTAACCCCCGGGGCGGGGCCAATTTTGAACCCAAGGGCATAATTTGAACAAACTTGATAGAGGACCTGTAGGCGATTCTATGTGCCAAATATCTAAGCTCTGGCCCTTGTAGTTTCAGACAAGAAGATTTTTTAAGTTTTCATTGAAAAAAATCTATTTTTAGCTCCTGACCTAGTTATGCAACGGACCAGAACCATTTGTACAATTTTGGTATAGGACATCTAGAAGTGTCACTATGCCAAATATCAAAGCTCTGGCCATATTAGTTTCAGAGAAGAAGACGTTTGAAAATTTCACTATATAACTCTATGTAAAACTGTGACCCCCGGGCGGAGCCAATTTTGACCCCAGGGGCATAATTTGAAAAACTTGATAGAAGACCTGTAGGCGATTCTATGTGCCAAATATCTAAGCTCTGGCCTTGTAGTTTCAGACAAGAAGATTTTTTAAGTTTTCATTGAAAAAATCAATTTTTAGGCCAATTTTGACCCAAGGGACATAATTTGAACAAACTTGATAGAGGACCTGTAGATGATGCTGTGTGCCAAATATCTAAGCTCTGGCCCTTGCAGTTTTTGACGAGAAGATTTTTTAAGATTTCCTTATTTTTTCACTTTGGTTGCCATGGCAACCAGAGTTCTGCATTGTTTTTAATTCTTTGAACAAATTTGAAAGAGCTTGACCTAAGGAACATTTCTGTAAATTTTGGTTGAAATCTGTCAAGCGGTATAGGAGGAGATGTCATTTGAAGCAATTGTTAACGACGACGGACACAGGGCCATCCCCAATAGCTCACCTTGAGCCTTTGGCTCAGGAGAGCTAAAAACAAAAGGGTCTTTCCCACTATGATGGGAAAAATGTGTTTTAAGTGCAAATGTTACAGCTTTTCTTTACTGCTAAAACATTGAAGAATAAAAAATAATCCTATGTTAATGCTAAAATTGGGATCCCTGGACTGGCCAAACTTTGACCCAATAATTATGGTTTGAACAACTTGGTATAGGAACACAAGGCAATGATACAGGTCAAATACCTAAGGTTTGGGCCATGTGGCTTTCTAGTAGAAGACTTTATATAATAAAATAACAGATATACACGACAGGACTCCGGTTTCATGATTAGACCCAACATTGTTATAGGATCATTAGATAATGCAACATATCAAATATCTGAACTGTAAACTTGTGGCCATGTAATTTTTTGAAGAAGATTTTTTGAAAGTTTTCCTAATCCTTTCCTCCATAGAAGCGCAGTTTAGAGCATTTAATTTATTCCTTCACTGAAGAAAGTAGTTTCAATATATACCATCATTAGAAGAAATATTTTTATACAGATGATAGCTTAAAGTAGGCTGAAAATAAAGCAGAATGTGCCATAAAGCGCATTCTGCTTTACTTAACCTGCTTTAAGTGGTCACTTGTCTCTAATACTAGAAGTAAAAGGTTAACTTTTAGGTTTCTTAACACTTATCCTGTCATAATTTCAGTTGCTTTAAAAATGTTGACTGCAAAGTTTGTCAAAATAAGATTTATTCATTTCAAAATTGACCAAACATAAAGTCGCATGTCAAACGTCTTAATCTAAATCAGACACAATATTACTTTGCATCTGATCTGGAAATACCAATGATGACTTAGTGATGATTAGGGTTAATAATGTTTGTGTAAAATAAGGGATGACCCAGGGGGTGCCAATTTGGACCTTGGTTATGATTTGAACACACTTGATAGAGGACCACTAGACAACACCACAAATTAAATATCTACCGTAAGACCTCTGCATTACGACCACTAAAAAGAAGGCTAACTGATTGCATAAAACACAGGTGACAGCTTAAAGCATTCTGTTTTACATTCACCTTGCATTAAGTAGCTACCTGTCTGAACCCATTACCCCATAAATACGCCTTTTTATGCCTTTGATATATTCCTCATCTGAAGAAAATAGTTCTAACTGATACAGTCATGAATATGTATTATAAGAAATATTTTCTATATCCTAGGAGATGATAGCTTAAAACAGGCTGAAAGTAAAGCAGAATGTGCCTTAAGGCGCATTCTGCTTTACTTTTAGCCTGCTTTAAGTGATCTCCTATTTTCAAAACTAGAATGAGGCTATGGGGTAATGGGTTAAACACCAGAGAATGAATACAATTTAATGGTGATAATACAGCGGTTATACTGAACAATAATCTAGCTGAAATGTTAAGTATAAAGCCTGCTGACATTCCTGTGCTTTGTGATCATGCATTCCAGTGCACCCATGTTACTCAACACACACAGTTACTGTGTCACCTAAAACCAAGTAAATCTTATTCCATCGACCCCTAAAGACAGGTATAGGCAGCATTTACAAACAGTGTACATGTGAACAGTATATTTGTCCTATGCAAACAGTATAGGCCCAGATCAGTTGGCTCCAGTAGGAGCCCTCTGATCAGGGTCTGCACTGTTTATGATCATGAAATATATGGCCAAAAAACAACCCTTAATAGTCGAAATTGGATTAGACTTAAATAGAAACTGAATCATCTATTTGAAGTACAAGGAAAGAATGAGTTAAATACTAATGTTAATGACATTGCATTTCAAACAATGTTATAACACTTTCCCTGCAGATTCTTTTCAGAATTCAAGACAGCTGGCTAAGTCAAGCTGATAATAAGGCAGATAAATCCTATTGGCTGGGTTCTGCTTTATTTTTTAGTCTGCTTTTATCTAATACTCCATAATTAAAATACACCTTTTTCGCCTTGAATCTATTTCTCCAATGAATATAGTTCCATTTAAAACAGTCATGATTATGTAGCATATTAAATATTTTCTATATACTAGAAGATGTTAGCTGAAAGCAGGCTGAAAGTAAAGCAGAATGTACCATAAGGGGCATTCTGTTTTACTTTCAACCTGCTTTAAGTGGTCACCTGTCTTCAAAGCGAAGAAACAGACTATGAGGTAATGGAATAAGCAGCCACCTCTCAAGATGAAAGAAAATCATCATATGAATGACTTTTAACCCATTACCCCATAGCCTGTTTCTAGTTTTGAAGTTAGATGACCACTTAAACAGGTTGAAAGTAAAATAGAATGTGCCTGAAGGCGCATTCTGCTTTACTTTAAGCCTGCTTTAAGCTACCACCTGCTAGAATAAAGAAAATATTTCTCCTGGTGCATTTTCATAGCTGCATAAATTGCAACTATTTTCTTCAGTGAAGGAATAAATTTAAGGCGTAAAAAGGTGTATTTATTGGGTAACGGGCTAAACAGAATCTCTTTGTAGCTGTACATTTAACACAATGACTAACCTCATGTTCTTTTTTAACTTTTTTGACGTCACTCGCTTCCTTGTTTTCCTTCACAGTATTGGCTTTGATTGTTCTGTTGTTATCTGAATCATCTTCTTCATCCTGTAAGTCTACCACCATCTTACCCTCAACTATAGGCCGCAGTTCTGGCCGATTCTTATCTGATATTTTACGCCTGTAAAGGATAAGAAAATGACTTCCAACTATGCCCAGACAAAGAGTCTGTTTAACCATTTACCCCATATTAGCCTTAAAAACCCTTTCAACCCTACAGCCCTCTGTAGAGGTTACTGATTACATATGCAAACAGTTAAGACCCTGATCAGAGGGCTCCTATAGGAGCCCTCTGATCACTGTTTGGTATTTTAATTCTTGTTTTGCTGTCATGTCAAAAATGCAAAAGTAGACTGGTTCAAAATGCCTGTACTAGAGGAGTCCGAAAGGATAATAAATACCCACAAGAGATATTAAGGGTTCAAAGGGTTAAGCCTTTTAGTCATTCCTTTACTATAGAAAATAGTTCCAATTTATACAGTCATGAATATGTACAGTGACCCAGTATCATAAGAATTAATTTCTATATTCTAGCAGATAAGTGAAGATGATAATGATGGTACATTGTACATGTATCTTAAAGCAGGCTGCAAGAAAAGCAGAATGTGCCTGAAGGCCGATTCTGCTTTACATTCAACCTACCTTACGTGGTCACTTGACTTCAATACTAGAAAAGGCTATGATGTAATGGATTAAACCTTTCCTGCATAGCGTAAATTGCAACCTCATATAGTAAACTGATATATAGCATATAACTAACTCTGTATTTAGTGTAGAAGTCACTTAGGGCTTTACTCATTAGCTTGTTTCAGTATTGAAGACAGATAGGTGTCCTTTCCCCCATAGAAATGCCTTTTAGTGCATTATATTTATTCATCCACTGGAGAAAATAGTTCCAAATTATACAGTCATGAGTATGAACCATAAAAAATATTTTCTAAATCCTAGCAGATAATATCTTAAAGCAGGCTGAAAGTAAAGCAGAATGTGTCTTAAGGCACATTCTGCTTTGCTTATACCTGCTTTAAGTGATCACCTTTCTTCCAAACTTGAAAAAGTCTATGGGGTAAAGGGTTAAAGCAGTCTATAAGTAAAGCAGAATGCTCACCTAAGACACATTCTACTTTACTTTCAGCCTAGCTTAAGCTACAATCTGCTAGTATATCGAAAATATTTCTTATGCTGCATATTCATGACTGTATAAATGCAGTAATAAATCACACACACAAAGTGTGTATATCTATGGAGTAATACGGTAGGTTAACTCCTACCTGTGAGCTGGAATAGGTTTGGCTGGCTCTCCCTTTGGCCCTACATCTACATTTGAAACACTGACAGCTGACCTTGAACTATCAGTGGAGCGGGCACTAGGCACATCTGATGAGCGGTCACTGTTTAGTGAAGAGCTGTCTGTTTGATCATGATTCACATGTCGCATTACTGGTGGGGCTGAAGCTACTGATGATGCAGATACAGCTGAGCTGATAGACGTAACAGACTGAGCAGAGCCAGGTCTCCTCGATGCTGCACTGGCAGGACGGCGACTAGCAAAACATAATATTGAATATAACTAAATACATTATTTCTAAGCTTAGGATTGAGTATTTGATGAAATTTTCATTCGCCTGTAAAAACAGGTAAATAGGTTTACAGGTAAAAAGTATTGCTTAGAGTCATGAAAAATTCCATCAAAGTATTGAACATGTTACATTTATTAATAAAGTATGGTAATGTAATGGAGCTTCGAGGGCAGCAAAAAGAGCATAGCTTATCAAACCAGTGAATGATGCTAATTTTGGTATACTTGTCATTTACAAAATGTGTACCTGTGAAGAGTACAGTTGTCCTATGCAAACAGTGCAGACCCAGATCAGAGGGCTCCTAAACTTTTAAAAGGAGCCCTTTGATCAAGGTCTTCACTGTTTGTAATTCTGCAAAATATTGTAGAAAATTTATTACCTGACTCTCTATTTAAGCCAGGCTGAATGAATGGCTAGATCTAGATCTATCTAGATATACAAGATTTGAACAAAACGTATTTATAAATTCTAGAGATGATCTTACGTGTATATTTAATCTTAAATCAATTCAATACAACAACAGTTACAGAATGTGAACATCACTGTTTTGTAAAAAAGATGTCTAATATATTCATATTTTCAATTACGATTGAATTATTATTGTTTCTTATTGACTGAAATTGATTGACACTTTGTCGAAATAATGTCATGTATAATATGACGTCATAATTTGTTTAAAAAAAGGAAGACGTTAGATCTGCAAGCGGTTAATCGCTTTTATTCGGAGTTACTCTTAATTTTAGGTCTAGAACTATATAGCCTTTTAAGGGGATAGTTCGGGAGAGAACAAAATGACCCGATCAACTCCGCAAAAGGCTAGATCCTTAAACAAAAATCTGTATCATAAAGACGCCTTATTTGGTCCCGCGATGCAGAAAAGTTTTGCGCACCATTTTCGCGCATGTAACAGTGCTATGTAACAGTCAACTGTTTCCCGCTGGCCTCAGTCTGGTAAATATTTCGGAAAACAGTCAAAAATGCTTAATATTCACTTAAATAGAGAGTCAGGTAATAATAAAACCTCTTTGTTATGACCACTAAATTGTAGGTGTTAAAGACGGACCAGCGTTTTTTTTCACCCAATTGGGAACGGGTCCGGTACCCCTCAGATTGGGAATTTTTCAAGTCAAATTGGGAAAAACGAGTTTTGAAATGATGACAACGCAGAAATTGGGAATTTAAGTTACTAAACCGTTAGAACTGTTTATGATGGTAAACATGGTGTAAAAACTAAATCTACGCTGGGTGTGTTACTCACAGTAGTCCGAGTAGACGCTGTTGCGGCCGAGACAGAGTTGGTGACTTGGTAAAATCCAAAATCTTATCTTATCTATCTCTGAATACTGCCAATCAAGCTCGCGAGTGTTAAGGCAGTGATCTAGATTCAAGTTCTTCATTGTCGTCTTTCTCAAAACAATTCTGTAATACTTGGAATTATGGCTCATGATTGTTTTAATTGTAGGTTTTCTATTTTATAAATGATGGTAAACAGAGTCAGACTGGGTTTGTAAACTCTTATCAATTTTAGCGGATTTTGCGATCACGCAACATTAACCAGTCTGGATTAAGGGGCATGTATAAATTTCGCCCGGACCGTTTCCGATATTCGGCCGTAATCACTGGTATTGTTTTATACATACTCCCAAAAATGTCAATGGAGTTGCGTAACTTTGTTTACATTTCATGAGACCACGGAATTATAAACTTCTGTATATTTCCTTGACGAGACATTCATTGTAGCAAAAGATAAGTTGAAATATGGATGGTTTGCTATGATTTAAAGGGAAAAAGTAATTTGACAATTGGGAAATATGTTTATTTTGATTGGGAACGGGTCCGATATTTGATTTCTTTTGATTGGGACGGGTCCGGTCGTCAAATTGGGACGGGTCCGTCTCCAATTGGGAACGGGTCCGTTCCCCGTACCCGTTCAAAGAAGGAAAAAAAACGCTGCGGACAACAGCTTAAAGCAAGGTTGAAAGTGAAAGAGAAAGCTCCTTATGGAGTTTTTCTTTTTTACTTTCACCTTGCTTTAATCTGTCTTTATACAATCAACTAAACATCTTTTAAGTGGATGTTAGTGAAAGTAAAAGAGGGTTTTACTGTAACATAGAAATATATAGACATTTGAATATTCCTTACCTTTGTTTGGTTTCTTCTAGGAATATTGCTATGTTTTTCTTGATATATGGATCTCTGAGTATTCTGTTGACTGTGGGTCGTTTTGTAGGGTCTTGGTGTAGCATAATACGTAATATACTGACCAGATCTGTACTGTACTGCTTTGGCATTGGTGGCATCTGTAAGAACAAATTGGGAGCATTTTATAGAATCTCCCTATTACAACCACTGAATCATTTTAATCATTTTGTATTTAACCCATTACCCCATAAACACGCCTTTTTACGCCTCTTATTTATTCCTCCACTGAGGAAAATTGTTCTTATTTATGCAGATATGAATATGTACTGTAAGAAATATTTTCTACATCCTAGTAGATGGTAGCTTAAAGCAGGGTGAAAGTAAAGAAGAATGTGCCTTAAGGCACATTCTGCTTTCCTTTCAACCTGCTTTAATTGGTCACCTATCTTCAATACTAGAAAAGGGCTATGGGATACTGGGTTAAGGCACGTGACTGCTTAACCAATTACCCCATAAATAAGCCTTTTAACGCCTCTAATACATTCTTCCACTGATGCAAATAGTTCATAAGAAATATTATATATTTTCTAGCAGGTAGTAGCTTAAAGCAGGCTGAAAGTAAAGCAGAATGTGCCTTAAGGCACATTCTGCTTTCCTTTCAACCTGCTTTAATTGGTCACCTATCTTCAAAACTAGAAAAGGGCTATGGGATACTGGGTTAAGGCAGGTGACTGCTTAAAGAAAGGTGAAAGTAAAACAGAAAACTCCTTCAGACAAAATACAATATGCTCCAGACTATGAAAGCAGACAATTTGTGGGCAATAAGAGGATTATAAACTGTACAGTCGGTTCTAGAACCTTACAAACATGGCAGCAGCGCCTAGCCATTCATGCAAGAGACATACACAGAGCTTACCATCCATATTGTGAATAAAGAATATTTCAAACATGCCTATATACTGCCTCTCACAATGAATGACATTTCATATGGTTTTGGAGTTTGCATATTTATAATAAAAAAAAGGGAAGTAATTCATATGATTACTACACTGCAGTGAAGTATAGGAAGACCTTTTACAGTCACCAAAATTAACAGTATTCTTACTGTGTATTCGTTAAGTTAAGTTTTATTGAGTAAAAGTGTACAAGACATGGCAGTGGCATACTAATACATGTAAATAGTGAATTTATTATCCTTGAAAGCTGTTTAGTGTCATACCTTGCCCCGCAATATCTTGTAGACTAGAGAGTTCATGTCTTTCGCATTAAATGCATGCTTCAGCGTCATCATCTCATAAACACAGCAGCCCAACGCCCACACATCAGACTGGAAAATATAGTTAGTTAGTTTCTTTATTTCCTCCAATACTGAACAGTTCAAGCATACAAACAAACAACATATGTACATAGCAATTAGAAACAAATATATACATGCAAAATAATAATGGTAATAAATATTGTAATGAGATAATACTCACATTTTGACCACATCACATATATATCAATGAAATTCTAGAAATGCTCACAGTGAAGACAAGTGTACTCTTTACATGCACACTGATTGTAAATGACGACTACACCCGCCGCTCGGGTCGAGTGTGCAAAAAAATACGTAAGCATAGCCTCATACATAACACTAGTGAATGAAACCAGACCACAGTTTACTAACATTTAATAATACATGTTTTGTTAGTCATGAATGTATACTGCCATCTGCTAGGAGAAGAACTTAATAAGCAATTGCTTTCGTTCTCATCCTAATGTTCATACGAGGTGTGTCCGTAAAGTTCGTAGACAATGTAGAAATTTATTAAAGTAACGCACTGTTGAAAGTTTTTTATGTCTATTATTTAAAGTCATGTTTTAGGCATTATTTGTAGAAAATACGACAGTTTTGCGTAAAAAAAAGAAAATTATGGGGGGGGGGGGGGGGGGGGGGGGGGGTTAAATTACAATGGCCATTGTAATTTAACCCCCCCCCCCATAAGAAATTATCAAACGTAAAATTTTGAGTTACAACAACAGTTGGGGGGGGGGGGGGTTAATCTACAATGGCCATTGTAATTTAACCCCCCCATAAGAAATTATCAAACGTAAAATTTTGAGTTACAATGTTAACAACAGTTGCAACATGGTCGTGTACACATGTATTTTCATTTCTGATAGTTGGATTTAAAAAAATTTCAGGGGGGGGGGGGGGGTTAATCTACAATGGCCATTGTAATTTAACATCCCCCCCCCCCCCCCACATAAGAAATTATCAAACGTAAAATTTTGAGTTACAATGTTAACAACAGTTGCAACATGATCGTGTACACATGTATTTTCATTTGTGATAGTTGGATTTAAAAAAAAAATTGACAAAAAAATTTCATGAGAGGGGGGTTAATCTACAATAAGGGGGGTTAATCTACAATGGCTGAAATCTAACCCCGGGGTTAATCCACTATATTGTAGATTAACCCCGGGGTTAAATTACAATGGAGTCAAAATACCATAGGACACCGGGGCACGGCAAAAACCCCAATTTATTTGATTTTTCAAAGTGCCGTCTATAGTTCATAACTAGATGCAAACCAAACCGATTCTATCCAAATCACATTCCGCGAATAAGGATGACGTTGACGTCATTTCTGGAAAGTTTTGACTTTAATGTCAAAAACCGTTCAAATTTTACGCGCAGTAATTCTGAAGCATTCCGAAATTGTCGCTGGCGAAAATGACTGAATTTGACGTCGCTGAACAGCGGACAATTATAAAGTTATGCGCCACCCTTGGGAAATCGCCAGTGGATACGATGAAAATGCTGTCGGAAGCTATGAGACAGCCTTCCGTTTGCCGTTCTTTAGTGTACAAGTGGCATAAAAGGTTAAGTGACGGGTGGAGTTCAACACAATTAAAACAAGAACTCAGAGGCGTGCGACATGAGAACCGTGAAGAGTTGGAAAGGCATGTTCAGTAGGTTGTTAGGTCCTTTGACAGACAATTTTACATCAGTGTGTTTGACAAGTGGGTTAAAAGACACAAAAAAATGTGTCGCAGCGAAAGGGCAATATTTGAAAAGCTGTGATCAACTGTATTCAAATTTGACAATTGAAATCAGAATCAAAGGTGAGCACTTAACGCGTCCTCAGTCTAACGTCTGACTCTGTAACGATGTTACGACGTCATAACGATGTCTTCACCTACCCCGGGTTTCTATAAACGTCTGTGGAAAAAGACATAGAAATAAAAGACTATTAATAGTAGCGCTACTATTTTTCACATGACAAATGAAAAACGCCCCCTCTTTATAGTAGTATAAGTTTTGTTTGGCTAATCTTAAAACTTTTTGACTTTCAAGCACTGTCCACGAACTTTACGGACACACCTCGTATATGTATGACTTAAAGATATGTATATATTATGAATAAAATATGTTTAAACTAATGTACTTACATGTATTATTCCTATTGCAAACAGTTTGAAGCCAGATCAGACACCGGGTAACCCGGCGTCTGATCAGGCTCCAAACGGTTTGCCGCTCAGACTACAAAAAATAATTAGACATCTAATAAAAATGCTATTTTTCTACACTTTAGCGATTTGCGTTTAAACGGGAAAGAATAACGGATTCTCCACTGTAACAGCGAGTTAATCAGCTGTAGCAAATGTTCTCCTGTAGTAGGAGGCACTGGTAACAACTCAAGTTTTCTACCTTATGATTATATGGTTTGTTGGAAAACAACTCTGGACTCATGTAGTATGGAGTGCCTATCAAGGTGGTGGCCATGTCAGTTGAGCTGTCAAGTACCCTGAAAATACAGTCACATGATAACCTACAGTGAATTACCATTCTTTGAAAACATCATGAAAATCTTAACTTATTCACCCCTAAAACTTTGAATGGACAATTCAAGCTTCCAATGAAGTCTCGTACACTAGTGACTATTTCAGGTTATTTTCAGCTATGTATTGCAAAATGACAAATAGTGCAGACACTGATCAGAGGGCTCCTGAAGGAGCCCTCTGATCAGGATCTACACTATTTGCATTGGATAAGTGGACACTACACATGTAAACTAGAATGATGAGTATACTCGTCACTAGGGTTAAATGTGTTAAGGACAAGCAGTCACTATTCAACCCTTACAGTATAAGAAATCAATACACATGTATATGTATACTTGGCAAACAGTGTACACCCTAATCAGATGACTCCTTAAACAGACTTCTACTCAGCATATACACTGTTTCACTTTTATTTTTCTGAATTTTTTTCTTAAAACAGCCCTAAAAATCAAAGTTCAGTCACTCCAGCATTATGTGACAACTGAAGAAAGTTGCATGGAGATTTCTAAAGTAAGGTGACTGCTTAAAGTAGAATAAAAACAAGACTGCATTCAATTAAGTGCATTCAATTAAGGCTTATACTCCCCGTGGCATCCTTAACAATAGATTCTGGATCTTTTCTAGGACCAAATTAATTAGGTCAAGGTCAAATTGCAGTTGGGTAAACTGTTAATGGTCCAAAGCAACAACTGTATAAGTATTAAAGCATTGAAGTCAATTGTGTTGATGCTAGACGAAACTTTAAAATCTAGATAACCAAGAAATACCGGTAGACTAAATGGTAAAATCTAGTTAACAAAGAAATCAACCATTTACAATATTGTAAACTTGTCCAAATAAGTTCAAGGTCAAAATCATGGTTGGGTGATATTGGTGGATTGGGGATGGTCAAAGGCAACAACTGTATAAGTATCCAAATATTTGAGTGAGCAGTATTGATGTTAGACGAAAGGGTAAAATCTTCCGGCAGTTAAACTTGTTACAGACGAATGGACAGGGCGATCACTATTATAAATAAATGCCTCCGTATCTACAGAGGCATAATAATAAAGAAAGCACCTATTAGAAAAACTTTCTGCAATATTTTATCCTGCATTAGCAACCGCCTGTATTTAAGACTGCCATTTATAATCTATCAAGTGGTCTCTTAATACGAGATTGACTGTATCTGCTTAAGTGTGATAATACGGAAAAAAGGCTTGCCTTTTTTCCGTTCTTAAGTAATGCACGATAAAATCAAAGGTATTCCAATTCTATTCAATCACTGACAGACTTTGAAAAGTGTATGATTTGCGCGTGAATAATTTCCTCAAAACTAGGCAACTACAAAACATGGGGGCTGACATCTTGGATGATGACGTCACGGCTTTTACGAAGAGTTGTGCGTGACGTTTAGGAATTCCATAATTCGGTGCTATCTTTAAACCATTGTAAGCATGAATAACCCACAACACTCACTTGTAATGAGTTCCTCCAAAGGACAAAGCTTCAAACAGTTCAATTCATACCCTTAAAAGCTTAAATGAATATTATTTGCAAAAAGCTACTTCTCAATCGAACCGATATAATAACGGATTATAAATACGCCATTATACGTCATCAATATAAATAATGATGTCATTATTGGTGGTCATATGACTTCCAGAAATAGTTTCAGATTGCATTATAGGTGTACGGAGGAGTTTTAACTTTTAACATTGTATCTACGGGTGCTTATAAATAGATCTGTTTGATTATTTGGTTTAACAACATATATATTTTGTCCCAAACAATTTAGGTATATAATAAAAGTTCGAGTCGGCTGTGTAATCCAGCTCTCATGCAGTCACAAGAGGCGTAGCCTCGAGTGTGATCTGGAATACACAACGCACTGATACAAGAGCGCTGATCACACACTGGTGATAGATCTATTCTGTTTTCATTAGTACAATTTTGCTTTTTTCCGTCCATAGGCAAAGCCTAAATACATATTATTCATATACCACCCAATGGTTATAGACGAAATGCCATTTGAAAAGCAGATTGGATGAACAGAGCAATAGTGAGTGATTACAAAGCTCATCTTGAGACTTTTGCTCAGGTTAGACAACTAAAGCATTACAGTCTGTCAGAAGAAGTTTATAAATAATTTCAAGATTTCTATTCTACAACATACCCATATTTTTACTCCATATTTTTGTGCCTTTAATTTTTTCCTTCTCAGAAGAAAAAATTCCAATTTATAGTCATGAATATGTATCATAAGAAATATATTCTATATTCTAGCAGATAGTAGCTTAAAGTAGGCTGGAATTAAAGCAGAATGTGCCTTATGGTGCATTCTGCTTTGCTTTCAACCTGCTTTAAGATACAGGCTATTGGTTAATCTAACGTGTTTATTTTTCAATACATGGGAAAGAATAACAGCTTCTCCTCTGTATCTTAACTTGGGAAAGATATCTTACCTTGCTATTCCAAGATCACCAACTTTTATAATTTTGCTTTTGGTTAAAAATATATTCTGAGTCTTTAAATCTCTATGAAGTATGTTCCTTTCATGCATATACTGAAAGCAGAAAAAAACAAGTTAGTAAATTGGGATATAAAGTGCTCCCGACAAGAGGTCCCAAGTAAACTGAAAAAATCCAAGATTTTCTCGCCCATTTCAGCACTAAATCTTATGGTGTTACAACTCATTAGAATAATCTCTTTGAGAAGATTCTAATGAGTCGTGACACTATAAGGTGTATTGCAGAAATCAAGATTTTAGATTTGAAATACTCCCTTTACCATGAGCTCTGGACATTCAAGGCTCTACAGGGCTTTTATCGTCCAATTTTATAGCCGTTATCGGGCTATGTTCCCTAATGATTTTTAAAGTCTGTTACAACTTACATACAGTTTGATGCCTGATTAGACCACAAGTTACTCGGCATCTGATTAGGCTCAGTGTTTGCCTTCTTCAGATGATTTGCCCGAAACGGACAAAAATTGCTTTTTTCTTATGCAAATATCATTTGCCCGAATCAGAAACCACTTGGTGCGGGTTTGGGGCATGTGGATTAAGGTGCATGAGGACTTTAGGTTCTAAACTGTTTGCCTCTCAGATGTTAATAACTTGTCAATATTTCCAGAACTAGCCATGCTTTAGATTCTATTACATTGTGTAAGCTTGCCTTTTGTTTAAATTAACCAAATACTCCATAGATACACATTTTTACAGCTTTCATTAACATTCTTCCACTGGAAGAAAATAGTTTCACTTTCAAGATACAGTCATAATTATGTAACAAAAACAGAAACATAAATTAAGTCATATTTTGTACAATATATCCTAGGTTATAGCAGGCTGAAAGTAAAGCAGAATGTTGCCGTAAGGCACAGATTCTGCTTTACTTTCAACCTGCTTCAAGTGGTATTTTTTTACCTATCTTCAAAATGAGGAAACGGGCTATGGAGAAAGTGTTACACAAGACAGAATAACTTCTCCAAATATACCTGTGTGGTGTCAGAATTCACAACCTACCTGTAAGGCCATTGCAATTTGGACAAACCACTCAACAAGTTGTCTTTCTTCTAATAACTGGCCTCTTTGTTCTTTGAGCTTATTATATAAATCCCCACCCTCACAGAACTGCATAGCAATATAGAGAAATCCTTCTTTCTCAAATGAGTCTTTGTATGACACTATGTTTGGGTGCTTTAGTTTTGACAAAAGCTTAGCTTCTTGTTCAGCAGATTTTCTCTCTCTTGCGGAGGCTTTCTTCAAATTGATTTTCTTCAACACATACTGCAATATAAAGTAACATAATAATAGGCATTTTCTTTCACTAAAACTTGCTTGTTATCAGGGTTCCATATAGGCAGTGGCTAGACATCCAGAACCAGAAGGCTAGCCACTTCCTTCCAAATAAGAGGGAGTAAACTGAACAAATCCAACATTTGCTCACTCATTTTAGCACAATCTTACGGTGTTGAAACTAATTAAAATCATCTCTTCAAGACGACACTAATGAGTAGCATCACCATAGGTTTAATGCAAAAAAATAAAGATTTCAGTTTTTGAAAAAATCTCTTATCTATACCATTAATGTCTTGTACAATATCAAAATGTATCCTTTGCAAGCAATGAAGATTCTTCTCAAAGGATCAAAATAATTGAAAATAAGCTTTAACCCATTACCCCATAAATGATAAAAATACATTTTAAAGCCTTTTATTTTTATACTGAAGAAAAAATGTTTAAGGCACAATTAAGCTTTACTTTCAATCAGCTTTAAGTGTTCATCTGTCTTCTTAACTAGAAACAAACCCATTAGGTCAGTCTTTTTCTTTAATTTTTCAGATCACTTGCCCAAACCTGGTGCAAATATCACTTGCCCCAATCAGAAACCACTTGCGCCGCTCTTCGGGCGCCGAGCTTCGGACAAGTGGGATCGAGTGAAGACCGATTCTTTAGGGTTAAAGTCTAAGAAAATGAAGGGCCATCTAGCCAGTAGCTCTAAATGATTTCAGGATGTTTCGCTACCTGGATTTTCGCTACCTTAGCATTTTCGCTACCTTGTGGCTTTCACGGTTGGTCTTTTCGCTACCTAGACTTTTTCGCTACCCAGTTTTATTTTTCACACCTATTACTTACTAATATGCAGCCGCCGTGCGCTCACATAATGGATTGTTATTTACTGATCTGGATCCAAACTGACGTACAGACATAGAAGAGCTTTTATTTACTAATCTAGACCCACATTAACGGACAGAAATAAAAACAAATTTTGACCAACTGTTTGAACGGTCCTAATAGGAGATATTCATTAATTAATCTGTATCCAAACCAATGGAAACATCATATACATGTATATGTAAGTGATTTTTAATAATCTGGATCCAAACTAACGGAGATACATAATTCTAATTTATGACAAAATAGTTGCACAGATGCCATCCATCCACTTATTAAGATATTTTATTCATTAATCTGAATCCAAAGCTTTGAAATCTCTATAGAAGTAATTTTTAGTAAAAATAATCTGAATCAAACCTACGGACGAGATAGAGATATATCTACTCTCTAGTTTCTATACATACAGAAACAATAAATTTTGAACTAAAACTTTATCCTATGCTAATATAACTGATTTCAAAAAAATAATTTTCCATTTCGCCATCAAAATTTCCATTTCGTCCATTTCGCCAAAATATTTCCATTTCGTGTTTTAGGGGGTAGCGAAATGTCCAGGGTAAAAACTAAAGGTAGTGACTAGGGGTACGTGACCGTACCTCTAATATTAGAAATTAGCGGTACGGTCACGTACCCCTAGCGAGTCCTGTGAGGGTTGACTAGGGGTACGTGAGTCATTTAAACTATGTAGCAACACATTATTTTGCCTGCAGATACGTTTTAATGATGGTAATATTACTAATCTCTCATGTTTACCTTATTTTGGGGATATTTAATGGAGAAAAACAAAGAAACTTCGAGAAATATTCTCCACCCAAACTTGTTTTCACCGCCGGGATAAGAATAGAAGTATTCCGCATATAGGGTATAGTGTTAAATATCGTGAGATAGGCTACGCCCGATATCTGAAATCCGTCCCCAATGTTTTTTTTCTTCTTTTTCTTATAAATTTGATTCAAATGTAACTTATAATTATATAATAGGCGTGTTCGAAATTACTGCCGTTGTTGCTATCTAACTTGGCGTTGAATATAAATTTAAAGTGGTAGATCTAAGAATATAGAAACTAGCGAAACTTCGGCTGTCATCGGGTATCGATTCATGCAAGAAGTTTGCTGGTTAAAGACAGACCTGTGACAAAAATCACCTTGAAAACACGTTTGACAATAGATCGCAATTAAACAGTGCAGTAATTCTAAACAAAGCTGGTATTGGATAATTATACATGCTTGTAAAAATGTGTCTATATGTTCTTTAAATTCAAAGATATAGTTTTCGCTGCCGTGAAAAAATTGCCTATTGGAAATTTTTTGTTGATGAAGTTTCTTTCATTTTCTGCGTTTTAACAGTCATATTTAAGGTAGAAATGATATATTATTAACATTAACATCGATATTAAGGTATCTGCGGACAAAATAAAGTGTTGCGTTATAGTGTTTTTGACTCACGTACCCCTAGTCAACCCTCACAGGGCTCGCTAGGGGTACGTGACCGTACCGCTAATTTCAAATATTAGAGGTACGGTCACGTACCCCTAGTCACTACCAAAACTAAAAACACCCTGGGTAGCGAAATGACAGGCGCGAACGCAACAGGGTAGCGAAACGTCCAGTAACCCTCTAAATAACACAAATAGGATAAATTTATAAATAGCTACAACTAGATGTGTCCATAAAATCCTATGATGTCACTAACACGGTTCTTATGTTTGGTGGAGAACTGATCTTGAGCACAGCACGTGACAATGCAATGTAGAAAAGGGTCTTACTTCTAAGTTCTCATGATGTGTTGCAAATCTAGTTATATATAACTAATTGAAAATAAAGGAAAAATACCTGTTTTCGATCCCTTTTATGTCTTGCCAAAGTGACATCTCCATAACTTCCCTTTCCAATATTCCGTACAAACTCAAACACTTCAAGTGATGCCATGGTTGTTATCAAATCTATTATTTAATCATCAATGGTGAAGAACTCAAGTGTTGATTTATCTAAACAAACTTCCTGTTTCAGGTGTAACAATGATAAAACACAATACACATTCCTTAACTTTCTCTACAGCACTGAACAATGTCCATTTCACTTTCACCATTTGTGTTCTATTTCTCTGACCTTCAATAAATTATTATTCATAAGCTGGACAAAGGTGTTTTGACAGCAATTTCATGAGTCAATGGAAAGGGACTTTCCCTTAATTGAAAAAACGTAGTTTTCATAGAACAAATTCATTAAATGACCATGGAAGTTATCTAAGAGTTTTTGTCGTACCTATAATGACTGAATATGTATCTATAGTTATAATATTATGTTTCCATAAAATAATATCATAATTCCGTCTTTTTTTCAGACCAGACAAAGCCCGATTATCATGTATAATTCATTTTTATCGATCAAAACAAAATTCATGATTGTTTCGGGACATTTCTTTTGAACTCTTACTGGCGTCAACAAATCGAAATATGTATTCTCTGACTTGTCTAACATGTTTATGTTTTATTCCCATAAGTAATCCATTCTTTTTCTTCGCCAAAACTTGTTTCTACACAAATATTCCGAATTTTGTTTGGGTGACTAAAGTAGGTTCCTTTTATCAGAGAAGGGCTAAGGGAGGTAATACGATTTTGAGTAAATTCGTCCCATGGCTCGTTCATACATAAATTAACTTTGATAACTTTTTATATTACACATCAGTTTAAGGTGGTTCGCGGGTCTCTTTATTTACTGTCAAACTTCATTGAACCTTGATTAAACTGAAATATACCATATGGAGCGTGAAAAATTGTTAAAATAAAAAAAAATACACCGTTTTTTTAATGAATAACCACTTCTTAATTCGTGATAGGACCTTTTGTTGAGAAAAGTTCCATTTAGGAATATTTTCTACTGTTATTTTCAGTGTAAGATCGAAATTTAATTCATTGTGTGAACATCAGACATTATATTTTCACGAGTGTTGAAGCCACGAGTGAAAATATAACAGTCTGATGTTTACTACAACATTCATAATAGGAGCACATGTGACGATAATCCCACTGCTTCAGACGGAAGCAGTGAAATTATCAAGTGATAATCCACTGCTATTTCTCGGTAAACCACGGAAAAGCATAAATAAAATCTCAAGAATTTCTATACATTCAAGTAAACTGTACAGACAATGTGAGATATTGTACAAACAAAAATATTTCATGAAATATTTTTTGGAAATATCATGAATGTTTAAAAATAGTCAAATTCTGAAATATATCTAGTCACTTAATTCCAAATTACAAAAAAAATAACCGTGGAATATATACACATTTTAGAAATTACTTAATTCTACTAGTCACAAAATTTAATAAAAATCTACAGCAGACTTTATTTTTTATAGATCTAGATCTACATGATTTCCAGAAATTCAGACAAAATTTTAATACAGAGTTACCTCCCTTGAATTAAACTTCAAAATGCTGTCAGCTCTAAATGATACCATTAGTCAAAACTGTAATAAGGGACCATTGGATATGATAACCTGTACCTTTAAGACAGGTGACAGCTTAATGCATGACAAAAGTAATGCATAAAAGCTCCTTTAAGATCTTTTTGGGGGAGGCATTACTTTTGTCATGTGTTTAGCGTAACCATCTGTCATAATATAGGCTATTATATAAATCCTGGCAATGTTTAGTTGTCACTTGACTATAATTGCATCTGTTATTATTCATTATTACATTTGTGACTAAACATAACCTGTTCTTTGATCACTGCGTTATGGACTGACAACGTCAATAAAATCGGAAAATACATTTTTAAAAAAAAAGTTTTGAATCGAATGGGACTCAAACCTAGGACCTTTGGATTGCTATAGTCAATCACTCTACCGACTGAGCTAGCAAGGAACACACTGAAACTTATCAAACAGTTCTTTATGCGATTGTCTAGTACATGTATAAGCACATGCCGAAAAAGATCATGTGAAAATCATGAGCATTTCCGACTCGAGATATGCTGGTTGCCCACTAGCGAGTCTCCTTAAGACAGGTTTGGATATAGGCGATTTGAACTTTGGCAAAGAATTATTCATATTTAACATTTTACTACATAAATACGTTTTCTCCCCGCCTTTGTACAGTAATGGACATGCACCATTGTAAATATTTTCTCAATTCTATATCCTAGCAGATGGTTGCACCATTACACCATAAATACACCCTTTTCCGCCTATAATTTAATTTATTCCTCCACTGATGAAAACAGTTCCCTTTTATACAGTCATGAATGTGTATCATACGAAATATTTTTCTATATCCTATCAGAAAATAGCTTAAAGCAGGCTGAAAGTAAAGCGCATACTGCTTTACTTTCAACCTGCTTTAAGTGATCATCTTTCTTGGGGTAATGAGTTAAAGCATGAGTTAAAGCATGCTAGAAAGTAAAGCAGAATGCACCGTTAGGCGAATTCTGCTTTACTTTCAACCTGCTCCTTGATCTATGACTGTTGTCATTTGTAGCCCTATGTAATATTTCTCACTGGTGCATGTGTCACAGGGTGTAGGTTTATCATCACTTGTATGGCCTTGCTGTACTAGCACGCTTTTATGGCGACGTGGTTAAAATAAGGATGCATGACTGCGAACCTAGCGACCCTGGTTCAATCCCAGTTTGTTTGTTTATAAGAACACCCTGTTACATTTGGTGCCCAACATGGTTTCTATGACTGTATGTGCTCCAAGTTTGACCCCCAGTCGGTCTCACGCCCATATAGAAATTCGGAACGAATTTCAACTTACCAGGGGAGTATATCATAGGGTGTAGGTTTATCATAATTTGTACGGCCTTGCTGTACAAGTGCGCTTTTATGGCGACGTGGTAGGGTGCATGACTGCAAACTTTGCGACCTTGGTTTGATCCTGGATTGGAGCAGGTATGTTTCTTTATACACCCGTTACACATGTTTCTTCTTTGTAAATTGCTCACTGGTAAACTATGTGAAGATGGAGTGGATGTCGGATCAAGGTCACAATAGGGAGATGGCGCCACTATGTACATTCCTAGTTCAGCCTCTATGATGTCACTCCAGCTGTCTTATGTGTGGTTGCCTTTCTATTTTCTATATCATATCAGATGGTAGCTTAAAGTAGGCTGAAAGTAAAGCAGAATGCGCACTAAGGCACATTCTGCTTTACTTTCAACCTGCTTTAAGTGATCACATGTCTTTAAAATTGGAAACAGGCTATTAGGTAATGGATTAAGTGGTCACATGTCTTCAAAACTAGGACCAGTCTATGGGGTAAAGGGTTACAACTGCATCAGGGTATCCATACCAAAAACAGACAAGACAATACAGTTATACTTTTTATTTGACTTTTTCTCATGTTTTGAATATTTTTCTATATTCAACAGCTAACAATCATGTTCTCAAATCTTGTATGATACAGAATAAAAACCCCATAGTGGAGCTTGATTTTTATTATAATTTCAATAAATTGTTGCACATGGCAAATACATGTAATAATGAAAATAATTTCTATGCGTGATCTCTTCTATAGTGGGATAAAGGAACAGCATGCACAGATGGGTATTTAACTCTTTGCAAGTTGGGTAATTGTTTTAGTCTGCAATATTTGTCGTCTGCTATTGTTCTAAAAATAGATTTTTCTAAATTTCTTTTAAAAACATGGTCAGAATAGCAAACAGTTTGATCCTGATGAGACGCCGCGTAATGCGGCGTCTCATCAGGATCCAATCTGTTTGCAAAGGTAATCACTTTGGCAGATATATCCGCCGCTAGAGTGCAAAGAGTTAAAACAGTCAAGCCTGTTTTGAGCAGCATTCAGACAAAGCAGACGGATGTCTTAACAATTACCCTATTACTGTGCCTCGAATTTATTCTTCTACTGAAGAAAATAGTTCCACTTTAAACAATCAACCAAATGAGACATAAGAAATCTTTCCTATATCCCAGCAGATGGTTGCTTAAAGCAAGCTGAGAGTAAAGCATATTCTGCTTTACTTTCAGTGGTCACCTGTCTTTAAAACTAGAAAAAAGTTATGAGGTAAAGGTTTAACACATTACCCCATAGACTGTTTCTAGTATTAAAGATAGTTGGCCACTTAAAGCAGATTGAAAGTAAAGCAGAATGCACCTTAATGCGCATTTTGCTTTACTTTCAGTATGTTTAACCCATTACCTCTTAACCTATTTCTAGCTTTAAAAACAGGTGACCACTTAAAGCAGGTTGAAAGTAAAGCAGAATGTGCCTTAAGGCACATTCTGCTTTACTTTCAGCCTGCTTTAAGCTACCATCTTCTAGGATACGGAAAATATTTCTTCTGGTACATATTCTTGGCTGTATAAACTGGAACTTTTTTCTTCAGTGGAGGAATAAATTAGAGGTGTAAAAAGGCGTTTTTAAGGGGTAATGGGTTAAGCAAGCTACCATCTGCTAGAATACAGAATATATTTCCTTCGGTACATGTTCATGACTGTATAAATTGGACCTATTTTCTTCTATGGAGAAATAAATTAAAGGCGTAAAAAGGCATATTTATGGGGGGAATGGGTTAAGTATTCTCCCATCTTAAAGATTGCTATTATTTGAATACTGGCAAAACAGGGTTGACTGCAAATGGTCAAAAAGTGTGCAAAATTATCTCTGTGCTGTAAAGTGAAGTAAAAAACATCTCTGATAGAAAAATCATGTGACAGTTTGCAGACAATTGCTGTCCATAGATTTATAGCAGGGTGGGTGGGGTTACTTTTTATGCATTTAATTTAATTAATTCCTCCAATGAAGAAAGTATTTCCATTTTATATAGGAGTGAATGAGCAACATCCAAAATATTTTCTATATCCTAGCAGTTGGTAGCTTAAAGCAGACTGAAAATAAAGCAGGATGCACCTTAAGGCGCATTCTGCTTTACTTTCAACCTGCTTTAAGAATCACTTGTCTTCTAAGCTAGAAACAGGCTGTGGGGTATAGAGTTAAAACCCAAAATGAATCAAAATGTTGTTTCACTGACTGAACAAACTGTAACATGACTTCCCTTGCTAATTGTTTTGTAAGTGCTTTATGAAAATTGTTGCAATGTGCCTGAGGATAAAACCTCAAATGAAGATTTCATAACATCTTTTTCTCCTGAACTTAAAATCTAAAACTCTAGATTTGGATGTATTGCATACATTACATCAACAGTTTTTTTTTATATACAGTACTGTGAAGTCTCTTTCAATCAACACTCAAAATAATTCTAAATTTCTGGCTTTAAGACTGGTGACAACCTAATGCTGAAATATCATATTCAACCCTAGTGATGTGTATTCTGGTCATGTACCATGCAAAATGTGAATGGTACACTTGTACTGCACAAACAGTGCAGACCCAGATCAGAGGGTTCAAATTGGAGACCTCTGATCAGGGTCTGCACTGTTTGTCATTTTGCACTTTATTGTTAAAATCAACCCTAAATAGGTAAAAATGTGTCCTGCAATATATGATTAAAATCAACCCTAAAATTTAATAGTCAAAAATGGACTAGAATTGGTTGGAAATTGGAATTGTCCATTAAAAGTTTCATGGGTGAATTTGTACTGTTGTATCTGCATTAAGCTGACATCTGCCCTTAAAACCCACATTTTGTCAACCAACCAAATCATACAAGAACAGAACATACATGCTTACTTCTGAGAAAGGATGTATATTTCTATATACATATCAATTTTAATATAATATACATGTACATGTATATAGCAAAGAGCACCTCTCCAAGATAAAGACAAACCTCCAATATATAAATTATTATATACAGTAAAACCTCTCTATTACGACCACTAAATTGTGTTAAGTATTAGTTGTTTATGACAGGTGACTGCTAAAAGCAAGGAGACAGTAAAACAGAAAGAGCTTCTTTAAGAGCTTTCTGTTTTACTGTACCTTGCTTTAAGCTGTCACTTGTCTTTTATAAAATCAATTAGCCTTCGTTTTAATGACTGTAATAGGGAGGTTTTACTGTATTGATCTGAATGAAAAGACGAAACACTCAATAATTATGTAAGAAAGACATCTTGCGCAGACAATAAATTTATGCTGCTTTGCTTCATTTAATGATTCATAATTACAACATGTCAATAAATACTTACTGCTTTCATGTATCAAATATTTATTTTAAAGGCGTTTATTTCTGTCACAAAAGAATACATTTAGCCACTATGTGCCAAAAAAGCCACCGTATTGACAAATGTGCTACCTTGCAAAAATAGATGTGTGATAAAAAAGGAACTTGCTAAACATTGTAAATTCTATTGCAAGGGAGATTACTCAAGGTATCTCAATTTCTTAGCAGTTGCATATTATCTCCCTTGTCTAGTAAGGAGACCTACTGACAGCTATTTAGCACCAACACCTGTTGGTTTGCAGCTATGACTAGAGGATGAGTTGTTTAGTTTTCTTACACATGTAAAACACAGTCTTTCTATTAAGGCAAAGGGTTATTAACCTATGAATGCCTGTAGACAATCAATGTACTTCTGGAATTCGGATCACGACACAGATCTGTCATTTTTTGGGACAAAAACAAACATTTACAGTCAAACCTATGTTGAATGATCAATCAAAATTATAAATTAGCAATCTTACAAGCAGGTTTCTGTTTGACGCAAGAAACCTTAGTTATAATGTGTAATGCAAACACTTGTCAGTCCAAAACTGTCCTAAACGAAATAAAAACTGCATGTAGTTCACAAAGGTCAAGGTCCCCAAACTTCGTACAGACAAACTTATGGACAGACAAATGGTAACACTGTATGCCCTGTGTTAGGCAGGTAGCTGTCTTTTTAGTTTTTACCCATTACCCCATAGCCTGTTTCAAGTTTTAATAACAGGTGATTACTTAAAGCAGATTGAAAGTAAAGCAGAATGTGCCCTAAGGCACATTCTGCTTTACTTTCAGCCTGCTTTAAGCTACCATCTCGAAGAATATAAAAAATGTTTCTTATAATACATATTAATAATTGTTTATATTAGAACTATTTCACTCCATGGATGAATAAATCAAAGGCATAAAAAGGTGTATTTATGGGTTAATGGGTTAAAAGAGAATTCCATGTTCCTTCATTAACTTGTTGCTCAACATAGGTTTAACTGTATCGGAGTCTCTTCCATATTGAATTTTGAAGATTTAATTAACACAGAACAATGTTCTGTGCTTGAACAATCATATACATGTATGTCTTTAGGAAGCTCCTGCTTCTTCAAATAAGTTTATCTGTACACATGTAATATGTACCAATATTGTACACATGTAATAAATACTAGTATTGTACACATGTAATAAATACCAGTACTGTATGAACACAAGTCTGTATACAATAAAGTGGATATTTCAAATACCCAACAAGCTATTCACAGGTATATATAGTAAAACTTGTGTTAAGTTGCCAGTATTTAAAGAAGCATGAACATCTTTAAATGCTTAACCCTTTACTCCATAGATACGCCTTTTATACATTTTGATTAATTGCTACACTGATGAAAATAGTTCCATTTTATACAGTCAGGAATGAATGGGCAACATAAGAAATAGTTGCTTTATCTTGGCAGATGGTAGCTTATATAATATAGCAGGCTGACAGCCCGAAGATGCGTTCTACTTTACTTTCAATCTGTTTTAACCCATTGTATGCTGGGTAATATTTGGTGGCCATTTTAAAATGTCGTCTGCAGCGGGTATAACTCAAATATTTGCAAAAGATTTTAGCAGTTTCTGATAGAATATTGACTTAGCTGCAAACAGTTTTGATCTTAGATCAGGCCCCACAATGTGGGGCCTGATCTCAGATCAAAACTGTTTGCCTAGAGGTACGTACACCTTAAAGTGTATCACGCATAAAATGGGTTAAGAAGGCACCCTTCTTGAAAACTAGAAACAAGCTATGTGGTGAAGGGTTAACACAAGTTTGACTGTACGTGCATTTGGTCTATAATTAATCAACAATAATCAATAGTCAACTGTGGAATAATGGAACTTAACCCATTACCCCATAAGTACGCCTTTTTACGCCTCTAATGTTTTCCTACACTGAAGAAAATAATTCCAATCCCAACTATAATGAATATGCAACAAAAGAAATATATTCTATATTCTAATAGAGGTAGATTAAAGCAGGCTGAAAGTAAAGCAGAATGTGCCTTAAGGCGGATTCTGCTTTACTTTCAACCTGCTGTAAGTAGTCACCTTGTTTCAAAACTAGAAACAGGCTATGGGGTAATGGGTTAATAAAGTGAAGGCACATATTTTATCACATGACCTAGCTTAATGCAAAAAGGGTCAATAACTTTCACAGATCTTTTCTTTTATCAATACATTGTATATCAAGTTTTAGCCTATATTTCATTTTACATAATATGACCAATTCTTGACATAAAAAAACACTGTCCAAACACAAAAATGTGGCATCTATAGATTTTCTTCAAATATTACATTAATTAAAGATTGCAATGTTACTTTAAACTCATTGAGCCCTAGTGACGCATATATGCGTGTTTAAAAACCAAGTGTACCTGTGAAGAATACACTTGTCCTATGCAAACAGTGAAGTCCCTGATCAGAGGGCTCCTGCAGGAGCCCTCTGATCAGAGACTTCACTGTTTGTAATGTTGCAATTTATTACCAAAACAACCCTAAATAGTCTAAAATGGACCAGCCTTTATTGAAAACTGGAATCGTCCATTGGAAGTTTCAGGGGATAACGAGTTAACACAGATTTGACTTTTGCTGCAGGGCTACAGCTAAGGGGAGTATTTCAAAATCTAAAATCCTCATGAATATTATCAATCCATTGTACCATGTAACAAGAAACATATCTTTGTTTACATTACTTAATAAAGTGTTGAATCTGAATCTGAATCCTTATGACCCTATCAAACTCTACGATGTGACTACTCAGTAGTTGCATCGCTCTGCGACGATTCTACTGAGTAGACACAACATAGGGTTTGATTAAGGCATTTTGGTGAAAAACTCAAAACTACTGGTAGTGGTTCCCACTCTCTTATTTGGAGCCCCGATGTTATAAATAAGGTGGTAAGACAGTTATACATCATGTCGTATTTATTATGCACAGTTCTAAAATAATCAAACATTCAACTGACTAGCGACAGTGCACCTACATCATTCAAATGTTGAATATAAAATGTACATGAATATGGGTTGTTATGTACATGAATAATTTTTTTTGTATGTACATGAGTATGATTTTTTTCTGGTAGTTCAAGTATATAATTATGTAACTGAGAGAAAAATGTACAGATCGAAAAAATTCTGCTTAATGCTTCCTAGTTGTAATGTAAGTTTGAATTATGCATACAAAATTAAACAACTGAGATTTCCTACACATGAAATTAAAAAGAAATCTAAACCTTGATAGCAACTATCACTACTATGCTGACCCTCATGAAAGTTTGACGGTATTTTGAACAGCTTATATTCAGGAGTTCCATCTCAGTTTAAACCATTACCCCATAAATACGCCTTTAATTTATTACTCCACTGAAGAAAACAGTTAAAATTTATACAGCAAAGAATTTGTACCTCAAGATATATTTTTTTAATCTTAACAGATGATAGCTTAAAGGAGGCTGAAAGTAAAGCAGAATGTGCCTTAAGGCGCATTCTGCTTTACTTTCAACCTGCTTTAAGTGGTCACTTATCTTCAATACTAGAAACAGGCTATGGGGTATTTGGTTAAATTGGACATTTCTATCTCAAAGTTTCTAGTTTATTTGTCATAATACTGTGAAGCAGCACAGTCATAATACTGTCATTTTCCTAACTACCGGTACTTCCTATCAATCTCAAGAGGCAAATCTACTAGGGGCATGCCCAGTTCTACTGAAAGTCCCTTCAAATACACAATTTAGGGAAATCTTGACAAAGCACACCTGTTCAGTCACCATTTGATAACAAGCCTGGCTATATCTGAAGGCATGTGACTGCTTTATCCCATTACCCCATAATCATGCCTTTTATATCTTTAATTTATTCCTCAACTGATGAAAATAGTTCCAATTAATTGACATGAATATGTACCATACGAAATATATCAGATGGTAGCTTAAAGCAGGTTGAAAGTAAGACAGGAAGCACCTTAAGGCATATTCTGCTTTATTTTCAACCTGCTTTAAGTGGTCGCTAGTCTTCAAAATGAAGAAAACAGGCTATGGGGAAATGGGTTCTGCAGACATGTAGCTGAGACTGCATTACTTTTATTCAGTATTAAGCTTTTGTCTTGAAGAATGGCCAAATTTGTTATTTTAATTGGTGACTGTATACAGTTTAAAACTTTATTTGTAATGAAGTCAGATTACGATTTGAAAGGCTATATACAAAAGAAACTAAACAAAATCAGCTTCTAGTTTCCCAAAGAATAAGACCTGGGTCAAAGGTTATAAAGTGTTTGAGCTGAGTCTGAGTGTGTTCTCAAGCATTTGATTGGTCAGATTTGAGCCTAGGCTCAAATCTGACCAATCAAATGCTTGAGAACAACTTTAGACTCAACTGAAAAGCTTTATAACCTTGGACTCTGTGTTTATGGAACTTTATGCACCACAACATTTTTCACCATAGACAATCACTTAACATTAACACAAAACCATGAACACCATTAACAGAAATATAACACATCAACAGAGATTCTTAATATCTACTAACAATCAGTAATGCAAAATGGCATTTTTTTTAAAAAACTTCAAAAAGATTGCTTTTTTCTAAATTTCCAAACTATAAACAATAAGAGTTGTCAGATAAACAACAAAGTTCGCCGGCAGCCCATTTCTAAATTTAAAAGCAGAGTCTGAGGTCAAGGTCACAAGGTGAAAACTTTTTACCTGCATGGAAAGGTATTGTCCATATACACATGCATGCCAAATATGAAAGCAATACCTCAAGGATCAAAGGAGTTGTAGGCATTTTTCAAAATCTGAACACAGATTTCGAAATGTAAACTCGGGCACCATGTCCAAGATCATGGTCACAAAACGCGGGCCCTTTATAGCTCAAGGTCCAGGTCACAGGGGTCAAACATTTTGCGTGCATTTTTCAAAAACTAAATTACCGGGTGACAACATAAGCTCTCCTGGCTATTCATCCGGCGAGCTATAAAGTCCTGTTAAAGGCAGAAGTACATCTTAAGTATGTAAATTTTCTTAACACTTAAACATAATTTCACTTATCTGAACATGATCACTGACTTAATTACGATAGAACACAGCCCAAACAATCAACAAAGAATGTATATCTATATACCTGGTATATGAAGAAAAGAAAATAAAATCAAAGAGAACAACAGTCTGCAGTATACTGAGATTGTATCATTTATTATGGTAGTCTTGAGATTTCTTTGAACACATAAATCCTACCCTGCTGTTTAACCCATTACCCCATAAATATGCCTTTTTATGCCTCTAATTTATTCATACACTAAAGGAAATTATAGTTCAATTTTATAGTCATGAATTTGTATCATACAAAATATTTTCTATATTCTAACATATGGTAGCTCAAAGCAGGCTGAAAGTAAAGCAGAATGTACCTTAAGGAGCATTCTGCTTTACTTTCAACATGCTTTAAGTGGTCACCTATCCTTCAACACTAGAAACAGGCTAAGGTGTAATGGGTTAAATTATATAGGTACAACAATCAAACCTAGGTTAAACTGACACCTTTCAAAACTACTCTGGGTCCGAGGTTATAAAGCTTTTGACTTGAGTCTAAAGTCGTTCTCAAGCATTTCATTGGTCAGATTCAAGCCTAGGCTCAAATCTGACCAATCAAATGCTTGAGAACACACTCAGAATCAACTAAAACACTTTATAACATCGGAGCCTGGGCTCTCTGAAGACATATCAGTATAGGAGCTTTCTGTTTTACTTTTATCCTGCATTCAGCTGTCATGTTCTACACCATAAAATTATATGATAGAATACTGATCATTCCCATTCTTTTGAGCGACTGATCAACACAAGTATTACTGTATAGTTTAAAGACAAATGTCAATATTATTCATACAGCTAGAAACGGCATCATAAGAAATTTTTTCTATATCCTAGCAGACGGTAAATTAAACCTGGCTGAGAGTACATGTATAACAGATTGGGCCGAAGGTGTACTTTATTTTACTTTCAACCTGCTGTAAGTGGTCACCTGTCTTCAAAACTAGAAACAGGCTATGCAGTAAAGGGATCTACAAACTTCTTTATTTAAATGTCACATCGGACAGATTTAATCCTTTCTGTGTATGACAGGACTCAACATTTGTTAACGATGTAGACCTAGATCAGAGGGTTCCTGACAGATCAAGCCCTCTGATCAGGGTATGCCCTGTTTGTCATAGTTTTAATTATTTTGACAACAACCCCTTGAGAGCCATTGTAAATTGATCTTGGGGGAGTCATTGAAAGTCAGCACAGTAAAGTTTAGATGATTTTGATTGTATGAATCAATAATCAGAAATCACAGTTGTTGTGTTAACCTACTCAGAAAGTACCGGTAGATTACATTCAGGAAGGGGATGGTTTCAAAGTCTGCTTTGCTTGTAGAGAATACACACTGAAACAATACCAGAACTATTAATCCATTCACTTTCCTTGTATTGTTTGCAAATACATGTAGTCATCTGCTTTAACTCTTACAACACCTGTTTAAAATATACTTATTACATTTGCAAACAGTGTATAACCAGACCAGAGGGCTCCTGTAGGAGCCCTCTGATCAGGGTCTGCACTGTTTGGTTTGCTAATTTAGAGCAGTATTCATTACACTACCCAGAATTCCATGGAGACTGGTTCACATTTTGGTAATTAAAATGTTCCTCAAGGGAACTTAAAAACCCAAAAGAGTTACTTAGTGTTGAAAGAGTTAAATTTTGAGATTCAAAGTTAGTGTGCTTTGCAACTGGCATAATGAAGTATGTGATCACAATGCTCATCTGAAACTCTGCAGTAATTAACCCATTACACCTCAAATATTCTATATTACACCTTAATTTTATTCCTCCTCTGAGGAAAATAGTTCCACTTTATACAGTCATGAATATGCACTGTAAGAAATAGTTTCTATATCCTAGTAGATGATACCTTAAAGCAGGATGAAATCAAAGCAGAATGTTCAATAAGGTGCAGTCTGCTTTACTTTCAACCTACTTTAAGTGGTAACATTCCTGCAAAACTAGGAACAGGCTATGGGATAATTAGTTAAACAGAGTTTTACTCACACCACAGTTTCAGTCACTGAGTGAGCATGATTATTCTCTACAAGCAAAGTACAGATGATGAAAAATTGAACCAAAAGGTTGCCAGGAATTAATCAATGGTAACTCTTTGGGATTACAAGTCGAAACGTCCTCCTTCTCTAAAACCACCCCCTCAGTGATTCCAAGATATTAACAATGTCAGCCAAACTTGTGTTAACACTTTCCTCCCTGAAACTTCAAATGGACAATTCCCTTTTTCATTTTAGTCTAATCCATTTCCGACTTTTAAGGGTTGTTTTTGTCAATGTTTTACATTATGACAAACAGTGAGCCCTCTGATCTGGGTCTTCAGTGTTTGCATAGGACAACTGCACTTTTCACATGTATACTGTTTGAAAAGGAAGCCTATATGCGGGACTAGGGTTCAAAGGGTTAAACATTTTCCTCCATAACTTGTTTTAGGTGTGTCCTGTCACTGCATGCCACTCCTGCGGGCTACATGTACATGCAGATCCATACTGGTGTAGACTACTACATGTACAAATATTCATTATTTTCCTATTACATGTACCATAGTACAGTGGAAAGCACTGCCATCAGATGTTGAGCTGACTGGGGACTGGAATCAGTTCACAGTCAGCAACATTTGTCACGTTAAACCATGAGTCCTGAAATGATGTTTTTATCCTGATTTTATCTTTCCACACTAGAATTTTAACCCTTTTATCTTTTACCCTCATCTTTTAACCTTTCTTATTTCTGTTTGTAGGCACTTGGCGCGCAACTGCTTAAAATTACTCTCTAGGTTGTAAAGCAGAAATCACGAAATAGATAGATTAAGACAGGTGGCCGCTTTAAAGCAGCATAAAACGGTCTTTCATATTAAAATTGTTATTATTATTATTATTATACCAGATTCATATAGCACTCTTTTCACACAGGGGTAGTGCGTTCAAAAGCACTTAATATGATACTTAAATCAAGACAAAAGAAAAGCAGAACACTCCTTAACGATCAACTTTCTTTAAGCAGTCAGCTGCTTTGAACACAATACATGTATAACCCTAAATCATGTATAGGTGATTTGCACTTTTAACTATAGAGGAAAAAGTTAAACCGAGAAATGATATCACTCACAGAAATATCCCTCTATTACAACTGCTAAATGATGGTGCATCATCAGTGGCAGGTGGCTGCTTTAAGCAAGATGAAAGTAAAGCAGAAAACTCCTTTAGGAGCTTTCTGCTTTACTTTCATCCTGCTTTAAGCTGTCATCTGTTTAAATTACCATCAATTACAGTATGTAATCTGTTTAAATTACCATCAATTACAGTAGTCTATTTTTCAGTGATTATAGTAGAGAGGTTGTACTGTACAGGGGTCATGATATGAAACATGTTTATTTGCCCAGGGTGTTGTCACATCTTGTTATGACCAACCAAAAATTGTCTTTCTCTGTTTTCCTTTAATTTCATCTGTCTAGACAGATTTTAAGTGAATAATTGTTGTCTTATCTGATGAATTAAAGAATAATACTATATAGTAAGTTGGCTGTAATAAAATATGACAACGGGGGAAATCTGTCTGCTCAGTGCACTGTGTTAAGCTGACATACAGTACAGTGGAGAATCTGTTATTCTTTCCCGTTTAAACGCAAACGTACGCAAACGCAAAGCACTAAAACGTAGAAAAGTACAACTTTTGGACAATTCTGATAATTCTTGTTTATCTTGGTGGCAAACAGTTTGGAGCCTGATAAGACGCCGGGTAACCCGGTGTCTGATCTGGCTCCAAACTGTTTGCACTGCAAATAATAGTTTTAGCGTAAACGCGTTTATTGGGAAAGAATAACAGATTCTCCACTGTAAAACCCTCTATTACAACCACCTAGTGAAGGCTAATTATGTTTAGTGTTTAACCCATTACTCCATGAATACACCTTATTACCCCTTAAATTTATTCACTGAAGATTTTTTTCCACATTTACAAGCCCATATTATGGCAGATAATAGCTTAAAGAAGCCTGAAAGTAAAGCAGAATGCGCCTTAAGGCGCATTCTGCTTTACTTTCAACCTGCTTTAAGTAGTCACCTGTCTTCAAACTGAAAACATGCTATGGGGCAATGGGTTAAATGGTAAACCATGCTTGAATAAAGACCAAAATTGAAATAAAAAGACATATCTTCACTTTCAATTTCCAATATACTAACTCTTATCTGGAGACCTGTTAGAGATTGAATTTAGACAATGAAAGATTATAGATGTATGGCATGTACATGTATTCTTTTTTGGAATAAATTTGGTCTGAAATGTGGTAAACAGAGATCAAAATTGAAACAAAACAGGTGGCTACAATCAGATCCATAATTAACTGGGTTCAGGACAATAAAGACATGATTTCAAACACTCTATCCTGATACCTCTTTGGTGACTCTAATATATTTAAGCCAACTCATAAGAAAAAACACTCTTAGACATGGCAAACTGTGTAGACATAATATCCATGAAAGCTCATTCTAACACTTCGAGCACCCCCCTATATCAACAAAGAAGGGACGTATCTGTGTTTGATTTCTCAATAAAACATGCACGCCCTGTAACGTCTTAATGTGACGTCATATGGCTTCGAAAATGTGTACGCCAAGAAATGTAGCGCCGTTGCTTCAGTCAAATTGTGGTTAAACTGAAGTGTTAGAATCGAAATAATAAATTAATACCAGTGTTTTATCATGCAATAAAACACGGGTATTCGTTGAGATGATGATAATTAAATCATTCGGCCTTCGGGCTCGTGATTTAATTACTACGCATCTCAACTCCTACCCCTTTTTTATTGCCACGGTAAAACGCTGGCATGAATTTATTATTTCTTAAGTATCTGACCAGGGTCTACAGTGTCAGCGAGTAACATAGCATTGACTAGGGCAGTTAATCTTCTTTACCCCATAGATACACCTTTTTATGCTTCTAATCATTCATACACTATGAAACGCAATCTCCAACTAGGAAGCCCTGAACATGAAATAGAAAAGGCATTTTCACTTCCTTTCTTGGTGGGAGCTTAAAGTAGGCTGAAAGTAAAGCAGAATGCTCCTTAAGGAGCATTCTGCTTTACTTTCAACCTACTTTAACTGGTAACTCATTGAAAACTGGCTATGGGGTAATGGGTTAAGGAGCATTCTGTTTTAATTTCAACCTGCTTTAACTGGTAACCACTTTGAAAACAGGCTATGCATATCTTAGTGGAAAACAGTTACTGATCCAAGTCTACACTACATTGTAAAAGATTCTTTTTTCTCATGTCATGGCTTGTTTAATACTTAATAACAGTTCATTTACATGTATATATATAATGGCAATACATTACTGAGACTTTATCACTAAAACATTTCAATTTTGAATGTTAGCTTTTCTTTCCATTTAGTGTACAACAAACCCCCTCTATTACGACCACTAGATTATGTTGATCATTTAAGGTTTAACCTGCACAGTTGCTTAACTCTTTCCTCCCTGAAACTTTAACCCATTACCTCATAGCCTGTTTCAAGTTTTGATAATAATTGACCACTTAAAGCAGGCTGATAGTAAAGCAGAATGCGCCTTCAGGCGCATTCTGCTTTACTTTCAGCCTGCTTTAAGCTATCATCTGCTAGGATAAAGAATTTTTATCATATAGTACACAATGATAACTTAATAAATTGGAATTATTTTCTTCTGTGGAGGAATAAATTTGAGGCGTAAAAAGTCGTATTTATGGGGTAATGGGTTAAATGGACAATTCCAGTTTCCATTTTTGTC
The DNA here is from genome assembly GCA_922989275.2 of Gari tellinella. Classification (NCBI taxonomy): domain Eukaryota; kingdom Metazoa; phylum Mollusca; class Bivalvia; order Cardiida; family Psammobiidae; genus Gari; species Gari tellinella. The sequence continues at coordinate 62,139,445 of OV277858.1, forward strand.
TAGTCCATTTCTGGTTTTTAAGGGTTGTTTTTGTCAATGTTTGGCATTATGACAAACAGTGAAGACCCAGATCAGAGGGCTCCGTAAGGAGCCCTCTGATTTGGATCTTCACTGTTTGCATAGGACAAGTGCACTTTTCACATGTTTACTGTTTGAAAAGTACGCCTCTATGCGTGACTAGGGTTCAAAGAGTTAAAGCAAGGTGAAAATAAAACATATAAGCTATAGTACTTTCACCTCGATTTAAGCCGCCACCTACCTTTTATACAATAAAATAGCATTCTTTTTCTTCTTTTTAGTGTCAAAATAGAAGGGTTATACAGTAAAGCCTCTCTATTACGACCACTAAAACAAAAGCTAATTGATTGTATAAAAGACAGGTGACAGTTTAAAGCAGCAGACACTGATGAGACACAATTTAATGCTACGTCTCATCAGGGTCTACACTGTCAATGTATTCTTTAGTAGACACTAGGCTTAAATGGGTTTACTAACCAATATTTTGCCAGTTCAGCCAAAAAATAAGATTTCCAGCTAATCAGGGGGCTCAAGATACGGAATGAATTTTCGAAGGTTAAATCATTTTCTCTATACCAAATCCTATGTTGTGACTACTCATTAGAATCATCTCAATGAGCCAATTCTAATAAGTAGTCACAGTGTAGGGTTTAGTGAAAATTAAGGCACACACATTGGAGAATTTTAGTTAGCCCCTTAACTGGAGTCCTGGGGTCCGTTTCATAAAACTTCGTACGACAAATGTTGTCGCAAGTCAGATTATAAAAGTGTTAATTATTATTTATTTCTCCATCTAATCCTGTTTTTTGATATCTTTTTTAAATCGTCTTGAAAAGACAATTCCAAAGAGATGTCACAAGACATGATTGTCGTACAAAAGTTTTATGAAAAGGGTACCTGAAATCCTTACTATTACAGATCCCTAGTTGTTTTAAAAGTATGGTGACCATCAATTCACTTTACAAATGTATAACAGTGTACAATCGAAACTCTATACTTCGAACGAAACTCTATACATCGAACTCGCTTAACTCCAACTAACCAGTATTTCATTAGTTAAATTTCCATAAATCGATCTTGCTTAAGTTAAACATACCCCAATTTCAAAGTTAAACCGCCGCTAAGCCACATTTTAACTTTGAAATTTGGGGTAAATTCAACTTAAGAGAGTTCAACTTATTGGGTTTCCACAGTATTTATCATTGCAGGAGACATTTTTTTATGTTAACACATTTTCTGTCCAGTTTTAAAGGCTATCAAGATTGGGATTCATTAGCAGCCATCGAGGCTCGCTTCTGTCTCTCTGCTTCTAGTCGTAGCTCTTTCATTCGCTGGAGTATAAGCCGGCGCATCACCTTGTATTTGTATTTTAGTTGGTCCTGATATTCTTCCTCCTCCTTGTCCAGCACTCGCATAAAATTGTTGAGTTCTGGCACACAGAAGGCTTCCCACTGGAAAACACAAATTAACAGGCCCAAGGTTATAAAGCTTTGAGTTGAGTCTGAGGCTGATCTCAAGCATTTGATTGGTCAGATTTGAGCCTAGGCTCAAAATCTGACCAATCAAATGCTTGAGAACAACTTCTTGCTCTACAATGCTTGTCACCAACACAGAATATAATAATACATGTAAATGTTTATCTCTGACTAAGCCATGCTAGGTCACATTGTTTATGTTCTTCTTGTGTATACATATATATATATTAATACCACGATACGATATAACACTGAAGAGCCGTAATGGCGATATATGTTTGTTACTAGATTATTAATTAAAAATTATATACATAAAGGCATGTGAAGTCATTTTATTTAATTTTTCCGATATACATTAATTTTATATATATTGTAACACATCAAAATTTAAGGATCAATTGATGAATTATTATGAGTGATAATGTGAACAAGATTACTGTACGTTATACTCACATCAATCTCACCGGCTTCGTTCTCCTGTAGCACCAGTCTGTGATTGGACAGGTTCTCAAGCTCCCACTCCACACAGATCACCAGCGGACATTCTTGGTCTTTTATCCGTCGTAGTTTTGCTAAAAATGAAACATTTTCGCTGCTTATATTTTCGCTGCTCCAGGTTAGTCTCATCAAAAACCAATTTCAGTATGTCTCCGACAAACTCTATCAGGGCTCGAATTAACACTTTTACCCCAAAAACCCCTTTTTGTATCTTTTAATTAATTCCTTAATTCATTCATCAGGTATGGTACTCCTTCAAGCTGTTGTTAGGATGAAAATGAACAAAGAAACAAGCTTTTTCTAGATTTTAAACCAGAGTTGTGGCCAATGTTGAATTAACTCTAAATGACCTTGATTTGTCTGACACGACCCAAGTGAACTGAGTTAAAGAGCATATCATCGGTGTCGTTCGAATCGGACGAATATCAACTTTTCAGTTGATTGCTACTTACATGAAGAGAGACCCTAAGGGTTTGTAATGATGTCGATGACACGACTTGTTTAACATCAGTATCCAGCGATTTTTCACTGCATATACGACATTTTTGACCGGTCAAATATTGGAACCAATGGAAATACGAGATATGCTCACATTACTATATCTCATCTGTTTTATTGGTTATCAGTACCGATATTATCGCATTCGAAGCGGGAAAATATACATAATCGAAAATAGCAAAAATCCATTTTTTGCAGAATTGCATATACGTCCTTTTCGACCATAACCGACGATATTAAGTTTAGTACACATGCCAAATATGAAGTCTCTCTCACATGTAGTTCCAGAGTTATGGCCAATATTAAATAAAACTTTTTTGACCTATGAGTGACCTTGACCTTTGTTGGACATGACCAAAGTGTACCATGCTCAAGAGCTTCTTGACTTGAGTACTCATTCCAAATATAAACTCTCTATCACATACTGTTCCAAAGTATGTTCTGGTATGGCCAATGTTAAATTCACTGTATTTACCTCTAAATGACCTTGACCTTTGTCTGACATGACCAAAGTTGTACTGAGCTCATAAGCTTCTTGAGGTGAGTACACATACCAAATATAAATTCTCTATCCTATGTAGTTTCAAAGTTATGGCCAGACAGACAAACCAAAAATAATATATGCTCCGACTAAGTCATGCGGGGGCATAAAACGTTCTCAAAATAAAAGAAAATAAGGACTTTACAACAATGTCTGTGCAATATTTTTTTTTATAAACGATCAATAGCACTATCGGCGATAGTAAGGTATAGCCATTGATACAGTACCACCAACCTTGCTACTATTGCAATTAATTGGTCCAAGGTTATAAAGAGTTGGAGTTGAGTCTGAGATCATTATCAAGCATTTGATTGGTCTGATTTGAGCAAAAGCTCAAATCTGACCAATCAAAATGCTTTAGAACGAACTCAGACTCAACTCAAACTGAAACTCTTTATTACCTTGGGGCCAGTCTTTTTACTTACCTATTTTATTGTTTTTGAGTTCCTGTTCATACAAGGCAAATTTTCGGGGATGGTCCAAAATGTGGAACTTTTTCAGTAACAATGCTATCACCTCCTTCGTTGGCTGGTTACTGAAATACACAAACAGACAGACATATAAATGCCATACATACTACAGCAGACTTTTATTGTAACACTCTAAAGACTATTGATATATACATAATTATACAGTATAACCTCTCTATAGCGGCCACTATTTTTTGTTGATTATTGGGTGTTTAAGGCAGGTGACTGCTTAAAGCAAGGTGACAGGGAAACAGAAAGCTCCTTTAGGAGCTTTCTGTTTCACTGTCACCTTGCTTTAAGCTATCACCTGTCTTTTATACTATGAATTGTCCTTCGTTTTAGTGGCCGTTATAGAGAGGTTTTACTGTAGTTGAACAATAACACTAGGCTATTTAACCCATTACACCATAAATAAACTTTTTTATGCCTTTACTTTATTTCTCGTCTGAAGAAAATAGTTCCACTTTATACAGTCATGATTATGAACCGTAAGAAATACTAAATCCTAAAAGGTGGTGACTTAAAGCAGGGTGAAAGTTAAGTAGAATGCGCCTTAGGGCGCATTCTGCTTTACTTTCAACCTGCTTTAAGTGGTCATCTGCCTTCTAAACTAGAAACATGCTATGGGATAAAGGGTCAATTTGATACTACTCTATTCCTGACATCAGACAAAATAACCAGTATCCCTCACAAAATCAAGAGAGACAAAAAAGAATCATTTAATGACCTGTAGTGGAAGAAGGTATCAAGATTTTGGCAGATTGTCATGGGTTATCGTGCCATCTTGTGTGCCTATGTTCTCATTTATACACAAACATCCTGCCAGAACTAACCAACCTTCCATAGAGATAAGTATCCCAAGTCTTAGGCTGGCTGACTCTAGACTTTATATATGAACTGGCTGATAGTTTTTCATAGGGTTTTAGACATCAAAAAAACTATCTTCATTTCTTAAACTACCTTCATTTTTATAATGGTCTTTTTACCCTTTACAATTGAGGAAATTAGTTTTTAAATACTTTAATCAGTTACCCCATAGGCTCTTTCTAGTTTTAAGAAAAGTTACCACTTAAAGCCTGATTTAAGCTACCATCTGCTAAGGTATTGAATTATTTCTTCTATGGAGCATATTCAAGACTGTATAAATTGGAACCATTTTCTTCTTGACAGCTAGAGAAGGGAGAGGATACAGATAACGGGGGCATGATGCCCTACTCTTATTATACACAGAGTTCTCAGGTTCTTTCTGATGCCCAGACTGTTACTTTAACCCATTGTATGCTGGGTAATATTTAGCGGCCATTTTAAAGTGTCGTCTGCAGCGGGTATAACTCAAATATTTGCAAAATATTTTAGCAGTTTCTGATAGAATATTGACTTAGCTGCAAACAGTTTTGATCTCAGATGAGGCCCCACAATGTGGGGCCTCATCTGAAATCAAAGTTGTTAGCATAGAGGTACACCTAAAAGTGTATCCCGCATGAAATGGGTTATACCCACTGATACATCAGACCTCGGTTTATGATACAGTCTCATCCGAAGGACTTGGTTTGGCAAGGGATCTAACTCACTACCCCTTGTATTGTAGTCAAGTGCTTTACCACTCGACCATGTCCGCCAGTACCTGCTTAAAGTGGTCACCTGTCTTCAAAACTAGAAACAGGTGATGGGTTAATTATGGGTTAAAGGTATGTGATGTATAAATGTGTTTTTGCCTCAGCGGCCAGAGGATGGGCATGTTGCCACACTATCACAGGAAGATGGCTCTGATGTCTCCGATAACAGAACAGAACAGAAGTTATGCTGTTACTGTAATCCTTTCCTCCGTAGAAGTACCTTGTCACATCTCTACTTAAATCTCTATAGAAGTACCACAAAATCTTAACCCATTATTCAATAGCCTGTTTCTACTTTTGAAGATATGTGACCACTTAAAGCAGGTTGAAAGTAAAGCAGAATGCGCCTTAAATAAGCTATTATCTGCTAGAATATAGCAAATATTAGTTATGATTTTTGTTTGTGACAGTATGAATGGGAACTATTTTCTTCAGTGTATCAATATTTGAAAGGCGTAAAAAGGCTTATTTATGGGGTAATGGGTAAATATTAGTATTCAATGATGATTCTGAATACAGGTGGCAGCTAATAATACAAGTAGAAAGCTTAATTTCTGCTTTACTTTGTCTCGCCTTTTACATACTTAAATAATCATATGTGATTTGCACTGTTGACTTATCATAGTGGAGGAATGTGTTTAACCCATTAATACGCCTTTTTACGCCTATAATGTATTCCTACCTGCCATCACACTTGAAACATGACACAGTCGAGACTTGATACCTCGAACTCGAGTAATTTCGAACATATCCATGTTTCAGGGTTAACTATGGCTATGCCACATTTTGACATACGGGCATGTTCGACTTTGGCGAGATCGAATTATCGAACGTCAACACATGAAATATCATTAGAATCAAGTTCGAAGTTTCGAGTCTCGACTGTATATTGTTACTTATATGAAAATGAGAAGAATTTATATAAGTTTGAACCAAACTTGTTTTCTAATCCCTATATTTATATGTGAAATTGTATGTATTGTCAGTCATGACTGTATCTATTTTGAAATAAAAATACTGTTTAAACTAATGTATTCCTGTACAGAAGAAAATAGTTCCAATTTATACTGTAACAAATAAGAATCATAAGAAATATTTTCTATATTCTAGCAGATAATAGCTTAAAGCAGGCTGAAAGTAAAGCAGAATGCACCATCAGGCACATCCTGCTTTACTTTCAACCTGCTTTAAGTGGTCACCTGTCTTCAAAACTAGAAATAGTCTATGGGATAATGGGTTAAAGCATAATATGCTTTTGTCATCTGCAACAACTGATTGCTTATCAAAGCAGGCTGAAAGTAAAAGCAGTGTGAAATACTTTCATCAGATATCATTGTTTATAGCTTACGTCACAAGTTCAACAATAGATAACAATAATCTTGATAGGTCGCCTTCATCTCCCTGAGGAGTAAAACAAAGCATTCATCTTATCCTGTATTCTCCCATGAAGGATAGACAAATAGATATGAATGAGAGATTAATCTACTGATTATTACAGTATGTGAATCATCACAACCACCTCAAGCATTCATTCATTCATGGAAAAGCTGTTCAAATTGATTCTCTTGAATTGCAAATGTACCAATTTACCTTGCCGTTATATCCCATTAAAATTACCCCATAGCCTATTTCTAATTTTGAAGATAGGTGACCACTTAAAGCAGGTTGAAAGTAAAGCAGAATGTGCCTTAAGGCACATTCTGCTTTACTTTCAGCCTGCTTTAAAAATCCATGCATCTGCTAGAATATAGAAAATATTTCTTACAGTGCATGTTGTTGACTGTATAAATGAGATCTATTTTCATTAGGAGGAATAATTTAGAGGCGTAAAAAGGCGTATTTATGGGGTAATTGGATATACATGCCTCAATCCTCATACCTTGTTTTATGCATTTAATTCATTCCTTCACTGAAGAAAACAATCCAGTTATACAGTTGAATATAGGTACCAACAAAAGAAAATATTTCTTATATCCCAGCAGCTGGTAGCTTAAAACAGGTTGAAATTAAAGCAGAATGCACCTTAAGGTATAGTCTACTTCATTTTCAACCTGCTTTAAGTGGTTATCAGTGTCTTCAAAACTAGGAAACAGGCTATAATGCCCCCAAACCCTTAGACACTAGTGTAGAAATAGACATAAAGGCATCCCCTGGCATTATGACGTACATGTAAGTTTTTATATTTTATTGCATTGAATTTATGTTTCATGTTACCCATTACTCTATGGCCTGTTTCTAAAATTAAAGAATAGGTGACCACTTTGAGTATGTTGAAAGCAAATTAAAGCAGAATGCTCCTTAATTTATTAAAGTAAATTCTGCTTTACTTTAAACCTGCTTTAAGCTATTTTAAGTCTAACTGCTACAATATGGAAAATATTTCTTATGGTGTACAATGTCGACTTAAACTTTATTTCTGCCTTAAACTCATGGTGTCAAAGAGAGGATTCTTAAATGTCAGTAGTAATGCCATAGGAAATTGTTCCCGATATAAGTGAGAGAGAAAATGATGGATTTGTGCAGTTTACTCCCCCTGGATAATTGATTCACAAGAAAGAAGAATCAGTGTAAGTGAAGTACTGATTGATAACATTATCTACAAGGAGAAAGCTGCCAAAATCCAAATACATGTAGCTCATATATAGCCAACTGATTCTACACGAAAGACATTATTCCTTCCCAATACAGTAAAACCTCTCTATTATGACCACTAAAACGAAGGCTAATAGATTGTTTAAAAGACAGGTGACTGCTAAATCAAGATGACAGTAAAACAGAGAGCTCCCAAAGGACAAGCTTTTTAACCTTATACTCCACAGATTATAAGATACATCTTTTCACATGTTTAATTAATTCCTCCACCAAAGAAAACAGTGCTATTTTATACAGTAATTTATGAATGACTGTGCAACATGAAATATTTCCTATATATATATCCTAACACATGGTGGCTAAAAGCAGACTGTAATACATGTATACATGTAATTATAGAAGTATAGTAAAAAAAAATTATTTGGGGGGGGGGGGGGGGGGTGTTAATAGATAATAAAGTATGTGTCAAGTACCTGTGTATATATCCTAACACATGGTGGCTAAAAGCAGACTGACAGTAAAATAAAACGAGAGCACCACAAATGATAACTAAAATTAAGTCTGTAAACAAGACCCCAGGTCTTCATTGGCCATTATCACAAGAACTCCATGCCTGGAAGTGTTTGGATAATACCCAAATGTGAGTAATTAGTTATCAATACCCATGAGCAGTATAGACCGATAAAAACTTCCTAGACTGCAGTTCTCTTATTCATATTGAATATGTAATTTTGTTCTGTTTTAAAAGTCCCTTTTAGAAAACTGATCAGAAAATGGTGACTTAAAAGGAGCGACCAGTTTGTTAGTAACCATTGATTCAAAGAATGAACCAATACTGCAGACAGACTGATCCTGATCTACACTGTTGGTAAAGGTATCTACTCAGTTTCTTTAGGATTAACCCTTTCAACCCTATTATATTTCTCTTGTTGGTATTTATAATCCTTTTGGACTATTCTAGAACAAGTATTTTGAACCAGTCTTCTGTTACATTTTTGGTATGACAACAAAAACCAATGAAAATATCAAACAGTGTAGACCCTGATCAGAGGGCTCCTGTAGGATCAGGGTCTACACTGTTTGCATATGTAATCAGTAATCTCTACAGCGGGCTGGAGGGGTGAAAGGATTAAAGACTGCCTGAGTCTGTATTTTTAAACCTTATTCCATCATGGTATTGACAGGGGTTTAAAGTGGTTAAATTACATACCGTCATCCAGTAATGTTAACCATAATGACTCTAAGCGTGAGTTGACTAACATTTGCCATCCATATGGATCCAGAACCAGTGATAATTTTAGAAATCAGATGAATGATTCCTCGGGATGCACATTCTATAAAACAAGGAGTCCTTGAGGTGAAAAATTAACCCAATATCCCATAACTTGTTTCTAGTTTTGAAGACAAGTTACCACTTTACATAAAGCAGGTTGAAAGTAAAGCAGAATGTGCCTTTAGGCATTCTGCATTACTTTCAACCTGCTTTAAGCTATTATTTGCTTATGAGTAATAGGTTAATAAAGGTCAGAAAAGCTATGGGTCCATGGGACTGGCAACTTTTTAAATAATGAGTCCCTGGCAAATTTAATGAGTATAGGACTCGGGATGCACAGTTAAAATTATCACTGCAGAACAGATGCCCTGTTAATACCTGGCCTCTTACCGGATCTAAACTATTTGCCACTTGTATCATTGTTTCTTCAGTTAATATGCCTATAATCTAACTATGTTAAAAGTAAAATAGACAACCCATTTTAAAGCAGATGGTACTATAGTATACAGAAGTCAGAAAGGGATAATTGAGTGTTTCAGGTTATTTTTTCATGTCACTTAAGTGTCACCTCTAATCATGTCATACCACCATAATGTACCCATTCATCAGACTCATGCAGTCCTCTAATGTTTTCTGTCTCTCTGCTACTGTTTTAAAAATAGAATTTTCAAAATTTCTTTACAAAACATTAGGTCAGAGTGTCAAACAGTTTGGATTCTGACAAGATGCTGCGTTACATGGCATTTCATTAGGATCCAAACTATTTGCAAAGGTATTCATTGTGATACATATCTGCCATTTTAGCATGGGAAGAGTTTAAGCCATTAACTTCCACCTGTAAGGGCCTAAATAAGAAACAATTATAATTAAATTAAAGACTTCTCCTAACAATCATTTAAGGAGTTAACTAACAGACGAAAGCTAAATGGTTTTCAAAGATGAAAGTAAAGTAATGTGGATAAAAAGCTCCAAAAGGAGCTTTCTGCATTACTTCATGGTGCTTTAAAGTTACTTAAAGGACAATGTTGTTTGGATAAGAAATTGAATCCTCTATTATAACAGCTATTTTCTCTATTTTTTCCACAATGTCCTCTTGTTACTGGGAACAAAAGGTGCGACTGCAGCAGTCTCCTATAACTCATTCCTACATAGCCCAAAAAACACACATCCTCTATATCCAACTGTGCTTAATTTAACCCTTTACCTGGTAGCCTGTTTCTAATATTGAAGATAGGTGACTACTTAAAGCAGGTTGAAAGTAAAGCAGAATGCGCCTTATATAAGGCGCATTCTGCTTTACTTTCAGCCTGCTTTACTTAGCTATAATGTGCTAGAATATAGAAAATATTCCCTATTATATATATTCATGACTGATTAAATTGGAACTATTTTCTTCAGCGGAGGAATAAATTCTATCCGCTAAAAGGCGCTTCTATGGGGGAAAGGGTTTATAATGTGGTGACCGTGACTTTAGCGTGTTGATAAATGTTTATTAAGGTTACAGAACAACTGGAATAGATCTGTTTTATAACAGATCTTACAATCAAATTATGTCTTAACCCATTGCCTTAAGGTACATTCTGCTTTACTTTCAACCTGCTTTAAGCCCAATCTTCTAGAATATAGAAATAATTTTTACAATACATATTCATGCCTGATTAAATTGAAACTATTTTTTTCAGTGGAGGAATAAATTACATGCACTAAAAGACGCTTCTATGGGGGGGAAGATTAATCACCTGTAACAGAGGGAATCAATATAACTAATAAACAGGACACCTTTCACAATTGTTAAGAAGGCTGGCAAACAATAATGGCCAACAGTTGTACTCCCCATCACACGCTGACAATGTTATTAACTCTTTGCATGCTATAGCGGTGGATATATTTGCCACAGTGATTGCCTTTGCAAACAATTTGGATCCAGATGAGATGCCGCGTAACGCAGCGTCTCATCAGAATCCAAACTGTTTGACACTCTGACCATGTTTTTAAAAGAAATTTAGTAAATTCTATTTTTAGAACAATAGCAGACAACAATAAAAGTTGCAGACGAAAAAATTACCCAGCATGCAAAGAGTTCAGATTCCTCCTCCTTTGCAGACTGAACATTCCAACGCAGTGAACAGTGATGCCTGTATTAACTCTTTGCATGCTGGGTAATATTTTCGTCTGCAACAATTGTCATCTGCTTTTGTTTTAAAATTAGATTTTTTCAAAAAGGGTCAGAATGGCAATCAGTTTGGATCCTGATGAGACGCCGCGTTACGCGGCGTCTCATCTGGATCCAAACTGTTTGCAAAGGTTATGACTGTGGCAGCTCTATATCTGCTGCTAGCGTGCAAAGAGTTAAGTTAATTTTCAATGGATTTACATAAAGAAATTGAACCCAATCCGCATTATAAAGCACCATAATAGACGCCTTTCCTCCGTCTTAAACATTAACACCATGTGATACTTTTTAACCCATTACCCAATAAATATGCCTTTTAATGCCTTTAATTTATTTCTTTAGTGCAAAAAAATACCACTTTATACAGTCTTGAATATATGCCCCAGAAATATTTTCTATATCCTAAGAGATGGTAGCTTAATGCACATTCTGCTTTACTTTCAACATGCTTTAAGAGGTAACCTGTCTTCAAAAATAGAAACAGGCTATGGGGTAAAGGATTAAGAAGCCACTCTCTTTTCAACATAACAATCTTACACAGACTTCACTCTATTGCTAAAACTTAACTAATCTTTCTAATAGAATTAACTCTGCAGCGGATATATCCACCACAGTGACTGCCTTTGCAGACAGTTTGGATCGAGATGAGACGCCGCATATGGGGGCGTCTCATCTGGATCCAAACTGTTTGCCATTCTGACCCTGAATTTAAAAGAAATTTTGAAAATGCTTATTTTAGAACAGTAGTTGCAGACGACAAATGTTGCAGACGAAAAAATTACCCAGCATGCAAAGATTTAAAAACAACAGCTGCCATGGCAACAGGGTCAACACAATCCAACAAGCCCGGTTGAGTTAGCCTGAACCTAATTTACTTGTACGTATTTACGTATTCAATAAACTTTTTTTTCTGCCAACATTCCGAAGGCCTACTGCTTTTCAATCATTTCCCCTACCATGGCTTCTGTTCGGTGCCAATAGCAATATTTACCCTAATGGTTTTTGTATGCCGATAATGCAATGTTTACAACACTCCAAGACACTGGGAACCAACTACCTGACAAGATTACGTTTTCTTTCAATATTTGTAGGTGCAAGATGTAAACACAATCTGATGATAATTTTTTACTAGAAAACAACAAATTCTGTTATCATAACAAGAGGTGCTTCAAAGCACACACCTGCATTTATGATGAATAAAATATAATTTGAATGTCTGACAGACAGACCGAGATGTCAATGTACATCAAAGTTGCTCTTCAATGTGTTTTTTGAATAGTATTAACCCATTACCCCATAGCCTATTTTAAGTTTTGAAGACAGGTGACCACTTAAAGCAGGTTGAAAGTAAAGAAGAATGTGCCTTAAGGCACATTCTGCTTTACTTTCAGCCTGCTTTAAGCTAAAATTTACTAAAATATAGAAAATATATTTTATCATACATATTCATATCTGTATAAATAGGAATTATTTTCTTCAGTGGATGAATAAAATAAAGACGTAAAAAGGCATATTTATGGGGTAATGGGTTAAGATGAACAGCCACTACATTTTGATAATAACTCTATATATACATGCATTTACATTATGCAGGGCTTGAGATAAGAGGAAGTAAATGGAACAAATTCAACATAATTATTCTCACTTATTTTAGCACAAAATCCTACTAGATTCCACTCGAAGAGACGATTCTAAGGAGTAGTGACACCATAGGGTTTAATGCAGAAAAGAAGAATTTACTTATTGAAATACTTCCCTTGTTATTGAATATTTTTGTTCTGCATTAACCAGCCATGAAATATCCCGTTTCTAATTTTGAAGACACCTAACCACTTAAGGTAGGTTGAAGTAAAGCAGCTTTAAGATTATTTGTTTGATTAAATCTACATCCGTTTGTTTTAATTTACATCTGTTTCTGCCAACTTGAGGCTAATTGGATGTCCCAGAGAGAGGAAAGCTGATACAGCTATTGCTAAAGAAACCCAGGGCGATGCCCTTAACTCTCTTTCCATTAAGAGCCCTCTGTTTCTTTTACATGCCCTGAGTGTATAGAACTGATACATGGGACCTCAGTTTTTTAAGTACCACTCTGTCTTAAAAATGGAACTGCATGTATTTTCTTCAGTAGAGGAATAAAGTGAAGCTGTAAAAAGGTGTATTTATGGAGTTACTATATAATGGGTTAAGCACTCCACTTGTTTAACCAACTATCCCATAGCATGTTTCTCGTTTTGAAGACAGGTGTCCACTTAAAGCAGGTTGAAAGTAAAGCAGAATGCGCCTTAAGGCGCATTCTGCTTCACTTTTAACCTGCTTTAAACTACCATCTGCTAGAATACTGAAAATATTTCTTTTAGAACATATTTGTAACTGTATAAAGTGGAACTATTTCTTCAGTGGAGAAATAAATTAAAGGCACAAAAAGGCGTATTTTTTGGGGTAATGAGTTAAGAGCCCTCTGTTTCTTTTACATGCCCAGTGTATAGAACTGATACATGGGACCTCAGTTTTTTAAGTACCACTCTGTCTTAAAAATGGAACTGCATGTATTTTCTTCAGTAGAGGAATAAAGTGAAGCTGTAAAAAGGTGTACTTATGGAGTAATTATATAATAGCTTAAGCACTCCACTTGTTTACTAGACTGCCATTCATCTTCTTTCAACCACTCTATACCAGTAAAGCAAATAAATCAGTTTTCTTTGTTTTATCATCATTTGTCATAGGTTGTTAACAATGGAACTCTACTACTTCAGGAAACTTTCCATGAATGTACTTCCTTGCATACTTTCTCTGTATGAAGATAACATATCCCACAGAACACACAAATCACCTTTAATCATTATATGCAAAGTGGGCAAGATATTCTTTCCATTGAAACAAAAAATTAACCCATTACTCCAGAGAAAGGCATTTTTACACATTTCATTTATCAGGGCTGCCATTTACCCGGATTTTTCCCAAATTTTTGCATATTTATCCTATCAGATGGTAGCTTAAAGTAGGCTGAAAGTAAAGCAGAATGTGTCTTGAGCAGTATTCTTCTTGACTTTTAACCCGCTTTAAGTATAAATCACGCTTGAAAAATAGTAAATTTGGAAATCAACTTATGGCAGCCCTAATTTATTCCTTCACTGAAGAAAAAAGTCATGTTCCATGAAAAAATATTTTCTACATCCTAGCAGAGTGTACCTTAAATCAGACTGAAAGTAAAGCAGAATGTGCCTTAAGGCACATTCTGCTTTACTTTCAATCTGATTTAAGTAGCAATTTGTGTGCAAAACTAGCATCAGGCTACGGGATAAAGAGAACAATGGTACAGATGGTTTGAGAACCAAACAGATAATATAAGATTGACTGTACATTCTATACTCAGCCAAAAAAGAAAGTACCCCTGTTTTACATTGACTTTACATTAAGCAAGTTTTTTTTAAAGCTCCATATCTTTTAAAGTACCATATGATAAATCCCAGTTTTGCTTGAGATTTTAAAGGCTCATACGTTCAACAATGCATTCCAGTAAAAATATTCTGCTTAAACGACACATTTAACGAAAATGAAACACTTAAAAAATCAAAGGGAGGTAATTTGATATTATGAGACTTTCTAGTCTTAATAACCCTGTGAATATTGTAATGAATGAAAGTCTAATGTGATTTTATTTTCTTTAAGAAAAAGTTCTACCTGCTGAATATGAGCACCATTGTTTCTCTCCTATGGAAAACATTTCTAAGCAAAAATGTTGTTTTCAAGAAAAAGAGTTATGGACCTTTTATTTTCAATACAATGAGCAAGTTATTTAGCAACAATGATTTCATGTCGTCTGTAACTTTCTATAAAAGTAAAATCAAATACAGTTTATTTATGAGACGCTGGTAATTTAGAATACAAAAGTGGGTACTTTCTTTTTTGGCTGAGTATATATCTATCATCATTAAACCCAATTTCTTGATTCAAACCCACAGGAAAACATAGGAATTCAGGTTTTCTTTGCTGCCAACAAATTTGCAGATAATATCTTATCACTACAGCAAACAGGTAGTAGCTGGGTATGGAGGCAAGACTTCATGGTGGTTGGTATCTATGGTTTAGTAATGTTATTTTCTGAAATATTTATTCAAGCTAATGGTTCTCTTATGTAAGAGTTAATAACCTTGTAGTTTTTTGTTGGCATGTTGGCGGCAGGCAAAAGAACAAAGTACAATCATACCAGCTGCAAAGCTCCAGACAATAGGGAGTAAACAGTAAACTGAACAAATCTAGTATATTTTTTTCACTTACTTCGGCACCCTATGGTGTGACTACTCATTTGAATCGTAAGGTTTAATGTAGATATAAAGATTTTAGTTTTTGAAATACTCCCCTTATCTGGAGTTCTGTGACATACCCCATTAAAATTTACATTGCTACAGTGGAGAACGTTATTCTTTCCCAATAAACGCGTTTACGCTAAAACTATTATTTGCAGTGCAAACTGTTTGCCACCAAGATAAACAAGAATTATCAGAATTGTCCAAAAGTTGTTCTTTTCTACGTTTTAGTGCTTTGCGTTTGCGTACGTTTGCGTTTAAACGGGAAAGAATAACAGATTCTCCACTGTACCAAGTACAGTAAGTGTAGTGAAGACAGGTGCGTGGTTACCCATTATTCCATAGCATGTTTCTAGTTTTAAACACAGGTGACCACTTAAAGCAGGTTGAAAGTAAAGCAGGATGGGCCTGAATGTGCATTCTGCTCTACTCTCACAGCCTGTTTTAAGCTATTATCTTATAAGTGCACTATATTGCAAAATGACAAACAGTACAGACCTTGATCAGAGCTCCAGATAAAGGGAGTATTTCAAAAACTAAAATCTTTATTTCTGCATTAAACCCTATGGTGTCACTATTCATTAGAATCGTCTCAAAGAGACGATTCTAATGAGTGGTAACACCACAGGATTTGGTGTTGAAATGAGTGAGAAAATGTTGGATTTGTTCAGTTTACTCCCTCTTATCTGGAGCCCTGCTTGATCAGAGGCTTCTACAGGAGCCCTCTTTTCACCATCTACACTGTTTACATAGGACAAGTGTACAGTACTCTTCACAGGTACATTGTTTGTGAAGGAGACCTATAAGCATCACTTGGGTTTAATAGGGCTCCAGATAAGAGGGAGTA
Organism: Gari tellinella; assembly: GCA_922989275.2. Classification (NCBI taxonomy): domain Eukaryota; kingdom Metazoa; phylum Mollusca; class Bivalvia; order Cardiida; family Psammobiidae; genus Gari; species Gari tellinella. Next base: position 62,155,753 of record OV277858.1, read on the forward strand.
AACTGCACAAATCAAACATTTTCTCGCTTATTTCAGCATCAAATCCTATGGTGTTACTACTCGTTAGAAACGTCTCTTCGAGACGATTCTAATGAGTGGTGACACCATAGGGTTTAAAACAGAAATAAAGATTTTATTTTTTGATATACCCCCCTTATCTGGAGCCCTGGTTTAATCGGTTATTTAGGATCCAGTTACAGAGATTCCTATGTATATAGTGTGATCAGACGAAGCTTTGAAACATGAGCCTAGTAAGGATTGATACAATCAAAAGGGTAGGTAAACCAGCAGTCTCTAGTCATGATAAGATAATTAGTGTGGATACATTCAATTTACACAGATCACTGACCCCTAAATGTCAATCTACTGGATGTTGACCCTTCACTAAAAGTACAAAAGGCAGTTGCCTATCCTCTGTTAAATGAATTCATTCAGATAAACAGAACCAACCTGTCTCATCATTGTACCCTATTCACCCCTTTCCCTCAACGCTTGTTTTCACTGCTTAACCCATTACCCCATAGCCTATTTCAAGTTTTGAAGATAGGTGACCACTTAAAGAAGGTTGAAAGTAAAGCAGAATGTGCCTTAAGGCACATTCTGCTTTACTTTCAGCCTGCTTTAAGCAACCATCTGCTACAATATAGAAAATATTTCTTATAAAACATATTCATGACTATCATGAATTGGAATTATTTTGTTCAGTGGAGGAATAAATTAGGTGTAAAAAGGCATATTAATGGAGTAATGGGTTAACTCATTGATGCCTGGATATTGCAATGAACTCTCCCTATGTTCTTGCTGGAAGATTTCATTTTAAATTATACAGGGGTGATCTAAGGACACTGTAATGTTGTTTTCCATACAACAAAACATTTCATATGCAATAACAAACAGTGCACACCCTAATGAGAAGCAGCGTTACAGGTCTACACTATTTGCCAATGCCTCCTTTAATAGACACTAGGCTTAAATGGACTCATTACTCCATAAATCAGGGCTCCAGATAAGGGGTAGTTTTCTGAACAAATTCAACATTTTCTCACTCATTTCATCACCAAACCTTATGGTGTCACTACTCATTAGAATCGTTTCGAAGAGACGATTCTGATGAGTAGTCACACCAAAGGGTTTAAAGCAGAAATAAAGATTTTAGTTTTTGAAAAACTACTCTTATCTGGAGCCCTGATAAATACCCCTTTTTACAAATTTAATTTATTCCTCCACTGATGGAAATAGTTCTAATTTTTATAGCAATAAATATGTAGCATAAGAAATATTTCCTAGCAAATGGTAGCTTAAAGCAGACTAAAAGTAATGCAGAATGCACCTTATAAAGGTGCATTCTGCTTTACTTTCAGCCTGCCATAAGAGGTCACCTGTCTCCAAAACTAGAAATAGGACTTGGCAGTTTTACAAGGCTAAAAAACTTAAGCTGATTCAGCTCAGCTGCAACATTGGCATATATAATTCACATATCACTAAATTTTGTAAATTCACATGTCACTAAATTATGTAAATTCATGCAGAAATGCTGTCGACACGCTTTTCATTTAAATGTAACTGGAAACTGTGAAATGTGGTAAAGAGAAATGCTACTCTATATCAGGCCACAGGAAACATTCAAACCTAACAGTTCATTTATCATTTAACCCATAGCCTGCCCACTTGACTAGTATTTGGGAACAGTTGTAATCCAGATCAGACGCCACATAATGCTGCATCTGATCAGGATCTAAGCTGTTAAATTTGACACTTGTAATCTTTACACGATTGTTTCTTCAAATTTGTTTCCAATTAATTTCAACACAGACAATATTACCACTATTGCTAAGCACAACTTGCCTTACATTTGCAAACAGTTTTGATTCAGATCAGATGCAGCGTAGATCCGAATCAAAACTATTTGCCACTAATCATCAATCTTTCTTTAGTCTAAAAAGCTTAAAAACTAATTTTGATTTATTTTCGCAGACAATATATTTAAAAGAGATGACAATTCAGCATGATAAGGGTTAAGATACAGTCAACGTTGTATTAGGTGATCACTCAATAGAACATCCATATGGGAAGTAATAAATACATGTGTTTGCTTTATGCAGAATAAGAATAAGAAAGAGAGCCCCTACAGCAGCTTTCTGCATGATTTTTATCCTGCATTAACCCTTTCCTCCCTGAAACTTTAAATGAACCATTCCAGTTTTGACTTTAGTCTAGTCCATTTCTGACTTTTAAGGATTGTTTTTGTCAATGTTTGGCATTGTGACAAACAGTGAAGACCCAGATCAGAGGGCTCCTTTCGGAGCCCTCTGATCTGGGTATTCACTGTTTGCATAGGACAAATGTACTATTCACATGAGCACTGTTTGAAAAGGATGCCTAAATGCGGGACTAGGGTTCAAAGAGTTAAACAAAGACCTGCCTTCATGCTACTTTAGTATTGCTTAACCCTTTCCCCCATAGAAGCGCCTTTTACATATTTAATTTATTCTTCCACTGAATAAAATTAAGTTTCAATTTACACAGTCATGAATGTGTTTTATAAGAAGTATTTTCTATATTCTAGCAGATGGGAGCTGAAAGTAACGCAGAATGCGCCTTAAGGCAAATTCTGCTTTACTTTCAACCTGCTTTAAGTAGTCACCTAGGTTTAAAATCAGAAACAGGCTATGGGGTAAAGGGTTAAAATAAGTATGTTGACTGTACGTGTTTTTACTGCTTTGTCCTCTTCCCTGCCAAATGTCTACTATCTTCAGGCCTGCATTTTCTTTCATATTAAGAATTTAGACATTTTATATCGGAAAACTTGGACCTATTGCTGTAAGATAAAAGCAATTTGTTCAAATTTTAAATTATGATAATTACAGCACGGGGTGTCCCAAGTTTTAGGACATTAACTCTTTCACCCCTGAAACTTTTAATGGACAATTCCAATTTCAAAATACGTCTAATTCATTTTTACTATTTGGGGATGATTTTAACAATATAATTCAAAATGACAAACAGTGTAGACCCTGATCAGAGGGCTCTTTAAGGAGCCCTCTGATCAGGGTCTTCATTGTTTGCATAGGACAAGTGTACTCCTCACATGTATGCTGTTTGCAAATCACGCATTTATGCGTGACTGAGTTCAAAGAGTTAAGGGAAATAAGTTTTGTTACCTGTGTGCATGTATGGACCGTACAGTATCCCTGGGCATGTAGAAGGAGATGTTTTGTGTGTTCTGTTCCACTATGTGTTCACGAGTGAGCACTTCATATATTGAGGGGGGCCGGGCACCCAATGACATACTGATGGGGCGCACCAAGTTGAGGACGACCTTGATAAACCCCTGGAATGATTCTTTGTTTTCTTCATCATCTCGCTGAAATTAAATATATACACTCTTTGCATGCTGGGTAATTTTTTTCATTTGCAACAATTGTTCTACTGTTCTAAAAATAGAACTTTCTAAATTTCTTTTCAAAACAGAGTCAGAGTGACAAATAGCTTGGATCCTGATGAGAAGTGGCATTTTGCGGCATCTCATCAGGATCCAAACTGTTTGCAAAGGCTATCATGGTTTCACTGCCAGCATGCATGCTATGTATTAACGGATAAGACATCTTTATAATTTAAATATATTCCCACAAAGGGCTCCAAGATATTGCCACTGCTATTTTAACCCTTTACTCCATAAAGACGCCTTTTTACACATATAAATTATTCCTTGACTGAAGAAAACAGTTTCAATTTATACAGTCATTGTGGGCTTCTCAAGGACTGATCTGATTAGGGTCTCCACTGTTTGTTATTTTGCAATATAATTATTGCAAAAATCAACTCTATAAATAGTCAATAATGGACTAGACTAAATTTGATAAAAGGAATTTTACATTAAAAGTTTTAGTGGTAAATGGTCAACGTACCAAAGCGAAGTTTGAGCCTGGTATGAGATTATTGAACTCTGCTAATCTCTTTTTCAGTTCCTCCCTGTTCAGTGTGGCCTGACTGGGCTTGTGAGGTAACTTCTCATCAGGTATCGTGCCCGACTGGTACCCTGAATCTGTCTCATCCTTCTCCTACAAACAGTCAATAATAAAACATAATAATAAAACATCATTATGATAATAATAATTAAAATTTAACCCTTTCCCCCCATAGAAAGGCCTTTTAGCACATTCAGTTTATTCCTCCGCTTTACTTTCAACCTGCTTTAAGTAGTCACCTATTTTCAAAACTAGAAACAGGCTATGGGGTAAAGGGTTAAATTAAGCGGGAACACATTTGCAACTAGAGGGATGGCTTTGTCTGTAAGACCAATATGATGCCCCAGTCGGCAAAAATTTGACTAGGTTCAAATAACTGTAAATTTGTAAAACATTAGAGCAGATTAGAACCCTGTTGACATGCACATCTATGGTATGTGTGCGATCACTCTGCTAAGTTATGAGGCTGTAGCTTGAAAACTGTAGGAGGATTTAGCCGGACAAAGAATGTTAGTTGTATGTGGGACGGATGTTCTCTTTAGTACATTCTCAGCTTAAAAATTACCCCATAGCCTGTTTCTCCATTTTGAAGACAGGTGACCACTTAAAGCAGGTTGAAAGTAAAGCAGAATGTGCCTTATGGCACATTCTGCTTTACTTTCAGCATGCTTTAAGCTACCATCTGCTAGGATACAGGAAACATTATTTAACGGTATCACTATGTTGCACATTTATTACTGTATAAAATTTAACTATTTTATATGGCTGCTGAAATCCAACAAGAGAGCTAAACTGACACAATATAATTATGGAAATCCCAAATTAGATGAATCAAGTGCCACATTATTCAGGAATTTGTTGGGTGACCTAGGTGGCAATTAAAATGCAAGGTAGAAAATCTGCATGAATGCATGTTTAAAGAGTTTCATAAATTTTTTATCATCTTTGTATGAATAAAAGAGCGGACAAATGTAAACTTACAAATTTTCAGTGAAAAAAAGATGCATCAGTCCAAATCACCTCTATATAACTGTGTCTAGGCTGAAAGCAAGATATAAGTAAAGCAGAAAACTCCTCTAGGAACTTTCTGCCTTACTTTCATTTTGCTTTAAGCCTGCCTCTCCAGGTTTCAAAACTATAATTGAATATAATTCAAATTCAGCACTTAAGGTGGTTCGACAGCGGGCGGCCCGCATCTCGAGTTCCGGAAATGCTGATGACTCTCACCTGATCTTTGCGGCACGTGCTTATAGTAGAAAATTAAGATAAAGAAAAGTTTGATCTTACTCAGTGTCTGCTCTGTTAGCGCAGTGGATACGGTGATAGACTTGCAATCCAACGGTTCTAGGTTCGATTCCCACTCGGTTCAAAACTTTTTTTTAACAAATTGTCTGATTTTAGTGACTAGTCATTTCATAACGCAGTGATCAAAGGACACTGGCTATGTTTAGTCAAGTAATAATGAATAATATCAGATGCAAGTATAGTCAAGTGACAGCTAAATTTGTGAGTATTTATAGCCTATATGACAGGTGGCAGCTTAACACAGGACAAAAATAATGCTAAAAGATAGATCCTAAAGGAGCTTTTATGCATTACTTTTGTTATGCATTAAGCAGTCACTTGCCTTTAAAGATCTACAGGCTACCGTTTTCATTGGTCCCTTATTACAGGTTTGACTTATGGTATTATTTAGAGCTGACGGCATTTTAAAGTTGAACTCAAGGGAGGTTACTCGTTTTGTGTTTACATTTTGTCAGAATTTCAGGAAATCATGTATAAAATGTAAATTCCACTGTAGATTTTGATTAAATTTTTGTGACTAGTAGAATTAAGTTATATCTATCTAATAAGAGTAAAATAAGTGTACGTTAAACAGCTAGATTTTTTGTAATTTGAGATTTTCAGAATTTGACTTTTTTTAAATATTGATATTTCCAACAAATATGTCATAAAATACTTTTGTTTGCCCAATATCTTATAGTCTATGTACAGTTTACTTGAATGTACAGAAATTATTGAGTTATATCATTTTATAAAGAAAATATTCCTGTTTATCAAACGAGAGCACCGCAAACGGGTGCTGGACGCTCGACTTTCATATACTTGAGACAGCTACATTTTTCAAACTTAAGAATGTGTATGGGTGTTTAATGCCCTATTGATCATAGAAATTTGTAAGCAACAACAACTCAAACATACTTGGACAGTCTACATTCCATTTAAATAAACTATAAGTCAAAACAAGGACAATAACTCTGGAATGGCACATCCCGGATCACCTTTCTTGTTTGAATGAGTTGCCCGTTTGATATAACACAAGTATTTAAAGTTTCAAGTTAATACCTTTGACAGTTATTAAGATAGTTCAATTTACAAGTTTTAAGTAAATAAATCAAGGGCAATTACTCTAAAATTACAAATCATAGAGTAACCTACCTTGTTGTAATGAGTTGTCCTTTTGATACTTAACAAGTATTCAAAGTTTCAAGTTAATATCTTCCATAGTTATTTAGATATATTAATTTATAACTTTTAAGTAAATAAAACAAGGGCAATAACTCTGGATACACAAACCTCAGGGTTACCCTGTCTTGTTGTAATGAGTTGCCCTTCTGATACTGAATAATTATTTAAAGTTTCAAGTTAATATCTTTCATAGTTATTTAGATATGTTAATTTACAATTTTGAAGTAAATAAAAAAAGGGCAATAACTCTGAACTGACAAATCCCAGAGTTACCTGCCTTAATGTAATTAGTTGCCCTTTTGATACTGAATAACTATTCCAAGTTTCAAGTTAATATCTTTCATAGTTATTTAGATATGTTAATTTACAATTTTGAAGTAAATAAAAAAGGGCAATAACTCTGAACTGACAAATCCCAGAGTTACCTGCCTTAATGTAATTAGTTGCCCTTTTGATACTGAATAACTATTTTAAAGTTTCAAGTTAATATCTTTCATAGTTATTTAGATATGTTAATTTACAATTTTGAAGTAAATAAAAAAGGGCAATAACTCTGAACTGACAAATCCCAGAGTTACCTGCCTTAATGTAATTAGTTGCCCTTTTGATACTGAATAACTATTTAAAGTTTCAAGTTAATATCTTTCATAGTTATTTAGATATGTTAATTTACGATTTTTAAGTAAATAAAACAAGGGCAATAACTCTGAAATGAAAAAATCCCAGGGTTACCTGTCTTGTTGTAATGAGTTGCCCTTTTGATACTGAACAATTATTCAAAGTTTCAAATGGATATCTTTTATAGTTATTGAGATATGTTAATTTATAGTTTTTAAGTAAATAAAACAAGGGCAATAACTCTGAAATGACAAATCCCAGGGTTACCTGTCTTGTTGTAATGAGTTGCCCTTTTGATACTGAACAACTATTCCAAGTTTCAAATGGATACCTTTGCTAGTTATTGAGATATTTTATTTACAATTTTTAAGTAACTAAAACAAGGGCAATAACTCTGAAATGACAAATCCCATGGTTACCTGCCTTGTTGTAATGAGTTGCCCTTTTGATACTGAACAACTGTTCCAAGTTTCAAATGGATACCTTTGATAGTTATTGAGAAATCAACTCTTACAAAAACCTTAAGCAAAAAACTTAACCGACGCAGACGCTGACGCAGACGCAGACGCAGACGACAGGGTGACGACAATAGCTCGACTTTTTGAAAAAGTCGAGCTAAAAAGGAGCTTTTTTCGACAAAAGGTCCTGTCAGAAAAAAACGGCACTGTAACTTTTTTTTATTTTAATGATTTTTCACTCTCCATATGGTATATTTCAATTTAATCAAGGTTTCAAAGAATTCTGACACAGAATAAGCTGACCCGCGAACCACCTTAACCCTTTCCTGCATAGAAGGGCCTTTTAGCCCATGCAATTTATTCCTTTAAATAGTTTCAATTTATGTAGTCATGAACATGTACCATACGAAATATTTTCTTTTTTCTAGTAGATGATAACTTAAAGCAGGCTGAAAGTAAAGCAGAATGTGCCTAAAGGCGCATTCTGCTTTACGTAGTCATCTATCTTCAAAACAAAAAAATAGGCTATGTAGTAACGGGTTAAATGGAGGAGAAGGTAGAGCCAGTCTATGTTTCTGTGGAGGAATGGGTTAACCCATTACCCCATAAATACGCCTTTTTACGCCATTCATTTATTTCTCCACTGAAGAAAATAATTCCAATTAATACAGTCATACACATGTAGGATAAAAAATATTGTTTTATATTTTAGAAGATAATAAGCTTAAAGCAGGCTGAAAGTAAAGCAGAATGCACCTTAAGGTGCATTCTGCTTTACTTTCAACCTCCTGCTTTAAGTGGTCACTTATTTTTAAAACTAGATGCAGGCTACTGGGAAAGGGTTAAGATATAACTTACTGTAGCTGGATCTGAAGAGAGTTCTGTTGACTGTAATGAGGCACTGAGATCTGATAATGAGGTCTCCCCAGTTAGGGGAGCCAACTCATCCCCAGGCGGGTCATGTGACACAGACTTACAATCAAGCTGGATGTGTGACAAACACTTGTGATGGCACGTGAGCTGGCAATCTGGAAATAAAGAAAACATTGTTAAATTTAACAAATATATTGGTATTTCAGTTTAACTTTTTACCCCATAGTCTGTTTTTAGTTTTGAAGACATGTGGTCACTTAAAGCAGGTAGAAAGTAAAGCAGTCTGCTATATTTTCAGCCTGCTTTAAGATATCTTCTGCAAGAATATAGAAAATATTTAACTATTTTCTTTCGTGGAGGAATAAAATAAAGGCATATTTATGGGGTAATGGGTTAAAAATCCATATAGAAAATCAACAAAAAATCAACTACTGTCAGTTTCTTACAAAAAGCATGCCATTTCTCAGTTTTGGAGAGTATATAGATCTATCTATTTTATGATTTATCCCCAATCTTTTTTGAAAAATATCGTAAAACTTTTAAACTTCTCTCAGATATTCAGACTCATTCAATCATGACACAACAATTTATCATACCGGTATACAGTTCAACTTTGATATCGCGAACTCACTTTACTTGATTTTGTTCCACAATTGAATTTCATTATTTCGGCCATATCCCTATTTAAAAGTTAAAATTTACTTAGAAGCAATTTCAAGATATGGAGATTTGACTTTTTTCCAATCAACAGGTGAAATAAGATTGTTGCCATGGCAAACTGAGCATATTTATTCATGTCTTAACCCTTAGCCTGCCACGCACGACTATAGCTCCATATGCAAACAGCTTGGATCAGGATGAGACGCCGAATAACTCGGCGTCTCATCCTGATCCAAGCTGTTTGACACTCAGACAACATTTTCAGCAATTTTGAGCAACTTTGAAGCACTTTGTAACTTGAAGCAGACGAGAAATATAGCAGACAACAATTTATTTGGCGGGCTAAGGGTTAATATCAGATACATGTGATCTTTGGCAAAGTGTTTCCATTGACATCATTCTTTCCTTACCGATCAGTTCAATTTATTTTGGCCACCAAGTTATTAATTTTCAACCTTGCTGAACTATTTGTCCTAGTATTCATTTAAATCTAGTTCACTTAATTTAAGTGAGTTGTTTTCTTGAAACTTTGTCATTTTCACATCTGAAATTGACTTCTCTCTAATATTGCTGCAGAATATTTGGGAGTTTATTCAGTGGGATGAAATTAACCCTTTACCCCATATCATGTTTCTAGTTTTGAAGATAGGTGACCACTTAAAGCAGGTCGAAAGTAAAGCAGAATGCACCTTAAGGCGCATTCTGCTTTTCTTTCAGCCTGTTTTAAGCTTCCATCTGCTAGAATATGAAACTTATTCTTATGATGTATTCCTGACTGATTAAATTGGACGTATTTTCTTTTGTGGACATATAAATTACATGAGCTAACAAGACTGCGTTCAATAAACGCTTATGCCCCCGGTGGCATCCTTGACAATATATTCTGAATCTTTTCTAAGTCCAAATTAGGTCAAGGTCAAGGTCAAATTGAGCTTGGGTATTACTGGTGGGTTGGTAATGGTCCAAGGCAATAACTGTATAAGTATAGAAGCATTGTAGTAAGTAGTGTTGATGCTAGACGAAACGGTAAAATCTAGTTAACCAAGAAATAGCCCATTCAAAATATTCTAAGTCCAAATTAGGTCAAGGTCAAAATCAAGGTTGGGTGATATTGGTGGATAGGGAATGGTCCAAGGCAACAACTGTATAAGTATCAAAGCATTTGAGTTAGCGGTGTTGATGCTAGACGAAACGGTAAAATCTACTTAACCTGTTACGGACGGACGGAAGGACGGACGGATGCACGCACGGTTGGACGGACGGACGGACAGATGAGGGAAAGAGTTAAAGCAGAAAGCTCCTAATTAAGAGCTTTCTGACTTTCTCCTTCAATTTCATCTTGCAATACGCTTCAATACCCTCCGTATCTGAATGCACTTATCAGGAGTCCAACGGACAGACAGCTGGGATATGTCTTAGGCCTCATAATTATGCACAGCGCTTATTTTCAGTGTTTATGTGGAGAAAGGGGTTTACATAATTCTTGCATACATTTATATAGACTTAAATATCTACCATCTGTTCTAAGGCTGTCATCAAGAGATTGTGGTGGTATTAAATATTTACATGCTAGCATGGGATATATCTGCCAGTGATTATCTTTGCGAACAGTTTGGATCCTGATGAGACGCTGAGTAATGCGGCGTCTCATCAGAATCCAAACTGATTGCCATTCTGACACTGAATTTAAAGGAAATTTTGAAAAAAATCCAATTTTAGGACAGAAGCAGACGACAATTGTTGCAGATGAAAAAATTACCCAGCATGCAAAGAGTTAAATATTTATTATTACAATCAGAATGTTGGGTGTTGGGTGTATATGATTGCACTCCAGTGCCACATATATAAATACCTGATGGGATTTCCATTGATAAACTGTGACTTTACAGCATCGTATCATAGCAAAAACTATTAAACCAGGGCTCCAGATAAGGTGAGTATTTCAAATTTCTGCATGAAACCCTATATGGTGTCATTACTCATTAGAATCGTCTCTTCGAGACGATTCTGATGAGTAGTAACACCATAGGATTGGTGCTGAAATGAGTGAGAAAACATTGAATTTGTTCAGTTTACTTCCTCTTATCTGGAACCCTGGCAAACCCTTTCATCCATATACAGTGAAACCCCTCTAAACCGGAACCTCTTAAAACCGGAATTCTCTCTAAACCGGACAGAAACGTTGGTTCCGTTTCAAACCCTTATTTACTTTAACCCTTTACAACTTGAAATATTTTCTATATTCTAGAAGGTGATAGCTTAAAGCAGGTTGAAAGTAAAGTAGAATGCGCCTATAGGCGCATTCTGCTTTACTTTCAACCTGCATTAAGTGATCAGTTTATTTTCCATACTAGAAACAAGCTATGGGTTAAAACCCCTCTAAACCGGAAACCCCTCTTAACCGGACGTTTATATTGTCCCCAAACATGTCCGGTTTAGAGGGGTTTCACTGTAGTCAAAACTGCAAACAACCCATTTCAAACTGTCTTTTACCCTTTCCCCCAGAAAGAAGCACCTTCAGTTTATTCCTCTGCTGAAGAAATTAGTTCCAATTTATACAATCATGAATTGCTATCATAAGGAATATCATCTTTATTCTAGCAGCTGGTAGCTTAAAGAGGCGCATTCTGGTTTACTTTCAACCAGCTTTTAAGTAGTCACCTGTTTTCAAAACTAGTAACAAGCTATGGGCTAAGATGGGCTAACCCTACCCCATAGCCTATTTTCAGTATTGAAGACAGATGGTTGCTACAAAATGGAGGCAGAAAGTAAAGCAGTCATGATCTGTGAAATTTATAATTATTATGCTTATATATTTACAAACAGACTAGACATGTACCCATTCCCCCATAGCCTATTTCTAGTTCTGAAGACATGTGACCACTTAAAGCAGGTTGAAAGTAAAGCAGAATGCGCCTTAGGGCGCATTCTGCTTTACTTTCAGCCTGCTTCAAGCTACCATCTGTTAGGATATAGAATATGATTCTTATGGTATATTTTATTGACTGAATAAATTGGAACTATTTTCTTCAGTGGAGACAAAAACTAAAGGCGTATTTATGGGGTAAAGGGTTACAAGAAAGCTAAAGGTAAACAGGGAAAGTAGTTAGCACAGACGTAACACGGAAGCCTCGTTATCCCATTGTTTGCACGTATTGATAAAGGTAGACAATGAGTGATTAACATGGACAGAATCATTGTTGCTGTTGCCAAGGTCCATGGATAATATATGTCCTTTACGCGCCTGATAGGCATATATTGGTGCAAAAAGTTTAACCAGTTTACTGTTACAACCAAATACAGTGCTCCCTCCCTACAACGACCCTCCCAACAATGACTCCCTCCTTTCAACGACCCTTGCCGCAGTTCCCTAAACAAGACAAATATATCTAAAGCTTTCTAAGCTGCAATGCTGTCTGCTTAAAATTGTCGTCTGCTGCTTTATCTAAAATTTACTTATTGGACATTTTGATAGAAAAAACATAATGACAAGTGACAAACAACTTCAATCCAGATCAGACGCTGCGTGAGGCGGCGGCTGATCTGGATTGAAGCTGTTTGCAAATGTAAGCCAATTTTCCTCCCTATAACGACTCCCTCCAAACAATGCACACAATATTTGTCTCCCATCAGGTGTCATTGTAGAGAGGGGGAACTGTAAAACAGAAATTGACAGCATCTCTTACGGAAAATAAATAACAGAGTTAATGTTTACCCATAGAGATACACCTTTTTATGTATTTCATTCATTCCTCTATTGAAAAAAATAGTTTCATTTTAATATTATAGTAATGAATATGCAATATAAGAAATATTTCCTATATCCCAGCAGATGGTAGCTTAAAACAGGCTGAAAATAAAGCAGAATGTGCCTAATGCACATTCTGCTTTACTTTCAAACTGCTTTGAGTCAGTCACCTGTCTTCAAAAATAGAAACATGCTATAGGGTTAAAGTCTTCACAAGGATAACTATATCGGACTGCTGGTTGCCTGTAACCATGACATTGTATTATTGTATGACAAGCTACCAGACCACTCTCAGCCCTGCTTTATGACCTGCACACTAGATCATCAAAACAAGTGATACATGCAACAGTGTGTTTTCTATGGTCCGAGTGCCCAATAAATCATGTACTGAAAGACCACCCAACAATCATAGCTTAACCCTTTCCTTCCTGAAACGCCCTATGGTGGCCATGTTTTTTGACCGATCAAAATTCTTTGAACAATTTTTAAAGTCTATCTATTGAGAAGCATTTTGGCAAAAATGAAATTGAAATCGGACCAGTGGTTTCGGAGAAGAAGATTTTTGTAAATATTGTGCACGGTTGCCATGGCAACCAGACAAATTACCCCACCTACAAACTTTCAACAACTTTTCATTCCCCTACCCTACTGATGCTTCTGATGAAGTTTGGTTACACTGCAGGGCTATTGGTTTCAGAGAAGAAGTCATTTGTAAATTGTTGACGGACAGACGGATGCCAGACAGAGCGGTATGACAATAGCTCACCTTGAGCACTTTGTGCTCTGGTGAGCTGAAAAGGGCATAAAGAGGGGTATACATGTATATGGAGCAATGAGTTCAACAGCTGTTTGTTACAGCAAAGTTATGAAGATGCATCTCAAGCAGATTGACAACCCCTGATTCCTCCATATTCTCCCAATCTTTCTAATAAATCTCAAAGATTCTCCTATCTAATGTGAAGCTACAGGAAATCTGGTGAGTAGTTTCTGTGATATCAGATGACCCACACAGATAGAATGGTGAGATATCACTATTCCAATAAATAAACTACAGTTATACCTGTGTCCATCTTCTATATTAACCCATTGCATGCTGGGCAATATTTGGCAGCCATTTTAAAATGTCGTCTGCAGTGGGTATAATTAAAATATTTGCAAAATATTTTTGAGCAGTTCCTGATAGAGTATTGACTTACCTGCAAACAGTTCAGTTGTGATCTCAGATCAGGCCCCACAATGTGGGTCCTGATCTGAGATCAAAACTGTTTTCCTCAAAGGTACACCTAAAAGTGGATCCCGCATAAAAAGGGTTAACCCATAACCCCACAACTATCAGGACCAACCAACTACTGTAATACTATATCAATCTGATACTACTATTTCTGTATTTAACCCATTAATTACTCTATAGTCTATTTCTAGTTTTAGAGGCCATACGGGTACTTTTACAAGATGGAAGTATTAAAGCAGAATGTGCCTAAAGGCCCTGAATGTGCAGATCTGCTTTATTTAGCTACCATCTGCTAGGAAATAGAAAATATAACATCTTATGGTACATATTAATGACTATAAATTAGAAGTATTTTCTTCATTGGAAGAATAAATTAGTCGTTACAAAGAGCTGTATCTTTGGGCGTGATGGGTCAACCCCTTCCTCTAAGGCATCAGTGCAAAACACCATCAAATACAATACAGTCTATGTTTAAAGCATTTGTCGGCTTAAAGTAAGATGAAAGTAGAGCAAAATGTTTCTATAGTAAAATGTTTTCCTCCATATTCCTTCACTACTAGTATCTATCAGATAACATATACCAGAACATTTCCAGTGAGCTGAAGACCTTTGCCAGATACCCGTCCAGACACTGAAATCTACTTAAACTAACAAGCTTTCATCAACAGTTCACATCCAATATTAATGAGCCTGAAACCTTGTAAATAAGACCTGCCCTTCATCTTCAAAGAAAGCATCTTGGTCCCCTATTGCTCCCTTGGTGAACCCTTTACCCCATAGCCTTTTTTCAAGTTTTGAAAGTTATGAGGTTACAACTTGAAACTTGAAATAAAAGCAGAATGCACCTCTAAAGGTGCATTCTGCTTTATTTGCAGCCTGCTTTATTATAAGCTACCATATCTGCTAGGATATAGATATCGCTAGGTCTTACATGCTGCATACTCATAACAAGGTGTGTACTCTGTCCTGTAAAATAACCCACTCAAACATGTCCTGTACATTAAAACCCTTTGAACCCTAGTCTTCCCGCATATAGGCGTTCTTTTCAAACAGTGTACATGTGAATAGTACACTTGTCCTGTGCAAACAGTGAAGACCCAGATCGGAGGAAAGGAGCCCTCTGATCAGGGTCTTCACTGTTTGTCATAACGCCAAATATTGACAAAAACAACCCATAATTCAGAAATGGACTAGACTAAAATGGAAACTGGAATTGTCCATTTAAAGTTTCAGGGAGGAAAGAGTTAAGTGTCTATTTAACCCATTGCTTCATAAATTCCCTTTTCAGGGCCATCACAGCAAAGTCCAGACAACAAAAGGCATGATGCTGACCATTAATTGTCTCAATCCTGATGACAATGGAATGACACACCTGAAAAAGCTTATGCGGGACTATATATAATATAAACCTTAGCAGCAACAACACAAGCATTGAAGCTTCATTAATTTACCTTGGATTAGCGACAAGCAGTATTTCAGATATTGAGTAGCACAAAGATTAAGTTGAAAGTAAAGCAGAAATTAAGCTCCTTCAGGAGCATTTAGACTGCTTTAATTTCAAACCACTTAAAGCCATATATAGCCTGTCTTCAAAACTAGAAACATTTATCTGACAATGGAGGACAGGGTGAATTTTACTGTGAAGACAGTTTCATTTTGCTGTTTAGGACGGTTCTCTACACAGTTGTCTCCCTTCTTCTTATTTCTGCTAGATCAGCTGTTTTTTCAGTCCAGACAGGACCATATGGTTGTCATTACAGAATAGAGTGAGTGTGCCAGTCACATTTATTTACGTTTGCAGGGCAGAAACCTATACCTTTTCCAATTTATAGGTTAAGTTCATGTAGTGCTATGTCAATTTGAAAGAGCTCCAGATTAGGTGGGTATTTCAAATATGAGTCAACAAATCCTATGATGTGACTACTTTTTTAAATCTTCTTGTTAAAATGATTCTAATGAGAAGTTACCATATAGGAATTCAATTAAATATGAACTCTTTGAACCCTAATAGCAACAGTTACTGTGATCCACTTGGTTATCTAAATGCAAATAGCTTAACCCATTACCCCATAAAAAATGTCTTTTTACGCGTTTAATTTGTTCCTCCACAGAATTTTTTTTTAAGACATAGTTCCAGTTTATAGTCATGAATATGTATCATAAGAAATATTTTCTATATCCTAGCAGATAATAGCTTAAAGCAGGCTGAAAGTAAAGCAGAATGCACCTTAAGGCGCATTCTGCTTTACTTTCAACCTGCTTTAAGTGATCATCTTTCTTTAAAACTAGAAACAGGATATAGGGTAATCGGTTTAATCCTTATGAACCGCCTTAATTGTAACATGGACTTATGAATTCTAATTATAACAGTAGCTGCAAAGAGTGACGTCATAACTGTTTTGAAGAGAACAATATTATTTAACATTCAAAGAGTCAACTCTGGACTGACTCACAGTGGTCTTATTGTGTTAATACTAGATTTGTTTTTAACTTTCCGACCCTACACCATACACACTGTGAACTTACTATGAACTCCCTACAGGCTAGTGGCAAATTAGTTATGACCACTGGCGCTAATTTATGGTGTTAAAATTATAACCTGAAGAGAGATAGAGATATGTCCTTGTCAGAAATACACCAAATTATCACCTACCAACTATTTTCATACACCCTTAACCCTTTACTCCATACAGGAAAGATACAAATTTTAACTCATTCAATTTATTCCTGACCACTGCACTGAAGAAAATAGTTCCATTTTATACAGTCATTCTATAACTACCTGTATAGGGATGGCTCTTGTCTGTTATGACAAATATGCTGCTCCTATTAGGTATATTAGCTGCCAAAAAATGACTAAGTAATATTTTCTATATTCTTGCAGATGGTAGTCTATATAGCGCATTCAGCTTTACTTTCAAAGTGCTTCAAGTGGTCACCTGTCTTCAAAGCTAGAAATAGGCTATGGAATTGACAAGGTTAACGTGATTACCTTTGCAAACAGTTCTGATCCAGATGAGCTGTCGAAAAAGTAAACTTCTCATCATGATCCAAACAGTTTGAGACTGTTTCCTTTGTAAAAAGATTTAGAATTATAAATTTAGAACAGTTGCAATCTACAATAATTGTTGCAGCCGTAAAAGATAACATATGGCATTCAGAAAGCACAATTAACCCTTTACTTCATAGATATATACACATGTTAATAACAAGAGGGCCTGAAGGCCCTGATATCGCTCACCTGTTGTACTGAAGCTTGATAGCTTTACCTTTTTGTTTCACCCATTTTAATCTAAATCCATTCAAATTTGTAGTATAGCATGTAAACAATTTTGGAATACAACCTCATAATTCTAGTACAGTAGAGTACATCAAGGTCAGATAACAATACTGAAATGAAGTCTTTTCTATTATTTCAAAGTATATCAAGGGCAGATAACTATTGCCACAATGATTAGATTTCAACAATAATTGCACTCCTTTGAGAACTTATAGCTATATACTTTGTGTGCAAGTATAATCAAAATCCATTGAAAACTGTAGTTGCAAGAGTGTAAAAGCTGTTAGATATGGAATTTTCAGCAATTCAAGGACAGACAACTCTTGACCTATTGGTGGGATTTCGACCTTAATCACACTTATTCCAACTCTTATGGTCATATACAATCTGAGCAAGTTTGAGATAGATTGGATAATAAATTGTGGCCTCTAGAGTGTAAACACTGTTAAATATGGCATTTTCAGCAATTCAAAGGTAGATAACTCTCAACCTATTGGTCTGATTTCAACCAAAATCGAATGCATCTGAACTCTTATGGTCATTTACAATCTGAGCAAGTTTCAGATAGATTGGATAAAAATTGTGGCCTCTAGAGTGTAAACACCCTTAAATATGGCATTTTCAGCAATTCAAAGGTAGATCACTCTCTCAACCTATTGGTCTGCTTTCAACCAAAATCAAATGCATCTGAACTCTTATAGTCATATACAATCTGAGCAAGTTTATGAAAGAATGGAGAAAAATTGTGGCCTCTAGAGTGTAAACACTGTTAAATATGGCATTTTCAGCAATTCAAAGGTCGATAACTCTTGACCTATTGGTCAGATATCAACCATAAATGAACTCATCCGAACTCTTATGGTAATATACAATCTGAGCAAGTCTGAGAAAGATCGGATAAATATTGTGGCCTCTAGAGTGTAAACACTAAAATTGTTGATGACGGACGACGCACGATGGACATTCAAGTATTGCAAAAGCTCATCCTGAGCTAGCTCAGGCGAGCTAAAAATGTGTGTCTATGAAGTTTAATTTGTTACGCATTTAATTTATTCCTCTACAGAAGAAAACAGTTCCACATTATACAGTATATACGCTTATGAATATGTATCATAAGAAATATTTTCTGTATTCTATCAGATGGTATCTTAATGCAGGTTGTAATTTAAAAGCAGAATGTGTGTGGAGACATCTTGTGCATGAAATTAGAATCCTGATCACAGATATATATTACATGTCAGTCTATTGGCATTAAGACATTACCCCATAAAAGTGTCTTTTTAATATAATTTATTCCTCCAAAAAGGGAGTAACGCTCCATAAAATAAATTAAGTACCATGAAAAATATCTTTCACCATTTTTAAAAGCCCTGGAATTGACATAAGGGTTTATAAGTTTCGTTATTATATTACTATCTTAAGTTATTATGAACAGTAAACCCCAATGACAGTTCCATGGATAAACTGTTTACTGTTTAAATACTCTAGCAGGACAGTATAGCAAGTAAATCAATTATGTCCAACGGTTTCTCCTTTAAACCTCAATTAAACTCTATAATTCTATTGCAAAATAACCTGTCACCTGTATAAACCGCGCTACTATTAACTCATAGCTAGCCTACTTCCAGTTTTGAAAGCAGATGACCTTTTAAAGCAGATTAAAAGTAAAGCAGAATATGCTTTATCGTACATTCTGCTATGTTTTACCTGATTTAAGCCACCGGTAACTATAACCATCTGCTAGGATAGAAAATATTTCTTGTGGTACATATTGATGATTGGAGAAAGTGGAACTATTTTCTTCAGTGGAAGAATAAATTAAATGTGTTAAATTAAATGTGTATTTTTGGAGTAATTTGTTTTTGACATAATCAATGAATAACCAATTATGGTGCTACAAATGTACAGTGTTCCCTCTCTACAGCGGCCCTCCCAACATTTCCCTCCTTACAACGACCATTACCGCTGTTCCCCAAACTAGACAATTATACCTCAAACTTTCACGGCTGCAATATCATCTTCTTAAAGTTGACGTCTGCTGGTTACCTATTAATTTACATATTGAACATTTTGATAGAAAAACATAATGACGAGTGACAAACAGCTTGAATCCAGATCAAACGCCGCGTTACGCGGCGTCTGGTCTGGATTCAAGTTGTTTGCAAATGTAAGCCAATTTCCCTCCCTATAACGACTCCTGTCAAACAATGCACACACTTTTTGTCTACGATTTGGCGTCGTTGTAGAAAGGGAGCGCTGTAGATGAAAATAGAGGTAGCCTATGTGGGAGAGTGTCTCCGAGTGCCTGTTGACAATGTGTTTGTACAACTTGACACTATAAACAGGTCAAACAAACCTGTAGGGGAGCCGTCACTGTGACACTTTAAGCCCTCGGTCAGTCTTCATTGCTGAATCATATTATCGACATACGCAATTGCATAACTCTTCCCATGCTAGCGGCGGATACATGTGCCACAGTGATTACCTTTGTAAACAGCGGCGTCTCATCTGTTTGACAATCTGACCGTTTTGAAAAGTAATTTAAAACATGGCAAAGCCACGTTTAATTCACACAAATTCAAGTTCATTTCATTATACTTACAAATATGCGTTTTATCTCTAATCTATTATTCCGCTGAAGAAAATATTTTCTTTTCATACAGTCATGAATATGTCCCACAAGAAACATTTTCTATATCTTAGCAGATGGTAGCTAAAAGCTGGCTGAATTAAAATAAAGCAGAATCTGTCTCAAGGCACATTCTGCTTTACTTTCAACCTGCTTCAACCAATTGCCCCATACATACACCTTTTTAGGCCTTAAATTCATTTGTACACTGAAGAAAATAGTTACACTTTATACAGTCATGAATATGCATTATAACTAATTTATAAGAACTTTTTTCTTCATCCTAGCAGATGGTAGCTTAAACCAGGCTGAAAGTAAAGCAGAATGCACCTCAAGACATCCTACTTTATAACTTTCATTCTGCTTAAAGTGAAAGTATGTCTCAAAAACTAGAAACAGGCTATCATAGGGGTGAAGGATTCAGGCGCATTCTGTGTCAACTTTCAACCTTCTTCAAAACTAGAAACAAGCCAAGAGGTTATAATAGGTTAAGTTTTGAGTTTGATCTATCTTATAGACTCGGCTGTGCTAGATTCCTAGTGTTAAGTTTTGACACTTGAGATCGTAATCTAAACATCAGTTAGTGACTCAACAGGTAACCAAACTAATATTGCTACAACAGGCTGGAACTGTTCCAAACCCTCTGGCCTAATTCTCCACAATTTGCATTATTCACAGTTCGGCAACACCTGTGTTTATAGTTCTAATTCATATTTTTCCATTACCCCATAATAACACTTTTTTATGCCTTCAAATTATTTCTCCACTGAGGAAAATAGCTCCAATTTATACAGTTATGAATATGTATGAAAACTAGCAGATGGTATCTGAAAGCAGGCTAAGCCACATTTTAACTTTGATATATATGGGTAACGTTCAAGCTCAACTAACCCGCAAGCTTGAATTATATCAGAGCACCAGATAAGGGTAGTTTTTCAAAAACTAAAATCTTTATTTCTGAATTAAACCCTATGGTGTCAGTACTCATTAGAATCGTCTCGAATGAGTAGTAACACCATAGGATTTGGTGCTAAAAAGAGTGAGAAAATGTTGGATTTGTTGAAAAAACTACCTCTTATCTGGAGCCCTGTATATATCGAGTTTTGGCTGTGCTGAAAGTTCTGCAGCCTTACAGCCATCTGCAGCCAACCTCTGTGTTTATTTTAGCCCAGATGAGATAGATGATGGCTAGTTTCAGATACTTAATGTCAGGTCACTTGCCAGGAACTGGGAAATCAGGAAGATAAGTTTTGAAACAGAGTTTGAAATAATACCTACACCTGCTAAAATGATACAGTGTTCCCTCCCTACAATGACTCCCTCCTTACAACGACCACTGCTGCAGTTCTCTAAAAAGGACAACTGTGCCCAACCTATTCACTACTGCATTGTCGTCTGCTTAAAATTGTCGTATGCTATTTTTCTCAAAGTTACATAACAGACATTTTGACAGAAAAATCTTAATGACGAATGGCAAACAGCTTGAATCCAGATCAGACGACGCGTATCGCGGGGTCTGATCTGGATTCAAGCTGTTGCAAATGTAAACCAATTTCCCTCCCTATAACGACTCCCTCCTAACAACGCACAATCAGTGTCTCCCATTGGATGTCGTTGTAGAGAGGTAACGCTGTAGAATGAAATTATGCCAGCTGACTGTGTCCAATCTGCTTCACTTTCAACCTTAATTCTTTAAGAAGTCAGCCATCTTGAAAACTAGCAAGAGCCTATGGGAGCAAAGGGCTAATACAAGTTGGTAATAACTGAGCTCAATCACATCATGATGTACACATGCTTAAGGTCTCTGTTTTCTCCATCAGTACAATCCTATTGTACAGAACATACATACAGTAAAACCTCTCTATTACGACCACTAAAATAAAGGCGAATTAATTGTATAAAAGACAAGTAACAGCTTAAAGCAAGGTGACAGTGAAACAGAAAGCTCCTAAAGGAGCTTTCTGTTTTACTGTCATCTTGCTTTAAGCAGTCACCCGTCATAAACACCTAATAATTTACACAATTTAGTGACCGTTATAGAGAGGTTTTACTGTACTAACGAAGATGAAAAGTCTTCTAGCCAGGTGTGTTAGAATATAATATACCTGTGGCTGTTTTACAAGCTCAATGATGGTGTAACTACAGGTTAACCCATTATACTCCATAGATTATACTCATTTTTATGCATTGAAGTTATTCCTCCATTGGAGAAAACTGTTCCGTTTTACACATTAATGAAATTGCAACATTAGAAATAGTTCGACTTCGTTTATACTGTCATTAATATGCATACATGATTAATAAATATATTCTTTACCCTAGCAGGTGGCAACTTAAAGTAGGTTGAAAGTAAGTAGAATGCACCTTAAAGTGCACATGTACACTGCTTTACTTTTAAGCTGCTATATATGGTCAATATAAGTCTTCAAAACTTAAAGAATGCTATGGAGTAAGGGGTTAACCCTAATCCTGACCATATGCAATTAACCCTTTAATCCATAGCCTGTTCCTAGTTTTATAGAGAGGGGACCACTTAAAGCAGGCTGAAAGTAAAGCAGATTGAGCCTTCTGCATTAAGCAACCATCTAATATTTCTCATGGTACATGTTCATGACTGTACAAACGTGGCGGAACAGTTAATGTGGAGGAGTAGGTGAAGGCTGTCTGGATAATGGCCTGTATGTGGTGGAACATTCAGGTGCATTCTGCTTTACTTGTGGGTCATATGTCTTAAAGCAGAAAATAGGACATTGGGTATAAGATGTCCATTTGCATGAAATGTACACCACTTTCACCAGTGTTTAGTCAATCCCACATGGGGGAGCTGGTGTTTGATCTATGCTGGAGCATGTCAAAATGCCATTGGACTCACATACACAATGAACTGCACTTTCTGCTTGAGGAAACATGTCAGATTGCACAAGATCAGGCTGTAGTATGACAATTCATTAAAGCCAAGTGTAATGAAATCAAGCCATCATCAATGGCATTGAGCATATTATGTTGCATGGGAACTTTTCCTGTGCTGAGTAGGCTTCACTTTCTATTTAGTTTTTATGCTATAATCTATTTCTAGTGTTGAAGACAGGTGACCACTTAAAGCAGATTGAAAGGGTTAATCTTAGTTGGAGCCTAGTACAATGTTGTAAGTGGAATTGTTTTGTCACTGTTATCTGGAGCTTTGTTAAGCTAGCTTGTTGAAGAAGAATGACAGATGATGTAACTACAGCAGCTGTTTGGTGCTAGAGAAAACAATAAGACATGCTGCTGGTGCATCCCAACAGCCCTGTGCTTCCCTGCACACATGGTGTACATTACCACTAACATCTGCTTACAGAGAGCACTATACATGAACCGAGCACGCTATACATATGTATAACTTTTAATTATATTCAATTAAATTGCCACTCTTTGAAGAAGCATGATGATTTCTAGAGGCAGGTGACTGCTTAGTGCAATGACAGAAGTAAACGTAACTCTTTGCGTATGCTATAGCGGCGGATATATCCTGGCGGTGACCACAGTGATTGTCTTTGCAAACAGTTTGGATCAAGATGAGACGCCGCGTAACACTGCATTATGTGGCGCATTATCAGGATCCAAACTTTTTGCAACGGTTATCATGGTTTTGCTGCTACAGTATTCCCTCCCTACAACGGCCCTCCCAACAATGACTCACTCTTTACAACGACCCTTGCCGCAGTTCCATAAACAAGACATTTATGTCAAACCTTTTAATGCCTGCAATACAGTCTGCTTAAATTTGTCGTCTGCTGCTCTATCTCAAAGTCACATATAAATGGACATTTTGATAACATTAATATAATGACAAGTGACAAACAGTTTGAATCCAGATCAGACACTGCGTCTGATCTGGATCCAAGCTGTTGGCAAATATAAGTCAAGTCTTAATTTTCCCTCCCTGTAACGACTCCCTCAGAACAGCACACTCAATCTGTGTCTCCCAGTTGGTGTCGTTGTAGAGAGGGAGCACTGTATTTTATTTTATTTTTATAAGCATGCTAAGAGTTGAGAATTTACAAAATGTTTTAGTTTCTAAGCTCAACAGAAATCTTCTCCCAACTTTGACACTTAAATTGACGTAAATTAAACTAAGAAGCTATTTAGGCCTTTCCGATTAATTGAGTATGATTATTGGAACAATGTTTTGCAACTGCAAATCATATAGCTATACTAGAGCTGTTAGTATAAGCTATTCAAGGATTGAAGGGCCTTATTAATTTATATGATTTACTGTACACTACGTAACATTAATTCTCTCCTGCATTCAAGCACCATTTTTTCTTTGGTGTTTAATACAGATGGCAGTTTAAAGCTACATTAAAGTAAAGCAGAATGTTCCTTCCAGAACTTTTTGCTTAACTTTTCATTTTGCTTTGAGCCGAAAACTGCCTTAACCCATTACCCATAGCCAATTTCTAGTTTTGAAGATTCTGGTGACCACTAAAAGTAGGTTAAAAGTAAAGCAGAATGCTCCATAAGGCGCTTTCTGCTTTACTTTCATATTGCTTTAAGCTATAATCTGTTAGAATAAAGCAAATATTTCTTATGATACATATTCAAAACTGTAAAATAGTGGACCTATTTTTTTTAATGTAGTATTAAATTAAAGGCATAATAAGGCATATTTATGGGGAAATGGGTCTTAATATGCTATAATTATTATAATTGTTAGAAATAGGTGGGTTGTGCAGCTGTGCTGATGAAGGAAAGATTGAAAGAGAAATACAGTACGTCAGAAATTGATACTTCAAACTTGCTAAAATCAAATTTACCAGTATTTCTTAAGTTTAATATCGATAACTCGATCTCACTTAAGTTGAACATACCTGTATTTCAAAGTTAAAACGAGGCTAAGCCACATTTTAACTTTGAAATATGGGTATGTTCAAACTAAATGCGAGTTTGAAGTATCAAGTTTTTACTGTATAACCATTATAACAAGCCACATAAACTTATATATACAGCAATGCTATTCTTGAAATAAATAGTATGCACTGTCTTTCAATAAACAGCAAGTCATTTTGATTTGATCGAGTGCTACAAAAAATGGTGAGCTCTTTGAAAGCCACAACGAAAATGGGATGGAGCTAGTTAGAATCATGGTATATTAACCCTTAGCCTGCCACTCACGACTATAGCTCCATATGCAAACAGCTTGGATCCGGATAAGACGCCGAGTAACTCGGCGTCTCATCCGGATCCAAGCTGTTTGACACTCTGACAACATTTTCAGCAATTTTGAGCAACTTTGAAGCACTTTAAAACTTGAAGCAGACGAGAAATATAGCAGACGACAATTTATTTGGCGGGCTAAGGGTTAATTTTGAGAGTTAGAATTTCAGAAAACTTTCTTTGTCAAAATGTGATTGCAGAAAGGTGTGACTCACTTTGGTAAAATTTGTCAGACAATTAAGTGTACGATGTAATCAAACCATGCCCTAAAAGTGAAGCATTCACACACATAAAACCGCACACATAACCACTACAGGGTTACATAAATCATTATAAACACACCCAAACCTTCATCATAGAGAGTCAAACTTGTGTTGATTTATATTTTTATTTCTAGTTTTGAAGACAGTTGACCACTTAAAGCAGGTTGAAACAAACTTGAAATTAAAGTACAAATTGTTTGCACTGCTTATATAGTTTTCTTCAGTGGAGGAATCATAGAACTTCTAAAACCCAATTCGTGCTGGAACTGGATATATTACCCCACAAATAATACCTTTTTTACACCTTTAATTTATCCCTCCACTGAAGCAAATAATTCCATTTTATACAGATATGACTTAGTGTCATAAGAAATATGTTCTATACTCTAGCAGATGGTAGCTTAAAACAGGCTGAAAGTAAAGCAGAATGTGCCTTAAGGCACATTCTGCTTTATTTCAGCCTGCTTTAAGTGATCACCTGTCTTCAAAAGTAGAAACAGGCTATGGGGTAATGGGTTAAGCACTGCCCTTTTAAGTCTATGCCTCAATGATGAGACTTGATCTACCTTTACCTCAACATCATATAGCCCCACTTAATATTCGTTTATGGTGTTGGGTAAATAGGAATTAAGCTGCATGCAATTGTGCTTAAAACAAGATGAGAGTATAGCAGAAAGCTCCTAAAGGGTCTGTCTTTACTTTATTTCAATCTTGCTTTAGGCAGCTTCCTGGATTTTGGTGATTTAAATTTTACATGAAGGAAAGCGTTAACCCATAACCCCATAGCCTATTTCTAGTTATGAACGATAGCTGGCCACTTAAAGCAGATTGAAAGAAAAGCAGAATGTGCCTGAAGGCACATTCTGCTTTAGTTTCATCCTGCTTTAATTTAAAGCTACCATCTGCTAGAATATAGAAAATATTTCTTATGATACTTAATCATGATTGCATAAAGTGGAACCATAGCCTTCTGTGGAGGAATGTATTAAAGGCGTTAAAAGGCGTATTTATGGGGTAATGGGTTAACAGTGGGAAAGTATTGTGACATTCTCTGAAAAGGAAATTTAAATTACACCAGCTTTCATTTAAATAATAAGAGTTTAATTGTTTCACAAGGAAAATAATAATTCAAATTATTGTTTGATTAGTTTCTTGACAATAAAACAAGTTCATGATCCATTATCAGACAGAATTCAATAACAATTATAAGTCTGAATCATGCTAGGGAAAATCCCAGCTGATTCCAGCTAAGAGTAAACCACATGAAAGTAAAACAGAATGAGCAGTCTGCTTTAAGTTACCACCTGCTATGATGCTTATGGTGCAGTCTGCGCACATGTTTGACTGTATAAATTTGAATGTTTTTCTGCAGTAAACCTTAAATTTACTCCATGGCCTCTTTCTAGTTAAAAATTGAAGAAATGTAACTATATACTTAACCCATTACCCCACAGCCTGTTTCTAGTTTTGAAAACAGGTGACCACTTAAAGAAGGTTGAAAGTAAAGCAGAATGCGCCTTAAGGCGCATTCTGCTTTACCTTCAGTCAGCTTTAAGCTATCATCTGCTAAAGGAATAAGAAATGTTTTCTAATAGTACACAATCATAACTAAATAAATTGAGACTTTTTTCTTCTGTGGAGGAATAACTTATTTATGGGGTAATGGGTTAAAGCAGGTTGAAAGAAAAGCTTTAAGCTTAGTAACCATCTGTTAGAATACAGGAAACATTTCTTATAGTTCATATCCTTGATTATAAATTGAAAATATTTTCTTCAATGGAGGAATATATTAAATGCATAAAAATGAGTATCTATGGAGTAGTGAGTTAAAGGTCACCTAGGTGTTAGCTAGAATGCGTAACTATGGAAACTGGGTTAATTGACTGTATTTGGGTTAATTGACTGTATTTGTCAGAGAACATCAAATTCTTTTGTCTCATCACCAATTGAAGAATTGTTAATGTTACAACCTTATCTAGAGTAAATTAGCTTTTAAGATCTGATGCAGTTTCGTCAGGTGATAAATATGAAACATCAAACACTGATTAAAAGATCAAAGGAAAGAAAGTGTCACCAATATTATATTGACTGGTCCGGGTACAAGATTTCCTTCTTGAGCTATAGATATTCATTTAACCCCATAGCCTGTTTCAAGTATTGAAGATACTGGTGGTCACTTTTTAAAATACTCCCTTATCTGGGACCCTGATTGACATAAGGCAAATAATGTAGAACAAGATCACACTGTTTTCTTATAGGATTTGTCCAAGTGCATGAACCCATTAGTGGTCACCTGTTTTCATAAATAAATGGTTAAATGGCGAAATAATTTATCTTGCTCACACTACAGAGACTTGGACCTGCATGTTTATTACCCCACACACCTTGACTGACACATGAGTGTACATGTAATAACAAGTAATAACCTAGCCTCATAATAGTGCTACTATAAGCTTCACCTTGATTCTTATCACAGTAAGTAGCACTAAGTGATACCCCAAGGTTGGCACTCATATACTTCCAGTACAGTGGAGAAAACGTTATTCTTTCCCGTTTAAGCGCAAATGAAACGCAATCGCAACACACTAAAATAGAGAAAATGACAACATTTTGATAATTCTTACTATTCATTTTAATCTGAGTGGCAAAACAGTTTGGAGCCTGATCAGACGCCGGGTTACCCGGCGCCTGATCTGGCTCCAAACTGTTTGCATTGGAAATAATAGTTTTAGAGTAAACGCGTTTATTGGGAAAGAATAACATTTTCCCCACTGTATATACAAGAAATCCTCATGTACAGGCAAATCTTTAGTGCTCAGCAACCACTCCATAAAGTGACAAAATCACTGCAGTCTGAGCTCATTCATGCTTGAGCTTTCTGTATTATTATTGTGCTGCAGTAAACTGCCATCTGTCTTAACAATTGCTAGTTAAACCACTATAAATAGTGGCAGGTACCAACCAGGTTTACATTTAGCTCTGCTACAACCTGGTTTATGATAATTAAAAAGGTTTAAAGTAACAGTGTGTATAAAACGTATACATGTAATTTAACAAGTTTCTTGTGAAGCAATTGATTCAAGCATGACAATATGAATTGATAAAGCTTTATATTCTTAGTGAGTGGTAGCTATCAGATATACAATACTGACAGCCTTGTTGCTATCAGATTCTAGATTTATATCAAAGACAGGTGACCACTGTAAGAGTAGGTTGAAAGTAATAGAGCAGAAGGCACCTTAACCCTTTCGGTGTTTCCCTGAAACCTTAAATGTTGTCAATTTTAGTCTAGTCCATTTTTTACTTTCTAGGGATGATTTTTACAAAATATGTCAAAACAACAAACAGCCTGTAGACCCCGATCAGAGGGCTCCTTAAATAGCCCTCTGATCAGGGTCTACACTATTTGCATAGGACAAGTGTACTCCTCACAGGTACACTGTTGGCAAATGATGCATATATGTGTTACTATGGTTCAAAGAGTTAAGATATACCTACCATTATGCTGGGTACCACACTTGCATTCACAAGTACACGACTCCCCATTGTCATCAGTAAATTTGGCTTCTGAATAATAGCCTGTGTCCCTATTCGACTCGCACAGGTCCTCTAATAAATTATTTCCACTTTCACTATCACATTTAACAGTCAAATCCGATTTCCCTGTACCCGAATTTTCCGAAGCAAGTTTCCCATATTGTCGAATTCTGTTAAAAATATAGTCCCACTCCCCACCTTGATTCCACATATTTGGCAAACTTAGTTTATTCTCTACTGGTATATCTGGACTGTTTGAGCCTTTGGTATCTTCTGTATCACAGAACGCTTTTAAATCCTCGATCAAGTCACATACAGAGTTGCGATGCCAACTCTTCTCAAGCACTTTTGAGCGTCGCTTACCCTGAAAATTCTCAAATTCTTCCTCAAACTGTTTAAAGTCTGAATCATTGTCAAAAAAGTCGGTAAAAATATCATTAATTTTTAAGTCCGCAAATACATCTTCATCATCATCCTGTTCAACATCAGAATTGTCATTAGCTCTGTTGCTGTCCTCAGGGTGAGGAGACCATCGATACTTCTCAAGACTAGAATTACTAGCATAGCGCTTTTTATTTTTGACAGTTTCAAACACCCTGTCAAATTCCTGAAAATGCTCATCATTCTGGAAGAACTCCATTATTGGTTTATCTTCTAGATCTATTTCTGAATGACTTTGTTTTAATTCTTGTAAATCCTCTTCTGACAATGCTTGTTTGATACCGTACCTATTTAACTTCTCTAAAGAGACTTTCCAATTATCGAGGTTCTCATAAAGAGGTAACTCTTGGCTAGTGTCATCAATTGAGCTCAAGTCACTCTGTGAAAATTTAAGCTTAGATAAGTCGATATCTGTATCTGCTATAGAATTTTTTCTGTCCTTTGATTTTTTCTTTCTATCGTCTTTCCACCGACTTCTCAGTCTATGAAAGTCAATTAAATCCTGTTTAAAATCCTCGTAGTCATCTTCATCAACAAACACATGCTTAAAATGCTTGTATGTAGAGGAATCTCCAAGCTTATCATAAGGCAATTCAAATATATCCTCTCTAAAAAATCTTAAATTCCTGGGGTCGATTTCTAACTTCTTGATTGGAGATTTTTCAAGTCTGGAGCTTGGAATCTCTTCCACAGACCCGTGTTCCATATCCAACAACACACAGAATCTTTCATTATTCAATCTCTAATGTATGTCTGCAGCCAGACCTACTCCAGGTACAACTAATGAGAACCAGTCCACTGGCATAGGTAAGTATACACAGTCCAGGAAACACTGTATCAATCTACATCCTCTAGAAGCTTGATGGGAGCTTCTTTGTGCTATTTATAGAGCAGAGGAAATGCTGGAAGTGGAATAAGCTTGCTGCTAGAGATAAGAGATAACTTAGTCTAACTCTCCTGTTGATTTGATATCATCAATCTTGCCTGCTTTTACCTGTTTTTTTCTCAATGAAGCAAAAATATCTGCTATTAACTAATTTATTACATTACCAGAGTTACCAGGTTTCAAGTTAAAAAGAAATTTAACATGTGTAAAAATTAATCCTTAAAAAATTATCAATGCATCAAGTCTTTCGCTTCAGATTAGGTGAGTATCTAGATTACTAAAATCTTTACTTCTCAACCAAACCCTATGATGATAATTTCTCCTTTGAATCACCACAAAACCCTATTATGTTGTGGCTACTCATTAGAATCATCTAAAAGAGACAATTCTAATGAGAAGTCACAACCATTATGAGAGTTTGGAATTAATTACTGAACATTCTTGCCTGAGCCACGTTTAACCCATTTCCCCATAAATACATCTTTTTACGCCTAGCATTTATTCCTCCACTGAAGAAAATAGTTCACATTTATACAGTGATAAATAAGTATCATAAAAATATTTTCTATATCCTAGCAGATAATAGCTAAAAGCAGGCTAAAAGTAACGCAGAATGTGCTTTACTTTCAACCTGCTTTAAGTTGTCGTCTATCTTCAAAACTAGAAACAGGCTATGGGGTAATACTAATAGGTTAAAATCCCACAAAGAAGACACTTCCAAAATCAGCAAAGTAATCCGACCTTGTAATGATTTCTCAAACATGAATCAAACTCTCCAAAAAACTCTACAAGGAATGATTTTAGTAGCCAGGACAACTAAACTTTTTGTTTAATAAATGTCAAATAAATCCCAATCCATATGTCAACAGTCTCCTCTATTCAACCATGAATTCCATTCATCGGAAAAACCCAATACATGCACAGCAACCTCCCCCTAAAACCATCTCTCAAAACACTGACACAAAATGTCTGCTTACAATGTTTAAGCCAGGTGGCTCAGGACTAAAACAAGATGAGAGTAAAGCAGAGAGCACCTCATCCTTCTTTAAGCTGCCACCTGTTTAAATGACAATTAATGCATGTAGCAAGTCCTCCTTTGAGTGGCCATTAATTACAAGGGTTTTACTGTAACTCTCATTTTTCTCTTTTTTTCATATTTCCAGGTGTTACTGGTCGATAAATGCCCCCAATAAAAAGGGGTCCAATGGGAGGGAGATGGGGAGAGACAAAGACCCTAACAATATAATTGCCTGACTGTCATATTTGCCAGACTGACTCTATATTATCTCCACAACTAATACAAACAGCTCAAACATGCTGTCTGCTCAAACACTGTTTCTTCCATCAATCTCAAAACTGCTGTTTGCTTTACCCTTTAATCCGTATCTTGTTTCTGGTTTTGAAGAAAGATAACTTAGTAACTTAAAGCATGTTGAAAGTAAAGCAGAATGCGAATCAAGGCGCATTCTGCTTTACGGTACTTTTAGCCTACTTTAAGCTACCATCTGCCTAGGATAAAGGACATTTTTCTTATTTTGCTATTCATGATTGTATAAAGGGGACATATTTTCTTCTTTGGAGGAATGAATCAAAGGCCTAAAACGATGTATCTATGAAGTAATGGGTTAAAAGTGACGTTTTGGTTGTTATAATCTCAAATCTTGATTAATCTGATAGGTACGGTCTGATCAGCAAAAGATTTTGGTAAATAATGTTTGCTCAATGTTTGTTTAAACTTCCTGTGCTATTAAATACTGATAACCTATTTGCATGTACTTCTTCCAAAAAGTGCACAATTTTAAAATACTGACTCATACTGTCAACACCATGGAATGTTGACATTTTGTATGTTTCCAACTATCCTTTGCCTAGTATGTCAACACTTCAAACTTTACACCAGACGAATCCTAAATACATGAATATAACATGTGTTACCTTTGAGAACCAGTAACTCTTAACCCATTACTCAATAAATACATATTTTTTCACCGCTAATTAAATTTTATTCCTCCAATGAAGAAAATACTGCCTATATACATTCACATACAGTCATGAATATGCATCACCAGAAATACATTCTAGATCCATTCAAATGGTAACAGCAGGCTGAAAGTAAAGCAGAATGTACATTAAGGTGCATTCTGCTTTACTTTCAACCTGCTTTAAGGGGTCACTGGTCTTTGAATATAGAATCAGGCTAGGTTAATTAATGGGTTAAAGCAGCTTAAAAGTTAACAGAAGACCCCAACAGATTTTCCTCAATTTTATTACCTCCACTGGAAACTATGTTGTCACTGCTCATTCATATTCACCTATCTGAGATTGTTCTTGTGGGTATCAAAATCAGCTGGTTTGTTGAGACACAAAGATTTTCTGTATCTAAAACAAATGTCTGACCAGGGAAACAATAACCTGAATTGAAGTTTTCTTTCTGGGCTACCGGTTAACGCCATAAGTTGCAAATCTGGACAAATGTCAGCCCTGTTACTTTCTGTGTGAACCTCAGTTCAACTTAACTCTTTGAACCCTAGTCCCACATATAGGCGTGCTTTTCAAACAGTGAACATGTGAATAGTACACTTGTCCTATACAAACAGTGAAGACCCAGATCAGAGGGCTCCGAAAGGAGCCCTCTGATCAGGGTCTTCACTGTTTGTCACATTGCCAAACATTGACAAAAACAACCCTTTAAAGTCAGAAATGGACTAGACTTAGATGTAAACTGGAATTGTCCATTTAAAGTTTCAGAGAGGAAAGAGTTAAGACATTTGTCAACAATTCAACTGATGACAATGATGATGAAGAATCAGAAATTTTATTGTAGGTTTCAGACAGGTTTATAGACCAATGCATGTGCAAAATAAACTGCCAAGCTGACAGCCATAACGAGGCATAACAGATCATGTGACAGCTCTCTCATGACTGACTCTGAATACGACAGCATGAACATACACTATATATAATGACTCCAGATAAGTCTTAATTTTACCCATTACTCCATAAATATGCCATTTTAAACCTCTAATTTATCCTTTTTCCCCCTAAAACCTCAAATGGATAATTCTAGTTTTCAATTTAGAATAGTCCATTTTTGACTTTTTTGGGTCGATTTTTACAATAAAATTATGTCAGAATGACAAACAGTGTAGACCCTGATCAGAGGGCTCCTTAAGGAGCCCACTGATCAGGGTCTACTAGACTGTTTGCATAGGACAAGACTTTTTTTAGTGTACTCCTCACAGGTACACTGTTTGCAAATGACACATATATGCGTGACTAGGGTTCAAAGAGTTAAAGCAGGCTGAAAGTAAAGCAGAATGTGCCTTAAGCTGTATTCCGCTTTACTCTAAGCCTGCTTATATAAGTGGTCACCTGCCTTCAAAATTAGAAACAGGCTATGGGGTAAAGAGTTAATAATAATACAATGTATTAACATCAGGGCGATTTGCAGTTTTAGCCAGAGGAAAGTTTCACGATTGTGATGCATGCCAATAGGCACATAATCAGCCTAGAAAAACCCCTACTCTAAGCCTGGAGATAACATTGACTTCAAATACAGTACTGACAACCAAGAAATTCAACCTCAATGTTTTTCGCAATTAATACCTTCAGTTGTCCTTATACAAGTTCAGAAATCCTTCTAATACTCATTTAATTCAAAATTTACCATCTAAATCTTAGATAAGTTTTAAATACCACTGAAAACAGTTTGGATCCACACTTTATTTGGGAAAACCTTTTAATGATAAAGAATTCATTAACCCTTTATTCCAAAGCTATAATATTTAGTTTGAAGACAGCCTTAAGGCGCATTATGCTTACTTTCAACCTGCTTTAAGCTACACAATTCTGCTAGAACATTATATTATATGTTTTATGATACATATTATCAGACTGTATATAATAAAAAAAATTCAGTGGAGGAATGAATCAATTTAAATGCGTATCTATGGAGTAAAGGTTATCTCTTTTCCCAAAAGAAACACACATTATATATAAGTATGCAGTGTCCTTTTCCTCATAGCTATAGAAGTATCTTTTCTTCCCTTTCTTCAATGAATTCCTGAGGCATAAGCCATTTATTTTTAAAATACAACTTTTTTTCTTCACTTTCAACCTGCTTTAAACACTGCTATCAGTCTTAACCCTTTCACTGCAAAATTTGATTTTGATTTTGAGTTTTTTATCTCTTCACTGCCATAATGTCACCTGCTTTAATGTTGTTGTCTGCAATATTGATTCAAAGTTTGATTTAACCCAATACCCCATAAATACGCCTTTTTACGCCTTTAAATTTTTTCTCTAATGAACAAAATAATTCCAATCAACACTGGCACAAAGAAGAATCATAAGAAATATTTTCTATATTTTAGCACATAACAGCTTAAAGCAGGCTGAAAGTAAAGCAGAATGTGCCTTAAGGCACATTCTGCTTTACTTTCAACCTGCTTTAAGTAGTCACCTATATTCAATACTAGAAACAGGTTATGGGGTAATGGGTTAAGGCAAATAGAGAGAATTTCTAATTGAAAGTGAAATGGTTTAATACTGAAACATTGTAGCCATAAGGGAAAGTGTTATGGGGAAAATATAAGGGAAAGTGCAGGAAAACTGCTTTATTCAGGAAATAAAATAATGTAGAAATGAAGTTTTTAATATTGACTGGTAACTCAGCAAATATATAACTGTAGTCTCTTTAATTTAATCTCAATCAACAGCTTATTCAACTTCCTACAATTAGCGACAACTACCGGTAGGTAACAAGATCAGCTGATCTGCATAAATATATGTAAATTAATGTCACCAGTTAGGAAAATCCATAATACCTATCATCCAATAAACAAATTTTAACCCCACGGCCAGTGTAACATTAAAACACTATAGATTTATAGAACTATCCATTTCTATAAAACACAAAACACAATCACACGATCTACCCCCACATTTGAATACCGGTACATCCCGACTGTTTAAGTGTCTTACAATAGCTATAGATACTTGTCCGACACTCTAAAGGAAGTATAACTATCCCTCACTTGTCCATGAGTAATATCTGTAATAATCAGATACATGTTTGGTTACACACCTGAGTGAAGTTTAATAAACAGTCAACACAAGATAAACACCATATCCAGTACATTACAGCTTTCAGTTTTACCTTCAGTGTCGTTTGTACCTGGTATATGACATCATTGGCCATTTGACAGCTGGCCAGCCAACCAGATAACTATTGTAGGTACGTAAAGCACCTATAAATAGATCGGTATTAAACTCGTTACCCCTTAGCTTTCAGTTGACAGGTGTTTGCTTATCTTTACTCCATAGCCTGTTTATACTTCTGAAGACAGTTGACAACTTAAAGCAGGTTAAAAGTATAGCAGAATGTGCCTTAAGGCACATTCTGCTTTACTTTCAGCCTGCTTTAAGTACTTAGGATATAGAAAATATTTCTTATTGTGCATACCTGGTATTTATGCTTGTACATGTATATCAATATGAACCATAAGAAATAGTTTCTATAATTTAGTAAATCATGGTTGCTTATAATTTATAAAGCAAGCTGAAAGTAAAGCAGAATGTACCTAAGTGTGCACCTGTCTTCAAAACTAGAAACAGGCCAGGGAGAAAAGGGAAAAAAGATTTGTATTATTCCTTATTAGTATCGCTAAAGACAGGTTCCACTGTGTACATGTAAACAGCTGATACACAGGGTGGGAGGAGAGAACAGGTATTGGACATGTTGATCTTGACCAGATAAAATCACACAAACATCCAATAATTGACAAGTACCGGACAGCTAACTCTTTGCATGCTGGATAATTTTTTTCGTCTGCTACAATTGTCTTCTGCTACTGTTCTAAAAATAGAATTTTCAAAATTTCTGTTCAAAACAGGGTCAGGGTGTCAAACACGTTGGATCCTCATGAGATGTCGCCTTACGCGACATCTCATCAGGATCCAAACCTGTTTGCCAAGTTTATCATGATTTCACCACTAGCATGGTAAGAGTTATACCAGCTAACAACAATAACATTGACACAATGGGACCTTTACAAGGGGCTTGTTAAGTATTTATACCAGGTATCATTAGAGACCAAACGACCCACACAATTTGACATAAGCCTCTTTAATGTATGTGGCACTTAATGACCCAGATTACTCCATATAATAGGGGTCCCTAAAAATTAAAAATCCTTTTGTTTCCACCGAACCCTGTGTTGTGACTATTCATTTTAACCCATTACCCCATAGCCTATTTCTAGTTTTGTAGATAGGTGACCTCTTAAAGCAGGTTGAAAGTAAAGCAGAATGTGCCTTCAGTGGAGGATAATTAAAAGCGTAAAGGTGTATTTATGGGGTAATGGGTTAATGACTACAGTCAAACGTGTAGAGACGCAAAAAAGAAAATTGTTCAGAATTCCAGATAAAAGGGAGTAAACTTAAGTTTATCCAACATTTTCTTCTTCATGTCTGCACTAAACCTAGCTATGGTTTGGTGTAAACATAAGGATTTGAATTTTTGAAATACTCCCATTGTCTGGAGCTGGTTGATGGAAATGTTCAGTTTACGAAATTCTTATCTCAAGCCCTGTTTAACCCATTACCCCATAAAACACCTTTTTACTCCATTAATTTATTCTTCCACCCAAGAAAATAGTTCCAATTTATACAGTCATAAATATGAGCAATATGAAAAAGTTTCAATAACCAAGCAGGTGATTGCTTAAAGCAGCCTGAAAGTGAAGCAGAATGCACATTCGGGCGCATTCTGCTTTACTTTCAACCTGCTTTAAGTAGTATCTTGTTTCCAAAACTAGAAACAGGCTATGGGGTAATGGGTTAATTATGAAGCTGCCATCATATAATGCAACCTTAATGGTTGAAATTTAAAATTCTATTTCAACATATAAAATATCACCTGGCTTTCATAGTATAAGATTCTTTCATTAAAGAGATAGATACCCCACATCACTGAAGCAACCTCGCAAAAAACACCATCACTGTACTATTTTCACTAGTCTATTCACCCTTAACTATGTTGAATTTTCAAATGACCTCATTCCTTTTATGATAAATATATTGCAGGTTGTCCCTAAAAAATAAATAAGAACGATTTTAGGACAAACAGTGCAGACCAAGATCAGAGGGCTGATCCTTTAGGAGCTATCTGATCTTGGTCTACACTGTTATCAAAGGATGGATTATCCCAACCCAGCACTATAGCTGTAAAATATCTATGTAATTCACCTTACACGCCCATCCTATTCGATAAAATTATGTGAAACTGATACCAATCTCAGTTGCAAGAAGAGTTTTTCAGCCCAGGTATCAAGTGTTTGTTGATTATCTAAGTACTTTCATCACAGATTCACTTACAATTTTTTTTGTATCATCAAAGATTTGCTATATCTGAGTGCATCCCAAAATAGATCACTATATCTCTAAGGGAAGTAACAATTACACCTTTAGTATCTCTAAGCCAACATGGATTATTCCCCTTTGTTTATTCAATCTTTCATTGGTATGTTTTATGATAACCTATCTGGCACAATACTAGTCTTAGGCATCTGTAGTATGCATACATATCAAGGTGCTTTCAATACATTGCATATTGCCAAAAATGCTATAATCTTTTATGACCTGAAATATAGTAATATTTGCAATAAATCAAGAAATCCTTATCACTTCTTCAAATCATTAGCAGAATGTACAGAATCTGGTTTATTTGCGGACTGGTGATGTGGATCAATACTGCTTGCTTTGTTATACCAATAGGATTTTGACAGAATAATGGGTAGATTTACCTAGATGAACCGATACACACCAAAATCCCTCTTCAGCAAATCTTCAAGTCTTTCAACACTTATACCTGTTGTTGGCTGAAACAGTTGTCTGCAATATTTCAGAATTTACTTTGGTCTTTTAGTTTAACCTATTACCCCATAAATACGACTTTTTATGCCTATGATTTATTTCTCCACTAATGAAAATAGTTCTCTTTTGTACTGTCATGAATATATAGCATAAGATATGTTTTCTATATCCTAGCAGATACTAGCTTACAGCAGGCTGAAAGTAAAGCAGAATGCGCCTGAAGGCGCATTCTACTTTACTTTCAACCTGCTTTAAGTGATCGTCTGTTTTCAAAATCAAAAACAGGCTAAGGGGTAATGGGTTAAATATTTACAGAAAAAAATCTGAGTTTCAAACAGTTTGATTCCTGATCAGGCCCAACGTGAAGTTGGGTCTGATCTTGATCAAAACTGATTGCAAAGGTCTTCAATACACTAAGTCTTAAGTGTGGAAAGCTTTAAGCCATTAACGCTTAAAGCAAATCTCATTTTTTTACCCCTTACCTATAAATACACCTTTAATTCATTCCTCCATTGAAGAAAATAGTTTGATTTTATACAGTCATGAGTATGTACCATAAGAAATATTTCATGCCATACATATTTATTGCTGTATAAATTGGAACATTTTCTTTCAGAGGAGAACTAAATTAAATATGTGAAAATGCATATCTATGGACTACAAAATGTAATGGGTTTAGTACGAAATGTTGAAAGTGTTCAACTTCATGTAACGGTAACTCACTGTTATCTGGAGCCTTGCTACTTATTATCCCATTACCCTATAAATACGCTTTTTTACGCCTCTGACTTATTCCTCCACTGAAGAAAATAAGTTCCACTTTATACAGTCATGGACATGTACCATAAGAAATAACTTCTATATTCTAGCAGATAATTAATAGCTTAAAGTAGGCTGAAAGTAAAGCAGAATGCGCCTTAAGGCGCATTCTGCTTTACTTTCAACCTGCTTTAGGTGATAATCTTTCTTTAAAACTAGAAACATGCTATGAGGTAATGGGTTATACATGTGAAAGTTGCAGCTGAAATCATCATTGGAAATTAAGTTCAATGCCAAGTGCAGAAATATAAAATTATTCCAAAACTGCTATTTAAGAGTGATAAAATATTAGCTTTGATTTTTAGGGGAAACTTTCTGTAGAAATTTTATGCCCCCCCCTGCACGACTTAGTCAAGCATATTGTTTTTGATCTGTCTGCTTGTGGGTCTGTTAAATTGAGTGTCTGTCTGTCCACAACTTTAACCTTGGTTGTTACTTTGGAACTACATAAGATAGATACTTTATATTTGGTATTTTATAATAATGTACTCAAGAAGCTGTTCAGTTCAGTACAACTTGGGTTATGTCTGAGAAAGGTCAAGGCAATTTAGAGGTAAAATATGGTGAAATTAACATTGGCCAAAACTTTGGAACTACATGACTGTGATACATACTTCATATTTGGCATGTGTACTCAACTCAAGAAGTTCTTGGGTTCAGTTCAAGTTGGGTCTTGTCAGGGAAAAGTCAAGGTCATTTAGAGGTCAAATAAACATTAGCCATAACTCTGGAACTACATGTGATAGAGACTTCATATTTGGCATGCATATTCAAGTCAAAAAGCTCTTGAGCTCAGCTAGTACAAGTTGGGTCATGTCAGACAAAGGTCAAGGTCATTTCAAGGTAAAATAGAATTAATTCAATATTGGCCATAACTCTGGTTTAAAATTTAGAAAAAAGCTTGTTTCTTTGTACATTTTCATCACAAAAACAGCAAGGAGTACCATACCTGATTTTATATAGCCAAATGAATACATTTCACTGAAAGAACACCTCAAGGCATTTGTCACTTACGGTGACACCGTTCTTGTTATCTTATAATCTAAGATAAAAAGAATTGATTGTGAAAATGGCTTCAAGTTCATTAACCCATTTCCTCCATTCCTGTGCAAACTATCCATATCTAATTATACAGCAAATATAACATTTTGGGTAGGTAGCAGAAGAGCAGCTAAGAGCAAAAAGAAAGTGAAGCAGAAATCTGATTTACTTTCATCCTTGTTTAACCCTTTTCCCATTAGCTTGGTTCTTCCTGTAGGAACTCTCTACTTTACTTTCATAATGCTTTAAGTGGTCACCACTTTAAGCATTATGAAAGTAAAGCAGAGAGTTCCTACAGGCCTTCTGTTTTCTAGCTATCATCACAATATTATAACCACATGTACTTTTGGTTCTGGAGGAATTTAGGGTTAACATCCTTGTAGGTTAAACATGTGTGCTACATCTCCTCGGAGACTATCACTTGTACAGCTGACTTAAGTTCAGTCTTTCCCTGCTATTACAGTGTTTCCTACCCACAACGAGGGTACGAATAAAAATTCCCTCCTTACAACAATTCTCCTTAAAGCAGGGTGAAAGTATAGCAGATTGCATCTTAAGCCATAAGTTTTGAAAGTAGGTGACCACTTAAAGCAGGTTGAAAGTAAAGCAGAATGTGCCTTAAGGCACATTCTGCTTTACTTTCAGCCTGCTTTAAGCTACCATCAACTAGAATCTAGAAATAGTTCTTATCATACATATTCATAACTGTATAAATTGTAACTAATTTCTTCTGTTGACAAATAAATTAAAGGCATAAAAATGCATATTTATGGGGCAATGGGTTCAGGATTCGCAGTCAAATAGCCTTTTGCTGATCAGACTCCAAGATACCATTTATCCCCGACAAACATGGCTACAGCCTGTTTACATACCAGAAAGATCATTATCAGCAGGAAAAGACACCCTAGAGGATAGAGTACAGAACAATGCTACAAGAACATATTACATCCAGACATATAGACACTTATTGCAGTTCTAAACTTAACCTTTCTTGTGATGACCATTTAAGCCATTGTATGAGTTTTAAAACCCTTTCCTCCCTGAAACATCATTTTGGATGGACCATTCTTGATTTCCATTTAGTCTAGTCTAATTTTGACTTTTTAGGTTGATTTGTACAATATATGTTAAAATGACCAACAGTGTAGACTGTAGACCCTGACTAGATGGCTCCTTAAGGAGCCCTCTGATCAGGGTCTTTACTGTTTGCATAGAATAAGTATACTCCTCACAGGTGCACTGTCTGCAAATGAGGCATACAGTATATACGTAACCCGTGTTCAAAGAGTTATGTAGCTTGTTTCGTAATCAATGTAAAAGAACTAGTTTAAATTTAAGATATTTTAACAGTCAAATCATATATTCATGGTGGGCGGAGTTGTATATATGAATATGTAACAGGAAATGGCCTCAGATGGGTAACACAGGCGTATTGGGTCATTTCGGTGGGAGGGAACCAAACAACTTTAAGGAAATTTTCCCAAGGAAAGAATGCAAACTCATGTCAGACAGATCCTATAGGAGGGAGCTGTCTGATCTGGGTCTACACAGTACACATGGGCTCCAGATAAGGGGAGTATTTCAAAAATTACAATCTTTATTTCTGAATTAAACCCTATGGTGTCACTACTCATTAGAATTGTCTCGAAGAGACGATTCTATAATGAGTAGTAAAACCATAGGATTTGATACTGAAATGAGTTAAAAAAAGGTTGAATTTGTACAGTTTACTTCCTCTTATATATCTGGAGCCCTGGCACACTGTTTTCAAAAGGCATCACTAAACAGGATAGCAGCAGAATAGTGAACATATAACAACAATGAATGATTGCTAAGTGTAACATATTAGCAGGAAGTCACACTGCTCAAGGGGCAAGAACTTCTATATTTGTCAGACGCTGTGACACACACATGACCACATGTAAATAAACAGCTTAATTTACACTCAAGGGCTCCAGATAAGAGGGACTAAACTAAACTAATCCAACATTTTCTCACTCATTTTAGCACCAAATCCTATGGTTAGAAGTATGGTGTCAATAGGTAGTGACACCATAGGGTTTAATACAAAAATAAAGATTTCAGTTTTCGAAATACTCTCCTCATCTGGAGTTCTGATCGACACTCCAGATAAGTGTGATTAACATTCCCAACATTTAATCATTATGTCTCCACCAAAACCTATGTTGTGACCACTTACTAGAAGTCTCATCCGAAGGACTTGGTCTGTGGGGGATTAAACTCACAATCCTTGGATTGACAGTCTTACGCCTTACCACTAAACTATGGTCTGTATATCGGACATGGTTATGTAGAACACCCTGAAGAGATGTCACATAATGTGGCATCTCATCAGGGTCTTCATTGTTTACCAATGTCATCTTTATAAGACACTAGGCTTAAATACCGGTATGTTAACCCATTACCCCATAAATACACATTTTTATGCATTTCATTTGATCTTGCTCTGAAAAATAAAGGATCACATTTATACAGATATGAATATGTAAGAAATATGCTCTATATTTTAGCAGAAGATATCTTAAAGGGAAATTAATATACTAAAGCAGGCTGAAAGTAAAGCAGAATGTGTCTCCTAAACTAGAAACAGACTAGTGGGTACACAAACGTAATGGGTTAAGCATAAGGTGAGAACATCTCTAGGTCAATGATTTGTATAAAAATAAATCTTGATACCGATATTGACATACTCCAAACTTTAATATTTTTTAAACAACTGTTTTAGAAAGCTATTGCACCTGGTACTGGGGTTTTATGAATTTTTTTTTTTTTTTTAAAAATCAACATTAATAACAGGGCGGGACTCAATCATTTCAATCTAGAGAAACCATTGAGTGAAAACTCTGATATATACAGTCAAACCTGTGTAACGAGCCCCTTCAAACAAGACACATTCACAGACACTTAATTTTGTATTACAGGTCATAGCTTAATGCAGGACAAGAGTAATGCAGAAAACTTCTGAGGGAGCTGACCCTTTTACTTTTAACCTGCATTTAGCAGTCATATGTCTTAAGAGATCTTCTTGCTTTTTCTTCAAAGGCTGCTCAATACAAGTTTGTCTCTATCTCAGTTTGAAGAAAGTTTGATTCCACAAAACAGATTTAAAGGTAATCTTGTTGCATAAAAATATTTTTTTTCCTCATATTGTCTGATAAGAGGAGTTTTTCAAACGCTGAATTTATATTTGCATAAAACTACCGGTATATTGTAACTATACTCATAAGAACTGTAACTGCATTATGCTGCCACCTGTTACTATTGTCATATCAGGCCAGTATTACCCCATAGCCTGTTTTGAAGACAGGTGACCACTTACAGCAGGTTGAAAGTAAAGCAGAATGTGCCATAATTAATTAAGGTTAATTCTGCCTTACTTCAGCCTGCTTTAACCCTTAAACCCAATATCCAGTTTCTAGTGTTGAAAATAGGTGAATACATAAAGCAGGTTGAAAGTAAAACAGAGTGCGCCTTAAGGCGCATTCTGCTTTACTTTCAGCCTACTTTAATCTTCCATCTGCTAGAATATTGAAGATATTTCGATTAAAACATATTCCTGACTGATTAAATTTGAACTATTTTCTTTAGTGGAGGAACAAATTATATGCGCTAAAAATCGTTTCTATGAGGAAAAGGGTTAAGCTATCATCTGCTAGGAAACAGAAAATATTTCCAAGGCCCTTGGAAATATTTGAAGTGTGCATATTCATGACTGTAAATTAAGTTGGAACTATTTTCTTCAGTGGAGGAATAAATTAAATTTGTAAAATACATGTAGGCATATTCATGGGGTAGTGAGTTAACCCTTTCCCCAATGACCTACTTTTAGCGCATTTTATTTATTTCTCCGCTGAAGAAAATAGTTCAATTTTGTTCAGTAGAAATATTTTATAATTCTTAGCATAGGGTAGGTTAAAGCAGGCTGAAGTAAAGCAGAATGCGCCTTATGGCGCATTCTGCTTTACTTTCAACCTGCTTTAAGTTGTCACCTATTTTCAAAACTTGAAACAGCCATGGGGTAAAGGGTTATATGGCATCACTTTCAACCTGCTTTAA
This sequence comes from Gari tellinella, assembly GCA_922989275.2. NCBI lineage: Eukaryota > Metazoa > Mollusca > Bivalvia > Cardiida > Psammobiidae > Gari > Gari tellinella. The sequence continues at coordinate 62,199,822 of OV277858.1, forward strand.
GAGAGCTGCTCTCTTCAAAACTAGAAACAGACTATGGAGTAATGGGTTAATCCTATGACCGTGATGACCACAAACATCTTAATTCATACTTCAAACATTAACAAAGTCTCTACTAAGTATCAAAAGGTAAGCATAATTCTTTCATCTTGTTTCTCTTTTATCTTTTCAATTGAACAGGAAAATATTTCCATCACTTTTGATAAAAATTTAAAATTCCATGAGAACACTGAGAGTGTTGCCAAAACCTCCCTGTCATGGGAATCTTAATTAATATCCACCTTTATGTCTGGTATCTGTGATTTATATACAGTCAAACCTGGGAAGAGATGAAAACCTTGGCCTGCTTTTCACATAATGACCAGAAATTGCACTTTGGATCTAGATCAGATAAAGCACACTGCTGTATCACTGATGAATATTAAGAGGTTATTTAACAGTGTTGAGTACAATACTGAATTCTATTGGACGAGTACACAGCAGCCATAATTCATATTGGACGAGGCGATAGCAGAGTCCAATATGGGTTATGACTGCTGTGTACGAGTCCAATAGAATTCAGTATTGTACACAACACTGTTAAATTACCTCTTTATTTCACACCATAAAATTATAAAATGACAACAGAAACCACATGAATTTATTTTTTTTTGCAATTCCTTCTAGCCTTTGAATTTCCACAAAAACAAAATACAGTGTTCCCTCCCTACAACGGCCTCCCCAACAACAACCCTTGTCGCAGTTCCCTAAACAGGACAATTATGTCTAACACCCTTCGTGGCTGCAATACCATCTGCTTTTTTGTCGTCTGCTGTCTTTCTCAAAGTTACATATAAGTTGACGTTTTGATATAATAAAATGACGAGTGACAAACGTTATGCGGCGTCTGATCTGGATTCAAGCTGTTTGCAAATGTAAGACAAATCTTATTTTCCCTCTATATAGCGACTCCCTTCGAGCAGCATACACAATCTGTACCTCCCATTGGGTGTCGATGTAGAGAGGGAGCACTGTAGCAGATGCGTGAAATACCAAGGGAAGTTACTCTGAACAGAGTGTCGGAAGAGTTGTCCAGTCCAATACGAAAATGATATGGATTTTCTGGATCCGAGTCCAATATGAGAAAATCGTTGCCTTCTGGGATAGCTTTTTTTAAATTCCGGTACAATATAGGTTTCTCTTGTACCGTCACGTGGTAGAAAGACGGGCTTTCGATTGGTTTAATCTATGTAGGTGTGAAATAAAAGAATATATTGATAATATTCTATACTCAACAAAAATAGAAACGTACCGCATTTTGAACGGACATATCTCTGACGTTATTTAAGTTATACTAAGAGGTTAAAATATGACCCAGGCGTGCCTTCTGCCCATAATGGCACGCCTGGTGCCATAATAGCCCGAGGGCTTTAGCCCGAGGGCTATTGTGACACCAGGCGTGCCATTATGGGCAGAAGGCACGCCTGGGTCATATTTTGACCTATTTATTGTATATCTTCATGCCAATGACGTGGTTTCAAACATCGTTTAACTGCTATCAACTGCTCAAAAATTTGAAACGACAGCGCTGACAAAGTATGGGTAGCTCTAGATCTTTCAGAAATGCTCAGATCGTAAGATCTCGAACATATGAAGTTGGCTATGGGAAGTTTAGCCCACGCAGAAAATTTGTATAGTAGATCTAGAATTACAAACCGCTACACTATTATATCGATTAGAACTCTACATTTTGACGACGTCGATTTTATCTTTTGAAGTTTCCGCTGAATGGCGTGAAATAATGACGTCATAACTGTCATTTTGAATAACATAAACAACGTCAAGTAATTTCACACTGTGACACACATAAGACTTGACCATTGTATAAACTAATTCAAACAGGAACTGTACCTTTTACGTTAAGACCCTTCTGTCTCAGAATTCAAGTTCCAGAATACGATTTGACAACGACGCCAAACCCCTTCTCCTGCCATGTTTGAATAGATCTAAGTTGCTAACATCAACAAGTTGCACGTGAAAATCTTCGGTGGGCGATTATCCATAATCGGCCCACTGGGCCATTATGGATTGGTCACATGACCTCCGTAATGACAGTTTTCAACGGCAATTTTGTTACTATTTATAGTAAGGTATACAATAAATCAAGTTAATGTACTTATGGGATACTGGTCAGTTGGAGTTACACATGTGTAAAGTTTTCACAAAATAGCACAGATAAAAACCGCTAACGTAACGGAATGATGATTTGCACGTTTTGCACGTGCACGGTACACGCGTTTCAATAAAGTAATTATGTCACCGTCGTAAAATACCCACAACACATGGTAATAAAAAAATTTAAAAAAAAAACATATGAATTCAATTATTGCATCATGCAACGCTCGTCTGAAGTTGAAAGAAATCAGGCAATGACGGCCATTGACGTCGCCCGCTGGTTCAGCTGCTATAGAGAAACCAAACAGAGGTTTGCGACCCGGTACCATCAGACTGGGACTGTTCACAATCGTTTTTGCCTTGGTCATCCCGTTTTTCCTCCGTCAGAACTGATCACTACGGCACGTTAACACACTAACGTCTACGTCATTTTCCAGCCACCGGAACGGCTGGTGAACACGGTGAGTCATCACAAACCTTTGTAATCGCTTGCAATCCAACGCTAAACCAATCAGAGCATGACGCCCATAATCCGGTCAAATTTGGACGACACGTCACCGTGGGCTAAATTATCTGTCGTCACGACGTCATTTGAAATTGAAGCAAACTGGCTGGTACCAAGTTCTTTTTATCTTGATTCATACTTAACAATTCAGATGGTAGACTACGCAAATTGATTACATTTAAGATTCAGCATTCAATATTTGACACAGACCTCACAGCAAGAGTGAATGTCTGACGTTCTCATTAAACGTTACGTTACGCTGTAGAAATGAAGCGTATATTGGTGCAAACGGTGGCCGTACACGATATTAATCTTACTGAATAAAATTTGGGACTTTTTATGAGAATTCAGTAATCAACTAAACATTTTTAAAAAAACAAACATTTATTCAGATTTTTTATTTTGACCCCTACCAACTTCTTCACTACATCACTCGAAAAGTTTTTTTCTCAGCAATATGAGGTCAACTGATATGGATTCAAAAATGAATGAACTTCACTTTCTGTATAGGTTTTACTACCATCAACCTTATAACTTTCAAGAAAATGTCCCTGTAATAGGGTGGGACGTTTCTAATTTTGCTCAGTATATATCCTAGCAGAAACATGTAGTAGCTTAAAATTTAAAGCAGGCTGAGAGTAAAGCAGTATGTGCTTTAAGGTGCATTCTGCTTTTCTTTCAACATACTTTCAGTGGAATTTTTTCTTCAACACTAGAAACAGGCGTTGGGATAAAATGTTAACAATTTCTTTGACATTTCTTTGATTATAATTTTATATCATTATTTGGGTCAACACCTGGGGGCTCCAGATAGAAGGGAGAACACTCAGAACAAATCCAGCATTTTATCACCCATTTCAGCACCAAATCCTATGGAGTCAATGTCACTACTCATCAGAATTGTCTGTAAGACGATTCTAATGAGCAGTGACACCATAGCGTTTAATCATTAATGCAGAAATAAATACTTATATTTTGAAATACTGCCCTCATCAGGAACCCTGATTAGTGATCACAATTGAAGATCTGTAGTAAAGGTGCACTCTCTAGGGCTTGAATTCTTAACCCATTACCCCATATATACACCTTTTTTATGCCTTTGATTTATTCCTCCACTGAAGAAAATAGTTCGAATTCATGTGTTCATGAATATGTTTCATAAGAAACATTTTCTATATTCTAGCAGATCATGATGGAAGCTTAAAGCAGATTGAAAGTTAAGGAGAATGCGCCTTAAGGCGCATTCTGCTTTACTTTCAGTCTGCTTTAAGTGATCACCCTTTTTTAAATCTAGAAACAGGCTATGGGGTAATGGGTTAAAACACTTACTGAGATACTGTGAATACATTGGCAACAGTTTGCTTCCAGATACTATACTGACACTATCATTATAGTTAGCCTTTATCAGTGAAGCATGTTTTGAGTATGTCTATATACACAAGAGTCTGGCATTCGGACCACACATCTTGTGAACAGATATTGAGTTTTATCTCGACTTAATGTGGTTCACTAAACTTTGATAATTTAATCCATTACTCCATAGATACAAATTTAATAATTATGTCACAGCCATAATTGTGTACTATAAGTTTTTTTTCCAAATCTGATAAACAGTGTAGGAGGAGTTGTGCTTAGAAGGATGGACAAACGGACGGAAGGATGGACAGACAGACTGATTCCTATAATTAATACCCTCCCCCAACTTCTTTGCAGGGGCCGGAGGTATAATTAGAATTTTGAGTTTTCTATTTTAAACTTAAAAATTCCATGGGTGAGTAAGTTAATAAGTCTGATTTTAATAACTCGTCAACATTTCAAAGAACCTGTAATTATCTACATTTTATAACCAAAAAATATTACATCACATAATTTGCATTTAGTTTTATTTCACTATTTACTCCATAGATATGCATTTTAACACCTTTAATGTACTCCTCCACTGAAGAAAATAGTTCCAATTTATACAGTCATGAATATGTATCATAAGAAATATTGTCTATATATTCTAGATGGTAGCATAAAGCAGGCTGCTCTACCTTAAACCTACTTTAAATGGTCACCTGTCATCAAAACCAGACACAGGCTATCATCTATGGAGTAAAGGGTTAACACCTTACCCCATAGCCTGTTACTAGTTTTGAAGATAAATGACAACTTAAAGTAGGTTGAAAGTAAAGCAGAATGCGCCTTAAGGCACATTCTGCTTTACTATCAGCCTGCTTTAAGCTACAATCTGCTAGAATATAGAAAATGTTTCTAATGTTATATATTCATTGCTGTATAAATTTGTACTATTTTCTTCAATGGATGAATAAATTAGAGGGGTAAAAAGGTGTATTTATGGGGTAATGGGTTAACTAGAAGCAAAGCTGCATTTCCCACTAATATAGTTATAACATGATCCGGGTTGACTGAGCTTATCCCTTGATGACTGGCATGGACAAGTACAGACAGTGTAAAACAAATGTTTTCCTTGGCCATTCAGTTTTCTCTGTCAGTATATATTGATAAAGGATTAATTCTGTTCATGCATATAAATGAAAAACATTTATTTACAAATAAAGATATAACCAAAGTTCTATCATTTTATTTCACATTTAGCAGGAAAATAATTCCAATTGATACAGTCATGAATGAATGTGTACCATCAGAAATATTTTCTATATATACTAGAAGATGCTTAACCCATTCTTAAGGCACATTCTGCTTTACTTTCAACCTGCTTTAAGTGGTCACTTATCTTCAATACAGAAACATGCTATGGTGTAATGTCACTGTAATGGGTTAAATGCTAAGACATTTCAGATTTGTTTGCCATCATACAGGCCCCAAGTTTTGCTCAAATCTGACCAATCAAATGCTAGAGAATGATCTGAGACTCAACTCAAACTCTTTAAAACCTTTGGCCCAGGACTCGTTTAGTAATGTCTTTTATGGACAAGTTCTGAACATGATAATCAGACCTTCAGACACTCCAGACATTGCAAACAGGAAATACCAAGATGAGCCATCAGGGGGGAAAAGGACATCAGTGTGACAGACTTTTTTTTACATATATTTCATTATTTGTAATAATTTTCTTTTGATTCAATGCCAAAAGGCAGGGTTCAGCATTTCATCGACTACATCTGCAAACATTACACACCAAAAGTGACACCATATCTAGATGTAAAACAGTTGTTTATGATTTTACTTCATTTAGTTTAAACTTTCCTACTGTAGTCTTTCAGTCATATTGCAACATAACATCTAATTACACTACTGATGGAGAAGGTCGACCCCAAATGCCCTTCTTAAAAAGTTACATTTAATTACGTCTTTGGTCAGAACTTCTTATTATCAAAAGGTCATGCATACATGATGCAGCCGCATTAGAATGCATTCATTTAGCATGTGAGGATCCTGCAGTTTTTCTCAAGGGCCGTTAACCCTCTGTCTGAAAACGCACCTAGGCTACCTATACTCCTCGACAAATGAATATTCACTGAAAGTGTTGAATACAAGTGGAGCTGGATATACACTAATAATACAGTCAAACTTTGATATCTCAAACTCACAGTCACTAAAGTCAAACCAATCCTTATTTCAAAGTTAAAACGTGGCTAAGCCATGTTTTAACTTTGAAATAATAAGGATATGTCCATTGTACTTATAAATGCACAGTAAAATAATGAAATTTAACTGTACAAATACCTGAAAATTCGAGCTACATGTAAGGAAGTTTGTCTGTGAATATATTGAAGTAGATAATTTGTACTTCAGGGATCCATTTCATAAAACGTTGTACGACAAAAACGGTTGCAAGTCAAAACTTAATTTAATTTCTGATTTCTCTAGCTAATCATGTCTTGTGATATCTCTTTGGAATTGTCTTGAAAAGACGATTCCAAAGAGATGTCAAAAGACAGGATGAGATGGAGAATAAATAATAATTGAGACTTTTATAATCCGACTTACGACAACATTTGTCGTAGGAAGTTTTATGAAATTGGCCCCCGATTTGTTCATCTTTATGAAGGATAGGATTAACCCTAAAGATTCCATTGTTGTCCATTTGAATTAATCCAATAAACACAGTTTTCCCAAATTTCAGCATGGCTGGGGTGGGGGTTTGAGCTGAAAATTAAAGATGTTAAAAATCAACATGATGAACGTGAAATGATAAAATTTCGAATGCAGGGACTTTCTAAAAGCAGGGCTGCCATTTCTACGGATTTTTCATAAATCTTTGGATTTTTTCCTGGTACATGGTAGCTTAAAGCAGGTTGAAAGTAAAGCAGAATGCGACTTAAGGCGCATTCTGCTTTACTTCCAGTCTGCTTGAAGTACTATAAGTAGTCACATGTCAACAAAACTAGAAACAGGCTATGTGGTAAAGGTACGATTCGTAAAATCGCACTTGAAAAATGCAAATTTGGAAGTCTTAGGATTGTTCATGCCAACTTATGGCAGCCCTGTAAAAGGACTAGGTGTGACGTTGAACCCATTGGATCCACACATGCTTTGGTATTTATGTACTATCTACTTACTGTTACATTTCATGCACTGCTTGTACACTCCCCAAATGAAGTCTCCACATTCATCACACCATGTAGGATGGCTAAGCTGTTGGGCTGCAAAGTCATGTCCTTTAAAAGGAGCACGCAACAAAGTCCCTGAATCACATTCGAAAGCATTCCCATTTTCAAAATGCGACATTTCGATGAGTTCATTTGCTGGTGGAGTCTGTTCTTCGCTCCCTCTGCGAGAAAACAGTGGAATTAAACCAAACACATTTCTATAGTTCCTCAATCCACTTTTGATTGCATCAAAAAAATCTCCTTCCGATACGCTCCCGGACATGTTATGTCCAGGGCTGCTGGCATTACCCGCTGAGCGCTCCATTTCAGAGAACACAATACTCTCCAGAATGTCTCTGGCCATCAACGAGAGGATGGGTCAAGTTAGCATGGTCAGTAGAGTTGTGTTTACTTGATGAGCAATTGATGCATGGGGAACTACATTTGAATGTCAAGTTATAGCTGCATAGAACAGGTTGATTCACTAAACACTTTCCCACATTATCTGTGTCAATACATTTTGATTCTTTCTTCTTATGTTTTGTTTAGTAATTTTGACATTCAAACACTTGTTGGGGTGGACAACATTCGCCAGACTCCTTCCTGCAACGGGAAATGAAAATAGACATGAAATTACCAGTCAACAGATTGCATTCTAAACCTTTTACAAGAAAACTAATACAAGTTGAAGAACAGCAGTTGGCATTTTCTGTACTTAACAATAACATCTTAAGCTATGAGAGACAGAATACATGAATTAAAGAAATATTTTCAGTTTACTTCTATCAATGTGGATCCTTCAACATGTGGACACATTTAGATGACGTTTTCCACAATTTCTACAGTGTCTGACCTAGTTTGTGTTCTAAAATTGGACCAATGAAACAAAGAACACGCGGTCTGTATTAGTCATAGCCCAAATCGGAAATCCACTTCCGTTTTGTACGATCGCTTCAATAAAGCGAAAATATCAATATCAAAATTCCAGATCTACTTAAATTTAGGGAACAATCATTTTAAATTTCTTAGTTTATGTATTTAATTATTGGATTTTCTCAATATTATGATTTTCGAAATACTATTTCATGTATTTCATTTTCTGTTTCACGAAATGAAAACAATGGACAGTTTCAACCTCTTTCATGGAGAGTAAAGTTTGGGATATGACTAAACCAGGGACCATATAGACTATTTAAAGATATTTACAGGGTCATTAGTTACTATTTTAAGGTGGTTCGCGGGTCTGCTTATTTCCTGTCGAACATCTTTGAAATCTTGATTAAATTGATATAGACAAAAAGATCTATGGAGAGTGAACAAATGTTTAAATAAAAAAAAATACAGCACCGTTTTTTCTTACAGGACCTTTTGTCGAGAAAAGTTCCATTTTAATAAACAGGAATCTATTTTCTTTATAAAATAATATAACTCAACAATTTCCATTTATTCAAGTAAACTGTACAGACAATATGAGATATTGACCTGACGACCACCGCTTGCATTGTGTGCTGTTTCTCTTTTTTTCAATATCCAACCAAATTTTACATCTTTCATATCTAATACAGTCTAGGTATTTTTCCTTATTTTTATGTCGTTTGCTTTACCAAATTATCAACTGAAGTAAATCTTTGTAACATTTTCCTATCATATTGTTAAAAAATGTACGTAATAAAACAGTTTTGTCTTACGTTAATTCAACCATAATGCCATGCTTTGCACATGTATTATATCGTTACCATGGAGAAGAATTTATATAAGTTATGTTTAACTTGTTTTCCTATCCATGCTTATATGGCTTATTATGTTATATAACATGTGTATAATGTCATATGTAGAAATTCTGAAATAAATACTGTTTAAACTAACAAAATTATTTTATGAACTATTTTCCGGATATTAGATCAAAGTTTAAAAAAAAAGTCAAATTCTGAAACTAAAATTACCAGGAACGTAGATCAATGTCAAACCTGTATAAAGGGACCATTGAATATGGTAGCCTGTAGATCTTTAAGGACAGGTGACCATTTAATGCACGTCAAAAGTAATGCATAAAAACTCCTTTAGGATCTTTTTATGGGGGAATTGCTTTTGTCATGTGTTAGGCTACCATCTGTCACATCTATAGGCTATAAATCATCACAATGGTTAGTTGTCACTTGACTATAATTGCATCTATTGTTATTCATTATTATTATTATTATTTTTATTGTTATTATTATTATTATTATTATCATTAATGCAGGACTGCGTTCTGGACGGACAAGTCAATAAAATCAGAAAATACTTTTTTTTTTAAAGTTTTGAATCGAATGGGACTCGAACCTAGGACCTTTGGATTGCTAGTCAACCACTCTACCGACCGAGCTATCAAGGAATACACTGAAACTTATCCAACAGTTGTTTAGGCTATTGTTTGTATAATTTCATATGTAGAAATTCTGAAATAAATACCGTTTAAACTAACAAAATTATTTTATGAACTATTTTCCGGATATTAGATCAAAGTTTAAAAAAAAAGTCAAATTCTGAAACTAAAATCACCAGGAACGTAGATCAATGTCAAACCTGTATAAAGGGACCATTGAATATGGTAGCCTGTAGATCTTTAAGGACAGGTGACCATTTAATGCACGTCAAAAGTAATGCATAAAAACTCCTTTAGGATCTTTTTATGGGGGAATTGCTTTTGTCATGTGTTTAGCTACCATCTGTCACATCTATAGGCTATAAATCATCACAATGGTTAGTTGTCACTTGACTATAATTGCATCTATTGTGATTCATTATTATTATTATTTTTTTTTATTATTATTATTATTATTATTATTATTATTATTATTAATGCAGGACTGCGTTCTGGACGGACAAGTCAATAAAATCAGAAAATACTCTTTTTTTTAAAGTTTTGAATCGAATGGGACTCGAACCTAGGACCTTTGGATTGCTAGTCAACCACTCTACCGACTGAGCTATCAAGGAATACACTGAAACTTATCCAACAGTTGTTTAGGTAATTGTCTAGTATAAGCACGTGCCAAAAGGATCATATGAAAACCATGAGCACGTCCGGAACTCGAGATGCGCGGTGCCCGCTAGCGAATCAAATTAAGTTGTCAAGTACTGAACTCTTCACAAATTTATTGAACGAAAGACTGAATAAATTTTTAGAAGATTCTGGAATCCAATGTGAAGAGCAAGCTGGCTTAAGATAGAAGTATGGCACAACAGACCATATCTTTACTCTTAAACTATTGATAGATCTATATAATTATTCAGGTAAAAAAATATTGTATTGTGCATTTAAATGTGTTGAGTATAAAAAGGCATTTGATTCTAGTAATAGAGTATTGTTATTGAAAAAGCTTCTTCAAAATGATATAAATGGCAAAGTTTTTAGAATAAATTTTAACATCTATGACAAAGCCAAATATTGTGTTCAGAGCAAAGATGGTATGTCAGATTTCTTCCCTAGCTCTTCATGTGTTAGGCAAGGTAACAATGTATCGCCTATACTGTTTTCAATATTGTTGAATTATGTCTCAATTTTACAGTGGTTTAGAAATCTTATCACAGTCCTTTAGTGCACTTTTAAGTGATAATACTGTCGAGGTTTACCTCAAACCTTTTCGACTACTGTATGCAGGCGATACCATTCTTTTTGCCGAATCCAGAAATAATATACGGTCTGCTTTAGATGCGGTGAATGAATACGATGAAAGGTGAAAATGCAGATAAAACTAAAATCGCAGTGTTTTTCAATTCCAAAAGCAAGAGTAAAGAAGACTTTTATTTTAACAATAATAAGTTAGAAGTTGTTAGTGATTTTAGCTACATTGGAATTATGTTCAATTTTAATGGCAAACTTGACAAAGCTAAGAAACATCTCTGTGATCAAGCTCGAAAAGCTATGTCTTCATTTCTTAAAAAAGCGAGATCATTTTGTCTTGATATAGATATGCAACTGCTTGACACTCATTTCAATATATCTTAAGTCAAAATACCTCAATTTTAAATTTGAGTAATAAGTTAGATATGCATCTACATTTATTAGAGTTCATGGTTGTACCAATATTATTGTATGGTTCAGAGGTGTGGGATATAGAAGATAATGGTGTAGTTAGAATACGGGCCATGTCATGTTAAAAGCTAGGTCACTATGTTAGGTTTTACATGGTGTTACAAAGTGAGCATTCTAAGGCCATTTTGGAGATTTAGACTCTGCCAAAGCTTTTGTACTGACTTGAATATATTTTTTCTTCCACTTGCCTTGAAAGTAATTTCTGTTAGCATGAGTTATTTCTCTCTAGCCTTTGTTCCTATACAGTAACTGTCACTACTGTTGATAATATTCCATCTGACCATGCTTTAAAATAAAAAGAGAGGAAATAATCTCTTTATTTGATCAGTTCGAAAATATCTGAGGTCTGAGATTTTTATGTTGACTTCTATTGGTGCAACATATTCTACAACAGCAGTGAATATAGCTGGGTTAGCTCACTGATTTGGTTCATCTGTTTATACCTAATATTGACATACTGCATATTTTCAAACCACGTTTCTAACCATGTATTACATATATTTATCTTTTCCACAGCTTCTTGCTTCCTTTATTCTGTTTCCCTCTCATTCTAATCAGTTTATGGACTCAGGATGCTCTTACTATGCATAAAATCCCAATGCTGCTATTGTATTGTACGAAAGTATCCATACTCAATTATATCATTATTTTTATTGCAGTAAAACCCATTACCACATAGCCTGTTTCTAGTTTTGAAAACATGGTACTACTTAAAGCAGATTGAAAGTAAAGCAGAATGTGCCTTAGGGCACATTCTGCTTTACTTTCAACCTGCTTTAAGCAAACATCTGATAGAATATAGTAAATATTTCTTATGGTACATATTCATAATTGTGTAAATTGGAACTAGTTTCCTCAAAAGATGAATAAACTAGAGGCGTAAAAAGGCGTATTTATTGGATAATGGGTTAACTCTAACTGTCAAAAGAACGGTTGTCATTTGCATTTTTGCACGCTTTACATTAATTTACCCATCTCCCCTGCTTTTTTGGGCCGTGGTCATCCTTTGCTGCATGTTAATGATACTTTTGCTATTGGCCTACTCTTGATGAACATGACGAATAGCGAACAACGTTAGACATTAATTTTGCCCGTTTAAATTGTCGAGAATTGCGAGACACATGCCATGCATCAATTTGATTGTTTTGTTTGTTAACGTCCATTTCTGCCATCTATGGGCTAATTGGACGCCCCAGAGACAGGGGAGCGGATACAGAGAACCGGGTGCATTTATCGAAATAATTATCTGGTTCTTTTAGATGCCAACTGTAAAGCACTTATACACCGGACCTCAGTTTATAAAGTCTCATCCGAAGGACTTGGTCCGGCCGGGGATCGAACTCACAACCCATGATGTCGTAATTGGGTGCTTTACCCCTCGACTACGTCCGCAGGTCCGTATCAACTTGAAAATAAACACTGTTCAGAAAAAGGATGTCTGCATCAGCAAGGAAAACATAAAGTATTTATATGGATCTGGTGATATGAAGTCATACACTATATATTATAAGAGTGGACATTTCTTTTCTTTTTTTGCCTGGTGTATATGATGAGCTTATGCAAGGTATATAACTAATATAGCTTGTCCATGGATAATCCATACAGTTTTCTCCCTTTAACTAGTCCCAAGCATCAATATCGTAGTCAACCCTGTATTGTGCGACCCCTAAACAGGGCTGCCATTTCTCCGTATTTTTCCGAGATCTTGACAGCACGTCATTGGGTTGCTCGTTTGCAGTGAGCATGACGTCATTTTCTGAATAAACTGCCACATTGTTCGTGAACTAATCTAAATGTTGGTACCAAATGCATAGGGTTTCAGGAAAATAGTCAATGAATAATTACAGAAAACAAAGTGCACAGTTTCTTTTCGAATTGAGTATAGTACAGAAGGCTCTTACCCTTCTGTAATACTGTTGCCTTGTGTTTAGGACAACTGATGTATCAAAAGTTTCTCTATTAACCATCCCCCCTCTCCGAGACCCTCCTACCTTGCCGTGGTTTCTGTATAGTTGACCGAGATTAGCCCCTCTGCCAAGAACTAAAAGGAACGTAGGTCGGCGGCTTTGATCCCATTGCAATCGCTGCTTTACCGAAATGGTATTCCTGAAATCATCATTATCTCTTCTTATCGTCCCTCATCATTCTTTGGCGACATATTTTGTGTTGCAGTGCCGTAAAACCCGACTCGTCCATCCATAGCCTGAATGCCAAATCATCGTACAGCGCTCCCTCTCTACATCGACATCCAATGGGAGACAAATAGTGTGTGCGTTGTTCGGAGGGAGTCGTTATAGGGAGAGAACTTGGCTTAAATTTGAAAACAGCTTGAATTCAAATCAGACGCCACGTAACCCGTGGCGTCTGATCTGGATTAAAGTTGTTTGTCACTCCTCATTAAGTTTTTTTTTCTGTCATAATGTCCATTATGTAACTTTGACAAATTAGCAGACGACAATTTTAAGCAGACTATATTGCAGCAGTAAAGGCGTTAGCCATAATTGTCCTGTTTAGGGATCGGCGGCAAGGGTCGTTGTAAGGAGGGAGTCGTTGTTGGGAAGGCCATTGTAGAGAGGGAACACTGTATTTCTAACTGTGTTAATGACAGGGAACTCGATAGCAAGAGCACCTTAGGATTTTCTGTTTTATTTTCACCTTGCTTTAAGCTGCTGCCGCCTGGTTTCCACACCATAAATACATTATCATTTTGGGAGCTATGTGGAGCCGAGGAGTAGTTAGAGGTCTCTCAGGCGCTTCTCTGGAGGAAAGTTTAACCCTTTCATGATCATATTTATCGTGAGGTTTTAATCCATTCGCTGCCATATTGTCGTCTGCTTCAATATTGAAGTTTGCACTATCGTTTCGAAGTTAGAATTAAGGTAGTATAACTGACATAATTTCAAAACAAATAACAGAATATGACATGATGTACATTCTTCTTTATTTTAAGTCTGCTTTAAACTACCATTTGCTAGGATATAAGAAATATTTCACCATATATAACCCATTTATCCATAGTCTGTTTCTAGGGTTGAACACAGGTTATCACTTTAGGCAGGTTGAAATTAAACAGAATGCTCCACAAGTAAGCTATCATCCGCTAGGATATAGGAACTATTTCATTGTTTATTCATAATTTATTTATAATCATATTTCACTGTAATTAAAAGTTATTCCACAAATTGCCTGAATCCTGTTAGAGGTCTCTAGTCAATCTGTGTAAAAGTGTCTTGTCCAGTTCATTCATTTCGTGAAATGAAATAGAAAATCAGGCATTTCTTGAAATGCCCAAGTGAAACAGTATTTTTATGAAACGACTACAGCGCTCCCGCTCTACAACGACACCCAATGGGAGACATAAATTGTGTGCGTTGTTCAGAGCGAGTCGTTATGGGGAGGGAAATTGGCTTTCATTTGCAAATAGCTTGAATCCAGATCAGACGCCGCGTAACGCGGCGTCTGATCTGGATTCAAGCTGTTTGTCACTCCTCATTAAGTTTTTTCCGTCAAAATGTCCATTTTGTAACTTTGAGAAAAACAGCAGACGACATCTTTAAGCAGACGACATTGCAAAAGTAAAAGCGTTAGACAAAAATGTCCTATTTAGGGAACTAGGACAAGGGTCGTTATAAGGAGGGAGTCATTGTTGAGAGGGCCGTTGTAGAGAGGGAGCACTGTAGTTACAATGTATTTTGCAAAAAAGTGCAGAAAAAACATATACACTCATGAATGGACTTGGCTTAATTTGGAAAATGGAATTATCCATTAATAGTTTCAGGAGTGAATGATTAATTATTGTAAAAAACAAACTGTCGTTCTGCATGATATTTAGTTGCAACAAGTATATGTGTAACTCCTAACTTTTGTTAAATGCGCGTACTAAAGGTACTGACTATTTTCTATCAAGTGACCACTGGATATATCTTAGGATAGGTAACTTCTTAACCATTTGATTTTCATGATCAAATTATTCGAAAGAATTTTTACCCCTTCACCGCTTAATTGTCGTCTGCTTCAGTATTGTTGTCTGCAAGACACGCTTATGGTGTCACTACTCATTTGAACCGTCTCTTCGAGACGATCCAAATGAATAGTAACACCATAGGGTTTGGTGTTGAAATGAGTGAAAAAATGTGATTTGTTTAATTTACCCCCTCTTATCTGGAGCCCTGTAGGCTGGTCTAGTTTTACTGGATATTAGGAATTGTGAGTGTAAAATTTAGAGACACAGACTGACTGTGCTGATGCAATCATGCTTCTATTTTAAGATATTACTTTTCCCCCCTAAGAAACTCCATTCATGAATGAAGAGTGATAGAACAGTAGATTAATGTGAGGATCTCCTACCAGTAGCTAGGATAAGGTTTAAATATTTGTTTTGTTTTGCATTTCTGTACATGATAGTTTTGCATTTTAAATAAAAAATATTGTAATTGAATGTGAATTGTTAGTGCAATTGCTATGACAGCATGTTTCTATCTTTAGATATGACATTGATAGAACTGTAGATTTATGCAAGAATCTTATGAGCAGCAGGATACGGTTTAAATTATTGATTGGTAATTCTGTAGAGGATAGACCTTTAGTAGCTATATTTTACATGAAAGTTATTGTAATTGAATGTTTTGGTTTTCAATCCAAGATATTACAATTCTTTGAAAACCCCAATTTCATTCAATTTTGCACACCCATCTATAGCATTAGTTCAACCACTCATTTCGCTGAATATATTTTTTAAAGATATTTCTTGTTTCTGTTATCGGACAGTTTTACTTTCAGTTAGTTATTGTATAATTTTACGGGCGTGATGCACGCGGTGAGCATGCTGTCACCTGTTTAACTCTTGCACTACCCGGGAATTGACGAGGTAACCCTTGTAATGCTAAGTACCACTAGGCTAACATTTGCAAATAGTTTGGATACAGAGAAAACGCCGCGTAACGCGGTATGTGATCTGGATCCAAATTGTTTGGTACTCATATTAAATTTTTATTCAACTTGAAAAGCATAAAAAAGAATTTGAGTTTCTCAACATATGCTATATCAGACTGAGCAGATGGCAATTCAGCATAAAAAGGGATAACGAACAGTTGCAAACAGTTTGGATCAATATCAAACACACGGTAACTCAGCGTTTGAACAGGATCCAAACTGATAATGCTTGTATTAACATTCATGCAGTCAAATCCCGAAACTTTGCTTATGAAATCAAATGATCACAAATTTCAAAGCAGAGGCCAATTTGACAGTAAAGGGGTCATTTCACCAATAAATCTTCCCGGAAGACTGAGCTGCGATCTCAGAGCGTGGCTTGGTCGCCCCAGGTCGCATGTAGACGACGGTTGACCGGGGATTAGTCGAACCTTGGTCTCCCGTGGTAGCACATGGTCGAGGATTGGTCTTCCGGAAAAATAGATCGTAGCTCTGTTTTTTGACATGTCAAAAAACCGAGCCTCGACCTAAAAGTCGCACGGAGAGCGTCGAAAGAGCGAGCATGGTCGAGGAAAGAACGTATTGATCGAGGGACGATCGAAACTAGAGCGGGGCTGAGCGAGGCTCAGTCTACTCGAGCAAGAACTGATCGCACGCGTGATCGTGCTGCTCGACTCGCTCTAACCGTGTGATCTAGCTTCGCTCTTTTGCGATCAAGCCTCGCTCAACGCGACCTGTCCCAGACCTTCCCTAGCCCTGTACGCTCCATATCATTTCTATTGGCATGATTGGATCGAGATAGAAGGATTAAAGTGCGACCTATATACGCTAAAAGACATCTCCCGGCGACCTTTTGATAATAACGCCTTGCCAGAAAATGTCCTTGCAAAAAACATGGATCTTGTGGACATGTCGATAGCCGAAGAACCATTGAATCGTCTCATGTGCGACCCGACCTTTATATTTGATAGTTTGGTTAGAATTAACCATTGAAAAGCACTAGAGCGTGAGTATAATCTGGGCATCACCAGATAAACTGAAATTGGTATACCCGCCTGAGTTTTTTTTTGTGATTAAGCTAAATAAACGACAGAAAATTACCAGCAAACTCCATGAATTGCTAACAACGACAGAAAATGATCGGCAAATTCCATGAATCGTATTGGCGATTCGTGGAATTTGCCGATCATTTCTGTCGTTTATTTCGCTTAAACGCCGAAAAAATCAGTTAATTTCGTAACTAACCACGTCAGCTGAACAACACACACCTTAGGGAAGCTGCTTCCAAAACGCCAGAAGAAGACGCCAGTCTTTTACAAACAGAATAAAAGAACAAAAAGGTTCCACGGAACATGTATACTCAGCAAAACTGCTAAGTACCCCAACATAAATATCAATTGTTCTTTTAGTGTTTAATCAAATAAATTTTGTTTACACGCCAAAACGTGTGCATGGAGATTCTTGATCGACTGAAACAGGTTTAAGTTGTGTTAAGTCAGCCGTTAAGTGTAGACGGTACACAGGCTCGAACCAGGGTAAGTAGCACGTGCAGCACGGGCTGTGTTATGTTTCACAAATTTCACTTGAAAAAATACTGTGTTGACTTCGACAGTTAGAAAAAACAAAAAATGGGTCGGATGCCTCTTGAAGAACGAGAGAGAACCATAGGGCTTTTACAGAGCGGGCTGACCCATGCTGAGGTAATTGAAAACGTCTTCCATTTTAACATCTTTATCACGTTTCTTTCTCTGTTATGAACAGAACAGAATATTTATTTTGGTTATGGTATGATACCAGCATTATCTGACCCAGTAGAGTACTTTTCATCAATTTTTGCTCGCCGAAGCAATCAATGATCAAGCTTCAGGCATGCTACCGCAGAACCGGAAGTGTAGCAGATACACAAAGGCGTCCACAATCCATGGGCATAACATCTTCAGGAATTGCATCGTGTATATGAGGGCTCGGTTCATGGCTGCAGTGAGAGCTAATGGTGGCCATACACATTATTGACATTGCTCCAAAAATGAAGCTTTTTGAATGGCACTATGCTTTGTTCTTGAACGTATAAAAGCACTATTTTCTCACAAACATTTTAATATTTCATAAAAGAATTTAAAAATGTTTATATTTCATAAATCTGAAAAGCCCTTTACGTAATCACGATCCATGAAAAAGAAAATTTCAACATAGCTCCTGGGGTACTTAGCAGTTTTGCCAAGTATATTAATACAAGCTATAGCGAAGACACGTACGTTAACTTAAGTGATGTAGTTAGCAACAACAATCCTGTTCAAAATACAGTGCTCCATCTCTAAAACAGCCATACGAAGCTCCTTTTTTATGGTATCTAGACTATTACACACTTGAAAGATTATTAGGGTTATCAGGGCCGGATCCAGAAATTTTTCAGTGGGGGGGGGGGGGGGGGGGGGCACAGGTGGGGAGGGTATGGGAGGGGTTTAACCCCTCCCATAGGTGGGGGTCCTGGGGGCCTCCCCCGGAAATTTTTTAAAACTTACATATCAAATGGTGCATTCTGAGGGCATTCTAAGAAGAAAGTTAACATCGATAAAATGATGTAAATACCCCCAATAAAACACCCAAAAAAGTGGTTTCATAAGACAAAGAGAAAAAATAATCATAATCTGGAGAATTTTTTAATAGCTTTATCTCCATTCTCAGAAATCTATTATTCCACACCATGGTCATACAAAGATTTTCATCAGTGCATTCAAAACACCGGCCTTCAATTGATCTCAATGCAAAAAGTAGGAAAAAAGTAGGAGTTTTTGAAGTGGAAAAGTAGGAAAAAGGAGGAAGATTTCCAATAAAATAGTAGGAACTGTTTGATACAAAATACCACACGGAGTCATTGTGCTCATATAAATTTAAGTAATCCGCAATCTTGAGTTAAAGACATTCTCACCCAAAGCCATTTTATTCTTTGGTTATAATCTATTCAACAGGCCGAAGATGCGATCCAACAGGTTTAGTGGGGTCCGGGGGTACTCCCCCTGCAAAATTTTGAAATCAAGCGCTTCATTTCCTGCATTCTGGGCTATACTGAGGGTGCTTGAAGACTTATTAGGAAAAAAGTAGGAAAAGTAGGAGGTTTTGGTAGAAAAATAGGAAAAAGTAGGAAGATGATCAAAAGTTGGAAAATAGTAGGAAAAAGTAGGAACGGTTGAAGGCCTGAAAACAGGTAAAATACTAACATAAATCTATGTAAAAAATCGACTTAAAATATATTGTTATTTAATCATTCTATGGTGAAAGGTTGTCGTCCAGCCATTAATCTCTAACCCTACCCCTCCTATTCATATGCATACTGTTACAAGGGGGGTCCGGGGGCATGCCCCCTCCTCCCACCCCCTGGAAAATGTATTCCCACATGATCAATGGTGCGTTCTGATGGGAGTTTTTTCGCATTCAAAATAGGTAAAATACTACATAAATCTATGTAAATATTCGATTCAAAATAGCATATCAAATTCTTTAATATAGGATAATACCTTTGACAGATTGTTTTCTGGCCATTAACCTGAAACCTACCCCTACCCCCTCTGATTATTGTTCACACTGTCACTAAGGGGATCCGGGAGCATGCTCCCCGGGAAATATTTAGTTTCTAG
This sequence comes from Gari tellinella, assembly GCA_922989275.2. Lineage (NCBI taxonomy): Eukaryota > Metazoa > Mollusca > Bivalvia > Cardiida > Psammobiidae > Gari > Gari tellinella. Next base: position 62,219,682 of record OV277858.1, read on the forward strand.
ATGGTCTCTGGTGCATTCTGGGGCGTTTTGCACATTCAAAACAGTTACAATAATAATATAAATACAATAAATATATATAAATATTCTGCAACTAATATTGGCAAAATTATTGGAGGGGAAGGGGGCTGGTCCTACATGCCTCAGTTAATTGGGTATTATTCATCATCTAGTTAGGCATGCTTTTTGTTACCCTTAAGTATTTTTATCAAATTTACTTGGATTAACAGGCCTGTATGATATGCAATTTGGGGGCACAGACCTATGGCATAGCTAGACCATTTGTGTACGTGCTGAATGCTTTCGCACATTCAAAACGGGTAAAATACTTGCATAAATTTATATTAAGATCTAGGTAACATTTACTTACATTATGTATTGGCAAAATTATTGGGGGGAACAGGGGCATTTTTATTTTTTGGTTGGGGAGGGGGGAGCACACCGTCCTGCCCCCATCCTTGTTACTACCGGCCTGTGTCAGGTTCGAACACAGACCAGGCATGCCGAGGATTTAAGGGGGCACAGGGGCAATTTTGGATTTACTGGCCTGTAGGATATGCAATTTGGGGGGCACATGCATTTTTTTTGGGTTGGGGAGGGGGCACAGGGGGCACACTGTCGTGTCCCCATCCTTGTTGCTACGGGCCTGTGTCGGGTTCAAACACAGACCAGGCATACTAAGGATTTGAGGGGGCACAGGGGCATTTTGGATTTACTGGCCTGTAGGATAATTATGCAATTTGGGGGCACATGTACATTTTTATTTTTTGGTTGGGGAGGAGGCACACTGTCGTGCCCCCCATCATTATTGCTACCGGCCTGTGTCGGGTTCAAACACAGACCAGGCATACTAAGGATTTGAGGGGGCACAGGGGCATTTTGGATTTACTGGCCTGTAGGATATGCAATTTGGGGGCACATGCATTTTTATTTTTTGGTTAGGGAGGGGGCACAGGGGGCACACTGTCGTGCCCCCCCATCCTTGTTGCTACGGGCATGTGTCGGGTTCAAACACAGACCAGGCATACTAAGGATTTGAGGGGGCACAGGGGCATTTTTTATTTACTGGCCTGTAGGATATGTAATTTGGGGGCACAGGCATTTTTTATTTTTTGGTTGGGGAGGGGGCACAGGGGGCACACTGCCATGCCCCCCATACTACGGGCCTGTGTCAAGTTCAAACACAGACCAGGCATACTGAGGATGTGATGGCCCGAGATAAGAGACACAAGCCGTTGAAGCAGCTCAAGTTAAGTTCAAGCAGGCCAGCTGAGGGACATGTGCCCCCAGTGGATCTGTGCCTGTAATGTCATATGCTAATGCGACCTTCATACCCAGCTAAATGATGAATTATTATATGAATCAAGCAAAAAAAAAAAATTATTTTTTTTTAATAAAAAAAAAAAAAAAATTCAGGCCAGCTGGGGGGGGGGGGGGCACGTGCCCCCTGTGCCCCCCGGTAAATCCGTGCCTGATTATTGAACAATGGTAACATCTTAGACGAGTCGTTTGTTAACCAGCTCTGTTATAGTAGTGTCATATAAGGTTTGAGGTACCAGCACGGAGTGTTGCAGAGTGTGCCAGTTTGTGCACACTGACTGATGACTGCTATAGCGTGATTGCATGATTTGGTCTAACGATCTACAGTGCATGTCTAGGACACGCTTCTCCCCTTCAAGGTGCACAATGAACCAGATGATACACCCAACAGGAGACACAAATTGTGGGCGTTGTTTGGAGGGAGTTGTTATCGGAGGGAACTTTGCAAACAGATTGATTCCAGATCAGACGCCGCGTTACGCGGCGTCTGATCTTGAATCAAGCTGTTTGTTACTCATCATTAAGTTTTTTATGTCAAAATGTCCATTACGTAACTCTGAGAAAAACAGCAGATGACAATTTTAAGCAGACGACAATTTTAAGCAGACGACATTGCACCCAGACAATGGTGAGTGTCAGTCATGAACCAAAACGTAATTCGACAAGCTATATAGCGAACAATGATTCTAACCAACAAAGACTAAACATATCCTTTATCTGCGTTATTTACCCACAAGTCAATACAATTGGACTTTTTTAAAAAAAAAAAAAAGAAAGAAAAAAAGGTAAAAAAGTTTTGATTCGAATGAGACTCGAACCTATGACCTTTCGATTGTTAGTCAACCACACTACCGACTGAGCTATCAGCACTTAAGTAGAATGGTTGTACATGTATGAGCTGGGTGCTGGGATCCTAACACCTTTTATTCATATGCTAATCTAAGGCCAGTGGCGATACGGAGTACAAAACGACGGATGTACGTTTTATAATTTTCATTAAAATAAATTCAGATAGCACAGCTAGTATAAGATTGAATGAAGAATTAATTATTATGACATATTTCCACGTAACCATGTGAATTTAAAAGCTTTTTGTATTACTTTCAGAATTTATATTAACTTGCTGAATGTTAGAAATGTTTTATTTAAGATGTCATAAATTTCCCTTTTGCCAATTTCATTGAAAAGTGCAATACTTGCGTTCTTTGAATAGATTCCCGTAAGGGTAATCACATACGCCTTTGGTGTTATTTGTATGCACCAGTCTTGCACCGACGGGGTGAATTAGACTGTGCGTTTGCTGCTCTTTTACAAGAGCAGCAATCGAGTGCCTGACTATGTCTGTAAGTCACTCGGCTTCTTTGAGTGCTTGGTTATACCTGTAAGTCACTCAGTTTTTTTCCTTTGCACCATTCCTTTAAGGGGATAGTGCATCAATGGATAGAAGTCTGACATATGGTCGTCAGATTCTTCCAGTTCCAACTCATTCCCAAAATGGTCTGCTTTATTTCTGCGTTCGATTCTCAAAGCTTGCTTAAAGCAAACATACATACTTCTTTTAAAGCTTTAGTTTTGAAATACATGTATGTTTGTTCTGAGTAGTAATAAAACGTCTCTAATACGACCACTTAATTATGTTAATTATTAATTTATTTGGGTTTTACAATAGTTTGATTGCTTAAAGCAAGGTGACAGTAAAACGAGGAGCTTTCTGTTTCACTGTCAACTTTCTTAAGCTGTCACCTGTCTTTTAAACACTCAATTAGCCTTCTTTTAGTAGTCGTAATAGAGAGGTTCTACTATTTATAGCAATAGAGTTGTGTTCGACTGATTGAGAGATTCCACTGATTACAGTGGAACCTTTGAATCCCGAACACCTATATTATACTTCAAATAAACATAAAATGGCGAGATGCTTTTCCTTGGCGCAGAAATTGAGTGTAACCTGTCACGAATTCGCCTATAACATCCAGATGCCCGTTGCGTATTATTACCCCCCCCCCCAACCACCACCGCCACTTTTCATGAAAACGTAACACAAACACATAGTACTAACTCGCATTCCGTCTAAAAGATGTTCGAAGAAAACAAAATGTTGGGGGAGGGGGGATTTAATTTTAATCAGAAAAATGTCTTTTTACGGTTTATACTTTTTATATTTATAGATAACAGTCGTTTTGATATTTGTGTGCTGTTGAAACATGTGCTTTGTCTATATTAGTGTTTTCTTCTGACCTGTCCAAGTTATGTTTAGATACAAGATACAAGATATTTTATTGTAAATAAAGGCCACCGGCCCACAATACATCAATACAATAAGTTGCAAACACATTAGTACAGAGTTACAAATCAAAGATGTCCGTTATAAATTCATGTCAAAATTATACGCGAAGCTGTTATGAATTTATACAAATTGTTACATAGCTCGAGTTACGCTATATTTGTCTATATTTGTCTGAAGCTTAGAGTTGGCTGAAAGTAAAGCAGAATGTACCTGAAGGCGCACACTGATTTTACTTTCACCGACTTCAAGTTTTGACCTGATTTCGAACCGGATATATAGAAACCATAACATAATATATAAATTGATTGGAACATTCTAAAACTTAAAAGGGATGAGTTTTCTCTACATCCAGTTAGAGATACGGATAGCTGTAATTTTTTTTGCGTAATGTCACGCTCTAATTACTCCGTGGTAATATACAGTAGAGGATACATTATTCTTTTCCATTTAAATGCAATGCACTAAACTATGGAAATTTACTTTTAGAAATGGTTTTAGTCTGAGTAGCAAACAGGGGTGCCTGGTTTAAATTTTCGTTTTGCTTGATATTGAAATTCCTATAATGTGGCGTCTGATCAGAGTCTACACTGTTTGCCCATTTCCCTTTTGTAGGATGGATTAAATACAAGAATGAGGAGAAGGCGTTATTCTTTCCAAATAAATGCGTTAAAGCTATTATTTCCATCGGAAACAATTCATATCTTGCAGTCAACAATGAGTGGTCGTTAAGTACTTTGTTGTTGATTAAAACAAAATTGAGACTAAAGATCATTCAAATGTCTTTATTACATGAGATAGAAACACATATAAAGTATCCCTTTCCCACATAGAAGCGACTTTTAGCGTATTTAATTTATTCCTCCGCTGAACAAAATAGTTCCTATTTAAACAGTTTTAAACATGCGCCATAAGATATAATGTCTACATATTAGCAGATTGTAGCTTAAACCAGGCTGAAAGTAAAGCAGAAATCGCATTAAGGCGCCTTCTGCATTACTTTCAACCTGCTTTAAGTGGTCCCTTATTTTCAATACTAGAAATAGGCAATGGGTAAAGGGGTATAGATGCTTAAAGTTGAACCTATACATACCTAGACATTTTTATGAACACTTTGTTGTATTTGCATATTAAAGGGATACATTGCCAGTAAGTAGTTCTGTAATAGCGGAAACACGTAATATGCCAGTGTATTTGGGACAACTGTATGCATGTATCATAGCCAATAATGCAGACGCAGGTGAAACACACAACATCCATAAGTGAAATTGGCAGATGCAAAAAGACATTTGCCCTCATCTCTTTTAGACTTTTTCTTCGAATGACCCCATAAAGGCGATATTATTGTCCTCTGGTCCTTTGTCTTATTATTTATAAAGGGACGGATAAGGAATTATATCGGGCTAAAATGATAAGGTTCAAATATGTATTTGTCTTAATGCTACATGTAAATTCTAAAACATAAAATGTCGCCAAAACTGATAAAAAGAGAATCTGAAATGTGGTTGGTACACATATATTTAAGAAATGAATTGAATTCTTTCGGCGTTTAAGCGAAATAAACGCTTAAACGCCGAAAAATTTCAGTTCATTTCTTATATTTACATTATATTTGCTTTACTTTCTAATATCAAATGAATTTCTTATTAGTATGCATGTATGTTTAATCCATATAAGAGAGTGTTAACACGAAAAAGGTGTAACCAGAAAGGAACAGCCATTACTCGTTGAACGCCACAGCATGACTAGCGGAGAGCAGACCAATAAGCCCCGCCTTATAGTGCGAGAATATCTATATATAGGTCCCGCCCACTAGAAAAAATGCGTTTATACGAAATTCACGTCACATTGTTCGATAGAATTGAATGGGGAGAATGTAAATATATGGAAGTGAAAATAGATAGGTATCTTTTATCTTTATATAATTTTCGAATGTTTCACCTGTTTAAGTCTTCCAATCACCATTCTGTTTATGCCCCAATAGCCGAATTATACTGTCTTCTGAAGCACTTGTTAAGATCAACTTGAACTGTACTGCCAAACTCGTGTAAACTTATTGACAGTAGTGTCAGACTTCAGACGAAAATCATTTTACAGATGAATCTAAACGTTCGTTGTGTTACAGTGTCCCCTCTCTACAACGATCCCCTCCCTACAACAACGATTGGCACTGTTCCCAAAACAAGACCATTATGTCTTACCCTTTCACTACTAAAATATCATCTGCTTAAAACTGTTGTCTGCCGTTTTTCTCAAAGTTACTAATTGGTGGACATTTTGACATAAGAAATATAATGAAGAGTGACAAACAGCTTGAATCCAGATCAGACGCCGCGTTACGCGGCGTCTGATCTGGATTCAAGCTGTTTGCAAATGTGAGCCAAGTCTAAATTTCACTCCCTATAACGACTCCCTCCGAACAACACACATAATCTGCGTCTCTCATTGGGTGTGGTTGTAGAGAGGGAGAACTGTGTATCAAATGTATCTGCCCATGACGCATGTGCAAACCATTTAGAGATTTCAATATTAACATAGCTTCCTATCTACAACAACACCCAATACGAGACAAATATTGCGTTTCCTTTTCGAAGGAAGTTGTTATAGGAAGGGAAAATTAATACGCTTAGAGAGTTTGGCACGACTTTAAAGCTTACATTTGTTAACAACTTGAATGCAGATCAGATGTAAGCTGTTGTGTTTCAAGATGTCCAATATGTAACATTGATAAAGAAAACCAACAGGCGACACCTTTAAGTAGACGGTATTACAGCAGTAAAAGGGTAAGATATATTGGTCTTGTTGTGGACAGCGGTAAGCATTGTTGTAAGGAAGGAATTGTTGTTCGGGGAGTCGTTGTAGGGAGGGAGCACTGAATACTGGGTAACAGTTAATTTCACCCGGAGGTTATGCAGGGTTTCTTCATTACATAATAGCCTCTAAAAATCTTAATCTTTATCATAATGAATTTTCGCTGGCTTTAAAATGTCTCTGGAAAAAAATACACCTCAAAATATGTTTGTTTTTTTTTAAAATTTTTTTTATGATTTTTCAAAATGTAGAAACGCTCAACAAGAGTGTCGTATAGTTTTGAACCAGATAAGACACCGAATATTTAGATATCTGACCTGGACCAAAAGTGTATGCAAATATTAGCCTCGTCGTGCTTAACCCTTTCACTCCCAATGACGTCATAAATGGCTCTGGAAACAGTTTAGGTCCAGATCAGACGCCGCGAGTCTGATCAGGACCCAAACTGTTTGACATTCTTATCGATATTAATTAAGTCATACAACCTTAAATCTAACTTTGAAACGTGTCTTGCAGACAACAATACTGAAGCAGACGACAATAAAGCGGTGAAGGGTTAAATATCTCACCAATTATTAAATGAAAGAGTTAACATGATAAGGGTGGAAATAATTGGCTGAAAGATAACGAAGGCACACTTGGGATCAAGCAAATGAGCTCTAGCGACGAGTATACTCGCCCTTCTAAAACACTGTACCTGTAAAGAGTACACGTGTACTATGTTAGGAACCCTCTGTCCAGAGTCTACATTGTCTATCATATGGCAATAAATAATTGAAAACGACCCTAAATTGTCATAAGTGGACAAGGTTTAATTAGAATCTGGAATTGTCGATTAAAAGTTCAAGGGTGAATGAGTTAGCCGGAACCGCTGCAGGCATTATAAATATAATTTCTAGCAGACCAGGGGCCCGTTTCATAAAACTTCGTACGACGATTCCAAAGAGATGTCACAAGACCGGATTCGATGGAGAAATAAGTAATAATTGAGACTTTTGTCGTACGAAGTTTTATGAAACGGGCACCCGTACCTTGCAGGAAGTAATGTATAAGCGAGTGCTCAAAAGTTAGTTAAGATTAAAGTTTTCGTACCGGAGTTAATGGAAAGTAAAACATGTCGCTGCCATTTTATCGTCGTCCACGTGATAATTTATTATGTGTCCCCTCCCCCACTCCACCCCCTTTTTATTATCCATTTCCGGTTTTAGGCATTTTGAAAAATTTGTTAACATGTGCCAGGCCATTTAGATCTTTGTCAGAGAATCAGGTTAATTTTCTCCTTCTTACCCCTTCACTGCCTGAAATCTTATACTAAATACGATTCCTGTGCCTGTCTGGTGGACCTTGATAGCTTATTTAACCCAGTGGATTCTTCCATGTTTATGTATTGGATTAGTCCATTTTTTATCAAAGGGATATCTGGTCAAACTTTTCATTTTCATTTTGTTTTACAGTTGTATATTGAAATTCCTATCAGCAAACAGTGTAGACTCTGATCAGACGCCGCATAATGCGGCGTCTGATCAAAGTCTGCACTGTTTGCCTATGTCCCATATATGGGATCGTGGGCACAAATAGGTTAAAGATTATGGATGTAAGTCAGCCTTGGAGGGGGGGGGGGGGGATTGTTAAAACAACAAGGACTTTGAAATCACTATTTTAATCATACGATTAATCTTTAAAATATTTGACGCACTGTAAAATTTATTTTATAAACTAGTAACAATAATTCTCTTAACAATCATACTGAAAGGATTTTCCTTAATCAGGATTTACTACCTTGTAAATCCATAAATAGGATGTTATTGTTGCTTTTAACTTTATTGTAAATGTAATTATTTGTCTTTTTCTCACTTCTTAAGTACATTTATATAATTGCATGTGAAGCGCTTTTAAAGCTCCTGTGTAAAAAGATTCGCTATATAATCTGGTATAATAATAATATAGTAGTACATGTATCGATCAGACGCCGCGTTAAAACTGCTTGACACTCATTACGCTATTACTTTAGTCAATTTACCTAAAATTTATTATCGAGAAATACAAGCAGACGACAAGTTTTTAAAGGAAATGACATTATGATAGTAAAGAGGTTGATTTTTAAAAATAAATAAATAATCGCATTCCATTACGATTTGGTATAATGCAACTTAAGGTTCAACATGAGTGTCAAATCCATGCTAGTTCATTGATACCATTATCAGAGCTGAAATAAAATGTATTTCACAGTTTAAATCTAGTTAAATCAAAAACTATTGTGCATTAATTGCATATGCTCACGATACATTTTCAAAGTCTTGTGAATGTTTCGAAATATAATATATCATTTGCAATAATCTCATCAGCTATCTGCAGCTATTTTTGTCATGGCCTAGCTGCGAGATAAAATTCTGCAAATCTAAACCCATTGCCGTTTAGCCTGTTTCTTCGTTTTGAAGACAGGTTACCGCTTAAAGTAGGTTGAAAGTAAAACAGATTGCGCCTGAAGGGGCATTCTGCTTTATTTTCAACCTGCTTAAAGCTACCGTCTGCAAGGGTATATGGAATATTTCTTATGTTGCACATTCATACTTGTATAAAATGGAACTACAACGACATCCAATGGGAGACAACAATTGTGTTCGTTGTTTGGAGGGAGTCGTTATAGAGAGGGAATTTGGCTTACATTTGCAAACAGCTTGAATCCAGATCAGACGCCGCGTAACGCGGCGTCTGATCTGGATTCAAGCTGTTTGTCACTCGTCACTAAGGTTTGTTATGTCAAAATGCCCGATATGTAATTTTGAGAAAAACAGCAGACGACAATTTTAAGCAGAATATATTGCATGACGTAAAATGGTTGGACATCATTTCTTGTTTCGGGATCAGCGGCAAGCGTCGTTGTGAGGAGGGAATCGTTGTTGGGAGGGTCGTTGTAGAGAGGGAGCGCTGTATTTTTGTTCATGAATGAATGAATTAAATGCGTATCTGTGAACTAAAGGGTTCAGTAACACTTCGAATGCTAATTAATTACAGTGTTACCCCCCTACAACGGCCCTCCCAACAACGACTCCCTCCTTTCAACGACCCTTGTCGCTGTTCCCCAAACAAGACATTCATGTCCAACCTTTTCACGTCTGCAATATCGTCTGCTTAAATTTGTCGTCTGCTGTTTATTTAAAAGTTACATATTTGACCTTTTCAGAGTAAAACACTAAATTACGAGTGACAAACAGCTTGAATCCGGATCAAGCTGTTTGCAAATGTAAGCCAAATTCCCTCTCTATAACGACTCCCTCCGAACAACGATTATATTTTTTGTCTCCCATTGGGTGTCGTTGTAGAGAGGGAGCGCTGTAGTATCCTTTGCATTGGTTTCATGTTTGACGTTCGAAGGTAGAGTCTGGATGGTATTTTGATTTCTTCTATGCTAAGAGCGCGTTTATGATCTTAAACGACAGAAAAAGGACGAATTACAAAGCTTAGAGTGATTAAATGACAATGAAATGGAAAAGTAAGTCGAATCAGATTTGATAAGTTATACATTTCAACACAAACGGGCCATACTTTAATTTTCAACTTATAATTTACAATTTCAAAAATAACGACCTGCAAATTGTCACCAGTTTTCGCTCGACTCTTCAAAATCGTTCATTGTTTTGGAACAGTTTCTTTTCGGACTTCTCAGATTCAAACTCTGCATACCCTGCAATGTTTTATCGAAATTTGCTTCGAAATTTGACATTTTGCTTTTGTTTATTAGCCTACCCAAAGTACCTTTCAAGTTGTTGCTACAGTATCGCTTTAGCAGAAGACAGGATTAGAGACGATTGTATAGAATGATATATTACAGCGTAGATCTATATGAGAATAGAAATATTAAATGGACGCGTATTTGTAAACTGGTATGTTGTTTAAAAAACCAAGAGTTTTATTTAAAATAGATAGTTTGTTGCTATTCATTTGATTTTTATAAAACGCGTCAATACGCAAACTTTATATACACCTTAACCCATTCACGCCCAGTTGATTCTGCCATGTTTTATATATTGGATTAGTCCACTTTTTATCAAAGGGATGCTTGGTCAAAATTTTCATTTTCATTTTGTTTTAAATTGAAATTCCTATCAGCAAACAATGTAGACTCTGATCAGACAACGCATAATGCGGCGTCTGATCAGAGTCTACACTGTTTGCCTATGTCCCATATATGGGATCGTGGGCACAAATGGTATTTGTTCATTAAATATTTCAGGCGTGGGTGAGTTAATTGCCTCTGCAAAATATATTCTGAGCAGCAATTCTAAGAAAAAGATCATCGGGGTACCCGGCGTCTCTTATCAATTCAATATGAATCATATACGGAGCCAATATGAACCTAATATCAGATGGGAGATAACATATTACTGATAGACGTTGTATTAATAAACTAAACGAGAGACTACACAGGACATATATTTGACATATACAGTGCTCCCTCTCTACAACGACACCAAATGGGAGATACAGATTGTGTGTGTGTTATACTGAGGGAGTCGTTATAGGGAGTGATAATTAAGACTTAAGGCTTAAATTTGCAAACAGATTGAATCCACGCTGCGTCTGATCTGGATTCAAGCTATTTGCAAATGTAAGCCAATTTCCCTCCCTTTAACGACTCCCTCCGAACAACGCGCACAATATTTGTCTTCCATTGAGCGTCGTTGTAAAGAGGGAGCACTGTATGAACAGAATATAAGGTATCGACATTAACTTATAATAACACCAATATTATACATTGTATCATGGTCAAGGGGGAAATTAACTGCTTACAGAGAGATAAAAAAGTCTAAGAATATTAAAACATATATGTGTATGTATTATTTAACCCATTCACTGCCATGATGTTATCAATGTTAAATAATTGTCGTCTGCTTTTCAATTTCAAATTAAAACTTTGGTAATTCTGACTTAACCTCTTCACTGCCTTACCCAGAGCACAATGGTTATTTGCAAACAGTTTGAATCCTGATTAGACGCCGCGTAACGCGGCGTCTAATCAAAATTCAAACTGTTTGACACTCATTTCAATATCTCTTAACTCAATCAACCTAAACATTGAATTTGAGAAATTAAAGCAGACGACAATTGTTTAAAATTGATGACGTCATGGCAGTGAAGGGGTTAAATATTATAGTAATCGCATTCTTGCTAAGGATTATGCTCTAGTTAGATATAAATTTACATATCTGTCGAAAAATACATATTTGTTCAGAAACCATGTCAGACACATGTCTTGTTAGTTCATTGCTAGGCTCATTTACATAAAGCTTTCAAGACTTTTACGTCACTATAGACATTTTTTTATTCTGTAGACAGTGTTCATTGACCAATCAATGACCCGAACTACTCAGAAATGCATATGCGTGCACTACATGCACTATGCTAACTGTTGCAAACAGTTTGGATCCAGATGAGACGCCGCGTACAATGTTCCCTCCCTACAACGACCCTCCAAACAACGACTCCCTCCTTACAACGACCTTTGTCGTAGCTCCCTCAACAGGACAATTTCATACATGTATAATGCTTTTACTGCTGCAAAATCTGTTTAAATTGTCGTCTGCTGATTTTTTCATAAAGTTACATATAAGTAGACATTTTGATAGTATAAGTATAATGACGAGTGACAAACACCGTGAATCCAGATCAGACGCCGCGTTACGCAGTGTCAGTTCTGGATTCAAGCTGTTTGCAAACGTAAACCAATTTCCCTCCCTATAACGACTCCCTCCGAACAACACATAATTGTTGTCTCCGATTGGGCGTCGTTGTAGAGAGGGAACGCTGTAATAGCTGGATATATTTATGTTTGGGGGAAAGAATTGACTCTGGATGATGATTTCAGGTGCAACTTGAATAACACATTCCAACCTAGCCATAAGTATACTGTCAAAAAATTAAAAAGAAAACCCAGTGTACCGTTGTCCTATGCAAACAATGCATACCCTATCAGAGGGTTTCTGCAGGGTTGCATTGTTTTTCAGCGGAGCTGTATAATATCTATATAGACCAGCATTTTCACATTTTCAATCAATGATAAATTATCAGAAATCTAGGTTTACGGGCACCCGTTTAAATTCGTCTGATTGGACAGGGGGCAAGCTGGTTTATGTACTTATACAGTTGTAGTGGAGATGGAGTACAAAATTAAGAGACACACACTACTTCAAATTACAATGCTATGGCATCGTGTTTCTACCACGACATCTATTTAAGTATACATGTACATGTAATTTGTTTCAAGAAACTCCATTGAAGTTTTATATATAGAAAAGTACATTAATGCGAGAATCCCCGATCAGCAGGGTAATGTTTAAATTATTGATTTGCATTTCTGTAGATGATAGCACTTTAGTAGCTCAATCTTGAAATTTTGTTTCTTATATTTTACATAAAAAGTTACTGTAGTTGTATTTTTGCTTTTACTCCAAGGTATGACATTTCTTTGAAAACCTCAATTACATACATTTCGCACACCCATCTATAGCATTGGTCCCACCACAACACTCACTCCGCTGAATATATATTTTTAAGATATTTCTTGTTTCATTTTTGCAATGTATTGTTACAAAAATAATTGACTCAAATTTGGCAAAAACGCTCAGACTTTTTTCGAAACAGGAATTTCAGGGATAAATTAATTCTAGCTCGTATGAAACAAGAGCACCATAATGGTCCTTAATCGCTCACCTGGTGACATGTGTTACGGTCATGGTGGCATTCAGATTGGAAAAGTGATTTCAGAAAAGAAGATATGTAAATTTTCACTGGTTATATAAGATAAATCGGCCTTTTTAGATAACCAACGGACCAGAAATGTCTCAACAATAATAGGTAAATGACTTCTAGAAGTTACACTGTGACAAATTTTAAAGCTCTGGCTATATTAGTTTGAGAGAAGACGATGTTTGAAAAGTTCACTATATAACACATAGTGTAAAACTATTACCCCGGGGTGGGGGTCAATTTTTGACAACAGGAGCATAATTTGAACAGTATTTGATAGAGGACATTGAGTTGATGTTATGTGCCAAAAGTTTCATCTTAGGGTACTATGGTTTCAGATAAGAAGACTTTGGAAGTTTACACTAAACAAATCTAGTTTTAGCTCCGGCGACCTAGATATGCAAGAGACTGAAACAATTTAAACAACATTGGCAAAGGACTTCTAGAAGTTACACCATACCAAATATCAAAGTTCTGGTTATTTTAGTTTCAGAAAAGATGTTTGAAGATTTCACTTTATAACTCTATGTTAAACTGTGACTTCCGGGGCGGGCCATTTTTAAACCTCGTGTCAATATTGGAACAATCTTGATAGAAGACCTGTAGATGATGATCTAAGCTCCGTCTTTTCTTGTTTTTTTTATCATGCTTGAACGTTCACTATATAACAATATGTAAAACGAGTCTGGGTGGGGTTTATGCGCAGGGGAAATATTGAACAAGCTTGATAGAGAACCTGTAGATGATGCCATGTGTTAAATATCTAAGTTCTGGCCCTTGTAGTTTTGAGGAGAAGATGTTTAAGATTTCACTATATAACTCTATATAAAATTGTGACGGGTCGTAGCCATTTGTTTACCCTAGGGACATAATTTGAAAACTCTTGATAGAGAACATGTAAATATTGATAAGCGCCATTTATCTAAGCTCTGCGTTCTATTGTTTCAGACAACAATGTTTCACTGATTTTTTTTTATTTTAAGCTCCGGTGACCTAGATATGAAACAGTCCAGAACCAAGTCAACAATATAGGTGAAGAACTCATAGAAATGACACCATGCAAAATATCATAGCTTTGACCAATTAGTATTTGAGATCTTTAAATAGTTCACTATATAATTCTATGTAAAACGGCAATAATTTAACACTCTTGATAGAGGACTTATAGTTGTGCAAAATATCTAAGCGTTTGATAAGAAGATTTTCAAGATTCTTTTATTTTTTAACTTCGATTGCAACATGAATCAGAATTCTTCACTGTTTCAAATTCTTTAAACAAATTGGAAAGAACTTGACCCAAGGAACATTCCTGTTAAGTTTGGTTGCACTCAGGCAAGTGGTTTAGAAGAAGAAGATGTTAAGAAATTGTTGACACAGGACGCATACCACACGACGATGGACAAGGCCTGGCCATAAAAGTTCACCTTGAGCACTTCGTATACAGTATTAAAAACAAAAGTGAGCCTCAATTTATCGTTCATTAATTTGCATAAAGTATGTACTTGTTCCTAACGTAAAATGGTTCAACAACTACCAATTAACAGTCTTTAAATGCATCTGAACCTGGGGCCATGCTTATTAAGCGTTTTAGATGAGCCTGAGATAGTTCTAAAGCTTAAAACGAATAAAATTACACGCTTTATAAGTATTGGGCCTGTTCTAAAACGAAAAGCAAAATCCGACTGTACATAACGTTTTACTCTGCCTTGACTGATCGACACAGCCACCCACAATATCAGATTGTCTTGGGATCTCAATGACGAATTTGGCGTTGCTGCATTGGCCCCTAGTGTCGATATTGACCTAAATGCAGATCTATAGTGACTGTTACCAAATGCAGTCGAAATTCGATATCTCAAACTCGCTTAACTCGAACTATCCGATAGTTCGACACTTGAACTGCATTATTTCATGCTCGGTTTAGTCGAAAATACCCATATTTCAAAGTTAAAACGTGGCTAAGCCACGTTTTAACTTTGAAATACGGGTATGCTCGACTTAATCGAGTTCAAGGTATCGAAGGTAAATGGTACGGATCACGGTTTTGAAATGACCTAGGCAATCTGTTAGCTTCTGTCTAGTAGCTTTTGTAGCTGTCATGACCTAAAATCACCTTTATTAACAAAATGACATTGACTGAAAACGTCGTCGGAAACACGCTTTAGAATGAGGTTCAGTTCTTGTCAAAGGTCAGCGTCAAGAGAGAAGTTACAGATAATTGTATGAGCAAGTGTTTTCTATGATTGAGGTCAAATGTCAAAGAAACAATGAATAGAAAATGGTTCACGACACTCCCCTATCCAAAGATGTATTCACACATTAAGAAGTGGTAAATTTGTTTAATGTGTAATACTTAATATGCTCCAGAATTGTTTTCTATGATTGAGACAAAGTGACACAGTGACCTGAATGTAAAATGCAATATACTACGCCATGCCAAGATGTGCTGTTTCACTAAATCTAGTACCTAACTGCAAAAGCTATAAAAAGCATGAGATGACCAACTAGACATTTTGCTCAGTACATTAGCCAAGTTGTATAGACAAGATTACTAGTTTGATTAACTCATTCATCCCTGTAATTTCAAAAGGACATTTCCAGTTTCCAGTAAAATAGTCCATTTTTGGACTACTTAGGACAATATTTACAGAATATTACAAAATGTCAAATAGTGCAGAGGTCATCAGAGCGCTCATGCATGTTCATTTACAGA
The DNA here is from genome assembly GCA_922989275.2 of Gari tellinella. Classification (NCBI taxonomy): domain Eukaryota; kingdom Metazoa; phylum Mollusca; class Bivalvia; order Cardiida; family Psammobiidae; genus Gari; species Gari tellinella. The sequence goes on from OV277858.1 coordinate 62,235,551, forward strand.
ATGGCACGAGAGACATGTGTCTACTCCTCCACATATAGACCCACCGCCCAAGAGACCTTCCTACCTTGCCGCAGTTCTGGGGATTGGTTGTCAGAGGGTATGTTTCTGTTTATTTGAGATATTATCCCCTCTGCCAAGAATTAAATGGAAGGCAGTAGCGATTTCAGGTATCGTTTTCGGAGTCCATCGGAGGCCCACGTCCGTGACAATTTACACAAAAACCGACCTGTTTGCACGATATCGTTGGGTAGTTACTCGACCAACTTCGAAGGTCATGTTCCGAAGCGAACGGGAATTCCAATATGGCGACCAAATGACTAAATTGTTTGCCCTTCAAAGGTATTGTGCACTTTCTCTTAAATAAACCAACCTTTTTTCATGCCTGATGTATCAAACAAAGCAGCTTACAATATTACACATGTATCAAAATATCATTTTTGTATGTGTAAAAATAATGCATTTCTGCTGAGTAATACAATTTTACGCGTGTATAATTCGTATATAATCCGTGTGTACCCGTGAAAAGTATATAGACATGGGTCGCAATGAATTATTATTGGAGAGTATTCAAGAACGCTAAATGTCGTACAGCGCCCTCTCTCTACAACGACCTTCCCAACAACGACTCCCTCCTTACAACGACCCAAGTCGCAGATCCCTAAACACGACAATTATGTCCAACATAGTCACAACTACAATGTCGTCTTCTTAATTTTGTCGTTTGCTGTTGTTTCTTAAAGTTACATAATGGACATTTTGACAGACAAAATAATTTATGACGAGTAACAAACAGCTTGAATCCAGATCAGACGCTGCGTTACGCGGCGTCTGATCTGGATTTAAGCTGTTTGCAAATGTTAACTAATTTCCCTCCCTATAACGACGCCCTCCAATCAACGCACACACTTTTGGTCTCCCATTGGATTTCGTTGTAGAGAGGGAGCGCTGTACTATCAAGGGTTGATAGCACTGTAAACGGACGTTGGATTTCAAGTTGTTACCTGAACTCACGGTTGGTCTGTGGTTTTGAACTCATGCACTGCTTCGCAACGAATGAGATTAGCCGAAATCGTCATCGCCTGAAATCGTCCTCATCTCATCTCATCTCATCTCATCTCATCATATATCGTCGCTATATGACCTATTCTGCGTGGCAATGTCGTAAAACACAACTCATCCATCCACATAGTTGCCAAAATGATAATATTATGTATTTATGATGTAGTAAACAGTTGGTAGCTTTAAGCAAGATGAAAGCAAAGCAGAAAACGTCTTAATATGCTTTCTGCTTTACTTCCAAACGTCCTTTCTTGTGTCTTGCGTTTAACACAGTTAGAAAAAGATGATGTGCACTTCAGGCTATGAAGAAAAGTTGTTAATAGACTATTACCCCATAAATATGCATTTTTACGCATGTAATTTACTCCCCCAATGATGACAGTGGCACCACATTATACAATAATGAAAATGCTTCATAAATAATATATTATATTTATCCCAGCAGATTGCAGCTTAAAGCAGGCCGAAAGTAAAGCAGAATGTGCCTTAATTCGCATTCGTCTTTACTTTCAATCTGCTTTAAGTGGTCAAAGGTTTTCAAATCTATAAAACAGGATGTAGGGTAATATATCCGATAAACTATAGATACAGCAGCTGTCCTAAACACAGATCAAAGTAATGCAGAAGAATAGGAGCCTTCTGCACTAATTTATGCCTGCGTTAACCTGCAAACTATATTGACTACTACATATAATATTATATCGTTTCTTAAGTGGGCGCTGAACCACAAGAACCCATATATGGGACATAGGCGAACAGTGTATACTCTAATCAGACGCCGCAAAATGCGGCGTCTGATTAGAGTATACACTGTTTGCTAATAGAAGTTTCAGCATAAAAACAGGACGAAAATGAAAATTTAGAACAGGCACTCCTAAGATAAACAATGTACGAATCCAGTATATACAGCATGGACGAATCCACCGGGCAGAAATTGGTTAATACAGGATTGACTGTTCCGTATGTCTTAAGAGTATATTTATTCGGCGAATCGTTGAGTCAGAAGCTTAACATGCCAAACTGATCAGACATTACAATTGATAGACATAACTGCATCGGTGTTGTTAGGAATAACGCCAACAAGTCGTACCTATAAATGACAGTCGTTCATCAATAATTGAGCAATATCGTTGTAAGATGACACTTTTCTGATATGCGTATGGTAATTTAAATACATTTTCATGAATAATGGTGGTGGGCAACAACCTTAAGAATTACTATAAGTTACATAGTGTTCAGATGATCTACATGTATCTAAGAAATAATCTATGTTCTACCGTTGTTAAACGGTATTAGACAACGGTTGGGAGTTATGATGCGCAGGAATTGACCACGAATGCCGAACATCACCAGCTTTAAAGAAACCCATTAGAAAGGAGATAAAGTGCTCCCATTCTACAACGGCCCTCCCAACAACGACTCCCTCCTTACAACGACACTTGTCGCTGGTCCCTAAATAGGACATTTATGTCTAACGCTTGCACAACTGTAATAACGTCTGCTTAAAATTGCCGTCTGCTGTTCTTTCTCAAACTTACATATTGGACATTATGACAGAAAAAAACTTAATAATGAGTGACAAACTGCTTGAATCCAGATCAGACGCTGCGTTGCGCGGCGTCTGAACTGGATTCAAGCTGTTTGCAAATGTAAACCAATTTCCATCTCTATAACGACTCCCTCCGAGCAACGCACATAATTGTTGTCTCCCGTTGTGTGTCGTTGTAGAGAGGGAGCGCTGTATACTGTTTCACGCTTATATCCCCTGCTGGTGCAGTTTTCCGACCGAATTACTTTTCCCGCGGCTTTTACAAGAATATAACACCCCCACAGCAAGCTCACGTGTAGCAGAGAATTTCACACACAGCATCGTGTCACGCATATATTTACCGATCCACCATCTGGCACAGAACAAACATTACATGAAACAAGACAGAACAATGGGAAAATGACAGGTTACATGACTGGATATATAACGATGAGCTTCCTCTATTTCTATAGTGACAAAACGCGTGTCATGTTAGACTAATAAATACGTATACATCTTTTCCAGTGAAGAAAATAGTGCCATTTTATACAGTAATAAACGTCTAAACTATATTTATACTCTTTTATTTGACACTTTTTTAAATTCATATCATATGTCGCGCTACTGGCGTATGATCTTTTTTCAAACTGTCTATGACTTCCAGTGTTAAAGTGTAAACAGAATGACGGATAAATGCCTATAGGATAAATGCCTATAGACTGTAGGAGCTCTTTTCGCATTTCCATATAATAGTCAAGAACTGTCATTACTCATGTGATTTGGCGTAAAGCAATGGTAAAGATTCGGTTATAGACTAGACGTTGGCGTATTTAACCCATTGCCCTGTAGCATCTTTCTAGTTTAGAAGAAATGTGAGCACTTAAAGCAGGTTGAAAGAAAGGCAGAATGCGCCTTAACCCTTTACTTCATGTAGCTTGTTTCTAGTTTTGAAAATATGTGACCACTTAAAGCAGGTTGAAAGTAAGACAGAATGCGCCAATGGCATTTTCTGCTTTACTTTGAGCCTGATGTGGGCTACCATCTGCTAGAATTTAGAAACTATTTCTTATGAAACATATTCATGACTGTATCAAATAAAACTATTATCTTCAGCGGAGGAAATGTATGGTACTGTCGTTATCGTTACATATAAAAAGAAGTAATACGTGGAGAATTATGAGGCAATATTGCTTACCTTCCGTAAATTCTCGGGACCCAATCCGAAGATTTGTAATGTAAACAAACCGCTTATTTTGTTATCCACATCTCTAACCAATCGACACGTTTATATATGATTCTTAATGAAATGGAGCCATATGTCAGGCAAGTTACAGCCGACTCACTTAGTTTAATACATCGAAAATGAACACACATAGACATTTTGCGTTTTAAACATAAATTTGGGCAGTATTCTGCCTTTAAAGCATGTTGAAAAGAAAAGCAGAAGGCGTATTCTTTTTTACTATTAATCTGCTTTAAGCTACCATTGCTAGGATAAAAATCCGAAGATTTCGGAAACTTCCGGAGAAATGGCAGCCCTGGAGTCATAATTTGAATAAACTTGGTAGAGATCCATATAGAGGCAAAACTGCTTGCCAAAATAGTAACGCATAAGTTGTAAGATTCCAGAGAAATTGAACATTTAAGAAATGAAATGATTCTTTCGGCGTTTTAGCAAAATAAACGACAGAAAATGATCAGCAAATTCCATGAATCGCGCCTGCACCGTTTTTTTGTGTGGCTTAAACGCCGAAACAATTCAGTTCGTTTCTTATATTTACAATATATGTCCTGTAATTTCTAATATTAAATGAACATTTTATTAGTATGCTTTATCCACGTTAGAGGTTGTTAACACGAATAATGTGTATACCCTGATAGGAACAGCCAGAACGGCGTTACTGAAGTAACGCAACAAAATGATTCCCGAAGAGAGCAGATCCATAAGCCTCGCATCCTCTGCGAATATATCCACAAGTCCCGCCCTCTCGAGAAATAGCGTTTACATGAATTAAATGTAATTGTTTTCAATGGATTTGAATGTTGCGAATGTTAATATTAAATATTTTCCCATGAAAAACTAATACATGTAATAATCTTGGCAGAGGACCATAAAGATAAAAGCTACATACCAAACATGGAAGGTCTGGTGTTTACGCTTTCTGGGAAGAAATTTTTTAAAGGTGCCCCAGGGCAGGGTCAATTTTGACTCAGGAGTCATATTTTGAAATTTTTTCTAAAGAACTATATTTAAGGACAGCGCTATCTGTCAAATATTAAAGAGAATATTTTCAAAGGTTTTCTATGAATAACCGAGAAGCCCAAGGGCGGCGTCATTATTTACACGGGGGGGGGGGGGGGGGGGGGGGGGGGCATAATTTGAATAATCTTGATAGATGTCCACTATGTTATGGTACATACCAATTTTCAAGCTTTATGCCTCACGGTTTGGCACATGACGATCTTTTTTCACTGTTTTCTTTATGGTTATCATGGTACCAGAGTTTTACAAGGAATCAAATTGTTTGAATTAATTTTGAAGAGCTTCACTCAAAGACCATTCCTGTAAAATTTGGGTGCAATCGACCAAGCAGTATAGGAGATGTCATTTTATGAAATTATTAATGACGACGGTCTTCTTATTGCTATATACTTGTGGTCTGCTCTGATCAGCGAGGATCAATATTATGCTTGGAATTGTTATTGGGGTAAATGTATTTTTATGTTACATCATCATATTCCTTTGTAGTTTTTACTCTTGATATCTACGATAACAGTCAAATTTAATTTAAACAAAGCATTACGAGGTAAATAATATATGGTCGTACTTTTTGCTTAAATTCGATTTGAATGTCAAATATGCTTATTGTTGTTGACATCCTACTTTATCAAAATTGTGCTGGCCGTCTTTATATCACTAACATCATTTTCCTTTGGTTTTACCGGGACGTGTTAAGCAACGCTATGCTAAATGTATTAATTCTTCTTTCCAGTTGATTGCAGAATGCAGTTCCTGTTAGATAATATTCTTATATACCACGCAAGCCATTCTTTCATTGATAGACATACACCGCTCCCTCTCTACAACGACTCCCAATGGGAGACAAAACTCGTGTGCGTTGTTCGGAGGGAGTCGTTATAGGGAGGGACATTGGCTTACATTTGCAAACAGCTTGAATCCAGATCAGAGCCGCGTGACGCGGCGTCTGATCTGGATTCAAGCTGTTTGTCACACACCCCTTTATATTATCATCTGTCAAAATGTCCATTTTATATCGTTACATTTGAGAAAAAAAGCAGACGACAAAAAATTCAAGCAGACGATATTGTAGCAGTAAAGGCGTTAGATATAATTGTCCTGGTTAGGGAACTTCGACAAGGGTCGTTGTAAGGAGGGAGTTGTTGTTGGGAGGGTCGTTATAGGGAGGGAATACTGTATATGCCTATGGACAATGTTCTCTTGACGTTACTGTCGTTAATAATATTCCATCGATGAATTCATCCGCTCGTTCTCCGTAGCGATTTATCTGGAAGGCTTTGAACCAGAAGATAATAACCCACGCGTGATTTATGCAGGAAGCATCGACACTTGTCACGGTATGTTCGTAGAAGAAAGAGATAACAAGTATTAAATGCATCGTTAATGGTAGCAAATTGCTCCACTATTAACAGAAGCCATTTATATAGCTTAACCCCTTCACTGACATGGTGTCATCAATTTTAACAATTGTCGTCTGCTTTTATTTCTCAAATTTAAATCTTAGGCAATTGATTTGTGTAATATTGAAATGAGTGGCAACAATTTAGATCCTGATCAGACGCCGCGTGTCGCGGCGTCTGACCAGGATCCAAACTGTTTGCAAAAAAACATTGTACTTGGGATAACCCAGCGAAGTGAGTCCCAAGAATGAAGTGAAAGGATAAGCAGCATTACAGTAAACTCTCTCTATTACCACCACTAAATGGTGTTAATGATTAGGAATTTAAAACAGAAGACTGTTTTAAGACCTCTCGCATATGAGAGTGTCTTGCGGGCGAGCGGAAATGCGTCTCGACGATATAGACGATTGATAGATATTGAATGAGTTTTTTTTTGTAATTCAAGTTTTTATGAACAATTAGCATTTTACAAAATTTAGACAGCAGAACATCTTTCTGAACACCTTTATTCAAGTTGTGTTTTGATTTTCTTGTAAGGAATGTTATCAACAACTTATTGCACGAGATTTAGAGTCATTAGCTTTATTTAATTTTGAGAAATACTTTCTCATCGACATTCCAGGTTTTTGCTGAAAAAAAAAGATCTTAAAGACAAACCAAACGATGCATTTTGCCTATATTCGCACACATTGTGTCTTAGACTAGTACTATTCTTCAAGCTAAGTTTCATAACACCTTTCATGAAAAGTAAGCTCACTAGTGAACTACATTAAGCAAGGTGCCAGTTAATCAGAAAGTCCCCTTGCTTTAAGCTGGCACCTGTCTTCGTGCAACCAATTAGCATTCGTGTTTGTGGTCGTAATAGAGAGATTTTACTGTTTATAGAGTTATTATTTTCTAAATAAACACGTTTGTGATAAAACCAAGCCTGTCCATTTCAAACAGTTTGGAGCCAGGTCAGACGTCCGAGTAACTTGACGACGAGGTTCCAAATTCGTTACCCCATACAATATGTAAATTTTTTCAAAAATTCATAAAAAAGTCTTCCTGGAGTTCTAAATATGATTATTACACTTGGAATTTATTTCTCTATCTCATCTTTGAAACAGGCGATGAGCATGTACGCCTCATTGGTCAAACACAATCCATTGTCATTAAAACTATTCCACATAAGATACATGGGATATGAATTTGTGTGAGCAGCCGCTATCTCTCGCTCCTGAACGCAACTTTAACGTGTTATCAGTTATCCCTTGGTACATGGCTACGGTGGAGAAAACGTTATTCTTTCCCGATTAAACGCAAACGAAACGCAAACGCAAAGCACTAAAATGTACAGAATGACAACTTTTTGATAATTTTGCCTATTCATTTTAATCTGAGTGGCAAACAGTTTGGAGCCTGATCAGACGCCGGGTTACCCGGCGTCTGATCTGGATCCAAACTGTTTCCAATTGAAATAATAGTTTAAGCGTAAATGCGTTTATTGGGAAAGAATAACGTTTTCTCCACTGTACTTAACGTTTCAACCATTGCGTCTCACCATTAACTCATTCACTGCCATGACGTCATTAATATTTAACCAATTTTCGTCTGCTTTTATTTCTTAAATTTAAACTTAATTTTTACCCAAGAAATATTGAAATTAGTGGCAAACAATTTGGATCCTGATCATACGCCGCGTAAACGCGGCGTCTGACCAGGATCCAAAATGTTTTCAACTAACTGTTGTACTCGGGGTAAGACCTTGAAGGGGTCAACATTTAGCACGCTACGTAATTGTCGTCTGCTCTAGTTCTCAAAATTGATTTACAGCACTCCCTCCCTACAACGACTTCCTCCTAACAACGACCCTTGCAGCGGTTCACAAAACAAGACATTTATGTCCAACGCCTTTACTGCTGTAATAACGTCTATCTAAAATTGTCGTCTGCTGTTTTTCTCAAAGTTACATATTGAACATAATGACGAGTGACAAACAGCTTGAATCCAGATCAGACGCCGCGTTACGCGGCGTCTGATCTGGATTCAAGCTGTTTGCAAATGTAAATCAATTTCCCTATCTGTAACGACTCCCTCCGAACAACGCACATGTGTCCCACTGACTGTCGTTGTAGAGAGGGAGCGCTGTATATGCATTTTATTTCATAAAACACCATCAGAGTGTCAAACATTTTAATCCAGTTGAGATATCGTCACGTTGCGTATGATGAGGAACCAAACTGTTCGACACTCTGACAATTGTTTGTGAAAGATAAACGAATTTTAGAAGTTAATTCTGATTAATGTTGCTGTCGTTAAAGCTTGCAGATGACACAAAGGTAGCGTGCATGAAGTTTAATGGTAAGGATTTTGCTTGACAATACCAAATAACTTTTCGGAGAATCCACAATATAAACGAGAGTTGTTGGGTATGAATTATATCTCGTACGAGGGCTGTTCAAAATGTAATAACACTTGACCAATAACTTCAATATAAGTGCAACATGCATGTGTGATATATCATTTTAAAGAACAAGTATCTGCCTACACAATGGTATAACTATATGTTGATACGTCACGGCATGAAAGGTAAACGTTTCTTTCCTATAGAAAATGATTGTGACTACAGCTAGCATATTGTTTAAATATTGTAACATGTGTAGATGTAAGATACACTGTAAACGCTCTACTGGTGTTACGCGGCGTCCAATCTCCCCCATTATAACAACTTCCCCCGAACAACACACAATCATTATCTCAAATTAGGTGTCGTTGGAGAGAGAGAGAGAGACAGAGAGAGAGACAGAGAGAGAGACAGACAGACAGAGAGACAGACAGAGACAGAGACAGATAGTCAGAGAGAGACAGAGAGAGAAATAAAGCAATGTACTTCAAAACTGTTTGAAAATTGTTCTCAAATTTGAATAGATCTACATTGATATTGGAGACACATTATTTTGAACTTAACCAGTCACCAAAGAACAGAGCGTCTGATCTTGACCTCAGGAGAAAACCACTATTCATTAGCGGATTGAACATGGACACAGTTTGACAGAGAATGTTTCGGAGATTCCACAAAATAAAAAAGGCAATACATCCAATTACGATCATAAATTTTTCTCTGCAGTTAAATTGGATCCCAAATGTAATTTTGGCATTAAGAGCTTAATCAAATTTAGGCCTTAATGTGATAAAAGACAATCGATTGTTTTGGTCGTTTGTACGGAGTGTTTTCAGTAACAGTTAACCTTTCTCCTGATGAATGCTATTGACTGGTAGTCTGTGAACTGTTTAGACCCAGCTCAGACACTGAACAGTTTGGTGTCTGACTGGCATGTACAAAACTAAAACACGACTACTTTTAGGGATTCCAATTTCACAAATTTTAAACCTAAAAACACAGTTTACAGAAGGCAACTTTGAAATGAAACACACAGAGGGAGAGAGATTAAATGGTTAAAGGTGAATGGATACGCTGCTTCGTTTCATAAAGACAGGGTTACCATAAGTTGATCGTAAAAATCCAAAGATTTCCAATGTTTCAAGTGCGGTTTTAGGAATCGTAATTTTAACCCTTTCGCTGCCGGTTTTATAGCACTAAAATAATTATGCAAACAGTTTAGATTCAGATCAGACGCCGCGTTACGCGGCTTCTGATCTGAAACTTAACTGTTTGACACCAGTATCACTCTTTTTCTAAGTAAAAACGCATAAGATTCCAAATTTTAAAAGTAGAAACAGAAATCCTAAGATTTCGGGAAAAATCCGTAGATCCGGAGAAATTAAGAAAATTCCGAACATTTCGGAAAAATCCGGAGAAATGGTAGCCCTGTACAGATCAAACTCATTGAATCCTAGAAAAAGTATTTGGCACTCGTATCAAACATTTATTTTCAGTTTTCAGTCAAAACAAAAAATTGAATGGGTATACATTTGCAAACGACACATGATTTTTAGCAGACGATATTTTATTTTCGAAACGGTTAAATCTTATGGTTGAATGAAGTTGTGGTAAAAGGCTAAAATGCAAGAATGGCATTGCACGGAGTTGAGAGTTCTTCTAAAAAAGGCCCGAAAGATTTTTAGCCTCAAATTAGCATTTTCTAATGGAATTTTTATACAATTAAGGTCAAAGGTCAAGGTCGCCATCGTTCAAAATGTTATGCCATACTTTGATATCAGGATATGCACTCTCCCAACGGATTTGGTATCTCTGATATGATGTATGAAATATGCTCCGCACAAATATTTTACTAATAATGAGGTCAGGGTTAAGGTACCGGTGACTTGAAAATGCAAAGGGACTCTTCGCCATCCTACGAGATACAGCACTCCCTCCCTACAACGGACCTTCCAACAACGACCCCATCGATACAACGACTCTTGTCGCACTTCCCTAAACAAGACAATTATTGCTTACGCTTTTACTGCTTTAATATCACCTGCTAAAAGTTGTCGTCTGCTGTTTTTCTCAAAGTTACATATTGGACATTTTGAAAGAAAATAACTTAATGACGAGTGACAAACAGCTTGAATCCAGATCAATTCAATTTCAATTCAATATATTTATTTGGCATAACATATACACGTCTGTTGCCATAACATTGGCGATATATACATAGGATAACGAGAAAAGGTATACACAAACACTACCACATATGCAACTTCTAAAGTAACCATTACTACGGTATGACATAGTATTATAAATAAATAAACAACCGTATCTATTTTCAATTATACCTATATCCTAATTATCATTACGGTCAAATCCACCTAACATTTGACAGTATATTCAAGTACACCTTCATTCATACTTATTACTGACATCCTCATACCGGCAAAAAGAGCATGCGGCCCCACGTGAAACTGGTGAATAAAGCCACTTGTGCGGTATCTGCCCATTTCAGGTGCGGTTAGCACGACTCTAGACCATTTCGCCCAGTTTCGAACACAGTGAATGAATATCATGCTTTGTCTACATTCTATCAGTAGTAGTGTGAATGTGCGTTAAAGTGTTTAATTCACACGGATTACTAATTGGATTTATACGCAGATACCCCCCGCAAAGCTATTCAAAAAGTGTCCTCTTACGTCTGATACCGGACACTTTTTTTCTGTTACCGGACAGTTTTACTTTCTGTTACCGGATACTTTTTACGGGCGTGGTGCACGTGGTGAGCATGCGGTCATCGGTTTAACTCTTGCAGTGCCCGGGAATTGACGAGGTAACCCTTGTTATGCTACAGTGGAGAAAACATAATTCTTTCCCGTTTAAACGCAAACGAAACGCAAACGCAAAACACAAAATGTAGAACATAATAACTTTTTTTTTACATTTTTCATCATCTATTTTCATCTGAGTGCCACACAATTTGGATCCTGATCAGACGCCGGGTTACCCGGCGTCTGATCTGGTTCCAAAATGTTTGCAATGGAAAATATAGTTTAAGCGTCAAACGCGTTAATTGGGAAAGAATAACGTTTTTCAACTGTGAGTACCGCTTGTCTAAAATTTGGAAACAGTTTAGATCCATAGAAGACGCCATGTTACGCGGCATGTGATCTGGATCCAAATGTTTGGCACTGATTTTCATTTTTGATTCAATTTGGAAAGTATAAGAAAGATTTTGAGATTCTCCGCAGACGATAAGTTTGATGCAGACGGCAATTCAGCACGATAAGGGATAACGAACCTTCGCAAATAATTTGGATGAATATCAAACACACAGTAACTCAGCGTTTGAACAGGATCCAAACTGATAGACACTTTATTCGTGCAATCAAATCCCGAAACTTTGCGTTGGAAAATAAGTGCATTTCAATTTCAAAGCAGACGACAATATGACAGTGCAAGAGTGAACAACGCTGTTTAATAGTGTGCCTGTTCAGGAGAAAAATATCTGGTCCTTGGTTTGGTTATAAGGAGCGGAAAAGGAATTATATCGGGCTAAAATGATAAAATATTTATTGAACTTAAAACTAAATACTTAAAAAAAGATGTCATCTAAATTGTTAAATACAGCGCTTACCTTATACTAGCTGAATACTCATTCTGAGCGCAGATAAATAAATACGTAGTAGTATATTTTTACGGCATGACCCAGCACACAGGCTGCACGGAATGCTCGTGCAAAGTATAAAAAGGACCAATGAAAATAATAGTTGGTTTACGTGAATTTTAATAGTTTAGAAATAGATATATTAATTTGCTATATTACATTGACCGCAATCATTATTGACTAGGTGTAAGATATTTATTAAAATCTACGTATAAGTCAGATACACGACGGGTTTCGCCTTAAAAGTGTAGGGTATGAATCGTAATAAGACTGTTTCGCTCGGACGAACAACAAATATGTCCTCGGCTTCGCCTCGGACAATTTGTTGCCGTCCTTGCAAAACAGTCTTATTACGATTCAATACCCTACACTTTTAAGGCGAACCCCGTCGTGTATCTATTACATAATGCACGGACTGAAAACTATGTTCATTGTGGTGAGTCGATTTTATTCCTTGCTTGCATGCTCCTGTCCTGTTCACAGGACATGTAACATTGAAAGCGTACTGTTATTGCCACGTGCTTTGATCGTGTATCGGCGCTATGCTTGGGAAACATCATTTAACTTTTCAATCAGTTTGGATACTGACAACACGCCAAGCTACTCGGCGTCTCGTCAGTAATCCATCTGCTTGCGAGTATTGAACAATACCAGTTACCGGTATATTATACTCTCAGTGCCCACTTAAGTCCTTAGCTACTAACATAAACATAGGCAAATAATGCAGACCAGAGGATATGCAGGTACGGTGTCTCATCAGGGTATGCACTGCCTGCTATTGCCTAGAAGTAACATTCAGCTAAATTGACACATATGATTACGCAATGTAACTCATTGGTTATAATAAACCTTTCTAAAAAGAACAGTATAAAATGTTTCATCATGTGTACCCATCCATAATTACGTTTACATAGAGAAAAACACTTATTTACTACATGTAATTGGGGCTATAGTGCTAACACGTCTATACTATTAGAACTATGTATAACAATGACAGCTATTGCTGCGTATCTAATCAAACCTAATAGTCACATGTTTGACATAAAATTTCCCTTTAACAAAGCCATGTGCAATGATTCTCCAAGGTACATTGTCAATATGCTTGACGTGTATAAACTTCGAAGAGAGCTGCGGTCTGCGACTAAATCAGTATCGCTGGTTGTACCGAGGAGTCGTTTGGTGAGGTTTGGAGACAGAAGTTTCATGCATGCAGCCCCAAAGCTCTGGAACAGTCTACCATCAGACATCAGAGATGCGAGTTCAGTTGCAGTCTTCAAAAAACGTCTGAAAACTCACTTCTTTAATATGTATTATTAGAACACTGCTACCTATGCGATATGTTCTTGCTGTAGATGTTGTGGGTTTAAATGGGAGTTCTGGCGTATTATCTGGTTTATGGTCTCTCAATTAGAGAAATTTTTAGTTATTGTCGCATGCTATTTTTCTTAGTTATATTGCATTGGGCGGCCTTCATTTGGCGTTCTGCTATTGTTTCTATTGGTCGGCAATCATTAGCCGGTCGGTTCATTGCTGATTAATGGGGGTAATGTAATCGCCGTTTGGGGGCTGTCTTTTGTATGTTTATTTATGATTATTTAAGATCTAACTGTAGTTCTTTGTCTTTTCTCGGCGGCCTGCATTGGGCGCTTTACTATTATTCTATCATTCGGCAATCATTAGCCGGTCGGTTCATTGCTGATTGATGGGGGTAATGTGATCGTCTCCTGGGGCTGTCTTTTGTATGTTTATTCATTTTTATCTTAGATAATTGTAGTTATTGTCTTTTCTCGACGGCCTGCATTGGGCGCTCATCTATTGTTTCTATCAGTCGGCAATCATTAGCCGGTCGGTTCATTGCTGATTGATGGGGGTAATGTGATCGCCGTTTGGGGGCTGTCTTTTGTATGTTTATTCATGTTTATCTAAGATCTAATTGTAGTTATAGTCATTTCTCGGCGGCCTGCTTTGGGCGCTCTACTATTATTTCTATCAGTCGGCAATCATTAGCCGGTCGGTTCATTGCTGATTGATGGGAGTAATGTGATCGCCATTTTGTGGGGCTGTCTTTTGTATGTTTATTCATGTTTATTTTAGATCTAATTGTAGTTATTTTGTCCTTTCTCGCTTTGTAGGTACTTTTGTGTAATCTTATGTGAAGCGCTTTTGAACGCACTACCCCTGTGTGAAAAGAGCGCTATATAAATCTGGTATAATAATAATAATAATAATAACTCAATTACATCCATATACACGCCCTTTTACACCTTTAGATATTTCTAATCCAAGAAAAGTAGTCTTAGTGTATGAGGTTCTGGATATAAACCACAGAACAATAGAACAAGTATATGTCCAACTGGTAGCTAAAGCAGATTGAAACTAAAGCAGAATTTTCCTAAAGGAGCATATTCTGTTTCACTATCAGCCCACTTTAAGTTGTCGCCTATCTTCAAATATATAAAGGCTATGGGGTAATGGGTTAACAATGCCGGGGTCCAAATAGAACATTGTTACCAGATGCAGGCACCAAATAGAGGGTGTAAGGGAAAGACTGTCCGGTCGGCGCCTACTATCCGCCATATTAAAGGGACCATATCGAGCATCCGGCAATGAAAGGGTTTATTAGATATAGGTTAAACTTAATACCCTAGATTCCATCCAGCGAAACAAAACCTGGAATGGAGGTTTAGGTATTACAAAAGGACACAGTTATAATATGTTGCAAAACAGCAAATAAGAATAGGGTTCCAGATAAGGGGGAGTAAAACTGAACCGATCCATAAGGTCCCATTCATTTCAGTATCAAACCCCAATGTGCTACTACTTACCTACTAATGAGCAACGGCACCGTAGGGTTTAAAGCAGAAATAAAGATTACCCCCCCCCCCTTATCGCGAGCTTTGTACATCACACCATAAACTTATAATACACTATTTACATCTTTTCTTGAATGCAGAATATTTATTAATGCATTACTGATTACACAAACCAAAATATACAATATTATTTAATGAACACAAGTGTTAATGACATCCCGCGGCACGGCCACTCAGTAGAATTGTCTCACCGAGACAATTCCACAGACCGGCCGTACCACAGGGCACGTTGAGACAATGCTACTGAGTGGCCGTCGGGGGGCCTCCGTGGCCTAGTGGTATAGTCACAGTGACTTACATCACTAAGCTCCTCACCGCTGTGAGTTCGAATCCCAGTAGGGTCGTTCGGATTTTTCATGTGTGGAAGCCTTCCAGCTGGCTTGCGGAAGGTCGGTAGTTCTACCCAGTTGCCGATTTGTGTCTGAAACAGTGCATAAAAGACTTCTGGGCCAGTTCTGGGGTCTTCCTCCACCTATAATTAGCTGGAGGTCGCAATATGACTTAATAAAATATTAAACTTAGTTTTACTTGGCCATGAACAATAGTAGTTTGGAAGACATTCTCTTCTTAAGTCCTTATATTTTGGACAGACTAAAAGGAAATGATATTCATTCTCTACAGTATTCATATTACATCTAGTACATAACCTTTGGTTTCTATCAATATTTCGATATCTCCCTTCTTCAATTTCCAACTTGTGTGCTGAGCATCTGAAGCGACTTAAGGCTTTCCTATGATTTTCATTTAAGATGCAACTTAAGTATTTTTCAAACTGAAAAGAATTTTTAACAGATCTATACGTTTCTAATTTAGATGTATTTCTAATGTCAGCATACCATGATTGAATATATTGATCTCTTATTCTTTCTATTACTTTCTCAATTTGCAATTTAGTATACCGTATCATTGTTCTATAAGTACCCAAATGCTGCAATAAGTGTCTTACTTTAGATGCCCAACAGCTTTCATATAAGGTATTACCATTTTCATCAATATCAGAGTAAAACATATTATATAATAGTGAATCTCTGGATGATATAATTTTATACCAGTATTTAATTATTTTGATTTTTCTAATTTCACTCAATGGAAATCTGCCAGTCTCTCCATATATTGCATTGTTTACAGTTTGTTTTCTCACACCCAAGATTTGTTTTAAAAATGTAGTATAGATTCTCTCTATTTCATTAGCAGTATGAAAACCCCCAGATTTCTGCTCCATAATACAATATAGATGAAACTATAGCATCAAACAATTTAATTTTTTCACTTATATCAAGCGATACCACTTCAAAAAGAGAGTTTGGGGAAACTAGTGCCTTCATACCTTGCTGTGCTTAAACTTTTTGAGACTGGTAAAAAGATCCATTGACTGACAGTGTTACCCCAAGATAAGAAAATCTTGATACTGTTTTCAATGATGAACCATTGTAACGTATATCAACTTTTTCTGTCAATATTGTGCCATTTTTAAAAGTCATAACTACAGTTTTATCTGTGTTAACAATTAAACCCCATTCTTCACAGTAATTCTGTAATTGTAACACCAGTTTTTGTAAGCCCTCTTTTGTGTAAGAAAATAACACTGTATCGTCTGCGAATAATAACATAAAAACTTGCAGCTCATCAAATGTAACTGCGTCAATATCCTCCGTATGTAAGGAATGATACATATCATTTACAAAGAACAAAAACAACAACGGTGACAACGAGTATCCCTGTTTTACCCCCATATAACTGTCAAAATACTCATAAAGCGAACAATTAGCTTTTACACAGGATTTTACACTAAATAGATAGCCCTTAGCATTTTTACCATTTTTGTTGACACCCGAGTTTCAATTAGTTTTACCCACAAACCGTCACGATATACAAGATCAAAAGCTTTTCGGAAGTCAAAATATAATTTTTTTCTCTCAAGCTTAAGGATTCTGATAATTTAGGTTTGTAAGACAAACACACAATCTATTGTACTTTTTCTATTTCTAAAACCAAATTGAAAATCGGTAAACAATCTATTATTTTCGGCCCATTTCCTTAATCTTGTATCTAACATTCCTGAAAATAGTTTTGAAAATATGCTCGTGAGTGTGATACCTCTGTAGTTGTTTCTGTCATTTGGATCACCCTTTTTTGGCACCGGTACTATTATTCCCTTTGTCCACATATCAGTATAAACACAATTATCTAACATGTGATTAAACAATTTACAAAGTATTTGAGATAATATATCAATACCATCAATGAACATTTCTGGTAAAAAAGTCTGCCCCACCACTTTTCTTCCTCTTCATTGGCAAAATCGCGTTTCTTACGTCATCTATATTAAATGGACGTAACGCGGCGTCTGATCTGGATTCAAGCTGTTTTCAAATGTCAGGTATTTTGAGTAGAAATATTGAAATGAGTACCAAACAATTTTGATATTGATCGCAATGCAGTGAAGGTAAAGAGACAACAATGTGCGTCATATCGGCTGTCAAAGTCAACAGTTATTGTGAATTGTCTGTGTTGTCTACATTGCTTGACTTAGATATCGCATGAGTAATATTGTTGATATCCCTTGTCTGGGTAAATTTTTACCTTTAAGGATGTGTAGTTTGAATTGAATTACATTACGCGGCGTCTAATCAGTAATCAGGGTCCAAATTGATTGACACTCTTACAGATGTCTCTCCGGCCCAAATTCCTAATTTCTTTTTTTTGAGATTAACAGCTACAATAGGGTTTAATATTATTTTCTTATTATAATTTCTTTCAGAATTTGTTTTTAATATGAGGTTATTTAACAGTGTTGAGTACAATACTGAACTCTTTTGGACGAGTACACAGCAGTCATAATCCAATATGGATAATGACTGCTGTATTCGAGTCCCGATATGAAAAAAATATGGCTTTTCGGGATCGCATTTTTACAATTCAGTACAATACTCGTTTCTCTTGTATCGTCACGTGATATATAGAAAGAAGAGCTTCCGATTGGTTTAATCTATGTAGGTGTGAAATAAATTGGTATATTTCCTCACATTGATGGATGGAGCTGTACATTTTGGAAATAAGCTGTTTGGAAATGTTAGCGGAGTTCCCTCCCTCTAACGACTCCCTCCGAACAACGCACACAATTGTTGTCTCCAATTTGATGTCGTTGTAGAGATTGAGCACTGTACTTACACGACAGATTTGGCACTCTAAGCTGTAGATGTATAGGATGTTTCTTCCGGACAATTTTTTTCTCTTTTTTCTATTATTGAGGTCAAATGTAAAGGAAACAAAGACCTGAATGTTTTACGAGACACTACGCCAACCCAGCATGTACTCACCCACTAAATGTTGTATCTCTAGCTGATGCTGTATAATAACTTTACTCCAGACAAAGCGGACACATACGGACGGACGGACGGACACGCGCACAGTTCAATCCATATACACTCAGTGCAAAAAGAAACGCACATCGTGCTGAGGCGCAGATAAGGAAACATTTTTTTTGAGGAAAATTAGGAAAGAAAGACCATATCTCAAGATTTATTTAATTCTGCAACAAGTTCAGAAAAAAATACTCAAAAAACATTGCGCTGCCTTTTAACCATTTCCCTCCTAATGACGCCAAAAAGCGTTTGCAAACAGTTTGGATCCTGATCAGACGCCGCGTAACGCGGCGTCTGATCAGGATCCAAACTGTTTGACACTCTTATCGATTTCATTTAAGTCATTCTACATTGAATTTTACTTTGAAACAATCTTGCAAACAACAAAATTGAAGCAGACGACAATAAGATGGTGAAGGGGTAAAAACCTCGCGATTAATTTGGCAGCGAAATAATTAACTACAGCTTGTTTAAAATACCGCACCGATTAGTGCAGGTTGTGATGCTACCAATTCAATAAAGATTTAATAATAATTCACAAATACGTTCCTTCTACATAAAAATAAGATTGTGATACAAAATGTGCGTTTCTTTTTGTACTGAGTGTATATGCTTCCAAAAATAGCTTATGGGGCATAACATGCAATGCAGTATAAAACTACAGTGTTCCCTCCCTGCAAAGGCCCTCCCGTCAACGATTCCCTCCTCACATCGACGTTTACCGCTGTTCCCTAAACAATAAATGATGTCCCACCTTTTTTACGTCTGCAATATCTTCTGCTTAAAATTGTCGTCTACTGTTTTTCTCAAAGTCACATGTTGGACATTTTGACAGAAAAAACATAATGAAAAGTTACAAACAGATTGAATCTAGATCAGACGCCGCGTAACGCGGCGTCTGATCAGGATTCAAGCTGTTTGCAAATGTAAGCCAATTTCCCTCCACATAACGACTCGCTCCGAACAATGCACACATTTTTTTTGTCTCCCGTTGGATGTTGTTGTAGAGCGCTGTGCGTACGGTTGAAAACCTCATGTTTACACACTGTAAATATCTTACATATTTTAACAATTTTGATTCCCGGTGTTACGTCAATAGATTTTCACTGTTTTGCTGGATTAATTCTTATGATACATTTGCCAGCTTCAATGAGTTCAGGGAATTGATGTCAGCTGTCATTCCTACAAACTACTTTGACAAATTGTTTGCTACAACGGTCCAATCAGCAAAACTAGTTTGTCTTATTGACGTTAATTGGTCTCGGGGAATTAGAAACATTTCGTAGCTAATACACACAAAACACTTAACTCCTTCCTTGTCATGACGTCATCCACTTCAAACAGTTGTCGTCTGCTTTTAATTTACAAACTTAAATTGTCAGGTATTTTGACTACAAATATTGAAATAAGTACCAAACAATTTTGATCTTGATCGCAAGGCAGAGACGGTATAGAGACAACAATGTGTGTCATACCGGCTGTCAAAGTCAACAGTTATTTGAATACTTTGTGTTGTCTACATTGCTTGACTTAGATATCGCATGAGTAATATTATTGATATCCCTTGTCTGGGTAAATTTTAACTTTTAGGATGTTTAGTTTGATTTGAATAACATTACTGGGCGTCTAATCAGGGTCCAAATTGATTGAGACTCTTACAGATGTCTTTCCGGCCCAAATCCCTAATTTATTATTTTGAGATTAACAGCTGCAATAGAGTTTAATATTATTTTCTTATTATAATTTCATTCAGAATTTGTCTTTACTATGAGGTTATTTAACAGTGTTGAGTACAATATTGAATTATATTTGGACGAGTACACAGCAGTCATAATCCTTATTTGGACGAGGCGATAGCCTCGTCCAATATGGATTATGAATGCTGTGTTCGAGTCCCGATATGAAAAAAATACCAAACTCGCAATCGATGGCCATCGACGGCCATCGACGGCCATCGATTTCTTTACTGAACTCATGGCAGGTAGTCGTAGCTGTCATAGGTGATATTGAGTACAGTCTTCTCTCTCTTCCACGGCACCGAAAGGTAGACAAAAAGTGCGTACGTTGTTCGGAGGAGTCTTAATAGGGAGGCGACGTCTGATCTCGATTCAAGCTGTTTGTCACTCGACATTGAATCCGTGAATAGGTTGGACACAATTGTCTTGTTTTGGCGAAGAGCGTTGTTGTAAGGGGGGATCGTTGTTCGGAGGGTAGTTGTAGAGAGGAAGCACTGTATTCTAAATCAATTTAAAGGGATCTTTCATGTGTAACTATATTTTACCGTTTCGTCCAGCGCCAGTACTTTGACCTAATTTGGACCTAGAATATATTGTCAAGGAAGCCGTCGGGGGTACAAGCGTTTATTTATTCACAAAGAGACAACAAATTGCTCTTTTTTTATACGCCCGTGAAAACTTGTCGTATTATGGTATACCATACGCTGTCCGTCCGTTAAACTTTCCTTGTTAGCACACTTTAACCTTCATAGATTGACCAATTTTAATTAAACTCGCTAAAAATATTCCTTACCATGATAGCTCGGCCGAGTACGCGTTTCAGAATTTTGCGAATATTCTTTGGTAAAGCTATGCCGCCTTTGTTGTCAAATATGGGCATTTTTAAAATAGATCAGAACTTTTTAGCCCGCCTGTACAAAGTTCCAGACTTATGCTAAACCCTCGTCGTCGTTGTCGTCGGCGTCGTAGTAAACTATTTTGAGAAAATGCTCCCTTGAGGAATTATCTTCATGTTTTGTATGCGTGTGTATATGGACAAGACTTGTCCATGAACGCAAAATGTTCGACCCCTATGACATTGACCGTGAACTCAGGTCACGCGTTTAGGTTTCGAAATCTGCGTTTAGGTTTCGAAAAATGCTTGTAACTCCTATATCCACGTTTAGTTTCGAAATGTGCCGTTGGCAAGCTTTGTTGTCTCTGTGACAACTATTGTTTGTTATGTCTTCAATGTTGTTCCAATTTACAAATTCAAGGTGAAGCGACTTTATATATACTGTTCACAAAAAGTAGGGGATATTATGCGTAATATTGTTATTGCGAGTAATTAAGAAAATCGTTACCTATTGATGTATATTTAATCAATTAAAAGTATTTACTCACACACTTGAATCGAAAATTTAACTTGTGCATGACGGCTATAGGTACTTTAAACAACGTCCAAAGTCATTACGTTAACGTCATCATTTTCACACGGCCTCAGTAACGTGTTGGACCACCTTTATTGTTGTAACAAGCTATGCAAAAACGCCTCATACTTCCAATAAGACGAGTGATGGTGTGCTGAGGGATTCTGTCTGACTCTTCCTGCAGCCTCGTACCGAGCTCACGTAACGTTCTAGGTGGAAGATCACGTCATCGAACATACTTTCCAAGAATGTCCCACACATGTTCAAAAGGTGACAGGTCCGGGCTCATCGCTGGCCATGGTACAGTATGGATATGTTGCTCTTCCAAGAACTCAGTGACAAGTATTGTCCTATGGGCTCTAGCGTTATCATCATTGATGATTAATCCGTAGCCACGGCGTTGAGCAAACGGGACAGCATGAAACACGAACATGTTTTCATGGTAGTACTGGCCAGTCACATTGCCATGTCATACTATAGATGTGTTCTGGTATTCATAGTGATGCCATCCCATGCAAAAACGGACCCGCTCCATATCGGTCATAAAGAACCCTAGCAGCGTTTGTAAAACGTTCACCTTGGTGACGTCAAACTCTCTACGACGACCACCAAAGTCAAAGTTGATTCTAGATTCGTCACTGAATATCACATTCGACCATTGGTTAACATTCCACCGACGCCACTCTCTACACCACGCCAACGTTCATGGCGATGCCTTGTTGACAACGGCAATACCACTTCAGGACGCCTAGCGTTAAAACCGTCTGAGTGACGGCGATTTCTGATTGTCTGTCTGGAGACAGTGACCCCTCTAACACGATAAATGTGTTGTTGAAGGTCTATGGCCGTCAGTGCTTTATTACGGAGTGCTTGATTAACAACATGACGGTCGCCTTGAACGTAAGTACATCTTTGACGTCCAATTGTTTGCGTATCTGTTACGTCACCAGTGTTTTGATTGCGTGACAACAACTTACAGACAACAGACTGTGAAACATTCAATTCAGCTGCAGCTTGGGCATATGTATAATTTGGGTCTGGAGCAAACCAATAGCCTGCCAACGTTGACGTTCCGTTAGACGTCTCATTATTCCAATTACAAATTCTATTGTGAATCTGTGTTTGACATCTATAACACAATATTCACGAAGTTTTGCTCAAATAAAGTCACAATTACCATGATTTCGTTAAATGTTAAAATCCGCTTTCTACCCCTCATGACTTAAAGTTGCTCTTGCAGCACACATTTGCACTGTATTTCTATAGTTTAAGGACCACGCTATCTATACATGATCGACAATTGTAATTTATACATAAAAATCGTCAATAAAAATTTATGTTTCCCATATCGTATCAAAATATCAAAATATCCCCTACTTTTTGTGAACAGTATATATTACGGCTTTTGTGTGTCTCAGTATTTTCAGAGTTGTGCCACTTTTCTTTTTTTTTTTTAAATTTGTTTCATGAAAATAATTTAGTTAAATTTGGCCTATTGTAATTTTTTACCTTTAGTAGCCAAATTCATAATTATGTAGCTTACATATTTTGCAGGGAAAATGCCTAGTGGTTTTTGTTTTGGTTCAATGAATTGCAGTAAGAGCTCTTAACATACGTCTCAAACTTGTTTTCGGAAAATAACTTTACTTCTGTTTGCTTTATTGAAACCAAATTTCATACTTCATACAAGAAAAAACACATTGGTTTTAGTTCTGGTCTGATGATTTTTATTAAAGTTATGCTTTTTATATACTTGGAATTTTACAAAAAGTATGTTTCAAGACAATAACCTTAGTTAATTTTGTTAGCATGCACACAGTACAAGACGAGCTATTGCTATACTCCTGGCGTAGTCGTTGTCGTCGTCGTCTTCGTCGGCATAAGCGTCGTCGTGAACGGCGTAAACCATTTAAAGAAAATGCCTATAACTTATCTGGCCATTTAGGTAATTCCTTTCATACTTGGTATGCCTGTGTATATCGATAACACATTTCCTTACAAACAAAAGTTTGACCCCTGTGACATTGACCTTGAACTTAGGGCCCGCATTTAGGCTTCGAAATCTGTGTTTAGGTTTTGAAATTTATTTTTGTAACTCCTATATCCCTTCAGGTATTGCTTTCATATTTGGTGTACATATGTATGAAGAAAGTACCTTGCCATGCACAAAAACAATTTTTATGCCGGTGACCTTGACTTTTAACTAAGGGCCTGAGTTTAAGTGTTAAAAGCTGCGTTTCGTTTTCGAAAAATGCCATTACTCATATGTCCTTTGAGGTATTTCTTCCATATTTGGCATGCCGGTGTATTTGGACAAGACCTTTCAATGCGCACAAACTATTTAGCCGAGTGACATTGATCTTGAACTTTACGTTTAGGTTTCGAAATTTGCGTTTAGGTTTCTTAAAATACTGTTAACTCCTATGTCCCTTGAGATGTTGCTTTCATATTTGGTATCCAAGTGTATATGGACAAGACGTTTCCATGCACACATACTACCTCCAGCTTTGGTTTGGCTGTGTTTATTGACCTTACCTTTTCATGCACTGATGATGGTCTTTATTGCAGTTTCATACTTATAGTTTTACAAAAGAGCCAGTTTTCGATTGATAACTTTAGCAAATTTCATATTTAGCTTTCCCATCATACAGTTTAAACAACTATAAATTATGGTTTAGGTGGGATGATGTTTATTATTCATTTTGCCTTGACGGGTGTATAACGTACTGCGATGCTCTTGTTACGTCGTTGATTTATTACTCCACTGAAGAATTTAGTTTTACTTGATACACTCATGAATCTGTACTATAAGAAATATTTCAGATATCCTAGCAGATGGTACATGTAGCTTAAAGCTACCCATGAGATAGCCCCTGTCCTTCTTAAGTTAATACTAAATACTGGATACTGGTCAGTATCCATCTGCCTGGTCTGAGAGTATATTTATTGCTAGATTTGATTCCCAAATGGATATGACACAGCACATCAACAGTGTGTGCAGGTCTAGCTACGCACAGCTGCGGCAAATAGGTCATATTAGAAGTACCTTTCTCCAGAAGCTACAAAGACTTTGGTCAATTCTCTGGTCACATCAAAAATTGACTACTGCAATTCACTGCTATATGGGATTCCCCAAAACTCACTACGAAAACTACAGCGTGTGCAAAATACAACAG
Organism: Gari tellinella; assembly: GCA_922989275.2. NCBI lineage: Eukaryota > Metazoa > Mollusca > Bivalvia > Cardiida > Psammobiidae > Gari > Gari tellinella. The sequence goes on from OV277858.1 coordinate 62,260,398, forward strand.
CCCGCATCATTACCAGGACTCCTCGGTACAATCACATCTCTCCAGTCTTGAAGGAGCTTCACTGGCTTCCAGTTCAACACAGAGTTGAATTCAAAATTCTGACACTCACATACAAAGCCATGTGCAATGATTCTCCAAGGTACATTGCTGGACGTGTATAGACCTCGAAGAGAGTTGCGGTCTGCGAGTAAATCAGTATCGCTGGTTGTGCCGAGAAGTCGTTTGGTGAAGTTTGGAGATAGAAGTTTCATGCATGCAGCCCCAAAGCTCTGGAACTCTCTACCATCAGACATCAGAGATGCGAGCTCAGTTGCAGTCTTCAAAAAACGTCTGAAAACACACTTCTTTAATATTTATTATTAGAACACATTAGGAAATGGATGACTGCTACCTCCGGGCTATGTTCTTGCTGTAGATATTGTGGGTCTAAATGGGAGTTCTGGAATTGTACTGTTTGCCCATGCCTGTTCGGTGTATCTTGATGGTAGGGATTGCCCCTGATCTCTTTGAAACCGACTGGCTTGGGGTTTGCGGTATAATTCAGGGACAGCTTCTTATCTTGATGTTTTATAAAGTAAGGGTGTAATTTCAGCCATGGAACATGTAGGTCCCGCGGGTGTGGGGTGGAGAGGGTAGATGACTGCTACCCTAGGCTGTGTTCATTCTGTATATGTTATGGGTCTAATTTTTAGTTCTGGGGTTGTACCGTTGACCAATGCCTGTCTGGTGGATCTTTGATGGTAGGGATATGGCTCTGATCTCTTTTGAAACCAGCTGGCGGGGTATGTGGTATAATTCTTGGACAGCTTTCACCATTGTTAATCATGTCATTGATCTTCTATAGAGTTTTTAGTTATGGTCGCATGCTATTTTTCCTAGTTATGTTACATTAGATGGCCTGCATTGGGCGCTCTGCTATTATTTCTATTGGTCGGCAATCTTTAGCCGGTTGGTTCATTGCTGATTGATGGGGGTAGTGTGATCGCCGTTTTGGGGCTGTCTTTTGTATGTTTATTCTTATTTATTTTAGATCTAATTATAGTTATTTGTGTTTTGTCGATGGCCTGCATTGAGCGCTCTACCATTATTTATATCAGTCGGCAATACTTAGCCGGTCGGTTCATTGCTGATTGATGGGGGTAATGTGATCGCCGTTTTGGGGGACTGTCTTTTATATGTTTATTCATGTTTTATTTCAGATCTAATTGTAGTTATTTTGTCTTTTCTCGATTTATAGGTACATATGTGTTATTTCATGTAAACGCTTTTGAACGCACAATCCCTGAGTGAAAAGAGCGCTATATAAATCTGGTATAATAATAATAATAATGTCCACTTTATAAACGACACAAATAATTTTCGTGGTATATCCTTAATTGACACTCTCAATACAATTCTCACAGATATGATGAAAACACGGTTATACAATTGGCCAGAAGAAAACAGTAAAATCAACGAAGCGCAAGCAGAATTACGTAAAGGTTATTGTACAAGGACACTATTATATATATAATATTCATTTAGATGACTATGTCACAAAAATATCTTAGTAAACAAGAGCCGTATACGGCCCCCGCTCACCTTGAACCGTTGATGTAAAAGTAACATATCTTAGAAAGCTGAGAAATTATGACAATATGATTGTGTTGAAAATGATAGCTTGTTTATGTACTTCTTTAAGCAAAAATTAACTGATTCGTCAAAACAAGGATGGTTCAATAGTTGATTCTGGGAAAGGGAGGTTTTACAAACTTATTATGCCTGAACTTAAACAAGCAAACTACTTGTATTATAATTTACCTTTAAAATTCAGAATTGCACTTGCACGGTTCAGATGCTCTACTCACAAATTGATGGTTGAAATTTGTAGACATGATAATAGGCCATTATAAAATAGAGTGTGTTCATTTGGTGACAGTCAATCACTTGAAGACGAGTTTCACTTTATTATGATATGTCCACTGTATAGAGAATTAAGACATCAGTATATATTGAACCATAATAATGTAGCACCTACATTATTATTCATTTTATCAACTGTTTTAGTAATGTAAACACAGTCATTAACCTATTTATATAATACGCATTCAAACGAAGAGCCGATACTACTAATAGATAAAATTATCAATATTATGGTATGAGTCTACAATCTGGTATGAACAGTAGTAATTTTATATGTACAATTAATGATAAGTTTAGTAATATTGTGTTTATTGAATGTTGTCCATGTTTGTATGTGCCAGTACTTTAAACTCACTTGGATATTCATTGGCAATCATTATGGTCAATATATTTGTATGTGCTGGCGGTTAGGTGCCACTGTTTCAGCTTTTTTTGTAAGTATTTTTTTGGCGAGTATTATATCCTATGTATATATGTGGTTCATATAGCTATATGGGCTATTTCTTATATGCAACTGAAATTGCTTTAGCAAGATTATAGTCCATATATCTGTCTGTGCGGGCACTGTACCTGCTTTGGTAATTATTACTGTCAATAATATCTTTATGTGCTTACACTTGTTTAACTTCATAGTCTGCAGGCTATGATTGATTCAGTGACTATGTTTTAACACTTATAATCAAGCGGCACTGCTTGGTGGTTATGGTCATGTATTACATGTATATACATTGATGAATCTATGTCGTATTTATAGCAATTTTATGTATTATGGCCGGGTGGCCTAATTTGCTGAATAAAGAAATGATCATTGCAATTGTCATTGTCAAAATGTAGGCTGAAATTGGAACATAATGCTACTAAAGCTAAAAACTAAGTTAGTATAAAATGATAATTTAGTCGTTAACTGGTGTCAGAAAATTCTACCACAGTGCATTAATGTATATTTTGGCAAAATATAGAGTGGCTCCTTGCTAGGCTATAGATATATAGTTGACATGTTTTCACCTTTGAAATGACACAATTCGCCGGTTTATGAATAATATAGTTGATATATGAGTCTAATTGGTGAAAGTTTGAGTTTAGCTTGAAATTGTGTCAACTGGAGATTGAGCAAGCGGCTAATGCACCCCTTTTCACTGAAATGCTGTAGAGAAGCTAAACAATTGCATAATCTAGGTTCTAACGGTATATTTTTGTAAAAATTCAGTGGGCTGGCAAGTTTTGGTCCACAATAAGATATTTTGTTTTTCCTGAGAAGTAAAGTTTTTTTTATTACCACCCTTGCACACTTTTGACCCGGATCCATGGCTTAAGGCTATGAAAGTTGATATTGTTTTTACCTTAAAGATGAAACAATTTATGTGAATTTTATAGGAGAGCCTAGCAGGCAGGTGTTCCATGCCCCAAAACTAAAAACAGGCTATGGGGTAAAGGGTTAACCCCTTCACTGCCGTGACGTCATCAATTTAGTCGTCTGCTTTTATTTCTGAAATTTAATTTTTAGGTATTTTGATTTAAGAAATATTGAAATGAGTGTCAAACAGTTGGATCCTGATGAGACGCCGCGTCACGCGGCGTCTGATCAGGATTCAAACTATTTGCAAATAACCATCGTACTCGGGGTAAGGCAGTGAAGAGGCTAACGTAGCCGATTACGCTCAGCTGGGTTAAACGTCAATAATCCATACCCAATGACATACGAGTATTCAAGCCGACAAGCCACTAGACGTTGAATAATCTGAACAAGTATCCTGTCTAAATACCGTCCACATCAAAAACAGTAATTTGCATAATATTTAACCGATATACAATTGTCATAAAAGTGTGAATCGTGGTCGGACATTGACTCAATCGGCGTCAATTACCCCATTGCCTGCTTCTTGTTTTAAAGACACATTACCTCTTAAAGTAGATTGCGCTTTAACCCTTTCCTTCCTGAAACCTCAAATGGACAATTCTAGTTTTCAATTTAGTCCAGACCTTTTTTGACTTTTTAGGGTTGATTTTTATAATATATGTCAAAATGATAAACAGTGCAGTTCCTGATCAGAGGGCTCCTTAAGGAGCCCTCTGATCAGGGTCTATACTGTTTGCATATGACAAATGTACTCCTCACAGGTAGGATGTTTGCTTATGACGCATATATGCGTGACTAGGGTTCAAAGAGTTAAGGCGCATTAAGGGCATTCTGTTTTACCTTCAGCATGCTTTAGCTAATCTCTGATTGAATATTTCTTATAGTGCATATTCATGACTATATAAAGGTTGAACTGTTTTCTGCAGTGCAGGAATAAATTAAACGCGTAAAAAAGCCTATTTTTATATATGGAGTAAAGAATTAAACTCCTATAAAAATAGGCTTGACAGGCTTAGCCGAAGGACTAGAACACGATTCATAATACAAAGATAACTGAGGTTAAATAAAGGAGCTTAACCCCAATACCATTAAAAGGAAACACTTCCTTTTCAACATAAATAGCTATATATTTATCAAAGATATTTAATCCATTATCCCATAAACGCGCACATTAACGCCTCTAATTTATTCCTCTTTTGTAAGATTTAGTTCTATTTCATAAAGTTATGAATTGTATCATAATATATTTTCTTTATTCTAGCAGATGGTAGCTTGAATCAGGCTGGAAATAAAGCAGAAAGCGCCTGAAGGCGCAGTCTGTTTTACGTTCAACCTGCTATTAGCAGTCACCTATCTTTAATATTAGAAACAGGCTATAGGGTAATGGGTTGAAGGCAAATAAACATGAACTGATTTATCCATGCTACTCTGATCATTTAAAATACAATTGTAAAACCTCGCTATTACGACCACTAAAACGAAGGCTAATTAATTGTATAATAGAGAGGTGACAGCTTAAAGCAAGGTGACAGTGAAACAGAAAGCTCCTAAAGGAGCTTTCTGTTTCACTGTCACCTTGCTTTAAGCGGTCACCTACCGTAAACACCCTAATAATTAACATAATTTAGTGGTCGTAATAGAGAGGTTTTACTGTAGTTACATGGCGTCTGATTAAACTGTTTTCACGGTATACATTTAACATGAACTGTGATCCGCTTAGCACCAATACATTTGGGACAAATAAACTTCTACAGAGAAGCATGGCTAATCATGACTAAACCCTTTCACTACCAAGTTTTCCGTGAGTTTTTACCCCTTCACCGTTTCATTGTCGTCTGCTTCAAATGTGTTGTTTGCAAGATCGTATCAAACTAAGATTCAATATAGCATGACTTAAAACATATCGATACGAGTGTCAAACAGTATGGATCCTGATCAGACGCCGCATAACGTGGCGTCTGATCAGAATCCAAAATGTTTGCAAACGCGGTTTTAAGCGTCATTTAGAGTGAAATGGTTTACCGTCAGCACTCTGGATAGTTTTCGTCTACACACTTTGTCATCTGCAACATATTGAGAATCTGCCACTTCTATTCATAAACTTCGTGAGAATTTTGAAACAGTTTTGATTTGTATGAGACGTGGAGTTAATGAGTTTCTAATTTTGATCCAGTCTGTATCGAACAGTTGTCACACATTTCGCTCTCAGCTTGCGGAAGGTTAAGTAAGATTAGTTTATTGTGAATCGGATAAAACTGCAGGAATGCTTAACAATACAAGTACTGTAAAACCGGTATGTTTCGCGTCATGAATATTTCGCGTAATGCGATTTTGTATTAATTTGCGACATCATGCAATACATCTAACAGGCGGTAGCTTAAAGCAGGCTGAAAGTAAAGCAGAATGTGCCTTAAGGCACATTCTGCTTTACTTTTAACCTGCTTTAAGAAGTCACCTATTTTCAAAACTAGAGACGCGAGGCAACACATTCGCGAATTAACGCGTAAATTATATTCTCGCGAATAAAACCGGTTTTACTGTATGTGCTTATGCAAAAGTAGTGTACGGAAGCCGGATAGTGCCACTTTTACAATTTTTAAAAAAAAAATTATCTTGAAAATTCAAGTTATTATCTTGAAAATTCAAGATAGTATCTTGAATTTTCAACATACTATCTTGAATATTCAAGATAATAACTTGAAAATTCAACATACTATCTTGAATTTTCAAGATAGTATCTTGAATATTCAAGATATTATGTTGAAAATTCAAGATACTATCTTGAATTTTCAAGATAGTATCTTGAATTTTCAAGTTAGTATGTTGAAAATTCAAGATAGTATCTTGAATTTTCAAGTTATTATCTTGAATATTCAAGATAGTATGTTGAAAATTCAAGATACTATCTTGAATTTTCAAGATACTATCTTGAATTTTCAAGATAATAACTTGAATTTTCAAGATAAAAAAAAAATAAAAAAATGTAAATAATATCTTGAATTTTCAAGTTAGTATGTTGAATATTCAAGATACTATCTTGAATTTTCAAGTAAGTATGTTGAAAATTCAAGATACTATCTTGAATTTTCAAGACAGTATCTTGAATATTCAAGATAGTATGTTGAAAATTCAAGATACTATCTTGAATTTTCAAGATAGTATCTTGAATTTTCAAGTTAGTATGTTGAAAATTCAAGATACTATCTTGAATTTTCAAGTTATTATCTTGAATATTCAAGATAGTATGTTGAAAATTCAAGATACTATCTTGAATTTTCAAGATACTATCTTGAATTTTCAGGATAATAACTTTAATTTTCAAGATAAAAAAAAATAAAAAATTGTAAATAATATCTTGAATTTTCAAGTTAGTATGTTGAATATTCAAGAAACTATCTTGAATTTTCAAGTAAGTATGTTGAAAATTCAAGATACTATCTTGAATTTTCAAGATAGTATCTTGAATATTCAAGATAGTATGTTGAAAATTCAAGATACTATCTTGAATTTTCAAGATAGTATCTTGAATTTTCAAGTTAGTATGTTGAAAATTCAAGATACTATCTTGAATTTTCAAGTTAGTATCTTGAATATTCAAGATAGTATGTTGAAAATTCAAGATAGTATCTTGAATTTTCAAGATACTATCTTGAATTTTCAAGATAATAACTTGAATTTTCAAGATAAAAAAAAATTAAAAAATTGTAAAAGTGGCACTATCCGGCTTCCGTAGTAATGAGAATTTGTCACGATTGTTAAGTTTTCAACAGTGTACAATATTTTATAGAATATAATTTGGTTTATTGTTTTCATTGAAATGAATGTATCCATCTTTTTAACACAACCTTTTGCTGCTTAGCTCTTTAAACACTAACATATTGTGCAAACGGTTTTGTTTTAAACCAGACGCTGCATGCTGCGGCGTTTGATCTGGATTCAAGCTATTTATTTAAATGCGTCTTAGTCAACTGCCTAAAATTTTATATTATTAGAAATAAAAGGAGACGATGGAACGCTATTCTCAAAACTCAGAACTTTTCTTGGCTCATAACATCTCAGCAAAAGTTTGATATACAGTGTTCCCTCCCTACAACGGCCCTCCCAACAGCGACTCCCTCTTTACAACGACCTTTGTCACAGTTCCCTAAACAGGTCAATTATGTCTAAGGCTTTTATTGCTGTAATATCGTCTGCTTACAGTTGCCGTCTGCTGTTTTTCTCATTTTAACAAAAAAAAACTTAATGACGAGTGACAAATAACTTGAATCCAGATCAGACGCCGCGTCACGCGGCGTCTGATCTGGATTCAAGCTGTTTGCAAATGTAAACCAATGTCCCTCCCTATAACGACTCACTCCGAAAACGCACACATTTCTTGTCTCCCAATAGGGTGTCGTTGTAGAGAGGGAGAGCTGTATGACTAGTATTTGCAGAAATGATTCTGTCAATATCGGTGAATAATTGTATGGTAAAGTTCCACTGTGAACTTCATGAGGGAACCTTTATTATTTCCTGTTTAACCCTTTACCCCATAGCCTGTTTATAGTACTTAAGATAGATGACTACTTAAAGCAGGTTGAAAGTAAAGCAGAATGTGCCTTAAGGCACATTCTGCTTTACTTTAAGCCTGCTTTAAGCTATAATTTGCAAGGAAACTGAAAATAATTCTTATGAATTATATTTATGACTGTATAATTTAGAACTATTTTCTTCAGCGGAGGATTAAATTAAATGCGCTAAAAGTCGCTTCTATTGGGGAAAGGGTTAAACAAAACTAAAAGCAACACAATGCAATGCTGTCTAGAAAATTACAGTAACTGAAAATATTTACGGTTTGAAAACTATTTGTCTCAAAATGCAGTCGATAATGAGTTTTAAAGTTAGTTGGTATAGTTATGCCTTGTAAGTTCTCCTGCTATGCTTGACTAGGCTGGAAACGAGAAGCAGTATGGATCCATATCAAATACAGTGGAACCCCTCCAAACCGGAACCTCTTAATACTGGAATTCTCTCTAAACCGGACAAAACCGTCGGTCCCGTTTCCAACCCTTCTTTATTTTAACTCATTTCACCTTGTAATCTATTAGTCAATATTTACATTTGCCAAATTCAATTCCATTGACAAAAAGGGTGTGCATTTCGTATAAATACCATTTCTCAAAAGGGCGGGACTTGTGGAAAAGTTTCGAAGAGGAGGCGGGGCATATGCAGTTTTCATTCGCTCTTTGGAACTTGGGACAGCAAACATTTGGCGGATTTGTTTTCAAAATTTGTTCTTAACCGATCTATGCCTTCCTATTAGTGGAAATCATGATTCCCGACTAATATTCTTCTTTATTAATGAGATAGATTGCAAGAAAATTGACATACCTTATAAACAACAACTGTCTGCATTCCTTTATGCCCCCCGATATATATTAGTCTAATGACGTCAATTCCGCGCCAAACTTGATGTTCAAAGTTGATTATCATAGAATGTAAACAATGGAACTTATTTTTTTGCTTTCGAATGTACGCAACTACAGTTATTCGGTCATGGCTGTTCCTGATAGGGTACACATTATTCGTGTCATCAACCTCTAATATGGATTTAACATCCATGCATGCTTACAAAACGTTAATCTAATATTAGAAATTACAGCAAATACCGGTACATTGTTAATATAAGAAATGAACTGAATATTTTCGGCGTTCAAGCGAAATGAACGACAGAAAAGTATCGGCAAATTTACCATGAATCGCTAGCGTGGTGCAATACTCCTTGAAGGTTCCATTCTACTTATGACTTATTTCACACTTTGAACAGCATATAAATTTAACCCTTTCCCCGCCAGAATCGCCTAAAGTCGAATTTGCAAACAGTTTTAACGCGGCGTCTGATCAGGATCAAAACTGTTTGCCACCCGTTTCGATATTTCTTATGTCATACTCTCTAATTCTAACTTTGAAAAGATATTGCAGACAAAAATATTGAAGCAGACGACACAATAACGGTGTAGGGGTAAAAAACTCAAAATAATTTGGCGGTGAAAGGGTTAAGATACTATGTATTTCAACCTAAACAATAAGAGTTATTTGGACCGTGTCATGAGAAAACTATACTTATGGCATTGCACAGCAGTACTGAAGTAACCTAGCCATAATCCTAGCCTCGGGACCGCTTCAAGCTACGATTGCAAACACGTTATGTAGCAAGACACCAGGGCCCGTTTGATAAAACTTTTTACGACAAATGTTGTCGTAAGTCAAAGCTTTAAAATACATTTAATTTATGATTTCTCTATCTAATCCTGTCTTGTGACATCTTTTTGGAATCGTCTTTTCAAGACGATTCCAAAAACATGTCACAAGACAGGATTAGATGGAGAAATAAATAATAATTGAGACTTTTATAATCTGACTTACGACAACATTTGTCGTACGAGGTTTTATGAAACGGGCCCCTGACATGCTGCTGATTGTTAATCATTGAAAACCAAGATCAGTCTCTATGCCAGGGACGCGGTGGCTGATTCTGGTCTACAATGCTAGGAAAGTAATACTTCTGGTATCTCATCCTTTGCATAATGTGATAGAGGTGAAAATGAAGTAAAGACGAACAATACATCGATCAGACAGTTGGAGATATTTACATCGACCCATTCCAAGCATTTGTCAAATAATGCTGTTCCCTTTCATTGATAGGCTATATAACAATGCCATTATTATGTAACTAGTTTGGATCCATACCAGAAGCAGCGTTACGCAGGGTGTGCATTGATCCAAACACCTATATCAACATCTCTTAGGTAAAAAAGGCATATAATTCCTAATGTTATAAACAAAATCAGATATTGTTTTTAACATATTCAACCCTAGCGACGAATATACCCGTCATTTACAAACTGTGTACCTGTAAGGATTACATTTGTCCCATGCAAACATTGTAGACCCTGATCAGAGGGCTCCTTAATGAGCCCTCTGATCAGGGTCTACACTGTTTGTCATTTTAAAATATATAGTTAAAATCATCCCTAAATAGTCAATAATGGATTAGAATTTGCCGTCTGCTGTTTTTCTCATTTTAACAGAAAAAAACTTAATAACGAGTGACAAATAACTTGAATCCAGATAAGACGCCGCGTGAATTAGAATTTCCATTAAAAGTTTCAGGGGTGAATGAGTTAAACAGACGATATTAAGACAGTTATGCCTGAAAGGTGTTTTCGTAATAATGGCAGGAAAAAGGGTTTACAAAAATGTGGGTAAACATTGATGAAACGTTTATAGCAAGTAATGCGAAGATACTGTATTCATAATTTTATCTACACTTGTCTGTAATTATCATCTTCTTGTTAGGAATAAATATTTAATTTACTTCTTTCCATCGACGGAAGAAAATCCAATACCTTGCTCAAGTTCTCTGGAAAATTTTACAATTGTCTTAGAAGTGTTCATGGCTGATGAATCCGGATTGCACGGCAGTATAATTGGAATAGTTTTTACTGGATGCCAACACAATTTTAAGAGGTAGGGAATAAACTATTTTATCGTCAATGGCGCATTATGTGATACGTGCAGTTTGGATCCAGATCAGACTCATAGGATCAAAACTAGATCTATTTGAAACTCATATAAATATTTCTGCATTGAAAAAGTTCCAAAATTTGAAGAAAAAAAACCTTTTAGCGATGACGATGAAAGGATTAACTATCACTCAAATAATATGTTATATTTCGCCTCTTATTTATTATTCTACCGAATAAATATTTCAAATTATATAAATGTATAACCAATGTGAAGTCGCGTAGGCACATCGCCACATAGACGTGACCGGTTTCGTATATGCGGGTAATTTCAATGCACGTTGTCGTACATCTGTGGGAATGGTCCCAAGAACTAGGCGCTCTCTGTCCGCCATTGATGACGCCACAGTCCAGCAGGCGGAGGCCACGATTTTAGACGATCTTTGCATATCAGTGCGTCATCTATCCCATGAGGTCAATATCAGTGTTGAGTCTATGGAAATAAGTCATCCATAAACATTTGCACATGGGACGGGTGTCTGTTTGATTGATTCCACAGTTGTTCACACCTTTCCAGAAGCAAGATTGTGTCGAGTCAAGCTCTTTTGACCATGTGCCAAGACAATCATGAGGACCTTTTTGATAGACTATTTACACAGGTCGAAACATGTGTGCATCACTTTGGTCCGGAGACAGAAGCTTAGTTGAAGCTATGGAAACATTTTGACTCGCAACTTCTGTAGTAGGCACATGTCCAACCATCACCGGGCACAATCATTACGACAGTATTTTTGGGATCACCGGGGAGTAGTGATGATCCACATTTACCGGGACATACTATGCTTCACTTCTTAAAAACATGCGAAAATCCATCAGGACAATGCTCCAGTTCACAACACCCACCCTACTCTCCCGACCTGAAACTATCTTACTTCCACTTCTTTCCGACGATATATATACTTTTACTATGGTATAGTAACACAGACTCGCAGGAGTGGATGTATATGTTATCTTTGGTATCGTCATTGTGGCGCAAGGGTGCATTTTCGCCGTAATGACGGGGCCCTGTAAATGCGTTGACAGTCCCCGTATAGACGAAACCGGTCACGTATATGTGGCGACGCGTCTATGCATCGTCATATTACAATTAATACGATATACTACACAAAGCTATAACCGATTCAGTCATTTATGAAATGACTGAACATTTTAGTCAGAATGGACATTAAGGAATTCATAGACTGAAGATCGCCTTTTTCCGTGTAATCTCGGCATTTTCCGTGTATAACGGAATATACCGAACACTCCCATTTAAAACCTGGATGATCATGTTAGAAATTATCCGAACGTAGTCCGAAATGTTGCATGGCCTTACCTGCACGGGTTCGAATCCCGACCGAGCTCAATATTTTTCTTGAAATATATATCTTTTTTAAACAAAAACTTTACCTAAATCAATGATTAGATGTTTATAAATGCGCCTGACATTAACTTGCAAAAATATTTAATTATAAGCCAAATTTATTGTTCAGTCTTCATAAAGTATTCAAGATCTCCAACACTTTTTCGAAAACAAATTTAATTTTTTCCAGTTAGGTGCTGCCAAATGTCTCCATATTTTGGATTTAGAATGCGTTAGTATTGTATGAAAAAATAAGCAAGTGGTTTGCTTTGCCCAAGTTTTCATTTTTGTTTTGTACAAACATACAACCTTTTAAGTCATATAATGTAAAATCGTATGGAAAATATTGCATATTTTTAAGAGGACGGTTCCGATTTTTTAAATTTTTCACATCATATAATGCAAATATTGGGACAATTACTTTTATTTTGTGATGTTCACGTCTTCTGGCATAGGCATGACATAAAAATATCAGTATCTTAGGTAAGAATAGGTAAAAATCACCTTTCAGGGATATTTTTCTTTTAATTTTCTCGCATATTTTCCTACCTGTAAGGCTATATACAATATTTCAAATATTTTCGAGAAGAGATGGCGAAAAGCCTTCATATTTCACACAAGACACGGGAAGTACATGTTATATTCATTCATAATATCATTTTCACATTACAATTACCCTACCTTCAGTGTTGGATTACCTTAAAAACCAGCCAAACGAACCAGGATCAGGGCAAAACTGTTGCAGATATTACCCAAGTCACACTGTGCATAGCATGATAATAGTAAAGGTAATGATGTCAAACGTTTCCTGTATATGTTCGTTTTGATTTATGTTTTACACGTGCCTTCATTTGATTGTCTGTAATAACGGACTTTGTATTACGGTTAGCAGGCTACATGTTCTCCTCATGGGCTTATAAGCCCACTGGATTTAGGAAAATAAACGGAAACATAATCGTCTTATACAAAATGTAGGCTCACACAATTTTAACAGTAGTTCATCTGTACTTGCTTTAACCCATTACACCATAAATACGCCTTTTAACGCCATTAATTTATTCCTCCACTAAAGAAAACAGTTCCAATTTATACAGTTATGAATATGTATGATTAAAATTAGTCTTATATTTAAGAAGATGTTAGCTTAAAGCAGACTGAATGTAAAGCAGAATGCGCCTGAAGGCGCATTCTGCTTTACTTTCAACCTGCTTTAAGTGATCACCTATTTTCAAAACTAGAATCAGGCTATGAGGTAATGGGTTAAGAAAATCTATAACAAGAGTGTGAAACAGTCCAAACTGTTTAAAACAGTTACCACAAGTACACTGGTAGCGCGCAGATATGAATTAGTGCAGTGATTTTTTTTTATAGAAACTGGGGCTCGTTTCATAAAAATTCGTACGACAAGAACAGTCGTAAGTCAAAACTTAAAAATACATTTAATTTCTGATTTCTCTATCTAATCCTGCCTTGTGACAAATAAATAATAAATCAGACTTTTATAATCTGACTTACGACCGTTTTTGTCTTACGAAGTTTTATGAAACGGGCCCCTGGTCTAGCTAAGAGAACGATTCAATTGGTTCTTTTACTTTGGCATATTCTTGGAATCTATATGTAAAATTATCATACATCTACATCGTTGTGATACATCGTTGAAAACGAATGTTTTCTCGCGGAAACAGCGATGCCTAATACTTTAACAACAACTCTTATCTTTGTTGTGCAAAATAGACACCAGTGTCGGCTTAGAAAAAGTGCCATACCGTTTTTCATACTTGCTCTAATTTATTTGAATTTTGCCAAAAGTTTAGCCAATAAACCATTGATATTTTAATAGTCTGATAAAATCGAAATGTGTTTTACCTACTTTTTTGTCAGAATAAAGCATTTATTAAAAGGTATAATAGCTATAAATAGTATGCTTTTATTTGTTAATGAAAACAATGGACACTTATTTAAATTGTTTATTGATTATATCAACTTGTTGCGAATACGTGATATTTCAATTTCTAGCGCGATTCATGGAATTTTCCGATAATTTTCTGTCGTTCATTTCGCTTGAACGCCGAAAAAAAATCAATTCATTTCTTAAATGAATGGTGTTTACGTCATATTCGCATTCAACGGCATTATACTTTACTTTCAGCTTTCTTTTAGATACATCTACTACAGGGTGTCCCAAAATTTCGGGGACCTAAAGTAAAGGCCCGTAACTTTTTTGACTATGGATAGTTTTTGCTAATATTTCATCATGGTATAGAGAACTAATTACCGTTAATGGAAAAACACAATTTAAACAGATATTTATTACCTTTAGAATTAAAGCACTATGTGATTTTTTGGAAATGTGAACATCAGATTTGTCAATTCAAGAATTTCTAGACGGCTTTGCTTGAAAATAAATCAACAGTTTAGAGCTCATAATTTTAAGTTCTAAGGTAAATATCAGTTCTAATAGTAACACCTGGTTTATTTTATAGTTTAAAAGACATATTCTTAGGAATACAATATAAACTGCGTGAAAAATTATCTCAAAATGACATATTTTAGCACAAAAATAGTCAGATCAAATTGAATCATGGGTAATCTTGTAAGGTCATGGGTCAAGTTCAAGGTCAATGGCCAAAACCAATAAAAGAAAAGAAAGGTACTGTCATGCATTAACTTCATGTCCAATATAAAACATCAATTCAGCTTAGATTTAAAGTTATTGTAAAAATAATGTTCTATGATGGTCATTTTAAGGGACAAAATGGCAACAAAGATACTACCTTATCATATATGGTTTTCAACCAGCCCCAGAAAAAGTGATTTTTTAGAACATACATACAAATTAGTGATATTTCTGAACTTGAAAACCCCTGAAAAACAATTTCTATCAATTGACTGAACCTTATGTTACTGTTTGACCTATTTAACTTGAACAAATCCACTTGGATCATTGAAAAAAGTTCCCAATGTAGTTGAATAAGGCTTAATTCAACAATTGATTCTAAAAGGGGAGATAATTCATGAAAAAATGAAATGGTTGTCTTTTTCTTTACTTATATTTTAAATTTGTTTATTTGTGTATCTGTTCTGCTAATAGTCTATAAGGTGCTTAGTTTATTTATAAATCCTGTTGAATAATAACTTACTACTTTAGGTCCCCGAAAGTTAGGAACACCCTGTAGAATATAGGAACTAATTCTTGTTTTGTATATTTATGACTGTATAAATGTGAAGTATTAAAGTGTAAAAAGTACGTATCCTTAAAGTAATATACAGTGGAGAAAACGTAATTCTTTCCCGTCTTTAAAAACGCAAACGAAACGCAAACGCAAAGCACTAAAATGTATAGAATGACAACTTTTTGATAATTCTGCCTTTTCATTTTAATCTGAGTGGCAAACAGTTTGGAGCCTGATCAGACGCCGGGTTACCCGGCGTCTGATCTGGCTCCAAACTCTTTGCAATTGAAATAATAGTTTAAGCGTAAACGCGTTTATTGGGAAAGAATAACGTTTTCTCCACTGTATTAAATCATTACAAGATGGCATGTTTTCAGTGTTCAGGCACGTTGATTCCCATGACATCCCCTACATTCCTTTAAGTATGCTTTTAGCTGCCATCATGTCTTAGTTTGTGTTGTTACAACGAGGTTTGGGTATAGCATGATTTAATATACCGAACGTTTAGCGGAAATCAATGAGCCTTTTTCTCCATTTGGATCCGGAAAATTAATTTTATAAACGTTTGAAAATTGTCCTGCTCCAAATCAGACAGCAAGCAATTTAGCATCTGGTTAGGATCTAAACTATTATGTCACTGGCTTCGTATTATGACCATTTTACCCATTACCCTAAAATACGCCCTGCTACGCCCTAAGCTTATCCATCAACTGAATATAATAGTTCCAATTTATAAAGTCATAAATATGCACCATAAGAATTATTTTATTTATTCCTCCACTGAATAAAATAGTTCCAGTTTATACATAATACTAAACGTGTATCAAAAGAAAGCTTTGCTACATCTAAGCAGATAATAGCTAAAAACTGGCTGAAAGCAAATCAGAAAGCGCACTCTGCTTTATTTTCAACATGCTTTAAGTGGTCGCCAATCTTTAAAAAGTAGAACAGGCTATGGGGTAAAGGGTTGAGCAGACGTAAAATAAAGCAGAATTAGCCTCCTGACGAATTTTTACTTTACACTGCTTTGGGTCGTCAACTGTCTTCAAATCAGGCTATGGGGTATTTAATCAGAGCAAAGATATCCGTCAAGATAAAATCGTTTTACAGGTCACACTATTTTTAAAAATCAGAACTGGACTAACAAAGGAGTTGCACAAGCTAGAGTTTTCGCGAGCATTAGCCGATTGTTTTAGTTGCAATCAGACAAAAGAAATTTGTTCTGACAATTACGCCGTTTCATGTGATTTATTGTCCCAGTTCTTGGTTCAATTCTAGTGTGGAAACATTTTGTTGTTCTGAGAGTATTAAAATAGTAAAATGCCGTTACGAATGCCACAGCAGAGAAACTCAGGAATAGTGTGAATACAGTTAGCAGCTTATAGATCTCAGTGACAGTGTGAATACAGTTAGCAGCTTATAGATCTCAGTGACAGTGTGTATACAGTTTGCAGCTTATAGAATATCAGTAATAGTGTGTACACAGTTTGCAGCTTATAGAATTTCAGTAATAGTTTGTATACAGTTTGCAGCTTATAGAATCTCAGTAATATTGTGTATACAGTTTGCAGCTTATAGAAATTTAGTTATAGTGTGAATAAAGTTTGCAGCTTATTGAATCTCAGTAATATTGAGAAAACAGTTTGCAGCTTATAGAATCTCAGTAATGGTGTGTATAGAAAGTTCTTCTTTTCACTACTTGATTAAATTATTTACCTTCGACAGTTTCGACATCCACTGATGTCTTTCTCAAGAATCGCACTGCGACGGTCATGAACAGGGACGAGGGGGCCTATAGACTATCCCGAATCTACGACCCTGTGTTCGTCGTTTCCACGAAGCCGGAAACTGACGGACAAGGCCGAAGATAGCCGATCGTCGCAGTGCGATTCTTGAGAAAGACATCAGTGGATGTCGAAGGTAAATAATTTAATCAAGTAGTGAAAAAAAGAACTTTCTATACAAATGGATTTGACCTACTAGATGAACACATTCAAGGATATCAGTAATGGTGTGTATACAGCTTGTAGCTTATAGAATCTCACTTATATTGTGTATACAGTTAGCAGCTTATAGAATCTCAGTAATAGTGTTAATACAGTTTGCAGCTTATAGATATAAGTGAGAGTTTGAGTACAGTTTGCAGCTTATAGAATCTCAGTAATATTGTGAATACAGTTTGCAGCTTATAGAATCTCACTAATAGTGTGTATACAGTTTGCAGCGTATAGAATCTCAGTAATATTTTGTATACAGTTTGCAGCTTATAGAATCTCAGTAATATTGTGTTTACAGTTTGCAGCTTATAGAATCTCAGTTATATTGTGTTTACAGCTTGCAGCTTATATATTCTCAGTAATAGTATGTATACAGTTTGCAGCTTATAGAATCTCAGTTATATTGTGTATACAGTTTGCAGCTTATAGAATCTCACTAATAGTGTGTATACAGTTTGCAGCTTATAGAATCTCACTAATAGTGTGTATACAGTTTGCAGCTTATAGAATCTCAGTAATATTGTGAATACAGCTTGCAGCTTATAGAATCTCAGTAATATTGTGAATACAGCTTGCAGCTTATTGAATCTCAGTTATAGTATGTATACAGTTTGCAGCTTATAGAATCTCAGTAATGTTTGCAGCTTTTGGAATCTCAGTAATTTTGTGTATACAGTATGCAGCTTATAAAATCTCAGTAATATAGTGTAAACAGTTATCAGCTTATAGAATCTCAATAATGTTTACAGCTTATAGAATCTCAGTTATATTGTGTAAACAGTTTGCAGCTTATAGAATCTCAGCAATGTTTGCAGCTTATAGAATTTCAGTTATATTGTGAATAGAGTTTGAAGCTTATAGAATCTCAGTAATATTGTGAATACAATTAGCAGCTTATAGAATCTCAGTAACAGTGTGTATACAGTTTGCAGCTTGTAGAATCTAAGTAATATTGTGAATACAGTTTGAAGCTTATAGGATCTCAGTAATATTTTTATACAGTTTGCAGCTTATAGAATCTCAGTAATATTGTGTATACAGTTTGCAGCTTATAGAATCTCATTTATAGTGTGTAAACAGTTTGCAGCTTATAGAATCTCACTTATAGTGTGTAAACAGTTTGCAGCTTATAGAATCTCAGTAATAGTGTGAATACAGTCTGCAGCTTATAGCAGGAAAACAAGTACGACAAAGAGTTCATCGGTGTGGTTTCTGCTCAATTTCAATCATGATTAAAGCAATCACATGCATTCAAAAGTGGTACAAACGAGTTTTCGTTTAAGTGACCTTTGAGTTAAATGCATTGATAGTATGCAAACTACGTGTGAATTTGTGATAACTGATGCAAATAGTTTGGATTGAGATGAGACGCCGAATAAATTGGCGTATCATATTCATCCGAACTATTTAGAACATTGATAGTATTTTCTGAGCGAACGTACAGAAAAATCAACTCTGAAAATGGTTGCATATGACAAATGTTACAGACGACAATTACGCAAAGTTCCAAAGGCTACCTAACATGCATCGTCATTGACAAACAGCCAATCGACGAGAATAAAAGTAGTTTGGTTTACAGTACAACCTCTCTATTACGACCACTAAAACGAAGACTTCTAAGTAATTAGATAACAGACAGGTGACGGCTAAAAGCAAGGTGACAGTAAAACAGAAAGCTCCTGTAGGAGCTTTCCCTTTTACTGTCACCTTGCTTTAATGAGTCACATGTCGTAAACACATTATAATTAACACAATTTAGTGGTCGTAATAGAGGGGCTCTACTGGAACTGATATGTGATTGTTTCAACACACTGCAAGTTTGTGCCATGCTTATAAATACATATATTATCCAATATGGTGAGCATGTTAAACCTATTTCATAATAGCCTGTTTCTATTTTGTAAGACAGATGAGGTGATGTGACCACTTAAAGCAGGTTTAAAGTAAAGCAGAATACATATTAATGACTATTAATTTGAACAGTTTTCTTCAGTAGAGGAATAAATAAGAGGCGCAATCTCCTAAGGGATGTCCATACTTTTGACACTCTCCCAGTCTATAAGATGGTTATGTCGTGCGATGGGATTAGTCATTGCACTTGGATGTTTTGAAGACTCGGGTGCCTTGCGCTCTGATCTAGTAAAGACTTGTGGACTATTGTCTGAGTCTTTTCTATGTTCCTTTATCCTTGTCTCGACCTTTCTTTCTGTCTTACCGATATATGCCACATTGCAGAATTTGCATGGTATACAGTAAACACATCCACACACTTCCTCTGTTTTCTTTTTCCTATTCTTGACACTTCTCTCCATTAAGAATGATAATTATGAGAAGGCGCTGTATCATAAAGTATTATTTACAAATGTGAAAGTGATATATATACATTGAATTATCCTTTTCGTTTTGTCTTTCGGGTGCACCAGTGCTTTACGAAGGATATTAAAGGGACTCATAACCACAATAATATCATGTTTACGAAACACCATCGCCAACGCCTCCGATACTTTTTGACATATGGAATTTCACATGTCCTTGTACTTTTTTCTTTATCTCTCCTCCCATTACCATTGCTATGTTTATCTTTCTTCCTGTTCTCTACCTGATCATTCACTTTTTAGCTCACCTGGCACGAAGTGCCAAGGTGAGCTTTTAGAATCGCTGGATGTCCGTCGTCCGTCCGTCTGTTCACAATTGTTCGTTAACACTCTACCGGCTACAAATCTCATTGGATCTTCATGAAACTTGATCACAATGTTTGTCTAGTAGAAATCTAGGCCAAGTTTGAATGTGGGTCATGTTGGGTCAAAAACTAGGTCACTAGGTCAAATCATAGAAAAACCTTGTTAACACTCTAGAGGCAACAAATCTCATTGGATCTTGATGAAACTTGGTAAGAATGTTTATCTTCTTGATAAAAAGGTCAAATTTAATGTGGGTCATGTCAGGTAAAAAACTAGGTCACTAGGTCAAATCATAGAACAATCTTGTTAACACTCTAGAGGCTACACATCTCATTGGATCTTTATGAAACATGGTAAGAATGTTTGTCTCATTGATATCTAGGTCAAGTTTGAATATGGGTTATGTCCGGTTAAAAACTAGGTCACTAGGTTAACACTCTAGAGGCTACAAATCTCATTGGATCTTGATGAAACTTGGTCAGAATGTTTGTCTCATTGATATCTAGGTCATTTTCGAATATGGGTCATGTCCGGTCAAAAACTAGGTCACTAGATTAAATCATAGAAAAATCTTGTTAACACTCTAGAGGCTACAAATCTCATTGGATCTTGATGAAACTTAGTCCGAATGTTTGTCTCATTTATATATAGGTCAAGTTTGAATATGGGTCATGTCCGGTCAAAAACTAGGTCACTAGGTCAACTCATATGAAAATCTTGTTTACACTCTAAAGGTTGATTGTGGGTCATGTCCAGTCATAATCTAGGTCAAGTTTGCCATGGTGTACCAGGTGAGCGATTTAGGGCCATAGTGGCCCTTGTTTGATGGTCAATTGTGGATAACCACATGCTTTCAGGGCGTCACTTATGTGTTCCATCTCCTTTTCTTGATGACTTTGTCTGTCATAACCGAATAACACATGTCTATAAAGCGTCCAAATAACACTGAGTTTATGCGCTAATAGGTGGTGCGAATTAAACTGCATGTATTGGTTCGTATGTGTAGGGTTCCGGTAAACGAGCAACCTCACCGTTCAATCTTCCTTGCGCACTATCAAAGTGCCCCAAAAGGGGATCTGACCCAAATTCCACTGACATTTCCTCCTATACCACTGGACATATTTAAACCAAACTTTACAGGAATGTTTCTTGAATCAAGCTCTATCAAATTTGTTCAATGAATTAAAAACAATGCAGAGCTCTGGTTGCCATGGCAACCAAAGTGGAAAATTAAGAAATCATAAAAAATCTTCTTGTCAAAAACTACGAGTGCCAGAGCTTAGCTATTTGGCACATGGCTTACCTAAAGGTCTTCTATCAAGTTTGTTCAAATTATGCCCAAGGAGTCAAAATTGGCCCCGCCCCGGCGATCACAGTTTTAAAACAGAGTTATATAGTAATATTTTTCTAACACTTTATTTTGTGAAACTAATACGGCCAGATATTTGAATTTTGGCATGGAGACACTTCTGGATGTTCTTAATTAATAGTGTTGAAATAGTTTCGGTCCGTTGCATATCTAGGTCTTAAATATTTTTTTCAATGAAAACTTTAAAAATCTTCTTGTTTGAAACCCTAGTACACAGAGCTTAAATATTTTGCACATAGCATTATCTATAGGTCCTCTATCAAGTTTGTTCTAATTTTGCCCCTTGGGTATAAAGTAGCCCCGTCCCGAGGGTCAAAGTTGTTCATAGAATTATAGAGTGAACCTTTGAAACCCCATTCTTCTCTGAAACTAATATGGCCTGAGGTTTGGTGTTTGACATGGTGGCACTTCTAGATGTCCTTTATTAATATTGTTGAAATGGTTCTGGTCTGTTGCATATCTAGGTCAAAGGGGGTAAAATATATTTTGTCAATGAAATCTTTAAAAGTCTTCTTGTCTAAAACCCTATTACACAGAGCTTAGATATTTGGCACATATCATTATCTATAGGTCCTTTATTAAGCTTATTCAAATTATGCCTCTGGGCTCAAAGTTGGCCCAACTCCGGGAGTCAAAGTTTTACATAGAGGAATATAGTTAAATTTTCAAACATCGTCTTCTCTGAAATTAATTTGGCCAGAGCTTTGATATTTGTTCTGGTGACGCTTTTAGATGTCATTTACCAGTGTTGGATATTTGGTTTCTGTCAGTTGCATATCTAGGTCACAGGAGCTTAAGCTATTTATTTCAATGAAACATTTAAAGATCATCTTATCTACAACTCTAGTACATAGAGCTTAGATATCTCGCACATAACATTATCTACAGGGTCTCTATCACGATTATGAAAAGTACGACCCCGCCTCGAGACATAAATCATTTTCTCAAGTTTGTCAGCTATTCTCAGGTGAGCGATATATGGCCCAAGGGCCTCTTGTTAAGATATGTAAAAACAGTTTAAATCATTGTTCACGAATTTATTTGTATGTGAATCACTTGTAAATATCTCGTTATAATTCCGTCACTATCGTTAACCGATCGGAACAACACGTAACCCAAACATTTGCAAACAGGTTCGCACTAATTGAGACTGTATCCGTTTTTGGTAAAGAGCAATTGTCTGGTCTGCTTGATCCTCTCCTGTTGTATAGTAGGGTGCTGGCATTTTACTGAGTGATTACCATCTTCATGGCCCATTTTCCTTGTTGACCTTTCGCTGTCAATAGCAGACTAGGTCGAGCAACGAGGACCTTTTTCATCAAGTTGACGGTCGACCTGGAGTGGCTATTTTTGAGCTTCTTCCAATAGGAAGTAGAGATAATATAAATTCTGTACTGACAATAACCCGTTTACACAAGCACAAACAAGTTAAGAGTTGAAGTGGTTAAGGTATTTAAACAATTCAGACTTATTTCGTCTATAGTTTGCTTCATTAATTTTAAGGCAGGCCATCATTCCAAACGATACCATAATACTTGTTAGCGAATCTGTCTGGGGAACTGCTATAAAATTAACTAGTAAACACCTCAGAAAAATAGATGTTTTCAGAAAGAGATAATGAGGACACCATGCAGCCAAATCCCTCTTTGAACTACCTAAATCTTTATCGTTTACATATTCTTTCAAGACGCTCTAGTAAAATCATTTTTCAAAGGTTTCTAATGTGTTTGAAGTTATGGTGATAGCTTTGACAATATAAATAGTTGTCTAAATAATTGATTTTAATAACTGATACATGTTAAAAGATTCTGTCACTGAGCTTTCTTTTTAAACTTATATAGAAATAGTTAATTGTACTCGTATAAAGTCATTCCATATTTATTCAGGTTGTTACATTTGCATGTTACGAGCGTAAACATTTAATAAATATGGCATCAGCTTTGTTGTTTCGCAATCCAATAATATAATGCCGTATTTTGTATCAATAGTGTCGTTACTGATACAGTTAAACTGTATAGATAGGTGACTGCTTAAAGTAAGGTGAACGTAAAACAGAAAATTCCTAAAATTTTACTGTTCCTTTGTTTTGAACAGTCCCCTGTATTAAGCACCTTATAATTGATGCAGTTTAGTGGTCGTAATAGAGAACTTTTACTCTATATTGTTTGAATAAGTTAGTTTAATCCTTTACCTTATAGAAGTGCCTTTTAGCGCATTCCGTTTAATCATCCGCGGCAGAAAATAATTCCAGTCTATACAGTCATGAAAATGTATCAGAAGAAATATTTTCTTATTCTAGTAGGTAGTAACTTAAAGCAGGCTGAAAATAAAGCAGAATGCGCCCCAGGGCGCATTCTGCTTTACTTTCAACCTGCTTTAAAAAGTCACATATTTTCAGATCTAGAAACAGGCTATAGGCTAAAGGGCTAAATGATTACTGTGAAGCAAGAGCTTACTGAGTAATAACCTATGTCTCTACTGAAATAGAATCGACACAGGAGTCGAACAATTTGCATACTATTTTTGGTTTTATCTTCACTGTCTTGCAATTATATAATAATACATTTCAAGCTCTTAACGGTTTTTTAATTAAGTATTCTTTAATGTTGACAAATGCACGATGTAATTAAATACAGTATCTAGCACCTAAATAATTAAAATAATCAACCAAATCAATTAAAGCGCTATTTAAAGCCAAAACTACATTTCCAGGTTTGTTCTTTTGAAAAAGGGATTTTGTTTTTCTTCTTTGATTGCTTGGAAACCAAGATATTGCATTATTTGCGCGTTACAAATGTAAAAGTGTCTGATATTCTACACATAAAGCTAGAATTGCCATATCATCTGCAAATAAATAAGAAATAAACACAATAGCATGAAGTGTTAAACCCCTTCACTGCCTTACCCCGAGCACAACAGTTTTTTTTGCAAACATTTTGGATCCTGATCAGACGCCGCGTAAAGCGGCGTCTGATCAAGATTCAAACTGTTTGACACTCATTTCAATATTTCTCCAGCCAAATTAGCAAAAATTAAAATTTAAGAAATAAAAGCAGACGACAATCGTTTAAAATTGATGACGTCACGGCAGTGAAGGGGTTAATCCTGTAGTAGTATATCGTCTTACACAAACAGCTGCGATTCAGTCATACATGTAAATAAAGATGTCAACACTAAAGAATACGTAGTATCTTCTTTCGAAAGCCGTCATAGTATAGTGTATACACGTACATATACATGTATGTTGATATTATCAAGACACGTAGCTCTATCAAACAAACAAACAAACAATAATCAAAGATAGTATTATTCAGGCCTAGTTTTAAATTGAAAATGTCCACAAGCAGTTACAGGCATCTTCCTAAATGCAATTTCTTTAGTCATAAAGTATGTCAACTTCTGAATTTAATATTTGTATTCACCTAACTCTTACCTTTATTTTGTTTTAGTAGTGTGCAATAGTATGATGTATACATATTATACTAAAAAATAATAAAAGAAGAGTAAACAAGGAAAGGAAGGAAACATAATTTATATCTGTTCTAAACGATATAATTTTTGTATTTTTGCGGGTTCATGTATGTGTATGATTTTATACACATAACATGTATCCGCTTACGCATATATGCACATCGGTTTGTATGTGTATGTTTACATGTGGGTTTATGTGTGTTAAAATGAAATTGAAGTTTATAAAGATATGTTTGTGTGTAAATGTTTGCGAGTAATAGATGTTTATTTTGTTTCATGTTATAAAATGAACTTTGTATAAAATTTAAATGGATGTTTAAGTACATTTAAGATCATTTAAGTACATTTAAGTACTACATTTAAGTAGTAGTTAACTCTCAGAAAAGCTTTATCGAAACAGGCAAAAATAGTTCATTACCTCTTTAAAGCGGGCCTAAAACAAATGTGATTTATAAATAATATAACGAGTTAACCTTTTCCCCAATTTTTTTCTATATATAATTTTTCTATTCCCCCCTCTCATTATTACTACAGTGGAGAATCTGTTATTCTTTCCCGTTTAAACGCAAACGTACGCAAACGCAAAGCACTAAAACGTAGAAAAGAAAAATTTTGGACAATTCTGATAATTCTTGTTTATCTTGGTGGCAAACAGTTTGGAGCCTGATCAGAAGCCGGGTTACCCGGCGTCTGATCTGGCTCCAAACTGTTTGCACTGCAAATAATAGTTTTAGCGTAAACGCGTTTATTGGGAAAGAATAACAGATTCTCCACTGTATTTATGTGTCACTTATATTGTGTATGTGTGAACTGTATCAACCTCTTGTTTTGTACTTTGTTTGACTGAGTGAATAAAGTTCTGTTCTGTTCTGTTCAATATCTTATTCCTGTATAATTGTTTCGCAGCATTAGTTAAATGTCGTTATTTTAAAACCACGGTGCGTATCGGGGACCTTTTGTTATTTATATTGCTCAGTATATCAGTAAATACTTTGACAAACAACCAAGGTAACGCCTCTATAATTATGTTCACTGCACATACTGTATTTCTTTTGTACAGGTATAGCACTCTCCCATCAATATCTCCGAGAAAAGTGCATTAACTATAACACATAATATATGATACCAGTATGTCGACACTCACAAAAACTACAGTCAAACGTCGATATCCCGAACTCGCTAAATTCGAATATATCCGTATTTCAAAGTTAAAACGCCGCAAAGCCACTTTTAAAATTTGAAGTACGGCGGAGCCAGGTTTTAACTTTGAGATACGGACATGTTAGGTTTAATTGAGCTTAAATTATTATATTGAATTGTAGAAATATGTGTAAGTTCGGTTTCAGCGAGAGTTCGAGATACCGGGGTTCGACTGTATTTAAATAACCCACTGAACCCAAATGGCGCATATATTCATATTTTGCAACGATGATATAATTATGTGAATGGTAAACTTGTCTAAGCATTGATTGTAATTTTACAATATATTGTTCAACAGCGCTAAGTAATAACCAATGAACTATTTCAAATGAAAATTTGTACTGTCCATTTAAGGGTGTATCAATGCCATGACTTTGGGAAATTTTCAAAGTATATGAAAACACTCTATGATGGTTTTGTATTGAAGAGCTATTTAAGATGAATGAAAAAATTGAAAAAGTGTACATTTTGGTGAACAACAGTTGGCTCTACGGCCATGTAAAATTTACCCCACCCACTTCCTGTTATTTTGTCCTTTTCAAACAGCCCGCTTCAATAAAATCCATTTTAAATGAAACAAATATGATAATTTGGTTTTGTGTTATTTATTTTCTATCTATGGTAGTATTTCTTCATACAAAAACTAATTTAAAAAAAAAAAGGCACCAAATGTGAAATTTATAAAGCTCTAAATATCATCGATATGGTACTGTTTTGTAAATTTTGTAAGGGGAGATAACTCTTTTTTCTTTAATAACTCAAAATTTTCAACGCTGACCTTTCAATTTCTTTTCGTATTTTGAACTGCCTTAGCATGGGCTTTCATCTGGTAGAATATAAGAAAAAGTTAAATACTAGAACTATTTCGTTTTCAATTTTTTTTTACTTTT
This sequence comes from Gari tellinella, assembly GCA_922989275.2. Lineage (NCBI taxonomy): Eukaryota > Metazoa > Mollusca > Bivalvia > Cardiida > Psammobiidae > Gari > Gari tellinella. The sequence goes on from OV277858.1 coordinate 62,287,345, forward strand.
TTTCATAAAATAAAAAATCTAATAAAATCATGCCCTATACAAAGCATATTTTTGATATTCACCGATCGATATTGTTCAAACCTGGTGCCTGCTTTGTCTAAATTTGGTTTATATATGTGAAAATACCACCATAGACATGAAATAAATAATGGAAACCCAAATTATCATGTTTGTTTTGTTTCGAAATAAATTTTACTGAAGCTTGTACCCTGCATGGGTAAAATTTGAAAAAAAGTCCAAATTTGACATACCTTTTTCAAATCGCTGTAGCTCAAAAACAAGGACACCACCATATTTTTTTTTTCATTTTTTCATTCATCATAAACAGCTCTTCCAAAAAAACAATGTTAGAAAAAAAGTTAAATACTTTGAAAAAATGGCTTATGACATTGATACACCCTTAAAGTTTCTGTGGTCAATGAGTTAAAAAGAAAGCTATGTCGTTTGACATTGTCAACCGTTACTTCTTTGTCGTATTTAACCCTTTACCCCATAGAAGCGACTTTTAGCGAATACGATTTATTCTTCCGCTGAAGAAAATAGTTCCAATTTAATCAGTCATGAATATATATTATAGGGAACATTTTCTATATATTCTAGCACAGGATATCTTAAAGGAGGCTGAAAGTAAAGCAGAATGCGCCTTAAGCGCATTCTGCTTTACTTTCAACCTGTTTTAAGTAGTAACCTATTTTCAATTCTAGAAATAGGCTATCAGGTAAAGGGTTAAATCCACGCACAACTTATGGGCGAGTTCAAACCTTCAATTGCACAATTCTTAAGGTGAAAACATTATGAACATCACAAAATTACCAAGCTTCATGATTATTGTATTGAAAACTGTCATCTCCTTAAGTAGACAATTGTTCATCAAATTTGAATTATTGCGATAGAGCTTTCCTGTTGATTCCTTATACTTTCGGTTTAGCAGATTTTTAAAAAATCGCTTCTTTTTCACTTTTTATGACTAATTTCTTACTTTCATTGTCGATTTACAACTATGCAAAGATGCAGTTTTGCATTATCATATCACTCCGCAGTACTAGCTATCGAGTGTTTGAACCATTTACCCCATAGTTTGTTTCTAGTTTTGAAGATATATGACCACTTAAAGCAGGTTGAAAGTAAGGCACATTCTGTTGTACTTTCAGCCTGCTTTAAGCTACAATCTACTAGAATATAAAAAAAGAATTCTTCTGGTATGTGTTCATGACTATATAATTTTTTTCAGTGGGTGAATAAATAGTCTGTGCTAAAAGGAGTAAACTATGGGGGAAAGGGTTAAAAAGGAATAATTGTCTGCATCATGTCGTAAAGTGCCTTCCAACATGTTGATAAGACAAATTAAAGATCGACGGTTTCATTACTCAAACTTTTAAACTGCAATTTCGTGATCAAATTAAAGGGAAATGGACAGCTGGTGATAAATATCTTTTAAATGAAAGATATTGAAAAAAAATCGCCTTCTGCCTTTGAAATTTTGAAAAATAATAAAAAATGAAGTAGTTAGAGCCGTTTAAACTTTGTGATATATGACTGTGCAAGCGACCATGGGGGCCGCCATTTTGTTTACCTGTGTGACGTAACTAAGGCCTTCCGCGACCTTCCGGTTATAGCGAGTCTAACCGGGAATGCCGTAGAGTGCGCGGAATTTACATCGATAACATTAATAAACTGAAATACTGAGAAAAATTGGGCATGTGGAGGAAGGTAAAAACACTTTAGAACTTCAGTGTTACGATTTCGATCCTAAATTATCAGAGAATGTAATATTAGAAGACAGAGACTACGACGGGTCGGGCGAAGAGAAAGCACATTCGCCGGACGAATTTGCGACTGCAATACTTGTGTATAAATGCCTACAAAGGAGGTTAATACTTGCTGAAGAACAAATGAAATGACGATTGGGTGTCTTGGTGACAATGAGTGCATAGCAGAACCATCAAAATTTCGAGCTATTAGTGCTTAATCCAGCCATACTTGAGGTAGCGTATATCAGGCAAATATCATAGGACACCGGAATCGGGCACGGATACTCTTGATAATATTTGCATACTGGTTGTGAATAAAGGCATCGAAGCCCTGTGACTTTCGAAAAAAGTTTCTCCGATATATTTAGTCTTATCTGTTAATATTTCCGTAAATATTAATCATAAACATCGGCTCCAGGATATCTTCGTTTTTTTACGGGGCTACGACTAAAACACGAGCAGATACAGACGATAATACATGTGCCGATTGTTATAACATCCAGTCAGAGACAGTGTATAGCCATATGGCTATACACTGTTTCTGCATCCAGTACAAAACGGATGAGGTATTACGTTTTTATTTAATAAAATAAGGGGGATCAAATTATTTTTCTGGTCTGTTATGATTTTTCCGTGACGTTTAACATCGGTTCTGGTCCTCAATCGGACATACATTTTTAGAAAATAGACCATTTATTCTCGGTATCGCAACATCCGGGAACTTTCGTACATCCAGGTCTCAATCACAGAGTTTCTCAATATCTCATTTGGATCCAAACTGTTGCTGACCTTTAAGTACAGTCAGTTTTGATTCCGATCTGGGTCCTAACTGTTTGTCAGTCTCTCGTACGGATAAAAGTTTCTTCAATGAGCCTTTCAATACATTCAAACCTTAGTTTGGATTTTCAATCACAGAGTTTCTCAATATCTCAGTTGGATCCAAACTGTTGCTGAACTTTTTGCACAGTCATTGACATGACAAATGTGGAATATCAATTTATCATCTAGCAATTGAGACTGGCAATGTCTGATTAAGATCCAAACTGATTAATTGTCTGCTGAACAAAGTATTTGATATTCTGATCTGGGTCAAAACTGAACGCTCTAGATAACGTGACCCGAGTGCTCATTTATTGTATTAATGTCGTTTTTTACTTATCGTTATATATCTTGAGCTTATATAAAGATCTATGAAAATCATAATCGAAACAGATTCAGGACATATTTCAGCAGGCGGCTCAGATCTAGATCGCATTTTATGCTGACATTCATCATCAACCACTAATCAATTAAGCTGCCTTGCAAATTGTACGATATGGACCGGAAATAATTATACACAACCCCTTTCTGCCTAAGACCCCCTCTGTGAAGAAGTAAGAAGCTTTAGGCCTGCAGGGCATAAATATCCATATTACGTAATCTAATTAGCCGCACTTGTCAAACAGGGTTGTGATTTTAAACACAGGCTAGCAATTTGGCTACTTAAATATGCGATTACACGCCACGAGCCTTTTACCCTGTTTCTACTTCTGAAAATATGTGACCACTTAAAACAGGTTGAAAATACTTTCAGCCTGCTTTAAGCTTTTATCTGCTAAAATATAGAAAATATTTCTTATGATTTTTATTTGTGACAGTATGATATTGAAACTATTTTCTTCAGTATATGAAGGAATTAATTAAAGGCGTTAAAAGGCGTATTTATGGGGGAAAGGGTTACATCAAAACAAAAAAGCCAAGATCTTAAAAAAAAAAGAAAAAAAGAATATTGGACACTTCTAGCTCTTGTGGTTTTGTATTGATCTAGATGTGTATGCTGCTTTTTTAAAAAGGCTAGAGTCTACCATAAAACTCGAATTTAAATCTTAAATTAAAACTCATTTAGGCCTATCTAAAAGTTGTTTGAATTTTTTTCTACAGAAATGACGAGTGTAAAACTACACCCAGAAATAAGAACGATAAAACTAGATCCAATCAAAATCGGATTTGGACTCAAGTAAGATCGCCCTATCAGATCGGGATCTAGAGAATCGCGATGATTAAATTAAGAAAGAAAAAACCGATCTAGATCTACCCGTACAATATGTAGATCTAGTAATGAGACTTTTTTCATTAAGAATTACTGTAGCGTTGAATTCCTAAACCGAGACGAACCAGCTAGAAAATGCTGATTTGTAAACGAGTTGGTAGATCTAAGCCAGTTCAACATTTAGGTCTAGATCAGCACAATATCGCACTGATTATCAGATTTTTTTTTATTGTAGATCTAGATCTATTATTATAATCATCAATCAAGGTATTATGGATGTCGCCATACTCTATTGTTAGCCATTTCGCAGCATTGTTTTCCCAGATTCTACAGCTGGGAATTGGAACGGACATTTCTCTAAGCCGATTAACGATAGCTTCTGATCGTTTCTGGATCTACACGACCTTTCAAGTTCATCATAATCAATATGAATATACCATCTATCTATTATCTTTTTTTTTAACTGTATGCGACCTTGAATTAAGCTTGCCGTTACCCTTACTGACGAAGTGTGAAATGTCCGTCCAAGTTACAGTGGTTGAGTGAAAGAGCCAATCAGCGTTTAGGCCTTTGTGTCGTCACAAAATGGATAAAAATCGAGGGTTCCGAATGATAGCTTTGCCAATATGGCGGCGCCCGTTCCAATTAGCGATAGCTTACCTGTATGCAGTAAATCGATCTTTTTCGTACCTTATCGATGAGTAATAATTGCAGGACCTTCATGAATGTTGCTTTTAGGATAAAATCTAGGATCTAAGACCATATTGTCATCAGCTGTCCGTTTTCCTTTAAATAGAAATACTTTACTGCAATTATGACCCTATGTTACATTACTTCATTTTGTAAAATCATTTTTATCGTTAAACTTTGTAATGATTGAAGTACATACATCATTTATTTCTGAATCGAAACAAAATAGTAACATGGTTTGTATAAATGTGTCCTTCGTGATAATATATCTATTAATACATCACAGAAAAGTCCCTTGCAGATACATTACAGTGCACATTCTTTGTAATAATCACCTCACAATCTTCTTTTTAAATCCGTAAGGAGTTTTTACAGTTATCGAGTAGCTTTTCGCTTTGCGACTTTACATTTAAGTATGGCCTGATTTAATCATGTATGCCTAGCGTCCTATAAAAGGGACATAGGGAATATATATAATACGTGTAAACTCTGATTAGACACCGCATTATGCGGCGTCTGATCAGAGTTTACACTGTTTGCTGATATAAAACAATCAGGGTTTACAGAGTTACACTGTTTTAAGTATAAAAGAAAACGAAAATAAAAATTTAGACCAGGCACCCCTTAGATAAAAGATGGACTAATCCAAAATATAAGCATGGGCTAATCCACTGGGTGCAAATGGTTTAAAATTCCAGCAGTAATAGATCCGGTAGTCAATTACAATACATGTATTTATCAAATACAATAGACCCACTCCCCTCTATGATGTTGCATAAGAAGCATTACAATGCACAATAAAACTATGAGCAGTAACGCGAGAGGAATAAACATCAGTATTTTTCCAAGTCCACAAATCATTTAAAAGTATTATATATAGGAGCAAAAGCGTACGGTTTGTTTGCATATATATACATATCTTTAATATATTTCGAGATTTCAGGAGACATTGAACTGCCAAAAAAATGTTTAAAAAGGCATTTTAGTGATATATGTGTATATCTCTAAATCTAAGTACATTTCTATTATTGCATTAAACTGTTAAAAACAATCTGACGAAACTTTGATATATTTTGCGAACACAATCTGTACCACCAAGTCAAGTTTTATTACATTAATTGCGTTGATCTAGCTTTTGATAAGCATGTGTATTTTCTTTAAACTTGACATTATTTTGATATACTTGTCTTATTTTGTTGTATCTAGAAATCGATAAGAAGTCTTAAACGCAAACTAATACTCAAGTGAGGTCTTGTAAGACCCCAATGAGAATCAGTCACGGTATGCTCAAAGAAGGATATATATCAAAACATTGTAGTACTGGGATATCTGCTTTTTCAGTTTGGTCTTAACCAATCTCCTGCTAGAGCATTGGCTATTTCAAAGAGTTTGTGTTTTATTTTTCAAACTTATACTATTCCTTAAGTGCAAAGGTTTATATAGGAAAGCTAAGCCTATCGCATCCATCCTGATCAGTAAAGGTCTTGCTTGGTGTCTGATATGGGTCTAAACTGTTTGTAAATTTATGTCGAGTCGGGATTAGCAGGAGAAGGTCAATCTTTGAACGCGAGAAAAGACAGTTCCTGATTATGTTTTCGTCTGCTTTTATACTGAAATATTGTATATAATTGCTAATATACTATTCAAGTTTCAAACAATTTGAAGCCAAATAAGTGCCGAGTATCACGGCGTCTGAACTGGCTCCAACATACTTTCAGAATGTTTGAAGTTTTGTTTTCGGCATCTACAGGGTGACTATGTATAGCTAAGCAGACAAGTAACCATGATTTACACACAGTTGTACTGTGTAGGTCATGTAATATTTCTTTCCCACATGATTAAAGTTAAAAGGATAGCGAAACTAATCAATGACAGAGTTTCTCTCAGAGTAGAAACAGAAAACAGGGACATACATGGTCCCGCTTGTCTCACAAGACGACACTTCTCCATGTTTCACCCTTCTGAAATCGCATTGACTTGAGCATGCCATGTAATCTTTCTTTAAAATATACAGAATTTATCAATTTGCATTTCTATCTCAAAAGTGTTTCAGTGTTGTCGTCTTCAATTGAATATAAATTTATATTTAAAAGTAGTTTTAACTTAAGAAACCTTAACACAATAAGACACTGCATTTCAAGTCGTGAATAACCCATTTGTGCCTACGATCCCATATATTGGACATAGGCAAACAGTGTAGACTCTGATCAGACGCCGCATTATGCGACGTCTGATCAGAGTCTACACTGTTTGATGATAGGAATTTTTAGTATAAAACAAAATGAAAATGAAAATTTTGACCAGACATCCCTTTGATAAAAAATTGACTAATCAAATATATTTACATGGAAGAATGTACATGGCGTTAATTGGTTAACCCTTAAGTGCTAGGTGCGTATATTTGATAACTATGGAAAACAATTGGTATCCAAGTGATACGTTGAGTCACTCGGTATCTTATCTGGATCCAAACTGTTTGACACTCTATGAAAATTGTTGCATACGACGACTGTTGAAGACGACAATTCAACAGTGAGCAGAAGGTTGTAAACCCCGTGTTGTTGGTCTGTCAGTAGTTTTTTTAACCCATTTGCGCCCAGTGGATTCTTCCATGTTTAAATATTGGATTAGTCCATTTTTTATCAAAGGGATGCCTAGTCAAACATTTCGTTTTCATTTTGGTTAATATTGATATTCCTATCAGCAAATAGTGTATTCTCTGATCAGACGCCGCATCATGCGGCGTCTGATCAGAGTCTACACTATTTGCCTATGTGTCATACATGGGATCGTAGGCACCAATGGGTTAAATATAGCGTTCCCTCTCTACAACGACATCCAATGGGAGACAAACATGTGTACGTTGTTCGGAGGAAGTCGTTATACGGAGAGATATTTGCTTACATTTGCAAACAGCTTGAATCCAGATCAGACGCCGCGTCACGCGGCGTCTGATCTGGATTCAAGCTGTTTGTCATTAAGTTTTGTTTCTGTCAAAATGTCCATTTCGTAACTTTGAGAAAAACAGCAGATGACAATTTTAAGCAGACGACATTGCAGGCGTGAATAGTTGGCCATAATTGTCTTGTTTGGGGGAACAGCGGCAAGCCTCATTGTAAGGAGGGAATCGTTGTTTGGAGGGATCACTATACTTCTAAGATGAAATATCTATAAACGTGTATTACAACTGCCATTCCAGAAAGTTATCATTAAAACTTGGTATAATAGTGTAGAGAGAATTATTATTTTCCAATAAACGCGTTCGTGCTCAACAAAATATAAATTCAAACAGTTTCAAGCCAGATCAGACTCCAAACTATTTTCTACTAATTTAAAAAAACATATTACAGTGATCCTTATCTACAACGAAACCCAATGGGAGACACAAATTATGTGCGTTGTTCTGAGGGAGTCGTTATAGAGAGGAAAATTTAAGACTTGGCTTACATTTGCAAATAGCTTGAATCCAGATCAGACGCCGTGTTTGTCAATCGTCATTATATTTATTCTACCAAAATGTCCACTTATATGTAACTTTGAGAAAAACAGCAGACGACAATTTTAAGCAATCGATATTGTAGCAGTAAAATGCGTAAGACATAGTTTGACTGTTTAAGGAACTGCGACAAAGGTCGTTGAAAGGAGGAATTCGTTGCTGGGAGGGCCGTTGTAGAGAGGGAACACTGTATTAGTTTTATTGCATTGCGTTTCGTACCACATATATGGGAAAAAGTAACATCCTGTATTTTTAAATAGGCCACGGTAGATGGTTGTTGAAAAAAATATGGGAGTAAAGCAATTCACTAATTGAAGAGATTAATTACTTACTTTCAACATGCACTAAGCTGTCACTTTATCAGCAACAACTTCGCTTGTAGCGTGTTGGTAAAGCGAAACGGCCCTGTTATATGTTTAACCCATGTCTTGGAGAGTTATTGTCCGCTTATAAAAAGCCCCTGACCAAGAAACTAAAGCTCAGTTTTGATGCCCGTTTTATAATAAAAACTGAGAATGAGTATCTGGCAGTTTTGATAGAGAAAACGCCGAGTTCCGCAAGTGGATCGGAACAGTTTGTAAATATCACTCATTGGTGTATAATAAGGGTTATTGAAAGGTTTATCCATCTGGTTTCGTAACGTTAAATCCTTTCTCTCCTAAGATACCATACAGTGAAGGTATTACTTTTGCAAACCTGTTCACTGCTTTAAAATTCATGCAGGCATATATGTGACTTTATATTATATACTCACGTCATAATTATATACGTCACTAGTATTTTAATATAATTCAATGTATAACTAGTGTAAAATTTTATGCTGAATACAAAAATGCGAGAACAAATATCTGTCCCGCTACTCGTTTTATTTATACATGTGTGTTTTCATAGATTTCAGCTTTTGATTAAGTCTAGTCCCGGTTTTACTACATGTACTAATAGTAGAACGCATTAAGCGTCAAGAATCCAAACAAAAGAAATAATTAGCACAGAAATAAGTTTGTGTTTCATATTCTGCGACATTAATCGAAAAACAGCAAAAGGTCCTAAGAAATTAAGCGATGCGAAATATGAATTTTTCGAGTAAAATGATTCAAATAGTAAATAAAATGCAATGTTTTAAATAATTGAAAATGCAAATTTCTGGAATTTCACAACTATGGCCCTGGAAATGAATATAAAAGTTAAAAAATACTAGTTAGACACATATTACGGCGACACTAACCGAAAACAGCAAAATAGTACAAGGTTAGTTAAATTAAAAGTTCAAAAACTGGTTGTTGTTTGTTTTACAGAAATTGTAAAAATATAGAAATTAACACCATCTTTGAAATTTCCCTACTTTGACCTTTTATCTGAAATGAATTGCTCAAATTCTAAAATTTAGACACATCTCCTTTTAAGGGTGTTTCAATGTCATGACTTTAAGAAATTTTCAAAGTATATGAAAACACTTTATGATGGTTTTGTATTGAAGAGCTATTTAAGATGAATGAAAAAATAAAAAAGTGTACATTTTGGTGAACAACAGTTGGCTCCATGGCAATGTAAAATTTACCCCACCCACTTCCTCTTATTTTGTCCTTTTCAAACAGCCCGCTTCAATAAAATCTATTTTAAATGAAAACAAATACGATAATTTGGTTTTGTGTTATTTATTTCCTGTCTATGGTAGTATTTCTTCATACAAAAACCAATTTAAGCAAAAAAAACACCAAATGTGAAATTTATAAAGCTCTAAATATCATCGATATGGTACTTTTTTGTAAATTTTGTAAGGGGAGATAACTCTTTTTACTTTAATAACTCAAAATTTTCAACACTGACTTTTCAATTTCTTTTCATATTTTGAACTGCCTTAGCATTGGCTTTCATTTGGTAGAATATAAGAAAAAGTTTAATACTAGAACTATTTCATTTTCAAACTTTTTTACTTTTTTTTCATACAATAAAAAATCTAATAAAATCATGCCCTATAAAAAGCATATTTGTGATATTTGAGGATCCATATTGTTCAAACCTAGTGCCTGCTTTGTCTAATTTTGGTTTCTATATGTGAAAATACCACCATAGACATGAAATAATTAATGAAAACCCAAATTACCATGTTTGTTTTGTTTTGAAATAGATTTTACTGAAGCTTGTACTCTGAAAGGGTAAAATTTGAGAGAAAAAGTCCAAAGTTGACATACCTTTTTCAAATCGCTGTAGCTCAAAAAAAAGGACACCACCATATATATTTTTTTCCATTTTTTCATTCACCATAAATAGCTCTTCGAAAATAACAATGATAGAAAAAAAGTTTAATACTTTGAAAAAATCGCTTATGACATTGATACACCCTTAAGCTAGAACAGTTGTAATGGCAACTAAAGAAACTTTGTTTTAAAAAGATGTCTAAAAGTTAACAAAAACACAAATGTTTAAAGGTTAACTGCTGTGGCCTTTGGATATATGAATATACACCCCACAAATATACAAGTAATATACTGTTTGCTAGATCTATTAAATATGAGTATGGGTTTTCACAAAACAATTAGGTTTATGTAAAGATTTGCTGAAAACTTAGCTTTAGAAATGAATACAACTTTTAATTCAAACAGCAAATCTATAGGTATGACATATCCCTTCATACTGCAGGCTTATACTACATGTCTTAGTTATACATTAAACACTTTACTAGTTTAATAATGCTAGTAGTAGTGTCAGGAAAATTGGATTCCTTACTTAAAAAGGCTTTAATGGGATTGCCATCCAAATGGAAATTTGATGAGAATTAATAAAATCAGATAAACGGAAAATATGACTTTGTTGTGGAAAGGTCATAATATGTGATTATTAATACAAATAGTATAAAACATGATTGAATTACTTTTATTTTTATCGTTATCCAGTGATTTTCTAATCCGGTGACTATAATGCTTGTCCTCGTCCATCGTTATTGAAAAATTATAAAAGAGTTATATTAGGAGCACTGTAAATAGCTTCCCAGTCAGCTCAATTTGTAACCACACCATTTGTTCGTTGAATACTTAGTATGATTTTAACGTTTTCCCTCATATGTGTTTATTGTTGCTGTGCTCATGGCTCTAAATTCCATTCTTTAAACTGACAATTGTCAGTTTCATAGGTCAAATTAATAAGTAGTGAGAACAAAACTGACTGTTTTGTTTGGCTGAGTTATTAGGTATAATGATCAATGTCTTTTGGTTAAAAAAGGGAATCACCATGTGGACAGTGGTTCTCCTGAGATCTCTATAAATGTATTATCATGTTGGTCTATATGTAAGTCAACACATTCGGTTTATTCATGAAATTCTTGGATGTGACAATTGTCATTGTTACATGTATTTGAAAAATGGTTGTTAGCTATACTTATTTCAGAAATCTGAATCCGTTTACAATGCATGTTTAACATTTCTTAAGAGGTTGGAGTGCAACCTTATGTGCTGCTCACACGTGAAGAAATATTACATATGCTTCTACAAAGATTATCAAGTGGAAAGTTTCAATAGTATGCTTCTATCTTATTTACCCAGAATGTTGCATAAGCATTAATCTTTTACAACCCAAAAATTCTCCAACAAACACACCAAATGCTACAATTTTCGACAGCGTATGGACGAACTACAGGTACAAAAATGGACATGGAGGATTAAATAGACCCCTTAGGATGAGGGATGAATATGTAGCAGGCAGTGATTATGAACATTTTGTGCTGTACTTGCCAAAATTGGTGCAAGGCACAAGTTTATAACAGCTAGAAAAATGAGTTTGAATAACTTCAACTTCATGGGTTTGATCCCATGTGCTGCAACGGATGATATTAGCCGAAATAATCTTCATCAAATCATTATCTCATCATCCTCATCATCTTCGTCATTCGTCTGTGCTATATGACCTATTTGGTGTCGCAGTGCCGTAAAACCCAACTCATCCATCGATTTTTTTTTTACCCCCCTCCTCTATCAAACAAAACAACAACAAAACAAACAAAAACATATAAACCAACCAACAACGAAACAATTGTGGTAATTTTAATTTATCCGATGTAGTTCTAGCATGCACTGTAACAAAAGGTTTATAATATTTGCAAACTTGGAGCTTTTATGTTCAAAACCAATGACTAAATAGTGCAAATTCCCCAAAAATGTGTTTTAATTTTTTGTTTTAACCATTTTGGCCAAAGTAACCGTATTTTGCCTAGACTGATTTCTTGGGACGTTTTTCTGTTTTTCAGTACATATGGTTCCAGACGACAAAACTAAAATCATTTCTTAGCACCACCAATTTCTAAATGCCCTCTAGCATAAGGGTTGTTTTCCACAATACCTTTTAATACGGTACAAACCCGTATCAGAGACTCATTTAGGATCTACACTGTATGCATAAGACACATGTACTCTTAACCCATTACCCAATAACCTGTTTCTTGTTTTACAGAAAGATTATCACTTAAAGCAGGTTGAAAGTAAAGCAGAATGTGCCATGAGGCACATTCTGCTTTACTTTCAGCCTGCTTTAAGCTATTCTCTGATAGGATAAAGAAAATATTTCTTACGATACATATTTATGACTGCATAAAAGGGATCTATATTCTTCAGTGGACGAATAAATTAAATGTGCTAAAAGGCGCTTCTATGGGGGAAAGGGTTAAGAGGTATATTGTTTGTAAATAACTTATATGCCGGTCGCTATATGTTTATTGGTTAAACACTAATCAACATGTTCCAGTGAAGTTGAACTGTTCAATCACTGCATACCACTTTCACAGACCTTGGCTCACTGTTTGGTCATCGAATAACCCATCATAAAACCAGGATCTAAGGTTATAAAGCATTTGAGTTTAGAGTGAACTTCGTTACCAAGCATTTGATTGGTCAGATTTGAGTTTTTTTCCTCAAAGGTGACCAATCAAACGCTTGAGAATGATCTCAGACTCAGCTCAAACGTTTATAACATTGGTCCCAGAGTTACTTCTGTTTGTTAATCCAGTTATACATGTTTAGAAAGACAAGAATATTCAAATTCGGCATAAAAACTGACATTCTTCCCGCTTTGGGATAATTTGTAATAATAGCATTTGCAAACAGTTAAGATCCAAACTGTTTAGCGTAATTTGCCAATATTAGATGACAAATTCACCTACTGCATTCAGAAGGTTTAAAGGTTGGATAAACTTATATGATGAAAATTGATTTACAAGATGATAAAACATACAAAAACACGAATATCATACAAGCAGCGATGTTGGTCTGTAGGAACAAGGATTAGAGTTTGAACACAAAAATACAAATGTACAATACAGTAGAGTCACAGCTATAACAATCACCAAAATGATATTTGAACATTTGTCAAAAACAGGTGACTGTTTAAAACAAGATAAAAATAAACACAGGAACAGTTTGCTTTACTTCTATCCACTTTTAATTTCAACTATTGCTTTATCAATGAGCCTTATTTTTGTAGTTGTTATATCGAAGGGTAATTGTATGCTAGTGTTAAAGAAATAAACTCTCGGAGAACATTTCTGAGACAGGGTACAGGTTTTATATCAGGGAAGAGGCGCCTTTTAGTCTCGGGTGATACATACAGTGGAGAAGACGTTATTTTGTCCTGTTTCAACGCAAACGAAACGAAAACACAAAGCACTAGTCAAATGACTTTTGTTTTGTTGAACTATGTAACTTTGCAATCTGTTTGAAGCCTGATCGGACGCCGGTTTACACGCCGTCTGAACTGGCTCCAGACTGTTTGCAATGAAAATGATAGTTTTAGTGTGAACGCGTTTATTGGGAAAGACTTACGTCTTCTCCGTTGCACGATGGGCAATCACTAGCCCACACCAATTTGTTCAATATTTCATATTAGATTTGAGAAGACGAAACTATTTCCCTCTTTAACGAAACTTTATACAAAGACAATGCAGTGAAATTGTAGAAAACATCCAATTGTTTGAAAATGTTTGTTGGCATCCAAATGACAAACAGACCAGAATTTCCATTATACAGCGGGATATTTTGGATTTGATTTAATAAATGTACGAATATTCATATATTTCGATATTCGGTCAAACGAAGGTTATAAGCATGTACATGTACAATTAAACAACTTTGGCCAACCATTAGCATGCCCTGTAGTTGTCTGCAAAACATGTTTCCGGTTACAATAGTCCAAGCGGGTTTATATACAGTGTTCCCTCTCTACAACGACACCCAATTGGAGACACAAATTGTATGCGTTGTTCGGAGGGAGTCGTTATAGGGAGGGACATTTTGGACATTTGCAAACAACTTGAATCCAGATCAGACGCCGCGTTACGCTTCATGTTGTTTGTCACTCGTCATTAAGTTCTTTTCTGTCAAAATTTCTAATATGCAACTTTGAGAAAAAAAGCAGACGACAACTTTAAGCAGACGATATCACAGCAGAAAAAGCGTTCGACATAATTGTTCTGTTTAGGGAACTGCGACAAGGGCCATTGTTAGGAGGGAGTCATTGTTGGGAGGGCCGTTGTAGGGAGGGAACGCTGTACATTTTATATTTATGAAATCAATCATCAGTTTACTCGACGTCCAATCTGGATCCAAATAGTTTGCAATAGTTATCACGCCCGCATCGTGCAGAGGTTAGGAAACGGTTTTAGATATATGCTTTAACCCAATACCCCATAGGCTGTTTCTAGTTTTACAGGCATATAGCAACTTAAAGCAGGTTGAAAGTAAAGCAAAAATGCGCCTACGTTTAGCCTGCTTTAAGCTACTATCTGCTAGCATATAAGAAGTATTTCTTATTATGCCTGTTTATTACTGTATGAAGTGGAACTATTTTCATCGGTGGATGATTAAACTAAGGGCGTAAAAAACCTATTTATAGTGACATATGTTAAACTTAGAGTTGATTGAACCTTATTCATGTGGTCGTGGTAACCATTGCAGAGAGTTGTGATCCAGATGAGACACCGAATAAACTGATTGTGTTTACAAACAACGTAGAAGCAATAAATAGAAATAGAAACGTGTCTCCAAATACACACGACGTAACTCTGTCTCTCATCTAGATCCAAAATATTTGACACGCCCATAATCTTTTTTGAATGAAAATTTACAGCTACCGTGGTGAAGACGTTATATTTTCCCAAAACAGTCGAACTTCAATATCTCGAACTCGCTTAACTCGAAATATTCGATATTTCGAAACATGAATTTTCCTTATTTCAAGCTGGGTTTAGGTGAACATACCCGAGTTCGAGATATCGAAGTTCGACTTATGCTAAAATACGCTTATTCTTTTATTTCCATTACAAACAGTTGAAAGTCAGATCAGACGCCAACTGTTAGCCATTCAGATTTAAATGAATATTCACAATTGTCAAAAAATATCAATTTCTATATTTTATTGCAATGCGTTTGCGTTTCGTTTGTGTTTAAACGGGAAAGATTAACGGCTTGTCCACTGTACATGACTGTGAGAATAGTTGCAGATGACACATTTGGGAGACGACAATATATACAGTAGAACCTCTCTATTACGACCACTAAATTGAGTGAAATATTAGTCGTTTAAGACTGCTTAAAGCAATGTGAAAATGAAACAGAAAGCTCCTACAGGAGCTTTCCGTTCCACTTTCTAATTGCTTTAAGCTGCAACCTGTCTTTTATACAGACAATTAGCCTTCTTTTTAGTGGTCGTAATAGAGAGGTTCTATAGTAGCTTGCTAAAATAAGCAGGGGCTTTTACTGAAATTGTTATGAAAGAAAAGTTCAAATAAAGAAGAAATTCGTTCTTCGTAATTCTGTAAGTCAACTCTTTAACACATTCAAACTTAGCGACGACTATACTTGTCATTTTCAAACAGTGTACATGAGGAGAGTACACTAGCCTGATGCAAACATTGTACACCCAGATCAGGGTCTGCACTAATTGTCGTTTTGTAATAAATTGTGAAAAAATCGTTAAGGTAGCGACCGAGTCTTAATACTGCAAGCAGATTAAATTTTCATGATTTATGATTTTTCCCATTACATGACTGAGGGGTTGAATGGGTTTACACCCCACCATAATATGCCATTTTTTAAAAACATGTTTTAGTTTCTTACGATTTCTTAAGAACATTAATAAAAATTTCAAACAGCGATTTCTCAAAGCCGTTTTAATTTATAACGTGATAAAAGTTGCCATAAACTCCCCAACATTTCATTAACATATCTAGGGATCCGTGTCTCAGATTTTAAAATACCCCAATCAAACGTTTGTTATTTTATTGTTTAACTCATTGAGCCCTAGTGACGCATATATACGCCCTTTACCAAATGTGTACCTGTGAAGAGTACACTTGTCCTATGTAAACAGTGAATTCCCTGATCAGAGGGTTTCTTCTTACCAGGGACTACACTGTTTGTCATTTCGACATTTATTAAAATAAAACTAAAAATCTAATATGGACCAGCCTTTATTGCAAACTGGAATTGTCCATTGAAAGTACCAGGGGATAGTGAGTTAAAGTCGGCATTCTAGTTTGATAAATCCAATAAATTATGAACACGAATGTTATATTCTTTTTATAACATAACCACGAAAAGTTATTTATCGCAGCCTTGGAGGTCAAATGAATGCTAAGCGCGAAATAAGTAGATCTATACAGGAAAAATGTTGTTCCAAATTAACACCGTTCACTAGCATAATGTTTATGTTATTATAATAAATAATGCATTAATAAACACTTTCATGTAGATCTAGTATTGATTAATTACACCAAAAATCTATATTTTTTATCTACATGAAGGAATAAAGACCTTGGATATCGAACGCATAGAACGTATGACGTCACAAGTAAACGACGTCGTGGCGTTCCTCATTTGCATAGTTATTTAACTAGTTATATATGACATTTAAACAACGAGTGTTATTCAACGCTTACGCCGTCTGTTATGTTATAAAGTGAGTTAAAGTCGACATTCTATTAAGTTACGCATTGCTTAGTTGTAATGGGGCAATTTATCATAAGTCTGAGACATGGATAACTTGAGAAGATAATATCCTTTGATCTGCTTTAAACCGCATGGAAATCCACCTTAAACTGTGGAATTTATGTTTGTTAAAAATGCCGCTTTTTTCAAAACTGGGAGTAAAACATTAATTAACTTATTGGCGTGTCATTCTGGCTGCATGAATGATTGTTAATAGCACTGAATACCCCCTGTGTTCAAGGAGACCCTTTTTATTTTAACCAATAAAAAGACAAAACTTTCAAGCACGCCTCTAATCTAGTCACGTGTCTGGACTACGGGGAGTTATTTATTAGTCAAATAGACATGTAAAGAGTTTTATTTGGTGATGAAGATTTTTACTAATTTGTAGAAAGTAGACAGACATTCAGCTATTAGAATCTGCAAAAAAAATAAAAACACAATTTGTTTCAGTTTTAAGGTATAATTACACCTTAATAGTCACAAATGGACTAGACTCTACTGGATTTTTCCATTTGAATGTGTAAATATTCTCTGGTGCTAGTTGCCAGGCACAACAGTTACGAGCTTTACACAATAATACGGGGTTTAGTTCAATTAACCCTGCATTCAATTTAAGATGCGCCGAAAGCATTAGACTGATGAATATTGTAGTTTCTTACAATGTGTTAGTTTGCTTTGGATACTGCACACCTTTACACAAAACATCTCATCATCTGCAGACAGTTCGGATCTAGATCCCATACCGAAGAGATCGACCCAAACTGTTTAATACAGATACAAAGAAAACTCATGATCCTTAAGTTTAACCCATTTGCGCCCATTGGATTCTTCAATGTTTTATATCGGATTAGTCCATTTTTTATCAAAGGGATGCCTGGTCAAAAGTTTCATTTTCTGGTTTTATATTGAAATTCCTATCAGCAAACAGTGTAGACTCTGATCAGAGGCCGCATAATGCGGCGTCTGATCAGAGTCTACACTGTTTGCCTATGTCCCATATATGGGATCGTGGGCACAAATTGGTTAAAATAGAAAGTGAGTCAGTAATTACTTGCAGATGACATTTTACGCAGATTGTTTTAGTGTAAGATACGTATTATTAGTTTCCAAGACCAAATTACGCCAGCGCCTCCCAGCATGGTCGCGAGACTTGCACAATGTGTGAAGATAGGATAGATTGAAGTAATAATTTTTCCTAGTTGTTTTGTTGTTACATGTACAATTGGGCATTGTATTTCTACCGCAATGGAATTACATATAGATATTGAGAGATTCTTGAACATGTTGACGTTTGATTTAAACTTTGTTTGTAGCAAACGATATTGAGAGATTCTTAAACATGTTGACGTTTGATTTAAACTTTGTTTGTAGCAAACGATATTGAGAGATTCTTGAACATGTTGACATTTGATTTAAACTTTGTTTGTAGCAAACGATATTGAGAGATTCTTGAACATGTTGACATTTGATTTAAACTTTGTTTGTAGCAAACGATATTGAGAGATTCTTGAACATGTTGACATTTGATTTAAACTTTGTTTGTAGCAAACGATATTGAGAGATTCTTGAACATGTTGACATTTGATTTAAACTTTGTAGCAAACAGTTTGGATCTGAACAGGAGTTGGATTACTCGATGTCTGATCTGGCGCCAAACTGTTTACAGTGAACATAATAATCTTGGAAATAATAAACGACTTCTCATCTTTAAACATAACTTTGGAATGAAAGATACATGTTTTCTAGAGTTTTGCAAACGGTTTAGTACTAATTATGTTGATTTTATTCAGGTCCCGACCTGTTGGTTATTCATATCTTCTGATTTAGCCAATTATTCCATAGAAACGCATCTTTCCACCTCTTATTTATTCATCCACTGAAGTAAAATAGGTACACTTGATAAGTCATTAATAGGTATAACATGCAATTGTTTCTATATCCTATCAGATAGTAGCTTAAAGAAGGCAGAAGAATAGCAGCATGCTTTAGGTGGTCCCGTGTCTTTAAAACTAGAAACAGGCAATATGCTAAAGGAATAAAACAATCATTTTCAGAATAAAAGCAGTGAGCATGTATGCAGCAGTCGCGTATCAATATTTGATTAACCTATTAACTCATTGAGCCCTAGTGACGCATATATGCGTCCTTTACCTAATGTCTACCTGTGAAGAGTACACTTGTCCTATGCAAACAGTGAAGTCCCTGATCAGAGGGCTCCTATAGGAGCCCTCTGATCAGTGACTTCACTGTTTGTAATTTTACAATTTATTGCAAAAAACAACCCTAAATAGTCTAAAATGGACCAGCCGTTATTGCAAACTGGAATTGTCCATTGGAAGTTTTAGGGGATAATGAGTTAACACATGGCGACTCACATATACGTCTTTTACACACAGTAATCTGTGAATAGTACAGTTGTTCCATGGAAACAGTCTAGACCCGAATCAAAGGGCACCTACCGGAGTACGCTGATCAGGGCCTGCACTGATCGTTATTTTGCAATATACATGTATTATATAAACACTCCAAAATACGAGGGCCGTTGAAAAGTAATGAAACTTGATCAATAAATTCAATATAAATAGTGCAAAATGAGTGTGTGAAATGTCATTTTAAAGAGCAAGTATTTGCCTTCACTATCATACAATGCACGATAAGATCATATAAGTCACAAAATGAACCTAAATGATCCCTACTCCAGGACAATGGAAAATAGCACTTGTCAGACATTATTTTTTTATTCCTTAACTTTGTTTTGTCTATTTTTAAAACAAAAAATTTAGTTTATGTCTGTATTTCAATAAATACAATTTCATTACAAGTGAAAGGGTTAACTGTCTTAGATCTCAATTTTTCAAAAATAACATTTCTTATTTTGCTAATGTCAAAAGTCGACATGTGTTTTCGAGCGCTATGAAAACTATCTAGATCAGTATACCTACATTTCTATTGTGTTTTTCATCTATCTAAGTTGATTATTCTTATCAAGATTATGTGGTGACACCTGTAAACAAGCAACCTCTCTCTTTCTCTATCTCTTTCTATCTTTCTCTTTCCCTCCCCCTCTCTTTCTCTCTCTCTCCCTCTCCAATAGTGTTTGTATTATTTGTAAAACTGTAGGGGAAGGGCCGATTCTAAGTTGGTAGAACTTGTGGCCCAACCCCTTTTCCTGTACAACAATTTGGAAATAAAATATGTTTAAACTAAGTTCTATTTTAAAACATAAAGAATTACTTCAATGGCTTCATTTATAGTCTGGTTTAAAATTAAAAAAAGGATTTTTAGCTTTCACAAACTACTTATATACACAACAGTAGATTAAATTGTATGATATGTTCAGTACGTGTTTAATATTTGTTTTATGTTCTATATATAAATAACATTTGAAATTATGTAGTGTGCGCATAATTGTCTGATGTTATTTGACAGAAAGTTTCATAAGCACATTCAAAATAATTAAGCCGCAATAATATTTATAGTATCAAATTTTGTTAAAAATATTATCTCAACAATACACAAAAAGGTTCCGTTTCATTGAGTGGGGGTCATTTAGGTTCATGTTGTGACTTATCAACATCATGCAGACAAACAATTTCTCTTTAAAATGATATATAAAACATGCATTTTGGACCTAGTATAATATTGAACTTATTGATCAAGTGGCATTACTTTTTAAACGAAAAATATTTCTGTCCTTTGAGAAAGAAATATAGTACATTTGGTATAAAAATGTTTGAAAATCTTTTCTTTACACAATGCCTTATTTTTTAACCCAATTTGTGTAATTATTAATGCATTGTTTAATGCTTGAAAGAAGCAGGAGTTAAACGTTAAAGCTGTATATCTGTATTGAATCCTTTATGCTTACTTGGCATTATAATTATATTTACAGTGGAGAATCTGTTATTCTTTCCCGTTTAAACGCAAACGTACGCAAACGCAAAACGCTAAAACGTAGAAAAGAACAACTTTTGGACAATTCCGATATTTCATGTTTATCTTGGTGGCAAACAGTTTGGAGCCTGATCAGACGCCGGGTTACCCGGCGTCTGATCTGGCTCCAAACTGTGTTTGCATAGGAAAAAATAGTTTTAGCGTAAACGCGTTTATTGGGAAAGAATAACGTTTTCTCCACTGTATCAAGAAATAAGGAAATAAATCAATATATGTTATGTCCTCCTCTTCTACGGACCAAGACAAGTATTTTTGAACGCAATAACCTGGCGTAACGTTTTATAACGTTGTCGACCATGGCATTCCATTCCTGGATAAAAGCGACTGTCAAATTATTTATATTGTTGATTGCATGTTTTTTCTTGCACTCCGCCCCAGCAATTTCAGACATTAATAAATACCTGGGTCCATGCTTATAAAACGTTTGAGGCAATACTCAAATCTGACCACTTAAATGCTTGAGAACGATTTCAGACTCAACTCAAACTAAACGCGTTATAAGCATGGACCCAGGTATTCATGTCTGAATGTTGGCCGAATCATGTAAAATGTTGTTGTCAATGCGGCCAGATGCCATACATACATACAGGAATGTCAGAAAACTGTAAATAAATAATTCGAGATGCGAGTTCAGTTAGTTGCAGCTTTAAAACACGTCTGAAAATACACTTATTTATTAGTGGTTATTAGATCAAAGTAGGAAACAGATGACTGCTAAATCTCGAGTATGTTCTTTCTGTAGATCATTTGGGTGTAAATTGAAGTTCCGGCGTTGTACCGTTGACCCTGTGCCTGTTTGGCGGATATTGATGGTAGGGATACAACTATGATATTTGTGAAACGAGCTGGTTGTGGGTCTGTGGTTTAATTCTTAGACAGCTTATTTATAAGTCAAGTTTTGGTGACTCTCAGTCATGGATTATGTAGACCGGTGTTTACCATATACGTCGTTCAATAAAGATTTCTTATACCTTTTGACAGTAAGACTTATTTTATAAACTAACAGTAATGATTCTTATAATCTTAATTATCATACTGAAGGAATTTCCCTTACTAAGTTTAAGATTTATTACCTATACATGTTTAAAATTGCATGTGAAGCGTTTATGAACGCACAATTCCTGTGTGAAAAGGGCGCTATATAAATCTGGTATAATGATAACAATAATAATAATAATAATAATAAAGAATAATAATAATCATAATAAAAGTAATAATGATAATAATAATAAAGAATAATGATAATCATAATAAAAGTAATAATTATAATAATAATAATTAAGAAATGAACTGTTTTTTCGGGGTTCAAGCGAAAGAAACCCGATAATAAAATTAGCGGCAAATACCATGTATCGCAATTCATGGTAAATTTGCCGATAATTTTCTGTCGTTTATTGCGCTTGAACGCCCAACAAAATCAGTTCATTTTTTATATTTACAATATCTTTGCTGTAATTTCTTATATTAAATGAACATTTTGTTAGTATGCATGTATGTTTAATCCATATTAGATGTTATACGGGATTTGATGGAGTCTTTTGGAATTTAGTGTTTGAAATGCGCCCCTTATCTAAAGATATGGTTAAGACAATTGTGTTAGTACTAACTTTGTTACAGAAACTAGGAATTTGGAACGACATTATCTTGTTATGTGTGAATTTAACTTTCTGTCGTTGTGTTATAAACATCAATTACTATAATGTCATTTGGTTTGGTAATGGCGGGAAGTTATCTTGAATTAGCCATATCACATTCGATTTGATGGTTTGAACAAAATTGGGTTCTGCAAAAAGTATTATGTTTTATAATTATGCAAGGTGTATTAACTGCAGTTTCAAAATAAATTTCCTGGACAAAAAAGCAACATGAGATATGTCGTGAATTTTGAAATCAAATTAAAATTTAGATCACAAATATTATGGCTCAAACTAGTCTTTCTTTCATTCTAACTTTAGAACGCGGTGTAATTGTCGTATATAAATTGTCGTCTGAAACAATTGTTAAAGATTATTTGTCTGTATTTCAGATACTCGAATAACCAAATGTCTATTATAAAATGATCGAAAACTCTTTTAGCCTCGCCATAGATACAGGTATAGAAGACATTATTATTACAGGGGATTTTAACATGAATATGTCAAACCCACTCACTTCACGTAAGATTAATAGCTTGTGTCAACAATTTGGTCTAACTCAAGTAATTCAGGAAAGTACACATTTCACTGAGCACTCTTCGTCTCTTATTGATATTTTACTCGTAAAACGGAAAGACAACCTTACCATTTCCGGTGTAGGTGACCCTTTTTTATTAAATGA
The DNA here is from genome assembly GCA_922989275.2 of Gari tellinella. Classification (NCBI taxonomy): domain Eukaryota; kingdom Metazoa; phylum Mollusca; class Bivalvia; order Cardiida; family Psammobiidae; genus Gari; species Gari tellinella. Next base: position 62,310,553 of record OV277858.1, read on the forward strand.
GCATCGATATCACTGCCCAATATGCGGGATTTTTCATTATCGCAAACCAAAAGTTATATCTTATACAAGAAAAATATGGAAATACGATCAAGGCGACTATGATCTCTTGAGACTGAGAGCAAACGAAACGAACTGGACAGACCTAAAAGACGATGACATAAACACTTACACTAATAATATCACACACAAATTACAAGAACTGACCGACCAATGTGTACCAAACAAGACGATACGTATCAGACCTTTAGAACCTCCTTGGATAAATTCACAGATTAAAAAGAAAATTAGAATTAGAAAAAGGGCATATAGAAAAGCAAAATCTACAAATAATGTCCATCACTGGGATTCTTTTAGAAAACTACGTAATGAAGTAGTAACATTTATTCGTGATTCCAAAAATAGTTATTACGATAAATTAGCTCATGATCTTAAATCTAAATCTTTGACTTCACGAGATTGGTGGAAAACTTTGAAAATGTTTATTTTAAATAACGAGACGAAATCTGTACCGACTCTTTCTAATAATGATGTTCATGCCACGGAAACTTTTGACAAGGCAAACTTACTAAATGATTACTTTGCAGGACAGACTTTACTCAATGACGACGAATCAGTGTTGCCAAATATCTTGCCTAGTAAATTTAGTATGCCCACTATTATACTTACACCAGAAGAAGTGCTTTCTATCCTAAATGTACTCCCTGTGGGAAAAGCTGCCGGCCCAGATGAAATTAATAACCGAATTTTGCATGAAATCTCAAATGAGATCTGCCATCCTCTTTGTGAACTTTTTAATATGTCATTACACTGTGGTTCCATACCGTCTAGCTGGAAGGAAGCACATGTGACTGCAGTATTAAAGAAAGGCGACCCATCATTAGTAAATAATTATCGACCAATATCTCTTTTAAGTAACTTAGATAAAGTCCTTGAACGTTTGGTTTTCAAACATATTTATAATCACCTTCGTGATATTAACTATCTTTCCCCTTTTCAATCTGGATTTACTCCTGGTGACTCAACTGTAAACCAATTAACTTTCTTGTATAACGCGTTTTGTAAAGCTTTGGATGAAGGAAAAGAAGTCAGGGTTGTCTTCTTTGACATAAGCAAAGCTTTTGACCGAGTATGGCATGCTGGTCTATTATTGAAACTTCAAGCTGTTGGTGTCTCGGGGAACCTTCTTAAATGGTTTAACAGTTATCTTTACAATAGACGCCAGAGAGTGGTTATGCCTGGAGCAAAATCTGAATGGGCAATGATTAGGGCAGGGGTCCCACAGGGATCTATTTTAGGTCCACTTTTATTTATTTTATATATTAATGATATAGTTTCTGATATACAATCAAACATACGTTTATTTGCAGATGACACAAGTCTCTATTTAGTTGTTGATCATGCAGACATAACAGCAGAAATTCTATCTACAGATATCACCAAAATAACTATCTGGGCAAAGACATGGCTTGTCACTTTTAATCCTTCTAAAACTGAATCTCTTTTAATCTCGCGTAAAATAAATAAACCCATTCACCCTCAACTAGAAATGTTATCTGAAGAAATTAATGAAGTGGAATCGCATAAACATCTTGGTATCTATTTTTCAAGTGATGGACATTGGAATAAACATATTGAATATATCAAAAACAAGGCATGGGGAAGAATTAATATTATGCGCAAACTAAAATATACTCTTGACAGAAAATCTCTCGAAATTATCTACTTCAGTTTTATAAGACCAATCTTAGAATTTTCAGATGTAGTTTGGAACAACTGTACTAGCACACAAAAATATGAATTAGACAAGATTCAAAATGAGGCTGCTAGGATTGTAACTGGCACTACAAAGCTTGTCTCTGTAAAACAACTTGAAAATGAAACTGGTTGGGAAACTTTAGAATCTAGAAGACAGAAACATAAGCTTGTTCTTTTTTTTAAAATGGTTAATAAACAAACACCAGAATATTTATCTTCATTAGTCCCAGCCCTTGTAGGTGATGAGTCAAGGTACAGCTTAAGAAATACTGAAGACGTGCAATTGTTACACGCAAGAACAAAACTATATTCTGAGTCATTTTTACCATCTGTTGTTCGTGAGTGGAATTCTCTTCCGTTAGAAATAAGAAACTCGAGCTCTGTAGAATCTTTTAAAAAGGCAATAAATGGCCCGATTACCAGTATACCTTCCTATCATTTTATTGGAAATAGGAAAGCGCAAATTCTCCATACGAGGCTCAGGACCAATTGTAGCTCTTTAAATTTAAGCCTTTTTCAAAAAGGTATAGTCGAGTCGCCAGCCTGTCACTGCGGTGAAATCAAAAGCGCGCAACACTTCTTCTTTCACTGTCAAACATATCAAAACATTCGTACTAATCTTCTAAATGTAGTAAACCCAATTCGTAGCGTTTCAGTGAAGTTATTCCTCTATGGCGATCCAACACTTGATAATGATACTAATAAGCAGATTTTTGAAGCAGTGCAGACATAAATAGTAAAGTCCAAATACTGCAAAGGAAAGGATCTCTATAAGCATAGCTTTCGATCCAATCCTTTTTCATTATATCCATGTATTATGTTCATGTACAATATCTGAAATAAAATATGTTTAAACCAAATGTCTGATCAGGTTCTTAACTGTGTGCAGCTCGGATATAAATAAAGTGTATACATGTACATTGAAAAGCGTTCGTAATTTGCTACTTTCATGACAAAGCGTATTCGTATGAAGATGTCACAAAACAGATCCTGTTCTCAGTGCTGCCAGTTGGTCAAATGAATAGGGATACACCTCGTCTACGATATAAGGATACCATCAAGAGAAACTTGACGCAGAGAAACACCAAACTGCATTCCTTGGCTAAACTGTCGAAACAGAGAAATGAATAGAGGACAGCGGTGAAATATAAATATAAAAACAGACATTGTCGCTTCGCGCCGACATCATAGTAGTAATCAATTCAATTCATTTTATTGTATAATAAGGCATCCAGCCCATACACAAAACTATTCCATAAATACATAATAAGCATGCAGTGGACTCTGGCAGTGTTACACATAAGCTTAGAATAACAATATATGCAAGACACAATTCAATATGGAAGCAATCAAAGAAACAACGCTTCCTAGATAAATTTGATATTAGTTAGTTAACCCTTTCCGCATTATTATACATGTATATAGAGTTATCAAAGTAGACAGACGCCTAAGCATGTCGAAAGCAAAACAATAAGCTCAAATCTCATCTTTTTGTTTTCACGCTACCGCTTGCATACAACACCAATGATTAAATTCGTTTGTATTACGCATGTGAAGGAGTATGCAGAGGCGCACCACGACGTATATTTAAGGGAAAGAGTTAACGATCGTACGCATCATTGTAACATTTTATATACGACCTAATACAAATTGATGTCTAACGGCAAAAGCATGATAAAGGAACATAGCGAGATTCCTTACAGTAATTTCCTATTTGCATTTCATTAAAAGAATAAAGTTATAATGGCATCGAACATTTGTGAATGTATTTTCAATATACGGGCCACGTAGCTCAGATTATAGAGGACACTGCATAATAAAGTGAATCTCGTCTTCAAGGCATGATTCACAGTATACACAGTGTCGCTCGTCCCCAGGTATGTTGTAATATCGCCCATATTCAATGATCAGACTGAGAAGAACACCTAAACTGAGCTAAATACATTCTTAAATTCTTTGTATGATCTAAGTTTATTATTTTCATTGCAACTGTCATTCCATATCTGTACATATTGAATCTTCAGTCTTTCTTCATAAGTATCTAAATAGTTTTTCGGTACCAACTGATTGCTGCAACCAAGCGAAACTAAGTTCTGAATAAGGGGAGATCCCTTGAAAGCACAGAAAACAACGCAAATACTGAAAATTGCAGACTCGGTTTAATTGAGTCTGTTCATGAGCAATATTGAAATATGCAACAGTGCTCACGCCCCCTAGCACCGGCTAGGCCTTTCGCATACGGAAGTCGGTCTTGCGGGCGAGCGGATATGCGTCTTGACGACATAGACTTTTTCCGTACGTGCTTATACTAGAAAATTTATATAAAGGCAATGTTGATACGGATTAGTATAATCCTTCATAGCGCAGTCAGTATAGTGATTGACTAGCAATTCAAAGGTAATAGGTTCGAGACCCATCCGATCCAAATATTTTGTTTTAAGTGTCCGATTTAGTGACTTGTCGATCCATAACGCAGTGATCAAGGGACATGCTATTTTTTCGTTGATTAGAATCAGTGATGTTATATACGGTCCAATTATATGTCCACTTACATGTACGTTTTAGTTTAATGACTTACAAGTCAATCAAATCGGTATACATGCATACGATTTGATAGAACTATAAATCCACACATTGAACCTTATCAATACGTCAACCTTTTCAAGATCGATATTGCCCATTATTATTATGTTTAAACAATATAATTAATCTTGCATGCAAGTCCATGGAAAAATAATAATGCATTTTAATGACAGAGTTTTAATTGTAAGGTAGGTAACTGTATCTCAACTTCAAATATCCCATATTTTAATAAGAAAATCTGTTATTAAAACAAATCCTGACTGTAATATTTTCTAATTTTTTCAGACTAACTATTACATCAACCATATATTTGAATAAAATAAAAACAAATATACATTGAATGAGTCAGTTTTTTGTAATTCAATTTTTTAGCATTTTGCAAAATTTAAATAGCTGATAAAATCTTTCTGAACACCTTTATTCAAAATGTATTAAGCTTTTCTTGTAATGAATGTTGAGGACTACTTATTGGGCGAGTTTTATAGTCATTATCTTTATCTAATTTTGAGAAAAATAAAAACATCAAAATTCCAGGTTTTTGTCAGAAAAAGAGATCTTAAAGACAAACCACACGATAAATTTTGCCTATATTTTCACACATTGTTTCTTAGGCTATTATCATTCTTTATGAAAAGTTTCAAAACACCTTGTATGGAAACTTAACGCACCTGCGAAGTACCTTAAGCGGAATTCAATTTTCAACTGTAAATCCGCTGAAATCAATGATTCCAAAGGACCAGAAAGTATAACAACACTGAGAATGAAGTACTACATTCGACATTAAACTATATCGTATAAGTGAGACCCAATTGTCATGTCCAATACTGTCGTAGTCAACTAACATTTCATAACAAAGTCTCACATATCTACTTTTAGGTAGGTTCAGAATTCACAGCCAAGTTATCTTCCCAAAATCACCACAAACAGCATCATTGCATGAATATATACCAACTTGCAAAAGACGTGTACAAGCATACGCGTAAATGAAATAATTCTATACAATTTATATTCTGTATACCCCATAGTTCAGATCCGTACAAAATAATTGGGCATACATGTATTTTCAAATCAAATATATTAAAACATGTGTTAACAGGTATACTTGGCAAGCTACTTAGTGTGCTAAAACATAGTTCAAAACTGTTTTTATACGCCCGTCATCGACGGTCGTATTATGGTATACCCAGCGCTGTACGTCCGTCCGTCCGTACGTCCGTCCGTTAACTTTTCTTGTTAGCGCTCTCTCACCTTCATTTATTTACCGATTTTGATTAAACTTCCTACAAATATTCCATACCACGATAGCTCGGACGAGTTCGCGTTTCAGACGTTGGTGGCTATTTTTAGTAGAGTTATGCCCCTTTATTGTCAAAAATGGGCATTTTAAAAAAAAAAAACAGAATTTTTTTTTAATAATTCAATTTATTTCAAATTTGATATGGTGATACAATGAATGAAGTTACTTAACATATATTACGGGTTTTTGGTTTGACTTCGTATTTTCAGAGTTATGCCCCTTTACACTATTATTTTAACAATATATTGTTTCCTGATAATAATTTTACTTACATTTTGTCTATTGTAACCAAATTTCATATTTATCTTTCTCATTATGCAGGGAAGGCACCTGTGAATTTTAGTTCCTGTTAAATTATTTTTCTATGAGTTATGCCCCTTTACATCCTTAAAATTTAAAATAAGCCACACTTCGTCCGTTAACTTTTTATTATTTTTCTATGAGTTATGCCCCTTTACATCCTTAAAATTTAAAATAAGCCACACTTCGTCCGTTAACTTTTCTTCTTAGCGCTCTCTCACCTTCATTTATTGACCGATTTTGATTAAACTTCCTACAAATATTTCATACCACAATAGTTCGGACGAGTTCGCGTTTCAGACGTTGGCGACTATTTTTAGCAGAGTTATGCCCCTGTATTGTCAAAAATGGGCATTTTTAAAAAAACAAAAAGAACTTTTTTATTTTTGATTCAATTCATTTCAAATATGCCCCTTCACACAATTTTTTTAACAATATATTGTTTCCTGATAATAAATTTATTTACATTTTGTCTATTGTAACCAAATTTCATATTTAGCTTTCTCATCATACAGGGAAGGCACCTGTGAATTTTGGTTCCTGTTAAATTTCAGACGTTGGCGACTATTTTTAGCAGAGTTATGCCCCCTTTATTGTCAAAAATGGGCATTTTTTAAAAAAAACAGAACTTTTTTCTTGACTATCGCAATACTATCGGGATAGTACTTGAGCTATCGCAATACTACAGCATAGTCTTTTTGAGATCGATAGTCGGGCCTACACTCCGGGCGACTTTTTCCAGTCGGCCTGAGTCTGGACGACTTTGACACCCGCCGGCCGTGACGGGCGTATTTTGCCGCACTGCGGTGCTCTTGTTACTTTAGTCGAGACCGCCTCTTCCATTTTTGCTAATCTGCAAGAAAAAATTGCAAACATATAGTAGTATAGTAGAGTATGTTGTCATTGGTATGCATGGATGACACTATAGTATTTAGAGTTTATAGAAGTGATGAGTAAAGTTGTAGTTTGTCTTCGTTTGCTTGAGAGTCAACAGTTTAAAATTCATATTTGCAGTTCCCGTCAAAACGGCGCTATATAAAAAACTTTGTGTCGTAGTGCCGTAAAACCCAACTCATCAATCCATCCGTCCATTCATACATGATTGACCAGTTATTGAATTTTCATTTTTAAGCCTGATCTGCTTTCATGACCATCATTATTGTTTTCAATACCTCGTCTTAATATGTGGATCCTCATTGTTGGTAGTTTAAAAGTGGTTGCCTAATGCATGCCAAATTAAAAGTACAAGCTATTGCATAGGATACTAAGCCAATACTTTTGTTCTGAATTTACCAGCCGCTTGGCATTAGCCCTTTATTCCAAAGTCTATTTCTAGTTTTGAAGACAGGTGACCACTTAAAACAGGATAAATCCTGCTTTGAGCACTTTTGAAAATATATCTTTCGCTGCATATCAATGATTTTATAAATTGGAACTTTTTTCTTTAGTGGAAGAATAAAGTAGGGCGTTTAAACGCGTATTTATGGAGTGATAGGTTAATAATCAGCGTCACTGCGCGGTTTCTGATGTTTGATTTGATTGTATAGGTGATGCTGAGCTAAGACGAAATCGCAATAGTCTGCAATCAATTAGTTATTGCAAAATTTTAATTATGAATGCGCTTTCTTACTACTAGTACTACCAGTCAATGCAGGCCGAAAGATTGTACAGGGTAACGCAATGTTTGTTTTTTTTATTTCAACGAGACACCAATACCGTTAAACCTCTATTTCCAGAATGAGGATTCCTTCATTGTATGAACGGCAGGTGGCAGTTGAAAGCAATGTGACAGTAAAACAGAAAGTTCCTAAACGAGCTTTCATCTTGCTTTAAGCAGTCACCTGTCATAAACACCAAATGATTAAAACATTTATCGTTAAAGAGAGATTTTATTGTACTTAATTTTGAAGAGGACTATTTCTAACCCTAACATTGGCGCTTTTTGGAGTTAAACAAACAAATGAAAACAAACAAGTTAAAAATAAAAGCAATTTGTTTAAAATAAGTCTAGTTTGTTGCTTTAAAAACAGGGCACAGCTTATAGCAAGATGAAAGAAAAGCAGAAAGCTGCTAAAAGAACTCTCTGGTTTACTTTCATCTTGTTTTAAGTAACCAGCCTTAATCCTTTCACTGCCGTCACCGAGTACGATGGTTATTTGCAAACAGGTTGGATCCTGATCAGACGCCGCGTCACGCGGCGTCTGATCAGGATCCAAACTGTTTGACTCTCATTTAAATATTTCTGAAATCAAAATACATGTACCTAAACATTAAATTTGAGAAATAAAAGCAGACGACAATTGTTTAAAATTGATGACGTCACGGCAGTGAAGGGTTGAACACAGAGCAAGTTTACCTCATGTAGTTGTCGTAAATGAGGAATAGTTCTACGGTTTACAAATGTAATACAGGCAAATGTGTCTTTTGAAGTTCGTCTTTAACAAATTCAAGTAATCGAGGCTCGATAGTTTTCTCTTTTCTTGTCATTTAACCCGTTTATTCCAAGTGGATTCTTCCATGCTTATATATTGGATTAGTCCAGATTTTCATCGAAGGGATGCCGGGTCTAAATTTACCTTTTCGGTTTTTTTTTAATTGTTATTCCTATCAGCAAACTGTGCAGACTCTGATCAGAGTCTACACTGTTTGCCTATATCCCTTTTATAGGATTATAGGCACAATGGGTTAAAAGGAAGAACTTATTGTCAGAAACAGGGGCTAATAAGTAATACTGCTCTCTATGTGTGTATAAAATACAAGAACAAGTCCACCATATATTGACTGCGATACACTGTATAATACGAGTTTTAATTACATTGATGGCAATCAAACGAGGATAAAGCAATGAAGCAGAAATGTATCTCTGAGAGAATACAGACGTTTAAAAGGTTTTATGATTGATTGTTAGACGGTTACTAACCCCTATCCTGCTAAACCCTACCCGATTGCCATTTGTAAATAGTTCGGATCCAAAACAGTCTTCATGTATCCATGGGTTTACTGCATGGCACTATAATTATTGTAGATGCAATCCTGTTTAAGAAATTAATATTACAGAAAACTGATATTTTCTGCACGAAAAAATTTAAACAGTTGATTTATTATCAGAATAATAGTTCAAAGCAGGGCTCCAGATAAGAGGGAGTAAACTGAACAAATCCAACATTTTCTCACTTGTGTCAGCACCAAATCCTATGGTGTTACTACCGATTAGAATCGTCTCGAAGAGACGATTCTAATGAGTAGTAACACCATAGGGTTTACTGCAGAAATGAAGATTTTAGTTGTCGAAATACTCCATTTATCTGGAGCCCTGTTCAAACTATAAACATCTACGCACTGTAGAAATTACACAAAACTCACGCTTTGGGAGTTAATGCGAGAAAATGAACATGAGCTGTTGATGTGATATTTTTTCGAGTTATAGTGATACATGCGGATCCTTGTTCCGTTAATAAAGTTGCTCCTACATAGCATAGTTCTAGCTTTAAGGACATGTGACCACTTAAAGCAAGCAGAAAGTAAAGCAGAGGATGCATTCTGCTTTTTTCAACATGCTTCAAGTTTCCGTCTGCTATAATATAATAAACATTTTCTTACGGTGCATAGTCATGCCATATAAAGCGGAACTATTTTATTCAGTAGAGGAATAAATTAAAGGCGTAAAATGCGTAGATATGGAGAAAGAGAGTGATACATACAGTGGAGAATCTGTTATTCTTTCCCAATAAACGCGTTTACTCTAAAACTATTATTTGCAGTGCAAACAGTTTGGAGCCAGATCAGACGCCGGGTAACCCGGCGTCTGATCAGGCTCCAAACTGTTTGTCACCAAGATAAACATGAATTATCAGAATTGTCCAAAAGTTGTACTTTTCTACGTTTTAGTGTTTTGCGTTTGCGTACGTTTGCGTTTAAACGGGAAAGAATAACAGATTCTCCACTGTAGGTATGTCACTCATATGTACAATATGAAACATATAATGTTTTTACCGTTTAACCCGTTATCCCTTAGTCTATAACTAGTTTTGAAGACAAGTGACAACTTACAGCAGGTTGAAAGTAAAGCTTTATTTTCAGCCTGCTTTAAGCTACCAGCTGGTCGGATATAGAACATATTTCTTATGATACACATTCATGGAAGTATCAAGTGGAACTATTTACTACAAGGGAGGAATAAATTAAAAGCATTTTATTATTTATTGGTTAATGGGTTAAACTTAATGCAGAAGCAGTGCAATAACAGGGCTGCCATAAATTGACATGAAAAATCCTAAGATTTCCAAATTTGCATTTTTCAAGTGCGATTTTACGAATCATACCATTACCCCATAGCCTTTTTCTTGCTGTGTTGGCATGCAACTACTTAAAGCATTCTGCTTTACTTTCAGCCTGCTTTAAGCTACCATGTACTGGGAAAAAAATCCGGAGATTTAGGAAAAATCCGGAGAAATGGCAGCCCTGCAATAAAATGTAGAGAAAAACAGGATAATAAACGTGTTGCCATTGTATCAAATCTTGCAAACAGTTTGGAATGTAATCAGACGCCGTCGTCTAATCTGTCTCCATACTGTTCGCCCTTGGAATTATCATTTTTAGCATAAATGCCTTTATTTGGAAATAATATTGTCTTATCTCTAGTAATGCCAGTCTTTCATTGACAAACCGTTTACACACATCAAGATAAACACATATTATCTTTTAGTCCAGTTAAACTCTTTACTCCGTACTCTTTGTTGTCTTTTAGAACAAAAGTTACCACTTACAGCAGGTTCAAAGTAAAGCAGAATGCGCCTTAACAACGCACGTCTGTGCCAATATCTCAAATAACGTCAGTCAAAATGCCGCAGCGCAATTTCATAACCACATGAACCACATATAAGTAGTTAAAATATGAAAGTTTAGAGAAATCCCTCTAATAGTGTAGAAGTAGTTAGCAGCACACATTACTTCTCTATCTATTCTATGTACGACAACATTCAAAAGGACATTACTTCTGTCAAAACACTTGCAGCTCATATTTAACAAGAAATATCTTTAAAAAAGATATTCGGCGGAATGAGTGGTTGAACTAAGGCTATATAGATGGGTGTGCAAAATTGAATTAAATTGAGGTTTTCAAAGAATATATATCTTGGATTGAAAAGCAAAAAATACAAGTATTCAATTGAAACAGTAACTTTTATTTAAAATGCAAAACTATCATGTACAGAAATGCAAAACAAAACAATAATTTAACTCATATCCTAGCTACTGGTAGGAGATCCTCACATTAATCTATTGTTCCATTCATAGAGTTTCTTGAAACAAACTATAGCATACACAAATGTACAGATACAACAATCTACTGTACTTCACTCTTGTAAATAATGATGAAACAACACAATTGTGTTTAACTCACTTGAGGCTATTCATATATAAAATATTGCTTTTAATGTATGGCAAATGTGTACAAATAGTTAACAATTAAAACAAATTGGTTGTAAACAATTATGAAACACCTAGCTTCCTCTGTATATCTATAAATAGATTTCAGATCATAGCATAATTTTGTCAATTCTGTGGCCTAGTGTAGTAAACAGACAGCCTGTATCTCTAAATTTTACACCCACAGTCCACATCATGTAAACTGTAATGGGACATAAACCAGCCTACAGGGCTCCAGATAAGAGTGAGTAAACTAAACAAATCACATTTTTTCACCTCTTTTAGCACCAAACCCTATGGTATTACCACTCATTTTGATTGTCTTGAAGAGACAATTCATATGTATAGTGACATCACAGGGTTTAATGCACAAATAAAGATTTTAAGTTTTGAAACAATTCCCTTATCTGGAGCCCTGGCTACTATCCAATCAGACTATTCAGTTTCAACAGGTGCTCTTAATTCCAAATTTCTGATCAAATATGATTGGTTGAAATGTGTGGCCAAATATTAAAGTGTGTCTAAATAGAAAACAGTCAGCTCCGCCGAAAAACCTTCCAAACCAAAGCTATTGTCTGGAAACCAAAATTACATTTTTATTAACATATAACATGACATTTGACCTACTGCCCTTTATAGCCTAGGCGGATTTTGGAGAATTCTGACCTCACTAGGCATTTCGTGTTAAAAGTTGGCAAACAGTTGTTTTTACATAATTCAGGTATGCTGAATCCAAATATGCCGTTTGACAAGCTCTACTTTTAGTACTTAAGGTAAAAATGGCGGAAAACAAAATGGCCGCCGAAAACTCTATTTGTAACCCCCTAAACTTGTAAATTATTAAAGAGTAATAGGCATTTCGTGTTAATAGTTGGCAAACAGTTGTTTTTACATAATTTGAGTGTGCTGAATCTAAATATGCCATTTGCCAAGCTCTGATTTTAGTATTTAAGGTCAAAATGGCGGCAAACAAAATGGCCGCCATTGAACGCTATTTCCAGTCAAATAAAGGTACACTACATAGGACATATGGGCATAATATTAACATTGTCTGTTAAAAAGGCAGACTTCTGAAAAGTTGAGTGAAATTCTACCGCATTTCGAACTAAACCACAAGGGTTAGGAAAATGGCGGAAACAAAATGGCTGCCGAAGAAAACCAAATGTTGCAAGTCAAATATACACTTCGTTATATATAGCAGCAAAATGATAATGATAATAAAAAAAACATTCTTTAAAGAAAGAACTAACATACCAGAAAATAAATTGGTGTCAAACTCACTTTGGCTGCCTATCTACTGGTATCTTCAGCATATAATTGGAAAATGGCAGAAATCAAAATGGCCACCTATAAATACTTACTAACAAACACGTGTGAACACTTTACTTATACTTCTGAAAATTGTGGAGCAGATAGTCGCAAATTTAAAGAGAATAACAAGCACAACAATTGGCACACATACTCCTGGGGGATCGATCTTTTGAAAAACCCCGTCAGCCACTTAAAATTCAAGATGGCCGCCATTTTTTTAAGATGGCCGCTATGGAATATACAGAATAATTGCATTTAGCAATAAAATTGCAAAGAATTATTCTTGTTCAATGCTTTTGTGTCATATAGTACTTTTTTAATTATGTAATATTTAAATTTTAAATGATGATATTATTCAATGACTTCTTTGTATCTGTCACTTAAAATTCAAGATGGCCGTCATTTCTTAAAACGGCAGCTACAGAAATGTTGCATTTCACAGTAAAATCTTTGAGACTTGTCCTATTTCAATGATATTTGTTTCAAATAATACTTTTTGACTATGGACAATTTAAATTGATTACCATGGAATTACTTTGTATCTTTCTTGTACCCGTAAGTCAAGATGGCGTTCAGTTTTCAAAATGACTACCTTAGAACAATTGAATTTTGCAATAAAATCGTAAAGACTTTTTCTACTTCAAAGAGATTTGTGTCAAATCATACTGTCGTAAATATGTAGATTTCAAATTAAGAACCACGTTAGTACTCACTTGTATGTTACCCAAAAATGAAGATAGTAGCCATTTGCGAGATTACCGCCATAGAATATACAGTAAAATTGCACATGTCAATGTCTTTATCCTGAATGGAGTTTAGAGATTGTGGCATCATCATTCTCCATAATGCTTTAGGAGTAAGTATAGGCGTCTTCATTCCTCTTGCATACTTGATAACATGTGTTGCCCTATAGATTTCAGACAATTGAGGGCAAGTATGAAGTCCACCAAGATTTACAAACAAGTGATTTTCATACTCGTGCTTTTGCCCACTTAAGCCTCTTTAACTTTCAAAACAGTGCCTCAGCAAATGTCAACACAACATATTGTTAATCCAAGGGCAAGAGCAACATGCCTACAATGCCTGACAACTGTGTTTAACGTGTCTAATTCATGTGCATGAGCTTGTATAAATCTAATTCATGTGCAGGAGCTTGTATAATTGGCATATAACCTACATTTGTTATCTACCGGTGTCTACTTATCAGTGTTTAATTGCACCGTGTCCAGCCAACTCTTCTTGAATCAGAGTCATCTTGTGTGTTGATGAAAAACGCCATATCGCTCTCCATCGAACGGGTTGATAAAAGGTTATCCGATGTTTCAGAGAACCATTTCCTTTTTGTTTCATTTGTTGACTTGGGTTCCCTCTCACCCTCTGGTATTTCCGCTGGTAAAATCGCCTCCATTATTTCAGAGACCTGTAATGTAGTTCTTGTCGATGGGCGTAGATCTTGCAAACCCATTCTCTTCGGTGTCATCTGTGACTAAAACAAAAGTTTGCTAATGCCCGGATTGTTATGAAATCATGATCTTCTTTGACATGTGGTACTAGCTTCTCCTTGAAAGAGGTTCTTCTGCTTTTAAAAGAAGCAGGAACTTCTACACCCGCAGTTTCTGTTAATGATCCATACATCGGACAGCTCTAGTACATGTGCATTTTCAGTTAAAAAACAAGCCACTGTATAGCTATGTCGTCATTGACTGAGTCTTACTTTGTCTATGATGTGCGTCTGTTGAAATTTACGAAACACCCAACATGGTTTTTCCCTTTGATGCAATGAGATCATTAAACTCCAGCAAGACGGATACTGAGAGTTTAGTAAAAGTTTGAAGCTTCGAGAATCTGTTCGCTCATTTTGAATGTTGTGATAGATGACAGCTTGCTTTTTGCATGAGTATTCTGGCAAAACATTCATGCCTTCCAGTTCATGACAGGCCAAATAGAACTACTAGATGTTCTAGAAACGTATATTTGCTGTTTCTTTGCGACAGTGTTACAGCAGCTTGCTTCGTCTTTGTCTGCCTCAGCAAGTCTTGAGATATATGACTCTTACTCGTGAAGGTGGCATAGCATGTTTTGTGCCAACCCATGGCATGACTAGCACTAGAACTTGATAAAATTCGATAAAATTCGGTCAATAGCGACTCGATTGTTTAGATCTATAAAGTTTTGCCTTGAATTAGCAGCATCTATTCGCGACGAAACCGCATTTTATGTTTGCTTGACACTTTTTTCACACGGGCACTAGAAACTAAGTGCACATGAATATTTTAGTTTAATACAAAGTAGACATATACCTTGAATAGACTCTACTGTGCTGCTCGTATTTAAAACAGTTTGTATCTTTAAACAATATTTCTTTGAAAGTGATTATGCTTTTTAAACTGAATGAAACTGAAAGGACAGCTGTCATTATCCCGAATAAGGGCATATAGAGTGGACATGTGATTCACGATCGAGACTGATATTTTCTTTTTACAGGGCAAACGTATGCATTGCAACTTACATATGCACTATTACATTTATGTAGGATATATATACTCCCTTTGAATGGCGGCATAATTGTGATTACCATGGTCTAAATAATGATATTTGCTCTACACAGACACTACAAAATATTCATGCTACCATTATGTGATTGTTGCGGTATTCAAGAATAATCTGTTTGGTTGGATTTATGTTTTTATTTGAAAACAAAAACTTGTGATGTAGTATATTTCCTTATCTGAAAAAATAAATGTTAGACATAGGAATAATGAAAAGAAATCACTATCGGTAAAATAGAGACACGCGGCAACTGCATGCATCAACAGATACCTTGGAATATATACGTTAGTGAAACTCCATCTCAAACTATATGTTATAACATGAGTATGTTAAGAGTATATTATCATTTGAATTCAGATATTAAGGGCATTGCTATCTACTACAATTGTGACTATACATGTATATCTGATTAATAGTTTGTATCGATATTTCTGTCCACCTTATACATTGTACATGTACCTGAAATACCTGTATCCCAGATGCAGATGGGCAGAATGATATTAAGATTCCCAAAATTATGTTAGAGTATTTTTTCTGTCCTCTTATACAAGTAGTTATCATCGTGTTGACCATGTGCCTAACATAGTATAATTTTAGGGGGTAACAAATAGGGTTTTCGGTGGCCATTTTGTTTTTCCGCCATTTTGACCTTAACTACTAAAGATAGAGCTTGACAAATAAAAAAGTTGAACTCAACGCACCCAAATAATTAACAACAACTGTTTGCCAACTTTAAACACGAAATGCCTACTACTCCATTAGTATATACAAGTTAAGAAGGTAACAAATAGAGTTTTTGGCGGCTATTTTGTATTCGACCATTTTGATCTTTAAAACTAACATCAGAGCTTGGCAAATGACATATTTGGATTCAGCATACCCAAATTATGTAAAAACAACTGTTTGCCAACTATTAACACGAAATGCCTACTACTCCATTAATATTTACAAGTTTAGGAAGTTATAAATAGAGTTTTCGGCGGCCATTTTCTTTTCCGCCATTTTAATCTTTAAAACTAAAACCAGAGCTTGGCAAATGGCATATTTGGCTTCAGCACACTCAAATTATGTAAAAACAACTGTTTTCCAACTACATGTATTAACACGGAATGCCTATAATCCATTATTATTTACAAGTTAAGGGGTTAGAAATAGAGATTTCGGCGGTCATTTTGTTTTCGCCATTTTGACCTTATATACTAAAAACAGAGCTTGGCAAATGGCATATTAAGATTCAGCACATCCAAGTTTTGTAAAAACAACTGTTTGACAACTATTAATACGAAGTGCCTACTACTCTTTGATAATTTACAAGTTTTGGGGGGTTTTCAAAAAAAAAATTCGACGGCCATTTTGTTTTCCGCCATTTTGGCCTGTAATACTAAAAACAGAGCTTGGCAAATGGCATATTTAAATTCAGCACACCCAAATTATGTAAAAACAACCGTTTGCCAACTATTAACACGAAATGACTACTACTCCATTGTTATTTACAAGTTTAGGGGGTTACAAATAGAAGTTTTCGGCGGCCATTATGTTTTCGCCATTTTGACCTTAAATATTAAAAATAGAGCTTGTCAAACGGCATTTTTGGATTCAGCACACCCAAATTATGTAAAAACAACTATTTGCCAACTTTTAACACGAAATGCCTACTACTCTTTTATTATTCACAATTTCTAGAAATCCGACTAGTCTATTAACTCAAACCCAAACATATACTTCCAATTAGCAACCCGTAAACTAAATGTAGTAATAATCGGCCTATGAGCAGACATGGGGTAAATAAAATTTTAATAACTTCATTAATTAATATTTACATTCACCCCGCATTGTCCTTATATAACACTATTCTAAAAAGAGACTTGTTGAAAGTTGAATTCCGCTTAAGCCGGTGCTAGGGGGCGTGAGCACTGTTGCATATTTCAGTATTGCTCATGAACAGACTCAATTTAACCGAGTCTGCAATTTTCAGTATTTGCTTTGATTTTTGTGCTTTCAAAGGATCTTCCCTTATTCAGATTTGCATATTTCAATGAATGCTCACTTAAAATCCAGTTCTAGCCGGATGGTTTAGGGGCGGAGCTATACTGATCACTTTCAAATCGATACAGAGAAGTCCGTATGGTAGGCGCGGTTAACGCGGAGTAATCAAGTATGGCGTGTGAGTAAATCGGTTTTAAAAAACGCGACCTAAATTTAAGATGCTTATCATACAAGTATTTCGTAAATTCTAGTGCTTTTAGATATCTCAAAAGGGATTTTAAACATAACGAGAAAGTTTACCGGTTAAAAGTCTAAATTTATCCAGTAAATATAATATGTGATTGGGACTAGTTTCAGTCCATATATAGAGATCGTTACTACGATAGCAACGCATAGCAACGGGCAAAGTGTCTATTATTCTGGTTCATTCACGATGGAATATAAATATAAGAAATAAATTGCGTACTTCCGTTATTCATGAACTGATGGCACTTCCATGCTTTTACTAGCAAAGTTAAGCGAGAAGCCCTTCGGGCTTCACGCACTTTGCTAGTAAAAGCATGGAAGTGCCATCAGCTCATGAATGCCGGAAGTACGCAATTCATTTCTTAATTAACTAATTATCGAAAGTAATCGGAGATGATTGTTAATTGGACACTATTTAAATTACTTTAATTGTAATATAGTCATTACTTTAAAAAATGAGTAATTGTCAATTGAATTTTAATTACGTTTCAATTATTTATGTACAATAACTACATGGGTTTGAATAATAACATTCTTTATTACATAAACGTGCAAAATATAGAGGGCCGTAAAAATCGTACGGCCCACTGGGCATATATTTTATACTAATTTTCGAATCACCAAAATACTCTATTACTTCAGTTAAGAAAATCTAGATAAAATAAGATCACCGCTAGGGATTTAAAACATTTCCAAGTGTCCTAAAAACATTATCCCTGGCAATCCCGCAAATTCAGGCTGCAAATTAGGCTACGTAGAGCTCTAGTAGATCAGGGACTCAGACTGTTTTTCAAATTTAGACGTTACAATAATAATGACGTCGTGTTGCTATAACGACGTTATTTTGAAAACAAAACTTGATTCTAACTGTCAAATGATCATTTTTAGTCAGTTAGAACAGTTTTAAATTAAATATTAATTTAAAATTTGAATATGTTATCGGAAAAGTCTTCACACAACACATTGATGTTGATTTTCTTTATTTTAGTTTGATAGGTGTTTTTATCTACGGATGAATAAAACCGAATAACTCCTATGACGAATCGTTTTCCTAAGAGCCGAGGGCAAAAGTGAAAGTAAGAGCGTTCGGATTTTCGTGTTTTTGGTATTTATGTGATAAATAGGATATCAAATTCGTGTGTTGTCAGTCGTGAATTTATTGAACTCGTTGGATAAAATGATATGTTGCTCGCCAAGGCTCGCAACATATTATTTTATCAAACTCGTTCAATCAGTAAATTCACGACTGACAACACACTCATTCAATATCCTCTATGTACTCATAATGAAAACAAGAGAATCATTTTCTAAGTATGTTTAGGTTAGTTTTACAGACTAATTACGTGGTCTGACTTAATCTTCAAATTAACTCTTTCACTGGCAAAATAATCCAAGGTAATAAAGCGTTTGAGATGAATCCGAGATCATTCTGAGAGAAATTATAGATAGCAATTATAGATATATCAAGAACAAATTACATGTCTGTAATTTCAGAGATTTTTGCAAAGTTCGTTCTTTTAAATATGCATGTAAGGTATATATTTGGCAGTGTTGAATTCAATCAGTCAGATGTCACTTTGTTTATAATTTGAGTCGAATAACAAAACTAACGGCCGCTCGAAATGATCGCACAAAGTATTTGTCCTACAAACGAAGAATATGACGTTTGAATTGCTCACATTTATGATTTTCTTATACCAGTGACGCTAAGATTCAGATGCCGCCTAATTTCAATTACTTTCTCGCGGAAGATATTCTTGATACTGTGACAGTTCCATTCAAACTACCATCCTTTAGAGATTGCATAGGTTATTTATTGTGTATCGTGGATCATAACAGACTAAATTAATAACTGGGGGATATCTATGTTGTTATGTTGTTCACATAAAACCAGAGCGATAGAAGTGGCAGAATTAGTATATCAAATATACCACTCTTTGTCAAAACTTGACAATTACTGATAGCATTTACCCTTTACCCTAAATCCGTGTACACACTGTCTGCTTACCATTTATCTAAAACTACACACTGAAGGAGCCAGGATACAATACTGAGGGGAAATGTTCGAATTGGCCATTGGTCAAATTTACAAATATTATGAAAATATCAGTTCTGATTTAAAATTTGAAGATATCAATAGCTACCACTAAATGAGGTAAAATTTTGAAAATGTGACTTTCAGCAATTGTTCAATGTAAAAGTCATAACCTCTCCACACTTTATGTCTATGGCATGGGGCAGGTCCTAAAAGGCGATGTGTTTACAGAATGAGGTTAGCTATGTATGCTGCATTTGAACAGAAATACACAGTAAGAATTTGCAGGCCTCCCTAATTTGCACATTAGTAGTTTCAGAAAAAAACATGCCATTTGTTGGCTATCTATTATTATAACATAACAGAGTGCGTGAGCGTTGACTAACACTCGTTGTTTATTTTTCCATATATAATTATTTGAATAACTATGCAAATGAGGTACGCCACGACATCGTTTACTTGTGACGTCATTAAAATGCGTTATATGCGTTTAATGTCCAACGTCTTCATTTCTTAATGAAGATTCAATTTGTAGATTTCTGGTCTAGTTAATCAATATTAGATCTACATGAAAGTGTTTATTAATACATTATAGTAATATAAACATTATGCTAATGGACGGAGCTAATTTGGAACAACATTTTTCCTGTATAGATCTACTTATTTCGCGCTTAGCATTCACTTGACCTCAAAGGCTGCGATAAATATCTTTTCTAGGTTATGTTATAAAAAGAATATAACATTCGTGTTAATAATTTATTGGATTTATCAAACTCGTCCTTGTGGGTATTTATTATAATTTTGGACTCTTCTAGAACAGACATCTTGAACCAGTCTACTGTTTAAATTTTGATATAACGACAAAAACGAATGAAAATATCAAACAGTACAGACCCTGAACAGAGGGCTCCTATAGGAACCCTCTGATCAGGGTCTGCACTGTTTGCATATATAATCAGTAATCTCTACAGAAGGATGTAGGGATGAACGAGTTAAGAAGTTTCCCATTCGCTGCCCTATCCAAAGTACAACGGTTATATGTATTTGCAAACAGTTTGAATCCACGTAAAAGGTGCGTCTTATCAGGATCTAGACTGTTTGACATTCATTTCAATATTACACTCGAGTCAAAATATTAACGATTTAAATTTGAGAAATTAAAAGTAGACGCCAATGATTTAACTAATACTTTATGAATACGCATTTCAGCGCATCTCATTTATTCTATCACTCAAGAAAATAGTTCCATTTTATACAGTCATGAATATGTATCATAGGAATTGTTTTTATATTGGAGCAGACAGTAGCTTAAAGCAGGCTGAAAGAAAAGCATACTATACCTTAAAGCGCATTCTGTCCTACTTTCAACCTGCTTTTGGTGGTCAGAAATATTCAATACTACATATAGAAACAGGCTATGTGTTTACCCTTTACCCCATAATTTATATCTAGATTTGAGGACATGTGACCCATTTAAGCAGGTTGAAAGTAAAGCAGAATGCGCATTAAGGCGCATTCTGCTTTACTTTCAATCTGCTTTAAGCTACTATCTGCTAGTAAATATGTTATATTTCTTATTGTACATGTTCATGACTATATAAATTTGAACTATTTTCTTTGGCTGAGAAATAAATTAAATGCGCTAAAAGGCGCTTCTATCAGGTAAAGGGTTAAAGTCAATGACGGAACGGCAGCGAAGGGGTGCAAGCAGGCGGGCATTTTGAGCTGTTGAAATGTTCACAGCATTCAGATGGTTTATTAGTCTGCGTTTGCGTTGCTGTAAATGCGGGATGATAGTTTTAACAGAGGCTTGTAAATATGGAGAATTATCAATGAAAAATGTGTCAGTTTTAATTGTTAAAGTACAAAATAGTTTCTTTTTAACCCTTCCATCGCAAAATTTAAGAGCATGATTAAACCCTTCTCCATGCTATAATATTGTCTGCTTTAATATTGTTTTGGGCGTTTTTGTTTCGAATTCAGGAAGTATTATCAAATACATACCAATACGGTTGTCGAACAGTTTGGACCCTGATCCCACGCCGTGTTACGGTATGGTTGTCAAACAGTTTGGACCCTGATCCCACGCCGTGTTACGATACGGTTGTCAAACAGTTTGGACCATGATCCCATGCCGTGTTACGATACGGTTGTCAAACAGTTTTGACCCTGATCCCACGCCGTGTTACGATATGGTTGTCAAACAGTTTGGACCCTGATCCCACGCCGTGTTACGACACGGTTGTCAAACAGTTTGGACCCTGATCCCACGCCGTGTTACGATACGGTTGTCAAACAGTTTGGACCCTGATCCCACGCCGTGTTACGATATGGTTGTCAACTAGTTTTGACCCTGATCCCATGCCGTGTTACGATACGGTTGTCAAACAGTTTTGACCCTGATCCCATGCCGTGTTACGATACGGTTGTCAAACAGTTTGGACCATGGCACCGTGTCGTGTTACGATACGGTTGTCAAACAGTTTGGACCATGGCACCGTGCCGTGTTACGATACGGTTGTTAAACAGTTTGGACCATGGCACCGTGCCGTGTTACGATACGGTTGTCAAACAGTTTGGACCATGGCACCGTGCCGTGTTACGATACGGTTGTCAAACAGTTTGGACCATTGCACCGTGCCGTGTTACGATACGGTTGTCAAACAGTTTGGACCATGGCACCGTGCCGTGTTACGATACGGTTGTCAAAACAGTTTGGACCATGGCACCGTGCCGTGTTACGATACGGTTGTCAAACAGTTTGGACCATGGCACCGTGCCGTGTTACGATACGGTTGTCAAAACAGTTTGGACCATGGCACCGTGCCGTGTTACGATACGGTTGTCAAAACAGTTTGGACCATGGCACCGTGCCGTGTTACGATACGGTTGTCAAACAGTTTGGACCATGGCACCGTGCCGTGTTACGATACGGTTGTCAAAACAGTTTGGACCATGGCACCGTGCCGTGTTACGATACGGTTGTCAAACAGTTGGGACCATGGCACCGTGCCGTGTTACGATACGGTTGTCAAAACAGTTTGGACCCTGATCCCACGCCGTGTTACGATATGGTTGTCAAACAGTTTTGACCCTGATCCCATGCCGTGTTACGATACGGTTGTCAAACAGTTTGGACCATGGCACCGTGCCGTGTTACGATACGGTTGTCAAACAGTTTGGACCATGGCACCGTGCCGTGTTACGATACGGTTGTCAAAACAGTTTGGACCATGGCACCGTGCCGTGTTACGATACGGTTGTCAAAACAGTTTGGACCATGGCACCGTGCCGTGTTACGATACGGTTGTCAAAACAGTTTGGACCATGGCACCGTGCCGTGTTACGATACGGTTGTCAAAACAGTTTGGACCCTGATCCCACGCCGTGTTACGATATGGTTGTCAAACAGTTTTGACCCTGATCCCATGCCGTGTTACGATACGGTTGTCAAACAGTTTGGACCATGGCACCGTGCCGTGTTACGATACGGTTGTCAAACAGTTTGGACCATGGCACCGTGCCGTGTTACGATACGGTTGTCAAAACAGTTTGGACCATGGCACCGTGCCGTGTTACGATACGGTTGTCAAACAGTTTGGACCATGGCACCGTGCCGTGTTACACTACGGTTGTCAAACAGTTTGGACCATGGCACCGTGTCGTGTTACACTACGGTTGTCAAACAGTTTGGACCATGGCACCGTGCCGTGTTACACTACGGTTGTCAAACAGTTTGGACCATGGCACCGTGTCGTGTTACACTACGGTTGTCAAACAGTTTGGACCATGGCACCGTGCCGTGTTACACTACGGTTGTCAAACAGTTTGGACCATGGCACCGTGTCGTGTTACACTACGGTTGTCAAACAGTTTGGACCATGGCACCGTGCCGTGTTACACTACGGTTGTCAAACAGTTTGGACCATGGCACCGTGTCGTGTTACACTACGGTTGTCAAACAGTTTGGACCATGGCACCGTGTCGTGTTACACTACGGTTGTCAAACAGTTTGGACCATGGCACCGTGTCGTGTTACACTACGGTTGTCAAACAGTTTGGACCATGGCACCGTGTCGTGTTACACTACGGTTGTCAAACAGTTTGGACCATGGCACCGTGTCGTGTTACACTACGGTTGTCAAACAGTTTGGACCATGGCACCGTGCCGTGTTACACTACGGTTGTCAAACAGTTTGGACCATGGCACCGTGCCGTGTTACGATACGGTTGTCAAACAGTTTGGACCATGGCACCGTGCCGTGTTACGATACGGTTGTCAAACAGTTTGGACCATTGCACCGTGCCGTGTTACGATACGGTTGTCAAACAGTTTGGACCATGGCACCGTGCCGTGTTACGATACGGTTGTCAAACAGTTTGGACCATGGCACCGTGCCGTGTTACGGTACGGTTGTCAAACAGTTTGGACCATGGCACCGTGCCGTGTTACGATGTGGTGGTTTCCATTGCAAGTAACTCGGATCCTGGTCAGACGTCGAGAAACTGCGCGTCTGATCAGACTCCAAACTGTTTGTCTTGTAGATTAAATATCTTATTTACATTTCTAAAACAAAAGTATCTATTTTTACATGTTACATGTATGCACTTGGTTGGGTTCAGTTTCGTTCAACACATTTACCCTTGAAATTTAATCGACAACTTCAATTTCCAATTCACTCTAGTACATTTTGGAATTTAAAAGTTATAGGGTTGATTTTAATATGTTTCAAAATGACAAACAATGCAACACCTAAATCAGAAGGCAGGATCCCTCTAATCAAGTTTCTACACTATGTGCACAGGACAAGAGAACTACAGTAAAACCTCTCTATAACGACCACTAAAGAGAAGGCGAATTTAGTTGTATAAAAGACAGGTGACAGCTTAAAGCATGGTGACAGCAAAACAAAACGCTTCTTATGGAGCGTTCTGTTTTACTGTAACCTTGCTTTAAGCAGTCAACTGTCCTAAACATCCAATAAGTAACACAATTTAGTGGTCGTACTAGAGAGGTTTTACTGTATTTCCAGGTACGCTGTTTGTGAATGACGAGTATACTCGTCGCTAGGGTGAATGTGTCAAAAAGAAACTGTAACGTGTACTCCCTGTAAAATCTCTTTATCAGGTTGATGGATATTTAGACCACGAGAACGGTACACCATTCTCAGTTTCCAATACAATGACCAAAGCCCTGTTTGAAGTCGAATAGACGCAACCTTTGTATTGCGCCTTGTTAATAGCTAACCTTCTGAAAATCTCTTCTGTACTGTACGATGTATTTGCAAAAGAGTTCGATCCAGATCAGAGCTCGAGTAGCCTTCATTGGCAACAATGTGCTGATCAAAATATTACCCCCTTCACTGTCTTACCCCGGGTACAATAGTTATTTGCAAACAGTTTGGATCCTGATCAGACGCCGCGTCACGCGGCATCTGATCAGGAACCGAACTTTTTGACACTCGTTTCAGTATTTTTTAAATCAAAATACCTAAAAAATTGTTTTTTAGAAATAGAAGCAGACGACAATTGTTTAAATTTGATGACGTCATGGCAGTGAAGGGGTTAAAACAGACGATGTTATGACAGAAGACGGATGAATGAACTGTAACATATTGCCCCAAGTTTTACCGAGAATGTGCTTTCGTATTCAGTGATCTTTATTCACTTCGACGAGTAGCTTTAAACTTTAATCACCTGCCTTACAAAGACTCAAATATCCATTTAAGTGTCTATTCTCTCAGCCAAAACAGTCTCTGTTTCTGCTGATTTATTCATTTTGGGTAGCCATTAGCCTAATTAAAAGGCGAGAAATCATTGTATATTGCATCTTAAATACCATTATCTGGCGCTTAAAAGTAGAAACAAAATTAGAAATAAAGTAAATTGAAAGGAAACTATTAATTATATAAAACAAATTCTTAGAAAATTATTTTTCTTCGTTTTTGTTTCATAGATTGTCAGTTGTGTAATTTCCATTATTTCTTAAAAGTACTTTTGGTAAAGATCAACTTTAACTTAGTAAATCATTTTACAATGTACTCATTGGTGTCAAAGTGTAGTTAGACCGAGGAAAACATCACTCTTTCCCGTTTAAGCGAAATTGAACTAAAACGCAATTTATGATAAAATGTAGAAAAAAGCAGGTTCTTTGAATATAATTTCGCTTTCTTAAACCCTGAATGGAACACATTATAAGATTTACTCGACGTCGAACCAGACTCAAAGTTGTTTGAAATAAGCGTAAACGTTAAGAATAACATTTTTTAGAATGTATCCATTCTTAAAATCCTTGCCATTTGTTATTCTAATATAGTTATCTCGGATCAGGATCAAAACTGTTGGACATTTAAATTAGTTTGGCTTAACTAGAACTCAAATCAGAATCTTAATCTAAACAGGGTCCATGCTCATAAAGCGTTTGAGTTGAGTCTGAAATCGTTCTCAAGCATTTAATTGGTCAGATTTGAGCCTAGGCTCAAATCTGACCAATCAAATGCTTGAGAACGAACTCAGACTCAACTCAAACACTTTATATGCGCAGGGCCTGATGAACAATTCAGGACGATAGTATGGCAGTGACTGTATTACGCGTGGTATTACGTCATGACCGCTTACAGCCATTAACCCTTTCATGGTCAAGTTATTCGGGATGTTTTTATCCCCCTTCCGCTGTTTGCAAACGCACTTTAAAGGGTCATTGAGAGTGAAAGGGTTAAATGCATCGTCCCATTTATTGTAGCTATTGGCTCATTGTTGTAGGGATGTGTTTGTGTCACCTGCTGTAGGCCTACAACTTCTGTTCTACTGATGTTTTTAAGATGAAATTTTATTGGTTGAAATAGTTTGATGAGTGGTGAAGGTTTAGTGCACAAGTTTAATAACTCTTGCACCAATACTGTGAGAGTTGTTCCCTTTTCCCCCAGTTTCCATTCTCTTGCAGATAAAGTATGGTATACTGACGCTTTTGAAATGAAAGTTCGTGAATGGCAAGAGTTTTATGAGTGGAAGTGTCTAGCAGTATATTCATAGCTCTTGCACCAATACTATGAGAGTTACCCCCACCCTTGCCACAGTTTGTGTTTTTGTCCTATAACTCATGTTCTACTGATGTTTTTCAGATATGGAAAGAGTTTGATGAGTGAAAGTGTATTTGCATGAATTTTGGATTAATACCTTGAAAGTTATTCCCCTTTCTACACTTTCTTTTGCGGAAGATAACGTCTGTTATTCGGATGCTTTTCAATTTGGCTATAACTCTTGTTCGACCGATGCTTGCTGGTAGTTGACACATGTTTTCTAGTTTTATAACGTCATAATGACAGTGCAAATGGGTAAAAGACGGAACCGACAACAACAATATGTTCGAGTTAATCCAGACGGTATATTGCCTTAAAGTTTTATTTGGATTACAGCGTTCCCTCTCTACAAAGACACCCAATGGGAGACCAAAATTGTGTCCGTTGTTCGGGGGAGTCGTTATAGGGAGGGAAATTGGCTCTCATTTGCAAACAGCTTGAATCCAGATCAGACGCCGCGTAACGCGGTGTCTCAAACAGCTTGAATCCAGATCAGACGCCGCGTAACGCGGTGTCTGATCTGGATTCAAGCTGTTTGTCACTCGTCATTAAGTTTTTTCTGTCAAAATGTCCATTATGTAACTTTGAAAAAAACAACCAGCAGACGACACTTTTAAGCAAACAGCAATGCAGCAGGGAAGCGGTTGGACATAATGGTCATGTTTTGGGAACTGCGATAATGGTCGCTGTAAGGAGCGACTCGTTGTAGGGAGGGCCTTTTTAGGGAGGGAACATTGTATTTTAGTTCCTTGATATGTGGTACGACTTTGATCGATTGCAAAAAGTGTTTGGTTTGATGTTTAATTTAGTTTAACTTTAATTTTTAATGTTTTTTCAAAAAGAATACCTAGACTTAAACCACCCGCACATTCTGGACTTGTTTGATGCCTTTAAAGCCTGCATTGTATTTTATGCAGTGAAAATGTTTAATACGGACCTTATTGACACACTATTAGTCGACATTACAGCGGATGGAATTGCTTCTCTTTCTCATCAAATGTCTTTATACCCTACCTTACATATCAACTTCAAATACTTTGTAGCCAGATCAGACACCGGGTAAATTGGGCATTCCCGTTTCCCTATATACCTACTGAATGTTTTAGTATTTAGGGATATTTTTGAACGCTTTAACAAAATGAAAAACTGTGCAGATTCTGATTATACTATATGATAAAATATCCTATGTAAGGTGAAATCCAGGGGTGTTTCTTGGTTTATATAGTTACGCAATATTCAAATGTATTTTCCACACAAACCCAGTTTTGATATATGCTGATGTTGTCATCCTTTGTCTAATTGTTTTTCAGTCTCTTTAACACCTCTGTCAATCTTAACCCTTTCTCCAATAGAAGCGCCTTTTAGCGCATTTAGTTTATTCCTCCGCTGAAGAAAATAGTTCCAATTTATTCAGTTATAAATATGTATCATACGGATTTTTTTTATTATTCTAGCAGATGGTAGCATAAAGCAGGCTGAAAGTAAAGCAGAATGCGCCTTAAGGCGCATACTGCTTTACTTTCAACCTGCTTTATAGTCAGCTATTTTCAAATCTAGAAACAGGCTATTGGGTAAAGCGTTAAATTGTTCAAATTACACATAACCTAATTGCAGGTTTTTTTGTGAGGCGATCACTTAAGGCAGGTTGAAAGTAACGCAACCGCATCCAGCTTTACGTTCAGCCCAAACTTTAAAAAATGACATTAAGGCACATTATATTATACTTTCAGCCTGCTACGAACTACCGTTTACTATGATATTGAAAAAAGCTTAAGGTACCTATTCATGATTATTATACCTCAATGTCATTTACAATGTTAATTTCCCATATAGACTAGTCGGAAATCTCAGAAATATGCTCCAAAAAAAATGTTAGAGGCATTTTTGGGGAAAAGTTGACATTTTTATCATAATTAAAGTGTGCTGAATCCATTTAGGGTGTCTGTCACCCTCTCCGGTGCCTTGAAAGCCAAAAATGGTGAAAAACAAAATGGCCGCCAAAATGCTATTTCTCGCTAGTATATCCGGTCTTTTTGGGATCAAATATATCTAATACATCTGCTTCTCCTATCCTATATCGTTTATCACAACAAATTGTTACAGGAATGTTCCTGATTTGATTCTCCATCAAAAATTGATAACACGAAGATGTCTGGTTTCCATGGCAACCATTTTTAAAAAAAGAGAAATCTTTAAAAAAAAAAAATCAAAAAAAATCTTGTAAAACAAATCCCATTGCCAAAGCTAAGATATTTTATTGATATATGACAGACTCCCTTTTAACCATAATTTAAGTGATTTTGACTTCAGTTTGTTGCCTGTCCCTTTCTCCAATGAAGTTTAAGGCCAAACATGGGTAAAAAACAACACAAAATTGCCACCAAAAAGCTAATTTTTGTTATTCTATGCAGTCTTTCTTGGATCAAATACACAATACATTTTCCTCTCCTAAACCACATGGCTGATTACAACCAACTCTACAAGACATTGTTTTGGGTCAATCTCTTTAAAAATGATTTCATGCAGACTTTTTGTTGCCATGGTAACCAAAGTTAAAATCAGGTTGGTTTAAGTTTGTCACAATTTGCTAACTTTGGGCTAATTGGGCTAATTAGACATCACAGAGAGAGAGAAGAAGATGTAGAGGTACCCTGGCGATACCCAACTATTGTTCAATGAAGCCCATGGTTCTTTTGTATGCCCAGTACATGTATCAATCACTTATTCATGTACATAGGTACAAAACAAGAGCTGTCGGAGAACTGCAAAGCTCGCCTAACTAAACTTTTCCTAAATAGGTAACTATCAATAGAAAAGTGTATCAGTACATTGATATTCAAGCCACACGGAACCTCAAATCCAAAAATCAGCTTATAAATGCAAACATGTCATGTAGTATAAATGCATTTCAACACTAACTCCATAACTAACTTTGAAATTTCAGTCCCAAAACTCTAAGTCCACAACAGGTAAAGTTTTGACTAAATTAAACATTTTATTTAAATTTTAATTACGAAACATCAATGTTCAACCCACAGGTCACCTCCATTCCAAATATCAGCTTCCTAATACAAATATTTCATGAAGTATTAGTGCTTTACAACACTTACCCTAAAACTTTAACCATGAGAAATCAGCCGAAAAACCTAAGTCCACAAAAGGTGAAAATTTGACTAAATTTAACTTTATCTTTTAATTTTAACTACGTAACATCAATGTTTAACCCACAGGGCACCTCCATTCCAAATATCAGCTTCCTAATACAAATATTTCATGTAGTATTAGTGCATTACAAAAACATCAATGTTCAACCCACATGGCACATCCATTCCAAATATCAGCTTCCTAATACAAATATTTCATGTAGTATTAGTGCATTACAACACTTACCCCAAAACTTTAACCATGAGAAATCAGCCGAAAAACCTAAGTCCACAAAAGGTGTAATTTTAATTAAATTTAACTTTTTTTTTAATTTTAACTACACAACATCAATGTTCAAACCACGGAGCACCTCCATTCCAAATATCAGCTTCCTAATGCAAATATTTCATGTAGTGTTAGTGCATTACAACACTTACCCCAAAACACCAACGCCGACGCTGGGGTGATTCCATAATTCCCCCCCCCCCCCCCCCATTCTCATCATAGGCGAGCTAATAACCAATGCGAAATTGGCCGATAAGGTGCATTTTTGCATTTAAAGTAAGTTGAGTACAATTACTATTTACAATTCATCATGATCTACTTAAATTACTTCTTCATATGTTACAGTGGGAAACTGTTTTCTTTCCTGTTTAAACGGAAGTAAATGCTTTCGCAGTTCGAAAAATGTTGGAAATAACTCCTTTTGGAAACTATTGACTTTGTATTAAAATCTTAGTGGCAAATAATTTGGAGATTGATAAAGCTGGTGTCTAATCTGGTCTCAATTTGTTTACCATGTACATCATTGTTTTGGCACAAACATGGTTTAAAAGAATACAGTTGTAACTACTGTAGTTACTCTTGGTTAGTTATAACTGACATACTGCATTCAAAAT
Source organism: Gari tellinella (assembly GCA_922989275.2). Taxonomy (NCBI): domain Eukaryota; kingdom Metazoa; phylum Mollusca; class Bivalvia; order Cardiida; family Psammobiidae; genus Gari; species Gari tellinella. The sequence continues at coordinate 62,341,165 of OV277858.1, forward strand.
ATCATATACAGTTCCTAGTAATAGTGGTAGTTGTCGTTATCCTTGGATTTGTATTGTGATGTGGACACTGGACAGTATACGGAATATTCCGCAAAAGTAATTACAGGAAGTCAGTTTCAAAAATAACTTTGGTATTGGTGTGGGTATTGGTGTAAATATCATTAAGATGGAAAGCAATTGATATTCACTCTACTCTAATGTCTGGAAATGTTAACGCTTCACATGTAATGATAGTGCATCACTTGTTGTGACTGACTCTGACGAATGGGACTCGAGAAACAGTCGAGATTGACACTGTCTGGTTTAACGAGTCAAAGTGTTCCATATTGTACTTTTTATCAGATAATTCTTTAGCATTTGTTTATTGAAAATTTCTATTTACAAAGCTTTGCAGCATTCCATGATGCTCTGCAAAAACATTTTATGCAGTCTATTTGCTTTGGCTAGGGAAGAAGGATTTCAATCACTTCGAGTTAAAGCGTTCACGACTGGAATGGTTTCCAGGACAGTTAGGTCAAACAACATAGTGTGAGCAGGAATATTATACTCGTTTCTGTGACCCCGGCACTCGCGGCCAGAGTTTGGTGTAATACATTGAATGGAAGTGAGACAGTAGAAGAATCAAAACATTACTGTATCTGACCAGAACAACTATTTTGCCAACATTGCTTGTAAGAAAAGAGTAAAATAATCCGTTAATATCCTCCTCTTGTCAAGCTTGGGTACTTACGTGTCTAGTCTACATCAGGCTTGTTTGATTCGGCTTTTGACTTTTTGCTCATCAGGGAACCCACCAGCCACAACTGTGACTTGGTCATGTTGATCAAGCTCTGCAGCCTGTTCAGAGAGAGAGAGAGAGCTCCTGACAAGTCAGTCTTGTTACCGGGAATTGCCCAAATCAACTTGCAGGGATACTTTATAACGGCAAATAACACACCAACTGGGTCTGATGCCCTTGGCACTTCTCTTACATGCCTCAGATTTGATTGACATCTTATAATACCTGCCATGTTTATTGAACCACCAATAAGATCTTCATATGTAGAACCTTTCTGTGTCTTCACAATGGCAATCAGAAAGGCTTGCTCATCAATAATAATGAAGACAGTAGTTCAACTGTAGCCTACATTTGTGAACACATGGTTTCTACTGTAACACTTTGATATAGAATGGCTGAATATCTTAGCAAGCGCTATCAGCAAAGACAATTGCTTATGGTTCATCCAAGTCCACTGTATGATAGACCGGTCAGCATTTGATACGGTATGTTTGCTGTCTCTAGAACATAATCTTTTCTGTATCAAATAGAAATGAAAATATCAGTGGTTTGTTCTTCTACAACGGTATTGGAATCTGACATTCCGGTCCTTACATGGCAAAAGGTTTTCCTCAACAAATGCGTTGCGTTACCTTTTTCCTTTGCATTTAGGAATTCATTGTCATTTTATGGCTAATTCCTTTGTTACAATGATTGGCTAATCTGCATACTCCTCAATGGCAATCATATTGAATCATATACGACGTAAGTTCTGACACCAGTTCGTCTTCGATATCTTGTGTCTGCTTTCTGAAGAATCAACAAGTATTGGATGAGTGAATTGGGTTTATCATCTCACCAACAGTTTTTCAGCTATAAAGAGATAGTGTCTTCTTGAGAGAGATACATGTAAAGTGCAGCAAAACCATGATATCAGTCCATAGATACATGCCATGATACCGTAATTCGTCACATTATAAACTTATATCGGGCAGACCAGTAGTGCTAGTTCAACATTTCACCTACATCGAGAGAATATTGGATATGATTTCAGAAACTTAACTGCAGCTGGAAAAATAACTCTCTTCTGATCATACAAGAGGTATGCAGTGGTCGCAGTTCTTGTGAATAGGTTTTAAGAGCCGCATGGGGCTCATTATCATGACATTACATATTGATTTGTTTGTCAAAATTCAAGCGGCACATTTCTCTTGTAATTTGCTATGTGGATCTAATATCATACGATAAAACTCACTTTCTTAAGGCAGTTGTGGTCTTTGTGATACAAATAATTCCTTCTCACAATTCTTCTTTGTGTTCAGTACACCATGGCTTTTGTCTAGATCAACTTGATTGAATCAACACTTTGATCTAATTGCTACAAGTTTCCATTTCAGAAATTCATGAAACACATCTCTTGGAAGCTGGTGCATTTTATTCAATTATCCATCAAGCATTATGTGTGTGATCAAAATGCTTTAACAAGAGGACCATACTGACTCTATATAGTTCAGCTGTGTCATTAGAATTTGACATAAGAGCCGCTGGGAGGGTACGATTTTGATACCAGGGCTATGATCTTAACAAACCTGATAGAGGTCTACTACGTTATTCTTTACAAAACAAATCTAGTATGTGTCACCTTATGCTTTTGACAATGTATTAAAAAAACTTTTTCATTTGTAATGTTTGACCATATGGCAACATTTTACAAACTTTGAAGAATTTTACAGTGCTCCCTATCTACAACAACACCCATCGGGAGTCAAAACGTGTGTTTGTTGTTTAGAGGGGGTATATTGAAATCAATTAATGTTTTTTTATGCAACTGTGGCAAGCATTGTTGTAAAGAGGGTATAGTTGTAATGAGGGTAGTTGTAGAGAGGGAGCACTGTACTTGGCGATGATTTACACTAGATATCAAAGCTTTGGGCCTAGTGGTTTTTGACACGAGGTTCTTACATGGACAAAAGTTACTTACAAGAATGATAGGGCAATGTTCATTTTTATCACGGAGATATGCCTTTTAAAAAGATTGGTAGATGGCTTCTAGGCCGTTCTATATACAAAATGTCTAAGCTCTGCGTTGTACATTTATTTTATAAACACTGAACGGTTTGTGATGACAGGGGCCAACCATCAGCCTAGGCGATGATTTAGACAAACAAGATAAAGCTCTACTGTGTTATGCTAATATACAAGCTTGGGCTTTGTGGTTTTTGGCAATATTTCTTTTCCTATAGAGGATAAGTCTATGCAAAACTGTTGACCCTGGTTCGGGGCCAATTTATTAATTTTGTAACATATTGAAATACCGTTTTGAGTGTATTGTTACACCCCTAAAAGGTATAAACTTGATAGAGGTCCACTAGGTTAAAGTAAGTATCCATGAATTTTCTAAGCTTTTGGACTTGTGTGTATGTGTGGAGATGGGGGAGGGGGGTATAAGTTTGTAATTCTTGGTTTTTAGGTTTCTCTTTTTCATTACCTTGGTTGCCATGGCAACTAATTTTTTTTTAAAGGAGATACACCCCATGAACATTCTTGTAAAATTTTGCTTTAATAAACCATGAGGTTAAGAAAAAGCATACGTATTAGGAGTATTAATTTTAATCCAAGAATAACTGGATTTAATAACGAAAACCCTGATTTTTCCCTTTTGTTGCCATGACAACAGAAAGTCTGCATGAAATCATTTTTTAAAGAGATTGAACCAAAACATAGTATTGTACAGTTGGTTCTTATCAGCCATGTGGTTTAGAGGAAAATGTATTAGGTGTATTTAATCCAAGAAAGACTGCATAGAATAACGAACATTTAGCGTTTTTCGTGGCTATTTTGTGTTGTTGTTTTGTTTACCAATGTTTGGCCTTCAACTTCATTGGAGAGGGGGACAGACAACAAACTGGATTCACATCACTTTAATTATGGTTAAAATGTGGTTTGCCAGGTATCAATAAAATATCTAAGCTTTGGGCCATGTGATTTATTTTACAAGAAAATTATTTTTTTAAGATTTCTCTATTTTCTACTTTGGTTGCCATGGCAACCAAACATCTTCATGTTATCAATTTTTTGATAAACCCAGGAACATTCCTATAAAGATTTGTTGTGATAAACCATATAGATTAGGAGAAGCAGATGTATAAGGTATATTTGATCCCAAAAAGATTGGATATAATAGCTAAAAATAACGTTTTGGCGGCCATTTTGTTTTTTACCATTGTTGGGCTTTCAAATCATCGGAGAGGGTGACAGGCACCCTAAATTGAATCAGCACACTTTAATTATGATAAAAAGATGGCCTGTCAACTTTTCCCCAAAAATGCCTCCAGAAGTTTGATTTCCCCAAAATCCGACTAGTCTAATAGGCCAACGTGACATAAAAATACTGCCAGACTCAGCGGGTAAAAAATTACTGTCTTAAAAATACCATTGGTAATCGAATGTCGTAAATGACGTATCACCGAAAATGACATCAAATCTACGTTATCGCGCCAAAGCGTCATTTTAGATAACGTTAAAACGTGGATCTACAATTTGAAGCAGTTTAAAGTTTTAAGTTGACTAAATGATGTAAATAAACAGTCAGATCCGAACAAGGATGCATAACGGATATATTATAATCTATGCGCGTTTATTTATAAAGAGTTTGTAAAATTCCTTCAAATTCCAATATTTTTGATAACAGTGAATTTAATTATGAATCGCATGCGAATCTATAGTTACTTTCATGATTCCAGTCAGCTTATGGAAAGTGATAGATTTCCTGGCTAGATCACAGGAAATAAATATCACCTGTCTGACAGGGTGACCCTGTCAGGCATGTGATATTTATATACTGTATATACTATATAGTGGAACTACTTTCTTCAGTGGAGGAATAAGAAAGGCGTAAAAGTGTATTTACGGGTAATCGGTAAAATTACCATACGTTTGGATTTACCTCCTAAGCTGATCACGTTCTCGCAGTAAACGCCTCTTCCCCATTGTATGTTATAAAATGAAAAAGTTTACCAATCGATAACTCATTTTACAGTCGCGTTGACAAGTTTTTAACCCATTCACACCCAGTGGATTCGTCCTTTCTTGTAGTATTGGATTATTACATGTTTTATATAAGGGGTGTCTGGTGTAATTTTTCATTTTGTTTTGTTTTTTATTGAAATTCCTATCCGCAAACATGCGGCGTCTGATCAGAGTCTACACTGTATGCCTATATCTCATTGTTTAGGACGCTAGGCACAAATGGGTTAATCTCATTACATGTTCCTCGAAATTGTTATCAAATATTTACCTAAGTTGCTGTTTCAAACAATTTGCGAATTTACTAAATTTTGAAGATCTGTAGTGTCCTAGATGGTAAAACTACAGTGGAGAATCTGTTATTCTTTCCCGTTTAAACGCAAACGTACGCAAACGCAAAGCACTAAAACGTAGAAAAGAACAACTTTTGGACAATTCTGATAATTCTTGTTTATCTTGGTGGCAAACAGTTTGGAGCCTGATCAGACGCCGGGTAACCCGGCGTCTGATCTGGCTCCAAACTGTTTGCACTGCAAATAATAGTTTTAGCGTAAACGCGTTTATTGGGAAAGAATAACAGATTCTCCACTGTAGTTAATTTACAAACAGTAGATTGAGAAGACTATGTAGACAAGAAAATGTTTCTTTTAAACGGGACAGAATTATGTCTTCCCCACTGTATGCTGTGGATATTTACCCTCCCAGTTTGTTAGAACCGAGCCAATAACTCATCACTTGACAATCATTTTGCTAGTTTTTTCTCATTTGATTCGTTTTATATCGTTCCGTAAAGTGAATACAAGTGAAGCGAAGTCTTTGATACAGACTATTTCCAATCTCTTCTCCTGGAAGATAAACTTGATATAGTGACAGTTTCATTTAAATCGCCATCGTTCAGAGACTGCATATGATATTTATTATTTACAGTAAATATTGCATGAAGTCGACATGAAATAATAGACTCGTGAGCGATCATTTATACAGTGGAGAATCTGTTATTCTTTCCCGTTTAAACGCAAACGTACGCAAACGCAAAACACTAAAACGTAGAAAAGTACAACTTTTTGACAATTCTGATAATTCATCTTTATCTTGGTGGCAAACAGTTTGGAGCCTGATCAGACGCCGGGTTACCCGGCGTCTGATCTGGCTCCAAACTGTTTGCAGTGAAAATAATAGTTTTAGCGTAAACGCGTTTATTGGGAAAGAATAACACATTCTCTACTGTACTGATTGTTGCTTGATGCAGGATTGGAATACTACAGAAAGTTTCTATAGGGTAGAAAATGACTGGGTTATTTTCACTAGGCATGGTGCCGTCCAGTATCCCAAGAGATCACAAAGCCTCTTCAGTTTTGACATTGTTTAAAACACGATTCTTTGTATCTTTGGTCATAACAGACTAAATGAGCAACTCAACGTGATTTATATTGTTATATTATTCATGTCAAATAATACAGACAGTGTAGGCAATAAAGCGTATATCAAATGCGCTGCACTTTGTCGCAAAAAGACAGTAATTGATAGTTCACCTTTTCCTCCGTTAAAGATATTTTCTCAGTCCATTGATGGACTCTCTCTCTCTCCCCGCATTGTTCTCACTAGGCGTGAAAATACAGGTTAAGCAGGAGTAAACTGTGCTAAGCCAATGTCACTAATCTAAAGTTGTCTAGAGAGGCCTTGAATAACTCAAACTCGAGGTTTGATTTCAATGGTTTTTTCTAACCAAACTAGCAAATTCAAGGTACGGGCCTCACATGAGACGCTTCAATGAGTATACCCCTAGACAAGATAACAGTAACTGCACAACTTGCACAGGGCTGTATGATTTTATACCTGGTTTGGTGTAACCACCGAATGTAGGTAAGGAAATGTCTCAAGAGCTGTAAAACATAATCTGCTTCTGACAGTGTAGAAGACGTTATCATTTTCCAAAGGTCATAACAAAGTGTCAAGAGCCTAAATTACGTCATAGTAAATGCGGTTTCATTCCAATTCGTTAAAGTGCACACCCTGTCGACTTATTAGGCAGCTTTTTTAAAGCTACTACGATTTAGATGCGAGGCCATTTCCGGGCGTTGATAGAGGCCACCAAAAACATGGCAGTAAGGTGAGTCAAGTTTCGATTTTGCTTCAAAACAGTAGTTTTCTGCTGTTTTTCTAGAAATCGGGGAATGTAGTTCCACGTAAAAATATCCAGTTGATGAATTAGTTATCATCGTATGCTCTATGATTGCGATGTGCCGCCCCAATTTCATTCAGCGCAAATGTTACACGAGCAGTTTCAAACCGAAAGTGATCAAAACATCAACGTTTATGTGCATAAGAGTGTAATGCACGTATTAAGTATGCATCTAACGCAGAGATAAGGTACACACGAACAATATTGACTGTTTGGTATACGTTATGTGCATCGGAACACGCAACGTTGGATAATATGTGCCAATTTTCAAAAAGAGGTGCCTTGGAGGCTGTGGGGTGCCTGATAAGAGCTGAGCAACCTACTAAGAGAAGGTTTTCTGTTGAACAGATCAAGGGCTGATATTGTCAAACATTGCTTTTGTCAGAACGTGTTGTAGTTGCAAACCACGGAAATCTGATCGCAAATTGACGTCACGTTATTAAGACAATCGCCTCTATCAATTCAATACCAAACGTTGATCATCTATTTCTATACCATTAATGTAACAAGGTGGTACCTTTTTGACTGCGTGGTCACCTTTTGTCATGTATTCAAAATTGAATGTTGACAACGTATTTTCCTTTGGGCATGCACAATTTATTTTGGACTCTAATGGTAGAAGCTTGTTTTTCACCAGTAGGACGCTTGTTTCATTTTTCTTCCCACCCATGAACCGTAATTGTTTCCCCCAAACAGTATTTTCCAAGCCAAAAGAATTTCAAGCTCATGTCACTATACCTCATGCATCGTGTATCAAAACTGTTGAACCTTTTCACGATATCTAGAAAGAGAGTAAATACTACATTATTCAAAGGAAACTTTCCCTCTTTCACAATTATGAAAAATAAAGGTATTTCATTTGTTACGCCTTGCTCTTCAAGCACTGGCAAAACACTTTCAAGTAGGTCCTTTATACTTTCTTGATTCGGTGACTTAGTATCTGTTTGAAAACTATCATCTGAGCTATTTTTCATATCTATGTCACAAAATGAGTCCTCAGAATACAGATATGTTTCATCGTCTAAACAAGTTGGTAGTGATTGTTTCTCTGGAATCGCCCGTTGGTATGTCTGCACTCTTGTCAAATAATGTTCGTCTAGTTTGTGTGCTATTTGTGCTCAAATCAATTTCATCGTTTTTAGATATTGGGGACAAAAATCGAAAACGCTTTAGATCTGGTGAATATTTACTGGCACTTTTGATATTTTAAATTGTCCTTTCAATCTTCGCTAGGGTACTTCTTAGTGGAATATTTGATTCAGCATATGAACATTTGATTTGAGTGGTATAGCTGTGTCTTCGATGTATATATCTAGGGGTTTTCTTCGCCAGGAACAGACATTTTCTCCTAATACCCCGAAACACACCCATTTGAAACGAAAGGACAATGTAAGTGGTCTACTGCTTCTACATGTATGTCATTTTTCATGAATTGTAAGTCATTCATGTATTTGAGAAGTTGTTGAATCTCACTTGTGTACAAAATACAGTACATATTTAAAGTATACTTTCCATCTATTTGCAAATCAGAATGTTGTTCATAGACCAATTTGCTAACATCAGACCTCTTCATTAAGATTATATAAAGCCGTATTATTCCTTGGAACTTCACTTGGAATCATGACAGGTCATGGTTTAGATGAAATATAGCAAATTTTGACAATATCATCCCTAAATCAACCTTCTCTTAGTAGGTTGCTCAGCTCTTATCAGGCACCCCACAGCCTCCAAGGCACCTCTTTTTGAATATTGGCACATATTATCTAACGTTGCGTGTTCCGATGCACATAAAGTATACCAAACAGTCAATAGTGTTCGTGTGCACCTTATCTCTGCGTTAGATGCATGCTTTATCCGTACATTGCACTTTTATGCACATAAATGTTGATGTTTTGACCACTTTCGGTTTGAAACTGATCGTGTAACGTTTGCGCCGAATGACATTTGGGCGGCACATCGCAATAATGGAGCATACGATGATAACTAATTCATCAACTGGATATTTTTACGTGGAACTACATTCCCCGATTTCTAGAAAAACAGCAGAAAACTACTGTTTTGAAGCAAACTCGAAACTTGACTCACCTTTCTGCCATGTTTTTGGTGGCCTCTATCAACGCCCGGATATGGCCTCGCATCTAAATCGTAGTAGCTCTAAAAGAGCTGCCTAATAAGTCGACAGGGTGTGAAGTGGGAACAAGTGAACTTCACATTGAAAAAGGTATACGAATGCAGCTGATTGATGCACAGGTATTTGACACATAAATCTAGATCTAGTACCAAAATAGTTGTATTTGTTTTACTAGACTAGTAAATAAACTTGTTTTTGTAATAGATCTAGATCTATGTGTCAAGTACCTGTGGATTGATGTAGACTGTAATATTATTGGAACCTCAGGCTATCTCCTATCAAAGCTAAAGGCTGCCTGACTTAACTATCGTAGGTTTGTGATCAAGGTACTAAGAAATAAGCTGCAACGCGAGTCGTTGTCGTATTTAATTGGTTTAACCCTTTACCCCATAATTTATCTTTAGATTTGAACACAGGTGACTTAAGGCGCCTTAGGGCACATTCGTCCTTACTTTCAGTCTGCTTTAAGGTACAATCTGCTATAGTGATATTGGAAAAGTTCTCATGTTGCACATTCATTACTGTACAAAATGGGAATTTTTACTTTAAATGAGGAGTGGTTTAACTCCTTAAAAAGGCGTATCTATGGAGTAATGGCTAACAACTATTACAATAATTAAAAGATTGAGATCTTTATTCTCACCCTCACAAGGAGAAAGCCACTTGTACATTCAAGATTGCACGGTCCCTAATCAGTGCCACGGACGGAGTTGCAACATAATTGATGTTTTCTAACTTTTCACCGCCATAATATCGTATTCTTTAAAACTGTAGTCTGCATGTTTGTTTCAAAGCTGTACATAAGGTTAAATGTCTGAACACATATCCCAATGTTTATGAAATAATTGAGACCTGGATCAGACGCCGCGTTACGCAACCTGTGATGGAAATCCAAACTGCAAATTCGACTGTATGATCGTATGGTGGTGTTAGGGTTAATCGATTGCCTAAAATGCTGCGGGCATGTGACAGAGAACGGAAACTAGTTTACTCTTTAATGAAAGCTTTAATGAATTAGGTCATCTAAGACGGTGATAATGGAACAATTACAATGATTTTTAAGATTGATTGTTCTGAAGATGTACATGTACGGTGTATCGAGCGACTTCAGTGATTCTTAACCTTGCTGGTTGGGATACACTTGACACGACAATCTCATTTCATGTTTTCATGAAACTAAACGCAAGATAATGAAAAGATTAAAAAAAGTTAAAATGCGGCATTGCAATTTACAATTCTAGTATAGAAACTATTAATGTCTACCCGGTGGTAGTTAAATTAAAGGTGATGATGGGTTTTTTGATGATATATGTCGTTGAGAGTAAATATTTCTGTTGGCGTCGATACCTTTGTAAATTTTACATGTAAAATTGGTATTTTTAAAAAATCTTTTTGGAACGGGTCAAACGACGACTTACTCAGATTCTAATCTGGTTCCACACTACAGTGGAGAATCTGTTATTCTTTCCCAATAAACGCGTTTACGCTAAAACTATTATTTGCAGTGCAAACAGTTTGGAGCCTGATCAGACGCCGGGTAACCCGGTGTCTGATCAGGCTTCAAACTGTTTGCCACCAAGATAAACATGAATTATCAGAATTGTCCAGAAGTTGTTCTTTTGTACGTTTTAGTGCTTTGCGTTTGCGTACGTTTGCGTTTAAACGGGAAAGAATAACAGATTCTCCACTGTATTTATAAAATAAATCATTGTTTGAATCCATTATCCCATAAATGCGCCTTTTTACGCTTTGAACTTATTCCTCTACTAAGCAAAACAGTTCCGTTTCATACAGTATTGAATGTGGATCATAATAACTATTTTCTATGTCCTAGCAGAATGTAGCTTAAGCAGGCCGAAAGTAAAGCACAATACGCTTTCTGATTACTTTCAACCTGCTTTTAGTAGTCATCTAGAAACTAGAAACAGTAAAAGTATCAAACAACTAGTTAACCTGTCTAAATAATTGTATGTATTTAAATTAAGAAATACAACACAACAAACTTATATTGATTAATAATAATAATAACAACAGTTTTTATCCTAATGAGTACTCGTCTATCTCGCAGTCGTATTTCTATGTAAACATTAAAACCTACACTGTAAATGGTTATCATTAAAACTTACATGTCCTACTTTTTTAGTGTATAACATCTGTACTGGCTATAATTATGCCATTGTGCTTTTTACTTTTAATGCCAAATAAAGATTATATTATGTTATGTTAATTTAAACGTATTGTGTTAATCACATACAAGCCTAGTGATAAGTATACTCGTCATTACATGTACACTGAACAAGTTTACAAGTTTATTAAGTTAAGGCCTTTGGCTACCGGAAGTCGGTCTTGCGGGCGAGCGGATATGCGTCTTGACGACACAGACTGTTTTCGTACGTGTTTATACTAGAAAATTTATATAAAGGAAATTTTGATACGAAATTAGTATAATCCTTCATAGCGCAGTTAGTATAGTGGTTGACTAGCAATCAAAAGGTCATAGGTTCGAGACTCATCCGATCCAAATATTTTTTTTAGTGTCCGATTTATTGACTTGTCAATCCATAACGCAGTAATCAAGAGACATGTTATGTTTAGTCTTCGTTGATTAGAACTAGTGATGTTTACGGTCCAAGTATATGTCCACTTACCTGTACGTTTTAGTTTAATGACTTACAAGTCAATTAAATCGGTATATGCCCCTATTCCACACCGACTACGAATCCCACGAATCGCTACGAATTGGAAAATGCTAGGATTCGTAGTTGATTCTTAACAGATTCGTGGAGTTCTTACCTGATTCGTAGTCGATTCTTGCAATTCGTGAGCGGTCGGGGATTCGTGGCAAAAGTTTTGAGCTGTTCAAAGTTTTGGCCAAGACCTCCACGAATGGAACAATGGGAAGTTAATTCGTAACAAATTCGTAGTGCATTCGTAGGATTCGTAGCTGATTCGTAGGATTCGTAAACGGCTTTTTTGGCGTTCGTGGTATTCTTAACTCATTCGTGGGATTCGTGAGTACCAGTTTGATACATTTCTCCTGTAGCCAGGAGTCTGAGAGTCAATGCCAGCTTCACTCCGGTATATATTTTTGGTCTCACGTGAGTGTCCCTCATCTGCTTGGATGACTGACCTATGATCCTGGCATTCTTACATGTACATACAGCGCTCCCTCTCTATACAACGACACCACATGGGACACACACAATATGTTCGGAGGGAGTCGTTATAGGGAGGGAAACTTAAGACTTGGTTTACATTTGTAAACAGCTTGAATTAAGTTCAGACGCCGAGTAACACGGCGTCTGATCTGGATTCAAGCTGTTGTTCACTCGTCATTTTTTTCTATCAAAATGTTCAATATGTAAACTAGAGAAAACCAATAGACGATAATTTTAAGCAGGCGATATTGCAGCAGCAAAAATGTTAAACGTAATTGTCATGTTTGGGGAACTGTCGCAAGGGTCGTTGTACGGAGGGGTCGTTGTTGGGAGGGCCGTTGTAGAGAGGGAACACTGAAGTTGGTAAAGGTATTCTCATCTTCCACACTAAGCAAATGTTCTAGCGTTCTAGATGGAGTCAGCCACTGTCTAATCCAGCACCTTGTGGATCGTCCCCTTCTTCTTCGGGATATCTTCTTGCTATAAGCATGCAGCTAGCGTTGATGCGCAAGTTCCAAATTCAGTGCCACTGCTGCTCTATCTTAGAGTCAATTTCTGGACTGATGCCCGAGTTGAAACGGGAACAACAGTGCTCGCTCTCTACGATTGGCGTTGTTGGAGGGAGTCGTTAAAGGGAGGGAAATTGGCTTACATTTGCAAACAATTTGAATCCAGATCCGACGCCGAATAACGCTGCGTCTGATCTGGATTCAAGCTGTTTGTCACACGCCATTATTTTTTTCTGTAAAATGTCTATTATGTAACTTTGAGATAAACAGCAGCCAACAATTTTAAGCAAACAATATAGCAGGCGTGAAAGGTTGGACATATTTGTTTTTGGTTGGAAAACAACGACAAGTGTTGTTGTAAGGAGGGAGTCGTTGTTTGGAGGGCCGTTGTAGGGAGGGAACACTACATACCTTCAAGAATCCCACGAACCGTCAAGAATCAAACTTCATTCGTAGCCGATTCGTAGATGCATTCGGCATATTCGTAGATGCATTCGGCTTATTCGTAACTGATTCTTAGCGGTCGTGCAGTATTCGTAGTGGATTCTTGCAATTCGTACTGAATTCTTGACAGTATTCGTAAGATTCGAGCCGAATCCCACGATTATTCTTAACTCGTTCGTAGCCGATTCGTAGAGGGCCACGAATTGGATAGAAAGAAATGCCGAACTCCACGAATCCCCACGAATCACAGCATTTATCAATTCTTGGGATTCGTGGGATTCGTAGTCGGTGTGGAATAGGGGCAATACATGTAAACGATTTGACCGAACTATAAAGCCACACATTGAAGCTTATCAATACGCTAACCTTTTCAAGATCGATATTGCCCATTATAATTATGTTAAAACAATATAATAAACCTTGTATGCAATTCCATGAATAAATAATAATGCATTTTAATGACAAAGTTTTAATTCTAAGGTAGGTAACTGTATCTAAACAACAAATATCCCACATTTTAATAAGAAAATATGTTATTACAACAAATCCTGACTGTAATATTTTCTAATTTTTTCAGACTGACTAGTTCATCAACCATATATTTGAATAAAATGAAAACAAATATACATTGAATGAGTCAGTTTTTTGTAATTCAATTTTTTAGCATTTTGCAAAATTTAAATAGCTGATAACATCTTTCTGAACACCTTTATTCAAAATGTTTGTAGCTTTTCTTGTAATGAATGTTGTGGACTACTTATTGGGTGAGAATTATAGTCATTAGCTTTATTCATTTTTAAGAAAAATAAAATCATCAAAATTCTAGGTTTTTGTCAGAAAAAAGACCTTAAAGACAAACCACACGATAAATTTTACCTATATTTACACACATTGTTTCTTAGGCTATTATCATTCTTCATGAAAAGTTTCATAACAATCGTATGGAAACTACGCGCATATGCGAAGTACCTTAAGTCAAGGCCCATCTGGGCATGTGACATAGAACATGTTTACAACATTGGTTATATAACAGGAAGAATAGTGCTTAACCCTTATCATGCTGGATTGTCGTCTGCTTTAAATGTGTCGTCCGCAAAGAACATCAACATCAAAATTTAAGCTGGAGAAAATTTGAATATGAGTGCCAAACAGTTTGGATCCAGATTAGACGCCGTGTTACACGGCGTCTAATCTGTATCCAAACTTTTTGCAAAATCTTAACTATATGCAAATAGTGTACATGTAGACCCTGACAAGAGGGCTCCTACAGGGGTCCTCTGTTTAGGGTCTATAATGTTTGCCATTTTGCAATTTATTGATAAAATCAATCCTTAGTATATAAATATGGACTAGACTTAATTGGAAACTGAAATTGTCCATTTGTGAATTCAGGGTGAATGTGTTAACATGTACATGTATATAGTTTGGCAGTTAGAATGCCCAGGTGTATACTACCAACACAAGTGTAATTAATCTAGGGCATTTTAGCCCCGCATGTTGGTTTCTATTGAAAACGTTTAAAACAAAGAAGGAAACAATACGGGCATCAATGTAAATTAAGTTACACTGTTGACATTGAAGAAGAGATTGTGAAATATTATTTGCCCCAGACTAATAATCTAAGAGCGTGAAGGCAGTATTTTAACCTTTGGTACATAAGGCACTGTTGTTCTGAGACAATAGTGTTTGAAAATAGTAGTATTTTGAGCGCCTACTATGTTGAACTTGTTGAGCCGAACTAATCACGGTCTAATGTAAAATAGTAACAAGTGGTTTATTGTTTAGAACCTGTTACTCACTCATGTTTAAGGTTGAAAATCCCTAATAAGATCGGGCCAATGTGGGTCAATATTGGAAACCCTACGGCGAGCGATCGGTCATTCTCGTCAACTGTCGACTCGTTCCTGCCAATGCTAAGCTTCGGAACTGGTCGACAGTTGGCGAGAAAAGCCGATAGCTAGACGAAATGGTTTTGGTCCGATCCCATTAGGGGTCCCCAGCCTTAAAATAAAACGTAACGCAATTGCAATTCAAACGTCCGATAAACGTAAATATCGAGAACAAATGGAGAACGATGAGTTGTGTTAACATATGTTCACCCTTAAAAAAAGTACGAATGTCATGCTTCGGAGAATTATTTTTACTATGCTCCGGAGCCTTTCCAGAGACTTTTCATCCAACCTATTTGTGAAACGTATTAGATTTTTCCTCAAAAAAAAATTATGATCCAACTATATTGCTGCGCACTTCACGTTTGGTTATCGATCAATCTACAATTGATAACTATGCTTTCCTCTTTGGTTGTGCGACGACAGACAGGGCTTAGCACTACATGATGATGTATCTTTAAAGCCGTCCTTAACCGGGAGAGTTATGTCGGATTTTCGTGCTTTGTTTTTTCTCTCCCTCTCTGTCGTACCCTGGACCCTTCCATGTCTTACAGTTACTCGTAACTACAGACTAGTCGCTTGAGTACAATTTGACCGTTGCCATAGTGGGTTATTTTTAACACGGACTTGAATGTTTAATTCTTTCCCATGTTACTAATGATCTTGTCATAGAATTTTTGCTAAATGTTTTACATGTATTTACTTACTGTGCTGGCGGTCTTTTTGATTGTGAGGTTGTGTAACAGGGTTTATATTTTATGTACACTGTTTGTCTTTATAGGTGAATATAGGAGATAAGTGTGAGGTTGGGCGCCCCTAAACCCAGGTGTAACCCCCCAGTGGTTGTTAATAATTAATTAATTTATAGTTAATTATTGATTGCTACTGACCGTACCAAGGCGGGCTCCTATATTCACTTTGCTTTATGTTTGTCTTGCGTGTTGTTTTCTATTTAGTGTGTAGATGAAGGAATGGTATTGTGTGTGTGTGTGTGTGTGTGTTTGTCGTGGTATGACTGTGTGTGTGTGTTCTGCTTGAGAGGTGGGTGTATTGTTTGTGTTACGTTTCCTGCTTGAGTCTTTCGTATTTATTTCCACATCAAAACTGTTTTTGTAAGCTTGAGAGCTTTGTTCCGTTGGACAGTGATCCGAGAAACAATGGTTCCGACATGGTTTTGCCTCCTAAGCAACCAAATAGTAGCTAATAGGTCATTCTTCGTACTACCGACGCCCCGCCACACCCAGTTTGTCTTAAATACCAATGTTCAATAATATTGAACAAGAAACGAGTGATACAATCTAACAATTTAAGTGTTCCTGTCTAACAAAATTTCTTGTTGAAATTTGATTAGTAAATGTTTAGATTACAAATAAGTTTTAGCAAAATGATCTGAAATCACTGTAAATACATTAACATTCATTTTAACCCAATATTTCTTATATCTGTAAAGGAATCAAACAATTATATTCACAAATTAAATGAACACATGTTATAACATGCTTCCGAATATATCTTAATTTAAATCATTCTAATGTAGTTGTTGCATGAAGGGATGCCTAGAAATTTATCACAGAACTAAAGTGGTCCTGACAGTCTGAAAACATATATTTCTTTTGCCAATGAAGCTGGAGAAGAGTAACAATAAATCAATTGTAAGAAATGGTCATTTTCGAATTCTATTGTGATACAGTGTTCCCTCTTTACAACGGCCCTCCCAGCAACGACTCCCTCCTTACAACGACCCTAGCCGCAGTTCCCTTAACACAAAAAGTATGTCTGAAGCTTTTACTGCTGCAATATCGCCTGTTTAAAAATTGTCGTTTGCTGTTTTTCTCAAAGTTACAGATAAGTGGACATTTATATAGAATAGATATAATCATAAATGACAAACAGCTTGAATCCAGACGAGATGCCGCGTTACGCGGCGTCTGATCTGGATTCAAGCTGTTTGCAAATGTAAGTCAAGTTTTTATTTTCCCTTCCTACAACGACTCCCTCCGAACAATACACACAATATATGTCTCCCATTTGGTGTCGTTGTAGAGATGGACCGCTGTAGTTTAAATAAGACATTGTTGACTTGCAGTTTGTAACCGAAGTAGATTGTTAACATTTGGACTCAAAGCTTGTAGTAGCTTATCATGTTGGTCCGGATGGGGACGGGGACGGGGTTGGGATTGTTGGGTTGGGGATGGAAGTGAAGGTGATTGGAACAACAATGACTTTATAATCACTCTTCAATTATATTGAAAGCATTACCAGTAGGGTGGCTTTACTTTATTGTACATGTAGTTATGTGTCTTTTTCTCACTTTGTATATACATTTATATGATTTCTTGTAAAGCGCTTTTGAACGCATATTTTCTGTGTGAAAAGAGCGCTATACGAATCTGGTATAATAATAATAATAATAATAATAATAATAATAACAGTAGTGGTAGTAGTCCAACTGTTTGCTATATACATGTATTTTTTACTCTTTCGCTGCCAAATTAATCGTTTTCACCCCTTCACCGTTTCATTGTCGTCGGCTTCAATAATGTTGTCTGCAATATCGTTTCAAAGTTAAATTTAGGGCAGTATGACTTAAGACATTTAAAAAAGAATGTCAAAAACCATTTGGCTCCTGATCAGACGCCGCATTAACTGTTTACGCGGGGTCTAATCAGGATCCAAACTGTTTGCAAAGTCGCCTTTTGGCGACGTTGGCAGTGAAAGAGTTAACCGAGAAAGAAGAAATAGAGGATAATTGTTTTTTTCAGTATAAGATGGAAATTTAATCCATTGAGTGAACATCAGACGTTATATTTTCACGAGTGGCGAAGCCACTCGTGAAAATATAACATTCTGATGTTCACGAAATGGATTAAATTCGATTTTATACTGAAAAAATACAATTATTCTATTTATTTATGCTTTTTAAGCCACTTTTTAAACGAAATTATTCGACAATTGAGAAAGCGAAAGTAAATGATTTACCCCGTGTTGAGCCCCAACTTTATATCGAACACATTTTCGAAACAGTTTCCCGTACGATGACGTCACTTATTTATTGATTTGACGTCATCCGAATTACTTCGTTGCTCCCGAGTTTGGATTCATGCTCTTCCGGTGAGTAGTTCGCGACAAATCGAACTGCCGGAATTTAACGATAAGACACGATTGACTACGATTCTTGGGGAGCCCTACGGGGAAAATTCATAATAAAAGCGATTGGTGATAATCCACTGCAGTGGATTACCAAGTGATAATCCACTGCTATTTCGTGGTAATCCACCGAAAAGCATAAATAAAGAGTTATCCCCATATGAAAAAGGAAGTGAAGGACTGATTCGTTCAAGAAGGCCCAAAGTTTCGGTGAATTAATTGAGATCAATCCAACCCTTCACGCTCTGTATTATAAATGAGGGTTGTAATGACGGCAATGTTTTCATCAGCAGTTCCAATTCAGGAAGTCAAAACAAAAAAACCACCTCAGCTGCATAACACTTCAACCGATAATTACAAGAAAGAGGGGAAAGTTAGGATTGTCAACTGATGAAAAGAGAGGCATAATACTGTTTTTATTACATAAAAAACGATGAACGTAAAAGCGTGTGAGTAATTGTGGTAATTGGAAGTGCATCAGCGCAAACGGGAGCGTGTTAACCTTCCGCGTGTTGTTTAACCCATTTGTGCCCACGATCCCATTTATGGCATAGGTGTCCGGCTCAAATTTTGTTTTGCTACTGTAGTGCTAGATCTATCATATATAAGATAGATATAGCACTACAGTAGACCAAAAAAAAAATCTTTTTTTTTTAACTTTGAGCCGGACACCTATTATATATGGGACATAGGCGAACATTGTAGACTCTGATCAGACGCCGCATGATGCGGCGTCTGATCAGAGTCTACACTGTTTGTTCGTAGGAATTTCAATATAAAACAAAATGAAAATGACCAGGCATCCCTTTGATAAAAAATGGACTAATCCAAATCTAAACATGGAAGAATCCATTGGGTATAAATAGATTAATTGTCGTCTGCCAATTACAGTAAAATATAGGTCTCTAATACGACCACTTCTCTATTACGACCACTAAATTGTGTTTATTATCAGGTGTTTACGACAGGTGTTTGCAATAGTTACCACAAATGCCTCTGCGTTCTCACATGTTGTAGATCACACATTATGCTCTCTCTCTCTCTTTCTCTCTCTCTCTCTATCTCTATCTCTCTCACCTCCCCTCTCTATCTCTCTCTCTATCTCATTGTCATAAATATAAGTGTATTAGTTACGAACAATTAAATATGTTTAACTCATTGACCCTGTAAATGTTTGCTTCAAAACAGTATCATTCTTTATGACTGTTGAATGATGTCTTTGCAACGACGGACATTGCATACTCTGATCGGAAATCTCATACAAACGCTCTCTGATCTAGATATTCACTGATTGCAACAGATATAGAGAGAGAAATTGTTTATTATAGTGACATGTGATATTTACATAACAAAATACAAATTATCAAAAGTAAGCACATATGATTAATCACCCGGCCCCATGGGCCTATATGTCACCTTAATGATATAAATATACAAATTTTAGTAAAGTTTCAGAGTGTTAATTAATATGAAACATTGATCAGTTTTTATTATTCAATCTTGCAACAGTTTAAACGTTTGTTATAAATTGACTCAAATAAATTGATTCAATCTAGCAACAGTTTAAACGTTTGTTATAAATGTACTCAAATAAAGGAATTAATTATTGCAACAGTTTAAACGTTTGTTATAAATTGACTCAAATAAATTGATTCAATCTTGCAACAGTTTAAACGTTTGTTATAAATTGTCAAGTATATACACACATATATATATAAATTAGTAAGAAAGCAGATAAAGTGCAGTAGGGAGGAGACTGACGCTCTTAGACCTTTAGGCCCTATTGTAGAGTGAATCTCGTCTTACTAAGTATGCCTGTAACAGAAACTTTGCTGTTTTACGAGTATACTCAGTAAGAAGAATTTTCAATTTATCCGTATTAGAGCTCTGTATGTAACGTTCATTTGTTATTACGTTGCCAAATATCTGCTTTCGTACTTCCTTAAACTTTGGACAGCAACACAGAAAATGCAGCTCATTTTCAATAGAGTATATATGTACTCTTTATAAGTGCACAGTTTGTAAAGGACTAAAGTATTGTTATTAGGAGTGTTAATATCATGTGTTGATAGTTCTTGTTTTGTTTATTCAAATATGTTTCATATTTTGTTTGCTTTTGTTCCATTGTTAGTATACACTGCAGGGGAAAGGTCGAATCTAATGTTGTGAGAACTTGTGACCCGACCCCATTTCCTTATGTATACGGAAATCAAATCAGTTTAAACTGTAAACTGCCTCTGCATCGTGCACATGCCCTGATTAGTGTTGCCGAACAACTTGATCAGCTACACAACTACACGTCATCTGATAAGAGTCAAAATGTTTGGATATCAATTTTACTGCAATGAAATTTCTAACATTGAACAAATATATACATGTATTTACGAATTTCAAGCGTCATTTCTGATGTATAGGATAAAATGTTCAGTATGACAGCGGCTACAGGGGAGATCACGTGACTTAAACATTAACCCTTTTACTCTCAATGGCGCTTTAAAGCGTGTTTTCAAACAGTTTGCAGGCCCGTAGGAAGCAAATTGGGATGGGGGGGGACCACTTCTTCTCTAATATTGGCCACTCTTCATTGGGATGGGTGGGGGGGGGGGGGGGGTGGGACCACCGATTTTTGTTGTTGTCTTTCTCTTTGTCTTTTTTTGTTTTGGTTGTGCGCTAAATTTTGCGTAAATCAACGTCAGAAAAGCGTTTATTTGGTACAAATAAAAAAAAAATTGCTTGGTAACTATAACTAGCAAAATTATTGGTCTTACGGGCCTGGTTTGGATCCTGATCAGACGGTCCGTAACGCGGCGTCTGATCAGGATCCAAACTGTTTGAAGTCGTTTTGAAATGTCTTCAGTCATACTGCCTTATTTTTTAGATTTTGAAACGACATTGTGGACAACAAAATTGAAGCAGACGACAATGAAACGGTGATGAGGTAAACATCTCACGAAAATGTTGGCAGTAAAAAGGTTAATCGTGTGTGCCACACACAACTTCTTATGATCAGGCCCAAACTGTTTGCCGTTCAGATTCTACAGTGGAGAATCTGTTATTCTTTCCCAATAAACGCGTTTACGCTAAAACTATTATTTTCACTGCAAACAGTTTGGAGCCAGATCAGACGCCGGGTAACCCGGCGTCTGATCAGGCTCCAAACTGTTTGCCACCAAGATAAAGATGAATTATCAGAATTGTCAAAAAGTTGTACTTTTCTACGTTTTTAGTGTTTTGCGTTTGCGTACGTTTGCGTTTTAACGGGAAAGAATAACATATTCTCCACTGTATTACATCGTCATGATGGTGCAAGAAAAGTACATTTTCTAAATTTCATTGCATTTTGTTTTTGTTTTTAAACGGAAACTATTACCCCCCACTTTAAAAGGTGATTTGATACATTACCTCTTATCATGTTTCGAGTTTTTTTAAGACAGGTAACTACTTAAAGCAGGTTGAAAATAAACAGAATGCGCCTTAAGGGTGTATCAATGTCATGAATTTGGGAAATTTTCAAAGTATATGGAAAGACTCTATGATGGTTTTGTATTGAAGAGCTATTTAAGATGAATGAAAAAATAGAAAAAGTGTACATTTTGGTGAACAACAGTTGTCTCTACGGCCATGTAAAATTTACCCCACCCACTTCCTGTTATTTTGTCCTTTTCAAACAGCTCGCTTCAATAAAATCCATTTTAAATGAAAACAAATATGATAATTTGGTTTTGTGTTATTTATTTCCTTTCTATGGTAGTATTTCTTCATACAAAAACTAATTTAAGAAAAAAAAGGCACCAAATGTGAAATTTATAAAGCTCTAAATATCATCGATATGGTACTTTTTTGTAAATTTTGTAAGGGGAGAGAACTCTTTTTACTTTAATAACTCAAAATTTTCAACACTGACCTTTCAATTTCTTTTCATATTTTGAACTGCCTTACTTTCAACTGGTAGAATATAAAAAAAGTTTAATACTAGAACAGTTTCATTATCAAACGTTTTTAATTGTTTTCATAAAATAAAAAATCTAATAAAATCATGCCCTATACAAAGCATATTTTTGATATTCAAGGATCCATATTGTTCAAACCTGGTGCCTGCTTTGTCTACATTTGGTTTCTATATGTGAAAATACCACCATAGACATGAAATAAATAATGAAAACCCAAATTATCATGTTTGTTTTGTTTTGAAATAAATTTTACTGAAGCTTGTACCGCCGGCGGTAGTGGCCCAATGGTTAACACCTTGGACTACGGTACCAGGGGTCGTGAGTTCGATCCCCCGCCGGACCAGCGGTCTGACTAGGGGATTTTTTCTGAATCCCCGATGATGTACAGGAATGTTCTTGAGCAAGACATGTACCGCGAATTGCTCCTCTCCACCCAGGGGTTAAAATGAGTACCTGTGAAGGGTCTGAGTTGGTACTGCGGCTGCATTTGACTGCGCCATATGTTAGCAGTGCTCATAGGCAAGATGGCTCGATGATCAGGGGAGTATATGTACAGTCGGCTGAGCGGTCATTCGGACTGAAAGTAGACTTTAACTTGGTATATTACTTTTATTACTTTTTTACTCCGAATGGGTAAAATTTGAAAAAAACGTCCAAATTTGACATACCTTTTTCAAATCGCTGTGGCTAAAAAAAACCGTAGAGACGTAAAATGAGTATCCATGGTGTTAAAGGTTAACTGGTTTCCATTGTTTAACAGTGAACTAAATGATTCTTAACTGCACATTTACTGATGTGTTCCTTATTGTTTGCCAACTGATATCTAGCTGACAGTTTGTATCCAAGTGAGACGCAAAGTCACTCGGTGTCTGATAGCTATCTACACTATTTTACATTCGTCGACCCATTGGCGCCAACTGGCTGGGTTCTCCGATGATGTTATATTGGATTTGTCAACTTTTTAATCCGAGGGATGCATGGCCTAAATTTTCATTTTCGTTTTGTATTATATATAGAAGTTCCTATCGGTAAACTGTGTGGACTCTGATCAGACGCCGCATTATGCGGCGTCTGATCAGAGTCTTCACTGTTTGCCTATGTCCCAAATATACGGGATCGGGGGCACAAAGGGGTTAATATTTGTATACGAATTCTCTAACGACATTGACAGAACATTGAAGTTTGAAGCAGACTATATTCCAACTGGTTGAGGGTTAAAGGAAAAGCTGTTTTAAAACCCTTACTTAGTATTATGCTTGAATCGGAATTCCTATCCTTCGCAAACAGTGTAGACCTAGCTCTCTAAGGGCTACTGAAGGATCCCTCATATTAGAGTATATTGTATTTTCTTATAAAATTTTGAGAAAATATCCCATGATCGTCAATGCAAGCTAAAATGTATCAGAAAATAGTTATATTTGAAAGTCCTGTAAAGCGTTGAAGATTTCTTGTAATGTTTGTGCGCCGCCGCGTGGAGAAATGTTCTGTTCTACTTTTAGAATCTCGTCTTTCCACTGCAGGCAATGGAATTGGTAGTGAAAGTATATATTTCTTGTTGTTGTTTGAAGATCTACTGCGGAACGTTATACTCGCGTATTAACTATTCAGTACCCTTAATTACCATACAGGCACCAGAAGATATATCACCAAAATACTATCTCCGGACGAAATGAATGCCAGGGATTCCTGATCTTAACGCGTAGACACTTTATCTGAACTCAATGTGCAGGTCGTGCGGCTTGCGCATTCAGCGCACGTCCTGTGCCGTTTCGATACCAGACCGGTTTAATGTGTGTTAGGGGCTGGAGCTATTCAATACAGGGTGTCCCAGAAAAAACGGAACCCTAGTTCAAAGGTATATTTTTCCTAATGTAGACTTATATATTAAAAGATAAATATGCAGTTTTGTAGATATATGTAATCCATTTTTGCCCACGATCCCATATATGGGACATAGACAAACAGTAAATACCCTGATCATACGCGCCATTATTCGGCGTCTGATCAGACAGAGTCTTTACTGTTTGCTGATAGGAATTGTTTCCAATTGATTCAATTTGATTTGATTTGTTATGATTTTACGTCGCTTTAAACAGTATTTCAGTCATATCGTGACGTCCAGCTAATTACAGGTGAGGGAATTGCTTTCATTGAGAATTGATTCAATAGTTTTGACACAAATGTGTTTGGTGGAAATACAATAAAGTATCATTCTGTATAAGCCTCTATGCTGTTGAATATTATTGTCCATGCTTTGAACGTGTTATCGATTTCAAACAGTTAAGGCCATGATCAGAATTAGACAGTGATGTTTTAATCTAGCCACACTTTAATTGACAGGTTAAAGTAATGACTCGACCGTCTCCTCTGTGGGCTGACAATTAGATACTTTTGCTTCCTTGTCACGAAAGCATGTTCAACTTCATTCTCAGTCGTGTTGCTAACGACAAAGTGTAGCCTAAGGCTCGCTTAATAACATTTCAATTCTAGACTCGTTTGAGATCAGCTTGTCTTAAACATCGACTCATGACAGATCATATATGTTCATCTAGATGCGTGATTTATTCATGTTTTAACATTCTTAGATTTAAACATTATCATGGTGAATGTTTGTCTGCGTCACATTATCGTCTGCAACCACCCCACCTAATTTTTTTCCTCGGATACCTTCCTACTTTGCCGTAGTTCTGAGGCTTAATTGTCAAGGGGCTTTTTTTTCTGTTTATTAGACCGAGATTATTCCCTCTGCTAAGATCTAAAATGAAGGCAGGAGGGTGGTTTTGATCCCATGCGCAGCTAGTCAACGAATGGGATTAGCCGAAATCATCTTCCTGAGATCATCATCATTTTATCTCATCACCCCTCATCAATCATCGACGCTATATGACCTACTTTGTGTCGTAGTGCCGTAAAACCCAACTCATCCTCATCCATCCAAAGTTTTTAAATGTTTTATGCTTTGTTAAACTTTAGAAAAGTTGAATATGAGTGACAACCAGATAGGGTCAAGATCAGAAGCCGCCCGATTTGGCGTTTGATCTGGATTCAAGGATTCAAATATTAGCCAAGTCGCGTGCAGCACGAGGAGGGTTAATAAGAGCATGGAGATGGAACAAATACTAAATAAAGTGTACATGCCTTTATTATAAGATGGATGAGTGGATGAATGAGTTGGGTATTACAGTACTGAAACACTGAATAGATCATATAGCACCGATGACTGATGAGATGAGTTGATGACTTTATGATAAGATGGATGGGTGGATGAATGAGTTGGGGATCACAGTACTGCGACACTAAATAGATCATATAGCACCGATAAATGATAAGATGAGTTGATGACTTTATGATAAGTTGGATGGGTGGATGAATGAGTTGGGGATCACAGTACTGCGACACTAAATAGATCATATAGCACCGATAAATGATAAGATGAGTTGATGACTTTATGATAAGATGAATGGGTAGATGAATGAGTTGGGGATCACAGTACTGCGACACTGAATATATCATATAGCAGCGATAAATGATAAGATGAGTTGATGACTTTATGATAAGATGGAGGGGTGGATGAATGAGTTGGGGATCACAGTACTGCGACACTAAATAGATCATATAGCACCGATGAGTGGTGAGATGAGTTGACGACTCCACAGTGTGTGTGGTTGTGTGTGTTATGGTATGGCTGTGTGTGTGTTCTGCTTTAGAGATGGGTGTATTGTTTGTGATGCGTTTCCTGCTTGAGTCTTCTTTCGTATTTATTTATGATAAGATGGATGGGTGGATGAATGAGTTGGGGATCACCAGGGCTGCCATTTCTCCAGATGTTTCCTAAACCTTCGGATTTTTCCCTAGTACATGGACGTTTAAAGCAGACTGAAAGTAAAGCAGCATGCGCTACCTGCCTTCCTTTTAGCTCTTGGCCGTGGGGATAATCACAACACAAACGTACCCTATGACAATATACCTCAGACTATCGGCAAGGTAGGAAGGTCTGTGGGGGAGATTAAAAAAGTTGTAAAGAAAATTGAAAACACGGTAAATGTATAGAATCCAGAAGATCCATGTAAGTAAATAGAGTACATCCTAAATATAGTGCATATGTATGTTATTCAGTCATAGGATCAACTAAGACACGGTCTATATGTAACACCCCTATAATTAATTATTTACAATCCCAACAAGCACGAAGGACGTATGGCGTAAGGATTAAGTGCCTTGACCTCATTGGGGAACATGTTTGCTGTATTTTACCATTTCTCTACAGCAATATTGTCTGCGCCACAGTGACGTCTGCATTGTGTGCTTTAAATTAAGAATTTAGGCATTTTGAATATATAAACTTTGATTTTTATTGGATCAGACGCCGAGTTACTCGGTATCTGATCGAGGTCTAAACAGTTTGAAAATGACAGTGATTTCTAGCACAACAAGTATTTGTAAGATGCGTACCCCGTCCTCGATTATCATTTTCAGAATATTTGATTTTGTTAATTCTAAGATTATTTGTAGTTAGAAAACAATTATCAAATACTTATTTGCTAAAATACAAGTGTTGCAAAAACAAATTAAATGTGTTGCTTTGTTGACATAAATAGGTCTACAGTTTCATTAAGTTTGGAATTATTACAATTTCATTCCATTTTTTTTTTTACAGATCATGGTTTGAATGGTCTGGCATTACAGAAATGTGCTCTTAAACCAAATGGTAAACGCTAAGGGAAAAAGTAAAGTTTAAAGGTAAACAATATGTGGTACCATTACAAGTTTGCTCCCATCTAATATCGTATATTCGACGTATAGATACTTTGCCGTTAAAAGAAGAAAACGATAAACAAATATCTTCGCAACAAAACAATGCAGATAAATTATATTTTGCTTCGATTTATGATATACCTTTACCAAAAAAAGGAAACAAATATCCCAGTAATTAAAAAGTTTCATTCAAAACTTCTATTGTAAAGTTTACACATCAAAAAGGCATTTTTCCGAAGGGTGGTTTCAAGTTATTCGATAGCCTATTTTCCATTACTTGATAACGCTTTACCGGTAATCTAGAGCATTACCACTGACTGAATGAGGCACTCACTGGGGTATAGGCCGATTTTATTCAACTGGCAGGGCGGAGCTAACTTTTGGCAACAATAAACTAATTTACCTTTGATTTTTGGGTTGATAGGTATAGTTTCGTATTATATTGTTATTGTCCGATAATTTCAACTTGAGAAACAATTTATGCGTGCATCAATATCCACGTGCAATTGGTATATACAGTGCTCCCTCTCTACAACAACACCCACTGGAAGACAAAGAATGCATGTGTTGTTCGTAGAGAATTGTTATAGAAATATAAATTAAGACTTGGTTAACATTTTGCAAACAGCTTGAATCCAGATCAGATAACGCGTAACACGGCGTCTGATCTGGATTCAAGCTGTTAGTCATTCTTCATTATCTTCCTTCTGTCAAATGTCCATTAATATGTAATGTTGAGAAAAAACCGGTGGACGACAACGGTAAATTCCGATAATAAAAGAGCAAGCTGCCGCACCCAAAGTTGAAATTCAAAGGTCGGTAGCGATACTCCGCACTGCCAGGTCAATAAAATCGATCTTTATATCTAATGTATTTAAACGATCGTTCGATTATTTACAAACATGTTGGATTAGACGCTGCAGGTAGTCGGTGTCTGATCAGCATACACAATGTTTGCCGCTAGTATGGACGTTTCTTCTAATAAAATGTCAACAGTCTTAATGTGATAAATAATAAAATAAGACATGTCTTCCAAGATGATTTACTTACAGTGAAAAGATTAAGGTACCAACGTTCTATACACCAATTTATCATCTTCATGTTTTTAACAGAATGGTTCTAGAGCATTTCGAAAAACGTAATTATTTCCCCGTTTACACGAAATGGATCTCAATCGGAATGCAATAAAACTATAACACCGACACAGATTATATAGGAATATAATGCACTTCTCTTTTTTTCCTGGTGAAGTGTTCCGGAATTAAGCTGTGTAAATTGTATGCGGGCCTCACAATTAATTTGGTCCTACTAGAAAGCGAATATCAGCACGAGAATCACCGTTCAGGCAGATACAATTATCACGAGATGTTCTCCCATGTAAACAAACATCATCAAGGTAATAGCCAATAACACCCACATAATTGGCCATTAATAGCGAGGCATAATTTATATGAAACAATAGAAGACATTGTTTAAGCGAGTCTATTAAACTTTCTGTTTTTTCTTGGCAGAGTTGCTTTTTTGTGTTTGATACTAAACACAGATTACAGTTGCAGTCCATGACATTCAATTTGAACATTTTAATCAAAATCTGAAGAATAAAAAACATCTGATTTTGACCATGCTGTCTTAAGTGACGCTAAAAACTGAACATGAGTAGCAAACCACGTGACTGCCATATTGTCTCCTGTCGTCTTCTAAATATAGAGAGGAATACGAGGAAGGCCTGCCAAAATCAGAAGCGGAGGTAGGCGAACGTAAACCACACCACTTCAAAAATATTATATCTGCCGTAGTGCAAATCGAAATGGTTATTTACCATATTATAATCAGGTGTAGTTTGAAGGGCTATTTTCTGTTATGATAGCTTGTCGTCAACATTTAAGTCATGTCGCAATTTAAAGCAAGCGCAGTGTAATGCAGAAAACTAATTCGGGTCCGCTTTTGTAACTTACTATCAGAATGACGAAAAGGGTTTAATAGCTCTTTGTCAGGACATTCCTGTAAGGAAAAACTAAAGGCGTCAAATACGTTTTGATAGGTTAAAATACAAAAAAAAATTACGTTTCAATAACTCCTGTTGTATCACTACTTATTACGTATAACCTTTATTTTAAAGCTATCTAAGGGCCTTTTTCAAAGAAAATCACGTTTTGACGTGATTTTCTTTGAAAAAGGCCCTTAGAGGTCGAAATATTAGAAAAGAGCAGTATATATATTAATATTTTTTTAATTCCCTATCTGGACTATTGAAAAAGTTATTGTTAAAGTTATATTCAAACTATTAGACACAACATTGATAAAAACCTTTACTGACAAAGCCATAATGATGCACTTTGGCTTTAAAGAGCTCTTCAACAGTTCACCAAACTACCTGATACTGACAGTATGGTTGCTGCTACAAATACACCTGATCACATTGATCAACTATTCTCGTGACTGCTACTTGTAGCTTTCCTATGGCAGCATTTTGTAACATCGCACTATGCCGTTGACCTGTTTAATCTGCTTGCATGACGACTAACACTTAAAAATCATGTTATAAATTAAATGTGTCTGAATTTGCCTTCAATTTGTTGCTCCCGTCAGCGATTTTCTCTCTTTATAGCGTCGGTGCAATTTACCCGAATCCCTCGGAGCAAACATTCATCAGATGTGCGGTTTACACATAGCTTTCTTTTATCATTTTCTCCCAGGACATATAATCTACAAACAAAACATGATTGGACTTTTCCCTACAAGTAAGTATATTGTGGATACCTTATCAATATGTAGTCCATAAAGCTGTGGTAATTGGACTTTCATCAGATCAGCTTTGATAAGTTCTACTCTGACCTGATACTACAAACAATAAAGAAGTTTTCAAACAACAAGTCATGAATCCCTCGACACCGAACATCGTTACCTGTTTATACATAAGTTAAAGATTATTTTTAACTACATTTAAGTAACGTCCGTCTGTTCATATAAAATTGCTGCTGCGTTTAGTACATGTATTGTATTTGTACACTGATGTAATAACCAATTAGAAACAATGAGATCTACCGTTATACATGGTCATACAATTACTTATGATGGAAAATGTTACTAGGGCATACATGCTTGTAATTGGTATACTTGCAGTGAAAATCGAAACACCAAGGGCAGTTAAAAGCCTTTTTTCAGGGAAAGGGGTAGGAGTAGATGTGTGGGTCCGACCAAACCCAAAATACCTTAAACCCTAGCTACGAGCATACTCATCCTTTACAAATAGTCTACCTGTTAAGAGTACACTTGTCATATACAAATAGTGTAGATCCTGATCAGAGGGGACTTTTGATAAAGGATTGTTCTGTCTGTTATTTTGCAGTATATTGCAGAAAGCATCCTTAAATAGTTATACATGGAATACGTATACTTAAATGGGCACTGGAATTGTCCATTACACGTTTTAGGGGCGAATGAGTTACAACAGAGTGAAGCTGAAAAAAGCATACACCAACTTCTTTACACATGTGAACAAACTTGTTTAAAACTAGGTGACGTTTTAACATTAAAGTAGGGGACTTCCGGCTCTTATACATTACCATGCAACTGTACTAACATCTTGCTTTACAATGACTGAAAACCATATTATGTATTTGCAAAAAGATAAGAAATACTCCCAATTAACTCATTTACGCCCAGTTGATTCTTCCATGTTTATATATTGGATTAGTCTATTTTTTATCAAAGAGATGCCTGGTCAAATTTTGTTTTTCATTTTGTTTTATATTGAAATTCCTATCAGCAAACAGTGTAGACTCTGATCAGACGCCGCATAATAGGGTGTCTGATCAGAGTCTACACTGTTTGCATATGTCCCATATATGGGATCGTCGGCACAAATGGGCTAAAGCAAATTTGTGGCATTATCGTGCATATGGCATTCAAGAAATATGGTCGGTGTTAAACATCCTCAAGAATAATCACTGAATCTTAGTTTTCCCCATCGCTTTCTCTTCTCCGACCTAAGGTGGAGTTGATCTAAGCTTAGCACTTCTCCTCATACAGTTCAAATACGATAAACTAGACAGTCAGATAAGAGTTCCCCAATAAGCGCTTGCTTAACCCTTTAACCCATAGCCTGTTTCTAACATTGAAGACATATGATCACTTAAAGCAGGTTGAATGTAAAGCAGAATGCGCATTAAGGCACATTCTGCTTTACTTTCAGCCTGCTTTAAGCTTCCACTTGCTAGAATAAAGAAAATAATATTTATGATACATATCCATGACCGTAAACTATTTTCTTTAGTGTAGGAATAAATAATGATGTGCTAAAAGGCGCTTCTATAAGGAAAAGGATTAATGTTTTGCCTTCTCTGTATAGGGTTCGTTCCCTACCAAGCTCAATATTGTTTTCTTTGAAATGTATTGTTTAAACATCAATCGTTTTCCTAAA
Organism: Gari tellinella; assembly: GCA_922989275.2. Lineage (NCBI taxonomy): Eukaryota > Metazoa > Mollusca > Bivalvia > Cardiida > Psammobiidae > Gari > Gari tellinella. The sequence goes on from OV277858.1 coordinate 62,372,536, forward strand.
GAAATATGTACGTGTTTATGTAGGCACCTTGAATCTATTTCCAAATGTTTAGCCCAAGTTTGAGTTTCTGTCTCTTAAACATGTCACATATCAGCTGCCGTGAAACATTGTATGAAATATGTGATTTGCACTTTGGCTATAGAGGCTATGTAAACTACCTCACATATTCAACACATCTTTTGCCAGAATGTTTGAAAATAATGCATAGGTGATTTTAAAATGACGTTCATTAAAATGTCAGTGGCATATGTATCAATTTTATGTGACATAAACTATTTTTACTTCAGACAGATTGGATCCTGATCAGATGCCGACTTACTTTATTATAATTGTTCGCAACGGCAATAGGCTATGGCAGTGCCAGTTGAAGAGCTAAAAATAAAGAACGTTCTCTTCTTTACCCCTTTGTTCTCTTGAGATCTGAAACAAATACATGTACTCGGCGGGCTGTAATTCGACGTGTGCTTTAAAACACAAACTCCTTCCAATTCCCGTGAATGTGTGCGGATATCATACTTTAATGTTGATTACAGACCATAAAAATAAACCTTTAAATTAAGAAATGTTGAAAGGATTTTAAATTACAGAAGAGATTCTGGGAAACAAGACAGTGAGATAAAACCACATCCTTTCAATTCATTGACGTTACACTATGATTTTGTCAGAGTTAATCTTCCTAAACATGTCAGTTAAGCTTGTTTTATCATCTTATAGTGATTCATTGCATTAAATTGCATTGACCTGTTTATATCAATGACAAAATCGATTATTTAGAGTTACGGATGCAGCATTTTCGCAACATTGGAAACTAAAAACAAACTAGAACTGTCATTTATATCAACTGCTGTTGTATATTGGGTTAACAAATATTCAATATTGAATTAAATAATATCTTTCGTACTCAAAAGGGAAGTGCTGTTGTGGCTGCACGTGCTATGATGTATACATATATCGTATATATGATGTAAGTAGCCGCGCAATGAGGCCATTTTCACTATTTACGCAAACTGTGATTTTACCATTTCAAGAAAAACAAATAGCAATACAACTTTAGTTACAATCAGGCGAATAGTTGCTTTTATTACTATCGTCATTAACATCATCATCATCATCATCATCAACAACAACATTAGAAACAACAACTAAAATAGCATCATTAAATATAGATATAATAACTGCATAATGCTGGGTAAAAGTTATAAAGAAGACTACTAGTAGATCTTTCTGCAATAAGATGTCAACTAAATGTACCGTACCATAAAATAGTATTTACTTTTAAATTAGTAGTCACTGAACACAGATTTTCTGTCTATGAGTAGTAACTATTTGACTACCTGATGGTTAGTGTGATATGCAATAGAGACTCCAATACTTCAATGGATTGGCCTTATCAGAGTGGTATCACAGACAGTCTCTTATAACATTATTGAATTCCAAAGCAGCCAATACACATTTTGCTCTGATGAACAAGATAAAAGAAATTATATCCGGAAAACACATCTAACGAATATTTAGTTTGAGACAGAAATTCTCATTTAAGGTGGTTCGCGGGTCTGCTTATTCCGTGTCAGAAATCTTTGAAATCTTGATTAAATTGAAATATACCATATCAGGGGTGAAAAATCGTTAAAATAAAAAAAAAATGACAGTACCGTTTTTTTCTGACAGGACCTTTTGTCGAGAAAAGTTCCTTTTTTAATGAACGGGAATATTTTCTTTATAAACTAATATAACTCAATAATTTCTGTACATTCAAGTAAACTGTACAGAGACTATAAGATATTGTGCAAACAAAAATATTTCATGACATATTTTCTGGAAATATCAATATTTTAAAAAAGTCAAATTCTGAAAAAAAACACTAAATCTCAAATTACAAAAAATCTAGCTGTTTAACATACACTAATTTTACTCCTATTAAGTTCTACTGGTTGCAAATTTTTTATGAAAATCTACAGTGGAATTTACATTTTATACATGATTTCCAGAAATTCTGACAAAATGTTAACACAAAACGAGTAACCTCCCTTGTTTTCAACTTTAAAATGCCGCCAGCTCTAAATAATACCATAAGTCAAATCTGTAATAAGGGACCATTGAATACGGTAGCCTGTAGATCTTTAAAGGCAGGTGACTGCTTAATGCATAACAAAAGTAATGCATAAAAGCTCCTTTATGATCTATCTTTTAGCATTACTTTTGTCCTGTGTTAAGCTGCCATCTGTCATATAGGCTATAAATCCTCACAAAGTTTAGTTGTCACTTGACTATACTTGCATCTGATATTATTCATTATTACGTGACTTAACATAGCCTGTCCTTTAATCACTGCTTATGGATTGACTAGTCAATAAAATCGGACAATTTATTTAAAAAAAAAAAGTTTTGAAGCGAGTGGGAATCGAACCTAGAACCTTTGGATTGCTGGTCAATCTCCGTACTAAATGCGCTAACAGAAAAGACACTGAAGCAGATCAAAATTTTCTTTATGTAAATCATAAAGCAGGTGCCGCAAAGATCAGGTGAGAGTCGTCAGCATTTCCGGAACTCGAGATGCGGGCCGCCCGCTGTCGAACCACCTTAACTATGTTTTGACTTTTATAACATATCTCCAATATAATATACAAAACATTTCTAAATATTTGACAGAACCAATTCGAATTAATGTTTGTTATATGGATGAATATTATAAACATGATTGTTATCAGGGAACTAAGAATATTTTACCACATTTGATATCGAGTCAACACCGACAGATATCGTGTTTGATAACCTCATGAACTTCAAATGGTCAATTCCTGGACAAAAATTTACTATTTAGGGTAGTAATTTGTACAATTAAAATAATTATATTTCAAAATAACGGACAGTTCAAACATTGATCAAATGGATTATTTAAGAACCGATGTGATATAAATACATATGGTATATGATGAAAACATATAGGACATATGGTATCTTCACAGATACACTGCTTGTAAATGACGAGTATATCAGAGCTCCAGACAAGAGGGTGTTAACTGAACAAATCTAATGTTTTTTCACTTATTTCAGCACCAAATCCTATGGTGTTACTACTCATTAGAATTGTCTCGACCATAGGGTTTAATACAGAAATAGAGATATTTGTTTTTGAAATACTCCCCTTATCTAGAGCCCTGGTATATTTGTAGCTATGGTTGAAGGTGTTAAACTATGAAGTTTATGTATGCGGCTGACGCTTTACAATCAGTTTTGATCCAGAACAGTCAAACAGAAATCTATTATAAGGCTTTCGATTAGTAACACTTGCACTGCACACAATGTAGGCGACATGTTCGCAGCAGATGATAGTGTATGAGATAAGGGTACGTGTAAGGGTCTGTTGTCTCATGACACGTATCGGTATATACACTTGTACGTCAGGATATTACACACTTGGTTGTAATGAAGTGTTTAGAGTTACAAGTTCCGCACTGAGCAAAGGCTTCTGGCAATTTGTGATTAAATCATCACTAAACAGTAGAAGTGTTTCATTAAGTAGCGTTAAAACTGCTTAAATTTGATATTCACTCGATGGTTTGAAATTAAACAAAATGGAAAATACCCTAAGTAAAATAATTAGCAATGGTAATCTTTATTCAGTTATCTGTATCTCTGTTATTATATAGAGGATAATTGTTTTTTTCAGTACAAGATAGAAATTTAATCCATTGAGTGAACATCAGACGTTATATTTTCACGAGTGGCGAAGCCACGAGTGAAAATATAACAGTCTGATGTTCACGAAATGGATTAAATTCGATCTTATACTGAAAAAATATAATTATTCTATTTATTTATGCTTTTAAGCCACTTTTTAAACGAAATTGTTCTACAATTGAGAAAGCGAAAGTGAATGATTTACCCCGTGTTGAGCCCCAACTTTATATCGAACACATTTTCGAAACAGTTTCCCGTACGATGACGTCACATATCTATTGATTTGACGTCATCCGAATTACTTCGTTGCTCCGAGTTTGGATTTGTGCTCTTTCGGTGAGTAGTTCGCGACAAATCGGACTGCCGGAATTTAACGATAAGACACGATTGACTACGATTCTTGGGGAGCCCTACGGGGAAAATTCATAATAAAAGCGATTGGTGATAATCCACTGCAGTGGATTACCAAGTGATAATCTACTGCTATTTCGTGGTAATCCACCGAAAAGCATAAATAAAGAGATTTTTCCACAGCAAAAATAGGATTAACATTAAGCAAATGCAAGATTTCTAACACGTTATGGCGACATTTGTATTTCTGAAGGTAAATACAAGTTCAGTATCTAAACGACACTCTAATAGTTTACACAAAGCACAATTTATTATAATGTCACACGAATGGAAACACTCAAAACATTCTCCAGCAAAATTGAGGTATACGATTGCCGTGTAATTATCATTGATTCTAATAAACCTCTCTATTACGACATCTAAATTGGATTATCTTTCGGTGTTTTAGGATAGGTGACTGCTTAAAGCAAGGTGACAGTAAAACAGAAAGTTCATGTGGGAGCTTTCTGTTTTACTGTCACCTTGCTTTAAGCAGTCACTTGTCTGTTATACAATCAATTTATATCATAAGCCTTCGTTTAGGTGTCCGTAATAGAGAGATTTTACTATATGTTTTTTTGTCAGATTCAAATTGTTTAGTTCTACATCTTACTCAATGTTTCTGAAGTCAAAATACCTAAAATATAATTGAAATTGAGAGATAAAAGCAGACGGCATTGTTTAAAGCAGATGATATCTAGGCAGTGGGAGGGTTTAAAACCACGTTGCAACGGCAAAATAAGGTTTCACTGTTATTATCATATCAATAAGCAATATGTTTTCATGAAGTGATTAAAACTGTGCTTTGCGAGGTCTCTTTTTATTATTATTGATATACAACAAGCGTAAAAACTGAAACTGATTAATTTGTTTTTACGCCTATTTCACACATAGTATATTCAATGGTGTTGTACAATGAATGATAAAATAAAAATGAACAATCAATACAACCAAATTACACATAGCAGTACTATCTGTTTATAAAAAGAATACTGACAAACATTCTTGTTCATACATTCACTTAAACCACGCGTCATTTATAACATACGCCCGTCGAAATTTAATTGGATTCTTGGATACTTTTGTAGAAGGAAAACTTACAATAAAGTAAGCTGTCCAAGTACAACCTGCACATGTTAAGAAACGCCTGTTTTGGGTACAATGTAGCGGCAAGTACTGTATTGTGTATTAAATGAAAACTGCATGTACAGCTGTACAAAGTGCATATGATTTTCATATACACTGAATAAATTATCATAAGTCTTGCATGCAACAATAATACAGAACATATTATGTGTCACTACATAGTCAACACTTTAGTAAACTTGACAAATTCAGGGCCAAAACGCCAATGTACAGAATGCGATTTGGCTGGTTAATAAACTTGGCCTCCATTTTATGCTAATAGATATACAGAAAGTTTGTTTATTGGTGAATTTCAGATAAAAATTTACTGAAATAGAGAGCGGAAATCATCATGGAGCCGCTTGTTGAGAAATTCATATTTACATTTTTCATATACAATGAATATATAATTATAAGTCTTGCATGCAACAATATTTCAGAAAATATCATGTGTCACAATAGCCGACACTTAAGTTAATTTGACAAATTGAAGGGTCATAACTCCAAAGTGCCTGCTGGAATTTGGTTTGTTATCAAACTTTGTCTCATTTTACGGCAACAAGTATTTTCAGAAAGTTTGGAAAAGATCAAAATGAAAACTGTTTGAAAAAAGAGCGGAAACCATGGTTGAGCCGCATGTTGTGAAATTCAAGGGTCATAACTCCAAAATGCCTTGTGCGATTTTGCTGTTATCATACTTTGTCTCCATTTTATGGTAGTAATTTGTTTTCAGAAAAATTGATGAAAACTGTTTGAGTTAAAGAGTTGAAACCTCTGTGGAGACAAATACAAGGGCTATTACTCCTACGTGTCAGTTCGATAAAGCTGGATATTAAACTTTATCTCCATTTTATGTTGATTAACATTTTCAGAAAGTTTGGTAAATGTCAGAGGAAAACTAACTTATATAGAGAGAGGAAACCATTTCAAGTTCACGTTGAGGAATTCGGCATTGTGGAATCCATCCCATGATCAGAAATTAAAGGGCCATAACGCCAAAGTGCCTGTTACGATTTTGCTGATTATCAAATTTGTCTTCCGTGTTATGGCAACCAACAGTTTGAGAAAGATTGGTAAAGTTAAGATAATTTTTTTGTTAGAGAGCGGAAACCGTTTTGGAGACAAACTTACGGGACATACCTCATGCCATGCTTCAAGCAAAGTGGCCGATTATCGAACTTGTCCTGCGAGATTTAGCAAGAAACTTTGTCAAAAAGTTTGGTGAAGATCAGCTAACACTTTGAGTTAGACAGCGGAAACTGGTACCGCCCACCGATAGTGACGCCCAGATATCCGGACGTTCAGACGCTCAATTGGTGTTCCAATAATGCGCCCCGTCAAAAGATGGGCGTATAAAAAGGAGTATTTAAACAAAAAATAACAATTAATCATTCATTCATTTAACTTACTTTTACTCTTTTACTCATTCAAGTATCTATATTTCTATATCATCTATATTTCGTTTTGTTAAAACAAGACCTGCTTATTGCAAGTTCCAGTACTATTCATTTCCATCGAGAAACACTAGTAGTAGTACTCCATTCGAATAATTTTGCAAATTGTTCGGAGCAAACAAAAAGACACAGCAAACATTAACTACAAGCGGTATTATCAATATGCAAGCTTTACTCAGGTGGATTTGAATTTAATCAAATGGACTGTAAGGCAATTCTGTTTCAGTAAAACACCATCATGTCGCAGTTTTGATTAGGTTTGGGAATTGAGTTTCGTATCATAAAAATCCGTTTTGAGAAAAAAACCGAATGTAGTAGTTCACATCGGTTTAAGTTTCGCTCAGGCACACCATTCCCATTATAGTTTATTTTACTGTGTATATTATCAAAGTTGTAATATCTTTAATCCAATACATGTGACCAAGAGAACACCAATTCTATGAATGTGCGGTACTTGGCTAGCTCACATACATACAGGAATATTATATATCGTATTTACATAATACCAGTATCATTTCGTTTTTTCAAGTCGACGAAACTACCAATATAAAATATTCAATATCGTACAGCTATGTTTTTTGCAAATATATTATATAGAACAAAATCATACATTAACCGTTTCACTGCCATTATGACGAAGTAACCTGGTTAAAACAGTCACTTCCATACACTATAATTTTTCCTGCTTGAATGTTTCGTCTCCAAGCTTTTAATACTCAGGGTTGCAGATACAGGGAGTATTTAAAAAAAAACTAAAATTTTTATTTCTGCTTTAAACCATATGGTGCCAAAACTCTTTAGAATCGTTCATAGGATTTGAAGCTAAACTGAGTGAGAGAAAGTTGGCTTTGTTTAGTTTACTCCTCCTATCTGGACACTGGTACTGAAGCCGAAACGCAGACATTTACTTTAGTATCATACTGCAATGAAATTTCCTCACTTTTGATTGGCCAGTCGGACGTAGACGTGATCCGTGTACCATGTAAGCTATCATAGTTTCAGTATAATATTGACTGAATAATGAGAGATTCTTAGAGTATGTTTTCACACAACAAACAGCATCAACTGTTTATTACACATGACCCACATTGAATACGGGACAACACATTTTTAACGAGGGTGAAATTGGCCTCATAGGCATGACAATAAATTAGATATTTTAAATAGATTGTTATATTTTACGGAAAAGAATATCAAAACACAAAATAATGAGCGAAAAACACTCCTTGCATTAACCAGAAGATGGTACGACAATCTATAGTCATGACGACATCAATTAATTTTGACGTATCATCATATTATGTCAGTAAGATTGTGGCTTTTGGGGTGCCCGACGTGGAATTAGTGTTGCGTTATTAAAAATACCAAAATGGGTGGAAGTAATTATTTGAAAACGTAAAACTGGTAAAAACTTTTCGGTTTGATCAATTATTTATACAGTTTTTCCCCAGATTACATGAGGATTTATTCCCAGCTGGTAAAATCATGTAATCCTCGCATAACGGCTCGGGTTACATGATTTTCCTCAGTCGGGAATTAATCCTTACGTACCCTGGAAAAAGCTGTATAACTAATATAGTTCACTCAAAAGTACATACTACATGTAATAAACTTGTATTAAGCGATCACTCTTTGGAAAGACATGGATACAGGTGACTGCTTTATGAAGATAACATTACAATTCATACAAAAGCTTTAAATTCTCGCATATAACAACAAAAAGTAATTGTTTCTTAAATCTTGTTGTTGGCCTGAACAGAGTTATTGACTTTCAAAATCATATTATGCAAACAATCAAACGATAATTTGAACAACGTAAGTTCTGGTTTATCAAAGAATCTTTTTTGCCGACGATGAGTGTCTAATTGTCTACCTAGATCACTTAAACGATGGTGATATTGAGCTATAGGCAGAACAATATGCTTTTAATTTTAAATGTTTCTAGTAAGGTGTTATCATATTAAAATAGCTTGTACATGCGTGTACGTTCAATATAATTGACGATTATTCGACATTAATGTATGCCTGTATATACTACATCACGTACTGTATTGTTTTACTATTGCTCCAGAGCTTTGCTGGCCTAATTTAACACATCTCATTTGCAATATTTTCACGAATTTTCATCCTACATAATAATACACAAATACACGATTAAACGCGAAACAACCCGCGCTTCTTGGTTGTCGTTAGAATGGACATACATAACTACATTATCCGTCTCGAAGTCTTTCTTTGCGTTACAACGCCCAACCAGTCGTGGTTGAAATTTCAACTCATGACACAACACACAGGCCTTTAATGTATTAACGGTTGAATTCTTTAAATTAGGATTTTATCAGATCAATTTCACCTCAGTTGAGAGGACGCGCAATACAACAAGAATTTTAACCGAGAGCTCCTATTCTGACATTGATTTGGTAATTGGCATTCCTATCGTTTAGCCGTCTGCTGTCATAACATCGTCTTCTTCAACATTAATCTCGCCATCAACGCATTGAATAATATTTGGATCCAATTTAGGAGCCACTTGACGCGGCATTTGGACAGGGTACCCTTATTAAGGTTAATTGATATTTTAGAATCATTTAAACTAAAATTTAGTTGTTATGTAATCGCCACGGCGTCCGCATGGCGTTCAAATTCAGTTGGTAGTTTTAGTATAAACATACATGTTTATATAATTAGAAATGTGTACATTGTAATCATCTCATCATACAACGGAGCAAGCTTATATTGTTTTTCTCAGGGGAGACGAATCTGATGAATATTCACAACATATGGTTGTTTGGAGGCATAAACGAACAAAGTTGGAAATGTTCAGTGTATTATATACTCTTATCTGGAATCCAAATCCCCTAGTATATTCACGATATAAACATTTACAAGGCCAACAACCTTTTGTGTGTACAGTCAAACTTAGATATCTCCAACTCGCTTAACTCGAACTATCCGATATGTCGAATCATGAATTGCCTTATTTCAAGCTCGGTTTAGGTGAACATACCCGTGTTTCAAAGTTAAAACGAGGGGTTAGCCGCTTTTAACTTTGAAATACGGGTATGTTCGACTTAACCGAGTCGAGGTATCGATGTTCGACTTCACAAGGAATTATCATGACGAGAGCAACATAAATTGGATCATGAGAAAACGTTGAGTTACTAGGTCTTTGTAATATATCTAAATGGCAATAGTATAGACGATCTGTATAAGAAAGGCAAAAGGTATCTTAGCAAGCCAAAATGAACTTCAGCTAAACCACGATAACTCAATCACTTAACCCATTTATACCCAGTGGATTCTTCCATGTTTCTATATTGGATAAGTTCATTTTTTATCAAAGGGGTGCCTGGTCAATATTTTCATTTTTATTTTGTTTTATATTGAAAATCCTATCAACAAACAGTGTAGACTCTGACCAGACGCCGCATGATGCGGCTTCTGATCAGAGTCTACACTGTTTGCCTATGTCCGATATATATGGGATCGTGGGCACAAATGGGTTAAGTTAAATTTACCATTGACCACTTTTACACTTTTGAATATAGAAATATTTTATTTAAATTAGTTTGCTATATTGAAACACAATTTTAGAAATATGTGCTGCTTGGACTTACGATAATTCGAATATCGAGACTCTAGTGTGTATAGTGAAGAAGCCATTTGTACATATTAAATTCTATTTTATTGTCAAGACTGTTACTTACGTAGACAAAATGAGCTATAATTATTATGGTAGCAAGGTAGTCATAGCTTAAATCCTACTTTGCTTTATGGTTTCAGACAACTGGGATATTCATACAAGGTCAAGGACACTATAATACTGATAGAAAATGGCATACATTTAGCAGAACCAACTTTGTAACATGTAAATTTTGAACGCAAGTATCCTTACAATATCCTTTATATATGACTATTAATCTATATCCTACTCACAAAATAGTCTTATAAAAATGATATACATATTCTTATTTTTATATCATCGGTTGAAAATAATTACACCTGTTTACAAACCTGAAAACATAAAATATGTAGAGAATGTTTGTATTGCAGAAAAAAAATCTAATTAAACCATTCTCTATTGCACCATCGAAATGATAGTGTACTGTTACCTTAATTTTATAGTTGTAGGGTTAGAATAAAATTCAACTATCTAGTATATTAAAATATGGATGACAATATCTATTTGGAAATTTACCGTACAACAACATCGTTTTCATCAGATAAAACTGGTCTATTGGATTATAATGTTGTGCAATATTTTGTGAATCTTTCTAAACGTATCTGTAGTCTTTAAATCAAGCATCTAATTTCTACTACAGGGGCAAAGATAAATGAATAATAATATTCAGATTGATTTGTTTGTACTGTCATATTAAAGCAATTTTCACGAGACTTTGTCGGAGGAAACAGCACGTTAAATGCATTATTGAACCAAGTATGGGTAGATAAGCAATATTTGTAAATAAGTCAAAGGTACAGCTATTTGATTGTTGCTGATGTTGTGTGATATGTAAGATAGGCTCCAATATTCTTCGGCAATGGTCCTATCGGATAAATATCAAAGACAGTCCTGTCGATCTGATTAAATTCTAAGGAAGTCTTGTTTACAGTTAAAACAAAAGCACACACCATGCGATACGTAATGATGCCAGTTTTATATCCCCCACAAGGTACATTTTAAAATGTAGATTTTTCGGGTTTAAGGATTATTTTTGGAAACATCTTCGTTCACATTCAAGTAAATATCAAATAAAAACCTAAATAATACTAAGGGAGCTTTCAGTTTTACTTTCACGTTGTTTTAAGATGTCACCTGTCTTTGATACTATTAATTAGTCATATTTTAGTGGTCGTTGTAGAGAGGTTTTTCTATAAAATACTGTAATTGGCATCGTTGTCAAAGTAAAATGTTTGTGTGATTTTCTCAGCGCATATGATTTACATTAATGTGAAGTAAAAACTTGCACTGTAACTATAAGTTGGAAGACTATGGCTCTTACTTTCTATGTGGAACGTTATGTCCCACCACAGTGCTTATATGTTGTGGGAGACATACAGAATAATATTGTTCCGTAGATCTGTTCGTACATGGTACCAAAGTTAAGTTTTAGCTTACCTGAGCTTGCTGAGGGTGAACTTTTGTGAGCCTTGAATGTCTGGCGTCCGTCGTCCATCGTGCGACGTCAACAATTTTAGTGTTTACACTCTAGGGGCAACAATTTATATCCATCTCTCGGAAACATGCTCAGATTGCAAATGAATATAAAACCGCAGATAAGTTGGACCATAAGTTATGGTAACAAAATGTGTACGCGACACTCGAACATCAAATGAGTTCTATAACTGAGGTCAAAGGTGACTATCAAAGTGACATACATGTTGTATGCGATACTCCCGCATCCCAAGATGTACTCACATACTAAATTGGTATCTCTTGTCGACAACATATAATAGATATTTTCTCGACAAATTTGTTTCTCTTTAATTGAATTTAAAAGGTCATTGGACATCACATTGGTTCAATACTCACACACGAAATACGGCTTTCTAAGCTGGTGTTGTGTAGGAAATATCATCCGTAAGATGTTGATATTTTTCTTTTATTGAGGTCAAATGCCAAGGACAAGGTCAGAGTTATCTGAACATGACACGTAACTCTCTTCCATTCCAAGATGTATTCATGTATTCACACACCATTTGGTATCCCTAGCTGAGGTGGTATAAGAAATATGCCCTGGACGAATGGGACACACCCACAGTCCAAATCTGTATTTTGGAAGAGGGTGGTAATTTATAAAAATCAAGACAACATCTGCTAAGAAATGCAGAGGATATGTACTGAAATGTGTTACTAATAGAAAGGTGAATTGCAAGTTTCCGTTAATTTTTAGCCCATATGTGCCATTCTCCTAATTAAAGTTTAAAAGAAAAACAATTTACTTCTTACCTGTTTTATCAACTCTTGATTGCATTGGAACGTTTCCTATTAGCTGGAAGCTACTTTTCATTAACCTTTTAAATGTCAGATTTAAACGTATGATATAACAAAATTTCGTCTGCTAAAATTTGCAGTTTGTAATTTATTGCCCGATTTTATTTTATTAGGTTTGATTAAAGAAATATAAACACGTGTGTCAATAGGAGTTACGCGGCTTCTGATCAGGGTCATGGCTGCTTACATAGTGGGCGCCAGTCCACTATGGTGGTAAAAGGGTTTCGTTGAAGTTACGTGTTAGTTTCATCCGGACAGGTATTTCACCCAAAGAGAACCTTCAGCGGTTTATAATTATTGTCTTCCCCGCTGGTCACTGTTCTTTTTATCAACATATATAGCAGGTCTTAAATGCGACTGATGTTGTCATAGCTGATAACCAAAATGTACCTCTCCCAGTCCTACACAGACAAAGACTTAATAACAGCATAGTGAAAAGGATATTATACAGTGCTCCCTCTCTACAACGACATCCAATGGGAGACATATATTGTGTGTGTTGTTCGGAGTGAGTCGTTAAAGAGAGGGACAATAAAGACTTGGCTTACATTTGCAAACAGCTTGAATCCAGATCAAACGCCGCGTACCGCGGCGTCTGATCAGGATTCAAGCTGTTTGTCACTGGTCAATTTATGTATTCTATCAAATTCTCCACTTATATGTAACTGTGAGAGAAAACAACAAACGATAATCTTAAGCAGACAATATTACAGCATGCTTAAAAGAGTAAGACTTAATAATCCCATTTATGGAATTACGGCGAGTGTCGTTGTAAAGAGGGAGTCGTTGTTGGGAGGGCCGTTGAAGAGAGGAAGCGCTGTGATTTCACAGTAAACGCGTTTGTGCTGAAAAAATGTATGCATTGAAAAGAGTTTTGAGCCAGATCAGATAGCGGTTACCCGGTGCCTGATTAGGTTCCAAACTGTTTGTCATCAAGACTACAATGAGTAGTCAATAGTTTCAAAACGGTTGTCATAATCTACATTTGATAGCATTGCGTTTGGTTCTTTTTAAATACAAAATAATACTCTGCTGTGGAGCACACATTTGTCAGCTGAAAGTATGTAATACCGAAGACCCAATATCGTTTGGTTGATTCTACAATACTTTATATAAAGCAACTATTTCGTTTTCTTCTCCTTGGGCACCATGCGCCGGATTTATAACTGTTCATAGTTTGCATCTAGATGAGACATGATTTATCATCTAGATGCAACTATGAACAGTTATAAACCCGGTGCATGGTTTATATCAGCTCTATATCTCGTTTAGATCCAAAATGTTGGATGCTGCTCTTATGAAATTTTCTGGGAAAGTCATTCTGAGAATTGTTGTAGATTACAATCGGAAAGTGTTTTACGGTTTAACCAATTTGCGCCAAGTGGATTCTTCTATGCTTATATATTAGATCTAAGGGGTGCCTGGTCTAAATTTTCATTTCCGTTTTGTGTTATATTGAAATTTCTATCAGCAAACAATGTAGACTGTGATCAGACGCTGTATTATGCGGCGTCTGATCAGAGTCTACACTGTTTGCCTATGTCAAATATATAGAACCGTGGGCACAAATGGGTTAACAACGAAAACTAATATTTCTTTAAATAGCTGTGACTCAACCTTAGAAATGGCGCCAATACATATGTATATGTATGCTAGACAAAGCATGTGGTATTACGTCAAACTATCATCGGTGCAGCCTTAACGTTTGAGCTTGCAGTCTTATCGTTTTATGGAACATAGACCTCTTGTAACATTGTTCACTGTCAGGAAACAACCCATATGGAATACGACCTAACCTCAACTCTTACTATACCAGAACAAAGTATATATATATATATATATTAATTAAAAAAATAAATGATGTATTATAGGCTTTAAAAACACAATTTTATTTCTTCAAATAATGCGCGACGCGTTTCACTATAATTCTTTATTTCATTATTTGAAGAAATAAAATTGTGTTTTTAAAGCCTATAATACATCATTTATTTTTTTAATTAATATATATACAGCTTTTCCCGGTAGTTTCCGGCATCACGCCGACATTATTTATTATATATATATATATATATGTTACAGGGAATATGTGTAAACAGGGATTTCATGTAATCCCTACAATTTAGGGATTTCGTGTAATTCTTGAACCAACCAGGGATTACATGAAATCCCTAACATGCACTAGTGATTACATGTAAACACTTTTTTTCTTCAGTTTTACACATATTCCCGGGCCGGGTATTTGTAGCTTTCAGTTACAGGTTTCACCCAGAGGACTGAGCATTGTTTAAGCTTGATAGGCATAGGTCCTACCTAAACTTTTTCATTACACAGTGAGAAATGATCACTGCAAAAAAAGCATTGTTGAAGGATATAATAGTAATGTGCCGATTAATTGTGATACTTGGCGATAACGTCGCGAAGGAATAAATAATACTGTTATTCTGTCACAATTCAAGAATTAAGCAGTTAAATGAATAAATATCATATATATATACATTCACTCACCACAGATGACCGTACTATTTGACATGCTTATTTAAGTTTTTTCTGCAAACACGTCTACAAAAAGCTATAGAAACTGTTTGTTATTCACTTGGAAAGTACTGCTTTGTAAATATTGAACATAGAAAGTACGAAGCGTGCAGGCTACGTAGTCAGTTATTAGTTTCCCCTACCATGGTGATAACTGATAAAAACCACTACTAGGATTATTGCAATATTTTAGAAAAAGTACTGCTCTCCTACAGGAGACTCTCATCCATTTTTTAATCTTTCACCTCTGTAGACGAAGTCAGGTGACTTTGCAAACAGTTTGATCCTCAACATACCCTGCTCATGATCCACACTACCGGTATTGACAATCAGTTTGGTGTGTATTTTGTCATTGTCATTATGCTTTAACCCTTTACCTGATAGCATTGTTTTAGTATTGAAGATATGTGGCTACTTAAAGCAGGTTGATAGTAAAGCAGAATGCGCCCTAAGGCGCATTCTGCTTTACTTTCAGTCTGCTTTAAGCTATTAACTGCTAGAATAAGGAAAGTATTAAATATGACACATATTCATTACGGTATAATTTGGAACTATTTTCTTTGGCGGATGAATAAAATGAATGCGCTAAAAGTCGCTTCTATTAGGGAAAGGGTTAAACTTAACTTTACAGCAGTACTACATATAGTCCGGATACATTGATCTGACGTAGGTGACCTCTATTAGCGTAAGTTTACACTTCGTTGCATTTCTAAATGTAGCTTCGGAACACTTCGTTATCATTTCAATTAGAACGCACATTTTCTTCCACTTTTTTTACCCATATTTACTTTTTCTTTTAAAAATTCATACACCATTTATATCGATTGGAACATATTTCTCATTTAATTTATCGGTATTCGAACCCGGAACCACTCCGTTACAAATCCTTCTCTCTAAGGACCCACACATGACATATGAGATACGTCAAAGGTTTGTCAACTAGGTATATATCATGAATTGACGGGAGTCGCAGGTGAGGTCATCGATGATCTTACGTGAATTAAATCTCACTCTAAAACGCAACATGATGCTTTTCAGAAGAAACGATCCTGGATATAGTATTCTATCAACAACTTCAACGTTTTCAAATTGCTAAAAATGGAATTACAATCCAATGAAAATCACAACTGTAACAAGATTCACGTAATTAATCGAACGTTTTCCGACAGTTTACGGACCGCTGTCGATTATTGATTTATACTGCATCATCTCACTTTAATATATTCATGTATAAAGTTCAACGTCAGTAAAATCTGCTCTGACTATATCACATGCTCAAAACAAACGGTATTACGGCTGTTAAAGGATTGAACTAGACAATAAAAGGTTATATATGTTTTAAACAATTTTCGTCTGCTTTTCTTTCTCAAAATTATAACTTATGTATTTTGACTAAGATATAAAATTATCTAACGGTTTGCAAATAAAAAATGTACTCGGGATAATACAATATTGGGGTTAAATTCGATTGATGTAATTTTCTACACACCGGAATTAATTAAATGGCATATCTCTTTGACAAAAGCACTTCAATTTTTTCTCTTTAGAATTTCTAACCAATTGTATCTTGAACTACAATTGAACCGCTACATTTAACACTTTCACTCTCAATCGCACTTCAAAGCGCGTTTGCAAACAGTTTGGATCCTGATCAGACGCCGCGTCACGCGGCGTCTGATCAGGATCCAAACTGTTTGACACTCATTTTGAATTTTTTCCAGTCTTACTGCCTTATTTTTTAACTTTGAAACGACATTGCAGACATCAAAATTAATTTGAAGCAGACGACAATGAAACGGTGAAGCGGTAAAAATCTCCCGAATAACTTGATCATGAAAGGGTTAAAATAGAATATAATGAGTAGCCACATAACATAAGCTTAAATCGACAAAAACATTTAGAAGAATCGTATTGAGTCATAAATCAAATGTTAAAGTAGATGATGATAAACCATGATACACTTTTATAAAACTTTGAAGTTTAACCATTCCCTTGAGCTTTTCAGTGTTTCTTAAATATTTCCTCTTGATATGATTGCTTACGTAAAATTCAAAGTAGACTTGATATATATTACGCATGACTCTCGCTGAGTTTCAGCAAATCCCCATTTAAACCACCGTTAAATGCCGCTGTTTCTGATACTTAAACGAATACTCGTTTATTCCTCCTTTTTGGTCTCGTGCCTTCAAATCTGTTCGCATGTACGTCTTGTTATAAAGGCTTGAAATAAAATTAAATTTGAGATAAATTTTTCATTATTTATTGTTCTAAATGGTATGGTAAAGTTTCGAAAAACTTGGGCAGATTGTTTTTCAGAACTGTTTTGTTTATCTTGAAGATTTCTTCCAAAATGCTTCACTTTTACAAATGAATGCTTATTGTCCCAGCCTTGTAAAGAGCACCATTAAATGTCTGCCTATTTTATTATGATATATTGCTTTCCTATATAAGTAATATCTTCTTCTCTATATTTCAGAAGAATGTAAGGTTACAGTTCACAAAAATGGATTTTCCAAAACAAAACGTGGACTCGTGTCTAAGAAGGTTGGGTTACGGAATAGTCCATATCCGATAAACCTTATATCAGGAACCGTTTATTTATTACCCATGGAGCCGCTGCGTACAAACTGTATAATAATCATGAGAGTTACTGTCTAAAGCAAAGGTTTTGCACTCCGGCTTAATTACCAGCCGCTGGCAGCAGTGATTCCAATATATCCCGCGCACCACCACTACTGGGAAAGGAAAGTTTCGAGAAACACTAGAGCTTAGATAATTAACAGATCACCTGTTGTTTGTTCTGTGAAGTGACGATGGATTTCCCCTGGTGCAACGCTGTAACTTGGAGTAATTAGGAATATTAAGGTAAGCATGAAATGTAAGCGCCTTATTGCATTAATGTTACATGAGTGAAAATTGTAAGATTCATTTAATGATGTGAAAGAAATTACATTATTAACCTTCTGCATGCTGAGTAGATATTTTTTTAAACCTGCTGCAAACAGTTTGGATCCAGATGAGACGCCAAATGACTAGTAAACGAGTTACTCAAGCTTCTCAGTTTGATCAAATCTGTTTGATGCGTATGGTATTTTCTAAAAGAAAATACAATACAAATATTAAGTCTCATTACTCTTACAGACTACACATTTTGCAGACGACAATTATATAGCAAGCTTCGATTATTTACATGTTAACCCTGCTATAACGATTAGGTTGCTGAGTTCTTATTATCGCTCAGTACGGAATGAGACTTCTTAAAGCATGCTGATTGCAAAACAGAGCTCTTCTATAATTAGTTTTGGCTTCACGTTCAATCTACACTAAGTTTCAGTTAGGAAGACGTTATTATTTCCGTTTTATACAATAAACTGAACAAATGTACTCTATATTGTAGCAGACGGTAGCTTTAAGCAGGTTGCAAATAAAGCAGACTTTGCCTAAAAGCGCATTCTGCCTTTCTTGCAACCCGCTTTAAGTGGTTACCTGTCATCAAATCTAGAAACAGATTATTGAAATGGGGATACGTGTTCATAACTACATGTATTTGTATTCTAGTGGCGGATATGTTCCACGGTGATCCACTTTGCAAACAGTTCTGGTCTTGTTGAAACGCCGCGTAACGTGGTGTCTTATCAAGATCCAAACTGTTTGACACTCTGACCCATTGTTGAAAAGAAATTAAGAAAAATCTATTTTCAGAACTAAAGCAGACGACAATAATTGTTACAGACGAAAACGTTACCCAGCATGCAAAGATTTAATGATGGGTTCTCTTATCGGAACAGAACAGAACATATATTTTATTGACTTGTACATAGTACATCATCATATACAACATATAATATCAGTTATATCTTACAGTATATTCATATATGTAAAGATATAACATTTGAAAATAGTCACGCTATTTCAAAATAGCTTTGCAAATAGAGGATGAATAATTAAGTGTTATGTGTTATACTAAAGCGTAATGATAATGCAGCTTTAATATATCTTGCTAGATATCTTGCTTATCTTATAACACTACTCTGTATAGTTTAACGTCCATTCTCTATGGTTTTATTCTCCTTATTAGTACTTTCGATAAAAAGTTTGCATCGTGTAGGAAATCATTACATACGGAATACGTTGACAATATTTTAAGGCAAGTGACTTCTTTTACACAAAAAGAAAACACATACCTTACAAATGGGTTATTGTTCTGTTTTAAACGTCCCTCTGTCTGAAAAGGTGGTAACACATTTTTAAAGGATTATTGCTCATAAAATTGAATACCATGTGTGATGTATAACCCGACTAGAAAATATAGAATTTGAATGCACATATAGAGATGTGTTGTCAATAGAGCGCTCCCTCTCTACAACGACACCAAATGGGAGACGCAAATTATGTGCGTTGTTCGGAGGGAGTCGTTATAGGGAGAGACAATGGTTTACATTTGCAAACAACTTGAATCCAGATCAGACGCCGCGTAACGCGGCATCTGATCAGGATTCAAGCTGTTTGTTGCTCGTCATGAAGTGCATTTCTGTCTAAATGTCAACTTTTTAACTTTGATAAAAAAATCCAGCATCCGTCAATTTTAAGCAGACGACATTACAGTCGTGAATATATTGGGCATAATTGTCGTGTTTAGGAAACTTCGAAAAATGTCGTTATAAGGATGGAGTCGTTGTTGGGATGGCCGCTGAAGGGAGGGAACACTGCAGTATTACATATCTCCCTCAGCAGTACCAACACCAATACATTGAAGGAAGATTTAGAAGTTTTGTCTTTGGTATTCCGTGCGCTATTTTGAAGCTTTATGATTAAGTAGAGGTTTAGGAAAGCAGAGTAGGGGTGTTAAAGATTTCATGAGTATATGCTTACTTTCTGTTGAAGAAACTAAAGTATGAGCGCACAGTATTTCTGTCATCAGAAAGAGATGACAAAGAGACTATAAAATTGTCTGTGGAATATATACTGTTAGAAATCAATACGAAACTGTATATACAGTAAAACAGTTTTATAACCTCGCAACATAAGCCTAAATAATGCTCAAAGAAAGTCACTTCACAATAGAATGGAAGTACAGAAGTACAGTGTTCCCTCCCTACAACGGCCCTCCCAGCAACGACTCATTCCTTACAACGACCTTTGTCGCAGTTCCCTAAACAGGATAATTATGCTTTAACGCTTTTACTACTGCAAAATCGTCTCCTTAAAATTGTCGTCTGCTGTTTTTTCTCAAAGTTATATATTTGACATTTACACAGAAAAAAAAACTTAATGACGGGCGACGAACAGCTTGAATTCAGATCAGACGCCGCGTAAGCTTTAGAATATAGAAAATATGTCTTATGGCATACATTAATAACTGTAAAACTGGAACTATGTTCTTTAGTGGAGGAATTAATTAACATGCGCTTATGGGGTCCAATGCCATGCACATCGGGTGCAAGCAGTGTTGAATAGTAAAGTGGTATTCAAAATTACTTTGAGAAGACTTGTAACTTTCTTATAACCAGTAACGATTAGGATATATGAAATACAGTCAAACTTCGATATTTCGAATTCACTTAGCTCGAATTGTTTTGTATTTCTACATTTATCATTATTTTTACCTTGCTTAAGTTCAATGTATAAACGTGGCTCCAGATATGGATTCGTTCTACTTAAGTGAGTTCGAAATATCAGAGTTTGACTGTAGTGGGATATTGGAAAGTACCCCCTCAAAGTCGTACACTGCTTTTCTACTTTTCTACGTTGTTTATTGTTTGGTGTGATCTTTGTGAAGAGATGATGTAACGCGGCGAATTTTAGCGCTGTCTATTGTGCATTTTGTTTTTAAATATATTTGACTATATATTATATATAAACAACTTGATACCAACATGTACAAATATATATCTATGATTTAGCTGTACTACAATTTCCATTAAAGGCACAATCCCGCTCAAATTGGTGTTTAAAACGCGCAATTTCAAATATGTGTGCATTTTCTATGTATTAAAACTAAGTGAAATCGAGTGTAAGAAGCCTGACATATGCACCCACTTCGTAAAGAATCCTACCTAAATGTGTCGAATTCTTATCGTGGTGGTTTACATTATAAGCGGGTTTGCTTACAAATAAGATTACGGGCTGGTTCCGAGAACTTTCGATCGATCGCATAAAGGTCACGTGATTGATTCGGCCGCGACAATGTGTATACATTACATCAGTTTAACGGCCAAACTTAAAGGAGTTGTCTCTCTTTGGTTGTAAAGCACTCGACTTTGCAAATGAGCTTTACCGAGTATGTCCGTAAATTTTCGTCGCTATTCAAAAATAAACAAACTTGATTACTTGTTTCCACAAATTTCACTGTTCGTTAGCAATATTGCTTCAAATATCACCACGTATTACTTCTTTTTATATGGAACGCTTACGATAGTGACATAAAATTCATGTAAGAAAAATGTTTGATTCTGATTATGTGGGAGTAATATAGTGGCTTTAAACATGTGAAAAATATAAAACAATCTTAAGATCAAAACTATAGAAAAATAGATATAGATAAAATATTTTATATATCGTTTACACTTTGGCAGGTCAATATATTTATGCTCTTCACGTGTAAGGTTTGCTAATTGTTCAGTTGTCTTTGAAGGGTACATGTAGTTTGCTGTCATAGAGCTCGCAGTACGAACGAATGTCAAGGAGATCGTATGTTGCCATCCGGTCGTTGTCGTTTGCGTTCCAGTTTCCTTTCCCGTTCGCGTCTGTAGTTTCAAGGAAGTGTTTAGAACTTCTACGTTCTATGACTAAAAGCTTTAAAACGTGCACCGCAATGCCTTGGGACAAGAACTTTTCGACCATGTGGTATTATGGAACCCTGGGAGCTTGGCCTCAGACTCTGCATTTAAGGTTCGAAAGGTGCATTTGGGTTTTTATAAGGCTCTCAACTACTATACCCTTACACCTTCATATTTCACTGGATCGGTCCCGTCCTTGTTTAACTCATTATCCCCTGAAACTTCCAATGGACAAGTCCAGTTGGCTGGTCCAGTTTAGGCTATTTAGGGTTGTTTTTTTAAAATGTTTTATAAAATGACAAACAGTGTCTGTGAAGACCCTGATCAGAAGGCTCCTGCAGGAGCCCTCTGATCAGGGACTTAACTGTTTGCATAGGACAAGTGTACTCTTCACAGGTTGACTTTTGGTAAAAGACGCATATATGCGTCACTAGGGCTCAATGAGTTAACACTGTTAGATAATTATCAAAAATACCCTTTAATTGAATGTAGAAAATGACAGGGTTTTGAAAATGTTGACAATTTGTTTTAATCTAAGTCGCAAACAGTTTAGATCCTGATCAGACACCGGGTTACCCGACATCGATCTGACTCCAAACTATTTGCAATGGAAATAATTGTTTCAGCATCATGTATGCGTTTATTAAGAAAGAATAACGTTTATCCTAACTGTGCATACATGCCCTTGGCAAACAGGGATGAACCTTGCCAGAGGGCTTCTTAAGAATCCATCTGGTCAGGATCTGCACTATTTGTTATTTTGCAAGAAATTTTAAAACGCAAAACGAAAAAGTAAAAAAATCGCAAGACTTTATTGGAAAATGGAATACTCTATTTGAAGTCTAAGGGTTGAATTTATTAAGTTTTCATGTTTGAACTACTTCACATTACTATACTTTAATGTCGCTGTCGTGATTTCGTTGTGGTATCTACGAGGGTGTTTCATAATTAATGCAACTTCACCAATAACTTCAATATCATGAGTGTAATATGTACGTGTGATATATCGTAGGAAAGGGCAATATCCCACCTACACGATTGTAAAACTCACGATTAGATCACATTACTTGATAATTCACATTATTACACCTCGCTTTGAGTTACAATGTTAAATTCCCATAGACCTACAGTTAACATTTTGTATGTCTTTTACATCTATACTGTCACTCTTTATGATATTCTTTTTGTGACGTCATTCTAAAGGACATTACTTTTTTACTACGTCCGAAAACGTACTGTCAGCCTTGACATGCCAATCGCTATTGGATACATTGGAACGTTTTAAAGAGTGGTAACTTATAATCAACTTTTGGCATTTTCTGTACAAGTTGCTTCCTTTTGTCCATTCCCTAACGATTTGCCATAATTTCGGAAGAGGATATTTGCCACCTAGACAATGTAAAGACGCTGTTTCTTCAATTTACATATCATAACGTTCTTCTTTGTTTACTTGTAATATAATTATAAACAATGTGACGTCGTAAGACGGCGACGTCATTTCCCGCGTTATGTACATGTCCGCGCTAAATTGGTATTCACAATACATTTTTATAAAAGACGAATAAAACGATTCCAAAGCCAGGGTTGATAAGCTCGGTGTAATAAAATAAATATTAGATGTCAGTTTGCGTAACATTCAAATTGTCAACCC
The DNA here is from genome assembly GCA_922989275.2 of Gari tellinella. NCBI lineage: Eukaryota > Metazoa > Mollusca > Bivalvia > Cardiida > Psammobiidae > Gari > Gari tellinella. The sequence continues at coordinate 62,396,143 of OV277858.1, forward strand.
TCGAAAACAAGAATGTCACCCTCGGCTACGCCTCGGGGTGACATGCTGTTTCTCGGGTTGACAATTTGAATGTCACGCAAACTGCCATCTAATATTTATATAATACTAACCTAAATGACTCCTTCTCAAGGGCACTAGAACATAACACTTTTCAGAGATTTTATGTTGACCTATTAATTTTTTGAAAAGTTAAATTTCTAAACTTCTTTTTGAAATATATCAGTTTTTATGTAAAGTTTAATGTCAAAGAGATTTCATAACAATTAAAAGGGGGCAGCTGTTTTAAATCTCAAGTTTTCAAAAATAAATGTTCTCATTTTGCTAATGAAAAAATTGACATGAATTTATGAACGCTATGAAAATTTTCTATTTCCGTATACATGTATCTATTATTTGATTTTATAACATGAACATCTTTTTCAATTGTTGCAATTATAGCCTGGTTTGATATAACAAAATGTGTTTCAGCTTTCAACAAATACTCTCGAACATAACAGTAGTGTAATATTTTATGATATTTTCAGTACGAGTTATATATCAGCTATACTTTTGTCTTTTCATAAAATAATATCATCTTACACTGCGTGGTATGTGCATAATTGTCTGGTTTTTTTTTTTTTATCAAAAGTTAGATAAAATTATTTCAAATAATTAAGCCGCTATTGTAATTATAGTATCAAAATTTGTTCGAAAAATTACCTAAAAAATGCACAAAAACCGTCCAGTGCCCTCGACTTGCGGTAATTTAGGTTCGTAATGTGACTTTTCTTGTTATGTGATCTTACCGTGCGTTACACAATTTGTTCTTTCTTATGATATATAACATTTGCATTTTGCACTTATATTATTGTAGTTTTTGATCGAGTTGCATTACTTATGAAAAACCCGTCGTAATTCCGTAGTTCTTGTATGTGAAGAAAACAATATTATGACTTTTTACATAGAGAAAGAAAATAAACAAACTGCTTAGCATTGCTTTCAGTCGTTCATAGTGGTATTTCATATCATGTCAGTAAAGGAACACATTATTTTTTAATTTCTCCGACAACATGAAGCCCATTTCTCATTTAAATAGAACATGCAATTTGCAAAGTGGTATTGTGTTTTTACCAATAAGTGTAAAAATTCGGCGATTGTTTCAGCTCATCAGATAATTTATTAGGTTACATTTCGGAACTTCGTGAATAAGATATGCTTCGATTAATATATAAAAAGTATTGGGTTTATTAAATGGAATGCAGAATGCAAGAAAATATTTGTATGTGTGTAAGGTTGTGTATGTGCGGGTGTGTGTCTAAATACTCCATTTATATATACCGTTAAGTAAAACCTCCCTGTTACGACCACTAATAAGACAGCTAATTGATTTATAAAAGACAGGTGATAGCTTAAAGAAAATTGAAGTTAAAACAGAAAGCTCCTACAAGAGCTTTCTGTTTTACTTTCATTTTGTTTAAAGCAATCATCTGCACTAAACACATATTACAAGTAATTACCGCAATTGTGTGTTCATAATATTATCGTGGTTTTACTGTTCTTAAAAAATACACGCAAATATACCACAGTAAAGTGTAGAAAATAAGAGGCGTTTACATCGTATTACATTCCCAGTAGCAAACAGTTTGGATATTGATCAGACGCAAAGTTTCTCAACTGTTTCCAAACTGTTTGCGATGAATTGATGTGTTTTCGCACGTTTATTGCGTCGTCTTCACTACTGTACTTTACCCCATATGCTAAAAGACGATTTTTGGAAATGCTCGAAATCAGAAAAAAAAGTTTTAACTCTTTCCTCCCTGAAACTTTAAATGGACAATTCCAGTTTCGATTTTTGTCTAGTCCATTTCTGACTTTTAAGAGTTGTTTTTATCAATTTTGCCATTACTGACAAACAGTGAAGACCCTGATCAGAGGGCTCCTTTCGGAGCCCTCTGATCTGGGCCTTCACTGTTTGAACAGGACAAGTGTACTATTCACATGTACACTGTTTGAAAAGACGCCTATATGCGGGACTAGGGTGCAAAGGGTTAATGTAGAAGTACATGTATAAGTATAACCATTTAAATTATAAATGTATTGTTATATATATTATTTCGATGCAATAGTAGAAGTAGTAATTATTATAATTGTTAGGCGTAACTATTTAATAAAAATATATCGTAAAATATGCTAATTTTTTGTAATAATAAGCATTTTGATTATTTGTAAGGCTTGAATTAGAAAATAATTCAGCATTAGTTTTTACACATTTCCAATGCAATTAATTTTTGTGTCTGTCAGCGATTTCTGTTTGCTAAACTTTTGAGGAATACTCCTTTGTGCGATTAACAATTTATATGGAGACGAAAAAAGCGCAGACGCAATGCCATACAATCTAGACAAATGAACTTTATTCAGAATGGCAAACAGTTTGGAGTCAGATCAGAGGCCGTGTCTCCATGTATTAGGTGTAGTTTCAAATTGATTGACTCTCAAAATGTTGTATTCTTTGATTGCAAATGCATACATGTATAAAACGTTTTTTGCATTGTTGCAGAAGACTACGAATCCTACAATCTACCCATTGTGGCATATTCTCCGTGAAAAGTATTTTTATAGTAAAAGTCGCTTTAAAATTGATATAACAAATACGTAGGTGTTCATTATCGTCCATTAGATTCACAGTCAGTCGTTGAGATGTGGGTAGTTGGTCACTCCGAAAGGTCTCGTGATATAATGACTCAACATCTCCACTTCTTACTGTGATATAATGTACAATAATATACACCTACGAATGTGTTATTTCTTAGATATATTAAATATAGCCACAATAATAATATTTTGACGTCATAACCTGACGTCATGGCGTCATCAAATTGAACATAACAAGACAATGTAACCGTGACGTCGGATAATTATGTTTTCCAATTTTCACATGTATAGGAAAGGGGATTTGCCTTCAATATGATGGAGATAAATCATGTGATTTTGTGTCACGTTAAAAAGGAGATGATTCTCTATGAGGAAAACGCCTATCCAAAACAAAGGCGAAATTGGGAGAACATTAAATTCAGCTGAGAAGGTCGACATTGCAAACAGTTTGAACCAGGTCAAACGGCGCGAACGCGGCGTCTATTCAGGATCAAGCCTGTTTACCAATCAGTTTTATATTTATTCAGCCTGTTTGCCTTATACACGTGTTTAGGCGATTTGAATGAAACAATATCGTGGTTGTGAACTAATTATAAGAGATATTATTGTCTTATGGATGCCTTGGCAGTTTTTGTTGGAAGTATATATTATCAGTAATTGGTAATTTAGTCGTTCATTCGGAAAGCCTTAATCATTTCCCGTTTAACGCATCTGCGCCCCAGTCTATTCTTCCATGCTTATATATTGGATTAATCCATTTTTTATATAAAAGTGCCTTTTACGTGTTTTTATATTTAAATTCGTATCAGCCAAAAGTGTAATGTGGCGTCTGATCAGAGTCTATACTGTTTGCATATGTCTCTTTTATAGGAGACACAAATGGGTTAACCTATTCAACCATAGCTATTTTTCAGAATTGCAGATAGATTAAAACATGTTGAAAGTAAAGCCAAATGCGTCTTAAGGTGCACTCTGCTTTACCTTCAACATGCTTAAAGCAAACATCTGCTAGGATATCATTAATGTTTCTTATGGAGCATATTTATGACTGCATAAAATGGAACTATAGATTTAATTGGTTGGGTAATTGGTTAAACAAAAACTAAGGGCGCATGAAATACAATTAAATGGAACATGCGATAGTAGATACATATTGACGATCTATTCAGATCTAGGGAGTAAGCATTCCGGAGTTTGATCAGACATTAGGCTTCTCAGTGCTTGATCTAACATCAATGTCACAATTGATAATCTACTACAGACGACCAACTTAGAAAAGGCTCGTTTTCACTGTTAAAGTCAAATGGTAGTTTCATGCAAGACATAGTAAAACATGAAAGTACCTGCTTGAACTACCTGTTGTCATTGCCCCTCTTCTTTAAGCAACTATTTGTCTTAAAATCAAAATGAACATCATTTTGGAGAGGGACGTAATAGTGTATGTTGAATGTGTATCTAAGCTCTTACATTACCCACTTTTTGAATTGCAGCGTGGAATGCGTGTTTCTTACCCGTTTAACCCATTACATCCTATTTTATTTTTTTTATAAAGTATAGACCGTGAAGACCCTGATGAGTCGCCATGTTACGCGGCCTTTCATCAGGGTCTTGACTGTTTCCTTTTTCATATGAAATTTTCTGCAGTGTCTTCAGATCACCCTTGTATATCTACAATGGAATATGCCTGCAATCATACAGGGAGAGTTTATTGCAATGTTCAGGCATAAATGGGTTTCATGAAGAACAAATACTAACACAAAAACTTGAAATGTAGAAAACGACAGATTCCTGAAAATATTGACGATTCATTTTAGATAAGGGTTGCAAATAGTTTGAAGCCTGAATGGATGCCAAACTGTTTGCTATTGACATATTGTTTAAAGACAAAAACGTTTATTCCACGATGAAAGTAGAGCCGAAAGCGCTTAGATTTGCTTTCTGGTTTTCTTTTATCGTGAAGGTAAAGGTAAAAGGTATGTGTGGTTTATAACGTCTGCAAATATGTAATATAACTTTTACATTTACCTCCCCGATCATCGTGTCACAAGTCCGCCAAGAACGTATTCTTAAACCCTGAAGATTACTCTTTTGTGTGTTGTAAAAGAGGGTGTAAAATTTACTATCCACTATTTGTATTCTAAAATGGCCCTTTTCAAAATGGTCTAATCAATGCTTTTACAGTGGATACTCTGTTATTCTTTCCTGTTTAAACGCAAACGTACGCAAACGCAAAACACTAAAACGTAGAAAAGTACAATTGACAATTCTGATAATTCATCTTTATCTTGGTGGCAAACAGTTTGGAGCTTGATCAGACGCCGGGTTACCCGGCGTCTGATCTGGCCCCAAACTGTTTGCAGTGAAAATAATAGTTTTAGCGTAAACGCGTTTATTGGGAAAGAATAACGTTGTCTCCACTGTACATACATTGTATATACACACAAACATACAAACAAACTTTTAGTAGACATTAAACGTACACAGTCGCCTATAGTTTACAAGAATTAACATGCAGAAATGTAATCATGAGTCGAGTTTGTTTGTCAATATATAATTATTACATCTCACAGAGAGTGAGAGAACGGATTGGTCAGCCGAGGCAAGTAATGTCAACCGAGGCGTCAGCCGAGGTTGGCATCTACTTGTCGAGGGTGACCAATCCGTTCTCTCGCCCTCTGTGAAATGTGATATTTATTTTATTATACCAACAAAAATATAGATCTAATGACCACTGTTTTCAATACAGAACAACGATCGCGAATAGTTTTGTCTCCATAGACTGTTGTCACCTACTCTCGTTGGGCTAAGCCTTAAAACATTTATAAAGCACATATATTGCTATTACAGATTTTTTATAGCTTAAAATCCAGTTGAAGCTCAGAATACGGTATAACATGCATAAAAATAAAAATAAAAAAATAATATCTAGATCATTTCTACGTTTGAGTACACACCCCTGCATGGTCTAAATCAGTTAAATGTTTTCCGTATTCTCGGGATTTCTCATTGGTTTTGTAGCAGGACTGAGCCACCTGTCAAGTAACTTCTTCTACAGTTGTCAAGGCTTGTTGCTAGTGGGGTGGTAAACTCTTCAATTCAGGAAGAGTTTTTAGAGTCACTTTAAATCTATCATACAGAAACTTTCTGCGCCTGTTACGCCATTTTTTGGTTGTTTATTAAGATTTAACTATTCAGAAGTAGATTTTTATTCTATATTTCTATAAAGTAAATGACAATATGCAACATGTTTTACATGTGAAATTTAAAATATTTGTAATTCAAACCCAATGATGTTTTATGGGTGCATACCACATTTTCCAATAGAAATTTATCAGAAAAAAACAGATGACATATTTCCGGATGTGTTCGTCCATTTCATACGTTTTCCATAATCCCAGATAATAGGTAACATTACATTTAGGTCGACGTGACATTACCAAATGGCCCGGTCTGGGTTTTAGTCTTCTGTTCCGTCTTCGGTTAATTCCCTTGCCTCTATCTGTTTATTCTACCCTCAAAACGAATGAAATCAATATAGTCGATACAAATGAATGAATGAGACATCACTTTGTCCAAATCTTACAAAAGATTATCAGTATCTTTACAAGCGTGGATTCCTGTCTCGTATTAATAGGGGTTCTCGTATTCTCGGGGGTTATGGAAAACAGTAAAAATGGACGTTTCTGACATCCGGAAATATATCATCTGTGTTTCTCTGTTGAATTTCTATTGAAGATGTGGTATGGACCCTTAAAACATCAATTGGATTTAAATTATCTTAGTTTTTGAAATTTCACATGTAAAACCTGTTGCATATTGTCATTTACTTGATACTACTGCATAGTTAAATCTTAATAAGCAAGCAAAAATGACGCCAAAGGCGAAGAAAAATTCTGAATGATAGATTTAAAGAGACTTTAATTTTTTTCTGAACTGAGGAGTTTACCAGCTCCCTAGCAACAAGCCTAGACAACCAATCAGAAACCCCGAAAATACGGAAAACATTGAACTGAATCAGAGCATGCAGGGTGGTGTATTTAAACGTTGAAAATACTAGATACTGTTTTGTTATCATTATTTTCATGGATGCTATACCATATTCGGAGTTTCAACTGGTTTTTAAGCAAAAAAGAACACTTATATAATATCAATTTATGTTCTTTATATATGCTCTAATTCTTATCCCTACGAGAAGACACCCAACAGTCTATGGAGACAAAAATATTCGCGATCGTTGTTTTATTGAAAACATTGGTAATTTGATCTATACATTTGTTCGGTATAATAAAATAAATATCACATCTCACAGAGGTTGACAGAACGGATTGTTCACCGTTGGCAAGTAAATGTCAACCTCGGCTAACGCCTCGGTTGACATCACTTGCCTCGGGTGACCAATCAGTTCTCTCATATTTATATATTGTTTGTTCGACGCCGCTAAAAGGCCAGTTTTTTTCACCTGGCAGGGCGGAGCTCATTTTTGGTAAAGATAAAATGATTTGCATTTTATTTTAGGGTTAATAGATATAGTTCCTTATTTTCCGATACTTTCAACATGGATAAACACAATATGCGTGCAGCCATACCAAAGTAAAAAGGGTATGTACAGTGTTCCCTCTCCGCACCAACACCCAGTGGAGACAAAGATTGCGTGTGTTGTTCGGAGGGAGTTGTTATGGGGAAGGCAATAACTTGGCTTACAATTGCAAACAGCTTTAATCCAGATCAGACGCCGCGTAACGCAGCGTCTGATTTAGATTCAAGCTGTTTGTCACTCGTCATTATGTTCTTTCTGTCAAACTGTCCACCAATATGTAACGTTGAAAAAAAGACAGACGACAACGGTAAATTCCGACAATAAACGAAGGTACTGCCGCCCCCAAAGTTGAACGCATCGAAGTTCCGCCCTGCCAGGTCAAAATAAATCGGCACATACCAGATTCGAAAGAGGAAAATGTATTCTATCCGGATGAGCGCGTTTGTTCTATACCAATTTATTTCCATTGCAAACAATTCGAATCCTGGCCAGTCGCCGGGTAACTCGACTTTTGACCGTGCTCTAAACTGACTGCCACTCAGATTAAAAAAAGTTGTCTACATTGTTTTGAAAGAAATACCATCTATTTTTATTTTTTGCATTGCGTTGAATTTTGTTTAGTACGGGAAGGAATAAAATACCCCCACTGTATCAAAGAACAAAGAAGAATCACTTTAGTTCACAGATTTATTAGACGTTTTAAAGTAGACGATAATGCCCCCATCGTGTAAAGAATATGTTCTGAAACGTCAAGCACAGACGGAATAGTCAGTAATGTCTTCAATCAACTCCCCAGTAACGATTCTTCAAGTGCTTTTCGTCTGAGTTGAATCATTGTAAAAAGGTCCATTTTTCATCGTTTATCTAGATAGCCTCAGATTTGTTGCGGGACAGAGGGCACCAAAAGTCGCAATTTATATTGTGCTGCTAGTATATAAGCCTATGGGTTTTCGATTGCGAAGCGGTTCACAAGCACAAGCAGAAGAAAATCCGATACTTGCTGTTCTGAAAATGAAGCAAGTGATATTAAAGAATATTAGACACTGCTGGTAGGTAATTAACAGATTACTTGTCGCTTGCTTTGTGGAGTGTATAGGATTTCCCAGGAGGTTTTCCTCTCGGCAAGGAGTGATTACAATTAACAAGGTAAATAGATGCTATGATTGTTGTTTATGAGTATACAGTGAATCTTCTCCTCATGTAATACGATCAGTAAATAATAGACTCATTAATGGGACATACAAGGGGAGGCTTAACCCTTTCACTGCCAAAACTTTCGTGAGATTTTTACCCCATGACCGTTTCATTGTCGTCTGCTTCAACTTTTTGTCTGCAATATCGTTTCAAATTTAATTTTAAGGCAATATGACTAACAACATTTTAATACGAGTGTCTAACAGTTTGAACCCTGATCAGACGCCGCGTGACGCGGCGTCTGATCAGGATCCAAACTGTTTGCAAACGGGCTTTTAAGCGTCATTGGGAGCGAAAGGGTTAAAGCAAGATACACGTAAAAAGTAAAGCAGACTGAAGCAACTATAGTTGACGGTTCACGTTTTGATCCCGTATAAACAACAGGGAAGACGATATTTTTCTCCAATTAACCTTAGTTTACCCTTTACCCCATCTAGTATTGAAGATAGGTGACACAATAAAACAGGTTAAAAGTAAAGCAAAATGCGTGTTAAGGCGCATTATGCTTTACTTTCAGCCTGCATTAAGGTATCACCTGTTAGAATATAAAGACATATTGCTCATGGTACATATTCATGACTGCATAAATTGCAACTGTTTTCTTCAGCGGAGAAATAAAACAAAGGCGTAACATGCGTATACATTGAGTAATCGGTTAATCAGATACAATTTTAGAGCCTGATCCAAACCTTTTACTACTCAGAATTTTAGAAATGTGTCTACATTATTAAAAATCTGTTTTTATTTTTTACTGCAATGTGTTTGCGTTTCCAACTAGTAACGGGAAAAAATGACTTCTCTCTGTATTATCACTAAAATAGACTCATTAATGATATATAGGAAAGGAGATGGCTTAAAACAATAAAGATTAGAGTAGAACAAAAAGTCTCCAAAGAAATATCAACCATACATAATTATAATATGACTATCAAAACGAGCTTTCCAATCTTTGTTTAATCTTTTATACTCGAAATCTGTGTCGTATTCTGTACATTATTATAAATATGTCAAGTACATTTTGTTTTACATTTCGACTAAATAGATAATGATTCCTGATTTAGGTCAAAACTTAGGTTTTCAACTTCAATAAGTTGCGACATGCATGGTGATAGAGTTAAAGAAAGATTAATGATTGCTGAACATAATATAATAAATTATTTAATTCAGTAACTTAGAAGTCTCCTTCTTTATTATTTAGACTATCGTCTTTCGTTTAATAGATACAGTGTGTTTTGACTAAATTGCTATTTAACCCTTAATCTCTCAATGACGCCTTAAAGTGCGGTTGAAAACAGTTTGGGTCCTGATCAGACGCCGCGTAACGCGGCGTCTGATCAGGACCCAAACTGTGTGACACTCGTTTCGAAATTTCATCAGTCATATTGCCTTAAATTTAACTTTGAAACGACATTGCATACAACAATATTGAAGCAGAAGACACTATGGCGGTGAAGGGGTAAAAACGCTTCACAAATCGTATCATGAAAGAGTTAATCCATGTCTGACTCATCAACTTGATTTTTAAAATCAGGGCTGGTTGCAACAGTATATACAGCGGAGAAAATGATCAGAGTCTGCACTGTTTCTCATATTGCAATACATGTACATTGACAAAAACTGCCAGACACAGCCAATAATGGAATTCGGCGTAAAATACATATGCATATACAGTGGAAAACGCGTTATTTTCACAATAAGAGCGTTATAAATGCTACAGAGGAGAAAACGTTATTATTTCCCGTTAAAACTCAAACGGAACGCAAACGCACTGCAATACAATCTAGAACTTGACAACTTTTTGACAGTTCTACATGTTTATTTTTATCTGAGTGACAAACAGTTTTGGAGTCGGGCGTCTGATCTGGCTCAAAACTGTTTGCATTGGAAATTATAGTTTTAGCGTAAACGCGTTTATTGGGAAAGAATAATGTTTTCTCCACTGTAAAATACATATGTCCACTGCAAACAGTTTGCAAACCCCGCGTCTAATCAGTCTCCAAACTATCTGCCACTCAGATTCAAATGGATATTCAGAATCGTCAAATTATTGTAATTTTCATATGTAAATCATAATTCATATATTTATATCGTTTAGCTTGCGTTTCAACGGAGAAACATAACATCTTTCTCATAATCATCTAGTGTAAATTTGCTTTTATATAAATCTTAAACAGTCCTTGAGGAAGTGCTAACGTTAGAAAAGTGGTTCAGAGAGACAACTTAACCCATTAATATCTATTTCCCAAAAGACTTGCAAACAATAGCAAGCTGAAAATATTACGTCTCGTCAGGATCAACTTGGTCACTATGATACAGTGGAGAAAACGCTATTCTTTCCCGTTTAAACGCAAACGAAACGCATTCTGACTTGTCATTAATATCTGAGTGGCAAACAGTTTGGAGCCAGATCAGACGCCGGGTAAACCGGCGTCTGATCTGGCTCCAAACTGTTTGCACTGGAAATACTAGTGTTAGCGTAAACGCGTTTATTGGGAGAGAATAACGTTTTCTCGACTGTATATGTCAGTTCAAGCTCTTTTCAGACGAGTTTTTAATGTAGAAGAACCATTTGACACACCCAAACACTCGACATCTACAATATGTTTTGCTTTGCTATGTTATAATACGTTACTAGCTTTCACAAGCGTTACAGGAAAGTACCAGGAACTTTCAGCTTTATATTTATGTAATCGTTTACCTACTTTCAACTACCATCTGTTTAAAGCGATTGGCAACCAGATGGTTGTATTTGCAAAAATAAAATTAAATATTCAAATATAACCAAATGTGTAGCATTATAGTGTATCTGGCATTAGAAAAATATGATCAGTCTAAAAACATCCTTAAGAAAAGTCTTCAAATCTTATTTTGTTTTAGATAATATTTACCATTGCTTTATCAGTTGCGTCCAAAGACGCAACATAATGACGGGCTCAGACAAAAATCCGGGCCGAATTATGTACTCTCCATCGCTACACACTAGAGCACGTTAAATCGATCCCAGAGATATGAATAGCCTGTTGGTTGAGTGGGCTAAGGGGTTATTCTGCCCCCGCATGCCGGTTCCCGGGCTCGAATCCCACCAGAGCTCAATAATTTGTGATCGATATGCATTTTTTTAAACAGAATTTCTTATCCTAAACTAATTCTTACCAGTTTATACATGTATAAGCGTTTGACATATATTTACAAATTACTAATTTTAATGCTAAATCTGGTTGCGAGCCTCTTTAAAAACCTTGGGAGATACATTTACTTCTTTGGAATGTTAAAGAGTGATGATTCATACAGTCAGTGGCGAAGAAGTTAATTTTTCTCGGTACCCGCGTTTACGCTAAATCTAGTTTTTCCATTGCAAACAAGTTGAAGCCAGATCAGACGCCGGGTAACCTGGCGTCTGGTGGATGAATGAGTTGGGTTTTACGACACTGCAACACAAAAAAGGTCATATAGCGCCGATGAATGATGATGGGATGAGATTAAGTGATGATGATTTCAGGAGGAAGATTTCGGTTAATCTCATTCGTTGCCAAGCAGCACATAGGATCAAAAGCACAGACCTGCCATCCTTTTATTTCTTGGCAGAGGCAGTAATCTCGGTCTAATAGACAGAAAACATTCCCTATGACAATTAGGCCCCAGAACTGCAGCAAGGTAGGAAGGTATCTGGGGCCCGGCGTCTGATCAGGCTCCAAACTGTTTGCCACTATGATAAAAATGAAAAGTCATAATTGTCAGCAAGTTGTCATTTTCTATATTCATAGTTATATTCGTTTGCATTTCGTATGCGTTTAAACAGGACATACTAACACATTCTCCACTATTTCGTGCCCTTTATGGCATTCTAAAGAAACAACTATTACAGTTGGAAACACGTCATTCTTTCCCGTTGACTCCATTAGTCCATAGATACGCATTTTCATACATTTAATTCATTCCTCCACTAAAGAATATACAGTGGAGAAACTGTTATTCTTTCCCAATAAACGCGTTTGCGCTAAAACTATTATTTTCACTGCAAACAGTTTGGAGCCAGATCAGACGCCGGGTAACCCGGCGTCTGATCAGGCTCCAAACTGTTTGCCACCAAGATAAACATGAATTATCAGAATTGTCCAAAAGTTGAATTTTTCTATGTTTTAGTGCTTTGCGTTTGCGTTTAAACGGGAAAGAATAACAGATTCTCCACTGTACCCCCACCCTATAAAGTCATAAAATGTACCACAAGAAATATTTTCTATAACCCAAAAAATTGTGAGACTTATTATGCTTTACTTTCAGTCTGTTTCAAGTGGTCGGCTGTCTTCAAAACTAGAAACAGGCTAAGGGGTAAAAGGTTAAACGAATTTATTATCATATGCAATGTAATAAAACATAGAAAATGACATATGTATTATAGAAAATCTTGCCGATTTACTTAATACTGTGTACAGTGGAGAAAACGTTATTCTTTCCCAATAAACGTGTTTACGATTAAACTAGTATTTCCAGTGTAAACAATTTGGAGCCAGATCAGACGCCGGATAACCCGGCGTCTGATCAGGCTCCAAACTGTTTGCCACTATGATAAAAATGAAAAGTCATAATTGTCAAAAAGTTGTCATTTTGTAAATTTTAGTATTTTGCGTTTGCGTTTAACCTTTTACCTCATACCCTGTTTCTAGTTTTGAAGACAGGTGACCACTTAAAGCAGGTTGAAAGTAAAGCAGAATGTGCCTTAGGGCACATTCTGCTTTATTTTCAGCCTGCTTTAAGCTAAAATCTGCTAGGCTATATAAAATATTTGTAATGGTAAATGTTCATGAGGGTATAAACTAGAACTATTTTCTTCAGCGGAGGAATAATTTAATACGCTAAAAGTCGCTTCTATGGGGGAAAGGGTTAAACGGGAAATAATAACGTTTTCTATACTGTAACAACACTGAGTTACCCGGTATCTGATCCGACTGTAACTGTTTGCAACGGACATCTTTGTTTCAAACCCTTTCCCCATTAGAAGAGACTTTTAGCGTATTTAATTTATTCCTCCGCTAAAGAAAATAGTTCCAGTTTATACACTTATAAACATGTACCAAAAGAAATATTTTCTAACTTTTAACAGATGCTATCTTAAAGCAGGCTGGAAGTAAAGCATAATGCGTCTTAACCCTTTGAACCCTAGTCCCGCATATAGGCGTGCTTTTCAAACAGTGTACATGTGAATAGTACACATGTCCTATGCAAACAGTGAAGACCCAGATCAGAGGGCTCCGAAAGGAGCCCTCTGATCAGGGTCTTTACTGTTTGTCACAATGCCAAATATTGACAAAAACAACCCTTTAAAGTCAGAAATGGACTAGACTAAGATGGAAAATGGAATTGTCCATTTAAAGCTTCAGGGAGGAAAGAGTTAAGGCGCATTCTGTTTTACTTTCAATCTACTTTAAGTTCTCACACCTGTCCTAGAAACAAAAAACAGGTTATGGGATAAAGGGTTAAGCATAAATACGTTCGTCGAGAGCAAAACGTATTCTCTCCTGACTTTGAGACAAAATTATGAGCATTAGTGTTCACATGATATAAGGCAGTGTCCCATTAAACTACACTTATGTCATCCACCAGTGATTATCTATGATAAGTATTTGTCTGCGACTATTACGTTATTCAGTTAACTGCTTTCCCCAAAGCCTGGTTCTAGTAATCAAGACAAGTGTCCACTTAAAGCAGGTTGAAGGTAACGCAGAATGCACATTGAGGCTCATTTTGCTTTCCTTTCAGCCTTCTTAAAGCTACCATCTGCTAAGATATAGAAATATTACTTATGCTACATGTTCATGACTGTATGAATTGGAACTATTTTCTTCAGCGGAGGAATACATTAAATGCGCTAAAATAAAATACGCTTTTATTGGGGAAAAGGTTTGTTTTTTGTTTGTTAACGTCCGTTTCTGCCATCTATTGGTTAATTGGACGCCGCAGAGAGAGGGGGTCGGATACAGAGAACCCGGGTGCGATGTCATACTCTTATTATCGACAGAGTTATCTGGTTATTTTAGATGCCTAGTGTAAAGCACTGATACATCGGACCTCGGTTTATAAAGTTTATAAATGTCCATATTGTATTGCTTTGCGATTGAAATATAAAAACACGTGAAAAGCGTAAAAACAACAACGTTTTTTCCCTACTGTATGATATAATATCAGGATCAGCACTGTTTGCAATTACAACAACGGATACTTTCCAAATGGTTATGTTTGTACTACACCTAGTATGTCCATTCTTTTTTAACCCTTTACTCCATAGCCTGTTTCTAGTTTTGAAGATAGGTGCCCACTTAAAACAGGTTGAAAGTAAAGCAGAATGCACCCTGCTTTAAGCTACCACTTGCTAGGCTATAGAAAATATTCATTATGGTACATGTTTATGACTGTATAAATTGAGCTATTTTCTTAAGTGAAGGAAAAAATTAGATGTGCTAAAAGGCGCCTCTATGGAGTAAAGGGTTAAACAGATTGGAGCGTGATAATATTTCGGCCTTTGTTCAGCTCAAAACTGTTTGCCACTCAAGTTTCAATAAATCGTTAATATATTCAATAATGGAATAAGTATATTGTACATATCATTGCATTCCGTTTCCACTTAGTTCCGATACACAAGCAAGACGAATAATGTCTCTATTATAAGTTGAAACCGTTCCACAATAGATACAGTGGAGAATCTGTTATTCTTTCCCGTTTAAACACAAACGTACGCAAACGCAAAGCACTAAAACGTAGAAAAGAACAACTTTTGGACAATTCTGATATTTCATGTTTATCTTGGTGGCAAACAGTTTGGAGCCTGATCAGACGCCGGGTTACCCGGCGTCTGATCTGGCTCCAAACTGTTTGCACTGCAAATAATAGGTTTAGCGTAAACGCGTTTATTGGGAAAGAATAACAGATTCTCCACTGTACGCTCTTTACACATTTAATTCATTGTTCCATTGAAGGAAATAGTTCCATTTTATACAGTAATGAATGTGAAACAAACATAAGAAATATTTCCTTTATCCAAGCAGATAATAGCTTAAAGCAGGCTGAAATTAAAACAGAATGTTCCCTTTGGTGCTTTCTGCTTTACTTTCAATGTGCTTTGAGAGGTGATTTGTTTTTTAAACGAAGAAACAGGCTATATATGTACAGTGGAGAAAACGTTATTCTTTCCCAATAAACGCGTTTACGCTTAAACTATTATTTGCAGTGCAAACAGTTTGGAGCCAGATCAGACGCCGGGTTACCCGGCGTCTGATCAGGCTCCATACTCTTTGTCAATCACTTAAAAATCAGTCGTCATAATTGTCAAAAAGTTGGCATTTTACCCATTTTAATACACTGCGTTTGCGTTTCGTTTGCGTTTAAACGGGAAAGAATAACGTTTTCTCCACTGTAACTGTGAACAATGTAAGTTTTAGTATTGGCAAATGTATGTGGCTAAAATATAGATAATAGGGAACGTTCAAACAATCACTTATACATTGGCATAGATATATTAAAATGTTCTTATTGAAGTCGACACGTGCTGTCATTTGAGATTAACTTTTAGTAAACGAGTTTTTATCAAATTATAAGGCAAAAGTCTTAGAAGAGTTCAATAATCAGCCATATGAATTGGTTGGTAGATTATTTACTACATGTATGAACGCTCAACAAATAGAAACTACCGTGCCCCCTCCCTACAACGGTCATCCCAACAACGACTCCCTCCTTACAACGACACTCGCCGTAATTCTCGGGATAATTGAGTAAACTCTTTAACTGCTGCAATATTGTCTGCCTAAGATTGTCGTCTGCTGTTTTCTCTCACAGTTACATATAAGTGGAGATTTTGATAGAATACATATATTGACCAGTGACAAACAGCTTGAATCCTGACCAGACGCCGCGTTACGCGGCGTCTGATCTGGATTCAAGCTGTTTGCAAATGTAAGCCAAGTCTTAACTGTCCCTCTCTATAACGACTCCCTCCGAACAACACACACAATATGTGTCTCCCATTGGATGTCGTTGTAGAAAGGAGGCACTGTAGTCCAAAAGTATCGAGAGCATTCTGCAGCTATGATTTAAAAGGTCATGAATATATTTCAAATGGGCTTTACCGTAATACTTTCATTCCGACGTCTGATCAGGATCCAAACTGACTGACACTCACTTTGATATAACATCAGTCAGAAATAATGTTACAGACTACAGCATACAAAACAGTCGAGATCATCACGGTGAAGCAGACGATAAACTTTGACGAGGAAAAGGTTAAGCAGATATGATTATATGGAGGAAACCTGTGTTTTACCGTGTAAAGGAAAGTGACAGTGTATTTAGGGATTATCTTTTATCTTTTCTTTTATCAATTTGATACACGGTAAAATGACAAACGGTGCATACTCTTGTCAGAGGACTCCATTAGGAGTCCTGTGATCTGGGTCTTCACTGTTTACATAGGACAAGTGTACACTTAGCAGGTACACTTTTTCAAATGCTAAGATATTTTTTTCTTATAAATTGCTACATCCAGTTAGTATATTGTATGGTCGTATTGTTAATTATTTGTTTTGTATGAAATGCCTTTTTATGAACTTGTATATATGTTGAGGGCCTCATGGAAGATTGGTCTTTACCAAATGAGTTCTCTCGTTAAATAAAGTCTTTATTATTATTATAATTACTAATTAATCAAAACATAATACAGCAACATACACATGTGCAATAAACTCGATGTCTGATCAGGATCAAAACAGTTTGTCATGCTTTTCTTTTAAGTCAGACTTTTAAACTTTAGAAATAAAAGCAGAAGGTGTATTTGCGAGACGACGATGGTACAGTGGAGAAAACGTTATTCTTTCCCAATAAACGCGTTTACGCTAAAACTATTATTTGCAGTGCAAACAGTTCGGAGCCAGATCAGACGCCGGGTAACCCGGCGTCTGATCAGGCTCCAAACTGTTTGCCACCATGATAAACATGAACTATCAGAATTGTCAAAAAGTTGTACTTTTCTACGTTTTAGTGCTTTGCGTTTGCGTACGTTTGCGTTTAAACGGGAAAGAATAACAGATTCTCCACTGTACAGTGCTCCCTCTCTATAACAACATCCAATTTGGAGACAAAGATCGCGTGTGTTGTCCGGATGGAGTTGTTATAGGGAAGATTATAGGGAGGGGAAATAAAGACTTGGCTTAAGTTTGCAAAAGGGAGGGAAAATAAAGACTTGGCTTAATTTTGCAGACAGCTTGAATCCAGATCAGACGTCGCGTATCGTGGTGTCTGATTTGGATTGAAGCTGTTTGTCACACGTCATTTTATTTCTTCTGTCAAAATGTCCAACAATAGGTCCATGTAACTTTGAGAAAAAATAGCAGACGACAATTTTAAACAAACGACATTGCAGCAGCGGAAGCGTTAGACATAAATGTCTTGTTTGGCGGACAGCGACAAGAGTCGATGTCAGGAGGGGATTGTTGTTCGGTGGGCCGTTGTAAAGAGGAAACACTGTATTGCAGTAAATGTGTTAGAAAAGTGTTAATACAGTGGAGAATCTGTTATTCTTTCCCGTTTAAACGCAAACGTACGCAAACGCAAAGCACTAAAACGTAGAAAAGAATAACTTTTGGACAATTCTGATAATTCTTGTTTATCTTGGTGGCAAACAGTTTGGAGCCTGATCAGACGCCGGGTTACCCGGCGTCTGATCTGGCTCCAAACTGTTTGCACGGCAAATAATAGTTTTAGCGTAAACGCGTTTATTGGAAAAGAATAACAGATTCTCCACTGTAGCAGTAAAATGGTCAAATATACGAGAACAGTGTAGATCTTGACCAAACAAAGCATGACTCGTTACCTATTACTTTCATTCCTTTTCTTAACAATTTTGACATTGGATATACAGTCGAACTTCGATATCTCGAACTTGGTTAAGTCAACATAATTTATCCGTGTTTCAAAGTTAAAACGTTGCTAAGCCACGTTTTAACTTAGAAATACGAGTATGCTCGACTAAACCGAGCATAATATAATGCAATTCATGTGTAGAAATATCAGATAGTTCGAGGTAAACGAGTTCGAGATATGGAAGTTTGACTGTAATTATATTTGCTGCTGGACATTTGGACATTTTTTATGATTTTTTACGTTTCCTCGCTGTTTTTCTATATAAGTATTATTTACAGTTTGGAACTTGATTAGTCTCCAAGATATTCGGCGAACTGTTTGAAAATCTATAGCTCTAGCAAACTGGATTCTGAAGAAATGATTTAGTGACACATGTTCCGATAAACCTGTTTGTGCTATAGGCCGATTATTTACCTGGCAGGGCGGGGTTAACCTTTGGCAAATATGAACTAATTCACTTTTGACTTTAGGGGTACTAGGTGTAGTTCCGTATTATATCTTTATTGTCCGATACTTTCAACATGGAGAAACAGAATTTATGCGTGCATCCATATTGAAGTGAAAAGGTATGTACAGTGCTCCCTCTCTACAAAAACACCCAACGGGAGACAAAGATTGCATGTGTTGTTCGGAGGGAGTTATTATAGAGAGAGAAATTAAGACTTGGTTTACATTTGCAAACAGCTTGAATCCAGATCGGACGCCGCGTAACACTGTTTGTCATTCTTCATTATATTCCTTCTGTCAAAATGTCCACTAGTATGTAATGTTGAGAAAACAACGGCAGACGACAACGCTGCCGCCACCAAAGTTGAAATGCAAAGGTCCGCATCGAAACTCCGCCCTGCCAGGTCAATAAAATCGGTCTATAAAATTAATTATGTCGATTGAAAACAGTTGGGCCCGATGAGACGCCGAGTAATCCGTATTTTATTAATGTTTTCACGATCCTTGCATTCTTTATATTTTATTGAATTGCGTTTGCGTTCGTTTCATTTCTTCCCTACTGTATCAGCTTGGTTAAAAACGTACATTTTGTTTATTTCAGAAAGATGATGCTTCAAACACAAAAACTCGGTCTCTTCATTCTTGGTGTGGATTTACTCAAACTTCTTACATTCAGTGGTAAGCATTTCATACTATTTGTTATATCCTACCCCATTTGTGCCCACGATCCCATATATGGGACATTGGCAAACAGAGTAGACTCTGATCAGACGCCGCATAATGCGGCGTCTGATCAGAGTCTACACTGTTTGCTGATAAAAATTTCAATATAAAACAAAATCGAAATGAACATTTTGACCAGGCATCCCTTTGATAAAAAATGGACTAATCCAATATATAAACATGGAAGAATCCACTGGGCATAAATGGGTTTACTCTTTTGCCCAGGGAATCGTATTTATTCCTCAATGGCATAACAATTTCATGCTAATAACATGTCCTGTAAAAATCCATTGCAAACTTGCGTCTTGGCAGGTGGATGCTTAAAACAGACTGGAAGTAAAGCAGAAGAAGTTTTCTGCCTTACTTTCAGCCTGCTACAGCTAATGCTTCTACCGTGTTATTGCTGTCTTTTATAGTGGATTTTTTTGTCTACTCCATGAAATAATGGGATCTGTAGTGTGTTCAGTTACCATTGTTTGCTGTTTAGGTTAGCAGTTTGTGCCCCGTGTGCAGCGTGCGGAGTACAGTGGAGATACTGTTTTCCTTCCAAATAACCCCGGTTACGCTTAAACTATTATTTTCATTGCAAACAGCTTGGAGCCAGACCCGGCGTCTGACCAGGCTCCAAACTGTTTGCCACTCAGATTAAAACTTGTAGTCTGAATTGTCAAAATGTTGTCATTTTCTATATTTCATTTCGATGCGTTTGCGTTTGAACGAAAGAATTACGTTTTCTCCACTGTATTTCAGACTGGTAGCCAACTTGCAATCGATGGCCATCGATTTCTTTACTGAACACGCTGCTGTAGTTCTTGTGTCCGTTCTCCAGTTTGTCTGTATAGTACTCCTTTATGTCTCATCTGTCATCAAAATTCTCCTTCAAACCTATTTGTTTTCACAGTCCATTCTCTCTCCGCCAAGGAAATAATTTAGCTAGATAGCGATATATATTAATCTTTTTCAACCAATGATATTATAGATTCACATCAGCAAATGTAATTATTTTTGCTTTTGTAATAAGAGTATTCGGTAACCTCGGAGTCTATAGTATTTCTCAATTACGATAAGGAGAAATACACATAAAACCGTGCAGACACTCGATTTTACTTTAATCTTGCCATAAAAATGATATACCTCTCCATCCACTGGTAACAGAGAAGAGATAAGACGTCTGTATTGGAAAATGATATCCTGCAGTATGTACAGTCAAACTTCGAAATCTCGAACTCGGTTATGTCGAACATACCCGTATTTCAAAATTAAAACGCGGCTAAGCCGCGTTTTAACTTTGAAACACGTGTATGTTCACATAAACCGAACTTCAAATAAGGCACATTCATGTTTCGAAATATCGGATATTTCGAGTTAAGCGAGTTCGAGATATCAAAGTTCGACTAGTTTGTCCTGAACGTTGTTCCCCAGGTCTATAATACAACAGGATTAGTCGATTCAAAATCCATTCCGGAATTGATAAACTGACTTGAATACTCGCTCCACATGTAAACATCATATTGTTTTTTCCTCAACAATGATAGTAAATATAGGATATATCTATACACATCATTAACAAAGAAAGTGTATATATGTATAGTGTAATCCTGTCAGAATTACACATAATATATATGCAAATATGCCAAGGGGAAACAACCAGACTTACTACTTTGAAAAACAGAGCAGACCACGATTAGTCTTCTTCTAAGGGTCGGTGCTTCATCAAGGTTGAACAATACTTAATGTACTGGTGAGTGGAAAACAGTGTCGACCCTGACCAGACACCGCGTCTCTGACGCGACAGCCGACCTCGTTCTACACGGTTCGCAATGTATCCAGTAAGATTTTCTGTCGCACGGCTAATATGTATATCCTCTCTTGAGCGAGTTATGAGGTATGGTAATATTTTTAAAATACCAGAGTAGCTGTTTAAAGCTCTACAAGCGGAGTTTTTGCAATATTTAATTGCTCATATTAGCTGAGGTACAGGGGCTCGTTTCATAAAACTTCGTACGACAAATGTTGTCGTAAGTGAGATTATAAAAATCTCAATTATTATTTATTTCTCCATCTAATCCTGTCTTGTGACATCTCTGTGGAATCGTCTTTTAAAGACGATTCCAAAGAGATGTCACAAGACAGGATGAGATAGAGAAATAAAAAATTACATGTGTGTTTAAGTTTTGACTTACGATCGTTTTTGTCGTACGAAGTTTTATGAAACGGGCCCCAGAACTTCAATTGGACTTATTGTAAATGTCAACTAAGAGAGCTTGTGCATTTGCAATATTACAAACTACCACAGCAGCTAGGGATATCAAATTTGTTGTATGAGTTCATCTTTGGAATGCACAGTGTCCCGTAACATGTTAAGATCACTTTGACCTTGGCTTTTAACATATCTTATAGAATCAAGGCGATTAAGTTTGACACTTGACCTCAGTTATATCAAAATCTTGTTTGAAGCATAATGCCTGTGCTACATCAGCTAGGGATTCGAAATTTAGTGTGATAGGACATCTTGAGATAAAGAGGTGTTGAATACAAGTTAATTGTGACCTTGCCCTTCACCTTTGACCTCTGTTATAGAATATATAAGGGAATATTAGCAATAAATGATAGGGAATATTTACTACATGTATATCACATTAGATTATTTACTACATGTATTTCACATTAGCTAGATATATTGTCGATACTGTTTGAACTGGCACTCATCACATTTCGTCAACTTTCGTCGATGAAGTCGGAGATTTCCGATAATTGTATATACATGTATAGATAAAATTAACAAATACTTGGCAACATGTACTACAAACTCATACCGATATCAATACATGTACCAGCGCAAAAGCTCAATAGCATGTGTTGCTGACTCCAATGACAGAGGTCGTGGATTCGAATCTAGGTAAAATCTAATTTAAATTTGCCAAAGTTGTTTTTCGGAAACAGAACTGATATATTTTTCATTGTGAATTTAATTTCTCTTTATATCAGAATCTAGGTAAAATCTACTGCTTATCGAACTACAAAAGTAACATAGTGCGCTTCTAAAGACCGTTTTGCGTAACGCATACAGTAAATTACTTTAAGCAGAAATGTTGGATTACATTACATGTTATTGTACGTCTTTATATAGTTTTGTTTTAGACAAGTCTCACTGTACCAAATTCACACAAATAATAAATTTCAGAACAAGCATGCGTCTAATCGACAGAAGAAATTTAAAAAGACATTATATCGAAAATACCCACATGATTGTATATAAAACTACTATGACGGGGGTCGAACTCACGACCCTGGTATTGGTATTGGTGATTGAACCTCTGAGCTACTATAGACCTGTGTAACATATAATGATGCACAAGAGTCGATGCTCTGTGACACAATATCTATATCGATAAAAATAGCTTACGGAAAAAGTCGAAATATACATTGCGTGCCAGTTCAAAAATCATCGTAAATACCAAATGTTGTTGGTAAGTACATCTTTGGAATGTAGTAAATACCGCGTATAGAATAATCTTGTCCGGGGCAGGTTTCCTAAACAACATCTGTTAGGAATTGTGTGCATATCTTTGGACCCTGTAGTGTCCCGTTTACATTTTTGGCCACTGTGCTATTGTCCTTTTTAACTCAATTACATAAACTTATGTATGTACAGTGCTCCCTCTCTACAACGGCTCTCCCAACAACGACTCCCTCCTTACAACGACCCTTGTCGCAGCTACCTAACCAGGACAATTATGTCCATCTATTCTACTGTTGTAATATCGTGTGCTTAAAATGTGTCGTCTGCTGTTTTTCACAGAGTTACATACTGGACATTTCGACAGAAAAAAACTTAATGACGAGAGACAAACAGCTTGAATCCAGATCAGACGCCGCGTTACGCGGCGTCTGATCTGGATTCAAGCTGTTTGCAAATGTAAACTTATTTCCCTCCCTATAACGACTCCCTCCGAACAACGCACACATGTTTTGTTGTCTCCCATTGGATGTCGTTGTAGAGAGGGAGCGCTGTATATAAAAATGGTTTGGAGCATATGTACCACATTTTGTGTATGAGTACATCTTAAGATAATGGAGTTTCACATACCATTTTCAAATAACTGTGGTTTGACTTTTAATCGTTATCCTAAAAAGTTTGTCCGAAGCGTATTTACTATACATATACCTCATCGGCGGAGATGGTTGAGCGTATAACACCTTGATCTTCAATACAATGGTCATGAGTTCGATTCCCCGCCGAGTCAGCTGTCTCACTAGGAATATTCGAATCCTCGATGACATACAGGAAATGAGGAGTGTTCTTTAACAAGATATACGTACACAGCGAATCGCTCCTCTCCACCCAGGGGCTCAAATGGGAAAGGGCCTGAGCCGGTTACTGTGGCTGCATATACGTCATGTGTTAGCAATGCTAAAAAGTGTAGGCAAGATTGTTCAATGATCAGGGGAGTAAATGTACAGTAGACTAATTGGTCATCTAGGCTGAAAGTAGACTATAATATAATACTTTGTTTTCACAGCAGCTACAGGTAAAGAATTTGGTATGCAAATACATTCAGGGATAACGGAATGGCACATACTATTTTCAAACTATGCATGAGTATAATTATTCACTGGTCTGCGTACAAAAACTTAATCACTTTCTGTACCAATAGTCGTTTTGGGAACATCTGTCAATAACTTTGACACATTTCTTGTCAGCAACAATGTGAACCATTTGCTCCACATATTGTCTCTAGTATGAAAGATTGGTGACCACCTAAAGTAAGTTGAAAGTAAAGAAGAATGCGCCATAAGAGGTTTTCTGTTTTACTTTCAGTCTTCTGCTAGGATACAGAAAGGTATCAAAGGTATAAACTTCAATCTTTAAATACTTGTTCTGTATCAAAAGAATAATGTGTAACAACAAGGCAGCTAACCATGTTAGTGCTTTTGCTGATTTAGTACCCTTGCTTTAATTTACCCATCCTTTATTTGACTTTTCTCAATAACTATAATATTAATTTACGAAGTTCAACGAAAAACAAATCTAATGATGTTTGGGTGTTTGAAATCGTTTTGAAGACAATCAGCTATATATATTGTTAAGGAGTTTGAGCAGACAATATTTTACAACAGGCAGGCTAAATGGTAAGCTGGTACTGATACTTTATTTCATGAATTAGGCCACCAGCCCATGACATGGTGTATTACAATGCAAACATGTTGTACATAATACATACAACTCACAGTGAGTTATATTGATTAGTATCAAATATTATGGATCATATATTTCTACATATTGCAAAGGTTAGCATGTCAGTATTTTCAAAAGTAACAATTAAAAACAGAATACATATAATTACAATGATACGAAAACATGTTACATAACACATTTTGGCATCTGTTAGTACCACATAAATTTCTCTCATGCAAATATTAGTGCATTTGCAAAGTATATAAAACTATAAAGCTATATTGTGGAAAAGATTTTCATTCTTTGTTAACAATTTTGAATATTGGGTTGTTTGTAATACTTTTCAGGTATATAATCACTTCTCAGCTGTTTAAAATTTTGGCATTTTAATAAAAAGTGTTCTTCGTCTTCTACTCCAAGATAACACAATTTACAAATGCGCTGCCTTCTAGGAGTGTTAAGATATCTCCCTCGTTCAATTTCCAGCTCATGTACTCCTGATCTAAACTGAACTAAAGCATAAGGAAAAGGTACGTACATGTATACTAACACAGTTTAAATGAAATTCATGTTCTATACCAAATTTCACATTTTTATACATTATCGATTTTGCGTTAGTGTTAAAGGTAGTGTTCATGGTTTGTATAAACTGGTCACGAAGACGACGAACAAACAATTCTAAAAAGAGCTTTTCATTATTTACACCTTGTTGTATTCAAACATTACCAAACCCATTCACATTCAATAGTAGTTTCACCTTTGTTACCCAGTTAGTATTTCTAAGTGAATCAATGTGTTTCAACATATTGTAGCAATTATCTTTACATATCTGTACTCAGACATCTTTAAGATTTTTAACCAGTAGCCGAGACACCGTTTAGCTGTATCTATATACACTCAGTACAAAAAGAAACGCACACCTTTATTACAATATTATCTGTATGTAGAAGGAACGTATTTGTGAAATAATCTTTTCATTACAGTCAGTAGTTCCGTCTTGGGCTATCAATGTTGAAAATGGGAGCTTTATCATTGAATTGGTATCATCACAACCTGTACAAATCGGTGGGGTGTTTTCAACAGGCACTAGTTAACTCTTTCGCAACCAAATTAATCGTGAGATTTTAATCCCACCACCGTTTCATTGTCGTCTGCTTCAATTTTTGTTGTTTGCAAGATCGTTTCAAAGTAAGATTCAAAGTAGTATGACTTAAAGTATATCTATAAGAGTGTCAAACAGTTTGGATCCTGATCAGACGCCGCGTAACGCGGCGTCTGATCAGGATCAAAACTGTTTGAAAACGCGCCTTTTGGCGTCTTTAAAAGTGAAAGGGTTAAAATACAGCACAGTAATTTTAAGTATATGTTTTTCTAAACTTGTGGCAGAATTAAATTGATCTTGAGATATGGTATAAGTATCTTAAAAAAGTCTCTTAATCTGCGCCTGAGCACAATGTGCGTTTCTGTTTGTACTGGGTGTATAATGGGAAGTGCACACACTAACTAATACAGCTGCAGTGCATATTCTAGTGATTGCACACATATATCCTTTACAAGCATATTGGTGTACCAACTCAGTTCCTTTCCGTTATTCGAAACTCCATATCTCTGACCCATATAGTAAAATAGGTTTCACGTTTGTATCAAACAATTTTAAAAATATACTGTTTGGTAGCTGCCCATAATTGTATAGTAAATTATTCAATGCATTAAGAACACGTTTGCCTTTCGTTCCCATATCTGTTGCCATAAAATTATATGACAATTGTTGTGAAAACAACACACCAACATATGTTAAGTGATTAACAGTAACAAGTTTTCCATTCTATTTTGTTTTCCATAACTCAGAGCGATTTTGAAATTACCTAAGTAATTTTCGGAAGTGTCTCACTTCCTTCGTCGGCTCTGACTGTTCGACTAGTGCTGGTCACGTGACCTGGTGTAGTCACCTGACTCAAGGAGAGGCGTGTAGACGGAGGGTAGCCTCAGGCCCTCGTCTCTGTTCAATGACGGTTTCCGATCTGATCTCGATGGCTTCTCTCACCTTTCTTTTCATTAGTGTTTTTCATTGGTTAATATTTTTGTATGGTCTGATTTGAAAGTATGTCCGGTGTTATTGCAATGTTCAAAAATAGCTGAAGAGTTTCTGGTTTCTAGTGTTCTGCCAGTTTCTCCTATGTAGTCTTCTTTACAGTTTCAATTTGTCTGTTTTGTCTTTTACCTTGGTAACCTGACTTTTAATGGAGTTACAAGGCTTGTGATACATGTTGATACCATGGCTCTCGAAAGTGAGAGTCAAGGTCCAACGGAAAGAGTTCTAACGATATGCTTAAACTGCATTTGAAAGCTGTAAAATTGAACATCTATGCTATAACTATTTTGAATAAACTATTGATTACCGCAACAATGCAGGTTTTATGTTATCAAAAACCTCTTTGAGACGGGCTCTGCTTATGAAGCGTGAATGAGAGCACGTGAAACGAGGTGTGAGGTGCGCAGTTGGCTGTTCTCAACAGTAATGTGGATAATACGTTATCATTACCAAATATACATTTTGTGCTTATTAATTATGTCCATTGCAAACCTTTTTGCAAGTTAATTTGAAAACATTGGCTATATTTTCAAAAACCTGTGAATTTCTACATTTTATTGTAAAATCTATACGTTTAGTTACTTTTAACTCTTGTCCCCATAGAAACGACTTTTAGCGTATTTAATTTATTCCTCCGCTAAAGAAAATAGTGCCAGTTTATACCCTCGTGAACAATTGCCTTAACACATATTTTATATAGCGGAGCAGATGGTAGTTTAAAGCAGGCTGAAAGTAAAGCAGAATGTGCCTTAACCCTTTACCCCATAGAAGCGCCTTTTAGCGAATATGATATATTCCTCCGCTGAAGAAAATAGTTCCAATTTAATCAGTCATAAATATATATTATTGGGAATAGTTTCTATATTCAAGCACATGATAGCTTAAAGCAGGCTGAAAGTAAAGCAGAATGCGCCTCAAGGCGCATTCTGATTTACTTTCAACCTGCTTTAAGTAGTCATATATGTTCAATACTAGAAATAAGCTATCAGGTAAAGGGTTAAGGCACATTCTGCTTTACTTTCAACCTGCTTTAAGTGATCACCTGTATTTAATGTTATAAACGGGTTTTTGGGTAAAGGGTTAGATGGGAACAAATATCGCCCGTCCTACTGCATATGTCATATCCATTCTATCAATGCAGTTTTAATGGCAAAGTAAATTATTGAAGTAGTTATATGTAACCTACGCGTATTTATTATCTAGACTGTTACAAAAGAGAACTGTCTGGGAGGTTCCTATTACCACTGAACTGCACGCGAAACCAAATATTTAAAGTATTGAACTGTAAGAAGAATCTGTGAAATGTAAATAAGAACCCATAATCTCCATGAACCATATAATAGATTGTGTATAGATCGTCTCTTACTGTGGAAAGTTTGTACTTAACCCATTTACGCCCAGTCGATTCTTCCATGTTTATAAATTGGATTAGTCCATTTTTTTTATCAAAGGGATGTCTGGTCAAAATTTTCATTTTCATTTTTTTTATATTGAAATTCCTATCAGCAAACAGTGTAGACTCTGATCAGACGCCGCATAATGCGGCGTCTGATCAGAGTTAACAGGTTTGCCTATGTCCCATATATATGGGGTCGTGGGCACTAATGGGTTAATGGGGTCGTTCCTAATGCTTTGATGTTAACTGTGGATAGAGGAAAAGGTGTCATATATGATTAGAAAATAAAATAGTACGGTGTCAGCTTTTAATAAATCCTTTTAATAATCAATGCCTAAACATAAGGTAACACATGTATTCTACATTTGGTCTATTTTGAAGTGTCTTTCCATCTCTGCCAGACATTAAAATCAGTAAGGATCCAGATCAGATGACAATTACTTCGATGCATGATCAAGAGCCAACTATTTTGACATTTTCGTGTTTTCATTGTAATAAAATACTTGCACATAAATTCATAATACAAATTTGAAGCAGACGACACAATGGTTGTTAGCCCTTGTCATACCGATCGTGACTTGACTGCTATTTGCAAACAGTTTGTATCCAGATCAGACGAAACGTAACGCGGCGTCTGGTCTAGATCCAAACTGGTTGACATTCGTCTTTAGGTTTATGTTCTATATACATGTATAATAATCTTAATTTAATACATTTTGCAGACGACAACTTCAAAGCAGACGATATAATGACAGGTTAACCCCTTCACGGCCTTACCCCGAGCACAACATTTTTTGCAAACAGTTTGGATCCTGTTCAGACGCCGCGTTACGCGGCGTCTGATCAGGATCCAAACTGTTTGACACTCATGTCAATATTTCTTTAGTCAAAATAGCAAAATCTAAAATTTAAGAAATAAAATCAGACGACAATTGTTTAAAATTCATGACGTCATGGCAGTGAAGGGGTAAAGGGTAAGAGGACCAAAGGTTAGAATCACTATTTGCTTTCAAAGCACTTTGTTTGAAGCCTTATTATGCTAAGCGCTTCTTTGCTAACATTTACAAACAGTATGGATCCAGATTAGACGTCGCGAAACGCGGCGTTTGATCAGGATGCAAACTGTTTGTCACCCATATTCATTATTTCTTTAGATCAAAAACAGTTAAAAAATAATTTTGATCTTTTTTCGCAGACTTAAAGTAGACGACAATTCAGCATGCTTAGGGTTAAATTGATGGAATCAACATGCAATGGCCATAGATCTACTTGGTGCAACCTTTGCGAACATTTTGGTCCAGAGGAGACGCAGAGTAACTCGGCGTCCTAACTGGACCAAAACTCTTTAAAAATTGTTATTTTCTGAAAACAGTGGAGATATATAAACTGTTGGAAACACCAACCGCCTGTAAAGCTCAGTGGTAGAGCGTCCGCTTGCAGTGCGGGAGGGTGCGCAGGGGTTGAATAAATTAAAGTATAAAATTGTTCGAAGAACGTCAATATAGAATTACTTCAAAGAAGTCGTGTACATTCCTTCTGAAATGCTTGTTTTCATCCAAAATGTTTTTTTTGTCAAATAAAATTTAATAGAGGATCTCACGTGAGTGTTCTCTTCTTATTTGGATTTATTACATGCGTCTTTTACAAAACATAAAAACAAGAGCCGTATACGGCCATACATCGCTCACCTGGAACCATTGATTTAAATGTAAAATAGCTTGGAAAGCTGACAAATTATGACAATACGATTGTGCCAATTGCTGAGTAGATGATACTGTGTGCCAACTATCTAAGCTCAGGGTACTGTGGTTTATGGCAGGATTTATTTTAAAGTTTCATTGAAACAAATCTACTTTTAGCTCCTGTGACCTAGATCTGCAACAGATCGAAACTATTTGAACAATATTGGTAAAGTACCTCTAGAAGTATATCCATGCTAAATATCAAAGCTATGACCATATTAGTCACAGCAAAGAAGATGTTTGAAGATTTCACTATATAACTCTAGGTAAATTTGTGACCAGTGGGACAGGGTAATTTTTTTACCCCAGGAACATAATTTGAACACTCTTGATAGAGGACCTGTAGATGATGCTTTGTGCCAAATATCTAATCTCAGGGTACTGTGGTGTATGACAATAAATATTTTTTTAAGTTTTAATTGAAAAAATCTATTTTAGCTCCTGTGACCTAGATAGACAACCGCTCGGAACCATTTGAACGATATTGGTAATGTTGCTCTAGAAGTGTCACCAAGCCAAATAACAAAGGTCTTGCCAAATTTGTTTCAGAGAAGTAGATGTTTGAAGATTTCACTATATAACTCTATGTTGTGACCTCTGGGGCGGTGTCAATTTTAACCCCAGGGACAATATTAAGACAATCGTGATAGAGGACATGTAGATGATGCTTTTTGCCAAATATCTAAGCTCAAGGTACTGTGCTTTCAGACAAAAAGATTTTTGAAGTTTTAAATGAGATCTATTTTTAGCTCATTTTGACCTAGATATGCAGCCGACCGAAACCATTTAAACAATATTTGTCAAGACTCTCTAGAAGTGTCACCATGCCAAATATAAAACATCTGGCCACATTAGTTTCAGAGAAACAGATGTTTGAAGAGTTCACTCTATAACTCTATGTAAATTCGTGATCCCCAGGGGCAGGGGCATTTTTTACTCCAGGGACAATATTGGATCAATCTTGATAGAGGACCTTTAGATGACGGTTTGTGCAAAACTATCTTAGCTCAGGGTACTGTGGTTTCAGACAAGAAGATCTTTTAAGTTTTTTTTTAAATGATATATTTTTAGCTCCTGAGACCTACATATGCAATGGACCGGAACTATTTGAACAACTGTTAAAGAGGATCATATAATGATAATTTCTGCCAAGTTTGGTAAAAATCCATCTAGTAGTTTAGGAGGAGATGTCGTTTTAAGAAATTGCTGACGACGAACGAACGGACGACGAACGACGACGGACACAGAACGATCAAAATAGCTCACCCTGGCACTTTGTGCCAGGTGAGCTAACAAGGCTTGCCGAATTTTTATGGTTTTTAAAAGACTCATTTAAAAAACTCAAATAGAACTAAGTAGCTAACACAAATACAATATCCTATTTATAACATACGCCCACCAAGCCGCAATAAACTCGAAAAAAGTTTTTCACTATAGCAAGAGATGACGTTTTGTTCACATGGAGATGCATAGTAACAATAACTAGTACACAATAGAGCATTGTTTCTGCAATCTATTCAATGGATACCGACATCGAACCTAAAGATAATTACTTTGTATAATTCAATTACGTCAAGCAAATCAACTAAAAATGAAAATTAATTTGTTCAACTTGAAAGTAAAGGAAACAACATTGAAGAAAACAACCGCCACAACATACCTCATCAAATTTACGTCATCAAATTGTCTTTACACAAAATTTTGTCAAATTTAAAGAGTGATGTAGATTAAACCGGCGCTGTGTTTAATACTATTTATTCGAATTGTGCGGTGTGTAACAGTCATTTTCTGTGTGCTGATCGATGTAAATATAAGGACACCAAACTTTTGTTTGAGCCTTTAAACATAGTCCTTGATGGATGTTATTCTCCGAATAGATCTACTCAGAAATATGTCGGATGCATATTTCCAATGTTGACTGCTAGCTGTCTTCGAAAAGAAAAGAATAATTGATTTCGCTCAATTTCAATTTCGCGCGACATCTCTGTAACTAATGATATGTGCATAGTTCTCCTGGCTGAAGTTCTTCATGACTTTACAGGGTCTGTGGCCCTAATATGTTAACCTAAAGTTGAACGTTCATTCAGAGTCAGTGACAATCATCAATTTCATCATTAACTTTGATTACGAATGCCAAACGTGTTATCAAACTAAAGGTCCAAACATGAATGATGCAGTAGTGTTAATGATGATATATGTTATGTGATGTCGCTAGGAGTAGGAGGTAGGTAAAGGACTTTTCTTGAATACAGTTTATGGATTATTATCTGGTATCGCACAGTAAAAGTGATCCACTGTTCTGTCGTGTAGATCTTCAGCTATTAAATACATAATGTTACGCCTTCCTCCACTAAATAGAATTATTATTGACATCCTTAAGTCGTTGCAACTATGAATTAGCGCCTTAAGAGGTAATGAGGAGCAACGTTATCTGTGACTGTAGAGGCCGAATCTGGATCCACATGCTCTGCTACAGTCCTGGCATATGAAGATTGACGACTCCTGGTTGATGTTGATGCTGGTTTGATTGGCTTTTCTTCTGGCTCTTTTCTGACTATTCATAAATAAATGAATAAAATAGTTGCAATATATATATAGTCATAAATATGTAAAAAACAAAATGCTATATTTAAGCAAATGTTGGCTTAAAGCAGGCTGAAAGTAAAGCAGAATGTGCCTTAAGGCACATTCTGCTTTACTTTTAACCTGCATTAAGTGGTCACCTATTTTCAAAACTAGAAACAGGCTATGGGGTAGCTCTATTGGGTTATAAAGGTTTTTCTTTGTTCCTAAAAACTGTTATATAATGTGATTGCAGGTTTGCTGTTATGCATTAACCACTTGGTATTTTCTTTTTGACGAGAAATATTGTAGTTTTAGCCTTTTTGTTTGTTTTGGCTTGGTTTGACTATGACATATGCAGAAGGTCTATGAGATTAGATCTTGAATACTCACCCATGAATATCAAAAGTAATTCACTTGGTTATTCACGCGCAGAACCGCGGGTTATGTTATAAAACCATATCCAGTTATAATGTCTGTGTCTAATTTGTCCTTTGAGAAATAATTATAATGCACATTTAGTTACTGTAATGATATGTCTAGATACGATTAACAACCAGCCACGATCCTGATCTTCCCTCAAGTAACTCGGCGTTTAATCCGGATACAAACGGTATGTTTTGTTTATTTAACGGATATTATCCCAATCTGCCAAGGACTCAAAGTAAAGCAGATCGGTGGTTTTGATCCTAGGCGCAGTTTTGCAGGGAAAGATATTAGCCGAAATCTTCTTTCGGAAATCATCCCTTATCAACAGCATCATTATCATCTCATCTTTTATTGGTGTTTTATGACCTATTCAGTGTTACAGGGCCGTAATACCTAACCCATCCATCTATCCATCAATAAAAACGGTATGACAATTTTATTGGCAGTATAGTAAAACCCTTCTAGTACGATCACTAAATGAGGATTATGCTTTGCTTTTTGAAGCAGATGGATATTCTATATACAAAAAAGAAAGCAGAAAATTCTTTCTTGGTTTTTATGCATTACTTTCACCCTGCCCCCATATATAGGAAATAGGCAAACAGAGTCGACTCTGATCAGACGCCGCATTTTGCGGCGTCTGATCAGAGTCTACACTGTTTGTTGATAGGAATTTTAATATAAAACAAAATGAAAATAACATTTTTGACCAGGCATCCCTTTAATAAAAAATGGAATAATCCAATATATAAACATTGAAGAATCAACTTGGTATGAATTGGTTGAGCAACTACACCAGCATTCACTCTTCTTTTAAGTGGTTTTTATAAGGTTTACCGTAGAAGGGAATTTCCATAAAAGGGGTCCAAAGGCTACACAATATATCGTAATGAAAACCGACAAGATAAAAACGCGAATAGTAAATAAATTAGTGCCATCAGTAATCAGAAGAAAGTACACGTAATTATCAACGATCGTTTTCATCCAGACACAAAGATGTACGTAGATCAGAAATAATGGTCACTGGCCGAACAAACGACTGTTAATGATCAATAAAACATTCAAATTAATCGTTGTGAGGCCAAATCAGGAAGCTTTTCCTCTGTGATGTTGTATTATAAAACACAATGTCCACGTCTGCTTTTATTGGCTATTCTCCGGCCTGTCTACAAATTAACCCTTTGCCTGCTGATCGCGACTTATTGATTGTTTTGTATACAGTTTGGATCCAGATCAGCCGCCGCGTAACGCGGCGTCTGATCAGGATTCAAACTGTTTGCGACCATCTTTCGGTTTCTTTACTTTAAAAATGTATCAATCTAAATTTAACAAATTTTGCAGGCGACAATTTCGAAGCAGACGATATCACCGCAAGATAAGGGTTAATCATTATCCTACCGTAATATTGTCTGCTTTGAAAATGTAGTCTGCAGAATTGGTAAAATGTAGATTAAAATAATTTACACGTAAATAACATAAATATAAGTGTCAATTAGTTTGGATCCAGATCAAACGCTGCGTCTGATCTGGAACCAAAATGTGTGCAAATATTAAGTCAAGTCTCGAGCGGCAGGGTTAGGGTTAAGACCAATGTTACGGAGTCTAGCTCAATGATGAACTCAAAACTGATGACAACCGTTGCGGTAGTCGTTTTCTTTCATAGAAACTTCCATATAGCTTGTTAGAATTTAAACACTATTGCCAATAGCATGGTTTCAGTGAAACACGTGATCGCCTCAAGCACACCGATAGAATAACTTGATCCCTTAGGCATTTTTCCTTTTTACTGTTTTAACTCTAGCGCATGGCGATAATGATTATTAGTGATCGAGGCTATTATTGTAAAAGAAAGAAGAAGAAGAAGAAACACAGAAGCTGGGGCAACAGTAGCGTGCTCATTTACAAGTGTTTGCTGTTTAAGCAGTTTGTACAGTAGAGAAAACATTTTCTTTCCATATAACCCCGAAAATGCTTTAACTAGTATTGCCATTGCAAAAAGTTTGGAGCCAGATCAGGCACCAAACTGTTTGCCACTCAAATTAAAACTGGTAGTCAGAATTGTCAAAAAGTTGTCATTTTCTATATTTCATTGCAATGCAATTGCGTTAAAACGAAAGCATTACGGTTTCATCACCGTATTTCAGACCGATAGCCAACTCGCAATCGATGGCCATCGACGGCCATCGATTTCTTTACTGAACTCATTCATCACAGGCACTGAGATACATTATTAGTTAAACAGTTTCTTCACAGTGTACATGAGGATTTCTTCCCGGCTGAGGTAAATCATGTTGCCCGAGCCGTTAGGCTAGGGTTACATGATTTTACCAGCCAGGAAGAAATCCTCATGTACACTGTGAAGAAACTGTATAACGAACTTATTATACTGCAAAGTTTTCACTGTTCAAACGAAATATTTCGGAATTTGTCGTGTACAGCGCTCATTATAAACTATAAACAAAATCGCGCCAATGCAGATAACGTTGAGCGTAATGACGTCACGTGTCTAACGTTGACATGAATTCATAAGAAAAATGCGCATACTCGTAGACTTCGACGTCAATCTTTCCCAGAAATAATGCGACTGTTGAAATGGACTTAAACGGAGGATGCACGATTGAATGCACTCAATCATGTCGAGCAATCGGCCATCTTATTTTCTGCAAAGCAAGACTCGGGGGACTGTCAGCCAATGAAAACAGTTGCATTTCAATGTACCCTGTCAGCTCACAGGGTACATGGGATTATGTCTAGGGCTCGGTGACCAATGAAAAGTAAGGATTTTACTTTGCAGTATAATAAGTATATTTACCTGTGACACTTGAATAGGACATGGTTGAAAAAAATCATTGAAAAAAGGCTTCAAAAGATACTTCCCTGAGGAGGATTTAGGTTATAGAGATACAATTTTTACAGTTTCTTATTTTATTTTTCATTTAATTTTTCATTTATAAAATTGGGACAGACGTTGGTTTATTCATGAAACTAAACGAATCGCAATAAAATGTAAACAAGAAATGTCACAGTAGTGTGACAAATGCCCCTAACTGCATTCTTGTTTTGACACAAGGATAATGGAATTGAACTTTGATCACCAACTACTATTGAGTTATATGGACACATTGCCCATGTTGTCAGACATGAAATACATGTCATGTGACCTTGACCTTTGACCCATGGCAATCAGCGTTAAGCAGTGCACATCTTTCTCTGGTGAACTTTTGTGCGAACTTAATTTGAAATTTATTCATATATGAAGAAATGACAGTCCAGATGCGAAATTCGTGATAACCGAATCGTGACCTATTACCTAGACCTTTGGCCAGTGCATATGGTAGTTGAACGGGACATATTGTCTTTGTCCAGTGACTATTTGTGCCAAGTTTTTTTGAAAGGCATTCACTGATATAGAAATTACAGACCAGACACAACATTTGCGACAATGTAATCATACCATGTGACCTTGACCTTTGCTCCATGGACAAGGGAGTTAAGCATCACATATTGTCTTTGTCTGGTAAACAGTTTTGCCAATGTATAGTGCCCCCTTCTTACAATGGCTCTCCCAACAACGACTCCCTCCTTACAAAGACCCTTACAACTGTTCCTTTAACAATGCAATTATGTCTAACGCTTTTACTGCTACAAAATCGTCTGCTTATAGTTGTCGTCTGCTTTTTTTCTCAAAATTACATAATGAACAGTTTGACAGAAAATACTTAATGACGAGTGACAAACAGCTTGACTCCAGATCAGACGCCGCGTGACGCGGCGTCTGATCTGGATTTAAGCTGTCTGCAAATGTAAGTCAATTTTCCTCCCTATATAACGACTCCCATCGAATAACGCACACAATGTGTGTCTCCCATTGGGTGTCGTTGTAGAGCGGGATCGCTGTATCTTGAAATCCATTCAACGATAAAGAAATAACAGACCGAACACAAAATTCGTGTTTATGCAATCGTTCTCTGTGACATTGACCTTAACCCACGATCAACAGAGTTAAATGCGATACATCGTATTTGTCTGGTGAACATTAATGCCAAGTTATTAAAAATCCATTCACCGAAAACAAAATACAGACAAGACATGACATTTTTCACAACGTAATCGTACCCTGTGACCTTGGTATTTGACCCATGTACACGGGAGTTAAATGCGACACACCATCTTTGTCTGGTGATCATCTGTGCCAAGTTTGTTTTAAAATCCATTCAACCAGATAAAAAATATAGACCGGACACGGAATTTGTAACAAATTTATCGTACCCTGTGACCTTGACCTTTGCCCTATGACACGGAGTTAAATGGAACACATTATATTTTTCTGGTGAACATCCGTGCTAAGTTATTTTGAAATCCATCCACCTGTTAAAATGTTATAGACTGGACACGGTTTGTGACGGACGGACATACGGAGAAACGGACGAACGTACGTACGTATAGACGATTTAAATGCGATTACTATATGCCACCTTCGGGGGCATAAAATGAGCGGTCTTACGCCGGACATGATGAAATTTCTAACTCTTTGCAGTAGATATAATGCTTTTACTATAAACACAAAGTCATGTACATTGTGAAGGATAAGATATTGTCTACTGTTCTTCCACTTAAAAACTTATTGCTGGTGTTATTAATGTGAAATGTTATACCAGAAGAAAGGAAAGCAGATTTTAATTTTCTATAATCAGTTTACCTATTGAACAGTTAACATTGTTTCTGTTTGTACGGTATGCATTTACAGGTTAAACCCACGAATATATTTCCATTTACTATAATGCTAACGTTAATTCTACAGCCTTGGGGTATTTCTAAGGAAATGGTGTATAATAGATTTTAGAATGCGATTGCACAAAAACAGTTTTACGGCATGTTTTGCATACTCGATGGAGGAATAACGCAATCCTATAAAACAATGCCGTATTAACACTTAACTGCATATGTCTTCTACTCCCTACTTTTTAAACAGTGCTTCCTCTCTACATAAACACCCAGCGGGAGACACATATTGTATGTGTTATTCGGAGGGGGTTGTTATAGAGGGGCGGAGACTAATATCATTAGAGTGGTGAGCATGACATGGTTTGTATTTGCAAACAGTTTGAACGCCGAACAGACGCCGAATAACACGGTGTCTGATAGGGGTTCAAACTCTTTGTCACTCGTCATTATGTTTCTTCTGTCAAAATGTCCAATATCTAACTGAGAACAAACAGCAAACGACACTTTTTAGCAGACGACATTGCAGCAGTAAAGGGGTTAGATATATCTGACTTGTTTTGAGAACAATGGCAAGCGTTTATTAACCCTTTACCCAATAACCTATTAAATATATGAAAGACAGGTGATCACTTAAAGAAGGTTGAAAGTAAAGCAGAATGTGCCTTAAGGCACATTCTGCTTTACTTTCAGCCTGCTTTAAACTTTCATATGTTAGGCTATATAAAATATTTGTAACGGTAATTGTTCATGAGGGTATAAACTGGAACTATTTTCTTCAGCGGAGGAATAAATTAAATACGCGAAAAGTCGCTTCTATGGGGTAAAGGGTTAAAGGAGGGACTTGTTGTTCGAAGGGCCGTTGATAGGAGGGAGCATAGTAGCACCTTATTTCATTTCATTTCTATACAGTCAATATTGTATAATACAAAATTTCTATTAACCAAAGAACCCCTGACACTTCAAATGAACAATCCCTATTTCTAATCACGTCTAGTCCATTTTTATTTTTTTACTATTAATTGTTATTTTTGCAATATATTGCAATTTATTAC
This sequence comes from Gari tellinella, assembly GCA_922989275.2. NCBI lineage: Eukaryota > Metazoa > Mollusca > Bivalvia > Cardiida > Psammobiidae > Gari > Gari tellinella. The sequence continues at coordinate 62,434,758 of OV277858.1, forward strand.
GTGATCAAGGTCTGCACTGTTTGCACGGAACATTACTTAGTGTGCATTTCGCACGAACACTGTTTAGTCAATGATCTGCCTATAGACCCTGTTCCCCCATCAAACATAGGTGTTTTTTCTGAAACCTAATAAAATGCTACAAAATGAGCCATGTTTGCACTCTGGTCGCTGGGGCGTTTCGGAGTTTTTGGGCAAAAACATGCGATTTTGAACAAAAATCACTGAAAGTTGTTTAAAACTATTAATAATTTCTATAATTTTAGTTTTACATCTGAAACCATTATTATATGATATATATCATAAAGTATCAATTCTGATGTGTTAAACATTGAATTCCTTTTGATTATTTTTTTTACGGGAAAAACAGTTTTCTGAAATAAAAAATAGTCGAAAAAATCCATATATTTTTCAAATTGCGGTATAAAATGCCACGAAAACGTTGAACTTGCTGCCAATAAATAAAGCGACGACTCAGTTTAGACTTCTTTATACAATAAACTGCTTAATGCAGGATAGAAATCACGCAGAAAGTTCCTATGGGAGCTTTCTGTTTCATCTTAAGCCTGCATTAAGCAATGACATGTATTGAATAGTGCACATGGGTCTCCCTTGGAGCTATCCCATAACACATTCAACCCTAGCGACGAGTATACTCGTCATTTACAAACAGTTTAATTTTGAGGATTACACTTGTCCTGTGCAAACATTGCAGACCCTGATCAGATGGCTCCTTAAGGAGCCCTCTGATCAGGGTCTACACTGTTTGTCACTGTGAAATGTATTGTAAAAATCAACCCTAAATAGTCAATAATGGACTAGACTTATCTTGAAACTTGAGTTGTCCATTAAAAGTTTCAGGGGTGAATGAGTTACTACAATACAAACTGTAGATGAAGACGAAGTGAGACCAAATGTTGTACGTTGTGGTGACTGCGTGTTTACTATAACACAGGACAGATATTTTATTTCTTTGGATTTAAAGATTTTTCCTCAGTCCATTGATATACTACTCCTATTGTCTCGAAAGGTGTGAATTTGACTGTCAAAGCATGCATCACAATGTATACCAATCTCAGTTTACCTGGTGAGGCCCATATTATACTCATGCTCCAGTGATTTTCAAAGGTTATTTCTAACCAAACTATTAAATATAAAGGTCGGGTCTCACATGAGAAGCTTCAATGGTTCTTTGCTACCGACATGTCTACAAGACCCATGTTTTTGCAAGGAAATTGTCTGGCAAGGCGTTATGATTAAAAGGTCGCCAGGAGATTTCTTTAAACAGTTTGTTTCTGATCCATATACGTGTTATGCAATAGTAATAGTAGTCAAAGTCAATAAAGTAAACATTTCAATAAATGTAAATTACATTCATGCTAAATACATATTGAGAGAGAGAAAGTCAATGTATCAATTACTCATTTCGTTGATTACATTTGTTTTCTTATTTGCACAGTTGATGTAACAAGTTACCTTGTTAACAGTGTCTTTATCTTTGGATAAACTTAGTTCACATCTTTAACGGGTGCGTCCACACTGTGTGTGGACGAAACTGTTAACAAGGTAAACCATGCATGTAGTGTTGTGATTACAAAGAACAAATGTATTTACCAACACGATGAAGTCACTCCCAGGTAAAAGGTTGTGATTTAGGAACTGTATTAGTTTGCAGAGATTGTCGTTTGCAGCAATTCTAGAGTTAATGGCCTGTAAGGTATTTTATGACTGGTCACCAAGATGACAAACAGCTCGGACCCAGATGAGACTCCCTGTCAGCCGGCTTATCATTCTGCTTAGAATATAACCTACATTTTAACCAATCAAACTGCATTTTGCACCCCATTAAGTACGGCACTTAATCATTAAGAAATGTGTTGTTTTTGACGTCGCTTGGTGTCTGCGCGCGATATAGATAGTTCCGCCTCGTATCAACAATATAGTTGTAAACACTTCCATATATGGTGATCTCACAACCAGAATAAGCGAGGTTAACTTTGGAATGGGCCAATCAAAAATATATGTTATATTCGAAGTAAGTGAGAACATATTAAGTGAAATCTTAATAGCTAAGAAGGGTCACGTTCGCTGACGCTTCGCTTTGACCTTCTTTACCATTAAGATTTCACTTAATATGTTCTAACTATAACTTAACACTCTGCAACAGGTTGCAAGGATGCCACATCGGTGTTCTAAATCTTAACCCTTATCATGCTAATCGCGACTTTGCTATCATTTGCGAACAGTTTGGATCTACATCAGACGCAGCCCTACGCGGCGTCTAATCTGGAACCAAACTGTTTGCCAAGCACTTATGTTAATATTTTCTTCAATCTAAAAATTATAAAATATATTTATTTTTTTAAGATTTCACAGTCGATGTATTTGAAGCAGACGACAATTCAGCATGCTAAAGACGGGGTTAACAGAAAAAGTGACACCGGTTGGTTTTCACTAAGCGGTTTAATCTGAGGCAACTAGGGAAAAGCTAGAGACTGATTTAGTTTGCCTGACTAGATTTTTGCAATCTGAAAGCGAACTTGTTGCTAGGGTGCATTATCCATATTAACCCTTTCACTCCCAATGACGTCATAAAGCGCATTTGCAAACAATTTTGATTCTGTTCAGACGCCGCGTAACGCGGCGTCTGATCAGGATCAAAATTGTTTGCCACTTGTTTTGAATTACGTTGGTTATACTGCCTTAAATCTAACTTTGAAACGATATTGCGGACAATAATATTGAAAAAGTCGACGACAAGGCGGTGAAAGGTGTAATAATCTCACGATAAATGATCATGAAAGGGATTAACCATTTTTAGTGTTAACCATTACAGCATAAATACGCATTGTAACAGTTATGTCTTTTATTTGTTCCGCCACTGAAGAAAACAGTTATATAGTTATAAATACTTAATATATAGTCACGAATCTGCACTATTAGAAATATACTCCATATTCTAGTAGATAGTAGCTAAAGGTAGATTGAAAGGAAAGCAGAAAGTGCCTATAGACCTTGAAACTTTCAGCAGAATGAATCTAAAGGCGCACTCAGCTTTAACTTCAACCTGCGTTAAATAGTAACCCGTTTTCAAAGCTAGCAATAGGTTTTGGGGCAATGGGTTAATATTGCATGTTGTGCGGTAACACGCAATCTTGGAATATACTGCTTGTTACTGTTTCATACGATTTGTTTGCAAATCAACAAAAATCCTGTTGAACCAGTGATACAGTGGAGAATGTGTTATTCTTTCCCAATAAACGCGTTTTCTCAACTGTAACAGCATAACAGAAAGCTCCTGTAAAACTATAATTCGCAGTCTCCCTGTTTTAACTCATTTTAACTTAACATCTACAATGAGAACACTGGCAAACCATGTTGACCCTGATTAGACGCCGCGTTATGCGATGTCTCATAAGAGTCTGCACTGTTTCAATCTCATATGAAATTTTCTGCTTTATGGACAAGCTCTGCAGTGTCTTTAGACTACCCTTCTGCATGTACAGTGTTCCCTCTCTATAACGGCCCTCCCAGCAACGACTCCCTCCTTCCAACAACCCTTATCGCAGTTCCCCAAACAAGACATTTATGTCTAACTCTTTAACTACTGCAAAACCGTCTGCTTAAAATTGTCGTCTGCTGTTTTTCTAAAAGTTACATAATTGACACGTTGACAGAGAAAAGCTTAATGACGAGTGGCAAACAGCTTGAATCAAGATCAGACGCCGCGTTATTTGCCAATGTAAGTCATATTCCCTATAACGATTCCCTCCGAACAACGAACACAATTTTGGTCTCCCATTGGGTGTCGTTGAAGAGAGGGAGCGGTGTATAATGAAATATTTCACCAAGCACATAGGAAGATACCCAGGTATAATGGACCATCGTTTGAGTAGGCGTAAAGGCCGGACAGTGATAGGTTTTTGTTTGCCATGTAAACAAGCAAACGTTTTGAAAGTCTTCACTCACAACACCTTACATGCATGTATCTATATTCTTGAGTACATTTGTAATTCTAAAACTTCCTTCCTGTGCTTTACAACAGAAAATCGATTTCATTTGTTTGTAATCGAATCTCAGGAGAACGAATGGGGGAAAGTTAAGCCTCCTTAATTAAGTAAACCCTAAATTATTTTAGAAATGGTGTTCCAATAAAGTCTCACGCTCATAAAACGCATTACAATGTGATCCGCTAATGCCTTGCTTTCCGAAGCGGAGGCTCCGAGGAGCGTTTTTGGTTTTGCTTTGCTTTTAGGGTCGCTTGACTTTTCCACCAAGTATTGAAGTGTTTAACATTTCTTTAGCAATAATAGCGTCTGTTCTAAACGCGTTGTCTGCAATTCTTTATTGTTTTAAGTTTTATGCATTTTTCATTAGAAGCAAACTAAAGATGATTGTACAACATTTCAGGCGCCCGTTTCATAAAACTTCGTACGGCAAATGTTGTCGTAAGTCAGATTATAAAAGTCTCAATTATTATTTATTTCTCCATCTTATCCTGTCTTGTGACATCTCTTTGGAATCGTCTTGCCAAAGAGATGTCACAAGACGGGATTAACCCTTTACCCGATAGCCTATTTATAGTACTTAAGATAGATGACTACTTAAAGCAGGTTGAAAGTAAAGCAGAATGCGCCTTCGGGTGCATTCTGCTTTACTTTCAGCCTGCTTTAAGCTATCATGTGCTGTAATATAGAGAATATTCCCTATAATACATAATTATTACTGATTAAATTGGAACTATTTTCTTCAGCGGATGAATAAATCATATCCGCTAAAAGGCGCTTCTATTGGGTAAAGGGTTAAGACGATTCAAAAGAGATGTCACAAGACAGGATTAGATGGAGAAATAAATAATGATTGAGACTTAATAATCTGACTTACGACAACATTTGTCGTACGAAGTGTTATGAAACGGGCCCCTGAACTGTTGTACAATCATCTTTAGAAATCAGAAATTAAATGTATTTTTAAGTTTTGACTTACGACCGTTTTTTGTCGTACGCAGTTTTATGAAACGGGCACCTGGTTCATTGACAGGAGGTCAGGCACACTGGAGAGGCGTTATTCTTTCCCAATAAACGCATCTTTGCTAAGATTATTTCAGTTACAATCAGTTTGGAGCCAGATTAGACGCCTGATTTTCCGACATCTGACCAGGCCACAAAGTGCTTGCCACTAAGATAAAAATGAGTTGTTAACATTTTCAAAACGCTGTCATGTTTTTTATTTTATTGCAAGGAATTTGCGTTGAATTTCTTTCTTAACGGAAAAAATAACGTCTTCACCAATACAGTGGAGAATCTGTTATTATTTCCCGTTTAAACGCAAACGTACGCAAACGCAAAGCACTAAAACGTAGAAAAGAACAACTTTTGCCCAAATCTGATATTTCATGTTTATCTTGGTGGCAAACAGTTTGGAGCCTGATCAGACGCCGGTTTACCCGGCGTCTGATCTGGCTCCAAACTGTTTGCACTGCAAATATTAGTTTTAGCGTAAACGCGTTTATAGGGAAAGAATAACAGATTCTCCACTGTACATAGGCATCTATTACAATGGAAAACACAGTGCTCCCTCCCTACAACGACCCTTTGAACAACGACTCCCTCCTTACAACGACCCTTTCGGCTGTTCCCCAAATAAGACAAGTATGCCCAACCTTTTCACGGATGCAATATATTCTGCTTAAAATTGTCGTCTGCTATGATTCTTAAAGTCACATATTGGACAGTTTAACAGAAAAACAACATAATAACGAGTGACAAACAGCTTGAATCCAGATCAGTAGGCAACGTCTGATCTGGATTCAAGCAGTTTGCAAATGGAAGTCAATGTCCCTCCCTATAACGACTCCCTCCGAACAACACACATACGTTTTGCGTACCTTTGGGTGTCGTTGAAAAGAGGAGAGGGAGCGTTGTACTTTATTCGTCCCCGTTTTAAAGCTAACGAAACTTCTTAAAGATTTATTTCAATATGTGTGGCAAATTTTTGAAACTGATCAGACGTTCGGTTACCCGGCGTCTGATCCGTCTCCAAACTGCTTAAAATTGAAATTGAAGTTTTAGCATTAACGCGTTTTTTGGAAAAGAAAAACGTTTTCTCAACTGTAATAGTAAAGTCTCGATAAACAGATGATGTGTTAAACCTTTTATTGCATCAGTTTAGCGTATGCTTTAACCCTTTTATTAGCAATATTTTCGAGTGAGTTTTACTCCTTGGACCCCATCGACTCGTAGTAGAATGACCCCTCACGACACTGGGGGCCGTTTTACTAAACTACGTACGCAAAATTTTTGCGTAAGTCAAAACCGTTTTACTCTTATTTTTCGAGCATAAAAGTTCGCAAACAGCAAATAACCAGATCAGAGGACGCGCAACAAGCGCGTCCTCTGATCTGGCTATTTGCTGTTTGTAGCAAGTGATAATAAAAAATATAAATTAAAATTTAAAATTTTGACTTACGCAAAAAATTTGCGTAAGTTGTTTAGTAAAACGGGCTCCAGGGTCCGAGGTTATAAAACTTAAAATCAAGTCTGTGCTCAAAACTCAGTTTCGCTAACAGGCCCTAGTTTTTGCAAAACATGTTTAATATGATTTGTGTAACCTCATTTGGATACATAATAATACTTTAATTATGTATGAAAATACTAGTTATGAAATGAAATGTTTGCTGAAGTGTTATGAGCTGAGAAAAGTTCTGAGTTTTAAGCACGGAGTTTGTTAAAAGTTTTATAACCTTGGGGCCAGGGTCCTTTTACACGGGTGGGTCATTCTACTGCGTTACACCGGAAACTATCGATACGAGTAAGAAACAGTTTCTTTTAGATCCTAATCAGGAGCCCGTTTCATAAAACTTCGTACGACAAAAACGGTCGTAAGTCAGATTATAAAAGTCTCAATTATTATGTATTTCTCCATCTAATAAATGCGCCCGTAGCATGTTCACGGTTTGCAATATATATATACAACTACATTTTAGGAACCGCTTCCATTATCAGAGATCTAATTACATCGCAGTACACACCTTTTAGAGATACAGTGGAGAATCTGTTATTCTTTCCCGTTTAAACGCAAACGTACGCAAACGCAAAGCGCTAAAACGTAGAAAAGAACAACTTTTGGACAAATCTGATATTTCATGTTTATCTTGGTGGCAACAGTTTGAAGCCTGATCAGACGCCGGGTTACCCGGCGTCTGATCTGGCTCCAAACTGTTTGCACTGCAAATAATAGTTTTAGCGTAAACGCGTTTATTGGGAAAGAATAACAGATTCTCCACTGTAAAATGAAGTTAAAGTATTATCCTTTTGTAACTCGGCGCCCTATCTGGATCCAAAATGTTTGCCACTTTGATTATTTCTGGTTATATATTTGACATGCTCGGAAACATAAAACATGTTCAAACAGTTTAGATTCAGATCAGACGCCGCTTAACAAGCCGTCCGATCTTGATCCAAACTGTTTGCCACTCGTATTTATGGCTTTGTTTCTGTCAAAATGTCCAATATGTTGCTTTAAGATTAACAGCAGACGATATTGCAGCAGTAAAAGCATTAGACATAAGTGTCTTGTTCAGGGAACAGTGACAAGCATTGTTGTAAAGAGGGAATCGTTTGTTCGGAGGGCCATTGTGCGGAGGGGGTACTGTGTCAAAATACTGAAAATAGCATTCGCAACTGTAATCTAGCAATGTTAAAGCTTAAATTTGAACATTATAATGCTTTAATTAAAGCTGTAGCAATTTATATTGATCAACTAGGGACCTTTAACATAGACTGTTACACATGTGCAAAATGAGCAAACGTAATAAAGTTATGTTAATATCAAAGCTGGGAAGATGGTACTTTTCCCGTTACAACAAATCAACACTTAACAGGGCTGCCATTTTCCCGGATTTTTCCGAAATCTTCGGATTTTTATCCTAGAATATGGTAGCTTAAAGCAGGTTGAAAGTAAAGCAGAATGTGCCTTACGGCGTTTTCTGCTTTACTTTTAACTTGCTTTAAGTAAACGTTCTTGAAAAGTAGAAATTTTGGAAATCTTAGGATTTTTCATGATCAAGTTATGGCAGCCCTGACTTAATCTTGATACATCTAATATGTAATCGCAATAATATGCTGAAAAATACAGTTTCTTAAAATGTAGACAATTCATTTAATTCAGAGTGGCATACAGTTGTGAGCTTGGTGAGACGCCGAGTTACTCTTCGTTTTATCGGGCATCAAACTGTTTGCAATGGACATAAATGCTGTAGTAAAAAGTTATTCTTTCCCAATAAACGCGTTTACGCTAAAACTATTATTTCAATTACAAACAGTTTGGAGCCAGATCAGACGCCGGGTAACCCGGCGTCTGATCAGGCTCCAAACTGTTTGCCACCAAGATAAACAAGAATTATCAGAATTGTCTAAAATTTGTTCTTTTCCACGTTTTAGTGATTTGCGTTTGCGTACGTTTGCGTATAAATGGGAAAGAATAACAGATTCTCCACTGTATCTATTGTTTTTTTTATTTTGTTAGGGTAGGGGTTGATATCGTAGTCGTACCTGTATGACTTCCGTCTTCATTATTTACGTCATAAAAATAAATTCAGAATTTGGATAAAGTGTAGATCCAGCTGAAATGAATTTTTTAAAAGTATATTCCGGTTAAACGCAAACGAAACTCATGGCAATGGAATATAGAAAAGGAAAACCTTCTTGAGTTTTCTTAAGATATACCTTAATCTGGGTAGCGAACAGTCTGTCGCTTGACTAGACGGACACCGGTTAATCTGGCGTCTGAACAGGCTCAAAGCTGTTATACAATTGACATACAGTCGAACTTCGATATCTCGAACTAGTTTAACTCGAACTATCCGATACTTCGACTTATGCACTGTATTATTTCATGCTCGATTTAGTCGAACATACCCATTTTTCAAACAGTTTAGATCCTTCAAATCGTACAGGCTCCTTACTCGGGTGTTAGTCAATCATCTATATTGTTTAGAACCTGTTATTTTATACATTTTGTTTAACTGCCTATATGTTATGTTTAGTTTTACCCTGCCGCCGTTGTATTTAACCATTTGATTGAACCCATTCGCAGCCTAATATCGTCTGATTTTTTTTATCTGCATTTTTATGCAAAATTCAAATTCTTCAAGTTTCGACTTAATAAATATTGATAGATCACACGCCGCGTCACGTGGCGTATGATCTGGATGCAAACTGTTTTAAGTCGACTGTCATCGCCTATTGCGGTGAAAGTGTTATATAGTCCCCCCCCCCCCCCCCCCCCCCCCCCTACTATACTGATAATTGTAACATGTGCCTACAGCGTTACAGCGCTATCTCTCTACAACGACATCAAACTAAAGACAAAATGTGTGTGCGTTGTTGGGAGGGAGTCGTTGTAGGGAGGGACATTTGCAAACAGCTTGTATCCAGATCAGACGCCGCGTAACGCGGCGTCTGATCTGGATGCAAGCTGTTTGCCATTCGCCATTAAGTTTTTTTCTGTCAAAATGTCCATCTTGTAACTTGAGAAAAACAGCATACGACCATTTTAAGCAGACGACATTGCAGTAGTGAATAGGTTGGACACAATTGTCATTTGAGGGAACTGCGATAATGGTCGTTGTTAGGAGGGAGTCATTGATGGGAGGGCCGTTGTAGGGAGGGAACACTGTATTTAATAAACAATGCCATTATATATTAAAGGAATATTTCTGAGGGAATGATTCTCACCATCCCCGAAAGGCACTTTTTTGTATCAGAAAACAAGACAGACTCAGTAAAAGAAGCGCGAAACCTTAATAGAATCAGTCTTTGTTTACTGCGTTAGAACATTTTTTTTAGGATGTGAAACGTCCTCAAGGTCGAACCAGTTTAAGATGGAATCACAGTTATACTCCTCAATTTGTTTTTGCATTCCTTAAGGCATTGTGTAATGAGCAATACAGCTCTCCCTCTCTACAACGGCCCTCCCAACAACGACTCCCTCATTACAACGGCCCTCCCAACAACGACTCCCTCCTTACAACGGTCCTCCCAACAACGACTCCCTCCCTACAACGACCCTCCCAACAACGATTCCCTCCTTACAACGACCCTTGTCGCAGTTCCCTAAACAGGACACTTATGTCTATCGCTTTAACTGCTGTAATATCGTCTGGTTTTTATCTCAAAGTTACATATAATTGGACATTTTGATAGAAGAATTGTAATGACGAGTGACAAACAGCTTGACTGTTTGCAAATGCAATCCAAGTCTTAATATCCCTCCCTATAACGACTCCCTCCAAACAACGCACACTATATGTGACACCCATTGGGTGTCGTTGTAGAGAGGGAGCACTGTAGTTCTAAATAAGAGTTTCTTCGTTTGAATAAGCATCTACAGTGCTCCCTCTCTACAAAGACACCCAATGGGAGACACAAATTGTGTGCGTTGTTCGGAGGTAGTCGTTATAGGGAGAGGAATTGGCTTACATTTACAAACAGCTTGAATCCAGATTAGACGCCGCGTCACGCGGCGTCTGATCTGGATTTAAGCTGTTTGCCACTCGTCATTATTGTTTTTTCTGTCAAAATATCCATCACGTGATTTTAAGAAAAACAGCAGACGACAATTTAAGTAGACAATATGGCAGCAGTACAAGCGTAAGACATAAATGTCCTGTTTTGGGAACTCTGGCAAGGGTCGTTGTAAAGAGGGAGTCGTTGTTAGGAGGGTCGTTGTATGGAGGGAACGCTGTAGTCGATTAACTTGTTCTCTTTTCAAAAGAGTTAGGTTATATTATCATTTGGTTTATGTTTGATCATTTCAGATGCAGACTCGCCATGGCGTAAATGGTGGACCTATGACGGTATATCAGGTAAGATATTGTTTGTGTATGCTGTTACTTTCAAATTAGTGTTAAGTTTTTGAGCGCAGTAAACGTACTTTATATAGCAGTGTATACTATATTGACACAGCACATACTTCGAGTATGTCCTCATCTAAACTACTCGGCGCTTAATCAGACTCTAATCTGTATTAGCTCAAACCCTTTTGCTGGAGAACCATTATGTGTTGCCTACAGTAGTTACATTTTCTATAAATGTAGATATACATTGTTCCTTTGAGCAAATTTAAAAGTTAGTCCCCGTACTTAATAATAATAATAATAATAATCATTGGGGCCTTTTTGAGATAGAAGTTAGAAGGCATTCATTCGAACATTAGCTCTAACTCCTAAGTTCGAATTGTTGCCGGAATATCTAATATCTAAGACCTTAGTTCTAAGTAATAATTTCTAAGTTTGAATTTTGCCGGAATTGTTGCCGGAATATCTTAGATCTAAGACCTAAGTTCTAACTTCTAACTTCTAAGTTCGAATTGTTGCCGAAATTGTTGCCGGAACATCTAAGATCTAAGGCCTATTGTCTAAGTTCTAACTTCTAAGTTCGAATTGATGCCGGAAATATCTAAGATCTAAGTTCTAAGTTCTAAGTTCTAAGTTCTAAGTTCGAATTATTCGAACTTAGAACTTAGATGTTAGAACTTAGATGCTAGAACTTAGAACTTAGATGGTCCCGGAACCAATTCGAACTTAGAAGTTAGAAGTTAGAACTTAGGTCGTAGATCTTAGATGTTCCGGCAACAATTCCGGCAACAATTCGAACTTAGGATTTATAACTTAGATCTTAGCTTTTAGATGTTCTGGCAACAATTTCGGCAACAATTCGAACTTATGAGTTAGAACATAGATATAAGATATTAGCTCTTAAATGTTCCGGCATCATTTCGAACTTAGGAATTAGAACTTAAGTTCGAATTAATGCCATCTAACTTCTATCTCAAAAGGGCCTCAATGGGCTTCCGTAGGTTGTTTATCATAAAAGAAAAGCCGAACGAAAAACAGAAGGTTTCTATTTACTCATTCACCCCTAGTCACGTGTATATGCGTCTTTTACAAACAGTGTTTCTTCGATGAGTATACTTGTCTTATGCTTATAAGTGAACGAGTTTAAAAATAATTCTGGTTTATTGTCCTCAAAACTAATTTGATGACTGGCTTACTGTAAAACCGGTTTTATGCGCGAAAATATAATTTACGCGTTAATTCGCGAATGTGCTGCCTCGCGTCTCTAGTTTTGAAAATAGGTGACTTCTTAAAGTAGGTTGAAAGTAAAGCAGAATGTGCCTTAAGGCACATTCTGCTTTACTTTCAGCCTGCTTTGAGCTATCACCTGCTAGAAATATGTCGCGAATTAATACAAAATCGCATTACGCGAAATATTCATGACGCGAAAAAATACATGTTTTATAGTATTCTTAAAACTTGTTTCTCCATTGTGAATGTAGATATTTTCATTCAGATAGTTTTGCTCTCGTCAGTACTCACATAACCACGTGTTCAAATGAATTTTATGTCATTTTAAGCATTTTTATTCAAATGATATTCGGTAAAAAACGTGTCGCTAAATACAGATTTCTGCTCAATGCAAGATAAAGAAAATGCAGAAAGATCCAATGGTCTATCTTTGAATTGCCGCTAAATGCCGTTTTATTGTCCTTTTGATAGCTTTTTGCATTATTTTTTACCTAGAATTAGACGCATATTTCTGGTGTGATTGTATGTATATCAGTTACTGCGGTATAGGAATTGTTGTTTTTTCCCATTTAAACGAAAGTACACACCAAACGCGATGTATTTAAATGGCGAACATTACTTTTGTTCTTTTTTAAAAACAGATTTGTAAACACTTTTAGGTCAATTAAAGTGGCACATATTTTAGAGCATAGACCAGTTATTCGGCATTGGATCTGGTTAAACCTTTTTGCAATGAGAACAATTGTTTAACCCTTTTATGATCATATCTATCGTGAGGTTTTTACCCCTTCACCGTTTCATTGTCGTCTGCTTCATTATTATTGTCTGCAATATCGTTTCAAAGTTGAATAATTTAAAGCAGTATAACTGACATAATTTCAAAACAAGTGCCAATCAGTTTTGATCCTGACGCGGCCTCTAATCAGGATCAAGACTATTTGCAAATGCTCTTTATAACATCTTTGAGAGTGAAAGCGTTAAGCGCCAAATTAGTTTATTTGGGAAAATAAAATCGTCTTGTACAAGTAAATAATATGTGGTGAACAAAGTCTTACATTGCACCATGGCCAAAGATCACTGTGGTGCTACACTTGTCATCCGTTTAACTGTAGACTCATTTACTGTAGAAATATATCAGAGATGTCAAATATCAGAAACAGTATAGCTAAAACCTATTCACTGAAATCCTTTCTTGCAGCGTACTTAACTTTAATCCATTTGTGCCCACGATCCAATATATGGGACATAGGCAAACAGTGTAGACTCTGGTCAGACGCCGCATTGTGCGGCGTCTGATCAGAGTCTACACTGTTTGCTGATAGGAATTTCAATATAAAACAAAATGAAAATGAAAATTTTGACCAGGCACCCTTTGATGAAAAAATGGACTAATCCAATATATAAACATGGAAGAATCTACTGGGTGTAAATGGGTTAATTTGGGAATTTCAGCTTGACAGTATAGATCTTTACCAATGGGTCTTATCGAACGAATCTACCAAAAGTGTTCGGCTTAACAAAGGGCAAAGGAAATGCAGAAATAACATAATTATAGGAACTTTCTGCATTACTTTCGTCCTACAACAAGCTACCGCCTTTACATATAATACTTCAAATTCTTCTTTATTTTGAGTTTAGCTGTATACATGTTTACTACAACGTGTTATGCTTTGACTCATGACTCCATAAATACGCCATTTTACGCCTTTATTTTATTCCACCACAATAATAAGCCCCACTTTATACAGTCATGAATATGCACTATAAGAAATAGTCTATATCCTAGCAGATGGTAGATAAAAGCAGGATGAAAGTTTGGCAGGATGCGCTTTAAGGTTAACTACTTAATCAGGTTGAACGTAAATCAGAATGCGCCTTAAGGCGCATTCTGATTTAAGTTCAACCTGCTTAAAGTTGTCACATATCTCCAATACTAGAAACAGGCTATTGGGTAATTGGTTCAAGTTCACTTCAATAGATATGCGGACATGTTAATTTTAGAACTTTCTGCATTACTTTTTCCCTGATTCAGCAGTTAACGGATATACAATAAACACCAGTATCAGAAATTAAACACTGCTTATTCTTTTACCATAGAGTATGTTTCTAGTTATGAATACAGGCGATCACCTTAAGCAAGTTGAATGAAAAGCAGAATGTGCCTTATTGGGCGTTCGGTTGTGCGTTCAGCCTACTTTCAACAACCATCTGATAAAGAATCTGTTTCTTAAGATGTATATTTATGACCGTATAAAATAAAACTATTCTCTTCAATGGAGGAATAGATTAAATGTCTTAAAGGCGTACTTTTGGAAAATTGAGATAACATTGGTTGAATGGTATAGATAACAGTTATATCATCGCTTATCTACAGCATTACTACATTGCACCATGGCCAGATAAACCCTGTGGGGTTACCATTGTAATCCGTTAAACTGTAAATTGATTTCAGGATCATTCCAGTTATGATGTATATCTCCAGCGATGTCAAATATCAAAAATATTATGGATGATGAATAGCTGAAAAACTATTTACCGGAATGTTTGCTTACAGCGTATCTAACTTTGATTTGGGAACTTCAAGTAGACAGTATCTGCGAATGGATCTTAAACGGTTTTCTTTCTTGGTATCGACTTCTTAAGGCACGTTTGTTTAGACCGATAATACCCAGTAGCCCAAGTGCTTTCAGGAGAAAAGGATGATAAATATTTGTTAAAGCCAATAACCCGTGTTGCGCAGTGTAGTACCACTCTGATACACTCTCGCTATCACAGAAGGCGCTTCCTTGATCAGATATCATACTGTCCAATAACTGAGAGAGGCATGACTCACTCCTGATCTTGTTTAACTCTTTGAACCCTGAACAAAAGTCGTCGATTTCCATGTAACCTACTGATAATGTTCGAAACTTGAGTCAGTTCTGTAAACGTCTAGTAAAACTTTCAAATACCTAACTCTTTGGAATCTATATTTCATTCGCTTTGACTAAGCACTCCAAAAGTCCTATATTAAATAATTGGTTTTAACCCATTTGTGCCAACGACCCCATATATAGGACATAGGCAAACAGCGAAGACTCTGATCAGACGCCGCATTATGCGGCGTCTGATCAGAGTCTACACTGTCTGCTGATACTATTAGGAATGTCAATATAAAAACAAATTGAAAATGAAAATTTTGACTGATAAAAATGGACTTATCAAATATATAAACATGGAAGAATCTACTGGGCGTAAATGGGTTAAACTGATCTGTGTTAAATGTTACAGCAACTAGTATTTTAGAAAAAAAAACAATTTCGAGAAAGTGTCATGCATTTTATCCTTTCCCTAATAGAAGTGCCATTAACTCATTTAAACCAAGTGATAACTTAACACGTTCACACTCAATGACGCCTAAAGGCGCGTTTGTAAACAGTTTGGATCCTGATTAGAAACCGTTCAATGCGGTATCTGATCAGGATCCAAACAGTGTGACACTCGTATCGATATGTTTAAGGCATACTACATTGAATCTTACTTTGAAACGATCTTGCAAACAACAAAATTGAAATAGACGAGAATGAAACGGGTTTGAATCTCACGAAATATTTGGCAGTGAAAGGGTCAATGGGGACTTTGGCAAACAGTGTTAAGTAGGACAAAGAATGCCACTTACTTATCTATTAATACGGTAGTTAAGCAGTTTAAATACAAATGTTAAGACGTTTCGCCGCACCTAACTGGAGGAAATCACATTTGTCTTCGAAGGGGTGTTGGAGACATTGATTACTTTATAAAGACGGAACACCAAGTTTGGTCAGGGATACTATACTACTTAATATTTGCTACTTGATATGTACTAATTTATTGACCCTATCACTTTCTCACCGCATAACTTCCAACATTTCTGTTGGATTCCTTCCATATTTTGAGATATTTTTGCCCTCACTTTACAGATTCTGATAACTTTTATACTTGTTCAGATCCTGTAGGCGAAAGCCGAAGAAATTATCAAAATATGACAGTTCTGAGATTAATATTCCATTGCATTTTACATTTTAATGTTCTTAGATAATTATGTTATTGTTAGTAAAAACAATGTTTTACTTTTCAATGCTCAATTGTTCCCATTTTTGAATTGTAAACTAAAAAAAAACAATTTTTAAATTTCACAGTTTTCTGTGAAAAAATTATATTTTACATGAGTAAGACACATTAGAACATATAGAATGGACCTTTAGAACTCCGGAACATTTTGTTGAAATTAAACAAAGCTATGAAAAGTTATAAAGCGAGAAAGTGATAGTGTCCATGCATTGGTTCCAATGGATGTTCTGACGTAACCTTTGGTGCTTAGCAAACTTTGAGTAGTATACATTAGGATATTCCTGTTTAGCCTAAACATTATTATTTTTGTAAATGAATGACAGGTGTCTTTATAAACAATAGTTAAGTAAAAGGATATTTTTTTTAGAATATATACATATATTTCAAAGAAACAAATATTGTGTTCGGTCGGGTTTCGAACACGTGTAGAGAAGGCAAAACAAAATTACAAGATACGTTTTGGAATGTTTAGGCCTACGTTCAGGGTCGTTTTTAACATTATCCTTAACCCTTTCAACCTAAATATCTCTTGCGGGTATTTATTATCCCTTTGGACTCTTCTAGTAGAATGTTTTTGAGCCAGTCTACTGTTGCATTTTTGGTATGACAACAAAAACCAATGAAAATATCAAACAGTGCAGACCCTGATCAGAGGGTTCCTATAGGAGCCCTCTGATCAGGGTCTACACTGTTTGCATATATAATCAGTAATCTCTACATAGGGCTGTAGGTTTGAAGAGGTTAAGGCTTTGTGTGAGGAGTTGTAGTTATATTCCCTTGGAATACAGAAAATGCCAAGTTTTAACGAAAAATACGATCTTCTGTGTTGGAATATCTTAAAAAAAACTTCGTGTGATACAGGTTATTTTCACTTCTGGTCATTTATCCTAATCTAAGTGTCAAACGGTTTGAAGCATGCTTAGACTCCTAGCAATTCGGCGTCTGCTCTATCTACGAACTCTTTGCATTGGGGTGTATTCTTTTGGATAAAATACCATGCCCCCACTGTACAAGTTTCGAAAATAACATACACAAATGTACATGTCTTGACACAAGCTGCTCGTGCAGGGAATTTCTGTTTGTTTTTAGATGGAGTGACTCTGTGCCTTATGAGGCAAGTGTTTGATTCGTCAACCGTTTCAAGAATGTGTCGTCTTAAGCATTTCATTCCATTGCGCTTTTTTATTCAAACGAATGCCAATAACGTTCTCTCCTCTAAATGAGCGGTAGTATGTATCACAGCAATTGCTACTTCAAATATTTGTAATCTAAATATTCCCTGCGATGCAAATGAAAGAGTAAAACTGTACATTGATAATTGTAAACCTAACTGTGGGCAATGACTCCATATCCATCATTGTTATATGACTACCTTTATGTGCAGTCAAATAGGCGTTCTTTCAAAAGTGTGTTGACCAACTACATGTAACCTAGTGTCCCATAACACCGGGATACTATTTATCTGATCAGGATTCACACTCCTTGAATCTTAGCCCTTTGTCTTTCAATCGCAACTTGATTGTAATCTTTAGGTTTTCCTAACGGTAGGATATAATTATATGACATGACAAAACCTACCTTATTGCATTGCAAACTGTAGATCAAGGTCAGGTGCTGCGTCTTTGACGCGACCTTGATCTACTCTGTTCAACACCCACTCATCTAAAGCATTGTATTTAGCAGTATTATGTTTGGTATTTGGCAGTGTAGACCAAATTCAGATACAGAGCTTTGGATGACAACGGGGCTTGGTCTATAAAATGTTACAATGCAATAAGGCAGGATTTGTCATGGCACGGCTCATTTACCGGTATATATTTTGCTGATGACAAATATGAAGTAGATGATATAAATAAGACAAAAGTAGAGAAGTAACTAAACAATTTGATTATACATGGACATCTATACAATAACAATACAGTGTTCCCAATCTGTAACAAAACCCAATGGGAGACACAGATTGTGTGTGCTGTTCTGAGGGGTTGTTATAGGGAGAGAAAATTGACACCGTTAGAGTTTTGAGCACGACTTGAATTGCATTTTCAAACAGGTTGAATCCAGATCAGACGCCCCGTAACCGCGGTGTCTGATCCGGATTCAGACTGATTGTGACTTGTCTTTGTGTTTTTTTCTGTCAAAATATTCAATATGTACTGCTGAGAAAAAAACAGCAGACGACAATTTTAAGCAGACGATATTTCTGCAGTGAAAAGGTTAGCTATAATTGTCTTGTTAGGGGTACAACAGCAAGTATTTTTGTTAGGAGGGAATCGTTGTCCGGAGGGCCGCTGTAGGGAAGGGACACTGTACTTCAGCGCTCCCTTACAACGACATCTAGTGGGAGACACATATTATGTGTGTTGTTCGGAGGGATTCGTTGCAGGGAGGGACAATAAAGACTTTACTATAACATTTGCAACCAGCTTGATTCCAGATTAGACGCCGCTTCACGCGGCGTCTGATCTGGATTCAAGCTGGTTGTCACTTGTCGTTATATAGAGACGATATTGCAGCTGTAAAAGCGTAATACATAATTTTCCTGTTTAGGGCAGTGTGGCAAGGGTCGTTGTAAGGAGGGAGTCGTTGTAGTGAGGTCCGTTGTAGGGAGGGAACGCTGTACTAGTATTTAATAATAAATTCATACAATAACCATGTTTCGGTATGATTGTCGTAAAGCATTGGCCCATTATTTGATATACAGTAACAATGAGACTAACTGTGATTGACAGACATGTTTGAGGTCTGTCCTTATAATATAATTGTACAATATGAGTGACTTCAATATGTAAATGATACGATGCCATTCAGAATAGGGAAAGCTAACGATATTAACCCTTATCTTGCTGGGACCCGTTTCATAACAGTCCAAACATTAAAATACATTGAATTTTATATTTCTATATCTAATCCTGTCTTGTGATAAACAGCTACTTGCAAACAATTTTAACCCGGACCAGACGTCAATAGCTTCACTGTGAGACCAGGATCAAACTTATTGACATTGTTAAGGAGGATGTTTCTTCAAATGAAAATACATAAACCCTAATTTGAGACAATATTTTCAATTAAATTCTGGATATTGACATATACATCTAGTAATAAAAGAATAACTAAATCATTGTTTTTGTAAACGAGTATAGTTTTGTTGATGGTTTCAAATCTTTTATTTAAATTCGTCTACAGTCAGCGTCAACTTTCTACAACTTTGACTCAGTACTCATCCGCTCAAGAAAGCAACACTCAATTATATCGCTTAAAAACGAAAAATGGATTAATTTTGAAAACTTTATTAGAAGAAACAGTAAAACGATTTAAAATAATAAACTTCTAGTGAATAACATATCACTCTTAAGTAAATATGATTATAACTTTTGTGTATGAATGGGAACGGGTCGTTTCGGCCTAGGTTGTTTCGACTTAGGTCGTTTCGACCTATTTTTTGGGGTAGGTCGTTTCTGTCCATTTGGTGAGTCGTTTTCGGTCTAACATTTCCTTAACCTATATTTATATCTAACGCGTAAACTCGGTTCTGCGTCAACATGACAGTGTAAACCCTGATCTGATATTTAAAAAATCAAATATGTCAATTAAGGATATTATTGATGTAATAAATTTTCATTGTAGTGATAAAAGTCTGAGTTTAAATTCAGATCAAAACTGCAGAAATACGGCATTTACAAGTAGTTGCATCCAGACTAGGTGCTGCAAAAACTCTGCCAGAGTTACGCAGCATCTTGTCTTCTTCTCGGATCTGAAATTTGAAACTGATTACCTGATTGATAAGGTGAAAGAGATTTTACTTATGGATGGTTAATTATGCTTGAACAAATGTTCACTTGTTTCATGAAATCATTTAAAAACTGTTTGGTCAGCTTTAAGTAAAAGCTTAACTCTGACCAATCAAACGCCCAATGAAATGATAGAACTCAAATGCTAAATAAGTAAAGTTTAAGCCCAGATATTACAGCATAAGAAGGACTTAGACGAGTCAGTTTAAAAATAATTTGATACCAACATTTATTTACATTTACATTTTATTACCCTTACACTATTATTCTGGGTATCATAATTCCCTTTACCGCAATATTGATCGACTTCGTATACTGTTTGGGTTGGAACAAAACTGTTTGACACTTGCATCAATATTTCTTCAGTCAGTACTTAAAATCTAGCATATATTTGCAGAAGACATATTTTAGCTAGGAATTTTTATCTGCGCAAAAATTACAGCATACGGTTAATATTTGGCAGTGAAAGTGTTAAAACCCAAACTCCATTGATTTTCGTATCCAAACATCTATAGCTTCGACCGGTAGGCATATAGTGATAGCCCTTGTGGTCAGAACGTGGTAGACTCCGGAGTCCCAAAAGGAGCTGTTCTTGGTGGCTCATAGTACCAAATAGCAAGACCCATCAATATAAGCATTCATTCTTTGTAGACACTATGATACAAATGAACAAACTCCCAGACAGCATAGTTCATACTGAGTCCGTAGAGGCCTCCAAGACAACCCTCCGAGATCATCGCCAATAATAACGACGTCTCTCCTCACCCGTTGTGTTATTTATTACGTATTGGATACAGATACGGGTCCATGCTTATAAAGTATTTGAGCTGAGTCTTATATCATTCTCAAGCATTTGATTGGTCAGATTTGAGCCTATGCTCAAATCTGACCAATCAAATGCTTGAGAACGAACTCAAGATTCATCACAAACGCTTTATACATCGAACACAGTCAGGTGGTACTCTATTGCTGTATTAAATATTTCTAGGCAAATAGAAGCAATATAATGCTCCTTACTTCCTAGCTGGACAAGAATTGTATTAGCAAACTCTATGCATACCAGTCAGACGCCTAGTAAATCGGCATCTGATCAGGACACGTACTGTTTGAATTTATGTTGTATGTAGACAACATTATTTCAGTAGACGATATCAGGGTGTTAGTGAAGGGGTTAAGCGATACAGTTTGTATAGAAGCGTTTGATACACGGCTCTCTTTTTATATAAACTATTGCTGCTTCTACGGCTGTTTGTCAACTTTGATTATTTGTACGTTGAAATCACGATATTTATCTGGGCGCTATTCGTCTCTTGCAATAGGTCTGCATTATAATTTATGAGGACACTGTTTGGACAAGAAAATTGTCTGAGCTATTTATTACTTAAAACTAATATCTGATGCGCCAAATATTTGCTCTGGTGAAAATTCATCACAATATTTCCTTTCACTGTGATAAATTACAGACATCTAATCATTTTATAAGATAAGCGTTTAAATGTTACCAAATGCTTCAAAATCTACTCAAGCGGTACATCGATATATGTATCGATATCGATATAAGCATACCCAGGTTCTTACACGAAGGAAGACGTGCGTTTGCTTTCTCACTGCACGCGCTTGTGCAAATTCAATCCTCCGCAAACAGTAGGAAGTGAGATATGATGACGATTAACCACGCGTCTGACTAGACTCCCTTCTATCTGCCATTTATTTTTGAGTCTATCAACATTTTTTAAAATCTGTCATTTATACATTTGTATGAAGCGTTTGTGTCTAGCGTCCTATAAAAGAGACATAATCAAACAGTGTAGAATCTGATCAAACGCAGCATTATGCGGCGTTTGATCAGAGTCTTAACTGTTTGCTGATTTCACTATAAAACAAAACGAAAATGAAACTTAGTCCAGTAGCGTGTTCAGTTACTGAATCGGAGTCCATCGATGGGCTCCGATCGTGACAATTCACACGAAAACGACCTGTTGGCATGATATCGTTGATCAGCTACAGAAACAACACCGAGGGTCGTTTGCCAAAGCAAACAGGAATTCCAAAATGGCATCCAAATGAGTACACGAGCCACAGCGAACAGTATACCGAGTTAATTTCTCTTCAATAAACCAACCTTTTCCTATACTAAATGTATCAAACAAAGCAGCATACAACATTATATTTAAATCTTATTATTGTATACGGTAAAATGTTTGCACACTTTTGCGTGTGTTATTCCGATTCGTAAATAATTCGTTCGTACTCTTAAAAAGTAAATAAACAGTGGGACAATGGGTCCATCTATGACAGTATAAACACACCTATAGCAGGGCTGCCATTTCTCCTGATTTTCCGAAATCTTTGGATATTATCCTAGCAGATGAAAGCTTAAAGCAGGTTGAAAGTAAAACAGAATGCGCCTTAAGCGCATTCTGCTTTACTTATTCTTCTACTTTATTAATCCCTACTGTCAATTTCTGACAATGACAGTACTTTCAATTTGCTGTAAGCAATCGCACTTGAAAAAAGAAAATTCGGAAATCTTAGGATTTTTCAAGGAAAAACTTATGGCAGCCCTGCTATAGCAGGCATCATATGAGAAATGAGAATTAATCATGTATCAGCACACAGTACCCCCGACTGTGATTGGATGGCAAACTTTACACTTATTAGCTGTCGTCTTGCATGCATCCACTTTAATTCTTTTGCTGAAATTGAGTCTAGTTATTTCCGCCCTAGGAATTATTAACCGTTTGCATGGTACGGGCTAGTTGTTATAACAGTTACTGTTGTAAACGATTTAAATCAAGATGAAACGACGTTTAACCCGGCGTCTCATCTAGCTTAAACATGTTTGACACTTTGGTTATATTTTCTGAAAGAACATGCAGATTAATATATCTGAAATTGTGGCAGACGACATAATTTACTGACGACAATTACATACGATGTTAATAGTATTAAGATTAATGGCAATACAATAATGGAACACGGAGCGAACTTTCGTGTGTCTCCGCTTGTAGTGGGTGTGTGTTTCTTGGAACCAATGACTAGTACAGTGGGGAAACACGTTTACCCTAGTTTCCATTCAGACGAAATGACTGAACAGTGCTCCCTCCCTACAACGGCCATCTGAACAACGGTTCCATCCCTACAACAACGCTTATCTCTGGTCCATTAACAAGAACATTATATCCAACATTTTCATGTAATATATGCAATATCGTTTGTTTAAAATGGTCGTCTGCTGTTTTTCTCAAAGTCACATATTGGATATTTTGATAGAATAAAACGGTGACGAGTGACAAACAGATTGAATCCAGATCAGACGCCGCGTTACGCGGCGTCTGGTCTGAATTTTATCTGTTTGCCAATGTAGGCCATTTTCTATCTCTATAACAACTCCCGTCGAACAACACACACAGTCTTTATCCCCCATTGTATGTTGTTGTAGAGAGGGAGCACTATAATTGTTAATGAAATATAACAAATGTAGGAAATGACGTGTTATTGCAAAAGTTTATGATTTCTTATACTAGTAATCAGAGTGGCAAATGATTATGACAAGCGTTACTTGGTGTCTGATCAGACTCCCACTTTGTTTCCCACCTTGTGTGACATAATTATGGTAAGTAACACGAACGAGTGATGATGTCACCCTAAACCATCTAGCATACAGATATATTTCAACAGGCCTGCGTTTTTAGGAAGTTTATAAGTAAAATTAATGGGAATGCTATGCCATTTATCAATTGTCTTGAACAGTATCTCATCCTTTCCATTATTCGTTAAACGGGAAAGAATAACGTTTTTCCAATTGTATATCCATTATATAGAGGGTAATTGATTTAGATACCCGCACAAAACTAGTAACTGTCAGCATATAGTTTAAAAAGAACGAGCACAATATGCCCTCTTTATCAAGATTTACCCCTGGTTTATAATTTGATTTTCATGATTAAGACTAATCGTTCTTGTGTTAAGTCCTTCCAAACTATACCCATGTTATTTACCGTGTGACATTGACGTTGACCTATTTATTAAAACATTAACCTCTTGACCTTGGCTGTAGATCTTACACCATTACACATCGGCCTTTTATAATTGGCATGTTCTTTCCTTTTGTGGAGAACTTTTGAACCATGCCAACTTGTTTTCCCTTGTGACCTTGACCTTTGACCTACTTTTGTTAAAATCTTCAAATGCATATACTATTTGAACCAACATGCCTATGGGCTCTATATTTAGTCTGTATCTTTCTTGTGTTAAGACCTTTCCAACCATATCAATGCTTTTTTGCCATGAGGCATTGATCTCGACCTTACACCTAATTGATCAAAAACCTTAATCTTTGCTACAATTCTTACACATGAGCTTTATATACTTGATACGTGTCTTCCTTTTGTCGATACCTCTCCAACAATACCTAAATGTTGCCCTTGTGACCTTTGATTTACTTTTGCAAAAAGCTTTAAGTGCCTATAACATTGGTAGTAATAAGCATTGGGCTTCCATACTTGGTATGTATATTTCTGGTGGTAGTACTTTATCAACTATGCCAGTGTTTTACCTTGACCTTGATCTTTACCTTTGACCTACTTTTGAAAAACATCAAATGCTTATATATTTTGTCTATAGAATTGGAAAAATAGGTATAGCGCTCCCATGTTTGGTTTGTATCTTTCTTGTCTTGTCTTAAGACCTTTCCAACCAAACCAATGCTTTTAATTTTTTACCATATGACCTTGACCATTGACATACTTTGCAAATAAGCGTGAACATTACCGAATATGCTGCTTGCTGGGGGGGGGGGGGGGGAATTTGGGTTTTACAAACACTTTGCTTGTTTGCATGTAAAGTTTAACTAGTATTAAGCGACAAATCCAACAATTTGAATATGGAGTCTTTGGGCTTTTGATTTGAAGACATGTGCCCTCTTGAAGTCGATTGAAAGTAAAGCAGAATGCGCCTTAAGACACATTCTCATTTACGTTCAGCCTGCTTTAAGCTACCTTCTGCTAGGTTATAGAAGCTCCTTCGTATGGGGCATATTCATGACAGTATAAAATATACTATTATATTAAGTGGAAGAATAAATTGAAGACGTAAAATTGTTACATGCTTTCAGAAACAATGCCCCAAGGGTTACAAACGGTTTGACCAATTAGATGCTTGGGAATGATCTCAGAGACTCAGACCCATCTCAAACTCTTTATAACCTTGGACGATGTACAGTACATGTACCACTTGTCTTTAACACTTTCGCTCAATGACGCTTCAAAGCGCGTTTGCAAACAGTTTGGATCCTGATCAGACGCCGCGTGCGTCTGATCAGGATCCAAACTGTTTGAAACTCGTTTTGAAATTTCTTCAGTCATACTGCCTTATTTTTTTAATTTGAAACGACATTGTAGACAACAAAATTGAAGCAGACGACAATGAAACGGTGAAGAGTCAAAAATCTCACGAAAATGTTGGCAGTGAAAGGTTTAATATCACTAACATGCCTTACTATGACACGTACTGGAAAGATAGTTATTTCACATTCCGTTAACTCTTTATCGTCACGTTTAACTGCCTAGTTAGACCCTCTATCGTCTGTGAAAATGTGTCGTCTACAATTTCATGAAAAGTTTATGCTTTTGACGTTTAGACTTAAGAACTATTTGCTTACAAATACCAATCAGTTATGATACTGATTAGACGCAGCGTCACGCAACGTCTGATTAGTATAAAGACTGTTATAAAGTGGACGTCAGTCGTATTTAGTGGAAAAAGGTTTAACTCTGTCGCCGCCAAGTTTTATCGTCTGCTTTAACCCTGTTACCGTCAAAATATATTCTGCATTAGTTGTGTTGTCTACAAATTTTTTAAAGTCAGCTTTAGGACTGATTTGACTTATAGGTATTGTATTTATGAGTGCCAAACAGTTTGGATCCTGATCAGACTCCGCGTCACGCGGCGTCTGATCAGGATCCAAACTGTTTGAAAAGTCGTTTTAGGTGCCGTTGGCAGTGAAAGAATAAAATGATTTACATACTTTAGTCTCCCCACTCAAACGTTGAACAGACTGTAGGGTTATCCTACATCTAAAGAGGTCTTCCATTCGCTCTAAATCTAATTATGATTGAATCATACGAAGTTTGTTCCATAAGTTTGTAGACATTCTTAATAATCTCAAAGTAGCATAAACAGATTTAAAATAATTATATATCTCTGGATAATAAAATGTACTTCCTACTTGCCTTCTTAAATTGTTGCTGACGGGCAATCATCCGTCTATTGAGCCTGCACGCGTTTGTTTGTTCATTCCATCTACAGCGGGCCCTCTCTACAACAAAACCCAATGGGAGACAAAATTGTGTGCGTTGTTCGTAGGGAGTCGTTATAGGGAGGGAACTTGACTTATATTTTCAAACAGCTTGAATCCAGACCAGACGCCGCGTAACGCGGTGCCTGATCTAGATTCAAACTGTTTGCCACTCGTCGTTATGTTTTTAGCTCGCCTGTACGAAGTACATGACGAGCTATTGCAATACCCCCGGTGTAGTCGTCGTCGTCGTCGTTGTCGTCGTCGTTGTCGTTGTCGTTGTCGTCGTCGTCGTCGTTGTCGTCGTCGTTGTCGTCGTCGTTGTCGTCATTGTCGTCGGCGTCGTCGTGAACGGCGTAAACAATTTTAAGAAAATGTCTATAACTTCTATGTCCCTTGAGGTATTGCTTTCATAGTTGGTTTGTGTGTGTATATGGACAAGACCTTTCCATGCACAGAAAAATTTGGACCCCTGTGACTTTGACCTTGAACTTAGGGCCCGCGTTTAGGTTTCGAAATCTGTGTTTAGGTTTCGAAAAATGCCTATAACTTCTATGTCCCTTGAGGTATTGCTTTCATAGTTGGTATGTTTGTGTATATGGACAAGACCTTTCCATGCACAGAAACATTTGGACCCCTGTGACCTTGACCTTGAACTTAGGGCCCGCGTTTAGGTTTCGAAATCTGTGTTTAGGTTTCGAAAAATGCCTATAACTTCTATGTCCCTTGAGGTATTGCTTTCATAGTTAGTATGTGTGTGTGTATATGGACAAGACCTTTCCATGCACAGAAGCATTTGGACCCCTGTGACCTTGACCTTGAACAAAGGGCCAGCGTTTAGGTTTCGAAATCTGTGTTTAGGTTTCGAAAAATGCCTATGACTTCTATGTCCCTTGAGGTATTGCTTTCATAGTTAGTATGTGTGTGTATATGGATAAGACCTTTCCATGCACAGAACAATTGGACCCCTGTGACCTTTACCTTGAACTTAGGGCCCGCGTTTAGGTTTCGAAATCTGTGTTTAGGTTTCGAAAAATGCCTATAACTTCTATGTCCCTTGAGGTATTGCTTTCATAGTTGGTATGTGTGTGTATATGGACAAGACCTTTCCATGCACAGAAAA
The DNA here is from genome assembly GCA_922989275.2 of Gari tellinella. NCBI lineage: Eukaryota > Metazoa > Mollusca > Bivalvia > Cardiida > Psammobiidae > Gari > Gari tellinella. The sequence goes on from OV277858.1 coordinate 62,462,141, forward strand.
ATTTGGACCCCTGTTACCTTGACCTTGAACTTAGGGCCCGCGTTTAGGTTTCGAAATCTGTGTTTAGGTTTCGAAAAATCTTATAACTTCTATGTCCCTTGAGGTATTGCTTTCATAGTTGGTATGTGTGTGTATATGGACAAGACCTTTCCATGCACAGAAACATTTGGACCCCTGTGACATTGACCTTGAACTAAGGGCCCGCGTTTAGGTTTCGAAATCTGTGTTTAGGTTTCGAAAAATGCTTATAACTTCTATGTCCCTTGAGGTATTGCTTTCATAGTTGGTATGTGTGTGTATATGGACAAGACCTTTCCATGCACAGAAACATTTGGACACCTGTGACATTGACCTTGAACTAAGGGCCCGCGTTTAGGTTTCGAAATCTGTGTTTAGGTTTCGAAAAATTCCTATAACTTCTATGTCCCTTGAGGTATTGCTTTCATAGTTGGTATGTGTGTGTATATGGACAAGGCCTTTCCATGCACAGAAACATTTTGACCCCTGTGAACTTGACCTTGAACTTAGGGCCCGTGATTAAGTTTCGAAATCTGTGTTTAGGTTTCGAAAATTGCCTATACCTTCTATGTCCCTTGAGCTATTGCTTTCATAGTTGGTATGTGTGTGTATATGGACAAGACCTTTCCATGCACAGAAACATTTGGACCCCTGTGACCTTGACCTTGAACCTAGGGCCCGCGTTTAGGTTTCGAAATTTGTGTTTAGGTTTCGAAAAATGCCTATAACTTCTATGTCCCTTGCGGTATTGCTTTCATAGTTGGTATGTGTATGTATATGGACAAGATCTTTCCATGCACATACATTTTTTTACCCCTGTGACCTTGACCTTGAACTTAAGGCCTGCGTTTAGGTTTCGAAATCTTTGTTTAGGTTTCGGAAATGCCTATAACTTCTATGTCCCTTGAGGTATTGCTTTCATAGTTGGTATGTGTGTGTATATGGACAAGACCTATCTATGCACAGAAACATTTGGACCCCTGTGACCTTGATCTTGAACTTAAGGCCTGCGTTTAGGTTTCGAAATCTGTGTTTAGGTTTCGAAAAATTCCTATAACTTCTATGTCCCTTGAGGTATTGCTTTCATAGTTGGTATGTGTGTGTATATGGACAAGACCTTTCCATGCACAGAAAAATTTGGACCCCTGTGACCTTGACCTTGAACTTAGATCCAGGGTTAAGGTTTCGAAATCTGTGTTTAGGTTTCAAAAAATGCTTATATTTCCTATTTCCCCTGAGGTGTAACTTCATACATGTATTTGATTTTCATGTGTATATGGACAAGACCTTTCCATGCAGGCAAAAAGGTTGAACTCGGTGACCTTGAGTGTGCTTTTAAGTTTCTAAATGTGCCGATGGCGAGCTTTGTTGTCTCTCTGACAACTCTTGTTTCTGTCAAAATGTCCATTATGTAACTTTTAGAAAAATCATTTTTAAGCAGACGACATTGCAGTCGTGAATAGGTTGGACATAATTGTCCTGCTTAGGAAATTGCGTCAAGGGTCGTTGTAAGGAGGGCTTCACTGTTGGTAGGGCCGTTGTAGAGAGGGAGCACCGTACATGGCTCATGTATTCCAAGTACGGATAAGCGCACGATGGACTATTTGTCAAATGAGAGTATTTCTTTTGAATTTAAGTCCATCTTAGAAATTCGATAGCACACACTTACGGTTGAGACGTTATTATTTCCCGTTAACAGGGTGTCCCAAAAAATGGAGCCATGGCTCAAATATGCAATACATATATATCCAATTGAGCACAGGTTCAAATATGCAATACATATATATCCATTGGAGCCCTGGCTCAAATATGCAATACATAAATATCCAATGACTATCAATATCGATAATTAAAAAGTACATAGATAAGAAGAGACGACATTTTGCCAAATATTTTCGACATTTGGTTTTAAAAATATTTATCCATTTTTTTAAAATATGAGCTTTTTAATGCAAGCAACCGAAACCCCGTTTTAACATGATGTCGATATTTCTTTTACTTCACGCGTGAATTATTAAGCCGTTTTCACTGTACAGTGATTTGATCCGCATGTTTCGCTTTTGATACTGAATCAAACATATCGCACCAAATGATTTGGATTTATTTTGTTGTCTATTATGTCATTTCATTTTGTTTCAGCGCTTATTAAGTACAATGTACCTTTTAACTAGTTAAACCATTTAACTCTCAATATATTTTTGTGATATTTTTACACCTTCACCGTTGCATTGTCGTCTGCTTCAATTTTGTTGTCTGCAATATCGTTTCAATGTTAAAAAAGGCAGTATGGCTGAACACATTTCAAAACGAGGGTCAAACAGTTTGAAACCTGACCAGACGCCGCGTAATGCGACGTCTGATCAGGATCCAAACTGTTTGTAAACGCGCTTTTAAGCGTCATTGAGAATGAAAGGGTTAAATGAAATAATAATGTTATTTTTATCACAGCGTCTCAGCATGACATGAGTATTTCAACATAATTTGGCAATGAATAAATTTTCTGTTTTAAAACAAAAAATGGGATTTGGTTCCAACATGGATGTTAAACTATACAGATTAATCGGTAATGAAATAAACAGCGCAAAGTAATGACTGACAAGGATAATCTGACGAGTGTCATATAAATTAAACATGTGTCTATAGCGTTTCGTAACTGCTATTGATTTCATATTCACTGACCAGCATGTCGATATACGCTCAAATTTGTAATCAAGGTTAAAAAGAATAAAAATAAAATAAGACGACTATAAGTAGACTCAATTTGAATGTGCAACATGTATATGTGTTGGTTTCTGGGACAATTGATACGTATACAGGTAAAGAATAAAACAGTTGCATGATTGTTAAGACTATGCTTTAACCCTTTCCCTCTCAAGGACGCTTGAAAGCGCGCTTCCACACAGTTTGGATTCTGATCATAACGTAACGCGGCGTCTGATCAGGATCCAAACTGTTTGACACTCGTTGTGAAATTTCTTGAGTCATACTGCCTTGTTTTTTAACTTTGAAACGACATTGCATGCAACACAATCGAAGCAGACGACAATGAAACGGTGAAGGGGTAAAAATATCTCGAAAAAATTTAGAGTTAAAGGGTTAACAGTGCAAAATTATGTCATGCCTAATCACAAAACCAGCACAGCACTCCCTCTCTACAACGGCCCTCCCAACATCGATTCCCTCTTCACAACGACGCTTGCTGCTGATCCCGAAACAACAAATTATGTCCAACCTTTTTACGTCTGCAATAATCTTCTGCTTAAAGTTGTCGTCTGCTGTATTTCTCAAAATTACATATTGGGCATTTTGACATAACAAACCTTAGTGACGAGTGACAAACAGCTTGAATCCAGATCAGACGCCGCGTTACGCGGCGTCTGATCTGGATTCAAGCTGTTTGCAAATGTAATCCTATTTCCCTCTCTGTAACGACTCCCTCCGAACAACGCACACATTTGTTGTCTCCCATTGGATGTCGTTGTAGAGAGGGAGCGCTGTATCATGTTAGAACAGAATTTAGGGTTCTTCATTTAAACACTCATATTTTTTAAACCAATGCATATATTTAGAGGCAAATTGGCAGCAATATGCAAAAAATGATACATCTACAAAACTGCGTATTTATATTTTTAAGTAATTGTTTACTGTAGGAAAAATATACGTTTGAACTAGGGTTCCGTGTTTTTGGGGAGACACGAAACTAAACGCAAACAATGAGACAATGGTGGGGTTTTGAAAATACAGTGTTCCCTCTCTACAACGACCCTCCCAACAACGACTCCCTCCTTACAATGCCTCTTGCCGTGATTCCATAAACAGCACAATTATGTCTTACGCCTTTACTGTTGCAATATTGTCGTCTGCTTATTCTCTTAAAGTTACATAATGGACATTTTGACTGGTAAAAACTTATCGAGGAGTGGAAACAGGAAAAACTGATGGAGGAATGGTAAACAGCGGCGTCTGTTCTTGATTTAAGCTGTTTACAAATGTAGCCAATTTCCCTCCCTCTAACGACTTTCTCCTAACAACGTACACAATTGTTGTATAGAGAAAGAGCTGTATTGACCATTTATTTTAATTTGAGGAGTAAAAGCCATCGTTTAAGCAAAATGTGTTTACAAATGCATTTGTAAACAATGTATTCTCCAGTGTAGTTATCTTGTAATATTTAAATATAATTCTCATAGAGAAATATCTGTACATGTACAGTTCAACCACGATGAATCGGTTCTACATTCGTTTTGTCTTATATAAAGGTGGTTCTGTCTTGAAAAAAAGACAATGAAACTAATTTAGACTGTCACTTACACATGTACGTGATAGTCTACTGTGAATTTTGATGGTTTCAATCCTTTGAAACCTCTGTAGTCAGAGTCGAGTTTCCAAGACTCAGTCGTCATCCGCTCAAGAAAAGAAAACTCAGTAGCTGATAGTATCAATAAGACAATAACCATCAATAAATCAAAACCCGGCTCAGTTTGAGAAATGTGTTAAACGAAACAATGAAAAATATTTTAAATCGTTTAACTTTCAGTGAATAAATACTACATTTTGAAGTACAGATGCTAATCTACTTTCACTTTCTGTTGTGAATGAATAATTTTCGGCTGGGAAAGGGGCATGCTGATTTGAAATGCGGCGATGCCAAGAGTTGTCGATCCCATGGCTTTTGAAAATGCTTCTTTGAGATTGGTTGATAAAATTGAAAGACCATATGGATAGATAATCTCCAAACATGTCTGAAATAATATTCAAGTGTAAAAATCATTTAAGAAAATGGGTATAGGCAAAACCCGGGTTTTCAAGCTATTTACAGAACTATTCAATATTAGAGGTTCTCTGTATATATAAACAGTTACACATCCTGCTGTCAAAGACATTTAAAAAGAAGCATTGTTTTCAGAATTTCACTGTAAATCTCCCGGTTTATTTTTCATTCCATACTTCTGTATTTTAGTTTGCTACCATCATCAGTATTCTTAAAACTTTGATTTAGTTTGGTAAAATCGCAAGCGATGGTAGGTACGCAGGTTATCTTCGTCTTCTGCATGTTCTGCATTAACGGGTTTGTTGACATTGTTGCTCTGGGATACTTAACCCCTTCACTCTCGAATGCTATTTCTCGAGTGGGCAGGACTTGTGGATAAGTTTTGAAGAGGGGGCGGGGCATATGCATTTTTCATTCGCGAATAAATCTTTGGAACTTGGACAGCAAACATTTGGCGAATTTTTTAATTTTGTTCTTAACTAATATATGCCTTCTTATTAGCGGAAACCATGATTACCGACTAAAATTCTTCTTTATTAATGAGATAAATTGCAAGAAAATCGATATACCTTATAAACAGCAGCTGTCTGCATTTCCATATAACAAAGAAATCGATATATTTATCCTAAATGGCGTCATTTCCAAATGACGTCAAATCGGCATTTTTGCGCTAAACTGTCAAGTTGTTGACCTTAGAATGTAAACAATTGAACTCTTTTTTTTGCTTTCGAATGTTCACAACTTCAGTAATTCGGTCATGGCTGTTCCTTATAGGGTACACATTATTCGTGTTATCAACCTCTAATATGGATTGAACATACCTGCGAACTAACAAAATGTTAATTTAATATTACAAATTACAGCAAATATATTGTAAATATAAGAAATGAACTGACTTTTTTCGGCGTTCAAGCGAAATAAACGACAGAAAATTATCGGCAAATTTACCATGAATCGCTAGCGCCGAAAAACATCAGATCAATTCTTAATTGAAATGTTTGAAGGTTTGACTGCAGAAATATTGATATGAGTGCCAAACGGTTTGGACCGTGACCTGACGCGCATGCCACAACGTCTGTTCTTGATCCAAATTGTTGGCAAAGTCGACTTTAGTTGCCTATTGTTGTGAACTGCTTAAACTGATGATTAAGTGTTGATCTGACATATCATAAACAGTTGACTAATAATGAACCCGACCAGCATGGCAATGGAGGAGTTTATAAGTACGAAGTGGCTGTTAACATGTCAACATGAAAACAAAACATAAATCAAATAATTTCCATTAGCACTGCAGGTTTTTTTTAACAAAACATTAAATGTATATTTGTTTTTGTCACGATCAATATGAATATTTTGTTCAATAGTACAGTGGAGAAAACGTTTTTCTTTCCCGTTTAAATGCAATCGAAACGCACACGCAGTGCATACAAATGTGTAAAATGACAACTTTTTCTCAATTCTGACGACCTGTTTCAAAATGAGTGGCAAACAGTTTGGAGCCTGATCAGACGCCGGGTTACCCGGCGTCTGATCTGACTCCAAACTGTTTGCAATGGAAATAATAGTTTTAGCTTAAATGCGTTTATTGGGAAAGAATATAGTATAAAGTGTCTTTATTGTATCATAACAATACTACAGCGACACGTCCGTTTAAAATGTGTACAGTGCTCCCTCCCTACAACAGCCCTCTGAACAACGACTCCCTCCTTACGACGACATTTGCCGCTGTTCCCAAGAAAATTATTACAAATATTTGCACTGATGCATTATCGTCTACTTAAAGTTGTTGTCAGCCGTTTTTCTTACATAAATGACATTTTGACAAAAAAAAAACATATTGACAAGTGACAAACAGCTTGAATCCAGATCAGACGCCGCGTTTACGCGGCGTCTGATCTGGACTCAAGCTGTTTGCAAATGTAAGCCAAGTTCCTATCATGTAAACAACGCACACAATTTGTGTCTCTTATTGGATGTCGTTGTAGAGAGAGAAGACTGTTCAATGGAAGAGCCGTTTTCCCCCAAAAAACACTTTTGTGCTTAACCGATTATTTCCATTGTAAACAGTTTGGAACAAGATCGGACGCCAGGTTTCACGGCGTCTGATAAGGCTCCAAACTGATTGCTACACAGATTAAAACAAATTGTCAATATCTTCAGAAAAACTGTAATTTTCTGAAGATGATTGCATTGCGTTTGTGTTCTGGTTCGTTTAAAACAGGGAATAATTTATCTTCTCCACTGTATAAGACTGGATATTGATAAAAAAAAAATAGGTGAGCGCATTACAGAAATCTGGATGATTTTACTTTCATGGTAGATCTACAAGAATAAAAAATAATTGGTTTTGTTATTATCATTCAAGCTGTTTGTCACTCGTCATTATCATGCTTCTATCTAAATGTCCACTTATATGTAACTTTGAGAGGAAAAGGCAGACAAATAAATTTAAGCAGACGATAGTGCAGCAGTCAAAGCGTTAGACATAGTTGTCGAATTTAGGGAAGTGCGACTAGTGACGTTGTAAGGAGGGAGTCGTTGTTGGGAGGGCCGTTGTAGAGAGGGAGCTCTGTAGAACAAAACTCATTAAGGGATTTAATTTTTAAAAAATTATACTAAATCAAGCTGTCACCTACCATTGAAAATGAGCTTATCTTAGGATATTCGTATAGCCTAGATTTTATTTTACTAGTTATCTCTCGAAAAAGTCTATAGGTTTGATCCTTAAAATATATGTGCGAATCCATATAAATTCCTTTGATATAATTGGATATGATACCTTTGCATATAAATTATGACAGGAAATTGAACAGCTTCAAATGGTTGTCAATGCGTCTTAAGAATTTGAAGGATTTTGCTTTTAAGAAGAATCAGTACACATACAGTGGGGAAGACGTTATCTCGCTCTCTTTTAAACCCTTTCATGATCAAATTCATCCTTAACCCTTTACCTGATAGCCTATTTCTAGTATTGAATATAGGTGACCATTTAAAGCAGGTTGAAAGTAAAGCAGAATGTGCCTTAGGGCGCATTCTGCTTTACTCTCAGCCTGCTTTAAGCTGTCATCTGCTAGGATTTTGAAAAAAATTATGATTGTTTATTTTCAAGACTGTATAAATTGGAACTATTTTCTTTAGTGTATGAATAAATCAAATGTGCTAAAAGGCGCTTCTATGAGGGAAAGGGTTAAGTTTTACCCCTTCATCGCCATATTGTCGTCTGCTTCAATATTGTTGTCTGCAATATCGTTTCAAAGTAAGATGAAGTTAAACTTACTTTATCTCAAAACAAGTGGCGGCTCCTGATCAGAATCAAAACTGTTTGCAAATGCGCTTTATGGCGTCATTGAGAGTGAACGGGTTAAACAAACATTGACGCAAACACTGCGATGAAATTCACAAAATGACAGGTTCTTTGAAATACAATGCTCCCTCCCTACAACGACCCTTCGAACAACGATTCCCTCCTTACAACAACGCTTGCCGCTGCTCCACAAACTAGACAATTAGGTTCCACTTTTTCGGGACTGCACGTCTCCTGCTTAAAATTGACATCTGCTGTTTTTCTCAAAGTCACATTTTGGAAATTTTGACAGAAAAAAACATAATGACGAGTGACAAACAGCATGAATCCAGATCAGACGCCGCGTCACGCGGCGTCTGATCTGGATTCAAGCTGTTTGAAAATGTTTGCCAATGTCAATCCATAAAACGACTTCCTCCGAACAACATACACAATACTAGTCTCCCATTTATTGTTGTTGTAGAGAGGATACACTGGATTACAATCAGAGAGGCAAGCAGTTTATAGCCTGACTAGATTCTAAGTTTCTGTTCGGCAACATTAAAAGTACAGCAAAACGACCAAATACGACAAATAAAAAGAAGGATATTTGACTGCATAAAAGACATGTTACAGCTTAGCAAGGTGACAATAAAACAGAAAGCTCCTGAAGGAACATTCTCCTTTACTGTCATCTTGCTTGAAGCAGTCACCTGTCGTAAACACCTTGGTTTTACACATAATGACAGCATAATGCCAGACGTAAGTAATATAAAAATCGTGTTTCGCGTTAAGCAGCCACCCCGCTCTACCTTAAATATTACAATTGTTCTTTACTTGGAGGACATTCAAGAAACATTCGTTATATTTCTGAGTTGTCAAAACATGAAGGGCAATGAATTTTAAAACTTTCTTCTGCTAATAGCATTTATTGGCACGTATAACAGTGTAGAATGATATACGTTGTTGACTGAAATACAAAATTATTTGCAATCGTAAGAGGAATTAGAATTACACAATGATTTGTAATTGGTAATATTTCTCTTGCTCATAACATTTTGAAAACAGCACAGACCAACATCAGAAATTTCTTCCTATTTTGTTATAGGATCTTTCGACATAAGTGTCCACTATTTCATATGAAACCCTTCTTTTATTGTCATAGCCGATGTAATAGCTCGGATGATGGATGTTCATGTCATAGAGGGCGGAGTTTTATATACAATGCTCCCTCTCTACAACGGCCCTCCCGACAACGACATCCTCCTTACAACGACACTCGCCGTAATTCCCTAAACGGGATAATTAAGTCTAACTCTTTTACTGCTGCAATATCGTCTGCTTAAGATTGTTCTCTGCTGTTTTCTCTCACAGTTACATATAAGTGGAGATGTTTATAGAATACATATATTGACCAGTGCCAAACAGCTTGAATCCTGATCAGACGCCGCGTTACGCGGCGTCTGATCTGGATTCAAGCTGTTTGCAAATGTAAGCCAAGTCTCAATTGTTCCTCTATAAAACGACTCCCTCCGAAAAACACACACAACCTGTGTCTCCCATTGGATATCGTTGTAGAGATGGAGTACTATATGTACATTTATCGCAATTCCTTCTATGCTGTTGTTGGTTCAAGTTACATTTTCACTATGACTGGAAATTATGGTGTTTAACCCATTTACGCCCAGTTGATTATTCCATGTTTATATATTGGATTAGTCCATTTTTTATCAAAGGGATGCCTGGTCAAAATTTTCATTTTCATTTTGTTTATATTAAAATTCCTATCAGCGTCCAGTGTAGACTCTGATCAGAGGCCGCGTAATGCGGCGTCTGATCAGAGTCTTCACTGTTTGCATATGTCCCATGAATGGGATCGTGGGCGCAAATGTATTAAGAATTTCAATCGGTTAGTCTGTTTCTATCTGAATCCTTATATTTCTTATGTGAGAAATACCAATCTAAGAGCGTAAACGAGATGCGGCATTGATATCGTTAACTAAACTTCATTGTGAAACCTAAGAAAACTATGAGAAACTGTTTTCAACATATCAAATGTTCTTCAAATTGAATGCGATCTTTCATTGATTCGTTAGATAACATTCGAGTGTTTAGAGAGAGAAAATGTCTTTAGACTACCTTTAACATGTACAACGACTGCTATAAGTAAACAACGAGCAGTGAACCATACTATTTAGAACAGTCCACTTATTGGGGGAGTCAGCATGCTGTCAGCATATCGACAGCTTAGTTAGACTGACTGCAGCACTACAAACCCCTCTAAATCGTGGAAAGTGCCAACTTGTAAAGTACATTTACGGTTCACTGCTAGTTTTTTATCTTTTTTTATATTCGCACACATTTGTACATGTTCTATCAACATGTGAAAGTCCCAGGGTATACAACTTTCATATCGGTGTATCTACGGTCACGATTGGTTCTATAATCGTTTGTTTACCATGTAGATTCTTATTTAACTGCTTCAGTGACAGGATAAGGATTAATGCAACCCACTTTAAAATGTGGTAAACATTTACCCTACCACAGACATGTTGTTAACTAAATTGTTTTTCTTCTTCTCTTCAGTCAAAATATACTAGAGACAATTCCAATGATGCTATGAATTCAGCAGCATTTCACAGACAATACCTACAAGCCGCCTACATAAAGCTGTTTTATTGTTCTTAATTAACCCTTTCACTCTCAATGACGTCTTAAAGCGCGTTTGCAAACAGTTTGGATCCTGATCAGACGCCGCGTAACGCGGCGTCTGATCAGGACCCAAACTGTTTGACACTCTTATCGATATTTATTAAGTCATACAACCTTAAATTGAACTTTGAAACGTGTCTTGCAGACAACAATATTAAAACAGACGACAATATGGCGGTGAATGGGGTAAAAAACTCTCGAATAATTTGATCATTAAATGGTTAAGGGAAGAAGTTACAGTTCTTCCTCAAAACAACGCGTTTGTGTTAATCCATTATCCCAGAAACAGGGCTGCCAATTCTCCGGATTTTTCCTAAATATTAGGATTTTTTCCAGTTTATAGTAGCTTTAAGCAGGCTGAAAGTAAAGCAGAATGCGCCTCTAGGCGCATTCTACTTTACTTACAGCCTGCTTTAAGTAGTCGCATGTCAACAAAACTAGAAACAGGCTGTGGGGTAAAGGTACGATTCGTAAAATCGCACTTGAAAAATGCAAATTTGGAAATCTTAGGATTTTTCATGTCAACTTATGGCAGCCCTGCAGAAATACGCATTTTTACGCCTTTAATTTATTCCTTCACTCAAGAAAATACTCCCAACTTATTCAGTCATGAATATAGTTATATTATAAGAAATAGTTTTTCTATATTCTTGCAGATGGTAGCTCAAAGCAGGCTGAAAGTAAAGCAGATTGTGCCTTAGGCACATTCTGCTTTACTTTCAATCTGTTTTAAGTGGTAATCAGTTTTCAAATATAGAACCAGGCTATGGGGTAATTGGTTAAGACAAGTACTTGAATGTACATTGCAAAAGAAAGTACCAGCTAAATTAAGATACATTTGGAGCTTTCAGCTCAACTTCAGTTGTGATTAAAACAACTACATGACGTCATCGTAATCTCTGGTTTAATCGTGCTGTGTTAATAACTAGCATACCATTTAAATGTTTAGAATTTGATGCTGCATCTAGCTAAAGCTTTTATATAGATATATCGGCTAATAGTTGGAGTTATATCAGAGCTGAAGATAAGGCGAGCCCAGTTTCAAAAACTAAATTCCTTATGTCTCCACCAACTCCTTTGATATGAATACCCATTAGAATTGTTATTTTGCCATGATTCTAATGAGTAGTAACTTCATCGGATTTGGTTTGAAAATAAGGGAGAAAATGTTGGATTTGTTCAGTTTACTCCCTCTTATCTGGAGCCCTGTGAAACCCTTCTTTTATTGTCATAGCCAATGTAATAGCTCGGAGAATGGATAGTCATAGAATGCGGAGTTTTATATACAGTGTTCCCTCCCTACAACGGCCCTCCCAACAACGACTCCCTCCTTGCAACGACCCTAGCCGCAGTTTCCTTAACACAACAGTTACATTGTATGTCTGAAACTTTAACTGCTGCAATATCGTCTGCTTTTAATTGTCGTTTGCTGTTTTTCTCAAAGTTACTGATAAGTGGACATTTATATAGAATTATTGTAAGTATGAGTGACAAACAGCTTGAATCCAGATCAGACGCCGCGTTACGCGGCTTCTAATCTGGATTCAAGCTGTTTGTAAATGTAAGCCAAGTCTCAATTGTCCCTCTATAAAACGACTCCCTCCGAAAAACACACACAACCTGTGTCTCCCATTGGATATCGTTGTAGAGATGGAGCACTATGTGTATATGTATCGCACTTCCTTCTATGCTGTTGTTGGTTCAAGTTACATTTTCACTATGACTGGAAATTATGGTGTTTAACCCATTTACGCCCAGTTGATTATTCCATGTTTATATATTGGATTAGTCCATTTTTTATCAAAGGGATGCCTGGTCAAAATTTTCATTTTCATTTTGTTTTATATTAAAATTCCTATCAGCGTCCAGTGTAGATTCTGATCAGACGCCGCGTAATGCGACGTCTGATCAGAGTCTACACTGTTTGCCTATGTCCCATGTATGGGATCGTGGGCGCAAATGTATTAAGAATTTCAATCGGTTAGTCTGTTTCTATCTGAATCCTTATATTTCTTATGTGAGAAATACCAATCTAAGAGCGTAAACGAGATGCGGCATTGATATCGTTAACTAAACTTCATTGTGAAACCTAAGAAAACTATGAGAAACTGTTTTCAACATATCAAATGTTCTTCAAGTTGAATGCGATCTTTCATTGATTCGTTAGATAACATTCGAGTGTTTAGAGAGAGAAAATGTCTTTAGACTACCTTAAACATGTACACTGACTGCTATTCGCATACATGTTCTATCAACATGTGAATGTGGCAGGGTATAAAACTTTCATATCGGTGTTTCATCGGTCACGATTGGTTCTACAGCGCTCCCTCTTTACAACGACCCTCCCAACAACGAATCCCTCCTTAAAACGTCACTTGTCGCAGTTCCCTAAAAAGGATAGTCATGTCTAACACTGCTGCAATATCGTCTGCTTATACTTTTTCGTCTGCTTTTTTCTCTCAAAGTAACATATAAGTGGAAATTTAGATAGAAGAATCATAATGACGAGTGACCAACAGCATGAATCCAGATCAGACGCCGCGTTCCGCGGCGTCTGATCTGGATTCAAGCTGTTTGCATATGTAATCTAAGTCTTTATTTCCCCTCTATAACGACTCCCTCCGAACAACACGCACTATCTGTGTCTCCCTTTGGGTGTCGTTGTAGAGAGGGAGCACTGTATAATATTTTGTTAACCATGCATGCAGATTTTTATTTAACTGCTTCAAACCTGACAAAATAGTGACAGGATAAGGATGAATGCAAGACACTTTAAAACGTGGTAAACATTTACCCTACCACAGACATGTTGTTAACTAAATTGTTTTTCTTCTTCTCGTCAGTCAAAATATACTAGAGACAGTTCCAATGATGCTATGAATTCAGCAGCATTTCACAGATAATACTTACAAGCCGCCTACATAAAGTTGTTTAAGTTTTTTAACTTTGACTTTGTTGTTTAAGTGTTCTTAATTAACCTCTTCACTCTCAATGACGCCTTAACACGCGTTTGCAAACAGTTTGGATCCTGATCAGACACGGCGTAACGCGGCGTCTGATCAGGACCCAAACTGTTTGACACTTTTATCGATATTTATTAAGTCATACAATCTTAAATTTAACTTTGAAACGTGTCTTGCAGACAACAATATTAACGCAGACGACAATATGGCGGTGAAGGGGTAAACAACTCTCGAATAATTTGATCAAGAAATGGTTAAGGGAAGAAGTTACAGTTCTTCCTCAAAACAACGCGTTTGTGTTAACCAATTACCCCAGAAAAAACGCTTTTTTACGCCTTTAATTTATTCCTTCACTCAAGAAAATACTCCCAACTGATTTAGTCATAATATAATTATATTATAAGAAATAGTTTTTCTATATTCTTGCAGATGGTAGCTCAAAGCAGGCTGAAAGTAAAGCAGACTGTGCCTTAGGCACATTCTGCTTTACTTTCAATCTGTTTTAAGTGGTAACCAGTTTTCAAATATAGAACCAGGCTATGGGGTAATTGGTTAAGATAAGTACTTGAATGTACATTGCAAAAGAAAGTACCAGCTAAATTAAGATACATTTGGAGCTTTCAGCTCAACTTCAGTTGTGATTAAAACAACTACATGACGTCATCGTATAAGTCGTTGTTTCCTTTAAGCTCTGGTTTAATCGTGCTGTGTTATAACTAGCATACCATTTAAATGTTTAGGCTTTGATGCTGCATTTAGCTAAAGCTTTTATATAGATATATCGGCTAATACAGTGGAGAATCTGTTATTCTTTCCCAATAAACGCGTTTACGCTAAAACTATTATTTGCAGTGCAAACAGTTTGGAGCCAGATCAGACGCCGGGTAACCCGGCGTCTGATCAGGCTCCAAACTGTTTGCCACCAAGATAAACAAGAATTATCAGAATTGTCCAAAAGTTGTTCTTTTCTACGTTTTAGTGCTTTGCGTTTGCGTACGTTTGCGTTTAAACGGGAAAGAATAACAGATTCTCCACTGTAGTTGGAGTTATAGCTGAAGATAAGGCGAGCCCAGTTTCAAAAACTAAATTCCTTATGTCTCCACCAACTCCTTTGATATGAATACCCATTAGAATTGTTATTTTGCCACGATTCTAATGCGTAGTCCCACCTAAGGATCTGATGGAAGCATTGATGAGACAATCTTAGCTTGAGCCGGGTTATACGTATTACAGCGCTCCCTCTCTACAACGACGCCCAAATGGAGACACAGATTGTGTACGTTGTTCTGAGAGAGTCGTTATAGGGAGGGAAATTTGCTTACATTTGCAAACAGCCTGATTCGAGATCAGACGCCGAGTAAGGTGGCGTCTGATCTGGATTCAAGCTGTTTGTAACTCGTCATTATGGTTATTTTCTGTTAAAATGTCCATTGTGCGACTTTGAGTAAAACAGCAGACGACAACTTTAAGCAGGCGATATTGCAGCAGTAAAAGTGTTGGACATAAATTGTCCCGTTTAGCTAAGGAACTGTGTCAATGGTCGTTGAAAGGAGGGATTCGTTGTTGAAAGGGCCGTTGTAGGGAGGGAATGCTGTATTTTCCATTCTCTAAATCTCCCAAAATGATAATCAACAATAGACAAAGCGTCATGGAAACCGTCCGTGTGATAAATTAACATGGACGGCGGCAACAGGAGTCTAATATGTATAAACATTGCCATCCAATCATTGTAGGGATTTGTACAGTAAAAACTCGATTCTACAAACTCGCGTTACTTCGAACATACCCATATTTCAAAGTTAAAACGTGGCTTAGCCACGTTTTAACTTTGAAATACGGGTATGTTCGACTTAAACGAGATCGATTAATCAAAATTAAGATTACGAAATATTACTGGAAATGTCGATTTAAACGAGGTCGTAGTATCGAGTTTCGACTCTATGTTCCGAAGTATCCTTCTTCCGCGTTTCTCCTTGAATGTGCATTTTGTTTGTGCAACTCGTAACGTTTTGCTATAATTGTCTTAATTTGTTAAGCCATATAAGTTGCACAACCTAGTTGATTTAAAACAGAGCAAACTACATTCTGTAAAGTGGCTATTCAAATACTCCGTCATTAACCTCTTTACTGCCAAAGTCATCTACACTGGTACTCGCAAACAGCTTGGATCACGAAAATACGCCCAGTAACGCATTGGCTGCTTAGGATCCAAACTATCTGACGATGTTGTCGATGCACCGTCGGTGATAATGTATATATACTCTATATTGGAACATGAAAGCTGACTGCAATGTTTAAGCAGACGATATTATGAGTATGAAAGGTTAAAGGATATGTAAACTAAGGGTAAAGAATTTCGATAGCGCCTCATTCACCCATCATTGCTCTGATATTACTAATCAAATTGTGATAACATTTAATCACAAAACATAGTCTATTGTCCCTCGTGGTAAAACAATCCACAATACTCATTTGTTTTCAGGATTATTTGGCGATGATAGGACCTTTCTTGACTTTTCCCTTCAGATCGAGTATTTGATCTAATGAAAGCCACTATGATGGTACTGCAAATATTTGTATATCATTTTCTGATACGTTGAGTTCAAGCAGTCATGTCAGTAAGTTATTGTCCTTGTGACTTGGAGCGACTTCACTTGGAATTATAGTACAGACCTTTATGCGTCAGGCAAAATGTCGGTCGGCGCATGCACATTAAGGCCGACAAAGGAACACGTTTATTGAACTAGCAGATTTCATATACTTTAACAATGTCTCAAATGCCATTTATTTGCGTTAACATCCTCACTGAAAACATGTACAATGTAGAAAATATCTACTTATTTTGATCTCAGAGACATACAGTTTGGATCTATCGCATCGGAATGAACATTTCCAACGTCGAATTTTACCGCCTGCTTTAACCCTTTCGCGGACATAAAATGTCTGTTTTAATTTGTCTTCTGTACTTTTATACTGAATTCAAACACTTGAACATTCGACTGAAAACAAATGAAACGAGTGACGAACTACTTGTATCCTGATCAGGGCCCGATTCATAAAACTTCGTACGACAAAACGGTCGTAAGTCAATACTTTAAAATACATTTAATTTCTGATTTCTCCATCTTATCATATCTTATGACATCTCTCAAAGAGATGTCACAAGACAGGATTAGATGAAGAAATAAATAATAATTGAGATTTTTATAATCTGACTTACGTAAACATTTGTCGTACGAAGTTTCATGAAACATGCTCCAGAGGCGTATGATCTTGATCCAAAACGGTCGTAAGTAAAAACTTTAAAATACATTTAATTTCTGATTTCTCTGTCTACTCATGTCTTATAACATCTTTGTGGAATCGTCTTGAAAAGACGATTCCAAAGAGATGTCACAAGACAGGATTATATGGAGAAATAGATAATAATTGAGATTTTTATAATCTGACTTACGACAACATTTGTCGTACGAACTTTTATGAAACATGCCCCAGAGACGTCTGATCTTGATCCAAAATGTTTGCTAAGTCGGCTTCAGTCGCTATGTCGGTGAATTGGGTAAACTTGCTCACTGGAATCACATATTTAAAGTGCAAACTTACATGGTGGGACAGGATATTTCACACACTTGCTATCTCAAGCCATTTTGGATTTTGCGAACTACATTGGCGAAAAACGTTTCCGTTCAAAAACAAACGCAACGCAACTGGGTTACCCTGCGTTTGATATGGCTTCAAATTGTTTGCGATAGTAATATTTACTTGAGCGTTAACACATAACGCGCGATGTTCGTACACATTTTAAAATGAGCTTACTGATCAGTATAAAAATCAATAAGAAAGTCAATTTTAGCTCGATATATTTGATCGATACATCAAATTAATCAGCAGAAAGTAAACAATAACATCACACCATTTATCTAATTCTAATTATTTTGAAAGGTTTTTGAAAAATTAAGTTAAAATGTAATTTCTACCAAAAATTGGCGTGTCACACGTAACAAAAATACATTCCCCTTAAGTTTTACAGGCGTATATCTCATATGTTTCAACACGTTTGTAGGAAAGAATAATGTTGTCCTCCCTGCATTGATATACGCTGCAAAATATAAATGATTAGTAATGTGTTTAACCATTTCATGATCAAATTTATCGTGGGAATTTTACCCCTTCGACGCCATAGTGCTTCAATATTGTTGTCTGCAATAATGTTTCAAAATTAAATTTAATGCAGTGTGACTGAAAATGTTTAAAGCGAGTGTCAAACAGTTTTGATCCTGATCAGACGCCGCGTTACGCGGCGTCTGATCAGGATCCAAACTGTTCGCAAAGTCGCATTTTTGCGCCATTGGCAGTGACAGCGTTAAAACATGATAAAAACGCGGCATATGCTCAGAATCCAAATTGTTTGAGAACGCACCTTTTTGCGTCATTGAGAGTGAAAGGGTTAACCTTTTACAGGAGTGCTGTGTGGAAGTAATTACTGAGATAGCATTAAGTCACCATAACTTTCTTGTCATTAACATTTATTAATCACAAAAGCTTCTTTAATTTTAAAAAAGAGAAATATCACTTCCAAGACAAAACTTATTTAGTTAATTAGAACAATAATATCTTAAAACGTTTCTATAGAAACAAGAATTATATCTGTGGAAACAAGCATGTCGGTATGATAATCGATCAAAGCAGTCATCTGCTTTACTAATGTCTATTTTTTGCTACCATCTACAAGGCTTATATTATTTATGGTGCATGTCTATGACTGTATAAAGTTGAACTAATTTCTTCAGTGGAAGAATGAATTAGAGGCATACAAATGCATATTTATGGAGTAAAAGGGTTAAATGACGTATGATTGAAAACTTAACTCAATGATACGGCCTTGATAATAGGTGAACGAACTGTTAAGCACTCACCAAGTCATGAATACTAAAATGGGAAATACCTATTTCAATATTAATTCTCATTTTAATTTAATTAAACGCAAGCGCAGTATATTAAAATATGAAATAAAACAGTTTTTTTAAAATGCTGAATTTGTATTAATTCATTGAGCCCTAGTGACGCATATATGCGTCCTTTACCAAAAGTGTACCTGTAAAGAGTACACTTGTCCTATGCAAACAGTGAAGTCCCTGATCAGAGGGCTCCTACAGGAGCCCTCTGATCAGGAACTTCACTGTTTGTCATTTAGCAATTTATTATCAAAAACAGCCCTAAATAGTCTAAAATGGACCTGTCTTAATTGAAAACTGGAATCGACCATTGGAAGTTTCAGGGGATAATGAGTTAAAACGTGAGTGGTAAACATTTTAGAGTCTACTCAGACGCTGACTTACTCGGCGTCTGATCTTGCTCCAAACTGGTTGCCTTGGTTATAATTGTTTTACCAAACAGTGTTTATTGGGGAATTTATACCGTCTTCCCTATAGTAACTATGCCCCAGAGTGTAGGCATTTGGTGTGATACAGTCAAATTGAGTCACATCCGAACACTTTCGAGAAGAAGTATGGCGTTTCATTTCGTCCAACAGACTAAGTCAAATAACGATTTTTTCAAATGTTCAACAGAGGATGCGGAAACCAAAACAAATTATTGTTTTGTTTCCAGCACTTCCGCCGTTATCCTAGTAACCCTTTCAGGATCAAATTATTCGGGAGATTTTTACCCCTTCACCGCTTTATTGTCGTCTGCTTTAGTATTTTTGTCTACGTTTCAAAGTTAGATTTCAGGTTATATGACTTAATAAATATCGATAAGAGTATCAAACATTTTTGGTCCAGATCAGACGCCGCGTTACGCGGCGTCTGATCAGGACCCAAACTGTTTGCAAACGCGCTTTAAAGCGTCATTGAGAGTGAAAGGGTCAAGCAAGTCTTCATTAGTATTTTAAAACACTTTGGCGTCGATGAACTAGATTCTAAATTATCTCAAGCTAAAACCTTAAAAGTTTGATGGGGTTCCAAACTGTGGCAATTATATCTATGTTCCTTGAGTTACAAAACATGAAATCTTAACATGAGTTTTGCGATCGCAATGTCGTAACAGATTACATGTATACTACCACATTTTTAGGGTTACCCTTTCATACTTAAATTTGGCCGTCTGTATTTACCCTTTCGCCGAAAAAATATCTGCTTTAACCCCTTCATGATCAAACTTTTAATGAGATTTTACTCTTTCATCGTTTCATTGTCGTCTGCTTCAATTTTGTTGTCTGCAATGTCGCTTCAAAGTTAAAAAACAAGGCAGTATGACTGAAGAAATTTCAAAACAAGTGTCAAACAGTTTGGATCCTGATCAGACGCCGCGTTACGCGGCGTCTGATCAGGATCCAAACTGTTTGCAAACGCGCTTTGAAGCGTCATTGAAAAAGAAAGGGTTAAGACTGAAATATGTACTTTATTTAATACTTATTGACAAACAAAATAACGAATCGTGTTCCAAACAAGTTGGATCGTGGATAGACGCTGGGTTTGGAGGGTTTTGCAACAACCTTAAACATTGGCAAATAATTTCTATCCCAATCAGTTACAGGAGAACTACCTGTAGATGTTTGGACTACACTTATAAATAATTCTCATGTCAAAATTAAAAACTATATTTCAAAATGACAAACAGTGCAGACCCTGATCAGATGGCTCCTTAAGGATCCATCTGATTGGGGTCTACACTGTTTGCATAGGACTAGTGTAATCCTCACAGGTACACTATTCGTAAATGACGAGTACACTCGTCGCTAGGGTTGAATGTGTTAACCCAAAACCACATAACTTGTTTCTACTTTTAAAGATAGGGGACCTTTTAAAGCTGGTTGACAGTAAAGCAGAATGCACCCGAATCTGAAGAATTACATTAAAGGTGTAAAAACTTGTATCCAGGGGGTAATGGGGTAGCTGATTATTGCAGATGACATCCCTATATTACCGATCGCGATTCGACTGACATTTACGAACAGTTTCGATCCAGATCAGACGCCACGTAACAACTGTCTCTAAGTGTCTCCTATAAAAAGCAAACTATACAATCTTTTCATGTTTTGCAGAGGACAATATCTAAGCAGAAATTATTTCGACAGCATAAAGGTATTTAAGCAGACACTACTATTGTGACAAAAGGGTAAATGTTGTATAGGAGAAATGAAAGTTATGTTTATTTGAGAAATATCTGTCTGCGACATAACTCTGTTGTCAGAGTAAACATTCATTCATCTAGATAAAATAGATAAAAGCGAAATATCGACAATTAATATGTTGTAACGATATTGTAAGGGTGTTCCGATCAGACAAAACGAAAGTATAAGTTGATTGAACAAAATGAAAGTACTGTGTAATGGAAGCTTTTAATATCACTATAACCACAGTATGCGGACTCCACTTACTTCCTGTCGATTAGGCATACAGTATCTGTATTCCTAGTCGCAAAATTTGAAATGGACTTGGTAAATTACACTAGTATTTCAAAGCTCTTACGACTAGGCATACAGAAACTGTATGCCTATTCGACCGGAAGTAAGTGGAGTCCGCATACTGTGATAACGACTATGGTCCAGTATCCGTGAGTTCGACCCCCATCGGACCAGTGGCCTGACTATGGGATTTACTTTCCGAATCTACGAAAAGGTTCAAGAACGTTTTTAGCAAGATTTGTACCGCGAATTGCTCCTCTTAAAATTGGTACATGTGAAGGGTCTGAGCCGATACTACGGCTGCATACGGGTCATACATGTATGTTAGCACTGCTCAATATTGTATAGGCAAGATTCTTTTTATAATTTAGGAGTAAACTTTTTATACATGTAGCACAGTCATCGAAAATTCCATTACCCTTCTGCACGCTGTGTACGTATTTGGGAGAACAGTTGTTACTGTTGCAAACAGTTTAGATCAACATCTGGACCAAAACTGTTTGACACTCTGTTTAGGTATATATTCTGAAGAAGATGTCTGTTAATTAACCTATGTGTGCCCTCAAGTCAATATATTTGGGACATTAAGCCAACAGTGTAGTCTCTGACCAGACGCCGCCTAATGCAGTGTCTCATCAGAGTATACACTGTTTGCTGATAGGAATATCAAAACAAAACAAAACGGAAATGAATATTTAGACCAGGCACCAATTAGAAATGGAACGGAGACATGGACTAATCTCATATACATGTACAAGCATGGAAGAATCCACTTGGCGCAAATGGGTTAATTTTGAGAATAGTTGCAGACGATTAAAAATTTGCAGACGACGTTTACATTGCACGCAGAAGCTTAACCCTTTCACTCTCAGTGAAGCTTTAAAGCGCGTTTGCAAACAGTTTGGGTCCTGATCAGACACTCTTATCGATATTTAATAAGTAAAATAACCTTAGATTTAACTTTGAAACGTGTCTTGCAGACAACGATAGTGGAGCAGACGACAATAAAGCGGTGAAGGGTTAAAATCTCCCGATTAATTTGATCATCAAAGGGTTAATTCTCCGATAGATAATGTTCCAGTACGTCGTTCATCTGTTGATAGCCAGACTCTTATTATAAGTGAATCAGTGCCGGTTTCCATTTAATTATTGCTGCTAATTGGTTTTACATGGCAGACATCACGACACCGGAAGTTTGCTTAAGATTAGTTGTGGACTTTAAATACGTGTAAATCATTGCTACTCTCGTAGTTGTACAGTTGAGAAGATGATATTATTCCCCGGTAAATGAACTAAACATAGATACAAGTCAGTGAAATGTCAAAAACAACAATTGCTTAAATACGCGAACTAGGTGGCAAATATTTTTGTGCCTGATCAGTCACCGAGTAACTCGGCGTGTGATCAGGCACATAATTAGTTGCAAAATACATAATTATATTAGCAAAGACACGATTATTAGAAAATAATAACCAGGGCTCCAGATAAGAGGGAGTAAACTGCACAAATCCAACATTTTCTCACTTATTTTAGCACCAAATCCTATGGTGTTACTACTCATTAAAATCGTCTCTTCGAAACGATTCTAACGAGTAGTGACACCATGGGTTTTAAGCAGAAATAAAGATTTAAGTTTTTGAAATACTCCCCTTATCTGGAGCTCTGATAATACCATTAGTTGTGAGTGATAAGTTGTGGGTAATTCATAAGCAATAGTCTGTTTGTTAATTTATTTGATTAGAGAAATGAGGTAACGTCCAGATCTGTCATCAAGACACAAATTGTTCGACATTGATACCGTGCATCTGCCAATAAAATGAAGAATGAGTGTACAACAGTGCCCCCTCTCTACAACAACACCCACTGTGAGACAACAAATTTGTGCGCTGTTCGGAGGGAGTCTTTATAGGGAGTTTGAATCCAAGTTATTTGTCACTCGTCGTTAACTTTTGTTTTCTCTCAAAATTCCCAATATGTAACTTTGAGAAAAACAGCAGACGACACTTTTAAGCAGACATTCCTATCGTGAATAGGTTGGACATAATTATCCTGTTCAGGGAACTGCGACAAGGGTCGTTGTAAGGAGGTCGTCGTTGTTGTTGGGAGGGCCGTTGTAGGGAGGGAACACTGTAGTCAGATTGAACATAATTAACCCTAGTGTTGAGCATAGTCGTCCTTTACAAACTCTGTCACTGTAAAGAGTACATTAGTCTTATGCAAACAGTGTGAACCAAGATCAGAGGGGATCTTAAAATAGCCAGCTGACCAGAGCCTGTTCCGTTTGTCATTTTGCAATATATTGCAGAATACAAACCAAATACAGTGCTTCCTCCCTACAACGGCTCTTCCAACAACGATTCCCTCCTCACAACAACGTTTGCCGCTGTTCCCCCAAACAAGACAGTATATCCAACCTATTCACGGCTTTAATGTTTTGTCATCTGTTGTGTGTTTTAAAGTTATATTAAGGACACTTTGACAGCAAAATACTTAATGACGAGTGTCAAACAGCTCAATTCGGCGTCTGATCTGGATTCAAGCTGTTTGAAAATGCAAGACAATTTCACTCCCTATCAGGTATGGGGTAATGCAAAAATGTAATTGTAATGCACGGTAATGCATTACATTTTCCTATGTAATTGAATGTAATGTGTAATGCAGGGATTTTTGCATTACATGTAATTGTAATTTAATGCATTACAGTGCTCAAAAAGCAAGTAATTATAAGCATTACATTGCATTACATGGCATTACTTTTATAACAAAAATGTACATCTACTAGATTAATTTGTATTAATTGGTTGAAGACTGCATGTACAAAGATACGTGTGTTTGATATGCAGTTACATGGAGCACCAACATTCATTGTGTCAAACTAAAGTTCCAACAATGATATTTAATGCGCTCAGCTGAATAGTGTATTAGATTTGCATGAGGAAAACATAAGTATATTAATTGATCAGGTCAAAATACAATAGTTTTATCTTCCATCATTGAAAAAGTTGATCCTTATCATTCTTTATAAAGGTAGATCTAAAGGTCTTCTAATGGGACATGTTTTCTGCTCAGTTTCTGAAAGTGACCTTTCCACTGTTTTCAGTTCTTACTTTTCACACAGTGTGATCAGTACTAAATAGTTTTTATCTGGATGGAATGTAGAGTCAAACAATATCTGATTCGATCCAAACTCTTCCAGTAAGGTAGGGTTTGGGCTGGATAATGGTTACAATAGGTGTGAATATTGCCACCTCTAGCATTACACGAAGTTATACAGGTGTAAGCCAAGAATGGCTGAACATGCTAGTGCATTTTTAAAGTATTTAAAAAATCTATCATGGTTTTTTTTCAAGAGATATTTATGATGCATAGAAAATAGAGAAAATCATATGCTGCTCCATAGTTTAAGCTTGTCTGTCTTTCGAAGAACCCCCCCCCCCCCCCCCAAGCTATTCTCATCAGCAGAAAGCTCCTCTACAAGCTTTCTGCTTTACACTCATCAAGAAATTGTTTTAAACTGGCACCTATAATAAATGCCATTATTTAATTTTATTTGTGGCTCTTAGTCTTATGTGCAGGAGTAGGTATAGGCGATTCTTTGAACATATCTTACAAACTATACTTCCAAACCCACTGGTCACTGAAAAGGGGCTTTGACTTTTCAAGCTGTATACATGTACGAGCATATTCTTATTTTTCCAATCTCTATAAATGTAGCTGACAATGAACTTGTATATAACAACCTATCAGCTAAATATTATATGCTTATTAGCTATTTTTTCAGTCATACTTTTTGATTGTTATCATAGCTTGAAAACAAAATGTAATGTGTAATGTAATGCATTACTTTGCCAATGTAATTGTAATTTAATTCATTACAATTGTAAAAGTTGAATAATTGTACTTGTAATTTAATGCACTGTTTTGGCAATGTAATTGTAATGTAATGCATTACATTCTCAAGTAATTGACCCCATGCCTGCTCCCTATATCGACTCCCTCCGAACAACGCACACATTGTTGTCTCCTATTGGATGTCGTTGTAGAGAGGGAGCGCTGTATGTTTCTGTTCAGTGTCCTTGTCTGTCTTGTCGGTTTGTCTAATAAAGACACTCATCGTGTACTGAACAATGTTCAAAGAGGCACTAGGCATACCACTCCATGACAAATAATCTGATTTTATAGAAGTGTATCTGATAAAACATTTTCTTAACGTGTTGTCTACATCAAACTTTGATACGGCTGGAATTACAACATGGTTAATTGAATAATGTGCATTGAACTTGAGCTTGTAGTTTTCGTGAACATTAAGCGCATACTTTGAAATCAGTTGATTCAAACAAGACAATTATGTCCAACCTATTCACAGCTGCAATGTCGTCTGCTTAAAATTGTCGTCTGATTTTTTTCAAATGTACATAATAGACATTTTGACAGAAAAAACGTAATGACGAGTGACAAACGCGGCGTCTCTTCTGGATTCAAGCTGTTTGCAAATGTAAGCCAATTTCCCTCCCTATAATGACTCCCCCCGAACAACGCACACCCTTTTTGTCTCCCATTGGGTGCCGTTGTAGAGAGGGAGTGCTGTATGTTTCTGTTCAGTCTCCTTGTCTGTCTTGTCTGTTTGTCTAATAAAGACACTCATCGTGTACTGAACAATGTTCAAAGAGGCACTAGGCATACCCCTCCATGACAAATAATCTGATTTTATAGAATTGTATCTGATAAAACATTTTCTTAACGTGTTGTTTACATCAAACTTTGATACAGCTTGAATTACAATAAGGTTAAATGAATGTGTTTTGACCTTGAGCTTGTAGTTTTCGTGAACATTTAGCCAACACTTTGAAATAAGTTTAGTTTAGTTTAAACATATTTTATTCCATAAATATACATAGAAATGGGGTTGGGCCACAAGTTCTCACAACATTAGATTCGGCCCTTCCCCTTGTATGTAAACATTCAGACAATATATACAATGGCTCTAAACATATATAACTATTTAGTGACAACAAATAGAAGGAGTGGTTAGTAAGAGAAGAGAAGGAGAAGAAGAAGAAATAAGAAATAGCTTACTAATGATACTTATAAAATAACTTATTTAATTTGAGTGACATTATTTGGATCAGTTGGTAGCAGCTGAACATGTACAGTTTGTCTTTTATCCAAAAGAAGATAACAAAGTAGTCTAATAGATGGTGTAGCTCAATGCAGAACAAAACAACAATGCAGAAAGTTGTTATGTGAAAAAATAACAGCAACTAAAAGTAAACAGAACAACTCACATTTGGTTTACATTAATCAAATGTGAAACGCTTTGTTTCTTTTATATATCGGTGTACAGCATCAAATATAACCATATTGTCATCATTAGTTAAGTTGTTACACCCGTGCATTAGTAATACCGGGTTTAAAGGATGAAACGCTCTAATTGCATTGAAAAGTTTTATTCTTTGGGCATGGTATTTAGGACAGACAAAAAGGTAATGCTCTGCATTTTCTGTTTGGTTACAGTGGGTACAGTTTGGATTGTTTGATATGTGATTATTATAAAGATCGCTGTTTAAATTACTACAGTTGTTTCGCAGACGTGCAAGCATGACTGATAAATATCGGCTTCCATGTAAATAGAAACATGGTATTTTGATTATGGTATGTTTAGTAATATTTTCTTTAAAACTTGAAATTGAAGGAGCATTCTTGAGAATATGTGCTGTATTATTCCATAATGCAATTGATGACGGAATACATGAACTACGAAATATTTCTGTTCTAGCAAAAGGAACAGGAATATCAGTAGCGTTTCTTAAGTTATAATTTCGCTCTATTGGGATTTGAGGAAATAATTCATTTAAGTAATCAGGCAACATATTGTGAGTTGCTTTATACATGAAACAGAGACGTTTTATTTCGCGACGCTTTTCTAGAGATTGCCAACCACATTCTCTATACAAATTCTCAAGAGAGACAGAACGTGTTAATCCTGTAACTATACGAGCAGCCTCATTTTGGAGTTTCTCTAAGGAATTTGATTGCTGCACTGTGCAGCAATCCCAAACCTCAGAAGAGTATTCCAAAATTGGTCTCACGTAGGACATATAAATCTGGTTTAACGCATGTCTATTTAAATTAAATTTCAGTCTACGCATTATGCCTACTACCTTTGAAGCAGATTTTAAAATGTTATCTATATGAGTATTCCTGTGTCCATTTGAGTCAAGAGTAACGCCAAGATGTTTATGGCTATCAACAAAATCAATATGTGTATTATCAAAGCGAAGTGATGGAAGTATTTCATATTTTCTAAGTGAGAAAAACATAGCTTCTGTCTTAGCAGGATTAAAATTTACGAGCCATTGATTAGCCCAGTGTGTAATAATATTGAGATCATGATTTATAATACCTTCAATATCTTGAATGGAAGAAGCTGAATAGTATAATGAACTGTCATCTGCATATAATCTGGTTAAACTTAAAAGTGATTCTGCAATGTCATTAACATAAATAAGAAATAAAAGAGGGCCTAACACTGACCCCTGGGGTACACCAGCACAAACATACTTCGTTGATGAAGAATGGGAATTTATAACAACTTTCTGCCTTCGTTTAAACAAATAATTGGAAATCCAATTTAAAAGTTTGCCTTTTATACCGTTTTGTTCCAATTTAAAAAGGAGACCATTATGCCATACCCTATCAAACGCTTTTGAGATATCACAAAATACCATGCAACTAAATTGTTTGTTTTCAAAGGTTTGACATATATGGTGATATATATCTATTAATTGGTAAGAAGTAGAGTGCTTAGGTAAAAAGCCTGATTGATATTTATATATAAGATTATTATCAATAAAAAAATTATACATATATTTAAATACTATTCTTCAAAAATCTTTCCACAACAACTTAATAAAGCAACAGGACGGTAGTTGGAGACGTTGTTTTTATCACCCTTTTTATAAAGCGGAGTTACGTTTGCTAACTTCCAAATGTCGGGGAATATTCCTTCATGTAAAGATCTATTAAATATCAAAGAAAGAGGTTTCGAAATTGAGTGCGACACATTTTTAAGCATACGGTGACTAATTTCATCTGGTCCGGATGCTTTATTTAATTCAAGACTACCGATTATATCTTCAATTTCTTCCCTTGTAATATAAATATCACTTAAACTTTCAGTTGTTTTGCCTATAAAAACAGGGAGTTCGGCTTTACTGTCGTCAATACAAGAAATAGAGGAAAAATATTGGTTTAAAACTTCAGCCTTTTCTTCGTCTGATGTATGAAGATGCGACTCACCAGAAGAAGATACAGTACATATTGGAGGTATATTTGCAGAGGAATCATTATTCTTAACAAAATGGCGTATAATTTTCCAAAAACCACTTATGTCATTGTTTTGCAAATTCGAGAGGGAAGAATCAAGATTTTGGAAAAATGTTTCTTTAGCATGCTTTTTCAAATTATTTACTTTATTTCGTAACTTTTTATAACTATTCCAGTCATTCTGTTTCCCTGATTTTAGAGCAATACGTTTTTGTCTATCTCTTTTCCTACTAAAAGCTCTCAGAGTAGAGTCAAACCACGGTTTGTCGTCTCTTCGAATAAAGATATTTTTTGATGGCACACATGTTTCAACAAAGTGGATAAAAGTATCGGTAAATATTTTACATGCATCATTAACATTATTATCTAAAAGACAGTTCCAATTGTACTCTAAAATATATTCGTTCAGTTTATCAAAATTAGCGTCCCTGTATATCCAAATTTTCCTTTCAAATGTATTATTAATATGATATGAAAGTGGAAGTGATATTAAGGTAGCTTTATGATCGCTTATTTCATTTGGGACATTCAAAACATCAGCTTTATTAAATGGCATATCAAAAGGAACAATGATTGGATCGAGTAAAGCATTAACTCTAGTAGCCTCAGTAATGACATTTTTCAGTGAATTATTTATAAGTATATGCTTTAAATTTTTATATGATTGATTAAATAGATCTTCATTTAAATCTCCAACAATAACAATATTATTTGATAACTCAAAGGCTTTTTCTATATTTAAATTAAAATTATCGAAAAAAATTCGATCTGCTGTTTTAGGACTGTAGAAAACTCCTAATAAATAACTTTCGCGTTTGTTTTCTATTTTGATCCACACAGATTCGTTACAAAAAACTTCCAAATTGAGAATCCGCGAATGCTTTAGATCATTTGAAACGTAAACAAGAATACCCCCACCATGATTAGACCTATCCTTTCTATAAGATAAACTGTGATAGTTGGATATTTGCAATGCATTATCTGATATGCTGTGGTTTAAATGGGTTTCTGTAAAACAAAGAATATCAAACTCTAATAATGAATCCGTAATAAAGTCCAACTTGTTTCTTATACTTCTTATGTTTAAATGCAATATTGTTAAATCATTCGTGGTTGGACCTGGGTTTAATTCTACATCACCCGCCTGTATCAGTAGCAGTATCATGACAATGCAAAAATGTGAGGAATACAAAATTTCGCTTAAAAATAAGCTGAAATGTTTAACATGTGAGCTAATACATCTGAAGAAACGAACCATTAAACAGAAAATATACAAAAATGAAAGCTTACAGTAGACTCTGCTGCAACCTATGTATAGTCTGCAGCAGAACAAACCAATGGAGGCTCTCCAAGAAACTAGGTCATTACCCATTGGGTATTAAATTTTCAGATAAACTTGAGCTCTCCTCCATAGGGTCTGCTCCGCTGCAGAAAACACTGTGTATCCATAATGCCACACTATCTAAGATGCTATTCAGAAAGCTATTTGAAGAAAAAGGCGAAAAGATTGAAACAGAATAAGTAGAAAGAAACAAAGAAATAACACAAATATATGCAGTATACACAGGTAACATAGAAATAAAGTTAAGTTGTAAGTTAAGTTTTGAAGGAATCTGTGTTTCGAGGTACAATCAGACCTGCGCTCCTCGACCGCTTTTATACAAAGGCACATAACTCTGCAGACAGCAACATATTGCATGACAAAATAAATGCCAAAAACTACTGTTGCAACCAGTTGCACAATTTGTTATTTATTTCACATTGTTGTTTTTGTTTTATTAACTGTGATAAGTATATCCGGTCGATTAACAAAGGTCCAACTGTACACCAAAATGTATATTCCTATCATATATTATTACTTTCATAAATTAAATACACGGCTATCAAGGAAGTATAACTTCAGAACATTTAGCTATTTATTTGAACTTCCATTGCTGAAAAAAGGTACCATCAACAACTATAATAACATACTTTATGTTATATTTTTATAGAATGGACCAGCTGTTTGAAATTATCTTTAGAAATGTCAAGCATCTTTTATTCTTGCAATTTCACGAGACAAAAACAAAAACAAACAAACCAAAAAAACCACTATCCGGATCCAAGTTTCTTGAAACAGATATACAAATTTGTAAACAGCTTGATAAAAGCACATCAATCACGTCGTGTCTACGGTACAATATATCTTGCACAACAGCAATCTAGGATTAAAGCTAGTACACTAGTACACTTGATTTTTAGTTCATAAAACTTTTTAAAATTCCAGAAATAAGTTGAATCAGTGAAAGCCATATAGATATCATCAATATTTATTTTAGTTTCTTTTATGATACGTATCACATTGAATCTTACACGGTACGTGCCTTTTAATTTAACCCTTTCCCCCATAGAAGCGTCTTTCAGCGCATTCACTTTATTCCTCCGCTGAAGAAAAAAGTTCAAATTCAAACAGTGGTGAATATGTTTCATAAGGAAAATTTTCTTTATTCTGGCAGTTGGTAGCTTAAAGCAGGCTGACAGTAAAGCAGAATGCGCCTGAAGGCGCATTCTGCTTTACCTTCAATCTGCTTTAAGTAGTCAGTTAATTTCAAAACTAGAAACAGGCTAATTGGGTAAAGAGTTAAGAACACAATTTGATAAACACATCGTTATATAGTTTTCGGGATTATTTAAGGGCTCTTTTCCTTACTCATATCGGTCGTAAGACATATCTTACATGCCTTAAAACCTCAAGGGAAGGATAATTAATATTTTTTAACAGAATTGTGAACGTTTTTCAGGAATAAGGCACATATTCTAAGTTGTGATTGAAAACACAATTACAAGTTCTTGTGCAAACGAATTTATAGAACGCATTTATACATCTTTCATGCAGTGCTGTTATTGTAGGGAAACTATATTTGCTTATATTTGAAAACAGCTCAAATCTGAACTGGATTCAAGCTGTTTGTCACTCGTCATTATGTTTTTTACTGTCAAAATGTCCAATATGTAAATTTGAGAAAACACAGCAGACGACAATTTTCGGCATTTATAAAAGGTATACAGGTAAATACTACACATGTATTATCAAGAAGTAGGTTTTTTGTCTTTACCCTTTCACTCTCAATGACTCCATAAAGCGCGTTTGCAAACAATTTGGTCCTGACCAGACGCCGCGTAACGCGGCGTCTGATCAGGACCCAAATTGTTTGACTCTTGTTTCGAAATTTCGTCAGTCATATTGCCTTAAATCTAACTTTGACACGTTTTTGTAGTCAACAATATTAAAGCAGACGACAATATGGCGGTGAAGGGGTAAAAACCTCGTAACAAATTTGATCATGAACGGATTAATTCCGTTACAGGACGAGTCTTTAATGTCATTAAACACAGTTTGGTGATGAAATTGGAATGATTGTGCACATCTTGCTATTATACAGAGTCAGTTGTGATAAAACAAGTTATTTTAATTATCGTAATTGCAAGACTTGTTTTATGTAACAAATTAACATAAATCCGGGAAACTTAATATGTCTAAAGTTATGATGGTATCCCTCAATGAAAGTATTCTCTTTAAAACGAGACCCTCGTAGAGGAGAGTATAAAATGCCTCTTTGCGGCACACAGTTAGTGTGTGATACTGCCCTCGCTACCTCTGCCTCTCTGTGTGTCTGTCTATCTGACTTTACCTAATGTTTATCATACATTCTCAACAAGACGTTATATTTTCTCATTTGAACAAAACGCAAATGCTAAATTGCAATTAAATTTAGAAAATGGCAGGTTCTTGGCGATATTGATTACATATCAAAAACAATTTGACGTACAAGTTTGAACCTGGCCAGACGCCGAGTAACTCAGCATCCTTTCCGGTTTAAAATATACATAATTGCTTAACCCTTTCCTCCCTTAAATCTAAAATGGACAATTCTTATTTTCAATTTAGTCTGGTCCATTTTTGACTTTTTAGGATTGATTTTTACAATATATGTCAAAATGACAAACAGTGTAGACCCTGATCATAGGACAAGTGTGCTCCTCACGGGTACGCTGTTTGTAAATGACGCATATATGCGTGACTAGGGTTCAAAGAGTTAAGCAAAACACTTGTATTCGGACAGTATAGCATATTCTCCAGTGACTCTTCTTTAATAGAGGAGAATATCAGAATGCAACTCTGAGGCACAAAACGGCTATTGCCTTTTAAAGACATCTATCATACTCTCCCACCAGAAAGCATTTAGCCTGTTGGCCAATATCAGTCATAACTAAATTGCCCCTAGACATCAATATGAAGATGGAAAACCGTTTAAGATCCAATTCGCAGATACTGTCTGTTTGAAGTTCCCAAATCTAACTTAGTTACACAGTAAGAAAACATTTCGGTAATAGTGTAAGCCATTCATCATTTATAATATTTCTGATATTTGACATTGCAGAAAATAAACCATCGTAAAATGGAAAGGGATTGTCATTAATTTTAAGATTTACGGATTACAAGGGTAAATATAGTACTTCTTTTATTGAAGTATAAAACAAATATATGACTCGGCATGTTGCTTTTAATGAAACGAATTGTGCAAAAGGATACTTTGGTTTCTTTGCATACTAGCGTCTTGAGAGTGTAACTGTACTAAATATTTATTCATACAGCGTTCCCTCCCTACAACGGCCCTCCCAACAACGACTCCCTCCTTACAGCGACCCTTGTCGCAGATCCCTAAACAGGATAGTTATGTCCAACCTATTCACGACTATAATGTCGGCTGCTTAAATTTGTCGTCTGATACTTTTCGCAAAGTTACATAATGGACATTTTGACAGCAAAACTTTATGACGAGTGACGAACAGCTGGACTCCAGATCAGACGCCTCGTTACGCGGCGTCTGATCTGGATTAAAGCTGTTTGCAAATTTCCCTCCCAATAACGAATCCCTCCGAACAACGCCCACAACTTTTGTCTCCCGTTATGTGTCGTTGTAGAGAGGGAGTGCTTTATAATGTATTTCAAAAATTCACTGTTGTTACACTACGTACAATGGTATACCAAAAGGGGCCAAGCTCCTGATCAACAAAAATAAAATTGAAATGATAATTTCCAAATTATCGTATTGGATTTCCATACAAACAAATATTGCTATCATAAGCACATTGAGGTTCTATATTGTGTTAAGTAAGTTCATTTAGGGCTTACTAGTCTATTTTGAATCATGTATGAAGCTGCCATATACTTTAACACTATCATTGAATTTTGAGGGATCGTAATAAAGGTGTTCACTATTAAAAGTCATATTGATAATACACCTAGTTCTTGCGTAGGCTAATTCCCCTCCCTTTCTTTCTTTCTTCCTTTCTCTGTATCTCTCTCTCCTCCCTCACTCGCATACTGATACTGCCCTCGCTAATTCTGCCTCTCTGATTGTCTGTCTATCTATCTGACTGTCTCTCTGTCTCTGTATGTCTCTTTCTGTCTCTCCCTGTCTGTCCCTCTCTCCGTATCCAACAAATTACGAATTCAAATGAAGTTTTGAGAAAACTGAAAATCATAAGTGTGCGTTACTTTCTGCGTTTCATGAAAATTTTTCAAATGGTTATTAAAATTGTGTTGCATACATTTTCTCAGAGAAAAATAACAGCCCAATGAAGGATACAACACAGGATTTTCCTACGCACACAGCTAGTTTTATTCAATTGTATATAAATTCTATTTATATAGAGTATATAAGTACATTTGTTCTTCAAAAAAGACCCACCCCTATATAAGTCGTTAACAGCCCTAGTAGCGTCTGTAAAACGTTCATCTGGACAACGCTAGCCTCTTATTCTACCATCACCACTGGTATACATCGTACAGCGGATGTTGCTCCAAAGTGATACGGAATCCATGGTGAATTGACGTAAACAATGTCAGGCCATGTAAGAAATATGTCTATTACACACTTATTGCAACACATGATGTATTAAACCTTTAATCGTACCGAGTCAGAACTAATTTCTGCCTGTCGCAAACAAGCCTCTTCTGTTACAAACGTCGAATGGTCCGTGAATTATGAGATTTTAGTCTGCCCTATCACTAACAACGTGTGCCGACTTTACACAAATCGGTCGAATATGTGCAATATATACATGTAAAGTGTAATTGTGTTTTCCTCTACAGATAGATAGTAACTCTATGTATTAGGATTTTCTCCTTGTGTTAGCGAAACAGTTGCACGTTTTGTAAATTTGGCCATTTCATTCTACCATCACTGTACCGCGTCTTGCAAGCAGGTGACAGTTTACTGTACCGCATCTTGCATTTCTACTGTACTGCATCTTGGAAAATACAATTAGTAAGTCTGAACGAAATGGATCGAAAATTAGACCTGGACCCGTATTCTGAAACATTCTACGTATTTTCGCTAAGAAAAAATTAGTATCTAACCTTTTCTCTAGGAAAATACGTTTAGCTGAGGCTTTTGAGCCGACGTTTGTGTATAAGTTGTTTCGTGAGATTGGGTCAACTTCGGGGTGGGGTACCGTCACTACAAACGACTGAGGGTACTGTTTAAGACATTATTACCCACGGTTTTCATCGCACAAACGTGGAAAACATTGATATCTATTCAAAATCTATATTTGAGATATACATGATCACTTTACATGTAGGTACCAAAACTAGCGTACATGTAAGTACATAATTAGTTTCACAATTATATAACTAACTAACGAACCGAATTTCAATGAAGTCGCCGTGGCTCAATGGTGAAAGAGTCGGACTAGCATGTCTTGGAAAGTACAATCAGTAAATCTAGTACGATGAAATTGATGTTTGATGTCTCTGGTGCATAACGTTAGGGAGTAGTTTCATTTTCTGTCCCTTGAAAGTTTTTCTTTGGGCCACCCATAAACCTCAGAAAACGCCCCTTAAACAAGTTTAAGCCTGTTACCCTAAATAACTTAAGTGTATATCAAACTCATGAGTTTGGGAAATTTTGAAAGTATATTTAAACACTCTTATGATGATTTTGTATTGAAGAGCTATTTAAGATGAACGAAAAAATAGAAAAAGTGTACATTTTGGTGAAAAGCGTTTGGCTCCACGGCCATGTCAAATTTACCCCACCCCACTTTTTCTAATTTCGTCCTTTTCAAACAGCCCGCTTCAATAAAACCATTTCAAATTAAAACAAATATGATAACTTGGTTTTGTGTTTCATTTATTTCATGTCTATGGTAGCATTTCTTCATACAAAAACTAATTTAAGACAAAACATGCACCAAATGTGAAATTTATAAAGCTCTAAATATCATCGATATGGTACTTATTAAGGGAGATAACTCCTTTTTCTTCCATAACTCAATTTTTTCAACACTAACCTATCAATTTCTTTTCATATTTTGAAATGCCTTCGTTTGGATTTTTTCATCTGTTAGAATTTAAGAAAAAGTAAGATACTAGAAATATTATTATTTTTACTATTTCTCATAATTTGCTGTTGTAAAAAAATATCATTACCCATAAAAACCATGTTGTTGATTCAGATATTCATGTTTTCCAAATCTGGTGCCTGTTTGGTCTTCATTTAGAGTCTTTATGTCAAAATACTTCCACAGACATTAAATACACAATGAAAAACAAAATTACCATGTTTGTTTTTTCTCTAAAATAGAATTTACTGAAGCTTTGACAAAATTTGAGAAAACGTCTGAATTTGACACATCTTTTCGAAATTGCCGTAGTGCAAAATAAAGCACACCAACATATGATTTTTCTTTTTTTTTCATTTATCATAAACAGCTCTTTCGAAATAAACATGAAAGGAAAAAGTTAGATACTTTGAAAAATTCGCTTATGGGTTTGATACACCCTTAACATCGGGGTTGTATATCATTGCAGTGGTTGTTTCGGTCAAATCGTACCATTGCACCACATCAAGAAATAATAAAAAAGCAATGTTGTTCACGGAAAATCTGCTTTCAGCAAGAAGCCGGTTTAAAGGCAAAATACGCATGAAGTCGACCGGTATTTTGCAGAGTATCAACAACGGCAGGAAGAAGGAGCTCAAGTTGTCGAAGCAATAATAGCAAACAAAACTATATATGAGAAATACTGTGTATTTATTTTAATGTGTGTTTAAAAATCATAACAGAAATGATAAGAAGTCAAACAGTATTCAATTTCAACTCATTTCATGAAATTTTATGAAAATCTATTGAAGTATAACGTTACGGTTTCGCTTTTAAAGACTTATAGTATCAAAAGTAAAAATCCACAAATGCCATATTTCTGGCACCACAATATCGATGAAACAATTCAAGTTTATATCCAGTTATGTGTAGCTAAAATCCACTCTTGTATGAAAGTTTAGTATGGAATATGTCCTCCGCTGACACTAGACGTCTACGCATAAAATCAAAGTAACGTTGGATCTGCTGTGCAGCGAATGGATAGATGCCCGTGTGCATACAAATGTCCGTGCAATCTCATTTATGCGTATATTGCACATACACTGTAAGCATGCTAATGGCGCGTTCGTGTTGTATTTGGTTTAGTCTAGCCATCAGATTAACTCTTTAATTTTAATAAAATACTGTTTTTTCTGTTACTGTTTCGTCAATAACGTCAATGACACAAAATGTTCAACACGTGGACTTTTTATGAAAAGCGTACGTGCGATTCCTGGAAAACGGCTTAACAATACCCTGTGGCTAAACGGTTGACCGATTTCAAAATTGCACGTGCTAAAATGGCAGGCGTTAATCAAATATAGGAAAGAAAGACAAAATTTACGCTCTTGTATACCGATTGTAATTGTTCATTAACTTTACATATGTATAGTTATTTTTGCTGTTCAGCATATTTTGACAGTCGCTGTTTGTCTCTTCTGGTAATGATTCACAACCTTAATCACAGCTTGATTGGTAATCTATTTTAACACTGTCGTTTACTTTCAATATTTTATCCGTGGACTGTCTTTCGGGATCGTGCCTTCTTTTGATAAGTGTATTTTTCTCTCTAAGTCATTTACAGTAATAACCCGTCCTTGCTCACGACATAAATCAGGGATAATTTTAAAATTTGTTGTCTTTATTTTGTTGTTTTCAACAACACGAATGTTTGTTTCTCTACTTGAATGGTTTTCTTTGGTGTGTTCAAATATTCGTCTAAATGTTTTGAATGAATCTGCACAGTAAGCACACTTGTTATCCATAGTTTACCTGAAAATAGACGAAGAACGGTCATTTAGTATTAACAAGAAGCAGTACAGTAAATATCACAGCCTCTGCAAGAAACAGTACATACGTATTGCAAGACGCAGTACAGTAATGCTGCAATAAATCGATCAAATTTGCAAACTGTAGATCATTTTAGCCAACACTGTGAGATATTACAAATGCATGTAGTTATTTGCCACCGATCCAGTGAAAAACATTTATATTTTAATTGTATATATTGCACATATGCAGTCAATTTGTGCAAACTCGGCACACGTTGATAGTGATAGGGCAGACTAAACTCTCATAATTCACGGACCATCCGACGTTTGTAACAGAAGAGGCTTGTTTGCGACAGGCAGAAATTAGTTCTGACTCGGTACGATTAAAGGTTTAATACATCATGTGTTGCAATAAGTGTGTAATAGACGTATTTCTTACCTGGCCTGACATTGTTTACATCAATTCACCATGGATTCTGTATCACTTTGGAGCAACATCCGCTGTACGATGTATACCAGTGATCACGAATGACATGGTTGAATCTAGATTCGTCACTGAACATCACATGTGGCCATTGGTAAACATTCCACATACGCCACACTCTACACTACATCAAGCGTTCGTGACGATGCCTTTAGAACTGTCTGGAGACATTGAACCCCCCACCCCCTGAAACATGTCGAAGGCGTTGTTTAAGGTCTGTGACCGTCAGTGCTCTATTACGGAGTATTTGATTAATACCATTTTGGTCGTATTGGACGTGAATACATCTTGGACGTCCACTTTTT
The DNA here is from genome assembly GCA_922989275.2 of Gari tellinella. Taxonomy (NCBI): domain Eukaryota; kingdom Metazoa; phylum Mollusca; class Bivalvia; order Cardiida; family Psammobiidae; genus Gari; species Gari tellinella. Next base: position 62,500,593 of record OV277858.1, read on the forward strand.
TGGATATCAATAACGTCATCAGTTGCTTGACCACAATCGAAAGACAACAGACTGTGAAACATTTAATTTAGCTGCAGCTCGGGCCCGTTACTTCCGATCTGCAGCATACCAATGACCTGCCAACGTTGGCATTTCGTTAGACGTCGCATAATTCCAATTGCAAATTCTACTGTGAATCTGTGTTCGACATCAACATAACACGTTATTCTGAAAGTTAAATCATAATTACCATTATTTCGTTAAATGTTAACATCCATGTGCTACTCCTTATAACTAAAAGTTGCATGTGCAGCACAAATATGCACGATATGTCTTTACTTTAGTTTTTAGGTTTAAAAAACCATTGTAAAATATATTTAAACATTGTCAATTAAAATTCATGTTTCCCATACCGTTAACAAAATAGAATCATGCCATAGATCTTTTAATTATTTGATTCATTTTAAAGTTGATTTTACAAACTAATGATAACAATTTTTATAATCTTAGTAATAATATTGAAAGAACTCCCCTTGTGAGGAATTTGTTTTCATGTAAATCAATAATGTATCATTTGTATTGTGAATGTAGTTATTTGTCTTTTCTCGCTTTTTAGGTACATTTATATAATTTCATGTGAAGCGCTTTGAACGCAAAGCTCCTGTGTGAAAAGAGCGCCATATAAATCTGGTATAACAATACTGATAATAATAATAATAATAACAATAAAAATATGTTTTTCTTTGCTACGCCTTCAAAACAAAAACGAGATTAAAACAGACTTTACTATTACGACTTTAAGTAGAAGCGTAACACGATGGAAATAATGCACGAACTCAAAACTCTTAAATTTCTGTTCTGATTTATTTAATCATATGCTTAGAAACAACAGACCTTAACATGCGAAACCGAGGCTATTGTGTGTGGTGATAATACTTATCAAGAGCTTCAAATAAAAAGACAATGTAAAAAATACTTTATTTCTCATTCAATACATTCGTTGTGGTTACAGATAAGAACTGTTGCTTTGCGACAATTCTCATGAGCAGTTACATCATATGGTTTAATGGAGATATGAAGTATATATCGTTGAAAGTAATCGGATTATTTACTCTCTCTATTGGAGCCCGATGGTATTTGCCGTATATTTACATATTGATAATGTGTTTTTTTTACCTCTACTTTAACTCTTTCACTGCCAACGCCTGGTCCAAACTGTTTGACACGCGTATCGATATGTTTAAGTCATAATATAGTGAATTTTACTTAAAAACGATCTTGCAAACAACAAATTTGAAAAAGTCGACAATAAAACGGTGTATGCAGTAAAACTCTCACGATTAAATTGGCAGCGAAAGAGTTAATGTCGTAAATACGAGGTAAAGGAATCAAGTATTACAATTTGTAAAATGTTATGCCATGGAGAAGGAAACATCTATGACAGGTGAGTATGTCGAGAACAGTCGCTACTGCACACTATGTGATACTGGCTTAAACACATACAGGGATCCAGGTACGAGGGAGTGACCGAACATATCCAACATGTACTCACTTTTTCAGCTCCAAACCCTATGGTGTTACTACTCATTAGAATTGTCTCGAAGAGACGATTCTAATGAGTGGTAACACCATAGGGTTTAATGCAGAAATAAAGATTTTAGTTTTTGAAATACTCCTCTTATTTGCAGCTCTGACATATACTTATGTCACAACTCCAAATAAAACGAGTATTTCAATTACCAAAACCAATGGTGTGACTTCTCAATAAAATCGTTTCTTCTAGACGATTTTAATGAACAGTCACAACATATTGTTTGAAATTGAAATGTTTCTCGCATTTATCTAGAGTCCCGTGTACCATTCTTTTCTACCGAAAACACTTAGGCTACAATCAAACATCGGTATTTATAAACTATTTCTAGTATATGGAGGGGACGCAAGAAACGTTTAAGATTCAGCTCATAGATATGTGTATATGAAATCTAATTTCTACTTAATATACGGTAAGATATCTAGTTTCTGTAATAGCTTTTAACATTAATTTCGAATGATATTTCTGAAATTGGACATCGAATTATATAAACTTCTAAAAATGTAAAGAGAGTGCCATTAATTTGCAATTTAAGGTTGTACATGGAAATCATGAAGAACTACTTTTAGAGAAGTGAAAAACTCTAAATGCACTTGTTTGGTATTCATTTTTTATCGATTGTAAATATTTATTGATTATCTTTCACACTAGAAAAATCTTATTGTATTTAATGTTCTCTTTAGTGAAATAATAACGTTTTCCGCTATACATGTATACTGTTATTATGCTTGCAAAAAACTTTGGTTACCAAAGGCATTTTAAGTGTTTAATTTGGAAACATTAATACTAGCCTAGTGTCAAACAGATTGGATTCTGATCAGACGCGCATTAGTGTTCTCGCACTTTGGACTAAAGGGGTAACTACTTATTTTAATCGAGTATGTCATGGCTAAGTGTTGCATTTACTTATACTATTGCAATAAGGTAGCTAGCTACCTATTATACTAGTGTACTTTAACTTCGCCTGCTTATCTTGCTTTGTCAGATTTTGCAAACGCTGCGTCTGATAAGGTTCTAAACTGTTTTACCAACCGTTCGACCCTCAAGTTTACATTTCTTAAACTAAAATGACTTTAAAATCTTATTTAAAAAAAACACCAATTGAAACAAACTGTATTGTACCAGGCGAAGAGTTAAATGACGTAGTAACTGTATACAATTTTCGTGAATAGACATAGTGCATTTTTGATGTTTAAGAACTTATTGTATTTTATCCATTTTTGAATACAACCATATATTTTCAATCTCTTTCCGGTATCTCAAATTGCTTCTATAAAACTGCATTTATACGCGTAAGCATCGCATGATTAATGAATAGAGGATATTGAATTTATTGAACGAGTTGGATACAATTATATGACATATCAATTTTATTCAACGATATCAATAAATTCAATACTGAAAACACGAATTTGTTTAAGAAATAATCTATGTTCTACCATTGTGAAACGGTATTTTACAACGGTTGGGAGTTGTGGTGCGCAGGAATTGACCACAAAATACAGTTTCACAACGGTAGAACATAGATTATTTCTATTCTAACATGACCAGATTTAAAAGAAATTCATTAGAAAGGAAATCAAATGTTCCATACTTATTTCCTCAGTGGATGAAGTTTTTCGACCGAATAACTTTTTCCGCGGCATCACGTAATAGTTAGAGTTTATTTCAATGGTTCTTAATGATTAAGAAGCCAACAAATGAGGGAGCCTGCGACCGAATTTGGCTTCTTAATTATTAAGAAGCGTTGAAATAAGCTCTAACCATTTTAGTGTTTGACCCGCCCACATATGACGTCACTTCACTTCATTTACATATTTTTCTCCGCCGACAGATGTTTACACAGCCTGTTACAAATATTGTATGTTTTATTACGCAGCAACATGGCGCATGACAATTTTGATTTACTTAAAAAACGATGGAAAAAGAATAGTTATTGACGTCTAAATGCTTAATGCAGCACAAAATACAGGGCTCCAGATAAGGGGGGTATTTCAAAAACTAAAATCTTTATTTCTGCTTAAAACCCTACGGTGTCACTACTCATTAGAATCGTCTCGGAGAGACAATTCTAATGAGTAGTAACACCATAGGATTTGATGCTAAAATAAGTGAGAGAAAATGTTGGATTTGTGAAGTTTACTCCCTCTTATCTGGAGCCCTGAAATAATGCAGAAAACTCATAAATGAGCTTTCTGCATTATTTTGATCTTGCATTATGCAGACGCATGTCTTTAGTGTTTTCGCCGCGAATGACAATGGTTTGTAGATATTGGTTTTGTTAATTACGGTAAGAATTCTGTTTTAATTATAGATCTATTGTGTTTTCTTTTTCTTGTTCCCCCCTCCTAAAGATTAAACAAAATTTGAATGATTTTCACAATTTTCTTCCGACTAACGATCTACAAAATGTCATTATTTTCCTCGAAATTGAATTGTACATGTAGATATATCTATATGCACTTTGCTGTGTAATGGATTTCCCGTACTAAAAGGCTTAAAAGTCACGCCATGGGCGGAGCTGACCGAAATATTAACACATGCGCAATGGTTGCTAACGTCTAAATCCAAGTCTCGAACACTTCATAATTAAATTGCAAAATCTCGTTAAATCCCGTTGACTTAATAATTAAACCGAGCGAAAATTTGAATTTTGTGGCTTGCTGATTGGTTGAAAAAGTAGGCTAAACACTAAAAGAATCTAACACCCATAAGCAAATTTACATTTACCGATCCACAATCTGGCATAGAACAAACATTACACCAAACAAGACAGAAGAATGAGAAAATTACTGTAATGTTACTGGTTAAAAGTATATGGTCTTTACGGGCTGTATGAATATCGGAAGAAATTTAAAAAACATAACGTAAGAACGCACGAGGTCACGTCATGTCATATAACCGCGGGAGGAGCGGGGTAGGGAAGAGCGTGGTATAACGTCTCAGGTACACCACGATAGACCTGTTCTTTGTTTATAGAGACGAATTCACGTGTCATGTTAGAATATTCTATTTATCACATAAACAACAAATGACACAAAACTGTGAATGTTCTTTCTTTCACTTTTGCCGCAGGTATTAGGAAAACGATTCGTCATGACTGTAACTAGGTTTTATTCATCCGTAGATAAAAACGGTATCAAAATGTAATAAAGACAAGCAACATCAGTGTGTTGTTAAAATATTTCTCTGATAACATATTAAATTTTTCAATTATGATTCAATCTAAAAAGTGTTTCCTATCGACTAAAATGATTATTTGACGCTTAGTTTCGTTTGTTTTGGAATTACGTCATTACATGATGCGATGATGTCATTGTGATGTAAGGCCAAAATCACTGTTAATGCAACGTAGCCTTTTAGTGGGGTTGCTCCGGAAGACAAAAATCTTTTAGCACATGGCTTGGAGCTCTCGGCCAATCAGATGCCTCAAAAGCCTGTGAATATAACGTTTATTTTACAAAACCATGAAATGTGATACAGTGTTTTTGGTGATATGTAAATTAGTATAACATATATCTACAGTGTGCGATAAGGGTTTTATTTCACTCTATAATTTGCACGTTTATTTGATCAATACATGTATACAAACCCTAAGTCGATTACCACAGCATTTGGTGGATTTCAAACCAGTTCTCTGCTCGTATTGTTGTGTCATCAGATAAAATATAAAACGAAGTTTGTGTAGAAGACAGTCAACACTTAGACCGTATTTTTGCATAACCCTTTCAATCTGAATGACGCTTTAAAGCGCGTTTGCAAACTGTTTGGGTCCTGATCAGACGCCGCGTTACGCGGCGTCTGATCAGGACCCAAACAGTTTGACACTCTTATCGATATTTATTAAGTCATACAACCTTAAATCTAACTTTGAAACGTGTTTGCAGACAACAAAATTGAAGCAGACGACAATGAAACGGTGAAGGGGTAAAAAAGTCACGAACATTTTGGCAGTGAAAGGGTTAGGTAAAGGTTAAAGTGGTTAAAAGTGTACCAATACTGTCGACCTGTCAAGTTTGAGAGTCATGTACAGTGGAGAATCTGTTATTCTTTCCCAATAAACGCGTTTACGCTAAAACTATTATTTGCAGTGCAAACAGTTTGGAGCCAGATCAGACGCCGGGTAACCCAGCGTCTGATCAGGCTCCAAACTGTTTGCCACCAAGATAAACAAGAATTATCAGAATTGCCCAAAAGTTGTTCTTTTCTACGTTTTAGTGCTTTGCGTTTGCGTACGTTTGCGTTTAAACGGGAAAGAATAACAGATTCTCCACTGTATACCTAGATGTAAGTTACAGTGGAGGAACGTTATTCTTTCCCTTTTAAACGCAAAGGAAACGCAAACGCATTGCAATTAAATGGAGAAAATTATAATTTTTTGACAATTTAAAAAAATGATTTTTAACAATGACGGCAAATAGTTTGGAGCCTGATCAGATGCCGGGTTACCCGGCGTCTGATCTGGCTCCAAACTTTTTGCACTGGAGATAATAGATTGAGCGTAAACGCATTTAATTGGAAAGAATAACATTTTCTCCACTGTACGTGGGAAGAAATAATTAGTTCCCGTTCAACCGATACTAATCGCTATTACGAGCAAAATTATAGTTTCTTGAATACGTGGACACTTAAATCTTAGTGGCACCTGATTTGCAGCTTGATCAGAAGCCGAGATACCCGGTGCCTGATTTGGCCCAAGTTTGATTGAAATGGGCATAACTATTAAAGTGCAAATATTTATTAGGAAAGAATATCGTTATCCCCACTGTACCATAAATTCGCCTAAAATTGTCTTTAAGTTTGAGCTCACTGTAACATGTCTTTTCCAATGGCTTAACAAGTCGTAAAAATTGTTCAGAGCAGTTACTATTCTAACTCGACTTATTATACAGGGGAGAAAACGTTATTCTTTCCCATTTAAACGCAAACGAAACGCAAACGCAAAAAACGCTAAAATGTAGAAAAATGACAATTTTTTTACAATTCTGACTTTTCATTTTTATCTGAGTGGCAAACAGTTTAGAGTCTGATCTGGCTCCAAACTGTTTGCACTGGAAATAACAGTTTTAGCGTAAACGCGTTTATAGGGAAAGAATAACGTTTCTCCACTGTTATACTGGGGCTGCATTCTGTGCTTACATGTAGTTATAACGAGTGTCGTTATAAAGCGTCCCTACTATATTACAAATGTCAATACCCCCTCGTTCACTCATCCATGCGCCAACACAGTGCCCCCTCTCTACAACGACACCCAATGGGAGACAAACATTGTGTGTGTTATTCGGAGGGAGTCGTTATAGAGAGGGAAAATTAAGAATTGGCTTACATTTGCAAACAGCTTGAATCCTGATCAGACGCCGCGTCACGCGGCGTCTGATCTGGATTCAAGCTGTTTGTCACTCGTCATTATATTTATTCTATCGAAATGTCCACTTATATGTAACTTTGAGAAAAAAAACAGCAGACGACAATTTTAAACAGACGATATTGCAACAGTGAAAGCGTTAGACATATGTGTCCTGTTTAGAGAACTGCTGCAAGGGTCGTTGTAAGGAGGGATTCGTTGTTGGGAGGGTCGTTGCAGGGAGGGAACACTGTATTTCAAGCAAATGGGGATCACATTTAATCACGAAACATAGTTTATTGTTCCTCACGGACAAATAATATAACGTATCCATTTGCTCTCTTGTAATTTTATATTTGGCAAAGCATGTGTATATTTCAATGGGGAAATGAATATAAACATCTCTGGCACATCATAACGTAGCATTTGAATTAAATCGTTCCTGTCGTGTGCGTTGCAGAGGGATAGGCTGCTGTATTTTTATTCATTTAAACTTGTTCCTCATAGCTTGTTTTGAGAATTGAACAGCATTCTACTTTACTTTCAGGCTGTGAACGAGGGGATATTGACATTCTTAATACTGTAAATACAGAATGCAGCCCCAGTACTAAAGTGGAGAAAACGTTATTCTTTCCCGTTTAAACGCAAACGAAACGCAAACGCATTGCACAAAAATAAAGAAAATGATAAATTTGTGACAATTCTGAATGTTGATTTTAATCTGGACGACAAACAGTTTGGAGCCTGATCAGACGCCGGGTTGTTCAGAGCAGTTACTATTCTATACATAAATCTATCTATAAATACCGGAATTCTCTTTAAACCGGACAAAAGTTTTGGTCCCGTTTCCAACCCTTCTTTTTTTTTACCAATTACACCATAAATACGCATTTGTACATCTTTGGTTTATTCCTACACTGAAGAAGATAGTTTATACATTCTAGCAAATGATATCTTAAAGCAGGTTGAAAGTAAAGCAGAATGCGCCTTAAGGCGCATTCTGCTGTACTTTCAACCTGCTTTAAGTAGTCAACCATCTTCCACACTAGAAACAAGCTATTTGGTATTGGGTTAAAACCCCTTTAAACTGGAGACCCCACACATGTCCGGTTGGAGGGGTTTCACTGCAATAGGTATAATCGTTTAAGCGTATACGCGTTTCTTGAGAAACAATGACTTGTTGGCTTCATTTTAATCCATTTGTCCATTATTTAACCCTTTCATGATCAAATTATTCGGGAGTGTAAATACCACTTCATCGCTTTATTGTCGTCTGCATCAGTATTGTTGTTTGCAAGACACGTTTCAAAGTAAGATTTAAGGTTGTTTGACTTAATAAATATCGATAAGAGTGTCAAATAGTTTGGGTCCTGATCAGATGCCGCGTTACGATGTGTCTGATCAGGACCCAAACTGTTTGCAAGCGCGCTTTAAGGCGTCATTGAGAGTGAAAGGGTTAAATCATTCTCCTATTACGGGTTACTTGTCTACGAATTGCAAGCAGTATAGATTCAGATCAGACGATGTGCTCTTACAATGTTCCCATTACGCAACTGAAGCATATGTATCAGAAGAATGTTAGTATATACTAAACATCAGATAAAGTGTGACATATGCCCCTAAATAAGCAAAAACGTTTGAGGTAAACAAAAAACTGCATAGCATTGAAACGAAAATATGTGAGCAAATACATGGTCTTCAGAGAGGATTACACAGGATAACTGTCTAAAAGCAGGTTGAAAGTGAAGTCGAAAAGGCGCAGTCTGCTTTCATTTAGCCTGCTTTAAGGGTGTATCCAACCCATAAGCGATTTTTTTCTATCATTGTTTTTTTGGAAGAGCTATTTATGAAGAATGAAAAAATGGGAAAAAAATATATGGTGGTGTCCTTTATTTTTTTTAGCTACAGCGATTTGAAAAAGGTATGTCAAATTTTGACCTTTTCTCTCAAATTTTACCCATTCAGAGTACAAGCTTCAGTAAAATCTATTTCAAAACAAAACAAACATGTTAATTTGGGTTTTCATTATTTATTTCATGTCTATGGTGGTATTTTCACGTATAGAAACCAAATTTAAACAAAGCAGGCACTAGGTTTGAACAATATGGATCCTCGAATATAAAAAATATGCTCTTTATAGGGCATGATTTTATTAGATTTTTTATTTTATGAAAAAAAAGTAAAAAAGTTTGAAAATGAAATAGTTCTAGTATTAATCTTTTTCTTATATTCTACCAAATGAAAGCCAATGCTAAGGCAGTTCAAAATATGAAAAGAAATTGAAAGGTCAGTGTTGAAAATTTTGAGTTATTAAAGTAAAAAGAGTTATCTCCTCTTACAAAATTTACAAAAAAAGTACCATATCGATGATAATTAGAGCTTTATAAATTTCACATTTGGTGCCTGTTTTCTCTTAAATTAGTTTTTTCATGAAGAAATACTACCATAGATAGGAAATAAATAACACAAAACCAAAGTATCCTATTTGTTTTCATTTAAAATGGATTTTATTGAAGCAGGCTGTTTGAAAAGGACAAAATAAGAGAAAGTGGGTGGGGTAAATTTTACATGGCCATGGAGCCAACTGTTGTTCACCAAAATGTACACTTTTTCAACTTTTTCATTCATCTTAGATAGCTCTTCAATACAAAACAATCATAAAGTGTTTTCATATACTTTGAAAATTTCTTAAATTCATGACATTGATACACCCTTAAGTTACTATTTACTTAAATAGAAAATATTTCTTATTGTATATAATCATGACTATATAAAGTTGAACTATTTTCTCCTGTGGAGGACTAAATTAGAGGTGTAAAAGGCGTATTTATAGGGTGCTGGGTTACATGGAAGAAAACTCTAAACAAAGGGGAAATAACTTTATCTAGATTTTAAGCAGACGATAATTTGACGATGAGAAAGAGTGTTCAGAGATATGTTGGTTGCCGTTCTGTGGAGAAAACGTTATTCTGTCCCAATAAACGCGTTCACACTAAAACTACTATTTGCAATGCAAACAGTTTGGAGCAAGATCAGACGCCGGGTAACCCGGCGTCAGATCAGGCTCCAATCTTTACCATTTAGATTAAAATAAATGGTCAGAATTGTCAATAAGTTGTATTTTTCTACGTTTTATTGCAATGCGTTTGCGTTTCGTTTGCGTTTAAACGGGAAAGAATAACGTTTTCTCTGTAGGGTTATCACAATTGACAGTCTATAGTGTTCATTCGTACAACTAGACTTGTGTAAATTTGTTCAAGGAAATTACTTGGCAAAGAAGTTACTTTCTCAGTTACCCTACGCCAAATCAACATGATTTTTCCATGTGGTTCAGGCCACAGTGACAGCTGCTGAAGACCTTTGTTCCAACAAATATTGGAACAGCGCCTCCTCTATACAACGACATCCAACGGGAAACAAAAAGTATGTGCGTTGTTCGGAGGGAGTCGTTATAGGGAGGGACATTTGCAAACAGGTTGAATCCAGATCAGACGCCTCATAACGCGACGTCTTATTTGGATTCAAGCTGTATGACACTTGTCATGAAGTTTTTTTTCTGTCAAAATGTCCATTATGTAACTTTGAGAAAAGCAGCAGACGACAATGCAGTCGTGAATAGGTTGGACATAAATGTCTTGTTTAGGGAACTGTTACAAGGGTCGTTGTAAGGAGGGATTCGTTGTTTGGAGGGCCGTTGTAGAGGGGAGGGGCACTGTAGTTCAAAGCTATTTGCATATGCCATGTTAATGTTTGGTTGGTTTGCCTGAGGTTCCATGTCGCTTTGACATCATTGTGTTTAGTTATACGGGAAAGAATTACGTAGAGATACAGAAGGTTGAAGGTAAAAGGTAGATGGAAGTAAAGGGGAAATCACTTACAGTGGAGAATCTGTTATTCTTTCCCGTTTAAACGCAAACGTACGCAAACGCAAAGCACTAAAACGTAGAAAAGAACAACCTTTGGACAATTCTGATAATTCATGTTTATCTTGGTGGCAAACAGTTTGGGGCCTGATCAGACGCCGGGTTACCCGGCGTCTGATCTGGCTCCAAACTGTTTGCACTGCAAATAATAGTTTTAGCGTAAACGCGTTTATTGGGAAAGAATAACAGATTCTCCACTGTATATGAGTGTCTATTTTACTTGAACATTGTTTCTAAAGAGCTTTCATCTACCCTGAACACATATAAACCAAACCTTCTTTTCTATAGAGATAATAATAAGCTTTACTGTACTATCTTTGTTAATTATTTCGCTAGTGTAAGATCACTTGCTTCGAAAAATATTATCCGTTGATTCTTTATGCGACATTTGGACCGTCGACACGTCGTCACATGCTTGAAACTGTTTGGTGATCAGCAAACACCGCATCACACCGCTTCTTGTCTGGTCACATTTTGTTTTCATGTGTTCGTCAAATGTCGGAGACTCTATGGGCGAATATATTTCATTAGTGTGTTCAATTACCCCTGTTTGCTGTTTAGGTTAGCAGTTTGTGCCCCGTGTGCAGCGTGCAGAGTACAGTACATGTAGAGAAAAACATTTTCTTTCCAAATAACCACTGTTACGCTTAAACTATTATTTTAATTTCAAACCCGGCGTCTGATCAGGCTCCAAACTGTTTGCCACTCAGATTCAAACTGGTAGTCTGAATTGTCAAACGGTTGTCATTTTCTATATTTCATTGTAATGCGTTTGCGTTTGAACGAAATAAATACGTTTTCTCCACTGTATTTCAGACCGGTAGCCAACTCGCAATCGATGGCCGTCGACGGCCATCGCTTTCTTTACTGAACTCGTCACTGGTGTATCAGTTATTTTGATGACTGATCAATGTAAATTAGCGTATTCCATTTCATTGTTTGAAGTATCATGATACAATGAGCTCTCTGTAAATAGTGGAAATTGGAATGTTGGACCACCTTTTTATTCTGACAGTTATGTCAATATAAAGACAGAATGTTGAAAATGACTGCAGCTTAGGACAAATAAGATAATTGATTTTTTTTAGTTTTTAAGAGTTTTTTTCAAGTTTTTTCTTTAGTGTTACTATAGGCCATAGCCATGCGCTCATTGATGTTTAACCCTTTATCCCAAAGAAGCGTCTTTTAGCGCATTGAACTTGTTCCTCAACGTCAGAAAATACTAGTTTATGTAGTAATTATCGGGTCTTCTCGTGACCTCAGTTGACCTATTGGATGTCTCAAATTTAGTAGGAGGTAAGATAAAAGTATATATCGACAGGCGAATTCTGGCTATGTAATACACCGTAAATACTTTATTATCTTGTTTTGTTTGACAAAACTTTTGAGAATCATGTAATAATATGGTGAAGTAAAGAACAACTCATAAAATGGTTAAGCACACAACACAAACATTTGTATGAATGGCGCTGCAATATTCAGTGCAATATGCGCTGACAGAGTTCAACCGTGATGGAGCTCCCGTGTGAGCAGTTTTGTGCAAAATGAAACCGAATTTTCGTTTAGCTCTTATCATTCTAAGTTAACGTTTGTTTAGAAACTGTCGTTTGCAATATAACTCAATCTCAGTCTTTGTATTTTAACCCATTTATACCCAGTGGATTATTCCATGTTTATATACTGGATTAGTCCATTTATCATATAAGGGGTGCCTGGTCGAAATTTTCATTTTCACTTTGTTTTATATTGAAATTCCTATCAGCAAACAGTGTAGACTCTGATCAGACGCCGCATTATCAGCAAACAGTGTAGACTCTGATCAGACGCCGCATAATGCGGCGTCTGATCAGAGTCTACACTGTTTGTCTATGTCCTAAATTAGGGATCGTGGGCACACATGGGTTAACGTCTGTTTATTAACTGACGTTTACAATATAACTTAATCTCAGTCTTTGTGTTAGTTTATGGAAAATAACTCAACATACGTCCAAACGATTTGAAAACCAATAGACAGCCAGTTACTCGACCTTTCATCTGGAACCAACCTGCTTGAAAATAGTAATAAGTTTCTCTTTTCTAATATTTCGACCTCTAAGGTTTTTTTCAAAAGAGCAGTTTTATAAATTAATACTATTTTAATTCCCTACTTGGAGTATTATTATATTCATTGCTGGCAGCCAGGCTTAGCATGAATATGAGACTCTTTTGACAATATTTTAATATTCAAACTATATATTATACATATATATTTCTATGTTCTGTAGTGGACGCTACATGGACATTTAGTCACCAGTGACTTTAACATTCACATATCGTCTGCATTAAATAGTCCGACGTGTAGCTGTCTTTTTATCTCAATATATCTGAGTAATCCGGTCAAACAGCCACGTTATTCGGTGTCTGATCTGACTGAAACAGTTTGCACGTTGAATGGAATACGCGCTAAAAGGTAAAGCGATACATTAATTAAGACGATATTCTTTTTAACAAACGTATGCCAAAAACCTAGGTAACATTTTGGAAGAGATTAAACTCCGAGTCACTTGGTGTTTGATCAGACTTCAAACTGTTTCCCACTCATATTTCGACCCTTCATTGCCATGCCGTCATCAATTTTAAACAATTATCGTCTGCGCTTTATTTCTCAAATTTAAAGTTTAGGTTCTTTTACTTAAGACATATTGAGATGAGTATCAGAAAGTCTGGACTCTGGTCAGACGCCGCGTTACGCGGCGTCTGATCAGAATTCAAACTGTTTGCAAATAAATATATATTGTACTCGGGGCAGGAATACCATTTTTACACTTGATTGCAGTACGTTGGTGAGAATAACGTTGAAACTTGTTCACACTGTAAGCGACAATTCTTGCCGATCCGTTGTAAAATGCTCTTTCGAATGCTCATCTCTAATTAATTCAATGACATTAGTGATTAATTTGACAGTTATTGGGATATTTTCATGGAATATTGAAGACAATGCATTAAATTCTCATTCCCGCTTCGATTTTAAATGCTTTTAAGATGATAATGTATCGATATATTGAAAATCATTATTTGCCTGAATAAATCACTCTTTTAACAGGTTTAAAAATCCAATTGCTTCAATTGCACTGTTAGATTATTGATAAAACTTGATAAAAGGCCATGCTTTGTTATCGAACATAAAAATAATATATAGATTAGACTATGACTATTTCCCTATTTGCACTAGAATATATTGAAATGGGATCGACCTATTAATCTATCCTGTATCAAGAAAGTACACGTCTTAAGAAAACTTCTCGATACAGGATAGAATAATAATAAAACCGGTAATAATAGCGCAGACAGATTCTATAAGAGCATTGTAGATGATGTTATCCTAAATTTAGCAACTACACGTATTAAAATCTACCCATGGGTTTCTATTGATTGGTGTCCTAATACAATTTTGACAGCATTCGGTCAATTATAATACGCGTTTCCTTTGTGTATTGTTCGGAGGGATCCGTTATGGGCGGGAAAATTAAGACTGTGCTTACAATTGCAAACAGTTTGAATCTGTATCAGACGCCGCGTAACGCGGCGTCTGATCTTGATTCAAACTGTTTGTCACTCGTCATTATATATCTTCTATCAAAGTGTCCACTTATATGTAACTTTGAGAAAAAAACAGCAGTCGACAAATTTCAGCAGAAAATATTGCAGGAGTAAAAGCGATAGAGATAATTGTCCTGTTTAGGGAACTGTGGCAATGGTCGTTGTTAGAAGGGAGTCGTTGTTGGGAGGGCCGTTGTAGGAAGGGAACACTATAGATCAACGCTTAGAATGGTTACAGACAACACGTGTCTAGACGGCGCTGAATGTTAAGGTGTAATTCTAGATACAGTGGATTCCTAAACACTGGATCATGTCATGGTTACTCGTATTGAAACCTTAAAATGTATCCAACAATATTGTTCCCCGTTTAACCCTTTCACTCTCAATGACGCTAAAGCGGCTTTAAAGCGCGTTTGCAAACAGTTTGGGTCCTGATCAGACGCCGCGTAACGCGGCGGCTGATCAGGACCCAAACTGTTTTACACTCTTATCGATATTTATTAAGTCATACAACCTTAAATCTAACTTTGAAACGTGTCTTGCAGACAACAATAATGAAGCAGACGACGATAAAGCGGTGAAGGGGTGAAACCCTCTCGAATAATGTGATCATTAAAGAGTTAACATACACGCATTGCAACAAAGTGTAGAAGATGATACCCGGTACCCGGCGTCTTATCTGGCTCCAGATTGTTTGCAATAGAAATTATAGTTTTAGCGTTAACGCGTTTATTGAGAAAGATTAACGTTTCCTTCACTGTACGCGTTTATGCTGAAATAATTATTTCCATTGCAAATTGTTTGGCGCCTGGTCATACGCGGAGTAACTCGGCGTTTAATCTGGCTCCAAACTGTTTGTCACTCTAATTGTAATAAATCAGCAATATTTCACGACATCTGTTATTTTCTACATTTTATTATAATTGCATTTTCGTTTGGTTTTGTTTGAACGAAAAATAATTATGTGTTCGCTACTGTACATTTAGCTTGAGGAAAAATTCATTAACTGTTGATTCCATGTCTTATTTATCAAGTAAAGTACTTGTATGTCATTCTGTTAACCATTTGCCTGCCGGTCGCGTTTCATTGGTATTGGCAAAAATCGTTTGAACCGTTATCATATGCCGCGAAACGCGATGTCTGACCATGAGAAAAAAAATTGACACTTTTCTTTAGATTGTTTTCAATTCACATATGAATATATACAGCGTTCCCTCTCTACAACGACACCCATTAGGCGACAGAAATTGTGTGCGTTGTCCGGAGGGAGTCGTTATAGGGAGGCAAATTGGCTTACATTTGCAAACAGCTTGAATCCAGATCAGGCACCGCGTGACGCGGCGTCTGATCTGGATTCAAACTGTTTGTCACTCCTCATTAAGTGTTTTTCTGACAAAATGCCCATTATGTTACTTTGAGAAAAAACAGCAGACGACATTGCAAATTTAAAACGTTTGACGTAATTGTCTTGTTTAGGGAACTGCGACAAGGGTCGTTGTAGAGTGAGTCATTGTTGGGAGGGCCGTTGTAGAGAGTGAACACTGTATCATTAGTTTTCAAACTTTACTTATAAAACATTCAAAGACGACTATATAACGGCAGAATAAAGGGTTAAAACGCGATTGTTGAGAAGACAAACTTCCTTTCGTGACTTGCACTAGTGAATGCAACATTACAGTCCGTTTACAACAATGAATATCAAAAGTACTCTAAGCACTGTTGATCAGGTATATTACTGCAGTGAGGGTAAACGGGATTATATATGATTTCACTGTCACTGTTGATTCACAGACTTCTACATTACTTTTTCCTTATTGCTTGTTTACAGGGCTGCCATTTCTCCGGATTTTTCCTAAGTATTCGGATTATTATCCAAGCAGATCATAGTTTAAAACAGGCTGAAAGTAAAGCAGAAAGCGCAGTCATGCGTCTTCAAAACAAGAAACAGACCATGGATAAAGATATGATTAGTAAAGTTTCGTCTGAAAAATTGAAAATTTGAAATCTTAGGATTTTTATGATCAACTTATGGCAGCCCTGTGTTTACGTAAAAATGGTAGGTCACTCTTCAACCGCCGTAGACGACTAACGTCGAATGTGCAAACAGTGATGAGTTCAGTGAAGAAATCGATGGCCGTCGATGGCCGTCGATTGCGAGATACATGTAGCTACCGGTCTCAAATACAGTGGAGAAAACGTAATTCTTTCTTTCAAACGCAAACGCATTGCAATGAAATATAGCAAATGACAACCTTTGACAATTCCGACTACCAGCTTTAATTTGAGTGGCAAACAGTTTGGAGCCTGGTCAGACGCCGGGTTACCCGGCGTCTGATCTGGCTCCAAACTGTTTTCAATGAAAATAATAGTTTAAGCGTAACCGGGGTTATTTGGAAATAAAATATTTTCTCTACTGTACTCTGCACGCTGCACACGGGACCCAAACACGCTACGGGTTTGATCGTCGCATATTGAACGCCGTAGCTGTCTCCTGTTGTCACATTTAATTGTATTATGTCGAATCATTATGTAAACTTGTCTACAGAACGTCATATTATGTTCAACGCCTATGTTATTTTGTTACAAAGTAGTTTTATCTTGTTAAAGAGCAATGTGAACGAGTCTATATACTATGTTATCTTGTCAAATATGCGTGATGTTATGTCAATTTACAGTGTTGACTTGTCCAAACGGTGTCTTATCATGTTCAATGAACGTGTTGTTATGTCAATATGCAGTGTTGACAAAAAACGTCCTGTTCAAAAACGTCTTGTTCAAACTATGTCTTATCATGTTCAATACCTATGTTATTATGTCACAAAGCAGTTTCATCTTGTCAAAGTGTAGTGTTAACTTGTCTATATGTGATGTATCATGTTCAATGCACGTGTTGTTATGTCAATGTATAGTGTTGACTTGTCCAAACTATGTCTTATCATGTTAAACATCTATGTTATTATGTTACAAAGCAGTTTCATCTTGTCTAAATATAGTGTTAACTTGTCCGTATGGCATGTTATCATGTTCAATGAACGTGCTGTTATGTCAATAAACAATGTTGACTTGTCCAAACTATGGCTTATCATGTTCAACATATATGTCATTATGTTACAAAGCAGTCTCATCTTGTCAAAATGTAGTGTTAACTTGTCTATACGGTATGTTATCATGTTCAATGTACGTGTTGTTATGTCAATATGCAGTGTTGACTAAAAACGTCTTGTTCAAAAACATAGTTTGAACAAGACGGTTTTATTCAACACTGCATATTGACATAACAACACGTACATTGAACATGATAACATATAATATAGACAAGTTAACAATACACCTTGACAAGATGAAACTGCTTTGTAACATAATGACATAGGTTTCGAACATGGTAAGACATAGTTTGAACAAGACGTTTTTGAACAGGACGTTTTTTGTCAACACCGCATATTGACATAACAACACGTTCATTGAACATGATAACATACCGTATAGACAAGTTAACACTTCATTTTGACAAGATGAGACTGCTTTGTAACATAATGGCATAGATGTTGAACATGATAAGACACATTTTGGACAAGTCAACACTGTATATTGACATAACAACACGCGTATTTGACATGATAATATATTATATAGACAAGTTCACATTGCTCTTTAACAAGATGACACTATTTTTTAACATAATAGCATAGCTGTTTAACATGATAAAGCATGTTGTAGACAAGATCACATAACTCTTCGACATAATGGCATGGTCTTTTGAGATGACAAGTCTCTATTTGAACCAAACAAGAAGGAATGTGACAATAGGAGACAGCTACGGCGTTCCATAGTCGCATAACGATCAGGACTCAAACTGACTGACACTCGTACTTAAATTTCTTCAGTCATACGGCTTTGAATATTCTTTTGAAACGACCCTGCAGACAACAAAATTAATGCAGACGACCTACGGCGGTGAAGATGTAAGAAACTTACGATAACTATACTCCGTGTGTAACGTTGTTTTAGAGTATCCATCCAGCACGCTACTATGGGGTGTCGTTTTCCTGTTTAATCTTATTAGCTCGACTTTTTCGAAAAGTCGAGCTATTGTCGTCACCCTGTCGTCTGCGTCTGCGTCTGCGTCAGCGTCTGCGTCAGCGTCTGCGTCGGTTAAGTTTTTTGCTTAAGGTTTTTGTAAGAGTCCATTTCTCAATAACTGTTAAAGGTATCCATTTGAAACTTGGAATAGTTGTTCAGTATTTAAAGGGCAACTCATTACAACAAGGCAGGTAACCCTGGGATTTGTCATTTCAGAGTTATTGCCCTTGTTTTATTTATTTAAAAATGATAAATTAACATATCTCAATAACTATCAAAGGTATCCATTTGAAACTTTGAATAGTTGATCAGTATCAAAAGGGCAACTCATTACAACAAGGCTGGTAACCCTGGGATTTGTCATTTCAGAGTTATTGCCCTTGTTTTATTTACTTAAAAATTATAAATTAACATATCTCAAAAACTATCAAAGGTATCCATTTGAAACTTGGAATAGTTGTTCAGTATCAAAAGGGCAACTCATTACAACAAGGCAGGTAACACTGGGATTTGTCATTTCAGAGTTATTGCCCTTGTTTTATTTACTTTAATATTATAAACTAACATATCTCAATAACTATCATGGGTATCCATTTGAAACTTTGAATAGTTGTTAAGTATCAAAAGAGCAACTCATTACAACAAGGAAGGTAACCCTGGGATTTGTCATTTCAGAGTTATTGCCCTTGTTTTATTTACTTAAAAATGATAAATTAACATATCTCAATAACTATCAAAGGTAGACCATTTGAAACGTTGAATAGTTGATCAGTATCAAAAGGGCAACTCATTACAACAAGGCAGGTAACCCTGGGATTTGTCATTTCAGAGTTATTGCCCTTGTTTTATTTACTTAAAAATTATAAATTAACATATCTCAATAACTATCAAAGGTATCCATTTGAAACTTGGAATAGTTGTTCAGTATCAAAAGGGCAACTCATTACAACAAGGCATGTAACCCTTTGATTTGTCATTTCAGAGTTATTGCCCTTGTTTTATTTACTTAAATATTATAAACTAACATATCTCAATAACTATCAGGGGTATCCATTTGAAACTTTGAATAGTTGTTAAGTATCAAAAGAGCAACTCATAACAACAAGGAAGGTAACCCTGGGATTTGTCATTTTAGAGTTATTGCCCCTGGTTTATTTACTTAAAAATTATAAATTAACATATCTCTATAACTATCAAAGGTATCCATTTGAAACTTTGAATACCTGTTAAGTGTCAAATAGGCAACTCATTACAACAAGGCAGGTAACCCTGGGATGTGTCATTTCAGAGTTATTGCCCATGTTTTATTTACTTAAAAATTGTAAATTAAAATATCTAAATAACTATGAAAGATATTAACTTGAAACTTTAAATACCTGTTAAGTATCAGAAGGAAAACTCATTACAACAAGGTAGGTTACTCTGTGATTTGTGATTACAGAGTAATTGCCCCTGATTGATTTACTTAAAACTTGTAAATTGAAATATCTTAATAACTGTCAAAGGTTTTAACTTGAAACTTTAAATACTTGTGTTATAACAAAAGGGCAACTTTTTCAAACAAGAAAGATGACTGGGGATGTGCCATTCTAGAGTTATTGCCCTTGTTTTTATTTACATAAAACTTGTGAATTGAAATTTCTCAATAATTACCATAGGTATTAACTTGAAACTTTGAATACTTGTTCAGTTTCAAAAGGGCATCACCTTTCAACACAGCAGATAACCATGGGATTTGTCATTGCAGAGTTATTGCCCTTGATTGACTAAGAATTTATATATGAAATTATTCAGTAACCGTAGAAAGTTATTAATTTCAAACTGCAAATATATTTGAATACTTGTTTAGTTTCAAAAGGGCAAAACATTACAACAAGGCAGGTAAAGTAGGCAAAGATATTGTCCTTCTTTTGACTTATAGTTTACTTTAAGTGGAATGTAGACTGTCCAAGTATGTTTAAGTTGTTGTTGCTTACAAACTTCTATGATCAATAGGGCATTAAACACCCATACACATTCTTTAAGTTTGAAAAATATAGCCGTCTCAAGTATATGAAAGTCGAGCGTCCAGCACCCGTTTGCGGTGCTCTCGTTTGCTGTTATATCCTATTTGAATGAGTGATATCACTACATGTAATACGATATGTGATATCAATCATTCTATTAGATGACATCACTCATTCGAATAGGTTACATCACTATTCAAAAAAGTTAATATGTAACATAATTCGAATAAGTGATATCACTTTATAAAACTAATAGGTAATATCATTTATTCTAATAGGTGATATATTTCATTGGAATGGGTGATATCACCTATATTAATTAGTGACATCACTCAATCGCTATATAGGTGATATCACCTATTCGAATTAATGATGTAACTCATTCTTATCAGTAATATCACCTATATGATTGTATAAATGATATCACTCATTCCAATAACTGATATCACCCATTCGAATGAGTTATATCCCCTATTCACATTAGCAAAACCTTTGGTTTTATAAGTAATATTTCCAATTTGAATAAGTGATATCACTCAGTAGAATAAGTGATACCACCGTCCAAACTATTTGACACTCTTATCGACATTTATTAAGTCATATAACCTTTAATCCAACTTTGAAACGTGTCTTGCAGACAACAATATTGACGCAGACGACAATAAAGCGGTGAAGGGGTAGAAATATCCCGAATAATTTAATCATGAAAGGGTTTAAATATGTGATATCACATCGTTGTAATATGAGTGATAATCACTTTACTCGTGGTCAAGGCAATGAAAGGCGACTGTACCCTTTTGTTGTACAGTGTTTCCTCCCTACAACGGCCCTCCATACAACGAATCCCTCCTTACAACGACCCTTACCGTAATTCCCTAAACGGGACAATTATATCTTGCGCTTTTACTACTGCAATATCGTCTGCATAAAATTGTCGTCTGCTGTTTTTCGCAAAGTAAAATAATGGATGCTTTAACAGAAACAATTTAATGACGAGTGACAAACAGCTTGAATGCAGATCAGACGCCGCGTTACGCGGCGTCTAATCTCGATTCAAGCTGTTTGCAAAATGTAAGTCAAGTTCCATCCCTATAACAACTCCCTCCGAACAACTTACACTATATTTGTCTCCCAATGGGTGTAGTTGTAGAGAGGGAACGCTGTATTTATCAAAGCAAGCAGTCTTCATGCTGATAAGACGCCGGGTAACATGTAGCTGAACATTACCCAAACGGTGTGTCAACCTAGATAAATATAAAAAGGAAGAATCTCTCTCATATCTGAAGCGGACGGAGATGATACATGTAGGAGACAACGTTATTTCAGAGCTTAACCCTTTTATCATCATATTTATCGTGAGGTTTTTACCCCTTCATCGTGTCGTCTGCTTTAATATTGTTGTCTGCAACATCGTTTCAAAGTTAGATTTAAAGCAGTATAATTGAAGTCATTTCAAAACAAATGGCAAACAGTTGTTATCCTAATCAGAAGCCGCATTACGCGCCGTCTTATCAATATCAAAACTGTTTGCATATATGCACTTTATGGCGTCATTGAGAGTGAAAGGGTTAAAATGTTAACTCACTGACGCTTCAAATGAACAGGTCCAGTTTCCAATTAACTCATTTGTGCCCAGTGGATTCTTCCATGATTATATATTGGATTAGTCCATTTTTTATCAAAGGGATGCCTGGTCAAAATTTTCATTTAATTTTGTTTTATATTGAAAATCCTTTCAGCAAACAATGTAGACTCTGATCAGACGCCGCATAATGCGGCGTCTGATCAGTGTCTACACTGTTTGCCTATGTCCCATTTATGGGATCGTGGGCACAAATGGGTCCAGTCTAATACATTGTTGACTAGTTAGTGTTGATTTTCGAATATCTTGCAAAATAACATATAGGTGTGATCCTTATTAGGAACCTCTAACAGTCTCCTGATAATGGTATACACTCTTTTCATAGGACAAGTGTACTATTCACTAGTACACTATTTGAAAATGACGCGTATACGAGTCACAAGGTGTTAATAGTTTAACCCATTACCCCATAGCCTGTTTCTAGTTTTGAAAATATGTTGTCACTTAAAGCAGGTTGAAAGTAAAGCAGAATGTGCCTTAAGATACATTCTGCTTTACTTTCATCCTGCTTTGAGCTATTATCTATTGGGATATAGAAACTATTTCTTATGTTACACATTCATAATTGTATGAAAGGGAACTATTTTCTTCAGTGGAGGGATAATTTAAAGGCGTAAAAAGGCGTATTTATGGGGTATTGGGTTAAAGAGCTCTATAATAGTCATCATTATTTATTTGTGGTCTGCAACAACGTTCAGAATTGATTTATCTAAAAACAAATGAAATTCATTAACAAATAATATGGATGTAAAACAGTTTTTATCCTGATTTTAAGACTCTAAGCTTCCCTCCATTTGGTTCAAACTGTTTTTTCAACAATAATTGCAAATTTGCATATAGCGTGCAGAAGGCTAATTAACGAGACTTAGTTACAGTGGAGAATCTGTTATTCTTTCCCAATAAACGCGTTTACGCTAAAACTATTATTTGCAGTGCAAACAGTTTGGAGCCAGATCAGACGCCGGGTAACCCCGCGTCTGATCAGGCTCCAAACTGTTTGCCACCAAGATAAACATGAAATATCAGAATTGTCCAAAAGTTGTTCTTTTCTACGTTTTAGTGTTTTACGTTTGCGTTTAAACGGGAAAGAATAACAGATTCTCCACTGTACATGTACAGTTCCAAATACCGAACTTCTACCATTTCACCGCACCTACAGGCGACCAAAGTCGACTTTACAAACAGTTTGTAAATCCAAACTATTTGTGACGTCATCAATTTTAAACAATTGTCGTCTGCTTATATTTCTGAAATTAAAAAAAATAGATATTTTAACTTAAGAAATATTGAAATGAATGTCAAACAGTTTTGATCTTGATCAGACGCCACGTTACGCGGCGTCTGATCAGGATCGAAACTGTTTGCAAATAGCTAGAGCGTTCTATACGCATCTATTTAATCTATTACAAGTTCTACAAACGTTTACTATACAGTTTCATATCATAAATCATAAATAAATGGATACGATAAAATGTTTCTGCTTCGGTTACATTCTTTGCACGGTATCTGCGACAGCGTGGTTATCTTTATAAACAAATTTGATCCAGATGAGACGTCGAGTAACCTCTGTTCTTATCTGGATTCAAACTGTCTGTCACCCTGACCAGATTTTGTATAACAATCTAAAACACTAAGTTTAGAAAGTAGCAGACAACGTTTTTTGCAGGCGAACATATTTCTTAATGTGTATCAGATGAAAGATGTTTCCAAGCAAAAACATGTATTTGATATCCATAAAAGTTTATATCAAATTTGTTTCTAGACAAAACTAAAATAATGGAATATTAACTCTAAGGACATTGAATGTCAAGAAGAATTTACATTTATCTAGTCTGTTTTATTCACTGCGAATATGAATGATCAACTGTTTATTTCCGGTAACGATTTCACTCTACATCAACCCGAAAGAAGAACCCTGCTTAGGCCTTAAAATATGCTAAAAATGTTCTGTGTGCTAAAATAGTCTCCTTTTCTCTTCATATACTAGGATTATACTAGGAGACTCGGGACTAATAGTTTACAAACAACAACTTTTTGAACTTGCTCAAAGTGGGGTGTTAATCCACTGAGGATTACAGCTGTAGCAAGATTCACGTAATCATCCGAACCAACCCGAAACTGTACGATTCGCTGTCGATTATTGATTTATACTGCATCATCTCGCTATAATTTATTCATGCATAATGTTCAACGTCAGGTCAATATGTTCGGACTATACATGTAATGTGTTGCTGCTTTTGATGATGATAATGATAAATATGACGAAATGACAGGTACATGTATTTATGACATCGGTTACCATTTCAGGGCCAGGCATGTGGAATACAAAGTGGCCAATATGCAGGATCGGGAAGTACCAGTCGCCGATCGACATTCGCCCAGAAACACTGCTGTTCGATCCCCAATTAACTCCAATTATCTTCTCAAATGAAAGGAAGGTAGGCAATCTTCAAATTCACCAAATGTGATGCTAACTGACAACTGAATACAGCCTGCTATTGTCTCGAGTAGTTTAACTTTCTCTCTGAAGACCGAACAAACATCTTGGTCCCACCAGGGATAATAAATAGACTATTTATTATCCCTGGTCCCATACAGTTATCCCCCTGACTCACCGACAACTCATTGTAGACTCATGGTGGGCACTAAACATATGTGACTGCTGAACGCATTCATCCCTAGCGACAAGTTTACTTGTTATTTACAAACAGTGAACCTGTGAAAAGTACAATTGTCCTAATCAAACAGTGTAGACCCTGATCAGACGACTCCCTCTGAATAGGGCCTGCACTGTTTGGGAATATTGCCATTATTTGTAAAAGAAACTCCTTAATAGTCTAAAATGGACGAAACTTAATTGGAAACAGGAATCGCTCATTTGGTGTTTCGGGATTAAATAAGTTAATGCAGGCAACAGTTTTGCGCAAACACTCCCAGTGGAGTTATCTGCATTACTGTTATCTTGCATTAACCCATTTGTGCCAAGTGGATTCTTCCATGTTTTTATATTGGATTAGTCCATTTTTTGTCAAAGGGATGCCTGGTCAAAATTTTCATGTTCATTTTGGTTTATATTGAAATTCCTATCAGCAAACAGTGTAGACTCTGATCAGACGCCGCATAATGCGGCGTCTGATCAGAGTCTTCACTGTTTGCCTTTGTCCCATATATGGGATCGTGGGCACAAATGGGATAAACTGGCATTTGTCTTACACGTCTGCAAATTTAAGTCATTTATCATTGTTGTTAAACTCCTCTAAACCGGAAGCGTGTCTTAAAGTGACTGAACACCAAATGGTGTATTTGCAAAAAGTAAATAAAGAAATACTTAAATGAAACCAAATGTGCATTTGACATTAAAACTATGATCAGTCTAACAATATCCTTAAGAAAACAAAGTCACAAAATCTTTGTTTTCAAGATATTTGTAATAACGTTTGCTACTCCGTCTTTGGACGGGGTAAATCTTTTTTTTAACCTCGCTACAAACAAATTCAGTAGGATACAATAGACTGTAAGATACATGTAAGACCGTCGCCGCCGTGGTCGGGTGATCTAACGCGCGTACACATTTTTGCGCATATGTCTTTTTAAATTCCCCGCAGGGGTTCGAATCTGGAACGAGTTCGATTCTTTATTGTGTTTTTTTTTTTACATATATCCTTTTCTAAAACTAATATATCCTCCTGGCACCAATTTACAAGTTTTAGGCTAAATGGTTGTCAGTTTATTTAACCCTTTGAACCCCTGTAGCTCATATATTGAGGACATTGAATGAGTGTGTTTTCAGTATCGACGTTCTTGAACGAGTTGGATAAAATGATATGCTGCGAGCCGTTGTCGTCCGACGAGTTTTTATACATTTAAGACTGAAAACACACGAATTTAGTATTCTTTTTATCACATAAATAAAATATGACTGAACACTCTAGACTTTCACTTTTACTTTAGCTAGATTTCTTTAGGATAATGAATGTTATTGAGTTGTATCATTCCATAAATAAAATCAGCATAGTACCCAAACAAAAAAATAGAAAAACAAGACTGCGCGGTCAATAAACGCTTCTGCCCCCGGTGGCATCCTTGGCAATATATTCTGAATCTTTTCTAAGTCCAAATTAGGTCAAGGTCAAGGTCAGACTGAGCTTAGGTATTATTGGTGAGTTGCTAATGGTCCAAGGCAATAACTGTAAAAGTATCGAAGCATTGTAGTAAACAGTGTTGATGCTAGACGAAACGATAAAATCTAGTTAACCGCGAAAGAGCCCATTTAAAATATTCTAAGTTCTAATTTGGTCAAGGTCAAGGTAAAAATCATAGTTTGGTGATATTGGTGGATAGGGAATTGTCAAAGGCAACAACTGTATAAGTATTGAAACATTGTAGTCAGTTGTGTTGATGCTAGACGAAACGGTAACATCCGGTTAACCATGAATTAGCCTATTTAAAATATTCTAAGTCTAAATTAGGTCAAGGTCAAAATCAAAGTTTGGTGGTATTGGTGGATAGGGAATAGTCCAAGGCAACAACTGTATAAGTATCCAAGCATTTGGATAAGCAGTGATGATGCTAGACGAAACGGTAAAATCTACTTAACCTTGTTACGGACGGACGCACATCTACGGACGGACGGACGGACAGAACGATTACTATATGCCTCCGCATCTATCGATGCCGGGGGCATAAAAACATGTTGTGAAAAGAATTGTATGCCATTTCTTGGTTAACAAGATTTTACCGTTTCGCCTGACATCAACACTGTTCTCTAGAATACTTTGATGTTTATACAGTTGTTGCCTTGGATCATTCCCAATACACCCATATCGCCTAACCTTGATTACAACTTGACCTTGACCTACGTTGGACTTAAAAATTATTCTTAAAATATTGGCAAGGCTGCCACCGGGGGCATAAACGTTTTTGGAACGCGCATTCTTGGTACAACATGTGATTAACCTTTGCAAACAGCTGTATGATTTTGACGAAGCTCTGCGTAATTCAGAGTCTGATCAAGATTCTAACTGCTTGACCAGCTGACCCTCTTCTGAAATTAATATATAAGTTTCTATTTTAGAAAAGGAGCAGGAGACAATTACGGCAGACACAAAATACCACAACATACAAAGAGTTAAATCTATCTAATGCTAGAAGAAATGAGATTCTGATTCGCTTGTTGTCTTGTCGTTATGATTACATGTGCATCATTACCTTAATTTTATGTTTAAAGATTAACTTCATTTACTTACTAGCAATAGAATAGCGTTTTCTTTTGAAAAAAAACCCACACCATTCGCTGCCGAGCTTTACAATACCAACATATGCATACAGTTGGGCCTAGATCAGATGCCGTGTCTGAGTAGAATCCAAACCTTTTGACACTCATTTACATGCTTAACCCTTTCACACTCAATGACGCCTTAAAGCGCGTTTTGCAAACAGTTTGAGTCCTGATCAGACGCCGCGTAACGCAGCGTCTGATCAGGACCCATACAGTTTGACACACTTGTCGATATTTATTAAATCTAACTTTGAAACGTGTATTGCAGGCAACAATACTGGAGCAGACGGCAATATAGCGGTGAAGGGGTAAAAATATCCTGAATAATTTGATCATGAAAGGTTTAAAAGTCTAACTGCTTCAAATTCTAAACTTTAGAAATGAAGGCAGACGATAAGTTTGTACGCAGACGATGTTATGGGAGTGACTGTGTTAGACGGGTTATCACATCATAGGAAAGGGGAAGGGCTAACCCTTTCACTCTCCATGACGTCATAACCCTTTACCTTATAGAAGCGCATTTTAGCGCATTCCGTTTAATCCTCCGCGGAAGAAAAAAATTCCAATCTATACAGTCATTAAAATTTATCAGAAGGAATATTTTTTTTATTCTAGCATATTGTAGCTTAAAGCAGGCTGAAAGTAAAGCAGAATGCGCCTTTAGGCGCATTCTGCTTTACTTTCAACCTGCATTAAGTAGTCAACTATTTTCAAAATTAGAAACAGGCTATGGGGTAAAGGGATAAAGTCAATGACGCCATAAAGCGCGTTTGCAAACAGTTTGGATCCTGATCAGACGAGGCGTAACGCGGCATCTGATCAAGACCCAAACTGTTTTACACACGTTCCGAAATGTGCCAGTCATATTGAAGCAGACGACAATATGGCGATAAAGAGGTAAAAACCTCACGACAAATTTGACCATGAAAGGTTCAACCGTTATTCTTCTACAGACAGTTTCAGTTTTAACACCGTTTACACCCAGGTACGGAATAACGAGGGTCAATATCTCCAGTATAAAATATATTTACACGTATACCCGTAGATCCGCTTGTTGAAACTTCTGCTTTATGACGGTACTTTGTTAAACAAAAATACGTTTCTATTTATTCTAAGATGTATGAAGTATAAATTACTCGACAAATTATTAAATACAATTATACGTTTCGCAGAAACTTTACACTATAAAATGTATTATGCAAATGTGCCATAAATCTTTACCTTAGGTTTTATAATGTCTTAATCACGTCACGTCTTAAACACAATCCCTGCCTTACCTTAGTCTGTTTAAATGTTTAATTTGCGTTTATTGATATAATATTGATTTTATGCGTTTTTGAAAAAAACAAAACACATTGATATGAGTATCAAATAGTTTGGATCCTCTTACACGGCATCTTACCAGGTTTTGAACTGTTTGCCAATGTTAGTGGTCGGATTGGTAATAAAGGGGTTAACGAAAAAATTTAAGAGTTTTTTGTACTCAAACCTTTTTATTAAGCGAGTAGAAATAATTTTGCCGGCAATATTAAAAGATAAGGTACTTTTTAATGCAAAAATAATATTGTTATCTAACTTAACCCCTTCAATGCCTTACACTAGTAATTTGAAAACAGTTTGGATCCTGATCAGACGCCGCGTAACGCGACGTCTGATCAGGATTCAAACTGTTTTACACTCATTTGAATATTTCATAAGTCAAAATAACTAAATATTTAATTTTAGAAATAAAAGCAGACGACAATTGTTTAAAATTGATGACGTCATGGCAGTGAATGGGTTAAGACGTCATATCAAGAAAATCGAAAAATATTTTCAGAACTATACATTCTTCCTATCACAATCGATTTAACGGCTTGGTGCATTTTAAATAAAGTTTCATTAAGCAATGGAATCTAATTGTTGGGAATAAAATGAAGCGAGACAATTATACGAGGTGTAAAAACCGCCATTAAAACTCATTTTACTTTTCCGCGACATTACTTGAGGTCTTTAAATATTCCTTTCCTACAATTAATGACATTGAACAGTACGCTCGGAATGCCTTGGTAAAAAAAGCTGTGTTAATCCTGTGTAAGTTCGTACGTCTGTCGCAACAAATGCCGCCTGCTATTGTTTTAAAATTAGAAAATTCTAAATTTCATTTCAAAATAGGGTCAGAGTGCCAAACGAGTTTGAAGTTCCACCTTTCGCGCTTTGTAATTGTCGACTTCGACTGTTGCCATCGGATTGAATTACGTTGTACAGCGCTCCCTCGGGAGACATAGATAGTGTGCGTTATTCGGAGGGTGTCGTTGAAGGGAGGGAAATTGGCTATCATTTGCAAACAGCTAAAATCCAGATCAGACGCCGCGTCACGCGGCGTCTGATCTGAATCCAAGCTGTTTGTCACTCGTCATTATATTGATTCTATTTAAATGTTTACTTATATGTAAGTTTAAGAAAACAAAACAGACGACACTTTTAAGCTGACGATATTGCAGCAGTAAAAGCGTTAGCTATAATTGTTCTGTTTAGGGAACTGCATAAAGAGTCGTTGTAAGGAAGGAGTCGTTGTTTGGAGGGCCGTTGTAGAGAGGGAACACTGTACATGCATTTACTTTCTGGAAATACCATCAGCTTGCCAAACAGTTTGAATCATTAGAAGACACCGGCTTACTCGGTGTTTCATCTGGATCCAAACCGTTTAAACACGTGTTTCAAATTCATCAATATCGTGAAGAATGTTATGAAGCAATTAGCCCCTGAGTTTTCCCTGCATATCTTCTATTGGAAGGGGCCGTCAATGATAGTTAAAAAACCTTTATATTACTCCATAGCCTTGGTTTAGTTTTGAAGACTGATTGACCTTATAAAACAGATTGAAAGTAAATCATAATGTGCCAAAAGGCTACAATCTGCTATGATATATAAGAGGCTTCCTATGCTGCATATTCATGACTAAGTTTGAACTTTTTTTTTATTAGAGAAATAAATAAAATGCGTAAAATACCGTATATATGGGGTAATGGGTTGAGATCGCTTGTAAGTTGTAAGGGATGACCAATCGAGATATCAAATATCCCTTTTACGACACTTCGTACAACAAATATTGTCGTAAGTCAGATTCTAAAAATCTCAATTATTATTTATTTCTCCATCTAAACCTGTCTTGTGACATCTCTTTGGAATCGTCTGGTAAAGACGATTCCAAAGAGGTGTCACAAGACAGGATTTGAATGAGAAATCAGAAATTAAATGTATTTTAAAGTTTTGACTTACGACCGTTTGTGTCGTACGACGGTTCCTGTACCGGTGTCCTAGTCGCTGTAAACGCTGGAAATCATTGTCATCGACTCCTCTTTCATGTCACAGTGTAGAAGACATTTCCACGTTTAAAATCTACGTTTGAAAAATCTCACCATTCAGTTTTATCGGAGTTTAAAATTTTGTTTTGAACTTAATCAGAGGCCGAGTTATCTTACGTTAGATCTGGCTCCAAAGCTTGGGACAATAATTGTGTTTGTACAATCGTGTGTATTGGGAAAAGAATAACGGTCTCCTATACTAGGGTTTTCTTTGTTCTTTACATAATACATAGTCTATGCTTTTTAGCATTCCATGCAGCCCCGTCTGTCAATGTTATAAATTAAATCAAATATTGTAGTCGTAAACTGAGGAGAGCATTGGTGTACGCCCACAACGAGTTGTCAGTATGTAGTACAGTGCTACCTTTCTACAATGGCCCTCCCAACAACGGATCCCTCCTTACAGCGACGATTGCCGCTGTTTGCAAAACAATATAATTATGTCCAACCTTTTCACGGCTGCAATATAGTCCAATTAAAACTGTCGTCTGCTGTTTTTCTCAAATATACATATTAGACATTTTGACAGAAAAAAACATAATGACGAGTGGCAAACAGCTTGAATCCAGATCAGACGCCGCGTAACGCGGCGTCTGATCTGGATTTAAGCTGTTGAAAATATAAGCTAATTTCCCTCCCTACAACGACTCCCTCCGAACAACGCACAAAATATTTGTCTCCCATTGGGTGTCGTTGTAGAGAGGGAGCGCTGTATGTCCATAATTGTCTAATGTTATTTGACCGAAAGTTTCATAAAATTATTCCATAATTATAGTAGCAACATTTGTTCATTGACAAAACATTACCTCAGCAATACACAAAAACGGTCCGGTGGCCTTGACTTGGGTTCATTTAGATTCGTGTTGTGACTTATGTACATGTAATCTTACCGTTCCTTATATCACCGTGTAGGCGAGTAATTAAGAAATAATAAATTCATACCAGTGTTTTATTGTGCAATCGAACACTGGTAGGAGTTGAGATGCGTAGTAATTTAATCACGAGGCCTTTAGGTCGAGTGGTTTAATTACAAGCATCTCAACGACTACCCATGTTCGATTGTTAGATAAAACACTGGTATTAATTTATTATTTCGATTCTAACACATAGTTTAACCTTAATATGCACCGAAGCAACGGCGCTACATTTCTTAGCGTACGCATTTTCGAAGACATATGACGTCACGTTAGAACGTTACAGCGCGTGAGTGTTCTATTGAGAATTCGTACACTGATACATTCCTTCTTTGTTTATATAGGGGCGTGCGGGAAGTGTGTTAGAATTGCTCTTTGAATGATATATACACTTGCATTTTGCACTTGTTATGATGAAGTTATTGATAAAGTTGCATTTATTATGAAACACTCCTCGTATAATGTGATCATGATATAAGCACATTTTATTATACCAAACCAAGTCACGTTGACATCAGGACGACCAGTCCTACTAGTATTTTGTAGAATTGTCATATTGATGCTGGTCGTCAGCAAAGAAGTTACGTCTTTCTTTCAATCTTAATGACGTTGGTGTACCGTGGACGAAACTTCCTCTATACCTACCAACCCTAGTCCGGTGTAACGCAGTAGAATGACCATACCATGCGAAATGACCCGGGTCTTTTTACTACGTAGAGAAATGACCCCAGACCGTAGAAAAAGGACCCCATCGAGTCGATTGGATCCTTTTTCTACGGTCTGGGGTCATTTTTTCTACGTAGTGAAATGTCCAATGGGTCAATTCAGCAGGGGTGGGTCATTCTACTGCGTTACACCGGCAAATAACTTTCGTACATGCTTTTTTATGCAGATTAACGGAAACCTTACAAACACGGGAAACGACATTACCCTCTCCATGGACCTTGCCCTCGTGCCTCATTTAAACGTCACAGCTGGTCCCCTACAATACAGATATCATTTGTACCAAATCAAGATTCACTTTGGGCCTGACAACAGCAGCGGGTCGGAGCACAAAATAAAGAATATGTCGTTCCCAGCAGAGGTAGGTGAATATAAAGTGGCCAGAACGTTTGGGGTTCTCGGCCAGATATAACAAAGCAAACGCACACTGCGGTTGAGTGCAATCAGGACAAAATTGTAAATGAGTTACATGTAACAATTAATTTTAACCCCGTGAGCACTTTAATCACTCATATACGCATCCTTTGCAAACAGTGTACATGTGAATGGTAAACTTGTCCCATGTAAACAGTTAAGGACCAGATCAGAGGGCTTCTAAACATATTGCAATACATTGATAAACAACCTTGATAACTAATCAAAAATGGACTAGACTAAATTTGAAACCGGAATACATGTACCTGTAGTCCATTTAAAAGTACATGTATAGGTAGGAAATGGTTATAATGTGATTGTTGTACAGGTTAAATTAAAAGCGGTACTCGGCTTCTGTTAGCTATAGCCATGAGTTAGTCAAGTACAAACACATTTGCTAGTACCATGGGTGAATGAGTTGGGTTTTACGGTACTGGTGCCCGTTTCATCAAACTTCTTACGACAAAAACGGTCGTAAGTCAAAACTTTAAAATACGTTTAATGTCTGATTTCTCCATCTTATCATGTCTTGAGATATTTCTTTGGAATCGTCTTGAAAAGACGGTTCCAAAGAGATGTCACAAGACATGATTAGATGGAGAATTAGATGAATATTAAGGCTTTTATAATCTAACTTACGACAACATTAAATTTTGTTGTACGAAGTTTTATGAAACGGGCCCCAGATACACAAAACATGTAATATAGAGCCAATGAATGATGAGGGCTGGTGAGATGAGATAAGGGTGATTTCAGGAAGATGATTTCGGCTAATATCATTCGTTGCGAAGCAGCGCATGGAAACGAAACCACCAACCTGCCTTCCTTTTAGTTCTTGGCAAAGGGGATATTCTCGGTCTAATAAACACAACAAATCCCTATGACTATTAAGCCCCAGAACCGCGATAAGGTAGGAAGGTCTCTGAGAAATACCACTAGAGTTCCTGTATTTCGAAAAGGTATCTTCTGCAGTTTCCATAAGTCTCGACCATTTTACTACATAGGGATGTTGATGATAAATGTTGCAAAATGACCAACAGTGCAGACCCAGGCCAGATCATCTCTTACGGAATCCTCATATATTGTTCTACACTGTTTGTACAGGACACGTGTATACACTCTTTGTAAATGATGAATATACTAAACTGTGTGTACAGGACACGTGTATACACTATTTGTAAATGATGAATATACTAAACTGTGTGTACAGGACACGTGTATACACTATTTGTAAATGATGAATATACTAAACTGTTTGTACAGGACACGCGTATACACTATTTGTAAATGATGAATATACTAAACTGTGTGTACAGGACACGTGTATACACTCTTTGTAAATGATGAATATACTAAACTGTGTGTACAGGACACGCGTATACACTATTTGTAAATGATGAATATAACAAACTGTTTGTACAGGACACGTGTATACACTCTTTGTAAATGATGAATATACTAAACTGTTTGTACAGGACACGCGTATACACTATTTGTAAATGATGAATATAATAAACTGTTTGTACAGAACACGTGTATACACTCTTTGTAAATGATGAATACACTAAACTGTTTGTACAGGACACGCGTATACACTATTTGTAAATGATGAATATACTAAACTGTTTGTACAGGACACGTGTAAACACTCTTTGAAAATGATGAATATACTAAACTGTTTGTACAGGACACGTGTATACACTCTTTGTAAATGATGAATATACTAAACTGTTTGTACAGGACACGTGTATACACTATTTGAAAATGATGAATATACTAAACTGTTTGTACAGGACACGTGTATACACTATTTGTAAATGATGAATACACTAAACTGTTTGTACACGACACGTGTATGCATTATTTGTAAATGATGAATATACTAAACTGTTTGTACAGGATACGTGTATACACTCGTTGTAAATGATGAATATACTAAACTGTGTGTACAGGACACGTGTATACACTCTTTGTAAATGATGAAAATACTAAACTGTGTGTACAGGACTCGCGTATACACTATTTGTAAATGATGAATATAATAAACTGTTTGTACAGGACACGTGTATACACTCTTTGTAAATGATGAATACACTAAACTGTTTGTACAGGACACGCGTATACACTATTTGTAAATGATGAATATACTAAACTGTTTGTACAGGACACGTGTATACACTATTTGTAAATGATGAATATACTAAACTGTTTGTACAGGACACGTGTATACACTATTTGAAATGATAAATACACTAAACTGTTTGTACACGACACGTGTATGCATTATTTGTAAATGATGAATATACTAAACTGTTTGTACAGGACACGTGTATACACTATTTGTAAATGATGAATACACTAAACTGTTTGTACACGACACGTGTATGCATTATTTGTAAATGATGAATATACTAAACTGTTTGTACAGGATACGTGTATACACTCGTTGTAAATGATGAATATACTAAACTGTGTGTACAGGACACGTGTATACACTCTTTGTAAATGATGACCATACTAAACTGTGTGTACAGGACTCGCGTATACACTATTTGTAAATGATGAATATAATAAACTGTTTGTACAGGACACGTGTATACACTCTTTGTAAATGATGAATACACTAAACTGTTTGTACAGGACACGCGTATACACTATTTGTAAATGATGAATATACTAAACTGTTTGTACAGGACACGTGTATACACTATTTGAAAATGATGAATATACTAAACTGTTTGTACAGGACACGTGTATACACTCTTTGAAAATGATGAATATACTAAACTGTTTGTACAGGACACGTGTATACACTATTTGTAAATGATGAATATACTAAACTGTGTGTACAGGACACGTGTATACACTATTTGTAAATGATGAATACACTAAACTGTTTGTACACGACACGTGTATGCATTATTTGTAAATGATGAATATACTAAACTGTTTGTACAGGATACGTGTATACACTCGTTGTAAATGATGAATATACTAAACTGTTTGTACGGGACACATGTATACACTCTTTGTAAATGATGAATATATTAAACTGTTTGTACGGGCACGTGTATACCAACTTTGTAAATGATGAATATACTAAACTGTTTGTACAGGACACGTGTATGCACTCTTTGTAAATGATGGATATACTTAACTGTTTGTACGGAACACGTGTATGCACTCTTTGTAAATGATGAATATACTAAACTGTTTGTACAGGACACGTGTATACACTCTTTGTAAATGATGAGTATACCAGTCGCTAGGTTTGAATGTGTTATAGGATTCGACAGAGGCTTATTTAGAATAACAAGTTATTCTTTTGGAACAGTTTTTAACATTTTTTAACATTTTATTCTGGTTTCTTTCTTATTTATATTATTCCTTTTGTACTTTGCACACGGTCTAATAAACTTTTGAAATATTGTTTACTTTAGAGCTCCTTTGAAAAGATATTTCAGACAAATAAAAAAACAAATACTGCGCACCCTGTTCAACCGGTTCCTTTGGTAGCCTTCTGGCCATTGTTTACACAGTATGCAAAAGCGTATAAATGGTTAGAACACCCATATTCAGAACACTCGCGTTGTCTTTGTCTTGGATCACTTCAGCAAAATAACTTTGTGTCTGACAAAATATTATCGCACCAAGCTCATGCTACCCAATACTTAAAGACAGAACTACAATTGAACGAATTATCGCACAGAACCTCTAAGCACTGTGGCAGTGGAGAAAACGTTATTCTTTCCAAATAAACGCGTTTACGCTAATACTATTATTTCCATTGCAAACAGTTTGGAGCCAGATCAGACGCCGGGTAACCCGGCGTCTGATCGAGCTCCAAAATGTTTGACACTTAGATTAAAATAAATAGTTATAACCATCGAAATATTGTAATTTTTTTCAGTTTTATTGCAATGCGTTTGCGTTTCGTATGCGTTTAAATGGGAAAGAAGAACGTTTTCTCAACTGTATGTCTACTGACTGATGGGGGAGATGCTTACACTGGCCAGGAAGATATTCTTTACCATATCTTAACTGACTTATGCAGAACATAATTACATGTAACTTCGTATTTCTACGTATTTTCTTATGATATTGTAGCTGCAAATATTGGCATACAATGCAGACCTGTACCACAACTATACACAGGCGATAACTTCACCCAATGGTATTGCAGCGTTTGCATTGTTTTTAGAGGTAAGTACTATAGTGATTCCTCCCTACGACGACCCTCTAAACAAT
This sequence comes from Gari tellinella, assembly GCA_922989275.2. Classification (NCBI taxonomy): domain Eukaryota; kingdom Metazoa; phylum Mollusca; class Bivalvia; order Cardiida; family Psammobiidae; genus Gari; species Gari tellinella. The sequence continues at coordinate 62,537,661 of OV277858.1, forward strand.
GGTTCCCTCCTTACAATAATGCTTGCCGTTGTTTCCTAGGCAATAATTATGTATATATCTTTCACAGATGCAATATCGTCTGCTTAAAATTGTCTGTGTTTTGTTTCGGTTTTCAAAGTTACGTATTGAACATTTTGACAGTAGGATCATAAGACGAGTGAAAAACAGTTTGAACCCAGATCAGAGACAGCATTACGCGGCGTCTGCTTTGGGTTCAAATTGTTTGCAAATGTAAGCCAACATCGTATTCAGCACTCTTAGGGTATTTTATCTCCCTCCCGTCGAACAACACACAAAATCGTTGTCTCTCATTTGCTGTTGTTTTACAGAGTGAGCAAAGTATTTCCCTATCTCACTGCTAAACGATGATTTGTGTTTGTTTGTGTCAATGCGTAACTGTCCTTTCCCTTATAGAAGCGACTTTTAGCGCATTCATTTTATTCACCCGCCAAAGAAAATAGTTCCATTTTATACTGTCATGAATATGTACCATAAGCAATATTTTCTATATCCTAGCAGATAGTAACTTAAAGCAGGCTGAAAGTAAAGCAGAATGCGCCCTAGGGCGCATTCTACTTTACTTTCAACCTGCTTTAATAGGTCACATATCTTAAATACTAGAAACAGGCTATTGGGTAATGAGTTAAGATGAAAGTATAGCAGATAGTTCCAACTGAGGTTTCTAATTTATTTCCATCTTTTTACAAGCTGACAGTCGTCTACTCGTATTACAAAAGCTTAAATCTCCATGTCTCCACCGAACCCTATGTTGTGACGACTCACTATATTTGGTAAAGAAGAAACGTCTTAAAGTTAGTAATTCGCTCATGCTGGTTTTTAGCCCGGTAAGCACAGGTATTTGACACATTTTATTTGTTGTTTTAGCTCACCTGGCACGAAGTGCCAATAGTGTGAGCTATTACAATCGCTTGGTGTCCGTCGTCCGTCTTCTGTATGTCTGTGCGTTAACAATTGTTCGTTAACACTCTAGCGGCTACAAATTTCATCCGATCTTCATGAAACATAATGACAATGTTCGTCTTGCAGAAATCTAGGTTAAGTTTGAATGTTGATTATGTCGGGTCAAAAACTAGGTCACTAAGTCAAATCATTGCAAAACCTTGTTAACACTCTAGATGCTACAAGTCTAATTGGATCTTCATGAAACTTGGTCAAAATGTTTGCCTTATTAATATCTATGTTAAGTTAGAATATGGGTTATGTCCGGTCAAAAACTAGGTCACTAGGGCAAATAAAAAAACAACCTTGTTAACACTCTAGAGGCTACACATTTCATGGATTTCATGAAACTTGGTCAAAATGTTCGCCTAGTTGATATCTAGGTCAAGTTGGAATGTTGGTTATGTCGAATTCAAAACTAGCTTACTAGGTCAAATCATAGAAAAACCTTATAAACAATCTGGAAACTACAAATCTCTTTTGATATTCATGAAATTTGGTCAAAATGTCTGCCTTAGTAGAATCTAGGTCACGGATTGAATGTGGGCTATGTCTGGTTAAACAGTCACTAGGTCAAATCATAGCAAACCCTTGTTACATGTAACACTCTAGAGGCTACACATTTCATTAGATTTTCATGAAACTTGGTCAAAATGTTTGACTTGTTGATATCTAGGTCAAGTACGAATGTGGGTTATGTCTGGTCAAAAATTAGGTCACTAGGTCAAATAATGAAAAAACCTTGTTAACACTCTAGAAGCTACATTTCTCATTTGATCTTGATGCAACTTGGTCAAAATGTTTGCCTTATTGAAATGTACTCCACAATTGAATGTGGGTCATGACGGGTCACTATAGGTCAAGTATTACATGGTGTACCAGGTGAGCGATATTGGGCCATAGTAGCCCTTGTTTACTGTACCATAAATTATATGGTATAGCAAAATAATGTTTACTATACTATATATTATATGGTATAGTAAAAATAATTGTTTTTAAAAATATGTCAGGTATCTTTAGGGCCAACACGGTATTAAGTGCACTATGCACATACTCCATTTAAAGCCTTTCTGGCTTAAAAGAATTCAAATTTTAAGACACATCGAAACAACGTTGGTTGATATTGGCTACGATGAAATTAAATTCTACAAAAAATGCAATTCACTGCCTGGCTTTAACACCCTTTCTCTTTACATATAATGTATATTATTTTCCCCATGTAGATGAAATCAAACTCGAACTCAATTTGATATTGATTTTTGAACGTTGACGGGTGTTTTGTTTAGTTTTGTAACCTGGGTGCCTTAAATAGTTTGGATCATGTATATTCTTCTTGTCCAGTATTTGATCAGCCTCAATACTTACTGCAAAGTTCTATGAACTCAGGACTGAGGACACATCTCAACCAATACATGTAAAAACAATCTTTTAAGCCAATTAATCCCTTACACGCTATGAGTGCAATTATAGTAGCTGTTCAAATTAGTCTTGATCCAGACGAGATGCTAACTCGCTCGGCGTCTCATCTTATCAAATCTAGTTGACACTCTCATAATATTTTCTTAAGAAAATACCGATAAGTAAACTGAACCACAACTGTTGCTGGTGGTACTTAAATGGCGTGTTAAAGGTTCACTCCTTCAAGCTGATGCCTTCATGGCAAGACAGGGGTCTGTTTTATGTTCTTGGCACCGAGAAGTGCTCAGTAAGTAAAAGTCTGTTAATGAATACAGGGGAAAAAACGTTATTCTTTCCCAATAAACGCGTTTACTTTAAAACTATTATTTCTATTGCAAACAGTTTGGAGCCAGATCAGACGCCGGGTAACCCGGCGTCTGATCAGGCTCCAAACTGTTTGCCACCAAGATAAACATGAATTATCAGCATTGTCCAAACGTTGCACTTTTCTACGTTTAAGTGTTTTGCGTTTGCGTTTCGTTTCGTTTAAACGGGAAAGAATAACGTATTCTCCACTGTATACAATGTACAATTCTACCTCCCCTTCGCTTGCTAGCGCGACTTGAATCTACAAATAGTGTGTATATTGACCAGACGCCACGAACAACGGCATATGGTCAATATACAAACTGTATAACCCTTGTGTTAAAGTTTCGTATAATTTAAAATGTTTAAAAAAGTTTTTTTTAAATCGCCTGCGGACGACAATTGTGGAGCAGAAAATAGTGCAGCAGGCAAATGGTTAATGTAATTGTCTATCTATTCACAGATTGGAGACACTGCTAATGAAGCATTTACAATGATTGCTGACGCTCTTAAGGATATACCTGAAAAAGGTAAAGTTAAGTTTAAATTTACAGTCACCTTTTTTAACCCTTTACCCAATAACCCGTATATAACATTAACTATAGGTGATCACTTAAAGCAGATTGAAAGTAAAGTAGAATGTGCCTTAAGGCACATTCTGCTTTACTTTCAGCATGCTTTAAACTACCATCTGCTAGGCTATATATAAATATGTGTTATGGTAATTGTTCATGAGGGTATAAACTGGAACTATTTTATTCAGCGGAGGAATAAATTAAATACGCTAAAAGTCGCTTCTATTGGGAAAGGGTTAAGCAGTCACATGTCATGAACACCTTACAAATAACATTATTTATTGGTCGTAATAGAGATGTTTTGCTGTATTACATGTATTGCAAGACTTAAATAAGTGTTCGTATGCTATGGTATTACAGCGGACAACTTGCTATTTTTCCCCGTTTACTCAAACACGAAATATCAAAACATTGCATTTAAATGTTGAAATTGACGAACCTTTTGACTATACTTTTTTCTCGCCTATACGAAGTACAAGACGAGCTATTGCAATACCCCCGGCGTAGTCCTAGTATGGGTCGTCTTCGTCGTTGTTGTCGGCGTCGTCGTCAACGGCGTAAACAAATTTCAGAAAATGCCTATAACTACGTCCATTGACGTATTGCTTTCATAATTGGTATATGCGTATATATGGATAAGACATGTCCATGCCAAGAAATTTGGACCCCTGTCAAACTTAACCTTGAACTTAGGGTCCACGTTTAGGTTTCGAAATTTGTGTTTAAGTTTCGAAAAATGCTTATAACTCAAATGTCACTTGAGGTATTGCTTTCATATATTATACGTGTGTGTATTTGGACAAGACTTTCCATGCCAAGAATAACTTGCAACCCTGTGATCTTGACCTTGAACTTAGGGCCCGCGTTTCGATTTCGAAATCTGTGATTAGGTTTCGTAAAACGCTAATAATTTCAAGTCTCTTGAGGGTTTACTGTCATATTTGGTTTGCTTGTGTATATGGACAAGAACTTCCCATGCAGACAAAAAGGTTGACTTCTGTGACCTTGACATACGAGCGGCTTTATATTTCTTATTTCATACTTCCCTTAAGGTAATGCCTACATATTTAGTTTGTGTGTGAATATGGACAATACCGTTCCTTCCATACCCAGGATAATTTGGGCTCTGTGACCTTGACCTTGAACTTAGGTCCCGCATTTATGTTTTGAAATCTGCGTTTATGTTTCGAAAAACGCTAATAATTTCATGTCCCTTAAGGTTTTACTGTCATATTTGGTTTGCTTGTGTATATGGACAAGAACTTCCTATGCAGATAAAAAGGTTGACCTCTGTGACCTTGACCTAAGAGCGGCTTTTAAGTTTCTAAATGTGCCGATGGCGAGCTATCTCTCTGACAACTATTGTTATATAAGAAGCTACAGTTGGAGGCTAGTCAAAGGCCGGTACACCCGGTGTTTTATCTGGCTCAGGATAGTTTGCATTATACATAAGAATTTAAACGCAAACGAATTTATTTAGAAAGAATAACGCCTTACCCACTGTAGGAGTATTTTCCTCAAACTAAAACTACTGTCTGTGGCTAAGGATCGTGGTGTTTTAGGCAAGATGAGCGTAAATCTCCATGCTCCTACAGTTGAGAAAACGTTATTCTTTCCCGTTGAAGTGGTCGTAATAGAGAGGTTTTATTGTAATAGTTTGGTTCAAAATCGGTAAGATTTCAATAAATAATGTCTGATATTTTACAAATATAGACCAATTTGTGTATAGCGGTTATTTTTTATCACAAAGACAGGTCTCTGCTTGAGGGTATTCGCGCCCAATTCTTGTGACATCTAGCGGCTTGTACCCAAGTGCGATAATTCAAGATTCGTTATTCAACGAAATAATGCGTATCGGTTACCTCCCGTAGGTACTTTCGGTTTTAAACAATCTCTAATAATCGCGACAAATTAACGAAAAAACATGAAGTGAAACTGGAAAAGGAAGTACATGTATGTGAAACCTGGAAAATACTAACCCAGGACTCTGATAAAAGTTAATATTAGCGTGAACCAGAGAACACATAAAAGAGACTGTCTGCTTATATATACCAATAGTATATATAGAAGACGTGCAAGGCATTTACGTTTTAAATGTGGTGACTTATGGGCCCACTGTGCCGGGTGCAAATTGTTTGTGTTTAAACGATATTTAGTTTGTAACATTATGTTCTATGCACAATAATAACATATTTACTTACATACTTACTATACATGTATGAAACTGCCTATGGTTTCAAAAGAAGCATTATAACATATGCCTTTTTGTCATTTATTGATATTTCACACCTAGAGCATTTATTGAGTGAAGGTTGATCAGTTTCTTACGGATAGATTTTGATAAAATGAGTGTTTCATTGAATTTGAGCCAAAACATTTAAGAAAAATGCATAAATTTCAGGCAACAAACTTTAATAATTATACAATGTACTTTGTATCATACTTTCAGTAAACTTCACGTTTTAACTGTTTTAATGCTTGTTTATGCGAATTATTACTTAACATTATTTCAGAAACCAAAATAATGCATGTCGACTCTTTGCCCAGAATGGCTACATTGTATATTTCAATTGTCCATAGACAAAAAAGAACATTATAACCTATGATTTTCTTTTCACCATGATACTAAGATATGTTTGAAGACCCTATGCAGCAATTTTCATAGAGATCCTACTGAGATTTCATTTGGGCGTGTATGTCGTTAATGCAGAAAACGAGTTAAGGGGACAGTCCCAATAATATATTAATTTTTGTTTTCTATTTTTGCTGTCATCTGTCAAATCACTTTAACCCTTAGCATGCTTAGCGCGACATGGCTAATATTTGCAAACAAGTTTTGATCCAATTCAGACGCTGCGTAACGCGACGTCTGATCTGGATCCTACCTGTTTATCACTCAAATTAATAGTTTTGTCCCTTTAACAAAATATAAAATACGATTTTTAACATTTTTTGCAGACGATAAATTTGAAACAGACGATAATTAAGCATGATAAAGGTTAATACGCCTTATCTGAGAAACTGCATGTCTTCAGTGATCTTTCAAAATAAAAGCGCTTATGCCAAACAATTATGTTTGTTGGAAATAGTATGGAACCAAGTCAGACGCCGTGTAACTCGATGTATAATAAGACTTTTAAACACCTTTCCGTTCAGATTTTAACATATTCAAATATTTTTTCTTTGAACTATTCTGGTCCCGTTAAATAATGTTATATCTTAAATGCTCAGATAGGGCGGGAGTTTCAGACCACCCCCTGTCCAAAGTACCGATATACTGGTGCCGGATCAGAATCCAAAGTCTGTGCCACTTGTATCAATCCAGTGTACCCTCTCTACAACGGCCCTCCCGACAACGACCCCCTCCTTACAACGACCCTTGCCAGTGTTCCCCAAACAAGACATGCATGGCCAACCGTTTCATGGCTGCAATACCGTCTGCTTAAATGTGTCGTCGGCTCTTTTTCACAAATTAACATATAAATGGACATGTTGATAGAATAAATATAATAGAGTGACATACAGCTTGAATCCAGATCAGACGCCGCGTAACGCGGCGTCTGATCTGGATTTAAGCTGTTTGCAAATGTAAGCCAAGTCTTACATTTCCGGCCCTATAATGACTCACTCCGAACAACACACACAATCTATGTCTCTCACTGGACGTCGTTGAAGAGAGGGAATACTGTATTTATTGCAACATAACTTGCAGACGACAGTTCTCATGTGAACGATAGTTTGGCGGTGAAAGAGGTAATCAGGTGTCTGATCTTGGCGATGAACAGACCGATTATGGCCAATCTCCCCGTAACTTGTTCTCCTCGTAAAGTTAAAAGGTTTTGGGCTGCAATTTTCATTATTCCTTTCCAGTTGTATAAACAACAATAAAACGTCACATTGAAGATCTATATGAACATGTTACGTGTCAAACGGTATAACATTTATGGTCAAAATAAAAAGCTGAAGCGGCCCGAATACTCCCAAGCGGAAGCACATTAAACGCATGCGTCCCATCGATCTCAAATCCTATTCCTTAATGGAGCCATAACTACTCCTCTGTCATTAAATTCTTTCAGTCTTAGACACAGTAGAACCAGTGTTGACTGACAGTTTATGTACTTAAACGAAATGATGCTATCTTTTTATGCAGGACGAATGTAATGCAGAATGCCTCTTTTACATAACGTTGGTCCTACATTAAACTTCAATATTATCCAAAGATTCCAAGTACAATGTCTTTGAATTATTATAACAACATGCTTGAATGTATGATATTATAGTAAAATGTTGATGCTATTTAATCCTTATCATGCTGAAGTATCGTCTGTGTCTAAAACAGTGTCTACAAAATAACCCATAAACGGGTTTATGCCTTTTTAGTGGAGATCACAAACATTGATACGAATGTCAAACAGTCCAGATGCCGAACGGACGCCGAGTTACACAGTGTCCGTCCGGCATCTAAACTGTTTGCACATTTTCTAGCTAAGTCACGCTAAGGTATGATAATACTAAATCCTGAGACGCTAAACGGCCTGTGTATGGTAAGTGTTATATAGACGACTGCAGACATCGCTAATGTTTAACCCCTTCATTGCCTTACCCCGAGCACGACAGTTTTTTGGAAACAGTTTAGATCCTGATCAGACGCCGCGTTACGCGGCGTCTGATCAGGATCCAAACTGTTTAACACTTATTTCAATATTTCTTCAGTCAAAATAGCAAAAATTGGAATTTAAGAAATAAAAGCAGACGACAATTGTTTCAAATTGATGACGTCACGGCAGCGAAGGGGTCAAGAAAATGTCTGGAAGGTGATTATCGGAGATTTACGGAAATACCCGGAAGTGTCTCGCGAGGTGTCTACACTTAGTGAGGAAAACAATGTAATTGAATGCCTGGTATTTTGGGAAAAATGTATCGATATTAAAGTTCCCGTATAACAAAATAAAAGCAAACAACGTCAAATGATATGCAGTACGTTGTTCTTCCCAGAAAGCATTTATAATGCATTTCAAAACAACTTACGTCCATGCTTAACAGTTTTAGAAAGGTATATGTATTTCAATATTGAACGATACCACAGTAGTATAGCAACACATACATATTTTAGAATCATAACAATATATAATCAAAGTTCTTGAGAGCACTGATGATGGTTCCAAACTGAATTACCGAGGTATGAGGTATGGAGATAAAACCAGGAGTTTACTAAAAGTAAAAATTCGGAGAAAACAATATTTCTAGAAACATTGAACAACACTGTAAATAAACGGAAAACCGGATTTGACCTAAACTCTATATTGTAAAGGATTTCATGTAACAAGAGATATTTTCCAAGCATAATTAAACTTTCCAAAGTAAGATCTCTTTCACCCAAGCGTCACTCAGTTTCCAAGTTTCAGATCAAAGGTAGACCAGATGCTGAATAACTCCTGCAGTGTTATTCAGCATCTTGTCTGGATGAAACTACTTGTTAATGTCGTACATGTATTTCTGCAGTTTTGATCTTGATTTAAACTCCGACTTTTACCACTTGAATGAATATTTATTAAATCCATAATATCATTAATTGATATATTTGATTTTTGAAATATCAGATCAGGGTTTACACTGCTTGTACAGCATGTTAATGCAGGACCGAGTTTATGCCTTAGATATTAATATAAGTTATGGAAATAATGGACCAAAAACGACCCACCAAATTGACCGAAACGACCTACACGTACCTCTAACAATAGGTCGAAACAACCATGTCGAAACAACCTAGAACGAAACCATCAAGGGCCGAAACTATTCGTTTAGTGTTATGTTTATTCACCTGCAGTTTATTATTTAAAATTATTGTTTCTTCTAATACAGTTTTCAAAATTAATCGAGTTTACGTTTTTAAGCGATATTACTGAGTGTTGCTTTCTTGAGCGGATGAGTAACTGAGTCAAAGTCTTGGAAACGACGGCGACTATGAAGGATTCAAATCAAAGTGTTTTGAAACCATCAACACTGTCATAAATAGATACAGATCGACCAGACGCCGAGTTATTTTCTATTAGGCGTCTGATCTGGATTCAAACCGTTTGCCACTCATATTCAAACAAATCTTAAATATTTAAGCATATCGTAGTTTTCTACATTCTATTGTTATTATTCTATATATAACATTTGCGTTTTGTTTATAACGTTTACAAAGGAAACACCTCAGTCAAAATTGCTTCTTTGGAAAATAGTTTGTGATTGAGGGGATTACGCTATTAGTTCTCGTTTTAGGAACCCAGCCGCAAACGTTATGCAGTGAATTATAAAAAATACAAAAATACATTCATTTGAAATAACAGTAAGTTTATTTTACTAGAGGGGTAAACAGTTTTGAGCGTGATTAGACGCATAGACAATCGCAGTCTAATATGAAACAAAACTGAAACAGACTTGTATTAAGCTGATTTTTCCTCAATTTAAAATATAAAGATAAATTGAAAGGTACAGACCAAAGCCTGTTCGGAATCTGATGCGCAACATTTTTGTTTAGTCTGTCTGCCTCTGTCTGTATCTATTACTCTGTTTATTGATATACAGTTTATTACAGTTTATTGTTTTATTATAGTGTCACATATAAAAGCTACATAAACTAGTTACAAATAACATATACTTTCAAGCTTTTATACACGGCCGTCCAGCGGCCTATGAGACACTTTATGTACTTGTATTGCCTGAGGAATTGCAGAAAAATCAGACTGGTTGTGGGCCGACAACCGAACTCCCAGGCCCGACAGCCCAACTCCTTCATCAGTTTAACTTCGATATCTCGAACTGACTTTGGTCGCACCTACAGTCATGGGAAATAAATTATTCGCCACCCTACGAAAGTTTGGCCATTGTTTCCACACATTTGTACATTTGTACCTCTAGTCTCGATCTCGTCCAGGAACTGTTCATGGATACTTATCTTCGTACCTTTCAGGAGTATAGCAGCTTTACGAACTCGTTCCCGGTCGCGAAAGAAAGTAAACTTTGCCACAATATCGGGAGGCCTGGCGTTACCGTCTTCGTCAAACAATTCAACTCTCAGCCTGATGCGATCGACGCGATCAAAACTAACATTGTCAAGTTTCAGTTTATCAGCTAAATATTTCGAAAGTAATTGCTCCGTGTTCTCGTTTGCAACATAAGGGATATTGCTGAAAAGCAAGTTATCACGCATACTCCTACATTTTGGGTCAAGCATTTCTTCTTTGAGTTCGGAATTCATATCTCTGAGCGCTTTCAAAGAACTTTTCAGCTCATCATTCTCGCTTTTCAATAGTTCTGCAGTTTTCTCATTTACTGTGAGAGTTTTAGCATTGTCTTTTACCACTGTACGGATTTTATCATATTGGTCACTCACATAGGAAACCAACTTCTTCATATAGTCCTTTCGGATTTGGAAACATGTTCTTCAAAATTGTTCATTTTGGTGTTCATTTTAGCTATACTTTTCTCAGTCTCGTCGAATTTGTCCAACTTGTCAAGTTTATCTAGCTTACAAAGATGTAATACGCATGATGAGCTCGTCATAGGCCTTCCCCGAAAGAGTTACTGCTGATTTGGCTCGTGCCGGGGTGATATGCTGCTTGGTGTCGATGTCTTTACCCCTTCATTGCTGTGACGTCATCAATTTTAAACAATTGTCGTCTGCTTTTATTTCTTAAATTTTAATTTTTGCTATTTTGACCGAAGAAATATTGAAATGAGTGTCAAACAGTTTGGATCCTGATCAGACACCGCGTCACGCGGCGTCTTATCAGAACCCAAACTGTTTGCACCAACCCGTGTGCGCTTTGTCGGTTTTCTTTTCTGTTCTTGTCTAGGTGTATTAACTTCCATATCAAAAGTCACTATATCACTTCAAGTCACAAGTTCACAAGACTCAGAATTCAATAGTATATAGCTGTTATGTCCAACTTATGCCCTTTTACAATTGATTTCGAATTGATAAAAAAGTAGGGTACTTTACAAAATTTTACACTATAATACTCATAGACTGCTATTCAAATCGATTTAGAAGTACATGTACTAAAATCCCAAACCAATCCATTGATGTCAATTCTCAAGAATTCGTTAGTACTTTTCAAAACCTGGCTACTTCATAACTAAGGCAACTATTTATCAACAACTGTGTAGGCCAGTCAAAATGTTACATTGTAGGATGTTAACTTTTCAAAATATATCGATTCTCTGCTTTTCGGACCAGAACCTCTTTTGCTAGGCGACTTTAGAATATAAATGAAACCATTTGACTCGTTTCACTAAGCTGGTTGCCATTGTAACAACCGGGACAACTAACAAGAATTGAAGAACGTTTTAATTTAAAAACATATAAAAGGAAACTAAAAAAGGAGGTTATTTTGTTCATGTTCAAATGTACCGACATGCGATACGTGCTATTAATATTAACATTGTTGTATATTGGAAATCAAGTTTACCAATTAAATTTTAGAACTGTGTGACTTAAAATGAAGTAAAGGAGCTTTAGAATGATATTTTCTTATTTTACTTTTAATCGCAAGATGTTCGTTTATTTGGTGTAGCCTAGTTTGCATAACTTATCATCTATTTTTACCTTGTCAACCTTATAATGTGACCATGGTTCAAAATTTGCATGTACATTCTAAAATTACCTAGCAACAAGAACCAAATAATAACATACTCTGTTCGAGACTAGAAACCATTTCACGGATCTTTGCTCCAACTCTTAAAACCAAACATAACTACAATGAATGTTGTCCGTAGTTTTAATTCTAATAAACAGTAAACTGATAAAATAAGCAACATTTTTGCAACTTGTACCCTTATTTCGAAATTAAAACGTGCCGTGTCCAAGATTTAACTTCGAAATAAAGATACGTTAGACTAAAACGAATTGGGGTTGTCGTGGTTGGATTATATTTCGTTTTAGCTGGCTGTATATGTTGAGCTCATGAAAGATTCCCATAGCGTGATATTATTCCGTCACTGGAGAAAGGCTATTGTAATTTACACATGACATGACTGAACTGAATGAATTTCCTGACAATGCAAACAAACATGATTCAACAAACATGTTCCTTTATATTTTATTGGCACTTACTGCCAGTTCACTGTAATTAAGCTGTTTTTGAAGACCTTCATTTGGTTACAAAGAACTTGTATAATACTGCGGGTAACCGCAGTGCTGTAAAGCACGACTTGTTTGCATTCCAGTTTCTATCCTGATAAGACGCCGCGTAATTCGGTGTCTTATCAGGATCCAAACTTTTACAAACATGTATTTATACTTCTCTTTTTTTTCAAAAAACAGTTTGGAATTCAATTTGACATTTTTACAGACAACAGCTTTGAAGCAGACTGTATACAAGCATTATAAGGATTAATCTTGTCACATCGTGTGTGGTAGAGAACAAATCACTTTCTCGTGTATGTGCTTTTAATGAGAGACATTTCCGCCAGAATCAAAGCTGTTTTCAAGTAAAGGTTTACTAAGTCGTCACGACGTTCTGCGGATAAAACACAGCTAGATTTAATCAAAGGTCTCGGTGGCTATGGAAAAAACACAGCTAGGTTATTAAACTGAAAACGAACTATGTGCTGAAAACTCAGTTTCGATTATAGGCTCTTAACATACTTTAACTGATTATAGTAACCTCATTTGGGTGTATTTTACAGTAGAATTATGTACAGTGTTCCCTCTCTATAACGGCCCTTCAAACAACGACTCACTCCTTACAACGACCATTGCCGCAGTTTCCTAAACATGCCAATTATAGCCAACCTAATGTCGTCTGTTTAAAGTTGTCGTCTGCTATTGTTCTCAAAGTTACATAATGGACATTTTGACAGAAAAAAACTTAATGACGAGTAACAAACAGCTTGAATCCAGATCAGACGCCGCGTTACGCGGCGTCTGATCAGGATTCAAGCTGTTTGCAAATATCCCTCCCTATAACGACACCCACCAAACAACGCACATGATTGGTGTTTCCGGTTGGGTGTCGTTGTAGAGATGGAGCGCTGTAATGTACAGTCGGAATTATGTATGTTAGAATATTTGCTGAAGTGCTTTGGGCTGAGAAAAATTCTGAATTTTGAGCATGGAGTTTATTTGGGCTTTTATAACACTGGCGCTTGATATCACTAACACTCTTTTTAGATTAAGGTAACCTGAATAAGTATGTTACATGACACTTATGTTAAATGCTTGAACGATATCTACATTTATATGACATGTACTAAGCTGTCACCTGTCATAAAGACTACCAATAGATCTACCTTTCCGTGAAGCGTAATATCAGTCTGTAGAAGGCAGACAGATACACCGTGTATAAAAAGGCGGTGAAACAAAGACTACTAGTATTACCAGGTGCATATAACCTATACCAGACAAAAACAGAAACGTCTACTATAGTATATAGTGCTTTACTTCATAGCACCAGCTTTAAATAAATACTTCATATTTTCACTAAAGTTTTCTTTTACTGATGCAGACATCCTTTTTCTGTATCAAAACAACAATTTTAATTGTCTAATTGATACATGTGGCTCCTAATTCTCGCCAAGATGTTGAATAAAAGTAAATGAAAAGGCACCACTTTTTAAATGTAGACGTTTCTTTTTGTGTCTGGTATATTTCAACCTTACAAAAGTGTAACTGCATTTTGCTTTGAGTTTCCTTACACATTTGTGAAATGAGGAAACATCTACTTGCAGAGAGCTGATGGCGGTATATAGAGTATTATGTTCATTGTTAAAATGTTTGATGTCATCCAAAGTTAAATGATAATGTCAATGGAGTGGTTACTTAGAGGTATGAATGAAAATGCAGATTATTTGTCCAAATTTGTAGTCAAAGATTTAGCAGTGTCCAAGCGCCCTGGTACAATTTACAAATAAAGTATTGCTATTCAAAGTATTGTTCTTTAACCCATTTGTGCCCACGAACCTATATATTGGACATACGCAAACAGTGTAGACTCTGATCAGATGCCGCATACTGCGGCGTCTGATCAGAGTCTACACTGTTTGCTGATAGGAATTTCAATATAAAACAAAATGAAAATGAAAAATTTGACCAGGCATCCCTTTGATAAAAAATGGACTAATCCAATATATAAATATGGAAGAATCCACTGGGTATAAATGGGTTAATGTGATATGTAGGTTATAAGAACCTACGTGCCAGCGGTGGACACTCCTGGTTATTGTCGGCTCAAATAGCTGAAAATGTAAATAATTTCTAGCGGAAGAAGAAATCAGGTCAACCGAAACGGACTGCCGTCTGTTAATGGACTTACGATACATAAAACCTCTATAATTACGACTTCTATAAATATAATGTCTCATAGATGAAAACTAATAAAGTGTGTCAAAAACAGGTGATTACTTAAAACAGGATGAAAGAAAATCTGAAAGCTCTTAAAGTTGCTTTCTGATTTACTTCCATCCTGTTTTAAGCGATCATAACATCTTCAACGCTGAAGACAAGTATAATTTAGAAGAGTTGTTTTATGGTGGTTTGACTGTATATAGATTTTCTGTAAATAGGAAAGGTACTTGAGACCGGTTCGAGTGACATGATAGTCGCGTCCTGAGTATTGCTAACAGAGCTACATGCCAATTAATCAGGGTTGTCTTAACACATTCTGCCAAGTGGCTAATAATTGCAAACTAACATTTGTATACAGTAAATGCTCTCTATTACGACCACTAAATTATGTTTATTAGTAGGTGTTTAAGGCATAGGTGCTTAACTCATTCACCCTGACATTTTAAATGGACAATTTTGATTTCATTAAAAGTCTTGTCCATTTTTTACGATTTATGGTTGATTTTAATAATATATTTCAAAATGACAAAGTGTATACCCTGATCAGAGGGCTCATTAAGGAGCCCTCTGATCAGGGTCTGCACTGTTTGCATGTGACAAGTGTTATCCTCACAAGTACACTGTTTGTAAATGACGAGTATACTCGTCGTTAGGGTTGAATGTGTTAAAGCAAGGTGAACGTAGAAGAGAAACCTCCTTTTATGAAATAAATAAGGCCTGATTTTTTAAAAGAGGTCGTAATAGAGAGGTTTCACTGTTTAGGGTTCTTCAAATTAAAAATGCATGTACAGTAGGGAAGACTTGTTCCGTTTAAACGACACTTAACGCAAAGACAATGTCTTTAAATGTAGAAAAGATATTTTTGGATATTAAAATCTTAGCTCACAACAATACTTTCCCAATAAGCACGTCTGTGCAAAACAATTACAGTGGAACCCCTCTAAACCGGAACCTCTTAATACCGGAATTCTCTCTAAACCGGACAAAAACTTTGGTCCTGTTTCAAACCCTTTCTTATTTTATCCCGTGACACCATTAATACGCATTTTCACGCCTTTGAATCATTCCTACACTAAAGAAATATAATTATGAATACATTTTTATATTCTAGTAGATTGTAGCTTATAGCAGGTTGAAAGTAAAGCAGAATGCGCCTTAAGGCGCATTCTGCTTTACTTTCAACCTACTTTAAGTGGTCATCTGTATTCAAAACTAGAAACAGGCTGCGACGTAATGGGATAAGCAGAAAGACTATTTGAGTCGACCAACGCTTACATTCAACATCCTTTTAGTGTTCACTAGCTTCCATACTAGAAACAAGCTATTGGGTAATGGGTTAAAACCCTCTAAAACGGAAATCCCTCTAAACTTACATTCAACATCCTTTTAGTGTTCACTAGCTTCCATACTAGAAACAAGCTATTGGGTAATGGGTTAAAACCCTCTAAAACGGAAATCCCTCTAAACCGGAAATTTTTATGTTGTCCCCACAAATGTCCGGTTTAGAGGGGTTTCATTGTATGCCCATTGCAAACCATCTAAAGCCAGATGAGATGTCGAGTTGTTCAGCGTCTCACCAGTCTCCCAACTTGTACACCATTTTTTCTCTCAAGAAACCTTATTATTCTCTACAGTTTATTGGAAGCCCCCTTCAGGGGGCTTCCTCAGTGTTTAGGTTGAATGTAGCCATTTTCTTGGAAGGAACTTCTGCTTATTGCGAAACGGTGAAAATAATTGGCGCAATATTGTACAACCAGTCAAAAATGCGATGTCTGCGCATGCCTGAAACTAGGTTGTATAAATTTTCGCAGCAACCAATTTTTACGAAAATCAAATATTGTGGTTAGGAATAAAACCCGTACCGGAACTTATCACTTCGATAAGGAATAAAACTCATACCTTCACTACACAAGATGTTACATGCTTGTGTGGCGGCCGTAAAAGTCGCTTACAACTAATTGATTTTATGAATGAACGTAGGCAGCTTCACGCAAGGTGAAAGTAAAATTGAAACCTTTTACTGGAGTTCCCTGTTAACTTTCACCGTCTCATATAAGCAGCATTGTGTTAACAACGAACTGTCTGGAAACAGTTATACTGGTGCCTCCTATTCTCGCGGGGCTAAGCCTTAGACTATATATCAAGCACATAAATTGTTATTAAGAATTCTTCTTTGTGGCTTAAACGTCAGTAGAAACTCTAAATAAAGTATAACATCAATAATAATAATAATAATAAAATCTTATCTAGGTCATTTCTAAGTATTTTAGAGTCACTTTAAATATATCATAAGGAAAATTTTGCAACTGTGGCATCATTTTTTGTTTGTTTATTGAGATTTGAACTATGCACAAGTGTTAAATAAATGACAATGTGCAGCAGGTTTTACATGTGAAATTTCGAAAATAAATTGATTTATGGGTCCATGCAACATCTTCCAACAGAAATTTATCGGAGGAAAAAAGTTGATATATTTCTGGATGTCAGGAATGCCCATTTCATCTGAATTTATTAGGCACGAGATTATGAGAAACCCTGAGAATACGAGAATTGACGTTAACGCAATTTACTGGTCACTATATATAGAGAGGTTCGTTTTACATAAATATCTTCTCAAATATCTCAAGTATACCTTTCACCTATATTATTCTTTTCCCAAACCCTACATAGTTTTGTTTCCTACCATATATACATGTCTCTTCATTAAAACTGCTCGGCTTCCCTGGCTTCTTTTTTTAAAGAAGCCAACTTGTTACAATTGTGTTTGCATATCTTTCATTTACGGGAAACAGAAAAACTCCTTCCTGCCCTCACCTTAGGTTTAACATTTCGGTGATTCCTACGGTACACAGAAATTACAATCAAGATTTAGAAATAACCCTCTGTTACAACCACTACATTTTGTTAATCATTAGGGCTTTAAAACATGTGGTTGCTTAAAGTAAGGTGTAAGTAAAACAGAAATCTTCTTCACTTTGCTCAAATAATGTCCTTCTTACGATCAATTAGTTTTTTCTTTAGTACTTGTAATAAAGGGATTTCACTTACAGTGTTCCCTCCCTACAACGGCCCTCCCAACAACGACTCATTCCTTACAACGACCACTGCTGCTGTTCCCCAAACAAGACAATTATGTCTAACGCTTTTTATGGCTGCAATACCGTCTGCTTAAATGTGTCGTCTGCTACATAATGGACATTTTGGCCAAAAAAACTTAATAACGAGTGACAAACAGCTTGAATCCAGATCAGACGCCGCGTGACGCGGCGTCTGATCTGGATTCAAGCTGTTTGCAAATGTAAGCCAATTTCCCTCCCTTTAACGACTCCCTCCGAACATCGTACACAATATTTTGTCTCTCATTGGGTGTCATTGTAGAGAGGGAGCGCTGTATTTTCTTCATATTTAGGATTCCTGTCTCCTCTGATATAAAACTAAATCTGAATATCAAACAATCAAACGTCTGCGCATTAAACAAAAACCTCCCTATCAATAAAATTGAAACAGACGCAATTTATGACCTACAAGTAGTTAAGACTCCATTACGGAATGAGATAAACGATTGGTTACACGCATGCGTCAAACGTTCTTCCGCTGGTTACGATTTTCGTCGGCTCGGTTTCCATTTCATCACTTACGTTTGATCGGCTTGTCTTTGTAGACAGTTAGTAGCTACGTGTACCCGATAAAGACCTAAAGTAACTGGGTCCAAACTGATTTAAACTCATCGCTAGGTGTCTTCAGTTGAGCACAGATAAAATGACTTGTAAGCATACAGATGGGAATATGAAACAGATCATGGTTAACCCATTACTCCGTAAATATAAATTTTACTTTTTTAATATATTTCCCACTCAAGTAAATAGTTATGCATGGTCTTAGAAAAAAAAAACCATAAGAAATATATATTATATCCTGGCAGACGGTAGCTTGAAGCAGGCTGAAATAATAAAAAAAAATGCGCCCTGAGACGCATTCTGCTTTATTTTCAACCTGTTTTGAGTGGCGACCTGTCTTCAAAAATACACCTAGGCTATGGGTACAGTGGAGAATCTGTTATTATTTCCCGTTTAAACGCAAACGTACGCAAACGCAAAGCACTAAAACGTAGAAAATAACAACTTTTGGACAATTCTGATAATTCTTGTTTATCTTGGTGGCAAACAGTTTGGAGCCTGATCAGACGCCGGGTTACCCGGCGTCTGATCTGGCTCCAAACTGTTTGCACTGCAAATAATAGTTTTAGCGTAAACGCGTTTATTGGGAAATAATAACAGATTATCCACTGTACATGGGTTAAGCATGGTCATGCCCAAGGTTATCTGTTGCCAGTATCTGGGGTCGCCTTACTATTTCCCAAAACAGTGAAACCCCTCAAACCGGACATGTGTGGGGACAACATAAATTTCCGGTTTAGAGGGGTTTCCAGTTTTGAAGGGTTTAATCTCATTACCCTATAGCTTATTTCAAGTATGGAAGATAGCTGAACACATAAAGCAGGTTGAAAGTAAAGCAGAATGCGCCTTGAGGCGCATTCTGCTTTACTTTCAACCTGATTTAAGCTATCATCTACTAGAATATAGTAATTATTTCTGATGATACAAATCAAAGGCGTAAAAAGGCGTATTTAAGATGTAATGAGTTAAAAAAAAGGGTTGGAAACGGGACCGACGGTTTTGTCCGGTTTAGAGAGAATTCCAGTATTTAGAGGGTCCGGTTTGGAGGGGTTCCACTGTATGCTAAAAGTCATTTGCAAACAGTTTCGAACCCTATGAAACAAATATATTTATGACCTTGATGTCAACCTACCTTAAACTCTAGACTTTAGAAATAAAAATCAGACGATGAGTTCGCTAGCTGACGATATTATTGCAGTAAAGGTGTTGTGACACGGGTTATGACGTCAGAAGGTGGTGAAATATTTAAATTTGCATAAACGTTGTCTCTCGGTGATCGAAAATGTTTTAACAATTTTAATGATAAAGGGTCGTCTGCTTCAAATATATCGTCTGCTAAAAATGTCAAAAATCATATTTTATATTTTTGATTGAAAAAACTACGAGTTGCAAACAGTTTGGATCCAGATCAGATGCCGAGTTACGCAGCGTCTGATCTGGATCTAAATTATTTGCAAAAGTTTGTAAAGTCGCGCTTAGCATTAACAGGGTTACCAACCTACGTTTTTGTTAGCAATTTGTACTTTATGCTTTACAAATCTACTTTGGTTCTGTCCCTAGATTAATTTTCACTAAATTGGAATGGTTTTTTGTAGTTGAACGCTGAATTTTACATCTTTTTTTGGAAATTTTTTCTTCAAAATGCCTCTTTGGCACTAATGCTATTAAATATTAAATCTAGGTAAATCATGAGTATTCCAAAAAAGAATCAACTACAGTGAGATCCCTAAAAACCGGACATGTGTGGGGACAACATAAATTTTCGGTTAAGAGGGGTTTCCAGTTTTGAGGGATTTTCTCTCATTACACTATAGCTTATTTCAAGTATGGAAGATAGCTGACCACATAAAGTAGGTTGAAAGTAAAGCAGAATGTGCCTTGAGACGCATTCTGCTTTACTTTCAACCTGTTTTAAGCTATCATCTACTAGAATATAGAAATCATTTCTGATGATACAAATCAATGGCGTTGAAAGGCGTATTTAAGGTGTAATGAGTTAAAATAAAGAAGGGTTGGAAACGGGACCGACGTTTTTGTCCGGTTTATAGCAGCATAGGATTATTTCAAAGCACAATAAATTAGTCATTTAGTCTTCAACTCGCTGCAAAAAGTTTGGATCCAAAAGAAACGTCGGGTAACTCGGTATCACATCTAGATCCAAACTGGTCGTCATTCTGATGATATAGTCTGAAAGAAAATACAGACTTATCACATCTGAGAATTAGTTTTGTAGACGACTACAGTGCTCCCTCTCTACAACGGCCCTCCCAACAACGACTCCCTCCTATACAAGACAATTATGTCTAACATTTTAAAGTTGCAATATCGTCTGCTTAAAATTGTCGTCTGCTGTTTTTCTCACAGTAACATAATGGACATTTTGACAGAAAAAAAACTGAATGAGGAGTGACAAACAGCTTGTATCCAGATCAGACGCCGCATTACGCGGCGTCTGATCTGGATTCAAGCTGTATGGAAATGTAAGCCAATTTCCCTCCCTATAACGTCTCACTCCGAACAACGAACCCATTTTTTGTCTCCCATTGGGTGTCGTTGTAGAGAGGGAACGCTGTATTACATAGTTATGTCGAACCTGTCACAAAATTTACGACCGTTGAACCACGGTGTTACACACATATGCATGCGTGATTGAATCCGTGGTTGAATGAAGAAGACTGGTGATTTTAAAGACAGGTGGTCGCTTAATGCAGGGCAATAGAACGTTTTTAAATGATGAGTATACTCGTCGCAAGAGTTAAATGTGTTAAAAAATTAAATATATGCAACTCATGGATGTTGCTTCGGCTAAGCGTTATGCAAATGTTAATGATCTTTTTTAACAATAAGATCATACTCTGCGTTTATCCGGATTACATGTATGGTGGGAGTTTTGATGTCAATTTGTCATTTGTTTGCAGTCTTTTTAGTGTAACTGTCAATTTGTTTAACCCTTTCAACCCTAAATTTCTCTTGTGGGTAGTTATAACCCTTTTGGACTATTCTGGTACAAGTATTTTGAACCAGTCTACTGTTACATTTTTAGCTCACCTGGCACAAAGTTCCAAGTTGAGCTATTTTGATCGTGCTGTGTCCGTCGTCCGTCGTCGTCCGTCCGTCGTCCGTCGTCAACAAATTCTTTAAACGACATCTTCTCTTAAACTACTGGATGTATTTTAACCAAACTTGGCAGGAATGATCCTTATATCGTCCTCTTTAAAAGGTGTTCAAAATTTTTCGATCCGTTGCATATCTAGGTCACAGGAGCTAAAATAGATCGTTTCAATAAAAACTTAAAAAAATCTTCTTCTCTGAAACCACAGTACCCTGTGCTTAGATGTTTTGCACAAAGCACCATCTTTATGTCCTCTATCAAGATTTTTCAAGTTATGACCCTGGGGTCAAAAATAACCCCGCCCCGGGGGTCACAAATTTACATAGAGTTAAATAGTGAAATCTTCAAACCTCTTCTTCTCTAAAACTAAATTGGCTAGAGCTTTGATATTTAGTATGGTATAACTTCTAGAGGTACTTTATCAATATTGTTCCAATGGTTCCGATCCGTTGCATATCTAGGTCACAGGAGCTAAAAATAGATTTTTTCAATAAAACTTAAAAAATCTTCTCTGAAACCACAATACCCTGAGCTTAGCTATTTTGCACTCAGCATCATCCAATCAACAATTGACACAATCATATTGTCATAATTTCTCAGCTTTCAAAGATATGCTACATTTACATCAACGGTTCCAGGTGAGCGATGTATGGCCGTATACGGCTCTTGTTGGTATTACAACAAAAACGAATGAAACTATCAAACAGTGCAGACCCTGATCATAGGGCTCCTATAGGAGCCCTCTGATCAGGGTCTACACTGTTTGCATTTGTAATTAGTTATTTCTACAGAGGGCTGTAGGGTTTAAAGGTTAAGCAGTCTACAATGTTGACCGAAGGTAAGATTAGATAACGGATTCTATAATGCTTAACAGTTGTTTATGACCATATTGTAAGAAAGATATCTAGTTTTATCATGTAACTTGGCATTACGTGGCCATTACTGGTGTACCATGGGACCTGGTATAATGCTCAAGTGTGTCCCAAGTTTTCTAATATACTTGCTACTTAATCAACTTAAAAAAGAAACCTTTGACATATTTACTATTAAATATGAGTATATCAGAATAGTGAAAAGAGCGTACATGGCATTCCAATGTTACCAACGTTTACAGAGGACGCTGTCATTGAAGGCGGTATCTCATGGATCTTTAGCTTACTTCATCATCTCTTTCTACCAAAGTGTAATATGCATAAAATGTCCGCTTCTTTGATGATTTTTTCAGTAATGAATATCGTTTATATTTGTTTTATTTTGGCTGATGTAAACTGTTAAAACCCCCAAACCATCTACAACGACACCCATTGGGAGACAGAAATAGTGTGAAATAGTGTGCGTTGTTTGGAGGGAGTCGTTATATGGAGTAAAATTGACATAAATTTGCAAACAGCTTGAATCCAGATCAGACGCAGCGTAACGCGGCGTCTGATCTGGAGTCAAGATGTGTGTCACTCGTCATTAAGGTTTTTATGTCAAAATGTCCATTATGTAACTTTGAGATAAACAACAGACGACAAATTTAAACAGATGGTATTGAAGCCATGAAAAGGTTGGACACACATGTCTTGTTTGGGGAACAGCGGCAAGGGTTGTTGTAAGGAGGGAGTCGTTGTTGGAAGGGCCGTTTTAGAGAGGGGGCGCTGTAATACAAAAAACTATACGATAGCAACTTCATGAAAGTTAATATACCCTTTACGTCATAGTCTGTTTCTAATTTTGAAAACAGATCACTACTTAAAGCGGACTAAATGTAAAACAGAATGCTCCATATTGAGCGTTTACAGTGGAGAATGTGTTATTCTTTCCCAATAAACGCGTTTACGCTAAAACTATTATTTGCAGTGCAAACAGTTTGGAGCCAGATCAGACGCCGGGTAACCCGGCGTCTGATCAGGCTCCAAACTGTTTGCAACCAAGATAAACATGAATTATCAGAATTGTCCAAAAGTTGTACTTTTCTATGTTTTAGCGCTTTGCGTTTGCGTACGTTTGCGTTTAAACGGGAAAGAATAACAGATTCTCCACTGTATGACTGTATACAGAGTAACTCGTGTATTTTCTTCAGTGGATGAATGCACTTAAGGCGAAAAAAGTCTTGTTGATTGCACTAAAGAGCGATGACACCTTAAAATATGTTGAATGTTTTATGTGTCTTTAACATCGAATTAGAAACCGCAAAAACACGTCATTCATTCCGTAATTAATGCAGCTTCAAACTTTCGAGTTCGTAATGCGTATCAGTTATATACGACTCTGTTGTGAATTGGGGCTTAGTTTTATGAAGACAATCGGCGCTCGTTACACATTTTCCCCTTCACCTTGAAATTGCTGACAACAGTTACTTCAAACTTGAAAATTTAAAAACAAAAACACTGACTGGGACAGAAATATTTCAGCAAGCTGTAACGGCGAGGAAGGAGACAGTTCCTTAGTCCTCAGGGCTGCCATTTCTCCGGATTTTCCTAAATCTTCGGGTTTTTTTTACCAGTACATGGTAGTTAAAAGCAGGCTGAAAGTAAAGCAGAATGCGCCTTAAGGCGCATTCTTTTTCACTTTCAACCTGCTTTAAGCATCACGTGTCTTAAAAACTAAAAACAGACTATGGGTAAAAGGTATAATTCGGAAGATCGTGCTTGAAAAATTGAAAGTTTTGAAATCTTAGAGATTTTTTTTTTATCAATTTATGGCAGCTCTGAGTCCTCGTTAAGTCTGCTTCCAAATTAAATTTGAGCATTTTTAGAAAACAAAATGAGTATACCAATTATATTATCAGACGCCAATTATCAGCTAAATATAAAATAATAAATATAAACTAATTATACCCCCTCCACCTGTGGTGGGGCTACATGTATATAGAAATCACATTGTCCGCCGGTCCGTCGCGTTTTTCCGGGACATTTGCCTTTTTCCTTTGACACTGTTTGTGATACCATATTAACACTTGGAACACATTATCAGTGTTACAGGATGACACTCATTTACAAGTTTCATCATTATTGCACAAACTTTTACAGAATTATGCCCCTTCTTAATTCAAAAGTGTGCCCCTTTAATTGGGACATTTTTCTTAGGACATGGCACTTTCTTGAAAACTGTCTCATGATATTGATTATAACTTGGTACACATAATCAGTGTTGTGCTGAAAGACTCTTCTCCAAGTTTAAAAACTCTTGCACAAAAGTTTTAATCCCCTTTTTTAATTCAAATTTTATTTCTTAATGAGGACATTTTTTTAGGATATACAATTTCTTAAAAACTCTTTATGATATTGGTACAAATTATCAGCGTGATGTTTGGAAACTCTTCTTGAAGTTTCATAACGCTTGCAAAAAATTGACAGAATTATGCCCCTTTTTAGCTCGAACTGTTTTCCTTGAATTGGACATTTGGTCATTTTCTTAAGAAATGTCTATGATATTGTCTTCATTATAAATGTAATGTTTAGACACTCACTCTCAAGTTTCATAACTCTTGTACAAAAATTGACAAGAGTTATGCCCCTTTTCAACTTGAATTTTGTCAACAATAATGACACATTTGCATGCAGAAGGTCAAGCTTTTAGGCATTTATGACATAATGTGGGGTTTTGGACAGGGCAGTTTGTGGTGGGGGTATCAATCACCTTTAGTGATAGTTTTAGTAAAATTAGTATTATTATTATACTAGATTTATATAGCGTTTCACACAGGCGGTCAAAGGCGCTTCACATGGAATTATATACATGCACTTACAAAGTGAGAAAAGACAAATAACTATATTTAAAATTAATAACTAAACCCCAGCACGTTTACCAAGAGAACCACCACCACCAAGTTTATAAAATTAATTTTGAAATGCGTCAAATATTAAAAAGTGAAAAGATTATTCTTATTGTTAAAATAGTGATTCAAAATTCATTGTTGTTAGCCCTCCCCCTCCCCCCGCCCCCTCAAACAGATTAATCTATGAATCTACTTATTAAAATAGTGATTTAAACGTATAAGATTTCAGTTGTATCCTCCTTGCGTAATTTTAGTCTGTTCTAAGCAAACCACTGCACATACGATCAGGAAAATTCATATGCTGATGCGCATTACGAAGTTGACCACGATACACCGGGGTTTGGTGGCCGTGACCTTTGATCTTGACGTGTAGGGTCAACGTTAAGGTTTTGCGTTAAAGTATGTTCTGAACAAACGACTGCACCTACTGTCACGAAACTTCATATGCTGATGCGCCTCAATGAGTATACCAAGATGCACACAGTTTAGTGACCTGGGGGCCGTTTTACTAAACTACTTACGCAATTTTTTTGCGTAAGTCAAAATTTTAATTTTTAATTTATAATTTTATTCTCAGTTGCTACAAACAGCAAATAGCCAGATCAGAGGACGAGCTTTTAGCGCGTCCTCTGATCTGGCTATTTGCTGTTTGCAAACGTTTATGGTCGAAAAATAAGAGTAAAACGATTTTGACTTACGCAAAAATTTTGCGTAAGTAGTTTAGTAAAACGGGCCCCAGGACCTTTGATCTTGACATATAGGGTCAACATTAAGGTTTTGCCTTAAAGTCTGTTCTGAGCAAACAACTGGACCTACTATCACGAAACTTCATATGCGGATGTGCCTCAAAGAGTAGACAACGATGTACTAAATTTTGGTGGCCTTTACATTTGACCTTGACTTCTAGAGTCAACATTACGGTTTTACGTTAAAGTCTGTTCTGAGCAAACGATTGCACCTACTGTCAGGAAACTTCATATGCTAGTTTGCCTCACTGAGTAGACCAGGATGCACTGCAGTTTTTTTGCCTTTACCTTTGAACTTGACATCTAGGGTCAACGTTAAAGTTTTGCGTTAAAATATGTTCTGAGCAAACGACTGTACCAACGGTCATGAAACTTCATATGCTGATGCGCCTAAAAAAGTAGACAACGATGCACTCTATAGTTCGGTGACCTTGACATCTAGGGACAACGTTAAGGTTTTGCGTTTAAGTATGTACTGAGCAAATGACTGCACCTAGGGTCACAAAACTTCATATGCTGATACGCCTCAATGAGTAGACCATGATGCACACAAGTTTGGTTACCTTGACCTTGACCTCTCTAGGGTCAACGTTAAGGTTTTGCTTTCAAGTTAGTCCTAGCAGGAGGTGAGATTACCCGTTCTGGTTTCATATTGTTGCAATGTGTTTGCGTTACGTTAACTTAGTGCAGGATTAGGCCTGCAGACCCGTTTGCAAAATAGTGTATGCTAGCGGCGGATATATCCACCACAGTGATTGCCTTTGCAAACAGTTTGGATCCAGATGAGACGCCGCGTAACGCGGTGTCTCATCAGGATCCAAACTGGTTGCCAATCTGACCCTGAATTTAAAAGAAAATTTGAAAATGCTGATTTTAGAACAGTAGCAGACAACAAATGTTGCAGGCGAAAAAAATTACCCAGCATGCAAAGAGTTAAACGTTATAATAACGTCTTCCCCATTGTCAGTGCTAAGTCAACGCAAATGCTTAGTGCAGATTAGATGGCATTTTTATAGCTGGAAGGGAGGACAGCAGATCGTTCACGTCCAACTCTGGGCGCTGACAACAAGCACGGGATTGCGTGACACACACTCTTCATTATGGCCACCAGATCAATCAATTCAGCGCGTTGGTCGACTCAAATAGTATTTCTGCTTAACCCATTACACCATAGCCTGTTTCTAGTTTTGAAGACAGATGACCACTTAAAGCAGGTTGAAAGTAAAGCAGAATGTGCCTTAAGGCGCATTCTGCTTTTCTTTAAACCTGCATTAAGCTACCCTCTGCTAGGATGTACAAAAATCTTTCTTATGGTACATATTCGTGACTGTATAAAGTGGAACTTTTTTTCCTGAGTGGATGAATAAAATTGGCGTATTTATGAGGAAATGGGTTAACCCTTTCTTTACCAAATTCTAACGTCTGCTTTATTTGCGAATAGTTTTTGCTCCTGATCTCACGCCGTATATCGCTGCGTCTGATCAGGCACCAAACTGTTTGCCAAGTCGACAGTTCTTACCTATGGCGATGGCAGGGTTAAAGTGTTTATCAGAGCTTTTTTTTCGTCCCTAGTCTTTACCTGCCTTTGTCCGAGTGAATTTGAATTTGTAAGTACATGTAGTTTGGGCCTTAACCCCTTTGACGTTATCAATTTTAAACAATTGTCGTCTACTTTTATTTTTCAAAGTTAATTTTAAGTTATTTTGACTTAAGAATTATTGAGATGAGTGTGAAACAGTTTGGATTCTGATCAGACGCCGCGTTACGCGGCGTCTGATCAGAATCCTAACTGTTTGCAAATAACCAGTGTGCTCGGGGTAAGGCAGTGAAGGGGTTAACACGTCAACTACCTTTGTCCGAGTGAATTTGAATTTGCAAGTACATGTAGTTTGGCCTTAACCCCTAACCCCATAGAAGCGACTTTTAGCGAATCTGATTTATTCCTCCGCTGAAGAAAATAGTTCCAATTTAATCAGTCATGAATATATATTATAGGGAAAATGTTCAATATATTCTAGAACAGGATAGCTTAAAGCAGGCTGAAAGTAAAGCAGAATGCGCCTTAAGCGCATTCTGCTTTACTTTCAACCTGCTTTAAGTAGTAACCTATTTTCAATTCTAGAAATAGGCTATCAGGTAAAGGGTTAATTTGTCGCCGAGAAAAAATGTGTTTGATCAGCTCCACAACTATATTACACTCATATTGATGTTTCTTCATTAAAAATATCTGAAATATATAAATTGAAGTATTAAAAACTGACGACAATGTTAAAAGCAGACGATGACGTAAATAAAGGTATGAACAATGCCACAACATAATTGGATTCTTCATAGCAACTGACCTTTGTCAATAAGTCTCGTCGTCTAGGTTATGAAACAAGTTTTATCGACATCGGCAAATCGCCTTCGATGGCGCGGATAGTGTTTCCGCGGTAGAAACAGACTACCCGGGGTAAACCCAGTTGTTCGGACGGGCGACCAATGTATCTTCTCAGTCTCTCAGATACTATCCCGATCTGGGATCGAACTAGGGACGCATTGACGCGAAGCGGGTGCGCTAATCAATGTGCTATCCAGACACCCAAATTGTCGTACTTTAAACATGACACTTAAATAATTGTTGGACGAAGATGATGCGATTACTCCTGAAGATCATTCAATATTTTGAGTGTCATACCTGAAGTACCTGTCTGCCTTTAACCCATTGCTCCATAGCTTGTTTCTAGTTATGAAGACACGTGACTACTTGGAGCACGTTGAAAATAAAGAAGAATACGTCTAAGACGCATTCTGTTTTATTTTCTGCCTGCGTTCAGCTAGATTTCTGCAATTATGTAGACATACCTTCTTATGGTGCATATTTATGGCTGTGTCTGTATAAAGCGGAATTTTTTTCTTTATTGGGGAAATAGATTAAAGCAGCAAGGCGTATTTGTGGAGAAATGGGTAAAATATTACCACTTTTTCCTTAGTTTAGGGTAAAAAAAAGAGTGATTAAACAGTGAACACCATGTAACATATAGGCAGTGATTTTAACCCATTTACGCCCAGTGGATTCTTCCATGTTTACATATTGGATTAGTCCATTTTTTATCAAAGGGATGACTGGTCAAAATTTTCATTTTCATTTTGTTTTATATTGAAATTCCTATCAGCAAACAGTGTAGACTCTGATCAGACGCCGCATTATGCGGCGTCTGATCAAAGTCTACACTGTTTGCCTAATATTGGATCATGGGCACAAATGGGTTAAGATTAAAATCATTTACAAAGTTGCACGTCATGTAATTATCGTCTACCATAATCCAAGAGTTTAATTGGACAGGTCTTACAGGATATTCTTTGAGCGTCATCCATTTTGGAGCAAGATCAGATGCCGAGCTATTCCTCATCTCTTATGGATCCGAAATGTTTGTAACCTTTTATTTATCTCCCACCCCACTAAAGAAAATAGTTTCACTTTGTTTGTTCAGGCCTTATCACTGAATGTCCTCATTTATTTCCCCGTCATAGGTGTGTCAGGTTCGGGGAACAATCCTCCGCCACACCTTACCAAGTTATGCATTGCATAATTGCATACATATGTTTACAAAGATGTTTTATTTACATTGACTAAGGTCTATACAATTTTATTTCTTAAATTGCAAAACAAAAAAGTACAGAAGAAAAAAAACACACAAAAAATCTTCAGCCTGACCACGATGCACCGCTGCTTAGTGAACTTGATCTTTGACCTTCACCTCTAGGGTCAACTTAAAAGTTTTGCGTTAAAGTATGTTATGAGCAAACGATTGCACATATGGTCACGAAACTTCATATGCTGATTCGCCTAAATGAGTAGACCACGATACACGGCAGTGTTGTGACCTTGACCTTTGACTTTTGTGTAGGGTCAACGTTAAGGTTTTGCGTTAAAGTATGTTCTGAGCAAATGACTGCACCTACGGTCTGGAAACTTCATACGCTGATGCGCCTCAATGAGTAGACCACGATGCATTGCAGTTTGGTTACCTTGACCTTTCACCTTGACCTATAGGGTCAACGTTAAGGTTTTGCGTTAAAGTATGTTCTGAGCAAATGACTGCACCTACGGTCACGAAACTTCATATGCTGATGCGCCTCAGTAACAGTTTGGTTACCTTGACCCATGACCTTGACCTTAAGGGTCAACATTAAGGTTTTGTGTTAAAGTCTGTACTGCGCAAACGACTGCACCTACGTTCACGAAACTTCATATGCTGATGCGCCTCAATGAGTAGACGACGATGTACCACAGGCTGTTGACATTGACCTTTGGCCTTGACCTTTAGGGTCAATGTTTAGATTTTGCGTCTGTTCCTTGCAGGAGGTGGGCTTCGTAATCTTTGATAACACGTTCTGGTGTTTTAAATAGTTAAGTCCTAGCTTAAAATAATCCGACTGATTGGGGTAGTGGACTGTTCCGACGAAGTTTATTGTATACATATCAGGTCTGCCATAAGTTGATCTTGAAAAATCCTATTTCCAAATTTTCTTTTTTTCAAACACGATTACTTAAAACAGGTTGAAAGTAAAACAGAATGCACCTTAAGGCGCATTCTGCTTCACCTTCCAACTACTTTAAGCTACCATCTGCTAGGATAAAAATCCGAAGATTTCGGAAAAATCCGGAGAAATGTCAGCACTGACATACGAGTTGTATTATTTAAACTAATATTATATGTTTATATAGACGACTGGCACCCATTTACAAACCACACAAAATGATTTTAGGACCAAATTTTGTTTTCAGTATTTTATGGTGCGTTCTGTTTAACTTCCAACCTACTTTAGGTGATAAGCTTTCAGAACTATAAACATGCTGTAGGGTAAAGGGTTAACGGGTAAATTCATTTCTATTTTAACATTGCCTATTCAGTACTTTAAGAAGTGTATTAAACTGAGATAATAATGTGGCTTAACATCTAGATTTGACATTGAATTATTGCATACACGTAGTGTTACATTGAATACATTCACCTTGGAACTATCTGAAATAGATATATAACTTTAAAATTTCTGACTACAATATTTTGGAAATTTACAAACAAACAAATTCCCTGATTCACAGGATTCTGTTTGTTTTCTACAGTAAGGGATACGTTATTGTTACCCGTTTAAACGAAACAAAACGAAAATATAATATGACAAAATGAAGAAGAATACGACAGATGCTTTTTGATATTATAAATCTGAATGGCAAACAGTTTGGAGTCTGATCAGAAGCCGGATTCCAAACGATTTTACAAATGACGTATTTGTTAAGCATAAACGCAGTTATATATGGAAATTTTACATCAACCAGAGCTCATAAACATTAAAGAGTTTTTTGTTTCGTGACAAAGTAAACAAGGCAACCGTTCTAAGCGGTAAAACGAATGTGTAACCTAGTGCCACCGGCGAACTGATTCTAGGAACACTTACGAAACAGTTTGACTCAAACAAATTCCCACAAAAAAACGTTCTATTGACGTCAAACTTAGAGTAGGGTTATTTCATTTTCAGACAAGATGAAGACGACATATATACAGTGAAACCCCTCTAAACCGGACATGTGTTGGGACAACATAAATTTCCGGTTTAGAGGGGTTTCCGGTTTAGAGGGGTTTTAACCCATTACCCAATAGCTTGTTTCTAGTATGGAAGATAGCGGACACTTAAAGCATGTTGAATGTAAAGCAGAATGCGCATTCTGCTTTACTTTCAACCTGCTTTATTAAGTGTAGGAATAATTCAAAGGCGTAAAATGCGTATTAATGGTGTCACGGGGTAAGATAAGAAAGGGTTTGAAACGGGACCAAAGTTTTTGTTCGGTTTAGAGAGAATTCCTGTATTAAGAGGCTCCGGTTTAGAGGGGTTCCACTGTATTGCAATGCAAATGGAACAACCCTTATCCTTTTCAGCACATCCTGACTGGTTTAGCAAATGGTGAATATTCCAGTTGATTGAAACCCTCACATTATGGCACTCGCCAAGTTACACACATGATGCTAAGATTTCCGCCACACTTCCACTGCTATAATCATCTGTTTTAAATTTTTCGTCTGCATATATCTTTACAATTTGGATTATTGACAGTTTGACTGAAGAAGCGTCATAACGGGTATCAAAGAAATTGATCCAGAATAAACGCGGCGTCTGATCCGGATCGAAACTGTTTGCAAATTGTGTCTAAATTTCGTGCTCAGTACTATACGGTTCAATTTGACAATATACGAGGGGTGTTTCATAATTAATGCAACTAGATCAATAACTTTAATAATATAAGTGCGAAAAGCATGTGTGATACATCATTAGAAAGAGTCATTCTTCGCCTACAGAATTGTATAATGCACAGTAAAATCACATGACTAAACAAGTCACACCATGAGCCTAAATGACCCCAAGTCAAGGGCATTGGACAGTTTTTGTGTATTTTTGAGGTAATGTTTCAAACAAATTTTGATACTGCAATTACCATGACGGTTTTATTATTTGAAATAATTTTATGAAACTTTCGGTCAGATTAATTTAGACAATTATACACAAATTACGTGATTCAAAATTATATTATTATACAAAATGACAAAAATATAGGTAATATTTAACTCTTACTGAAAAAATCATAAAAAATGACACCAGTGTTATGTTCAAGAGGTTTTGTTGACATTTGACACATTTTGTTATATCAAACCATGCTATAAACGAAGTAATTGAAGCAGATATTTATTTTTTAAAATCAAATTATAGATATACGAATCTATAAAAATTTCATAGCGTTCGAAAAATCATGTCAACTTTTTTCATTGGCAAAATGAGAAATTTCATTTTTAATTTCATTTTTTTTAAAAGTGAGATTTAAAACAGCTGAGCCTTTTAATTGTAATGAAATCTTATTTATATTAAAATTCAGACATAAACTGATATATTTCAAAAACAAAGTATAGAACTTTTACTTTTAAAAAAGTTATTAGGTCAATAAGTAAAGTCCGAAAAGTGCTATTTTCTAGTGCCCTTGAGGAGGGGTCATTTAGATAAGTATTTTGATTTATCCCGTAATGTGATCTAATAGTGCATTATACCATCGTGTAGGTGAGAAATTTCCCTTTCCAACGATATATCACACATGCATATTACAATTATTATATCGAAGTTATTAATGGAGTTGCATTAATTATGAAACACCCCTCGTATAAGGTTTTACATTTGCAGGTAAGAAGTCTAGCAACTGTCTTACTCTGGGTACAAAGGTTATTTGCAAACAATTTAGATCCTGATCATACGCCGCGTCAAGCGGGGTCTGATTAGGCTCCAAACTGTTTGACACTCATTTCAATATTTCTGAAGTCAAGTAAGTGAATTTTAAATTTGGGAAATAAAATCAGACGACAATGTTTGCAAATTAATGACGTCATGGCCGTGAAGGGGTTAAAGCAATACATGTGTCTACAGGTTCCTGCACCATGGTTTCTATTGTAAACAAAATTGATCCGGCCGAGACGCCGATTGACAGTGAAACCCCTCTAAACCGTACATGTGTAGGACAACATAAATTTCCGGTTTAGAGGGGTTTCCGGTTTAGAGGGGTTTTAACCCATTACCCAAAAAATTGTTTCTAGTATGGAAGATAGCGCACACTTAAAGCAGGTTGAATGTAAAGCAGAATGCGCCTTAAGGCGCATTCTGCTTTACTTTCAACCTGCTTTAAGCTATCATCTATTAGAATATAGACATTTATTTATAATTATATTTCTTAAAGCGACTCGCAACCAGATGGTGCATTAAAAATAGTAATTTGTAAATATGTGTCAAACGCTTATATAAATGGTAAAGAATTAGTTTAGGATAAGAAATTCTGTTTAAAAAAATGTATTTCAATAAAAAAAAATATTGGTCTCTGGTGGGATTCGAACCTGGGGCCCGGCATTGGCGGACAGAAGGCAAAATAGAGGAAACCGCTTAGACCAATGGACCACGGAACTATCCGTTTAACTCGGATCGATTTAACGTATTTCAATGTGTAGCGATCGAAAGTGCATACAACTTCGTAATTCGGCTCGTGTTTATGTCTGAGCCCGTGTAGAGAAGCAAGAACAACAACTATACCGTCTACTAGTCGGTATAGAAAAACGATGGAAAATATCTAAAAATCTAAGATTCGGTGACGATTCTTGAGACTTTTTTTGGACTGATCATATTTTTTTAATGTCAGAAGCCAAATAATGCCACAAATTTGCTTTTATTTGAGTATTTTATTTTATTTTGACAAGTACACCATCCGGTTGCGAGTCCCTTTAAGTGTAGGAATACTTCAAAGGCGTAAAAATACGTATTAATGGTGTCACGGGGTAAAAATAAAAAAGGGTTTGAAACGGGACCAAAGCTTTTGTCCGGTTTAGAGAAAATTTCGGTATTAAGTGGTTTCGGTTTAGAGGGGTTCCACTGTAATCTCATCTGGGTCAAAACGAAACGCAAACGCATCCCAATAAAACGAAGAAAAAGACAACCTTTCGACAATTCTGACTATTCATGTTAATCTGTGTGGCAAACATTTTGGAGCCTGATCAGACGCCGGGTAACCCAGCGTCTGATCTGGCTCCAATATGTTTGCATTGGAAATAATAGTTTTAGAGTAAACGCGTTTAATGGGCAAGAATACCGTTTTCTCCGCTGTACTTATAGCGTTCTAAATGTTAACCCTTAGTCTATCATGGTACAGTGGAGAAACTGCTATTCTTTCCCGTTTAAACGCAAACGTACGCAAACGCAAAACACTAAAACGTAGAAAAGAACAACTTTTGGACAATTCTGATAATTCTTGTTTATCTTGGTGGCAAGTAGTTTGGAGCCTGATCAGACGCCGGGTTACCCGGCGTCTGATCTGGCTCGAAACTGTTTGCACTGCAAATAATAGTTTTAGCATAAACACGTTTATTGGGAAAGAATAACAGATTCTCCACTGTATCGTCTTCAGAAGAATCTATGTAGCTTTCGTCCGCAAACAAAAGTCACTGAATATTTATACATTTTTTAAATAAAGCAGCTTAAAGACGAGTGTAAAACAGTTTTAATCTGGATCCAACCTGTTTCAAATACCAGTCAGGGCTTGATTGGCAGGATTAAGGTCAAAGATACACATCTGTGCGTGCAGTTACGTGCATGTTGGGCAGTTGTAACCAGTTTGACTACATAATGAAGATGTATTACTTCTTTTTGAAATACAGCGCCCCCTCTCTACAATGGCACCCATTCGGAGACACAGATTGTGTGTGTTGT
The DNA here is from genome assembly GCA_922989275.2 of Gari tellinella. NCBI lineage: Eukaryota > Metazoa > Mollusca > Bivalvia > Cardiida > Psammobiidae > Gari > Gari tellinella. Next base: position 62,572,866 of record OV277858.1, read on the forward strand.
TCGGAGGGAGTCGTTATAGGGAGGGAAAATTAAGAATTGTCTTTCATTTGCAAATAGCTTTAATCCAGATCAGATGCCGCGTAACGTTATATGTAACTTTGAGAAAAAACAGCAGACGACCATTTTAAGCGTACGATATTGCAGCAGTAAAGGCATCCAGTTTAGGGAACTGCGACAAGTGTCGTGTAAGGCGGAAGTCGTTTTTGCGAGAGCGTTGCAGCGAGGGAACACAGTATTTATATTTATATGTTGTATATAAAAAAAAGAACTTAGCATGGGCGTCAAACAATTTGGAACCGTGTCTGCCGACTCAGAGTTGCTCGGCCAGAGGCTGTTCTGAAATCGTCGTGTTTGCATAATTATGTTAGTCAAGGCTGTCTCTACAATGCTGACTAAACACATTCAGAGGAACCCATCTAAACCGGAACCTCTTAATACCGGAATTCTCTCTAAACCGGACAAAAACTTTGGTCCCGTTTCAAACCCTTTATTTATTTTAACCCCATGTCACCATTTACATGTATATGCATTTTTACGCCTTTTAATTATTCCTACACTTAAGAAATATAATTATGAATACATTTCTATATTCTAGTAGATGATAGCTTCAGGCAGGTTGAAAGTAAAGCAGAATAGGCCTTAAGGCGCATTCTGCTTTACATTCAACCTGCTTTAAGTATCCGCTATCTCCAATACTAGAGACATTTGGCAATGGGTTAAAATCCCTCAAAACCGGAAACCCCTCTAAACCGGACATTTATGTTGTCCCCAAACTGCAGTGTTTTGGGGTCACCATTGCTTATCTGTAATGCAATCCTTCAGCAAGCACAGAGGGAGAGTTAATTGCAATATGCATGCATAAATTGGTTACAGTGGAGAATCTGTTATTCTTTCCCAATAAACGCGTTTACGCTAAAACTATTATTTGCAGTGCAAACAGTTTGGAGCCAGATCTGACGCCGGGTAACCCGGCGTCTGATCAGGCTCCAAACTGTTTACCACCAAGATAAACAAGAATTATCAGAATTGTCCAAAAGTTGTTCTTTTCTACGTTTTAGTGCTTTGCGTTTGCGTGCGTTTGCGTTTAAACGGGAAAGTATAACGTAAACAGATATGTGTTTGCACTCGTGTCTTGGCTCTCGTGGTTCAGTCATATGACACTACACACATAAAAAACATGGTATACAGTAACAACCCTCTAGTAGAACAAATTAAACTGAGGGCTACAGTGGAGAAAACGTTATTCTTTCCCGTTTAAACGCAAACGTACGCAAACGCAAAACAATAAAACGTAGAAAAGAACAACTTTTGGACAATTCTGATAATTCATCTTATATTGGTGGCAAACATTTAGGAGCCTGATCAGACGCCGGGTTACCCGGCGTCTGATCTGGCTCCAAACGGTTTGCAGTGAAAATAATAGTTTTAGCGTAAACGCGTTTATTGGGAAAGAATAACAGATTCTCTACTGTAGAACAACTTAAACAGAGGGCTAATTGATGGTATAATATACAGGTGACAGCTTAAAACAACGGGAAAGGAAATGAAAAGCTAGTAAAGGAGCTTTCTGTTTTACTTTCACTTTGCTTTAAGCAGTCACCTGTCTTAAACATAAAATAAGTAACATAATTTAGTGGTCGTTTAAGAGGGAGTTTACTGTATAATCTCAATCTGTATTTAGATATCTTACAACTTCTTTATTGTGATTTTAACTCTTTTATGTGCCATTTGCTCTTTTATGTGCCATTTGCACCTTATCTGTCAAGATAGCTCTCCAAAAGAGCTTATATTCATTGAATTATTCTTTCTGTGCTAATGAGTAGCACTTCATAGCTTACTTGTTAGTTCCAATGACAATACCCTATTACAGTGTTCCCTCCCTACAACAACCCCCTAACAACGACCCCTTCTTTACAACGACCCTTGCCGCAGTTCTCTTAACAAGACAATTACGTCTAACGCTTTTACTGTTGCAATATCGTCTGTTTAAAATTATCGTCTGCAGTTTTTCTCAAAATTACATATAAGTGAATAGTTTGATAGAATTAATATAATGACGAGTGACAAACAGCTTGAATTCAGATCAGACGCCGCATAATGTGGCGTCTGCTCTGGATTCAAGCTGTCTGCAAATGTAAGCCAACTCTAAATTTCCCCTCAATTTAACGACTCCCTCCGAACAACACACACAATCTGTGTCTCCCATGGGGTATCGTTGTAGAGAGGGAACGATGTAGTTAATCCATTACCCCATAGCCTGTTTCTTGTTTTGAAAACAGGTAACCCCTTAAAGCAGGTTGAAAGTAAAGCAGAATGCGCCCTAAGGCGCATTCTGCTTTACTTTCAGTCTGCTTTAAGCTATGCTCTGCTAGGATATAGAATATATTTCTTATGGAATATATCTATGAAGGTATAAAAGGGAAATACTTTCTACAGTAGAGGAATAAATTAAAGTCGTATAAAGGCGTATTTATGAGGTAATGGGTGAAATGAAAATCCCATCGTGTGGTTTTAAACATTGACGATTTATTAAAATCTGAGTGGAAAACATTTTGAGTCTGATCAAACGCCGAGTTACATGTGTAGTGTACTGGTATTTCAAGGTTGAAACGCGGTTCAGCTACGTTTTAATTTTGACATACGAGTAGGTTCGACATAGAAATCGCGCGTTCTCAAAATTCAACTGACACTCTGATATGTTCTACTTTATTATAGAACGTGAACACCTTCAAGCATTTAACGTGTTCCTCCATTGAAGAAAATATTCCACTTGATACAATCATGAATAAACAGCATAAGAAATAGTTTTTATATATTTCAGCAGATGGTAGCTTAAAGGCTAAAGCAGACAGAAAGTAAACCAGAATACTCTTTAATGTGCAATATGATTTACTTTCAATCTGCTTTAAGTTGTCACCTGTCTTAAAAACATGTCATGGGGTAAAAGTTTAACCCTTTCACTCTCAATGACGCTTTGAAGCGCGTTTGCAAACATTTTGGGTCCTGATCAGACGCCGCGTAACGCTGCGTCTGATCAGGACCCAAACAGTTTGACACTCTTATCGATATTTATTAAGTTATAAATACAACCTGAAATCTTACTTTGAAATGTGTCGTGTATACAACAATACTGAAGCAGACGACAATAAAGCGGTGAAGGGGTAAAGATCTCCCGAATTATTTGATCATGAAAGGGTTAACGGTGTTCACTTATCGCGGTTCGACTGTAGTGTTAACAGCAATACAAGGATTCAAACAGATGACAGTGTTCCCTATCTACAACGGCAGGGCTGCCATAAGTTGACATGAAAAATCCTAAGATTTCCAAATTTGCATTTTTCAAGTTTGATTTTACGAATCGTACCTTTACCCCTATCGTATGTTTCTAGTGTTGTTGAATCGTGACTACTTAAAGCAAGCTGGAAGTAAAACAGAATGCACCTTAAGGCGCATTCTACTTTACTTTCAGACTGCTTTAACTCTTTCCTCCCTGAAACTTCAAATAGACAATCCCAGTCTCCATTTTTGTCTACTCCATTTCTGAATTTTAAGGGTTGTTTTTGTCAATGTTTTGCATTATGTGAAACAGTGAAGACCCAGATGTATTCACTATTTGCATAGGACATGTGCACTTTTAACATGTATACTGTTTGAAAAGGACGCCTTTATGCGGGACTAGGGCTCAAAGGGTTAAGCTACCATATACTAGAAAAAAAATCCGGAGATTTAGGAAAATTCCGGAGAAATGGCAGCCCTGCAACGGCCCTCCCAACAACGATACACTCCTTACAATGACCTTTGCCACTCTTCCCCCAAACAAGACAATTATTTCCAACCTATTCACGACTGCAATGTCGTCTGCTTAGAAGTGTCGTCTGTTGTTTATTCTCAATTTTACATAAAGGACATTTCGACAGAAAAAACTAAATAACGAGTGACATACAGCTTGACTCCAGATCAGATGCCGCGTTACGTGGCGTTTGATCTGGATTCAAGCTGTTTGCAAATATACGTCAATTTCCCTCTCTATAACGATTTGCTCCGAACAACGCACACATTTTTGTCTCCCTTTGGGTGTCGTTGTAGAGAGGGAACGCTGTATATCGGGGTTAGATACAGTGGAGAATATGTTATTCTTTCCCGTTTAAACGCAAACGTACGCAAACGTAAAGCGCTAAAACGTAGAAAAGAACAACTTTTGGACAATTCTGATATTTCATGTTTATCTTGGTGGCAAACAGTTTGGAGCCTGATCAGACGCCGTGTTACCCGGCGTCTGATCTGGCTCCAAACTGTTTGCACTGCAAATAATAGTTTTAGCGTAAACGCGTTTATTTGGAAAGAATAACGTTTTCTCCACTGTAGCTGATTTCTACCTTGTTTGCAAAAACAGCACCATAGTGCGATTGGTTCTTTGAGATTTGGTCATTATTCACTGGGAAATAGGCATATCAATTGTGTCCACTAACTCACATTTACTACTTAACGGAAACAGCTTGAGTGTTCCGTTCAATGAATAATGTATATGTACTCTTGCATGGAAAGGTTTGGTATGGTTGTAACGTACATGTGCAGCGGGCAAGACGGAATTCTTTCCAATTTATAAAACAAACTGAACCCCGGACGCAATTCAATAAAATGTAAAAAAATATATATAGCATATTTCTGAAAATATTGATGATTAATTTGTTATGGTTGAGTATAATTGTTAAGCACACGCTCAGTCATTGGGAAATAATAACATATTCTCTAATGTATGTACTGTACATTTTATGAATGACATAACTGGTGAGATAAGGGCAAAAAGGTTATTGGGAAAGAATAACATATTCTCTAATGTATGTACTGTACATTTTATGAATGACATAGCTGGTGAAATAAGGGCAAAAAGGTTATTGGGAAATAATAACATATTCTACACTGTATGTACTGTACATTTTACGAATGACATAACTGGTGAAATAATGTCAAAAAGGTTACTGGGAAAGAATAACATATTCTCTAATGTATGTACTGTACATTTTATGAATATCATAGCTGGTGAAATAAGGGAAAAAAGGTTATTGGGAAATAATAACATATTCTACACTGTATGTACAATAACATAACTGGTGAAATAAGGACAAAAAGGTTATTGGGAAAGAATAACATATTCTCCACTGTATGTTTTCTGTACATTTTATAAATAACAAAACTGATGAAATAATGACAACAGATTATTGGGAAAGAATAACATATTCTACACTGTATGTACTGTACATTTTATGAATAATATAAATGATGAAATAAGGGCAAAATGGCGATTCTTTGATTAGTGTAAATCTTATTTCCGAATCGCTGTTTTTCAAGGTACTTGTGATATACATTATAAATAATTAAATTATTAAAACGTATCTACGGATATGGAAATATTGGTTTGAAAGTACAATGTACATAAAAGGCATGCTCATATGTCATTCATTGAAGTATCATTGCTGCTTGATTGCGTTATTGTTTATTTAATTCCATTATGTATGGACTGTAAAAAATTCACTAGATAAGAACACTGCTTAACTATTTAACTACGGGAGGCAATATGACCTGAATGTAGTGAAATAAACACTGAAACAACAAATTGCTGTTTCAGGCCTGCCATTTCTTCGAATTTTTTCTAAGTCTTCAGATTTCTATCCTAGCAGCTCGTAGCTTAAAAACAGGATGAAAGTAAGGCAGAATGCGCCTTAAGGCGCATACTGCTTTACTTTCAACCTGTTTTAGGCATACATGTGTCTTCAAAACAAGAAACAGACTATGGGGTAAAGGTAACGATAAGTAAAATTGCGTCTGAAAAATTCAAAATTTGAAATCTTAGGATTTCTACGATTTCTGCCGCCGTACTGTTTAACTTCAACTTATTATACAATGCCATATAATACTCCAACATGTACACGCGTTGATGTAAAATATATATGTCTTCCTGATAAACTTAAAAACGAAAAATAACAAAACAAAACGGAATATTAACGATGTAAATAAATAAGAAAGGTTTGTATAAACTTAATTTTCTTTTGTTGAAATTAAAATATATGAAAGTAAATCCAATATCACTTTGACAGATCATACAAAACCATGTAATGCTGCACTGTTTTGAGTTTCCGAAAGTAGCTGAGATCGGTTACAGCTTAAAAGCATATTCGAATAGATCTACTTCAATGTCACTTTGAAAAGGTGGTTTTTTCAAAGCGGGTCTATATAATATATATACTCTTTTATTAAACTTTTCAGTGATTTTCAACATCTATGATAATATGAGTACACGGCAGACAATATGTAGAAAATAAACTATAATCTAACTGAAAAGAAGGGTTAACTATCTGTACATTTAGTACTATGTACAATTGTTTTAGACACAGTCTGTTGTATAGTATTGTGACGCGTTTTGTCTATGTCACTGCAATATGTCAGACACGTTGCAGATATTCTTAACAGCATGTTCATTGAGCAATAACTTGATCTGTTAGCAAATTTGGTAAGGTATCAATTGCAATTTACCTGTAGTGATTAGAATGTGAAATGATCAGATTTTAAAACAATGTTGTTACAGTTGTATAAACTCATGAACAGAGCAATTATCTACACTACTGTATTTGACAACAACAATAAATTTTGACAGTCTAATGAGTCTTATATATTATGATATTTATTGACTATTTTAATGTTTTAGAAGTTTTCCTTTGCAAAAGATATCATAAGGTAATTAAAGATATATAAAATTGTTTATATCCTGTCTACATTTAGACCGAAAATCAAAAAAGAAATAAAAGATCATTACCTATCTAAGTAGTTTTTGGCCAAAAGTAATATTAATGATAGATCTGATAACGATAAAACAGTAAAAATATCTATGGAGTTTACTTTAGGATCGTTTTACATAAAATCACAACACGATATCTCTATCATAAACTAATCGTCTGAATGAAATAAAAATCTGTTCTTATTTATTAAAATTATTGAATGTGATATTAAGTCGAGTGTCAAGTAGTTTTTCATTTACCATATTACGCGACAAATGGCCTGGTTGTTTGAAAGCATTAGCCAAGTCGCATTTGATATGACAATGGTTTTGAACCCATTCACCGCCAAAATTTGTCGTTTCCTTCAACTCTTTCCTCGTCCAATTTCTTGTCAGTTTTAACCCGTCGACTACCATAATATCGTCAAGTATAATACTATATATATATGGTCTGCTCTTTAGCTAAAAGTCAGATTTATGACAAAATTAATGAATTATAAAATTAGTTATCATTCGCATATCCATTAAGTTTTCAACTTACATGACAATTTCGGCACACCATTTGTGTGCCGAAACTGTCATGTAAGTTCAAAACTTGGTGTGCCGAAACTGTCATGTAAGTTAAATACTTGGTGTGCCGAAACTGTCATGTAAGTTAAAAACTTAATGGATATGCAAATGGAAACTAAATTTATAATTGAATAATAATTATGCTATCCTGATGAATTTCTTTCGTGAACTTAGAAAATTCAAAGTATATATATAGTATAAAATATCGTCAAACACGGCGTCTGATCAGGATCCAAACTATTTACAAAGTGGAGTGTCTTCGCCAACAGTAGCGAAAATGTTAATACAGGTTGAGAGTAGCAGTGATCTTTCAGTTCACATAAACAAGCCTTGTCCATGACAACAAGCACCATATCGCGTGCTACACGGTCGGGATTACGCGCTCGTGAAGAGTCTATGTGACGTAAATGTTTCCCTCCGGAAGCACAAACAACATGTCCGCCATATCGATCAAATCCCTGCTCTTACAGTGTAGAAAACGTTATTCTTTCCCAATAAACGCGTTTACGCTAAAACTATTATTTCTATTACAAACTGTTTGGAGCCAGATCAGACGCCGGGTAACCCGGCGTCTGATCAGGCTCCAAACTGTTTGCCACCAAGATAAACATGAACTATCAGAATTCTCCAAAATATGTACTTTTCTACGTTTTAGTGTTTTGCGTTTGCGTTTCGTTTGCGTTTAAACGGGAAATATTAACGTTTTTCTCCAATGTAACCTTCTGCACACTTGATGAACGTGTGGTAACTGTTGCAGACATTTTAGATACAGATGACACGCCGAGTAACTCGGCACCTCATCTAGCTAGATCCAAACTGTATAACTTGCTGATGATATTTTATCAAAGAAAATACGGATAGGTCAACGCTCATGAATATTAAACAATACATTTTGCAGACGCCAATTACAATTGAAGCAGACTAAAGGTTAACTAGTATCGTGCTAGAACAATGTCTGCTGAAAATTTGTCATTTGAAAATTGTTTTATGTTTGGTTGTGATGTTTTGTCCGTTTCTGTGGAAAAAATATATTTTAGAGTTATTTTGGCGGGTAATGGTCAGACGCTGTGTTACCTTCTATCAAAACCGTTCAACCCTATCAGACAATTCTTATTAAGGTACATGTACAGTGCTACCTCCCTGCAACGGCCCTCACAACAACGACTCCCTCCTTACTACGACACTTGCCAAAGTTCCCTAAACAGGACAATTATGTCTAACGCTTTTACTGCTGCAATATCGTCTGCTTAAAGTTGTCGTCTGCTTTTTTTCTCAAATTTCATAATGAACATTTTGACATAAATGACGAGTGACAAACCACTTCTTGAATCCAGATCAGACGCCGCGTCAGGCGGCGTCTGATCTGGATTCAAGCTCTTTGCAAATGTGAAGCATTTCCCTCCCTTTAACGACTCCCTCCTCCGAACAACGAACACAATATTTGTCTCCCATTGAGTGTCGTTGCAGAGAGTGAGAGCTGTAATAACAATGATCGTCTGTTGCAAAACACCGCTTCGATTATGCATCTTTTCATTTGTCATTTAACCCTTTCATGATCAAATTATTCGGGAGGGTTTTACACCTTCACCTCTTTCTTGTCATCTGCTCAAGTATTGTTTTCTGCAAGACACGTTTCAAAGTTAGATTTAAGGTTGTAGACTTAATAAATACACGTATCGATAAGAGTGTCAAAACGTTTGGGTCCTGATCAGACGCCGCGTTACGCGGCGTCTGATCAGGACCCAAACTGTTTGCAAACGCGTTTTATGGCGTCATTGAGAGTGAACGGGTTAATTGTGAGAATATATTATTCTTGCCCAATAAACACGAGTGTTCTTTAACAATTAGATTTGTCATTTGCAAACAGATTGGAGCCTGGACAACTGCCGAGTAACTTTTGTGTTTTAATAAATCGTCAACAGTTGTAAAAACTTGTCATTTTCCAATTAAAGTGTTCCCTCCCTACAACGGCCCTCCCAACAGCGATTTCCTCCTTATAACGACCCTTGCCGCAGTGTCCTAAACAGGACAACTATGTCTAATGCTTTAATTGCTGCAATACATTTTACTAAGAAAAATAACTTCACCAATAGGGGTGTCAAAAAGTCAAAACAGTTAGGTCTTCTCCACTGAAATTGCAGAACCAAATTGTCAGTCTACATGTACAAAAGGTGTATCAAGTATATATTTCAAGAGATATATAAAGACAAGCATCAAAAACGTCAAATGGCTATTGAAGCGTTTAGTTACGTGACAACGTTGGCGAGAAGGCTATTGAAGATTTGTTTTAGCATGTTTAATTATTAAACTACATATTTTGCTATGTTTAAAACCAAAATAAAACACTTTTAGTAGAGCCCATTTTGTACCGAAATGAGATGATAACATTTTCTTTGAAAGAAAGCACTCATCAAATTAAGTACATAACATTTATGGTGCACATTGAGCATTGATAACCTTTCGTCCAGAATAATAAATTATTCTCCTACTGTGTATATATATCTAGCCATTTCGCTCTCAATGCGCTTAAAAGCGCATTTGCAAACAGTTTGGATCCTGATCAGACGCCGCGTAACACGACGTCTGATCAGGATCCAAACTGTTTGATACTCTTTTTCGAATTTCTTCAGCCTTATTTTTAAACTTTGAAACGACATTGCTGGCAACAAAATTGAAACAGAATGGGTAAAATTCTCACGACAAAGTTGGCAGTGAAAGGGTTAGTATCGTCAAGTCGTGCTTGACACGAAAAGGGTTAAGTTGGAAAAGTTATTCAGACGTCTGACTGTCCCTCCTTAAGGAAACGGTTCATTTTCTTAGTTTTTGTAAGAGATGATGTTCTCCGCCAAGTATAGGTGGAGCGCGACTAAACGATATAGTTTGAGGGGGCGTAGCCCCCGAGAACAATGTCGTTTAATCGCGCTCAACCATGGTCTAACCTATTAAGCACTGGCTTGGGCTCAAGGAAAATAAGAATTGACAATACCTTTCGTTTCTGCTTTTTGATTTAGATGAAAAAAAGTCATTTTATTTGTAATATTTTACAAAACTGGAAAGGTTATTGAGACATTAAGCATGCTTTAACACCAACACAAATATATCTTACTGAAGCACTATAAGTTTATGTAAGCACACTTCATTAGCAAAAAAAGTGATCTAGAACTATTTGTAACTTGGTATAGTCCATTTGAAGTTTTAGACATCAATGAGCTAAATCTTTCTTTGAAATAGTTTAGGCAAAATTTTTAAAGCAGTCTAATGATAATTGTTAGTACTTAGACTTGTCCAAAACTTGCCATTTTTAATGCGTTTGCGTTTCTTTTGCGTTTAACCCTTTACATCATCGCCTGTTTCTAATCTTGAAGATAGGTGACCATTTAAAACAGGTTGAAAGTAAAGCAGAATGCGCCTTAAGGCGCATTCTGCTATACTTTCAACCTGCTCTAAGCTACCATGTGCTAGGATATATACAATGTTTCTTACAATACATGTTCATAACTGTATAAATTGGAAATATTTCCTTCAGTGGAGGAATCAATAAGAGGCGTAAATTATTTATTTATAGGGGAATGGGTTAAACGAGAAATAATACTGTCTTATTCACTGTATGTTCGTTGCAGGTGATCGGAAGTGGATCTACGACTTACCCTTGAACGTTCTCCTGCCCAACACGCCCCAATACATCACGTATGAGGGCTCTCTGACCCAACCAGAGTGCCAGGAAACAGTTACTTGGGTTATTTACAATAAACCTATTTACATCCTTAATTCACAGGTAAGCTTACAACATATATAGTAGAAACTCTCCGTTACAACCATTAAAAGGAGACTAATTGCTTGTATTAACGACATGTGGCATGTGGCAGTTTAAAGCAAGGTGAAAACAAATGTCTCTTTAGAAGCTTTTAGTTATACTTTCGTTTTTCGTTAAGCCGCCAGCCTTAAACACCAAATATTTAATATAACTTCGGCCTAAAATCAAAACCTCTTGTAGTCAGTTTTTTAAGGTTTTACAGGAGAGACGTTTTTTTGTCTAGCTGTTTCAAACAGTGACAAAATCTCTGTAAAATGTATAATTAAGATATCATACTATAATATGCCATTTACTGATTTTTGACTAAGTACAAAGGATAATTGAGTAATAATTTAATTATTGTTAAATACGACTCTTTGACATCACTTTAACACATATATAGCATTGCATTAAAAGACGTAAGTATACATATATGGGCTTTGATGTAAAATGGACGTGTCTCGTTTTAAGAGCTTATACGAATGAAATAGGAATTTAATGATTGAGGATAAATATATCTTACAAAACTGTAATCCTTAGTGCTACGGTGATTTTTTCAGCTCGAAGAATTACGGCTTTTAATGAGAGAAAGTGGGCATCTATTACTTGGAAACATCCGTCCTTCTATGCCAGTCAATAACAGGCTTATACGAACTAATATCAGTTACCGGCCTAGGGTAAGTACATGTACATTACAATCAGTTTACTAGTGAACCATACATGTGTCCTTTACAACAGTGTACTAGTGAGGCATACATATGTCATTTACTAACAGTGTACTAGTGAGGCATACACGTGTCATTTACAACAGTGTACTAGTGAGGCATTCATATGTCATTTACTAACAGTGTACCAGTGAGGCATACACGTGTCATTTACAACAGTGTACTAGTGAGGCATACATATGTCATTTACTAACAGTGTACTAGTGAGGCATACATATGTCATTTACTAACAGTGTACTAGTGAGGCATACACGTGTCATTTACAAACAGGGTACTGGTGAAACAAACACGTACCATTTACTAACAGTGTACTAGTGAGGCATACACGTGTCATTGAAAAACAGGGTACTGGTGAAACAAACACGTACCATTTACTAACAGTGTACTAGTGAGGCATACACGTGTCATTTACAAACAGTGTACTGGTGAAGCATACACGTTTCATTTACAAACAGTGTACATACTGATCAGCTCCTTTACAACTGCTTTGTTGGCCATATTGCAATATTTTAAATATTTTTTTCTTCTAACCACAGCACGAAAAAATTAACTTACATTTGACGATTTCGTCTCTCTCTGGAGACGTCATCTGAAGTGCCTAACTGCACGCTTTTGTCATGCTCGACGATTTTCGCCACTTTCCGTGGATGTGGCGAAAACCTGGTCGTAGACCCTCGAAAGCTGGTGGGCCCCCTCGTCTCGATTCATAACGTCCTTATTCACTAGTATGTGTATAGCCTCCCTCTATACACATAAGAGTGAATAAGGAATTCGGGAAAATTCCGTAATTCCGGAGAAATTTAAAAAAATCCGAAGAGTTCGGAAAAATCCGGAGAAATGGCAGTCCTGAATTTATAATCTAATTGTGCAAAACCACAGGTACTTGACACATACTTTATTATCTATTACCCCCCCCCCTTTTTTTTAAAAAAAAAAAAAATTTTTTTTTTTTTTACTATACTTCTATTATAGATACAAGGTAAACAGCGCAATTCAACACCTAGTCTTTACTATCGACTTAAGCTGATGCTAAAATAGACTCGATCGCCGATATTCTCTTGTGGTACCCTCGGGAAATGATTAATTTATCAATATCTACTTTTTATTTCATCAAATTCCGTCAAATAACGCCACAGTATGTGAATTATAACGAAAATAAGCATCAAAAAGTTTTCTGTCGTTTTCATGGTACATAGCAACGAATGTACATGTAGGGGTGATCTGTTATTTGTCCACAATAAACGGCCTATGCCACTGGAACTTTCACCAAATATTATAAATCATCTTTAAATTAAATATTATCAGTTTTATATAATTTACATAGAATGCAAAATTAAAAGAAACTTTACCTGTTTAATTTTGACCAATGAGATCGCTCCGTTCATTCAATTCATTCCGGTATTCAAAATGGCATTCACAATGAAATGAGTCTTTCACTTGTCAATTTCATGCCAAATTACATGTATATTTCATATAGCTGATAGTGAAGAGGGTCATGTTCCGACACAAACGCGTTTGCTCTAATGAAATTAGGTGAAAGTTCCAGCCGTAAAGGCCGTTAAATGTGCAAACCGACTAGATTACCCCTTATTTTGGGCAATAAATTCTGTACCAAGAGAACGACATAAAACTTTTTGATACAAATTTTCGTTATAATTCACGTACTGTGGCGTTATTTGACGGAATTTGATGAAATAAAAAGTAGATATTGATAAATTAATCCTTTCCCGAGGATACCACAAGAGAATATCGGCGATCGAGTCTATTTTAGCATCAGTTTAAGTGGATAGTAAAGACTAGGTGTCGAATTGCGCTGTTTACCTCGTATAATAGAAGTATAGTAAAAAAAAAAAAAAAAAATTTTTTTTAATGGGGGGGGGGGGGGGGGTGTTAATAGATAATAAAGTATGTGTCAAGTACCTGTGTGCAAAACCAACAAAGATTGTCTGTGGAAATATAAATGTCGATTGAGTTTCGCTGATAAGCGACAGTGCAAACACTTAATGTACTTGTGTCATTAATACTATAATCATGTACAATACAATAAAACATAACTATCTATTACGACCACTAAATTGCGTTTATTATTAGGTGCAAAACTTAAGGCAGGTGACTGCTTAAAGCAAGGTCAACGTACATGTAGATCAGAAAGCTTCTATAGTAAGGAGTTTTCTGTTTTACGTTGACCTTGTTTTAAGCTGTCACTTGTCTATTAGGCAGTCAATTATCCTACTTTTTAATGGTCTTAATAGAGGGTTTTCTACTTGTTACATTACTTTCTTACATTGCAGACAAAAGCTTGCTCCACGGCGAAAGAGGTATTTTACGAAGGTAACAGCATACAATTAATACATAAATACATACAGTACTCTCTCACTACAACGGCCCTCCGAACAACGGTTCCCTCCTTAGAACGATCATTGCCGCTGTTCCCAAAACATTATAATAATGTCCAACCTTTTCTAGGCTGCAATATAGTCTACTTAAAATTGACGCCTGCTGGCTTTCTCAAATTTACGTGTTAGGCATTTTGACAGAAAAAAAACATACTGATGAGTGTCAAACAGCTTGAATCCAGATCAGACGCCGCGTTACGCGGCGTCTGATCTGGATTCAAGCTGTTTGCTAATGTAGCCGATTTCACTCCCTATAACGGCTCCCTCCGAACAACGCATCTAATGTAAGTATCCCATTGGGTGTCGTTGTAGTGAGGGAGCGCTGTAAAATATTATATAATTATGATTCCTCAGTTTCCGTAACACATTCACTGCCATACAATACCGTCTACTCGCAAACACATTGTCGGCTTTTATTTCTAAAGTTTAGAATTTTAGGCAGCTTGCCTTATAAATAACAGTATTTATATGGTTACCAAACAGTTTGGATCCTGATCAGATCCCGCGTTACTCTTAACTCATTGCGTGTGTTAATGTCGTCGAGCTTCGCCCTGGAGTTGTTAAGATATTTATGACAAAAACGTTCAAATACATTATAGATATATGTATATATAGTTACATGGTTACAAGGGGGTAACAATACGGCACTATATTGTTATATTGCAATACGTCTCTTGGCAATACGTAAATTGCAATACAGTATTTCCGTATTGCAATATTCTATATATTATTTGAGCACATACAAGACGGATTGTCCTGTTAATTTGAATGTTATACTGTGGCAACTATAACATTCACAGATAATGTATATGTTAATTTGGACCCTCCCTTGTACTTAAAGCCTTCATTTTATTCTTTGAATGCTATAAATAAGTTTTCAATGCTAATTTCTTTGAATGTCAAAGAACGCGTCAATTCTTACTGCGTTAATGTCTCCCCCACTGTGACAAATAGGATTTGACTGTTACTATATCTTGAATTTGATAAATTGTTTTTTCTTTATTTCAGTTAACACAATAAAACCTAGGAAGGGCAGATAGAGACAGAAAGGGAGAGATACTTCTGAGTCAAGGGTTTTCTCCCCTGGAATTGTCATGACTATACATGGCTATACGTACCATGTTGATGTACATGCACTGATGATATATGCAAGAAAGCTCGAGTCATGCAATCTTGTGATACTAATATAGAAGTGATTAGTTGTGTAATAGAAGTGCCGTTAACTGAAACACTGAGTCACGCCACGGGGTAAATAACGATCTGACGTTATTTACCCCATTTGTGCCCACGATCCCAAATATGGGACATAGGTAAACAGTGTAGACTCTGATCAGACGCCGCATTATGCGGCGTCTGATCAGAGTCTACACTGTTTGCGGATATGAATTTCAATATAAAACAAACTGAAAATGAAACATTTGACCAGGCATCCCTTTGATAAAAAATGGACTAATACAATATATAAACATGGAAGAATCCACTGGGCGCAAATGGGTTAACAGTATAGGCAAATACCAATCATGGCGTTTCCAGCGAGGCGGCTAGTGTGGATATGCACTGCTGTATAAGACAAAAAATTGAATGATAAATGAATACAGTGCTCCCTCTCTACAACAAGACCCAACGGGAGACAAAAAGTGTGTGCGTTGTTCGGATGGTGTAGTTATAGGGAGGGAATATTAAGACTTGGTTTACATTTGAAAACAGCTTGAATCCAGATCAGATGCCGAGTAACGCGGTGTCTGATCTGTTTGTCACTCGAACTGTTTGTCACTCGTCATTGTATTTCTTCTGTCAAAATATGCACTAATATATAATTTTTAGACAAAAGAGCAGACGACACATTTAAGCAGACGATATTGCAACAGTTCAAGTGTTACACATTATTGTCTTGTTTGGAAAACAGTGGCAAACATTGTTGTAAGGAGTGAGTGGTTGTTGGGAGGATCGTTGTAGGGAGGGAGCACTGTATAATATAAATCCTCGTCACATGCAGCGGGGAAGATGGCGTGGTGTTATTAGTGTTTTCTTCTGACTTGGCCGAGTTATTTTTAGATTGGAACATTCTAACACTTTAAAAGGGATGAGTATCGTACTCGACGATTGCCCTACAGCCAGCAAGAGATACGGATAACTGTATTTATTGTGCGCAATGTACAGTACAGAAGACATTATTCTTTCCCGTTTACACGCAAACGCAATTCACTAAACTGTGGAAATTTACTTTAAAAAATGTCTTACTATCTTTTTAATCTGAGTGGAAAACAGGTTGGAGCCTGATCAGACGTCGGGTTACCCGGCGTCTGATCTGACTCCAACCTGTTTGCAATGGAAATAATAGTTTTAGCGTAAATGCGTTTATTGGAAAAGAATAACATATCTATAAAGTTAGCGCATCGGTCTCGTGCTGCACGACGTTCATGCAAGTAGGAAAGTGTACGAATATATATCCTATGTCACCTTGCTTGCCTATTTACCATTTTAAACTATTCTGTTCTAAAAACAACTCGGCCATGTCAGAAAAATCGGATACTGATATTACCTGTATTCGTGTTTGTGCTGAAATAATCAAGTATTTAGCCAGCAGTTTAGTGTATGATCATATCCCGAGAAACTGGGTGTCTCACTAGGCTCTAAAATGTTTGCCAATCAAATTAAATATTTGAACCCTAGTCACGCATATATGCGTCATTTGCAAAAGGCGTATATTTGAGGAGTAAATTTGCCCTATGCAAACAGTGTAGTGAAGATCTACACTGTTTGTCATTTTGACATCTATTATAAAAACTCAACCATAATACATGTAGTCAAAAATAGACTAGAATAAATTCAAAATTAGAATTGTCCATTTGAGGTTTCAAGGAGGAAAGGGTTAAAACAACTTGTCAACGTTTTCAATAAATGGAATGTTTTGCATCTCATTACATTGTGTTT
Source organism: Gari tellinella (assembly GCA_922989275.2). Lineage (NCBI taxonomy): Eukaryota > Metazoa > Mollusca > Bivalvia > Cardiida > Psammobiidae > Gari > Gari tellinella. Next base: position 62,590,056 of record OV277858.1, read on the forward strand.
ACAGTGAAACTCGCTGATAACGAAGTCCTTGGGACCATCTGATTTTTGTCGTTATAAACAAACTTCGTTATACCAGGTCAATGTTTACTATACGTTAATTAGAGGTGGGGAATACATTTTATTTTCTTATATCCAATATTTCGTTACATCTAATTTCGTTATAAGTGAACTTCATTGTAGTTTCGTTTTACCACCAGGGGACCGTTTCATAAAACTTCGTACGACAAATTTTGTCGTAAGTCAAAACTTTAAAATACAAATGTACATTTAATTTCTTTTTTCTCTATCTAATCCTGTCTTGTGACATCTTTTTGTGTATCCATAGTGGTCGTTAAATAATGTAAAACAACAAATAAAAAGAAAGATATACCAGAAAACAAACAAGACAAGAAAGAACAAGGAAAAAGATAATTCAAGAGGTCTAGTCATGTTATCCTATGTAAAGGGTTTGCCCGTGGGGGGGGGGGGGGGGGGGGGGGGTCTCGTGTGTTCAAGAACCATCCTATAACACACTGCGATTAAACCAAAGAAAACAATTATAAACATCTTTGTGCACCCGAAGGACACACAAGAAAGAGAAGGGAGACAAATGATTCATATTGTGGTTGCGAGCTTTGAAATTTGTTCAAAGAAAGTGGGTTGGGCTATCGGTCTTGTTGTCATAGCAACCATGCGAATAATTTGATCATGAAAGATTGAAAGGGTTTACACATTGATCCCAGAACTTTCAAATGGACATTTCCAGTTTCAAATAAAGTATAGTAGATCTACGAGCGTATAGTCTAGTATTTGTTTTACAATATATTACAAAATGACAAAAAAATATTTAGGTACATTGTTTGTAAAAGACGAATATATCTGTCACTGTCAAAGAAAGGATTGAATAGCTGGTAGACACTTAGTGGGTCCTCTCCAAATAAAACCAATGTGTGTTTACATGTCACATTCATTCATTCAATGCATTCACCCATGACACTTAAAATGGACGAGTCCAGTTTCCAATAATATAATCCAATACAGTAAAGTCCATTCTGGATAATGTACTTGATTTTTAGTTATCACAAAACGGCAAATAGTGCAGACCCATGACAAGTGTACAAATCACATGTACGCTGTTTGCAAATGACGAGTTTACTCGCCCCTAGTATTTGTCGAAATAGATAAACAGATGAAAAAATTAGTTTTCATCTAAAATAAATTTGCAAATTTTGAAGCGCGTACTATTGTGGTAGGGCAATGGTAGTTTTCGAGGAGTGGGAGGTATAAATAATGTAAATAATCCAAAATGTGTGTAAATACATGTAATAGTGCTTTATAACCAAATCATAAAAAAGAAATAATTGTAAGTGTCTAAATGCTACGACACGTGTTATGAATTCAATGTTTGAAGGAAATGTTTTTTCTCATGTACATGTTGTCCAACAGTGGCGGTAAGATATTATAATTTCCCATGTAATCCGTTACCGACTGGCCTGTTTCTAGTTTTGAACACTTAAAGCAAATTGAAAGTAAAGCAGAGTGCGCCTTCAGGCGCATTCTGCTTTACTTTCAGTCTATTTTAAGCACTTTCAGTCTGATTTAAGCTACTTTCAGTCATTCAGGCACATTCTGCTTTACTTTCAGTCTACTTTAAGCACGTTCAGTCTGATTTAAGCTACTTTCAGTCTGCTTGAAGCTACTATCTGATATAGAAATATTTATTATGGCATATCTATGGCTGTATAAAGCAGAACTTATTTCTTCAGTGGAGGTATAAATTACATGCGCTAACAGGCGCTTCTGTGAGTGAAAGGGTTAAACGGGAAAGAGTACATGTATAACGTCTGCCACACTGTACAGTATAGTTTGCTTACACATGTCGCCCAATAAAGTAATATTCCAATCTGTAATTGCAGATTACTGCCAATTGCAGGACCATAATACAGGACCATTCTACATTACTTTTGTCATGTGTTAAGAGATGTTACTTTTATTTAACTTATTATCCCCTGAATTTTCCAATGAACAATTCCAGTTTACAATAAAGGCTGGTCCATTTTAGACTATTTAGGGTTGTTTTTATAATATATTGCAATATGACAAACAGTGAAGTCCCTGATTAGAGGGCTCCTGCTGGAGCCCTCTAATCAGGGACTTCACTGTTTGCATTAGACAAGTGTACTATTCACAGGTACACTTTTGGTAAAGGACGGATGTATGCGTCACTAGGGCTCAATGAGTTAAATATATTAAAATGCATCTTAAGGCGTATTCTGCTTTACTTTCAGTCTGCTTTAAGATACTATCTTTAAAGCGCAATCTGCTTTAAGCTACAATCTTTTAGGATATAGAAATGTTCATTATGGTATATTCATGGCTGTATACAGCAGAACTATTTTCTTCAGTGGAGGTATAAATTACATGCGCTAACAGGCGCTTCTGTGAGTGAAACCTGTACGAAAAAGTACGCCTGGAACTTAGCAGGAATACGCCCGGAATCTTAAGCGTTTTCCGTCTAAGACTTGCAATAGAGAAAGAACAGCTCTTAGGGAGAATAGGGCTCGAAATATGCAAATTTTTTCCACCTAGTAAGGCGGAATCCTGGTAACTAGCAGGAAAATTGTCCACATAATTTTCCGCCTAAAAAAATCCCACTAAGCATATATGGAGAAAAATCCGCCTAATATTCACGGAAAATATTCCGCCTTAGAGCTCTTAGGGAGAATAGGGCTCGAAATATGCAAATTTTTTCCGCCTAGCTAAGCGGAATCCTGGTAACTAGCAGGAAAACAAAAAACCACCCAATTTTCCTCCTAAAAATTCCCACTAAGCTTACATGGAAAAAAGTCCGCCTAATATTCACGGAAAAAATCCCGCCTTAGAGCTCTTAGGGAGAATAGGGCTCGAAATATGCAAATTCTTTCCACCTAGTAAAGCGGAATCCTAGTAAATAACAGGAAAATTTTCCGCCTTAGAAAATCCATCTAATGTACAAATTTCCTGCCTAGCAAAGCAGAAACCTGCTAAATAACAGGAAAATTTTCCGCCTTAGAAAAAATTCACCTAATGTACAAATACTGCTCATATACATGAACTGAGTGACCATGTGTAAATGTTCCAGTTTACTATCATACTATGGTATACTTTCCAAGATATAGGTTACATTAAATGTCAAAGCCCGGAATATTTGGCTGGAAAACATTGGGACATTTAAGGCCTAAGTAAAACAAGTCTAATTATTAGACCATGCAGCCAGGTTGGGAAAAAATTACCTTTAAAATTAAGAATAACATCACTCTGTACTTACTTGTTCTAATTTATTTGAAACAAGTTCAATCAATCTTAAACATGATGTCATAATACAACTGAATAATTTGAAATCATCTAAAGTTCAAACTTGACCTTCCTATAATTATGAAATTTTGTCGACATTTTTGGAATTAACACTTTCCCTACCATTATCAAATAAACAGAGTTCCAGATAAGGAGAGTATTTCAAAAACTATAATCTTTGTTTCTGCATTAAACCCTATGGTGTAACTTCTCGTTAGAATCGTCTCTTCCAGACAATGCTAATGAGAAAATGTTGGATTTGTTCAGTTTACTCTCTAATATCTGTAGCCCTGATAAAGTCGACTTTGCAAACAGTTTGGATCCGTAATTGTGGTGTCTGATCAGGATCCAAACTGCTTGGCACTAGTAGCAATATGTATTTGGTCAGAATTCCTGAAATCTGACTTTGAAATGAATTTGCAAGTTATGATAATTTTTTATAAGGTGAGGGTGTATTGTCCAATAAGCTTTATCAGTTCAATCCTTTCATTGGCTGAATTTCAAGTATCACCATCCATAAAATTTTGACAAGAATTTTAGGGTAACTGTCTTTTGAGAACGTAAACACATAGTGAGGCTGCTGGCACCAAACCCATGGAGCTGTTGACTTGTTCATGATGGTTTCAGCATCTCCCTAGCCATGTCCAAATCATCATGTGCCTGCAAAATAAGTGTGTGTAGATAAGACATCTTGCAATGGTAATCCATTACCCAATAGCCTTTTTCTAGTTCTGAAGACAGGTACCAACTTAAAGCAGGTTGAAAGTAAAGCAGAATGTGCATTAAGCCTTAAGGTTCATTCTGCTTTACTTTCAGCCTGCTTTAACTTACCATCTGTTAGAATATAGAAAATATTTCTTATGATATATATTCATGGCTGTATAAATTGGAACTATTTCCTTCATTGGAGGAATATATTTAATTAATAACCCCATTATATATATATATGTAACCCTGTTTCTAGATTGGAAGATAAGTGACCACTTAAAGCCAATTGAAAGTAAAGCAGAATTGGTCTTAAGGCACATTCTGCTTTACTTTCAGCCTGCTTTAAGCTGTCATCTGCTAGGATATAGAAAATATTTCTTATGATACATATTTATAACTGCATAAATTAGAACTATTTTATCCATTGGAGGCTCTAATTAATGGCGTAAAAAGGTGTTTTATGGGGAATGGATTAGCCCTTTCCCCCATAGAAGCGCCTTCTAGTGCATCAAATTTATTCTTACCCTGAAGAAAATAGTTCCAATTACTGTACCATAAGAAATATTTTCTATATGCTAGCAAATGGTAGCTTAAAGCAGGCTGAAAGTAAAGCAGAATGTTCCTTAAGGCACATTTTGCTTTACTTTCAACCTGCTTTAAGTGCATGGTCACCTTACCTAAGGCTGTCTTCAAAACTAAAAACAGGCTATTTGGGGCAAAGGTTAAGGTGTAAAAAGGCATTTTTACACATGTGATATTTGCTAATAAGTTGCATCCTCAGAGCAGAATGCACCTTAAGCCACATTTTGCTTTACTGCCAGCTTGCTTTAAGCTAACAAATTCTGTTAGAATATTGAAAATATGTTTCTTATTGTTTATATTCATGGCTGTATAAATCGGAGCTATTTTCTTCATTGAGGAATATTTTTAACATATTCAACTCTAGTGATGAGTATACTCATCACACTTGTCCTATGCAAACAGTGTAGACCCTGATCAGAGGGCTCCTGGAGGAGCCCAATGATCAGGAGTCTTCACTGTTTGTCATTTTGATATGTATTATTAAAAGCAACCCTTAATAGTCAAAAATGGACTAGACTTAATTTGAAATTGGAATTGCCCACTAAGTTTCAGGGGTTAATGAGTTAAGACTGTGTGTTACTGTGAAAAAATGTGTATTTAAGAGGGAATTGGTTTAAACGTACATCCTGGTTTAATTCTGCCTGTTTGAAGCTATTATCTGGAAGGATATAGGAAATATTTCTTGTATCACACTTTCATAACTGTATAAATAATAACTAGTTTCTTTATTGGAGGAATGAATTGAATGTATAAAAAGTGCATCAATGGAGTAAAGAGTTAAACATGCATTTACTTCATTTTGACTTAGAGGAGTCAAATTAATTTTCTTTGACCTCATAATCATGTCAAACTTTTAGCAAATCTGCTTACACTTTTGTACATTGATACATAATCAATGTGCAAAATTCGAAACTTAGAAACTGCCACCAAGAAACAGTCTGACTCTAAAACTAACTAACTATCTGCTAGATCTACATGCTTCTAGAGCTATGAGTATTTTGATGTACCCATTACTTAAAACTATCAGAAGTTTGCTCTAATAAATACAAATGTAGCAAATGTAATTGCTTGTTGCATGTATAATTAGAATTTAGATCTTCTGATCTAGGCCGTGTGTTTACTCTCCATTAATGAACAAATAAACTTACCATTACATGTTTGGCCCGACAACTCTCTCAGTCATTATCACAATTTCCAGTATCTCTTGGTGGTTGCTGGTATCTGAAAGGTTAAAAGGTTGTTTCCTAAACATGTTGAGTTAAAAGTGAATAATCTTAAAATTTACCAATTATGACAGACATTGTGCCAGACAAAGGAAAATTACTTAATTCTTTAATTAAAATAAAAACACATAACTATATCATTTAATGTTTGCACAATAGCAAGAAAAACACTTCTCAAACATTTTCCAACCACCATAATAATCAAACAATGAAAACTTACCATGGTTTAAACCTTTTTCTTTCAGATGTTTCAAATGTGTTGCTAGTTCGGCCATTTTGTTGTTGTTGTAGTTTTCAAAAAGGGCTTGGACTAAAACAAGAGCAGATGAGCTGAATTGTGGGACCAGGCTGAAATTCCTCCTAACAAAATTATCAAAGATAAAAAGTCCGTCTAGTACAAGAGGCTAAGTTGAAATTCCGTCTAAGAAAATCTCCAGAAATTTTCAAAGACATTTTTTCCTGCTAACATTTAAAGTAAAGTTCTTTTTTCCGCCTTACCTACACGGAAAAAAATCTGGGTAACATTTTCCGTCTAATATTTTATCGTTTCCTGCTAAGATTAAGAGGAAAATTCAAATTCCTTAGGCGTATTTTCAAGAAATTCCATGTCCGCCTTATGATAGCAGGAAAATCTGATATTTTGCCATTTTCCGGGCGTATTCCGTCTAAGTTCCAGGCGTATTCCGCTTAATATTTTCGTACGGGTAGGGTTAAACGGGAAAGAGTACATGTATAACGTCTGCCACACTGTACAGTATAGTTTGCTTACACATGTCGCCCAATAAAGTAATTTTGCAATCTGTAATTGCAGATCACTGCCAATTGCAGGACCATAATACAGGACCATTCTGCAGTTTTATCATGTGTTAGAGATGTTACTTTTATTTAACTTATTATCCCCTGAATTTTCCAATGGACAATTCCAGTTCACAATAAAAGCTGGTCCATTTTAGAATATTTAGGGTTGTTTTTACAATATATTGCAAAATGACAAACAGTGAAGTCCCTGATTAGAGGGCTCCTGCAGGAGCCCTCTAATCAGGGACTTCACTGTTTGCATTAGACAAGTGTATTATTCACAGGTACATTTTTGGTAAAGGACTCATATATGCGTCACTAGGGCTCAATGAGTTAAATATATTAAAATGCATCTTCAAGTGGCCCATTTCTGTCTGGGTAACGACTGTCGATGTCATTTGCTTCTTTTGGTACATTGTAAAGGGTCCAATATTATAAAGAGTTTGAGTTGAGTCTGAGATTGGTCTCAAATCTTTAAACGTCTTCTTCGGATCCTGATCTAACGCTGAATAAATTGGAAATCTGACCCAGTTTCGAAATGCATGACAGTGTTAGTAAAATCACGTCAACAGAAGTTTTAAAAAGAACAGACTTGTGTGAATAAGTGAAATACCGTAACATGTGTAATTATCATACGAGATTTGAGCATGTTATAAAAGAGTTTGAGTTGAGTCTGAGATCGGTCAAAAGCAAAAGCTCAAATTTGACCAATCAAATGTTTGAGACCGACCTAAGACTCAATACTCAAACTCTTTATAACCTTGGGTCCAGGTGATGTTTGTCAAGCTATGATGATCCTGCTGACAGAACATCAATAGAACGCTCGCATGTTACTACAGCGCTCCTTCTCTACAACGACATCCAATGGGAGACAAAGATTGTGTGCGTTGTTCGGAGGGAGTCTTTATAGAGAGGGAAACAGTTTTACATTTGAAAACAGCTTGAATCCAGATCAGACGCCGTGTAACGCGGCATCTGATCTGGATTCAAGCTGTTGGTTGGATATTTATAAATGTCTTGTTTGGGGAACAGCGGCAAGATTCATTGTAAGGAGGGAGTCGTTGTTGGGAGGGTTGTTGTAGGGAGGGAACACTGTAGTTTACACTGTTGTCCTTCATTCACACAAGTCATTGTGTTCATTTCTCTTGACGTGACTTTACTAACACTTTCAAATTGTTCGGAACCAGGTCAGGCTCCAAATTATTCAGCGTCTGATCAGGATCAGAAGAAGACTCTTAAAGGTATTCCTATATAAGTCTATGTAAAACTTGTAAAGCCCAAAAGCGGGCTATTTTTTACCCAGGGGCCATAATTGGAACTATCTTGGTAGAGGACTATAAGGCAAAGCTGCAGATCTGGGCCTTACGGTTCATCAGAGAAGAAGACTTACAAATATTTTCCTATGAAAAACTGATAAGCCCCTGGGCATGGTAATTTTTAGCTCGATATATAGCCATGATTTGAACAATTTTGGTAGAGGACCATTTTCGTGACTAGTACAATTAAGTTATATCTATCTAATAAGAGTAAAATTAGTGTATGTTAAACAGCTAGATTTTTTGTAATTTGAGATTTTCAGAATTTGACTTTTTTAAGATATTGATATTTCCAGAAAATATGTTATGAAATACTTTTGTTTGCCCACTATCTTACAGTCTATGTACAGTTTACTTGAATGTACAGAAATTATTGAGTTATATCATTTTATAAAGAAATTATTCCTGTTTATTAAAAAGGAGCTTTTCTCGACAAAAGGTCCTCTCAGAAAAAAACGGCACTGTAACTTTTTTTATATTAACGATTTTTCACTCTCCATATGGTATATTTCAATTTAATCAAGGTTTCAAAGAATTCTGACACAGAATAAGCTGACCCGCGAACCACCTTAAGCCAGAAACTTTTAACACTATTTCGTTCCCCCCTAGCCACTGATGCGTCAGACAAAGTTTGGTTGAAATTGGGCGAGCTGTTCAGAGATGTTGTTTGAAAAATGTGAATTGGACGGAGAGCAGTCACAATATCTCAGGTCAGCTAAAAAGTCTAGAACTCTAAACGCTTATATATTGACTGGCTGCTTCTAACAGGTGTTACTGTTTGTTTGATTACTAGAAACAGCATTAATAAAACCATAATTGCCAATTTCGTCTGATCGTAATAAAAGAGAGAACGCCATATAAACCCATCTCCTGCCAATAGTATAAATGTGATCAGGGTCTGCACTGTTTTCTTACAGGATGTCAGACATGAGGCTGTAATATTACCCAGGAAAACTTTTCCTTATTCTAATCGCCAAGTAATATTTCAGATAAAATATATTTATAACAAGCAGAGTTTTATTACCCAATAGCCCTTTTCTAACTTTGAAGACAGGTAACCACTTAAAGCAGGTTGAAAGATAAACAGAATGCGCCTTAAGGCGCATTCTGTTTTACTTTCAGCCTGCTTTAAACTACCATCTGCTATAATATAAAAAATAGATATGTTAAATAATCATGACTGTATTAAACATAAATATGTTCTTCATGGGAGGAACAAATTAAAGGGGTATTTTTCCCATTTTATGCGGGATACACTTTTAGGTGTACCTCTAGGCAAACAGTTTTGATCTCAGATAAGGCCCCACATTGTGAGACCTGATCTGAGATCAAAACTGTTTGCAGCTAAGTCAATATTCTATCAAATACTGCTAATATCTTTTGCAAATATTTGAGTTATACCCGCTGCAGACGACATTTTAAAATGGCCGCCAAATATTACCCAGCATACAATGGGTTATGGGGCAATGATGTTCAGCAGGAGAAGAGTTGACCCTTTCACTGCCAAATTGTTCGTGAGATTTTTACCCCTTCACCGTTTCATTGTCGTCTGCTTCAATTTTGTCATTTGCAAGATTGTTTCATAGTTAGATATAATGTAGTATGACTTAAAACATATCGATACGAGTGTCAAACAGTTTGGACCCAGATCAGACGCCGTGTTACGCAGCGTCTGATCAGGATCCAAACTGTTTGCAAACAGACTTTTAAGCGTCATTAAGAGTGAAAGGGTTAAGCCATTGCCTTTTGGTGGGCGATGAGTACGGCGGTAGTGTTGAATGTCTGAATTTATGTTTAACTGATTAATGTTATAGTTTAAGAACTATGTTGATAATATTGAATGTGATACAGTGCATGCAAATAGTTTGAATAAAAACTTTTATTTACTGTAATTCTTCATGTGTTTATATATTAAGTTACCATTGCATTCATTACATGACCAAGCTTGGGTGGTAACTCCTAGCACCGTAGAAAGTTTGAGTCAAAACATGGAGCCCATGCACTTACTGGGCTAGCGTCTAGGCAAATAAACATTCAGGCTTCTCATGTGAGGTCCGCACCTAATATTTGAAAGCTTGGTTAGTAAAACCCATTGAAAAACCTATTGAGATCTATTATGTAAGGGCCTCTATTCAAAGCTTCAGATGGCCGAGCCGTTGCTTGAACAATTTTCTCATGCTCTATACCGATATATCATACCTGTATTTTAACACCTAGTGAGAACAATGGGGGGAATCAATGAATGGACTGGCTTAATGTATTTAACAATCTCATGCTGTAGTTGGTCTGCAGAAGAAGACAAACAAACTCCCGAAATGTTGTTTATTTAGCAAAGTCTTTTAACTCATTGCAAATATTCAAAAAAAAAAAATTCAGCTTTGTATATAAAATTGTCATATAACTGAAGAATAAAACAAAACATTTTATAGTTTCTCATGTTTATTTAGTTGAAACATATTTCATTTCATAATACAAACATACGTTTATGTCATACATAGGTTATTAGGATTAGCACGAAAGCAATTGCTTATTAAGTTCTTCTCCTAAGTCCTTCTCATGTGCATTTACCATTTGTTATTGTTATTTGTTATACACAGAATGTATAAGCTAGTTATTACAAATACAGTACAACCTCGCTATTACGACCACTAAAACGAATACTAATAGATTGGATAAAAGACAGGTGACAGCTTAAAACAAGGTGACAGTAAAACAGAAAGCTCCTGTAGGAGCTTTCTGTTTTACTGTTATCTTGCTTTAAGCAGTCACCTGTCGTAAACACCTTATAATTAACACAATTTAGTGGTTGTAATAGAGCGGTTCCACTGTATACTGAAATCCCTTTATTGTAATTGCTCAAAACAACTCAATGGCAGTGTTTCTTCAGGGCCCAAGCTTATAAAGCGTTTGAGTTGAGTCTGAGGTCATTCTTAAGCACTTTAATGGTCAGATTTGAGCAAAAGCTTTAATCTGACCAATCAAATGCTTGAGAACAATCTCAGACTCAACTCAAACACTTTATAACATTTGAGCCTTTATTTATAGAAAAATGATAACTGACTTTTTGAGGAGGCAAAGTGTTTCTGACACTTGACTACTTAAATCAGGATCTTTCTGCTTAACTTTAATCCTGCTTAAAGCAGTCACCAAAATCAAGCCATGCTTTGTGTGGTCATCTTATAAGAGTTTTCAGTGCTAAAAAAATGATCATTACAAATTAACATAATATATTGCACAACCCAATCAAGTAAGTGTTTCAATTTTATCTATAGTTCTGGCAGAATAGTTTCACTCTGCATAGACCTAGAACTTCATGACTGTTAGTTAACCCATTATCCAGTGATAATTTTAGAAATCAGATGAAAGAGTCCTTGGGATGCACATTCTGTAAAACAATGAGTCCTTGAGGTGAAAAGTTAACCCAATATCCCACAACTTATTTCTAGTTTTGAAGACAGGTGACCTCTTAAAGCAGGTTGAAAGTAAAGCAGAATGTGCCTTAAGGCACATTCTGCTTTACTTTAAACCTGCTTTAAGCTATTATTTGCTTATGAGTAATAGGTTAATAAAGGCCAGAAAAGCTATGTGTCCATGGAACTCACAACTTTTTAAATAATGAGTCCCTAGCAAATTTAATGAGTATAGGACTCAGGATGCACAGGTAAAATTATCACTGATTATCCCATAGCCTGTTTGGGTAGGTTTTGGTGTGGGTAAGTTAGGACTTGTATCCCCTATTTTAACTCATTACCTCATAGCCTATATCTAGTTTTGAAGCCAGGTGACCACTTACAGCAGATTGACAGTAAAGCAGAATACGCCTTAATGGGGCATTCTGCTTTACTTTCAGCCTGCTTTAAGTTATTATCTACTAGGATATAGAACATATTTCTTATTGTATAATATTCATGGCTATATAAAGTGGAACTATTTTCCTCAGTAGAGGAATTAATTTGAGGCGTAAAAAGGCTTATCTATGGGGTAATGAGTTAAGACAGGTGACTACTTGAACAGGAAGAAACAGCTTGATACAAGTAAGCAGTAGCTATTATCAAACTTTCTGCTTATACAGTGGTAAATACGCTATTCCTACCCATTTACGCGTTAATCTAAGCGTAAGAAACGTATAGTGAACGGTTAACGCCTAACGATTTTAACTCTTTTAAACGCGTAAATAAACGATTATACCAATGTAGTCTGGGCTAAGGGGTCCATCGGCACCAATTTAAAACCTATGGTGTTACTACTCACTAGAATCATCTCAGACACCATAGGGTTCAAAGCAGAATTCTAACACACTTCCCGTGCGCCCCTATATAAACAAAGAAGGAACCTATCAGTGTACGAATTCTCAATAAAACACTCACGCACAGTAACGTTCTAACGTTATGTCATATGGCTTTAAAAATGCGTACGCCAAAAGATGTAGCGCCATTGCTTCGGTACAAATTAAGGTTAAATTATGTGTTAGAATCGAAATAATTTAAATTAATACCAGTGTTTAATCTAACAATCGAACACGGGTAGTCATTGAGATGCTTGTAATTAAACCACTCGGCCTGAAGGCCTAGTGATTAAATTACTATGCATCTCAACTCCTACCAGTGTTCGATTGCACGATAAAACACTGGTATGAATTTATTATTTCTTAAATAAAGATTTTAGTTTTTGAAATACTTCATTTATCTGGAACCCTACTTCCACAAGCACAATTCTAATGAAAGTTACTCCATTGACAGCATGCTAATGTTATTCCAGTTAAGCCTTTCCAACTATTGCTCTGGCATCCACGCCGAAGAGATGATCAAAATGTTGTACATATATCTCACAGTGTTCACCTGAAAGCAAATATCAGAATTTCTCATTTTGTGCTTTCACATATTCAACCCTAGCAATGAGTATACATAGAGGATAATCAATTCCTTTGGATTGTTATGAAAAATATATCATGAGAATGGGTTGTTATCTGGTAAAAAAACAAGTCCACAGGACTTGTTTTTTTAACCAGATAACAACCCATTTGAGTGATATATTTTTCATATCTATCCAAAGGAATTGATTATTCTATTTATTATATACATTTTAATGACGTTTTTACAGAGGAAACATACAAAATTAATTGTTTACCCGTGACGTCACAAGATATACTGTGACGTGATGTCACAAAAATGATATCGTCACTGCCAAAGTGATATCATCACTAGTGATGATATCAACTCTGACGCATATAAAATTTATCTAACTGAGAAATCTCTATAAAAATCATTGATAGGTATTTATTTATGCTTTTCGGTGGATTACTAGGAAATAGCAGTGGATTATCACTTGATAATTTCACTGCTCCAAGCAGTGGGATTATCGTCGTGCATGCTTCTTTTATGAGTTTTCCCCGTAGGGCTCCTCGATAATTCCGGCAGCCTGATTTGTCGCTAACCACTAAACGGAAGAACACGAATCCAAGATGGGAAGTAACGACGTAATTCAGATGAAGTCAGATCAATAAATCAGTGACGTCATTGTACGATTCGATATAAACTTGGGGCTCAACACAGGGTAAATCATATACTTTCACTTTAAATTGTTGAACAATTTCGTTTAAAAAAGTGGCTTAAAAGCATAAATAAATAGAATAACTGTATTTTTTCAGTATAAGATCGAATTTAATCCATTTGGTGAACATCAGACTCTCGTGAAAATATAACGTCTGATGTTCACTCAATGGATTAAATTTCTATCTTATACTGAAAAAAACCAGTTATCCTCTATATAATAAATGTCATTTACAAACAATGTATGTGTAAAGAGTACATTTGTCCTATGCAAATAGGTTAGACCAAGATCAGAGGCCTCCTCTGCACTGTTTGTCATTTTATAATATACCAGTATTGCACAAAACAACCATAAATAGTCGTAAATGGACTAGAGTAAATTGGAAACTAAAACTGTCCATAAACCCTTAACCCATTACCCCATAAATACGCTTTTAATTTATTCCACCAAGGGAGAATATATTTCTAATTTATACAGTCACAAATTTATATCTGAAGATATATTTGCTATATTCTAGCAGATGGTAGCTTAAAGCAGGCTGAAAGTAAAGCAGAATGCGCCTTAAGGCGCATTCTGCTTTACTTTCAACCTGCTTTAAGTGGTCATCTTTCTTCAAAACTAGAAAAAGGCTATGGGGTAATGGGTTAACCCCATAGCCTGTTTCTATTTTTGAAGCAAGTTTAAAGTATAGCAGAATGTGCTTAAAGGTTCTTTCAGATTTACTTTTAGCCTGCTTTAAGCTACAATCTGAACATACATGTACATATATTTCCAATATACAATTCAATACCTGGTTGGAATACAGGGCTGCCTCTCATTCTAATGTTTCGTTGCTCAAAGAATTTGTAGACAGTGAAGAAAAGTTGACTGTCCTCTGTGTTCATAGCTGCTTCCAGGAACTTCCGAGAGGAGACTGTGTCAACAATACCAGCCTTCCTGATAAATCTAGCAACAATAGAACAAAGATTATACAATACCAGCCTTCCTTATAACAATACAAGCCTTCCTGATCAATCTAGCAACAATAGAACAAAGATTATACAATACCAGCCTTCCTTATAACAATACCAGCCTTCCTGATAAATCTAGCAACAAAAGAACTATAGATTATACGATACCAGCCTTCCTTATAACAATACCAGCCTTCCTGATAAATCTAGCAACAATAGAACAAAATATTATACAATACCAGCCTTCCTTATAACAATACCAGCCTGCCTGATAAATCTAGCAACAATAGAACAAAGATTATACAATACCAGTCTTCCTTATAGCAATACAAGCCTTCCTGATCAATCTAGCAACAGTAGAACAAAGATTATACAATACCAGCCTTCCTGATAAATCTAGCAACAATAGAACACATAGTTATACAATACCAGCCTTCCTGATAAATCTAGCAACAATAGAACAAAGATTATACAATACCAGTCTTCCTTATATCAATACAAGCCTTCCTGATCAATCTAGCAACAATAGAACAAAGATTATACAATACCAGCCTTCCTGATAAATCTAGCAACAATAGAACACATAGTTATACAACACCAGCCTTCCTGATAAATTTAGCAACAATAGAACAAAATATTATACAATATCAGTCTTCCTTATAACAATACCAGCCTTCCTGATAATTCTAGCAACAATAGAACAAAGATTATACAATACCAGTCTTCCTTAACAATACCAGCCTTCCTGATAAATCTAGCAACAATAGAACAAAAGATTACACAATACCAGTCTTCCTTATAACAATACAAGCCTTACTGATAAATCTAGCATTGTGATGAACTTAGCAACAATACAACCATACATTATACATTGCCAGCCTTCCTGATGAATCTAGAAACAATACAACCATACATTATACATTGCCAGCCTTCCTGGTGAATCTAGCAACAATAAAACAAAACATTATACAATGCCAGCCTTCCTGATGAATCTAGCAACAATAGAAAAAAAAATCAGACACCGGGTTACCTGACCTCTGATCTGGCTCCAAATTGTTTACATTGGAAATAATTGTTTTAGTGTAAATGTATAAAATGGGGAATAAAGTGCTCCCTCCTTACAACGACCCTTGCCGTTGTTCCCCAAACAAGACATTTATGTCCAACCGTTTCATGGCTGCAGTACCTTCTGCTTAAATTTGTCATTTGCTGTTTTTCTCAAAGTTGCATATAAGTGGACATTGTGATAGAAAAAAATATAATGACAAGTGTTTGCAAATGTAAAACAAGTTTTAATTTTCCCTTCCTATAACGACTCCCTCCCAACAACACACACAATATGTGTCATTGTTGAGAAGGAGCTTCTCTGTAACTCTCATGACTATGGGATAAAGGGTTGAGTCATTACCTTACTGCAGGTAGTAGCTGGTGCTTGGACAGTAAAACTTCTATGATTTCTTCATTGGCTGTGGCCAATCTCTGAAAATAGCGGGAAGTGATCACACATGTACAGTAAAACAAATAACGGGAAGTGATCACACATGTACAGTAAAACAAATAGCGGGAAGTGATCACACACGTACAGTAAAACAAATAACGGGAAGTGATCACACATGTACAGTAAAACAAATAACGGGAAGTGATCACACATGTACAGTAAAACAAATAACGGGAAGTGATCACACATGAACAGTAAAACATCTCTATTATGACCACAAAATTGTGTTAATTATCAGGTGTTTAACCAATTACCCCATAAATACGGCTTTTTACGCCTTTAATTTATTTACCCATTGAAGAAAATAGTTCCAATTTATACAGTTATGAATATGTTTGGTAGGAAATATTTTCTATATTCTGGCAGATGGTAGCTTAAAGCAGGCTGAAAGAAGAGCAGAATGTGCCTTAAGGCGCATTCTGCTTTTCTTTCAACCTGCTTTAAGTGGTCACCTACCCTCAAAGTTAAAAACAGGCTATGGGGTAATGGGTTAAGACAGTTGACTGCTTAAAGCAAGGTGACAGTAAAATAGAAAGTTCCTTTATGAGCTTACTGTTTAACAGTCACCTTGCTTTAAGCTGTCACCTGACTTTTATACAATCAATAAGCCTTTGTTTAAGAGGCCCTAATAGAGAGGTTATACTGTAATCTTATTGCATGTAGTAACAGGTTTGAGTCCAAACTTGCCTTTAAGTTTTACACAGAGCTTTAAACCCCTCATAGAATAATTATAATTACAGATGACAAACAGCTTGAACCCAGATCAGACGCCGCGTTACGCGGCGTCTGATCTGGATTCAAGCTGTTTGCAAATGTAAGCAAAGTCATAATTTTCCCTCCCTATAACGACTGCCCCTGAACAACGCACACAATTTATGTCTCCCATTGGGTGTCGTTGTAGAGAGGGAGCACTGTAGACGCTTTAGGTCAGAGGTTATGATACTGGACTGTCATGCAGGTGTCTCGGGTTCTTACGAGTTTCTCATAAGAATTTTCAGCATGCTATGTAAACATAACTGTCATCTACCAAACTTTTGATCTAAGTAACTTTGTAAGTTAAATTTATCTGCATTTTCTTGCAGTTGGGGAGTCAGAATGTTAACCCTTTACTCCACAGCCTGTTTCCATAATTGAAAGGGTACCACTTAAAGCAAGCTGAAAGTAAAGCAGAATGCACCTTAAGGTGCATTCTGCTTTACTTTCAGCCTGCTTTAAGCTTCCATCTGCTAGGATATTGAAAATATTTATTGTGGTACATGTTTATGACTGAATAAATTTGAACTATTTAATTTGGTGTAGGAATAAATTACATGTGCTAAAAGGCACTTCTATGGAGGAAAGGGTTAAAGAGCTTTGGTTTAGATGAGTAAGCAAGTTACTCAGCGTCTGATTGGAACCAAACTGTTTGCAAAGGTATTACAAATTTGCTTGCAGCATGCTTCAGATAAACTCTTATCTGGAGCTGTAATTAGCCCATTTATGCCTGGACCTTGCTGTGAACTCTCCTTGAAAACTCGCTGAAAGATTTCATTGTAGATACTTACAGGGTTCCAGATAAGCGGGGTATTTCAAAAACTGAAATCTTCATTTCTGCTTTAAACCCTATGGTGTCACTACTCATTAGAATCGTCTCTTCGAGGCTATTCTAATGAGTAGTAACACCATAGGATTTAGTGCTGTATGAGTGAGAATATATATAAATTTATCTTCGTATTGTATGTTTATACGTGGCTTACTGTATCGGACTGAACCATTTATGTTCAGTCAGGCGTTTTAATCCGGGTATTTACTCGTGCCTCTATGTATAGAGATATAAGCTCATTCGACGGTTCGACAAGGTTACGGTTACTTCGTATTTGACATTTTCCCACCCACCCTCCCTATGTTATTTCTTTGCTAAAATAGTGTT
The DNA here is from genome assembly GCA_922989275.2 of Gari tellinella. Lineage (NCBI taxonomy): Eukaryota > Metazoa > Mollusca > Bivalvia > Cardiida > Psammobiidae > Gari > Gari tellinella. The sequence goes on from OV277858.1 coordinate 62,607,902, forward strand.
TTATTTTGCAGACTGGTTTATGTTTGGTTGCCATAGTGAGTGAGTAATGAGATGGTTGTTTAACTTGATTGCAGTGTGTTTGGAACAGTGGACACAGAATTTTTGTCATGAAAGAGTATCTTTCATGCAGTGATAAGTTTTATGTTAGTGACATTTATTTAGCCATTAGTACTTATATGGCTCTATTTTCTTTTCTTTTTTTTTTTTTTTTTTTTTTTTTTTGTGTTGATCCACTGTTATGTATGTGAGATTATTTGATTAAGTAAAGTGACCTTGTCGACTCCGACTCCTACTTTTGAGTTTGTTTTTTGTTCAGTTTATAAACTGGAAAGGAGAAGATAAATGTTTTATGTTTGAACGAAGTAAACATAAATTGGATTTATTCAGATTACTCCCTCTTATCTGGAGTCCTGTATACAACAGTGATGTAAAGTCTAAAGACCATGCAGTGTTTGTCAATAGAGTAAAGTATTTCATCTCATCAGCATCTACACTTCACTTAAATGCATTAACCTGAGTTGAAATTTTTCATATCACTTTCCAAGCTGTTTGTTCCATGTGACTTACTGTTAACATATCCAGGGCAAGCTGGTGTGCAGGAGCATAAACACTCTCCAGTGACAGCATCAAACAGGCCTGAAAATAACAACAACATTAACCCTTTACCCCATTGACCGTTTCTAGATTTGAAAACAGGTGATCTATTCCACTAACTACTATTAGTCTCTAGGCAAATCTTATGTTTGACTTAGGTTACCTTCACCTAATTCTCAGATCAAGAACCTTTACTCCTTCCTTTACATAAGCACCATCTGACACCTTTACCCCTTCCTTTACATAAGCACCATAGGACATCTTTACCCCTTCCTTTACATAAGCACCATCTGACACCTTTACCCCTTCCTTTACATAAGCACCATAGGACATCTTTACCCCTTCCTTTACATTAGCACCATAGGACACCTTTACCCCTTCCATTACATAACACCATAGGACACCTTTACCCCTTCCTTTACATAAGCACCATAGGACATCTTTATTGCTTTCTTTACATAAGAATCATAGCACACCTTACCCCTTCATTTACCTAAGCACAATAGGCCACCTTTACCCCGTCCTTTACATAAGCACCATAGGACATCTTTATTGCTTTCTTTACATAAGAATCATAGCACACCTTACCCCTTCATTTACCTAAGCACAATAGGCCACCTTTACCCCGTCCTTTACATAAGCACCATAGGACATCTTTATTGCTTTCTTTACATAAGAATCATAATTATGACACCTTTACCCCTTCTGTTACATAAGCACCATAGGACACCTTTACCCCTTGTGTTACATAAGCACCATAGGCCACCTTTACCCCTTCCTTTACATTTATAAGCACCATAGGACACTTTTACCCCTTGTGTTACATAAGCACCATAGGACACCTTTACCCCTTCCTTTACATTTATACGCACCATAGGACACTTTTACCATTTTCTTTACATAAGACACATTTTATCCTTCTTTCACATCAGCCTCATAAAACACTTTTATAAAGTTGATTTCACTTATGGTATCATATACAGGTCAAGGCTTAAAGCAAGATTTATGCTTTTGTTTTTATATAGAAACCTGCCTAAAACACAACATTACTAAATACAGTAAAGCCTCTCTATTATGACCACATTATTGTGTTAATTATTAGGTGTTTATGACAGGTGACTGTTAAAAGCAAGGAAAAAGTAAAACAGAAAGCTCCTTTAGGAGCTTTCTGTTTTACTGTCACCTTGCTTTATACTGTCACCTGCCTTTTAAATAATCAATTAGCCTTCTTTTTAGTGTTTCGTATAGAGACGTTTAACTGTATGCTGTAAAAGTTTATAATTGGCAGTTTGCTGGAGTAGTTACCCAGTATCAACACTTGATTTCTTACCAGTGGCTTGGAGTCACTCAGCACATGGTACTGCAGGAACTGGTGAAGCTGGTAGAAGCAGTTGTTGTGTACCAGAATATTGATGATCAACTCGTACAGATAATGCTGAAAACACAAACAACAGATACAGTAGAAACAATTGTTGTGTACCAGAATATTGATGGTCAACTCGTACAGATAATGCTGAAACAAGAGCCCCATGGGGCATATTTTGCTCACCTGAGAATAGCTGACAAAAAGGATATAATGATTTATGTCCAGGACGGGGTCATTTTTTACCCAAGGGGCATAATTTGAACAATATTGATAGAGGACCTGTAGATGATGCTATATGCCAAATATCTAAGAGGTACTAGGGTTTAAGACACAAAGATTTTTTTAAGTTTCCATTGAAAAAATCTATTTTTAACTCATGTGACCTACATATGCAACAGACTGAAACCATTAAACAAAATAGGTAAAGGGCATCTAGAAGTGTCACCATGCCAAAAATCAAAGCTCTGCTCATATTAGTTTCAGAGGAGAAGACGTTTGAAAATTTCAATATATAACTCTATGTAAATCTGTGACCCCCGGGGCAGGGCCAATTTTGACCCAAGAGATATAATTTGAAAAAACTTGATAGAACTCTTGTAGATGATGCTATGTGCCAAATATTTAAGCTCTGGCCCATGTAGTGTTTTAGGAGAAGATTTTTTAAGTTTTTATAGAAAAAATCTATTTTTAGCTCCTGTGACCTAGATGTGCAACAGACCCAAACCATTTGAACAAAAAATGTAAAGCATATTTAGAAGTGTCAAGGTACCGAATATCAAAGCTCTGGCCATTTTAGTGTCAGAGAAGAAGACTTTTGAAATTTTCACTTTATAACTCTCTGTAAAATTGTGAACCCTGGGGTGGGGCCAATTTATACCACAGGGGGCATAATTTGAACAATCTTGATAGAGGACCTGTAGATGATGCTATATGCCAAATATCTAAGATCAGGGTACTAGGGTTTTAGACAAGAAGATTTTTTAAGTTTTCATTGAAAAAAACTATTTTTAGCTCCTGTGACCTAGTTATGCAACTGACCAGAACCATTTGAACAAATTATGTATAGGACATCTAGAAGAGTCATCATGCCAATATCAAAGCTCTGGCCATATAAGTTTCAGAGGAGAAGACGTTTGAAAATTTCAATATATAACTCTATGTAAAACTGTGACCCCCAAGGCCAATTTTGACCCAAGGCGCATAATTTGAAGAAACTTGATAGAGGACCTGTAGATGATGCTATGTGCCAAATATCTAAGCTCTAGCCCTTGCAGGTTTTTACAAGAAGATTTTTTAAGATTTCCTTATTTTTTCACTTTGGTTGCCATGGCAACCAGAGTTCTGCATTGTTTTTAATTCTTTGAACAAATTTGAAAGAGCTTTACCCAAGGAACATTTCTGTAAAGTTTGGTTGAATTCTGTCAAGCGGTATAGGAGGAGATGTCATTTGAAGCAACTGTTAACGACGACGGACGACAGACGAGGCCGGATGCCGGACACAGGGCCATCCCAATAACTCACCTTGAGCCTTTGGCTCAGGTGAGCTAAAAACACAAACAACATCTGATTTTGAAACAGTATGCAGTCAATTACTTTTAGGCAAAATAATTGTACAGAATGGAATTGAATAACTTATTAAATTCCTGTCTTTATGACAAGGTTTATTTTCAGCTTTAATATATAGCCTGTTTCTAGTACTGAAGATATATGTACAAGTAGGTGGCCCCTTTAGAAGCATTCTGCTTTACTTTCAGGCTGCTTTAAACAATTACCCTGTAAATACGCCTTTTACACCTTAAATCTATTCCTCTACTGTAGAAAATATTTCCAATTTACACTGTCACAAATAAGAACAATAAGAACTATTTTATAATAATTATATTCTATCAGATTTCTATCAGCTTAAGGCTCATTCTGCTTTACTTTCAACTTGCTTTAAGTGATCACCCATCATCAAAACTTTTTAGTGAGACAAGATTGCTGTTTACATACCTGAACTGGAATGTCCTGCTGGCTAAGAGAGCGGATGTACTCTATCAACACAGCTACTTTAAACTTGTATGGAATGTCCTGTAAAACAATAACAATACTTTTATCCTACTGACTACAATGCTCATTCCCAACAACAGCTCTCTGAACAACGATTCCCTCCGTACAACAACGTTTGCAGCTGTTCCCTACATAAGACAATTGTGTCTAAAAGTTTCACGGCTGGAATATTGTCTGCTTGAAATTGTTGTCTGCTGTTTTTCTCAAAGTCACATATAGGACCTTTTGACAGATAAAATCATAATGACAAGTGACAAACAGTTTGAATCTAGATCAGACACCATGTTATGCGGCATCTGATCTGGATTTACGCTGTTTGTAAATGTATGCACTTTTCCCTGCCTTTAGCAATTCGTTCCAAACAACACACCTACTTTTGTTTCCCATTGGAAGCACTGTACAAGCTTTTAGCTATGAAAGCAGTGTACTATTCCATACACAGCAGTCAGTGACCTAATATAATAAGACTGCTTTCACTAAATGCTTATGTCCCTGGTGGCATCCTTGCTAAAAAAAATTATATATTCTGGCATCCTTGCCAAAAAATATATTCAGAATCATGTCTAAGTCCAAATTGGGTTAAGGTCAAAGACAAAGGTTGGGTGAAATAGGTGTATTGGGAATGGGCAAAGGCAACAACTGTATCAGTATCCAAGCATTCTAGTAAGCTGTGTTGATGTTAGGCGAAATGGTAAAATATAGTTGACCAAGTAATACAAATACAGAAACATTTATATAGTGCTCCCTCTCTACAACGACATCCAATGGGAGACAAAAATTGTGTGCGTTGTTCGGAGGGAGTCGTTATAGGGAGGGAAATTGGCTTACATTTGTAAACAGCTTCAATCCAGATCAGACGCCGCGTAACGTGGCGTCTGATCTGGATTCAAGCTGTTTGCCACTCGTCATTACGTTTTTTCTGTCAAAATGTCCGTTATGTATTTTTGAGAAAACAGCAGATGACAATTTTGAGCAGACGATATTGCAGTCGTGAATAGGTTGGACAAAATTGTCCTGTTTGGGGGACGAGCGGCAAGCGTAGTTGTAAAGAGGGAATCATTGTTGGGAGGGTCGTTGTAGGGAAGGAGCACTGTATAGCGCAAAAATTATAAATATTCAATTTTGCTTTACAATTGACCATACTAATTATTACATAATTACAATATCAGGCAATATGTGTCAAAGTCACTGAGAACACATAAACACTAGTCATTCATTGTAGAGTTAACTGAACAAGTGTGTCTTAAGATTTTTTCTAAAAGCAATTTCAGTTTTTACTGCTTTTACGTCTCTTGGAAGCATATTCCACCACTTTGGGCCAACCACTGTAAGTGACCGTTTAGCGATCGTCCTATGTCTAGGTACAACAAACTGAATATCTCAAACTGAATATCTCAGACGGTAAATCCCTTGTATCCTAGTGATCAAGTCTTTGAGGTAACTCGGTGCAGTCCCATGTACAACCCGGAAACAATGATAAGCACTGTAACCCTTTACCTGATAGCATAGTTATTATATTGAAGATAGGTGACTACTTAAAGCAGGTTGAAAGTAAAGCAGAATGCGCCCTAAGGCGCATTCTGCTTTACTTTCAGCCTGCTTTAAGCTATTACCAGCTAGAATAAGGAAAGTATTAAATATGACACATATTCAGTACGGTTTATATTGGAACTATTTTCTTCCGCAGATGAATAAAATGCATGTGCTAAAAGTCGCTTCTATCAGGGAAAGGGTTAAACATTATCCTCCCATGAACAGGCAACCAGTGTAACTGTTTAAGAATGTCGTAGCTATGCTGCTCATATGTTGCTTTAATAACTAATCTGACAGCATGATTTTGTACCTTTTGAAGTTTACCTACAAAACAGAATATTGTAATGGCCCATTTACAATATTGTAAGTCCAAAAGAGGTCATGGTTAAGGTCAAATTGATGTTGGGTGATATGGGAGGATTGGGAATAGTCCATGGTAACAATTTTATAAGTATCAAAGCATTCTATTAAGTGGTATTGATGCTAGACGAATCGATAAACCTAGTTAACCTCGTAAGCACCACAGATGCATGGTCAGGACAATCACTATATGCCTCCACATGTGTCAATGGCAGAAACATATAAAAACCAGGACAGTAACTCAGGAATGACAAATCAAAATGTTACCTACCTTGTTGTAATGAGTTTCCCTTTTGATACTAACCAATTATTCTACGTTTCAAGTTAATATCTTTGAGAAATTTAGTTTACAAATTGTATAAAGTCAAAACCAGGGCAATAAATCTGGAATGACAAGTTGCCCTTTTGATACTGAACAAGTATTCTAAGTTTCAAACGGATACCTCTGAAAGTTATTGAGAAATGTATCTTACTTAAATCAATCATATCTTGTCAAAATTGGAATAAACTTGAATGGAAATTGGAATTATCCATTAAAAGTTTCAGGGATGAATGAGCTACTTTTATAACATACACTATTGTCCTCCAAATCAGCAAAAACATTTGTGTACATGTCCGACTGGTCCACTATCACTTTTCTGCCCTGATCTGATTGTATTGAATCTGTTGCCTGTGATAAAAACAAATCATACAATTATCACATAACCCCATTTAACTCTTTCCTCCCTGAAACTTTAAATGGACAACTCCAGTTTCCATTTAAGTCAAGTCCATTTCAGAATTTTGAGGGGTGTTTTTGTTAATGTTTGGCATTGTGACAAACAGTGAAGACCCTGATCAGAGGGCACCTAGGAGCCCTCTGATCTGGGTCTTCACTGTTTGCATAGGACAAGACTTAGTGTACTATCACATGTACACTGTTTGCAAAGGAAGCCAATATGCGGGACTAGGGTTCAAGGGGTTATACACATTTTTCCACCTTTAATTTATTCTTAAACAAGAGGGCCTGAAGGCCCTGATATCACTGACCTGTTGTACTGAAGCCTGATAGCTTTACTGTTCTGTTTCACCCGTTTTGATCTAAATCCATTCAAATTTTTTTTTGTAGTATAGCATGTAAACAATTTTGGAATACAACTTCATAATTCTAGTATATTAGAGTATATAAAGGGCAGGTAACTAGAGCCTAAACAATACTGAAATGAAGACTTTTCTAGCATTTCAAAATATATCAAGGGCAGATAACTCTTGCCACAACAATTAAATTTCAACAATAATTGCACTCCTTCGAAAACTTACAGCTATATACTTTGTGTGCAAATATAATCAAACTGTAGTTGCAAGAGTGTAAACGCTGTTAAATATGGCATTTTAGCAATTCAAAGGCAGATCACTCATGACCTATAAATCCGATTTCAACCATAATAGCACTTATTCAAACTCTTATGGTCATATACAATTTGAGCAAGTTTGAGAAAGATTTGATAAATATGGTGGCCTCTAGAGTGTAAACATCCTTAAATATGGCATTTTCAGTAATTTAAAGGTAGATAACTCTCGACCTATTAGTTCGATTTCAACCATAATCCTACTCATATGAACTCTTACAGTCATATACAATCTGAGCAAGTTTGAGAAAGATTGGATTAAAATTGTGGCCTCTAGAGTGTAAACACCCTTAAATATGGCATTTTCAGTAATTCAAAGGTAGATAATTCTCGACCTATTAGTTCGATTTCAACCATAATCGTACTCATATGAACTCTTACAGTCATATACAATCTGATGAAGTTTGAGAAAGATTGGATAAAAAGTGTGGCTTCTAGAGTGTAAACACTGTTAAATATGGCATTTTCAGCAATTCAAAGGTAGATAACTCTCGACCTATTGGCCAGATTTTAACCATAATCGAACTCATCCAAACTCTTATGATAATATACAATATGGACAAGTTGGAGAAAGATTGGATAAATATTGTGGCCTCTAGAGTGTAAACACTAAAATTGTTGACGACGCACACCGCACCACGGACGCCGGACATTCAAGGATTGCAAAAGCTCACCCTGAGCTATAGCTCAGGTGAGCTAAAAATAGTTCCACTTATATACAGTCATGAAATCCACCATAAGAAATATTTTCTATATCCTAGCAGATGGTAGCTTAAAGCAGGCTGAAAGTAAAGCAGAATGTGCCTTAAGGTCACCTGTCTTCAAAAGTAGAAACGGGCTATGAGGTAAAGGTCTAAACAATGATATTACTAACACAATAAACAAGAGCCGCATGCGGCCCTAAATCACTCACCTGGTACCCATGATTACGGTCATATAAATGGACCAGTAATGATTAAGTTTTCACTTATTCATCCCAACCCAATGGTGGCCATATTGTTTGAGCTAGGAAGATTATTAGAAAACTGGCAAAGGATCACCCATGAATCATTATTTGTGTAAAATCATTCTTAAATCAGACCAATAGTTTCAGAGAAAAACTTTTTGAAAGCTTTTCTATACAGAAATTTAAGGAAAACTCTACCCACTGGCGGTCATGTTTTTTAAGATAACAAAATGATTTTGAGAAATCTGGTAGAGGGTCATCAGTTGACCATTTGTGTAAAATTATTTTGAATTTGGACCAGTAGTTTCGGAGAAGATTTTTAGTTGTTACTGTACAGTAACATAAAGAAAATGTGCCCCACCCACTGGCAGCCATGTTTTTCAAGATAACAAAATGATTTTAAGAAATCAAGTAGAGGATCATCAATTGACCATTTGAGTAAAATTATTTTTAATTTGGACCAGTAGTTTCAGAGTAGAAGATTTTTAAAGTTTTTACTATACAGTCACATAAGGAAAACATACCCCACCCACTGGCAGCCATGTTTTTTTAGATATCAAAATAATTTTAACAGATCTGGTAGAGGGTCACCCATGGATCATTTGCATAAAATTACTTTCAAATTGGACCAGTAGTTTTTGACAAGAAGATTTTTAAAGTTTTCACTATATAGCCATATAAGGAAAATCTGCCCCACCCACTAGCGGCCATGTTTTTAAAGAAAGGAAAATTATTTTACGAAATCTGATAGAGGGTCACCAATGGCACATTTGGGTAAAATTATTTTCAATTCGGACCTTTAGCTTTTGACAAGAAGAATTTTAAAGTTTTTTTCAACTGGCTACCATGGCAACCACAATTTCACTTGGATGACCTATATTTGAAGAAATCTGAGAGAGTACCCTACAAGGAACAATCCTATGAAGTTTTAATGAAATTGACCCGGTAGTTTCCAAGAAGATCTTTAAAGTAAAAGTTGAAGAAACACGACGGACACAGGGCAATCACAATAGCTCACCTTGACACTTCGTGCCAGGTGAGCTAAAAACAGTTCCAATTTATACAATTATGAATGTTTATCATAAGATATAGTTCATGTTTTCTAGTAGATGGTAGCTTAAAGAAGGCTGAAAGTAAAGCAGAATGCGCATTAAGGCGCATTCTGCTTTACTTTCAACCTGCTTTAAGTGGTCTTCTATCTCCACTACTAGAAATAGGCTATGGGGTAAAGGGTTAACCAAGAAAACCAATGCCGACGCAGGGGTAATTCCATAAGCCCCCCCCCCCCCGCATTCTCTGAATAAGCGAGCTAAAAACCAACTTAAAGTTTACTTACCAAAGCCTGTACCTCAGCATCTAAGTATTTTTTGTATCCATGGTTTAACATGTCAACAATTCTGGAGATGACAGGCAGTGTGACCTGATGTCCAGGCAACAACATCTGTTGACTTACAGAGAGTATCACACCCTTACTGTCCTGTCGCTGGAGCAAGAATTTCACCAGTCGACACTGAAATCCACATCATACATAATTATCATATACAGTAAAACCAGGGCTCCAGATAAGGGGGTGTATTTCAAAAACTAAAATCTTTATTTCTGTTTTAAACCCAATGGTGTCACTACTTATTAGAATCGTCTCAAAGAGACGATCTAATGAGTAGTAACACCATAGGGATTGATGCTGAAATAAGTGAGAAAATGTCGAAGCTGTGCAGTTTACCCCCTTGTATCTGGAGCACTGTTAAACCTCTTATTATGACCACTTAATCAAAAGCTAAGTGATTGTGTAAAAGACAGGTGACAGCCTAAAGCAAGGTGCCAGTAAAACAGAAAGCTCCTAAAGGAGCTTACTGTTTTAATGTCACCTTGCTGCAAGCAGTCCCCTGTCTTAAATACCTAATAATTGACACAATTTAGTGGTTGTAATAGAGAAGTTTTACTGTCTTCAGGAAGCTTAATACGACCACTCCTTTCAGAGTTCTCTGGATTATTTTGATCCTGAATTAAAAATATATCTATGTTAAAGACGGCAAATTAGTCTGCTTTTGAATATAGATTTTAATTTTAAATACATACAATAATAAGACAAGTTATGAGCCAACCTACATTCTGTCCATAATTTATGACACTCTATTAACCCATAGCCTGCCACTCACGACTATAGCTCCATATGCAAACAGCTTGGATCCGGATGAGACGCCGAGTAACTCGGCGTCTCATCCGGATCCAAGCTGTTTGACACTCAGACAACATTTTCAGCAATTTTGAGCAACTTTGAAGCACTTTGAAACTTGAAGCAGACGAGAAATATAGCAGACGACAATTTATTTGGCGGGCTAAGGGTTAATATTTATGTCCTGGTGTGGCATATACTGGTAGATAGAATGTATGAAATAATACTGTTATTTCAAGAATCCATCGGTTCTTATTACCTACCAATATTTACAGTGTACTTGCGTTCAATACATTTTGAACTTGAAAGAGTAACATCTATCTCATAGCAGGTCGTAAAACAGCGGTAACACTATAGGCCATAATAGTTGCATTAGACCAGGTGTCCTATAGGATCCTCTGATCTGGATCTACACTGTTGCAAATGTAATGAGTATTTTAAACAGGTATATGGTGTTGAAAGAGTTAAACTGGATGGACTAACGTTTTGGACACTATACATATACATGGTTACCTTGTCTGGTATCATCGTAACAAGTGGTTCAAGCTTCAGCTCTACATGCCATAAACGACCTGCAGGAAGATAAACTCTATTATTTAGGAGCTTTCTCTTTTACTGTCACCTAAAGCTGTCACTTGTCTTTTAACCCTTTCCCCCATAGAAGCGCCTTTTAGCGCATTCAATTTATTCCTCCACTGAAAACAATAGTTACAACTTATACAGTCATGAACATGTACCAAAAGAAATGTTTTGTATATCCTAGAAGATGGTAGCTTAAAGCAGGCTGAAAGTAATGCAGAATGCGCCTTAACCTGCTTTAAGTGCTCACATATCTTCAAAACTAGAAACAGGCTATGGGGTAAAGGGTTAATTAAACATCAACTAGCCTACATTTTAGTGGTCACAATAGAGGTTTTACTGTAAAGATGCTGCCAGAATTCGTATTCAGAGCGGAAATCACCTGTCACTTGTGAAGTATGCGGGATTTATCAATGGAGTAGGTGTGCCTTTTTTACAAAAACATATTAAATGATATTGCACTAACATTATCTTATTTTAATTTGCTGCCTTTTTCTTTGATTTATATGCCTTATAAGTGTTGACGTTTTCTAATGTGTGCCGCCAGAATAAATGGTGAAGAGATTAGCTTTCTTTCTGTCAGTCCTTCACAATCATTTTCTACAATAATTTTTACAATATTCCAGATAGGGAATTAAAATAGTATTAATATGTATATTTCCTGTGTTTTCAACTCTTTTTTTTAGCTGCCAAAGCATTTCAGGCAAACATAGGAAACTATCATTCTATGTGTTGTTGCAACACAAAATTTACACATTTCTCTGATTATTCTGTCTGCATGTGGGGTTTTGAGTGCTATTGATCCCCTTATAGAACAATCGTAACTAAGCTCTTAACGGAAATCTGCAAAGTATTCCAATAGCTTATAGTGGAAATACAGTGTTTTCATACATGTGCATGTGCAGAGAACCTCTCACTGTTCTAAAAATAATAGCAGTGGGAATTCCATAATACAACTTGATTACACCCAGCTTCGAGCACATGGATCATGGCTTCCCAAATGGAAACTGGTGAGTAGAGTGTATTAAACATGTATTTTGTTTTTCAGTACACATGTGAGATGAAATAAGTGGAAATTGATTTATTTTAGCGGAAATTCAACCCCATTATAATCTTCAAATTGTGGGACAATAATAAGAAATGAGAGAATCATGCAATCCTACAGGCTGGCAGCATCTCTATTTACCGTATATGAGAACATCCTGTAAAATTAAAGAAGCAGTAAAAAGAAATAAGGCTAATTAATTGTTTAAAATACAGGTGACAGCTTAAAGCAAGGTGGCAGCTACACAGAAAGCTCCTAAAGGAGCTTTCTATGTAACTGTCATCTTGCTTTAATCAGTCACCTATCGTAAACATCTAATAATTAACACAATTTAGTGGTTGTAATAGAGGGGTTTAACTGTACTCTATATGTGGACAGACACACAGGATAACGAACTGATGAACAAATGGAAACGATGGGCAGAGGTAAAACAGTTAGCCCCTGCCTTAACGCTTTTGGGGCATGAAGAACAGGAGCCCGTCTTATTAAACGTCATACAACAAATATAGTCGTAAGTCAGATCATACACTTATCAATTATCATTTATTTCTCCATCTAATCCTGTCTTGTGACATTTCTTTGGAATCGTCTTGAAAAGACAATTCCAAAAGAGATGTCACAAGACAGGATTAGATAGAGAAATAAGAAATTATATGTTTTTTACAGTTTTGACTTAAGACAATATTTGTCGTACGATATTTCGCAAGACGGACCGGGACCCCATGATTCTAAAGTAGTTATTTTTACTGAAAATATTGACAAAATCAGATCAATTATTTCATCTGGTGTAAAGGGAGAGACATCTTCATTCAATACTAGCATCAATTAATGTTTCTTGTTTTGTATTGTAAGCTACTTCAGACTTAGGGTGTACAGTGGGGAACACTTTATTCTTTCCCAATAAATGTGTTTACCCTAAAACTATTATTTCTATTACAATCAGAGACGCCCTCTGATCAGGCTCCAAACTGTTTGCCACTAAGATAAACATAATTTGTCAGAATTATCAAAAAAGTTATACTTTTCTGCATTTAAGTGCTTTGCGTTTGGGTTTTGTTTGACTTTAAATGGGAAAGAATAATGTTTGCTCCAATGTACATGAGAGTGTATTGGGATGAGTGTTACAAATCGCTCTGACATGCTTAATATTGTTAATCTACAAATATAATCAAATACAGTAGAGAATATGTTATTCTTTCCCGTTTAAACGCAAATGCATCACAATAAATCGTAGAAAAAGACAACATTTCGACAATACTGACTATTCATGTTAAACTGAGTGGCCAAACATTTTGGAGCCTGATCAGACGCCGGTTTACCCGGCGTCTGATCTGGCTCCAAACTGTTTGCAATGGAAACAATAGTTTTAGAGTAAACGCATTTATTGGGAAAGAATAACGTTTTCTCCACTCATTGTGTACTCAATAAAGCCTCACCTAATTTTGCATCTATAATAACATTGGGCTGGAAAACAATCCAATTGGCAGAATCTGATCATTGTTAAGGCAATATTCTAATACTGATAAATCTACAAAAGAAAAATATATGAAATAAAAAACTTGTGCAAGAGTTATGAAACCTGTCAATGAGTGACCCCACATAACACTGATAATGTATACCAAGTTTCCAAGAAATAGGCAAATGTCCTGGAAAAACACGACGGACGGACTGACGCACGTGTCACCGAATTGGGTTAGAGGGCCTTTACTTTTGTTATTTTCTTTTTTTCGAATAACGGGCCATGGCCCCTTAGTGTATTGTTACGGAATGAACTCCATTGTCTTCTTTTGTTATGTTTACCGTTATCTGGCCCTTTAACCCACTTTAGTGGCGCGTACGGACTACTGCGGGGTAGTTGTGTGACAATCTGTCCATGCAAGTCCATAGACAGTCACAGAAGGACATCTATGGACATCTTATGCTGCAACATGGATGTCTAAAACAGTCTTGTGCTGCAATTTTGGCTACTTGTGCAACTGCCCCATGGATTGAACTTCTGCTGCAATTTGCAATACATATAGAGGGGTAACAGCAAGTATTTTAAAACACATTTTCTTATGTGACTGTCACAGAAGACAAAACCGCAGCACAAGTACCCATTTTTTAAAGGTTTTTGTCGACACGGACCAGACTGACGGACAGACAAGGCGTTACCTATATAGCACCCACCACAGGTGGTGGGGGTATAATAACCTTACAAGGGACTTCTATGTGAGTAAAGGGCTTAAGTTATTGTATGAATAGTTGGTACTAAAAAAGGATACAGAGTTCACAGTTATATTCCTTCTTCTCATTGCCTTGTATATTTAAAGCTGAAATAAAAATGTAAAAAACATTCTCACTATCTACAGTCAAACTTATGTTAACCCATTACTCCATAGACACGCATATTTATACCTTTAATTTTTTCCTCCACTGAAGATAATATTTCAACTTATTACAGTCGTGAGTATGGACCATAAGAAAAAGTTTCTATATCCTAGCAGATGGTAGCTTAAAGCAAGTTTAAAGTAAAGCAGAATGAAATGCCCCTTAAGGCACATTCTGCATTACTTTTAACCTGCTTTAAGTGATTATCTGTCTTCAATACTACAAACAGGTAATGGAGTAATGGGAATCCATATACAACCAGCCCCACATCCAGGATGCTGCCACTGTATGCAAAAAGAATGCATTGTTGTACAGTGCTCCCTCCCTACAACAGCCCTCCAAACAATGAATCCCTACTTACAACAATGCTTGCCGCAGTTCCCTAAACAAGGCATTTATATCTAACGCTTTTACTGCTGCAATAATGTATGTTTAAAATTGTCGTCTGCTGTTTTGATATAATGATGAGTGATAAACAGCTTGAATCCAGATCAGCTTGCAAATGTAAGCCAAATCTTAATTTCTCTCCCTATAATGACTCCCTCCGAACAACACACATACTCTGTGTCTCCCATTGGGTGTCGTTGTAGAGAGGGAGCGGTGTAACTTAAAGAAGAGAGTAACTTACTTGGAAGCAAGAGTTTGAATGGTTTAATTGGCAGTGGTGAGACTACAGGAAAGTGTAGGGTCATGTAACCATCAGACTCCCCATCTAGGTGTATGTCGAATATCACAGACGTCTGAAAATATAAACAACAATCCATACACAATGCACATTAGCTACCAGGGCTCCAGATAAGAGGGAGTAAACTGAACAAATCAAACATTTTCACACTAATTTCAGCACCAAATCATATGGTGTTACTACTCTCATCCATAGAAGCATCTTTTAGCGCATTTAATTTATTCCTCCACTGAAGAAAATGTTCCAATTTATACAGTCATGAACATGTACCATAAGAAATATTACCAATATACTAGCACATGGTAGCTTAAAGCAGGCTGCAAGTTAAGCAGAATGTGCCTTAAGGCATGTTCTGATTTACTTTCAACCTGCTTTAACCCTTTCCCCCATAGCAGTGAATTTTAGCGTATTTACTTTATTCCTCGCTCAAGAAAATAGTTCCAATTTATACCCTCATGAACAATTACCATAACAAATATTTTATATAGCCTAACAGATGGTAGTTTAAAGCAGGCTGAAAGTAAAGCAGAATGTGCCTTAAGGCTCATTCTGCTTTACTTTCAACCTGCTTTAAGTGATCATCTGTCTTTAATATTATAGATAGGTTATTGGGTAAAGGGTTAAGTAGTCACCTGTCTTCAAATCTAGAAACAGGCTATTGGGTAAAGGGCTAAGCTGGTTAGAATAAGATTGATACAGACCTTTGAGGCTTGATGATGAACTATAACAAGACTGTCAACAATATTGATGGCAAATCGACCACTCATCTCTAGCTTTAGAACATTGGTTTTCTTGGCTGGAAGCTCTCTGTAAACAATTACAAACATTTGGCATACACTCAGTACTAGATCAACCCTTCTACTGTTTTTAGCAGAGAGTGACACTTTTTGAATGCAGCATAGACGGAGCTTTCTGATCAGGGTCGGCACTGTTTTCTTATAGGTAGTATTAGGTACTGTCTGACATGATTTTGCTCTCTTTCCTTGGTGAAATTTTCTTTATTTTATTTGCCAATACAGCGTTCCCTCCCTACAACGGACCTCCCATCAACAACTCCCTACGAACAATGACACTTGCCGCAGTTCCCTAAACAGGTCAATTATGTCTTACGCTTTTACTGCTGTAATACTGTCTGCTTAAAGTTGTCGTTTGCTGTTTTTCTCAAAGTAACATAATTGAACATTTTGACAGAAAAACACTTAATGACGAGTGACAAACAGCTTGAATCCAGATCAGACGCCGTGTTACGCAGCGTCTGATCTGGATTCAAACTGTTTGCAAATGTAAACCAATTTCCCTCCCCATAACCACTCCCTCCCAACAACACACACATTTTTTGTCTCCCAGTGGGTGTCATTGTAGAGAGAGAGCACTGTATAATAGTTTAGATGAGAAGAATAACGGTTTACCTGAATATTCAATAGGAGAGGGGGTTAGTTTTACCTTTAGCATGCAATGTAAATGTTGTCAGTGAAAACATGAACATGTGTTTACAGTCTGTAACACTTCTCTGATTTATCTGTATATTAACATAGTTTGGATCTAGATGTCATGCTGACTTATCAGGGCTGCCATAATTTGATATGAAAAATCCTAAGATTTCCAAATTTGCTTTTTTCAAGAGTGATTTTAGGAATCATACCTTTACCCAATAACCTGTTTCTAGTTTTGTTGACATGTGGCTGCTTAAAGCAGGCTGGAGGTAAATCAGAATGCACCTTAAGGCACATTCTGCTTTACTTTCAGCCTGCTTTAAGCTACCATGTACTAGAAAAAAAATCCGAAGATTTAGGAAAATTCCAGAGAAATGGTAGCCCTGACTTATTTGGTGTCTCATCTGGATCTATACACATTACCAGTTGGATACAGAGTTTTTGAAGGAAATAGCCGATCTGATCTGAAGAGCACCTTGGCGCGAGTCTGATCGGTTAGTTCCGGCAAAAACGTCGAAAGTTGAATGCAACACACTGTAGCACCGTCAACTGGTGATATGTTTATTATATGCCTTGAATACAAATCAAAAACAACTAAATAGTTGTTTAAATCATTTTATATACAGAAACATTAGTTATTTGAAGCAGTACAAGGGTTCTTGTATGCCACAAAGAATAACGCGGCACTTGTACATATACGTAAATGACGTCACGCTATATGGAAGCCACGTCAGAGTAAAATACAAAGTGGCTGATACAAGGTGGCTGATACAGACTCTTGTATTTTACTGTGCAGATACACGCTGAAACACTCGATATCATACGAAGGCATATATTAAAATCATCTATTTACAGCAGTAAACTTAAATACAGCAGAGCCTCGCTATTACGACCACTAAATTGTGTTAATTATTAGAGGTTTAAGACAGTAAAGCAGAAAGCTCCGTCAGGAGCTTTCTGTTTCATTTTTACCTCGCTTTAAGCTGTCACCTGTATTATATACAATCAATTAGCCTACTTTTAGTGTCCGTAATAGAGAGGTTTTACTCTTGGAAAAGACTTTAGTAGTATTTGCACAACAAAGTCAGGATCTACGTCATATGTTGAGTAACTTGGCATCTCATCAGGCTACAAAAAAGTTTTTGACATTTCTCAATTGAAAGAAGCAAAAATACATGTACTTTTATAATAAGGTGGCCACAAGCATAATCCTGCCTTCCATAGCACTGATGAAGGAAGACGACAGCAATAAATAGCAAGTCTTTACAGTACCAAATATAGTGAGACAGACATCATTCTTACCCAGTTAGCAAATATCTGGGTCAAATCTTATGTCCATTGCAAATAGTTTGGAGCCAGATCACAGAGCTCCAGATAAGGGGGGGTATTTCAAAAACTTAAATATTTATTTCTGCATTAAGCCCTATGGTGTCACTACTCATTAGAACCGTCTCTTCGAGACGATTCTAATGAGTAGTCACACCATAGGATTTGTGCTGAAATAAGTGAGAAAATGCTAATTTTGTTCAGTTTACTCCCTCTTATCTGGAGCCCTGACTGATCAGACAAAAAATAATTCTGATTGTCAGTCACAGTCACTATAACCATCCGGCCATGGATGGAGACCCCACTAACGCAATGTGATAAAGTGTGGACAATTACAGGTTCTTGAAAATATTAATGCTTTTGTAAAAATCAATCTGATAGTAAATATTTGGAGTCTGATTGAACATCGAGTTACTTGGTGTCTGATCTGGCTCCAAACTGTTTGCAATAGATATGAGCAGTGCCATGACAATGCATTGCAAACAGTGTAGATCAAGGTCAGCCTACGCATCAAAGATGCGGCAGCTGGTCTTGATCTACTCTATTTAACATCCACATGTATCTAAAATATTCTATGTAGCTGTAATATCAATGGTATTTAGCAGTTTAGACGCAATCCAGATACAGAGCCACGGATGACAATGTTGCTTTGTCTGTATAATGTTGCAATGCAATAAGGCAGGTTTGTTATGGCACGGCTCATATAATTGTTTCGGCACAAAAGATTATTAGGAAAGAATAATGTCTTCTTTGCTGTAATACTATAGCTCATATGCACTAAAGACTATGAAGTCTAGGTTACAGATAAGGCATGTATTGGGGTATTCACCCAATTAAAATTGTGAAAAAAGCAAAAAAAATTCCAATTAAGCAAAGAAATGTAGCAAAAAGCAAAGAATTTTTTTAATTCCTAATCAGAATATGAATAATTCCCAATAGGCAAATTGGCAATACACAATAAAAATTGCAAAATATCAAAGAGTCAATACCCAATTGCATCAAAACCTTATCTGTAAACTTTGTGTTTTTGAAGGATCCAGTTTACTTACTTTTGTGGCTGTACTTGATATAGAACAATTTCTGCTCCTGCTGCCCCTGGCCTTGGCTGGTGTCTCAGCACAACAATGTACAGCATGCCATATCTGAGAAACAAGAGCACAACAATGTACAGCATACCATATCTGAGAAACAAGAGCACAACAATGTACAGCATACCATATCTGAGAAACAAGAGCACAACAATGTACAGCATACCATATCTGAGAAACAAGAGCACAACAATGTACAGCATACCATATCTGAGAAACAAGAGCACAACAATGTACAGCATACCATATCTGAGAAACAACAGCACAGCTGGAATCTAGTTTACCATTTCGCAACGGCATGGATTGACTAAATGTTACATAAAAACATGTTTTGCATAATTTAAATGCTTATTTTGAAGTAAAACAAACTATTAAACTCTAGAATATCTCCAATCACCATTTTGATTTCAATGGTGAGAGCATCACACGTATCACTTGACAGTTGGAAGGGAAAACTCAGAAATTGCCCATTGAGAAATCAAGGAATTGAGCAATTGAGAAATCAAGCAGTTGAGAAATTGGGAAATTTGGAAGAGAAATCGAGCAATTGAGAAATTGAGCAAATGAGAAATTGGGAAATTTGGAAAAGAAATTTAGCAGTTGAGAAATCGAGCAATCGTGAAATAATGAATTATTCTGTGTGAAATCCTGAAGCGGAAATGTCGCCACAGGTATTTCGTAAAAATACATCTTAAGGCGCATTCTACTTTACTTTCAGCCTGCTTTAAGCTTCCATCTGATAAGACAAAGAAACTATTTCTTATGGTGCATATAATGAAGCTATAAATGAAAGGTGTAAATTAAAAGGCATGTTTATGGGGTAATTGGATAAATAACAGACAGGTAGTGGTATTATACATTACATAGTGCAGAAAACTCCACCATGAAGCTTACCCCTGTCCCAAGGACTGACATGCTGGATTAGCAGTATTCTTGCTGTTCTGGGGCCCGTCTTACGAGATGTTCATACATCAAAACTATAAAGTACATCTTATTTCTGATTTCTCCATCAAATCTTGCCATGTGATATCTCTTTGGAATTGTCTATTGTACGATGTTTAGTAAGACAGGCCCCAGAAGCTTAGATTATTTATCATAGGACCTGTTAACCCTTTCGCCTATAGAAAATCCTTTTAGCGCATTTAATTTATCCTCCACTGAAGAAAACAGTTCCCATTTATACAGTCATGAACCTGTACCATATATATTTTCTATATTCTTTTAGATGGTAGCTAAAAGCAGGCTGAAAATAAAGCAGAATGCTTTAAGTGGTCAGCTGTCTTCAAAACTGGAAACAGGCTATTGGGGTAATGGGTTAACCCCTGACATAAAACAACTACAGTACTCTCTCTCTCTACAACAACATCCACTGGGAGACAAAAAATATGTGCGTTGTTCGGAGGGAGTCATTATAGGGAGGGAAACTGGCTTTCATTTGCAAACAGCTTGTATCCAGATCAGACGCCGCGTAATGCGGCGTCTGATTTGGATTCAAGCTGTTTGTCACTTCTCATAAATGTTTTTTTCTGTCAAAATGTCCATTATGTAACTTTGAGATTAATAGCAGACGACATTTTTAAGCAGACGACAATGCAGCCGTGAATAAGTTAGGCATAACTGTCTTTTGGGAAGAGCGGCAAGGGTAGTTGTAAGAAGGGAATCACTGTTGGGAGGGCCGTTGTAGGGAGGGAACACTGTACAACTTACATTGAGGCTATGGTAACATCTCTCTCTAGAAGTGACTGTTTTGGTTGTTTAGGAATGTTGGGTAGATCTACTTCAAATTTGGGCAGTTTAGTCATAGCTCCCGTCTAGAAATAGTATGAAATAATCAAACAAGACACTGCCTTCAATAAATACATATTATGCTCCCAGTGGTATCCTTGAAAATATATATGATACAGTAAAACCTCTCTATAACGACCACTAGATTGTGGAAATTATTAGGTATTCAAGACAGGTGACGGCTTATTAAGCAAGGTGAGCGTAAAACAGAAAGCTTCTGAAGAAGCTTTCTGTTTTACGCTCATCTTGCTTTAGGCCGTCACCTGTCTTTTTTGCGGTCAATTAGCTTTCTTTTAAGTGGTCGTAAAAGAGAGGTTTCACTGTATACAAGAGGGCCATTGGCCCTAATTAGCTCACTTGAAAATAGCTGACAACAGTAAACAAGAGCCGCATGCGGCCCTAAATCGCTCACCTGGTACCCATGATTACGGTGATGTAAATGGACCAATATTGATTAAGTTTTCTCTTATTCACCCCCACCCACTGGTGGCCATGTTGTTTGAGCTAGGAAGATTATTTGAAGAAAACTGGCAAAGGGTCAACCATTAATCATTATTTGTAAAATCATTCTTAAATCAGACCAACAGTTTCAGAGAAAAAGATTTTTAAAATTGTTCTATACAGAAATAAAAGGAAAACTTACCCCACCCACTGGCGGCCATGTTTTTTAAGATAACACAATGATTTTTAGAAATCTGGTAGAGGGTCATCAATTGACTATTTGTGTAAAATAATTTTGAATATGGACCAGTAGTTTCAGAGAAGATTTTTAAAATCTTTAATATACAGCGACATAAGGAAAACCTTCCCCACCCACTGGCGGCCATGTTTTTAAAGAAAACAAAATGATTTTAAGAAATCTGGTAGAGGGTCATCAATTGACTATTTGTGTATAATTATTTTCAATTTGGACCAGCAGTTTCAGATAAGAAGATTTTTAAAGTTTTTACCATAGTCAGTAACATTAGGAAAACGTGCCCCACCCACTGGCGGCCATGTTGTTTTAGATATCAAAATAATTTTAAGAAATCTGGTAGAGGGTCACCCATGGATCATTTGCATAAAATTACTTTCAAATCGGACCAGTAGTTTTGGACAAGAAGATTTTTAAAGTTTTTTCTATATAGCCATATACGGAAAATCTGCCCCACCCACTAGCGGCCATGTTTTTTAAGATAGGAAAATTATTTTTTAAAATCTGATAGAGGGTCACCAATGGCACATTTGGGTTAAATTATTTTCAATTCGGACCTGTAGTTTTTGACAAGACGATTTTTAAAGTTTTTTCAATTGGTTGCCATGGCAACCACAATTTCAATTGGATGACCTAAATTTGAAGAAATCTGAGAGAGTACCCTACAAGGAACAATCCTATGAAGTTTTGATGAAATTGGCTAGTTTCCAAGAAGAAGATCTTTGAATAAAAAGTTTGACGACGGACTGACGGACGGACGTACTTACGCTAGGATACTTATGTGGCTATTTTCTATTGTTTTCTCTTGCGTGGCTAGCCACACAAGAGACAATTTCTTTTTGCTCTAACAGATTGGTCTGGAGGCTAACCCTACCCCTTACCCTATGTCCCACAACTGGCCAGGTTAATGTCACAAAAAATGGCCAGGTTAATGTCACAAGAGACAGCCAGGTTAATGTTTTTCTATTATGTGGCTAAGAATTTTAGCCACATAAGTATCCTAGGGTGTGTACGGACGGAGAGAAGATGC
Organism: Gari tellinella; assembly: GCA_922989275.2. Taxonomy (NCBI): domain Eukaryota; kingdom Metazoa; phylum Mollusca; class Bivalvia; order Cardiida; family Psammobiidae; genus Gari; species Gari tellinella. The sequence goes on from OV277858.1 coordinate 62,630,349, forward strand.
TGGAATATTTCATTATTTAACTCTATTTAAAATTCTGATCTGCGGGGCTTGGCCATATTTGACCCCAGGGCAATAATTTAAACAATCTTGATAGAGGATCTGTAGATGATGCTATGTGCCAAATATCTAAGCTCTGTGGACTATGATTTCAGACAAGAAGTTTTCAATGAAAAAATCTATTTTTAGCTCCTGTGAACTAGATTTACAACAGACCAGAACTATTTCAACAAAATTGGTATAAAAAACTCTGGCCACATTAGTTTTAGAGAAGAAAGTGAATAACTCTATGTAAAACTGTGACCCATGGGTGGGCCATTTTTTACCCCACATTCTGCTTTACTTTCAACCTCTTTTTTAGGCGAAGTGGTTACATGTCTTCAAAACTAGAAACAGGCTATAGGGTAAAGGGTCAAGACAAGCTTTAGTGTGTGTTTCAACAATCACCCCACATTGATTTTCTTTGGTGGCATTATGAATGCCCTGTGGTATAAATGATGAAATTGTACTCACTGAGAAGAGAATAGGTTGCAGGGAATTGCCATATTGTCCAGAGGCAATCAGAAGAAGACCACCATCCATACGATTCTATGAAGACAGGAGTATAAAATATCATAACATGCATAAGCAATGCAGCAGAATAACAATGGACAATCTGGGACATTCGAGACTGTATCTACTGAATCAAGATTTCATATTAGACCATGAGCCCTCCTGATTTGAACCACCACTACCAGAGTTAATGCAATTAAAGTTAAATGTAATTACGGGGAAGACAAGTAATTAGAAATCGTTATAAAATTGTTAGTCCTGCAGTGATTAAAGCCTAACATTGCTGTAATTTCAGCATAATTTTGCACAATGTTAAAATATAATCAGTTTGACAGAAGTACGGGAACATGCTCTTGCAAATAATGTACGGGAAAACACTCGCATGAACATTTCATCAATTCCCTAAAACGCCAAGTGATTACGCGTAATCCCTAAAAATTTCAGGGATTACGCATAATCCCTGATAACACCTTTTCCTGAAACATATACTCAACAAAAAAAAAAATTTCAGAAAATCATCGAGCAAAAGAAGAGAAGATATCTTTGCTGTAGCACTGTGTCAAGTGACTTAGGGGTCAAAGTAATTTTTCACAAACTTAGTGTCTACAGAATAATCCCTCTTGTTATTTAAAACACATGAATTAAAGCTTTGAATATCAGTGAAAAATACAGTAAAATTAGGTCTCAAGGTCACTCGCCGGACATGTCTCCCATTGAACATGTATGGGATATTCTAGGACAGAGGCTCCGAAGCAGAGTACCATTACACCTGCACCAAGAACCCTCCAGGCTCATATGGCGGCTCTATAGGAGGAGTGGAGGCTGATCCATAAGCACAAAATCTCCAGATTCAGGGCTCCAGATAAGAGGGAATAAACTGAACAAATCCTACAACTTCTCATTTATTTCAAACCAAATCCTATGGTGTTACTACACATTAGAATTGTCTCTTCGAGACGATTCTAATGCGTAGTGACACCATAGGGTTTAATGCAGAAATAAAGATTTTAGTTTTTGAAATACTCCCCCTATCTGGAGCCCTGTAGATTAATTCGGAACATGCTGATGCGAGTCCTTATTTGCCACTGACAGGAGACAAATTTCGTTACAGTCAACTATGCTCCATTTTAGTGGTTGTTATAAAGAGATTATACTGTACTCATCTTTATCTGGAGCACAGAGTTTGAAGATCGAATGGGAGACACAGATTGTGTGTGTTGTTCAAAGGGAGTCATTATAGAGGGGGAAACTTAAGATTTGGTTTACATTTGCAAACAGCTTGAATCCAGATCAGACGCCGTGTAACGCGGCATCTGATCTGGATTCAAGTTGTTTGTCACTCGTCAATATATTCATTCTATCAAAAACTCCATTTATATGTTACTGTGAGAAAAAACAGTAGACAACAATATTAAGTCGCAGTGAAAGAGTGACACAATTGTCCCGGTTTAGGAAATTGAGGCAAGGGTAGTTGTAAGGAGGGAGTAGTTGTTAGGAGGGCAGTTGTAGGGAGAGAACACTGTACTTACCATCCACACATACCATGACACAGTCACACTCAAAGACTTCAAGCTCTTCAACGATCTTCTTTCTGGATTTACCTGAAAATATGCATCATTCAGTGGAGAAGAAGTTATTCTTTCCTGTTTAACCTATTACCCCATAAATGTGCCTTTATACACCTTTAATTTATTCCTCATCTGAAAAAAATAGTTCCAATTTACACTGTCACAAATGAGAATCATAATAGATATTTTCTATATTCTAGCAGATAATAGCTTAAAGCAGGCCGAAAGTAAAGCAGAATGTGCCTTAAGGCACATTCTGCTTTACTTTCAACCTGCTTTAAGTGGCCATCCATTTTCAAAATTAGAAACAGGCAATGGGGTAATGGGTTAAACACAAAGGAAATGCAAACACATTGTTATAAAACATACAAAATGAAAAATTATTGACAATTCTGACAACTTATTCTAATCTGAGTGGCAAACAGTTTGAAGCCTGATCAGACCCCGGGTTATTCGGCGACTGATCAGGCTTTAAACTGTTTGCACTCGAAATAATAGTTTTAGCGTAGACACATTTATTGGGAAATAAGAGCCCAATGGGCTTTAAGGCGCTCACCAGAGTACAAAGTTCTCAGATTTAACTAGACTTATCACTTAAGGTGATTAATACCCCCGCTAGTGCCTTGCCACAAGAAGCAAATGTGTCAGGATAATGTTGATGTGTGTTCTCCATATGAACTAGAGGGTTCAGAACCATCTTTATAAATGCACTCAAATAAGGATCCATTGACAAGTGTAATAACATAGCTGGCAGTTTAAAGCAAGATAAAAGTAAAGTTTACTATCGTTTAGCAAGCCTATAAGCAGCAACCTGAATTTAACACAGAATTACTCACAATTCTATCTAAGTTAGAAATATGTTGAGTAAAACCTCTCTATTTACAACCCCTAAAAAGAATACTAATTGGAGGTATAAAAGACAGGTGGCAGCTTAAAGCAAGGTGACAGTAAAACAGAAAGCTCCTAAAGGAGCTTTCTGTTTTACTGTCACCTTGCTTTAAGCAGTCACCTGACTTAAACAACTAGTAATTAACGCAATTTATTGGTCATAAGAGAGAGGTTTTACTGTAGTTAATGCTGATGACTATAGTGGAAAGGATTGGAACGTATCATGTTTACCTGGTAGAATTCTATACCATGGTCTGTAATGAAAGCAATCTCATTGATATTAGTCCACACAAAGCCCTTGATCTGTGTAGATCTGCCCTGAAATAGAAAGTTTCTCCAGGTTAGTACTCACAGCTTACAGTGAAGAGAGAGAGGATAACTGTTTTTCAGTTTAACCCTTTACCTGATAGCATTGTTTCTAGTATTGAAGATATGTGACTACTTAAAGCAGGTTGAAAGTAAAGCAGAATGCGCCTTAGGGTGCATTCTGCTTTACTTTCAGCCTGCTTTAAGCTATTAACTGCTAGAATAAGGAAAGTATTAAATATGACACATATTAATTACGGTATAATTTGGAACTATTTTTTTCAGCGGATGAATAAAATGAATGTGCTAAAAGTCGCTTCTATAAGGGAAAGGGTTAAGATCGAAATTCAATCCATTGCATGAACATCAGATGTTATATTTTCACGAGTGGCTACTCATGAAAATGTAACAGTCTGATTTTCACTCAAATGGATTAAATTCAATCTTACACTTAAACAATTTACAGTTATTCTATTTATTTAAGCCACTTTTTAAATGAAATTGTTCGACAATTGAGAAGGAAAGTACATTATTTATCCTGTGTAGAGCGCCACGTTTACATCGAACACATTTTTGTGACAGTTTGCCATACAATGATGTCACCTATTTATTGAATTGACGTCATCGGAATTTCGTTGTGACTTCCGATCATGAATTCTTGTTCTTCCCTTTAGTGGTTTGCAACAAATTCGGGCTGCTGGAATCAAACGATAGGACACGATTGACTACAATAATTGGAGGGTCCTACGGAGAAAACTCATAAAAGAAGCATGCGCGACGTTAATCCCACTGCTTAAAACAGTGAAATTATCAAGTGATAATCCACTGCTATTTCCTAGCAATCCACCAAAAAGCATAAATAAAAGACATTCTTTCCTGTATCAAACAAACTGAATGCCAGCACAATGCAGTAAAATGAAAACTAGAAATTGTGTCAAAGCTACCTGAAGCTCATCAAGTCTAAAACATTTTGTATGTGAAATAACTACTTTAATTTTCAGCCTTAACTGAACTACATCAGTGACAATAATTGAACCGTTACCCAATATACAGTGGAGAATCTGTTATTCTTTCCCGTTTAAACGCAAACGTACGCAAACGCAAAGCACTAAAACGTAGAAAAGAACAACTTTTGGACAATTCGGATAATTCTTGTTTATCTTGGTGGCAAACAGTTTGGAGCCTGATCAGACGCCGGGTTACCCGGCGTCTGATCTGGCTCCAAACTGTTTGCGCTGCAAATAATAGTTTTAGCGTAAACGCGTTTATTGGGAAAGAATAACAGATTCTCCACTGTAATATGTCAAAATTTTCAACATCACAGATCAATGGCAAGAATTAGCAAAATAGCTACAGTGGAGAATCTGTTATTCTTTCCCGTTTAAACGCAAACGTACGCAAACGCAAAGCACTAAAACGTAGAAAAGTACAACTTTTGGACAATTCTGATAATTTATGTTTATCTTGGTGGCAAACAGTTTGGAGTCCGATCAGACGCCGGGTTACCCGGCGTCTGATCTGGTTCCAAACTGTTTGCACTGCAAATAATAGTTTTAGCGCAAACGCGTTTATTGGGAAAGAATAACAGATTCTCCACTGTAATATGTCAAAATTTTCAACATCACAGATCAATGGCAAGAATTAGCAAAATAGCTACAGTGGAGAATCTGTTATTCTTTCCCGTTTAAACGCAAACGTACGCAAACGCAAAGCACTAAAACGTAGAAAAGTACAACTTTTGGACAATTCTGATAATTTATGTTTATCTTGGTGGCAAACAGTTTGGAGTCCGATCAGACGCCGGGTTACCCGGCGTCTGATCTGGTTCCAAACTGTTTGCACTGCAAATAATAGTTTTAGCGTAAACGCGTTTATTGGGAAAGAATAACAGATTCTCCACTGTACTTCCAAAACATAACAAATTTTAAGAGGTCACCTAGTGTCTATAAATTTCGAGACAAGCTATGGGGCAGGGTTCGACATTAACTTTTTTTTTCACTAGACATTCGGTCTTGTAGCCTGCAAACATTACTAGACCAGACCAAAAAGTTGGTAGACCAAACAGAAACAACTGAATCTTTGGTAAACTTCAATAATTTCGCAAAACTTTCTATGTCTTTTTTGCTTTTCATAGCGTGTCTTTGACTCCGCCGTAGCTGTACTCGCCCCTTTCTCTTCCTTTTTCTTACCATTAAAACCGAAGCTGAATAAATCTGACATGATTTGACGTTACGATGTACACAAACGAAAAAGCGTTCGCTGAATGTCGTACTTATACTTGGCAGAAAAATAGATATTTTCGTTAACAAAACAAATAATATATCAGAATTGGGATTGATTTCGGTTTCGCACGTAAAAATTGATACAAAATTGTGTTTTAGGTAAAATAATTGCATTGAAGATACTTACGACAATCATGGTAGTGAAAAGCGTGGGAAAGTGTAATATCCGGTAACTACCGAGAAATATCAGTTCGCAGAATAAATTGTCATTTTCAATCCCAAAAACTGAGACTGCAGTTACCTTTTCGGATATTGTACCTTTCTAATTAAAAATGATCAATTCTAAAAACATTCAAAACGTAACTGTTATCAACACAATCAGGTGTTTTAAATATAGCGCGAGATGATCAATTAATCACACCGATATTTTTCGTAACTGAACCGGATTTTACTCATCGCCCTAATTACTGCGGGATAGTTACTACTGCTAATTTTAGAACAAGGATTTCCCGACTGCGTGCTTTATTTAGATGCGGAAACAGTTTTGAGGTCTGAGCAAACCTACTTGTCTGAAACCACAGAGGCGAACTGGGTAGGATTTTTAGCTTGAACATAATGATGTCATTTTCTAAATGCGTGAATTTAAAAAAATCATCCTCAGATTTTAACTAGACCATTCGGGTTAGTAACTGCGAGGGATCACTAGACCGAACATCGCCGTTACTAGTGAATGTCTATCGGACGTAGGCCAATGTCGAACCCTGTGGGGTAATGGGTTAACCCATTACCCCATAGCCACTTTCTGGTTTTGAATACAGATAACCACTTAAAGCAGGTTGAAAGTAAAGCAGAATGTGCCTTAAGGCACATTCTGCTTTACTTTCAGCCTGCTTTAAGCTACCATCTGCCAGAATATAGAAAATATTTCTTATGATACATATTCATGACTGTATAAATTGGAGCTATTTTCTTAAGTGGATGAATAAATTGAAAGCGTAAAAAAGCGTATTTATGGGGTAATGGGTTAGAGTGTGGCATACTTTACAAGTCTGTGAGTATTCCTTTTGATCTGATGTCAGGTCATCTTGAAAATTGATGAACTCCTGTATAAAATATAGAGGATAACTGTTTTTACAATCAATTAAACATAAACTAATTTAGGTTTCATGGTATGAAGCTTTTATCAAAGTCTGATTCAATGGACATGATCTTATCCTTTAGTGATATAATGAAATGAAACACAAAATTAACCCATTTGTGCCAACGCTCCTATATATAGGACATAGGCAAACAGTGTAGACTCTGGTCAGACACCACATTATGTAGTGTCTGATCAGAGTCTACTTAGTTTGCTGATAGTAATTTCAATATAAAACGAACCAAAATGAAAAAGTAGACCAAACAACCCTTAGAATCAACCAGAAATGGGCGTCAAAGCCACCTGAATCCTGGTCAAGAGGGATTTCAGTCAATACTTAAAACCATATCTTGTTTGAATACCAATAAAGCAGAAATTCTCAAATCAATTATATCGAATTTACTATGAATGTCTTGTTGAAAGGTTTATCTTTCAGAAATTGTTCACTTTTATATAATCAGACCATCCAATGAGAAGTTATCTCTCAATTATCAGTAGTTTCAAATGCCCCTCGTACATGGACAAAAATCAATCCTAAATAGTGAAAAATGGACTAGTCACTAGACTAAATTGGAAACAACTGGAAATCTCCATATTTAGTTTAGGGAGGAAAGTATTAAACACAGTATGATATCAGTGATTCACGCGGATGGCTGTGGATGAAAAGGTTAACCCTAATCATTCCAGTGTTGCATGTTTGAGGGTTAGTCTTAACCCATTTCCCCATAAATACACCTTTTTACGCCTCTTATTTATTCCTCCATTGAAGAAAATATTTCCAATGTATGCAGTCATGAATAAGTATAAGAAATATTTTCTATATCCTAGCAGATTGTAGCTTAAAACAGGCTGAAAGTAAAGCAGAATGCGTCTCAAGAAGCGTTCTGCTTTACTTTCAACCTGTTTTAACCCATTAACTCATAGGTGATAAACAATTATCAATGCTTACCGTATCTCAATACATGCTAGTGGATTAAAGTGTGTAAAAATGAGTAAGTATGATAATATTGCGCACTGTGTCAATATGAGTCAGTATGGCTTAATGGGTTAAGTGGTAACATGTGTTCAAAACTTGAAACAGGATATGGGGTAATGTGTTAATGACTGTGTGTGTCCCTGGAACCCCATTCCCCTGGTCTGGATCCCCACATGACTTGCAGACTTACCACTGACTTTGCTGATCTCTGAATTGCCAAAATTCTTCTGTCTGGTGAAAACTTAATTGACATCACTTCACCTCGATCCTCCATGCTGCACAAAACAAATACAGAAACATGAGTTTTCTCATTATTTATGAATTATTTTAAAGTTCTATTTGCATATCCCATCAATTTTATTAAGTACTATGACAGTTTTGGTCCTCCATTCGAGAACCTTCCTCAGACTGTGACCTCTTGGCGGGAGAATGACACAGTCTGACTGAGGAAGGTTCTCCATTTGAGGACCGAAACTGTTACGGTAATTAACTTTATTGGATATGCGAATAGAACTTTCAAATAATTAATGCTTAGCTAAGCCTATTCTGATGAATTTCTTTCGGGATGAGTTTTCTCCCGGATTCCAAACATCTTCTTATCCTTAACCTTTGGCATTGAGCCATTCTACCAGAAACTTTGTGGTTACTGTTGCAAACAGTTTGGATCTAGATGAAACAGAGCTAATCAATATATCTTCTGGATCCAAAATGTTAGGCTCTTAATTTAATCCTAATTTCAGGAATAAAATGAAACTCTAAAAATTGTTACAAATAACATACTAATGTAGATTTTACTATCATTTTATATCACCGTGACTTATATAGTGACATGACAAGACTCCGCCTTATATAAACACTTATGTCCCAGGTGGCAGCCTTGCCAATATATTCAGAATCTTTTCTAAGTCCAATTTAAGTCAAGGTCAAATTGAGATTGGGTAATATGGGTGAATTTGTAATGGTCCAAGGCAGGAAGTGTATAAGTATCAAAGCTTTGTAGTCAATAATGTTGATGCTGGACGAAATGGTAAATTCTAGTTAACCAAGAAATAGCCAATTCAAAATAGGGTCAAGGTCAAAGTCAAGTTTACGTAATTTGGGTGGATTTGAAGTGATCCCAGGCAACAACTGTATAAGTATTAAAGCATTGTAGTCAGTTGCGTTGACAATAGAAGACACAGTAAAATCTAGTTAACCAGGAACCAATCTACAATATTCTAAGTCCAAATTAGGTCAAGGTCAAGACCATGGTTGGGTGATATTGGTATATTGGGAATGGTCCAAGGCAACAACTGTATAAGTATCCAAGCATTTGATTTAACTGTGTTGACGCTAGACGAAATGGTAAAATCTAGTTAACCAAGAAAAGGCCCATTTACAATACTCTAAGTCCAAATTAGGTCAAGGTCAAAATCAAGGTTAGGTGATATTGGTGGATTGGGAATAGTCCAAGGCAACAACTGTATAAGTATCTAAGCATTTGAGTAAATGGTATTGGTGTGAAACGAAATGGTAAAATCTATTTAAACTGATAGGGACGGACAGACGATCAGGACAATCACTGAATTCATGACTCTGCATCTATAAATGCCGGGGGCATAAAAATGTTAGCTTTTCAAAAACTGAGCCCTGATCTATGCATAGATACATTACCGGAAAGTTATACTTGTCTTGTCATTAGGCCCTTTGACAACAACACCCATGGATCCGCCAGCCCGAACAGCAAACACCTGCAATCAAGACTGACAGATCAGAAAACAATTAACTTTAACCCTTTACCCCATAGCAAGTTTCTATTTTGAAGACAGGTGACAACTTAAAGCAGGTTGAAAGTAAAGTTTAATGTGCCTTAAGGCTCATTCCATTTTACTTTCAGCCTGCTTTAAGCTATCACCTGCTAGGATATAGAAACAAATTCTTATGGTACATAATATCATTCCTGACTGTACTAGTTGAAACTATTTTCTTCTGTGAAGGAATCAAATGAAAGCTTAAAAAGGCATACTTACAGGGTAATGGGTTAATAAACATGAGACCCATGGTACGGTGCTTGGCCAAAGCAAAGAATGAAGGTGAGACTAACCCTTTCCCTCCTAGAAGCGCCTTTTAGTGTATTTGATTTCTTACTCCACTGAAGACGATAGTTCCCATTTCTACAGATATGAAAATGTACAATAAGAAATATTTTCCAAATTATTTTAAGCAAAATATTTTATAGCATTGAACTGTTCAAGATCCTCTGAGTTTTATATTGATAATGTCTTAATAGTATTTTAAAGGAGATTTATATAAGATTTCAGGCACATTCTGCTTTAATTTCAGCCTGCTTTAAGCTACCATATTTCCTATTATGCCATTTTTCCGCATCACTGCATAAACACTTGCCTGCCGACTGCGACCTGACTGACCCCAGTGTAAATTTGCAATTAGTTAAAACCCGAATCAGATGCCGCGCAAAAAACTGTTTAATACTTATATAGTTCTATTCAATTTACGAGTGCATTAGTCATACTTTAACAAGATTTGCAGACGATAATTTAAAGCAGACTATATTAGGACAGGATAATGGTAAGTTGATCATACGCTGGCTCACTATTTAAATTAGTATGACTGGCCAACAACATATTTTTTTTTACTGTGCCTGTATAGCTCAGTGGTAGAGCGTCCGCTTGCAGTGCGGGAGGTTGTGGGTTCAATCCCCAGCCGGGTCAAACCAAAGACTTGAAAATTGGTAGTAATGGCTTCCCTCCTTGGCGCTCAGGATTTCAGGTTAGCATTACGACTGGTTTGTCGGTGTCAGGATAAAGTGACCGGCCGGGTACAGTCCCAATGGTGCACCTAAAAAGTGCCCCTTCTCATAATCATCAGAATTGATGGCGTAGAAGTAACAGCGTTTTTTTTCCTACTTTGGCCGGTACCGGGGAACGGACCCGTTCCCAGTTCGAGACGGACCCTTCCCAATTTGATGACCCGACCGTTCCCAATCAAAAGAAATCAATTATCGGACCTGTTCCCAATCAAAATAAACATATTTACCAATTATCAATTACATTTTCCCTTTAAATCATAGCAAACCATCCATATTCCAACTTATCTTTTGCTACAATGAATGTAAACAAAGTTACGCAACTCCATTGACATTTTTGGGAGTATGTATAAAACAATACCAGTGATTACGGCCGAATTTCGGAAACGGTCCGGGCGAAGATTTATCATGGAGGTACCAGTTTCAGTGCACTTAACGTTCAAACTGATCATGGTGATAACAAATCATAAAAGTCTATGGAACAATTAATCCTACCTTTGTAATCAATTGTCTAGGTTATTTCCCTGTAAAAATATTTCCAAAATATTCTATATTTAGCGCAATCGCCACCGTTTCAATGACGTAGTCATTTTGTGCTGAGAACATTTTGTTGTACCTATTTCAGTGAGGGTTGGTTTTATCGAAGTACAGACTGTATCAAAAGCATGTGATCAATAAAAATATTGTAAGAATCATTCCTGTAATGTTTCCCACCTATATAAATATTAAAGATTAGGATTTTCTCCCTTTTGAATATATAATTGGTTCCTTGTCTATACTGCCTCTCTCCCATTTGAATAAGAAAAACAACAACAGTACATTTTCAGTCATTCCTTTATGAATTATGTTGGTCTCTGTTCTAATTCAGTTCGGCAAGGAGTGGTCACATAATTTTGACAAGTATACCATGTAGGCTATTTTCGTCATTTTTATTTCTTCAAAAGAGTCGCTTAAATAATGTAAATCAAATCACAATATCAAGCCATTCAAAAAATAATTTACCGAAAAACAGTTTCCGTATATAAGGAAAGCATACTTTTGTATGTGTACTGTACATGAAACAAAATAGACTGGACCACTTATTTCATGTGATTTTGGTGTAGAAGATAACAAAAAATGCATACCACTACAAAATTATGAAAATCAATTGTAAAAAGTGTTATTTTGGAACATGTGTTTTCGGAGTGAAAACGGACATAAGGAAATTGGTTCAAATTGCTATGCTTTATTTTTTATAGTAAATAAATTATCCGTTTGCATCAAATTTTGGATTTTTTTGGACAAAGATGACAGGAAAAGTTTACTTTGCCGATAGCAAAAAGTGATAACGTAATTGGGCTCTTCAGAAAGTAGATAGAGTTGTCGCAGTTAAGTGCACCGAAATAGGTACCTCACTGAAACAGGTACACTGACGATACATGCCCCTTCATCGAGACTGGTTAATGATGCGTGATCACAAAATCCGCTGAAGCTGATAAGAGTTTACAAACACAGTCTGACTCTGTTTACCATCATTTATAAAATAGAAAACCTACAAGTAAAACAATCATGAGCCATAATTCAAAGTATTACAGAATTGTTTTGAACAAGACGATAATGAAAAACTTGAATCTAGATCACTGCCTTTAACACTCGTGAGCGTGATTGGCAGTATCCAGAGATAGATAAGATAAGATTTTGGATTTTACTAAGTCATCAACTCTGTCTCGGCCGCAACAGCGTCTACTGTGAGTAACACACCCAGCGTAGATTTAGTTTCTACACCATGTTTACCATCATAAACAGTTCTAATGGTTTAGTAACTTAAATTCCCAATTTCTGCGTTGTCATCATTTCAAAACTCGTTTTTCCCAATTTGACTTGAAAAATTCCCAATCTGAGGGGTACCGGACCCGTTCCCAATTGGGTGAAAAAAAACTCTGAATAATAAATAGAAATAGTCACTAAATAACAGACACATCGCATATTACGAATTAAAAGCATGGGAAAATGATATAATTATTTTTTTATTTATATTCATTTTTGCATTAAAGAAAGCCGCATAATAAAGAAATAAAAGTGCCCGACTGCGGTACTCCTAGCAAAAACCCACCACCTCAGGCTACGAATACGGGTCCGTACTAGACTTGCAGTCTAGGAGTATGGGTCCGTACTCCTAGCCACTTCCTACCCATACTCCTAGCCACTTCCTATTTTAAACCACCCGACTCTATTTTTAAAAGGCAGGCGGGTGATTACAACAGAGTTTTCTATCTCATTTTCTCCATGATCTGAGTTGTCACCTGTCAGTCATTCAATAAATGTGCCTCAATTTTAGTGGTTATAATAGAGGGCTTTACTTTAATTGAATTAATTGGTAAGCTGGGGATTCAAGTAAACTATCCGAAATAACCATACTGTCCGCATATACATGCACTGTTACCTGCTGATTAGCATCGTCATAGAAGACGTTTGTCTGTTTACTGACAGCTTCAAAATCAATGGGCACCTTGGACAACTCTATGTAATGAAGACACTCAGAGGAAGATGCCATTTCAATCAATAGAACATATCTCAATCCACTGTCAAAATACTTCTCAAGTCTGAGGATATCTGTACTGTGTAGTCTACTGGTTCCCGTCTCGTCCCTTCTACTGTCTACTGCAGTTGGCTCGTGCGGATCTTTTTGCGGTACACAGTGATTTTTTTCTTTAAAAAATACAGCGTTCCCTCTCAACAACGACGTCCAATGGCAGACAAAGACTGTGTGTGTTGTTCGGAGGGAGTCGTTGAAGGGAGGGACAATTAAGACTTGACTTACATTTGCAAACAGCTTGAATCCAGATCAGACGTCGCGTTACGCGGCGTCTGATCTGGATTCAAGCTGTTTGTCACTCGTCATTTATTCTATCAAAATGTCTACTTAAAAGTGACTTTGAGAAAAACAGCAGACGACAAATCTAAGCAAACAGTATTGCAGCCATGAAAGGGTTGGACATAAATGTCTTGTTTAGGGAAAGGCAGCAATGGAAATAAAAATCAAAGCGCTGAAAGCGCTAAAGGCCTAGGGACTGGCATGATTAATGAACTAAAGAAATTGTAGTGATGATATTGAAACAAAACATCATTTTTTAAATCAATATCTATTAAGAAAATCACAATAGTATGCCAAGCAGTTGTTCTCAGTACCCGGATGCCGATAGAGAGGTGGGACAACTTTCAAAGTGACCCTGATCAGAAAAAGGGTTTGTATATCTATTAGCTGGGACGACTTTCAAAGAGACCCTGATCAGAAAAATGGTTTGTATATCTATTAGCCATCTGAAGGCTGGACGAAATAAAGAAAATATGGACGCTTTAGAAATTATCCGTCGAATGAAGACTGTAGAGGCATTTTCACAACTCAGGATTCAGTTCAGGAAACGAAATTTGGTTAGTTTTTGTTAGCATTGATAGAATGCATTACTTGTAGTTGTTGTAAGGGTGTGAAATGCACGTGTATCGAATGAGCATCTATCCATGTGTAGTGGCGAAAGTGAAAGTACTTAAGGAGACTTCGATAGTATACACATATGGCAGGGGTAACATGACATGACAACACTCGTTGTGCGGTGTTTGGTTAAATACTAATCATTTTTATAAATATTTCATCGACTCTGCGTGTAAATTTGCATATGTAAAACAATTGAACGTGTTTTGTGTTACTGTACTTCAAATATGAGCTTATTTTTAGATTCTTACATGCCCTGTGCAATAGATTAGATCTATATTGTATTGCATTTATTTTGAACTGATCCCATGAGAGATGGTAATTGTTAAGCATGTCGAGTTTGGGGTGTTACTAATATTAGTCCTGTGTTTTAATTCCAGGATGAGCACCAGCACTGAGGAGGCTCACACATATATAGCCAAGGCATGAACGAAAGAAAATACCGTATTTACCCTAACAGTTCGGACACAAAAAAATAATTATATTTTTTGCTGTCCGAATTCATTATAAATTATTTCAATTCTTTTTAGGTGGTGTCCGAAGACATAATAATCTGTAACATGTATATTCTAAACGAAAAATTGTTTCCCCTCACACATGTTTTCTAAGACCAACATGGCGGCCGCGGTACATCAAAACGAAAGTACGGAAATTCTGATGCATTCCGATACCGCTGAAAGTTTTATTAAGCTGGCAGTTAAAAGAAGTGACAACTAAAATTAAATCTGATAATCACCTTAAATGTCCGCTAATAGCATCCATAAAGTATCCCCTCTATTCAGAGACCAATTTATACAAGAATGGAATACTTCAATAACAAATATGTCCAAACTGTCATTTTATTGCAAATTTAAAAAAGAATTCTGTTACGAGCCATATCTTGATAAAATAAGATATGACTCTAACAGAATTCAATTTACTCGGTTATGGTTATCGTCCCATTCGTTAGAAATAGAATCAGGAAGATATAGGGGTATTGTAAGAGAGGATCGTTTTTGCAGGATGTGTAATTTCAACTGCGTTGAATCAGAATATCATTTTGTATTATGTTGTCCAAAATATGCAAGTTTACGTCGACAATATTTGGGAAATGTTTCTTGGCCATCTATAGGAAAATTCAATTCATTGCTTAGTTCTAAAAATAGAAATGTAATAAATAAGCTTTCAATTTATATCAAGAAGGCAAATAGTTTACGCCAAAAAACCCTAGTCTTTAACTGTTTCGTAATTCTGATGGAAAATCTATCTTGTTGGATGAAGTGTTTGTATTTGATATATGTGTTTGTGTAAGCATATTTATTGTATTATGCCATGTTCTTTATATGTATGTAATTAGCCAAAGGCAAATTGTTGCCGATATGCTAATAAAGCTGAAACTGAAACTGATTCATACTTGACAAACACATACATGATTTACACCTGATGTGTTGAAAACATCACAGCATAATTGAAGAGCTCTCCCAGGTGCAGTAACTAATGACGCAGTGTGATGTGATTAGCGGCACCGGCCTTTGTCGTAACCAAACTGTGAAAACAGTAGGTGAGTTTGTCTGTTTTATTTGTTAAGTGTTAAGTGTTGTCGGCGTTCTATTTTATTTACCAATATTGTCAGTGTTCTCTGTAATAAGCATATTTGAAATCTGTATGTAAATTATTTTTTGATTGGCTACTAGATTAATTATCAATTAATCCAATCAATTCTTCTGCAAGATATTATCCAATGAAACTCTCTACGGACTCGACAGAAATGTTTAAAAACGATGGGAAAATCATATTTGTTGTTCAAAATGGATAAGTTTGTGCAACGTTTTAAGAGTAGTGAAGACGCCTTGCTTCAGGCGTGGAAGGATAATCCAATTCCAAAGGGTCAGCCAAAACGTCCTGTTGGGAGGCCAAAGAAACGGAAAGCAGAAGACCAGCTAGAGGGAGCTTCCAAACGCCCAAACAACAGAGACATCAATGAAGACCACTCGGACCCACTGCTTACGTCCTCAACACCAACAAAACGTGGAGCGTACAAAGCATTCACTTTGAAGCAGAAGCGGGAAGTGGCTGACTTTGCATGCCGCCGAGTTGATACAGCCTCTGAACAAGGAGTTCAAAGCCAGCCGTACCTGGGCAGAAAAGTTCATGAGACGCCACGAGCTGGTATTACGCGCAAAGACCTCAGTAGCCCAACGCCTTCCAGCTGACCTTGAATCCAAAATTGCCAGCTTCCATGAATTCATTGTTCAGCAGCGGGAGCTAGACGAGTTTGACGACAGACTTATTATCAACATGGACGAAACCCCCATGTACTTTGACTTAGTTTCTGGTAAGACAGTTGAAAGGAAAGGACAAAAATCTGTACGAATCAGAACCACTGGAAGTGAGAAGCGTCACGTGACAATTGTGCTTGCCTACTCTGCAGCCGGTGACATGCTGCCTCCAATGATAATTTTCAAAGGAAAGAGGCCCTTGGACATACCTCACCCACCAAAATGGATAGTGTGTGTTCAGGAGAAGGCGTGGATGGACGAGACCCTGGTGCTGAGATGGCTGTCCGACATCTACTTACCTTTTACCCAGAAGGATCGTTCTATGCTTGTTATGGGCAGTTTCCGAGCTCATCTGACAGAGAAAGTTAAGAAGTGTATGAGGAATGGCAACATCGTACCGGCAGTGATTCCTGGAGGCTGCACGTCGAAGGTCCAACCCTTGTATGTTTCCACCAACAAGCCTTTCAAGGGGGGGCTGAGGAAGAGCTGGACTAGTTTTATGCGCAACGCCACTAGGGATTCTGCAAACACCGGGGAACGCATCAAGACAGCTTCTAAGGCTGAACTTGTGTCATGGGTTGAGGGTGCGTTCCAACACATCGCAGCAAATAGGACACTTGTGATCAAATCATTTCATGTGTGCGGGATCAGCAACAGTCTGGGTGGGAGTCAGGACGAATTAGCCCGTAGCAACAGTGACAGTGACTGTGAGAGTAGTGATGGGGAAGAGTTTGAGGGGTTTAGCCCTGAGGATGTACCAGACGATATGTTCGATTGAATTTAGTGTGGAATGATCAGGCGTTAATCTTTCACCTGTTTTGCGCGTCATAGCAACTTACAGCATCTTGGATCCAATTAGACGCCGCGTAAATCGGTTTCTAATCAGGATCCAAACTGCTTGATAATCGCTTAATCGATTCTTATGTTTGATTAATGCTTGACACTTTTTAACAATACTGCAATAATATATATAATATTTGCGTATCTAACAGGGGAAAGGTTACGCGATTATCATAAAGTGCTGCTCTGCCATATGGCTATTTGGTGTGGTTTTGAATGTGCTTTCGACGAGTGCTTTCTTTTGGATTACATATATCAATTAGGAATAGTTATTAGTGAATGAAATAAATGGCGAGGAAGAACCCCGGTAGTGGCCAGTCACAACCTCAAGTTGTCTGGACCCGGCGTTTTGCGCACCGGAAGACAAAATCAAAATTTGCTACGTTAATTTCGCACCTAGGTTCGACTGTGTTGCATTGTGAATAGTTAACCCTTATACTGCGGTGATATCGTCTGCTTCAAAATTGTCGTCTGCGATGTTTGTTAAATTTTAGATTGATCCATTTTTTAAGTTCAGAAATGTCGCGTGTCAAACAGTTTTGATCCAGTTCAGACGCCGCGTAATGCGGCGTCTGATCTGGAACAAAACTGTTTGCAAAAATCAGTTAAGTCGCGATCAGCAGTCAAAGTGTTAACTCTGAGCGCTAAAGGTAATATCGTCTGCAATTATCACCCACCGGTGCTTAGATTGTTTTGACGGTGTAGTTTTAACAGTTCGGATCCAAATGCAACGTCACATTACACGGCGTCTTATCTGGATCCACACAGCTTATATAAAATATTTTGCCCCATGCATTCGAAAAGCTCCGAATTCTGATATTTGCTGGTATTACACAAACCTCAACAAAATAAAGTTGAATAGGTAAAACAACATGATACTGAAAAACGAAACTCAGTTACTCGGCATTTGATTCAAATCAATGTTGTTTTGCAAGTTATATAATGTATAGTTGCGAAAGGCAGGCGAAGGTTTACAGTGGAGAATACGTTATTATTTCCGTTTAAACGCAAACCCAGACGTAGAAATTGACAATTGCTGACAAAATATATTTTCCTTTTGAGTGCGGAACACAGTGAGTAGTGCGATCAGGCGCCCGTCAACAGGCGTCTGATCTGGCTACTAACTGTTTGCAATTGAACCAATAGTTTTAGGTTAAACAGGTAAACTGTGAAAGAATAACGCCTTCTCCACTGGGTTATAGACATCTACGTATCAATAATTTATTGCATTCAACATTTGTTTTGGTGTTGATCTTTTATGAAGCATATAGTATAGGCATAGTCTGTTTAAAAAAATAAAATATGAATGTGAAGCTTATTTCTTGCGTTTGTTGTCTGTAGTGCATTCCTCGTGACTGCACTTTGCCAATTTTGTTTGTTTTTCACAACCTAATAATCTTGTCGTTATGAAATATAACCACTTAAAATTTCTTAGCAATGATTGAGTTTCAAACAGCAGGTATCCAGGCCATACGTCGAGTAACTCGGCGTCTGATCAGGATCCGTGTTCTGTGACACGTTTACGTGAATGTGAATTTTTTTAACAGTACAACATGAATTACAGCCGTAGCGATCAAAACAACAGGCGAAGGGTAGAGTAAAAGAATTTACTTTATTAGAAAAAGTATTTGCGTATGACACAGGTTCAGTTAGGATCCAAACAGTTTGCAAGTCATACGTGTCAGACAAAGACCCGTCTATTACTGCCCAAACTTGAAAACAACATGTTGATTAGACAGCTGTCAACTTTCTGTTACGTATAAAAATAACTGCACTGGCTAGCTACCCTGCTCAAAATAACCTCCTGTGTTCTCATTCTGTACTTCATTTCGTCTGCTGTAAATAAATGTGGACTTTATCAAACTCAAATTTATCAGGCGATTTCGTTTAATCATATTAGATTAGATTTCCGCACATCATTTTTATAAGGTCAATTTAGACAAGAATTGGGGAAACGTATACACAATTCTATAGCAGACGGGTCGATCTAAAAATAGAATTGTGTTGTGTCAATCCGCTGCCTCGATCTCCCTGTGTCGCGCCGTCTGCTGTCTCCTGTGTAAGAAACAAAAGGATAAACTGGCTGAATGGCATAGACATTTAGGAATAAGCTACGAGTTATGGTAAACAGTTTGAACTTATTTTGGCAGTTGTAGAAAAGGTGTAAAGTTTAACAATTCAATAACTCGATCTACCCGTGCCGTATTGTCGAAAGAGAAAAGCCTCGGCGTCTCTAAATACAGTTCTATATTTACAGACCTTAATTGCACAGCATTAACCATTTACCTCTGTCCACGAGATCGATCTCAGCAAACAGTTTGGATCCTGAAAAAAAAGCTGAATATACTCTTGTCGGCTTAACGTTGGCTACTTAACATTCGGGATTATTTTACGTGGAATCACTCCGCTGTCGTTCTACCGCGGACTATGCTAGTAGGCGGTAAATGGGCGATTGGCAATAGGAATAGCCTTCAATCTGCTGTATAAAAACGGAGTCAGCTTGATTTATCCGTTTAAATCCACAGCCTGATGCCATTTTCTCATGATATTGTGTAGCGTTTCAATGAATAAGGTAAAAAGAAAGCCTCAAGCTTTTTCTGAAAAAAGTATTTTTGGGTTTTAGCAGCATAAATGTTGTGTGCCGTGACGGCTACGTGAAGGACGAAGTTGGTATACCTACTAAGGCCTTACGGGCCCTAACGGCCCCTAGGCCAAAAACCGATTAGAGTAACTTTTATGTATTAGCCTAGTTATAGTTCTTTTTTTTTTTTAAATTATGCAATATAACCTGGAGCGACCGTATCCCCCTGGATCGAACAGGTTATGTTGTATAATTTTCAAATTTCTTAACACGATGCCATAGCAATACAGTAGATACATGTAACTATGTAACCGTATGTGTCTCTTAATGCACTGGATTACAATTCATCTCCAGTAACAAGAGCTGTCGGAGAACAGCAACTCTCGTTTAATGCAAACCTAGGTCACTATCAATAGAAAAGAGTATCAGTAGATTCTATATTGATATTCAAGCCACAGGGAAACTCCATACCAAATATCAGCTTCCTAATGCAAATATGCCATGTAGTATTAGTGCATTCCAAAACTTACTCAATTACCTACTTTGAAATTTCAGTCCCAAAAAGCTAAGTCCACAACAGGTGAAACTGATTTTAAATTTTAACTACGCAAACTTCTTGGGGTGTTAAACTTCTTGGGGTAGAAATTGACTATCTACTAAATTTTAACGAACAAATAGCTAAAATGTGTAAAAAAGCAGCTGGACAACTGAATGTTCTTTTAAGATTAAGTAAGTTTTTATCACCTGATTGCAAACTT
Organism: Gari tellinella; assembly: GCA_922989275.2. NCBI lineage: Eukaryota > Metazoa > Mollusca > Bivalvia > Cardiida > Psammobiidae > Gari > Gari tellinella. The sequence goes on from OV277858.1 coordinate 62,650,708, forward strand.
CTGGTATATAAGTCATTTGTGAGATCCAACTTTAATTTTTGCCCTCTGATCTGGCATTTTTGCAACAAAACTAACACAGAAAAATTAGAAAAATTACAACACAGAGCTCTAAAAATAGTTTTTAACGATTTCTCATCCAGTTATGAATATCTCTTAGATAAAGTAAATATGCCTACCCTACACTTAAGCAGAATTAGAACAATGGCCATCGAAACGTTTAAATGCATTTATCATATATCTCCACCTTACCTACATGATTTAGTACAATTAAAACAATCTTCATACTCTTTTAGGTACAGCAACATACTAGAAACCCCAAGAGTAAGAACAACAAGCTACGGTAAGCAGTCCTTCAGGTATGAGGCCACCCAGATCTGGAACAGCCTGCCAAATCAGATCCGACAAATTGATAACTACAAAGAGTTTATCAGGCTGATCCGGACCTGGAGTGGCCCATCCTGTAAGTGTGCTATGTGTTCATGAGCTTTACCTATGTGTATATACAACCAGCCTATGCTTTCTGTGTTGTAAATTACATGTTTGCTGCTTTGCTTTATGTTTGTTGCTTTGCTTTATGCTTGTTGCTTTGCTTTATGTTTAATTGAAGTTCACTATGATTCATTGAGTCATTTCTACTAAATGTAATCTACTGTGTGGAGGTTGCTGATCAGTTCCTTCCAAATCTGATTTGGGTGGATAAATGGTTTTACTCAAAATTTTATCTGTCGCACTTTTGTGCCTTCTTTTGACTGTCAGATTCTTAGTTATACTCTTTTTAAGGCAGTTTTTAGGCTTAGGTCACGATCAGCAACTTTCACACAGGTTTTAGTTTTAAAACAGGTAATCTGCAGATTGGCACCTAACTAGGGGCCAATATGCCTGTCCCCTTGTCAGGATCCATGGACCCAGATTAAATCAAATAGCATGTGCAGACGGTCACACATCCAGAGAGTGCACCAAATTACTAGATAATTATATACCTGGTCTGGATCTGTGCTGTCTGCACATGAACCCAACTTACTTTGTAATCTGTATTCTTATATATATAAAAACTGGGGGGGGGGGGGGGGGGGGGGGGAATCATCCTATCCCGAATAATCAATAATTATTAACAAACGGATCAGAGCCAGTTTAGATGCAGAATAACCGTACATCAAATATGACTCGGACCCACTTGAAATTAACAGGAATAATTTGTAAGTACCCCTCTCATTAGGATTAGGATGGGATGATGAAACCCTACCCACCCACTTGTATATAAAGTCTCTAGTTGTCTCTGTGTGTAACAGGAAAACATGATATTTCGTCTGTGATAGATGCTAAATCTATAAATATATATTTATAAAACAGGTGTGTATGTTGTGGATTTATAAAGGTGAGGTATATGCAGACAATCACTTACCCTAATGGGGCAACAAATTACTTGATGTCTGATCTGGTCTATGCTGTCTGCTTATAATCCCCCTGTCCACTATTCATTCTCTATTTGTGCAGCAGCTAAAGCATGCTATCTCATATGTGATATCAAAAATCTGTGATGTATGAATGTATTTTATAATAGACTTTGTAGAATTTTACTGTATTAACATGATAATGTATTTCTTTTACAGGCTGTTAGTTAATCTTACTGTTAAGAAACTTATGTTATTATGTCGGTAAATAGCTTTTAGCTAATGTTATATATGTTGTGAAAACACCCGACTATAAATAAAGTTTCTTGTATCTTGTATCTTGTATCTAACACCAATGTTCAACCCACAGGGAACCTCCATTGCAAATATCAGCTTCCTAATGCAAATATGTCATGTAGTATAATGATGATGATGTGTACTGATTAAAAAATCTGGGGACTGATTGTTTTCAAAATTGATCAGTACTGTACTGATTAGAAGAAAAATTGTCTGAAGCCCTGGTATTAGTACTAGTACATTTTAACACTTACCCCCAAAACTTCAGCCGAAAAACCAAAACAGGTGAAATTATGACAATTTTAACTACGCAACACCAATGTTCAACCAACAGGATGGATAGTCTTGCAGGGCTGCCATTTCTTTGGATTTTTCAGAAATCTTTCGACATATATCCAAGCAGATTGTAGCTTAAAGCAGGCTGAAAGTAAAGCAGAATGTGCCTTATGTAGCCGTTGTGAGCACATATCAAGACTTAACACACATTTCGAAACTTAAATGCAGAGAATGAGGTCAAGGTCAAGGTCACAGGGTTCAATTTTTGTTCCAAGATATGAGTACTACAGATATGAAAGATGTAGGTCAAAGGGTATAGCCTATGTGAGCACCTTGTAAAACTTAAATGCACATTTTGAAACTGTAACATAAAGGTCATTGTGACATAGGTCAATTTTTTAACATGCATGGATGAGAAGGTATTGTTCCGAGGTAAGTGTGCTGCAGGTATGAAAGCTGTTGATCAAAGGGTATATGTAGTATGTAGTAGATATGAGTACAGCGCTTCCTCTCTACAACGACACCAAGCAGGAGACACAAGTTATGTGCATTGTTTGGTGGGAGTCGTTATAGGGAGTGAAATTTGCAAACAGCTTGAATCCAGATGAGACACCGCGTAACGCGACGTCTGATCTGGATTCAAGCTGTTTGTCACTCGTCATGAAGTTTTTTTCTGTCAAAGTGTCCATTATGTAACTTTGAGAAAAACAGCAGACGACAATTTTAAGCAGACGACATTGCAGTCGTGAATATGTTGGGCATAATTTAGGGAACTGCGACAATGGTCGTTGTAAGGAGGGAGTCGTTGTTGTGAGGGCCGTTGGAGGGAGGGAACACTGTTCTTTCTAAAACATTTCGAGATCAAGTCAGGGTCAAAGGAGTCAAACTTTTCATGTGGATAGAAGTATCTTTTACCAAGATGTTTGTAGTCCGAATGTTAAAGATGTTGGTGAAAGGGCATAGTGTGTGTGAACACTTTCTTGAAACTGCTGACGCGAACGTCAACGGCAACGCCGACGTCAACGACTTGGTGACATCATAAACTCCCCTGAACATTCTCCCGGCGAGTTCATTATAAGTTTGTTTGTAAATGTAGACAGAATATTTTAACCCGAGTGTCGAAACAGTATGAAACCTGATCAGACGCCGAGTTACTCGACGTCTACTCTTGTCCGACTTAAATCTGCTTACAATTGAAACAGTGCTCCCTCTCTACAACAACACCCAATGGGCGACACAGTAGTGTGTTGTTCAGGCGGGGGTATGATATATTCTGAGCATGACTTTGAAAACAGTTTGAACCCAGATCAGACGCCGCGGCGTAACGTGGCGTGTGTGGGTTCAAACTTTTTGTCACTCGTCTTGTCAAAATGTCCGATACGTATCTTTAAGAAAATCTAGCAAACGACATTTTTGCCGCAGTGAGGGCGTTAAAATTCATGTCTTATTTGGGGAACAGCGGTAAACATTGTTGTAAGGAGGGAATCGTTGGAGGGCCGTTGTAGAGAGGAAGCACTTTATATGGACATGTGCATCTATACAATTATTGGTGCTCAACTTGTAAGAGAAGGGTGCTATATATACTATGTATATACATAGTGATCAGCATCAATTTCCCCTATGGGGTGTGTGTACATGCGTTTTACACAAACAAACTGTTTTCTCCACTAATTACTGTTCCATAATATAACCTTTCGTTGCATAAAATTTCACGAGTGATGATTTTCTCATGTGACTGTTCAGAGTCTCGTGATTTCCTTGCTCGAGTGCTTTTGATTTTATATAAGAAACATCGATTTTTCGCAAGCGTTCTGTTTTTACACTGCAGTTAGTATAACGTACTATATCGATAACTGGGGATACAGATTTCAGTACACTGCGCTGAGATAGCGGTAGATCTAGCAAGGTTTTATATAAGCAGCGTACGCATACAGGGTCAATCCGTGGTCAAGCTTGGGTGTAGAACGTCTCACAAAGCGGAATAAAGATGAAGGCTGTAGCGGTGTTTTTGATGACTTGTTTGGCAGGTGTGTTGGCTTCTTCGGACAATATATGGATGGAACTGGTTTCCGCACACATTGAGGAAGCCGAGAAGACTGCTAGCATAGATGCTAAACCCATCCCTGAGCTCGCTGATGAGCTTGGCCTAAAACTCCTAGTGAAGCTTGTTACAAAAGCCAAACTGGCTGACACACTTTCAGGCAAAGGTAAGTCAACTTACAAGTTACAGGGTAACCCTACATAGGTATAGACCGATTTTTTCATCTGGCAGGGCGGAGCTAACCTTCGGCAAAGATAAACTAATTTACATTTGATTTTAGGGGTGATAGGTATAATTCCATAGTTATTTTCCTAGACTTTCAACATGAAGAAACACACGGATGTGCAGCCATATCCACTCGTGTAAAGGGTGTGTACAGTGCTCCCTCTCTACAACAACACCCAATGGAAGACTAATATTGCGTGTGTTGTTCGGAGGGAGTTGTTATTGGGAGAGAAAATTAAGACTTGGTTTTCATTTGCAAACAGCTTGAATCCAGATCAGACGCCGCGTTACGCGGCGTCTGATCTCAATTCAAGCTGTTTTGTCATTTTTCATTATTTTCCTTCTGTAACGCTGAGAAAAAAAACGGCAGACGACAACGGTAAAATCCGATAATAAAAGAACGTGCTGTCGCCCCCAAAGTTGAAATGCAAAGGCCGGTCCGCATCGAAACTCCGCCCTGCCAGGTCAATAGAATCGGCCTATACATAGACGAGAAAATACGCTATTTTTTTCTAAATAAACGCGTTTATGCTAAAAACGAGTATGTTACTTGCTTAAGATAACTCGTTATCTCATCAGGTTCCAAACTGTTACCACTCAGGTTTTGATAATGCAAGTTAGCAATAATTTCAATATTCTGTCATTTTCTAAATTTTGTTGTATTGTGATTGCGCTTTGTATAAAAGTGAACAAATCACGTTTCCGATACTGTACTGACTGTGCTACAGACGTTTATTATATACTCAGCCAAAAATAAAGTAGATCTACCCACTTTTTACCTTTACTTTATATATTAAGGGTGTATCAAAAACTTAAGCGACCGCGTCTCAAAATCTGAAATAACTGCCCATATTGTTCGTGAACTGATCTAAATTTTGGTACCAAATACATAGGCTTTCTGGCAAATGGTCAATTAATAATTACAGAAAAAAGTGCAGTTTCTTTTGGAATTGAGTATATATACCCCACGAAGAGTCTTTTTTAGCTCACCTGGCACGTAGTGCCAAGGTGAGCTTTTAGGATCGCTGGATGTCCGTCGTCCGTCGTCTGTCCGTCCGTCCGTTCACAATTGTTCGTGAACACTCCACACAAGTTCGAATGTGGGTCATGTCCGGTCAAAAACTAGGTCACTAGGTCAAATTATCGAAAAACCTTGTTAACACTCTAGAGACTACAAATTTCATTGGATCTTCATGAAACTTCGTCAAAATGTTTGCCTTATTGAAATCTAGGTCAAGTTCGAATGTGGGTCATTTCCGGTCAAAAACTAGGTCACTAGGTCAAATTATCTAAAAACCTTGTTAACACTCTAGAGGCTACAAATTTCATTGGATCTTCATGAAACTTCATCAATATGATTGCCTCAATAAAATCTAGGTCAAGTTCGAATGTGGGTCATGTCCGGTCAAAAACTAGGTCACAAGGTCAAATTATCGAAAAACCTTGTTAACACTCTAGAGGCTACAAATTTCATTGGATCTTCATGAAACTTCATTAATATGATTGCCTCAATAAAATCTAGGCCAAGTTCGAATGTGGGTCATGTCCGGTCAAAAACTAGGTCACTAGGTCAAATCTTCGAAAAACCTTGTTAACACTCTAGAGACTACAAATTTCATTGGATCTTCATGAAACGTCATCAAAATGTTTGCCTCAATGAAATCTAGGTCAAGTTCGAATGTGGGTCATGTCCGGTCAAAATTTAGGTCACTAGGTCGAATCATCGAAAAACCTTATTAACACTCTAGAGACTACAAAATTTCATTTGATCTTCATGAAACTTGAAAAAAATGTTTGTCTCATTGAAATCGAGGTCAAGTTAGAATGAGGGTCATGCCCGGTCAAAAACTAGGTCACAAGGTGTACATGGTTACATGGTTACCAGGTGAGCGATTTAGGGCCATAGTGGCCCTTGTTTTCAAAGAGTGCCCTTGTACACTTTCTCTGATATTATTTGTACACTTTTACGAGGTTACCCTTATTATACTAAGTCCTGCTTGGCTACATTTTCAAACAGTTTTGATCCTTTTCAAACGCTGCATATGGGCTGGATCCATATTGTTTGGCACTCGTATTTCAGTTTTAAAAGCTAAAAAAATGAAAACAGCAAACACAGTAACTGAGCATTTTAATCATGCTATTAGGCCTTTTAAATATTTGATGCATTTTACAGATAATTTTATAAACTGATTATATCATATCAATAATTCCTATAATCTTAATAGTACTGAAATAATGTTTCCTTATTCAGAATTTACTACGACTTGTACCTTATTGTAAAACATTGTTTGTTTATCACTTTATTAGTACATGAATATAATTCCGTGTGAAGCGCTTTTGAACGCACACGTCCTGTGTGAAAAAGCGCTGTATAAATCTGGTATAATAATAATAATAATAATCTTCATGTAACAGATGATTGTTATTTTTAGCTCACCTGGCACGTAGTGCCAAGGTGAGCTATTTTGATCGTCCTCTGTCCGTCGTCGTTCGTTCGTCCGTTCGTCGTCAACAATTTCTTTAAACGACATCTCCTCCGAAACTACTGGATAGATTTTTACCAAACTTGGCCTGAATGATCCTTATACCGGTATGGTCCTCTTTCAAAGTTGTTCAAACATTTCCGGTCCGTTGCATATCTAGGTCACACGAGCTAAAAATAGATTTTTTCAATGAAGACTTAAAAAATCTTCTTGTCTGAAACCACAGTACCCTGAGCTTAGATATTTGGCACAAAGCATCGTCTTCAGGTCCTCTATCAAGATTGTTCAAATTATGTCCCTGGGGTAAAAAATGACTCCGCCCCGGGGGTCGTAAATTTACATAGAGTTATATAGTGAAATCTTTAAACATCTTTTTCTCTGAAACTAATATGGCCAGAGCTTTGATATTTGGCATGATGACACTTCTAGAAGCCCTTAACGAATAATGTAAATATGGTTCCGGTCCGTTGCATATCTAGGTCACATGAGCTAAAAATAGATTTTTCCAATGAAAATTATGTCTCTGGGGGTGAAAAGTGATCCCATACCAGGGGTTAGGTGACCCTTGTGTTGGTTTTTCCAGGTGAGCGATATTTAGGCCCGTATGAGCCTCTTGTTTATTTTTTTCGGGGTGGGTGGGGATAGGAAGTTGGGGGGTGGGAGTTGATGCACGTACGGAAACGGACGGAATCCGTCTGATCGATAACACCCGATTCTTTTACGTGCCCGATGCACCGATTCGTGGATTTAAGGTCTCATCCTAAGGATCATTAGTAACTTTAGCGGTGCAACAAGGGGTCAAACTAGTGACATTGCGCTAGTTATCCAATGGGTAATATAATTAGCGTAACCATGGACCCGCAACAACAATACAGTAGGAAGTAAAAAAAAAACCATCTCCTGACGACCTTTTGGTCATAACGCCTTGCCAGATTACTTGCTGTCAATTTCCTTGCACAAAGCATGGGTCTTGTGCATATTGAACCATTGAAGCGTCTTGTGTGAGACTCTACCTTTATATTTGATAGTTTGGTTAGAAATAACCATTGAAAATCACTAGAGCATGAGTATATATAATCTGGTAAACTGCATGTGATTTGACAGTTACATTGACACCTCCAGAACAATATGCTGGTGGTCCTTCAATGGGCTGAGGAAAAGTCTTTAACAAGACGTATCGGTCCCGCTTGCAATCATTGTTTGGTGCTGAAGACCGGTGGTACAGTAAAACCCTTCCATTTCGACCAATAAAATGTTTTAACTCTCAAGTGTTTACGGTAGGTTTAGGACATTTTTGTTTAGCTTTTACCTTGCTTTATGCCGTCAATTATCTGAAGCAACCGGTGTCTTTTAGTCCTTATAGAGAATACTTTACTGTATTTGAATATATGAGGAAGTAAAACGTCTACATGTACAGTGGAGAATCTGTTATTCTTTCCCGTTTAAACGCAAACGTACGCAAACGCAAAGCACTAAAACGTAGAAAAGAACAACTTATGGACAATTCTGATAATTCTTGTTTATCTTGGTGGCAAACAGTTTGGAGCCTGATCAGACGCCGGGTTACCCGGCGTCTTATCTTGCTCCAAACTGTTTGCACTGCAAATAATAGTTTTAGCGTAAACGCGTTTATTGGGAAAGAATAACAGATTCTCCACTGTACATGGTATACACACTCGAGACTCGATACTTCGAACTCACTTATATTGACCTTACCAGTATTTCATAGTTTAATTTCGATAACTCGATATCGCTTAAGTCGAACATACCCGTATTTCAAAGTTAAAACGTGGCCTAGCCACGTTTTAACTTTGAAATATGGGTTTGTTCGAACTAACGCGAGCTCGAATAATCGAGTTTAGGGATCACTTTTCCAGTGACTGTCTGTCCGTCCGTCTGTTCGTCCGTCCGTCCATCCATCACGCTTTTTGCGTCACACTATATAAGGCATGTTCTTCTGAAACTTATAGGATGAAACTTCATGTATGGAAAGAGTTTGACAAGTGAAAGTGATTGGTACATGATTCATAAGTCTTGCATCAATACTGTGAGTTATTTTCCGTTTCCACAGTCTCTTATCCTGCAGATATTTTTTTCTATTTTCTGCCTATAACTCCTGTTCGACTGATGCATTTCAAATGGAATTTCATTCGTTTAAGAAGTTTGATGAGTGGAAGTGTCATACAAATGGTTCATAAATCTTGCACCAATATTATGGGTTATTCCACTTTTTAGCTCACCTGGCACGAAGTGCCAAGGTGAGCTTTTAGGATCGCTGGATGTCTGTAGTCCGTCGTCCGTCGTCTGTCCGTCCGTCTGTCTGTTCACAATTGTTCGTTAACACTCTACCGGCTACAAATCTCATTGGATCTTCATGAAACTTGATCACAATGTTTGTCTAGTAGAAATCTAGGTCAAGTTCGAATGTGGGTCATGTTGGGTCAAAAACTAGGTCACTAGGTCAAACCATAGAAAAACCTTGTTAACACTCTAGAGGCTACAAATCTCATTGGATCTTGATGAAACTTGGTAAGAATGTTTGTTTCATTGATATCTAGGTCAAGTTCGAATGTGGGTCATGTCCGGTCAAAAACTAGGTCACTAGGTCAAATCATAGAAAAATCTTGTTAACACTCTAGAGGCTACACATCTCATTGGATCTTTATGAAACATGGTAAGAATGTTTGTCTCATTGATATCTAGGTCAAGTTCGAATATGGGTCGTGTCCGGTCAAAAACTAGGTCACTAGGTCAAATCATAGAAAAACCTTGTTAACACTCTAGAGGCTACAAATCTCATTGGATCTTGATGAAACTTGGTCAGAATGTTTGTCTCATTGATATCTAGGTCACATTCTAATATGGGTAATGTCCGGTCAAAAACTAGGTCACAAGGTTAAATCATAGAAAAATCTTGTTAACACTCTAGAGGCTACAAATCTCATTGGATCTTGATGAAACTTGGTCAGAATGTTTGTCTCATTGATATATAGGTCAAGTTTGAATATGGGTCATGTCAAGTCAAAAACTAGGTCACTAGGTCAAATCTTAGGGAAATCTTGTTTACACTCTAAAGGTTGATTGTGGGTCATGTCCAGTCATAATCTAGGTCACTATAGGTCAAGTTTGCCATGGTGTACCAGGTGAGCGATTTAGGGCCATAGTGGCCCTTGTCTGGTAATTCTGCACTTTCTTTTGCGGCAGATTTCTTCTGCTATAATGAAGCTTTTCATTTTGGCTATAACTCTTGTTCGACTGATACTTGCTGGCAGGTGACACATGTGCTCTGAGGAACACCCTTGTAGTTTTATAATATAATACTCTAGTATTCTCTTTGAGACTTTTTTATGAGTAGTAACACCATAGGATTTGGTGCTGAAAAATACTGACAATTCATTACAAAACATTCAGGAAAACACTTGTTATCTTTTTAGGTCCTTTTACCGTGTTTGGTCCTACGGACGCTGCATTTGAAGGTCTACCAAAGAAGTTTGTTGACATTTTGGTAAATAATATCACCCTGCTGACTGACGTCCTCGAGTACCACGTGCTAGCAGGAGAAGTCTTCTCCAAGGACCTCAAGGATGGAGAGCTTGTCCAAACACTGCAGGGCAAGAAAATCCGAATCAACGAATACAAAAAAGCTGACGAAACCGTAAGTGTTACGTGATGATTGATTGGGTTGGGTTTTACGGCACCGTGGCACATAAAATGGTCATATGGTGCCGAGAAAGTACCATATATACGCAAACACTAAATTAAAAACTCGAAAAAAGCACGAAAAACAACACAATAAACATTAACATGAAATCATTACCGAAAGTCATTTCTGCCTTAAAACATTAATGCTTTTATATAATTTAACATGTAAATGCCGAAATGCTGTAGATTTTGATTTCGTATTTCAACAGGTAATCACTGCCTCTGGAAGGAGAGTTATCAAACCTGACCAGGCAGCATCCAATGGCGTGATTCATGTTGTAAACAGCGTGCTGTTTCCACCCCCGGGCACACTCACAGACGTCGTCGTCAAGTGCCCCGCCTTCTCTACACTGTTGACAGCTGTGAAAGCCGCCGGACTGGCCGATACACTTGCAGGTATAGCGGATAACATGTTTTATTATATGCCTTATGATATCGAGCTTTTCCGCGTGTATCGGCACAGTAAAATACAATCTTGAGTCTGTATCAGCCACCTTTTATTTTACAGTTTTTACTCCAACCTCGTTTTCGGTTTAGCATGAGGTCATTTACGTATATGAACAAGTGCCGCGATGCAATAATTCTTGTTCCGCATCAAATAACTAATTTTTCTGGATATAAAATTTTTCAAAAAGGTTTTTAGTTTTTGATGTGTATTTAAGGCATAAAATAAAACACATCACCAGTTGGCAGTGCGCTTCAGTGTGTTGTATTTAGCTCTCGACGTTTTGGCGGAAACAACCGACCAGACTCGCGCTCGTCAATTCGGCTATTTCCGCCAAAAAAGTCTCGAGCTAAATACACCACCCTGTATCACACTGTCAACTGGTAATATGTATATTTTTCCCAATAAACGCGTTGGTACTGAAACCGTTATTTCCATTACAAACAGTTTCAAACAGTTTGGAGCCTGATCAGACGCAAGCTAACGCAGTGTTTGCCTCTCAGATGAAAATACATTGTCAGACATCTCAAAAAGCTGTAATTTTCTTAATTTTATTGCATTCTTTTTTGCTTTAATCCTTTCACTCCCAATGACGTCATTAAGCGCATTTGCAAACAGTTTGGATTCTGATCAGACGCCGCGTTACATTGAATCTTACTTTGAAAAATCTTGCAAATAACAAAATTGAAACAGACAATATGGCGGCGAAGGGGTAAAAATCTCACGACAAATTTGATCATTAAATTGTTATGTGGTTACATGTACATGTTTTCAAATCAAGAGACATATTTTGAGGTAAATGGTTAAGACAGATTGTGTTTTCTTCTGCATTTAACCCATTTGTGCCCACGGTCCCATATATGGGACATGGGCAAATAGTTTAGACTCTGATCAGGCGCCGCATTATCCGGCGTCTGATCAGAGTCTATACTGTTTGCTGATAGGAATTTCAATTTAAAATAAAATGAAAATGAAAATTTTGACCAGGCATCCCTTTGATAACAAATGGACTAATCCAATATATAAACATGGAAGAATCCACTGGGTGTTAATGGGTTAATATTTTTAACTCGACAGGTGCTGGGCCTTTTACCCTGTTTGCTCCGTCTAATTGTGCCTTCAAGAAAATCCCAGAGAAATGTCTAGACGCCCTCCTTAATGACAAGGAAATGCTGACAAGTAAGTGAAATGATATTTAACAATTAATTTTGTGCCCACGATCCAACATGGAGGAGCTGATATTTCGCACGGGGGATAAGTATTTAAGCAGCAAAGAAAGACACTTGTTGTGTAAATACGAATATATCTTTCTTTTACTGAACTGCTGGTTGATAAATGATTGCTGCATTCCGTGCAATATAGTATTTTCAACTAGCAGATCTGTAAAAGAAAAAAATCGTTTTTACTCACCGAATGCCTCTTAACACTTTAATGTGCGCGACACATCACCTCCCCCATATGTAGCGTGCTTACGAGAGGGTAATTATGTGGCTAAAATTCTTAGCCCCTTAATTGAAAAACATTAAACTGGCCGTCTCTTGTGGCACTAACCTGGCAATTTCTTGTGACATTAACCTGGCCAGTTGTGGGACATATGGTTAGGGGTAGGGTTAGCATCCAGATACTTTTATTGTCTATTGTGTGGCTAGCCATCCAAGAGAAAACAATAGAAAATAGCCAATTAAGTACCCTCTCAAAAGAACGTCCGTTATATACGGTGTCACTGTATTTCACTTTCAGAGGTGTTAACATACCACGTGGTCTCCTCAACACAGTACTCAGCCGGACTATCATGTGGAGAGAAGTTGAAGACCGTGCAAGGAGGTGAAGTTAAAATCACCTTATGGAAAGGTAAATACAGTGTTCCCTCTCTACAACGGTCCCCAACAACGGTTCCCTCCTAAAAACGACGATTACCGCTGTTCCCAAAACAATAAAATTATGTCCCAACATTTTCACGGCTGCAATATAGTCTACTAAAAATTGTCGCTTGCTGTTTTTTCTCAAATTTACATATTCTATATGAGACATTTTGACAGAAAAAAACATGACGAGTGGCAAACGGCTTGATTCCAGATCAGACGCCGCGTAACGCGGCGTCTGATCTGGATTCAAGCTGCTTGCAAATGTAAGCCAATATCCCTCCCTACAAACAATCCCTCTGAACAACGCATATAATGTTTGTCTCCCATTGGGTGTCGTTGTAGAGAGGGAACGCTGAACTCAATTTTGATTTCGAATTCTCAGTCACTGTTTGTACCATATTCCAGAGCTCCTGATAAAAGTGAGTAAAGTAAACAAATCCAACAGTTACTCACTCATTTCGGCGCCAAATTCTGTGATGAAACTACTCATTAGAATCGTCTCGAAGTTTTAACGAGTAGAACTTTACACCATGGGTTTAATGCAGAATAAATATTTTAGTTTTTGAAATACTCCCCCTATTATCTTGAGCTCTGCGTTCTCCCGCTAACAGCCGAAATAGTCCGTTTTTACATTTTCTAACATCTCTGAAACCACTGACCCGATTTCAACAAAACGTTGTCAGAAGCATAAGTGACAAGGCGGAACGAAATCTTGTTCAAAGTTTCTTGCTAGAGTTATGCTGTTCATAAATAGAATTTTCAAAAAATAAGGTCAGATGGTCAAACAGTTTTGATCCTGATAAGAACGCGTAACGCGGCCTTTTATCAGGATCCAAACAAAGGTCATCATAGTGTCACTGTTACAGTACTGAACCTTATTAAATTAAATTGATAATCGCAAGCGAATTGCCATCGAATTGCCATCGAATCGGGCGCTTCAAAAAACAAATCCTACGTTTGAATAATTTAACGCGAATTTTCAGAAGCGGTTGTGACAAAAATGGAATCGAAAAAATTAACGAAGGCATATTTGCGAACATTTGTGAGATACACCACCCAAGAAAACTTATCCGAGGGTAAATTAGTATTTTGAAATCGCAAGCGAATCGCCATCGAATTGCCATCGAATTGCAAGCGAATCGCAAAAATTGTTAATTTAATAAGATTCAGTACTGTAGCATGCAAAGGGTTGTCCCCTTAAAACCTTTCACTTCCATCTTTTTCGTGAGATATTTTCCCTCTCACCGTTTCATTGTCGTCTGCTTCAATTTTGTCTGCAATGTCGTTTCAAAGTTAAAAAAAGACAGTATGACTGTTCAAAGAAATAATTTCAAAACGAGTGTCAAACAGTTTGGATCCTGATTAGACGCCGCGTTACGCGGCGTCTAATCAGGACCCAAACTGTTTTTAAACGCGCTTTTAAGCGTCATTGAGAGCGAAAGAGTTAACTAGAACCACGGCTATTTTCTTTTTGACAGGTGGTGTCTACGTCAATTGGTCCAAAGTAACATACGCTGACGTCACGGTCACCAATGGCGTCATGCATTCCATTGACAGCGTTCTGTGGCCAAAGAAGGAAGCGGAAGAGTACTGTGGCGCAGTGCTGGGTACATCCAAGGGCGACGATATTGATATCCTCAAGTCACTGTACAACTGATAAATCTTCTCACCCAACCTTACATGTACAGACGAACTTTGATATCTCGAACTCGGTTATGTCGAACATATCCGTAGTTCAAAGTTAAAACGTGGCTTAGCCACGTTTTAACTTTGAACTACGGGTATTTTCGACTGAACCGAACATGAATTAATGTAATTCATGTGTCGAAATATCAGTTAGTTCAAGTTAAGCGAGTTCGAGATATCGAAGATCGACTGTACCTCTATCCATGCACGCTAGATGTATGTAAATTGTTGTCTTCAATGTTTGTTGAATGTGGCCTGTATTTCTCTCTTAATATTTTTGTTGTCGGCAACAATTAAAAAAACTTTTGTTTCTCAAAATATCATCAGAGTCTAACAAGATGTTAGATTCAGATGAGACGCCGAGCTAATTGACGCCTCATCTGTAGGCCTATCTAAAATGTTCGCAACAGTTGGCTACCACGTAGCGTGCAGAAGGCTAATGGAATGAAAGGGCACACTTCAAATAGTAGCGTTTCATTTCGTTTAAACGGGAAGAATTAATGTATTTCCCAATGTTTCTACCTACATACCTACAAGTACATTCCATGAAGACTGCTTGATGAACAATTATTCTATAAACTATGAGACATCTATTTAGTGCTTTCCTTTATATCGATACATGTAGTTCCAGTAACGCACAGAGCTATTGTCCTTGTATTGGGCACTTGAACAAATACAGTTGAAACTCGATAACTCGAATCTTAAGTCATTCACTGCCGTGACGTCATCAATTTTAAAACATTTGTCGTCTGCCTTTATTTCTCAAATTAAAAAAGTAGATATTTTGACTTAAGAAATATTTAAATATTTAAATGAATGTAAAAACAGTTTAGATTCTGATCAGACGCCACGTTACGCGGCGTCTGATCAGAATCCAAACAGTTTGGAAATATCTATTGTACTCGGGGTAAGGCAGTAAAGGGGTTAAGTCAAAATATTCCGGATTTCTTTAGTTAATATTGAATGCTTCGAGCTTACTTTAATCGAATATACTCTTATTTTAAAGTTTAAACGTATGTTCGACTCAAGCAATTTTGAATGATCGAGAGTCTGCTGTAACACGTTTTGGGTTTGTTTTTTTATTACATGTACATATTATACAACTTAGTACAATATACTATATGTATCATTTATAAATGATGCATTTTATATTTTGTAAATGTACAATCGGGGCTAAATCTCAACTATCAAGATCTGTTTCTTTATTGCAGTTCTTTACTAAATGTCATTTGTCAATACTTGTTTCTTTATAGCAATTATGTAGTAATCTCAAATATCAAGATCTGGGGCCCGTTTCATAAAACTTCGTACGACAAAAACGGTCGTAAGTCAAAAATTTAAAATACATTTAATTATTTCTCCTTCTAGTCCTGTCTTGTGACATCTCTTTGGAATCATCTTTTCAAGACGATTCCAAAACTATATCACAAGACAGAACTAGATGGAGAAATAAATAATAATTGAGACTTTTATAAGTTGACTTACTACAACATTTGTCCTAAGAAGTTTTATGAAACGAGGCCCTGCTCCGTTATCACAAATAGTTACATAATGCCATTGTCAAGATATGCGTTTGTATTCAGCAGAATATGCAATTGCTTTATAAAGTTTATTCGATATGCCATGAACTGTTTTTAGATACTTATGTGACTTGGGATTAGCAACCATTTGGTGCAGAAATACAGGAGTAGTTGAAGTAATTGCCTTGTCCAACCCCTGTTATCTGGACCCTGTTGAGGGTTAGGAGATGAAGAATTATCTAAACGTTTATGTCAAATGTTTTGTTACCCTGTTATTTTGTTAGTTTGACATGTTTGTCTCAGTAAATATTAATTTGATACTCTTTGATTCTTTGAAAGAGTTCATTCTGCTGGTTAATCCATATTTTAAGTATCATTTTCTTGTAAACCCAACTCGAAAAATTCACTTACATTTGACGGTTTCGTCTCACTGGATACATCATTAGAAGTGTCTAGAAGAAAATGATACTTAAAATACTCTTTGTGATGTTTATTACAAACTGTAACGTTTGCACGAATACGAGGTAGTTTGCTATATCATATGTCAAGCGCTCAAGATACGATTGAGTAAACTGGACAGTATAGTATTGTCTCATTTACATGTATTGTTCGCCATCAAGCCTTATGATATGACTAGTCACATCGTAGGGTTTTGAGCCATAAGGTTGTAAGGTTTTGCAAAACTTAAATATCCGAATCTGTGATAAGCCAATGTCAAACAACTGATCAGCGGCCATTCATTACAGAGGTTGATAAGTTGTGACTGAAGGTACAGCTGAAAGCTCACATACTCACACAGAAACTGTCTGCATATTCTTTAGACTAAAATATGATATTATCTGTTTATTAATTATTCACTGTGTAGTTTCTTTGGAATGACTACTTTACGCTCGTATATGCTCAATCTTAAATAAAAATATAAACTGAATTAGGATGATCTACTCATAAATTTTGTCCTTTCAGGTCTTAGTCTGACTGCACTAGAATGTTTAACCATTTACCCAATAGCCAGGTTTTAGTTTTAAGACAGGTA
This sequence comes from Gari tellinella, assembly GCA_922989275.2. Taxonomy (NCBI): domain Eukaryota; kingdom Metazoa; phylum Mollusca; class Bivalvia; order Cardiida; family Psammobiidae; genus Gari; species Gari tellinella. The sequence continues at coordinate 62,667,672 of OV277858.1, forward strand.
ACCACTTAAAGCAGATTGGAAGTGAAGCAGAATGCGCCTTAAAGCGCATTCAGCTTTACTTTCAACCTGCTTTAAGCTACCACTTAGGGTGAAAATATTCCTTATGATTCATATTCATGCCTGTATCAATTGGAACTATTTTCTTCAGCGGAGGAATAGTCTATTGGGTAAAGGGTTAAACTCTTTTTATCCAGACCAGGGTGTCAGTAACCGATTATTCTGTCTTTTGATCTAAATCTACACTGGATCAAAATAAGAAGAATGCAATCTATAAGCAGAAAATACCATTTGAAAAGTTATTGACTCCTATAGACGCGTATACTTGTCCTCTGCAAATTATTAAATCTTCAGGGACAAAGGCGGAGGTCCATCTATCTTTGCAATATGTAAATTACTTATGAAGTACAGCGCTCCCTCTCTACACCGACACCCAATGGGGGACACAAAATATGTGCGTTGTTTGGAGGGACTCGTTATAGGGAGGTAAATTTGCAAACAGTTTAAATCCAGATCAGACGTCGCGAAACGCGGCGTCTGATCTAGATTCAAGCTGTTTGTTACTCGTCAATTTTTTTTTCTGTCAAAATGTCCCATTACGTAACTTTGAGAAAAACGGCAGACGACAATTTTAAGAAGACAATATTGCAGCAGTAAAAGCGTTAGACATAATTGTCATGTGTAGGGAACTGCGACAACGGTCGTTGTAAGGAGGGAGACATTTTTTGGAGGGCCGTTGTAGAGAGGGAACACTATACATACAAGACGTTATTCCCAAAGTTTGTGCTAAAACGATAATTATGTTACATTCTAAACAGTTTGTATCCTGAACAGACGCCTGCAGCAGCCCTCTGATCAGGAACTGAACTGTTTGCATAGGAAAATTGAATTATTAACAGGGACACTTTTGGTAAAAGACGCAAATATGCGTCACTAGGGCTCAATGAGTTAATGCATGTATTTAATACATGTAACATGTCAAACAGCGAGAGTCCTGATAAATGGCCGAGTAACGCGGCGTCTCACGAGGATCCAAACTGCTCAAACAGATAACAATATAAGACGCTCTCGTGAATTAAATTAACCATCAGGAAAATACATAGTTTTATGGAGTATTTCATTCAAGTAAATCATAAAATCTGCAATTTTAGACAGTGACCTTTCAAAATATTTAGAGAAAGGCGTAATTGAAAAGGCAGAGCACTGCGACGGCGAATTGATATCTACAGTTTTCTCATCCCAAAGTCTAATGTTTGTTATAGGATGATTTTGAATTTAAAACAATTGAATGACTCAGTAGAATATGTACATTTTAAGATGGGAAGCCTTCAAGGGGCTATTATGCTAATAGCACCAGGTTGCTATATGGCTTCAATAGATTTGAAAGATGCTTGTTATACAGTAAATGTTAACAAAACAGTTTAGAAAATATCTTCGATTTGTTTGGAGAGGTCAGCTTTTTCAGTTCACTTGCTTGCCAAATGGCTTAAGTTGTGCCCCAAGGATATTTACAAAGTTGTTAAAACCTGTATTTTCCTTTTTGAGATCAAAAGGTTTGTTATCAGTAATATATCTAGATGAGTCCTGCCTTCAGGGGAATACATATACATGTATTGACTGTTTGACGAACGTTATTAGAACACAAGACAAGAATTATATTTACAAAAACTCAAACCATGGATACATGGTTGTGTTTCAAACGCGGCAGCTGTAAAGAATGATCAGTAATCTGCTTATCACTCGCTCAATTATACATTCACTGTCAATTTTTGGGAAAGCCCTTAGGATTATGACGCGCACTAAAACGGATAATCTCGGCTTTCTGCCAAGTGAATACGTGTCCGAAACGTTACAAAAACATAAACGATAATTCCAAACAACATGTAAAAAGCCAAAAATAAGGAGACTAAGGAAGACAACTCAACCGATTCTCTATACACCAGAAAAACAAGTCAAACCCCTTTACTAGATTACAGCATATAACACCTTTGAAGCAGGCGCCATTTTCTTAATATTGTATGTGTTATTTACCCTTTAACCCTTTGAACCCTAGTCCCGCATATAGGCGTCCTTTTCAAACAGTATACATGTGAAAAGTTCACTTGTCCTATGCAAACAGTGAATACCCAGATCAGAGGGCTCCTTATGGAGCCCTCTGATCTGGGTCTTCACTGTTTGTCAAAATGCAAAAAATTGACAAAACAACCCTTAAATGTCAGAAATGGACAGGACTAAAATGGAAACTGGGATTGTCCATTTGAAGTTTTAGGGAGGAAAGAGTTAATCGCCAAATTAAATCGTCTGATTTAATCCTTTCGCAGCCAAAATATTGTCTGCTTAAATATCTCGTCTGCAATTCTATGTCATATTCATCGCCCCTTTTGTGAAAGGTTTAAATACAATAAAAGGTAAACAATAAAAACATTTTGACATTCCGTATGATTTATTATAATCTAAGTGGAAAATAGTTTGAAGCCGGTTACCCGGCGTCTGATCAGACTCTTAACTGTTTGCAATGGAAATAATAGCTTTAGTGTAAACGCATTTATTGGGAAAGAATAACGTCTTTTATTACCTAATGCTCTATATAACTTGTAACTCGTTATTTTTGTTGTTCTGACATTGCCTACTCCGGGGGAAACAATTTTAACTGTTGCCCTCCAGGACGAACTGTTTCCATGTGCGAAAAAAATGCGTAGAAGTTTTAAATGTTTCCCGTACCCGGTATTGCCGTACTGTAATAAAACAGTAGTGAATAATTGTCATTGAATGGTGTCTGATTTAATAAGATTTAATACTTTATTTCATGCTTAATTGTTATTTATGACAATAACCAATAAGACGAGTTCGTAATACACATCAAGTTTCGCCGCTATCCTTTATACCGAAAAACAACACGGACCCGAACATTACAATAATATGCAGATGTTTACGAGAAGACGCTGATCAATCATCAGACGTCTGTCAAAAACTCAAAATATATAATACAATTTTATTTCATTTTTGTTTTGGCTTAGATTAATTCTTTTTGAAAATCTAGTTAGCCCTATATAGAGTAAATGGGTAATAAAATAGTTATTTCATGTGTGTCAGGGGAACAGTCAACAGTTCGAAATGTCTTCCCTGATAACGAGGGACAATAGTTTTGACTGTTCCCAAAACACACATGAAATGATCGTATACTCCACTGTATTATGAAATTCATCCCCTCTGTAAAGTTGATATTTTCATCCGTCCCTGATGTCCACATGTCCTTCTATGATGTGAGTGTGATGTGATTTGACTATGAGGGCTGGGTCGCCTGGAGACAAAAGATAAGACGGTATTTGAGAGAAAAAACAAAACAGAAACACGGCGCTGAACAAGTTATTCTTTTTAAATCACTGTACTATGTTTGTGCTGAACCCATTTGTGCCCACGATCCCATATATGGGACATAGGCAAACAGTGCATAATGAGGCGTCTGATCAGAGTCTACCCTGTTTGCTGATAGGAATTTCAATATAAAACAAACTGAAAATGAAAATTTTGACCAGGCATCCCTTTGATAAACAATGGACTAATCAATCTAAACATGGAAGAATAAACTGGGTATAAATGGGTTAAACAAACAAATCCTTGCGAATAGTTTAGAGCCAGACCAGATCCAGAGCAAAATGTCGTCTGGTCGAACTCTAGAATGTTTGCTATTTTGATTTTGATACAATGGAGAAGGCGTTATTTTTTCCAAATCACCGCGTTTACGCTAAAATTATTACTCTCCGTGCAACCAGTTCTGGGCCAGATCAGACACCAGGTACCCGGCGTCTGGTTAGGCTTCAAACTGTTTGCAACTCAGATTAAAATAAATAGTCAGAATTGTAAACAATTTGTCATGTTCTCCATTTCTTTGCAATACGACCTTCCCGAAGTTTTCAGTAGTATTGAGAAAATCTTAGCTGATGATACTAAACCATACCACAAAGACAGTAACAATGATTTTATTCAACGCACATTATGTAATAGGCAACAAAGAGTATCAATACACTTTGAATTTTGAAGACATTGAGTCTGCTAGTGAAGAACATGATTTAAGGGCCATATTTCAACTGGATTTAAAAGTCATATAGCTGAAAAACTAACAAAACAAACAATGTATTATTCTTAATATTCATAACTTTTCATTACATTCAGGAAAGCGCTTTCATACTTTTATACAAAGCACTTGTCAGGCCACATGTTGAATTTGGAAACACTAATTGGTATTCATTCTTAAGCAAAGTCATTGAAAGTGTTGATAAAATATAGAAACGTACCACAAAGCGTATTCCTGAATTGTCAGACCTTACATATACCAAATGATTGATTTTGTCTACTATTACCTTCAAGTTGTCTAACTCATCGACGAAGGCATTCAGTGTTTGAAAAGTATTGAAGGGATGGAGTATATACCTTCAGAAAGATTATTCCTTCTAAGAGTCTTCTTCAATTCGTGGTCATAGTTAAAAAGTAGAAAAACCTCCATGCAGATCATCAATGAGGTTACATTTTTGACAGAGAATTATAAACGACTGGAAATCATTGTCTGAACGAGGAGTAGTGGCACTGGATGTGAATGACTTTAAATCTAAACCGGATCAACAGTGGAATTAAGAAACTAATCCGGGGCCCGTTTCATAAAACTTCTTACGACAAATGTTGTCGTAAGTCAAAACTTTAAAAAACATTTCATTTCTGATTTTTCTATCTAATCCTGTTTTGTTACATATCTTTGGAATCGTCTTGAAAAGACGATTCTAAAGAGATGGCACAAAACAGGATTAGATGGAGAAATAAATAATTATTGAGACTTTTATAATCTGACTTACGACAACATTTGTCGTATGTTTTATGAAACGGGCCCCAGTGCAGTAATTTAAAATGTTAATCCAAACCAGGAAGCCATGTATTATTATTCATCAGTTATATGTCTGCTAGAAATACAATACCAGTATATTTATTTAACATTTTATAGCAAACTTGTACTTTAGACAATTAGCAAATCAGTTAAGAAAGTATTAAGACACAGTTAGATAAGAATTCTAAATATAAGATGGGCTTAAAAAGGAGCAACGCCTTACCTCAGAGCCAAGCAGCGACTTATAATAGCCCTAACATCGACGTCATATCGACGTGACGCATAGTTGAGCGGCTATTAAACGTCGCTAGATCAAGATATTCGTCCAACAACATGTTTTCTAAATGTGCGGCTTGATAGCGAATGCACGAGAAAAGTATCGAAACACTTTCCCACCAGTTCACGATTTTCTTGTGCAAATTGAGGATTTTGTCGTTTCATGGTTCACTGGGTCGTCAAAGACAATTTTTTTAAATTTGATAACGACATGACATTTCAATGTCCGCCTATAGCCAGCACGCAAGAATTTGTGCAGAGATTCTTATAAATAAAAGACTTATAGCAAAAAGAAAAGTGCACACTTAGATTCGTGAATCGTTATTTTCCCATTATACTTTCAACATGGAGAAGCACGCATGAGCGGGCAGCCATATCAACGTGAAAAAGGTGTGCACAGTGTTCCCTCTCTACAAAAACACCAAATGGGAGACAAATATTTCGTGTGTTGTTCGGAGGGAGTTATTAAGAGGGAGAATTAAGACTTGGCTTACATTTGCAAATAGCTTGAATCAAGATAAGACGCTGCATAACGCGACGTCTGATCTGGATTCAAGCTGTTTGTCACTCGTCATTATCTTTATTCTGTCAAATGTCCACTTAAATGTAACGTTAAGAAAAAACGTAAGACGACAACGACGATAGATTCCGAAAATAAATGAACGTGCTGCCGCCCCCAAAGTTGAAATGAAAAGATCCTATCGAAACTCTGTCCTGCCAGGTCAAAGATATCGGCCTAGTTACGATGTGTCAGTGATGTGATTTGACAGTGAGGTCGGAAGTTGTCTGGAGACCAAAGATAAGGCAGCTTTTGAGAGAGAAAAAAACCCAACAGAATAAAAGAAAATCCCGCTCTCTCCCTTCTTCTAAAGATCAAACAAGTTTGTTTTTTTACAATGGGGAGAATGCTACAAACATCATTTTCAAGAAGCTGTAATTTTCTACATTTTATTGTATTGCATTACCACTTCGTCTCGTATAAACAGAGGATACTAGCATCTCAGTTATACTAGAGAGTCATTCCAATAACAGTTGGTCCATATTATTCTTGAGCAAAAAGGGTGTACAGTGCTCTCTCTCTACAACGGCCCTCCCAACAACGACTCCCTGCTTACAACGACCCTTGTCGCAGTTCCCTGAACAGGACAAATATGTCCCAACCTATTCACGACTGCAATATCGTCAGCTTAAACGTGTTGTCTCCTTTTTTTCTCAAAGTTACATAATAGACATTTTGAGTGAAAAAATCTTGACGACGAGTGACTAAACAGCTTGAATCCAGATCAGACGCCGCGTTACGCGGCGTCTGATCTGGATTCAAGCTGTTTGTATATTTACCTCCCTATAACGACTCCCTCCGAACAACGCACACAATTTTTGTCTCCCGTTGGGTGTCGTTGTAGAGGGAACGCTGTAATTTCATTTTGAGCACAGTTATTCCCTTGGCATTGTCGGTGCCATTTTATGTGTGAACCACAGCAATATATTACTTAAGAGATAATGACAAACCGTATTGAACAATTTTCCGGCAATAAATGAGGAGGGCCTTAAGGACTGGGACCTAATTGCAGTCGCAATACCTTGCAAATTGCACATTAGAAGGGAACGTAATATCAGATTTAGTGATCGTTATAACGTTTGAATAATGCTGCATTGAGAAGGCTGAACTATTGACTAAAGAAACAGAGTGTCTGTGTTGAAGAAATAATGATTTTTCTTTTATAGAACAAAACCGCTCTAAATATCAAAGACACTATCAGTCACCACTTGACAATACCCGTCTCAGGTCACACAAACTAAGTTTCTGGGTTTTGTTTGCTGCCAAGCTCTGTAACACTAACATATGAAAACAGTTTGAATCCAGATCACAACATATATAACATAATATATTATAGAAGACATAGGCCTATAGCAAAATGCATTTTAGTATTTCGCAATTACCAATCTAAATTTGTATTTACACATCAGCTGGTGATAAAGTGATTAGTATTTGTTGCTTATATAATTGGCAAAACTGCTAAGTACCCCAGGGACTATATTGGAACTTTCTTGTTCATGGATGGTGAAAGCGTCAAGGGGTTTTCTTATTTAGGAAATATAATTATTTATTGTTATTTCATGGAGAACATAACAATGTTTGTGAGAAAATGATGCTTTTATAAGTTGAAGAATAATTAAGGCATAGTGCCAACAAAAAGTCGCATTTTTGGAGCAATGTCAATAACGTGTATGACCACCGTCATTGCTCACTACAGCCATGTGCCGTTGACGAAGATGGCTCACAATAATGCACAGGTCTTGCCTTCTTGTTGTCACCTTGGAATGCGAGCGTATTTATTCATCTGCTACACTTCCGGTCCTGCGATGCTTTTCCGGAAGCATGATCACATATTTGTTCTACACCCCATTCTGCGAGTACCCATAACAAACATGTGATGAAAAATACTCTACTGGGACAGATTATGCTGGTATCATACCATATCAGAAAAAGAAAAAGTGATGAAGATGTTGAATGAAGAACGTTTTCAATTACTTCAGCATAGGTCAGTCCGTTCAGTAATCGTCCAATGGTTCTACCTCGTTCTTGAAGAGACATCCCACCCATTTCGTGTTTTTTCTAACTATTGAAGTCAACGCGATAAAATTTCAAGTGAAATTTATGAAACATAACACAGCCGGTGCTGCACGTGCTACTTACCCTGGTTCGAGCCTTTGCCCCAGCTACACACACGCCTGACTGAACACCACTAAAACCGGTTTCAGTCGATCAATAATCTCCATGCACACGTTTTTGCGTGTAAACAACACTTATTTAATGAAACCCTCAAATAACAAAGGATATTTCAGTTGGGGTACTTAGCAGTTTTGCTGAGTATATTTATAAATCACTTTAAGGCAGCTAAGAAATGTGTAATCTGATATGTTTCTGCTTTTCGACAAGGATTTTACAACGTTTTTCATGAGTATGTAGTATTATTCTCAATAGAAAGATGAGGGGTCCACCAAACAAAACAAATTCTAACTTTACACTCCCGTATCACAAGCATATGATATGAACCCGATATTTTACCAACACCGTTAGTTATATATTTAAATGCATGTCTTGTGTGCTGTTTATATAGATCGACCACAGCAGCAGCTTTAATTTGGGCACCGCCACATTGAATAGTGGCCGTCCTTAAGTAAAACTAGTAATCTTTGTACTGTACTTTGAGCTTAGAAGATTGGCAGTGTCATGAATGTCATTTTCAAATGAAAAACAAACACTTTAAATATTGCTAGTTTTTCTTTAGGACGGCCACTATACAATGCGAAACGTGCTATTAATTCTTAACACAAATCCAAGTGCTATTTTAAAATAAGTTTGTCGTGTCTATGACAGGATCTAGATCTATACAATGAGAAACGTGCTATTTATTCTTAATAAACATCCAAGTGCTATTTTAAAATAAGTTTGTCCATTGCAAACGTTTTGGAGCCAAATCAGATTAGATACAGTTGTGCGTCCTCTAATCAGGCTTCAAACTTATTGTCATTCATTTTTTAAATTAAATTGTCAACATTTTAAATAACCAATCACCGATTCCATTTTTTGGCATTGCATATGCAGATTGATAGTAAATACAGTAAATCCTCTCTATTACGACCACTAAAATGAATTTATTTGAATAAAAGACAAGAGACAACTTAAAGCAAGATGACAGTGAAATAGAAAGCTCCCAAAGGAGCTTTTTGTAATACTGTCACATTGCTTTAAGAAATCACCTGTCGTAAACAGGTAAACAGGGAGAAATTCCTATCCCACATCAACACTCATGTTGGATTCTTATAACCCCCCATGCTTTGTTAGATGTTTTGAACTTTATTGAAAACATAACCCTTTCACTGCCATCATGACGTTATAACCGGTCTGCTTAACCTTTTCGTATGTTTGTATTTATAAAATTTGAAGGTTTGCTGTCTTTTTAACTAAAGAAGTATTAATATTAGTGTTAAACTGTTTCAAAATGTTTTAGCCTGGCGCTGAAAAGATAATGGTTATAGTTGAAAATGACGACGCTATACAATATACACGTATGCTGAGGTTTATTTTATCGTTGTGCTTATTAAATTTTGAAGACAAATCCGCATGAGACATTAGCCACCTGTCTCTGCTATGAGAACATATAATAATCCAGCGGCTATATGGCAATATCTCTCCCAATTTGCAATTCCTTAGGCATTAAATAACTAACAGGACTGCCATTTCTCCGGATTTTTTTCTAGTACATGGTAGCTGAAAGTAAAGTAGAATGCGCCTTAAGGCGCATTCTGCTTTACTTCCAGCCTGCTTTAAGTAGCCATGTGTCAACAAAACTAGAAACAGGCTATGGGGTAAAGGTACAGTTAATAAAATCGCACTTGAAAAATGAAACATTGGAAATCTTAGGATTTTACATGTCAACTTGTGGTAGCCCTGAACTAAATACAACAGCACGACGGCTATATGGCAACATCTCTCTTAATTTACACTCCGTGTGACATTATATAACTAAATATATTAATAGGGAGGCTATTAAATCTTCATCGCGCTATGAGCGATTTTTTGATAACTGTTCAAGTGTTAAGGACATACGCGACCAAATGAAATCTCCGTAGGATCTCTATGAAAATTTCAGCATAGGTTCTTCCCAGATAACATTTTGACGTTGGGCCAACGTTAACATGCCAACGCCAACGCTGTGCCAATATGCCGACCATTACCCAACGTTGGGCCAACGTCGCTCTGCTATCTGGGTTCAAACACATCTTAATACCATATGGTTAAAAGAAAAAACATAGGTTATAATGGTTTTTTTTGTCTCTGGACATTTGAAATGTATAATGTAGACATTCTCGGCAAAGAGTCAGAATGCATTATTTTGGCTTTCTGAAATGATGTAAAGTAATAATTAGCACAAACAAACATTAAACAGTTAAAACGTGATGCTTACTAAAAGTATGATGCAAAGTGTATAGTTTGTTGCCTGAAATATATGCATTTTCTTAATTACTTTTGGCTAAAATTCAATTAAAACACTCACTCAATCAATATTTATCCGAAATAAATTAATCAAACTTCACACAATCAAAGCGTTAGGTGCGAATAATAAGGCAATGGTAAAAGAGCGTATGAAATAATGCTTCTTTTGAAACTATAGGCACTTTCATACATATACCAATGGCCTAAATAAGCAGACGGTTTTTTCTATGTGTTCTCCGATTCACGCTTATATTCAATTTGATTGAAGTCCTGGGTTAATACTTTAACCTTATTAGATAGAGTATTAGTTGCCCCAAGTTTCACGTACTTTCATTTACAGAGTGAAATGTCGTGTGTTTAACGTTAATATTTCGCGATAAATAGAGATTGTTTGAAACCAAAAGTACCTACGCGAGGTAACCGATACGCACGATTTCGTTGAGTAACGATTCTTGAAATATCGTATTTTGCTAAAGCCACTAGGTGTTGTACGAAATGGGAGCGTATGTCCTTAACCTGATTTCGGTAAAAACTGGAACCAGGCCAAACTAGAGTAACTATACATGTAATGTTTACTATGACTATAAAGTGGAACTATTTTCTTCAGAGGATTAATTTACAGACGTGAAAGTGCGTATAAACGTTTGTCTTGATTCGACCAAACAACTTCAAGACTTTATTACTGGAAGGGTCAACAGCTCCAACAATAAAAGCCGCTATCGAACAGAGAATTGTTTGTTTTTACTTTCTATCCAAACACCATTGATGGTTATACGGCACGACTTAAACCTTTCACTCTCAATCGCGCTTCAAAGCGCGTTTGCAAACAGTTTGGATCCTGATCAGACGCCGCGTGACGCGGCGTCTGATCAGGATCCAAATTGTTTGACACTCGTTTTGAAAGTTCTTTCAGTCAGTCAGACTGTCTTATTCTTTAACTTTGAAACGACATTGCAGACAACAAAATTGAAGCAGACGGCAATGAAACGGTAAAGGGGTAAAACTCACCAAATTTTGGCAGTGAAAGGGTTAATAAATGTTACGCATATAAACTGTATGGTGCCCTAACTTTACTAAATGAAACAATTTATCGCGAGAGTTTCTGCAGTTCAGACATCATGTAACAAATTGTTTGACACTCGTATGCTTCAGTTAAAACTTAAACAAGAAATATCTTTAAAAAAGATATTCGGCGGAATGGGTGATGGCATTAAGTCATGCTGTAGATGAATGTGCAAAATCAAATAATTGTAATATTTGGATTTACAAGCAAAAAATACACATTCAAGGATATAGCATAACTCTGACTAAAAAACTATAATGTACAGAAATGCAAAACAATAATTTAACTCTCATACAGATACTGTAGTAATTTTGTAACAGCAGTCTGCTGTAAAAAACACCTAATAGAGCTACAACTGTCTATCTATAAACAGACAAATCGTCATAATCTTAAAATAGAAGCATGATGTCATCAGATCAGTATAGTAAACAATCTGTACTGTGTCTCACAATTAGACCAGCCTGCATGGCTACAGTTTATCAGGGCTCCAGATAAGAGGGAGTAAACTGAACAAATCTAACATTTTCTCAATCATTTCAGCACCAAACCCTATGGTGTTACCACTCATTTTGATCGTCTCGAAGAGACAATTCAAATGAGCTGGACATCATATGGTTTAATGCAGAAATAAAGATTTTAAGTTTTGAAATATTCCGTTATCTGGAGCCCTGGCTAATCAGACAATTCAGTTTTCAACAGGTGCTCTTAGTTCTAAACATCTGATCAAATATGATTGGTTGAAAATAATAACAGTTGGAAAATGTGTTGAAATAGAAACTGTTCAGCTCCGCCGAAAAAACGAATTTGCCATAAACTTGCAGACGACAAATTTTAGCAAACGATATTGGGGTCACACATCTCAATCAGTAGCGTGTTCAATTGCCACTGTTTGCTGTTAAGGTTAGCAGTGTGTGCCCCGTGTGAAGCGTGCAGAGTACAGTAGATAAAACATTTTCTTTCCAAATAACCCCGGTTACGCTTAAACTATTATTTTCTTTGCAAACAGTTCGGAGCCAGAAATAAGTTTCACTTTATACAGCCATAAATGTGCACCATAAGAAATATTTTCATCGTCCTAGCAGATAGTAGATTAAGGCAGACTACGACTTAATAGATACAGGCCATGGGGGTAATTGTTTACGGATTCATTAGGATACACTGCATTTAGAAATATTATTAACCCTTTGTACAATGTTTTGCTATGAACATTCAGTCGCCTTTATTCTTATCAATATTCTGTGCAGTTCAGCTAATTTTCGTTTTTCAATTCGTTAAAATTAAATACTTTAAGATTAGATTTTTCCGCGTCAGGAGAATATGTCTGGGAGGATAAAAAACCTTTAAGTTTACGTGACATGAATTGGCGCTTGCTGTATTGCATGTCTTGATGTAGCTGTGATCTGCCTGTTTCTGAAAAAATATCAAACCTGTGCACCAGGGGCCCTTTTCATAAAACTTCGTACGACAAATGTTGTCGTTAGTCTTAATTGTTAATTATTTCGCCATCCAATCCTGTCATGTGACATCTCTTTTCAAGACAATTCCAAAGAGATGTCACAAGACAGGATTAGATGGAGAAATCAGAAATTAAAAGTTTTGACTTACGAGCGTTTTTGTCGTACGAAGTTTTATGAAAGAAATGTTTTGTTGTGAGCCAATGTAAAATTATATGTAAGAATTAGTTAAACATCGATTTTTAACCCATTATTGCATACATACACGTAAGCGTTTTTAGGCCCCTTATGTACACTGATAGTATACAGGACTGAACAGAGGAGTTTGTTTGGTTAAGCGATTCCACGCCAGCTGCGCGCCCCATAGATACAAAGCCCAGAGGCTGAAAATAAAACAGAATGCGTTCTAAGGCACAGTTTGTTTCATTTTTAATCTAATTTGTGATTGTATTGTGGTGAGTACCATTTCAAGGTCACTGTGACTTGACCCCGACTTCAATTATAGAAAAGAATTTTCCTAAAATAAATTTCCATACTTCATCATTTACAGCTTCTAAATTTGGTGTTAGAGAAAATCTGAGGATGCCGCGCGATCAATGTTGCGACCCTGCAACTTTGTATATGATCTTAACCATTTGAACCCTAGTCCCGCATATAGGCGTCCTTTTCAAACAGTATATATGTGAAAAGGGTACTTGTAATATGCAAACAGTGAATACCCAGATCAGAGGGCTCCTTAAGGAGCCCTCTTATCTGGGTCTTCACTGTTTTCAATAATGCAACAACCCTTAAAAGTCAGAAATGGACTGGACTAAAATGGAAACTGGGATTGTCCATTTGAAGTTTCAGGGAGGAGAGAGTTAAACTTCAGTCTTAGCCTGATTTTGTCCTTGGTACACGTCCTATACGACGTCAGTCAAGGAAACAAAATATGTATGTAAATACATCTTCGAGTGACACTGTGTCGTGTATCTTTTTAACTTGAGTGTGAGGTTGACATTGAGCTTCGAACTCAAATGATACAAAGTGTGTCCTTATCATGTGTCCCTACCACGTCAGCTATGGATACGAACTTTATGGGTATGAATAAATGATTAGATGGCGTAGTTTCTCATATAACTTTAAGATCACAGTGACCTCAATCATTGAGGAAGCTGTTTTTCACCATGTTTCCTATATCCTAACAGCAGCGGACACCAAAGTTGTCGAGTGAGTAAATCCTGGCGCAGCGCAGTGTATCCTACAAGTTTTAGATTACTTTGACCTCGACCATGACCAGGAAAGGTAATATTTTTTTCAAAACACGTTGACAGTTCAATTCCAGTTGACATAGTCAACAGGAAATATAGTGAAAACAAAATGTTATGAAATAATTGTCAAGTGGATTGGGTCAAGATCAGATTTCTAAACATGCTCTACAGCTATGTTATTAACGAAAACATCTAACATTTACTTCATATCATTCAAGGATGTATTACAAGACCTGTTGTTAGAGAGGAAATGAAATACACTGGTGCATTATACTTTAAGTACCCTAATTGTAAATATTGCGCAAAATATATCTGTGATGACGTATTACAGTTCATTTAACAAGTAACACCGTACATTATATTCAAATTCACAAAATTTATACATAATTGAAAATGATATTTCAAAACTTGTTACTATCACAATTCCTGTTATTACCGTCAACATGCATTGACATAAAACAGGAATTGTGATAATCATTACAAACCATGTTGACATTTTAATTTCAGTTGGCTAAGTCAACAGGAAATTTAATAAAATTAGAAATGTATTTTTTGTCAACTGTCAAGATCAGATGTTATCAAATTTTGTTACGTGGCTTAAATTGGATCAATATTAGATTTGTCTAAACATACTCTACAGCTCTTTTTGACAAAATACGCCATACATTCGCTTCATATCATTCAAGAAATTGTCAGAAGCGGCTTATTATCACAATTCCTGTTATTTATGTCAAGATGTTGCACAATGAATCAGGAATAATTGTAATAGTTATTTCAAACATGTTTGTTCGACGAGAAACTGTATAGTTTAAGTCAAATAAACGTTCTTCTTCTTCTTCTTAAACCTTTCTACACGTTTGATCATTAAAATAAACCACATTTGCAAATGCACAAGAATTGTGTTAACCTAGTAGTGGGATTCGTTTCTTTTATTGCTTAATGCTGTAAAAACAATATAAGAACTAATTATTCTGCAGACAATACTAATTAGGATGTAATTAAATACTTCGTTCAGCCTTGTAATTAGTAAACTTCCATCGGCAGAGGTTAAACCCGTCTTTACGTAATGCAAAAGCTATAATATAGTACACATGTGTTGTATATACATGTATTACTACGTACATGTAGTTTAATGTGAATCCATGCGATGCTCTAGCCTCTAATCTTTAACCCTTTCATGATCAAGTTTACCGTGAGGTTTCTACCCCTTAACAGCCATAATTGCTTGCAACTTATGTCTTCTGCAGCAATTCACAGGTTTGAAGTTTCTGTTGTTTTCAGAAAATATCATCGGGATGTGAAATAAGTTGGATTCATATTCATATATGGGACGCAAAGATACGCAGCAACTCATTTGGATCCCAATTATTTGCAGCGGCTTTAGAAAGTCGGCAGTAACGTGCAAAAGGTTATGCTATAATCAGCTCATTCAGTAATAAAATACAAATTAGGCTAAATCAATTTTCGTGATCATTGCAATCCGGTAACATGGTGCAAAACAAGTTCCCTGGAATGATAGTCGTATGGATTCTTGGGAGGAAGCGAAAAGTTTTAATGACAACGAATAATTATTTTCCTTGAGGTTTGTGTTTTATAACACTGACAACTAGCTCAACTACACGATGGATAGATGGATGAGTTTAGTTAATCCCATTCGTTGACCAGCAGCGCATGGGATCAAAACCACAATGAGTATGGAAATTCTATGTGCTTCTGAACATGTACATGTATAGAAATATAAGTGTTCCCCCATATTCCACGCCAACACAATGATACGGCAACCACACATTTTATTTCCGTATTTCAACAATCGGTAAACAGTTTTATTTCTGCAGCGACAGTAGAATTATCTTCTGTTTGGCAGGGAAACAGTGGACCGCGATTCGTCCGGCTAAAGTACACATTGTGCCCATGAAATGAAATTGACGCAGTGTCAATAATGGTCTGGTGGCTCGGTAATGAACTGTCAAAATCTAGACAGAACATGATTCTGTCTCAACCAGTGTATTGTTATCTGCACATAAACAGCGAATATCAACACTTTGTGCTAAAGCGCGAATTGCGTAACTAGGTTTACATTATTGAAATCTAGCAGTATCTAACGCCATAAATACAAAACGATTGGTGGCAAAGCACGAATTGCGTAACTAGGTTTACATTATTGAAATCTAGCAGTTTCTAACGCCATACATACAAAACGATTGGTGGCAAAGCACGAATTGCGTAACTAGGTTTACATCATAACGCCATAAATACAAAACGCTGTCGCACGTACATCGGATCTCACTCGATCTCAAACGAATCATTTATGTTGCACTTATTCGCAAGATTACGAAACAATGACGCTTAGGTGTGTAACTTTTACATGTAAATCGTCTTCTCATTATCGCCATACATGTATCATAAGCATCATCTTAATCATCACCATAATCATCAAAAGTGTGTTTACTATTATTCAGCTTAATATCTTGGACGATAACGACACATTATTGGACACATTGATATAGTATGTTTACTTAAGTTCAAATGTCACATCTTTACAAAATTAGGAAAATAAGAAACACGTGTGTGATAATAAAAGTAATAAAAGTCAACAAACTCAAATTACCTGTACAATAGTTCAAACGGGCATAGCGGTATAAACAATGGCAGTACAGTAAAACCTCTCTATTACGGCCACTTTTTTTGTTAATTAGTAGACGTTTACGACATTTGACTGTTTAAAGCAGGGTAGCAATAAAACAGAAAGCTCCTTTAGGAGTTTTCTGTTTTATTGTCACATTGCTTTAAAGAGGCTCGCAACCGGCTCTGGTGGGATTCGAACCTGTGACCCTCCATTGCGGAGACAAACAAGAAAAATGAGGACACGCCTTTACCGCCTCGACCACGGACGCTCTCTCTATATATGGTAGCGAATTAACGTACTTCACTGGTAGCGCTTAATACTACATTATTCGGCTCCGGTTTATGTCAGAGCCCGTGTAGAGAAGCAACAACAACAGCAAAACCGCCAGCTGACGCTATTGAAAAACGATGGAATATATCTAAAAAAAAACTAAGATTCGGTGACGATTCTTGAGACTTTTTTTGGACTGATCATATTGTTTTAATGTCAGAAGCCAAATAATGCCACAAATTTGCTTTTATTTGAGTATATTATTTTATTTTGACAAGTACATTATCCGGTTGCGAGTCGCTTTAATTAAGCTGTCACCTGTCTTTTTTACAACCAATCAGCATTCTTTTTCGTGGCCGTAATAGAGAGGTTTTACTGTAATTGGCCGTAATGTAAATAAAATACATAATATCTGTTGAGAAGGACATTATATAAATTCCTGTATCAAATTTAGAAGTTGAATGACGATATGTCAGGAATAGAACTTGTAGGGAGCAAGTCGATCTTATCATGTATGCATCGTTTAATCAAACCCTATAAATGCATAGATAGAGATTTTAATACAAGTTTGATGTATAATTTTAAGATCTAGTCATTACGAAACACTTGCTTGAAATAATTGAGTGAAAAGGTGACCTCATCAACCTATGACAACAGATTTTTCCCAGTCCGAAAATCATTCCGAGCACTGCTGTTGACAATGTCACATACTTTGGAGGCTATAAACGACGACTGAGGATGAAACCAGTAAAATATTACCATGACCTTGAAGTCTGACCTCAATACTATAATGAACTAGTACAGATTATATTACCTAAACCGTTTTCAATTACAGATACTAAATTTTGTGGATGTGTACATTTGGGGATTTTGTTGTGGTGAGTTATATTTCCAGGTCACTGTGACCTTGACCCTGACTTTAATTACGAATCAAAATAACCAGGAAATACAATCCTATAAGTCATTATCTAGGACTTACAAATTTGATATGAGGATGCCGTACGGTCATGGAACTTTATAAATACCCTGCAACATTGTCCATGACCTTCAACTTCAATTATTGCCTAATCTTGTCAAAGGTACATTTCCAATACCATGTCACCCAAGAAAACAAAATATGTGTGTAAATATATCTTTGGATGACACAGTATCGTATAACATTTTAATGTCTGTGTAACATTGACATTGAACTTTGAACACAAAAAATACGAAAGCTTGTCCTTATCCTGTGTCCTCTACCATGTCAGCTACGGATATGAACTTTTTAAGTATGAGCCCATGATGAGATGGCGTAGTCATATAACTTTAAGATCACAGTGACCTCAATCATTGAAGAAAATGTTCGGAGCATGTTTCCTATATCCTATCAGCAGCGGACACCAAAGTTGTTGAATGAGTAAATACTAGCATAGGAAATGTAATAATTATTGCAAACCCCGTTGATATTTCATTACCAACTGACGTAGTCAAATGGAAATGTAATTAAAACAAAGATGTTATTAAATTATTAACTCAAAGGACAACATGTCTTGATTATATTCAGGCGATATAGGAATAAGTTAAATTTTGCTTGCTAT
Source organism: Gari tellinella (assembly GCA_922989275.2). Classification (NCBI taxonomy): domain Eukaryota; kingdom Metazoa; phylum Mollusca; class Bivalvia; order Cardiida; family Psammobiidae; genus Gari; species Gari tellinella. The sequence continues at coordinate 62,686,063 of OV277858.1, forward strand.
ATCAAATCCTTCAAAAGCATCTTAGGATATAACTTTTGAAGCAAATTGTCCAAGTTGAACGATATCTACGAACTTGTTCTAGAGAATCAAGTAACAGGTTCACCTGGCAAGTGTGATGAAACTACAGTGCTCCCTCTCTACAACGACACCCAATGGGAGACAAAAGTTGTGTGCGTTGTTCGGAGGGTGTCGTTACAGGGAGGGATTTTGGCTAACATTTGCAATCCAGATCAGACGCCGCGTAAGCTGTTTGTCACTCGTCATTAAAAAAATTATTTCAAAATGTCCATAATGTAACTTTCAGAAAAACAGCAGACGGCAACAGTAAAAACGTTATATATAATTGTCCTGTTTAGGGAAGTGTGGCAAGGGTCGTTGTAAGGAGGGAGTCGTTGTTCGGAGGGCCATTGTAGGGGGAGCACTGTATGATAATTGATTTTAAAACCACGGAAATCGATCCATGCGCCGCCAATTGTACTTACAAAGACTCTTGTTCCAGGTTGTGATGATTAAAATGTAATCCTGAAGTAAACGACAATTTAACATGCAACAAATTCATTGTCAGTTCCATTCAAACGTTATGCAGCATGATTGAAAAATATCCATTGTACAGTGTATCTTAAAGCTAGTTGATTACTTTCTGCTTTACGATTCAACAGCATCCTCCGTTGGCACGTCATTGGTCGTTGAATACCCTTTAGATTAAACTCAATAGCTGAATATTCATTAACCCTTTACCTGATAGCATTGTTTCTAGTATTGAAGATATGTGACTACTTAAAGCAGGTTGAAAGTAAAGCAGAATGCGCCCTAAGGCGCATTCTGCTTTACTTTCAGCCTGCTTTAAGCTATTAACTGCTAGAATAAGGAAAGTATTTAATATGACACATATTCATTACGGTATAATTTGGAACTATTTTCTTCAGCGGATGAATAAAATGAATGTGCTAAAAGTCGCTTCTATAAGGGAAAGGGTTAATATCATTGAATACAGGTTATATCTTGAATCACATTGTAAGATCGTTCATGTTTTTTTCAGCTTGCGTTAATCATTCTTTTGTTTTAAACACATTTGACTATATTTGATATGCATATTCCTGTATGGCCAGGAGGAAATTGTTAAAATCTTATTGGAAAGTTCATTGTCCAATGTATATGTCAGCATTAGATGTATCAAACACACCGCCAATACGACTTGAAATTGCATGGGTATATTCCATGTTACAGCGTTCCCTCTCTCCAACGACATCCAGTGGGAGACAAATAACTGTTGTTCAGTGGGAGTCATTACGGTGAGGGAAATTGGCGTACATTTGCAAACAGCTTGAATCGAGATCAGACGCCGCGTTACGCGGCGTCTAATCTGGACTCAAGCTGTTTGTCACTCGTTATTAATTTTTTATCCCCTGCCGAAAGGCAGAGGGATACTGTTTTAGGTCTGTCCGTCCGGCTGTCCGTGCGTGCGTGCGTGCGTGCGTTTTCCGTCCGCAACTGTATCTCCGAAACCTATGAACAGATTTGGATTAAACTTGGTATACTTATTTGGCATCATAGGAGCACCGTGGGAAATCAAATGTTTTTCAGAAAACTTTAGGAATTTATGAGTTATCTGCCCTTTTTGTGTTAAAATGCCGTCCGTCCGTCCGTCCGTGCGTCCGTCACGTTTTCCGTCCGCAACTATATCTCCGAAACCTATAAACAGATTTGGATTAAACTTGGTATACTTATTTGTCATCATAGGAGCACCGTGGGAAATCAAATTTTTTTCAGAAAATTTTAGGAATTTATGAGTTATCTGCCTTTTTTTGTTAAAAATGCCATATTTAACAGTTTTTACACTCTAGCAACTACAGTATTCAACATATTTTGTTTATACTTGCACACATTGTCTATAAGTACAAGTTCTTGCAGGTGTGCAATTATTGTAAAAAAAGGATACTTCTGACAAGAGTTATCTGCCCTTGATGTACTTAGAAATGCTAGAAAATGCTTTATTTTGGTATTGTTTACATACTAGAGCCTATAAATATGCATGGATTTTTGAAAAAACTTTCTTGAATTATGTATGGCTATTAGTTTTCAAATGAATTTGATTATTGGTGAAAACGGAGAAATTAGTCATGAGTTATCTGCCCTTGATAAGTAAAAAAAGCCATATTTAACTGTTTTTACTCTCTGGCAACTACACTTATAAATGGATTTAAATGATACTTGCACATGATGTCTATCAGTAAAAGTTCTTGAAAGTGTGCAATTATTGTCAAAAAAGGATACTTGTGGCAATAGTTATCTGCCCTTGATGTACTTTGAAATGATAGAAAATGCTTTATTTTAAAATTGTTTACATCCTAGTATCTATAAATATGCATGAATTTTGATAAAACACATTCTTAAACTATGTATGGCTATTAGTTTTCAAATAATTGTTATCAGTTTTGAAAACGGAGAAAGTAGTCAACAGTTATCTGCCCTTGATGAGAAAAAAACAACATATTTAACAGTTTTTACCATCTAGAAACTACAGTCTTAAATGGATTTTGATTTAACTTACACATGATGTATATAAATATAAGGGTAGCAATTATTGTCAAAATAGGATACTTTGTGGCAAGAGTTATCTGCCCTTTATGTACTTAGTAATGCTCAACATGGCTTTATTGTTTACATGCTATTGTGTACAAATGTGAATGGATTTTGAAAAAAAAAAAAAATCATATATGGCTATTATTTATAGAATGAGTTCAATTATTATCGAAAATGTGCAAATTAGTCAAGAATACTCTGCCCTTGATGAGTTGAAAATGTTTTTACACTCTAGTAAATTCTACAGTTCTGATTTTTTTTTAATAATACTTGCACACAATTATAAGTTCTTGAAAGTGTTTAATTACTGTTGAATTTGAATCAAGAGTTACCTGCCCCTGTCATACTTAGATTTATAATGCTACAAACGGCTTTATTTTTTTGTATTGTTTAGGCTTTAAAATGTACAAAATTGATTGGATTTTATAAAACTTTGTAAAAAGCTTTTGAATGTTGATCTTTAATGACAGGTGATCACCATTTGCCCCTTCCTCCCACAATAAAGTTTACCACTTTCTTCTGGACAATCGCTGCGGCAGGGGATATCAGCTCTAAGGTGCTTGTTTTCTTTAAAAATGTCAATTATGTAACTTTGAAGAAAACAGCAGACGACAATTTTAAGTATACGACTTTGCGGCCGTGAATAGGTTATAATACTTAATTGTCCTGTTGAGGGAACAGCGGCAAGTGTCGTTGTAAGTAGGGTGTCGTTGTTTGGAGGGCCGTTGTAGGGAGGGACCATTGTACTTCCGGTTTTCACGTAGACTTCTGCAATTAATGGCTTTGCTACCTTGTCATGCACGGTGCACATATATATTGAGAATTATACATAATTTTGGAACATAGACAAAGCCATACATCGTTACAATAGAGTATACATTTTCTCCATTTATATAGAAACAAACCAAAAGCAAATCTGATGTAACAACATGTTTAACACGACAGGTTATTTATGCTGATCATATTTTAACGTTTTAGTAGCCTATAGTCTCGAGCCATATTGCCGAGTTACTCGGCATTTGTTCTGGCTCTAAATGGTTTGCAATGGCCAGCATTATCTGGCACAAACGTGTTTACTGGGTTATATAAAAAAAAAACTTCTATAATGTATTGAATAGAAATACTAAAAAAACATAACAGTTGCATGCAATGATTGGAAATTTAGGAATTACAAACATTAACAATTATAACTGAATAAATACATAATCTTTTAACGATTACTCCTCTGTAGCCCATTGCTTTTATAAATGTTACAAAGGAATGCAATGTTGGCTTTTAAACACTATAAATATTTATCATTTCGCCAAACATGGCATTACATTACTTGCCCAACGATGTTCTTTAGCTATCTAATCGATGGATTTCCAGTAAAAACAAGCTAAAACAGGCAACATCAAATTAATTTATCGGATTACAATTTCAGGAGTATTTGAATGAAATTATGTGTAAGGGTCTGAAATCGTTACAGTGCAATAACGTGTGTTGAAACTGATACGACCGACGGGCGTACATATTAAACATGTCACGAACAACACATTTAAAACTTGGCAAGCGAGATGTGATACTGATCTAATTGTATTATCGCTTTTAAATTATGTGGGGACAATAAATGTCACTGTTTTGAGCAGTTGATTGATTGAGATCAGTTTTATGTCACCGCGACACATAAAATGTTCTTATGGCGTATGCTCAATGATTTAAAAAAAAGTTGTAACGGTCGACATTTAATATCGATATAACATATACAAACTTTAAGTGTTACGACATTATTGTGTTCCGGACAATAGATAAATAATCAAACAAATTAGAACAAACACATTGTAGAAACCGGTATTCGATACTTAAATGCACGTTTCAGTACTTTGTTTATTCTCTGTCAGCTATTAGGCTCGTGGCATACATATCAACAATCAATATTGCATTTAAGTATTATAGGAACCATACATTAGTTGTCTTTAATGCCATGACCAATTTATTATTTTTTTATGTCTTTATTAAGTTGTCACAGACACTGTAACCTTTAACAGTATAAGCAGAAATTATTAAAAGATGCAGATGTATTTAGATGTCTGTATTAAGTGTAGATAAATCGCTGATGTAAAACAGTTCGAGTCGTGTGAAAACTTTGATCGAAATAACTTTGAAATAGGAGGGAAACTCCTACATCCGGAGAGAAATCATTAAGATATAGAGGATAACTGTTTTATTTTCAGTATAAGATCGTAATTCAATTCATTGAGTGAACATCAGACGTTATATTTTCACGAGTGGCTGAGCCACGAGTAAAAATATAACAGTCTGATGTTCACGAAATTCGATCTTACACTGTAAATACAGTTATTCTACTTATTTATGCTTTTAAACGACTTTTGGAACTAAATTGCTGTCAATGGAAAATAAAAGTACATTTTTACCCCGTACGGAGCGCAGTTTATATTGAACACCTTTTTCGTAACAGTTTGCCGTACAGTGACGTCACTGATTTATTGAATTGACGGCATAGGAATTACGTCATTGCTTCCGATCTTGGATTCGTGTTCTTCCGATGAGTGGTTCGCGACAAATCAGACTTCCGGTATTAAACGATAAGACACGATTGACTACGATTCTTGGGGAGCCCTACCGGAAAAACGCATAATAGAAGCACGCGTGACGATAATCCCACTGTTTGGAACAGTGAAATTATCAAATGATAATTCACTGCTATTTCCAAGTAATCCACCGAAAAGTATAAATAAAATGCATTCACCATATTACTTTCAGGAGAAGGGAAACACCTAGGGCAGCCTATAGTGTTTTTAAATTTTTTATATCTATATTCATGTCTTTGTAACATGCCTCAATTTTTACAGAAACTTGGGGAAATAGAGAGAACATTTATTTCGACTGTAGAAAGCAAACATGGAAACGTAAGAGAAAGACATATTGTCACCAGTCTCTATCATTATGGGTAACTACTTGTAATTGATTTCACAACATGAATTTGTTTTTTTCATTACTACTGAACAAGTACAGTCAAACTTCGATATCCCGGGGCATAAGTCGAAAATACTTCACTTCATGATGCAAGCAAACCACTTTGCATGTTAACTTACATGACCATTGTCTACCGAAAAAAACCGTTAGCCACTTAAATATCCCTGGCAGATTCAAGATGGCGGCCATTTTCAAAATGGCCGCCATTTCCATGTTGTATAAGTTATGTCGTAATGGTTATTTCCATGGCAGTTCAAAAATTCACATAAAAATAACAAGCATGAGATGTAAAATGTAAATCATCCATTGTGGATTACGAAATACTGCTAATTATGCAAAATGGTCGCCAAATATTGAAAATGGCGGCCATTTTCACTATTTTCAATTGTACTTTAACTACATGTAAATATGAAGGATTATTAAACAATTTTCCACGGGCCGTGTGTAATTTTTTCTGTTCTTATGCTACTATTTAAAGTTATCAAAGTCTATACAGTTGTTTTATGCATTATTTCCAATACGATTGTCACGTCCAAACTACCTAATAATACGAATACACTAACGAAATTACCTTCACATGATTTCATTTTCATTTTTATCTAAATTAGTCTTGTCGGACTTTTGGGAAATGGCATTTTTTAGGAAAGTTGACAGACCACCGTTTTGCCATAATTAAGGTGTGCTGAGTCTATTTCTGTTGTCTGGTGCCTTCTCCCATGAAGTTGAAAGCAAAAATATGGTAAACAAAAACAACAAAATGGCCTCCAAAACAATTATTTTCGTTAGTATATCAGATCTTTCGGAGATCAAACACACTTATTACATCTGCTTCTCCTAAACCACATGCCTGATTACAACGCAACTTAACATGAATATTCTTTGGACCAATCTCTTTCAACATATTGATTCCTTAAAGACCTCTGATTGCCATGGCGACAACAGTAAAAACCTGCACAATTTAAAAAAAACACGCACAATGCCCAGAACGTAGATATTTGAAGTATAGTAATACCTAGCAGACGTCAGTCAAGTTTGTTTATATCATATTCCTTCATCTAAATTTATGTGGTATAAAATACACTGAAAACCATATTGAAATATATTGCAATACGGAGAAACTGTATTGCAATATAAGTAGATTGACCGTATATAGGAAACATATTTTTAAAAAGTCACAAAGCCCAAATTTAGATATTTGATGTGAAGTATAACCTTGTAGACCTCAACCCAGTTGTTAAAAGCATTATAGCCCGGAAATAATAAATTACCCGCCCATGGGTCACTAGCTTTAGATATATTTAAATAGGAGACTTTATAAAAAATCTTATCAAAAGCCTGATAGCCTCGGATTTAGTGTAGAGTATCGCCTTGACGACCTCTATCAACCTTGTTAAAATCATAGCCCTTGTTTTAGAATTTGGTATCTATAGTTTTATGGTTTTACATATACTTGTATTTGAATACCTGAAAGTAATTCATGTCAAGACGATACAGCTTTGATGTCTCCCTACATAGTCCCCCTTTACAACGAGTCCCTCCTTACAACAATGATTACAACTGTTGCCCATAACAATTCCGTGTAACATATAAAATATTTGTCTCCCGCTGGGTATTGTTGTAGAGAGTCAGCGGTGTAGATTTCTTTTAAGTTTGATTTAATAGTAGCTGTACTGATGAAAAAGCTTTTTTTAACAAAAAAAGAAGAGTCCTTACCATAATGTGACACATCTTATAAGTATATTTTGTCCAGAATTATGTAGAATACCTCTATTAGGTTAGTTAAAATCAAAGCCCTAGTATTAGAATTGACCCCGTCCAGAGGCTCTTGTGTAAAAATCCATGACACTGGTAAGCGATATAGGGGGTTTACGGTCCTCTTGATTAAGCAGTTTGATCGTACACACCATACTCAAAAAGAAAAACTATATGTGAATGAAATTCACCAGCTATCAACAGAAGTGTTTGATGAATGTTTAAAATGGAAACGTTGTAGCGATGATACATAAGCATTGATTCAACCAGGTTGATCCAGCCAAGAGCCAATAATTGCTAAATAAACAGAAGAATAGGGAGGTGGAATTGTTGGTAACACTAAGACCACAACATCTTTAATGAGACAATTCTTAACCTTAGCAATAGACCAAACCTACAAACAGGCGAATGTAATTATCAAAGGTAACGGGTGCAATTTGCATCACAGAGTCGATTATGTACAGTGTACGATGAAGAATCTATTGTCAAACACGTCTATGGTAGCGCGAGTCACCATGAGCAAGCAAAGAGTGCGCTAACATCACTGCTTTAGAAAGTGACAAGGTTGACATCAACCATCAATGAGATCGGCAATTCTTTCCAAGAAGACATAGATCTCAGTGCTATGATTTTAACAAAGTTAATAGGGGTCTTCTAGGCGAAACCTCTACACTAAAAATTGAAGCCATTGGCTATAAGGTTTAGATAATATTTTTTTAAAAATTTCCTTTTTAAATCTATGTGAAGTTAGTGACGTATTGGTGGGATCATTTAAACCCCCGGACTACAATGCTTTTAACAAACTGTGTAGAGGTCTACTTTGCGTTGCTTCACATCAAATATTTGAGCTTTCGGTTTTGCGATTTTTGTGAAGCATGTTTTCCTATATGCGACAAGTCTATGTAAAGCTGTTGACCGACCCCAAAGCAGTGCCAATTTACTTACGAGGGTCATTCGAAAATTCTTTTACTATGGCTTTGTCTTAGAACATACATGTATAATTATCATGTGTGATATATCGTTGAAAAGAGCATTGTCTTGCGGATACAGCGATGCCTTATTCATCGACAACAACACTTCTCTTCGTTGTGGGAAAAAGGCATCAATGTTTGACAGTCATAGGTACACGAAGTATTTGCTATAGAATCTAATCATAATTTTATATCATGTGATTTAGAAAAAGTGACATACCGCTTTTAAATTTCGCACTAGCTTATTCGATTTTTACGTATGTTTCAGGCCAACAACACTTAATGTTGAATAGTGTGAATAAAATTGAGATGTGTTTCACCTACTTTTATTGTAAGATTAAAGCATACATTAAAAAGTATAATAGTTATAATACCGTAATATAACTTGCTTTATTAATGTAAAATTCAAAACAAACTAAAATATTTTACATTTCGCTTAGTTGTTAATTTAACAACTATATACTGTATATATGAATATAGTATTCATTGACAAACCACACTAAATTTAATAACTCTGTTACGAAACTTTCGCATAATATCAGACCAACATTAATATTGACACATTAAATTATAAAACTATATGTGTCCCTTCAATGCATCACAATAGTAATTACAAATTCTATGGAATGTTTGTAGGGATAAATTGTCATATCCGCAAGAATTGGCCTTTAAATGATGTATTATAGACAAAAGTCGTAAATGTAGATTTCAAGAAAATTCCAAAGTAACACAAAGTTTGAAGGACCCTCGTTTATTGCTATATATTGCAATACAGTTTCTCCATATTGCAATATATTGCAATATAGCTTCAGCGTATTGTTACTCCATTACAATTTAGATGCAGGAATATGATATGAATAAACTTGAGATCTGCAAAGTAATAAAATATTTCAAATGTCTAACCTCTGTGTCTTGTGTTTTAACAAGATCATATTTCAAAGATTTCCCCATGGCAATCAGAGTTTTTTTTATTGAATCGATAATTTGAAAGAAATTGCCCAAAAGAATATTCCTATAAAGTATGGTTGTAATCAGCAATGTGGTTTATGAAAAGTAATTACCATGTGTAGTTGATCCCCGAAAGATCAGAAATAATAACAAAAATAAGTGTTATGGCGGCAATTTTGGTTGTTCCCATTTTTGGGCGCCTCGTGATCCAAGAGAGGAGTGAAAGACAACAGAAATGGATTAAGCACACATACATTATGGCAAAAGGAGGTATGTCAACTTTTACCCTAAATTCCTATAGGAATGTTATTTCGCCAAAAGCCGACAAGTCTATTCTAGATTAAAAAGCAATGTTACAAAATGAAGAATCTTCAGTGTTATTAGGTATTTTGAACGTTGAAATTATATCGGAAATAATGCATAAAAAAATGTATAGACTTTAATATCTTTACATAGTATTAGAACAGAAAAGTAAACACACAATCCGTGGAAATGAAGTTTGATAATCCTTCAGAAATACATGTGCTCTTATTACAATGGAAAAGTAGTGAATTTGGCCGCCATTTTGAATTCTTGGCGGCCATCTTGAATAATAAGCAATATTCCGCAATCAACAATTGATGATTCACATTAGTGTTAGTTTTGCGTGACTTTTATGATTTACATTAGACTTGCAATAACGACATAACTTATACAAACTGGAAATGGCAGTCATTTTGAAAATGGCCGCCATTTTGAATCTGCCAGGGAAATTGAAGTGGCTAACGTTTTTTTTGGATTAGATATGTCTAAACACTAATTGTGGAAAGTTCCTTGCTTGCATCATAATTTGAAGTATTTTGGCAAAACATTGACCTTATGCCCCTGGCTTGTTCTCGAACTTGTTTAACTTGAACTATCCGATAGTTCGACATATGAACTGCATTATTTCATGTTCGGTTAAGTCGAACATACCCATATTTCAAAGTTAAACGTGGTTTAGCCACGTTTTAATTTTGAAATACGAGTATGTTCGACAAAACCGACTTCGAGATATCGAAGTTCGATTGTATAGATAAATGTAGCGTTTGCATTATAAAAGTCATATCTTTCAAGGTCACAATTCATATAGCTGGTTTCCGTTTTACATTATATTGAAAACTTTAAGATTCAATATTTGAAAATGTTTTATCATACTTAGTACACAGGCTATTCTATAATTTTAAGTATGCGGTTTAATTGAATATGACATCTAATAAACCACGCGTTCATACATTTGTGTAAATTGAAATTAGCCCAATGTTATTAAACGTGTGAGGTGAGTCCGAGTTAGATCTCAAGTATCTGATTGGTCAGATTTGACAACGAACTCAGACTTATCTTAAATACTTTAAAGCTTTTAGCCTGCTTTGCCAACATTTTATTCCATTTAGTTTCATTTAAAGTCATTTCCTGCCCTACTTTCGGTGGTATCACCTATTCAGGCAGTTCCAATGCAATACTCATGGGTCTTGTGCACTAACCAATAGCAAAGAACTACTGAAGCGTCTCATGTGAGGCCCGACTTTTGTATTTGCTATTTTGGTTAGAAATAAGCTTTGAAAAACCTCTAGAGTATGAGTATGTCTGGGCCTCACCATAAAAACTGATATTGGTAAAGATTATGCTGCATGCTTTTGCAGTTACTTTCACGCCTTTCGATGGGAGGTCCATGAAAGGACTGAGGAAATGTCTTTAGGCGGGAAAGGATATCACTACATTGTATATATGAACAACCACGAAACCTAGTCGTAGAAAATTGAAGTTTTGTTTTACCACAGTAACATTGATGTGCACTGACTTTTTTTTATAAAGTTGGATCAAAGTCGAAACTTTATTATTTTTACATCGATTATGAAACAAGTTCAAACAACAAATCCCTTTCGGTTGCTCAAATTTCTGTTGGAGAAAACCAGAGTGCTACATGTAGTGGGAAAAGTTCGATTTTGGATCAAACTGGAGAAGTCACTGGTCAGAGGCAGGTGTGCTCGCCACTATGATATCCGGACACCCGGGTAAACTTGTAAATAGAGGATAATCAATTCTTTTGGATTGATATGAAAAACATATCACGAGAATGGGTTGTTATCTGGTTAAAAAACGAGTCCGCAGGACGAGTTTTTAAGCAGATAACAACCCATTCGAGTGATATAATTTTCATATCTACTCAAAGGAATTGATTATTCTATTTATTATATAGATTTTAATGACGTGTTTACAGAAAAAAAACACTCCAAATTATATCAATATCTAGTGGAAGGGGCTAAAGAAGTAATATTGAACAGTAAAAAAACCCAACTTCAAGTAGTTAAGTCATACACACAGACGGACAACAATTGAAAGAGTCCAATGAGGATGTGTATCTAGATGAAAATAAGTGTGTCAATCAGATATATATGAAATATATTAATACATTTAGTCTCAGTAATAAAATATTTAAATCTAGACTCGAAGACGAGTAAATAAATAGAACTTACCGGAATCTAACCAGTTTGAAAATTTTGATTTTAATTCGTCTATGCCAAATTATTGTTGAATGAAACACGTTCAGTTCATTGTTCAAAAATACCTAAAATAGAAGCAATTGACTCCTGTTTCAAACGATAATTGGGAAAACTTATAAACTTTCAAGTTTTATTATTGATCAACCTTTCGCATATTATGACATTGCCGTCTGTGAATTGATTCGGCTGCAATACTTCACAGATTGTGTTATCAACATTTTAAGTGTCAAACAGTTTGGTTCCATATCAGAGGTCGAACCTCTCAGGAGCCAAGGTTATAAAGCATTTGAGCTAAGTCTGAATGGGTTCTCAAGCATTGGATTGGTCAGATTTGAGCCTAGGTGCAAATCTGACCAATCAAATGTTTGAAAATGACGCAATGACGCAAGACTCAACTGAAAAACTTTATAACCTTGGACCCAGAGTCGCATTTGGAGCTATGATTTTTGCAACATTTTCCAAATGTTCACTCGTATTGTGAAAAAGGTCAATAAGTTATTTGAACAGCGTAATGAGAAAGACGGACAGTTTCTGATGCAATGAATTAGCATAAGTATAAGCCTTGAGGTATTCGTTGCTTAAACAGGATCCAAATATGTTTAAGTTCGTGCCGTTCCGCGTCACAAGAGCAGGAATCAAACTATACTCTGGTATTTAAGAAACAAAAATAAAATTGCAATCATTTAGTGGACTGCATAAGAAAGGTTTTCTTCTAATATCAAACCGTCAGGTTGCTATTTGATTATTTAAGTCCCCTATTTGTGGGAAGGCAGAAACTAAACTTACTCAAGTCAACACTTAATTTGCTGTTGAAAAGGTTTGTTAAACATCTGTTCAACAAATTTCAACAAATTTTAAAAAGGTCTAACTCAGCCTGTTAGTGTTCCTTCGAATATTTTTTTTCTGCTTGATCAGTGCGTAATCATTTGTATTGAAATCAGTAGCATATTTCAAACGGTTCAATTGTGTAATCCTGTCATGCATTCTATTCAAAGAGGTGAAGATCCGTTATCGGGAAAACAAATTCTAGACTCGTTACTAGATAGACAGTCGGCACGAAACTTTGTCAGTCAATATAATTGACTTTGTTTCAGGGAGGTTTAATTTCCACTGATTTATGTCATTGTTTGGTTAGCAAAAGGTACTTGGAATTATCTGTACACGAAAACGATTGCTGTTAAATGTGAATTTTATACTATTCGTATAGGATTTCAGCTTATCGGTACAAGAGTAAAGACGTTTTTCTTTGCTAAATAACTGCAGTTGTGCTAAATAATCATAACCAATCGCAAATGTGTTGAAGCTAGGTCGGACGCCAAACGGTTCAGCTATTGATCAGGCCCAAGCTGTATTTTACTAAGTCCTCAACTCAATAACGTATTACGTTCTACATTTTATTTGATTGTGGTTATGTTTTGTTTTGTATAAACGTGAAAGATTAGCGTCTACTGTATTGTACATATGCGGAAAAAGTGGGCTTAATGACGTCATCGTTTAGTCTTCATGTGTGAATACTGGTGTTGGTAAAATTATCAACGATTCATCTGTGTAACTAGGGAATTAATACCAGTAAATATTTTAACATCCAAAAACACAATTTTTGCGAAATTTTCCTCAAGATTAATTTATTCAACTAAGCGTGACGGGACTTGATAAGTTGACCAAATTCAGAAAGAGGCCTCTATGATATAGGTTTTACAATATGTGAAGTAGAGCCTTACATTTGTGGTCACCCTTTAACAAAGCCTAGAATGCTTTAGAGGCAAATGGCTGATTAATGGACGTTGAAAATATTATAGAAAGCTTATCTGGGAGATTTCTACATTTAAATTATCTGTTAACTTGCATGAATATGCCACCTGTCTTAAAGACCCCCATTTGAGTCATCGTTTTAATGACCGCTGTATATAAACAAGTTCTACTGTACTTCTTAACCCATTACACCATCTGCTAGGATACAGAAAAAATTTCTTATTGAATATATTCGTATCTGTATAAATTGGAATACTTTTCTTCGATGGAGTATAGATTAAAGGGCGTAAAAATGTATTAATTGGGTATGGGTTAACATAGTGACAGTTTTTTATCTTTGCTGGATAAAATAATCATCCTGGAGCCTCTTTGTGTTTTGTCATTTTCTAACATAAAGACTATCAATGAGGTATTGGTGTAAGCAATTCTTACCGCATTCACTTATTGTATCTGTATACAAATTTTCTGAGACTTAAAAAATATATAACAAATTGATTCACAAAATCTATAAAGTCTACGTCTACGAGTTTCCGCTTTAAACCATTAATGTTCCATGATGTTACCCTATGGTTATTCTCGTGACGACTCTAGAGTGTTCCATCTCTAGGGCTGCTACGTTTTTCTGAACTTACATGTACTGGTTCCCGTTGATAAAAAGTTTGTTCTTCACCATCTTGACCGTTTTGCCGTTTGCTCTTCGGGAAAACAGTTCCTCTCTGGCATCGCGGATCTTCTTCGGCCACTATACTCAGCTCCTAGGTTCGATTCTTTTAGCTTGGCTGTCTGTTCATATGACTGTTTGTGAATGGATTCCCTGTCACTGAAGTAGTGTAACTTTGCAAAGATCGGCCTGGGTTGCGTTCCTACTCAAGGTCCCACTCTATGTACTCGAATCTCATAGCTTCTGCTTCCGGTATTGCTAGTGTATCAATACAGACATTTTTTACTCAGTGTCTCCTGCTTCTGGTACTCCATAGAACATCAGATTCTCTCGCATCGATCTTGCCTTTAGTAATTTTGTAGTGGTTTCAAAGTCTTTACAGGATTGTCGTAGTTTGTCTATTTCGTACTTGGTTTTATTAATCTGCATTTGGCTATTGTCACTAAGATCATTGAGAAAGGAGCAACTTTTCTCTACGTCCGAAAGCCGATCGCCTATGTCTTTAACTTTGCTTTCTATATCTGTGACCTTCACCTTTATCACATCGACACTCTGCTCTATTTGTTCCATTACATTCAATTTTTCTCTGTCGCCCATGGGAGGGGTGTTTGACCAGTCATTTTGGAGGTGAACTGATTACCTTGCATTGTTGGAGATAATCGTTGTCCGTAAAAAAACTGAGGCTGCTGCATTTGAAAGGGGGTTGTTAAGAAAAGGCTATCTCTAAACTATTGCAATGAGTGAAACTATGTCCAGTATCCCTGTTTAAGCTTTTACTTTTACTAGTGTGTTTGGTTTTTTGAGGCCTTATCTGATTGTGTATACAAACCTTGTAGTTTGACCACTAAATAGAATATTGTCCGTATTATCATCCATTGGTTACGTGGGTGGTCGCTTTGTCTTTCTCCCTTTTCATGGTGAAACCTTCGTTTTCTCACTCCCCGTAGTTGTAGACATGTATATAGATCCTTCAATATCTAAACGTACTGCATGTATTTTCCTTTAGTTAAAATCGACATTTGAACAGTTTAAACTTTATTTTATTATTACTGAATTTGAAGAGGTGTAATCCATGTTCACGCATTCGCAGAGGTTGTTCAATTGCATTGAATCTGGCAGGAAACGCATATATATAAGCTTCTGATTTGCTTTCCTAATGCGTTAGATAACCATATTACCTTTAAATTAATACACTATTGAAACTAACCTCATCCCGTTTTCTGATGACCGCTTTTGAAACAGCCAATTATTTTTATAGCGGCCGTACATAGTCTAACACGGTAGGCTGCTACACTCATTCAACCCCAACGTTAATTAATTTCTCGTTCAGCCTAGTCCAAGTTTTACTTTTAATGGTTGGTTTTTATAATAGGAGACAGAGCTCTCTGATCTGGTTCTATGATATTTTCGCATGACATTGTACTATTCACTGGTACTTTGTAAATTACGAGTATAATCGTTGTTAGGGTTCAATAAGTTAATGCAAGTCAAAATTAAATAGGAAGGTCAATTTCAGCGAGCTGTTTTAATTTTGTTTTGTATAAACTAATCGCATGTCTTCAGAGTTATTTGACATTTTTATGCCACTTCCTTAAATGTCCATTGTACACAGGTCATACTGTACATTGCTCCCTCTCTACGACACTAAATGGGAGACACAAAATATGTCTGTTGATCGGAGGGAGTCGTTATAGGGAGGGAACTTGGCTTACATTTGCAAACAGCTTAAATCCAAATCAGACGCCGCGTAACGCGGCGTCTGATCTGGATTCAATCTGTTTGTCACTCGTCGTTACTCCTTTCTGTCAATATGTCCATTTTGTAACTTTGAGAAAAACAGCAGACGACAATGTTTATGCAGACGATATTGCAGCAGTAAAAGCGCTAGACATAATTGTCCCGTTTAGGGAATTTTGGCAAGGGTCGTTGTAAGGAGGGAGTCGTTGTTGCGAGGGACGTTGTAGAAAGGAAATGCTGTACTTTCTTGAATGTAGTCTCTTTAATTTCCATCTGAACGGTAGTTGTATGACATAATTAAGGTTGTTGGCGTGCAGGTACTTTTCATCTTCCTGAAATCATTATCAACTCATCTCATCATACCTCCTCATTCATCGGCGCTATATGACATATATTGTGTCGCAGTATCGTAAATCCATTCGTACTTCAAAACCTGCGCTGATCTCCGCCTTCACGGTTAGCTTATCTAAGTATATTCCGAAATACATTAATATAATACCACTATTGCGAATATTGCTTTGGTTTAATCACAAACAATCACCAATCTAAGATTCATGAGATGTCTATATTTCGTCGACTACAATTGTGTTTGCAATTCATCGTTTATTGAACCAAATGCAAAACATGAAATGTGACCGTTGTCAGATCTCGGTCTGCACCTTTGACAACCCGATTATTTCGTGACCTGATTCATACATGTATGTATTCATATCGAAAGTATTACTACCGCATCAGACCTTGACAAAGAACCATTTACCCTTTACCTTATAGAATCGCCTTTAAGCGCATTCCGTTTAATCCTCCGCGGAAGAAAATAATTCCATTCTATACAGTCATGAATATGTATCAGAAGGAATATTTTCTTAATTCTAGCAGGTAGTAACTTAAAGCAGACTGAAAGTAAAGCAGAATGCGCCTTCGGGCGCATTCTGCTTTACTTTCAACCGGCTTTAAGTAGTCACCTATTTTCAAAACTAGAAACAGCTTATGGTGTAAAGGGTTAAACTATTCCTGAAATGGCAACCGCACCAAAGCAAAATGCCCATGAGATAGGATACAGTTGCAATATAATATTCTGCTGTTACAGTTGAAATTCATAGATTAGATAACAAAAAAACTTTATCCGTTCGCCCTGGTTTGCCAGCTAATGAAATGGTTCTATTTCAGCAAGAAATGGAAAAGCACATCGCACATCGTTCAGTGTTGAACGGTTGTGACAAAACATAAGTCGGCCATGAACGGTTATGGACACCATTGCTAAGGCCGAGCTCAGCTCAGGTTTTGAGGTATGGATAGATGCATACAGTTCAACGTCAGGTGAATTTGTCTGGACTTATACATCTGTTCGTATGCTAGAAGAGCGAAGACGAATTGGTTTACTCAGTGACAAATGCACTCAAATGTGTTGTTTTGACACTGAAATACTTTTATTTCAATCATTCAAATAAAATTAAATAATATTGAATGAAACAAATTCTACCGAGAAATATCGAATATCTTTTCGACATCTTAACCATCATCATCTGCAAAGTTTACCCTACGTTTCTATATCCCTTCAGTATATATTATTTATATCAATCGTTGTCATTTTAAACTGTTCGACAGATGTTTTATAACGATCACTTATTTCAAGCCTCTTGCCACTTCACAAACATGGAGTCCGTTTCATAAAACTTCGTACGACAAATGTTGTCGTAAGTCAAATTATAAAAGTCTCAACTATTTTTTTTTCTCAATCTTATCTGGTCTTGTGACATCTCTTTGGAATCGTCTTGAAAAGACGATTCCAAAGAGATGTCACGAGACTGGATTAGATAGGGAAATCAGAAAATAAAAGTAGTTTAAAGTTTTGACTTACGACCGTTTTTGTCGTACGAAGTTTTATGAAACGGACCCCAGTTTATGTCTTATCAGGTTCTCCACAACGTGCCCGGATATCTGGTGTCCATTTAAAGCAGAATACCTAGGAGATTATCCGCTCTGCAAAGACCTAAAGGACGGCAAGTTTTATACCATTCGTTGATACGCAGCGAATGAGATTAGCCACATTCCTCTTCCTGAAATCATTCATCATCATCCAATCATTTCGTCAACGCTATATGACATATTCAATTCTGTTTGTTTGTTTTGTTTGTTAACGTACATTTCTGCCATCTATGGGCTAATTGGACGCCCCAGAAAGAGGGTAGCTGATACAAATAACCCGGGCGCGATGTCATACTCTTATTCTAGACAGACTTCTCTGGTTCTTTCGGATGCCCAGTGTAAAGCACTGATATATCGGACCTCGGTTTATAAAGTTTCATCCAAAGGACTTGATCCGTCGGGAGACATATTCAGCGCCACAGTGCCGTTATACCGAAATTATCAATCCATCTAGAATTTAGACTACTCCAACTGGAATTTTGAGCTACTCTTACTGGGAATATTTCTACACTATTTACTGCATCGAAATCGAAATTGTTCTGTATGCTAATGGTGTGTTTTCGATGGCCGTTGCGAACAAATCAGATCCAGGTGCCCGTTTCATAAAACTTCGTACGACAAACGTTGTCGTAAGTCAGCTTATAAAAGTCTCAATTATTATTCATTTCTCCATCTAATCCTGTCTTGTGACATCTTTTTGGAATCGTATTGAAAAAACGATTCCAAAAAGATGTCACAAGACAGGAAGGGGTTGGGAAATCAGAAATCAAATGTATTTTAAAGTTTAGACTTACGATCTTTTTTGTCGTACGAAGTTACTTTGGGTCCCACCAGAATATATACTGTTTCACACACTGATGAAAACTTCTAGAAGAATAAACTCTGATAAATGGTGCAGACAAATTCCGCAGAAGACAATTTCATAACGTGCTAAATATTAACCTTGGAAAAAACGATTTTATTATCGGTGCCATTAATCATAGTGTATAACCGTCGCGGTGATTGACAGATAATTATTTTATACAGTTAACCCTTATCCTGCTAAGGGCGATCGTTTGTGACGAGAGTTAAACAGTTGGTTCTAGAATAGATGCTACACTTTGATGTTATGTAAGGATCCGAGTTATTTGACCCTTGTTTTAAAGTACCTCGCATTAAAACATTAAAAATGATTATATGATATTCCATACACTAGTTTTTAAGCATATGTTACTTTAACATGATAATAACTGCACCAGCCAATCAATAATGTGACGTGGTTTTCCATTTATCGTGAAATGAATGCCAACATATAAAAAGCCGGTCACAAAATAGGCTAGATTCAGATTGAGCTGTTTCGGTTCATATTTATCGACCGTCAAAACGCATGAGTAGTAATTGCCGACCAGTCCCATTTTACTCTTTGAGAAAAAGTGGTAAAGCTGGTAACACTTTACACATGATCTATTTCTGAAAATGTAACCAAATAGTATTGTCGCTATTGCATCCTTCGCGAATGCTACGACCGACAATTCTTAATGACATGCAACCATTTTCCATCAATCTACCGATAGTTTGGCCATTAGCATTTTTCAAGAAAAACGCGTGTATCATTTATACAGTGTTCCCTCCTTACAACGAACATTGACGCAGTTCCTTTAACAAGCCAATTATATCTAACGCTTTTACTGCTAAAATGTCTGCTTTAAATTGTCGTCTGATATTTTTCTCAAAGTAACATGTTGATGGAATAAATATTATGACGAGTGACAAACAGCTTGAATCCAGATCAGACGCCGCGTAACGCGGCGTCTGATCCGGATTTAAGCTGTTTGCAGATGTAAGCTAGGGACATCTATATCATTGCTGTCTACATACAAAAACTTGAAAAATAATGCTAACCCATTACAACATAGCTACGCCGAAAATAGTTTATATAAATATGGAACTTGAACAATATTTTCTATAACCTAGCAGATGGCAGTTTAAAGCAGACTCAAAGTAAAGTTTACCCAGTTACATAAATAAGCCAAAGTTATTGTGTAATATTTACATTCAACCTGTAAAGTCTCTATGTAATCGTATTAAAAATATGCAGGTCAATTCTCGATGAACCTACGAATCGAATCCGGTTCCAGCCAGTTAGAAAGAGGGCGGAGTCTCCGCCGCGAAGAAAATCTTCCATACGGCGGAGAGATACCGACCAAGTTAGGATCTACTTTTAGATTAGCCGTTCGGGTATCTCGAAACCCCTATTTAAAGTCACAGACAGTTCAATTAAAATCAAATTGCGATAAAAAAAATTAAATGCTGTTTTTAAGGGAGGTTATCATATTACGCTCCGTCATTAAAGCTGTACGCGTTCTCTCCCTTCTCCGAGTGTTCTATTTATAGATTAGACAAGTTGTCTTCCAATTACGGTTTGAAATTGACAAGTTCAAACAATTTGTTCACCAGAATTACATAGGAAAGTCGCTCAAACATAAAGCAAAATAATGCATTCACACTTACTAAATTGGTAACGTAATGTTCCGTTATGACATATTGAAACTAGCCTATGTGTATCGGATATGCCACGGATGGCCGCGGGTGTGTGTACACGCTGACTGTGTATTCGCATTTCAGCGTTGCTATTCGCGTTGCTATGTGTAAAGCGTGTATAAAAACTTGCGCCACCTAATTGTTTAAAATATGCTTTGATAATAGATATTCAGATTGAAATTTTTGTTTTAGTTTCTTACGAGCGTTCTTAAAGCACAGATAGAAAGTTTAGTGCGTAAAAATCCTAAAATTATTATGCAAATACAGTACATGTAGTAAGGACTACTTTTGACACCATATTTAGAAACTGGAATGGCTATTACATCGATATTACATCTATCAAACCCATTTGGCCGGTATATGGTATATTCATATACATGAAAACAAATCTGGTCAAACTACACATTAAATGGATGACAGAAAATAAAAATATAAATATAAGGAATAAACAACATCTTTTTGCCGCTCATGACGGTATGACTACATTAGCTTCGGGGGGTAAATTAAATTGAAAACGCCCTTCGGGCGTTTACAAAATTTACCCCCTGCGAAGCTAATGTAGTCATACCGTCATGAACGTCAAAAAGATGTTGTTTATTCCTATAGTGAATCTGAATCATAAATACCCTTTCTACTCCATGACAAATAAATAGGTAATTTTGCACCAAATGACACATTATATTACCTTTATTATTTTAATGTCTACGTTATAACACACATGTTTCTATTCTGTGTAACTGGTTCAACCTCTATTACAGTGTTCCCTCCCTACAACGACCCTCCCAATAACGACTCCCTCCTTACAACGACCCTTGTTGCAGCTTCCTAACAGAACAATTATATCCAACCTATTCACGACTACAATGTAATCTGTTTAAAATTGTCGTCTGTTGTTTTTCTCAAAGTTACTAAATGGACATTTTACAGAAACAAAACTTAATAACAAACAGCTGTTTGCAAATGTAAGCCAATTTCCCTCCCATTAATAACCACTCCGAACAGCGCACACAGTTTTTTGTCTTCCATTGGGTGTCATTGTAGAGAAGGAGCGCTGTAATACAAATGTTACTCGAGTTCAACATCTATTAACACAATGTGTTTAGACTATAGGGTTTTAGGGTATGTAAACGATAACAGTTGGGAAGCCGTTTAAAGATAAGCTCTGTTGAGCCGAATTATTCACACTACGAATTCTTCACACCGAAATCAGACGTGTGAAGAATTCGTACGAATTCTTCCACTCGTGTGACCAATGTGTGAAGATTTCGTACGAATATGTCACACAATGGCAGTGTGAGATTTCCGTACCCCCTTTTTTAACGACCTGTTGGTACCTACGGATTCTTCACACATAACCTTCCGTTTAACATTTCTTTATGAAACAAATTCTAACAACTTAGGCAAATCACTTTCGATAGCAAAAAATATGGTGTATTGCGTCGTATTGTGGGATGACACTAGAGTTCTAGGGAAAACCAACATCTTCGGACAGGCGACCCTCTCACGTACTGTCACGACCCGGGATCGAACTCGGGATGCATTGTTAAGAAGCGGGTGCGCTAAAACTGTTTTATCCATCCTTTTACATGCAGTTTTTACGAATTGATCAATAAAGCTCTTAAACAGCCGACCTAAATCCGAAGAATTATCTGTGAATAAGTGCAGCCCTTTTCATCCAATGATCAAACTTATGTTCCGTTGAGTTTATGCTTAGTTCTTGGCTTCCTTTGAGGCATAATAGGCCAACGACCGACAGATTGCCGGCCGAATGCTGGTAGATTGTTGGTTTTCTAACGGGATAGGGAGGGATGAGCTCGTGGCCGTGGTCCAGTGGTCATAGTGACTATGACTTACACTCACTTAGGTCCTTACTGCTGTTGGTTCGAATCCCAATCTTGGCTTTTTCATTTGGAGAAGCCTTCAAGCTGGCTATCGGAAATTCGGTGCTTTTACCCAGATGCAAATTTTTACTTGATTTATGACGTGCATCCGGTTTCTTCTCCCATCTGCGATTAGCTTTATGTCGAGATATGACTGAAATACTGTTAACATAGTATGAACTCAGAATTCTGGGCCTCGGTTTGATTTTAAAAAGGAGTTAAAAGCTAGTTTCAACGACGGTCATCGAAACGACATCGATTTAAAATCGGTCGATTTCGGGCGCCTTACACGTTGATCGGACCCGAGAAAGCTTTTGACCAAATATATACAAACGTATACAAGCGTGTCAGAGGTCGGGCAACGAAGACATTTGTATTTTGTAGAAAAAAAGTTCGGGTACCCATAACTTTAATTAGTGATTTCAGTAAATTAAGGCTTTATCAATATTTGTGAAAAATATTGGCAAAATCTAAAAGCAAGAACTGTAGGAGAAAAGAAATTGAAAAATATCTATTTGATGTGTTCCCTTTATTGACGAATAAAATGTTGTTTCCATGTTTTTTTGCTACTTCCTCCTATTCTTTTCTTTTTTATGAAACCATATGAATAACCCAATATCTAAGGAAAATTACAAAGCTGAAGAGGGGTGTTCTGAGATTTTCAAAAGCACGTGTCTCTGGATAATTAGGGGTTTACCAAAAAAACAAGCTATTAAGAAAAGAACTAGTTCGGGGACATCCTATTTTTATTTAATATTTCTGCACAACAGGGTATATACTAGCAACATGCAGAATTTGAAGAAAAAAATCTGAATGGTTTGAAAGTTCGAAAAAACTGCCGCGATAGTCCTTAATAAAATTCAATTTCAAAGCTTCGGAATGGCAGAATCTCCCGGAAAATGTAGAAAGGGGAATACCTCTCACGGTGTTGATACAAGAATTATGAACTTTGTTTGCAATACACGTCTACTCACTAAACTCTTTAAATGAAATTTCAGCTTAAAAACTTCAGTGGAACAGGCGTTAGAGTAAACAACAAAACCATAACAGTTGGACGATCGGACAGATAGACTACGGAAATGTGACCGACCCCGACGTGTCATCTTTGGCTTCAACTGGTGACACAGAAACCGGTCCATACGTTTATATTTAGTTCTTAGAATGCATCGTACAGACGGACCGAATAATATCCAATACGACGGAATCGAGTAAATTATATGGTCACCAAAGTGCTATTATTACCATGATTTTTTTCAGTTTGATGTGTCTATAATTAATTATATCGAGTGCTGAAAAATGTGACATTTCTCAACATGTGACCTTGACCTTTTATCATTTAAACAGGCAATCTGGTACATATGTTTGTTATTATGTGAAATATAAGACCTCTATCAAGTAAAGCAAACCTAATATGTCCCCTTATCCATTTGGGTGGCTTAAAGCTTTTTGGAAAGTGTGAGGTTTTCGTATGCACAAATTTTTTACATGCGTTTTTAAAAAAAATTGACATGTGAAGAATTCGTATCTACTGTCAGGGGGGGCTGAGAGTCAGTACGAATTATTCACACATGTGTGACATATTCGTATGAAATTTCTACGAATTCTTCACAGGTGTGAAGAATTCGTAGTGTGAATAATTCGG
Source organism: Gari tellinella (assembly GCA_922989275.2). NCBI lineage: Eukaryota > Metazoa > Mollusca > Bivalvia > Cardiida > Psammobiidae > Gari > Gari tellinella. The sequence goes on from OV277858.1 coordinate 62,709,933, forward strand.
CTCAACAAAGCTCAGCATATCATTTCAAGTAATGTTGATTTAACGGCCTATGTTCGTGCAATAGTGACACAGATACAGTGGAGAAAAACGTTATTCTTTCCCGTTTAAACGCAAACGAAACGCAAACGCACTGCAATAAAATAAAGAAAATTATAACTTCTTGAAAATAATCTAAATGTTGATTTTGACCTGGACAGCAAACAATTTGGAGCCTGATCAGACGCCGGGTTACCCGGCGTCTGATCTGGCTCCAAACTTTTTGTATGGGAAATAATATATTTAGCGTAAACGCGTTTATTGGAAAATAATAACGTTTTCTCCACTGTAAGCTGTTACAAATGATTGATTGATAGGCATTCATTTTGCATAATGTTTGGTCCAAACAAAGCTTCTAATATATCTGGCATGAATTCTGATTTACATTCGGTATGAGTTAAATGCCATTAAATCACTGTAAAACTATTTTTCCTTTAATCATCCATTTTGGTTATGTTATCAAATTATCATGTTAATTATAAATCATAAAAAATAACATGACAAGACAGTTATGTAGGGTTAACACTCAACCACGATAGCTACGATGTCAACGATTTAGAGAAAGCGCAGTGCTTCACGATTTATTTTCTTTTTTCTACGTTATATCACTATTTCCTACGCTCTCTTCACGTCTTGTTACCTCCTGTAGCGTTTTGTTACGAACCCAAAAAGATTCTTATGAAGATCTGCTACGATTTTTTCACATTCTCTCAAGCTCTCTTACGGTAATTACGATACGCTATCACGTTTTAGCACGTTCTGTTTAGATATACCACGTTATAACATTCTGTTTTAAGCTCTCCTGCGATTTATGGCTTCTTAAATTTCAATATTTGCAATAGTTTTCACATGTTTAACAGTACAGTGCCCCCCCCCCCCTCTACAGCGACAGCCAATCGGAGACCAATAGTGCGTGCGTTGTTCGGAGGGAGTCCAATTTGAGAAAAAGCAGCAGACAACAATCTTAATCTGACGATACTGGAAAAGTGAATAGGTTAGGTATAATTGTCTAGAGAAACAGTGACATGCATTGTTGTAAGAAGGGAATCGTTGTTTTGAGGGCCATTGTAGGGAGGAAGCACTGTAGTTTACAGAATATCAAGCTACGAAAGTAACTTGAACAGCACCACGAGAAAAAAGAACAGTCGGATATCAGCTTCAATTAGTAAACACCCTAAGTCAATAAATGTTCGTTGCTCTGAACAGAGTTCACATGCTTTTCGCGTCACACAAATAGGAATTACATGTAAATGATAGTCAGGTGTTTTGAGAAGAACATTAATCGAGATCATTGAATGGACTGTTAAAGGCATTTTGAATTTCAAACTAATCATTTTGTTATTTGATTATTTGAATTAAAATTTGATTGGTTTGTTAAACAGAAATGCTTGAACATAAAAATCAGCCGGCGGAATATAAAAAGTGAATTCAGGTCTACCTCATACTGTTAGTGTTCCGTTGAGTATACTTCTGCTAAATAATTGCGTATGTATTCCTATTGAAATCAGTAGCATATTGTAAGCAGTTTGATTTTGCATTCCTATCATGCAAGCCAGTCAAAGATTTCACGTTCCGTTATCAGGAAAGAAAAGTCCCGGCTCGTTACAAAATTGACAGTCGGCACGAAATTTTGTCAGTCAAAAGTAATAGACATTGTTTCCGGAAGGTTTAATTTCCACTGATTGTCCTGTTTGCAAAAAAAGATAGCGGCCTTAATTGGTAAAGAAATTGATTGCAGTTAAAGTTGAAGTATGTACTATTTGTATAGGCTTTCAAGTTAATCGTACAAGACAGAATACACTGTAATTTCTGTATAAAATCGTTTGAATTCCAGCAAGTATGTCAATAACAAACCGGTTGGAATTGATTATCCTCTATATGTCTGTTTTAAATAACTACCAAGTTTTCAGTACAATCCATCTAAAATGTCTACGTTATTATTTCTGCGAACATCGCAGTTCTCTCTGTGGTATGGTTCTGCCGTGTAACAATGACTGTGTATACTTCTCGTCTACTTAATAATAGCGGTCGCAACACTTTTCAAATTAATGTATCTGCTTTATCGTTCAGAAGGAAGTTACTTGGCCTCTTTCCTTGGTCCAAACCAATGGAAATAGTAATGTCTGATTCGTCTGTAACACGCAGACGATATAACAAAAACAACATGACAGTCGACGTTTCATATTAGATTAGTCCATTTTTTATCAAAGGGATGCCTGGTAAATATTTCATTTTCATTTTGGTTTATATTGAAATTTCTATCAGCAAACAGTGTAGACTCTGATCAGACGCCGCATGATGCGGCGTCTGATCAGAATATACACTGTTTGCCTATGTCCCATATATGGGATCGTGGTCACAAATGGGTTAAACTGAGTACTTGTTCAAATTAAAAAATGAATTTTGTGTAAAAGCATATATAAAATCCCTTAAGAAAAACATTACACGAAACGTTGTTTGTGGGTAATGATACAAATTGACTTTATTTTTAATCTTTTTTAAAACAAATAAAAGCTCAACATCCATCCTTGTTACTGTCCCTTTCAACGAAACCAAACATATTCACTGGTCCATATTTATAAATAACGATACACTGTTTCTATTTTTATGTTTTAGCTCATCTGTCATTAAGTACCATGGTGAGCTATTCTGATCGTCCTATGTCCGTCAAAGTTGTTCAGAAAGTTCCGGTCCGCTGCATATGAATGTCACGGAGCTAAAACAAGATTGTTTAATGAAAACTTGTCGCAAACAGCAAGGTACAGATATTAGCTATTTGGCACAAAGCATCATTTATAGGTCCACTATCAAGATTGTTCAAATATTTCCGCTTTGGTCAAAATTGGCCTTGCCCCGGGGTCACCGTCGTTTTACACAATGATATATAAAGAACTCTTCAAACATCTTCTTATCCAGAGCTTTGATATTTGCCATGGCGACAATTCTAGAGAATGTTTACCAACACTGTTGAAACAGTTCTGGTTCTTTGCATATCTAGGTAACAGGAGCTAAAATTAGATAGTTTCAATGAAAACTTGAAAATAACTTCTTGTCAAAAATCACAAGGGCCAGATCTCAGTACCCTGAGCTGAGACATCATCTACAGGATGACAATCTAGATTGTTTAAATTATGCCCCTGGGGTAAAAATGACCACGCACCGGGGTCGCAGGTTATAATGTGAAACTTCAAACATCTTCTTATTTCATATGGCCAGTGCTTTAATACTAAGCATGGTAACACTTCTAGATGCCCTTTACCAATATTGTTGGAATGGTTTCGGACAGTTTCATATCTAGATCACAGGAGCTAAAACGATTGTTTCAAAGTAGACTTAAAAAATCGTCTTGTCGGAAACTGCAGTATCCTCATCAACAGGTCCTCTATCAAGATTGTTCAAATTATGTCCCTGAGGTAAATTAATATATAATGCTGGCAACAAAAAGAAAATGCGCACTTGTTAAAGAAAAATGCTTTCCTTTGAAATATAGGCAAACTTGGTATCAAAATGTTTGTTAATCTTTCTTTTACATGATGCTATAATTTAAAATCAAACTCATGTTATTATATAGGGGATAACTGTCTTTTTCAGTGTAAGATCGAAGTTTAATTCATTGAGTGATACGAAGCCAAGACTGAAAATATAACAGTCTGATGTTCAAGAAATTATTCAAATTGGATCTTACACTGAAAAATACACTTACAGTACTGAATCTTATTAAATTAACAATTATTGCGATTCGCTTGCAATTCGATGGCAATTCGCTTGCAATTCGCTTGCGATTCAAAGTACTAACTTTACCCTCGGGTAAGTTTTCTTGAATGCCGTATCTCAAAAATGTTCGCAAATATGCCTTCGTTATTTTTTTCGATTCCATTTTTGTCACAACCGCTTCGGAAAATCCTCGTAAAAATATTCAAACGTAGGATTTGTTTTTTGAAGCGCGCGATTCGATGGCAATTCGATGGCAATTCGCTTGCGATTATCGATTTAATTTAATAAGGTTCAGTACTGTATTCTATTCATGTATGCTCTAAAACGATTTTGGAACTAATTTGTTTTGTCAATATAAAGCAAACGTCACTGATTTTATTGATTGGACGTCATCGGAATAACATCGTTGCTTCCGATCTTGGGTTCGTGTTCTGCCGTTGAGTGGTTCGTGACAAATCGGGCTGCCGGAATTAAACGAAAAGACACGATTGACTACGATTCTTGGGGAGCCCTGTGGGGAAAATTCATAATAGGAGCACGCGTGACGATAATCCCACTGTTTGAAACAGTGAAATTATCAAGTGATAATCCACTGCTATTTCCCAGTAATCAACCGAAAAGCATAAATAAAAATGCATTGTTTACGCTTGAATGAAGTAGAGGTTAAAAGTAAACGTTGCAAAACTATATTGCTAAATTGTTTAAAGAAATATAGGTATAGTTCGGTATATGTTATGTTTTCTTCTTCTACGGACAAATGCAAGTATTCCCGAAAGCATTTACCAGACGTAACGTCGTATGACAGAATTTCGTTAACGTCATTTATTTATGCTTTGTTTATTGTATTGTTTATTTGACAGACAGGCTAATTCAAGGTTATAAAACAACATGCTACATAATGATATTAAACCTGCTTTCCGTAAGCCATTGCAAAAATGCATAGTATTGTTGAAACGTATAAATATGCATTTAGCCCAACAGACAAACAACGATCCTATATACTTGCCCTCCTTAATGTCTAGATCCCAAGAGAAATCAAATAGAAATTGATCAATCCCTACGGACAGGAACAAACCTGAATGTGTTGTTAATATGCATTAGCTATAATCGCTTGACCTTTCTACAAAATGTAGCAATGTTCATATTGTAATGGTGTAGCTTTACCCTATGGAAAACTGATGTATCAAATGAAATTGACCCAAGATCATTAACACATTTGTCCCCACGGTCATATGAATACAACATAAGCGAACATGGTAAACTCCGAGCAGCGCAAAACACGGCGCCTGATCATGGTCTACATTGTTTATTGAAAGGAATTTTGATATAAAACAAATCGTAAATGGAAATTTAGACCAGGCACCCGTTAAGTAAACGAGAACCGCAAGCGGGTCCAAACGCTCGTCTGTTTTATTATCCAAGTAGATTAAGAAGGAACAATGAGTTATTCTTATTGCCTTTGTCTGTCTTGATTATTTGTCTGTCTGTCTATTATGGGGCTCTAATTGACCATGACCTTTGTCTGACATTACCAAACTTGTACTGAACTAAGAGTCTGAAACAAACTAATATGACCAGAACTTTGATATTTGGCATGGTGACACTGCTTTTGGCTCTTTACTAATATTGTTGAAACAGATTCAGACCTTTACATATCTAGGTCACAAGAGCTTAACATAGCTATTTTCAATGAAAACTTAAACAATCTTCTTGTCTGAAACCACAGTACTTACCCTGAGCTTAGATATTTGGCACAAAGTGTCATCTACAGTTCCTCTATCAAGATTGTTCAAATCATGTCTCTCCGGTACAAATATGACCCTGCAATATAGTGAAATCTTCAAACATCTTTTTCTCTGAAACTTATATGCCCAGAGTTTTGATATTTGGCATGGTGATACTTCTAGTAATCCTTTACCATTATTGTTGCAATGATTCCCGCCAGTTGCATATCTGGGTCACATTAGCTAAAAATAGTTTCGTTTTCAATGAAGTCTTACTTTTGAATCCATGTACAAAGTCATGAGCTTAGACATTCGACAGAACACTTCATTGGCAGGTTCATCAGCAAGGTTTTTGAAAGTATGTCATTCGGATGAAAATGATCCCTTGTCTGGGATTTCCAAGGTGAGCGATATTTAGGCCCGCATGGGCCTCTTTCTTTATTTTGATTATGTCCAAAGATTTAGATTAAAGCATTTAGTATTATTTATTGTCCGACACTGGCAACAGATCGTGGGAACGATAAGCATGCCGTTATAAATCTATAATGAAATTAATACAGCTTTTAAAAGTTACACTGAACAACAAAAAATCCAATTTTTTGAATCAAAAAGGCTAAGCATATAGCTTAAAAATTATACATTCCATAATAATGATGTGTTTTTGTTTTTTTTAAATGATGCCATTAGAACGATATGCATGGTGCAGTGCTCAGGCTACCATGTACGGAATAGTTAGTGTATACACCGTTAACTAATTCCATATGGATCTCGAGCTTAGGTCTCGTCTCACATGAAATTACCCACACTAGTGACCAGACAACCGGAAAACAGTGCAGCTTAAAATTATATTTACCCATTACCCTAATAAATATGCCTTAAAATTGTAACGCTTTTGATTCATTCCTTTACTGAAGACAATAGTTCCCCTGTATACAGTCATGAATTTATATTCTTTTATCTAGCAGATGGCAGTTTTAAGCAGACTGAAAGTAAAACAAAATGTGCCTTATAATTAAGCCAAGTTATGGTGCAGTCTGCTTTTCTTTCAACCTGATGCAAGTGGTCACCTGTCTTCAAAGCTAGAAACAGCTAGGCTAATGGGTAATGGGTTATTTAAAGTAACACGTATTGATAACAAACCTTTAGTATTAAAACATGAACTGATAAGAAATATATAATTCTAAATAGATCTAGATCCGTTTGTAAAAATGTCTCTAGACTAATTCTATGTGTTTTTATAAATTATTTATATAATATTAAACTTTTTGTATGTGTCTTTTTGTAAGAGAGCAGTCATTTTACAAGTCTCTATTTCTAAGTGATATCACTCATTTGAATAGGTTGTATCACTTGAAAAAAAAAGTGAGATCATATTATATGAATAGCCTTCAATAGGTGTTATCACTCAAAGTCATTTGAATCAGTGATCATGTATAGTTATTATAAATCATTGTCATTTACATGTTTAAGAATTTCTGTTTTATATAATGAATCAAGTGTATTGAATGGCCACTGACTCATTGAAGAAGCTGAATTCTGCTAAAAAGTTATGGAGAAAGCTCTCATAGGGGCTTTCTGCATTACAAAAAAAACTCTCATAGTAGTTTTCTGCATTACTAAACATTTACTTTTATTTGCATTTAATATATGAATTTAGTTTCTGCCTATCACCAGATTTATGCAGATTTCTTCAATGAGTGTCCATTCATAAATGAATGTGTCAAATATTAATTGCCTGTATAAAAATGTATTTTTACAAAATGTGAGCTCCTGCTCTACACATGTTTGACTGTATTAATGTTTATGTCAAATAGTATAGCTTGATATTTCAATTGTATTTCCTCCTTTCCAATAGGTGTTGGTCATCATGATGAATTGATGATGCTGATGTCAACAACATTCCAGATCCTGTTCCATGAAGTGTATTTATGCCAGTCATTCCCAGTGGCGACCGGAGCTACATCTCTTTTGATCTTGAAACAACATATCTAAGTAAGTAATGAATTTGTTTTGTGCATATTTTTTTCAGACTCAGAATGCCTATTACAGTGTTGCATTTTGCACAACAATAAATCATATTCACTTTAATATTAAGTAGCCAATGTGAGAAGTTACATGGCTTTATCTAGTGTAGATACTTTTTCCATCAGATGATTGTGTGGATGCCAACTTGACGGGATGTATTTTGATATACAGATACCCCTCCCCCTGCACTTTTCTCGTTATTCTGACATATGAAGCTGAAATTTGGTATATGACTTTGATTTGATAAACGGCACATCAAGTTTGCGTACAATTTTCAATAAACCCCTTTTTGAACTTAAACTGTTAGATACAAATCATGTTCCGCTCTTTTTTTTTAAAAAAGTTTTCCTGCATGCTTTCATATATTGAGCTTAGGGGTCCGTAATTTGACCCCCGATACCCAAAAACTAATAAATGTTATACATTATCCCTATGGTTTTGAGCTGCTATGTGGTATATGATGTTGTTTTCATGAAAAGTAATGCATATTAATTATCAGTTAGTTTGTCGTCACAAATTTTGAACATATTCATGACTTAGGCTCAGACTCCTGGTATAGCATAACATAATGTCATGTACATCTTATGTATCTCTTTCAGTTCGGGTAGACCAGTATTCACACATCACCCAGATTGCTGCTAGATGTGCCAAAACAGAAAAACTTCAGCCCAAATGTCATTCCAAAGATTCCTATAAGAGCCACACCTGGAAGACTAACCAAAGTCATCACATCTGGTGAAGCAAGAATGATAGTGGATAGGATTCTATTATTCTTGTACAGAGTATAACAATTTATACAGCTCTTAGTGAATTCTTTATACAATGGAATGCGCTTCAATTTCCATGTACCGGTAATTGTTGAGATTTTTGTTCTAGTGCAACTGAGTTAGTGTACTCTATGCCAGGCTCCAAGGTTATAAGCGTTTGAGCTGAGTCTAAACTCTTTCCCAAGCATTTGATTGGTCAGATTTGAGCCTGGGCTCATATCTGACCAATCAAATGCTTGGGAACACACTCAGACTCAAATAAAACGCTTTATAACCTTGGAGCCAGAGTTCAAACCAAGAAGGATTGCTACAAACAGGAGGATCTTGTTTGCAGTTTGCTGGTGAAAGAATGCAATGCCCCATAGCTTTTATCTGTGGATGGTACTGGCAAGTGACGATAACTATCTAGAAGTGAAAGGTTTTACACCAGAACATAGACTTGAACAGAGAGGAAAAGAAGAATGTTCCATTTTTGCCACCTTGTTGCAATTGACTTCATGAAAAGAATTAACTCCATTTAAGCGAGTTTGAAGTATTCAGTTTCAGCTGTATATAACTGTTTGTTTATTTTTTCCTGAATATCTTGTTTGTGTAAAATGCTCACCTTAATGGAGGAAATAAAAGATACTACTAATACTACTACTACATTTACAGACATTTACATTTACAAATTTTCTCTCGCAATGGATGAGATGGACTTTACAAATTGCATTGTCTTTGTATAACTCTAGTCTCTCTAATAACATAGTCAAGTAAAACCTCTCTATTATAACCACTAAAAAGAAGGCTTATAAATTGTAATAAAGGCAGGTGCAAGTTATAGCAAGTTGATAGTAAAACTATCACTTTGTTTTATGCAGTTACCTCTCTAAACACCCAATAATAACAAAGAAAGTGACAAGTTGAAATGTCTTACACAAGAATCATAACTCTTGCATTAATACTATGAGAGCTATTACCCTTTAAAGCATTTTCTTTTCTGCAGATTTTTTTTAAATGGAATTTCATTTATGGAAAGAGATAGATGAGTGTAATTGTCTTTTGTATGAAACTCTGTCTGAATGATGATTGTTAAGATGACAAGTGTGAAGTGGGTCATTTGAGATGAAAAACTACAAATGCAGATAGTCAATATCAATTATAGAATTTATTGAAAACACCCTGACTACTCTATCTTAAAGAATAGTCAACTATTGCAATCAAAGAATATAAAACTTCTACAGTCATGCTACAAGTAGTTGTTTAGCAGCCCTCTTATGGCTGAGCAAATTGTCGTCTTCAAGCTTTTTATGTTTACAAAATGTGCGAATTGGTGTATCCGCAGGTGGGCTATTAAGGGTCATCAAAGTCCTCTTGTTTTCTATTCATCTTAACATATTGTAAAAGTAGTTGTTTCTACAGTACATATAAACATAGAAAGCAAATTTTACACTTTTAACTCATTGAGCCTTAGTGACGCATATATGTGTCCTTTACCTAAAGTGTACATGTGAAGAGTACACTTGGCTTATGCAAACAGTGAAGTCCCTGATTAGAGGGCTCCTGCAGGAGCCCTCTAATCAGGGACTACACTTTTTGTCATTTTGTAATACATTATAAAAAAACCCCACCTAAATAGTCTAAAATGGACCAGTCTTCATTGTAAACTGGAATTGTCTATTGGAAGTATCAGGGGATAACGAGTTAAAGCACATGTGTTGACGCTGGTTGTCACTTGCAGTAATTGCTTTGCACAATTTAATTTCCACATTTCATGGGTTATTATCGAATATTGAAAACATTAAGACGGTAAATGTTGTTCATTTTTCACATTATATTGTAGCCTTTATCTTCAGAAAGATTTTGATACCAAATTTGTAGGGATGCACTATTTGCAAAATGTATTTTTTTATGCAAAAGTATCATATTGTAAATTGTAAATAGTAAAATACTGATTTTTTTACGATGACGCGCAAACATTTCTTGCATATAAATGTGATTAAAATCCTAAATTCTGCAAAGACACTGTTGTTTTTCTACTTTCTGTTACTGTAGGCACAGGAATAACTAAAACTACATTTCTTTTCCATATTTTGTATTAACATCCACAAAATATTTGTAATTAGCGTCTCGGACAATTTGGTCAATTTGAAAGGATGGGGTTCTAAACTGAAAAAATACCAATAACTTGAGATTTAGACGGTGAAATCCTTTAATACTTCAGATTTTAATGCAAAATATAAAGCAGAAAAGATATCCAAGACTCACTTTAAGATTCAAGACAATGTCCATTACACAGGTCTTACCTTAACCCTTTGGACCCTAGTCCCACATATAGGCGTCATTTTCAAACAATGCATGTGAATAGTAAAATTGTCCAGTGCAAACAGTGAAGACCCAGATCAGAGGGCTCCGAAAGGAACCCTCTGATCAGGGTCTTTACTGTTTGTCATAAAGCCAAACATTGACAAAAACAATCCTTAAAAGTCTGCAATGGACTAGACTAAAATGGAAACTGGAATTATCCATTTAAAGTTTCAGGGAGGAAAGAGGTAAATCAAATGTTGAAAACGTTTAAAACAAGGTAACAATGAGCGTTCCCCAAACGTGAATCTCAGACAATTTGGCTAGAAAAATAATCCTTCAAGCTTTAATCGAATTCATGCTGAGCAGAAATTAAATTAGTTTTACCAGAAACTTATTTGTTCCGCCAGAAAATAATTCAAAAATACACTACAGTACAAGTTCTTCAGATGGTATGTTGATTCTCCAGACAACATATGTATTCGAGCAAAGCCTTGCGTTTAAATTGGTAATATATAATTGAAAATGAGGTTTAACATGCAAAAAAGTATAGTGTTGAAACAATTTGAACGCAATTGAAACCTCAGAACAGATAAACAAAAGTTGAGACGATGCAGAATGAAAACCCGCTGGATAAAATGAGATGTACATTAACACCATTAAATCTAGTGATGAGTATACTCGTCATTTACAAACAATTTACTTGTTTGAAAAGTGTCTTTGTCCTAGGCAAACAGTGTAGCCCGTGGCAAGAGGGCTCCGTAAGGTTCTGTTTGTGATTTTGAAATACAACATTTTTTAAAATCAACCCCAAAAGGTCAAAAATCGATCAGACTTTATTTGAAACTAGAATTGTCCATTTAGAGTTCCAGGGGTGAATGAGTTAATTCAAGCTGCTACTGTAGGACTATAGGATTTTTCAACAAGATTCTCTGCTGTAGAGAATCTATATAACACGCTTGTTCCTGTGTCCATACACAAGCTATACAGTGCTGTTATTCAAGACGGATTTCTGATGACGGGATTTCGTAGGAGCGTATGCGTAAATCTGTTTTAGCTCAATACAGTCATGAAGTTGTTATTCTTTCCGGATAAATGCGTTTGTGGCGAAACAGTTTAGGGTAAATAGTTTAGAACTCGACCGGACACTAAATCACTTGGCATCTGATTAGGTTTCAAACTATTTGTCACTCATATAACAAATATATTTCTATAAATCGGTATTATTCACATTTTAGTACCTAGAGTTTGCGTATAGTCTCGTTTTTTCCCATTACCCCATAGTCTGTTTCTACTATTGAAGATAGATGACAACTTAAAGCAGATTAAAAGAAAAGCAAAATGCGCCTTAAGGCGCATTCTGTTTTACTTTCAACCGGCTTTAAGCTACAATCTGCTAGGATTTAGATAATATTTTAATTGTACATGTTCATGACTTTATAAATTGGAACCATTTTCTTCAGCTCAGTAACATATTAAATGCGCTAAAACGCGCTTTTATGGGACAAAGGGTAAATGGAAAAGAAAAACAACTTCCATACTGTATATTGTAAGTGGCCAGGTAAGACGTTTATACATGAACAAACCACATAATAATGGTTCCTAGTTGTTCAGAGTGGATATTAATAATCGGAAAGTGATTGGATAGTGATTACCTAAATCGGAGAGGAAATTATCTATAACGTAATATTATGAAGATTCCAGATTTATCTCAAAGAAGGACAGAATATCAGATAAATGTATCCTGTTATCATTTTAGAGGTAAACTTTCCACACTATTGATTATATACCTACATGTACATGTATAATCTGAATATTTACTTTATACTTAAGTTCATATCACTCAGGTATTAGATTTACAGCGTTCCCTCTCTTCAACGACACATATTGGGAGACAACAGACGTGTGCGTTTTTCGGAGGGAGTCGTTATAGGGAGGGAAATTTGCTTACAATTGCAAACAGCTTGAATCCAGATTAGCGGCGTCTGATCTAGATTCAAGCTGTTCATCACTCCTCATTAAAAAATTCTGTCAAAATGTCCATTATGTTACTTTGAGAAACACAACAGACGACAATTTTAAGCAGACGATATTGCAACTTTAAAACGTTAGACATAATTGTCCTGTTCCGGGAACTTCGACAAGGGTCGTTGTAAGGAGGGATTCGTTTTTGGGAGGGCTGTTGTAGAGAGGGGGCACTGTAATAGTTTCGGAAAAAATGAGTATTCGTAATTTAGATGAATGTTTTACGTAGATTTCAAGACAGTTAAATAATCCGTGATGACTCGAGAAGTTAGTAAATATTCGAAATGTCAGGAACATGGGTATTCCATCCCGTATTCAGGGCTCAAGATAAGAGGGAGTAAACTGAACAAATCCAGCATTCTCTCACTCATAACAGCACTTAATCCTATGGTGTCACTACTCATTAGAATCGTCTCGAAGAGACGATTCTAATGAGCAGTGACACCATAGGATTTCTTGCAGAATTTTGTTGTTGTTGAATACTCCCCTTATCCGGAGCACTGCGTATTGCAGCCGAATGCGTCGATGATACCTCCATTTTGGCCGATTCAAATAAGGAATCATTTCATGCTTTATGTTTTGATACCTTTTGTGCTTTACTTTTGACGATTCACTACATATTAAAGGTATCCCAAGACTGAAGATCGAATTTTACCCGTTTTATCTCGGCATTTTCCGTGTTCATAGGTACTTCAATGAATTAAACTGACAACTTCCCTACACAATCTGAAGGATAATGTTACAAACTATCCGAACGTTGTCCGAAAAGTTGCAAATCTTATCTTGTAATTTTGATTGACCCTCCCTTCAGGGGTTGAATCCCGACCGAGCTCAATATATGTTTCTGTGAAATACAACATGTATATATCTTTTTTAAATTAACTTTTTTCCTAAAATAATGATTAGATATTTATACAGTAAAACCTCTCTATTACGACCACTAGAAATAAGGCTTATTTTTTGTATAAAGGACAGGTGACAGCTTAAAGCAAGATGACAGTAAAACAGAAAGCTCCTGTAGGAGCTTTCTGTTGTACTGTCACCTTGCTTTAAGCAGTCACCTGTTCTTAAAACCTTATAATTAACACAATATAGTGGTCGTAATAGAGGGGTTTTACTGTAAATGTGTCTGACATTCATTTACAAATACATTAATTTTTAAGCCAAACTTAGCGTTCCATCTTTATAAAGTAATCAATGTCTCCAACATTTCCTCTAAGAAAAACGAGAGTTTATCAGGTTAGCAGTCTTCATGTTTTTTATTTAAACGGCTTAAGTATTTGTATATTTTGCTTTGTACCAGTTAACACATTTGTACAAACATACAACTTATGATATAATGTAAAATCGTATTGAAATTATTGCATGTTTTTAAGAAAATGGTTTAGATGTTTTAATTTTATACATCAAATGATGCAGTTATTGGTACACTAACTTTTATTTTGTGATGTTCACTTCTACTGCCATAGACATGGCATGAAAAGTATCAATATTTTATGTAAGAATAGATAAAAATCACCTTTCAGGAATATTTGTCTTTTTCTTCTCGCATATTTTCCCACATGTAAGACTCGATACCATTTTTCAAATATTTTCGAGAAATGATGATGAAAAACCTTCATATTTCATAAAAGACAATGCAACCACATGTAGTAGTAGTATGTATTCAACTATTCATAATATCATTTTTACATTACAATGTCACTACCTTCAGTGTTGGAATACCTTAATTGGCCATATCGAGTGCTATTGATTTGTCGTTGGTTTGAGTATTGAGATAAAATCCCTTTCAAGTTAGAGCAGATCACGTTACATGGTACATATTCAAACAAGTGCAAATCAGATGGATGGGTGAGTTCGGTTTTACGGAGTGATTAAAATGAACGTTTACAACTTTTTCTTTTTGATGTTTACCAAACTCCATGTTTAAGAAAAGTCTAACGAGATAAGGTATGTATAAATTGATCTGTTTTACAGTTGAACCTGTAGTTGGCGGCTGCCAATATGTTATAGACCTGTGCTTCCTTGATGCAGGAATGATAATAATGCAGAGAACCCCTGCAGGGGCTTTCTGCATTGGATCTGTCGTGCATTGGGGGACCACTGGTCACCAAATATCAACAAATCTCTAAATCTAGTTAATTTCTTATTACGGGTTTAACTGTTCTCACAGTCAAATATTTGGTGGCGGATTAAACTGTGTAATATTGTACTCGCATATAATTATCTACATTATGGTTATGGAGGCACCTGTACTCATACTCTCTCTCTCTCGCCTGTTCTCTCTCTCTCTCTCTCACTATATCTTTCTCTTTCTTTCTCGTTCTCTCTCTCACTGGCTCACTAATACCCGCTCTCTAAAATAATTTGTATTTGTAAAACTGTAGGGGAAGGGCCGTCTCTAAGTTGGTAGAACTTGTGGCCCAACCCCATTTCATGTATATAATTGAAATAAAATACGTTTAAACTAACGAGATAAGGGGCCCGTTTTACTAAACTACTTACGCAAAAATTTTGCGTTAGTCAAAATTAAATTAAATTTTAATTTATATGTTTTGTTATCACTTGCTACAAACAGCAAATAGCCAGATCAGAGGACGCGCTTTTAGCGCGTCCTCTGATCTGGCTATTTGCTGTTTGCAAACGTTTATGATCGAAACATAAGAGTAAAACGATTTTGACTTACGCAAAAGTTTTGCGTAAGTAGTTTAGTAAAGTTAGACGTCAGGAGGTAAGTACTAAAAGCACTCGCTTCGACTGAATCTCTGTTAAATAGATAAAACAATGTTATGCCAATTATGAACCTGTTAAAAAAACGAACTTGTACAGGTCATTTGATTCTGAACCACTAAGCACGCTAGCCATTTCTCAGAGATTATATTGTTTGATATTCGCTTTGATAATACAGCGTTTCCTCTCTACAGCGGCACTCAATGGGGGACGCAGATTGTGTGTGTTGTTCGGAGGGAGTCGTTATAGGGAGGGGAAATTAGACTTGACTTACATTTGCAAACAACTTGAATCCAGATCAGGCGCCGCATGACGCGGCGCCTGATCTGGATTCAAGCTGTTTGTTACTCGTCATTATATTTATTCTATCAAAATGTCCACTTATATGTAACTTTGAGAAAAAAACAGCAGACGACAATTTAAACCGACGACATTACAGCAATATAAACGTTAGAAATAATTGTCTTGTTTATGGAACTGCGGCAAGGGTCGTTGTAAGGAGGGAATCGTTGTTGGGAGGACCGTTGTAGAGAGGGAACACTGTAAAATCCAGTAAACAAACAGTTTAGTTCAAGATGAGATGACAAACTACTCGGGATATCTTCTGGAACTAACCGGGTTCCATCAGTCATCAAAAACTCGTCCGTATCGTGAATAATGGTAAGATAACAATGCCAAACTTGCATTTAAAATCGCACTGAAGAATTTAACTTCTCTCTGAACGGTTTATTAAAATAACTGAGTGACCGAATGTAAGACAGCATTTTTGCAAACAGTTTAGATCAAGATCAGACGCCGCGTTACGCGGCGTCTGATCTAGATCCAAACTGTTTGACACTCGTCTTTAGGTTTTTTACTTAAAAAATGTATAAATATAAATTTAACAAAATTTGCAGTCGACAATTTCGAAGCAGACGACATCACCGCAGGATAAGGGTTGAATCAAATGTTGAAAACGTTTAAAACAAGGTAACAATGAGCGTTCCCCAAACGTGAATCTCAGACAATTTGGCAAGAAAAATAATCCTTCAAGCTTTAATCGAATTCATGCTGAGCAGAAATTAAATTAGTTTTACCAGAAACTTATTTGTTCCGCCAGAAAATAATTCAAAAATACACTACGGTACAAGTTCTTCAGAAGGTATGTTGATTCTCCAGACAACATATGTATTCGAGCAAAGCCTTGCGTTTAAATTAGTAATATACAATTTAGAATGAGGTTTACCATGCAAAAAGTATAGTGTTAAAACAATTGGAACGCAATTGAAACCTCAGAACAGATAAACAAAAGTTCAGGCGGTGCAGAATGAAAACCCGCTGGATAAAACGAGATGTACATTAACACCTTCAACCCTAGTGATGAGTATACTCGTCATTTACAAACAAGTACACTGTTTGTAAATGACGGGTATACTCATCACTAGGGTAATGTCGTCGGTTTAAATTGTCGTCTGCTGTTTTTTTCTCAAAGTTACATATAAGTGGACATTTTGATAGAATAAATATAATGACGAGTAACAAACAGCTTGAATCCAGATCAGACGCCGCGTCATGCGGCGCCTGTTCTGGATTCAAGTTGTTTGCAAATGTAAGTCAAGTCTAATTTTCCCCTCCCTATAACGACTCCCTCCGAACAACACACACAATCTGCGTCCCCCATTGAGTGCCGCTGTAGAGAGGAAACGCTGTATTATCAAAGCGAATATCAAACAATATAATCTCTGAGAAATGGCTAGCGTGCTTAGTGGTTCAGAATCAAATGACCTGTACAAGTTCGTTTTTTTAACAGGTTCGTAATTGGCATAACATTGTTTTATCTATTTAACAGAGATTCAGTCGAATCTTCTGGAACTAACCGGGTTCCATCAGTCATCAAAACTCGTCCGTAGCGCGAATAATGGTAAGATAACAATGTCAAACTTGCATTTAAAATCGCACTGAAGAATTTAACTTCTTTCTGAACGGTTTATTAAAATAACTGAGTGACCGAATGTAAGACAGCACAATCCCCGAATTAAGTCAAGCACATCATAATATTTGAAATATAAACGACGCACCATACGCTAACGTTTTGTAGCTGCAAATACAAAAAAGCCTGACATGTAACCCATACATATGACATGAGTTCAGTAAAGAGATCGATGGCCATCAATTGAAAGTTGGTTACCTGGTGTAAAATACTCTGCACGCTGCACATGGTGCACAACCCGCTAACTTGAGCAGCAAACATTGGCAACTAAACACATAGCTGGATTAATTATGGAAATTAGAAGTTTCAAACACAATTAATTCAAAAATTAATAAAACCGATCACATTCGAACAATTGCATTTACATGTTGCAAGTCATACCGCCTCAAGGCTTTACCGGGCAACAATCTACAGCGTTCTCTCTCTACAACGGCCCTCCCAACAACGACTCCCTCCTTATAACGACCATTGTCGCAGTTCCCTAAACAGAACAATTATTTCCAACCGATTCACGGCTGCAATGTCGTCTTTTCAAAATTGCCGTCTGCTGTTTTTCTCAAAGTTACATTAATGGATATTTGACAGAAAAAAAACTTGGTGATGAGTGGCAAACAGCTTGAATCCAGACCAGACGCCGCGTAACGCAGCGTCTAATCTGGATTTAAGCTATTTGCAAATGTAAGCCAATATCCCTCCTTGTAACGGCTTCCTCCGAACAACGCACATAATTGTTGTCTCCATTTGGATGACGTTGTAGGGAGAAGTGCTGTACTAGCGCGAGAGATAGATACATATCTGTATCATAGGGTGTAGTGTATAGGCTCAGTCCATAGCAATTTGCTTCTGCCTTGAACGATTCTATTTGTATAAAGTACTATTCATAGGTGAACGGTATAACACTTTGTAATCTAATTTTCCGTAGCATCGTTATTGTTTTAAATGACAATGACAATATATTCAAAACAATGACAATGACATTGTCATTATTTTAAATAAAGCCTAGTCCATTAGCCCGACCATACATAATGGTCTTTGAAATTTAATTTTCATAAAATTGTATTGTTCAATTAGTTTACATATTCACACAAGCATCATGAAATGTATTTAATATAAACAAAAGGGTTTGGCGACAAGTTATTGCAACATAAGATTCGGCCCTTCTCATACTGTCAAAAAATATATCGGTAAACAGTATAAATGTTATTTTCTTTCGATGTTCTGTCTTCAATTAGTATAAAGGAAATTCGGAATGGAGACAATAATGATAATGAAACAGAAAGGAGCTTCATTGAATTGAAACATTTGTTTGACAATAAAATGGAATAAGAATAAGGTGACTGTAAAAAAAAAAAAAAAAAAAAAAAAACGAGAAAAATTACTGACAATTTTTCTCCTATTCCCAACTCTGCATTTCGTTCCCAAGATCAACACCCAAACTCACCATTAATCAGACCATCAACAAACGCATTCGTCAAATAGTATTAAAATAAACATGGGTTGTTTGTTCTCAAAATTATTAGTATGCAATAGTAAACTAAATACAGAAGTGTGCACATGTATAGAACTAACTGACCAATCGTTGTGTTGACTTAATAAACCTTTGAATTTCAATAAATAAAAAATCATATTCTTCCAACGTTAGTTCATCAATACCAAACAACACATTTTAAGCGCTAAGAGGCAGAAATTTACAGCTGAATCCTTTGGTCATTTAAAAGTTTACATCTAAAACATAATGTTCAGCATTTTCGTGGTCAATGCCATAACTAAATATTGGATTTTCACGCAAGTGGTTAGTATAAAGATCATGGTGTCTTTGAAATAAGTTTGTATCTTGATCACATACGGCGTCAATAGTGTTTGACATTAGTTTAGTTTTAATATCTCTCAAGTCAATATAAATCAATCTAAAGTTAGGAATTGTTAAACAAAAGGAGACGAAAATTGTTTAATACAGTGAAAGAACTAAAAGGCTTGATAAAGTAGGTCGAGCTGATGTTGTTCCCTAGGGTCATTTGTGACTTAACCAAGGCAATAAAAGAAATCAGAGGTACAAAGAGAATTTCTCTGTGGATGATTTATTAAGATAATTAAGTAAATTAATGTAAGACGTAAGAAACAGAGTCGGTCCGTAGAGACAGTCACGTCGTTGGACTAATCAAGAAAACCAGGTCAACTCGGAAGAAAGAAAAAATATATCGGTTGATATGTACATTAACAATACAAAAATACCACAAGGTAATAAACAGTGGTACAAGATGATAACAACACAATTAGATTGCCTTTTTTAAACAAAGATACGCCTTAAGATATCCTTCTAAAAGCAATTGATGCTATGTTAAGAAGTAAAAAAACCTACAAGTTTTTTATAGCAAAAAATTAATATATATTCGTATAACTTATATTAATATCTAACGCATAAACTTGGTCCAGCTATATAACATGCTGTACAAACAGTGTAAACCTTGATATGATATTCTAAAAATCAAATATATCAATTAATGATATTATTAATGTAATAATATTTCATTCAAGTGGTAATAATCTTAGTTTAAATCAAGATCCAAACTGCAGAAATACAGAATTAATAAATAGTTGAATCCAGACAAGGTCCTTATAACATTGTCAGAGTTATTCAGAATCTGGTTTGATTCTGATCTGAACTTGGAAGCTGAGTGACGCTAGGGTGAAAGGGATCTTACTTATAAATGTTTAATTATGCTTGAAAAATATTCTATTGTTTTATGAAATATTTTACAGTATAGAGTTTAGGGCAAATCCGGTTTTCCGTTGCTTAAGAGTATTGTTCAATAATTCGAGAAGTATTGTTCTCTCCGAATTTTCACTTATAGTAAACTCCTTTTATAAAAGTTCGTATGACAATAACGGTCGTAAGTCAAAAGTTTAAAATACATTTAATTTCTTATTTCTCTATCTAATCTTGTTTTGTGACATCTATTTGGAATCGTCTTTCCAAGGCGATTCCAAAAAGATGTCACAAGACAGGATTAGATGGAGAAATAAATAAAGATTGAGACTTTTATAATCTGAGTTACGACAACATTTGTCGTACGAAGTTTTATCAAACGGGCCACTGGTTTCATCTCCACATCCCATAACTCTGTAATTCAGTTTGAAACCATCATCAGTGCCCTCAAAAATTTGATTACAATCTTGTTGTCAGTATCTTTGAATGTCACTTAACTCATTCACCCTGAAATTTTAATGGACATTTCCAATTTCAAAATAAGTCTAGTCCATTTTTTACTATTTGGGGTTGACTTTAACAATATATAGCAAAATGACAAACGTTGTAGACCCTGCTGAGAGGGCTCCTTAAGGAGCCCTCTGATCAGGGTCAACACTGTTTGCATGGGACAAATGTTATACTTACAGGTACACTGTTTGTAAATGACGAGTATACTCGTCGCTAGGGTTGAATGTGTTAAAGGGAAATTGAATACGTAATATCTAAACACAGTGAAAGGTCAAATTACATGTAGGTCCCACCGAGTATGGCCAATGACTGTACGCTGATATGCTAAAAATACTATTGAAATGATATATATTAGTATAACATAATTCGTTAATTACGATTTCTTAAAAAAATCAGGAGATATAAAAGGAAAAGCAGGATAAACAACAATAACAACATATCATACATTAATGTCTCCTTTTAAGAGTTTTCAGGTTTTCAAAAAGGCATTGATGTTTCTAACGTAACTTATAATTAACAACATTTTCTTTTAAATTATCTGCACATTTATTAAAAACCTACATCAATTCATTAGAGCCTTTAATTTATATGTACATTCAAATCATTCATTTCATTGATAATTGCATGGGCTTTATCAAATTTAGAAAATAAGGGACTGTCTTACGAAACGTCGTACGACAAACATTATCGTAAGTTAGATTATAAAATTCTCAAGTTTTACTTATTTCTTCATCCATTCCTATCTTGTTACATCTCTTTGGAATTGTTTTGAAAAGACGATTATTCCAAATACATGTAGATGTCACAAACCAAGATTAGATGGAGAATTCAGAAGTTAGCTGTATTTTTTAAGTTTTGACTTACGACCGTTTTGTCGTACGACTACGACGTTTCGGAAGACGGACCCCAGTACTGTACGTTTCATCTAAGCATCGAAGAAAAATGTAACTCATATATGTAAAGTAGACATTTTTTATCTAAATTGAAATTTGCAACTGTTATATGTATATAACTTAACTCTTTGAACCCTAGTCACGCAAATATGCGTCATGTGCAAACACTGTACCTGTGCTGAGTACACTTGTCCTATGCAAACAGTGAAGGCCCTGATCAGAGGGCTCCTTAAGGAGCCCTCTGATCAGGGTCTACAGACTCTACACTATTTGTCATTTTGACATATATTGTAAAAATCAACATAAAAAAGTCAAAAATGGACTAGACTAAATTGAAAACTAGAATTGTTCATTTGAGGTTTTAGGGAGGAAAGGGTTAAGTAAACTAAAGATGTACAGTCAAACCTGTGTAAGCAATCTCTGACTGAAGATGCAGGTTATCTTTGAAGAGGTGCGACCCATAAATGGAGCGTTAAAATAGTGCAGAAGGCTTATTCTAAATTACTTTTGTCCTGCATTAACCCTTAACCTCAGAGCCTGTTTCTAGTTTTAAAGACAGGTGGCCACTTAAAGCAGATTGAATGTAAAGCAGAATGTGCATTAAGGTACATTCTGTTTTACTTTTAGCTGCTTAAACCATAAAGCTGCTTAGTTATAGGCTATATAAAATATTTGTACTGGTAATTGTTCATGAGCGTATTAACTGGAACTATGTTCTTCAGCGGAGGAATAAGTTAAATACGCTAAAAGTCGTTTCTATTGGGGAAAGGGTTAACTTGCCACCTATCTTGAATACTACAAATATTTTGAATGGTCGCTTAATAAAGGTTTGACTGTACAGTTATATGCTTGTTACTTTCAGATCCTATCTATATTTGCCTTTGCCACAACAACCAGCGTGACCTTGACACTTTCATTCCACGCAAATTGTCCTATTCCTGACAATGGAACAAGCAAGCCAATATTCCGATCCTATCATTTGACATCCTCTTATCCATTCAAGTAAGTTTCTAAGAAAATAAACGTCCCCAAACCCTGCTGATTCCCATTTCTAGAAGTTGCCTTTCCTGTATAATCTTCAACACAATACAACGCTCCCTCTCTACAACGACACCCGACGGGAGACAGCAATTATGTGCGTTGTTCGGAGGGAGGCGTTATAGGGAGGGGGTTTGCAAACAGTTTTAATCCAGATTAGACGCCGCGTCACGCGGCGTCTGATCTGGATTCAAGCTGTTTTGTCACTCGTTATTACGTTTTTTTCTGTCAAAATATCCATTATGTAAATTTGAGAAAACAACAGATGACAATTGTAAGCAGACGACATAGCATTCGTGAATAGGTTGGACATAATTTTACTGTATAGGGAATTGTGACAAGGGTCGTTGTAAGGAGAGAGTCGTTGCTGGGAGGGCCGTTGTAGAGAGGGAGTACTGTTTTCAATTGCCGTCTGCAAATTTACGCGCATGCAACAGT
This sequence comes from Gari tellinella, assembly GCA_922989275.2. Lineage (NCBI taxonomy): Eukaryota > Metazoa > Mollusca > Bivalvia > Cardiida > Psammobiidae > Gari > Gari tellinella. The sequence goes on from OV277858.1 coordinate 62,732,792, forward strand.
TCTTATTCATTTGTTTGTATTTCCTTTAGGAAAATATCAAAATAGCGTCAAACGATTTGAATCAAGTCGAGACGCCGAGTTACGAGTTATTCGGCGTCCCATCGATGGATCTATCTAACTTTTTTCAAGATGAAATTTCGTCTGCTTCAAATATATCGTCTGCTAAAACATTTAGTTGTCATGTTTTTGAAAGAGAAGGTAGGTTGAATACGAGTGACAAATAGTTTGGACGCGGCGTCTTTTCAGGATCAAAACTGTTTGCAAATGTTAGCCAGTTTGACAAGAGTTGACCCGAATTCGCGCACAATGTTCAGCAGACTCATAAGACGATTATATACAGTACGTTATGTTGGGAAAGAGTTCATTCCTCTGGTTTAAGCATATGTTATTATAGATATTTTACATGAACATAATGTATTGATATAATGAAAAGAGATTTGATCGAAAGCTTAGCTAAAAGAGGTCATTCTTTTATACACTTATGTAACAATGTTGGTATATATTGGTATATATAAAATTTTAGATCTGTAAATATTTTGTTATAACATCGCTACGAAAATAAGAGATATATATTTGAATTTATATCTCCTTTTTCTTCAAGGTTTAGTCATAGATTTTGATGACAAAGCCGAAATATTCAAGGTATGAATCAATATGCTCTGAGTAAATGGATTAGATTACTATTATAGACAATCCAGAGCATCATAACAATCTACATTGTTGCACTTAAAATAATGCTAATTAAGTGTATAAAATACAGGTGCCAGCTTAAAGCAAGGTGACAGTACAACACAAAGCTCCTAAACGAGCTTACTGTTTTACTATAATATTGCTTTAGGCTGTCATCTGTCTTAACCCCTTCACTGCCTTACCCCGAGTACAATAGTTATTTGCAAACAGTTTGGAACCTGATCAGACGCCGCGTAACGCGGCGTCTGATCTGGATACAAACTGTTTGATACAAATCTTAATATTTCTGAAGTCAAAAAACCTAAAATTTTAATTTTAGAAATAAAAGCAGACGACAATTGTTGAAAATTGATGACGTCATGGCAGCGAAGAATTTTAACACCTAATAGGGCACACAATATAGCAGTCGTAATAGACAGGTTTTACTGTATGTGATATAACCTGAGTCTTATTCTGTATGGTTTTATTTTCAGCCTTGAACAGTCAGGAGTCAAGGGAATCATGTGTAATAACACAGTCAACCAGAATCTACTTCAAGGTTCTCAGCTTTCCGCCAAGTTTTTCGTACTTGTAGGTGTAGTTGTGTTCATCTACTGCCTGGGAGCTCTAGCTATGTACATTTTCTGTGATGACTTCTACAGAAAACACACTCATTGCACAATCGGGGTAAGGTTTGTTCATATTAGCAATGTCATGTCGTTGATCTTCTTTTCCTACCAACGATATCGGATAGAGTCAATCTGCAACTCCTTATATTAGTATATGATTGTCATGACAAATAATTTCTTCATGTATCAATATCTAAATATGTTCCATTATATATCGGTTTTAATTTCGGTAATTGCAAAGACTTTTTACATGGATAACTATCTAAAACATGTTCTATTATATTACGATTTTAGTTTTTTGTCCTACTGAATATTTTCGAAGTGGATAAATATCAAATACATGTTCTATCATACAACAGTTTTAGTTTTTGTCTTACTGAATATCATCTACGAGTATATTCCATTATATATCGGTTTTAATGTTGGTCATACCAAATAATTTCTACAATAATGAGTATCTAAAACATGTTCTATTATATACCGGTTTTGATTTTTGTCAAACAAAATAAGTTCTACATGGATACATATCTAAAACATGTTCTATTATATAACGGTTTTAGTTTTTGTCCTACTGAATATTTTGACATGGATAAATATCAAATACATGTTCTATCATATAATAGTTTTAGTTTTTGTCTTACCAAATATTATCTTCGAGGATAAATATTAAACACATGTTGTTGCACCAAATATTTTCTACGTGGATAAAAAGCAGATAGATCTAACTTGACAAAAAAAGAAGTTCTTAGGTTTGATGTTATTATTGCTTATCAATAAACATTTTCAAGACCAATTTGAGCTGATAAATACTAAGTACATGTATATATATACAATAATATCCTGGGTGGAGTGTCAAGGTTAAAAAAAACATGGTTCAATTTTAAACGTAAGAAATATCATGTGTTGACTTTTAAGGCATAGTCAAACTTTCTTGTAACTACGTCACCAGGCTGTGTTTTGTGGGGGCATTTAAGGATGAAACAATATAGAACTTCCAGCAAACTTATTGTTTTTTTAACAGAATCAGATTGCATATTACATAAACTTCTTCAGCAATATTTATTTCAGAACATAAATTACATACCGCAAACTAAAAGCGACAGCAGTACTTTGCTCTTATATTATGCACTTATGTTCCATACAATATTTAAGTATGCATTGTAATGGTTATTCTTTCAGACACAAATTTTTTGAAATCATTGATCCAGTCATAGTGCTTCCAATGGTTATAGTTATCAGACACCGCGTTTTAAGGCATCGAATCAGGAGCAAAACTGATTGAGACTCATATCAATATTTCTTAACTAAATTTGTTTAACCCTTTACCACATAGCCTGTTTTTAGTTCTGAAGATGGGTGACCACTTAAAGCAGGTTAAAAGTAAAGCAGAATGCGCCTTAAGGCGCATTTTGCTTTACTTTCATCCTGCTTTAAGCTATTATGTGTTAGAATATACAAATTATTTCTTATGATTTTTATTTGTAACAGTATCAATTGACACTATTTTCTTCAGTAGACGAATAAATTACAGGCGTAAAAAGGCGTATTTACGGGATAACGTGTTAAAAAAGCAGATTACACCATGGTAGAGAAGGACTTTAAGTCAATCGTGTATTATGTGGCCATTATATAGAAGAAGTATTGGCACTCTTTGATACATATGGTTCCAGATGATGGTAAGAAATAAGAGCTTTCAGCAGCACCCCCACCATCCTGCATTAAACATTCACTTGTGCATTAAACATTCACTTGTGCATTAAACATTAACTTGTGCATTAAACAGTCACTTGCTTTCAGAGATAGCCTCGCTACATCAGTTAGTGGTCTCTTAACCCTTTCGCTCTCAATGACGCTTAAAAGTGCGTTGGCAAACAGTCTGGATCCTGATCAGACGCCGCGTTTGACACCTCTTCAGGATCAGGATCCAAACTGTTTGAAACTTCTTAAGTCATACTGCCTTATTTTTTTTACTTTGAAACGACATTGCAGACAGCAAAATTGAAGCAGACGACAATGAAACGATGGAGGGGTAATACTCTCCCCAATAATTTGATCAGGAAAGGGTTAAGGTTGTGGACACCGAATGAGATAGGACTAAATTCGGAAATCTATATACAGCAATCGGCCATTGTCGTCAGCTGCTTGTCTGTTCCGAGCCATGCTTTAGCGTGGTTCGGAATAGGCAGGGAGTTGACGTGAATGACCGATCTCTCTCCATAGTGTTCCAATATTGACAGACAGTGACCCGATTACATTATGGGTCCTCAACCTTAACCCTTTAACTATTTCTAGTATTGAAGATAGGTGACTACTTAAAGCAGGTTAAAAGTAAAGCAGAATGCGCCTTAAGGCGCATTCTGCTTTACTTTCAACCTTCTTTAAGCTATCTTGTGCTAGAATATAGAAAATATTCCCTATAATATATATTCATGACTGATTAAATTGGAACTATTTTCTTCAGCGGAGGAATGAGTCATATTCGCTAAAAGGCGCTTCTATGGGGAAAAGGTTAATGCACGATCGACTGTACTTTTTCACTAAAAGCAGTATACCTTTTGCGGTTTCTAGTTTTATTGTTTTCTTTATTTTCAGGACTTTGGTGTATCATGTGTGTTAGTCCTTCTCTGGTTAGTTGGTTCCTCTATTTGGGCACAGGGCGTTTCTGATCTCAAGTATTACACTGACTTAGCTAAATGCGGATACTTTAACCACATTCCTGATTGTGCTGGAGGTGTTTGTATCCAAGACAGTCACCCTAATTTCGCCAGCCTAAATGTTTCAATAGTGAGTATATTTTGTTAATAGTTTATGTCTAATACAATATGACGTATTCCTTTTTTAGTCTGAATGTACCGTAAGTTTGCTAATGATATTTAGTTTCGGAAAATAGATACAAATGTTGATTCAGTTTTGAGGAATCATTTTATTACAAACACCGACACTTACATTGTATCTGTTATAATAATGGGCACTACGAATTTTTAATGTGAGGAAGCCTTCCTGCTTGTGTGCCGAAGGTAGGTGGTTCTACCAAGTTGCCGAATTGTGCCTTAAACTGTGCAAATAGGGCTTCTGTGGTCTTCCTCTACCTGTTATTAGCTTGACGTCGCAATATGACTAAAATACCGTTGACCCGACGTACTAATAAAACAAATCCACAATCCTGTCAAGCATACTCATTGTTTTAGTGCTCGCTCATTGAGTAAATAAATTTATCACATAAAACCGCCTCTGGCAGAATAATAAAGCCATTCAATAAATTATAGTGACATATCGATAGTTGGGCTCTGGTCCAACCTGTTCGTCCGCAAACGCTGCATTTAGGCAAACCATGTAGACTCTGAGCAGACGCCGCATTATGTGGCGTCCGATCAGTGTCTTCACTGTTTGCCTATGTTCCATATATGGGATCAAGGGCACAACTACGTTAAAACAAGGTAAAAGTATAAGAGAAATATCCTTTCGGTACATTCTTTTATGCTTAAATGAGACTTAACCTTCAACTTGCATTTACCAGCCACCTGTGTTTCATGCAAATAATTAAAATTGATGTCAAAAGTTATTATAGAGGAGTTTTACTATATATAAACTCATTTGCTATTCAATCGGATACTTTTGTTCAATTGTCAGTATTTATTATGAAACAGCAAAGTAATTTTTAACTCCAATAGGTTTGGATCCTGATAAGACGGAAACAACGTTGTCGTCTTCTCAGGATTCAAACCGATTAACACACTCATATAATATATGAATAGATAAAAAAAAATATGATGAAAATATAACCGTAATTCAAAATCTGAACACCATCCTTAAATCTAAATTAAGCAGAGGGTAAATATAGTAAATATTCTTCTTGTTATTTTGTGATATTTTGAAGACCGTAGTATATTTATAAATAATGTCAGTTTATAATAGATATTCTACAATATATACTACTGAATGCTAAATTACACAAAGTTCATACTTTTCTCCTGCTTATAGTATTTCCTGATCTTGTACAATAGTTTTATCTATTGCTAGTCATGTAAATGTTAATATGTTATATAGCTATTGACATTGTATATGTTAAATGCCAATAAAAATTGAATTGAATTGAATTGATTATTTCAGATATTTGGCTTTTTGAACATGTGTGTATGGGCGGGGAATCTGTGGTTTTTATACAAGGAAACACCATGGCACAAAGTTCAATCTAAATCACCATCTCTTCCTGAACTACAACAGATTGACGACACCTCTCCACAGATGGTTTATGCAACCACATTCTAAGGGATAACTCATGGTTGACATAAAGCCATATTGATGATCCACACACATAACCTAAATAACTGTCCAAAAGGTACATGGGCAACTCAAATAATATCGAGCAACTACAGTGTTCCCTCTGTACAACGACCCTCACAACAACGAATCCCTCCTTACGATAACCCTTGCCCGCAGTTCATTAACCGGGACAATTATGTCTAACGCTTTTACTGCTGTAATAGCATCTGCTTAAAATTGTCGTCTACTGTTTTTTTCTCAAAATTACATATAAGTTGATATTTTGATCGCAAAAATATAATGACGAGTGACAAACAGCTTGAATCCAGATCAGACGCCGGGTTACACGGCGTCTGATCTGGATTCAAGCTGTTTGCAAATGTAAGCAAAGTCTCTATAACGACTCCCCCCGACACACACAATCTGTGTCTCCCATTGGGTGTCGTTGTAGAGAGGGAGCGCTGTAGTTTGGGTCTACAAGTAGTTTCCGGCCGAAATTTCCTACGTGATTCTAGACATACAGATTGAAATAAGTTTATGTTTGAAAATATTAGATACTGCCAGGACATAGTGTTCAGTTTAATTAAATCATTTCATGCATAAACGGACGAAAATTCTCAGTCGCATGAGCGAGGGAATTGAAGGAGCAGATATAAACAGTGTTGCGAGAAAATTAAATTTGGTATGTTTGGTTTATCGATTGGCTGTTGTACTGTGTGCTTGGAGTAAATATAAGACTCTGACTAGGTATGGATGATATCCTTGTTTGTATACTACTCAAAGTTTGCTAAGCACCAGGGGTAAAATCTCCATATATGCCGATGCATTGGCCCTATCACTTCTCATCACATAACTTGCAACATTTTGTTCGATTTCTTTAAAATTTAGAGATGATTTGGCCAAATCTTTACTTTACATAATCTAAAAATACCACACGTATTCAAGTCCAGTAGGCGAAACCCGAGGAAATTATCAAAATCTGACATTTCTGAGATTTCGCCAACATTTTCAAATCTATTAACCCATTTGTGCCCACGATCCTATATATGGGACATAGGCAAACAGTGTAGTCTCTGATTAGACGCCGCTTTATACGGCGTCTGATCGGAGTCTACACTGTTTGCTGATAGGAATTTCGATATAAAGCAAAATGAAAATGAAAATTTTGACCAGGCATCCCTTTGATATAAAATGGACTAATCCAATATATAAACATGGAAGAATCCACTGGGTATAAATGGGTTAAATTCTACATTTTAATGTTCTTAGAGATGAAACATTGGGTACAATTATTGAACATTGAAAGGTAAAACATTGTTTTTACCAACGAATAAAATATCTTAGAACATGACAATGTAGAATTTAATTGAATTGAATTTTTTTGAGGAATTCTCAGAAATTTCACATATTGATAATTTCCTCGGGTTTCGCATACAGGACCTAAACGAAGGTAAAACATTGTTTTTACCAACGAATAAAATATCTTAGAACATGACAATGTAGAATTCAATTGAATTGAATTTTTTTGATGAATTCTCAGAAATTTCACATTTTGATAATTTCCTCGGGTTTCGCATACAGGACCTAAACAAGGTAAACAGTTTAGAATCCGTAAAATAAAACTTTAGCCAAAACATCTTCAAATTTGAAAGAAATCGAACCATAATGTAGGAAGTTATGTGATGAGAAGTGATAGTGTCATTGCATTGGTACCAATAGAGATTTTACCCTTGGTGCTTAGAAAACTTTGAGAAGTACATACTGCGATTTATTAACCGTGTGTGGTATAAAAGTGTATAATGCGATAATGTTATAGAGAACACTGGATTATATCTGATTAAAGCTGTTATTCAAATTAATACAGTTCGTTCTTCCTAATACACCCTAGATGAACCTGTGAACCGTACCTATATTTTGATACAGTAGAGAATGTGTTATTCTTTCCCAATAAACGCGTTTACGCTAAAACGTTTATTTCCACTGCAAACAGTTTGGAGCCAGATCAGACGCCGGGTAACCCGGCGTCTGATCAGGCTCCAAACTGTTTGCCACCAAGATAAACATGAATTGTGAGAAATATCTAAAACTTGACATTTTCTTCGTTTTAGTGCTTTGCGTTTGCGTACGTTTGCGTTTAAACGGGAAAGAATAACAGAGTCTCCACTGTATGTAGCTTTATTTACGTAAAACAGTTAACGAAATTAAACACAATATGATAAAATGTAGAAAAAGCGCATTTCCGAAATAGTACATGCTTGCTTGTTATTGATATGACTTTAACCCTTTCATGCTCAAATTATTCGGTAGATTTTTACCCTTTAATCGCTTTATTGTCGTCTGCTTCAATGGTATAGTCTACAAGACACGTTTAAAAGTTAGAATTATGGTATTATGACTGAAAACTTTTCAAAATGGGTGTCAAACAGTTTGGATTCTGGTCAGGATCCAAACAGTTTGCAAACGCGCTTTTAAGCGTCATTGAGAGCTTCAACATTGTTGTCTGCAAGACACGTTTCAAAGTTAGATTTATGGTTGTATGTCTTAAGACTTTTCAAAATTGGTGTCAAACAGTTTGGATTCTGGTCAGGATCCAAACTGTTTGCGAAGGCGCTTTTAAGCGTCATTGAGAGCTTCAATATTGTTGTCTGCAAGACACGTTTCAAAGTTGGATTTATGGTTGTATGTCTTAAGACTTTTCAAAATGGGTGTCAAACAGTTTGGATTCTGGTCAGGATCCAAACTGTTTGCAAACGCGCTTTTAAGCGTCATTGAGAGCTTCAATATTGTTGTCTGCAAGACACGTTTCAAAGATCGATTTATGGTTGTATGTCTTAAGACTTTTAATTAAAGTCAAACAGCCTGGATTCTGTTCAGACGCCGCGTTACGCGGCGTCTGATCAGGATTCAAACTGTTTGAAAACGCGTTATTAAGCGTCATTGAGAGTGAAAGGGTTAAATAAACATATGTGCATGACTATCACTGTAATCAGCTTATAATGTATTGTCCGTCCGTCCGTGCGTATGTCTGTCTGTCTGTCTGTTCGTCCGTAGATAGAAATCATTCAATGGATCAATGGATTTTGAAGAAGATTTGCACTCACATCTCAAACATTGCATGAACAAGTGCCTCGTGTCTGCGAATATCATTATGTTTCATTAATATTTTACTAGTGCTTCTAGCCTTGGACGTCCGTTCATGAACAGTATGTAAGCAGAGTAATTTACCGTCTATAGTGGTGTACGCGTTATTCTTACCTTTTAACGTGTTACGTTAAAACTTATTTCAAGTGCAAACAGTTTGGAGCCAGATCAGACGCCGGGTTGAAATGAACATTCAGAATTGTCTCTGTAAATGCCATTATGTTTCGTCAAATCTGGCCCTTGGTTCCCTTAAATTAAATCAAACAACCCTTAAAAGTACAACATCTAACGTTCTTGAATAATCTCCAATAATAATTCATTGCGCCCCATGACTGTACTTTTCACAGGTACGAAAGAATAATTTTCGAATCGGAATCACTCACGCAAAGTGCATTAATCAACTGAAAAGCACCAATTCTAACACATACAAAAATAAGATTCAAATACAATATTGTAAGCTGCTTTGTTTGATGCATTAAGTATCGGGAAAATTTGGTTTATTGAAGCGAAATTAATTCAGTACCGCTCAACGATGCCTCTTGTACTCTCTTGGTCACCATTTAGATTTCCTGTTCGCTTCGGCACATTACTTTCGAGGTTGTTCGCGTAGCTGCCGAAACAGGTCGGTTTTTTGTAAATTGTCACTACCGTAGACCTGCTATGGACCCCGATTCATTACCTGAACACGCTATTGGTTTATGCATAGATTTTAATCACCTTTGAAACATAATTTAATCTTATGTCTCTGGGAAAGACTTCATGGTTTTATTTTTTTTACCAGAATTGTTTCCTTGATTTCAATAAACACAGTATAATTATGTTGAGATTCTGAAAAATATTCTCAGAAAAATAGATATTTTATATTCATATGTACTTACGTTAATTGTAGACCGAGGACCAAATGGCATGGGTGCATGAAAGTTCTTAATCTCTATAGAAACAATTAGCAGCAGGGTATTATTTAGCCCCTATGCGACACTATATAAATGTTAGATGGCAGCTTGCGTGACATTCAAAATGTCAACCCGAGAAACAGAATGTCACCCCGAGGCGAAGCCGAGGGTGACATTCTTGTATTCGAGGGTTAACGATTTGAATGTCACGCAAACTGCCATCTAATATCTATTTTATTACAACGAACTTATCAATCCTGACTGGAATCGTCTCGTTTGTATTTGATTAAATATGTTGTGAAAACCAATTTAGAGCCGCCGTGCACGTAACGCGGAAAACGACGTCGACGTCTACGACGTCACATTGATTATATCATTACAAAAAAGAAAGATAAATAGGGAAAATAATATCATATAGAGTGACAAAAAGAATATCATATAGAGTGACAGTATTTTTTGGATAGATGTAAAAGACATGCAAAATGTTTCATTTTGGTCTATGGGAAATTAACTCAAAGCTAGGTGTAATAATTCTAGTTATTGTTGTATTGGTTCCTGCACAGTGTTGAGTGTTCAAAAGCAACGCATTGACGTACTGCCATGTCTATTATATTATATTAATAAAATTGTTTGACAACCCGCTGTGGCTGTATTAGATAATTGTGATGAACGAGTATCGTACTTAATGTTTAACCCTTTCTCTCTTAATGACGCGAAAAAGCGCGTTTGCAAAAAGTTTTGATCCTGATCGGACACCGCGGATCAAAACTGTTTGACACTCGTATCGATATGTTCTAAGTCATGCTACATTGAATCTTACTTTGAAACGATCTTGCAAACAACAAAATTGAAGCAGACGACAATGAAACGATAAAGGGGTAAAATATCACGATTGATTTGGTAGCGATAGAGTTAAGCTAGTTGGTGTCTCAGTTTGTAAAACTCGCACAATTGCTTTTTCTTCTGCACGCTATGGATAGATATGTTAATGATTCCCCCATAAAATATATGCCAATAAAGCATTTATTAAATATTCCGTCTACAATGCACGTAAGTACATATTATAATCTTGGTAATAATATTGAAAGAATTTCCATGTTTCCATGTAACTCCATAATGTATCATGTTTCTTGTGAATGCAGTTATTTGTCTTTTCTCGCTTTGTATGTACATTTATATAATTTCATGTGAAGTGCTTTTTAACGCACAACTCCGATTATATTTCTCATTTATATCAATGATTTTGCAGACTACACATGTACCTACAATACAGTACCCTTCGTTTATTTGCAGATGACAGTATCATTTATAAGGAAATAAAAAGCATAGCTGATGCAATTCTCCCCCAAACTGACCTAGAACCTGCTGGCAGATGGGCGCAGGATTGGCTCGTGCACTTTCATACAAATAAATGTTATATTCTTAGTATATCTAAACCAAAAACAACAACCCGGTTCGCCTCAATTACAAACTCTATGAATCCGTTGACTCCGCAAAATGTTTAGGCCTGAAATTACAAAACAATCTAAAATGGGACAATCATATTAACTTAAAAACGGAAAGCTAATCAGTCACTTGGTTGTCTGCTTGGGAATTTGAAAATAAACGCACTGAAAGTTAAAGAACACGCATACAAAGCAATAGTAAGACTTAAATTGGAATACTCTTCTACAGTCACGGACCCCCATAGCAAATACAAATTCTACGAAATTAAAAAAGTTCAGAAATATCTGGTTCCTTATGAGTTCCTTTTCCAAATTGCTATCACAATACTAGTTCTGTTTCTGATAAGTTAGATAATCTACAATGGCCTTCTCTAGAAAATGGCAGAACCAAAGCAAGACTCATTATGTTTTATAAAATGGTACATTGCGCTGTAGCCATATACCCAGATAATCTCAAAGTGCAAGCAGATTCTAGAACCAGATATGGACACATCCACTGTTTTAAACATTAAAGCTCATCCAAGGACTCCTATAAGTTCTCTTTTTATCCTAGAACCATTGTCCAGTGGAACCAACTGCCATTATCTGCACATGATTGATTGATTTAGTTGGGTTTTACGGCAACGCGACACATAAAGCAGTAACAGTTGATGCGCCTTTAAAGCGTTGGTACCCATACCTTTTGTACATCTCTCCAATCTATAAATGCACATTCAATGTATATACATCGCCCCCTCTATACAACGACACCCATCGGGAGACAAAAAATATGTGCGTTGTTCGGAGGGAGTCGTTATATGGAGGGACATTTGCAAACATCTTGAATCCAGATCAGACGCCGCGTAACGCGGCGTCTGATCTGGATTCAAGCTGTTTTGTCACACGTCATTAAGTTTTATCCGTCAAAATTTCCATTATTTAAGTTTGAGAACAACAGCAGACGACAATTTTAAGCAGACGACATTGCAGCTGTGAATAGATTGAACATAAATGTCCTATTGACGGAACTGCGGCAAGAGTCGTTGTTAGGAAGGAGTCGTTGTTAGGAGGGCCGTTGTAGAGAGCTTTCTAGCTTTTTGTCGTTCGCGTTAAAGCCTTTTGTGGCATTAGTGAAAGCATTTATATCATATATAGTTTATTTCAAGTCTTTTGTGGCATCAGTTAAACATTTTAGGTACACAATTTATTTCATCGGTGAAAAGTTTTGATAAAAAAAGCTTTTTGTGCCGCAATTGGAAGCCATTTGTGGTATAAATGTTCGCTCTGGACATGGTAACGATTGGTTTTAAAGGTCGCCCTTTACAACGATTTGTCCGGCGTCCTGTTAATCGAGTGGGTTCATTTGAAGGCAGGAATTATGCCCAAATTAGGCCAGAACCCAGTGTTTTTTGTTTTAAATACTTGATTTATACTAAACAATTGGATATTTTGAAACTTCGAAGAGGATACTATTTAATGTGGGTCAGTTAAGTGCTAGGTCATGCACTCTGGGTATGAAAACAATTAGTTGGACAAGAACTTTAACCCATTTGTGCTCAGTGGATTCTGACATGTTTATACATATTGGATAAGCCATTTTTTATCAAAGGGATGCCTGGTCAAATTTTTAATTTTCATTTAGCTTTACACTATATTGAAGTTCCTATCAGCAACCATTGTGAGACTCTGACCAGACGCCGCATTATACGGCGTCTGATCAGAGTCTACACTGTTTGCCTATGTCCCATATATGGGATCATAGGCACAAATGGGGTTAAACATCTTTCTCTGGCAAAACGTGATTTAACACGGCACGTCGTTGCCAATGAGAAACTGTTCAACATATTGCTTGGTACCTGAGTGTCCTCTAGTCTCACAATAACAGCATTTCTTGTGAAATAACAACATCTTCCCTTCTGTAATAATGAAATAGCAATTTCTTTATGAACGTTTATATTAAGACTGCCTGTACAAACAATAATTCCTCTTTTGTCTGAGATGAATGTCGAATATGGAAGGTTGACGTGCTGTTGATGCTGGTAATCAAACGATCTCTATCTTAATTATTTATATAGTGAGCCAGACACAAGACACGGCAGCGTCGGCGGTAATCAGGGCTCGATGTAAATAATGTGAGCATTTCTCAATACAACGTTCAAGCCACTTCATAGTAAATGTTAACCCCTTCACTGCTTGTATGACACATTCGCTGCAATAACTTCGCCTGCTGGCACACGTATAAGCTACTTAGTTTTACAGTTTTAGGCTGTTTGACTTAAAAGCATGTACACGACTGTCAAAAAGTTTGGATCCAGATCAGGGGCCCGTTTCATAAAACTTCGTAAAACAAATGTTGTCGTAAGTCAGATTATAAAAGTCTCAATTATGATATTTATTTCTCCATCTAATCCTGTCTTGTGACATCTCTTTGGAATCGTCTTGAAAAGACGATTCCAGAGAGATGTCACAAGAAAGGATAAGATAAAGAAATCAGAAATCAAATGCATTTTAAAGTTTTGACTTTTGCCGTACGAAGTTTTATGAAACAGGCCCAAGAGGCCGCATGAGGAGGCGTCTGATCTGTACATGTATCTAATAGTTTTGCATAATTATGTAAGTTGTTAAAGAGCTTGGCTGTGAAAGTATTTAACTTATGTCATTAATTCAGGATAGTCTTGGTTAAGCACTATAATTGTGTAGTTGAAGCTTGACTATAATAATTATCGTGGTAAATTAAAACCAGAATGGATCCAAACCGTTGACGCTCGTACCGATGCTTTTTCGGTCAAACTGATGCACCTCTGAAACTTCCAGTTTTCAATTATGTCCATTTTGACTCAAGTGTTCCCTCTCTATGTGAACAACGGCCCTCCCAACAACGACTCCCTCCTTAAAACGGTCCTCGCCGAAGTTCACCAAACAGGACAATGATGTCTAACGTTTTTACTGCTGCAATTTCGTCTGCTCAAAGCTGTCGTCTGCTGTTTTTCATAATTGACATTTTGACAAAAAAAACTTAATGACGAGTGTCAAACAGCTTGAATCCAGATCAGACCCTGCGTTACGCGGCGTCTGATCTGGATTCAAGCTGTTTGCAAATGTAAAGCAATGTCCCTTCCTATTACGACTCCCTCCGAACAACGCACATAATTTCTGTCTCCAATTGGGTGTCGTTGTAGAGAGGGAACGCTGTATTTAGGGTTATTTTTACAACAGACATTGCTAAATCATAAAGAGTATGAACCCTCTGGGCTCCTACAGGGGCCTATGGTCTAGGTTCACACTGTTTGCAGAGGACTAGTATGCTCCTTACAGGTACATTTTTTGTAGAAGAAGAGTATACTCGTACAGTGGAGAAAACGTTATTCTTTCCCAATAAACGCGTTTACGCTAAAACTATTATTTTCACTGCAAACAGTTTGGAGCCAGATCAGACGCCGGGTAACCCGGCGTCTGATCAGGCTCCGAACTGTTTGCCACCAAGATAAAGATGAATTATCAGAATTTTCCAAAAATTGTACTTTTCTACGTTTTAGTGTTTTGCGTTTGCGTACGTTTGCGTTTAAACGGGAAAGAATAACAGATTCTCCACTGTAGCTAGAATTCAATGACTTGTATCTAATTAAAAAAAATATACACACGACAATTTTCAGTTAGACGATAATTATATACATGTACCATGAAAAAATGCGAAAAGTAAGTTTACCCTGCCACTGCCATGACGTCATAAGTTTAAACAAATGTCGTCTGCTTTCATTTCTCAAATCCAATTTCTAGGAATTCGCTTAATAAATACCGGTATTTTAATGAGCGTCAAGCAATTTGGATCCTGACTGTTTGCATTATTCATTGTACACGGAGTCAGGCTGTGACGGGGTTAAAGCCATGCCCGTGACGACGAAATGGGTAAAGCCTAATAAAGCAATGCCCTTGCAATTAAAGGTGACATTGTTTGAGTTTAGGACAGTTGCTAGTGTGACATTAGTATAAACTATCACTCAATTATAGATGGTATTCTACCGGAACAGGTACCCGTTCCATAAAACTTCGTACGACAGAAACGGTCGTAGGTCAAAATTTTAAAATACATTTAATTTCTAAGTTCTCTATCGTATCCTGTCTTGTGCCATCTTTTTGGAATCGTCTTTTCAAGACGATTCCAAAAAGATTTCACAAGACAGGATTAGATGGAGAAATAAATAATAATTGAGACTTTTACAATGAAGTTTTATGAAACGGGCCCCAGAAGAGCAAATAGCGACCCCTAAAACAAAGTATCCTTGCTTCTTGTCAATTCGCCACTTTCTTGTCAATTCGCCATCTAAGCAAAACTAAGAGTTCCGTCACGAGCAGGCTACCGTGGATGTCCGAAAACTACAGAGGATATCCGCATACCGGGACAGTTTAACAACAGAAGATTTCAAGCGCAGAAAATGCGAAAGAAACAAGTAAAACAACAATAATTCACAAAAAAGTATCACAGTTCAACACAAAAGTTAGTACTGTCCGTTGTTACTTTTTTATTGTTAAGTTGCAAAAAATTATTATTTACTTTTCAAAGAATTAAATATTTCAAAATCATTAAAAAATGTTCAAGTTTCACGAAACAAACAATAACATACTGACAGAGCCTACATTGACCTAATTATCGAACGACCAATCAGAGGTGGCGAATTGACAAGAAAGAATCACGGTGATCCACAGCAATGACCTCGTTCGAAAACGGTACAGTTATTTATACTTTGTTTTTATTTCACAAGTTTTATTTGTATATATTCTTGTTAATGAAGGTTCAGTTCAGAACTAGATCCGTGAACAAGTAAGAAATGTTACATCAGATAGGCGCATGCGCGAAAAATATAGCTAAGGGTGGCGAAAACACAGGTAAACAGGCTATACTTTAACCCTTTCAGCGCCAAATTTTTTGTGAGTTTTTTACCCCTACACCGTTATTGTGTCGTCTGCTTCAATATTGTTGTCTACAATATCATTTTAAAGTTAGATTTAAGAGAGTATGACATAAGAAATATCGAAACGAGTGTCAAACAGTTTTGATACTGATCAGACGCCGCGTAATGCGGCGTCTGATCAGGATCAAAACTGTTTGCAAATTCGACTCAATGCGACTGCGGCGATGAAAGGGTTAACCTGATCGGAAAATCATAATAAATGAAATGCTTATCATGTAACGTAACTCGCAGATGCGGTGGTGCTGCGCTGACTTCGGGTTAAATGTGAGAATGAAAATTTATTTTCTTATGTTGCTAACAGGGCTGCCATTTTCAAGATTTTTCCAAAATTCTTAGGATTTTTATACTAGCAGAGTGTAGCTTAAACCGAGTTGAGGGTGAAGCCGAATGCGCCTTAAGGCGCATTCTGCTTTACTTTCAACCTATTTTAAGTAATCGCGTTAAAAAAAATGATAAAATTGAAAGTCTTAGGATACATGTATTTATAGTCAAATCTTAGAAGCCCTGTGCTAATGATGAGCACTCTCGGGATACATGGTCCATGTTGATATTTCTGTTAAACATGCCTTGTATCTCATAATTTTAGTACCATCAGTTATATGTTATTATGTATATATGTTATGATGATGAGCTTGTATGCTTAAGTCAAATAAAACATCTGTTCTGTTCTGTTCTGTTCATGTATAACACATGTAAAGGTCATTAATTAGCTAATATAATTTTTTCATCTAATGCCACTACTCAATTAACTCGCAATTCATATGAGCTGAGTTTTAGTTTGTAGTTCGGCGCCTGACAGTGCTCAATATTAGCACATGGCTTGCCGAAATATGGTCCTTGAAATTGGCGTCTACAGTAAAAATATATTTTCAAGTTGAAAATACTTAAAGATGAGTGTCAAGCAGTTTTTACGCGACGTCTGATTTGGATCCAAACTATTTGCAAATAACAGCTAAGTCGCGACCGACAGGCAAAGGGATAGGTGAGACTAATGGATCGTCAAACAGTGATTAGTTCAGTAAAGAAATCGATGGCTGTCGATGGCCATCGATTGCAAGTTGGCTACCGGTCTGAAATACAGTGGAGAAAACGTATTTATTTCGTTCAAACGCAAACGCATTGCAATGAAATATTAGAAAATGACAACCTTTTGACAATTTCGACCACCAGTTTTAATCTGAGGTACAAACAGTTTGGAGCCTGATCAGACGCCGAGTTACCCGGCGTCTGATCTGACTCCAAACTGTTTGCAATGAAAATAATAGTTTAAGCGTAACCGGGGTTATTTGGAAAGAAAACGTTTTCTCTACTGTACTCTGCACGCTGCATATATACGAGGCACACACTGCTAACCTGAACAGCAAACAAGGGTTATTGAGCACGCTACATGTCCATGCAAATGCTTTACGTTCTGCGATTAGGGAAATGTTAAGCATTGACTTCATTACCCCCAAATAAACAAAAATAAACAAAAACAAATATACATTCAGTAGATCTACTCCTTATCAAGATATTGTTTGGAATTATATTAGTTCATACTACTATTAGTACTTTATATAATATGAACTCTTACACGCCATTTGGTCACGTACCATAAATAATTTGATGTATAACAATACCTCGTACTGCATATTTGTATGCCAGAGATGTAATAAAATATTTGTTCTGTTCTGTTCCGTTCTGTTCTGTTAATCATTTCCTACTCTGTGAAATTGTCGCGAGTTTAAAGTGAAATACCTATATGATCTTTATGAAAATTTCTGTATAGGTTCTAAAAAAACAAACTCAGTGCCATGGTAAAAAGAAAACCATGGGTTATAATAATCTGTTTGCCATGGACACTTGAAATGTATAATGTAGCCCTTCTCGACCAAGAGTCGGCATGCCGTTTTTGGTTTTCTGAAATAAGGTAAAGTAATAATGACACAAACAAATATTGAAACAGTTAAAAAGTTATACTTACTATAAGTATTATACAAAGTGTATAGTTAGTTGCCTGAAAAATATGCATTTTTCTTAATTTGTTTTGGCTCATGTTAAATGAAAACACCCACACTATCAAAAGATATTTAAAAGAAATAGACCAAATTTCAAAGCATAAATGTTTATGTGTGAACAGTCAGAAAATGGTAAAAAGTAGTTATAATACAATGGTTATTTGCAAATGATTTGGTTCCCTGCGTCTGAACAGAAACTAAACTGTTTGCCTCTCATTTCGACATTCAATAAGTCAAATACTTAAACATTTAGATTTGAGAAATAAAAGCAGACGACAATTGTTTCAATTTGATGATGTCATAGCAGTTAAGATGTTAACTTGTTTTTCATCAAAAGAAACGGTCTCGTTTTCCGTGAATAACGTATTACAGCGCTCCCTCTCAACAACGACACCCAATGGGAGACACAAATCGTGTGCGTTGTTCGGAGGGGGTCGTTATAAGGAGGGAAATTGGCTTACATTTGCAAACAGCTTGAATCCAGATCACACGCCGCGTCACGCGGCTTCTGATCTGGATTCAAGCTGTTTGTCACTCGTCATTTAGTTTTTTTTCTGTCAACATGTCCGATATGTAACTTTAAGAAAAACAGCAGACGACACCTATAAGCAGACGAAATTACAGAAGTAAAAGCGTTAGACATAATTGTCCTTTTTATGGAAGTACGGCAAGTGTCGTTGTAAGGAGGGAGTCGTTGTTGGGAGGGCCGTTGTAGGGAGGGAACACTGTATCATATGTTTACTGACATACAACACAAGATAAATCAATAAACAACATTGACTTAACCTTATCGCTCGCATATTTAAACCTATAAATGACAGGTTAATTGTAATAAAGTAGAATTTATTAGCCTCAATCTGGATTGTTGTTGAACCCTTTAACTGCCAATTGTTTCGTGAGATTTTTATCCCTTCACCGTTTCATTGTCGTCTGCTTCAACTTTGTTGTCTGCAATGTGGTTTCAAGGTTAAGAAATAAGGCAGTATGACTGAAGAAATTTCGAAACGAGTGTCAAACAGTTTGGATCCTGATCAGACGCCGCGTTTTTAAGTGTCGTTGAAAGTAAAAAGGTTAAGCTTTACCTGTAACCATGATATGGAAATGTCGTCTGCAAAATGTGTCGGCTGCAAAAATTGTCAGAGTTGATTTACATGCAATGGTTTTCATGAAATATCAGCAAAGTGGTATCATTGAATCCACATTAGACGCTTGGTTATAGTGCGCTCACATTTCCTCTACGGCGGCCGTACGGCGGCCGCAGATACGTGAAATCGAGAGAATCTTACGGCGGCCGTAGATATTCTGCGGCGGCCGTGCGGCGGCTGTACGGCAGCCGCACGGCCTATCCCAATGTTTTACATGCCGTATAGGTCGCCGTAGAATATTATAACGCGGAGTTATAACATTTTTTCATTTCTATGGCGGCCGTAGAAACACACGCCGTAGAGTGGTTCTACGGCTGCCGTACGGCAGCCGTACGGCAGCCGTACGGTCGCCGTACGGCCGCCGTAACTCGATGGTCAATTTCCCTATTGAGCATTTGTACTTTTGTTCATATATGTATAACATGTATAGTATCTAAAAATGGATTTATATGTTCTTAAATGCTGTCCAAATGTGTCCTTTGAGTTCATGGTGTTGTTGGACTGATATAAGTTGTGTGAACATGTAGCAAAACCAAGTTGTGTAGCAGGAGCAGCATTTTGGTTGCAAGGTATCTGGTGGGACTTTCACGGCGGCCGTACGGTCGCCGTGCGGTCACCGTACGGCTGCCGCACGGCGGCCGTACGGTTGCCGCAGATATTTTAACCCCACCAAAATAAAATCTCGCCGCGCGGCAGCCGCAGCAAATGTGAGCGCAACACACGGCGGCCTTAGGAATTCTGCGGCGGCCGGGGAATTGCTACTCGCCGTAGAAATGATTAGCCGTGCGGCCGCCGTACGGCAGCCGCAGCAAATGTGAGCGAGGCATTACACACTGTTGACAGATTCGTTCTATCGTGCAGATGGTATACATAACACAGCCTTCACAGGGCAATTACATGAACAGCATTGGTTTAAGTCTATTCGTGGCATATTTAAACCTATTAATGACAGGTTAATGATAATAAAGTAGAATTTTATAACCTCCAAGCTGGATTGTTGTTCATGAATTCAATATTGACGTAAACGCCTGCCTATCTCTAGGCTGCTATTTCAAAAACGGATTCTAGGTAAGCCTGTGTCTCCGTGGCCTAGTGGTTATAGTCACTGTGACTTACAACCGCTAGGCTCCTCACCGGTGTGGGTTCGAATCCCTTTTGGGTTTTCTTATGTGGGAAAGACTTCCAGCGAGCTTGTGGAATATCGGAGCCGATTTGTGCCTGAAACAGGGCTTCAGACGGATTCATCCACCTGTAATTAGCTAGACTTCACGATAGCACTGAAATTATATTAAAGCGACGTAAAATCATAACAAATCAAAATCCAAATCAAGGCTAGCATATTTTGTAATAGGTAAAAATGGCCTTCTGCTACAAAACAAGGCGTCTATCAGTAGAGATATTTAAACCTTTCACCACCATAAGCGACTTAAATCTTACAATGCTGAATTGCTGTCTACATCAAATATATGGTCTATGAAAACAATTATGAATGTTTATCCTTTTTAAACTCGAAGACTGGCAAATAGCTTTGATCCAGATCAGACGCACATGGATCCAAGTTGTTTGCAAATATTAGCCAAGCTGTGCGAAGCACGATAAGGAATAAGTCGATATTGCAAACCGTCAGACGCCGCACTCATAAAAAAAATTCTTCAATGAAAACTTTCAACGACAAAAACGTGTAATAAGGCTGCAGACGAAAGAAGAGGGCGGGATCATAGTATACTCAAAATACCAGCATGGGAATCCGATTCTTTGAATTTAAAATCATGGAAGTATTGATTTACATCGTGAATATTATTGTTAACAGCTTGGATTCTGATCAAAAGCCAAGTTGAGAGACAACCGATCAGGATCAAAACTGTTAGTTATGGTAAAAGAAACTTTCAGAATTCGACGACCATATGTCGAACTTCTGTTGCTTGCACCTTTTTTGCAAATGGTAGACAGAAAGGGGTAAAGAAGAGCACAGTCAATTTCATTGTGAAAAAGGCAATGCCAGAGGCGCATTCAAGCAACATCAGCTGAAAGGTTAATTGGTCCCATAAAAGAGACATATTTTCTATACAAAACAGTATATATGCTCGTACATGTATTAGATCGCATGCACTTTACATCCAAACTCATAATAATTTTGAAAAGATTGAAACGCTTAAATAAATATCAAACTTTTGCAAACTTTATATTATTAATGTTTGGTTATTAGTTTTCGATCGTTTTATTCTATATCCTTCTACTTTTTTCAAATTTATTGAATTTTAATGCGTTGCCATGTTCGTTCTATAAACGTTTTGCAATGAGTATAAGTTTTCTCATGTGTCCCCAGATTAACAAAAACTGCGTCGAGAAATGATATTGTGATTGATATAAATAGGTAGAAAACTTAAATTTGCGTCGACCTATCTATCATTATCAGCTTCATTTTATGGTTTCTAATTATTGAGGATAAAATACAATGTCAATCCATAATGATTATGCAAATACTCTGGACCATCTGTATGTTTCTAGAATGCGAATCATATTATTATACAATTGTTTACTTCAATAATTGGACGAAATGTCGGAAGCTAGTGGATACTATTGCTTTCGAAGATTTCGGGATACGCCAGGGTTATGGTTGCAAAAACTATGGTTTTCGTTATTTTAAAGTATGAAAAAGGGGGAAGGGGTAGGATTGGGAGGGAGTAAAAGGAAAATGAACAGTGAAGAAGTTTAAGCTGTTTCAAACACAGGCACTCGGGATCAAGTCAGTCATTTAAAATCCGTTTTTGTCCCTTCCAAGTTTTTTTGAATTGTCATATACGCTTTTCCGTTCACATTATCAACACAAACCGTATTGAATAGATTAGCCCCCTATTTGAGATACTAGAACACCTGCTCATCCCTTTACGCCATCTCTATCAATCGCGAAACATAAACGGTAAAGACATGAAATTGCATTTGGTAAATGAAAGTACGTGAAACTTGGCAAATACTATATCTAATAAGGCTAAGGTAATAACTCAGGACTTCAATCAAAATGAATATTAGCGTGAACCCGAGAACTTATAGAACAAGCCGTCTGCTTTTTTAGGCCATAGGTATATATATGAACGTGCCTATAGTTTCAAAAGAAGCATTAAAACATATTCTGTTTAAACATTTTCTGATTATTTACACCTAAAGCATTTATTGTGTGAAGTTTGATCAATTTCTTTTTGTACTAAGATATGTTTGAAGAATTTTCATACAGATCCTACGGATATTTCATTTTGGCGCTTATGTCCTAAAGCCTGTTCAACTGTAAATCACGATTTTATTGTGCAGGTCATTTAGTTTTAAAACAGGGAATGTGCTTGTGGTTTGAGTTGAGTCTGATATCGTTCTTAAGCCTTTGATTTGGTCAGATAAGAGCAAGAATAACTGTGGGACAGATCTCGAATTACCTTGTGTCTGATCAGATTCCAGACTGAAATTTACAGTCGAAATGCTTCCCATTTAAAGTCGGACTATAACATATACATGTACATGTTAACCCATTTGTGCCCACGATCCCACATATGGGACATAGGCTAACAGTGTAGACCCTGATCAGACGTCGCATACTGCGGCGTCTGATCAGATTCTATGCTTTTTTCTGCAATGAATTTTGATATAAAACAAAACGAAAATGAAAATTAAGATGAGACCGCCTTAGACAAGACATATCTCTTAAAAAGATATTCAGCGGAATGGGTGGTGAAAGTAATGCTCTAGATGGGTGTGCAAAATTGTATGAACTTTGGAGTTTTCAAAGCATTGTAATATCTGTGGAAAAAGTAACTTTTATTTAAAATATAGCATAACTATGACTAAAAACCATAATGACATTGTACAGAAATGCAAAACTATATTTTAACCCATATCCTAGCTACTGGTAGGAGATCCTCAGATTAAACTATTGTTCTAAATAACAAACTTCATTCATGGAGTTTCTTGAAACAGACTATAACTAAATAAATACTTAGCATGCTCATACAGATACTGTAGCATATAACAACAGTCTGTTGTACAGTTTCTACCATCTCCCTCTTGTAAATAAATGATGAAACAACACATTTATTATATTGCTATCAATGTATGGTAAATTTGTACAAATAGTTAACAATTAAAATAAATTGGTAGTAAACCATAACAAAACACCTAGCTACCACTGCCTATCTATAAAAAGGCATCAGATGTCAAATCTTTAAACAGAAGCATGATGTCATCAGCACAATAGTAAACAGTCTGAAATGTCCAGTCTGTGTCACTTAATTTTATACTCACAATTCATATCTGGTAAAACTGTAATTTTTCATAGAGCAGCCTGGCTACTTTTCCAATCAGACAATTCAGTTTTCAACGGGCGCTCTTAAACCTAAATTACTGATCAAATATGAATACTTGAAAATGTTGGTCTAAATCGATACCATGCAGCTCCGCTGAATAAAAAAACAAATTCAAAATATACGCATGGTAGAAGAATATGGACGCAAATCGGGGTAGGAATGAAGACGCATTGCAGTGAATCAAGAACAATGTATACATAAAACATGTATCTCATCAACATGATTAATTATACATGTCTAATCCTTGATCTGATCGAATGCGCACAACCGCAGAATATGTAAGAGAATTATTGAACCATGTGATGTACATTGATGAGCAAATGCAATTGAGAATGATTTCCTGACGCTTTAACATCAACTCTTATAATACTGACTTGTTGCCTGCTTCAAATATTTAGTCTGCTAGAATACAATAAAATATTACTCATACCTTTTACCCTTTTGTGCCCACGATCCCATATATGGGACATAGGCAAACAGTGTAGACTCTGATTAGACGCCGCATAATGCGGCGTCTGATCAGAGTCTACACTGTTTGCTGATAGGAATATCAATATAAAACAAAATGAATATGAAAATTTTGACCAGGTATCCCTTTGATAAAAAATGAACTAATCCAATATATAAGCATGGACGAATCCATTGGGCACAAATGGGTTAATACAAAACCATAACTACCGGTTGGCTTTGAATTTTGTCTCCAGCTACAGAAAAGATTGTACGGATTCTCCTTCAATCAATTTCATAAACTCGTTTGGAAGGGTCACGTTGTATATTCAAATGCATACCGTACGGAGCATATTTTCTATACAAATCAGCTTGGTGCCCAACTCTGGTGTGCGAGTACGTCTTTTGATGGCGGATTGTCACATACCATTGTCAAGTCACTATGTCCATGACTTTTGATATAAATTACAGTAGAACCTCTCTCTATTACGACCACTAAAATAAGGCGATAGCTTAAAGCAATTTGAAAGTGAAACAGAAAGCTCCTGCAGGAGCTTTCTGTTTCACTTTCACATTGCTTTAAGGAGCTTTCTGTTTCACTTTTACATTGCTTTTAGCAGTTACCTGTCTTAACCCTTTCCCCAATAGAAGCGCCTTTTAGTGGATTAAATTTATTCCTCCACTGAATAATATAGTTCTAATTTATACAGTCTTAAGCATGTACCAAAGACATATTTTCTATATCCTATGAGAGTGTGGCTTAAAGCAAATTGAAAGTAAAGTAGGATGCACCTAAGGTTATTATGCAGTCATCTATCTTCAAATCTATTAAACAGCTATGAGGTAAAGGGTTAAACGACTAATATTTGACACAATTTAGTGGTCGTAATAGAGAGGTTATACTGTATAGAAAAAGCTCATTAGAAGCATATTTACTACGCCACATCTGCTAGAGATTCAGAATGTGGTGTGCGAGTACATCTTGGGATGACGAAGTGTCGCGACCGTATTTCAAACGTTGTGTGCGAGTATTTATAACATTACCTACGGAGCGAGCGTTGAATAACACTCATTGATTATTTCTCGTATTTAACTAGTGGTTTAACTATGCAAATGAGGTTTTCTTACTAAAATGTGTATTCCTACGCGTTGTCAAAATGTGTAAACAAATAAGACGTCAACCGACATTTCTGTCGGCGATCGAGTGGCTATACATGTATATGGGAAGGGGCAGGGAATGTTTGCTACATTGATTTATTCTGAATAAATCGGAATTAACCTTTGATCTACTTTTTGCATGTTTACTCATTTGGGTGGTCAATTCACGCGTCATCCGTTGACGTACATAGTGAAGCTAGCAATCTAAAATAAGTATCGAGATGGTAAAAACTACATTGTCATGTTATGTTATAAATAGAATCTAACATTCGTGTTCATAATTTATTGGATTTATATAACTCGTCTTTTAGAAAACGATAAAAACTCGGCAAGCCTCGTGTTTTAATCGTTTTTTAAAAGACTTGTTTTATAAATCCTATAAATTATTAACACTAATGTAAGATCTGTAAGAGGTCTGCAAACTACAATGAAAAAATGTATTACAATATAGGGTTAATACACCTTTTTTCGTGCATTAACGTCTGAAGAAGCCCGCGGGCTGTATTTGAAGCCCGAGGCTTTAGCCGAGGGCTCCAAGACAGCACAAGGGCTTCTGCAGATGTTAATGCACGAAAAACAGGTGTATTGACACTATTCTTGCATAAAAATATGTCTATTTCCCCTTCTTTTTGGATTTCACCTAACTCTGTTCTCTAATACAAGCGCACCTAGCGAGGTCAAGTTTGTTTACAAAATGTTCATGTGTTTTATATATCCGCCGCCTAGAAACAGGGCCACATGCACCGGATTTATCAATGTCGGCCATTTTTAAAAGCGACTCGATTCGCATGTGTAATTTACGCTTGGCTTCTACCAATTAGTTCTAACAATTAACGGCCGCCGTCATCTTGCTGACTATTCTGTCGTAAACAGACATCATGTTGTTCTTCGTCTGTTAATTCAAGGACTTAAAAATGTTACAATATGGAGAAATTGTGTAGTTGGATGTTGGAATAACATTGAATGAGTTGGTTTGGTACAATGTGAGACGTATAGCATACAGACCGGTTAGGTTCGACGCAACACAGAACGTCAGAGGTTTTCTCTTGACCAATGCAATGGAAATACAGGTACACCGATTTACAATTTAGCATGTTTAGGGTAGGACTTTATTTATAATGCTATATCTATTAATAAATATCAGACACATGAATGGATTCCCATTAAAACACCAGTAGTCGATTGCAGTTCCATAATGTAGTCTAGCGGGATCTAGAGTAGTCTATTTCTATTTCTATTTATTACTTCTACTCAATCAATTCTGATGATTATGAGAAGGGGCACTTTTTAGATGCACCATTGAGACTGTACCTGTCGAACACAGGTACAGAGGAGATAACGTTATTCTTTCCCGTTTTTAAACGCAAAGAAATGCAAACGCAGTGCACTAAAATGGAGACAATGACATCTTTTTTATACTTCGGACTGTTTATTTTATTCTGAGTAGCAAACAGTTTGGAGCCTGATCAGACACCGGGTTACTCGGCGTCTGACTTTGCTTCAAACCTACGTCTGATCTGGCTCCAAACTGTTTGCAATGGAAACAATAGTTTAAGAGAATAATGTTTTTTCCACTGTTATCTTAGTAGAAAACTCAACAAGTCCCTACATCTCAGTCGTTAGAGTGCTAGAATGTTACGTCAGAGACCCTGGCTCCAAGGTTATAAAGATTTGAGTTGAGTCTGAAATCGTCCTAAAGCGTTTGATTGGTCAGATTTTAGTTTTTGATGAGCAAAAACTCAAATTTGACTAATCAATGTCTAAAAACCATATTAGACTCAACTTAAAAGCTTTATAACCTTTTAACTTTCTATACGTCTAACTTTTACCATTTTTATAATACAGTTGTCTAGGAATTTAAAATAATTTTAAAAATATGTTTTGATAATTTTGTAAGCCATTTAAATATTACATGTAGGAGCGTACTAAGGGTCAGTTACTGAAATAGCTGGAACGGAATTTGGGTTGACATGCTATTTTATTAATATTGACGTTATAGATTCTAAATGAGTGTGTCTGTTAGATTTACTTCAGAGACATACAAACACACATGTTTGTATGTCTCTGATTTACTTGTAGGTTTTAAATAAAGATTTGAATTTGAATTGTCTCATTCAATCAATGCCTTCACTAAAGAATCAAAAATAATTCTGAATAAGATGATAAAGCTGTCTATATGTTTAAACTGTTATTATTTATTTTCATACATCTTTGTTGTTTCAGATTCTATCACCAGATGTCACCATCAGCCTTGGATGTTGGTCTTAATCTTGAGAAGTCTGCAATATTAACCCCGGAGTCATCCTTTCTCCTTGACTGTGAACAGAATGTGTTTGGTGCTTACTGAACAGAGAACAGTGACAATAACTAGAATGAACCAGATTTAACAAAATAAAGTGTAATTCATGATGAATTTACAAAATGTATGTTTACACAGTCATCACCCGGCTGATTTCAAAATAACAGGAACAGTCTTAGTTTAATGAGGAACAGCTAACCCAAGACATCTATTACATGTACATAATTTGATTGCACATTAACCTATCACTCAATCAATATGCAGTTTTACCCCTCTTATTTATTTCTCCACTGAGCAAAATAGTTCCACACTATGGAATCATGAATGTATGCACTATAAGGAGCCTAAAGCATTTTGAAAGTAAAGCAGAATATACCATTAGGTACTTTCTACTTTCTACTTTACTTTCAACATGCTGTAATAAAAAACCTGGATAAGGGGTAATGGGTTAAACAGACATAGTCTGAAAGATCAAATTACTACAGAGCTACAGGTAAAAGGCATGATTTTTATCTTATTTTCAAATATTCTTAATGTCTATTTTTTCATTTTTAATTCCATTTCTAAAAAATAATTATTTTCTAAATGCATTACTTTGGCTACTCAAACTTCTTAGAACATATCTTACCAAGTTCATTTATTATCTTGAGCTATGTAATTTCTTAAGAACTTGAAATATGTGTATAAAACCAGCATTTCAAATAAAATATATTTCAATAAGCACAATATTTGCATAGATATAAATCATAACAAGAACTTTTGTCTATATATTTGAGATCCATTTCCATTTTTTTTTTTATTAATATCAGTCATTTTCTTCCATATCACAGCTTCCTTTATTCTAATTGCACATCAACTGTATATCTTGCAAGTATTGTGCTTCACTACAAACAGTGTACTTACAAAGAATGCACTTGTCTTCTACCTCAGTGTAAACTGTGAACAGAACATTCCCTAAAGGAGCCCTCTGATCAAGGTCGCCACACGAAGAATAATGTTCAATGCATCGGTGTACATGTTTACTTTAAACAGAACGCAATTAAACAAGATGGACAAAATTTTATTTTGATTTTAAATGTACATTTAAAGTTTCAGTGGTTATTGAATGAGAGGTTTCGCCTAACTGTGGACAACGTATGCAAATAGTCGCTGTCATGGACATTTACTGAAATGAACTATCTGGTCGTAGACCAATCGGAGTGTCAGATGGCCGATTTTGTCAATTTCAAATTTGATTGATTTGGGTTTACGGCCGCAAACTGTGACACAAAGTTTATCATAATATTGTGTCAACTTCATGTCATCTGTGATAGCAAGTCGCTGCCGTCGAAAGTTCGGCATTTTAAAAATATGTACATGTATGTGCACAACTACGGTACAATGTATACCTAACTCGTATACGAAAAATGGGATTTAAGTTGTTTTTATCGCTTTTATTAATGAGTTAACTGCAAGTTTTAATTATAAATCAAAATTTGCTTTGCCTAGTGTGTTTACTTATATGGTGTGTTCTGCTTTGTATTCACCCTAGAGTGGAGAAACGTTAGTCTTTCCCGTTTAAACGTAAACGAAACGCAAACGCAAAACACTAAAATGTAGAAAAGGACAACGTTTTGACAATTCTGACCTTTAAATTTTTTTCAGAGTGGAAAACAGTTTGAAGCCTGATCAGACGCCGGCTTAACCGGCGTCTGATATGGCTCCAAACTGTTTGCAAAGGAAATAATAGTTTTAGCGTAAACGCGTTTATTGGGAAAGAATAACGTTTTCTCCACTGTACATGTACCTAATAATGTCACCTGTCAACAGAATTATTTAGTTGTACAAGTTTGGTTGTACTGTATACTATGGAGAAGACGTTAGTTTTCCCCAATAAATTCGTTAATGCTAAAACTATATTTGACTATAGTTTTCCATTGTAAACAGTTTGGAAACAGATCAGACGCCGGATAACTAAGCGTCTGATCAGGCTCCTAACTATTTTGGACGTAATTGCCAAAAAGTAAATGTCATTTTCTACCTGTAAATACACTGTGTTTGCGTTTTGCTTGCGTTTAAACGGGGGAAAATGTCTTCTTCACTGTCTATTTCTTGAAATAGATTTAGAAACTAATCGGACATCTCTGGCTAGGCGTAATGCTATGTTCCATCGGTGTTGGCTTTTATCACATAGTAATGAGTTCAAAAGGTGCAAACTGAATGGGAAACTGTTTAGATCCCGACCAGAATGCTCCCTCGGGAGTCTCCACCATTTGTTAGCTATTGTCTGTCCAAATATTTAGGGTTATTACAGTAAAACCCTTTCGCATTTCGCCTTAATGACCGTTATGTGTATTTGGCGCATGGTAATTAATTGTATTTTCAATTACAATGCATTCACCAGCATCTTTGCACTGACAGTGTAGGCTGAAGTTTGGCCAGAACGCTGTTCGAACCGTCATTGTTATTGTTTATACTGGGCCCCGGAACAATCATAACTATAGCGGGCATTAACGGCGCGTGTGCACGTGAATCGCCTTGTTAATACACGTTAAAGTCCTCGTTAATGCACCCCCTAGGAACGGCTTTTTATGCAAGAATGTCAATTCAAGCTTTGGGTGAGTTTGAAGTGGTACAGATTATGTTATTCTTGAGTTGATGATGTTCAATACAGGCGTCTTCTTTAACCCTTTACCCAATGGCCTGTTTCTAGTTTTGAAGACAGACGATCATTAAAAGCAGGTTGAAAGTAAAGTAGAATGCGCCTTTAGGCGCATTCTGCTTTACTTTCAGCCTGCTTTAAGCTACAATATGCTAGAATAAAGAAAACATTTCATATGATTACACATTAATGACTGTATAAATTGGAACTATTTCTTCACTGGAGGAATAAATTAAATGAGCTAGAAGGCGCTTCTATTGGGGAAAGGGTTAAACTGACTATCGACCATTACAAGCAAACTTTATCATTTCTCTACTGTTTACACAATGTTATTTTGACTTCCCAAGCTCTTTTCTGGCAGACAATAACAGTGGTTTCATCACATTTCAATCAATCTTTGTAAATTCAATATAAATGTCCATGCTTCTGGATTGCTTTTGTTATTGTTAATGTTCGTTTCCAGTGAAATCTGGTTAAAAGCTTTAAATACAATACATATTCAACCTCTGTTGTCAATTCACAAGAAAGGTAAAGCGCTCCCTCTCTGAAACGGCCCTTCCAACAACGATTCCCTCCTTGCAACGTCCCTTGTCGCTGGTCCCCAAACAAGACAATTATTTCTCACCATTTCACTGCTGCAGTAACGTCTGCTTAAAATTGTCGTCTGCTGTTCTTCTAATAGTAGTTGATGATAATTTTGACAGTAAAAGCTTAATGATGAGTGACAAACAACTTGAATCTAGATCCTAACCTGGATTCAAGCTGTTTGCAAATGTTTACCAATTTCCCTCCCTATAACGACTCCCTCAGAAAAACGCACTCAATGCGTGTCTCCCATTGGGTGTCGTTGTAGAGAGGGAGCGCTGTAGAATGTGCATATACACTAGCAGTGGCTGCTTGGTGTAGAACAGTGGTATTGCAGGAGCTCTATAGAAACTGTTCTACGTTACTTTCCACTTCAATTACGCCGCCATGTATCTAAACGATGAGCAATATAATATACACCGGTATTTACTAGTATGTTTAAAGCAGAGAATTCACCGCATAAGAAAACCGAGTGACATATGAACTTTCTAAATGATTTCCCCGTGGTAATGGATTTTTAATCAAGTTAAAATTTGTTTGAATTAGTTGTTATAGCTACGCAGCTATAATCTAATTAATTAATTTAATTGTGAATGTGTGTTGGCATAGAAGTAACATGTTGAAGTTTTAATGGATTTAGTTGCATTGTTATTACGACTCCAGCAGCACGCTAAAAACTTCTGTCATCTCCAACAATTCTGCATTTATATCTGCATTTTCTTTTAACGTGCGTCCGATCAGGATACACTGTTAAAAAGTGTAAGAGTAAGCATTGCAGCATTATAGTCTTTTGCATAATTGTTTCCACCAATTGATCAATTATTCATGAAAATAATAGGCATAAGTTACAATATAAAGTGAAAAGTGTATTAGAATCACTTGGGTTTTATGGCGTTTGGCTGCGCCAAGGTGTAGGGAATCCTAAACTTTTTCTCAATATCTTTAAACAGAGACTAACTAATAATTTCATTCAAGTGTGGAATGATGAAATTTCAAACTCGTCAAGAGCAGATAGCTATCGTTTATTTGACTGAAAAACATCGCATTCCTTTCCTGTTCTGCTCATGGTAAATACTGTAGACTAAACAATGTTGATTTCTCTGCAGTCGTTGTCTTGACATCTGACGTACAGAAACCATCAAGACCTTTGGTAACTCCCCACCAACACTGTCATACGTCAATTATACAGGGCCTAGCTTACATGTACAGCAGGGACCCGTTTGATAAAGCTTCGTACGACAAAAACGGTCGTAAGTCAAGACTTTAAAATACATTTAATTTCTTCTTTTCTTTCTAATCCTGTCTTGTGACATCTCTTTGGAATCGTCTTTTCAAGACAATTCCAAAAATATGTCACAAGACAGGATTAGATTGAGAAGTAAATAATAAATGAGACTTTTATAATCTGACTTTCGACAATATTTGTCGTACGAAGTTTTATATAACGGCCCCCTGGATTTCAGAGAAGATAAGAGTATGGTAAGCTCAACTATCCTGCGTCCATTTCTCCACCCATCGTGGCTGACATTCTTCGAAAGATTCAGGTCATTTGAAAGTCGGTATCCTTCTTTGCAGTTCCTTCTGCTACATATATATCCAGAACATTAATTATGTTCGGCCATCAAACACGAACTCTCTTTAATAATACATTGTTCTTACGATAGGATGGCGTTTTCTTACAAAACTTATACCGAGGCTGTCCCTAGCCTTTTTTCAATGTTTCGGACTACGTTTGGTCGCTTCTAACATTATCGTTACATTTTTGTAAATCGAGTTTTCGTTGTTTGTATTCTTAGAGTATAGTCCCTTAAAAATTTCGTACACGGAAAATGCCGAGATAGGGCGGGAAAATACCGATCTTCAGTATAGCAATACCTTAAGGAGAAAGGAGTGCCAATAGGCACCCTTGAGTGGTTCACTAGTACTATAGTACTATATCAATGTTACTTCACATACAACGAGACAAATGTCTAAAGTAAACAAAGCCGAGAGCCAAAATTATCTAAACTGTCATGTGCTACATGTGTTTCAGGCGAAGTATATAAATAATGTCAACATTAGGCTCCCCGTTTTCTTCTATGTCGTGCTTAATACATTCCACTTAAATGCCTTAGGTAAATCTCCTACATGACGGAAAAATTATGTAATTCTCATAACCAATCGGGCAGACTTGTCTGACAAATAAGGGGCTCTGTTCTATTATTAGTCGGTATATCCTGTACTTCTGAAGTTTATGATTAGTTTTTACTAGGGTAAATTAAAATGTACTATCTTATGGGCATTTTTTAAATCTACATGTACGGTTATCTTTGTATGATACTTCGTTTAAAAGGTATATTTATGAATTTGAAGATGTATCACGACACATCAGTATTCTTATTTTAAACGGTTTAATTGGTTTTTAACACCACAAAAAATGACACTATAACTATACATATATAGAGAGTTAATAATTAGTGTTATGATGCAATGAAGGTATAAATAAGGTTTTTATGCTTTAATGTGTCAACATTGATGTTTGTCTGATGTTATGCGAAAGTTTCAAAACAAAATAATTAAATTAGTGTAGTTTGTCGATGAATAAGATATTCATATACACAATTTACAGTTGTTAAATTAACAACTTATTTATGTTTGCTAAAAAACTATTACCTATTTTATATGAAATTAAACATCACATAGTTGTTAATATAATCAATATAAATTTATAGAATATTTTTATAGTGTTTCATTAATAAATCAAAGTATATTATTATTACTTTTATGGCTTTTAATGTATGTTTTAATCTTTAAAAAGTGTAGGTCAAAACGCATTTTGATGTTACTATTGAGATTTTCATTTTAGTAAAATTTCAATAAACTACGGAGAGTATTAAAACCTGCATCGTACTTTTTCTAAGCAATATGATGTGAAATTACATGTATAATTAAATTCAGTAGCAAATATGGCCAGTGCCTTACTGACTTTCGTTGATGTATATTTTTCCCAAACGTGTCATAGTATTTATACATCACTGTACCCGCAAGAAAAAACCCCTTTCAACGATGCATCATATATGATAATTATACACGTAGTTTAAAATGCTACTTCCAGCCTTTAATGTCATGTAAAATTATACTGTCAGTCACTTTCTAATGACGTCCTTGAATTACCTCGCTATAATTAACACTACGTTGAATCTGATCCAATTATCTGACAAATCTGGGACATTCCTCTGACACCATGTAGTACAGTGCTCCCTCCATACAACGTCCCTCCCAACAAAGACTCCCTCCTTACAACGTCCCTCCCAACAAAGACTCCCTCCTTACAACGTCCCTCCCAACAAAGACTCCCTCCTTACAACGACTTTCGTCGCACTTCCCTGAACAGGACAATCATGTCCAACCTATTCACGACTGCAGTATCGTCTGTTTAAAAGTGTTGTCTGCTGGTTTTTTTTCTTTTTCCAAAGTTAAATAATGGACACTTTGAGAGGAAAACACTTTACGACGAGTGACAAACAGTTTGAATCCAGATCAGATGCCGCGTAACGTCGAACCAGTAATACTGGATCTTTCTTGCGATCGTTGTCAGATACTGTTTAAACTTTGCGCTCTATTTGATTAACTTCAAATGAGTATGGAAGGAGTTTCCTTTCTCTGCACAGTCTGTTTTAAAGAACGGCTGATATGGACGTCATTAGATGACATTTCTTTTTTCGCGAGTTTCAGTAAGGTAACTCCTCCTTTTGTATATATATAAGAACGTGTGTCCATTATTTAGTCTACAGCCTTTGTATTCACAATAATAAGTTATAAGTTTAGGTTCCGAATACTTTCTCGTGGTACAGATACCCTTGCCAAACCAAGTCCTCCAGATAAGTCTTTATAAACAGAAATCTGATGTATCAGTGCTTCTCACTTGGCAACCGAAAGAACCAGGGAACTCGATCATTAGAGTAATGCATCGTGCGTAGAGTTTCTGTATCCGCTTCTATCTCTCTGGAGCTTCCAATTAGCAAATAAAAAGTCGAAAGGGACTATTACAAACGAACCAAACCAAACTACACTCAACCAATCTTTAAACTTCTGCTTACTGACAAGACTGACGTAATACCAAGGTTAGTTCTCAAATTCGATTCCAAAATTTTGCAATCAGTATCCACCAGAGGGAACTCACTTGTCTGGAATTAATCCTTTGCCTGCTGGTCGCGACTTTACTGAATTTTGCAAACAGTTTGGATCTAGATCAGATGCCCCGTTACGCGGTGTCTGATCTGGATTCAATCTGTTTGACACTCGTCTTTAAGTTCTTTAAATCTGGATTGAACAAATTTTGCAGACGATAATTTAGAAGCAGACGATTTTACTGCAGGATAAGGGTTTTAATAGATATTCTTGGCACAGTAGCTTATAAATTAAGGCGTCACATTCAAATTGAATATTTACATTGCAGACAACTATTGTGAAACAGATTTAATGTTTCGGTATTGTTTAAAAACTGCCTTTCAAACATTCTATAAACATATCATAATATCAACTTCTAATTCTGATTACAACAATGACCGCTTAATCACGTTTAAAATTCAATATTTGAGCCATTTTTGGATTGTGTTCTTTTATAGTAACGTGATAACCTGAAGAAGAATGTGTCTAGAATACAAGGATATATCTGGTAAACTTTGACACAAAAACAATAATCACGTCTGGGAACCAACCAGTAAAGCAGTTGGTAACCTGTGTATTTTTGCAGATAATGAACCATAACCTTTACCATCCGTCTGCAAAACATTACGCCTGCCACTTATTCGAGATTTATTTGTCAGTCATTTGTTTAGGAAAGTTTAAGAGTGTCCAACTGCTTGTGTTCAAATGAAACACTTCTTTAATGCCCCGTTTGGAAGTATTTGTTTTGTTTCTTTTAAATAAATGTGTGTTAGTTAAAAATGTTGTATTCCATTAATACTAACAAAAATACGAACAATGTAGGTATAAATCGAAAGCTCACAACTTTTTAAGTTCTCCTCTAAGCGTGTTATTACAGTGTAGACGGTGCTATTTTCCCATTTAAACAAAATTTAAAACTCAAACACAGTTCAATGAAATATTAAAAACAACCCAAATTTGCCTCCTTTTAGCAACATGTTGGGGATGCTTGGTGCAAATGGGCATTGGTACTAGTTTACTGAAGCCATGCAATGATTTAACATTGACGTTCACATGTACTCGATGCCAGGTGTCAATATATTGCTGGTTTCCATATCTTAACAGTTTCTGTACAGACAACTATTCAATTTAATCAATCGAACATTAGTTTGTAATAATCCATCAATAAACTGCCCAAAAACTCGATATACTAACACACATTTATTCCTATGTCCAATATAAAAATAGACATGGCTTAAATACTGAAACGACGTACATGTATAGATTGACACTGACCTTGTGGATTTTGTTGATGCTGAGCGTATAATTACTTTCACTAAGGTTCAGCGACATATCTGTTTTGTGAAAAGAAGCAATGCTGCTAATGCTGCTATTGTCCTATTTTTATGACCTGTCAGAGTTATTTTTAGAACAGAATAGTTCATAATGGTATATAGATAACAGGGTAACATCGGATCTATATAGTCGAACACTTTCCAACTTGAGATAAGCATGATCCTCGTGCAGCACGAGACAGCTGCTCTAATTTTACTGAGATGATATTCATTCTCAATAAACGTGTTTATGCTAAAACTATTATGTCCCTTACAAACAGGTTGGAGCCAGATCAGACGCCGGGTAACCGGGCGCCTGATCAGGCTCCAACCTGTTTGCCATCCAGATTAACAAAATAAAATTAATTTTCTACAGTTCAGTGCATTGTGTTTGCGTTTATTCGGGAAATAATAATGTCTTCTCTACTGTAAATTACACACAATAAATACAGCTTTCCGTATCCCTGGCTGACCGTACGGAAATCAACGAGTACGGTGATCATCCCTTTTAAAATTTTAGAATGTTCAAATCTAAAAATAACTCTGACAGGTCAGAAGAAAACACTAATAATACGTTGATATCTAGGAGCAGTACTTCCTACTCGTCATTGGTGTAATAATACGTCATATTTACGTATCGCTGGATAATCGGCTTATCGAATCTGAACTAGCACTTAACTTGCAACTGCGCATGCAAAAAGATGCGATATTTATGTAACCATTAGAACACGAATACAGTCAGACCGTGACTCGAACCCGGGACCCTAGTTTACGGGGGCGTGCTCTCCCAACTAAGCTACCGGATTACTTACACGAGTTTCTCACCAAAAGGGTTACTAATAGAACGTTACTTTAATTTTGGGTCGACTCCAAATTACACAGAATGTTTTGATGCGAAAAATGTATATTGAATTGTTTTTATCTTTTATGCAAGTACAAAGTTCGACAGTTTAGTATATTCTTAAATACGCAAGAAACCAATTTCACTGGCACTTGGTTTAAAAGTCGTTGAAATGAGTGCGAAGTTCTCTATCAATGAAGCACTCTCAAATGTAACTCCTGTATTAGGCATAGACGTACTTATCTACATTGTTTAACATGTACTGTACTTTCTTTTAGTCCTGTCAATATGTAATTTAACCTCAAACAAATTGAAACAGAAACTTTTTTGCGAGTAGCTGTTTACATATAGGTTAAATGAAAACATACTAAAAGTCTAGAAAAATATATAAAGCGGAAATCGGTTAAAAGGGTAAAAATGATAAATTCCATTAATTTATATGGCATAAAGTTTCCACTATACCTTACAAGCGTCCGGATGATCATGACAAATATCATGTGCGTTTCATATGTTTATAACCAACAATGGGATAAAATCATGAGCTAAAGTAAGATTTTATCGACATTTTATTTAACTATAATGAGAATTGTTTAAGAAATACAAGTTTTTACCAATGTAAACATGTTTACGAGAAGACGATAGTTCTTAAAATGATGTGTCATGGGTTTCTGCGGATGATATAATAAATACGAAAGACTCAAGCAGGAAACGTAACACAAACAATACACCCACCTCTCAAGCAGAACACACACACACAGTCATACCACAACAAACACACACACACACACAAACGCAATACCATTCCTTCATCTACACACTAAATAGAAAACAACACGCAAGACAAACATAAAGCAAAGTGAATATAGGAGCCCGCCT
The DNA here is from genome assembly GCA_922989275.2 of Gari tellinella. Lineage (NCBI taxonomy): Eukaryota > Metazoa > Mollusca > Bivalvia > Cardiida > Psammobiidae > Gari > Gari tellinella. The sequence goes on from OV277858.1 coordinate 62,770,581, forward strand.
TGGTACGGTCAGTAGCAATCAATAACCAACTATAAATTAATTAATTATTAACAACCACTGGGGGGTTAAACCTGGGTTTAGGGGCTTTAAACCCGATTAAAATTAGAAACTTTTCGAAACTCATAAGTGCTTTGAAACAGTTTTACATCTATAGTGATATTACCAAGAGAACTCTCTTGGCACAAAATGTCAATGCGAGCTATTGTGATCGCCCTGTGTCAGCCGTCCGTCGTCGTCGTCCGTCAGTCATCAACTTTTGTCTGTAAAGATTTTCCTCAATCTTGTAAAACCACTGGACCAATTTCAGTTAAACTTCATAGGATGTTTCTTTCTAGGGCACTCTTTCAGATTTCTTCAAACAAACATAATCCAACTGAAAATGTGGTTGCCATGGCAACCAATTGACTGGGCTTGCTTAATGCGTGTGTACATGTGTTGTTCTGCTCGAGTATACTTATATCAATTTTTGTATGCACAGAGAGTCGGTAGAGTAATATATATACCTTTATTTTAATTAAAACTATTGCTATATTGAGAAAAATATAGCAGGAAACTTTATTTTCTTTATACAATAATTGTATTTAAAATATCGTATCGCAACAGTAAGTAAAAAACGTTGTTTTATCATCTAATGCACATGGGACAATTGAATAGTATTGATTGCATCGAACAAACGGAGACAAATCCACACCAAGGGTACTGTAGAAGTATTGACCATAACATTGTTTTGGCTTCCTAGATTTTTCTAGACGCATTTATGTTATATCACAGCACATAGAGCTTACAGGATTTCTGTTGCAATTTGTTTGAGGTTGAGCTATTTTTTGCCAACATATTGACTGGATTATTTGTCTGCACATTATTTTCACATTATTCACTATTTGAATAAAATGTTGCATAGTCTGTATGCTATTGAATATCTTCAATAAAACCTATATTACTTTTCCGCACGCTACATGCCGATTTGTTATAACTGTTGCAATATCTTGGACCTAAAATCAAGTATTCAGATGAGACTGCGAGTCTCACGGCATCTCATCTGGATACTATTAGTTATTCAATTTTTCATGGTACGTGAGGATTTATTCCAGGCTGAGGAAAATTATGTTACATGATTTTATCAACCGGGAATAAATCCTCACATACCCTGAAAAAAAAACTGTATAACGAATTTAATATACTTGTATACTATATTATACTGTTTTTACGGTTTATAATAATTTTTTCCACCCATTTCGTCATTTTTAATAACGCAACACTAATTCCCTATCGATTATCCCAAACACCACAATCTTATTGACGTAACATTGTGATACGTCAGAATTTACTCGATGTCGTCATGTGAAGAGCAACTATTTTTAAGCAGCTGATCGTTATACAGCTGCAACTTTTATTTGGGACATAAAGATAATACTCTGGATGATAAATGTGAAATTTTAAATAGAATTGAAAAGGGAAGTATTCAATTTTAATTGTAAGTGACCTTTTTATTGTTGCTTTATTTTAAGGCTGGTTTAGCTAAACTGAAACACTTTCTGTGTAACATTGAGCCACGGCATTATACACTGACATCTGTGTAGATCTATAATATGGATGTTTGTTGGGCAATTTATTCATTCAGCCGCGAGTCTAGCCTTTCATGTACTCATTTCCTTGTTTACAGTTTTAGAAATTTAGACACACTTTTTAACCTTATAAACCGAGGTCTGCTGTATTAGTGAGTTACACTTTACATCCAAAAGAACCAATGAACTATGTCGATAATAAGGATAGGGCATCGAGCCGGGGTTTTCTCTTGGGTGTCCAATTAGCTCATAGCTGGCAGAAATGGACGTAAACAAAGCAACCATGTATGTTTTCGTGACGACACTTTTTCGGTGTTCACCTCAATAAAGAGGGACGGATATTACAAATAACTCCATTTCAAGGACTGTTGCATGTGTTAAACGAAATTTTAACGGTTTTATGTTTCGTTTCCAAGAATATATTTTTATGACGGCGTGGTTCTGACACCACTTACTTCTTAGCTTTTCTGAAAAGTTTCAAGTTAATATCTCAGAGAATTATCTAGTAAGTGGAAAAAGGGATTTTCATGAAAACCTGATAATTATCGTATCGCGTCAAATGACCTGTTAGTGCCACATACTGCTACGACATAATATCTAAGTTAACTAAAACGTTTCTTGAAAAGTTTCATGTTAACTTATCTAAAAATAGATATCCTGTCTCTACCGAATGCATCCGAATGCAATTTTCTACTTTTAGATAACTGGTAACACGAAACTTTTCTAGATAATTATCTAGTTATGTACATAGATAAATTCGTTAAGTGGTGGCAGTTTAAAGCAGTTTATTTAATATGCTTTTCGGTGGATTACCACGAAATAGCAGTGGATGATCACTTGGTAATCCACTGCAGTGGATTATCACCAATCGCTTTTTATTATGAATTTTCCCCGTAGGGCTCCCCAAGAATTATAGTCAATCGTGTCTTATCGTTAAATTCCGGCAGTCCGATTTGTCGCGAACTACTCACCGGAAGAGCACGAATCCAAACTCGGGAGCAACGAGTGACGTCATTATACCGCCAACTGTCACGCGCATGTGTTCGACATAAAACGTGGGGCTCAACACGGGATAAATAATGTACGTTCGCTTTCAATTTTTAAACAATTTCGTTTAAAAAGTGGCTTAAAAGCATAAATAAATAGAATAACTGTGTTTTTTCAGTGTAAGATCGAATTTAATCCATTTCGTGAACATCAGACTGTTATATTTTCACTCGTGGCTTCGCCACTCGTGAAAATATAACGTCTGATGTTCACTCAATGGATTAAATTTCGATCTTACACTGAAAAAAACAGTTATCCTCTATGTCATGACAAAGTTCGTGTTCATATATGTATCTGGTTATCGTGAAAAGTTTTCCACATCTCACTTTACAGATAATTATCTGAAAACGAACGCGAACGTTTTTACGAAAACTAACTAGATTAGTATTTATGTGAGATATTAACAGGCATCTTTCATGATAAATAAGTGGTTAACTGGTGTCAGAAGTATACCACCGTATATTTTTACATCAATATGGTGGCATATTTCTGACACTTGTGTCGATGAGCCGTAAACACCACTAAATTTAATGTTGTAAACAGTGTAACCCTAGATCAACCGCATCATCCCCAACGCGATGTGATCAGGAACTGCACTGTTTGCAGTAATAGTAGACTGTTGGATTTTTTCCCCTTACAAGTAGTGACGAACAGTCCGCCACTGCGTAGACAATGTGGCGTCGCATTTGGGTCTGCACAGTTTGAGTGTTCGAAGTCATAACGTTGTCGAAAATTATACACAACTCAATAGTAATTCAATAGTTTGTATTCAATATTTTTTAAACTGTGCATATAGACTGTGCAGATATTTAAAATATACACCCAATATTTCAGAAAGGTATGACGAATTCTTCATTAGTTGTTTATAGATTTTTCGTGTATTTTTCCAGAAGCTGTCATTGTTTAGTTGCATTGCGTTTGTGTTTAATATTTTTCTAACGAAAACTAATAACGTTTTCGCCACTGTATATGACGTAAGATACTGATAACGTCATATTTACATTTTCGACGTCGTGGATTGTTTTCTTACGAATATAACGTGTTATTAAAAAATTCAATGTCTTGAAAACCGCTTTGAGTTTTATTCTAAAACGTTTAACATACCCTTCAAAACAATGTGAAAAATATAAAAAGCCAAAAAAACAGAAATCGAATTATTGTTATTAAAACCGGTTTTATCAGAGACCGACTCATGTGTATTTATGTCGGCAGTTATATAAAAAAAAAATTATACTCTGTTTATATTCTACCATTTTACGACAGATGACATTGGATGCAAGTTCATGTATTCTATCCGGAATAGGAACGATATGACACTGAAAGGAATCATCAATGAATTAAAGGCGTAAGAAGGCGTACTAATAGAGTAATGGGTTAAGAAACGAAGGAAAACAAATGTTATCTTTGGTACCAGTGTACCCTTTGAAGGCCAAACAGAAGCAGAGGTTATCCGATCGTATTCTACGACTCAAATATAGTAATAAAATGTATAACTGTGAAACATCAAAATTCAAGTTGTTCTTCAACCTTTTCAAAACAGTGTCGAGATAATAAAAAAAAAAGGTTTTAGCCTAGTAATTGTTCAAAGTTACCGTGTAAAAAACGCATTTTCTCACACATCAAAGCGTTATGCAACACACCTCAAGTACACAGTACACAGATTAGAACTAGATCAGAAATCGACAAATTCGGTCTCTTATCAGGCTCAATGCTGTTATACAATCAGATTCTAATGAATCGTCAATACGTTCAATAGATTATTCTCTGCATTTTATCTATTTCGTTTTAGTTTCGTTCCAATATAAAGGAATTACGTCTCCTTCGTTGAACTACACCTTCGAAGATTTATTTCTACAAGAACTTCGTCTTGATGGCCAAGAAGGATATGAACATCATGAATGATTAGCTGTCAATTTCTAAGACAGTCGAATATCTTAGAAAAAGTGTATCAGATTGTTATAATTGCATTGCCAAATGTGGTCAGGCGTGGCTATTTTCGAGAGAAAAAGGTGTGTTTTCCTCTCCTGTCTGCCAATCCTTAATCATTTTCAACAGCTTTAACCCTTTACCTGATAGCATTGTTTCTAGTATTGAAAATATGTGACTACTTAAAGCAGTTTGAAAGTAAAGCAGAATGCGCCCTGAGGCGCATTCTGCTTTACTTTCAGCCTGCTTTAAGCTATTAACTGCTAGAATAAGGCAATTATTAAATATGACACGTATTCATTATGGTATAATTTGGAACTTTTTTCTTCAGCGGATGAATAAAATGAATGTGCTAAAAGTCGCTTCTATAAGGGAAAGGGTTAAAAAGTGTAATTTGTCCATTACAAAATTGTGCAAGTCGTAAACATTTGTTTCGCTTGTTTGCGAAATTTGTTTACCATTATTCAATATCATTTAACCATAATATAATTAAATTTACTAGAAAATAGAAATTTAAAGTAGTTTGTAAAACAACTGTTCGAAAAGTTTAAACAACAGAACGCACAACGCTCAATGGAAACTCCAAATCACCAATCTTTCTCATAAGAAAGCACCGATATATTCAATATGTAAGTCTTTTTTATCATTTCCAACGGAAACGAAACAATTATACTCTGTTAATTTTATTATTAATGCCTAATTCGTATGTATAACGCTGACGATGTTTTACAATAAAATAATTCATGTAATGATAGCAATTACTTTTATTCAAAACAAGGGGTAAAGAGAATTAATTTGACATTCTGCTTAGTTTACAATTTGATCAGATGTTGTCCCACTGTTAAAGCGGAGATGTCGGCAATTGCCAAACTTGTTTCACTCAACAGAGTCAATATTGCACTAATTTCTCCAAATAACAAGCTTTATGTACTCGTGTGTCGTCTGTAATTAAAGTTCACTGCAAATGCTTTGTAATGACTCCAGTTCATATCCTAACATACTCATATGCGCACATTCATGAAATACCCATGAGAGAGAGTATCTCATAGATTAATTTGGTGTTACTTGTTATAGCTTGTTATAACTGGAAACTCATCGATTAAATAGCTATGAGCAATCGAAACGCCAGTGGTGAACCCAAGCGTTATGGGAAAACGGTCTATCTTTGTATCCTTGAAATGGTATTAGTGTTTTCTTCTGACCTGTCGGAGTTATTTTTAGATTGGAACATTCTAAAACTTTAAAAGGGATGAGTTTTCTCTATATCCAGTTAGAGATACGGATACAATGTAGCTGTAATTTTTGTGCGTATTGTACAGTAGAAGATATATTATTCTTTCCCGTTTAAACGCCAACGCAATGCGCTAAACTGTGGAAATTTACTTTTAGAATTTTTTACTATATTTTTAATCTGAGTAGCAAACAGGTTGGAGCCTGATCAGACGCCGGGATCTGGCTCAAACCTGTTTGCAATGAAAATAATAGTTTTAGTATAAAATTGCGTTTATTGGGAAAGAATAAGATAGTAGTAAAGTTAGCTCAGCGGTCTCGTGCTGCATGAGGATCATACTTATCTGAAAATGGAAAGTGTACGACTATATAGTTCCGATGTAACCCTGTTATCCTTTTACAATTATGAACTATTCTGTTCTAAAAATAACTCCGACAGGTCAGAAAAATCAGACAATACTGTAAAGCGATTGGCAAAAACACAATAAAGCGATTACGTGTGGGAACAAGTAATTGTTGTTTGGACGTAAAAGCTATTGAAGGTCAGAATAAAAGGAATAACACATAAACATTTCAAATACTCAAATAAATTATGCTGATTGATTGCAGTTTTATTCTATCAATCTATGGATAGTAAAATTATGAAACAAATTATTTTAACTAGACTTTCCGAATAACTAGAATTATGTTACACTTTCGATAATCAGTAGATTAATTAGACGGTTAATCATCGTTTGATAATACAGCGCTCCCTCTCTACAACGACCCTCCTAACAACGATTCCCTTCTTACAACAACCCTCTTTGCTCGTCCCCAAACAAGACAATTATCTTTAACCATTTCAATGCTGCAGTAACGTCTGATTAAATTTAGTCGTCGTCTACTGTTTTTCTAAAAGTTGCATTAGTGACATTTTGGAAGGAAAAGCTTAATGCCGAGTGACAAACAGCTGGAATCCAGATCAGATGCCGCGTTACGCGGCGTCTGACCTGGATTCACGCTGTTTGAACATATCAGCCAATTTCCCTCCGTATAACGACTCCCTCCGCACGATGCACATAATTATAATTTGTGTCTCCCATTGGGTGTCGATGTAGAAAGGGGAAGCTGTACTACAAAATGTTTGCTTAAGTTTACACTATTCTGCATTAACTCTGCCATTTTCTAGTTTTTTTTGCATTTCGTTTGCCCCTAATGATAGAAAAATCTACATCTACTTATATTAATCTCGAAACACTAATGTATATAGAGTTTCATATAAGCCTTCTCCTGTTCTTATTTTGCCTACTACAGTGCTTCCTCTCTACCACGACACCCAATGGGAGACCAATATTATGTGTGTTGTTCGGAGGGAGTCGTTATGGAGAGGGAAATTGGCTTAAATATGCAAACATCTTGAATTCAGATCAGACGCCGCGTAACGCAGCGTCTGATCTGTATTCAAGCTGTTTGTCACTCGTCATTACGGGTTTTATGTCAAAATCTCCATTATATAACTTTGAGAAAAATAGCAGACGACAATTTTAAGCAGACGATATTGCAGCAGTTTAAGCGTAAGACATAATTGTCCTGTTTAGGGAAACTGTGGCAAGGGTCGCTGTAAGGAGGGAGTCGCTGTTGGGAGGGCCGTTGTAGAGAGGGAGCACTGTATGTAACCAATCTGTCTGGATCCTGATTATATGACGATTGACACAGCATCTTATCTGAAAAGAAACTGTGAGCAAATTCCAATCACTTCGCGATCGGTAGCACTTAACCCTCTCACTCTCAATGACGTCATAGAGCGCATTTGCAAACAGTTGCGCGGGGTCTGATCAGGATAAAAACTGTTTGTCACTTGTTTTGAAATAACGTGAGTTATACTGCCTTAAAATTTACCTTGAAACGATAGTGCAAACAACAATATTGAAGCAGGCGTCAATATGGCGGTGAAGGTGTAAAAACCTCACGATGAATTTGATCATGAAAGGATTAAGCAATATCTTTTAATGACGAGGGGGTTCTTTTATCGCGTATACTAGCATTCTTATATTCTTCGACAAGGGAAGAACGTTTCTCTTCACCAATAAACACGCATATGCCTTAACCCTTACATACACTTTGAACAACATTAATGTGTTACAGTGGAGAAAATGTTATTCTTTCCCGTTTAAACGCAAACGAAACGCAAACGCACTGCAAACTAATAAAAAAATTTACAACTTCTTGACAATTCTGATTGTTGATTTTGACTTGGACAGCAAACAGTTTGGAGCCTGATCAGACGCCGGGTCACCCGGCGTCTGGTCTGGCTCCAAACTGTTTGCATGGGAAATAATATATTTAGCGGAAACGCGTTCATTGGGAAAGAATAACGTTTTCTCCACTGTACTCGGCGTACTTAGTTTAGAATAAGACTTTCTGTTTAAAATAAAATGCATTTGAATGATTTTTTTAGCTCTTGTAGGATCCAGCATGCCGGGACGGACATTGAATCTTAAAATACATCGCTTAACCGATTGAGCTAAGCGGGCTATTCATTTAAACGGCGATCCATCTAAACTCTTTCTCTCTATAGCGAGGGAGTATATGTTTTTGTTTTTGTTTATGCTTCAGCATGCGCAAACGGTTTCAATTGAGTCGAAAACGGAGTCAAAATGGATTCATTGCGTCTACAGGCGGAAGAGGAAAAGCGCTGGAAGATATCTAAAAGACTAAGATTTTATTACCTTTCTTTAGGATGCTTTTAGACTGATCATACTTTACTTATGCCATGTGTATGATAATGCTACACGTTTGCTTTTATTTGAGTATTTTCTTTTAATTTTGCAAATACATCATTTGTTTGCGAGTCGCTTTAAACAAAAAGTATTTACATAATTATGATAACGAGGAATGATTTCAATTGTGTTAACTCTTTATAAAACATATTTTAGACTTTGGCTTTCTATGTTAAGTCGTCCGCAAAATCAAATTGTCTTCTGCTAGATCTACCATTCTTCAGAGCTAAAACTATCAGATTTTCCAACATCGCTACTTAAAATGTAAAGTTGCTCGAATTCCCAGAAAACGTTATTCGTAAAGTCTTTGTTTTCATTATAAAGTATATATCAAATGCATTACTGAGTAAAAAAGAAAAGATTTGATCTTGCCAAGACACCAAATACAGGATCAGACGCCGAATTAAAACATTGTTTTGGTAATCTTAAATGCTTTTCTATCGATTTTAGATGTCGTTATTTGCCCACTTCGTGTGCTTACCAAACTTTTAACCATTTTATTTTTTGTGTAAAATAAATCAAATATGTCAAGATGACAAGCGAGTTATGTGAAAATAAAGCTGTACAAACATTAATCAAGCCTGGCAAATATTAAACAAGAGCAAATTGAAACCAATATTTGTTACGTCTAGTGAACCTAAGCAGACAATACTATTTGATGACCCTGTATATATTTACGTCTTCTGGGACTATTCGAACAAAATCAGTTGATATTTCGCAGCTACAGCGCTCCCTCCCCAATCGGCCCTCCCAACAACGACTCCTTCCTAACAACGACCCTTGTCGCAGTTCCCTAAACAAGACAGTTATGTCTAAAGCTGTAACTGCTGCAATATCGTGTGCTTAAAATTGTCGTCTGCTGTTTTTCCCAAAATTACATAATGGACATGTTGACATACCCCAAATCAGACGCCATGTAAGCTAATTTCACTCCCTATAACGACTCATTCCGAACAACGCACACAATCTTTGTGTCCTATTTGGTGACGTTGTAGAGAGGGAGCGCTGTAATAAACTTCTCATGTTCTATCTTACATCACACTGTCTAAAGACTTTAAAGAACATGACTTCAGTAAACGTGTTTAAAACACCACTTACAAAAACTGCATCTCTACAATCCATGATAGAAAATAAATAGACTTGAATCTTATCTTCTTTACAGTGCTTCCTCTCTATAACGACACCCAATTGGAGACTTAGATTGTGGGTGTTGTTCGGAGGGAGTCGTTATAGGGAGGAAAAATTAAGACTTGACTTACATTTGCAAACAGCTTGAATCCAGATCAGACGCCGCGTTACACGGCGTCTGATCTTGAGCCAAGCTGTTTGTCACTTGTCATAATATTTATTCTATAAAAATGCCTACTTATATGTTACTTTGAGATATTCTACGATATTGCAGCAGTAAAAGCGTTACACAATTTTACTGGTTAGGGAAATGCGGCAAGGGTCGTTGTAAGAAGGGGTCGTTGTTAAGAGGGCATAACGCGGCGTCTGATCTGGAACCAAGCCGTTTGTCACTCGACATCATATTTATTCTATAAAAATGCCTTCTTATATGTAACTTGAGATATTTTACGATATTGAAGCAGTAAAAGCGTTAGACAATTTTGTTGTTAGGGGAAAGGCGACAAGGGTCGTTGTAAGGTGGGGGTCGTTGGGAGGGAACACTGTATAGTCATGACATCGCTCTTCACAGTGGGGGTTATTACATACGTACGAGTAATAATCGTAATAAGGGACGAAGCAATGGATATAGACATATGCAACTTGAAAATAAAAGTACAGTACTCCAAACAATGGACATCTGAACAACGATTCCCTCCTTTCAACAACGCTTGCCACTGTTTCTTAAACAAGACAATTATGTCTAACCTTTCCACGGCTGCAATATCGTCTTCTTAAAATTGTCGTCTGCTGTTTTTCGCAAAGCCATATATTTGACATTTTGACAGTAAGATACATAATGACGAGTGACAAACAGCTTAAATCCAAAGACAGGTGGCGAAGCAGTTGCAAGATGTCAGGGTAATTTGAGGAGCAGACATGAGTAAAATAACCATACTATTATCATAGCCAAGCTGAAACTGGCGTTGAAAAAGTAAACGAGGTGAACAAGAACATTTACTGCTGGATATTGCAAAAGGGTGAGAAGAAGCTTCCAAGCAGAATTGCAGAACATGTTGAACTTAGTAAATGACCATCTGGAAGTGGAAATCGATAACTTCAAGCAGGGGATTCCTTGGCCTGGAGAAAAGTAGGAAGCAACATTAAATATAAGAACAGACGTGGAAAAAGACGTAAGAAAGGGGCTATTCTACATACTAAATATTCTACGTAAACGCGTGAAGAAATAGCTAAATTACACCCATGAAGCACTTGGCAAAGATGTGAAGAGGCATGAAAAGGCATGAAAAAAGAACAACATAAGACTATCTGACCACAGAAGCTGAAGAAGCAGTTATACCAGAATATTTTGTATTCAAACACTATATAGTCTACAAATTTTAATGGTTTTAGTTTACACTTGTTTAATTATGGGTGAAACTTAACGGTAAAAAAAACTATCAAAACCATTAACTAAGTACAGTTCGTTTTTGCAGGTGGGCGTATAATGTACTGTTTGCGGTACTTTTGTTAACTATAAAAATGCTTTGTAATTGCCATATACAATAGTTGTAATCTACAACAAACCTAAAGCATGTACACTATACAGAATGATATCCTTAACTAACAAAGTATTTTGAATTTCATATTGTAATCAAAATTATAATGGAACTTTTGATGCACATTTTCTTTAACTCCCTGTCCGTCAGTCCGTTAGTCAGTCAGTCCGTCCGTCCGTCCGTGAGTCAGTCTGTCACACTTTTTTGTCCGCTCTCTAACTCGAGTAATTTTTTATCCAATCTTCACCAAACTGGCTAATAAAGTGTATAGGTTTAAAATCTAGACCAAGTTCGATTACTACCCAAATCGCATAAGGCATGTTGGAGTTATTGTCCTTGAATTATTATAAAATGGCTGTTTCATCCTTGTCCGCTCTCTAACACACACAGTTTTTACCGGAAGTTCACCAAACTTGCTGGAAATGTTTATTGGTATAAAATCTAGGCCAAGTTCAATAACTATCCGAATCGCACAAGGCATGTCAGAATTATTGCCCTTGAATTATTAATAACTGACTATTTAAGCTTTGATTGCTCTCTAACACAAACACTTTTAATCGGATCTTCACCAAACTTTATGAAAATATTATTGGAATAATATCTAGTCTGAAAGACAATGGCATGGCTTTTATTTTCAAATATCTGTTTACCTTGAAGTGTATGAAAATAAGTATTAAGAACTTAGTACGACGAATAAGAATGTTCATGTTTCAATCCTGTTGTTAAGTTAAAGTGGGAAGACATATTAAAGAGACTCGCAACCAGATTTAGCATAAAAACTAGTAATTTGTAAATATATGTCAAACGCTTATATAAACATGTAAATATTAGTATAGGATATGTTTAAAAATGCATTTAAATAAAAAAAGTATTAAGCTCTGGTATGATTCGAACCCGGGACCCAGCATGCGGGGAAAGATACTGATAATAAGACTACGCATTACCAGCCTGAGCTAACCGGGCTATTCATATATCGGCGACCAATTTAACCTTTTTCAGTGTGTAGCGATGGAGAATACACGTTACGTTCCTGTTTATGTCTGAGTACGTGATCAATTTCTGTTGCGTCGAAAGACGCAATGGATGAAGCGATGGAAAATATCTAAAACAAAAAAACAAAAAAAAACACCTAAGATTTGAAGACTTTTTTGGGGGTGTTTAGACTGAAAATATTTTTCTAATGTAAGATGCACGATAATGCTACACAGTTGCTTTTATTTGACCATTTTCTTTTGTTTTTGCAAATACACTATTTGGTTGCGAGTCGCTTTAATATTCGCAATATATGCGTTTGCTCTTAAACAGTACTGTCCATACTTCATTGCAAACATTTTTTGAAGTAGAGTAACGCGGTGTCGTAAAGGCTCCAAACATTTTAACGTAGGTTTTATTAATTTAACAAAATTTGAAAAAAACACTGGCATTTTCTACATTTTATTGTACTGGTTGTCCGTTCGTTTAAATAAGGAAATAATAACCTCTTCTTACAGTGGCTGGTCCCCGTCTTTCAGATGTTGTGCTGTTCGTTAGAGTAATATTATTTTATACAATGATGAAAAAATGACAAACGAGTTTCTGAGTGATTTTCCATTTATTTTGTGTAAATCTTATTTGACAACTCTGTTAGAAATAATTCGACGTGTGACTTAATTAGACAGGCACCTCGGTATTATTGGCATTAGTTCCTGTGCTATGTAATTTCTTTCTTTTAAGATGTAAATTGGATCAATGTACAGTCGAACTTCGATATCTCGAACTCGCTTAACTCGAGCTATCCGATAGTTCGACACATGAACTGCATTATTTCATGCTCGGTTCAGTCTTACATACCCATATTTCAAAGTTAAAACGTGGCTTAGTCACGTTTTAGCTTTGAAATACGGGTATGTTCGACTTAACCGAGTTCGAGATATCGAAGTTTGACTGTACATGTTGTCAGTAGTTAATGAGTATGGTGCTCGTGTTATTAAAGAAACGGATACTATTGAAGCCAACCCCCTCATGTTGCATCCATACAGTCTCATGCAAACTATGGTTTAAATCATTATAAATTACGTTGTTGTAAGAATTAAAATTATATTGAAGCAACAGACGGTTTGAATAATTCCTATTCTTGTGGTCGCAATATTTGAAAACAATGTATCATAGTATGATGCAATATATATAGTTGTTTAATAGATTCTGAATGGCAGTAGTATGACATATTTCTTACACGCATTATTTAGAGTACCGTTCCTTGTCGTTTGGTAATGCGACATAAACATAAACTCTGCCATTAATATCTACTATTTTATATCAGCTATCTATTTTTAACGTTAATGTCAAGATAAGATAAGAGTATATAAGTTTTGATTTGAGCCAGCAACACATACACAAATAACATAAGAGCCTATATAACCGACTATATAACAAATGCAGGGCTACCATAAGTTGCTCATAAAATTTCTAAGATTTCAAAATTTTCAAGGCGATTTTAACCCTTTAGCTGCCAGGTTCTATAATACTATCATAATTATGTAAACAGTTAAGATCCAGATCAGACACCGCGTCATGCGGCGTCTAATCTGGATCCAAACTATTTGACAATCGAATCCGGAGAAATTTAAAAAAAAAAATCCGAAGATTCCGGAAAAATCCGGAGATATGGAAGCCCTGCAAATGTATGCAAACAAACGTTAAACGGCTACAAATAAGAACATAAATAAAATATACAATTTAGCCTATGAGAAAGCTGCTAATCCTGTCATTATAATAACCATTAAAGCTTTTAGATTTAAATGTTTTGTTCATAAAATCAGCGATCAGCATTATTTAAATAGAAATGGATGTTCAGAATTAGCATTTTCTCTGATAGGAGCATTTGTTAAATACAACTAAAATCAATTTTAACACAGATAAAATAAATTAAATGTATTCAGAATGCTTAACATTACTAAAAACAAGATAGAGCTTATTAACCATTGGTGTTGCAGTAAGATGTCACATCATGGACCTGTTTCATGTACCATCATTATGAAACACTCAATACATGTAACACTTATTTAAGATTTCATATCACAGTTTGGTTGTTTTTAACCAAATTTCTCAACATCTAAGAAAATCAGAATACTAGTGTGTACAGTCAGGATCTTGCTAAGGCAAAATAAAAAAATCCCTCTGTTTCCGGTAACTCGACCGACCCTAGTTTTCCCTCCGACCCTAAACTTTTCTTTTCATTTTTTGAAAAATGTATCGGTGAATGTCGGTCACTTTTGTGGCGCATGAGTGTAATAGAACTATTATCCACTTAAGGGTGTATCCAACCCATAAGCGATTTTTTCAAAGTATCAAACTTTTTTTCTATCATTGGTTTTTTGGTAGAGCTATTTATGATGAATGAAAAAATGGGGAAACAAATATGGTGGTGTCCTTTTCTTAAGCTACAGCGATTTGAAAAAGGTATGTCAAATTTGGACTTTTTTTCTCAAATTTTACCCATTCAGAGTACAAGCTTCAGTAAAATCTATTTCAAAACAAAACAAACTTGCTAATTTGGGTTTTCATTATTTATTTCATGTCTATGGTGGTATTTTCACATATAGAAACCAAATTTAGACAAAGCAGGCACTAGGTTTGAACAATATGGATCCTCGAATATCAAAAATATGCTTTTTATAGGGCATGATTTTATTAGATTTTTTATTTTATGAAAAAAAAGTAAAAAAGTTTGAAAATGAAATAGTTCTAGTATTAAACTTTTTCTTATAGTCTACCAAATGAAAGCCAATGCTAAGGCAGTTCAAAATATGAAAAGAAATTGAAAGGTCAGTGTTGAATAGTTTGAGTTATTAAAGTAAAAAGAGTTATCTCCCCTTACAAAATTTACAAAAAAGTACCATATCGATGATATTTAGAGCTTTATAAATTTCACATTTGGTGCCTTTTTTTTCTTAAATTAGTTTTCGTATGAAGAAATACTACCATAGATGGGAAATAAATAACACAAAACCAAATTATAATAAAAAAATTTCATTTAAAATGGATTTTATTGAAGCGGGCTATTTGAAAAGGACAAAATAAGAGAAAGTGGGTGGGGTAAATTTTACATGGCCATGGAGCAACTTGTTGTTCACCAAAATGTACACTTTTTCTAATTTTCATTCATCTTAAATAGCTCTTCAATACAAAACCATCATAAAGTGTTTTCATATACTTTGAAAATTTCTTAAATTCATGACATTAATACACCCTTAATTGTTTAAAAAGCAACTTTAAAGTCGTTTAAGTGTTTTAAAAATTGATTTTTAAATAAGATTAAGTAGGCATCTAAGTGAAATTTTATCTAAATCTGTCATAAAGTACCTTCTTTGCAGATATGATATGCTAGTATTAACCCTTGACACATTCAACATACAGGCAACACATTTTATTGATACAAATGATATGCATACAACACATTTCAAAACCCTTCTGATCTTAGATCTACACTGTTTGCAGAAAATAAAATAGTTATGTCGAATTACAAACGGTTTAGGACCACTTTAGACGCTGATATGATTAACACTTCATATCATCGGGCTCTGCACTGTTTGCTGTTACAATTCCATAAAAAGAATAATATCCCACTAGCATATGAGGAATACAAGCGGACTGCGGCAAGCTTTAACCCATTATCTCATAGCCTGTTTCCTGTATTAAAGCTAGGTGACCATCTGAATCAGGTCGAAAGTAAAGCAGAATGTGCCTTAAGGCACATTCTGCTTTACTTATAATCCACTTTAAGCAGTCATCTGATAGGATCTAAAAGAATTCATATTCATGTCTAATGAAAGGAACTAATTTCTACAGGGAAGGGGATAATCTCAAGGAGTAAAAAGGTGTATTTTGGGGGAATTGGTTAAATAAACACAAGCAAGCAAACTGCATAAAAGCATGCACAATGTAACAACATTTGCATAATGCACAACACAGGGAAAAGGTAGATAAACTAAACAAGCAACATAATATACAAAAATTAACATCAAAAGCACATTTATAAGCAAGTAAACAGATATACATATTGTAGCAGGGGTCATTTGGGTATGTACAGGTAACTGGTGGATAATCTTCAAGTCCTAAACCGAGTGACCCGGTACATCAGTTGTTATAGTGCTGGCATGGTAAGCCAGATACCCTGGGTTCGAGTCCCGGTCGCCACGAGTTTTTAAATCAGTCCTGTTACAGATTGGTGCCGTGACCATACAATGATTCCATGAGTTAATAAGCTCTATCTTGTTTTTAGAAAACTAAATATCGATAAGGAGAAACGTCACATATTTCAATGGTCTGTGGAAGACAAATATGCCTTATCATATATACAGTAGAACCTCCTTATTACGACCACTAAAAAGAAGGCTAATTGTCTGTATAAACGACAGATAACAGCTTAAAGCAATGTGAAAGTGAAACATAAAGCTCCTGTAGGAGCTTTCTGTTGAGACTGTTTCACTTTCCCATTGCTTTAAGCAGTCACATGTTTTAAACGACTAATATTTGACACAATTTAGTGGTCGTAATAGTGAGGTTCTACTGTACATGTATATGCATTTTCGATTTGTTTGTTTTCGAACGAAAACGTAAGATACTTAAGCAGTGACGAAATACTTAATTGCATTAGCATATTGATTACCAACGGAAAGCATTTGTAGCTGATATATCAGTTACTAAAATCATTTTTTTCTTTAAACTCGTTACCGTATAAAGACGTCTTTTACAGCTTTAATGCATCCTCCACTGATGAAATAGTTCAACTTTATACAGTTATGAATATGTGCTGTGAGAAATATTTTCTATATCCTAACATATGATAGCTTAAAGCAGGCTGAAGTTAAATCATAATGCGCATTTAGACGCAATCTGCTTTACTTTCAACCTGCCTTAAGTGGTAATTTGTCTTTAAGAGATCCCTTGTTTTAAGTGGTAACTTGTCTTCAAAACAAAAGACAGGCTATGAAATTATGGGTTTACGCTTACAAAATACGAGTGTCGTAGATACACTGAATTATTACTGAAGATACATCTAATATGAATAAAATTCAAAAGGTCCTTAATTTGACGGCGTATTTTTTAATGTGCCAAATACAGTGGACAGTATTTTTCTAATAAACGCCCCTGTGTTCAATCGAACACGTCAATTGCAAACTAGTTTTGGCCAGACCGGTTGCCTAGTAACACCGCGATCTGGATTTAAGTTGTGAGAAACTTTAATTATATTGTCTGGAAGACGGTGCAAAAGATCAGTATTGAAGGCCAAAAATATCGAAAGCTATCAATGAACATTTTTCTTAAACTTAACCCAAACTTTGAACATTCACAATTGTCACCTTCCCAACACGAGGTGATGCAACACTTGACCCCTTTTTACCAACAGGCCAGACTTGATCAACAGATACATGTACCACCAATGTCAGGCATACGTGACCATCATTCCATCTTTGTTGACACAGATAAGTGCGCCTCTAGGCGAAAACCAGCCAACAAAAATGACATCAAAAGAAAGTGAATTGACCTGTCAAGCTCAATTACACAAATGATTGTACATCATCAGCTGAAATTAACACCATCTGGGTATTTATTAAACCACTTGTCATCCTATTGTGAACGAGGAGGTGCCATATCATCTAAGTTGCCAGGTGTTCAACCAAGCCTGGATCAACAGAGATATACGTCGTATCTCTCGTTTAAAACGACGTTGGTTTAAGAAAGCAAAAACACAAAAACTCTCCAAAAGACTGGGAAAAGTACAAATCCATCAAAAGAGCGGCTGAAAGATCGTGTAGATCAGCACATGATTCACATGTGGCCAGTACGCTCACTGAGGACCATGCGAACACCAAAGTCCTCTGGCAATACATTAAATCTAGAAAAAAGACAACTTTGGTGTATCTTCTCTGAAGAGGGAAGGCCTAACATACACTTCGGCGAAGCAGGAGGCAGACACCCTAATTCATCAGTTCACATTTGTATTTTCCAAAGATGATGCCACTGCTCGCCCGACCCTTCCAACCAGCACATATTCCTCAGTGTCTAACATCACTGTCAGTGTGAATTGTGTGCTGAAACTCCTACAGAAGCTTCAGCCGCATAAAGCAGCAGGACCAGACAAAATTTCCGCAAAACTTTTGAAAATAGGTGCTACTGAGCTCGTCCTAGGTCTGGCTAAGTTCTTTCAACTATCCATTGATAGGGGGGAAACAATCTGGTTGGAGGACATATCTAGTATCACCAGCCTTCGAAAAGGGTTACAGATCTACAACATTCAACTATCGACCCATATTTCTCACCTCTATAACCTGTTAACTCTTAGAACATATCATCTTCAGTTACATTTTGTCTCACTTTGATTCTTTTAATTTTCTCACTAACTTTCAGCATGGCTTCAGGAAAAAAATCATATGAAACCAAACTAATCTTAACTATCAATGACTAAGCAAGAGGCATAAATGAAAAAAATCAGCAAATGGACGCCATTCTCTTAGACTTCAATAAAGTTTTGACAAAGTCAACCACAACCATCACCTACAAAACTAGAATTCTATGGTGTACGAGGAAACATCCATTCATAGATAGCTGACTTCTTTAAGTGTCGCTCATACCAGGTTGTCCTTGATTGTGCCAGTTCTGATGTGGTACCTGTCACATCTGGAGTTCCACAGGGTACTGTGCTAGGACCCTTCCTCTTTCTTGCATACATCAATGACCTACCATCTAGAGTCAAGTCTACGGTTCGGCTTTTCGCCGAAATGATTCATGTAACAAATAAAAATAAACCTGTAAACTTTACTTACAGCATCCACAATACACATTTAAAACCTACCAATGCCGCCAAATATCTTGGAGTTTCATTCACATCTGTTCTTAGCTAAAAACGCATACAGAAAATGTGCAAACAGTACAATGTCCTTTATCAGAAGAAAAATCAGCTCAAGCCCACAAAAGATATCTTCGGCCAATAGTGGCCAACTATGGAATATTCCTCCCCACATGCAGACACACATATAAACAAGATTGAGATGATCCAGCGCAGAGCAGCCAGTTTTGTCAAGCGAAATTATCAACGCACCAGCTCAGTAACATCCATGATTGAAGAGCTCAAACAGACAGGACACCCTACAGTACAGACGAAATGTAACCAGAGTCAACATGTTTTTCAAGAGCATCCACAACATGGTATACTTCAGTTCAGACCCTGCACTCCGCCCCTCTAGACCATATAGAAACCACAACCAGGCTTTAAAGCAGCCATGACAAGTGTCCAAAACCTGTAAATGAGCCGTTCGTTTTTACTCTGTTTTTAACTGTACAACGAGACTTAACAGCACTACTAGTGCTTCTTTTAACTGGCTTTTAGTATTAATGATGGCTATTTTAACCATAGCGCGAGTATACTCTATGCAGAGTGATGCGAATAATAAAGATGATGATGATGAATACAGTTATTTCTTATAACTATTGCAGACGTTTAAATATTGCAGAAGGCAATCGGAAAGCGTACAGAGAGTTAAAACTATCATTACCGTGTCAGGTTTATTTCGTATAACACATTTGTTCGCTCACTCTTCATGTTAGTGATAGTATCCACTGCCTTTTTCAAAAGCCTGCGAATAGGATATGATAAATCTAACCTTTTAACACATAACTCTATGCACAATACGCAAACTAGTCAATATTGATATTGTTTCAGTCGGTTTGGTACATAGCTTACTGGTCAGTGCACGGGGTGCCTTAGATGAGCTTTTGTGATATCCACTGTGTCCGCCGTCCGTCAACAATTGCAAACGACTTCTTCTCTAAACCAAATAGCCTCATTGTAAGCAAACTTTGTCAGGTGCATTCTGTTAATTTAAGCTTTAAAATGAGTGTAGTCATTTTAATATTTTGAATAATAAGTTGATGACGATACTTTGTTTTCATCTCACGGTTAATTTTCCTGCTTCCTGTTTTGAAATGTAAGATGGAAGTGTCTAAAGGTTTGCATCCAGATGAGACGTACTTTTTCTCGCCGTTTTATTTAGCTCCAAACTAGTTGCAAGTTTAATCACAAATCATTACGAATGTTTAAGGACCCTGTAATGTTTCAAACTTTTTGTCGTTTTAAATGAAGAAACCAGATCTTTTGGTAAACAGAGAAATGAGTTTATTTTCCACTGGACCCTTCGCCTTACATTATTTAGAATAATTGTGATTTTATAAGCTGGAAAGGTATGTAGAAGCCATGTATGATTCTTTAATGTCACAATCATTAAACCGTTTCAATCGTTCTCATAACAAATAACATAATTATATACCAAGGTTTTATGCCATATTTGTTTGAGATTCATTGCCGAGTGTTGGTTAAGGAGGTTGTCTGGAAATCGTGTGGGACATTATTGCTCCATAAACTTATTTATCTTTACTTTATACCAGGTATGACCATTTGTAAGGTTGTCACAAACAGGGATTTACTCATTGCAAGTCTGTCTTTATGGGCGAATGTTGCTGCGCAGAGACGCGCAGTGTACTCAGTGGTTATAATAAACCGTACGGACGAAGCATCAATTTAAGTGACTATAAATATTTTGTATTATTGCTCCTTGAACTGTCGGCTTTTGGGCACCGGATTGCAAAACATGTTTAACATACTTTATGCAGTTTAATAATACATAAATTCAATTCTTATCTTTGAAATAATCCAACGCCAGACAGATGTTTGAGTGGAGAATGTTTAACCTTGATTTTACCATATTAGTAATGTAAAACCGAAACTAAAGAATTAAATAGAAGATAATGTTATTTGAGAAAATAATGACGAGAGATTACAGCAATAACAAAACGATTCTCAAGAATATAAACTATGTGATAGGGATGACCTTAACTTTCCAAAAAAGGTTTCCAAGGATATTAATTATGTGACCATCCAACTGTTAAGTTTGGAATAATATATATTTTTGTTAAGAATAGTATTAAAGTGATATAACTACATGTATTCAAACTCCTCGTCACCAATCTAGTGAAATGTCGCCTTCGATATGGTATTAACATGTTTAAATTACTGTACAAACATAGTTTGCCTTGTACCTTAAGAAAAATGAAATGTCAGATTTTATATAGGGGAAAATGGGCAGATATTGATCACACTTGGAGATATTTATTATAACACTTTAGTAAGAACCCTTAAGAACATATTCGACATCAAAGAGATATGCAATATGTATGACTACTCGTACATGCGTAACACAGCAAAACACACTGTTTTTGATTATGTGAAAAAGGAAAAACTATCTAGCTCGCCAAAAGGGTCGTTTAAAACATTGGCCTGGGTACAGTTATTGATGTGTCAACACATGTAGCTATACGATCAATCTTTTTTTCTTCTTATGTTCAATATGCCTTCATATCAAAATAACGTTAACTCGGCATTTTCGCGCCAAAGTGTCAAGTTGATGACGTTAAATGTTTACATTCGAACTTATTTTGTTGCATTTAAATTGATTTTGTTGCATTAAACCGCTTCAGTTATACGGTTATGGCTATTCAGGTCAGCGCACGTACTTTTCGTGTTAACAACCTCAAGTAAGGATTAAAAATATGTATATACCAATTAACTATTTTATCCCTGCTAGCGCAATTCATGTAATATGCCGAACCTTTTTTGTCGTTCATTTTCCTTAAACGACGAAAAAACAATTCATTGCTAAATCATCCAACAGGCAGTTCACATACTTGTCACTGAGCAATACAGATTGACTGTAATTTTTTACTACCAAGTGCCCCAGTTTAATCGTTCTAGATAAAGTCCATTTTGATAATAATTCGCGTAATTAATCGAACCCTCCCGGCAGTATACGGTTTGCTTATGAATATTGATTTATACTGCGTCATCTTACTTTAATTTATTCATGCATGAAGGTCAACGTCTGATAAATCTGTCTGGACTATAAAAACATTGGTCAATAGGGAAACAATATGCAACGGTAAATATTAACACTAGGCAAGTGCCTGTGGCAACTGTAAATATGTCTGGAGACTGGACAACCGAATTGTTTATTCAAGACTTCTTTCTTAATGACATTTCCTGAGCTACTTTCGGTGATAATCCCAATACAGACAGTTCCTTTGCAAAAAACATAATTTTATGCGTATCTGTATTAAAATTACTGTGAATCATTGAAGCATCTCATGTGAGGCCCGCATCTTATATTTGTTAGTGTGGTTAGTAAAACCCATTGAAATATCCCTTGACTGTGAGTATGTAAGGGCCTTTCTAGACAACTTGAGATTGGTGTCATTTGTTGTGCACATTTTGCTACTGCTTTGAATTTAATTCCACGCCTATCGAAAACAATGGGGCGAGTCCATTAAAGGACTGAAGAAATGTCTATAAATGATTACGCTTATCTAAATATTTTTTAGCCTGGCCAGATGCCTAGTGACTGGGCATTCGATCAGGTCCCATACTGTTTGCCTCTCAGAACATGTAATTGTATTTCTCACCCTTTTATTGCATTGCCATTAGTAATGTCTTTCTGATTGTTTATCCTTTTTGTTAGAATGATGAAAAACAGTTAGAAGCAAAAACCATACCTATACGAGATAACAAACAGTAGAGAATCTGTTATTCTTTCCCGTTTAAACGCAAACGTACGCAAACGCAAAGCACTAAAACGTAGAAAAGTACAACTTTTGGACAATTCTGATAATTCATGTTTATCTTGGTGGCAAACAGTTTGGAGCCTGATCAGACGCCGGATTACCCGGCGTCTGATCTGGCTCCAAACTGTTTACACTGCAAAAAATAGTTTTAGTGTAAACGCGTTTATTGGGAAAGAATAACGTTTTCTCCACTGTAACTCAAAACAATATAAGTGTTCTTTTATGTGTAGTTGAGACAAGAAAAGCAGTCGTTTTAAAACGGAACAAGGCGACAAACTTACTTCTAATTTCAAAAGATATTTGTAGCAAATTCCTAATATTGTTATTCTATTTCATTCTTATTATTTCTGAGAAAGTTATTTTCCTCTGGTATGCCTTAAGAACTCACGACTGTCAACACTGACTAATTATATTCAGCGTTAACGACCGCGGGCATGAGAGTAGTAAACACATCTACCAGAAAATATAGTCTAAGTTAAATGTAGTCTTTAGATATAACTGTTAGTTTAAACATATTTTTATTCCCTCAAATATACATGGAATTGGGGTTGGGTCACAAGTTATAACAACATTAGATCCGACCCTCCCCCTACAATGTAAATATACAGTACAGGAACAATGGCATATAGATGAAATATGACGAAATTACTTAACTTTTTTGTTGAAGAAAAAGACTACAGAAGGAAAGAAGAAGGAAAGAGAAAGACTGTCAGAGAAAGAGAGAGAGTGATAGAGAGAGAGAGAGGTGTAGCTAGATATACATTCAATTCATTCATGGTGATCAAGGGACAATCATGGTTTTAATGCTTCAGACCAAATAAATGTGTATTTAGTCATATGGTGTAAGTAATAGATAAAGAATACATGTAAGTGGCATCATGCATATATCCGGTATAACTGTTCCGTAGACATCTAACGAGTTTCAGGGCATACTGTCACGAAATATGCCGAATATAGTAGCAATTAAGGAATAATTCGGGTTTCATACAAAAGAGTGACTAGGGTTATTTTTTCATTCCTCCATGAATACAATAAATGTTCCGAATTATTCCTTACAATTTATTACACTACTGAATTTAAGAAAGTAGTTAAATAGAGAATCTATTAGAAGTGTTCATTATTTAACACTTTTAAAACGTAGGTTGTAGTCCCTCCGCCATATATATATTTTTTGTAGTTACGTCGTCGTCAATGACGTCGTTTGGCGTCCTGCTTCATGCGGCGCTTGTGGAGAGCAGTTGGACTAAGAGAAAGTATTCCCGACAAGGGGTGACTTGATTTTTTTTTTCATTGGGTTATGAATATGAAATTACTGCCAACCACAGCTAACCAAAAGTAATGAAAACAAACAATATTAAATTATTTATAAATAACACACATCCAAGAGAGCTAATGTGTCACAGCTCTTTAAAACTTATTCATAGGAAAAGCTCAGGGCTTATGATACATCGAAAAAATAAAACCTTATCTCCTGTGTTTTCAACCCAACTCTATAAAATTGTAAACTCAAAAAGGTTTTGATGAGGGGTCAAAACAAACGGATTGGGATCAGGATTCAAACTGTTTGCAGCACTTTGACGCGCAATTGAGAGTGAAAGGGTTAATGCTATGATGGTTTGTACGATGTATTGGGAATGTACGTCAAATATTTTACAGTTTTGTTTATTCAAATAAACTCTGCTTGTCAATGTTTCCTGTAATTCTACATTGAATGTCGATTCTGTCTTAGTTCTTATCAGAACAGGAAATGTAAAAGTTAATATCTAATGAATTATTCTGTTTACCAGACAGAAACAAATTGCCCGATCAATTATGCTGAAAATATTTAAAGTACAGTGCCAACAATGACTCCCTCCTTACAACGACCCAGAACAGGACAATTATATCTAACGCTTTTACTGCTGTAATATCGTCTGCTTAAAGGTGTCGTCTTCTGTTTTTCTCAAAGTTACATATTGGACATTTGACAGAAAAAACTAAATGACGAGTGACAAACAGCTTGAATCCAGATCAGACGCCGCGTAACGCGGCGTCTGATCTGGATTCAAGCTGTTTGCAATTGTAAGCCAATTTTCCTCCCCATAACGACTCCCTCCGAACATCTCACACAATGTGTGTCTCCCATTGGGTGTCGTTATAGAGAGGGAATGCTGTACATTCAAGTCCAGTGATATCTGAACTGAGGTCGACATTGATTTTGAAAATTAAATTAAAATTATTTTAATGAAAAAATTAGCTGATAAGCAAAACGAATAATTGAATAGATGTACGATTAAAATGTTTTCTTTTACGAATTACAATACACAACAGAGGGACACGCATTTGACTACAACTTGGTGAGACATTTCTGTCTGAAACTCAATCACATAATAAATCTGTGTTACTTATTAATTATCTAAACAATATATGTCTTCATTTTTTTAAATGCATGCTGTGGTATCAAATTAAAACCCACTATATTACTATTTGTTAAGTAACAGTAATACATGATGAATAAACTTGTTAAGTAACGTGAAAGAAAATGTCTTACTCCCGATGGAAAACGCCTAGCGCGTGTTTAGAGAGTTGTTGGCGTTCCCTTTGAAATGTGTACATTTGAGTAAATGGGATACAGTGACAATTCCAAGTTCAAAATTTGACTCGATTGTCATTCGTGCTGTTTCTACTATATTCTTCAGAGCAGACGTGCTGTAGCGTGTTCAATAACCATTGTTTGCTGTTCAGGTTAGCAGTTTGTACCCCGTGTGTAGCGTGAAGAGTACAGTAGATAAAACGTTTTCTTTCCAAATAGCCCCGGTTACGCTTAAACTATTGTTTTCATTGCAAACAGTTTGGAGCCAGATTAGACGCCAAACTGTTTGCCACTCATATTAAAACTGGTAGTCTGAATTGTCAAAATGTTGTCATGTTTTATATTTCATTGCAATGCGTTTGCGTTTGAACGAAAGAATTCCGTTTTCTCCACTGTATTTCAGACCGGTGGCCAACTCACAATCGATGGCCATCGACGGCCATCGATTTCTTTACTGAACTCATCACTTGTTCAGGTGAATCCGGTACCCTTTCCCTAACAATTGTGCCTGAACACGCTCCTGTACTTCTCAACATACCTGCTATTACGGTGATTCCTCTCTACAACAACACCCAGTGTGAGACAAAGATGGCGTGTGTTGTTCGGAGGGAGTTGTTATAGGCAGATAAAATTGAAAGACTTAGAATATTGGGCACGACTTGACTTACATTTGCAAGCAGCTTAAATCCAGCATTACGCAGCGTCTGATCTGGAGTCAAACTGTCTACCACTCGTGATTAAACATTTTTTGTCAAAATAGGCAATATCTATAACTTTGAGAAAAACAGCAGACGATATTGCAGCAGCAAAACAGCTAAACAATTTTCTTGTTTGCGGAAAAGCGACAAACATCGCTGACAGGAGGGAGTCGTTGTTCGGAAGGCCGTTGTAGGGACGGAACACTGTAATTGAATATATTCATTGTAAATGTTAATAGCAGGGGCCCGTTTTACTAAACTACTTACGCAAAATTTGTGCGTAAGTCAAAATTTTAAATTTTAGTTTATATTTGTCATTATCACTTGCTACAAACAGTAAATAGCCAGATCAGAGAACGCGCTTTTAGCGCGTCCTCTGCTCTGGCTATTTGCTGTTTGCAAACGTTTATGATCGAAAAATAAGAGTTAAACGATTTTGACCTACGCAAAATTTTTGCGTAAGTTGTTTAGTAAAACGGGCCCCAGGTGGCTAGATTATAGAAAACAGAAAGCTAACCTGAACACACATGTTTGATATACATGTCGACGATTTGCACTTTGCCTAGGGATTTAATGGTTTGTCCTAATTGTCACAGTGCTTTGTATTCAAACAAATCGGATTTGATGTCGCGTCTTCAAAAGAATGCATTTAATCATCACTCGCATTGTTCAGGCAAATCATAAGTCTCGGATTACAAGCCATTAGTAGTCTCGAGAGATTTTCCCTGTTTAGGATTGACCCAGTTATGTGCTAATCGTAATGTGGTATTCAATTGGCACATTGTCGCAAATTGTAGTTTATCTTGAAGTAATGATTAACCCTTTCATGATCATATTATTCGGGATATTTTTACCTCTTCACCGCTTTTTTGTCGTATGGTTCAGTATTATTTTCTGCAAGACACGTTTCAAAGTTATATTTAAGGTTGTATGACTTCGGATAGAGTGTCAGACACTTTGGGTCCTGATCAGACGCCGCGTTACGCGGCGTCTGATCAGAACCGTTCGGTTTGCAAACGCGCTTTAAGGCGTCATTGAGAGTGAAAGGGTTAATAGCTATCAGAAATTAGTAAGAATTATAACCCTTAGTTAGCATTAACCCTTTCATGATCAAATTTATCGTGAGTTTTTTACCCCTTCACCGCCATATAGTCGTCTGCTTTAAATATTATTGTCTGCAATTTCGTTTCAAAGTTAGATTTAAGGCAGAATAACTGACGTAATTTCAAAATATATGCTTTACATCTTATTTTGAAACGATATTGCAGATAACAATATTGAAGCAGACACCAATATGGCAGTGAAGGAGTAAAAACTTTACTAAATATATGATCATGAAAGGGTTAACATTGGACATCATTGTTATATCACAAACGTGTTTATTGGGAATGAATAATGTCTTCCGTCGCTGTACATATAGCAACTCTTTGACTATTCATATTGGATGTAGTGTAGAGAGGCCCCTTCTGTTTATATGTATCTAATGTTAACCCCTTCACTGTCTTACCCCGAGCGCAATGGCTATTTGCAAACAGTTTGAATTCTGATCAGACGTCGCGTAACACGGCGTCTGAACAGAATCGAAACTGTTTGCCACTCTTTACAACATTTCTTAAGACAAAATACCTAAAAATTAACTTTGAAAAATAAAAGCAGACGACAAGTGTTTAAAATTAAAGACGTCACGGCAGTGAAGGGGTTACATCAAAGCCGTGCTGGCGATGAGCTGTTCACGATTTTTAAGCACATAGTACTAATATCAGCTAATGTGATCGCCCCGTGTCCGTCGTAGTACGTCCGACGTTTTCTTTTTTTCTTTTCTTTCTTTTTTTTGGGGGGGGGGGGTGTTGTTGTTTTTTAATATCAATATATAGCTCATAATTTAAAAAAACCCGATAAATTAACTTTAAAATTAACAAAAAACGACGCAGGCAACAGGGTGACGATACAAGCTCGACCTTTCGAAAAATTGAGCTGAACAAGGTTAAGAAACAAGACCGTTAGTAAACATGCTAATAAAAAGTTTGCAAAACGTGCGCTGACGTATTCAACACATCAGTATCGCTATGAAAAATATAAGCATAAAAATATTGTTTTTTCTTTCTTTTTTCCAAACGTTTGGAGTACGCTGACGATCTTTTATACTGTTATGATGGTAACTTTTGTTCAACACGAAGAGTAGATGTTATTTAGTTGATATCATACACTGTGAAGAATTTAACCAGATGCCATGTTGTTAAGATTTCATTCAGCAGAGTCAGCACTATTCTGTCTACAGTAGTACAGCTATTGTAAAGTCTGATTGGATGTGGCGATGGTTGTGTTAAATGGACTGATTTTATCCCAAGATTAGTATACTCGTCCTTGTAACGGACCTAAAGGAGGTCTCCTATCAAAGTCTCTACTTTGCTCAGATTGCAAAATATCGTAAATACAACCCTTAACCCCTTCCCTTCCTTACCCCGAGTACGATTGTTATTTGCAAACAGTTTGAATCCTGATCAGACGCCGCGTCACGCGGCGTCTGATCAGGATTCAAACTGTTTGACACTCATTTCAATATTTCTAAACAATTTACTAAAAATTAAATTTGAGAAATAAAAGCAGACGACAATTGTTTCAAATTGATGACGTCACGACAGTGAAGGGGTTAATATACAAAAAATGTTATATACTTTATTGGAAACTCGTTTTTATATTAAAAGTTTCACCCTACTCGGCATTGTAACGGACCTAAAGGAGTTCTCCTATCAGAGTCTCTTCTTTCTCCCAGTTTGCAAAAAATCGTAAATACAATCCTCAATCTTCAAAAAGGGTGATATACTTTATTGGAAACTGGTTTTTATATTAAAAGGTTTACCCTTTAGGTCGACATTTGTCATTGACGCTGTTCATGTGTACATATGGCAACTGTACTACAGCCATCAGACTGTATAGACTTCATTCCCTGGCATAGCGGCATACAAATAGTATTGAAGTAGCAACCATAGAGATATTCCCATGAGAAAAAAGATCCGATAGATTAATTTAGTGTTGCTTGTTATAGCTTGTTATAAGTGGAAATTCATCGATTAAATAGCAATGGAAATCCAAATGCCAGTGGTGAACCTAGACGGGATGAATATGGTTATCTTTATGTTTGTGAAAAGCGTATCGGATAGTAATTGACAACATTCTGAAAAAGCAATTGCACCTGACACAAAGTAACTGTATTTTTAATGTAAGATTAATTCCAAGGTAAAGATGAAAAGAAACACCATAACAACACTTCAAACTCTCAGATAAATGGTTCTTAATGATTTTAGCGTTTCACTTCTACGTGAAATTACATAACAAATGCTTTTAAACTTCTGAAACCAATAGTGTTATGCAGTGTTTTTGATTATCTGTAACTAAAAACTATAATAGCTGACGGCTGAAAATAAAATGCCAATGTGTCCGTAGGTATGCGGGGTCACAGGAGGATATTTCAGAAACCAGCATTTCTTCTCAAATGTTCGAAAACACAAAGACATAAAAAACATATCTGTCTTTATACCCTCGATTTAAAAACATTTCATCGACAAAAGCGTCAACTTAGTTTATGTTAGTGTAAATGGGCCATGCCATGAGAACACCTGACTTGTTGCATTGCAAACTGTGTAGATAAGGCCAGCCGCGACGTCTTTAACCCTTTCCCTGATAGAAGCGCCTTATAGCGTGTTTAGTATATTCTTCCGCTGAAGGAAATAGTTCCAATTTATAAAACCATGATTACAAATCATTAGAAATATATTCTATATTCTAGCAGATTGTAGCTTAAAGCAGGCTGAAAGTGAAGCAGAATGCGCCATATGGCGCATTCTGCTTTACTTTCAACCTGCTTTAAGACTTCACCTATCTTCAAAACTAGAAACATGTTATGGGGTAAAGGGTTAACTCCGTGGGTGATCTTGATATTCACTGTTTGACACCCACATGCACAGCATAGGGGAGGGCCGTAACTAATGTTGGTAGAACTTGTGACTCGACCCGATTTCATGAATTTGAAATAAAATATGGTTAAACTAAACTAAACTATGCACAGCTTAATCTTTGTATGTAGCTGTATTATATACGGTATTGGGCGGTGAAGACCAAACTCAGATACGAAGCCTTGGATGGCAGCGGTGCTTGGTCTGTAAATGTTTCAATGCAATAAGGCAGGTGTTGTCATGACATGAGTCAAATTTAAACTAAGCTATCCTAAAACGATAATTCTACGGTTTGGACCCTACTCAGACGTTATTGTCAGCCACAATCGCTAAAAGACGGTTTAGCAATATATTTCAATGTCACTTACTGATACACATCCATAGACGTACCAGTATTTTAGTATTATCTTATAGACAGAAAGTTCCTGACTAGATTGTAAATAAAATTTATCCAATCAACAGGGCACATTTGATAAAGTACATCGTGGTGTCTATGCTAATCGTATGTATTTTGATTAATGACTTCAATGACGTGAATCTCCCTTACCCACAATCACGTTTTGTATCGTCATCTTCAAACATTGTCTCTTCTGCAACAATTTCCAAGACCTTAAGTATCTTCATTTTTATTCAGAAAATTGATTTATCTTACCGTAAAAATGAATCTACACTTTTGGTATCAGTTATCAAAATTTCGCCCGATCCCAGCAAACATTGCCAGACTAGACCGACAACCCTGACGTATCTAAATGTATTGAATCAAGACGAGAAACCGAATGTATAGGAGTCTACAGGGCTGCCATTTCTCCGGATTTGTTCCCTGTAAATGGTAGCTTAAAGCAGGCTGAAAGTAAATCAGAATGCGCCCTAAGGCGCATTCTGCTTTACTTACAGCCTGCTTTAAGTAGTCGTACGTCAACAAAACAAGAAAAGGGATATGGGGTAAAGGTACGATTTGTAAAATAGCACTTGAAAAATGCAATTTTGTAAATCTGAGGATTTTTCATGTCAACTTATGTCAACCCTGAGTCTAATTATTATACAAATTGCTTGACATTCGCAATGATGTCTTGTCGGTTAAGCCCCTAAATTTTATATCTAAGAATAAACAAGCACATCATTTTAAGAATTAAGTAAACAAAATATTAACTATGATGAAGTTTTGGTAGTACCGACTAGTTTTTCTCCAGACATGTTTGCCGTCACTTGCACTACATTTCGCATGATTTAAACGTTAATACCAAACAAGATCACAAGTTGTTTTAAATGCTTTTGAAGCAGAATTGTTTTTTCAGAGGGTTGGATCATGTTTAACGAGACGTTGGACACAAAGAACAGGGTACCACGCACGACTTCACAATTCCATTAATATTGCTTCACATCTGTAAAATCAATGTTCCTCGAAATGGAAGGAATTTCCAGAAAACCGTATTGGTAAATATTATAGTAATTACTTGTAATTTCTGAAAATAAGATTTTGGGCGTGCCAAAAATCAAGCACTTAGATCCTAGCCAGACGGCGTGTGAACAGGTTTGTTATTTATTTCATATTATATTATACTGTATTTTACTATATAAAACTATACTATACCGCAGCAAGTATTGTAAATGAAATGACTGAAAGCTTAACATCTAAAGTCCATTAAAACATACTATTGACCCTTATGACTACAAAATACTATTGGCCTGCTAGAAAACATGTTGACCTCCGATCAGGTTGAAGTCGGGTCGATCTGTAAAAGGAGTCAAAACCGACAGTTCACGAAAGTTTAAGGACAAAATAGCGTCAGATTAGACTACGTTAAAGTTTACAACTTAATATTTACATTCGCTCTGTATAACTCTAAGGGAAAAGTGAGGTTCAATTTTCAGCGAACTCTCACTTCAGGTCTGTTTCTAACTAGTTTTAAAAATCTTCCATACGGCAGAGAGATACAGACCAAGTTAGAATCTACTTTAAGATTATCCGTTTAGGTATCTCGAAATCCCTATTTAATGTCGGACACGTTAAATTAAAATCAAATTGCGATAAAAAGAAATCTAAAGGGATATTATCATAGTGCGCTCCGTCATTAAAGCTGTACGCTTTCTCTCCCTTGAAAATCCGGGGGAGGGGCTTTCTATTTATAGATTCGACAAGTTATCTTCTAGCTACGGTTTGAAATTGTTCACCAGAATTACGTAGGAAAGTCGCTCGAACATTAAGCAAAATAATGCATTCACACTTTCTAAATTGGGAACGTTATGTTCCGTTCTGACATATTTAAACTATCCTATGTGTATCGGCCGAAAGTGTTCTAATTAACATATTCTTCGGATAGCGCTGTGTGTACACGCTGTGTAGTCGCATTTCAGCGTTGCTATTCGCGTTGCTATGTGTAAAGCGTGTATAAATCAAGCGCCACCTAATTGTTTAATATGCTTTTCAGTATAAAAAAAAATTTTAGTTTCTTACAAGCGTTCTTACAGCACAGCGAGAAATTTTACCGGGTAAAACCGTGAATTTATTATGCAATTACAGTACATGTAGTTAGGACTACTTTTCACACCATATTTAAAAACTGGAATGGCTATTAAATCGATATTACATCTATGGTATATTCATATACATGAACACAAATCTGGTCAAACTACACATTAAATGGATAAGACAGAAAATAGAAATATAAATATATAAGGAATAAACAACATCTTTTTGCTGCTCATGACGGTATGAATACATTAGTTTCGGGGGAAAGTTTATCGTAAACGCCCTTCGGGCGTTTACGAAACTTACCCCCTGCGAAGCTAATATATTCATAACCGTCATGAACGGAAAAAAGATGTTGTTTATTCCTATAAAGACAACGTTAAAGTTTACTACGGGTAAAACAAAAGGACCATACTTCCCTGAATTGCTCACCAGATAAATTCATAGGCACATAGATCTAGAGTATATATCAAATCAAAATACTTGACAGCGCTGATTATGGTATCAAACTTAAATAAATAAAGATGTATGGAATGTAAAGAAACCAAGGAAACTAAATATGACAGTTTTCAAACCAATATTTCGTTTTTATGGCTTTTAAATTTCATTAAACAATGTCAAGGAAGCTTTTTCAATCGCCCCTGAGTCGACAAATAAATACGAAATACTCAAGCAGGTAACGCAACACAAACAATACACCCACCTCTCAAGCAGAACACACACACAGTCATACCACAACAAACACACACACACACAACCATTCCTACACTAAATAGAAAACAACACGCAAGACAAACATAAAGCAAAGTGAACATAGGAGCCCGCCTTGGTACGGTCAGTAGCAATCAATAAATAATTATGAACTAACTATTAACAACCACTGGGGGATTAAACCTGGGTTTAGGGGCGCCCAACCTCACTCTTATCTCCTATATTTACCTATTAAGACGAACAGTGTACATAAACAATAAACCCTATTCCACAACCTTACAATCAAAAAGACCGCCAACACAGTAAGTAAATATATGTAAAACATCTAACAAAAATTATATGACAAGATTATTAGTAACACGGGAAAGAATAAAACATTCAAGCCCGTGTTAAAAATAATCCACTATGGCAACGGTCAAATTGTACTCAAGCGACTAGTCTGTAGTTACGAGTAACTGTAAGACATGGAAGGGTTCAGGGGACGACAAAGAGGGAGAGAAAAAAAACAAAGCACGAAAATCCGACATAACTCTCCCGGTTAAGGACGGCTTTAGAGATACATCATCATGTAGTGCTAAGCCCTGTCTGTCGTCGCACAACCAAAGAGGAAAGCATAGTTATCAAAAGTAGATTGATCGATTACCAAACGTGAAGTGCGCAGCAATATAGTTGGATCATAATCTTTTTTGAGGAAAAATCTAATACGTTTCACAAACAGGTTTTGAAAATGAATATGTGCAAGAATCTTACGAAGTCTGTAAATCACATCACCATAAAACTCCGGATGTGAAATACCTTGCCGCAGAAAAGACTTTAAGTTACATTTATACTTGTTAATGAGAGGAAGATTTCTATAAAAGAATTTAGAAGTTTATGAAATCTGTACCCCTGTTTAAGAAGCTTTTCAGTAATAGTTTTATTATGAATGTGGAAGTCCTCAACAGAGATACAGGCCCTAGCAAAACGAATAAGTTGTGAAATATAAACCCTCTGTGCCGCCGCATTTAAAGCAACATGTCACTTTCCTGGTCTGAAAATTATTCAACAGAAAACAAAGATGATTCTAATGTTATGATGTCGTTCAAAGTTTACTTCAGGATGCAATGGTTATCACTAGAAGTCTTTAATACAGTTCTGAAATTTAAGCGACTTTTCTTTTTTATAGAATTGATAATATCAAACGATATCATTGATGCTTTCTGGAACGGATGAGGGCTGGGTGAATATTTGAACTCGATATTTTCAAAGGTTTGCAACTTACAATTACTTATCACTTTATTCACAAGATTTCATTCGAACAATTATAACCAAGTGGCCGTTTTGTATGTTATACTGTCCAATAAAACAGGCGTTTATGCCAATTATTAATAATAAACTTTCACAAAACATGACTGTGTAATACCGAAAATACATTGTTAAGTTTTTGACAATCCTTCTCAGACCGTCTTTGATTTAGCATTAAAAGCACCACATTCCGTATTGATCGCAAATAAAAGTTATGACAATATAATGACAGATTACTTTGATTCCATTAGCAATAACTGATTATTACCTTGAGGACCAGAAATGATAATGACTATCATTTGAAACGAAGGGACGATCAAATATGAAGGCCATTTTACGTCATAATCTGATATGATATTGCCTGTTTAAGGAATGGTCGTCTTGGAAACATTTCTTTTGTCCTTTCACTGAAGAAACTTGAACTATAGTTATTAAATCCGATTGAAGAAAACCAGTTAAATACGTAAAGTGGTAAATCGACAATTCAAATCATCGAAATCGAGTAAAATAATCAAACCTATGATATGATAAAAATTGTACGGTAGATAAAAATAAACTATTGATTACAATTGCGATTGTGAGCCAATCTGCCGTCTCTCGGATTCTCAAAATGCATAGGAATAAAAAAGACAAAGACTATGTAAGACAAGATCAAATAAATTAAGCAGTAACAATAAATGACTATAAAATTAATGTTATTACAGAAGTATGAATGCAGTAAAACCTGCCATAACGATATCCTGGTAAAAGCGGCCACCTGACTTTAACGGCCAGTTTAATCCCCCGCATTGAATTCATTCTATATTGCCCCTCAAGTAAGCAGTCATCTGCTCAACGCAACCAGTGTTATTAGGATTGGTGGATGGATGTTGGGTTTTACGGGACTGTGACACAGAACAAGCCAGGCTATATGTCGCCGATGAATGATGAGATGATTATGTGGGATGATTTAGAAAGATGCTTTTAATTTATCTCATTCGCTGCGAAGCAGCGTATGGGATCAAACCATAGACCAATCTTCCTTTAAGTTCTTTTCAGCGGGCAAAATCTCAGTCAAAAAGCATCCCCATGACAAATACCCTAGAACCGCTGTACGGTTTGAATGTCGTTTGGGGACGTTATAAAAAGACAATTCATAGCTGTGTTTCAAACTTATTATTTATATATCTATCTGAAATATGACCCAGATATTAAGCCTTTAATCCAGCTGAATTTATATCGGATTTATATATGTAAACTGCGGCAATATATTGCTTTAAAAAGGAGCGGTTAGGTACATGTTTTTCGTTAAGTTTGATTCTGTTTAATATTATGTTCCCTAAGATTTTTGATCGTTGAATAGAATACCAAAGGCATTGAAATAAAACATTTCATAAATACACTCTCCCTTTTCACGGGGGTAAGTGCATACATTATAAGTCGTGCCCATCACGTATATCTAATGAAGCAAATATTTTACATATACAGCGTTAAGGTACACACGTTTAATTAAAATTTTAGCTGGTCTTGTGAGTTTGTTTACCTTTATTGTTTTTTGCACATTGCCGTTGAATAAAGAAATGATTTTGTTTTGTTGATGAATTAGCTATAGACCATGAAAAATATGTTGAATTGTGAGATTTACAGAGAACACGACATTCATTCGCTCGATATAAACGTTGTTGTTCTACCAAATATCCATTGAAAACCGTTTATAATATAATCAAGTGCCCTGTTAATTAGTGTTTGATCGATCTCTTGACTTAATGTCCCATAGACTTGTCGATCAATTTCAAAAACTCATCATGTTCGACATTAAATTGCAATGTGTTTATGTTCAGTTTTGTTTGACGATAATGACACTAGTTGAGAGTACATCACTTATGTTGAGTCGCACACTTTTTGTTTCTCTTTTGCAAAGGAGTCACTTAGTAACGCTTTTCCGTCGACGGCCGAGCCAGACACTGCAATAATATTTGCTTTTTAGTTACGGCGATACATCTGACTTCATGGAAATATTGATAATAATACCATGATGCAAAATATGAATTTTCGCTACTCAATCATACGATATTCCAGCGCAGCAGATTTTATAAAAGACCTAAAATAAATGACTTGCCTTACTTTGATTGATTGAATATATCTGAACGCGAGTACAGCATTTCTTTTCTCTTCTATGGATCAATGAAATTGGTGTTAATCTTAACTTTTCAGGTAGTTTCTATTTTATGTCTCGATCGTATTTTGTACATATAAATCAAATATTGTTTGGTATACCCCGTTCCCTATACTATATGATACTATGCCAAACTCAAATTACTGTTCAATATATAATTATTCTTTATCGAAATTATGTGATATACTTAAAGGTTTTTCTCAGACACAATGAATGAAGGGATTTTGTTTAATTACGCTGCAATATGTCTATAATCTGAATCTACAAAATCAAAGACTGTAATCATCTTTACCGTTTGCAGTTATTTGCATTCATTTATACACGATGCACGAAAAACAGTTTAACGAAACAACTTTTGCACTAAATGTTACATTCTATAGATACAAAGAGATAATATGGACATGGCTGACGAGCCTGCTTGCAGTTGGCTGTGACAAAGGAAAATTCGTTATTATTTCCTGATTCTAAACAACAACATCCATTGCAAATATCTGTCATAGCCAACACTGCTTACTACTCAGATTTAAAAACAATGTAACATTGATAATACTTAGCTATATGTTTTAAGTTTATTTCTTTGCTTTAAGGTTTGCTTAAACGATGAAGGGAAAAGAGTATGTCACGTGATTTGGTCATGTCATTCAGCTTGTGTATGATGTTATAAAGTCTTGTCATTTAACCCTTCACTCGCTTTAAAACGCGTTTGCATAAAGTATGGGCCCTGATAAGACGTCGCTAAACGCGACGTCTGATCAGGACCCAAACTGTTTGATACTCTACTCTACATTTCTTAAGTCATACAACATTATATCTAACTATGAAACGTGTATTGCAGACAACAATAATGAAGCAGACGGCAATAAAGTGGTGAAGAGTTAATAATCTCTCAAAAACATTGATCTTGAAAGGGTTAATACAATGACAGGTCATGGATAGTGAAAACCCAGACAGACAGTTTTCTGAGAGATTGTGAATTTATTTAGTGTAAATCTGATTTGACACTTTTCTTTGAAAGAATTCCATAGTGTGTTAATAAGACATGCACTTGTGTGTGATTTGCAGTAGTTGTCATATGTAGTTATTTTTCACTATGAATTGGACCAATGTTCAATTTGTCAGGAGTTAATGAAAACGGTGTTTATTCCCTTTATCTGTTTCACTGCCATCGTCGCCAAAAGGCGACCTTACAAAAAGTGTCGATCCTGATCAGACACCACGTCTGGTCTACGATCCAAACTGTTTGACACTCATATCGAAATTTCTTCAGTCAAAACAGCCGGAAACTGAATTTAAATAAATTGCAGACCACACCATCACTGCAGGCGATGTTTTGGCGGTAATAGGGTTGAGGCAGACGATAAAACTTGGCGTTAGGTATAATAAGGAAATAACAACATTCTTCGAATCAAATATCGGAGTAAAACAAGGAGACCAGTGCTCTACTATAATGTTTGTTTTTCGTAAATGACATAGTGACTCATTTAAAAAGCAATATTGATGACTTATTCACACTTGATGACGTAAAACTGTTTATCCTCTTATTTGTTGATGACGCTGTACTGTTTGCACACACACCACATGCTCTACAATCATTTCTTAACGACCTACAAATATTCTGCAACACCTGGGGACTTAGGGTAAACACTTAGAAAAAAAAGATTATGATATTTCAGAAAGGCCAACCAACAAAATATAATTTTGAATATAATGATATGGTATTAGAAATAATAGACTCCTTTTAAATATCTTGGGATAAACATGTTCAAAAACGGAACTTGGTTCCGAACACAGAAAAAGTAGCAGAATATTCATTCTTTGCTATGCCTCATCTGTTCATGTAAAAAAAATTGAGCTAATACTATGTATATTCTTACGAAAATTATTATGTGTTCGAAAAAGTAGTAATCTTGAAGGTTGATATGGAGAAAACTTGGTAGATATCCTATGCAAATCTTCAAAAGGATTATAAGGATAACATTTTGGGTTTAAATTATTCAATCTGCAAATAATACACCGGTAAAAATACTATACAATATGTTAAAACAAGACGCAAATAATGGTAACAATTACAGCGGTACAAATTGGGCTTCACGTGTAAAACAAATTCTTCATGAAATAGGCATGTTAACAACATTAAACAACGACTAATAGATTGTTGCAAGCAAAACTGGCATAATAGTATCAACAATTTAAATATTCTATTTTAAGTACAAAGGTAAACTTGAAATTTAAAAATACCTTAGCTGCATAAATAGTAATATATACAGAATCGCCCTTACTAAATTTAGACGTTCTTCTCATTGTTCTCCTTTATTTTGTCATTGGCCGAATATCCACACGTTACGCTTTCTGACAGATCACTTATAGTTAGGTGGAATACATATATTTATCAATTTACTAGAACTCTAGACAGTTAACATATACATCGCTGTAAAGTTTGTTTAATGAAACTTAATTGTTCATGTCAATGCTCTTTATGTATGTATATATTGTTCATGCAAATAGATGGCTATGAATATGCTTATGTTATTAAATGCCGAATAAAAATCTGTATCTGTATCTATTAAAAAACTTGAAATAATTAAATATATTTGGCATATTATTAATTTGGATCTGGATCAGATACCTAATAACAGGGTGTCTGATCAGAATTTATGCTGTTTGACATTCAAATATGTACTGCAAAAAAGTAATAGCCACTGATAATATATGACTAGATATACATATCTATATGTGCCTATATAAACAAATGGTTTCATAGATTTACTTATTGAATGTTCACAATTAGTTAAGTTTCCATGAATATAAAACAGGGGGCAGAGTAGTTTTGTCAAAAGTATCAAACATGGAACGGGATACAAGAACAAGACTGGATGTTCTCATAGCATAGCCAGTTCCAAACATTGTATATATATACCATATTTAATTCCAAACAGTTTGGAGTCGGCGTTTGATCTGGCTCCAAAATGTTTGCAATGGAAAAAAAAGATTTGGTTTAAACGAGTTTACTGGGAAATACGCTTTCCCACTATAATTATTTATCCATCTGAAAGAGCAGGCGCCACATTAACTAATTATTGAAATACTGTATCGATTCATTTTGCGATTAATTGCTTAGTTCAAGAACTGGTGCCAATCATACCCAGATGCCTGACTAATTAAGTCTCACGAGTCCAATCATTTCTATCCTAGCCGTCTATCAGATTTATATGAAAGCTATTTTTCAGTCTCAAAATGTCAAAGCCTATTTTAAAGAGATTACAATCCAAATTTGGCCTGAAACTCGTTGTTGATATTGGGTGCTAGGCGTCTTTATTAACAGGAATATATTAGCTTAAGAAAAGCATTTATGTTAAAAAAAAAAACCAATTTCCACAAAAAATTAGCTTTGTCGGGATTTGAATCCGTGCGGAGAAAACAAAGAGGCATGCTAAAAATTGCGAACACGCGTCAGGGTGACGTTCTTATCTTACGGTTTATTTAACCTTATGTAATAAGATTAAATAAACCATCAGATAAGAATATGTATATAGCTAGGTTTAAAACATAGATCTACTTCGCCCATGGACGTATTAGAAAAAATGAGAAGGAAAATATTTAAGACACTAAGATTCGGTGATTTTCTTGAGAACGTTGTTAAACTGATGTTTTTAATGTCATATGCACGATAATGCCACATATTTGCTTTTGTTTGAGTATTTTCCTTTTTTGTAAGTACAAAGTCTCTTTAACATAAGATGAAACTACTACAAAACAGTGTAGAATTTTAATCAATAAATGGGAAATCTTGTAAGGATAGGGTTTAGGGATGTTTGTTGCGTATGTG
The DNA here is from genome assembly GCA_922989275.2 of Gari tellinella. Lineage (NCBI taxonomy): Eukaryota > Metazoa > Mollusca > Bivalvia > Cardiida > Psammobiidae > Gari > Gari tellinella. The sequence goes on from OV277858.1 coordinate 62,811,092, forward strand.
TGCGTGTGTGAGAGAGAGACATGGACAGAGATACAGAGACAGAGAGACAGATACAGATATACATAGAGAGATAGACATATACAGTGACAAAGAGAGAAAGAGAGAGAGAGAGAGTTAACAATTTTATCAATATGATATGGTAATCGTATTTATTTGCGTTACAGCGTTTGAAGTATAACGTATTTCTCAGTTGTATCTCAGTTGTATCTGCCTGCAGTTTGAAATCAATATGCTAATGCAATTAGAATTTCCCAACTGTTTAGTTAGCAATATTTGCTTCTGAAAGCAAGAATACAAACAAACATAATTAGGCGCTACTGTAGATCATTGAAACCGCTGGCGACTCTCCATGACATTGTATGTACTTGGTTTTCTTACGGTATGTTCAGATACAAGTGCTTGTTCTGAGCCGGAATGTCTTGCCAATCTAACATTTCAAAGTTCAACAAGAATAAACTAAGAAAAATTAAATACATTAAAGAGATATTGGTAAATGTCTTCAAAAACGCAAGTTCCGTCTATTTATTGAATCATAACGTTCTTTAATAATTTTAAAATATTTATGTTCTCTTTTTTATCCCAGCATTGATCAAGTGTAAACCATCTTCATTTACACTAACTGGTGTCAGTCTCACGGTTGGTGTTGCACCCGTTTCTCTATACAAATTTTGCACTCCATTTACAAAGCAAATCCTTTTTCTGAAGCAAACATTATTCTTATCTTCTTATTATTAATACTTCTCTCTATCAAGATTGATGATTATGAGAATGAACATTTTTTTCAGGTGCACCATGGGACTGTACCCGGCGAACAAGTCGGTATGCTAACCCGAAATCCTGAGCGCCAAGGAGGGAAGCCATTACTACCAATTTTCAAGACTTTGGTTTGACCCGGCCGGGGATTGAACTCGCATCGTCCTGCACTGCAAGCGGGCGCTCTATCACTGAGCTATACAGGCGGTAATAATGAATATCCTAGAGAGGAATGTAATAAAGGCTCAAATGGTATTATTTAATGTACCCATCACGTGATTCTATTCTATTTGTCTATAGTTGCGAATCCAGTATAGTCGGATTTGACCACCCGTAGAGGTAAAACACGTCACAAACCATGACTTTGTTCAGGAGTTACCTACCTTTCATGGTATACTAAGGTTACAATGCCTTTAGTATTGAAATTAAATCAATAATCGATTTATAGTAATAGGTAGAGGGTTAGGGCACTTGCAATAGTGTAAAAGGATGTGGGTTCGATTCCCAGTAGGGTTTCTTTTTTTTTAAATTATTATTATTATGTTTTATTGCATTAGTTTTCAAACAATTACTTATTTGAATTGTTCAACATATTATGCAAAATGTGTCATGGTCATCCTAAACGTTAAACTTTGTGAAGTTTTAAATATATGAAAAATACGTGTAATAAATCGTACAAACAGAATAATGACTGTCGGTACATCTGTTTGTTGTTTTGCTCCTTAACTCTTTCACTCTCAATGGCGCTTTAAAATGCGTTTGCAAACAGTTTGGATCCTGATCAGACTGTTTGACCCTCTTATCGATATTTATAAAGTCATGCAACCTTAAATCTAACTTTGAAACGTGTCTTGCAGACAATAATACTGAAGCGTCGATAAAGTGATGGATGGGTAAAACTCTCCCGAATAACTCGATCATAAAAGGATTAATTAACCTGAATTAGGCAACCTGTCTTCAACAGGGTAATGGGTTAGATGGCACAACAGTTCAACTGTAACAACTATAAGATATGAAAATTCCCCTAATAGAATATTCCCCCAAATTGGCATCGTGTGAAAAGTGCGTTAATAACAACTCATTGAAGAGGTAACCACGGGAGCAAAAATTATTGTCCTACACTTTGCAATTGTTAAACATGGGAAAGTGATGAGTTTAGATATTTACGTCAGGACTTCATCTAGGAGAAATCATGAATTACTTGTTTGTTACAAGTGTATTAAAGTGATATTACTATTCAAAGTCATCGTAGCATACAGTTGTTAACTTCTCCGATGTGATAATAACACATTTAGATTGCTATTCATATGTATCTAAAGCTATTTAAATGACTATTGGTTATTTCCTTATAAACAGATGTAACTCTAGTTTGATTCACAGCAACTGCGGCATCGGTACAGACGTGTGTTGTGTGTCAGATCGTATGCCTCTAGTAACAATAATGAATCTTAGTTGATTGGGGTCTGAACTAACTTCCAAACAATTTATAGCATGGAAGAAATGTTCTGGTAAACAAATTCTAGAGTCCCATCAAAATTGTTATTTGTATTTGAAACACACAACTGTAAGCGATGCGAAATAGGATATATTCAAACAAGTGAAATTGACCGTTTGGCAAATATGATAGAGTCATTAACCCCTTCACTGCCTTACCCCGAGCGCAATGGAGTTTTGCAAACAGTTTAGATTCTGATCAGACGCCGCGTAACGCGGCGTCTGATCAGAATCCAAACTGTTTGACACTCTTTTCAATATTTCTTAAGTCAACATACCTAAAAGTTAACTTTGAAGATTAAAAGCAGACGACAATTGTTTAAAATTGATGACGTCACGGCAGTGAAGGGATTAAATGTAGCGGCAAATGAAATGCTATACGTTTCGAAACCCTACAGACATTCTAAACCTTACTGGACAGATCAGGTCAAGGCCGCAAATAGCTTTCAAAATAAGAAACGTTGTTAATGGGTGTCTGAAGACAGGCATATAGGAAATAATTACCATTCTTATAGAAAATATAAGGAAGCAAACGAAAAGTTTAGAATATGTCAGAATAATGGCAACCATGACGTTAGCAAATAATGTCTGATACTCTAAACGTTGCGACAGACTGTGACATGCGACTCTATTGTTGCTTGTTAAATAAATAGTCAACATTTCCAAAGGTTTTCTGTTTGCCTTTTTTATAATATTGTATTGCGCTTACGGTTAGTTTCGTTTAAAAAATAACTTTCATCCCCTTTGTGTTTTATAGTTAGTTCTATAGAAAATTCCTTCAATACTATTTACAATAGATACATTTGATAAATCATCGTCTTTCTTTTTCAGCTGCTGTGTCTCAGAAATTAAAGACTGTCTGATGACATCAGCTTGTTATACGTATATAGCATAAATGGCCGCGGGTATGAAAATAGACAATATATTTACAAGAAATATATGGTTCAAGTTAAATGCTGTCTTTAGATATAATTGGACCTTAGAAACCTATTTGTTTCAGGGCATATTGTCACCAAAGCAAATTATAGTAGCAATTATGAATTCTGTACATCCAGAAGAAGTATTCTGCCCTTGCTATTTTTAACTTATTAATTAGAAAATGCTGAGAAACTACAAGAAACAAAAATCTTTAATTAATTTCGGTTGGTTTATAACAGTAACTGATACGAGTAAAAGTAGTCAGGTGAAATGTTTTACTCGAAAAACATGGATCCTTAAGGTGAATGTGACCTTTGCGCAAATCCACCATCTACCACCACACACAATCACCATCTCCACCACAACCAACAACAACAGAAACTACAGGATCAAAAACCACTCCAACCCTTGCAATTGTGAAAATGTGATAATTTGATCTTTTTAAATTGACAACACTTGGACGGTTCATTTAATGCATTTCTGTATAGACAATAGTGGTGCCAACAACCATTGTGTGTCAAACATGTTTAACCCTTTCGCTCTTAATGACGCTTGAAAGCGCGTTTGCAAACAGTCAGGATCCAAACTGTTTGACACTCGAATCGATATGTTTTCAGTCATACTACATTGAGTCTTACTTTGAAACTATCTTTCAAACAACAAAATTGAAATAGACGCAAATTAAACGGTGAAGGGGTTCAAAAAACTCACGGAAAATTTGGTAGTGAAAGGGTTGAAGATTATGATTGCTTAAAGCAAAATAAAAACAACATCACCTGTATCAGTTTTCTGGTTTACACTCACCTCGTCTGAAACTATCGGTATCAAACACCATTAACGATATTGTCAAAACAATGGTGGTATTGCGTCGTTTGTTTGGTTTAGTTGTCGTTCTGATCGAACATAGCATGATATAGATGATTTGCACATTGACTAGAGATGACAGGAGGAACCAAATTGTCCTAGTGCCATTTATTATAATAATACGTTTGGTTTAGTTGTCGTTCTGATCGAACCGAGCAACACACTCAACGACTCAAGTGTGACTTTGGAATTGCGTCGTTTGTTTGGTTTAGTTGTCGTTCTGATCGAACATAGCATGATATAGATGATTTGCACTTTGACTAGAGATGACAGGAGGATCCAAATTGTCCTAGTGCCATTTATTATAATAAGTCTAATTTCATTATGAATATTTCCATTGTTGGATTCAATTAATTATCTATAGTCTAGATCAGGTATATCAAATGTCGAAGCATTAGTAATTCCCGAGAGTGTTTTCCTCCGACTGCTGTTTGGGATTGACCCAGTTATGTGCTTATTTTTATTGTATTATTCAATTGTAACAGATTTGTGCCAACGATCACATACCGGTATATAGGGCATAGGCAAACAATGTAGACTCTGATCAGACGCCGCATTATGCGGCGTCTGATCAGAGTCTACACTGTTTGCTGATATGAATCTCAATATAAAACAAAATGAAAATAATAATTTTGACCAGGCATCCCTTTGATACAAAATGAACTAATCCAATATATAAAAATGGAAGAATCCACTGGGCGAAAATGGGTTAACACTTTCGCAATAGAAGGCATGTTATTCTTATACACCTAGAGTACGCCATGCAGTTATTTCTATGCAATATAACGTCTGTGATACGTTTCAGAGTTTATTTATGAATCATGTTATCCTGAGTATCAAGCAGTATGTATCCCTTGTGTTTGTCAAAATGGACTAGACTTTATTTGAAAAGGAAATTTCAGAAGTTAATGAGTTAACAAATAGGTGATGTATGCGACGTAATCTCTACATAAGACAAGGGGCGTTATGCAAACAATTTATCAAAACTGTTCCACACTCAGATGATGTTTTCTAAAATTGATTCAGATGCTATTTCAGGTTTAACCCTTCCCCCCCCCCCCCCAATACAATCGCCTTTCAGTGGATATAATTTATTCTTCCGCTGAAGAAAATAGTTCCAATTTAATCAGTTCATCAATATATAGCATAGGGAATACTTTCTATATTCTATCACATGGAAGCTTAAAGCAGGCTGAAAGTAAAGCAGAATGCGCATTAAGGCGCATTCTGCTTTTCTTTCAACCTGCTTTAAGTAATCACCTATCTTCAAAACTAGAAACAGGTTATCAGGTAAAGGGTTAAAGGCTGTCCAGTAAACAATTACGTGTTTTAATCTTCTTTTTCTTCCAATTTTTTATTGAGATAAAACGTCAATATACTCGGCGCTGAAATTCACATAGATGTTGTTGTTTTAGTTGAAATGCATCAATTCAATTTTTGTAATAACTTTAGTCAATTTAAACAAAGGCGGTATTATGGTAGTTTAGGGAATAATGAATTGTCTAGCACGTCAAAAATATCAGCTATTTCCGAAAGCCGTTCTCACAATGTTTTCTGACTGGCATTTAATAATCGAATCCACGTTTAGTTGGGGAAAGTTACCATATATTTGGTAAGGATCGAAACCGTCTGGCCCTTATCTTAAGGTTCTTTTTTATCTAAAGTGATATAAAGTTTCCTCCTGATTTACATTCAAATGAAACTGAGAATTTTGTGTTGGACCAGGAAATATTATGGCTGCTTTAAGCTACCATCTGCTAGAATTATGAAAACACATGTATTAATGTTGGTACATGTTTATGACTGTTTATTTATGCTTTTCGGCGGATTACTAGGAAATAGCAGATAATTTTCACTTTTCAAGCAGTGGGGTTATCGTCACGCGTGCTTCTTTTATGTCACCCCATAAATCGTAGTCAATCGTGTCTTACCGTTCGCCCTAGTTTGCCAGCCAATGAAATGGCTCTATTTCAGCGAGAATTGAAATAATATATCGCATATATCGCATAATTACGCCCAGCAGCTCGGTTTGTCGCAAGCCACTAATCGTAAGAACACGAATCAACGCTCGTAAGTAACGACGTTATTCCGATCACGTCAAATCAATAAATCAGTGACGTCATTGTACGACAGCTGTCACAACAAAGTGTTCGATATTAACTTGGGGATTCACATGGGGTAAAAGCATGAAATAAATACAGTACTGAACCTTATTAAATTAACAATTTTTGCGATTCGCTTGCAATTCGATTGCAATTCGATGACAATCGATGGCAATTTGCTTGCGATTCTCGGGTAAGTTTGCCTGAATGGCGTATCTCACAAATATTCGCAAATATGCCCTTGTTTTTATTTTCCAATTCCATTTTTGTCACAACCGCTAACCAGACTGTTATATTTTCACTCGTGACTGCACCACATATGAAAATATAACGTCTGATGTTCACTCAATGAATTAAATTTTGATCTTACACCAAAACATACCTTGTTAAACTTTATTTAACTTGGAACCATTTGCTTCAGTGAAGGAATGAATTAAGGATGTCGGCCTGTCTTTTGCGCATGATGAAATTTCCGAAAAGTTTTAAGAACTCATTTTCCGAAAAATGTTAGTAACTCATTTTCGGTGAATGTTTACAATCATTAAATACTATTTTCGCAGAGGAAAATTGGGTTTTCGAAGGGACTTTTTACGTTTTGGTCCTATTCGTAGTTTAAAGCATACACCGTTTAATAGGTAGGTTGCATTTTGTGACATCTGGTTTCATTTCAATTTCTCAGAATATAAGCATGACATTTTCATGGAAGTATAGTTTTATTATGAATTATAGATAATTCAAAAGATCAAATGATTTTTTTAGAAAAAAATGTGAGTTTTATAGGAATAAACAACATCATTTTGACGTTCATGACGGTATGACATCATTAGCTTCGCAGGGGGTAAGTTTTGTAAACGCCCGAAGGGCGTGTTCAATAAACTTACTCCCCGAAGCTAATGTAGTCATACCGTCATGAGCGGCAAAAAGATGTTGTTTATTCCTTATATTTATATTTTTATTTTCTGTCATCCATTTAATGTGTAGTTTGACCAGATTTGTTTTCATGTATATGAATATATCATATACCGGCCAAATGGGTTTTGATAGATGTAATATCGATGTAATAGCCATTCCAGTTTCTAAATATGGTGTCAAAAGTAGTCCTTACTACATGTACTGTATTTGCATGATAATTTCAGGGTTTTACACAGTAAACTTTCTCGGTGTGCTTTAAGAACGCTCGTAAGAAACTAAAACAAAAATTTAAATCTGAATATCCATTATCAAAGCATATTATAAACAATTAGGTGGCGCAAGTTTTTATACACGCTTTACACATAGCAACGCGAATAGCAACGCTGAATTGCGACTACACAATCAGCGTGTACACACACCCGCGGCTATCCGTGGCATATCCAATACACGTAGGCTAGTTTCAATATGTCATAACGGAACATTACGTTACCAATTTAGTAAGTGTGAATGCATTATTTTGCTTTATGTTTGAGCGACTTTCCTATGTAATTCTGGTTAACAAATTGTTTGAACTTGTCTTTGGTAGACAACTTGTCTAATCTATAAATAGAAATCCAGTCACACGGAGAAGGGAGAGAACGCGTACAGCTTTAATGACGGAGCGTAATATGATAACCTCCCTTAAAAACAGCATTTAATTTTTTTCATCGCAATTTGATTTTAATTGAACTTTCTGCAACTTTAAATAGGGGTTTCGAGAAACCCAAACGGATAATCTAAAAGTAGATCCTAACTTGGTCGGTATCTCTCCGCCGTATGGAAGATTTTCTTCGCGGCGGAGACTCCATCCTCTTTCTAACTGGCTGGAACCGGATTCGATTCGTAGGTTCATCGAGAATTGACCTGCATATTTTTAATACGATTACATAGAGACTTTACAGGGTGAATATAAATATTGATAAATATACACCAAAAAGTTTAAAAAAAACACCTGGATTTTTTAAATAAAATGGTCTATATCTTTTTTTTTTTATAAGATCCGGGACCCTGTGTTTTTATTTGCTATTTCACTAAAACCTTTTGTTTGCAAGGCTAAAAACAACAAATAAAGCATTTGGTAATTTGTTTGCTACAATTTGTACGGCAGTTGTCACTGTGCCTTAATCTCCTATTATAAATTGTGGGTGAGGTAAATTTACTCCTTTCCAGTGAAATCAATCATTTTTATCTTGGATCTTGACAAAACATTATTTTCAAGTTGATTCTTACTATGGTAATATAAATTAGGATATTTTCTGTACAAATAGTTTGTATACATAAAGATTGAAATACTTAGTACAAAAAATTAGGAGTTTTTGTGAAACTTCAATTTTAGGGGGTAAGTCTTGAAAAATCTCAAATTGTGAGAAAAAAAGGTCCGGGACCCCCATTTTTTCACCTGTTTTGTCAAAGAAATTAATTTTACTGTCTTTATGCAAAGTTTGAAGAGTTTGGTAATTACTTTTCAAAATTGACATACCCCCTTAAACGCGCGATAGGCGATTCTATGGGAGAAGGTTAATTTTGCCATTTTTGGTTGACAGTATAGTAAACCCTTTCACAGCTATTACGACGTAAATCGGCACTGCCATAACATCGTCGGCTCGCAAAAGTTTGCTTTTATTTATTAAGTTTTAACTTTAGATTTATGCAGTTTGACCTAAAGCGCATTGGAATTATTTTGATTGGATCCCGATCAGACGCCGAGTTTGCATAATGTTAGTGTTATAGAGATTGGCAGCAAAAGTGTTAATAATCCGCATTCGTGTCAGAAAACTCGAGATAGCATACAAGTCTATTCTATGAAAGAGCGAATAATAAATAATGTTCGTACATACCAAAGAAAATCCAATAATATCATCAATACATCATGATTGTGTACAAAACAAATATTATTTATCTTTCAATTCCATTACTTAGTCGATATTTGTTTCGATCATGAAACCAAAACGTTGCTGGTACAGGATGACGAATATATTATTAATAGGTTACATTGTAGAACAATCGACTGATTAAATTAAAAACCCGAACGGCCCGGCCGGGATTTTAGCCCACATCGATCGGTTAATATGTAGCATTATCGTGCATCTGCCATTAAAATAATACGATCAGTCTAAAAAACATCCCCAGGAAGAGTCACCAAATCTTAGTTCTTTGATAATTGTCATCGCTTTTGTACATGTTGTACACGCTACGAACGAAACTTATTGCAAACAGATTAGTCACATCGGCCTTTGGAAGGGTGTACGGGACAGATGTGTGGGCGCATTTGAAATCGTTCAAATTAATTTGCATCGTTTGCACATGCACATTCATAAACCTGTAGCGCGTTCAAGTACCGTATCGATGCAATCGATTGCAACGGAAAACTGTAACAATTCACCTATAACGACCGTTACGCTGTTACCGATTGCGAACGACACGAACGGCCTCAGAGGTAGTTCGCCATCCCCAACAAGGAAAACAAAATGGCTACCAAATGAATTTAATAAAACCAGCGAACAGTGCCGACTTAATTTCTCATCAATAAACCAACATTTTCCGATACTTAATGTATCAAACAAAGCAGCTTACATCTGAGCAGCTAAATCTTATTTTTATATGCGGTAAAATTGATGCATTTCAGTTGATTAGTGCACTTTTGCTTATGTTATTTAGATCGCACATAAATCGCTCGTACCCTTGAAAAGTTAATAAACATTGGGGCGCAATGAGTTATTATTGAAGAGTATTGGTGAACGTTAGATGTCGTACTATATAGGTTGTTTGCATCGGTTAACGTTACTGTTCGCTGATACGGTACTTGAACGCCCTACTGGTAGAATAATGTCACATCCCTCGCTGTACTCTGAAGTAACTTTAATAGATTGCCTTTAATTGAATAGCCCGCTTAGCTCAGTCGGTAAGTCGTGTGACTCAATTTGTATTTTACGCCCCTGCATGCTGGTTTCCGGGTGCGAATCCCACCAGAGCAAAATATTATTTTTTTGCATTTTTTAACAGAATTTCTTATCCTAAAGTTTTGCTTATAGAGGATTTTACATGAGTGCTCATCATTTATCATTTTTTAATACACTAGTTGACTAAAATAATATGACACGAGCCTTGGCGAGCGTCATATTAATTTTAGTCAACGAGTTTAATAAAAATGATAAGGAACGATCACGAATCTGAGATTCTATTCATCACATAACAATTTTAAACACCCATTAAATCAATCGAAACCGTAGTGTGTATTCTTTCTGTTGTATAGATTTTCCGCCAAAACCTGACATTGTTTACGGTCACGTCATCGCAAATGACGTCATTTATAGTGCCCCGCTACATGCAGCGCTTGTGGACGAAAAGGTTTGGCTGGAGCCCAAAAAATGATATTTCTTTTGTTTGTTGTTTTGTTTGTTAACGTCTGTTTCTGCCATATATGGGCTAATTGGACGCCCAGAGAGAGGGGAGCGGATACAGAGAACCCGAGCGCGATGCCCTACTCTTATTATCGAAAGAGTTCTCTGGTTCTTTTAGATGCCCAGTGTAAAGCACTGATACATCGGACCTCGGTTTATAAAGTCTCATCCGAAGGGTTGGTCTGGCGGGGGATCGAACTCGCGACCCCTTACGTCGTAATCGGGCGCTTTACATGTACCCCTCGACTACGTCCCATTTCACTAATGGATTACGATATTTATATAATGGCTTTATTCCACTCCCAGACCTCAAGTTATGTGATAAATAGAGGATAATCAATTCATTTGATTTGATATGAAAAATATATCACGAGAATGGGTTGTAATCTGGTTAAAAACGAGTCCACAGGACGAGTTTTTTAACCAGATAACAACCTATTCGAGTGGTATATTTTTTATATCCATCCAAATGAATTGATTATTCGGTTTATTATGTACATGTTAATGACGTTTTTACAGAGAACACACACAATTAATTGTTTACGTGCGACGTCATGAAAAATATTGTAACGTCATAAAAACGATATCGTCACTGCAAAAGTGATATAATCGCTAGTGATGATATCAACTGTGAAGCATATGAAATTTATCTAACTGAGAAATCTCTATAAATCATCGATAGGTATACAATGAATCTCTTTATATAAACGCTTGGCATACATACATTTATAAATTACCATGTTTTTATGCTAAATCTGGTTGCCAGTCACTTTAAAGTGTATAAATCGTAATGAATATTGTTTGAAGACGACAATTTCAAAGCAGACGATATTACGTCAGAACAATGGTCCGGTAATCACTGATGGCTGTTAACTACGTGCCGACATATACATGTACATAGCTTAAATTCTTGATTCTCTATGAAAAATGAAGAAATGCTAATCTTCTTTTTACTAGGACATTAAAGCTACTCTGTTTTAAAAGATGAATGGAAAATGTCATCATTTAAAGAATAGGATCAATAAACTAATGATCCCACAGGGACTTCATTAACCTTAAGCAAGCCATGTAAACATCGCCAGAACATTTTGTCTTCTGTTACAATTTTTAACCTTGAATTATCAATATTTTCTTTCAGAAAACTGCCAAACATTTTTGATCCAGATGAGAGGGCGAGTTACTTGGATTCAAACCATTTGCCATAATGTTCATCAAGCCCCTGCAGCGTGCACAATGTTTCAATTTTACAAGCTGATTTCAAGACGGCAGTTGCGGATCGACAATTTTAACCTTTACGTTATCTTCAGCGTTTTGTTGGGCAGTTTATGATTAATTTGAGGTCGAGAAACGGTTTACCAATTAGTTGATTCAGCAATAAACTGGGTCAGCTAAGATATCGAGCACGCTCATTGCCTCATAAATGACATTAGCTGAAATATCCAAGCAAGTATTATAGGAGAAATTCAGACAACTCTGTCCAGACTGGGGTACTTATTGTCACAAAATAGAGTAACGGGGCAGTTCCCCGATAAAAAAAACAACAACTGAAAGCTTCATACAAGCAAAGGTCTGTCTTGCTACCCACAATGAACTTTAGTCAAACGTCCATATCTCGAACTCTCTTTAGTCTCGGAGCAGACACACACGGAACAGACAATTTCTCCATGCTTAAGTCTAACAAAAGGAGCGTTGTGCTTTACTTGATGGTCCCCTACCTTCAATACTAGAAACAGGCTATGGGGTTAAGCATCACTCAGTGTATTTAGTTTTAAACCTCTAAACCGGAACCTCAAAATACCGGAATTCTCTCTAAACCGGACAAAAACGTTGGTCCCGTTTCCAGCCCTTCTTTATTTTAACCCATTACACCATAAATATGCCTTTATACGCCTTTGATTTATTCCTTTACTGAAGAAAATACATTCATGAATATGTATCATCGGAAATAGTATCTATATTCTAGCAGATACTACCTTAAAGCAGATTGAAAGTAAAGCAGAATGCGCCTAATGGCGCATTCTGCTTTACTTTCAACCTTTGCTTTAAGTAATCAGCTATCTTCCATACTAGAAAAAAGCTATGGGTTAAAACCACTCTAAACCGGAAACCCCTATAAATCGAACGTTTACGTTGTCCTCACGCATGAACGGTTTAGAGGGGTTTCACTGTATACAAAACTCCCTCCGAACAGCGGCTCTATACGAACAACAATTCCCTCCGTACAACAATGCTTGCCCCTGTTCTCTAAGCAAGACAATAAATGTCTAACGTTTTCACTGCTACACTATTGTCTGCTTGCAATTGTCCCTTTTTTCTCAAATTTAAGTATTGGACATTTTGACGAGTGAAAGTTAGTTTGAACTCAGGTCAGACAGCGGGTTACGCGACGTCTGTTCTGGGTTCAAACTGTTTGCAAAATTAATGTAAGCTAAGGCATGGTAAGCACTCTTTGAGTATTACCTTTCTCTCCCTATAACAACTCCCTCTGAACAACACACACACACCCTATCTCTCATTGGATGTGGTCGTAGAGAGAGAGCACTGTAGATAGATACAGTGGAGAATCTGTTATTCTTTCCCGTTTAAACGCAAAAATACGCAAACGCAAAGCACTAAAACTTAGAAAAGAACAACTTTTGGACAATTCTGATAATTCTTGTTTATCTTGGTGGCAAACAGCTTGGAGCCTGATCAGACGCCGGGTTACCCGGCGTCTGATCTGGCTCCAAATTGTTTGCACTGCAAATAATAGTTTTAGCGTAAACGCGTTTATTGGGAAAGAATAACAGATTCTCCACTGTAGTAATAGGCAAACTTATATTCGTGCATACGCGATTATTTTACAACATGACTGAAAACGCTGCAATCAGTTTCCCACTCCAAATTTTAGTAATCGTTAGCGTTTTCAAGCACCTGTCGATTTCTACATGTTATGGCATAGCGTTTGTGCTCAATTTCATTTTAGACGGACAAAATAATGTCTACTCCATTGCACGAGTATAAAATGTTTGCAATTCTATTCACAGCCATCGTGGATGTTCCCTAGAGAGCTGTAACAGTGTATAACTGCCAAAGAAAATTGCCGATAATTCTATTGCCATGGAGATAAAATCCCGGCGTTGTCAACTATAATATATGATTTTATATGTTTTCAGACATCAAAACGTGACTTACGACCTGGTTTATGCATGCAGCTAAAGCATAAAAATGTAACCTTATGATTGCCGCAAGAGAATTTGTAGTGACTTTTGCAAACGATTTTGATCCGGTGCTGCCATCAGTTGATCATTAAAAATCCTTATACTTCCAACTTTTCTATTTTTCAAACGCGAATACTTAATGCAGGTTGAAAATAAAGCAGACAGCGCATTCTGTTTTACTTTCAGCCTTCTTTAAGCTACCATCTTGAATGGTGTAATGGGTTAAAATAAAAAAGGATTCGAAACGGGACCAACGTTTTTGTCCGGTTTAGAGAGAATTCCGGGATTTAGAGGTTCCGGTTTAAAGTGGTTTCACTGTACATGATGCCGTACTCCACTTATCGTGTACTAACGGCATGGTAGGTTCGTGCACCGTGCAAATAAAGAAAATGAAAATTGTGAAAGGAAGAAGGATAGAGAGAAGAAATAAAGTGAGGCATGTTTTAAAATAGGTGAAAATAAATGAAACTAAACACATTGATCCCTGGTCGTAGGTGCGGTTTGAAATGAGGCAGGGGTTCAAGAATGTTACGGAGCCCCTCGAGATCAGGTTGTCTACCATAAACCGCTAGTCATATATAAACCATAAACATATTCGTTTTATAGCACTGCCCATGCATTTAGTAACGTTGTTTAAACGTTGATATGGGAAATGATAAAATATCCCCCACTATATGAACGAATGAAATACTTGAAAGCTGTTACTCAACTTGATTACATATATTCTAAGCTTTTCATGGCGATTCAAGCTTTGAAGATGGTATACTCCAAACTTTAGGGAGTTGTTAATTTTGCATTATTTTCGGGCAGAGGAGTTTAGCAAGCCATGGAACGTCTTCAGATTTATAGAGTCTACAATTGAGAAGACGTTAACATTTATTCAAGAAATGCGGATCTTGTACATGTACAGTGGAGAATCTGTTATTCTTTTCCAATAAACGCGTTTACGCTAAAACTATTATTTGCAGTGCAAACAGTATGGAGCCTGATCAGACGCCGGGTAACCCGGCGTCTGATCAGGCTCCAAACTGTTTGCCACCAAGATAAAGATGAATTATCAGAATTGTCAAAAAGTTGTACGTTTCTACGTTTTAGTGTTTTGCGTTTGCGTACGTTTGAGTTTAAACGGGAAAGAATAACAGATTCTCCACTGTACTATAGATGTATTTATTGCTACTGTTGTACATTGTATGTTTTATATGGTTATGAACATTGTATATGTAATTGAATTTGAATTGAATTGTGTACCTAACCACATAGAGTGAGTGAGCCTTATCAGGCGCCAGTTACTTGCAAAAACATTATGCAAAATTAACAACTCCCTAAAGTTTGAAAAATAAATACATTATCGTCCTTCTTTAAGTTCGTTCTAAACACTTAATCTGTCGATGAAAAAACGACTGAATTGCGAATGAATATTTAATAGCGGGTTCTGTATAAAATGGAATCTGATTTGCATGCATTTAAATAGAGCAAGAGCAACCATGTGCGATATCAGTGATGAGTTCAGTGAAGAAATCGATGGACATCGATTGCGAGTTGGATACCGGTCTGAAATACAGTGGAGAAAACGGTATCCTTCCGTTCAAACGCAAACACATTACAATGAAATGTAGAAAATGACATTTTTTGACAATTCTGACTACCAGATTTTATCTGGATGACAAATGGTTTGGAGCCTGATCAATTGTTTGCCATGAAAATAATAGTTTAAGCGTGAACACGGTTATTTTGAAAGAATACATTTTCTCTACTGTACTCTGCACGCTGCACACGGGGTACAAACTGCTACAGTGGAGAAAACGTTATTCTTTCCCGTTTAAACGCAAACGTACGCAAACGCAAAACACTAAAATGTAGAAAAAACAACTTCTTGACAATTCTGACTATTGATATTTAGCTGAGTGGCAAACAGTTTGAAGCCTGATCAGACGCCGGGTTACCCGGCGTCTAATCTGGCTCCAGACTGTTTGCAATGGAAAAAATAGTTTTAGCGTAAACGCGTTTATTGGGAAAGAATAACGTTTTCTCCACTGTAACCTAAACAGCGAACAGTGGTAACTGAAAAAGCTGCAGCACACCTGTACAGAAAACACACTCGTTGATAAAGAAAGATTTCACTTTGGTAACATTGAAAATATGGTAACGAAATACATACAGTATTACCTGATTCATCCGACAACTACAGCGGTCCCTTACAACGGCCCTCCCAACAACGATTCCCTCCTTACAACGACGTTTGCCTCAGTTCCCTAAACAAGACAAATAAACATGTATCTTACGCTCTTACAGCTGCAATATCGTCTGCTTAAATTGTCGTCTGCTGTTTTTTCTAAAATTACAAAATGGACATTTTGACAGAAAAAACTTTAAAGACCAGTGACAAACAGCTTGAATCCAGATCAGACGCCGCGTCACGTGGCGTCTGATCTGGATTCAAGCTGTTTGCAAATGTAGCCAATTTCCCTCCCTATAACGACTCCCTCCGAACAACGCACACACTATTTGTCTCCCACTGGTTGTCCTTGTAGAAAGGGAGCACTGTACTTAATTCAGAACCCTGCTTCATCAGACAAGGATGTTCGGGCCCAAATGTCAAACGTTTAGTCGAGCTAACCCGTATTTCTTTCGATGTATTTCTATATCTCAAGTTCGCTTAAGAGAAACATACCCCTATTTCAAAGTTAAAACGTGACAATCCAAGTTTTAACTTAGAGTATGGGTATGTTACACTTAAGCGAGTATGGAATATCAAAGTGTTGCTATATATCTAAAACCTGCTTGAACCGGTACACTGCTTTTCCCGACATCACCAGTTGGTACCGACGAATGTCAACTAAGGCAGGTTATACTGTACATTTTTTGCTAATTTAATATTCTGTAAAGCCACTTTAACTCGTTTATCCCTGAAACCTTTTATGGACAATTCAATTGAAAAGCATGTCTTGTCCACTTTGTAGTTGATTATAACTGTATATTACAAAATAAAAAAAACAGTGCAGACCCTGATCAGAGGGCTTCTGTAGCAGTTCTGTGATCATAGTCACCGTTTGCATATGACAATTAGGTACACTGTTTATAAATCACGAGTATAGACGTCGTTAGGGTTGATTATGAACACGCTCAGCAAAAAAGGGCTTCGATTTGAGAAGGCATCACAATGATAAAGGGTTAAAGGGTTTGACAGGACCTTTCTACAACACATTTCTACATTAACCCATTTGTGCCCACGATCCCATATGTGGGACATAGGCAAACAGTGTAGACTCTGATCAGACGCTGCATTATGCGGCGTCTGATCAGAGTCTACACTGTTTGCTGATAGGAATTTCAATATAAAACAAAATAAAAATGAAAATTTTGACCAGACATCCCTTTGATAAAAAATGGACTAATCCAATATATAAACATGGAAGAATCCACTGGGCTTAAATGGGTTTAGCTGTCACCTTTCTGTAAGACTGGCGGGTTATCCTCATTTGAGTGCTTGCTTAACTCTTTCATTGCTAACGTCGCCAGTAGCGACATTGCAAACATTTTAGATCCTGACCAGACGCCGCGTAACGCGGCGTCTGATCAGGATCTAAACTGTTTGACACTCGTATCGACATTTCTACAGTCTAACCAGCTCTAAAGCTGAGTTATTGCAGGCGACACTACCAATGCAGACGATATATTGGCGGTAGTAGGGTTAAAGCAGGTGATAAAGCTTGGCAGCTAATGAGGTAACACAAGTTTAACAATGCATTTAATGTAAATGGAGTTAAGCTCTTAACTCCATGAGAAAAATATGGAAAAGTAAAACTGCAGACCATCTCAAGCTAGACTTATTTAAAGCAACAGTGGAATCGGTTCTTTTATATGGATGTGAAGCTTGGACCTTGTCAAAACAGTTACAGCGCAAGCTCGAGGGCACATAATTATACTGTACAAGAATGCTAAGAGAAGTGAAGCAAGTTCATTGGTCATCGACTACAACAAACACAAAGCTCTACGGTAATCATAAAAAATCCGAGAAAAAAGACTACGTTTCTCTGGCCATAGTTTCCGTCACACAGAATTACCAGTAAGCCAGCAAGTGTTATGGACACCAAAACATGGGACAAGGTCAATTGGAAGACCCCGGCTCAACTATATAGATATATTAAGCCAGGACATAGGACTGCACCTGAATGATCTGCCTACAGCTATGAATGATAGGAACATATTGAAAAGCATCATCCGCCATACTCTGGCGAATTAAGAAAGCAAGTAAGTAATTTAAATCATTTTGGTCGAGTAATCATTGTTTGAATTTCAACTCAATTAAGATATATTTGTTCGTATCTAAACTCGCAATATCGATTGTTTGGTCGGATATGTTACCGTTTTTCGTCTGCCTTGAAAGTGTTGTCTGCAAAAACAAAATCAATTTAGATTCATGCATTCTTTAATTAAAGAAACATAAAGACGAGTGTCAAACTCGGTGTCGTATCTTGGTCATAACCGTTGGGAAACCCTGATTTGGGTCCAAACTTTTGCAAATAATCACCGGTTAACCCATTTATACCCATGGATTCTTTCATGTTTAAATATTGGATTAGTCAATTTTTTATCAAAGGGATGCCTGGTCAAAATTTTCTTTTTCATTTTGTTTTATTTTGAAATTCCTATCACCAACCATTGTAGACTCTGATCAGACGCCGCATAATGCAGCGTCTGATCAGAGTCTACACTGTTTGCCTATGTCTCATATATAGGATCGTGGGCACAAATGGGTTTATCGTTGCTTTCGTCGATGTGGTTGAATGTTGGTTTGATTGTTACAGTACGAGAAAAAGGTACCGAATATCAAATTATTAATATTAAGTTAAACTTATACAGCTGAGAAGATGTTTCTTTTCATTACAAAAAATAAAATACGCAAAGGTAATGCAATCAAACAAATGCGGAGAGTGGTTGCTGAAAATATTAATGACTTAACGCCTATTTTCAATAGGACATCCCTATTCATGTACGATTTTATTTAGTGGGAAAGAAAAACGTCTACTTCCTAGTAATACAGTGCTCCCTCCCTACAATGACCCTCCCAACAACGACTCCCTCCTTACAACGACCCTTGTCGGAGTTCCCTAAACAGCACAAGTATGTCCAACCTATTCACAATGTTGTATGCTTAAAATTGTCGTCTGCTGTTTTTCTCAAAGTAACATAATGGATATTTTGACAGAAAAAAAACCTAATGACGAGTGACAAACAGCTTGAATCCAGATCAGACGCCGCGTGACGCGGCGTCTGATCTGGATTCAAACTGTTTGTAAATTTTCCTCCCTATAACGACTCCCTCCGAACAACGCACACAATTTTTGTCTCCCGTTGGGTGTCGTTGTAGAGAGGGATCGCCTTCTGAAAACTTAAATTGAAGTGAAACATTTATGATGCAAACCACGTCTGCGTAGTACATTTTTTACTCATGTTTCATAATCATGATGATAATGGCATAAACAACAAACCGTCACGCAACAGAAACAGATCCCAATAGTATCTTGAACTATTGTTAAAAGGGAGATAACTTCCATTTCATTGTAACTGCTTACGCGAGATGTCAGTCATGTTTTTTCTTATAAAGATTAGCAATAATGTTGAAAACGTAGCGAGCAACAAAAAGCCGCAAATTTGAAGATTCATTCTTTATAGCAGTCTGCATGCAATCGTCCCTTGAAAAGCGATTTTATTATTCAAATTACATCCCATTGCATTGAAAAACGAATAAACCTTGAATAAATATAACTCGAAAACCAATTATTGCAATAGATGTCTCCCAGTGCAATGACATTTTTTATGTATCTTACATTATTTTCTATTGTTCAATATGTCTTTTATATTGATTTTCAGATCTACACCAAACGGGAAAGTATGTCTATGGGGAATCCCACGCTAATCAACGGGCTGAATTTTGTTTTTTGAGAATAAATTAAACTCTGCAGGCTAATCAATGCTTGAACAAGATGAACGTAAAGCTAAGAAACTGTCTACATGAGATTTTTTATTATTCTCTTCTGTTTGAAGCTGGCGCATGATTTGAATGCAAAAAACATTATGCAGCACCTTTAGGCAATTTTATTCGCGAAGACCTCCATCTCAATTGAATATGAGCAAAGTGCTGCAAGTTTCAAACAAACGTTGCCAGTCGTTTTATAGACAGTTATTATTCACTAGGGGTTGCTAGAGAAATAGGACTGGTATTAATCCAGCCTAATATTGATCTGCTGTTATAATTACATCTTGTGAAGCATCGTAGAGATTTGTGTCCAGTTCTGTTTTATTCAAGAATTGTTGAATCCGTTGACAATACACTATTTCATGTGGAAATGTAACACGGCGTCTGATCTGTATTCAAGCTGCTTGTAAATGTAAGCCTATTTCCCTCACTATAACGACTCCCTCCGAACAACGAACACAATCATTGTCCCCCATAGGGTGTCGTTGTAAAGAAGGTGCGCTGTAAAAGTAAAACCATGGCGCTTCATTTACAGTGTAACGTTGGTTTATATAACTGGTAATTGGTTCAAATGTTGCGGTGTTTATTTTCTTAAAGTGTTATTTTCAGTTAGAAAACTATTGGTTCCTCAATATTCCTTCAAGTTAGCCCCCGTTGAATTTAAATTTATGATACAGGAGAAGGGGGTATAACTTTTTATGCTTAACCCCTTTCATCATCAAATTATTCGAGAGATGTATACCCCTTAACCGCTTTAGCGTCGTCTGCTTTATTATTGTTGTCTGCAAGACACGTTTCAAAGTTAGATTTAAGGTTTTATGACTTAATAAAAATCGATAATAATGTCAAACAGTTTGGGTCTTGATCAGACGCCGCGTTACGCGGCGTCTGATCAGGACCCAACCTAGCTGTTTGCAAACTCGCTTTAAAGCGCCATTGAGAGTGAAAGGGTTAGGTTTTCGTATGATCCATTCCTTTTTTGCAATATGACAAGTTTATTAGGGTTATTTCAGAAGAAAAAAACACATATCAATAAAAATTAAAATATACCAAACAGTATATACCCTGAAACGTACATTGTATGTTAATTAAGATGTTATCTGACTACACTCTTTGTAAAATACAGCGCTCCCTTCCTACAACGACACTCAATGGGATACACAGAATGTGTGTGTTGTTGAAAGGGAGTCCTTATAGTGAGGAAAAATTAAGACTTGACTAACATTTTCAAACAGCTTGAATCCAGATCAGACGCCGCGTAAGGCGGCATCTGATCTGGATCCAAGCTGTTTGTCACTCGTCATTATATTTATTCTATCAAAATCTCCACTTATATGTCACTTTGAGAAAAACAGCAGACGACAATTTAAGAAGGCGATATTGCAGCAGTAATAGCGTTAGACAAAATTGTCCTGTTTAGGGGACAGCGGCAAGTGTCGTTGTAAGGAGGGATTCGGTGTTGGGAGGGCCGTTGTAGGGAGGGAACATTATATACATTTTCATTTACCAGCATATAGAAGAATAAGGCTATTATCTACCTCACAGCAATTGACCACAATTTGTCTATCGCCTTAAGCAACATGCGACTGCTTGGCTAGGTTAATATTGATGCTTACTTTAACTCTATCACCACCTGATGTGATATTTCTGCCATAGGCAAACAACTTCCATCCAGATCTGGGACCCGTTTCATAAAGTCAGATGATCAAATTCTCATCATTTATTTATTTCTCCATTTAATCCTGTCTTGTGACACCTCATTGGAATCGTCTTGAAAAGACGATTCTAATGAGATGTCACAAGACAGGATTAGATGGAGAAATCAGAAATTAAACATATTTTAAAGTTTAGACTTACGGTCGTTTTTGTTGTAAGAAGTTTTATGAAACGGACCCGGGCTGCCAGTAATTCGGACTCTGCTCTGGATCATAAGTGTGTTACTAAAATAGTTTACTGAATTATCTTCAGTCAATATGAAACATTATTAATTTAAAATATAATGACAACTTTAGGCACTGAAAGAGCTTAAACTCGACAACCGTAATTTTCTTTACGCAATTTTAGGGATTTTTTCAACTGTAAATGCAAATTAATACACTGTCTCGTACAGTAGAGAAGACGTTATTCTTTCCAATTAAACTTCTTTAGACTTACATGTAACCCTTTCCTCCTTGAAACCTCAAAATTAATTGACAATTCTAGTTTTCAATTAACCCTTTACCTGGTAGCCTATTTCCAGTACTTAAGATAGGTGACTACTTAAAGCAGGTTGAAAGTAAAGCAGAATGCGCCTTAGGGCGCATTCTGCTTTACTTTCAGCCTGCTTTAAGCTATCATGTACTATAATATAGAAAACATTCCCTAAAATACATATTCATTACTGATTAAATTAAAACTATTTTCTTCAGCAGATGAATAAATCATATCCGCTAAAAGGCGCTTCTATTGGGGAAAGGGTTAAGTCTAGTCCATTTTTTACTTTTTAGGGTTGATTTTCACCATATAGTCAAAATGACAAACAGTGTAGACCGTGATCAGAGGGCTCCTTGTCCTTCAATGTTTGCATAGGAAATGTGTAATTCTCACAGGTACGATATTTGAAAATTACGCATATAGTTCTTACTGGAACATATTTGTACATTGTGTATAAAGTGGAACTATTTTGTCTTCAGTGGAGAAATAAGTTTTGGTGCGTGAAAAGGCGGATTTATGGAGCGAGCTAGAAGGCAAAATAATAATAACATGATTGGGGCTAAGAGGGACATTAATGTGCGCCTGATTGGCAATACTTGGACTATTAGACTGATTATTGAACATCTAGTTTAAGACTGTTATCTGCCTCACTGCAATTGACGACAGTTTGTCTATCGTGTTTACTACAGGAGACTGCAATACTTGATAGATGTTGGTACAGCACTTCCTCTCTACAACGACTTCCGATGGGAGACAAACATTGTGTGCGTTGTTCGGAGGGAGTCGTTATAGGGAGGGAATTAGGCTTACAGTTTCAAACAGCCTAAATCCAGATCAGACGCCGCGTAACGCGGCGTCTGGTCTGGATTCAAGCTGTTTGTCACTCCTCATTACGCTTTTTCTGTCAAAATGTCCATTATGTAATTTTGAGAAAAACAGAAGACGACAATTTATAGCAGATGACGTTGCACTGTGAATAGGTTGGACATAATTGTCTTGTTTTGGGGAAGAGCGGCAAGTGTCGTTGTAAGGAGGGAATCGTTGTTGGGAGGGTCGTACATACAGTGGAGATCTCGTTATTCTTTCCCGCTTAAAATAAACGAAACGCAAACGCATTGCTATAAAATTTAGAAAATGAAAGCCTCTCGCAAAATAGTAAAAGGTATTCATTCCAGCCTCAATTTCAAACATGTAGAAAGATTGTTTTAGATATTATTTGAAGAAATTGTCAGTACAAGATTTCCATTGGTTTTATCAGACCTGTATACGGACTTAGAGAGTAGAGACCAGTTATATGGTGTTTAGACTTAAAGAGTCTCGCAACCAGATTTAGCATAAAAAAAGTAATTTGTGAATAGTTGTCCAACACTTATATGAGCGGGTAAGAATTAGTTTAGGATGAGAAATTCAGTTTAAAAAATGATTTTAATAAAAAACATTATTGAGGTCTGGTGGGATTCGAACCTGGGAGCCGGCATGCGGGGACATAATAGCAAAACTATGGCAACCCCTTAGACAACTCGACTACAGTCCTATTCATATCTTTGGGATCGATTTAACGTACTTCAGTGCGTAGCGATAGAAAATACATATTTCGGCTCGGGTTTATGTCTGAGCCCGTGATCAATTTCTATAGCGTCGTTCAACGAAATGGATATTGGGATGTAAAATATCTCAAAAATCAAGATTTGCAGACCTTTCTTATGGATGTTTTTAGACTGATCATATTTTTCCAATGCCAGATGCACGATAATGATACACATATCGTTTTATTTGAGTATTTTCTTTTATTTTTGCAAATACACCATCTGGTTGCGAGTCGCTTTAAATTATACCGGGTTTTTTTCTCTGTTGACAACTCGATTGAAAGGAGTGTTAAAATCTGGGAAACATTAGATGGCCGGTCATTAAAAATGACGCTTTACTTGATAAATGAGATAAAGTGTATGGGTGGAAATTGGTGGTCAAACAGGCTTGCAGAAATGAAAGACGCAAATGCACCCTTCGATTTCGAAGCAGAATTCGGTCGGAGTTGAATACCTTTTAATTGTGCAAAATCACAATAAATCTAGAAATTATTAATATCTAATTATTAACCCTTTGCCGTGACTTCACTGGGTTTTTTGCAAACAGTTTGGATCTAGATCAGACGCCGTGTCTGGATTAAAACTGTATTAGACACTCATCTTTAGGTTTCGTTACTTAAAAATGTATATATCTGAGTATAAATCTGAATTTTGCAGACGACAATTACAAAGCAGGCGGTAATACAGCAGGATAAGGCTTAACAATAAAACGGCCATCCCAACAACGACTCCCTCCTTACAACGACCCTAGCAGGAGTTCCCCAAGCAGGACATTTATGTCTTATGCTTGTACTGATGCAATATCGTCTGCTTAAATTGTCGTTTGCTGTTTTTCTCAAAGTTACATAATGGACATTTTGACAATAAAATAACTTAATGACGAGTGACAAGCAGCTTGATCCAGATCAGACGCCGCGTTACGCGGCGTCTGATCTGGATTCAAACTGTTTGCAAATGTAAGCCAAATTCCCTCCCTATTACGACTACCTCCGAACAACGCACGTATTTTTTGTCTCCCATTGGGTGTCGTTGTAGAGAGGGAGCGCTGTAATTGGAACAACACAGCCACATGTACATTAGAGAATAATCCGCAAATATTCTGATAAAACTTGATTAATCAGACAATGTACATGTAACTTCGCTTCTAGGCGTTAACTTAATGACGACGGTCGGGAGTAAAGTGGAGAAAACGTTATTCTTTCCCAATAAACGCATTTACGCTTAAACTATTATTTTAATTGCAAACAGTTTGGAGCCAGATCAGACGACGGGTACCCGGCGTCTGATCAGGCTCCAAACTGTTTGCCACTCAGATTAAAATTAATAGGCAGAATGATCAAATAGTTGTCATTCTATACATTTTAGTGTTTTGCGTTTGCAATTTCGTATGCCTTTAAACGGGAAATAATAACGTTTTCTCCACTGTACCATTCTGTCAGCTGCATGTGTTTTGGGGAGAAACAAGGTCGGTTGAACTTCAAATTATCGCTGTAGGCGATTAAAACAATTTAACCTTCTGGGCCCGGGTGCATGACACATAGTTAGTGTCTACCTGTATGCTATCTCCATCGCTTAGAGTTAAATATTGATTTTTTTACTACTATACTCAGTATAGATAAACTAACGGCGAGGTACTTACCTTACAGGTAGACACTAACTATGTGTCATGCACCCGGGCCCTGAACGTTGTGGGAACATTTGTGAAAACTATTACGAACAGTTTTGATCAAGATGAGACGACGAGTAACTTTGATCTGGACCCAAACCGCTTGACATTCCAATGATATTTCATGAAAGAATGTACAGATAAACCAATGGTGAGCATTGTTGCAAACAACGTATACATAGCGTGTATAGACCGATTTTATTGACCTGGCAGGGCGGAGTTTCGATGGGGACCATTGCATTTCAAATTTGAGGGGCGGCAGCACGTTCGTTTTATTATCGGAATTTACCGTTGTCGTCTGTCGTTTTTTCTCAACTTTACATTTTGACAGAAGGAATATAATGGCGAGTGACAAATAACTTGAATCTAGATCAGACGCCTCGTTACGCGGCGTCTGATCTGGATTCAAGCTGTTTGTAAATGTAAGCAAATACTTAATTTACCCTCCCTTTAACAACTCCTTCCGAACAACACACGCAATTTTTGTCTCCAATTGAGTGTTGTTGTAGAGAAGTAGCACTGTATATACCCTTTTCACGTTGGTATGGCTGCATGCATAAATTGTTTTTCTCCATGTTGAAAGTATCGGACAATAACGATATAATACGGATCTATACCTATCAAGGATAAAATCATATGTAAACTAGTGTATCTTTGCTAAAGGTTAGCCCCGCCATGCCAGGTGAAAATTTATCGGTCTATACGCTTTGCTATAATGTCGTTTAAGCGTATCTCTCAATTTAAAAGACTAAACAAATTTCTAATCGTCGCCTTAGTTTTCCTTTATTTTTCAGAGATGCTAAGGGCAATATCCGCCTGTTAAATTCCCTAGAAATCTAAAATAATTAGAAGGCGATGTCGGAAAACAAATACCAAGACTGTGTCCACTATGTTAGAATTGTTTTAATTGAAACTTATGGACAGAACTTATTGCCTCAGAGTGGCACGGGCTTGACTCATACATGTACAAACACCATGCAGACCACATGTCGTCCATGTTGGCTACTTTTTATTTCAAATACGACACATGCACAGTACGTCTTGATCAGACGCTCTTGGGTGATTTTCATTATGTAAATGTATTTAATGCAAAGTGATAGTTTTAAGGAATCTGATTATGAAAAAGTGCCATAATTAAAGGGTTTTTCTAATGCAAGTCTTTTCGAAAAAAGGCCTTTAAAAATGACTATTTATAATTTTATTCAGTGTAGTTACTGTACATGTACGCCGTTTGATTTTAGCAATGTTTACATGCGTCAAACACTTTTGATCTGGCATGATGTCTTGTTTCAACCAAACTGTGTGCAACTGTCAGTCTAATTGTTAATGAAGGAAGAGGTTAAGAGAGTTCTGTTTTACATCTTGTGGTTAGAGGCGGTTTTATCATAACATTGCTTAATCATTAATCATTAATTCCATCAAAGACGATAGAGGTGTAAAGACAGTAGAACCTGGGGTCCGTTTCATAAAACGTCGTACGACAAAAACGGTCGTAAGTCAAAACTTTAAAAATACATCAAATTTCTGATTTCTCTATCTTATCCTGTTTTTCAAGACAATTTCAAAGAGATGTCACAATGCAGGATTAGATGGGGAAATAAATAATAATTGAGACTTTTATAATATGACTTACGATAATATTTGTCGTTCGAAGTTTTATGAAACGGGCCCCTGGTGAATATCGAGGCATTTGTGTAGAGTAAAACTCTCTATTACGACCACCCTATATTACACACATCACTCTATTACTACAGTATGTACATTATCAGGTGTTTACGACATGTGACTGCTTAAAGCCAGGTTACAAGTGATCCATGTGTTACAATCTGCACTGTACAAAGGTAAAGAAAAATAAGTTTAAACTTTATTACTTTTACATAGATTATGAAACAAGCTACATTCACTTATAGAAATCACTCTCGATGGCTCGAACGGTGGCGTATTTGGTCATTTCTGTGTGAGGAAACCGGAGTGCCCGGAGAAAACCCACGTGTTCGGACGGGCGACCAATGTACCCTTTCACATACTGCCCCAACCCGGGATCGAACTCGAGACCGCATTATTGAGAAGCGGGTGCGCTACCACTGCGCTATCCTAACACCCTCTACTAAGGTAAAGAAACTTCACATCTCCATGTGCTAAACGATAAGTATTGTACTAAGCTCAATGTTATCCACATGGGCATAATATTATCCTACAATATGTACTGTACTAGGGTCAAGGAACTTCATATCTCCATGTGCTACAAATAGTACTGTACTAAGCTCAAGGTAATTCACATCTCAATGTGCTACATTAGTACTGTAATAAGCTCAATGTTATTCACATAATCATGTGCTACACTAAGTACTGTACTAAGGTAAAGGAACTTCATATCTCCATGTGCTACAAATAGTACTGTACTAAGCTCAAGGTAATTCACATCTCAATGTGCTACATTAGTACTGTAATAAGCTCATGGTTATTCACATAATCATGTGCTACACTAAGTACTGTACTAAGGTAAAGGAACTTCATATCTCCATGTGCTACAAATAGTACTGTACTAAGCTCAAGGTAATTCACATCTCAGTGTGCTACATTAGTACTGTAATAAGCTCAATGTTATTCACATAATCATGTGCTACACTAAGTACTGTACTAAGGTAAAGGAACTTCATATCTCCATGTGCTACAAATAATACTGTACTAAGCTCAAGGTAATTCACATCTCAGTGTGCTACATTAGTACTGTAATAAGCTCAATGTTATTCACATAATCATGTGCTACACTAAGTACTGTACTAAGGTAAAGGAACTTCATATCTCCATGTGCTACAAATAGTACTGTACTAAGCTCAAGGTAATTCACATCTCAGTGTGCTACATTAGTACTGTAATAAGCTCAATGTTATTCACATAATCATGTGCTACACTAAGTACTGTACTAAGGTAAAGGAACTTCACATCTCAATGTGCTACAAATAGTACTGTACTAAGCTCAAGGTAATTCACATCTCAGTGTGCTACATTAGTACTGTAATAAGCTCAATGTTATTCACATAATCATGTGCTACAATAAGTACTGTACTAAGGTAAAGGAACTTCACATCTCAATGTGCTACAATTAGTATTTTACTAAGCTCATGGTTGTTCACATGATCATGTGCTACAATCAATACTGTACTAAGGTAAATGAACTTCACATGACCCTGTGCTTTAAATAGTAATGTACTAAATGTAAAAGAACGTTACATCTCTGTGTGCTACAATTAGTACTGTTTTAAGCCCAAGGTTATTCACATTATACTGTGCTTTAATCAGTACTGTGCTAGGGTCAAGGAAATTCACATGATCCTGTGCTACAATCCGTACTTGCTAGGGTCAAGGACATTCACATGATCCTGTGCTTCAATCAGTGTTGTGCTAGGGTCAAGGGAATTCGCTTGATTTTGTACTACAACAAGTACAGCAGGATTGATGACTTCCTATTTAAACAAAACGAATCGCAAACGCAATGATATCAAATGTTAAAAAATGACATGTTCTCAGAAATGTTGCCGATTCGTTAAAGTGTGATTTGCAGTGTGTTTTGGAACCTGTGTAAGCACTGTGTTACTCGGCATCTGACCTAAATCCAAACTTAATTGCTTTAGCACAAACAACGTAATTTTATGTTTTAGTACGAACGCATTTACAGTAAAACCTCTCTATTGCAACTAACAAATTACAATTATTTTATTACGATGTTTAAGGCAGGTGAACGCTTAAAATGTGAAAGTGAAATAGAAAGCTCCTTCATGAGCTTTCTATTTTACTTCTCCCTTGCTTTAAGCTGCCATGTGTCTTCCATGCAACCAATTAGTCTTTGTTTCAGTAGTCGTAATACAGAGGTTTGACTTTGTTTCGGAAATAGCAGCATCTCACCATTTTAAAACCTCTTTGTAATAGATGGCGTTGTTTGACCACAACTGGCACTATATGGCACTGCTCTATCGCTGTTCCTGGAAGAAACACATTGTTTGTGTCTTTGTTCTAGCAGGATAATGAGCCATCTCTATAATGAAAAACAGAATAAATGTAAAACTTCAGAGCGATTTGACTGGCATTAGTACATACATGTAGTTTTGATTTAGGTATAGCGCTCCGTCTCTACAACGACACCCAATGGGAGACAAAAAAATGTGTGCGTTATTCGGAGGGAGTCGTTATAGGGAGGGAAATTTGCTTACGTTTGCAAACAACTTGAATCCAGATCAGACGCCGCGTTACGCGGCGTCTGATCTGGATTCAAGCTGTTTGTCACTTGTCATTACGTTTTTTCTGTCAAAATGTTCATTATGTAACTTTGAGAAAAACAACAGACGACAATTTTAAGCAGACGATGATTGCAGCAGTGAAAGCGTAAGGCATTCATGCCCCGCTTAGGAAACAGCGGCAAGGATCGTTGTAAGGAGGGAGTCGTTGTTGTGAGGGCCGTTGTAGGGAGGGAGTGCTGTATAAGAATGACTAAGATTTAAAATGGCTGAAGGTCGACTTGACGTTGCTCACGGTTAACCATAAATACACTTCATTTGAAAGTTCTACGGGCAAAATTTTGATTACAGCGTTCCCTCTCTACAACGGCCCTCCGAACAACGACTCCCTCGTTACAACAACCCTTGCCGCAGTTCCCAAAACATGACAATCATGGCCAAACTATTGACATTTGCAATGTCGTCTGTTTAAAATTGCCGTTTGCTGTTTTTCTCAAAGTTACATAATGGATATTTTGACAGAAAAAACTTAAAGACGAGTAACAAACAGCTTGAATCCAGATCAAACGCCGCGTTACGCGGCGTCTGATTTGGATTCAAGCTGTTTGAAAATGTCCCTCCCTATAACGACTCCCTCCGAACAACGCATATAACTGTTGTCTCCGGTTGGGTGTCGTTGTAGAGAGGGAGCGCTGTATTTAGTACGATAAGGGTTAAACGTTATTGGAATTTTCCACTTAGATGTGCAACAGCTCGAATTAAATTTGTAGTCTTGCTTGTAATCAGCGCCTAGGGAGATAAATATCAATATGTTGTGTGAGAACATGTTTTATATATACTGGATATTAATATAATAGACTTTTATCTCAGTGTACAGTGAAACCCATCTAAACCGGACATGTGTGGGGACAACATATATGTCCGGCTTAGAGGGGTTTTAGCAAATATCATGTTTCTAGTATGGAAGATAGCTGATCACTTAAAGCAGGTTGAAAGTAAAGCAGAATGCGCCTTAAGACGCATTCTGCTCTACTTTCAACCTGCTTTAAGCTATCATCTACTAGAATATAGAAAATATTTCTGATGATACATATTCATGAATGTATTTTCTTCAGTGTAGGAATACATCAAAGGCGTAAAAAAGACATGTTTAAAGTACTTGGGTTAAAATATCGAAGGGTTTGAAACGGGATCAAATCTGGTATCCGGTTTAGTGAGAGATCCGGTATGTAAAGGTTCCGTTTTAGAGGGGCTTCACTGTATATATTTACCCCGCTATTTCGCTATGCACAAATGTCGCCTGCAAAAGTGTTTGTCTCCTCAACAAATCTCAGAGTTAGTTGTATAAATTATACTTTCTTTAAGAAAATATCATCTCTAAGTGTCCAACAATTAGATCCAGAAGAACAGTTCTACGTTTCACGCATATCCAAACTGTTTGCAACTACGCAGTCCGTAGAAAGTTAAAACCACGGAAAGCACGTAAAAACAACACACTAAACTCGCTTACACTAAAATACTTATGTCCAATTTGCAAATGTTTGAAGTGATGTTGCCATAGAAATGTTTGTCATTTTCATTATTTGCGCGATTTTTATAACAGTTTGTCATTATA
This sequence comes from Gari tellinella, assembly GCA_922989275.2. NCBI lineage: Eukaryota > Metazoa > Mollusca > Bivalvia > Cardiida > Psammobiidae > Gari > Gari tellinella. The sequence goes on from OV277858.1 coordinate 62,842,050, forward strand.
ACTTAATTGAATTAAGCTATGTTTACTTGAAATTCCATTAGTATCGCAAGTGAAATAAAGAAATGGTAAAAATTTACCGCGAATTTTCTGATCACCCGGGGCCCCTCGTATATTCAGTGACAAAATACCAACTGGTTTTATTTCTCATATTAACTCTTTGCATGCTAGCGGCGTATATATCTGCCATAGTGATAACCTTTGCAAACAGTTTGGATCCAGATGAGACGCCGCGTAACGCGGCGTCTCATCAGGATCCAAACTGTTTGCCATTCTGACCCTGAATTTTATAGAAATTTTGAAAATTCTAATTTTAGAACAGTAGCAGACGACAATTGTTGCAGACGAAAAAATTACCCAGCATGCAAAGAGTTAAGACGATTTTGACATTTGGTACAAGTTCGCATGCCGACAAGACAACGACAAATGCTATTGTCTTCAAGTTTAACAGTTAAAGCATTAACAAGCTCGTTTTATTTATTTTTATGTTCTGAAACAAAACACAATTCCCGGTTGGCATCACCATTGAATTGTATGAAGATTTATACTCAAATTGTATTCTGTAAAAAGGCGAAATGATGAATAATGACATTCAGGTGACTGCTTAAAGGTTACAGTTAAACAGAAAACTAATTTATTATCCTTCATTTATTTTAATGGTCGTATATGATATAGAGAGGTTTTACACTATATTATACGTGGTCTTTCCTGTCGGGTCCACACAATTTTATACGTTTTTCTCGGCTTTCTTTTCCTAACAAATTGTTTAAGTATTCGTGAGTCATACAGTGTTTCCTCCCTACAACGACCCTCTAAACAACGACTCCCTCCTTACAACGACCCTTGTCGCAGTTCCCTAAATAGGACACTTATGACATGTTTGCAATGTTATCTGCTTAATATTGTCGTCTGCTGTTTTTCTCAAAGTAACATAATGGACATTTTGACAAAGCAAACTTAATGATTAGTGACAAACAGTTTGAATCCAGATCAGACACCGCGTTTTGCCGCGTCTGATCTGGATTCAAGCTGTTTGCAATTGCAAGCCTTATTCCCTCCCTATAACGACTCCCTCCGTACAACTAACACAATATTTGTCTCCCATTGGGAGTCGTTGTAAAGTGGGGGCGCTGTATATATAATAAGCATCTTTTTATGATTCAGCAGGCTTCTCAAACAGCTTCCATATCGTTAGCGGTCGAAATAAATCCCATTACCTACAAAATTGCAATTACTGCCAGATATTGGTGCGCTAGGTTGATTCTCTTATGTTCAATTTACTACCACTACCTTAACCCTTTGAAGCCTAGTCACGCATATAAGCGTCTTTCGCAAATATTGTAACTGTAAGAGTACACTTGTCCTATGCAAACAGTGAATACCCAGATCAGAGGGCTCATTAAGGAGCCCTCTGATCTGGGTCATCACTGTTTGTCATACTGCAATACATTGACAAAAACAACCCATAAATAGTTAAAAATTGACTTGACTAAATTGGCAACTTGAATTGTTCATTTGAGGTTTTAGGGAGGAAAGAGTTAAGCAAGCCTTGCAATTGTCGCCTGAAAGATTGGTCGTCTGTATTAAGTGTTGGTTAAGCATACAGTGGAGAATGTGTTATTCTTTCCCAATAAACGCGTTTATGGTAAAACGTTTATTTCCATTGCAAACAGTTTGGAGACAGATCAGACGCCGGATAACCCGGCGTCTGATCAGGCTCCAAACTGTTTTCCACTTAGATCAAAATGAATTGTAAGAAATGTCTAAAACATGACATTTTCTACCTTTTTGTGCAATGCGTTTGCGTTTCGTTTGCGTTTAAACGGGAACGAATAACGTATTCTCCACTGTATCTGGATTCTAGCAAATATCATCAGGGTGTCAAACATCAGTAACACTACAACTCGTTTGGATACAAACTATTTGCAACAGTTTACACATTTAGCCTGTTAAAAAGTTTAAACTTATTATTTTAGAAGTTTACATCTACTATGAACTAAGTTATAATAACAAAGAATCAAAGCTGAAATCGCTGAAAGACTGTCGATGTACTAAAAACAACACCAGCTTTCAGCAGTACCGTTCTGTTTTATTATATATACATCCTGAGATAATCCCATGCAAATTCCCGCAACGAAGAATGACGCTTTTGGCACACAAATGTGTAACAAGATTCAGAAGATTTTAACAGACAGACAGACGAACAGAAGGCACAACCTTAATATGTCTCTCCTCTCCCTTTATAGGGGGAGATATAATTGCAGTTTTTAAAGATATGTTGCGGCTACGTTTAATGCAAGCATAAAGTCTGAGGAGTTTTCTGCACCAATGTCCCATAATTCCATGCCTTTTCATTGATTTGTTCTTTTCAGTTTATATGCCCATAACTAGGGTTACAACACTTTTTATATGTACAGTGGATACATGTAAAACGTTATTATTTCCAATAAACGTGTAAAAATTACCCTTAAGGTGGTTCGACAGCGGGCGGCCCGCATCTCGAGTTCCGGAAATGCTGATGACTTTCACCTGATCTTTGCGGCACGTGCCTATAGTAGAAAATTTAGATAAAGAAAAGTTTGATCTGCTTCAGTGTCTTCTCTGTTAGCACAGTTGGTACGGTGATTGACTTGCAATCCAAAGGCTCTAGGTTCGATTCCCACTTTCTTCAAAACTTTTTTTTAACAAATTGTCCGATTTTAGTGACTAGTCAATTCATAACACAGTGATATAAGGACAGGCTATGTTTAGTCACGTAATAATGAATAATATCAGATGCAAGTATAGTCAAGTGACAGCTAAATTTGTGAGGATTTATAGCCTATATGACAGATAGCAGCTTAACACAGGACAAAAGTAATGCTAAAATATAGATCCTAAATGAGCTTTTATGCATTACTTTTGTTATATGCATTATACAGTCACTTGCCTTTAAAGATGTACAGGCTACCGTATTCAATGGTCCCTTATTACAGGTTTGAATTATGGTATTATTTAGAGCTGACGGCATTTTAAAGTTGAACTCAAGGGAGGTTACTCGTTTTGTGTTAACATTTTGTCAGAATTTCAGGAAATCATGTATAAAATGTAAATTCTACTGTAGATTTTCATTAAATTTTTGTGACTAGTAGAATTAAGTTATATCTATCTAATAAGAGTAAAATTAATGTGTGTTAAACAGCTAGATTTTTTTGTAATTTGAGATTTAGTGACTTTTTCAGAATTTGACTTTTTTAAAATATTGATATTTCCAGAAAATATGTCATGAAATACTTTTGTTTTGCCCAAAATCTTATAGTTTACTTGAATGTACAGAAATTATTGAGTTATATCATTTTGTAAAGAAAATATTCCTGTCAGAAAAAAACGGCACCGTAACCTTTTTTTAACGGTTTTCACTCTCTCCATATGGTATATTTCAATTTAATCAAAGACACAGAATAAGCTGATCCGCGAACCACCTTAAGTATGATTTCCATTGCAAACAGTTTGGAGCCAATTCAGACGCTGAGTAACTGGGTGTGTAATCTAAACTGTCTCCCATTCAGATTCAAATGAATAGTCAGGATTGTCTAAAAATTATTATTCAGTGTTTTGCGTTTGTGTTTGTGTTGCATTTAAGTAAAAACCAATCAGCAAGACATTCCTTTATTCCTTTCAAATTGCAAGTTCATTCAATTAAAAATCAACAACTAGCAAAAACAATTAACTTAGTCAGATCACGTTTGGTCTGTTACAAACTAGGAGAGTTTCAAGATAAAGGCAATTTCTCGTAAAACAATATAGATTTATCAGTTGTGTACCTATTATCGCAAGATTGTCGACACTCAATTGTTTTCTTTCGATTGAACTTATATCTCTTTCGCGACCTCATAAATGTATATTTATTTATTTATTATACCCGATTTATATAGCGCTCTTTTCACACAGGAGTTGTGCGTTCAAAAGCGCTTCACATGAAATTATATAAAATTATTCAAAACTATGAAACGATTTAAATGTTTTAAAATGTGGAAATGGAGCTTTTAGTTCTGAAGAACAAAAGCTACACCTTTTTACATTCTAAAACATCTGTTGTTTAACCCATCGCTCCATACCCTGTTTCTAGTTTTAAAGAGAGGTGACCACGTAATACACCTTATTCTGCGTTACCGTCAATCTTCTTTAAGCTTAATATATGCATGCCTATAAAATGGAATAACTGTATGGAACTGACACTTTTGGTTCTATTTCAAAGTTTAATTTAGTTGATTTTAGCTTTTGAAGTTTCTATTAACCTTCTCAGTATCGATTGATTGATTGGGAGGAACTATAAATGACTTAATGCGGTGTAAAGGAACTTTTTTTGGGTGAGTGTACATTAAATAGCATAAACATAAAGTTGCGTGTTTGTTGAGAAACTCATGGTATTGTGGATGTACCTATGGACTGTCTGAGAAATATGCATATTAAAGTAAAGAGGTTTCGATTCATCCCCTGATAAGAGGAGGTCTAACGAGATTGGATTTATATGAGATATTAAGCATAACGTTTCATGTTTTGATGTATAGGGACATTTAAGAAAGAAATGCAATGCATTCTAACAAGGACTTCCGCATCTACGTAATAAGCTTTAGCTTTCGCTCTAATCCTCTTATAAAATATATTGTATCTATTATGTATACTGTACATTTTCTGAAATAAATATGTTTATACTAAGAAGTGTGTTAAGATGTTAACCCTAAAATTAGATTTGAGAAGTAAAAACAGACAACAATTGTTTAAAGCAGATAGCGGCATGGCGATAAATATTTACGCTATTTCAAGTTCGTTCCCTGCAATAACCGCCAGACGGTTTTTTCTTATTGACTAACTAATCTAGTACCCATCCAGTGAGATAAACTTATTATCAGCCACTGTATTGTCTAAGGAATGACATATTTCTTTATCAGTGACTTTCAGTTGATTAACCCTTCACTGGCAAGTCAGACTACTATTGTTTACAGTGGAGAAAACGTTATTCTTTCCCGTTTAAACGCAAACGAACCGCAAACGCACTGCAATTAAATGAAGAAAATGACAACTTTTGGACAATTCTGAATGTTTATTTTAACCTGGATAGCAAACAGTTTGGAGCCTGATCAGACGCCGGGTTACCCGGCGTCTGATCTGGCTCCAAACTGTTTGCATGGGAAATCATATATCTAACGTTAACGCGTTTATTGGGAAAGAATAACGTTTTCTCCACTGTAATTTGCAAACCGCTTGGATTTACGAATAACTTCGTATCTGATCACCATTCAATGTGTTGATGATATTTCTTTGTATCTTCAGTCAACATGCCCGCCATCTAAATCTGAGATTGACGTTCATTTTAGCAGACACTTTTATGGCCAAGATGGGTTTAATGCCATTCAATTACAAATGGTTTTGTCTATATTGGTATTCAGAAAATAAATAGTTTAGTTTGGCATACGATGGAGGGGCTGTTTTTCTTCTCCTTATGAAAGAAACGAAACTCAATACAACAACATATAGAATACTTATACAGTGAAACCCCGCTAAACCGGAACCTCTAAATACCGGATATTTTTCTCTAAACCGGAAAAAACGTTGGTCCCGTTTCCAACCCTTCTTTAGTTCAACCCATTAAACCATAAATATGCCTTTATACGCCTTTGATTAATTCCTTTACTGAAGAAAATATATTCATGAATATGTCATCGGAAATATTTTCTATATTCTAGCAGGCGCTACCTTAAAGCAGGTAGAAAGTAAAGCAGAATCTGCTTTACTTTCAACCTGCTTTAAGTGATCAGCTATATTCAATACTAGAAACAAGCTATGGTTTAAAACCCCTCTAAACCGGAAATCCCTATAAACCGGACGTTTATGTTGTCCCCACGCATGTCCGGTTTAATGAAACCTCCGAAAACCATACCCCCGAAAACCCGAATTCTCCCTAAACAGAACAAATATATTTGTCCCGAATTTATTGTTCTTTATCCATAAAAGAAAAACCTCTGAATAACGGAACCTCCGAATTCCGGAAACCGAACATTTTTTATTGAAAATTCAAACTATTTCTATACAAATCTACCTCTGAAAACCGAACGCCTGGGGCAAAATGTATTACACAAGCTTGTTTGACACTGTGATTTTCGTGGATCAGTTGAAATGACAGCCATTTTTTAGTGCCATGTGTTATCATAAAAGGCGTGACAATCTTATCAGCAGTCAGGATTTATGTGTGTGTGCAAACAGTATCTGAGCTTGTAGGGTAGACTCGGATGATTTAGATGGGTTTATTTCACACCGCTTTTGCTCCAGGACCAGAGTGATCTGGATCTTCACTCAGTCTGGATTTTTTTTTATTTATTTTGGTTGTTTTCTTTTTTTCAAATAACAAATTGTCAATATATACTAATAACTGGAGAATGGTTAAAACATCATGGAAAACACTTAAACCAAAACAGAAAACTGTCAGAAGCAAATAGAAACTTTCCATAACAGATGATGGGGAAAAAGACATAAGTTCTCTGAAACATTTATTACATAATTTTATGCATTTCCATGTTTGTTCAAAAATACATTTATTTGAAATTAAATATTTTATAAAAACTTAGATTTATTATGTTACAATACCTGATATATCACTAATAATATTTAATTAAGAACACAAATAGTTTATATACATATGAATAAATTCTTGGTCATTTGAAAAATTCTCCCTAAACCGGAAACCTCTGAAAACCGAACTTTTTCCTCAGTCCGGGAAGGTTCGTTATTCGGATGTTTCACCGTATATCTAATCAATTGCTTATGAAGCGCTTTTGAACACATAACTCCTGTGTGAAAAGAGCGCTCTCTCTCTGGCTCTGTTTTATGTATCTCGTTTTCTCTCTGATACAATACAACTAATTTGTCAAACGGGATTCGAAATGGTTTACAATTCTTTTACTTGATTAATCCTTTAGCAATAACACAACGTAAAAAGATAAAACAGTAAATGGATTGTTGAACTGAGCATATCACGCTTTTATCGTCTTTTGTAAGACGAAATTGTTTTAAGTGGCACTTGATAAAACAAAGTCTATCAAGGAGTGTTTTATTGCTGGATAACATGTTTTTGGGGAAAATGTGAAAGTTCTCTTAGCATATTGTTCAACCCATTTATACCCTGTGGATTCTTCCATGTTTATATCAATGTTTATATATTGGATTAGTCCATTTCTTGTAAAAGGAATGCCTGGTCAAAATTTTCATTTTCATTTTGTTTTATTTTGAAATTCCTATCAGCAAACGGTGCAGACTCTGATCAGAGTAAACACTGTTTGCCTATGTCCCATATATGGGATCGTTGGCACAAATGGGTTAAAGCCTCGGCAAGAATCAGGTGAATGTGTGAAACTTTTGAATACAATTTGAATACAGATGAGACACCGAGCAAACATATGTTTCATCTGGATCCAAACTGTATGACACTACGTTGACAATGTCTGAAAGAAATGCAAATTAAGAAAGGCTGAGAGACGTTTCGGACGACGGCTTTCTGCAGACAACAACAACATAGCGGACTAAAGGATAAAGGAGAGACAGTCGTGGGAGATTGTTGTCCTGCTGAGATATAATCACATTAAATTGTCCCGTTTACCTCATCACTGCTGTGGTACTGTCTGTTTTAAAATTGTCATCTGATTTCGTTTCTCAAGTTCAGATATAGGATTTCACGAAAACAAAAAATACCAACAAACATATACCGGTAGATAGAACTCGATTCAAGCTGTTTGTAAATTCGAATGTCACCAATAATTAAAGTGTAGGCGTTAATATAAAGACAGAGGTAAATTTAATACTGCTAGAATAAATTTATGAAAAAGTGTAATCAGTTTTTGTCTAACTATAAAATCTAATCAAGCGCCAATCAGAAGCATTTTACTCAATTGTTGTTGTTTTTTAATAGATTATCATACATCTTTACAAATTATATTCGTTACTATACCGAATTTAACGTAATTGGTGTCATACGTTATTACTCCTATTCAAATCATTTGTACTTATTGCATATTGAGCGAGTTTAGCTGACGTACTAGGGTAAGCTATAGTAACTAGTGTTGCAAATACACGCATGGAGCTCCTACCCTAGTGACTCTTCACCGCTACTCTAGTTCAACCCAGCCCAGAATGAGGGTAGAACAAAATGACGGGAAAACAAAATGGCGGAATAGAGTGACAGCTTGTAACAGCCTGATAGATGAATCAATCACAGATAAATATATTATGCCCAAACTTAAAAATAAATAAAATCATAGCAGCATTATTCTTTAACCGCTGCATTGGACGTTAGATTTATACAGATTGGGTCAATAGTTGTTGTCTTCGCATTTGTTTACACGAGAGTCTCACTCTTGGCGTTTTGTTGATTGGGAACTAGAGTAGATATGTGACGTCATACAAGATAATCCTAAGTAATACGCTAGTACGGCAACTGAACTCGCTCATTGACGATTTACAAACAATAACAACCCATTACCACATAGCCTGTTTCTAGTATTGAATATCGGTGACTACTTAAAGCAGGTTGAAAGTAAAACAGAATGCGCCTAAGGAGCATTCTGCTTTACTTTCAGCCTGCTTTAAGCTACCATCTGCTAGAAAAATATTTATTATCATACATTTTCATGACTGTATAAATTGGAACTATTTTCTTCAGAGTAGGAGTAAATGAAAGACGTAAAAAGTCGTATGTATGGGGTAATGGGTTAAGTATTTGTTGTCTGCACATTGTGTAATATGCACTAATTCTTAGACTTCTTCAGGAAAGTCTCATCAGACAGTCCAATAGTTTCACCCGAGATGTGACACCGGGGTCATTCTTATAATGTTGGCTATCATAGGTTCACTGCAAACAAAATTATTGTCTACTTAGAATTAGCTGAAATTTTGACATTATTGTTGAAAAAAATCGACATGGGTGTAAACTAATTGGGTGTCTGGGCAGATGTTGATTTTGGTTTAGTAGACTCGTGTGAAGAGGCTGTTATGCAAATCTACAGTTTATCCGTTAAAACTGTATTTTAAACCTGGAACACCAGTGGTGTTTTTTGGACGTCAAGTTAGACAGACAAAGTCATAGGTTATTATATATTTGCCAAAGAAACATAATAGTGTTTATGTGAGTACATGTTAAACTCCATTAGTACGAAAAAGCCTGTAGAGGTGCTAGATCCCCTTGACAGCTATAAAATGATGTACAAATATAGAACTACATGCACTGATCTTGAGTAATAGCCTAAATGGGAATTCGAGTTTCTTTATACGCCAAGCGTTTTCATATTTCGAACTGCCAGTTTTGTAAGTTAGATACTTTACAAGGAGTGATTTCCTGTTTGAGTCTTACCCTTGCTGATGAAAGTACCTCCTGTGAGTATAAATGTCCCTGGCAGACAAACTACTTAAATGTTTGACACTTATCGCGTGAATGATTTCTGAGCCCGTTGGTGGAAAAATAAATTGATGTACGTGCAAATGATGAAATGTTAATACCTGTTTGAATACTTTTCAGGAACATAATAAAACGCTGCGTTTTTAAAGCGGTTCAGTGTATATGCAAACAATAATTCGGCATAAGAGGTCACCGTTAATTTAGGTATCTGAAATTCATTGATTAAAGGCATTTTGCTTTTTAGAATACTTATAGGGGATGGACATACACACAATTATTCGGAACTAACTGTGTAGCAATTTTTCGGCCACTATATCACGAAAAACATTTTTTCTGAAAGACAACTACATTTTACACGTCTTTATTAAATCTCTTGAAAATGCTTAACGCTTACACATGGCCAATGCCGCTATGTTTCAGATAAAAGTTTATTTCTTGAAAAAGGCTGTCGTCCAAAATATCGCTACAGAAGGATAAAATGATAGCTTTTAAAAAAAACTTATTTCAAGAATATTTCCTGAGGCAATCAGCCCTATTTATTCGACTTTAAGGAATACTTTTACAAATGTTTGGATCCAGATAAGGCGCCGCGGAAATAGGTGTCTCATATAGAAAACCAAACTATTTCATCTGAATCAGATGTCAATTTTGTTAAAAACAAAAAAACACTCACAGACAAAACAACAACAAGACAATAACAACAATACAAGCTGTACTGCAGCCTTATCTTGCTTATTGAGCTACAAAATTTGTTTTTATCATGTCAAATCCTCCTGAGAACCCACTCTCTATCTATATATATTTGTGTAACTATCTATATTATATAACTATATTATACAACAATATAATGATACTATACATTACGGTAATTGAAAAATATCCTCGTAAATGTATTGATCAAATGTTAGAGTTGTAACACTGTCATCGCCAAAGTATCTTGTGCTGAAAAATTGTGCTTGCAAATATATGTCGAATAAGAATTATTGAAGTTTTAGACTGTAGAAATACTTAAACGAGTGTCAAAAGATCTTGATCTAAACTGTTGAAAATGCATACGGTTATCTTTAGATACGGTAAGTATGGGGAAATGGGCGCATTTATTGACAAACAAGTCATTTTCTTAAAGTTCCATTGGTGAACGGATTTTAAGAATTCACGCAAGTTTAGTTTTAATATTAATATTACCAGATTTTCAAACAGTTTGGATCTAGATTGGACAGCGAAATATTATTCTGAATCTTATATTGTTCCATACCATTTATAGCCTGCAGAAACTTTTTTCCCAAGTGCAAATAAACATTACAAACTTTGGTTATATAAAAGCGTCTGTATAAGACAGTTCCCAAGAGATTCTAATACAAAAGTTTTATGGTTTTATAGATGTACAATAGTTCCTTAGAGGATTTAATACAAAATGTATGTTTTTATAAATGTAGAGCTCGCAGACGTATACTAAATTATTATATTTCTGTACCATCCATTATACTGCAGAAATCTAACGAGGGCTAAATGGAACAAAGCCATAAAAGCTCTTCCCATCCTATAAAATATCACATCGGCATCTCTATCCAAGCTATTAGAACCATTAATCTAGTATCTAAATTGATTGCTAATGCCTTTCCCGTAAGTATGACGAAACTACTAACATTAAAGCAATAGATGACTTGAAATACTTACATTCAATTTAGGATACAGTCTGAAGCAACAATAATTCCATACATGTGCTTCATAGGTTTCACTTTAGATGATCACCAGAATGAGTTGTTTCAGACAAACTCTTGTGAAATCACGTGTGTAAAACCTCATGGGGCGATTACCATTGGCACAAGTTCGGATCACATTTCAATTACACGACTTCTGATCAGCATTCAAGCTACAAATGTATATGAAATAAGATGTGCAGTCAGTCAAACGATACCGTAGCAGTGAAGATGTAAAATGAAGACAAATGTGTGATACACCTATTTCAGTCAAGTTCATTTGTTGAGCAATAAATTATTTTATAGGATGTGTCTTCAATTGCGTGATGTTGTAGAGAGGGAGCGCTGTAATAATATGACTGAGAAGTACCACAATCGGAATTTAACATTTGACAGTGCTTAACCCTTTCCCCAATAGAAGCGCCTTTTAGCGGATATGATTTATTCATCCGCTGAAGAAAATAGTTCCAATTTAATCAGTAATGAATATGTATTATAGGGAATATTTTCTATATTATAGCACATGATAGCTTAAAGCAGGCTGAAAGTAAAGCAGAATGCGCCATGAGGCGCATTCTGCTTTACTTTCAACCTGCTTTAAGTAGTCACCTTTCTTAAGTACTAGAAATAGGCTACCAGGTAAAGGGTTAAAAAAGCCAAACAGTGAAGCTTACTAACCTTTTCTTTATAATCAGTAACAAATGATTATTGACATTCAGTGCGTACGGTCGTGTCACGTGGCTACTCCTAATGTTTTCATGTAAATCATGAACTGAGAGAAATAAAAGAAAATTTGTATTGGTGTACTATTTATAGCTGCATTTGTACTTTCGATTTGTTACTGTTTTTAATCGCTTGTTTTAGCGGTTTATGTCTGTTTTCAACATTTCCATGATCGGTTTGGTCCATAAGAATGTTCGAACATTATTATTGACATTGGTTGTTATTTTAAATGTCTAAAAAGATCTGATTACAAAATTGAGCCTTTACCACATTGCGTGGTGAAGAAATATAGAGAAAGCTTGCTAAATATATATAAATTGCCATACATTAATTAAAATTTGAACACAAAACATTTAACGATATATATTGATTTGTAAAAATAACTATATCTAAATTCGTAAACTACACTAATAAACTAGCAGTTTCCGTGTTAGAAACAAAAGGTCGAATCTTGATCAGCATAAGATAAGTAATATTGCGGGGATATAATTAGATATGACAGGATGGCTCATAACCCCAACTATGCCTACCCCGAGTACAACGGTTATAGATAGATTTATTTCGGTAAAATACATGGCAAAGCATAATCAAAACAATCATATAAGAACCATGTAATGCGCACTAGAAACCAAGAATAACACAAAAACGGAAGAATATATTCCTTATTTCCATTGTGGTCCTTCATTCTAGTGGCAAGACACTGAGAGTTACGGTATTATTATAAATAAATATCACAGATACAATGTAGTATCTTAAATTAAATATATCACAGAAATATCATTGTAATCATTGGTTAACACAGCAGGGTATCAGAACAAATCATAAGAATAATGAAGTGAAGATTAAGTGTAACAAACCTATCTATTATGATTAGCAAACAGTTCGGACTCTGATCAGACGCTGCGTGTCAAAACCGTTACGATATAATATTACTTTATTTAATTACCAAAATATTGGATTTAAGTTAGTCTTGCTTTACCCTATAAATACGTTTTCACGCCTTTAATTAATTCCTCTTATGAGGAAAACAGTTTCAATTTATTCTGCTACAAATAAGACTCATAAGAAATAGTTTCTATCTTCTAGCAGATAATAGCTCAAAGCATGCTGAAAGTAAAGTAGTAAGATACTATATTCAATGCAAAACAGTGATACTCCTTATAAAGTCACTTGATCTGAAGAGTTGCCTATTTCTCAGTACATTACAGAGCTCCAGATAAGGGTAGTTTTTCAAAAACTAAAATCTTTATTTCTGAATTAAATCCTATGGTGTCACTACTCATTAGAATCGTCTCTATGAGACGATTCTAATGAGTAGTAACACCATAGGATTTGGTGCTGAAATGAGTGAGAAAATGTTTGATTTGTTGAAATAAGTACCTCTTATCTGGAGCCCTGACATTATGATTTGAAGACAAAATTAGGGGCAATTCGCATTGTCATTAGTACTAGAATTGTTTCCTGTCACAAGGATGCTAATTTGTATAAAGTAGACTAGTCTATTTCTATCTACATAATGAGTGTCTGTAATTCACAATCTCGGCGCGCCACACTGCAGTGCCACCTGTATATTCTTGGAGACAGTTAACACAGCGTTATTTTCCCCAAATAAACACGTTTGATCTATCCACTACACACAGTTTTGAGCATGATCAGATGCCGAATAAGTAACGGGCTCAAAACTTTTGACGACACAGATTATATAATCGATCGTTAAAATAAAATAAATATGCTATTTTCTACTTTTTATTGCTTTGCCCGTCCGAACACGTGGGTCTTCCCCGTGGATACTCCGGTTACCCCCAACAGCAATGACTATAGGTCGTTTGCAGTTAAAAAAAACACGATAAATCTTAGATAATTTTAAAACTGGTGAACGTATTTAAACGAAATTTTGCATACACTTATGATGTGCCTATACCAACTCTGACAAGGAAATTCAGAATTTTTGATAGTCTGACTAAATTCTTTTCTTCTTTGTTTTATATAAATTTTGTGTCGCTGAAAATGGTCAATTACGTGGGGTGTTATTGGCTATTACCTTGATCAAGTTTGTTTATATGGGAGAATATCCCCAGGTAAAATCCCGTGCTAGCTGCCTCTGTCTGAAAGGTGAATCCCGTGCTGATATAGGTTGTCTAGTTGTACAAATTTAATTGTGAGGCCCCATTACATTGTTTACTATGCTAAATCCATGAACTCTTCACCAGAAATAAAGATAATTGCATTACTTTTCAAACCGAAGCTCTAACATTTCTTCATAATACAGAGCTCCAGATAAGAGAAAGTAAATTGAACAAGTCCAACATTTTCTCACTCGTTTTCTCACCAAATCCTATGGTGTGATTACTCATCGAGACGATTCTAATGATCAAGTAGTCACACCATAGGGCTTAATTCAGAAATAAAGATTTTAGTTCTGGAAATACTCCCCTTATCTGGAGCCCTGATAATATGTATCAGTGTTCGAGTTGTATTGCAGTATGTTTACGTTACGTTTTGTTTGCTTTAAACGAAAAAATAATAAAGGTTTACGATCTGCTCTGGAAACATTCTGTTGAAAATTTGATAATGGTAAGTTTGTGTAGATCGTCTAGTATGAACATGTCTCTTCTACTAATTATCACATTTAGTTGTTTTGCGTTTTGTTGATAAAACTTTTATATGAGTGGCATATGGTTCGGATCCTATTTAGATACGAAATGGCTCCGGTGTCCGATCAGGATCCAACATGTTCGCAAATGACAGTATGGTCGGTTAATACGTTTAAAACGTACCCCAGTCAGGGCTTCGTTCGGTTAGTTGTAAACTACTGTGGTATGCGATAGCTTAACGGTGAGGCGTTACGGAGTCGTGAAAGAAAGGCTGTTGGATAACTTGAACTCACCCTTCGGAAAAGTGTCCCTTAGAAGTGCAAACTTTATATAGAAGTTATGAATAAAACTTTTTTATTACGAAGAGAAAAAAAAATGTTCTTTTTTGTCAGAGTTGGTATAGGTATATCATAAATCTATTCAAAATTTCATTTGACTTCGATGTCTTGTTGTGGAAATATTTGAAAATTGTCGTGTTTTTTTTAACTGCAAACGACCTATACATACGCCACAATTTGCGCAATCGAACGTGATTTGCCTATTAAGTTGTTAGAGCTTTTTCCATAATTGATTAAAAATAATGTTTAAACTTAATAATTATACTACATAATGGTCGGTTAACTTAGCGGTTCTACTAAGACATAAGACTTTACAGCAATAAGAACAGACTTAAGCCTTATCCTACGGATCGCGACTTGACTGGTATTTGCAAACATAATGCGGCGTCTGATCTGGATCCAAAATGTTTGTCATTCATATTCATAGTTTCGACTACGTTACCTGGGGGTCGTTAGTTCGATCTCCTGATGTACCAGCGGCCTCTTTTCAGAATCAATCCTCGATGATGTACATGGTGTTCTTGTGCAAGTTATGCACCGCGAAATGCTCCTCTCCATCCAGGGATTTAAAAGGGTGCATGTGAAGGGTACGCGCCGTATAAAAGTCCGGAACATGCTGACCATTGTCTTAATCCTGACGACAGTGGGGTGACGAACCTGAAAAAGCTTATGCGGGACTATAAACCTTAGCAGCAACAACAACAACAACTACGCGTCGTATGTTAATCGTGCTCAAAAATGTAGGAAATATGACTCAATGATCAGTTGAATGAATGTACAGGTGGCTGAACGGTCATTCGGACTGAAAGTAAACTATAACTTGGTACTTAATTTACTTTACTTTCTGCATTGAATAGGGCCTTCACTTTTGACCTCCGTTGCTCTCACAATTTATCAAATATTTTGGTGCAACCAACGTCCCAGGCGACGTCAGTTACACTTAACGCCACCCGTAGCATGTCGACAGCCCAGTTTCACTGTGAGTCACTTTGCCGTGGCATTTTTGAACTTGTCAAAGTTGCAAGTTTTCTTTCCTGTACTTATCGCTTGTTAAGTTTTGTCGGGTGTACGAGACATTTAGAGGCAAAGGTAAACAGGATTGCTCATGCTTGATTACACAGTAATAAACCTGTAATAATTCAACAATATAATGTAACCAATTGAACATTACGCCTACAAACTACTGATATATTCTCTAAATACAAGTGTAAATGAACCTTTTTGGGTGAGTGTAGTAAGTGTGAATAAACATATTGGAAATATTATGGTGTTCGTTTTGGCCTAAAGTATGGTCCTTTATGCCCATTTAGGGCTATTTGGCACAATAATGTGATGTTTTGTCCAAGACAAGTTTTGTCCAATCTAACGATAACTGATAGAGAAAAATTCTGACCGAAAGGCGCAAACCATTTGAAATGGACATAACTATTTCAGCACCAATGTGTTTATTGGGGAGGAATAGCGAATTACAGTGTAGCATCTAGAATAGAGACTTTAGCGTGGCTGGTGCTATTATAAGTGTGAATCACGCAGAATATTACTTTAGAGATAATGACGAGCAGTATTGGACAATTTCCCGGTAATAAATGAAGAGAGCCTGAAGGACTGGGACCTAATTGCAAACGCTTTGACTTGCAAATTGCATATTAGACGGGAATGTAATATCAGATGTAGTGATACAGTGGAGAAAACTTTATTCTTTCCCAATAAACGCGTTTACGCTAAAATTATTATTTCCATTGCAAACAGTTTGGAGCCAGATCAGACGCCGGGTAACCCGGCGTCTGATCAGGCTCTAAACTGTTTGCCACTCAGATAAAAATGAAAAGTCAGAATTGTAAAAAAAGTTGTCCTTTTCTACAGTTCAGTGTTTTGCGTTTGCGTTTCGTTTGCGTTAAAACGGGAAAGAATAACGTTTTCTCTACTGTAGTTACAGCGGTTGAACAATGCTGTATCGATAAATGTAGACGATTGGCTCATGAGAAACAAGTATCCAGCGTTCTGTGACTTTATAACTGTTTTAGCGGGTTGACTTTGGACTAATGTAAACATTGCAGAAAGTTTTGGAAACAGCGTTTCTGCTCGGGCTGCTCGGGCTGCTCGGGCTGCTCTGGGTCTTCATTGATTTCCAAGTGTAAGCAGAAACATTTATGTACGCCTACTTTATTAAGTACAGCGCCCCCTCTCTACAACGGCCCTCCCAACAACGATTCCCTCTTTACAACGACCCATGCCCCAATTCCCTAAACGGAACAATTATGTTTAACCCTGTTCTGCTGCAATATCGTCTGCATAAAATTGATGTCTTCTGTTTTTCTCTCACAGTTACATATAAGTGGAGATTTTGATAGAATACGCCGTTACGCGGCGTCTGATCTGGATTCAAGCTGTTTGCAAATGTAAGCCAATTCTTAATTTCCACTTTCTACAACCCTCCGAACAACACACATAATCTGTGTCTCCAATCGGATGTCGTTGTAGAGAGGGGGTACTGTAATAGGACTCTTTATCAGACATCAGACTCATTATTTTTAACACATAGTTTTGAGAACGGTTGACTGCTTAAAACAAATCAAAGTTAAGTAGAATGCGGCATTAGGCGTTTTCTGCTTTATTTTTAGCTATTCTTAAGCTACCATCTGCTAGGGTATATAAATATTTCTTATGCTTCATATTCATGACTGTATCAAGTGGAATTGTTTTCTGCAGTGGAGGAATGATTAAATGCGTAAAAAGGCGTATCTTTGGGGTAGTGGGTTAACCCCTTCACTGCCTTACCCCGAGCACAACAGTTTTTTGCGGCGTCTGATCAGGATCCAAATTGTTTGACACTCATTTCAATATTTCTTCAGTCAAAAAAGCAAAAATCAAAATTTAAGAAATAAAAGCAGACGACAATTGTTTGAAATTGATGACGTCACGGCAGTGAAGGGGTTAAGGCACGGATACATTTATCCAAGTCTCGTTAACGAAATGCATTCTAACGCTCTGATTCAACCCCTTCATTGCCCTACCCCGAGTGCAATTAATATTTGCAAACAGTTTGAATCCTGTTTGGACACTGCGTTACGTTGCGTCTGATCAGGGTACAAAAACTGTTTGTCACTCGTATCAATATAAGTCAAAATCCCCAAAAATTATTTAATTTGAGAAATAAAGGCAGACGATAATAGTTTAAAATTGATGACGTCATAGCAATGAAAGGGTTAAGACGCACTCGAGCAAACCGATCAGGCTGTTGGATAAACACATTAGAGATTCCCCTCGCACATTGTCTTCCTAGTTTCAATAAATCATGAATAATTTTGAATATTGTACAAATAATGCAATCGATTAATTCCACACTGTAACGCATTTTGCAATGCCTGTCCTTGTCAAGTTGTGACGCTACTTTCTACACCATGTAGGCGGATTGGTGACACAATCGCAAACAGTTTTGATCAACTTGATTTCCATTACTCAGAGCGATAAATTCTTTACCTGTTAATTTTCGGAAGTTTCACACTTCCTTCGTCGGCACTGACCATTCAACTACTGCTGGCCAGGCGACCTAACTTGGTTTAAAACGAAGTATGATTTTTTGTGCTTTCATTATACATATACATATACGGTTGCTATCTTGCGCTTTTTCCAAAAAAATAGAATGTAACCGGATGTTCTTATAAAGAAACATACCCGCTAAGACCTGGGATCGAACACAGGTCGCCAGTTTCGCAGTCATTTACTCTACCACGTCGCCATAAAGGCGCGCGTGTATAGCAAGGCCGTACAAGTGATGATAAACCTACACACTGTGACATACTCCCCTAACAAGTTAAAACTCGTCCAAATTTTCTATGGGTATGAGAACGACAGGTGATCACACTCGGAGCACATACAGTCACGGTCCCTCGTTGGGCGCCATATGTAACCGGATGTTCATGTTAAGAAACATACCTGCTCAGACACGGGATCGAACCCCTGTCGCCAGGTTCGCAGTCATGCACTCTACTACGTCGCCATAAAAGCGCTCTTGTACAGCAAGGCCGTACAAGTGATGATAAACCTACACACTATGACATGAAAGGGTAATTTTAATATGTCAATATTTACGCTGACCTGAGCCAAATGCTCAAGGTGAGCTATTGTTCTAGTACTGTGTCCGGCGTCCGTCGTCGTGCGTCGTCCGTCGTGCTTCGTCGTTAACAATTGCTTCAAATGACATCTCCTCCTATACTACTCTACACATTTCAACCAAACTTTACAGAAAGGTTTCTAGGGTCAAGCTGTGTCAAACTTGTTAAAAAAAACTGACCCCGCCACGGGACATACATCATGCTCTTCATTGTTTCCTGCTATTCTCAGGTTAGCGAAATATGGTCCATGGGCGTCTTGTTTAATATTTCACCATTGTGGATTGCGTTGTTATAATTTTCCCGTTTGTCTTTAAACAATACAGTGAAATCCCTCTAAACCGGAATTCTCTTTAAACCGGACAAAACCGTTGGTCCCGTTTCCAAACCTTTATTTTTACCCATTACACCGTAAATATGCCTTTTTACGTTTTTGATTTATTCATTCACTGAAGAAAATACATTCATGATTATGTATCATCAGAAATATGTTCTATATTCTAGCAGATTGAAAGTAAAACAGAATGCTCCTTTAGGCGCATTCTGTTTTACTTTCAACCTGCTTTTAAGTGATCAGCTATCTTCCATTCAAGAGACAAGCTATGAGTTAAACTCACTCTAAACCGGATTCCCCTCTTAACCGGACATGTATGTTGTCCCCACACATGTCCGGTTTAACCCATTAACCCATAGCCTGTTTCTAGTAGTTAAGATATATGACCTATTAAAGCAGGTTGAAAGTAAAGCAGAATGCGCCCTAGGGCGCATTCTGCTTTACTTTCAGCCTGTTTAAGATGCTATCTGCTAGGGTATAGAAAACATTTGTTATGGTACATATTCATGACAGTATAAAATGGAACTATTTTCTTTGGCGGATGAATAAAATTAATGCGCTAAAAGTCGCTTCTATAAGGGAAAGGGTTAAAGGGGTTTCACTGTACTGTCCATTTCATACAGTTTGTCTCTTAGTTTTGAACACATCGTCCATCGTTTCGAGAACCTATCATTTATACACTTTACAGCATTGCGTTTGCGTGTAGTGTTGTATTAAAAGGAAAATAATAATGTCTTCCTGAATGTAATGGCACATCTTTGAGATAATTAGAGCGCCTAGTAAAGTAATAGAAATGCAATACTGGGGGAAATTACTCGCACGTTTAATTAAACAATGATATTTCAGTGAACTGTTTAATTCATGTTAACGATCATCCCCACAAGGTTGTGTTATCAAAGTAATTTTGTTTTACTACATGGAGAAGGAGGGGGCGTATTTACATGTACGGTTGCTAGGGATTTAGCGGAACATTGGAACACAAAGATTCAAGGTCATTTGCTGATGAAGTTCATGTTGCAATAGGAGAAAAAAAACACGGTAGTTCTTTGCCCAAAGACATAAAAATTAAGGCTAACCCAATTAAAAAGAAGAAGACATTATTCATTTCCGTTTATACTCAAATGCAAAGCAAAATGCAAAAAGCGTCGAAAATAATCTAAAAAACAAAAACCAATTCTCAATCTATTTTAATCTTAGTGTCAAACAATGTAGAACCTAATCAGACGCTGGGTTACCCGGCACCTGATCTAGCTCCTTACTGTTTGCAATTTAAAAATGTTTAAGCAAATACGCGTTCTTTGGGAAAAAATAACGACTACTCCACTTTTGAATGATGTTAAGAAAATATCTTTACTTAATTGATAATGCACATATGCACGTTCAACTAATTACAGCAGATCTATGGTAAACATATTTCAACTATACAGCTTAACTAGAGTAACCCGTTCTGCAGTAATTAACCCCTTCACTGCCGTAACGTTAACATTTTAAAGAATTGTCGTCTGCTTTAATTTTTTAAATTTTATTTTTTGCTATTTTGACTGAAGAAATATTGAAATGAGTGTCAAACATAAACGCGGCGTCTGATCAGGAGCCAAACTGTTTGCAAAAAACTGTTGTGCTCGGGGCAAGGCAGTGAAGGGGTTAATTCAACGTGCATATGGATAATATCGATTAAGTTTAAAGTCCCATTGTGTTTTCAGACCTTTTCTCAATGCCTGAAATACGATAACGGTTAATAATAATGTTTGAACATTCTTATGGGCCAAACTGATCTATGAAATGATGAAGACGGACCTAAATCACCAAAAAGGGCGATGTAAAATCATAACAAACCGAAAATAGAACGTCTGACATAAACATTTCCACACGGCTTAGTATCACGTGCTACAGCCGAATACAACTTCACTGGGGGCAACCGTATCTATCTCCGCCCGTCTATCCATCAGTCAGTTAGACTATCACACTTTTTTGTCCGTCCTCTAACTCAACTAATTTTTATCTGATCTTTCACAAACTTGCTGAAAATGTTCATTGATATAAAATTAAGGTTTCGTTTGATTACTACTAAAATCGCATAAGGTATTTTTGAGTAATTGCCTTTTTATTAATAAAAAATGACTGTTTCAGTCATTTTTGCACCCTAACACACACAGTTTTTATCGGATATTCACTAAACTTGCTGAAAATATTTAATTTTATAAGATTTAGGTCTAGTTTGATTATTACAAAAATCGCATGTGGCATATCTGAGTTTTGGCCCTTTAAGTATTAAAAATGAATGTTATTGCACTCTAAAACAATCGGATATTCACCAAACATGCTGAAAATATTTATTCATATAAAATTTAGGTATAGTTTGATTATTACTAAAATCGCATGTGGCATATCTGAGTTTTTGCACTATATGCACCCTAACACACACAGTTTTTATCGGATATTCACTAAACTTGCTGAAAATATTTAATTATATAAGATTTAGGTCTAGTTTGATTATTACAAAAATCACATGTGGCATGTGTGAGTTTAGGCCCTTTAAGTATTAAAAATGAATGTTTCAGCATTTTTTGCTTTCTAACACATACAGTTTATATCAGATATTCACCAAACTTGTTGAAAATGTTTATTAATATAAAATCTAGGTCAGTCATCTTAACTACTAAAATCGCACAAGGCATGTTGGAGTTATTGCCCTTGAATGACTAAAAATTTTGGTGAAGATCCAAAAAGAAGTGTTTGAGTTAGAGAGCGGACAAGGCTGAAACAGTCATTTTCAGCAAGCTCAAGGTATAGATTCTCCGTAGTTTGTTTTATCGTTTACCCCTAGTAAATAATTATGTACATGTTGTTATTGGATCTCATAGTGTTTAACCCTGTGCCTACTGGTCGTAACTTTTAGGAGTTTGCAAACTATTTGAATCTAAAAAGACGCCGCTTAACGCGGCGTCTCATCTGGATCCAAACTATTTGACACTCGTCTTAAGGTTTGTTTGATTAATTGCAGACGACAATGTCAAAGCAGACGTCTGTGCAGCAAAATAAGGGTTAACAGGGTCATTTCCAGTGCTCCAGCTATAGATGTAAGAGAGAGTAATCTGAACTAATCTAACATTTTCTCACTCATTTCAGCACCGAATGCTATGGTGTTACTACTGATTAAACCGTCTCTTCGAGACAATTTTAATGAGTATGACACCATTGGGTTTAAAAGCAGAAATAAAGATTTTAGTTTTCGAAATACTTCCGTTATCTGGAGCCCTGTATTTACAGAGTTGTCCTTCTTTCCATTCACAAGGGAGGCTCTTTAATTTGTGCAGCACCAAAATATTATAAATAAATTTAAAAAGCGAATTTCTTAGATAAAACCGGTTTTTGTGAAAGAATCACGTCCCACGTAGTTCAAATTAGGACCCCAAACAACCGTTTTATGCAGGTTTCTCAAAAACACAATGCGGCTTTAAACATATTTATCACATAAACGTGCAAACCATAGAGGTCCGTAACCTCTTTTTAAACACTTTTTCCAATATTTCTTTAAGTAAAAAAAAAATTATTTTAAATTTAGTAAACAAAAGCAGTCGACAATTATTCACAGCAGATGACGCTATGACAGGGAATGGGTTTGTTTCCATTCAACTCCAATGTTATATTTTTGTCACGTTATTTATCACTTCATAACTTAGTCGCGCTTCCCCTTCTTTAAATTATTTGGATTAAAAATATTTTATTGCGCTGTGAATTTCAAATGTTACTACAAATATCATACAATTTGTTGGGCTGAGGTTAGGTCCTCCCCTTTCTCCAATGTGGCAAAGCATACAGTGGAGAAAACGTTATTCTTTCCCATTTAAACGCAAACGAAACGCAAACGCAAAACACTAATATGTAGAAAAATGACAACTTTTTGACAATTCTGACTTTTCATTTTTATCTGAGTGGCAAACAGTTTAGAGCCTGATCAGACGCCGGTTTACCCGGCGTCTGATCTGGCTCCAAACTGTTTGCACTGGAAATAGTAGTTTTAGCGTTTGGCGTAAACGCGTTCATTGGGAAAGAAGAACGTTTTCTCAACTGTATTATTGCACGCAATTCATGTTTCTCAAATTAGGTTCCGTCATTTATATTTAAATGTTTCTCCCGTCAAAATGCCAAAATACAATATTTAGAAAATTGCAGAGGATAATCTTTTTATCAGTATATTATAATATGGCAGTGCCTTTGTAACTAAACCCTTTTTACTTGCTTTCTGGAGAAAAGATCCTCAGGACGCTTAAATTGGCACTCAAAAATTTGAGCTGGCGTAAGGAAGGCTGTAGAAAGACTGATCAAAGCTCATAGACAAAAGCGGCAGCGGCGGCAAGACAGAGTGACCACAACATCACAGCTGGTAACACCTGAGGAAATTCCCTGTCCGCATTGTAACCTACATTTCAAGGCAAGAATTTGGCTGATTAGCCATTTTCGCACAAAGTCTAGTATCGCAGGACGAATATTAGTATATACGAAACATGCAAATATTTTTGCCGTTAGATAATCAAAGATTGGAATTAAAAGTTAGGATTTTGAACATAAATAAGTTTGTAGTTATTCTCCTTCCCCCTAATCAAATACAATGTTCCCTCTCTACAACGACACCCAATGGGAGACAAAAAGTGTGTGCGTTGTTCGGAGGGAGTCGTTATAGAGAGGGAAAATTGCTTACATTTGCAAACAGCTTGAATCCAGAACAGACGCCGCGTACGTCTGATCTGGATTCAAGCTGTTTGTCACTAGTCATTAAGTTTTGTCTGTCCAATATGTAACTTTGAGAAAAACAGCAGACGACAGTTTTAAGCAGACAATATTGCAGAAGTGAAAGTATTAGGCATATAATTGTCTTGTTTTGGGAACAGCCGCAAGGGTCGTTGTAAGAAGGGAGTCGCTGTTCGGAGGCCCGTTGTAGAGAGGTAACACTGTATGTTCAACAATTCTACTACGAAATTAGTACGAATACGGTATAAAGAGCTCTTGGAAACAAGTTGCTGCCGAATGCAGATCAACAATAACAAATTACATGTTCCATGATATACAGTCATGAATATACACCGTCAGAAAAATGTTCGATATCCTAGCAGATGGTAGCTTGCAACAGGCTAAAAGTAAATGATAGGTGTAGTTTTATTCTCCTTAGGGAAAAGTACCATTTACTTGTATACTGTTGGAAAAAAGTTTATATACGCATTACTAGTTTGAGTGACATGGGTTAAACCGCATCATCTTATGTTTGATTTTTTTTGTTGAATATTGCAAACAACTTAGACTAAAACTTGCCGGTGCATTTGTGTCTTGCGTCCCATAAGGTGTCGGCCTGGTCTAATTTCGCGCTATATAATCTATAGTAAAATGCCTAACTTTCTCAGCCAACAGCTCCCTCCAAAACAGGATCTAGGCTATAAAAGACATACCCTTCAATTCTATGGACATTTCCCTGTTGATTGAGGCCAGTCAACCTATAACATCGGCAATTACATTTTTGCAACCAATGATTTTCTAAGGTCACTGTCAATATAAAAGTAAACAACTTTCACTTTTCATCCCATTCACTGTGTTTCTATATGCATCCGCCTGGGGGGAAAGTCCTGAAATGAGATCCCTAAAACAATGCCATTTTGGTGGAAATGACCACAAATAATCAGTTTTCATCAAGAAAACCATTCAAACTCACCCACAGGCAAAACTAAACAATGCAAATCTTTGAAATTGTATTTTTCAAGGTACTATTTGCAAGACCACAACGACCCGGAAGTGATTCCTGACCAGGCCGACATCATAAAAGGGCCAAAGGCAAACAGTGTAGACTCTGATCAGACGCCGCACCATGCGGTGTCTGATCAGAGTCTACACTGTTTGCTGATAGGAATTCAATACAAAACAAAACGAAAATAAAAGTTTAGACTACGCACCCCTTATATCAAGAAATGGACTTATCCAATATACAAGCATGGACGAATACACTGGGCGCAAGTGGGTAAATGCAGTGTATAAATATGCCAACGTGTTTTCCAGTGCAAAGAGTTAAATAGTGTTGGCGCTGACGAGTGACATATTTTGTTGACTCTTACAGTGGAGAATCTGTTATTCTTTCTCGTTTAAACGCAAACGCAAAGCACTAAAACGTAGAAAAGAACAACTTTTGGACAATTCTGATAATTCTTGTTTATCTTGGTGGCAAACAGTTTGGAGCCTGATCAGACGCCGGGTTACCCGGCGTCTGATCTGGCTCCAAACTGTTTGCACTCCAAATAATAGTTTTAGCGTAAACGCGTTTATTGGGAAAGAATAACACATTCTCCACTGTACCATGAATTACGTTAACCCCTTCACTGCCTTACCCCGAGTACACTAGTTATTTGAAAACAGTTTGGATCCTGATCAGACGCCGCGTAACGCGGCGTCTGATCAGGATACAAACTGTTTTACAATAATTTCAGTATTCATAAGTCAAAATAACTTAATATTTAATTTTAGACATAAAAGCAGACGACAATTGCTTAAAATTGATGACGTCATGGCAGTGAAGGGGTTAATACCGATCTCATTACATCTTTTTCTAGAACAAAGCTAACTATATTTGGATACCAGTTATATTGCAATTTACAGCTTATTTTATTGGAATTGTTTCCTTAACTATATTTGGATACCAGTTATATTGCAATTTACAGCTTATTTTATTGGAATTGTTTCCTTAACGAAGACGCAAATGTTTATTTAGATGTAGTGGAAGATTCTAACACTAATCACAATATGTCTCTCAGTAATTTGAGAAGCCTTCATATAAAGACATCCCTGCAAAAACGTCAACTTACAAAATATCCGTATGAAGGTTTAACCTTCCGCAGGATACGGGCGAATTGGTGACAACTGCTGCAAACAGTTTGGTTCTAGATGTGACACAATTTAACTCAGCGTCTCATCTGGATCCAAACTATTTGACCCTCAATATGTAATATGTAATCCGGCGTTTGATCAGATTCCCACCTCCACTAAATCGTTCAAAAGTTGATAATGTCTACATGTACAATACGCTCTAAGGATTCTAAGGATCCGTTATAGGAGATTCATCTTTGTGACATTTCAAAACTTGGCTACGATTGTTCGATTCATTTTTGCCGTAAATAATTGAGGTTACTGCTTGAAAATTTTGAGAAAATCATACATCATAACAGTAGCAGGGCTGCCATAAGTTGACATGAAAAATCCTAAAATTTCCAAATTTGCATTTTTCAAGTGCGATTTTACGAATCGTACCTTTATCACATAGCCTTTTTCTTGTCTTGTTGACATGCGACTACTTAAAGCAGGCTGTAAGTAAAGCAGAATGCGCCTTAGGGCGCATTCTGCTTTACTTTCAGTCTGCTTTAAGCTACCATGAACTGGGGAAAATCCGGTGATTAAGGAAAACTCTGGAGAAATGGCAGCCCTGCAGTAGCAGATGACAATATTACTTATCGTTCTACGATTAAGTACAGTGTGACCTTTCTTTGAAAAATCGTGTAACAAACTTGTAGAGTTTTGCTGTATATACAATGTAGTTGGTAACAACTCATGACAGCTCTTTATTCCCTCATTACAGGGGCCTACATATAAGTCATATCAGAATACGTATAGTTTTACGGATGTGTGCCATACATAAGTAATCTTACAGAAATCTGTATATGTGAAGAAACTGATTGACAATGTGTCTGGCCTTTGTGACACTCTGAAGCTTTATTTGATAAAATTGTGTGAAACTGGTGTGGTAAACACATTGAACCCTAGCCACTAGTATACACGTCATTCACATACATTTTACCTTTAAAAAGTACACTTGTCCTAGGAAAACAGTGTAGACCCAGATAAGAGTGCTCGTAAAGGAGCATTCTCGTCATAGTTGACACTGTTTTGTTAGTTTGCAATATATTGCAGAAAAGAACCAAAAGTAGTCATTAATGGAATAGATTTCATGCAAAACTGGAATCATCTATTAAAATTTTAAGGGGTGGATGAGTTATCCCTTTTCACACTGGAATATAAAAAACGAATAGAGTCTATACCCAGGACATTCACAGATATGAGGTAAAGAAAGAATAATTGGTAAAAATAGACGTGATATTTGGACAACTATAAGAATTATTAATGAGGCCAATAGATTAAGTTGTCTTCATTTTCTTTGAGGACAGCACGGTGATATACGTGATTATTATATGCCTTTGTATTATATCGAGCGTTTCCGCGTGTCTTTGCACAGTAAAATACAAGAGTCTGTATCAGCCACCTTGTATCAGCCACTTTGTATTTTACTCTGACCTCGATTTCGATTTAACGTGACGTCATTTACGTACGTGTACAAGTGCCGCATTATTCATTATGGCAAACAAAAAATCTTGTTCTGCTTCAAATAACTAATATATTTTGGCTATAAAATGATTTAAACAACTATATCTATTTAATTGTTTCTGGTTTGTATTCAAGGCATATAATAAACACATCACCAGTTGGCAGTGTGCTACAGAGTATTGGATTTAGCTCTCGACGTTTTTGGCGGAAACAACCGATCAGACTCGCGCCAAGGCGCTCGTCAGATCGGCTGTTTCCGCCAAAATCGTCTCGAGCTAAATACATCACTCTGTATCGCACTGTCAACTGGTAATGTGTATTTATTTGCAATACAATGTACTTACAAAGTGAGAAAATACAAATAACTACATTCACAATAAAGTAAAAACGTCCTACTTGTCATTAGTTCAATATATTTACTAAGACTATAATAATTGTTATTATTAGTTTATAAAATAACTTAAAAGTGAGTCAAAGATTTAAACGATTAATGGCATTATTATAAAACAGTGATTTAAAAGTCATTGTTGTTCCAAACACTTTCATCCCCCACCCCAGCCCATCCCTACCAGGACCTACATAAGCTATTACCCACTATATCGCACCACCGACATCTGGCATACTGAGCCTTGTCGATACTTCTGCATGCCGTAGTGAATGTCGGTGGTAACGAGATGACTTATTTGTTTAACTACTTCGATTTTCTTATTTAAAGTTAACCCTTTGCCACATAGAAGTGCCTTTTAGCGTATTCACTTTATTTCTCTGCTGAAAAAAAAGTTCCAATTGATACAGTCACGAATATATATCAAAAGGAATATTTTCTTTATTCTAGCAGGTAGTAGCTTAAATCAGGCTGAAAGTAAAGCAGAATGTGCCTTCTGCTTTACTTTCAATCTGCTTTAAGTAGTCACATATTTTCAAAACCAGAAACAGGCTATGTGGTAAAGGGTTAAAGCGATAGGGGTTCAGGATGGTGTACTGGTTATCTGATCAATTAGCTGTCCAAGAACTATACCACACATCCCCAGCCAGCCGGTTTCAAAGATATCAGGAGTAATTCCAACCATCTAGATCCACCAGACAGGCACCGGGTCAACGGTACAACTCTCATTTAGACCTACAGCATCTACAACAAGAGCACATTGTAGGGGTAGCAGTCATCTATTTCCTACTTTGTTCTAATAACCCATATTAAAGAAGTGTGTTTTCAGGCTGCAACTGAGCTCGCATCTCTGATGTCTGATGGTAGAGTGTTCTATAGTTTGGGGTGGCTTCTCGGTACAACTATAGCGATACTGTTTACCCTCAGACCTCAACTCTCTTCTGATAAACTGCATGGTTTTATATAAAAGGATGGGGACGTGCATTGTGTGTCTAGTTCAACTTGTAGATAGTAATGATATATCTACCGCTGTTATAATATATTCAGTCTAGCTGTGATCATTGAAAATTAGCTCGACAACGTCTAGACTATCCGGACTGAAGTCTCTTATCAGTATATGAAATTTCAGTCCGGATTGAATTTTCCTTTCCCCTGCTATAAAGCAACTCAAATCCTAGATCAATAACCCTACCATCTACTTGGGGCGTGTACAGTTTAAGAACACGCACTAGCGCGTAACAATATATAAATATTAGATGGCAGTTTGCGTGACATTCAAATTGTCAACCCGAGAAACAGATTCTATTACACCGAGCTTATCAACCCTGGCTGCGGAATAGTCTCAGTCGTGCACGAAACGCGGGAAACGACGTCGACGTCTACGACGTCACATTGTTTATATCATTACAATAAAGAAAAAAAGAATAGAGAAAATAATATCATATAGAGTGACAAAAAGAATATCATATTATAGACTACAGTATCTTTTTTTATATATGTAAAAGACATGCAAAATGTTTCATTTTGGTATATACGAAATTAACATTGAAACTGAAAGCGAGGTGTTATAACATCTCAATAGCTCACCTTGAGCCTTTTGCTCATGTGAGCTAAAAAAAACATCTGTCAAAACAAACAAGTTTAATACAAAAATCCATCCTTGTTTTGTTATGGGTATTGCAGTTGATTGGTTGCACATGCATTTGCAAACAACTTGAAACCAGATCACGAATGAAACTGTGTGGCAACAGATTTTTTTGTTTTCATCAGATAAAGATACGTGAAATTATTTTAAATAACGGCACTATTTATACAGACAAGTATATAGCAGAATAAAGGTGGACATTACACACATTTCTGAATACATCAACAAATAGGGGGAAATCATACATTCTGTCAAAATAAATATTCTTTACACAAAGACAGACACAGAACATTGTGAAAATGTTTTATGATATATTCTATATTTAGTTAACCATTATCCTCCCGATTTCAACTTGACTAGAATTCGCCAACAGTTTGGATCAATATCAGACGCACAATCGCCCTATCACGCGCCGCCTGACCCGGATCTAAACTGTTTGAACCTCGTCTTTAAAATTTTTAACTAAAAATGTATAATTAAATTTGGGTACTTTTTGCAGGCAACAATTTCATAACCGATATTTCGGCAGTATAAAAGTTAATCGGATTGCGTTCCTCTGTGTTATATGACGACAGTCATTTTCAGCTCTATCAGATATATCTTCCTAAGAAATTCTGATAATACATAATCTTTGAACATCTTGTAATAAAATACAGTGCCCCCTCCCTACAACGGCCCTCCCAACAGCGAATCCCTCCTTACAACGACCCGTGTTGCATTTCCCTAAACAGGACAAGTATGTCCAACCTATTCACAACTGCAATTTCGTCTACTTAAAATTAACTTTTTGACAAAAGTGTCGACATTTCTTTCAATAACGTGTTAACCCTTTACTCTATCACCTGTTACTAGTTTTGAAGAGATGTGACCACTTGAAGCAGGCTTACAGTAAAGCAAATTGCTTCTTAAGAAACATTCTGCTTTACTTTTAGTCTGCTTTAAGCTACAGACGGACACGGGATATATTCTTCAGTAGAAAATAAACTAATTGAGTAAAAAAAAGTCATGTATAAAGAGAAAATAGTTACATGACTCTGAAAAGCATATACATGATTTGTCAACAATGTGGTACAGTGGAGAAAACGTTATTCTTTCCCAATAAACGCGTTTACGCTTAAACTACTACTTCCAGTGCAAACGGTTTGGAGTCAGATCAGACGCCGGGTAACCCGGCGTCTGATCAAGCTCTAAACTGTTTACCACTCAGATAAAAATTAAATGTCAGAATTGTCAAAAAGGTGTCCTTTTCTACATTTTAGTGTTTTGCGTTTCGTTTTCGTTTAAATTGGAAAGAATAACGTTTTCTCCACTGTAAATTGAATTTCTTATCGCAATGTTTCCGTGCCGAACACTATGTAAGAGCCACCATGTCGGTCAGTTTATAGAGAAAATTGGCGAGAAATCGATGACATACAGTAAGCATCCGATATCACGACGTGCAATCCAAGACTCGATAATGGTGTTGAAAACTAGTGACAGACTGATGTGGTGAAAGAAAATCAACAGGAATGTTCTGCATTTAATCTATTGTTGTTAGCAAAACAAGACTTAAACGTCAAAGTATTCGCATGTGCTGGTATTTTTTAAACTTTTCTGATCAAAACTATTGATGCGCAATTTCAAATTATTTCCGTTCCGTGTAACAAAAATTATTTCTGAAGCCCATAAATCTTAATTTCTCTGCCAAGCTACGGCAGATTAATAGCCCTGACAATTTGTGTGAGATTACAGCAGCACAAATTGGTCCCACAATACTTAATTTCAGAAATACAGCGATCCCTCTCTACAACGACACCCAACAGGAGACAAAAAGTGTGTGCGTTGTTCGGAGTGAGTCGTTATAGGGAGGGAAATTTACACACAGTTTGAATCCAAATCAGACGCCGCGTAACGCGGCGTCTGATCTGGATTCAATCTGTTTGTCACTCGTCATTAAGGTTTTTTTTGTCAAAATGTCCATTTTGGAATTTTGAGAAAAACAGCAGACGACAATTTTAAGCATACAATATTGCAGCTGTGAATAGGTTGGACATACTTGTGCTGTTTAGGGAACTCCGACAAGGGTCGTTGTAAGGAGGGAGTCGTTGTTGGGAGGGCCGTTGTAGAGAGGAAGCTCTGTATTTCCAGAAAGCAAGCAATGACACAAAATCATTAATTGTAGCATTGCCTTTAACATGGAGTTTGGTAACGAGAACAATCATCTCTTTTCACCCGCACTTTTAAAGATGGAGGAGGCGTTATTCTTTCCTAATAATCACGTTTATTCTAAAAGATTGATGTCATTTGAAACAGCTTGGAGTCTGTTCAGACGCTGTGTAACGCGGCGACTAATCTTGCTCAAAATTGTTTGCTGCTCAAATTTGTATTTCGTTTCTAACACGTCAATTTAACCACAATGGCACCGACCTAACGGCGCTACATTTCTTGGCGTACGCATTTTCGAAGCCATATGACGTCACTTTAAGACATTACAGCGTGTGCGTGTTTTATTTAAGAAATAATAAATTCATACCAGTGTTTTATCGTGGCAATAAAACACGTATTTACACGAGTTGAGATGCGTAGTAATTACCAGCATCTCATTTCGATTCTAACAAATAATTTAACCACAATTTACACCGAAGCAATGGCGCTACATTTATTGGCGTACGCATTTTCGAAGCCATATGACGTCACGTTAAGACGTTATGATCAGCGCGTGGGTGTTTTATTGAGAATTCAAACACAGGTACGCCCCTTCTTTGTTTGTATAGGGGCTTGCGCGAAGTGTGTTAGAATGAGAATTTAAACACAGATACGTTTTTTTCTTTATTTATATAGGTGCGTGCGCGAGGTGTGTTAGAATTGTTCTTTTAAAGTGAAATTCACGTAACATTTACAATAACACCATTAAAGTCGGTGCGCAAAATGTCCCATACTTTCCGCGTAAATTGTACATTTTATGTATATTTTTCGATCTTGTGTTGAAATTTTGTGTTACATCTTACAGCGTCATTTTGACGTTGTCGTTCTAGTTTACTGTTTAATCGTAGTACTTTTCTTCATTTTATATATGAAAAAATATATGGAAAAGAAGGTCAATCCAATGACCTAATGATAATAGTTAATACTTCAACTT
The DNA here is from genome assembly GCA_922989275.2 of Gari tellinella. NCBI lineage: Eukaryota > Metazoa > Mollusca > Bivalvia > Cardiida > Psammobiidae > Gari > Gari tellinella. Next base: position 62,874,775 of record OV277858.1, read on the forward strand.
TATTCTTATATTAACAGAAATACAGTGGAGAAAAAGTTATTTTCCCAATAAAGGCGTTGACGCTAAAACCATTATTTCCAGTGCAAACAGTTTGGAGCCTGGTCTGACGCCGGGTAACCCGGCGTCTGATCAGGCTCCAAACTGTTTGCCACTCAGATAAAAATGAAAAGTCAGAATTGTCAAAAAGTTGTCCTTTTCTACATTTAAGTGTTTTCGTTTGCGTTTCGCTTGCGTTTCGTTTGCGTTAAACGGGAAAGAATAACACATTCTCCAATGTAACACGGCATCTCATCCGGGTCGAAACCGTTTGACATCCTGTTTAAATTATTCTGACAGAACATGCATAATAATCTAAACAGGGTGTCAAACGTATTTGCTACTCAGATAAAGATACATATTTAGAATTATTGAAATATTTTCAATTTCTAGATTTATTTGTGTTTGCGTTCATCTTTGCCTAAACGGAAATGAATAAAGCCTCATTCTCCCCTGTATAAGGTTTTGTTATGGAAATATAAAGGTATTTTAGTATTCAAACTATTTTATTCTGTCATATTGCTGCCAGTTTATTTATCCTACATACAGTATTGATTCTGACGAGACGCTGCATTTTGAAGAGTCTGAAAAGAGTTCATACTGCTTGCCAATTTTTCCATTTCGATCGCTAGGCTTCAACCAGTTACAGTGAAGAATTATTCTTTCCCGTTTGAACGCAAACGAAACGCAAACGCAAAACACTAAAATGTAGAAAATGACAACTTTTTGACAATTCTGACTTTTCATTTTTATCTGAGCGGCCAGTTTGGAGCCTGATCAGACGCTGACCAGGCTCCAAACTGTTTGTACTGGAAATAATAGTTTTAGCGCAAACGCGTTTATTGGGAAATAATAACGTTTTCTCCACTGTACTGCCCATCCCGAGTACAATGGTCATTGGTCATTGTAAACAGTTTCGATCCTGGTCAGACTCCGCGCCATCGCCTTACGTCACTAAAGTCGACTTTGCACACAGTTGGCGTCCTGACCAGACGCCGCGTGTGGTAAGGATCCAAAGTGTTTGATACTCTCGTGTCAACATTTGTTTTGTCTAACTGTGACAAGCAGACGATATAAAGGCGGAGAAGGGGTTAAGGCAGGCGATACAATTTGGCTGTGAAAAGATTAACCCTTTCACTCTCAATGACGCTTTAAAGCGCGTTTGCAAACAGTTTGGTTCCTGATCAGACGCCGCGTCACGCGGCGTCTGATCAGGATCCAAACTGTTTGACACTCGTATCGATATGTTTTAAGTCATACTACATTGAATCTTACTTTGAAACGATCTTGCAAACAACAAAATTGAAGCAGGCGATAATGAAACGGTGAAGGGGTAAACAATTTCACGGAAAATTTGGAAGTGAAAGGGTTAAAGCCGATGACGTCATGGCAGTGAACGGGTTAACTTGGTACACATGTAACACTGTCAAAACGTTTGGCGAAAAAAAAGACTTACAGCTAGCCCATTGCCTAGATATTGCAATGAACTCTCCATGTACAGACACTAGCAGGTTTTATTGTATAATATATATATTATGTTACAGTCAATCTGTAAAATGACTTTTTCACTTAGTCCTTTAATGGTACAAATCATAAAGGCCAAATAATTTCACGAATTAAACGCCACAATCTGACTAGAAAAATCACTCAATTTGTCAAATTTATTTTTAACATAAAAATAACACAAATTCTAACACAACTCGCGCATGAACAAATAAGGCCGCAACTCTGTTTGAATTTTCAATAAAACACGCACGCGCTGTAAGTAACGGCTAAAATATGACGTTACTGATGTATCATGGCTTCGAAAATGCATACGCCAAGAAATGTTCAAAGTGCCGTTGCGTGGGTGCAAATTATGGTTAAATTGAAGTGTTAGAATCAAAATAATAAATTAATACCAGTGTTTTATCGTGCAATCGAACACGGGTAGTCGTTGAGATGCTTGTAATTAAATCATTCGTCCTACGGCCCCGTGATTAAATTACTACGCATTTCAACTCCTACCCGTGTTCGATTGCACGATAAAACACTGGTATGAATTTATTATTTCTTAAATATAGCCTGTAGCACTGCATGAAAACATTCAATTCGTTCATATTTACAGCGTTTAAGGTCTAAAACATCATTTCACAAATAGAATGTAATAAGATGTGAGCTAAATAATGTGTTTTGTGCATGAACTCTTCTTTTTTTTAAATTTCGCTGTATATCAACATGAATTGTATCATTAAAAGACTATGCGAAAAATTCATTTCACAGACTGACTAGTCATTTCGTGAAATGACTGATTACACAGATTGACTGTAACATATATGTACCGGTACATGGGTGATCTGAAGACACTATGTAGTGTTTGTCCATTAGCAAAATATATTTCATATGTTATAGCAAACAATGCGTCCACTGCCTCTCATCATGGTCAACACTGTATGCCAATATACATTTGAGAAGACAGTATGCTTAAACCATTGCCCCATAGCCTGTTTCTAGTTTTGAAAATAGCTTACCATTTAAAGCAGGTTGAAAGTAAAGCAGAATGTGCCTTAAGGCGCATTCTGCTTTACTTTCAGCCTGCTTTAAGCTACCATCTGCTTTGATATAGTAAATAATTCTTATGATAATATATATTCATGACTGTTTAAATTGGAATTGGAAATATTTTCTTCGGTTGATGAATAAATAAAAGGCGTTAAAATGCGTATTTATGGGGTAATTGGTTAAATGGGTTAAACCACACTTTGCTGAGGTACTGTCTGCTTCAAAATGCCTCATCTGTGAAATATCAGTTACTGCGCTCCCTCTCTACAACGACACCCAATGGGAGACAGAAAGTGTGTGCGTTGTTTGGAGGGAGTCGTTATAGGGAGGGAAATTGGCTTACATTTGCAAACAGCTTGAATCCAGATCAGACGCCGCGTAACGGAGGGAGTCGTTATAGTGAGAGAAATTGGCTTACATTTGCAAACAGCTTGAAACCAGATCACACGCCGCGTAATGCGGCGTCTGATCTGGACTCAAGCTGTTTGTCACTCGTCATTATGTTTTTTCTATCAATATGTCCAATATGTAAATTTGAGAAAACCAGCAGAGGATAATGTTGATCAGATAATATTGCAGCCGTGAAAGCCTTAGGCATAATTGTTTCTTTTTAGGGAACTGCGACAAGTGTCGTTGTAAGGAGAGAGTCGTTGTTGGGAGGGCCGTTGTAGGGAGGGAACACTGTATAAAGTTTTCCTAATGAAGGACAGCTCAATACGAGTGGCAAGCTGTTTCCATTTCATGTGAAGCATGGTGTCTGATCAGGATCCATGAGCTGATTGCTATTTAGCCTAGTCGATCTTAACCCTTTGAACCCTAGTCCCGCATATAGGCGTCATTTCAAACAGTGTACACGTGAATAATATACTTGTCCTGTGCAAACAGTGAAGGCCCAGATCAGAGGGCTCCGAAAGGAGCCCTCTGATCAGGGTCTTCACTGTTTGTCAGTAATGCCAAAATTGACAAAAACAACTCTTAAAAGCCAGAAATGGACTAGACAAAAATCGAAACTGGAATTGTCCATTTAAAGTCTCAGGGAGGAAAGAGTTAAAATAATAAGAGTTAACACATTAAACCATAGCGACGAGTATACTCAAGTGCATGTGAAGAGTACACTTGTCCTATACAAACAGCGTCGACTCTGATCAGAAGGCTTCTTTAGGAGCCCTCTGGTCGGGGCATGCACTGTTTGCCATTTTACAATACCAGTATATGCATGTATGTGTTATCCATATTAGAGGTTGTTAATACGAATAATGTGTACCTTGAAAGGAATAGCCGAAACGGCACTACTGAAGCAACGCACCAAAATGATTCGCGGATAGCAGACCAATAAGCCCCGCCTCCTCTGCGGAATTGTATACACAAATCCCGCCCCTAGAGAAATAGCGTTTATACAAATTGAACGTCACTTTGTCCAATGCAATTGAATGGGGTGAATGTAAATAGTTGGGAGTGGAGTGACGATCTCATTCAGGAGCATGAATGGCCTTCACCCTAATCTGACTCCCTAAATACATGTATAGTAGGTACTAAAACCATCGACGTTCAACCAATTAACCTTTTGGAACCTCTCACACTGCTTTTGGAGCCACCAGAAGCGCACCTCTTCAGTCAACACCTTCCATTATATTTTACGACGAAGGACTTCGGTTGATGGAATAATAAGAGAGAATATAACTCACTGATTTTGACCGAAACAATATGATAGGCCAGGAAAAGCGGAATGTCGAAGATATGTATATATAATCAGATTCTGTATTTTTTGCGGCAGCTACGGTAGACCTATCATCTGTTTAAATTTGTCGTCTGCCGTTTTTCTTAAAGTTACATATAAGTTGACAATTTGGCAGAAGAAATATTATGACGAGTAACAAACAGCTTGAATCCAGATCAGACGCCGCTTAACGCGGCGTCTTATCTTGATTCAAGCTGTTTGCAAATATAAACCAAGTCTTAATTTCCCTCCCTAAAACAACTCCCTCTGAACAGCATACATAATCTGTGTCTCCCATTTGGTTTCATTGCAGAGAGTTGGGCATGCTACGTCATTGAGCACTACGTCATTGCCGTTTGCAATATTCTGTCGACTGCAACAAATCTCCACTTTGCTTGGTCATTTCATTGTTTTTATGACGTTGTTACCTGACTAATACAATCACCACCAAATCATCGTCCTTTTATATTCAGCATTCACGTGTGTTACTCGTAATTTTGTCTTTTTTCTGTAAAAATGTCAAAAATGTGTCTATGAGAAAAATAGCAGCCGACAATTTTAAGCAGCCGAAGTTGTTAGGGGGAAAGTCACTAGCGTTGTTGTTCGGATGGAATCGTTGTTCAGAGGGCCGCTGTAGTGATAGATCACTGTATTTTAAATAGGATTTTTGTAGGTAACTACAACATCTTAGTTTTTGTACGTGTCTTCATTATATCTTGTATTCAATACATGTTCCGTGGGGAACCTTTTTGTCTCAGTAATCCTGTTCATCCTGCTCTGCTGTAAAAGACTCGCGTCTTCTTCTGGCGTTTTTGAAGCAGCTCCCCCAAAGGTGTGTGCTGTTTATCTGACGTAGTTAGTTAATAAATTAACTGATTTTCGGCGTTTAAGCGAAGTAAACGACAGAAAATGATCGACAAATTCCATGAATCGCCAATACGATTCATGGAATTTGCCTATCATTTTCTGTCGTTGTTAGCAATTCATGGAGTTTGCTGGTAATTTTCTGTCGTTTATTTAGCGTAATCACCGAAAAACTCAGTTCATTTCTTATAATATATTTGCTGTTATTTTTAATATTAGATGAACATTTTATTGGTATTCGTGTAAGTTTAATCCATATTAGAGGTTGTTAACACGAATAATATGTACCCTGAAAGGAATAACCATAACGGCCGTGGCCGGCGTTACTGAAGCAACGCAACAAAATCAATCGCCGAGAGCAGATTCATAAGCCCCGCGTCCTCAAGACAGACAATAAACTCAAGACAGACATTGGTCAATATGGGTTTGCTGACGATTACAAACTGGCAGAACCACAGACTGAGCTACGAATCAGAAACAGGACAATGACACCCACGATCCATTAGGTACATGTATCTGGAAATATTTACTTTCCCCCATTCAATTCCATTGAACAAAATGACGTTAATTTTATATAAACGCAATTTCTTTTGGAGCGGGACTTGTAAACATCTTTCCGCAGAGGACGCGGGGCTTATAGTCTGCTCTCGGTGATTCGTTTTGTTGCGTTGCTTCAGTAACGCCGGCCACGGCCGTTATGGTTATTCCTTTCAGGATCCACATTACTCATGTTAACAACCTCTTATATGGATTAAACTTATTTTATGCGGTTAAATAACTACATTGGATGCGTTTTACTATACGCCATTATTGTATAAAGTTTTTTTTCAATAGATGGCTCCAGATCAGTTGTATTACATTTTATCTACATATTTTATGTGATGGGGATTAATTCGGACTTTTTACTGAAAACCTTTTCGGAATTTAAAACAGCTATTTTTAATAATGCGAGATTTAGAAGAACCTGATTAGAAAATAGCTATATCACGTGAAAGTTTTCATAACAGATGCCACAGTAATTAAGTCCGAGTTCGTCTCAATAAGTTTTCACGCCACGTAACAATAATCAAACGACTTGTTGATTATTTCCGCTGAATTACGCCGGCATTGGTCTTCCTCAAACAACAATCTGTTAACACCTTTTTACCGCTCAAAGCCAAAGGGTTTCGGAAGTCTGACACCTAGTGTTGAGATAATTATGTCGAGGCATGTCAATTTTTCGTGTGATTTGATTGGTTATTGCTTGATCCGCAAATTCGGTTTAAAAGCGTGTCTTTCCGTGGTAAGGTCACATTTGTGATCTGACCAACGTTGTATCAAATAAAGAATACGGAAAGGACACGCTCTTGATCTTTTTATAGGTAAGAAAAGTTACTATGTTATTTTTTGTTAAAATTGTGACTATTGCATATCCAGGCTGTTTTCACCATTTGGTTATTTCATGTGTTATGGTTATTTTAACACAAACTGTACGTTACGTAAACGCTGCAGTTGAATGTTAAAGTATCTTGCACTTGGCTAGTTCTTTCGAACTTAAGAACTATTAGAAATTTACAATAGAGCAAAGTTGATAAACGTGTAAAGTTCACGCATTTTCACATTAACGCACATTGAAGAGTGGTTAATTGAAATGCGTGTATGCTGCATATACTTTTACCTCGAATAGTTATGGGGAATTAACTCTGGCACCCTTTCTGGATCCTCTGTCTCCAATATCTATAAAAAGATCAAGAGCGTGTCCTTTCCGTATTCTTTATTTGATACAACGTTGGTCAGATCACAAATGTGTCTTAAAATTAAACAAATGATATTATGTATTCAAAATCTTACAGTGTATAAAAATAAGTAAACCAAACGTAACATTACACGTGTTTGTACCTTTATAATAACAAGTACATGTACATAAGTACACCAACGCTCATTGAATACCAGTTTTGTATAAAACAATATTCGCAAAGAACTGGACTTCTTTACGTGTTAATTAGTAAATGGCCATGTAATATACATTGTCTGAATTTGACGCTACGTACAATTTACACGATTGTAATTTTTACGCAGCGTGAAATTTACACATAATAAATTTCACACTGTAAACATTAAATACGATTAGTTGATTGAAACCATCTAAGATGCGTGTGACATGTCCGCATACCGCCTTGCGTGAGTTTAACATATTTGTAAATATTACTCTTTTACATTATTAGGCTTATAAATCTTAATATAAATTGTCTGAATTTTACGCTGTGAAAAATTTACACAATTGTAAATTTTACACTGAGTGTGATCCACACAATAATTTGATTTTACAATATTTATCTTTTAATGCTATTATTTAGGATATTTGAAAGAATCTAACATGCGTGTGACAACGTTGTATCAAATAAAGAATACGGAAAGGACACGCTCTTGATCTTTTTATAGGTAAGAAAAGTTACTATGTTATTTTTTGTTAAAATTGTGACTATTGCATATCCAGGCTGTTTTCACCATTTGGTTATTTCATGTGTTATGGTTATTTTAACACAAACTGTACGTTACGTAAACGCTGCAGTTGAATGTTAAAGTATCTTGCACTTGGCTAGTTCTTTCGAACTTAAGAACTATTAGAAATTTACAATAGAGCAAAGTTGATAAACGTGTAAAGTTCACGCATTTTCACATTAACGCACATTGAAGAGTGGTTAATTGAAATGCGTGTATGCTGCATATACTTTTACCTCGAATAGTTATGGGGCATTCAGTGTTGATATGTATTTGATAATGTTAAGCGTGTAGCGCTCTGGCTACATTCCCATATATATAGGTACAAATTATGCCTTTGAATAATTAAGTTCTAGTCGTGCAGGCTAGAATGTATATTGTGTAACATTTACAATCTTGTTAAACACACGCAATGCGATATGTGTGCATGTCACACGTATTTTAGATTCTCTCAAATAACGGCAAAATAGCATAACAATGTGAAATTATTATTGTGTGAATTCCATGCAGCGTGAAATTTACGATGGTGTAAATTTCACTCGGTGTAAAATTCAGACAATGTATATTACGTGTTCATATATTTAATGAATTTATATATGCCAAATACTGTATAAAGTGTAATATGTACAATCATGTTAAACGCACGCAAGGCGGTGCAATACTAAGTGTAATATTTACGGTAATGTTAACCGCATGCAGGCTGGTATGCGTGCATGTCACACGCATGTTAGATTCTTTCAAATATCCTAAATAATAGCATTAAAAGATAAATATTGTAAAATCAAATTATTGTGTGGATCACACTCAGTGTAAAATTTACAATTGTGTAAATTTTTCACAGCGTAAAATTCAGACAATTTATATTAAGATTTATAAGCCTAATAATGTAAAAGAGTAATATTTACAAATATGTTAAACTCACGCAAGGCGATATGCGGACATGTCACACGCATCTTAGATGGTTTCAATCAACTAATCGTATTTAATGTTTACAGTGTGAAATTTATTATGTGTAAATTTCACGCTGCGTAAAAATTACAATCGTGTAAATTGTACGTAGCGTCAAATTCAGACAATGTATATTACATGGCCATTTACTAATTAACACGTAAAGAAGTCCAGTTCTTTGCGAATATTGTTTTATACAAAACTGGTATTCAATGAGCGTTGGTGTACTTATGTACATGTACTTGTTATTATAAAGGTACAAACACGTGTAATGTTACATATGGCGTTTGGTTTACTTATTTTTATACACTGTAAGATTTTGAATACATAATCATTTGTTTAATTTTAAGACACATTTGTGATCTGACCAACGTTGTATCAAATAAAGAATACGGAAAGGACACGCTCTTGATCTTTTTATAGATATTGGAGACAGAGGATCCAGAAAGGGTGCCAGAGTTAATTCCCCATAACTGACTCGTGACCCCTGCATAACACTTACATGAATCCCAATAAAATGTTCATTTAAATTGAAGCAAATATATTATAAGAAATGAACTGAGGTTTTTGTTTGGTGATTAAGCTAAATAAACGACAGAAATTTACCAGCAAACTCCATGAATTGCTAACAACAACAGAAAATGATCGCCAATACGATTCATGGAATTTGTCGATCATTTCTGTCGTTTATTTCGCTTAAACGCCGAAAAAATCAGTTAATTTCTTAACTAACCACGGCAGCTAAACAACACACACCTTAGGGAAGCTGCTTCCAAAACGCCAGAAGAAGACGCCAGTCTTTTACAAACAGAATAAAACGGAACATGTATTTAATACTGCAGATATTGAAGATGAGTACCATTTCGTTCTAATGTGTTCCAACTATGAAGAAATTAGAAAACAACATATTAAAAAATATTATTACGTAAGTCCAAGTAGATGTTAAAATACGTAGAATTATTACAAACCAGCAATAATTTTTTTTTAATTGTGCTAAGTATGTAAAGGAAGCTGTCATCTTCCGTAATACTTTGATAAATATTGTACAAGATACCATATAATGCAGAATTGTGTAAGTTTCTTATAAACACGTCATTGTGATTTGATTTATTATGTATTTCATATGTATACAACGAGGTACACTGTACAAGTTGTAAATTTCTGTTCTGTTCTGTATTGGATCTTCACTGTGAGCGTACAACACAAGTATTTTTATAAGTAGACCAGGGGCGTAGCTTGGAAGAAATGTATGTGTAGGCCTAATATGAGGGGGGTTTGGGGGTACTCCCCCAGGAAAAAAATTGATCGTAGAACGTCGGAAATGCGTTTTGGCGTATATCTAGAAGGAATAAACATGTTTCTAGAACCATGATTTTTGTATGATATATAGATTATTCTAATATCATTTTGAACGTTACACTGACGATCGTGTAACTTCGTCATTAAGTACCAAATCACTCTACAAATGAATGGACCATATATTAAGAATCATCTATGCTAGATATAGCGTGTAGAACGTGTAAGCTTGTATGTAAAGTATGTCTATACATTTAGAGGCATCTTTCGGGTTAAGACTTTGATTCAAGAGTAATCATAAAAGGAAAATAGTCTGACAAGGCTACTACCCCGTGCATGTGGTCTAATAGACCATATGCACGGGGTAGTAGCCTTGTCCCAGAGTAAGTGGAATCTTGACTGCACATACTTCCTCATTGGTGGACGATGTTAAATGTTGAGACGAAATGGCAATGAAATCTAGACCATTCATCTGCCACTGGCGTTCAAGTGAAGAACTCATACAAACTCTGTATCGTCCACGAATGCGGGAATATAGTCAGTTTCAATCACTTAATGCCATGATCCCGCGACAGTGCATACATCTACAATAATCTAAATTATAATGTGAATGCTTTAAGAAAAAACAAGTTTCCTGTATTTCTACCAACATCGGGGGGCATGCTCCCCCGGGAACATTTTATTCCTAGATGGTCTCTGGTGCGTTCTGGGGGCGGTTCGTGCATTAAAAAATTGTATAATACTTTACACAAACTATGTAAAATTTTGATTCAAAATAACAAATTATTTAATTTAGAAAAATATTTTTCGACATTATGTATTCCAGCAGTTAATTTCTAACCCCTACTATATACCCACTCTAATTAGTGCACGCACTCTTAATAGGGGGTTGGTCAGGGGGCCTGCCTTCCTGTGAACATTTCTATTCCTACATGGTCTCTGGTGCGTTTCGAGGGCGTTTAAGGCATTCAAACCAGGTAAAATACTTACAATTTAAGATCAAGGTCGTTTTTACTAATTATTGAGGGAGCAGGTATTCGTTTCATGGAACCGAATAACCATATGGCAGCAAACATGCAGCGGTACAAGTCCTTGTTCGGTTGTGGTTTTTTTTGTTTCTTACTAGATATGATATTTATAATTATGTTTCAAGTTCGCTACAGTACTTCAATTACATCGCATTTTACTCAACTGAATTATAAAGAAGCACATGTCAGATACTGGGAATATCCGACACGGGTATTGGGACTGAAGACATGGTGGTCAGGATCCTTTTAACAACTTCTTGGTATCCTCATTGATAGAGGGTAATATAAGATATCCGACGTCGAGATAATTCAGAACATTTTCAGAAATAATCAATTATGTTTACATTTTATAATAAAGCGTTTTCCGGAATGTTTTCCAACCGAGTCTGTGTAAAATACAATTATAGCGTTCAACCTTTGAATGATAAAGTAGAATTAAGAATATCGTGTACGCGAGCGCAGCGATCGAAAAAAAATTGGCTGGTTTTGGCCTGAAAATGGCCTGTGTTTCCCGAAATGACATTCGATCAATTTAAGACTAACCCCACTTAGGCTGTTTTTTTATTGCATTTTTGATGTTTTTAGACTTTTTAATGTTTTGACTTTCTGAAAATTAGGTGTAGGCCGCGGCCTACACGGCCTATAGGAAGCTACGCCACTTACAACTCGGTTGTCGGTGTCAGGATAAAGTGACCGACCGGGTACAGTCCCAATGGTGCACCTAAAAAGTGCCCCTTCTTTATCATCAGAATGTAATAAATAGAAATTGAAATTCACAGAGCGGATAATCTCAATCTAGGTTCCTATGACAATTAAGCCCCAGAACTCCGTCAACTTTTTAAATCTGTTTAACTCGTTTAATAGCTCTTTAATGCCTTTATTTTTCTCTTTTCTAATTTCTGACAATCAACAGGCGTCAATCGAGGTCCCAAGCAGGGGTTTGACTCTTTCGGAATTTAGATAGATAGAAAGTAGGAAGGTCTCTAGGGCCTGCACTAGGAGAATCAAAAGGTTGCTATGTCTCTCCTATGAATGCAGTAGCAATGTCAAAATCCGAAAGGGGGTGTGGCTGTCGGCGATCTTATAAATAATATGCATGATTCAATGGCTTCCAAACCAACAATACGCGCATTTTTCTTTCGAGCTTAAAATCCCTTGATTAATAGGGAGATCGAGATCAAACCACAAGAAAAAGCTTTCCGAATGCTTTAAATAACTGGAAATAAGTTTACTACGAGGCCACTTGAAGTTTTCAATACTCAGGGCTCTAATTTCGCTCTCGCGAACTCGCAAAATGCGAGTCGAATTTTGAAAAAGCGAGCTGAAAAATTCAGCACTTGGAAAAAATTGAAACTGTATATTTTGATGTTCAGACGTTCCAAAATGTAAGGTTAAATTGGTAACTAGACTAACACAGTGAACTATTTTGATTGTGCTATGTCCGTTGTCGTTGGATAAGATTTTTATTTCATTCGTTTTTAGCTCACCTGGCACGTAGTGCCGAGGTGAGCTATTTTGATCGTCCTCTGTCCATCATCCGTCGTCGTTCGTCCGTTCGTCCGTTCGTCGTCAACAATCCTTTTGAAACTTGGTCAGCATGTGTATTACCATAATGTCTCGGTTATGTTCTATAACCAGCAGGATTGCCCCAGACATTGAAGAGTTATGCCCCTTATTTTGTCAAAAACGGGCATTTTTTAGTTTGTCTGCTCTCTAACTCAAATAAATTTATTCCAATCCTTTTGAAACTTGGTCAGCATGTGTATTACCATAATGTCTGGGTTATGTTCTATAACCAGCAGGATTGTCCCAGACATTCAAGAGTTATGCCCCTTATTTTGTCAAAAATGGTCTTTTTTTTGTTTTTCCGCTCCCTTCTCAAACAAATTTATTTCCAATCCTGTTAGCATATGACCCCTAACCTTCAGGGTTCTTCCCCTTTTGTTCACTTTACCTTGGTAGGGTTTTGGTATGACTACATTCTAAGATCAATTTGACGGGCGTATAATGTGCCCGGCTTGCGATGCTCTTGTTAAACTTAAAATTTGTAATTTGAAATATCTCCAATTTAATTGGCAATATAAAGTATATGGAAGTCAAGAGTCCATGGCTGAGCACCCATATGCAGTGCTGCAATTAATTTTTGGTTTTCTGTAAAAAGAAAAGTGTATACACATGCATACTTGCCCACAGGTACTTGACACATACTTTATTATCTATTAACACCCCGCACCCCCTTAAAAAAATTTTTTATTTTTTTTACTATACTTCTATTATAGATACAAGGTAAACAGCGCAATTCAACACCTAGTCTTTACTATCCACTTAAACTGATGCTAAAATAGACTCGATCGCCGATATTCTCTTGTGGTACCCTCGGGAAATGATTAATTTATCAATATCTACTTTTTATTTCATCAAATTCCGTCAAATAACGCCACAGTACGTGAATTATAACGAAAATTTGCATCAAAAAGTTTTATGTCGTTTTCTAACGTCTTCTGTAATGGGTCAACACCGTCTGTAACCAAGTCTACTCCATCAGGAAATAAGGTAACCTAAGTTTGATAGCTTTGTTGTCTCTTACAGCTGTTGTATGAACTAGCATTAGCTGCAGTACATACCATGTTATTTACTCAAAAACATAGTGAACACCATGGTCAAAGGTTATAAAATTTAAAATGGACGCTATGCTCAAAACTCATAACTCATTTTATTAGCTCGACTTTTTCGAAAAGTCAAGCAATTGTCATCACGCTATTGTCTGTGTCAGCGTCTGCCTTTAAGGTTTTTGTAAGACTCTGTTTAGGTTTCGAAAAATGCCTCTAACTTCTATATTCCTTGAGATATTCCTTTCATAGTTGGCTTGTGTGTGTGTGTATGGACAAGACCTTTCAATGCACAGACAAATTTGGACCCCTGTGACTTTGACCTTGAAATAAGGGCCAACTTTTAGGTTTTAAGTAACTATCAGAGGTATTAACTTGCATGCATGAAACTTTAAATAGTTATTTAGTATCAAAAGGGCAACTCATTACGACAAGGCATGCAACCCTGGGATTTGTCATTTGTTAGTTATTGCCCTTGGTTTTTAGAGCTCACCTGAGCTTTTGCAATCCTTATGTCCCTCTTCCGTCATCAACAATTTTAGTGTTTACACTCTATAGGCCAAAATATTTATCCAATCTTGCTCAAACTTGCACAGGTTGTATATTATCATAAGAGTTTAGATTAGTTTGCTTATGGTTGAAATCAGACTAATAGGTCAAGAGTTATCTACATTTGAATTGCTGAAAATGCAATATTTAACATCTACTTGTTTACACTCTAGAGGCCACAATATTTATCAAATCTCACTAAAACTTGCCCAGATTGTATATTACTAGGGATGGCAACGGTTAACCTTTCGAACGTCCGGTTATCGGTTAGAAAAATCTGTAACCGGTTAATTGAAAAACAAAATTAAAAAGTTCAAATTCGTAGTTTTACAGCTAAATTTCCATTTAAGTTTCTATATTTCACAAGGTATTTCGCTGGCAGACAGGCGGCGTTAATCTGTCAAGGTGTGAAGGAGATAGGCTTAGGGTGAGGGTGACAATAAACAATGTGATTGTAGCCATAAACAATCGGAACCTTACAGTTTGGTGTTTGTTTTGCTAATCCCCTAACAGCCTTTCCCTCATTAACAGTACTAATTGAACTTTGTTCTCTTCACAGCTGAAGAGTTAGTTGCGTGTCTATAATCCGTCATCAGGGGCGTAGCTAGACCAATTAAGAATTGTACGCACTCCTATACTAGGGGGGTCCGGGGGCATGCTCCCCCGGGAAATTTTTATTCCTAGATGGTCTCAGGTGCGTTCTGAGGGCGTTTCCCGCATTCAAAACAGGTGATAAAAGAACATAAATCTGTGCAAAAAATTGAATAAAAAAAACAAAAACGACATTGACGACAAAATCATCAGGAACGTATAGAGATCTAATGTACTTTCCTGAAATCATGGATCATAATTTTAAACAGACAATCAGTAACATTCAGATCTGCAATAGAACCATTTGCATTTACGATCCGTTTTGGTAACATGATAAAGCAGGCCTGTAGGAAGCCAACTGTGATTTGAGGGGGCACACGTCGACGTCAGGGGCAAAGCTATTTCAATTGGCGAATGCACTCTTACTGGGAATGCGGAAGGCTCCTCCGGAAAAATAGTCCATTTTATGGGCTTTGGTGAGTTCTAAGGGCATTTCGAGCTATCAGAACGGGTTAAACAGAAAAATACCAACATCATTTTTTAATCTCTATGTAAAATTCGACTCCCATCAACATAATTCTTACCCCCTCTGATTGGTTTAAATACTCTTACTCTAGAGGGGTCCGGGGGCATGCTCCCCCGGGAAATTTTTAATCCCAGATGATCTCTGGTGCGTTCTGACGGTGTTTCCCGCATTCAAAGACTATGTAAAAATTTGACAAATTATTGGTTCTAGGATAATGTTTTTTTTCTGACAGCTTGTCTTTCAGCCTTTGATCTCTACCCCCAACCCCCTACGATTTTTATTGCATTTTTGGACTTTAAAATTTTTCTATTTTTGAGGACAATGTGTACGCAGTTGCGTTTTTTGCGTACAGGTAGCTACGCGCCTGGTCATTATATAATGTCTCGGAGCTTGTAAAAAAATCACCCCGCCTTCTTATTGAGTAAAGGATGTTTGTACAAGGTGTTGGAATTACTTGATTGGATTATTCAGTCATGCGACTTTAATTACTGCGAAAGTGTAATGTTTTTATTGGTCAGTTAGAATTAGTTGATTGACAGCTGATCTATGCCCTTGATCTTCCATAAAAAATGAAAAAAGCAATCAAATTTAACAAGGTTAACCTTTCTCCCGCCAAGCGTGCTTGATTGACTTTTTCAAACAATGTTGATCCAGATATGACGCCGAGTAACAGGGCGTCTTATCAGAAACAAAACTGTTTGGAACACTAACTGAAGTTATTTCTACAGTTTAAGATCAATTTTAAAAAACCTGTACTCGAAGCAGTAGGCATTTTAATTATACAATGGCGAGATAAAGGTTAAATAATGTGTTTATTTCTCATCTACCAGAATATACTATGCAGCATCGTGTTTCTGAATAAAAACAAGTTCCCCCTAAACGAATCTGACGAATAGATAATGCATTTTTGTGTCTTCATCAGTCAGTTTAGTGATAAGATGTGTGATTGCTTAACCTTACACGTCAAGCGTGCTTGATTGACTTTTCAAACAGTGTTGATCCAGACTATTTTTTTCATTTTTTAACGTTTCAAAAAGCTATGAAAACATGCGGCAGATAACTATTGCCACAAGGGCAGATAACTATTGCCACAATGATTAGATTTCAACAATACTTGCACTCCTTCGAGAACTTATACCTATACATACTTTGTGTGCAAGTATAATCAAAATCCATTGAAAACTGTAGTTGCAAGAGTGTAAACGCTGTTTGATATGGCAATTCAAGGGCAGATTATTCATGACACTCTATAGGCCACAATTTTTATCTAGTCTTTTTCAAAGTTGCTCGGATTGTATATGACCATAAGAGTTCAAATAAGCGTGATTATTGTTCAAATCGGATTAATAGGTCATGAATAATCTGAAATGCTAGAAAAGGCTTCATTTCAGTATTGTTCAGGCTCTAGATATCTGCCCTTGGTGTACTCTACTATACTAGAATTATGAGGTTGTATTCCAATAGTGTTTACATGCTTTACTACAAATTTGAATGGATTTAGATTAAAACGGGTGAAACTCAAATGTAAAGCTATCAGACTTCATTACAACAGGTGAGCGATACCAGGGCCTTCACCTCTTGTTTATTCTTTGTGGTACCCAACTGTAGTGATAAGTAGTTAATGTTACTTTTACAATTTTAATTGTTTAATTTGTTTTAGTCTACAACTCACAACTTTGATTAAATAATGATACACCTCGGTAAGAATATTCATTTTTTCGCAAAGAAGCACATTTTTTAAACTTAATCATGTCACGGCTTTGAATAAAAAAACTAGGTCAGTTCAAGAGGTAAGTGGTTCTAAACTGTTGAAAAATCTGTTGCAAGCTGAGGGGCCTGCGGGCTATCTAACGGAGCGGGCTATGAGGGGCCTGCGGGCTATCTAACGGAGCGGGCTATATGACGAATCTTTTTGCCTATCGGGATTGTGGAGACAAAACAAAACAAAACAAAATAAAAGAGCTACCGTAGTGTAAAATGGCTGTTTCCAGGAGTAATTTTATCACGGCATATTCCATATATATACACTGTAGGAACAATAGCGGTCTATAGCTACTTTAATTCGATGCTCTGAATATCTATACACATTGCAAATTGTGTAGATCTACACTTAACCCTTTGCAGAAATATTATCTACTTCCAAACTATTGTTTGCTAAATTAAAAAAATCGGTTAACTAAGGAAACTATATACAAGGGCCACTATGGCCCTAAATCGCTCACCTAGTAACCATGTAACCATGTACACCGTGTGACATAGTTTTTGACCGGGCATGACCCTCATTCTAACTTGACCTCGATTTCAATGAGACAAACATTTTGTTCAAGTTTCATGAAGATTCAATGAATTTTGTAGTCTCTAGAGTGTTAACGAGGTTTTTGATGATTTGACCTAGTGACCTAGTTTTTGACAAGACATAAGCAACATTTGCACTTGACCTATATTTCATTGAGGCAAACCTTTTCATCAAGTTTTATGAAGATCAAATGAAATTTGTAGTCTCTAGAGTGTTAATAAGGTTTTTCTATGATTCGACCTAGTGACCTAGTTTTTAACCGGACATGACCCATATTTTAACTTGACCTAGATTTCATTGAGGCAAACATTTTGATGAAGTTTCATGAAGATCCAATGAAAGTTGTAGTCTCTAGAGTGTTAACAAGGTTTTTCGAAGATTTGACCTAGTGACCTAGTTTTTGACCGGACATGACCCACATATGAACTTGGCCTAGATTTCATTGAGGCAATCATATTGATGAAATTTTATGAAGATCCAATGAAATTTGTAGCCTCTAGAGTGTTAACAAGTTTTTTCGATAATTTGACCTAGTGACCTAGTTTTTGACTGGACATGACCCACATTCGAACTTGACCTATATTTCATTAAGGCAAACATTTTGATGAAGTTTCATGAAGATCCAATGAAATTTGTAGTCTCTAGAGTGTTAACAAGGTTTTTCGAAGATTTGACCTAGTGACCTAGTTTTTGACCGGACATGACCCACATTCGAACTTGCCCTAAATTTCATCAAGGCAATCATATTGAACAAATTTTTATGAAGATCCAATGAAATTTGTAGCCTCTAGAGTGTTAACAAGGTTTTTTGATAATTTGACCTAGTGACCTAGTTTTTGACCGGACATGACCCACATTCGAACTTGACCTAGAATTTATTTAGGCAAACATTGTGACCAAGTTTCATCAAGATCCAATGAGATTTGAACCTGCTAGAGTGTTAGCGAACAATTGTGAACGGACGGACGGACGGACAGACAGACAGACAGACAGACAGACAGACAGACAGACAGACAGACAGGCGACGGACGACGGACATCCAGCGATCCTAAAAGCTCACCTTGGCACTACGTGCCAGGTGAGCTAAAAAACGAACGTTAAACGGTTTGGATTCTATTGAGACGCTGATTTACTCAGCGTTTAAACAGAATCAACAGTGTTTGCAACTTTAATACAAGTCGCGATTAGCAGGCAAAGGGTAAAATTCATTGCATGAAAAAACACGAGCACAATATGATGCATGAATAACAATACAATCACCAGTGCTTTATTGTTCTCCAACAGCTAACGGCCTGTAATGCGTAAGTTTTCACAGGTTTATCAAACCTCATATGAGATTAAAACTAGTCATACCCGACACTATCGATCTATTCAACAAATACAACCATTTGGATCCACAGTTTTCATTGGTCACATATGTTCTAAAATTTACCGTTGTCAGTAGAATTGAGAGCTTAATATAAAAAATAACATAGAATAAAAGTAAACATTATTCAGCATTTTACTTTGATAACGCAACGACGTTAATACATATAATCGGTGCTCCTTAGCGGTGAATCTTACGACGTGTATGTTTCACAATATGGCTGCGGGCATATAGACGGTGCGGCTTATTTGCCGAATCTTTTTTCATTTTTCTTTTTTCTGCGGGCAATATGCCGGATGCGGGCTATATGAAGGTGCGGGCTATCATTGCCGGAAATTACGGTACTTAGCCCCATAATCCATAGTTACACATTGTTGCACTTTTAATTTATTCCTCTACCAAAGAAACTAGTTCCATTTTATACTACAGTCATGGCTAGCAGACTAAAAGTAAAGCAGAATTCCCCTTATGGCACATTATGCTTTACTTTCAACTGGTTAGTGGTCACCTGGCTTTAATACTAGAAGCAGGGTATGGAGTAAAGGGATAATTACCTCAACAGATAGCTCATTTTGTCTCAAGAAAACAATATTAGGCATGTATGTTTTGTTTGTTAAAGTCAGTTTCTGCCATCTATGGGCTAATTGGACGCTCCAGAGAGAGGGGAGCGGATACAGAGAACCGGGTGCGATGCCCTGCTCTTATTATTGAAAGAGTTCTCTGGTTCTTTTAGATGACCAGTGTAAAACACTGATACATTGGACCTCAGTTTATTAACCCTTTCCCACATAGCATATCTCTAGTATTGAATATAGGTGTCCACTTAAAGCAGGTTGAAAGTAAAGCAGAATGCGCTTTAAGCGCATTCTGCTTTACTTTTAGCCTGCTTTAAGCTATCATCTGCTAGAATATAGAAAATATTTTGTATTACCCGTACGAAAAATTCAGGCGGAATCCGCCCGGAAATGAGGCGGAATTGGGGCGGAAATGGCCGATTCCGGGCGGACTTGGGGCGGAAACCTAAATTCCGCCTCAAGTCGGTCAGTTTTACGGGCGGAATTTTGAGAAGATTCCGGGCGGAATTTAAAATCCAGGCGGAATTTTGTACTTTGACATTTTTCAGAGGCGGAATTTCTCACTTAGACTAGCATCTCGAGGCGGAAAATGAGAAAACATTGGAAATTGAGGCGGAATTTTTGACTTAGACTATTTCAATAAGGCGGAATTTCGGACTTAGTTAAAATTCTGCCTGAATGAGGCGGAATTTCATACTTAGACTATTGCAACAAGGCGGAATTTTGGACTGTGAATTTTGAAAAAATGTTTAAGTCCAAAACGTGAAAAAAGTTTTAAAAAATTGTATCTTTTTAATTATTTAATAAAATCAGGGTGTTCATGGATTCAAAATTATCGCCATAAAACAAAGAAGTCATATATGTACAAATGAGGAAGGTCTTTTGGTCAAATATAACAAAGGGGAATAATATTAATGGCTAGTCAGAGTTATGGACCCTGCACTTAATCTCTCCAAGCTAGCGATTTCCATATATGAAATTTTATTCCACTAGCATCAGTTAAACTGGAGTAAATATCTTAAAGACAATAACCCCCCCCCCCCCCCCCCCCCCCCCTCTCTCTCTCTCGGAATCAGTTGTGTGAATTTACTTTCAATTCAGAACTGCAGTTTCATTTAAGCAAGATTTTTAAAGTTGTTTCAATTGGTTGCCATGGCAACCACAGTTTCAACTGATAGACCTATATTTGAAGAAATCTGATACAGATTCACCCATTTGTATGAAATTAATTTTAAATTGAGTCAGTGGTTTCAGAAAATAAGAATTTTAAAGTTTCCACTATATTATAGCCAAATAAAGGAAATACGAGTGCCCCACCCACTGCTGTTTTTTTTTTTAATCTTGGAAAATTATTTTAAGAAATAGCCATTTAACTTTAAGGAAAGAACAATTTTAAATTCTCTTCAACGTTTTCCGTAGTTTTCATATGCACATAATATCATTTCAGAGATAATTCACGTTTATTCTCTGTTTCTAGCGGAAAGAATAACACCTTATTTACGTGAAAGGCCGAAACTCAATAGGGTCGAAGTTTCTCCGAGCGCTCCGTTCCGCGCATGCGCTAGCTGTTGGTCTCGAAATTTGAAATGAAGAGCCATAATTTGTAACGACGATACATGAATGTCCCTGTGTTTTTACCAAGAAATCACACCTTGTATGGCTCATACACGCTGTCGCGGACAATGTGTGTTGTGATTAAAGGTAAATTGTGTATTTAAACTTGTATGTTCGTGTATAAATTATAATTCAGATGTTATCGAACGCTGCCTGGGTGTTTGTTTTTGTCAGTTGATCCTACTAGGATAATTGTAAGATTTAATGCAGATATTTACATGTATTTAGATTTGTTTCAGTAGATAGGTGTTCAAGTCGAAGCTGCAAATATTTATTTACCTAATTCCATCATTTGAAATGCAATTGATAGGCAGATTCAGGTGAATACAATCTCCTATGCTGAAAACGTAGCGGTTCAATTCGTCCCAAGTCAAATCGTAACTGGTTTAATTCGGCCTACACACTATAGAATAGTGATTGCAGTGTATAGTTAGATAGAGAAAATCGTTTCAACATTAACATTTTGTAATTAAGTTGTCCCGTATTTGATTGTTTTTCTTAGATTAAAATACATTCTTTTAGTTTAAACAAGTTAATTAGAGTTTAATGTGTGGTAAACAAGTTATTTAGAAATTAGATGTGATTTTATCTATCTTCTCACAACTCAAATTTAGATCTAGATACACTTTAATTTTATCAAAGCATATGTCTCTATTTCAGATTCCATGAGTCAACCAATAGAATAGTTACAACACTGTTGAAACATCTTATTTAAAGATCCATGGATGATGGACCAGAGATGTTGAGGTGGCTTAACAGCTGTGTTACCATTTCACAAGGTAAAGACTGCCGAAATATTAAATAAGAGTACTTCTATTTTAGATGATCAACACTGACACGGTCTGTGTACATAGCTCAGTGGTAGAGCGTCCCGTTCTAGTGCAGGAGGTTGCGGGTTCAATACCAGGCCGGGGCAAACCAAAGACTTAAAAATTAGTAGTTTTTAATGAAGTTCCCTCCTCGCTCAGGGTTTTGGGTTACATGTAGCATATAGTAACAACTGGTTTCGTCGGTGTCAGGATAAAGTGACCGGCACAGTGCACATATTCCTGAATCTATGACATATCGTGATAATTTACTTTGGTAAGAACCCGAAAAGAACGTGTATTTGAAATATCAATAATTCTTACAAACAAAGGTCTAAGGAAATATCTCTACTCACTGAGTCACTGTTCGCCCAGACCCGGTCAGCTTTTCTTTTTTTTTTTTTAGCTCACCTCGGGCACGAAGTGCCAAGGTGAGCTATTTTGATAGCCCTGTGTCCGTCGTCCGTCCGTCGTCAAACTTTTTCTTCAAAGATCTTCTTCTTGAAAACCACTGCCAATTTCATCAAAACTTCATAGGATTGTTCCTTGTAAGGTACTCTCTCAGATTTCTTCAAATATAGGTCATCCAATTGAAATTGTGGTTGCCATGGCAACCAATTGAAAAAACTTTAAAAATCTTCTCGTCAAAAACTACAGGTCCGAATTGTAAATAATTTTACCCAAATGTGCCATTGGTGACCCTCTATCAGATTTCTTAAAATAATTTTCCTATCATAACCCTTTCCCACATAGCATATCTCTAGTACTGAATATAGGTGTCCTCTTAAAGCAGGTTGAAAGTAAAGCAGAATGCGCTTTAAGCGCATTCTGCTTTACTTTCAGCCTGCTTTAAGCTATCATCTGCTAGAATATAGAAAATATTTTGTATTATACATATTTATGAATGTATAAATTGGAACTATTTTCTTCAGGGCAAGAATAAACTGAATGCGCTAAAAGGCGCTTCTATGGGGGGAAAGGGTTAAAAAACATGGCCGCTAGTGGGTGGGGCAGATTTTCCTTATATTGATATATAGAGAAAACTTTAAAAATCTTCTTTTCAAAAACTACTGGTCCGATTTGTCAGTAATTTTATGCAAATGAACCATGGGTGACCCTCTTCCAGATTTCTTAAAATTATTTTGATATCTAAAAAAAACATGGCCTCCAGTGGGTGGGGCATATTTTCCTTATGTTACTGTATAGTAAAAACTTTAAAAATCTTCTTCTCTGAAACTACTGTTGCAAATTCAAAATAATTTTACACAAATGGTAAATTGATGACCCTCTACCAGATTTCTTAAAATCATTTTGTTATCTTAAAAAGCATGGCCGCCAGTCGGTGGGGCAAGTTTTCCTTATATTTCTGTATAGAAAAACTTTCAAAAACAATTTCTCTGAAACTATTGGTCTGATTTAAGAATAATTTTACACAAATAATGATTCATGGGTGACCCTTTGCCAGTTTTCTACAAATAATCTTACTAGCTCAAACAACATGGCCACCAGTGGGTGGGGTGAATAAGTGAAAACGTAATAATTACTGGTCCATTTACATGACCGTAATCATGGGTACCAGGTGAGCGATTTAGGGCCGCATGCGGCTCTTGTTTTATGAAAAAGGCGTGTGAATCGATCAGCTTTTTTGTGATAAAGACGTGAAACGTCGAAAGATGAAGTTAATAACCGAGTCTGCTGAGAAGATACTGTTATAATGTCGACAACGTGCGAGAAATGCATGTTACGCGTTTTTCGTAGTTAGAGAGTCGATTTCCGTGTTTGATGATTCGGACCATGTCAATTTTGTAACTATCCGAATTCAAAGTCGCCAAAAACATATTTGACACTGATTCTTTATATATTATTTATTTAATCACCACTGAACACAATTTCTTTAGTGTGTTTTTTTAACACTAATACACTAGAATTCCACATTGTTTTGGCAATTTTGAATCTATGATATATTATATAATGATAATTCAAATGAGTATTCCCCCCACCATTCACTCAGAGTTACGAGAGTACCCATTAAAATACTTATTGAATTTGCAAAGGACTATATTGTAAAATAGTTCTTTGAGGTGCAAAAACTCACAACTTTTTCACTTCAAGGACATCTCTGAAAGAACATTGAATTTGAATTAAAATTCCATGGACCCGTCCCTACAGTGAGTATAATTCTGGTTACTAATTAATTCATCACTAATTTAGATAAATTTTATTTTTCAGAAACTATGTAAATGATGGAGTCAGGACAGAAAATGAAGGGAAAACCCCATGATGTTGTTGAACTTTAATGTTGGATGGTTGTCTTGTGTGGTACAACACAGTCAGTGATGCTTTACAGCGGCGGGAGCCAGTCATCTATAATAATTAATATGTGACCAAATCATCAAATGGTAAGGATTAGAACTCCAGATCAAAGCGTACCATTTTTTATCGAAGCGCACCACATATACTAGATATATCACGAAAATATTCAATTGTGTATTAGGTGTATTTGATGTTTGAATGATTTCAATAATATGACAAGCTTCCTAAAATAACAAGGTTAGCAGATTTAACAGGGGTCGTTTGTGATTTTGATATTGCTGCCGATAATTTTCCGTAGCGGTACGAAAAACTTCATTTGGACAATCTAAAACCTCTTTTATCGCCGCGGCATTCGATGGTTTGCAGCTTCATTTTGTTTTTTCGGAGTCTTACTGGGCGCTCATTGTTTTATGAATTATGCCGATAACCAGAAGCTAAAATATATCACGCGGAACGCCTCCTGTTTTATCGTTGGGGTGCACCAAAATGCAATTAGTTAATTTTGTCACCAGTTTTCGCGAATTTAATATACTGGCGTATCTATCAAATGCAGCGTAAAAGTTAACTTTTATTTAACGCAATCTAAACAAAATTAAAAGATTGAACAGGAAGTTCGGTTTTAATCCGATTTAATGATAAAACAAGTAGCTTACTGAAGTTAATGATTTAAGATTTAGGACCCCTAATGAGATCAGACCACAATTGGTAGTCTAATTTCTATGTCGATCAGCCATTCTTGTCAACTGCCAAAGTGTTTCGAACCATGCATGTTTTAGCACAGTTCAGAACAGGTCGGCAGTTGATGAGAATGGCAGATCGCTCTCTGTAGAGTTCCAATATTGACCGAAATTGGCACGATCTCATTAGGGGTACTCAACCTTAAGATCCATTTTGAAATTAATTCAGACTCAAGTTTTTTGTAATAAATATTTGAAGTCATATTTTAAATTTAGTGTCTCCTGATTGTCTTTTAGATTATGTCAACACTTGATGTGGGAAAATATTGGCCAAGTTTTTACCAACAAGGCAGTGAATGAATGATGCCCGGTGACGGTGACATGGAGATCATCTTATGCTGGGAAACAAGTTACAACTAAAACCTTAGACATTTGATATGGATGTGTCATTAGAACTAGACTTATCCTGATCCTAGAATGGATTTGTTTAGGTAATTCTGTAGGCCAAATTGAACATTACCTGTGCCATATTTGTTTAACCCTTTCCCTCATAGAAGCACCTTTTAGTGCATTTAGTTTATTCCTCCGCTGAAGACAATAGTTCCAATTTATAGTCATGAATATGTATCATAAGGAATATTTTCTATATTCAAGCAGGTGGTAGCTTAAAGCAGGCTGAAAGTGAAGCAGAATGCGCTTAAGGTGCATTCTGATTTACTTTCAACCTGCTTTAAGTATAGTCACCTATTTTCAAAAAGGGTAAACTCTATCAACACAATTGACCTGTTTAAAATATACTAGTTACATAATTTGCAAACAGTGTAAACCCATTTCAGAGGGCTATTCTGATCAGGGTCTACACTGTTTGTTTGTGTAGAGCCGTATTTATAAACTACCCAGAATTCCAAGTAGACATTGGTTCATATTTTTGTAACTAAAAGGATCTACAAGAGAACCTAATAACACACAAGAGTTACTTAGTGTTGAAATAGTTAATGAGCTAAAGTGTTTATGTCAAAGATAGAAATTTTCTGTTTGATAATCTGTAACCCATCAAATTTATATGAGGTTTTTAATAAGAAAATAGAATTCAAAGACAATGACTTGATAAATATCTCTGTAAATAATAAGTGTATAAATATTTGATTATACAATTGTACATTAGTTAAGACAGATTAAATATTTCCCTCATAGACACTTTTTTATGGCATTAACAAACTGAGAAGACCCAGATTTGACTGTTCCTGATCCGTGTTTGCTCTGTTTGTTTATCAAATTTTGCAGGTGTTATCCTGCTCTTTTTACTTGGATAAGAAATTCCCATTCCAAGTTCAAACTATGTATATTTCTGTCAAGTACTAATTTGATTATAATTGGAGCATGACATTTTAACCATTACTCCATAGTTTGTTTAAACTTTTGAAGACAAGTGACCACTTAAAGCAGGTTGAAAGTAAAGTAGAATGCACTTTAAGACACATTCAGCTTTAGTTAATTTCAACCTGCTTTAAGCTACCATCTGCTAGGATATAGGAAAAACGGAACTTTGGGGTCATAAGTTAAAGATGTATTTATGGGGTTATGTAGGTTAAAGCAGGTTGAAAGTAAAGCAGAATGCACTGTAAGGTGCATTGTTTTGATTTCAGGCTACCATCTGCTAGGATAAAGAAAATATTTCTTATGAAGCACATTCATGTCTGTATAAACTATTTTCTTCAGCAGACTAATACATTAAAGGTGTAAAAAGGCATATTTATGGTTGAATGGGTTAAAGAAATATATGTGCTGTTGGGGAACGATTTCAGGTTTGTTCTTGGAGGTATTTTATCATACGAGACACATTATAAGACATTTGGTTTCTAGGACAGCATCAAAGTGTGTGATTATGTAAGTTAAATTGATTAATATGTTACTTTTTTAATTAAAAAGTTTAATGATATGCACTTTTTTGGTTGTTTATCTATTTTCAGTAGCTCTTGGAGTTTCTTTTTCGCAATCCTTGATGGAAGTTGTGATGGGCATGCCTAATTTGACTGCAAAATTAAAAGAGGATGTTCTAAAGTCAAATTCTACCCAAAATAGATTTTGCAAAGCTTCTACCCTGAATATTCCCCTTCCTTTACTACTTATTCTGCATCAAAATTTCAGCCCCAAAGAAAATTCCGCTTCATTTGCATATCCTAATTCCGCCTGAAGATTTTCCGCCTCATTTACATATTTCGCCCCAAATTCCGCCCCGTTTCCGCCTGGAATCCGCCCGGAATATATTCCGCCTCATTTGCATATCTTAATTCCGCCTGGAAGATTTTCCGCCTCATTTACATATTTCGCCCCAAATTCCGCCTGGAATCCGCCCAGAATTTTTTCCGCCTGAAATTTTTTCCGCCCGTAAAATGTGCCTCATTTACATATTCCGCCCCGAATTCCGCCCCGTTTCCGCCTGGAATCCGCCCGGAATTTATTCTTTATTTCATATAAGTGGAAACAGGCGGAAATGCAGGCGGAATAGGATGTGAGATTCCGCCCCAATTCCGGGCGGAACATTTCGTACAGGTATACATGTTTACAAATGTATAAATTGAAACTTTTTTCTTCAAGGCAAGAATAAACTGAATGCGCTAAAAGGCGCTTCTATGGGGGAAAGGGTTAAGTCTCATCCTAAGGACTTGGTCCGGCGGGGGATCGAACTCACGACCCCTGACTTCGTAAGCAGGTGCTTTACCTTCGACTACGTCAGCCCGGGTTAGGCATATTTGTAAACATGCATGTATGGTTTATGTTTCAGAGGCAGCACAATCATGCCATAAAGTTTGGATGAGGTTGAGAGAATTGTCAAGGAGTGGCTGAGGTATGCAGGGGACAGAAATGGAAGGATAAAGGGAAGAGAAGAAAATGGCAAGACAACAGCAGGAACAAACCCATGTCACTGATCCAAAAAGTTAGAAACACCTTATTATTATCAACTTTTCAAATATGTGAGAAGACTGTTTGAACTCTTTAAGAACAATGACTCATAAATGTTTGCTCTTAAGACAGAGACATTTTATTTTCGGTAAGGCCTCTAAAAAGAGACCAAAACCAGAATGCTCTCTTTTATTTGATATGTAAACGAATGTCAGGTGTCTATAGAAATAGTATTTTAAGATAAAAAACGTAAATATTAAGTTTTTAAGAAATTGGATCAATATTACAAATCCATACATTTTTTTCAGTAATAAGTACTGATCATGTTTGGGATTCAATGTTGTGCAGTGAAAAAAAATGAAAAAGAAAGAAATATCCATCCCAATGATGTCCTTTGCTAAGTTTATGTTACATGAAGATAGTCATACGAGTCCCAAGATTACTTCCATTTTCCAATTAAGTCAAGAGACTCAAGACTAGATTTTTTCTCTGCTCATTTTGACTTGTTGTTTTATTGCAATATGTCGCATGACTGGCTGTTCAACACTAGGCCCACATTTTTGGCAAATTGCACAGGTCCAGAGCTCCAGATAAGGGCCGGTAGCATTCCAAAATTTAAAATCTTCTATAATTGAATTAAACCATAATTATGGTATCACTACTCATTAGAATTGTCTCTTCTAGACCATTCTAATTAGTTAGTAGTAACATCATAGTATTTGGTCCTTAAACAAGCGAGAAACTGTTGGATTTGTTCAGTTAACCCTTAGCCCGCCAAATAAATTGTCGTCTGCTATATTTCTCGTCTGCTTCAAGTTTCAAAGTGCTTCAAAGTTGCTCAAAATTGCTGAAATGTTGTCCGAGTGTCAAACAGCTTGGATCCGGATGAGACGCCGAGTAACTCGGCGTCTCATCCGGATCCACGCTGTTTGCATATGGAGCTATAGTCGTGAGTGGCAGGCTAAGGGTTAACTCCCTCTTAGAGTCTTACTGGAGCTCTGCATGCAGGTCTGAGGATAAGTGTATTCCTCACATGTATTGTATAATCATTATATGGTACAGTCAAAGTTGTGTTAACCCATTAATCCATAGCCTGTATAGAGTTGAACTATTTTTGTCAGTGGATGAATAAATCAAAGGCATAAAAAGGCGTATTTATGGGGTATGGCACTATGGGTTAAGCAACTACATGTACTTGATGAAACCAGGTATAGTCATTCAAGACAGATGGCAGCATTGCAAGACAAAAGTAATTCAGAAAGCTTCTGTAGGAGTTTTCTGAATTACAGTAGAACTTCGATGTGTCGAGTTTGAAGGGACCAGCAGAAAAAACTCGACACATCGAAGCCTCGACTCATGTTTTACCTTATGCTCCCTCGCTTTTTTTTCTCTCAAAAATACTCGTTCTCCATAATAGCCGACATGTCCGTATGTTTATTATGTTACTTGTTGATATCGATTATTTCAAATTAAAAACATTAAAATGCAATTATGTAACGCTCGTATCACATCCAAACTGGATGCATATTTTCTCATTTTACAAAAACTTCAACTTTAAACGAATCGTCAGGCGAAAATACGTTTGCCGTAACTGGATTTTCAGAAAATAACAACACAGCGGTATGAACGGAAGTCGCTTTTTATCTGCGCACCGGTTCGTTTACCCATTCCAGCATATACATTCTCTCGAAACGCTGGAACCAAATTCAGGGGAAACCCCTTTCTTAAAATAGTAACAATATCTCCTTAGAGGGATACTTCAAGGATAATTGCATAACTATTGATGCTACACATTTCGGGATGGGTTCCGCGTGAGTTGTTCTTTGTCTTTTACACACACATTTCTCTGCCGGCATAAAAAAACATCGACAGATCTACGAATATGCTTTAACATTCGGTTTATATTTGACGTTACACGAAAATGAATAAGGGCGCTTCGATAAAGTCTGTGACGAATAAAATATGGAAAAGAGTAGATGAATCAAGGAATACACAGGGCCGTTGACACAATGAGAAGGTGTTGGCCTGTTTGTCCTGGATAATTGGGCAGTCAGGTAATTTTCATTCACGACATTCAAACGAGTAAAGATGGTCACAGAGGTGTGAAAAACTCGACACGCACAATTCCGGTCCATCGTACAGTCGAACATCGACACATGTGTAGTGAATTTTGAGTGAAACAGTGCGTACGGACCAAGAAAAAAAGTCGATATAGCGAAAAACTCGACTTATAAAAACTCGAGTCAAACATAGAATTTAAATACGGTTATATAGGGAGAAAAGTAGGGACTTTAAAAAAAGATCGACACATCGAGAAACTCGACTCTTCGAAGTTCGACACATCGAAGTTCTACTGTACTATTGCCCAGTAATTAAGGCAGTATTAAGCTGTGACCTCTTTAACCCTTTTCCTCATAGCCTGTTTCTAGTTTAGAAGACAGGTGACGATTTAAAACAGGTTGAAAGTAAAGCAGAATGTGCCTTAAGGCACATTCTGCTTTATTTTCAGCCTGCTTTAAGATAAAATCTGCTAGGCTGTATAAAATATTTGTAATGGTAATTGTTCATGAGGGTATAAACTGGAACTATTTTCTTCAGCGGAGGAATAAATTAAATACGCTAAAAGTCGCTTCTATGGGGGAAAGGGTTAAGCTGTGACTTCAAATATGTCTCCTCTTGGTAGTTGCCTATTACACAAGTGTTACTGTATTGTATTCTAGACAGTGACACCAAGAAAGACTCTGCCGAGGGTGACCAAGACAGCCCAAAGGAGAACAAAGATGAAACGAAAGGTGCCAGTGGAACAGATGGAGCAGACAAAGATGGAACTGGTAATAGTTAATTCACCCCTGAAACTTTCAATGGACAATTCTAATTCCCAATTAAGACTAGTCCATTTGACTTTTAAGGGCTGATTTTAAAAAAAATATATTGCAAAATGACAAACAGTGCAGACCCTGAACAGAGGGCTCCTGAAGGAGTCTACACTGTTTGCATACTGCAAGTGTACTCTTTACAAGTATAAAGTTTGTAAATGATGAGTATATACTCATCACTAGGATTCACCATTGAATGAATCAACCTTTTATATGGACAAAAATTATAATTTGTGTTAACCTTCAGGAATGTCTTTTTTCTTTAAGATAAATCAGGAACGTATGTCACTATATTATACAGGGACTGGAATCACCCTATCTGTATAGGTTAGACCATGGTTGCGGGCGAAAAAACGATATAGTTCGCGGGGGCGTAACCCCCGAGAACTATGTCGTTTATTCACGCGCAACCATATGGTCTAACCTATTTAGCACTGGCTTGGGCTCGAGGAAAACAAGAAGACCCTTCGTTTCTGCTTTTTGTTATAGACGATAAAGTCATTTTATTTATAATATTTTACTTAAATTGAAAGGTTATTTCATTGTGTAGCTTGAGACATTAAGCATGCTCTAACACCAACATAGATAACGCTTATTGAAGCTCTATATGTAAGCACAATTTATTATTAATTGCCTTTAAAGTTTAGGTCTCACTGTACATAATATGACGTCATCAAGCGTGTGCAGCTCCCCGTCGATCTCAGCTGTTTAGTACACTGGTATGGCAGAACGAACGGGCTCCCGCTTAACGCTTCGATTCCCGTTAATCCAACGCATCGACTCCCGTTAAAAAATGGCGTAAGTTGTCAAATCGACACATGTGAGTATACAAATATGATGTTAATGTCCGTGGATATTGCTTGAAATGTAGACCAAGACTACATTAACGGAGTGCCTCAAATACAAATGCATGTATATGTACTTCCTTTTCACAGGATAAATGCTTGAGGTCGATGTTTATAACTTGAAAAAGTTTCGACCGTTACGGCAATTTCTGAGGAAATTGATGCTCACTGAACATAAATTGTTCTGAATTGGCAACAAAATCAGCTCTAATCGACCTCAAATATGTCCGTCGAGTAGTCTGGGTACAATTGTCAACTGCATATACAAAATAATCCGTTTAGCTTTTAAACGAATTAAGATTTTGATTGTTTTTATTACAACGAATCACGCTCCAGTTGTGTGTACAACGAACAAGCTCCCGATCAAAATCATTCTAGATATTTTTTCTCAAAAAAACGTGGGAACAATTGGAAATTAACATTTACATCTGAAATAAAATATCGTCTCCATTGCTATCGCCGGCAGTTTTTTGTAATTTTACTCTGTTATTATGACCTATAGTGACCTACATTTTTAACTGGCACATTGTAACCAATATTTGACCATGGCCTAGATTTCAATATGGCAAACATTTTGAGCAAGTTTCATCAATATCAAATGCGAAATGTAGCTTCTACTTCGTCAACATTGTGTTTTCATGAATTGACTATTAAAGTGACTAAGTGCAGACCTGACTCTCATTCAAACTTGACCTAGATATAAATTAGGCAAATATTTTGAATAAGTTTCAGTTCTAATGAGGTTTGAATTTTTCCATCTATGAATTATTCACTGAAGTGAACACGTATTTATATATTTTGTGTATTTAATTTGAAATACACTTGCTTTCAATATCGTGAAGTTTGAGAACTCTCATCAGCATACAAAAATTAACAAATTATATGTATCAAAAATATCCAAATTGTTAGCATTCAACATGGATTTTTATGCAAAACTTAAAAAAGTAGCTTCTTACAAAATTTACATAGCAGATAACATCTTTCTGAAGAACTTTATATAAAATGTGTTTTGATTTTCCTGTAAGGAATGTTATGAACAATTAACCTATTGCATGATACTTATTCCATGTTTTTGCTAAAAAAGAGATCTTAAAGATTAACCAAACAACAAATTTGCCTATATTCACACAGATAGTTTCTTTAATAGACTAGCATTATTCTTCAAGCAAAGTTTCATGAAAATTAAGCTCTGAGCTACCTTAAAGCAGGTTGGAAATTAAGCAGAATGCGCCTAAAGTCTAAAGACACATTCTGCTTTACATTCAGCCTGATTTAAACTTCGATCTCCTAGAAAAAAAAAAGTTTTGTAATCAAACATGTTTGTGACTAAATAATGTGAAACTATTTTGTGAAGTGGAGGAATTATAAGAGGCGTAAAAAGGCATATATATGGAATAATGAATAGAATGCGCCTTAAGGTACTACCTGCTATGATAAAGAAACTATTTGAACCCATTACCCCATGACCTGTTTCTAGTATTGAAGATAAGTGACAAGTACATTGAAAGTAAAGCAGAATGTCTTAATTAGCATTTTGCTTTACTTCCAACCTGCTTTAAGCTATTACCTCTTGGATGGAGAAAATATTGGTAAAGGTGCATAAACTATTTCCAACAGTGGAGAAATAAAGTGAAGACCTATAGAAGTGCATTTATGGGGTTATGTGTGAAGGTTCTTTTTCATGACAGTATCTAATAGAAGTATTTGCTTTTGTGGAGGAATAAATAAAAGGCATATTTATTGGGTAATGTTTGATATGAGCATTTCTATGAAACAGAGTTAACATCAAATTCTAAACATGTTGAAAAAAAACCAACATAAATATGGTGTGAACACAAACACTTTTGTACTAGTTTCACACAGACTTGCAGTAGTTTTTCTTGTGTTAAGCGACAACTGGTGCATTAATTCTAATCTGCATTAAGCAACCACTTCTATAAAAGAAACAACCATTATAAAAGACTGGTCGCTTTATTGATTGAAATGGTAAAATTTTATCAAACTACACAATAATACAATAGTAATAATTAGAATGAAAGTTATCGAAATTCCATTAACATTTTCAATTTGTTTTTAAATTTCAGCAAATGATCACAGGAAAGGCAGCTCAACAGGAAGCGAGTGCTCAACGGCAACAAATGAGAAAGTGATGGAATGTATACCACAGGCATATCAACAGAGCATGAAGAACATACAGAATGGTCCACTCTACAACATTTTTGATACAACAGAAAGAACCATCGCAACTGGGAGTGAGAAGGACAAGGAAACAGAAGAGTTTTTCACTAACATTGTCTTGGAGTGCTTCCAGGGTAATACAATCAGATCAGCACTTGATCGGGAGAAGTTCTTCGCAACAGTACACCGGAAGAGAACGGACAGAAAATTAATGAATGAAGGAGTGTCAATTCTGAAAAGGACATCAACCAACACAGACTCTGCAGACCTGCTGAATTTTATTCAGGGGTTTATTATGGACTTCATCGGAGAAATTGTCAACCAGTGGAATAGAAGGGAGACGAAGGACTCTGAAAAGGACCAAGAGGAAATTTCCGATGCAGAAAGCAGTGTTCTGTTTTATATTGAAGGATTTGTGATTCGGGCTTTAGAGAAAAAGTATGCAAATTTAAAGTGTTGAATCGAGCTGACAGGGAACAGCATATAACAGATATGGATTCTTTGGTGAACAAATCAAGTGAGAAGACATTCACAACCAAGTTTCATGTGCGGTACGAGAGGAAAAACCGTGGAGGACTGAAGAGACCCGTTGACGACTTCTTTTTTTTTATAAGAGAATTTGAGAGACTAATCCGAAAATGAAGTGGCATGAAGGACATCAACAGAGAGGATATTCTTGATGCCTATATGGTAAAGCATTACCGGGAGAAACTGTTTGACACAGCAGGATGCAAATACATGTACATTGAAGATTCCCTCGACGTGTTCATATCTGTCAGAGGCTATGCACTTGCCAGAGCAGAAAAAAGGAAATATAACAAAGAAGCCATGAGTGACAGGAAAGGAAAAACCTCACCAGGATTAAGAGGTGTTGAAAAGTGTATCAAGGAATGTAATGAAGTTTTAGTGAGTGTTTTGTTGGTGGCAATTATCATGTTTAACTTTTCACCTGCTTCAAAATAGCTTGCTCAACATTGGAGTATTGAATCTTATGGTGTAACTACTCATTAGAATTGCCTGAAGAGAATAATCTAATGAGTAGTAACACCATAGGGTTAAATGCAGAAGTAAAGATTTTATATTTTGAAAAACTCCCCTATCTGAAGCCGTATATGGCCCTAAATACAGGGCTCCAGATAAGAGGTAGTTTTTTCAATAAATCAAACATTTTATCACTCATTTCAGCACCAAATCCTATGGTGTTACTACTCATTAGAATCGTCTCGAAGAAAAATCTGAAAAATCCTATGCCAACATGGGTGTACTGGTTAAAGGTCTGAATAATCTGATGCCACCTATTTAATTCATAACCCATTTCTAGTTTTCTAGAAAGGTGACCATTTAAAACATGTTGAAAGTAACGCAGACTGTGTCTTAACCCATTAACCCCAAAATATGCCTTTTTATGCCTCAAATGTATCCCTGAAGAAAACAGTTTCAAATTATACAGTTGTGAATAATTAATATTAGAAATAATTTCCATATTCTAGCAGCTTGTAGCTTAAAGCAGACTAAAAGGAAAGCAAAATACGGTGCACCGTTTAAACGCAAACGATGCATTCTGTTTTACTTCCAATCTGCTTTAAATGTTCACCTGTTTCAAAACTTGAGACATCCTATGGGGTAATCGGTTAAGGCACATTCTGCTTTACTTTCAGCCTGTTTTAAGCTAATATCTACTAGGGAATAACAAAAATCTTAAGTCATTGCACATTAAAAGTGGGGCCACAGAATTATACAACATATATATTGTTGCATAATTCCGTGGTAGAACGATTTTCTTCAGTTAAGGAATAAATAAAAGGCGTAAAAAGGTGTATATATATATCCAAAATTAAACAAAACCTTATGAAGTCATGACGACATGAGTTAAACAAATTCGTAAAAAACTACATTCTTAAATTAAACAAAGCCTCATGATGACGTGACGTCATAGACAGTATGTTAACTTCATCACGTTGTTATCATGATCATATTGTATTTATTCCCCTGATGAGTATTAAACGAAACGTGTTGGGAAATAAAAGTTTGAAAAATCCAGTGAATGGCCCGCATGGAGGATTGCTAGGGTTGTGACGTCAAATTGCCTTGAGATGACGGAAGCGTGGAATAAGTGAACAGTGTGTTAGTTATTTCATGGTTTTGTAAAATAAACGATATATTCACAGGTTTTTGAGGCATCTGATTGGCCGAGAGGTCCAAGCCATGTGCTAAAATCGGGTAGTTTATAGATTTTGCACTGTCTTCACTTTTGCCGCGATAGATATATGCGGGTGACACCAGTTGGGTAGATAAGCCTCTTGCCGCTACATTTTTAGATAACTGAAAAGCTCATTTCGGTAATTAATGTGTGCAGCTCCGTACGGCGTGTAAAAGTAAAACAATATTTGTCACTTATTCTGTCAATGTTTGCAAGTGTTTGTTATTAAATCGAGGGAAGCAACCAACCCTCAAAATAGAACCTTAAATAGCTTTTAATGCTGACTCTCTCCATACCTCTAAGAATAATTTTAATATACGTCCCTGGATAAATTGAAAGTAGTATTTAACTAAGGAAAGAATCAACTTATCTTCTATCTATCTATCTTCCATTAATGTGAAACCCCTTGCGAGGGTGTACACATGTCGCGCATCAAACTGTGAAGAGTGTTAATAAAGTAAAAGAGAAAAGAATAAAAACTGTGAAACAAAGTCAGAAGGATAAAAGTAAAAGATTTCTTTAGTTGGTTGTCTATGGTGAGATTGACTGAGAAATGTTCAATGCTGGAGATAGCAGCATTGAACTGGTCTATGTTTGGTAGAGACACAATATCTGGTGGCAGTTTGTTCCAGTGGAAGACAGTTCTGGGGAAGTAGGAATACTTGTAGTAATCTGTTTTGGTTGAGATCAGTCTGTAAGAGAGATGGTGAGAAAGTCTTGATTGTCGTGAGATTGGAATTAGAAAACCTTCAATAGGTATGGCCACAAGATTATATGTGATTTTATACATGAGAGAGAGTCTGGTGTCAACTTTGTGAGATTGAACACACTGTTTCTGTTGATGCAATATTTTTGAAGATCTTTGTTTTAATAATGATCTTATGTTTCAATTTCGTTCACATGGACTTACTGATTAATTTAGAATTTCAATAATGTAGAAAATTCTCAGAGATTTTGTCTATCAAACTTGGATTATGCATTAACATTCAATCTGTCTTATAGATTTCCTGAATCTTATAATAATAATACAATTTTAGTGCATTTTAATTTTTATTTTACAGCACTATTTTTGGAAGCACAATTTAAGAAGTTCATGAAAATTTCTGATGAGCCTAAACCAGAGACATGTAGTGCTTGATGAGGTCGGCTTTTTGAGGGAATAGCTCGCTACATCAAAAGTGACAAGTGTCAGAAAATTGTCACCATGGCAGGGGCTGGTATATCTACTTGTAAGTTTGACTAATTTTATCTCTTAAAAGATATTGATTTGAAATTATCCAATTACCCCATAGCCTGTTCCTCGTTTTGAAGATACATGTAGGTTACTACTTAACTCTTTGAGCCCTAGTGACGCATATATGCGTCCTCTACCAAATGTGTACCTGTGAAGAGTACACTTGTCTAATGCAAACAGTGAAGTCCCTGATTAGAGGGCTCCTGCAGGAGCCCTCTAATCAGGGACTTCACTGTTTGTCATTTTGCAATATATTATTACCAACAACACCTAAAAAGTCTAAAATGGACCAGACTTTATTGTAAACTGGAATTGTCCATTGGAAGTCTCAGGGGATAATGAGTTAAAGTAGGTTTAAAGTAAAGCAGAATGCCTACTTCAAGCTGTTTGCGATTGTAATACAAGTCTTAATTTTCCCTCTCTTTAACATCTACCTCTGAACAACACACACAATGTGTCTCCCGTTGGGTGTCTTTGTAGAGAGGGAGCACTGTATCAGATGGTCTGACTTATGTTCCTTCCATTTCAGCTGCTGGGATCCCAGATTTCAGGTCCCCGGGATCAGGATTGTATGATAATTTACAGAAGTACAACTTGGACAGTCCACAGGCAATTTTTGAAATCGGCTTCTTTAGGGTAAAACTTTCTAATTATTTGTTTTGCCTAAAAATTGAGCTAAAGTATATATTGCTTTAACCCTTTACCCCATAGCCTGTTTCTAGTTTGGAAGACAGGTAACCACTTAAAGCAGCCTGCTTTAAGCTACAATCTGCTAGGATTTATAAAATACTTCTTTTCGTACATGTTCATTGCTGTACAAAGTGGAACTTTTTTCTTTAGTGTAAGAATAAATGCGTAAGAAGTTGCTTCTATAGGGGAAAGGGTTAAGTTTGCATTGAGCAATTTGGCATTGAGAGAAGCAAACATTTCAGCTTTAGTGCCAACATTAACCCTTTCCCATATAGCATATCTCTAGTATTGAATATTGCTGTCCACTTAAAGCAGGTTGAAAGTAAAGCAGAATGCGCTTCAGGCGCATTCTGCTTTACTTTCAGCCTGCTTTCAGGGTTAGAAATTAGCTAAAAATTACACTTGCATTTTTTTGCGAGTGACTTTTAAACTTACTCGCAAAATGCAAAAACTACTCGCGAAAGTTAAACTGTCATTCTGAACATACATGTATATGTTTTAACTTTTAACCCGACACAGACGTGTAGTAATCAAATACGATCTACCTACACTTCGTGTATTTCATAGTTGTACATTTGTGGTTACAGCTGACAAGGGATAAGATCTTGATTTTCATATCTATGTGTACATACCAAAGGAGTATTTTTCTTACATTTTATAATATTGGGGAGAATGCATGCTGTATGCACTAGGCAGACCGCACACAATTTCATTACTCGAAAATTAGGTCAGGTTTAGATTGCCAATCCGTCTACCATACAAACGTTTTTTCACTGGTCGTATATTTCAGGGCTGTGGTTAATAAACAGTATGTCACAGTAGAATTAGAAGTATACTTGTACTCGCGCGAGTCTTTTAAATGGCCTCGTCTTTGGAGAACGGTTTCGGTTGTTGAGTCTCAGACTCTGTGATAAGAATTGTTTACACATCGGAACTCCTAAGTAGCAAAGTGCGCGTTTCATTAGCCAATGAGAATTGGG
Source organism: Gari tellinella (assembly GCA_922989275.2). Classification (NCBI taxonomy): domain Eukaryota; kingdom Metazoa; phylum Mollusca; class Bivalvia; order Cardiida; family Psammobiidae; genus Gari; species Gari tellinella. The sequence goes on from OV277858.1 coordinate 62,913,515, forward strand.
AAAGTCCGTCATTACGTCATTCTTACAGACAAAAAAGAGGTTGAAACTGCCCGAGAAGCTATGATTGGCTTACGAAAAGTATTCGCTTGTCTTCTCGTCCATTTCCGCCACTCGAAATGCTACGGAATAAACCGAGCATAGCCTTACAGACGCTATACTGTGTTTAGCTGTCCGAAAAACCGTACTTGCATTTTTTTGCGAGTTTGTTGAAAAATCACTCGCAATTTACAAACTCCACTCGCATTTTGCGAGTATGCGAGCTTAAATTCGAACCCTGGCTTTAAGCTATCATCTGCTAGAGTATAAAAACTATTTTGTATTATACATATTTATGATTGTATAAATTGGAACTATTTTCTTCAGGGCAAGAATAAACTGAATGCGCTAAAAGGCGCTTCTATGGGGGAAAGGGTTAAGCTTCAAAGTTAATAGTTTGTTTTTACCGTATTTCACATTGCAATATCATAGTCCCACTTTTTGTCTCATAGTTGTGAAATCTTATTTTTGTGAAAAACTTATTTTCAAATACAACTGTATAGAGGAGAGCCTTTGGGAGTGTCATATTAATTTTGATCAACATTTAGTTCATTAAAAATGATAAGTAATGAGCACAAATGTGAGATTCTATTTATCACATAACAATTTTAAACACCTACGAAATCAATTGAAACCATAGTTTGTAGTATTTCTGTTATATAGATTTTCCGCCATAACCTGAAGTTGTTTACGGTAACGTCAGCCATATAATGATGTCATTTGGTGTCCCGCTGCATGAAGTGCTTTTGGTCAAAAAGGTTTGGTGGGAGACCAAATATCGATATTCCACTAGTGCATTATAATATTTATATATAATGGCTTTATTGCACTCCAAGACCGCAAGTTATGCAATAAATTTGTAACACTGTAGGACAAAAGGGGTGTAACTTCTAACCTACATGCAGATTTTACTGAAGATTGCTTGAACCGCTTTACCCAATATATACATGTAGCCTGTTTCTAGTTTTTTGTGTCACCTGCTTTAGGCATTGCCAACATTTAGGGATAACATTTCTGTCCTCCATCTGTCCATCAGACTTTTTCCTTCGTACCTTTTATTTTGACTATAACTCCTGTTCTACTGAAGTTTTTAAGATGAAACTTCATTTATGAAAAGGGCTTGACAAGTGAAAGTGTCTTGTGCAATGTTCATAACTCTTGCATCTGTTTAAAGTATTGTCAGAGTTATTCCTCTTTTCAACATTTTCTTTACTTGCAGATTACTTGTTTTATTGAAGCTTTTGAAATGAAATTTAACTAGTTGAATGATATTGATAAGTAGTTGTAGTTTAACCAGGGCTGCCATAAGTTGACATAAAGATTCCTAAGATTTCCAAATTAATTTGCATTTTTCAAGTGCGATTTTACGAATCGTACCTTTACCTCATCGCCTGTTTCTAGGTTTGTTGACACATGGCTGCTTAAAGCAGGCTGAAAGTAAAGCAGAATGCACCTTAATATGATTTCTGCTTTACTTTCAGCCTGCTTTAAGCTACCATGTACTAGAAAAAAATCTTAAGATTTAGGAAAAATCCAGAGAAAAGGCAGCCCTGTTTAACCTCTTTTCTTCATATTTCATTTTTCAGAAAAATCCAGAGCCGTTCTTTATGTTGTGCAAGGAGCTTTATCCAGGACATTTTAAGGTACATGTACTTGTATTATTAGATATTAATTTCAGAGTAAAGACTTACAGTAAGGATAATATATTTACGGCTTTGAATAGATGTTGAAATGACTGAAAAGCAGATTTTGCTGTCTAAAAATCCCCCATATATACAGTGGAGAATCTGTTATTCTTTCCCAATAAACGCGTTTACGCTAAAACTATTATTTGCAGTGCAAACAGTTTGGAGCCAGATCAGACACCGGGTAACCCGGCGTCTGATCAGGCTCCAAACTGTTTGCCGGCGTCTGATCAGGCTCCAAACTGTTTGCCACCAAGATAAACATGAAATATCAGAATTGTCCAAAAGTTGTTCTTTTTTACGTTTTAGTGTTTCGCGTTTACGTACGTTTACGTTTAAACGGGAAAGAATAACAGATTCTCCACTGTATGCGCAAACATTGGTTCAGAAGGATTTATGTTAACCCATTACCCCATAACCTGTTTCGAGTGTTGAAGATAGTTGACCACTTAAAGCAGATTGAAAGTAATGCAGAAGGTGCCTTAAGGCGCATTCTGCTTTACTTTCAGCCTGTTTTAAGCTACCATCTTCTAAAGTATAGCTTATATATCTTCAGATATAAATATGTGATTGTATAAATTGGAACTGCATTGTATATTCTTCTGTAGAAAAATAAATTAAAGGTGTAAAAAGGCGTTTTTATGGGGCAATGGGTTAAAAAGACATTTCAATGATTTTGATTTGATTTGTTATGATTTTACTTCACTCTTAACACTATTTCAGTCATAAAGTGACGTCCAGCAAATTACAGGTGGAGGAAGACCCCAGAAGCCCTTTATGCACTATTTCAGGCACAAATCGGCAACAGGGTAGAACCACCGACCTTCTGCAAGCCAGCTGGAAGGCTTCCCCACATGAAAAATCAAAATGCTCTGTATGAAATACATATAGTTGTCATGGTTGGGATGCAAAAGCAAAATTGATTCACAATATTCACATCTCTACTATTGGTGTCTGTAGTTAATTCATTTTCTTCATAAATTATTCACAGTGTTTCCGACAGGTACAAAATGTAGCTGTGTAACTCCTTTAGGAGATTTCTGCTTTACTTTCAGCCTGCTTTAAGAAGTCAACTGCCAGGATGTAGAAAACATTTCTTACTGCTTATTTGTTAGGATAAGCTAGCAGCATGAAAGGAGTTGAGAAATATAAAGATTTTAGTTTGTATCATATGTATTGTTTGTCACAGAGCTCCAGATAAGGGGAGGGGGGGGGGGGGGATTTCAAACTTTAAAATCTTTATTTCTGCATCAAATCCTATGGTGTCACAACTCATTAGAATAATCTCTTCAAGACGATTCTTATTAGTAGTGACACCATAGGACTTTGTGTTGAAAGGAGTGAGAAAATCTTGGATTTGTTTAGTTTACTGGCTCTTATCTGGAGCCATCCGTAACATTGTCTTGCACTGAGTTAGTAAGAGTATATATCTTCACTTCTGTCACATTTCCAGCCCACACCTTGCCATTATTTTATCAAGCTTCTTCATGGCAAGAAGAAACTTCTTACTTCACCCAGGTATGTACACAATGTTCTCACTTTTATTAGCTCACCTGAGCACAAAGTGCTCAAGGTGAGCTATTGTGATCGGTCGCCGTACGTCGGTGTCGGTGTTGGTGTCCGTGTCCGGGTCGTCTGTTCTAAATTTGTTTCAAATAACTTCTTCTCTGAAACCAATAGCCCAATTTTAACTAAACTTGGTCAGATACATACTGTAGTTGTGAGCTTCAAAAATTATTTTAAAAAAGTGGGTGGGGCTATCGGTCTTGTTGCCATAGCAACCATGCACAAGATCTAAAAAAATCTTCTTCTCAAAAACTACTGGTCCGATTTCAATTTGGTTTTCACCAAAATGTTTTTCACTTGATATACTTTCAAAGCTGTTCAAAGAATTTTGATTCCTCAAAAAACATGGCCGCCAGAGGGCGTGGTCATTTTCCGTATTTACATAATAATAATATTGACAACCAAAGTCAAAACTTTAAAAATCTTCATGTCAATAACCATAAGTCCTAGGACAACCAAATTTCATATGTAGCATTATGTTGTGAACCTTTACCAAGATTGTTCAAATAATGACCCCTGGGTCAAAGATGGCCCGCCCCGGGGCTTATCAGTTTTTCATTGGAAAACCTTTAAAACTCTTATTCTCTGTAACTGTATGGCCTAGACCTTTTATATTTGGCATGTAGCTTTGCCTTATGGTCCTCTACACGCCGGGTCAAAAATGACCACGCCCCAGGGCTTATCAGTTTTACATAGACTTATATAGGAAAACCTTTAAAAGTCTTATTCTCTGAAACTGTATGGCCTAGACCTTTTATATTTGGCATGTAGCTTTGCCTTACGGTCCTCTACCAAGCTTGTTCAAATCATGACCCCCGGGTCAAAAATGGCTCTGCCCTGGGGCTTATCAGTTTAACATAGACTTATATAGTAAAACCTTTACAAATCTTCTTCTCTGAAGGCCTCACCCTTATAAGAAGGATTAATCAATGGCCTGGTTAAACTAAACTGGATGATGATGATGATGATGATGAAACTGTAAGGCCCAGACCTTTTATATTTGGCATGTAGCTTTGCCTTATGGTCCTCTACCAAGATTGTTCAAATCATGACGTCAGGGTAAAAAATGGCCCTGCCCTGGGCTTATCAGTGTTACATAGACTTAAACAGGAAACCCTTTAAAAATCTTCTACTCTGAAACTGTAACCATTGTCAGAATTCAATAATATTTCGAATGAATATAATTTAAAACACCCTTTATTAGGACTTTTTATATAGTTTCCATCTTTTTCCTTTTTGCTCAAACAGTAATATTGACAAACGGATTCTGAATTACTTCTTCATGCAACAGTCCACTTCCATGCAATGACAAAGTTCATTTTGCATCGAGTATTTCACAATGGTTCCTCAGGTGAGTGATTCAGGGCCTCATGCGGCTCTTGTTGTCACATAATTTCTAGTTTAACCCTTTCCTCCATAGAAGCGCCTTTTAGCTCATTTAATTTATTCCTTCACTGAAGAAAATGTTTTCGATTTATACTTAAATGAATATGGATCACTAGAAATGTTTTCTATATTCTAGCAGATGATAGCTAAAGCAAGCTGAAAGTAAAGCGGAATGCACCTTAAAACACAGTCTGCTTTATTTTCAACCTGCTTTAAGTGGTCACTTGTCTTCAAAACTACAAACAGGCTATGAAGTAAAGTGTTAATTTGTGTTTTATTTTGATGCCCCGCATGGCATTGTCGGGGTACACTGTTTTACACTTTTAGTATGTGTGTCGAAGTGTCCTTCCATCCATCACATCTAAAGACTTCTAGGCTAGGGTTTTTGAGCAAGCTATTTTATAGCCCTGTAGCAACTACTTTTGAGGGTTGCCTGTCCATGTGTTTGTTACAGTGTGCTGCGGCCAACGAGGTTAACCAGATTTTACCATTTTGTCTAGCATCAACACTGCTTTCTAGAATGCTTGGATACTTGTACAGTTGTTGGCTTGGACCATTCCCAATGCACCCGTATCACTGAAATTTAATTTGACTGAGTCCAGCATGCCACAGCGGGCATTGCCATTTATTGTAGAGTGACATTCAAATACATGTAGATTTTTGATGTTGTGCAAGGTTTTTAAGCAAGCTATTTTATACCCCTAGCAACTAGCCAACTACTAATATGGGTGGCCTGTCCATGTGTTAAACAGTTAAGTGTTAGAGTGTGCTGCCGCCAACGAGGTTAACCAGATTTTACCATTTTGAATAGCATCAACACCGCTTTCTAGAATGCTTGGATACTTGTACAATTGTTGGCTTGGACAATTCCCAATGCACCCGTATCACTTAAATTTAGTTTAATGGTTAAAAAATTGTTTAACTCTTTGAATAACATGATTAAAGTAAAGCAGATCACTACATGGATATGAAGCTATATGGATGTGAAGCTTGGACATTGTCAAAGCAGTTAGAGCGCAAGCTCGACGGCACTTATACAAGAATGCTTAGAGAAGTGAAGCAAGTTCATTGGTCATCGCATACAACAAACGCCGAGCTCTACGGTAAAACTCCACCCATTTCATCAAAAATCCGAGAAATAAGACTACGTTTCTCTGGCCATAGTTTCCGTCACCCAGAATTGCCAGTAAGCCAGCTAGTGTTATGGACACCAAAACATGGGACAAGGACAATTGGTAGACCCCGGCTCACCTATATAGATATTTTAAGCCAGGACACAGGACTGCAACTAAATGATCTGCCTACAGCTATGAATGATAGGAACATATGGAAAAGCATCATCCGCCATACTCTGGCGATTTAAGAAAGTAAGTAAGCAAGATCACTACAAAAGGAACTTTCTGCTTTAATATCATTCTGCTATCCATTAAATGGTTATAATTTGTTTGGTTTTTTTAAACTTCAACTTCCAATAAACAGATTGTATTTTACAGAACATTGACACCCTAGAGCGGGTGCCAGGTCTCGGTGATGACCAGCTAGTGGAGGCCCATGGTACATTTGCCACTGGTCATTGTTTGGAATGTCGGGCAGTATACACACAGGACTGGATGAAAGGTTACATATCCTAGCAGGGCTCCAGAGAAGGGGAGTACATGTATTTCAAAAACTAAAATCTTTATTTCTGCTTTAAACCCTATGGTGCTACTACTCATTAGAATTGTCTCAGGGAGACAATTCTGATGAGTAATAACACGATAGGTATTGGGGCTAAAATGATGGCATAGTCAGGGTATTTTGATTTGTTCAGTTTACTCCCTGTTGTCTGGAGCCCTGGGCCCCGTTTCATAAAACTTCGTACGACAAAAACGATCATAAGTCAGATTATAAAAGTCTCAATAATTATTTATTTCTCCATCTAATCCTGTCTTGTGACATCTTTGTGGAATTGTCTTGAAAAGACAATTCCAAAAAGATGTCACAAGACAGGATTAGATAGAGAAATCAGAAATTAAATGTATTTTAAAGTTTTGACTTACAACCGTTTTTGTCGTACGAAGTTTTATGAAACGGGCCCCTGCGTCCTAGGGGGTTTACAATGTCTGGACCGATCAGAGTATAAACTCATTCAAAGATAAGACATTATTTTTACCCAATAAACTTTTGTAAATCCTTTTTAGCTCGCCTGAGCTAAAGGCTCAAGGTGAGCTATTGGGATGGCCCTGTGTCCGTCGTCGTGTGTCATCGTTAACAATTGCTTCAAATGACATCTCCTCCTATACCGCTTGACAGAATTCAACCAAACTTTACAGAAATGTTCCTTGAGTCAAGCTCTTTCAAGTTTGTTCAAAGATTTGAAAACAATGAAGAACTCTGGTTGCCATGGCAACCAAAGTGAAAAAATAAGGAAATCTTAAAAAATCTTCTTGTCTGAAACTGCAATGGCCAGAGCTTAGATATTTGGCACATAGAATCGCCTACAGGTCCTCTATCAAGTTTGTTCAAATTATGCCCCTGGGGTCAAAATTGGCCCCGCCCCGGGGGGGTCACAGTTTAACATAGAGTTATATAGTGAAATTTTCAAACGTCTTCTTCTCTGAAACTAATATGGCCAGAGCTTTGATATTTAGCATAGTGAAACTTCTAGATGTCCTATACCAAAATTGTACAAATGGTTCTGGTCTGTTGCATAACTAGGTCACAGGAGCTAAAAATAGATTTTTTTCAATGAAAACTTTAAAAATCTTCTTGTCTAAAACTACAAGGGCCAGAGCTTAGATATTTGGCACATAGAATCGCCAACAGGTCCTCTATCAAATTTGTTCATATTATGCCCCTGGGGTCAAAGTTGGCCCCGCCCCGGGGGTCACAGTTTTACATAGAGTTATATAGTGAAATTTTCAAACGTCTTCTTCTCTGACTAATATGGCCAGAGCTTTTATGTTCTGTATGGTGACACTTTTAAATATACTTTACATATTTTGTTCAAATTGTTCCGGTCTGTTGCATATCTAGGTCAGTCCTGGACATAAATCAATATCTCCATTTTTTTAGCTATTCTCAGGTGAGCGAATTATGCCCCATGGGGCTCTTGTTTGTTTATTGCAAACACTTTGCAGCCAGATCAGACACCAGGAAATCTGGCATCTTAATAGGCTCCAAATGTTTGCTCCTTAGATTGAAATACATCACTAGAAATTTCAAAAAGGTGTAATTAATTAATTATTTTATTGAATTGAGTTTGTGTTTTAAAGGGAAACTATTCTCTTTTCCAGTCATCCGGGTACTTTTAACCTTACGCATCCTCTCGGTCATTTCTTTTTTCACCTTACGCATATTCTCGGTCCTTTCATTCGAATGACGTTAGACCCTATCGTTGAAAACTCGCGTCATTAGAAACGTTGAAATCGGACCGAGAGAAATGTCCAAAAGCTGCGGTTGTGGCATGTGATGTCTCACCAAGGGCACGAATCATAACAACATAGGTACTTATTACTGAGAATTTTATTCAGTTTTCGAAATAGATCGACCGGTTTTAACGTTGGATTCGTGGCAATTATCATACCTACCCTGGCCGACCCAGAACTGAGATATTCTACGTATGCTCCTACATCTCTATGAATTGCTATCTAGATCTATTCATAGATGTATGTAGTTTATGTCGAAATAATGACGAGACTCTAATAAAGATTTAAAACTACATCCTGTCATGCACCATTACGTCTATTCTTGTCTGAGACGATACCATGGGTACAGATTTGATACGGTAAATTGTTAACAAACTTGTGTCTATTGACGGTATAATTGGTATTCAATGTGAAGAAAAAACATTTCTCTTTCTACCGTAATCGTGATTATTTGGAAGTTATGCATGATAAGCGAAAAAAGTACGACAGACTCGTCCCGGTAAGGGTCGCCCTGCCCGTGAAGAAGACAAGTTATAAAGGTTTCCATCACTATCTCTAGATTCTACACCCAAAAAAAAAAAAATCTTTTTAGTGCCTGACACCTATGGTGCTCACTGACAGCTGTGTGTGATGGAAAAGTTTATAATGATGTTAATTGTTACAGTGCAACTGTGGAAAAACCGTAATTCTTTCCCAATAAACGTGTTTAAGCTAAATCTATTATTTCCATTGCAAACAGTTTTGAGCCAGATCAGACGCCGGGTAACCCAGTGTCTGATCAGGCTCCAAGCTGTTTGCCACCCATATAACCATGAATTATCATAACTGTCCCAAAGTTGTACTTTTCTACATTTTAGTGCTTTGCGTTTGCGTTTCATTTGTGTTTAACAGGACAGAATAACGTTTTCTCCACTGTTAGTGATGATAACCAATCAATAAATCCATATTACCTGTCCTAATTTAGTAAAAACACCAATATCTATATCATTGATTCTCATACATCAGAACCCTCCCATATAATTTTCCTTAGTCAACTAATTTTTCACTTTGAAATGCTGGTAATGTATTAATGGTTGTTTCTGTCTGGCCAAATTGAAAGTCAAGAGTCAAAAAAGAGAATGCATGAGTCATATCACAAGAAAATTATTATTTAAAGTCCTTGACAAAATTCAAAATAAAAAATCAAGACAATGCAGCCATTGTGAATGCCCAATCTGGTCTTGGCACCTAACTGTTTCAGTCTGTTAGTCACTTTTATCCACAGAGATTGATCAGTCTTTCTCTGTAACAACACCATTTAAATTTTATTTCAATGTCTGTTAAAACTAAACATGCAAAGCTTTCTAAGTAATATTATACACGATTATTCCTTTAATATCTATATTATCAAGGAATATGAAATATGCCACACTTTGACTGATATGTACAGTCAATCTTGATTTAATAGTTGACCACTCACTGAAGAAGATCTGTGTGATTGTTTCATTAAGTTATTATGGCAAGATAAAAAAGGAAAAGAAAGAAAGCTCCTACTGGAGCTAGCTTTCTGCATAATTATTATTCTCACACCCCTATTTTGAAAACAAACCTATGGGTAACCTACTGAATGGATGCCTAATATAAGTACAGTCAGTCTTATATTGAAAACAACCTATGGGACACCTACTGAATGGATGTCTTATATAAGTCTGACTGTAGAATATTGTAAATTATGCAAAATAAAATCAACATACTGTCATAAAATGATGCATTACATGTTTATGGACCCAGGATCTGTTTCATAGGAATGTGCTACCAATCTTAGTGGTCAGATAAACTCAAAGTTCAATTCCAAGTACATGTTGATAACTATGCCTTTTTATGTTCATGTAGATGTAAAATGAATGACAAAATGGTATGTATAAATACATGTACATGAATTATACTAGCAAATAATAGTTAATTTGCTGATCATTTCCAATCTTTCAGGGAAGCTGAAAAAAAATCATGATTTCTTGTAATTTCAAAATTAAAAAATAAACAGTAATTTGCAATTGTGAATTCTAATAGTTTTAGTCTATTTGTAAAAACTTGATTTTACACTCCTATATTAAATCATCACTAATTGAAATAGCAGAAGTATTTTAGAATACAGGTGACTGCTTAAAGCAGGATTAACATAATTTAGACAGCAACCAATTGCATAGTGATCTTCTATTGATTACAGTCTTGATGAATGGTTGACTACATATTACTAATTGAATTAATTTTTTTTTAATTAATGCAGGTGCTATAAGGCAGCAGCTCATATAGGGATTTTCTTCATTCTCCAAGTTTATCCTGCATTAAACAACCATCTGTGTATAAGATTGCCTTGTGATATTCTATAAAGTGGCTGCTTAATAAATGATTGACTATGTTTATATTAAGCTGTTCAGTTCAGAACCTCCTTGTGTATCCAAAACAATAAACAGACTCAATTTTAAATTACAGGGAAAGCAACATGGTTTCATGCTTCAACAAGTCTGGAAAAACAAAAATACTTGTAGTTGCACTGTGTTATCAATTACAACTTGCCAAGTGGCTGTAGTCATGGTACATTAATCTACAGTCAATCCTGTAATAATTGACATCTCTAAAGAAAACATAATTATGGTAAACATAAATACAGGTGGTTCTTTAAAAGCTGGGTGAGACTTATGCAGAAAACTCCTGTAGATTTAATAAATGCATTATTGCCAGCATACATTCAGCAACCATGCACCTGCCTTCTGATATTGACATGTGAGGTCAAGTAGTAGTGGCTACAAAATTGACTATTTATGCTTCATTTCCAAAAGACATGTACATTTATTTTACAAATGACAACCAGTGCACATCAGACCCAGATTCATAGGGCTCTTTTAGGTCTGTACTGTTCAGTAGGACAAGGACAATATAGTCTTCACAGGTACAATATATTTGTAATTAATGTGTATAATTATAAAGGACACCATTAAAGGTTCTATAGATTAATTGTGGTTAAAATTGCTAGTTTATTGCTGATTAAATTGAGGCATGCATGGATATGAAATAAAACATATGCAAGCAAACAAAGTGATCATCTTCTCACTTGAAAAACCTTTATTTCAATTGGATGTACATCAACAGTCAGTACCTGACATACCCATTCAGTTCAAAATGATTTGCTTAGCACATTTAAAACTACCTCACAAAAACAAAGAAAATGAGTTCAAACTATTTCTCTTTAATTATTTATTACATAAATAGTTGTAGATCAAAATCCGCAAACACTAGTGTCAGTTGGAAATATTTGGCAATCTTCACAATTTTCAAGATATTTGTATTTGAGGACAGGGTAATCCAATTCTTAATATTATCTGGCTATAAAATCACAATGGGCAGTTGAAATTATCCCCTCTTTTATCATAGCAACACAGGGATGGTATGGTTCCTATGTTGACATCAGACTATATAGACTGTTCTCCTGTCTGTAGCCTAGCTCAAAATAGTCTGTACATTACCAACCAGACTTGAAGAAGCTATTACATAATGCTGCCAAGCTTCTATAATTCTTCAAATTTTCTTTTGTAAAGACACCTGAAATGGTTCAGTGAAAAGTATAGTATTCATTGACTATACAAGTACATATTAACAAATAAGTGTAGCTTGTAGGAAGCTCTGTAGTAAATATCCCTGTCTACATGTACTTGCAAAGCAGAAAAAAAATGAAAATGCAAATATTTCTATAATCTTAAAGAATATAAAAGAATCTTTTATATTCTTCTGTGTGTATGTATTTATTCTTACACTTTAAGCATATATTTAAAGGGGAAATGAAAGATGTAAAATGTCTTACTTCTTCAATTTCAGAATCCCCATATAAACATTCTAGATCTGTTTAGTCTAGATAATAAATATTAGATTTACTGTCGTATTGATTAATATATTGTTGCTCTACTCTGATGGCAGTCTGTGATAGATTATATTTATAAAATGAATCTTAAAGTCATATTTTAATCATGTAGATCTAGATCTAGAAATCTTGTAGATATGTAATCTATTCTACAACTGTCATTAAATATATACCCATTTCAAATGAGATGCGTGTACATGCTATGCATGATTAGCATAAAAATATTCTCATTTTAATTTGACAAACAAATTTGACTTAGAATCTCTGTATATATTGTAATTGGTTGTAATCAATCAGTGTAAATCTAGATCTACATATTATTAATAGAATAATGAAGGACAACAATCAATAATTTTAGGTTTCAACGGAAATGCCGAGAGATTTTACTTTTTTGACTCAAAGAACATGACTAGAACTACGGAGCAGACTTCTCTCTTCCTCTCTCTCTCTCATTAAGTTGATTCGGGTGGATTCGGGTGGAATTGGGTGTATCGTTACTCTCTAAAAATTAAGTGAAATTTGATAAGTCAGCAGTTTTTATTCAGAATAAGGAATAAATTCAACGTACACGGCATTTTAATCATTCATACATATATATCTTATTGACAACCACCTGTTGCCGTGTTGGGGAGTCCAAGTGTGATAGGACTCTCGCCTTTAAAAAAAGCATTTAATTCTATTTTTCGGTAAAATCGCGCTATTGCAACTTATGTAAGACCTTCGTATTATTTATAGGACCTATCCTCCCTTTTCGTTTTTCTTATTTACAGATAATAACGCGTAAAAAAGAATGAGATTAAACGCCCCGCTGCATAAGCTTATGTAGATTTCGGGTTTGTTGTCCCCGAGTGCGCGCGCTCGCTAAGTGTAAACAAACTGAGGGATGCCGAATGAAGGGTGTATGACGTAGGTCTGGAAAAGAGAATAATGTCTTTACCACTGCATCTGCCATACTTTGCAACTACACATGTAAATTCATATTCTTTATCAATGATCAATTGAACCTATATCTTTCATAGTGACGGTGACTCCGACTCATTGAATTGCAATTTTCAAAGAGTTTGGATGAACCAAGATCAGATGCCATATTACATGATATCTGATGTGGGTCCAAACTTTTGAGAGACTTCATAGTGATGCATGGTTACAGGGCGCCAGATAAGAGGGCATAAACTGAATAATTCTAACATTTTCTCACTTGTTTTAGCAACAAATCCTATGGTGTTACTACTCATTAGAATCGTCTCAAAGAGATGATTCTAATGAGTAGTCAATCCATAGGATTTAATGCAAAAATGAAGATTTTAGTTCTGGAAATACATGTACTCACTTTATTTAGCCCTGGGTTATGCAGAGCACCAGATAAAAAGGGTAGTTTTTCAAAAACTAAAATCTTTATTTCTGAATTAAACCATATAGTGTCACTACTCATTAGAATCGTCTCTTCGAGACGATTCTAATGAGTAGTAACACCATAGGATTTGGTGCTAAAATAGTGAGAAAATGTGGGATTTGTTGAAAAAACTACCTCTTATCTGGAGCCCTGGGTTATGAAATGGTTTTAACAATGCAGTACAGTACTTTTTCATCATCTTTGATCTGTAAATTTCTTCTGACTTTTGATTTTAGTTGAACATTTGTAAAAATTGTTTTTAATTTGAAATATTAGAGAAATCTTATTATTCTATTCATTCATTTGAATTAAATAAAGCTAAAGCTCAAACTTTTGTATTCTTTACACAGAGCAAATATTTGCAAAGTCAGACACAACCAGCATACAAAAATGTACAGAACCTGATTGTGATGGGGTTGTAAAACCAGGTAAGAATTTTTAGCACATGGCTTGGAGCTCTCGGCCAATCAGATGCCTCAAAAACCTGTGAATATATCGTTTATTTCAACAAACTATGGAATAACTAACAAACTGTTAACTTATTCCTCGCTTCCGTCATCTCAGGGCAATTTGACGTCACAATTCTAAAAACAGCTGAGGTCAGAGGTGAACTGCACACGCTTCATGACGTTTTAATAGTTTTATTATGTACAGTGAGACCTAGACTTTAAAGACAATTACTAATGAATCGTGCTTACATATAGAGCTTCAATAAGCGTTATTTATGTTGGTGTTCAAGCATGCTTAATGTCTCAAACTTATCATTTGAAATAACCTTTCAATTTTAGTAAAATATTACAAACAAAATGACTTTTTCGTCTAAAACAGAAATCAGAAACAAATGGTTTTCTTGTTTTCCTCGAGCCCAAGCCAGTGCTAAATAGGTTAGACCATGGTTGCGCGCGAATAAACGACATAGTTCTCGGGGGCTACGCCCCCTCGAACTATATCGTTTATTCGCTTGCAACCATGGTCTAACCTATACATAATTTAATGTTTCCTAAAAATACATAGGGATTATTTAATTCAAAGATCGCATAGTGTTACATACTGAGTAAAGGTGGATTCTAAACAAGAACTTATAACTTAGTCTTTAACAAACTTCTTTTAACCCTTACCCCATAATCTGTTTCTAGTATTGTAGATAGTTTACCACTTAAAGGAGGTTGAAAGTAAAGCAGAATGTGCCTTAAGGCACATTCTGCTTTACTTTCAGTCTACTAGGATATAGAAAATACTACTTACAGAACATATTCATGAATCATGACTGTATAAATATAAATTGGAACTATTTTCCCCAGTGGAGGAATGAGTTTAAGACATAAAGAGGCATATTTGTATGGTAATGGGATGAACTAAGGAAAGAAGTAAAGAGATTTCAAAATAATTAATATAATCGCTTATTTAACCCTTTGAACCCTAGTCCCGCATATTGGCGTCCTTTTCAAACAGTGTATATGTGAACAGTACACTTGTCCTGAGCAAACAGTGAAGACCCAGATCAGAGGGCTCCGAAAGGAGCCCTCTGGTCAGGGTCTTCACTGTTTGTCATAATGCAAAACATTGACAAAAACAACCCGAAAAAGTCTGAAATGGACTAGACTAAAATGGAAACTGGAATTGTCCATTGAAAGTTTTAGGGAGGAAAGAGTTAATGCAGAGCAAAAGCAATGCACTCAATCCCTCTACAGAATAGACTAGGATCCAGTGCTTCATTGGAAATGCAGCACCATATAAGGTTAGCTGATCTAGGTATACTCTGTTTACCAAGATCCCTTGACTCATGTTTGAGCAATTGACCCAGCATTCAAAAGCTAAAGAATTATCTGTATATATTTGTTTCCTCACTACAGATATTTTCTTTGGTGAAAGCCTGCCTATGAAGTTTGTTCAGCATATTAAGGTACGTATCTTGTCAATTTACCTTAACCCATTGCCCCTTAAATACGCCTTTTCACACCTTAAATTTGTTCTCCAATTTCAGAAATTAGTTCCATTTTAAACAGTCACGATAGCCTGTAGAATTTATTTTTAGCTCGACTTTTTCGAAAAGTCGAGCTATTGTCGTCACCCTGTCGTCTGCGTCAGCGTCTGCGTCAGTTAAGTTTTTTGCTTAAGGTTTTTGTAAGAGTCCATTTCTCAATAACTATCAAAGGTATCCATTTGAAACTTGGAATAGTTGTTCAGTATCAAAAGGGCAACTCATAACAACAAGGCAGGTAACCCTGGGATTTGTCATTTCAGAGTTATTGCCCTTGTTTTATTTTCTTAAAAATTATAAATTAACATATCTCAATAACTATCAAAGATTTGAAACTTGGAATACTTGTTCAGTATCAAAAGGACAACTCATAACAACAAGGCAGGTAACCCTGGGATTTGTCATTTCAGAGTTATTGCCCTTGTTTTATTTACTTAAAAATTATAAATTAACATATCTCAATAACTATCAAAGATATCCATTTGAAACTTGGAATAGTTGTTCAGTATCAAAAGGGCAACTCATAACAACAAGGCAGGTAACCCTGGGATTTGTCATTTCAGAGTTATTGCCCTTGTTTTATTTACTTAAAAATGATAAATTAACATATCTCAATAACTATCAGATATCCATTTGAAACTTGGAATACTTGTTCAGTATCAAAAGGGCAACTCATAACAACACGGCAGGTAACCCTGGGATTTGTCATTTCAGAGTTATTCCCCTTGTTTTATTTACTTAAAAATTATAAATTAACATATCTCAATAACTATCAAAGGTATCCATTTGAAACTTGGAATAGTTGTTCAGTATCAAAAGGGCAACTCATAACAACAAGGCAGGTTACCCTGGGATTTGTCATTTCAGAATTATTGCCCTTGTTTTATTTACGTAAAATTTATAAATTAACATATCTAAATGACCATGAAAGATGTTAACTGGTAGCTTTGAATACTTGTTAAGTATCAAAAGGGCAACTCATTACAACAAGGTTGGTTACTCTGTGATTTGTAATTCCAGAGTAATTGCCCTTGTTTTATTTACTTAAATCTTGTAAATTGAAATATCTTAATAACTGTCAAAGGTATTAACTTGAAATTTTAAGTAATTGTGTTATATCAAAAGGGCAACTCATTCAAACAAGAAAGGTGACCGAGGATGTGCCATTCCAGAGTTATTGCCCTTGTTTTTATTTACATAAAACTTGTCAATTGAATTTTCTCAATAACTACCATAGGTATTTACTTGAAACTTTAAATACTTGTTAAGTATCAAAAGGACAACTCATTACAAGAGGGCAGGTAACCCTGGGTTTTGTTATTCCAGAGTTATTGCCCTTTGGTATTGACTTTTTAGAATTTAATTAGATTTCTCAATAACTACCATAGGTATTAACTTGAAATTTGAATACTTGTTCAGTTTCAAAAGGGCAACTCATAACAACAAGGCAGGTAACCCTGGGATTTGTCATTTCAGAGTTATTGCCCTTGTTTTATTTACTTAAAAATGATAAATTAACATATCTCAATAACTATCAGATATCCATTTGAAACTTGGAATACTTGTTCAGTATCAAAAGGGCAACTCATAACAACACGGCAGGTAACCCTGGGATTTGTCATTTCAGAGTTATTCCCCTTGTTTTATTTACTTAAAAATTATAAATTAACATATCTCAATAACTATCAAAGGTATCCATTTGAAACTTGGAATAGTTGTTCAGTATCAAAAGGGCAACTCATAACAACAAGGCAGGTTACCCTGGGATTTGTCATTTCAGAATTATTGCCCTTGTTTTATTTACGTAAAATTTATAAATTAACATATCTAAATGACCATGAAAGATGTTAACTGGTAGCTTTGAATACTTGTTAAGTATCAAAAGGGCAACTCATTACAACAAGGTTGGTTACTCTGTGATTTGTAATTCCAGAGTAATTGCCCTTGTTTTATTTACTTAAATCTTGTAAATTGAAATATCTTAATAACTGTCAAAGGTATTAACTTGAAATTTTAAGTAATTGTGTTATATCAAAAGGGCAACTCATTCAAACAAGAAAGGTGACCGAGGATGTGCCATTCCAGAGTTATTGCCCTTGTTTTTATTTACATAAAACTTGTCAATTGAATTTTCTCAATAACTACCATAGGTATTTACTTGAAACTTTAAATACTTGTTAAGTATCAAAAGGACAACTCATTACAAGAGGGCAGGTAACCCTGGGTTTTGTTATTCCAGAGTTATTGCCCTTTGGTATTGACTTTTTAGAATTTAATTAGATTTCTCAATAACTACCATAGGTATTAACTTGAAATTTGAATACTTGTTCAGTTTCAAAAGGGCATCACATTTCAACAAGGCAGATAACCATGGGATTTGTCATTGCAGAGTTACTGCCCTTGTTTGACTAAGAATTTGTATATGAAATTATTCAGTAACTGTAGAAAGTTATTAATTTCAAACTTCCAATATATTAGAATTCTTGTTTATAGATATAAAGATATAAAGATATTGTCCTTGTTTTGACTTATAGTTTACTTTAAATGGAATGCAGGCTGTCCAAGTATGTTAAAGTTGTTGTTGCTTACAAACTTCTATGATCAATAGGGCATTAAACACCCATACACATTCTTTAAGTTTGGAAAATGTAGCCATCTCAAGTATATGAAAGTCGAGAGTCCAGCACCCGTTTGCGGTGCTCTCATTATTTATTCTAGCAGATAACAGCTTAAAGCAGGCTGAAAGTAAAGCAGAATGCGCCTTAACATTCTTCTTTATTTTCCAACTGCTTTAATTAACTCTTTCCTCCCTGAAACTTTAAATGGAAAATTCCAGTTTCCATTTTAGTCTAGTCCATTACTGACTTTTAAGTGTTGTTTTTGTCAATGTTTGGCATTGTGACAAACAGTGAAGAACCTGATCAGAGGGCTCCTTTCGAAGCCCTCTGATCAGGGTCTTCACTGTTTGCATAGGACAAGTGTACTATTCACATGTTCACTGTTTGAAAAGCACGCCTATATGGGGGACTAGGGTTCAAAGAGTTAAGTGATCACCTGTCTTCAAAACTAGAAACAGGTTATGGGGTAATGTGTCAACCTGTAACCCTATAGCTTGTCTCTAGTTTTGAAGACAGGTGAGTAATAAAAGCAGATTGAAAGTAAAGTAGGATGTGCCTTAGGCTACCATCTGCTAGAATAGAGAAACTATTTCTTATGATATAACTTGCTACCTGGCTGAGTTTTCCAAATTGCTCCCCAGCGGAGCTACGCTGTAAACTTTCAATTTCACCAGCTTTCATAAAGTTTCCATTCAAGATAAGCTGGCACTGCCTGGCAACAACTACCTATGCACTACTTCATTATATACAGGATATAGTTTTTAATATCAAAATTATAATGTCCCAGGGGCCAGAGCTGCATTTCACTGAAATTCGGCGAAATAACTCCCCTTTGGCGCCATTGGATTTCAAAGAGCCTAAACTCTGGGGCTCAATAGCTTTCAAGCTAAAAGTTTCTCAACATCATGCTTAGGGATGGGTATTGCCAGAAATTTTGTATTGCAATATATTGCGATACTCCATCACTGTATTGCAATACGTATTGCCTGTTATTAGAGTGAACTTAAGCAATGCATCTGGGGTGAATATGTGAAGACAAATTGGTTGTACCACTTTGAATCTTAACAACCATGTTACATTTAAGACAAATTGCACTGTTTGTAATGATTTTGTATATGAATATGTGTTGTATTTTCAATTCTGAAATGCTCCAAGACATTCCTTTAGGGATTTTCATAACCAAATTGTCCACCATAATGGTAACTGACAGGGTATGGTATATAACGGTGCCAGTTGACAGTATCAGACAAAGTTCTAATCACATTTTTAGCTCACCTGAGCTAAAGGCTCAAGGTGAGCTATTGGGATGGCCCTGTGTCCGGCTATGTGCGTCGTGCGTATGTGCGTCGTCGTTAACAATTGCTTCAAATGACATCTCCTCCTATACCCCTTGACAGAATTCAACCAAACTTTACAGAAATGTTCCTTGGGTCAAGCTCTTTCAAATTTGTTCAAAGAATTAAAAACAATGCAGAACTCTGGTTGCCATGGCAACCAAATTGAAAAAATAAGGAAATCTTAAAAAATCTTCTTGTCAAAAACTGCAAGGGCCAAAGCTTAGATATTTGGCACATAGCATCATCTACAGGTCCTCTATCAAGTTTGTTCAAATTATGCCCCAGGGGTCAAAATTGGCCCCGCCCCGGGGGGTCACAGTTTTACATAGAGTTATATAGTGAAATTTTCAAACGTCTTCTTCTCTGAAACCAATGTGGCCAGAGCTTTGATATTTGGCATGGAGACACTTCTAGATGTCCTTTACGTAAATTGTTCAAATGGTTGTGGTCGGTTGCATAACTAGGTCACAGGAGCTAAAAATAGATTTTTTCAATGAAAACTTAAAAAATCTTCTTGTCTGAAACTACAAGGGCCAAAGCTTAGATATTTGGCACATAGAATCGCCTACAGGTTCTCTATCAAGTTTGCTCAAATTATGCCCCTGGGGTCAAAATTGGCCCGGCCCCGGGGGTCACGGTTTTACATAGAGTTATATAGTGAAATTTTCATACGTCTTCTTCTCTGAAACTAATATGGCCAGAGCTTTGATATTTGGCATAGTGACACATCTAGATGTCCTATACCAAAATTGTGCAAATGGTTCTGGTCCGTTGCATAACTAGGTCACAGGAGCTAAAAATAGATTTTTTCAGTGAAAACTTAAAAAATCTTCTTGTCTAAAACTACAAGGGCCAGAGCTTAGATATATGGCTAATATCATCGCCTACATGTCCTCTATTAAGTTTGTTCAAATTATGCCCCTAGGGTCAAAATTGGCCCCGCCCCGGGGGTCACAGCTGTTTTACATAGAGTTATATAGTGAAATTTTCAAACATCTTCTTCTCTGAAACTAATATGGCCAGAGCTTTTATATTCTGTATGGTGACACTTTTAAATATACTTTACATATTTTGTTCAAATTGTTCCGGTCTGTTGCATATCTAGGTCAGTCCTGGCCCGAGGTTATAAAACTTAAAACGAACTCTGTGCTCAAAACTCAGTTTTGATAACAGGCTCTAGTTTTTACAAAACACATTTTATTTGATTTTTGTAACCTCATTTGGATACATTATTACTGTAATATTATGTATGAAAATACTAGTTAAAAAATAAAATGTTTGCAGAAGTGTTATGAGCTGAGAAAAATTCTGAGTTTTGAGTACAGAGTTCGTTTTAAGTTTTATAACCTCGGGGCCAGGACATAAATCAATATCTCCATTTTTCCAATTATTCTCAGGTGAGCGAATATGCCCCATGGGGCTCTTGTTTATCTAAAATGACGACAATCACGGTCAGTATTTGATACATATTTGTTTGAAACTTTATGTTTTTCATTCAGATATGTAAACCTTTATCATCTTTGATAAAGATATTAAATCTGGTATACACATTGATTAGGCAGTGATTCGTTGATAATATACCATGCCCTGTGCTAAACACAACAAGGGGAAATCCCTCTGCCCTGCAAGCTGCTTATTTAGTTTGAACAAAACAAAATTGTGAATATTTTTAGTTGTGAAACAAAGGGAATTTAATCAATTTATCATAGAGGAAAAAAACCGGTTTTTCAATCAACCGTACCGGTACGTATTGGTTTCAGAACGTATTATATTATATTGGAAAACCGGTTTTATTGCACATCCCTAATCATGCTAGCTTTCAGAGACGAGTCGTAAAAACTGCCTGGCCCTCCTCTTTATTTCGAACAGATCCGTGCAATATTAATAAAGATATCAGTTAAATACTTACTTTAGTCAAAAGGTTTCTGCTCCCCTGCTGTATCAAAAAGGTCACATGGTTTCAGCACCCTGTTTTCTAAGCCACACCTCTTTGTTTTAGGGTAGTGTTGACAATTGTGTCAGTCATATTCAAAAGTTCTGATATTTTTTTTTCAGGATTTAAAAGAATGTGACTTGCTAATTATATTGGGTACCTCAGCGTTAGTCGTTCAACCATTTGCCTCACTTTCCAGCAGGTAAGTTGCTTATACAGTGAAGATGACCTAATTTTTGCCTGCTAAATCAATTACTCCATAAATACACCTTTTTATGCCTTTTAGTTTTTCCTGCACAAAAGAAAGTAGTGCCAGTTTATACTGTCATGAATATGCACTATAAAAAGTACTTTCTATATCTTAAGAGATTGAAGCTTTAGGTGCATTATGCTTTACTTCCAACCTGCTTTAAGTGGTCAACTGCCTCCAAAACAAGAAACAGGCCATGGAGTAATGAGTTAAACACAAACAAAACAGGATACAATATAAATAATGCGAAAAAAATTCTAACAATTTATTTGAATCTGAGTGGCAAACAGTTTGGAACCTGACCAGACACTTTGTTAACCAGCGTCAGATTTGGCTCCAAACTGTTTGATGTGGACATAAGGTTTTAGCCTAAACATGCTTATTGGGAAAGAAATATGTCTTCTCCACTGTTCTGTCGGCAGAATTTCAGGTACAGATAATCTTGGTTACTCAAGTTTAGTGATGTTGAATGTTGTAATTTAAAAACTCGAAACTCTTAAATTTAAGCTGAACACATTCTTTTTTCAAAGTTTAAAAAATGGCTTAGCCACATTTTAACTTTAGAATAGATATTGGTTGAATTATGCCATGTTAAACACATTCACCCCTAGCGACGAGTATAGTCGTCATTTACAAAAAGTGTACCTGTGAGGATTACACTTGTCATATGCAAACAGTGTTGACCCTGATCAGAGGGCTCCTTAAGGAGCCCTCTGATCAAGGTCTACACTGTTTGTCACTTAGACATATATTGTAAAAATCAACCCTTAATAGTCAATAATTGACTAGACTTATCTTAAAATTGGAATTGTCTATTAAAATGAGTTAATCCTTCTTCTGCTCATAGCCCATATTTACTTTCGAAAATAGTGTAGACATAGATTAGACAGCCCCTGAAGTAACTGTCTTATCTGGGTCTACACTGTTTTATTGTAGAATCTGTCTTTTTTTTTTATAAGAACCCTTTGCAATTTTCCTAAGGAAAAGTGTCTGTCCTTTTGTTTAACAGACAAGAAGAATTCAAAGTTCTAATAGTTAATATTTTATCTGTTTTTACAGGGTGAAAGATAATACTCCAAGATTGTATATTAACTTGGAAAAGTCAGAGGGCACAGTAAGTTGATGCTAACCCTGTACCCCATAAATGCGCCTTTTTACGCCTATTACTTATTCCTTCACTGAATAAGATCGTTCCAATTTAAAAAGTCTTGAAAATGCCTAATATGGAATATATTCTATATCCTAGAAAACTGTAGATTAAAGACTTTACTTTCAACCTGCTTTAAAGAGGCTCGCAACCAGATTTAGCATTAACAATAGTAATTTCACTTATTGTAAATATATGTCAAAAGCTTATATAAACAGGTAAGAATATGTAGGATAAGAAATTCTGTTTAAAAAATACATTTTAATAAAAACAATTATTGAGCTCTGGTGGGATTCGAACCCGGTGTCATAATAATTGATTAACCCCCCATTGTAGATTAACCCCGGGGTTAGATTTCAGCCATTGTAATTTAACCCCCACTTTGAATTACAATGTTAACAACAGTTGCAACATGATCGTGTACACATATATTTTCATTTCTGATAGTTTGATTTAAAGAAA